>JAQPPZ010016890.1:10000000-15000000 GCA_028583015.1 Wollemia nobilis
GTTAGGAATATTATATTCTGATTTTTACAGTTTTTTGTACAATTTTATGTTATTTTGTCATGGCTTGCTAAATGAGGAATATGCTTAGGTTGATAGCAACACTTTACTAGTTTTGTTTTGATGTTTTTCAAGCATTTATTTATCTAAGTTTAGCAAATGGTGCAAGAAGACTGTTACTGTGCAGCAGAAACTGGTTTTGCTGTGTAAATTCCAGCCAGCTGCCAATGAATGGCAAGGCATGGAATTCACACATGGAGAAGGATAAAAGCTATTGCAATCAGTTCCTGAGAGATAACCCACCTGAGAAAAGCAGCTGAGATCACCTGAAGACCACACAGTTAGTCAATCCGAAGAGCTTCGGATTGAGCAGACATCTTCGGATTGATAGAATGCAGTTTCTTCGGATTGAGCTAGTTATCTTTGGATTGACAACAAAAAGTGCTTTTTGACTATTTTTTGATGGTGGAAAAAGGGAAATAAGGTTGAGAAGGTTAAGGGAAAATATCCCCCAACTGTCTTTGCCATCCTTGCCATCCAAAAGCCACCATTCATGGGAAAATATCAATTGATCCTCTTCTAGGATAAACCCAGGAAATACTGTAGCATAGTAGGAAGTTGATCTACAGGATAGGAATAGCATATTTTTGGATGTAAATAGGTTTTAGGCATCTATAAAATGTAGCTCCCATGTTGGTAGAGCTACGGAGGTATATAGGGTTTTTTAGAAGAAATTAGATAGCAGTTTAATTTTAGATCTGTAATCTGCAACAACAGATTTGTAAATGCTGATTTTGGAATAAAAGTGTAGTTCTTTTATATTTTCTATGTCATATGAGTGTGTGTGAAGTTTAGTAAGTAAAAGGAGTTTCACACCTTCTTCTGGAGAAAGAAGTTGGCCACTTCCAGGCCTAGGAGGAGGACTAACAGACAGGTTTTATTTTGATTTTGTTGCGCAGAATAAGTTGTAAACTTGTCAATTTCATTCTTTTGCACAATTAACATTTCTAGTTGTTTAATTCTTGTTCAAAATTTTTTTGTGATATAATTAGTAGTATATCTGGTTATTATTTTCATTCCCAACAACTTTCCAATTTATTGTAGGTTTTCATTTCCAGTAATTTATAGTTTTCTGTAATTTTTTTGCATTGTTGTTTTTGTTGTCAACCCCTGCATAGAAGATTGACAACCTTCTATTACAGAGCATTGACAAGACCTAGTTTTCTGTGCTTCATTTCAATTTTCATTATTGCAAGAGTAAATAGACTTTCATTTTGCAACTGTAATCAGGTTTCCAATTTTACAACTGTAACTAAAATTTCATTTCTGCAATTAGCAATTAGTTCTCATTTCTGCAAATAGATTAAAGTTCAATTTATGCAATTTAGAGGTAGAAATGACCTAAAACCCCCCACACAATCTGTCCTACCAATAAGACTTGCTGCTCCCAATTGACCTAAATTATAGCCCTGTTCACTCCTTTCGTAGATAGCCTTGTACACTGCCCTGGATTGACAAATTCATTAAGAATTAATGATGTGCTTAATGACAATGCATCATTTTGGCATCATTGTCGGGGAATAGTGTTGTTAGAAGGTAACAATAGTCCAATAGTTGTTAATTAAGTTGAGCTATGAAAATTTAGGGTAAAATCTGAACATAACAACTGGTTAAGTAACAATTATTGACTTATAATTTATGTCATTAAGGAGTAGGCATGAATGAGTAGGCCTAGGGATGAAAAAGGTATAATTATCCAAAGTGATCCCTGGCTTGTTCTAGTAAGAAGATCTTCACGCTTAAGAGGTGAATCACCTGTGTTTGAATTACCAGAATAACCCATCATGGAATCAGAATCAGAGTAATCCATTTTGGATGCAAAATCAATAGTAGTGGGGTCAACAACACCAGCCTCAAGAGATAACAACATCAGCTTCATGGAGCACACTAAAATTCTTGAGGAAAATAGCAAAATAAAAAAACTTGAAAAGCAAAAACTTCACATTGCACAATTACATTCACAATCAGCAGCAAGCAATGTAGTTCAGGAAAGAGTGCCTTGTGATTCTTCTACCTCCCTTGATGAATTCCACCAATTTGGACAACCTTCCCTTCCATTTGTTCAAACTGTACCCAATAAGGTTGAAGTGCCCCTATCTAGTAACCTGCCATATGAGTCTGTAATACCTTTGCAGTCCCATGCTCCCTCCAGAGAACAATATTCCCAAGCTGGACAAAATCCTCATATCTCAAAAATATCAGCCAATTCAATGTTCACAACTTTGATGAAGTCAACTTTTTCAGTGTTCATCTTTGTCATGATAATAGATGGATGGTCATATTTGTCTGCCCTTGATGAATTGCCAGTTTTTGAGCTGATTTCACACTTAAAGTTTCAAGCATATCGTGAGGAAGGACCATGCTTTCTCTATGGTGATGGTTTTGTGAGATATGTTGCATTACAAGAAGGGAGTACTCAGTGGCATCACAAGCACACTTATGGCGCAGTGGCAATTCATAAAACTCACTAGGTTTGTAGCTTTAAAAAAAAAGGGTATGGATCTCCTAGAAAACTTGGACAACAAAAAGTTTTTGGACATATGGTATAATGTTGTTTCCCAAGTTTCAACACCTTTTAGAAACTATTTTGATACAATGGAAAGGTCCATACAGACTCAAGAGCATGTTATGACATCATTTGTACCTTCAACCATGAAAAAAAGAAGAATAAGTCTGACTTTGAAAACCTTCTCGGAGGCAAAGCTAGACAGGGTATGGGTGAAAACTAGCTATGTTGGCAGTCATGTGGGTGAAAACTAGCTTTGTTGGCAGTCACATGGGTGAAAACTAGCATAGTTGGCAGTCATACTCTGATATAAAAAAAATGATAAAAAAAGGAAAGAACAATCGGCAACCTCATGGGTGAAAACCAACTACAAGAGCTGACAAAATTACACAAAGAGACCGATCACGTCTGCAAGGAGAAGTAGCCACTAAAAAGTACTATTGAAGGGGGCCCAATTCATCTACAAAGCATGGAGTAGTTAGCAGTAATAGGTATGCATCTTGTTTTCTAGTTTAGATTTAGTTAGCATATGTAAATATGTGTACACTAGTTACTTAAGTATCCTTTTCCTAAGCCTAGCATCAATGGACATTTGAAGAAAATTTGATGAGATAGATGCACATGAAAAACTTTTGTATCAAACAAGCTTGATGCCAAACAAAATACTGGTGCAATGAATCATGTGGATAACAACAGTGTTTGTGATATGGAAGTGCATAATGATTGTGAAAGTTTGAAGTAAGATCATTGAGGTTGTAACAGTAAAACCAATATGAATATGTAATCCTTTCACATTGTTATACTGGTTTACTCTAGACACAGGGTCATTACATTCCATTTCAAAGTGAGAGCAGTACTCAAGTAACATGATATCAGTGGCATTTTTGCATCTACTCAGTGATCTACAAGAGCTAAAGCATCCACCTTAGTCCTTTTTGAATTTTAAAGTTTACTGCCTCCTTTACTTAAAATGGAAAGTGCAGGAGATACAACAACAAGAAGGCAACCTACCAATAATGAAAAGTCATGAGGACATGACTTAGCTTCAGTAGGGGACCTCTTATTGAAGGAGAAAAATCATCTGGACAGCCTCTGTTGCAGCATATGAATATGGTGGAACCAATATCACATACGGTAAACCATGTTTTTCACTTAAAATGTCATTCCTTTCTGTCCTAGCAGTAAGTTATGCAAATATGTATTGATTGTGCTTCCCTTCCATTATCTTCCATTTCATGTAAGGGAGGAAAATAATAAGTTATTTCCATATTTCCATGTCCTCATATAAACATCCACCATACAACTATGTATCTTCCATACACTTTCCCCATTCAACCATTATTCCACTTACCAACCATTCATTCATTATAACTCATAATAGCACATGATGTATGTATCTTGTATATTCTTATTGTTATGATTTAAAGGTTATGATTTTTTTTTATGGAATAACATGGTTTCTAATGTTTCACTGATTTAGAGAATATGCAAAATATTTTATGAAGTTTTAGATGATACATATGGCCAAGAATATGATATTGTATAGTATGTGAGGTAACTCAACTTGTAATTGTTGATTGACCTGCTCTATTGTAATAACAGATGGATAAGATGAAATGGATTTTCTGAAAAGACCTTAGAAATTTTCTCACAGCCAAATTCATCTTCAAATTCTACTATTTCAACTTCAGACAATTGAGCTTACATTCTCATAAGGTCAAGGTCAAGGAGAATAAGACAAATCTGTCCTACATAAATTGTTTGAATGAAACTGCTTAGTTCTCCATGTTTATGAAACCTGTGTACAAACCATTTCTGGGTTTTGTTGTCCTCTATTTTCTCAAGATACCCTTAAAATTTCATCCCAAAATGACATCATACACAAAAGTTATGGCCAAAATACAGTTCAGTATTTTCACTGAATTTGCACAAAAACGAAATTCATTTTGAAGGCATGAATTTGTTTGATGATTTATGAACTGTTTGACATAATGCTTCATCCAAATGAAGATATACATAAGATTTCAGTGGAAACAAGCAATGGTCTACATACAATTTCAAGTATTCTACCATCAATTGGTAGCATGGGAGTTCTATAAGATGGCCAACAAGTTTTGGATAAGATGTGGTGCACTTGGGCATGGGCAATGGTTTGTACCTATCACTTCATGCTCTGTTCAAAAGAGTGCAGTTATATGTGAAGAGGTTGGAGTTGCAGTTAATGCCTCATCAAAGTATGCCAAAAGACACAGTTTCATGAACAATAATGATAACAACATATGCACAAACTGGATTTTCTGAAAGCAATTATCAGGTGAGAACCAAACTTTGTAGCCATTTGTTGAACATTCTTTAGGTTTGTGCCATTATGGAGTTATAAAACAATATGGAGATCCATCAAAGAATAGTTGAAAATGGTCTTTTATCGAATATTGTGAAAGTGGATGCCCTGACTGAACATATAGATGTTACTAAAGTTGCATTAACATTTTCTGTGGAAGAGATATGGAAATTAGATAAGGATTCATTGGAATATGCAAAGTTTTATAGATGCTTTTCAAGCTGGAGTATTCAATGCAGTTCCAACATTACAACATATTGTTCAAATGAATACTAAAGATCATTTTTATCTCCATGAAATGTCCACTCAATATAAGTCTGTTGGTAATTCCACATGCACCAATACTGCTCTCTCAGAGTATTAATACCAAGACTGTAAAAAAAATGAGTGTCTACAAAATAGAGCACATTAACTGGTTTTCAGCTATCACCTTCAAGGTTTTCACCAACAGATGTTATCCCATATGTGAAGGTAATACTGTACTTTCTCAGTTCCAATGAAGAATTTCCTTATGTGCTAATTGTGCTTGAAATTAGTGATGTTTTGCTGAGTCTTCCAAGATTCTATCAATAAATTCACTCAAGCAATGCAGTCAAATATTTTCCAACACATTGAGATACAGTTATAAGATACCTCAGTACATAGTGAATCCCAGGAAGAACAGAATAGCAAATGAAGCATACTGATTTGATAAGGTAGTGAGTTGTTTGATATAATGCTTCATTTGGAATGCAGCTAAAAGGCACAAGCATTGTTTGACAAAACTCTGAGTACAATGTGGAAGATAAAACAAAAGATGCTTGAAGGATGAACTGTTGATTAAACAAGGATAGTAAAGATAACAGGGTCTGCTCAACATGGACATTTCATGAAATATTGGTAGAATTGAATCTCACAAGCCAAGAATGACAAGAGGTAGTTGAAAGACCATTTGAAGACATTGTTGAACCATTTGTTGGCATGTTTATCAATGCATATAACAAGTTTCTTGTGGAAGTTGAGTTTGTTGCAGGAGCAACAAAGGTTTAAGCTGGGGGAGAAGATGATGAGGCCAAATAATGTCCTCATTTTGGCATAAACATGTTGCTATAGTGATGCATTAAAAGGATACTTTAGTATTAGTTAAACATGTTTAATATGTCTAATTAGTCTAACTAGTTGCAAGATGTTATATTTGTTGCTTGTTGATATTCTCATGCTTTATGCCAAGTTTTGTGCAGAACAGTCTTAATATGGTGTCTTAAATATGCATTACTAATGCTTTCATGGTAAGCAAGAAAATGATGGAGAATCTTCAATGCATCATTCTAAGATAGGTCATCAAAGGACACATCAACATGACTTGGAGGCTTCTCACGACACTATGGAAATAGTCAGCACCAAGATTCAAGGAAGAATTCTTGCAGCAACTTGATAGTTTGGATGTACAACTGGTGGAAGAGATTCCCTCTTCCATCTCAACTTCAACAGATTCAACATGATAATGGATTTTCAAGAAAAACAGAAAAATGGAAAAAAATCAAAAAAACAGAAAACAAAAAGATGAATAAATCATGATTGTGAATTCCTTCATGGGCATGATTTTGAGGAAATCATGAATTCTTTCATTGGCACAATCAAGATCAAGAAAAAGAAAAAAGAGAGGTAAAAAAAAGGAAAAGAAAAAAAAGAGAGAAAAATGAATAATTCAGCAGTGAAAACCTCTTTGAGGCGCTACTGAATTGGTGTGCATGAAAACTGGTTTTTCGGCATGCATGACCTAGAAACAATCTTCATCATCATTGTAAAAATCCACCAACTGCACTTGTTTTGAAGTGTTGCAGCAAACTTCAGCAGAACATCATTAGAAGCAACCATCCTTCAAAACTTGCATTAACTTGTTTTAAACAAGTATATATTTCTTGCACTTTTCTCATTGTAAATAATTGGTATATAGTATATGACAATTAACCATTAGTATAAAGATATTCATAAGAGTTGGCATAATCAAAACATGTCTTGAGAAGAGGAGGAAGAGGAGGACATCAAAGAGCAATTAAGAGTAGCCAGGAGCATTATAAAAACACAAATAAAATGGATTGAAGAGAGGGAAGATATTATTGAAAAAAATTGAGGAATTACAGCAGGAGGTAGAAAAACTAAAAAATAGGCTATCACAGTTTGAAGCACAACCAACAGAATCTGATGATGAGGAAGATCTAGTTCAAATCCTACTTGGATTATCTAGGGAAAATGATTCTTTTCCCCTGATAGAAGCACCTGAACCTTTGAATGAAGACACAGATGCTCATTCTGAAGCAGTACCTTCTCAATCCGAAGCAACACCCTCTCATTCCAAAGATGCTCCAAAATTGCTCAAGAATTTAGAAAAGAGCATCAGTGAAGAACCACAACAGCTACTCTTGCAAGTAGCACCAGCACAAGAGAATTTTGAGCATCAAGATGTGAATGTCCAAGTAAGTACTCTGCATGCAACTTTTGTGTCCAAATCTGAAACTGTCACACCTGTAGTAGAAGTAGAGGAAAAGGAGTACAGGTAGATCTGTTGCCCAGATTCCAACCTATGATGAGGCCACCCAATACTATATCTTTGGAGAAATACAATGCAGACATAGCTAATTGGGTGATTAAATATGAAAAACTTGCAACCAAGGTTGAAAATTTGAAACTGGTAGGAAAACAATTAGAGGAAAAAGACACAGAAATCAATAAACTGAATGAACAGGTGACTGATCTTTGTCAGATTGCAGAATATTTGGTCCAATTCAGATGACCAACCAGGTTTTATAGCCTCATTCTGAAGGAAAAATATCTTAGATGGCAGGTCATGAGAATCAGTTTAGGTCTCCCCTATAAGTTAGAAATTGCTGAAGATTTCTTGGAAGCTTACCTCAACAGTCCTGTAGAGCAGAAAAATCTGCTATGTGAGCTATTTTTACATAGTTTCTTCATTCCTAAGGAGGTAAATTTTCACCCTCAAATTTTCATAGAAGATGTTCAACTAAGAGCTTTTATGTCTACCCTACAAAATCAACTTTATTGGAATCAAGAGAAGAAACAAAATAAGGAAGTTGAGTTAAAAGCTGAATTATTGGTCAGAGCAGTACAACCAGATCATCCAAACCAACACTTTAAGATGATGAACAAGGTAGATATTAAGAGGATGTATTTAAATATCTTGAGGGACTATTTGACTAATTTCCAAGATTTTTGTGCTAACAATTTTGTTCCTGCTTTATCAGTTTGTAAGGACAGATGGGCAGAACTTTCTATATCACTGCAGAAAAGGGAGCCTATCTCTCCCATCAACCTGGAATGGTCCAGAAGGAGAGCAGAAGGGGTGGTGAAACTTATTGTAACTATGCAACATCAATGGGTAGGTCTCAGATTTAGGCCTCCAACCATCATTTCTCCAGTTCCCTTCTATTTTGAAGAGGATCCCCAACCAGATGACCAGTTTGCAGAATGGTTGAGTTTGAATACATCCATTAAAGAGAAATATAGGCAGATTTTGGAATTGCAATAGGAAGTAGAAGGGCTGAAAAGTAGAGTGGCACAGTTGGAGTCCAAATCTGCAGAATCCAATGAAGGAGAACTTGCTCAAATCTTGCTTGGATTATCCATGCAAGGTGACCTGGCACCAGCTAAAAATTTGTAGCCTGTCCCTCAAGTTGCAGTAGGTGAATCTATTGTTGAAAATGCAAAAAATAGGGGATTGGTTGATGCCCAAGTTTCTCAATAGAATGATGTTATTCCAGAAGCAGGAAAGCAACAAGATTCTCAGTAGCATCCAGAACTGACTAAACTTGGCAATAAAGCACAACAAATTGTAACAAGATTGAAGCATTCTGAAGTTGCAGTTCTTCATTCCAAAGTTGCACCTTCCCATTCCAAATATGCTTCAGAATAGGCCATAAGTTCAGTAAAAAGTGAACATGAAGAGTCACAACAGATAACAGCACAAGTCATGTCCACCATTCTTACTCCAGTGCCTTATTATTTTGATAGTGACCCGTAACCAAGTGGCCAATTTTAGGAATGGATCAAGAAGCTTCAAGAAACTAGGGGATACTATGTGGGAACAAACTATTCTAAAGGAATTGGAATGTAAAAATAGACATGTGTGAATCAGTAGCCCAACAGAATGCATGAGGACATGCATTGAATTAAGTTGGGGGGAAAATGATGAGGCCTGGAAATGCCTCAATCATAGCATGTTTTGAATAGTTAAAACTGCCTAAAACTCTTGTGATATATCTTATATGCTAGTTAAGTTGATTTAATATGTTGTGTATTAATTGTTTGCATGATTGATGTGTTAGGAATATTATATTCTGATTTTTACTGTTTTATAATACTTTGTCATGGCTTATTAATGAGGAATATACTTAGGTTGATAACAACACTTTACTAGTTTTGTTTTGATGTTTTTCAAGCATTTATTTATCTAAGTTTAGCAAATGGTGCAAGAAGACTATTATTGTGCAGCAAAAACTGGTTTTGTTGTGTAAATTCCAGCCAGCTGCCAATGAATGGCAAGGCATGGAATTCACACATGGAGAAGGATAAAAGCTATTGCAATCAGTTCCTGAGAGATAACCCACCTGAGAAAAGTAGTTGAGATCACCTGAAGACCACACAGTTAGTCAATCCGAAGAGCTTCGGATTGAGCAGACATCTTCGGATTGACAGAATGCAGTTTCTTCGAATTGAGCCAATTATCTTCGGATTGACAATAGAAAGTGCTTTTTGAATTTTTGACTATTTTTTGATGGTGGAAAAAAGGAAAGAAGGTTGAGAAGGTTAAGGGAAAATATCCCCCAACTATCTTTGCCATCCTTGCCATCCAAAAGCCACCATTCATGGGAAAAGATCAATTGATCCTCTTCTAGGATAAACCCAAGAAATACTACAACATAGTAGGAAGTTGATCTGTAGGATAGGAATAGCATATTTTTGGATGTAAATAGGTTTTAGGCATCTATAAAATGTAGCTCCCATGTTGGTAGAGCTACAAGAGGTATATAGGGTTTTTTAGAAGAAATTAGATAGCAGTTTAATTTCAGATCTGTAATCTGCAACAACAGATTTGTAAATGCTGATTTTGGAATAAAAGTGCAGTTCTTTTATATTTTCTATGTCATATGAGTGTGTGTGAAGTTTAGTAAGTAAAAGGAGTTTCACACCTTCTTCTAGAGAAAGAAGCTGGCCACTTCCAGGCCTAGGAGGAGGACTAACATACAAGTTTTATTCTGATTTTGTTGCAGTAGAATAAGTTGTAAACTTGTCAATTTCATTCTTTTGCACAATTAACATTCCTAGTTGTTTAATTCTTGTTCAAAATTTTTTTGTGATATGATTAGTAGTAGATCTGGTTATTCTTTTCATTCCCGACAACTTTCCAATTTACTGTAGGTTTTCATTTCCAGCAATTTACAGTTTTCTGCAATTTTTTTGCATTGTTGTTTTTGTTGTCAACCCCTGCACAGAAGATTGACAACCTTCTGTTACAGAGCATTGACAGGACCTAGTTTTCTTGCTTCATTTCAGTTTTCATTATTGCAAGAGTAAATAAACTTTCATTTTACAATTGTAATCAAGTTTTCAATTTTGCAACTCTAACTAGGGTTTCATTTCTGCAATTAGCAATTAGTTCTCATTTCTGCAAATAGATTAAAGTTCAATTTATGCAATTTAGAGGTAGAAATGACCTAAAACCCCCCACACAATCAGTCCTACCAATAAGACTTGTTGCTCCCAATTGACCTAAATTATAGCCCTGTTCACTCCTTTTGCGAATAGCCTTGTACACTGCCCTGGATTGACAAATTCATTAAGAATTAATGATGTGCTTAACGACAACACATCACTAACTAGATAAGATGATGAGGAAAAATCATTTTAGAAGAAAATTCGAGGTGTAATTTGAATCACTCATCACTTCCACTTGGTATAATTTTGAATATGTGAACAATTTTATAAAAATATTCCAATTTATATCTATGTAATCTTCTTTTTCATAATTATTATAATCAAAACTTGCTCTTGTATATTATTGGTTGAATGAAATGTGTGAAGACCAATAATATACATATTTTCATTTCAAGTTAACAGCTCAAACCACTAATTTTTGTTATGCTCATAAAGACTTGATAGTTCGATGGAGTCAAACATGCTCAATGGATATACATTGATAAAATGGTAAAACTACCAAGGGATATTAAAAATTGATTCAAATTATTTTTGGCAAAATGGTAAGTTTTGAAAAGGGGTTATTATTTATTATATAGGGGTTTACCACCAAGGGTTTAATAAATTAAAAGGAGAGGTGGTAAATTTTAAAAATAGGGGTTTTTTAAGAAGCTTATGATTGCACGTGTTTTAAAGGCTTTCAACTAAGTGACCCCCCATGGAAAAGGCTCTCCCTAATGCTTTTGCCAGAATAATGAATAGATAAGGAGAAAGT
Organism: Wollemia nobilis; assembly: GCA_028583015.1. Lineage (NCBI taxonomy): Eukaryota > Viridiplantae > Streptophyta > Pinopsida > Araucariales > Araucariaceae > Wollemia > Wollemia nobilis. The sequence continues at coordinate 10,011,371 of JAQPPZ010016890.1, forward strand.
GGATCACCTTGACAAAGTTCACAATTTGACTTGAAGTAACTAGCAAGAGAACCATTGATCAACATAAAACAATGCTATAGAAATATTCAATCCACTCACACCAACTATAATCAATGTCATACTTTATGAGAATACCATGTAGAAAATTCTAGGAAATCTTATTATATGCTTTTTTAATATCTAATTTCAAAAGCATACCTTGTTTTTTCATGGAATAAAGATAATGTATGGCCTCTTATGCAATAATTATACCATCAATAATTTGTTTACCATGAACAAAGCCACCTTGTTCCTCTAAGATAAGACACCCTAGAATGTCCTTCAACCTATTTGTCATAATTTTTTAAATGATCTTATAAATCATATTACAAAGGCTTATTGGACAAAAACTATCAAAATATTTTGTGTCACCTTTATTGGGAACCAAGGTAATAAAAGTAGCATTGATCTCACTTATTATAGCTTTCCTTTTTTGAGCCCCTTTAGCCGCAACTAGTGTATCACTCTTCAATAAATCCTAAAAAAATTGAGAAAAAATTGCAGGAAATCCATTGAGGCTAGGTGCCTTGTTAGGATGGAAAGAGAAAATTGCTTCATGGAGCTCCTCCATAGATATCTTCTTCATCAAGCTTTCATTTTGTCCTTAAGTAATAATTGATGGAATATTTTACAGAAGTTTTTCTTGTGCCTCCTTATCTTGTCTAGAATCTAACAATATATTTGTGACATAATTAATAGCTTCCTTCCTTATATCTTTTTCATCCTCAATATTTCTTCCATATGGAGTTATAATATTTTTGATATGATGATAACATGGAGCTCCTTCATTAGCATTTTCTTCTTTATGTTGCCCTTAAAACTCTAAACTACATAAATGATCCTCCATAGCCATTACTTTCTTATGTTGGTTTGGAAACCCTAAATTTTCTTGGATATCCTCCATAATATTTTTCTTACTATACTGCTCTTGAAATCCTAAAGTGCAAAGGAATACACTCTGTACTACTTTGTTTTTATTGTAAGGAGAATTTTTTATGCTACTTGAGGATTATAAATGTGATTTACTTGGATTAAGCTTGACCTCCTTCACCTCATTTGCTTTAAAATTTGCTTCCCCATATTCCTTTGTTTTAAAATTTTCCTTCCCCTCTTCCTTTGCACCTTTAGTTCCTTCTATATTTGAACTTGTGCATTATACTTCCTCATCCCCCATATCAATTTTTCTTCTAATGGCTGATTCGAGTGAACTGTAATGGCCTTTGCCATATGATGATGTAAAGGGATTTTCTAGATACTTTCATAGGAGTGAAAAATCCTTGATTTAACCTAGCTTCTCATGTGATATGATCTCCTTGTTTCAAATTGAAGCTACCCTCATGCCCAAAAATTTCCATCTCTTCCTCCATCATTTTCACTTTGCAATCTCTTGCCATGTTCCTAGTTTCATGATATTTATGACATCAATATTTTCATAATCTACTTGTTGATCCTATTCTCTTGATTTAGATTTAATCTTAATCGATTGTGGTAAAGAATTATAAATATCCATGGCAACACATATTCGAGTGTATACGACATGCCTTATCTCCTTAGTAGTTGGTCCCTCCTAGATGAATTCACCTAGAGCATTACCAATATTCTTCAAAATATCTTTATTGATAAGTTGATATGGGAGTCCAAAAAGCCTAATCCATACCGAAAGTCTTTTAATAGTTTTTATGTCCACAAAACAATTCTCACTCTAAGGTATTAAACATAATGCATCTTTGCCCCTAAACCACAAGTCTCCATCCATTATTTTATCCCCTATTTATGAATTGGAGAAAATAATGATGAAAAATCCTTTTCGAATAAAAGTCATGGAGTAATTTTAATTCAATCCCCACTTCCACTTGATCTAATTTTGAATCTCCGAAAAGCCTAACCAATATCCATGAAACTTACATATTAACCCTCTAGTTTTAAGAACCATTATATCATGCTTAATCATGTCATCCTTGATAATAATTTCTAGTGTAGAATTTGCTACCTAGAATGGGTTTGCCATAGATTTAATCTTCCTCTTATTACTAGCTAGGGAATCCATACTTCCAACTTGGTCATTCATACTTTCAGTAAGGACTTTCACAAATGACTTTCTTTCCATGTTACCTATATTTTCTTCAAATGAATACTTTAAATTCACCTAAGATCTAGAACAAGAAGTGGTATGTGTTCTTTGATCATACTTTACTTTCTACTTTCTACTTCCATACTCATACTTCCTCCTCACTCTTGGATCGTGCTCACACTTGCTTTCGAATGCACTCACTCCTGGCTCATGCTCGCACTCACTTTTAATTGCACTCATTCATGGTTCACGCTTGCACTTGCTTTCAACTGCACTCACTTTCAACTATGCTCACTCTTGCCTTGTGCTCACACTCACTTTTGGTTGCACTCACTCCCACCTTGCGCTCGCACTCGCTTTCAATAGCACTCACTCTCTCCTTGCGCTCGCAATTGCTTTTGACTGCACTCCCTCCTTGTGCTAAGAGGTCCCATTGTATTACGTCATGATAATATTATCGTAATATTATAACAAACATGCTAATGTATAATGATAATTATATTATATATATATATATATATATATATTAGTTATAAGGGATTCAAATATGTTCCATCCCTAGTACATTATGGTTATGTTATCACAATGTTATAATAATATTTTCACAATTATGCTTGTATCATCTAACAAGATTTAAACCTAGGTCCCCTCCTTAAAACATACTTAATTAGTTAATCTCATGTTATTTGATTCATCCATGATAATGGATCATTGGTTTATAGTTTGAAACTCTTTATTCCCCATCAATTACCTTAAACCCTATGGGAAAAATGTTAAAGATCACCCAAACAAGTGTAACCTTGGCTTATCGTGTGATACTCTTCACTTCCAACCAATTACCCCAAGCCCTATGAATAATTTTTGCATTCATCTATGGAATGTGAGTATAAGTTTATGGTGTGAAACATCTTACTAACCACTTTTCCCTAAATCTTGGGCACTATAATAGTTATGAATGAAATTATTTTAATTACGTCCATGAGACCAAAATAGTCTAAGGGACGAAGGGCTTTAATACAAGATGTTGTATGATGTACAACCCTACTCCCTTTTGAATTCAAAACTTGGACCTCATCTAGAGTTCCAAATTTTAACAACATCCAAGAAATAAAATTGTTCAACAAAGTAAAAAAACTCAACATCCTCTTATCATATTTTGGAGTGTGTTTCTTTTGTTGTTGATTTTGATGAAAAGTTTTCTTATTTTTTCTATTCTTAATTCTTCAAAAAGTTCCATTAGTGAGTTTACTTTTAGAGTGTCCTTATATGTAATCTTGATGTCCTTGTAGGCTTCACATTATATGACAAAATGTTTTCAATCTCCACTACTCTTGTTATGCAGAAAACATATTTGTTCTGACCATGTATCCTAAGGAATTGTCCATCTCCTAGTTTTTATTTGAGATGACGTAGACTAGATCTTAGTTGGGATATAATAATTCCCCCTCTTCCATTTGATCTTTGCATCTATATACTTATTTTGGTTGTGTTCATAGTTTGGGTTGAACTTTTTAATGTATAATTATTTTTTCTTCCTAATTTTTTTTTTAGTAATTTGGTGGTTCTATTATGTGGTTTTTGATTGGGTCCCAATCCCAGATGTACAAAAACCTTGATAAATATATCAAAATATCCCATATCGAGGAAGATAGTTGTGAATAAAAACAAAATTCCCGCGCAAGGGAGGATGGAAACCAAATTTCCCACGTAGGGGATGACAAAACTAGCTAGACTAGCAAAACTGCCCATGTAGGGGTAAGTGTTCACAGAGACTACAATTCGACGTAAACCTAACCAAAACCCATGCAGGGGCCATATTCGAAATAGATAATTAACAGACATGGGAAAATCATAAAATACATAGCAAAGTCTGTTAGAAAAACCAAAAACCAAACAAAACCCTAAACTCGCAACATCAGAAACATAAACCCAAAAATTAGCTTGGTGAAGCTTAGCTTCTGAGGAGTCCTCCTTGTTGGTAGTTGTGCTCTGCTGAAGGAACTGCTTCATGGCTGCACTAGCGCTCTCAAAAGCTGTAATGAAACTTTTGAGGAACATACAAGAGATTTTGCTAGAAATTACAGTGTCGGGGTTCTAATTCCCACTAATGTCCTCAGAGATATTGATGGTTGAATTTTGACTAGTCTTCGCCTTGACTTTTTTAACTCTGGAAGACCTTCGGACATGGGCAGCGCTCCCTTCGACTTTAGATTTTTGCTTAGCTGACGTGAGTTTGCTTCCACTTGCAACAACAGGTTTTATGGATGGGGGAGCAGCAGTAGACAAGGATCCCTTTTTGGATATAGGATTTTGGACTTCAGGGGCTTCCTCACTCACTAGAAGTTCACTGTATAGGTAGTGAGAGGGACTGCGAGTCGAGGAGGGATAGGGAGGGTTGGATTGGAGGGGGTGGCTAAAATGGGCGACGGAGTGGAGGTGGCGATATGGTGGAAAATTACTACAAATAGTCCCTAATGGGTGGGAGGTGAGTGCTTCTTATGGGCGCTAACAACAGAGAGTTAAATGGAGTGGTGGAGGAAGGCTGGGATGTTCATGGGTATAAACCCCCGTAAGTGATTCACCAACGTAAGACAAAAATTGGATAAAGGTTTATATGGGTCATCGCATGAAAGGTACTGGAGTAGGGGGACAATGACAATGGGCCAAGGTGAGTGGAGGGATTCACGGTCGAGGGTGACTCCTATCCATTTGAATTCTTGATAATTGGGGAAACCATCGAGCTCATGGTCCCAATTGTGCTTGTCTCATCAGACTAGGTGCCCTGACAGGGGAAGACCAAACACCTCAACGATGAGTTCTGGTGTTACCTTGAATCGAATCGCACAAAAATGTGGTCATTCGACCAAGATTTAAAAAAATTTGTAGTAATTTCAGGCTTGAGACCTTTGAATTTGGATAAAAATGGAATGAGGCGTTGAGCTTCCAGAAAGGATATTGATAGGGTGTCGAGTTGAAGGTTGCTCAGCTCTATGTAGGCCGTGGCGATGGAGACGAGGGACCAAAGGAAGGAAGCGAGGAGTCTAGACAATAGGCTGGGGTGGTGGAAGTGAAGAATGAGGGACTGCATGGTGAACCACTTCTTATTTAAATAAGCGTTAAGCGAGACATTGGTCATGTTGGTAACTGAAGGGTGACAGTAGGTGAGGAAGCGATGAAAATGGAAAGGATATTGAGGATTTGTGGGGAACCTTGAACAGATATCCACACGAGTGGAGATAAAATTCCCAAAGCACAAGGTGATAGCAAGGATAGGCAAAAACTTAGGTGGGGTGGCTTCGATGCAATCATGGTTGGGATTACGCAAATTATCTTGAAAACTGGTGAAGGTTGATAAGAGTAACCAAGTTATAGCATCACAACCGAATGGGCTAGACAAGTGGCCAATAATTTGATGGAGATGGGTTACAAGGATCAGAGAAATCACTTGGGGACTTTCACAACACAATACCTGTAAACCATAATTAGAAAATCCATGGAGCAACAGGGAAAAAATTAAATGCACCTAGTTGACCTTGGCCAATCCGCTGATGTTATGTGGATGACACTTGGTGGATTAAACTATGCCAAACATAGATGGTTGGTTGGGTGATTCCCATATTTGTGAGACTATCAACAAGCCTTTTGGCTTTGCTGTACACGTGAGCAGCCATGAACTACTTTTGCTAACCAATGAGGTTCTTGGTTTCCTGGATTAGGGATTGAATTTTCTATGGTGGATTTTTGTTGTTGTTTATGTATCCAATAATATTGATGGAATCCCCTTCAACTTGGAGCTTGATTTTGGAATCCCTAATGAGGTGCATGCTTTGCCATAAAGCCCAAGCTTCAGCCACATTATTTGTTTGGTGGTCTAAGTTCTCAGAGAAAGCTCTGACCACTTCGTCTTTATAGTTCTTGACAACCTCATCCTCTCCTTCTCGACCTAGATTCCCTTTGGATGCACCATCAAAATTGAGTTTCAGCCATCCTTCATGAGGTGGTTCCCAATGAGCCTTCTTTCTAGGGTGGGCCAGGGGAGGTGTCGAATTAGAAGGGATGGGGATTTTCAAAGACCTAAGAATCTCAGCTTCTAAGCTGCAACTAGGAGGATTGGGGCAGGGAAGTAGTTGGGAATTTTTAGTAGCATAAGTGATGGCTTTGGAAGCTGTGGACATGGGGTCATTAGACAAGGTAGAGAAAATTCTATGATTCCTCTCTAACCAAATTTACCACAGGAAATGATGGAGGTAAACCTTCCACAGGAAAGAAACTTTGGGATTTTTGAACGGGTTTGGCCATTGGACAAAGAGGTCCAAGAGGGATTTGGGAGGGGCCCATTGAATCTAAAAAGTAGCCAGAACGTGACTCAGCACTTCTTTGGTAAACTCACAATCCATGAATAGGTGGTTGATAGATTTCCATTTGGATAAGCACAGGTGACATTTATTCAGGATAGGGATGCCTCTTTTCATAATATTATGTGTAGTGAGGGCTTTGTTTTGGATGGCAATCCATGAAAAGAATCCAATCTTGGGAATGAGGTGCTTGACCTGCACCAAGCTGAAGGAAATAGAGGGGATCTGGTAACTGAGCAGGAGGGAATAGGCAGATTTGACATAAAAAACCCTGCTATCATTTCCTTTCTAGATGGGGTAGTCAGGGGTAGAAACAGTTGGGATGATAGTGGTTCTGAGTAAGTGGGACAAGATATTCCCTGCTCTAACAACTTTCTCACTTTCATTGGTAGTAGAAATAGCTTTCCATTTGCATCGGTTGTCAATGAAGTCCACGACTTGGCTGCCCCACCTTCTATCTAGGATAGGTCTAAGGATGGAGATCTCAGGGATTTTCGAGAGAGGTTTATATTTTATTCGTGCATCATCCTAGAAGTTAATATTTGACCCATTATCGAGATGTCATAGAGTACCTTTGGTTATGAGGGATTTAGCCTAAATGATAGCCCACCAAAAAGTAGACCCATTGGTGGGAATGTTGGCCTCCAGCAGAGACAGGTTCTGGAGGTATTTGGCTTGAACGATGGAAACCCACTTTGCTTTGTAGTTGGTGAATATTTTCCATGCTTGTTTGGCAAGGAGGGCGAGGTTCATGTTTGCTATTCTCCTAAGCCCGAGGCCTCCTTAGGATTTAGGTTGGTAAACTCTATCCTAGCTTACTAGGTGAATTTTCTTCTTTTCCTCTGAGCCCGACTACAGGAAGTTCTTTTGAATTTGCTCAACTTGGAGTGCATAATAGTTGGAGCTTTGAACACCGACATGAAATATACAAGGATACTCTGGAGAACTGCCATAGTGAGAATTTCTTTAGCTACCTAAGATAGGAGATAACCCTTCCATCCTACGAGTTTCTATTTGATCCTTTCTATGACATTGTTCCACATGGACTCTTTAGGGCTTTTATTGAACAAGGGAAGACCCAAGGAAGAGGTGGGGAGGTCAGCAATGTAGCACTGAAGGATGCGGGTGATCTTGTGTTGTCTATTACCAGGGGTGTTGAGGAAGTAGCATTTGCTTTTCAGATAGTTAATTTCTTGCCCGAATGCTAAAGCATAGGTATCAAGGATGGATTTTATGGACTTAGCTTGAAGAACAAAGGCCAAGGTAGCGATGATGGTATCATCTACAAACTGTTGATGGGATAGGGGTGGGGAATTAGATGAAGTTTTGATCCCAGAAACACTCCCTGTAGAGTAGGCAGTGTAGACACCAAATTGCAGCCACTAATCCTCCATCCTAACCATTCCACCACCCACTTGTCCACCAATTATTTGGCCCAATTCCACCTTTCCCACCAATTATTTGGCCTAATTCCACCTTTCCTGCCATTTCCTAACCCAATTGAGATTATTTTAATATTATTTTATATTATTTTGTATTTAATATAATATTTTATATTATATAATAATATATTTATTATAAAATATATATCTATAAACTCAATTAACCACAGTCGTCCGATCTAATTTAATCTCCAACCTCCATCTTCCTTAATCCATGCCACACTAAAAAATTAATCTCAACCTTAGGATGTAATTTAATCTTAGCCACACGATTAAAAGTGCAAGGCTAAAACCCTAATAAAACCCTAGGTTGAATTATAAAATAAGGGCATTTGCAAATGCTCAAACCTTGGAACCTTGATATTAGAAGTTGCACCCTGGAGGAGTCATTGTTGAAGCCCTAGCGAAGCTGAGAGAGATAGAGTTTGAAGATCTAAAGCCCTAGCTAAGCCAAAAAGACTTTTGTTGTTCTAGTCATCCCCCATTCATCCTCCATCGTCATCATAACCCCCATCCATCTGTCGCATTCATCACCACCCCCTATATCTGCTTCTGCAAATTTTGCCCTAACCCGCAGGTACCCTCCAAAGCTTGCAAGGCTCACTGTAGAGCTTGCAAAGTGCTCACCAAAGCCTGTTATATTCTGCAAGCGCTCTCCAAAGCCTATTGTATCCCGCAGGTGCACACTAGAGCTTGTGAAGCTCACATTAGAGCCTGCCAAGTGCACGTTCGAGCCTACTACAACTACATAAACACGAATTTGAGCCTGCTACACCACGCCAACTGCAACAATGAAACGAAAGCAAGGTATATCTTCATTGGTTTTATTCTGTTACATGATTTGTAGATTTTGCATGCCATTTGATCCATTTTTAGTTAGGGTTTACTGATGTCTAAGGGCCTCACACTATGGAGCCCTCACAGGTGTTATTAATCCCTTTCTCTATTTTTGTGTATGCAGATCTGTAGATTTCATATATTGTTGAATGGCTATTGAAGTTGGAGTGGCCCGCCATAGGATATCCAAAGCCCACTCAGCTTGTTGGAAGCAAGAACACATCAATATGAAGAAATTTCATTGTTATAGCTAGGGTTTTGGAGAACCCTAGTGTTTGTGTAAATCATTGTATCAAATACCCTCATTGAGGAAAGATTGTATCAAAAGGAGTTTATTGGCTCCCCCCATACTATTGAATATATCCATTTGTGTAATCTTGTATCTCATTGTGTTATTTGATTTCCTTATTTTATTTAAGTGTCGTGTTCTTGTCTTCACAGGCAGATTCAAAGGCTCTCCCTAAGGATTCAGTGAGAATAATGAAGAGGAAAAGGGATAGGGGATCTCCTTGCCTAATGCCTCTGGATCTGGGGAAATAACCTGTTGTTGATACATTGACTAGAACAGATAACCAGGGGGAGGAAATATAGCCCTTGATGAGATCGATCCATTCCTTGTGAAATCTAAACCTAGAGAGGACTTTTAAAATAAAATCTCGGTTTACCTTGTAAAAAGCTTTGCTGATATCCAAATTCAAAAACATAGCTACCTTTTTGTTGCATGATGTTGAGTGAAGAGTTTTGTGAAGAGAGATAATGTCGTCAGCAATGGATCTACCTTCAACTGAACTTCCTTGATAGGGATATATGATCATGGGAAGGATCTTCTTAAGCCTGATTGCTAAATATTTAGTTAGGATCTTGTAGATGATGTTGCATAGGATTATAGGTCAGCCATGGATTTGCATTGAGGGGATTTGGTAACCAAGGCAATGAAAGTGGAGTTTGTCCCTATGGGAATGAGCTTGGTTCATTGAAGTTCCAATATGGCATTGCATGTCTTCCTCCAGGATATCCCAAAACGTTTGAAAGGAACAAGGGGTAAACCTGTCTAGCTTGGGAGCTTTGTTAGCTTGCATGGAGAACAAAGCAAGCTTGATTTCATTTTTACTAAGGGGTTGGATAAGGGAGGAATTCATTTCAGGAGAAACTAGAGGGGGAATGTTCTGTAGGAGGATCTCTTGGGCTTCAAGATGATCGGGGGTTGTGGTTCTTATAAAGTTGCTAAAAAAGGATGAGGCTTCATCTCTAATTTTAGAAATATCTTGTGAGACTTTGCCATCATACAACATGATCTCCTTAATTTTGTTTGTGCTTCAATTTTGTAGAGTGGAAGCATGGAAGAACTTTGTGTTGGCATCCCCGTATTTAAGCTAGAGGGCTCAGGATTTTTGTCTCCAGTAGGTCTCTTCCTTGGCCAGAATGTTGTGGTACTCTGACAGAAGTTGCCTTTCCTCTTCCCTCAACTGAGGAGTCCATTGGTCATGCTGAATTTGTTGCTCTAAGGTTTTGAGATTACTCAAAATCTGTTCTTTATTTTCCAAGATATTTCCAAACACCTCTCTATTCCAGATTTTGAGGTTTTCCTTAAAAGCCTTCATTTTCTAGGAAACTTTGGATATAGCAAAACCATGGAATGGGATCCCCCACCATTCAGATATCCTTTGCCTCAGATCAGTGTGTTGGATCCACATGTTCTCGAATCTAAATGAGGTCTTGAAATATGGAGCTATGTTAGCTTCCAGGAGGAGGGGGTAGTGGTCAGAGCCAACTCTGGGAAGAGAGATGAGAGATGTGTCTCCAAATATGGGAATAACCTGATGGGATAGGATGAACCTATCTAGTTTGACCTGTATGTGCTCAAAACTTGTTCTTTTATTACTCCATGTGAATTGACAACCTTTGATTTGAATATCCATTAGCTCATTCTCAACAACAAAGTCCTGGAATTCTTGAATGCTTTTGGAAGAACTGGAACTGTCGTCCCTCTTGTCATAGGGAAAGAGGGGGGAATTGAAGTCACCTGCTAACATCCAAGGGAGGTTGGAGAAGACGTATTTCATGTGGGACAGGGATCTCCAGAGAGAGCATCTTTCGAGAGGATTATTGGGGGCATAGATGTTGGATAAAACCCAGGTGAACTAATTTTTTTTGTAAAAGAAAATCATGTTTAGAGTTCTTTCAGAGGATGAAACTACCTCGCCTTCGACTTTTTCTGGATCCCAAAGGCATAAAAGGCCTCCGAAATGTCCTTCAACAGGGGAGGAATCCCATTGACAATTCTTCCATACTGAATTGGTAATGCTATTGATTCTAGAAGCATCCGTTTTTGTTTCTTGTAAAATAAGAATGGTAGGTTTATGGTCTTTCCTAACAGTTCGTGCTAATCTCTGCTTGGAGGCACCATTGAGACCTCTAATGTTTTAGGATAGGATCCTCATCCGGAAACTTTAGCAGATTTCTTGCCTCCTTTGCCCTGTTGGGGGGAGGTTTGGGATTTTTTGTTTCATCCCTTGTTTGGTTGAACAGATCTGGGAATAAGGTTGCTTGCACTCCATTGGCAACTTGATTTTCAGTGTTTTTTTTAATTTTCTTAAATAGAGTAGGTCTGCCGCTTTTCTTTTCACTCCCTGTGTCAACAGGCATATTTTTAAAGCTTTTGGTAATGATAGGACTGAAAGCATGTCTATGGAAGCACGGCGTACCGGGTGCGATGCAAACAAAAGCAGATGTATAATGAAACGCTAAGTCCTACGAAAATGCGAAGAACAAGTGCATGAAAAGGGAAAACGATGCAATGAAATGAGATGTAAAGCAAAACTAAAGTGCAGCCTCTTTTATTAATGTTTCTTGTGATCCAGTTACAATACGTTCCCCCCCTTTCAGGGGCTCGGAGCGTTCGATACAATTTTGTTACACCAACGGATGGTACGCTTCCCTTCGGGATCTTTCGCGTGCCCACATTCGAAATGGGCGGGCCAAGCGTCACCGCCGCTTGCATGAGTGCATCCGTCGTTCCTTGCTGCCCCTCCGATGTCGAGATCCTACGTACAGAGAAACAACAAACGGTTAATAGCATATGCGGATGGAAGGAAACATGCAATCCCCAAGACCTCCGGCTAGTGAATACATGAAATAATAAAACAAAGATCAAAACATGTCAGAATGAGATGAAACTTGAATAGGAGCATCCAAACATCATTAGGGACACACTACAAAAAGAACAGTCAAGAAATCATGCGTGGATTTCTAATCGCTCCGGGGTGGGACGTTGGCGACTGTCACAAAACGTGCGAAAGTGACCTCCCAAATGTCCTATCCAGAGGCCTCCAAAATACCTGTAAACTTGGGGTTAGGCAAAATGGGGCATTTTGAGATGACCCAGAAGGTCGGATTTTGCAGATTCTACCTATATTGCCCTATATCCGAAGGCGCTCCCTGTAGGTTAGTGAACGCGTAAAACGATAAAAACACAGTCAAAACAGGTCAGAATGCAGTGAAAATTGAACAACAGCATAAAAAAATCACATACAACATGATGCAAAAGAAACAATAAATAAATCTAATGTAGATTTCTAATCGCTCCGGGGTGGGGCGATTAGGACTGCAACAGTGCGGGGGCGCCTGGGGGCAGGACGCCCGTCGTTTGGGGCTTGGTTTTGACACCAATCCACTTGGGATGGGTCCAAAACCTCCTAGGGGGTTGTGTCAAAAAATTTGGTGTGGGATTGTGGCTGATTGTTCGGGTTTTGGGTCCAGATTGCGCTCCTAGTATTCACCCGATAACCTCCCTTCCAAAAGAGAGATCAAGGATGTAGGAAGCACAATGAGGGGTGAGGGTATAATTTGGCAACACTCCGTTGCTCCAAATGCTCCTACTCTTTTTCTTTTTGGGGTGAGAAGGCTCACCATTTTATAGACCTGAGGGTCTCCTTTGAATGCGCATGCAGGGGCACCACTTGGCCATCATGCCTTGTCAGGGGAGAGAAGATTCCTCCCTGATTAAGGGCTCCTTGATTTAGGCCTCCATGATTGCCTCTTTGAGCTCTGAAATGCTCACTCACACTCCCATGCCTTGGAGGTGGAGTTGAGTGGTGGATCTGGGCTGCCATTTGTCAAGGTTTGACTTTTTCCCGTCAAACCTGCTATTCGTCCCACCCTGGAGCGATTGTTGCTAATCATCCCGGGGTGGGGCGAATAGCATTCTAATCGTCCCAGGGTGGAACGAATAGGGAGCAGAATGCTTGAAAGGTGCCAAATTGACCTCTGACCTTCCAAAACTACTTTGGGAGTGGTTAGGACCACTGCTTAACCTCTGGGGGCTGCCCTAGGGGCTATGTATGCCAATTCGATCAGTGCTTGTAGCCACATAATCGGATTGGTGTTGTTTTGGTGTCTACAGATGCCCCTTTTTGGGATGCGCTGTGCGTGGCGCAGTGTTGAGCAAAAATAGATAACCAAAGCACTTAATGATTAGGGTTTCTCAGTAACCTAACCAAATTTTGATGCCCCAAGTATGGAAAGGGCACGCATTCTTGAATCCTTGCTTCTGACGAGCTAAGGAGCTTACTTCAAGTGTTAACCTTTTTCGGTGAGGTGTTACTTGATCTTGGACATTGTTCAGTCATGAATAGGCAAAGGGTGCAACATTTTGTCTATGGGAACCTTGAGTTCATGATTCCAGAATGCCAAGTGTTTGATCAGCTTGTGATTATTGCTTGTTTGCTGCCCCAAGCAGGGGCGTGATTGTCTTTGTCAATGATTCTTTGAATGCATGCCATTTCCTTGATCGGGTGTGTATTTGTTGATTGGTGACTAAGTGTGACTACCCCCTCAAGCGACGAATCGATGAGGGAATGACCAAAATGAGAAAAGCGATGAGTCGCTTGACCCAAGATGACATTTGTAAGGGTGCCTTCAATTGTTTTTCATTGAACGCTTATGCAGTTTCCCAACAATCGGACCTATTTTTGGTGGGTTTTGACCCTTTTTTGTATGCATTGGTTAAAATTTCAAAATCTCCTCCTATCCCTATTACCTTCTAATAATATATAATTTGTACCCACATATTTCATCCAAAATATCAGCAAACACCTTATTAATTATTGCTATTTTTGGTGGGTTTTGACCCTTTTTGTGACGCCGATTGGGGTTGAAATTGTCAAAAATCCTTCCTCCCGTGGAGCGGTCCAGCTATGGTAGCCTTCTTAGGGAGTAGGATAGTGATAATTTGTGGCCCCGACATCAGTTTTTCATGCCAAGAATATCAGGTGCAAGGGCACCTTTATTTGGCAGCTTTATTGCTATTTTTGGTGGGTTTTGACCCTTTTTGTGACGCCTATTGGGGTTGAAATTGTCAAAAATCCTTCCTCCCGTGGAGCGGTCCAGCTATGGTAGCCTTCTTAGGGAGTAGGATAGTGATAATTTGTGACCCCGACATCAGTTTTGCATGCCAAGAATATCAGGTGCAAGGGCACCTTTGTTTGGCAGCTTTATTGTTGTTTTTGGTGGGTTTTGACCCTTTTTTGTGACACCGATTGGGGTTGAAATTGTCAAAAATCCATCCTCCCATGGAGCGGTCCAGCTATGGTAGCCTTATTAGGGAGTAGGATAGTGAGTATTTGTGACCTCGACATCATTTTTGCATGCCATGAATGTCAGGTGCAATGGCACCTTTATCCGACAGTTTTATTGTTGTTTTTGGTGCATTTTTTGGATTTTGTTTTTGTTGCTTTATTTCTTGCTCTGTAATCGTCCCAAGGTGGGACGAATACCAATTTTGTAATCATCCCAGGGTGGGATGAGCACTAACTAGAGTGCTCATCCCAGGGTGGAACGATTATAGGCCTAAGAGCCTATATAAGGGCCAAAACTAGGTTTTGGGCTCATTTGCAATCTTTTTTTTGGTGATTTGGAGCTGTGAGGAGGAGTGCGAGCTTGCGTAGCGGAGCGCTATCGAAATTTCATGGACACCATGAGTGCAAGGACCGGATCTTCGAGTGGCGGAGCCGAGGTGAGACCGGTAGGTGCTCCTTCTCTCTGTTTGTTATTTTTTTTTTTTTATATGAATTTTTAAAACGCACATATAAAATGCCTGTTAGCGTTATTCTGCTTGTTTTTTAGTTCACATTAAGGTTAAAAACCCTAGTATGAATTTTATGTGTGTATTTGAGTTTTTTGTTCACACTTAAGGTTAAAAACCCTAGTATGAATTTTTTGTTTTTAGTTGATTTTTTTGTTCACACTTAAAGTTAGAAACCCTAGTATGATTTTTTTGTGTTTATCTAATTTTTTGTTCACACTTAAAGTTAAAAACCCTAGTTGCTTTTGTTGTTATATTTTGGTTTTTAGTTCACAGTAAGGTTTAAACCCCAGCATGATTTTTCATTTTATTTTGTATTTGATTGTATAGTTTAATTTGAATGTTTTTGTTTAAATTAAGGTTGAAACCCTAATTTGTTTTCTATTTTAATTTGTTTTTTTGTTTACGTTTTTTATTGTACAATTTATTTGAATGATCTGTACTTTTATTGTATAGTTTTTTTGTACTTTGTTTGTCTATACTTTTGTTGTACAGTTTTTTTGTTGTCATGTTTTAATGTTTTTGTGTTGTTTTTGTTTTTCAGGTTGTGAAGAGTCGGTATCGCCAACCGACTGTGTTCTTAGATGCTCGGGATGCACTGACTATTGCAGATTGGGAGTGGCTTGATGCCCTTGGGCTCAAGCAGGTGATGTGGTTGGAGCCTGTGGTGGGGGATCGGGCATATCTGACTGCCTTGATCAATTTGTGGGATCCCCGCACCAACACCTTTCATCTCCCAACAGGGGAGATGATGATTACTTTGGAGGACATGTATCAGATTCTATGGATTTCGATAGATGGACTGCCCATTCGGATGACTCCCCATGATCAACGGACGATGGTGCTGACACGGTGCTTTGGGTAGGCGACAGAGATGGGGGTGGATAGGGCTATGGAGAGGGCAGAGGTGGACTGCTTGATTGGCGGGATTCTGGTGCGATGGTGGTTTGAGAAGGGCATTTTGGGGGTGAGGCATGCGTTGCTCATGACCCTCATCTCCAACATGCTACTTCCCGACTCCTCAGGTGTGAGGTTCCCTTGGAACCTGCTTGAGGTGGTGTTCAGACTGGTGGAGTGTCCGATAACAGTGCCACTTATTATGAGGTGGGGTCAGACACTATTGGCACAGCTTTACGATGAGTTGTACGAGGTCCATTGTCGGAGGTGAAAGGGGATCGGGTGCAACTATCTTTTGTAGTGTTGGGGGTGGCAGTACATAGCTATGGAGCGGCCGCAAGGGTTGCCTTGGACCACTCGGGGTGAGATGGTGGACAGGGAGATTGGGTATGCTGCTCTATGGTGGAGGTCGGAGGAGCATGGGCAGAGTCGATGGTGGGTAGGTGACGTAGGGCACTATACTGATGCCTTCTCGCATCTTGCTCCAGGGGAGGTGTTCTAGTGGCCATACCGAGACTGTCCAACTTGGCTTGAGGCTGGAGAGTGGCTCGATGGGTGTGCAGGGGGAGATGGTTGATCGAGCAACATGGGACAGAGCAGGAGTACTTCTCGTACGTTCGGGTGACTCGACAGTTTGGGGTGCACCAGGGATTGCCTGGTGAGCCTTTGATCTATCGACGTCGAGGCGATGAGAGGACTCTAGCCTGGTTGATTATTGAGCCATTGGGCGAGGAGTTTGATGCAGTGATTGATGTCCTCGATGTGGACAATGTCGGGGTGACTACAGAGTATGACCAATGGTGGACGATGCGGCGATGGCGGGGTGAGGGGCCTCTAGGAGGTCCAGATGTGGTAGAAGTAGGCAATGGGGGTGCGGAGGCACCGATGGAGGGTTGGGGGGCTCCGCTCGATGATGCAGATATGGTGGAGGTAGATGACTTGACTAGGGATGATTTAGGGGTTCCGAAGCAGCCGGATACATAGGACATCTCGGAGCAGTGGGTGCCGGAGCAGCATGTCATCTCGGAGATGCCCATGCCTCAGGCAGTCCCAAGGGATATGGAGGCTAGGTTTCATGCTGAGATAGCATGATTGGAGGATCTACTATGGAGATGAGATGAGGAGCACAGAGTCGAGAGGGATCTCCTACGGGCTCAGTTGGTGCAGCAAGATGACGCATTGGCTGCGTACCATCGATGGGATGTGGAGTGGGGTCGATGTCGGGTGGAGTTGGAGGTCGAGATTATCCACCTCGATGGGTAGTTACCTGAGCTCACTAGAGGTGGATCATCGTGTCGTACGAGAGGTAGTGAGATTGAGCAGTCTACATCCTCTCATCAGCGAGCGGTGGGTGAGGGTAGCGTTAGTGGGCATGATGCGAGGGCTAGCAACAACCGCTATGAGAGGTCCCATAGGACCCACACCACTGGGGGTAGTTCCAGTCGCATCGATCCTACGTGATCATGGTGGCCGACTCCCTAGGCTTTGGGGATTTTGAGTTTTTGATTTTTTTGTGAGGTCAGAGGACCGTTTTATTGTAGCCTGAGGGCATTTTTGACTTAATATATACATGACTCTCTTTTTGGATTATTTACTTTGTTATGGTTTATTGTTCTTTTTATGCACATTTATTTATGTTTATGTATGCATATGCTATTATGGATGATGTTAGCTATATGATATGGATGTATGCATATGGAATGGATGGAATGATTTGTTGGTATGCGGTGGTGGCACCATAGACTGTACAAGATTAACTGGCTTTCTGTACTATGTGATTGCTTTATGAAATAACTTTGTATTTGTAATTTTTGTTTTTTTATTTCTGATGGTGTTAATGAAATGTACGACAATTGTTTTAAAATGTAGTTAAGGTTTTTCTGAGACTCAAGATGCTTTAACTAACTAATCAAGATTGTACATTATCTTACAAGACTTTCGAACAAGGTACGAATCGGACTTGAGTTTGACCAAGTTATTTCACATCCCTGTGTGTGCGATTGAGTTCGTTTATGTGGTATTCGTAAGGATACCGCCAATGCCAAGTAGGTTGTCCACCAAACACGTATCGAGGATCACCTAATTAGCTCCACTAACTCCTTTGTTGTATTTAGTAAGATTAATCTATGGGGCAATCTAGGATACCATAAGCTAGCTCATCCACATGCAAACATTGGTCTACACACACGCAAAGCTAATGTGATAGACATATCGTCATGCGTTTAGGATACCACCATTGCCAGGTAGGCTATCCACCAAACCCGTAATGAGGATCACCTAAATGGTTCTTCAAATGTTGAGAATTTCAAGGATTCAAGCTCAGGCGTCTTTCGGTTGCTCAACTTGTTGGGATACTTGCTCTCATACATAGTGATGAAAATCACTTGTTTATTTTTCTCTTTTTTTTTTTTTTCTTGAGCAAGGGGTTTGAGTAGTGGTGATAACCACTGTTATTATTTTTATTGTTGCCTTTTGAGGATTTAGATTTGGCATGTTGATTTCCAAGTTGAGCTCGTGGGTTTTTGGCTTGTGAATGGCATTGATCCTTTTGGCCTTGGGGATGACTACCCATCCTGTTCAGGGACGTGTAGTATGAATCCTTACGACTTTGGGAATCAAAGGTGGTTGGGAATTTTGCTTTGGAATGACATTGATCCTTTTAGGCCTTGGGGATGACTACCCATCCTTCTCAAGGGCATGTAGTACGAATCCTTACGACTTTGGGGATCAAAGGTGTTTGGGATTTTTGATAGTGGACTTTTGGGATTTTTCTTGTGAATGGCATTGATCCTTTTAGGCCTTGGGGATGACTACCCATCCTTCTCAGGGGTGTGTAGTATGAATCCTTACGACTTTGGGGACCAAAGGTGTTTGGAATTTTTGATAGTGGTGAAAACCACTATTTATTATGGGGAATTGGATGGGGAAGAGCTTGTCCTTTTGTCAATTCTCAGCATTCTTGAACCATTCACATAGGGGGATGAGTAGGATAACCTTTCACCTATGGTACCCTAGACTGCTTTGTAGGTTTCTCTTGCATTCACACAACTTGGGAATTTTTATGTGTTTTAAGCTTGTGTTGGGATGCGATGTAACAAGGCGTGATCCAAGTAAAACTCTACCTTGTAAAAATCAGTCTGACTTCGTACAACATTTGACTAGAAATCTAAAGACATCTGAATGACGAAAAACCCTAAAGACATTAGAAGACAACTGACTATGATATGGCAAAAATGTGGATGGCGTTATTCTTGATGGATCTTTTTACAAAATGGACTAAATTTGGAAAATGATGGAATTGCCGAGTAATTACAGTCTATGGTGCTTTTGACATGTATGACCAACAAATATGCAATGTATGTATGCGATGCCTAATTTTTCTTCTTTTTTTGTGTTTTAATTTTTAAGAATATGCATGAAAGTGAGATGCAATTTTTTGTTATTTTTGATTATCTGTTGTTTTTTTTTTTTTTTTGAATATTTGTTTTTGACCAAGCGATTGTGGGAACCCTTGGAGCTTTTGGTTTGACCAAAGGGATTATGGATACCTTTGGGGCGTTTTAGGTTGACCAAGCGATTGTGGGAATCCTTGGAGCTTTTGGTTTGACCAAAGGGATTATGGATACCTTTGGGGCATTTTGGGTTGACCAAGCGATTATGGGAATCCTTGGAGCTTTTGGTTTGACCAAAGGATAAATTGTTCTTGGCTTTGGTTTGACCAAAGGGATTATAGATACCTTTGGGGCATTTTAGGTTGACCAAGCGATTATGGGAATCCTTGGAGCTTTTGGGTGGGCTATGGCTCTCTAAATGTGGAATGGCCTCAAATGACTGATGTTCAAGGGTTCTAGTTCCTTGATTCCTTCAAGAGAGGCGAGTCGGTATGTTCCAGGTCCTATTTTACTATCGATTACATAAGGACCTAACCAATTTTCCGTGAACTTGTCCCTTAAATGGGGTGGCAAGTTAGAATTTTGTTGGTTCTCTTTTAAGACCAGGTCACCAACCTGAAAGTCCCTTAGGTGAACTTTCATGTTGTATGCTTTCTTAAGTCGCTCTTGATAGATACGTAAATGCTCGAGAGCATTGACGCGTCGTTCATCGAGCAATGTAAGCTGGTCTAACCGGGCCTACCATGCAGTGTCATCATCGATGAACTCTTGCATTGATATGCGTAGGGAGGGTATTTCTAACTCGAGAGGCATGACTGCCTCGGAGCCATACACCAGCGAAAATGGAGTTGCCCTAGTGGGCGTCCGAATGCTAGTGCGATAAGCCCATAGGGCAAGTGGTATTTGGATGTGCCAATCCTTATGATTATCTATGACCATATTTTTAAGGATGGCAACTAGCATTTTGTTTGACGCCTCTGCTTGCCCATTTTCCTATGGATAATAAGGTGTCAAAAAACTATGCTGAATTTTGTACTTTGTTGTCAAAGCACGCACATCTTTGTTCTTAAATGACGTCCCATTATCCGAGATGATCTTGGATGGAATACCAAAATGACATATGATGTTATGTAAAATAAACTCCGCAATGCGGGTCCCAATCATAGAGGTAAGCGGAATTGCTTCCACCCACTTGGTGAAGTACTCTGTGGCCATTATGATGAACGTGTGATGGCCTGACGACGTAGGGGAGATCTTTTCGATTAGATCTAAGCCCCACTACGAGAATGGCCAAGCCGATTGGATCGGTTGCAAGGCCTGAGAAGGTACGTGTGTCAAATTAGCATGGTGTTGACACTTCACGCACTTTCGCACATACGCGCAACAATATCGCTCTAAAGATGGCCAATAATAGCCCATGCGAAGAATGCGCTTGGCGATGGCCATACCGCTAAAGTGGCCATCGCATGTACCATCGTGCGCTTGGGTGATCGCCCAAGTGGACTCCTGTTGGTCCAAGCAATGGAGGAGGATTCCTTCGTAGCTTCGACGGTACAAAATGTCTCCTAGCAAGACATGTTTTGCCGCTTTCTATTTGAATGATATTTTTATGGCGTGTGACAATCCAAGTGGGAGGCTACCTAACTTGAGGTAGTCTCTTATGGGTGTGTACCAATCTTGCTGATCAGAAACCTCGATGGTATGAACGGCCAATCCCTCTTGAAGTTCGTCCCTAGCAAAAGCTGAGCGGGAAAGAACTTGTAAGAATAGCGTTGTGTTGCTATTAAGAGGGGTCGGGGAGAACAAGGACCCCTAGTTGGCATGATTCAGACTATCATGGATTCGAGAGAACCTATCCTGAGATGGTTCAATCTGGATCAGGTGGATTCCTGGCGTTAGGTCAGAGCTTGCACGCTCCATCATGGATTGCGATAATGTTTTGACTTGAATGGTTGTCATATCACCAGAAATGTCTTGCGGGATTAGTGACCCCAAGGAGGCCATAGTGTCCGCAAAATGATTCGATGATCGAGGGAGTGCCTCGATGTCGTACCATTCAAGCTTTGCCAAGAATTTATCCACAAGGGCTTTGTAGGCCTGCAGAACTGGGCATTTGCATTGGAATACCCCTTTCACTTGGTTGACAATTAACAATGAATCACCAAAGATATTCAAGCATTTGATGTTCATGGTGATGGTTGTCTGAAGACCTATGAGCAAGGCTTCATATTCAGCATTGTTATTGGTGCACGAGAAATCAAGTTTAAATGATAAAGGCATTGGAGCCCCTTGTGGTGTGAAGAATATGATTCCCATGCCACCCCCTTGCTCACATTTAGAACCATCAAAAAATAAGGTTATGTCGGCCTGTGACTCAAGCTCATCAGAATCTGGCGATTCTGAGACATGGAAGACCCCATCATCGGGTAGCTCTACGGTCAGAGGTTGATCGTCTTCGAGAGGAGCCTCTGCTAGTTGATCGATGATGACTTGACCTTTGATGGACTTCTGTCCAATGAATTCGATGTCAAACTCCATCAACAACATGATCCATTTCATCGTGCGGCTACTGTGATAAGTATGACTCATCATGTACCATAATGGATTCTCCTTAGACACAACATACATCGTATTGCTCAGCATGTAATGGCATAGCTTTTTGGTGGCAAATACCACTGCTAAGCATAGCTTCTCGACGTATGCATAGTTAAGTTCATAACTGACCAGGGTGCGGCTAAGATAATAATTAGCTTGTTCTTTATGTAGTTCATTTTTCTGGGCTAGCATGGCGCCCAGTGCCACCTCAATAGCTGAGATGTATAAGTAGAATGACACTCCTGGTCTAGGTGGTGCCAATACTGGCGGTGAAGCCAAGTATTGTTTGATGTCATCGAAGGCGGACTAGCACTCGTCATCCCAATGAAATGCTACCCCCTTGTGTAATAATTTATTCATGGGTCGGCACTTGTCAGATAGCTGTGCTATGAAGCGCTTGATTGACGTGACCTTACCCTGCAAGCTTCTGAGCTGCTTGATGGTGGTTGGGGGAAGCATTTCAAGGATTGCCTTGACTTTATTTGGATCCACCTCGATGCCTCATTTTGAGACTATGAAACCCAAGAGTTTTCCAGATGTGATGCCAAATACGCACTTCTTGGGGTTTAGCCTAACTTTGTGTTCGATGAGGCGATCAAGGATCTTGCGTAAGTCATCGAGATGATCTGGGTGCAAAAGAGATTTGGCCAACAAATCATCCATATAATCTTCCAAAGTTTTATGCATGTGATCATGGAAGATGTATGTCATAGCGCGTTGGTAGGTGGCGCCAGCATTTTTAAGGCCAAAGGGCATGACCTTATAACAAAATGTCCCCCAAGGCATTGTGAACGTCATCTTTAGTTGATCATCGGGATTGATACGAATCTGGTTGTATCCCGAGAAACCATCCATGAGGGAAAGCATTTCGTGGCCTATTGTAGCATCTACCAATGCATCGATGCTAGGCAAGGGGAAATCATCCTTGGGACTCGCTTTGTTTAGATCTCAAAAATTGGTGCATATGCGAATCCTCCCGTCAAGCTTTTTGATGGGTACCATGTTGGACAACCATGGTGGGTAATCCATGCAGATGACAAACTGTGCATCCAACAACTTTTGTAGCTCATCTTTGACCATTAAGGCCACTGTTGGGTGCATCTTACGTAGCTTTTGCTTGACTGGCTTGATTGTCGGATCAAGCGTTAGATTATGCATGACTAGCTACGGGTCTAGCCCCGACATGTCTTTGTAGGACCATGCAAAAACCTCCTTCTTCTCTTTGAGAAGGGCAATGTAATCGGCTTGCTCTTCGGGGGATAGACTTACCCCTGACTTGATGATCTATGGATTCATTGGATCGGAGCCGATGTCTACGTCAGTCATCTCTTCGACTGACATGTGGGACCCATCCTCCAACTGGTGTGGAGTTGGGATCAGGTGGATATCATTTGCTGAATTTAGATCTACGTTGGGAACGTCGGGTTCCTCTTCAGCATGGAAGATATCCTGAGTTGGTCCTGGGGTGAAATGAAGCATCTCACCGCAAGGCCAGTACTCTGATGGGGATGGTGGCGAGTTAGCATGATCCCAGTCTATGGCATCTAGGTCTAGATACAATGGTCATGCTGGATCGGTTGGATTGTGGATGGGGGTGGTTAAGTCAATGGAGATCATGTTGATGAAATGAATTTGGTCTCCATTACCATGGGGGCATTGACTCGGACTTCCTTGGTGATCCTTATACCCCGGATCTGGCTCTGTGGGTATTGGCACGAATGGATCGGCCCTATGTGCGGATAGAAGGACAGGGTCTACCCTTGGCACTGATGGCTCTATAGGGTCTCTGGGTGGAAGGTGCTCTCTGTATGCCTGAAGTGGTGGATGCAGCACTTGGTCCAACTGTGCTTGGTTCAAATTCCACCTATGCCTTGGCCCCATGTTTAGCTGTTCAAACATATCGTCAATGTCCATGGGGTGTTGTTGTTGCCGCATATGGTTGAGATATGCCATCTCAGTCTCATCCTCATAATCGCTATCGGAGATCCATAGGCCTTCATTGGCTCCGACAACTACGTGCGGTATGTGAGGCTCATTCTGTTCGAGCAAGTTGATTTGGTCCCATCGGGGTTGTTTCGCTCTCTACGGGAGGACCGGATTCTCTTGAGGTGGCAATTGCTCGATTGGAGCATTCAAGGGGAACATTGTCATGAAGTTCTCCTGATAGTCGTCTATGGGTGTCACTTGCGAGTGATTGCTATCAGATTCGAAAGGGTCCCAAGGTGCTACCTCATACTCTGACTCGTCTTTAGAAGATCCTCCTTGACCTTGTCTATATCCCTCTTGGAGGTAATTTCTTGAACTTTCCCCTTTCTCGATCGAAGGGAAGGAGTTGTTGAGGTCAACAAGGTTTGTTGTTAACAATGGGAGATAATCCCCCAATGTATATGTTGTGTTGGGATTGGCATATGGATCTTGTGCCAACCCATCCTTGTTGCCTAGCCCTAGGCCTTGCATGTTTTCTACCAAGATGTCAAGGGGCAAAGGGTGGTTGAACCCTACTCCTGATTTATCGTATGGCATCTGATATCTTGGTTGACAAAGAACGTGCATTCCTTGTTCGTATCTGCCCAATCCATATCCATGCCAATTACATTGGCCAAGGTATTTCAAGGCAAAGTCTGGGTTGGACAGATAGTCGACGTTCTCAACAAATGGCTCTTCGTCCTCTTCCTCTTGTAGGTAAGGTTCGATGTCGTTGTCGAGGCCCCCATATACAAAGTTTGTCTGATTTGGTGGGTAGCCTAAAGGGACGATAGTGTCGATGGGGAGGCGAGGTCTCCCCATGTCTTGCATGGATTCGAGCATGGGTGTTGCCATAATGTTCCACACTAGGTACTCCCCTAGGCCCGTATTGGCCATCTCAACGGTAATCATCGGTGGTTGAGGGGGAGGGAATGGGAGTTCTTCCTGAGTCCACTCCATGTTGGGTGAACCAGGTGTCTCGACTTCCATTCGGCTGGGCACCTCTTCGGTAGAGATGGTTGAGACTAATGGTGGTATCTCTTCTAGGGGCTTCTTCCCATTGTCCTTCGGTGTGGCCACCATAGGTGGCATCGTTGGTGAAGGAACAAACGATGAAGATGGGCCCGGTTGGTGAGTTGAGGGACTTAACAGTGGGGATGTAGGCAGAATCGGACCCTATTTGGATGGATTCAATTGAAAGTCCAAATGTGTCGATGGAAGGGTCGATTGTGGCATCAGCTGCATCGCATTGCAATACTTAAAGGGCTCTAAGTCTGTTGGGACTACATGTACTTGCCCTTCGTATGTATATTTTAGGCATTGGTGGGCTATCGAAGGGACACACTTCATGTCCCTGATCCAAGGCCGGCCTAGCAGGATATTGTAGGCCATCTCACCCTCGAGGATGTGACACAATGTAGGAATAGTCTTTTGTCCCACTTGGATGGGTAGGACAATTGTGCCAACCGTCGAGCATAACGCGTCGTTGAATGCCCGAAGAGTATAGGTGGAGGCCACAATATGAGATGTTGGCAGCTTAAGGTGTTTTAATGCCGTCATTGTGATTATATTGTTGGATGAGCCAGTGTCCACCAACACCCTCTTGAATGGAATCCCGTTGACCCATGCAATGATGTGCAGGGGTGGATCCACCATATCACCGATCATCGATTTTAGTTCGTCTTCTCTAAAGGTTATGACTGGTTCTGTGCATCATTTTACATGTCCCACAAAGTTGTTGAAAGAATTTGCTTCATGGGGTTGTAGCTCGATGGCTTTGAGTATCTCCATTAGAGCCTCCCGATGGGGCGGTGATTGTTGGATGAGCTCATAAATGGAGAGCCTAGCCGACGTGGTCCTTAAACTTTGAGTAAGTTTAGTCCGAATCATGGCCACTGGTCTAGGTGGGGGAGGTTGTGTAGGGTGTTGTGGGAGTTGTGACGTTGATGGAACATCTCCTGTAGCTGCAGCGGGGGTAGTTGTGCTTGGGTATCTCTTGTTTCGTGTCACTATGCTTATCATCCCTACGTACCCTTGCATGGGGTAATTTTGTGTCACCTCATTTACTTGTAAAGTCTTTGCCTGTGCATCATGGGTAGGCAGGGGGTCTTTGAAGACCTCCATCTGTTGGTTGCTTAGTGCTACGGGATTATCCATCGCTAGCATTTTGTTGTCTATCAGGTCCTGCACTAAGCTTTTGAATTTCCAACATGCGTAGATGTCGTGTCCTTTCTGTCGATGAAATCTACAATATAAGTCTTCCCTATAGCCCTTGGGTTTTGGCGTGTTGGGGTCTACGGGTCGACTTTTCGGTAAGTTTATCAAGTTTACCATGAACAAGCGGTCAAACAAGGAGTCTTTAGACTCTGTGAAGTGTGTGAATTGTCGCCTAGGATGACGCTGTTGATTCTGCTCTTGCTTATGATTTTCCTTTTCATAGCTGTCAAGAGGAACTGCCTGATAATTAGCCTTTGGGGGCTGTGTCATTTGTGCAGGATTTGGTATGTTTATGGCAACCTGATTGACCACGATGGGTTTCGGTTGCGTGGGCCCAGTTTTGGCATTTTTGGGCCACTCTTTCTTGTGCGGCTTGGCAATCTCACCATCTTGTATCTTGATCTCCTCAATTATCCTGGCTTGCACCAGGGCTTCCTCGAGAGTGGCATATTGCTGCAGCTACAATAGCACAGAGATCGACCTTAGGCAACTCTTCGAGAACATTTGGGTCAGGTCGGCCATGGGAGGGAGGTAAGGTAGCTTTGAAAGCAATGTCCTCCATCGATTTCCATAAGCAGCCATGGTTTCCTCCTCATACTGCCTGAGGCTAGCTAGGTCGCTTAATGATGCCTTCTTCTTGGTGTTGAAGGTGAAACGTTCGAGGAACGCGTCCACTAGCTGGTCCAGGTTACTGATGCTATGCTTTGACAACTGGGTAAACCAATCCGAGGTAGGGCCTACGAACGTGGTTATAAACATTCTTAGAAGCAATGCATCATTGTCCTGAATGCCAAAGCATTGACTTAGGAATCTTGTCACGTGCTCTTGGGCATCCTCATCCCCTCTAAAAATTACCAATTGAGGCATTTTGAAGTGTTCAGGGTATGGGGGTGCCGACATTGAAGGATGCACAGGGTGACTGCGGAGCTGGCGTAATGTGGGCTTTTGGGGCCCAGAAGTCTTGGTCTCCATAGACTCTAAGCGCTCTAGCAGTGCTTTGTATGCATCGAAGGATTTGATCTCTTCCTCCTTGGTTTGTTCCCATTGTGAATTACGGGGAACTTGAGGCCTATGGAGGGGTAGCCGGATAGCACCCCCTGCCTTGGTAGGGCATTTCAGCCCGCTCTTCTTCCCACTCAAATTCCTCATAGGCTTCTTGAGGAGTTCCTGGGCATGACCTATAAACATGGGTGGGTGCCCGAGGAAGGTGCCCATCATTGGTCCTAGGGGTGGCCTCCCGCTCAGGTCTCGGAGGTCTTGGAGGCAACGCTTGATAAGGTCATGGAGACCTGTCTCGCACTAAGGGGTTGTGCCTCTCATAAAGTTTTGTCTTATGCATGCGAGGGGTTGGAATCCTCTCATGCATAGTGTTCTAGAGCAACTCATCTATCTGGCATTGAATGCGCTCTTTGCTAAGATGATACAGGTGCTCTAACTATTGCTGATCTTGCCTAAGCTGCGTGATTTGCGCTTGGCGGGCGGCATGTTTGGCAAATGCCAAGTCGATTTGTTCCATCATCTTAGGTCTAGGAGGCCTAGATGCCTCCCCTACATATCTATCTCGGTCATGGTGATCCGAGATCTCTATGGGTCACTTCCCTCTATCGAGGTTAGTAGCATTCACCCGAGGCTCTGGCCTCAATAGGTGATCCTGATAATTAGTAGGTGCGGAGGTGCATTGCTCCCATGCTGTGTATTGCTCTTGAGGAATATAGTGGTTTTCCTCATGCTCCCTTTCATACATGTGAAAGGGGCGGGTGGAGTTAGCTCACCCTGTCTGAAGAGCCTTACGCTCTGGATTTGGCCTATTAGTTTTGATAGTAATGAGGGGTAGAGGAGGGATGATATAATCATGTGGGCCCTCCTTATGAACCCTATGTTGTTCCAACGCTTCATCATGTGGTGGCCACTCATAATGAGTGTCTAAGGGGGTCTTCCCATGTCTGTACTCCTCCTGAGAGGGTCCATGTTGAATGGGAGTGCCCCTCGAAGGGGTGCCTCTATAGTCCTATTCCGTAATGGTATGATGTGGACTATGTTGTGGGTCAGGCCGCCAAGGTGGTATGACCAAGTCCTTGGGGCTATAACGGAGGTGACTTGTGCCTCCTTGTACACTTTTCGTAGCTTCTGCCCATGATTGGGCTTGGCTATGGGTATACACCATGGTGGTGGTTCTCTACAAGATATGTATGTTTTTATCTCCTTTACGATTTTTTATGCTACACCAAACAAAAGGGACCACACAAACAAAGAAATGATTATCTCGTTTACAGATTAAATGTGTGTCCTAAATCTGGTTCAGTGTGTTTTGATTTTTGTTGTGCAAACCATGTAAAGAAAATTTTGTTATTCATGCATGATGAGGGCTCTTATATCTCCAAAATGGTCACCCCTTCAATATACCACTGCCAGGCCGTTATACCGAACCTCTCAATATACCCGCCCTTACGTGAGGGAAACTATTGGTACGCGAGAGCAGAACAGTACGTGGAACATAGGCGGTACGGAAGGGGGATCACTCTATTTTTGACACCTACCATAGAAGACTTATCCTCATGCATGGGAATCACCCCCGCTACACTTGGTCAGCTTTCATCAGGATTTACGTCTAGCAACAGTCACGATCAGGGTTATGTATGCAAAATCCAAGCCAAGGTGGTGATGAAATCCACCGTTGGTCTTGATCAAGTGTTGGGGTTTTAAGACCAACTCCTTGATGTTAATATTATTACGTGGTGTGTGTGGTTCCTTTTACTTGCACAAAGAAAGAAAACATGCAACAAACTTCCCTATGCAAGCAAAGAAAATAGAAAAATTGCAGAGACAGAAACAGAAAAACATAGAGGATGTTCAAAAAACCTACCTCTTCTCTGCCCAAACCAGATGCCTTTGAGTTTCTGCTCAAAAAATGTATAGAGAGCTAATCATCCCGGGGTGGGATGAATAGCAGGTCTGTATTCATCATAGGGTGGGACGAATGCCTATTCGTCTCGGGGTGAAACGAATGCCAGTCTGTATTCATCATAGGGTGGCACGAGCAGCAGTCCAGCGCCCTAAGGATTAACACACCTGCAAGAAAAACACAAAATTTTGATCAAAAACTTGATCCCAATAGCAGGGGATAGGGTCCCACCATGATCACCACTGAAATCATGTCTACGAAAGCACGGCGTACCGGGTGCGATGCAAACAAAAGCAGATGTATAATGAAACGCTAAGTCCTACGAAAATGCGAAGAACAAGTGCATGAAAAGGGAAAACGACGCAATGAAATGAGATGTAAAGCAAAACTAAAGTGCAGCCTCTTTTATTAATGTTTCTTGTGATCCAGTTACAATACGTTCCCCCCCTTTCAGGGGCTCGGAGCGTTCGATACAATTTTGTTACACCAACGGATGGTACGCTTCCCTTCGGGATCTTTCGCGTGCCCACATTCAAAATGGGTGGGCCAAACATCACCACCGCTTGCATGAGTGCATCCGTCATTCCTTGCTTCCCCTCCGATGTTGAGATCCTATGTACAGAGAAACAACAAATGGTTAATAGCATATGCGGATGGAAGGAAACATGCAATCCCCAAGACCTCCGGCTAGTGAATACATGAAATAATAAAACAGAGATCAAAACATGTCAGAATGAGATGAAACTTGAACAGGAGCATCCAGACATCATTAGGGACACATTGCAAAAATAACAGTTGGGAAATCATGCATGGATTTCTAATCGCTCCGGGGTGGGACGTTGGCGACTATCACAAAATGTGCGAAAGTGACCTCCCAAATGTCCTATCCAGAGGCCTCCAAAATACCTACAAACTTGGGGTTAGGCAAAATGGGGCATTTTGAGATGACCCAGAAGGTCGGATTTGGCATATTCTACCCATATTTCCCTGTATCCGAAGGTGCTCCCTGTAGGTTAGTGAACGCGTAAAATGATAAAAACACAGTCAAAATAGGTCAGAATGCAGTGAAAATTGAACAGTAGCATAAAAAAATCACATACAACATGATGCAAAATAAATAGTAAAGAAATATAATGTAGATTTCTAATCGCTCCGGGGTGGGGCGATTAGGACTGCAACAGTGCGAGGGGCGCCCGGGGGCAGGACGCCCACCGTTTGGGGCTTGGTTTTGACACCAATCCACTTGGGATGGGTCCAAAACCTCCTAGGGGGTTGTGTCAGCAAATTTGGTGTGGGATTGTGGCTGATTGTTTGGGTTTTGGGTCCGGATTGCGCTCCTAGTATTCACCCGATAACCTCCCTTCCAAAAGAGAGATCAAGGATGTAGGAAGCACAATGAGGGGTGAGGGTATAATTTGGCAGCACTCCATTGCTCCAAATGCTCCTGCTCTATTCTTTTTTGGGGTGAGAAGGCTCACCATTTTATAGACCTGAGGGTCTCCTTTGAATGCGCATGCAGGGGCGCCACTTGGCCATCATGCCTTGTCAAGGGAGAGAAGATTCCTCCCTGATTAAGGGCTCCTTGATTTAGGCCTCCATGACTGCCTCTTTGAGCTCTGAAATGCTCACTCGCACTCCCATGCCTTGGAGGTGGAGTTGAGTGGCGGATCTGGGCTGCCATTTGTCAAGGTTTGACTTTTTGCCCGTCAAACCTGCTATTCGTCCCACCCTGGAGCGATTGTTGCTAATCATCCCGGGGTGGGGCGAATAGCATTCTAATCATCCTAGGGTGGAACGAATAGGGAGAAGAGTGCTTGAAAGGTGCCAAATTGACCTTTGACCTTCCAAAACTGCTTTGGGAGTGGTTAGGACCACTGTTTAACCTCTGGGGGCTGCCCTAGGGGCTATGTATGCCAATTCGGTCAGTGCTTGTAGCCACATAATCGGATTGGTGTTGTTTTGGTGTCTACAAGGACTATGGTTCGCTCTGTAGTGGGTGGGACTTACAACTTTCTTTAAGGATTCAAAAATGGATTTGGTTGGGGAAATGGGCCCATCCATGGGGGAAATATGAGGATCAACAATGTGATGGGAAGGGCTCATAACCTTTTACAGTGGTTATGAGATGGATATGGGTGGGGAGGGGGACCCGTATGGGGGGGAAGGGATGGTTCGGATCTAAACGAGGAAGGATGGGGATGAGGGGGTGGGGGAGGAGGGGCAGATTTTGGAAACAGGACTTCATCACTGGAGATAGATAAATGTCCAAACCTATTAGGAAGAGCAAACATGGAGCATACCTTGTCCGAACCTGAATAAGGATGGCTGAGGAGTGGCTCCTGGTTGGTGATTTGTTTCCCTTTGAATTATTTTTCTCGCTTGTTATTGAAGGGGGCTTTGGGTATTTCATTGTGTATTCCCATTTGGGTGCTTTTTTTTATGGAGGGGGAATCTTGGAGCTTGGCACCTCTTTTTGGGGTTTGAGAGTTGGACATTGAGATTTTAGATGCCCTTGAGACTGGCATTCTATGCAAAATACCGACTTGTTCTCATACTCTATTGCTTGGCACTAGTGGTAAGATCCATAGATGAGGTTTAGGTGAGTTGGAAGTTTGGATGCCAAGTTGGCGTTGACACAAATCCTGGCATGAGCCATGCATTTTAGGGCCTTCATTGCGGGGTTGATGGCAACAAGATCCCTAATATATTACCAATCCCGCGCAGAATGTCTTCATGACAGAAATGAATGGGAATATTTGGGAGGTGAACCCAAATGGATGTGAAGTTGATATATTGAGTTTGAGGGTTGAAATATTCCCCCTATTTTTGAAGAAATAAACTTTTCTTGCCATAAAACCATGGCCCTCCTGTGAGGATGTAGGCATAGTCATTCTGGTTGTTCAGCTGGATCAAAAAAAATCCCTGGATAGGGCCACCAGTTGAAAACTTCTTGTTGTTCACCATTTAAATGCAACCCATTTTCTTATGGAATCCATGTCAGGTCTGCCCCCAATAAATTTCCCCACAAGGGAGAGGGATTCAATAGACAGTTTAGCTTAGTTTTGAAAATCTAAGCTAAGGTATTTGTAATTTTTTACTACCTCTATAGGAATTATTTCAAATAAAATATAGTTGTTATTGCTCTCTTCGAGTAGAGAAGACTATAATTTTAGTCTTGTTATTATTTACCTACATCCCAACTTCTTTACAAAAATGCTCTAAAGCTTTTATATGTTATTTTTTAAGTGTCTTTTCAATCAAGATGAGGTCATCAACATAGAGAAGAAGTTTCACTACATAATTAGCCAATTATATTCCCTCTTCTCCCATCCTTTCTACCCATTCCTCCAAATTATCAATGTAAATGCCAAATAAAGTAGGTGATAATACACAACCCTATTTCATCTTTGATATCACTTCCAAAACTTTGATAATCATTTTGGAGTTCTAATTTTTTCCACCACCTGCTCATAAAGTCTGTGTACAACTGCTATGTAGTTGGTTGGTAAGCCAATTTCTTCTGTTCTTTTCCATTATTCATCTCTAGGTATTGCATCAAAAGCCTTTTTAAAGTCCACAAAACAACAAGAAACTTCTTCTTTTCACCCCATATCCTCTCTATTAGATGCCTTATAGTAATGCAAGGATTTATTGTTGAGTACTTTGGTCTAAACCTTGCTTGCCCTATTGTCCTCTTTCATTGATGTTCTTCCCACTAATTGATTTTGCTTTTGACTATGCTACAAAACAATTTTGTAAAAAGAAAATTAATCATAATGGTACTGTAATTTCAAAGATTGTTGGTATCTCCATTTTTATACAATGGTATGACTGAGTTGGTTATCCATTCAAGTGGAAAGCCTCCTTTAATGATACCATTAAAAATATTTTGGATGTATGGTGCTAAGATGTCAACCCCCACTTGAGATGTTTAGCTTGCAAACCATCCCAAGCTTTACCTACTACTATTTTCTTAATGCCCTCCTTCACATATTTGTTAGTTGTGTCAATTATATGAGGGATATCTTTTTCTTCATTTCTCTCATATAATTGCTTAGCATACTACAACAATTATTTTCTTTTGATATTGTTTTTTGTGTATTTTTTGCTTTGTTGTAGCTCTTTTCAAATTTTTCTTGGGTTATGCTTTGCAAGATATATCAACTTATTTTCTCTTGCTCTTGTGTACTCTTCCTTTTTGTTTTCACTAGTTGTTTATATGTCTTGTTGTTTGTTTTCTCTTTGCCTATTTTTTCAAGGTTTTCCTTACTGCTTTGCATTCTTCATTGTACCATGGGTTTACAAGGAAGCTTTCATGTTTTATTTTCTTGGGTTTTAATTTTTTGCATGATTCCAAGGCTTCTCTAATTATATCCATTAGTTAATTGCTATCAAAAGTGTAAGTTTGAAAACTATCTTTCCTCTTTCTTTCCTCTCTTTGCATAATCTCCTAAAGTGACGTTTTAAAAGTTTTCTAAATTTTTTATCATATAGATGTTTCCTATTGTCTTCCCTCTAGTTACTTGATGTTCTTCTTGCCCACTTTCTTGCATTTGGATCTTTATGTACATTGGATTGCGATCAAATTTTAGCTTCATGGGAGCTACTTCACATTTTAGATCTTTTATCCTTGAAGCAAAGTTTGGTAAGCAAATAACATAATCAACTACAATGTATCCATAATGTGTTTTACAAGTACATTTTCCACATTTTTGCCACATGTTTATGCCATTTATACCATTGCAAATGATTAATCCTTCTATGCTATATAGTTTAACAAATTCTTTTCCATAATGTGGAATAGATCCTTGATTGTCATCTAAGAACAAAAAAATATAAATTACATTTAATAGTTTCAATTCATTTTGTTTCATAAGCTACTTGATCTCAAACACATTAAAAATATTTTATCTATTTCTCATCTTCATTATTAAAATATTGAAAAAAAAAACTAAAGCATTCGGAAAAGAACATTAAATCAATATTATTTATATTTACATATCCTTTTAATTGTTTGTATGATACTAAAGGAACCCCTTGCTACACTAATATTTTAACAATTAATTATATATGTATATATTATTTAATACAATTTTAATTTTTTTTAACAATTATATTATTTAATAAAATTATAAAATGATACCCCTCCTTGGGTCTTATCAAGTGGCATCCCTTTTGGGATGTTTTCCACAAATAAAAATATATATATATAAAATTTACATTTAATAATTTTAATTCAAGTTTATTTCACAAGTTTCTTGATCTCAAAACATTTCATCTATTTCTCTCGTCTTCATCATTAAAAGATCTTCAAAAAAAAACTGAAGCATTAACAAAACAAATTTAAAATTTCGATGGGAATAATTTGAACAACGTAATTGTTCGAATTTTGGTTCTTCTTTGGGAGGTCTAAGGTTCAAACCACGACATTTGGTTGTGTGTTAATTCCCTATTGATAAGCATAGCTCTTGGCTTTACGAGGGGTCATGGTGATGAGGAGACTACTAAGTCATATGCTTTAGTCGTAGGGGTTTATCACACTACCCATTTAATTTATCCTCAAAGGCTAGGTGAATTGGTAATTATCAGTCTCACCATGCATTTACCCATAAGAGACCTAGGTTCAAACCTTGGAGGCATGCTTGTTTGTAAAGGTAGTAGTCTACTCAGAATCTTTTGAGTGCATGCTAGATCAATACGAGTTCCAAGCGATCGGTGGTCTTCTTCATATCGGGCTTGTTGGAGGTAACCCTTGTGGTTTGAACCCTGCACTTGGAAATTACTAAAACTAGTGTGGATGTAACCAACTCAACTATATATCTATAAAAAAATAATAATAATAAATGAAATCAATATAATTTATATATACATATACTTTTAATTGTTTGTATAATACTAAAGAAATCCCTTCCTCCACTAATAATTTAACAATTATATATATTATTTAATAAAATTTTGACTTAAATTTTTTATTATAAAAAATCATATACTTAATTACATGAACTCATTCTAAGAAGGCATTTTATTGCCATGAATCATGTTCCACCTTTCCAACGAGTAGTCCTATCCATAGTTGTCAAACTCGGGCTTGGTTTGGACTCAATGAAGTCCCCGTCGGGTTTGGACTCAATACTTGGGAAAAAAACTTTTCTAAAACTCGATAAAAAGTAAAAAGGAAAAAACAAATTTTCATTAATATCTAGCACATTTATTCAACGTTATTTTTTTTTTTGGTATATAGAAGCAATGGTTACAATCACGATTTTTAGTAACTACCAGCACAGCTGGTAGGGTTCAAACTATCTACGAAGGCTCCCAGGACTTCCACCGTCTCGGTACATGGTAACCCGGCGTGAGATGGGGACCGCCGGACGCACAGGGGTTGCACCGTCGTCATCAATCCGGCGCACCACTCAGAGGAATCAGATCTGGGCTACTGTCTGTGCATGGGCAAGCCCGTGGGATTGGAACCTAGGTCTCCTCTCGGTAAGCGCCCCAACTTACCAATCCACCTAGACCCACGGACCATTTATTCAACGTTATATACATACAAAATTAACAAGAAGACGAGGTATCTTATTTCGCGTATTCATCAAAATGTTTAATATACAAAACGTGCTTATGAACCATGACAAACTAAAAAATCAAATAACATTCCCTCTACGATGTGGATCCCTGTGCCCTTTCGTCTTCATGTTCTCTCTCCACTAATGGATTTTTTTTAACCGTTTCACAAAAAAATCCTCTAAAAATATATTGGAAGCAATGACATAAACCATCAAGTTCAAGGTAAAAGAGATTCACACTCAATATACTCATTTGGTTGAGATTTTTTTCCATTTATCCATATTGTTTTAATAAAAATTATTAGTTAGAGATTTTTTTATGATTATCAAGAGATCAAATTGGTATGCAAGGAATATGAATCAAATAATATGTTAAGGTTAGGTATTTTTGTTTTTGGTTTTTTAAGTTTTGGTTGTATAGGATTAAAATAGGTTCCAACCATTTACATCATGATTATATGGTGGTTTTGTATTTGTTTTTACTATGAAATTATTTGTGGTATTATAGTAAATGATTTTTATTTTAAATTTTGGTTATATGAGATTGAATCAGGTCCCACTATTGGATGATGATCACATGATGGTGTCATATTTATTTTATTAATTTTTTTTTATGATATTATAGTAAATGTAATTATTTTTGTTTTAAATGTTGGTTATATGGAATTAAAACGAGTTTCACGCATATTACATTTTGATCCCATGGTGGTATTATAACAAGTGTGGCAATTATGCATGTATCCCTTAATAATATTCAAATCTTGTCTTCTTGAAAGTTGAAGAATTTAATCGA
This sequence comes from Wollemia nobilis, assembly GCA_028583015.1. Classification (NCBI taxonomy): domain Eukaryota; kingdom Viridiplantae; phylum Streptophyta; class Pinopsida; order Araucariales; family Araucariaceae; genus Wollemia; species Wollemia nobilis. The sequence goes on from JAQPPZ010016890.1 coordinate 10,047,524, forward strand.
TTTTCTTGATAATCATAAAAGAAATCTCTAACTAATATACAAAATGATGGATAAATGTTTATTAAAAAAAAATATGAAATGAGTATAACGATAGGTATATTATGATTCTTTTTTTTTAACCAAGATGATGCAGCATCCCTGAAGACCCTTGCTCCTAAGCTGAGAACCCAAGTTATCAAAAACTATGCTTGTGAAGATTCTATAATTTGGAGGGAGGATGAGGACATCTTTTTTGTTAAATTTTCTTATCATCTTACAATTGCAAACAATTTTGTCTAGTTTTCTTGCTCTAAAATTTGGTCCAAAGAGCTCATTCCTAAGGTGAATTTCTTCCTTTGGCTCACCCTCCAAAATAAAATTTTGTCCCTAGACAATCTTAGAAAGAGGATTAATTCTGGCCAACTATTGTTATCTTTGTGGTTTGAATGAGGAGACCACCCAACACCTTTTTCTTGAGTGCCCCTTCTCCCTTGAGATCCTCTCCTCACTTCTTTCTTCCTTAGAGACCTGTTGGGTGACTCCTAATTCTCTGTTGGACCTTTTTGAGCAGTGGTCCCTTTCTCCTTTTCGTTCTCCCTTGTGTAGAGCATTGTGGAAATTTTGCCTTCCCCATTTTTTTGGGGGGTCTAGAAAGAGCGCAATAATAGGGCCTTTAATAACCTTTCACGAAACCTAACCCAGGTTAGTTCCAAAATTTGTTTTGCTCTTTTTGAAAATATTTCTAATATACCCTTTGGCCCTTCTCCCACTCCCCCTTATGAAGCTTTTGTAATTACTGACCTGGGCCTATCTATCTCGGAAGGTCGTCAAGCCAATCCTCCTAGACGACAAACCTCATGGACTCCTCCTCCTAGGGATTAGATCAAATTTAATTTTGATGGAGCTTCTAAAGGTAATCCTGGCCTAGCAGGGGTTGGAGGTCTAATTAGAAATGATAAGGGGGAGATCATTGTTGCCTTTGCTAAAAATATTGGAACTCAAACTAGCCATTTTGTTGAGGCAAGAGCACTCTTCCAAGGTTTGGCCCTTCTTGCTAGGATGGATGTCAACAAAGTCCTTATAGAAGGAGATTCACTTAATATCATCAACAACATAAATGGTAGATCCTCCACCAGTTGGAATATAGCTAATATTTTGGATGAATCAAAGAGGGTCCTAAGTAACTTTGAAAAATTTCAATGCCAACATACATATAGAGAAGGCAACTCATTTGCAGACCTTCTTGCTAATCTGGGTACCCAAATTGAAGGACTAAAGGTGTGGAAAGAGAACTTTCTACATGATCTCATTTTGGCAACAAGAAGTTACTGTGAGCATCTCAATGAAGATTTATAACATGTTACTTGCCATGAGTCTTTGGGCCTCCCTCTCCAAGATTGTAAAGATGTCAACTATCTATGCAAAGGAACTCCTTGGATGTTGAGGTATTTCAAAGACCCTCAGGTCTCCTTCTCTGGAAATCTTGAGTAGTTCAAGGGGTTCTCCTGCTCTCTTGATTTCTCCTGTTTGCTCTCCTTTCTCTGTCATGTATTTTTTGGTTGTTTGTGAGCTTGCTCCCTATCTCATTTTGCTTCTAGGGCACTTTGCTTATGGTTCTTATGGTTGGTTTTCTGGTCTTTACGACTTGTATGGGAGTGTTCTCTTATTGGTTTCTTTTTGGACTTGGTTCATGTTCACCTAGTGTTATGCTTTGTCCTCTCTCTTCTAGATATACAATGATGTAATTATGAAAAGGTTCGAGGACCATTTCAAAACCTCTTCTCTCCATCTTATCAAAAATAAAAAGTAAATGAAACTAAAAATTATTTTGGATTAACAACTCATCATTTAAATTTTGTATTAAAATATTCTCTTATAATTTTAGGTTCATATCGAGTTTTCTTTGTTTCTAATTGTTTTATATAATGATATAACCTTTGACTCGTGAGGGATATCATAGTGGTAAGCCCTTAGGTTTTCATCCTGGAAACCCAAGTTCAAACCCTGGTAAGAGGGGACCAAGACCCCTCATAAAAACTCGTGTAACCTTATTTTTTTTTGCCAATGGGGTAGCAGGCTTAAAGGTGCAAGTCCTTGGTCCCATTATGTGAGATTTTCATCCCTATTAATATCGAGTTTGGTCCTGAGGACTAGGTGGATTGGTAAGATGTTGGACACTTACCAAGAGGAGACCTAGGTTCAAACCTCGAGGGCATGCCCAATCTAGGCAAAGGTAGTAGTCTAACCTGAGTCCGCTCAGTGTGGGCTAGCTTGATAACAACAGTACCAACCCCGAGCCACCAAGGGTTTCCCTCACTCCGAGTCGTGTTTACTGAGGTGATATAGGGGTTATAGTGGTAGCACCATGATTTGATGCTACGATTGAAAGCAATGTGACTTAACTAATTGTTAAAAAGAAAAAGTAGTTATCAATTCCTCTATGTATATAAAAAAGAAAGATATAACCCAACTTGCAAATAATAGTAAAATAAATTTAATATAAACAACTAAAAAAATAAAATCATTTAAAAGTTTTTATTTTCTAAGCAATCTTTAAAACGCCGAATAATCAAATTACTCAATAGGTATTAGTATAAATGATTATAAAAAAATAAAAAACATTAAAAGTTTTTTAAAAACTAAATAAGATTTAAAAAAAAAACGTGCTTTGACCTATAGTCAAACTACCCTTAATACCGAGCTATTAATATAAACAATTATAAAAGATAAAATTATTAAAAAGTTTTTTTTTAATTAAAATAAAATTTAAAAAACGATCTTAAAAATGCCATTACTGTGACCTATAATCAAATTGCCTCAAATATTTAATAACTATAATATAAACGAAAAATAAAATCATTAAATTTATTTTTTAATAATAATTAAAATAAAATTTAAAAAATTACCCTTGATATTGAATGGCTATATAAAAAATAGTAAGATAGTCCACGCCTAAAATATTATTATTTTTTATTTGGTTAGTGTGATAAACCCCTACAATCAACTCACAGGGGCTCAACAGGTTCCTTCCAACTATGACCCCTCCTAAAATGGAGAGCTATACTTATCAATAGGAAATTTAATTAAATTTATTTTTTAATAATAATTAAAATAAAATTTAAAAATTACCTTTGATATTGAATGGCTATATAAAAAATAGTAAGACATTCCACGTCTAAAGTATTATTATTTTTTATTTGGTTAATGTGAAAAACCCCTACAATCAACTCACAGGGCTGAGTAGGTTCCTTCCAACTATGACCCTTTATAAAACCGAGAGCTATGAATTTAACGTACAACCACCATACACACCCACCCCCTCACACACTTGCCCACACCGCAGTTTGAACCTTGGACCTCCCAAAGAAGAACCAAAGCTCGAGTCGTTGCGCTGTCCCCATGGGACTTAAACACAAAGTATTTAATTTTAGTTGTATTGCACATTCTGCGGCCTAAGCATTTGGAGGTCAATTTTTTTGTTACATAGGAGAGTTGGTCACAATTGATAAGTGTAGGATTCAAACCACTCACCTTGTTATTGTTGATCTGACATGAAGGGAACCATCAAGACTCGTATCGTTATTATCAATCTAACATGCACTCAAAAATTATTATGCCGAAAAAAGCGCAGGTTTAGGTCCGAATCATTTTCCTTCACCATTTATAATCAACCCCACCTCAGGTTTGCTTTTGTCTTTTCCTTAGTTTTTTTTTATGTAAAAAATATTATATTAAAGAATTAACAAAATACATTAAAAAAAAAGAGGGGGATAAACACGCCACGTGGCTAACACCATCAGCAAAAAAAGACCATCCCTATCAAAATAGAGCAGGAACCTAAGCGAATAATTTATAGTTTACAGATTTAACGGACAATAGAATAAACTGATTACAAAATGATGAGGCTTAGCCACCCCTGATTCCCACCCAAAGACTTTCGATAACCCTCACTTGTCCAAAAGTGTCGGGAACATAAACCAAGCCATAAACTCTTAAGTTGTCCCAGACATCAAGTCGAGGAGTTGGGGGAGAGAGGAATAGTCACATAGCCACGACCATATCTGTAAGCACCTTGAGCTGGGATAGGAGTGCAGTTTGGGAGTGAGCGACACTGCTATCTAGACCTGGACCTGTTATGAGGAGTATCCTAAATTATTGAGCATGGTGTGTTCCCCCACTTTTCAATAAGCTCTTGAAGATGAGTGAGCTCCATGGCCACCTTATTGGCCTAAACTGTAATATGAAAATACATAGAAGAAATAATATTAGACTTCTCAAAAGTAGAGATGTGCAAAGAGGAAGAACACTTACTAAAGATACAGTCATTTCTAGTTCTCCAAATACTGAACATGGTCGTTAAACGAAACAAGTGCCACACTTCAAAAAAAATAGTTGATAATGGCGGGTCTCCCAAAATGATATGCTTCCACTCAAACATGGCAAAGGAATAGGGTTTAAAAAAGGAAAAAAACCACTCCCAAAGGGAATGAGCACGAGCACAAACAAAAAAATATGGACAAAGTGTTTAGATTTAAGACAGAAAGGGCAAGAACGGTTGAGGATACCTAAATGTTGCAGACTCTCCCCAACTAGAAGTCCTTGGTGCAAAAGACTCCACGCAAAACAAGAAATTTTGGGCTCCAAGAAAGGAGCCCAAGCGGTCTAGAACCTACGCAACCAAATAGGTCGAGGGGAGGAGACCTTCCACCGTTAATTGAGCTTATCAATCATGAGGAGGCAAGGAGAGAGCCATCCATACCCCAATCGAGCCTTATAATTCCGTAATGAAGTATCTGAAAACCACTTCCAGTCCTTCCACCAATGTCGTTGTGAAAGCACAGAAATCTTGTGTAACATGGAGTCAAGGAGAGCAACCTTGACAACCTCAAAGGTATCCTTGTTAGAGTGATTAAGCCCAAATTTAGCTCTAAAATCATCCCAAGGGAGCCAATCCCTGGTAGGACGAGAAAAGAAATTAGTGATGCATCACACACCTTTGTGAAAGAATCTCAGCGCATGAACCCAGGGAACCTGCGCAAGCGAGGAACCGTGATAGATGACAACAGGTGACCACAAAACATTCATTTGGTTGATGGAGAGGCCATGCCAAAAGCTCTGACAATTCCATCTAAACCAAGGCTTAACACTCTCCTAGGCTTTCCAAATGCTCCTAATGACGAAGGATCCTAACACTTTGATAGACATAAGGGCAACAAGGAGGGAAGGGAACCCCATGTCCTTCCAACTCTTACACCCAAATGGGGAACCTTCACTAATATAGTGTCGGATGAGAATCTTCCAGGCCTCATTGCCTGTGAGGGCTTTTGAGTATTGAGAATGCCAAGACCACCATGGCTTCTGGGAAGACAACAATACTCCCAAGCAACACGGTGAAATTCTAAAGCATTATTGGAGGAGGACCATAAGAAGTCTCGCAAAAACTTATCAAACTTCTTATAACAATTTTTGGATGGGACCTAGTAGAAAGAATAATAAACATGGGTAACCGCAAAGACTTTAATGCAAGTTTAAAATTTACCAACAAAAAAGAGTTTTTTAATGAACCAGTAGATAAGTTTCTATTCCACCCTGTAAATTTAACAACAACAAGTTAAAAGCAAAAAAGAATACCTAAAAACCAAAAATTTCCACCTCTTGAATAACCTTCAATTAATATTGATCTTCCTTAATTTTTTAATTACATACAAACTTTTATAAATCCTACTTTTCCTTAACCGGCGGGATTCGCGAGTCGACTCCTACCACTCCAACCAGAAAATCATTATGGAATAATATATATTTATCAGTAAGGAAACTTATAGAATATATATTTTTTAATATAGTGAATTTTTTTTAATATATTTAAAAATTGGTAACATAAATTTATATAATATATATTTTTTAAAATAGGAGAATTCCATAATACTTTTGCCATTACTTCGAATCAATTTTTTTTACACATAACACCTTTGTTCCTTTGTTTAATATGAGACATGCCTCAGGATAATTTTTTTTTAATATGGGAATGATAAGATGAATAGCACTTAAATTAAATTTTAATTTTTTTTATACATAAAAGAATCGGGAGAACAAATTCTATCAAATAATTTTTTTAATATGAAAAATGGGTTATATGCCTGATATGGGGTAGGAGTTCGGATCCATTTATGATAATTAGTAACACCCTTGTCAACTTGGAAAGCTACCACTGTTTCCATAAAAAAAAAACCTAAAAAGCTCGAAATTATTTTCAAATATAGTGCCGACTATACTATGGTATTTTTAAGAGTAAGGAGGGCTGTAATAAACTTCAGTAATAAATAAATAAAGATTTGTGCATAGAAAAGCTAGAGAAATAGTTGAAACTTAAAGGGTTAGCCCGTTAAGTAATTGCTCGCCTCATTTGATGTGCTAGGTTCGACATGCTTGAATAAAAGTACGGTCGATGATGGAGCGAATAAAACCGCTTCAGAAACGCGAGTTCTGAGTTAAAAACTTGTGAATTGATACATTCGTAGACTTCTCTTCATCCTGCTCGATCAATTCGAATTTCATTGGTGTATTCTCTTCAAGTTCGGCATAGACGGTCGGAAATGGTGAGTTGCTATTTTGTCAGATGTATTTACATTTTATCCCAAATCATCTGGTTAAAGATTGCACTTTCTAGCTCAATTGGATGCATTTAAACAACTTTGAAGTTATGTGATGTCAAACTGATGCATTTTAGTGTAATTGTTTTGTATTTATTTATTTTGAATTCTCTTTAGGGTCTGCAAGGTGTTCTTAGGGAATTTAGAACCCTCAAAGTTATATGTTATGGCAAACGTTTTGTTCAAAAGATATTAAAGTGATTCTTTAAGATATAAAGAGGTGGTCTATGGAAAAACCATCTTCAGATGAGCAATTCTCAATGAATATACTAAACACAGATATCATTTATGCCTAGTTCATAGTGATTTTCATACGCATGACAGAACTGAATGAAAAATATAACTGAGAATAGACAACAGAGAGTTCACTAAAACAGATAAATATGATATTCATACCGTGACCAAGCACTGCAAAACATTATGCCCAAAATACAAACCAGGAAAAAAAAGGAAAAGGGGGATGAGGAAACCCTAGGTCCAAAAATATCAATTTATTCTATATTCTTTGCAAGATTGTCCTCATGCCTTCCTTCTTCCTTCTTATCTTCCTCGCGAACCGGAGAGACAGGTGCCTGCTACTCAGCGTAATAACAATTCCATTCTGATTGGACAAGGATCTTTACCACTTTATCCAATGATCTCCCCTGACAACGTTGCATATACTCGTCTATGTGGATGTTCAGGTGTCTCCTAGAGGTCCTAATCTGCAGAATCAGGAAAAGGCCTCACTACTTTTGCAGCAGAATTAGGTTTGCTATTTCTGTTAGGTTTGAGAGTAAAAGGCTTCACTACTTTTGCATCAGAATTAGGTTTGCTATTTCTGTTAGGTTTGAGAGTAACCAAGTCAAGTCTGACATTCAATTTAGAATTGCAGCGTATGGAATTCTGTTGCTCAATCCCTTTTTGAATTCTTCTTCATACTATTCACCACTTTATATTCTGTTCATCAACAATTCCTCTCCCCTTCTGCAGAGTTACTACATCTGATACTCCTGTCCAGGCACCCATATCCAGTATGGGTATGAATAGGGTACTTTCTCGCTTCCCTATTAAAATGTATCTGAATACATGGATGTCATATTCTGACATATAAAAATACACGCTCATATATGGTCCATTTCTAATATATCCATATATGGTCCATTTCTAATATATCCATATATGGGATGGGCATTTGTAGGTCTGTATTCATGACATAGAATAAAAAGAAAAAATAGTAAATATCCTGTATAAAAGTTGTTTTTTTCTTAATATTGTCATGTTCTATTTTTTCATTTAATATATATAATTTATATTCTTTTTTCAATTCCATAGTCAACATTATTCGTATGAGGGGTTCTTGAAAATTTGCATATTAGGGGGTCTTGAAAATTTGCCTTGTCTATAACCGATAATCTGTCAGTATTGGATGCAACACAGCTTTGTCTTATTTAGAGGCTCAGTGGTCTTTTCTAAGAATCCAGAAGCTTTCCTTTTTTGCGTGCTTCCCACAATTCCTGGAAAACGAATATCTTTCGGATTCTCTGATTGAGTGGTTCAAGGGACTTCTCTAAGAATTCAGAAGCTTCACTTTTTTGTTTTCTTCCACCCCATGGAAAAAGAAGGGGGAGAAAATTCCTTCAGGTTGTCTAGGGTTTAGAATTAAAAGTAAGAAAGAATTCAAAATATTGAGATATAGCCCCAACTTTTTTAAAGTTGGAACTTCTATAGAATTTGTTTAAAGAACATTTCCATCATAGAAAAATAGGGGCAGCACTTCTAACAACTTGGATACTAATTGAAATGCCATATGTATGTAAATAGTTGCTTAGTCATGAAGAAATCAAACATAGACACACAATTGTAAAGGGTTGTGATGAACACATGCTAACTTTATAACTATCTTTTTTTTAATGGTTATGGTCCATAGTTACAAAACTCAGCAAGTTTTTGAAAAATTTTCTGAGTCTGTGCCCGAGTTACAGCTCCCGGTTTCTTTGAACCAAGTCTGTGAGTTTTTGAAAAATTCACTAAGTCTGCGCCTGAGTCACACTTCCTGGGTATTTTTGATCCAACTTGGTGAGTGTTTTTGACTGGCCAATTTTTATTTTATTTTGTTTGTTTTAAATTTGTGATTTTTTTTTTGACTCATGGGTGTTTTCTAAACTCGTGAGTCTGATAAAAAAAAAGTCGGCCACAGATGGAAAAATTCAGAAAATGGCATGTTCTTTGTTTTTTTTTTTGGCCGAGTTTTTTCGAGTAATTTTGCTCTGTTGGAGTCGGAGCCAAAAATTGACCTTGCTGAGTCTGCGTCAAGTCTCTCTACTTTGGTTACAAAGAACCAGTTTTTAACAAATTATGTAATCGACTTGATTTATAGAATTAAGCCTGGTTTGCCAAAATGGATCAGCTGATAGTCCTATATAAATTTACATTCCATACCATAGATATGTTGGATGAGGCTTATGACCAGCAAAAAATTGTTATTCCAGAAACTCTAATGAATGTTAGATCAACTATTAACTATAGCTATCTAATAGTTAGGCTATCAAGGATGACATGGGTCATTGATCACCATAATTGAACGGTTCATAGAACTTTGTAATCTAGGTGCTCTAATCTTCTTCCTACTCTTCCATGGGTTGTTGATGCTGAAGAGCTTCTTGAGATGGCACAGGTTGTTGATCATCAAGATCAAACTATTCACGAGACTTTGTGACTCAGATGTCTCAATATTTGCTTCAAGTCTTGGTGGACCATTGGATCTTGTTTCTAACCAAAATCAATGGTAGATCTCCTCTAGATGTGCATCTCAATAGGACATCTACTTACTTCTTCGATAGGTTGTCGATGCATTTACCATGTGTCTAGGCCTTGACCAATGGTAGGGTTTTCCTCTGATAATTCCTTTGGCAACTTTAAGAAATGGCATGGGTTGTTGGATGGGCAATCAATCACTTGGGTGGCTTCGAAACTCTTGATGAATCTCTTCTTGGTGGAACAAACAACTACCATAGATAGGCCAAAATTAACAGTGCGCATAACATTGGCTAACTTTTGTGGCTCTTTAATTCCTCAATTCAGCACCTGATGTTCATTAAAAGATTGAACAGTGGGTGTAATATCAAAAAATATTTCAAAATATCCTCTATGAGAATTTGGTGCCCATCGTAGATTGTAAAATTGATAGTGTGCTTTGCTTCTACCTTCCTTCTGTTAGTTTTCCTTTGATGAGGCTAAAGTTACAAAATCAGACAAGGCAAAATTCTTCCTCGGTGTACTATATTTTCACTACAATTATGGCAACTCATAGGGGATCTTTTGCTTATTGAAGATACAGAATCCAAAAAGTAGTTGCCTTATCCATGGGGAATAGAATCAAATGGAAGAATGAAAATTGGGGGATTGAAGAGATAATAAGGGAGGAATGAAAAGATTAAAACTTGCATTTGTAACTTGATTCCTCGTGACTTGGCCCTATGACTGCCCTTTCTGTGCTCTCTGGGCTCTTGCTCACTCGAGTGCTTAGGAATCAATGATGAAAAATGAAGGAAAGGCACCCTTTTATAAATGTTCTTCTCGAAGATTGAAGCACCCACCTGCATTAAATTCACATTATGTGAATTCATTTTGTCCTTTCCCATGAAGTTGACAGGAAGTGTATGCCACCTTTGTCATCATTAAATTTGTCTTATCTAAATTTACTCTCTCTTTTGTAATGCTAACAAGGCAAGTCCACTGCCTTTTGCCTGAGCACCAAATTTCTATTTCTTAAGACAATTTTCATCTCTCCAACAATGAATTCACATCACATGCATTTACTTCCCTTTCTATAAGAACGACAAGAAGATACTATCACTCCTTCGCAAAGTTATTTGCTTTCTCATACAAGGTTGGTGGAAGGATATCACCTCATTTAATACATCTCATGTGAATTCATGTTGTTATGCAAGATCAATGCAAAAAGCTTAACACACCTCTTACTGATTAGATGGTCTATGGTCCACCCTTATTGGCCAATCAGGTGGCTTGCGTTGCTCCAATGGAGATGCTTGTCTTCTCTGTCCTAGTAACAAACATTATCCATAGGCGATCTGATCAAACAGCTCATGCTAATCATGCCTTGGACTTTTTCTTTGACAATTCTAGATCAAGCATGAGCCTTCCACGTGGCTACCACTATTATACCAATTATCAATTTCGAAATCCCCAAAAATAACATTGACCTATGTAGATGTTTTAATGGCCTTTTCATAATCCTTTTTGAGTTGTTTGTGCTCCATGTATGATCAGTCATCTTGTAACCTCCATGTCTCCCACTATCGACTACTCAAATCATCTCCTTAGGCCATAATGACATAATCAAATGCATCTTCACCTCATTCCTTGTGGGAGGTGATTATGATCATCTTGACATTGGTGATTAGTTATCCTTTTTGAGATCCATACCAAATCTAACAAGTGATATGCTCTAAAGGATCACCCTTCCTATATGTAGTTGTGTTTCCCCTAGTTGTCATATACTTAGGCCCATAGTAGTCAGACTCTTTTGGACTCCCGAGTCCTTTGCCGAGTCCGAGTCCGAGTCCGAGTGGGCTCGGTCGAGCCGAGCCCACTCCTACTCCTTTTTTTTCTGGACTCCTCCGACTCCGGCCGAGTCCGACACGGACTCCCGAGTCCCGACGTCGGAACTCGGTTGGCCCAAAAAAAATGGAAGTTTAAAAAAAAAGAAAAATTACGACTAGGGAGGTTAAGTGTTGATGATGCTCAACGACTTAAGCATCCATGTTGGCCAGTGCACAATCACGAATAAGACGCTGAAATCTTTGTTTATTATATTAACGAGAGAATGTGCAATTTTGTTTCTCAAACCTTCAGAATGCTTATCCCTCAATTATAATTTATTTTAATACAAATAAATCTTTCTCCGATGGATACATCATCCGCATCTTGTTTAGGAATGAGAACCGCTTCAGAATGCACGTATGCATGTCCTGTGGGGTGTGGCGTTTCGGGCGGAGAATGGCATGAGTTTTGGAGGCGTTCGATCAAGGAAGGCTTGAGGCCACCAGTGCTGAGACCTTTTCTAGAAAGTTCATCGCGCAGTTCTTGCACCTTCATTGTCTTCCATTCTTTCCTCTCCTTCAATGCACCCTCTCCCGTTGCCGTCATTGCCACCGTTGCTATTGCAGCCAATACACACCACCACGTTACGATGGAAAAAAATAAAAAACGATAATTTATTTCGCTCTGAAACCCTCGATCGCCAACGAAACAATTGCTACGCACGAAGCTCCCCCAAAATAATGAATGTCGCTTCTACCTTGAATTTTGGTAAGCAGTTTTAAAAAACAACTTCCCATTTTAAAACCGGAAAAATGGCTATGATTAAATATTAGCTTTATTAATATAAGAAGAATTTTATTTTCAAATTTTTTTCTCAGGAACCTTTTAATAAAAGTAAAGTTAATAGATCCCAACCAACCATCTAGGAAATCGAATCTAGACAACCCACCGATTATAATTAAACATGGTATTTGAATATTTTATTTATTAAACATGATGGACTAAGTTAGGGTGATTCCGTCCCATGGTTTCTCTAATGAACATGGTATTTGAAATTTTTATTTATTAAACATGGTGGACTAAGTTAGGGTGATTTCATCACATAGTAAAGTTTATTATTATTTAATGTTTTGTAAAATGTTAATAATGTTTTTGAACTTTATATATTAAGTTTATTTTATCATTATATTATTTATTTATAATTTTATAAATCAAAGTGGTCATGCCTGCAAAGGTCATAGTCTGTTCCGAATCCTCTGAGTGCACGCCAGACCGACAACGATGGTATGAATCTCGAGTGACCGGTGGTCCTCTTCATGTCGGGTTATAAAATAATGAGGTGGTATAGGCTTGTTGGGGTCAGTTACAAAAAATAGTGTGGATGTAACCAACTCCCTATGTATCCAAAAAAAAAAAAAAATTATAAAACAAAATTATTAGCTTGCTATTAGAATATGCTCCTTCCTCTTGTTAATTTCTTATTTGTACAATGTTGAATGTTGAGTAAGTGTGTTAGAATATACTAACAAGTAATGTTCATGAAAAACCTTATTTTTTCAATAAAATTTGTATTTTTTTATTTTTTCCGAGTTTTTACCGAGTCTTGCCAAGTTTTTTTGCCGACTCCCGAGTCGAACTTTCCGAGTCCGAGTCGAGTCCGAGTTTTGCTACTATGCTTAGGCCTATAGATTGTCACGTTACATAGCTTCCTAGTCCCTCCTACACAAATTTGCTCTAGCTAACATAAGATCTTCCTGGGATGCTATTGTTATTTATTTGAAGCTTAAATGTGATCGCCTTGGGCTTCTCCAAATTACACTCTTCTCAATTTGTAGTACATCCCACCCATCTACATCAAGAAAGATATTATTGCAACCACATATCTTTCTAGATCACAATCTTCTCCTGCGAAAAGGCATGGCATATGCCTTGTCCCTAACAAAACATTTCCTATCTTATAAATTTGAAACTAGTATCTCTACCAAATTCCTTATTTGAAATAGTGTTGAGAGCAAAATAATAACATGTTCCTCCAATACCTACCATACAAAATCCCAATTTGTGGACTATACAAGACTGACCTTTGATAAAAATTGTAGCTAGACAAGTTCCTAAGAAACACCCTAACACTTTTTAAGCTAAATTTTGACCATGCCAATTGTGTTTGGAAGATAGGCCCAAAATTTTAAACTAAGAGAAAAATTCTTGCTTACACATTTCATATTAAATACCATCAGAAAAGACATTAACAAACAAATATTCCTATTTGGAGTTAAGGAAAGTCCAACACCTTGATTCTAAAAACACCCTAGGAAAACTAGTGTCATTTACAATATTACTACAGACCCTTCTACCTTTATCCATGAGAATGCCTAAAAGCCTTGACCCTAGAACATACTCTTAATAGACACCAATCCAACACAACTAGAATTCTACATCATAACTAAAAGAGCTTCTTGATCCAAAATTTTGTGTGACTTTATGCATAAAATTTGTCTTTGATGCTTCTTTAGTTAAATAATTATCCAACACATTCGTTTCTCTGAATATATAGTTGAAGACCAATTGCTTCCTTAGGTCTATCCCTTAAACACCAATCTTGCGACCATCCTTTTATTGTGTTCATAGTAGGAAACTTTGAGTCACCCTTTATCCAAATGCACTTAAAGTTTTTCCCTCAAAATGAAGACCTGCCATGTTATTTGTGGCCTCTTCCAGATTAACCATGAAGGCAAATATTAACCTCCACTTTTCATATTGCCACATGCCCCCTACACTTACCATTCCTAAGTTTTGCACCGATTAAATTTAACAAAGCCTATTTCTATCTTCTCCGGTTGGAGTTTGTCAAGCAAACAAGTTATGTTTGCATTAATCAAAGACTAATAAATAGTACAATGCAGCCCGAGAATAGCCCATAGGTTACGAAACTACCTAGGCACCAAATAGTAGTAGTTGTAACAAAATAACAAAAGACTAATAATGTAATAACTAATCAAGGCTACGCTAACATCCCCCCTTATTACATTATTTGGGTAATAATATAACTACTAGCTATGCTAACATCCCTCCATACAACAATATTTGGGTAAAGTATATAACTGCCCCAATACAGTGAAAAAGAAGAAGAGAAATGAAAGAATGGTGGCTTGTGCTTTGTCTTCAGCTCAGGCTCAGGCTCATGGCTCATGGCTTTGGCTCTGGCTCTAAGCGTACCTCTGGATTTGTACCTCTAGGTCTATCTTGGGATCTGCCTGTGAATCTGCCTCTGGATCTGCCTGTAGATCTGCCTCTGGAACTTTGTCTCTAGGTCTATCTTTAGGTCTGTCTCTGGGTCATTATCTCTGGGACTGCCACTCGGTCTGTCACTGGATTTGCCTCGGGGTCTACCATAGGTTTTACCTTTTCGGTAGAAGCAAATCCCCCCTATTATACGTAAAACAAAATTAGTTGTTTTAATGAAACAAAACAAAATTTAATTAAATATTTTTTGTCTTAATAAAATTTTCAAAGAATTTTTTTTTTTAAGAAAAAAATATTATACGCTATTATAATCACCTAATAATAAATAATGGAATAAAACAACTATTATACGTTAACATCCCCCCTTATTACATTATTTGGGTAAGGTAATAACTACTAGCTATGCTAACATCCCCCCTTATTTGGGTAATAATATAACTGCCCCAATACAGTGAAAAAGATGTTGATCTGTTGGTTCTTGCTTTGTCACAGTGCTCTGGCTGCTCCTAAGCAAAAAAGTGGATCATTCCTCACTTTGTCTTCACATCAACGAATGTCCTTATTGTAATCTTGTCATCCAACCGAATTGCATGGGTAACTAGCCGCTGCAACCGCTAGGTGTAGTAGAGTAGATAATTTCATACGAGGTTCATTCGGTTACAATATGATTTTGTAAAAAAAATTTATAAGGTATCTACGAAATACTTCAACCAAAACACGATTGTTTTCACATTCTTTTCATCCCCGCCATTGTATCAGTTTGCTGTGCACTGCATCTGATGTTATGGGCTGCAATCGAAGAAAAAAAAACATCCGCCGTTTGCTACTTGCGAAGTCAGGTTAACGCCGTATCTTGATTGCGATATCCACTTAATTTGCAACAACTTGATCTCTCGATCACCTGCGAGAGATCTTCAGCCAAATCTCATTGACAGACTGTGAATTGGCGGATGGTGATGTTGCCTGCGATCACAAGCTCCTCAACAGTGAGCAGGTGCTATTCAATCAGAATGCCGTCTGTTGTGTGCGCTACAACATTGCGTCTTCATCCACAGGATCCAAATTATTGTGAACATCACCAAAAATCCTGTCTCCGAATCTCCTTCACTGTCGCCGTGGTGCTTGTAGAGACTAATTGACTTCTTCCGTGATTTTAACTGCTACTACCGCTGCAATCGAGACGAGCCTGTGAATCTCGTTCTACGCCTGCAACGGATCTTGCCGGGATGGCAATGGTTGGAGAAGCGGTGTTCTTGCGTGGAAACACAGTAATCGTAGTCGCCAGTACTCTGCGTCGTCTGTGCGTGTTAGAGCAATA
Source organism: Wollemia nobilis (assembly GCA_028583015.1). Lineage (NCBI taxonomy): Eukaryota > Viridiplantae > Streptophyta > Pinopsida > Araucariales > Araucariaceae > Wollemia > Wollemia nobilis. Next base: position 10,063,259 of record JAQPPZ010016890.1, read on the forward strand.
ATCGACGATACCAAATGAAAATTACCAAAGCATAGTGTATGGCCTTCAATGGCTGAAGATCTACAAAAAATACCGTCAGATCGTCTGAAAAACAATCACAATGCGCCTGTAAATTCACGTCTACAATTCACGATGTGCATCCATGAACACTCGAAGGCTACATGCATCTGAAATACGCCATCTCCATTGCTATATGTGGTGCAGATTTATGCGACAGTTGGATCAATTGGGCTACAAGTTTGGGACAACGATCACGTAGAACAAAACTACCACATGTATCCCATATGCACCGTGTGGGTGGGAAAAATAAACAGGGTTTATTAACAATAACCCACAGTAGGGTAGATGTTTGCCTTTGGGCAGGCTATGCTCAACCTAATACCTGCTTGCGTTAGTCCCACATTCAAACGTTTAATTTTACCTGACCCTTACATCCACGTCATGCAGTTGTCCACCGTTCAGGTGTCCGATCCGCAGATTTGCGTTCGCTGTTCAGGTATCCGATTCGCAGATTTGCGTTCGAGTAGGCCTGCCATAGGCTCTAGATCACGATTAGATCGCGTCCAATCCTGTCGTCACATTGACCAGTCCAGGTCAGTTAGATCCCAGGTCACGTTGTTTGTGGGGTCACCGTCCGCTGTGGTGGGTCCGATTCAGGGATTAGGTCCTCGTCGTCTTCAGCTCCTGGCGACTGCTACGTGAAAATTAATTACAAGGACCGGGTTAGCTCTCCGGGTATGATGGAGCCGAGAGCGAGAAGCTCTGATACTATGTCAAGCGAACAAGTTATGTTTGCATTAATCAAAGACTAATAAATAGTACAATGCAGCCCGAGAATAGCCCGTAGGTTACGAAACTACCTAGGCACCAAATAGTAGTAGTTGTAACAAAATAACAAATTCCTAATAATGTAATAACTAATCAAGGCTACGCTAACCGAGTTTCTCTCTCAATTCCCTTTTCTGCCCTTGATACTACCTTTAGACTTGTTTTATAATTAACAAAAAGAAACTTAACATCCCAAAGTATTTCCATAATCTCTAAATCAGCCCTAGGGAATCCCTGAAAATCCAATTATTGCTTCAATTCCCTTTTCTGGCCTTGATACTACCTTTAAACTTGTTTTGGAATTAACAAAAAAAACTCAGTGTCCCAAAATATTTCCATAGTTTCTAAATCAGCCCTAAGGAGTCGTTGAAAATCCTGTTGCATTTCTTATCATCATGGAAACAAAATCCTCCCTATATCCCATTTGACCTTTGTTGTTAATTGTTTTGCTAGGTTTGAAGTCCAATAGCATATTTCGAGAGCATAAAGTGCATGCTGCTGAAAGATGTTTCATTGTTTCTTCTTCTTCCTTGCACAAAATACATCAAGGACCCTCAGATCCTCACCCTCTGAGTGGGCCTAATGGAGGAAGGCTTTCAAACTCCAAATAGAAGGTCCTTTCCCTTTGAATGAGCCTAATGACTAAGACTTTCAAACACCAAATAGAAGGTTGAGATAACTTGGCAGTGTTTTCACATTCCACAGTCAAGTTTTCTCGTTCAGATTGCATTGATTTTGCCAAGTTCCTAGCTTCTTGAACTTCTCTCTCAAGTTTTGAAACATGTTTAACAAGGATACTTCCTAGATCAGGTATGTTTTCAGTAGATAGTTTCTTTTTGTGAACTCTTGGCTCAATAACAGCTTAGATGCTGCTGTGTTTTCTGCCTCCAACAGAGAAACGTGCTTCACTAAGATATGTCCTAGACATCCAGAATTGCACTGGCCATTTAATTCTTGCTGTTTGGTCTCCTCCTTAAGCATAGCAGTAAGACCACAGGTTGTAACTATCATTGCAAGAAAGACAAGCTCCTCTTCTTTAAGGAGTTTTACTCTTGCAAGCATCAAATCAACAAGCTCTTCAGAGATCCCAAATTCCTTATCAGGTGCTTGCTTGGAACGTAAGCAATTTGAACTGTTTCTTTGTTTGTGAAAAGATTCCTTAGCAATATGCTTGCCAGCTGGGACATTATTTGCATGAAGAAAACTAGCATCTGCACCTTTTTGTGGCTCGAAGTCTGTCTGCTGTTTACCTGCAGCCTGAGCTTCACTTTCAGATGATGCTTCCCAAGACACTCTCAAAAATAGCTGAATAAGTAACCAATGCAGTGTCCTTTTCATCTGGCTTTATGCTTAGTCTTCTAGTTGCATCATCATTAGCATCAAAAGTGCCTTTAATGGCACAAGCTGGAAGATGACCCAAACAGAAAATTGCTACTTTTACAGCCCCAGCAACTTCCTTATCCACTTCAAAGGCTGTTTGAAATGAGGCAGAGACATTATGGGTTTGGCCTCCATTAGCAGTTGAGGTCTCAACTTCCAATGACACTTTGGGCCCTTCAGGATTGTTATGCATAACTACTCCAAGTGCTGCTGCTGTGTCAACAGCTTCTGCTGCTTTCTTCTCAGCATTCTGCAGTTGTGCTTCAGTTAATTCACATGGAATTCTGAAACAAGAATATGATTAACAGAATATTGAAACAAATTTAATAACTGTAAAGCATTAGATGCAAAATGGACAGTTCAAAGAAATAATATCGGTAAAAATATTAAATAAATCCAGAAGGAACATTGGCGCACAACATAGCTGCCTTAAGAATTCAGCACCAAGATGCTTCCACCAATGCAGCTTTCCGAGCCTCCATTGCTGCTCCTGCTGCAGCTTGAGCTGCAAGCTTTTTCCATTCTATCCGATATAAATGTGGATTTGATCCACCCAAAATTTCATCAAGTGTGGCATTTATTCCTTCCACTTCCTGTAGTCAGTTAGGTTTTATGAGGCATATAAATAAACAGGTCAGCTTGAGATAAAATGTAGCAGCAGAAAAGTCCTTGCACTGTAAAACTAAAAATCTTGGTTATCATGAAAAAATGAGTTACATACCTGCAGCATTCTTATCTTCCTCTCCAGATGACTCTGTCCCCCTCCATGGAAACCATTTCATAGGGCACCTGCTTGTGTAAGAAGACCCAATTGTATTTGAGTTTGGACATTGATTACTCTTAATTGAGTCATCCATCTCAGTCCTTATCACTTTTTTTAGACTTTCTGCACTATCTTTGTCAGTTGCATGTTTCAGTACACCAGTTTCTATGTTTTGAACTTCAAAATAGTATTGTTTCTTTCCATGATCGTCTGAATCTTCAAGTACTTCTTTGTCCCTTTTCCTATGCAACATAGCTTCATGTATTGCAACAGGAGTAGTACATAAGCCTTTTCCACTCAGAACCATTGTCTCCGTATCCAGTGTCTTGGGAAAGATTCCTCCGCTGACATGGTTTTGGATATCATGTCTGTATGGATTTCATTTTGGTAGACAGAAATCATATGATCAGATTCCTTAACTTATTGATTTGATTGAAAATGGGGAATATTCTTCCATTAAACCGATTCCAAGCTGTATCAGAATAAGCAGCTGAATTGCTCATCTCATCAGCTTTGGACAGGCAACTAATACATCGGAGGTCTTTTGCCGAATCAGTTGCAGTTTCTTCTATGACCATCTCCTGTTCAAAAAAGGGCCTCAAAATATTAAATTAAAAAAAATTCAATTAATGATTCTGTTCCAAAGATCACTCTAGGAGCTACATATGTATTAAAGATTGATAAGTTTCCACATATGTATTTAGTGATATGTTAAGAATAATAAATAACTGAGTTGCATTTTTCCCTTAAAATTATCTAGTTTTTATATTAATTAATCTTTGAAAGACGAGATTTCAAAGAACCAAGCAAAAAGTTATGAATGGTTGCTTCACTCTGCTTAAAAAGATGCAGGATTTCAAGAGCGTATGCCTCTTGGAGAAAGAAAATGAAAGAGAACAAATATTTAAAATGGATCTCAGAGTGAGTTCTTTAACATTAGGAGTAAAATGCTCAAGTTAGACAATCAAATTTGCAGAACTACCTTTTTCAATCAATATCGCCAGAACTTGTAAGCTACCCATCAGTCAAGTATATGCCTATATGGCCTCCCCTCAACTTTCCTTCCAGTCAGCTTAACAATTCATCAAAACCAGGGCCATGAATTCTATGAGCATCACAACATATATTTATGCAAATAAATTCTATAGATACCAATGAAAATAAAGATGTATGGTTGTTGCCATGCATATTACGTAGGAACAAAAGTGAGAGCTTTCAACTTCTCATTTAAACCTTGTCAGAGCATTATATACCATGCAAAACTAGCATTCAATAAGAAGTCAATAACCTGCTTATCTATCAAGTTGGCCATTTTTCTTAAGCGAGCTGCAGTTAAATCTGACTTTATTGCAATTTGAAAAGATAATTGGGAAGGTAAATAACTGATATAAATAACCAAATTGAAATGCTTTCTTCATCTTGATAAGCTTTTTTAATTTAGTGTCTTTCGTAGATGCGGAACATATATTTCACTGGCTTTGAATAGACTTGTATTTTGATGTTCTGCTTGTTGATCTATAACTGAGGCTTATCTATCTTACAGGCCACTCTTGCAGATTCGTTTTTGGCTGATCTTGACGACTTGTCTGATAATGATGTGCCACTCAGTGTAAGTTTTATTGAACTTTTGCAAGTTCTATTTTGAGTAAGCACTATTCTTATGTTGTACATGTAGTAGAATTGTCCAGATGTCGATATTTTTATGTTTTACTTTTAATGGTTTAGGTAGTGATTGTGATCATTTGAAGTTTCCAAGAGGCCCTTATTAGGCTGTTTGCTGGCAGGAACATGAAAATGATGATGCAGGGGAGGAGGCAGAAGATATTGATGATGAAATGGCTGATGTTGAAACTCTTAACTATGATGATCTGGACAGTGTTTCAAAGCTACAGAAGTCCCAGCGTTATATAGATATCATGAATGTAAGTATACAGTAATTTACATGAACTAATTGCAAAATTTGAAATGCTTTACAAGGCATTTAAAGCAATATGTGATTTCATCTGTGTGGATTCAACTACTTTAACCCAGTTTTTGACATGTGAATATCGATTCATCTAGGACTACCTTTGACTGATGTTTACTGTTTTCCAGAAAGTTGAAGAAGCTTTGCAAAAAGGATCTGACATTGCTAGAAATGGGATTGTTTTAGAAGATGACCCAGAGTATCAGCTGGTTGTTGATTGCAATGCTTTGTCAGTTGATATTGATAATGAAATTGTTATCATTCACAATTTCATCCGGGATCATTATAGGTTGAAGTTTCCTGAACTAGAATCTCTTGTGCACCACCCAATCGATTATGTTCGAGTTGTAAAGAAAATTGGCAATGAGATGGATTTAACCCTGGTTGATCTTGAGGGTCTTTTACCTTCTGCAATTATTATGGTTGTTTCTGTTACAGCATCTACTACTAGTGGGAAGCCCCTGTCAGAGGAAACCCTTCAGAAAACTCTAGATGCTTGTGACAGAGCTCTCACTCTTGATGCAGCTAAAAAGAAGGTTTTGGAATTTGTGGAGAGTAGGATGGGATACATTGCCCCTAATTTGTCTGCCATTTTAGGCAGTGCAGTCGCAGCGAAACTGATGGGAACTGCTGGAGGTCTCTCTTCATTGGCTAAAATGCCAGCTTGTAATGTGCAACTTCTAGGTGCAAAGAAAAAGAATTTAGCAGGGTTTTCCACAGCAACTTCTCAGTTCCGTGTTGGCTATGTTGAGCAAACAGAAATTTTCCAAAGCACGCCACCTGCTTTGAGAATTCGTGCATGTCGATTATTGGCTGCAAAATCAACACTTGCAGCTCGGGTAGATTCAACAAGAGGTGACCCTACTAGGAAAACTGGCCGAGACCTACTAGAGGAAATCCGTAAGAAAATTGAAAAGTGGCAAGAGCCGCCTCCTGCAAAACAACCTAAACCTCTACCAGTTCCAGATTCTGAGCCTAAAAAGAAGAGAGGTGGGCGCAGGCTGCGGAAAATGAAAGAAAGGTATTGTTGTCCGTTCATGTGCTCCAAGTTTCTATTAGCAAAGTGTTGAAGATAATATTGGTATAAAAAGAGAGTTACTTATTTTGTGTGCATTTTCAGATATGCTGTAACAGATATGCGAAAGCTTGCAAATAGGATGCAATTCGGTATACCTGAAGAAAGTTCTTTAGGTGAGTTGTCTATTTGTCTTTCATATAACATATAAACCTAAAGAAAGTGCCTAATTTTTTTCTTGAAAAAAATAATGAAATTAGTAAGCAGGTTAATTTGTTGTAAAAATTGATAATTTATATAATCTAACTGGAATATCATATGATATATCATTCATATATGCTATATATAATTCATAAACTGTTATTTGATTTTAGGGGAACATGTTTGCCTATAATTATAATTCTTTCTTTTTGGACTTCAGGGGATGGCTTGGGAGAAGGGTATGGCATGCTAGGGCAAGCTGGAAGTGGGAAATTACGAGTATCAGTTGGGCAAAGCAAGCTTGCAGCTAAAGTGGCCAAAAAGTATGTAGCTATTCATGCAAAATTTTTATGCTTCTGCTAGTTCTATTTTATAAAACAAGTGTAGAATCTTAAATAGAAGCTTCAGGTTTCTGCCGTATTGTTTTAAATTATTTTCTGAAAGCAGAAGAAAAATTAATATTAAACCAATCATCTGTAGTTGTATTATTACCGTTTATAGTGACCTAGTTCACTGTGTTATTTGGTTTGCTTTGTTGGATGTTGGTCTAAAGTGATGCCTGGTGCATCTCTACAGGTTTAAGGAGAAGAACTATGGAAGCAGTGGTGCAACTTCAGGGTTAACGTCTAGTCTGGCATTCACCCCTGTTCAGGTTTGTGGTTGACTTCATTTTGGAGTACAAGTTTTTCAAGGTCATATAGGTCACCACTACGTGCAACCTTTGTTCTGTAGTCTCTCTTATGTGACTATGAATTATAGAAGCCATCGGATTGTATTTATTAACCAGCTGTTGCCTACAAGCTAGAATTCAGCTCTTTTCCCAGTCATTGAGAGTTTTCATTAACCACTGATGATTTTGAATTATATGTTAATGTTGGGAGTGAAATTATGTTGGTAATTTTGGCTTAATGCTGCATTATAATGCTTTTATTTGCATTACAGGGGATTGAACTCACAAACCCACAGGCACATGGATCTCACCTTGGGAGTGGTACACAAAGTACCTACTTTTCAGAAACAGGAACATTTTCAAAGATCAAAAGGACATAGATCATGCATTTTTGGCCTGTATGCATATTTTGCGTTATAACCATGTGATAGATTACTTTTTTGTGTCAATTGTTCTAAGAAAGTGACCATTTATATTGTAATGTTTTCTTTTAGAACTTGTCTAATCACTTTCAAGAATGTAGCATTATAATTTCAAATAAAAAAACTTTTGATGTTTCAAAGTTTCATCTATGAGTAAATTTCTTTTGACAAGCTATCCATGAATGGGTGATGGATCTGATTCTTTGTTGACTTGTTCATTTTCTAGCATCTGTGAATTATCTTAATCTTGGGACAGTAGACAGGATCACCAGCGTAAGTGAATATACAACCAAACCAAGAAGCCATATATTTATTTCACAGTGGTGAATCTTCCTCCAGCGCAATTCATGTTTATAGCCAATGAATGAATATGTAAATCATTGAGCAAAATAACCTTGATTTTTGTAATCTTCCTATAGGGATATTTGTATTAAAATATAATATTTTGCTCCATGTTGTGATTCTAAGTGATTTGACAAGTTCATAGCATACATTCTGATAGGATTTTTAGTGAGTAGCTACTCTTATTTGTGTTTGTGGTATAGTTGCACACAATTTAATGTATAGACTCTGGTGGATGAGCCCATCAAAAGTAGATGATGATGACATTAAATATTTGTTGAATATTTCTTTATTATTTCTGCATCCTTCATATTCTATAAGTATTAATATCTTTCAAGTGGAAATACTGTTAATCCCTTTTTCATGGCATCAAAGCAGGGTGATTCTGACTGTGTGGTTATTATTTGAAGCGTTTTTTATTTTAAATAAATAAAATTATTTATTTATTTATTTATGGGGGTTAAGTTTTAATTAGATACCAAACTAATAGCAAAAGTCCAATAAACAACTTAAAAGGACATGTGAAGTATCTACTAAAGTTCATACACAGGAAAAATTAAAATTGTGAGGAAAGTGGGATGTGTTTTGGTATCTTAGAGAACAGATCATTAGTAAACCAGACAAAGAGGGGTTGCCTTGTGCTATTTGTGCAAGTGACTGTTAAAATCTGACAACATTTGGTTACCAAACCATGTGTTTGGTATGGATTGTGTGTGAGGGGTTGCTTCCAAGTTCCATTATTGTACAGGAAAGCTGGGGTTGCTTTAAGTCTTCTTATGTATAGGAACCTTGGAATGCTGTAAGGAAGACTACTATTCAAAAGTGAGATCGTCTTAGTATGGGCATTGTACATCTGAAATGAGTGATCGTTTTGGATGACTTGTATTTAGATTTCTTTATGTTAGTAATATGCCATTGCAATCATTCCATAATTTTCTGACTGCTTAAGCTCTCTACGCTTTACTCTTACAACATTCTGTTTAACTTGGACTAAATGAGAATCAATCATAAAAGTTTTGATAATATCCAAAAATGAAAAAAGAGCGAAGTACAGTTGGATGGTGGAAGCCTACATTGCTTGCTTCGAAGTATGGAAAAAATAATCTCATCATAGAAGTATCATATTATCTGACCTTATAAACGCAAAAAGGAGCCATTGTTGAGAAAATTGTTGGTGATATCATTGGCAAGCTTGAGAAATGATGGATTCTCCAAGACTTCACCCATTAAAAAAATTAGACCAATGAGGAAGAACTTCACTTTCCCTCTCTGAAGTCATGCACAAGTAATTGCAAGGGTAGAAAACAAGATGATAATAGGGCATCTTAGTTCATATAATCTGAAGGAGGAACATGGAACTGAAACAAACACACAAATATCGCACAAAGCACAAACTCCCCAACAATGATGTCAGGCCTTGGTGATGAGTCTTTCCACATTCAGACATAGGGAGTGAAAAACCTGTTAGACATTGCAAAATATTTGGAACCATCTAGATTATGAATGACAAAGATGATCAAAGCTATTGGGTCAAGGTGATCTGAACCACACTCTGAGGAATTTGCAAATAACTGGTACAGAAAGTGCCCCCTCCTATCACTCATGAAAATGATAAAATTTGAGAAAAAGTTCAAAAGGAACTTAGTTGTAAAGGCATGATAGTGGTGATGATGATGTTGATTAGATTTACAATTTAAAACAAGATAAAGGACAAAGAATAACTCTATGATAAATGCTTTCAAGAACATGGGCATGAAGGTCACCGATGACCTTTACATGACATACTTTGGTGGTCTTGATTTGGCTTTTTGATGGCACGAGTGCCCTGTGTGAGGGTGATGATGCTTTGTTGACTGACTTGGTTGTTTCTTTCCCCATGTTGCCCCTTGAATACCTCATAACAGAGGCCCACATAGAGAGACTGAAGAAAATCCACTACCCGTTATAGTGGGGCATTGGAAGATGATGTTTATTGGGCTTTATCCCCTAATTTTTGCAATAATTAATCAAGGGGATCTTTAGACAATTTCATATGTAAAGGGCATTGGATAATTTCAATTTGTGAAGGCAAGTGGCCCACATTTAACATTGGAATTTTAAGTCCAATGGTCCAGATTGGTATGATCCAATGGTGCAGGTTTTTTGGGCGAAATATGTCACACACATGTGGTGATAAAAAAGAGCCCATTCAACCTTTAATGATTAATGCTATAAAGCAGAACTGCCAGTCTATTGGTTCTAGGCCTTAAAGACCAAATGTTGGACTTATTGAGGTATGGCTTATGTTTTAGTGCATAACTATGATAATGATTAGTTGACCTATCATTGGTCCAAATGTGCAATGGGGGTTTTTAAATCTCTGTTTGTAAGAGTCCTAATTTGTGGGCCATTTTGTGGTAGGTGCAAATACCTTAGTGTAGTCAATGCCTTGTTTTTGCTTGAAGCCTTTAGCCACTAATCTTGCCTTGTGTTTGTCAAAGGTGCCATCTGATTTATACTTTTGTTTCGAACTACTTTTCTTCCAAGTCGTAGATCGACTAACTCCCAAGTACCATTTTTGATCAGAGATTCATACTTATGGTTCATTGCATGTCTCCAAGCCTGCATGTTTGACAACTTCTTGGTACGTGAGAGGTTCATTATTCAGAGCGAGGTGCAGTTCTACAGGTTCCAGTTCAACAAGTAATGATTTGTGCACTCTTGCTCTTAGGGCAACTCTTGTGCCCGTTTTGCCTGCTTCATTTGGTTTGATGTCCTTTAAGAGCTGGTGAGCTTCACGAATTTCTCGACTGGGGAACAATGTGGATGTCTCACCTACCTTGAAGTTTTCGTCATGATCCTGGAATAGATCATTAGGTACGGAGGATGCTGACGAAGATGGATATGAAACAATACTTTTATCGTGATCAACATTACTGTGTGAAGGGGCAGAAGGTGCAGAAGATATAGACATTTGCTCAGTATCATAGTTTGGTTCCTTCGGACTTGTGGGTTGATTTGCAGATTCCAGAGTTTTGAGTAACTTTTCAACATCTCCCTCCCCCCCAAGGTTGGAATTTGAGCATCACATGTGTTAGCATATTTTGATCTAGGTTGAAGATTGTGTCCCCTAGTATCCAATGTAACCAGTTGTTCTTCAGTTTCTGCAAACACATCACGTGTCACAATCACTTTTTGGTGTGAAGGAATGAATACCTTGTATCCCTTTTGATCCATAGGGTATCCAACAAAGATGCCTTTAATAGCTCGAGCTTCAAGTTTGTTTATGTGCTCTGGAAGAATATGAGCATAACAGATGGAGCCAAATATTCTGAAGTGGCTGACGGTGAGGGAGTGTCCACTCCATTTTTCATGAGGTGACGGGCCGAGTTTTGAGGGACTCACTGTGTTGAGTGCATGCATGGCAGCCTAGGTGGCTTCGGCCCAAAGATAAGGTGGCACATTTTTGTAGACAAGAAGGGCACGAGCCATGTTCATAATTGTCCTGTTCATGCGCTCGACAACACCGTTTTGTTGAGGTGTGCCTGGTATTGTTAATTGATGTTTGATCCCATGTGAGGACAAGTACTGTGTGAATTCATTTGAGGTGTACTCGTCGTCATTGTCACGCTTGAAGGTCTTGATTCTACAACCTGATTCTCGTTCTGCGCGAGCCTTGATGCTTTGAAGAATTCAAAAGCTTCAGACTTCTCTAAAAAGCCAACCATAGCTTCTTTGAGAAGTCGTCGATGAAGGTGATGTAATACCTTTTGCCTTTTAATGAGGGAATAGGCATTGGCCCGCAAATGTTTGAGTGAACTAGCTCCAGTTTTTGTGTGGACTTCCACTGAGTCTTTGGAAAAGGCTGTCGAGAGGATTTGGCAATGATGCATGCTTCACATTTTATGGGTTTGGAAGAGAAGTGTGGTAGTCTCCTGATAGTGGACTCCATTTGTCTCAATCGGTCATGTCAATGCCATATTGCATCAACAAAAAGTTTCTTGAGAGTCAGGGTGGCATTTAGTGCCATGTCAGCTTCGGCAATGTGAACTTCAGAGGTAGGATGTCGAGCAAGTCTGATGAGTTTGCCATCTTAAGAACCGGTCATGACCATTGTTTTGGAGGGTGGATGAATGAATCGAAGAGTTTTATCTTTGGTAGTGACACTCAGATCAAATCCACGACAGACGAGTGTGGATAGTGACAACAAATTTTGCTTCAGAGCATGGATGTAGAGAACATCAAGTAGCTGGAAATGAGGTAATCCGTGAAGTTTCAATCGAACAGTTCCAATTCCTTCAATTGGTTGAGAGGATTTGTCAGCCATGTGAACTACACCAAGTACTTCTGAGTTGAATTCTTCAAAGAAGTCCTTGTTGGAAGTCATGTGTTGGGTGGCTCTAGTATCCATGATCCACAAACTACTGGTGGAGGCTACGTTGTGGACAACTCCAATGGGTTGCGATGTGGGATGAGAAATGTTATAGCCAACATATTGAATGTGCCTTAATGAATGTTTTGGGATGGTCAACAAATGGTGATATAGGCGCTCGTGTGTTGATGATCTGGGCATGTACAAATTGAGCACTTTGGAAGACGTTTGGATCAGAGTCATCTTCATTTACATTATGCGCACTGTGCTTTTGAAACTGCTTGATCTTGTGTGTGGCAGTTCGGCAATCAGTGGCATAGTGCCATTTTCTGTTACAACGTTTGTACACGACATTTGAGTTGCCTGTTCCTTGAGAGGTACTAGGCTGTTTTTTTTGTCCTTGACTAGTTTGATGTCGTGAGTGTTCATGTTGACCATTGTTAGAACCTTGTCCTTGTCCTTTGCCTTTGCCTCGACCACGACCTCGACCACGACTTCTGTTACCTTGATTGTTTGAAAAATTTGCATCTTCATCCACCTAAAAGGCTAAGTCGCCAGGGTTAGAACTGGTGAAGTTTGTGTCAAAGGTTTTGTCAAGTTCAACGAACTTTTCTGCTAAGGCTTCAAAGTTGAGAGTTTTTAAGGTTCCACTAGTTGATAAACTGGAAAGCAAGTCGTTGTAGTCTGGAATGTGAAGACATGATTGAATGAGGAAAGCCCATGTGATACAGTGATTTTAAAATTCTTTATCAATGACCTGTTTAATAGGGCAATGGAGGTTTATGGTGGAACTGGAGTGTCCTTTTTGCATCTTTGTTTGATTCATCTCGAGGACAAGATGAACAAATTCTAGGTCAGATTAGGTGTCAAAGTTTTTCTTGAAGACTTCGAGAACTGACCATGCTTGGCTTCATCAATCAAATTGTGAATTTGATATTCTGTGACAAGTAGGATGCTAGCATGAATTTGGTCATCATCTATCTGCCATTTTTCCAGGGCAGCAACATCTGTGGGTGGTGTGGGATTTGCGTCCAGATGGTTGTGCCATAGGTTCTCAAATTTTGCAGCTGTCCTAAGACCTGTGAACCATTGATCCCAATTATCCTTGCCTTTGAGGGTACATCCAACATTTTGTTTGAAGTTGGAAGTTATTGTGACTTGTGACACTACAAAGACCTAAAAGAGGTGTGTCAAGGTGTGAACAAGGAACATATGACTAAGTGAGGCAAAATGTGCCAATAAATAATGAGCCAAGTGATGACAATGAATGAATGCGATCCACTAGACCTTGCTCACCGTCCAAGTGGAATTTCTTTTACAATAATGAATTGTACAAGTAAGTGGCTATAAGTCCTGATGCAACAGGATGATGATGTGGCTAAATCTAAAGTACTGAAAAAAAAGGTGTGTAGCCCAAATTGAAATACTGCAGATGAATTTAAAAGCTAATATCTCCAACAGATGAATGTGTAGGCCAATATCTCCAACACTAGATTACACAACTGAATACAAAAGTGTGGGATGTGCAAAACTAGTAACCTCAATCTTATGATTGCGAGTAGGTGAGGTGCTGAAAGTTGGAGAGGTATAATGAGCTTGTCTCAAATTAAGGCCTTCACCTGGATGCCCACATACAGACGCTTGGTGATGAAATCCAAGCCATGATGGAGCCCAAGTCCTACCAGTCCTCACCCAGTTTACTGTGGTCAGCAATATACTCTTTGAAGAGATGTACGTGCTCTATTCCACAGCTATGACGAATATTGGACCGATTTAATTTTAATCTTGATTAAGAGTTTTCAGTTTTCCAAGCATAGACGAAAGGATGATCCCTTTCCAAAAGTTCGTGGGTATGGCTAACCCCCTTCACCGTGTATTCTCGTTAAGTCCAGTCTAGATTTGACTCACGGGGCCTTTAATGCAGATTTCCCACCACCAAGGAAGTGGTGCCTTGTCACGAGGCTAGGTTGCGGAATGAGTCGTCGGATGTGTTCCTTTTAGGGATGATGCAAAGATGTGAATCGATTTGTAATGAAAGAAAGCAAATGAAAATAGAAAATAGTCTTGGAGTGCAGATGGAGTGCTACTACAGTGCTAATGTGGCAGTATGTATGATGGTGTGAGCCACTAGACCTTGCTCATCGTCCAAGTGGAATCACTTTTACAAATGAGGGCTATAAGTTAGCCAAAAGTAATGTGGAAAATTCTGTAAGCCACTTATACAAGTACAATGGAGAGGCTAGAAGCCTGTTGTGTTGTCAAAAAAAAAACACGGTTAGTTTACATAGAGGCCGATTTGACTGTATGGTTGTGTAAAAACAAACACGATTAGTTTACACAGAGGCCGTTGAACTCTGTTAGATCCGGATTTTGTATATTGTATGGTTGTGTATAAAAAACGAACACGATCAATTTACACAGAGGCCACCGAACTCCGTTAGATCCGGATTTTGTATATTGTATGGCTGGGTAAAAAAAATAGTCACGGTCAGTTTACACAGAGGCGGATACTGTATGGCTATGTAAAAATGAACATGATCAGTTTACACAGATGCCGACGAACTCGGTCGGATCCGGATTTTGGATATTGTATGGCTGTGTAAAAAACGAACACGGTCAGTTTACATAGAGGCCGCCAAACTTGGTTAGATCCAGATTTTGGGTACCTGCAAACATAGATACAAGCTAATATTTGCAATAAAAATAAAATCTATGGAGGTTTTATGAAACCTCATGCAACATCCTCATGCTCTCCTTCAACTCAACACATAAATTTGTGGAGGAGGAGAGGAGGGGAATGCAATGCTTCTCCAAGATTGGTTGTGGAAGGGGCAAGCATCCAAGCTTTGATACCACTTGTAGCAAGGATCAATGCTATGTGCCCAAGATCAACCACATGAAACAAGAAAAAAGGAGGAGAAGATTTCCGACAATGGAGAGAATGAAAAATCACTACTCTCCCTTTGTGTTATTGAATTATATATTGAGAAAAATGAGATTAGGGTTAGGGTTCCCAAATCCATATTACATGAAATTCAAATGAACATGAAATGACATTACACATTAAAATAACCTATTCTAATGAGGTCTTATTAAAGCCTCATAACAATTAATTATGAACCTAACTAATAAACATGACCTTGTAGCATTAACATGTCTTCAGAAACGAGTTGGAAGTTGCACAATGGCTTTGAAATGGTTAATGCTGGGATATAATCCCTCTTTTCCCAGAAGTAGCCAGAATTGGACTTTTCACTAAACAGAAAAATACCCGTAACTAATATAAGAACGACCCTAGTACAATTTTAAATCAGCTTTGTGCAGTGATCCAGCAAAAAGTGGTTACCCTGTAGAAATTTTACCTCATTCAATTTAAACTAATCCAAGATAGAGTTTCATTCAAAGAGAATTCTACATAGTGAACTGAACTCAATTCTGTTCTCATCAACAATCTTTCTCAACTTAATTGTAATCTCAACATCCAACTTAGTTATAACCATCACTATTACTTCTATTGAAAGGTGGCATTTGATGTGGTATTAACAAACACGAGAGATGAGAAGAACTAGAATTGGTGGAGAAGCATTGTTGATGGATGCTTATAGTAGAAATTCCATGCATTCCCCTCATTCATGCACATGGTGTACAAATTCATAGATGGTGAGATAAATGACTGCAATTGTACCTTTGGGTATATGTGATTGATAGACTAATGATGTGGCCTTTTCGGTAGTGATGCAACAAGAATCCTATGGAAAGTGGATGCACAATGAGTGGGGTATGATATTTAATGTGGCAAGTAACCATTTGTTTTGGAAGGAATTTTTTACATATATCTTCTGAAAATTTAAATGGAGTTTGCTATAATTGAATTGTTGCAAAAGGTTCTAAGTGTCAGTTTTACTTACGACATATTCAAATTGCCTTACATTTTATATGCATAGACGTTTTTTGGTAGTCTTTATTTTTTGGTTTCTTTTGGTTCATTACTCTGTATATATTTGAATTTAGAAGCAAGGGTTAATTAAATATTAATTAGATATCAAGTTAATAGTCAAAGTCCAATCAACAATGGAAAAACATATATGAAATATCTTTTAAAGTTTATACATAGGCAAATTCATCATTGCGAGGAAAGTGGGGCTTGTAATATTATCTTAGACTGCAGATTATTAGTAAGCAGACAAAGATGTGTTGCATTGCATGTGAAATCTATCAAAGTTTGAAGACACACAACAAACGTCCTTTTATAGAAGTAGTGGATTATAGTCAAGGTTTGAGTAAATCATTGTCATGTTGAAGAACATTTAATTTGACTAATTTCATAGAACTTAAATTCTCCTCGCTTGTATGTCACAGTGATAGGTGGTGTTTGGTTATTGGAGGACAGTGCCTCAAACATTTAAGAGTTCAAAATAGGTCATGTCGTGAGGGATTTTAAATGCCTAACAATA
This sequence comes from Wollemia nobilis, assembly GCA_028583015.1. Classification (NCBI taxonomy): domain Eukaryota; kingdom Viridiplantae; phylum Streptophyta; class Pinopsida; order Araucariales; family Araucariaceae; genus Wollemia; species Wollemia nobilis. Next base: position 10,079,651 of record JAQPPZ010016890.1, read on the forward strand.
GGCAAGAGTGTAGGAGGAATGTCAGTTGTGGAAAATTGAACCAGTACAGGTTACATTCTACCTTTTGTTACAGAGGCATGCATAGTGTTGAACCCTTGGCAAGCTCACATCTATACAAGAGAGATCAAAGCTCAAGAACATTACTCTCCTGTTATGAAATAAGAAGCTGCCATGCAGACTAGCGACATGGTTACCGCCATAGTTGTGTGTAAGGAAAGGGAAGATCCAGACCATTAAGAAAATAAAAAGGCCTTTTTGATAGTCAATTAGGGATTGAACAGTGTCTTTTGGGCTTTAAGCAGTTAGTTTATTAGCAAAGCGATCAACTAAATTTGGTTGCTCAATTTGCTTAGGTAAGGGTTACCTCGTAATATTAAAGGGGTTCCTTTGGCAAGGCCTGACATATCTGTATGGTAGTGAAAGTTGACATTTGGTGGCATTGCTTATTGAAAGGTGGTAGTTTTTGTGTTATTAGGAAATTCAGGAGAGATGAGACAATTGTATTGAAAGTTGACACTTGGTTTGCACCACTTATTGGAAGGTGTCAGTTTGTGGTATTAATAAATGAGACGCGAGAAGAAATAAAATTGGTGGGAATCATTGCTGATGGACAGTTATAATATAAAAATTTGTGTTCCCTCACTAATCCACATGGCATACAGATAAATACTTGGTGAGATGGATGTCTGCTACTGTACCTTGTGTAGATGGTGATTAATAGAATAATGATGTGGTGTTTTCAGTAGTTGTGGGACAAGAATTTATTGGGAAGTGGATGCATAGTAAGTGGGGCCTGATAGTGAATGTCACAAGTGACCATTTGTTTTTAAAAGTATTTTATCCATTAATATTTTGAAATTTAAATTGGAATTTAGTTAAATTGAATTGTTGCAAAGAGTCCAATTGTCAGTTTTACTTTACAATATATTCAAACTGCCTTTCGAAGATGGGCTTTTTTCCTCTCTGATCTGCCCGACTGTAATTATATCTTGAATCCCAGTAATCTGCTTTTATCTGGGTTTCTGTTTGTGCTAAGGCACCTGAGAAGTGTAATTTTCTTTCACTCTTGAAATAAAATTACGACTTTCTTGTAAAAAAAATATATTCAAACTGCCTTACCTTTTATATGTGAAGATCAGAACTTTTCTACAGTTTTTTTTTTTCGTTCTTTGGGTAAATTTTCTGGTTCATTATTTTGTGTATATTTGACATTTGGATTGAAGGGTGTAGTTAAGTTTTAATCGGATAGAAGTCAATACCCAAAGTAAAGTCAATAATTGAAAAGGACATGTGAACCATCTTCTTAAGTTTATACATGGACAAAATCAAAATCAGGAGGAATGTGGGATATGTTGTGGTATTTTAGACTGCAGATCATTTCTAAACCAGACAAAGATGGGTAGTATTGAATGAAAAGTAAATTTGAAGACACAAAACAAACTTTATTTTTATATTTTAATAAAAGGCAATGTTTTATGGGTGTGTGGGTGCAGGGGTACATAGGGTGTTTGTACGAAGTACTCGGTGTGGACCTACAAATTTATGGTATGTGGGTGCAGGGGTACTTGGAACGTGAGGATATGGGGTACGCTGGAGTGCATGTTAGAAGTACGTATGCATTGTCAAAAATATGCACGTCTTATTGATGCACCTGTTGCATTATGGGTGCATCATTAGGGTACAGTACATGTTAACAAGCACTTGGTATGGGTATGCATCCGGAGTGTGAGCCCAAAATCATGGATACACTCACCCAAACAACATTAATAAAAGTACTAACGATGATAGTCTAGGTCAAAGGAAACAATAGTGTCATTATGAAGAACATTTAATTTGAACCAAGACATATAAGAGTTAAAATTTCCTCTCTTGCATGTCCATATTGATAGGTTGTGTTAGTGGAGGACAGTGCCTCAACATTCAAGAGATAAAAAAAGGGGCATGTTTAGAGGTGGCTAAAGTGTGTGGTGATAGGCAAGAATCTTGGAGGAGTGTCAGTTCTGGAATGTTAAATGAGTGTAGTTTAAAAACAAAGGAGGAGATAACAGGTTATATTCTGGCATCTATTACAGAGGCATGCATGATGCTGAATCTTTGGCAAGTGCATATGTATGTATATGAGAGAGATCAAAGCACAAAAACATCAATCCCCTGCCACTTGTGAATCAAGAAGCTTCCTTGTAGACTGGCAACATGGTTACTACCATATGGTTATGTGCAAGGAAAAGGGAGATCCTAACCATTAAGATATTAGCAAGGCCTTCTTGATAATTAATTAAGAACTGGAGAATGACTTTTGGGGTTTAAGCAGTTAGTTTATTAACTTGGTGATCAACTAAAGATGGTTTCTTAATTTTCTTAGTTAAGGGTTGCCTTGCAATACTGAGGGGTTCACTTGGTGAGGCTTGACTTATCTGTATGGTAATGAAAGTTGACAGTTGGTAGGATCGCATATTGAAAGGCGGCAGTTTATGTGACATCAAGATATACAGGAAAGGTGAGAAGATTGTACTGAAAATTGACACTTGGGAGCACCATTTACTGAAAGGTGGCAGTTTATGGTATTTACAAATGCAAGAGAGGTGAAAAGAAACAGAATTGGTGTAGAAGTATTGTTGATGGAACTTATAAGAGAAAAATCCATGCATTTCCCTCACTCATACACACGTTGTACAGATAAATAGTTCGCGAGATGGATGTCTTCTACTATACCTTCTGTATATATGATTAATAGACTAATGATGTAGCATTTTCGGAAATGATGCAGCAAGAATCCTTTGGTAAGTGGATGCATTGTGAGTGAGGCTATATATTGAATGTGGCAAGTGACCATTTGTTTTTTAAGGTAATCTATACTTGTATCTCTTGAAATTCAAATTGCAATTTAATCAAATTGAATTGTTGCAAATGTGTCCACTGCCAGTTTGGATTTACAATATATTCGAATTGCCTTAGATTTTATATGCATAGGCTTTTTTTGAGACACTACTTTTTGTTTATTATTGGCTTCATTGTTTCATGTATATTTGAAATTTGGAATCAATTTTTGGTAATTGCAAATCTTAGAGGAGAGAATTTAATTTTAGAGGTGTAACAGAAATAGTTACATATAGCAGAAGAATGTAATATAAAATTATGCTTAGAAAACACTAAATTCAGAGGAGAAATGGCTTCCCTCAAAAATGAAGAATGCTTTATTAAAATAGGAAATAAAAGAGTAAATAAAGCCCTAAGAAGGGTCATAACATGGGAAAAAGATGAGCAAATAAAGTCCCATGAAGGCTAATGAGCCATGCTGGCTAGACTTCGGCCAGGTAAGATTAAAGATATGGAGAAAGAGCTCAATAAGACACTCAAACAAGTTCAACAAGAACGTGCAGCAAAGGAATTTGTGAATACAAAATTATAGGCATAACTTGATTAAATATAAACAATAGACAATTGACATTGTTAAATATGAAACATGGTGCATGAAGGTTATGGGAGATGTAATTGTTTCAAATTTATGTGGAATAAACTGATAATCTTCGATTGATGTTGATGTAAAAAGTGGGTTATTTAAGTGGTAGAATGTACAAAGATCCAATATGGTAAAGTTGATTTCACTTTTTCTTAATCCAAAATGAATTGTAATGTGCAACAAAAATACAATAATCACAATACCATATAGGAAGCAGTAGGGCAGCAAAACTATAGGTAAATTTGTTGGCATGTTACAGGTAGTTAATATTATGGTTCATCTATGAAATAGGTAAAATTGTGATGGAATATTTCCAAAACTATCTTTGTATGGAAATGCATGCCGACATTGTAGGAAGCATCAACATTGATCATACAATTATTGATATAAGATGGGAAGATTGGCAAGGCCCAATTTAGTATGAACTTTGTTGAAGTGTTGAAACCTGAGGAGGCATAAAAAATTGAATATGATAATGTAAGGGAAAATGAAAAGGTTCCCCTTCAACTTCAATGGGGTTTCACATGCCCATAAAACATGCTGTCTAGGTTTATCTATGGAATAGACAAAATTGCTGTGGAAGATTTCCAAAACTATCTTTGTATGAAAATGCATGCCTACATTGTAGGAATTATCAACATTGATCATAAAATTGTTGATATAAGATAGGAGGATTGGCAAGGCCCAATTTAGTATGAACTTTGTTGAAGTGTTGAAACTTGAGGAGGCATAAAAAATTGAATATGATAATGTAAGGGAAAGTGAAAATGTTCCCCTTCAACTTCAATGGGGTTTCACATGCCCATAAAACATGCTGTCTAGGTTGGGACCTAAAAGATCAATTTTGCCTTTTAAACATTACCTTTAAGATAATTTTTAGAAGACAAGGTAGTAAGAACATAAATTTCGTAAGGAAGCAATGAACATAGTTTGAGAATTTCTCTCTGGGATGTAAAATAATTTCAATATTAGCGCTACTTTAAGTTGATGGAAATCTGCAATTTATCATATGGGAGATTGTGGTTAGTGATGAACTGAGTTGGGCTAGGGGCATTGACATACTTTGTGGTGGTTTCTCAAAGGTAGAGATCGTAACATTCATATCAAAACCGGTATTTGAGGGCCTGACATCATAGCATGCAGAGGAAACATCACCACCATAAGAACTACAGTGGTATGATGGAATTGATCAAGCAATGAGATTGAAGAATATTGTCAAAGAAGTGGAGTTTAATTTTCATCTCTCAAGTAAATTCAAGGGGTGATTTTATGAAGCAAATTTATTTGGTGATTATTTATTTTTAGCCGAGATAATACTTGTATTTGTGGTGGAGTTGGCCCACAATTTAATGTATATTTATTTTTCCATATCATGTATATAGATGGTATCATCTTCAAGAAGTGGACCATGGTGATCTGAAGTTGTTGAATATTTATTTTACCATACAATCATCACTCTTATCCTTTATATATGGTGAGTAACATCTTTGCTATGCAAATATTATCAATCACTTTCAGAAGTTCGAGTGGTTGTCTAAATGACACTTTGTATTTGTCTGACTACATATTCAATTATGTATTTCTGGTATGTGTTGGTACATGGTATTAGTTGGCCAGTGGAACACCCATAACAGAAATCAACTTGGCATTCTTCAAAACAAATGGAATTTAGTGTGAGACCAAGCCTTGTCAGTCATATTTCCAATAAGAAGAGTGGAGCAAGACTCTAGTTCATGGTAAAAACCATATCATAGGCAAAGGAAGCCATAGGAGCCTAAAGAAATTATGTCATAAAAATTATCTGTTGAGATAGAGATGAAGAGAAGTAGTTATAATTTCAGTAGATTGGTATGATAGAAGATGTAGAAATCAGATGCCTGAGTGGACTAAGATATTTGACAATTGTTCCACAGTTTGGAATAGAAACAATGTTGATTCCAGAGTTTGTTAAGGCACAGCCATCTGACCTTGGAATTTCTAACTACAAAGCGAACCTCTCCAACCATTAGATAGATGTAGGAAAAATAAACTTGATAACCTAAACTAGCAATAACTAGTCATAGACATTCTTGGCAGAGAATTAGAGATGTTCAAAATCAATACTAAGAATCTTTGTGTATGGTGGAACATATAATGCATATAAGCTTGAAAGCTGGCTCTGCCAGCTAGAAAGGTAATTTTCACTGCAGCAATATTTGAATGAGTAGAAGGTTGCATATATGCACCTGAGGTTTGAAGAATGACACTTCTATAATGGGAGAATGTTTACAAGTACCAACAACAACAAGGCCTTAAACTATCTGAGATTGGACAAACTCAGACTAGTTACAAGGAATTTATCTGTCTAGATAATGGAAGGACCAGATGACAACTTTGGTAGTTTCTGTGCAAATGGCAGGACGGATGCTGAAGAATAGATACAGCTCAATTAATTTTCTATTTGTTAGAAGATCAAGGATGCCTACAAGCAACTTATTTTGAAGCACACATAGGGTTGTGTGCCTCAACCCAAAAGGAGCTTGCTTGATTAGCCTTTATAATCTTGAAAAAGCTTTCTTAAAACTTTGAAAGTAAGGATAATGAACAGGACTACTAGAAGGTTACAAGATTGCATCAACTTAATATGTGATAAATTGAGAGGATGCTAGAGTTCAGTCAATTTGTGATGAAGCCAAAGATATATGGACATGGAGAAGGAAAGTGTTGCACAATTATCCTGAGAAGAGGACTAGAGCTCTGCATACATGAGATGAGGAAGAGAGGATGTAATAAATCCCTAGAGGTGAAACTCTGTTGCACCCTCTAACAACATCAAACTTATAATTAACATTGTATACAAAGGAGCTGCTGCATGGTAATCTCAAAAAAGATGAGTAATTTATGTCTATGTACAGGCAAGGAAAATTTTAATTTTATTAGTCTCTGAGGCAAAGAAAACATCATATCAGAGAGTGTGGTGGTGCAATTTGGCCTAGTGACAAAACCTTATTCATCACCACAAAGATTGAATGATACAGTACAAATGTGGATAAAGTTGTTAGTTACCATGCAAAGTCTGCTACCACCACTATTAATGAATCGAGTTTGACATACTAGCTATTGAAGTCAGCCAGGACATTGGGAGGTTCTTACCTTTGCAACTGATGTCAAAGTCAAGCAGATAGTTAATAAATGCAATTTAGTGAAGGTAGGTTAACAAACTTGCATATTCAAATATGATGCACACATGGCAACACACTGTATCCGACAATCTAGTTGTCCCAAACCAGTCTATATAAATGACAAAAAGAAGAGTTCAAGGACTACCAGTACTTCACGATAGAGACCAGATTTTAGAGACTGAAGGCTACTGAAATATATTAAGCAAAAGAAAAGTTTATAGAAATGACTGGCAAACTGGCAAGACATTTGATGTGCTTAGCATCTTGGGCTTTTGTGTCCATGTTTTCAAATTTGCAGTCTATTTTGAACACAGTTGAGGGTGCCTTCCATCTCTTGCAGAGACCTGATCACTGTCTTCCTTTACAGTGACCTTTCCTATCTCAGCTCCCTGCCCATTGATGTCATCCAGGATAAGTGTGACTGCAGCAATTATGCTTTTTTCAATTTGTATCATTGTACTCCTCAAAAAACCTATAATCCTATGTGTTGATTCTACCATGTTTATTCATTATCATCTTCTGGAAGTGTTTGTGGCATGTGCTGCAGCATGGATGGTTTCATTGTTCTTCATATTTGTCTACAACTTGCTTGCCTTCCTGCCCAAACATTTGTTCTTGGCCAATGCATGATGTTGCAAGGTCACCAGCAGGACTCCTAGAGGAATAGAAACTCCCATCAGAGCCCTGCTTACAGCAAGCCGATGGGGCTGAAACTTTCATGTTTTCCAACAATCTTGTAAAAACAACACTGCAAACAACTATATATTCCCTCAATTCCCCCAGAATAAACATTTCATGTTTGGCTTTCTTGCCAATATCCTGCACACTGCAGATAGCACTTTTCAGGCTTGATCTATCCCATCCTATTGTTACTTTTTGAACTATAACTATTTTTCTGCAGGTTACACTGAAGGCCAAACCCTTCTCTTTCTTAACTTTAATGCCATGAGTGAAGGGGGGTTTGTGGATGGCTGAATGGGCTATCAATGTATCCTACACTGACTTCCTTGAAAGGATGTCCAACTCCACTTCTGCCTCGAATAATGGTCCTAGCTAAAGCCTTGACATGGATGCACTTTTGGCATGGAGAGTCGTGGTCCATGCATTCCTTTAATTGGAAGCAGTATTTTGTTCTCTGACAGCATCACTCTGAGAGGCCTCTGGGGTGTGTGCCATGTCTGGTGTGGCAAGAAGCTCACCACCTCCTGACCCTCCTTCCCACTTCAAGAGACAATTATTCCCCTGTGTACTTGAATGTATTTTTGTCATGAAACAGAGTAGAAATGAAATGGAAGCCACTGAAGGTTTGCTTAGGGTCAGCAGATAGAGGGTGGGTTGTCCAATTGAATGTATGGCAAGGGGCCAAATATAACCTGCATAGCAATGAATATTTTTTAGCACAGGCAGCTGTATATCTGCACATAGTGAATTATTACATAATTCATCCACAGAGTCTAATTCAGGTAATTTTTGAACATGGATATTATGACTGATAACATGCCTCTGTTCTACATATTCGAATTTTTAGTTGATATAATATTATAATGTATGTCTGATTAATTGTTTAAGTCTTATACATTGCATAATATATTAGTCTATCTATCTGTTATTTTGTTTTTCCACTGCATAGATACGTTAGATAAGGAAGTGTTTATTGATCTCCATAATGGATAATCGGTAAGTGTTTCTTGCTCCAAATAGAGGTGGACCACTAATGCATTTGCAGTTAAATGCCAAATGCATCTGCCAATTATTAACGCAATGGAATTAATGGAGTGGAATGGATTAGCAAACTTCAGCACAAATTCTTTTCTTCTAGTTGTTTGTTTTTGATAGGAAGCAAACAGTTGAATTTGGATTGGCATTGGTGCCCCATTTATGGAACTGCAAGAAAAATTCCTCAAAGAATTGATGTGAAAAAAGAAATGTTTACAATTTGCAGTAGTAGATTCCAGGATTAATTATATAATAGGATTCAGATATTATGATGATTTACAAAGGGGGTGGACACGTGTTCACATGAATTGATTATTGTTGGAAATATAATTGTGCATTTATGAAAGGGTTAGTAGACAACATGCTCATATGAATTGATTTTGAATCCCTATGGCAGCAAAAGGTGGCAACAAACCTGCTAACAACCAATTTTAGAACCTCTTTTGCCAACTTTGTCATTTGATATGGTAATTTTTGTCCTTTTTAATTTACTGCCATTCTTTGGGCATAATATCTTCCATAATATTATGATTTAGGTAAAACCATTTGTAGCCCCAAAACCCTAAAATTAAAAAAAGTACTGTATGCTAGGTCTTGTTGAGTTGATCAAAACAAGGCATTTCTTTGGTACTATTTTTTTGGCAGTTTTGAGACTACTTTTGGGCTCCCCATTTGGCTAGTTATTCGTGTTTGATCTTCCAGTTTCTAAAGGCCAAGAATGGATCAATGGATGCCTGAGGAAGATAGGTGTGCCCAATGGTAAGTGTATGGGCCATAAAAAGCATCATCCAAGGATTTAAGTCAAACATCAAAACACACCAAATGACACTAGCAATTTTAATCCTCATGCTTGTTTAGTTGTTGCCACTATGAGTTATTCCTCCACTCCTACTGGAGGAAATCCTCCCCCCTCTAAATGTGTATCTAGATGTTCTCCAGTGCATTGGTAATATAGAATACAATTTGAATGATAGGAAATAATTTCTTCCAAACTTGTAACTAGAAAGTTGATTGTTTTTCACACACTGTTTAACAAGTACAATGTCAGTTGACTGGTATTTTTGTTAGACTCAATGATAGATAGGAGTTTGAGATTCCTTGAACTAAGCGAGCACTTGAAGGTGACTTCCAATAGGTTACTTTTGAACAAGACCAAGGTTGGTAAAGGAACCCAAATTTTACGAAACCAAGTAAGCACTTGAAGACGAATTTCAATGAGATGCTTTTGGGTAGTATTTATGGAACTTCATCTATGATTATATTCACACACATCACCTACTGGGTGCTCATCCTAAGAATGTTGATAATAAATGGAGTTTTACTCTTGATTTGGATGTTTTAGCTGATGGTACAACTTGTATCCTAGAATGACCTCATGATCTTTTGGTCTCTAGGATTAATATGATGCCTTTTTGTGTACAATAACATACTCGATGTATTTCCAATATGAAGTGCCTAAATAGAGTAGGGTCATGCTCTCTACCTCCAAGTTGGGTACCCATGCTTATTAGTTGCTTCTATGGGAATCGAGGTACCAGGGCTATTCTCTGACTTGGCTAGAATTTAAGATCTTGATGAAGTTTGATAAGGGACCCTCTACCTCTTGTATGGCCAGATTAATGTAGACTAAGCAAATAGAGACTATTGATAAGTATTGGGTTGATTTCTTGAGCCTCATTTACACATACTTGGATCTTGTGATAGTTGTCTTAGCATTCAAGCATGGGCTCAATGAAGAAATTTGACTAGAAGTTGACATGCATGATCTACACAACCTCCATGATGTTGAGCATTTAGCCAAGGAGTAGAAAATAAGCTTTAGGTGTTTAGATTCTAGTCAGAATGAGACTTCAATCCACATAGGACTTACCTTAATAACTAAAATAATGATTGTTCCCAAGAATTTTCTATTTCAGATGTAGATCTTGACACCCTTGGGATCAAGCATGTGCAAAGAATCATAACTTCCACATGGAAGCTGAGGAAGGTAGTTCCAAGTATGAGGTCCTAGCATCACCACATCAAGAGGAACCAATTGAATCTAAGGAGGCTGAACTAGGTGCAAATCAAGTGGGATTGTTAGTCTCTGTTTTAATGGTAACACAAGCCCATCACACAATCAAGGTATAGGGTTTTATTAAAAAACAACGAGTCACTACTTTGATTTATTTTGATAGCATTGTTAATTTCATTAGCTAAGATACAACCAAACCCTAGGGTTATATGTCAACACTTTTGACAAAGACAAATATGATGTTCTAATTGCCAATAGTGGTAATGCTACTTGTGTAGGTTGATTTCCTAATGTCCAACTTAGGACAAGTAATTATTCTTGGACTAGAAGTCTTATATCATGGATTTGGATAATGCAGTTTTTATTCTTGGGGCTCAATGGTTGTTCCAATTGGGGGATGCCATTTTTAATCTCAAGTAGCTATTTGGAAAATGGGAAGATAACAAAAAGGTCATATGTATGCAAGGATTGTAAACGTCACCATCCCCACCATCCAAGGGGGTTAGTTCTTACTAGATGGAAAAAAAATGTTGAAGGACAACAACTATATCCGTCATTCATATTTATTTCATGGAAGTCTTGGCCATAGAACAATCATATCTTGTTCTTCCATATAATATGTAGTCACTCGATGACATATGATAAGGTTGAGGAACTCAAAGATCTTCCTCCTAAGGGGGCATATGATCATGCTACCTATCTCATTTCGGAAAAGTAAGCCACCAAATATATTCCCTTATTGCCTTTTTCAACCTCTAAAAATAAAAATTCAGAAGTTGATTTAGGATATATTCCAAGTAATTATTACCTAGTACTAGTCTCTATTCTTCTTGATAGTCATGATGAATAGTTAAAGATTTTTTTTTTTTTTTAAAGCGAAAAACCCCTTGCGGAGCCGCCTTGGTCTGAGAGACACGAACAGGGGGTTCTACATCGTCAAAGTCACCCGGGGTCGCACTCGACCCTGCCCGCACCAACATTATCAATTGGATTTTAGATACCCAATTCAGCTTTTTGGTAGGGTGGAGATTTGAACCTGGGACCTCCCTTGGAGGATTGCCCTCTCCTCTCCAACTCACCTACAACACCTGGGTAAGTTAAAGATGATTCTTGAAAGATTTGTCCTGATTTTCCTCCTCAATAAGAATACGATCCAAAATAAGTTTTCTAATCCTATTATTGATATTTGTTGGATGAATTGCATGGTGTTCAATTCTTTTCAAATATTCACTTGCACTCTAGCTTTCATCAAATTAGGGTTAGAGCGGAGGATATTTCTAAAATGGCTTTTGTACTCATGAGTGTTATTTTGAGCTTTTGGTCTTACAAATGCCCCTTCAACTTTCCAAAGTTTAATAAATTGTCTTTCATTCTCTCCTATAGGAATTTATATTATTATATTTTAATATTCTAGTTTGTAGTAAGTCTTGGGCATCACATTTACACCATGTGGAATAACTGCTCAAATATTTGGAGTAGGAACAATTATATGTCAAGAGATTTAAGTGCCCTTTTGGGGTTTATGAAGTAGAATAATTGGGTCACATTGTGTCTCATGAAGGTGTCAAGGTGGATCCTAGCAAGATTAAAAAACTGCAATATTGGCAAGTTCCTAAATCTCTCAAGAGACTTGAGGGTTTTTTAGGTCTCATTGGGTATTATAACAAATGTGTTATGAATTATGGGAAAATTGTAACTCCTTTAAACTTTCACCCAAAAGGATGCTTTTATTTGGATCAAAGGAATTTCATTAGCGTTTATGACCTTAAAGAAGGTTGCGTTCCACTCTAATATTGATTATTCCTAACTTTATCTGGTCCTTTGTCATCAAGAGATACTTTTGGAACACTTATAGATGTTGTCTTGATGCAGGAAGGTTACCCCCTGACATATGAAAGCAAACAACTATGTGATAAGAACTAGGGTATATCTACTTATGAGAGAGATGTTAGCCATCTTACATGTCATGGATAAATGGAAGCCTTACTTATTGGGCTGATATTTCATCATTAAAATTGATATAATAACCTCAACTTGTTTTTGAAGCAACATCTCTCTTGTCCAAAATAAAACAAATGGTTGACCAAGCTATTGGGCTATGATTTTGAGATTGAGTATAAGAAAGGAAAGAAGAATGTGGCAATATATGCTCTTTGTTACAAGTATGAAGATTCAATATCTATTCATGCTTTATCAAACCCTCTTTCTTTTTGGATCATCTGACTTCATGAGGAATGATATTCAAATCCTAAGACTATCCGTTTGATTCATTATATTAAGGCAGGTGCCAAGCATAATCCAATTTTCTCTTGATCTGATGGAATTATATAGGAGGACCAAATTCATCTAATCCAGTCCTAGGTCAAGAACAACATCCTTCAAGAATTGCATTTCTTTTTTAGTGGGATAGTTTGGGTTTCTCAAAGTGTATTGTAGGGTCAAACAATCTTTTTCTTGGAAAGGAAAAGAAGTTGATGTCAAATAGTTTGTTATAGAACATGAAGTATGTTAGCCAAATAAAGGAAAAACCATTAAGCTTTTAGGATTATTGCAACACCTCCTTATTATTGATCATCAGTGGGAGTACATCTCTATAGATTTAATTGAAGTCATCCCTAAATTAATGATAAGCCAATAATTTATGGATGGGGATTTACCACTCCAAGTATGCCCACTTCTATACCTTATAACATCCATTCATTGTTAATAGGTAGCTAAGGTATTCCTTGACTCTATTGTCAAACTTCATGGTATGCCCAACTCCATTGTATGTTATTATGACCCTAGTTTATAACCAACTTTTGGAAGGAGGTGTTCACTCTCAAGGGTACTTGCCTTAAGATGAGCTCTTCCTATCATTTTCAGATTGACAAACAAATAAAAATTGTGAACAAGTGCCTAGGCATATATTTGCGATGATTTGCCCAAGATAAGCAATATCAATGGGTTAAATGGATTTCATTGGTAGAGTGGTGGTATAATAATTATCACATTTCCACTAAAATGTCCCCATTTGAGGCGTTTTATGGTTAAAAACCCCATCCTTGATAATGTAACAAAACAACTTTAAGAAACAATAGATACAACAATAAATCATAGAAATGCAGTAATATAACAATGTACACCAATAATAGAATTCAAATTCCACAAAAATATATCATGAATAAAAGTAACAAATCCATATTCCAACTCTCAAAATAATGCTAACTACATGGAGAGTGCAAAGTCTCTTAGCCACTTAAAGAGGGTAAAGTCTTTAATGCACATTAACACGACAAAAAATTACAAGTATGAGTGGTTAATCTATTTATAGTCTAAAAATTTATCAAAACCTAATTCTAATGCTCAAGGGTCGACTAACCTATATTGGAGCCGTTACATGGACTCCCTTAAAAAAGTTGTCCTCAAAGTTGGAAATGATTAGAGAATCCTCGTTGATTCCATGTTGCACCTTCATGCAGAAGATTACCACTTGATATGGGGCTCCTACATTTAGTGAGACCATAGATTACATACCCAAGACTACAACATTACCTTTTAATGTAGATCAAACTATTAGTATTAATCTAGTTCTAAAAGCATCATCTAGTATTACACCTTCTGATCAATGACATGCTTAAGACAAGAAATATGAAAAGTAGGATGGGTTTTTGGAGTAGGAGGAAAATCTAATTGGTATGCCACCAACCTAATGTAGCGAATAACCTTGTAAGGGTCATAGAACCTAGGTACCAAATTTTGATTGGATTTGGGCTTCAAAGAAAGCTACTTATATGGATGGAGCCATAAAAAGACTATCATCCATCTCAAATTGCCACTCTTAGGAATGTAAATTCTATTATTGCTTCATAGAGTTTTGGGCTTGATAAAGATTGTCTTTGAGGAATTGTAGGTCAATTTAATGATATTGGAGGAAATCATCTACCTTAGCCACCGAGGAGGACTGAAACATAGTCAAGCACATATGGGGGTTTATGGCCATAAATGCTTCAAATGGGGATATATTGAGGGAAAAATGATAAGAAGTATTATACCACCATTTTAATAAGGGAAGCCATTTACCCCATTGATATTGTTTGTCCCAGTCAAAGCATTTGAGTTATGTAGCTGAGCATTGATTAACAATCTTAGTTTGGCCATCCAAGTAAGGGTGATAAGAAGAGCTCATATTAACCTGAGTACCATTGAGAGTGAACAACTCCCTTCCAAATTTGCTAGTGAAAATAGGATCATGATCACAAAAAGTAGACTTAGGCATACCACATAGTTTTCAAACAAAGTCAAGGAATACTTTGGCTACCTTGTTGGCAGTGAATGGGTGTTGCAAGGAACAAAAATGGGCATGCTTTGAAAGGTGATCCACCACCACAAAAATCACAGTTTTGCAAAGACCCTCAATGATGTCCAGGGAGACATGCTTCCATTAGCGATCTAGGATAGGAAGGGGTTATAATAGTCTTGGAGATTTAACTGTTCCTCCTTATCCCTCTAGCACACCTTACATTTGTCCATAAGTTGCTTGATATCTACTTTCATAACTCTTTAAGAAAATGATTTCTTAACCCACTGACAAGTCTTAAGAAACCCAAAATGACCTATCAATGGTAAAATATGTAATTCCTCAACGTCTTGACCTTAAAATATTAAATGAGATAAATGCGTTCTTTCTTTTGAAGAATTCTATCAATCCAAAAGAATAAGGAAGTGGGAGGGTTACTAGCCTCTACATCATGAATCAAATAAATAGTCCCAAATTTCTTAGGATACCCATTGAGGAAGGGGGCTAGAGATAGTAGTGATAGGAGACTAAGTCTTCATATTTGCAAGAAAGGGTGTTTGCCATCACATTCTCCTCTTCCTTATATTTAGTTATTAAGTCATAACCTAATGGCTTGGTCAACCATTTCTTTTGTTCTAGATAAGAAAGAGGTTCCAAGAAGTGTTTGAGACCACTATGATTTATTTTGATAATAAAGTATCAACCCAACAAATAAGGCTTCTATTTCTCCACACAAGATAACTAACATCTCCTTCTCTTAAGTGGAATGAGCTAGATTCTTGCTAGAGAGTTACTTTTAGAATCCAAGGGGTGTCCTTCCTACATTAAAATAGTCCCAATACTTGTTCTAGAAGCATCACACTCAATGACAAGCGACTTGATGAAGTTAGGAGTAAATAAAATAGGGGTGTTACACATATCCTCCTTTAAGGCATCGAACAACAATGTAGCCTTATCAAACCAGATAAAGACATCCTTCTTAGTGAGAATCATTAGGGGAGATACAATCTTCCCATTGTTCTCAACAAATTTTCTATAATACCATGTAAGACCTAAAAGTCCCAAAAAAATCTTGAGAGATTTAGGTAAAGGCCAATCTTTATGGGATACAATGTGAACCATGTACTCCACTTTAGACACCCTAAAAGAACATTTGCCTTGCTTGACATATAACTATTCCTTCTATAGAAGGTGGAGTACCTATTTGACAAAAAAAAATGGGCTTTCCAAGACTTACTATAAACTAGGATATTATCGAAAAAGACCAAAATATATTTACAAAGAAGAGGACAAAAGACAAAATTTATTAAACTTTAGAAAGTGGAAGGGACATTAGGAAGGCCAAATGGCATGACAAAAAACGCATAAGGGCCCTCACATGCATTTGGAAATATCCTCCTCTCTAACCCTATTTGATGAAACCTAGAATGCAAGTCAAGCTTGGTAAACAAACTTTGTATCATGTAGTTCATTCAACAAATCACCAATAATAGGAATAGGAAACTTATGACCATAATTTCGTTGAGTGGGCATAAATTATGGCACATTCTCCAATAATTTTCCTTGTGTCAATTTTGGAATTTTGGGGCTGGGGGTAGTGTTAGGTGTTTGACTTCCTAGAATAAGGTGGATAAGATGATCAAAGTGAGCTTAGGTGGAAGACCCTTACATTGATTGAGGATTGAAGCATATTTATCAGGGTTTTGCTTAGTGGCGAATTTCGCAATTTAGCGCGAATATTCGGATTTCCAAAATGTCAATTTTATGAATTTTGGGACCATAGAGGTCGGCCCGTTCGCCCGAAAATTTTGGGATCTAATTTTTTTAGGGTAAATTCGCCCCGTTGTCATAAGGTTTACCGCCCAATTTTTGCCCTAAATTTATTAAAAATAAGAAATATCCCGCCCAAATCACCCCTTGTACCCCATTATATATAGCTAACCCTGACAACGACTCCCATACAATTACAACATTTTTTTCGGATAGCGAGCGATACAAAGCAGAGTATTGACAAAACCGAAAGCGACTGGTAGAAGGCGACTAGCATAAGGCGACTAGGCAGAAGGCAACTGACATAAGGCGACTGGCAGAGGGCGACTAGCTTAAGGCGACTGGCTTAAGGCGATTGGCAGAAAGCGACTGACAGAAGGCGACTGGCATAAGGTGACTCAATTTATCGGTATGCTTCTTTTACCATTAAATTTCATTTAACATTTTATTAATGGACACTCAATAAGGAGGTTTATTCTTCCTATGAATGATATTCATGGGACAGATTCTGTTGTCTCTAGTAGTAGTTCTCTTTTATACCAGTTATTTTCATATTTAAAAATGATGTTCTTTGTTCATGTTATTCTTTTGTTCATACAGGTAAAATGTCAACTACAGGTAGTGGAAAGAAGGGAGGCCAATCTTCCAATAAAAGGAGTATCCTCAAATACTTTCATAATATTTCAAAACCCAGTCAACCATCAACATCTGCACAAATTGAAGGTATGAACAACTTTACTCCCTAGTTAATTTTTTTACTTTGTTAATTTTAAATATAATGTCTTCATTCATAAAGAAGTGTGTTTTTTGGTTGATGGCTTTGTCCACTTTTATCTGTAGAAAACACTAGTATGCTTTTAAATGCCATAGTGATAATGAATCTACTATTGACACTAGTATTATCTCTACAGAAAACACTGTTAACCCTGGTATTCCTCCACTTCCACATATCCACGTTAATGAACAATCCACAGATGAAGATAATCTCAATCAAATCGAACAACAACATGAAGAGATTCCTGAATCTAACATGCCAAGTAGAAAAGAAACTGATAGTTCTTATGCAGTCCCTACTTCCGGAGAATCTTCATCTAAAAAAATAAACGTGCAAGGTTATCTAGGTGGACAATTAACAGATCATTTCAGCTTTGATTGGATATCAAAATTTCCATTTATTGAGCCAAGTCTTCCAGAGAATAGTAGTGATGATATAACAGAATTAAGATGCGTAATTTGCAGTTGGAAACACGGAAAGGAGCATAGATTGCAACTTAAGAAAGATATAGTAGAAAAACATTGTGGAAAGGTTTATATCAAAACAAAAGAAGGTGATCGAGCAACACAAAAAACTTATAGGTGGAAGGATGCATCAGAGTGCGCACATATGAGATATGCGCAAGAATATGATAAAGAAATGAAACAAAAGCAAACATTGGTTGAGAAAGGTGCAACAATTCAAGCCCAATTTCGAAAAATGAATAAGTTAACTTTAGCTTCAAAAAGTTTGCAGTTTGTTGTTGTATTTTCTATTCTTAAGAAGGGTAGACCTATGTCTGATTTCATGGATTATAAATCTCTATTTCGACTAGTTGATGTGCAGAACTTACCCAACGCTCATTGGTCAGATCGAAGTGGTTGGGAAATGGCAAAATGTCTGTCATTGGTTGAGCAGGATGACCTCAGAGAGAAAGTAAAAAAGGTAAAATTCATTTCACTTTCAATTGATGAGGTGACTGCAGTTGACAATACATCTTGGATTTGCATGCATGTTTACACATTGGAAAATCATTCAAGGCAACCTCATTTACTTGGAATACGCAAAATGGTGGAAAATTGTAATGCAGAAAACATTTACAATGTTGTTGTAACTAGTTTAAAAGAAGAAGCAAGAATGAATGAAATTGAAATAGCCACTAAGTTAATATGTGTAGGAGCTGATGGTGCTGCTACAATGCAAGGACACAGGAATGGTCTTTGTGTTAGACTACAAACATCGGTTGCCCCATATTTGATCCCTATTCATTGCATGGCTCATAGAATGAATCTTGCATACAAAATTGTGGATACATTTACAAATGTTGCGAGAGTGGAAGAGCTTGTCCATGAAATTCATGAATATTTTTCACGTAGTCCAAAAATATTTTCAGAGTTTCAACAGTTTGCACTAGGAGTTACCGAAGGTAAAAAATTGTTGAAAGATGTGGATACTAGGTGGATTTCGATGTATCTACCGACATTAAGAGTTTTCAAAGAATATCAATCCTTGATAGGGTTTATGTATGCAAATCGTAGGGCAGTTGATAAGGCTAAATATTTACTTTTTTGAATGAGTGACTTTGAAACTCTTCTCACATTGTGTGGAATTCTTCCAATGTTGGAAAAAATGAATACTTTGATCAAAATTGCACAAGAAAGATCGATTTATATTGTGGATTTCATCGGGCGAGAATACAAATTTGCATGCATATTGATATGATGTATGCATCTGGTCAAAATTTTATGGATCCCTTGTTTGAGAGTTGGAGAGCATTAACAAATGTGAATGGTCCTCAGAGCTTTCTGAAGTTCAATATAAACGATCATCTGTGTATTAATGTCCATGGAAATGAAATACCTTTATATTGTTATGGTGTGCGACTGGATATAGCTACAAATGAAGTTGAGCAAATGCCCATAACCTACAATAGATTTCATGTAGTTGTAGACGATACAAAACTTAAACTAAAACAAATAGCAGAATCATTGACAAAAGAAATAAGAGACCATTTTCAAAGAGATGAATTGCTAGAGGCTATGGGTGTGGTAAATCCGATGTTTTGGGATCCTTGTAATGAATACCAGATTATAAATTCTTTGTTTCTCAAATACATGGGCAGCCTTGCTGGCCATTTTAGTAAAAGTGTTGTAGTCAATGGCATTGAAATCAATGGCATTCTCAACAGAGATATTTTGACAAAACAATCAAACTATTTTGGAACAACAATGTCTGCTCAAGTTTCACAACTCTCTAACCGTCATGAAGCAGGTTCTATTTCACGTTTGTGGAGAATATTACAACCAAGTATTGTCTTACAACATACTATGAGTGAATATTTTCATTTATATGAATTATGTCAAACGATGATTTTGGGATCCATGGAAGATGAAAGGGTGTTCAGTGCACTATCATATATAAAATCTAAAGTTCGAAATAGGTTGGACAAAAATTTGGAGAATTGTTTGAGAGTATATGTGTCGGCCTATGAGGTGGAGGAGTTTCCTTACGAAAGAGCATTGTCACATTGGAATTCTTTGGCAGAGAGAAGAGGTGTAACGAATATTGATAATGATGAGGATGATGGTAACACTGGTCAAATTGTGACGACAAAAATTTTGGGAATGAGTGCAGAACATTTTGTACAATCTGAAAAGAGTTTGTTCCAACTTCCAACATTATGATGCAAGGATGCATTCATTTGATTTTATTTCACATATTATCATTTGATTTGATTTCACATATCAGAATGAGAGGATGCTATCATTTGATTTGATTTCACATATCAGAATGAAAGGATGTTTTCATTTGATTTAATTTGAGTTCACATGTTATTATTTGATTTGATTTCACATATTATCATTTGATTTGATTTCACATATCAGAATGAAAGGATGCTATCATTTGATTTGATTTCACATATCAGAATGAAAGGATGCTATCATTTGTTTTGATTTCACATATCATAATGAAAGGATATTTTCATTTGATTTGATTTGAGTTCACATATTATTATTTGATTTGATTTCACATATTATCATTTGATTTGATTTCACATATCAGAATGAAAGGATGCCATTGGATACTCTATATAGCATAGCCCTCTGATTTAATTATGTATTATTTTATTACACATGATTTGTTTATTGGATTATAGAAATGTGTTACTGGATATTTTGATTTAATTATGTATTATTTGATTACACATGTGTTACACATATTCTTTGATTACACATGATTTGTTTATTGGATTATAGAAATGTGTTACTGGATATTTTGTATATCATTTTTCATTAGCCTTGTTATTGAACTATTAGTTAAAAGTTTATGTTTTTCTTGTAGTATTTGTTATTCGTGAAAGTAATTGTCTATGCTGCATTTTTTGACATTTCAAATTAATTCATATAACATAAAAGACATACTTCAATATTACTTAATATATCAACACAAACAATCAAAACATAACAACATTCAAAACAAAGTTTTCAAGAGATAACACATATCAAACATTATTTCTTCCACTTCAAATAAAGAACAACAAACTTTTACATCATCATAAATAATCAAAACATAGTCTCTTTCATTGAATTCAATATTTAAAGAAGATACCATTCATTCACAATTTACAATACATATCAAACATTATTTCTTCCACTTCAAATTACTTAATACATCAACACATAATCATAACATAACAACATTCAAAACAAAATTTCCAATAGATAACACATTTTTCGGAAATAGTCTCATTCATTGTTTCAATTCTCAAAAAGGATACCATTCATTTGCAATTTACAAAACATATCAAACATTATGTTTTTCAGTTCAAATTACTTAATACATCAACACATATAATCCTAACATAACAACATTCAAAACAAAATTTTCAATAGATAACACATTTTTCGAAAATAGTCTCATTCATTGTTTCAATTCTCAAAAAGGATACCATTCATTTGCAATTTACAAAACATATCAAACATTATTTCTTCCACTTCAAATTACTTAATACATCAACACATATAATCCTAACATAACAACATTGAAAACAAAATTTTCAATAGATAACACATTTTTCGAAAATAGTCTCATTCATTGATTTCAATTCTCAAAAAGGATATCAAACATATCAAACAAAACATATCAAACATTATTTATTCCACTTCAAATTAAAACATAACAATAATTAAAAACAAAATTTCAAAATGATAATATGAATTTTTTAGAAATTGCCTCTATCATTGATTTCAATTTTCAAAAAAATACCAGTCTTAAATAATTTATAAAAATATAAAGATATATTGAGTTTTTGTTTCACTTCAAATCCAACACAACAAAGTTCTATTCTTTTTCAATGTTTCCTGAAGGTCCACCCACATCTACCTCAATATCCTTTTCTTCTAATGCCCCAACCCTAACCAAACTTTCTGTTGTAGTGTTGATCCCCGATAACAAGGCACTCTCTTCCTTCATTGGATCTTCTTTGAAAGGTGCATTCAGCTCCTTCTCATTTTCTTTCAGTTTAGCCTCGACATCCAGGCCCCCTATCTTTGATAATCTTCTTCAGGTAATTATTTTCTCTAACTGTCTGTTGTAACCTCTTCTTCAATTCAATAGCATTATTAATGCTAATTTTGGCAATCTTGATCAAAACTTTCATGGCACTGACTTGTTGCTTTAGGTGCTGGAAATTAGACTACAAAACAGAAATAAAAAAAGGTAAATATTTATAAACAAAACATATTTAACAAAAACAATATTTTTTAGTTAGATGTAGAACTTACATCAACTGTAAGTCGTGTTGTTTCTGCAACCGCTACTTTGTTCTGATCAAGTGCCCATTCATTGAAATATGCTTGGGCTTCTGCATTGAGGTTTTCCAAATGATTCAAAACAATGGCCAAAATTTCATCTCTGTATGTAGACTCGGCCTCCATAGTGCCAGATTCAACTTTATGTAGCAAGGCATCGAGCTTTTGGGGCTCATTCTCCATCTTGAAAAACAACTCTTTTCTTTTTGAAAAATTCTTATATCGGCCATTGATGGCTTTAATCAAAACCTTGGCCCGATATTCCCATTCTTTCAATTTATCAATATCCGAAAGAAGAGTATTATGAACTACAACTTTACATGCATCGACTAATAACACATTTTCAAAAAAGTTTAGGATATCATCTTCTATAATAGTACGGGTGATGACTTGTTGTGTGGCGGAGGGGGAAACTTCGATGGCATCTACATTGACATCCTCTTCTCCATCAATGCCCTCTTCATCCTCAAGAATATCACTTGCCTTTAAAGGGTAATTTTTAGGATTCATACCCTGATAAAGAAAGTCACAATCTAGAGTTCCCGAGGGCATTTGAGATGCACTCTCAACATTTGAAAAATTCTCCAAGGTTAATATCGGTACAATAGAAAGATTAGATGATGACACATTTTGTGTCTCTGTAGCACTTCTTGCATGATGATGTGGTGGTGTGAGGAACATTTTACCACACATGCGTGATTGGTTCCTCATAGGTGGAACCTGATGTGGATGGACCAGAACTTGCTTTGAGTGGACAGACAGTGGAACCTGCTGTGGTTGTGGCTATGGCTGTGGTTGTGGTCGTGGCTGGTCAGATGGTGGAGCCATATTTTTTTTAGCCTTTTGAATCTAGCAGGTCCCTCTGTTAAATTTCACACAAAAACATAAAATAAATCTTTTGTAAATAACAATAGCATTAAAAAATATTTATTTAAAATATACATACTTGACTCAGACTCTGCAGCCATTGATGTTTCAACCATTTGCCCTTTGTCTGAAAAATACGTAAAACACATTAAAAAAACATAATTTTACATCAAAAAAATAAATCATTTTAAAAAGCATTTTGAACAATGAAGAAATCCGGGGGCCCCCCACCCCCTGAACAATGAAGAGTAAGGTTACCTTGGGGGGGGGGGGGACCCCCTCCCCCGCCGAATTATTTTCTCCCCCAAAAGAGGGGGGGGGGGGGGAACCCCCCCCCCCCGGGGGGGGGGGGGGGGGGGGGGGGGGTCGTTTTCCAATCCTAAATGCGGCATCCCTCTTACTTGAAGACTGAGATGCTCTTTTCTATTTTCAAAACAAAATTAGAGAATAAAAAGATAGAATAAAAAAAAAATAATGATATTTCAACAAATATTTTTACCTGTATCTCACTATCAGACATGCCAATAGACAACAAACTAGGGTGCAATGCAGTGGGAGGACTGCTTTATTGAAGGTTGAAATAAGCTTCCTGAAATAAACAAAGAATAAAATTGTTGGTAGTCACTATGTAAGCAGAAGATTGAATTTTATGGGCACTCAAAAGGTCGTGCTTCAGGCGGTTGGAAATGTGCGTGCACCGATCAAATTTACCGCCATCAATACAACGAAGCAATAAAGAAAGTGCCCAAAAAGGCATTTATGTAGGTCGCCCCTGTAGAATAAGCCTTGCTTGAAAAAATTCAATGCAAGCATATAGAAATTTGTCTCCAACATTCGAAATGTTTAAGCCCCTTTTGGACTTAGAAGAATTAATCGAAAAAAAGAGAACATTATTAGAAAAATAAAATAAAACAAGGAGAACATTTTTAGAGAAATGAAAGTACAACAGAACAATATTTAATGTTAAATAAAAAATAAATTTTCAAATAATACCTTTCAGATTGTCAGGATGAACAGAGTAAAGGGTTCCCAGGGTCGATTTATCATCGTCGGTTAAGGCGTACTAGTTGTTCACCAGTACAACATCCAAAAATGGTAGCCCTGTTAGTCATTGCACATCGGAGGGTTTAACCAAAAAATAATTTCCTTGTTATCCACATGCATCGAAATAGTGGACACGTCATGGTTGTAACAAGAAACGATCCGTTGCATCAACTGAACGTTAATGTTCAACTGAGGCATCTTCAACACACCAACAAGTCCAACGGTGTAAATCCATTGGGAATCTCTATCAAGAGTGTTGAAAATGCTCTTGATATTGGGGTAAGATGTACTTGAAATGCACTTTTGATGGAAGAGGAGAGGAACAACTAGCCATCTCTGAAAAGAAGCAAGAAAATGCTGGCAAAACCTTCTAAAAATGCTTCTAAAACGCTCTAAAAACGCTGCCAAAATGCTCTAAAAATGCTGCCAAAACCCTCTAAAAATACTGCCAAAACGCTCTGAAATTGCTTGGAAACCGCTATGGAAAATGCCCTAAAAATGCTGGAAAAAGGTTTAAAATTGCTCTAGAAAATGCTGCAAATGACCCTGCAATTGAATTTATAGATTTCTGCATGGCAGGAGTTAACGCATGAATGACACGTGGTAGAAGGGAGGACACATGGCATCATCTTATTGATGGGTTATGGCGGTCGCCTTTTGCCACTCGCCATCTGTCGGTCGCCTTGTGCCACTCGCCATCTATTAGTCGCCTTGTGCCACTCGCCATCTGTCAGTCGCCTTGTGCCACTCGCCATCTGCCAGTCGCCTTCTGCCAGTCACCTGATGCCATTCGCCTTTTGTCAGTCGCATATTGCCAACCACCTTCTACCAGTCGCCTTATGCTAGTCGCCTTATGCCAACCACCTTCTGCTAGTCGCCTTCTGCCAGTGGCCTTCTGCTAGTCGCCTTCTTCCTGTTGCCTTCGGCCAGTCGCCTTCTACCAATTGCCTTCTGCCAGTCGCCTTCTGCCAGTCGCCTTCGGCTACTCGCCTTGTGATAATTTTGTTGATAATTTTAGTGGGAAAAAAAGAAAAAATCGCCATGTTTTGAAAAATTTTCTTCAAAAATTTGAAAAATTCGCCCCAAAGTTTATACAGTTTTCACGTTGATTCACCCCGATTTGATAAATACTTTTTCGGTACTACCCCTTATGCATAACCATGATATTTATCAACAAGAGGCTATATGTTGAAAGGAAGAACATGAGGTGATTTCATGGTGGCATTGACTTCCATGTAATAAATCTAGGTAAAGAAGCTTTTGATACCCTTGTTTAATATTTTTATCAAGTGGGAGTTGATAACCTTGGAAGGCGAGGGTTGCATACCCTAGAGATGCACAACCTTACCATTTTTTGTCCACTATACATATAACTACTATAGGTTTAAGTAATATCCCCTAATTGAGATAACCATTAAGCTGCCAGGATAACATTTGCATAGCCTAAATCCATCACATAATGGTTGCTCATTCACGTATAGGAACTAATTTAGATGCAAATGTTAGCAATATGATCCACACATTGAGCCTTACCCCCATCAAAAATCAACACATGGAATTTATCGTAGTCTAAATTGTTGATATACAATCCCAGGGCTTTGGTCATCTTACTATTGATAAAATTATGAATACCATATGAGCCAATCAACACATTCACCTATTGAATTTTTATGAAGCCCTAAACATTGATAGTGTGATAAGCTTATAGTCTCATGAAGGCAAATGTTGAGAGGGACATAGTAGCCATATCTTGCTTAGGCTCATTAATTCTACTGACTTCTCTTATTGTAGTGAGGCAAACACTTCCTTCTCTAAGACATCTTCCTCCTTAACTTCCATGTGGAAGTTACATTGCTTCTCACATACTTAATATTGAGGATGGCATCATCACCATTTGTAATAGAAGAACCCTTGCAGGTGTTAGAATTAATGTAATGTGCAGTAATGTGCACTATGCCTTCCTTGACACTTGTTAGTTTCACTTGACAAGTGTCATGTGTTTCATATAGGCTTATGCCTATATATTGTAACCATTTGTATCAATAAAATAACCCCATGATTTTTTTCCGAAAATATTTTTCGACATGGAGCTCGCAGATGTGATTCGAAGGCTGGGTGTCCATTTATTAAAATGATGGTGTCCTGTAATGTTGCTCTGAAGAATTTTTTGAATGAAGATTCTTTGCTGCATTTTCTTCTGGTGTGATATGTGAAGAATTTGCATGAGTTGATTAGATGCCAGACAACATGCTAGATAGCTAGAGATAATGCAGTATGCAAATACCTTTGTGCGTTGGGCACCATCGTGTAGATGGGAACGAGCCACCCGAACCTCTGCTGCTGCGGTCCTTGAGCAAAAATACCACCAGCGACAAGCCAACTTCTTTCGACAGAATGTCGAACCGCCCCGTCCTCACCAGACCATCAGTTAACGCCTTAGTGTTCGTCACATAGTTGGCCATGATGTTCCTGTACCCCTGGCGTATGAGCTGGTAAAACTGTGCGATGATCTGGCTCGTTCCTTTGGAAAAGTTGAGGGTAAAGGTGGGCTGATCGGCACCGAGATAATTGATATGAAAGATGAGCTCGTCCGAAGATCCTGCTTGGACCTCCAGATAACCCAACCAATTTCGACGTAGATGAGGCCGTATTTGTGGACGCTGACGTTGATGCTCTTCACCAACGACAACCGAAAATCCCATTCCAGCTCCAGGTAAAGAAATAGTGCATGAACCCGTTGCTCACCGCGTCGACGTGAATCGGGGTGTTCCACCCGGTCTGCTTGTTTTTCTTGAAGAGCAGCGGACAAAATTTTCCCAGCACACCTGTACGTTGGGCTTGTCAATTAAATATTGTCCCCTTAGAAGTGACAGTTAAGCCCCTGGTTCCTGCGGTGGTGGTGCTGCGGGCCACCGCTACCAACAGAAAGGGAAATAGAATGTGATTATTTGACGTCGAAAGGGGATTTTTTTTGTGGAGACGAGGAGCTTGAACAACATTCGGAATTCTTTGGAATCACTCAAAAATCAACTCCATTTCTTGCATACCCTGCAGTTACAACAACATGCAGAAAGGGATGCTGCTTTGATGCGTCTGGAAGAAAGTCGGTTGATGCTCTTGACAAGGCTCAGAGAACACCGTGGCAGAATAGAAGAAATTATCGCTATGTAAAGATGACGTTTGCGTGTAGAGCTTCTTTAGATTACCACAGAGGTTAACAGCCATAGAACCAACATTGATCAGGGAAAAACAAAAGATTTATTTGTCTTGGCGAGCCATTTGTTGATCGTAGCCACTTGTTGATCAACTGTTGAGTAGAGGTTCAGTTTAGTGACAATTTTTTTTTGGGTTCTTCGTAGTGAGCACATTGGACCTAGACGATGGTGCGTGCAGTGGGGGTGACGACGTGTCGTCTTCTGTGCGATATTCTTCTGTCATATTTTGCGAATGGCATGGATAACGTGGACATTAATGCGGACGTCACATCTAGACATCCAACTGTTTCTCCCACACGAAGAGAGGGAAGGCTTGAATAGCCTTTAAAAACATTATTGTATTCATTTTTAATGAAACAAGGGAAGGGGGGGCCATGCATTTATGTCCCACGCACATGGTGGGAAGGGTAAGACAAAAATTGCCCATGAAATGCTTTTTAAATCATAGTCAAGTTTATCCTATTTTTCTCCATAGCTTGTTACTGTATTCTTGGCCATTTTCTTACTGTTTTTTTTTTCCACATGGAGAGTGGAAGGCCTAAATGGCCCATGTAATTCCCCTACGAGGGAAAATTGATGATGTTTTTTTTATGCCGTCAGAGTGCGATGCCGGGAATTTTTTATTCTTGAGGTTTATTTTGCTGCCTAGAGAGGCATGATATTGTTTTTTCAGCAAGTTAAAGGCCCTATTCAAACCCAAGTATAGGGGTATTTATAGTCGTTGGAAACGTTTTTCCACGATGGACACAATGGTGGTGTCATATTGTAATTTTGAGGCTGTTTCAATTGAGTTTTTTAGCCTCAAAGTTTTTCTACCTTGGAGTGCACTTTCGGTTGTACCCGACACTCCCAAGGTACTTGTAAGTGAACCTAGTATTTAGTAGTACCTTATTTCTACTTGGCGAATGTAGCGGCTGGTTACCCATGCATTCCGATATGATGAGGTACCTACCATAAGGACACTTATTCTAGGGACTACAGACATAGACACCCTAGACTCTATCCGAGGTTTTTCCGGATCTACTTCTGAAGACTACAGACGAAGACACTTCAGAAGATTCTCTTCTTCTCTTCTTCTCCTCCATATTTGGCATCTATGGCTCATTTTATTGTATTGAGTGCATTTTCGGCAGAGACCGACACTCTTATATGGCTCGTTTTTCATTTGTATTAAGGTGCATTTTTGGTTGAGACCGACACCTTCTAGATTGAGTTCACCATAAAGAGGGATTTGATATTTATGGTGAATCTAGTCAGTGACCTACGAGAGGCAACATCCTCTGAGGATGACTTGCAGAGGCAACAGACCCAAAAGTGGCTGACCCTGAGGCACCCATGATGACCCTGAGGCACTTAGACGGCTGACCTAGTGGCAACAGACCCGTGGAAGTGGCTGACCCTGAGGCAACAGACCGAATGTATACACAGTGAATCTAGCATTATTCACAGTTGGAGAGCCAAGCGCAAAGAGCACGAGCCTAGACCAAATCAACAATAAGAGAGGATGATAGGTTGTTTTAGAGAAGTCAACATTAAGGGGGAATGTTACCTAATGTTGACTTGTTTTTTTTTCTTTAGTTAGGATAGTGCACATTAAGGGGGAATGTTAGAATTACTATAATGTGCAGTAATGTGCACTATGCCTTCCTTGACACTTGTCAGTTTAACTTGACAAGTGTCATGTGTTTCATGTAGGCTTATGCCTATATATTGTAACCATTTGTATCAATAAAATAACCCCATTAGTTTCAGTCCTAACAACGGGGGTTCCTCACTGTAGTTATTAAAATAAGGCTAACAAGGATTTAAATCATGCCATTGTTGGAATTGAGGCAATTAGAGTTTCTTTTAGTTACATTGACCAAATGCTAAAAATTATGGCAGATGTATGGATTGAGCATATCTTATTCCCACTTGATGGCATCCTTGAGGCCGTGACAAAATGTTGAAATTAACATGATCATATCCAAATGATATGTATATTTAAGGAGTTTCATGAAATCAATGCAATACTTCTTCACAATGCCGATTTGTTTTGTCTACATTAACTAGACCATGTGAGAGATAGGACCCTTATCAAGCTTAAGGAAGAACATTTTCTCAAACTCCTTTAAAAAAATATGACAACCATAATGACCTAGTTTCCAAAGAATCCATTGACGAGCATGGGTACCCAATCTAGAAGCAACCAAAGTGACCATGTCGTATTCAAGAACATGATAAAAGTACATGAGGTAATCCATCTTGGTAATTCAACTATGAGGATTGTTACCCTAAAATATTAGGATATCAATTTTAGTAACTAGAACATCATGATGCCAACCAAGCAAAAATACAAAACCACATGTAGTGGAATCAATACCAATGGTAAAATCTAAATTAAGCTCACCCATACCTATAGGAGCTCCCTTTGTGTGTTGGGCATGCAAGTGGGTAGTACAGGAGCAACCGAGATCATAATCGATAGGCGAATATTAGAAATATCCTAGACCCTACCTAATGGTTGTGTACTAGTAGTGCCCTAGATCTTGATGTTGGAAGTGCTTTGGATTATGTTCATAGGGTGGCCATTAGAAGCGTCCTTGATCTTGATACTAAAAATTCTTAACAAAAAGAGGACATCCAAAGTAATCTCAAGTCCCTTCTACTTATATTTTTGCTACTCAAAGGATACCCATTGGAATTTGCAGTCTAATGCATATTGTACGTGGGAAAGTCCCTATAATGTTGCTTAATAAACTAAATCAACATTATTTTTATACAATTGAGAGACTCAAAGCAACCTTTTTGAGTATTATTGATAGTAGTGATGTGTAAATTCAATTGATGGATCTTAGATAACAAATACTTGTGAACCATAAGTGGGGCTATGAAAGAAGGCATGAAGAATGAGGAGGATAACAAAGCGAGTGAGAGGGTTAAAGTTATTGATATGATCCAGGATATTATGGTGTTTGTCTTTATTTGTGGAAGGTGCTTCTTCTAGTTCATGTAAGCATCCTTAGGTGAATTTATATGTTAAAGACATACTTTTACTCATTCGCAACCATAGGAAGACAAAGTGTCATTCATATACCTTTAACTGATGACGAAACCCTAGGAATTTGTGGAATCACCCATAAAAAATATTACTAGAGATATATATTTTTGATCATTTTGATGAGGTGATTAGAATAAAATAGGTCCCTTGTAAGGGTCTAGACAATTCCAATATTATTTTTTAAGATTTGGAAAGCATAAATAGTTTGTCCTAAATTACGATATTACAAAAGAAATTTGCACTTGAAGATTGGTAGTAGAAATAATTGGACAAAAATTAATCAATTAGAGAATGAAAATTTGGCCAAAAGAGGTTTTGGAATAGCTTGCTAACCCCTTTGTTGCTTACTCCTACCATCATAAGGAGTTAAAATTGTAGATTTCATACTACTTGTAACAAAACAACTTCTTAAAGCAACAAATACAACAACAAATCTTAGAAATATAGTAACATAACAACATACACCAGTATTAGAATTTAAATTCCATAATAGTATATTACAAAAGAAAGTAACAAATCTAGATTCCAAGTCTTAATACTAGCCACTTGGTGAGGGTAAATTATCTTAGCCACTTAAAGAGGGCAGTGTTTCTTATATCCACCAAAGGCAGTAGAAGCTTACAAGTATGAATGATGAGCCAACTACAACATAACTCATCTATTTATAGTCTAAAGAATTAACAAAATCTAACCCTAATTCTCAAGATTTGACTAATATAACCTAGGGCCAAAGTTACTAATAAAGATAGCCAATATGGCTATATTGGAGCTATTATAGATTTCAAGGTCCTTTTATGTTGCTCAAGTGTATATTTTCCTCTAGCAACAATAGTCTATTCTCCAGGTTCTTGAGGATAATCTTTGTCAGACTTAGAATTGTATGAATCAATAACAAGATTTACACCACTCATAATGATATTTTGAAGTTGGTGATATGGTCTTTTTGTGGCTTTAGTCATATAAGCATATTTCGTTCAAGATTAAATGTAACCAACAACTTGCACCCATATTTGATGGTGCTCACAACGTGGTTTGCTAGATCAAGGATGTGGTATATTAGTTGGATATCCCACCCAAATCTAAAATCCACCCTATTTTTAATTTTTTTTTGTCTCAATTAAATACTTAAATAGAAGGTGAAGTCCTAGAATGAGCTTCTAGAGTTGGATGAGAAAGAACTTGTTGAACTATAAGCTAAATCAATTCTACAATCATGAATACATAATCTACAGTCTTGCCAGGTGTAGAAGCTACTCATCAAGTACTAGGATATTTCTAAATAAGACATGGTGTGGGAACTAGTGACCGTTCTCTAGAAATATCTAGCTTTGAGCAGATGTAGCCATGTCAACTATCTTTATTTTGATTAGTTTAGGTCCTTAGGATATTATTAGTCAACCCTTGAGCATTAGGGTTAGGGTTTGTTACTTTGGTAAACTATAAACATGAAATGGTGGTGGGTGTTAGATCATTATTTCATTCTTCTAATTTCTATTTCCTATGATGTACATAAGAGACTTCACCCTCTTTAAATAGTTGGGACAATTTTCCATCTCTAAGTGATTTGGTCTATTATAAAATTTGAATATAGAATTATGATATTTTACTAGAATATTTGGGGAATGTTGTGGAATATAACTATATTTTTGAAGTTATTTCATTACATTCTTATAGGTGAGAGTTTAGGATATCATGGAAATTTTAGGTATGCCTTGTGTGAGAAGTATATAGAAACACTAGATAATTTATTTATCCATTGTCCCTTTGCTTACACCATTGGGGGCTTATTTTTGAAAAAAATAATAATATATTGGGTAGCTTCATTTACTTTGAAATACTTCATGAAATGTTGGATTTATTGTTTGAAAGCTAAATCATTATGCATTATCTAGTGAATTGGTCTTATCATTATTTGTTGTAACTTATGTCTTGAAAGGAATAACAGAAGTTTTAAAAATAAATTTCAAAATCAAGCCCAACTTTGGAATCGTATTGTTACCTCTTTTGCACATTGTTTACATACATAGTGCTCATCATGGAAAGTATCAAGTGTGGAAAAAAAGGTGCTAGCATTTTGGTTACATGATTTGAATATATATGGACCACTCACCTATAGCAACAATATTAACTTAAATGATTTGCTTTGATCTATGGTAAAATGAAAATGTCTAGAAGTTAGGTTTATTAAATTAATTTTGATGGCACTTTTAGAGGAAATCTAGGGAAAGTGAGGGAGCTAATATTTTTCATTATAATGAAAATAAAATTATTCTCACTTAGAATCATATGAAATTTTAACTAACAACTATGCAGATCCAAGAACACTTCTTATATGGATCAAATTTGCCATTGAAAAGGATAGAAATATATTTCAATTGAGGGGGTTTCACTAATTATTATCAATGCTACAAAGAAAAATAGATGTGGGAATTGAATTAAAAAAAATGTTATTTTTGATGTCCATCAACTATTGTTGGAGGTAGTATCTTGGGAATGCCAACATATCTATAAAGAAGAAAATGAGGTAGCAAATAATTTAGTCAATCGTAATTTGATCTTTGTCTTGGTAAAATTATTTAGAAGGCAATTGGATGAGTGATAGTTTATCTATTAATGAAAATGATGTTACGAAGTTGATCATATAAACATTGTTGTTTAAGAAAATGAAGAATACATTTGATAGAAAGATAATTTTAGAATATATTTGATAAAGAGGCAAGTTGTATATCATTTACTTTACTTGACAACAATTCAATGATTTCTTATTTTTATGGGAATGGCCCCAAGTAAAAGCCACATCTAGCTTTTAAAAACCAATTATCCTTCCATGTTGAATTTAAATGGTTGTTACGAGTTGTATTCTATAGAGAAGGTTAACACAAAGATCTAATGGATGTGGGTATTGGTAGCATGACCCTTGAATAAATTGTTTTGGATTCACAATAAATTAAATTTATGGTAGCACGCTGAATATAACATATTAAAAAAATAATCATATTGTATAATTAAGGCCTATATATGTTATTTAAACAATAGTAATATAATAAGGGTATATAAAGAATAAATATCCAATGGGTTTGGGGCAACCTATGGGAAGTAAGGAGTTCCATGCCACAAGATGATTTTAGTATCATGGACCAAAACTCTACAAGGCCCAAAGGACACTTGGAGTTAGGTTTCAAACTTAAGGTAATACATAGATAAAGGGTTGAGCGATCATATACCTTGGGTTTGAATGTAACCATATTATGGATCTAAGCCCACCCTCATATTATTTACAAGCTTTGTATTAATTTTAACATTTTAATTACTAGGCACTATGTTTGAGTTCTATCTAGTTCATATTTTTTAACACATCCAGTTACTTAGTTTAGTGGATTTTGGGCAAGTAATGGGATGTAACAAATTTCATAGTATAATCCAAGGTTATCTTATAAGCTGGGCATCTTATAAATATGTGACATTTGGAGGTAGGGGTTAAACTTATAATAATGCATACTAGAAGTAAAGTGTATCCATATTACATATCAAAACCCATCCATATTCTCTATGAATTGTTTTACATTATTAACTTTAAGATTTGATAAGGCTTATCTTAATAAGCTCAAGTTATTAAAATAGGTTAACTTCCAAAACAAAAAAAAATTAAGTTCAAATCTTAATAACACAAAAACCTATTAAATATTAGTGATGGATGTTTAACTTTTAAACCAATTGTCCAAACTTTAATATAAACTAAATCATATAATAACCCACATAAAAACATATAAAAAATAAAATATAAACTTTATCTTTATTTACGAGGGAAAATCTTTTTTAACTCTCATTGTCAAAAGAGTGTTCTAATAAACTAGAATCCTTCAATTTTGATATTTTCTTAAAAATAACTTATCTCTAAGAAAACAAATCAAAATTATTTCATAGGAATGACTGTTTCCAAAATTTAGGTCAAAGCATTTTTGTTGTAGGAGTTATGTCAATATCCATGACTATCATGTCCTAGGGCGAGTAACATCTCACCTATCAGTTGTTTCTAAGTGGTCTTATAATATGTTACAAGGTTGAAAATTCTTATAAAGTTTATGGATTTTATTATATTATTCAATATTATAATGATCTATACTATTTGGCTTCAGAAGGTTATCGGATATTTATTATGCATTTAATAATTCATCACCCAGATTTATGTGGTTGGGTTAAAAGAAATACATAAATTATATTTGTCAAGGAATGCCTCTTTTACTCTTGTATATAATAAATCAAGAGCAATATAAAATAATTTAATATATAAAACTAATTAATTTAATTTATTATAATGTATTTATAAATAAATAAGACAATTTATGATAAAATCAAATTTATTGAATTTAAAATATAGATTAAAATTAAAATCTTGGTTATAGTGATGGAAGCTAATGATAAGAGGTATGAGATATTATATTAAATATCTAATAAAATTTTATACAATAATAGTAGGATAGGATTTTTTAAAGTCCCTGGGGTTTAAAGCAATTGGTTGGGAGTGAAGAGTTTCACATATTAAACCAAGGTTCAAATCCCATCGATGAACCTTAATATTTGGTTTGATTAGAATGAAAGCTTGTTTGGTAGGTTGGAAAGGTAAGTTCTTAATCATGGTGGGAAAACAACTCATAAAGACTACTTTACAATCCATCCCTATTTATATGATGTCACTTTCAAGATTGCTAGTAGGTATAGCATCAAAATTGATAAAATTGAAAGTGACTTCTTTTGGAAAGGATGCAAGGAAAAATTAGGTTTTTCTTTTTAAGTGGGATAGGGTTTGCAAATGAAAGAATATTAGAGGAGTAGGCTTGCAGAACTGTAGACTTATGAGTTTGGCCTTAGGTGCAAAGCTTGGGTGGAGATTATTCAAAGATCAAGGAACTATATAATGTGCATGTTGTTGCACCTTGCAAATTGTTGGAAGCTAGGAGAATACATCCTACTTGTCCCTCCTTTTTTTATGGTGGATAAAATAAAGGATCATGCACCATTTCAAACCAAGGACATATTGGAATCCATACCTCCTCCATAACCAACTTGTCAGATTATTGACATGGGCCAAATAGTCTAGCACACTCATAGGAGCATTGTCAAGTCCACACAAAACATGAAAGTGGGTTTAGATCACATGCACATGCACACTCACATGTGAAATAAAAATGATGCCAAACCATCGAGTTTCAAATTCATTTTTTTACCACTTGTCTTCCTTCCTACCATATCCAAGGTAGAGAATAAAGTTGTCATCAAACTAAAATCTAGTTTTCTAATTAAGGAATCAAAGATGGTTCAATAACAATAAAACGAGAAGGATTTTTGGCAAAAACGATTCAAAATTATTAAGAACTTGGATAACTCTTCTTAACTTTGTCTAGAAAATCAAAAGAAGAATTAAAGGCTCCAAAGAAGGCTTCTGCGTGACCAAGATATTCTACTCCATACCCACTTTGCTATCATGTTGGAATTTACAATATTTTCTATAAATGAAAAAAAATAATTACTCCATTCAAATATTATACAAAAAGCATAAAAAAGGATGAAAGAGAAAAGAGAAATAAAAAATTTAGTGGGCACTTGTAGGAACCATAAATAATCACTATCAATATATAATATTGCACAACACTCCAATAAAAAATGAGTGTGAGAGAGGCATTTATAACAATACCAAAAAACCATTAGATCATAGTATTTGACCTAAGTTGACATAATAAGTGGGATTTAGGTTAATTATAAGTAATAAATAAAGTTTAACCATAACAAGGTTAACCAAAGCCCAATTGGGCTTACACAATAAAATGTTATAAAATAAAAAATACATTGTACAATGAAATGCCCTTAGGCCTATCTAATACATTGCATAATGTCATATCTTGGTCATGAAGCAGATTATATTTTTAACACCACCTATAATCTGAACTAAGGGGCCAAGGAGATAATACGTTAGTGATAATAATATCTTCCCCCATAATGGATGCTCTAGTGGAACTCTATAGTTGAGGCAGTACCAACTGAATCTCCCTCATCACATAGAAGATGTCCACCTAACTTCAAGAATTGAGTTTCAATACTTTGTAGCTTTAATAAGCAATTCTTCATTGGATGTCCCTCCCTTCTATAGAATCTAAAAGTGGTCTTTAATTTTTTGAATACTTAAGTTGGCCCTTAAGACCCTAGGTCATAGCCTCCTCAGATTTAAATTCCTTTGCATGAGCCTATACTTATGGAGTTCCACCATAATTTTGCATTGCCACGTAAAAGTGACATAGGAAATAAAAAAACTAATAAAAAGTAAGTTTCTTCTATGATTCTAAAAAAAACTCATATAAAGCATTAGGTTCAACATTTGAAAGGAGGGAGAGATATTAGAAAGGACAATCATAATTCATTCTACATCATCTATTTTTTTCCTCTAGAAGATCCAATATCTATCCTCAAAGACTTGAATCTCACAATATAATCCTTAACGTTATTAAACTTAGCTAATTTAATATAAGAAAGCTCTGATTCAAAGTGACTCACTTCAAAAAGTTTTGACCTTTCCAAAATGTTCATGTAGTTTTGACCATTCCTTGATAGGGTCACTCTCCTCTTTGATATGGAAAAGAAAATCTAGTTCAATCAGAAAGGAAAATAAACCTAGAGCCTCTTCTACCTTTTGATGTCAAGTTTTATCATCAAGAATAGCATTTTATCCTCCTAAAAGATGTACCATAGGTTCTTACTTCATAGTAGGACAACCATTTAAGTTGATCAAATGTTGCAGTTTCATCCAATTAGATGAGTAACTAGGGCTTTATGGTCCATCTTATATAATATGAATCTAAAAACTATAACAAGTCCATGAACTGATGCCTCCAATATAGAGCTCAAAAAATCATGCGATTTGAAAAAAAAAGGCTCAAAATTCTTTTATATGTGAAAGTTATGGCCGCCAAAATATTTGCCCTAATTAACCATTGTAAAATAAAAATTTATTCTCTAGACCTTAGAAAAAAGGCTAACCATCTATTTCCACTTGGTGATCCAAGATTCATGGGTGTGGTCTATTTATTTTTTTTCCAACTCAACCTCTCCAAACCACTCATATTGTGATACACAATTAGTTCTCATTGGAGAAATATATTTATATAAAAGAGTGGCTTTAGTGGAAAGAAATAGTGCTATGTGGGCCACATTATCATATCAAATTCATGAAGTTTTTGAAAGCACCGACCAAACCTTCCATGTAATCTGAACATGATTTATCGTCTACCTAAATTCCTTGGGCTAGCCAAGGCACCAACATGATGTATGAGGTATTGAAGACACTTTTGCACATATGATATTAACCCAAAAGCAAGAAGGAAAAAATGAAGGGGTCAAGATTTGACCTCTTCACCTCTATGCACTAAAAAACTTTGTATAACCAACAACACAGGCTTTTGCTACAACAAAAGTAGTAGAATTTCCATAGAAGAGTCAATTTTCCATGCAATATCTACAAAAGGGCCACCAAGGAGAATTGAACACATGACCTCCACCCTCTTATGCTACAAAAAATGATGTGCATTCCATTCTACCATGTGAACTTCTAGAAGCTAGGAGGAGAACTCCTACTTGTCCCTCCGTTTTCATTCAAGTGGATTAAACAAGGGGTTGCATATCATTTCAAACTAAGGACACCTTAGATGCCATACCTCCTTTATAACCAACTCGTCATAGCCCTGATGTGGGATGAATAGGCATACCCATAGGAGCACCATCAAGCTTGTGCAAAACTTGAAAGTAGGTTTGGATTGTGTGTGCATGTATGCCTATGTGTGAAATAAAAAAAATGCCAAAATAATTAATTTATTTTTATTTTTTCTACTTGCCTTCCTTCCTACCATAGCCAATGGAGAGAATAGAGTGGCCATACAAATTGAAATTTAGGTGTCGAACCAAGAAATCAAAGATGCTTTGATAAAAACAAAGTGGGAAGGATTTATGGTGGAATTTTAACAAAATTCTTAAGAACTTGGATAATTCCATTTGAATTTGTCCAAAAAATAGAAATAAGGATCAAAGTCTTTGAATAAGGCTTCTATGTGACCAAGATATGTTGCTTTATACCTGCTCTACTACCATGTTGGAAACAAATAAAAACAAATTTTACACTCAAATATTTGAAGAACAAAAGCATATACTGAGAAGGGGGGTGAACAGTACAAGATCACTTTTTACTTTTATTTCCCAATATTATGCAATGTATCGATAGCAATATCAACAATGGTAATCAAAGCAATGCACAAATCACCACACACAATAGAGACACCAATTTAACATGGTTCACCCAATATGGGCTACTCCATGGAGAAAATATTTCACTAATTTTTTCTCAATAAATATCTTGGGAATCCTTTTCCTATTACAATGTTTATGGACCTTTGTCCAAAGGAGACACCAATCCCCTGATCAAGTTCATGGATCTCTATTCACAGGATAACTCCTTTCTCCTTTGCTCTAGTTGGTGATCTTCTAGAAGAACTGTTGCCTCCACTGCACTGGCTAATGGATCTCTATCCACTGAAGACTCCTGTCCTCACTCAGAAGACCTATCCTCATTACCCTGGCTAATGGATCTCTATGCACTAGAGACTATCATCCTCTATACTCTATCACCTCCAAAGCTTGCTCTTAGATATGTCTCAAATCTATACTAAATATAGTCCTTTGGTCTAGCATAAATCTGCTCAATCTCTGTCTCTGGTCTAGCACAAACCTATCCTCAAATATACACTAAATATAGTCCTTCGGTCTAGCACAAATCTATCCTCAATATCTATCCTCAAGCCTTAACACAAAGCTTAACTTAATCACAAATCAACTCTGTTGGATCTACCCCAAACCTTAACTCAAGGTTTGAACAAATCAATCAATCAACTTTGCTCACAAGTCTTCTCAAAGACTTGTCTCAAATTTTCCTTGTAAGATTCCACAAAAGCTCACACCAATTTGTCCACAAGTCTTCTCAAAGACTTACCTCAAATCTACTCAACAAGTCCTTACTAGAACTTGTCCAATCTGCTCTCAATATCTGTCCTCAAATCTATATTGTAAGCTTCCACAAAAGCTCACATAAATATGTCCACAAGTCTTCTCTAAGACTTACCTTAAATCTACTCAACAAGTCCTCACTAGAACTTGTCCAATCTCACAAAAACATATAGAGAATTGTTAGACTCAATATGCTTCGCATTCACCACAATGCTCAATCACTTTCAATCTCTATTTTTACCATAGAAACATATAGAGAATTGTTAGAGACTCAATATATTTCACACTCACAAACACTCAACCTCTTTCTCAAATCAATTTAGAATATGGAACAATTTGTTTTACAAAACTTGAACTATCACTTCAACACATCCACTTGACTAGGCTCAACCAACTCCACTCA
This sequence comes from Wollemia nobilis, assembly GCA_028583015.1. Lineage (NCBI taxonomy): Eukaryota > Viridiplantae > Streptophyta > Pinopsida > Araucariales > Araucariaceae > Wollemia > Wollemia nobilis. The sequence continues at coordinate 10,119,227 of JAQPPZ010016890.1, forward strand.
ATCAATCACTCAATGAAATAATCCTTGCTCACAAACCCTAGTCCAAGCATATGAAAACTCACTCAATTATTTCCAACCAATCTCACATAACAATGATACTCATGTTATTTCACAAACCCTAGTTCAATATAGTTCACAACTTCACATAACAATGATATTCATGATCTTTGCACAAACCCTAGTTCAAGCATATGAACACTCAATCAATTATTTCCAACCAATCTCACATAACATTGATACTCATGTTCTTTCACAAACCCTAGTTCAAGATAGTTCACATCTTCACATAACAATGATACTCATGATCTTTGCACAAACCCAGTTCAAGCATATGAAAGATTTACTCAATATTTCCAATAATTCTTATCAAACAAGGTTTCTAGAATCAACTTTCATTCCAGAAAATCCAAGTTCAACAATGCTTATCAAACTACCCTTTTCACTCCAACTTAGCATTCACAACATCCAACAATCAGTCACTAGGAAGATGTGTCCATACCTTTTTGTTGTATGTAGAAGTGCCCTTAAAAACCTGTCTTAATCATAATTTTCTTCTTTGCCAATTTCAATGGTTAGATGATAAAATATCACACTAACACTCTCAAAATATTTCTCAATTACAAAAATAATCAAACTCAAATACACCTTATTACTCCTTTGAAATTAGCAATCATCAAATCATACATAAAAATAATTACTCAGTTGCTCCTCATAATATCCAACTTTAATTAATCAACCTCCAAAAATTAAACTTTCAAAAATAATATTGCCTACCATTTTATCTCCCTAAAATACTCAATATCCAAATTAATTTAGGCAAAAATAAAATTTATAAACCATCAAAAATATTTTATTTTTTCAACCTTAGCGACCAAGACAAATAACATCAACGCATACCTTTAACACTAGCCAAAAGGCCTCGGTGGGTTTCTAACGCGAGACCACTCCCAACCGAGTGCCTTATCAAGGTGCTAGCCCACCACATGGGCTAAGTTCTTCCACGAGAAAGGGAAGGCACAAGCCTCCATTTATTCCTTTCGTTCGATACTGCGCAAAATAAAAATGCCCTATCTTCTTTGCAAAACGAACTTGGTGGGTTCCAAACCCTGCACTCTTTGCTTGCCACAAGACTTAGCACCATACATCGTTGCCAACTATGCTACACAACGTTGTGCAAGGTAAGAGGAGCCTCACTCCTATTTATTAAACCTTCTGCCGTTGGAGACCTTTCAAAATGCGAAAATCTCTTTCTCTTCCTTGTGCACTATACTTTGGAGCTTAGGAAATTGATCGATGGTTTTTCGGGGGTAAGGCAAAGGTTTTTGCCACCTTTTATACACGAAGACCTCGTGCCATAAAATGTCGATGCTTAAATCGATTTTAATTTCAACCTTATAACCCTCTTTAGGGTTATTTAAATTTATATAAATTAATTTATAATTAAATTAAAATTAAGTTTTAATTAACTTAAATAACTTTGGAAGTTAATTATATTAATTAATAAATTAAATTATAATAAAATTATATTAATTAATTTATAATTAATTAAAAATTTCCTTTTTAATATTATAATAAAATATTATAATATTTTTTTCTTGGGCCTCTTCTTTGCACTTTGGACTAAATCTGACTTCTTGAAACCGGATCTGACCAATTGGAGGCAGACTTCCCTTTTGTACTCATTGCGGAACTACTTCTCCTTGCACTGCTCACTGAAATTGAATTTTGACATCAATGACCACTCACTCTTGATATCAATGATAATTCATCTACTCAAAATGTCCAAAAATATTATACAAAAAGCATAAAGGGATGAAAGAGAAAAGAGCAACAAAGGATATAGTGGGCACCTACAGGCACCATAAATAATCACTATCTATAGATAATATTGCACAACACTCTAAAAAAAATGAGTGTGAGGTGGGTATTTATAGCAATACCAAAACTCTAATTACATTGACATAATAAGTGAGCTTTAGGTTAATTACAAGTAATAAATAGGATTTAACCATAACAAGGTTAACCAAGGCCCATTGGGATTACATAATAAAATATTATAAAATAATAAATACATTGTACAATGAAATACCTTTAGGCCTATCCAATACATTGCATAATGTCAACTCTTGTCCATGAAGCAAATTATAATTTCAACAAGGAGAGTAAATGTAACCAACGTAAACTACCTCAAACATTGAATTGTTTACTAGCACAAAAGAAACCTCTAAAGAGAATCTTCTCTTTGTGAAGAGGCCAACTCAAATAATAACATTGATATAAATGGTGCAAATGCTACTCAAATAGTAATTTGATCTTTGCAATAGTTAGAATCAATTGAAGCACTAATTGAATTTCCAAAGCAAGGGAATTCCTCTCATCAATATTCTTCAAGAAGATATTTTCACAAGACTCTTAACAAGTATTTCTTCTCCTAATAACTCAAAAATATATATAAGGACAATGGTGTTGGTGATAGAAATGATCTCGAGAAGAAGAAAAGGTTATCCTCCCCTAATAACTCAATAAATATATAAGAAGAATAAATATAATAAGAGTACTCCTAATAATTCTTAGAAGTATGCTAACAAATAACAACAAAGGAAGATGGTTAGCAAGGGCAAGCCATGGAAAATGCAAAGATGACACAAATGGATCATGATGAATTCTTAGAAAAATATTTAGAATTACAACAATGGGATGATAAAACTAAGAAATAAATGATCTTTCTGCCATGTTTTATGATATTAGAATGAACACTAGAATACAATTTATAAAGATAAATGATAGGTTAATATTAAGGAATCAAATCCTAAAGGTTATTGCATTTGATCCACTAGATCTCAAAGATCAACAAAAGAGATTGATATTTATATTTTTTCAAAACTGTAATTAATGAGAGGGATGAGGTTGAATTTCTATTACTTAAATTTGAACATCATTACATGAAGTATTTTTTAAAGGGAATAACTTATGAATTATCCCACATATATTGAGATAAAGACTAAAATGCACTACTTATAATATAATTTCCATTTGAAAAGTGAAATTGATTTATAATATTTTATGGTATATTAAAAAAGACTTTTAAGTATATATTTTCACTCAATGACACAATATATGTTTGCAAATATAAGAACATATATACTCATAAAAAAGATATTTTCAATACTGATTCAACAGATTCAAATTTTGTAGATATTTTAAGGTTGATCATGGATGTTAATACCTCAAAGGTATTGGTGCTAGATTTATAATTACTAAAGGGATACAATTATTCTACTTGGAAGACAAATCTTAAGATACATCTTGAGTTCAAAGATATATGGGATATGGTCTCAAAAACCAAATGATAACATACCACTAATCTCAATGAACAAAGGAAGTTTGATTATTTTGATCCAAAATAATGGTCCTAGTGTGTCTAATCAAAATATTATATTAGTTTGTTTTAGGATTATCGAGTTACATGCCTTGATTCAATAAGTAGGAGAAACCATGAGTGATGATGTGTTTATACCAACTATATTATGATATCTTCCACCAATGCTCAGTTTTTTGATGACAACCCTAAACATCACCAACACTTAGTGACAATTCAACATAAATAGTTATTGATATCAATGGTGTTTCTTTGCATCTTAGTTAACATACTTACCATGTGACCAAAGTTCTTTACATGATTGATCTCTTGAAAAATTCAATATTGACCATAAATTGAGAGTTGGATAGAAGAATCTACAAGAAGCTTTTTATCATTGGATATAAATATAGAGGTTTAATAGTTATTTTTTGTGCTATAGGCATATTGAAGATGGTTAATTTTGAGGTTGTATTGATAGATATCTAGGCTTTGCCACTAAAGGTAGATGATGATTCCACACTTTGGCACCGATAATATAGACACCTCAAATTTGTTTATCTAAAACAACTCTACAATTATGCTATAGTGATAAATATTCTTCCATATGAAAAGATTAGTGATGTTTGTATACGTTTTTTGGAAAGAATATGGCATTGAGTCCCACTTGGATCTAACAGTCATCAAGTGACTAGTCCATTTGAATTGGTGTACATCAATTTGTGTGGACCCTTAGATATAGATATTTTTAATTATTTATTGATTGAATGAACAAGTCTTCCATTTTTGTAAAGAGTTTAAAGATCATGTGGATAAGTCTATTGGTCATCAAATCTACCTAATTCACTCTTATCAAGGCAAAGTATGCCAGTAATAAATTTTCTACTTTACTATAGCATAATGTAATTAATAGAAAATTGATAGCTAATTATTTACCTCAACAAAATACTATTGCAGAGAGGCATAATTATACTATTCAGGAGATGGTGCAAAGTATGTGTAGACACCAAAATCCAGCCACTTGCAAGTCATCTATACCTTCCTGTCAGCCACGTGTCGGTCATCCACCTTCCCGCCATTATTTGGCCCAAATCCACACTTTCCCGCCATTATTTGGCCCAATTTCACCTTTCCCGCCATTTTTCATCCCCAAATTTATTTAAATTAATATTTATATATATATTTAATATTTTAATATTTTAATATATATATTTAAATAATAGTTTAAGTGATTTAATCGGAGCCGTCCATCCTTCATTTAATCTCATCCGTCCATCCATCTTAATCCATTTCACAACCTAGATTTATTCTCTACCCTTAGATCCACTTTAATCTTAGCCACACGTTCAAAGTGTCGTTAAAACCCTAAAGTGTGCCCTAAGAGTAGATTATAAATTGAGTCACCTTGATGGCTCAAACCCTATGTCTTTTGCTACTTCTATCCTGGATCTTTTCTATCTTCTTAACTTCTTCTATCTCCTTTTGATCCCCTCTATCTCTCTTCTGCTACCCTTTCGTCGCATCCATCGCCGCTTTCGTCGTCGCTTTCACCGCCATCTCTTCTGCAGCATTCTGCAGAATCCCCCATTCTTGTCGCAAGTGCCCGCGGGCGTTTACCCCTTTACCAAGTGCCCACGGGCGTTTACCAAGTGCCCACGGGCGTTTACCAAGTGCCCGCGGGCGTTTACCCACGACCACAGACTCGGACCGACGTCCGAAACCTTAATCCGAAGCACGCGGGCGTTCAGCGAGTGCACCAGGGCGCCTTCCGTAGCCGATTTGACAGCCACATTACTTCCAGGTGTCGCTTGGTCTAGCTACGTTAACAGAGAATAGGTATAAATTAGTTTAAAGCAAGTAACTTCTTTTCTTTTATTGATCTGTTATTGAATTCCTGCATTTCATTTTTCTAGGGTTTTAGATTGTTTCCGAGGGCTCACACAGTGGAGCCCTCTTATTAATTTCTAACTCCTTGATAGTGTTAATGTGTGCAGGTTTTGATAGCAGATCCGGTTTATTGATGGCAGCTGATTAAGCTGGAGTGGTCCAAGCAAGGGATACAACAAAGCCCACTCACTCTGTTGGGATTGAAGATACATTCTTCGGAAGCGCCACCATTTGTGCCGCCTAGGGTTTCGGAGAACCCTAGCATGAATTGTAATCTTGTATCACAAATAAAGGGTTACAAGCCTAGTTGTATTCAAAAAGGAGTTTTTAAACTCCATCGATTAATAAAAATCGTTTGTTTTGTGCAACTATTCTTGTATTCCATTATTGTGATTTTATTTATTTTTGTTTGGCGTTGTATTTTTAATCTACAAATGGCGATCACGGTGGGACCCCCTAGGGTTTCATATTTTTAATACTTGCTTTACTAATCTGTTCCTGTTTTCTGTTTTATTTTGTAGGTTCCAAAAATCGTGAAATTCGTTGTTCCAGCGAACTAGGGTTTCTGAGTTTGCAGAAAACGCAGCAGACGCAGAGGGGCGTCTGGAAGTCCAATACGAAACGCAGAGGTGCGTTTCAGCCTGTGCAGACTCCCGTGGGCATTTGAAGTCAGTTTTACAAAAAAGCGTAGGCTTCCAAGTAAGTGTTGTACTTTTTACGTTTTTGGTTTTTCTGCCATATTTTGTTTCTTTTTCAGATCATTACTTTAAAATGAACAAAAACTAAGTAATCTGAAAAAAGAACAGTTATTTTTAATTACATTTTTCTTTGCATTGCATTATTGATTGTTGCTTGCATTAAAAAAAAAAAAAATTTGCATACCTAGTTGCATATTAGAATAGCTACGAATTATTTGTTTTAATTATCTAAGTAGGACTATTGATTGGATGTCAATAGTACTCCTGCCATTGGGTGATTCCGGGCAGAGAAGTGGACGAACCTTCCGGTTGCTCCTTTGATATCTGATATCATTGGTAGGCAGGGGGTTTTAAACGGTGTACTCCACTTCTTCAGAGGAAATGACATGTTTTCAGTAGCCTCTTGCTTAGATCATTAGAACTTTTGATTTATAGCCTTGTATGTACACATTAGATAACTAAAACATTTAAAAAATAAAATTCATTGCATTTTCATATTGCATTTAAAACAGTGATATCTGGATTTCATCACTAGGTATTGCTTGAAGTTTAGTGACGGTGGAATTCATCTCCATCCATTAAACTTCTGCCTTAGACACCATAGGTCACCCCCGAGCAAACTTGTTGGATTTCATCACCAGTAAGAATCTCGTTGTCCTTTCCTAGCCATAGTTTTTACCTTTTTTGTGAATAATTCAAGATTAGATCACATGCAAAACTCATAAACCGGACACTTAAAATTTACTACAGATTAAGATCAGAAAATAATTAATTAACCGCAAGGTAAGACACATTGGTTGAAACCTAGGTTGTGACTGTTTTCTGATAATTTTTTTAGTGTAAATTTATCATTCTAGTTTTGCATTCTTCTTTTCTGAATTTGTTTAGATTTATTGCTCTATGGTCTTAACAAGGAATCAATCTAAAATGTTAAATCTAAATAATCAAATGGGTAATTCACAGAACATCCCCACCACCAACATGGCCACTTATCCTAGTGAATTTCAGGCAGGTTCGCCTGCAGGTCTTTCACGTCCTTCTACCATCTACCACATGGCCATGCCCATGGAGGAAGACAATTCCTCTCATATTGTCCACATTGATATGGCCCAAGTGCAAACTCACTTAAGAGATGGCATTGGCTATGTCCTTGAGCCAATCCAAGATTCCCCTATGCAAGATTCTATTTTTCAGCAAGATATTGCATCAACCATACCCGCTGGTTTCACTCAGGTCTACACTAACCCTTTTTTTGAGGCTAATGTTGTATCTGTTCAGCTGGCTTCATCTCCAACATCTTCCCAGATGCTCAATTGTCCTCCTTTGGAGACAAATGTAGTGTCTTCCCGACCACCTTCTCCTCCATGTACCCAGGTGTACACCAATTCTCTTTATGAAGTTGGTGGAAACTCTTCTAGCCATAACCAATTTCAACCCTCTTCTTCCCAAACCATTTATGGTTTCACCCTACCCGGGACGTAGCTCATCGTTCCTTCCCGTGTACCGCCTACTTCAGCCACCTTCATTGCTCCTCTCCCCCTACCATCCCCCTCCCAACTTCATCGCCCTTGCTATGCAGTCTTCTGTGACTACCATGGCAGCCTGCCCTCCACCTTCATCCAATCATCCCACCTCCCTTGGGTTAGAGATTAATAAGGTTAAGGAGTATCTCGACAAATTGATTTTGCAACAACAACAACAAAATGCTCAACCACCTGTCGTAGTAAATCCTACACCCCAACCAATTTCTACCCAGCCAGCTTTTATTAGCTCGAGCCCCACCTGGTACCCCAATCTTCGGTGGTGTCCATTCCTACCCCACCTTTCTCCCAACCTAGTCCAGTTCATCATCTACCCCAATCACCTTCTTTCCGGTATCATCCATACCAACAACCTGTCCATTCCACACCGCCTAATCCAGGCAATTTCATCCCATCTCATCAATTTTCCACTCCTCCATTACATCATCATAATCATCAAACAAGTCAAAATTTTCATGAAGATTCACGACTCCATGCTATGCAACAACAGATTGACAACCTTATGCTCAACATGCCTGGCTCATCTAGTCAGAAACCTACGCTAAGGTCATTGATCAATCAACCAATTCATCCTTCGGTACCTTCACCACCATATCCGACCGATTTCACATTACCGAAGTTTGACAAATTTCGAGGAACTGAGGATCCTCATGAACATGTGAGCTCATTCATGCATGCTTGCTTTAGAATCCAAAATAATGATGCTCTTATGCTCAGAACTTTTCCTCAGACATTAGGAGGAGATGTTGTACAATGGTACAATCATTTAGCTCACCATAGCATTTATGCTTACGAGCAATTGATTAATCTATTTTTAGAACGATTCTCCCTGAATGTACAAAAGAGAGTTTCATTGTCCGACTTATACAAGCTCAAGCAACATGACGATGAGACTGTTTATGACTTTGGAAACCGTTGGAGGGCTATCATTAATAAACTGCCATTCTCCCTACCAATGGAGGAGTTAACCAAAATGTTCACCCAGAGTTGTCTAAAACCTATCTCTTGGTTACTCCAATTACAACAATACAGGACTTTTGAAGAGGCTTTGGCCCAAGCAAGTATCATAGAAGACATTAAAGTCCAAGAGGGTGTTTTAAAACCCCGTAGAAAAGAATGGCAACAAAAGGGCCAACAACGAAATAATAATTATGGCCAAAACAAACAAGCACAAGGCTAGTACAGACCTCAAATGTTAACCAAGTTAATCAAGTGGTGGCGAGCCAGCCCGTAATGGCTCAACAACAACAAGTAATGCAAAGTCAACCGCAACCAATTGCTTATCATGCGGTACCCGCCCCTACTCAACCAGCTCCCAATATCGGGCCAACCATTGAAACTCGACCTTGGCAAAACAATCGTCCCAAGCGACAATTCACACCTTTAGATGAACCATATGCGGTCATATTCAACAAGTTATATAGCACAAATCGATTAACTTTACCCGAGTTTAAACCTTTAGACCCATCTAGAAGGGGGAAGTATTACAAGGAGTACCTATTTTGTCCTTATCATAGGCAAAATGGGCACGATATCAATAATTGTACAGATTTCAAACATGTGATCCAAGATCTTATTGAGATTGGAGCCATTAAATTGGATAGCCCCTTAGCCCAACAAAATCAAAATCTTGGTATATTTCAAACACCCCTTCCACATCGGGAGGAAGCTCCAACAACTTCAGGGGGAGTAACTCGGGTAACTCCTCCTAATCAAGTCAACCATGTACAACAATACCAAGGTTTTGTGGGTACTATTAACGTAGTAACCCGGGGTCAAAGGGCGAACCAACCAAATCAGGTTGAACCACGACCCACTGTACAAACCCCCATCCACCTCAGGTAACAGTGACCCAACGACGTGCTAGTACTTCTCAACAACCGCTAAATCATTCTACTCAACGCCAACGACCCATCATGTCATTGAGTAGCCGGTTAACTACCAGTTTAAAAATGGCTTCCGCCAAGTTATCGATCTATGACCTCATTCAACAATCTCCCCCGCATAGAGAGGCATTAATGGAAATATTAAAGTCAATCGAGCTTCAAACTCAAGATACTAATGCCTTCAACAACTTTGTGGGGAGTATTCAAACATGCATGGAGCCCTCCATCACTTTCTATGATTTTGAAATCAAACCTATGTCAACAGAAAGTATAGATCCTCCACTACATATCATGGCCAAGATCGATAACAAGCCATTCAAGAGAGTCTTAATTGACACCGGTTCCTCAATCAATATCATTACAACATCGGCGTTGAGTCATCTAAAGCCATCGCCATCCCTTATCACAAAGTCGACTTTTACTCTTAAAGCATTCAATGATGCTTTATCTTCCACGGTTGGCACGGTTATCTTGCCCATTGAGGTAGGGGCCCGAACTTTGCATACCTTGTTTCACATCTTGGAAGGGACCATGGCATACAATGTATTGCTTGGACGGCCTTGGCTTAGGGAGATGAGATGTGTCCCTTCTATACCGCATCAATGTCTGAAGTATGTATATGAGGGACAAGTTCATTGTGTACCTGCTGACACTTAACCCTTCAAACATTGCAACTATGTCTCAAATCCTTATGAGATTGTGTTGCCATCCACTCATCTTTTCTTGACCCCATCTACTTCTTCTATACCATCTTCTTCTAAAGCTCCCATTCCTGAGGAGCTACCCATCATATCGCAACCATCTTCCTCTTCCGCTATTCCATCTCATTCACCACTTTCTTCATCAACTAATCTTCCTTCTTCTTCATCAATGACCACATGCACATGTGGCCATGACCAATCATCTCTTTCCACGTCATTACCCCATTCTTCTACACCTTCTTCAACATCACCTATTATTCCTCCATCTTCCCAACCATCACCACCTGATGTTTCACAAGTTAGTGAAGCATCAACCCAACCAAATCCTTCCAATTCTTCTATCCCACATTCTTCTATTCCATCATCTAGTCCATCTCCCTCCCAAGTCAAGGTCCATCTCACCGATGCAGGTATTGGTGAGTATGCCATCCAAGATGTCCACATCACACCGTTCAATGTGCAAACAAGTTAAAGATTTTGGTCATCCACATGACCAACATTTATCCATTGGATCGGTTTATAACATGGGTTCTATGCCAAATTCCATTAATTTTGTATATGGGGGAATAGAGTCATCTTCTAGTCCTACCACCATACTAGAACCTAAGCATCCAGTCCCTGCCAATATCGAAAGGATGGAGGGTTTTCCCTCTCGCTATTTCCACGGACATAATTGGCAGCAATTTGGCCTAGGTCGATACGAGCAAGGGGTAACTGAACGCATCGATATGCCATATCAGAGACCCACCGAGCGTTTTGGTCTGGGCTACCAACCACTTCCATCCCTTTCTTCTTTTGAACGAGCTTTTCAAAGCATTAATCTTAATTCGGAAGAAGAAATCCTCCACCCCGACGAATCCGAAGATGAAGCCTATGAAGAATTTGACGTCATGTCAAATGGTGATGAATCCGAAGAAGAGTCAGCGCCCATTGTTCCCCTCACTAAACAAGACGAGTTTTATCTCCAATTGTTCCCTCTCCAAGAGGCCATCTTTCGCTTGCTTCTTCCACAAGAACGAGGTGAACCACCCCCTCCGCCACATCCATAAGCCATAATCCAAACTTGTATTATATGTATATACTAAAATAGTGGTTTTCACCACTACAAAAAAAAAAAAAAAAAACTCAAAAACTATGTTGTTTTGCATCTCAGGTCTTCCGAGGTCTTCACCGGTTTTCCCTTCCATTCCACCCATCCTTTCTTCCATAAGTCGACAATGAATTTCGAAGACTTATTCACCCCGCTCCATAATCCATATGATCCGGATAAGCCTAAGAAATGTGTCTTTGGTGTTACCTCAGGCAAACTCCTAGGTTTTATTATCTCTAAACGAGGTATTGAGGTGGACCCAAACAAGGTCAAAGCCATTATGGAAATGTGTCCCCCAACTAATTTGAAGGAGTTGCGTAGTTTACAAGGAAAGATTAATTCAATCCGTCGCTTTATTGCACAACTTTCTGATAAATGTAGGCCATTTTGCCACCTACTACAAAAGGGGGTACAATTTTCATGGACAGATGAGTGTCGGAAAGCCTTTGATGACATCAAGCGTACTTAGCGTCTCCGCCGTCTTAGCTCCGCCTTCGAGATCCCTTCCTTGCGAATTTCTTTGCAGGAATTTATCGATGATGATACCGCTAGACAAGCACGTCTTGATCAACTCACACTCATAGATGAAAAACGAATCAATGCTTTAGAGCATTTGCGAGTTTATCAAGACCGATTGAAACGTGCTTACAATGCCAAAGTTCATCTAAGAGAATTTCAAGTAGGAGATCTTGTCCTTAAAGAGAATCAACAAAACACCAATGCATTGCCGCATCTTCGAGATAAATTCGCGGCTAATTGGTTAGGTCCATATATGGTCACTGAAAGAGTGGGTAATGGAACTTATAGACTTGCCAATTTAGAGGGAGAGGAAGAACCCGAACCACTTAATGTTATACACTTGAGGGCATTCTACGCATAGTTTGAATTTTATATGTACATATATACATGGCTTGTACAAAAAAAAAAAAAAAAAACAAATAAAATAAAAAGAATTTGCATTTCATTGTTAGTTGCATACATCTCATTCAAAAACATTGCATTTCATGTGCATACATCTCATTGAAAACCATAACATTTCATTTTCAGCCATAGTTGCATATCATGTTAGAGACCATTCTATCTTTTGGATATAAAATTTGGTCAAGCAAAAGTCATGTTGCCTTAATCAGGGGCACCTTCATAAAATCCATCAAACCGAATTGTCATTCGTACACCCATTTTCCATTTGCACATATTTACATTGCCAAAATGTTTTCAATCACTCAGCCATTCCTAGTGTTTTAAGCAAACTTTGAAATGCATGTCAAAGTTCTCTAGGGCCATATCACAAATTACACTAAATAAAATCTTGAGTATTGGGAAATGATTTCAAAAGCGGTCTTGAACCTATCACATTTTCACATCTTAAAAACATCTTGTGTCAAAGAGAGATAACACCATCCTTGGGTTGTGCCTTGAAGTGAAAAGGGTAATCCTCGTTTGTCCTATCATGCAAACATAGTCCATAAAACAGTGGTTCTTACCACTATCACAAGCAATCACAAAATATAAATATAAACAGAGTAGTAAGGATAGGGTAAAATTCTCATCATACTTCGGTTGAGAATCCGATTCCCCAAAGCTCTAAGGAAATGAACATTTTTCACACACCACTGATCCCAAATAAGTTGTAAGGATCGTACTACTTGTCCAGTCAGACGGATAGGTAGTCATCCCCAAGGCTTACAAAGGTCAAAAACAACATGGACTATGGAGTTAACCTTCACCGGGGCTATAGACGCTTGACTGGCAGTGGAGTATACTCATTGCGTGGCGACATGTCTCTCCTCAAAAAGAGACCTCTGAATGCTCATACGGACAAACTAGCTTCGGGGTCTTCTCCATAACAGAGTTACCTAATTTATGCAAGATGAGGTTAATGAACACACTTGCACACACACAGGTTTTTGATTGCCTAGAGTCACTACCAGGTTAATGAACTCGCATGCACACACATTTGGTCCTAGTTGAATTAGGCAGTATTAGTAAGTTTGTTTGATACCACTAGCATGTTTGAGTCTTTGTAAAACAGTCTTCCTCCATATCTTCTTCCATATTCATGTCATTCCATACGTCATCCATTCACAAGCCACCAAGTTCGGTGCCCCTGATTAAACAATTATGATAACAATTTGCTAAATCTAACTATCTAAAAGTATGAGTGCTTCTTAGTGCATATTTCATTTCTTTTTACTTAGTCTCGCATTAATCATCTATAAGTTTGCATTCCATTCCATCACATATGCATCAAAAACATTAAAACATATAAAAACATGCATCACAAAAACATAGGCATTCACACAAAAGAGAGTAAAACACCAAATAAATAAAAGCCATGTTTATATATATATGTATAAAGGTCAAACGTACAATGAATGCCAAAAGGCTACAATATACAATAGAGCACCAAGGCTCATAAAGAGTGCATCTAAGCACTAAGCTAACCATCAAAAGAGGACCCCTACCTCCAATATCTCCCAGTCTTCCTGGGACAATGACCTCCTCATCCCCGGAATGATAGGGGAGAATCGGTGTCGTGCCTCTAACACCCTAAGCTGCAAAACAACAAAACAAAAATTTGTTACAAATTTTTCCAAAAAAAAAAAAACACATAATAAGTACTTGCTTAAATGAACAAATACCTCAACTGGCTGCACTGGCGCGTCCGCTCCCATCTCCGCCATAGCTCCCGCGTGCTTCACTCTCCCACACAACCTTTCACTTCACTTCACTTCATTCCACTCCCTCAGACGCACTTCTCTCAAGCTCGAACGCACAAATGAGCGAAATTCTCGCTGAAACTGTTTAAATAGCTGGTTTTGGTGCCCTGAAATGCAGTGGGGCATTTCATGGCGCATTCAGACGCAGTGGGGCATTTCATGATGCATTCAAACACCGGTGGGCGTTTCTGCCACCTCCAAATGCATACCGGCGTTTGGTGTCAGTATTGAATAAAAGAACAAAACTTACAAAATTGAAGCTTACCTCCTCCAAATTTCATCAAATTGCATCCATCCATTCTTCTTATCATAATAAAACATTTTGTGAAGGTTACAACAGTTTTGGAAACAAATTTTGTCATTTTGCTCAAAAAGCGCATCATTCATCATTGATTTACAAATTGGGTTAAAAACATTCAAAACCTTCACAAAATTAACAACATTCATCAATTCTTCTGATCTATCGTCAATTTCATTCATTCTTCTTTCATCATGCATATTTTTGCCAAATTAAATTAAAGTAAACCTCGTATCTAGTGGTATATTCTATCACCTTGGCGATTGCAGCGATTTGCATCCATGCAATTCGGTAAGAGGATTAAACCACCATAAGGACACTTACCATTTATCATCATCAATTATTTCACTGTTTGAAAATTGGAAATCAATTTTGGGTATCCTACTTTTCAAGTGACCTCATACCAAGATTAATTTGCTCAACAGTTGTCATTGATGGCCTAGTTCATGGGGCCTTAAACGTGGACAATCTTCAATATCATCATTATTTTGAGTCTTGCTAGAGATTAAGGCTACCTAGGTTGATTGGTTCCGACCCGAGGAATTATCCATACAGTCACTAGGAGCATCTCTAAAGTTCTGGACTCTTTCATATTGCATCTCTGCATATCAATGGCGCCAACAAGGCAATTTCATCAACAGTATGGATTCACCCACGGGAGTTGGGGCATCCGTTATCAATTTTTAACTTTCCTAATAGTAGAATTCATCTTACATGATCATGGAATTTAAAATTTGGCAAAAATCCCTTTCTAACCGTTGGGGCAGAAAACGGTTCATCTTTCACATCACTCATATCGTCTTCAATCATATTATTTTCTGGTTTGTACACCAACCCCTTTTCTGTTGGGACATAAACGGATGGTTCATACACCAACCCCTTTTTCACCGTTGGGGCAAAAACGGTTCATTTTCTTCCAATTGGCTCGTGAGAACCATTCTCGCTCGCCAATTGAGGGGGTAAGCTGATAAATTTTAAATATTCTTTTATTCTTTGGTCTTCAAAGTTGTGCTTTAGTCTTGAGAGAGAGTTGCGTCTGATCCAGATTTTCAAGTGTCCTAAGTTTTTGTGCTGCATTGTGTCTTCACACAAAGCAGCTCAAAAAGGGGCATCTGTAGACACCAAAATCTAGCCACTTGCAAGTCATCTATACCTTCCTGTCAGCCACGTGTCGGTCATCCACCTTCCCGCCATTATTTGGCCCAAATCCACACTTTCCCGCCATTATTTGGCCCAATTTCACCTTTCCCGCCATTTTTCATCCCCAAATTTATTTAAATTAATATTTATATATATATAATATTTTAATATTTTAATATATATATTTAAATAATAGTTTAAGTGATTTAATCTGAGCCGTCCATCCTTCATTTAATCTCATCCGTCCATCCATCTTAATCCATTTCACAACCTAGATTTATTCTCTACCCTTAGATCCACTTTAATCTTAGCCACACGTTCAAAGTGTCGTTAAAACCCTAAAGTGTGCCCTAAGAGTAGATTATAAATTGAGTCACCTTGATGGCTCAAACCCTATGTCTTTTGCTACTTCTATCTCCGATGTTTTCTATCTTCTTCTAACTTCTTCTATCTCCTTATCTCCTCTATCTCTCTTCTGCTACCCTTTCGCCGCATCCATCGCCGCTTTCACCGCCATTCCTTCTGCAGCATTCTGCAGAATCCCCCATTCTTGTCGCAAGTGCCCGCGGGCGTTTACCCCTTTACCAAGTGCCCACGGGCGTTTACCCACAGCCACAGACTCAGACCGGCGTCTGAAACCTTAATCCAGAAGCACGCGGGCGTTCAACGAGTGCACCAGGGCGCCTTCCGCAGCCGATTTGATAGCCACATTACTTCCAGGTGTCGCCTGGTCTAGCTGCGTTAACAGAGAACAGGTATAAATTAGTTTAAAGCAAGTAACTTCTTTTCTTTTATTGATCTGTTGTTGAATTCCTGCATTTCATTTTTCTAGGGTTTTAGATTGTTTCTGAGGGCTCACACAGTGGAGCCCTCTTATTAATTTCTAACTCCTTGATAGTGTTAATGTGTGCAGGTTTTTGACAGCAGATCCGGTTTATTGATGGCAACTGATTAAGCTGGAGTGGTCCAAGCAAGGGATACAACAAAGCCCACTCACTCTGTTGGGATTGAAGATACATTCTTCGGAAGCGCCACCATTTGTGCCAACTAGGGTTTCGGAGAACCCTAGCATAACTTGTAATCTTGTATCACGAATAAAGGGTTACAAGCCCAGTTGTATTCAAAAAGGAGTTTTTAAACTCCATCGATTAATAGAAATCGTTTGTTTTGTGCAACTATTCTGTACTCTGTTATTGTGATTTTATTTATTCTTGTTTGGCGTGTATTTTTAATCTACAGTATGTTAACCCATGCAATTATTGAACCAATATTTTAGATAGAAACAATTTGTATGGTGATTTATTTATCAAATACACACCTATATTAGCATTCAGTGGTGTTAATTCTATAGTATCTCATATTTGAGTGTTTGCACATGCAAGATTCATGCACATTCTAAAGTAGAAGTGAAGAAAATTGGAAGAGAATTATAGGAAGTGTATCTTTCTTAGGTAAATTAATGAGTCAAAGCATATCAAATCATGGACCCTAACACCAAGAAGTTGGATATTAGTCAAGATGTCATATTTTACAAGAATATTGATTTCGAATATTCTTCTATTAAGCCACATGTTTCATACGAAGCACCTATTTTTTTGTCTATGCAAAAAATATCTAAGATACAGATTAATAATTTAAATATGGTAATTACTCTAATGATGGATATGGTCATGTAAATCATAGAGTTATTAATATAGTACCATTTGAACCACATTATTCAAATACCACTCATATGCCTAAGTGGCACCTTAGTATAGTTCATGATATGAGATTAGATGGAGTCTTAGTCACATCAACTACAAGGTCAATAATTTATATCAAAGTTCATAATGAGTTCTATCTTTCACTTATTAGCATAATGATGTAGAACTTTAAATTTTAAATAGCTTAGAAAACCCTTGCATCAAAATAGTTGACGGATACCATGAATGTTGAGTATCAAACTTTGATAAAGAAAAAGATGTGGCAACTTGTTGATCTTCCACCAGGGAAGCAAGCCATTGGTTGTAAGTGAATTTGCAAGATCACATACAATTATTATCATAATATTAACAAGTATAATAAAAATATTGTTATGAAGGGCTATGCATAATTGACTATGGTGACACCTTTAATCTAATAGAAAATATCAAGACCATTCATATGGTATCTAAAATTACAACTTGGTTTGGATGGAATTTGTAACAAACACATGTAAAGAGTGACTTACTGAATGGTAAACTCATTGAAGAAGATAATATGCTATACTCAAAGAGATTTATCATGCATGGATAATAGAGAAAGGTATGAAGGCTCATCAAATATATAGGTTGAAGTAAGCTCCTAAAGCCTAGTATATCAGGATTAATCAACCTATTATGTGACATGATCTGAACCTATATCTCAAATAGTAAGTTGGGAAAGGTCATGATCACAATTGTGTATGTAGATGACTTGGTCATCATTGGAAGTTTAGATAAGTTCATTGAAAGGAATAAGGATATTTTAAAAAAGTTGTTCAACATGACTAATCTCAAGCTAATACATTATTATCTTGGCTTGGAGGTGTGGTAGATAGAGAATCATATTTTCATGTCATAGATGAAATATACCAAGGTGTTACTTAAGAAGTTTTTAATGATAGACTACAATCTTGTGTCTACTCCAATGGAGGCAGGGTTGCAACTATCCCAAAATGATACATCACCATAGGTATATGCAACTCTTTATTGATAATTTATCATAAGTCTCATTTAGTTGACATATACAATCTAGAAATATGCTATATTGTTAGTTATATTTCACAATTCATGCAAGAACCAAGGTTATGCATTAAAAATAATAAGGTGAGTACTTGGACACAACCCATGGTACAACTAAGCATAGTTTATATTACAAGAATAATGATTAGCCCTTCTTGATAAGATTCATCAATGTAGACTATGTAATATTTATCGATGATAGGAAACCCACATCTAGATATGTATTCTTTTTAGGACCCATTCTAACATCATAGGGAAGTAGGAAGCAACATATTGTTGTTTGATCTTATATAGAGGCATAATATTATGTTATAGAAGGATTTGTCTATAAAGTGATATGGTTTCATTATATATTTTTAGGGATGGATATTTTATAGAAGTAACCAATGATCCTAAATTGTGGCAATTAGTGAGTTTTCAAGCTTATTTAAACCTTATTTTTCATGAGTGCACTAGGCACATTGAGGTTTAGTTACACTTCATTTGTGAAAATGGTCAACAACATGACATAAAAATTTATTTTTTTCCTACTATAGATTAACCTACAAATATTTTTACAAAGTTTTGCATATGTAAAGTTTAATTTTTTTTATTTTCTTGTTTACGCTCAGATTAAATATTGCTGTAATAAGGGTATAAATGTTATAATAGCTGGGTAGTTATGTTAAGAAATCAACATGGTAGAAACCATCTTATACCTATTTACCACTTTTATTTCATGTATATATTTCATTATTACATCAATGATAATTCACCATATCAAATATACATTGCTAAGAAAGTAGAAGTTGATAGAGCTAACAAGGAAATAAATAAGAATCTCACTAGTCCCACAAAAAATATCAGAAGCAATCTAGAAGGAAACAAAGGATCTTATAATTGGTGGGAAATAAACTACTAAGGAGACTACCAGAGGGTAGGTCAATTTTATATAATCATAGAAGGTTTCTATTATTAGAAGTGCTCTAGTTCATCTAGTTAAAAATTTACATAAATATATCAAGCCATTGCTATAAGAAACATGGTTGGTCTATGTTAGATACATTATGTTGTTGAATTAAAAAAATGAAGACGTACTAGAAGGAGATCAACAACTATAAAAGCCATTGAATTATAATATAAAAAATATTAGAAGCCATCTAGAGGGAAAAAAAAGGTCCTATAATCGGTGGATAATAAACTACTAAGAAAAATACTAGAGGGTAGGTTAATTTTATATAAGTGTAGAAGGTTTCTATGATTATAAGTGCTCTTGTTTATCTAGTTGAAAATTTACATAAATATATCAAGCCATTGTTGTAATAAACATGGTTGGTCTATGTTAGACACATTATATTGTTAAATTATTTATAAACAAATGAAAATGTACTAGAAGGAGATCAACAACTACAAAACCCATTGGCATACATTGATAACATTTTTTAAAGCCTAGGAAATAAAATAGAATAAAGTTGGTTTAAATCATATTAGTAAGTAGGGTAATCCCCTTATATAGAGAGTTCAATATGAAATCAGAAATAAATTTAATGCAACAAGCCTTAGATGACTATAACAAGTTGATTGGCAAGATCAATGGCTGAATTCTAAAAATAAACACTCCACTCAAAAATATTGGAATCAAGGTTGATATGAAAGAAGGAGAATTGATGAATAAAATAGAGGATGTTGTACTCAATAAATGGAACAACACTAGAAATATATCTTCTTAAAATTTAAATATTATAGAGTAAAAGTCCTCACAAAGGTTGTGGATTTGATATCATCCAAGATCCAACTTCCTAAATTGAACAATATTATGATAAAAAATGGTAATAGAACATAATATGGCAAGGACCTAATTGACATAAAATTGTCGCATGACCTAAAATATGTTGAAGAATAATTGTATAAGTGGTTAAATTACTAGAATAAACTAGAAAAAGAAAAATATGGAGTTACTTCATAGAATTATTATAGCCTACCCCTGATCCCTTTGTAAGAAAAAATATTTAGTTTCATGTTGTATTACTGAATTTGGATTCCCAAAGTGATTTTTTATTAAATATAAACATGTAATTTGTAAGCCAAGTAGTTAAATAGTTCAAAGTAAAGGAAAGATTAATTATTGTTGGCTATCCATGGAAACCAACAAAATTTTGTGTCTAAGTAGAAAAATTAAGTAAGAAAGGAATTCAAAATTTGTAATGATGAAGCATTGAAGATATTTTATGCATAATTATTCAAAGTATTTAATACAAGCATTTCCAAATTGTTTGAAATATTTGAGAGGTGTTTGTGTTTATTTTATTTTGAATGTGATATTATTTTTGAGTGAAACTTCATTGCTATGTTGGATATTTGGTTTGATCTCTTGTTTATATTTCACTCAAATTTGAATGGTATATTATGGACCATTAAAATTTGAGTGAAATATTCCATAGACCTATTTTCTACTTTTACACTATAATATTTTTCTTTCTTACTTTCTAGAAAATTTTCAAAAATAAAAAATTAATTGTTAAGGGCTTCTTTTATTAAAATCATAGTGAACTTTAATATTGTGTATTATATTTTTGAACTTCATTCTCCTATTTGAGAGAATAAAATTTTGTGCCCATAGTGGAGAAATGAAGATGACCATTCTTGGCCCTCCTAATGCAATCCAACATGGTTTGAATATTTTGCAAGTACAATTTGGCATAACCACCAACATGCTCATAATATTTTGGGATTACCATTTAGTCATTTCATTTTCATCCCCTCAACATATTGCATTCATTGACAAAGAAGAATATACAACATAAGAGAGTAATCAATAAATATTAGCCAATCTTCAACATTAAGTAGCACAATGAGCCCCTCACAAATACATTTGAGAAAACTAGCTTCTAAAATATCTTATTTCTAATCCCAAGCAACCTCAGGGGAGATTAAACCATACTTTACAAAATTTTCCTTATAGAATTATGATCCTGATTTTGATAAACCAAAGATATCTAATTATAACCCGAGTAGTCATAAAAGTCCTTTCTTCTCTAATGTATAAAAACTAAAAATTCACTTCTCTCAAACTTGAAAGCAATTATTATAATTTTTAATCTCTTAATATGTGAATCTTAGCCCTAAGATTTCCTCCCATATATTTATAATTTCTATCTTTTCAAAATTTAATGTCTAGTAAAAATCCTCCACCACAACCCCATACCTATTTTTTGGCCATAGGAAAATTGGATTTGAATATATGTGCATTCCATTTACCTATGAAATACCAAATGGCTAGGAATTTCATACTCAAGTTTTTAGGAGATGGTAAAAATAATTTTGAGGATGTTCTAAAAGTATTTGTAAAAGTATATGTCACCCTTATCATTGATCATGAAGATGTATCTACCAGGATGTTTGTTGAGATATTAATAGGCGTTGTTCCTTAATTTCAAGAATTATTTAATGGTTGTATTAGAAATTAGTATTACCTTGAAGGTATATTTTTGTCTTAGTTCCCCTCATTGCCAAATGTAAAGGATTTGATGTATTAATTATCTTTCATAAATAAAGGAGAAAAAGAGCCCATGATATCATACATTGAAAGTTTCTATAAGACTTGGAATCATATTTTTTAGAGGATAAAACCTTTTGAAGATATTGATCTTTATTATTTTAATCTAACACAATATTAATATTTCTTTTATGTTAAAATAAGCAAGACCAAGAAACATGGATTAGGCCAAATCCCATGCTATTGTGACAAAATATCATTTGTATCAATTCAAGAAATGGAAGAAAAACAAGGTAATGAGAAGAAAGAGAATATAAAAACCATGGAATTTACAACCAAAGAAGAGTGTTATATCATGAATATGCTACAGATCCTTGTTGAACTCATGAAATGGTATATGCTCATGAGTTTGCATTTTAACAATTAGAAGGAAGGAAGGAATCTTTTTCAACCTCTAGATTTAGGTTGAATTCCCACTGATATAGCTGAAACAAACCATCCTAAATGTAGGAAAGCAAATCTAGGAAGATAAAAATATATGAAATATAAAGTAAATATGGTGAAAGTAAATAATTTTGAAACCATAGTAAGATTAGTGTAGATAAATCATCATATTTGGAGGGAATCAAATTACATTAGTGTGCTCAATGTCTAAAAAATTTGTACTAATAGAAAAAAGGACTAACGTATGAGAAATTAGTACCATAGTCACTTTGCATCCACAAATTGAAAGGAAAATACCACAAGTAATAAGTAAATACCATGCATAGTCTTTCTATTATTAGTGAAAATGAGCTCACTATACAATGGAGTATCACATATTCTAGCTATGGATTTCTCAAATGGCCAAATGATCCTTACAATAGAGACCATAGCTCCTATTTATAACCAATTATTTACCTAAGAGTTACTAGATGTAAACCATTTCTACTCCTAGTAAAATCTCTAGTAGGATCATCTTTAGAAAAATTATGCACCACTAAACTTTACGAGCTTCTAAATTACTTCTAAACATGTTTAACAATATTCTATCTCACAGTTGGTGCCACATGAATACATATATCACTTTATGGGTGGTTTAATTGAAAATAATTTCTCAAATTTCATGTCCAGGACTCCATATCCATCAATTCATATTACTTGTAGATAAATAATTGATTTGTTAACAAATCAACAATTTGTTGATGAATCACCAATTTTCATACTATGATAATTTTACAAATATAGATGGCATCATGATAATGCTAGAAAGGAAGCTAAGGAATTGGGATTTTGCTAATGAATCAAGAGCGTGTTGATAAATTGAGAGTTTGTCAATGGATTTGGATTTTACTAAAGGACTAGGTGTTTTTCAACAAATCATCAATTCCCATGATTAGGTATTTTCTAGAAAGTTTTCCAAAATTTCTAGTTCACACTACTTTTAGGGATAAAAAATCCTTTCTCAATTATCCTCCATGACTAAATTTTGATTGGAAATTGAAGGTAGTATCCAAGCTACTACAAGCCTCAATAACTAGGTCATTGCCTTGAAAAGGCAATAGGTTGAGAGACCATCCTTTAGTGAAAAAAATAAAATTAATTTAAGCATAGACCTCAACTTATTTAGAGAAATCCTCCAATACTTCCACCATCTATTCCCATGGATAATCAAGTGAAAATAATCAATATTATGAATTGCACCAAACCACATGATTAGGTTGGTTGTGCAATATATCAATGGGCTATTTATTTTGGGTTCATATCTATTTATCAATTAGAAGATGAAAGTTAATTTCTCACTACTAATTAAAAGCAATAGTTTTACCATATTAAATTTTTTATTTAAGAATTATAGACAATACAATGATTGTTAAGATTACTAGAATGCTTGGTCTTCCCTTTCATGACATAAATAAACAAATATTTCTAATTGGATTACTAGGTTCTTAACGTTACAAAGTATGAAAAAGATCTTATCGTTTAGTTGATAATATTTCTAGAAAATAAGATTCTTATGAATGTGATCATAATTAATATACTTGATAATTGGGGACTGTTGCCGAGCAAAAAGTTTTCTAGGGATGTGGGAGGACATATTAGTTTGGACTAGTATTATATAATTATTCTAATCCAAAATAAAATTGAGAGGTTTTATTTTGATCCAAAATTAAAAAAACATGTTGTGGACCAATCCAACTCAATAAATGATATCCTATTCAATAAATTTGTGCTAGAGATATATATCTTAAGCTTGTCAACATTAGACAAAAGATATTTAGAAGAATCAAAAGAAGGAGATACTATATTTTAAGATCAAATGTGGCTTATGTATTTTTATGGCAACATGAGTAGAGTTAGAAGTGGATATCCAATCCCATAGAGGTGAAATGCACCCATGTATCTTCTACCTAAAGTTTAGCTGCACAAATAACATCACAAAATATAATGATTTACTTATTATTATTAAGGCTACAAAATAATGGAATACAAAAAGCCTATCAATGTTTGGTGATATATAACTAGTCATGAAACAAGTCAACAAATAGTTTCAAGACAAGAAAAAACACCGCAAATGCTATCAAAATCTAGTGTTGGATGAAATAGAGTTGTTTCATTTTATTAATTTGTATCTTATACCCATAGAGAGTCATAAAATGTTAGATGATTTAGCCATTTCATTGTTTATATTTCTCCCAAACAAGATTATGCCTATCCTTTGATATTTAATGGAGATTATGTATAGGTAAAAAGTACCAAATAATATCAATTTCTAGTTAGGGTTTCATGACTACAAACATCTTGAAGATTTTTTGCATTGGTAGAGTTTAAATTTTTTTGTTTTGAAGGAATCTCTTCCTCATAGTTATCTAATATAAAGAAATAATTAGAGGGTTTAATTTTTCAATTTAAAAGTAATAAGATCCCTATGGGTTTTATATATTTGGAAGAGTTGTCAACCACCATGAACAACATATTCAAAAAAAGTTTCAAAATCTAACTTTTCTTCTAAAGAATGATAATAGATGAACATACATATGAAGGAAAAATTGAAGTATCTATTGCTAGGAAAGTATTACACCCAAGAGAAGAAAGAAAAATTCTTGGTATTGTCCAAAGAGTGTGAAGTATTTTTCTTGGTCTTATTAAGACCTCATAATGTATTAAATTGAAGAGTAATATCATATTATTTCCCTTAAGATGAATGTTATGCCCTTCTACAAGAGGCATTGTAGGTTTAATACAATTATTGAAGATATCATCAGAAATAAAGTGGATAATTTATTGAAGGCCAAGATCATCTTTTCCATTAGGCATTCCACATAGGTTGCAAATATTATCTTGGTAAGAAATAAGAACAAGAAAATTAATTTGTGTTAATTTTTTGAACTTGAATAAAGCCTTTGTAAAAGAAACTATCATCTCCCCATGATGTATCAACTACTCCAAGTAATAAGAGGATCTTAAATAGTATTAATGCTTTATGCAGTTTTTGGGTACAATCATATTGGAGTGGCATCACAGGACCAACATGAAATTGTGTTTGTGATTTTTGAGGGATCATTCGTATATATATTGGCTTGATGGAATTTGTATTCAAAGAATATTTTCATTATAATATACTTGAATTCCCTAACCATTTTCTTTAAAAGAAGGAAGAATCACATAAATCATGTAAAGAAAATGCTAGATAGATGCAAACAATTTAGGATTTATATCAATCCCAGGAAGTTAGTATTTGTAGTTATTGAATACACATTATTGGGATATATTGTATCAAAAAGTGGACAAGGATTAATATTGTATGAGTGGATGCAATAATAGAACTACCATTTTATTAAGCAAAAAAGGTGTGCAATCCTTATTTCAAAAAAATAATTTTCTCATGACATTTGTTCTTTACTTTCTTGATATTATTCATCATTTAAGATGTTTGATGAAGAAGAATTTTTATTTTAAAGGGGATGAACAAGAAAAGAAATACTTAACCAAAATTAAATAAGCAATTGGGTTGGTTCTAGCCTAAGCTTACTCAAGGTATGATAGAGATTTTATTCTTTTTTATATGATTCTAAACACTATAACATGTATTCCTTTAGCCAATGAGGCTATGGTTGAATAATTAAGACATATGGGTGACATAGATGAAGCAGAACTGTTATAACACACAAAAAAATTCACACAAATTTCATTAACAGAGGTTTCAAATTCAAAAATACAGCAGTTATATCCAAAATGGACAAGACCCATTTTACAATGTATGCACTCCTTTTATAACAGACCCGACCCCCTTCGGACATCATTACATAGAATGCGGGATTCCTTGTAACCGCCCACATGAATGTTCTATCGCCGCCTGCATGTTGTGGCCAGGTGTCTTCCATCATCATGGCATGGGATGGCGGAGTGCCCTGCAGCCGCCTGTCCATCCACCCGTCGAGTCATCATTCATAGGAATGCTCCATAGCCATCTGTAATCTACTACCATGTGCCCTTCTACAATGGCCTCTGTAACCGCCTAGTGCTCTATGGCCACCTATAATTTGATGCCACATGCCCTTTTGTAATGGCCTCTACAATCATCGGCTAGTCTGGAGTCGTGAGCGTTTTGTCGTGATATCACGACGTTTTTGCTTCCTTACGCCCTCTCTCCTCTTCGGTCATGATATCATGATGTTTTGGCATTCAGCCTCTATTTGCTCCTTCGGGTCGTGATTTCATGACACGTCGCAAAATCGT
Organism: Wollemia nobilis; assembly: GCA_028583015.1. Lineage (NCBI taxonomy): Eukaryota > Viridiplantae > Streptophyta > Pinopsida > Araucariales > Araucariaceae > Wollemia > Wollemia nobilis. The sequence continues at coordinate 10,145,481 of JAQPPZ010016890.1, forward strand.
GACGCCTCCGCCTTCCGCACTCGCTTTCCACCTTCGGGCCATGAAATCACGACATGTTGCGATTTTGCGACAGTTGCTCCTTTCGGCTCTTCCTTCTCAGAAAGTGTCATGATTTCATGACCATTTTTCCCCTTGGTGCCTTTGCCCCAAAAGTGTCATAATTTGGCGACCACTTTGCACCCTGTTGCCTTGCTTTTGAAAGTGTCACGATTTCGTGACCACTTCGCGCCTTTGAGCCTCGCTTTCGAAAGTGTCATGATTTCGTGACCACTTTGTGCCTTTGAGCCTTGCCTTCGAAAGTGTCACGATTTTGTGACCACTTTGCGCCTTTGAGCCTAGCTTTCAAAAGTGTCACGATTTCACGACCACTTTGCGCCTTTGAGCCTTGCTTTTGAAAGTGTCACGATTTTGCGACCACTTTGCGCCTTTGAGCCTTGCCTCTGAAAGTGTCACAATTTCACGACCACTTTGCGCCTTTGAGCCTAGCTTTCGAAAGTGTCACGATTTCACGACCATTTTGCACCTTGGCTCCTTTGCTTCGAAAATGTCATGATTTCATGACCATTTTGTGCCTTGGCTCCTGTGCTTTGAAAATGTCATGATTTCATGACCATTTTGTGCCTTGGCTCCTTTGCTTTGAATATGTCATGATTTTGTGACCATTTTGCGCCTTGGCTCCTGTGCTTCGAAAATGTCATGATTTCGCGACCATTTTGCGCCTTGGCTCTTTTGCTTAAAAAATGTCATGATTTTGCGACCATTTTGCGCCTTGGCCCCTTTTCTCAAAAAGCGTCGCGATATCGTGATAGTTTGGCCCCTTGGCGCCTTTTTGTAAAAAGTGTCACGATTTCACGATAGCCTTGGTACTTAGGGAAAAAAATATTTTTGGGTGATGCAAGATTGCTCTTCCACCACCTAATGCTCCTGCATCAAACACTCGGGGTGAATTGAGAAGTGACCTTCACTTTTGATCTGTTTGAGGTAGACCTAGGCGGTCAACCTCTGCCTTCGACAACCAAGTCGCATATTCTATGGGCCTACCCTTCCACTTGATCAAATACTCAGAATAACACCTGTTTCGAGTACTAAGGCCCTCACGCATATCAAGGACTTCTTCTATATTGTCTGCGACTGGAGTGACCGTGGGAATGCTCCACAAATTTGGGCTTGGTGTTGCATTGCTATCTCCTTCATGAAACTCGACCAAATCTGAAATGTTAAAAACTGGTGAGATGTTAAGTTCACTCGACAACTCCACCTTGTATGCATTACCCGAATCCCATTTCCCAATGATCCTGCATGGCCCAAATTTCTTCATCTTCAGCTTATTATAGGTCTTGGCAGGAAACCTCTCTTTTCTTAGATGGACCATGACGGAATCTCCTACTTCAAACTCCTTAGCCCGGCGCTTCTGGTCTGCCCTGGCCTTATACTGAGTATTCATCTTAGCAATGTGCCTTGTCACCTCCTCATGCACTCCCTTCAGGTGTTCAACAAAGTCTTCAGCCTCAGCACTGCATTTTTCTCTTGTATCCATCCTTCTCAACTCTGAAGCGTTTCTTGGGCTGCTCCCATAGATTATCTGGAATGGCAATTTATTGGTACTTCTATTGACAGAGCTATTGTAAGTGAATTCTGCCTGCGACAAAACTAAATCCCATCCCTTGGGCTTGTCTTCGACCAAGCATCTCAGTAGATTGCCCAAGCTCGTATTTACCACCTTTGTTTGGCCATCTGTTTGGGGGTGGTATGCAAAACTAAATTTTAAATCCATATTCAATTTCTTCCATAGGGTTCTCTAGAAATACCCTACAAACTTGGTATCCCTGTTTGAAACAATGCTCCTTGGCAGCCCATGAAGGCATACCACTTCCTTGAAGAATAAACCATCCACATGGACCGCATCGCTAGTCTTCTGGCAGGGAATAAAATGAGCCATTTTTGAAAACCTGTCCACTACCATAAATATGGAGTCGTGTCCCCTCTGCGTCTTGGGTAAACCAAGAACAAAATCCATGCTAATATCCTCCCATGGCCTTTTGGGTATAGGTAGTGGTTGATATAAACTAGTAGGCTGCCTCACACCTTTTGCCATATGGCATATCCTACAACTTTGCATGAATTTTGCCACATCTTGTTGTAATTGCGGCTAGTAGTAGTTTTCACTAACAAGGGAGGTCTTGTCTCGACCAAAGTGTCCAGCTAAACCTCCACTGTGCCTTTCCTTGATGAGATTCTCCCTCATTGAGCTCCTCAGAATACATAATTGGTTCCCCTTGAACAACATTCCATCTTAAATCAAAAAAATTAACCACTTAGTCCTGTCCAATGTAATAGGCGTAGTGCAGGTTTTCCAAGCTTCTACGAAGTTGGGGTCTGCAGGGTATAAACCCTTGAGCTCAACAAACCCAACAACCTCCACCTTCATCTCCATCAGTAAACATTGCCTCCTACTCAAGGCATCCACAACTCTGTTGGATCTCTCGCTCCGATGCTTCAGCACAAAGGTGTAGCTCTGCAGGAACTCCACCCATTTCAGGTGCCTCTGATTTAACTTTCCTTGACTGTTAATATATTGTAGTGCTTGATGATCAGTATAAAGAACAAACTCATTTGGCAACAAATAATGCCTCCATTTCTTCAGAGCCTGAACTATGGCATAGAACTCCTGATCATATATCGAATACTTCTTCCTAGCATTGTTGAGCTTCTCACTAAAATAAGCAACAGGCTTACCCTCTTGGCTCAATACGGCCCCTATGGCACTATCGCTCGCATCACAGTCTACCTAAAACACCTTATTAAAATTTGGAATGGCTAAGATAGGTTGCTCTGTGACCTTCTTCTTTAGCATAGCAAAGCTTTTGTCTACTCCAGCTGTCCACTTGAATTCCTTCTTGTTCCCCCTCATTGTCTCCGTAAGGGATGCACAAATACTGCTGAAGTTTCTAATGAAATTTCTATAGAACCGGCCGTAACGTGAAATGATCTCACCTCAGTCACGCTTCTTGGAGCAGGCCATTCTATGATAGCCCTCACATTTTTGGGGTCCATTTTGAGACCATCTGGTGAGATAACAAATCCCAGGTATACTAGCTCCCTCTTCATGAAGTTACACTTTTTTAGATTTATCAGCAGCTACTCCTCCCGTAGTTTCTCAAAAACCCTCTTGACGTGCATCAGGTGTTCCTCCAGGTTTTTGCTAAAAATCAAGATATCATCCAAGTAGACTATAACAAATTTGCTTAGAAATTCCTTCAGGAATTCATTCATTAACCGCATGAAGGTACCAAACTCGTGCACTACTGCATACCTTCTCATCTGCCTCCTTCAGGGGTTTCAAATTATGTCGAACTCCATTTTTCAACAAGGAATATGTATTGGCTTGACCATCGTGTACAACACTTCGATCAAACTGCCATGGTCTCCTAAGCAAAAAGTGACATGCATCCATGGGCAAGATGTCACAAAGGACCTCATCACGGTAAGTTCTGATGTTAAACTTCACCAGGCATTGCTCACTGACCAGCACCCGATGGTCCTTTTGTAACCATGTAATCCGATAAGGGTGCAGGTGTTTTCTTCTCTCCAACTGCAACTTAGCAACCATCTCCTTAGAGACCAAGTTGTCAATGCTTCCATTATCGATGATGATGTTACAGACCTTGCCTGCGCACTTGCATCTTGTTCAAAATAGGCTATTCCTCTGGTCTACCTTATTTTCTTCATTCAACAAGACTCTTCTAATGATCATCGCTTCCCCTTGTTCTGCCTCCTCAGAGTGCTCAGATTTGACACCTTCGTCTACTACAGCAACTCGGGCCTAACCCTCAGGTCTTTGATTTGGCCTTTCTTGATGCTACGGGTAGTTGTATGCCCGATGTCCTTCTTTGTAGTTGAAGCAGGTTCCTCGAAAGACACTTCTTCCAAACCCTCACCCAGGCCTACCTCTTACCCTTGGGTAGTTGTTCTGATTGCGTGGGCGTTGGGTATTTTCCTCCTTCTCTTCTTTCTAGTTCTGGCTACTTCTTGCTTCACCAGTCTTCCTCAAATCTCTACATCTTCCTCCACTGGTCCTTCCACCAGCTCTTCCACCCCTCTCCTTTCCTCTCTGCTTACCATCAAATCTCCTATTCAATTTCTCTTCTACTTTTAATGCAAACTGGTATGCATCCTCAACCATGCTCATCCTAACTAGACCCAATTCTTCTTGAATGCTGGTTCTCAATCCATTGATGTATCGTGCGACTTTCTACTTATTCTCCTCAGAATGGCCGATTCTAATCGAGATCTGATAGAACTCCTCTGTATACTCCTTGACAGATTTACTTGCCTGTCTAAGAGTCTACATCTTCCTCAATAGATCCAACTCATAATCTACGGGGATGAATTGCCTCTTCAATTTCTCCACCATCCTATCCCACTTGGTGATCTTTTCCTTTCCCCTCCTGTTCCTTTCTAGCTGCACTCCTTTCCACCAGATGCTAGCATGTCCATTCAAATTTATTTTTGTGAACTTGATCCAATTTGGATCTGAGATCTCCTCATACTCGAAGTATTCCTCCATGTCGTTGATCCAATCTATCAACTCCTTGGGATTAAGATTCCTAGAATAGGTGGAGACGTCAAACTTTGGCTTCTTCTCGATCTAGGATATGGCCCTATACAGCCTAGCCTCTGTTGGATCCAATGCTTCTTCTTCATTAGATGGACCCTCTTCTTCCCAAACTTCATCTTCACTGGGTTCCTCCCTTCTTGGCTCAACTCCTCTTCTAATTTCCTCCTGCAGGGCTTGAACTTGCCTCTGCAAGGCTCTAAGATCGACCTCTACTCCCCTATTCCTCACACCACCACAGTTCCTACGCGAAGGCATCCTACTCGCTTCCTCACACCCACAACCACAATCCTGGCACAAACTGCCTCACTGTCGACGATCGGTTTGCGCACTCAGAACCTTCTGGATCTGATACCACTTGAAGTAGAACTATTATAACACACAAAAAAATTCACACAAATTTCATTAACAGAGGTTTCAAATTCAAAAATATAGCAGTTATATCCAAAATGGCCAAGAACCCGTTTTATAATATATGCACTCCTTTTATAATAGACCCGACCCCCTTCGAACATCATTACATAGAATGCGAGATTCCCTGTAACTGCCTGCACCAGTGTTCTGTTGCTGCCTGCATGTTGTGGCCAGGTGTCTTCCATCATCATGGCATGGGATGGTGGAGTGCCCTGCAGCCGCCTGTCCATCCACCCGCCGAGTCATCATTCATAGGAATGCTCCATAGCCATCTGTAATCTACTACCACATGCCCTTCTACAATGGCCTCTGTAACCACCTAGTGCTCTATGGCCACCTGTAATTTGATGCCACGTGCCCTTTTGCAATTGCCTCTACAATCATCGGCTGGTCTGGAGTCGTGAGCGTTTTGTCACGATATCGCAACATTTTTGCTTCCTTACACCCTCTCTCCTCTTCGATCACGATATCGTGACATTTTGGCATTCGGCCTCTATTTTCTCCTTCGGGCCGCGATTTTGTGACACGTCACAAAATCGCGACGCCTCTGCCTTCCGCACTCGCTTTCCACCTTTGGGCCGCAAAATCGTGACATGTCACGATTTCATGACAGTTGCTCCTTTCGGCTCTTCCTTCTCAGAAAGTGTTGCGATTTTGCGACCATTTTGCCCCTTGGTGCCTTTGCCCCAAAAGTGTCACGATTTCACGACCACTTTGCACCTTGTCGCCTTGCTTCTAAAATTGTCGTGATTTCATGACCACTTCATGCCTTTGAGCCTCGCTTTCGAAAGTGTCGTGATTTTGTGACCACTTTGTGCCTTTGAGCCTTGCCTCCGAAAGTGTCATGATTTCGTGACCACTTTGCGCCTTTGAGCCTAGCTTTCGAAAGTGTCACGATTTCGCGACCACTTTGCGCCTTTGAGCCTTGCTTTCGAAAGTGTCACGATTTCGCGACCACTTTGCGCCTTTGAGCCTTGCCTCTGAAAGTATCATGATTTCACGACCACTTTGCGCCTTTGAGCCTAGATTTCGAAAGTGTCGTGATTTCACGGCCATTTTGCGTCTTGGCTCCTTTGCCTCGAAAATGTCATGATTTTGCGACCATTTTGCACCTTGGCTCCTGTGCTTCAAAAATGTCACGATTTCGTGACCATTTTGCGCCTTGGCTCCTTTGCTTCGAAAATGTCGCAATTTCGTGACCATTTTGTGCCTTGGCTCCTATGCTTCGAAAATGTCATGATTTCACGACCATTTTGCACCTTGGCTCCTTTGCTTTGAAAATCTCATGATTTCACGACCATTTTGCGCCTTGGCCCCTTTTCTAAAAAAGCGTCGCGATATCGCAACAGTTTGGCCCCTTGGCGCCTTTTCGTAAAAAGTGTCACTATTTCGCAACAGCCTTGGTACTTAGAGAAAAAAATATTTTTGGGTGATGCAAGATTGCTCTTCCACCTCCGGATGCTCCTGCATCAATAGATCACACCAAGGTTCAAATACCAATGGTAAAAAATAGGATATATAGATTAATGTAATTAAGTTGATGCATAATGGAAAGGAGGATCATTTCAAAACCCTTCTTTTTATGTGAAGGAAAAAACATGTATTCCTTTATAGAAAATGATGATGGAGTTGACTAGCCAACTGGTTTCATAGTTTAGAAACTCAAGAAATGAGTTGAATCATAAAAAACTAGAGAAGCATTTCTATGTAATGGTGAAAGTAGTGAAGGCTTTTAACTTATAAATTTCAAATGCTAAATTGATTATTTTTGTTGTATATACAATCATAGCAATTAGTTTGGCACAAAAAAGATAAAAAAATAAAAGATATACTTGGGTGCCTCAAGTTTAATAGGTTGATCTATAGATAAAACCCATAAAGTTTATTTTTAGGAAAGGATTATGTAAACTAATGATTACTGATTATGAACATATTCCTTACAAGATAAAGATTGTTGGTTTTATTCTTTGGACCCAGGGCATTGCCAATTGATATACAAACTTACTTCACTACTTGACATACAACATCTATCCATAAATGGAATATCTAAGAGAGAAGGAAATTGATAAGAAATATTTCAAACTTTTATCTTCATAAATGGAATGTTGTATAAAAAAGGATTCAATTGAATATTGATAAAGTTATTGACTTTAGAGCAAAATCACTCAATAGTAGTTGAATACCATTAAGAAATATATAGTAGAAATTTGAATCCATAAAATATAGCTTAACATATCATGAGGGTAGGATATTATTGGCCTTATTTGTTCAAGTATGTCTACAAAGAAGTCAAACAATGTGTTCCATGTCAAACACATTCAGGAATAGAGCAGAATCCAACTCTTTTGTTAAATCCAGTTGTGATTGATGCTCCATTTAAACAATGAGATATAATATTCATAGACCTAATAAATCCTATTCCATCCATAACCACACACATATCTTCATTATGATAGACTATTTTAAGGCCTTAAAAATCATTGAGTTCTTTGAAGATGAGTTGATGCCAAGGTTTGGGGTTCCTATTAAGGTCATATTTGATAATCTCACATATTTTATATCTATAAATTTTTTTGATCATATAAATTTATTGTATGGTCCTATTTATACTATTACCCTTAAGGGAATGGGATAGCTAAATATTTGAACAAAAGCATCTTGTACAATTCACAAGTAGATCATTAATGAAAATCAATATACATAGCATGCAAATATTCTATTTTCAAATTGGGTAGATGAATCAAACATTAAAAAATATAATAGGTACTTCTTTGTATGTTGGCAATATTACATTATTTGGTCATGTAATAGTTTAGGAAGTGTGATTATTAGTTTAGGGAGTGATTAATATTTAGTGTGTGAGTTTAATATTTAGTTTATAGTATGTGTCAAGGTGTGAAGTGTGTGAGGTGTCAAGAGTGCAAGTGTGAGTTAGTGAAGAGTCATGTGTGAGTTATGTAATTATGAGAGACTTTGTTATTATGAGATAAGAGGGAAGGTCAAGAGACATGCATATGAAGAGTCTCATGAAATTATATATTGATGACAAAGTATTGTAAAAAGTATCAAATTAGCATAACTTCATGCATGCTATTATAGATTTCTTATCAATAATATTATAGTATTTTGTGCGTGAAATATTGTGAGCATTATTTTGTAATTTTAGAAGTGATATGACTGTAATTATTTGGGCCTATTTTCTAACATGGTATCAGATCCATATTGGTTCAAATTTATGGTTTAGATATTGCTAATTGTGATAGTGATTGTTGATTACTATATTGGAGAAGTTATACTGAGAGAGATTATAACTTTTTGAAAGATATAGTATTGAGAAGATTGTGTATTTTGAAGGAGCTAAGCCTGAAAGGAAGGTCGATATTTGTAGAAGATAATAAATGAGAATACCTTAGTTGTAAGAAGTTAAGCCTTGAATAAGGAAGACTCACAGTGAGAATACCATAAGTGTAAGAAGCCAATCCTTGAAGAAGGAAGGTTCATAATTACACTAAAGTTATCTATGATAATTCAAAGACACAACTACAAATATTGAAGAAATAAGATTGAAGGAAAGAAGAAAGAAGAGAAGAAGGGATGAGGTCGCCTAAATTATAGAAGGGATTGAAGAAATTTTTTGAGGTAAGGCATATTTTATGAAGTTTGAATTGACTGATTGATTTGAAAGAAAAAGAAATCTAAGTTGAAGAAAGTTTTTGGAGATTTTATTAGTTAAAAGAATTAATATTAAAATTTGGAGATATAAGAAGTTTTGAAGATTTGAAATTTTTGAGAAATTATTATATTTGGAGGAAGAAAATTGAATGAATTTGAAAGGATACATAAGGAGATTAAAACTTGAAATTGATTGAGTTTAACAAGAGAGATAAGAAGAATTTTGTTGTATAGAATTAAAGAAGAAATTGTTGATTGAAAGAGAAGATATTGAATTTGGAATTGAAGGATACGAATTAATGTCAAGATGAAAAAAAATGAAAAGAAATTCTTAATTATTACATTTTTTATTGGATGTCATGCATTAAAACAAAGTTTTTTTAAGGAAAATATGATGCAAGAAAATAAAGAGACTACAAAAGAGAAATGGGTTGCTTATTATTATTCCAAAAAGGGAAATAAAAACATGGATAAAAAAATCTATGGACAAGCTTGAAGACTCCATAACAACATGAAAATTTAAAAATTTGGATAACCACATTGGATTAGCTTATGCAAGACTCAAGGCAAATGCTCACATTCTTATTAACAAAGCATGAACTGAGTGTCAAAGCTATATGTTGACTATGGAAGATTTTGTTACTATTGAATATATCACTTGTTATATTTTATATTTACATCAAAAGTACACACATAGTAGTGGTGTGAGGCCCTTTGGCTTATCCACACTTATTATAGGATTTGACCCATATTTAGGGGTTTCTTCACTTTACCAAACATATTCATCCAAGATTGTTTTTGCATGGAAATCAATTGCGATAGGGAGAAAGTATATTAGGGACTTTATACAAAAGAATTATGAGACTTTAGAAGATTTACAATATGAGAAAGAACTAGAATTAATTGACACAAAGGACCAACTCACTAGAAACATACACATAATTCAAAAGAAAAATTACAATGGAAAGACGAGATAATTTTCCTTTGCCAAGGTGTGATAAAAGTTTTTGAAGATATAATAAGTAGTGAGAAGGGAGTCATAGAAGACATGAGAAACTGACACATCCACATTTAAATCATACCATTGGATATTTCTAGAAAACTAATACTAAAATAGAAATTGAGACTACATCGGTTGAATCACATATTGCATTTGAGAATAATATGATTGCATTTAGAGTAACAAATATTTTGATGCACCTTGAAACATGTCTAATATATAATGATGATAGGGTATAGATTCCTCCTATGAAATGGTAGTAAAATATTTTTTATTGTCACAGTTTCTAACATTAACAGATGGAAAGGTGCAAAAATCTACTAGAGAGAGTCTTATATTAGAATGGCTACAACTAAAGGGAAAATTAACACCTGGAGTACCAATAGATTATGTTGTGTTCTAAAAAGAATACTACCTAGCCAAGAATTAGTAAGTCTGGAGGATGTTAAGGTTATTTAGAGTTGTTGACTAATGTAGATTAAATATAAACTACGATAATAGGAATGAAATATTGAGGGAATTAAAAATTACTTGACAGATTCTCAAGTAGTTTCAATTATAGAATCCATTTATACTTTTTTGGAAGTTTCAAATATTTTTAAGACACATCATAAATTTGGAATGGTGGAGAGTCTTTAATATTGAGCTTAAGATTAGTTCTAATCACTCTATTCTTTGTTGAGAATATTTTATGCTTTGAACTTTATTTGAAAATCATAAATTTTATGAAGGTAAAATACCTTCTTCACCAAATAATGTAATAAGGGGGGTGTTGGAGATATTGTATTATTTGGTCATATAATAGTTTAGGAAGTGTGACTATTAGTTTAGGGAGTGATTAATATTTAGGGTGTGAGTTTAATATTTAGTTTATAGTATGTATCAAGGTGTGAAGTGTGTGAGGTTCAAGAGTGCAAGTGTGAGCTAGTTAAGATTCATGTAAGGTGTCATGTGTGAGTTGTGTAATTATGAGAGTCTTTGTATTTATGAGAGAAGAGGGAAGGTCAAAAGATATGCATATGAAGAGTCTCATGAAATTATATATTGATGATAAAGCATTGTAAAAGTATCAAAATAGCATAGCTTAATGCATGCTATTATAGTTTTTTTTATCAATATTATAGTATTTTGTGTGTGAAATATTGTGAGCATTATTTTGTAATTTTAGAAGTGATACCACTATAATTATTTGGGACTAATTTATAACATGGTATCATATCCATCTTGGTGAGACATCTTGGTTCATAGCTATGGTTGAGATATTACTAGTTATGAGAGTGATTGTTGATTGATAGATTGGAGAAGCTCATGTAGACACCAAAACAGCACCAATCCGATTATGTGATTACAAGCACTGATCGCACTAACACACACAGCCCCAAGGCAGCCCTCGGAGGGTAAACAGTGGTTCTAACCACTCACACAGTAGTTTTGCAAGTCAGAAACCAATTTGGCACCTTTTAGACACCTTATTGCTTATTCGTCCCACCCAGGGACGAGTGCTAATTTTACTCGTCCTACCCAGGGACGAGTGTTGACTGATACTCGTCTCACCCAGGGACGATTACCAGCGCTCGCTTCGGGGTGGGACGATTGTCGAGTTTGACCGCCAAAAAGTCAAATCTCGGCATATAACAACTCAGAACTGCCACTTAGCTTTCCCTGCATGACATAGGAGTGCGAGTGAGTTCTTTTAACAACACACATCTGCCAATTGACTTTCCCTTCACTGCATGGGAAGGAGAGTAAGCTTTTTAAGACAACTCAGATTTGCCACTTAGCTATCCCTTCATTGCATGGGAGTGCAAGTGAGCTTTGCTAAAACATGCAAAGACATGCACAGAGGCAGTTAAGAAGCCCTTGATCAAGAAGAAGTCTTCTCTTCACAAACAAAAGCATTCATGCAAAGAAACACTTTTGCATGTTAATTCAAAAAGACCCCTTGGGTCTATAAAAACGGTGAGTTTTCTCACCCAAAAAGAGATATACAGAGAAGGAGCATTTTGAGCGACGAAGTGTCGCTAGTTCACTTACCGGCGATTTGTGCTTTCATAATCGTGGTATTTCTTTTAGTTTCATGTTTATGCTTTTGTCAAGTTTTTCATTTCATTTAGATTCATTTCAACCATCGTTAGATTCATCTTTTATTTTTCATACACAGGTGCTACTGACTTTCTTGTTTGTTTCTTTGAGTGCAGAGTTGCAGCATTAGAGGAGCGGCGAGGAGTCTACCTTACCAACGCAAGCGGCGACAACATTTGGCCCGCCCATTCCAAACGTGGGCATGCGGAAGGAGGAAGACTAAGTCACAAATTGTAACAAAGACCAATTTAACGCTCCTAGCCCCTAAAAAGGGAGGAGACGTCTATGTAACCGAGGATAAGAAATTTGAATAAAGAGGGCTGTGATTTCCTTACATCTTTTCTTTCGTCTCCAATTTATCTCCTTTCCTTGTTTTTGTGCATAGGATTAAAGCGTTACATTTCGTCTTATATTGCATAGTTATAGTTTTCCTTTTGCTTCCGGAATCTCGTGCTTTCAATGGCGATCACGGTGGGACCTCTGTCCTCTATTTTTTTTTTAGGTTAAATTACTGATCTAAAATTGCTTGTTTTTTTTTTTTACAGGTACCTGTTTTTCAACAATCGGACTGTTATTCGTCTCTGCAAGTGACGATTACAGAATTGTTACTCGTCTCACCTCGGGACGAATAAATTATTCGTTCCACCCTGTGACGATTACGGTTCTGTTATTCGCCTCACCCAGGGACGATTATAGATCTGTGCAAATTTTTAGAGCAAATCAAAAATTTCCGATTAGGCAGAGAAGAGGTAGGGGTTGTTTTTTTACAGCTTCTGTTAAATTTTTGTTTTTCTGTTTCTGGTTTTCAGTTTGAATGGCTTAGGGAAAGATTTCTTTTCGTTTGCTTGTTTCAATTTCGCAAAATTAAAATGAACCCCACACATCACGTTACATTTTAAACCAAGGCGTTGGTCGTAAGACCCCAACCCTTGAGCAAGACCAACGGTGGGTTCATCACCACCTTGGCTTAGCTTTGCATCCATTCCCCGATTGTCAACTATTGTTAGGCGTAAATCCTGACGAAAGCTGACCGAGTGTCGCTGGGGTGATTCCCATGCGCGCGAGGATAAGTCTTCTATGGTAGGTGCCATTAACAGGACAATCCCCCTTCCGTACCGCCTACGTACCACGTACCATCTGCTCTCACGTACCTATAGTCTCCCTCTCGTAAGGGCGGGTATATAGAGAGGTTGGTATATCGGCCTGGCTGGTATATTGAAGGGGCGACCATTTTGGGAGTTATAAGAGCCTTCATACTTGCATTTAAACGTTTCACAAAAACTTTCAAAAACAAAACAAAACAACAAAAACACACTAAACCAGATTTAGGGCACACTATTAATCTTTAAAAGAGATAAGCATTGCTTGTGAGTGTGTATGCTATTTTCTGTTTAGACCAAAAAAAAATCATAAAAAGAAAATCACAAAAAGAATTTTTGCATTTTTAGGTTAGCATTACCATGGTGAATACTCGTAGCCAAGCCCAATCACGGGCAGAAGCTGTAGAACATGCACCAAGAGGGACAAATCGTCTCCGATATAGCCTTGCAGACTTAGCCATTCCGCCTCACCGACGGGATATAACAGTTAGTTCACACCATGCAGAACATGGTTCTAGAGGCCCCTCCGTGAGGGGCACTCCAACCCATACAGTCATAGAACATGGTTCTAGAGGTGCCTCAAGGAGTGGCTCTCCAAATCAGGCCTTCAATAGACGAGACTTTAGAACCCCCTCTCTAAGGGGAACTCATGAGCAACAAGAATCTTTTCAAGACAATAACTTATATATACCACCTGGTCTAAGCACGAAGCCTCCCTTTGAAGTTCATTATGGATGGCCTAGTGATGAAGCATTGTGTAATGCTATGGAACAACAACGGGTCCAGAACGAAGAACTCTATGATGTTGTGGTTCCTAATTTACCCCCAATTAATGTCGAAAATAGTAGACCACATCCAGAACAACAAGTCCTCCCGACAGGGCAAGGCAATTCTGCCCGCACCTTTTATGCATATCACAGACAAAGAGAGGAGGATCACTACATCCCTCCAGTCCAGTATCCAGTGCCAAAAAGATGCACGTCTGCACCTGCATTATATCCAGATCGCTTATTGAGACCAGAGTTTCAAGTTAATGCGGCCAACCTCGACAGAGGGAAGCAACATATAGGGGTCTCAGAGTACTATGATCGAAACAGATATGTAGGAGAGACATCTAGGCCTATCAAACAAGAGACAACAGCACAAAGTAACTTGGCATTTACACAACTAGCCACCCGCCAAGCGCAAATCATGCGGCTTAAGCAAGAACAACAGGAATTAGAACATTTGTGTCACCTTGATCAAGAGCGCATTCAACGTCAGACTGCTGAAAGGTTTTATAACTATGTGCCTGAGAAGGTCCCAGTACCTCGCGCACAACAATCTGAGATGTATGTGAGGCATAACCCCTTAGTGCATGATAGGTCTCCGCGACTTCAGCAAGCACTGCCTCCAAGACCTCTTAGACCTGAGCGGGAGGCCATTCCCCGTGACCATGATGGGTATCCTCCGCGGGCACCCATCCATATTTACAGGCCTAGGCCAAACACTCCTCACGAAGATTATGAGGATTATTACCAAGAAGAAGAGCGGGTTGAAACACCCTATCAAGGCAGAAGGGATGCTAACCATTTAGTCATTCAAAGGCCTCAAGTTCCCCGCAACCCACAACGGGAACAAGCTAAGGAGGAGGAAATCATATCCTCCGATGCCTACAAAGTGTTGTTAGAACGCTTGGAGACTATGGAACTTAAGACTGGTGGGCCTCAAAAGCCTACCTTGCGCCAACTCCGTAGTCATCCGATACATCCGTCAGTGCCAGCACCTCCATACCCCGAACATTTCAAGCTGCCCCAGTTGGCACTCTTTAAAGGGGATGAGGATGCTCAAGAACATGTGACTCGATTTTTGAGTCAGTGCTTTGGTATACAAGACAATGATGCATTATTATTGAGAACATTCATAACCACATTCGCAGGATCTGCCTCGGATTGGTTTACCCATCTACCAAAGCATAGCATCTACAACTTGGATCAACTAGTGGACGCGTTCCTAGAACGTTTTGCTTTCAATACAAAGAAAAAGGCGTCACTCAGTGATCTAGCTAGCCTCAAACAGTATGAGGAAGAGTCCATGGTCGCATATGGGAATCGATGGAGGACGGTGCTTTCAAAGTTGTCCTATCTCCCTCCTATGTCCGACCTAACTCAAATGTTCGCAAAGAGTTGTTTGCGATCGATCTCTGTGCTATTGCAGCCGCAAGCAATACGCCACTTTAGAAGAAGCTCTGGCGCAAGCTAGACGTATCGAAGAGATCAAGATATAGGATGGCGAAATTGCCAAGCCTAAGAAAAAAGAGTGGAACAAGAGCACCAAAATAGGGAATACGCAACAAAAACCCGCCGCGGTCAATCAAGTTGCTATTAATGCCCCTACGCCTGCCCAAGCAACACAGCCTTCAAAGGCTAATTATCAGGCGGTGCCTCATACTAATTATGAGAAAGATAACAAAAAATAGGATCAAAATCAGCAGCGTCGCCCTAAGCGACAATTTACTCCATACACTGAGTCTAGGGATTCCTTGTTTGACCGTTTGTCAGCGGCAAACTTGATTAATCTGCCAGATATTCCAACAATCGATCCTAATGCGCCGAAGTCTAAGGGCTACAGAGAGGATATTTTCTGTAGATTCCACCGGAGGAGAGGGCATGACCTTAATGTCTGTTGGACGTTTAAAGGTTTAGTGCAAGATCTTATTGATAATCACACATTGGTAGTGGATAACCCCATCGCACCCAACAACCAACAAATGGGTGTTTTCAAAGATCCTTTACCCACACATGATGCACAAACAAAACCTTTGCATGTCAATGAAGTGCAACAGAGTTACCCCATGGACGGGTATGTTGGAATGATAAGTATTGTGACAAGAAACAAGAGACACCCAGGAGTTGTCCCCGCGACAGCCACTAGGGAAGCTTCATCCACGTCACAACATCAACCGAATCCTACACAGTTGCCCCCACCTAGACCAGTGGTCACGATTCGATCTAGACTTACTCAAAGTCTACGGACCACATCGGCTAGGCTCTCCATTTATGAGCTTATTCAACAATCAGCGCCCCATCGGGAAGCTCTTATGGAGATATTAAAGGCAATTGAGTTGCAACCCCACGAAGCGGATTCGTTCAACAATTTTGTGGGGCATGTTAAACAGTGTACTGAACCAGTTATTACCTTTAGGGAAGATGAGCTAAAAATGGTGACTGGAGATGTACCGGATCCGCCCCTGCACGTTATTGCGCGGGTCAACGGGACTCCGTACAAACGGGTGTTGATAGATACTGGTTCTTCCAGTAACCTTATTACAACCGCTGCACTGAAACATCTGAAACTACCAGCCTCTCACATTGCACCTTCCACTTATACCCTTCGAGCATTTAATGATACGATATGCTCGACAGCTTGGCACAATTGTCCCGCCCATACAAGTGGGACAAAAGATCATTCCTACGTTGTGCCACATTTTAGAAGGGGAAATGGCTTACAATATCTTGCTTGGACGGCCTTGGATCCGGGATATGAAGTGTGTCCCTTCAATTGCTCATCAATGTTTGAAATATACATTTGAAGGACAAGTGCACGTGGTCCCTGCAGATTTGGAACCTTTTAAGTACTGCAATTCAGTGCAAATCATGCCGCAGTCGACCCTTCCTTCAACGCACGTGGATTTCCAGTTAAATCCATCTAAACGGGGTTCGACTAAGCAAGAATCTCCCTTGCCAAATCAATCAAGTTCTCAGGCGGGATCATCTTCTTCATCCAGTCCTCCCACAACGACGCCACCTACGATGGCCACACCAACGGACAAAGGAAAGAAGCCCCTGGAAGCGGAACCACCTCTAGTCTCCAACATCTCTACAGGAGAGACGCCTAATCGAATGGAAGTTGAGACGCCTAGTGCACCCCACATGGAGTGGACTCAAGGAGAACTCCCATTCACTTCCCCTCAATCGCCAACGATTACTGTTGAGATGTCTAACACAGGCATGGGGGAGTACATAGTGCGAAATGTTGTTGCAACGCCCACACTTCAGTCTATGCAAGACATGGGAAGACCTCGACTCCCCATAGGCTCCGTGGTTCCTTTAGGCTACCCACCTAATCAGACAAATTTTATTTTTGGGGGCCTGGATCATGGCATTGAACCTTCCCGAAAAGAAGAAGAAGATGAAGATCCCTTTGTGGAAGATGTCAACTATCTGGCTAACCCAGACTTCGCATTACGTTATCTTAGCCAATGCAATTGGCATGGATACGGGTTAGGCCGGTATGAACAAGGAATGCGTGTTTTGTGTCAACCAAGATACCAAATGCCTTATGACAAGTCAGGAGTAGGGTTTAACCACCCTTTGCCCCTCGACATCTTGGTCGAAAACATGCAAGGCCTAGGGATAGGCAACAAGGATGGGTTGGCATCGGATCCATATGCCAATCCAAATACGACTTATACATTGGGGGACTATTTCCCATTGCACACAAATAACCTTGTTGACCTCAACAACCCTTTCCCTACGGCTGAACAAGGAGAAACCTCACGGACTCACCCACAAGGGGAAGATGGACAAGACCACGAAGGGTCTTCTGAAGATGAGTCGGAGGACGATCATTCGCATGAATATCAAATGAATGATGATCAGGAAAGCTTCCCGAGGATGTTCCCATTGAATGATCCTAGTGAGCATAGGTTACAAGATCCTTTAGACATAGATGATAGGTTGGAACACTTACACATAGATCCAAGACCTAGGAGGCATTTCACCCTGGCGCAGTTATAGCAATTATTGCACCCCCCACTCCAGGAATATAACGAACATCTTCCGCCTGGAGACCCTATCAACTCATCAGTGCCTAGGGCAGACCCTGTTTGCAGGACCGCGTATAGGGCTGATCCCTTTGTGCCAGTGCCTACAGAGCCAGATCCAAAGCACCAAGAACATCTAGAATGTCAAGGTTGTCACATTTGCGGTTATGGAGATTACAATCATTTCATCAACATGGTCTCCATTGACTTGACCGCCCCCATCCATGATCCAGCCAATCCAACATGATTATTGCATCTAGACATAGAAGCTATTGATTGGGATCGCGCTGACACACCACCATCTCCATCAGAGTATTGGCCTTGCGGTGGGATGTTTCATTTCACTCCAAGACAGACTCAGGATGTCTTTCATGCTGAGGAGGAACTTGATGTTCCAAATGACGATCTTAATTCAGCAAATGATATCCATCTGATCCCCATTCCACACCAGTTGGAAGACGGATCCCATATGTCAGTTGAAGCAACGACTGATGTAGACATCGGCACAGATCCAATGAATCCATGGATTCTCAAGTTGGGGGTAAGTCTTTCCCCCGAAGAGCGAGCCGATTATGTTGCCCTTCTTAAGGAAAAGAAGGAGGTTTTTGCATGGTCATACAAGGATATGCCGGGACTAGACCCACAACTAGTCACGCACAATTTAACGCTTGATCCGACAATCAAGCCAATAAAGCAAAAACTACGCAAGATGCATCCAACAATAGCCTTAATGGTAAAATATGAGTTACAAAAGTTGTTGGATGCCCAGTTTGTCATCTGTGTGGATTATCCGCCATGGTTGTCTAACATGGTTCCTGTCAAGAAACCCGACGGGAGGATTCGCATATGCACTGATTTTTGAGATCTTAACAAAGCGAGTCCTAAGGATGATTTTCCTTTGTCGAGCATCGACGCGTTGGTAGACGCTACAGCAGGCCACGAAATGCTTTCCCTTATGGATGGTTTCTCAAGATACAATCAGATTCGTATTAATCCTGAGGACCAACTAAAAACGGCATTCACAACGCCTTGGGGGACATTTTGCTATAAGGTCATGCCTTTTGGCCTTAAAAATGCCGGAGCCACCTACCAACGTGCCATGACATACATCTTTCACGATTACATGCACAAAACTTTGGAAGATTACATGGATGATTTGTTGGCCAAATCTCTTTTGCGCCCAGATCACATCGGTGACTTGAGTCAGGTCCTTGATCGCCTCATTGAGCATAAAGTCGGACTAAACCCCAAGAAGTGCGTCTTTGGCGTCACCTCCGAAAAGCTCTTGGGTTTCATAGTCTCCAAACGAGGAATTGAGGTTGATCCAAACAAAGTCAAGGCAATCCTTGAAATGCGTCCCCCAACCACCATCAAGCAGCTCAGAGTCTGCAGGGAAAGGTTGCGTCGATCAAGCGCTTCATAGCGCAGTTATCTGACAAATGCCGACCCATGAATAAATTATTGCATAAAGGGGTCACATTTCATTGGGATGACGAGTGCCAGTCAGCCTTTGACGACATTAAACAGTACTTGGCTTCGCCGCCAGTGTTGGCACCACCCAGACCAGGAGTGCCGTTCTATTTATACATCTCAGCCACTGAGGTGGCACTGGGCGCCATGCTGTCCCAAAAAAATGAACTTCACAGAGAACAGGCTACATACTATCTTAGCCGCACCCTGGTCAGTTATGAACTTAACTATGCATATGTTGAAAAACTCTGTTTGGCAGTGGTGTTTGCTACCAAAAAGCTACGCCATTACATGCTTAGTAATAAGACGTATGTTGTGTCTAAGGAGAATCCATTGCGATACATGATGAGTCGTACTTATCATAGTAGCCGCACGGCGAAATGGATCATGTTGTTGACGGAGTTTGACATAGAGTTCATTGGACAAAAATCTATAAAAGGTCAAGTCATCGCCGATCAACTAGCTGAGGCTCCTCTTGAAGACGATCAGCCTCTGACTTTTGAACTACCTGATGATGGGGTCTTCCATGTTTCAGAGTCGCCAGATTCTGATGAGCCTGAGTCCCAGGCTGACATAACCCTTTTCTTCGATGGTTCTAAATGTGAGCAAGGGGGTGGTGCGGGAATTGTATTCTTCACTCCGCAAGGTGCTCCAATGCCCTTGTCATTTAAATTAGACTTCCCGTGCACCAACAACAATGCAGAATACGAAGCCTTGCTCCTAGGTCTTCAGACAACAATCACCATGAACATTAAACGATTGAATATCTTTGGTGATTCGTTGTTAATTGTCAATCAAGTTAAGGGGATATACCAATGTAAATGTCCACTTTTGAAGTCTTATAAAGCCCTTGTGGATAAATTCTTGGCACAACTTGAATGGTATGACATCGAGGCGCTCCCTCGATCATCAAATCATTTTGCGGATACTATGGCCTCCTTGGGGTCACTTATTCCGCAAGACCCTTCTGGTGAAATGACAACCATTCAGGTTAAAACATTATCGCAACCTGCGATGGAGCGTGCAAGCTCTGATCTGACGCCAGGAATCCACATGATTCAGATTGAACCATCTCCGGATAAGTTCTCTCGAATTCGAGATTGTTTGACTAAAGCCAACTAGGGGTCCTTGTTCTCCCCGACCCCTCTTACTAGCAACACCACGTTGTTTTTACAAGTTCTTTCCTGCTCAGCTTTTGTTCGGGATAAACTTCAAGAGGGATTGGCCGTTCATACTATCGAGGTTTCTGATCAGCAAGACTGGTATACACCCATTCGGGATTACCTCAAGCTAGGTAATCTCCCACTTGGATTGACCCAAGCCGCGAAAAGATCATTCAAATAGAAAGCGGCAAAGCATGTCTTGGTAGGAGACATTTTGTATCGTCGAAATTATGAAGGAATCCTCCTTCGTTGTTTGGACCAACAAGAGTCCGCTTGGGCGATCACCCAAGCTCACGATGGTACATGTGGTGGCCACTTCAGCGGTATGGCCATCACAAAGCGCATTCTTCGCATGGGTTATTATTGGCCATCTTTAGAGCGAGATTGTTGCGCATATGTGAAGAAGTGCGTGAAGTGTCAGCACCATGCTAATTTGACACACGTACCTTCTCAGGCTTTACAGCCGATCCAATCGGTTTGGCCTTTTTCGTAGTGGGGCTTTGATCTAATTGGCAAGATCTCCCCTGCATCGTCTGGTCGTCACACGTTCATTTTAACGGCCATAGAGTACTTTACCAAATGGGTGGAAGCAATTCCGCTGACCACTACGATTGGAGCCCGCATTGCGGAGTTTATTTTGCATAACATCATATGTCATTTTGGTATTCCATCCAAAATTGTCTCGGATAATGGGACGCCATTCAAGAATAAAGATGTGCGTGCTTTGACCACAAAGTACAAGATTCAGCATAGCTTTTCAACACCCTATTATCCGTAGGCAAATGGGCAAGCAGAGGCGTCCAACAAAACGCTAGTCGCCATTCTCAAAAAGATAGTTGCAGATAATCATAAAGATTGGCACATTCAGATCCCGCTTGCCCTATGGGCTTATCGCACCAGCATTCGGACGCCCACTGGGGCAACTCCATTTTCACTGGTGTATGGCTCCGAGGCAGTCATGCCTTTTGAGTTGGAGATTCCTTCCCTACGCATTTCAATGCAAGAGTTCATCGATGATGACACTGCGCGGCAGGCCCGGTTAGATCAACTGACGTTGCTTGATGAACGACGCGTTAATGCTCTCGAGCATTTGCGTATCTATCAAGAGCGACTTAAGAAAGCATACAACATGAAAGTCCACTTCAGGGAATTTCAGGTTGGTGACTTGGTCTTAAAAGAGAACCAGCAGAATTCTAATTTGTCGTCCCATCTTCGGGATAAGTTTGCAGCAAACTGGTTAGGTCCTTACATCATTGACAGTAGAATAGGACCCGAAACATACCGGCTTGCCTCTCTTGAAGGCATCAAGGAAACAGAACCCTTGAATATCATTCATTTGAGGTCATTCCACAACTGAAGAGCCATAGTCCAACAAAAAGCTCCAAGGATTACCACAATCGCTTGGTCAACCCAAAAAGCTCCAAGGATTACCACAATCGCTTGGTCAACCCAAAAGCTCCAAGCGTGACCATCACTGCTTGGTCAACATAAAAAAAAAAATTCAAAAATCAACAAAAACAACACGAAAATCAAAAGTACAAAAACATTTGCATTTCAATTCCATGCATTTTCATAAACATCAAAATTACAAAAACAATTGCATTTCAACTCCATGCATTCTCATAAAAATAAAAATACAAAAATATAGGTGGCATTAAGCATTGCATCCATACATTGCATACTTCGCTAGGTCATACAAGTCAAAAGCACCATAGGCTGTCATTATTTGGCAATTCCATCATTTCCACCTCAAACCCATTTTCATAAACGCATACATCCCACATATCACCCTTTTATTTTAGCATTGTCAGTGTCGCCTAATGTATATAGGGTTTTCATCATTCAGATGTCTTTAAATTTCTAGCCAAAAACTGTACATAGTTAAGCAGATTTTACATGGGAAAGTTTTACTTGGATCACACCTTGGTACGTAGCATCCCAACACAAATTAACACACATAAAATAATTCCTAAGTTGTGTGGACGAAAGATGAAACCTGCACCGTAATCCCGGTTACCATAAACAAAACGGCTATCTTGCTTATCCCCCTGTGCGAATGACCCTAGAAATGCTGAGAGTTGGCAAAAGGACAAGCTTCCTCCCTACCCAATTCCCCATGAATCCCAAGTTCTCAAAGTTGCAAAAAAACATCAAACATTTGCAAACGTCAAAACACTAAAATTTGACATCCTACAGTGCACACATCAAAAGGCACAAATAATAGTGATTATCATCACTCCATATTCAAATCCCTTGCTCAAAAAAAAAAAAAAAAAAACAAGACGAGTACTATCATAAAAATAAACAGTGATTTCATCACTATAAAGAGCAAGTATCCCAATACCATTAAAAAAAAAGAAGGGAGTCGACCTTGAATCCCTGGAATTCTCAGCATTTCGACAGGTCATGAGGCAAGCTTCAGTACCGGTTTGGTTGATAGCCTATCAGTCACTGGCAGTAAACCTCCCGCATGACGATATATCTGTCACATTAACTTGTGTGCAGATCAATGTTTGCATGTGGATGAGCTAGTTTATGGTATCCTAGATAACATCGCAGACAAATCTGACTAAATACAATAAAGGAGTTAGTGGAGCTAATTAGGTGATCCTCAGTACAGGTTCGGTTGAAAGCCCATTTGGCACTGGCGGTATCCTGATAAATAACACATAAACGAACTCAATTGCACACACAGGGATGTGAAATAACTTGGTTAAATTCAAGTCGAATTTATACCTTGATCAAAAGTCTTGTGAGATAAATGTATAGTCTTGGCTAGTTAGTTAAAATATCTAAATCTCAGAAAAGCTTAATTACATTTTAAAAACAACTGTCACATTTTATTTTGTACATCACCATCAAAATATATGCAAAATACAAAAACAAAGTTTTCACATGCAAAGTCGTTCCACAAAGTCATCCCATTAGTATCGCAAGTCAGTCAAATCTTGTACAGTCTATGGTGCATCGACAAACCATCAACAATTCATTTCATTCATTCCATAAGCATACATCATACAAATTAGAATCATCACATTCATAATAGCATATGCATACATCAATGTAAAAATATGTACATAAAAATAAATCATGCAAAAAAGATAAACACCAAAAAAAAAATCATCTGTATATATATCATCCAAAATGCCCGCAGGCTACAATACCCAGTCATCTGACCCCGCACACTCCAAAATCTCAAAAACCCCCAGCCTAGGGCGTCGGCCACCATGATCACGCAGGATCGGTGCGACGAGAGCTACCCCCGTGGTATCCGTCCTCTGAGACCTCTCAGGGCGACTGCTCGCCCCTGCATCCCGCCCACTCGCTCCGCCCTCCTCTCGTCGCCTGCGTCGGGATGATGCCGACTGCTCCGTCCCGCTGTCTCTCGTCCTGTATGACGAGCCACTGGCCGGAGGCTCTGGTATTCGCCCACCAAGGCGGATAATCTCACCCTCCATCTCCGACCGATGCCACCCCCAAGCGGCCTCTCGTCGCCCCCAATCTGCCTCCCGTCGCCTCCAATCTTCCTCCCGTAGCCTCGACTCTGCCTCCCGCCTACGGTAGTACGTGATGGCGTCATCGCGCTGTGCTAGCTGCACCCGTAGGAGATCCCTCTCCCGTGCAGCATCTGTATCCCCCGCCTGCTGGTGAGCCGCAGCCCCTGCGCTCCCCTGCCCTGCCAACTGTGTCCGCAGGAGATCCCTCTCCTGCGTCATCTCCGCAAGCTCTCCATCCCGCCTCCGTAGCAACCCCGTCAGACGTGCTACCTCAGCGCGCAACCCCGCCTCTGTCTCCCCCGAGCCAGCCTGCTCTGGAGCATCCTGCATCTCCGACTGCTCCTCCTCCCCAAAATCATCTCCTGCCTCTGCCACCTCCACCATCTCCACATCCGTAGGAGCTCCCCAACCCTCTCCTGGTGCCTCCGCACCCTCTCCGCCTCCCGCTGCCTCCTCTCCTCCCAATGGCCCCTCCCCTCGCCACTGCCGCAGCGTCCACCACTCCTGGTACTCGACTGTCACTCCGACGTCATCGACGTCCGGAATGTCCAAAACGGTATCAGACTCCTCCCCCAATGGCTCGAGGATCGACGCAGCTAGGGTCCTCTCATCACTCCGACGTCGGTAGGCTACGGGCTCCCTAGGCAACCCCTGGCGTACCCCAAACTGTCGCGTCACTCGAAGGTAATGGAAGTACTCCTGCTCTGTCCCATGCCGTCCAATCACCCATCTCCCCCTTCGAACCCGTCGAAGCCAATCATCAGCCTCTGGCCATGCGGGACAATCCCGATATGGCCTCCATATCACATCTTCGGGAGTCAGTCATGCCAATGCATCTCTGTAATGGTCGACGTCTCCCGCGAACCGTCGACTCTGCCCCCGCTCCTCAGATCGATACCATAGAGCCCCGTATCCAATGTCCCTGTCCACCATGTCAGCTCGGGTAGTCCAGGGCAACCCTCGTGGTCGCTCTATGGCTATGTGCTGCCATGCCCAGCACTGCAACAAGAAACTGCACCCCATCCCCTTTCGCCTCCGACAACGGACCTCATACAGCTCATCATACAACTGTGCCAAAAGCGTCTGACCCCACCTCATGATGACCGGCTCTGTCATCGGGCAACCCACCAACTGCCACACCACCTCCAATAGGTTCCATGGGAACCTCGCTCCTGAAGAGTCTGGCAGGAGTATGTTGGAAATGAGGCTCATGAGCACTGCATGCCTCACTCCCAACATTCCCCTCGCGTACCAGTATCGCACCAAGATCCCCCCAATGTGGCAATCCAGCTCTGCCCTCTCCAATGAGGTCATCCCATCATCATCCTCCCCATATCCAAAGTACCGCGTCAGTACCGCTGTCCTCTGGCCCCGTGGTGTCGTCCGAATGGGAACCCCGTCTATCGAAATCCGAAGAATCCGATACACGTCCTCCAAGGTGACAGTCATCTCCCCTGTCGAAAGATGGAAGGTGTTCGTCCGAACATCCCATAGGCCAATCAGTGCTGTAAGGTACGCCCGGTCCGCCACAACTGCATCCAACCGAGCCACATGCTTGAGCCCTAAGGCATCAAGCCACTCCCAGTCATCATCAGTCAACGCCTCGCGGGCATTAGAAAAAATGGTCGGTACTCGATGTCGACTCTTCACCACCTGCACATCACAAAAAAAAAAACAACAAACATCAAAAACATGCATCCAAATTACCATCACATGTACAAAAATGCCTAACTGTACAGTAACATCTTTCATTCACATGTACATCCAAAAAAAAAAAAATCATCAATTTTGCATCTTTAATTTCATCAAAAAAAATTCACACTTCAATTTCATCAAACAAAAAAAATTGACATGGTTTACCTACGGTTTTACCTAAGTTTACCATTTCACAACAAAAAAATTCATTCCATTTTCTTTAATTTCATCAAAAACAAAAAATTTGACATGGTTTACCTACGGTTTTACCTAAGTTTACCATTTCACAACAAAAAATTTATTTATTTTTCACAAAAACAAATTTTTGACATGGTTTACCTACGGTTTTACCTAAGTTTACCATTTCAACCAAAAAAATTCATCTTTAATTTCATCAAAAAAAAAAAAAATCGACATGGTTTACCTACGGTTTCGACCTAAGTTTACCATTTCAATAAAAAACAAATTCATTCATTTTCCATTTTTTAATTTCATAAACATAACACAAAAATATGGGCATGGTTTACCTATGGTTTCGACCTAAGTTTTCCCATTCACATAAAAAACAAAGCATTTTTTTTAACCATGGTTACCCTAAGTGTTACTCTAAGTTTCATTTTGGGTTTATCCTACGGTTTTCCATCTAAGTTTTCATCGGTTTGCATCCGCGTAGTCTTTGGTTTCATGGTTTTCCATTCATTTACCTTTTAATTTAATTAATTAGGGTTTCATGTTTCAATAAACGAAAAACAATAAAAACATATTTGCATTTTTCAAATTCACAATTGAGGAGACAGTGCACTTACTGGTCTCGCCTCGGCTCCTCCACTCGACGACCCGGTCTGTGCACTCATGGTGGCTAGATAATCCGGCAGCGCTTCGCGTCAGAAATCTACCTCCTCCTCCCAGAGCTCCAAATCGCAATCGCTGAACAGTGCAAATGAACCAAATCCGTCATTTTCGCCTATTTATACTTTTTGTCATTCGGTAATCGTCCTTTAAAGGGACGAGCGCTCTTCGGCGCGCTCGTCCCACCCCAGGACGAGTACCGGCGCGACGCACTCGTCTTACCCCGGGACGAGTACAATCCTGTCACTCAACACAGCCTTCAAAGGCTAATTATCAGGCGGTGCCTCATACTAATTATGAGAAAGATAACAAAAAACAGGATCAAAATCAGCAGCGTCGCCCTAAGCGACAATTTACTCCATACACTGAGTCTAGGGATTCCTTGTTTGACCGTTTGTCAGCGGCAAACTTGATTAATCTGCCAGATATTCCAACAATCGATCCTAATGCGCCGAAGTCTAAGGGCTACAGAGAGGATATTTTTTGTAGATTCCACAGGAGGAGAGGGCATGACCTTAATGTCTGTTGGACGTTTAAAGGTTTAGTGCAAGATCTTATTGATAATCACACATTGGTAGTGGATAACCCCATCGCACCCAACAACCAACAAATGGGTGTTTTCAAAGATCCTTTACCCACACATGATGCACAAACAAAACCTTTGCATGTCAATGAAGTGCAACAGAGTTACCCCATGGACGGGTATGTTGGAATGATAAGTATTGTGACAAGAAACAAGAGACACCCAGGAGTTGTCCCCGTGACAACCACTAGGGAAGCTTCATCCACGTCACAACATCAACCGAATCCTACACAGTTGCCCCCACCTAGACCAGTGGTCACGATTCGATCTAGACTTACTCAAAGTCTACGGACCACATCGGCTAGGCTCTCCATTTATGAGCTTATTCAACAATCAGCGCCCCATCGGGAAGCTCTTATGGAGATATTAAAGGCAATTGAGTTGCAACCCCACGAAGCGGATTCGTTCAACAATTTTGTGGGGCATGTTAAATAGTGTACTTGAACCAGTTATTACCTTTAGGGAAGATGAGCTAAAAACGGTGACTGGAGATGTACCGGATCCGCCCCTGCACGTTATTGCACGGGTCAACGGGACTCCGTACAAACGGGTGTTGATAGATACTGGTTCTTCCAGTAACCTTATTACAACCGCTGCATTGAAACATTTGAAACTACCAGCCTCTCACATTGCACCTTCCACTTATACCCTTCGAGCATTTAATGATACGATATGCTCGACAGTTGGCACAATTGTCCTGCCCATACAAGTGGGACAAAAGATCATTCCTACGTTGTGCCACATTTTAGAAGGGGAAATGGCTTACAATATCTTGCTTGGACGGCCTTGGATCCGGGATATGAAGTGTGTCCCTTCAATTGCTCATCAATGTTTGAAATATACATTTGAAGGACAAGTGCACGTGGTCCCTGCAGATTTGGAACCTTTTAAGTACTGCAATTCAGTGCAAATCATGCCGCAGTCGACCCTTCCTTCAACGCACGTGGATTTCTAGTTAAATCCATCTAAACGGGGTTCGACTAAGCAAGAATCTCCCTTGCCAAATCAATCAAGTTCTCAGGCGGGATCATCTTCTTCATCCAGTCCTCCCACAACGACGCCACCTACGATGGCCACACCAACGGACAAAGGAAAGAAGCCCCTGGAAGCGAAACCACCTCTAGTCTCCAACATCTCTACAGGAGAGACGCCTAATCGAATGGAAGTTGAGACGCCTAGTGCACCCCACATGGAGTGGACTCAAGGAGAACTCCCATTCACTTCCCCTCAATCGCCAACGATTACTGTTGAGATGTCTAACACAGGCATGGGGGAGTACATAGTGCGAAATGTTGTTGCAATGCCCACACTTCAGTCTATGCAAGACATGGGAAGACCTCGACTCCCCATAGGCTCCGTGGTTCCTTTAGGCTACCCACCTAATCAGACAAATTTTATTTTTGGGGGCCTGGATCATGGCATTGAACCTTCCCGAAAAGAAGAAGAAGATGAAGATCCCTTTGTGGAAGATGTCAACTATCTGGCTAACCCAGACTTCGCATTACGTTATCTTAGCCAATGCAATTGGCATGGATACGGGTTAGGCCGGTATGAACAAGGAATGCGTGTTTTGTGTCAACCAAGATACCAAATGCCTTATGACAAGTCAGGAGTAGGGTTTAACCACCCTTTGCCCCTCGACATCTTGGTCGAAAACATGCAAGGCCTAGGGATAGGCAACAAGGATGGGTTGGCATCGGATCCATATGCCAATCCAAATACGACTTATACACTGGGGGACTATTTCCCATTGCACACAAATAACCTTGTTGACCTCAACAACCCTTTCCCTATGGCTGAACAAGGAGAAACCTCACGGACTCACCCACAAGGGGAAGATGGACAAGACCACGAAGGGTCTTCTGAAGATGAGTCGGAGGACGATCATTCGCATGAATATCAAATGAATGATGATCAGGAAAGCTTCCTGAGGATGTTCCCATTGAATGATCCTAGTGAGCATAGGTTACAAGATCCTTTAGACATAGATGACAGGTTGGAACACTTACACATAGATCCAAGACCTAGGAGGCATTTCACCCTGGCGCAGTTATAGCAATTACTGCACCCCCCACTCCAGGAATACAATGAACATCTTCCGCCTGGAGACCCTATCAACTCATCAGTGCCTAGGGCAGACCCTATTTGCAGGACCGCGTATAGGGCTGATCCCTTTGTGCCAGTGCCTACAGAGCCAGATCCGCAGCACCAAGAACATCTAGAATGTCAAGGTTGTCACATTTGCGGTTATGGAGATTACAATCATTTCATCAACATGGTCTCCATTGACTTGACCGCCCCCATCCATGATCCAGCCAATCCAACATGATTATTGCATCTAGACATAGAAGCTATTGATTGGGATCGCGCTGACACACCACCATCTCCATCAAGTATTGGCCTTGCAGTGGGATTTTTCATTTCACTCCAAGACAGACTCAGGATGTCTTTCATGCTCGAGGAGGAACTTGATGTTCCAAATGACGATCTTAATTCAGCAAATGATATCCATCTCGATCCCCATTCCACACCAGCTTGGAAGACGGATCCCATATGTCGCTTGAAGCAACGACTCGATGTAGACATCGGCACGGATCCAATGAATCCATGGATTCTCAAGTCGGGGGTAAGTCTTTCCCCCGAAGAGCGAGCCGATTATGTTGCCCTTCTTAAGGAAAAGAAGGAGGTTTTTGCATGGTCATACAAGGATATGCCGGGACTAGACCCACGACTAGTCACGCATAATTTAACGCTTGATCCGACAATCAAGCCGTAAAGCAAAAACTACGCAAGATGCATCCAACAGTAGCCTTAATGGTAAAAGATGAGTTACAAAAGTTGTTGGATGCCCAGTTTGTCATCTGTGTGGATTATCCGCCATGGTTGTCTAACATGGTTCCTGTCAAGAAACCCGACGGGAGGATTCGCATATGCACTGATTTTTGAGATCTTAACAAAGCGAGTCCTAAGGATGATTTTCCTTTGTCGAGCATCGACGCGTTGGTAGACGCTACAACAGGCCACGAAATGCTTTCCCTTATGGATGGTTTCTCAGGATACAATCAGATTCGTATTAATCCTGAGGACCAACTAAAAACGGCATTCACAACGCCTTGGGGGACATTTTGCTATAAGGTCATGCCTTTTGGCCTTAAAAATGTCGGAGCCACCTACCAACGTGCCATGACATACATCTTTCACGATTACATGCACAAAACTTTGGAAGATTACATGGATGATTTGTTGGCCAAATCTCTTTTGCGCCCAGATCACATCGGTGACTTGAGTCAGGTCCTTGATCGCCTCATTGAGCATAAAGTCAGACTAAACCCCAAGAAGTGCGTCTTTGGCGTCACCTCTGGAAAGCTCTTGGGTTTCATAGTCTCCAAACGAGGAATTGAGGTTGATCCAAACAAAGTCAAGGCAATCCTTGAAATGCGTCCCCCAACCACCATCAAGCAGCTCAAGAGTCTGCAGGGAAAGGTTGCGTCGATCAAGCGCTTCATAGCGCAGTTATCTGACAAATGCCGACCCATGAATAAATTATTGCATAAAGGGGTCACATTTCATTGGGATGACGAGTGCCAGTCAGCCTTTGACGACATTAAATAGTACTTGGCTTCGTCGCCAGTGTTGGCACCACCCAGACCAGGAGTGCCGTTCTATTTATACATCTCAGCCACTGAGGTGGCACTGGGCGCCATGTTGTCCCAGAAAAATGAACTTCACAGAGAACAGGCTACATACTATCTTAGCCGCACCTTGGTCAGTTATGAACTTAACTATGCATATGTTGAAAAACTCTGTTTGGCAGTGGTGTTTGCTACCAAAAAGCTACGCCATTACATGCTTAGTAATAAGACGTATGTTGTGTCTAAGGAGAATCCATTGCGATACATGATGAGTCGTACTTATCATAGTAGCCGCACGGCGAAATGGATCATGTTGTTGACGGAGTTTGACATAGAGTTCATTGGACAAAAATCTATAAAAGGTCAAGTCATCGCCGATCAACTAGCCGAGGCTCCTCTTGAAGACGATCAGCCTCTGACTTTTGAACTACCTGATGATGGGGTCTTCCATGTTTCAGAGTCGCCAGATTCTGATGAGCCTGAGTCCCAGGCTGACATAACCCTTTTCTTCGATGGTTCTAAATGTGAGCAAGGGGGTGGTGCGGGAATTGTATTCTTCACTCCGCAAGGTGCTCCAATGCCCTTGTCATTTAAATTAGACTTCCCGTGCACCAACAACAATGCGAGAATACGAAGCCTTGCTCCTAGGTCTTCAGACAGCAATCACCATGAACATTAAACGATTGAATATCTTTGGTGATTCGTTGTTAATTGTCAATCAAGTTAAGGGGATATACCAATGTAAATGTCCACTTTTGAAGTCTTATAAAGCCCTTGTGGATAAATTCTTGGCACAACTTGAATGGTATGACATCGAGGCGCTCCCTCGATCATCAAATCATTTTGCGGATACTATGGCCTCCTTGGGGTCACTTATTCCGCAAGACCCTTCTGGTGAAATGACAACCATTCAGGTTAAAACATTATCGCAACCTGCGATGGAGCGTGCAAGCTCTGATCTGACGCCAGGAATCCACATGATTCAGATTGAACCATCTCCGGATAAGTTCTCTCGAATTCGAGATTGTTTGACTAAAGCCAACTGGGGGTCCTTGTTCTCCCCGACCCCTCTTACTAGCAACACCACGTTGTTTTTACAAGTTCTTTCCTGCTCAGCTTTTGTTCGGGATAAACTTCAAGAGGGATTGGCCGTTCATACTATCGAGGTTTCTGATCAGCAAGACTGGTATACACCCATTCGGGATTACCTCAAGCTAGGTAATCTCCCACTTGGATTGACCCAAGCCACGAAAAGATCATTCAAACAGAAAGCGGCAAAGCATGTCTTGGTAGGAGACATTTTGTATCGTCGAAATTATGAAGGAATCCTCCTTCGTTGTTTGGACCAGCAAGAGTCCGCTTGGGCGATCACCCAAGCTCACGATGGTACATGTGGTGGCCACTTCAGCGGTATGGCCATCACAAAGCGCATTCTTCGCATGGGTTATTATTGGCCATCTTTAGAGCGAGATTGTTGCGCATATGTGAAGAAGTGCGTGAAGTGTCAGCACCATGCTAATTTGACACACGTACCTTCTCAAGCTTTACAGCCGATCCAATCGGTTTGGCCTTTTTCGTAGTGGGGCTTTGATCTAATTGGAAAGATCTCCCCTACGTCGTCTGGTCATCACACGTTCATTTTAACGGCCACCGAGTACTTTACCAAATGGGTGGAAGCAATTTCGCTGACCACTACGATTGGAGCCCGCATTGCGGAGTTTATTTTGCATAACATCATATGTCATTTTGGTATTCCATCCAAAATTGTCTCGGATAATGGGACGCCATTCAAGAATAAAGATGTGCGTGCTTTGACCACAAAGTACAAGATTCAACATAGCTTTTCAACACCCTATTATCCGTAGGCAAATGGGCAAGCAGAGGCGTCCAACAAAATGCTAGTCGCCATTCTCAAAAAGATAGTTGCAGATAATCATAAAGATTGGCACATTCAGATCCCGCTTGCCCTATGGGCTTATCGCACCAGCATTCGGACGCCCACCGGGGCAACTCCATTTTCGTTGGTGTATGGCTCCGAGGCAGTCATGCCTTTTGAGTTGGAGATTCCTTCCCTGCGCATTTCAATGCAAGAGTTCATCGATGATGACACTGCATGGCAGGCCCGGTTAGATCAACTGACGTTGCTTGATGAACGACGCGTTAATGCTCTCGAGCATTTGCGTATCTATCAAGAGCGACTTAAGAAAGCATACAACATGAAAGTCCACTTCAGGGAATTTCAGGTTGGTGACTTGGTCTTAAAAGAGAACCAGTAGAATTCTAATTTGCCGTCCCATCTTCGGGATAAGTTTGCAGCAAACTGGTTAGGTCCTTACATCATTGACAGTAGAATAGGACCCGGAACATACCGGCTTGCCTCTCTTGAAGGCATCAAGGAAACAGAACCCTTGAATATCATTCATTTGAGGTCATTCCACAGCTGAAGAGCCATAGTCCAACAAAAAGCTCCAAGGATTACCACAATCGCTTGGTCAACCCAAAAAGCTCCAAGGATTACCACAATCGCTTGGTCAACCCAAAAGCTCCAAGCGTGACCATCACTGCTTGGTCAACATAAAAAAAAAAAAAATTCAAAAATCAACAAAAACAACACGAAAATCAAAAGTACAAAAACATTTGCATTTCAATTCCATGCATTTTCATAAACATCAAAATTACAAAAACAATTGCATTTCAACTCCATGCATTCTCATAAAAATAAAAAATACAAAAATATAGGTGGCATTAAGCATTGCATCCATACATTGCATACTTCGCTAGGTCATACAAGTCAAAAGCACCATAGGCTGTCATTATTTGGCAATTCCATCATTTCCACCTCAAACCCATTTTCATAAACGCATACATCCCACATATCACCCTTTTATTTTAGCATTGTCAGTGTCGCCTAATGTATATAGGGTTTTCATCATTCAGATGTCTTTAAATTTCTAGCCAAAAACTGTACACAGTTAAGCAGATTTTACATGGGAAAGTTTTACTTGGATCACACCTTGGTACGTAGCATCCCAACACAAATTAACACACATAAAATAATTCCTAAGTTGTGTGGACGAAAGATGAAACCTGCACCGTAATCCCGGTTACCATAAACAAAACGGCTATCTTGCTTATCCCCCTGTGCGAATGACCCTAGAAATGCTGAGAGTTGGCAAAAGGACAAGCTTCCTCCCTACCCAATTCCCCATGAATCCCAAGTTCTCAAAAGTTGCAAAAAAACATCAAACATTTGCAAACGTCAAAACACTAAAATTTGACATCCTACAGTGCACACATCAAAAGGCACAAATAATAGTGATTATCATCACTCCATATTCAAATCCCTTGCTCAAAAAAAAAAAAAAAAAAAACAAGACGAGTACTATCATAAAAATAAACAGTGATTTCATCACTATAAAGAGCAAGTATCCCAATACCATTAAAAAAAAAGAAGGGAGTCGACCTTGAATCCCTGGAATTCTCAGCATTTCGACAGGTCATGAGGCAAGCTTCAGTATCGGTTTGGTTGATAGCCTATCAGTCACTGGCAGTAAACCTCCCGCATGACGATATATCTGTCACATTAACTTGTGTGCAGATCAATGTTTGCATGTGGATGAGCTAGTTTATGGTATCCTAGATAACATCGCAGACAAATCTGACTAAATACAATAAAGGAGTTAGTGGAGCTAATTAGGTGATCCTCAGTACAGGTTCGGTTGAAAGCCCATTTGGCACTGGCGGTATCCTGATAAATAACACATAAACGAACTCAATTGCACACACAGGGATGTGAAATAACTTGGTTAAATTCAAGTCGAATTTATACCTTGATCAAAAGTCTTGTGAGATAAATGTATAGTCTTGGCTAGTTAGTTAAAATATCTAAATCTCAGAAAAGCTTAATTACATTTTAAAAACAACTGTCACATTTTATTCTGTACATCACCATCAAAATATATGCAAAATACAAAAACAAAGTTTTCACATGCAAAGTCGTTCCACAAAGTCATCCCATTAGTATCGCAAGTCAGTCAAATCTTGTACAGTCTATGGTGCATCGACAAACCATCAACAATTCATTTCATTCATTCCATAAGCATACATCATACAAATTAGAATCATCACATTCATAATAGCATATGCATACATCAATGTAAAAATATGTACATAAAAATAAATCATGCAAAAAAAAAGATAAACACCAAAAAGAATCATCTGTATATATATCATCCAAAATGCCCGTAGGCTACAATACCCAGTCATCTGACCCCGCACACTCCAAAATCTCAAAAACCCCCAGCCTAGGGCGTCGGCCACCATGATCACGCAGGATCGGTGCGACGAGAGCTACCCCCCGTGGTATCTGTCCTCTGCGACCTCTCAGGGCGACTGCTCGCCCCTGCATCCCGCCCACTCGCTCCGCCCTCCTCTCGTCGCCTGCGTCGGGATGATGCCGACTGCTCCGTCCCGCTGTCTCTCGTCCTGTATGACGAGCCACTGGTCGGAGGCTCTGGTATTCGCCCACCTAGGCAGATAATCTCACCCTCCATCTCCGATCGATGCCGCCCCCAAGCGGCCTCTCGTCGCCCCCAATCTGCCTCCCGTCGCCTCCAATCTTCCTCCCGTAGCCTCGACTCTGCCTCCCGCCTACGGTAGTACGCGATGGCATCATCGCGCTGTGCTAGCTGCACCCGTAGGAGATCCCTCTCCCGTGCAGCATCTCGTATCCCCACCTCTCCGGTGAGCCGCAGCCCCTGCGCTCCCCTGCCCTACCAACTGTGTCCGCAGGAGATCCCTCTCCTGCGTCATCTCTGCAAGCTCTCCATCCCGCCTCCGTAGCAACCCCGTCAGACGTGCTACCTCCGCGCGCAACCCCGCCTCTGTCTCCCCCAAGACAGCCTACTCTGGAGTATCCTGGATCTCCGGCTGCTCCTCCTCCCCAAAGTCATCTCCTACCTCTGCCACCTCCACCATCTCCACATCCGTAGGAGCTCCCCAACCCTCTCCTGGTGCCTCCGCACCCTCTCCGCCTCCCGCTGCCTCCTCTCCTCCCAATGGCCCCTCCCCTCGCCACTGCCGCAGCGTCCACCACTCCTGGTACTCAGCAGTCACTCCGACGTCATCTACGTCTGGAATGTCTAGTACTGCATCCGACTCCTCCCCCAATGGCTCGAGGATCGATGCAGCTAGGGTCCTCTCATCACTCCGACGCCGGTAGGCTACGGGCTCCCTAGGCAACCCCTGGCGTACCCCAAACTGTCGCGTCACTCGACGGTAATGGAAGTACTCCTGCTCCGTCCCATGCCGACCAATCACCCATCTCCCCCTCCGAACCCGTCGAAGCCACTCATCAGCCTCTGGCCATGCGGGACAATCCCGATATGGCCGCCATATCACATCTTCGGGAGTCAGTCGTGCCAATGCATCTCTGTAATGGTCTACGTCTCCCGCAAACCGTCGACTATGCCCCCGCTCCTCAGATCGATACCATAGAGCCCCGTATCCAATGTCCCTGTCCACCATGTCAGCTCGGGTAGTCCAGGGCAACCCTCGCGGTCGCTCTATGGCTATGTGCTGCCAGGCCCAGCACTGCAGCAAGAAACTGCACCCCATCCCCTTCCGCCTCCGACAGCGGACCTCATACAGCTCATCATACAGCTGTGCCAAAAGCGTCTGACCCCACCTCATGATGACCGGCTCTGTCACCGGGCAACCCACCAACTGCCACACCACCTCCAATAGGTTCCATGGGAACCTCGCTCCTGAAGAGTCTGGCAGGAGTATGTTGGAAATGAGGCTCATGAGCACTGCATGCCTCACTCCCAACATTCCCCTCGCGTACCAATATCGCACCAAGATCCCCCCAATGTGGCAATCCAGCTCTGCCCTCTCCAATGAGGTCATCCCATCATCATCCTCCCCATATCCAAAGTACCGCGTCAGTACCGCTGTCCTCTGGCCCCGTGGTGTCGTCCGAATGGGAACCCCGTCTATCGGAATCCGAAGAATCCGATACACGTCCTCCAAGGTGACAGTCATCTCCCCTGTCGGAAGATGGAAGGTGTTCGTCCGAACATCCCATAGGCCAATCAGTGCTGTAAGGTACGCCCGGTCCGCCACAACTGCATCCAACCGAGCCACATGCTTGAGCCCTAAGGCATCAAGCCACTCCCGATCATCATCGATCAACGCCTCGCGGGCATTAGAAAAAATGGTCGATACTCGATGTCGACTCTTCACCACCTGCACATCACAAAAAAAAAACAACAAACATCAAAAACATGCATCACATCACCATCACATGTACAAAAATGCCTAACTGTACAGTACCATCTTTCATTCACATGTACATCCAAAAAAAAAAAAAAATCATCAATTTTCATCTTACATTTCAAAAAAAACAAAAAATTTGACATGGTTTACCTACGGTTTACCTAAGTTTACCATTTCAAAAAAAAAAAAAAATTTTCACCTTTCATTTCATCAAAAACGACAAAAATTTGACATGGTTTACCTACGGTTTACCTAAGTTTACCATTTCAAAAAAAAAAAATTAAGGCAAAATTAATTTAGTTACCCAATTTTACCAAAAAAAAATTCATAAAAAAAATTTGACATGGTTTACCTACGGTTTTACCTA
Source organism: Wollemia nobilis (assembly GCA_028583015.1). Lineage (NCBI taxonomy): Eukaryota > Viridiplantae > Streptophyta > Pinopsida > Araucariales > Araucariaceae > Wollemia > Wollemia nobilis. The sequence goes on from JAQPPZ010016890.1 coordinate 10,182,700, forward strand.
AGTTTACCATTTCAAAAAAAAAAAAAAAATTCACCTTTCATTTCATCAAAAATGACAAAAATTTGACATGGTTTACCTACGGTTTTACCTAAGTTTACCATTTCAACCAAAAAAATTCATCTTTAATTTCATAAAAAAAAAAAAAAATTTGACATGGTTTACCTACGGTTTTACCTAAGTTTACCATTTCAACCAAAAAAATTCATCTTTAATTTCATCAAAATCAATAAAAAAAAAAAAAATCGACATGGTTTACCTACGGTTTCGACCTAAGTTTACCATTTCAATAAAAAAACAAATTCATTCATTTTCCATTTTTTAATTTCATAAACATAACACAAAAATATGGGCATGGTTTACCTATGGTTTCGACCTAAGTTTTACCATTCACATAGAAAAACATTTTTCTAACCATGGTTACCCTAAAGTGTTACTCTAAGTTTCATTTTGGGTTTATCCTATGGTTTTCCATCTAAGTTTCCATCAGGTTTGCATCCATGGTTTCATTCGGTTTTCATTCATTTACCTTTTAATTTAATTAATTAGGGTTTCATGTTTAAACAAAAGAAAAACACCATAAAAACAACTTTGCATTTTTCAAATTGACAATCGAGGAGATAGTGCACTTACTGGTCTCGCCTCGGCTCCGCCGCTCGACGACCCGGTCTGTGCACTCATGGTGGCTGGATGATCCGGCAGCGCTTCGCGTCAGAAATCTACCTCCTCCTCCCAGAGCTCCAAATCGCAATCGTTGAACAGTGCAAATGAGCCAAAACCGTCATTTTCGCATATTTATACTTTTTGTCAGCTGGTACTCGTCCTTTATCGGGACGAGCGCTTTTCGACGCGCTCGTCCCACCCCGGGATGAGTACCATCAAAAACGCACTCGTCTCACCCCGGGACGAGTGAAATCATCGCACTCGTCTCACCCCGGGACGAGTACAATCATGGCACTCGTCCCACCCCGGGACGATTACAAAAAAAAAAAAAAAAAAAAAAACAACCACAACATAAAAATGACAAATGCCAACAAAATAAAAAAATAGGTCAAAACAGTCGGGGAACTGTTCGAGCATGCTTAGCGGTAAACCATCTAACGGCACCCTTGCACAAGTCCTCTTGGGTCAAGCGACTCGTCGCTTTTCTCATGTCGGTCATTCCCTCATCGATTCGTCGCTTGAGGGGGTAGTCACACTTAGTTGCCAATCAACACCATTATACCCAGTCTGGGAAATGACACGCATTCAAAGGATCATTGCAAATGACAATCGCGCCCTTGCTTGGGGCAGCAAACAAGCAATCATCACAAACTGATCATATACTTGGCATTCGTGAATCATGAACTCAAGGTTCCCACAACAAAAGGTTGCGCCCTTTGCCTATTCATGACTGATCAATGTCTAAGTTCAAGTAATACCTCACCGAACCAGGTTAATGCTTGATTTAAGTTCCTTAGCTCGTCAGAAGCAAGGATTCAAGAATGCGTGCCCTTTCCATACTTGGGGCATCAAGAGTTGGTTAGGTTACTGAGAAACCCTAATCATTAGTGCTTTGGTTATATTTTTGCTCAGCGCTGCGCCTTGCACAACGCTTCCCAAAAAGGGGCATCTGTAGACACCAAAACAGCACCAATCCGATTATGTGATTACAAGCACTGATCGCACTAACACACACAGCCCCAAGGCAGCCCTCGGAGGGTAAACAGTGGTTCTAACCACTCACACAACAGTTTTGCAAGTCAAAAACCAATTTGGCACCTTTTAGACACCTTATTGCTTATTCGTCCCACCCAGGGACGAGTGCTAATTTTACTCGTCCTACCCAGGGACGAGTGCTGACTGATACTCGTCTCACCCAGGGACGATTACCAGCGCTCGCTTCGGGGTGGGACGATTGTCGAGTTTGACCGCCAAAAAGTCAAATCTCGGCATATAACAACTCAGAACTGCCACTTAGCTTTCCATGCATGACATAGGAGTGCGAGTGAGTTCTTTTGACAACACACATCTGCCAATTGACTTTCCCTTCACTGCATGGGAAGGAGAGTAAGCTTTTTAAGACAACTCAGATTTGCCACTTAGCTATCCCTTCATTGCATGGGAGTGCAAGTGAGCTTTGCTAAAACATGCAAAGACATGCACAGAGGCAGTTAAGAAGCCCTTGATCAAGAAGAAGTCTTCTCTTCACAAACAAAAGCATTCATGCAAAGAAACACTTTTGCATGTTAATTCAAAAAGACCCCTTGGGTCTATAAAAAGGGTGAGTTTTCTCACCCAAAAGAGATATACAGAGAAGGAGCATTTTGAGCGACGAAGTGCTGCTAGTTCACTTACTGGCGATTTGTGCTTTCATAATCGTGGTATTTCTTTTAGTTTCATGTTTATGCTTTTGTCAAGTTTTTCATTTCATTTAGATTCATTTCAACCATCGTTAGATTCATCTTTTATTTTTCATACACAAGTGCTACTGACTTTCTTGTTTGTTTCTTTGAGTGCAGAGTTGCAGCATTAGAGGAGCGGCGAGGAGTCTACCTTACCAACGCAAGCGGCGGCAACATTTGGCCCGCCCATTCCAAACGTGGGCATGCGGAAGGAGGAAGACTAAGTCACAAATTGTAACAAAGACCAATTTAACGCTCCTAGCCCCTAAAAAGGGAGGAGACGTCTATGTAACCGAGGATAAGAAATTTGAATAAAGAGGGCTGTGATTTCCTTACATCTTTTCTTTCGTCTCCAATTTATCTCCTTTCCTTGTTTTTGTGCATAGGATTAAAGCGTTACATTTCGTCTTATATTGCATAGTTATAGTTTTCCTTTTGCTTTCGAAATCTCGTGCTTTCAGCTACAATGAGAGAGATTCAAGTTTTTTTGAAAGAAATATAATTGAGAAGATTGTGTATTTTGAAGGAGCTAATCCTCATAGAAGGAGGGTACATATTTACAGAAGACAAGTTGTGAGAATACCTTACTTGTAAGAAGTCAAGCCTTGAAGAAGACTCATAGTGAGGATACCGTAAGTGTAGTGTAATGGCCCACCTTGGTAGGACTTGTTCCTGATGCATGATTTATTTATTGATGTATAGTTATCAAATGCATAATCTTATTTTAATTTATCAATATGAGTTGATAGTTACACCTTATGCTTTCTAAAGCTGAATTATGCTACTTTTATAATATGATAATGTTGATATATTTTGTGGTTGTAGGACCAAGTACTCTCATAGGTGGATATCAGATTTATAAATGTAAATTGATGCACATATTCCATTATATTCGTAATGAGTGTTTATACAAAAATTCATGGGTAGTCCGAAGGGACTTACCCTTACATTAATAAACTATCATACCCTTACATTAATTAACTAATGTATTATTCTAACATGTCCCCCATAATACATTAGGTCTTCAGAGAACAAGAGAGGATGCTTTGAAAGTATTCAAACTTTTCACGATCAATGAAAAATCCCTCAGGTTGCTCATGTAGACTTCTTTTGCTAAGTCTCCATTTAGGAATGCACTCTTGACATCTATCTGGTGTACCTTCCAACCAAACTATGCTACCATTACAAAAATAATATGAATGTGTAGACACTAAAATTGTGTAAATCGGATAAGACTACCAAGGTGCCACTCTTATCGACATCATATGGCCCCATTGGGAAACCATTAGGGGTTAATTAGGGGTCCTAACCACTTTTGGGAAGGTTTACCCCACTTTTGGGAGGTTTTGGGCCATGTAGCCATGGTTTTCCCACCCCAAGATGACCATAGTTCATGGCCGTCCCACCCAGGTATGACCACAAACAACCATCCCTAGGTGGGACAACCATGGTCTAGACCTCCTGAAAATTCAAAGGCAGGACAAATGTCAATCAATTTCTTCCATTTATCTCACTCAATCACTCATGAAAAATTGGGAGACTATCTAGGCCATTAAGGACTACAAATTAGAGGCCCAAATGGAAAGACTCTCCCACCCTATGCATGGCAAAGGCATTGATAAGTGGCAACACCTGCCTTGCATGCCCCAAATTGCCCCTTTGCCCCATTTTCCATCTTGGGCTATAAATTGGAGTGTTTCCACTCAGTTTCAGAGGGAGACCTTTGCAAGCATTTACTACGAAGTGCTACTATGATTTCCTATCACCTTTTGCCCTTGTATTTGCCCTTTGAAACCTCATCAATCAAAGGCATTTTCAAGGCATTCCCAAATACGCACATCCTCTCCAAGAACTATCAATTCCTATGAGTTAATTCACCAAATTTGATGACATCCCTAGGAGTGTTCTAGACTAGATCCAAGTGGAATTGGTGGTAGAAACCACCCTATTTTGTGGTCGTCCTCACCTGGGATGGTTAACATTCCCAATTGGAAATCTCAAGGAGGGCCATGAATTGGTCCACAATTTTAATCCAATTTTAGTTTAGATCAATTTTATAGCATTATATTAGCATCATACTTAATTTTGGTGAAGTTTGGAGTGGTTTTGAATTGTTAATTAGGGTTTTTATGATTATAGTCCTAATTGGCCCACCCAGGGATGGCCACAGGTTTTTCTCATAATCTCACTTCAATTTTTGCTTAGATAATTAAAAAATAATTTAACATACATCATGCTAATGTTTCATGTCATTTGGAATAGTTTAGACCCATCGATTGCACTTTTTACCTTCAATACTGCATACATTTCATGGATTTCATCATAATACGCATATGCTATTAACATATTTCAATTTCTTGTGTGTAGGTACAAGTATTATAACTCATGAGGAAGGAGCTAAGGAGTTGAAGATATATAGCTCAAAGTAGCGATAACACAAGCTCATTCTTCAATTGTGAGTGTAAGAACATTGAAAGCGTGCCATAAGTTTGTGAAAGGATTGGATCCTTCAAAATTGTAACTTGAATTGTATCAACTTGGGAGCCCTCAAGGGGACATTTTGTAACCTTCTATTTGGAAAATTAATCAATACAAATAGAACCCCCCATTCCTTTCAAACATTTGTCATTTATGGTTTACATTATCTCGTTACTTTTGCATGCTTGATTAGAACATTAGGTGCATTTCAATTTAATTTTTTAGGTGTACTGTTTTCTGCTCTACAGTGGTCTTCGACCCCTTTGGTCACCCTAAAATGATCCAAAGGTGTCTAAAACCCCTTTGGTCATCCTAAAATGCCCTGAAGGCATCTATAAGCCCTTTGGTCACCCTAAAATGCTCCAAAGGTGTCTACAAACCCTTTAGTCACCCTAAAATTATCCAAAGGTGTCTACGACCCCTTTGGTCACCCTAAAATTATCCAAAGGTGTCTACGAACCCTTTGGTCACCCTAAAATGCTCCAAAGGTGTCTACGAACCCTTTGGTCACCCTAAAATGCTCCAAAGGTGTCTACGAACCCTTTGGTCACCCTAAAATGCTCCAAAGGTGTCTACGAACCCTTTGGTCACCCTAAAATGCTCCAAAGGTGTCTACAACCCCTTTGGTCACCCTAAAATGATCCAAAGGTGTCTATGAACCCTTTGGTCATCCTAAAATTCTCCAAAGGTGTCTACAACCCCTTTGGTCATCTTAAAATGCTCCAAAGGTGTCTATGATCCCTTTGGTCACCCTAAAATGCTAAAAAGGTGTCTACGAACCTATTGGTCACGCTAAAATACCCCAAAGGTATCTATAAATCCTTTGGTCACCCTAAAATGTTCCAAAGGTGTCTACAAACCCTTTGGTCACCCTAAAATGCTCTAAAAGTGTCTACAACCCCTTTGGTCACCCTAAATGCTCCAAAGGTGTCTATGATCCCTTTGGTCACCCTAGAACACTCCAAAGGTGTCTATGAGCCCTTTGGTCATCCTAAAATGCTCCAAAGGTATCTACGATCTCTTTGGTCACCCTAAAATGCTCCAAATGTGTCTATAATCCCTTTTTGTGACCCTAAAATGCTCTAAAGATGTCTACGACCCTTTTGGTCACCATAAAACACTCCAAAGGTGTCTACAAACCCTTTGGTCACCCTAAAATGCTCCAAAGGTGTCTACAAACCCTTTGGTCACCCTAAAACACTCTAAAGTTGTCTATGACCCCTTTGGTCACCCTAAAATGCTCCAAAGGTATCTACGACCCCTTTGGTCACCCTACTCCAAAGGTGTCTACGACCCCTTTGGTCACCCTAAAATGCTCCAAAGGTATCTACGACCCCTTTGGTCATCCTAAAATTCTCCAAAGGTGTCTATGACCCCTTTGGTCACCCTAAAATTCTCCAAAGGTGTCTATAACCCCTTTGGTCATCCTAAAATGCCTCAATGGCATCTATAAACCCTTTGGTCACCTTAAAATACTCCAAAGGTGTCTACAAACCCTTTGGTCACTCTAAAATTCTCCAAAGGTGTCTACAAACCCTTTGATCACTAACATTCTCCAAAGGTGTCTACAAACCCTTTGGTCACCCTAAAATACCCTAAAGGTGTCTACGGCCCCTTTAATCACCCTAAAACACTCCAAATATGTCTACGACCCCTTTGATCACCCTAAAACACTCCAAATATGTCTACAAACCCTTTGGTCACCCTAAAATACTCCAAAGATGTCTAAAAACCCTTTGGTCACCCTAAAATGCTCCAAAGGTGTCTACAAACCCTTTGGTCACCCTAAAAAGCTCCAAAGGCATCTACAAACCCTTTGGTCACCCCAAAATGCTCCAAAGGCATCTACAAACCCTTTGGTCACCCTAAAATGCTCCAAAGGTATCTACAAAGCCCTTTGGTCACCCTAAAATGCTCCAAAGGTGTCTACGAACCCTTTGGTCACCCTAAAATGCTCCAAAGGTGTCTACAAACCCTTTGGTCACCCTAAAATACTCCAAAGGTGTCTATGAACCCTTTGGTCACCCTAAAATACTCCAAAGGTGTCTACAAACCCTTTGGTCACCCCAAAATGCTCCAAAGGTGTCTACGAACCCTTTGGTCACCCAAAAATGCTCCAAAGGTATCTACAAACCCTTTGGTCACCCTAAAATGCTCCAAAGGTATCTATGAACCCTTTGGTCACCCCAAAATTCTCCAAAGGTATCTACGAACCCTTTGGTCACCCTAAAACACTCCAAAGGTGTCTACGAACCCTTTGGTCACCCAAAAATGATCCAAAGGTATCTATAAACCCTTTGGTCACCCTAAAAATCCCCAAAGGTATCCGTAAACCCTTTGGTCACCCAAAATGCCCCAATGGCATCCACTAAGCCCATTGGTCAAATGTATATATATATTTATCAAAATCTAAAAACATTCAAAATAATCAAAATTTCAAAAACAATGGAAAATCAAAATTTCAAAAACAATGAAAAATCAAAAATTCAAAAATATTGCAAAACATCAAAAATACAAAAACATTTATATTTTGTATTGCATCATATGCATTCATTTAATTGCATTGCATTAGGTATTTTCATCCATTGTACTTGCATTAGGATAGGATGTGTTTACAATCTTACAAATGACACCACGTTTGTATCTCAATCATGCATTTATTCATCATCATCATCATCCATCACCCTTGTGAGTAATTGTGTTTTTCAACACAACCCCTTCCTATTGCTATGAGGTATATACTAGGGTTTTTCGGTCATTCAACCATACCTAGTGATCTTCTCAAATTTTGTAGAAAGCTATCTTCGCTTTTGGAGATGAGGTCTAGTTCTGATAGTACCTTGTATCTTTCAAAATCCTATCACAATTTAAACATTAATAATCCTAGTTTGGACAAGGAAATATGAAAACTACAAAGTGGTCCTGGTCACCTTAAGCGAAAGGTTTTTACTTGCTCACCTTGTGATGTGCATGGTCTAGGGTGTTGGTCATTGACAAAAGGACAAGCTCCCCCTACCCAAAGAAATCCCTTGCTTTCATCAAAATAAGAAAAATACCAAAAAGCAAAAATCAAAAGCAAAATAAACAGTGATTTTCATCACTAAACAAATCCCTTGCTCAAAGAAAACAAAATACAAAATAAACAGTGATTTTCATCACTAAGCATGAGCAAGTATCCCACATCAATGTGAAGAAAAGAAGGGGGTGAAGAGCTTGAATCCTTGGAATGGTTAGTATTCCAAAACCATCGAGTGATCCCCAATACAACAATGGGTTGAATGAATCCCGCCTGGCATTGGGGTAGTTCTAAGCAATTTACAAAGTGAGCTAGCTTTAGGTGGCTTGTATCACCTAGTGGTCTAATCCAACTAAGTCCAAACTTAGGACCATGATGAACATATGGTGATCCTCACTACAACAATGGGCTGAATGAATCCCGCCTGGCAATGAGGTAGTCTTATGTCTCATCTAATATATTCATTTGCACACATAGGGATAATGAATATCTTGGTCTTCATAACAAAAGCTTTTATCTTTCAGGAGTCTTGTATAGTCATTATACAACTTTTGATTAATCAACTAGGGTGTTTGAGTCTCATGGAAAACCTCAAAAATTCCCTAATAGCAACAAATCATTTCATCAAATCATACACATATTTCCTTATGAATTTTTGTTTATTAAGGGGTGTTCATGAAATAGGATAGATACCAGATGGATATCAGCAATGATATTTAGATGGCCACTGACTATTTTGTGCATATTTTTTAATGTACAAAATCTTGTAAGGAAATCCCATACATCCCACATCATCTCATTTCACATATGGATGCTTAAATGATTAATTCTTATGATAAGAGTTATCATTTTCATTCATGATTTTCATACATTCTGTGGTGTCATCCATTAGATTGTTAAACACATATTACATTGCATTCCTTATGTTTTAAGTGATTAAAGCATACAGGTTCATTTACATTAGATCATCATCATGTAAATAATGCATTACATACATTGCATTCACCATATCATACCAACATAACTTAAGTGCATAAACAATTGAAACAAATTAAACATGCATTTAACATTCACCATTGCATCCATATATGCATACATAGTAGAGCATCTACACATCTAGATCACAATATCTAATCATACATTTATCATCTAGCTAGTGCATGTCATCAATACATCACATACATATAGCATATTCACATCATCAATAGGCATTACATCCATTAATGCATCCATAAATCATAACACATAATGCATCTAATGGTCCAAAATCACACAATTGCAAACCACACAAATATTTTTAAACATCAACTAGGGCATTATTGGTATCATACCTCCCCTAATCAGCAATCAAACAATTAAGCAATCAACCTCCAAAATCCCCAAAGGTATCCATAAACTCTTTGGTCACCCAAAAGCCCCAAAGGTATCCATAAACCCTTTGGTCACCCAAAATGCCCCAACGGCATCCACTAAGCCCATTGGTCATAATAACAACATGTATAATCCAAATCAACAATTGATAACTCAATCATTTCTAAGTGCGTTCGTGCACGAATCATTTCCGAAGACAATCATGCACCCTCCTTGCTTGGGGAAAATAAGCAAAATATCAAAAGAAAATTCAAGAAAACCGGTAAGCTTATCTCCTAATAGCCATCAAGGCTAGGATTTGACTTAAGCTTATCTCCTAATCACCATCAAGGCTAGGATTTAACTTAAGCATATCTGCATAAGCTTATCTCCTAATCACCATCAAGGCTAGGATTTGAATTAAGCTTATCTCCTAATTACCATCAAGGCTAGGATTTGAATTAAGCCTATCTTCTTAAGCTTATCTCCTAATTGCCATCAAGGCTAGGATTTGAATTAAGCCTATCTTCTTAAGCTTGTCTCCTAATTGTCATCAAGGCTAGGATTTGACTTAAGCCTATCTTCTTAAGCTTATATCCTAATTACCATCAAGGCTAGGATTTGACTTAAGCCTATCTTCTTAAGCTTATCTCCTAATTACCACCAAGGCTAGGATTAGACTTAAGCTTATTTGCCAATATCCCAAAGATTACCAAAATTAAGTTCCTTAACTTGTCAGAGGCAATTATTCTGAGATGCATACCATTTCCATGATTAGGGCATCTAGCATTGACCATATCAATGAAATAATAAAAAAAATCCCACAAAAATAACTAAAAAAGATCAAGAAAATGGCCTAAAAACCACCAAAAATAGGTCAAAATTGATAAAATTCACAAAGGATCAAGATTGCATTCAAATTGTTCATGGATGAATTGAAAAGTCTCTACTTAAATCCCTAATAAGGCCATTGTGGCTGGACCACTCCATAGGAACGAGGTATTCAGTTCTATTCTTCCATGAAATATCAACAAAACCATCAAAATCCTCATAAAATTGATAAATATTACAATGGATAAAACTGAAGGTAATCCCAATCAAGTCATATGGGTCAAGCGACTCATCAATTTTCATCATTGGTCATGCCATCATCGACTCATCGCTTGAGGGGGTAGTCATAATAACGAATTCATAATCAAAATCAACACTTAAACACTCAAAAGTGCAACTTGCATACATTCAAAAGAATCATTGTCAAAGATAAATTTTCAAGCCTACGTTGGGGTAAATAATTCAGCACAATTCAACAAAACAAAGTCTTGGTATACTTGAAGCCTTGGGACATGTATCCCAATATAGGTAAAATAAGGAACCAAGACCAAGTATACCCTAAGCCCCAAAATATATATTACAAGGTGGTTGAAAAGGTATACCAAAATCAATCCTTCAATTATGTCAAAAGAAAGGATTCCAAGAATGTATGCTCTTTCCACAATGGAGGCATCTAAATTTTGTTAGGTTATTGAATAACCTTAATAATTTGATGATTTAGTCATCTATTTTTGCTCAGCGCTCTATTGCACACAACGCATCTCAAAAAGGGGCATCTATAGACACTAAAATCATGTAAATCGGATAAGACTATGATGGTGCCACTCTTATCGACACCATATGGCCCCATTGGGCAACCCTCAGGGGTTAATTAGGGGTCCTAACCACTTTTGGGAAGGTTTACCCCACTTTTGGGAGGTTTTGGGCCATGTAGCCATGGCCATCCCACCCTAGGACGACCATAGTTCATGGTTGTCCCACCCAGGGACGACCACAAGCAACCATCCTTGGGTGGGACGACCATGGTCCAAACCCCCAAAAAGTCAAGGGTGGGATAAATGGCAATCAATTTCTATGATTTATCCCACCCAATCACTTATGATAGATTGGGAGACTATCTAGGCCATTATGGACTACAAATTGGAGGCCCAAATGGGAAGCCTCTTCCACCCTATGCATGGCAAAGGCGTTGACAAGTGGTGACACCTACCTTGCATGCACCAAACTTTCCCCTTTTCCCCTTTGTCCTCTTGGGCTATAAATTGGAGTGTTTCCACTCAGTTTCAAAGAGAGACCTTTGCAAGTATTTACCACGAAGTGCTACCAAGATTTCCTCTCACCTTTTGCCCTCGTATTTGCCCTTGGAAACCTCATCAATCGAAGGTGTTTTCAAGGCATCCCCAAATATACACATCCTCTCCAAAACCTATCCATTCCTATGAGTTAATTTACCAAATTTTATGACAACACCCCTAGGAGGATTCTAGACCATATCCAAGTGGAATTGGTGGTAAAAACCACCATATTTTGTGGTCGTCCCCACCTAGGATGGTTAATAGTCCTAATTGGAACTCCTAGGGATGGCCATGAATTGGCCTATAATTTTGATCCAATTTTAGTGTAGATCAATTTTATAGCATTATATTAGCATCATACTTAATTTTGGTGAAGTTTGGAGTAGTTTTGAATTATTAATTAGGGTTTTTGTGATGATAGTTCTAATTGGCCCACCTAGGTATGGCCATAGGTTCTACTCATAATATCACTTCAATTTCTACTTAGATCATTATAAAATCATATAATATACATCATGCTAAGTTTTCATGTCATTTGGAGTAGTTTAGACCTATCGATTACACTTTTTACATTCAATATTGCATGCATTTCATGGATTTTATCATAATACGCATATGCTATTAACATATTTCAATTTCTTGTGTGTAGGTACAGGTATTCTAGTGCATGAGGAAGGAGCTAAGGAGTTGAAGATAGATAGCTCAAAGTAGCGGTAGCGCAAGCCTACTCTTCAATAGTGAGTGCAAGAAGAACATTGAAAGCGCGCCATAAGTTTGTGAAAGGATTGGATCCTTCAACATTGTAACTTGAATTGTATCAACTTGAGAGCCCTCAAGGGGAATTTGTAACCATCTATTTGATAGATTGATCAATACAAAGAGAACCCCCCATTCCTTTCAAATATTTGTCATTTATGGTTTACATTATCTATCACTTTTGCATGCTTGAATAGAACATTAGATGCATTTCAATTTCCTTTGTTAGGTGCATCATTTTTTTGCTCTACAGAATAGTCTTGATTTTGGATGTAGGTGCAAATGTCTCTTCATAGTCGATGCCTTCTTCCTACGCATAAATTTTTTCAACTAAATGAGTCTTGTTCTTATCGAGTGTTCCATCAACTTTATACTTTGTTTTAAACACCCATTTGCATCCTATGGTCTTCTTACCTGGTGGAAGATCAACTAGCTCCCATGTGAAGTTATTAATTAAGTATTGATATAATTTGAAGAGGATTTTGGAAGATAATCCTATGTCCATGGCGATGGATCAAGCACAAAGAGTGCTGATATCACCAAAAAGCACTGAATATTAAGGGTAAGCAAGCATCCTTAAACAGACTAGTTCCTCATGAAAGTTGGCACCTTCACGAATGGTTCTACTCAAAAAGTCGATGCTTCCTATTGTTCGACTGATTTGTGTCTTCAGGGGGTTCAACTCCTAAATAAAAAACTTACATTCATGTTCTAGGGCTTCAATCGGGATGCCTTAGTTGTGTCAGATCCACTTATACTATCATCACCATGTGTGCTTACAATGCTACCAATCATATTGGTGAAGCAACTACCACTGGGTATACCAAGTTTTTTCATGTACAAGATGCCATCAGGGCAGGTTATCTTCCTATAGATAAATAGTTCAATGATAAATTACCAAATTTATTGTTCAAACAATGAGGGTATGTTGATCATATGCTCCAATATAGTGTAATCAAAGCGTATCTCCCACTCTTGCACTGAACTATCAAATGTATACCAGTTAAAGGTGTACATTCAACATATCTTGAATCAATCTAGGAACGATCAAAAGTGGATTTATACCAATGAAGTAGAATGTGTCTTGCCCAATAAAGCACTTTATTAAAGAATTAGCAAATAGGCCTTCTATCGAGGTATAATGAAATGCTTCACCCTAGATGTTCCTTACATTTATCTTCACCTTAATTTGGCTAAGTTACATTCTGGTGAATGCAACATCAGGTTTTGATTTATGTATTTCCTCAAGAAAATAATCAACTTCGTGAACAAGTCATTCATAGAGTGTAACAATAGTGCATTTAGCATGATGGTAATTATCATTCTTGCCTTTTCTACCAACATAACCGTACCTGATAGCTGATGAACTAATCCATTTTACTACATAGAAGTTCTTGTATGATAAAATATCACACTTTGGCCACTTTCAAACTTCTGTGAGCATGAAATGCATTGGGCAGTTCCATGTGTCATCTTGGGGTAGTGGAACATTTGGTCTATCATATTTTTTAATGACATCCATGTGTTCTTGAAGAGTGTAATAAATCCTTGCACAAACTACAAGATCTCAAAGGACTGATCTAGGTGCATATATTTTGATTGCATCGTATGCGTATTCATCAATGATGACCCATTATTCCTCTCATAAATCACTCTTGGAGATTTTGTCGATCTTTACAAGACCTGTACGCTCCCTCTTGTACATGTGATACATCTTCTACATGTGTGATGGCAATATTGTAAACACATATTGTGGTCTTTTATAAATATTTAATCACAGATTTTGGTATAGTGCAATGGCTGCTGTTAGGTTGAAATTTTATTGTTTGTTATAGCAAACAGAGCTAAGATTGGATAATTTTTTTTAAGTGCTTTAATCGTATTGTATTACGTATACTTGACTATGCAGTTTAAGCACTCAAAATAAAATAAATCATCTTAATCATACGCAGGAGTTAACGGTAGGCACCTTCATAGCGGATTTCACAGACTTTAGATTCTATGGCTTGGTGGACGTAGGATTCTTTGCTGTAGGTGCCAGCTTTGTAGTAGGTTTCTTAACAAGCTTGGCTACCTTCACTTTCAATGCAGCATTCAGCTTGGGTTTGGGCTTAGTAGTGGTCTTGGGCTTCAAATTATTTTTGTTTCAGAAATACTTCTTCCCTAGCATGTCTACGTCTATATTTTGGGTATTGGATGCACCAATCTTCACAAGTCTAATGGCAGAAAAGGAAGATAATTTTTTCTACCTTGGTGCTCTGATACCATATCATATTTATAAATGTAAATGAAGCACATATTTCATTATATTTGTAATGAGTATTTATACAAAAATTCATGGGTACTCCAAATGGAAATACCCTTACATTAATCAACTATCATACCCTTACATTAATTAACTAATGTATTATTCTAATAGTGGATTTATTAGGGACAACCACTAGAGTTGAGAGAAAAGTAAAATGATATATGACATTCTCATCAACAACTCAAGGGTAAAAAAAAACGTTTAATATAGATGCATCACATGTGTATGTTTGATTGAATGCACCATTAGACAAGGAGGTTGTTATTAAGCAAAAGAACCATTCTTAGTAGGTGGGTGATAGTGTTGCAATTATAGTAAATCCTCCTACTTAAGGAAAATATCATTTGCAAATATTCTAAATTTGTAAAAGACTTTATGTTGTTGCTTGTGTATTGAAGCATGGAATTATTTGGTTAAAAATTATCAAAGTATTAAATAGCGATGTTAATGGTTAATATTTGTTAGAGTATATTACATTTTTTGGTACATGCTAATGCACCACCTTGGGTACATATTTAGATTAGGAGAGTGTCTTAGATTAGAGTGTGAATATTTACTTTATGGAATGTAATAAATGCATAAGTATTATTAGTGTGCAAAGTATTTTGGTAATGTAAATGTGCATAATAGTCCATGTGCACATGAGTCCATAGAGTAGGAAGACGAAGAGTCTCAAGAAGAATTAAGACCAAGAGTACTCCATATGAAGAGTCAAATTCCATTATATATATGTCTGTGTGTGTATGAGACATAATATAGGGTGAGAGTGTGTGTAAGTATGGTGTATTGGAGATCTTTATTCTATATGAGAATACTATTTTTGTGAGAATTTATTAGTGGCTATTTTATGAGTTGTTGCAGAAATTATTTATGAGTTTTATATGTTTAGAATATTACCATTATCTTATATTTCATCTTGCAACTTTATTTTAGATCTTCTGGTTATTTTTCTTTAAGTTTATAACATCAAAAGCTAACAGTGGTATCAAAGCCACAAGGGAGATTGATAAAAGATAGGGAGAGCCAAAAGAGAGATTGAGAGAAGATAGGGAAATTTTATTTGCAAAATTTGAAAGTTGCAATTTGACTAGATTCTTTCCACAGAGTTGCTAAAAAACTCATGAAGTCTATGACTTAGCATAGATTTCTTTTCCACTAGTTTGAAGGACAACTAGTGAAGTTTATTGATTTCAAATTTCTAGAATTTTGGATATATTTGATTGTAGGGATTAGTTTTTTGAGTTGCAACAAAAGAGTAGAAATTGAATATTGAGGAGACCCAAGAAAGATGTCCCCATAGAATATTGAATATTAAGGAGAACCAAGAAGGGGGTTCCCATTGAAGATTGAAAGCTGCAGATTGAAGATTGAATAAAGAGGCTAGAGAATCCCCATTGAATATTGAGAAGGAGGAGACCCAAGAGAAGAGGTCCCCATTGAATATTTGATAAAAAATATAGAGGAGGATTAATAAAATGTCTAATGAAGATTTGCAAAATTTGAAGACCCAAGAGAAGAGATCTCAAGCAAATTTGGAAGGAGAAAAAAGAAGGCTAGAGAAGACCTATTGAAGAAGTTGAAGAAGTGGCCATGGAGAATATTTAAAGAAAGTTTAGGGGAGAATATTGCAAGAAGAAGAAGCTCTTGAAAAGAGGTAATCACATCAAAATTGGGAAAAATATTTTCAATTAACAATAAGCCCAAAAGAATTTGTGAAACTTATTCAAGGAGAATTTTTTTGGCAAGAAGTTTGCCAAATTTGAGAAAGTATTTTTGAGGACTTCAAGACATTCAGATTCTTGAAGAAGAGGCCAGTAAAGAAACCAGATTTGAAGATAGAATTCAATGAGAGTTTAGGAGGAGAAAGAAGATAGAAGAAGCCACCAATTGAGAAATTTGAAGATAGCTATTAAGAATTTGAAGGCTAATTTGTGGAGGAGAAGATTGTTGATTTTTGTGACAGAAGTTGAAGAGTCACAATTCAAAAAATTGAAGGTGACATAGAGCTGCAAATTGGAGAATATTTGGGCAGATTTTGAAGTGCACTTGAACAAACAATTGAAGTAAGGCTTGATAGCAAACTAAGGTAGCAAATTGGAGAAATTTTAGACAACGTTAGAGGGAGATAGTAGAGCTACAATTTGAAGAATTTTGAGGCAGATTTTAGAGAGCTTTGGACAACAAAGTGAAGGAAGATTTGGCAAAAATTGAAGCTGCAAATTGCAGAATTTTTGGACAACAAGAAGATAGCGATTTGGGTTGTTTTTGTGAAGAGGAGTATAGCTGTGAATTTCAGAGTTATTGGGCAGCATTTTAAAAGGAGTTAGAGACATTTTTTGGACAGCGAAAAGGCTGCATACTAGAAAATATTTGGTGCTACAAGTTTTAGAGCTTGAGATAGCATTTGAAGAAGAGTTAAGAGCTGCACGTTTTAGAGATTTTAGAGCAAAAAATTAAAAGGAATGAAAGCTACTGAAATCCAATTTTTGGACAGCAAGCTAAGGCTTCAAATTTGAAGGTCTAGAACATCAAGTCTAAGTAGCAAGAAAGTCAAAGAGGTAATCTACAAAGGAAGATAAAAAAGGTTTGAAATTAGGTGCAGAAAAGAGTATTTCATTTTTATGAAAATTTGATTTAAATAAAGTTTCTTTAGCACCATATTTTTAGAGTTCAAATCAGGAAAAGAAAACTCTAAGTATATTATTTACAGGCCAATGAAGGAGATATTCTAGAACCTACAAAATATAATAGCAAAAGAGAAGATAGATATTGCTTGAAATAGGAGTAATAAGGAGAATAAATTATATAGTTAATGATGTTTTTTTTAAGCCAATGAAGTTTAGTATTATTAAGGCAAAGGAGATCGAATAGTGCACAAGAGTAAGGTAAATTTAGAGTGTTTAAAGATACCAAAAAAACACAATAATAGCTAAAAAAAATAGTGGTGAATAGAAGTGAGAAGAAGCCATCACCAAGAAAAGGTGGAGAAGCCACCACATTGGAAAGAAGAAGCCACCATTCAGTTGAGAAAGAAGCCAAGGAGACATCACCATATTGAAGAAAAGCTACCCAAATTGTGGTTGCACCATCATGAGAGAAGAGGTCATTGGAAGAGCCACCACATTAAATAGAGAAGATTGTAAAGCTGTTGGAAGAGCCACCACATTACACAAAGGAGAACCTAGAAATCCAAGCATCAAAGGAGAAGAGAGAACATAGGAGTTCAAGTGCTACAATACATTGGAATACATTAAAAAGAAGTGGAGCATTATCAAAAATATTTCAAAGAA
Source organism: Wollemia nobilis (assembly GCA_028583015.1). Classification (NCBI taxonomy): domain Eukaryota; kingdom Viridiplantae; phylum Streptophyta; class Pinopsida; order Araucariales; family Araucariaceae; genus Wollemia; species Wollemia nobilis. The sequence continues at coordinate 10,200,405 of JAQPPZ010016890.1, forward strand.
AAATTGGAGCATTATCAAAAGAAAGAGCACTCATTTGAGGAGGTGTAGAGTTTATTTACCACTTGGTATTGCAAGGAATGTAACACCCAAGATGTTACAAAATCATTGAATGTAACCTACCAGAGTTTGAAAATGTTTCTATCCAAGTGTTATGGGAAGGACAACAACTTAGAGAACCAAAGAATATTGTAGAAGAGGAAAAGCATTTACTTGCCACTTAGCACTTGAAACAAAAGAGCACCAAACATATTTGAAAGGAGTCAAAGCATTTTGAAATCATCATTTATTGCATGGGAAAACATTAGCACAAGGAGAGATCATTTGGAATGAATTTTGGGTTGTAGAATCGAGAGAGTGCCTTGCAACAAGAAATATTGTTGACTATTCAATAGTGAAGACATAGTATTTTTTCCAGAATAGTGTGCATCCATATTATTGAGGTAAATTCTCAAGTTTACTATTTGGTTTATACAAAGGATTGGAGTAATAAGGAATATTTTATAATTTATGAAAGCTTGAAGTTGGTTTATAAGTTTTTCACATTGATTGATTAATGTTATTGGAGATATAAGGTTTATGAGTGAAAAAAAAGAATATAAATTTTATTATTGCTATTTGAAGAGCTTTATGTAGAATTTAAAAATTGATTTGAAGAATTAAGAAATTAAATACAAGTTTTTTAATTTGATTATTTGAGTTTGAGAATTTGAAATATTTTCAAATTAATAATCTTGGAGAAATAAGGAGTTCAACATAAACTTAGGAATACAAAACTTGCAAATATCATAAATTTCTAAATTTATTATTTGGGAGCTATAAGGATTTCAACATCAAATTAGATTTTGGAAAATTTAGAATTGAAAAATTATATTATTGAAATTTGGGATACAAAAGGTATTCAACCTAGAGATTTGAAGAATAAAAACCTTTATCAAAATTATTAAAATTGCACTAAATCACCACATTGAAGATGCATCACTAGTAAAAATGCAGGAACAAAGAAGGAAAAGAAACATGAAATAAAGTCAGATTAAGAAAGGAAAATTGAAGACTAAATCAAAAGAAGATATTTATTTGAAGAATCCAAGATAGAAATCAAAGGTGTATTATTGTGATGATTTGCTAACACAATTCTTAGAATGAGAATCATAAATGAAGATACAAAAATAGAGAAAGAAAAAGAAGAATAGAAGTCACATTAGAAAGGTTAAACAAGAACCATTTTGTGCAATTTCGGGAATTGATTGTAAAGAGATAGATTGAAGATTGAAGATTGAAGATGAAGATCCTTATTGAAGACTAAAGTCTTCAATAACCAAATAATGTAATACAGAGGGGTGTTAGAGTATATTATATTATTTGGTAAATGCTAATGTACCACCTTGGGTACATATTTATATTAGAAGAGTGTCTTAGATTAGAGTGTGAGTATTTACTTTATGCAATGTAATAAATGCATAAGTATTATTAGAGCATGCAAAGTATTTTGGTAATGTAAATGTGCATAGTAGTCCATGCGCACATGAGTCCATAGAGTAGGAATATGAAAAGTCTCAAGAAGAGTGAAGGCCAAGAGTACTCCATTGAAGGGTCGCATTCCATTATATATGTCTGTGTGTGTGAGAGACATAATGTAGAGTGAGAGTGTGTGGAAGTATGGTGTATTGGAGACCTTTATTTTATATGAGAATACTATTTTTGTGAGCATTTATTAGTGGCTATTTTATGAGTTGTTGCAGAAGTTATTAATGAGTTTTATATATTTAGAATATTACCATTATCTTATATTTCAACCTGCAAATTTATTTTAGATCTTATGGTTATTTTACTTTAAGTTTATAGCATCAAAAGCTAACAATATTAACATTCGGTATTTAATAAATTAACTAGATGAGTAATTAATTTAAATATTATTATATTTCTCTAATGTTACATCCAACATTAGAAAGAAATAATATTGTTAAGTAATATTATGAATGAATATTTGGATAATAATACTTTATTTAAAAGTATTAGAAAGGTTAATATTAATATTAGTAAGTTAACCTTCAAAAGGAGTACATTTATTAAATCAATTAAGTTTATTTTAGAATTTTAAGAATGTTGGAAAGTTGGAAATTTTTTCAACATATATCTTGGAGTGTTACCTTAATGGTGTAACATGTTGGCAAGAATATGGGGCATGCATGCATGGTGAGGGGGCTCCTTACTTTTGATTTTTCCTGTTCCTTCAAGGATATATGTTTTTATGAGTTGCAAGTTTTGGGATTGTGAACGAAGGAAAGAGACTGGAAAGGAGGAAGTCTGGAGAAGAAGGGAAAGGCTTGGAGTTATTGCAAAGGAGGTACTGCCTTCTAAATTATATGTTTGCTTATAGTAAATTTAATTGTTTGTTTGTTTGAATTCAATATCTTGCTTGAGCAATTAAAAGATATTTGTAGCTATTTATGAATTTGACTTTATTTTTTGGGTTTGGATAAGTTGTTGCCAGATGATCTTCGATCATTTTAATTGTAGCTTTCATGTTTGTTTGTATTCTTGATAGCTAGGAAGGTTCTTCTATTGTTATCCCAATAGAAGGGTTGAGTGCTTATGTTATGGTTATGCATTATCCAGTGACCATTCTTAGATCTTTAATGTTCTGTTGATCTGAGGCTAGCATGTGGCTAGAAGTGCATTCTCATTTTGAGTAAGCATAGTTTACTTCTTGTTAATCAAGTGAACTATGCTTTTAAAATCAAGTTGTTTAAGGTTTGCTATAGGTCTTTAGATAAGCTCTTAAGCTTTGGAATGAGTAGATATTGTCTACCCTTCTTACCATTATGCTAGTTGTTTTAGATATTTGCTCCTTACAAATTTTCTATGTCCGAGAAGAGCCTTTTGGTTGGCCGTAAGCTGTATTTCCAAGTTGTGAAAGATGTTTTTTTAAGCATTCAATGGAATGTATCTTGCTATAAGTGGTCACCAAAACCATTATAGCATGTACAAAAATCCTTTCTGGATTGACATAACTAGGAAAGCCTTAGCCATTATATTTTTGTTATCCTTTAGTGTTTGTTTTTAAGCTTGCATTGCTATGAAAGGATATAATTTGAGTTGTTTAAGGCTTGTATTTATTTATTTTTATTATTTGGTTTATGTCTGTGCTGGAGTAGTTGTGTTTTCTAAATACAAGAATGTTTATTTAATTTTTGGGTTCATTAAAGTTAGGAACCATATTGTATGTAAGCTTATGTTGTAAGCATTAGTTTATTTTAAAAAAATGTATATATTAGAATTATTGGATATTAAGGTTATGAATTGTATTATGGTGAAGATATTATATTATATTATTATTTTGAGTAAATAAGGGGTTTTATTATCAAAATAAATGGGAAAAATCATAGAAAGAAACTATTGCTTTTATTGAGAAAATATTGGGTTGTTTAAATGGATAATCTAATTATTAGTTTGAATGAGTTAATTTGTCTTTATGTAGGTTTTTGTTCATTAATATAATGAGGAATAATGAATCAATAATAGTATAGATTTATAAATGGAGTTATTAAAATAAAATAATTAATGGATATATATTGAAATGAGAAATACTATGGATGAGGCTACAGTAGCTAAGGAGTCCATATGTGAGAGAAGTATGGGATTCTCTTGATTAGTTTTGCATAGAATATGCTTTGTATGTTGTATGTTTTGCATTATTGTATACTTCTTGCATAGTGTATGTTAGGCTTGCATATGCATGTAAGAGCTGTCCTAATCCCTAAAATTCAAGCCAAAGTTCATGGGAAAGGAGTTATCAAGGTAAATTTCAAAGAAGAAGATGAAGTTGTGGATATTTTTGTATTGATATGTAATGATGTTATTGAAGAAGAGAATTTACTTTGAAAGTATTTTCTTTGAAATTGGCAAGTTTTGATTTTGTGTAAATAATCTTGGTATAATATTTCAAGACTTGTTCAATAATGAGAGATTATATGTTGTTATTCTTTTATGTAAGATCTTGGAATATTGGTTATGTAAAAAATGGAAAGAACATGCTTATTTCATGGAATTTGGATATAATTCCTTTAAATGTCAGTTATTCCTTACATTGAAGATTAAGAAAATGCTAAATTATAGTATTATGAATTGAAAGTATTTATGTTCCTAGTTTTAGAAATTTGTTATGTTGAATTTATTTATGATTAAATATAGCAATTTATTTCCTTTTGAAGAGATGGTTTTTATTTTAAATTATAAGACTCTTAGGGTTGAGAAGGGGTTTTTGGGCATGAATCTAGAGCCCTATTATAAAACCCTTGATTCAAGATGTACCTAATCCTGGTAGGAGTTACGAGGCAATAAATAGGTATTTTTAGATCTTGGGAGGATTTACGGTGAGGCAATACCTAGGTATTTGTGAATGATACACCTTGAATGGTGAGGCTTAGGTGTTCCTAAAGTGGTGAGGCTTTTAGATAGTCCTAAGTGACAAGGCTTGTATGTATTCCTAATGGTGAGGTTTAGGAATCTAAACGATGGATTGATCCACCAAATAATTCACAAGACAATATAGTGGTGGCACCTTGAATAGTGAGGATCGAGTGACCATGCTCATTACCAGGTGAGTGGTAATAAACTTACTTAGCCCACAAAGGTGTAGGTAACTAAGCACTAAGGCATCACACAAAAATAATCCTACATAGATGGAATTATGTGGGGTTAGGGAAAAGGTATCCTCCTTTTAGTATTATGGGTATTAAAGGACAATCCCTACATTGTGGTCAAGTTGTCCTATACTGATGAGAGTATAGGAAAAGTAGGGGACCACTGATAACATATTTTCTAAATGGTGAGGTTTGGAAAATTGAACCCTATAAGTACAAGAAGTTGGTCACTCCTATCCACTTAAGTATCATTTGTAGTGAAAATAAACTCAAAATGTGGTTATACCTTATACTAGTAAAAAATATTGGAACTTCTTTGTGAGTTATTCATTATGAATATAGAAAACAATATATCTCCCTTGGGTCAATTTTATGGGTTTTTACAATTGGTATTAGAGCCTAGGTCATAGGACTAGAAGCTTCCATGGAGAGAACCTAGGTTGAGCCTTGACTTGATGTGCTACTTTGGGGAGGCTTACTCTTTTAGGGAACTTAAGTTGATTTGGGATAGGGTAGGTATTGCACACTATCTTGACCAATCAGACCAAGGTTTAAATTTTTTAGAAAGTAATTCTTATTGGGGATGACACCTTACGATGAGGCAAGTATGGCCATGAACATTATTAGATGAATTATAATGGTCTTACTAGATATGGTGCCTTGCAAGAAGGCAAGTGTGACCATGATTATTATAAGGTGAGTGATAATGGTCAAAGTTAGTTCATAGGGATATTAGTTTATTATTAGGTGACTTCGAGGGACATTTTTGATTGAATATATGGGCTTCCAAAGAATTTTAGTGGAGGGATATTTGTTAAATATTATCAATTCAATTAAATCATATGCCCCCCCGAAATGGATGATTGCTAACCTAATTTTGGAAGTAAAAAGAATTATAGAATCTAGAGAAGTCCTCATTCAACATACTTACAAAGAAAGGAATAAAGTGATGGACCTAATGGTTAATTTAGGCCTCTCCCAACAAGGGCTATTGGTTTGGAACTCCAATTTCCCTCAGACACTTTAGAGACAGGTAGATGACGATAGAGGATGAGATAGGGTGTTGGTGTTTCTAGGTTTTAGCAAGGAGGTGTAGTTTTTTAGGTTCAATTTCTTGCCTCCTATGCTCTAATCGATGGATTGTATGGTGGAGAGCATTAGGCAATTGGAGTCCCAGGTGTTGTAGTTGGTATTTTTTTGAATTTCCCTCATTTCTCTTTGGTGGTAAAGCTCTCTATTTAAGTCCTTTGATATGGATTTGCTATCTAGATGGGACATTCCAATCCTATTGGTCCAGATGGGGTCAAGCTCAGGTGGCCACCAAGTGGATGATCCTCCTTATCACCTTTCCTTAAGGTTGTAAGTTTATTCTTAGTGGTGACCTTTGGCTGGGTGAGTTTATTGGTGGTCAAGGGTGGATTAGATCCAATATTCTTGCTCTCATGCGCTAGTGGGGCCTCACTAAAGAGGTGGATCAATATGATGGGTATAATTGGGTATTTTATTTTGATTGTATCTTTTGGCTAATGATATAACACCTCACTATAATTCTAGAGCTCTTGCACATAATATATTAAGAGAGTTGGCTTAATTTTTTTTCTTGGTACTAGTAGGTTTTTCACCACTTTTCAAGGATGGTTTCCCCTAGAAGTTTTAGTGACATTTTGATACCCCTCGTTGGTTTTGGAAATTGGTTTCTCCATTCATGGCACCCATGTGGGAAAAGACTCCTAATTTATGCTTGGGTTATAGACAATGATGAAAAGCCCAAGAAATTTTGATGGAATTATGAATTTGGGTATGGAATATATCAACATTATTTCTTAGAATGAGTGTCTCTTAGTTTGTGGCTCTGCATCCCTTGATAGAACCTTTAATATCTCATTGAATCTTTCTATATGAGTTCTCATAGGGCTGTCCATTTTCTCATCTAATATGAGGTGGTCTATTTCATTTCAAAGAAGCGGTGGAGAGTGAATTGGATTTTTGGTTCTTTCCAAATCTAGTGGTGCAATATGGGCCAACGATCTATGCAGAAGGATCTGAAGGTGCCTGTTGAGCCCACTTCACTAGTGGTTGATGATGAAGTAAGAAGAATTTTGTGTAAGGGTGGCCTCTTGAGCTACCTTCTATCCTTTCATGGGCACCATAGAGGATTATCTAGAATGTTGGTGCACTCTTGGAGAAAAGGATGGGTTCAAGTTGGTGGATTGGAATTCCAACTCTTAGTGGCCTTAATGAGGGAGGTGACAGGTCTACCAATCGATGGAACCTACTAAAATTGGAAAAAAAACTCCTTGAAGTAGGAGGAAGGTTTCTTTTTGATGTTGGGGAATACCTTCCATAGCTACAAAATAGCTATGATTCCAAGGGACTTAAAGCCCCTTGGGATCGATTCAATTTGGTGATTATGGATTACTTTACCTTAGATGTGAGTAGAGAGGTGATTCAAAGCTTTCACATGATGTTTCTAAATCAACTCAAGAGGAAAAGGCTCATGAAAATTCCTTCATTTCTTTATCACTCTCTAGAAAAGTCTCTAAAGGATGTGAGGAGAGGGAAAGGGTTGGACCCTATCCATCAAGGCCTAATTCTACTGATGTTTGAACATGTGGCTAAATCTAGGGGAATTATAGTGGATGAGGCATTGGCAAAGATTGAATTCCAAACAATTCCCTCGGTCTTTGATACACCTCTAACATCTTTCAGGTCCTCAAATGAAACTTTTGATTCTGAGCTAGATGGTTTCAAGACTCTCTGATTTTCTATGAAAGGAAAGGCTAAATATACAAGCAAGGTGACAACTTCCCCTAGTGGCACCATCAAGGGTCAAATATATTACTCTAAGTGCCTCTTGTTAGAGGTGATGAATATAGGAGTCTCCTTGGTCTCTCTGGAAACTTTTGATTTGAATGAAAGTGGACCAACAAAGAAAATGCCAAGGTCTAGGTAGATTCAATGGATATCAATAGGATGTCCCCCTCCTTGAGACCCGAGTCTCATATTGTCCATACTTTCCTCTATAATTTGGATGATAAAATTTAAGCTATGATGGGCTCCATACAAGTTATGGTATCATTCATCAATGAAACTCATGAATTTGTGTAGCAACATAAGGAAAACTCAATCCTAAAGTCTATGGGGATTTAGCTATTTCCTTTGATTTTCTAGGTTTTTTGGGTGATTTGTGGTCTTTCTTTTTGAACTTACGTCCAACTCTTTCTGCAAGTTTTAGTTTCCATTTTGTTTGTTGTTATTGGACTGCCTTTGAGTTGGGTAGTTTTCCTTCTTAGTTTGTGTCTCTTTTGATTGAGCTTCACCCTGGACTCTTTTAGTTTCTTTTTGTATCAAGGTTTGGGGTCCCTTTCAAAACCATTTTTTTTATCTAATAAAAACTAGTTCATGGGGAGATGAAATTAACTAATCATAAGCATATTTTTGGAGAAATTATAACTTATACAACTCATTTTTTATGGATAGGATACGACACTTAATTTGATAGTAGGATCATCCAAAAAGGTGGGGTTAGCTATGTAGGAGGAAGCTACAACTCATCCACAGAAGAAATCTAAAAGAATAAATGACTCTATTAATAAATTTGGAAGAACAAAGGACTCAAGTAAAAAAATTGGAGGAACAATGGACTCTAGTAAGAGGGTGGAAAACCTTACTTCCATGGTTAAGTTGCTTTAAGAACATATCGAGCAGCAATGGAAAATGTTAGAAACATTGATTAATCAAGAAACCAATAAAAACGATTTAGAGGGTAGATAGGAAGAAAATCTTGTTAGAGTAATCCATGAGGGAAAAGCTCGGATTGAGGTTGAGCTTGCTAAGGACCGTAAAAATGTCAAGGTATATAAATTTAGTGGAAGAGAAGGGGATGATACAACATTGTCTTGGTTGAATGAATTGGAAACTTATTTTTCTATGAAGAATTACTCACTAGAAACCCAAACTATTTGGGCAACCCTTTATCTTTAGGATGTAGTATTGGAATGGTGTAACACATTCAAGGTAGATAGAGGAATCCAAGTAGTGGACCTTAAATGTGATGGCTTTTAAAGCCTTAATATTAATTTAAATCTCATAAGATAAATTCATAGGATCAAATATATGATAGCCACAATATAGTAAGATCAAGATAATAATGTAACCAAAATAATATGAACCAACTAATATGTAAATCAAGGCTTATAATATATCAACTAAAATTCATTAATATGCAAAAATATGAATGTAATAGCTTGAATCATACATGTACAAAACATGTAGCACAACTTAAAATATTAGATGCTCAAATATATACAAACTGTATTACTCCTCTTTCTCTTACAAATGTATCATAAAACTCTCATACAATAACAATGATTTCTATGCTCACTATGTAGACAATGTAGGCTATGTAGGTGATTTCTTCTATGGAGTAATATATAGCCATAGTAGGATGACTGATTATATGCTTGACTCTTCCTTTCCTTATGCCAATTCTCATGACTCTTGGCTTCTCTTCTTAACACTTGCATACATATGACTCTTATATTATATGCACACTTGGACATGACTCTTCACATAACACTTCCTAATATAAGAACACATGTGCACACTTACATATGAGACACTTGTGCATATTTACACACATTACACTTGCACACTCATTTACATGAAACTTGTGCATTTCCTACACATTATTACATTACATAAAATATTTACTCACACTCTAATCTAATACTTAACCCTAGTCTAATATTTACAAGGTGTACTATGAAGGTACCATGGGGGTACATTAACATGTACCAAATAATGTAATATACTCCAAAAAAATGGGATAGTTTTGTAAGGGCATTTAAGAAGAGATTCCTATCAGATCAATTTTATGTAGAGAAGTTTGAGGAGTTCTCTATGCTCCAATAGGGTACATTGACTATGGAGGTATATTATCAAAGATTCATTAAACTCTTGAAATATGTTCTTGAGTATGAGATCAATGAACAATTGAAGGTGCATAAGTTCATCTTGGGGGTGGATCCTAAGATTCGAACAATGATTAATTTTCTCAAGCCCAAAACCCTTCAAAAAGCATATGATTTGGCTCAATAGGAAGAGACCAATCTACAAACCAAGAAGACCTTCTTCAACTATGGAGGGTTGATAGAAGGAGAGAAATAGGAACTCAAGAAGAGGAAGAGTGTTGGGTTTATAAAATGGGATAAGGAGAAAAATAAGAAAAGTAAAGGGAACCCAAAGTTTAGAAATAAGAACAATGGGAACCAAGGGAATTATAAGAAGAATTTCTAGAAGAAGGATAATTCAAAACCTTGACCTCAGAAGTAGAATGAGTCAGCTCAAAAGGAGGAAATAGGGGATAAAAGGTAGGAAAGGTCTTAAGTACCCAGGATAGGTTGTTTCATTTGTGGGGGTCCTCATTATGCAAATAAGTGTCCCCAATGGCCAGAGTCAAGTAACAGAGTCGAGGAGCAACCACACCAAATCTATGTAGCCATAAGAAGTCAGAACCTAGATGGACAAGCAACTCCCATGTTATTAAATGGTAAGTTGTTCAATAAGAATGTTAAAGTTTTAATTGATAGTGGAGCTACAGATAGTTTTATTTCCACTAGTATTATTAGGAGATATGCCAGAAAAACTTAGATTTTTGGCACAAGGGTGGAAAGTTGAGTATGGGTCTAGATAGACTTACTCAGTGGATCAATGTTTACCTACGGCTGAGATCACCTTACCCAATGGATCCACTATTTGGAACTTATATGTAGCACCGCTACATGCCTTTGATATTATCCTAGGGATGGATTGGTTAAAAGCTCATGGAGCCCTAATCAATTTCCAAGAAAGGTGGATGGACTATACTGATAAGGATAAGAAGAGAGTAAGGGTTCAAAGTAGGCAAGGGTCTTTTTGACCATATTTGTTGTTAGCTATGCAGCTTAAGAAGGCAATCAAGAGAGGTGGTATGTTGTATGTAGTTAAGATAAATGGCAAGAAAGGTGATAATGGAGATGAGAAAATATTTAAGAAACATCCAATTTTGCATGAATTTAGGGATGTATTTCTGAAAGATCTCCTAGGCCTTCCACCTTGGTGTGAATTTGATTTCACCATTGAATTAATGCCTGGAGTTGAACCTATTGCAAGGACACCTTACAGAATGACTCCTATTGAGTTGCAAGAGTTAAAGGTGCAACTTCAATATTTATTGGAGAAAGGTTTGATTAAACCTAGTGTGTCACCTTAGGGTGCTCTAATATTATTTGTGAAGAAGAAGGATGGTTCCTTAAGGTTGTGCATTGACTATAGAATGTTGAATAAGGTGACCATCAAGAATAGGTATCCATTGCCAAGGATTGATGATCTCTTTGATCAACTAAAGGATGCCACTATATTTTCAAATATTGATTTGAGATCAAGATATCATCAACTGAGGATTCATGAGGAGGATACTCACAAAATAACCTTTAAGACTAGATATGGACACTATGAGTTCATAGTGTTGCCATTTGGGTTGACAAATGTGCCAGCAAATTTTATGAATATGATGAACAATGTGTTCAGGAAATATCTAGATCAGTTTGTTTTGATATTTCTGGATGATATCTTGATATATTCCCACACTAGAGAGGAACATGACCAACATTTGAGGTTAGTGTTAGAGGTGTTGAGGAAGAACCAACTTTATGGAAAGTTGTCTAAATGTGAGTTCTATGCCTCACAAGTTCAGTATTTGGGGTATATTATATCTGTAGAAGGGATTGTTGTAGATCCTAAGAAAATTGAAGCCATTTTGAGTTGGCCTGCACCCACTAATGTGTCTAAAGTTAGAAGCTTCATGGGAATCACTAGTTATTATAGGTATTTTGTGAAAGACTATTCAAAAATTGCCTACTCTATTACCAACCTTCAAAGAAAAGGAAAAGAGTTCAAATGGATAGATAAGTGTGAGGCCACCTTTGAAACTCTAAAAAATAAGTTGACTACAACACCAATTCTTAGGATACTAGATCCTTATGGGAATTTTATAGTATGTACAGATGCTTCCTTAGAAGTTTTGGGAGGGGTATTATCCCAAAATGAAGCTATAGTAGCATATGAGTCCAAGAAACTCAAGAAGCATGAGTTGAATTATGCTACACATGACCTAGAGTTAGTAATGGTTGTGCATGCTCTTAAGGTCTAGAGGCACTATTTGTTGGGAAAACATTTTGAGCTAAGGATAGATCACCAAATTCTAAGGTATATCTTTACCCAACCTATGTTGAATGCAAGGCAAAGAAGGTGGATAGAGTTCCTAGCTGAATATGACTTTGGTATAGAGTATATCAAAGGAAAGGAAAACAAGGTTGTTGATGCCTTGAGTAGGAGAAGGCATATAGCAACATTAACCCAGAGTCATGTAGACTTGATGGAAAAAGTCAGGGAAATGTAGTTACAAGATCAATATTGCATTGAAATCTAGGCTAAAATTGAGAAAAATCTTGAGGAAAATAAGGATTTTAACATAAAATATGGACTTTTATGTTTCAAAGATAGGGTTGTCATACCCAAGACTGGTGATTTAAGGAGAATTATTATGCAAGAGGTGCATAGTTCTCCATATTCTACTCATCTAAGAGGTGCAAAGATGAGAGAAAATATGAAAAATACCTTCTATTGGTCTAGAATGAAATAGGATATTACTAGTTTCATTGCTAGATGTTTGGAATGCTAGAAGGTAAAGGCAGAATATCAACATCCAATAGGAAAATTATACCCACATGATATACCTACTCAGAAGTGGTAGGTTATATCTATGGATTTTATTGTGGGTTTACCTAAGACAAGGTACCAACATGATGCAATACTTGTGGTGGTAGACAAGTTGACTAAAGTTGCACATTTTATACTAGGAAACATCAAGGATGATGCACCGATTGTGGCAAATAGGTTTGCCAAGGAAATATTTAGGTTACATGGTTTTCTTGAGGTGATCATATCAGACAGAGATTCTAGGTTTACATTAGAATTTTGGTAGGCTCTTCATCATGTAGTGGGCACTAAATTGAATATCAATTCTACTTACCATCCAAAAATAGATGGGAAAATGGAGAGGGTGAACCAAGTCCTAGAAGACATGCTTCGCATGTATTGCATGGATCAAAAGTCTAAATGGGAAGACTTTTGCATCTGGTTGAATTTGCATATAATAATGGATACCATGCATCCTTGGGAATGGCTCCATTTGAGGCCTTGTATGGAAGAAGATGCAGAACACCTCTATCATGGGATAATCCAGAATATCGGGTGGTGATCAGACTAGACACTATCAGAGAGATGGAGGAGCAGCTCAGAGTGATTTGATAGAGGCTCAAGGAAGCAATCGATCGTTAGAAGAGCTATGCTGATCTGAAAATATCACCAAGAGAATTCTCTATGGGAGATAGAGTCTTCTTGAGGGTAAGACCCATGAAAAGTGCCATCAAGTCAACTAAGTTGGATCCTCATTTTGTTGGGCCTTTTGAGATCATTGATAAGATTAGTCTAGTAGCCTATAGGCTCACCTTGCCACCCAACCTATCAAATATCCATGATACTTTCCACATATCCCTACTTAGGAAGTATGTTGTTGATCCTTCTCATGTTTGGAATATTTCAAAATTATAGATGGTAGATCCCTCAGCCATTGAGGTGCGATCGATAAGGATTCTAGGGTTTCATTCTAAGATCTTGAGAAAATGAACCCTAGATCAATGTAAGGTCTAGTGGGACCATTATTCTAAAAATTATGCAACTTGGGAAGATGTTGAGGAAATGAGGAAGCAATTCCCATATTTGTTTGAATGAAATATATGCTTTATTTTTAGGAAACACAAGGGACTATGTTTAGTCCAAGGGGGAGTATGTAATGGCCCTCCTTGGTAGGACTTGTTCTTGATACTTGATTTATGTATTGATGTGTGGATATCAAATGCATAATCTCATTTTATGTTATCAAGATGTGTTGATAGTTGCACTTTATGCTTTGATTATACTACTTTTAGAATATGGTACTATTGATGAAATTTGTGGTTGTAGGACTAGGTACTCTCATGGGTGGATTGGTATGGGACAACCACCAGAGTTGAGAGAAAAAGGAAATGATGGATGACATTCTCATCGATAACTCAAGGGTAAAAAAAAACCCTTCATATAGGTGCATTGCATATGTGTATGTTTGATTGAATGCACCATTGGGCAAGGAGGTTGCTATTTAAGCAAAAGAGCCATCCTTAGTAGGTGGGTGATAGCATTGTAGTTATCATAAAACCTCCTACTTAAGGAAAATATTGTTTGCACATATTTTGATTTGCAAAAGCCTTTGTGTTGTTGCTTGTGTTTTGAAGCATGGAATTGTTTGGTTAAGATTATTAATAATATTAATAATTCTAGTAAGATATTAAATATCGATGTTAATGGTTAATATTAACATTTGATATTAATTAAATTAATTAGGTGAGTAATTAATTTAATTATTATTATATTTTGATAATATTAACTCCAATATTAGAAAGAAATACTATTGTTAAATAATGTTAAGAGTTAATGCCCGGATAATAATGCTTGCTTTAAAAGGATTAACAATGTTAATATTGATCTTAGTAAGTTAACCTTAAAAAGGAGTACATTTATTAAATCAATTAAGTTTATTTTAGAAATTTAAGAATGTTGGAAAGCTAACAATATTTTCAACATATATCTTGGAGTGTTACATTAATGGTGTAATGCACTGGCAAGAATATGGGGTAGGTATGCATGGTGCGGTGGCTCCCAAATTTTGATTTTCCTTGTTCCTACAAGGATATATATTTTTTTGAGTTGCAAGTTTTGGGATCGTGAATGGAGGAAAGATGCTGGAAAGGAAAGGCTTGGAGTTGTTGTAAAAGAGGTACTACCTTCTAAATTATATGTTTTATTATAGTGAATTTAATCACTTGATTGTTTGAATTTGATCTCTTACTTGAGCAATTAAAAGAGATCTATAGTTTTTTTTTTTTAAATATGAGTTTAATTTTTTGGGTTTGAATAAGTTGTCGAACAATATTCGAGCATTTTACTTGTATATTTTATGTTTATTGGTATTTTTAAGAGCTAGGAAGGTTATTCTATTGTTATCTCAATATAAGGGTTGAGTGCTTATATTTTTGTTATGCATTATCCCATGACCCTTGAAGCACATTCTCATTTTGAGTATGCATAGTTTCCTTCTTGTTAATCAAGCAGATTGTGATGTTTGAATCAAGGTTTTGCTTAAGATATTCTATATATATTTAGCTAGTCTCTTAAGCTTTGGAATTAGTAGATCTTGTCTATCCTTATTATCATTATGTTGGTTGTTTTAGATGTTTGTTCCTTGTGAATTTTCTATGTTTGAGAAGAGCCTTTTGGTTGGCCATAGGCCACATTTCCAAGTTGTGGAAGATGTTTTTTTAAGCATCTGTTGGAATGTATCTTGCTACAAGTGGTCACTAGAATGGTTCTAGCATATGCGTAAATCCTTTCTGGATTAACGTAACTAGTAAAGCCTTAGCCATTGTGTTTTTGTTATCCTTCAGTGTTTGTTTTTGACCTTGCATTGCTATGGAAGGATATAATTTGATTTGTTTAAGGCTTGTATTTATTTATTTATATTATCTTGTTTACATTTGTGCTGGAGTAGTGTTTTTTGGATACGAGAATGTTTATTTAATTTTTGGGTTCATTAAAGTTAGGAACCACATTGTATGTAAGCTTATGTTATAAGCATTATCTTATTTAAAAAAAAACTATATGTTATAATTATCGGATATTAAGGTTATAAATTGTATTATAGTGAAGATATTATATTATATTATTATTTTGAGTCAATAAGGGGTTTAATTATCAAAATAATTGGGAAAAATTATAGAAAGAAACTATTGCTTTTATTGATAAAATAACAAGTTGTTTAAATGGATAATCTAATTATTAGTTTGAATGAGTTATTTTGTATTTATGTAGACTTTTGTTCATTAATGTAATGAGAAATCATGAATAAATAATAGTATGGATTTATGAATAGAGTTATTAAAATAAAATAAGTAATGGATATATTGGAATAAGAAATACTATGGATGAGGCTTGAGTAGCTAAGGAGTTCATATGCGAGAGAAGTATGGGATTCTCTTAATTATTTTTGCATGGAAAATGATTTGTATGTTGTATGTTTTGCATTATTGTATTATTATTGCCTAGTGCATGTTAGGATTGCATATTCATGTAAGAGTTGTCCTGATCCCTAAAATTCAAGCCAAAGTTCATAGGAAAGGAGTTATTAAAAGAAAGATTTCAAAGAAGAAGATGAAGTTGTGGATATTTTTGTATTGATATGTAATGATGTTATTGAAGGAGAGAATTTACTTTGAAAGTATTTTCTTTGAAATTGAAAAGTTTTGATGTTGTGTAAATACTTCTATTATAATATTTCAAGGCTTGTTCAAGAATGAGAGATTATATATTGTTATTATTTTATGTAAGATATTGGAATATTGGTAATGTGCAAAATGGAAATAATATTCCTATTTCATGGATTATGAATATAATTCCTTTAAATTTTGGTTATAATTTACATTGAATATTAAAACAATGCTAAATTCTAGTACTATGAATTAAAAGTATTTAAGTTCCTAGTTTTAACAATGTGTTATGTTGACTCTATTTATGATTTAATATAGCACTTTATTTACTTTTGGAGATATGATTTTTATTTTTAAATGATAAGAGTATTGGGTTTAGAAGGGGGTTTTGGGCATGAATATAGAGCTATATTAGAAAACACTTGAATCAAGATGTATTCAATCCTTATAGAAGTTGTGGTGGGGCAATAACTAGGTATTTGTAAATCCTGAGAGGAGTTACAGTGAGGCAATACTTAGGTATTTGTGAATGATACACATTGAATGATGAGGCTTGGGTGTTTCAAAAGTAGTGAGGCTTGGATGTATTCCTATGGTGAGGCCTAGGAATCTAAACAATGGATTGATATATTGAATTATTCACAAGATAGTATAGTGGTGGCACCTTAAATGGTGAGGATCGAGTGACCATGCTCTTTACTGGGTGAGTGGTAATGATCTTAGTTAGCCCATGGAGGTTAATGTAACTAAGCACTAAGGCATCACATCAAAATAATCCTAGATAGACAAAATTATGTGGTATTTGATAAAATGTGTCCCTCTTTTAGTGTTATGGGCCTTAAAGGATAATCTATATGTTGTGGTCAAGTTGTCCTATACCGATGAGGGTATAGGAAAAGTGGAGGGACTATTGATGACATATTTTATAAATGGTGAGGTTTAGAAAAGTGGACCAAAAATTATGGAAAGTTGGCCACTCCTGTCCACTTGAGTGTCATATACAAAAACATGCCTTATACTGCTTAAAAATATTGGGACTTCTTTATGAGTTATTCCTTGTGAAAAAGAAAAATCTCTCTCCCTTAGGTTGAGTTGATGGATTGTTACATGTAGGAAGCCAAGCCTTGAAGAAGGAAGGTTCTCAGTTACATGGAAGTTATCTATGATAATTCAAATACACAACCACAAATATTGAAGAAAAAATATTGAAGAAAATAATAAAGAAGATTGAAGGAAAGAAGAAAGAAGAGAATAAGGGATGAGGTCACACAAATTATAGAAGGGATTAAAGACATATTATGAGGTAAGGTATATTTTATTTTTTGAATTAATTAATTAATTTGAAAGAAAAATAAATTTTAGTTGAAGAAAGTATTTGGATATTTTATAATTTGAAAGAATTAATATTTAAATTTGGAGATATAAGAAGTTTTAAAGATGTGAATTTTTTTGAGAAATTATTATTTTTGGAGGAATAAAATTGATTGAATTTTAAAGGAGATATAAGGAGATTAAAATTTGAAATTGATTGAGTTTAATGGGAGATATAAGAAGAATTTGGTTTTGAAGAAATAAAGAAGCAAAAATTTTTGATTGAAAGAGAAGATATTAAATTTGAAATTGAAGAAGAAATTGAAGGAAAAAAATTAATGTCAAAGATGAAAAGAAATGAAAAGAAAGTCATAATTATTACATTGTTTATTGGACGTTGTGCATTGATTTTTTTTTTTCAAGGAAAATATGATGTAGAAAAACAAAGACTACAAAATAGAAATGGTTTGCTTGTTATTATTCCAGAAAGGGAAATACAACTGTGGAGAAAAAATCTATGGAAAATCTCAAAGATTCCATAATAGTACAAAATTTTGTAAATTTGTATAACCACATTGCATTAAATTGTGCAGGACTCAAGGTAGATGCTCACAAATTGGTTGTAGGTATTTCTTAACATTATCCAAAGCTAGCAAGTGATTGTCTTGTGGCTTGTATTTTTTTAATTTATTGTGTAAATTTTTCTATCTTCTATTTAGTTGCATGAAAATAGGATCAAAGGAGTTTAATCATAATATTTAACTTGAACTACTCTCTAATCCTTTACCTAGACTTATCTACTAGTATCATGTAGCCTTGCACTTTGTATGTTTACTTTACAATTACTTTGGTATCTTATTGGAATTATTATAGGAAGTTAAAGATTAATTGGAATTCTTTATAGAACTAATCAAATTAGGATCTAAAATTACTCCTATTACCCTCCATAATTGGCTAGATCTACTACACATTTTAATACATACTCAATATGTCACCCAAAACAACTTCAAATATGTCCTTGGATGTGGTGAAAATCATTGATTAATACATGGGATTATAATATATATTATCTATAGTAAAAGACAAATGAAATCCTCAAAATTAGACACTTTTATAATATCCTCTAGAAAATTTAATTTATCATTATCTTGGATGAATTCAATAATTGCAATGACTATCATATTCTCTAGGGGATTCATATATCCTAGGTTAATAAAGACCTAAGTTATTATTTTTGTGACTACTTTACACACTAATGTAATGCTCTATGATGGTCACTACCTTATTTGTTCAAACATTATAAAGTCAAGGACCCACTTGTGACTATTTTTTCTTGGGTTTCTCTAAATGTGTTCCATCTAGAAAAGACAAAAATTACCAGGATAGATAAATTACATGTTTAATTATGATAGTGAATAGTGAGATTGTTTTATATTACCAACCCCATTGTATTTGTAAAGTTATTTCGAGGAGGCAAATATCTTTTACAAAGTCCATCATATGGATGATATGGTAGGTGATGTCATTGTTACTAGAGGGACAAAAATTTACAAAAGTGTTAAAGTGACACCTAGGATTACCATAGTAGTGAGTTATATAGGTAATAATAGCCAAATATGTGCTTCTATAATCCCCATAAAAAGTATTAGTATGAAATATAATTGTAAGTGGCATACTTGGAATGGTGGTGGATATTATCATAGTGGTGTTAGTGATTCATATATTTACTCCATGAAAAGGATAAAATTTTAACACAATTTAAGGGTGGGTTAAGCATTATCATGGTTGATATTATTTATGTAGTAACAAGAATTAAAACTAGTAATGTAGATGGTACCATTAAAATAAAATTAATAATAATAGTTACTTGATATCCCTAAAATGAAGAACTAATTAGACTGAATATATATGGAGTTGGTGAAGAGAAAGAGACTACAACAAAAATTAGATGCACTGATAGTAAGATGAAGAAGTCCTTATATACCTACATTGATAATAAATGATTTTAAAAGAGTGGTTAAGGAGGGTCATCTTGATGTTAACATATGTATTAAATGCTTGAACCAAACTTCTCTCATTGTATTGGGAGTAGTATACTAGGGAATCTTTCTAATTATTTTCATGGTCATAAAAAATTAGATCTAAATATCACTTTATGTTAGTAATTTATGAAGATATTACATTATTTGGTTGATGTTAAAGTACCTCATTGTATATTTATTTATTTATAAATATTAAATTAGGGATTGTGATTTATATTTCCTCTTAAGTACGTGTCAATGTGTGAGAAGAGTCCAAGTTTCATGTAATAATGTGCACAAGGATGTAAAGTGTATTAGTGTGCAAAGTGTCATCTAATAAAGTGTGCAAGTATATATAGTGTGAAAGAGTGCAATGTGTCATGTAAGTAAGTCAAGAGTCATATGTGTAGGTGTCAAATATACAAGTGAAGAGTCACATGGTATGTGGCAAGATGTAAAGTCAAGAGACATGAGATTTTTGTCATATGTGAGGAATAGAAAAGAATGAATATCCTAGATATGTGAGGAGAGCAATAGTCAAGTATTTAAGAGTCATCTTCTAAGGTTATATTATGAAGACAAATATTGACATTGTGTCAACAATTGAATCACAAAGAATACAAGAGATTGTATATTTGATATAATGCGAGTTTTATATTATGAACTATTATTATTATTTATGAATGTGAGTGATTCATATTGACAAAATAATTGTATAATTTTTGTTATGATTTATTAATATCCTAGATATCAAGATCTATGATTTAATATGGTTAAAAAAATTAGTCATGGTTACCATATAAATTGGTATTTGAACTCTCCTTCTTAGTATTTTAAATTATTATTCTTGTCATTTTTTATCTTACTCTTCTTTAATTAAAATGTTGGTGATTAAACTTGAGATACAAGTTAAGATATGGATTGAGACACCATTACACATGGTGTTGATTCCTATTCTTAACTAAGAACTCTTGAGGTCCTTGATTTATCTTTATCACTTTCATAGTAATTAATATCAATTATTGATGATTGATACCTATTTCTTTTTTGTGGCTTTGAGAAATTATGGGATTTACCCTATGAATGATATTCTCAAGCATATTTTAGCTAATTTTATAGGGAAGGATACAAGCATGTAAGTCTTGAATAAATTGTATCACTCAAATATAACAATAACCTATATCTACTTTATATTTAACATCACTCAAGATGATGCACAAAAATCAAAAGGCAAACAAAAAATGCCCCTATCCTCCAAAAATGCCTAGGTCCAGGTTAGTTCTGTATTTGATAATACCAATTTGTTCAACCCTTTGGTTGGGCCTTTTAATATTTCTAATGAAATCAATCCTTTTGTTGAAACCCTTTCCCTTGTTCTACAGGAATGCCCACCTAAGGATTCCATCCTTAACCATGAACTTCCCCCCAGTCCCCTTCAAGGTGTGGCCCCTCTTGCCTAATTTTGTACAAAAAATTATCCTAATTTTGGTCTCAATAAACCCCCTATTAGTAACTAAAGTTGGGGTACTCTCATCACTCCAAGGTGCTATAAGAAATTTGTAGAGTTTGTTGACAACAATAAACTTATGGACATTCAGTTGAAAGGCATAAAATTCACATGGAGCAATAGGAGGCTAGGAAATTAGCTCATTCAAATTAGGCTAAACAGATTTATCCTATCCAAATAATCCATCCATATTTTTTGTGATGCCTCCCTCCATTCTCTCTTGAGAATTCGACCGGATCATAACCCTCTTGTTTTTGAAGGACTTTGACCAACTTCTTCTTTCAAATCTCCCTTTAGATTTGAGTCCATGTGGCTTCAATGGTGGAGTCAAATATTTACTAGTCCTCACATTTTCCAAATTTCTAAAAATCTAACCTCAAAATCTGGAACAAAGAAGTATTTCACAACATCTTTGAATGCAAATAGAGAGTTATGAACCAACTCAGAAATGTCGAAGAGTAGGTCCAATATAGAATTTTGACACCTAATCTCAGAACCAAAGAGAAATATCTTGTCTAAATATCACAACATTTTAGAAAAAGAGAAAATCTTCTAGAGGTATAAATATTGAGTTCTTTGGCTTAAAGAAGGTGACTCCTAAAGAGAAATAATACCCTGATAAATAGAATCTAGAAAAATAGTAAGTGTAGAATCAAAAGGAAAAACAAAGAAGCAGAACACATTGCATACAAATTTATCTTGGGAAACCCTTTCAAGAAAAACCCAACAATAATATCTCCTTATTGTATAAAATTGACCATCTCCAATACAATAATATTATTTC
Source organism: Wollemia nobilis (assembly GCA_028583015.1). Classification (NCBI taxonomy): domain Eukaryota; kingdom Viridiplantae; phylum Streptophyta; class Pinopsida; order Araucariales; family Araucariaceae; genus Wollemia; species Wollemia nobilis. Next base: position 10,222,073 of record JAQPPZ010016890.1, read on the forward strand.
GCTTTATTTTCACTAGCGATTACATTTCTTGCCAATTTATTACCAAACCCTCATGCAAGTGCTATTTTATATACCAACAACACAAGAAGGGGTTTTACAATACCATGGGCCAACATTACATTAATCCAAAAACACCCATATGGTTCTAAAAATAGTTTTAAACCCCCCAAAAAAATTCCTTGAGGACTAACGCCCTTAGAATCCCAAACAGGGGCTGCTACCCCCGTACCCTTGCCTAGGGGTTGACCCAGCCATGAACCCCAAAAAGGATAGGGGTAGAGTGTAAAGTCCTTTTAGAGTTAGCCCCACTTGAATTACATAGAAAATATTCAACACAAGTCCAATATTCTCTCACTCGTGGAATACTTTCCATAGGGGCTAAAAATTTCCATTGTCAACTGTCAAGGCAACCATACCCATAGATATAAACCAAGATTTTTTTTGAGTAGGAATAGCCTTTATTAATGAATAAATAGTATTCTTCTCTGTATCAACTTTATCCAACATCATTAGATTATCTTCAATCATCTCTCTCACAAAATGGTACTTGATATCAATATGTTTTGATCAATCATGAAAACTAGGATTGTTTGCCAAAAATATTGCACTTTGACTATCACTATCAATTATCATAGCCTTTTGCTTAATGCCAAATATTGAGGATAGGGGTAGATAAATTCCTTTCAGAGTTAGTCCCACTTGAATAACATGGAAAATAGTCAACACAAGTCCAACAAGTCCAACACCAATTTTTTTAATGTCTCAACTCTCAAACACTGAAGTTACAACAAGATCAAAGAAAAATGCAGAGGGGATGGGTCTATTACCAAAAAAATCCTAGAGATTAGAGCTAAAGTGGTTGCCCACTTTGAATACATTCTATGTCCTTGCCATCCTTGTTTTGGCCAAGCCTCACATGCTCTCCTCTAGAATATCACGTGTCTCATTTCTCTTGACTTTAACACCTAACTTCTTAGAGTATTTTCTAAGGATGAAATTAAAGAGACCCTATTTTTTATGGATGCTGATAAAGCCCCTAATCTAGATGGTTTTCCTCCCAAGATATTTCAGTGTTTCTAGGATATTATTTGTCAAGACATTATTGATGCCATCCAAGAAGGCAAGAGGCTAAAATCCTTTCCAAAAGATGTCAACTTGACATTCCTTCCTCTTATTCCCAAGTCCCAGGTAAGTAATTCTCTCTCTGATTATAGGCCCATTAGTATTTGTAATATCATCTATAAGATCATTTCCAAAGTGATTTCCAAAAATATGAAATAAATTCTTCCCACTATCATTTATCCTTGTCAAGTAATCTCAGTTCAGGGTAGGCTTATCATCGACGGTGTTATTACCATTCATGAGCTCATCCACTCAGTTTCTAAGAGTAAGAGAGCTAGAATCTTCCTAAAATTTTACATGAGCAAAGCCTTCGATAGGGTCTCTTGGGACTTCCTCTTTGTTGTCTTATCTAAATTTGGATTTCATGATGATTGGATCACTCTCATAAAATAATACCTCTCTTCAATATGGTTCTCTATTCTTATTAATGATTCAACTACAGGTTATTTTAAAATATATAAGATCTTAAGGCAAGGATATCCTATGTCTCCTTTCCTCTTTATTATTTTAGCAGAGTCCCTTGGTATATATCTCAAAGCTGGCTGCTCCTTGGGTTCTATATCTAGCATCAAGGCCTCTTCTAGCCTCAAACCCATCACCCATAAATAGTTTATTATAAGACCATCTTAGCTACTCTTTTGTCTATTATTTAAGCCAAACTTATCAAGCTCATTCTGCACTACTACGAATAAGCTATAGGATAGAAAGTAAATTTCTTGAAAAGCAAAATTTTCTTCATCAATAACCCTATCAAAAGGTAACTCAAAATTGCTAGAATTCTAGGGTGCACTATTTACAATATGCCTTCTACCTATCTCGGTATTCCTCTCTTCCAAGGTAGTCCTTATAAAAATATGTGAAACAATGTTACCAAAAGACTTATGAAAAAACTTGCTGGGTGGAAAGGAGCCCTCCTCAGTAAAGCTGTTAAAGCCACTTTAGCCCAAGTGTATCTTTAGAATATCCTATTTTTTTATGTCTATATTCAAGGCCCTGGCTTTCATTTACCAAAAAATTGAATAAATCCAAAAAATATTTCTATGGTCTGGAGTTGAGAATAGAAAAAGATTCCCTCTAGTTACCTAGGATAATTTGTACTAAGAAAGGCCAAGGTGGCCTAGGTTTCAAGAAGGTAAGCATAATGAATATGGCCATGATCACCAAACAAGGATGGAGAATCCTGAAAAATGCAAAATACATTTGGGTTGACATAATCAAAGTCACGTATCTTTAGGGAAATAATCTCCTCAATGAAGGTCCTCTTCCAAATGGTTCCTCATTTTGGAATTTTGTTACCAAATCCAAACCCATCCTCAGGAGAGGTCTTAGGTGGCACCTTGGTTATGGAAGGCATATCTAATTTTGGGAGGACCCTTGGCTAAAGAATCAACATTTGATTGATGACCTCAATTTTATTGCCTTAAAACCTCTCATGGATCATATTTTTGGGAGCTCAGTTTGTAATTTCATCTCCCAGGGACCTTCTCTTAGTTGTGTGTGGAAATCCTTACCCCTTATTAGTATTAATTTTGAACACGTCACAACTACTAAAATCCATTTCAATATTCTTAGGACCTATGTCATTTTGAGTGGCCCCTCATAGGATAACCTCCTTTGGTGTGTCTGTGATAATATCTAATTTTCTATCAAAACTGCTTACTACATTCAGGATGATCAATTAACCTGCTAGTTTCCTACTAGTCTCATTTAAATTAAAAATATGATCCCCAAGATTGCTTTATTTTTTTGGTTGGTTGTACAAAAAAAGTCTTGACCATTTATAATCTACTTAATAGAGGCTTCTCCATTCCTAATAACTGCTATATTTTCTAGTTTATGTGGGATTTAGTTCTTCATTAATTCTTTGAGTATCCTTTCTCCTCTAGGGTGTTGTTATCCCTCTTGTCATTTTGTATCGAGTGGGTCCAACCCAATTATGTTCTTGATTTATGTGTTCAATGGCCTAATTATTTCTTCCATCCACATCTCAAGTCACTCTAGTCCTTCTGTTTGCCCCACTTTATTTGGAAAATTGGTACCTCTAGAAACCCCATTTCAAACTACTTAAGTGTTCTAATGACTACCATCAAAAATAGACTTTTGGTCCCTTCTTCTAGCATCCCTCGGCCCAGTTTGGAATGTAGGCTCATTGAATCCTTCAATATATCTTCTATTCCTTCTTACCCAACCAATACTCCTAATGATATATCCAGTGTTAGCTAGTCTCCTCCCCCTATGAGCTAGTTCAAGTTCAATTTTTATGATGTAGCTAAAGGTAATTTGGGTAGGGCTAGTTGTAGTGGCATTTTTAGATATGATCATGCTAGGATCATCCTAGTGTTTACTAAAAACATTGGTATTCAAACCAATTAGGTTGTCAAATCCAGATACTTATACCAAGGTTTATCCATATTATAAGGTATTCATTTCAACAACTTAATTATCAAAGTTGATTACCTAAACATCATTAATCATTTTAAAGAAATTTTGTCTCTAGTGTGGGGTGTTTTCAACCTGATAGAAGAATCAAGAATATTTCTATGCAATTATGAAAATATTGTCATTTAGCATATTTACAGGGAGGGCAACAAGGCCGCTAACATCATGGCCAACCTTGGGTTGGTCGAGGACTCTCTTTAGGTCTGGTTTGAAAATTATCCTCATGCTCTCATTGCCAATGGAATCAACAATGAAACCTCATTGCTCTAGCCTCATCATCAAGCCACATCAACCCTTAAGTTAGCTTGGTTTGCATGGGTAGTTCAATCCTCTTTTTGCCATCCACCTCACAAGACTTATCCTACTCAACAAGTCTGCTAATTGGAGGTGTCTTACTAAAATTATCATTATTCAATTTTTAACATGTGGTGCCCCAACTTAGATCATGAGTGCTTCATAACCTAGATTATCTATGCCATTAGCTTCATTCAAAGAATCATATTCCAAAAGCATTTACAAGAGTGTGAAGGGGCCAATATCATCATCTCTATGAGTACCTATGCTATAAGTGGAAGATATTATTTCAATTTGTGCTACAATATTATTATATGTGATGGTCTTCACATGGATTTGACACATGTGATCATGCTATCTAGTCATGATATGATCCATCCATATCTCTGGAGAAATGAGAACTATAATTTTAGTGGTATGAGTATTCATAAAACCTCTAACAATTTAGCTATCCACAAGGGTTTTAAATGCAACATGTCTAGTTGGGATATCCATTAGAATTCATCCATTGATTAGTCTTAGAGGTGGGCCATCTGGATTCCACTTGCTTGTGATTTTTAGAGGTGGATTGCCTAGATTCTAGGTAAAAAAATAATATTACTTGAGTTAGTCTTTGCAAGTGGATGCCATAGTGGAGGAAATTTTGAATATCATAGAATTTTGCCTTTTCTTAGTAAGTTCAGCGAAAGTGATTCTGAGTTATCTTAGGAATTCACAAAGTATTGGGGTAATGGCTAGGTGACTCTTCAGGGGATTACTTTCAAGGTGAACATCCTCATGTTGGTTGAGGTGACAAAATTAGCCAATAATGGAAATATTGTTCACTGTGATAAGCACTCATTAGCGATGAAACTAGGTCACTTCAGAGACAAATGGAATCACTTAGTGAAAGAGAAATGAGGTATTATTAGGAAGGCCCTTATAATATATTAGAATAAGGTAATGGTACCTATCATGTAAATTTTCACCATCGATGAGCCTAACTCTCCTCTTAGAGGCTTCCACTTAGTATTTTTGAATCACCTATGTGATAATAAGATCTACAATATCCCTGAATACCTTTTTAGGTTAATTGAGATATCGATTGAGAGCATCAGGGAGGGTACCTCTATGAACCCAAAACACCAAGGTCTCCACTTGATTCTATACAAGATTGATTTGTAGAAGGAAGCACAAAGGACCACCCTTATTATTGTTGGTAGCCTTGATCTATCAAATCCTAGTCATGGGATTCCAAGTGATGGTGAGGTGGAGAAAGGCACTACCGGTTCAAATAAAGCTAGAAAAAAGTTAATATTTGACTCTTCTATTGACACTTCATATTCATATTGCCACCACTCGATCCGAGGTAAGTATTCAAGAGAGAAGCAAAAAAATCTTGTTATTATTGATCTTAACAAGAAATCCCCTAGAGAGTCTCTCACAAAGCACAAAAAATAAAAAATTTAGAATGATCCCACTCAGCTATTCTCTCCCATGGATGATGAACCCCCTTATGGGCTTTCAACATGTGCTATGTAGAGAGCTAATCCTGATGATCCCTTGACCAATATTGATGACTTTCTAAATTTGATTTTGACCATTATCTAGCAAGCCATTAAGGTGGTCAACAACATAAATAAGTAGAAGGATGTTCCCTCCTAGGTCTCAGATGTTGAACAAAGTGTAAAAAAATATGAGAAGGATCCTTTCAAAACTTTTGAGTAGCTTGGGTTTTTTTGGCTGCCTTATTTTTGTTGGTCAATATGGGTTTTTTGTCCCTTATCTTTGGGCCTTTGTGTTGGTATCAACACTTTCTATTTTTATTCTGGGAAGGTGATCCTTCATATTTCATGTGTTTCCTTTGATCACTTCTATTTTGCATTGTCTTGCTGAGGTTGTCCCTTTGGTGAATGTTTTCCTCACCCCTAACTCTATCAATAACTAAGACTAGCTCATCAACTATCTTGTTGATAGTTTTAGGGAGAAGGAATATGGGGTGTCACTATAGGTATAATTTACTACCATAAAAAATGCCCCTATGAAATCCATGGATGACTTTAACACTAGATTTTAGAAGTCTTAGTACAAAATTCTAAAATAAATTTGGCCTATACCAAGTATGGCTTTTATATACTATTTAAAGACAATAAATTTTAAGCTAGCCATGTTGGTAAAAACCAGAGGAGACAACTCATTACTAGCAACCTATGGGATAACCACTTAATCTAAGAGGTATCTTATATTTATTAGGAGGTTATTCCCTATACCTCCTATGCCTCTCTTCCCAAATGATTATATGTAATATCAACCCCCTTCGAACATACAACCCATCACTTTTGAGCCAAACACTATTTTTGGTTAGGTCTCTATGCATATATATGCATTCACTACTAACCCTTCCCTCCTGACATCTAAATCCCTCTAAATCCCTATAAATAGAAAGAATGTAGAGCATGATGAGGGGAATGAATAATGAAATCATAACCCTCAAGCATTAGTAAATTTTTTAGAGGTTTAGAACTACCTAAGACTTCCCTTACCGTAATGCATCCAAAGGTACCAAACTCCATTGAATGGATATTCAAAATACTCACCTCTTCATAGTAGAAAGTTTGGTTCATTCCAATATCTTGGAAGGAAAATAATACCTATTTTGATCCCTATGCAACTAGTGCCATCAAATTTAGTAAGGGACATGGTCCTTGCTCAAAAAAATAATATAAGAGATTTGTATGGTTGGCCCTATTACTATATTGATTCCTACTATTCAGGAACACAAAAAGCTCCAAAATACATTTATGATGCCTCAAACCATATACCAAAACCATATTATGGAAGCACTAGGACCAACTATTCAAATTTTACCATCAAAAGTTTCCACGACCATTAGAAATGGAGCACTAAAACAAAGCTTGGTTACATGGGAAAAAATAGAAGTCTATGCTATCCCTAAATAGACAAGTGCTTCATCAAAATATTAGGTCTATATTTAGTCTAATGTTCTCACATAGGGAAAAATAAGAGTGATTGAGGAAGCTCAAAGATAGCAAGAATCAACACTGGAGGTCAATCAACTAGAAACCAGTCAAATCGGGAGATAAACCAAGATAGACCAAGGCCATTGATATCTTTCCAACCAAAACCAAAGTAATTTCTTCTAGAGCTAGCCCAAAATCCCAACCTTGGAATTGATCAACCTAGGCTCCAGTAGATTCTAGATAGCATAGTGAAAGCACAACCACTAGAGTCCTTCAATGTGGTTGAGCTTCTTAAAATATCCATTATGCCCATGCCATTATGGGATGTCCTTACTATATCAAAATAAATAAAAAAGCTAAGGAAGGCCTTGAAGGAATAAGAGTTCATCAAAAGATCAAAAAGTAGGAGCCTCCACAAAAATATCCCCTCTTTTCAAAAATAAAAAATGAATAATGTACCACATGAGGAGCATGGATAGCCAGTTGAGACAACTCTAGGGTTTGCCCTTCAAATAAAATAGAAAAATTTAAGCAAGACTCTACTAAAGAATTGAGAGAGCAAAAAAATGAAAAGGCCATTGAATTATGGAATGTGAATCAATAGGATGACATAGAGCCAATAGGGATATACACCTACCTAATACATAATGACAAACTCCTTATGCTAAAAATCACCATGATCGAAGAAGAATCAACCAAACTCTTAAAATTAAATTTTGATGGATCCAAACAATGGTTTGAAGCAAGGATAGCCATATGTATCATTACCTAGAGGAATAAAAAATCTACAAGCCTTATGGTTGCAATTTAAATGATATAGCAACATGGCAGAATATGAAGTTTTGGCACATGATCTCTCACTAGCCTCTAAAAGGAGGATTAAAGAGCTACAAATATTTGAAGACACAAAGTTCATTGTCAAACAAGTAAGGTTTCTATGCATGACCAATAATTAATTGATGAAATCATACTAGAACCAAGTCTAGGATTTATTGGAAGACTTTGATGCAATTAATATAACGCTAATTCCTCATTGCCAAAATGTAGACATTGACCATATAGAAATTATAGGAGCATAGTTCAATCTTGTGGAAGATTTATGGAGTAACCAATAGCATATTAAGGTTGTCATTAGGCCAACCATCCCAAACAACAATGTTTCATGATAGGTTTTTGATATTGATGAACACATTGTTAGATTCATATAGCAAGAAGATTTTTTTTTGAAAAACGAACACCTGATATATAGGAAGCCTATGAAATCTAGATTATCCAACTTAGCGGTAATAAAATACCTAAAGGACTTGTAAATATAGAATATTTATTCAACTTGGATAATCATTTCAAGGGTAAAAAAGGAATCACCATAGAAAAAGTATATTATCAAGAGATAGAAATTGATATCGAGAAAGTTCTAAAAATAGCAAAGATTTCAACTTGGGATGAAATATGCCAGAGTAATATGCCAGAGTAAGAGTAATAGTATGAAAGTTCTAAAAAATCTTATTGACCTTTGCCAAAAATATGCCAGAGTAATAGTCTGGGATTATGAAGATCTGAAAGGATATGACAAGGACATAATTCAACACACCATAGAATTGGACCGAGACACAGCCTATGAGGCAAAATCAAAGGCCCATAAATCCCAAGATAGAGCCTCTCATGAAATAGGTGTAGAGTAGAAAAAACCATACACCTAAACTTGTAATATGAAATCAAATGATAATGCAAATTATGTAACCATCAAATGATAAAGAAATATACAAAATGGTGTCATTCTCATTGATATTTGAAAGTATTCTTTACAAAGCGGTTACAACATATCCCTCTTAGGGATTATACCAATTGATACAAATTACAAAATGAGACCCAAAAGGGTAGGTGTAATTCGTAGAGTTTTTACACTCTCAAAACTGATTATGGAGGGTTTCTTTGCAACATTCGCTTGATGATATAAATATTAAAGGATATTTAAGATGATTAGCTCCTATGGAGACCTGAGATATACACACAAAATAAATTACAATAAATTAGTAAAAAATGTGGAACCTCTCAAGATGAGACTCATTTTGTAATGATTAAATTAAATAAAAATGTGTAAAACAATAAAAAATGCATGTAAAACTGGATGAAAATATGCTAAACTATGTTAGAAACCAAATTGAAAGCTGCTAAAGTTGATATAACTAAGAAAATATAATAAATAAAAAGTCACAAAGAGGCCATTGTGGGGTAGAGCAACTAGCTCTGTTAGCCATCAAAGGGTCGAGCAATTGTGCTTGCGAGTCACTTCGAGGCAAAGCGACAGCTGAATAGAGAGCTTGTTCTTCATGCTTGATGCTGGGTGACATTCAATTTGACTATTAAATTGATATTAAAAGATATGTCTCTTCGAAGCATAACTGAATCACATGAATTAGATTAAATTCATGATGAATTAGGGTGCACAATGGTGAGATTTGGTCTTCAAACTCCAAAGAACTCCATTGGTGGGAATGCAAACTTCATGATGCAATTTGGGCATAACCTCAGTGCATATGAGAGAAGGTTCTCTCTATTCCTCAAATTGACAACACTTCATTCCAGATAATTGATGATCTATATTATTTATCGTCTATGAAGTTTTTTGGCACCTTTTATAGATCTCCCAATTGGTATTCTTGGTTTGCAAGGGAAGCCAAGATCAATATTCGGTTAGGATTAGGCATCCCAAGCATCACTTTTGGAAGCTTCTCATGGTTAGTCATTGCACACAACTAATCTATAATGGATTTGGTTCAACTTGAGGAGCTCGAGTTTGTTATAGGCAAGGCCATTCCAAGGTGGAGCGGCCAAGCTTGAGGGCCATCACAGGATCTAGCAGCCACTTGAGGCCTCTCCTAGGTATGATGGTCTAGACTTAAAAGGGTCAAATTGCCCTCTACGAATGGTTAGAACCATTTTTAGGTCTTGGGAAGACCCAAAATGATTCATATGGCCTAAAAAGGTATCCATATGGATAACTGCCTTAACATGACATGTTTTAGGTGTCTACAAATGCCCCTTTTTTAGATGCATTGTGTGAAAGCACAACACTAAGCAAAAATAGACAACCTAATATCATATTGCAGGTTGATTGATGTTCATTGATATGGTTAACTTTAGATGCCCCAATAATGGAAAGAACATTCATCTTTGAATCATTACCTCCAATAGATTGGTGGACTTAATTTGTGTAAAACTTTTATAAATATGAAGGCAATCAGGTAGCGTTGTTGAGCTACATGTTCTGCTAGTTAGACTAACAAAGGTTTAGTTTAACAATTTTGCTTTTTCCCTAGAAAATAGGGAAGATTATGACAACTATTAGAAATGATTATTAGATGAACACAATTTGCATAATTAAGTCTTTAATTGTTGATTTTTATTATGAATTCTTTAATTATGACTACCCCCTCAAGCGACGAGTCGATGAGAAAATGGCAAGTGATGAAAATAATGAGTCGCTTTACCAAGATGACTTCCTTGAGCATTTCAAGATGATAACAAATGTAAAAGGGGAAAGTCCTATTATAGCTATGATGTCAACCATTTATTAGTAATTGTACATCTCTATCCCATGGAGCAGTCCAACCACATGGATTTATTAGGAAATCAATATGATAGTAATTCAATTAAATCTTGAGGTGAATCACTATGTTCAATGATTGATGAAATTTCATAGAAGAATGAAACGTACACCTCATTCTTGTGGAGAATTCTAGCCTCATGGTCTTATTGGGGAGTGAAGTGAAGATATTTCAATTCATCGATGAATGATTTGGTTTAAATGACCTTATGGTAATTTACTCATCTTATTGGATTGCATGGATAGCAAGTTGCTGCAAACACCAAGTGTATAGGGTAAATTACTAGGTACGAGGCACACTTGAGATTTTGTTTTATTTGATTTTTTTGTAAATTTTAGATTTTTTGATGAGAGTGGACCATTAGATGTGTTTAAATGTCCAAATTGAAGCTCATGCAGCTGAAAAAATGATTGTATGTGTTGCTATTTGGGGATTGTGCTATGGTACAATGATAGCAACCTACAAATTTTGGGGTCATCCTGAGGTACATTGGCCACACAAAAATGTAACCATCCTATAGGATAATGAATTCTGAATTTGGAAAATATAAAAGAAAATTTACCAAATTTTAATGTCATTTTTACAGCTGGCAGTGAGAGAAAAATGAGTTGTGAGGTGGAGGAGAGAATCTAACCCAGAACGCTGCAAAACTTGCAACACATCAGCATGGTGGATCAGCTAGAGGATTTGAAGAGTGGAGGATCTAGATCTAGTAAGGTAGAACTCTCAATCCATCTCTCATAAATTGTGAAATTTTAAAATGAAACTCACTAATTAATGGGCATAAGAAACCTTATTAAATTGTAGGGAATAAACCTCACCCTAACTTATGATGTAGATTAGGCTAGATTAAGGGTAGGTTAGGATTAATTTTTTTTTAGGAATTTTTAGGAGGGGAAATGACCCCATTTATGTGCCACTGTGGGGCCATCCTGGGTAGGAATGACTCTCCTCTGTCAGGAAGGGGCCTACCATGGGGTACGATAGCCATTTTAAACTTCAATAGTTAGAAATTTGACCATTGATGTATCTGTCCTGGGGTCCAATGGTCGTGCTTAGTGATCATTGGGCCCCATCGTGGCTTCATCACATTAGAATAATTTATTATTTTTGATTAATTTTTTTATTTGATTTTTTTTGGAGTTTTTGATTTTTTTGGGTTTTGAGTTACATTTTTTGATTTTTTTTTGGATTTTGATTGCATTTTTTTTTTTGGATTTTGATGATTTTGATTGTTTTTTGATTTTTTTGATGATTTTGATTGGATTTTTTATGATTTTGATGTGTTTTGGTGGGCATAAAACTTTGACAGCTAAAGATAGGGAGCCTACCCTATTTACGGATCTATGAAGAGAGCTCAATACCAATGATTGGAAATAGTTTGGGGTGATCGGCCTTAAATAGGTTGTGCACCTACTGACAATGATGTAGGATTAAGCATACCTCATAGCCATGGGTCATAATTGGTATAGCAGGACCAAAATTTCCATCTCCTGATTGATGATATGACAATGACATTAGAGGATGTTTACCGAATTTACGGGATTCCTATTGAGGGACTAGCCATCACTTCTCCTCTTTGAGAACGGACTAGAATTTTGCAATATATTTTTGGTAGGAGGGTAGATGAGGCATTGATATATTTAGACCACATTGGGATCCTAGTCAATGGGTGGTATGAGAAGCATATCTTCTCATGATTCTAGACAATGACTATGTACATGATCTCTAATGTACTACTACCTGAATCATCAGGAGTGAGGTTTCCTTGGAACCTCATTGATATATTGTAGGACTTATTAGAGTGTGATGAGTAGCAGTCGATCATTATGGTATGATGGAGTATACTATTAGCACATATCTATGACAAGTTGTATAAGATACAATATAGGAGGCAAATGGGCTTGGGGTGTAATATATTGCTCTAGGTATGGGGATAGGAGCATATCCAAGTAGATCGACCCATTGGATTACCAATACCTTGAGTGAATCTAGGAGATATAGATATAGGATACACAAATTGATGGTCATGAGATTAGGAGATTGGCCAAAGTCAACCACATGCAGACTGATTGACATATTACACTGAGTCATTGGAGTGACTATAGTGAGAGTAGGTGATATGGAGGATGTACTTGGATTACCTCGATTGATCAGAGGTGATAGGATATTTGAATAGGATCAGATGTGGGAGATGCATTATAGGGAATCATGACACAAAGAGAGATTATTTCCATTTCTATTGAATGATTTGATAGTTTGGTATTTGTTAGGATATGCCAAAGGAGCCAATCCTCTATTGTCACTGCAATGATGAGACATAGTTTGAGTTACCTCAAGTGGAGGTACTTTTAGAGGAGGCAGATACAACCATGGTAGATACTGGATTAGATGACCCAAGGACCAGTGTAGAGTATGATACCTGGTGGGTTAATTAGCTATGGTAGGGAGGCATTTCTATGGGTAGGCTTGCATCAATGGTAGCGAAGGATATTGGTGATGATGATGAGCAAAGAGTGCATCAACAGATAGAGGGTGAGTGGGGTTATGCTATTGGATAGGTAGAGGAACCCTAGGTTGAGGAGGAGGGCAAGGAGGATGTCCTAACTGATGAGGTGGCCTAGTTATGAGCATAGCTATAGAGTGTATAGGTGTAACTACAAACTTTATAGGGGTTGTTGGCTAAGCAGGATACATATCTCGCTATTGATCAGATTTAGTTGAGAAGCAAACAACAATTATTGAGAGAGTATGCTAAGAAGATAGCTCTCATTAAGGCCTAGGTGGTGATAGCTCAAACTGCAATTGACCAAGTTACGATGGAGAGGAACACTCTGTGCACACAACTGGTAGTCAAGACTATAGAGGTGGATGCTAGGATAGCTAAGAGGGATGCTCTTTAGGTTCAGGTGATAGTTGTAACTATAGGTTAGGGTACACATTCTATTATAACTACTCAAGAGCTAGTAGCATTGGGTGGAGATACTAAGATCATGAGACTATGAAGCCTACTAGAGGAGATTGTGGCCCAACGTAGATCGGATGCAACATATATTATTGATCTAGAGATTTAGGTTAGGCTACATGGGGGGAGTCTTCCAGAGAGTTTGACAATAGGGGACACCTAGCAGAGTAGGTGCAGTGAGTTTGAGCAGTCATCAGTGCATCCCAATCACAGATCAACTTCTCGATCAGAGATTTTGGTAGGTAGTGGTTCTAGGAAGCCTTGTAGAGATGAGGTTAGGGGTGGAGGCGACTCTAGGGTTGTAGGCCCTGCTTGATATATTAGCATATATTTATCATTTTTTGATTGTAAGGTCTAAGGAGGATCTACACAGTTGTAGCTTGTAGGCTAATTTTGTACCATGATGTACTCTATTTTCACACATATATATATGATATCCTTTTATGGCTCATTATGTGTCTTTGGTTTGGATGTATGTTATGGATGCATTTATGGATGTAATGCTTATGTGATGATGTGTTATTCTATATATGTAATGTACTAATGACATGCAATAATTAAATGATGTATGATTAGATTAGATTATGTGATCTAGATGTATGAATGCACTACTATGTATGTGGATATGGATGCAATATTTAATGTTAAATGTATGTTTAAATTTGTTTAATTGATTATGCATTTGATTTCTATTATATGATTATTAGAAAATAAAGCATAAACCATTAGCTATAATATTATTCATAGTAAGTTTATATAGTACAAAAGATTAGGATTGATATTGAAATAATATCTCCTATCTTGGTGCTAACAAACTAACGCGTTAACAATATATCATGCTAACCTACTAACAATATCTAACCTAACAACGTAGGCAAATTGACTATGATGACTAACCATAAGATATTCCACAGTGAATATCTTCTAGGTTAAATAGTAAAAGTAATAATCTAAATCTACCATGAGGTAAATAGAATCTACCTAGGAGAATCTACTAATTACCAAATAAGGTAATAATTATAGTTACTGTAGCATAGTAACTCTAACATCCCCCTTATTACATTATTTGGGTAATGTATATAACTGCCCTAATACAATGAAGAAGAGAAATGAAAGATGTTGATTTGCTGTATCCTACTCTGGCTCATGGCTCAGGCTACTCTAAGCAAAAAATGGGTCATTCCTCACTTTGTTTTCACATCAACGAATGCCATTATAATATTTTCATCCAACCAGATTGCATGGGTAACCAACTGCTACAACTGCTAGGTGTAATAGAGTAGATCACTACATACAAGGTTTACTCTATTACAATATGATTTTACAAATTTTTTGATAAGGTATCTAAGGTGTCTGTTGCTGCCAAAAATGCACCCTTATAAGTTTCCCCCTTTGTTGCAAAATATGTTGTAATGGAATTTCTGCAAGAAGTGTGACTAAGGTGTCGGTCTCTACTGAAAATGCACCTTTATAAGTCTTCTTCTCTTTTTAGCAAAAATATTCTGAGGTAGGAAATAAATGCTTATCCCTCCTTAAGTGCAAAATATATGCAATGTATGAAGCTTGTTAAGGCTTTTACAAAGATTGCCTCCTAGGCAAATTTTAAAAATTTCACCAGAAAAGCCTCCCTTTATTACAAGTACTTAAAAAAAAAAGAGTTTGCTATTTATGAAGCCTAAAAATAGGTACAACCACCTCTTTATTGCAAGTACTTCAAACAAAAACATTTTCTATTTATGAAGCCTAAAAAGAGGGTGCAATGGTGCTACCTAGGTATACAAATTTTTTTCCCTTACAAAGCTGTATGGACCATGAGCACTTTGTGTGCTATTTCTGAATCAGAATTGAAATCAAACACCTCACTAGCAAGATGGCCTCTTTGTTGTCTATTTTGCCTCTGTGGTGTCCCTTTGCCCTTTTTTTCTTGATTATTTTTAAACCAACACCGATTGGTGTCATGGTTGTCATTTTAACAAATTGTGCAAAACTTATTTTCTGATTGAGGTTGCTTGCCCTTATATTTGGAAGATGACCCCCTCTTCTTCTGTTGAACCTGTTTATGTGTAAAAAGTGTAGTGTTGGACACTTCATATTTTTGTAGCTGATTTGCTTCTTCAGTTTGAAGAAAATTTACTAAATCCACCAAGGTCACATGTATTTGAGACACTTGAAGAGATGTTATTAACATTTTTAGGAGTCTGGAAGAGTCCTTAGAATGATTGAAGTCAAGACCTTATCTTCAAATTTTCTCCCAAAGAATTCAGTTTTGATTTTATTTCTACCACTCTGCAAAGGAATAACTCTATTTGTTCACCTGAATTTATATGGATAGTATGAATTTGTGATTTAAGGTTAAGAATTGTAGCTTCATTTTTCCCTTCAAAAATGGTAGATAAAGCATCCCATGCCTCTTTACCATTTTTAGCATCACAAATGTGAGGCTGAATTTCATCAGTAGTGGCTATCAAAATCAGCATGAGAAGTTTGTTGTCTCTTTTATCCCATGCCTTTTGATCTACTCATGGTGTAGTGGGTATTTTAAGAGTGCCATCCACTATATCCCACATGTCCTCTATAGTAATAATGGCCTTCATCTTGGTTTTCCATGCTAAATAGTTAGAACCTTTAAGCAATTGTGTATCATTTAGGTATTTGTTGATAGTTGCCATGATGAAGGTTCTAGTATTGCACAAAAAATGGTCTCTCTTTCACTCTAGTTGATATTTAATGGCACCTACCTGAAAACTCTCTTGAAGAAAGATGATCAGTTTGAGGAAATTTAATACAAACAAATAACAAATGAAAGAGAATTCACTCTTATTGATATTTGATGGCACCTCCCTGAAAACCCTCCTAAAGAAGGATAATCAGTTTGATGAAATTGAGATAAACAAGAAGAGTGAATTTAGGGTTGTATGGAGAGAATATTGATATTAAAAAATGGCTTTATACTTGTGTAATGAATTACACAAATGAATGTGAAATTTGGCATTTTGAGTGCTCTTGATTTTGAGGACTTATAATTGCAAAAAAAAATAAATTAAATGCAATAATCTATCAAAGAGTGCCCACAAATTTTTACCACTTAGGTGTCGGATGCAACCGAAAATAAACCTAATTTGTCAATTTGAAATAAAGGCGTCGAGTAATATAACAAATGCACCTTATTACTAATTTTTGCAACAAAATTTTGATTTGTGTTGTGTAAAAAATTTGATATTCAATGTCTCCCCTTGTCTTACAATTTTGCAAAGAATTTTGGACAAAAACAATTGCCCTTCTTTTTGAGTTGCAAAATAAACAAGTTTTGTTATTCAAGTGCCCCCCTTTGTGTTACAATTTTGCAAAGTAATACAATTTCTTGTCATCCCCCTTTTGTTTTACAAAATTAACAAAGTAGCATTTCTTTCAAGTCAAGTCGACACATGACCCACATTTTGAAAGGCTATCCAAAACCAGTCGACACATCACTTGGTTTTAGTAGACCAAAGGTCTATTCTTCATGAGAAAAACTCTTACTGTCATTTTTTTTTGAGAAAGTTTTAAATCTCCCAAATTTGCAAAAAAATGTGCTATTTATTTGTATTACATCCCCTCTTGGAAAAAAAAAAAACACTATTTTGATGTTTTGCAAAAAAATATGCTAATTATTTGGATTACATCTCAAAATTTTGAGAAACCAAAAACTCTATTTTAATTGTTTTTGAGATTTGGGGTCTTCATGTTTGCAAAAAAATAGTGCTTTGCTTTTCGTCTATTATCCCCTTTGTGGAGAAAATAAAAAAAACACTCGTTCTTATATTTTGCAAAATATAGGTTTTATTTATTTATTTTAATTTGCAAATTAAAAAAAAAAATAATTAAAAATTTTAATCAATAATAAAAATAAAATATTTAAAAAATCAATTTAAATTTTGTTTAAAAAATAATAATTTAAAATGTATTTAATATTTAGATTATTGAAAAAGATATAAAAACAAATTTCAAAGGAAGATAATGGAAGAATTTTGCACACCAAATAATGTTTCTTGCCTATGGAGATTCCTCAAAGAACGTGCTCTATGCAGGGGGGTCTCGAGTCTCAAGATTTGGACCTTGTGTTCCAGTTGTAACGAGTCACCCTATCTTGTCCAGGTAGGTCCAGGTTGGTTTCTTCGCTTTGATACCAATATTAGAAATAGAGTATAAGCATTAGCTATAATATTATTCATAGTAGGTTTATATAGTACAAAATATTTAAGATTGATATTAAAATAATATCTGTTTATTGAAGTGATTATGTGCAATGGAGGGTCCACTACATTAACTAGTACTTGTGTGATTTTATTGTCATAAAATGTGACCACATGCTCTTTGCATTTTTGAAAATGCCCTATAAAGTTAGTAAATGCATTAGGATCTATTAACTACAACTCAATAGATTTGAGAATCTTCATGAGTGATTTCCTATGTCTAGGGGATTGTACAATAAGCTCATAAATTAAGAGCTTGGTCAAGGCCATATGTAAGCTCTGAGTAAGCCTATTTCTAATGGTAATCACTGATTATACCGATGGACCTAGAAGCAGGTTTTGAACTGGCCCTTGCTAGGGTGTAGAAGGCATTCTAATGGGAGCCATAGGTGGCTCAAATTAGTTTTATATTCTATTCTATTTTACTATGTTAATCATACCTACGAACCCATGTGTGGATGGATCTGTATGTATCTCATTTACTTACCTGATTTTATTACCCTTGACCTCATGGGTAGGCAAGGGATATTTGAATATTTCCATCTGTTGATTATCCAAAGTAAGAGGGTTATCAATCTGTAATTGATTCTTATAAAGCATATTATATACTAGGTTTTTGAAACCATAACAGGTTTCTATATCATGTCCATTTTGCCTATGATAAGAATAATATAAGTCCTCTATATACCATTTAGGCTTTGGGTGAGCCGGATCTAGCAAGAAAATTTTAGGTAATGTAATCGCTTTAGTCCCGCATAGTCTATTAAAAAGGGTGCCAAAGACTTAGGTAATGGTGTGTATGTGTGAGGAGGATGATATTGTTTATCTTATCCTTGTTTTCATTGGCATTGATTATTGTACTGTACTAGAGGGGTTTGATCCTGATAATTAGGTTGTTGTTGTGCTTTCTTTGCTTTGGGAACATTTAAAATAATCTTATTCACAGGTGTTGTTTTTGCTTGATGATGATTGTTATGGGAATTTTTGTTCCACTCTTTCTTACAGAACTTAATGTATCCCTCCTAGACATTAATATCCTCAATAACTTTGGCTTGCACTAAAGCCTCTTTGAATGTTTGATATTATTAAAATTGTAATAGAAGCAATACTTGTTTCACACATCTCTTGGTAAACATTCAGGTTAGTTTCAAAATAGGTACAATGAAAGGTAGTTTGGACATTATCTTATACCACCTATTTCCATAATACATAAATGGATCATCATAATATTATCATAAGTTCAACAAGTTAGTTAGGTTTACCTTCTTCTTGACTCCAAAGAAGTGTTCAAGGAAGGTGTTCGCTAGTTATTCAAAGCTAGAGATGCTATGTTGAGGTAGTTGGTTATACCACTCTAAGGCTATGCCAAAGAGTGTTATCACAAATAGTATTAATAACAAAGCATCATTATCCTATAGTTGAAAACACAAGTTCATGAAACTTGTGACATGTTCTTGCTCATCATTGTCCTATCTAAATTTATCCAACTTAGGCATTTTAAAATGCTTAGGGTAAGAAATACAAGGCATTTATGGATCTAGGGGTTGATTGTACAATCTATGCAATGTATTTTTTATAATCCACTCCCTAATTCTCCAGCGATTGCATTCACTCTGTCAGAACTTTATATGCCTGAGATGATATGATCTCATTCTTCTAAAGTGGTCTCTTGGGAGCAAGAGGTGGAAGGTTCCTATTTGATCAAGGTGGAATATTGTAATCATCTACTAAATCATTGCAAAGAAACTTAAGATACACTTGTTCCTAGTCCTTTGATTTCATATCTTCGTAGGTCTCATACTCTGGATGATTTGGCATTTGGTATTGTGTTTTATAATACTGATGAATAGAGGTGTAAAGGGGATGGTTGTTAGTATGCATAGAGGGCAACTCTTGATGTTGCATAGTGCACCTCATGTTGAGTTGTTGTTGGTAAGTACTAGGTGTGGGAATCTCATCATGAGCTACCCAACACGATTGCTCTTTGTGTAATCTCTATTCTAAGATTCTTTTCTCACATAGTCTATATTCGTAAAACCATTGGTAGTGTAACCTCTATTAGTATGCATGATTGTGATCTAAACACTCTCACTCATGGAACAAATCATCCAATTGGGATTATATCAATTGATCTCTTTGACTAGTATTGGATCTAGATAGCCGATTTGTTCGATCTACTGTATGTGGCCTATGACTTCTTATCTTGATACAAGGGGTTTTGGTAATTTTGGTTCATGTAGTAGGGATAGCTATCCTCTTACCTCGATCAATCAAAGATACATGTACTCTGTGATTGATCCTAGGGGTATTTTCCTCATGTAAGGATGATGCAAGAGTATGGCATATTCATATAGAACACTCTTCGTGTGTATGGATAGGATGAACTACATCTTCATCATGCCCACCCTCAGAATGAGAATGAGAAAAATAAGGTGCTTTATGAGCTATATTAGGTCCATAATTGTCTAGATGATTTAGCTTATGACTCATCCAAGGGTGATCAAGAGGAGTATATCTCACATCCTGTCCAAGTAATGGCATGTACTCTGATCCAATTTTAGAGGGGTTTGTGGATCGGTTGGGTACATGAATGTGTGCAACCCCTCTACTCAGCCCCTTAATGGGTGGATCTTGTCTAGAAGGAGCATATGATGGATGAGGTATGATAATATCCTTTTCTTGGTAATGGGTAGGTCCCATAGGAGTCCTCCTAATGGAGGTATCTCGATGATTAGAATCCATATGTGTGGAATTATCTCCATAATGGCTGTTAGAACATCGTTTAGGTAAATATAAGTCTATTGGGATGTATCGAAGGTGTTTTAGATCTTCTAGTGCATTTCCTATAGCCTTAGTTTGGGATTGGGAATGGATTTGTGTTGTGACAATTTAATCTCTTTTATGCATTCAGTAAAGAACAAACAAATTATACAAGATGCTTATCTCTTTTAAAGATTGCTTTGTGTTTTCTAAAACTAGCTTCTATATTTTGGTTAGTTGTTTATTACTTTTCTCTTGTTTGAGTTTTTGATATTGTTGATATAATACTAAATGTTGAAGGGATTTCACCTATATAATCTCACACACAGGCTTGGTGATGAAGTCCAGGTCATGAAACCCACCAAGATTTGGTGATGAAGTCCAAATCTGGTGAGGGAGCACAAGTACTACTAGTCCCCATCCTATTCACCATGGTCAGTGATACACCCTCTAAAGAGGAATGCATACTATTTTATATGGATATTATAGTTCTTGGAGTTGGCCTTGGCCAAAATGGGGTGCAAAGAACCAAAATGCAAGCTAACAAGGTGGTGATGAAGGCCATCATTGTTAGTCTTGATCAATGGTTGGATGTGAATTCCAACTCACTGATGTTTAATGTAAAACGTGATGTGTGTGTGGGTTCTTTTTATTTCATGCAAAAAGGAAAATGCAACATAAATAAATCCATGATTTTTTGCTAATGCATGAAAGAACATTTCAAATTTCCAAATTCTAAATAAGTACATTTTAATTTAAAAAAATTTATAAGTACAACCCTAAATGAAGTTAGCCTTTATACAGGCATCATGCAAGTAAACCCTAACAAACATTAAAACATAGGTTATTTCTATATAATATGGTCTACAATAGTGACTGTCTAACACTAGAGTGGTAAAAAATGGGGGCCGCTGTACCCTAGAGCGACCAACAGCAAAGGTCGTTGGACCTAGGAGCAGTTGCTAGTAGAAAAATTACAATTTAAAAATTTCTTTAGAATTTTCAATTGAAATTGCTATTCTATATTTTTCTGTAAAAATAGAGTAAAACCAAGTATAGTGATACTCACAGGTGTAGCCAATATTTGATGAATATGCTACCAATTTTATTTCTGCACTCTATTTTGAGGTTGTTAGGGGGTATATCGATGAGCTCTACTCACCATTAGAGGGTATGATGGTGGCTACTGTGAACCATGCTAACCCATAGTGGCAGTACCTGTAAGTTCAAGAAAGCAAGAAACAAGCAGTTAGCACCAAATTAGGAAATTATGGGTAAAGTCTCACGGTGATCACCACTGTAGAGTAAAAAAAACCATACACGTAAACTTGTAATATGAAATCAAATGATAATGCAAACTATGTAACCATAAAATGACAAAGAAATATACAAAATGGTGTCCTTCTCATTGATATTTGAAAGTATTATTTACAAAGTGATTACAACATATCCCTCTTAGGGATATACCAATACAAATTACAAAATGAGACCCAAAAAGGGTAGGTGTAATCCATAGAGTTTTTTCCCTCTCAAAATTGATTATGAAGGCTTTCTTTGCAACCTCTGCTTGATGATGTAAAAATTGAAGGATATTTATGATGATTATCTCCTATGGAGACCTGAGATCTACACATAAAAGCACTTACAAGACATTAGTAACAAATGTGGAACCTCTCAAGATGAGGCCCATTTCATAATGATTAAATGAAAGGAAAATGCGTAAAATAGTAAATAAATGCATGTAAAACTAAATGAAAATATGCTAAACTATGTTAGAAACCAGATTGAAAGCTGCTAAATATGATCTAACTAAGAAAATATAATAAATCAAAAGTCATCAAGAGGCCATCATGGGGTGGAGTAGCTAGCTCTGTTAATCGTTAGAGGGTCCAACGACTACGCTTGTGGGCCACTTCAGGGCAAAGTAGCCACTGAAGAGAGATCCTGTTCTTTGTGCTCGATGCTAGATGACATTATATTTGACTATAAAATTGATGTTAAAGGGTCTATCTCTTTGAAGCATAGATGAATCACAAGAATTAGCTCAAATTAGGGATGAATTAGGATGCACAATGGTGAGAATTTACCTTCAAACTCCAAAGAACTCCATTGGTGGGCATGCAAGCTTCATGATGCAATTTGGGTAGCACCTCAGTGCATATGAGATAAGGTTCTCTCTATTCCTCAAACCATTAGCACTTCATTATGGATAATTTATGATATATATTCTTTATCTTTTGTGAAGTTTTTGGGCACATTTAATATATCTCCCAATTGTAGGGTTATGCATAAGCGTGAAATATCTTAAATTGGCTCTATTTAGGATTTTTAAAATTTTGAAAAGGCTAATTTTGGATCCTTCACTGGGGCCCATTCACCCAAAATTTATGGGGTAGAATTTTTTTTGGGGTAAATTCGCCCACCATTGATAATCATGAACCTAATTTTATTTTAATTCGTTGACTTTAAATTACAAATGATTTTGATTTTCCCACCCAATTCACCTTCAAATTATAAATGATTTTATATTTCCCACCCAAATCACCTTCAAATTATAAATGATTTTATTTTTCCTGCCCAAATTGCCTCATATACTACCCATATATATACTGTACAAGGTACTGATAAACATACATGAAAAATACTCTAACTCAAAAATAGCTTTGAAAAAACAAAAAAATTGACAAGGTTGTAGAGGAGTGTCTATCGAAATAAGTTGATCGATTGCAAAGCCCAGTATGTTGACATAAGATGATTGGTTACAGAGGTGTCGATCGACATTCGTCAATCGGTTGCAAAGGTGTCGATCATTTGCAAAGGTGTCAATTGATATCAATCTATCGGTTGTAGGACTATCTATTGGTATTGGTATATCGGTTGTAGAGGTTCCAGTCATCATAAGTTAGTCGGTTGTAGGATCATGTTAATCATAATTAGTTGGTCAGTTGTAGAGGTGTCGATCGGTATTCATCTATTGGTTGCATGGACTGTTGATCAAAATTTGCCTATCAATTTTAGGGACTGTCGATTAGCATTTATTTATCGATTGTAGAGGTGTGATAGAAATTAATCTATCGATTGTAGGACAGTATCAATCAACATTAGTTGGTCAGTTATAGAGGTGTACTCTGGAATTCATCGATCGGTTGTACAGTTTTCTATTGACATAAGCTGATCGGGTGTAGGTGCTATTGAACAAAATTTGTCTCTCGATTGTAGAGGTGTTAATAGATATTAGTTTATCAGTTACAGGGATGTGTCAATAAGAATTTTTTTGTCGGTTGTAGGGATGTGTTGATCAACATTTATCTATCGGTTGTAGAGGTGTCGATCATCATAAGCCTATCAGTTGCAGGGATTGTCAGCATAAGCATATCATTTGCAGAGGATTCATGACTAAAAATTGATAGAGTATTCTTCTTCCATTGTTATTTTATCCAAATCTTTTTTTCTTCAGTTTCATAGGCACTGTAGATGAACTATACACAACTATGGTAGACAACTATAAATTTCATCTGGTTGTGTGTCAGGAGCATTTATATTATCAGAGACTACTTCTTGTCTCTTAGTTATGTTTCATAGCCAATGTAGAAACACTATATAAAACTATGGTCGATAAGTATCCATGTCATGTTGTGTGTTAGAAGCATTTTATTGTCAGACTGCTTCTTGTATTTCAAAAGTATTTCTATAAGGTATTATAGGTTCATCTTGAGGGATGTCTTATATTTTCCTCCAATTTCATAAGCCTATAAAATTGCAGGGATTGTCGGCATAAGCCTATAGATTGTAGAGGAGTGTCTATGTTGAGCAAGGTGCAACAAACAATATTGTCATTGTTGTCAACACAGTCAGATAGATCGGTTGATGCAGTGGATAGGAAGTTAAGAGGTTCTTCAGAGTTGTAGTGGACATGAGTTAAGAGGTTCTTCAGAGTATGTACAGTGATTTTCCAAAAGATCGAAGTGGCCCATATGCTAAAAATCAAAAGAAAATCACAAGGAAGAAAACTGTCGCGATATCGTGACATGTTGAGCAAGAAAGAAAAACTGTCGCGATATCGCGACATGTTGAGAAGAAAGAAAAACTGTCATGATTTCGTGACATGTTCAAAAAGAAAGCGCAAGAAAAACTATCGCGATTTCGTGACATGTTCGAAGAAAGAGAAGAAAGAAAAACTATCACGATTTCGATGACATGTTCGAAGAGAAAGCGAGCAAGAAAAACTATCATGATTTCGTGACATGTTCGAAGAGAAAGCGCAAGCAAGAAAAACTGTCGCGATTTCGTGACATGTTCGAAGAGAAAGCGCAAGCAAGAAAAACTGTCATGATTTCGTGACATGTTCGAAGAGAAAGCGCAAGCAAGAAAAATTGTCGTGATTTCGTGACATGTTGGAAGAGAAAAAGGCAAGACATAAAAAAAAGAGAAAAGTGTCACGATTTTCGTGACATGTTGGAAGAGAAAAGGCAAGTAGAAAAAGTGTCATGATTTCGTGACATATTGCAAGAGAAAGAGAAAGAGTGTCACGATTTACGACATGTTGGAAGAGAAAAAGGCAAGTAGAAAAAGTGTCACGATTTCGTGACATATTGCAAGAGAGATTGTACGGAAGAAAAAGTGTCACGATTTCATGACATATTGCAAGAGAGAGAGTCCGAAAGAAAAAGTGTCACGATTTCATGACATATTGCAAGAGAGATTGTACGGAAGAAAAAGTGTCACGATTTCATGACATATTGCAAGAGAGAGAGTCCGAGAGAAAAAGTGTCGTGATATCGTGACATGTCGCATTTTCATGACCCGAAGGCAAGAGAAAGAGCAAAGGAGAAAAAGTGTCGTGATATCGTGACATGTCGCATTTTCATGACTAAAGGAGGAGAGAGAAAGTAAGAAGGTAGAAGTGTCACGATATCACGACAAAAGTAAAGAGGAAGAGTACGGAGGTGAAAGTGTCACGATATCGCGACATGTTATATTTTCGTGGGTTCAAACCAAGTAAAGTAGCAAGGAGGCGAAAGTGTCGCGATATCGCGACATGTGTTTTCACTGCGAAATCCAGAAGAAGAAAGGAGGCAAATATATCACATTTTCTGACAAAGGAATAGAGAAAAAGAGGTGAAATGTCACATTTTTGTACAAAGTAAGAGAAAGAGCAAGGAGAAAAGTGTCACGATATCGCGACATGTTGTATTTTTGCGGTCCGATGCAAAGAGAAAGAGCAAGGAGAAAAAGTGTCACGATATCGTGACATGTAGCTTTTTCATGGTCCGATGCAAAGAGAAAGAGAGAGAAAGAAAAAGTGTCACGATATCACGACATGTTGTATTTTTGGGGGCCAAAGCAAGGAGAAAGAGAGAGAAAGTGAAAGTGTCATGATATCGTGACATGTATTTTCGTGATTGAGTTGAAGCCGACGAAGACCGATGACAATCGACTAAAATTAGGGTTTACAATTGTCATGAAAGTCGACTAAGATTAGGGTTTACAGCTGACTAAGATTAGGGTTTTCATCACAAGAATTCTATTATAAAAGGAGGGTTGTTTGGAGATTTGAATGATGTTGAGGAATGCGAGTCGAAGTGTGAAATGTGGCCGTAAGAGCGCAGAAAGCGCAGAAGTGGCGAGATGATGGTGAAGTGCGCAAAGTGAGTGAAGAGTCATATCGAATTATCCTAAGTGCATCTGTGAGTGCGTAGAGAGAGCAAAGTGCGTAGAGAGCGAAGAGGTTGAACTTCAACCAAGTGCGGCTATGATTGCGCAGAGAAGGTAGAAGGCGAAGAGAGTGCAAAGGGTGAAGACGAACGCAAAGTGCAGTTGTAAGGGAGTAGAGTGTGTGAAGTGATTGCGCAGAGAAAGCAGAGTGCACAGAGAAAGCAAAGGTGAAGAAGACCAATCAGGGTCTAGCAAAAGCAAAGGTATCTTACTATCAATCTTCTAGTTTCAGAATTGAAGTCCAAGTTGGTGCTTGGCATAAGGGGTTGGTGCTCCTTCCAGTTGGTGCTGGTAAATCAGGGGTTGGTGCTCCTTTCTGTTGGTGTAGATAAATCAGGGGTTGGTGCTCCTTCCAGTGGGTGCTGGTAAATTGTTTGTAAAGTTGTTTCTTTGCAAAGGCTGGATTTGGATGGTAGTCCAAGCAGTCATTCTTGAGGAGTAGCCAAATTGGTGAACCTCGTTAAATCTTGTGTTGTGTGATGTTCTCTTGTGATACTTGCTTTATCTGGTTTTAAGGTTTCATTATTTCAGTTTTAAGAGCTGTAAATTTAAGTTTAAAGAACTACACTGATTCACCCCCCCTCTCAGTGCCATTGTAAGACTAACAATTGGTATCAGAGCCAAGTTCCCTTCTCAGGCTAAATCAGTCAGGGTTGATCTTGGATTAGTATGCAATGGGTAAGAAGAATAGATCCTCCTCCAAAAGGGCATCTCAGTCAGTTTCAGTTCCTGTGGAAGAGAAAATTGAACCAGAAAAGGTTGAAGACTTCTCATCAAACAAAGCACCTTTGTTTGACGAAACTAATTACGCGGTCTGGAGAATCAGGATGCAGACATATCTTTGTGCTTTGGGATACGACATCTGGGATTCAGTAGAAAGTGAATACACAATACCCATTACTCCTCCAACCGATGCTGTCGATAAGAATCTGTTTGAGAATGACTCAAAAGCAAAGAATGCTATCAGGTGCGGATTAGTAGACAGTGAACTGGTAAAGATCATGAGTTGTAAAATGGCAAAAGAAATATGGGACAAACTGAGGAGTATTCATGAAGGAGACGATGAGATCAAGGAGGCCAAGTTACAAACACATCAAGCTCAGTTCGAAGCCTTAAAGTTGAATGACGATGAGAACATAGAGGCATATATGCTGAGAGTTAATGAAGTCCTAGAGGATGATTCTAAAAGGGAAACAGGTGGAGGTCTTTTCATGACACTCGAAGAAGAAACAAAAAAAGAACAGGAATGTGATGAAGAAGAAATTGATGCAAAAATAAATTTGAAAGAGGAACTAATTGCAGCTCTGGATGAATTGAAGATAGAAAGAAAAAGGAATAAGGAAATCTCAAGAAAGCTTGAGGATGCAAATGAAATAATAACCAGTTTGAAAGTACAGGTAGAAGAATTCAAAAGGATTGAAGAAACTCTCAGGTCATAGATCAATGAGAAAGAGATTGGTTGCTGCAAACAAGAGGAAGAGATTGTTTTATTGAAGAAACAACTAGAAGAGGCCAATACAAATCTCAAATTCGAGAAGAGCACAGAGTTGCTAGATAAAATGATAAGCCAACAAAGAAGCTCCACGGATAAGCATGGTCTTGGATATGAAGCTGAACAACCTTCATCTTCCAACTCTGCAGAGAAGAAGAAGTTCACTGTTGAAGGATCGAAGCAAGAAAAGTTTGAAGCTGAATCTTCAAAAGGAAGAAAATATCAAAGGAGATCTACAACAAAGCAACCACAACAAAAGAGGTTCTATCACTCTCACTCTATTCATAATAATACTTTTTATGGCTATTGTTTCAGATGCAACCAGTATGGTCACAAGGCAACTTATTGTGGATTGAATAATAAATCAAAGAGTTATGCTGGTAGAAATACATCTCGCATTTCTGAGTGAACACTATGTACAATGTTTTCAATGTAATGGTCATGGGCACATAGCAAGGTTTTGTCCAAGCACTTTTGTATCTAATCTAAGGCAAAATAGTAGATTTCATCAGACGCAAAGAACGCAACACAGACAGGGAATAAATCATGTACATAAAAGAAAGGAAAATAATCATTCATCAAGGATGCACAAGAGACAACCACACAAGAGAAATGTTCGAGTTCATGAAAAGGTGCAAAATAGGGATGTAGTTGAAAAATCCAAGCCCGAGTTCAAGAAAGTTTGGAGAAAGATAGAAGAAAGGAAATCGTGTCTCCTTGGACTGAAGGAGACTACTCCGCTATTGCACTAAGCAACTCCAGATAGCACATCCTTAGGGGGAGCAATCTTGAAGTTTCATTTTAATGCTCCTATGTATTTGTTTGATTACCTGAGGATGAAAGGCAAGTAGTCAGGGAAGTTGTCGTATAGTTGTCGAAGTGTGTTTTTAGTTCATGTAGTTGTTTGTGGAAGTGTCGTGAAGGGTGGTGATTAAATTGAGAGTTGTCATTTTTGGTAGTATTGCTATATGTCATTGTTGTACTGGTGATGGTTCTTACTGCCACTGTCCAAAGTTAAGGATTATAACAGTTCAGATAATTTGGTCAGTGAAAGAATGTTGCCCTAGCCGCATATATGTGTTTCGATAAAAGTAGTGTGTATTTGAACTACACATTGACGTGAAGATTGTTAGATCTATTATGATGTTGTGGTGAAAAATATTGAAGTCTGATTATTGATTCATGTTTTGCTCATCAAGATGAGCAACTTTGCTTTGTGAATCATACCTATCCGAGGTCCAGAAGTATGAGTTTGAGTAAGGTGCACTATAGTTGGCCGTGAAGTGTTTGACAAAATATTGTCTCCTGATTCGAACAGTTGAAAGTAAGGTGTGACCAGTGGTGACTGTAGAAAACATAGACCAAGTTGAAAATGTAAAAAGGGATTTGGTTGGTGTTGTGGTACAGTGTTTGATGCTTGCACAGAGTTGACAGTAAAATTGCAGTGTCGGTACAGTGTTGGACAAAAGTTGGTACAAGTGTGAGTCACTTGACAATTTTTTTGACAGATGTGAAATCAGCATTTTTGAATGGGAAGCTTGAAGAAGAGGTCTATATTGAGCAGCCAGATGGTTTCCAGCTTGGTGATGATCCCAACTTGGTTTGTAAGTTGAAAATATATGGCTTGAAACAGGCACCCCGAGCATGGTATGCAAGGCTAGACAACTATCTCACTCAACAAGGGTTTAAGAAAGATGATATCACATTTGGCAGCAACAAAGATGAGTCATGTAAAGATTTAGCAAATAAGATGCAGAAAGAATTTGAAATGTCAATGATTGGTGAACTTTCGTATTTCCTCGGGTTGCAAGTTAATCAAAATAAGAGAGCATTAATTTTCTCTAAAGAAGTAGCCATTATCAAAGAGATGCCAGAGTCAAAGCAAACAGTGGCACTAGCACCCAGTTGGTCAAGAGTGCCAATTGGCACATGCAAGGCAGAGACGTTGATAGAATAGCGCCCAGGTGGTGAAGCGCCAAGGAGGACAAGATGCCTATGCACCTAAGAAAGTCTTGCATTATTTGGGAAATGCGAGATATTTCCCGATGATTCCCTTGATCTCAACGAGGAGAATTGCTCCCTAGAATCACGTGAAGAATGTTCACCTAAGACATTGAGTAGCCCTGACATATGCCCTAGCAAGAAGCAGAATACCGAGTGTTGATGACTGCATGCAGATTGAGGTTCCAACGCTAGATGTAACGGTCCACTGTCAATACCTGCGTAGGCGATGAAAACATTCATGGCAGCCATTAGAAACCAGAGACATTGAGCTGCACAACTGATGCGAGGCAAAGTCATCAGTCACGGAGGAGATGGCAGTCAAAAGGCTGAAGAAATTACGCGTAGGCTGCTTGGAGAGTCGATCACTTTTGTTTTGGGAGTAACTTTTGTGCAGCTGAAAGTTGAGTGTTGATCATACTATACTAAATAAGTAAAAGCAAGGTACAACAAGAATTCTAATATGATGAGCAGAGATTAGAGTTCTTATCCAAGAAGACTTTATGACAGAAAGAGTACCAGTGGAGGTGCATTCTATCTTGGAGACAGGTTGGTCGCGTGGAACAGTAAGAAACAAGAGTCAGTTTCCTTATCCACAGTAGAGGCAGAATATATTGCAGTGACAGTGTGTTGTACGTAGGAGAAAGTTGCAGAAAGTGAGGTTAAGTTGGATTTTTATTCCAACAAATAGATTGTGGAGTGGTCACGTTTCCCAAGAATTGACTAGCTATCGGGATCACATTCTCAAGGGGAGCATTTGTGTATTTGTTTATCTTTTTGCTCATGTTTGTAATTTTTGCTAACTGTAATAATTTGTGCCTGAGAATGTTGTGCATGGACTCAGGGGGAGTCTGCAGTAGCCCTTTGGTATTATTGTCAAAGGGGGAGAAGAATTACAGGAAATTGCACGTGTGTTGCCAACAATTCCAAAGGGGGAGATTGTTGAGCAAGGTGCAACAAATAGTATTGTCATTGTTGTCAACACAGTCAGACAGATCTGTTGATGCAGTGGACAGGGATAAGAGGTAGGAGTAGTTTTTCCAAATGCCCTATGCTAAAAATCAAAAGAAAATCACAAGGAAGAAAACCGTCGCGATATCGCGACATGTTGAGCAAGAAAGAAAATATTCGCGATATCACGACATGTTGAGAAGAAAGAAAAACTGTCGCGATATCGTGACATGTTGAGAAAAAAGAAAAAAATTCGATTTCATGACATGTTCGAAAAGAAAGCGCAAGGAAAAACTATCACGATTTCGTGACATGTTCGAAGAGAAAGCGCAAGCAAGAAAAACTATCATGATTTCATGACATGTTCGAAGAGAAAGTGCAAGCAAGAAAAACTATCATGATTTCATGACATGTTCGAAGAGAAAGCGCAAGCAAGAAAAACTGTCACGATTTCATGACATGTTCGAAGAGAAAGTGCAAGCAAGAAAAACTGTCACGATTTCATGACATGTTCGAAGAGAAAGAAAAGAAAAACGTTTCACATGTTGAAAAAAAATAAAAAAAAAAATTCCATTTCGACATGTTGGAAGAAAAAAAGAAAAAGTGTCACGATTTCGCTGACATATTGCAAGAGAGATAGTACGGAAGAAAAAGTGTCACGATTTCGTGACATGTTGGAAGAGAAAAAGGAGAAAAAAGTGTACTTTCACATATTGCAAGAGAGATAAAAAAAAGTTATTTCAAAAAAAAAATTTTAATAAAATTAAAAAAAGTGTCACGATTTCATGACATATTGCAAGAGAGAGTCCGAAAGAAAAAGTGTCACGATTTCATGACATATTGCAAGAGAGATTGTACGGAAGAAAAAGTGTCATGATTTCGTGACATATTGCAAGAGAGAGAGTCCGAGAGAAAAAGTGTCGCGATATCGCGACATGTCGCGTTTTCATGACCCGAAGGCAAGAGAAAGAGCAAAGGAGAAAAAGTGTCGCGATATCGCGACATGTCGCATTTTCATGACTAAAGGAGGAGAGAGAAAGTAAGAAGGTAGAAGTGTCACGATATCGCGACAAAAGTAAAGAGGAAGAGTACGGAGGCGAAAGTGTCGCGATATCGTGACATGTTATGTTTTCGCGGGTACAAGCCAAGAAAAGAAGCAAGGAGGCAAAAGTGTCGTGATATCGCGACATGTTGTGTTTTCATGGGCAAAATCGAGAAGAGGACAAAGAGGCAAAAATGTCACATTTTTGTGACAAAGGAATAGAGAAAGCGTACGGAGGCGAAAGTGTCGCGATATCGTGACATGTATTTTCGTGGGCCAAAGCAAAGAAAGAGCAAGGAGAAAAAGTGTCACGATATCGTGACATGTTGTATTTTTGCGGTCCGATGCAAAGAGAAAGAGCAAGGAGAAAAAGTGTCGCGATATCGTGACATGTAGCTTTTTCGCGGTCCGATGCAAAGAGAAAGAGAGAGAAAGAAAAAGTGTCGTGATATCGTGACATGTTGTATTTTTGGGGGCCAAAGCAAGGAGAAAGAGAGAGAAAGTGAAAGTGTCATGATATCGTGACATGTTGTATTTTCATGGTTGAGTTGAAGCCGACGAAGACCGATGACAGTCGACTAAAATTAGGGTTTACAGTTGTCATGAAAGCCGACTAAGATTAGGGTTTACAGTCGACTAAGATTAGGGTTTTCATCACAAGAATTCTGTTATAAAAGGAGGGTTGTTTGGAGATTTGATGAGGTTGAGGAATGCGAGTCGAAGTGTGAAATGTGGCCGTAAGAGCGCAGAAAGCGCAGAAGCGGCGAGATGATGGTGAAGTGCGCAAAGTGAGCGAAGAGTCATATCGAATTGTCCTAAGTGCGTCTGTGAGTGCATAGAGAGAGCAAAGTGTGCAGAGAGCGAAGAGGTTGAACTTCAACCAAGTGCGGCTGTGATTGCGCAGAGAAGGTAGAAGGCGAAGAGAGTGCAAAGGGCGAAGACGAACGCAAAGTGCAGCTGTAAGGGAGCAGAGTGTGCGAAGTGATTGCGTAGAGAAAGCAGAGTGCGTAGAGAAAGCAAAGGTGAAGAAGACCAGTCAGGGTCTAGCAAAAGCAAAGGTATCTTACTATCAATCTTCTAGTTTCAGAATTGAAGTCCAAGTTGGTGCTTGGCATAAGGGGTTGGTGCTCCTTCCAGTTGGTGCTGGTAAATCAGGGGTTGGTGCTCCTTTCTGTTGGTGCAGATAAATCAGGGGTTGGTGCTCCTTCCAGTGGGTGCTGGTAAATTGTTTGTAAAGTTGTTTCTTTGCAAAGGCTAGATTTGGATGGTAGTCCAAGCAAGTCATTCTTGAGGAGTAGCCAAATTGGTGAACCTCGTTAAATCTTGTGTTGTGTGATGTTCTCTTGTGATACTTGCTTTATCTGGTTTTAAGGTTTCATTATTTTAGTTTTAAGAGCTATAAATTTAAGTTTAAAGAACTACACTGATTCACCCCCCTCTCAGTGCCATTGTAAGACTAACAGTCTATCGACACAAGGTTGTAGGGATGTATTAATTGGCCTAAGATGATCGGTTGCAAGGATTCATGACTAAAAATCAATAGAGTAATCTTCTTCCATTGTTATTTTGTTCAAATATCTTTTTCTTTAGTTTCATAGGCATTATAGGTGAACTATACGCAACTATGGTAGACAACTATCAATGTCATCTGGTTGTGTGTCAGGATCATTTCTCTTGTCGGAGACTGCTTCTTGTCTCTTAGAGTATGTTTCATACCCAATGTAAAAGCACTATATGCAAATGTGGTCGATAAGTATCCATGTCATGTTGTGTTTTAGGAGCACTTTCTTGTCAGACTACTTCTTGTCTTTCAGAAGTCATTCTATAGGGCAGCATAGGTTCATCTCGAGGGATGTCTATTATTTTTATTCAATTTCATATACATTTCCTTACATTTGAAGGTTTTATTTATAGATACAATGTCACCTACTACATATGGAAAGAAGGGAGGCCAATATTATTGTAAAAAGAAAATTTTGAAATATTTTACACAAATATCAAAATGTAATGAGGCATCAATCTCTACAGATTCTACACAACTTGCAGGTACAAACACCTTTTACCATCAAATTTTTAATATTTATGTTCTTAAATATAAAACCTTTCTCTATTAATAGATAAATGGTTTTTGCTTATCTACTTCTTTTTAAATGCTTTGTAAAACTATATTTTGTTAATTCTTTAAAATAGTATCTATTTTACTTCAACAAATGATAGAGAACACCAAACATTGAATGCAGTAAACATTTTTGACCCTGATGTGCATTCACTCGAGGATATTCCAACAGATGAGATGGGACCACATGATAATTTTCCTAATAACGACATTCAACAACCACTTCAAGAGATTTTAAATTTAGAAACATCAACCAAAAACTAAAATGATACTATAATTAAAATTTAGACATCTGAGGAATCTTGTAGTCAAAAATATAAACATCAAAAGATAAGCGAATGGACTATTGGAAGGGATTTTAAAAATGAATGGGCAAGGTTATATTCCTTTATTAAGTGATATGAGAAACTGAATGTGTGTAAATGCATTATTTGTACATGGAAGCTGGGAAAGGATCATTTATTGAAAAATAAGAAAGACACAATAGAAAAATATTATGGAAAAGTTTACATCAAAGAAATACGAAGTGATGGAACAATTAACAGATCTCATAGGTTGAATGATGCAACAGAATGTGTGCATCTGAGATTTGCACTTGAATATGAAAAATCAATGAAACAAAAACAAAATCTCATTGAGAAGGGTGGAACAATCGAGGCACAATTTCAAAAAATTAATAATACTGTATTAGCCTCAAAGAAATTGTAGTTTGCTATTGTATACAATATTCTAAAAAAAGATCGACCCATGTTTGATTTTGATGTTTTTAAGGAAATACTTCAACTAAGAAATGTACAAAACCTTACCAATTCACATTGGTCAGATCGAAGTGGTTGGGAAATGGTAAAATGCATATCACTGGTTGAGAAGGAAGACCTAAGAGAGAATGCGAAACAAGTAAAATTTATTTCACTTTCCATTGATGAGGTAACAACTGTTTGTGAGACAAGAAAAGTCTCCCCAAGATCGAAGAATGCTCCATGAGATCAATCACAAAAAAAAAAAAAAAAAAAACCACAACACCAATATTAAGTGGTAAAACCCTACTTCAAATGAAGAAGAGAAACATCCACTATGAAGCTCACTATATTACTCAATGATTCAATAGTACAAGAATGCTTCAATGTTATGCAACAATATGCATCAACATAACCTACAACACAAGTCAATATGACAAGATACGATGATATGTAGTAGAAAACACCCATATTTAAAGAGAAGCTTTTTTACTACAACCCTAAATATTATCACAATCCAATATTATCACAATCTATCAAATATTAGAAAATGCTTTAGTTACTATCTAATTTTATCACAATCTAATCTTTGAGATATGTGATAAGTGGCATCTATCAAATATTAGAAAGTGATTAGTTACTTTCTAATATTTTCTACAAAAGAGAAATAACTTTTTTTCAAGAAATTAAATATTCCTAGCACCCTTAATCTATTTATTAATTGGGTGGAAATATTTTATATAAGATAGAATTATATTTTAATTCAAATATTATTCTTTAGACTTTATATTTTAGTTTAAGAATAATTTACACAATGTTGCATTACATATTCCAAAACTCCCCCTTAATGCAATATTGGGGAAAGAAATTATGAGACAAAGAAACATTCTCCCCCTAAAGATACAAATGGGTATGAGAATAAAATGAGTAATATAGTTACAATGAGCTTCTATGACCAAGAATGGTCTACAATAAGGCACCAATATAAAATGGGCCAAAATAAGACTACAAGCCCCCAACGGAGCAGCTTCAGATACAAGCAGCTTACAAAGCCATCCATCAACCACAAGTGGTTGCAAATGACAATAAGAAAACATCATAAGGGTGTCTTCAGTAAGTCTGCAAAACCCCAAACGAAAGTACCTACAAGATACAAACAGCTCAACATAATATCTGTTAGATACATCATCATAAATATATTCACCACAACATATATGAATATCCAAAGATGATAACAAAATTGATCTAACAAATAGTGAACTATAAGTCATCACAAAAATATGCCAAGCCATACTTATAGTCACGTGCTATATAGTTGATAAAAAAATATCATGTACAAAGTTGCATAAAGCAAACAAGGAGTACCATGATAATGCAAACTCTAAAGTACCATGTACAAAAGTAGCACAAGGCTAACAAAAAGTACCATGTACAAGAGTTGCATAAGGTATATTCCAACACTGTTGACAACACATCTTGGATTTGCATACATGTTTATACATTCAAAAATCATTTGAGACAACCTCATTTACTAGAACTACATAAGATGATTGAAAATTGTAATGCGAAAAACATTTATAATGTTGTTGTAACCAGTTTAAAGGATATTTTCAAAATGGATGAAAAGGAAATTGCCACAAAGTTAATTTGTGTTGGAGCTGATGGTGCAGCTACAATGCAAGGACAAAGGAATGGTCTTTGTGTTAGGCTTCAGACATCCATTGCCCCATATGTGATTCCTATTCATTGCATGGCTCATCGAATGAATCTTGCATACAAAATTGTGAGCAATTTTGATAATGTAGCCAGAGTGGAAGAACTCATCCGTGAAATACACTCATACTTTTCATGCAGTCCAAAAAGGTTTGCAGAGTTTCAACAGTTTTCTCTAGGTGTAACTAAAGGCAGAAAAATGTTAAAAGATGTGGAAACCAGGTGGATTTCACTATTTCTTCCTACAAAAAGGGTATTTTCAGAATATCAATCCTTGGTTGGGTTTATGTATGCACATCGTAGGGATGTTGACAAGGCAAAATATTTGCTTTTTCGTATGACTGACTTGGAAACTCTTCTCACATTATGTGGTATTCTACCAATGTTACAAGAAATGAATTCTATGATTAAACTTGCACAGGAAAGGGCAATTTATATTGTCGATTTCATGAGGATGAGAAAACAAATATGTATGATTATTGATAGGATTTATTTATCCGAAAAACATTTTGAGGATCCCAAGTTTGATAGTTGGAATACGTTAATTAATGTCAATGAACCGAACAACTTTTTAAAGTTCAACATCAACGATAATCTTTGTATTGCTATCCATGGAAAGTTGATTCATGTATATCATTTTGAAAAGTGATTAGATACACTGACAGATGATGTTGAACAAGTGCTCGTTACACATTCCAGATTCGATGAGGTTTTGGATAGCACTAAGAATAAATTGAAAAGAATTGCAAATGCATTAACAAGTGAAATAAGAGATCATTTTAAGAGAGATGAGACACTTGAGGCCATGGCTATTGTTAATCCTAATTTTTGGAATCCTTGTGGTGACCATAGTAGTAGAAGTGAGTTGTTTGTAAAATATATGGGTAATCTTATGACACATTTCTCTAAAAGTGTGGAAATAAATGGCATTGAAATCAATGGTATTCTAAACAAAGATCTTTTGAGACATCAATCAACCAATTTTGGAATAACAATGGATAATCAAATTGCACAATTCAAAAATCCACATGAGACTGGTTCAATCATGCATTTTTGGAAAAAATTGTATCGAAGTAGTGTCTTACAAGATACTATGAGTGAATACTTTATTTTATATGAATTATGTCAGACAATGATTTTGGGATCTGTTGAAGATGAAAGGGTTTTCAGTGCATTAACTTTTGTTAAATCAAAAGTTCGTAATAGGTTGGACAAAAATTTGGAAAATTGTTTGAGAATGTATGTGTCATCGTACGAGGTGGGTAAGTTTCCCTATGACAGAGCGTTGACATATTGGAAGTCCCTAGCAGAAAGAAGAGGTCTCTCTAATATTGTTGATAATGACAAAAATGATTCAGCTAGGAGTGATGATGAGATTATGGAAACGCAGAATTCACAAATGATTCTCGGTTCTTTTGGAGAAGTCGATAAAGCTTTGTATCAGCTTCCAAAAATGTAAAAATTGCAATGATTATATGACAAATTCATATAATCTAAGATTTTTCGGATTTGAAATCATTTTGTAAAATTTTAGTGATTTGAATAAATTCATATTATCAGTGATTTTCCATATTTGATATCATTTATAAATGTCAATGATTTGAAAAATTTCATATTATCAAAGATTTTTCGTATTTGATTTGTTGTAAAATTTTAGTGATTTGAAAAAATCATATAATCATTCAATTTTCAATTATTATGCATGTTTGCTTTTTAATGATATGGACTGTCTATGTTTTCAAAATTTATGATTTAAGCTATAGCTTTGAGTAAGTTGAAAATTTGAAAACCATGTATACGTAATGATGCTATGTTATTGAACTAATTGTATATGTTGACAAAACATAGTTATTTTTCCTTTGACTTTAAATGTATGTCTGTATGTATCATTAGTATCATAAGTTGTATGATGTGACAAAATATAGTGATTTTTTATGGTTTATGCTTTGTCATTGAGTAAACCTTGTATACATACATAACTAGTAAAAATTTCTCTACATATGTATGAAAAATGCATGTAGTATATTACTCTAGATATGGAAAATGAAAATTTAAACCCATTCATAGATATATCCATTGTAAACTCACTTTGAAATATAAAAACAATATAGCATAATATAAATTACCATATTCATTTTTATACAACTATAATGACTAACTATGAATGCACTAAAAATTGAAACCCATGCATAGATATATCCTTCGTAAACTCACTTTGAAATATAAAAACAATATAGCATAATACAAATGACCATACACATTTTTATACAACAACTAGAATGACTATGAATGCACTAAAAATTGAAACCCATGCATAGATATATCCTTTGTAAACTCACTTGAAATATAAAAACAATATAGCATAATAGAAATGAAAATACTCACTTTTATACTACAACAAGAATGAATATGAATAAACTAAAATTTAAACACATGCATAGATATATCATTCGTAAACTCATTTGAAAATTGAAATATAAAAACAACATAGCATAATATATGGAAATTGAAATTTAACCCTTTCATTAATATCTCCATCGTAAACTAACATTGAATATGAAAACAATATAGCATAATAAAAAAGACAAAACACTTTTCTATACAACAACAAGAATGACTTTGAATAAACTAAAAATTTAAACCCATGCACAAATATATCCTTCATAAACTCATTTGAAAATTGAAATATAAAAACAACATAGCAGAATCCACAAGACAATACTCATTTTTATATCACAACATGAATAACTTTGAATAACATGTAAATCTATACCTATGCATACATATATTCTACGTAAACTCAAGCATATTTGAAACACCATAATACTTAAGAGATGAAAATAACACACAATTATAAATGTAAATAGTGTAATAGTAAAATATTAAAACCAAGTATCTTGTTTTCAAATGAAAACATATGAAATGTCTTAAAATTGTCTTTCGAAATATCAAGTTTTAAAATTCAATTTCTCACTTCAGAATCTTTTCCCCCTTCCACCACTCCTTTTGCCTTCTCAATGACTTCCATAGTCTCCATAGCAATGACTCCTCCCTCATATTTCCCATGTTCAGCTCCTTTTTCCTCATCCACTACTTCCATGATTTCCACATTCTGCATTCCAACGACTCTTTTCTCGGGTTGGGTAACAGTACTATCAATTGCTCCAAAATTGACAAGGATCTTCTCAACATTTTGCAATCCATCGAGAAGGGTGTTTTCTTCTTTGCCAACATCTTCAGATGTTGGTCCTTGAACTTCTTTACCCTTCTCCTTTAGCAGAACATCAGGATCCAATCCATTGTGGATAATGATTTTCCGCAAAATGTTGTTTTGTCGAACTGATTCCTGTGCTCTTTTTTTCATTGCCATGGAAGCGTTTAAGAACTCCTTTGCCATCCTGAGATAGTCATGCAGGTTTTGAACCTGCTTCTTGAGATTTTCATACTTTACCTACAAAAAGGAAAAATAGTTAATCAACATGAAAAGATAATTACATTTTAAAAAAGAGAACAACAAATTTTTGAACACAAAAGTGATTAAGTCAAACCTCAACAACATTCTTTGCAACTACAACAACAACAACCTTTTTCTTATCACTTGCCCATTCATTGTAATAAGCTTGGGCCTCACCATTTATGTTCTCCAATCTGTTCATCATAAACTTTAAAATTTCATCTATGTATGATGTATTCACCTTCACAATGCCAGATTTTACTTGTTGTAGCAGAGCCTCCATATTTTTAGGTTCATTTTCAACAACAATTTTTTTTCTCTTTTTGAAAAATTATTGTATCGGGCATTAATTTCCTTTATCAACACCTTGGCCCGATACTCCCATTTTTTCATTTCTGTTATATCTGGAAGTAGTAAATCCTTAATTGTAGATTCAACGTTATCAGAAACCAAATATTTTTCTGAAATATTTAATCTTTCATCCTCTTGTCGAGGAGGAGCCTGATGGGTGCTTGTTTCCCTTGGAGGAGATTTGCTTGAACATTTTGCACCTTCATTTCCTTTGTCTTGAAGCAATTCTGATAGTTGAAAAGTAGTGGGTGTGTTATCTTGCAAAAAGAAATCTTTATCAAGTGGAACTTCATCCAACCCAACACCAGAAGCTTTCGGTATATCCTTAAAAGTAAAATTAGCAATAGAAATACGGTCGAATCCTGAAAAAGTCTTTGATGCTTCTTTCTCTAAAAATTGTTGTGTTGCTTCTCTTTGTGGCCTAGATGGAAGAATGTGTTTTCCAACTGGGAAGCATTGACCTCGCATTTGAGTTTGGCATGGTGGAGGAGGGGGCAGAATTTGTTGATTTTGTTGATGAAATTGTTGTAAGGGACCTTAAAACATAAAAATAAAAATTAGTTATAAAATTTGTGAAGGTAGAAAATAAAAACTAGTTATAAAATTAAATTATGAAAATTGGTTGCAAAATTTGTTATAACACTTACCGATAGAAGAAAAAACATCTTGCGTAGCTGCTACTGCAAATGGAATGTGGGCATGTTGTACATATAAAAAAAAACAAAATTAATTAAAAATAGTAAAAATTTTGTAAAAAATTTGTTTCGGTAGTAATTAAAACTTACTCCCCGAAGATGAAACCTCTTGCGCAACTACGCCCGTTGGCACTGGACGTGCAGCCATAGGTGGAGGTTGTCGACGATCAGGAGAACTAGATCTTCTACGTTTCCTTGTTGATCTTCTCCTTAGCGGTGGTGTTGTTTCCTCCGTAGGTGTTTTAGAGTCTCCTGATTCCTCTGGATTATAACCTCTGATAGCAGCATCTCGCTTTGAAGAGGAAGAGGATGCCCTTTTCTGTGTTTGGTATAAAATGTCAAAATTACAAAAAGACAAACAATGGAAAAATAAAAAATTTTACTTAAATATTAACAAAAAAATTACCTGAACTTGTTGTTCTGTCATGGCTAAATTGACTAGGGTTGAGTGCCAAGATGTTGGTACTGGAGTGTTCTGCAAATTATAAAAATATTCATAAAAAAAACAATAATATAATTGCATGTGCTAACTGTCGATGAGGGTGAAGCGTGGGTTTTCACGTTCTCAATTTCCAATCTGATCCGATGTGAGACATAGGTGGACCAGTCAAATTTTTGGTGTGCAATACAATGGACCAAATACGCTAAGGCCCACATCAGAATTTCTGTCAGCCTTCCTTGCAGAATGAGTCTGGCAAGGAAGAATTTGCAACATGCCCGAAGAAATTTATTTTCAATCGTCGGTATGGTCAAACCCCTTCTGGACTTGGTGGACGTAACTGCAAAAAAACAAAATCAGTAATTGTACACCAGTGACAAGAATTTAAATTCAATTAAATAAAAAAATAGTTATACCTTGAAAATATTTCGATTGCACTTTGAAGTTGGTCTCCAAGTAGAGTTTGTCGTCATCAGTTAATTGGTATTTGGAAGTGACAGGCTCAACACTAGCATGGGGCAATGTTGTCAATCTGGCGATATCTATGGCTGTGAAAGAAAGAACGATGTTTTTGTTGTCGATGACAAGATTTACCTTACCCGAATCCATATTATAAGCTGCAATGATCCTCTCCACCAGTTTAATGTCCGTGTCGAAATGCGACATTGAAACTAGACCCCGAAGACCATAGTCCGTGACCCAAGACATGTCGTAACCTGGTGTTGATAAAATTTCTAAAATCAGGGGGTAAACCAGGTTTTTATAATTAACTTTAAACATTCCAGGGGTTGTAGGGGATGCCATAGGGTGTACGGGTATGGATAAGAAGATACAGTGGAAAAGGGTTCAAATGAGAGAAAAAGGGTTAAAAATCGCTTAAAAATTAAGGTAAAATGTTAAAACCAAGATAAAAGTGGAGGAAGAGGGTTAAGATTGCATTAAAACGAGAGGAA
This sequence comes from Wollemia nobilis, assembly GCA_028583015.1. Taxonomy (NCBI): domain Eukaryota; kingdom Viridiplantae; phylum Streptophyta; class Pinopsida; order Araucariales; family Araucariaceae; genus Wollemia; species Wollemia nobilis. The sequence goes on from JAQPPZ010016890.1 coordinate 10,264,112, forward strand.
AAGGGGTAAGAATGCGTTAAAACGGGAGGAAAATGGTTAAAATTATGATAGAAAAGGTGAAAAAATGACTGTTAATCCCTTTATATAGACTTTTCTGCATGCAATCAGCTCCTGGATGGGTGACACATGTCCTCTACATGCAATCATTTAACGGATGGATGACACGTGGCACAGATGCACCATTGCTACCGATTGGGAACTCGACACTATTACAGCACATCGACATGCTTGCAACTGATCGGCATGCATCCGATCATCATGCCTACATCCGATCGATATTACTGTAGCCGATCATCATACCTATCACTGATCATCGTATGTGCACCTGATCGACATTCCTACAATGGATCATCATACATGCAACCGATCGACATCCCTACAACCGATCGACTTGCCTACACCTGATCAACATTCCTGCATCCGATCATCATGCCTGCATTCGATCGACATTCCTGTAGCTGATCGTCATACCTATTATCGATCATCTTATGTGCACCCGATCGACATTCCTAGAATGGATCATCATATATGCAACTGATCGACATCCCTACAACCGATCGACATCCCTACAACTGATCATCATTCCTAGAACCGATTGTCATGCATGCAATCGATCCTCATACCTGCACTAGATCAACATACCTACAACCGATCAACATGCCTATAACCAATCATCATGTGTGTCATCGATCATCATGTCCATAACTGATCGTCATATCTCAAGCCGATCATCATGCCTATAGTCGATTGTCATACCTACAATTGATCGACATTCCTACAATCGATCGTCATACCTACAACTGATCATCATACCTACAACTGATCGTCATACCTACAAATGATCATCATGCCTATAGTCGATCGTCATTCATGTAGCTGATCATCATGCTTGCAATCGATCAATGTTCCTGCAGTCGATCATCATGCCATCGATCGTCATGTCGACCTAAAGTCTTTCATATCAGCCTAAAGCTTTTAAGTATGTCGTACATTTTTAGATTTTGCAAACCGATATTCATAGCCCCCAACACAGAAAAATTCACCACGGTTTGAAATTTTTTGGAGATAAATTAATGAAATTCGCCACGGTTTGAAAATTTTTGGAGACAAATAAATGCAATTCGCCATGTATACTTCTACAAATTTCATCGGGATTCCAAGACAATTCGCCTTGATTTTATAAATAGATTTGAGGCCGACCCCTTATGCATAACCCTGCACAATTGGCATCCTTGACTAACAAGAGAAGCCAAGATTAAGATTTTATTAGGATCGGACATCCCAAGCATCGCTTCTAGAAGCTTCTCATGGTTAGTTGTGCAAAACTGCTCTGTAACGGATTTGGCTCAGCTCAAGGAGCCTAATTTTATTATAGGTAAGGCCATCCCAGGGTGGAGTGGCTAGGCTTGGGGGTAATCTCAAGGTCCAATGATCGTTGGAGGCCACTCTTGGGTATGATGGTCTAGGCTAAAAAGGGTCAAATTGCCCTGTTTGAGTGGTTAGAACCACTGTTAGATCTTGGGAAGACCAAAAATGAGTCATATGGCCTGAAAAAGGTGCCATATGGATAGTCGCCTCAACATGACATGTTTTAGGTGTTTGCAATAGGAATTGATCAAGCTTATAAAAGCAAAAATTATATATCCATTAAGGCATACCACTTGGGTGTCTAATCTAGTTCTTGTCAAAAAAATAAAATGGAGAAATCCATTTATGCATTGAATTTAGATATCTCAATTGGGCTTCTCTAAAGGACCACTATCCATTACCCTCCATGGGCTAAATTCTATAAATAATGGTAGGTTTAGAAATATTCTTGGTCCTGGATGGATTCTTTGGGTATAATTAGGTTTGGGTGAAAGACAAAGACCAACAAAAGATGACATTCACTATTAAATGGGGAATTTTTTCCTACCAACAGATGCCTTTTGGTCTATCTAAAATTGGATAAACATTCCAAAGAGCCATGGATATCACTTTTCATGATTTTCTCAACAAAATTATCCTTGTCTACCTAGATGATCTTATAGTGTTTTTAAAGAAAAAGTAAGACCGTTTAAAGCATCTTGAAAAGGTGTTCAAATAGTATTAAAAATTTGGTAAACCTAAAGAAATATATCATCTATGATTCACAGGGAAAGTTCCTAGGGCATATAATATCAAATAAGGGATAGCGATTAATTTAGACATGGTGAAGGCTATTCTCAACTTTTCACTACCTCAACATGGGAAAGCCATCAAATATTTCCTTGGGAAAATAAATTTTATCCAAATATTCATACCTAACTTTGCTTCCATTGTTAGACCCATCACCATGATATTAATAAAAGGCAATTGTTTTAATGGACCAAATACATGAATCAAACCTTCAAAAATATCAAATAAGCTATTATAAAAGCCCCAATACTAGCCAATCCAAATTTTAATAAAGACTTTATCCTCTATGCCTACGAGGAAGAGTCTAGTATAGCCATGGTCCTAACCCAAAAGGACAACCAAGGTGATGAGCATACCATCGTCTTCTTTAGCTAAACCATGAAATACTACAAGGAGCACTATGGTTTTGTCAACAAATAGGTATATGCCCTAATTTGAAGCCTTAAAAATTTTAGGCATTTAATTTTTGTAGCTAACATTATCCATTCTAGCATTAAATATTATATTATGAATGGGGAAATTAATAAAAAAGAGCTAGGTGGGTCACTCATATTCTTGAGTATGACATTGATATTAAGGAAGCCAAGATAATTAGGGGTAGAGCATGATTCCAAAGACTGGCCTAGGACACTAAAGAATTAGGAGTAGAATGCTTGATCATTTTTGGACAAAACAAGGACATTCCAGGATTGTATCAACTACATGCAATATAACTATACCCAAAAAAATTAAGCAATAATCAAAGAAGGACATGCAAGTTGTAAAATGATCACTACACCCTCATTGGAGAAGTATTATTTCATAAAAATTTTGGTGGCACTCTCCTAAGGTGTGTGGAAATTAGGTAGATAGATCCATTGCTACAGTAATTTCATCAAGGGTTTTGTGAAGGACATTACTTGGCGTATAACACAAGGGTGAAAATAATGAGAGTTCATTATTACTAGCCCACCATATTTAACAATACCCATAAATTGGTAAAAAGATGTGATAAGTGCAAATTATTCATCAAAAGGAACCAAAATGCATCACTATCTCTCAAACCTATTACAAATTATAAGCCTTTATCATAATAGGGGATTGATTTCATAGGTGCAATCAATCTACCCTCTAGTGAAGGAAACCAATGGATCCTCACCACAAATGAATACCTTACTAGATGGACAAAGGTAATCTCACTCACATAGGCTATCAGAAGGGTTATTGTCAACTTTTTAGAAGAGATCATCACCTAGTTTGAGGTACCACACACTTTATAACTGATAATGCATTAACATTCATCAAAGTCAAGGTAAGCTAGTTCGCTCTTAAGTATGGTATTTTTATGAAATTCTCTTCCAATTACTACCCATAGGGAAGTGGTTTGGCTATGTCTTGAAGAAAATAGGAGTGGACAATCAAAGTTTATGGCATCAACATATCCACCAAGCATTATCAGTAAATATAATAACTCCAAAAAAATATCTGGATGTTCCTCCTCTCTAGTTTGTGAATGAGAAGCCCAATTACCTATCTCCATTGAAGTACCAACCCTTTAGATACTACATCAAATGGAAATTCAAGAACATGATGCCATATTACTAAGAATAGGGGAGTTATTGAAACTATAAGAGAAAAGAGAAATGGTAAGATCTCACCTAACTAAACATCAAGAGGATGTAAAAAGGTGGTTTGACAAGAAGGCCATTGTGTAATAATTATAGATAGGTGACTTGGTGCTCAAAAGGTATGAGTACTGTAGTAAATTAGGATGACATACTAAGTTTGATGCCATCTAGAGTGGAACCTATCTGATAACCAAACTACAGGTAGAAAATACTATGAAGCTAGCCAAATTAGATGGGCAACCACTTTTAATTCTAGTAAATGGGAGTTATATAAAGAAATATTCCCATTAATCCAAATATTTTTTTCTATAAAAAAATAAAACTAGAGTTTGTGTAAGAAATAAAGTAGAAAAGAGGTAGTGCAAGGCCTCAAAAATATTGAAAATATTGCAAATATTCCAAGCTAGATGCCTATCCCATAATTCCTTTTGGATGAAAGCATTAATTAGTAGGGGAGGTCAACTATTTTCCTATACCATAATGGTTAGGGAAACAAGGTAGCTACCAACATGGAAATCATTGCCACTACAACCTACCTTCACTCTAGTGATAAAATTTAAAATAGGCCAATCCTGAATGAGTGGCACATGACTTAAGGAAATTTTGGAAAAATGAGAGAGGCCACCTTTGCATTGTATCCAATGGCATGTAAGAGGAAAGTGCATGCATAAAATAGGCGAATGGCTATAAGGGCTTGTAAAACCCCTAGAATTATTTTCTCACCTTCACTAATCAGGCATAAAGTAGCAAAGATATTTGAAGCAACCACGAGTTTAGAAGAGCCCTCAATGTAACAACCCACCAACTTAACCCAAGGGATACAAGGAATAACTCTCAAATAATTTCCAATATATTTTAGCATTATAAGGTATAACCATATTTTGAGTTCATTGTCACTATAGACAACACTCAAGTGGATAGGAGTGGCCAACATTCTATATTTCAAGGGTTGACCTTTGTAAACCTCACCATTTAGGAGGGATGCCAATAGTGGTCCCCCCACTTTTCCTATACCCTCCTTGGTATAGACAAGTTGACCATGACATAGGGATTATCCTTTAAGGCCCATAATACTTAAAGGGAGATGCTTATTCCCTAACCCTACATAAGTCTATCTATGTAGGATTATTTTGGTGTAATGCCTTAGTGCTTAGTTACCACACCTCTATGGGCTAACTAAGGCCATTACCACTCACTTGGTAATGAGCATGGTCACTCGATCCTCATTGTTCAAGGTGCCACCACTATACTATATTGTGAATGATTCCAAAAGCCTCATCTCTTTGGAACACCCAAGCCTTATTGCTTTGGAACACCCAAGCCTCATAATTAAAGGTGTATCATTCATAATTATCTAGTTATTGCATTATCACAACTCTTTCCAAATTTTCAAATACTTGGTTATTGTATCATCACAACTCGTCCCAAGAGTCATAACTACCTCGTTATTACATCACCACAACTCCTCCCAATATTGGGTTATCTTTTTGACTCAAGGTCCTAATATAGCTCTACATTCATTCCCACAAAACCCCATCCAAAACCAACAAGCCTTAAACAAAATATATACATCTCTCTAAAATAGTGTTAAATTAAACATAATCAAATGCTTTCAATAAAGTGCTATAATTAAACATAACCATTTAATCAATTCAATACATCTTTCTAAGAACTAAATTTTAAATATTTTCAAACCATTCAGCTAGAATCTAGCATTTCCAAGAATTACAATGGAATATGAGCATAATAAACAAGGCTTTATACCCATATTATTTTCATTTAAACTAGTATATAGCATTTCCAAGAATTAAAATGGAATATGAGCATAATAAACAAGGCTTTATACCCATATTCTTTTCATTTTTATCAAGATCAAAATAGCAACACTTTAATTTCCATTCCCTAAATATTATATATATCTAAAATTATACATACAACAATAATAATTATTTCATAATAACAAGAAGCTCATAAATATCCTCATCCCAATAATATTACATTTTAATCTTTGAGATTATAAAGAAATCATTTATCTTTTCTCCAAGGTCCCTACCTGATGGATCTTCATCATAAAAATTGAGGTATATATTTAGGGATCAAGACAACTCTTTAAATGCTTATGCAACTTAACATGCTCTATGCAAAATAAATAATAAATGAGAGAATTCCATATCTCTCTCAATAATGAGTTCCTTTATTTACTCAAGCCTTAAAAAACCCATTACTAAAATTTTCAATACTTCTCATTAATTCAAACATAAGTACAATACAATGGAGCTTCACAAAAACCAAATATACTCTTTTACCTTACATTTCTATAATATATTCATTATACTAAAACATCAATCTACTATCATGATTTTTGGTATATTCCCTAACTTGAAGCCTTAAAAATTTTAGGCATTTGATTTTTGGTAGTAATATAGTAGATAACATTGTTCATTCTAGCATTAAATATTATATTATGAATGGGGAAATTAGTGAAAAAATATCTAGGTGAGTCACTCATATTCTTGATTATGGCATTGAGATTAAGGAAACCAAACTAATTAGGGGTATGTCATGATTTAAAATATAGGCATAGGACACTAAATAATTAGGAGGAGAATGCTTAATCATTTTTGGACAAAACGAGGACATTCCAGGACCGTATAAACTACATGCAATATAACTATACCCAAAAAAATTAAGTAATAATCAAAGAAAGGTATGCAATTTGTAGAATGCTCACTACACCCTCATTGGAGAAGTATTATTTCATAAAAAATTTGGTGGGACCCTCCTAAGGTGTGTGGAAATTAGGTAGATAGAACCATTTCTACAGTAATTCCATCAAGGTTTTTGCGAACGACATTACTTGGCATATACCACAAGGGTGAAAATAAAGAGAGTTCATTATTACTAGCCCACCATATTCAATGATGCCCATCAATTGGTACAAAGGTGTGATAAGTGCAAATTCTTCATCAAAAGGAACCAAAATGCATCACTACCTCTCAAACCTATTACAACTCATAAGCCTTTCTCATAATGGGAGATCGATTTCATAGGGGCAATCAATATACCCTCTAGTGAAGGACACCAATGGATCCTCACCACAACTAAATACATTACTAGATGGACAAAGGCAATCTCACTCACATAGGCTATCAGAAGGGTTATTGTCAACTTTTTAGAAGAGATCATCACCTAGTTTGGGGTACCACACACTTTATAACTGATAATGCATTAACATTCATCAAAGTCAAGGTAAGCTAGTTCGCTCTTAAGTATGGTATTTTTATGAAATTCTCTTCCAATTACTACCCATAGGGAAGTGGTTTGGCTATGTCTTGAAGAAAATAGGAGTGGAAAATCAAATTTTATGGCATCAACATATCCACCAAGCATTATGGGTAAATATAATAACTCCAAAAAAATATTTGGATGTTCCTCCTCTCTAGTTTGTGAATGAGAAGCCCAATTACCTATCTCCATTGAAGTACCAACCCTTTAGATACTACATCAAATGGAAATTCAAGAACATGATGCCATATTACTAAGAATAGGGGAGTTATTGAAACTAGAAGAGAAAAGGGAAATGGTAAGATCTCACCTAACTAAACATCAAGAGGATGTAAAAAGGTGGTTTGATAATAAGGTCATTGTTAATAATTCTAGATAGGTCACTTGGTGCTAAAAAGGGATGAGGACCATAGCAAATTAGGATGACATACTAAGTTTGATGCCATGTAGAGTGGAACCTATGTGATCACCAAACTGAAGATAGAAAATGCTATGGAGCTAGCCAAATTAGATAGGCAACCACTTTCGATTCTAGTCAATGGGAGTTATCTAAAGAAATATTCCCATTAATCCAAATATTTTTTCTATAAAAAAATAAAACTAGAGTTGGTGTAAGAAATAAAGTAGAAAAGAGGTAGTGCAAGGCCTCAAAAATATTGAAAATATTGTAAAGATTCCAAGCTAGATGCCTATACCATAATATCTCTTAGATGAAAGCATTAATTAGTAGGGGAGGACAACTATTTTTCTATACCATAATGGTTAGGGAAACAAGGTAGCTACCAAGATGGCAATCATTGCCACTACGACCTACCTTCACACTAGTGACAAAATTTAAAATAGGTCAATCTTGAATGAGTGGCACATGACTTAAGGAAACTTTGGGAAAATGAGAGAGGCCACCTTTGCATTGTATCCAATGGCATGTAAGAGGAAAGTGCATGCACAAAATAGGTGAATGGCTATAAGGGCTTATAAAACCCCTAGAATTATTTTCTCACCTTCACTAATTAGGCATAAAGTAGCAAAGAGGTTTGAAGCAACCATGAGTTTAGAAGAGCCCTCAATGTAACAACCCACCAACTTGATCCAAGGGATATATATATATATATATATATATATATATATATATATATATATATATATATATATATATATATATTACAAGGAATAACTATCAAATAAGTCCTAATATATTTTAGCATTATAAGGTATAACCACATTTTGAGTTCATTATCACTATAGAAAACACTCAAATGGATAGGAGCTACCAACATCCTATATTTCTATGGTTCACATTTCTAAACCTCGCTATTTAGGATGGATGCCAACAGTGGTCCGTCCACTTTTCCTATACCCTAATTGGTATATACAAGTTGACCATGACATAGGGATTATCTTTTAAGGCCCATAATAGTTAAAGGGATATGCTTATTTCCTAACCCTACATAAGTCTATCTATGTAGGATTATTTTGGTGTAATGCCTTAATGCTTAGTTACCACACCTCTATGGGCTAACTAAGGCCATTACCACTCACATGGTAATTATCATGGTCACTCAATCCTTATTTTTCAAGATGCCACTACTATACTATCTTGTGAATAATTCCAAAAGCCTCATCGCTTTGGAACACCCAAGCCTCATCGCTTTGGAACACCCAAGACTCATCGTTCAAGGTGTATCATTCATAATTATTTGGTTATTGTATTATCACAACTCTTTCCAAATTTTCAAATATTTGGTTATTGTATCATCACAACTCCTCCCAAGAGTCACAACTACTTGTTTATTGCATCATCACAACTCCTCCCAAGATTAGGTTATATTCTTGACTCAAGGTCCTAATATAGCTCTACATTCATGCCCAAAAAGCCCCATCCAAAACCAAGAATCCTTAAACAAAATATATACATCTCTCTAAAATAAAGTTTTAAATTAAACATAATCAAATGCTTTCAATAAAGTGCTATAATTATACATAACCATTTAATCAATTCAATACAACATTTTTCTAAGAACTAGAATTTAAATATTTTCAAAGCATTAAGCTAGCATCTAGCATTTCCAAAAATTACAATGGAATATAAGCATAATAAACAAGGCTTTATATCCATATTCTTTTCATTTAAACTAGCATCTAACATTTCCAAGAATTACAATGGAAGATGAGCATAATAAACAAGGCTTTATACCCATATTCTTTTCATTTTTATCAAGATCAAAATAGCAACACTTTAATTTCCATTCCCTAAATATTATATATATCCAAAATTATACATACAACAATAATAATTCTTTCATAATAACAAGAAGCTCATAAATATCGTCATCCCAATAATATTATATTTCAATCTTTGAGATCATAAAGAAATCATTCATCTTTTCTCCAAGGTCCCTACTTGATGGATCTTCATCATAAAATTTGAGGTATATATTTAGGGATCAGGACAACTCTTGAAATGCATATGCAAATTAACATGCTCTATGCAAAATTATAAATAACCACGCAAGATACATTCCATGTAATCAATGAGATAATCCCATACTTCTCTCATTAACAAGTTCCTTTATTTACTCAAGCCTTCAAAAACCCATTACTAAAATTTTCAATAATTCTTCTCATTAATCCAAACATAAGCACAATACAATGGAGCTTCACAAAAACCAAATATACTCTTTTACCTTACATTTTGATAATATATTATTTATACTAAAACATCAATCTACTATCATGATTATTACTTCTTTCTTTCCAAAAATATATATAAAATAAAGACCTCCACTTTGATTTAAAAGTTTATCTCTAAACCAACAATTATTTAATCCGTTAACAACAATCAAATATTCATACAAGACCTTCTATTTTTTACAAGAATATAACATTATGGCTAATAATTTACTTGAATTAAAATTTAATAAAACATTCTACTTGAAAAACAATTAATCCATTCTCAAAGTTTTAAAGCATCCAAAATAATAAAGCACTTCTAGAATGGAAACATCCATTCTAAACCAACATTTTCCTTTCAATAAGTTGAAGCAAAAAAGAGAATAAAAATCTAGGCAATTTAACTTGAAGACAACAAAAATGTAACAACCCACCAAAAAACTCAAGAGAGATACATTTTTTTTGCAAGTAGGGTTCACCAAGATCCCAATAATATTTTTCAACATTCTTAAGTCTTCACCACATTTGAGTCTAATGTAACTACAGAAAAAAGTTAACTAGACAAGAGTGGCCAACATCCCATATTTTTGGGGTTCACCTTACTAAACCCACCATTTAGAAGGATTCCAAAGTGGTCCTCCCACCTTTCCTATGACCTCACCAATATAGGAAAATTTGACCACAGTATAGGGATTATGCTTTAAGGCCCATAAAATTTAAAGTGGAACACCTATTTCCTAACCTTACTATAGTCCATCTATGTAGGTTATTCTGGTGTAAATCCTTTGTGCTTAGTTACCACACCTCCATGGGCTAACTAAGGTCATTATCATTCACTTGGTAATAAGCATGTCTACTAGAACTTCAATGTTCATAGTACCACCATAGTTATCCTGTAATTAATTTCATCACTTTCATAGATATGGAACACCTGAGCCTCATCATTCAAGGTGTATCGATTATGAGCATATGGCTATTGCATCCCTACAATTGATGCAGGAGCATCCGGTGGCGAAGTTGCAATCTTGCATCACCCAAAATGTGTTTTTTTTCTTAAGTACTAAAACTGTCGCGATATCGCGACGCTTTTTGAAGAAGGGCACCAGCGGGCCAATCTGTCGCGATATCGCGACGTTTTTTTGAAAAAGCACGGTCGGGACGCCAAACTGTCGCGAAATCATGACATTTCTAAAGCAGCGCAGTCGGGACGCCAAACTGTCACGAAATCGTGACATTTCTAAAGCAGCGCAGTCGGGACGCCAAACTGTCGTGAAATCGTGACATTTCTGTAGCAACGTGGTCTGGACGCAAAATGGTCACGAAATCGTGACACTTCCGGGAGCAGGATTTGAAAGCACAGGGACATCTTTGGCAAAAAGGTTCTAAGGCACAAGAATGGTCGTGAAATCGTGACACCTTCGAAGGCAAGCTTAAAGGACGTCGCGAAATCGTGACACCTTCAAAGATAAAGTTTAAAAGACGTCGCGAAATCGTGACACTTCTGGGAGGCAAGACTTGGAAGCATAAAGACATCGCAACACCTTCGAAGGCAGAGCTCAAAGATGTCGCGAAATCGTGACATATCCGGAGGAAAGGTTCCACAATGCAAAGATGTCGCGAAATCGTGACATATCCGGAGGAAAGGTTCCACAATGCAAAGATGTCGCGAAATCGCGACATGTCGCGGTCGGAACGAGGCAGCAAGTACGGAACACAAAGATGTCGCGAAATCGTGACATGTCACGGTTTCGCGGCCCAAGGGAGGAAGGCGAGTAAGAAAAGCCTAGACGTCGCGATTTCGTGACGTGTAGCGGAATCGCGGCCCCAAGGAGGAGAGAGAAGCCTAACGCCAAAACGTCGCGATATCGCGACCAAAGAGGAGAGAGAAAGTACTGGAGCAAAAACGTCACGATATCGCGACCAGAGCTCTCACGACGTTGACCAGCCGACGATTACAGAGACCAGTGCAGAGGGACACGTGGCGTGAAGTTACAGGTGGCTCGAGAGTATGAAGCGGTTACAGGGAGCATGACAGTAGGACACGTGGCATCAACTGCAAGCGGCCATGGCGCATTCTTATGAATGATGACTTGGCGGAGGATTGACAGGCGGCTGCAGGGCATGCCGCCACTACAGGCCATGATTTTTTTTTGATGCACCTGGCAGCATCATGCAGGCGGGACAGAGCATTCGTGCGGGCGGTATGGGGAGTCTCGCATTCAAGGTAATGATGGTCCAAAGAGAGTCGGGCCTGGGGATAAAAAAAAAAAAGGCCCGCACTTTGCGTAATGATGGAGAAGGAGGTGGCGGCCGAGGATAAAAGGCGCGCATGCATTGTATTGAGGGACTCTTGGCCATTTATTTTCGGGGATAGTTGTGTATTCGAGGAGAGACCTCTATTTTTTTTTAATGAAGCTTGCTAGAATTTTGCCGGTGCATTGTTGATTTTTGCATTCTTGCTGTGTGTTGTGTGTAGCTCTATATCAAGTGGTATCAGAGCAGGTTGGTTCTGAGAGTGCAAACCGATCGCCGAACAGAGAGGCAGTTTGCGCCAGGACCGTGGTTGTGGGGTTGTGAAGAAGAAGCAAGATGCCTCCGCGTAGAGCCCGTGGTGGTATAAGACACAGGCGAGCAAGAAGGGAGGAGGTCGATCTAAGAGCCCTGCAGAGGCAAGTTGAGGCCCTGCAAGAGGAAATTAGAAGAGGAGTCGAGCCGAGAAGGGAAGAACCCAACGAAGATGAAGTGTGGGAAGAAGAAGTTCCATCTGATGAGGAAGAGGCCTTGGATCCAGCAGAAGCTAGGTTGTATCGGGCTATCTCCCAGATCGGGAAGAAGCCAAAATTTGACGTCTCCACTTACTCTGGGAACCTCAACCCTGAGGAGTTGATAGACTGGATCAACGACATGGAGGAGTATTTTGAATACGAAGAGATATCAGATCCAAATCGGATCAGGTTCACGAAAACCAAGCTGAAAGGACATGCTAGCATCTGGTGGAAAGGAGTGCAGTTGGAAAGGAACAGGAGGGGAAAGGAAAGGATCACCAGGTGGGATAGGATGGTAGAGAAACTAAAGAGGCAGTTCATCCCTGCAGATTATGAGCTGGACTTGTTAAAGAAAATGCAGAGTCTTCGACAAGCTAGTAAGACTGTCAAGGAATATACTGAAGAGTTCTATCAAATCTCAATCAGAACCGGCCATTCGGAGGTGAATAAGGAGAAGGTCGCACGTTACATCAATGGATTGCGAACCAGTATTCAAGAAGAGCTGGGGCTGGTTAGAATGAGCACAATAGAGGATGCATATCAATTTGCATTAAAAGTGGAGGAGAAACTGAATAGGAGGTTTGATGGTAAGCAGAGAGGGAAGGACAGGGGTGGAAGAGCTGGTGGAAGAGGCAGTGGTGGAAGATACAAAGATTTTGGGAAAATTGGTGAAGCTAGCAGCAGCCAAAAATAGAAAGAGGTGAAAGAGGAGGATGACCAACGCCCACGCAATCCGAACAACAACTACCCAAGAGGAAGAGGTAGGTCTGGGCGAGGGTTTGGCAGAGGTGTCTTTCGAGGAACCTGCTTCAACTACGGAGAGGAAGGACACAGGGCATACAACTGCCCGCAACATCAAGAGAGGCCAAATCGAAGACCTGAGGGTCAGGCCCGAGCTGCTGTAGCAGATGAAGGTGTAGAATCTGAGCACTCAGAGGAGGCAGAAAGAGGAGAAGCAATGGTCATCAGAAGAGTCCTGTTAAATGAAGAAGAAAAGATAGACCAGAGGAACAGCCTATTTCGAACAAGATGCAAGTGTGCAGGCAAGGTATGTAACATCATCATAGATAATGGAAGCACTGACAATTTGGTTTCTGAGGAAATGGTTGCCAAGCTGCAGTTGGAGAGAAGAAAACACCCGCGCCCTTATCGAATTGCATGGTTGCAAAAGGACCATCGGGTGTTAGTAAGTGAACAATGCCTGGTGAAGTTCAATATTGGAACTTACCGAGATGAGATTTTATGTGACATCTTGCCTATGGATGCATGTCACCCTGTTGCTTGGGAGGCCATGGCAGTTTGACCGAAGTGCTGTTCATGATGGTCGAGCCAACACATATTCTCTCGTCAAAGAATGGAGTTCGCCATAAGTTAAAACCCCTGAAGGAGGCGGATGAGAAAGTATGCAAGCAAGGCACGAGTCCTGTCTAGTTGATGGCAGTAAGATTCTTGGAAGGCCCGAAGCCGGATCATATGTGCTATGCTATAATCCCCAGGGTTAGGGAAGAAGGATGCAAGGAAATTCCAATGGAAGTCATGGGACTGTTAGAAGAATTCCCAGATATCATTTCAGATAATGTTCCTGAAGGTTTACCGCCTGTTAGGAAGATCAGTCACCACATAGATTTGGTGCCTGGATCGAGCTTGCCAAACAAGGCCGCACATCGAATGACGCTTGTGGAGACTGAGGAACTAAATCGGCAAGTTCAGGATCTGTTGAAGAAGGGACTGATTAGAGAGAGTCTTAGTCCATGTGTTGTACCAGCAGTATTAGCACCCAAGAAGGATGGAGAATGGAGGATGTGCACCGACTCTCGGGCAATCAACAAGATCACCATTAAATACAGGTTCCCACTGCCAAGGATGGATGATATCATGGACTGCTTGAGTGGAGCTGAGTACTTCACAAAAATTGACTTGAAAAGTGGGTACCATCAGATTCGCATTAGAGAAGGGGATGAATGGAAGACAGCCTTTAAAACCAGAGAGGGGTCGTATGAGTGGTTGGTTATGCCATTTGGATTAACCAATGCACCTAGTACCTTTATGAGGTTAATGAATGAGGTTCTGAAGGAATTTTTGGGCAAATTTGTTATTGTTTACTTAGATGATATACTGATTTTTAGCAGAACCTTAGAGGAGCACCTGATGCACATCAAGAAGGTTTTTGAGAAACTACGGGAGGAACAGTTACTGATCAATCTGAAGAAGTGCAACTTCGTGAAGAAGGAGCTGGTATACCTGGGATTTGTCATATCAGCAAATGGTCTCAAGATGGACCCCGAAAAGGTGAGGGCTATCCTAGAATGGCCTGTCCCAAGAAGTGTGACCGAGGTTAGATCATTTCATGGTCTGGCCAGTTTCTACAAAAAATTTATCAGAAACTTCAGCAGTATTTGTGGATCTCTTACAGAGACAATGAAGGGGAACAAGAAGGAATTCTAGTGGATAGTTGGAGCAGACAAAAGCTTTGATCTGCTGAAGAAGAAGGTCACTGAGCAACCCGTCTTAGCACTTCCATATTTCAATAAGGTGTTTCAGGTGGACTGCGATGCGAGTGGCAATGCGATAGGAGCCGTATTGAGCCAAGAAGGTAGGCCTGTAGCTTATTTCAACGAGAAGCTCAATGATGCCAGGAGAAAGTATTCGGTATATGATCAAGAGTTCTACGCCATAGTTCAAGCACTCAAGAAATGGAGGCACTATTTGTTGCCCACGGAGTTTGTTCTCTATACCGACCATCAAGCGCTGCAGTATATTAACAGTCAGGGAAAATTGAATCAGAGGCACCTGAAATGGGTAGAGTTCCTGCAGAGCTATACCTTTGTACTGAAGCATCGGAGTGGAAGATCCAATAGGGTGGCAGATGCATTGAGTAGGAGGCAATGTCTGATGATAGAAATGAGAGTGGAGGTTGTAGGGTTTGCTGAGCTCAAGAACTTATACCCTGTAGACCCCGATTTCGTAGAAGCTTGGAAAGCTCGCACTGCGCCTGTTGCGTTGGACAGGACTAGATGGTTGGATTACCTGATTCAAGATGGAATGTTGTTTAGGGGGAATCAATTGTGCATTTCGAGGAGCTCAATGAGAGAGAACCTCATTAAAGAAAAGCACAGTGGGGGTTTAGCTGGACACTTTGGTCGTGACAAGACCATCTCACTGGTTAGTGAAAACTATTGCTGGCCACAATTGCAGCAGGATGTGGCAAAGTTTGTGCAGAGTTGCAGGATTTGCCAGATGGCAAAGGGTATGAGGCAGCCTACTGGTTTGTATCAACCGCTACCTATACCCGAAAGGCCGTGGGAAGATATTAGTATGGATTTTGTGCTTGGTTTGCCTAGGACGCAGAGGGGGCACGATTCCATATTTGTGGTAGTGGATAGATTTTTGAAAATGGCACACTTTATCCCATGCCAGAAGACTAGCGATGCGGTCCATGTAGCTGGTTTGTTCTTTAAGGAAGTGGTACGCCTTCATGGGCTGCCAAGAAGCATTGTGTCGGACAGGGATACCAAGTTTGTAGGTTATTTTTGGAAGACCCTGTGGAAGAAGCTGAGGACGGAGTTAAAGTTCAGTTCTGCATACCACCCCCAAACAGATGGACAAACAGAGGTGGTTAATAGGAGTTTGGGCAACCTACTGCGATGCTTGGTAGGGGACAAGCCCAAGGGATGGGATCTAATTCTGCCGCAAGCTGAGTTTGCGTATAATAGCTCGGTCAATCGGAGTACCAACAAGTCACCATTCCAGATTATCTATGGGAGCAGCCCAAGGAACGCTTCAAAGTTAAGAAGGCTAGATACAAGGGAGAAATGCAGTGCTGAAGCAGAAGACTTTGCTGAACACTTGAAGGGAGTGCATGAGGAAGTGACAAAACACATTGCCAAGATGAATGCTCAAGACAAGACAAGGGCGGATCAAAAACGCAGAGCTAAGGAGTTCCAAGTAGGAGATTCGGTCATGGTCCATCTCGCGGAAGGAACGGTTTCCTGCCAAGACCTACAACAAACTAAAAATGAAGAAATTTGGACCATGTAAGATCATTGGCAAACGAGATTCGGGCAATGCGTACGAGGTGGAGTTACCAAGCGAACTCAACATCTCCCCCGTGTTTAACATCTCGGATTTGGTCGAGTATCATGAAGGAGAAAGCAGTGAGATACCCAGTCCAGATCTGTGGAGCATTCCCGTAGCCATTCCAGTTGTGGACGAGATAGAAGAAGTTCTGGATATGCGTGAGGGCCGAAGTACTAGGAACAGGAGTTACTCGGAGTACTTGGTCAAATGGAAGGGCCGACCCATTGAAGACGCGACTTGGTTGTCAAAGGCTGAGGTTGATCGCCTGGGTCTACCTCGAAAAGATCAGAAGTGAGGTCACTTCTCAAACTCACCCCGGGTGTCTGATGCAGGAGCATCCGGTGGCGAAGTTGCAATCTTGCATCACCCAAAATGTGTTTTTTTTTCTTAAGTACTAAAACTGTCGCGATATCGCGACGCTTTTTGAAGAAGGGCACCAACGGGCCAATCTGTCGCGATATCGCGACATTTTTTTGAAAAAGCACGGTCGGGACGCCAAACTATCGTGAAATCATGACATTTCTAAAGCAGCGCAGTCGGGACGCCAAACTATCGTGAAATCGTGACATTTCTAAAGGAGCGCAGTTGGGACGCCAAACTGTCGTGAAATCGTGACATTTCTGTAGCAACGTGGTCTGGACGCAAAATGGTCACGAAATCGTGACACTTCCGGGAGCAGGATTTGAAAGCACAGGGACATCTTTGGCAAAAAGGTTCTAAGGCACAAGAATGGTCGCGAAATCGCGACACCTTCGAAGGCAAGCTTAAAGGACGTCGCGAAATCGCGACACCTTCAAAGATAAAGTTTAAAAGACGTCGCGAAATCGTGACACTTCTGGGAGGCAAGACTTGGAAGCATAAAGACATCGCAACACCTTCGAAGGCAGAGCTCAAAGATGTCACGAAATCGTGACATATCCGGAGGAAAGGTTCCACAATGCAAAGATGTCGCGAAATCGCGACATGTCACGGTTTCGCGGCCCGAAACGAGGCAGCAAGTACGGAACACAAAGATGTCACGAAATCGTGACATGTCGCGGTTTCGCGGCCCAAGGGAGGAAGGCGAGTAAGAAAAGCCTAGACGTCACGATTTCGTGACGTGTAGCGGAATCGCGGCCCCAAGGAGGAGAGAGAAGCCTAACGCCAAAACGTCACGATATCGCGACCAAAGAGGAGAGAGAAAGTACTGGAGCAAAAACATCGTGATATCGCGACCAGAGCTCTCACGACGTTGACCAACCGGCGATTACAGAGACCAGTGCAGAGGGACACGTGGCATGAAGTTACAGGTGGCTCGAGAGTATGAAGCGGTTACAGGGAGCATGACAGTAGGACACGTGGCATCAACTGCAAGCGGCCATGGCGCATTCTTATGAATGATGACTTGGCAGAGGATTGACAAGCGACCGCAGGGCATGCCGCCACTACGAGCCATGATTTTTTTTTGATGCACCTGGCAACATCATGCAGGCGGGACAGAGCATTCGTGCGGGCGGTATGGGGAGTCTCGCATTCAAGGTAATGATGGTCCAAAGAGAGTCGGGCCTGGGGATAAAAAAAAAAAAAAAGGCCCGCACTTTGCGTAATGATGGAGAAGGAGGTGGCGGCCGAGGATAAAAGGCGCGCATGCATTGTATTGAGGGACTCTTGGCCATTTATTTTTGGGGATAGCTGTGTATTCGAGGAGAGACCTCTATTTTTTTTAATGAAGCTTGCTGGAATTTTGTCGGTGCATTGTTGATTTCTGCATTCTTGCTGTGTGTTGTGTGTAGCTCTATATCAACAATTCCTTCCAAATTTGTGAGTACTTGGTTATTGCATCATCACAAATCTTCCAAGACTCACCACTACCTAGTTATTGCATCACCGTAACTCCTCCCAATATTGGGTTAACTCTTGACTTAGGGTTCCTAACAAGGTTCTAAATCCATAACCTAGAACCCCCAATAAAACCAAGATTGCATAAATCAAGTACTCTAACATTCATTCATGAAAATAATCTAAGCTATAACAACAATATCATGTCTAGTTATAACAAAATGCTAGATTCTTGGATTTTAAATAAACATTTAACCCATAAGATATAAATTCCATCATAATACTATCCTTATAGGAACATATCTCTCACATAAAACATGATCAAATTAATCATAAGCAACCATTAACATTAAGCCATCATAAAACATCAACTTAAATAAGACTAGTTTAGCAAGCTAAAATAAATAGAACATAATGCTAGCTTGTAATATTTTCTTCCATAATGAAAATCATCTTCAATAAGGATCATCTCTAACACATTATTTCAATTGCTCAAAAACCCAGATTTTCCATACATTCACATAGAGGTTTCCAATCCTTATTGATCAAGAGTAAAAATAGTCAAGATTCACATATCAAAATTTCCATTCACACAACATCTTTTCATTCCAAGGTATGCTAGAGCAAGTCCACCCAAGTGGCCCTTGCACCACCATCCTTTCACAACCTTATTCATAAGTAATATCCCATGGTATTAAGGAATAACATAGGTATCATGATAGCTCTTAATGCAATGCAACTTAACATGCTTATATATATAAATGCAACAACTATGCAAAAATATGTTTTAGCAAACAAGGAGAAAATACCATACTTCTCTCTATAATGGTTCCCTTACCTACTCAAGTCTCAAGAAACCATTATATTTATTTATCTATTCTAAATCTCATTCTTTAAGCAACCATGCAATATGTATTTTAAGCCATCAAGAATGCACCATACAAAGCATTTACATGCAAACACAATAGAAGAATAACATACTTCTTCCATGTATAGATTCCTTGGCTACTCAAGTCTCATCCATATCAAGCCTTCATACATTTTAAATAAAATAATAATACACCAATCGAGAAATTCTATGCAATATATCGAAAGAATTCCCATACTTCTTCCATTAAGCCTCATCCATGCATTAAGCATACAATAACCATGCAAAGCAATTCCATACCCAAATATTTGGAAGAATCCCATACTTCTTCCAATTAATCCTCATGCATGCACTATACAATTTTAAGCATACAATAATTATGCAAAGTAATACCATGCCAAAAATTTGGAAGAATTCCATACTTCTTCCAATTAAGCCTCATCCATGCATCAAAGAATTTCATAGAACGAGAGAATCCCATACTTCTATCAGTATTGGCTTCCTTATCTACTCAAGCCTAAAAAAAACCAATACCATTCATTTATAAAGGAACCAAATACTATTTATTTATAAAATAAAATCACGCATTATTTATAAGAAAACCAATATTATTTCCTTCCTAAAAGAAAATCAATTATCAAATCCTTAACTAAGGCAAACCAATATTATTTCCTTCTGAAATAAAATCAAATATTAATTCTTTAACTAAGGAAAAATTAACATCATTCCCTTTTAAAATAAAATCAAATATTATTTCTTTAACTAAGAAAAAACCAACATTATTTCCTTCTAAAATAAAATCAAATATTATTTCTTTAACTAAGGAAAAACCAACATTATTTCCTTCTAAAAGAAAATCAAATATTAATTCTTTAACTAAGGAAAAACCAACATTATTTCCTTTGGAAAGATAATCAAATATTATTTCTTCAACTAGGAAAAACCAACATTATTTCCTTCTGAAAGAATATCAAATATTATTTTTTTAACTACAAAAAAACTACCATTAACATTTCAATAATTTGAATAAAATAAAACCCATATTATTCTTTTTTTTTCATTAATATAAAATATGAGATAATATATATAATTCCCTCCTAGATAATATACATTAATTCTTTCTATAAAATCTGAATAACTATATAAACCAACAACTACATTATTAACAAAGCTATCCAAAAAAGAAAACCTAAACACTACATGATTTACACCAATAATAATTCATCATTTATTTAGAGGACAAAGTCTAAATATGATTTATATTAATTTTTTCTCTAAAATCTAGATAAATATATAAAGCAAAAACTGCAATATTAAAAAAGGTATCCAAAAAGAAAACCCGAACACTACAGGTTCTACACCAACAAATAACTCATCATTTGTTCAAAGGACAAAGTCTGAATATAATATATATTAATTCTTTCTCTAAAATCTAGATGACTATATAAAGCAACAGTTGCAATATCAACAAAGCTATCTAAAAAGAAAACTCCAAACGCTACAGGTTTTACACCAACCCATCTAAACTTTGTAGTTCAAAAAACAAGATCAAATGCAAACACAAATGAATAGAGTGAACTATTTAGTTTTCTCACCTAGGAAGCTACTCTTGCAACTATGCTACTAACATAACTAGCGCTTAACACATCCATCCTATTAACCATCTAAAATAGATATTTTTGATAGTTCACTAGCTAAGTATTGCACAAAGAGAACCTATGCTTGATTTTAGGGCATCCATTTCAACCAAACACAAGCAACATTGAAAATAAACATAAGATGGTAACCAAAATACAGAAACCAACAAAGCAAACGTACAACCAAAGGAATACCTCTATAGCAATGACTTCAGCAATCTCTTCCTTTCCTCTCCCAACTTTCTTTAATTCCTCTAATCTCTTTCATTACTCCATAGTATTTGAAGATTAAAATTTGCATATTTTACTTTCAAGATTATTAGTAGTCCATAGGTTAGTTTTAATTTTTCTTTAATAGGTCTAAATTCGATAGGGGCACTATAATATTTTGTGTTTATTTATCTAAAATATTTGCTTTTACATTAATAATTTCTTATCAATAAAAATAGCGTAAGATTAATTATGTTCATATAAGTCTTTGCATATAAAGTAAAAGTCTATGTTTTGTCTCTTGTGGTGCCTCCCATTCCATTAAAAGTCATGCACATTCCATCATATCCTATGGCTTACATTAGT
Organism: Wollemia nobilis; assembly: GCA_028583015.1. Lineage (NCBI taxonomy): Eukaryota > Viridiplantae > Streptophyta > Pinopsida > Araucariales > Araucariaceae > Wollemia > Wollemia nobilis. The sequence goes on from JAQPPZ010016890.1 coordinate 10,285,572, forward strand.
CCATGCATTTAGAACATACCCAGGTCGTCCAAACTTGCCATCCTTATAACTTCTCCATCAAGGTCACTCTATTTTTTAAGGTTCAACAATCCTTAAATTCATAATATATTAAGTTCATTCTTTGAAAATAATATGCCAAAGTCAACCTAAGTCTTTTGCTATTCATCATTCCTATAAGTCGTGCATTTTCCCATGTCATTTACCACCCACATTTTTTTGTATATTCAAAGTAAATCTAAGTTGTAAGAGATTTTTAGCATCATGTCTCCATTGAATTATCAAAGGAGTATATTTGCTTCTAGATCTACTAGATTCCATTAGAACCTACGAATCACAATCATCCAATCATCCCCTAACTAATCTCAACCATCAAAGATCTCCATAAATGTAATCCCTGCACCCCATAGGATTCTTTGAAAGAAAATGGATGGTCTACATTCATCCATTAGATCAAATATATGGTTCATGTGTAGTCAAAGGTCTTCTCATCCACTAAAATTATTTGTCTTACCCATTGCATGCACCAAAGCTTCTATTTGTCCTATTTTTCAAGAGGATCTACAACCCATGCTTATTCTGTCAAAATAAATGAGTGGTCTGCATTTATGGTTAGAAGTTAGCATCATCCACAGATGGTCATGTGTACTTCACTAACCATTGTACTAGAGCATGCTAAAATGAACGATCCATAATCACCAAAGACTTTTCTAAGATAATCTATGATACGCATTTGTTGGAAAATAAAAACAAAAGAACTCCTTGGTGAGACCTATCAAAAAAATGTGCGGTCCACATCACTCAACGGTAAAATAAATTAACGATCCACATTGCTCAATGAAAAGCCCTATAAAACTTTGATGAGATGAACAGTCTGTATTCTTCCAAGACCTCTAGATTAAAGAACTATAGGTAGGACATGCTAAAAACACTAATATTGCTAAAAAATCAAAGATAAATAAATGTCATGCAGTAGAAAATAAACCAAAATGAACGGTTTATGATTATCTAAGAGAGGATCTATGACCCATAAAGTAAAAAAAATCTAGCACCTCTTAATGTCAAAGTATTACATAGTTGATTAGATTCAATAGAAATGAATGGTTTGCATTTGTCGAAGCCTAAATCCACTGTTGCAGTTCATCAGGTAAAATATTCATGATCTTCTTAGTTTCATTTTTATTTTGAGATAACTAATGGACATGATTTCCTGAGTCAATATCGATGGTCTGCAAAAGTACAACATACTAGAAGGACACACACCAATGGGGTTTGATCGAGAAATTAAAGATCCAAATCTAGTGACATAATAAAATAAAAATCCTTTTTGAAAGCTACAAATAAAGACACATGATTCTATGAGCCACTAGTTGATATTCAAAAAGTATAGATTTAATTTTCATATAGTTGCATGACCACGATTAGCATAGGATCACCACGTAGGATCATATCATAAATTGACACACATTTTTAAAAGCCTTAAAAAAGGTAACTGCTACACTACAACAATTGATACCATTATAAAAAGAAAGGTGGTAGTCATGGGGTATCGATAGAAAATGACTTGTTCATAATTAGGGATGAGCATGTGAAGTGAAACAATTCACTTGCTATAAATACTTGCTAATTCGACAAGCTTCACTCTCACTCAAAGAGATTAAGGGTAAAAAGACTTGTAGAAAGATTAGTTGAGATACTAAAAATTGAAAATTAATTGTAGTCTTTGCAAAAAATTCACAAAACAATAATGGCCTCCTCAAGCACCCCTCAAGCATCCCCAAAAAAATTGTAGCTAGCATTAAGGAGCTCATAGAGGCTAAGGTGTATAAAGCAACATCAGGAAAAACTATCACCAAGGATGTAATAGAATTCTCAAAGAAATCTAGGGTTGATAGGAAAATCACTCCTTAAAAATAGTGGAAAGTAGAAGGCACAATGAATTTTAGTTTTGAGAAGACTAAGGAGGATTATGAAAGATACCAAATTATGCTTAAAGGACTACTTAAAAGAGCACATTGTACACAGAACAGGCCTAGACCTTACTGCAATAGGTGGACTACCAATCTAGGAAATATAGTGTGCCTAAGGGTTTACTATTCTTTAGACCTACTATCTCGGATGGCAGTGGTTTATAACCCAACCACCTAGACAGTTAGAGATGTCAATAGATGAATTGTTCTTAAGATCATAGTCGACAAATTTAGAAGGACATTTTAGCTCAAGCTTGCTTTGCTGATTATAAAAAAGGTACTAAATTATCAATCTCATCATATGTTGGTCTCACATACTTATGCAAAGTTTTTTTTGGATATGGCGAGACTGTGTCATATAAATTCCCAATAAAAAAATTCACACTACAACCTAGGGCAAAATATTACGTCAACATGATCAACAATACATTAGGGATAAGATATTTGAATTGGCTTAACAGGGAAGTAATGTTCTTAATTCTCTAGCGTAATAGAACTTTCCAAACACCAATGTACAAATGGGAAGACTTCATATGTAGTAAAATTCACAAGGAACTATTAATATTTCAATAAGAAATCAAAGAAGAATGTGAATAAATGCCCCCATTTTAATATTACTCAATTCTCGTTCATATATTAGTAGGGCATATTGATAAATATATACTTAAATATTGGAGAGGTGTAGATGCTACCAATGTGCAATATAGGCTCCCTTGGATACATGAAAGAGCGTCTAGTCACACCTAGTTTTTTAGGGATTTTCTCCCAACTATCCATACATTACTTTGTGGACATCCTCCAGCCATAATGGGATCTGGTATAGTAGCATTTCTACATGAAAAGCATATAGGATATTACTTTCTTGTAGAGGATTTTTTCTACATGAGGCTTTATGGAGCCAAAATACCTCCAAAAATGCTCCCTAAATACTATCCAATGTCCACAATTGCGTTGGATATTACTAGATAGAATACCAAAGAAGCCAAAATGAAGTTGGAAAAGAAAAAAGGATATATCCTTTGGCTTGAAGTTCACTATAGACTTGGCCACTATGTCTATAAGGGTTTACCAAGTATGTTGAGCACAATATGAAAGATGGAAAATTATGACTTTTCAAAGCTCACTTTGAGACCTTATGATCCTTAGGAAGCCTACTGATACTCAATCCTGCCAACACAATATGCTTAGGAAATTACAAAGCTAACTTATTTGAATATGATCTTATTGAAGCCATTAAGGGTGGAAAGTCTCTTGAGGATGCATGGAAGAATTACCCAAAGGATCAAAGAGCTCATACTCAAATTGAGTATGTTGAGAATTACTCTAATGAATTGGTACTATTAAGAAGAGATTCAGTTGAAGCCATTGTTCCACTTATCTCTATAGTTCACATGGAGGAACTCGAGGAACCTGTTCTCAAATCTATCAATGAGGAGTCTGAGAAAATAGAAGTTTTGATGGACACTATCGGTATAAATGAAGCAGTAGTAGAAGCATATCTGTTTGCTCAGTTATTTCAAGATGATGCTGCTATTACCAGTGAAGGTAAAGAAGTTATCCCTACTTCGTCTATATAAATTCAATCAAGTTCCCTAACTCCTACCCAATCAAAAATACCTTATAAAATTAGGCTACAATTGATATTGCATATGCCTAAGGTCATATCCAAAGCTCTAGTAGTAAATAACAAGGAAATACTAATATCTTTGGTAATACAATAAATAATCCAGGCAGTCGATAGATTAGCAAATTTACTCAAAGAGCATCAAGTAAAGGTATAAAGCCCAACCAAATCCCTAGAGCATAATAAGACCCAACTTGAAACAACCTCTTCTTTAGAAGCCCTGAAAAGTCTTACATTGGTAAGAATAGAGGAGACCATCCCTGTTGATCCCATTGATGAAAGAAAACTCCAAGCAATTTATGAAGGGGGAGATCCTAGGGATATCCAATATATAGTTGAAGAACCAAATATTAATATTCTAGAAGAGCCATCCATAACCATACTAATCCTTGTGCCAACAAAAATAAAATTAGTTCAAATTAGCAAGGGAGAAGGGAAGCCATTAGTGCAAGTTACAAGGGATCCATTTTCTATATATTAATCAAGAAATTAACTTCAAGTACATGCAATAAGAGAAATATAAAAAGAGAATCAAGATCTGCAACTAAAAATAGAGATAGGCCAAAATGAAAGAACTTGAAGTAGTTACTCCTCATTTTCTTACTCAAGATACAACTTGGGAATCATATCCCTCCATGGCAGTCAAATAAATTAATAGTGTTGCATTTGTGTAGAGATATAAAGCAAAGATATATTTTGGAATTAAAGTTGATATGGAGACAATAACAAAAGCACTCAAAACTATTACTGACATCATTATTACAATACAAAGTATTAAAATCTTGCTAGAAGACACAAATACCAAAGAGGTATTGTAGACACCTAAAATGTGCAATCACAAGGAGACTCTCCAAAATACTTCCTTCTAACCCAACTAACCTATCTAGGGTAACCTTCAGGCTATTTGGTGCCTTTTCATATCAAAAGGAAACTTTTCCCCCATGGGAACCATGACTGTCTCATTCGAGAGGATCTCCATGTTAGGACCATCTTGACACAAGACAATCACGTATGCGTAAGAATAAAAAAATAATAAATGGTATATTAAGATACCTGTCAATGTGGTGGCTAATTTTCCACTGGTGCTAGGTGACCTACAGGTAGCAGATATTTCCCTACCACCTATAGTCTACTACAAATAACAATCATGTAGTTCTTGATCACCACTTGTTCCTCCTAGGATGCATGTCGAGAGGGCTATAAAATGGAGGTTTTCCCCTCCATATAAAGGAAATATTTTTGAACTCTTACCCCATAAAGTGTTGCTAAATTTTCTTGTCAAGTTTTCTCGCTATCAGTATGATACTAGATTTCTACACGAGCTTTGAAGACACCTTCCCTCACCTCGCTTGATTAACCCCACAACTTTGGATCATCTAAATAAACAAGCTCACATCTCCATTTGTAACAAATTCATCAACAAAACAAACTTTTGGATAACCCCAATGCCATTGGATCTGGTTTTCAACAGTTGCAAGTCTACAACAATGATCGTCTCACCCTAAAATGGTTTGTAGACATAGATCATCTCACTCGAGACGGTCCCACTTAGGTGATCAATTTTCATAGATTTTTGCATGATAACTTAGATTACATTTTGCATGTTCATTTTGTTACTAGATCATTTCATTATGCATGTTATTTTGCTGCATTAGCATAGATTTTCATTTTTATCACATGCAATCCCTTTTTAGTTCGCTCTATTTCGCTTTATTTTATGATCAATATGGGTCCAATCTGAGTGGGCCCCATAGATGCTACTGATCTCATGTTTGTTTCTTTGCATGCAGGTTACAGGATCAAATATCATGAAAGACTCTTGGATTCAACTCTTATATGATGATTGCTAAAACCTCACTCTCCAAACATTATTGTGGGTGCAAGAACCTTTTTAGATTGCATCAAAGAAAAAATTTATCCGATGAGAAGGATATCTTGATCCTTACTGTAATATTGTATCATCGGTAAAATCCCTAAGAGGGATTCATTGTAACACTTTTCAAGAGAATCAATATGATTTAATACAATAGGATTTATCATCACTTTGATCTCTTTTGCATCATGTTTTTGTGCTTTCTCCTATTATGTTTGTGATGCATGTTTTCATGCTTTCAAATGGCGATCATGGTGGGACCCCTTATGGGTCTCCCTTTGTCATCATTTGTTATTTTGATAAATAAAAATGACTATTTTTTTTTGCTTTCTTTGGTTATCTGTAGGTACACAGTCAAAACCATATCAAACAACCCCTATTCTACAATCATCTTGGGCAATATGGTCTCTAGCCAGAGATAAAACAATGTAGATATATGAGGATCAACATCAAATGAAAGGAATCCAAGTTATATATTCATATCTTAGGATAGTTTTATTGCATGTTTGATAGAAAGAACTAAGAAAAGAAGGAAAATACATCATCTAGTTGCATGCATGTTTCTATCCTTTTTTTGTTTTAAAATTATCAAACCGTGACCATCTTAAGTCGAGACAATCTCAGGTCTATGATAGTCTCAATCAAGATGATCCCTATTTTGTAGCCATCTTAGTTCAGAAAGTTTTTGTCTTGCCACTATTTTACTGCATTGTATTTTGATCAAAAATATAGATCATCATGTAGCAAAAATAGATGCATTTTACTTTATAATTTGCATTAGTTAGAATCATTTGTGTGCTCTTTGTTTCCATTTTTAGCAATAAAAGGAACACCACACATGCATGTATCATTTAAACATTGGTAAGGTTGGATTTCATCACCAAACCCCAATCAAGACTAGCAACATTGGATTTCACCTCCTTTCACTAGCTCGCCCCTTTAAACACCATAGTAGCCCCCATGAGTGGTTTCTTGGACTTCATCACCAAGAAGTCCCCTACTTTTGGGTGCATCCCAAGGTAGGTTAGGGTTAGATGCCCCTTAACCATAGGGCTTAATAATTTATGGAATGCAACTATCATTCATATCCAAGCACACTCGAGTGTGAAGCAAAATATCGGCTGGGCAAGTAGCAAGATTTAGACAGCATGGCCCCTCCTTGGGAGGGTAATTTTCTTCCTATAGCAGTACCTATAGCCAATTCATCCTTATAGGAAGCCAATTTTTTTTGTTTGTGTCTCATTCCTCAATAGAGGATGTGCACAAACTACCTTTTTGTAGTATTCTCTTCATTTCCCTTAGTCTTCTAGGAGTAGAAGATCTAAAAAATAAAAACACACAAAAATCAAATAAAAAACCAAAATAAAAAATCAAAAAAATTATCAAAATAAAAAACAAAGAGTGTTTTCTTGTTTGTTTGCTTTGTTTGCATAGCTTAGATAAGTGCTTAAGAGCATTGTCATGGTTCTTTACGCATCATTTTCCTAGTATATGGTCGTAACATGAAGTTAGGCTCACTCACTAGCTCACACTATTGATCTATCACCTAGAACCATGGACTCTATTTGAATTAAGCCATAGGACCTCATCATTCCTGAGTGGCGACGTGATATTCCTATCTCAAAGGGGATACCTCATTCCACTAACCCTGAAACATTGAGCATCCACATTCACAACTCACCCACTAGTACTGACTATGATCAGGACATGGATTATCCTAATCAGGATACCTTGTATACCTTTTACAGGGATAACCATAACCAAGATAAAACATCTAGGAGGTCCCTACCATACCTTCATATCCTAGCTCAACCTATGACTCCCCTAGATTAGGATCAAGAGTATACCCCATAACAAGATAGGGATATTCAAGCTACTCCAATTGATCATCCTTGGATGAGTCATAAGTATGAGCACCTAAACATGTACAATGCTCAGGGTAATAACAATACCACCATGTCAGCTTAGGCATTTGTCATGTCATCTCGTGGATCCAGGGATGGTGATTTTCATCCTCTTGATACACCTTATGACATGTAGTATGGTCAAGGATGGTGCACTTTAGTACCCCCTGATTATGTGGAACCTATCCTGTGATAGTAGTATCAGGTTAATGCAGCCTCTTGTGGCCCCAAAAAATAAGTTATTGATCTCTCTAGGGGTGAAGCTCAACACACGCCTATTCATACCACTCACACACATATGAATAGGCCACACACCATCGACTTGGTAAACTAAAACTAGGTGCCCAGGATAACCCTAGATCATCGATTGCAATGGGAGATGCATCGAAGGTTGCCCATACCTACACAACAAAGGCAACCAATCCAATAGAACCTAGGGCACCAAGCACAATATCAAAACCTTCCACCACACCCAAATCTAAATCTTCCACCTTGCCCATACCTGAATCAAACTCATCATCAACAACCTAGACCACCACCCATCCATCATCATCAACCTCACTCTCCATAATGCTATCAAGCGTACCCTTATCAACAGGACCCTGAAGCCTATGAGGAACAACAACCTGAGTATCAAGACCCAATTGATACATATCCTAAGGTAACATATGGTGATATACCTATTGATAACACTCACCCACCACCTCATCCACAACAAAATCTTCAAACTAATCAAGGCCAAAGGTGAGTTGATGCCATCATCTCACTCAAAGCCTATAAATAGTTGATAGAGCACCTCAACTTGTTAGAGAAGCAAACCTTAGGTTCAAGTTACCAGAAACCTACCCTACGATAGCTTACCAACCAACATCTGCACCCATTAGTTCCATCACCACCCTACCCTGAGCATTTCGAGATGCCTAAACTCAACAATTTCAAAGGTGATGAAGACGTGCAAGATCATGTGATAAGCTTCATCAATATGTGCTTTCATATTCAATATAATGACTCCTTGATGTTAAGGACATTCCTTATAACATTGGCTGGGAGTGCTTTGGAATGGTTTAATCATCTACCACACCATAGCATATACACCTTTGAGAAATTAGCGAATGCATTTCTAGAATGCTTTGCCTTTAGCATTAGGAAAAAGGTAAACATGACTGACTTGTCTAGCCTTCATCAATTTGATGATGAGCCAGTCATGGAATATGGGAATAAGTGGAGAATAATTATGTCAAAATTACCCTTCATCTTACCCATTATAGAACTTACTCGGATGTTCACAAGGAGTTGCTCGAAACTGATATCACTTTTATTGCAACTCCAACAATATAGAACTTTTGAGGAGGCTCTAGCTCAAGCCAAAGTCATTGAGGACATAAAGGTCCAAGAAGGAGAGATTAAGCTCCAAAAAAGGAATGGCCAAATAAGAATTCTAAAGGGAATCAAACACAACCAAAGGCATCTCCAATTAATCAGGTTGTTTTGAGTGTTCCTGGGCCATCAAATCAAACTCCACCTTTGCAACCCAACTATTAGGTGCAACCTCCACCCATGCAGTATCATTCGCAATAGATGCAACAACCACAATAAAAACTACAAAATCAACAATGTCACCCACCTCACCAGTACACGCCATTGCTTAAATATTTGACATTAATTTTTAATTGATTGTGTGAGGCGCAGGCCATCACTCTTCCTAAAATTCATCAAATGGACCCAAATCAGCCAAAATATAAGAATTTTAGGGAAGATCAATTCTGTAGCTACCATCGACAAAAGGGACATGACATCCAATCATGTTACACCTTCAAAAATATAGTGTAGGATATGATCGAGAAGTAGGAGATTCAGATTGATAATCCTCTTGCTTCAAATAATCAAAACATAGGAGTCTACCAAGACCCCTTACCCCAATGAGGGATGAACACAACACCTGCAACCACAATAGAACAATACAAGTAGGTAAATTAGGTACATGCTACCCCACCCAATCAAGGATTTATGGGGATGATCAACATAGTGACACGGAACAAATGTTACCCAAGTCAACCCACACCAATCATGGATCCTCTGAATGTCCCTTCCACATCACAAGCACCTCCATGCCAAAACCCAAGCATACCTACCCCACCTCATCTGGTGCTAACTTTAAGAAGTAGACTTACCCAAAGTCTAAAATTTGCATCGACAAGGCTCTCCATCTATGAGCTAATCCAACAATCAATGCCACATCGAGAAGCCTTGATGGAGATCCTAAAATCAATTGACTTGCCTTCATAGGACCCCAACACCTTCTCTAATTTTGTGGGGCAAGTTCAAAATTGTAGTGAGCCTGCAATAACTTTTCATGATCACGAGATCAAGATAATCCCTATTGAGATACCCGATCCTCCCTTGCACATCATAGCTAGTGTGGATGGGATCCCCTATAAATGAGTCTTGATCGACATTGGCTCATCAATCAACATTATCACCTCATCCACCCTCGCACATCTCAATATTCCACCCTCTCACATTGCAACATCCACATTCACCCTTCGAGCCTTTAATGATGCACTATGTTCCACCATTGGAATGGTAGTCCTTCCTATTTGGGTTGGACACAAGACCATTCACACACTCTTTCATATTCTGGAAGGGGCCATGCAATACAACTTGTTGCTTGGTTGGCCTTGGATACAGGATATGAAGTGTGTACCTTCAATTCTCCACCAAAGCATAAAGTACGTGCATGAAGGTCAAGTGCATTGCATCCCTGCTGACTTGGAACCATTCCAATTCTACAACTTGGTCTCACATCCTTATGAGTACACATTACCATCAACTCATTTGGATGTCCAACCTAATCATCCCACCACACATTCACATCTTCCACAAAGGTTTTCCATGCCTTTATCATCTCAACCATATTCATCATTGCAACCTCTTCATCATTGCAACCCTCATCATCATTGCAACCACCTTCATCATCATACCCCTCATCATCATCACAACCACCCTCATCAGCTCCTTTGGGAACCCCTTCTCATCCATCAGATATTCCCATGAGAAATCCAGAGAAGGTACCCATGCAACCAACTTCACCTCCACCATCATCAATTCATACCTCTCCATCTCCACCATATCCATCTCCTCTTTGCACCTTTAATCTCCACCATTTCAACAACACCCACTCATATCACCCTCACAGGAGAAGAACCATCATCATCCACTCATATTTCATCATCAACCACATCTTCATCACCATCCTCATCTTCTCCTCCCTCATAGGTCAACATTCGTATGACTAACCCAAGTCTGGGTGAATACATAGTACAAGATGTTATGTTCACCCCTCGCATAGAGTCAATTAGGGATTTTGGTCACCCACATAGCATGTCATTGCCTATAGGTACCATTGTCCCCCTTGGGTCTTATCCAAGGTAAACCAATTTTATCTATGGTGGCATTGATGCTGCCACATATGCACCTCCAAAATTGGAAGAGGTGGAGTCATTTCAAGCCAACATCGATTACATGTCAAATCCATCCTTTGCTATGCGATACTTTCATCACTGCCATTGGCATAAAAATGGCTTAGGATGGTATGAACAAGGTCTTTGGACCCCTGTAGAACCACACTATCAACTCCCCATAGATAAAGTAGGCTTGGGATATCATACATGCCTACCTGATGAACTCCTTGTTGACTCCCTACAATGCCTTAACTTAGGCTTTGAGGGAGACATCAATGGTAATGAGTATACCGATCCTAGTAATACTCACCTACTTAGTGATCACTTACACATCACTACTTTATCTATTACTAACTTTGACAAGTCAGATCATGAGTCCAAAGATGATTATGATTCAGGAGATGATCAGGGGCCTGAGCATGACTGGGGGTCGAAATATGGTTGGGAGACCACTTCCATCACCTCTTTTAGCTCGAAAGATGAATTGACCCCTATTGAGCCTCTCAATGATTTAGATGAATTCTATCTTCATCTCTTTTCTGAGGTTACGACTCCTCCTCTAATGGTATATTCTCCCACCTGAGGATGCTATTGCTCGTGTTCCTCATAGGGTACCCCTCATCATCCCGATTCTACCTCAACCACCCCCTATACATTTGCATCCACCCATTTTCGATCATCTCTTCCCATAGTATGGAGATTATCCACCAACCATCAATATGATCTCCATTGATCTCACCACTCCACTCCATTATCCTGGTGACCCTTCCAAATCATTGCCTCTCAATCTTGAGGCTATTTATTTTGATCGTGCTACCCTTCCACCATCATCGTTCGAGTTTCTCCCTTCTGAGGATATGTTACAACCATTCCATCTCTCGTCGCATCCTCATTTAGATGTCTTACAAGTTGAGATTGAGCCTAATGATGTATCTGACTCACTCAATCTAGCTGATGATATTCACTTGATCCCTACTCCTCATCAATTGGAAGAGGGATCACATATGTTAATAGAAGAGATGGTTGACATCGACATCAACGATGATCCCGAGCATCCCTAGATTCTCAAATTGGGGAAAGGTATTTCAACCGAAGAATGCACCACATTCTTTGCTCTTCTAAAGAAGTATAATTTTTTTTTTGCTTGGTCCTATAGGGACATGCTTGGTTTGGACCCAAATCTAGTGGTTCATAATTTAACATTAAATCCAGCAATTAAACTAGTAAAGCAAAAACTCTAAAATATGCATCCAACAATTGCTCTCATGATTAAAGATGAATTACAAAAATTATTGGATGCAGGATTCATCCAACCCATTGACTACCCCGACTGGGTGTCCAACATGGTTCCTGTCAGGAAACCAAATGGGGGGTGCACATATGCATCAATTTTTGTGATCTCAATAAAGCAAGCCCCAAGGATGAATTTTCTATTGTTGAACATTGATATACTAGTGAACGTAGGCCATGAAATGCTATCCCTCATGGATGGCTTCTCAGGATACAATCAAATCTAAGTTAATCCAGAGGATCAGGCCAAAATAACCTTTACTACGCCTTGGGGGACCTTTTGTTACAAGGTCATGCCCTTTGTCTTAAAGAATGTCGACGCTACCTACCAATGGGTAATGACGTATATCTTCCACGACTACATGCACAAGATTATCAAAGATTATGTCGATGATCTTGTGGCTAAATATTTATTACATCAAGACCACATCGGTGTTTTAGAGAAAATATTTGATCACCTTCTTGAGCATAATGTTCGATTGAATCCCAAGAAGTGTGTCTTTGGAGTCACATCTGGAAAACTCTTAGGGTTCATCATTTCAAAGCAAGGCATTGAAGTCAACCCACAAAATGTCGAAGTAATATTACAAATACCTCCCCCCACCAACCTTAAGTAGCTTCATAGCTTATAGGGGAAGATATAGGCCATCCAATGGTTCATCGTGCAACTATCAGATAAATGTCGACCTTTCAATCATCTTCTACAAAAGGGGGTGACTTTTCATTGGAACAAATATTGCCAAGAGGTCTTTGTAGATATTAAGCAATACTTGGCTTCTATGCTAGTATTGTCCCCTTCGAGACTTGGTGCACCATTTTTATTATACATCTCAGCCACTAACTTCACCTTAGGGACCATGTTGGCCCAAAATAATGAGGTAAGTAAGGAACATGACCATATATTATATCAGTCACACCTTGGTCTTGTATGAGATCAAATACACCTATGTGGAGAAACTCGCTTAGCTCCTCCCTCCTCTGCTATCCCTCTTTGGGCTGATTGAGTAGTCCACCAAGAATTATAAGCAATTGTAGTCATTGAATTAACTGTATTTGGGTTGGTCAGTGGTGTGTCATCCTCATATTCTATAGAATCAACTTGTGCTACTAGTAGTCAAGTCTCTTTGGTCATTTTCCTATAAACCATTAGGTCCTTAGGTATATCCTATTTAAATATTAAATGGTGGGTCACTCTAGAGTAATGGAAGTACTCATGCTCTATCTCATGGCACCCTATCAAACATCTGGTATACCTCACCTACCTCAGGTGCACGCCATCCTCATTCCAACTTAGAGCTCTTATCCATGGCCACCATGTTGCATCCTCTAAATGTAGTCCATAAAATCTCTTAGTATAGTGTCGTAGTGTGCATTACCACAAGTGGCTCCTACCTCACTCTTAATCGTGTATCTAATGCATGCATAGGAAATCTCCCTATATATCATGTTGCTCCTCATAGCCCATGGTAGTCTGAGAGGTCAGTCAAAGGGACCTAGAATCTCCTTTCCTTCTATAGGTAAGGAATCTCCCTAACTGTAGAAAGAAGTTGCATTCCAAGCCTAGCCTCTTACACTGGCTGATATCGTATAAATATCTATAGAGCTATATTAGAAAGGTGGGGCCCATGCCATAACCTATGGATACTTTAATAGATCCTAAACAAGATCCAATAGGTTCCAAGGGAACCTATAAGAATAAATTCTAACATGAGTGTCATCAAAACCACATGTATGGTTGTTAGGATATGGGTGTTATATCCTATCTCTAGGTGCACCCCGTTGTTGGCCATGTTGTAGTCTACAACATCCCACTGATCTTGGTACACTTGATGTAGCACTATATCTCTCTCAATCATATTAAATGTAGTGATGGGTGCCTCCTCGATGGGAATCAACAAGATTCAATAGATGTCCACAAGTGTGAATGTGACCTCTCTAGTGGGTATATAAAAGGTGTTAGTCTGAGCATCCCACCTATCAATCAGGGCCATAAAGTAGGCATGATTGGCATACAAGGAATCCAACTACATTGTATGTTGAAGGTTCAAAACCTTTAACTAATCCCAGTCATCATTGCTATCATTTAGAACCACCATATGCGCTTCCTTATAATGGTTTAGGAAGTAGTATAATGCTTTAATAAGCTAATAAAACACAACATCAGAAAATCAAAATCAAAATCAAAGCCAAAGCCAAAAAAAAAAGAGCAACCTTTTTTGCACACATCACGACCATCTTTCTTTGATATGACCATGAAATAAAGCTAACTCGATCGATATGGTCATGTAACAAAACCGTATCAATCAATACAATCACAAAAATAGAGTCGTATCAATTCGATATGACCCCCAAATTAAAAATGAAAAAAAAAAAAGAAAAAATAAAAATAAAAACTCTAAATTGCAAAAACAAAAAATGCAACAAATTAATTACTCAACCCATATTTCATATTTACCATTAACATCCATCATTTTTCCCACCCTGTTCATTTCATTTCCATTTAATTTAATTAAAGTTCATTTTCATTAAAATAATGAAAGATCAAGATTTTTTGTCCTTACCTTTCTCTCTCTGGCTCCTCCAATTATGGAAGCACCACCCAAGTCCATGGAGTTGGTTGGTATACAGTTGGATGACACTTTGTTGCACAACTAGCTCCTCCTCTTCTCATCTCCCCCTCTCCTCATTTCACACAGTGCACAAATGAGGGTCTCCCCCCATAAATTTTGCTATTTATAGCAACATTCGTAATGAGGTCATGAGCGTGCCACATGGCATGCTCATTCGAGGAAAAAAATATGTTGACCATACAAGATGGTCACCTTGACCATCTAAGATGGCCTTATAAAAAAAATAAAAAAATCACAAAAAAAAAATCAAAACAACCAAAAAAAACATTTTTTTAACTCCAGATGAAACTTTTCAAAAGGTAGCCATGCTCATAGAGTCATTCTTGTTGGGTGCCTTATCGCTATCATCAAATTTTCCTCTTCCATCGACTTGTTGCTTGAGGGGGTAGTCAATAACTACAAAATTTACATTTCAAAATCAAGTCAATAATCAAACACTCAAAAATGGAAATTGTGTTTGTTCAAGAATCATTGCCAAAGACTATCATAAGACCTTTTTATTGGGGCAAACAACAAGAAAAATTATAAATCAAACAAAAATTTGGTATACCTAAAAATTGAAGAGTAGACTAAATCTTGTCTACCCATGGCTAAAGGGTTAACAAAACCAAATCAAATTCATCAATGTGTTGGAAGCAATGATTCAAATATGTGCACCCTTTTTATGATTGGGGCATCTCAAGTTGACATTTTCAATTAACATAATCGATCATAAACTCAACAATTTTAGGTCTTTTATTTTGGCTTCACAATGTGCTTAGGTACAAAGCATTCCAAAAAGGGACATCTATAAACATCTAAAATGTGTAATCATAAGGAGACTCTCCAAAATACTTCCTTCTAACCCATCTAACCTATGTAGGGTAGCATCCAAGCTATTTGGTGCATTTTCATAGAAAAAGGACACTTTTCCCCATGGGAAGCATGACCATCTCATCTAAGAGGATCTCCAAGTTGGAACCACCTCAACATGAGATGGTCACGCACGTGCAAGAATAAAAAATAATAAATGGCGTAGTATGATGTCTGTTAGTGCAACAACTAATTTTTTGCAGGTGCCAGGTGACTTGAAAGCAACAAATATTCCCTTTCCACTTGCAGTCTACTACAAATAGCAATCATGCGACCCTTTATTACCATGTGTCCCTCATTGGATGCATGCTGAGAGGGCTATAAAATGGATATTTTTCCCTTCGTTTAAAGAAGATATTTTCAAATTCTTACCTCCACGAAGTGCTACCAAGTTCACTCACCAAGATTTATCACTATTGTTATGCTGTCGGATTGCTACATGAGCTTCGAAGTCACCTTCCATCACCTCACTTGATTAACCATGCTGCTCTAGATCATTTGAATTAGCAAGCTTGCATCCTCATTTACGATAAATTCATCAAAAAAATAGTCTTTTGGATTATCCCCAACATCGTCAGATCTAGTTTTCAATAGTTGTAGGTCTACGACAATGACCATATTTCCCTAAGATGATCTGTATATAGATACCATCTCGCTCGAGATGGTCTTGCTCATGTGATCTATTTTTAAAACTTTTTTGCATGATAACTTAGATTACATTTTGCATGTTCATTTTTTACTAGATTGTTTCATTACACATGTTATCTTGCTGCATTAGCATAAATTTTTATTTTCATCACATGAAATACCTTTTTAGTTTGCTCCATTTTTTTAATTTTATTATCAATATGGGTCCATTCTAATTGGGCCCCATAGATGCTACGAATATTATGTTTGTTTCTTTGCATGCAGATTACAGGATCACATGGTTGCTGAAAACTTGCTCTCCAAAAATTGTTGCGGATATGAGAACCTATTTTTATTGCATCAAAGAAAAAATTTATTTAATAAAAATGATATCTTGATCCTTACTGTAATGTTGTATCATCTATAAAATCTCTAAGAGGTATTTATTGTAACACTTTTCTAGAGAATCAATATTATTTAATACAACATGATTTATCATCACTTTGATATTTTTTGCATCATGTTTTTGTGCTTTGTCCTATTCTATTTGTGGTGCATGTTTTCATGCTTTCAAATGACCATCATGGTGGGACCCCTTATGTGTCTCCATTTATCATCATTTGTTATTTTGATAAATCAAATTGACTAATTTTTTCTTCTTGCTTTGGTGATTTATAGGTACACAGTCAAGACCATCTTAGATGATCCCTCTATTATTGTGACCATATTAGATAGCCCCTATTCTACAACCATCTTAGGCTAGATGGTCCTCAACCAAAGACAAAATAATGTAGATCTGTGAGCATCAACATTAAATGAAAGGAATATAGGTTACATATTCATACCTTAGTATAGTTTTGTTGAATGTTTGATAGAAAGAACTAAGAATAGAAGGAAAATACATAATTTAGTTGCATGCATGTTTCTATCGTTTTCTAGTTTTAAAATTATCAAACCGTGATGGTCTTTAGTCAAGACGATCTCAGGTCTATGATCATCTTAGTTGAAAATATCCCTGTTTGGAAGCCATATCAATCTAGATAGTATCTATCCTACCACTATTTTACTGTATTGCTATCTAATCAGAAAGAGAGATCATCATGTAGCAAAAATATATGCATTTCAATTTATAACATGCATTACTTAGAGTCATGTATGTGCTCTTTGTTTCCATTTTTAGAAATAAAAGGAACACCACACACACACATATCAATTAAACATTGGTAGATTTTGGATTTCATCACCAACCCCCAATCGATACTAGCAACATTGGATTTCACCTCCTTCCGCTAGTTCACCCGTTTAAACACCATAGTAGCCCATACGAGTGCTTTCTTGGACTTCATCACCAAGAATCCCCCTAATTTTGGGTGCATCCCAAGGTAGGTTAGGTTTAGATGCCCTTTAACCATAGGACTTAATAATTTTTGGAACACAACTATCACTCATATCCAAGCATGCATGAGTGTGAAATGAAAGCTTGACTAGTAAAGTAGTAGGATTTAGACAGTGTAGCCCCTCCTTGGGGGGTATTTTCTTCCTATAGCAATACCTATGGCAAATTCATCCTCATAGAAAATCACTTTTTGTCATCTGTGTCTCATTCCTCGATAGAGTATGTGCAAAAAATACCTTTTTTTAGCATTCTCTTCATTTCCCTTAGTCTTCTAGGAGTATAATATCTAAAAAATAAAAACACACAAAAATAAAATAAAAAATCAAATCAAAAAACAAAAAAATAAAAATAATTTTTTTTATCAAAATAAAAAAACAAAGAGTGTTTTCTTGTTTGTTTGTTTTCTTAGTTTGGATAGCTTATATAAGTGCTTAAGAGTATTATCATGGTTCTTACACATCATTTGCCTAGCATATGGTTGTAACATGCAACCATGCTCACTCACGAGCTCACACTATTGATCCATCACCTAGAACCATGGACTCTCTTCGAATCAAGCCATAGGATCTCATCATCATTGAGTGACGATGCGATCTTCTTGTCTCAAAGGGGATCCCTCATTCCAATAATCCCAAAACATCAAGCATCCACATTCACAACTCACCCACTGGTAATGACTAATATCAAGACATGAATTATCCTAATCAGGATACCTTGTGTGCCTTTTATAGGGACAACCATAACCAAGATGAAACATCGAAGAGATCCCTAATATGTCTTCATATCATACCTCAACCTATGACTCCCCTATATTAGGATCAAGAGTATACCCCACAACAAGATAGGTTCATTCAAGCTACTCTAGTTAATCATCCTTGGATGAGTCATAAGTATGAGCACCTGATCATATACAATGCTCAGGGTAATAACAATGCCACCATGCCAGCTCAAGCATTTGTCTTGTTAGCTCATGGGTCTAAGGATGGTGATTTTCATCCTCTTGATACACCTTATGAAATACAGTATTATTAAGGATATTCTACTTTGATGTCCCTAATTATATGGAACCGATATTGTGATAGTAGTATCAGGTTAATGTAGCCTCTCACGACCCTAGAAAAAAAATTATCGATCTCTCTAGAATCGAAGTGCAACACACACCTATTCATGTCACACACACATATGAATAGTCCACACACCACTAAATTGGAAAATCAAAGCTAGGTGCCCAGTATAACCCTGGATCATTGATTGTAATGGGATATGAATCGAAGGTTACCCATGCCTACACAACAAGAGAAAATGGCCCAACAAAACCTAGGGTTCCAAGCACAACGTTAAAACCTTCCACTGCTCCCAAATATAAATATTCCACCTTGTCCATGCTTGAATCAAAATCATCATAAATAGCCTAGACTGCCACCCATCCATAATCATCAACCTCACTCTACAGAATGCTATCAAGTGTACCCTTATCAACAGGATCTTGAAGCCTATGAGGAACAACAACCTAAGTATCAATACCCAATTGATACATATCATGAGTTAATGTATGATGACATGCCTATTGATAACACTCACCCACAACTTCATCAAAAACAAAATATTTAAAATAATCAAGGCCAAAGGCAATATGACACCATCATCTTACCCAAAGCTTATAAACAGTTGACAAAGTACCTCAACTTATTAGAGAAGCAAACCTTAGGTTCAAGTTACCAGCAACCTATTCTATGAAAACTTACCAACTAGCCTCTGCACCCATCAGTTCCATCACCATCATACCATGAGAATTTTGAGATGCCTAAACTCAAAAAGTTCAAAGGTGAAAAATACATGCAAGAGCATGTGATAAACTTCATTAATATGTGCTTTCATATTCAAGATAATGACTCCTTGATGTTAAGGAAATTCCTTATAACATTGGCTTGGAGTGCTTTGGAATGGTTTAATCATCTACCACATCATAGCATATACACCTTTGAGAAATTAGTGAATGCATTTCTAGAACACTTTTCCTTTAGCATTAGAAAAAAGTCAAACATGACTAACTTGTCTACCCTTTATCAATTTGATGATGAACCAGTCATGAAATATGGAAATAGGTGGAGAACGATTATGGAAAAATTACCCTTCACCTTACCCATTATAGAACTTACTCAGATTGCAACTCCAAAAATATAGAACTTTTGAGGAGGCTCTAGCCTCTAGCTCAAGCCAAAGTCATTGAGGACATAAATTTCCAAGAAGGAGAGATTAAGCTTTGAAAAAAGGAATGACCAAATAAGAACTCTAAAGGTAATCAAACACAACCAAATGTGTCTCCAATTAATCAAGTTGTTTTGAGTGTCCCCAGGCCATCAAATCAAAATCTACCCTTGCAATCCAAGCACAATATCCACCCACGTAGTATCATTCATAATAAACACAACCACAACAAAAACTACAAAATTAAAAATATCATCCATATTGCCAATACATGCCAATGTATGAATCTTTGGCATCAATTTTTAATTTACTATGTGAGTCACAAGCCATAAATCTTCCTAAAATTAATAAAATGGACCCAAAAGGAAGATCCTTGCCAATAAATGCCATATCTTGAATCTATGACATCAAATTTTAATTGAATGTGTGAGGCACAAGCCATCACTCTCCCTAAAATTCATCAAATGGACCCAAAAGAGATTATCAATTATGTAGCTACCATCGATAAAAGTGACATGAAATCTAGTCATGTTACACCTCCAAAAACATAGTTTAGGATATGATCGAGAAGTAGGAGATTCATGTGATAACCCTCTTGCTTCAAATAATCAAAACATAGGAGTCTACCAAACCCCTTGTCCCAACGAGGGATGAACATAACACAAGCAGGTAAATTATGCACACACTAACCCACCCAATCAAGGATTTATGGGGTTGATCAACATAGTGACAGGGAACAAATGTTACCCAAGTAGACTCACACCAATCATGGATCCTCTGAATGTCCCTTCCACATCACAAGCACCCTCGCACCAAAACCCAAGCATACCTACCCCCCCTTATCCAATGCTAAATTTAAGAAGTAGACTTACCCAAAGTCTAAAATTTGCATCGACAAGGCTCTCCATATATGAGCTAATCCAACAATCAATGCCACATTGGGAAGCATTTATGGAGATCCTAAAATCAATTGACTTGCCTTCATAGGACCCTAACACCTTCTCTAATTTTTTGAAGCAAGTTCAAAATTGTAGTGAGCCTGCAATAACTTTTCATGATCACAATATCAAGATAATACATATTGATATACTTGATCCTCCCTTGCACATAGTAGCTAGTGTGGATGGGATCCCCTATAAATGAGTCTTGATTGAAATTGGCTCATAAATCAATATTATAACCGCATCCACCCTCGTACATCTCAATATTCTACCCTCTCACATCACAACATCCATATTCACCCTTCAAGCCTTTAATGATGCACTGTTTTCCACCATTGGAATGGTAGTCCCTCTTTTTTGGGTTGGACACAAGACCATTCACACACTCTTTCATATTTTGGAAGGGGCCATGCAATACAACTTGTTGCTTGGCTGGTCTTAGATCCAAGATATGAAGTGTGTACCTTCAATTCTCCACCAAAGTATTAAGTACATGCATGAAGGTCAAGTGCATTGCATCCTTGTTGACCTAGAACCATTCTAGTTCTATGATCTAGTCTCACATTATTATGAGTACACATTACCATTAACTCATTTGGATGTCCAACCTAATCATCCCACCACACATTCACATATTCCACAAAGGTTTTCCATACCTTTATCATCTCAACCGTCTTCATCATTGTAACTCTCTTCATCATTGCAAAGCTCTTCCTCATTGAAACCACCTTCATCATCATCACAACCACAATTATCATCTCCTTTGGGGAACCCTTCTCATCCATCAAATATTCCCATGAGAAACCTAGAGAAGGTGCCTATGCAACCAAATTCACCTCCACCATCATCAATTCATACTTCTCCATCTCCACCATATCCATCTCATCTTCCTGCACCTTTAATCTCCACCATTTCAACAACACCCACTCATATCACCCATGAAGGATAAGAACCATCATCATCCACTCACATTTCCTCATCAACCATATCTTCATCACCATCCTCATCTTCTCCTCCATTGTAGATCCACATTCATATGACTAACTCGAGTCTAGGTGAATACATAGTACAAGATGTTACATTCACCCCTCGCGTAGAGTTAATTAGGGATTTTGGTCACCCACACAACATGTTGTTGCCTATAGGCACCATTTTACTCCTTGTATCTTATCCAAGGTAAACCATTTTTATCTATGGTGACATTGATGCCATCACAGATGCACCTCTATAGTTGGAAGAGGTAGAACCATTTCAAGCCAATATCGATAATATATCAAATACATCCTTTGCTACGTGATACTTTCATCACTACCATTGGTATGAAAATGACTTAGGACTGTATGAGTAAGGTTTGCGAACCCTTGTAGAACCATACTATCAAATCCCCATAGATAAAGGAAGCTTAGAATATCATACATGTGTACCTGTTGAACTACTTGCTAACTCCCTACAATGCCTTAACTTAGGCTTTGAGGAAGACATCGATGGTAATGAGTATACCAATCCTAGTAATACTCACCTACTTAGAGATCACTTACACATTGCTACTTTACTTGTTATTGATTCTAACAAGTCAGATCTTAAGTTCAAAGATGATTATGATTTAGGAGATGATCAGGGACCTAAGCATGACTGGGGTTCAAAATATGGTTGGGAGATCACTTCCATCACCTCTTTTAGCTCAAAATATGAATCAACCCCTATTGAGCCTCTCAATTATTTAGATAAATTCTATCTTCATCTCATTTCAAGGTTACCGCTCCTCCTCTAGTGGTATATTATCCTACCTAAGGATGATATTGCATGTGTTCCTCATAGGGAACCCCCCATAATATTGAAAACCATCCCCTGTACATTTGCATCCACTCATTTTTAATTATCTCTTCCCATAGTATGGATATTATCTACCAACCATCAATATGATCTCCACTGATCTCCCCACCCCCTCCATTATGCTGGTGAATATTCTAAATCATTACCTCTCAATATCAAGGCTATTTATTTCAATCATGCTGCCCTTCCACCATCGCTGTTTGAGTTTCTTCCTTCTAAGGATATGTTTGTTGAGCAAGGAGTTGCAAGAGGTTTGTCATTGTTATCAACACAGGCAGTTAGATCTAATGATGCAGTGGACAGACAGTTCAGGAGTCATTCAGATGCAGAGGACAGAAGTTCAAAGGATAGTCAGATCATGTAAAGTGCAATTCCAGGAAAACAGAAGTGACCCAGATTCAGAAAATCAAAGAAAAAGACAAGTAAGAAAACTGTCGCGATATCGCGACATGTTTTCTGTCACGATTTCACGATAGGTCGGAGGAGAGAGAAGGCGCAAAGAAAATTGTCGCGATTTCGCGACATGTCGAAGGAGAGAGAAGGCGCAAAGAAAATTGTCATGATTTCGCGACATGTCGGAGGAGAGAGAAGGCGCAAAGAAAATTGTCACGATTTCGTGACATGGCCGAGGAGAGAGAAGGCGCAAGGCAAACTGTCACGATTTCGCGACATGTTGGAGGCCAAGAAGCTAAGTCGAGAAACTGTCACGATTTCGCTACATGTTGGGAGAAGAAGAGAAGTAGAAAGTTGTAGCGATTTCGCTACATGTTGGATTTCGGGCGAAGCAAGGAGAAAGCGTTAAGTGGAAAAGTTGTAGCGATTTCGCTACATGTTGGATTTTCGCTCGAAGCAAGGAGAAAGCGTTAAGTGGAAAAGTTGTAGCGATTTCGCTACATGTTGGATTTTCACTGGCCGAAGCAAGGAGAAAGCGTTAAGTGAAAAGTTGTAGCGATTTCGCTACATGTTGGATTTTCACTGGTCGAAGCAAAGAGAAAGTGCCAAGTTGAAAAGTTGTAGCGATTTCGCTACATGTTGGATTTCGCTAGTGCATGAAGAGAGAATTGTACGGATGCAAAAGATGTCACGATTTCATGACATGTTCATTTTCATGGGCGATAGGCACAGAAAAGCGCTAAGGCAAAAAGATGTCACGATTTTGCGACATGTCTTATTTTTGTGGGTGCAAGCCTAGAAAAGGACAAAGAGGCAGAAAGTGTCACGATTTCACGATAGCTTGCAAGAAAAGCCTCTGGAAGCTGAAAGCGTCACGATTTCATGACAAGAATGAGGATGACGTCAGCGAAAGTTTGAAGTGTCACGATTTCATGACAAGAATGGTGGCAAAGCTAACAAAAGCCAAAAGTGTCACATTTTCACGATAGCGGGATAAAGAAGGCGTACGGCTACAAAAAGTGTCGCGATATCATGACATGTTATTATTTCATGGCAATAGTTACAGGAAGGTGATAGAGGTGGCAGAGGCGGTTGAGGCCGACAAAGTTGAATCTGGGCCGACATAATTTAGGGTTTTGTAGCCGATAATTTCTAGGGTTTTGCAATCGACAATTTCTAGGGTTTTGCAGTCGACATTCTTAGGGTTTCAGTCGACTAATGTTTAAGATTTGATCTTGAAATTTCTTCTATAAAAGGAGGGCTGTTTCGAGTTTGAGAATATGTGATGATAGAGTTTGTGCAAGTGAAGTCCATGTCGAGCAGAGAGCGAGTCGTATCGAACTTGTGCGAATGAAGTGCATGGGGTGCAGATGTTGAGTCATATCGATTCGAGCTGAGTGCGAAGTCGTAGTTCATTTGAGTCGAAGCGAAGTGTGCGTATCGTGATTGCATGAATTAAGAGCATGGGGTGTAGAGGTTGAGTTCTAAGTGCGAAGTGATAGCGCACAGATAGAAGAAGTGATCGATCATCTGGTTGCAGTAGAGAGTGCGAAGAAATTCATAGAAGTAGTCGGATAGTGCGAAGCGTTTGCACAGAAGCAGTAGAATGCATAGGAACTATAGACTGTGAGAAATAAGGTGAAAGTATTATTCTATAATTTTCATTATCTTTATTGATTTCCAAGTTGTAGCTTGGCATAAGGGGTTGGTGCTTCTTTCCAGTAGGTGCTGGTAAATTAGGAGTTGGTGCTCCATTCTATTTGGTATAGATAAATCTAAGGGGTTGGTGCTCCTTCCAGTTGGTGCTGGTAAAAGATATTGTAAAGTTGTAGCTTTGCATTGGCTGGATTTGGATGGTAGTCCAAGCAGTCATTTTGAGGAGTAGCCACATTGGTGAACCTCGTTAAATTACTGTGTTGTGTGTCATGCTCTCTTGCTGTATTTGATATATCTTTTATTATTTTTAAACTGCTGCTGGATTTAAAGCTATATATTCAAAATTTAAAAGACCACACTGATTCACCCCCCTCTCAGTGTCACTATGATTACAACAATTGGTATCAGAGCCAAGTTCCTGAATAGGCTCAATAAGCTAGGGTGATCTTGGAAGTGATGCAATGGCAAGTGGTGAGGGTTTCTCCTCAAACAAAGCACCATTGTTTGATGGAACTAACTATGCTTTCTAGAAAATAAGGATGCAGACATATCTCCGTGCTTTGGGTTTTGACATCTGGGGTGCAGTAGTTAATGGTTACAAAGCTCCCGCCACTGCTCCAACAGACACTACCGGCAAGAAGGCATTTGAAAATGATTCGAAAGCAAAAAATGCCATCATGTGTGGATTAGTGGACAGTGAGCTAGTCAAAATCATAAACTGTGAATCCGTAAAAGATGTATGGGATAAACTAGAGAACATTCATGAAGGAGACGATAGGATCAAGGAGGCCAAGCTTCAAACACACCGAGCTCAATTCGAATCCTTAAAGATGGACAATGATGAGAACATAGAGGCTTTCATGCTAAGAGTCAACGAAATCACAAATTCAATCAGAGGTCTCGACGAAGATATGGATGATGCTACGATTGTGAAAAAGGTATTAAGATCTCTCCCTCCAAGGTTTGATTCGAAAGTCTCAGCCATAGAAGAAGCTAAAGATCTAAATCGCTTTAGTATGGATGAGATGCATGGTTCTTTGACTGGCTTTTGAAATGAGAATAGGAAGGTCAAATCCCACAGATAGAGAAGCAACTTTCAAAGCTCTAAAAGGCAAAGACACAAAACAAGAGTCTGAAGAAGAGGATGTATCAGATGAAATGGAAGCAAATTTTGTCAAAAAACTGAGAAAAGGAAAAGGAAAATACAGAGGAAAGCTACCTTTTAAATGTTTCAACTATGGAGGCATTGGACACTTTGCTACCAAATGTCCTCTCAATGACAAGAACAAAGGTGAAGAAACTCCGCATCAAGAAAGAAGTGAATGGAGGAAGAAAACAAACTTCAGAAAAGGCAATTTCAAAAAGAAAAGTTTTATCTCCCGAAATGCAGATTCTTCAGAGGACAGCTCTAGTGAAGACTCTGAATAAGGAACAGGTGAAGCTCTCTTTATGGCATTTGAAGTAGAAAAATCAGAAGAGGCAGAAAACCCGAAAAGAGAGAAGGAATGAACTCTAAAGTGTCTATTGAAAAAGTTGAGGCTGAAGTTGATTTAGAAGGTGAGCTGGTTTCTGCTCTTGAAGAATGGAAATCTGAGAAAAGAAAGAATAAAAAACTTTCAAGAAAGCTTGAGGATGCAAATGACATTATAACCAGTTTAAAAATACAGATAGAAGAATACAAGAAAATGTTCGAAGATCTAGAAATTCAGGTAACCACGAAGATAGATCATTGCTGCAAACTAGAAGAAGAAAATGTTGGTCTTCGAATGCAGATACAAGAGCTGGATCAAAAAATTAGTTGCCATTACAAACGTGAAGAAAGTTCAATGAAGCTGGATAAAATCTTAAGTGATCAAAGACCTGTAGGCATCAAATTTGGCCTAGGCTTTATTGAAGGAGAATCATCAAACGGACCAAATGTTGAATCTGTAAGAAGTGAAGATAAGAAACAGGCTGATATAGGAAAAACAAATCAGGCAAAGAAAAGCAGTAATGCCAGACCCGAAAGGAGAACAGACAATGATGGCTTTACCAAGGTCACACATCAGAAGAAGAGAAGATCTATGGCTCCTGCAACAACCTGGCAAAGACCATCTTTCAGGTTCAATCATTACTTTTATGGTTTCTGTTTCAAATGTAATGGTTATGGACATAAAATTGTAGACTGCAAGTACAATGTAGGACCAAGAAGTTTCACTAGCAGAAATTCTTTTGCTCCTCTTATAAATTATGCAGTAGAATGCTTTAATTGTCACAACTTTGGACATATTGCTAGAAATTGTCGTAGTACCTCTGTTTCGAATCAACCTCAGAAAAGAAGAGTTCAACCATATAGGGCAAATCAAAATAGAAATCTCTCTGAAAGTTATGCTCAAAATATTGAAAAGGGAAAATCCAAGCTAGAGCCCAATACCATAGTCAAAACAGAGTGGAAACAGAAAGAACAGCTCAGGGAAGAAAAGGAATCTTTAATAGTGCAGACAGCTTTCAGGGCTCAGAATAAATGTGTACCATGGATTCTTGACAGTGGTTGCTCAAGTCATATGACAGGTGATAAACAAAAATTTGAAAAACTACAGAAATATGAGGGTGGCTCTGTGAAGTTTGGAAATAATGATGGAGCCAAAATAATAGGAAAAGGATCTGTCAAAATTAGTGAAGGGAAAATCAAGTCAGAAGAAGTTTTATTTGTGGATGGTTTGAAACACAACCTGTTAAGTGTCAGTCAAATCTGTGATAAAGGACATGAAGTAGTCTTCAAGAAGCAGGGTTGTGAAGTCAGAAAAATAAACAGTGGGAAATTGATAGCAACTGGTTCAAGGACGTCTGGAAATTTGTACACACTCTCAGAAACTTTAGAAGGTACGTGTTTCATTGGACAAGAAGAAGAGAACTGGTTGTGGCACAAGAGGCTTGGACACATAAGTTTTGATAATTTGGTGAAAATCAGCTCGAAACAAGCAGTGAGAGATATTCCAACCATTAAAAAACCTTCAAACAATGTTTGTGCTTCATGTCGAAGGGAAAGCAAACCGGAGTCTCATTCAAAACAAAAGAGTACCACACTAGCAGGCCTTTGGAGCTTATTCATACAGACTTATGTGGACCCATGAGAACTCAAAGCATAAATGGCGACAAATACTTTATGCTGTGTATCGATGATTATTCCAGAATGACATGGATATTTTTCTTAAAAGATAAAACAGAAGCTTTTGAAATGTTCAGATCCTTCAAACATCTAGTTGAGAATGAAACAGGAAAAAGGATCAAATGTTTACGATCAGACAGAGGAGGAGAATTCATTTCGAATGAATTTATAGAATACTATGAAAAACATGGTATCAGGAGACAATATTCAGCAGCTAGAACTCCCCAGCAGAATGGTGTAGTAGAAAGAAAGAACATAACTATACAGGAAATGGCACGCACCATGCTGGCAGAAAACAAAATAGCAGACAGATTCTGGAAAGAAGCAGTTCACACTGCAGTATACATCCAAAACAGATATATGTTAAGAACTCATGAATGCAAAACACCTTATGAGTTGTGGTTTGGTAGAAAAGCAACAACAAAACATCTCAAAGTATTTGGCTGTAGGTGCTACATCAGAAAAACTGATGACAACCTTGGGAAGTTTGAAGATAGAGCAGATGAAGGTGTTTTTGTTGGGTATTCATCAAAAAGCAAAGCTTACAAATGCTACAACAAGAGACTCAAGAAAATTGTGGACGGTGCAGATGTTAAATTCGATGAAGGTGGGAAACGATTAGCTGACTTTGAGGAAAACTACCCAATCTATGAAGAAGTCTTTGAAGGAGATGAGGTGAATGAAACAGAAAATAAATCTACGTTTGATTCAGATGAATTAATCGATGACTCAGAGGTGCAAGAAAACAAGAAATTCAAAACAGGGAATTGGAAAAAAAATCATCCAAGAGACCAAATAATTGGAGATCCCACAACTGGTGTTCAGACAAGAAGGAAAGTAATAAGTAATTACTCTCTTTTATCCAGCATTGAGCCCAAAAACATAGATGAAGCAAGCAAAGATGATAGCTGGATGAAGGCAATAAATGAAGAGTTAGATCAGATTGAAAAGAACAGAACTTGGGAATTAGTACCTAGACCTACGAATAAGAATGTAATCGACACCAAATGGATATTTCGAAACAAATTAAATGAAGACGGACAGGTCATTAGGAACAAAGCAAGACTGGTTTGTAAAGGATATGCACAGGTCGAAGGCATTGATTTTGAAGAGACTTTTGCACCAATGGCCAGATTAGAAGCAATTAGAATGTTTCTGGCCTTAGCGAGTCCACAAGAACTTCAGAGTTTATCAGATGGATGTAAAATCTGCCTTTTTAAATGGGAAACTCGAAGAAGAGGTCTATATTGAACAACCGGATGGCTTTCAAATTAGTGAAGATCCTAACCTTGTCTGCAAATTAAAGAAAGCATTATATGGATTAAAACAAGCACCACGGGCATGGTATGCAAGGCTAGACAACTATCTCTCTCAACAGGGATTCAAGAAAGGGTTGGTCGACAGTAATCTGTATGTGAAAACAGAAGGTGGGCATCTCATAGTTCTTGTTGTCTATGTCGATGATATCATATTTGGCAGCGACAAAGATGAATCTTGTAAAGACTTAGCACATAAGATGCAGAATGAATTTGAAATGTCTATGATTGGTGAACTGTCTTATTTTCTTGGGCTACAAGTTAATCAAAATGAGAAAGGCATTTTCATTTCCCAAATCAAATATGTGAAAGAGATGCTAAAAAGGTTCACAATGGAGGATTGTAAGCCAGTTAGCACTCCCATGACAACAGGCTGCAAGTTGAGTAAAGAAGACAAATCTCCACCTGTAGATCAAACCATGTACAGATCAATGATAGGAAGCTTACTATATTTAACAGCTACCAGACCTGATATTCTGCAGGCAGTTTGCATGGTAGCAAGATTTCAGGCCAGTCCCAAAGAGACTCATGTAACAACCATAAAAAGGATTCTTCGGTATCTCAAAGGCACCATGGAGTATGGGTTGTGGTATCCAAAAGGCAAAGACTTCACTCTTATATCATATTCAGATGCAGATTGGGCAGGTTGTGTTGATGATAGGAAGAGTACAAGTGGAGGTGCTTTTTATCTTGGTGACAGGTTGGTTGCTTGGCACAACAAGAAACAAGAGTCAGTGTCTTTATCAACAACTGAGGCAGAATATATTGCAGCAACAACTTGTTGTACACAAGTTTTGTGGATGAAACAAACTTTGAAAGATCTTGGTATTAATTTTAGTGAACCAATATCAGTTAAGTGTGATAACACCAGTGCAATTAACATCTCCAAGAATCCAGTAATGCACTCACGGACAAAACACATTGCTATACGGTATCATTTCTTGAAGGAGAAAGTTGCAGAAGGAGAAGTTAAATTGGATTTTGTCCCAACCACAGAACAAGTAGCAGATATTTTTACAAAACCATTGCCCAAGGAAGTGTTTGAGTACCTTCAAGACAAATTAGGAGTAGTCACACTTACCAAGAAGTGACTAGCTACGGGGATCACTTTCTCGGGGGGAGCATTTGAGTATTTGCCTATTCCTTTGCTCATGATCATAATTTGTGCTAGGTGCAACAAATTGTGCCTGAGAATTGTGAGGATGGACTCAGGGGGAGTCTACGAGCAGCCCTTTGGTATTATTGACAAAGGGGGAGAAGAGTTACAGGAATGTACACAGGTGTTGCCAACAATTCCAAAGGGGGAGATTGTTGAGCAAGGTGTTGCAAGAGGTTTGTCATTGTTGTCAACACAGGCAGTTAGATCTAATGATGCGATGGACAGACAGTTCAGGAGTCATTCGGATGCAGAGGACAGAAGTTCAAAGGATAGTCAGATTATGTAAAGTGCGATTCCAAGAAGACCGTAGTGGCCCAGATTCAAAAAATCAAAGAAAAAGACAAGTAAGAAAACTGTCGCGATATCGCGACATGTTTTCTGTCACGATTTCGTGACATGTCGAAGGAGAGAGAAGGCGCAAAGAAAATTGTCATGATTTCATGACATGGACGAGGAGAGAGAAGGCGCAAAGAAAATTGTCACGATTTCACGACATGTCGGAGGAGAGAGAAGGCGCAAAGAAAATTGTCACGATTTCATGACATGGTCGAGGAGAGAGAAGGCGCAAGGAAAACTGTCATGATTTCGTGACATGTTGGAGGCCAAGAAGCTAAGTCAAGAAACTGTCACGATTTCACTACATGTTTGAAGAAGGAGAAAGCTGTAAGGAAAAGTTGTAGCGATTTCGCTACATGTTGGATTTTGCGAAGAAGGAGAAAGGTAAGTGGAAAAGTTGTAGCGATTTCGCTACATGTTGATTTCGGAAGCAAGGAGAAAGCGTTAAGGTGAAAAGTTGTAGCGATTTCGCTACATGTTGGATTTCGAAGCAAGGAGAAAGCGTAAGTGAAAAGTTGTAGCGATTTCGCTACATGTTGGTTTTTCGCTGGTTGAAGCAAAGAAAAAGTGCCAAGTTGAAAAGTTGTAGCGATTTCGCTACATGTTGGATTTCACTAGTGATGAAAGGAGAATTGTACGGATGGAAAGAGTGTCACGATTTCGATGTTCCATTT
This sequence comes from Wollemia nobilis, assembly GCA_028583015.1. Taxonomy (NCBI): domain Eukaryota; kingdom Viridiplantae; phylum Streptophyta; class Pinopsida; order Araucariales; family Araucariaceae; genus Wollemia; species Wollemia nobilis. The sequence goes on from JAQPPZ010016890.1 coordinate 10,316,860, forward strand.
AGAGCGATAGGCAAAGAAAAGCAGCTAAGGCAAAAAGATGTCACATTTTGTGACATGTCATGTTTTCTGTGCAAGCCTAGAAGAGGACAAAGAGGCAGAAAGTGTCGCGATTTCGTGACAAAATTGGAGAAGAAAGCCTAGAAGCAAAAAGGGTCACGATTTCGCGACAAGAATGAGGATGACGTCAGCGAAAGTTTGAAGTGTCACGATTTCGCGACAAGAAAGGTGGCAAAGCTAACAAAGGCCAAAAGTGTCGCATTTTCGCGATAGCGAGGTAAAGAAGGCGTACGGCTACAAAAGGTGTCGCGATATCGCGACATGTTATTATTTCGCGGCAATAGTTATAGGAAGGTGACAGAGGTGGCAGAGGCGGTTGAGGCCGACAAAGTTGAATCTGGGCCGACAAAATTTAGGGTTTTGCGCCGACATTCATTAGGGTTTTGCCGACAATTTCTAGGGTTTTGCAGCCGACAATTTCTAGGGTTTTGCAGCCGACGTTCTTAGGGTTTCAGTCGACTAGTGTTTAAGATTTGATCTTGAAATTTCTTCTATAAAAGGAGGGCTATTTTGAGTTTGAGAGAAGAAGTGTGTAGTGTTTGCGCAAGTGAAGTCCGCGTCGAGCAGAGAGCGAGTCGTATCGAACTTGTGCGAATGAAGTGCAGGGGTGCAGATGTTGAGTCATATCGATTCGAGCTGAGTGCGAAGTCGTAGTTCATTTGAGTCGAAGCGAAGTGTGCGTATCGTGATTGCATGAATTAAGAGCACGGGGTGCAGAGGTTGAGTTCTAAGTGCGAAGTGATAGCGCATAGATAGCAGAAGTGATCGATCATCTGGTTGCAGCAGAGAGTGCGAAGAAATTCATAGAAGCAGTCGGATAGTGCGAAGCGTTTGCGTAGAAGCAGCAGAATGCATAGGAACTGCAGACTGTGAGAAATAAGGTGAAAGTATTATTCTGTAATTTTCATTATCTTTATTGATTTCCAAGTTGTAGCTTGGCATAAGGGGTTGGTGCTTCTTTCCAGTAGGTGCTGGTAAATTAGGAGTTGGTGCTCCATTCTGTTTGGTACAGAAAAATCTAAGGGGTTGGTGCTCCTTCCAGTTGGTGCTGGTAAAAGATATTGTAAAGTTGTAGCTTTGCATTGGCTGGATTTGGATGGTAGTCCAAGCAGTCATTTTGAGGAGTAGCCACATTGGTGAACCTCGTTAAATTACTGTGTTGTGTGTCATGCTCTCTTGCTGTATTTGATATATCTTTTATTATTTTTAAACTACTGTTGGATTTAAAGCTATATATTCAAAATTTAAAAGACCACACTGATTCACCCCCCCTCTCAGTGTCACTGTGATTACAACAATGTTACAACCATTCCATGTCTCATTGCATCCTCCTTTATATATTTTACAAGTTGATATTGAGCCTAACAATGTATCTGACTCAATCAATCCAGATGACGATGTTCATTTGATCCCTACTCCTCATCAATTGGAAGAGGGATCATATATTTTAATAGAAGAGACAATTGACATCAACATCAGTGATGATCCCAAACATCCCCAGGTTCTCAAATTGGGGAAAGGTCTTTCAACAAAATAATGTGCTATATTCTTCACTCTTCTAAAGAAGTTTCATTTTTTTTGCTTGGTCCTACAAGGACATGTCTGGTTTGGACCCCAATCTAGTGGTTCATAATTTAATGTTTAATCCAAAAATTAAACCAATCAAGAAAAAACTCTAAAATATACATCCAACAATTTCTCTCATGATTAAAGATGAATTACAAAAATTGTTGGATGTAATATTCATCCAACCCATTGACTACCCTGACTGGGTGTCCAACATGGTTCTTGTAAGAAAACCAAATGGAGGGTGTGCATATGCACCAATTTTTGTAATCTTAATAAAGCAAGCCCTAAGGATGAATTTCCATTGCTAAACATTGATACATTGGTAAACGTAGCCACATGTCATGAAATTCTATCCGTTATGGATGGCTTCTTAGGATACAATCAAACATGATTTAATCCAGAGGATCAAGCCAAAATAGCCTTTACTATGCCTTGGGGGAATTTTTGTTACAAAGTCATACCATTTGGCTCAAAGAACATTGATGCTACCTACCAATGAGAAATGATGTATATCTTACATAACTACATGCACAAGATTATCAAATATTATGTCAATGATCTTGTGGCTAAATATTTATTACGTCAAGACCGCATCGATTTTTTAGAGAAAATATTTGATTACCTTCTCGAGCATAATGTTCGATTGAATCCCAAGAAGTGTGTCTTCAGAGTCACATCTGGAAAACTCTTATGGCTCATTGTTTCAAAGCAAGACATTGAATTGGACCCACAAAATGTTAAAGCAATCTTACAAATGCCTCCCCCACCAACCTTAAGCAACTTCATAGTTTATAGGGGAAGATATAGGCCATCCGATGGTTCATCGCACAATTTTAAGACAAATATCGACCTTTCAATCATCTTCTACAAAAAGGGGTAAATTTTCATTGAAACAAATATTTCTAAGAGGTCTTTGTAGATATTAAGAAATAAATAGAATCTATGCTGGTATTGGTCTCTTCAAGACCTGGTGCACCATTTTTATTATACATCTTAGCCACTGAGTTTTTCTTAGGGACCATGTTGATCTAAAAGAATCTAGCAAGTAAAGAACATGCCATATATTATATCACTTTCATTCTGGTCTCGTATGAGATCAAATATGCCTATGTAGAGAAAATATGCTTAGATCCTCTCCATCTACTATCCCTCTCTAGGCTTGTTGAGCAGTCCACCAAGCATCGTAAGTAGTTGTTGTCTTCAAATTAGCTATATCTAGGTCAATCAGTGGCATGTCATCGTCATCTCCTAGAGACTCAACCTATGCTACTAGTAGTAAAGAATCCTTGTTCCTTTGCATATAAACCATTAGGTCCTCATATACATCCTATTTAAGTTCCAACTAGAAGGTCATTCTTGAGTACTAGAAGTACTCATGCTCTATCCCATGGCACCCTATCAGCCACCTGACATGCCTCACCCACCTCAGGTGCATGCCATACTCATCCCAAATTGAAGCTCCTAGCCATGGTCACCATGTCACATCCTCTAAATGTAGTACATTAAATATCTTAGCATAGTTCCACAATGTATGCTACCATGGATGGCTCCTATCTCTCTTGGTCATGTATCCAATGCATGGCATAGGGAATCTACCTATCAATCATGTTGCTCCTTGCAACCCATAGTAGTCCGAGAGATCGATCGATTCTAAAGTACTCCCAACCCCAAACCTATATAAGGAAGTTGCATCCCAAGCCCAACCTCTTGCACTGGTGGATATTGTATAACTCTCTATAGAGCTACACTAGAAAGGTTGGACCCCATGCCATAACCTATGGATGCATTACTAGATCCTAAACAAGATTCAATAGGTTCCAAGGGAACCTATAACCAGAGGAATCAAGAAGAATAAAGTTTTATATGAGTGTCATCAACACCACATATTTGGCTATTAGGATATGGGTGTTATATCCTATCTCTAGATGCACCCCGTTGCTGGCCATGTCATAGTATACAATATACCATTGATCTCGGTACACTTGATGTAGTACTATCTCTCTCTCAATCATCATAGATGTAGTGATGGATGCCTCCTTGATAGGAATTTGTAATATCTAATAAACATCCTCAAGGGTGACTATGACCTCTCCAATGGGTATATAGAAGGTGTTAGTTTGAGCATCCCACCTATCAATTAATGCCTTTAGGTTGGCCTAATCGACATGCAAAAACTCCAACTGCATTGTATGCTAAAGGATCAAAGACTTCAACTAATCCCAGTCATCACTGTCATTGAGCACTACCATGTGTTCTTCCTTATAATGGTTTGGGAAGCAGTATCATGCTCTAATAAGCTACTAAAACACATAATATCACAAAATCAAAATAAAAATCAAAGTCAAAGCCAAAAAAAAGAGCGATCTTTTTTTTCACACATCATGACCATCTCACTTTGAGATGACCACAAAACAATGCCATATCAACCGAGATGATCACATCACATAACCCTCTCAATCGAGATAGTCACAAAAATAGAGCAGTATTGATTCGAGATGACCCCCAAATTAAAAATAAAAAAAATAAAAAGAAAAAATTCTAAATTGCAAAAAAAAACATAAAAAATTAATTACCCAATCCATATTTCATTTTTTTACCAGTAACATCCATCATTTTTCCCACCCTGTTCATTTCATTTTCATTTAAGTTAATTAAAGATCATTTTCATTAAAATAATGAAAGATCAAGATTTTTTTATCCTTACCTTTCTCTCTCTGAATTCTTCACTTATGGATGCGCCACCCAGGTCCATGGCACTGGTTGGCCTTTAGTTGGACAACACTTTGTTGCACAACTAGCTCCTCATCTCCTTAGCTCCCCCTCTCCTTATTTCATGCAACACACAAATGAGGGTCTCCCCCCACAAATTTTGCTATTTATAACATTCACGATGAGGCCATCTCAAATGAGCACACCATGTGGCATGCTCATCTGAGACAACCGATATTTTGACCATCCAATATGGTTGCATCAACCGTCTAATATGGCCTTATCAAAAAAATAAAAATAGCCAAGAAATATTTTTTTTGAATTCTAGATGGCACTTTTTCAAAAGGAAGTCATGCTAACAAAGTCATTCTTGTCAAGTGCCTTGTTGCTATCATCAATTTTTCATATTCTCCATCAACTTGTCACTCGAGGGGGTAGTCAATAACTACAAATTTTACATTTCAAAATCAAGTCAACAATCAAACACTCAAAAATGAAAATTGTGTTCGTTCAAGAATCATTTCCAAAGACTATCATAAGCCCTTTTTGCTAGGGCAAACAACAAGTAAAATTTAAATCAAACAAACATTTGGTATACCTAAAATTTGAAGAGTAGACTAAAGCTTGTCTACCCATGGCTAAAGGGTTACCAAAATAAAATCAAATTCATCAATGTGTTGGAAGCAATGATTCAAAGACGTGCACCCTTTTTATTATTGGGGCATCTCACATTGAATTTTTCAATTAACATCATCCATCATCAACTCAACCATTTTAGGTCATTTATTTTTGCTCTGCATTGTGCTTAGGCACAAAGCGTTCCAAAAAGGGGCATTTGTAGACACCTAAAATATGTAATCACAAGGAGACTCTCCAAAATACTTCTAACACATCTAACCCATCTAGGGTAGCCTCTAAGATATTTGGTGCCTTTTCATAACAAAAGGGCACTTTTACCCATGGGAAGCATGACTATCTCAATCGATATGATCTCCAAGTTGGGATCATCTTGACATGATATGGTAACGCACATGCAAGAACAAAAATAATAATAAATGGTGCAATATGCTACCTATCAGTGCAACAAAAAAATTTTCATCGATGCTAGGTGACCTGCAGGAAACAAATATTCCCTTGCTATCTGTAGTTTTCTACAAATAGTAATCATGCAATATTTAATTACCACTTGTTCCTCCTTAGCTACATGTTGAGAGGGCTATAAAATGGAGGTTTTCCTATGTTTAAATAAGTTCAAATGCTTACCTCCATGAAGTGCTACCAAATTTTCTCACCAAGCTTTCTCACTACCATCATGGTACCAAATTGATACATGGGCTTCAAAACTACCTTCCCTCATCTCAATTGATTAACCTCACTGCTTTGGATCATCTAAATCAGTAAGCTCACATCCCCATTCACAAGAAATTTATCAACAAAAAAATCTTTTGGATTACCCCCAATGTCGTCAGATTTGGTTTTCAATAGTTGCATATCTATGATAGTGATCGTCTTGGATTGAGATGATCCATAGATAGAGACCATCTCACTCAAGATGATCCCTCTTATATGATCAATTTTCATAGCTTTTCTGCATGATAACTTAGATTACATTTTGTAAGTTCATTTTTTTACTATATCATTTCATTACACATGTTATCTTGTTGCATTAGCATAGAATTTTATTTTTATCACATGCAATCCCTATTTAGTTCACTCTATTTCACTTTATTTTATGACCAATATGGGTCCAATCTGATTGGGATCCACAGATGCTACTAATGTCATGTTTATTTATTTGCATGCAGATTATAGGATCAAATAACATGGAAGACTCTCAAATTCAACTCTCATGCAACGGTTTCTAAAAACCTTCTCTCAAAATATTTTTGTGGGCACAAGAACCTTTTCAGATTGCATTGAAGAAAAATTTTATCCAATGATCCTTACTATAATGTTGTATCATCGATAAAATCCCTAATAGGGATTCATTATAACAATTTTCAAGAGAATCAATATGATTTAATACAACAAGATTTATCATCACTTTGATCTCTTTTACATCGTGTTTTTGTGCTTTCTCCTATTCTATTTGTGGTGCATGTTTTTATGCTTTTAGGTATAAATGTAACACATATTTGAAAATTTTGAAGAATAATATGCGTAAATACGTAGAGAACAAGTGACCACCCTAGAAGGGGCAACATATGAATGTAAGCTAGAATTCACTAAAGTGGCCATGTACCTTCAATAAAGGTCTAGTTGGGAAGCCTTCCTCAAAGACATGGAAGCCTAGGAAGAAGAAATGGATAATAGAAGAAAAAAAGCAGGAATTCTACTCCAATATTGTTTAGTTGTAAAGGATTTTGATAGTATAATAGCCACAAGAATACAAGATTTTGAGTGTGATGAAAAAGACAAAAATAAATTAGCTCAATAACTTAATGACTTGTCTAAAATAGCTAAGTCATTAACTAGATTTTCTCAAGAGAATAATCATTCAATGGAAAGTCACAAAAATAAAGCCTTACAAGTGATGGATACAATCATATTTTTTGATTATTTTCAAAATGAAGTTTAGGATGAAATAGCCAAAATTGTTGGGATAAGTCATCTAGAGCAAGGAGAAAAATACAAAGGTGAAGAAGTCAACCAAGAAAAATCCAAGATGGGGCCCACTACAAAAAGGATAAAACATCAAGGAAACAAGATAATGGGTTGAAAATAGGCCAACTATATGGCATTAATCTAATATAGTTGTACTATGTTATAAGGATCCTAAGGCTAAGAAGTGGCCAGATGTAAGGCCTAGGTAAAGAAACTCAAAATAGTTGTAATTTAGTTGTAGTCCACCATAGAGATCAATGAAAAATATGAAACCATATGAAGGAGTCAGATGGAATTAGTTGTAGCATAAAAAGGTAGATTTAAATTTTAAATACAGGTCACATTAGTCGAAGACATCATCAAGTTTTACATAGCCAATTTTTTCCAAAGGTATATACTAGGTTGTCCTTGTCCTATCAGTTTTATCTTCATTTGTGTATTTTCTTCTATATCCATCTCTTATTCTCCCTTCTAATTGTGCAGGTCTTGTTAAGGAAGTACCCAACTCGCTAAGATAATTTACAATGGCTAGAGTGGAAGTTAGAAGGCTCTTTATTATATGGTTTGAATGAAAATGTAAGTTTATCTATTATATTATTTGAACAAATAAATCTTTTTATATTTGTTTAAGGAGATCTAGGTCATTTTACCATATCTAATCGTAAAATATTTTTGATATTAATACAAATCCTACTTCCTCCTTTGGGTATTTATTTGTCTCAATTGTGTATTTATTTCACATTTACATATTACATTATTTGAATGTGTAAATGGTGATTCTTTCACTGGATAATTAATTATAACTATTACATCATTTGAATGGATATAATTAACCTAGTTTTTCTTTTTCTTTCTTTATCACTGAATCATTGATATCTTTGCTACAATTGCACAATGGATAAGGCATTGGTCTATTGATATGGTTTTAATTAATGGGTTTTATAGATCTTGTTCAAATAATGGATGTTTTACATTCTTTTTGTTATTTGGTTGAGCACAATTAAATTATAGTATAAGCTCCATTTAGGGTTTCCTTACTTAACTCGGTCTATCAGAAGTCATCATATAATTATTTTCTAAGTTAAAGAGGTGGATCCATCAGAGTTCATAGTGTTGATTGGATTGAGAAAATTATAAAACCTAAAAATGTTTTAGGGACACAAAAATTTTCTCCAATAGTTTTTGGTGCCATTGTCGAGGAACAACTATGTAATTTCTATATTTTGATTTTTTTGTGGTTTTTCCTGTTTTAAATTTTCAAAATAAAAAAATCAATGGTCATGGGTTTTTTCGATCTTTAGGGTTTTCCTATCATTTTAAAAAAACTATAATTCCCTTTATCCCTTGAGTAAAATTCATGAGAATTGAGAAATAATAAGCTGAACAATCTTGGCTAGTGAATGATTCTATTCTTTCTTACACATTTGTGTTGGCAAATCTGACTTGATAATACCCAAAATTTACATCTTGAATAAATAACGAGGAGCTTGATATGGCATCCACAATAAGAAATAAGGATCTACATCCCAAACTACCAAATCCAAAGGTATTTTTCAAATCTAATAGAAATACATCTGTATCATTTAAATTGATTAGTCCAAGTTTTAGTCAAATCTCTCCCAATACTCGTCATAGAATTATTTCTTCTCTTGTCCTTGTTTCTAGCATCCCAATAGCAAATATGGCAGCTCCTAATGCTAATCAAACACCAAATAAAAATGTCAATAAATGGAGAACCAATATATATAGACCCTTTATCCTACCCCAAAATCTAAACCCTCTCCCTGGTAAAGCTAGTAAGTATTTACCAAAATTCCAAGGAAATACCATTATAATTGGTGAAGACCATATTAGAGGTTTTCTATATGCCATTAATAGTCTATAAGTATATGATGAAGACATAGACCTCATATTGTTCCATAAAACATGAATGGTTTATTAGCCTCACACATGGTTCTATCATCAATTTCCATACCATGGAATAAGTATTTCTAAGAAAGTACAGAGAGAAGAAGAATGAATTGTCTTTGTTGACAAAATTGGCTACTATAAAAAGGAAAGAGAGTGAATCAATAGAATATTTTAACAGAAGGTTCGTTAATATTAGAAATAAAATCCCTATTATATTAAGACCTAATGATAGTCAATCTATTTGCTTCTATAAGAATGCTTTCCTCAAGGAATTCAATTATGAATTAAGGCAAGAACAAGTAAACACCATTGATGAGTGCATGGATAAGGTTGTTTAAATAGAAAGGAATATGATTGATAGTGGAAAGATGAAGCCATATTATTTAGAGCCTAATTTTCCTGATAAGAAGCCCAAAAAAATAGGGTTCACTATCCTTAAGAATATAGAGCAAGATCCTATGGATAAGATAACTAGTCAACTAAGTTCAATGATTGAAATATTCAACAATATGAGTAATAGATTGGCTAGAATAGAAAGAGAAAAATGAGATAATGCTAAATTTTTTCAACCTCAAGGAGAGAATAGATATCCAACTAACAACATGATTCCTTTTAGAAGAAATTACAATAGAAATTGGAACAATAATGATTTTGATGAAAATAATAAGAATAAGAATGGTGGTAATAATTGGAATGGAAAAGAGGTTAAAAAAGACTTAGATGTTACCTCCTACCCCATTCCATCTGCTAACATATCTTCAAAGTTTTCCTTCTATTGTTTTACCTGTGATGCACCACATAATTATGCTAATTGTGGCATCTAATCAAGTTTACACACCAACATAGACCTCATTTATCAGTCCAACAAACAAATTAGAATTAATTTATGTTGGAGTGAAGAAGATGAAGTTAGAGAATTTGAATTTGAAGAATATATTGATATCTATGCCACAAATTATCAGCAAAGAGATCTAGTATTTGAGGAGGACAAGCTTTGGATAATTTTTTTTATATTAGATTTGAGAAAATGAAACAAAGTAATATCACAACCACAATAGAATAAATAAAGGCACTAGAAAGGATACATGCCAATAAAATACTAGGGGATAAAGCTACAAAAGTTCTACAATTGGGAATGATGAATATACTAATAGAGATGCACAAGTCATGAATGAAAAACTATAAAGTCAAAAGATAAAGTTATTTTTGATGATTCTGGTGCAAAAGAAGTTCATAAACAACAAACATAATTAATAAATCAAGAACCTTATAAGATAATTGATATCAAGAAATATCAGTTGGATGTTGAGGAAGAGATTGAAAAATAAAAGGATTGATGACAATTCCTGAATGTGGAGAACAAGTCTGTAAAGCCTTTAGTTCAACTGATCATCCAAAAAAACAATCAAGTCCCTAAGTCTAGGAGATAGTCAGGACATAACTCAATCTATAGTAATACCATTCTATATTTCTTTGAGATATACATCAGATTATGGTGAACAATATGCCATTCATAATTGTATGCTTGATAGTGGTGCTTCAATGAATGTAATGTCAAAACAAGTAGTTGATTGACTAGGCCTAACTTGTACAAATAAACACCCTCTTATCTTTGTGATGAATAATAGACAAGTTCCATGTGTTGGCATCATAAAAGGATTGCTTGTTTTTTGGACCAATATCCTGAGAAAGGTATAGTTATGGATGTTGCAATAGTAGATATAGATTCTTTTTTCATATTACTATCTAGACGTTGAGCTAAACAATTAGGAGGCACAATTCAATTAGATTGGTCATTTTCCACATTTTCTATGCAAAACAAAGAAAAGCCATTTTGAAAAGAGAACCTTTCAATAAAAACTCTTTTGAATCAAGACAAATAAAGAACTAGGAATATATCATGTTTGGCATTCATCATTCTTGATTGAAGTCCCTAAAGCCAAAGAAATGCATTTAAAATTAAAATATACATAGGTTGAAAATATTTTAACCACTACATTAAGGGATATAATTTTTGATAGTATAAAATCATAGGCTAAAACAAAGGCTAGAGTGAATTGGACTGATATAAATGGCAATTATCTTAGGATACCATACAAATTTGAATCTCTTTGTACTAACAATATTGTAGAATATGAGGCTCTATTGTCAAGACTCAGGAGATATAAAGAGTTAAGATTCAATTAATTGGCATTTAGTGGGTATGCAAATCTTATAACGTGATATATTAAGTATCCTAAACTAAAACAATCTATTTTAGAAATTAATACTTGATTTTTGGATAGCTTTCCAAATATATCTATTGACAAGGCCTCAATCCTAGATAATGTCGTATAATTACAAGCATCTCAATATGATATACACATTAATGAATTAACTTTTAAAGATGAATTCTCTAATGAAAAAGGTGAAGATATCATTGGGAACCTCACATAAGTTATGAAATTAGATTAGATTAATATCAAAGTAGAGGAAGAACCAAATATGGATAAGATATTCAAGACCCTATTAGGAGATGAAAAACATAAATATGTTTTTACCCACAGTTGTAAATATTTAAGGACACATGCAAAATATTTTTGAAAAAATAAAAAAATTTTAATCTCACTCCACATTCAAAAGTTCAAAAATTAATGGATACAAAAATGACAAGAAAAGTAATGCTTTCTTCCTAGATATCTAACCTCATCATAGTAAGGAAGAGAAATGGTGAAATAAGACCATGTGCTGATTTCATAAATATAAATGAGAGCTCTCTAGAAAATAATTGCATACTCCCCAATATAGAACAATTACTATAAGAAGTTATTGAAAAATCTAGAATGTCTTGGATGGACTATTTTTCAAGATATAGTTAAATTTTAGTAAATCTACAAGACATGTATATGAAAACTTTCACAAAAACTTGGGGAACTTTTGAATATCTCAAAATGCCTTTTGGGTTAATGAATGCTTGAAAATATTTTCAGAGGGCTATATGTTTTACTTTCAAAGGTTTGATACTTTAAATAGAAGCTAATGACACCACAATGATTCCTAGGTCTCCTAAATATCATTTTTTGCACTTCAAAAAAGTGTTTGATAGGTGCAAATAGGTGGAACTTATAAGACTGTTCATACAATTTATACAATTAAGTAGTACATATACCAAATATAGATCTTGAATGGTAGAGAGTTTTCAATCCCTATAATTGGCCAACATCTCAAGGTCTTTCACCCTGCTCCAAGGTCGAGAAAAGTATTATCTAAAAACAATATGGTTCCTTGTTTCATTATTAAGTTATTAGGTAAGAGCATGTGTGTGTTGTTTTGTAGGTTAGAGTCATTTAGGTAGAATATCATAGGTCAAGGTGTTTAATCGAAATATTTTGGAGTTCTCATGTACCTCATATTACATTTTTACCACTTTTCCCAATCAAAGCCAATGTTGTATTCTCAAAATCCAATATAAAGTATACTTCTAGTTTAAAAATTCAATATATCTCATGGGTTTATAATCCTAGGTTGTATTATTACTATGTATAGGTTAAGTTTAAAATTTCATTACTCCATCGTCTTTGAAGATTAAAATTTGCATATTTTACTTTAAATATTTTTAGTAGTCTATAGGTTAGTTTTAATTTTTCTTTAATAAGTCTAAATATGATAGTGGCACTATAATATTTTGTGTTTATTTGTCTAAAGTTTTTTCCTTTACATTAAAAACACCTAATCAATAATAATAACCTAAGCTAATTTCCGTTCATATAAGTCTTTGCATGCAAAGTAAAAGTCTATGTTTTATCTCTTGTGGCACCTCCCATTCTATTAAAATTCATGCACCTTCCTCCATCTCCTATGGTTTGCATTAGTCCACACATTTAAAAAATACCTAGGTCATCCAAACTCATCCTACTTATGTCTTCCCCCATCAAGGTCAATCTATTTTTCCTAAGGTTCAAAAATCCTTAAATTCATGAAATATTAAGTTCATTCTTTGAAAATCATATGCCAAAGTCAACCTAAGTCTTTCACAATTCATCATCTATTGGCAATTTGAGTTATTTTATGTTGTCATTGATGTCACATGGATCATTGATGTCACATGGATCACATTTGAGTTTTGGTGGCAAAAGCACTTCATAAATAATCATTTATGATATTTTGGAGAGCATGGATATATACAGGGTTTTTGTGAAAACCAAGGCAGGCAAAATAAAAGGTTTTATTTAAAACCATGGATGGCAGATTTGAAATGGGTTTTTCTTAAAACCCAGGTTGGCTTTTCGTTTCATCGAAAAAGGTGCCCCGATGATGGAGATATTTAATTTTAAATATTTAGTTTAAATTTTAAATTATTTAAAATTTAAATTTAAATTTTAAAATTAAAAATAAAATTATAGCGCCGACGTCTAAAGAAAGGAGGAAAGGCATATATTAAAAATAATAGCATCGACGTCTAAATAAAGGAGGAAAGGCATATATATATATGCCACCAAAAGTTTCGATAAATTCTTGTCCTCGATTTTTGAATGCATTCGAATTGATAACGTAATGCGAGAAGAGCCTGTGTGTTGAAGCGTGTGTAAAGAGGCGTGTGAAGGGTTTACAAAATTTGGGTCCATTGAAGAATCATTCATGGAGGATAACCAAATGCATAGGCACATTTGGCCTAGTGGTTCGTGCACTGTGTAAGAAGCAGGAGGTCCTACGATCGAGTCTCGCTAGGGATGCTTGCTGTGTTGAAACGCTCGAAGCATTTTTGAGTTTTCGAAGGGCGCAGAATATTGAGGTATTTGTTTTGGTTCATGCCCCTTTGAACACGTGAGGGCGTGTGGCCCAATGATGGCTTGGCCATGGTTAAGGCGCTGAGCGAGGAGGCATCAAGGGATCGAATCCCATCAGGGACAGAGGCAAGTTAATATTTTTTAATATTTTATTTTTCTAAAGTTGCCCTAGGAGAAATAAGGGTTATGATGCACCTTAAGAAAAAGAGAGATTTTTGGTGATTTTATTTTTGGAAGTATATCATATTATATATCATTGGAAATCTTATTTCGAGGGCTATTTGATTAACTTGCTTAGAGGGAGAAATAAGGTGTGTGTAAAGAGATATTTCTGATTTTGTAAAGAGGTTCAAAAGTGAAGGTTGCTTTGTTCTTTTTCAAAGAGGATTAATTCTTTCATGAGGGGACATGATGTATTTTATTGAGTAGGAGTAATAAGGTGTTATTTGGATATTATTGTTGTGTTATTAATCATGATCCCTAACCCTTATTGAAAGTTGAAAAAGAAAGTTTGTTGAGTGTGGCAGATTTAGTGGACAACTAATAAGGCATCAAAAAGGTATGAGCAATATTCTCCATTGACTTTGTTTATGGTGGTTGATTTCTGAAATATCATTGGAGAGAAAAGGATTGATTGTGGTTTCCTTTTCGAAAGTGGTTGGTTGAATGCTTCAAGGTTTTCTGGTTTGAGAGTTGTGTTTAAACCTTGTTTTATAAGCATTGTTGTTGAAGCCATTAGTTGTGTGAAAAACCTGAGATAGGGTTTGAGAAGAACATGAGTATCATTGTTATGTGAAGAATGTTTTATAAGCATTGTTGTTGAAGCCCATTGATTGTACAAAGAACTTGAACTTGAGTTAGAGGACAACATGAGTATCATTGTTATGTGAGATTTGTGGTTGAGCATTGTTGGAAACATTTTGAGTTGGTTGATACATGCTTGGACTAGGGATTGTGAGAAAGAGTTGTTCCTTGTGGTGATTGGTTGAGTAGAGTTGTTTGAGCCTAGTCAAGTGAATGAGTGAAGTGGTTGTTCAAGTTCCATGAAACAAACTATTCTATATTCTGATTTGAGTTGAGATCATTGTGGATCATTGTTGTCATCCATTGTAGAGTGCATTGCCATTCATTGTTGAGTTCATCATTGAGCCTTGCCTTCATAGATTTGTGGATGATATTTGAGTGCTACTTGAGCATGATTGATTGAGCCTTTGAGAAGGCCTTTGGGATAGATTTTTGGATAGATTTGTGGTAGCTTTTGTGCATGATTGATTGAGCCTTTGAGAAGGCTTTTGGGATAGATTTTTGGACAGATTTGTGGTAGCTTTTGTGCATGATTGATTGAGCCTTTGAGAAGGCTTTTGGATAGATTTGTGGACAACTTTTGTATTGATTGAGCCTTTGAGAAGGTTTTGGATAGATTTTTGGATAGATTTTAGCAAGTTCTTGTGAGTTTGAGCATATTTGAGCAAGTTCTTGGTGAGCTTGCTAGAGCATATTTGAGCAAGTTCTTGGTGAGCTTGCTAGAGCATATTTGAGCAAGTTCTTGGTGAGCTTGCTAGAGCATATTTTGAGCAAGTTCTTGGTGAGCTTGCTAGAAGAATTTGAGCAAGTTCTTGGTGAGCTTGCTAGAGCAAATTTTGAGTAAGTTCTTGGTGAGCTTGCTGAAGCAGATCAATGGATTACCTACTTGAGCAGATCAAGATTGCCTACTGAGCAGATTAGTGGATTGCCTAGCTGAGCAGATCAGTGAATTACCTTACTGAGCAGATCAATGGATTGCCTACCTGAGCAGATCAAGATTACCTACCTGAGCAGATCAATGGATTGCCTACCTAGATTAGTGGATTGCCTACTAAGCAGATCAATGAATTGCCTTGTTGAGCAGATCAGTGGATAGCCTAGCTTTGAGCAGATCAAAGTAATCATTTGTATTGGGATAAGGATCCCTATTTATTTATGAAATATTATAAGGATATTATCTTGTGGAGTACCCCACATTGGGGGAACCACGTTAAATCTTGTGTCTCAATTGTGTGTGGTGATTTGTGCTCTTGCTTACTATTGCTATCTATGTCATTAATGCACATTGCTATATTTGGATATTGTAATTAAGGACACTAATTGATATTGGTTTGGAAAGAAAGTAAAAAGTGGGTGCTATACTATTCACCCCCTCTCAGTATAAGCTTGTGTTCTTCAATTGGTATCAGAGTGGGTTCCTTCGAAAAGGCTAACAGCTTGAGGGTAGATTCTACAAGAACACAGATGGCTTCATAGAATGGATCATCTACAAATAAGGCTCCACTATTTGATGAGTAACAATTATGCTTTTTGGAGCATGAGAATGAAGAACTACTTGATATCACAAGGATATGAGGTATGGGAGATGGTTGAAAAAGAGTATAAGGTTGAAGGTGATCCCGAGGTAGATAAGACTATCAAAAAATTGGTTGAGATCAATGCAAGGGCAATGAATTGTATTTTGAGTGGGCTACGTGAGACAAATTTTGCAAAGGTCATGGTATGTAATTCAGCTAATGAAATGTGGACCAAGTTGCGGAATACCTATGAAGGAGATTCCAAGGTAAAGTTGGCAAAACTACAAACTCATAGAAAAATATTTGAGGAATTGAAAATGGAAGATTCTGAAGATATAGCAAAGTTTTTACTTCGAGTTGATGAGATTACTAACACCATGAGAGGTCTAGGATTTGAGATGAAAGAATCAGAAGTTACTCAAAAGGTTTTGAGATCACTTCCCATGAAGTATGATGCAAAGGTTTCAACAATAGAAGAAACAATGGATATCAACAAGCTAACAATGGAAGAACTACAAGGAACTCTCACAACTTATGAGATGAGGATAAGTAAGCATCAGGTTCCAATAAAAGAAATTGCATTCAAGGCTTCAGAGAAAAAGAAAGGGAAAATTCTAGAGACAGATAGAGATTCAGATAATGATGAGGAAGCTAACTTCATCAAAAGGAAAAAGGACTCAAGGAATTACAGAGATATGAAGAAAGTCAAATGCTACAAGTGTGGTGATTTTGGTCACTATGCAAACAAGTGTCCACATGAAGAAAATAGTGATGATGAAAAATAGGGTCACAGAAGAAAAGAAGATGGAAAGCATAAGCATGACAAAGATGATAGATACAAGCAAAGCAGGTATGAGAAGAAGAAAAGTTTTCGTAGGACAAAGAAAACTTTCTACATTGAAGAAGCAAGTGATAGCTCAGATCACAGTGATAGAGACAAGTCAGATGATGAAAAGGAAGAACATCTATTCCTAGGAATAGAAGGTGAAAGAGAATAGTGCTTTGTGTGTGGTCAAAGAGATCACAGATCAGGATATTGCAATGGATTCAGTGATAGTGAAGATGAGATGACACATCAAGGAAATAGGCATGGTCAAAGAAATCATGAAATTTTGTTTGCTATAGAATATTATAATAATCTCAGTGACAGTGAAGATGAAGAAGTCTCACTTTTGGTAATAGAAAAAGAAGAGGATGAGCCAAGAAAACAAAAATCAGAAGTCAAAAGGCTAAAAGAAGAATACAGGAATCTTGAAAACAAGATTCGAACAGATGTCAAAATCAGAGAAGAACTACTTCAGACAATCAGTAATCTAAGAGATGAGCTTCAAAATGCAAAAAGGATAGAGGATAGGATGAATGAAGAACTAAGGGTAATAACGGCAAGACATGACACATTAGATGAAAAGGTTCAAAAAGGAGTGGAAACATATTTTAAGGTTGTATCTTATGTCCAAGAAAAATCACACTCAAAAGGAAAGGAAGTTCTAAAATATGAAAGCAAGGAAGCACCTAAGTTTTATGAAGAAAGTTCCAAAGTTCCTATGACTCCAAACATTCAGTTTGGATCTTGTTTTGAGATAGGTGAATCAAGTTCAAAAGGAAAATAAATTCTTGAAAAGGAAAGCAAGGAAGAAATTAAGGAAGAGGATTTAGATACTACAAAGAAGGTTCAAGGATACAATGCACAAGTCAAAAATGATCACAAGGATAATGGTCAAGAAAGGTATGAGGAACCAAGGCATGAACAAAGGGCTTTTCAAGGACATTGTTTTTCTTGTAATGGATTTGGACACAGGGCTATACACTACAGGGTCTATGGATCAAAGAAGTTTGATTTTGCTAGAAGGAACTTCAAAGGAAGAAGGTATGGTTTTTAGGGACATTGCTTCTCATGCAACAGGATTGGTCATAAAGCTTCTCAGTGCAAAGAAAATGAGCAACATGGTTTTGGATTTAGAGCTACACAATTTAGAAGTCATGGTCATAATGATTATGAAAACAAAACTTCACAATACAGGGTTCAGGAAAGGAATGGATATGGAAATTATTTCAAGAAAGAATTCAGGATATGGGCACCATCCAAAGGCTACAATATCAAGTGTTTTAATTGCAATAACTTTGGACATATTGCAAAATGGTGTAGGACTCAATTCCAAACAAGTTTAAGACAAGAAGGTCAAGCAGTTTCAAGGCAAGAAGGTCAAACAGGTTCAAGACAAGAAGATCAAGTAATTCATCAAGAGAAGGATATCAAAAAAATATGGAAGGAAGTTGAGAGAGGAAAGAAACAATGTAATATGGGAGTAAAAGTACTCCCACCCCAAAATTAATCACCTCAAGAGAGAAGGTGGTGAGGGGGCTATGCTTAAGAGTCATATCTTTTAGCCCCATAGGTGTCCCTTTTGCCATTGATGTCAAAGGGGGAGAGATTTGAGTTAGGGGGAGCAGCCTCCAAAGAGAGCATTGAGTTAGGGGAGCAGCCTCCAAAGAGAGTATTGAGTTAGGGGGAGCAGCCTCCATAGAGAGTATTGAGTCAGGGGGAGCAACTTTGATTCTCAGAGATGGTTTTTGTAGTGATTGTGGTGATTTGGATTAGAGGTGTTGCCATCAATGACAAAGGGGGAGATTGTTGGAAATTTGAGTTATTTTATGTTGTCATTGATGTCACATGGATCATTGATGTCATATGGATCACATTTGAGTTTTGGTGGTAAAAGCACTTCATAAATAATCATTTATGATATTTTGGAGAGCATGGATATATACAGGTTTTTGTGAAAACCAAGGCAGGCAAAATAAAAGGTTTTATTTAAAACCATGGATGGCAGATTTGAAATGGGTTTTTCTTAAAACCCAGGTTGGCTTTTCGTTTCATCAAAAAAGGTGCCCCGATGATGGAGATATTTAATTTTAAATATTTAGTTTAAATTTTAAATTATTTAAAATTTAAATTTAAATTTTAAAATTAAAAATAAAATTATAGCGCCGACGTCTAAAGAAAGGAGGAAAGGCATATATTAAAAATAATAAGACGTCTAAAGAAAGGAGGAAAGGCGTATATAAAAATATATATATATGCCACCAAAATTTTTGATAAATTCTTGTCCTCGATTTTCGAATGCATTCGAATTGATAATGTAATGCGAAAAGAGCCTATGTGTTGAAGCGTGTGTAAAGAGGCATGTGAAGGGTTTACGAAATTTGGGTCCATTGAAGAATCATTCATGGAGGATAACCAAATGCATAGGCACCTTTGGCCTAGTGGTTCGTGCATTGTGTAAGAAGTAGGAGGTCCTACGATCGAGTCTTGTCGAGGATGCTTGTTGTGTTGAAATGCTCGAAGCATTTTTGAGTTTTCGAAGGGCGCAAAATATTGAGGTATTTGTTTTGGTTCATGCCCCTTTGAACATGTGAGGGCATGTGGCCCAATGACGGCTTGGCCATGGTTAAGGCACTGAGCGAGGAGGCATCAAGGGATCGAATCCCATCAGGGACAGAGGCAAGTTAATATTTTTTAATATTTTATTTTTCTAAAGTTGCCCTAGGAGAAATAAGGGTTATGATGCACCTTAAGAAAAAGAGAGATTTCTGGTGATTTTATTTTTAGAAGTATATCATATTATATATCATTGGAAAGCTTATTTCGAGGGCTATTTTATTAACTTGCTTAGAGGGAGAAATAAGGTGTGTGTAAAGAGATATTTCTGATTTTGTAAAGAGGTTCAAAAGTGAAGGTTGCTTTGTTCTTTTTCAAAGAGGATTAATTCTTTCATGAGGGGACATGATGTATTTTATTGAGTAGGAGTAATAAGGTGTTATTTGGATATTATTGTTGTGTTATTAATCATGATCCCTAACCCTTATTGAAAGTTGAAAAAGAAAGTTTGTTGAGTGTGGCAGATTTAGTGGACAACTAATAAGGCATCAAAAAGGTATGAGCAATATTCTCCATTGACTTTGTTTATGGTGGTTGATTTCTGAAATATCATTGGAGAGAAAAGGATTGATTGTGGTTTCCTTTTCGAAAGTGGTTGGTTGAATGCTTCAAGGTTTTTTGGTTTGAGAGTTGTGTTTAAACCTTGTTTTATAAGCATTGTTGTTGAAGCCATTAGTTGTGTGAAAAAACTTGAGATAGGGTTTGAGAAGAACATGAGTATCATTGTTATGTGAAGAATGTTTTATAAGCATTGTTGTTGAAGCCCATTGATTGTACAAAGAACTTGAACTTGAGTTAGAGAAGAACATGAGTATCATTGTTATGTGAGATTTGTGGTTGAGCATTGTTGGAAACATTTTGAGTTGGTTGATACATGCTTGGACTAGGGTTTGTGAGAAAGAGTTGTTCCTTGTGGTGATTGGTTGAGTAGAGTTGTTTGAGCCTAGTCAAGTGAATGTGTGAAGTGGTTGTTCAAGTTCCATGAAACAAACTATTCTATATTCTGATTTGAGTTGAGATCATTGTGGATCATTGTTGTCATCCATTGTAGAGTGCATTGCCATTCATTATTGAGTTCATCATTGAGCCTTGCCTTCATAGATTTGTGGATGAGATTTGAGTGCTACTTGAGCATGATTGATTGAGCCTTTGAGAAGGCCTTTGGGATAGATTTTTGGATAGATTTGTGGTAGCTTTTGTGCATGATTGATTGAGCCTTTGAGAAGGCTTTTGGGATAGATTTTTGGATAGATTTGTGGTAGCTTTTGTGCATGATTGATTGAGCCTTTGAGAAGGCTTTTGGATAGATTTTAGACAAATTTGTGGATTTTTATTGATTATTGAGCTTTTGGATAGATTTGGAATTTGGAGATTTTGAGCTTTGAGAAGTTCTTGGATAGATTTGAATTTGAGCAAGTTCTTGGTGAGCTTGCTAGAGCATATTTGAGCAAGTTCTTGGTGAGCTTGCTAGAGCATATTTTGAGCAAGTTCTTGGTGAGCTTGCTAGAGCATAATTTGAGCAAGTTCTTGGTGAGCTTGCTAGAGCAGATTTTGAGTAAGTTCTTGGTGAGCTTGCTAGAGATCACTAGATTACCTACCTAATAAGATCAAGATAGCCTATCTGAGCAGATCAGTGGATTGCCTAGCTGAGAAAATAAGTGAATTGCCTTGCTGAGCAGATCAATGGATTGCCTACCTAAGCAGATCAGGATTGCCTACCTGAGTAGATCAGTGGATTGCCTACCTAAGCAGATCAGTGGATTGCCTAGCTGAGTAGATCAGTGAATTGCCTTGCTGAGCAGATCAGTGGATAGCCTAGCTTTGAGCAGATCAAAGTAATCATTTGTATTGGGATAAGGATCCCTATTTCTTTGTGAAATATTATAAGGATATTATCTTGTGGAGTACCCCACATTGGGGGAACCACGTTAAATCTTGTGTCTCAATTGTGTGTGGTGATTTGTGCTCTTGCTTACTATTGCTATCTATGTCATTAATGCACATTGCTATATTTGGATATTGCAATTAAGGACACTAATTGATATTGGTTTGGAAAGAAAGTAAAAAGTGGGTGCTATACTGTTCACCCCCCCTCTCAGTATAAGCTTGTGTTCTTCATCATCCCTATAAGTCATGCATTTACCCAGGTCATCTACAGCCCATATTTTTTTGTATATTCAAAGAAAATTTAAGCCATAAGAGATTTTAAGCACCACGTATCCATTGAATTATCAAAGGGGTATATTTACTTATAGATCTATTATATTCCATTAGATCTTACTAATCACAATCATCCTAGCATCCCCTAACTAATCTCAGTCACCAAATCTTTCCACAAATGTAAACCCCACATCCCATAGGATTCTTTGAAAGAAAATATATGGCCTACATTCATCCACTAGATCAAATAGATAGTTTATGTGTAGTCAAAGGTCTTATAATGCACCAAAATCCTTTGTCTTACTCATCATATTTACCAAAGCTTCTATATGTCCTAATTGTCATGAGGATCTATGTTCCACGTTCATTCTATTAGAACAAATGTGTGGCCTGCATTCATAGTTAGAAAACATCATGCAAATATGGCCACATGTACTTCACTAACCATTGTCTTGGAGCACACTAAAATGAATGGCCACCAAAGACTTTTCCAAGATAATCTATGAGCTGCATTTGTTGGCGAATAGAAACAAATAAACTCCTTGGTCAAACCTATCAAAAAATGTGCAGTTTGCATTGCTCAATAGTTGAAGGAATCAATGACCTGCATTGCTCAATGAAAAGTTCTATAAATATTTGATGAGATGAACGATCCACATTATTTCAATACCTACAAATTAAAAAACTATACATAGGATATGTAGAAAGTATTGAGAATACATGCAAAAAATTTAAAGATAAATAAATGACCCACAGTAGAAGATAAAACAAAATGAATGGTCTATGATTATCTATGAGAGGATCTAGGGCCCAAAAAGTCAAAAAAAATTGGTACCTCTTTAATGTCAAAGTCTTACATAGTTGATTGGCTTCAATAGAGAATGAATGGCTTGTATTTGTCCAAGCCTATATCCATCATTGTGGTTCATTAGGTAGAATATTTATGATTTGCTTAGTTTTATTTTTATTTTTAAATAACTAATGGATAAGATTTCCTAAGTCAATATCGATGGTCCACAAGAGTGCCACATACTAGAATAAGGACACACCAATTGGGTTTGATCAAGGAATTTAAGATCCAAATCTAGTGACATAATAAAAATAAAAATCTCTTTTGAAAATTATAGATAAAGACACATGATTCTATGGGATCCCAAGTGATATTCAAAAAGTGTAGATTTAATTCTCATATAGTTGCATGACCAGGATTGGCATAGGGTCTCCATGCAGGATCATATCATAAATTAGCATGCATTTTTAAAAGCCTCAAAAAATGCAATCACTACACTATGATAGTTGATACCATTATAGAAAGAAAGGTGGTATTCATGGGGTAACAAGAGAAAATAACTTAGTTGGTTGTAATTAAGGTTGAGCGTGTGAAGTGAAATAACTTACTTGCTATAAATCCTTGCCAATTCAAAAAGCTTCACTCGCACTAAGAGATATTAGGTCTAAAAACATTTATAAAAATATTAGCTAAGACACTAAGAATTGCAAAGTAATTATAGAGTCTTTGCAAAAATGTCATAGAATAATCATGTCCTCCTCAAGCACCCACTCAGGCATCCCCATAGGAACTATAGATAGCATTAAACAACTCATAGAGACTAAGCTATATAAAGTAGTATTGGGGAAAGCTATCACCAAGGATGTAATAAAATTCTCAAATAAATCTGGGGTTGACAAGAAAATCACTCCTGAATATTAGTGTGAAGTAGAAGCTACAAAAATTTTTAGTTTTGAGAAGATTGAGGAGGATTATGAAAGACACCCAAGTCTTATTAAAGGATTTTTTAAAAGAGCACAACATGCACAAAACAAGCCTAGACCTTATTGCAATATGTGGACTACCAATCTAGGAAATATAGTGTGCCCAAGGGTTTACTATTCTTCAAACCTACTATGTTGGTTGGCAATGGATTACAAATGGACCATCAAGATAGTTAGAGATGTCAACAGGTGACCTATTCTTAAGATCATATTTGATAGTTTCAAAAGGATATTCCAGCTTAGGCCTACTACACTAATTATCAAAAAAAGGTACTAAATTTATAATCTCATCATATGCTGCTCTCATATACTTATGCAATTTTTTTTGGATATGAATAGACTGTGTCATATAGATTACCAATCAACAAGTTCACACTACAACCATGGGCAAAATATTACATGGACATGATCAAAATTGCATTAGAAATAAAATATTTGACCTGGATTAATAGGGAAGTAATTTTCTTAATTCTCCAATGTAATAGAACTTTCCAAATCCCAATGTATAGAAGAAAATACTTCATATGTAGTTAAATGCACAAGGAACTTGTTACACTTCAACAAGCAATCAAAGAAGAATGTGAACAAATGCTCCCATTTTTATATTACTCAATTCTCATTCATCTATTAGTAGGACATATTGATAAATATAGACTTAAATATTGGGGAGGTGTATACACTACTGATGTGTACAGGATAGGATACCTTGGATACATGTAGAGTCTAGTCATGCCCAATTTTTTGGGGATTTCTCCCAATCACCTATAAATCACTCTATGGAAATCCCTCATCTAGAATAGGCTCTAGTATAGCAATATTTCTACATGAAAAGCAGATAGGAGATTACTTTATTGTAAAGGATTTTTCCTACATAAGGATTTATGGAGACAAAATACCTCTAAAAATGCTCCCTAAATACTGCCCAATGTCCATAGCTACCATAGATATTATTAGATAGACTATCAAAGAAGCCAAAATGATATTGGGCAAGAAAAAAATAAATATCCCTTGGCTTGAAGTTCCTTGTAGACTTGGCCACTACATCTATAAAGGTTTCTCGAGTATGTTGAGTGCAATATGGAAGATAAATAGTTATGGATTTTAAGAGCTCACTTGGAGACCTAATGATCCTTAGGGCGCCTACCAATAATCAATATTGGTAGAATAGTATGCTTGTGGTAATCATAGAGCTATCTCATTTGAATATGACCTTATTGAAGCCATGAAGGGTGGCACGTCTCTTGAAGATATATGGAAGATTTACCCAAAGAATTAAAGAGCTCATCCTTAAATTGAGTATGCTAAGAATTACCCTAGTAAATTGGTAATATTAAGAAGAGATTTAGTTGAATCCATTGCTCCAATTATACCTATAGTTTATCCAAAGAAACTTGAGGACCCTATTCTAAAAGCTATCAATCAGGAGTTTGAGTAGATAGAATTTTTGGTTGACACTATCGATCTAAATAAAGCAGTAACAGAAGCATATTAGCCTGCTTAATTAATTCAAGATGATGCTACTATTACCAGTGAAGGTAAAGAATTTATCCCTACTTCCTCTAAACAAATTTAATCAAGTGCCATGGTTGTTACCTTATGAAAGTAGGCTATAATTGGAATTGCATATGCCCAAGGTCATACCCAAAGCTCTAGTAGTAAATAATAAGGAAATACAAATATATTCAATAATAGAACAATGAATCTAGGAAACCAATGGATTAGAAAATTTACTCAGACGACATCAAGTAAAGGTATCAAGCCCAACCAAATCCCCAGAGCATAAGAAGGCTAGACTTGAAACAACCTCTTCTTCAGAAGCCCTAAAAAGTCTTATGTTGGTAAGAATAGAGGAGGCTATATATTTTGATCCTATTGATCAAAGGAAACTCCAAGTAATTTATGAAGGGGGAGACCCCAGGGATATCCAATATACAGTTGAAGAACCAAATATTCAGATTCTAGAATATCCATCCATAACTATATCAATCCTTATGCCAACAAAAATAAAATCAGTTCAAATCATCCAGGGATAAGGGAAGCCATTAGTGCAAGTTAAATGGGATCCATTTGTCATCTATGGAAAAATAAATTAGATTTAGGTACATGCAATAAGAGAAATACAAAAGGATAATTGGGATATGTAAGTAAAATAGAGACATTGCAGATCAAAATCAAAGAACTTGAAGTAGTTACTCTTCATTTACTTAATCAGGGTACAAATCGGGAAGTAAAGTCCTCCATGGAAGACAAAAAATTTTATAGTATTGCATTTGTGTAGATATATAAAGCAAAGTCATATTTTGGAATCAAAGTAGAGATGGAGATACTAATGAAAGTACTCAAAAATATTATTGACATCATTATTACAATGCAGAGTATTAAAATCCTGCTAGAATATGTAGATACCAAAGTGGCATCAGTATAGCACATATTTGAAAAATATGAAAAAATATATGTATAAATACACAATAAAAAAGTGACCACCCTAGAAGGGGAACATATGAATGTAAGCTAGAATTCACTAAAGTGGACATGTACCTTCAACAAAGATCCAACTAGGAAGCCTTCCTCAAAGAAATGGATAATGGAAGAAAGCAAGCAGGAATTCTATTCCAAGATTGTTTAGCTACAAAGGATTTTGATAGTATAATAGCTATAAGGATACAATATTTTTACTGTGATGAAAAATACAAAAATAAATTAGCTTAAAAACTTAATGACTTGTCTGAAATGGCTAAGTCATTAACTATATTTTCTCAAGAAAATAATCATTCAATGGAAAGTCATAAAAATAAATCCTTGTAGGTGATGGATACAATCATATTTTTCGCTTCTTTTCATAATGAATAATGGGATGAAATAGCCAGCATTGTGGGGATAAGTCAACCAGATTAAGGAGATAAATACAAAGGTGAAGAAGTTAGCCAAGACAAAGCCAAGATGGGGTCCACTACAAAAAATGACAAAGCATCAAGAAAATAGGATAATGGAAAAAAAATAGGCCAACTGTAAGGTCTTAATCCAATATAGTTGTACTGCATTATAAGGATCCTAAGAATGAGAAGTGGCCAAATGTAAGGCTTTAGGTAAAACAACTCAAAATAGTTATAATTTAGTTGTAGTCCACTATAGAGATCAATGACAAAGATGTAGCCAAATGAAGGGGTCATATGGAATTGGTTGTAGCTTAAAAAGGCAAATTCAAGTTATAAATATAGGTTGCATCAACCAAAGACATCATTAAGTTTTGCATAGCCAATTTTTTCCAAAGGTATACTAGGTTGTCCTTGTCTTGTTAGTTGTATCTTCTTTTGTGTCTTGTCTTCTACATCCATCCCTTATTCTCCCCCTTAATTGTGTAGGTCTTTCTAAGGAAGTACCCATATTGGTAAGATCATTTTTAGTGGTTGGAGTGGAAGATAGGAGGCTCTTTATTACATGATTTGAATGAAGAGTTGAGGTTCTCTATTACATTATTTGAATGAAGAAATCTCTTTGTATTTATTTAAAGAGATCTAGGTTATTTTACCAAACTCTAATTGTAAAATATTTTTGATATTAATACAAATCCTACTTCCTCCTTTGGGAATTTCTTTGTCTCATTTGTGTATCTATTTTATATTTGAAAATTACATTATTTGAAAGTGTAAATGGTAATTATTTCACTAGATAATTAATTATAACTGTTACATCATTTGAACGTATATAATCAACCCAATTTTTTTTCCCTTTCTTTATTTATCATTGAATTGTTGATATCTTTGCTACAATTGCATAATGCACAAGGCACCAATCTACTGATAGGATTTTAATTAATAGATTTTGTAGATCTTTGTCAAATAATAAATGTTTTACATTTATTTTATTTTCTAGTTGAGCACAATTGAATTATAGTATAAGCTCCATTTAGGGTTTAATTACCTAACTTGGTTTGTTAGAAGTCATCGTATAATTCTTTCCTAAGTTAAATAGGTGGATCCACTAAATTTCACAGTGATGATTGGATTAAGAAAATTCTATGATGTGACAATATTTAAGGGATGCAAAAATTTTCTCCAACACAAAGAATTGGAATATTGAAAGTTGCAAATTGCACTCTTGTTTTCCGCCCCATCCTGGCATTTCTCCACCATAGAATGCATCCATTACAAAGAAGGTAACGTATCCCCAAAAATGTTACCAATCCAACCTTTACACTAATTTAGGGTTTTAATAATAAAAATAAACTTCTTAAAAAGCTCTTAATTAATTTAATTTTAAACTTATTAAAGTTCATAAAACAAACATTAGAGAACCTTTCACCTAGTTCCTCTAATAATAAAATTATTACCTTTTTAAATGTTAGTTCCACTTACTAACATTAATATAAAATAATATATCACTCATTCTTAATAAATATTAATCAACATATCAAGTGACATTAGCTCAATCGGTTAGATTCCTTAAAATTTCAAGGAGACCAAGGTTTGAATCTTGTCCAATGATACATGGATAATATCCAAGATTTGTTGTAATACCACTATGTGGTGATGATGTAATACGAGTGGGGTACATTTCAATCCCATATAACCCATTAAAAAAAATAAAGCTTAATCAACATATTTATTCCTTTTTTAACAAATGCATCCTCCTATGCATAAACAATATATATTTTTAAAAGAAATAAATGATTTTGCATAGCTTAAATAATTAAATCAATAAATCTCTTCATTTAATCCATTTTTTCTAATGCTACTAACATTAGAATAATAATAATTAATTATCTATCCTATAAATTAAATTAATACCAAATGTTAATATTAATTATTAACATTGATATTAATATCTTAAGTATTAATAATACCAACGTTATTATTAATACCCATCCGGATGAAAATATTAACCATCAATTTTCATGCTTCAAACACATGCATAATGCATCCAATGCAAATCAATAATACACCACATTATTTTTTTCTTAAGTAGGTGGCTCTTTAAGATAACCAATGCTATCACCTACCTACTAAGGAAGGCTTCCTTGCAAATAACAACCTCCTTGCCCAATGGGGTATTCAAACAACACAATATATATGTATGTATGTATGTATGTATGTATGTATGTATGCAAATGCATCTATATGAAGGGTATTATTTTACCCTTGAGTTTCCAATTAACAAGTCATTAGCCATAATTTCTCTTTTTGTCTCTCAATCCTAGTGTTTATCCCATACCAATCCACCTGTGAGAGTAATTGCACCTGCAACCATAAATCTCATCAGCAATACCATATTCTAAAAATAATATAATCAAAGCATAAAATAAAACTGCTTATTCTTATTTACAACATAAAAAGAGACTATTCATCAATACATAAATCAATGTCAAGAATAGGTCATGCTAAGGAGGGTTATTAAAAAAATGAAAACTCTTCATTTGAGACAACATCCACAACAATAACAAAGCTCAACTACAAAAAAAAGCATGCTAGATGCTCAAGACTCTAGAAATATCAACTAGAAGCACAACAAAGCAAGAAAGCGAGCATTGTTGTAGTGCCTCTTTAAAATTTAGAAAAATGAACATCCAAAAAGAACCAAGCATGGTCAAATTTTAGGACTTAGAAGATACAACCGTCATGACTTAGAAAAATCTAAAATACCTTAACAATCCCATCCAAAATAACAATGATAAGAGCTATAACAACATTATCTAGGAAAAAGAGGTTGAACCAACTAAAAAAGGACAACTCACTATCCTCAAATGACTCACAACCAACTAAAATTGTCCCAAAATCTCAACATCAACCCAAAAGCTAGTTCCAAAAATACAGGGCCCAAAACTTGGATAAAATTCAACATAAAAAACAACTCTAAAAACCTTGATTGCATACAAATAACTATGTAACACAACAATATTCTAACAATTTACGTAAATCATTTCAAATGAATTTATACCATGAAAACATTCACTTAAAGCTACTTAGATATTACTAGGTAAATGCTCCACGATAATGCTGCTCTACTCTAGTTCTCCAATACCTTGCAACACCCTTTACAAAGCTTCAAAACAAGCTCCTCTTCTTTATCTGCTAGCCCCTCTCTCCTTCGCACTAGACAATAATTAAAGAGAAGAAATATTCCCTTAGAAATAAATTCTTCTTATTCTTGCCTCTTTTCATCATGTTGGTTGCCTTGTCCATACTCTTGCTTTGGCTAGGCATTATTGAACAACGGGTAACGTTTTTAACTCCAATGTTACCAAAGATTGCCACCTTTCCCGAAATAGTCTATTCTAACCTTTTGGCTTATATTAATTAAATATCCTATATAGCTAGATAATTTTGATTTAATATAAACCTAATAATACTCATTAATAAAAATACTTTGCTCAAAATTAATAATTATTAATTCAAGGCCAAATTATATATATTAATTTATTATTTCCTTTTTGAAACAAGGTATTTAATAACAAGTCATTCACTTATCTCATGAATTAATATCACTTGATATCAAATGTTAATATTAACCATTAACATCGATATCTAAGTACTAATAATGGTTACACCATTATTCATTCTTATCTTTATTAAGTAGCTAACCAATAATTTCCAATATTCAAAATAACATGCAAATACATAGTTATTGCATCATCACAATTATAAACCACGCAATTTGGGTCATTTGTCAACTTGACCATTGATCAAGTTGGACAATCAAGTATAAAAGTGTCAGTCACACTTTTGTTTAGATGTTGTGCTTTTGTTAGCATGAGGAGAATCTCTATGGCATAAAACAGAGGCATGCAAATTTCTTCATCCCACTACCTCTGATCCCTCATGCTTAAACCATGAACCAGACTTACAAAATTCAAAATTGATCTTGTGCTATAATGGAATCTTGGACCTAATTTTCCCTCATAAATTGCCATCCAAAAATTTATAAATTCATCCCTTGGGTGAACATTTCATAAGACACTTTCCATTATCATTATTCTGCCCAAAATTCTCTCTAGCTTTCATATTGCATTCTTCAAATTTGGAGAATTCATCATCAAGAATTTGGGCAAGTCAAGAAAGGCAAAGGGGAATTGGGGTAAGGAGATCATATTGGAGCAAGAAGGAGCTCATGCTAGGCTATATATTCCCTAGCTTCTCTTTCTTTCCATTTACATGTTCTTATTTCATGGATTTTCCCCTTCATTTAGCCTTGCTAACTTAGATTTTCCATTGTTTTAGTTACTTTTCCTCTTGTTTTTTGTGTATTTCATATATATTTTACATTTAAATTCTATTTTTCAAGCCTCTAACAAGTGTTTTATATTTCTATTACATCATTTATAGTTTATTTTGAATTTTTGACCATTTATATGCTCATTTCATTCTATTTTGTATTCTAAATCTCTATTTTCTCTTACATTTAAGCATTCAAGTTATTTAATCCTTTTATTCTCTGGTATATCATCTAACATTAGCTTACAACCTTATTTGCATTATCTTATCATTTACATGCTCATAACTTCATTTGTAGGCTTATATGCTTATTTGATCATTTAGCTTTAGATTTTCATGCAAATGTTGTTGAGTTTCGTTACAATTTCATGTTATTTTAATTTATAAGTATTCCATGCTTATTTTAATTTCATATTAACATTGTTGCAGGCCTAATACTATTTCATTATTTTTATCCTAATATTTTGCTTCATGTTGCATACTTTAGTGTTCCTCATTTAGTTTAAAACATCATTTATACTTTGTTTTAGAATTTTACAAGTTTTAATAGCAGAATATATTTCCATTTTCCACCTAATATCCATTGCATAGTATTCCTTTTATCGTAGCATATATTCAATTGATTTTGTAATCTATTATTCCTTTTTGTAAGCATTTCCAAAGCATTTTTCAAGATATTTTAGCATCCCTACATCTTAGTTTTAGTAATTTTTAGCATTTTATTTCTATTTCATATTCCCTTTAACCATAATTAACTCATATTGCAAGTTTTGTAATATTTAAAACTTATTTGATAGATTTTTGTAAATCCTCAAGTATCAGGCCCTAGGGATTGGGGGTTTCAATCCATTTCTATGATTTCAAGTCAATTTCACCCAATTGGTCAAAAATTTCTCTCCAAAACTCACCCATCCTCTATTATGAAATAAATTTACCACAACCTATAACAATTGGAACTTTCAACTCTTTTGTTTTACACAATTAGGTCGTGATAAAAGTGTCAATGGTATTTTTTTCTAGTTGTGTTTCTTTTGTTACATCAAGGTTTGCTTCCAAATCCAAGTTTCATACTCAATTTTGTTTTAAAAAAGAGGATTTTATTATCTAATAAGACAACCTATCAGCTCACTACATTTAGAAAGACCCCCAAAACCAACTTATTTGACTTTTTTACCTTCAAGTTTTGCAAATTCTAAAAGTGCTAGTTAGCTACAAACGTGCTAGTGACACCTCTATTAACTTGTGGTACTTCTATTTAGCCTAAAAAATAGGTAATAATACTACTTGGAACCCTTTTTCTACTATTTTTTTATTATTTCGTATTTTTTGGTCTTTGTTTCTAAAACTTATTTGCTTAAAATCACATTTACTTTGGGTAATTAAGGAATCCTTTAGGATAGTCAAATTTTCTTTACAATCCTTTAGGAGGGAAAAGTAAATCCATTTTTGTGATTTATCCAAGGAATATTTCCCTTTATACCTTCTCCCTAGTCCTCAATAAGTAGAAGACTCCTAATGCTTCCAGCAAAGCCTTGCATATCAAGGACAACCTCTCCCATAGCATGATCTCAGCCCAGTCCATTGAAGATGTTGATCTGCTAATAAATTTGGATGACATTGTGTCCCTAGTGATATCCATGCTTCTTCATGTGGGTAAAATCATCAAAAATCTCAAAGCCCAAAAGGTGGATACCCTGGCTACAAAAGCCTTGATGAAGGATAATAAGGACTAGGATCATCCACCAGCTTTTGAGTAGTTGGTGTTTCTAGATGTTCCTCTTATTTTTTTGGTGGTTTGGGTTAATCCTTTGTCCTTTGGTGTTTGGGATGATCCTTGTGCATGTCATCCTCATTTTTGTTTGTTTCTTGGGTAGTCTCTTCTCCCTACCCTTAATTTTATTTATGATCTCCTAGCTGGTTTGGTTGGTTGAGGTCTTCCCATGTTGGAGTACCTCCCTTTTTTATTGCTTTGTAAAAGGTTTGGGGACCCTTTCAAAATCCCCTTTTATCAATAAAAAAAACTTTACAAAATGTAAAATAGGCAAGAAATCAAAGTCATTTAGCTACATTTTTGGCTAATTTATTTTGTTGAATTAACCCATAAAACACAGTACAATCTTGAACATCAACACAACATTTTTATAGACTTGAGGTAGAGCCCACTCATGTTATATTCTATTTTTAGGTCTCATTTGGAAATATACTCAAGGTGCTAACCCATATCATGTGCATTAAGGTTCCAAATATACATTTTTATGAACCCAACATGAACACTCCCTTTTGCCTTAACAAGATAAAAATTATTCAAACTTAAACAAGATAGTGTAAATCACATTAATCAAACATAATAAGAGCAAAACAAAATTATTATTCCTAATGGGGTAAGGATAAAAACCCCTTGAGTAAAATGATGTATGAACTTTGGGGGGATATCCCTCTTGGCTAGTATATCATGGTGGGCTAACGAGAGTCATAAGATAGGGTGTTTTTCCAAGGTGACAAGGATTTCAAAACATCTTCTCTTCTTTGCTATAACAACTTTAGAAATATAATTTTAATAAAATTAAGTTCCCTTCCATAAAAGTAATTAACCTATGGATCAACATCCTTATAATACTTGAAGCAAGGGTATAGTATCATCATATTATGAAATCCTTACCCATAAACATGAAGAACAAGTAGAAACCCTTGGGGAAACCAGGAACCTTGGGACGAAGAACATGTTGAAAAAGTAGGTTTTAATTCCATAGATTATATTAGAGAATATTTAAAAAGGAACAAAAGTATCTTCTCATATATCCTTAGATAGGAACTTGAAGAGAAAAATAGAAGAGAACCCTCTACTTCTCATGAAAATTTTGAACATTCTAATGGGTAATATACTATTTCCCAAATACATGAAATTTAAAATCATCTTGCTAGTCTTAATGTGACTATGGCCATCCAATTGATTCTACAACTCTCCCAAACATATTTATAGGTGAAAGAATCATGGGCATACTAATTTGAACATCCCATAGCATCACAATACCTATACCAAACCCTAAATCTACAAATACTTTTTTGTCAAATGACTTGGGGGTTAATTATGCACCTCCACCTACAACATCTAATAAAGTTGTACAACTTTTTGTAACTTTACCTTTTGTATCTCAACCTTAGTATCAACCCCCATTAATTTTATTGACACATCCAAATCCATAAAATGAGGAATTTAAAAATATCAATGCCAAAATTGAACACCTTGAAAAGAGGGATTCTAAATTCGAAGAATTAGAATGTCAAATTACCTCTCTTAAAGAATCATCATGACAAAAAAATATTTTTATTAATTCTATAATGAATCATTAGACCCCACAATATTTAATCATCCTTTTCCACCAAATTTTGAAACTCAATTTCAAATGTATAATTTAAAACAAGATCCCATTAATCACCTAAGATTATTTCAAATAGCATGTAGTGATATAAATCATGATGAAAAGTTACTCCTTAGGTTATTCCCTAAAAGCCTTAGTGGATTAGCCTTAGAGTGGTATTTATAAATACCACATCATTCCATTAAAAGTTTCAAGGAACTTATGGAGGCCTTTGTTAAATAATTTGCAAATAAAATCACCATAGATTATCTATACCAACTAAAGCAATCCAAAAATGAACAATTCTCAAAATTCTTAGCTAAATGCAGGGCATTTGTAGGAATACTTTGATACATTCCTTCCCATAAATAAATCTTTCATATTTTCATAAGAAACCTCCATGAACAATTATCCTATCCTTTAGAAATTACCAACATTACCTCTTTTTAAGAAGTCGTGGACATGGCTAAAAGGGTAGAATTCATCATCATAAGACAAGGAAAATTGAGCTATAAGAAGGAAGAAGATAAAAATTTTAATAAAGGACAAAATAAAATTAAACATATTTTAGGGGATGATGTAACTGATTCCTATCAAAACAACAATGTAAATACAACTCAGAATACTCCTCAAAAGTTAGTATTGTCAAAAAAAGATAAATCTAAATTATAATTTATAAATACTGGCCAAATCCAAACCACCATTCTAAAAATGCTACTTGATTCAAATATGATAAATCTTCCACCTAGACCTTGGGATACTTCAAAGGAATTACCCAATTGGTATAAACATGTTGAACATTGTGACTACCATCATGTAGAGGACCAATAAATCTCATTTATGATCTCATAGAAGAAGGAAATATAATTTTCAATCAATAGGATACTCCTAATAAAAATTTAGGAATATTTCAAAATCCTCTACCAATCCATAACCAAAAGGCTTCCAATTTTGAAGGTACAATCCATTTGTCAAAACTAGCATATGTAGTAACTAGACACTAAGCTAAAAACCAATCTTTAGAACCATTTACAAAACCACCCTTGTTCATTCCTTGCAATTCCAAGGTGAATGTTCCTAACAAATCACCTTTATTCCTTGCACCTCCTGAAGATACCTTACATTATTTTGATCTTTGGCAATAATTGGAAAATATACTAGCTAAAATTTCCCTTCAAGAATTGCTAAAAACATCACCTGCCCATAGGGAAATATTGCTTAAACTCATGGGTGAGCAAGAAGTCCCTAAAGACATCTCCTAATGATACTTTTAATATAGTAGGATTCACTAGGGTTAAAAATGCTATCTTATCATTTCATTAAATAGAAAAACCTCTTGAAACCTTATTAGGATATTCAAATATTTATATAATAGCCCAAATAGGGGATAAACATATCAAGAGATTTTTGGTCAACAATGGATCAACCCTTAATGTTTGTAATGTTAAATTTTTTATAGAATTTTAAGTACAAAATACTTGCAAAAATTTGACCTCATTATTACAGCTCTTGATAATGAAAAATGAGACGTCACAAACACCATAACCTTAACACCCTATTTTAAGTTATATCATGTGTTGTAATATATAACATTTTGCTTGATAGAACTTAAATACATGCCATGAAGGTAGTACCATCCACTCTGCACTAATGCTTACAATATGAATATTAAGGAAGGATTGTCTAGATTCCTAGAGATCTAGAACCCTTTGCCTTATGCAATCTATTAGACAGTCAACAAATAAAATTAAAACTTTCTCCCTCACTCAAATCAACATTACCATCATCTTATAAATTAAATAAATAAAAAGAGATACTAGAGGGACCTTTTATTCACTTAATATAAGACCCTCAATCTTATTCAAAAGAACAAATCAACCTAATTCATCCAAATCTAGATCCTTTTGTAGATTTAGTTAGTCTTTTTCTTTCCCCTCATATCACAGGCCTACCCAATGAAAATGCTTAAAAGTCCAAATAGGAACTTATGCATTTATCTATGGTGGAACCACTTTTTATGAATAAACTCAAGATGGTAACTTCATGCCCAATCAACAAACATATACATCATGTTATATATCACCTACATTTTTTTGTATCTAAATAAATGCTAGTCAATATGGATTATCAAGGAAAAATCTTAGGTCAATTTCAAAAAGGCATTTAAGAACCTTTAAAAGCCAAGCCTTGGCCAGGATGATGTGGGATAGGATTTATCCCCAATAAGAATGAGCCATCACCTTTATTAGAAGAATATGATGAAAATGATTACACCAAGTCTCTCCATTGATCCTAATGGGATGATAAATATGATAAGGAACTATGGTCACTTCTCAATGTAACACCTCATAAAACCTTATGTTATACTAGAACCAACATGTTAATAATTATCTATCCTGAACTCATATTTGACCAAGAAAAAAAGACATCAAATATTCTTGTGATCAAGATCATATTGAAGAATACCTTAAGCAACTATTCAATATAGATGTTGCTCAACTACCTAAACCAAAATTAATGACAATAAATCCCCAATAATTTGAGGACTAAGGAGTATTACTTACTCCTTAATTTGAGGTTGAATAAAAAATAATAATTGAGGAAACAATAGACATCAACATTAGCACTGAGGAAAATCCTCAAATCTCAAAATTAGAAAAGGTCTTAACACAAGATGAATAAAAAATACACAAACCTTTTAAAATATTTCAATAACATTTTTTCTTAGACTTACATAGACATTTTTAGTATTTATCCCTCATTAGTTGTGCACCATCCTGTTATGCATCCAGGTGCTAAAAAAATTAAACAAAAACTAAGAAAAATGCACCATAAGGTTTCTCTCGTAGTCAAGGATGAGATTCAAAAAATTTTAGATGTTGACTTTATAAAATCCATAGACTATTTGTATTGGATGTCAAACATTGTTCCTATCACCAAGAAAGAAGTATCCATTCAAATTTGCATAGATTTCAAAGACATAAACAAAGCATGTCCCAAGGATGACTTTCCATTACCAAACATAGGCATAATAGTATATTTTATTGCAAGATACAAAATATTATCTCTAATGGATGGATTTTAAAGATACAACCAAATAAAAATTACCCCTAAAGACCAATCTAAATTGTTCTTCACAACCCCTTAGGGTACATGTTACTATCAAGTCATGCCTTTTGGCCTAAATAATGTAGGAGCAACATATAAAAAAGGTATGCCATATATTTTTCATGACCTTATGCATGAAATTGCAAAATATTATGTATATAACCTCTTAGGGTGATATTGAAAGAGATAAGATCATATTCAAGACCTAAGATGCATCTTTAAGAGATTTCAAGAATGTAAAGTTTAGTTAAACCACAAAAATATATTTTTGGTGTAACATTAGGAAAATTATTAGGATTTATCGTATCCCATTGTGGAATTGAGGTGGATCCCACTAAAATTATAGTAATAAAAATATGCCACCACCAATAAGTATGATCAAACTTCATAGTATTCAAGGCAAATTACAAGCCATTCAAATATTTATCTCACAACTAGAAAAAAAATATCAACCATTTTATGAACTTCTAAAGAAAGATACCAATTTTGATTAGGACAATAAATGCCAAAAAGATTTTGAAGCCTTAAAATATTATCTTTTAACACCATCTATTTTAATACCACCCAATCCAACCCAACCATTTTTGCTATACATTTTTGCTACTAATCATTCCCTTGAAGCTATGCTAACTCAATATGATAATAAACATTGTGAAAGGGCTATCTACTATATAAGTAGAACATTAGTGAGTTATGAAAATTGCTATAAACCATTGGAAAAGTTGTGTTTGAAAATTTGCTTTTCCTCGTTCAAGATGGAACATTACATGCTTAGCCAAAATACATATGTTATAAGGGTGGATTCTTTATGATACCTAAAATCAAAACCTTATATTTTAGGGTGGACTGCAAAATGGGTCATCACACTTAGTGAATTTGATATTGAATTCATTAATAAAAAATAATCAAAAGGACAAGTTATAGCATATCAACTTGCTACAACACCTTTAGAATCAAAACATCCTTTAGATATAATATTCCTTCATGGAAACATTCTAACTATATAAGATCAAGATCTTGAATCTTGTATTTTATATTTTTATGGAGCTCAATGCATCAAAGGTGTAGGGGTATAAATTGTCCTAGTTACCCTACAATAATTCATACCATTATCCTTTAAACTTCAATTTGCATGCACTAATAATACAAAAGAATATGAATCTCTCATCCTGGTTCTTTGAGCCATGTTAAATCTAAAAATCAAGATATAATAGTATATGGTGATTAATAATTGATGATTAACCAAATCAATGATATTTACCAAACCAAAGATGACAAATTGAAGCCTTATAAAGATATTATAAAAAAATAATATCTTATTTTGACAAAACCGCAATATAAGCCATTCTATGATATAATAATCACCATGTAGATGCTATGGATACTACAACATATCTCATACCCTTAGAATCAGAGGATGAACAAGGCTTCATTGTCATATGATCAAATAAAGAACCTCTGACATTAAAATCATGTCAACAACCTTCAAATATTTGTACCATTGAATCAAATTCACGTCAAGAGCCTTGGTATTAAGATATTTTTAACTTATTGAAATATGGCACATTACCTAAAGGATTAAATCACATAAAATAAAAAAATTAAACAAATAGCTTAAAAATATGTCATCATAGGAGATATTCTATATTGAAACTCCTTTGAAGGTATACTCCTTAGATGCATTAAATTAGAAGCAATCCATGATGGATCATGTGGTAGAAACTTTAGTGGATTATACATAGATATAAAACTCCTTATAATGGGTTATTACTGGCCATTCATGAAAAAAACATTTGTAACTATGTCACAAAATGTAACAAATGTCAATGACATGAAAATTGTGTTCATGCTCCTTCACAAGAATTTTAACTAATTACATCACCTTGGAATTTCTCCACTTAAGGACTAGACTTAATAGGTAAAATTGATCCTCAATCATTAGTTGGATATAAATTCATTATTAAATTATTTTACTAAGTGGATTGATGCCATGCCTTTATCCTCCACAACTAGAATTCAAGTTTTCAAATTCATTATCAACCAAATCATTAGCCACTATGTCATACCATCTATCTTAATTGAAGATAATGGTATACCATATAAAAATAAATAAATCTATAAGGTCTATGGCAAATATAAAATTAAATATAAATGATCATCTCCTTATTATCCTCAAGGAAATGGTCAAGCAGAATCCTCTAATAAGACATTAATCAAAATCCTTAAGAAATTGGTCAATACAAATGGTTGAGATTGGTATTTGTGACTATATCTTGCCTTATGGATATATTGTACTAGCATGAAAACCCCTACAAGCACAACATATTATGCTTTGGTATATGACATTGAAGTAAATTCTCCTTTTGAATTTAAAAAATCCTTCTTTGAGAGTCTTACTACAGGACTCTTTATCGATGATGAATATTGTCTAGGCCACCTTCATCAATTAGAGCTCTTAGAATAAAAATATATCAATGCCTTAGAAAACTTAAGAACTTATCATAACAAACTTCAACATGCCTATAATAAGAAAGTATGCCCAAGGCATTTTGAAATTGAGGACCTAGTCATCAATGAAAGAAAAAAATTCCCAACACCAAAGATGAGTTCAAAGGAACATTTGAGCCTAATTGGCTAGGTCCTTTCAACATTATGGTCAAATTTGGCTCTATAACCTACGACCTATCCAATTATAACATAGATAACATAAAGAACCAGTCAAAATGATGCATCTCAAATGATTTTATGCTTAAATTTTCATGACCTACTTGTTCATGTACTTGAATACATGGTTTCTTGCTTGCATGTCTGCCTAATTTCATATTTACTTGAAAATAACATGCCTAAATACATGGTTGTTTGGATTTTACTGATCATACCATCAAGTATAGAAGATTCATGATGAGGCAATAACAATCCTACATAAAAAAAAATAGTTATTTGCATTACATTTGCTTTGGGTACCTAGTGTCAAGTGGTCTTCCCAATCCAACAATTTGATTGCTTTACCTCCTTCTACTATACTTTATTCAATTATACTATTTCTTGTCTATCACATTTCTTCTCTTCTTATCCATATTTTGGGTTAAGTGATGTATGACACGATCATTCATGGCCCTAATGTCCCAAATTATCCATTTATTTTTTCCCAATATTAGGCACCCAACACTAAATAAATTACCTCCACTCTACTTTCTTCTACTTTCCCTACTTTATATCAACATTTCTTCTCTTATTCTCCCTCTATTGGGTTAAGTTATGCATGAAACTATCATCTATGAACTTGATTACCTGACCTTATCCCTTTCTTCTATTCCAACATCAAAATTATTTACATTCAATTTTAATATTCAAACAATTTTCACATCACATTTTTACTCATAAATAACTCAAATATAAACACTATTTCATCAACAAACCTTGCTTATCGCCATATATGCATTAGGTAGTGGCTATAAATATTCAAATATTTTGATGATGTGCTCAGTGATCTAGGAAACCTTCATCATACTTAATTAAATAAATATTTTATCATACATCCTTATGATTAGAGGTAAGGCTCAATGTGCCATTCAAGTAGACTGGCATATCATATCCACTTGTTCTACATACTTGTGATTACATTATGAGCACTCCAGTTAATGGATATGAATTTCTAATTAACCATGATTGGAAACTTCAACAATACCCTTCTCACATTAGTCTTAATTTTAATTACATATTAGTAGAGAAATTAGGTGTTTGTGTTTGATGTCTCATGTGTCTATAATTTTTTGCATATGTTTTAGGAAATTGACATAATCCTAAACACTCTTATTGATATATCAAGAGATATAGGATGCTTTTAGCACATAATTACTATTCATCAACATAAGGTTATCATCACCATAAAAATCAATATATTTATACATTTATCTAGGGTAA
Source organism: Wollemia nobilis (assembly GCA_028583015.1). Classification (NCBI taxonomy): domain Eukaryota; kingdom Viridiplantae; phylum Streptophyta; class Pinopsida; order Araucariales; family Araucariaceae; genus Wollemia; species Wollemia nobilis. Next base: position 10,357,768 of record JAQPPZ010016890.1, read on the forward strand.
ATTGCTTCCAAAATTCAAGATGAATAAAATACATCTAGATTTTCCCTCATTTGGGAGCATACTGTGAACTTGACATAAAATATTTTTCCTTATATATTGACATAAAAGCATTATGAATACCATATGAACATTTCTACATACATTCTTCACTCTCAAATATTACACATACTTCAACATAAAAACATCATGAACATACTTCAATATAAATGCACCTCTTTGGAGGAAACTCACTTCTCATTGCTACACATATTCCTACATTTTATTCACCACTTGGGAGGCATATATTAAATCAAAAATATAAATTATTATGCATACTACACTTAGATTTTCCTTATGTTTTTCATAGCATAAGATATGACATAAATTCCTTTAGGAATACAAAATGGCCTTTAGGAGTACAAAAGGATCTTTAGGCATACATAAAGTCCTTCAAGTAGGTATAAAGTCCTTTGGGAAAGCATAAAATACTTGGTGTAGGCATAAAGTCCTTTGGGCAAGAATAAATTCCTTTGAAAATACACAAAGTACTTTGATCAGGCATAAAATCCTTTAGGTAAGCATAAATTCCTTTGGGTAGGCATAAAGTCCTTTGGGTAGGTATAAATTCCTTTGAGTAGGCATAAAGTACTTTAGGAAAGCATCACTAAAATTTACTAACAACAGCTAACTATACTAACCATAATACATATATCTCTTGTACATATTATAGGTATCTTATCATGTTTTAAGTGCTTCTCCTTTATGTGGATTTTTAGGTCACCATTTAAGCACGATGAGATTTCATTCCATTCCCTAAGTGCTTGTACATTATCATGAATCTTAGTCCACCACTTATAAATAGAATAATTATAATTGCATCCTTTAATTACTTGTTCATTATCATGGCTCTAAGTCCATCACTTGAAGATGTATACTTATCTTATAAATGTTTTCCAGGCTCAAATATCAACACTTAAATGGGATTATAATGGGTGCTTGTCCTTTGTTAGGTTTATATACCACTAATACATAAAATTAAAAGCATAGTTTTGAGTTCTTGTACATTATAAAAATTTTAGGTCACCACTTAGTAACAATATCTAGCCTTCTTTAGTGCTTGTCTATTATCTAGTTTCCTAGGCCACCACTAGAATTACATGTTTTACAAAAGATTGCTTGTTGGTTTTAATGACTATTATATTTTTCATATTTGGTTTGTTTTTATAATATATTAATCATGTGAACTAAATAAACAAATACTTATCATATCACCATCACATCAAAATACAACATAAAATAAAAATTGTGTCATAACTACATAAAATCCTCAAAGTCATGCATGCTTATAAGTCTAGTGTACCATAGTATAAAACTTTGGCACACTCGGCCCTATTATCCAAAAGAGTTGCATAACATGAAAAAATTGGTGCACTCATCCCTATAATACTAACACTAACTATAGCTAGATCTTGCATCCTCGCCTCGAGGTGCTTATGGAGGAGGAGGCCTAAAGCCCACTAATCTCTATGAATAATGACTCATGGATAGAACCATCAACCTTGTACGCATCGATAATGGATCTCTACTAGTAGTAGGTACTAACATATGATATAAATTATGGTAGTTTCTAGCTTGGTTCCTCTCTCTCAACCTACACAACTATTGATTGCAACTCCTCCCTTGCTCTATCAACCTTTACCCTTGCTTTTTTAGTCTCTGTTCTCTTCCTAGCAAGCTCATTCTCTAGCCACTCAATGTGTTACATTTTAGGTCTAATTAGTGTAGCTATAAAATTTGAATATAATTTCCTACCTACTATATAAAGGATCTTATCCCTCTCTTGGATAGCTTTCTCTAAATCAACTTGCAACTAAACAATAGCTACATATCACTGACTCATAAGAGCATCCTACTCTTGCTCCACCCTAGCCAACTCCTTCTAATATATGTATGTCTCTCCCATGCTACCTTTATTACCATTAGCTACTCTCTCCCCATATATAAAATCCTTAGTAAATACTCTATCTCACTCTGTGTGGTCTCCTCTACTAATTGAATAATGCTAGATCCTCTAAATAATATTCATACTAAGGATATCATAACCAATAGATCCCGTACCGATCTAAAAAGCATACACCTAGTAATACATTAATTGAAATCAATAATTAAAGCAAGAAATGAAATACAAGATTGCATATGACAAGAAAGTGAATGTTTCTTTTATTAATATTGAATCAAATCTTGGTTACAATCATGCCCCTATTAGGGTCACCCAAATTTTGATACAATTAACACAATTAATCATGGAATACATAAACTTTCTAAATGGACACAAACTACTCCAAGGTATCAATGACCTTCTTCTCCATGATTAGAGGAATTTTTTTCCTTGCATCTCAAAACCCTGTTAGTCCTGCGTGCAATAAACAACAAGAAGCAATTAGAAACAAAGGAGGCCTCTCTTGATGAGGCTTTTAGGAGGTATTTGCATAAAAGGTAGTATAACTAGCATGAAATCAAGAAAGTGCAAGAAACATACTAAAATTATATTAAACCTAAAAATATTACTACAAACACATAAGCAAAAGCATATCTAGCTATCTATTGGCCTAATTAATAAATTGAAAGCATGGAAGCATGAAAATAACCATTAGTGCCATAATTGAAAAAGTTAAGGGAAATGAATAAAAGCTCTAATTGCACTGGTCAAAGTCTCTACTAAAGAAAATTAACATGATATGTATCTAATATAATATAATTAAACAAATCCTACAACTAGAATACAAGAAAACTAAAGATGATGACCTGACCATGGGTCTGATGCATGGTGAACACTGTCCATTGCGGTTGAGCTTGAAATGCTCTTGCTCTCCTAATTTGGTGTCCAATATTCAATTCTCCTTGAGGAATTGATTATCAAGGGTTGCCACTATGTCCTCTGACAGATTTGGCAGTTGAATTTCTTAGTTGGTGCACAAATTGCATGAATTAACATTTCTTGAATCTCCTATCCTCCTAGGACCTCCATGGCAAGTGATCTCCAATTGGGCAGAAAAAGTGTTCCTCTTAATGCATGTAAGTGAGTATGCAATTTGACAAGTCTTTGTTGCGTTTCAAATCGAGATTCATCTATATATTTTTCCCATTAGGAGGGGGGTTTTATATCATTTGCCAAGGGCTAGGGGTGGCTTCATGAGAAAGCCAAGAAAAATATTGGGTGGTTGAGATTTTTGGATGGAAGGATCTAGAACCTTCCTCACTCAAACCGCTCTAATCTACAACCAATTGGCCATTTGAACCAACTTTGAATTGGTCAAAGGCCAACTGACTTTGAGGTCTGACTACAGTTGATAAGCATGGTCAAATCTGCTAACCATGGGTGTTAGCATCAGCTAGCACTAACTAGGCAAAGGTACCCAAATTGAGTGGTAAAAACCATTGCTATACCTTGGTATCTGTCCAAGGTCTTCCATATGGTCTTCTAGCATGTACCATATGAGTAGTCACCTCAACATGATGCATTTTAGGTGTCTACAAATACCCCTTTTGAGATGCATTATGATATTGAACAATGTTGAGCAAAAATAGACCTCCTAAAATGATGTCGTAGGTTGGATGATGATCATTGGTCTGATCAAAATTAGATGCTTGAGTCCTGTAAAGAAGATGCACATCCTAGAATAATTGCTTCCAACTAGATGAAAGGCTTAAATTTGAAAGAGTTTGCACTTGTCATCAGATATTCGGTTAGCTTTGGTGCTACAATAGGAGTTAGGCCTATATAATCAAAATGAGGAGAGCTACAAACTAATTGTCATATGTGCTATTTGCCCCAACAGAGGGTAAGCTTATGATAGTCGTTGGCAATGATTCGTAAGACAAACACAATTTTGACAAGATCTAGGATCTACGATCAAATGATATTTTGTTGACTTTGATTATGATTTGATATTATGACTACCCCCTCAAGCAACGAGTCAATGAGGGTAATGAAAATTAAATGAAGTGACGAGGTAACTTGACCACTATGAATGATCTTGAACAAATTTAAATATTTAGCATTTGAATTATTGGCAAGGCCTAATCAGCTATGATTGTAACTATTAATAATAATTGTATATTTCTATCCCATGGAGTGGTCCAACCACGAAGGCCTTCTTAGGGAATCAAAATGAGGACAATTCTAATTAGGCTTATGTTGAATCATATTGTCAATGATCTACTAAAAATATCATAGGAGAATTATGATGAATATATCATTTCCTTGGAGTAGTCTGGTCGCTTGGACCTTCTTAGGGATTGAAATGAAGCATACAATTCAACAATGACTAATTTTCCCCAAGTGTCCTTATGGTAATTTACTCATATTTTTGGATTTCATGGATCGCAAGTCACTGCAACCACCAAGTGTATATGGTAAATAACTAAATACAAGGTACATTTGGATTTTAATGTTATCTAATTTTTTTGTATGTTTGTATTTTTTTGAATTATCTGGTCTGGTGGGTATTTTTAATTTGTTATTTTATAGCTCTCCATGATGGGAATTGAGAGCATTTATTGTAGTTTGCTGACCGTGTCTATCAAAACTGATTAAGAAGTTCAATTTTCTTCACCACGGCTCATATCCATAGGCAGAAAACCCTAATTCAAGGACCGTGGTTGTCAGACGTGGTCTGAACCAAATTTGAAAAGTATATAAGGCTTTTCCCATTTGAAAATTTTCATTATTTACCTAAAACTGCCAGTAAAACAAAGAGCTCTAAGAGGTAAAAAGTAAATTCTGACATAGAACGCTACCACAAACCTCACTGATTCCCTTCTATCCACACCGATGGCCGACCAGCCAGAAGCTTCAACTAGTGGGAGAGTTGGTTCTTCCAAGGTAACACATAAACCTGTTGGAAATTTTGAGTCCTTAAATTTAAAGTTGTCATTGATGTCAAGAAATGAAGTCATCATTAAATATCAAGGAATTTGTTAAGAAACAAGTTATCAAAGTTGTCATTGATATTCTAGAAGAAGCTTCTAATAAAGTCAATATCAAAAGGAACAATGCAAAAGTTAAAGGCAAAGGGCTCCATAATATTTTTAAATATTATGTGGAAGCATAAGTTAAAAGGTTTTTCTTTAAAACCAATGATGGAAAAAATAAAAGGTTTTTATTTAAAACCAATGGTGGCAAAAATAAAAGGTTTTTATTTAAAACCAATGGTGGCAAAAATAAAAGGTTTTTCTTTAAAACCAATGGTGGTAAAAATTAAAAGGTTTTTCTTTAAAAAAAATGGTGGAAAAAATAAAAGGTTTTTCTTTAAAACCATAGGGTTTAAAGAATTAATTTATAAAATTTAAATTCAAAAGAATTTAAATATTTTATAAATTAATAAATTTTCAAAGGAAAATCGAGCACCGACATCATGCATGGAGGAAGAGATTTAGTATAAAATATAATGCCTTAGAGGCACTTCAATTTCTCCTTTTTCTCAATGATAAAAACGTGCAATTGTGTTTAAATCTATAAGGAAGAAAGAGCAGCGAAAATCTTATTTATGCACCAGTTAACATAGCCAAGGTATGGTGAGAGATAGTAATCATAGCCAAGGAGTGATACAAGGTAGCAAACATAGCAAAGGTGTGGCTAGAGACAACAAACATAGCCAAGGAGTGGTACAAGGTAGCAAACATAGCTAAGGTGTGGCTAGAGACAACAGAAGTAGCCAAGGAGTGGCACAAGGTAGCGAGCATAGCTAAGGTGTGGCTCAAGGCATCAAATGTAGCCAAGGTGTGGCTTGAGGTAGTGAACATAGCAAGGCGTGGCCTGAAGCAAGTGAAGGCGTAAGGTGTGGAGGCTCCAAGGGAGAACAAATCTCCATGGTGGTGACAACCAAGAGGAAGGCGCTTGGAAGAAGAAGCGCTTCAGGCATTAATAAAACTGGTAATTTTTTTGTTATCTTTAATTTTAATTTAGGCTAAGGTTGAATAAATGAGAAATAAGGTTGTAATTAATTTGATGAATGCCTAAATTAAAAGGGAGTAGTTTTTATAAAGCATTGAGGTGAAAATATTTACTTGTGGGTGAAATACTTTTACCTTAGAAAATGGAAAGATAAATTGCATTATCTTATTAAAATAATTATATTTAATGCAATAATAAGTTTAGGGAGTTATAAGTAGAAATAGCTTTGGGTTTTGAAAAACAAAGTAGTAAAGTGACTTATGCTTGAGAGGTGAATATTCAAAATAGTTTGGTGTTGGATATTATTTTGAGATTGGAGCAATAAGGTATACTCATGAATTAATAAATGCATTGTATTGTCATCTAATCCTCTTGAGATTGGCAAAGGAATATTGTGTTATTGTGGTAGATTCTTGAAAGTCATATTTATCAATAAAAAGGTATGGGCATTATTTTTAATAAGTTTAAGTTGATTGGTTATAAAATAAGTTTGGAGTGAAAAGGACTTGATTAGGGTTTCCTTTTAAGTGTGTTTGAGTGATTGCTACAAGGTTTTATGGAATAAAGAAGTATAGTTAAAACCTTGTTTTATAAGCATTGTTGTTGAAGCCATTGTTTGTGTGAAGAAATTACAATAGGGTTTGCGTATCATTGCTATGTGAAGATTGTTTTATGAACAGTGTTGTTAAAGTGAATTATTGAGCAAAGAACTTGAACTAGGGTTTGAAAGAACATGAGTATAATTGTTATGTGAGGATTGTTGTTGAGCATTGTTGGAAATATTTTGAGTTGATGTTTACATGCTTGGACTAAGGTTTGTGAGCAAGGGTTTATTTGAGTGATTGATTGAGTAGAGTTGGTTGAGCCTAGTCAAGTGGGTGTGTGAAGTGATTGTTCAAGTTCCATAAAACAAACTATTCTATATTCTGATTTGAGTTGAGAAAGTGATTAAGCATTGAATATAGAACATATTGGGTCTCTAACAATTCTCTTTATGTTTCTACGATATTGGACAAGTTCTGGAGTGGACTTGTTGAGCATATTTAAGCAAGTTCTGAGTGGACTTGTTGAGTATATTGAGCAAGTTCTAAGTGGACTTGTTGAGTAGATTGAGCAAGTTTTGAGTGAACTTGTTGAGCAGATTTGAGTAAGTTCTAAGTGGACTTGTTGAGCATATTTGAGCAAGTTTTGAGTGGACTTGTTGAGCAGATTTGAGCAAGTTTTGAGTGGACTTGTTGAGAATATTTGAGAAAGTTATGAGTGGACTTGTTGAGCATATTGAGCAAGTTCTAAGTGGACTTGTGGAGCAGAGTTTGGTGCATATTTGAGGATAGGTTTGTGCCAGACCATATATAGAGATTGAGTAGATTTGTGCTAGACCAAAGGACTACATTTAGTGTAGATTTGAGACAGAGCTTGGGAGATGACAGAGTAGAGAGGAAAATGATCTCCAGTGGATAGATATCCACAAACTAGAGTAGAGGAGAAGGAGTTCTCCTGTGGATAGATATCCACGAACTTGATTTAGGGAATCAACATCTCCTTTGGACAGAGGTCCATAAATATTATAATAGGGAAAGGATTCCCAAGAGATTGATTGAGAAAATTTTAGTGAAATATTTTCAAAATGAAGTAGCCCACATTAGGTGAACCACATAAATTTTGGTGTCTCTATTATGTATGGTGTTTTGTGCATTGCTTTAATTACTACTATTGATATTGATATATACATTGCATAGTATTTATTGGGAAAGAAAAGTAAAAAGTTATCTTATACTGTTCACCCCCCTCTCAGTATAAGCTTGTGTTCTTCAATTGGTATCAGAGCGGGTTCCTTCATAAGAGTTTAAAAGCTTGAAGGAAAAGCTAACAAGAACACAATGGATCCTAAGGAGGTGTCCTCAAATAATTTAACACTAGTATTTGATGGAAGTTACTATATGTATTGGAGTATGATGATGAAGATCTACCTAATGGCACTTAACAATGAAGTTTTGGAAGCAATGGAATTTGGATATGATCCCTTAGTCAATCCTCCTACAGATAAGGAAGGTAAGCTTCTACAACACTATAATTCAAAAGCAATGAATGCACTTGTGAGAGGTTTGCGTAGAAAAAAATCTATGAAGGTTATGCATTGTAAAACTGCAAAAGAAATATAGGATAAATTATAAGGTATATATGAAGGAGATAAAAGTGTCAAGAAAGCAAAGATACAAAATCTCAAAGGATAATTTGAAACATTAAGAATGAATGATGAGGAAAATATTAGTGCTTATCTAATTCAAATTTATGAGGTTGTTAATGATATGCAAGGACTTGGAATGAAGATTTATGAATCAGATGTTTGTGATAAAGTCTTAAGAACTCTTCCAAAAAGATTCAGTGAATAGGTTTCTATCATAGAAGTGTCAATGGATGGTGATTATTTAACAAGATATAAGTTGCTTGGTATGCTTACAACTTTTGAGATAAGAACAAAATATCCTATTCCCTAGAAGGAAGCAACCTTCAAATAAATAAATAAAACAAAGGGTAAGAAGTTAGAATCAAGAAGTGAGTCATTCAGTTATGAAGAAGCTAATTATGGTAGAAAAGATAAATATTCTAGAATATCCAGAGATATAAAATCTATTAAGTGTTTCAATTGTGGAAAGTTTGGACATTTTGCAATAGATTGTCAAGAACCAAAGAAAAAAATGATGAATAAAAATAGGATAACAAGAACAGGGAATCATAAAGATATAAGCACAAGAAGAAAATCAAGGATGGACAAAGTAGACAAGGAAATAAGTTCTTTCAAAGACAAAAGATGAGCTACTATGCAGATAAGGCAAGTAAGTACTCAAGTGATAGTGATGCTAGTTTTTCAGACAATGATAGATATGAAGTTCTATTTATGATTGAAGAAAAGAACCAGTTAAGAAAAAGACTAGTAATTCTCGAGTGTTTCAGATGTGGTAACTTTGGACATCTTGAAGATGATTGTACAAGGGATGGTTATAGTTTTAGTGTTGATGATTATGAGGATGCATTTGAAATACCAGAAGAAAATCTTCTAATGGCTTCAGAAGAAGAAGTAAGTGATCCTATAGAAGACAAGCCAAAATAAAATAAAAATTTGGATAAACACAAACAAATAGAGGAATATTTAGAAGAGAATGGTTATGATCTCAATGAAGAAATTATTTATGCCCTTGACATAATAAATAAGGTAAGAAAGCAACACTCTAAAATTTAAATTCAGTTTCAAGAATGTGATGAAGAGAGAAGATTGTTTATAGAGGATTTAGAAAAATCAAAGGGTAAGGCAAAAAGGTTCCAGGATAAGTTAGAAGCAAAGATCTTAGAATGTGAGAAGTTAGCACAAGAAGTGGCACTACTAAAAGAATATTTAGAGGACTCCAAGATCAAGATGAAAGGGTTTAAAACAACTCAAAGAAATTGGATAAGTTCATCAAGACACAAAAGACTACATCAAGCAAGACATGTCTCAGATTTGAACAGAATAAAAAGAAATAGGAAGGAGAGTCAACTTAAAGTTTTGGAGAAGAAGAAACTTTGGATGAATATAATTCAGAAAATTATAGTGTAAAAGAGAGGGAGACGTCTGAGGATGAGTTGGAAAATAGAGAGTTCAAAAAAAATAGGAACAATGCACAAAGAAGATACAAATGGAACAACAATCAAAATAGGTCTAGGAGGCCAATGAGGTCAAGATAAATAAAATTCAATGGAAGATGCTTTTTATGTCACAGGTTTGGGAACATGGCTTCACAATGCAGAACACATGAAAGACAAGCATATGGGAACAGACAGTTCTTCCATGGATATTGCTACTCATGTAATCAGTTTGGTCATAAGGCAATGAATTGCAGGGTTCATGATAGAAGATATGGATTCACTAGAAGAAATTCTATGATATTTGAACCTCCAAGAAATAATAACATTATGTATTACAAGTGCAACAATGATGGTCACACAACAAAGTGGTGTAGAGCAAACATTTTAGAAATAGGTGTGAATAGGAACAGGAATATGAACATGAATAAGAACAGGAACATGAATATGAACAAGAGCATGAATATGAATATGAATAGAAATAGGAATAGGAATATGAATATGAACAGGAATAGGAACAAGAATAGGAACATGGATATGAATAGAAATAGGAACATGAATATAGACATGGATAGGAACATGGACTCTAAAAGAAATAGTGAGAGGAATAAGAAGAATCATATAAGAAGGAAAGAGGATAAAGGTAAAGAACAATGCCTTTTGGGAGTAGAAATACTCCCACCCCAGAATTAACCACCTCAAGAGGAGGTGGGGGAAGGGCTAAGCTAAGAGGCTCATTCTTAGCCTCGAGCCCCAAAGGTGACCCTTTGCCATTGATGTCAAAGGGGGAAATATTTGAGTAAGGGGGAGAGACTTGGTATTTGAAGAAAGCATTGAGCAAAGGGGAGCAATGTCCCAGGGGGAGCAACACATAAAAATAAGTCAAGTTTTCGGTAAAAAGTTTTTGGATTGACATCAATGAAAAAGGGGGAGATTGTTGGACATTTTGATTCCTTAAAGTTAAAGTTATCATTGATGTCAAGAAATGAAGTCTTCATTAAATATCAAGGAATTTGTCAAGAAACAAGTTAAAGGTAAAGGGCTCCATAATATTTTTAAATATTATGTGGAAGCATAATTTAAAAGGTTTTTATTTAAAACCAATGATGGCAAAAATAAAAGGTTTTTATTTAAAACCAATGGTGGCAAAAGTAAAATGTTTTTATTTAAAACCAATGGTGGAAAAAATAAAAGGTTTTTCTTTAAAACCAATGGTGGAAAAAATTAAAAGGTTTTTATTTAAAACCAATGGTAGGAAAAATAAAAGGTTTTTATTTAAAACCATAGGGTTTATTAATTAATGTATAAAATTTAAATTCAAAAGAATTTAAATATTTTATAAATTAATAAAGTTTCAAAGGAAAATCGAGCACCGACGTCATTCATGGATGAAGATATTTAGTATAAAAGGTAATGCCTTGAAGGTATTTCAATTTATCCTTTTGCTTGATGATAAAAACATGCAATTGTGTTTTTTTTTCTGTAAAGAAGAAAGATCAGCGAAAATCTTGTTTATGCACCAGCGAACATAGCCAAGGTGTGGTGAGAGACAGTAATCATAGTCAAGGAGTGGTTCAAGGTAGCGAACATAGCCAAGGTGTGGCTAGAGACAAAAAAAATAGCCAAGGAGTGGCGCAAGGTAGAGAACGTAGCCAAGGTGTGGGTAGTGTTGGGACTTAAAACTGATGAGGTATTTTATTGATACAAATGAGTTACAATATATAGGCATAAGCCTATATGAAACACATGACACTTGTCAAGAGAAACTAACAAGTGTCAAGGTGAAGGCATAGTGCACTTTAATTCTAACATTCCCCCTTAAAGTGCACTATCCTAACTAAAGAAAAAAAACAAGTCAACATTAGGTAACATTCCCCCTTAATGTTGACTTCTAAAAAAAATTCTACATCCTCCTTTATTGCTGATTTGGTCTAGGCTCGTGCTCTCTGCGCTTGGCTCTCCAACTATGAATAATGCTAGATTCACTGTGTATACATCTCTATCTATTGCCTCAGGTTCAGCAACTTCCATGGGTCTGTTGCCACTGGGTTAGCCGTCTAAGTGCCTCAGGTTCATCATGGGTGCCTCAAGGTCAGCCACTTCTGGGTCTGTTGCCTCTGTAGGTCATCCTCAGAGGATGTTGCCTCTCGTAGGTCACTGAATAGATCCACCATGAATATCAAATCCCTCCTCATGGTGAATTTAATCTAGAAGGTGTCGGTCTCTGCCAAAAATGCACCTTAATACATAAGATAAAATGAGCCAATAAATACAATAAAATTGAGTCTTAGAATCCAAGTGTGGAGGAGAAGAAAGAAGAATAGAAGAGAATCTTCTGAAGTGTCTTCATCTGTAGTCTTCAGAAGTAGATCTAGAAAAGACCTCGGATAGAGTCTAGGGTGTCTATGTCTGTAGTCCCTAGAATAAGTGTCCTTATGGTAGTCACCTCATCTTACCGGAATGCATGGGTAACCATCCGCTGCATCTACCAAGTAGAAAGAGGAGAATACTGGATACTAGGTTCACTTACAAGTGCCTTGGGAGTGTCGGGTTCAACCGAGAGTGCACTCCAAGGTATGAAAACTTTGAGGCTAAAAAACTCAATTGAAATAGCCTCAAAATTACAATATGACACCACCATTGTGTTTGTCGTGGAAAACCGTTTCCAACGACTATAAATACCCCTATACTTGTATGTGAATGGGGCCTTCAACATGTGGAAAACAATACCATGCCTATCTAGGCAGTAAATAGACAACATCGCTCAATGGCGGCATCGCTCTCAGGCAGAAAAAATAGCATTAAAATTTCCCACATAGGGGAATTACATGGGCCATCTAGGCCTTTCACTTCCACTTTCTTAAAACATTACATGACCATGTTCTACGTAAAGTAAAAAACATTATATTGGCCATGCATTTTGTAAAAATTACCCCCATTATATTATCTCGTGGGCTTCTTGATATTTTTGCTAACCACCACTGATAAAATAAAATTCATTGTGAAGACTTCATCCCACCTCGGCCATGATCTTCAATCACAAATTTGTTTGCCATAAAAATTCATTCAGGGCCACATGATGTACCAGATTTAAAAATTCATTCAGGTCCACATGCTAATGTTGGGACTATCGAGATATTCTCCATTAACACCATTCTCTTTGAAAATCTGTCTGTAGCTCCCAAGGCCAATTTCCTATAGCCATACTCCAACATCCTCGGAAGTCCAAATAAAGAAATCCAAGGGTTCGGGAGTTCCTCCTCCTTTACTCATTTGCTCTACACGACACAAAATCCTATGGTCGCCATCCAAAACCTTGACATATGATATTTATCTACAAAACAAATCCCTCGCCTCCATATTTCATCAAATCTGACCACCTAAACTGCCATAATCCAGCCAACACCCTTCTCAAATCCCCCACAATGCACCACGACAATAGCAAAACTTTAAATCCCCGATAGATGCATAAATCATTGTCGTTTCAACTCTAAAGTTGCTCTCGCTATCACCATCACTGGTAACTTTGACACCGCTAGTCACCGTCTTAGTTGAGACCGCTCTGCCATCATCCTCGACACTCATGGCATCGTCATGCTCTAGAATCATCTCCAGCGAGGTTCCCACAGCCTACTCCACTTCACCACGACGGTGCCTCCGGCCTTTCTGCCTTTTCCGCATGCACCGTCGACCAACAACGTTTGCCCATAATCATTAGTCACGAACACCGAGCACAATGAATTATTACCAAAGATCGAATCCTGCCTAGAAATCATGCCATAGAATTTTATGTTCGATCGGGTCGATTTACAGGTCGGGAGTTATTCTTCTCCATCTCCATATCCAAAAAATTGTTAGAGGCAATGGTGGCGAAATGCATCTCATAGATTGCAACTCTAGCGCTAAAATTGGCCGCAAATCTAGAGGCCCTAACATCGCCTCTTCCCACCCCAATGGTGAAAAGTTCAAAATCATATTCCTCTTTCTTTTGCACCATGCCTGCACCGTTCTCGGCCTCCATGTCGACGCTCTTACTTCACCATTGACGACATTTATTTCCTTGTTTGGACATTCTTGGACAACATTGGCGTTATGTTTCTGCATCCACTCAAGCTTCGCCAAATACAAATACGCAGCTACAATCCAAGACAATGCATGCTTCATTTTTGAATGGGCCAATAATCATGGATGAAAGAATTTGGGGTCTAAGCTTTTCGCTCATTGAGATCGTGTCGATCCGAGTATTCTCGTCCTCTTCTTCTGTTGCTTCTGCATGATGGAGATTAGCATCCAGGGGGGTTTTTGAAACACAGAATCGAATTCTCATCAACCCATTTAAAAATCATACAATCAAAAGTAGTAAAATTCTAGGAGATCAAAATGTGGGAGTTGCTCTGGACTTCTCCCCAAAAAGCAAATACGCCCTCAAATGGGCTCTGGACAATCTGGCCAACAATTTTAAATCTTCCCTGCACATGTAAGCTTTCGCTGCTCGTTCCATTCATAGTTTCCTCTCCAATGGCCAGTAAATCCAAACTCTTTAAAAATTATGGAACATTTCGTTGCACCAGATGCCTGCTTCCTCTAGTGGCACATCGGTCAGAATCGAGAAGCTTTTACAGCATGACACAAAAATGGGACCCTAACAATTCCGTTGATACAAGAATGCATTCTTCAGGCCATCGAGGCTACGATGATGTTGCTTGAAGCCCACACTGTCGAGTTCTACTCTGCAAAGCCACTTCAAATGATCTTCTTTCACTATCTCCTCGAGTTCTAAGAAATTGCAGATTTGGCAGCCATGATTTTTCAAAAATTTGGTTTCTGATTCATCCATCAAGGATGAAGAGCATACTCCCTATTTTGAAAAAAATGGGAGAAAAATGAAAAAATGATAAAATTGGGGGAAAGGATGAGGGGGGAGGGAGGATTTCCATGAGGGAAATCCCCCCTCAAGATCACAAGGCCAGAGAAATCCTGGAGCTCTGATACCAAATGTTGGGACTTAAAATTGATGAGGTATTTTATTGATACAAATGAGTTACAATATATAGGCATAAGCCTATATGAAAAACATGACACTTGTCAAGAGAAAATGACAAGTGTCAAGGTGAAGGCATAGTGCACTTTAATTCTAATAGGTAGAGACAACAAAAGTAGCCAAGGAGTGGTGCAAGGCAACGAGCATAGCCAAGGTGTGGCTCAAGGCAGTAAATGTAGCCAAGGTGTGGCTTGAGACAATGAACGTAGCAAGGCATGGCCTGAAGCAGGAGAAGGCGTAAGGTGTGGAGGCTCCAAAGGAGAATGCAACTCCACGGTGGTGAGAGCCAAGGGGAAGGTGCTTGGAAGAAGAAGCGCTTCAGGCGTTAATAAAACTGGTAACATTTTTGTGATATTTATTTTTAATTTAGGCTAAGGTTGAATAAAGGAGAAATAAGGTTGTAATTAATTTGATGAATGCCTAGATTAAAAGGGAGTAGTTTTTATAAAGTATTGAGGTGAAAAGATTTACTTGTGGGTAAAATAATTTTACCTTAGAAAAGGGAAAGATAAATTGCATTATCTTATTAAAAGAATTATCTTTAATGCAATAATAAGTTTAGGGAGTTATAAGTAAAAATAGCTTTAGGTTTTGAAAAACAAAGTAGTAAAGTGACTTATGCTTGAGAGGTGAATATTCAAAATAGTTTGGTGTTGGATATTATTTTGAGATTGGAGCAATAAGGTATACTCATGAATTAATATATGCATTGTATTGTCATATAATCCTCTTGATATTGGAAAAGGAATATTGTGTTATTGTGGCAGATTCTTGACGGTCATCTTTATCAAAAAAAAAAGTATGGGCATATTTTTCCTAAGTTTAAATTGATTGGTTATTTTTTGGAAAATAAGTTTGGAGTGAAAAGGACTTGATTAGGGTTTTATTTTAATTGTGTTTGAGTGATTGCTACAAGGTTTTATAGAATAAATAAGTGTGGTTAAAAACTTGTTTTATAAGCATTATTGTTGAATCCATTGGTTGTGTGAAGAACTTAAACTAGGGTTTGAGTATCATTGCTATGTGAAGATTGTTTTATGAGCATTGTTGTTAAAGTGAGTTATTGAGCAAAGAAATTGAACTAGGGTTTGAAAGAACATGAGTATAATTGTTATGTGAGGATTGTTGTTGAGCATTGTTGGAAATATTTTGAGTTGATGTTTACATGCTTGGACTAGGGTTTGTGAGCAAGGGTTGTTTCTTTGAGTGATTGGTTGAGTAGAGTTGGTTGAGCCTAGTCAAGTGAGTGTGTGAAGTGATTGTTCAAGTTCCATAAAACAAATTATTCTATATTATGATTTGATTTGAGAAAGTGATTGAGCATTGAGTATAGAACATATTGGGTCTCTAACAATTCTCTTTATGTTTCTATGAGATTGAAAAAGTTCTAGAGTGGACTTTTTGAGCAGATTTGAGAAATTTTTGAGTGGAATTATTGAGCAGATTGAGCAAGGTCTGAGTGGACTTGTTGAGTAGATTGAGCAAGTTCTGAGTGAACTTGTTGAGCAGATTTGAGCAAGTTCTGAGTGGACTTTTTGAGCAGATTTGAGCAAGTTCTAAGTGGACTTTTTGAGCAGATTTGAGCAAATTATAAGTGGACTTGTTGAGCATATTTGAGCAAGTTTTGAGTGGACTTTTTGAGCATTTTGAGCAAGTTTTGAGTGGACTTATTAAGCATATTGAGCAAGTTCTGAGTGGACTTGTGGAGCAGAGTTTGGTGTAAATTTGAGGATAGGTTTGTGCCAGACCAGAGATAGAGATTTAGCAGATTTGTGCTAGACCGAAGGACTATGTTTAGTGTAGATTTGAGATAGAGCTTTGGAGGTGACAAAGTAGAGAGGACAATGGTCTCTAGTGGATAGAGATACACCAACCAGAGCAGAGGATAAGGAGTTATCCTATGCATAGAGAACCATGAAATTGATTTAGGGGATCATCATCTCCTTTGGACAGAGGTCAATAAACATTGTAATAGGGAAAGAATTCCCAAGATATTGATTGAGAAAATTTTAGTGAAATATGTTCTCCGTGGAGTAGCCCACATTGGGTGAACCACGTAAATTATGGTGTCTTTATTGTGTATGGTTTTTTGTGCATTGCTTTGATTACTGCTATTGATATTGATCTATACATTGCATGATATTGATTGGGAAAGAAAAGTAAAATGTTGTCTTATATTGTTCACCCCCCTCAGTATAAGCTTGTGTTATTCAAAATCAAGACCATGCTTGCAAATTACTAGATTAAAATTAACCACACTAAGCAATGGGTTAAACGAACCACATTAAACTATCGGTAACGAACCTCACCCTAGTTAGGTTTAGCATAGGTTAGGTTAGAGGGGAGGGTTTTAATTTTGGGATTATTTTGGGAGGGAAATGACCCTGAAAAGGTCATGTTCCCTAGCCGCGGGTGGCAGACACGGTTCCCAATTGGCAAATTGGGGACCATGGCTATCACCATGGTGGGATTTAAATCCCAACGGTCACATTTTTGACCGCCTCGTCGATCGTGGTTTCGACCCGCGGTGTGACGCCCTTAGGAAAATTTTTCAAAATTTTCAATTTTTTTCATTTTTCTTTAGAATTAATGCATTTTATTGCAATTTTGAAGTGCTTTTATTTGATTTTTTTGAAATTTTTGATCATGTTTTTACATTTTCATGAGATTTTTTGATTTGTTTATCATTTTTTAGTCATTTTTAATTGTTTTTCTTATTTATTTGATTGCTTTCACTCAGACCTTGATGAACAGAGCGAGGGAGACTGATCTCCTTCGTAACTTACACCACACTCTCACTAACATGGAGCGGGATTGGTTTGCTACCATGGGGTTTCAGTACATCTTGGACCTCCCCACCATCAGATCGGATCAGGCATACATGACTGCATTGGCCCATCGTTGGGATGCATGGACCAATACATTTCACCTTTCGATGGGTGAAATGACTGTTACTCTAGAGGATGTCTACCACATCTTCCACCTACCTATTGATGGTGAGGCCATCACCTCCTCTCCTACCATGGTGAAGAAGGTCATGTTTGATGTGATATTTGGTAGACGGAGCGTCGAGGCTCAGGGCCGCATTGATCATGGGGGCATCCACATCGAGGAGTGGTACCAAGCTAGATTCTTCTCACAGTGGGAGGTCATGTTTATGCACTTGATTATCTAGATAGTCCTCCTAGATTCATCAGGTGTGAGGTTCCCCTAGAACCTCCTGGCTAGGACCAGGGAGGTTATGATCAGCTCGATCGAGTGACCTCTTATTCTGGCATGGGGGAGTACCCTTCTAGCATAGCTCTATCATGAGTTGTACCAGATTACACATCATAGTAGAGTGGGCATCGATTGTAGTCTACTTCTTCAGATTTAGGGCTGGCATATTCTGATAGAGCACCCCATAGATTTACCTCTAGGGATCACTGATATCGATGAGGATCATCAGTGTTATGCAGCCTGCTAGCCTCGGGAGTAGGAGGGGTTTAGGAGTAGGTCTCATGCAGGAGACCTAGACCATTATATTACTAGATTCTCATAGCTTCACCCTGAGTAGATCGAGTGGTGACCATACATGGGCTGCCCTACCTAGCTAGAGGTGGATAGATACCTACACCAGGCATAGAGATAGGTGGGTTATCGGCCGCAAGGCTGATATACATGAGTATCAACACTTCTCTCATATCCTAAGGTAGTTTGGGATTCGGTAGGATGTCCTAGAGGTGCCGACTATTTATAGATACTTGGTCCTAGAGAGGGACCTGACCTAGCCCTAGGTGGCTCCACTGGGGGATGATGATGACTTTCAAGAGTCAGGCCTGGAGATGTAGGCACTACTACTGATTATCATGCATGGTGGACTAGCCTACAGTGGCATGAAGAGGGACCTCTAGGCCAACATGGATGAATTTGTAGTAGAGGGTGCAGAGGGCTCAGAGGTGGACCCTCATGGATGTAGGGTCCATCAGAGGACCGAGGGTGCATGGGGTGTAGGGGCCACTATAGAGGAGGGCCCATAGGTAGAGGTAGAGGAGGAGGTATCCAAGGAGGGTGAGGCACCTCCTGATAGTGAGGTTGGATAGTTGAGGGCACAGGTTGCCGACCTCTAGACTCAGATTGGGACACTTCACACCTGACTCCTACATAGGGACACCACTATCACCACTCTAGAGGTGAAGCTATCTCATGGCTAGAGCTAGTGGAGTAGCTACGAGGAGGAGAGGGTAGCTCTCTAAGCATAGGTGGCTACAGTAGACATCAAGATTGAGAAGATCACTAGCCAGCATGATCTTCTATAGGTGAGACTAGACGTAGTGACTACTGAGTGGGACCTACTCAGGGTGGTGAGGGTAGCTCCCTCACCTACATAGGCTATCATGGCACCTCTCATAGTACCATCTACTCTAGGGCTTGTAGGTTTTGACCCGATGGTAGAGATTAGGAGGCTACATACCCTCATGGAGGAGGGTAATGATCAACATACAATAGATGTAGCTCACAATGCCCAACTAGAGGGTATTATCAGGCTGCTAGGTGGGTAGGTTCCAAGAGGACCACTACTATAGGGTCACATCGGAGTAGGACCAGGACCAGGGAGATAGGGTAGTCTAGTGCATGATCTAGCCAGAGGACTACCTCACGTGCATTGAGTATAGTTGGTCTAGGTCGAGCATAGGATCCACAATAGGACCCACAATAGGCTCTAGAGTAGGCCCCTAGGGATGTGGTTGAGGGAGGCAGAGAGAGCTCCGATGTAGGGGATCAAGGGGTGTAGGCCAAGGCTAGCACATTGGCATGGCATAAATTTTACTACTTTTTGTACCATTTTGGTGTAAGGTCTGAGGACCTACATAGTTATAGCCTACGGGTATTTTGATGTACCCTACTATGATGTACATTTAATATATATATATATATATATATATGATAGTTCATCTCATTACATGTGTACTTTATTTTTGGTATTTTATGTTTATGTTATGCACATGGATGCAATGCTTATATTGATTTAATGCTATATGATGTGATGTATGGATGACATGCACTAGATAGCTATGTGATAGATGATTAGATGCTATGAGTTATGTATGTAGATGGACTACTTATGATGGATGCATATGAATGCCATATTTTGATGTTAAATGCATGTATACTTTGCTTCACTTGTATGCATTTAATTTATGTTGTTATGACATAGTTTATGCCTTGTATGTATTGCATAATTTTTCTATGATGATATATGGAAATGAACATGTATGCTTTAATCATTAAAACATAATGTATGAATGTAATATGGATTTAACAATCTAATGGATGACACCATAGAATGTATAACAATCATGGATTGTAATTGCTATATCTTATTATAAGAATTAATCAATTGGACACCCATATGTGAGATGCAATGATGTATTGTTTCTATTCATAAGCTCTTGTAAGTTAAAATAATATGGATAACATAGTCAGTGGTCATTTAAATATCATTTCTGACATCCATCCGGTATCTAACCTATATTATGAACAATATTTAATAAACAAAATCTTATAAAGAGAAATTTGATATTTGATGATTGCATTGAAAATTGGTTGTTGCTATTTGGGAATTTTTGAGGTTTTCCATGAAACTCAAACACCCTAGTTGACTTATCAAAAGTTGTATACTAACCATACTAGACTTCTGAAACATAAGGCTTTCGCTAGGATAGGCCCTAACTATTCATTATCCCTATGTGTGCAAATGAGTATATTAGATAAGGCATAAGCATACCCCGATGTCAAGTGGGATTATTTCAGCCCATTTCTAATATTGGGGATCCTCAAATGTCTATCCAATCCTAGGTTTAGATTTTAGTTGGACTAGACTACTAGGCGATACAGGACACCTGAAGCTAGCTCTTCCACATTCAAACATTGGTCTGCACACAAGCAAAATGCTAATGTATCAGACATATCATCATGTGTAAGGTATAGTAGTACTGATAATTCTAAGGATTCAAGCTCACCCCCTTATTTTCTTCAATTTATTGGGATACTTGCTCATATAAAGTGATAAAAATCACTATTTATTTTGTATATTATTTTTATTTTTTACTTTTTTTTGAGCAAGGGATTTGATATTGATTTGATTTCTTTGATAAAACTTGATCTTGATTTGATTTGACTTCTGAGGATTTAACTTTAGAATTTCACTTTGGGATATTGCTCCTTCATTTGTAAGCAAGGGATTTATTTGGGTAAGGGGTAAGCTTGTCCTTTTGCCAACTGCCAACATTTCCTGAACCGTCCGCATAGGGGGATAAGCAAGAATAAACTTTTCACCTCAGGATACCTGGTCCTGCTTTGTAGCTTTCATCTTCCCCTAGTCCTTATTAGGATTGTTTAATTTATTGATTAGTGATAGAATTCTGATATGCTAAGGGCTATACAAACTAGACCTCATCTACAAAAGCAAAGCAAGCTTTCTATCAAACTCTTGAGAAGACCACTAGGTATGGTTGAATGACCAAAAAACCCTAGTATATTCTTCATAGCAACAAGAGGGGTTGTGTTGAAAAACATAATTACTCACAAGGGTGATAAATGGATGAAAATGCAATGATGCATGATTGAAACACAAACGTGGTGTCATTTGTAAGATTGTAAACACAATTTATCCTAATGCAAATGTGACGGATGGAAATGCCTAATGCAATGCAAAAATGAAATGCATATGGAAAATGAAATGCATGATGCAAATGAAATGCAAATATTTTTGGATTTTGATATTTTTCCAATTTTTTTTATGAATTTTATATTTTGACCAAGGGATTTAAAAAACCATTGGAGCCTTTTTCTTTGACCAAAGGGCTTATAATGCCTTTGGAGCTTTTTGAAATTGACCAAAGGGCTTACAGATGCCTTTGGAGCCTTTTTAAATTGACCAAAGGGCTTACAGATGCCTTTGGAGCCTTTTGATGGTTTTAGGCATAAAACGCTTTAAGATGAAGGATATTGAGAGGTTCAAGCTCTTCAACTCCTTCGAGCGATGTCAAGCGATATGTCCTAGGTCCAATCTTCTTAGAGATCATATAAGGACCTAACTAATTAGCCATAAATTTATCTCATAGTTCTGGTGGTAAATTTGAGTTCTGTTGGTTCTCTTTCAGCACAAGATCACCAACCTCAAAGTCTCTCAGATGGACTTTGTTATTGTAAGCTCATTTTAAGCGCTCTTGATAAACATGAAGGTGCTCAAGGGCATTCATGTGATGTTCATCAAGTAGCATCAATTGATCTAGGTGAGCTTGTCATGCAGTGTCATCATCAATGAACTCTTTCAATGCG
The DNA here is from genome assembly GCA_028583015.1 of Wollemia nobilis. Classification (NCBI taxonomy): domain Eukaryota; kingdom Viridiplantae; phylum Streptophyta; class Pinopsida; order Araucariales; family Araucariaceae; genus Wollemia; species Wollemia nobilis. Next base: position 10,379,688 of record JAQPPZ010016890.1, read on the forward strand.
ATGCGCAACATTGGAATCTCCAACTCTAAGGGCATAATGGCCTCAATGCCATATACTAGTGAAAATGGAGTTGCCCTAATGGGTGTCTGAATACTAGTCCTATAAGCCCATAATGCAAGGGGTAGCTGGATGTGCCAATATTTGTGGTGCTCTTGTACCATATTTTTCAATATGGAGACCACTATCTTATTTGAAGCTTCAGCTTGCCCGTTTGCCTATGGATAATATGGAGTCACAAAACTATGTTTGATTCTATACTTAGACGTCAAAGCTCTCATAGTTTTGTTTTTGAATGATGTTCCATTATCCAAAATTATCTTGGATGGTATCCCAAAATGACTTATGATATTAGTGAGTATGAACTCAATAATACATGCTCCAGTTGTCATTGTTAAGGGAATGGCTTCCACCCATTTAGTAAAATACTCAGTAGCCATAATAATGAATGTATGTCAGCCCGATGATGGAGGAGAGATCTTACCGATGAGATCCAAACCCCACTGAGCAAATGGCCAAGCCGCTTGAATGGGTTGTAAGGCCTGTGATGGTAGGTGCACAAGATTAGCATGATGTTAGCATTTAACGCATTTCCTGACATACACATTGCAATCCTTCTCCATAGTGGGCCAATAATAACCCATGCGAAGGATGCGCTTGATGATAGCCATACCACTAAAATGGCCATCGCATGTACCATCATGAGCTTGCGAAATTGCCCAAGATGACTCTTGGGGCTCAAGACAATGAAGGAGAACTCCATCGTAGCTTCTACGGTACAGGATGTCTGCTAACAAGACATACTTTGTCACTTTCTATTTAAATGTGTACTTCATGGCATGCAATAATCCCTGAGGGATTACACCAAGTCTAAGGAAGTCATGTATCTATGACGTCCAGTTATGATAAGCTTTGGCTTCGACTGACAAGACAACATGTTCCCCCTATGGTTCCACATTTGCAAATGCAGACTGGGAAATAACCTTGTGGTGAATGGTAGTACCACTCCCCATCGGATCCTACGAGATCAAAGACCCCCAGGATGCTCTCTTGAGAAAGTCTCTAGCTCTGTAAAACCATTCATGGTTTGGTTCTACATGAATCATGTTGATTGACTCTTTGTTATCCAATGCTTCATGTTGCACAATAGAATGTGATAATATTTTTACATGGATGGTAGTGAAATCGGCAGATGGATTCTGAGGGATTAAAGATCCCAAAGATGCCATTGTGTCTACAAATCTATTGGATGAATGAGGGATTGCCTCGATGTCATACCATTCTAGTTGAGCTAGATAAATGTCAACAAGATCCTTGTAAGCTTTCAATACCGGACATCGACATTGAAATAATCCCTTAACTTGGTTAACAATGAGAAGGGAATCACCAAAGATATTTAGCCTTTTGATCTTCATGGCGATAGCTATTTGGAGACCCAAAATTAGGGCTTCATATTCAACATTATTGTTAGTGCAAGGAAAGTCCAACTTGAATGACAAGGGCATTGGAGCTCCTTGTGGCATGAACAACACTATTCCTGCACCACCCCTTGCTCACACTTCGAACCATCGAAGAACAAGGTCATATCGGCTTTGTTATCCAGTTCCTCGGGTTTGGGTGCTTCTGATAAGGCAAATACTGCATCATCAAGAAGCTCTATGGTGAGGGGCCTACTATTCTTGAGAGGTACCTCAGCCAGTTGATCAGCTATGACTTATCCCTTAATGGAATTTTGGCTTATGAATTCCAAATCAAATTCTATCAATAGCATGATCCACTTTGTAGTACGTGTATTATGATATGTCTTGCTCATCATATACTACAAAGGATTTTGTTTTGATATGACATACATCGTATGACTTAACATATAGTGCCACAATTTCTTTGTAGCGAACACTACCGCTAAACACAACTTTTCCACGTATGCATATCCTAGCTCATAACTCACCAAGGTTCGACTAATATAATATATGGCTTGTTCTTTATCTTGCACATTCTTTTGGGCTAACATAGTTCCCAATGCAAAGTCAATCATCGATATATACAACAAGAATGGTACATCTGGCCTTGGTGGAGCTAGCACTAGTGGCATCGCCAGGTATTGCTTAATCTCAGCAAAGGCTGCTTGATAGTCCTCATCCCAATTGAATGGGACCCCCTTGTGTAGTAGTCGATTCATGGGTCGACATTTATTCGATAATTGTGTGATAAATCACTTTATGGATGCTACTTTGCCCTGTAGGCTTCTTAATTCCTTGATATTCATGGGGGGATGCATTTCTAAAATAGCCTTGACCTTTGTTGGGTCAACTTCGATGCCTCATTTTGAAATGATGAATCCTAAGAGCTTTCCTGGAAGTTACGCCAAATACGCACTTCTTAGGATTCAACCTGACATTATGCTCTATCAAGTGATCGAAGACTTTTCTCAGGACCTCAACATGCTCTTCACGTAGCAATGACTTTGCCAACAAGTCATCGATATAATCTTCTAAGATCTTATGCATGTAGTCATGAAAGATATATGTCATAGCCCATTGATATGTAGCACCAACATTCTTAAGGCCGAATGGCATAACCTTGTAACAGAATGTCCCCCATGGCATTATGAACATGGTTTTATGTTGGTCTTCGAGCTTAATCCGAATTTGATTGTAACTAGAAAAACCATCCATTAAGGAGAGCATCTCATGACCCGTAGTTGCATCTACGAGAGCATCTATGTTTGGCAATGGAAATGAATCCTTTGGTGTTGCCCTATTTAGGTCTCTAAAATCCATACAGATACGGATCCTTCCATCAGGTTTTCCTATAGGCACCATGTTTGATACCCATTCTGGATAGTCGATGGAAATGACAAACTCTACATCCAATAGCTTTTGCAACTCATCCTTAACCATTAAGGCTACTATTGGATGCATCTTCCTGAGTTTCTGCTTGACTGGCTTCTTTGATAGATCTAGCGAAAGGTTATGAGTAACCAATTTTGGATCTAGACCCAACATGTCCTTATAAGTCCAAGAAAAGAGATCAGGTCTCTCTTTCAGTAGAGGGATGAGGTTGGCATGCTCATCAAGAGTCAAAATTTCTCCAAATTTAACCTTCTTAGGATTAGTGGGATCATTACTGATATCCACTTCAAAGGTTTCCTCTACTAACATATGGGATCCCTCCTCAAGCTGATGAGGTGTAGGGATCAAGTGGATGTCATCTACTGGGTTTATAGGTTCCTCATTGGAAGCATCCTCAACATGATAGACATCATGTGCACAGCCTAGCACAAAATGGAAAGGTTGTAGCATTTCCTCATTAGGGAAGAAATATTCAGGCTCTAAAGGTGAATCAACATGATCCCAATCAATAGCATCTACATTAAGACACAATGGCTTGGAAGGATCGGCTGGATTGTGGAGTGGAGTGGTCAAATCAATGGAGATCATATTGATGGAATGGATCATGTCTCCAGGACCATGTGCACGTGACTCAACATTAGCAAAACTTCCATCCTCGAGATGTGGTTTTGGGGGTATGGGGATCTCTGGATCCGGTCCATGAATAGATTATCGGATGGGATCATTGGGCTCAAGGAGCTCCATGTACATTGGTGGATCGAGAAACACCATGTGATAAATCACATTGAGATTCGGTGGTCTTCCCCTAAGGTGAGGATGGAGATTGATCTCTTTATACATCTCCTCAGTAGTATATGGTGCATTACGATGATGCAAGTAGGGAGGTCCTAAATAGGCTCTCTCTATTTCATCTTCATCATCACTATCATAATAAGGATCCTCCCTCTACCTAATGGATGTGAGCTCCAAATGGCCCCGAACATTTTATAGCATCATCATCAAGGGCTCTTCACTCATAGTTATTGATTCCAAAGGTAAAATATGATGCAAGAGTGTAGGGCCCAAGTAGGCCAACTCGATTTCATCCTCGGATTGCTCATTGTTTGAGGATAACTCAGTGTCATCTATTCCAGAATTGTAGTCTGGTCCATCACTTTCGATGATGGATACTGCATGCACGTCCTTAGAAGCAACTTTTGATTCGATGTCTATAGTTATGTCTAGACTCTGGATGTGCATACCAATATCATTGATAGCTCCATAACTTTGATTGTCCAAGTTGGCTCTTGGAATGTGTTCTGGGTCGGTCTCCACCAAGATGTTTGCATGATATCTCTCGGGTGGCTCTACAGTGACATAGGTCACTAGCCGATTATCCCTCTAAAACGTGGAAGGATTAGGGTGATAAGGATTGAAGTCAACTTCACCCCCCAGACTGAGGTACAGGTGGTCTAAATATACCATGAGAAGTTCATCCTATCCTCGAATATAGTATCCTAACCCAAACCTATCAGTTGGCAACTGATACTATGGTTCATATGGCCTCCTACGCCCTTGCTCGAATAGTCCGAGACCGTAACCATGCCAATGGTAATACTCAAAGTATCACATGGTATATTCTAGGTTAGAGAGATAATGAACATTCATAGTGAATGGTTCATTATCATCCTCATCCATGGGCATGGGAGATGCAAGCTGGTCTAGCCCTCCATAGATGAAGTTGGTTTGGTTAGGTGGCACCCCTAATGGTGCCACCATCCCTACGGGAAGGTGATGGGCTCATGGTCGGCCCATGTCCTATGTAGTCTTGATAATTGGTGTGAACATCACATTCTGCATGATATATTCCCCTAATCTAGGATTAACCAAATGGATGGTCACCTATGGTGCAGATGACCCTACTGAAGATGCAAGTGAAGTAGGCTGAGGTGCCTCTTCGACTTCTCCTTGAATTTCCTCTACTTCCATGGGAGTAGGGGCTTCAATGATAACTGGCTTGGGCATTTGCTTTATCTCTTTTTCACCCATATTTGCTTTCAACTTCCTATCATCCCGATGCATCATAGATGCAGACGGTCTAGTAGAAGCAATTATTGTGTGCTCCGATCATTGAGATGCGGATATTGTAGGTTTAGCACACACTTCTTTGATTTTACCTCCTAGCTCTTTGATCGATGATACTAGCCACACATCTAGGTGCATTGAGGGGAGCATGAATTCCCTTGAAAAATCTACTAGATTCACATATTTAAAGGGTTCTTCATCTAAAGGCACCACGTGAACCTATCCCTCATGAACGTATTTGATACATTGATGTAGAATAGAAGGGATGCAATGCATTTATCTAATCCAAGGCCTCCCTAGAAGTATGTTATATTGCATAGCACCTTCGATTACATGACACATCACCGGGATGGTCTTCAGTCCTACCTAGATAGGTAAAACTATAGTACCGACCATTGAGCATAATGCATCATTGAAAGCTCTCAACGTGAAGGTAGAAGGGATGATATGCATCTTGGGAAACTTCAAGTGAGTTAACGCCTTGGTAGTTATGATATTGATTGATGACCCCATGTCAATCAAAACCCTACTTGAATGGTTTGTGATTCACACATGCAATAATATGCAAGGTGGGTCTGCTATAATAGTGGAAACCATCTTGACTTCATGATCATGAAATTGTATGACCGGTTCCTGACACTATTGCACGTGCCCCACGAAGTGTGTAAATGCTTTAAGATCCTGAGGCTGCACTTCTATGGACCTTAAGATGTCCATAAGCATCTCCCTATGCTTGGGAGACTACTGAATCAGCTCATAAATTGACAACTTTGCTGGAGTCATCTGTAGGTTTTGGACCAACCTACTCCTGATTGTCACCACCGGTCTAGTTGGTGGGCCTAGCACATGTTAGGCTGGCCTTGGAGGAGGTACATCTTGGACTCTAATGGGTGTTAGAGGTTGATTTGGTCATTCATACCTCACATTTCTTGTGACAATGTTGACCATTCTGATGAACCCATGGGTTGGTGGTTCGATGCGTACTTGGTTGACTTGGCCAACATTATTCTTTGGTACCTCATGATTTGGTAGAGGATTTTTGTAAATCCCCATATTTTGATTGTCAGGTGCTTGTGGGTTGTCGACAAGAAGCGTACCTCTTTCGATCATATTTTGCACAAGATGTTTGAAAGACCAACATACCTCAATGTCATGGCCTTTCGATCGATGAAAGATGCAATATTGATCATCCTTGTAGCCCTTAGGCTTAGGCTGATTAGGGTCCATTAACTTGACCTCGGGTAAGTGTATAGCCTTCGCCTCGCATAACTGATGAAAAATTGAAGCCAACGACTTCGATAACTGAGTGAATACATGAGGTGGGTGTTGTTCCTTATTTTTACCCCTTTGATTATTGTTGCACTACTCATATTGCACAGGAGGAGGTTGGGCTTGATAGTTTCATTGTTGTTGCCCCTTATCCCCTTTTTGAAGGTTCAACACCACCTGATTAACATGGGCCGGCTTGGCCTATTGTCTCTCAGTGCTTTTCTTGTGCCACTCCTTATTTCTGAGCTTCAAGTTACCCTCCTATAACTTGATGTCCTCTATCACCTTGGCTTGCGCCAAAGCCTCTTCGAATGTCTGGTACTGCTGCAACTGTAGCAATAATGAAATGTGCTTGGCGCAACTCTTCATGAACATTCAAGTTAATTCAGAGGATGGGATGGAGAATGGCAGCTTTGCCATCATTTTCCTCCATCATTTTCCATAATCCATCACTGGCTCATCATCATGTTGCATTAAAGCAGCCAGGTCAGATAAGTTTACCTTTTTCTTGATGTCGAAGGAGAAGCGTTCAAGAAATGCATCGGCTAGTTGTTTGAAACTAGTGATGTTGTGCCTCTTTAATTGGTTGAACCACTCTCGAGCTGGGCCTGAGAGGGTCATAATGAAGGTGCACAAGAGCAAAGCATCATTGCTCTCAATATGAAAGCACATATCTAGGAAACTCATTACATGCTCCTATGCGTCTTCCTCTCCTTGAAACTTTTCTAGTCTAGGCATCTTGAAATGCTCAGGATAGGTCGAAATAGGCACTGACGTGCATAGAGGTTCATTATGGATTTTGTTCAAGGTAGGATTTTGATAAGTCATTCCTTGCTTCTCTATGGCTTGGACCTTCTCTGCTAAGGCCTTATAGGCCTACGAGGAAAGGAACTCCTCTTCTCGAGATTGCCTTGGAGGCACCTTCGGAGGTAGATTCTTCCTCTATCGAGGTGGTGGACTAGGCTCATCCTCCTCCTCGAATTGGGAGATTTTTGGATATTCTTGTTCTAATTCCTCTCCCACTTCTTCCTCATACTACCTATGCTCACGTTGTTTGGATGTTGGATGTCGATCTCTATGTTGAGTCGTACGATGAGTATGTGTGTCTATGTACTCAGGGTATAACTTGGGCTGTGAAGCCACTCGTCTATCGACACGCTCCCTGGTCTCACTACGAGGAGGTAAACTAATGCTAGCCAATCGATCCTCTCTCTCAACATGCTCCTTCTGATCAAGGATGCATTGTTCATGCATGCATTATTCATATAATTTTTGTCTTATGAACCTCTACCTCTGAGAGTTCTCATTTTTGAGGTGCTCTTTCTCTGCGTGAACATCCTCCAATTGGTCTTGGAGAATCTACCATCTCTATTCTGACACCAGTCTATGAGATCTATCAACATGATCGATCATCTGAGGCCTCTAGTGTGTGCGCTCTATTCGAGTGACTTTATGGGTATGTCCTCCAATGGACTGATTTGCCACACTCTTGCCTTTATCTATAAAGATGACATTCATGTCAGGTTATCTCCTATACTCTGTGCCTGCATGAGATGCAGGAGCACGTATGTCATGAGAATGCTTGGAGCACTCTCCAGGTTCTTGAGTGGTCCTAATGGTGCTTCCACTACACTCACTCGTAGGTCGAGAGGGTGCAAGCATAGGCTTATATCCTAGATGCCCTAGGACTCTATCTAGACCATCTAACTATCTACTATGCCAAGGCTCATGAGGTGGCATACCATTAGCTCCCACTTTTGATATATCTATGGTGAACTTACAAGGTTCACCCCTATAGGGAGTCTGCATGGGCCTATGCTCAGAAGTGGTCCCATCTACTTGCCCTTGAATGGGTGGATCTTGAGCCTATCTATACTCGGATGGTGGAGGTCATGAGCCTCCCTTAGCTACAGGTCGAAGGGGTACCAATCTGGATCCCTCAATGACATATTCTTTAGTAGAACCCATGGATGCATGAGGAATGTGGTCATGATAAATGCTACCATGTGTGGAACCCCCATGCTGGGAAGTCCCATGCTCTGATCTATGTCTAGAGGAGTGTCTAGTACTTCCTCTAATCGGGGTATTCTCAATGGAATCCCCTCATGTAGAATTATCCCCTCTAATACTCATTGAATGATGTCCAAGAGGATTCTATGATTGAGGGTATTCTACATCATGTTGTGCATTAGGTGGAGCTTGGGCTTCGATCTCGGGTCTATGCCCGGATCGACCCCTCCATGTTTGCACCATTGTGTATCCTATGTCTAGATTTAACTTTTATTAACATGCAAAGAATACAATGATGATTATCTCTTTTTAAAGTTTTAAAATGAGCCCTAAACTATTTGATGTGTTTTGCAAATGTGTTGTATCAGTAAAGTAACTCTTGTCATGTTTGCAATATGTTGATGATTTTCTCAATTGTTAAAGGGCTTTCACCTGTATACTCATAGCTCGACAACTTGGCTATGAACTCCAGGTCACGTAATCCCCCCAAAATGTGGTGATGAGGTCCACACTCGGCAGGGAGCACAGGTCCTCCTGATCCTCACCCATTTCACCCATTGTTATACCCTCGGAAGAGAAATACATGCAATTTTATGGGCTATGATGGTTCTTGGATCCGGTATTGGTCTAGAACATAAGGTACATGGGAGTTGGGCCAACGGATGGAAATCACTGCCACCATCATTGAAACCCTACTAGTGGTTGGATGTGACTTCCAACTCACTAGCATTTACAATGTGTCATGGTGTGTGTGGTTCCTTTTAATTTGCATGAAAGAAAGATGCATAATACAACATTCAAATGATTCTTTTCTATATGCAATGCAGAAAAAGGAACATTTCAAATTAAGAAAGCATGCATGATTAGTTTTACATGATATTTTGACAATGCATACTAACGATGGTATGGCCACTGATCGGGCCTCAAGCAAGCAAACAGAGCATAAAAGAGGTTCTAGAACGCTGGAGACTAGGGGAACTGCACTCAGAGGTCCATTGTTCCTAGAAACGCCTAGTAAAGACCTAAAAAGAGAAAGACCTAAGGACTCATATGCATATTGCTAATTTTGTTGTCTTCCCTAATTAGTCTAACATTTTTGCATTCTAGAAATTTACAGAGAGTAAAAATAGAAATAGAAGGTGACAGTGGCACCTACCTCAGGTCCACATCTGATTGAGCTTTACTCCTCTACTATCTAGTCTATTAGATCTGATCATATCTGTAACACGGTGACCACTATTGCCCATGGGTGTCAACCATAATGACAAATTTTGATCATGACTGTCAACCATGGTGAGCACCTATCATAAAAAATCATAGAAATCAATTATCCATGGCATGAAATGTGGAGGTTCCACCATGATCACCTTCTATACCGATCTAAAAAGCATACACCTAGTAATACATTAATTGAAATCAATCATTAAAGCAAGAAATGAAAGACAAGATTGCATATGACAAGAAAGTGAATGTTTCTTTTATTAATCTTGAATCAAATCTTAGTTACAATCATGCCCCTCTTAGGGTCACCCAAATGTTGATACAATTAACACAATTTGAAAGCCCCAATGGGGTAGGTGCAATACACAGACTTTCTAAATGGACATGAACTGCTCCAAGGTGTCGATGACCTTCTTCTCCATGATTAGAGGTATTTTCTGCCTTGCATCTCAAAACCCTATTAGTCCTACATGCAATAAACAACAAGAAGCAATTAGCAACAAAGGAGGCCTCTCTTGATGAGGCTTTTAGGAGGTATTTGCATAAAAGGTAGTATAACTAGCATGAAATCAAGAAAGTGCAAGAAACATACTAAACTTATATTAAACCTAAAAATATTGCTACAAACATATAAGCAAAAGCAGATCTAGCTATCTATTGAATTAATTACGAAATTGAAAGCATGGAAGCATGAAAAGAACCATTAGTGCCATAATTGCAAAAGTGAAGGAAAATGACTAAAAACTCTAATTGCACTAGTCAAAGTCTCTACTAAAGAAAATTAACATGATATATGTCTAATATAATGCAATTAAACAAATCCTACAGCTAGAAAACAAGGAAATTGAAGATGACAACCTGACCGTGGGTCTGATGCATGGTGAGCACTATCCACCATGGTTGATAGCCATGGCTGAGCTTGAAATATTCTTGCCCTCCTAATTTGGTGTCCAATCTTCAATTCTCCTTGAGGAATTGATGATCAAGGGTCGCCACTATGTCCTCTGATAGATTTGGTGGTTGAATTGCTCAGTTGGTGCATGGATTGCATGAATTCACATTTCTTGAATCTCCTAGCCTCCTAGGACCTCCATGGCATGTGATCTCCAATTGGGCAGCAAAAGTGTTCCTCTCAATGCATGTAAGTGAGTATGCAATTCGATAGGGCTTCATTGCATTTCAACTCGAGATTCATCTATATATTTCTCCCATTTGGAGGGGGGTTTTATAGCATTTTCCAAGGGCTAGGGGTGGCTTCATGAGGAAGCCAAGAACAATATTGGGTAGTTGAGCTTGTTGGATGGAAGGATCCAGAACCTTCCTCACTCAAACCACTCCAATCCGCAACCAATTGGCCATTTGAACCAACTTTGAATCGGTCAAAGGCCAACTGACTTTGAGGCCTGACCATGGCTGACAAGCATGGTCAGCTCTGCTAACCATGGGTGTCAGCAGTGGCTAGCACTGACTAGGCAAAGGTGCCCAAATTGAGTGGTAAAAACCACTGCTATACCTTGGTATCTATCCAAGGTCTTCCATATGGTCTTCTAGCATGTCCCATATGAGTAGTCGCCTCGACATGATGCGTTTTAGGTGTCTATAGACCCAAATACAATGGGACATCCTCTATCCTAATCTCACCCTGGGTTTTTTCCCTAGCTACCTATCGAGTAGCCCTCCTAGTATCCCCATACTTACCTAACCTCTATCGAATGATCCTAAAAATCCTAGCTATCTTCTCAACTATGACAAGTTGCTCTCCACATGGCTCCATGGTGTCACTCAATCTAGATAAAATTTGGCATACCATATCATATAAGTTTTCTTCACTCTAGGATAATCCCTAACTAGATCTATAATATCAATATTATCCTCATTCACCTTAATAAATATTTATATATTAAGAGGATAAAATGACCTCTCTCAAGTAATCTACCAAATCCACATTTCTCCTATATTAGGTATCCTCTAAATATCCCCAATCTAGAAAACTACTTTATCATATCGATAAATCTTATAACACATTCCCCCATCATCCAACCATTAGATCCTCCTAACCGAGGCTAGCTCTTGACCATCATCATCCCACTTGTATCGGCCCCTCCATGGATGCCATGTGATACGTGTAGCTTTCAAATCATCAATTGCTTGGTAAGCCCATGTCAAGGACCATCAAGTAGTACTAGTGATACCTACCCATTGGTATACTATAGGTTTATTTATACTATGTCTCCTTGACTCATCTATCCCTCGTGACCTCATCACAATATGCTTCTATGCCCATACCTATAGGAGATTGCAACTGACCAAACCCTTACCACTATTGTAAGCTACTCGATATAATTTCTTGTATAACCAAGAAAATATAGTTGGGTTCCATGCATCAATAATCCATCAATATTGCATATCAACAATAACCTTTCTCCATCCCTAAAAAAGCACTCATAAACTCATATCTTCCATAATAATCCCAAACACAATCACACAAAATAATTTTGTAGGCTGATATATATTATTCCTGTGATATACATTATTAATGCATAGCCCTGACCATATATTTAAATATATATCTAACTATCACTGCCTTGATACCAACTATGTCATTCTTCCTAAGATAGATTGGAACTCCTCATATAGGAACTTGAATAATTTTCCACACATCCTTAAGAGTCAAAATAAACTCTCTAGTGAGTAGAAAGTTATTTGTCTCAGGATACTATCTCTTAGCTAGTGTTGTTAGGAGTGGTCAATCAAACTCTGAATTTGACATAAAAATCATATAATCCAATCTTATCATAACCAGTATTACCATATCATGATCATCAACCATAGTTATTATGCTCTTCAATACCTTTGGATATCACTCTTGGCTTACCAAAACACCTAATCCCTACAAAAATGCAATTACAAATCCTCATCAATATATCCTAATAGATTTTTATCACTTTGAAAAAAGTTCCACAAGTGGAAAAAGCACCACTTATGAAAACAACATAAGTGACAAATGCACCACATTTGTAGAATATAGCAAAAAAATATCCCCTATCAAAATTCAAAACCTTGGTTTTAGGGCATACCTATAAAACCTCCTTTGGAGCTGGTAGTAACCCTTGAACCAAGTGTATGTGATGTGTAGGTCTCTTGTTATTCACCATAAAATTTTGGACACTCACACACAAGCTCTCCCCAATTCTTAAGCTTGCATGGTGAAAATAAATCTATTTTCACCCCATTCCCTCTTACCCACCCAACCCACCATCCCTTAATTTCCCTCCAACTTTATTTTCAAATCCTTTTACATTTAATCTAATACCCCATCACATTGCAATTTCTTCCCAAATTAAATTTGATAAAAATTCTTGAGGGGAACCCATGGGGCATCAATTTCAATACATACATCATCAATTTTGAGGTATACATGCAACAATGACACTGATTAATCATAAATTTTCTAAATCAACTCCAATTATAACCATTTCTTTGGAAAAATTGAAGTCCTACAACTAAATTTTGATGTAATTATTTCACAAAAATCACATTAAAATGGGGAAAATATAAACACTCTATTTTGACATGCCTAATGAAACTAACCCTACAAAGATAATAGGAATCATACCATCAATCAAGCATCTCAATCAAAGCAACCTAGACATAAAATCAATCCATTTACAAAAATACCATAAGCTTACAAAAGTTCTAGTAGCACTTTTCTTCAAGTGTGGTGTTATTGTATACAACTAATTTTGTGTCATTTGACTAGTCAACCTGAATTTTTATCAAGATGGACAATTAGATGCAAAAGCACCAATGAGACTTTTGTTTAGATGTGGCACTTTTGTTAGCATGAGTGGAATATCGATGGCATGAACTAAAGTTATGTAGATTCCTTCATCTCACTACCTTCTCTGATCCCATATGCTTTAACCTAAAACTAAATTTTCAAAATTCAAAATTTGTCTTATGCCCTAATGGAACTTTAGACCTAACTTTCTCTCGTCAATTTCCCTATAAAAATCTATAAATGTAGCCCTTGAGGTGATCATTTCATAAGACAATTTGTATTAGCATTACTCTACCCAAAATTCTAGCATTACTCTACCCAAAATTCTCCCTAGCTTCTTTCATTTTGCATTCTTCATCAAGAATTTGGGTAATTCAAGCAAGACAAATGGTAATTGGGGCAAGGAGACCATATTAGAGCAAGAAGGATATCTTGCTAGGTTGTATATTCCCTAGATTAATTAATATTGTAGGTTTTGCAAAGTTTACAACTTATTTGATAAATTTTTATAAATCCCCAAGTATCGGGCCCTAAGGATTAGGGTTTTCAACCCCTTTCTTTGATTTCAAGCCAATTTGACCCAATTAATTCAAATTTTCTCTCCAAAACTCACTTGTCCTCAAGTATAGGACACATTTGCCACAACCTACAACAATTGGAACTTTTAACTATCTGGGTTTAAATAGTTAGCCCCTGATAAATGTGCTAGTGTCTCTTTTGTCTAGTTGTGGTGCTTTTATCACATCAAGACCTACTTCTAAATTCAAGGTTCATACTCAATTTTATTTTAAAAAAGGAGGTATGATAAGCTAGGAATATATCCTATCATCTCACTACATTTAGACAAACCCCCAAAACCAACTTATCTAACTTTTTTTTCTTTAGTATCAGTTAACTACAAAAGTGCTAGTGGTGCTTCTATTTAGCCTCTAAAATAGGTAATCCTATTATTTGACACCCTCGGTGTTCTATTTTTCTATCATTTCATACTTTTTTTTGTTTCAGTTTTAGAAACTTATTTTCTTAAAATCACATTTACTTTTGGGAATAAATGAATACTTTAGGATAGTAAAAATTTCTTTACAAAATACAAATAGGCAAGAAATAAAAGTCATTTAGCTGCATTTTAGGCTAATTTGGTTGATGCATAATCCCTTTGTTTTCCTTTGAAAAGAAAAATCTCTTTTAGCATAGTTCATCATTCAAATTCAAAAGGCATACTAGGCTAGACAACTTATTTTCTTGCATTATTGTTTGGTTGCATTCAATATATAACTTTAGATGCTCTTCCCTTTTAGTTTATATAAATTTCATCTATTAGAGTATATTACTTCATTTGGTACATGCTAATGTACCTCCTTGGTACAACCTTGTAATATTAGATTAGGGTTATGTCCTAGATTAGAGTGTGAGTAAATATTTTATGTAATGTAATAATGTGTAAGAAATACACAAGTGTTATGTGTGTAAATGTGCATAAGTATCTTATATGTAAGTGCGCACATGTGTTCTTAGATTAGGAAGTGTTGAAGAACACAAGCTTATACTGAGAGGGGGTGAATAGTAAAAGACCACTTTTTTCTTTTCTTTCCTAAATAATATTATCCAATACAATCAATGGCAATATCAATAGCAATAACCAAAGCAATGCATAAATCATCACATACAATAGAGACATCAATTTAACGTGGTTCATCTAATGTCGGCTACTCCATAGAGAAAATATTTCACTATAATTTTCTCAATAAATATCTTGGGAATACTTCCCTATTACAATGTTTATGGACCTTTTTCCAAAGGAGAGATCAATCCCCTAATCAATTTCATGGATACCTATCCATAGGAGAACCCCTTCTCCTCTGCTCTAGCTGGTGATCTCTTAGAAGACTACTACCTCCACTACATTGGCTTGTGGATCTCTCTACTGAACACTCCTATCCTCACTCAGAAGACCTCTATTCTCACTGCCTTGGCTAATGGATCTCTATCCAATGGAGACTATTATCCTCTACTCTATCACCTCCAAAGTTTGATCTTAGCTCTGTCTCAAATTTACACTAAACATAGTTCTTTGGTCTAACATAATTCTTCTCAATCTCTGCCTCAAATCTACACTAAACAAAGTCCTTAAATCTAGCACAAATATGCTCAATAGCGATCTCAAATATGCACTAAACATAGTCCTTATGTATAGCATAAAACTACTCAATATCTATCTCTGGTCTGGTACAATCCTATCCTCAAATATGTACCAAACTCTATCCTCAAATATATCCTCAAGCCTTAACACAAAGTTTGATCTAATCACAAATCAACTCTGTTAGATCTGTCACAAATATTAACTCAAGGTTTGAACAAATCAATCAATCAACTCTACTCACAATTCTTCTCAAAGACTTGCCTCAAATTCGTCCATAAATCCTCTCTAGAACTTGCTCAAACTGCTCTCAAGTCTTCACCAAGACTTACCATAAATTTGCATTGTAAGCTGATCGACTGTAGTAACTTACATTTAATTTTATCAATTCGAGGGCAATCAAGGTTAGATTTAAAGAATAGCAATTCAATATAGATTGTACCGTAGGGATCAATACTAAGCTTAGTTCAGGTCTCTTTCTGGTTTCATGTGTTGCAAAAAATAAATTTTGCGGAAAATAACATAAAATTAAATTAAATATGTAATTTATAAACTATTCTAATGTGGATCCACGTAATGATTTAGTTATTGCATTATTTATCTACTATATTTTCTAATTATATTTTCATGTAAATTAATCTTTTAATCTAATTCTATCTACCATGTTAGTGGGGGGAAGATATTTAGGGACTAACCTTTCGGAGTGGGCCCTACCTCCGGAAGGTTAGTGTTAACCCCTTCCCCTATTTTCTACTCTACTTTTACTTCAGTACTCTACTCTCATTTGATTAATCTAATATTAATTATTTCATGGTTGTATGAAAATGAAACAAAGCTTACAGAAGCAAATCAAACAATAAACATAATTGACACAGTTACCATTTTACGAAGAAAAGAGCTACTTTATTACTGGGAAATCAGTTGTACATGCTAGCATAATTATTCAAAATTGTACACTTAGAACATTACATTGACAATAATTCTTGGCATTATCTAGTAGAGAGTAGACCTCTTTCAAGGTCTCTCTTATGTAATTTATACTATAACTAATACAATTCCAAACAATATTCTCCACGTATTTTGACATGCAAATTTTGTGGACTTCTTAGTACGATGACTATGCATTAATCAAAATAATCTAAACCTAACATAATACGTATTCCTACTTGGACTTGATAAATATTTTGACTGGTCCAAGTGGCATCCTACAAATAATCCTAACAAGATAATACTTTTTTAAATGATTCACAAGATATACATTAGAAACTCATGTCCTATATTCCAAAAAAGGTCTAATAGTCTTGTGTCTATATCTAAAACTTCCCAAAATAAACTGATTACAAGCTTTATAAAGAAAACAAAAACTTTATTAAATTGAAATATTCTCACGGATAGTATGCAAGAAATGAAATATTTTGCTAAATAAAAATATATGTTGCCATCCAACTTGATGTGTCGTCATGGATGTGGCATGCTACATAAGTCAACAGTCTTTATTATCCTTTAGTTACTGCTGGTAAAATGTTCTTCAGTAACTGCCTTTAGTAGTTACCTTCAGTAATTACCTTCAGTAATTACCTTCAGTAATATACGTCTATAACCTACATCTACAGTCTTCGTAATTCGTCATTCCTATGACCATATTCTCCTATGCTTAGCATCTAGTTCAAGTCCTATTTTGCTGCATCAATATACCATGAAGTGTTCTTCAACATTATTTTATCCAAACATACAAAACTTGCACATATTTTGTGTAAAATTCATGTATTTATTATTTTAACATCATAAATAAAATTTAGTCATAAATCATGCAAATAAGATATAACAATTATCAAAATGCATCTAGTTTCACATATTTGTAGATAAAAGACATATAAAAGGTTCCATAATACATGCACATTTTAGCACTCATCATTCCCCCAAACTGAAGGGAGTGCATGTCCTCATGCACATGAATTCAAAATTTACAATTTTTGTTCTTATGGATTTTTGCAAAAATGCCTGTGAGTCAATTTCACATGTTTTTTGGAATGTGCCTTCTCTTTAGCAGTTCTCAACCAGGTCCATAACACCTTTGGCATCTCCACAACCCTCCCACCTTCCATTCCCCTCCTTATTAAGCAATGACCTTGGACTTTCAAGAGCAACCAACTAAAATTCATGTGGCAAGCTTGCCTTCACCTTTACCTGTGGCAGATATGGCTCAAGAGAAATGCTAAAATTTTTAAAAATCAAGCCACTGATAAGAAGATTATCATTGTCAAAATCTTGGCCCAATCTATGGAGAATACCTCTCTTGTTTCTTCTCCACCCCCCCCTCCTGGCTTAGAATCGTATCTAGCCAAACTTTTCAATCTATCTAACATCTCTGTTATGCTTCGTAATTTTATTGATAGGTCTGTCATCAAGTGGGTCTTACCACCTACTGGGTGGCACAAGCTCAATTTCGATGGTGCGGCTAAAGGCAACCCAGGAGTGGCTGGCGGAAGAGGAATTCTCAGAAACCATAGGGGAGAAATAATTTTGGCCTTCGTCTAGAACTTGGGAATTCAATCCAACAATATGGCAGAGGCTCGAGCTCTGTTCCAAAGTTTGATCCTCATGGAAGGGTTGACCATCAATAAACTTATCATTGAAGGAGACTCGTTGCACTGTATCAATTGCCTCAAAGGTATAGCTAAGCCTCCCTGGTCCCTAGCTTTGATTTTCCAAGAATGCAAGGCTCTAGTTGGAAATTACCTAGAATTAGTCATTAAGCATTAGTATCGAGAAGAAAACAAAGCTACAGACTGGATAGCTAATAGGGGAGTCGGAGAATTTGAAATTCAAGTGTGGAGAGACTCCTTCCCCATTGGCTTAAGGAATGATCCTACAAGTTTTAATGTTTGCACAATGTGAGCTGTTGCCAGGGGGATTGGTATGGTCTATTGATGCTCTAATCACCTACGCCACATTGGCAAATCCCATCCACAAATGTATCCACAAGCATCTCAATAATCTCCAAATTGAGGATAGTTGGAACCTGATCAGTTGGTCTGCACATTGCCTGCTGACCATAGAGTCTTTCCATGATATTCTTAGGGAGGGTTTGTTCGAAATAAGATTCAACATCAACTCCTATGCCCGAAAATTGGACATGTCATGAAATCACGACACTTCTTGTTTCTCTGCTTGCCTGCCCCTTTTGAATCATGAAAATGCAACATGTCGCGATATCGCGAAAATTTTTCTTTCTTCTCTTTTGGTCGTGAAAATGCAACATGTCACGATATCGCGACACTTTTTTCTTTTGGCCGAGAAAATGCAACATGTCACGATATCGCGAAAATTTTTCCTCCTTTGGCCATGACGATGCAACATGTCATGATATTGCGACACTTTTTCCTCCTTTGGCTGTGACAATGCAACATGTTGCGATATCGTGACACTTTTTCTCTTTTGGCCGCGACGATGCAACATGTCGCAATATCGTGACACTTTTTCTCTTTTGGCCATGACGATGCAACATGTCGCGATATCGTGACACTTTTTCTCTTTTGGCCATGATGATGCAACATGTCACGATATCGCGACACTTTTTCTCTTTTGGCTGCGATGATGCAACATGTCGCGATATCGCGACACTTTTTTTCTTTTGGCCACGACGATGCAACATGTCGTGATATCGTGACACTTTTTCTCTTTTGGCCACGACAATGCAACATGTCGCGATATCGTGACACTTTTTCTCTTTTGGCCACGACGATGCAACATATCACGATATCGTGACACTTTTTCCTCCTTTGGCCGCGATGATGCAACATGTCACGATATCATGACACTTTTTCCTCCTTTGGCCGCGATGATGCAACATGTCACAATATCGTGACACTTTTTCCTCCTTTGGCCGTGACGATGCAACATGTCGTGATATCATGACACTTTTTCTCTTTTGGCCGTGATGATGCAACATGTCGCGATATCGTGACACTTTTTCTCTTTTGGCGGTGACGATGCAACATGTCGTGATATCGTGACTCTTTTTCTCTTTTGGCCTCGACGATTCAACATGTCACGATATCGCGACACTTTTTCTCTTTTGGCCACGACGATGCAACATGTCGCGATATCACAACACTTTTTCTCTTTTGGTCACGACGATGCAACATGTCGCGATATTGCGACACTTTTCCTCCTTTGGCCGTGACAATGCAACATGTCATGATATCGCGACACCTTTTTCTCCTTTGGCCGCGATGATGCAACATGTCGCGATATCATGACACTTTTTCCTCCTTGCTTTCTCCCTTTGCTTTGGACCACGAAAATGCAACATGTCGCGATATCGCGACACTTTTTCCTCCTTGTGGTGTTTTGCTTTTTCTTTGATCTTTAGCATATGAGCCTCTTCGGTCTTGTTAGAAAACATGCAAAAAAATGTGGGTCCCTAATTTTGGGGTACGTTGTGGAGCAGCCAAAACACCTCCAAATGGTGAATTTCTTTGTTTATGTTTTGCTTTCCCTTTTCTGATTAGCCTCTGGTCATGTTTCCCTTTAGTTAGTTCTTCTAGTTGGTTCCTCTAGGCATATTTACCTTAGGTGGCCCCTGCTATTTTTAGGCTGTCTCGTTCTGCTGTCGCCATTCTTCCCCTTTGCCTCCCTCTTCGGAGGCCCACGACTGTTTTGTACAAGGTTCAGGGACCTTTCAACACCCTTTCAACCAATCAAAAAAAAATTGCAACAGTTTTCTAAATACATTAACAATTTTACAAATGTAAAGGATGATAATTTTGCAAATATAATAGATAAATGGTTGTTGCAGTTTTACAAAATAGTACTTCAAGAAAAATAACAATGCTGCAATTGAACGGATAATTATAAAAACATTTTTTTTCTCATTCATTTTTTTTATTATAATAAAAACTATACAATCTATCAGTGCATAAAGTATGATAGTTTAAACATAACAAATCATTCTGCAAGAACATTGAAAACATAATTAAATCTGCAGATATAATAGATAAACTATTTTAGATAATCAGGAAAAAACACTATAGATGTAGGTAGATGAATTACTTTAAATATAATAAACACTGCAGATATGACATTTAAAGCACTATAATTTTAACAGATAAAATGTTGCAGTTATAACAATAAAACACTTAGGAAGACAACAATTAAGGCACTATAATTATAACATAAACTATTGCAGATACATAAAACTAAAAATGCAATAAATAAGGTTCTATTTATTTATTTATTTTCCATTTTTTTCATCCTAATAATAATAATATTATTAGGTTCATAGATTAATAATAATATTATAATATAGATAATATTATAATTATAAATTTAATAATATAATGATAATATTATAAAATAATAGTTATATAATTATAATATTATAATTATCAACTTAATAATATTAATAATACTATAAACTAATAATAATATAATAATATGACTACTATTATTAACAGTAATGTTATGTATATAAGATTATTACTACTACTACTATATAATATTAATAATATTATTAATATAATATTATTTATATTACTATTTTTTTTTAAATAAAGGGGTAAAAATTTATTGATAATAAGTCTGGATTATAAAGTACAGCTGAGCCCCCACCCAGGACTCAAATAAGCAACAAGACAGGCTAAATCACTAGACAAGGTCAACTCCCAAAGAAAACCAAAAAAAACAAACCACATTAAGTCATTATTTATATTACTATTATTAATTAATATAGTATTGTATTAATATAATAATAATATTGTTGCAAAATTTCTATAAGTTAACAATCATAATTTTCTGCCCTTTTTGATGAATACACAGTCAAAGGCTAAATTCTTCTCAAAGAAAAGCTCGCCCAAATAAAAACAATCCAAACATTATATCAACAATCAATTTCCTTTGGACAAATTAATCTTCATGGGGACTTTAAATCATTAAATTTAATGAATATTAATATAAATAATATTTTAAATACATTATTATAAATAATAAATACTCAATTTTAATATTTATTTGTATTTTAAAAATCATAAAATAAAATACTTTAAAAAATATTTTATTTATTTTATTTTTTATATATTATTATTTTTAATCAATAATAAATTTTTTTCGTGGGACCTTATATTTTTACGTGAATATATATATATATTATTTTACACAAAAAAAATATTATATTGTTTTAAATATAGAATCTCTACAATAATTAGAATATGAATGGGATTGAAACGATTCCACCCATATCACATCATAATCATACAGTGGTTTTACAACAAAGCTAGGATATTATTCATATATCATTTGATAAAATTCGCACTTGGGTTTCCTCTTTTGAAGTGTGAAAAGATGGATTTCAAAATTAGGTATAACCAAGAGCATATTAAATAAATAGATAAATAACTAAAATGTGAAAATCAATAAATAGTAAACTAGTGCAAATATAATAAGATTAGTATTATAACAGATAACTATTATTATAATAATAATAAAATATTTATTAATAATATTTTAGACTAATAATATTATAATATAATAGTGATAAACATTATAATAATAATATAATTATAAGTATAGTATTATAAATTAATAATAATTATAATTATAATATTATAGTTATAAACTTTAATAATATAATAATATTATTATAAACTTAATAATAATAATGTAATTATAGAAATAATATTATAAGCTAATATTACTATTAATAATATAGAGAAAAAATGTCACTTCTAATATAATATATTATATTTTTCATAATATTAATATAATTACATAAATAATCACTATTATATTATTATATTAATTATAGTAAATAAATTATTATAAAACATAAACATTATCGTGATAATACTACTAAGAATAATATTAATATTATAATATAATAATATTAATAATATTATAAACTAATAATATTATGAATGATTATGAAATGGTCATAAGAATGACACATGAGTTAATATGTATGCTTTATCATATTATGTGTTTATCTCCCTTTGTGCTAAATATAACATGTTATCCAGGGTTTTGCTTAGTGGCGAATTTCGCAATTTAGCACGAATATTCGGATTTCCAAAATGTCAATTTTGCGAATTTTGGGACCATAGAGGTCGGCCCGTTCGCCCAAAAATTTTGGGATCTAATTTTTTTAGGGTAAATTCACCCCGTTGTCATAAGGTTTACCGCCCAATTTTTGCCCTAAATTTATTAAAAATAAGAAATATCCCGCCCAAATCGCCCCTTGTACCCCATTATATATAGCTAACCCTGACAACGACTCCCATACAATTACAACATTTTTTTGGATAGCGAGCGATACAAAGCAGAGTACTGACAAAACTAGAAGGCGACTACCAGAAGGCGACTGGCATAAGACGACTGGCTAAAAGCGATTGGCTGAAGGTGATTGGTTGAAGGCAACTGGTAGAATGCGACTAACAGAAGGTGAATGGTAGAAGGCGACTGACAGAAGGTGACTGGAAGAAGGCAACTGGAAAAAGGTTACTAGTAGAAGGCGACTGATAGAAGGCAAAAAATTGAAGGTGACAGGCCGAAGGTGACAAGCATAAGGCGACTGGCAAAATGTGACTGGCAGAAGGCAACTGACATAAGGCGACTAGCATAAGGCGACTGGTAGAGGGCAATTGGATTAAGGCAACTGGCTTAAGGCAACTAGCATAAGACGACAGGCATAAGGCGACTAGCATAAGATGATTGGCATAAGGCAACTGGCATAAGGTGACTCAATTTATCGGTATGCTTCTTTTACCATTAAATTTCATTTAACATTTTATTAATGGACACTCAATAAGGAGGTTTATTCTGCCTACGAACGATATTCATGGGACAGATTCTGTTGTCTCTAGTAGTAGTTCTCTTTTATACCAGTTATTTTCATATTTAAAAATGATGTTCTTTGTTCATGTTATTCTTCTATTCATACAGGTAAAATGTCAACTACAAGCAGTGGAAAGAAGGGAGGCCAATATTCCAATAAAAGGAGTATCCTCAAATACTTTCATAATATTTCAAAACCTAGTCAACCATCAACATCTGCACAAACTGAAGGTATGAACAACTTTACTCCCCAATTAATTTTTTTACTTTGTTAATTTTAAATATAATGTCTTCATTCATAAAGAAGTGTGTTTTTTGGTTGATGGCTTTGTCCACTTTTATCTGTAGAAAACACTAGTATGCTTTTAAATGCCATAGTGATAATGAATCTACTATTGACACTAGTATTATCTCTATAGAAAACATTGTTAACCCTGGTATTCCTCCACTTCCACATATCCATGTTAATGAACAGTCCACAGATGAAGATAATCTCAATCAAATCGAACAACAACATGAAGAGATTCCTGAATCTAACATGCCAAGTAGAAAAGAAACTGATAGTTCTTATGCAGTCCCTACTTTCGGAGAATCTTCATCTAAAAAAATAAACGTGCAAGGTTATCTAGGTGGACAATTAACAGATCATTTCAGCCTGATTGGATATCAAAATTTCCATTTATTGAGCCAGTGCTTCCAGAGAATAGTAGTGATGATATAACAGAATTAAGATGCGTAATTTGTAGTTGGAAACATGAAAAGGAGCATAGATTGCAACTTAAGAAAGATACAGTAGAAAAACATTGTGGAAAGGTTTATATCAAAACAAAAGAAGGTGATCGAGCAACACAAAAAACTTATAGGTGGAAGGATGCATCAGAGTGTGCACATATGAGATATGTGCAAGAATATGATAAAGAAATGAAACAAAAGCAAACATTGGTTGAGAAAGGTGCAACGATTCAAGCCCAATTTCGAAAAATGAATAAGTTAACTTTAGCTTCAAAAAGTTTGCAGTTTGTTGTTGTATTTTCTATTCTTAAGAAGGGTAGACCTATGTCTGATTTCATGGATTATAAATCTCTATTTCGACTAGCTGATGTGCAGAACTTACCCAACGCTCATTGGTCAGATCGAAGTGGTTGGGAAATGGCAAAATGTCTGTCATTGGTTGAGCAGGATGACCTCAGAGAGAAAGTAAAAAAGGCAAAATTCATTTCACTTTCAATTGATGAGGTGACTGCAGTTGACAATACATCTTGGATTTGCATGCATGTTTACACATTGGAAAATCATTCAAGGCAACCTCATTTACTTGGAATATGCAAAATGGTGGAAAATTGTAATGCAAAAAACATTTACAATGTTGTTGTAACTAGTTTAAAAGAAGAAGCAGGAATGAATGAAATTGAAATAGCCACTAAGTTAATATGTGTAGGAGCTGATGGTGCTTCTACAATGCAAGGACACATGAATGGTCTTTGTGTTAGACTACAAACATCGGTTGCCCCATATTTGATCCCTATTCATTGCATGGCTCATAGAATGAATCTTGCATACAAAATTGTGGATACATTTACAAATGTTGCGAGAGTGGAAGAGCTTGTCCATGAAATTCATGAATATTTTTCACGTAGTCCAAAAATATTTTCAGAGTTTCAACAGTTTGCACTAGGAGTTACCGAAGGTAAAAAATTGTTGAAATATGTGGATACTAGGTGGATTTCGATGTATCTACCGACATTAAGAGTTTTCAAAGAATATCAATCCTTGATAGGGTTTATGTATGCAAATCGTAGGGTGGTTGATAAGGCTAAAGATTTACTTTTTTGAATGAGTGACTTTGAAACTCTTCTCACATTGTGTGGAATTCTTCCAATGTTGGAAAAAATGAATACTTTGATCAAAATTGCACAAGAAAGATCGATTTATATTGTGGATTTCATCAGGGCGAGAATACAAATTTGCATGCATATTGATATGATGTATGCATCTGGTCAAAATTTTATGGATCCCTTGTTTGAGAGTTGGAGAGCATTAACAAATGTGAATGGTCCTCAGAGCTTTCTGAAGTTCAATATAAACGATCATCTGTGTATTAATGTCTATGGAAATGAAATACCTTTATATTGTTATGGTGTGCGACTGGATATAGCTACAAATGAAGTTGAGCAAATGCCCATAACCTACAACAGATTTCATGTAGTTGTAGACGATACAAAACTTAAACTAAAACAAATAGCAGAATCATTGACAAAAGAAATAAGAGACCATTTTCAAAGAGATGAATTGCTAGAGGCTATGGGTGTGGTAAATCCGATGTTTTGGGATCCTTGTAATGAATACCAGATTATAAATTCTTTGTTTCTCAAATACATGGGCAGCCTTGCTGGCCATTTTAGTAAAAGTGTTGTAGTCAATGGCATTGAAATCAATGGCATTCTCAACAGAGATCTTTTGACAAAACAATCAAACTGTTTTGGAACAACAATGTCTGCTCAAGTTTCACAACTCTCTAACCGTCATGAAGCAGGTTCTATTTCACGTTTGTGGAGAATATTACAACCAAGTACTGTCTTACAACATACTATGAGTGAATATTTTCATTTATATGAATTATGTCAAACGATGATTTTGGGATCCGTGGAAGATGAAAGGGTGTTCAGTGCACTATCATATATAAAATCTAAAGTTCGAAATAGGTTGGACAAAAATTTGGAGAATTGTTTGAGAGTATATGTGTCGGCCTATGAGGTGGAGGAGTTTCCTTACGAAAGAGCATTGTCACATTGGAATTCTTTGGCAGAGAGAAGAGGTGTAACGAATATTGATAATGATGAGGATGATGGTAACACTGGTCAAATTGTGACGACAGAAATTTTGGGAATGAGTGCAGAACATTTTGTACAATCTGAAAAGAGTTTGTTCCAGCTTCCAACATTATGATGCAAGGATGCATTCATTTGATTTTATTTCACATATTATCATTTGATTTGATTTCACATATCAGAATGAGAGGATGCTATCATTTGATTTGATTTCACATATCAGAATGAAAGGATGTTTTCATTTGATTTAATTTGAGTTCACATGTTATTATTTGATTTGATTTCACATATTATCATTTGATTTGATTTCACATATCAGAATGAAAGGATGCTATCATTTGATTTGATTTCACATATCAGAATGAAAGGATGCTATCATTTGTTTTGATTTCACATATCATAATGAAAGGATATTTTCATTTGATTTGATTTGAGTTCACATATTATTATTTGATTTGATTTCACATATTATCATTTGATTTGATTTCACATATCAGAATGAAAGGATGCCATTGGATACTCTATATAACATAGCCCTCTGATTTAATTATGTATTATTTGATTACACATGTGTTACACATATTCTTTGATTACACATGATTTGTTTATTAAATTATAAAAATAATGGATATTTTATATATCATTTTTCATTAGCCTTTTATTAAACTAATAAAAATTAAAAATTTTTTTTTAGTATTTTTTATTCAAAAAAAATAAATTAAAAATTAAAAATTAATTAATAAAAAAAAAAAGAAATACTCAATATTACTTAATATATCAACACAAACAATCAAAACATAACAACATTCAAAACAAAGTTTTCAAGAGATAACACATATCAAACATTATTTCTTCCACTTCAAATAAAGAACAACAAACTTTTACATCATCATAAATAATCAAAACATAGTCTCTTTCATTGAATTCAATATTTAAAGAAGATACCATTCATTCACAATTTACAATACATATCAAACATTATTTCTTCCACTTCAAATTACTTAATACATCAACACATAATCATAACATAACAACATTCAAAACAAAATTTCCAATAGATAACACATTTTTTGGAAATAGTCTCATTCATTGTTTCAATTCTCAAAAAGGATACCATTCATTTGCAATTTACAAAACATATCAAACATTATGTTTTTCAGTTCAAATTACTTAATACATCAACACATATAATCCTAACATAACAACATTCAAAACAAAATTTTCAATAGATAACACATTTTTCGAAAATAGTCTCATTCATTGTTTCAATTCTCAAAAAGGATACCATTCATTTGCAATTTACAAAACATATCAAACATTATTTCTTCCACTTCAAATTACTTAATACATCAACACATATAATCCTAACATAACAACATTGAAAACAAAATTTTCAATAGATAACACATTTTTCGAAAATAGTCTCATTCATTGATTTCAATTCTCAAAAAGGATATCAAACATATCAAACAAAACATATCAAACATTATTTATTCCACTTCAAATTAAAACATAACAATAATTAAAAACAAAATTTCAAAATGATAATATGAATTTTTTAGAAATTGCCTCTATCATTGATTTCAATTTTCAAAAAAATACCAGTCTTAAATAATTTATAAAAATATAAAGATATATTGAGTTTTTGTTTCACTTCAAATCCAACACAACAAAGTTCTATTATTTTTCAATGTTTCCTGAAGGTCCACCCACATCTACCTCAATATCCTTTTCTTCTAATGCCCCAACCCTAACCAAACTTTCTGTTGTAGTGTTGATCCCCGATAACAAGGCACTCTCTTCCTTCGTTGGATCTTCTTTGAAAGGTGCATTCAACTCCTTCTCATTTTCTTTTAGTTTAGCCTCGACATCCAGGCCCCTATCTCTGATAATCTTCTTCAGGAAATTATTTTCTCTAACCATCTGTTGTAACCTCTTCTTCAATTCAATAGCATTATTAATGCTAATTTTGGCAATCTTGATCAAAACTTTCATGGCACTGACTTGTTGCTTTAGGTGCTGGAAATTAGACTACAAAATAGAAATAAAAAAAGGTTAATATTTATAAACAAAACATATTTAACAAAAAAAATATTTTTTAGTTAGATGTAGAACTTACATCAGCTGTAAGTCGTGTTGTTTCTGCAACTGCTACTTTGTTCTGATCAAGTGCCCATTCATTGAAATATGCTTGGGCTTCTGCATTGAGGTTTTCCAAATGATTCAAAACAATGGCCAAAATTTCATCTCTGTATGTAGACTCGGCCTCCATAGTGCCAGATTCAGCTTTATGTAGCAAGGCATCGAGCTTTTGGGGCTCATTCTCCATCTTGAAAAACAACTCTTTTCTTTTTGAAAAATTCTTATATCGGCCATTGATGGCTTTAATCAAAACCTTGGCCCGATATTCCCATTCTTTCAATTTATCAATATCCAAAAGAAGAGTATTATGAACTACAACTTTACATGCATCGGCTAATAACACATTTTCAGAAAAGTTTAGGATATCATCTTCTGTAACAGTACGAGTGGTGACTTGCTGTGTGGCGGAGGGGGAAACTTCGATGACATCTACATTGACATCCTCTTCTCCATCAATGCCCTCTTCATCCTCAAGAATATCACTTGCCTTTAAAGGGTAATTTTTAGGATTCATACCCTGATAAAGAAAGTCACAATCTAGAGTTCCCGAGGGCATTTGAGATGCACTCTCAACATTTGAAAAATTCTCCAAGGTTAATATCGGTACAACAAAAATATTAGATGATGACACATTTTGTGTCTCTGTAGCACTTCTTGCATGATGATGTGGCGGTGTGAGGAACATTTTACCACGCATGCGTGATTGGTTCCTCATAGGTGGAACCTGATGTGGATGGACCAAAACTTGCTTTGAGTGGACAGATAGTGGAACCTGCTGTGGCTATGGCTGTGGTTGTGGCTATGGTTATGGTTGTGGCTGTGGTCATGGCTGGTCAGATGGTGGAGCCATATTTTTTTTAGCCTTTTGAATCTAGCAGGTCCCTCTGTTAAATTTCACACAAAAACATAAAATAAATCTTTTGTAAATAACAATAGCATTAAAAAATATTTATTTAAAATATACATACCTGACTCAGACTCTGCAGCCATTGATGTTTCAACCATTTGCCCTTTGTCTGAAAAATACGTAAAACACATTAAAAAAACATAATTTTACGTCAAAAAAATAAATCATTTAAAAAAGCATTTTTGAACAATGAAGAGTAAGGTTACCTTGTGGGTTGGAGGTAACCTCTTCTACGTCGACTGTAATTGTTTCTCCAGTAAAAGGTGTCGCAGGTGTATGCTGAATCCGACCATCATGAGACCTCACACGTTTGTTGGGAGTTATTGGTGATGACTGCGATTGCGTGTCAGAATCAACAGATACTTCCTGAATCCTAAATGCGGCATCCCTCTTACTTGAAGACTGAGATGCTCTTTTCTATTTTCAAAACAAAATTAGAGAATAAAAAGATAGAATAAAAAAAGAAAACAATGATATTTCAACAAATATTTTTACCTGTATCTCACCATCAGACATGCCAATAGACAACAAACTGGGGTGCAATGCAGTGGGAGGACTGCTCTGTTGAAGGTTGAAATAAGCTTCCTGAAATAAACAAAGAATAAAATTGTTGGTAGTCATTGTGTAAGTAGAAGATTGAATTTTTTGGGCACTCAAAAGGTCGTGCTTCAGGCGGTTGGAAATGTGCGTGCACCAGTCAAATTTACCGCCATCAATACAACGAAGCAATAAAGAAAGTGCCCAAAAAGGCATTTTTGTAGGTCGCCCCTACAGAATAAGCCTTGCCTAAAAAAATTCAATGCAAGCATATAGAAATTTGTCTCCAACATTCGAAATGTTTAAGCCCCTTTTGGACTTAGAAGAATTAACTGAAAAAAAGAGAACATTATTAGAAAACAAAAAATAAAACAAGGAGAACATTTTTAGAGAAATGAAAGTACAACAGAACAATATTTAATGTTAAATAAAAAATAAATTTTCAAATAATACCTTTCAGATTGTCAGGATGAACAGAGTAAAGGGTTCCCAGGGTCGATTTATCATCGTCGGTTAAGGCGTACTGGTTGTTCACCAGTACAACATCCAAAAATGGTAGCCCTGTTAGTCGTTGCACATCGAAGGGTTTAACCAAAAAAACAATTTCCTTGTTATCCACATGCATCAAAATAGTGGACACGTCATGGTTGTAACAAGAAATGATCCATTGCATCAACTGAACGTTAATGTTCAACTGAGGCATCTTCAACACACCAGCAAGTCCAGTGATGTAAATCCATTGGGAATCTCTATCAAGAGTGTTGAAAATGCTCTTGATATTGGGGCAGAAGATGTACTTGAAATGCACTTTTGATGGAAGAGGAGAGGAACAACTAGCCATATCTAAAAAGAAGCAGGAAAACACTGGCAAAACCTTCTAAAAATGCTTCTAAAATGCTCTGAAAATGTTGCCAAAATGCTGCCAAAACCTCTAAAAATGCTACCAAAACCCTCTAAAAACACTGCCAAAACGCTCTAAAAACGCTACCAAAATGCTCTAAAATTGCTTGGAAACCGTTGTGGAAAATGCCCTGAAAATGCTGGAAAAAGGTTTAAAATTGCTCTAGAAAATGGTGCAAATGACCTTGCAAATGACCCTGCAAATGAATTTATAGATTTTTGCATGGCAGGAGTTAACGCATGAACGACACGTGGCAGAAGGGAGGACACGTGGCATCATCTTATTGATGGGTTATGGTGGTCGCCTTTTGCCACTCGCCATCTATCGATCGCCTTGTGCCACTCGCCATCTGTCAGTCGCCTTGTGCCACTCGCCTTCTACTAGTCGCCTTATGCCAGTTGCCTTCTATTAATCACCTTCTACCAATTGCCTTCTACCAGTCGCCTTCTGCCAGTTGCCTTATGCCAATCACCTTCTACCAGTTGCCTTCTGCCAATCACCTTCTGCTAGTCACCTTATGCCAGTCGCCTTATGTGTATCGCCTTCTGCCAGTCGCCTTATGCCAGTCGCCTTATGCCTATCACCTTCTAGCCTATCGCCTTCTGCCAGTCGCCTTCGGCTACTCTTCTTGTGATAATTTTGTTGATAATTTTAGTGGGAAAAAAGAAAAAATCGCCATGTTTTGAAAAATTTTCTTCAAAAATTTGAAAAATTCGCCCCAAAGTTTATACAGTTTTCACGTTGATTCGCCTCGATTTGATAAATACTTTTTTGGTACTACCCCTTATGCATAACCATGATGTCATCAATACTTGCCAACAATCCGTCACTTCTCCATTATCTACGACCACTAGTTGTCCATATTTAGAGTTATCTTTGAAATTATCTATTGGATGACTTAGAGTGGAACAAATCAAATCAATACAACAGTTTACAGAGGAGCAAGGAGCTAGTGGTGCAGTGGTTGTTGGGGGTAAAGAACTCTTCGTCACAACAGACAAGGTAACAATGATTGGATCTGCAACTTCTATTCATAATTTAAATAATTTATTTATTTATATATATTTTTTCTTTTATTTATTATTATTTTATTATTATTATTATTGTGCACGCTTACCCATATCTGTGTTAAACTGCTAGTGAATGGTTTAAGTTGTTTTTTTTTCTTTTGCCACTTTTGTCAACCTTAGATAACCATTAGAAAAAAAAAAAACATAGGGGATCTACTTTGAGTTTTATGCTCATCTATGATGGCATCTACAATTTCCAGGCTATGCCCTTCTATGATCGCTATTTTGACTCCGTGCTTATAAATGCGGGTAACAATCTTCCATGATTTCATGCATGAACCAAAACATCCTACAATTGGTTGACATAAAGAGAATAATAGCTAGCATCTGAATCCAATGTACTTCAGTTTTTTTTATTTGAGGTCAGATTCTTGACTTGATTTCTGAACCCAAAGTCTCTCGATGTAAAATAGATAAATTTTTCATTATTCCCCTTTTACAATTATTATATTGATGCATGTAATTTTTAATTTAATTTAGAAAATTAAAAATTAAGGGATTTTATTTTTATATATTTATTTATATATATATTACTTAATTTTAAAAATAAATTTATAAATATAATTATGTTCAAAAGAACTCGTAAATGCACATTTATTTAAAACGTATACAACTAAAAATAATTTAATTTTTAAATTAATTTTGAATAACAATAATTAAACATAATAATAGAGATAGTTTTTTTTTTTAAGGTTCAGATAACTCCAATTTGTTACATGTGGCGTTGAATTTTAATTGGTAAGAAGATCATAAGTATTAGAGTCCATATGCATTTTCAAATTAAATTTAACCTTAATAATTTTATTTTATTTATTATTTTTATTGTTTTTTATTTTTATGATGCTTGATTTAATAAATAAATAAAACATTTTTATCTATACTCTATATTGCTATCAAACTGTGGCATCTTCGCAAAAGTTTTTAGTTTACCAGTTGACCTTTCACATTAGAAATATCTACGGGTGGACAATCCAATTTAGAAATATCTACTAGTGGACAACTAGTTTTTTCAAGTGCATCAATCTCAGTAATGCATGTGCTTGTTGTGTATGATTATAGAAAATAATCTATCCATGAAGATGAACAAGATAAAAGAGGGCTTTAATTTTGATAGCAAAATTTATATATATATATATATATATATATATATATATATATATACTATTTAATTTTATAAGATATAATATTTATAAAAATATATATAATAAAATTCGTAAATATATGTTTCACGGTTTTATTTATTTAAAATTTGTACAATTAACATCTTGAATATATATAATATTAAGCATGAAAATTCTTATTTATAAGCATTATATTATGGGGAATCTTCAATTTATTTTATTTTATTAATTAATTATATTTATATATTAAATATTTTATTATTATTATTATTATAAATTTTATTTGTTTTATTATATTATATATATATATATATATATATATATATATATATATAATTTATTTACTTTATTATTATATTTATTATAAAATATTATATTTTTGTATTACTCCCCCAAACTGTAATTTTGGCTATATAGCCAAAACAAAATGAAGGGTATTTTATTTATATTATGGATAATAATAAGTTTTATTTATGGGGGTTTATTATAATTTTTGTGATTGTGCTTCATGTATGTCATTAAGAAGTTTTCGAGATAGAAAGGTAATGAATATAAAATTTGATTTCAGCCTTCTAGGATATCTTCAATCATGGGAAAAAGTGAAATAGATATTAAGATGGCTTTTTCTAAGGGATGAAAATGTGATGGACACAAGCCATGTTTTTGTAGAAAAAGAAAAAATTGAAACCATAGTACTTTCATGAGGGTTTGCTTTTGACTTTTGCATGTGATGTTTCTAGGGTTATTCTTCAAGGACTTCAAACAACATTCTAGCAATTCTGAAACAACTTCATTTACTTCTTTCACAAATCAATATAGTGTCAAAGTTGTCCTAGTAGTTTCAAGCTTCTTTTAAGACCAACTGTGTGTGCAGTGAAGATTCATTTCCCATTATGAGCAAGGATTGAAAAACAACAAGGGTTATGTATGCCAAAAAGCTAGCTTTATCTTATAAGCATCTAGAGGTCTTATCCAGACTTAGTGCTAATACGTAAGGATACCTTAATAAAGAATACCCCATGGTGTTTGAAATACTAAGAATTCCAGGGATTCAAGCTCTTTTGCCCTTTTTTTTTTTTGTGGAATACTTGCTCATTTTGTGAGGAGCAAGGGATTTTTATTGCTTTTTGGGGTTCTTGCTTATTTTGAGGAGAAGCAAGAAGATTTTTATTACTTTGTGGGGTTCCTGCTTATTTTGAGGAGAAGCAAGAAGATTTTTATTGGGATACTTGCTCGATTAGATGAGGAGCAAGGGATTTTTTTTTTTTTTTTTTTAAGGGTGAGTTTGTCTTTTTGCCAATTCGTTAGTATTCTAGACCATGCGTATAAATAGATAAGCAAGGGAAACTTTTCACTTATGGCAAAAATAACACGAGTTAATTTTTCCAAAACTTCACAATATTTTTAGATGTGCAATTGTGCGTGGTCAAAAGAAAAACTTGATCAACTAAGAGTAACTTACAACATTTTAAAATATTTGCTTCATTTTTAATGAAAATTTGGCTCAGGATACCAGATATAATTTGAGTATTTGAAGAATACCTAGATTTCATCTAGCAACAAGGTACTATGCATCATGTGGTAATCATCTTCCTACAAGGTTTTTAGAGAAAACATCTTCTTAGGCTATCTTTGAAACATTGAGACTGAAGATGGATAGAAATACGACAAATATAGAAACTTTATGATGAAATAAAGGAAGCATAATCATTTTTATTTTTATATATTAAATTTTTCAATATATATATATATATATAAATATATATATATATATATATATATATATATATTTATATTTTCTTTTCAAAGAGAGAAATTATTGGATAGTAGTTGGTTGCAGTTCAGAAATGCACTGCAAATCAGTTTGCTGCCTAAAGTGGTGTATGATTTTTTTTCTTTTAGATAGTGGCTTCTTTTAAAGTTTAAATCTATGCCTATTAAGTAGTAATTTTCCAGTTGAGTTATCAATAGGCTTTGAGTTTTACTGCATCACTTCCAAGTATTTTCTAACTGAGATTTTCATGATACAATATGTTTGTCCTGCCACTTTATAATTTCGTTGGTTCAGTCTTGTATATACCTCTATTTTATTTCATTATATATATATATATATTATTTATTTATTTATGTATTTATTATATATTTTATTATTTATATATATATATATATATATATATATATTTATATTTTATATGTATTTATTATTATCATCTCTAATAATATATATTATTATTATTATTATTTT
Organism: Wollemia nobilis; assembly: GCA_028583015.1. NCBI lineage: Eukaryota > Viridiplantae > Streptophyta > Pinopsida > Araucariales > Araucariaceae > Wollemia > Wollemia nobilis. Next base: position 10,414,600 of record JAQPPZ010016890.1, read on the forward strand.
AATAATTTCTAGAGGTTTATTATAGTGGACTGTATTGGACTCTTTTTCACCACCTAGCAACTTATTTTCTTTTCTCTCTTTGGTTTCATTTTTGTTTGGGTTTTGATTTTGGTTTTCTATTTTAATCCTACTGCTGTCAAGTTTAAATATAAATTTCAGAACTTATAAATACTCTTAACACAATAGAAAATAAATAAATTTAAAATTACTGAACAATCCTAATACTACTAAAATTAGATGCGTTTATACAACTAATTTCAGCATACTTAGGAAAAAGTAAAAATGCTTGGAAAGTAAATTTTTACTGGAAGTAAAATTGCTGAAGTAAAAGGTAAATTTCTATTGTTCTTTGACTATTAGGAGGGATTTCATTACAGTTGTGTCACTCAACGTAACTACTTCCTATTAAAAAAAATAGGGTCCTAAAATAATTTTAGGTTGTTTTCAATGTTCACCTACTTCCTATTCTTTTTCATAGGTCCTAAATCAAATTAACAATAGTAATTACCCAAAGCAAGGAAATTGCAGAAAATAAAATTTGCTAAAATTGAAATTTGCAGGAAATAAATTTTTAATCTAAGAAAGCAGTAAAAATGAATCCTTTAAGAAAAATGAACCTGGCAACGTCGAACGGAGGGGCTTGTTGGAACCATCTTCGGGCCACTCTGACTCGTATGCACACCAAGGTCTCGTACGTACCCCTTTTCACATACAAGTAAGTCCTCTCTCTTTGCACTACCAAACAACTTTTTTGACTAACCACTACAATGCTACTCTCCCCGACAACGATGCCAAAATGATCGGTTGTAGAGCTTACATTTAATTTTATCAATCCGAGGGCAATCAAGGTTAGATTTAAAGAATAACAATCCAGTATAGATTGTACCGTAGGGATCAATACTAAGCTTAGTTCAGGTCTCTTTCTGGTTTCATGTGTTGCAGAAATTAAAGTTTGTAGAAAATAAAATTAAATTAAATTAAATATGCAATTTATGAATTATTCTAATGTGGATCCACGTAATGATTTACTTACTGCATTATTTATCTACTATAATTTCTAATTATATTTTCATGTAAATTAATCTTTTAATCTAATTCTATCTACCATGTTAGTGGGGGGAAGAGATTTAGGGACTAACCTTTCGGAGTGGGCCCTGCCTCCGGAAGGTTAGTGTTAACCCCTTCCCCTATTTTCTACTCTACTTTTACTTTAGTACTCTACTCTCATTTGATTAATCTAATATTAATTATTTCATGGTTGCAGGAAAATGAAAGAAAGCTTACAGGAACAAATCAAACAATAAACATAATTGACACAGTTACCATTTTACGAAGAAAAGAGCTACTTTATTGCTGGGAAATCAGTCGTACATGTTGGCGCATTTCTTCAGAATTGTAAACTTAGAACATTACATTGACAATAATTCCTGGCATTCTCTAGTAGAGAGTAGACCTCTTTCAAGGTCTCTCCTATGTAATTTATATTGTAACTAATACAATTCCAAATAGTATTCTCCACATATTTTGACATGTGGATTTTGTGGACTTCTTAGTGCGATAACTATGCATCAACCAAAATAATCTAAACCTAACATAATACATATTCCTACTTGGACTTGATAAATATTCTGACTGGTCCAAGTGGCATCCTACAAATAATCCTAACAAGACAATGCTATTTTGAATGATTCGCAAGATATACATTGGGACCTCATGTCCTATATTCCAGGAAAGGTCTAATAGTCTTGCATCTATATCTAAAACTTCCCATAATAAATTGATTACAAGCTTTATAAAGCAAATAACAACTTTATCAATTGAAATATTCTCGCGGATAGTATGCGAGAAATGAAATATTTTGCTAAGTAAAAATATCTGTTGCCATCCAACTTGATGTGTCGTCACTGATGTGGCACACTACATAAGTCAACAATATTTATTATCCTTCAGTTACTGCTGGTAAAACATTCTTTAGTAACTGCCTTCAGTAGTTACCTTTAGTAGTTACCTTTAGTAATTACCTTCAGTAATATACGTCTATAACCTGCATCTACAGTCTTCATAATTCATCATTCCTATGACCATATTCTCCTATGCTCAACATCTGGTTCAAGTCTTGTTTTGTCACATCAATCTCCCATGAAGTGTTCTTCAACATTATTCTATCCAAACATACAAAACTTGCACATATTTCATGTAAAATTCATGTATTTATTATTTTAACATCATAAATAAAATTTAGTCATAAATCATGCAAATAAGATATAACAATTATCAAAATGCATCCAGTTTCACATATTTGCAGATAAAAGACATATAAAAATTTCCATAATACATGCATATTTTAGCACTCACCATAAGCTTCTACAAAAGCTCACACTAATCTGTCCACAAGTCTTCATCAAGACTTACCTTAAATCTTCTCAACAAGTTCTCACTAGAACTTGCTCAATCTGCTCAATAAGTCTTCACCAAGACTTACCTCAAATCTATATTGCAAAATTCCACAAAAGCTTACTCAACTCAATCCTTAAGTCCACTCTAGGACTTACTTCAAATCTTCTCATAAGCTTTCACAAAATCTTGCTTAACTCTGTCCTAAATTCCACTCTAGGACTTATTCAAATCTGTCCACTAGCTTTCACAAAAGCTTATTCAACTCAACTCAATCTATCATAGAAAACCTCTTCAATCACACAAACAAGTTTCACATAGAATCTTGTTTGACCTCAGAAACATATAGAGAATGGTTAGAGACTCAATATGTTTCACACTCACAAAACACTCACAAAACTCAACTTAATCTCTTTCAGAAAACCTCTTCAATATCACAAACAAGTTTCACTCAAAATCTTGTTTAACCATAGAAAAAAATAGAGAACGGTAAGATACTTAATATGTTTCATATTCACAAATCACTCTATCACTTTCAAACTCACTTTCAAATCAATTTAGAATAAAGAATAATTTGTTTCACTGAACTTGAACTATCACTCCAATGCATTCAATCAATAATGTTCATCCAATCTTACTTAACCAATCACTCAATGAAACACAACTTGCTTACAAACCCTAACCAAGTGTTTCACTATACTTCCAACAACTCACACTATGAATCTCAACCCTTGACTCAAGATAATTCTAATTTTCACATAACAATGATACTCAAGTTCTTTCACAAACCCTAGTTCAAGATTATACTCAACTTCACATAATAATGATACTCATGATCTTTCACAAATATTAATCATGCATATGAACACTCACTCAAATATTTCCAACAATGCTTATCTAACAATCCTTTTCACTCCAACCTTGTATTTCACAACATTCAATCCAACAATATTTCACTCATAGGAAGATGTGCCCATACCTTTTGTTTTGATGGAGATTATCTCCAAAACCTGTAATATTAAGGTTAGGTAACAACAATCTTTCTCAAAATCTCCTTGCAAATATTTTTCCAATAATTATTTTACCATACAAAAATATCAAATCTCTTAGTACACCTTATAATCTCCAAACTTACACAATATAAGTCAACAATTTCATTATAACAAAATACACAACAATTTCCTTTATACACCTTATAATCTCCAAAATCACAAAACATAAGGATCACAATGTAGCTTTTATTTCAAGATGCAAAATATTATTTTCTTTGCATACCTTATCACTCTAACTTTATAAAATAAATTTCAATCACCAAAAAATTAAAATAAAATATTTTAATTTACTTTACCTTATAACTCCCTCAAAAAATCATATCTACCTTTTAGAACTCACGAAACCCTCTAAGAAATTTCTAAATTTCAAAACCTTTGGAGAAATAAAAATGTGCATAGCATGCCTTTAATTTATTCTACCCACCAAAAATATCTTCGGCAAAATTTGAACACACAACATAGCCTTTCCAACACCCTAGCCCAAATCTAGGCCACCAAGTGGGCTACGTGCCCACATGAAACCATAGGCGCACAATCCCCTCTATATGTCGCCTCACAAAAATTTCAAATGAAACAAAGGCTTATTTCCTCTAGCAAAATGTCAATCACATGCATTGAACCCACAATCTCTTCCTTGCAAAGCCCTAGCTCTTTCTCAACTACCACCTACGCTACCACTGTTAGTGAAACTTTCTATCCATGTCACTACCCTTACACACTTGTCTGCCTCCAATACTTTGAAATGCAAATTTCTCTTCTTCCTAGGTAATGCAACGCACGATTTATCTCCTTAGCATTGCATTCAAAGTTATTTCAAGATTTGAGGAAATGAGAATTATTTCCTTTATAAATATACATGCTTATTGTCTTTTACACATCGGCCAATTTCAAATTTTAAAATTCGAATTAGATTTTAATATTAAATTTAAAAACCTTTGGTACTCCTTATTAATTTAAATTAAAGTTTTAATCAAGGATTAAAATATTTTAATTTAAATTAAATCTTTTGCAAACTGCTCATGGGTCTTTTCAACTTGAACCTTGTTTTTCTTCACCTTGTTATTTGACCCAAAATATTATAGTAATATAATATTATTATTTAATTTAAACTTGCTTCTCCTTCCTTGGATCTTCATCCTTTGGGCCTTTTTAGGCATATAATATTAAAAATAAATATTATATCATTTTATTTTTCAATACCTTCTTGCTTTTGGAAAAACCACTTGATGTCCTTAATGATGATGAAATTGAAACAATACTCTCTTGAAATTAATGACAACAAAACTACTCAAAATTTCCAACAAGTGTTATGTGAAGAGTCATCTACAAGTGTGCATACAAGATAGAGTCGTGTATGCAAGTGTCAAGTAAAGAAGCCAAGAGTCATGAGACTTGGCATAAGGAAAAGAAGAGTCAAGTAACCAAAGAGTCATCCTACAATGGCTATATATTACTCCATAGTGTATATCACCTACATCACCACCTACATAGTCTACATTATCTACATTGTGAGCATTGTTATTGTAAGAGTTCATGATACATTTGTAAGAGGAGTAATAAAGTTTACATACATTTGAGCAACTAATATTGTAAGTTGTGCTACATGCTTTGTACATGTATGATTCAAGCTATTTATACATTCATATTGTTGCTTATTAATGAATTTTAGTTGATATATTATTAGCCTTGATTTACATATTATTCTAGTTACATTATTATCTTGATCATACTATATTGCAATTATCATATATTTGATCCTATGAATATTTATCTTATGAGTTTACATTAATGTTAAGGCTTCAAAAGTCATCATTATCTTTCTAAGTATCTAAAAATGATTGGATAGAGATAAAAAATTAGGTGTTTTTTTGAATTAACACAGAAAACATTGTACAAGCTTGAACATCAACATAATATTTTTTATAGACTTGGGGTAGAGCCTACTCTTGTGAAATCCCATTTTTAGGTCTCCTTTGGAAAGAGACTTAAGGTTATAATCCATACCATATGTTTTAAGGTTGTGAATTTATAGTTTGTTAGTTTGAGGATAGTAGGAAGAGCTCATTTTAAGCTAGATATTGTTGAGAGTGAGAAACTCATTCTAAAATTTTCTTGTGAAAAAAAGGTCATGGTCACGTAAAATATGAGCATACAATAAAGTTTAAAAATGACTTAATATAAGTACCTACCACTCAATAGTAGCATTTTGAGGAAGGATGAGGGAAGGTGGGCACCATAGGAGCACAATAGAACTAGGGAATAGGTAGGAAAACTAGATTTTAAACAATAACAATTGAAATAAATCAGATGAGACCTACAAGTAGTAGAGGGTAGATAACAGAGATCTAATATTAGAGATGAATAAGATAAAATAGATTGAAAATAAATAATTTAATTTTCCAAAATTACTATCTAGGAATCTTCGTATTTAGGGGTTGATCCAGAAAGGAAATATATTAAAATAATACAAACAATGGATAAATCTATGAAAAGAAAAATAGAGATTTCTTCTCTCCTCAAAAAGGATGGATTTGTGAAAAGAAAATAACAAATTTTGAGGGTAACATCTGACGAATAAAACCTCATAGAGGAATATAACAAGCTAGATGAATGTGGACTGATATGCTGGTTATTTAACCTATGGCTAGCTCCCAAGGGTGATGAAACTTGGGTTTAAAATAATTGACCCCCATTAATCTCATAAGAACCAAAGATGGTATAAGCAAGAAGAGGGTCTTTTCTGGTAGCACTTAACAATCCCAAAGATAGGTAAATGGTTTTTGAGATATGTCCCTTGTTCATAGAAAAAAGTGGACTATTTATAAAGTACTAGGATGATAATTTTGACCCAAGTGAATAAATTATGATATCCATCCCAATGTGGGTTAAGATGCCTTTTTTCCCATATTAGTTTTGGTAGGAAGAATATTTTAAGGCAATAGGAGGCTCTCTAGGGTAGTTCATTAAAATAGTTGAGATGACAAAGTAATGAAAGTTAACCACATATGCTAGAATATGTATGGATATGGACATAATGGAAGACTTACTAGAGCATATTGAAATTGAACTACGGGGTCAATTCTAGAAGCAAGAGCTAGATTATGAGCAAATTCTATTTAAATGCACCCATTACCATGAATATAGACATTATGTTTGTAATTGTTCGATCAAAGTAATTCAAGTGTTGAAAGAACAAGGCAATGAGAAATTTTTTTGAAATATTTATGAATGTATCAAAGAAAAATAGACTAAAGGAAAGTGGGTATCGACAACAAAAGAGACATCAATGAAAAATCAATTTGAGGCCTTGGAGAAGGAAAAACCACAAGAAGAGATTACAATAGGGGAAAAGAATTTAGAATGATCAGTGTTGAGTTTAAAATTAAATAAGTTTAAAAAGAAGAGGAAAATTTAGAAAATCAAGAAGAAGAAGAATAAGGAATAAAAGGTGAAAAATTCAAAGATGAGGTAGAAATGCAAGGTGGTATACTATACCTAAGCCAAATAGAATCACAAGTAGACTATGGGACAAGTAACAAGAAGAAGGTAGGAATACCAATAAGGTTGGAGGTATTGAAAACATATTGAAAAAAATCCATTGAAGGATCTCAAAAGTAAATTAGTATAAAGGACAAGATAGAAAAATTAAATCCCCCAAGTGGATAGGGAGGAAAAAGTAAGAAGGTTGTACTACATATTTCAAGTAAATGATTATACTCTTTAGGAATATAATAGGTATGGGTTCTACGTCAATAAAAAAATCTTAAAGGTAAATATTCAAGAATCTAGTCTTGATATATTTTTTCTTCAACAAACTAAGATAGCAAAAAATGATTGGACAACTATGGAAAGAACATGGAATACTAATATATAGTAGAGTGAATGTATTGGCTCAAGAGGCCAGGTAAGAGGTAATGCTATAATATGAAATAGAATAAAATGGAATTTCATAGAAGCGGTTAAAAATTAAAATTGAATATAAATATAATTGGAATGCTAGAGATCAAGAAAAATATATCATCTAACAAATGTGTATGGACCCATTCATCAATCCCTATCAAAAGAATATTGGAAAAGAGTATGGCAATATGGTTCATCAAATAGTATTGAAAATTGGATAATAGGAGGATAATTTATTTTAATTCTTAGATTATAGGAGAAGAAATGAGGAATCATAAGTCTAAACCAAAATTTGAGAATGGTATTAGATATTATGGAAGAGAGGAACCTGGTAGATAACATTCCAAAAGAAGGTATTTTCACATGGTCAAATAGAAATGGAGAAGAAACTTTAAAGTTAGGGGATATAATCAACCCCTACACCCTAGGTGTCATGACCCCCCATGGTTTTGGTGTTCTCTCTTTTGAGCAGGTGTGTTCGATGCTCTATGCCTCACTTGAGGTGCTAGTTCTGGGAAGTATAGGTAGCATGGGATGTACCTACTTTGGAAAACCTCCAAGATTTTTTGCCAAGGTCAAATATTTGCTTGGATGTAGTCTTTTATGTGATTCCTCCTAAGCTAGCCTAATATATTAGGTGTTTCCAGGGAAAGAGAGAGGAAAATGCAATAAAAAACTAAAAGGAAATAGTAGAAAGTAGTAGAAAAACTAAATCTAGCCTAAGTAGCCTAAGTTATGAGTGGTCATGTGCTAAGAGACTATAATTTCCATTGCATTACAATGGGATTAGTGAACACATGTACCAAACATAATAAAAAATTGAACATGGTCCCAATAATATGCAATTGTAAATTGAACAATCTCTTGTGAAGGCCAGGATAGAAGTATTGAGATAGTCATAACCCTCCATAGAAAGATATACAAACACTCAAACTAGGACAAAAATGTTGGTGTAGTCATTACTCGTATTGTATTAAAATGCATTACATTTACATATAATTTAAAGAGGCTGAGTGGATTGTACATGCAACTGGCCCAAGGCTCGAGTCTAGACTAGAACACAAAATAGAAAAGGGAGGGAGAACTACTAAATGTTAGATGCTAGACACAATAACAATTAAACCTATTTTTCTTAGGTCTCAAAATGGCTATTTATAATGTTTTCATTTAAATTTAGAATTTAAAATTACCTCAAAAAGAGTGAGGGGGAAAACACATGCATTTATCAATGGTTACATAGAAGGTACAACATTGTAAAGTATAGAGACAACTCCAAATTATTTTTCATAAATGGTGATAAGAAATGTAGCTCACCATTAAGTGTAGTATTAAATAGATTTACCTTCAAAAAATGCACTCTAATAGCTCTATCTTTGTCCATTCATATGAACAATATTTTATTTTGATAAATAGACTCCAGTGCTACACTTTGCTTGATGCCCTCCTCAAGAAGTCCAACTAATATGATAGGGAGATATTTAACTTAAACTCTTTTAGTAATACTACAAATTTTAGTAGGTGCATGCCACTAAATTTAGTGTAGTAAAAAATTTACTATATTTATGGTGGCTTCTATGGGACCTTTGACTACTCGAAGATAGAGATATAGATCTCAGTAGCCTTTTAGTTGGATGAGAAATCATGCTTGAAGCTTGTTAACTATTGAAAATACTTCCCTTTGCTCTTCTTTATATGGAACCTTAGACCACTTGTAGTACCAATAAAACTTGTATATCTCACATAGTCCTATGATGAGCAACATATATTCAAGTTGGGTTTTTTGAAGGAGCAATTCCAATGTAATAGTGGGCTTCACCACCACATTCACTTTTTCATCCAATGATATATCCATGGGAATCTTAGTATTTTTAAGTTGGTTGAGTTACCACCTATACTCCTCTTCTAGTAGGAAATCATCATTTGGATCAAAATGGGAAGGAAATTTTTTTGATACTAATGATGATATATTCCCTTTTCATTCATCTATATTCTAGGACAAGGTTTCAATATGTTCAATACAACTATGGCTTTCTTGCTGAGAAGCTAGAACTATAGCGACCTTTTGAATTTTTAAGGTTCTTGTTTGTAATTCCTATAAAAATTCATTTCCAGAGGTTGGCTTGGGATAGGATGGCCTAGAAATATTGGGCTTCCTAAAATTAGGGGCCTAAATCTTTCTCAAATCCCATGAGTGTCTCTTTTCCTTTTGTACTTAAGGTGAATATGTCCTGAATGCACTCAATCTCTAGTATGACTCCATCTAACTCCTATATTATGTATTTTTAGAGGGCTTGGATTATCAAAGTGATTTTCTCAAGTTCTTGGGGTCTTTTTTCTAGTCCCTCATTTTTCTCTTTTTTCCTCAAAATTTGAAGAAAAGTGAGTCAACATAGCTTTGAATGTTTTGGCCTTAGATTGGAAATACTTGAGTATGTGTTTGGTATTCTCCAAATCCTCTTTCTCAACAAGCTTCCTCATTGTATCTATGTATTTGTAACTTAATAATTTGGTTACTGAATCAGTGAACTTGAAAGTTTCTTATTGCAGTGCATTCCTAAAATTTAGCTTAATGATCAATATTTGATAATTTTATGACCACATATCCCATAGTGCCTTCAAGATTGTGGGATCAAAATTAATCGAACACAATCCTTCCTCTTTATGAAGTAGGTAGGTTCTCTTATATAAGGTGGTAGTTTGATAGACTTATCACTCTGCTTCTTGATCTACCTATGGTTGGTCATGCTTTGTATCTTATTGCAAATAGGAAATAGTTTCCATGATAAAGGAAATAGGATTGGGGTTAGAGGACTATAGTAAGTATTCCAATGAAAATAATAGAGGATTAATGAATGGAAGTGGGCCATATTATCAATTAGGGAGACCATAGTTGAATAGGTCATAATATTTGATGATGGGGTGAGCCCTAGGGTAGATGGCAATGGTGGAAGATTTTGGAATGTAGGAGTCAGAGGAGAAAAAGAGATAGGTGAAATGGTGGGAAGGGGTTATTAAGAGGGTGCTTCAAATACAAAAAAAAATGGAGCTTGATGAGATGGTAGTTCTAGAGTTACCGCTTGTACTAGGGCTATGCTTTAGAAGTTCTTCACTTCATTTGATAAGTTTTTAGAGATTCCTTGGAATTTTTCTTCTAGTATCAGGAATTCCCTATACCAAGACTTACTCTTCTTCTTTTTTGGATTCTTATCATCTAGGGAAGAATTTTACCTCTTCTTGGAATTCTTGTCCTTTTATTTTTGATGCTTTGCTTGGTGATTGCTCTAGGCAGGTTATAGTAGTCTCATCTAGATTAGTCAAGATGGGGTTCAATGATGCATACCTCTATTATTAGGGGAGGTTCTACCAGTTATGAATTGCTATTTGGTGAAGTATTTTGCCCTTATTCAAGCTTATATTTATATTGTGTGTATCATTTTCTCCACCCTTTCAAAACCATCATCATTTTCCACCAACTTTACCTTAATGTAAAGTTCACAAAATTTCTCATCCTTTTATTTTCCCTAGGCATAGAGACCATATCTCTTATCATATTTTTATGGATCCACTGATCTCAAATTTTAGCATCATCATAGTCCTGTTGTCACAACCACTCTATCTTATTTTTTGAGATCTTATTGGTGGGGTCTACCATAACCTTGGGCTTACCAGACTTGACTTAGTTGAACCATGACTCTAGCTACTTGGTGTAGTTTAGGCAATCCTCCTTCTATAGTGGTGTATAATGTACTTCTTTAGGACTTTAGTGATGCTCCAATCTGAGCCAACTTTGAGATGTAAACTTCTTTCTATTCATAATTTTGGATAACCATTCTTGAAAAAAGCCTTTTGGATTCTACACCCATGAATAATCTGTAGGTTTTTTATCCTATCTTCTAATAGGGATGTAGCACTTCTATTTAGTTGGTTAATCCATCCAAATTGTATAAAAAATTTAAAGTAATAATATTTACTTTGTCCTAATCCATATGTAGTATCCACCATATAAAGTTACCACAACATCTCAAGGGTGAATATCCTTTTCAATATATACCAAGGCAAAAAGTGCATTAGTTTAACAAACATGAGGATGCAAATTTTGTATAGTCCTTTAGGAAGAACTAGTCTCCTCTATAGTCATGGTATATCTTCTAGGAGCACTCTATCAGAATGTGACATTGCCTTTCCCTTTTCAAGGCCCATAGGGTTGACATTAGAAATTTATCCATGAAAGTACACTAGGAGGCTCTTCAAAAATGGATTAATATCTAGAGGGATATTGGTAACCTTTGGCCATCCTCTTCTACCATTCAAAGGTTCATGTTGCCATAAAGTCCTAGGCTCTAGTCTAGTGCTAGATGTACCAGATACAATGGGTATCTAAAGGCTATTTTTCCATTGAAGTCATTCAACCCTTTGCAAATTTGCTAGGCTAGGTAGGTAGTAAAGTTGAGAATTAACTCTTAGTCAAATGGAGTGTACTTCAAGGTCTATACGAATTCCAACTCCTCTATGCCCACTTTGTTATCTTTAACTTTGCCAAAGATGAATGCAACCATGCTTATGATATCACTTGCATTATCTATGAATGATTTTGACACCACTTGCAAACTTGATATGACACTCAACCATTTATTTTTAGGGATTTCCATATTTAGTTCTTTTAGTGGGTCAAAGAGTTTTTTTGTAGAGCAAGTTAGCAATGAAAGGATCAATTTCTAGCCCTTGAGGGACCCTTAGATGTCTTGTATAACCTCTTAGTGAAATCACAATTTGAAAGAGCCCATCATATCCTCATACTATCCCTTGATCTACATCAAACCTTACAATGCATGCTTCCACAAACTCTCAACATTGATGGACTTGAGGTATCATGTATTGGTCTAGGTAGGATGTTCAAATATTGGTCAAAATATTCTTGGTCTTGACCTCTTGGTATCTATGAAAAGCATCTTACCTTGGAGCTTTTATGTTTGTGAATGTTTAAGGATCCACTACTTTATCTTCCTTATCAATAAGGATAATTACTGGTTCATGAGCTTCGGTATTACTAGGTGCATCCTTATTAGTGTTGGATCTAATGGTATGGGAAGGGGTCACATTTTTCCTATTTCCATAGATCCTAGAAATACTCTTCTACTTCTTCCTTAAGTGTAATGACCCTCCTTGGCAGGACTTAATCTTGATACATGGTTTATGTATTGATGTATGGATATCTAATGCATAATCTCATTTGATTTTATCAAGATGTGTTGATAGTTGCACTTTATGCTTTGATTATATATTTTTGGGAATATGGTACTGGTGATGAAATTTGTGGTTGCAGGACTAGGTAATCTCATAGGTGGATTGGTATGGGATAACCACTAGAGTTGAGAGAAAAAGGGAAATTATGGACGATGTTTTCATTGATATCTCAAGGTTAAAATAATACTATTCATGTAGATGCATTTCATATGTGTTTGTTTGAATTGAATGCACCTTTGGGCAAGGAGATTGCTATTAGAAAAAGAGACAACCTTAGTAGGTAGGTGATAATATTTTAGTTATCTTAAAAATCTCCCACTCAAGGAAATATACCTGTGCATAATATTGATTGACATTTAGACTTATAATCTATCATTCTAATACTTGGATATGTATTTTTAAGCTTGGAAACTATTGGTTATCCAATTAATCAAGATAAGAATAAATAATGATGTAATAATTATTAGTGCTTGTATATTAATATTAATGGTTAATATTAACATTCAATATCAAGAAATATTAATTCATGAGATAAGTGAATGAGTTGTTATTGAATACCTTGCTTCAAAAAGTAAATAATAGACTAATATTTAATGAATTGTAAAACCTCACAATTGGCCTTGAATTAATAATTATCAATATTATTGATGAGAAAATTATTTTGATTTATGAGTATTAATAGGGTTATATTAAATTAAAATTAGCTAGCTATTGAAGAACACAAGCTTATACCGAGAGGGGGGTGAACAATATAAGATCAACTTTTACTTTTCTTTCCCAAACAATATTATCCAATATTATCAATGGCAATATCAATAGCAGTAATCAAAGCAATGCACAAATCATCACACACAATAGAGACACCAATTTAACGTGGTTCACCCAATGTGGGCTACTCCATGGAGAAAATATTTCTACTAAATTTTCTCAACAAATCCTCTTGGGAATCACTTCCCTATTACAATGTTTATGGACCTCTATCCAAAGGAGACACCAATCCCCTAATGCTCTGATTTGTGGATCTCTCTCCATAGGAGAACTCTTTCCCCTTTTCTCTGGTTCGTGGAACTTGACCCAGGAGAACTCTTTCTCCTCAACTGGTTCGTGGATCTCTCTCCACAAAAGAACTCTATCTTCCCAGCTACTTCATGGATCACACTCCATAGGAGAACTCTTTCCCCTTGCTCTGGTTCATGGATCTCTATCCATAGGAGAACTCTCCTCCCTCTTCGCTGGCTAGTGATCTTCTAGAAGACTACTACCCCCACTACACTGGCTTGTGGATCTCTCTCCATAGAAGACCTCTATCCTCACTACCCTGGCTAATGGATCTCTATCCACTAGAGACTACTATCCTCTGCTCTATCACCTCCAAAGCTTGCTCTCAACTCTATCTCAAATCTGCACCAAACACTATCCTCGGTCTAGTACAAATCTGCTCTAACTCTATCTCAGGTCTAGCACAAATCTGCTCTCAAATATACACCAAAATCTGTCCTCAAATCTATCCTCAAGCCTTAACACAAAGCTTGATCCAATCACAAATCAACTCTACTTAGATTTACCCCAAGCCTTAACACAAATCTTGAACAAATCAATCAATCAACTCTACTCTCAATTCTATCTCAAGTCTTCACCAAGACTTACCTCAAATATACCTACAAGTCTTCACCAAGACTTACCTCAAATATACCTTCAAGTCCTCTCAAGAACTTGCTCAATATGCTCTCAAGTCTTCACAAAGACTTACCTCAAATATACCTACAAGATTTCACAAAATCTTGCTCAACACTATCCTTAAGATTTCACAAAAGCTTACTCAAATATATCCTTAAGCTTTCACAAAAGCTTACTCAAATATGCTCAAACACATGCTCAAAACAACTCACAAGATATGCTCAATCAATCTCAAATCTTGCACACAATGTTATCAATTGCTTTGTCTAATCTTCAAAGTAATTCCTTTAACTTGAAGCAGTTTAGACATATTCTATTCAAAATTCTTTTAACCTCTGGAACATATAGAGAATGATGTACTCTATCAAGAACTCAATATGTTCTACTCAATCATTAAGTCTGTCGCTTTCACAAATCTGGTTTCTAAAGTTTGCACAATCACTTTCAATATCACTCAAAACCAATGCTCAAGAATTTCACTCATTCATTCAATCAATGAAACACAACTTGCTCACAAACCCTAAACAAGTGTTTTCATACTTCTTCCAACAAGGTGCACAATGTGGGTCTCAAACCCTAACTCAAATAGTCCTCAATCTCTATCTCAAATGTTCTCTAAACATTCACCAATGAAGCATATAATAATTCACTCAATATTTCCAACAATGCTTATCAAACAATCCTTTTCACTCCACCTTGTATTTCACAACATTCATTCCAATATTTCAAACAAAATATGATGTGCCCATACCTTTTTGCTTTGATGGAGATATGTCTTCAAAACCTATCTTAATCACAATCAAATCCTCTTTGCCAATTTCTAGGTTAGATAGCAACAATCTATCTCAAAATTTCCACACAAATATTCTCCTCAATAATTATTTCACCATACAAAAATATCAAGTCTCAAGTACACCTTATAATCTCCAAACTTCTCAAAATAATATTCAATACATAAAAATCAAGTTCCTTTATTAACACCTTATAAAATCCAAACTTCTCAAAATAATATTCAACAAAAAAATTCCTTTATTAACACCTTATAAACTCCAAACTTCTCAAAATAACATTCAATACATAAAAAATAAATTCCTTTGTTAACACCTTATAACTCCAATCCTTTTATTTATTTTTCTAAGTAAAATAAAATATTTTTCAATTTATCCTTATGACTCCCTATGCATTCCACCTATGCACTTTATAATTATCATGTGGCCTCTATATTATTTGCGCCTTCCAAACCTTGGCATATTTAAATAAAAATATGCATACCTTATAAACTTTGGCCCATATCTCAAAAATTAATGCGCACATCTTCGACTACGCCCAAACTCGAACCCATGACCAACCACCACCGTAGCGCCTTAGCCCAAGGCTAAGCTACCACCTGGGCTACATGCCCACACAACACTCAAGGCGCACGAGCCACTATTAAAGCCTTGCCTTCTATGAATTACAAAAATCAACCAAAACCTCTCTCCTCCTTTGCCAAAATGAATGGGGACATGAATCGAACCCTCAACTTGCCCTTTGTGAGTGCCTTAACCAAACTTTGACCACCGTATGCGCTACCCAACACTATGGAATGGATTTGGTGCTTCACTTGGATTTCAACCAATGTTTGCCTCCTTTAATTAAAAACAACATGAATCCTCTTCTCCCTTAACAATGTAGTGCACGAATTATATTTCAACTTAGGCATTCGAATAGCATAGGTGATTTGGAAATGAAAATCATTTCCCTATTTATACATTGTCCTTTGCACTTCAACATGTCGGCACATTCAAATTTCGAATTTCAAATTCAAATTTAAATATTAAACTTTGGCACCTTTTGATTATTTAAATTAAAATTTTAACCATAGGTTAAAATATTTTAATTTAAATAAATTAAATAAAAACCTTTATAATCTGCTCAATGGGTC
Source organism: Wollemia nobilis (assembly GCA_028583015.1). NCBI lineage: Eukaryota > Viridiplantae > Streptophyta > Pinopsida > Araucariales > Araucariaceae > Wollemia > Wollemia nobilis. The sequence goes on from JAQPPZ010016890.1 coordinate 10,430,791, forward strand.
TTTTCAAGGATATATTATTTTAATGATTCCTTGGACCTCATTTTTCTTCACCTCATCCTTTTTCCCAAAATATTATAATATTAAATATTATAATATTATTATTTCTTTTTAAACCTGCTTCTCTTCCCTTGGGTCTTCTACCTTTTAGGCCTCTTTAGGTATATAATATTTAAAATAAATATTATACCCTTTTTCTTTTAACCACTTCCTTGCCTTTTGGAAAATCAACCTTGTGACATCAATGACAACAAAACTGGACATCAAACCTCTTGACATCAATGACAACAAAACTTGCTCAAATTTCCAACAATCTCCCCCTTTGTCATTGATGGCAACCCCTTTTTTTTAAACATTCCTTTTACTTTTTAGTTCTGCTCCCCCTGAGAAACTGCTCCCCTGACTGAATGCTCTCTCCCTAACTCAAATCTCTCCCCCTTTGACATCAATGGCAAAGGGCCACCTTTGGGGCTAAATATAAGACTCTTAGCTCAGCCCCCTCCCCACCTCCTTTCCTTGAGGTGATTAATTTTGGGGTGGGAGTATTTCTACTCCTAGCATACAATGCTATTTTTCTTTGTCCACCTTCTTCCTCAACTGATCCTTCTGATTCCTTTGAGTATTCATGTTCCTGCTTGTCTCTGGAAATTTTATTCTACACCACTTAGCCATATGCCCAACATTATTGCACTTATAACACTTAATGTTGTGGTTCCTTGAAGGTGCAAATATCTTGAAGTTCCTCCTGGTGAAGCCATATCCATTCCTATCATGAACCCTGCAATTAACTACTTTATGACCAAAATGATTACAAGAGTAACAATACCCTTGAAAGAGATGCCCATTTCTAAAATTTCTCTTGGTGAAACCAATACCAAAACCATATTCCTTCTTTTCATGTGTCCTGCACTGCATAGCCTTGTGACCAAACCTGTGACATGAGAAGCAACATCCTTTGAAGAAATATTGCCTTGACCCCATTGGTCTCTTAGTCCTTTCTTCCCTGTGATGTTCTTTATTCCTCATTTGTGCATTGTTTCCTTCCTTGGTGAACCTTCTATTTTTCAACTTATCCTCATAAGTCTCACTTTCTCCTTTACTTTCTTCTTCTAAAGCTTCTTCTTCTTTGGAGCTTGAGATTGAATCCTCTCCTTGTTCTCTTTGTCCTTCTTCAAAACCAAGTCCTATCTTGTTTGAAGAAGATCTTTGTACATTGATAATCTTATCCAAGGTCTTTGAGCTTTTCCCAAACCTATGTAGCTTGTCTTTAGACTCTTTCACTTCCTTTCTTAGTGAAGCTACCTCATGCTCTAATATTTCACATTCTAAGACTTTTGCCTCTAACCTTTCTTTAAATCTCCTTGTCTTAGATATTGAGTTTGTCAGATCTTGTATAAGCTTTCCTTTCTCTTCATCACATTCTTGAAATTGAACCTTGAGTTTTGAGTTCTACTTTCTTACCTTCCTTAATTCCTTAAGAGCAGAAATAAGCTCACCTTCTAGATCAACTTCTCCTTCTTCATTTTTTGATTCTTCCTCTACTCCTTTGTCTTCAAGAGCATCTTCATACCTTTCAGATTTATCTCCAATAGAAGCACTTCCTTCTTCCTCTATTGCCAAGAAGAGAATTTCTTCTTCATCATTACCTGAAGATCTTTCATCACTATCACTTGAACTCTTGCCTATCTTATCTGCATAGAAACTCTTCTTATGCCTCTAGAAAAACTTATTTTCATGCTTGTTTTGTCCATACCTATTTTTCTTTTGATACCTGGATTTTCTTGCTTCCCTATTCCTATGATCCTATTTCTCTTCACCACTACTACTTCCAACTTTTGGATAGTTAGATGCATAGTGACCATATTTACCACAATTGAAACACTTAACTATTTTTGTACCTTTGTGCTTTCTTGAGTCCTTGTTCCTTCTACCATAGTTTGCTTCTTCATCACTGGATGACTCATCACTTGAATCTGACTTCTTATCCTTTGTCTTCTTTGCTACTTTGAAGGTTACCTCTATCTTGGGGATAGGATCCTTTCCTATTCTCATCTCAAAATTTGTGAGAGTTCCATGTAACTCATCCCTAGTCAAAGTTTCAATATCTCTTGTTTCTTCTATGGCTGAAACCTTTTCACTATACCTCTTAGGGAGTGACCTTAAAACCTTTTGACAAACATATGATTCTTCAACTTTAAACCCAAGTCCTTGCATGGAGTTAACAACCTCATCCACATGAAGTAAGTATGTAGCAATATCTTCCTCATCCTTCATCTTCAAGTCTTCAAATGTTTTCTTGTGATTTTGCAATTTTGCCATCTTGACCTTTTTGTCTCCCTCATATATTTTCTTCAACTTTTCCCAAATATCTTTTTCTGATGTGCAATGCATAACTTTTACAAACTTTGCTTCATAGAAACCACTTAATATTGCATTCATTGCCTTTGAATTATTTAGATGTAGGAGCTTACCATATTTATCTATAGGAGGAGTAGCTGGTAGTGTGTACCCATCCTCAACTGCTTGCCATGTCTCATTTCCTTGTGCCATTAGGTAAATCTTCATTCTTACACTCCAAAATGCATAATTATTCCCATCGAACAATGGTGCCTTATTTTCTGAAGATCCACTCTGAGATGCCATCTATGTTCCTGTATACTTTTCCTTCAAGTTATTAAACTCTTTCGAAGGAACCCGCTTTGATACCAATTGAAGAACACAAGCTTATACTGAGAGGGAGGGTGAACAGTATAAGATCAAATTTTACTTTTATTTCCCAAACAATATTATCCAATATTATCAATGGCAATATCAATAGAAGTAATCAAAGCAATGCATAAATCATCACACACAATAGAGACACCAATTTAACGTGGTTCACCCAATGTGGGCTACTCCATGGAGAAAATATTTCTACTAAATTTTCTCAACAAATCCTCTTGGGAATCACTTCCCTATTACAATGTTTATGGACCTCTATCCAAAGGAGACACCAATCCCCTAATGCTCTGATTTGTGGATCTCTCTCCATAGGAGAACTCTTTCCCCTTTTCTCTAGTTCGTGGAACTTGACCCAGGAGAACTCTTTCTCCTCAACTAGTTCGTGGATCTCTCTCCATAGAAGAACTCTATCTTCCTAACTACTTCATGGATCACACTCCATAGGAGAACTCTTTCCCCTTGCTCTAGTTCATGGATCTCTATCCATAGGAGAACTCTTTCTCCTCTACTCTAGTTGGTGATCTTCTAGAAGACTACTACCCCCACTACACTAGCTTGTGGATCTCTCTCCATAGAAGACCTTTGTCCTCACTCAGAAGACCTCTATCCTCACTACCCTAGCTAATGGATCTCTATCCACTAGAGACTACTATCCTCTACTCTATCACCTCCAAATATTACTCTCAACTCTATCTCAAATCTACACCAAACACTATCCTCGATCTAGTACAAATATGCTCTAACTCTATCTCAGGTCTAGCACAAATCTGCTCTCAAATATGCACCAAACTCTATCCTCAAATCTATCCTCAAGCCTTAACACAAAGCTTGATCCAATCATAAATCAACTCTACTTAGATTTACCCCAAGCCTTAACACAAAGCTTGAACAAATCAATCAATCAACTCTACTCTCAATGCTATCTCAAGTCTTCACCAAGACTTATCTCAAATATACCTACAAGTCTTCACCAAGACTTACCTCAAATCTACCTTCAAGTCCTCTCAAGAACTTTCTCAATCTGCTCTCAAGTCTTCACCAAGACTTACCTCAAATATACCTACAAGATTTCACAAAAGCTTGCTCAAATCTATCCTTAAGCTTTCACAAAAGCTTACTCAAATCTGCTCAAACACATGCTCAAAATAGCTCACAAGATATGCTCAATCAATCTCAAATCTTGCACACAATGTTATCAATTGCTTTGTCTAATCTTCAAAGTAATTCCTTTAACTTGAAGTAGTTTAGACATATTCTACTCAGAATTCTTTTAACCTCTAGAACATATAGAGAATGATGTACTCTATCAAAAACTCAATATGTTCTACTCAATCATTAAGTCTGTCACTTTCACAAATCTGGTTTCTAAAGTTTGCACATTCACTTTCAATATCACTCAAAACCAATGCTCAAGAATTTCACTCAATCATTCAATCAATGAAACACAACTTGCTCACAAACCCTAAACAAGTGTTTTCATACTTCTTCCAACAAATATGCACAATGTGGGTCTCAAACCCTAACTCAAATAGTCCTCAATCTCTATCTCAAATGTTCTCTAAACATTCACCAATGAAGCATATAATAATTCACTCAATATTTCCAACAATGCTTATCAAACAATCCTTTTTACTCCACCTTGTATTTCACAACATTCATTCCAATATTTCAAACAAAAGATGATGTGCCCATACCTTTTTGCTTTGATGGAGATATGTCTTCAAAACCTATCTTAATCACAATAAAATCCTCTTTGCCAATTCTAGGTTAGATAGCAACAATCTATCTCAAAATTTCCACACAAATATTCTCCTCAATAATTATTTCACCATACAAAAATATCAAGTCTCAAGTACACCTTATAATCTCCAAACTTCTCAAAATAATATTCAATACATAAAAATCAAGTTCCTTTGTTAACACCTTATAAACTCCAAACTTCTCAAAATAATATTCAACATATAAAAATCAAGTTCCTTTGTTAACACCTTATAAACTCCAAACTTCTCAAAATAATATTTAACATAAAAATCAAATTCCTTTGTTAACACCTTATAACTCCAATCCTTTTATTTATTTTTCTAAGTAAAAAAAAAATATTTTTCAATTTATCCTTATGACTCCCTATGCATTCCACCTATGCACTTTATAATTATCACGTGGCCTCTATATTATTTGCGCCTTCCAAACCTTGGTAAATTTAAATAAAAATATGCATACCTTATAAAATTTGGCCCACATCTCAAAAATTGATGCGCACATCTTCGACTGCACCCAAACTCGAACCCGTGACCAGCCACCACCGCAGTGCCTTAGCCCAAGGCTAAGCTACCACCTGGGCTACACGCCCACACAACACTCAAGGTGCACAAGCCACTATTAAAGCCTTACCTTCTACAAATTACGAAAATCAACCAAAACCTTTGTTGTGTGCCAAAATGAAGGGGACATGGATTCGAAACCATGACCTGCCCTTTGCGAGTGCCTTAACCAACCTTTGACCATCGTCTGTGCTACTCGATGCCATGGAATGGATTTGGTGCTTCACTTAGATTTCAACCAATGTCTGCCTCCTTTAATTAAAAACAACACGAATCCTCTTCTCCCTTAACAATGCAGTGCACGAATTATATTTCAACTTAGGCATTCGAATAGCATAGGTGATTTGGAAATGAAAATCATTTCCCCTTTTTATACTTTGTCCTTTGCACTTAACACGTCGGCTCATTCGAAATTCGATTTTTGAATTCAAATTTAAATTTTAAACTTTGGCGCCTTTTGATTATTTAAATTAAAATTTTAACCATAGGTTAAAATATTTTAATTTAAATAAATTAAATAAAAACCTTTATAATCTGCTCAATGGGTCTTTTCAAGGATATATTATTTTAATGATTCCTTGGACCTCATTTTTCTTCACCTCATCCTTTTGCCCAAAATTATAATATTAAATATTATAATATTATTATTTCTTTTTAAACCTGCTTCTCTTCCCTTGGGTCTTCTACATTTTAGGCCTCTTTAGGTATATAATATTTAAAATAAATATTATACCCTTTTTCTTTTAACCACTTCCTTGCCTTTTGGAAAATCAACCTTGTGACATCAATGACAACAAAACTGGACATCAAACCTCTTGACATCAATGACAACAAAACTTGCTCAAATTTCCAACAACTATATAGGAGCTTCAATTAATATAATCCATAAGGTCATAATAGACTATTTGAGAAAAAGTGGTAATATTTGGTAACATTGGAGTTGATAATAATACATGCTATTCGGTAATGCTTGACCAGAGTAATAGTATGAATGAGGTGGCCAACACAAGGAAAAGATGAAAGAATAAGAAGTTATTTCCAAGGGCATATCTCTTCTCCTTATGTGTTATCTGGTGCGAAGGAGAGAGGGGATGGTACACAAAGGAGAGGAGATTATTTTGAGACTTTCGAAAGGGCACCATAGGGTACTAGAGAACTAGAGTAGAGCAGCATTATCATGGAGTATTTTCCAGGTAATTTCTAAGTAGCTTTAAGTTAATGCGTTCATGGTAGACAACCATTTGAAATGCTTTACATAAATTATTAGAATTTTGTTGTGTTACATTGTTGTCTATATGCAATCATGGCTTTAGAGATATTTTTGATGTTGAGTTTCATCCAAGTTTTGGGCATTGTCTTTTTGAAAGCAGTTTTTGGGCTGATGTCGTGCTTTTGGGGCAGTTTTAGTTGGTTGTGAGTCATTTCAGGATAGTGGATTGTTGTCCTTTTTCTATTGGTTCAACCTCTTTTTCCTAGACATTATTTTTATAGCTCTTATTATTGTTGTTTTAGATGGTCTTGTTAAGGTATTTCAAAGTTTTTCAGTCATGAGGTTTGTATCTTCTATGTCCTAAAATTTGGTTATGATTGGTTCTTTTTAGATGTTCGATTTGCTAAAGTTTAGAGGGGTGTTGCAATAATGCTCTATTTCTTACCTTTTTGTGCTTATAGTTGCTCTTTCTAGAGTCTTGAGTGTCTACCATGCTTTATTTTTGTTAGTTGAGCTTTGTTGTTGTTGTGGATGTTCTCTCAAATGAAGAGTTTTTGTTGTTTTGTATTCAAGTTAGATTGCCTAGATTTTTATTATCCTTTTTGCTTTGACTTCCTAAAGGGAAAATATTGGAGTATAATAGATGTTTATGTGTTGGAAGTGCTTTATTATTTTGGATGCTTTAAAATTTTTAGAATGGATAAATTGGTTTTCTATTAGAATGTTTTATTAAAGTTTAATTCAAGTAAATATTTAGCCATAGTGTTAGATTCTTTTAAATAATAGATGGCCTTGTATGAATATTTGATTGTTGTTAATGGATTAAATAACTATTGGTTTAGAGATAAAATTTTAAATCAAATTGGAGGTCTTTATGATATTTTATATATATATATATATATATATATATATATATATATATATATATATATATATATATATATATTGTTGAAAAAAGAAGTAATAATCATGATCGTAGATTGATATTTTAGTATAATGAATATATTATGGAAATGTAAGGTAAAAAAGTATATTTGATTTTTGTGAAGCTCTATTGTATTGTACTTATGTTTCGATTAATGAGAAGAATTATTGAAACATATAGTAATGGGATTTATGAGGCTTGAGTAGATAAAGCAACCCATTATTGAGAGAAGTATGGGATTATCTCATTAATTGCATGAGATGTATCTTGCATGATTGTTTTTTATTTTGCATAGAGCATGTTAAGTTGCATATGCATTTCAAGAGTTGTATTCATCTCTAAATATATACCTCAAATTTCATGATGAATATCCATCAAGCGAGGACCTTGGAGAAAAGATGAATAATTTCTTTATGATCTTAAAGATTGAAATGTAATATTATTGGGATGACGATCTTTATGAGTTTCTTGTTATGATGAAAGAATAATTGTTGTTGTATGAATCATTTTGGATATATATATATATAGGAAAGAGAAATAAAAGTGTTGCTATTTTGGTCTTGAGAAAAATGAAAATAATATGGTTATAAAGTCTTGTTTATTGTGCTTGTCTTCCATTGTAATTCTTGGAAATGCTAGATGCTAGTTTAATGGTTGAAAATATTTAAATTCTAGCTATTAGGAAAATGTTATATTGAATTTATTAAATGGTTATGTTTAATTATAGAACTTCATTGAAATTATTTTATTATGTTTCATTTAGCACTTTATTTTAGAGAGATGTATATATATATATTTTAAGGAATCTTGGGTTTTGGATGGGGATTTTTGGGCATGAATCTAGAGCTATATTAGGACCTTGAGTCAAGAAGATAACCCAATCTTTGGAGGAGTTGTGGTGATGCAATAACCAAGTAGTTGTGAATCCTAGGAGGAGTTGTGATGATGCAATAACTAGGTATTTGTAAATCCAGGAGTAGTTGTGATGATGCAATAACTAGGTCATCTTTCTAAGGTCATCCTCTTATGCCTTTTGTGTAATAAAATCTATTTTTTAACTTCAAACTCCAACCTCTCAATTAGAGCTACTAAAATAATAAATGGCCATAATCTAAGGGATTCCTCTAGTTAAAAGTACTCTTATGATGACTTAACAAATCAAACTCTAGATCCTTTCGTAGCTAGTCACCCATTTCCTCCTAACTTTAAAACCCCCAAGTTTCAAATGCATAAAGGTAAGGAAGATTCCATTAACCATATTATGCTACTTAGAATTACTTGTAGCAATGTTTCTTATAATGAAACGTTGTTATTCAAAATATTTTACAAGAGCCTTAGTGCTCCCATCTTGGAATGATATTAGCAAATTCCAAGACACTCCCTTAAGAGATTTTGGGATTGTTGAGATGTTTGTCAAACAATTATCTACCATATTGAGGATAAGGTTATGATCAATGATCTATATTAGCTCAAAAAATCAAAATATGAGAACTTTACTAACTTCTTAGCATTATAGTGAACTTTTTTGGATTTTAATCCTAACTATCTCAAAATATCATAGGTCCGAATATAAATAAACCACAATATTATAGGTCAAAATATCAATAATCAAGAGTAGAATTATATATATGAGCAATCAAATATATATCCAATCCAATATAATAATGAAATAACATTAATTTATAATAAAAAACATGAATGTAAATGACCAAAACCATTCATGTACATGCATGAAGAATACTTATAATATAATTGCTCAAAATCTATATACAAGCTTTATTATCAATGTTTGCTATGTGGTGATCGCTATAGACCATTTTCCCTTACATTGTATGGAGCTTTATCTCCATAATATAGACATAGTAATGTGACTCTTCAATACTTATCTATTACACTCCTCACATATCTGAGATATGTAACCTTTCATATTCTTGACCTTTGGCTTCTCATCTTGCCACTTGTATACTAGACTCTTCACTCTCTTCTTACATGTATACTTTAAATCTATGACACTTGCACACTTCTACATAACTCTTACTCTCCTACATGCATTCCTAATATAAGACACTTGTGCACATCCTCACATTACATATTTTTAAACTTACATACATGGTACTTGTGCATATTCTCTCAATACATACTTGCACTCTTACTTACATGACACTTGTGCATATCTTGCATATAGACACTTACATAAAAGGGAAATATAAATCACTCATCTAAACTATAGACACAAACCCTAATATATTACATATTTATATTTTTACCATAAAGGTACCATGGGGGTACATTTGCATGTACCAAATAATGTAGTATTCTCCAACACCCCACTATAAAACATTATTTGGTTATTGAAGACTTTAGTCTTCAATCTTTGTCTTTGATCTTCAATCTGCTTCTTTCAGGATTTTACTTGAGTCTTCAGTATATGATCATGCTTGAGATCCATCAGATTCTTGTACTGGCACTTAATTTTGATCTATATCTCTTTTAGTTGTCTTTCTCTTAACTTTCTTGACCTTCTTATTCACTTTATTTATTCTATTTTTTTTCAGTCCTAGTCTTGATATTACCTTGTCATCTCTTTAAAGTATTTTCTTATAAATCCTGATTTTCTATAACATTTGCAACATTAGTATCTTCAAAAATATTTAAATAATGGATATATTCATTGATTAAGATTTTTACTATAAGAGCTTTGAGTTCATATCCTTCTAATGATTCTTTAAAATCTTGAATTTCATGAATTTCTTGAACTAAGTTTCCTTTTTTATTTTCTTCTCTAAATTTTAGTTGATGTTGTTGTTAATAACCATATTGATATTGAGGCTAATATTGACATTGTTGATACTAAGGTTGAAATTGATGTTGCCACTATTGCTCATATAAATATTGAGGTTGATATTTTTTTTGGTAGGTAAAATATTTTATTTATAGATCGGGTTAAAGGGTCCCGTCCCTATTACAATGGGCATGAACAGTGTCAATAGTACAAAATTGACAAAGTCTGACAAAAATAGTCTGGGGGTCTGACCCCCTGTGGACTAGCCAAACCATGGCCACATACATCACAAACATAACTGAGATGAAATCAAAACAAATAGAGGCAGTCCAACTGCCTGTAGTCACCTTCCTAGAGCTACTGGGATTCCTTTTTGTCTTCCTGCTCAGCATTGTCTTTCTGATCATAAGTCCAGAGGACCTTGAGCACAATAGGGAGCTCCTGTATTTTAGTAATGGCACTGGATAGGAAGGAACCGACCTCCCGGATAATATTGGTGATGGACTTCAAGTGTTCTACCACTTTGTTGATGTGATTGAGGGTGGCGGTGTGCAACATATCTTTGGCATTACTGATCGTTACCTCATCTTCATCATTGATGACCTCTGGTGATGGGCGTTGAGCACTCGCATTCTGAGACTTTAGCCTATGGGATTTCCTGCTCTTCTGGGATGGGCGGACAACTTTACGCTTGCTTCTCAGAGGCTTTCCAAGAGGGGCGGGGGTTCGAAGGGATAGAGTCCTTGGGTGTGGGGGTAGGGGAGGCTTCTTGCTTACCATTGGTTTGGATAGGGTTGGGCTTGATCGGGGGGACCGACGGGAGTCTCAGATAGCGAGGGGGTCTCAACAGGAGAGGGGGAAGGGGAGGGGCTCACCTCAGCCTTACGGGTGGATGCGGATGAGGGCTCGAGGTTGGGGGAGTGGGTAGGGAGACCACTAGAAACCTGGTGCACCAGGGCATACTTATAAAGGATAGAGAACAATCCTTGGTGATGAGGGGGTTTTGAGGACTTGCGCTCCCTAAAATTTGTAATAGTAATGTTGATGGAATGAAAGAGGAAGTCGAGAATGTTAACTGGCTTGACATCATGGAGATGGTTAATGAAAGTGAGGTGGTAAGCATGCAAGGGACTATTGGGGTCATCGACAATGATGTACTGGATGATAGGGATGACTATAGTGTCCCAAGGATGGGGTAGAGATGAATGAAGCACTCCCTTTTTCTCCCACACCAAATCCTTCCCCTTGTTAGGGAAATGGTTTGTCTCATCCTTGAAATTGTGCCTATCCCTATGGCCTATAGGTGGTAAACCAAAAACTTTAGCAATAGTGTGGATGCTTACCTCAAAATGCAAACCTCGAACCTAAACTTCACCTTCATTCCAAGAATTGACGAAGTCGTTGGTCACCTCATCATCTTCTCCCATGAAAAGCTTGAAGAAAGGGATGAATCTCTTGGCATCGAGTAGGGCTTCAGTCATCGGCTCGAGTAGGAGGTTTGTAGGCTCGATCAAGGCCATCATGCCACTAGAACTGGGGTAAATAAAGCTATTGAGAAATCTTCTATCAAGATGGGTGGAAAGCCTCAAGCGAATACTCACCGAAAGGACAGGGAAGGGATTAAGAGGTTAGGGACTTAGGTGAGAGAGGCAATCGATCATCATGATAGAATCGATGCATAATTGGGAACAACAGGTGAGAAAATTGACCTTAACAAGGCACGTGGGGGGAGGACCAAAATGGAAGGAAGTGGTGAGGCGGATGGACCGGGCGGTGAAAGGAGTGGGTGAAGGAGAAAAGAGGGGGTGGCAAATGGGTGATGAGACGAGGGGGAAAATGAGGGTGAAAGGGTGGAGGCACGGAGAAAGTGAGGGCCAAAAGGGCTGACAGGGCTCATTGGCATGAGTAGGGCATTTCACAAAAATGGTTGTACTAACAAAGCTCCAAAAAATGATGCAGAGAGCTAAGTCCCAAAGGAACGTGGTGTTGAGGGAAAACACCGATGGTGTTGAAAAAACACCTTTGTGGTAGCAAGAGCTACCATTTGTGATTTTTTTTCGTTTAAGACTGGTGTTGACCGAAAACACCTTTGGTGTTGAAAAAACACCATCATGGCAGCTAGCACTGCTCTTTTTGGGTGCACTCCACATCATGATTGGCTACCATGAGGACATCTTGGGGGAAGTCATCTTCCCAGATGATCAGGTTGGTTTGGTTGGCCGCTCTGTTGGCCAGAAGGTCTACCACCTTGTTCGCTTCTCTAAACACATGATGTATCATGCTTTGAGGGTGTTGACTTAGGGAGGTTTGACACTCCTGAATTATGTTATGGATATTCCAACCTCCATTGCTATTGTTGTTCATATGACTAACTACTATAGATGAATCACCTTCGAACATGATAGGATTAGTCAAATATTTGCTGACCTCAATGCTCCTCTAGAGAGCTCGAGCTTCCACATAGTTGTTAGTTTGGACCCCTAGGTTTTTAGTGAAAGCCATAATGATATTGCTAGCATGGTCCCTGATGACACCACCAACCCTAGCATCCCTCGGATTTCCTTTGGATGATCCATCGAAATTGGCCTTAAGCCAACCTAGGGGTGGGGGATTCCACTTGACATTACTCCTAGTACTGGGGGAATTCTGAGTTTTGGTGCACTCGATGGGAATCCCCAGAGATTTGAATAGAAGAGACTCTATCCCAGAAGTTGGGATGTCTGTGCAAGGGATGAGGTTGGAGTTTTCAATAGCAAAGGATAATGCTCTAATAGCCACTATTTCAGGATTTCTAGGGCTATCATTGAAGATGTGATTATTTCGCTCCAACTAGATTTGCCAAATCGCATGGTGCAGTAGGGCTTTCCATAGGAAGCTGAGCCTGGTATTCCTAAATACACTGGGCCACTGGATGAACAAGTCCAGGATAGACTTGGGCCACACCCATTTGACATGGAACCTATTGATCAAGGAAGAGAAAACATCCTAGGTGAAGGGGCATTCGAGGAGGAGATGTTGGGTGGACTCCCATGCCTGAGTGCAAAGATAGCATCTATTGGGGACAATTACACCCCTTCTGATCAAGTTATCCATGGTCAAGATTCTATTGTGGATTGCAAGCCAGTAGAAATGAGCCACCTTCGGGACCAAGTGCTTGAGCCAAATGGACCTGGTAGTGGTCGGGTTGTCAATGGTGTTGGGATGCTTAGGAGGCCTATCTACCAATTGGAAAGTAGATTTTATAGATAAAAGGCCATCGTTGGTGCCTTTCTAGAAAATTTTATCTACCACCTGAGTCTGGGGGATGAAAGTTACCCTGAGGACAGCCTGTAGGGACACCATAGCTTTGTCAATGATAGCATTTTTGACTCTGAACTGAATCTATTTCCATCTACGGCTATCTTGGTCAATAGTGATGAAGTCAGCAACTCTGGGACTAAATTTTTTATCAGTGAGGTGTTTGATTGCAACAATGTCGAGGTCTTTGACAAGGGGCTCGTCCCTAGCCCACGGTTCATGCCAGAAGTCAATATCTTTGCCATCCCCAAGCTGCCATCTTATCCCTTGTTGAAGAAGGTGCTTGGTGTGGGTTATGGATTACCAAAAGTGGGAACCATTACTGGGAATCCCTTCATCCCTGAAAGAAAGTTGTTGCAAATACTTTCGTTTGACAATAGACACCCACTCCAAATTGGCATTGGTGACAACCTTCCATGCTTGTTTGGCCAAAAGGGCCTGGTTCATGAGACTGATCCTACGCAACCCAAGCCCACCTCTATATTTTGGAGTGCACACTTTATCCCAGGCCATCAGGTGAAACTTCCACTGGTTATCAGACCCTGCCCATAGGAAGCATTTTTGGATCTTCTCTATAGCTTCTCCCACAACCACTAGGATTTTGAAGACTGACAGAAAGTACACCGAGATGCTTTGGAGGACAGACTTGACCAAGGTTGCTTTGCCCGCTTGGGAGAGGAGAGCCCCTTTCCAGCCTACCAATTTCCTATGAATTATTTCAGTGACATTGTTCCACATAGTCTTGGTTGGTCTCCCTCGAAACATTGGGAGGCCCAAGTATGTGGTCGGGAAATCAACAATGGTGCATCCCAAAATACCTATAATTTTGACCTACCGCTTGATGGGGGTGTTGATGAAGTAGAGTTTGCTCTTGGTGAAATTGATCCTCTGACCAACAGCTTCCTCATAGAGATTGAGAATAGACTTAATGATTTTGGCTTCAGCCATCGAGGCTGAAGTGGCCAGCAGGGTGTCATCGACAAACTATTGGTGAGTTGAAGGCTAGAGGTTGGAGGTAGCCTTAATACCGGATATCAATCTTCTAGAGCAGGCAGATTTGATGGCCCTCCCTAGAATCTTAGCCAGAATGATGAAGAGAATGGGGGAGAGGGGGTCCCCTTGTCTTAGACCTCTGGTACTAGGGAAATACCCTACTGCTGACCCATTGACAAGGATGGAGAACCAAGAAGAGGAGATGCAGTTTGAGATCAAATTAACCCAGTTCTCATGGAAGCCAAATTTGAGGAGGACTTTGGTTAGAAACTCTCGGTCCACTCTATCAAAGGCCTTATTCATATCAAGCTTCAGGAAGAAGGCAGACTTGTTGGAGATATGGGTTGAGTGGATAAGCTCATGAACTGTGATGACACCATCAACAATGTTTTGCCCCTTGATAGTACTCCCTTGGTAGGGATCGATGATGGAAGGGAGGATGCCTATGAGTCTATTGGCCATAGCTTTGGATAGGGTCTTATAAATGACATTGCAAAGGCTAATGGAGCGATAATCAGATAAGTATTGGGAATTGGGCCCCTTGGGAATGAGAGCAAGGAAAGTGGAATTGACGTCCCTGGGAATGGTTCTGGTGAGCTACATTTTAAAAATAGCTAGGCAGAGGTCGGGGCCAACGATGTCCCAGTAGGTTTGGAAGAACCTAGGGGAGAAACCATCGGGGCCAGGGGCTTTGTCTGGCTGCATGGAAAATAGGGCCTGGTGGATTTCTTTAGGGGTCAGAGGGCTAAGGAGAAGGTCATTCATGGCTTCGAATATGGTACTAGGAATGTTCTCGAGAAGGGTGTCCATGGCCTGACCAGAGGGAGGGGGGTGGGGGCCTAGGAGGGATTCAAAGTGGGAAACAACTTCATCCCAAATCTGGTGGATGTTAGAGGTGAAAGACCCATCTTGCCTGGTGAGGCTCTTAATCCTGTTAGCTCCCCTATGCCTGAGGGTGGAAATGTGGAAAAATTTGGAGTTGGAGTCTCCTTCCTTGAGCCAAAGTTGTCTCAATTTTTGGTGCCAGAACATTTCTTCCTTTCGTAGGGTATTATGGTATTCTGAAAGTAGGACCCACTCTTCAGCTCTGAGATTGTCATCCCCTTGCCCCTATTGGAACCTATCCTCAATCTGTTCGAGCCTGATTTTGATGTTATTCTTATTTTCAAAGATATTCTCGAATGTCTCTTTGTTCCACCCCTTCAATTTTATTTTAATCGATCAAAGTTTCTGCATTACCTGGTTTATGACAGTCCCAGGAAATTTTTCCCCCACCATTCGACAATCTATCTTTTGAGATCTGGGTGCTGAGTCCACATTGATTCAAACCGGAAGGGGGTCTTGAACTGAGATCTGCTTACAGTTTCAAAAATAAGGGGGTTGTGATCGGACCCAATTTTTGGGAGTGCCTAAAGGCTGGCATCACCAAAGAGGGGGAGCGCTTCTTGGGACAATAGAAAATGGTCCAAACATTCTTGGATAAGGTCTCTGCCCCTTCGTCTATTGCTCCACGTGAACTGGGACCCCCTCAGCTGAATGTCCATGAGTTCATTTGAGTCTACGAACTGCATGAAGTCATTTGTGGTTTTGGGGGTTATGTCATTCCCCCATATTTTCTCTGAATAATGCAAGGGGGTATTGAAGTCCCCTGCTAGGATCCATGGGACATTGCTAAATGCTTACCTCATCTGAGTGAGGTTGTTCCACAAGATCAGTCTGCCCTACTATGTGTTAGGGGTATAAACATTTGTCATTACCCAGGAGAGCTGGGTGTTGGGGTCATGGAAGTAGATATTGGACAAGCGTCCTTCACCTGAGATGACTCTGCCTTCTACTTTGGTAGGGTCCCATAGACAGAGGAGTCCGCCTGAGGTACCAAAAGTCAGAGTGTGGGCATACTCACATTTTCTCCAAATGGTCTTGGCAACTCTCGGTGACCAGTGTTCACCTAATTTGGTTTCTTGGATAAGAAATATGGTGGGATTATAATATTTTCGCATGGCAACAACCAGTATTTGTTTGACTGCCCCATTTAACCCTCTCGCATTCTAGGAGAGGACTTTCATTTGGAACTCTTGGAGGGTTTTTTGCCCCCTTTGCTTTGCTATGCAGGGGGTTTGGATCTCTTGGTTTCTTCCCTGTTGGCACTTTTGAGTTCCTGGAAAAGGGTTTTTGGGTGCCATTGGCTATATCTTCAGCTGTATCATGGTTTCTCAGTTCAACGCCTGAAGGCCTACCCTTTTTCCTATCACCTCCTACATCCATCTGGGACTTTTTGAAACTCCTAGTTTGTTTTGGACTCCATGGTTCTGGGGATTCTTGGGATGAATCATCACTATCAGTTTTGGCATTACGGGGTTTAGATGGGGAGAGGGGTGACCCATTCCCAGTGGGTGGGGAAGATGTGGGTAGAGGATTGGGGGACTGAGAGGGTTTGGGAGGAGAGCTCAGGGAATCGATGTCGATGATGGGTGGGGATAGAGGGCATGGGTGAGGAGGTGGGGAAGGGGTTTTCTAGGGGGGTTTGGCCTTGGGGCATGGTTGGGGGAGTGGGTTTGGGATAGGGAGATCCTTTCCAGGGAGCTCCTCAACATTTATTTTATCAAAGAGACCAAAATTGCTGAGTAAATTGAACTTGTTAGAGATAGTGAATAGACTACTTGCCTTTTGTGTATCATCATTTGAAGGAGGTAGGGCCTGTTGCTTGCCCCTATGGTTTTGGATTTGTCCCATTCTGGCTTTCATCTTCTGATTTTCTCCATGGACTGGGTGATTCGAAGTCTAGGAGTCGGTCTGTGCTCCTTTACGATTCGGGCACTAGGATGGAAGATGCCCTTGGGTTTGGCAATCAAGGCAAAATGCGGGTTTGTTTTCATATTCCAATGGTTGGCTTCGACGGTATGATCCATAAATTAGGTTAATATGGTCAGGGAGCTGAGTCTCTAGATTGACATTGATGCAAATGTGGGCTTGCGTCAGGTGAGTCCGAGTGCGAGTAGCTGGGTCAATGGCGACCAATTCCCCGATTGCTCGGGCTATCCCTTGGAGCGCATCTTCATGGAAGAAATGTGCAGGCAAGTTTGGGAGTCGAACCCAAATGGGAGCATAGTTAATGCTCTATGTATCTAGGTCAAACTCAACTTCCCATTTGCGGAGGAAGAGGCTTCTTCTTTCGAAGAACCATGGGCCCCCTGATAAAATGTGGTCTGCATCCTCCTGCATGTTGAGGCGGATCATGAAAAACCCCCTGGACATTGCAGATAGTTCCAGACACCCTCGAGTTTTCCATTTAGTTTCCACCTAGCACCAGATTGAATCCATATCTGAATGTCCTCCGACGAACTTCCCTACCAGGGAAAATGAATCTAGGGTCGCATACCCTTCCATGACTTGTTGTGGGAAAAATACGTCACTGCCCTGGGCTATAAAGGTGTTTTATGTAGAAGTCGAGGGTTTAGGTTTCCCTTGGAGGACTTCCATGAATGAAACCTGGTTGGTCCTCTTGTTGTCATCTGATGTTTTATCCGGTGGGTCTTTTCCCCTGATGTCTCCATTCTGGTCATCTATCATGCCTGGGTATGTCTTGTTTGTTATTTCACTCTTTGTGTGGTGGCCTATGGACTCGCCACTCACTATCACACCGCTCCCCAAGCTCCTATTCCCACTTCTCTGCTTTCTACCTACCTTGCAATTCGAATATTCGCTCGCCATCGAATCATCCTTCATTTTTCATACTGAGGTTGATATTGTTTTTGATGAAATATTTTATTTATTTGATTTCCTTTATTATATCTACAAAAAATTGTACTATGACCCTTTCTCTTACATATATGATAGAATCTTGAATTCCATTTAGATCTATACTTGGATGTTGTAGCAATATTACTTGGTATATTTTCTTTAGATACCAAGGCATTATTAGTCATTTCATCTTTGACTAAATTTTCTACTTCATATTCTTGAAGAATATTGACTAAATCATCAAATGTAGTCTCCTTACTTAGAACTTGTAAAGAAGTAACTAAATGTTTATAAAGTAGATGCAAAAGCGAAAAACCAAATATAATAGATAAATGAAACCAAGATATAATATTGCACAAAAGAGATGATTTTATTGATATGGGGGGGAGCCTCAAATATCCAATGTTACAATAAATAATTTTATTTCTTTTGATACACAATTTTACAATACTAGGGTTCTCTGAAACCCTAGTAAACAGTGTTGGTGGTGTCTTCAGACTCTCTTTTGATCCCAATAGAGTGTTGAGTGAAAATTTTACCCAATTGCAAAATCACCATCACAACCAGGGTTTTAAAATGAAAACCCTCTCTTGCAAATAAATAGAAATTTATCCAAGGTTCCTTTTACTTAATATGCTTGTATGCTATGAAAATATGTCAAATAAGTGCTTAGAATACCTTAGTGATTTGCGAACAACTATTAACAAGGGGCCTGCTTGATATTATTTTATTATGCTATGCTATTGATTGTTCATGAAACTTAATGAAATGATGATTGAATTGAATTTTATGTTGCTTTAAACATGAAAGAAATATTATCCAAATGATTAATATTGAAATATAATAACCTTTGAAATAACTTATAAATTAACCCCCCTTTGATGAAATTACAATTTTTCATAAAGGAAAATTAATTTATAGTTGAATACAATGGCATTTTTGAATTTCATATAAATTACCCCCTTTAATAAAATTTAGTTTTCATAAAAGGAAGTAAATTTATTGCTCAAAAATGAAATCTAAAACCTAAAACTTAAAAATGTAAAACTATTGAAATTACAAAATTCCTTGAAAATGTGTGTTTTATAAACAATTTTATAATTTCAAACTTGCTTCAAAATTGAATCAAATTTGCTTTAAATAATAATTTGAAGCTTATTCTTTGAACCTATGTATCTCATTTTTGGATTTTTATTTTTTTTACATTTTTTATTTTATTTAGAAAACTTTAAAAAAATGAAAAAAATAGGGTTAAAGAAATTAAAATAATGAAATAAAATTCTGAAACTACAAAATTCACCACAGACCTTGCAAATGTTAGTATCTTGTAAAACCAACATTAATGTGATCCATATTTACGCAATCTAACATTAAATGTGGTGCAATATTCTAAGGGAAAATGCAATATATAGAAAATGATAAATGAACTAATCATCAACATGCATAAAATTCACTTCATTTCTAATATATTGATAAATAAAATATTTTCAATAAACTATGACATCAAATACATAATACCAACATTCAAAAAATGGCATCACATGATGAGATAATTTAGTCCAATAGTGTGGAAGGAGATGCTCTAAAATTTATGCTCTGCTAATGCTCTACTTCCTCTTGCCATCCTTTGGCTTCAAGTCTCCGACCCTCTCTATTTTGTCTTCAAAGGCAATTTATAACATTTTAATCTTGGTTCCTTTGTTCATTTGTTTCATTTCGTAACAAATTTATGAATGAACTACATAACTGCATTATATCAAAACTTGT
Organism: Wollemia nobilis; assembly: GCA_028583015.1. Taxonomy (NCBI): domain Eukaryota; kingdom Viridiplantae; phylum Streptophyta; class Pinopsida; order Araucariales; family Araucariaceae; genus Wollemia; species Wollemia nobilis. Next base: position 10,450,545 of record JAQPPZ010016890.1, read on the forward strand.
TCTCCTTTGTTTTAAGATTTATTAAGTAATAAAAATACTTATTAAATCTTTGTCATTATTGTTTTCATGTGCCCTCCATAATACTTTGAGAACATATTGATCAATAGAAGTATTAACATTATGAAAGAATCCCATCTTCTATGATGTTAAATAAGCAATAGTTCGTTGGAATTTTTATGTCGCAACCATCTCAATTACCTAATACTCAATCCCAGATTTTACATAATCTATATGCCCCATTTTTGAACTATTGTTATTTGATCACAAGCCTCGATATAACATTTGATTTGACAATGTGATCATTGTTGTAAATGAAACACCAGCTTTTATCAATGCACTATCTGTTCACACGCTTTCAGCACCATTTTGACACTGGCATATTTTGCTGTGTATAAATTCTTATAATGTGAAATGTCAAAATTTATGATGGCCATATTCATGAAATATTTGACTTCCTTCGATAACTTGCATATCTCTATCCCCTTTCGTCAAACTTTATCAAATTCCAATAAATTTCATGATGTCATTTTTTTTGGTGTGATATATACACTATCGTCCATCGATATAAAAAATTGTTTTTTTTTTGTGATTCAAAATATTGTCTTCCAACTTACATATTGGAAAAACATTTCTCTTGATGACCTGCTCTTAGTTTGGTGATCTGGTAGTAGAAAGAAACTACCCAACCTTATATCAGTTTTGGTAACATCAACCTGCCAACTCTGTTACTCTGAAAATAGCATCATAAGCTTTTGTGAGATTAAAAATGAATAACTTCTCTCCTTATTTCTTGAAATTAAGTGTTGGTAGAATCATATTAAAATCCCTAGAGGGTGGAGACTACACCATTGCTTTATATACTAAGGCTTCTCCTACATATTTTTTGATAGTTCTCAAAACTAATACACATCCCCACTACGAAGAGAAAGCATAGTTTGTGACAGTCTTAAATAGTGTATTCTACAATTGCCTCCACTCATGTCCACAACTCAAGTATCTATAATCAATTCATAACACCTTATAACCATGGGCTAATTTTTTTTAATATCACAATCACTTCATATAATAAATTTTTAATCATTTTTTTGTTGATGCTACAACCACTATGATAAATTTAATACCCAAGCAATGGACCAAATGAAGCCATCATAGTACCCATCATGTCTATATCCGAATATAATTCTTCTAATTCAATTTGATATTATTATGCATCATTTTAGGGTAGCAATAATGAGAAATAGAAAATTCTAAAATGGTGAACATGCTATTTTCATCTACCATATCATATGAAACCAATTGCCATCTCGAATGAATACACTTTGTTGAGGATAAATCATGGTAGGTAAAATAAATTTTAACATTATTCCTCCAATGCTATGACCTATCATTATAACAATATCCACCGTCCATATGCCTGATCAAGCTATGCACTGTGATAATCATAATTTGACTGCTACTAGTACACTTCGTCCGCTTATGTTATTAGACAACATAAACCCAAATGCTACTTTTTCACTATTTCCCAGACTATCAATGCCCCACTTGTTGCCATATCCTAGATCATATTTGATATATATGTATTATTAATCTTCACTTCATCTATTGTCACTTTTTGTATCACTAGCATGTCTCCAACGATGCTGAATGTGATATCGAAGAGAGTGGCTATTCCACATATGTCATATGTATTTTCTAGATCCATCTAGGGTTTGCATGTTTGCTATGGAATTCCTACCTTGTGCTAGGGCAACAGATCATCATCATTGCAATATTTGACATCCACCAATTGGAGTGAAAAACATACTATTAAGCCCCCCTTTGATCCCACATTCATCGAATGGTGTCACAATGGATATTTTATCTACATGAACTTATCATTAAATCCATGACGAGTTGTTCACCATATGTGCACCTCTATGGAAGCTTGTGCACCGGTTTTGACCATATTTGTGTTGGATCTATCGGTTCACCTTGGAAATTCATGCTGCCTACCACTTGTTTAAAAATATAAACCTTTTAAATAAAACAAAATAAACATTTTTGCAATGCACTGTCAAAATAACCTTTTACAATATACTTTTAAATGATTTTATATTAAAACATTTACATCGCACTTTTAAATGATTAAAAATATTTTAAATTTAAAAATGAACTTTAGATGTTCTTATTAAACTTTTAATTGATTTAATTTAAAACATTTAAAATCATACCCTAAAGCCTTTTTTTTTTGAATTTACATGGTGGAATCGGTAGCCGCCACAAATCCGGACAGGCTGTCCAACTTTTTATGGCCGCCACAGTATTCTGCGTTGTTCGCCCTAGAAGCCACCACACAGATCTTTGCACAGTCTGCCCCTATAACCACCATGCCACAATCATTTTAAACCTTTTACACCACTAAAAGCACCAGGAAAGGGACAAGCGTTCAGTCCGGCGATACCCTAAAGCCTTTTATTTAATGATTTTAAATGATTTATTTTAAACATTAAAATTAAAAGTTTAAAATTAAAACATTTTAACATGTCTTAAAGTTTTCAAAATAAGCTCAACAAAACATGAAATAAAATAAAAAAGAAAATTAAATTTAATCAACCAAATCAATAATGCAAACCAAAACATCAAATTTCAAAAACAATTCGGGGGGTCCCCAATTTTTGGGTTGTGAAATGATCACAATAAATGGAAACTCTGTTGGGAAATGTTCCTGAGCATTTCAAACGAAAAACCTGATTTGAAACCAACAAAACCCAAAAGGTCAGAAAAATAAACTTTAACAATATCCCTAGAATGTGAATAGACAATCTAAATTTAAAACAACTAAATAATTTGCCTTTACTTGGTGTGTGATTCTTGAGATTCATTTGTCTTCCTGATACTATATAGATTTCCATTAGTAGTTTTGCAATTAGGCTATAAAATTTTGCTCTTTTAAGTGCACCTCTACATTGCTCTCTTCAAGACATTTCTCTACTACCAGCTAGACATTTATAGCCCTGATAGAGGTTGTCTGAATCACCCAAATTTTAAGTAAATTTTATATTTTTCTTCTTTTTCTTATTTCAGTCTAGACATGGCTCCACTGCCAATCAAGCATCTATAGCCCCGATGAAGGTTATCTAGACTATCATGACTGATTTGACTTTACTTTCCATTGTATTTGCTTTGATTTTTATCAAGCTTTATATTGCTTTTGCAAAATTCACCTGCCACCTAGGTTAGAGATCAAGTAAGGCTAAAAATTGAGTACATTAGATTTTCACCTTAATATGCAAAACTGAATAACTTCATCCTTCAAGATTTCAAAGAATATTCTTTTAAATATGATGCAATACTTGTGAAACTTTGACAAAATGATTCATTGTTCCAAATTTTACTATCTTGATCCAAATTCATAAGGATACATTAAACAATCTCATTTTCATTTTCTTCAAGTTTTAGATATTTTTAAAATAGGTAATTTTATCCTAAATGACACAAGAACAAATACCAAACAAATTCATCAGATATTTATTGTAACTACCACAACTACCTCAAACAAAGGGACAAAACCAATTTTTTTTACAAAAGTTAAGCAACAAACATGATAACATGAACTGAAACCCAAAATTTGGCATAAGCCAATTTTATTGAAAAACAAAAATGGAAACACATCCAAAAATTTCACAAAAACCATAAACATCAACAAAATACAAATAACAAAATTTCATGAAACAAAAAATTATGTACAAAAACAAAAAAAAACACAAAAACCAAAAAAAACTATTTACAAAAAATATACACTATATACAAGATGATACCAGATTTATGCTATCACTTTCCTGGATCCCAAACATGATTAGCACACTTTAAAAGACATATAACATGATATGCATGCCAAGTTTTACATAACTCCAACCAAAATAATATTAGGCCAAACAATATAACAAATCTCATTTTGCCTTTCTCACTCCACCAATTTGATTCAATGTTATTAGCAATTTTATGTTGAAATTTTGATTGATTAAATTTGCAAGCAAATACATGATTTTCAACTACCTTTTGCTTATTCAATGAGATGTAACTTTCAAAATCTGATTTTTCACTTTGACTTAAGTTTTCAATTTCACAAGCATATAGGATTTCCTTCAAATAGGAGGCTATTTCTAAAAATTTTAAAGCAAAGTCATCATCTATGTCTTTAGGCCAATCATACTCATGCAACAATTTGCAAGCATCTAGGATATTTACAAAATGAGAATCATTATAAGTTTGTATCCTAGATTGAATTGTTAATTGTTGATGAACTTGGTTCAACAACTCAAGCATATCTACTTCTATTTCATTTAACAAAGCAATCTCATTAGTGGTGTGAATAGAAATCCACTCTTGTTCTTCATTAACTTTCAATGGCATTTCATCATAAATAACATTTGAATCCAATAAATAATTATGCAATTTTTTACCTGATTCTTGAATGTTTGGACACAAAGGATGAGATTCTACCTTTTGTACACTTTCATTTACCATTACTTGGTGATCCATTGTAATCTTTTCTTTTTCTTCATGATCTCTATCATCATCATCATCTCATATCCCTTTACCTTCATCAATGACCTGTTTTTCAAAAGCATCAAAATTAGGCATCCAATCAAGAATATGTCCATCTTTTTCAAACCATAAATCTTGTTGATCAAACAAAGCAATATTTTCTTTAGGATGAATAGAAAATTCTAATTCTTTGTTAGCCACACATGAAGTTTCTTCATTTAAATATTCAAGATAATCATGGGAATTTGCACTCAAATATTTAGTATTCGAGAATGAAAGAGAATATTTTACCTCTTCCTCATCTAAAACAGATGAATCATAAGAAAATTTTACCATTTCTTCCCTTTCTATTGCAGCAATGTGTTCTACAAACTCATGTTCAAAATGATCAAATTTTGAAACTTTCTCTATTTTTGAAATTGGCACATCATTTTTTGATTGTACAGGAGTTGTAGGTTCTTCATGTAAGATAGCAATTTTCAGCATCCTGCATATCAAGTGAAATAGAAATTTCATCGAGAGGAATATGAGAATAATGATTCACCATACATACCCCAACCATTATAATAATTATCTTCTACAACTAAGGGGTGAGGTTCAACCATATCTTTTGTGCAATATTTGGATATATCTATAGATTCCTTTTCAAATTCACCTTCATCAATCACTTGAGGTGAAGACCTACTGATTTCTTGTTGTATGGGCATTGAAGAATCATTAAGTGAAACAAGGCTTTCATTTTCCTGCACATCAATTGAGATAGAATCTTCTTTGGAAATTGTGAAAGAAGTGAATGATTCTTCTTCATTGTCTTGAATAAGAAAATCATTATCTTTCTGAAGCATTTGGTGAAATTCCATCTCTTCTTTCATGCCATTTTTAGATTCATCTTCCTCAATAAAAAATTCATCTTCAATTTCAAAAAAATTATATTCCTCAAGTAATAAGATTTTATGATCAGTCATTTGAACTATCATCATCGAGGTATTCTTTTCTTGTAGTCCATTGCAGTCTTCAATGAAATCACATCTAGAATATTTCAATTCTGGAGCTTTAATCGTTTCATTCAACTCTATGGAAGGTTCTATTCTATCACATGTTTCAATGTTAGTTAGATCTAGAACTCCTCCAATATCTGAAGACTCATGCATTTCTACATTTTGATAAGCTTGATTACCACAATCCTCATTGGTGGATATTGGTGCCAGATTAGATGGTTGGCATTGGTTGGAATCCATAACTCCTGAAGAATAGTTTAACATGAGAGAAAAATGTGTATCATGACTCATAGGTGGTATCTGATTTGAAACCTTAGGGTTAAGTAATGATAATTTACCCACATCAACCCCTTTTGAAATCCACCATTTTTCTACAATTATTGCCTCACTGTAGGCTCTAGACAAGGATGGATTTCTAAGACGTTTCTCTAGGAGTGCAGAAGTAAATGGGTCTAAAGCTTCCAAGTATACTTGAATGACTTCTTTTGAAATGATGTAATGTATCTCCATTTTAGTATACAACCTATGGAACCTATCATTAAATTGACTCATGGATTCATTAGGTTCTTTACAGATAGAGGTAAACTGATCTGCTATCATATCCGTGTCAACCAATTTTCCAAAATGTTCAAGAAACATTGCTTCTAGTTGATCCCAAGAAGTGGTAGAACCTGCAGGTAAATTAATAAACCAATTATGAGCAAATTCATCCAATGTGTATGGAAACATTCTACAGATAACATCTTCATGCATAATTTGAAAATGAACCATAATGTTTTTGTATGCGTGAATATGTTCCTCTATCGTATTAATTCCATCATGCTTATAATGGGGTAAATAATTTTCTACCATTGAACCAATTTCAACATGCAAGGCTATGTATGAAAAATTCACAAAAATTGAATCATAACCAAATTTTTGAATTTATAGCAAAACAACATTAGTGCAACATAAATCGATTTTTTTTTAAATGACAAATTTGAACAACTTCAAATGCTGAAAATTAAAAATATTACCTTTCAAGCCCTCCTTCTAGCACCAATTTTGTTGAGTGGAAATTTTGCCCAATTGCAAAATCCCCATCACAGTTAGGATTTTAAAATGAAAACCCTCTCTTGCAAAGAAATAAACATTTCTCCAAGGTTCCTTTTACTTAATGCGTGTTTGTATGTTATGAAAATGTGTCAAATAAGTGCTTAGAATACCTTAGTGATTTGCAAATAACTGTTAACAAGGGGCCTATGTTGGTAATATTTTATTATGCTATGCTATTGATTGTTCATGAAACTTAATGAAATGATGAGTGAATTGATTTTTATGTTGCTTTAAACATGAAAGAAAAATGATCCAAATGATTAATCTTGAAATATAATAACCTTTGAAATAACTTATAAATTAACCCCCCTTTGATGAAATTACAAATTTTCATAAAGGAAAATTAATTTATAGCTTGAATACAATGGCCTTTTTGAATGCCATATAAATTACCCCCTTTAATGAAATTAATTTTCATAAAGGGAAGTAAATTTATTGCTCAAAAATGAAATCTAAAGCCTGAAACTTAAAAATGTAAAACTTTTGAAACTACAAAATTCCTTGAAAATGTGCGTTTTATAAGCAATTTTATAATTTCAAACTTGCTTCAAAATTAAATCAAAGTTGCTTTAAATAATAATTTGAAGCTTATTCTTTGAACCTATGTATCTCATTTTTGGATTTTTATTTTTTTCATATTTTTTATTTTATTTAGAAAACTTTTTAAAAATGAAAAAAGTAGGGTTAAAGAAATAAAATAAATAAAATGAAATAAAATGCTGAAACTACAAAATTCACCACAGACCCTGCAAACATTAGTATCCTGCAAAACCAACATTAATGTGATTCGTATTTATGCAATCTAACATTAAATGTGATGCAATATTTTAAGGTAAAATGCAATATATAGAAAATGATAAATGAATTAATCATCAACACATAAAATTCACTTCATTTCTAATATATTAAAAAATAAAATATTTTCAATAAACTGTAACGTCAAATACAAAATACCAACATTCAAAAAATGGCATCACATGATGAGATAATCTAGTCCAACAGTGTGGAAGGAGATGCTCCAAAATTTATCCTCTACTAATGCTCTACTTCCTCTTGCCATCCTCTGGCTTCAAGTCTCTGACCTTCTCTCTTTTGGTTTCAAAGGCAATTTATAACATTTTAATCTTGGTTCCTTAGTTTGTTTGTTCCATTTTGTGATAAATTTATGAACGAACTACATAAGTGCATTATACTGAAACTTGTTCTCCTTTGTTTTAAGATTTATTTAGTCATAAAAATACTTATTAAATATTTGTCATTATTGTTTTCATGTGCCCTCCATAATACTTTGAGAACATACTGATCAATAAAAGTATAAACATTTTGAAAGAATCCCATATTCTATGATGTTAAATAAGCAATAGTTTGTTGGAATTTTTATGTCCCAGCCATATCAATTCCCCCATGCTCAATCCCAAATTTTACATAATTTATATGCCCCATTTTCGAACTATTGTTCTTTGATCACAAGCCTCGATATAACATTTGATTTGACAATGTGATCACTGTTGTAAACAAAACACTATTTTTTCCAATGCGCTTTATGTTCACACGCTTTCATCACCATTTTGACACTGGTATATTTCATTGTGTATAAATTCTTATAATGTGAAATATCAAAATTTATGATGGCCATGTTCATGAAATATTAGACTTCCTTTGATAACTTGCATATCTCAATCTCCTTTCATCAAACTTTATCAAATTCTAATAAATTTCATGATGTTACATTGTCCGGTGCGATATATACACTATCATCCATCGATATAAAAAATTTATTTCTTTTTTTGTGATTCAAAATATTGTCTTCCAACTTCTATATTGAAAAACATTTCTCTTGATGATCCGTTCTGAGTTTAGCGATCCAAGAGCAGAAAGAAACTACCCAATATTCTATCAATTTTGGTAACATCAACCTGCCAAATTTGTTACTCTAGAAATAGTGTCATAAGCTTTTGTGATATTAAAAATGAATAACAACTTCTCTCCTTATTGAAATTAAGTGTTGGGAGAATCATATTAAAATTCCTAGCGGGTGGCAACTGCATCGTTGCTTTATATACTAAGGCTTCTCATGCATATTTTGTGATAGCTTAACACTAATACACATTCCCACTATGAAGAGAAATCATAGTTTATGACAGTCCTCCACAGTGTAGTCTACAACTACCTTCACTCATGTCGACAACTCTAGTATCTGTAATCAATTCATAACACCTAATAACCATGGGCTAAATTTTTTCAATATCACGATCAATTCATATAATAATTTGTTAATCATTTTTGTGTTGATGCTATAGCCACTGTGACAAAGTTTATACCCAAGCAACAAACCAAATGAAGCCATCACAGTACCCATCATGTCTATATCTAAATACAATTCTTCTAATTCAATCTGATATTATTATACATCATTTCAGGGCAGCAATAATGAGAAATTGCAAATTTTAAAATGGTGAACATGATGTTTTCGTCTACCATATCATATGAAACCAATTACTATCCTGAATGAATACATTGTGCTGAGAATAAATCATGGTAGGTACAACAACTTTGAATATTGCTCCTCCAATGCTATGACCTATCATTATAAAAATAACCACCATCCATCTGCCTGATCAATCTGTGCACTATGATAATCATAATTTAAATATCGTTGGTATATTTCATCTGCTTCTATTATTAGATAACATAAATATAAATTTTTCTTTTGCACTATTTTCTAGACTATCAATGCCCCACTTGTTGCCATATCCCAGACCATATTTGGGATACATGTATTATTAATATTCACTTTGTTTTGTGTCACCATTTGTATCACCAACATGTCATAAATATTTTCCAGCTCCATCTATGATTTACATGTCTATTGTGGAATTCCTACCTTCTGCCAAAGGAACAAATCATCATGATTGCAATATTTGACATCTGCCAATTGGAGTGAACAACACACTATTAAGCCCCCCTTTGATATCACAATCATAGAGTGGTTTCACAATGGATATTTTATCTACATGAACTTATCATTAGATCCATGATAATTTTTTCACCATATGTGCACCTTTATGGAAACTTGTGCGTCGACGTTGACCATATTTTTTTGGATCTGTCGGTCCACCTTGGAAATTGTGCTACCTACCACCTGTTTAAAAACATAAATCTTGTAAATAAAATAAAATAAATTTGTTTTGTAGTGCACTATCAAAATAACCTTTTACAATATATTAAAACATTTGCAGTGCACTTTTAAATGATTAAAAACATTTCAATTTTAAAAATGAACTTTAAATATTTTAATTAAACTTTAAATTATTTAATTTAAAACATTTAAAATCATTCCCTAAAGCCTTTTATTTAATTATTTTAAATGATTTATTTTAAACATTAAAATTAAAATTTTAAAATTAAAACATTTTAACATGTCTTAAAGTTTTCAAAAGAAGCTCAACAAAACATGAAATAAATTACACAAAAAAATTAAATTTAATCAACCAAATCAATAATGCAAACCAAAACATCAAAATTTCAAAAAACAATTGGTAGGTCCCCAATTTTGGGGTCGTTGTGAAATGGTCAAAACACAGAGGTGATTGGGATTCATGCTATCCAATACTAGGCCACTCTAGCTTAAGCAATTGCACAATGTAGGTGTAGTATCTCCAGATCTGCACACAAAAGATAGCAAACAAGTCAGTAGCAATTATGAGGGCTCCACAATGTGAGATCCTCAGGAATTAATACAAACCCTAACTATGAAATATAAAGAAATTGAGCAGAATCTAAAAATACATGAAATAAAATAAATCAATGCTATATTTACCTTGTTCACTTGTTGTTCTCATATCTGTAGTAGTTGTTGCAGGAAAATGGTGCAGTGATGCCCTAGCGACACCCAAGGGTTGGTAGGGCTACAAAACTCTAGTCTAAAATACCTACAGGTTCTCGATGGCAGTAGAGGATGCTTGTGGGTACTTGAGGATGAAGAAAAAATATCCAAAGGTGCTCAAGAGTGGTATAAAGCTCCCAACAATGGTCACGAGTAGCGAAGGGGCATTCAGGGAGTGAGGCGACGTCTACAAAAGTAGATCTTATTTGAACAAGGGATGCGTCAAAATATACAGTAGCGGATGCAAAGGAAAGGGCAATGAGGTGAAATTCTTAGATTGCTTAGTACCGAGGCTTAGGGAATTCAAGAACACAAATTGCTTAAGAAACTCTAGGACAAAGGACTTAGGAAATTCTTAAATTGCTTAGGGCACTTTGAAAACTTAGGTGAATTAGGATGAAAAAATTAGGGTTTGAGCCATCAAAATGGATCCTATTTATAATCTCACTTAGGGCACATTAGGGTTTCGATGACACAATTTGTGCAATCAAGATTAAAATGTGACGAAGGGTAGATATTAAATCTAGGCATGTGGCATGGATCAAGGCAGATAAATGGCTAGGATTAAAACAAGATGGATGGTTGGGATCAATGAGCTGGAGGAATAATCAGGGATCATCAAGGAAATCTGGTCAAGGCCTTCGCTGAACCATTGGGAATCAGAACTAATAACGAAGGAAAAGCTAGAGCCCTTTGGAGAGGGTTGCAAGTAGCCCAATCAACTCAAGGTAACTTGATGATTGAAGGTGATTCGATGAACATCATCAACCTATTAACCAATGGCAAAAAACCTCCATGGAGAATCGAGGGAGTCATCCATGAAGTGAGGATTCTTTTTGCGACAAGACATAACAGGAGGGCTCTTCATGTGTATCGTGAGGCCAATAGGTCAGCTGACAAATTAGCCAACATAGGTGTTGATGTTGGTATTTTGGTGACATGGACACAAGGTGTGCCACGTGAAGTGGAAAACATTATTAGTCATGAAAAGAAACCTACCCGTTAAGGAGAAAGATGAAAGGGTGTTATTTCCCCATGGAGCTGGTAATAACTATGGGGTTTCCCTCTAAATCATACCAAATTGGAAATGAAGGTAACAGGGTGTAAGCCTTGGAGGATTCCAACAGAGAATAGGAAATGGGCAAGCAACAGGTTTCACAAGTGCAAAGTTCCAAAATTCAATTTCCTGTCAATGTAAGTAATGTTTACAGTTATTTTTAGGTATGGGTATGCCTTGTTAGTAAGGTGTTGTAGGGGATTCAACACAAGTTCTGGTAAGAAAGTTTCAAGGAATACTAGGATCTACAATCTCAACAGAAGGCTGGATATTGTAATAGGTTTTGGGTTAACCTGCAAAACCCGGTAATTAATGAAGACTTTTATTTACCAAAAAACAATTTACACATATATATACATTTATTAAATATATATAAAATATAATATTAAATATTAATATTTTAATATATATTAAACAAATATACCTAAATATATGTAAATAAATGGGTAAAAATGGTGAGAAGACCTGGATGGACGAAAAGTGGCTAGATTTTGGTGTCTACAGATGCCCCTTTTTGTACTGCATTTTGTGAAACACAATGTAGTGCAAAAATACAAGACACCTATTTTGGCCTAATGCAAAAGCAACTTTGTTGAGATGTGGACATGAGCTTGGAGATAAAATAATTTTGATTTGCATAGCTTACCCACTCAATTGGAAAATGATTTTACAAATGAATCTCATGATCCAATTGATAAATGAGTGCAAATGATTGTGTGAGTGAATTATGCAATTGTGGACGATATGCATGATGTAAATGTGATACCATTTTTACCCCAATGATGGGAAGGTGTTTGGTGGATAATATGAAATGATTGCATCTATTTTTGCCTCAAAAGATGAAGGGTTTTGTGAAGATATGATAAAAATGTATTTGCTTTTTCCCAAACAGATGAAGGAATTTTTGCCAAGTGTAGATGCCATGATCATGTAAGATGTATCCTATTGTGGGAAAATCAAAACCAAATGTGGTTGCCCTAAATTTGGGATGATTCAATGCTACTGAATAATGTGCCTTTGGGTGTCATTGATATGAAAAGATGAATATGCAAAGATAAAAATAGTTAAATTCAGAGGACCAACTAGTAGCTATCAAATAATTCCTATGATCGAAACCAATCACCCTAGCTAAGGCCAGTTGCCATGATGACTATCAAGGAGATATGAAATGATGAAATGTGATTTGTCCATGTTTAAGCCCCATGAACTAGGCCATCAATGACAAATTTTGTAAAAATTATTCTTGGTAAGGTTTACCACAAAATTTGAAGTACCAAATGTGATGTTGTTTTCAAGCAATGATATAGTGGATGATGAAGATGGTAAAATGTCCTTATTATAATTTACTCATCTTACCGAATTACATGAATGCAAATCACTGCAATCGCCAAGTAGATAGAATAAACCACTATATACGAGGTTCATTTGAATGTTGTTTGAAATTGGAAAATATACAAATGTCATGATTGATGATTGGAAATGATACGAAAGTTAATTATTAATGATGAGAATCATGATTATGGATGTTTTGTGAAAATTTGGACCATTTTGGAGTGCTCTTGAATTTGATAAGTGATTTTTATCCTTTATGGGTGCAAATAAAACTATACATCCAAATCGGTTTGGACCTTCACAAAACTTGATAATATAATAGAATGGACGCATGTATGAAACTTGGAGTGATTTGGTGGGGGTAAGCCACTGTTTTGCCTTGATTTTACCTTTTTTTAATGTTGATGCCAAATGTTGGTTGGTTCTTTTGGTATGCACAGATGCCCATCGATATTTGGCACTTTTCAAACACCTCGATACACTAAGATGCACCAAGAAACATCCATGGGAACTTCAGGGTACCTTAAGCAGCTATAAATAGCTTACTGGGCCAAAATGGAGCTCATTTGTGTGTTTTTGAATTTGTGAAGTTGCATCTGAGAGAGTGAAACGGAGTGAGGTGGAGTGAGGGGAAATGAGGTGAAAACTAAATCTATGGTGACTGAGGAAGCGAACGCATGGGCCAGAGATGGGTCTAGATTATTATTTTCCAAGGTAAGTCCCACTTGGAGGCTCTTTTATTTTGTGCAAAAAAATTTATGTTTTTTTTTTAATTGTGAACATGTATTAACAAATGTTTTTGTGATATGCTACAACTAAGGACTTTGGAGGCTTGGCACCAGTTCTCACCTCTTGTACCTAGGATGAGGAAGGCATTGAGGAAGGAGTGGAATTTGCAGAAGGTTGTGGGGCTAGAGGAGGTAACCTAAATAGATGTGATGAGGGCAGATGAGGGGTACCTTTCTACCTTGGTGAAGATGTGGGATCCATGGAGGGGGACCTTTTAGATACCTACTAGAGAGGTTACCCTTACACTTGATGATTTATACCACATCCTAAAGCTACATATGGAGGCAATTTGTGTCGAGGTCAGACATGATCAGGGGGTAAATATGAGGAAGATGTTTTCTAATAGCTGGTAGAGTGTGAGGGTGGAGTGTGGGTGTATTACATACTTGTCCATATATGTGGAAAATAAACTAGATGCCCTTCAGGCTTTGGTAATGTTCATGTTGGCCAACATCATGGCCTTGAACAATACTAACTGTAGGTTCCCTTAGAACATGATAGGGTTGGTGAGAAATATGCTTGCTACATCATAGGTGTATGCATGGGATCCTACCTTATTGAAGAAGATGTATTGGGAGCTCTATGATGTGAGGAGGTAGAAGAGGAAGGGTTTGGGGTGCAGTTTGCTACTATAGTTCTAGGTATGGAATTATTTTAGTGTGGCTTGATCAGAGGGTCTATCGACTATAGGCTAGGATAGGGATCAACCCTATGCTAGGAGATGGGTAGTGATAGAGGAGGTATAGTCTAGTCATCCTATGAAGATGAGTTAGTGGTACAAGGATTTATGGGTTGGATTGATATCTACCCAAGTGATATGGAGGCCATGGTGGGGTACTAGATGGATAGGAGATAGAGAGCATCTGCAACGGGTCAGGCAGGCTAGGTGAGTGGTTAGGAGGTATCAGAGTGAGGCTGAGTATATTTAGTTCTCATGATTACTTTGTCAATTAGGCTTGAGGTAGAGGATTATTTATGATCTAGTTCTCTATAGTAGGCATTATGAGGAGATAGGGTTACCATGTGCTAAGCCATGGAGGGAGGTTTATGATGATGATTAAGAGATAAATCTCCCCAATGTGGATGATGCAGGTACTACTACAAAGTATGATGCATGGTTTGCTGCACAACCTCCATGGTCATCGACTCTAGTAGTAGCTAGTGAGGATGAAGCTGAGGTGGAGGAGACCCTTGAGTCTCCCAAGAAACAAAGGCACCTTCAATCTGAAATTCAAAGGAGGAGGAATAAGGGTACGATAAGGTAGGCTCCAAGGAGTGGAGGAGATGGAAAATATGGGGATGATATGGAGGAGACTTTGGATGGACCTCTAGGTCAGAGTGAGGAGGATTGGGTAAGGTTGGAGTAGTAGGTGGCAGAGTAAGATGCGATGGTGACAACTCAGGATGAGAGGATTGTGAGGCTTCAATAAAAGTTGCTAGATAGGGAGCGATGTCATGATGTTGACATAGCACACCCCCTATCTTGACATAGGTATATTGAATATTTGGAGGATAGGTTTATGGAGCATCATATTCCACTTCCTGATCCTCCTACCTCATCTATATCCGAGGCTACTAAGCATAGCGATTCTAGGCATATCTCTAGGTCTAGGGATTCTTATAGGTCACAAGGGTCCTCTTGGAGGGCTTAGCTAGTGCTTAGATGGAATTTTTGTATATGAGACTTGGTGCTCTATTGTATGTAGCCTTTTGACACTCATTGTATATGTTATATTTATATATATATATATATATACATGGATTTTACTTTTGTGTTATGTGTTTGTGTGAATGCTTTTTGTGGAATGCATGTTTATATGGATGATTAATGCAAGTGGAAATGTATGGATGATGAATGCAAGGTATGGAATGTAAATGTTCTAATTATCATTCATAGTTTTAGATTTTTCTTGGCCATGTTCTAGAATTATTTTTTAATCAAGGGCACCAGACTTGGTGGCATATGACGTTTATGACTCATGAAATGACATGGATGTTGGTAGGAAAGAAGATATGGAGGAAGATATGGATGTTGATATGGAAAAGACTATGTTGCAAAGACTCGGACATACTAGTGGCATCAAACAAACTCACTAAAATTGCCTAATCCTTCTAGGACCAAATGTGTGTGTAGTGAATTCATTTACTGAATCAAGAGCATGGTAATGACTTGAGGCAATCAAGAACAAATGTGTGTGCAAGTGAGTTCATTAACCCCTCTTGAGTAAATTGGGTATGAATTGTTATGGATGAGACCAGGAAGCTAGCTTGTTTGTATGTGCGGTCAGAGGTCTCTTTAAAAGAGACATGTCACCATGCATGAGCATAATCCACTGCAATTCAAGTATCTATAGCTCTGGTGGAGGCCTCCATAGTCCAAGGATTTTATATTTTAAGTTTTGGGGATGACTACCTAACCATCTAACTGGAAATGTAGTACAATTCTTAAAACCCAATTATCAATGGTGTGTGATGTAAAATATTTAGAGTTTTTGTTAAGGACTTTTCCCTAATATTTCTTTTATTTTTGGAATTTGTGATAGTCATGAAAACCACTATTTTTGTGGACTATGTTGCATGATGGGACATGTGAGGATTACCCTTTTCACTTTGAGGTTCAAACCAAGTATGGCATTATCCCTCTTTGACACAATATGTTTTTAAGATGTGAAATTGTGGTTGATGAGTGTCATCAATTATTCATCATTTAATTATTATTCTTATCAATCTAGGGTGGTGTCCAATGGTTGTATACGATAGGAAAGTTAGGTAGTTAAAGGATCATTTCATTCAGAGAAGGGATTATTGGTAGAGCAGTTAATGTTAGGGGTTTGATGTCACCTTTAAATCCTATGAACTGAAATTGACTCCTATTTAACTTTACAAAAATGGAATTACAGGAATTGAAACTTTGCAGGAAAAATAAAACTACTTAAATTGCAGAATTTAAAATGATAGCAATGAAAGGATGCAGAAATGGAAATAGCAAAAATGAAACTTGCATAATTGAAAATCACACTTGCATGAAGTAGAACCTAATTACAATAACATAATTTGTAGAATTGAAACATCAAGAAATTCTCTGATGCAAACTGGAAATGTCAAAGTCTGAAACAACTATTGAAAAATAGGGAATTTCATAAAATGTTGTAGGATGCAAGAATCTATGCTAGGTGGTCATCTGACATGCACACACACTTACTATAATCATTACAAATTATCACATTCATTCTAAAATAACACAACTAAAAATGTGAAAGAGTCAGGTTTCTTCTAATTTGCTGCAGCAAGAAAAGAGCATAAAACCTGTCAATGATGTCCCTTCTCCTAGGACTGGAAGTGGCCCTTGCTCCTTGAACTAGAAGAAGGTGAAAAGTACCTATCCTAAACTAACTAAACCTTACACTAAAATCAGAATGCCAACATAGATGATGAAACTGCACCTTTTATTAAATTTGTAGTAGCATAACAACAATGTAGAGGAAACCTGTAGAATACTATTTTACTATAGTACAATGGTACAACATTTAAACTTCTACTATTTTTCTATCCTCTAGATCCTATATGCTCAACCAAATGGGAGCTATATTATTTATGCTAATGGGTTACAATATTGATAGGATTTTGTGTTGCTATGTAGGGCTGCTACAACTGTTGTAGAACTGTTTCCCAGAATGTAGGGATTTGTTCTGTTATTCCTTATCCATTCCTTCTACTGAGCTTCATGCATTGAGGTACATGTGTTGGGAAGAATAATGGTATCCCTTAAACAACTGCAACCACCGTTTACCATCCTTCTACTACTGTTTTAGGCACTTTTGAACAAAATTGTTCTTATTGCGTTCATTCTAGAGCTGCTCCAAAATATCAAGAAGGATAACATAGTTTGTGTTAATTCATGCACCAAAGGTGCAGGAAAATAGTTGTGACAGCGTGAATATTCTCCATAATTACCTATAATACTTATTATATTCTTTGCATGAGCTAGAGTGGACCAATTCCAAGCCATGTTGTATATGTACAACTGGATGGAATTTGAATGGAAAATTTACTGTTTCTGCATAGTCAAACTATTTTGAACAAGTTTTGGTGTCTTTTTGGACATTTGAAATGGTTAGACGTTGGGTAAAGCTAATGAAATGATTTTAGAACTAAATACATATCAACACTTACTATTATAGCTTTAAATAAATCATACTTTGCTTAAAGAATTCAGCTGAAATAGGTCAGAAAGTATAAAAAAATAGTCAAAATATAATATATGCTCTTCAACATTTAAAACATGTAAACACTAATACATAATGCATTCTATAACTATAATTAGCATCAAAAAATAACATAAGGTTTATAAAATAGTTTATCAAATATCCAAAAATGGTCCATGAATGAGACAATTTTTTGGCCTCATTATTTTCCCCTCAACCTATTATAATGCATGTCCTCATGCATTCTGTGAAACCACAACAACACAAAGATCTATGTCCAGATTTTGTTCTTCATAACTCAGTTTCAACCCTGGAACCTTATAATATCCTCTAATTTCTTGTATTTACTTGAGCCACTCCTGGAACTGCTCATCTGATTGGGGATAATTATTAAATAAATATGGAATAGGGGTTATAACATTTGGCAACTTGTACCTCAAACCTACCCAATGATCTTGCAGCTTGTGGATGGCTTGCACTATACCTTTTGCTCTTCTTCTGGACCACAAAAAATTGTTGTGTTAGATAGGTTCCCTTTTCTTAAGTGATATTGGCAATTCTTCCCACCTGCTCTTACAAGATGACAGAGAATTACAAAAATGTTGGTTACAAAATACCTGAAAACTCCTAATACAATTAGTAATATTGCTCTTATATACTTCTCTTATTTTATGTTCCCTCATCATAGTGAAATGTTGGTTTATGGATTTCCTATAATTAGTATGGGTCTGTCTTATTAGTAACTCAGCTTTCAACTCCATTTCCTTGATTACATTTTTCTCCTCCTCCAAATAAATCTGATTTTGCACTAGAGATATGAAGGCTCTCAACTGGATATCTCCTATAAATATGTGTGGCAAGAAGGTTCCATTATCATGTAAAAATAATTTATGCAAAAATAATTCACAAAGTAGATTTCTTTGTTCCTCTGGACTATGCAGATATGTTTCTACAAATTCCTCAGTAGTGTACAGTTTGTAAGGAAGCTTGAAAATAATCCTCATTAACTGCCAGTGGATGTATTTTTATTTTAGGATCAAAGTATAAAATTTTGCAGGCCTTCTGCACTGAACTAAGTACTCTACAATTTGGCACATATCCTATATCTGTTCCTGTAACTTAGTTATATCTACAGTTTGGGCTTCTAGCTTCTGCTTCAAAGGTTTTAAGGCTAAAATTTGTGCCTCCATCTATTGACACTATAGTATCCAATGAGCTATGTCCTCATTATATTTTTTCATTGTAACTATTTGTGGGGACCTTATGATTGATTATAGTTTTGGAGGTAAGTCCACTTGTATACCAATTTATGATGTGTTAATAGAAAGTAGATCTACTTGTACTCCAACATCTGTTGTTTCAACTTGAGGTGATTCAACTGTAATTAATTCAATAGATAATTAAGGAGAATGTATATTTACCTGTTCTTGCACTTCTCCCTATTCTTGCACTTCTTCCTGTTCATTGGCCTCCTCATCTGCTTGTGATGTTTGTGCCCCTTGTAAATTTTTAGAATGTTCTACAGAAGCTCTTGAATCTGTCATATTGATATCTTGCTGGAAGATTTGTGTTGTTGTCTCTTCTATTTCCACTCCTTTTATGGGTTATTCTTCCTTAGGTAGGGCTATCTCCCTTTGATCTTCTGCCAATTCTAACAAAATTCTAGTCAATTCATCCTCAGAATCAGATTCTATATGTTGTTGCTCCAGAGTGGACAACCGAACCTTTAGTTTGTTCTCTTCTTCCTACAAATCAGAAATAAGCTTATATTTTTCTATGATAGAGGCTTAATGCTATTCAATATAACCCATTTGTGTCTTAATGACACTTTTAGCAGCATGTAACTGGGTTTGCATATCAGGCTCTTCCTCTTCTCTTGTGATTCTTTACCAAAATCAAAATATTCAAAATTTGAATAGTCAACAAGTGAGACTGTAGGTATTTCTGTATCTGTGATTGTTGTCTCTACCTACAATTATTCTATGTCCATATATACTTCCTCTGATATTTCTTATGTAAAATTTTCTACAAGCACTTCCTGCTCCTGCTCTGTATTTAACTATTGAAATAGTGGTGTCACTTCTTCATCCACTATTTCTTCTATCACTTTTTGTTTTTGAAGTATAGAAGACCTTCATAACCCCACATGAGTTTGTTTAACCCTTTTTGGTGACTTTGGAACAAATTCTTATGATTCTGGAGTAAAACCTACTTCAATTATTTCTTTCTCTTGCCACCCTTCATTTTTTGAACTACCAGGCTTCCCAATAGGTTGTGTTGGAAAAACAATTACATTCTTAGAAAATGTAACTCTCCTTATTTTTCCCATAGGACCAGGCTTAGATTATTTTTCCCTTTGCTTCCTAGTCCTATAGGATGGAGGTCCTAGTAGTGAGGAGGGGATTTCTTTTTCAGAGGATTCAATTTCAATTTCAGGTTTAGATATTGTAATTTTTGCTTCATCTTCAAATTTAGACTTCTCACCTTCTGCCTCTTCCTCAAATTTAGGGCTTTCACTCTCTAATTCATTCCAAGCAGAGAATAATCATTCAAAAATCTTAGGGTTTCCTCTAAAGTGATGTTTGTAGATTATCTTGATGAGCCCATGGTGTTTGGGAGACCCTCTTCCTACTTGGTACTTTTTGGCCATATTTACCAGCTCTTGATATAAGTATAGAGGAAGGTTTACCCTAAGCTCAGGATTTGATTTGCCATGGCGTAGATGGGTCAGAATTCTCATGTGATGTCTAGATAGGATAGGGAATTACCCATCGTAGGTCAAAAACCTAATGACCCATACTGTAACTTCATCCCAAGGAGGCTGTAAACTTGTTCTTTTGACCCCCTTGCATATATTATTACTCAATACAAAATTAGTGGGCCTATACTCATTTCCCCTAAACTGGTTTACTAATTCATTTAAAGTATTCTTGCTATATTTCCCAATTTGAACCCCATGAAATGGCATTTTAGTAACTTGACTAAAAATTTGAGGGCTTACCTAGATTGTCATGTCACTGATGTGAATTTTATTGTTGCGAAAGGTGCATGCAAACTCAGTGGCCAATCCTTCTAAATGGTCATTGAAATTTTGTAAAAAGGGCAAAAATTCCCCTTCTATAAAAATACGTAGTGATTCAGGATCTCCTTGTAGGCAATCTATGTTTTCTGGCTCAATTCAATTCTTCTTACCCCCCATTTTTAATCTTCCTGTGTTCTATATTTTCTTAGTGTCTAAAGACAACGTCATTCTTGGGTCTGAATCAAACTATTTGCAACTGCAGGGCTCAAAATGGTTTTGGGATACAAAATTAAATTTTTACAGCATCAAAAAAATGCTTCGAAACATGTTGGAACGTTTGGAAATTAAATTTTCTTCTCCTATATCATGTGGTAGACTCCTATTTCCCATAGGAACATGATCTATTGTGTTTGATTAAATGATTATGATGCACTGATGTGGTAGTCATTTTTTGGCTGGGTTATGGACAATGTACAGACCTTACCTTTTTCTCAAAGTCCTTGTGAAGTGTGCCGATATTTTGCATATCATGAAATGTGCGATGATTCCCAACAACCTTGTTTCCATCATTGTGTTGGAAACCTACATATTGAAATTTGTGCCATAATTTCTCCTTACTTTGAACAATAGAAATTTGATTGTGATACCACATGTCGTTCGTCCTTATTCTTACTCATTCCAGAGTCTTTCTCGAAGTATGAACATTTCTTCATTCTGAAGCATATGTTTATTTTTACTCTGAAGTTGTTCTTGTCTTTTCTCTTTTTTTTGGTTCTAGAGTTATCATCATTTTTAAGTAGTTATGAGTACCATTTATTCTTTAGCATTATCATGCTAAAACATTTGACGATTATGGATAAAAAAATTTTGCCCTTTTCACATCTTCCATTGACTAGATGGATAAATTTTTCAATTAACATTATGTATGCCTCATATACTAACTAGGGATATTATACACTACATACTAGATATCAAAATTGTTCTAAAATGAAAAAGGCACATACCTGAGATAACCATTTATCCACAATTGTACAGTGGCTATTTCTGTTGATTCTCAGCTGGCTACTCTATGGACTAAGATAGGTGCAATATGAAAATAGGTGAAACAATGATTGTGAGAAAATATGGAACAATGATGGTGGGTACAAATGGTGAGTCACTAAGGCAAACATGCCGAAAGACCAATTTTCATGCAAGCCTAATTTAGAGGTGCCTCAAAGAGGTTTTCACTTTCTGAATTTATTCATTTTTTTACTCTTTTTTTTTTATTATTATTTTTAATTTCTTTCATGTTATTCTGTTGAGTCTGGTGTGGAAGAAGTGTTTTCTTCTAACATTTTTACATCCAAGCTCTCCACTTGCTTGAGAAACTCCTCCTTTGATAGTGTTTTATGATATATCCGAAGGTGATGTCCATTAACCATAAATTTTTGTCGTGAATCATCAATGGGTGAAAGGCGAACAACTCCATTTTCAAATACTTCCTCAATATGATATGGTCAAAGCCACCTAGTTTGCAACTTTCTAGGATAGTCTTCATAACGGGAGTCAAAAAACAAAGCCCAGTCGGCTTACTGAAACTTCCTCTGCTGAATGTGACTATCATGCCATAATTTTTGTTGTTCTTGGATCATATCAGTCCAGTGCAATGCATCCATTCGTAGCTCATCCAATGCATTGAGCTATAGAATTCGGTCTGTTTGTGCCTATGAAAAATCAATACCTACATCCAAAGTAGTTCGAAGAGTCAATAACTCAAATTCAATAGGCAAAAGAGGATTTTTACCATAAACCAATTCATATGGTGTGAATCCACTAGTGGATTTCCAAGTAGTTTTGTAAGCCCAAATTACTTCAGGTATTTTATCCATCCAATTCCTCCTATGCGAAGCTATGGTTTTGGTTAATATTCTCTCTAGTTCCCTATTTGTTACTTCAACCTGATCATTGGCTTATAGATGATAAGGTGATAATTTCCTGTGCTTGATTTCATATAGTTGAGTGAAGGCTTCAAAAACTCTTGAAGTAAACTAAGGTACTTGATATGTGGTGATGGATTGTGGGGCCCAAAAATGTAGGAAAATCTATGAATATAGGAAATCAACAACTTTATCTTCTCGAGAATTCTTAAAAGCACAGGATTCTACCCATTTGGTTACATAGTACATACCAAGATATGCACTTTCCCTTGGGAAGGAGGGTCAATGGGTCCTACAAAATCTAACCCCCATATCTCAAATGGTTATGTTCCTATTTGAGGTTGTAATGACATTTCACTAGTGAAGGTAGGTTTTCCCATACTTTGGCATGAATCACAATGTCCAACATACCTTTTCACATCTTTATGTAAATATGGCCAGTAATAACTAGTACCCAAAATATTTCAAATGGTGCTCTTTACTGAATAATGTCCTCCTGATGGTTCATCATGACACGCCCGTAGGATATCATATAATTCATTCGTATGGATACACCTGCACAAAACATGGTCAAGACTGCATTTGAAAAGTAAACCTCTTATCCATTTGAAAGAAGAAATTTTCTTGATTAACTGTTTCTTTTGTTTAGGAGTAAAGTGAAGAGGAATTTTTATTGTAGCCAAATAATTAGCTATATCTGCAAACCATGGAGACTACCCAAAAATAGCAAACATTTTCTCATCAAGAAATGCATCTTCAACCTACTCTCCTATATCTGCATTTGGCAATATTGACAAAAAATCTACAACTACATTAGCTTTCCTTGGTTTATTAACTATAGTGATATCAAATTCTTGAAACAGTATTAATCGATAAATAATTATTGCACTAACCAGAGGTTTATTCATCAGGTATTTAATGGCAACATGATCTGTATGAATGAATACCTACTATCCTGTGATATAGTGTCAAAACTTATTGATAGTATAAACTATAGCTAAGAATTCCTTCTCAGTAGTAGTGTAGTTCTTTTCAGCTCCTATCAAGTTTTTACTGATATAGTAAATGGTATAATGCTCCCCATTGTCAATTTGTCCTAATGCAACTCTAATAGTAGTATTGGAAGTATCAGTTTGAATATGGAAGGACAATTCCCAATTAGGTCCTCTCAATACAGGGGGAGTGGTTAATTTTTCTTTCAATTCATCAAAAGACTTTAGACACTCAATAGACCAAGAAAATTCAGAATCCTTCATTAGTAATGCAAACATTGGATTGGCTATGGTACTAAAATTGGCAATAAATTTGCGGTAGAAACCAATATGCCCCAAAAAACTCCTTACATCAGTTTGAGTTTTTGGAGAAGGAAGGTTTTTTTATGACTTCCACCTTTTTAGGATCAACATTGATCCCATAAGAGGAGATATGATGACCAAGGATAATGCGTTCCCCCATCATTAAGAAGCATTTCTTAGGATTAAGAGACAAATGGTATGTTTCATAATGTATTAAAACTTTTTCAAGTTGTTCCAAAGTATATTCAAAACTATCCCCAAATACTGTGAAATCATCTATGTAAATATCTACACTCTCATTTGTCAAATCAGAGAATATGGTCAAAACAACTCTTTGAAATGTTGTTGGAGCATTACACAAACCAAAAGGTAGAAACCTATAACCAAATGTTCCCCAAGGACATGTGAAAGTAGTTTTCTCGTGATCTTCAGGTGCAACTTGTATCTGATTATAACCATTGAATCCATCAAGAAAACAAAAAAATTTCTTGCCATCAAGGGTATATAACACTTGGTCTATGAAAGGTAATGGGAAATGGTCCTTATGTGTTACCTTATTTAACTCTCTATAATCCACACACACTCTCATTTTCCCATTTTTCTTTCGAACAATGACTAATGGAGAAACTCACATACTGTCTAAAATTGGCTAAATGAATCCTGCATCTAAAAGTTTTTCAATTTCTTCTTTGACAATATATTTTAGAGCATAATTCAGGTGCCTTTGAGGTTGTCTCACTAGTTTGACATATTCAGTGTATATCCTATGTATACACACATTAGGATGACTGCCAATCATGTCCTTATAATTCCAAGCAAAAGCCTGAACATGTTTTTGTAGGACAACAAACAATTTGGCTTCCTATTCATTAGTCAGCCAGCTATTAATATTTAGAAATTTCCATGGCTATATTTCAATTTGTTTAATCCCTAGATAAACAGAATTGACTGCTTCATATCTATTGATTAAAGAATTTAATGGAAAGTGATGTGGTTATAGAGTATGAAATACTCTGGATTCTATTTCATAAGTGATGCCAGATGGAATCATTCCCTGCATAGGACATGTGAAAGAGGTAAGAATATGATGATGTCATCCATGTGGTAGTGTGAAAGAGCTTTCTTGTATGGTAATAGGTGATAGATGTTCTAAAATTTGTTCTTCATCCTTCCATAGCAGATGATGAACAAGAGTTTAATCATCTTCTTGTAATGTGGCAACTAGGACAGTTTCATCTTCA
Source organism: Wollemia nobilis (assembly GCA_028583015.1). NCBI lineage: Eukaryota > Viridiplantae > Streptophyta > Pinopsida > Araucariales > Araucariaceae > Wollemia > Wollemia nobilis. Next base: position 10,475,911 of record JAQPPZ010016890.1, read on the forward strand.
AAAAATTTCCTTTCTGGTGAATTGACTTCCTCAATGTGTTCCTTCACTACTACTGTAGCCAAAGTGGCAATAGTTTCTTGTTCTTCATTAGACTCAAGATACCATATTTGTCCAAAAAATTTTGTTGAAGATTGATCTGGTGGATACAGGGAAATCTTCTTAAGGTCAATGCCATTTGAAATAGTTATTTCTCTTGACCTGTAGTCTATAAAAGCAACTACACTAGTAAGCCAAGGTTTCCCTAGAATGATGGGATAACCACTAACTGAATTTCTAGGCTACAACACCAAGAAATCTATAGGATACTCCCAGGAAGAAAATTCAATGGTAATATCTTCTAGTATTCCTTCTGGCTTGGCAACTGACCTATCTACCATTTTCAAAACAGTAGTGGTAGGACTGAGATTATTGAGATGCAGTTGTTGAATTGTTTCCTTAGTCATTACATTGATTGCAACTCCAAGGTCAATTAGTACATTTGGAATTTGCACTAACCCAATAGTAATTGTGACTACTGGACTTCTTGGATCACTATATTTGGGAGGCACTAGTTTTCCAGATAGCAGGTCAGCCAACTTCCCTTCTACTTGCATAGTTTTAGAAAATGTTTTCTTCTTTCTACCATGTTTCTTGATACATAAATCCTGAATGGTTTTCTTGATTAAGAGCACATCCTGTATTGCTTGCAACAAAGAAAGATAAATTGTTATTTTCTTAAGTTCTGTAACTATTATGATTCAGTAATAGTTACAAGATTTTTAAATGTTTTAGGGTATGGTACTTCTCCTGTAGGGGATTCTTGTTTTTCTTGCTCATTTTTTTTATTTTTATTCTTTTTATTTTGTTTGCACTAGTTCTGAATGTGGATATTCTTGCTTTCCATCAATCTCTTCAATGGTGGGTGGAGCAGGGTCAGGTAAAAATTTCCATGAACGTAACTGGATATTACTACAATCAAGTACATGAACTACAATAGAATCTTCAAACTCAGATCCATAAACATGGGTTTCTTGTCTAGTATTATTTGGGTTAGCAACAGGCTGAGCTGGAAGTGAGGGTTGCTTAACTAGCTGTGCTTTTTGAGGTTGTATTCTTCCTTGAAATTTCTTATTATGAGCTGGTAGCAGGTTTTGAGTCTATCCTTGATACCCTTGTTGCCCTTGATATGATGGGTATTGTGGCCCCCATCTTTGCCCATATTGTTGATTTTGTGCCCAAGGTGGATTAAGAGGATTCCAGTGAGGATTTGACCAATCTTGGGAAGATGCCCAAGATGGTTGTGAAGGTGGTTATGAATATCCCCAAGGCATATTCCAAGGATTTTGTCCCCAACCTATAGGAAAATAAGAGGCATTCTGGTATTGTGAAAATTTTCCACCTGGCCTCTACCCAATAACATTAAGTTCTTCAGTTTGGGTTTGCAAAACATTTTTAAGGTGAGGTAGGAGATGGCACTTATCAGTGTTATGCTCTTTTGAACATATGCCACAAATAGTTGAGATATAGGTTCTATCCAAAGGACAATCCTGTAGGGCATGCTTATTCCTACATCTAGGACAATAGATAGCTAGGGGTGGTGAAGAATTGGATTTTGCATTCCTTTCCCCTAATGCAATATTTAATTAAACAAGAATATTAGTTTTCATGTTAGTCATTTCTTCTATCAAATATTTTATATCAGTATTACCAGGATTTTGCTTCCTTCTTCTTAGTGAGGGAATAATTTTTGCATAACTTTACAATATCATTAATCTCAAGCTGGTTTATATCTCCTTTTACCATTAAATCCAATACTTCTCTGGAATCATCCTACAAACCTTTCATAAATATAGTTTTTAATAAGTCAGTTTCCATAGGACCACATCTCTTTTGAATAAAGGTAAATCTATCAAGATAATACTCTAAGTTTTCATCCTCTTATTTTTTAATCCATAATAACTCATCCTTCCTATTTATCACTCTAAAATACTCCTGATACTTATCCAAAAATGTAGTTTCCATTTGATCCCAAGTGTGGATTGAATCTAGTTCAAGGCTCATAAACCATCGTAAGGCTGCATATTTGAGTGTATAGGGAAATAACTTTAATTTTTTTTTTTCATTGACATAGTCATAAGTCTGACACAAAACTTTGAATTCAAACAAGAACTTATCAGGATCTTCAAAAAAAATTACCCTAAATATTGGCAATACTAAGGGTGAAATTGTTTTCATAGGAGTATTCTGAGTAGAATTCAAATGAATAGGATATTCAAAAGTTCTAATAGAAGGATTGTCAGCATCATGACCAACAATTTACCTATCACGTTCTCCTTGTTGTGCCATAGGTACTTCTTTAGTTTTGACTTGTTTAGATGGTTCAAATGGATAAAACCTATGTGTATGTCTAGAAGCAAGTGCCTCTAAGAGCTCTTCTTGCAAAGATCCTAAAATTTTAGTTGATGAAGAAGATGATTCTCTTTTAATTCTTTCGAGAATTTCATACACAGGAATATCTTCACCTGATCGTGAAGAACGCCTTGGTGGAAAAGAGCCAGTTCTGATAAACCTTCCTCTTTAATCTCTTGGCATATTCATACATGCTCATCCACTAAATGAACTAGAATTTAGTTTTCAAGAACTGTTACCTGTAACAGGATAGTTCCTAGACTGCTATACTTTTCCTAACAACACCTAAAGTTATCCCCGACAACAACACCAAAAATTATGAGTGTCATCAATTATTCATAATTTAAATATTATTCTTATCAATCCAGGGTGGTGTCTAATGGTTGTATATGATAGGATAGTCAAGTAGTTAAAGGATCAATTCATTCAAATGAGGGCTTATTTGTAGATTAGTTAATTTTGGGGGTTTGATGTCACATTTAAATCCTATGAACTAAAATTGACTCCTATTTACCTTTACAGAAATGGAATTACAGGAATTAAAACTTTGCAGGAAAAAGAAAACTACTTAAATTATAGAATTTAAAATGACAGCAATGAAAGGATGTAGAAATGGAATAGCAGAATGAAACTTGCAAAATTGAAAATCACACTTGCATGAAGTAGAACCTAATTACAATAACAAAATTTGCAGAACTAAAACATCAAGAAATTCTCTAATGCAAACTGGAAATGTCAAAGTCTGAAACAACTATTGAAAAATAAGGAATTTCATAAAATGCTATAGGATGCAAGAATCTATGCTAGGTGGTTAGCTAACATGCACACACACTTCCTATAATAATTATAAATTATCACATGCATTCTAAAATAATACAACTAAAAATGTGAAATAGAGTCAGGTTTTTACTAATTTGTTGTAGCAAGAAAAGAGCAGAAAACCTGTCAATGTTGTCCCTTCTCCTAGGATTGGAAGTGGCCCTTGCTCCCTAAACCAAAAGAAGGTGAAAAGTACTTGTCCTAAACTAAATAAACCTTACACTAAACTTATAATGCCAACATAGATGATGAAACTGCACCTTTTATTAAATATGCAATAGCATAACAACAATGTAGGGGAAACCTGCATAATACTATTTTGCTATAGTACAATGCTACAACATTTAAACTTCTGCTATTTTTCTATCCTCTAGCTCCTATATGCTCAACCAAATGGGATCTATATTATTTATACTAATGGGTTACAATATTTATAGGATTTTGTGCTGCTATGTAGGGTTGCTACAACTATTGTAGAACTGTTTCCCAGAATGCAGGGATTTGTTCTGTTATTCCTTATCCATTCCTTCTACTAAGCTTAATGCGTTGAGGGATAGGTTTTGGGAAGAATAAGGGTATCCCTTAAATAGTTTCATCCATCATTTACCACCATTCTACTACTTTTGTAGGTGCTTTTGACCAAAACTATTCTTACTACGTTCATTCCAAAGTTGCTCTGGAATATCAAGAAGGATAACAGACTTTGTGTTAATTCATGCACCAAAGATGTAGGAAAATAGTTGTGATGGCATGAATAGTCTCCATAATTTCCTATAATACTTATTCCATTCTTTGCACAAGCTGGAGTGGACCAATTCTAAGCCATGTTGTATATGTACAGCTGGCTGGAATTTGAATGGACAATTTCCTATTTTTGCATAGTCAAACTGTTTTGAACAAGTTTTGGCACCTTTTTGGCCATTTGAAATGGTTAGACGGTGGGGAAATCTAATGAAATTATTTTAAAACTAAATACATATCAACACTTATTATTACAACTTCAAATAAATCCTACTTTGCTTAAAGAATTCAGTTGAAATAGGTCAGAAAGTACAAAAAAATAGTCAAAATAGAATATATGCTCTTCAACATTTAAAACATGTAAACACTAATACATAATGCATTCTATCACCATAATTAGAATCAAAACATAACATAAGGTTTATCAAATAGTTTATCAAATATCCAAAAATGGTCCATGAATGAGGCAATTTTCTGGCCTCATCAGTGGTTAGTTCAAGAATGTTTTGGAGTCAAATTCTCAAAACTCAAGATTTTCTTAGTGAATATTTGTTATGGTCCTAAAAAGAACTTGACATGTATTTGTGGTTTGCTTAAAAAACTAGGAGTGGTTGAGTGACCGAAAACACTTAGGAATTATGGATATATGGAGGCAAATGATAATTTGACTTGGTGGAATGTTTGGATGATGTTGTGAAGGTGCCCCTAATTAAGGCAACATGACTTTATTAGACCAATTAAGATCTTGAATGTAATAAATGATCCCTACTATGAAATATGAAATGGTAATGGAATTTGTGAAATGGAATGTATGAATGCAATTGTTTTTAAATGAAATGTGTGCAAATGAAATGCAATGTTTTTGTGTATTAGCCATGTATATATATATATATATATATATATATATATATATATCATATTATGCATAGAATGCTCTCAAGTTTATAAAATTAAGGGGTTTAGGTTCTTTCTCTCCCTCTAGAATGGCAAGCCTATAAGTACCTTTACCCACTTTTTGAGTGATAATGTATGGACCCAACCAATTAGCCATGAATTTATCATGAAGATGCGATAATGCATTGGTGTTTTTCTAATTCTCTTTAAGGATAATATATCCTACTTGGAATTCATGTAGATGAACTTTGGCATTATAAGCACACTTTAGGTGGTCTTGATAAACTTGTAGATACTCTAAAGCATTGACTCACTTCTCATCAAGAAGTGTGATTTGGTCAAGACATGCTTGTCTAGTAGTGTTGTCATCTATGAATTCCTATAAAGAAATTCACAAGGAGGGGATCTCAAGCTCAAGAGGCATGATTGCTTCATATCCATAGACCAATGAAAATGGTGTTGCCCTAGTAGACATGTGGATGCTTGTTCGATAATCCCATAATGCCAAGAGAATTTTTGTATGCCAATCTCTAAGATTTTTGTTAATGAGTTTCTTGAGAATAGAAATTAAGGTCTTATTGGTAGCCTCGGCTTGTCCATTTGCTTGTAGGTAATAAGGAGTCGAGAAACTATGTTGGATGTTATATTTCTTGCAAAGTGCTTAAACATCCTTGTTCTTGAAAGACTTGTCATTGTTTTATATGATTTTCGAGGGAATATCAAAATGACAAATGATATGGTGAAGTATAAACTCCATAATTCTAGTTCCTATCATAATGGTTAAAGGAATTTCTTGGATCCACTTTGTGAAGTATTCAGTGGTTGTGATGATGAATATATGTTATCTCGAGGAAGGAGGCAATATTTTATCAATTAAATCTAGATCCCATTGTGAAAAGGGCCAAAGGCTTTGAATAGGCTGTAAAGCTTGTGATGGTACATGAGTTAAATTAGCATGATCTTGAAAACAATATTTAATATAAGTGCAATAGTCTCATTCCATGGTGGGATAATATTAACCCATGTGTAGAATACGCTTTGCTATGGACATCCCACTAAAATGACCACCACAAGTACCATCATGAGCTTCAACTATGGCTCTTTGTGCCTCAATAGCCTCGAGATATCGAAGAAGGACTCCATCATAACCATGCTTATAAAACACATCCCCAAAGAGAACAAAACGAGTTGCTTTTTTCTTGAAAGTGTGTTTTGTAATTCAAGACATGTCATATGGGAGTGTTCCAAACTTGAGAAAGGCTACTATTTGGCTTGACCAAGGCTCATATGGATCCGAATGGATGAAGCAAACATCCTTTTCATTCTTAGATTCAACACAAACAATTGCAGATTTAAATATAAAAAATAATAAGGGGTTTTACCTCTCCTAAGGAGTCTTTTGGAATCAATGATCCAAGGGAGGCCATCACATATACAAATATATTAGTCAAATGTGGTAAACTATCAATTTCATACCAATAAAACTTAGAGAGTAATTTCATTGCTACTCCATGGTATAGTTTAATGATAGGTTATTAACATTGGTATTCTACATTTATTTGCTTAAAAATAAGATTAGAATCACTAAAATATCTGGATACACTTAATTCCCATAGCTATAGTTGATTGAAGGCCTAATATTAAGGCTTCATACTCTACAATGTTGTTTGTGCATTAGAAGTCAAGTTTGAATGATAAAGGGATAGGTACCCCCTGCGGTGTATGAAATAAATGCATGGGTGTGAAGATGAGATTCGATATTTTATTCGAAACAATTTTGATCTCATTCTGAAGTCATTTCAAACTTATAAAAATTATTTAATGTTGTTGTTTTAAAAAGATTTTTATAATTTTGGAATTTCATATTTTTTTCATATTTTGAAGGTAAATTGATTTTCAAGCTTTGCATTTGCATTCGGAGATAATAAATGAACTTAGCTTTATGAAAATTACAATTTCATTAAAGGGGTGTGGTTCTTATGGTATTTCATTACCCATAATTTTGAATTTTGGGGGTAAAACTTCTCGGGGTCATAACTCCTCGCTCGTTGCTCGGATTGACTATTAGTGCATATTTTTGGAAATTATCTTTAAGGTATGATAAAAGTGTGGCTTGAGTGTCATTGGCTATTTCATCCTTGGTTTATTTTCTTCATATCACTTGATTAGATGGTCTACCTTTCTTCTTATCACTTCCCACATCAGCTGAGCTTTTCTTTTGATTTTTGGTTACCAATATTGGGGGGCTTGAAGACTCATCCAGATCACTGGTATTGAGATCACCAATAGGAGATGAGATAAAACCCATAGGGGGTGAGAAGTCATTAAGGAGGGAAAAGGAATCCTTGGAGAGAGGAAGACCAGAAGGGCCTGACCTAGAGGGGGACATCTCATTATTGGGATAAGAGTGAAGAGGGGGTACACCCATATGGGAAACAAGGGGAAGAAACCTCGTAGAAGGACACTCCTGGGACTCAAGAAGAGGGATATCATTAGGAGGAATTTTTTTAACTTGGTCATTATGAGACTCATATAAAGAGTTGAAGTGATTAGGATCAGTGAAGGAGGAACATACCTGGTCGAAAGGGCCTTCATTGGAAGTAGGGATCATCTCCTTGCCTTGAGACTTTAGAATATTGTTGTTGAGGTTGGCATCAATTGGATTCTTCTTTTGGATATTGGATTTTTGATCATCCTCTAAGGATTTCTTAGCATGATGTCATTCTTTCCTAGATTATTTTTTGAGAGAGGGGCATTGTGACTTGAGATGACCCTACTTTTACCATTTAGTGCAGAAAGCTAGTTTATTCTCATATTCAATAATCCACCATTTATGGTAAGAACCAAAAACTTTATCAGTGTATGTAGGTAGCTCTGATTCTAAATTAGCATTGATACACAAGTGGACATACACCATTTGAGATTTAGATTTGGTCATCGAATTGAAAGCAACAAGGCCCTCGATAGTTCATGCAATTCCTCTCAAGATTTTGTCATTCCAAAACTGAATGGGAAGCCTTGGAAGCCTGACCTAGATAGGAGCTAAGTTTATGCTTTGAGTTTTAGGGTTGAAATTAGCACCCCATATCCTAAGGAAGAGACTCCATCAACCAAAGAACCAAGGTCCACTAGTAAGAATGTGACTAGTGTCTTTCAAATTATTTAATCTAATGAGGAAGAAGCCCCTAGGAATCATGAATAGGTCCATGTTGCCTTGAGGATACCATTTTGAGAAAGCCCAATTTTTAATGGATTCAATGTCTAGACAAGAAGCAACAAATTTCCCAATGAGGGAGAAGAAATATTGAGAGACAAAGGATGTCATGATAGTGGAAGGAATTACTAGTTCTCTATTACTCAGTATTAGAGAAACTGAGCCTTGCAAAGAGAGGGGTGGTGGAAGCCCCATGTTTTTTACTATCTTTGCAAAGGAGACAGGGTTGGACTTTTGAGGTGGGTCAGGAAGGGGTCCCCCCGAAACCTGTGACCTCCACTCCCCTGATCGAACCATCCTAAGAACCAAACCCATGATCCGTGTCATCTCCATTGCTTGCGCCTATGCCAAAATTCCTGTCAGCTTGAGATTCAAATTTTTGAGGCATCCCACTCACCATAATGTCACATAAAGTATAATTTTGTTAAATTCACATGAAGAAGCTTGAAGAAGTAGTGAAAAAGAAGGGTATTTGATGCTTCTCTCTTCTATGCATAGGGTTAGGAAGGTTTTGATGGAGAAACCTCATCCACTTCCTCCAATGACTGGATTATATATTCAAGGGAAAAAAGGTGCATGACCAGTTACAAACATATCCTATAGGGGTACACCAATTTGTATTTAGGGAAGCATGTTATAATTGGAGATGAATCTTCTTTACAAGAATCAAGATGTGGATATGTTAGTATTGGATCTTCTTATTTTGATGAAATGCTTCATGTTCCTAGTCTTATCCTCAATCTCTTATCTCATTAATCATACAAATAAAAGGTAGAATTCTATCCTAATTATTGGGTAATTAAGGATATAGACATGTATTTAAAGCAATTTATTCTAGTTATTGTGATGAATCTAACCAAATGTATAATTTAGGAGAAAGGTCCATTTGATTCTTCCTATTATAATAAATATTTTGTAACTATGGTTGCTCATATAGATATTGAGAGTCAACAATGGAATTATAGGATTGCACATCTTAGCTATGGATCCGTGAGATACATGAGTCATTTTTAGATGGCCATTAGACTTCCTCACATTTTCTCTTTAAGTTATGCATGTGAGGTATGCATTATTGGAAAGCATCATAGATATATCTTTCTAAAAGGGACAATGAGACATGCTACTCATATTTTCGAGATCATACATCATGACATATATAGACCTATGTGGTATACAATCCATTTTTAGAAATAGGTACTTTATTATTATTATTTTTTTAAAGATACATGGTTATATACTATTTAAAACAAGGATGAGATCCTTAAGAGATTCAAGGCATTTAAAGCTCCTATAGAAAATTAGCTAGAGAGGAAGATCAAGTCTTTTAGGTTGGATATGTGAGATGATTACATAAGCAATGTCTTTCATGATTTTTTTGACTCTTCATGGGATAGCATATAAAAGGACTATTCATTATATCCCTAAGCATAATAGAGTGGTTGAATGGAAAAATATGCTAGTCATGGAGGCATGTTGCATGATTTACGGTAAGAGGATGGAGCACAATTTTTAGGGTGAGGCCATCACTTGTATAACATACATCATCAATAGGGTTTCTAATAAAGTTTTTTAGGGCATGAAACCTCTTGAGAGGTTGATGGGTGATAAGCCTAATGTGTCACGATTCAATATATGTAGGCATTCATCATGGTCTTGCATACCTAAATATTAGAAAAAATGAGTCATTGAAGAGTTATAGATGAATATTTATGGGATATTTGTATACCTCTTGGGTATATAATCTCTATAATACTTAGAGGCATGAAGTTATTATTTGGATATATGTCATTTTTGGTGAGGTTCTTCTAGGGGCTTCTTCTAGTCCACCACTCAAGCTTTTGGTGAAAGACCTCCTCATCTCTTTGACTAATCTAGTAGAACCTTTAGAGACTCTTGTAGGATCTATTCCTATCATAACACCTTTCTAATATTCTAGTGATAGTATTATGCTTATGGATTTGACACCCCTCATAGGTAGCACCATATATAGTACCTTTAATTTTAAATATAGGGGATGTTGAGCTTGACACATCAGTTTTGAGTGCTTCATGATGATGTGAGTAATGAGTTTGATTTAGATTCTCTAGGTTTAGCTTCTAATGTTGCTTTGCCATAGTGGGTGCCTAGTTCTTCTCCAATCCATCTAGCTCCTAAGAGGATTCAGACACTTCAACATGATGCTTAACCTATTATATCTCTAGAATGACACTAGAATACTTCTTATCAATAATTGCTCTTGAAGGTTTATCATTGTGGAGATCCTCTTAAATATTCTCATGCTAAGGACATATTAGAGTAGGAAGATGTTATGATTGCATAATATGAGTTCTTAATGAAGAATAGGACACAAGAGCTTGTTCCTCTTTTAGAAGGAAAGAATATTGTTGAATGCAAATGGGTCTATAGGACCAAGTACAGTTCAAATGGTTAGGTGAAAAAGCATAAGACATGCCTTGTTGCTAAGGTATTCTCTCAAGAGGAGGGAGTTGAATGTTCAAAGATATTTGCTCTAGTTTCTAGGATGGTTTTTGTCAAGATAATTATTTATATAATGGTCTTATTTGGTTGGAAGGTAAATCATATGGATGTAAGGAGTGCCTTCCAAGATGGACAAATTTAGAATATCTTTATGTAGAAACCACCTAGTTATGAGCTTGAGGGTCTAATTCCCTTGGTTTATTGATTGAATAGATATTTTTTTGGGCTTAAGCAAGCATCTCATAATTGGTATGATAATATCCACCCCTTATTCCGTAGTTATAAATTTTGATGGTGTAAGGATGAACATGATGTTTATATCAACAATTAGGATGGGGAGAACTTGGTGTTTGTTCTCTATGTGGATGATCTTATTATAGGTAACTCTCCTATTTTTATTTAGGATATGAAGTCATGGCTTTGTAATTCCTTTGAGATAACAAAATTATGGCTTCTACAATATTTCTTGGGAACTTAGATTGATGAAATAGATCTTAGAACCCAAGTATGCATTAGATCTTCTTTAGCACTTCAGCATGGGGGACTATAAGTCTTTTTAGATTTATTTTGCTTCAAGACTAAATATTTGGGATGATTGTATGAATATTTTTCTAGATTCCACTTTATATTGGTCTCTTGTGGGATGCCTCCTTTACCTTACTCACACATGACCTGATATAGCCTTTATTGTCAACTATTCATCAATATACATGCAATCCTCCTAGAGAGTTACTAGAACATGACCAAGAGGATTTTTAGATATATCATATATACTTATAATATGGGTATTAATTATTTAGCTGGATCACCTTTAAATCTAATAGGATTGTTAGACACTAATTGGACCAACAATTTGGATGAGTGATGTTCCACCATAAGCTTTGTATTCTAATGGGTTCCAACCCTTTTTCATGGTGTTCTAGATGATAGTGTAGACACCAAAATCTAGCCACTTTTCCTCCATCCATGCCTTCCCACCATTTCCACCACTAAAATCTAGCCATTTTCCCTTCATCCTAGCTTTCCTACCATTTTTGCCTATTATTTATATATATTTATAATATATATATTTAAATAATAATATTTTAATATTATATTTGATATATATTTAATAAATATATATTTATATAAATAAATAAATCCCAACCATCAAATTTCATTTAATCTCATTCGTCCATCCACCTTAATCCATGCCACACCCTAAACTTATTATTCACCCTTGGATGTGTTTTAATCTCAGCCACACGATTAGTGTCATTGAAACCCTAGCACACCCTAGGTTGGACTATAAGAAGGAGCCATTTTGATGGCTCAACCCCTAAGTCCTTCCCTAAGTTGTTGACCCTAGGTTTGATCTTAAGCCCTGAATCCCTGATCCCAAACCCTAACTTCCCCAAGTACCCTAAGGTTGTTATCCAGACCTTTTGTGCCCTAATTCCCATCCATATGCCATGATTTGCATGCCCTCACTCACCACCATAGCAACCACATCCTTCGCTCTCACTTGATCTACTTTTGGAGATTCCTACCTTAGCCCTAGGTGCCCTCCTGCACCTCCCAAGTGCCCATGGGTGCCTCCTAAGTGTCCATGAGCTTCCTAGGTGCCCACGGGTGTCTCCCAGGTGCCCACCTATTCCTCCCAAATGCTAATGGGCACCTCCTATAGCCACCAGGTGCCCATGGGTACCTTACGTAAAAACTTCTAAAGACTTCCTACATTCATGTGATGCTAGAGTATGCTTTCATAATCAATCTGCAATAGATCAAGCCGTCCACAGACATATCAACAAGTAAGGTAAATCATTTTGGTTATTTCATTGTAATATATTTTGATCTATATGCATTTTCCATTAACAATAGCTAGGGTTTCTATTAATATTTGAGGGTATCACACAATGGATCCCTCATTTTTATTACTAACTCTTTGATATTTTTGCTATGTGTGCAGGTTTGCAGATCCATTATCGTTGAGTAGTTGATTAAGCTGGAGTGGCCTAGTATTGGATAGCACAAAGCCCACTCACCATTGTTGGGATCAAGAATGTGCTTAAAGACATTAAAAATTTGCTATTAGGGTTTTAGAAAACCCTAACTATTATATTATTGTATTAAAGGATTATACATTATCTTTATTTTAACAACAAATATTCTAAGCTCCCCCCCGTTAATATAATATATATTCAATTGTTGTGCAATTCTGGTTTTTGTGTATCCATTTATTTAAGAATATTTGTAGTGTTGCATTTTTGTATCTTCAAAAGGTGATCATAGTGGGACCCCCTAAGGGTTTCCATTTATGATTTATCTTACTAACTTGTTCATTGTTTTTTGTTATCTTGCAGGTTCTTCAGAAGCTCAAATTTTGCAGATCTAGGGTTTTTACAGTGATTTGGAGCAAAAACGTAGGTTGCTTGTAAGTCTACCATCTTAAACCTAAATCTCTATTTTATGCATTTTGGGATGTCTATTCTATTTTTCATATTTTAAATCTTAAAATGAACCATCATTAATAAATCTGGAAATGAACTCATACAGTCTGCATTTTTAGATCTGCATAAACTACTGCATTTTTTGTGCATTTGAATTGTAAATTGCATAACTTAGTGTTGCATCTTAGGGTTAGAAATTTTTTTATTTCATCTATCTAAATTGGTACAATATTTGATTGCAAAAATTATCCCTGCCATTGGGTGATTCCAGGAATATGGGTGGATGAACCCTTCGGTTGTTATTTAGACAGGGGGTCTTAAGTGATGTACTTCATGCCCTTTGGAGAACTTGGCAATATTTTGTTGGCTTCTAATTTAGGTTTATGAAATTATTATTTTTTTACATTATTTGTATACAATAGAAAACATAAACCTTAAAAATAATTCACACACTCCATGATTCATGCAAAATAGTAGTGGTTGGATTTCATCACCAACCATTTCTTGAGATTAGGTGATGGTGGCATTCATCTCCATCCACCAATATTTGCCCTTAGACGCATTAGGAATACCCCAGAGCAAACTTGTTGGATTTCATCACCAACAAGAATATCATTTCCCTACCTTCACCATAGTTTTTCACCTTTGTTTCATTAAGAAATATTAGAAAATCAAAACACACAAAACTGGCACATAAAATGAACACACATTAAAAGGAGATAATTAATGAATGAGGTAAGCCACATTGATTGAGACTTAGCATTGTTTGTTTATTTTCTTAAGCTTTCCAATTTTTGTGTTACATTTGGTATTTTAATCTGCATCTTGATTTATTTTGCTTATGGTATTAACTCATAATAAAAAGAAAGCAATAATTTAGGATAATTTAATGGAACCATCATCCACATTCCCCACCACTTCTATGGTAGATACCCTGAATGTGACACAGGCAAATTTGTCTATAGGTCTCTCACATTCCTTGCCATCCATAACCTACCACATGACCATACCCCAGGAGGAGTCAATCTCCCCTACAATAAACCATCACATCACCCATATAGACATGGATAGAGTATAGGCTCTCATGAAGTCCTCTAGTTATGTCTTAGAGTCCATTCCCAACTCACCTAGACAGGAATCTACTCTACAACAAGAGCTTGTCTATTCCCAACCACCACCTAATTTTACCCAAGTGTATACTAACCCTCTCTTTGAGGCATCAGTTGCACCTTCATCCCATGCATCCATTCCCAAACCTTCATGTGCTCCTAGCACTTCATATACCTCCACTTACACCAATCCTTTGTTTGAAGCACATGTGAATGTTGCTTCACAAATCCCAACCTCCCAAGTCACCATGCCTAGCGTAAATGATATGGTAGCCACAGGTGGAATCCAAAACGAAGCTGAATTCTTTATTATGCAGTACAAATATATAATAATACATCAACAGAATCAAGTGAGAGCGTTATAACAAAGTGCCCAACATGGACAACGCTCGATCACGATTAAATGCACACTACCAAAATAACCAAACTGCCTCCTATCTGTGGAAAACAATAAATCGTGAGGTATACTATACCTTCACGTGTACAAAGTGCAAAATATAAAAATAGATATGAATGGAGGACTTAGGCTAAAATGCAGTTCCTAAGTATCCTCAACACTCCTCCCAACCATAGAAGCATTGGACCCCAATGCTCTCAACAAATCTGGAAGGTCACGAGCCATCTGATGGTGAGAGATCCAGTGTGCCTGGTGTGGAAGCTGACCGCGACGGGCGACAAGGTAGGAAGTGGTCGAACCCTATCGAGTCCGACGAGTCTTCATGTCGAAAACTCTATCTGTATCAAGCGAAAGCTGAAAGTCGGGTACCACATCTGTTGGATGGTTGATGACAGTGCAGTCTCCAAAGTCGAGTCCTGATATGGCTTCAAAAGATCCACATTGACAACATCATGGATGCCAAGATGTGAAGGAAGGTCCAAACGAAATGCATTCTCAGAGATCTGCTGAATGATGGTGTATGGCCCATAGCGGAGAGGCTTGAGCTTGCTATGTGCCTTCTCTGAAAAATGTCGTTTGTCCAAGTGAAGCCAAACTCTGTCACCAACCTGAAAAGAATGAGGAACGCGATGTCGATCCATCGCTTTCCTCTGCTACTACTGAGTCCTCTGTAGGATCTGTGTCACCTTAGCCTGGAGGCTCTACAAATGTTGTATGAAAGAGGTTGCCTTATCTTGCTCCTTCTCCATATGTGCAGTGGTGGGAGAGGGCAAAGCAAGAGGCAACTCATAAGGTGCAAGTGGCTGAAATCCGAGACAAACCTCAAAAGGTGAATGTGATGTGGAGCTATGAACCGCTCTATTATATGCATGCTCAATGTGAGTGAGGCTCAAATCCCACTTAGCCGGTGAGGTGTGGTGGTAGATCCTCAAACTCTGTACTAGTGTGCGATTCACAACTTCAGTCTGCCCATCTGACTGAGGGTGGAAAGCCATGGAAAAATTAAGGGAAACTCCCAAAATTTTCCATAAGGATCTCCAAAAGTGACCCACAAAACGTGGATCTCGATCAGAAACAATGCTGGTGGGAAGACCAAAGGATCGCCACACTATCTCAAAGAACAAATGTGCCAAATTAGGTGTTGTACTAGTCTTCCTGCATGGAATGAATTTGGCCATCTTGCTGAATCGGTCCACAATCACAAAAACACTGTCATGTTGTCTCACTGTCATGGGAAATCCACTCACCAAGTCCATGGATATGCTTTCCCAAGGACGTGAAGGAATGGGCAAAGGAACACTCAAGCCCAACTTCCTATTTGCTGATTTGGAGCGACAACATACGACACACTGTCTCAAAAATCGTAGGACATCTCTCTGCATGTGAGGCCAGTAGAAGAACCGTTGCAAGTGGTGGAGTGTTTTATGTTTCCCAAAATGACCTCCATAAAGAGTTGAGTGGGCTTCTTTGATGAGAGAAACCCTATGCTCCTGTGGTACACAAAGTTTGTCTAGCTTGTACAAAAGTCCATCCTTCAAGTGATAGTCCTGAAAAGGAGTGAGGTTGGAAGATGAAGGGTGTACAAGATGATGGTGCACCTTGCTGAAATCTGAATCAAGAGCATAAAGAGGTGGCCAAGTCTGAAATCCAATATGGGAGGTAGTCACAATTGTTGTCAAGGTTTGAGCCATGGGTGGACGACTCAAACAATCAGCCATTGTATTAGTTGTTCCTTTCTTGTACTTGATGACCAAGTGGAACTACTGCAAGTAAGTGGCCCACTTCATGTGTCTAGCTTCTTCAATCTTGGTTTGTGACTGGAGAAACTTGAGTGGCATGTGATCTGTATGAACAATTGTTTCTTTCCCAAGAAGATAGTGTCTCCAATATTTGATGGCTTGGACCAAAGCATACAACTCTTTGTCATATGTGGAGTAGTTTCTTTTGGCAGCTGAAAAGGTCTCGGAATGATATGCCACAGGGTGTCCATCTTGCTTCAAAACTGCTCCCATCGCAAACTGTGAGGCATCTGTCTCTATCTCAAATGGATGAGAAAGATTGGGGAGTACAAGAATAGGGGCAGTGCATAGTTTGTGTTTCAAGGTCTCAAAGGCTTGATCATGTTCCTTGAGCCAATGAAATCTAACTTTGGCTTTCGTGAGATGATGCAAGGGATGAGCAATGGTAGAGTAGCCAGGTATGAACTTACGATAGAAATTTGCAAGTCCAAGAAAACTCCTAAGATCAGTGACAGAGGAGGGAGTTGGCCAATTTTGAAGTACTTCTACCTTTGCGGGATCAACATTGATTCCTTGCTGATTTATTATAAATCCAAGATAGGAGATTGAAGTTTGAGCAAATGAACACTTAGGAAGGTTAGCAAAAAGTTGGTTCTTCTCAAGGGTGTGGAGAACCTGATCTAGATGCTGCAAGTGTTCCTTCCAAGTAGTAGAATATACAAGGATATCATCCAAGTATATGATCACAAAGTTGTCTAGGCAATCCCTAAACACTTCATTCATCAACCTCATGAAGGTTGCAGGTGCATTTGTAAGACCAAAGGGCATCACCAACCACTCAAAGAGCCCAAATTTAGTCTTAAATGTTGTTTTCCAAGTGTCTTCTGCTTGAACCCTTACTTGATGATAACCACTCTTAAGATCAATTTTAGAGAAAAATTTTGCCCCTTGAAGTTGATCCAACAAGTCATCAATGCGAGGGAGAGGATATCTATTTTTTATTGTGATTTTGTTCAATGCACGAAAATCAATACAAAGTCTCCATGAGCCATCTTTCTTAAGCACCAAAAGAATGGGGGAAGCACAAGGGGAAGTGCTAGGCTGAATGAATCCTTTTGCCAACAAGTCCTCAATTTGACGTTTGATTTCATCCATTTGTATTATTGATTGCCTGTACATAGGTGCATTTGGAAGTGAAACTCCTGGAATTATGTCAATGTTGTGATTGATATCTCTCTCTGGTGGTAGAGTGGTGGGTTCATTAAACACAACTTGATGTGATTGCAAAATATTTTGAAGTGAAGCATTCTTTGTGTGGAACTTAGAAGTTTTTGTTTGACCTTCTTTTTGTGTGGGTCTTATGAATATGAGTGCCAACTCTTGTGCTTGATTTACTGCTTTGCGAGCTTGCCTACAACTTAGCACTAGATTAGATGTGTCCTTAGTGCATTCCACCAGATATTGTTTGTTATCCAGTTCCAATGTGTAGGTGTTCTTTTTAGCATGGTAGATGGCATTCCTATCATATTGATAGGGTTTACCCAACAACATTCCACAACAATCCATGTCTGTGACATCACACTTAACCTTATCCACAAATTTGTCACCAAAGGCAAAGGACACGGTGCAAGTGTGTGTGATGTCTGAAGTAGAGTCAACATCCTTCCACCCAAGTGCATAGGGTTGAGGATGTGGTTTGGTGGGGAGCTTCAACTTCTTTACAACGGATCTCGCAATCAGATTTTTCTGCGAGCCGTTGTCTATGATACAATCAACAGAAACATTGTGTGTAAGGTGGGCCTTAGTGACAAACAAATGGTCACGACCCCCATGAGCAGAAACATTTGTCATAAGGGTAACCTTATTGAGTTTACCCTTTAATGCAGGATATTCTTCTTCTCGCCCTGTAGCCACAATGGGACCATCTTGTGTGTCCTCATTTGACTTTACAAAAAGGGCCTTCTTTTTTCTTGCAAGTATAAAGCATTTTGCTTTGGTATGACCATTCTTTTTACAATAAGTACAATACAATGTGGAAGAAGAATTTGTAGAACTAGAAGAGGAAGAGTGGGATTGCAAAGAATGGGGAGGAGTAGAAGAATTGGGGGTGAGTTAGAGTTCTTCTCCTTTTGTTGTTGCTGATTTGAACCCTTGGATGAGCTCTCTTGTGCCTGTTGTGCTTTGTAGGAACCACCAATTTTCTCCTCCGCCAAGCTGGCATGTTTGAATGCTGATGACAATGTGACAAATGGAATGAATTTCAACTCCCTCATTATAGGATCATGCAACCCACTTACAAATTTTTCAATAAGCTCTTCTTCTGAAGAAGTGATACTAGAAAGGACTCTAAGTAAGCTTTTGTTTAAAAATGTATATAACGCATATTAAAGCCTTGCTTTAACCTATACCATTTGATCCTTAGATCAGCCTGGTAGTTAGGTGGAAAAAATGTATCCTTCAAAAGTGTGACTAACTCTTTCCAGTTTGTTACCTTAGCTTTCTCATTTGAAACAAGCATCTTTGCTAATCCTGTGAGTTTTATCATGGAAAAAGGTACTCTTTCATCTTCAGGAACCTCAACATACTCAAACCAAGTTTCCATATCTAGGATCCAAGTGGACAATACGTCAGGATTCCTGGATCCATCATAAGGTTTTACATCACACTTTGCTTTGTTGGAGTATTTGTTGTTATAGATTTTGACATCATTTTTGATAGTAATTTCTTTCACCCTGTCCATCAAATCTCCTACTACAGTGGTGATGTTTGCCACTTGTGTTGCAAGATCATTGGCCATGTGGGCTCTAGTGTATGCCAGTATATGAGGGGTTACAAAAAGAATTCAAACACAATTTGTTTCCTTTCCAATGTTGTAATTTTAGGGGTAAGTGCAAAAAGTTAACTTCCTCCAAAGTTACTTACAAAATTGCACTTTTGAAAATCTCAAAATTTTGTTCCCCTAATGAAAGATTTTGACCATTAATTTTGCAAATGAAATATGCAAAAATTTAAAAAAATTGTGACAAAATTTCGTCACCTTGCTTCCAAGTTGCACCAAACCGTCAATCCGGCGTCAAACAAATCTTCGCAGGCGTCAAACATGCATTGCAGGGCGTCAAACGACGTCGTGGGGTGTCAAAACGCGATGTCGAGCGTCAAACTGTGTAGTCGGGCGTCAAAATGCACCGTAGGGCATCAAATCGCACCGCAGGGCGTCAAACGGCTATTGCAGTGCGTCAAATTGTGCCTCCTGGCGTCAAATCATGCCGCGGGGGCGTCAAACGCGTCGCGGGGGCGTCAATAGGCGTCAACCGAGCGTCACAGGACGTCAACTAGAAGCACGGGCATCAAATATTTGATTTACCACCGTTCGATCTTCAAAATCACCAAATGTCTCTCCTCACGGCCCGATTAATTGTGCATTGTAACTTAGGAAGGAAGAATTAATTAATTTTTTTTTTTATTGAATCCGCTTCACACGCTAACTTGCGAAACCTTCACAAGGTAGATAAACTCACCAGAATTTCCAGGGGTAGCTCATCGACGACGGAGGAAGGGCCGATGATGTGTATCGCCAGGAAGACGCCGACCCGAAACCCTAAAAAAGAGCACCCAAGAATATATTTTTTCAAATTTCGAACTCGGCTTGCGGACTGCTACAAACCGAGATCTGAGAAGTAAACAAATTTGCTGCCTATAGATCGAGGCAGAGGAGGTTACCCTATCGGGTTAACCCTCTCACAGAATCTATCTCAGGAATAACTAGGTGTGAGGGGAATGCTGGGCTTGGGCCCTGCTGCACCACGAGCTTCGTACAGGTGATGCGGTTGGTTGATGAAACCCAATTCACGCAATCGCCAACAACAGGATCTATCTGAGTCTCTGAATACCAGTGATATGGTAGCCACAGGTGGAATCCAAAACGAAGCTGAATTCTTTATTATGCAGTACAAATATATAATAATACATCACATGTAATCAAGTGAGAGCGTTATAACAAAGTGCCCAACATGGACAACGCTCGATCACGATTAACATGCACAACTGTACTAACTATCTCCAAGGAAATAACCAAAACTGCCTCCTATCTGTGGAAAACAATAAATCGTGAGGTATACTATACCTTCACGTGTACAAAGTGCAAAATATAAAAATAGATATAATGGAGGACTTAGGCTAAAATGCAGTTCCTAAGTATCCTCAACAGTAAATTTCTCCCAATTCACATATTCCATACCCTTAGTCTATGATAGAGAAATTAATGAGGCATGGGAGCACCTAAACAAATTGCTTAGACAACATCAAGATGCTCAACAAAAAGTATAGGTTAACCCTAAGCCTTTACATACCTCTACTCAGACTCCCCTTGTCAACCAGGGTCCATCATGGGCACCATAGTCTTCTATGGTCTCTATCCCTATTCCCCCATCCAGCCATACCAGTACCCATCCTATTCCAATCGGCCAACCTAGCCATAACCCTCATCCATCAACATCATTTCATAATTCCCCATAATTTCATCACCAATATCCCATTCATCACATTCCATATCATTCACCAAATCATCAATATCAATCTCCTCATCACCTAGTCACTCCACAACATTTCTCCACACCACCCCAAACCCATCAGGTGATTCAGGGCTTTCATATCCCTAAGGAAGACCCTCGAATCGAGGCAATGCAAAAACAAATTGATCAATTGATGCAACATACACCTGGTTTTTCAAATCAAAAACCTACCTTACACCAATTGATCAACCAACCAATTCATCCTTCGGTACCATCACCGCCATATCCGATAGATTTTATGGTGCCCAAGTTTGAAAATTTCAAGGGAACCGAGGATCCCAAAGAACATGTGAGCACTTTTTTTCATGCATGCTTTAGAATTCAAGATGATAATGCTCTCATGCTTTGAAATTTTCCTCAAACATTAGGAGGAGATGCCATAGAATGGTACAATCAATTGCCAACCCATAGTATCTATACTTTTGAACAATTGATTGATCAATTCTTTGATCGCTTCATCCTAAATGTCAAAAAGAAGATCTCATTATCAGATGTCTATGCTTTAAGGCAACATGATGATGAATCTATCTATGATTTTGGAAACCGTTGGAGGGTTATCATCACTAAACTGCCATTCACCCTACCAATGGATGAGCTAATAAAGTTATTCACCAAGAGTTGCCTAAAACCCATCTCTTGGATGCTCCAATTAAGAACTTATCAATCCTTTGAAGAAGCTTTAGCTCAGGCTAGCATCATTGAGGATATTAAAATCCAAGAGGGTGTATTAAATCCTAAGAAGAAAGAATGGCAAAGCAAGGGCCAATACAAAAGTAATTATTCTGGCCAAAAAAAATCAACATAGGCTACCCCAACCTCCTAATCCAATCAAGTAAATCAAGTGGTCATGAGCCAATAGGTAATGGCTCCACAACAAAAACCTATGCAACAAGTACCACAACAAATTTCTTATCATGCGGTCCCCTCAACAACACAAGCTCCGACTATACAGAACACAATGCCAACTATGGAAAACCATCCCAAGTGATAGTCTTTTTGACAAAATCACCAATATACCCCATTAGCCGAATCATACGCCTCACTTTTTAAGAGGTTGTATGAGACAAATAAACTTGCTTTGCCCGAAATTAGACTGGATGATCCCACTAAGCATGGGAAACATTATCGGGAACATTTATTTTACCCCTACCATAGGCAAAATGGGCATGATATCAACCACTGCAATGTGTTTAAAAATGTAGTCCAAGACCTCATTGACTTGGGGGCAATCAAGCTTGATAGCCCCTTAGCTCAACAAAACCAAAACCTTGGTATTTTTCAAACACCACTTCCTCACCATGAGGAGGTGCAACAAAATATAGAGGGAGCTAACACTAAAACTCCCCCTAATCAAGTAAATCACATTCAACAATACCAAGGATTTATAGGGGCCATTCATGTGGTCACTAGAGGTCAGAGGAATAATCAACAACAACAACCTCCTCAAGCAAGTGTCTCACAACCTTCTACATCACCACCCATTCAAGTTTCCTCCATTCCATCATCACCCATCCATATACCCAGCCAATCAAATCCATCAAATCAACCCATCAATCGGCCACCCCGACCAATCATATCCTTGAGTAGATGATTAACCACAAGCTTAAAAATGACTTCTACAAAATTGTCGATATATGAGCTAATTCAACAATCTCCCCCACATAGGGAGGCATTAATGGATATTTTAAAATCCATAGAATTGCAATCGCAATATCCTAATGCCTTCAACAACTTTATGGGGAGTATTCAAATATGCATGGATCCTTCCATTACATTTTATGACTTTGAGATTAAACCAATCTCATCAGAATCAATAGATCCTCCATTGCACATCATGGCTCTCATTGACAAGAAGCCTTTCAAAAGAGTCCTAATTGATATTGGTTCCTCAATCAACATCATCACCACTTTCACTCTTTATCATCTAAACCTTCCTCCATCTCACATCACTAAGTCATCCTTCACCCTCAAAGCATTCAATGATGCTTTGTGTTCCATAGTTGGCACTATTGTTTTACCCATCGAAGTAGGGGTCAAAATATTGCATACAATGTTCCACATCTTGGAAGGGTCCATGGCGTACAATGTACTCCTTGGAAGACCTTGGATGAGGGAAATGAGATGTGTCCCTTCGATACTACATCAATGCTTGAAATACATTCATGAGGGATAGGTACATTGCATACCAATGGATGTCGAACCATTTAAGTATTGCAATTTCATCTCAAATCCTTATGAGTCCATGCTTCCTTCCACTCATCTATTCTTATCACCATCATCTAAGCCATCCACCACTCCACCAACCTCTTCATCAAAGGATCCCATTCCTGAAGAGCTCCCCATCACCAATCCTCATCAAACTTCCATACCCTCATCATCATCACCCTTGACTACATGCACATGTGGCCATCATTAATCCACTTCATCCACATCATTGCCATCCACATCATCATTATCCACTCATAAATCTTCCCAATCCAATCCATCACCATCACCTAATGTTTCACAAGTCAAATTGATGAATTATGAGATATCCCAATCTTCACCATCACCTGAGCCATCACCTAACCATAATCCTTCCATATCATCCCAAGTTGAAGTCCACCTCACTAATCCTGGTATTGGTGAATACATGGTCGACAACATCACCATCACACCCCTCACCATCCCTAGTGCTAAATATTTTGGTCGCCCACGTGACCCACCTTTAGCAATAGGAGTAGTTTATAACATGGGTTCCACTCCAAATAGCATAAATTTTGTATATGGGGGAATTGAATCTTCATCAAGTTCAGCTCCCATAGAAGAACCCAAAGAACCACAACTTGCCAACATTCCAAACATGTCAGGATTTCCATCGTGATATTTTCACATTATCAATTGGTAAGGTCATGGCCTAGGATTGCATGAATAGGGAGTGCATCAACCTATCGATATTCCATATCAAGAGGTGCACGACCATTCAGGTCTAGGTTTCCACCCACTTCATACCACCTCTTCTCTTGAACAAGCTTTCCAAAGGCTTAATCTAAATTTAGGAGAAGATGCCCTCCATCTTGATAATTTTGATGATGATATCTATGAAGAATTTGAGCTTATGTCGATAATTTTGGATGAATCTGAAGAAGAATCGGAGCCCATCATTCCCCATACCGAACAAGATGAGTTTTATCTCAACATGTTCCCCATCCATGAGCCCATATTTCACTTGCTTCTTCCACAAGAGCGAGCTGCCTCTACCGATGAACCACCTCCACTCCATTAAGCCATTCCATAAGCCAACTTGTAACATATGTACATAAAACAAAAATAGTGGTTTTCACCACTACCAAAAAAAATCAAAAACATGTTTTCTTTCTTTGCATTTCATATGTAAATACATCATTTAATAAAACAAGTCTTGTGTTGCTTGCTGTTGTTCAGGTTAACCAAGCTCATAGCACTGGTTCATAGGTTCCATCCATTCCATCCAACTTGTCCACCTTACCCATAAGTCAACATGAATCCTATTGATTTATTTACCCCACTCTATAATCCATATGATCTGGCTAAGCCAATTCTAATTGACATAAGCCTCATTGATATGGATCAGATCTCCTCACCTCCATCCTTTGCTAAATTCATCTTGATCGAGGAATTGTTAAGGGCTTCCACCAACTACATTCCTCCATCCCCTCCACCTTCACCGTCACCTTCACCTTCGGATCCAGAGGTTTTCCAGGTAGATATAGATGAGGATAAGCCAGAAGAGTTTGATGACATCTTAGATGATATTCATCTGATTCCTACACCCCATCAGCTTGAGGAAGGTTCCCACATGTTAATTGAAGATACCATCGATGTGGACCTTAGTTCTGACAAAGACAATCCCCAAATTGTCAAGCTTGGCAAAATCTTATCACCCAATGAACAAGAGCAATTCATTGCTCTCCTCAAGAGGAAAAAGGATATATTTGCATGGTCCTACAAGGACATGCCTGGTCTAGACCATAGTTTAGTTGTCCATAATATCACCTTATAGCCTGATGCTAAGCCAGTTAAGTAAAAACTGAGGATAATGCATCCTATTGTGGCCCTTGTGGTAAAAATAGAGCTTCAAAAACTCCTAGACATGAACTTCATAGTTCCTATCGATTATCCTGAATGGCTCTCAAACATGGTACCCATTCGTAAGCCTAACGGGGTGATATACGTATGCACTAACTTTCGAGATCTTAACAAAGCGTGTCCTAAGGATGACTTCCCTCTTCCAAACATCGATACTCTTGTCGATACCTACGCTGGCCATGAAATGCTTTCACTCATGGATGGTTTTTTAGGATACAACCAAATTCGAATAAATCCTGATGACCAACACAAAATAACATTCACTACACCTTGGGGAACTTTTTGTTACAAGGTGATGCCCTTTGGCCTCAAAAATGTAGGTGCCACTTATCAACGAGCCATGACATACATTTTCCATGATTACATGCATAATATTATCGAAGACTATGTGGATGATCTCTTGGCTAAATCCAAAACTCGACAAGAACATATTGGTGTATTGGAGAAAGTTTTTGACCGACTCCTAGAGCATAAGGTAAGGTTGAATCCCAAGAAATGTGTCTTTGGTGTTACCTCGGGCAAAATTTTAGGATTCATTATCTCCAAAAGAGGCATTGAGGTGGACCCTAATAAGGTCAAGGCTATCCTAGAGATGCCTCCCCCAACTAATTTAAAGGAATTGCGTAGTTTGCAAGGAAATATCAACTCAATTCATCGCTTCATTGCACAACTTTCTAACAAATGTAGGCCATTCAATCACCTACTACAAAAGGGGGTGCCATTCTCTTGGAAAAATGAATGTCAAAAGGCCTTCGATGACATTAAGCAATACCTAGCTTCTTCGCTAGTCTTAGCTCCTCCTCATCTGGGGGTCCCATTCCATATTTATATCTCAGCAACGGATTTTGCATTAGGGACAATGCTTGCACAAAATAATGAACAAAATCGAGAGCAAGCTATCTACTACATTAGTCGAACATTGGTAAGCTATGAAACAAAATATGCTTATGTAGAAAAATTGTGCTTAGAAGTGGTTTTTGCCACTAAGAAACTTCGACATTACATGCTTAGCCACACAACATACGTCATAGCTAGAGAAAATCCTCTGCATTACATGATGTCCCACACTTACAACAACACCCACACCGCTAAATGGATAATGCTCCTTACTGAATTTGACCTAGAATTCATTAGCCAAAAATCCATTAAAGGTCAGGTAATAGCTGATCAACTTGCGGAAGCTCCACTACCTAGTGATCATCCTTTGATTATTGAGCTCCCAAATGATTCGGTATTTGTTGTCACTGAACAAGAAGAAGATGTCATTCCGGAGGAAGATGTCGATATCACACTATTATTTGATGGCTCTAAGTGTGTGAAAGGTCAAGGTGTTGGAGTCGTATTTCACACACCACAAGGGGTACCTATCCCCTTGTCATTTAAATTAGACTTCCAATGCACAAACAACACTATAGAGTATGAAGCCTTAATCTTAGGTCTTCAATCAGCTATAGCTATGAGCATTAAGCGTATTCAGATATTTGGTGATTCTCAACTTGTTGTCAAGCAAATCAATGGAGAATACCAATGCAAAGAACCTACCATCAAGCTTTATCATGATGTAGCAATGAAATTGCTCTCTAAGTTTGATTGGTATGAAATCAATAGCTTGCCATATTCGAATAATAGATTTGCAGATGCAATGGCCTCCCTTGGATCATTGATTCCAAAATATTCATTTGGAGAAGTACAACCCCTCATAATCTCAATAGTCTCTAAATCCACAATTTCTTGTGTTGAGTCAAAAGATGGACAAGATGTTTGCTTCATCCAATCGGATCCATATGAGCCTTGGTCGAGCCAAATAGTAGCCTTTCTCAAGTTTGGAACACTCCCATATGATATATCTCAAACTTCCAAACACACTTTCAAGAAAAAGGTAGCCCATTTCATTCTTTTGGGGGACGTGTTGTATAAACATGGTTATGATGGAGTCCTCCTTCATTGTCTCGAAGCTAGTGAAGCTCAAAGAGCCATAGCTAAAGCCCATGATGGTACTTGTGGTGGTCATTTTAGTGGAATGGCCATTGCAAAGCGTATTTTATGCATGGGTTATTATTGGCCCACAATGGAACGTGATTGTTGCACCTATGTTAAACATTGCAAAAAGTGCCAAGAACATGCTAATTTAACTCATGTACCATCACAAGCCTTACAACCTATTCAAATCCTTTGGCCCTTTTCACAATGGGGTCTAGATCTAATTGGTAAAATCTTACCTCCTTCCTTGGGACAACATACTTTCATCATCACAACCATTGAATACTTCACAAAGTGGGTTGAGGCAATTCCTCTAACCAACATGATAGGTCCTAGAATTGTGGAGTTTATCCTTCACCATATCATTTATCATTTTGGTATCCCCTCAAAAATCATTTTAGACAATGGCAAGTCTTTCAAGAACAAGGATGTTCGAGCACTTTGCGAGAAATATAATATTCAACATAGTTTCTCGACTCCTTATTACCCATAAGCAAATGGACAAGCTGAAGCTTCCAACAAGACCTTAGTTGCTATTCTCAAGAAACTTGTCAAAGAAAATCATAGATATTGGCACACACAAATTCCCTTGGCATTATGGGCTTATCGAACAAGCATCCACACACCTACAGGGGCAACACCATTTTCATTGGTCTATGGAGCCGAAGCAATCATGCCTCTTGAGCTCGAGATCCCTTCCTTGCAAATTTCTTTGCAGGAATTCATAGATGATGACACTACTAGACAAGCACGTCTTGACCAACTCACACTCCTTGATGAAAGGTGAGTCAATGCTTTAGAGCACTTACGAGTTTATCAAGACCACCTCAAACATGCTTACAATGCCAAAGTTCATCTACGTGAATTCCAAGTAGGAGATCTTATCCTTAAAGAGAACCAACAAAATACCAATGCATTACCACATCTTCATGATAAATTTATAGCTAATTGGTTAGGTCCATACATTATTACACAAAGAGTGGGTAATGGTACTTATAGACTTGCCAGTCTAGAGGGAGAGGAAGAATTCAAACCACTTAATGTTATACACTTGAGAGCATTCTATGCATGATTTGATTTATATATATGTATATGTATACATGGCTAATACACAAAAACATTTGCATACATTTCATTCATAACATTGCATTCCACCTACATTCACATTTCAAAAATAATGCATCTTTCACATTTCACACATTGCATTTCCTACATTGCATTCACATTACACATTTCATATAGGGATCATTTATTAAGTTCAAGGTCTTAATTGGTCCAACAAAAGTCATGTTGCCTTAATCAGGGGCACCTTCACAATATCATCCACACAATTCCACAAACTCAAATTGCCATCAATACAAGCCACATTCACAAATCCTAGGTGTTTTCGGTCACTCAAACACTCCTAGTGTTTTAAGAAACCTCCAAAAAACATGTCGAGTTCTTTTAGGACCATTGCACATATATACACTAAGAAAATCTTGAGTATTGGGAACTGATTCCAAAAACATTCTTGAACCAAACACAACTTCACACCTTAAAAACATCTTGTGTCAAAGAGGGATAACACCATACTTGGTAGGAACCTTGAAGTGAAAAGGGTCATCCTTGCTAGTCCCATCATGCAACATAGTCCATAAAAATAGTGGTTCTCACCACTATCACAATTCCAAAAATAAAAGAAAGAGTAGGGAGAAATCCCTAACAAAAACTCTAAATCTTTTACATCACACACCACTGATTAATTGGGTTGTAAGGATCGTACTACATTTCTAGTCATACGGTTAGGTAGTCATCCCCAAAACTCAAGAGATCAAAAACAAAAGTCATGGACTATGGAGTTAGCCTCCATCGAAGCTATAGACGCTTGACTGGCAGTGGAGTACGCTCATGCATGGTGACATATCTCTTTTAAAAGAGACCTCTGACCGCTCATACGGACAAGCTAGCCTCTTGGTTTCAACCATAATAGGTTTACCCAATTTACTCAAGATGAGTTAATGAACTCACTTGCACACACACTAGTTCTTGATTGTCTCGGGTCATTACCATGCTCTTGATTCGGTAAATGAATTCACTGCACACACATTTGGTCCTAGAGGGATTAGGTAGTTTTAGTGAGTTTGTTTGATACCACTAGGATGTTTGAGTCTCTACAAAATAGGCAGTATTCCATATCAACATCCATATCTTCTTCCATATCAACATCCATATCTTCTTCCATATCAACATCCATGTCACTTCATAAGCCATCATCCGCTAAAAGCCACCAAGTTTGGTGCCCCTGATTAAACAACAATGATACAAAAAGGGTCAAACAAAGATCTAAACCATAAATGATCATTAGTACATGCCATATTGCATTAATCATCCATATATTCCATATTGCATAAATCATACATAACATATCATATGCATTAGTCATAAACATATCACATGCATTCACACAAAAGCATTCCATAAAAACACATATAACACAAAATGTAAAAGCCATATATATATATATATATATATATATATATATATATATTTTTTTTTGTATAAATATCGCATGTACAAATATTTCCCAAAGGCTACATACAATAGAGCACCAAGGCTCATATACAAAAAGTGCATCTAAGCACTAGCTACATCCTCCAAGAAGACCCCTGTGACCTAGCAGGAGCCTCAGACCTAGAAGAAGCCCCAGATTGAAGGAGCCCTAGACCTAGAGCTATGCCTAGACTCGCTACGCCTCGTACCCCTAGACACAGATGAGGTTGGAGGATCAGGAAGTGGAATATGATGTTCTATCAACCTATCCTCTAATACCTCGATATATTTATGTTAAGACCGAAGGTGCACTATGTCGATATTATATCGATGCTCTCTCTCCACTAGCTCTACCTAGAGCCTCGCAATCCTCGCATCCTGCTCTACCACCTATTGCTCTAGTTGTGCCCAATCCTCCTCATTTTAGCCTAGGAGTACATCTAGAATCTCCTTGCTCTAGCCTAGGGGTACATCCAGAACCTCCTCCACATCCATACCATCTCCCCCATCTCCCACAATCTCTGGAGCCTTTTGGACTGCACCCTTCACCTTCTACCTTTGATTTTTAGCTTGAAGGTGTCATTGCTTCTTGGGGACCACTTGGGTCCCCTCATCCTAGGTCTCCTAAGTACCCTCATCCCTAGCCTCTCCATCACCATCTCCATTGGCTACTCCTCGAGGTAGCACCCATGGTGGCTGAGCCACGAACCATGAATCATACTCCACAGTCATCCCTACATCCTCCACATCTAGGAGATCCATCTCCTCATCATCCTCCAAGACCACCCTCCATGGCTCTGCATAAGGTAGCTCGATCTCCTCCCGAAGTCTCCTATACCACACTAGCTCATCAAGAACATCCTACCTCAACCCAAACTGATGGAGCACTCATGAAAACTAGAAGTACTCCATCTCATTTGCATACCTCCCAACCACCCATCTACCCTACTACACCCATCATAGATGCTCTCCATCCTTGGTCCATTGAGCACCCAACCATGGTCTCCAAACCACTTGGGTGGATGTCAATCTAGCCCACAAATCCTTGTACCACTGACTCATCCTCATTGGATGACTCGACTGCACCTCCTCTACCAATGCCCATCGCCTAGCATAAGGTTTATCCCTACCAAAATCTTGCATAAGTAATCCCTTCGATCGAGCAATCCTAAAATGCTCCCATCCCTAACATTATAGCAACAAGTTGCACCCCAATCCTTTTTGACCTTGCCTCATCACATAGTATAACTCCTGGTGTACCTACACTAGTAAAGCGGGAGCCCATGCATACACCTATCTCCTAGTGAGCATATTGCTCACTATCCCTATCAGGTTCCAAGGGAACCTATCCCTAGTATTGTTTAGGGCCACAATGTTGGCCAACACGAACATCACCAAGGCCCGGAGGGGGTCCAACTCCTTGTCCCTATACATGGACAAGTACAATATACCTCCACCCTTCACCCTCACTCCCTACCATGCATCCCCAAACATACTCTTCATCTCCATCTCTAGGTCGTGACCAACCTCAACCTGGATCCCCTCCACTGGTATCTTGAGGATGCGATATACATCCTCCAAGGTAACCATCACCTCACCTATGGGGAGCTAAAATGTCCCCTATCTGCATCCCACCTCTCGACCAAGGTAGAGAGGTACCCCTCATCATCCCTCACCACATCCAAGTGGGCTACCTCCACTAGCCCCACCACCTCCAACAACTTCCACTCCCTCTATAATCATCTTCCTCATCCTAGGGACATAAGGTTAAAATTGGTGTTGAGCCTCCAAAACCACAAGCTACAACACAACACAATACATTTGTTAATAATTTAAAAAAAAATACTTTGCACAACCAAACCAAAGCAATGTTACCTCAACTACTCATACCCCATCCCAATCTTAGCCCCCACACCAGCTCCCTCTACCACCATAGCTTCCATGCTCCAAACGATTCACCTCACTTCACTCCTCACTCCCCTCACTCCTCAGACGCAACTTCTCAACTTCCCAAGCACACAAATGAGCTCCAAACTCATCCAAAAAGCTATTTATAGCTAACTCAGGTGCATTGAGGTGCCCATGGGTGCCTCATAGTGCACTGAGGTGCCCATGGGTACCTCCTGGTGCATTGAGGCACCTATGGGCACCTCGATGAATGCTAGGCACCCATGGGTGCCTCATGTCAGCATTAATAAAAGGTAAATTTGATCAAAATGGTAGCTTACCTCCTCCAAATCATACCAAATTTCACCCACACATCAATGCCATCATAACATCAGGTTTTGTAAAAGCAAAAATTAGTTTGGATGCATAATTTTCATTTGCACCCAAAAATCATAAAAAGCACAAATCCACTTACAAAATGCATCAAACTAATCCAAATTTTTACAAAATGACCATATTCATCATCTACATCATAATTCCCATCATCCCACCAATTTTTATGAAAATATGAGTTGATTTGGACTAATAAATCAAATTTTATGTCCAAAAAGTGCCAAATTAACCAATATGCCATTCAATTTTTGCCAATCAATTTTAATTTTTACAAAATCATCAAATTTCATCCACATAATTTCAAATTTCACCAACATCACCATCCATCATCCATTACTCCCAAAGATGTCGAATTTCAAGTGAATCTTGTATATAGTGGTTCTTTCTATATACTTGGCGATTGCAGCGATTTGCATCCATGCAATTCGGTAAGATGAATGAATTACCATAAGAACACTTGGTCATCATCATCACTCCATATCTCCTAGTTCGAAAAGCACAATCAAATTTGGTTCCTCACATTCCAAGTGAAACCTTTGACAAAGATGAATCTTGCTAAACAACTATCATTGATGGCCTAGTTCATGGGGCTTAACACATGGACAAAATCAAATCACATCATTCCCAATTTCCTTAACAAGTCAAAAAGGGGATTGGCTCTAGCTAGGGTGATTGGTTCCATTTGAGAGGAATTATCCTACAATCACTAGCAAGCCCTCCAAGAATGACTTCTTTGTTTTACTTTTGCATCTTCATATTTGCATATCAATGATGCCATACGATGAAATTTATTCCAAATCATGGAATCACCCAAAATTTGGGGCAACCAAAATTTGATTATGATTTTCCCACGATGGGATACATCTTACATGATCATGACCCTTCATATATTGGGGCAAAAATAGACACCTTTTCTCCCAAAACCCTTCATCTGTTGGGGCAAAAATAGACACCTTTCATCATCATCCACTTCTCCCAAAACCCTTCATCTATTGGGGCAAAAATAGACACACATTCCATCATTCCCATTCCCTTATTTGCACAACATTTCTTCCATCAATTCTTTTCAATTGGCTCATGAGATTCATCCGCAACTCATTCGCCAATTGAGGGGGTAAGCTACACAATGCCTCCAAAATTCTTTATTCTTTTTACCTTCAAGTTCATTCTACATTCCAACAGGAAAGAGAAGTTGCGTCTGTGCCAAGCCCGAGTAGGTGTCTCATATTTTTGCACCATATTGTGTTCCACGCGACATGGTACAAAAAGGGGCATCTGTAGACACCAAAATCTAGCCACTTGTCCTCCATCCATGCCTTCCCACCATTTCCACCACTAAAATCTAGCCATTTGCCCTTCATCCTAGCTTTCCTACCATTTTTGCCTATTTATTTATATATATTTATATATATTTATAATATATATATTTAAATAATAATATTTTAATATTATATTTGATATATATTTAATAAATATATATTTATATAAATAAATAAATCCCAACCATCAGATTTCATTTAATCTCATTCATCCATCCACCTTAATCCATGCCACACCCTAAACTTATTATCCACCCTTGGATGTGCTTTAATCTCAGCCACACGATTAGTGTCATTGAAACCCTAGCATGCCCTAGGTTGGACTATAAGTAGGAGCCATTTTGATGGCTCAACCCCTAAGTCCTTCCCTAAGTTGTTGACCCTAAGTTTGATCTTAAGCCCTAAATCCCTGATCCCAAACCCTAACTTCCCCAAGTGCCCTAAGGTTGTTACCCAACCTTTTGTGCCCTAATTCCCATCCATCTACTACATTTTGCATACCCTTGCTCACCACCACAACCATTGCATCCTTCGCTCTCACTTGATCTACTTCTATAGACTTCTACCTTAGTCCCAGGTGCCCATAAGTGCCTCCCAAGTGCCCACCTATGCCTCCCAAGTGCCCATGGGTGCCTCCCAAGTGCCTACCTACACCTCCCAAGTGCCCACCTGCACCTCCCAAGTGCCCACAAGTGCCTCCTATAGCCGCTAGGTGCCCACGGGTGCCTTACATAAATACTTCTGAAGACTTCCTACATTCATGCGATGCCAGAGCATGCTTTCATCATCAATATGCAATAGATCAAGCCGTCCACAAATAGATCAACAAGTAAGGTAAATCATTTTGGTTATTTTATTTTAATATCTTTAGATTTGTATGCATTATCCATTAACAATAGCTAGGGTTTTTATTAATGTTTGAGGGTCTCACACAGTGGAGCCCTCATTGTTATTACTAACTCTTTGATATTGTTGTTATGTGTGCAGGTCTGTAGATCCATTAGCGTTGAGCAGTTGATTAAGCTGGAGTGGCCCAGTATTGGATAGCACAAAGCCCACTCACCACTATTGGGATCAAGAGCATGCTTGAAGACATTACAACTTTGCTATTAGGGTTTCGGAGAACCCTAAATATTGTAATATTGTATCACAAGGATTATACATTATCCTGATTTGTAACAACGAAGTTTATAAGCTCCCCCATTCATTAATATAATATATATTCAATTGTTGTGCAATTTTGGTTTTTGTGTATCCATTTATTTAAGCAATAGTTGTAGTGTTGTATTTTTGTATCTTCAAATAGTATACTATATATTAGTCTTCAACCAAAACTAAATAGTGTACTAGCAATGAGGAAGCTAATCACCTTCAATGGATGCTCATGAATTTGGATTAGTTGCACCATCAAGCAGGGTTATGCACAGTGGTGAATATTCACAAATTGGGCAAATATTAGGATTTCCAAAATTGGAAATTGGTGAATATGAGGACCCTCGATGTCGGCCCATTCGCTTAAAATTTTTAGGACCAATTTTTTCTTAGGGTCAATTCGCCACAATATATATCCAAACATAGGCATATTTGTACTCATTGGAAAGCTCTTTTCAAGCCTGATCTAATGGTGGTGTTTTTATGAAGTTATAAGATGATTTAATAGGTCAAAAGTGGCCCCAAAGATGACCTTACATTTTAGGGCTTCAAATACCCCAAATTTTGGTATGAAGATGCTCGATTTGATTTTCTTAGGATTCTCCATGATTCACCTTGATTTTGATTAGGATTCACCATTTTTTTACAAGTACATTTTGAGTCCAACCCCTTATGCATAACCCTGCCATCAAGCTTGTTAGCAATCCAATATTTCATTAATAGACCAAGCACTTTGAGATTTGGATTTATTATTTGAGATGGATTTATGCCCATGGGATGCTTGATCATATTTTTATGCCAATAGTAGAACAAATAGTAGATATCCTAACCAAGGTTATGTTTGAGGTTCCTTTTGTGCACATGCAATAACTACTTGGTGTAAGAGAGTATCACTTCAGGGGGATGACAAATAAGTGTCTCTCTATGTTCCTTTTTCATCTCAGGGAAAATGTTCATATATAGGTTGATTAAGCTTCATTTGAGGCCATGACTAACATTGTGTTATATTGCATGTATAAGACATTTTGGCCCTTGTAAACCTTGAAAAAAATATGTTTGTATCATATTATTATTTTAAGCATAAAGGTTAGTTACTTAACCTTGACCATAAGTTAACTTGTATTTAGGTATAAATACCCAACATACCAACCATTTCATTATCAATTAGAGTGTATTCTATTTTCTATAGCAATATTATTTTGTGTCTACATACACACCCATGTATCAAATGCATTGCAATATATGTATTTATTTTTTAGCAATACTAAGTAATATGTTGATTCCATTTATTTTTGGAAACTGCTATGAAATCCAACAACTGAAGACATTCCACACAAGTGGGAAGTCATGCAAAAAGATATATGAGTACCTTAGCATTATACCTAAGAGGGGCCTCTTTGTTTTTTGGCTACTTGCTCTAGTTAGTTCAACATTTGCTTTGACATTTTATCTTCTTGTTGCTTGTTGTATTTACTTCAAAAAATAAGAAGACAAGAAGTTGAATCATCTCACTCCTAATTGAGGGAGTTCTTAATAGATTTTGCTATTTCTTATCCTTGTTCTATCTTGGTAGATTCTATAAATTGAAGAAGGGTCTACAAATGGTTGTTTTTGTTGGTCAAGCATACCAATAATTTGGTACCTACAAGCTTTCCAATCTTATTGACATCTCAAATTATATCTTTTTTTCTTTTATCCTTGGACTTCACTCTTTTGGAATAATTTTGGAATAATTAACATGCCTACTTTAGCTAACATCAAGAAGTGAAGCAATATTGAATCAACAGGACACAAACAATCTACTAAAAAATAGAGAAATGCAATAGGAGCCCCAAAGCTTTCTTGTATTACTATTCCAAAAAAATGTAGTTACAGAGACCCCCCTTTACAATTTCGAAATTCCCCTATAATACCCTATTTTCCCTTTTCCCGCCTAGGACAATTCATTTGAAATTTGAATTTTGGGGGTAAAACTTCTCGGGGTCATAACTCCTCGCTCGTTGCTCGGATTGACTATTAGTGCATATTTTTGGAAAGCTCTCGAAAAGAGCTACAACAACGTAGGGTGGCATCATACTAACTATAGTGTGTTTTAACATTTTTGGATTTCTGGTCCATTTTCCAGAATTTTATTTTTATTTTTCTAACCCTTCCTTTTGCAGATTTTTTTAAACTTTGGTGACTAAAATAAAAATAAAAATTAAAATTTCATAAATAAATGCATGGGTGTGAAGAATGAGCTTCAATATTTCATCCGAAACAATTTTGATCTCATTCTGAAGTCATTTCGAATTTATAAAAATTATTTAAAGTTGTTGTTTTATAAGGATTTTTATAATTTTGGAATTTCACATTTTTTTCATATTTTGAAGGTAAATCGATTTTCAGGCTTTGCATTTGCATTCACAGATAATAAATGAACTTCCCTTTATGAAAATTACAATTTCATTAAAGGGGGTAGTTCATACGACATTCCATTGGCCATCATTTTTAGAGCAATAAATTGGCTTCTCTTTATGAAAATTTTGATTTCATTAAAGAGAGGTAATTTACACATTATACCAAAGGCTATTGTTTTAAAGCATTAAATTATTTCTTCTTTATGAAAATTATGATTTCATTAAAGAGGGATAATTTCTAATGATATTTTAAGGTCATCACATTTTATATTTAGCAATGCATATTTATTTCATTTTCAGTCATCAAGCAATAATTAGAGGAATTCAATCACATTTACAATCACTTTCTTTAAGTTTCATGAACAATCATTAGTATAGCATA
This sequence comes from Wollemia nobilis, assembly GCA_028583015.1. Taxonomy (NCBI): domain Eukaryota; kingdom Viridiplantae; phylum Streptophyta; class Pinopsida; order Araucariales; family Araucariaceae; genus Wollemia; species Wollemia nobilis. The sequence continues at coordinate 10,512,841 of JAQPPZ010016890.1, forward strand.
ATAAAATAAACCAACATAGACCCCTTGTTAATAGTTACTTGCAAATCACTAAGGTATTCCTAGCACTTATTTAACACATCTTCACAAATATTACTAATACACATGTGCAATGCTTATATAGCGGAACCCTGGAGAAGTTGTTTTCATTTTTAACTTCTTTGCAAGAGAGGGTTTTGTGATCAAAATCCTAAGGGTGAGTGTGGTTTTGTAATTGGGTAAAATTACCACTCAACAAGTAGACATTGCTTTAACGGATCCTATTCCTTATGTGAAGATTTAGCTCCTTACCTTCCTTTTACATTCAACCAATTATATCTTGCCATGATGGATACTATTCTGTTACAACTCAAGCTTACTTTCATTATCCATCTATCATGGTGTACGACTAATAGCTTGTGATGGTGTCTACATGTTCAACCTTCATTGATTGATGTTAGTTGTCATTGATCCTCTCAAGCAATATTATTTCACATGTGTCATGACATCATTTGGTCGTATTTCTTACCAGTGCTATTCTCCTTGTGATAGTAGTTGGCATCTGCTTTCATAGCTAAGGTACTCATATATCTTTTTGCATGACTTCCCACTTGTGTGGAATGTCTTCAGTTGATTGTAAAGGAAGAATTTAGTTATCCTTTCTATTGGGCTAGGGATTCATGAAAAAGTAATGGGGAGTGGGGCACATGCTATTTGATACAATAGAATGGGTAAAAATAAAATACTAATGGTGTAGAAAGATAAATGATAAGCATGGATGGAAAGGAGTGTAAAGTATATTTGGAGAGGTAAAGTGAGAGTCATGGAGGAATGGAGAGATATGGGAGAGGAATATGGTGTGGTGAGTTTATATTGGTGAAATGATGGAAGCATCATACCTAAGAGGGGCCTCTTTGTTTTTTGGCTACTTGCTCTAGTTAGTTCAACATTTGCTTTGACCTTTTATCTTCTTGTTGCTTGTTGTATTTACTTCAAAAAATAAGAAGACAAGAAGTTGAATCATCTCACTCCTAATTGAGGGAGTTCTTAATAGATTTTGCTATTTCTTATCCTTGTTCTATCTTGGTAGATTCTATAAATTGAAGAAGGGTCTACAAATGGTTGTTTTTGTTGGTCAAGCATACCAATAATTTGGTACCTACAAGCTTTCCAATCTTATTGACATCTCAAATTATATCCTTTTTTTCTTTTATCCTTGGACTTCACTCTTTTGGAATAATTTTGGAATAATTAACATGCCTACTTTAGCTAACATCAAGAAGTGAAGCAATACTGAATCAACAGGACACAAACAATCTACTAAAAAATAGAGAAATGCAATAGGAGCCCCAAAGCTTTCTTGTATTATTATTCCAAAAAAAATGTAATTATAGAGACCCCCTTTACAATTTCAAAATTCCCCTATAATACCATGTTTTCCCTTTTCCCACCTAGGACAATTCATTTGAAATTTGAATTTTGGGGTAAAACTTCCCAGGGTCATAACTCCTCGCTCGTTGCTCGGATTGACTATTAGTGCATATTTTCGGAAAGCTCTCAAAAAGAGCTACAATCAAGTAGGGTAGAATCATACTGAATATAGTGTGTTTTAACATTTTTGGCTTTCTAGTCCATTTTCAAATATTTTTATTTTTCTAACCCTTCCTTTTGTAGATTTTTTTAAACTTCGGTGACTAAAATAAAAATTAAAATTTCATAAATAAATGCATGGGTGTGAAGAATGAGCTTCAATATTTCATCCAAAATAATTTTGATCTCATTCTGAAGTCATTTCAAATTTATAAAAATTATTTAAAGTTGTTGTTTTATAAGGATTTTTATAATTTTGGAATTTCACATTTTTTTCATATTTTGAAGGTAAATCGATTTTTAGGCTTTGCATTTGCATTCACAGACAATAAATGAACTTCCCTTTATGAAAATTACAATTTCATTAAAGGGGGGTAGTTCATACGACATTCCATTGGCCATCATTTTCAGAGCAATAAATTGGCTTCTCTTTATGAAAATTCTGATTTCATTAAAGAGAGGTAATTTACACATTATACCAAAGGCTATTGTTTTAAAGCATTAAATTATTTCTTCTTTATGAAAATTATGATTTCATTAAAGAGGGATAATTTCTAATGATATTTTAAGGTCATCACATTTTATATTTAGCAATGCATATTTATTTCATTTTCAGTCATCAAGCAATAATTAGAGGAATTCAATCACATTTACAGTCGCTTTCTTTAAGTTTCATGAACAATCATTAGTATAGCATAATAAAATAAACCAACATAGACCCCTTGTTAACAGTTACTTGCAAATCACTAAGGTATTCCTAGCACTTATTTAACACATCTTCACAAATATTACTAATACACATGTGCAATGCTTATATAGCGAAACCCTGGAGAAGTTGTTTTCATTTTTAACTTCTTTGCAAGAGAGGGTTTTGTGATCAAAATCCTAAGGGTGAGTGTGGTTTTGTAATTGGGTAAAATTACCACTCAACAAGTAGACATTGCTTTAACGGATCCTATTCCTTATGTGAAGATTTAGCTCCTTACCTTCCTTTTACATTCAACCAATTATATCTTGCCATGATGGATACTATTTTGTTACAACTCAAGCTTACTTTCATTATCCATCTATCATGGTGTACGACTAATAGCTTGTGATGGTGTCTACATGTTCAACCTTCATTGATTGATGTTAGTTGTCATTGATCCTCTCAAGCAATATCATTTCACATGTGTCATGACATCATTTGGTCGTATTTCTTACCAGTGCTATTCTCCTTGTGATAGTAGTTGGCATCTGCTTTCATAGCTAAGGTACTCATATATCTTTTTGCATGACTTCCCACTTGTGTGGAATGTCTTCAATTGATTGTAAAGGAAGAATTTAGTTATCCTTTCTATTGGGCTAGGGATTCATGAAAAAGTAATGGGGAGTGGGGCACATGCTATTTGATACAATAGAATGGGTAAAAATAAAATACTAATGGTGTAGAAAGATAAATGATAAGCATGGATGGAAAGGAGTGTAAAGTATATTTGGAGAGGTAAAGTGAGAGTCATGGAGGAATGGAGAGATATGGGAGAGGAATATGGTGTGGTGAGTTTATATTGGTGAAATGATGGAAGCATCATACCTAAGAGGGGCCTCTTTATTTTTTGGCTACTTGCTCTAGTTAGTTCAACATTTGCTTTGACCTTTTATCTTCTTGTTGCTTGTTGTATTTACTTCAAAAAATAAGAAGACAAGAAGTTGAATCATCTCACTCCTAATTGAGGGAGTTCTTAATAGATTTTTCTATTTCTTATCCTTGTTCTATCTTGGTAGATTCTATAAATTGAAGAAGGGTCTACAAATGGTTGTTTTTGTTGGTCAAGCATACCAATAATTTGGTACCTACAAGCTTTCCAATCTTATTGACATCTCAAATTATATCTTTTTTTTTCTTTTATCCTTGGACTTCACTCTTTTGGAATAATTTTGGAATAATTAACATGCCTACTTTAGCTAACATCAAGAAGTGAAGCAGTACTGAATCAACAGGACACAAACAATCTACTAAAAAATAGAGAAATGCAATAGGAGCCCCAAAGCTTTCTTGTATTATTGTTCCAAAAAAAATGCAGTTATAGAGACCCCCCTTTACAATTTCGAAATTCCCCTATAATACCCTGTTTTCCCTTTTCCCGCCTAGGACAATTCATTTGAAATTTGAATTTTGGGGGTAAAACTTCCTGGGGTCATAACTCCTCGCTCGTTGCTCGGATTGACTATTAGTGCATATTTTTGGAAAGCTCTCGAAAAGAGCTACAACAACGTAGGGTGGCATCATACTGACTGTAGTGTGTTTTAACATTTTTGGCTTTTGGTCCATTTTCAAGCTTCATTGATTGATGTTAGTTGTCATTGATCCTCTTAAGCAATATCATTTCACATGTGTCATGACATCATTTGGTCATATTTCTTACCAATGCTATTCTCCTTATGATAGTAGTTGGCATCTACTTTCATGGCTAAGGTACTCATATATATTTTTGTATGATTTCCCACTTGTTTGGAATGTCACATTTCATTGATTTTGAAGGAAAAATTTCAAGCTTATCATTTGCTTTCACTGGGCATAGGGATTCATGACAAAGTAATGGGGAGTCAAGGAGCATTCCATTGCTATTTTTTAGACCAATAGAATGGGTAATAATAAAATAATAATGGTTTAAGAAAGATAAATGATAAGCATGGATGGAAAGGAGTGTAAATTATATTTGGAGAGGTAAAGTGAGAGTCATGGAGGAATGGAGAGATATGGGAGAGGAATATGGTGTGGTGATTTTATATTGGTGAAATGATGGAAGCATCATACCTAAGAGGGGCCTCTTTTTTTTTGGCTACTTGCTCTAGTTAGTTCAACATTTGCTTTGACCTTTTATCTTCTTGTTGCTTGTTGTATTTACTTCAAAAAATAAGAAGACAAGAAGTTGAATCATCTCACTCCTAATTGAGGGAGTTTTTAATAGATTTTGCTATTTCTTATCCTTGCTCTATCTTGGTAGATTCTATAAATTGAAGAAGGGTCTACAAATGGTTGTGTTTGTTGGTCAAGCATACCAATAATTTGGTACCAATAAGATTTCCAATCTTATTGACATCTCAAATTATATCCTTTTTTTTCTTTTATCCTTGGACTTCACTCTTTTGGAATAATTTTGAAATAATTAACATGCCTACTTTAGCTAACATCAAGAAGTGAAGCAATACTGAATCAACAAGACACAAATAATCTACTAAAAAACAGAGAAATGCAATAGGAGCCCCAAAGCTTTCTTGTATTACTGTTCCAAAAAAAATGCAGTTACAGAGACCCCCCCTTTACAATTTTGAAATTCCCTTATAATACCCTATTTTCCCTTTTCCCGCCTAGGACAATTCATTTGAAATTTGAATTTTGGGGGCAAAACTTCCTAGGGTCATAACTCCTCGCTCGTTGCTCGGATTGACTATTAGTGCATATTTTCGGAAAGTTCTCAAAAAGAGCTACAACGACGTAATGCGACATCATACTAACTATTGTGTGTTTTAACATTTTTGGCTTTCTGGTCCATTTTCTAGAATTTTATTTTTATTTTTCTAACCCTTCATTTTGTAATTTTTTTTTAAACTTTAGCGACTAAAATAAAAATAAAAAAAATAAAATTTCATAAATAAATGCATGGGTGTGAAGAATGAGCTTCAATATTTCATCCAAAACAATTTTGATCTCATTTTGAAGTCATTTCAAATTTATAAAAATTATTTAAAGTTGATGTTTTATAAGGATTTTTATAATTTTGGAATTTCACATTTTTTTCATATTTTTAAGGCAAATCAATTTTCAGGCTTTGCATTTGCATTCACAGACAATAAATGAACTTCCCTTTATGAAAATTACAATTTCATTAAATGGGGGTAGTTCATACGACATTCCATTGGCCATCATTTTGAATTTTAGGGGCAAAACTTCCCGAGGTCATAACTCCTCGCTCGTTGCTCGAATTGACTATTAGTGCATATTTTCGGAAAGCTCTCGAAAAGAGCTACAACAACATAGGGCTGCATCATACAGAATGTAGCGTGTTTTAACATCTTCTGCTTTCTGGTCCATTTTTTAAATTTTTATTTTTACTTTTCCAACCATTCCTTTTGTAGATTTTTTAAACTTCGACGACTAGAATAAAAATAAAAAAAATCAAAATTTCATAAGTAAATGCATGGGTGTCTTCAATATTTCATCTGAAACAATATTGATCTCATTATGAAGTTATTTCAAATTTATAAAATTTATTTTTTTTTGAAAAATTTGAAAAAACTTATATTAAAACAAAGATCAATTACAATAAGGGAAGGGACTCTTCCCAGCCAAACTTAGAGAGAACACAATCTTACAATAGATGAAGCAGCTTGTCACGAAATCGTGACACAAAAGTTCTCAATAGGCCGCGAACAAGCAACATGTCACGAAATCGCGACACCTTTCCCCTTTGGCCGCAAAAAAGCAACATGTCACGAAATCGCGACATATTTCGCCTTTGGCCGCGAAAACTCAACACGTCGCGAAATTGCGACACTTTTCTCCTTTGGGCGCGAAAGTGCAACATGTCGCGAAATCGCGACAACTTTCCTCCCCTGGCCGCGATGAAGCTACATGTCGCGAAATCGTGACAACTTTCCTCCCTCAGCTGCGACGGAGCGACATGTCACGAAATTGTGACAACTTTCCTCCCTCGGTCGTGACGGAGTGACATGTCACGAAATTGTGACAACTTTCCTCCAGCGACCGTGATGGCGGACCATGTCACGAAATCATGACAACTTTCCACCAGCGACCGCGATGGCGCACCATGTCGTGAAATCGCAACAACTTTCCTCCAGCGACAGCGACGACGCACCATGTTGCGATATCGCGACAACTTTGCTCTAGTGATCGCGATAGCGCAACATGTCATGATATCGTGACAAATTTCCTCCAGCGGCCGCGACGACGCAACATGTTGTGATATCGCGACAACTTTCCTCCAAGTAGTCGCGACGGCGCAACATGTCGCGATATCGCGACAACTCTCCTCCAGCGACCGCAACGATGCAAAATGTCGTGATATCGCGACAACTTTCCTCTAGCGACCGTGACAGTGCAACATGTCGTGATATTGCGACAACTTTCCTCCAGCGGCCGCGACGGAGCAACATGTCACGATATCATGACAACTTTCCTCCAGCGGCCGTGATGGCGCAACATGTCTCGATATCGCGACAACTTTCCTCCAACGATCGCGACAGCGCAACATGAAGCGATATCACGACAAATTTCCTCCAATGATCACGACGGCGCAACATGTCACGATATCGTGACAAATTTCCTCCAGCGATCGCGACGGCACAACATGTCGCGATATCGCGACAACTTTCCTCCAGCGACCGCGACGGCGCAACATGTCGCGATATCGCGACAGTTTTCCACCCTTTGCATTTTCTTTGATCATTGGCGCAAGGACCTTTCCAGACCCTCTCTAATCACCTCATCCTCAATATCCATGTTAGTGTGCAACTGAACTCATGTTGTTTTATAAGGATTTTTATAATTTTGGAATTTCACATTTTTTTTTCATATTTTGAAGGGAAATATGTTTTCAGGCTATGCATTTACATTCATAGATAATAAATGAACTTTCCTGTATGAAAATTACAATTTCATTAAAGGGGGGTAGTTCATACGACATTCTATTGGCCATCATTTTGAATTTTTGGGGCAAAACTTCTCGAGGTCATAACTCCTCGCTCGTTGCTCGGATTGACTATTAGTGCATATTTTCATAAAGCTCTCAAAAAGAGCTACAACAATGTAGGGTGACATCATACTAATTGTAGTGTGTTTTAACATTTTCAGCTTTTTGGTCCATTTTTCAAAATTTTATTTTTATTTTTCTTTCCTTTCCTTTTGCAAACTTTTTTTTAAACTTCAATGACTAAAATAAAAATAAAAAAATTAAAATTTCATAAATAAATGCATGGGTGTGAAGAATGACCTTCAATATTTCATACAAAATAATTTTGATCTCATTCTGAAGTTATTTTGAATTTATAAAAATTATCTAAAGTTGTCATTTTATAAGGATTATTATAATTTTGGAATTTCACATTTTTTCATATTTTGAAGGCAAATCGATTTTCAAGCTTTGCATTTAAATTCATAGACAATAAATGAACTTCCCTTTATGAAAATTATAATTTCATTAAATGGGGGTAGTTCATACAACATTCCATTGACCATCATTTTGAATTTTGGAGGCAAAACTTCCCGAGGTCATAACTCCTCGCTCGTTGCTCGGATTGACTCTTAGTGCATATTTTCGAAAAGCTCTTGAAAAGAGCTACAACAACGTAGGGTGACATCATAGTGACTGTAGTGTGTTTTAACATTTTTAGCTTTATGTTCTATTTTTCAATATTTTTTTAAACTTTTCTAACCCTTCCTTTTGTAGATTTTTTTTTAAATTCAATGACTAGAATAAAAATAAAAATTTCATAAATAAATGCATGGGTGTGAAGAATGCTTCAATATTTCATCCAAAATAATTTTGATCTCATTCTGAAGTCATTTTGAATTTATAAAAATTATTTAAAGTTGTTATTTTATAAGGATTTTTATAATTTTAGAATTTCACTTTTTTTTTCATATTTTGAAGGTAAATCAATTTTCAGGCTTTGCATTTACATTCACAGACAATAAATGAACTTCCATTTATGAAAATTATAATTTCATTAAAGGGGTTAGTTTATACGACATTCCATTGACCATCATTTTGAATTTTGAGGGAAAAACTTCCCAGGGTCATAACTCCTCGATCGTTGCTCGAATTGACTATTAGTGCATATTTTCAAAAAACTCTCGAAAAGAGCTACAAAAATGTACGATGGCATAATACTGACTATAGTGTGTTTTAAAATTTTCGGCTTTCTGGTCCATTTTTTAGAATTTTATTTTTATTTTTCTATCCCTTCTATTTGCAGATTTTTTTAAACTTCGACAACTAAAATAAAAATAAAATAAAAATTAAAATTTCATAAATAAATGCATGGGTGTGAAGAATGAGCTTCAATATTTCATCCGAAATAATTTTGATCTCATTCTAAAGTCATTTCGAATTTATAAAAATTATTTAAAGTTATTTTATAAGGATTTTTATAATTTCAGAATTTCACATTTTTTTCATATTTTAAAGGTAAATCTATTTTTAGGCTTTACATATTCTTTCACAGACAATAAATGAACTTTCCTTTATGAAAATTTCAATTTTATTAAAAGGGGGTAGTTCATACGACATTCCATTGGCCATCATTTTGAATTTTGGGGGTAAAACTTCCCGGGGTCATAACTCCTCGCTCGCTCAGATTGACTATTAGTGCATATTTTCGGAAAGCTCTCGAAAAGAGCTACAATGACGTAGGGTAACATCATACTGACTGTAGTGTGTTTTAATATTTTTTGACTTCTGGTCCATTTTCGAGAATTTTATTTTTATTTTTGTAACCCTTCCTTTTGTAGTTTTTTTTAATAAAAAAGAAACATGGCGAAGCAGTACTCTAAAAATGTAAACTAGTTTCTGATTCACCAGATCGTAGATGCACAAGTGAAGAGCATACTCCTAGTGCTCCAGGATTTATGATTCACTATATTGCATTACACAACAAGTGAAGAGCATAATACCAGCAACAAATATGTATTAGAAAACAAAAAAAATATTAACATGAGTTAGGAAAGGAACAAAAGACACGAAATTGAATTTTATTCTAAAAATAAGAAGTAATACAACATCAAAAATCCAAACGTGTTTTGACCAATGGGTCTCATTAGTGGAGTGTGAAGAATAAGCTTCAATCGTTCATAAAGTTGTTTCATAAATAAATAAATGTATGGGTGTGAAGAATGAGCTTCAATCTTTCATATGAAACAATTTTAATCTCATTTTGAAGTCATTTTGAATTTATAGAAATTATTTAAAGTTGTTATTTTACAAGGATTTTTATAATTTCAAAATTTCATATTTTTTCATATTTTGAAGGAAAATTGATTTTCAGGCTTTGCATTTGCATTCATAGACAATAAATGAACTTTCATTTATGAAAATTACAATTTCATTAAAGGGGGTAGTTCATACAACATTCCATTGGCCATCATTTTGAATTTTTGGGGCAAAACATCCCGGGGTCATAACTCCTTGCTCGTTGCTCGGATTGACTATTAGTGCATATTTTCAAAAAGCTCTTGAAAAGAGCTACAATAGTGTAGGGCGACATCATATTGACTATAGTGTGTTTTAACATTTTTAGCTTTCTGATCAATTTTCCAGAATTTTATTTTTATTTTTCTAACCCTTCCTTTTGAAGATTTTTTTAAACTTCAATGACTAAAATAAAAATAAAAAATTAAATTTCATAAAAAAATGCATGGGTGTGAAGAATGAGCTTCAATATTTCATATGAAATAATTTTTATCTCATTTTGAAGTCATTTCGAATTTATAAAAAATATTTAAAGTTGTTTTATAAGGATTTTTATAATTTCAGAATTTCACATTTTTTTTTATATTTTGAAGGTAAATCGATTTTCAGGCTTTGCATTTGCATTCACAGACAATAAATGAACTTCCCTTTATGAAAATTACAATTTCATTAAAGGGGGTAGTTCATATGGCATTCCATTGGCCATCATTTTGAATTTTGGGGGTAAAACTTCCCGAGGTCATAACTCTTTGTTCGTTTCTCAAATTGACTATTAGTACATATTTTTGAAAAGATCTTGAAAAGAGCTACAACAACGTAGGGTGGCATCATACTGACTATAGTGTGTTTTAACATTTTCGGCTTTCTGGTCCATTTTTTAGAATTTTATTTTTATTTTTCTAACCCTTCCTTTTGCAGATTTTTTTAAACTTTGACAACTAAAATAAAAATTAAAAATAAAAATAAAATTTCATAAATAAATGCATGGTTGTGAAGAATGAGCTTCAATATTTCATCAAAAATAATTTTGATCTCATTCTGAAGTCATTTTGAATTTATAAAAAATATTTAAAGTTGTTTTATAAGGATTTTTATAATTTCAGAATTTCACATTTTTTTCATATTTTGAAGATAAATCGATTTTCAAGCTTTGCATTTGCATTCACAGACAATAAATGAACTTCTATTTATGAAAATTACAATTTCATTAAAGGGGGTAGTTCATACGACATTTCATTGGCCATCATTTTGAATTTTGGGGGTAAAACTTCCCAAGGTCATTACTCCTCGCTCGTTGCTCGGATTTACTATTAGTGCATCTTTTTGGAAAGCTCTCGAAAAGAGCTAAACGACGTAGGATGACATCATATTAACTGTAGTGTGTTTTATTATTTTTCAACTTTCTGGTCCATTTTCCATAATTTTATTTTTATTTTTCTAACCCTTCCTTTTGTAGATTTTTTTTAAACTTCGACGACTAAAATAAAAAAAAAAAAATCATAAATAAATGCATGGGTGTGAAGAATGAGCTTCAATATTTCATTCGAAATAATTTTGATCTCATTTTGAAGTCATTTTAAATTTATAAAAATTATTTAAAGTTGTTTTATAAGGATTTTTATAATTTTGAAATTTCACATTTTTTTTATATTTTGAAGGAAAATTAATTTTCAGGCTTTGCATTTGCATTCATAGATAATAAATGAACTTCTCTTTATGAAAATTACAATTTCATTAAAGGGGGTAGTTCATACAACATTCCATTGGCCATCATTTTGAATTTTGAGGGTAAAACTTTACAAGGTCATAACTCCTCGCTCGTTGCTCGGATTGATTATTAGTGCATATTTTAGAAAGCTCTCGAAAAGAGCTACATCAGCGTAGAGCGACATTATACTGACTATAGTGTGTTTTAATATTTTTGGCTTTCTAGTCTATTTTCCAGAATTTTATTTTTTTTTTCTAACCCTTCCTTTTGCAGATTTTTGTTAAACTTCGACAACTAAAATAAAAATAAAAATAAAAAATTAAATTTTATAAATAAATGTACGAGTGTGGAGGAGCTTCAATATTTTATCTAAAATAATTTTGATCTCATTCTAAAGTCATTTCGAATTTATAAAAATTATTTAAAGTTGTTTTATAAGGATTTTTATAATTTCATAATTTCACATTGTTTTTTATATTTTAAAGGTGAATCAATTTTTAGGCTTTGCATTTGCATTCACAGACAATAAATGAACTTCTCTTTATGAAAATTACAATTTTATTAAAGGGGGGTAGTTCATACGACATTCCATTGGTCATCATTTTGAATTTTGGAGGTAAAACTTCCCGAGGTCATAACTCCTCGCTTGTTGCTCGAATTGACTATTAATGCATATTTTCGGAAAGCTCTCGAAAAGAGCTACAATAGAGTAGGGCAGCATAATACTAACTATAGTGTGTTTTAACATTTTTGACTTTCTAGTCCATTTTTTAAAATTTTATTTTTAATTTTCTAACCCTTCCTTTTGTAGATTTTTTTTAAACTTCGAAAACTAAAACAAAAATAAAGTAAAAATTTAAAATTTCATAAATAAATGCATGGGTGTGAATAATGAGCTTCACTATTTCATCTAAAAGAATTTTGACCTCATTTTGAAGTCATTTCGAATTTATAAAAATTATTTAAAGTTACTGTTTTATAAGGATTTTTATAATTTTGGAATTTCATATATTTTTAATATTTTGAAGTTAAATCGATTTTCAAGCTTTGCATTTGCATTCACAGATAATAAATGAACTTCCCTTTATGAAAATTACAATTTCATTAAAGGGGGGTAGTTCATACGACATTCCATTAGCCATCATTTTGAATTTTAGGGGTAAAACTTCCCAGGGTCATAACTCCTCGCTCGTTGCTCGAATTGACTATTAGTGCATATTTTCATAAAGCTCTTAAAAAAAGCTACAACAAAATAGGATGATATCATACTGACTATAGTGTGTTTTAAAATTTTTGTCTTTCTACTCCATTTTTCATAATTTTATTTTTATTTTTCTAACCCTTTTGCAGATTTTTTTTAAACTTCGGTGACTAAAATAAAAATAGAAAAATTAAAATTTCATAAATAAATGCATTGGTGTGAATAATGAGCTTTAATATTTCATCCGAAATAATTTTGATCTCATTCTAAATTTTTTTCAAATTTATAAAAATTATTTAAAGTTGATTTATAAGTATTTTTATAATTTTGAAATTTCACATTTTTTCATATTTTAAAGGTAAATTGATTTTTCAGGCTTTGCATTTGCATTCACAAATAATAAATGAAATTTCCTTTATGAAAATTACAATTTCATGAAAGGGGGGTACTTCATACGACATTCCATTGGTCATCATTTTGAATTTTGGGGGTAAAACTTCTTGGGATCATAACTCCTCGCTTGTTGCTCGAATTGACTATTAGTGCATATTTTCGTAAAGATATTGAAAAGAGCTACAACAAAATAGCGTGACATCATACTGACTATAGTGTGTTTTAACATTTTCGGCTTTTTGGTCCATTTTTCAGATTTTTATTTTTATTTTTTTAACCCTTTCTTTTGTAGATTTTTTAAACTTCGACAACTAAAAAAAAAATAAAAAAAAAATAAAATTTCATAAATAAATGCATGGGTGAAGAAGAAGCTTCAATATTTCATCCAAAACAATTTTGATCTCATTATGAAGTCATTTCAAATTTATAAAAATTATTTGAATTTGTTTTATAAGGATATTTATAATTTTAGAATTTCACATTTTTTTCATATTTTGAAGGTAAATCAATTTCCAAGCTTTGCATTTGCATTCACAGATAATAAATGAACTTACCTTTATGAAAATTACAATTTCATTAAAGGGGGTAGTTCATACGACATTCCATTGGCCATCATTTTGAATTTTAGGGGTAAAACTTCTTGGGGTCATAACTCCTCGCTCATTGCTTGGATTGACTATTAGTGCATATTTTTGGAAAGCTCTCGAAAAGAGCTACAAAAATATAGGATGAAATCATACTAATTGTAGTGTGTTTTAATAATTTTTGACTTTATGGTCCATTTTTCATAATTTTATTTTTATTTTTCTAACCCTTCTTTTTGTAGATTTTTTTAAACTTCAACGACTAAAATAAAAATAAAAATAAAAATAAAATAAAATTTCATAAATAAATGCATGGGTATGAATAATGATCTTCAATATTTCATCCGAATAATTTTGATCTCATTCTGAAGTCATTTCGAATTTATAAAAATTATTTAAAGTTGTTTTATAAGGATTTTTATAATTTTGGAATTTCACATTTTTTTTATATTTTAAAGGCAAATCGATTTTTAGAATTTGCATTTGCATTCATAGACAATAAATGAACTCTTTATAAAAATTACAATTTCATTAAAGGGAGATAGTTCATACAACATTCCATTGGTCATCATTTTGAATTTTGGGGGTAAAACTTCCTGGGGTCATAACTCCTTGCTCATTGCTCGGATTGACTATTAGTGCATATTTTTGGAAATCTCTCAAAAAGAGCTACAATGGTGTATGGTGACATCATACTAAATTTAGTGTTATTTAATATTTTTGGCTTTTTGGTCCATTTTCCATAATTTTATTTTTATTTTTGTAACCCTTTCTTTTGCAAATTTTTTTAAACTTCGGTAACTAAAATAAAAATTAAAATTTCATAAATAAATGCATGGGTGTGAAGAACGAGATTCAATATTTCATCCAAAATAATTTTAATTTTATTCTTAAGTCATTTCGAATTTATAAAAATTATTTAAAATTATTGTTTTATAAGGATTTTATAATTTCAAAATTTTTCATGTTTTGAAGGCAAATTGATTTTCAGGCTTTGCATTTGCATTCACAGATAATAAATAAACTTCTCTTTATGAAAATTATAATTTCATTAAAGGGGGTAGTTCATACGACATTCCATTGACCATCATTTTGAATTTTGGGGGTAAAACTTCTCAGGGTCATAACTCCTTGCTCATTGCTCGGATTGACTATTAGTGCATATTTTTAGAAAGCTCTCGAAAAGAGCTACAACAATGTAGGGCAAAATCATACTAACTATAGTGTGTTTTAACATTTTTGGCTTTCTGGTCCATTTTCTATAATTTTATTTTTATTTTTCTAACCCTTCCTTTTGTAGATTTTTTTTAACTTCGATGACTAAAATAAAAATAAAAAAATTAAAATTTCATAAATAAATGCATGGTTGTGAAGAATAAATTAATTATTATGCACTCAATAAATTGAAATAATTTTCACCCAAAAATAAATGACAAACCTTACCTCCTTTTTATATCCACACTTAGTCTTTTTCAACCTCGTCAAATATGTCTAAGTGCTTTAACCATGTTAGGGCACTTCAGTCAAGTCAGGGTGAATGATTACTCTAGGCATGCAACATTTTTTTATTATGCATAAAAAAGGGATTTTGAAAGGACTCCCAAACCTTCTACAAATAGTAGAGAAGAATATACAATAAAAGAATGAGAAGAAAGCAAGAGGAACTGCTCCTAAGAGCTAGGATTAAACCTAAAACTACCACATGTAGAAAAACAACAAAGAAGAGGAGATCCAAAGAGGGGAAGAAAAAACCAATAGTCCCCAAGTCCAAAAGGGAGTGGAAGTGCAAAATAAAAAGGAATAGAGAGAGGTGGGAAAAGAACCACCCATCCAAACAAAACAACTACCAAGTAAGCCACAACTTACTGGGACTAGGATTCACCACCTTTTTTTTGGAAGTCCTCCAAATGGTTTACCACCTCCTCCATTAGCATTGTTGTCATTATGTTCATCCTGTGTAGGGATTTCATGAGGAATTTTAGGTCAACAAGATTACTACTTGGAACTACCATGAAGGGGGACTCCAAGGAGGAATTTCATAATTCTTTTTTGTTGAGGTTTCACCTCCATTACACTATTGAAATTGGAAAGCATGAATTTCAAGGCCCACATGTGATTCAGAATATAGGTCTTGAAAAGGCAATAGAGGATGACAACAAGATCTTCCTCAGACTGAATTAAAAAAATTTAGGTTAAAATTCCCAATTTGAATTTCCTTGTCGATGATTGACATGTCATCAACACCACTAAGGGGAAAGGGGTATGAAAATTATAAAAATTAAAAGAAGTAAGAGAAAAGGACCCTCATCGAATAACAAGGTAAATGTAAAAGTAAATGGAAATGCGATCCTTACTAAAACCTCTCCTACCAAGTGAGAGAAAGGGGTGCTTCCAACTGCTCAAAGCCCAGTGGACAGGGGGGACAACTCAACATATTTAGGTAATAGCATTCAAAAGTAAAAGCTCTTTGGGGAATCTATCAACCCAAATGTGGAGGGAGTTCTAAAGAATGCCCATGTTCACCAACAAATCAACTTTCCTATTCCCTTATTTGAATACATGATTGAACTGAAGGCTCTCCATCTTCTGCAGATAAATATTGACTTCTTCCATTAAGTCTTCAATGTTTCAGTTTGGAGGTTGGAGTCCTTTGGAAATATTGATAATGAAAAAAGGTTCCCCTTCAATAATCACCCTTTTAGGGCCCAAATTTTCTAGAAGCAGAACTCCTTGAAAGAGAGCTATCACTTTAGCAAAAAATCTTGATTGAACCCCTAAATTATCATCATAGGCTAAGAGGATATTTCCTTTATCATTTCTTATAAGCTCTCCAACACTATAATTGCTCAGATTACCTTTGGTAGCCCCATCAAAGTTTAGTTTTATCTATCCTTGAGGCAAAGGGTCTCATGTGACTAAGGAATGGGGGTGAGAGAAAGGAAGGGGTGGGGAGGCTTCACTTCCTTGAAGCCCTAAAAGGGCAACATTGATGGATTCACTTTTAGACCACTTCTCATCATGGAAGGACATCATTAAAATATTTTCTTTTAGAACATTGGAAATTCTTATTTCCACCAACTTAGGATCCTTTTTTTTTATTATTTGTGGAAAACATCCCAAAAAGGATGCCACTTTCGGGTAAGACCCAAGGAGGCAAGGGTATCCATTCCGCCAAAAATGCCTAGGACTCGGACCTAGCCTACCACCTTTGACATACTCAAGGAGCAAACAAACACACAAAACCAATTTATAAATAAGTTAATAACAACAAAAATAATAAAATAAAATAAAAAACATGCTCCTTGAGTGTGTAAAAAACAAAAGCACAACCAAACACATATAATAAGATAAAAGAAACCACAACACAAACCACATAGAAAAACACAAGAACCACATAAAAAAACACAAACAAGACAAAAACAACAGAACACTACAAAGACATAACCCAAAAAAAACATGAAAAATAAACACAACCAAAACCTAAAAAATTAAAAAAATAAAAAATAAAAATAAAAATAAAAAACAACCAACAACAGACAATAAACAAAAATAAAAAACATAGAAAACACTCATACATAAAAACACGAAATAACACAAACAAAGAGAAACCCAAGAACAAGAACAAAAAAAAAACAAAAACAATAACAAAAAACATAAAAAAAAAACAAAACAAAACACATGAACAACAAAAAACAACACAAAGAACACAAAAACAAAACAAAACAAAAGAACCCACCCACCTTAAAAAACTAAACAAAAAAGAAAAAAAAAAAAAAAAAAATTGAACATTACAATGACCTAACTAGACCAGAAGACTATTAAGGCAAGAATCAACAGAGGAAACAAAATAAAGAATAGAATAAGCTAGGGAACTAAAAAAAACTGAATGAACCAAAGAAAAGCAAAAAAAAGAAAGCAAGAAGAAACTAGGTACCTTCAGAACTGAAGCCATCCAAAGAAATGATAGAAAGAAGAACTTCCCTAATTTGAGAAGCCCACCATATAGGAGGGTGGCCATAACAAGTAAGATCACCTTTGTCCAAAGCCCAATTAGCTAAAGCATCAACACTCTTGTTTTGATCTCTGACCACATGATTGTAATCAACTTTTAAAAATCCCATATGGATTAATTGAATCTTCTCAATAATTCTTTTTATTCTCCAATCCACCTTATGATTCTTAGAAGGAGTCTTCAAGAGATTAATCATAAGTTAAGAATCAGACTCAACTAACACCTTTTCCCATCCAAACTTAGTATCCTCCTGAAGGCCTCTAAGGATACCTGATGGCAAGTCGAGATTCACACAACAAACTTCACATTAATTTTCTGTAAATTGCTTAATACAGTTTTACAATACCATTTCTAGGCATAGAACTTTCCCTCTCAATCCCGAACTCACCATCCCTTCCCTTACAAATTTTGAGTTTTTATCGAGGTCTCGGCCCTCCAGGCAATTAATGCCCCACCTGAGAGAAATCACCAAACAAAAATAAAAAAATTCCTTTCTTCCGCCAAGTTTTCGAATTTTTCTTTCATTAATGGGCCACCGCCCCGATCCGCTATGGAGCTCGCATTAAAGACCCCTCCGTATCCTGCAAACGCCGCTTTGATCAGATCGTTCTTCTGAGCCGCCGTCTCGCCCATACCGTCCATGCTTTGCAACTGCTGTTTTGTCGAATACTTCCTCAAGGTGGTTATCCCTGGTTAATACACGCGGCTGTCATCTTCATTTTAAGATACGTGGCCTTCATCTTTGTTTTAATACACGTGGCTACCCGCGTGTCCATTTTCGGCCTCTGTCTTCAACAGGCCGTGTCGCTTTTACACACATGGCAGCTGTCCTCTTCTTGGCAACCATAACTTAATCCACGTGGCAGCCTTCTACTGGTCGCGATATCGCGACATGTCGCGATATCGCGACCATTTCTACCCTCGCCTAGCCTTGCCTTCGGGAGCCGCGATTTCGCGACATGTCACGAAATCGTGACATGTCACGATATCGTGGCTCCCCCTCGACCCTGCCTTGCCTTGCTTTCGAGAGCCACGATTTCGTGACATGTCACGATTTCGCTGCTCCCCCTCGACCCTGCCTTACCTCACTTTTGAGAGCCGCGATTTCATGACATGTCATGATTTCGTGGCTCCCCCTCGACCTTTGCCTTGCCTTGCCTTTGGGAGCCACGATTTCGTGACATGTCGTGAAATCGTGACATGTCACGATTTCGCGGCTCCCCAACTTGCTTTATAAAACTTCAACCTTCCCCTTGCTTTACAAAACTTCAACCTTGGAAAAGAACTGAAATGAATCAAAATACAAAGTACTTAGAAAACTTAGAAAAATTTGGAGGATGCAAGATTGCTCCATTGTCGCCGGATGCTCCTGCATCAGACACTCGGGGTAATTAAAAAAAAGTGATCCTCACTTTTGTTTTGTTAGGGGAAGACCCAGGCGGTCAACCTCCGTCTTTGACAACCAAGTTGCATCTTCAACAGGTCTGCCCTTCCACTTTACCAAATATTCATAATACTGTTTGTTTCTGGTGCTTCTGCCTTCACGAGTGTCTAATATTTCCTCGACCTCGTCTGTGGTTGGAGTAGATGCTGGAATTTGCCATAATTCTGCACTTGGTACCTCTGTACTTTCTCCCTCATGATATTCCACTAAATCTGAAATATTAAAAATAGGTGAAATGTCAAGCCAACTTGGCAATTCTACTTCATATGCATTTCCTGACTCCCGTTTTTCCAGTATTCTGCATGGCCCAAACTTCTTCATCTTCAATTTGTTATAAGTTTTGGCAGGAAACCTTTCCTTCCTGAGATGGACCATGACTTCATCTCCTACTTTGAACTCTTTGAACCGCCGCTTCTGGTCTGCTCTTGTCTTATATTGAGTATTCATTTTCAGAATTTGTTTCCTTACTTCTTCATGCAGACTTTTCATATGTTCCGCAAATTCTTCTGCCTCGGCACTGCACTTTTCTCTCTTATCCAACTTTCTCAGTTCGGACACATTTCTCGGGCTGTTTCCATATATTATCTGGAACGGAGATTTATTCGTGCTCTTATTGATCGAATTGTTATACGCAAATTCCGCTTGCGGTAAAACTAAATCCCATCCCTTGGGTTGATCTGCTATCAAGCATCTCAGTAAATTACCCAGGCTTCTATTTACCACCTCTGTCTGTCCATCAGTCTGTGGGTGGTATGCAGAACTGAACTTCAGATCTGTCTTCAACTTCTTCCACAAAGTTCTCCAAAAATAACCAACAAATTTTGTATCTCTGTCAGAAACAATGCTCTTCGGTAGACCGTGAAGTCGTACCACTTCCTTGAAAAATAACCCTGCAATGTGAACCGCATCACTTGTTTTCTCGGCATGGGATAAAGTGTGCCATCTTGGAGAATCTATCAACTACTACAAATACAGAGTCATTTCCCCTCTGTGTTCTTGGCAATCCGAGGACGAAGTCCATGCTGACGTCCTCCCATGGCCGCTCAGTACCGGTAACGGCCGATACAATCCCGTGTTCTCGTCTTCCGCCCTTTGCCATCTGGCATATTCTACAACTCTGTACAAACTTTTTCACATCTTGCTGTAGTTGCGGCCAATAGTAATTTTCACTCACCAGGGCAATTGTCTTATCCCGGCCAAAATGTCCGGCCGCTCCTCCGCCGTGTTTCTCCTTGACTAAGTTTTCCCGCATGGAACTTCTTGGAATGCATAATTTACTTCCTCTAAACAACATTCCGTCTTGGATTAGAAAATCCAACCATTTTGTCCTATCCATAGTAATAGGTGTCAAGCAAGCCGTCCAGGCTTCTGCAAAATCTGGATCTTCAGGGTACAAACCCTTCGATTCTTCAAATCCCACTACTTCCACTGTCATTTTAATCAGCAAATTCTGCCTTCTACTTAAGGCATCTGCAACTCTGTTTGATTTCCCGCTTCTGTGCTTCAAAGACAAAGGTATAGCTTTGGAGGAACTCCACCCACTTCATGTGCCTTTGATTCAGTTTTGTTTGACTGTTAATGTACTGTAAAGCCTGATGATCAGTAAAGAGAACAAACTCCTTTGGCAATAAATAGTGTCTCCACTTCTTCGGAGCCCGAACTATAGCATAAAATTCTTGGTCATAAACCGAATACTTTTTTCGAGCATCATTTAGCTTCTCACCGAAATAAGCAACAGGTCCGCCTTCTTGACTCAAGATAACTCCCTATTGCACCGCCACCGGCATCACATCCACCCGAAATACCTTGTTAAAGTCTCGGGAGTGCCAAAACAGTGCTGTCTCGTGACCTTTTTCTTTAATGCATCAAAGCTCCTTTCAGCCCCTAATGTCCACTTGAACTCTTTTTTATCCCCTCTCATTGTTTCCGTGAGAGGTGCACAAATGCTGCTGAAGTTCTTTATGAACTTCCTATAAAAGCTGGCTAGACCATGAAATGATCTTACTTCTGTTGTGCTTCTTGGGGTAGGCCATTCAATGATGGCTCTCACCTTCTCTGGGTCCATTTTCAGACCTTCTCGCCGAGATTACAAACCCCGGGTATACTAACTCTTTCTTGACAAAATTACACTTTTTTAGATTTATTAATAATCTGCTCCTCCCGCAGCTTTTCAAAAACCCTCCCGATATGCATCAGGTGTTCCTCCAGTGGTTCTCGCTGAATATTAATATATCATCTAAATAAACAATGACAAACTTTCCCATAAACTCTTTCAGCACTTCATTCATCACCGCATGAAGGTACTTGGTGCATTGGACAGCCCAAATGGCATGACCAACCACTCATACAAGCCCTCTCTTGTCTTGAAGGCTGTCTTCCACTCATCTCCTTCTCGGATACGGATCTGATGATAACCACTTTTTAGGTCAATCTTCGTGAAGTACTCAGCTCCACTTAAACAATCCATGATATCATCCATCCTTGGCAATGGGAATCAGTATTTGATAGTGATTTTGTTGATTGCCTGAGAGTCTGTGCACATTCTCCACTCTCCATCCTTCTTGGGTGCTAGTACTACAGGCACTGCACACGGGCTAAGACTCTCTCTAATCAATCCTTTCTCCAAAGAACTCCCGGACCTCGTCTCGTTTAACTCCTCAGTTTCTACAGGTGTCATTCTGTGTGCAGCTTTATTTGGCAAGCTTGATCCCGGCACCAAATCTATATGGTGGCTGATCTTCCTTATTGGGGGTAAACCCTCAGGCACATTATCTGATACAATATCTCGGAAATTCCTCCAACAGATCTAGGACTTCTGTCGGGGTATCTTTGCATTCCTCCTCCCTAACTCTAGGAATTATTGCATAACACAAATGTTCATGCTTCAAACCGTCCAAAAATTTTCTCCCTTCAACTAGACAGATTCTGGAGCTATTACACACCTTTTCATCCGCCTCCTTCATGGGTTTCAGCTTATGGCGTACACCATTCTTTGTCAATGAGTAGGTGTTGGCACGGCCGTCATGCACTGCACTCCGATCGAACTGCCAGGGCCTTCCCAAGCAACATATGGCAAGCATCCATAGGCAGGATGTCGCATAAGACCTCATCACAATAATTTCCAATATTAAATTTAATGGAGCACCGCTCATTGACCAAAGCCCTATGGTCCTTCTCGTAACCATGCGACCCGATATGGATGCGGGTGCTTCTTCCTCTCTAATTGTAACTTGGTAACCATTTCTTCTGAAACCAGGTTATCCGTGCTACCATTATCAATAATAATATTGCAAACCTTGCCCGCGCATTTACACCTTGTGCGGAATAAACTTCTTCTCTGATCTCTGTCCTTCTCCTCATTCAATAGGACTCTTCTTACGATCATTGCTTCCCCTCTCTTCGCTTCTTTCAAATGTTCGGACTCAAGCATCTTCCTCTCGCCACAGCAGCCTCTGGCCGGACCCTCGTGCCTCTTGTTTGTCCTTTCCCGGTGTTGTGGACACTCAAATGCCCGATGTCCTTCTTCACCACAGTGGAAACATGTCCCACGAAATACTCCTCTTCCAAATCCTCGTCCGGATCCACCCCGTCCTCTTGGGTAGCTATTTTGATCTCGGGGCCGATAAACATCCTCTTCCCTTTGATCCTCGGTTGCTACCGGCTTCACCGACCTTCTTTGGGTCTTTATATTTTTCTCCACCGGTTCTCCCACCAGCTCTTCCACCACGGCCCCTTCCTCTTTGCTTGCCTTCAAACCGCCTATTCAGCTTTTTCTTCCACCTTTAAGGCAAACCGGTAAGCATCCTCAATGGTGCTTACCCGAACTAGGCTCAGCTTTTCCTGGATACCGAGTCTCAACCCATTGATATAACGGGCTACCTTTTCTTTGTTTGCCTCTAAATGCCCAGCTTCTAATAGAGATCTTGTAAAACTCCTCGATGTATTCTTGGACAGCTTTTGTTTGTCCTGTCTCAAACTCGCATTTTCCTTAGCAGATCCAACTCGTAATCTGTCGAAATAAACTGTCTTTTCAGCTTTTCCACCATTCTATCCCATCTTGTTATTCTCTCCTTCCCTCTTCTCGTTCCTCTCCAACTGTATTCCCCTCCACCAAATGTTGGCATGACCCTTCAACTTGGTCTTAGCAAATCTGACCCGATTAGGGTCTTCAACCTCCTCATATTCGAAATATTCTTCTAAGTCATTTATCCAATCAATCACCTCTTCTGGATTTAGGTTTCCCGAGTATGTAGAAACCTCCATTTTTGGTTGCTTTCCAATCTGAGAGATGGCCTTGTACAACCTGGCTTGTGCAGGATCCACAGCCTCTTCCTCTTCCTCAGATTGGTCTTCTTCTTCAACTTCGTCTTCACTTCCCTCATCCCTTTCGGGCTCGTGCCTTCTGCGTAACTCTTCTTGCAGGGCTTGAACTTGTCTCTGCAAGGCTCGAAAGTCTTCGGCCGGCACCACATTTCCTACTCCACCACGATTTCTTCGTGGAGGCATTTTTTCTTTCTTCCCTTACAAATCCTTCCACAGATCCTGGTGTAACTGCCTCTCTTTCGACGATCTGTTACACGCTCAGGAGCTCCCGCTCTGATACCACTTGATGGCAAGCCGAGATTCACACAACAAACTTCACATTAATTTTTTGTAAATTGCTTAATACAGTTTTACAATACCATTTCCAGGCATAGAACTTTCCCTCTCAATCCCGAACTCACCATCCCTTCCCTTACAAATTTTGAGTTTTTATCGAGGTCTCGGCCCTCCAGGCAATTAATGCCCCACCTGAGAGAATTCACCAAACAAAATAAAAAATTCCTTTCTTCCGCCAAGTTTTCGAATTTTTCTTTCATTAATGGGCCACCGCCCCGATCCGCTACGGAGCTCGCATTAAAGACCCCTCCGTATCCTGCAAACGCCGCTTTGATCAGACCGTTCTTCTGAACCGCCGTCTCGCCCATACTGTCCATGCTCTGCAACTGCTGTTTTGTCGAATACTTCCTCAAGGTGGTTATCCCTGTTTAATACACGCGGCTGTCATCTCCATTTTAAGATACGTGGCCTTCATCTTTGTTTTAATACACGTGGCTGCCCGCGTGTCCATTTTCGGCCTCTGTCTTCAACAGGCCGCGTCGCTTTTACACACATGGCAGTCTGTCCTCTTCTTGGCAACCATAACTTAATCCACGTGGCAGCCTTCTACTGGTCACGATATCGTGACATGTCGCGATATCGCGACCATTTTTGCCCTCGCCTAGCCTTGCCTTCGGGAGCCACGATTTCGTGACATGTCGTGAAATCGTGACATGTCACGATTTCGCTGCTTCCCCTCGACCCTGCCTTGCTTTGCTTTCGGGAGCCGCGATTTCGTGACATGTCACGATATCGCGGCTCCCCCTCGACCTTGCCTTGCCTTGCTTTCGAGAGCCATGATTTCGTGACATGTCATGATTTCATGACATGTCACGATTTCATGGCTCCCCCTCGACCTTTGCCTTGCCTTGCCTTCGGGAGCCGCGATTTCGCGGCTCCCCTCCCCAACTTGCTTTATAAAACTTCAACCTTCCCCTTGCTTTACAAAACTTCAACCTTGGAAAAGAACTGGAATGAAACAAAATACAAAGTACTTAGAAAACTTAGAGAAATTTGGAGGATGCAAGATTGCTCCATTGCCGTCGGATGCTCCTGCATCAATACCATACCCCTCAGCAAGGTTATTGGAAAGAATACCCAAATTCTTAGCAAAAGTAAAAACCAGGGAGCCATCTGAAAGTCTACCAATTCCTCCCACACTAGCTTTTCTAGGGTTCCCTCTAGAGGCTCCATCAGTATTGACTTTTCCAAAATCCTTAGGAGGAGGTTGCCAATTTCTAGTCCTATCCATCTTACTAATACTCACATTCCATTTAATTTGGTTTCCATTAGAAGATTTAATCTTCAATCTTTGCATCACTTGATCCCATCTTTGGTGGGAGTTTTGGGGGTGATTAAGGAGATGATGGACTGATTCAACTAAGTTGGCTATGGTCTTTTGCCAAATATAGTGAATATCCTTCCTATCTTGATTAAAAATTTGGTTGTTCCTTTCATTCCAAATATTCCAAAGAAGAATGGTAGAACCCATCCAAACTAACTGCCTAATAAAATGATCAACACCCTCTTGATTAGGCCAATCCCTCCAAAGTTGTTCAAAAGTAAAAAAATTGGACCATTGTAAGCCAAGTAAAGTGGCCATTCTCCTCCATAGCTTAGAGGCTAAAGTACACTCAATAAAAATATGGTTGATATTTTCTACATTCTCTTCACACATTTCACATCTAAAAGGGCCATGAAAACCACGCTTCATAAGTTGCTCACCAATAAGCACCCTACGATGCAATAAAAGCCAATTAAAGAACCTCACCTTAGGCCAGAGCTTTTGAGCCCACAATTGAGAAAATATGTCGGAAGAATGGTTGGGATTATTATGGCATAAGGTCAAATAACCTTGAGCAACTGAATACTCACCCTTAGTAGTGTTGTTCCATCCAAAACAATATTTTTCATGGGACCAAGAGAGGGATCTCATATGAAGGATGCCTTGGATATCTTGTCTTTGCCTTTCTGGGATTTGAATAGGCCAGTCCTCAATAGGGATCCAATATCTACCAACCTTTGAATTACCATTATGGTACCGATAGTAATTAGCCACCTTTATCCAATTAGCTCGGTGAAGCTCCTCCATCCAAGGCCTCCAATCGGGAAACTGAGTTATCAAAGGCTTGTGACCATCCCAAGAATCTATCCAAAAATTTGCATGTTGACCATTATGAATGATCCAAAATAATTTTTTTCTTTATCAAATCCTCACCAGTCTTAAGAACTGCTAAAATGGGAGAACCTTTGGTAGGAAGTTGATAGCGAACAAGGTCTTCAGGACTTTTGTTCTCAACATATTTAGCACGAAGATTATTGGCCCAAAGAGCATTGGGGTTATGCAACATCCTCCAATATAATTTAGCAGCTAAAGCTTTGTTGTTATTAATTGAAGACCATAAACCTAACCCCCCTTCACTCTTAGGAAGACATAAAGTATCCCATTTCACCAAGGCCCATTTTATTTTCTCCTTAGTACCACTCCAAAGGAAACGATGACTGATTTGATCCAATTCTCGAAGAACAACCTTTGGGATATTCAAAATGAAAGAAACATAAATAGGAATAGCTTGAAGGACTGATTTTACCAAGGTGATTCTACCCCCATAAGAAAGCCACTTGTTGGTCCACTTTCCAATTTTCTTCTTGACTTTGTCCAACAACCAATTCCAATATTTATTTTTCTGCCTTTGAATATTTATGGGAATACCTAAATAAGTGATTGGAAGAGAGGTCTTCTTATATCTTAATTTATCCAAGACCATGGATTCCTGTCTAGCAGAGTAGTGAAAGAAAATAACTTTAGATTTGTCTTCATTGATCAACTGCCCAGTAGCCTTAGAAAAATAGCTAATGATTTGCTTAATATTAGAAGCTTCCTTAACCGTAGCTTTACCTAAAAGAGTAGAGTCATCCACAAATTGAAGATGAGAGATAGGTCTAGCTCCATGAGCAATGGTAACTCCCTCAAGGGTTTTGTTTTCCCTCTTTTTGGTTATAGTCCTACCCAAGCATTCAACAAGAATGATGAATAAATAAGGGGATAGCGGGTCACCTTGCCTAATACCTCTGGAAGCTAGGAAATGCTGAGAAGGCCTGCCATTGATAAGAACTAAGTAGGAAACTGAAGAGATACATCCCATAATCCAATCCATCCAATCCTTAGAGAAACCAAATTGCCTCAAAACTTTGATAAGGAAGTGCCAATCCACTCTGTCATAAGCTTTGGATAAGTCTAACCGAATGAACATGGAAGGAGAATTTTGCATATCCATGGAATGGATGGCTTCTTGAGCAAGAACTATCTCATCTACTATTTGACGTCCTTCCACATAACCCCCTTGCTCTGGGGAAATAATCTTATGCAAAAGAGGCTTCAACCTTTCTGCCATGATTTTAGTAATGATTTTGAGAAGAACATTACATAAAGCAATAGGTCTAAAAATCTGAGATATGATCAACCTCTTGAGCTTTTGGAACAAGAGTAATATAAGTTTTATTGATAACCTTCAAAATTTCTTTGGATTTCCTGGCTTCTTCCACCACCTCTAATAAATCAACATGAAGGATATCCCAGAACTCTTGGTAGAACTCAATGGGAAAACCATCAGGACCTGGGGTTTTCCATTTTTGCATTTTAAAAACTACTTGTTGAAGCTCATTGATAGTAATAGGAGCAATCAAAATAGAGTTCTCCTCAGAAGTGATAAGAGAAGGGATTGCTTGAAGAAAATTTTGTTGTGAAGCTGAGTCAAGAGGAGTAGCAACAAAAATATTGGAAAAGTAATCAACAACAATAGAGTTCATGCCATCCCAAGTATAAACAACATCTCCAAAATCTGATTTTAAGGAAGAAATAAAGTTGTGAGATCTTCGAGCTAGAAGATATTTGTGGAAGAAATTTGTGTTTCGATCTCCTTCTTTGAGCCATTGAATTCTAGATTTTTGCTTCCATAAGATTTCTTCTCTTTTTTCCCATTCCTCTAACCGAGTTGTGAGTTTAATTTCATCTGCACTTCTCTTCTCTGTGAGGCCATCTAAATGGATTTTCTTATTCAAATTTTCAATATGAGCAATAACTTCATGTTTTTTTTATGAACATCCCCAAACTCTTTCCAGTTCCAAGTCTTGATTTTGGATTTAATGTATTGCAATATTTTGGCAAAATAGAACATCTTAGTCCCATGCCTAGGTTTACCTTCCTTCCACCATTGTTGCACATGAGGTCTAAAGGAAATGTCTCTAAGCCACATTAATTGAAAATGAAAAGGAGAGAAACTCACATTGGTTTTCCACATTTCCACCATGATCGGCCAATGATCCGAACCAACATTATTAAGAGTCTTCACTTTAGGAATGTGACCATGGATTAAGAAATTTTTAGAGAGCAAAAACCTATCCAATCTCTCCATTATACAAGCTAAGCCTTGCCTTCTATTAGACCAAGTCATAAGGCCATTATCTAGTTGGATATCCACAAGATGGAGGTTTGCAATATATTCGCTCATGAGGTCAGTGCTTTTGTCCAAATTTCTATTTCCCCCCATTTTCTCATCTAGAGAGAGGATGGTATTGAAATCTCCTCCGATCAAGATCCAAGCTTTAGGAAAATGAGAGATAATATGAGTAATATCCTTCCACTATCTTCTTTTTTCCTCCAAAGAAGTCGGAGCATAAACAATAATGCAGAGCATAATCTGGTTGGAATGTCTACTTTGAATAGCTATAGCCAACAAACCCCAACTGCCAACCATATGGTGAATAACTACCTCTTTTGGGTCCCAAAGACAAGCAATGCCACCCGAAGTCCCTTGGGAACTGAGGGAAACCACTTTTCTAGTTGGCCAAATTTTACTGGCAATTAAGTCCATATCCTCCATTGACATCTTTGTTTCTTGAAGGAAAACAAGATGTGGATGATTTATCTGAATCATTCTTCTAATTTCATTTTGTTTTGAAAGACTCCCTTTGAGTCCTCTAATATTCCAAGTGATGATCTTCATTAATACCAGGGCTAAAAAAGTTGGGAAGGGCATTAATCTTACCTTCCTCTACAAGCTTTTCACCTTCTTTTACCATATGATATTGATTGGTCTTGCGACCTACTTTTTGATTAGAATCCATCTTCAATTTTTTTTCCCTGTTTCTTGACTTATTCCAATTGAATCTGAGATGGCTTCTAACCTTGAAGAATGCTCGTACATAGCCAAAATTTTACTAGATGGTTCAATGGAGTCTATATTGGGACCTGCATTATTTGAAGTTTTGACATTTGAAATATTGTTTTTCTTGTGTAAATTTTCTCCTTTTTTTTCTATTGAAAACCTTTGATTTGTTGGTTTGTCTTTGAGTTCTTCCCTTCATATTTAAATTGTGTTTCTAAGATTTCAGTTTCCATTATTTCCTCTTCCTCACTTGGGACATCATTTGTGGAAAGGATTTCAAACATATTAGCAGATGACTTTGATTGATCCTTCATAACTAGTTTTTTTTGAGTGTTCTTCTTCTTAGGTATTTGGAAACCTGCTGAGTTTATATCTTCTTTCTTTTGATCAAGAATTTTATTTGGGCAAGCACTGGCCAAATGACCATATTCATGGCAAATTCTACAACGAAAAGGAATGTTCTCATAGTCCACTACTTGCTCCCAAGTGTCTTCCCCAAATTGTAATGTGATATTTTTAGGTAGGGGTTTGTCAAAATCCATTAAAACACAAATTCGAGCATAAATAATATGTTCAAAATTTTGAGTACAATCAGCAATCATCATAAAAGTTCCTAAAGAGTTTCCAATTGAAGAAAAAATAGTAGGATTCCAAAATTCAATAGGGAGGCCAAAGAGTCTAACCCACACGGGAGCTATAGAAGGCATCTCTTCTTCGGCTTTAAATTTAGTATGCCGGGGCTTCATGAAAAGCCCTGCCCTTCCAAAAAACCAAGGACCCCCTTGAAAATTTTTCTCTCTATCTTCATTATTAGCAAATAAAACAAGAAAATAACCATTTGGATAAATAGAGATTTGTAACTCACCTTTAGTTTTCTAGCTTTTTGCAGCCCAAACTTTGAAAGCAGATAGACTCGGACGAAAACCCATGAACCGACAAATTAGTCCTCTTTTTTCCAAATCTTCAATGCCAATCTGAATGTTACCCATATCAAGCTTAACAATAGGAGTTCCATCAGCTGCTTTAAGACATCCTGACTCCGTTTTCCTGGGATCAATCTTAGGCATTCTTAGAGGTTTATGGGAAGCCCTAATATTGATATTAGCATTGGGTCGAGGCTGTCCACCATGAAGGGCATCCCTAAAATTCATTTTTGGGACTGAGTCTTCAAAATTCTTACCCTTGATAAGGGTTTTCACAGTAGAATTATTTTGTGGGTGCACCTTAGCACCAGATTCACTTGAGATATGAGCCATTTTTTGATCAACTACTTGAAACTTGTTTCGTGATCTCTTTAATCCTTGCCCTAGACGCCGTGGAAAGGTATGGTTTTCACTTTTCTTTTGTGCAGCAAATTGGAAGCCGTTGTCACTCAAGTTCACAGTATGATCTATTGAAAGACAAATTTCTAACCCATATTGTATCCCCTGCAATATTTCTTGCTAAAATATTGAGCATAAACCACAAAAATATTGGCCGCTAGGGCCCGAAGGCCCTAAAAACCAACCTCTGGAGCTGCTTGCACTCAACCCAGATGAAACCCTCGCATAGCCGCTTGCCAAATATCTCGTTCACACATAGGGATGTGCTAGGATCTGTGTTGCTCCAAATGATATGAAAATTGGTGGAGACGTTCTAGGGTTTTTCAGGCATCTACCCTCAAAATTTTAGCTCAATCCGAGTCCGGATGAGTGAGATATGGCCGAAACAAGTTCGGAAGTTTGGGTAGTCCTGCGAAAAACGTCTCACTCATCCTATGGATTATATTTTGACCTATGTATATATTATATTTTTAATTAGAAATAGAATTTAATTGTATATTATATTTTATATTGTTTGTTGTCTTCTTCATTTCTCTATCCACAATAATCCTATCTATTGAAAATCCACCCTTCTATATCCATTTTGATCTAATGAGGGATTTTGAAGCTAGATTCAAAATATCATTTGATAAACTTCTACACTATCTTCCTAAATTCTTTATGTTTTATAAACATGTCAAGTGAAAGTCTTAGATATTTAATGATTAGGATGCATAAAAGGACTAAAATTAGCTAGATCATTGTGATACATAATCCCTAATATTAGACATGGATAACATATTCATTTTCAATTAGAAATTATAATAGTATCAGGTG
Organism: Wollemia nobilis; assembly: GCA_028583015.1. Classification (NCBI taxonomy): domain Eukaryota; kingdom Viridiplantae; phylum Streptophyta; class Pinopsida; order Araucariales; family Araucariaceae; genus Wollemia; species Wollemia nobilis. Next base: position 10,543,663 of record JAQPPZ010016890.1, read on the forward strand.
TGGTCATTACATAATAATAACTCTTGAATGACAACCCAAAATATGCCTAAAATGGATAAATATTACTTCATTTAAATTATTTATGAAAATATATTCACTTTAGGGATGTTTAAGCTCAAGCACACACATGTTTTTGAATAAGTTTTCATTTTATCATAATATATTTTAAATCATCTAAATACCTAGTTTAATCTAAATTAAAGTATCCTCCACTTTGGTGTCTTTGAAAATCAAAATCACATCGCTCTTTGTAGCCTTCATCTATCAATTGTTATTAATAAATTGCATGCATTTCTAACACTAAGGATTATTAATTGGATAAATCATAATTATCTCAATAGAAGGTTTTGACATGGTTTAACACTAATTTATTCATTTGATATTTTTAATATGGATAACCCCTAGACACCACTCTATTTTCCCTTAACCACTTCCAAGTGCACACAAAATAGCTTGATATATCTCAACAATAGTAATTATTTATATTTATCTTTTGAGGATGAAATAATTCCCTATAGAATCGTAACATGTTTATTTCTCTATTACGTTCCATCGTATCTATCCATCCATAATTTAAATGTTTTATGTTTGTCATTTTGTCTTTCTACCAATAATTTCTAATTCAATTGTTTTTTAACATGGGTAAAATCATATAGATCAGAACATATGTTTTTAACATTTCTAGCTATACATAAATATTTTTATTAAAAATTTTAATTTTGTGCACATTGGGATGTCTCACCTTCCATCAAGGTTTCAACTTTTAGAAATTTATTCTCATTACTTGATTAACTATCATAACCAAGACCTTTGTTCTTTGGCCTAATGCTTGGCAATATAGGATTTATTGTTCCTTGCCCATTCCTTCCTATACCTCTATCATCATATCTCATTCTGGTGAGGCTCTAAAAAGCCTCATTTGGTATAGTCTTTAAGCCTCATCTTGTGTCACTTAACTATGGATTAGATTGTAATTTGCATATATATTGCAGTTAAGCATAGTGAAAAGGAGGAACATTGTACTAAGTTGAAAAAAATGTATGGATATCATGGCATAGAAAGGAATATTGACACTTTGTAGATCTAAAAACAACATTTTAGATCATACAAAGCAACACCAGAGTAGTCCTAGAATAGCATTGAAGTAGATTAAAATTCCAAAAATTATAAAAATCCTTATAAAACAACTTTAAATAATTTTTATAAATTTGAAATGACTTCAAAATGAGATCAAAATTGTTTTGAATAAAATATTGAAGCTCATTCTTCACACCCATGCATTTATTTATGAAATTTTAATTTATTTTTATTTTAGTTGTCGAAGTTTAAAAAAAACTGCAAAAGGAAGGGTTAGAAAAATAAAAATAAAATTTTGAAAAATTGACAAGAAAGCTGAAAATGTTAAAACTCGCTACAGTCAGTATAATGCCGCCCTACACCATTGTAGCTCTTTCGAAAGGTTTCAGAAAATATGCACTAATAGTCAATCTGCGTAACGAGCGGGGGATTATGACCTTGAGAAGTTTTTCCCCTAAAATTCAAAATATTGACCAATAGAATGTCATATGAACTACCCCCCTTTAATGAAATTGTAATTTTCATAAAATAAAATTCATTTATTGTTTGTGAATGCAAATGCAAAGCCTAAAAATCAATTTACCTTCAAAATATGAAAAAAATATGAGTTTCAGGAAGATTGGAATGTTTAGTAATGGGATCATCTTCCATTGGATTGTTCTTGTAAAGCTTGTTGATTCACAAATTTTTTACCATTTACAATAAAAAAATTATAAAAATCCTTACAAAACAACAACTTTAGATAATTTTTAGAAGTTCGAAATAACTTCAGAATGAGATCAAAATTATTTCGGATGAAATATTGAATCTCATTCTTCACACCCATTCATTTATTTATGAAATTTTAATTTTTTTTATTTTTATTTTAGTTGCCAAAGTTTAAAAAAAATCTCGAAAAGGAAGAGTTAGAAAAATAAAAAATTAAATTCTACAAAATGGACCAGAAAGCCAAAAATATTAAAACACACTACAGTCAATATGATGTCGTCCTACATCTTTGTATCTCTTATCGAGAGCTTTCCGAAAATATACACTAATAGTCAATCCGAGCAATGAGCAAGGAGTTATGACCCCAAAAAGTTTTACCCCCAAAATTCAAAATGATGACCAATGGAATGTCGTATGAACTACCCTTCTTTAATGAAATTGTAATTTTCATAAAGAGAAGTTCATTTATTGTTTGTGAATGCAAATGCAAAGCCTGAAAATTGATTTACCTTCAAAATCCTTATAAAACAACAACTTTAAATAATTTTATAAATTTAAAATGACTTCAAAATGAGATTAAAATTGTTTCGGATGAAATATTGAAGCTCATTCTTCACACCCATGCATTTATTTATGAATTTTTTTTTTTTAACATGGTGGAATTGGTAGCTGCCACGAATCCGGGTAGGCTGTCCAGCTTTTATGGCCGCCACAGTATTCTGCGCTGTCCACCCCGAAAGCTGCCACACAGATCTTCATGCAGTTCGACCTTATAACCACCATGCCACAATTATTTTAAACCTTTTACGTCATTGAAAGCACTAGTAAAGGGACAAGCGTTCAGTCCGGCGAGGCCCGAGATTTGAACCTTGGACCTCTGCCCTCCCTTATGGGGTTTGGATGAACCAATTGGTCTACACCTCGGACCTAATTTTTTTAATTTATTTTTATTTTTATTTTAGTCATCGAAGTTTAAAAAATCTACAAAAGGAAGGGTTAGAAAATTAAAAATAAAAATTTAGAAAATTTACCAGAAAGCTGAAAATGTTAAAACACACTATAGTCAGTATGATGGCGCCCTACGTTGTTGTAGCTCTTTTCGAGAGCTTTTCGAAAATATGCACTAATAGTCAATCCGAGCAACAAGCGAGGAGTTATGACCCTGGGAAGTTTTACCCCCAAAATTCAAAATGATGGCCAATGGAATACCATATGAACTACCCCCCTTTAATAAAATTGTAATTTTCATAAAGGGAAGTTTATTTATTGTCTGTGAATGTAAATGCAAAGCCTGAAATCGATTTACTGTCAAAATATGAAAAAAAGTGAAATTATGAAATTATAAAAATCCTTATAAAACAACTTTAAATGATTTTTATAAATTCAAAATGACTTCAGAATGAGATCAAAATTATTTCGGATGAAAAATTGAAGCTCATTCTTCACACCAATGCATTTATTTATGAAATTTTTATTTTTGTCTTTGAAGTTTAAAAGAATCTGCAAAAAGGAAGGGTTAGAAAAATAAAAATAAATTTTGGAAAATAGAGCAGAAAGCTAAAAATGTTAAAACACACTACAGGTAGTATGATGTCGCCCTACGTTATAGCTTTTTTCAAGAGTTTTCCGAAAATATGCACTAATAGTCAATTCGAGCAACGTGTGAGGAGTTATGACCCCGAGAAGTTTTACCCCTAAAATTCAAAATGATAGCCAATGGAATACCGTATGAACTACCCCCCTTTAATGAAATTGTAATTTTCATAAAGAGAAGTTCATTTATTGTCTGTGAATGCAAATGTAAAGCCTGAAAATCAATTTACCTTCAAAATATGGAAAAAAAGAGAAATTCTAAAATTATAAAAATCATTATAAAATAGCCACTTTATATAAGTTTTATAAATTCAAAATGACTTTAGAATGAGATCAAAATTATTTCGGATGAAATATTGAAGCTCATTCTTCACACCCATACATTTATTTATGATTTTTTTTTTTAATCGTCGAAAGTTTAAAAAAAATCTACAAAACGAAGGGTTAGAAAAATAAAAATAAAATTCTGAAATATGGATCAGAAAGCCGAAAATGTTATAATGCATTACAATCAGTATGATGTCGCCATATGCCATTGTAGATCTTTTCGAGAGCTTTCCAAAAATATGCACTAATAATCAATTCGAGCAACGAGCGAGGAGTTATGATCTTGGGAAGTTTTACCCCCAAAATTCAAAATGATGACTAGTGAAATGTCGTATGAACTATCCTCCCGTAATGAAATTGTAATTTTCATAAAGAGAAGTTCATTTATTGTCTGTGAATGCAAATTCAAAGCTTGAAAATCGATTTACCTTTAAAATATGAAAAAATGTGAAATTATGAAATTATAAAAATCCTTATAAAATAACTTTAAATAATTTTTATAAATTCAAAATGACTTCAGAATAAGATCAAAATTATTTTAGATGAAAGACTGAAGCTCATTCTTCACACCCATGCATTTATTTATGAAATTTTATTTTATTTTTAGTCGCGAAAGTTTAAAAAAAATCTAAAAAAGGAAGGGTTAGAAAAATAAAAATAAAATTCTTGAAAATAGACCAAAAAGCTGAAAATATTAAAACACACTATAGTCAGTATGATGTCACCCTACGTTGTTGTAGATCTTTTCGAGAGCTTTCCAAAAATATACACTAATAGTCAATCCGAGCAACGAGCGAAGAGTTATGACCTCGGGGAAGTTTTGCCCCAAAAATTCAAAATGATGGCCAATGGAATGTCGTATGAACTACCCCACTTTAATGAAATTGTAATTTTTATAAAAGGAAGTTCATTTATTGTTTGTGAATGCAAATGCAAAGCCTAAAAATCGATTTACCTTCAAAATATGAAAAAAATATGAAATTTCAAAATTATAAAAATCTTTATAAAACAACATAAATATTTTTTTACCTAGGTGTTGTAGGTGAGTTGGAGAGGAGAGGGCAATCCTCCAAGGGAGGTCCCAGGTTCAAATATCCACCATACCAAAAAGCTGAATTGGGTATCCAAAATCCAATTGATAATGTTGGTGCGTGCAGGGTCGGGTGTGACTCTTGGGTGACTTTGACTGTGTAGAACCCCTTGTTCGTGGTCTCTCAAACCAAGGCGGCCCCGCAAGAGGATTTTTGCTTAAAAAAAAACATAAATAATTTTTATAAATTTGAAATCACTTCAAAATGAGATCAAAATTGTTTTGGATAAAATATTGAAGCACATTATACACACCCATGCATTTATTTATGAAATGTTTTTTTTTTAATTTTTATTTTAGTCGTCAAAGTTTAAAAAAATATGCAAAAGGAAGGGTTAGAAAAATAAAAATAAAATTATGAAAAATGGACCAAAAAGCTGAAAATGTTAAAACACACTACATTCGGTATTATGTCGCCCTACATTGTTATAGCTTTTTTCGAGTGTTTTATGGAAATATGTACTAATAGTCAATTCGAGCAACGTGTGAGGAGTTATGACCCCGGGAAGTTTTACCTCTAAAATTCAAAATGATAGCCAATGGAATGTCGTATGAACTACCCCCTTTAATGAAAATATAATTTTCATAAAGGGAAGTTCATTTATTGTCTGTGAATGCAAATGCAAAGCCTAAAAATTGATTTACCTTCAAAATATGAAAAAAATATGAAATTCTAAAATTATAAAAATCCTTATAAAACAACTTTAAATAATTTTTATAAATTCAAAATGACTTTAGAATGAGATCAAAATTATTTCGGATGAATGATCGAAGCTCATTCTTTACACCCATGCATTTATTTATGAAATTTTATTTTATTTTTTATTTTTTTTTAATCGCCGAAGTTTAAAAAAATCTACAAAAGGAAGGGTTAGAAAAATAAAAATAAAATTTTAAAAACTAGATCAGAAAGCCAAAAATATTAAAACACACTACAGTCAGTATGATGCTGCCCTATGCCACTTTTTGAGAGCTTTTCAAAAATATGCACTAATAGTCAATTCGAGCAACGAGCAAGGAGTTATGATCCCATGAAGTTTTACCCTCAAAATTCAAAATGATGGCCAATGGAATACCGCATGAACTACCCTCCTGTAATGAAACTATAATTTTCATAAAGAGAAGTTTATTTATTGTATGTGAATGCAAATGCAAAGCCTAAAAATCGATTTGCCTTCAAAATATGAAAAAAATGTGAAATTTTAAAATTATAAAAATCTTTATAAAACAACTTTAAATAATTTTAATAAATTCAAAATGACTTCAGAATGAGATTAAAATTGTTTCGGATGAAATATTGAAGTTCATTCTTCACACCCATGCATTTATTTATGAAATTTTATTTAAAAAAAAAAATTATTTTAGTCGCGAAAGTTTAATAAAAATCTGCAAAAGGAAGGGTTAGAAAAATAAAAATAAAATTCTGAAAAATAGACCAGAAAGATAAAAATATACACTATAGTCAGTATGATGTCGCCCTACGCCATTGTAGCTATTTTTGAGAGCTTTCCAAAAAATATGCACTAATAATCAATCCGAGTAATAAGCGAAGAGTTATGACCTTGGGAAGTTTTGCCCCTAAAATTCAAAATGATGGCCAATGAAATGTCATATGAACTACCCCTTTAATGAAATTGTAATTTTCATAAAAGGCAGTTCATTTGTTGTCTGTGAATGCAAATGCAAAGCCTGAAAAGCGATTTACCTTCAAAATATGAAAAACATGTGAAATTCTAAAATTATAAAAATTGTTATAAAACAACATAAATATTCTTTTAAATTCGAAATGACTTCAGAATGAGATAAAAATTATTTCGGATAAAATATTGAAACTCATTCTTCACACCCATGTATTTATTTATGAAATTTTATTTTTATTTTTATTTATTTTTAGTCACCGAAGTTTAAAAAAAATATGCAAAAGGAAGGGTTAGAAAAATAAAAATAAAATTCTGAAAAATGGACCAAAAAGCTAAAAATGTTAAAACACACTACAATCAGTATGATGTCGCCCTACACAATTGTAGCTCTTTTTGAGAGCTTTCCGAAAATATGCACTAATAGTCAATCCGAGCAACGAGTGAGGAGTTATGACCTCGAGAAGTTTTACCCCAAAAATTCAAAATGATGGCCAATGGAATGTCGTATGAACTGCCCCTCTTTAATGAAAATGTAATTTTCATAAAGAGAAGTTCATTTATTATTTCATATAAAAATCCAAAATTCCAAAATTATAAAAATCCTTATAAAACAACAACTTTATATAATTTTTATAAATTCAAAATGACTTTAGAATGAAATAAAAATTGTTTCAGATGAATGATTGAAGCTCATTCTTCACACCCATGTATTTATTTATGAAATTTTAATTTTTTTATTTTATTTTAGTTATCGAAGTTTAAAAAAATTGCAAAAGGAAGAGTTAGAAAAATAAAAATAAAATTATGGAAAATGGACCAGGAAGAAAAAATTATTAAAATATAATACAGTTAGTATGATGTCGCTCTACATTATTATAGCTCTTTTCAAGAGCTTTCCGAAAATATGCACTAATTGTCAATTCGAGCAACGAGTGAGGAGTTATGACCCTAATAAGTTTTACCCCCAAAATTCAAAATGATGGCCAATGGAATGTCGTATGAACTATTAACATTTAATGAAATTGTAATTTTTATAAAGGAAAGTTTATTTTTTGTCTGTGAATGCAAATACAAAGACTGAAAATCGATTTACATTCAAAATATGAAAAAATGTGAAATTCATAAATTATAAAAATCCTTATAAAACAACTTTCTATAAATTCAAAATGACTTCAAAATGACTTCAAAATGAGATCACAATTATTTCAGATGAAATATTGAAGCTCATTCCTCAAACCAATGCATTTATTTATAATTTTTTTTTTTTTAATTTTTTATTTTAGTTACGAAAGTTTAAAAAAAATCTGCAAAAGAAAGGGTTAGAAAATAAAATTCTAGAAAATGGACCATAAAGCTGAAAATATTAAAACACACTATAGTCAGTATGATGTCACCCTATGTCATTGTAGCTCTTTTCGAGAGCTTTCCAAAAATATGCACTAATAATCAATCCAAGCAACAACCGAAGAGTTATGACCTCGAGAAGTTTTCTCCCAAAAATTTAAAATGATGGCCAATGGAATGTTGTATGAACTACCCCACTTTAGTGAAATTGTAATTTTCATAAAAGGCAGCTCATTTTTATTTATGAATGCAAATGCAAAGCCTAAAAAGCTATTTACCTTCAAAATATGAAAAACATATGAAATTCTAAAATTATAAAAATCTTTATAAAACAACAACATAAATATTATTTTAAATTCGAAATGACTTTAGAATGAGATCAAAATTGTTTCGGATAAAATATTTAAACTCATTCTTCACACCCATGCATTTATTTATGAAATTTTAATGTATTTTTTTTAGTCGTCGAAGTTTAAAAAATATATGCAAAAGGAAGGGTTAGAAAAATAAAAATAAAATTCTAAAAAATGGACCAGAAAGCTAAAAATGTTAAAACATACTACAATCAGTATGATGTCGCCCTACACCATTGTAGCTCTTTTTGAGAGCTTTCCAAAAATATGCACTAATAGTCAATCCGAGCAACGAGTGAGGAGTTATGACCTCGGGAAGTTTTACCCCCAAAATTCAAAATGATGACCAATGGAATGTCGTATGAACTACCCCCTTTAATGAAATTGTAATTCTCATACAGAGAAGTTTATTTATTATTTGTGAATGCAAATCCAAATCATGAAAACTAATTTAACTTCAAAATATGAAAAAAATGTGAAATTCCAAAATTATAAAAATCCTTATAAAATAACTTTATATAATTTTTATAAATTCAAAATGACTTTAGAATGAAATAAAAATTATTTCAGATGAATGATTGAAGCTCATTCTTCACACCCATGTATTTATTTATGAAATTTTAATTTTTTTTATTTTTATTTTAGTTATCAAAGTTTAAAAAAAAATTGCAAAAGGAAGAGTTAGAAAAATAAAAATAAAATTATGGAAAATGGACCAGGAAGCCAAAATTTTTAAAACATAATACAGTTAGTATGATGTCGCTCTATATTGTTGTAGCTATTTTTAAGAGCTTTCCAAAAATATGCACTAATTGTCAATTCGAGCAACGAGCGAGGAGTTATGACCCTGGTAAGTTTTGCCCCCAAAATTCAAAATGATGGTCAATGGAATGTCGTATGAACTATTTCCCTTTAATGAAATTGTTTTTTTCATAAAGGGAAGTTTATTTATTGTCTATGAATGCAAATACAAAGACTGAAAATCGATTTACGTTCAAAATATGAAAAAATGTGAAATTCAAAAATTATAAAAATCCTTATAAAACAATAGTAAATAGTTTCTATAAATTCAAAATGAATTCAAAATGAGATCAAAATTATTTTGGATGAAATATTGAAGCTCATTCCTCACATCAATACATTTATTTATAATTATTTTTATTTTATTTTATTTTTATTTTAGTCAAGAAAGTTTAACAAAATTTGCAAAAGAAATGGTTAGAAAAATAAAATGATAGAAAATGGACAAGAAAGCTAAAAATATTAAAACACACTATAGTTGATATGATGTCGCCCTACGTCATTGTAGCTCTTTTCGAGAGCTTTCCAAAAATATGCACTAATAATCAATCCGAGCAACAAATGAAGAGTTATGACCTCGAGAAGTTTTCCCCCAAAAATTTAAAATGATGGTCAATGGAATGTCGTATGAACTACCCCACTTTAGTGAAATTATAATTTTCATAAAAGGCAGCTCATTTTTATCTGTGAATGCAAATGCAAAGCCTGAAAAGTGATTCACCTTCAAAATATGAAAAACATGTGAAATTTTGAAATTATAAAAATCCTTATAAAACAACATAAATATTTTTTATAAATTCCAAATGACTTCAAAATGAGATCAAAATTATTTTGGATAAAATTTTGAAACTCATTCTTCATACCCATGCATTTATTTATGAAATTATTTTTATTTTTATTTTTATTGTCACCGAAGTTTTAAAAAAATATGCAAAAGGAAGGGTTAGAAAAATAAAAATAAAATTCTAGAAAATGGACCAAAAATTTGAAAATGCTAAAATACACTACAGTCAGTATGATGTCGCCCTACATTGTTGTAGCTCTTTTTGAGAGCTTTCCGAAAATATGCACGAATAATTAATCCGAGCAACGAGTAAGGAGTTATGACCCCAGGAAGTTTTGCCCCAAAAATTAAAAGTGATGGCCAATGGAATGTTTTATGAACTACCCCCTTTAATGAAAATGTAATTTTCATTATTCATTGTATGTGAATTACTTTCAAAATATGAAAAAAATATGAAATTCCAAAATTATAAAAATCCTTATAAAACAACTTTAAATATTTTTTATAAATTTGAAATGACTTCAGAATGAGATCAAAATTATTTCGGATGAAATATTGAAGCTCATTCTTCACACCCATGTATTTATTTATGACTTTTTTATTATTATTATTTTTTTAGATGTCGAAGTTTAAATAAATTTGCAAAAGGAAGAGTTAGAAAAATAATAATAAAATTATGGAAAATGGACTAGAAAGCCAAAAATATTAAAACACACTACAATTATTATGATGCTACTCTATTTTGTTGTAGCTCTTTTCAAGAGCTTTCCTAAAATATGCACTAATTGTCAATTCGAGCAACCAGCAAGGAGTTATGACCTTGGGAAGTTTTATCCCCAAAATTCAAAATGATGGCCAATGGAATGTCGTATGAACTACCCCACTTTAGTGAAATTATAATTTTCATAAAAGGCAGCTCATTTTTATCTGTGAATGCAAATGCAAAGCCTAAAAAGTGATTCACCTTCAAAATATGAAAAACATGTGAAATTTTGAAATTATAAAAATCCTTATAAAACAACATAAATATTTTTTATAAATTCCAAATGACTTCAAAATGAGATCAAAATTATTTTGGATAAAATTTTGAAACTCATTCTTCATACCCATGCATTTATTTATGAAATTATTTTTATTTTTATTTTTATTGTCACCGAAGTTTTAAAAAAATATGCAAAAGGAAGGGTTAGAAAAATAAAAATAAAATTCTAGAAAATGGACCAGAAATCTGAATGCTAAAATACACTACAGTCAGTATGATGTCGCCCTACATTGTTGTAGCTCTTTTTGAGAGCTTTCCGAAAATATGCATGAATAATTAATCCGAGCAACGAGTAAGGAGTTATGACCCCAAGAAGTTTTGCCCCAAAAATTAAAAGTGATGGCCAATGGAATGTTTTATGAACTACCCCCTTTAATGAAAATGTAATTTTCATTATTCATTGTATGTGAATTACTTTCAAAATATGAAAAAAAAATGAAATTCCAAAATTATAAAAATCCTTATAAAACAACTTTAAATATTTTTTATAAATTTGAAATGACTTTAGAATGAGATCAAAATTATTTCGGATGAATGATTGAAGCTCATTCTTCACACCCATGTATTTATTTATGAATTTTATTATTATTATTATTTTTTTAGATGTCGAAGTTTAAATAAATTTGCAAAAGGAAGAGTTAGAAAAATAATAATAAAATTATGGAAAATGGACTAGAAAGCCAAAAATATTAAAACACACTACAATTATTATGATGCTACTCTATTTTGTTGTAGCTCTTTTTGAGAGCTTTCCTAAAATATGCACTAATTGTCAATTCGAGCAACCAGCAAGGAGTTATGACCTTGGGAAGTTTTACCCCCAAAATTCAAAATAATGGCCAATGGAATGTCGTATGAACTAACCCCATTTAATGAAATTGTAATTTTCATAAAGAGAAGTTTATTTATTGTATGTGAATGCAAATACAAAGCCTAAAAATCAATTTACCTTCAAAATAGGAAAACATATGAAATTCCAAAATTATAAAAATCCTTATAAAACAACTTTAAATAAATTTATAAATTTAAAATGACTTTAGAATGAGATCAAAATTATTTCGGATGAAATATTAAAGCTCATTCTTCACACCCATGCATTTATTTATAATTTTTTTATTTTTATTTTTATTTTAGTCATCGAAGTTTAAAAAATATCTAAAAGGTTAGAAAATAAAAATAAAATTTTCGAAATTGGACCAGAAAACCAAAAATATTAAAACACACTACAGTCAGTATGATGCTGCCCTACGTTGTTGTAGATCTTTTCAAGAGCTTTCCGAAAATATGAACTAATAGTCAATCCAAGCAACGAGCGAAGAGTTATAACCCCTGGAAGTTTTACCTCCAAAATTAAAAATGATGGCCAATGGAATGTCGTATGAACTATCCCCATTTAATGAAATTGTAATTTTGATAAAGGAAAGTTTATATATTGTCTGTGAATGCAAATGCAAAGCCTAAAAATTGATTTACCTTCAAAATATGAAAAAATGTGAAATTATAAAATTATAAAAATCCTTATAAAATAACTTTAAATAATTTTTATAAATTTGAAATGACTTCAGAATGAGATTAAAATTGTTTCAAATGAAATATTGAAGTTCATTCTTCATACCCATGCATTTACTTATAAAATTTTAATATTTCTTTTTATTTTTATATTAGTTGTCGAAGCTTAAAAAAAATCTATAAAAGGAAGGGTTAGAAAAATAAAAATAAAATTCTAGAAAATAGACTAGAAAGCTAAAATGTTAAAACACACTATATTCAGTATGATGCCACCCTACTTTTGTAGCTTTTTTTGAGAGCTTTTCAAAAATATGCACTTATAGTCAATCCGAGCAACGAGCAAGGAGTTATGACCCTGGGAAGTTTTGACCCCAAAATTCAAAATTATAGACAATGGAATGTCATATGAACCTACTCCCTTTTAATGAAATTGTAATTTTCGTAAAAATAAATTCATTTATTGCCTGTGAATGCAAACGCAAAGCCTGAAAGTCGATTTGCTTTCAAAATATGAAAAAAATATGAAATTCCAAAATTATAAAAATCCTTATAAAATAGCAACTTTAAATAATTTTTATAAATTTGAAATGACTTCAGAATGAGATAAAAATTGTTTCGGATGAAATATTGAAGCTCATTCTTCACACCTATGCATTTATTTATGATTTTTTTTTTTATTCTAGTCGTCGAAGTTTAAAAAAAATTGCAAAAGAAAGGGTTAGAAAAATAAAAATAAAATTCTATAAAATGAACCAGAAAGCTGAAAATATTAAAAGACACTACAATTAGTATGATGTCGCCATATGTTGTTGTAGCTCTTTTCAAGAACTTTACGAAAATATGCACTAATAGTCAATCCGAGAAATGAGTGAGGAGTTATGAGCCCGGGAAGGTTTACCCCCAAAATTCAAAATGACGACCAATGGAATGCCGTATGAACTACTCCCCTTTCATGAAATTATAATTTCCATAAATGAATGTTTATTTATTATCTGTGAATGCAAATTCAAAGCCTGAAAATCGATTTACCTTTAAAATATGAAAAAATATGAAATTTCGAAATTATAAAAAGCCTTACAAAACAACTTTAAATAATTTTTATAAATTCGAAATAACTTCATAACAAGATCAAAATTGTTTCGAATGAAATATTGAAGCTCATTATTCACACCCATGCATTTATTTATGAAATTATAATTTTTTTATTTTTATTTTAGTCGTCGGAGTTTAAAAAATATCTGCAAAAGGAAGGGTTAGAAAAATAAAAATAAAATTTTGAAAAATGGACCAGAAAGAAGAAAATGTTAAAATACACTATAGTGAGTATGATGTCATCCTACGCTGTTGTAGCATTTTTTGAGAGCTTTCTAAAAAAAAATCCCTCTTGGGGTGCATTCAAGAAGCATGGGAAAGGCAAAATTAAACCAAACCTAAAAAGAATCAGAGGTTCAAAAGTGTCCAAACCAGATAAATATCTTTATTTTCCACATGGTTGAGATATTAATGAAGAGGGAAAATTCATCACACTAAGGAGTAGTTTGCAAACCATTCTCAAAGATTCTAAGGTTTGTGAAGATCTGCTTGAAAATGGTGTAATCATTCCAATCGATGTGGTAAGAACATTGTACATGGCGCTCATCTTCCTTGACATTTACAAATATTCAAAGAAAGGGGACAGAAAGGTCATGCCCCAAGTGACACATGTTTGTTGTGACATAAGTGACCTCATGTCGATAATGACAAATATTAGTTGTGACACAGGTGACCTTATCATAGAGATAGATTTTACCTGTGACACTAGTGACTTAAAAATCGATAATATTAAAAATGAGCACCGTGATCTTGTTGATTATAACAAAAGCAATATTTTTAAAAGCCTTGATGATGAACCAAAACTTGGGTATTTTGAAAAACATACCAAAGAGGATTGGATAATTATGGGTAAGGCATAAGAAAGCCCATCATGCTAAATGTTAGGCCAAACAATGAAGGCCTTGGCTATGATGGTCAAGTAGAAAGACCAAGTTTGTGAAACCAAAATCCCATACAACTAAAATCTATTATTGCAGTCATTTGGAAGAACTAGATATGTAACAACTAGGTGTTAGAACCTATATTCCTCTGACATCTATGGTTGTACTAATCACTCCCCTATAAATTGTTGGTACAAAGAGAAAATGACCATCAAGATTCATGTGGATTGTGGATGAAAAAATATCATGCAATGGAACAAAATGAATGAAATGTTGCATGGCTTCTACAAAAGATACATACCCAATGAAAGCACGAGATTTCGGGCAAAGGAAACACTAATTATGCAATGTAAGACGAAATGTAACGCTTTAACCTTATGCACCAAAACGAAGGAAAGAGACAATTTGGAAAGGAAAGAAAATATGTAAAGAAATCACAGCCCTCTTTATTCAAATATCTTATCCTCGGTTACATAGACGTCTCCTCCCTTTTTAGGGGCTAGGAGCGTTAAATTTGTCTTTGTTACAATGTGTGACTTAGTCTTCCTCCTTCCGCGTGCCCACGATTGCAATGGGCGGGCCAAGATGATGTCGCCGCTGATGTCGATGAGTTCTTAACCTCCGCTGCTTCTCCTGCGAACAAAGAAACAACCAAGATGTCAGTAGCATCTGCCGCAAATGAAAAGTGTTTGTTCTCTAAAACTAACGAAATATGCATGTAAACATTTGCCTGAAACAATGAATACAGTGAGTCCAAATGGCTTCAAAACTTGACAGAAGATAGGAAAAGTTACCAGAAGGCCACTGCCACTGAGACAGCTGGCCAATCTACCTTCAACTGGAATTCATCCCTGGGCAGGACGAATTCTGACTGCAATTCGTCCCTGGGTGGGACGAATTCTTCTGTGTTGAAGAAACCGACCTGCTGCTGCTCCAATGTCGCATCTCGAGACCTGCAAAACGCCTGCAAATAGGGGGGTTATGTAATTGGGGCCATTTTGGGACGACCCAGATGGTCGGATTCTCCCAATTTGGCCTCCACCCTCGGGAATTTGACCTCGACACCTGCAAGTCAGCGAAACAACAAAGCGACACAAAACATACTAGAATCTGACCAAAAGTTACAAAATTGCAGCTATGGGTTAATCAAACCTAATAACACAAAATGCAACCTGAAAAAGTAATCTAAAATGCTCTAAAACTTAAAATAGGACTTGGGAGGTGCGGGGGTGCCCAAGTGGGCCTCCCACTGTTGGCACTTGATTTTGGAGCCAATCCACTAGGGATGGGCCCAAAACCTCTTAGGATTTGGGGGTCGGCGAATTGGTTGGTTCAGGTGTCCATGTGTTGGATTTGGGTCAGGTTCGAGCTTCCAAAGGCCACCCAACAACCTCCCTTGCAAAAGAGATTGGTGGATGTGGGAAGGTGAACCAAAAGGGATGCAAGTGGGTCTTCAACTCGGCAGCACTTCGTTGCTTGAAAACTCCTTCAACCTCGTATGTTTTGGGTGAGAAAAGTCCCACCTTTTATAGACCCATGGGGTCTCTTTTGGGAGGGAAGCACAAATGCCATGTGTTGGTCATAGGCGCCATGTGGCAATCTTGTCTTCCCATGAGGGAGGGGAGTCCTCCATTGACTTGGGCTTTGATAAATGCCTTTTGTGACAGTCTTCTAACGGCCCCTCTGTCCACCTACACACGCGTGCAAGGCAGGAGTCATCAACTGACTGTTCTGGGCTGCCACTTGGCGCCATTTGTCTTTTTGCCCGTTAAGCTTAGAATTCGTCCCACCCAGGGACGGATTCAGAATTCATCCTGGGGTGGGACGGATTCTATTTTGAATTCATCCCTGGGTGAGACGAATATTGGGCAAAGTGTCCAAGTGTGCCAAATTGCTTCTTGACCTTACAAAATTGCTATGAAAGTGGTTAAGACCACTGTTTAACCTCTGAGGGCTGCCTTGGGGGCTGTGTTTGTCAAAGCGATCAGTGTTTGCAGTCACATAATCGGATTGGTGCTGTTTTGGTGTCTACAGATGCCCCTTTTTGGGAAGCGCTACGGGTGACGCAGTCTTGAGCAAAAATAGATAACCAAAGCACTAATGATTAGGGTTTCTTGGTAACCTAACCAACTTTTGATGCCCCAAGTATGGAAAGGGCATGCATTCTTGAATCCTTGCTTCTGACGAGCTAAGGAATTTGATTTCAAGTATTAACCTGTTTTGTTGAGGTGTGACTTGAACTTAGACATTGATCGATCATGAACAGGCAAAGGGCATTTTTATCCTCAGGGGGAACCTTGTGTTCATGATTCACGAAATGCCAAGTGTTTGATTGATTTGATTGTTGCTTGTTTATCGCCCCAAGCGAGAGCGTGATTGTCTTTGTCAATGATTCTTTGAATGCATGTCATTTTCCTTAATTGGGTGTGTGATTGTTGGTTGGTGACTAAGTGTGACTACCCCTCAAGCGACGAATCGATGAGGGAATGACCTTCGTGAGAGAAGCGACGAGTCGCTTGACCCAAGATGACTTGTGCAGGTGTGCCTTAAAGGGTTTACCGTTAAGCTTGTGCAATTTTTCCAACATTTGGACCTGTCAAGCACAAAACACAAAAATTTAATCAGTTTTTGTGATTTAAAAAACCAGAACAGTCCCACCATGATCGCCACTGAAAGCACGAGATTCCAGGCAAAGGAAACACTAATTATGCAATGTAAGACGAAATGTAACGCTTTAACCTTATGCACCAAAACGAAGGAAAGAGACAATTTGGAAAGGAAAGAAAAGATGTAAAGAAATCACAGCCCTCTTTATTCAAATATCTTATCCTCGGTTACATAGACGTCTCCTCCCTTTTTAGGGGCTAGGAGCGTTAAATTTGTCTTTGTTACAATGTGTGACTTAGTCTTCCTCCTTTCGCGTGCCCACGATTGCAATGGGCGGGCCAAGATGATGCCGCCGCTGATGTCGATGAGTTCTTAACCTCCGCTGCTTCTCCCTGCGAACAAAGAAACAACCAAGATGTCAGTAGCATCTGCCGCAAATGAAAAGTGTTTGTTCTCTAAAACTAACAAAATATGCATGTAAACATTTGCCTGAAACAGTGAATACAGTGAGTCCAAATGGCTTCAAAACTTGACAGAAGATAGGAAAAGTTACCAGAAGGCCACTGCCACTGAGACAGCTGGCCAATCTACCTTCAACTGGAATTCGTCCCTGGGCAGGACGAATTCTGATCGCAATTCATCCCTGGGTGGGACGAATTCTTCTGTGTTGAAGAAACCGACCTGCTGTTGCTCCAATGTCGCATCCCGAGACCTGCAAAACACCTGCAAACAGGGGGGTTATGTAATTGGGGCCATTTTGGGACGACCCAGATGGTCGGATTCTCCCAATTTGGCCTCCACCCTCGGGAATTTGACCTCGACACCTGCAAGTCAGCGAAACAACAAAGCGACACAAAACATACTAGAATCTGACCAAAAGTTACAAAATTGTAGCTATGGGTTAATCAAACCTAATAACACAAAATGCAATCTGAAAAGTAATCTAAAATGCTCTAAAACTTAAAATAGGACTTGGGAGGTGCGGGGGTGCCCAAGTGGGCCTCCCACCGTTGGCACTTGATTTTGGAGCCAATCCACCAGGGATGGGCCCAAAACCTCTTAGGATTGGGGGGTCGGTGAATTGGTTGGTTCAGGTGTCCATGTGTTGGATTTGGGTCAGGTTCGAGCTTCCAAAGGCCACCCAACAACCTCCCTTGCAAAAGAGATTGGTGGATGTGGGAAGGTGAACCAAAAGGGATGCAAGTGGGTCTTCAACTCGGCAGCACTTCGTTGCTTGAAAACTCCTTCAACCTGTATGTTTTGGGTGAGAAAAGTCCCACCTTTTATAGACCCATGGGGTCTCTTTTGGGAGGGAAGCACAAATGCCATGTGTTGGTCATAGGCGCCATGTGGCAATCTTGTCTTCCCATGAGGGAGGGGAGTCCTCCATTGACTTGGGCTTTGATAAATGCCTTTTGTAACAATCTTCTAACGGCCCCTCTGTCCACCTACACACGCGTGCAAGGCAGGAGTCATCAACTGACTGTTCTGGGCTGCCACTTGGCACCATTTGTCTTTTTGCCCGTTAAGCTTAGAATTCGTCCCACCCAGGGACGGATTCAGAATTCGTCCTGG
Source organism: Wollemia nobilis (assembly GCA_028583015.1). Taxonomy (NCBI): domain Eukaryota; kingdom Viridiplantae; phylum Streptophyta; class Pinopsida; order Araucariales; family Araucariaceae; genus Wollemia; species Wollemia nobilis. The sequence goes on from JAQPPZ010016890.1 coordinate 10,562,086, forward strand.
GGTGGGACGGATTCTATTTTGAATTCGTCCCCGGGTGAGACGAATACTGGGCAAAGTGTCCAAGTGTGCCAAATTGCTTCTTGACCTTACAAAATTGCTATGAAAGTGGTTAAGACCACTTTTTAACCTCTAAGGGCTGCCCTGGGGGCTGTGTTTGTCAAAGCGATCAGTGTTTGCAGTCACATAATCGGATTGGTGCTGTTTTGGTGTCTACACCCAAAGGGTAGATATAGAGGCAATCCCATAGGTAGTGAGCTAGAGCTAGAGCCAAAGCTAGAGCCAAGAGCTAGAGCCAAGAGCCAAAGCCAGAGCCAAAGCTTAATTTCATTGTTCTCTCCTCTAAATTAAGGGGGAGTAGTTATATATGCAATCCCCAATAATGTAATAAGGGGGGTGTTAGAGAAATATTACATTATTGGGTAATTTAGATAATATCACAAGAGATATGGTTGGTTGTAACCACTGTCTATTCTTGGTTTTGGTTATAATCAGATATGATCATGCAACTTAATATTATAAGTAATACAAGAATATTTAGATTTTAGATGCATTAAAATTTCTTTAATTGAAGTGTGTTTTATCACTTTCATGTGTAGTTTAAGCTTGTATCACTTGCCACTTTTATGTGTAGTTTAAGCTTGTATCATTTACCACTTTCATGTGTAGTTTAAGCTTGTATCACTTACAATATTAATTTTTAATTTGTATAATTTTAATTAATTGTGATATGCATGGAAAAACCTTTTTCAATGAAAATTTCCATTTTCTTTATTTTTCTTTTGAGTTTTTTGAAGTTTTTTTTGTCAAGTCTCAAGTCTGAGTCCCAAGTGGGCCTTGCCAAGTTCAAGTTTCTCTACTATGTGAAAAGTAATTTTAGGAATATCCTCTTCTCTAACCCTTTTTTATTGAAACTTAGAATACAAGTCAAGCTTTGTAGAGAACTAAGCACCATGTAGTTCATCCAACAAATCATCCATAACTGAAATGAAAAACTTATCTTTGATAGTAACCTTATTGAGAAGAGAATATTAGAACACATCTATTAAGAATCATTCTTATGCTTCATCATCGCTATTAAAAAGAATAAGGATCGGTACTACATGAAATAATTAATTTTTGTAACATATCCTAAACCAACTTCTCAATTTTTGTTTTTGAGGTTTAGTATAATGACAAGGTATATATTTGATGGTTGAATTTTTGGAATGAGATGGGTAGCATGATTATATGCCCAGTTGGGAGAAATACTTTTGGGATCCTCAAAGACCACAACATGTTTGTCAATGAGTGACTACATCTCAAAAGGAGGAATAAGAGATGATTATTATGTGACTAGGACTTCCATGCAATAAATATGTATAGAGATACCCTTGTTGCCCTTCTTCAATATATTTTTTATTTGGTAAGAATTGACCAACTTGGATGATGGGGGTTGCAATCCTTGGAGACAAATGAATTTTTAATATTTATCCATTGTACATATAGCTATTGAATATTGAAAATAACATCCTCTAAATGGAACAACAATTGATCCTTAAGGATAGCATCTACACTACCCAAGTCCATTACATAAAGACTTCTAGTTGAAGAATAATTACCTAGCCTAATTTGGATGTTAGGAACTCACCCCACACAAGGAGTGTTACCACCATTGGAAACTAGAACATTGAATTTATCTTTGTAATAAGTGTTGATATACAACCTTAGAGGTTTAGTTGTATCTTGGGTAATGAAATTGTGAGCACTGCTAGAATCAATCAAAATAGTGACTTACTATTGTTTAATAAATCCTACACCTTGATTTTATGATGGGATTGCATTACCATTGTATTAAATACTAAGAGGTCCATTTTATTCACACCTTGTATAAAATCCATTGGTTTAGTTGATTCCTCCTAATATGGTGATTCTAGTTCCTCCTCATTCTCAAAACGACCTTCCTTAGCTTCCATATGAAAGTTATGCTTTGCTTCACATGATGCTTTTCAAGGTTGTCAAGATTTACATCTAAAATAGAAAAATACTTAGGATTTACCATCATATTAGTTGTTGAAGTAATTCCTATGGGGATAAAAGCAGGGTTATGCATAAGGGATCAACCCTGAAATCTATTTATAAAATCAAGGTGAATTGTCTTGAAATTTTGACGAATTATATCTAAGGAGACATGATGAATTGCATTTATTTTTCACCAAATATTTTCAAACCATGGTGAATTTTTCTGTGTTGAGGGCTATGAATATTGGTTTGCAAATTCTAGCAATGTACGACAAACTTAAAGGCTTTATGCTGATAGGAAAAGCTATGTTGATCACCCTTTACCTATAGGATAGTGTCGTTAGGAAAAGCTATGACGATCGATCTGAGATGATTGGTTGCAGACATGATGATCAAAAAATACCAATTGAAAAATGATGATCAGGAGTAGATATATCGATGTGTTACAAAAATGTTGATCGGTTGCAACAATATCGATCGCTCGTAGCAATGTCGATCGATTATAGCAATGTTGATCGGTTGCAACAATATCAATCGATTATAGCAATATCGATCAGTTGCAGATATATCGATTGATTGTAGCAATGCCAATCGGTTGCAACAATACTGATCAATAACTGTAATGTCAATCTGTTGCAGCAATGTTGATCAGTTACAACAATATTGATCAATTGCAACAATGTCGATTGATTGTAGCAATATCGATCGATCGTAGCTATGTCGATCGATTGCAGATGTGTCGATCGGTTGTAGCTATGCAACCGATTGATTTATGCCAACAAACACTTCTTTGAAATCGATCGACTTATGCTGATAGACTCTCCTCTATAATCGATCGATTTATGTCGATCGACACTCCTCTACAATCGATAGGCATATTTTTATTGACACTCCTTTGCAATTGATAGGCTTATGACGATCGTCTTATGTTGATCGATACTTCTATGCAACCGATAGTCATATGCTAATTAACACTCCTCTACAACCGATCGACTTATGTCAACAAACACTTATCTGTAACCTTGTCAAGTTTTTTGTTGTTTCAGAGCTATTTTTGAGTTAGAGTGTTTTAGATGTATGTTTATCGGTACCCCCTACTATATATATATAGGTAGTATATGAGGCGAATTGGGCAAGAAAAACATAATCATTTATAATTTTAAGGTGAATTATCTGTAGAATTGGGTGAAAGTGGTTGGCAAATTAAAATAAAAATAGGATAATAATTGTCAACGACGGGCTAATTTACCCCAAAAATCTTCCACCACGTAAATTTTGGGCGAATGGCCCCCAGTGAAATGTTCCAAAATTAGTAAATTTAAAATTTTGAAAATTCTAAATATAGCCAATTTATGATATTTCGTTCTTATGCATAACCCTGGATAAAAGTATCATTGTGATTGGAATCTAGACACCCAAATATTATTTTCTACTACCTAGTTAAACTCTTAGTATCATGGAGGGTATATAGATCATTCATATCCGAACTTCTATTTGAATTTATTACTTAAGAATATGCTTGAATGTCAAAAAAAGCATCACACGATCTAGGTGATGTGCAAAGGGAGACTCATGAATTCACTATGGTACTCATCAATAGTCTTTGTTTACTTATTTTGCATCAACCTAACCATATAAGAGGTAGAGGGTCCCATATCAAACATCATCAATAACATCCTAAATTTTATCCAAGAAAGAGTATAGAGTTTGTGTCTCAATTTCTCTTAAAGCAATTGATAAGTATGAGTACCTAATTAGGAGGTATCCAACATGACCCTACCCCATTTAGGTATTTTATTTAAGTATTAGAGGCAATCCATGTTAGAAATATATCAACTAGGATCCTCTCTAAAAAATGCATCATATTAATCCAAGGGACCAAAACATCATGAGGTCATTCTAGGATATGAGTCATACCATTGGCTAAAACATACAAATTGAGAGAAAATCCCCATTCATTATCAATATTTCATGGATACTATCCAGAAACAACCCATAAAAATTCTTGTTTAAGTGCTTGTTTGATTTTGAAAATTTTGGGTTTCTTTTGTGAACAACTCATTGGAAGTCACCTTTAGGTAATCACTTTGTTTGAGGAATTCCCTCTTTCTAAATATCATTTAGTCTAGTAGAAATATTATTCAATTGACCTTGTACTTGTTGGATAATGTTATATACACCATCAACTTTTTGATTAATAATTTGGAAGCAATCATTCAAACATGCAATCTTGTCTTTCAATCTATATTCTATATTATCAATGTATTGGGGAACATCTAGATCCACATTTGGAGGGCATGATTTCTTGCCATAGGGGTGGAGGAGAAACTCATACTTGTAATGGCTACATAAACACGAGGATTAAAATTATTGATGCCCTTTAGGATATTATGATGATTTTTATGGCTTATACACTCATCATTGGTCACATCTACCTTCCTCAATAACCTATTAACCTGTTCCAATAATTTAGAAGCTGAAATATCAAACATGCACAACTAGACAAATGGAAATGCACAAAAGTAGAATTAAAACTACTAAAAAAATACTACCAAATATATACCTTATTTTGACCAACTTGATGAGACCTAGCACATTCAATACTTTTTTTGTAATTTTTTAGGTTTGGGGAATAAGAATGGTTCTACCTATATCATAATGTTATGAAATATGTTATGTTAGAAGAATAGTAGGAGAAAATTTGGATAAAAATTACCTAATTATATAACACAAAATTGGCCAAAGAGGTTCTAAAAATTATGTATTAGTGGGTTTATTACCTTTTTTGTTGCCATAGGGATTCATTATCATAAATTAGATACAAATTATAATGAAACAACTTAAAAGAAACAAAAATATTCCACAACATTCAATAAACAATCATAATAGAAATAGATTCAAAATAGCAATATTATAAAATATCACATATATAAGATCTAAATCTCCAAATAATCTAGCCACTTAGAGAGGGTGAAGTCTGTTATGTACACCAGAGGTGATAAAAGTTATAATAATGAATTGATGATCCAACATCCACACATCACTTCTTATTTATAGTCTACCAAAGTAACAAATCCTAACCCTAATGCTCAATGGTTGGCTAATCCTATACTAAGAGCCCAATTCATTCAAAAATAAAGGTAGTTGACATAGCTACATCAAGGTTGTTACAAAGAATCTTGCTTTGGACTCCTAGCCAAAGTAATGTGAAGGAATTGGGAAAGGCCTCAAGTGACCAAACATTCTTCTAAGGGAAACATTTTAGAGTAGGAAATTATTATTCCTTTAAGTCCTTATATCCTAACTTGACCTACTATCTACCATATTTTAATAGTTTCTAAACAAACTCATCCTTCCATGTAAAAATAAGAAAATAGAACTCTTGAAGCATCCTTTGAAGCTCATCTGCTATTTGTTTGAGGTCCTCTCCTTCAACTAGGTTGCTAATGGAAATCCATGATTTGGAATTGTTGTTCAAATTACTATATTTTTTAACGTTTGAACCTTTAGGAGGTAAACATGCTTGAGCCATCATTTTCCATTATGGATTAGAAATAAGAGGATAAGGATTTACCAATCATAATACTAAAAAAATGTAGAATTACCCTCATTTATTGAGAATCTAATGTTTGATGATCAATTACAAACTAATTGATATAAAGTTCCATGATGTCAAGCCTCTAGGTAGGGTTTGTTTTCTACACCATTTTATTCCATCAATAGAACCTATATATTTTTTAAGTAACACATTTTCCCAACTATTTTTGTAATATTTAAATAATATTTAACCACATATTTTCCCTAATACCAAAATTATAAGCTTATAATTTTGCAAGCCTACTTCTTCAATATGATTTCCTTTAAAATCCCTATTTACTTATAAATAGAAAACCTAAATTTATCTTCACATCCTTTCCAAAAGAAATTTATGTGAATTTTATCTATTTTGAATGCTAAACATGCTAGCAATATTGAAAGTGACATCATATATATAAGGTAAGATTGCAATGTAGTCTTTAGGAGTTGTAACCTTCTAGCCATGATTAATAAGTTACCTTTCCAACCTACCAAATAGGATTTCATTCTATCCAAAATAGAGATATAGAGCCTCTTCTTTCCTTTATAAGAGAAAGGAATACCCAAATATATTTATGGTAATTTTGTTGAAATATTTATAATCTAACCTTACTAGGCCAAGGCCAATAGTGATAAATTAACTATAGGTGCTCTTGATGTAAGCCTACGAGCAAGTGCTATGTAAGCCTTTGGGCATCTTAACGTAAGCCTATGAGAATTCTTCTATGTAAGCCTACAAGAATTTGTGTAAGCCTACAAACATATTGATGTAAGCCTAAGGAAACCTTTCACATTTCCCTTAGTAATATTGGTTAATTTACCTTTATGGATAACCTTGCTTAAAGGGTGTAATTTATTATTATTTTATTATAAGTTAAATTTAAGGTAAAGTTAATGTCGGTTTGAGGTTAACCACTCATTTGGGTTTTGGTATCACTATAAATGCCCCTCAATGAGAAATCAATTGTATCATAGTGTGATAAATGAAAATATAGTGGGGGTGCATACCGTCACCGACCTCTTATTCCTTCTCATTAATCATGTCATTTATCCCTTTCTCTATTTTTCCTCTATACACTCTTCTATTTCACTTTTCTTCCATTTTTTGCATATAATTGTGGTGAATGGATGTTTCTAGAAAATACTATGAACTCCAACATGGTATTAGAGCCAAAATAAAGCAACTTCACTCAATCACACAAAAATATTGTATAGGCTAAACCATGGTAGATATAGATGAACCATTAGTTTTATTGGGCTTCTTACAAAATTTTAGAGGGCCCCCTAGTTTAACACTTTTCACATATTCAATGTTTTATGTCTCATTTTTTGCATTTTTTTTTCCTTCCAAAAATCAAAATTTGAAATGGAATATTCCACAAATATTTCATTGTGTGGTGAAAGAAAACTAGGAAGTGCATGGTTGTTTTCAATGGAAAAATTAAAACAATAATTGCTTTCTCCTTTTTCACTTAAAAGCATTATTGGTGACTGTTAGTGCAATGGTAGTGCACCATATTTGAGTTTTTATAACGTATTACAATGCGCACACACACATATTAAAATCTTCTTTTTTAATCCCATTCACATGATTGGTTTAGTGGTAAGGCTTGAACATTTTAACCCATAGGTTCTAGGTTTGAATCATGACGAAGGAGAAGAGTCACAACACTACTTGTGCAATTTTTTTAGATGCATGCCCTAGTCTTCTCTTATGGGGGAGTGCCCTTCTACTTTAGGCACATTTGTGCCAATGATGTAGTGGTTGTAGGCTTTGTATAAATGTGGTAGATTGCAAGTTCAAACCTAGCTAACATAATTTCTATAAGGTATGTAGTACTATTTCAAAGGATTACTTCAAATTATTTATTAGTGCTTCTGATTTCAATGGTGCATGGAGAACACTTGGTTGGTCCTGCAAGTCTAAGGTGGTTGCTACCATGAGGACCCATGTTTGAGTTTCATTGATGACATACACCAAACTTTGGGTATTATTTATTTATTTATATATCTATATATGGAGGCCAACCAACCCCATTCTATCAAATATCAACATCTAATTTGTTATCATCATTCCAATTGGCAATCCTATTAGTAAGTGATGCCCATAGAGGTGGTGCCTAGAGGTGATAAGTGGTAGCTTCTAATTGGTCAATTTTCCTCCTAAGGTCTTGTTAGCAAATCACTACTATTCTAATAGGTTAATCAATCTTTTAGAATTAAACAATATCTCAAGAACAACAATGAACATAAATCAATCCAATGAACATAGAAAAACTCAATAGTTGATATATACTTTAAGAAATGAATAAAATACAATACTTATTCAATACTATATTACAATGCTTCGTCTTCAATATATACATACATGAGACTTCATATTCACAAGAATCTTGACCTTTATACTTACATAAACTCTCGATCTCCTCATACTCACAAGAGATCTAACTCTTCATATTTCTTAATACATAATAACATATATCACATATTTACATTAATATAAAGACTCTCATTATTGCACATAATTCATAGCTCCTCACTTATAAACATGACACTTCATTTACATAACTCACACTTACTAACATGACATCTCGCCTACATAACTCCACACTTATTTACATGACACATAACTCACACTTATAAAATGACACCTACAATATACTCAAATATTAAAGACACCCTAGACTAAATTATTTACATGGTGCTTGCAACATTATTGCAAGGTACCAAATAATGTAATACCTCCAACAGGTCTATCATTTAGTTTCTTTCTCTTCTTAGTATGCCCAAATTTTTGGAGGCTATAAATTTTGCATATGAAAGAATTTTGGGCCCTTTTTCTTTAAATTGCATAGTTTTTTGAGCTCTACAAATTGGTGGCATTAGTTCAAGGACCTATTACTATTTTTGTGAGAATTTTTTTGTGTACAATGGTCCCAATTGGCATTCTCCTATTTTATGCAAGTTTTAATTCCAATAGTCCATTGATGTGATAGTTGATAATTTTCTTCGCATCCAGATCATGTATAATTTAAAATACTTCTTTTGCAACAAGGTCATAGGTTTAAATATTATTTTTATATCATTTATCACAATAGGTTTGATGTCTTTATGAAGCACCAAATACCTAACTCCAACTAATCTCCTTGGTGTAGTGGTTGGTTAGCTATACTATATTATTTGAGAAATTCTAAAATTCATGTGTTTATCCTTATATTTTATTATAATGGATGTTTTACATAATTCTAACAACCCATTAGTGTGGTGATTGGTAATATTTTTGGCTATAATAGGAGTATGTTTTGGATGATCAGTGTAAGGTATGCCTTTTTTCTATAGGTCCTTTCTCATTGTTGGGGTTGATTATTTAGAGACATAGTTATTGCTTTATGATTCAAAAATATTCTCTTGAGATTGGAAGATAGATTGTGTTCACCATAGTGCATGTTGAATTTTCCTATAGAAAGTTCAACATATTGATCAAGGAGGTTAATTTAATAATACATGTTTAGAAGAGGTTGATCTAGTTCATGTACCATTGGTAGAGAGAAGATAGCATGATACATTAACCCATATAAGTATTCATTATGGGGTGAGATGTAGCATCTCTAATATATTCTCTCCTTTATCCCTTGACTCAAATTATGGGGGGTGATAAAATATTTATAATTTGACCTTACTAGATGAAGGTCGACTATGATGAAGTACCTGCAAGTGCTTTTGATAAAATCCTATGGGCAAGTGCTATATAAACCTTCAAACATCTTAATGTAAGTCTATGGGAATTCTATATGTAAGCCTACAAGCATATTTTTATGTAAGCGTACGAGCATTCTTCATTGTGATGCTATTGGCATCTATATGTAAGCTTATAGGCATCTTGATGTAAGCCTAAGGGCACCTTTCACATTTCACCCTTAGTGATATTGGTTAATCCACATTTGTGGATAACCTAGCTTAAAGGGTGTAATTTATTATTGTTTTATTGTAAGTTAATCTCAAGGTAAATTTAATGTTGACTTGAGGCTAACCATTCATTGGGATTTTGGTGTCACTATAAATACTCCTCAATGAGCAATCATTTATATCATAGTGTGATATATAAAAATATAGTGGGGGTGCCTATGAGCACCCACCCCTAATTCCTTCTCTCAAATTGTGTCATTATTTCTCTCTTTTTCATTTATACACTCTTCTATTTTTTTCTTCTTCCTTTTTTTTGCATATGATTGTATTGAATGGATGTTTCAGGATGTCTTTAAAAAATTTATGAATTCCAACTAATTTTCCAACTTTAAACCTTAAAATCTCCGCAATAATCCATTGTAAAAATAGGGTAATATTAATTAAAATATTGGATTTTATATTATTAACCAACTATCCAACAACCTTCTCATAGCATGACAATATTGATTTAAACTCTATGGCCTCATTGACTAAGGAATGACCCAAACAAAATGTAACATCAACATATTAGAGCTAATATTTAAAGGGATCATTTGTTGTAATCTAAATACCCTTTGTTTTTTCTACTATTTTTTCCTTTGACAAAGCTCTTCCCAATGTCTTAATAAGAATAATAAATAGATAAGGAGATAGTGGATCATCTTAGCGGAGTCCATGGGATGATTCAAAGTATTTAATAATGGATCCATTAATTAAAATAAAATATATTAGGGTGCTATAACATCTAATCCATTTAGACCAACTTGATTAAAACTAAAAATTTTGACACTATAATTTAGAAAATTATAGCAAACCCTTGTGACAAGGGGAAAGGTATCATGAAGGACCTCTTACCAACACTCTTCCTCTTTCCTCAACATCACTTCGATACTAGGGAAATTTTGGGAGCTTAAAGTGTAGTTTTGTTGGACTAGTTGAAGAACACCTACATTTCTCCTAAGATACTTCTTTGCCTAAGATTATCCTCAACCTAGCCCAAATGCACATACAAATGTAACAATCAAAGCCTAAACTAAATGCTCTTTTGATTTTTATGAGGAAAGAAATAATGATTTTCCTTTTAAGAGGCTAGGGCATAAGAAGATGAAGCAAACAAATCCTATGATGCAACTACATGCATTTTTTATTAAATGCTAAACTTAATGATTAAGATGGTCCCCTATATGATTGAGACTAACTAGTTCTTGCTTTCTTTTTTTTTTATCTATTTTACCAATAAATAAAAAAACAAGGAAAATCCAAAAGCAAATAAGGAAAAAGAGCACAATCTAAAACACAAGTTATTTATCCCCTTATTGGAAGCTTATTGAAATCTTGTTAGATTGCTTATTGATGGCACTTGAATGCATGAGCTTGAAGAATTGATGCTTGATGATTGCTTGAGATCTTATAGACTTGATTGAAGACTTGAATGCTTGCAAGAACAAGAGTTTAAGTTCTTGCAATGATGGCCTTCACAAGATTGTGCTAATATTTTGGTATAATATTGACATACATAATGCTTTATTGCTACGATTCAGAAGATATTTTGACAAAGTTTTGTTACTTTTGTAGATACCTAAAATTAGACCACCTCTTTTACACCAATCCTTAATGCACACCCACAAAAGTAGCATATTAACCATAACAATTGACTCAACCTTAGAATTTATAGACAAAACCCAACAATGGTGAATCTTTCACCTTAGAGTGATTTCTCCAAAAAATAAATATGCTTTCTATATAGAATATTTCCATCCAATTCAAAACACCCAATCCCTCTCTAGATTTGACCTCTAATTGTCAAATTCATGAATATATCATTTTGTGAATACAACTAGCAAAGTATTCGTATAGGTAGTGTATTTTCTTCCATAAAATTAAAACTTAAAATGTACCTACAAAAGTTAGGCAGAGCATATATTTTTCCTATCCACCCTTCTATCATCGTAGGCAATTGATAGGTAGGCAAGGGAAGTGGTGGATTTCCTTCCACTCTCCCTAATTGCCCAAAAATGACTCCAAATTAAGGGAGAGCTAATTGTAGGCTATAATCAACAATTGATTAACCTTATCACTAGCCAATCTAGTTCACATGCCAACCACCTCACCCCTCCCACTTGGGGATCCCTATGAGGGAAAATTTCTATAAATTGGTCCCTTGGGTTGTCATTAAACAAAACTCCAATTTTATGCTGAAACTTTGCCAAAATAAAAAATAACTCAAGCATAACAAAGTGCTACCAAAATTTTGTTGTAGAGTCATCAAATTATTTGGGGCTTTGAAGGAAGGAAAGGGCATTTTGTACTTGGCACCCTATGATATATTTATTTTAATTATTGTTATTTTGTTTAACATTTCTTGATAGTTGCATAATCTTAGCTCTTTTACATTCATTCCTACGTTCTTTGTATTTAGATCTAACTCTTACATTACCAAAAATTTCTTTCCCTCAATCTTGTATGTACCTCATGAAGCTTATAGGTAGGGAATTGCTTGCAAGATCTAAAAATACTAGTGATAGAATAATAGCAACCCAACATGGCCTATCCTTTATTTTTCTTGTTAATTTAAGCAAATATACCACCTATACCTGAGTTAGGAGGCACATTCAAAATAGACAGTTGAATACCTCATTTTATAAACTCGACATCATTTTATCCCTTCCAGCCTCAAAATAAAATACACCACCTATGACTATTACAAGGAATGTATTCATGACAAATCTAAGAGATCTTAGATCTCTTTGACACCCCACATCCAACCTAGTAAGGTTCACTTTTATGCATCATATTAGCAACCCCTTTAACCCCTATACTTTGTCTAGTCCACTATCAACTTGATTTCATTGTCTTAACCAATTTGCCAACTATAGCACTTCTAGCTGGTGTATTCACTACATATTCTTTGACATCCACATCCAAGGAAAGTCACTTTGATTTTTATAAAAAATGGACCTGACTATGCCAATCAAGAAGATATAGTCTTCTTGTTGTTTGGTAGGCCCCCAAATCATAGTCATACTTTTTTTGTCTTGTTTACAGGTTTTAATGAATTTTCTAGCTGAAGGATTTCTAGGCGATGTATTTGTACAAGAAGTAGATTTGCATCCATATGATGTATTAGCTCCAAATGGTAGAATAGGTAGGTACCCCTTTATCCTTAAACTGTAAATTCTTAGCATAAGTTGTTTACTTATTGTTTACTTCATATTCATATTTTTAGAACACATATAAGAAGAAAAAAAGAATTAAAAAGAACCTTAGCATACAATATATTGTTTCATTTTCTTAGGCATTCAATTATAATTGCATGTAGTTTGCATTAGGATAACCTATGTGTTTACATCCTTCTCATACCCTTGCTTTCAAAAGAAAAAAGAAAAGAAAATTTTATTTTTATAACATAGATAGCATTCAACAAAAAGCTAAATTGCATATAGGATATAATTGTATTTTTACATCTTTGTTCTCATAGTGCATTGCATCAACATCTTATTCATTAGTTTCTAGAACATATTATAACCTAGGTGCCTATCAAATTTAACACATCAAACTAGATTAGGGAATCTATAAACCCTTGGTGAACCTAAATATATCCCACCAAAGATAAACACTACACATGAAAGTGTAGTTCCCCCAAAATGATGAGTTAGCAACAATGCTCTCCTACCCAAGTATGGATGATTCCTGAAGGAACACATTTGGGGATAGTTCCCCCATGCACATTTTTGGCATCCCACTTTGGTAAACCCAGTATGAAAACATCACAAGGATCCCTATCCAAAAAACCTTTGACTTAGGACCTTATCCTTAATCAAGATAAAATAAACCATACTTTAATCAAGATCACTTAATCTTGTTTACTTAGATAAATCAGATTAAATCAAGATAACAAGAATATAACCAATTGTTGGTCCTACTTGGGGAAGGTTAGTGACCCCTTGAGTAACCCAATGTACGAACCTTGGGGGTTATCTTCCTTGGCTAGCATATTAGGGAGGCTAGTGAGAGTCGTAAGGAGGGCTACTTTTCCAAGGTTACATAAGGATATCATACATATTATTCTTATTTGCTATAAGAAATCTCAAAACAAAAATTAATAAATTGAACTCTACCTTTTGCCATGTTTGAACCTCCTTATATCACTCGAAACATTGAACTAAAAAAGGTGTAAAATCTAAGTGCTTCATTTGAATTTCTAAATAAGCAACCTTTGATTGAAAACCTAATATTTAAGAAAAAAGAGGAAGAAGCCCCTCCTTTCAAAACTCTTTCTCTTATTCACAATAAACAAGGAGATGTAGTTTTCAAGTGCATGGATCATCTTATTTATTTCTTACAAGTAAATAAAGAAACCATGGAAGTTGCCTTTAGGATAGAAGAAATGCTTCATTTTGTTGTAGAAGAACCCCTTTTAGAACTTATACACCAATCTAGATCAAATCCTATGAGATCTCAACAACGAGACTCAATTATCACCACAACATTAGGAGGGAGGTCACTACGTATCCCATCCTCCTCAAGAAATTTTGGATCTATACCTCCCAACATAGATCCAATTAGGCTAAACCCTCCTGTATCTTAGCACATAAGTCATCCACAAGTCCAACATATAAACACCCTTCCTAGTATACCTCATGCTTTGAATGTGGTTGCTTCTAACCCATTCTATATTGTACCTATGCCAACTAAAATCCCCTTTACTAACATTCCTCCTACTAACATGCCTTTATAATGTGATCCTAGAATTAATAACATGGCGATCCCTTTTTGATCATCCCATCCAAGTGCTCAATATTATCCTTTAGTCAACCCTTGATCTCAACCTATAGTACCATCAATACCTTATCTTGGATTCCAAGATATCAATGATAGGCTAGAATAGTTAGCAAAAGAAAATTGTGGGTTCAACAATAGTTAGCCTCTACTTAAGGAGGTGTACCTAAAAAGTATTCTTACAAAGATTACTACAATGAACCTATAGAACCTATTTAACAAATAGACCTTATCCTCTGAGCTTTGTGTTGCCAAATTTTTGGTTATATAAGGGAGAAGGTGACCCTATAGAGCACCTTCAAATTTTTATATTTGCATGCCACGAAATCAAATACAATGAGATATTGTTATTGAAGCTTTTTACCACAGGTCTTGGTGATGAGGCCTTAGAATGGTTTTATCAATTACCTCATAACTCAGTTGAGAATGTTTTTGATGTGGATAAAATATTCATTCAATATTTTGCTGCTTATATCATGAAAAAATATACAGTTGATGATCTAAATCAACTAAAAAAAGGGAAACATGAATCCATCAATGAATTCTTTCCTCGATGATAAGCATTATTTAGGAAAATTTCTTTTTCTCTACCACCTAGGGAACTATTGTGTATTTTCATATGCAATTTACAAAAAAAATTGTCATATACCTTAGAGATGACTCGTGTCATATCATTTGAGATGGAATTGACCTTACAAAATAAATGGAAGTTGCCCTTCAACGTAGAGGGAAACTAAAGATTAAGGAAGAATATGAGAAACCACCACATTCTAAAACTAAAGGATAATATAAAAATAAACATGTTGTGAGTGATGGTGTGATTGACTCTCACCCCAACACTAATCCTAAAACATATAATGTTAGTATTTCTATAATATTAAATAAGTTAATCTTAGCTAAAATTCAGGAAAAATATCCCAAAACATTTACCAGTATAAACTAATCTCTTTCCTTTGTGTGATGTAGTTATTGGATGCTAATATGATAGAGCTACCCCTTATAAGGCAACATGAGCCTAAAAGGGAAAAGCTTTCTTGGTTCAAGGCTAACCAAAAGTGCACTTTCCATTGCACTAATAGTCACAACACAAATAAATGTATCACTCTTAAAAATGTGGTACAAGACCTCATCAATGAAGGTTACCTAGTGGTTTATAGTCCTAAACAAGCAACATCTTCCAGTTAAGATTTGGGGATATTCCAAGACCCCCTACCTAAACATGGACAAAATATTGTCAATCAAGTACAATATAAGAATATCCCTCCATTGGACCAGAACATGATAGGGATGATTCATGTTAGCACTATAACTAGATAATAGGCCAAAGAGAAGGGTAAAGCCTATGAATCACCTCCTAAACCTCCCCTAGTTTTGTGTCCTAGATGTGCTACTACTCCTAAAGAACCACCTTTGGTTCTAAAACCTCAAGGAAAAAAAAACTTTTAACCTCCAACAATAAATAGAGGACACACCAGCTAAAATCTCCATACTTGAGTTGTTATGAACTTCTCTGAGTCATAGAGAGAATTTTTTTAAGCTTCTAAGATAACAAATAGTGCCCAAAAATATTAGTCATAATGATTGTCACTTAGCATGAACCACATGACTATATCCTTCTTTAAGGATGACATTCTACCTACCTCTATGCTTAGAGAGATACCCTTGTATATAACTTGCAATATCGATGAGCAATCCATCAAAGGGATTCTCATTGATAATGGTTCATCAATCAATGTTTGTAGCCTTAGCTTTAATCATAGGATAGGGCTCAACAAAGAAGATTTAGAAAAGTCAAACATTATCATAAAGGCTTATGAAAACAAAGAATGAGAAGCTACCAAAACTATAGTTCTACCAATAATAGTAGGGCCTCGTATTTTAAACAGATTATTTTATGTGTTTCCCTATGAGCTAAACTATAATCTTATTTTGGGGTGATCTTGGATCCATGCGATGTAGGTTGTCCCCTCAACTTACCACCAACGTGTCAAATTTGAATATTAGGATAAGTTGTATAGCATAGTAGCTAACCATGATTCTTTAACCTATTGCTAGAATATCCAATCAAAAAATCTAAAAGCTCAGCTTTGTTATTCATTAAATGCTTTCCATCCCTTCAAAGATGATACTTTAAGGGTTAACTCCCTTAAATAAACAAGCATGCATTAAGAAGAAGGAACTATAGTCAAGCCATCACAAAAGGTAAATAAAAGGTTGAGTATATCCACAACATAAACCTTAATAACCAATACCATGAGCTATTATCTTAGACTTGGTTAGGTTACCCCCATTAATGCATGCTTTTAGTTTACCATCTAGGTGGGGAACACTTTAGATTGACTATTAGTGCATACTTTCTAAAAGCTCTCGAAAAGAGCTACAACAATGTAGGACGACATTATACTGATTGTAGTGTGTTTTAATATTTTTGGTTTTCTAGTCTATTTTCCATAATTTTATTTTTATTTTTCTAACCCTTCCTTTTGCAGATTTTTTTTAAACTTCGGCGACTAAAAAAAAATTAAAAAAAAAAAAAAATTCATAAATAAATGCATGGGTGTGAAAAATGAGCTTCAATATTTCATCCGAAATAATTTTGATATCATTCTGAAGTCATTTTGAATTTATAAAAATTATTTAAAGTTGCTATTTTTTAAGGATTTTTATAATTTAGGAATTTCTTATTTTTTCATATTTTGAAGGTAAATCGATTTTCAGGCTTTACATTTGCATTCACAAACAATAAATGAACTCTCCTTTATGAAAATTACAATTTCATTAAAGGGGGTAGTTCATACGGTATTCCATTGACCATCATTTTGAATTTTGGGGGCAAAACTTTTTGTAGTCATAACTCCTTGCTCGTTGCTCGGATTGACTATTAGTGCATACTTTCTGAAAGCTCTCGAAAAGAGCTACAACAACGTAGGACAAAATTATACTAACTGTAGTGTGTTTTAATATTTTTGGTTTTCAAGTCCATTTTCCATAATTTTATTTTTATTTTTCTAACCCTTCCTTTTGCAGATTTTTTTTAAACTTCGACGACTAAAATAAAAATTAAAAAAAATAAAATTTCATAAATAAATTCATGGATGTGAAAAATGAGCTTCAATATTTCATCCAAAATAATTTTGATCTCATTTTGAAGTCATTTTGAATTTATAAAAATTATTTAAAATTGTTGTTTTATAAGAATTTTTATAATTTCATAATTTCACATTTTTTTTCATATTTTGAAGGTAAATCGATTTTTCGACTTTGCATTTGCATTCACATACAATAAATGAACTTCCGTTTATGAAAATTACAATTTCTTTAAAGGGGGGTAGTTCATACAACATTCCATTGGCCATCATTTTGAATTTTGGGGGCAAAACTTCTTGGGGTCATAACTCCTCACTTGTTGCTCGGATTGACTATTAGTGCATATTTTTGGAAAGCTCTCGAAAAGAGCTACAACAACGTAGGATGTCATCATACTAACTATAGTGTATTTTAACATTTTTGGCTTTCTGGTCCTTTTTCCATAATTTTATTTTTATTTTTCTAACCCTTTTGCAGATTTTTTATAAACTTTGGTGACTAAAATAAAAATAAAATAAAATTTCATAAATAAATGCATGGGTGTGAAGAATGAGCTTCGATCCTTCATCCGAAATAATTTTGATCTCATTCTAAAGTCATTTCGAGTTTATAAAAATTATTTAAAGTTGCTATTTTATAAGGATTTTTTATAATTTCAGAATTTCACATTTTTTCATATTTTAAATGCAAATCGATTTTTAGGCTTTGCATTTGCATTCACAGACAATAAATGAACTTTCCTTTATGAAAATTACAATTTCATTAAAGGGGGTAGTTCATATGGTATTCCATTGACCATCATTTTGAATTTTGGGGGCAAAACTTTCCAGGGTCATAACTCCTCGCTCGTTGCTCAGATTGACTATTAGTGCATACATTCCGAAAGCTCTCGAAAAGAGCTACAACAACGTAGGACAGAATAATACTGACTATAGTGTGTTTTAATATTTTTGATTTTCTAATCCATTTTCCATAATTTTATTTTTATTTTTCTAATCCTTCCTTTTGCAATTTTTTTTAAACTTCAGAGACTAAAATAAAAATTAAAAAAATAAAATTTTATAAATAAATGCATTAGTGTAAAAAATGAGCCTCAATATTTCATCCGAAATAATTTTGATCTCATTCGAAAGTCATTTTGAATTTATAAAAATTATTTAAATTTGATGTTTTATAAGGATTTTTATAATTTCAGAATTTCATATTTTTTGCAAAAGGAAATGCATGGGTGTGAGGAATGAGCCTCAATTATAATTTTCAAAGTTTTTGAATTTATACCCTTCATTTTGTAGATTTTTTTTAAACTTCAACAACAATAAAATTAAAATTAAAATTAAAATTTCATAAATAAATGCATGGGTGTGAGGAATGAACTTCAATATTTCATCTGAAATAACTTTTAACTCATTCTAAAGTCATTTTGAATTTATAAAAATTATTTAAAGTTAATATTTTATAAGGATTTTTATAATTTTGAAATTTCATATTTTTTTCATATTTTGAAGGTAAATCAATTTTTAGGCTTTGCATTTGCATTCACATATAATAAATAAACTCCCCTTTATGAAAATTACAATTTCATTAAAGAGGGTAGTTCATACAACATTCTATTGGCCATCATTTTGAATTTTGGGGGTAAAACTTCCCGGGGTCATAACTCCTCGCTCGTTGCTCGGATTGACTATTAGTGCATATTTTCGAAAAGCTCTCGAAAATAGCTACAACAACGTAGGGCAACATTTGACTATAGTGTGTTTTAACATTTTTGGCTTTCTCATCTATTTTCTAGAATTTTAATTTTATTTTTCTAACCCTTCATTTTGCAGATTTTTTTAAACTTCGGTGACTAAAAAAAATAAAAATAAAATAAAATTTCATAAATAAATGCATAGGTGTGAAGAATGAGCTTCAATATTTCATCTGACACAACTTTTAACTCATTATGAAGTCATTTTGAATTTATAAAAATTATTTAAAGTTATTGTTTTAAAAGAATTTTTTATAATTTCGAAATTTCACATTTTTTCATATTTTAAAGGTAAACCGATTTTCAAGCTTTACATTTGCATTCACAGACAATAAATGAATTTTCATTTATAAAAATTACAATTTCATTGAAGGGGGTTGTTCATACGACATTCTATTGACCATCATTTTAAATTTTGGGGGCAAAACTTTTCGGGGTCATAACTCCTCGCTCTTTGCTCGGATTGACTATTAGTGCATACTTTCTAAAAGCTCTCAAAAAGAGCTACAACACCGTACAATGGCATTATACTAACTGTAGTGTGTTTTAATATTTTTGGTTTTCTAGTCCATTTTCCATTATTTTATTTTTATTTTTCTAACCCTTCCTTTTGTAGATTTTTGATAAACTTCGGTGACTAAAATAAAAATAAAAATAAAATAAAATTTCATAAATAAATCCATGGGTATGAAGAATGAGATTTGATCCTTCATCCGAAAAATTTTGATCTCATTCTGAAGTCATTTCGAATTTATAAAAATGATTTAAACTTGCTATTTTTTAAAGATTTTTATAATTTTGGAATTTCACATTTTTTCATATTTTGAAGGTGAATCAATTCTCAGGCCTTACATTTGCACTCATAGATAATAAATGAACTTTCATTTATGAAAATTATATTTTCATTAAAGGGGGGTAGTTCATACGGTATTCCATTGACCATCATTTTGAATTTTGGGGGTAAAACTTTTCGGGGTCAGAACTCCTCGCTGGTTGCTCGGATTGACTATTAGTGCATACTTTCTAAAAGCTCTCGAAAAGAGCTGCAACAACGTAGGACGACATTATACTAACTATAGTGTGTTTTAATATTTTTGGTTTTCTATTCCAATTTCCATAATTTTATTTTTATTTTTCTAACCCTTCATTTTGTAGATTTTTTTTAAACTTCGGTGACTAAAATAAAAATAAAAAAAATTAAAATTTCATAAATAAATGCATGGGTGTGAAAAATGAGCTTCAATATTTCATCCAAAATAATTTTGATTTCATTCTAAAGTCATTTTGAATTTATAAAAATAATTTAAAATTGTTGTTTTACAAGGATTTTTATAATTTCATATTTTTTATATTTTGAAGTAAATTGATTTTTAGGCTTTCCATTTGCATTCACAGAAAATAAATGAACTTCTCTTTATGAAAATTATAATTTCTTTAAAGGGGTGTAGTTCATACAACATTCCATTGGCCATCATTTTGAATTTTAGGGGCAAAACTTCCTGGGGTCATAACTCCTCACTTGTTGCTCGGATTGATTACTATTTCATATTTTTGAAAAGCTCTCGAAAAGAGCTACATTAGCATAGGGTGTCATCATACTAACTATAGTGCATTTTAACATTTTCAGCTTTCTGGTCCTTTTTCCATAATTTTATTTTTATTTTTCTAACTCTTTTGTAGATTTTTTATAAACTTCGATGACTAAAATAAAAATAAAAATAAAATAAAATAAAATTTTATAAATAAATGCATGGGTATGAAAAATGAGCTCCGATCCTTCATCCAAAATAATTTTAATCTCATTCTGAAGTCATTTCGAATTTATAAAAATTGTTTAAAGTTGTTATTTTATAAGGATTTTTATAATTTTGGAATTTCACATTTTTTCATATTTTGAAGGTAAATCAATTTTCAGACTTTGCATTTGCATTCACATACAATTTCATTAAAGGACAATAGTTCATATGATATTCCATTGACCATCATTTTGAATTTAATTTTTATTTTTCTAACTTTTCTTTTGCAGATTTTTTTTAAACTTTGGTGACTAAAAAAATATTAAAATTTTATAAATAAATACATAGGTGTGAAGAATGAGCTTCGATCCTCCATCTAAAATAATTTTGATCTTATTCTGAAGTCATTTCGAATTTATAAAATTTATTTAAAGTTGTTATTTTATAAGAATTTTTATAATTTCGAAATTTCACATTTTTTCATATTTTGAAGGTAAATCGATTTTCAAGCTTTACATTTGCATTCACAGACAATAAATGAACTTTTTTTTATGAAAATTACAATTTCATTAAAGGGGGGTAGTTCATACTGTATTCCATTGACCATCATTTTGAATTTTGGGACTAAAACTTTTCGAGGTCATAACTCCTCGCTCGTTGCTCGGATTGACTATTAGTGCATACTTTCTGAAAGCTCTCTAAAAGAGCTACAACAACGTAGGACGACATTATACTAACTGTAGTGTGTTTTAAAATTTTGGTTTTCTTATCCATTTTTCATAATTTTATTTTTATTTTTTTAACCCTTCCTTTTTCAAATTTTTTAAAACTTCAGAGAATAAAAATAAAAAAAAAATTATAAATAAATGCATGGGTGTGAAAAATGAGCTTCAATATTTCATCCGAAATAATGTTGATCTCATTCTGAAGTCATTTTGAATTTATAAAAATTATTTAAAGTTGATGTTTTATAAGGATTTTTAAAATTTTGGAATTTCACATTTTTTTCATATTTTGAAAGTAAATCGATTTTTAGGCTTTGCATTTGCATTCAGAGAAAATAAATGAAATTCCCTTTATGAAAATTATAATTTCATTGAAGGGGGGTAGTTCATACAACATTCCATTGGCCATCATTTTGAATTTTGGGGGCAAAACTTCCTAGGGTCATAACTCCTCGCTTGTTGGTCAGATTGACTATTAGTGCATATTTTCGGAAATCTCTCGAAAAGAGCTACAACAAAGTAGGCGACATCATACTAACTATAGTGTGTTTTAACATTTTTGGGTTTCTGGTTCATTTTCTAGAATTTTATTTTTATTTTTCTAACCCTTTCTTTTTTTAGATTTATTTTAAACTTTGACGACTAAAATAAAAATAAAAATTTCAAATTTCATAAATAAATGTATTGGTGTGAAGAATGAGCTTCAATATTTCATCCGAAATAATTTTGATCTCATTCTGAAGTCATTTCGAATTTATAAAAATTATTTAAAGTTGTTTTATAAGGATTTTTATAATTTTATAATTTTTGATTTTTTTATATTTTGAAGGTAAATCCATTTTTTAGGTTTTGCATTTGCATTCACAAACAATAAATGAACTTCCCTTTATGAAAATTACAATTTATTTAAAGGGGGGTAGTTCATACAACATTTCATTGGCCATCATTTTGAATTTTTGGGGTAAAACTTCCCGGGGTCATAACTCCTCACTTGTTGCTTGGATTGACTATTAGTGCATATTTTTGAAAAGCTCTCGAAAAGAGCTACAACAACGTAGGGAGCCATCATACTAACTATAGCATATTTTAATATTTTTGACTTTTTGATCCTTTTTCCATTATTTTATTTTTATTTTTCTAACCCTTTCTTTTGCAGATTTTTTATAAACTTCGGTGACTAAAATAAAAATAAAAATAAAATAAAATTTCATAAATAAATGCATGGGTTTGAAGAATGATATTCGATCCTTCATCCGAAATAATTTTTATCTCATTATGAAGTCATTTTGAATTTATAAAAATGATTTAAAGTTGCTATTTTATAAGGATTTTAATAATTTTGAAATTTCACATTTTTTCATATTTTGAAGGAAAATCGATTTTCAGGCTTTGCATTTGCATTTACATACAATAAATGAACTTTCCTTTATGAAAATTACAATTTCATTAAAGGGGGTAGTTCATACGGCACTCCATTGACCATCATTTTGAATTTTGGTGGTAAAACTTCCCGGGGTCATAACTCCTCGCTCGTTGCTCGGATTGACTATTAGTGCATACTTTTGAAAATCTCTCGAAAAGAGCTAAAACAACGTAGGACGAAATCATACTAACTATAGTGTGTTTTAATATTTTTGATTTTCTAATCCATTTTTCATAATTTTATTATTATTTTTCCAACCATTCATGTTATAGATTTTTTTCTAAACTTTGACAACTACAATAAAAATTAAAATAAATTAAAATTTCATAAATAAATGCAAGGGTGTGAAGAATGAGCTTTGATCCTTCATCCAAAATAATTTTGATCTCATTCTGAACTCATTTCGAATTTATAAAAATTATTTAAAATTGTTATTTTATAAGGATTTTTATAATTTTGAAATTTCACATTTTTTCATATTTTGAAGGTAAATCGATTTTCAGGCTTTACATTTGCATTCAGAGACAATAAATGAACTTTCCTTTATGAAAATTATAATTTCATTAAAGGGGGGTAGTTCATACGACATTCCATTGAGCATCATTTTGAATTTTGGGGGTAAAACTTTTCGGGGTCATAACTCCTCGCTCATTGCTCGGATTGACTATTAGTGTATACTTTCTGAAAGCTCTCGAAAAGAGCTACAACAATGGAGGACGACATTATACTGATTGTAGTTTGTTTTAATATTTTTGGTTTTCTAGTCCATTTTTCATAATTTTATTTTTATTTTTCCAACCCTTCCTTTTGTAGATTTTTTTTAAACTTCGATGACTAAAATAAAAATTAAAAAAATAAATGTTTATAAATAAATGCATGGTGTGAAAAATGAGCTTCAATATTTCATCCGAAATAATTTTGATCTCATTCTGAAGTCATTTTGAATTTATAAAAATTATTTAAAGTTGTTATTTTATAAGGATTTTTATAATTTTGGAATTTCACATTTTTTCATATTTTGAAGGTAAATCGATTTTCAGGCTTTACATTTGCATTCACGGACAATAAATGAACTTTTCTTTATGAAAATTACAATTCTATTGAAGGGGGTAATTCATACGGTATTCCATTGAGCATCATTTTGAATTTTGGGGGTAAAACTTCTCGGGGTCATAACTCCTCGCTCGTTGCTCGGATTGACTATTAGTGCATACTTTCTAAAAGCTCTCAAAAAGAGCTACAACAACATAGAACGACAATATACAGACTGTAGTGTGTTTTAATATTTTTGGTTTTCTAGTCCATTTTCCATAATTTTATTTTTATTTTTCTAACTCTTTCTTTTGAAGATTTTTTTTAAAACTTTGATGACTAAAATAAAAATTTAAAAAAAATTAAAATTTCATAAATAAATGCATGGGTGTGAAAATGAGCTTCAATATTTCATCCGAAATAATTTTGATCTCATTCTGAAGTCATTTTGAATTTATAAAAATTATTTAAAATTGTTGTTTTATAAGGATTTTTATAATTTCATATTTTTTTCATATTTTGAAGGTAAATTGATTTTACGGCTTCGCATTTGCATTCAAAGACAATAAAGGAACTTCCTTTTATGAAAATTACAACTTCTTTAAAGGGGGGTAGTTCATACAACATTCCATTGGCCATCATTTTGAATTTTTGGGGCAAAACTTTTCGGGGTCATAACTTCTCGCTTGTTGCTCGGATTGACTATTAATGCATATTTTTAGAAATATTTTGAAAAGAGCTACAACAACGTAGGGTGTCATCATACTAATTATAGTGCATTTTAAAAATTTTGGCTTTCTGGTCCTTTTTTCATAATTTTATTTTTATTTTTATTTTTGTAACCCTTTTGTAGATTTTTTATAAACTTCGATGACTAAATAAAAATAAAAATAAAATAAAATTTCATAAATAAATGCATGGGTATGAAGAATGATCTTCGATCCTTCATCCAAAATAATTTTGATCTCATTTTGAAGTCATTTCAAATTTATAAAAATTATTTAAAGTTGTTATTTTATAAGGATTTTTATAATTTTGAAATTTCACATTTTTTCATATTTTGAAGGCAAATCGATTTTCAGACTTTGCATTTGCATTCACAGATAATAAATGAACTTTTCTTTATAAAAATTACAATTTCATTAAAGGGGGGTAGTTCATACGACATTCCATTGACCATCATTTTGAATTTTGGGGGTAAAACTTCCCGGGGTCATAACTCCTCGCTCGTTGCTCGGATTGACTATTAGTGCATATTTTTCAAAAGCTCTCAAAAAGAGCTACAAAAATGTAGGACAACATCATACTGACTGTAGTGTGTTTTAATATTTTTGGTTTTCTAATCCATTTTCCATAACATCATACTGACTGTAGTGTGTTTTAATATTTTTGGTTTTCTAATCCATTTTCCATAATTTTATTATTATTTTTCCAACCCTTCTTTTTGTAGATTTTTTTAAACTTCGACGACTAAAATAAAAATTAAAATTTCATAAATAAATGCATGGGTGTTAAGAATGAGCTTCGATCCTTCATCCAAAATAATTTTGATCTCATTCTAAAGTCATTTCAAATTTATAAAAGTTATTTAATGTTGCTATTAAATAACGATTTTTATAATTTTGGAAATTCACATTTTTTCATATTTTGAAGCTAAATTGATTTTCAGGCTTTACATTTGCATTCACAAATAATAAATGAACTTTCCTTTATGAAAATTACAATTTCATTAAAGGGGGGTAGTTCATACGACATTCCATTGACCATCATTTTGAATTTTTGAGGCAAAAATTTTCGGGGTCATAACTCGTCGCTCGTTGTTCGGATTGACTATTAGTGCATACTTTTCAAAAGCTCTCAAAAAGAGCTACAAAAATGTAGGACAACATCATACTGACTGTAGTGTGTTTTAATATTTTTGGTTTTCTAATCCATTTTCCATAACATCATACTGACTGTAGTGTGTTTTAATATTTTTGGTTTTCTAATCCATTTTCCATAATTTTATTATTATTTATCCAACCCTTCTTTTTGTAGATTTTTTTTAAACTTCGACGACTAAAATAAAAATTAAAATTTCATAAATAAATGCATGGGTGTTAAGAATGAGCTTCGATCCTTCATCCAAAATAATTTTGATCTCATTCTAAAGTCATTTCAAATTTATAAAAGTTATTTAATGTTGCTATTAAATAACGATTTTTATAATTTTGGAAATTCACATTTTTTCATATTTTGAAGCTAAATTGATTTTCAGGCTTTACATTTGCATTCACAAATAATAAATGAACTTTCCTTTATGAAAATTACAAATTCATTAAAGGGGGGTAGTTCATACGACATTCCATTGACCATCATTTTGAATTTTTGAGGCAAAAATTTTCGGGGTCATAACTCGTCGCTCGTTGTTCGGATTGAGCTTCGACGACTAAAATAAAATAAAATAATTAAAATTTCGACGACTAAAATAAAATAATTAAAATTTCATAAATAAATGCATGGGTGTGAAGAATGAGCTTCGATCCTTCATCCGAAATAATTTTGATCTCATTCTGAAGTCATTTTGAATTTATAAAAATGATTTAAAGTTGCTATTTTATAAGGATTTTTATAATTTTAGAATTTCACATTTTTTCATATTTTGAAGGCAAATCGATTTTCAGGCTTTGCATTTGCATTCACATACAATAAATGAACTTTCCTTTATGAAAATTACAATTTCATTATAAGGGGGTAGTTCATACGACATTCCATTGACCATCATTTTGAATTTTGGTGGTAAAACTTCTCGGGGTCATAACTCCTCGCTCGTTGCTCGGATTGACTATTAGTGCATACTTTTCGAAAGCTCTCGAAAAGAGCTAAAACAACGTAGAACGACATCATACTGACTATGGTGTGTTTTAATATTTTTGATTTTCTAATCCATTTTTCATAATTTTATTTTTATTTTTCCAACCCTTCCTTTTATAGATTTTTTTTAAACTTCGACGACTAAAATAAAAATTAAAATAAATAAAATTTCATAAATAAATGCAGGGGTATGAAGGATGAGCTTTGATCCTTCATCCAAAATAATTTTGATCTCATTCTGAACTCATTTCGAATTTATAAAAATTATTTAAAGTTGTTATTTTATAAGGATTTTTATAATTTTGGAATTTCACATTTTTTCATATTTTGAAGGTAAATCGATTTTCAAGCTTTGCATTTGCATTCAAAGACAATAAATGAACTTTCCTTTATGAAAATTACAATTTCATTAAAGGGGGGTAGTTCATACGACATTCCATTGAGCATCATTTTGAATTTTGGGGGTAAAACTTTCCGAGGTCATAACTCACTCATTGCTCATTTTTTTTTAAAAACTTCCGGTTTTGGTCCCCCAAAAACCAACCTTTCTTTTCCCCTCCCCCCCCTCTTTTTTCCCCCCCCCCCCCACCACCCACCAAAACACACCCCCCCAACCCAAAAAACAACAAACCCCTTTTGTTTCTCCCCCTTGGCTCGTATTGACTATTAGTGTATACTTTCTGAAATCTCTCAAAAAAGAGCTACAACAACATAGGACGACATTATACTAATTGTAGTGTGTTTTAATATTTTTGGTTTTCTAGTCCATTTTCCATAATTTTATTTTTATTTTTCTAACCCTTCCTTTTGCAGATTTTTTTAAACTTCGATGACTAAAATAAAAATAAAAAAAAATAAATTTCATAAATAAATGCATGGTGTGAAAAATGAGCTTCAATATTTCATTCGAAATAATTTTTATCTCATTCTGAAGTCATTTTGAATTTATAAAAATTATTTAAAGTTGATGTTTTATAAGGATTTTTATAATTTCGGAATTTCACATTTTTTCATATTTTGAAGGTAAACCGATTTTCAGACTTTACATTTGCATTCAAAGACAATAAATGAACTTTTATTTATGAAAATTACAATTTCATTAAAGGGGGTAGTTCATACGGCATTCCATTGAGCATCATTTTGAATTTTGGGGGTAAAACTTTTCGGGGTCATAACTCCTCGCTCGTTGCTCGGATTGACTATTAGTGCATACTTTCTAAAAGCTCTCGAAAAGAGCTACAACAACATAGGACGCCAATATACTGACTGTAGTGTGTTTTAATATTTTTGGTTTTCTAGTCCATTTTCCATAATTTTATTTTTATTTTTCTAACCCTTCCTTTTGAAGATTTTTTTAAAACTTCGACGACTAAAATAAAAATTTAAAAAAAATTAAAATTTCATAAATAAATGCATGGGTGTGAAAACGAGCTTCAATATTTCATCCGAAATAATTTTGATCTCATTCTGAAGTCATTTTGCATTTATAAAAATTATTTAAAATTGTTGTTTTATAAGGATTTTTATAATTTCATATTTGTTTCATATTTTGAAGGTAAATCAATTTTTCGGATTTGCATTTGCATTCACAGACAATAAATGAACTTCCCTTTATGAAAATTACAATTTCATTAAAAGGGGGTAGTTCATACAACATTCCATTGGCCATCATTTTGAATTTTGGGGGCAAAACTTCCCAGGGTCATAACTCCTCACTTGTTGCTCGGATTGACTATTAGTGCATATTTTCATAAAGCTCTCAAAAAGAGCTACAACAACGTAGGGTGTCATCATACTAAGTATAGTGCATTTTAAATTTTTTGGCTTTGTGGTCCTTTTTCCATAATTTTGTTTTTATTTTTCTAACCCTTTTGTAGATTTTTTATAAACTTCGGTGACTAAATAAAAATAAAAATAAAATAAAATTTCATAAATAAATGCATGGGTATGAAGAATGAGCTTTGATCCTTCATCCAAAATAATTTTGATCTCATTTTGAAGTCATTTCAAATTTATAAAAATTATTTAAAGTTGTTATTTTATAAGGATTTTTATAATTTTGAAATTTCACATTTTTTCATATTTTGAAGGTAAATCGATTTTCAGACTTTGCATTTGCATTCACAGATAATAAATGAACTTTCCTTTATGAAAATTACAATTTCATTAAAGGGGGATAGTTCATACGGCATTCCATTGACCATCATTTTGAATTTTGGGGGTAAAACTTCTCGGGGTCATAACTCCTCGCTCGTTGCTCGGATTGACTATTAGTGCATACTTTTCGAAAGCTCTCAAAAAGAGCTACAACAATGTAGGATGACATCATACTGATTGTAGTGTGTTTTAATATTTTTGGTTTTCTAATCCATTTTCCATAATTTTATTATTATTTTTCCAACCCTTCTTTTTGGAGATTTTTTTAAACTTCGACGACTAAAATAAAAATTAAAAAAAATAAAATTTCATAAATAAATGCATGGGTGTTAAGAATGAGCTTCGATCCTTCATCCAAAATAATTTTGATCTCATTCTGAAGTCATTTTGAATTTATAAAAATTATTTAAAGTTGCTATTAAATAAGGATTTTTATAATTTTGGAAATTCACATTTTTTCATATTTTGAAGTTAAATCGATTTTCAGGCTTTACATTTGCATTCACAGACAATAAATGAACTTTCCTTTATGAAAATTACAATTTCATTAAAGGGGGTAGTTCATACAACATTCCATTGACCATCATTTTGAATTTTTGGGGCAAAACTTTTTGGGGTCATAACTCCTCGCTCGTTGCTCGGATTGACTATTAGTGCATACTTTCTTAAAGCTCTCGAAAAGAGCTACAACATTGTAGGACAACATTATACTAATTGTAGTGTGTTTTAATATTTTTGGTTTTCTAGTCCATTTTCCATAATTTTATTTTTATTTTTCTAACCCTTCCTTTTGCAGATTTTTTTTAAACTTCGACGACTAAAATAAAATAATTAAAATTTCATAAATAAATGCATGGTGTGAAAAATGAGATTCAATATTTCATCCGAAATAATTTTGATCTCATTCTGAAGTCATTTTGAATTTATAAAAATTATTTAAAGTTGCTATTTTATAAGGATTTTTATAATTTCGAAATTTCACATTTTTTCATATTTTGAAGGTAAATCGATTTTTAGGCTTTACATTTGCATTCACAGACAATAAATGAACTTTCCTTTATGAAAATTACAATTTCATTAAAGGGGGGTAGTTCATACGACATTCCATTGAGCATCATTTTGAATTTTAGGGGTAAAACTTTTCGGGGTCATAACTCCTCGCTCGTTGCTCGGATTGACTATTAGTGCATAGTTTCTAAAAGCTCTCAAAAAGAGCTACAACAACATAGGATGAAATTATACTAAATGTAGTGTGTTTTAATATTTTTGGTTTTCTAGTCCATTTTTCATAATATTATTTTTATTTTTCTAACCCTTCCTTTTGTAGATTTTTTTAAACTTCGGAGACTAAAATAAAAATTAAAAAAATTAAAATTTTATAAATAAATTCATGGGTGTGAAAAATGAGCTTCAATATTTCATCCAAAATAATTTTGATCTCATTTTGAAGTCATTTTGAATTTATAAAAATTATTTAAAATTGTTGTTTTATAAGGATTTCTTCTACTATCATGACATCCTTTAATAGAGAACTAGTAATTCCTTCTACTATCATGACATCCTTTGTCTCTCAAGATTTCTTCTCCCTCATTGGAAAATTTGTTGCTTATTGTCTAGACATTGAATCCATTAAAATTTGGGCTTTCTCAAAATGGTATCCTCGCAACATGGACCTATTCATGATTCCTAGGGGCTTCTTCCTCATTAGATTAAATAATTTTAAAGACACTAGTCACATTCTTACTAGTGGATCTTGGTTCTTTGGCTGATGGAGTCTCTTCCTTAGGATATGGGGTGCTAATTTCATCCCTAAAACTCAAAGCATAAATTCAGTTCCTATCTAGGTTAGGCTTCCAAGGCTTCCCATTCAGTTTTGGAATGACAAAATCCTAAGAGAAATTGCATGAACTATCGAGGGCCTGGTTGCTTTCAATTTGATGACCAAATCTAAATCTCGAATGGTGTACATTCACTTGTGTATCAATGCTAATTTAGAATCAAAGCTACCTACATACACTGATAAAGTTTTTGGTTCTTACCATAAATGGTGGATTATTAAATATGAGAATAAACTAGATTTCTACACTAAATCGTAAAAGAAGGGCCATCTCAGGTCACAATACGCCTCTCTCAAAAAATAATCTTGGAAATAATGACATCATGCTAAGAAATCCTTAGAAGATGATCAAAAATCCAATATCCAAAAGAAGAATCCAATTGATGCCAACCTCAGCAACAATATTCTAAAATCTCAAGGCAAGGAGATGATCCCTACTTCCAATGAAGGCCCTTTTGACCAGGTATGTTCCTCCTTCACTGATCCTAATTACTTTAACTCTTTATATGAGTCTCATAATGACCAAGTTAAAAAAATTTCTCCTAATGATATCCCTCTTCTTGAGTCCTAAGAGTGTCCTACGAGGTTTCTTCCCATTGTTTTCCAATAATGAGATGTCCCCCTCTAGTTCAGGCCCTTCAGGTCTTCCTCTCTCCAAGGATTCCTTTGCCCTCCTTAATGACTTCTCACCCCCTATGGGGTTTATATCATCTCCTTTTGGTGATCTCAATACCAGTGATCTGGATGAGTCTTCAAGCCCCCCAATATTGGTAACCAAAAATCAAAAGAAATGCTCAACTGATGTGGGAAGCAATAAGAAGAAAGATAGACCATCTAATCAAGTGATATGAAGAAAATAAACCAAGGATGAAATAGCCAATGACACTCAAGCCACACTTTTCTCATACCTTAAAGATAACCCTAGGGGGGAAATGCACAAAGAAGATGGAAAACAAACCAAACCCCCCTCATCCCATGGTAGGGAGGAAAAATATTCCTCCAAAGATCATAAATGAAGATCCTCTCATGGAATGTGAGAGGCCTTAATGGACTAATCAAGCAGAGGTTGGTGTCATCCATAAGGAAATACCTTAAACCCAATATCATTCTCCTTCAAGAAACTAAAATTGATGAAGACAACATGGGAAAATTTTCCAAAGCCATATGGAAAAGTAGTGAATTCATTGCCAACCCAACTCGAGGCACCTTTGGAGGCCTCCTCTATTTGTGGGATCCATCCAAAGTTGAAGGTAGACTCTTATCTACCTCAAACAAAATCATAAATATTTTTTTGTATTGTAAAGGCACCAAAGCAAGGTGGGTGCTTTCAAACATCTATGCTCCTAATAATACACCAGGGTAGTTGGCCTTGTGGAAATAGCCTTAGTCTAAATATATATATTTTCTAATGAATCTTGGATGGTGTCTAGAGACTTCAATTCTCCCCTTTATCCATTAGATAATAGTGGAGGAACTGCTATCACACCTAGATGTTATGAGGATTTTGTTGAGTTTGTTGACAACAATGAGCTAATGTATATCCAGCTTAAAGGAACCAATTTTACTTGGAGCAATAAAAGGATGGGAAGCCAACTCATTCAGCTTAGACTTGATAGATTCCTCCTATCCAAAGATGTCATTCACCTTTTTGGTGATGCCTTCCTGCATTCCCACCCTAATATTGTCTTGGATCACAACCCTCTTATCCTAGAAGACCTCCATCCAACTTCTTCATTCAAAACTTCTCTTTAGATTTGAATCCATGTGGCTTCAACACCTGGATCTCAAAAATCATATTATTGAGTGGTGGAACAAGAATTTCACATGGCCTCTTATTACCCAAGTCACCAAGAAACTCAACTTTATCAAAGTTAACCTCAAATATTGGAGTAAGGAAGTGTTTGGTAACATCTTTGAAAACAAACAACAAATCTAGAGGTAGCTCAACATCATTGAAGAAGATGTTCAAAGTGGGAACTATTCATCAAAATCCAGAAGCAAGGAAAGAGACCTCCTATCTGAGTTTCATAACATCCTAGAAAAGGAAGAAGTCTTCTGGAGACAAAAATACAAAGCTTTATGGATTAAAGAGGGATACTCCAACACAAAGTACATTTATGCTATGACTCTCATAAAGAAATTCTAGAGCCTTTTCCAACATCTCTAGGGATCCCCTCTCAATTGGAAACCATGTGCTCTCTACTGCCATTGAAAACTTAAATTTGGTACCCTCTTTTGAGTCCCCTGGATCAGGCTTAGAGTCTAGGATGGTTGCCTTACTCAACCTTTAACTAGCTCTTTCTCGTCCTTCCATGCCTCCTATTAATAGAGCTATTGTCAGGTGGTCTTCACCCCCTATTGGCTAGATTAAGCTCAACTTTGATGGAGCAACCAAAGGAAACCCTAGAAAAGCTAGAGCTAGAGGCATCTTTAGATATGATCACAAGAGAATCATTCTTGCATATGCAAAAAATATTGTCATCCAAATAAATCATGTAGTTGAAGCCAGAGCTCTATATCAAGGGTTATCTTTCCTGGATGATCTATGGCCCAACAAAATCATCATTGAAGGAGATTCTATTAACATCATTAACTACCTCAAAGAAACTCAGAGGGTAGCTTGAAATGTTTACAACCTCATTGAAGAATCCAAGAGGTACCTCCATAATCATAACAATATCATCATCCAACATGTGTATAGGGAAGGCAACAGAGCTACTGACATCTTGGCTAACTTGGGCTTGTTTCAAGAAACTATCCACGTGTGGCATGACAACTTCCTTCAATCCCTCTATGATCCCACACATCGTGAAGGTATCTCTTTGTTGTAGTGTTGTGTTGTGGTTCAACATCATTTCAAGGTTTTGTGGGTTTTGTTGTGGAGCCCACACCCTTTGCCCCCCTTCTTATCCACATGGAAGTTAGTCTGAGCTCACCTATTTGAAGTGGCTTCTTGTGACCCCACCCAAGCTTAAAGATCATTCTCATCCCATGGAGGTAATCCCATCTACTTTGCTAGTTTCCTAAGCACCCATATATCAGTCATATTCTTTTCATGATAGGTTGGCCCATGAGATTACCCATGCCATTTCAAATATCCAAGGCCATATTTATTGCCCTTTTGAACCCAATCATTCCCAATAAGTACCTTCAACCAATCTCACCTTCATCCCGTGTGGGTTTGCTCATGATTTTAGAAACCTTCCCAAGGTAGTCCTTTGCATCATTGGTTGCATCACTACCAAGTTTGATTTGGCACATGAGGCTAAGCTTTGGATTGTTTCTTGGTATAATTTCAATAATCAACAGCTCCCAAGCATGACTATTTCTAGAAGTTTTGGCATGTGTATCTAGAAATCCCTTGCCAGTTCATTTCCCTCCAACTCTAAGCACTTTATATGTGACCCTTGCTGCAAAATATTTTTCTTCAAGTCCTTATTCAAGGTGTGTGCTCAGTGGATTTTTCTTTGCTTGTTTGGCTTCAGGCCTACATTATCCCATGATGGCACTCTTGGAGCCAAAATATCTATAGATCGACCCCATTGTTGAAGATATCCTCGACACCCATGGGTTCTCTCCTTTCCTCAGGAAATTTAATGGAAGTGACCATGATCTCTCACTTGAGTTAACCCAGTCTTGGAATGATGGTAGAGTCATGATATGTGGCCTCAATTTCACTAACAATGTTTGAATGCTTGTTGAGGTGACATGCCTTCTTGATGACGAGAGATAGTTCGGCATGACAAGCACTCGCTAGCTGAGGAGGTGAGCTTCTTCAGAGATAAGGGAAAAAATATTGGAAGGGAGAAGGGAGGTATCATTAGAGGGTCCCCCCTAAGCCATGGAATATAGTCATCCTTCCCATCCTACAATATTTCATGATCAATGAGATCAAGTCCCCCCTCAAAATTTTTCATTTGTCCTTCCTAAACCATCTCAGGGACATTAAGGCCATCAATGTGCCAAACTACCTATTCAAATAATTGGAGTGCTCTATCTGCAACATCAGGAAAGGCTCAAAAAGCCATCATTTCTTGTGTTGGCAGCCCACCTGCGTACCCTTCTATTCTGGTCTCAAGCCATGGGAGCCCTCTTCCTAACACTTTTATCGATGATGATATTCTAAAGAATACCTTTGGTGAGACCACCAATTCTGGGAGGAAGTTAGACTTTGGCTCCAACTCTAGAAATACTCCTTCTATTAGAATGGAGGCTTGGTGTCGTTCTTCAAGGAGAAAAACCCAATTAGGAAAGATAAAATCATCTATTACCATAGAGAACGATCATGAGAAGTTGGATAACTCACCTGTGCTATAGAAGAAACCAAATTCTGATGGCATCCTTGCTCACTCTTCATCTCATAAGGGAGAAACTCCTTTTTGTATCCACCTTTGTAAAAGGTTCGAGGTCCCTTTCAAAACCCCTTCCTCCAATCAATAAAAAATGATACTTTATGTACTTCCTTATTGTAAAACTCACATGTTTACCTTTTAAAGGGCTTATTAGGATTATTTTCATTCTACTTTGGATTCTTATCATTTTGATCTTTGACAACCACTTCTTTTACAATTCCTTGTTTGAAGAAATATTTCCCTTATGACTCTATCTTATTGCCTAATGATGAAAAAGTACTTGTATATCTCATAAATTGGTGGTGTAGGAGAATTAGGAAATTAAACATGAAGCATCTCAAACACAACCACAACTATCTCATATGTCTCTAAAATATTGTTGAAGATAATATTTAGTTCAACATTCTTCTCATTGTCTAATAGCTTCATGAATTTCTCTTATTACCTTTAAATATTCCTCTATCAATCTAGATATCATATTGTAATTTTTTTGATTGACTAATGTACTCATCAACAATATCAAAATTTTCCATAGTTAAAGCAACAATCTCTACCTTCAAGCTCCTAATATTTGTAGAACCATTGTGATCACACAATCCCTAAAACTCACCAAGTAGTTTTATGGGATCCGTGTTGTTGCTAACATGAGTGTCATGAATATTTTTAAAATAAAGAGCTATCACATCAAGAGACTCATCTTTCATATTCCTATACAACTACTTTTATTTTGAATTAGAAGCATGAGATTCTTCATTCACATATTTGAGTAACCCCTTACTCTAGAGCAAAGCTTCAATATTTATTTTCTTGGTAGCATAGTTTGGAAAATTTAGTAAGGGCACATGTTAATATATAATTATCATACAAATATACAAAATCCTACATGTAGTTTTATTTATAAACAACACCACCAATATAGAGATCTTGAAAAATCATGCAATTTGAGAAGAAGGGGCTCAAAACACTTCTTTATACAAATGTTATGGCCCCCAAAATATTGGCCAAAAAATATACAAAATACCTCTAAAAAATAAAAATAATACCTACAATGAGTAGGAGCCCTCCATGTGGCACTGCATGTGTGGTTGAGGGGATGCCAATTTTGTGCTAGTGTACCAACAAAAAAGGTGATACCACTTGACACAATTAGGGGATTTTCAATTGTGTATTGACTATGAAGGCTATTGGATAGAGAAAATGATCAATATTGTGCTACTTGTTGCACTCTAATTTTAACTACAATCTACAAACCATATTATGATCCTTATCACATCTTGATTTGATTTGAAATCCATGCTTTTCCAAGTCTATTGTTGATTGTGTGACTATATGGTCATTGGGTTTTATGAGTTGGTAGAATGTAATTGGTCAAACCTATATTTATA
Source organism: Wollemia nobilis (assembly GCA_028583015.1). Taxonomy (NCBI): domain Eukaryota; kingdom Viridiplantae; phylum Streptophyta; class Pinopsida; order Araucariales; family Araucariaceae; genus Wollemia; species Wollemia nobilis. The sequence goes on from JAQPPZ010016890.1 coordinate 10,598,718, forward strand.
TTGCTATGTCAATTGCCACCCTAGTTGGCACATTACCTACCATGTTAGTTGTATGGACCATCACATCAACTACCATGTCACCTACCATGTTATTTGTCACACCATCTATATGGACTACCATGCCAGGTGTATGGAATTCCATATCATTAGGTTCCATGTAATTATATCCTATGTTAGCTTGGATGGTTGGAAAATTTGTGACATTAGTAGGTTCCATGTAATTAGATCCTATGTTAGCTTGTATGATTAGAAAATTTATGACATCATCAAGTACCACATCATCATGCTATGCCATGTCATTAATAGAAGTCATGTTGATGTTATCTATTATGATTAAATATTCTAGCAAGGGAGGTTTAAACCATGAACCTCCAAGTCTCAATGTCTAATGAAAGTATATTCTAGCCATAAGGGAAGAGGTGACTCTAAAAACATAAGGTGATTCCTTTGCTTTTAGCCCTTGTTTGCAATTCAAATGTATTTCTTCTTGTATACATTTGACACCAACACACATCATGTTGACATAGGAACATGTTTTTCCCATTTATTATAGGGAATATTCCCTAGAATATTTCTTAAATTTAATTTTAGATTTTTACATCTTGGAGGAAAAGAGCAAACTTTCAACATGGAAAAAATGGTACCCATAAGAAAAATGAAAAAAAAAACATTGAACTAAGACCCTCCTAAAATTTCACAAGGATCCTATAAATGTTAATGGTTTCTTTGTATCTATCATGCTTTTCCCTAGATAAACTTTTTTCAAATGCAACTAATCAAGAAATCTTCCAATGCCTTTATAGCAAATATATTATAGTCTTTGTGCTATCATTTTGGTTCTGCTCAGGATCCTAGGATCCTTTTCATCTCCAAAATCTTGTGGTCTTCTATTGGTTGTTTTATTGGCCTGCTTTGCTTATTGTTTTCCAATCGACTGGTTTCTAGTCTTTTATCTATTCTCTGTAGTCTTTGGTTTTATCCTGGATATGCAGTGTTCCTTTATTTGTAAAAGGTTTGGAGACCCTTTCAAAACCCATTCTTATAACTAATATAATATATATATATATATATATATATATATATTTAATTCGAAATAGAATTTAATTGTATATTATATTTTATATTGTTTGTTGTCTTCTTCATTTCTCTATCCACAATAATCCTATCTATTGAAAATCCACCCTTCTATATCCATTTTGATCTAATGAGGGATTTTGAAGCTAGATTCAAAATATCATTTGATAAACTTCTACACTATCTTCCTAAATTCTTTATGTTTTATAAACATGTCAAGTGAAAGTCTTAGATCTTTAATGATTAGGATGCATAAAAGGACTAAAATTAGCTATATCATTGTGATACATAATAACAATTTTCCCCCCCCCCCCCCCCCCCCCCCCTAATATTAGACATGGATAACATATTCATTTTCAATTAGAAATTATAATAGTATCAGGTGTGGTCATTACATAATAATAACTCTTGAATGACAACCCAAAATATGCCTAAAATGGATAAATATTACTTCATTTAAATTATTTATGAAAATATATTCACTTTAGGGATGTTTAAGCTCAAGCGCATGTTTTTGAATAAGTTTTCATTTTATCATAATAGATTTTAAATCATCTAAATACCTAGTTTAATCTAAATTAAAGTATCCTCCACTTTGGTGTCTTTGAAAATCAAAACCACATCGCTCTTTGTAGTCTTCATCTATCAATTGCTATTAATAAATTGCATGCATTTCTATCACTAAGGATTATTAATTGGATAAATCATAATTATCTCAATAGAAGGTTTTGACATGGTTTAGCACTAATTTATTCATTTGAGATTTTGAATATGGATAACCCCTAGACACCACTCTATTTTCCCTTAACCACTTCCAAGTGCACACAAAATAGCTTGATATATCTCAACAATAGTAATTATTTATATTTCTCTTTTGAGGATGAAACAATTCCCTATAGAATCGTAACATGTTTATTTCTCTATTACGTTCCATCGTATCTATCCATCCATAATTTAAATGTTTTATGTTTGTAATTTTGCCTTTCTACCAATAATTTCTAATTCAATTGTTTTTTAACATGGGTAAAATCATATAGATCAGAACATATATTTTTAACATTTCTAGCTATACATAAATATTTTTATTAAAAATTTTAATTTTGTGCACATTGGGATGTCTCACCTTCCATCAAGGTTTCAAATTTTAGAAATTTATTCTCATTACTTGATTAACTATCGTAACCAAGACCTTTGTTCTTTGGCCTAATGCTTGGTAATATAGGATTTATTGTTCCTTTCCCATTCCTTCCTATACCTCTATCATCATATCTCATTCTGGTGAGGCTCTAAAAAGCCTCATTTGGTATAGTCTTTAAGCCTCATCTTGTGTCACTTAACTATGGATTAGATTGTAATTTGCATATATATTGTAGTTAAGCATAGTGAAAAGGAGGAACATTGTACTAAGTTGAACAAAATGCATTTATTTGCTTTTAGAGATAAAAATGTAAGATTTGATATTTAATTGATGGATATCATGGCATGGAAAGGAATATTGACACTTTGTAGATCTAAAAACAATATTTTAGATCATACAAAGCAACACCAGAGTAGTCCTAGAATAGCATTGAAGTAGATCAAAATTCCAAAAATTATAAAAATCCTTATAAAACAACTTTAAATAATTTTTATAAATTTGAAATGACTTCAAAATGAGATCAAAATTGTTTTGGATAAAATAATGAAGCTCATTCTTCACACCCTTGCATTTATTTATGAAATTTTAATTTATTTTTATTTTAGTTGTCGAAGTTTAAAAAAAAACTACAAAAGGAAGGGTTAGAAAAATAAAAATAAAATTTTGAAAAATCGACAAGAAAGCCGAAAATGTTAAAACTCACTACAGTCAGTATAATGTCGCCCTACACCATTGTAGCTCTTTCGAAAGGTTTCAGAAAATATGCACTAATAGTCAATCCGTGCAACGAGCGGGGAGTTATGACCCCGAGAAGTTTTGCCCTTAAAATTCAAAATATTGACCAATAGAATGTCATATGAACTACCCCCCTTTAATGAAATTGTAATTTTCATAAAGGGAAGTTCATTTATTGTTTGTGAATGCAAATGCAAAGCCTAAAAATCGATTTACCTTCAAAATATGAAAAAAATATGAGTTTCAGGAAGATTGGAATGTTTGGGAATGGGATCATCTTCCATTGGACTGTTCTTGTAAAGCTTGTTGATTCACAAAATTTTTACCATTTACAATAAAAAAATTATAAAAATCCTTACAAAACAACTTTAGATAATTTTTATAAATTCGATATGACTTCAGAATGAGATCAAAATTATTTCGGATGAAATATTGAAGCTCATTCTTCACACCCATTCATTTATTTATGAAATTTTAATTTTTTTATTTTTATTTTAGTTGCCAAAGTTTAAAAAAAATCTCGAAAAGGAAGGGTTAGAAAAATAAAAATTAAATTCTGCAAAATGGACCAGAAAGCTGAAAATATTAAAACACACTACAATCAGTATGATGTCGCCCTACGTCTTTGTATCTCTTATCGAGAGCTTTATGAAAATATTCACTAATAGTCAATCCGAGCAACGAGCGAGGAGTTATGACCCCGAGAAGTTTTACCCCCAAAATTCAAAATGATGACCAATGGAATGTCGTATGAACTACCCACATTTAATGAAATTGTAATTTTCATAAAGAGAAGTTCATTTATTGTCTATGAATGCAAATGCAAAGCCTGGAAATCGATTTACCTTCAAAATATGAAAAAAAGTGAAATTTCAAAATTATAAAAATCCTTATAAAACAACTTTAAATAATTTTATAAATTTAAAATGACTTCAAAATGAGATCAAAATTATTTCGGATGAAATATTGAAGCTCATTCTTCACACCCATGCATTTATTTATGAAATTTTAATTTTTTTATTTTTTATTTTTAGCATGGTGGAATCGGTAGCCGCCATGAATCCGGGTAGGCTATCCAACTTTTATGGCTGCCATAGTATTCTGCATTGTCCACCTCGAAAGCCACCACATAGATCTTCATGCAGTTCACCCCTATAACCACCATGCCACAATCATTTTAAACCTTTTACGCCGTTGAAAGCACCAGTAAAGGGACAAGCGTTCAATCCGATGAGGCCCGAGATTTGAACCTTGGACCTCCACCCCCCTTATGGGGTTTGGATGAACCAATTGGTCTACACCTCGGACCTAATTTTTTTTATTTTTATTTTAGTCATCGAAGTTTAAAAAAATCTACAAAAGGAAGGGTTAGAAAAATAAAAATAAAATTCTAGAAAATTGACCAAAAAGCTGAAAATGTTAAAACACACTATAGTCAGTATGATGTCGCCCTACGTTGTTGTAGCTCTTTTCGAGAGCTTTCTGAAAATATGCACTAATAGTCAATCCGAGCAACGAGCGAGGAGTTATGACCCTCGGGAAGTTTTACCCCCAAAATTCAAAATGATGGCCAATGGAATACCATATGAACTACCCCCTATAATGAAATTGTAATTTTCATAAAGGGAAGTTTATTTATTGTTCGTGAATGCAAATGCAAAGCCTGAAATCGATTTACCATCAAAATATGAAAAAAAGTGAAATTCTAAAATTATAAAAATCCTTATAAAACAACAACTTTAAATGATTTTTATAAATTCAAAATGACTTCAGAATGAGATCAAAATTATTTCGGATGAAATATTGAAGCTCATTCTTCACACCAATGCATTTATTTATGAAATTTTTTATTTTTATTTTTATTTTAGTCATTGAGGTTTAAAAAAATCTACAAAAGGAAGGGTTAGAAAAATAAAAATAAAATTCTAGAAAATGGACTAGAAAGCTAAAAATGTTAAAACACACTACAGTCAGTATGATGTCGTCCTATGTTGTTATAGCTTTTTTCAAGAGTTTTTAAAAAATATGCACTAATAGTCAATTTGAGCAATGTGTGAGGAGTTATGACCTTAGGAAGTTTTACCCCTAAAATTGAAAATGAACTACCCCCCTTTAATGAAATTGTAATTTTCATAAAGGGAAGTTCATTTATTGTCTGTGAATGCAAATGCAAAGCCTGAAAATCAATTTCCCTTCAAAATATGGAAAAAAGAGAAATTCTAAAATTATAAAAATCATTATAAAATAGCCACTTTATATAAGTTTTATAAATTCAGAATGATATCAAAATTATTTCGGATGAAATATTGAAGCTCATTCTTCACACCCATACATTTATTTATGAATTTTTTTTTTTTAATCGTCAAAGTTTAAAAAAATCTACAAAATGAAGGGTTAGAAAAATAAAAATAAAATTATGAAATATGGATCAGAAAGCCAAAAATATTAAAATACATTACAATCAGTATGATGTCGCCCTATGCCATTGTAGCTCTTTTCGAGAGCTTTCCAAAAATATGCACTAATAGTCAATCCAAGCAACGAGCGAGGAGTTATGATCTTGGGAAGTTTTACCCCCAAAATTCAAAATTATGACCAGTGGAATGTCGTATGAACTACCCTCCTATAATGAAATTGTAATTTTCATAAAGAGAAGTTCATTTATTGTCTGTGAATGCAAATTCAAATCTTGAAAATCGATTTACCTTTAAAATATGAAAAAATGTGAAATTCTAAAATTATAAAAATCCTTATAAAATAAATTTAAATAATTTTTATAAATTCAAAATGAATTTAGAATAAGATCAAAATTATTTCATATGAAATATTGAAGCTCATTCTTCACACCCATGCATTTATTTATGAAATTTTATTTATTTTTTATTTTTTTTTGTCGTTAAATTTTTAAAAAAATCTAAAAAATAAAGGATTAGAAAAATAAAAATAAAATTCTTGAAAATTGACCAAAAATCTAAAAATATTAAAACACACTATAGTCAGTATGATGTCACTCTATGTTGTTGTAGATATTTTTGAGAGCTTTCCAAAAATATACACTAATAGTCAATCCGAGCAACGAACGAATATCTACAAAATGAAGGGTTAGAAAAATAAAAATAAAATTTTAAAAACTAGATCAGAAAGCCAAAAATATTAAAACACACTACAGTCAATATGATGCTTCCCTACGCCACTTTTTGAGAGCTTTTCAAAAATATGCACTAATAGTCAATCCGAGCAACGAGCGAGGAGTTATGATCCCAAAAATTTTACCCTCAAAATTCAAAATGATGGCCAATAGAATACCGCATGAACTACCCTCCTATAATGAAACTATAATTTTCATAAATAAAATTTCATTTATTGTATGTGAATGCAAATACAAAGCCTAAAAATTGATTTACCTTCAAAATATGAAAAAAATGTGAAATTTCGAAATTATAAAAATCTTTATAAAACAACTTTAAATAATTTTAATAAATTCAAAATGACTTCAGAATGAGATTAAAATTGTTTCAGATGAAATATTGAAGCTCATTCTTCACACCCATGCATTTATTTATGAAATTTTAATTTTTTAAAATTTTAATTTTAGTCGCGAAAGTTTAATAAAAATCTGCAAAAGGAAGGGTTAGAAAAATAAAAATAAAATTTTGGAAAATGGACCATTGTATGATGCCGCCCTACGCCATTGTATGATGAAAATTTTGGAAATTAATACACACTATAGTCAGTATGATGTCGCCCTACGCCATTGTAGATCTTTTTGAGAGCTTTCCAAAAAATATGCACTAATAATCAATCCGAGCAACGAGCGAAGAGTTATGACCTCGGGAAGTTTTGCCCCTAAAATTCAAAATGATGGCCAATGAAATGTCGTATGAACTACCCCCTTTAATGAAATTGTAATTTTCATAAAAGGCAGTTCATTTTTTGTCTGTGAATGCAAATACAAAACCTGAAAAGCGATTTACCTTCAAAATATGAAAAATATGTGAAATTCTAAAATTATAAAAATCCTTTTAAAACAACATAATTATTATTTTAAATTCAAAATGACTTCAGAATGAGAGATCAAAATTATTTCGGATAAAATATTGAAACTCATTCTTCACACCCATGCATTTATTTATGAAATTTTTATTTTTTATAATTTTTTTTTTAGTTGCCGAAGTTTAAAAAAATATGCAAAAAGAAGGGTTAGAAAAATAAAATAAAATTCTGAAAATTGGACCAGAAAGCTAAAAATGTTAAAACTCACTATAGTTAGTATGATGTCGCCCTATAGCATTGTAGCTCTTTTCGAGAGCTTTCCGAAAATATGCACTAAATGTCATTTTGAGCAACGAGTGAGGAATTATGACCTCGGGAAGTTTTACCCCCAAAATTCAAAATGATGGCCAATGGAATGTCGTATGAACTACCCCCCTTTAATGAAAATGTAATTTTCATAAAGAGAAGTTCATTTATTGTTTGTGAATGCAAATCCAAATCATGAAAACTAATTTACCTTCAAAATATGAAAAAAAATGTGAAATTCTAAAATTATAAAAATCCTTATAAAACAACAACTTTATATAATTTTTATAAATTCAAAATGACTTTATAATGAAATAAAAATTGTTTCAGATGAATGATTGAAGCTCATTCTTCACACCCATGTATTTATTTATGAAATTTTATTTTATTTTTATTTTTATTTTAGTTATCAAAGTTTAAAGAAATTTTCAAAAAGAAGAGTTAGAAAAATAAAAATAAAATTATGGAAAATGGACCAGAAATCCAAAAGTGTTAAAACATAATACAGTTAGTATGATGTCGCACTATGTTGTAGCTCTTTTCAAGATCTTTTCGAAAATATGCACTAATTGTCAATTCGAGCAACGAGCGAGGAGTTATAACCCTAGTAAGTTTTGCCCCCAAAATTCAAAATGATGGCCAATGGAATGTCGTATGAACTATTCCCCTTTAATGAAACTGTAATTTTCATTAAGGGAAGTTTATTTCTTGTCTGTGAATGCAAATACAAAGACTGAAAATCGATTTACCTTCAAAATATGAAAAAATATAAAATTCAGAAATTATAAAAATCCTTATAAAACAACTTTAAATAATTTCTATAAATTCAAAATGACTTCAGAATGAGATCAAAATTATTTCGGATGAAATATTGAAGCTCATTCCTCACACCAATGCATTTATTTATATTTTTTTTTCTTAGTCATGAAAGTTAAAAAAAAAACTGCAAAAGGGAGGGTTAGAAAAATAAAATTCTAGAAAATAGACCAAAAATCTGAAAATATTAAAACACGCTATAGTCAGTATGATGTCCTACGTCATTGTAGCTCTTTTCGAGAGCTTTCCAAAAATATGCACTAATAATCAATCCGAGCAACAAGCGAAGAGTTATGACCTTGAGAAGTTTTCCCCCAAAAATCTAAAATGATGGCCAATGGAATGTCGTATGAACTACCCCACTTTAGTGAAATTGTAATTTTCATAAAAGGCGGCTCATTTTTATTTGTGAATGCAAATGCAAAGCCTGAAAAGTGATTCATCTTCAAAATATGAAAAACATATGAAATTCTAAAATTATAAAAATCCTTATAAAACAACAACATAAATAATTTTTATAAATTTGAAATGACTTCAGAATGAGACCAAAATTATTTTGGATAAAATATTGAAACTCATTCTTCATACCCATGCATTTATTTATTAAAATTAAAATTTATTTATTTTTATTTTAGTCACCGAAGTTAAAAAAAAATATGCAAAAGGAAGGGTTAGAAAAATAAAAATAAAATTCTAAAAAATGGACTAGAAAGCTGAAAATGTTAAAACACACTACAATCAGTATGATGTCGCCCTATATTTTTGTAGCTCTTTTTGAGAGCTTTTCGAAAATATGCATGAATAATCAATCCGAGCAATGTCGTATGAACTACCCCCCTTTAATGAAATTGTAATTTTCATAAAGGGAAGTTTATTTATTGTTTGTGAATGCAAATACAAAGTCTGAAAACCGATTTACCTTCAAAATAGGAAAAAATGTGAAATTCCAAAATTATAAAAATCCTTATAAAATAACTTTAAATAATTTTATAAATTTGAAATGACTTTATAATGAGATCAAAATTATTTTGAATGAAATATTGAAGCTCATTCTTCACACCCATGCATTTATTTATAATTTATTTATTTTTATTTTTATTTTAGTCACCAAAGTTTAAAAAAATATGTAAAAGAAAGGGTTAGAAAATAAAAATAAAATTCTAAAAATTGGACCAGAAAGCCAAAAATATTAAAACACACTACAGTCAGTATGATGCTGCCCTACGTTGTTGTAGCTCTTTTTGAGAGCTTTCCGAAAATATGAACTAATAGTCAATCCAAGCAACGAGCGAAGAGTTATAACCCCTAGAAGTTTTACCTCCAAAATTAAAAATGATGGTCAATGGAATGTCGTATGAACTATCCCCCATTAATGAAATTGTAATTTTCATAAAGGGAAGTTTATTTATTGTCTATGAATGCAAATGCAAAGCCTAAAAATCGATTTGCCTTCAAAATATGAAAAAATGTGAAATTCCAAAATTATAAAAATCCTTATAAAATAACTTTAAATAATTTTTATAAATTCAAAATAACTTTAGAATGAGATTAAAATTGTTTTGAATGAAATATTGAAGTTCATTCTTCACACCCATGCATTTACTTATGAAATTTTAATATTTATTTTTATTTTTATATTAGTTGTTGAAGCTTAAAAAAAATCTATAAAAGGGTTAGAAAAATAAAAATAAAATTCTAAAAAATAGACTAGAAAACTAAAAATGTCACACTACAGTCAGTATGATTTCGCCCTATGCTTTTGTAGCTCTTTTCGAGAGCTTTTCAAAAATATGCACTAATAGTCAATTTGAGCAATGAGCAAGGAGTTATAAGCCCGAGAAGTTTTGACACCAAAATTCAACATGATGGACAATGGAATGTCATATGAACTACCCCCTTTTAATAAAATTGTAATTTTCATAAAGGCAAGTTTATTTATTGTTTGTGAATGCAAATGCAAAGCCTAAAAATGGATTTACCTTCAAAATATGAAAAAAATGTGAAATTTTGAAATTATAAAAATCCTTATAAAATAACAACTTTAAATATTTTTTTATAAATTCAAAATGACTTGAAAAATTGTTTTGGATGAAATATTGAAGCTCATTATTTACACCTATGCATTTATTTATGAAATTTTAATTTTAATTTTAATCATCGAAGTTTAAAAAAAATCTACAAAAGGAAGGGTTATAAAAATAAAAAGAAAATTCTAGAAAATGCACCAGAAAGCTAAAAATATTAAAACACACTACATTCAGTATGATGTCGACCTACACCGTTGTAGCTCTTTTCGAGAGCTTTCTGAAAATATGCACTAATAGTCAATCCGAGCAATGAGCGACGAGTTATGACCCTCGAAAGTTTTACCCCATAATTCAAAATGATGGTCAATGGAATACCGTATGAACTCCTCCCCTTGAATGAAATTGTAATTTTCATAAAAATAAATTCATTTATTTTATGTGAATGCAAATGCAAAGCCTGAAAGTCGATTTGCTTTCAAAATATGAAAAAAATGTGAAATTCCAAAATTATAAAAATCCTTATAAAATAGCAAGTTTGAATTATTTTTATAAATTCGAAATGACTTCAGAATGAGATAAAAATTATTTCAGAGGAAATATTGAAGCTCATTCTTCACACCTATGCATTTATTTATGATTTTTTTTATTCTAGTTGTCGAAGTTTAAAACAAATTGCAAAAGGGTTAGAAAAATAAAAATAAAACTCTATAAAATGGACCAGAAAGCTAAAAATATTAAAATACACTACAGTTAGTATGATGTTGCCATATGTTTTTGTAGCTCATTTCAAGAGCATTACGAAAATATGCACTAATAGTCAATCCGAGCAACGGGCGATGAGTTATGAGCCCGGGAAGGTTTGCCCCCAAAATTCAAAATGATGACCAATGGAATGCCGTATGAACTACCCCCATTTCACGAAATTATAATTTTCATAAAGATATGTTTATTTATTATCTGTGAATGCAAATGCAAAGCCTGAAAATCGATTTACCTTTAAAATATGAAAAAATGTGAAATTCCAAAATTATAAAAAACCTTACAAAACAACTTTAAATAATTTTTATAAATTCGAAATAACTTCAGAACGAGATCAAAATTGTTTTGAATGAAATATTGAAGCTCATTATTCACACCCATACATTTATTTATGAAATTTTAATTTTTTTATTTTAATTTTAGTTGTCAAAGTTTAAAAAAAATCTACAAAAGGAAGGGTTAGAAAAATAAAAATAAAATTCTAGAAAATGGACCAGAAAGAAGAAAATGTTAAAATACACTATAGTTAGTATGATGTCGTCCTATGCTGTTGTAGCATTTTTTGAGAGCTTTCTAAAAAAAAAAACCCTCTTGGGGTGCATTCAAGAAGCATGGGAAAGGCAAAATGAAACCAAACCTACAAACAATCAGAGGTTCAAAAGTGTCCAAACTAGATAAAGATCTTTATTTTCCACATGGTTGAGATATTAATGAAGAGGGAAAATTCCTCACACTAAGGAGGAGTTTGCAAACCATTCTCAAATATTCTAAGGTTTGTTAAGATTTGCTTGAAAATGGTGTAATCATTCTAATCGATGTGGTAAGAACATTGTACATGTCAGTCATCTTCCTTGATATATACAAATGTTCAAAGAAAGGGGACACAAAGGTCATGCCCAAGTGGCACATGTTTTTTGTGACACAAGTGACCTCATGTCGATAATGAAAAATATTAGTTGTGACACAGGTGACCTTATCACATAGATAGATTTTACTTGTAACACTAGTGACTTAAAAATCGATAATCCTAAAAAAGAGCACTATGATCTTGTTGATTATAACAAAAGCAATATTTTTAAAAGCCTTGATGATGAACCAAGACTTGGATATTTTGAAAAACATGCCAAAGAGGATTGGATAATTATGGATAAGGCATAAGAAAGCCCATAATGCTAAATGTTAGGCCAAATAATGAAGGCCTTGGCTATGATGGTCAAGCAAAAAGACCAAGTTTGTGAAACCAAAATCCTATACAACTAAAATACATTATTGCAGTCATTGTGGAAGAACTAGATATGTAACAACTAGGTGTTAGAACCTACATTCCTCCGACATCTGTGGTTGTACTAATCACTCCCCTATAAATTGTTGGTACAAAGAGAAAATGACTATCAAGATTCATGTGGATTGTGGATGAAAAAATATCATGCAATGGAACAAAATGAATGAAATGTTGCATGGCTTCTACAAAAGAGACATACCCAAATGGTAGATCTAGAGGCAATCCCATAGGTAGTGAGCTAGAGCTAGAGCCAAAGCTAGAGCCAAGAGCTAGAGCATAATTTCATTGTTCTCTCCTCTAAATTAAGGGGGAGTAGTTATATATGCTATCCTCAATAATGTAATAAGGGGGTGTTAGAGAAATATTACATTATTGGGTAATTTAGATAATATCACAAGAGATATGGTTGGTTGTAGCCACTGCCTATTCTTGGTTTTGGTTATAATCAGATATGATCATGCAACTTAATATTATAAGTAATACAAGAATATTTAGATTTTAGATGCATAAAAATTTCTTTCATTGAAGTGTATTTTATCACTTTCATGTGTAGTTTAAGCTTGTATCACTTGCCACTTTTATGTGTAGTTTAAGCTTGTATCACTTGCCACTTTCATGTGTAGTTTAAGCTTGTATCACTTACAATATTAATTTTTAATTTGTATAAATTTAATTAATTGTGATATGCATGGAAAAACCTTTTTCAATGAAAATTTCCATTTTCTTTATTTTTATTTTGAGTTTTTTTGTCAAGTCTCAAGTCAAAGTCCCAAGTGGCCTTGCCAAGTTCAAGTTTCTCTACTATGTGAAAATTAATTTTAGGAATATCCTCTTCTCTAACCCTTTTTTTATTGAAACTTAGAATACAAGTCAAGCTTTGTAGAGAACTAAGCACCATGTAGTTCATCCAACAAATCATCCATAACTGAAATGAAAAACTTATATTTGATAGTAACCTTATTGAGAAGAGAATATTAGAACACATCTATTAAGAATCATTCTTATGCTTCATCATCACTATTAAAAAGAATAAGGATTGGTACTACATGAAATAATTAATTGTTGTAACATATCCTAAACCAACTTCTCAATTTTTGTTTTTGAGGTTTAGTATAATGACAAGGTATATATTTGATGGTTGAATTTTTGGAATGAGATGGGTAGCATGATTATATGCTCAGTTGGGAGAAATACTTTTGGGATCCTCAAAGACCACAACATGTTTGTCAATGAGTGACTACATCTCAAAAGGAGGAATAAGAGATGATTATTATGTGACTAGGACTTCCATACAATAAATATGTATAGAGATACCCTTGTTGCCCTTCTTCAATATATTTTTTATTTGGTAAAAATTGACCAACTTGGATGATGGGGGTTGCAATCCTAGGATACAAATGAATTTTTAATATTTATCCATTGTACATATATGTATTGAATATTGAAAATAACATCCTCTAAATGTAACAACAATTGATCCTTAAGGATAGCATCTACACTACCCAAGTCCATTACATGAAGACTTCTAATTGAAGAATAATTACCTAGCCTAATTTGGATGTTAGGAACTCACCCCACACAAGGAGCGTTACCACCATTGGAAACTAGAACATTGAATTTATCTTTGTAATAAGTGTTGATATACAACCTTAGAGGTTTAGTTGTATCTTGGGTAATGAAATTGTGAGCACTACTAGAATCAATCAAAATAGTGAGTTACTGTTGTTTAATAAATCCTACACCTTGATTTTATGATGGGATTGCATTACCATTGTATTAAATACTAAGAAGTCCATTTTATTCACACCTTGTATAAACTCCATTGGTTTAGTTGATTCCTCCTAATATGGTTATTCTAGTTCCTCCTCATTCTCAAAACGACCTTCCTTAGCTTCCATATGAAAGTTATCTTTGCTTCACATGATGCTTTTCAAGGTTGTAGCTATGTAACCGATTGATTTATGCCAACAAATATTTTTTGAAATCTATCGGCTTATGCTGATAGACTCTCCTCTATAACCGATCAATTTATGTCGATCGACACTCCTCTATAATCGATAGGCATATTTTGATTGACACTCCTCTACAATTTATAGGCTTATGACGATCGTATTATGTTGATCGATACTTCTATGCAACCGATAGTCATATGCTAATTAACACTCCTCTACAACCGATCAACTTATGTCGACAAACACTTATCTGCAACCTTGTCAAGTTTTTTGTTGTTTCAGAGTTATTTTTGAGTTAGAGTGTTTTAGATGTATGTTTATATGTACCCCCTATTGTATATATATAGGTAGTATATGAGGCGAATTGGGCAAGAAAAACATAATCATTTATAATTTGAAGGTGAATTATTTGTAGAATTGGGTGAAAGTGGTTGGCAAATTAAAATAAAAATAGGATAATAATTGTCAACGACGGGCTAATTTACCCCAAAAATCTTCCACCACATAAATTTTGGGTGAATGACCCCCAGTGAAATGTTCCAAAATTAGTAAATTTAAAATTTTGAAATTTCTAAATATAGCCAATTTATGACATTTCGTTCTTATGCATAACCCTGGATAAAAGTATCATTGTGATTGGAATCTAGACACCCAAATCTTATTTTCTACTACCTAGTTAAACTCTTAGTATCATGGAGGGTATATAGATCATTCATATCAAATTCTATTTGAATTTATTACTTAATAATATGCTTGAATGTCAAAAAAAGCATCACATGATCTAGGTGATGTGCAAAGGGAGACTCATGAATTCACTATGGTACTCATCAATAGTCTTTGTTTACTTATTTTGCATCAACCTAACCATATAAGAGGTAGAGGGTCCCATATCAAACATCATCAGGAACATCCTAAATTTTATCCAAGCAAGAGTATAGTGTTTGTGTCTCAATTTCTCTTAAAGCAATTGATAAGTATGAGTACCTAATTAGGAGGTATCCAACATGACCCTACCTCATTTAGGTATTTTATTTAAGTATTAGAGGAAATCCGTGTTATAAATATATCAACTAGGATCCTCTCTAAAAAAATGCATCATATTAATCCAAGGGACCAAAACATCATGGGGTAATTCTAGGATATGAGTCATACCATTGGCTAAAACATACAAATTGAGAGAAAATCCCCATTCATTATCAATATTTCATTGATACTATCCAGAAACAACCCATAAAAATTCTTGTTTAAGTGCTTGTTTGATTTTGAAAATTTTGGGTTTCTTTTGTGAACAACTCATTGGAAGTCACCTTTAGGTAATCGCTTTGTTTGAGGAATTCCCTCTTTCTAAATATCATTTAGTCTAGTAGAAATATTATTCAGTTGACCTTGTACTTGTTGGATAATGTTATATACACCAATTTTTTTATTAATAATTTGGAAGCAATCATTCAAACATGCAATCTTGTCTTTCAATCTATATTCTATATTATCAATGTATTGGGGAACATCTAGATCCACATTTGGAGGACATGATTTCTTGCCATAGGGGTGGAGGAGAAACTCATACTTGTAATGGCTACATAAACACAAGGATTAAAATTATTGATGTCCTTTAGGATATTATGATGATTTTTATGGCTTATACACTCATCATTGGTCACATCTACCTTCCTCAAGAACCTATTAACCTATTCCAATAATTTAGAAGCTGAAATATCAAACATGCACAACTAGACAAATGGAAATGAACAAAAGTAGAATTAAAACTACTAAAAAGATACTACCAAATATATACCTTATTTTGACCAACTTTACGAGACCTAGCACATTCAATACTTTTTTTGTAATTTTTTAGGTTTGGGGAATAAAAATGGTTCTACCTATATCATAATGTTATGAAATATGTTATGTTAGAAGAATAGTAGGAGAAATTTTGGATAAAAATTACCTAATTATATAACACAAAATTGGCCAAAGAGGTTATAAAAAGTATGTATTAGTAGGTTTATAACCTTTTTTGTTGCCATAGGGATTCATTATCATAAATTAGATACAAATTATAATGAAACAACTTAAAAGAAACAAAAATATTCCACAAAATTCAGTAAACAATCATAATATAAATAGATTCAAAATAGCAAATTATAAAATATCACATATATAAGATCTAAATCTCCAAATAATCTAGCCACTTAGAGAGGGTGAAGTCTGTTATGTACACCAGAGGTGATAAAAGTTATAATAATGAATTGATGATCGAGAATCCACACATCACTTCTTATTTATAGTCTACCAAAGTAACAAATCCTAACCCTAATGCTCAATGGTTGGCTAATACTATACTAAGAGCCCAATTCATTCAAAAATAAAGGTAGTTGACATAGCTACATCAAGGTTGTTACAAAGAATATTGCTTTGGACTCCTAGCCAAAGTAATGTGAAGGAATTGGGAAAGGCCTCAAGTGACCAAACATTCTTCTAAGGGAAACATTTTAGAGTAGGAAATTATTATTCCTTTAAGTACTTATATCCTAAATTGACCTACTATCTACCATATTTTAATAGTTTCTAAACAAACTCATCCTTCCATGTAAAAATAAGAAAATAGAACTCTTGAAGCATACTTTGAAGCTCATATGCTATTTGTTTGAGGTCCTCTCCTTCAACTAGGTTGCTAATGGAAATCCATGATTTGGAATTGTTGTTCAAATTACTATATTTTTTAACGTTTGAACCTTTAGGAGGTAAACATGCTTGAGCCATAATTTTCCATTATGGATTAGAAATAAGAGGATAAGGATTTACCAATCATAATACTAAAAGAATGTAGAATTACCCTCATTTATTGACAATCTAATGTTTGATGATCAATTAAAAACTAATTGATATAAAGTTCCATGATGTCAAGCCTCTAGGTAGGGTTTTTTTTCTACACCATTTTATTCCATCAATAGAACCTATATATTTTTTAAGTAACACATTTTCCCAACTATTTTTGTAATATTTAAATAATATTTAACCACATATTTTCCCTAATACCAAAATTATAAGCTTATAATTTTGCAAGCCTACTTCTTCAATATGATTTCGTTTAAAATACCTATTTACTTATAAATAGAAAACCTAAATTTATCTTCACATCCTTTCCAAAAGAAATTTATGTGAATTTTATCTATTTTGAATGCTAAACATGCTAGCAATATTGAAAGTGACATCATATATATAAGGTAATATTGCAATGTAGTCATTTCCCATTTCAATATATAAGGTAACATCAAACCAGCCTCAACAACCAATGCCATTTCCCATCAATAGTTTGTGGATGATACTATTCTTTCCTCTCATGCTTCTGTCCTCGAAGCAAAAATCATTAAGAGCATCCTTGACTCTTATGAAGAGGCGGCTGGCCAGAAAGTCAATTACCGCAAAAGCAAGCTATAATTCCTCAATACTCCCATCCATAGGCAAAATAGGATTGCTGAGATCCTTGGGTGTATCATTGGGAGCCTTCCAACTACTTATCTCGGATTATCGCTTTTCCATGGCAAATCGGTCTTGGCTATGTGGAACCCTATTCTAGATCGTCTCAACAAGAAACTTGCAGGCTGGAAAAGTTCATTGCTCAGTCAGGCAACCAAATCCACTCTAGTCCAGGCTTTCCTGCAAAGTTTTCTTGTTTTTTTCTTATATATCTTCAAAGCTCTAGCTTCCATCTGCCAAAGAATTGAGCAAATTCAACGCAGATTCCTTTGGGTGGGAAATGAAAACAAGAACAAATTTTCCCTTGTTGCCTGGGACAAGGTTTGTTCCAAGAAAAAGGATGGAGGTCTCGGCTTTAGGGACATCAAGCGGATGAACATGGCTCTCATTGCCAAGCAGTCCTAGAGACTTACCATCAACGAAAAAGCCACCTAGATTGACATCATCAAAGCTAAGTACCTTCATCAGGTTCCCTTTCTTGGAGAGCACAACCTTCCTAGCGGATCTCATTTTTGGAATGGTGTCACTAAAACAAGGAAGATCATCATGGAAGGCTTAAGGTGGTGTCTTGGAAATGGATTGAATATTTATTTCTGGGATGACCCTTGGATCTGTGACAAACCTCTCAGCCAAGATCCTCATCTTGCAGTGCTCAAGACGGTGACCGAAGCCACCTTTGGAGATAAGGTGTGTCATTTCATTAACCTAGGTATTACAAGACCCGAATGGAAACACCTGGATCTGAATGGGCCTAGACATATCACCGAGGTGCTTAGGCGGTTACAAAACTTACTAAGGATCTACATAATCCCCATCTCTCACAAAGAAGACTCCATGGTTTGGAACCTTGAAGATTCAGGGCATTTTATTATTAAATCTGCCTACTACAGTCAAGAAGCTCCTAGTGATGGCCGTGACTTATCTAATCTGGTCTGGGTTCCCAAGATCATTCCCAAGGTCAAATTATTCTGCTGGTTGGCCATCCAAAACAAAATCCTCACCACTGACAATCTGATAACCAGAGGACTTCTCATCCCCAATTGGTGCATCCTGTGTAAAAATGCCTGTGAGTCTACTGCGCATGTTTTTTTGGAATGTCCCTTCTCCCTTGCAGTTCTCAACTAGGTTTTCAAAACTTTCACCATCTCCGTAGCCCTCCCTCATTCCATTCCCCTCATTTTTCAATAATGACCCCCGCCTTTCAAGAGCAGTCAACTCAAATTCATGTGGCAAGCTTGCCTCCACATTTTCCTATGGCAGATTTGGCTTGAGAGAAATGCCAAAATTTTCAAAAACCTTGCCACGAATAAGAATATTATTGTTGCCAAAATCTTGGCCCTTGCTGCGGAGAATGCCTCTCTTGTCTCATCGTCCAAACCCCCCATCCTGACCTTGAATTGGATCTAACAAATCATTTCAATCTTTTCAATTTTTCTACAACACCTCACACTTCTGTTGACAGGTCTGTAATCAAGTGGGTCTTACCTCCTTTTGGGTGGCACAAGCTTAACTTTGATGGTGCGGCCAAAGGCAACCCTGGA
The DNA here is from genome assembly GCA_028583015.1 of Wollemia nobilis. Taxonomy (NCBI): domain Eukaryota; kingdom Viridiplantae; phylum Streptophyta; class Pinopsida; order Araucariales; family Araucariaceae; genus Wollemia; species Wollemia nobilis. The sequence continues at coordinate 10,617,821 of JAQPPZ010016890.1, forward strand.
GCGACTGGTGGAGGTGGAATTCTTAGAAATCACAGAGGAGAAATAATTTTGGCCTTTGATCAGAACTTAGGAATTCATTCTAACAATGTGGCTGAGGCTCGGGCCTTGCTCCAAAGCTTGATTATCTTGGAAGGCTTGACTATCAATAAACTCATCATAGAAGGAGACTCATTGCATTGCATCAACTAGCTCAAAGGAACCTCTATGCCTCCCTGGGCCCTTGTTTCCATCTTCGAAGAATGCAAGACACTAATTGTCTTTTACCTAGAATTAATCATTCAACATCAATACCGGGAAGGAAACAAAGCTGTGGACTAGCTTGCTAACAAGGGAGTTGACACAACAGACATTCAGGTTTGGAGAGATTCCTTCCCAATCGGCCTAAGGGATGCTTCTTCAAGTTCCAATGTTTGCACAATGTGAGTGGGTTACTGGGTTTCGGGTTTTTTCCCTTTGGTTGCGTTTTGGCATCTTGGAGCCTTTTTGCATCACTTTTCATAGTTGGTTGCAAAATCTCAGCTTGTAGCGTTATCGTGAAATTTCCTTTTTGCTCCTGCTGCGAGGTTGCTTCTTGTTGTGATATTGTGACACTTTTCTCTCCTTCTGGTGCGGTCTTCCAACTTGTCGTGATATCGCGACACTTTTTCTCTTCGAGAGCTTTTTTGCAAAATTGTCATGATATCGTGACACTTTTGGCCTTCAGGCGCTTTCTTGCTTCATGTCGCAATATCGCGACATTTTTTCTCTCCAACGATGATCTTCCTTTTTTGTCACGATATCATGACATTTTTTCTCTCTCCAACGACGGTCTTCCATTCTGTCGTGATATCGCAACATTTTTTCTCTCCGGGTGCTTTTTTGCAAACTTGTCACGATATCGCGACATTTTTTGGCCTTCAGACGCTTTCTTGTTTCATGTCGCGATATCGCGACATTTTTTCTCTCCAACGACGGTCTTCCTTTTTGTCGTGATATCGCGACATTTTTTCTCTCTCCAACGACGGTCTTCCATTCTGTCGCGATATCGCGACCTTTTTTCTCTCCAACGGCGATCTTCCATTTTTGTCGCGATATCACAACATTTTTTCTCTCCAACGGCGGTCTTCCATTCTGTCGTGATATCGCGACATTTTTTCCTCCAACGGCGGTCTTCCATTTTGTCGCGATATCGCGACATTTTTTCTCTCCAACGGCGGTCTTCCATTTTGTCGCGATATCATGACATTTTTTCTCTCCAACGACGGTCTTCCATTTTGTCGTGATATCGCGACATTTTTTCTCTCCAACGACGGTCTTCCTTTTTGTCGTGATATCGTGACTTTTTTTCTTTCCAACAGGTGGTCTTCCTTCTTGTCACGATTTCGCGACACTTTTTCTCCTCGGCTGCGGATTTCTAGATTGTTGCAATTTCGTGGCACTTTTTGTCTTCGGCTACGGTCCTCCAGATTGTTGCGATTTCGCGACACTTTTTCGTCTTGGCAGCGGTCTTCCAATTTGTCGCGATATCACGACAATTTTTCTCTTCGGTAGCGGTCTTCCTTCTTGTCGCGATTTCATGACACATTTTCTTCTTGGCAGCAGGCTTCCACTTTCGTCACGATTTCACGACTCATTTTCTATTTCGGCTGCGGTCTTCATTCTTGTCACGATTTCGTGACACCCTTTCTCTTCGGCAGCGTTCTTACTTCTTGTAGCGATTTCGTGACTCCTTTTTTGCCCGGGCACGATCTTCTTTCATGTCATGATTTCGTGACTCTTCTTCTCGTCCGGTTCCAACCTAGCAACTTGTCGCGATATCGTGACACTTTGCAACTTGTCATGATATCGCGACTTCTTCCCTTCTTCAGCTCTGATGGCACTTCTTGTCACGATTTTGCGACTTCCTTTCTTCTATTGGCATCAACGACGCAACTTGTCACGATTTCGCAACATCACCATTTTGGTCCCGATTTCGCAACACCTTCCCTAGTGTGGAGGTTTGCCAGCTCTCTATTCCTTTCTTCTTGGACCACCTTGGTCGATATGGATTTCTTGTAATCTCTCTTGTACAAGGTTCAGGGACCTTTCAACACCCTTTCTGCCAATCAAAAAAAAATATTGCAATGTAGTCTTTAGGAGTTGTAACATTCTAGCCATGATTAAGAAGTTACCTTTCCAACCTACCAAATAGGATTTCATTCTATCCAAAATAGAGATATAAAGCCTCTTCTTTCATTTATAAGAGAAAGGAATACCCAAATATATTTATGGTAATTTTATTGAAATATTTATAATATAACCTTACTAGGCCAAGGCCAATAGTGATAAATTACCTATATGTGCTCTTAATGTAAGCCTATGAGCAAGTGCTATGTAAGCCTTTGGGCATTTTAACGTAAGCCTATGAGAATTCTTTTATGTAAGCCTACAGGAATTTGTGTAAGCCTACAAACATATTGATGTAAGCCTAAGGAAACCTTTCACATTTCCCTTAGTAATATTCGTTAATTTACCTTTATGGATAACCTTGCTTAAAGGGTGCAATTTATTATTGTTTTATTATAAGTTAACCTTAAGGTAAAGTTAATATCAGTTTGAGGTTAACCACTCATTTGGGTTTTGGTATTACTATAAATTCCCCTCAATGGGAAATCAATTGTATCATAGTGTGATAAATTAAAATATAGTGGGGGTGCACATCGTCACCGACCTCTTATTCCTTCTCATTAATCATGTCATTTATCCCTTTCTATATTTTTCCTCTATACACTCTTCTATTTCACTTTTCTTCCATTTTTTGCATATAATTGTGGTGAATGGATGTTTCTAGAAAATACTATGAACTCCAACATGGTATTAGAGCCAAAATAAAGCAACTTCACTCAATCACATAAAAATATTGTATAGGCTAAACCATGGTAGATATAGATGAACCATTAGTTTTATTGGGCTTCTTACAAAATTTTAGAGGCCCCCCCAGTTTAACACTTTTCACATATTCAATGTTTGATGTCTCTTTTTTTGCATTTTTTTCTTTTTCCTTCTAAAAATCAAAATTTGAAATGGAATATTCCACAAATATTTCATTGTGTGGTGGAAGAAAACTAGGAAGTGCATGGTTTTTTTCGATGGTAAAATTCAAACAACAATTGCTTTATCCTTTTTCACTTCAAAGCATTATTGGTGAGTGTTAGTGCAATGGTAGTGCACTAGATTTGAGTTTTTACAATGTGTTACAATGGGCACACACACATATTAAAATCTTCTTTTTTAATCCCATTCGCATGATTGGTTTAGTGGTAAGGCTTGAACCTTTTAACCCAGAGGTTCTAGGTTTGAATCATGACAAAGGAGAAGATTCACAACACTATTTGTGCAATTGTTTTAGATGCATGCCCTAGTATTCTCTTATGGGGGAGTGCCCTTCTACTTTAGGCACATTTGTGCCAATGATGTAGTGGTTGTAGGCTTTGTATAAAGGTGGTATATTACAAGTTCAAACCTAGATAACATAATTTATATAAGGTATGTAGTACTATTTCAAAGGATTACTTCAAATTATTTCTTAGTGCTTCTGATTTCAATGGTGCATGGAGAACACTTGGTTGGTCCTGCAAGTCTAAGGTGGTTGCTACCATGAGGACCCATGTTTGAGTTTCATTTATGACATACACCAAAATTTAGGTATTATTTATTTATTTATATATCTATATATGGAGGCCAACCAACCCCATTCTATCAAATATCAACATCTAATTTGTTATCATCATTCTAATTGGCAATCCTATTAGTAAGTGATGCCCATAGAGGTGGTGCCTAGAGGTGATAAGTGGTAGCTTCTAATTGGTAAATTTTCCTTCTAATGTCTTGTTATCAAATCACTACTATTCTAATAGGTTAATCAATCTTTTATAATTAAACAATATCTCAATAACAACAATGAACATAAATCAATCCAATGAACATAGAAAAACTCAATAGTTGATATATACTTTAAGCAATGAATAAAATACAATACTTATTCAATACTATATTACAATGCTTCATCTTCAATATATACATACATGAGACTTCATATTCACAAGAATCTTGACCTTTATACTTACATAAACTCTCGATCTCCTCATACTCACAAGAGATCTAACTCTTCATATTTCTTAATACATAATAACATATATCACATATTTACATTAATATAAAGAATCTTATTATTGCACATAATTCATAACTCCTCACTTATAAACATGACATCTCATTTACATAACTCACACTTACTAACATGACATCTCGCCTACATAACTCCACACTTATTTACATGACACATAACTCACACTTATAAAATGACACTTACAATATACTCAAATATTAAAGACACCCTAGACTAAATTATTTACATGGTGCTTGCACCATTATTGCAAGGTACCAAATAATGTAATACCTCCAACAGGTCTATCATTTAGTTTCTTTCTCTTCTTAGTATGCTCAAATTTTTGGAGGCTATAACTTTTGCATATGAAAGAATTTTGGGCCTTTTTTCTTTAAATTGCATAGTTTTTTGAGCTCTACAAATTTGTTGCATTAGGTCAAGGACCTATTACTATTTTTGTGAGATTTTTTTTGTGTAAAATGGACCCAATTGGCATTCTCTTATTTTATGCAAGTTTTAATTCTAATAGTCCATCGATGTGATAGTTGATAATTTTCTTCGCATCTAGATCATGTATAATTTAAAATACTTATTTGGCAAGGTCATAGGTTTAAATATTATTTTTTATATCATTTATCACAATAGGTTTGATGTATTTATGAAGCACCAAATACCTAACTCCAACTAATCTCCTTGGTGTAGTGGTTGGTTAGCTATACTATATTATTTGAGAAATTCTAAAATTAATGTGTTTATCCTTCTCTTTTATTATAATGGATGTTTTACATAATTCTAACAACCCATTAGTGTGGTGATTGGTAATATTTTTGTCTATAAGAGGAGTATGTTTTGGATGATTGGTGTAAGGTATGCCTTTTTTCTATAGGTCCTTTCTCATTGTTGGGGTTGATTATTTAGAGACATAGTTATTGCTTTATGATTCAAAAATATTCTCTTGATATTGGAAGATAGACTATGTTCACCATAGTGCATGTTGAATTTTCCTATAGAAAGTTCAACATCTTGATCAAGGAGGTTAAGTTAATAATACATGTTTAGAAGAGGTTGATCTAGTTCATGTACCATTGGTAGAGAGAAGATAACATGATACATTAACCCATATAAGTATTCATTATGAGGTGAGATGAAGCATCTCTAATATATTCTCTCCTTTATCCCTTGACTCAAATTATGGGGGTGATAAAATATTTATAATTTGACCTTACTAGATGAAGGTCGACTATGATGAAGTACCTGCAAGTGCTTTTGGTAAAAGCCTATGGGCAAGTGCTATATAAACCTTCAAACATCTTAATGTAAGTATATGGAAATTCTATATGTAAGCCTACAAGCATATTTTTATGTAAGCGTACGAGCATTCTTCATTGTGATGCTATTGGCATCTATATGTAAGCTTATAGGCATCTTGATGTAAGCCTAAGGGCACCTTTTACATTTCACCCTTAGTGATATTGATTAATCCACATTTGTGGATAACCTAGCTTAAAGGGTGTAATTTATTATTGTTTTATTGTAAGTTAATCTCAAGGTAAATTTAATGTTGACTTGAGGCTAACCATTCATTGGTATTTTGGTGTCACTATAAATACTCCTCAATGAGCAATCATTTATATCATAGTGTGATATATAAAAATATAGTGGGGGTGCCTATGAGCACCCACCCCTAATTCCTTCTCTCAAATTGTGTCATTATTTCTCTCTTTTTCACTTATACACTCTTCTATTTTGTTCTTCTTCATTTTTTTTGCATATGATTGTATTGAATGGATTTTTCAGGATGTCTTTAAAAAATTTATGAATTCCAACTCATTTTCCAACTTTAAACCTTAAAATCTCTGCAATAATCCATTGTAAAAATACGGTAGTATTAATTAAAATATTGGATTTTATATTATTAACCAACTATCCAACAACCTTCTCATAGCATGATAATATTGATTTAAAATCCATGGCCTCATTGACTAAGGAATGACTCAAACAAAATGTAACATCAACATATTAGAGCTAATATTTAAAGGGATCATTTGTTGTAATCTAAATACCCTTTGTTTTTTCTACTATTTTTTCCTTTGACAAAGCTCTTCCCAATGTATTAATAAGAATAATAAATAGATAATAATATAGTGGATCATATTAGCGGAGTCCATGGGATAATTCAAATTATTTAATAATGGATCCATTAATTAAAATAAAATATATTAGGGTGCTATAACATCTAATCCATTTAGACCAACTTGATTAAAACTAAAAATTTTGACTCTATAATTTAGAAAATTATAGCAAACCCTTGTGACAAGGGGAAAGGTATTGTGAAGGACTTCTTACCAACACTCTTCCTCTTTTCTCAACATCACTTTGATACTAGGGAAATTTTGGGAGTTTAAAGTGTAGTTTTGTTGGACTAGTTGAAGAACACCTACATTTCTCCTAAGATACTTCTTTGCCGAAGCTTATCCTCAACCTAGCCCAAATGCACATACAAATGTAAAAATCAAATCCTAAACTAAATGCTCTTTTGATTTTGATGAGGAAAGAAATAATGATTTCCTTTTAAGATGCTAGGGCATAATAAGATGAAGCAAACAAATCCTATGATGCAGCTACATGCATTTTTTATTAAATGCTAAACTTAATGATTAAGATGGTCCCCTATATGATTGAGACTAACTAGTTCTTACTTTCCTTTTTTTTATCTGATATTTTACCAATAAATTAAAAAAAAACCTAGTTTTTGTAGACAATAAAAATAAATTAGACTATAATTGCTTAAATGATAACGTTATGATTCAAAATAACCTAATTTTACCATTGTGGCAAAAGTACCACTAGTTTATAGAAGCATCACCAGTGCTATTGCTTAACCTATAAAATGGACAAAAAAATATATAGTCAATGGTAGAGGGGTCCATTTGAGCCAGTAGAGGATAGTTAGTATTCCTTGAACAACAATTTGGACCCTATTTAGATAATAAAAATGAGATAAATGACATAATGCAAAAAAATAAAAGCTAGGTTGTGAAAGTGTCATTGGTTCATTGGCTTTATGCTGATAGGAAAAGCTATGTTGATCACCCTTTACCTATAGGATAGTGTCATTAGGAAAAGCTATGATGATCAATATGAGATGATTGGTTGTAGACATGATGATCAAAAAATACCAATTGAAAAATGATGATGAGGATTAGATATATTGATGTGTTACAAAAATATTGATCGGTTGCAACAATATCGATCGCTCGTAGCAATGTCGATCGATTATAGAAATACTGATCAGTTGCAGCAATATCAATCGGTTACAAAAATATCGATCAGTTGCAGATATATCGATTGATTGCAGCAATGCCAATCGGTTGCAAAAATACTGATCAATAACTGTAATGTCGATCTGTTGTAGCAATGTTGATCAATTACAACAATACTGATCAATTGCAATAATGTTGATCGATTATAGCAATATCGATTGGTCGTAGCTATGTCGATTAATTGCAGATGTGTTTATTGGTTGTAGATATGCAACCGATTGATTTATGCCAATAAAAACTTCTTTAAAATTGATCAACTTATGATGATAGACTCTCCTTTATAACCGATCGATTTATGTTGATCGACACTCCTCTACAATCGATAGGTATATTTTGATTGACACTCATTTGCAATTGATAGGCTTATGACGATCATCTTATGTTGATCGATACTTCTATGCAATCAATAGTCATATGCTAATTAACACTTCTCTGCAACCGATCGACTTATGTTGACAAACACTTATCTGCAACCTTGTTAATTTTTTTGTTGTTTTAGAGCTATTTTTGAGTTAGAGTGTGTTAGATGTATGTTTATCGGTACCCCCTACTATATATATATAGGTAGTATATGAGGCGAATTGGGCAAGAAAAACATAATTATTTATAATTTGAAGTTGAATTGCCTGTAGAATTGGGTGAAAGTGGTTGGCAAATAAAAGTAAAAATAGGATAATAATTGTCAACAACGGGCTAATTTACCCCAAAAATATTCCACCACGTAAATTTTGGGCGAATGGCCCCCAGTGAAATGTTCCAAAATTATTAAATTTAAAAATTATAAATATAGCCAATTTATGATATTTCGTTCTTATGCATAACCCTGGATAAAAGTATCATTGTGAATAGAATCTAGACACCCAAATATTATTTTCTACTACCTATTTAAACTCTTAGTATCATGGAGGGTATATAGATCATTCATATCAACTTCCATTTGAATTTATTACTTAAGAATATGCTTGAATGTCAAAAAAAGCATCACACAATCTAGGTGATGTGCAAAGGGAGACTCATGAATTCACTATGGTACTCATCAATAGTCTTTGTTTACTTATTTTGCATCAACCTAACCATATAAGAGGTAGAGGGTCCTATATCAAACATCATCAGGAACATCCTAAATTTTATCCAAGCAAGAGTATAGAGTTTGTGTCTCAATTTCTCCTAAAGTAATTGATAAGTATGAGTACCTAATTAGGAGGTATCCAACATGACCCTACCCTCTTTAGGTATTTTATTTAAGTATTAGAGGTAATATGCATTAGAAATATATCAACTAGGATTCTCTCTAAAAAAATGCATCATATTAATCCAAGGGACCAAAACATCATGAGGTCATTCTAGGATATGAGTCATACCTTTGGCTAAAACATACAAATTGAGAGAAGATCCCCATTCATTATCAATATTTCATGGATACTATCCAGAAACAACCCATAAATATTCTTGTTTAAGTGCTCGTTTGATTTTGAAAATTTTGGGTTTCTTTTGTGAACAACTCATTGGAAGTCACCTTTAGGTAATCACTTTGTTTGAGGAATTCCCTCTTTTTTTTATTTATTTATTTGTGGAAAACATCCCAAAAGGGATGCCACTTTTGGGTAAGACCCAAGGAGGCAGGGGTATCCATTCCGCCAAAAACACCCAGGACTCGGACCTGGCCTACCACCTTTGACATACTCAAGGAGCAAACAAACACACAAAACCAATTTAAAAATAAGTAAATAACAAAAATAATAATAAAATAAAATAAAAAACATGCTCCTTGAGTGTGTCAAAAACAAAAGCACAACCAAACATGCACAATAATATAAAAGAAACCACAACACAAACCACATAGAAAAACACAAGAACCACATAACAAAACACAAACAAGACAAAAACAACAGAACACTACAAAGACATAACCCAAAAAAAACATGAAAAATAAACACAACCAAAACCTAAAAAAATAAAATTAAAATAAAAATAAAAAACAACCAACAACAGACAATAAACAAAAACAAAAAACATAGAAAACACTCACACATAAAAACACAAAATAACACAAACAAAGAGAAACCCAAGAACAAGAACGAAAAAAACACAAGAACAATAACAAAAAACATAAAAAAAAAAAAAAAACAAAAACAACAAAAACACAAGAACATTAAAAACAACACAAAGAACATAAAAACAAAACAAAACAAAAGAACCCACCCACCTTAAAAAACTAAACAAAAAAAAACAAAGAAGAAAAAAAAAATGAACAAAACAATGACCTATCTAGACCAGAAGACTATTAAGGCAAGAATCAACAGAGGAAACAAAATAAAGAATAGAATAAGCTAGGGAACTAAAAAAAAAAAAAGAGAAAAAAAAAAAAAGGAACTAGATACCTTCAGAACCGGAGCCATCCAAAGAAATTATAGAAAGAAGAGCTTCCCTAATTTGAGAAGCCCACCATATAGGAGGGTGGCCATAGCAAGTAAGATCACCTTTATCCAAAGCCCAATTAGCTAAAGCATCAACACTCTTGTTCTGATCTCCTGACCACATGATTGTAATCAACTTTCAAAAATCCCATCTGGATTAACTAAATCTTCTCAATAATTCTTTTTATTCTCCAATCCACCTTATGATTCTTAGGAGTCTTCAAGAGATTAATCATGAGTTGAGAGTCGGACTCAACTAACACCTTTTCCCATCCAACCTTAGTAGCCTCTCGAAGGCCTTTGAGGATACCATACCCCTCAGCAAGGTTATTGGAAAGAATACCCAAATTCTCAACAAAAGTAAAAACCAGGGAGCCATCTGAAAGTCTACCAATTCCTCCCACACTAGCTTTTCCAGGGTTCCCTCTAGAGGCTCCATCAGTATTGACTTTTCCAAAATCCTTAGGAGGAGGTTGCCAATTTCTAGTCCTATCCATATTACTAATACTCACATTCCCTTTAAGTTGGTTGCCCTTAGAAGGTTTAATATTCAATCTTTGCATCACTTGATCCCATCTTTGGTGGGAGTTTTGGGGGTGATTAAGGAGTTGATGGACTGATTCAACTAAGTTGGCTATGGTCTTTTGCCAAATATAGTGAATATCCTTCCTATCTTGATTAAAAATTTGGTTGTTCCTTTCATTCCAAATATTCCAAAGAAGAATGGTAGAACCCATCCAAACTACTTGCCTAATAAAATGATCAACACCCTCTTGATTAGGCCAATCCCTCCAAAGCTGTTCAAAAGTAAAAAAATTGGACCACTATAAGCCAAGTAAGAGTGGCCATTCTCCATAGATAAGGAGTGATATTTTTAGGAGATGAGCTCGCTAGGGTTTGATGAGGAAAGTCGCTTTGCTGGAATTTTTTGAGACCTATCTGGTGGGCTCTGCGGGGATGGCAAGCAGTTTCTGGAGGAGGTATGAACAACTGGAGGAATGTAGTGATGGCATCAGGTCCGTCACAGAGCGTGCATGCTAGGGCTGGTATTTCTTTTAAAAATGATTGGAAGGAACAGGATTTCCCATTGCATGCCAGGAATCGCTTGTTAAAGAACAATGGATGTTTGGAACGATGTGAAGCCAGGCCGGTTCTAGTGGTTCAACCGGACTCGATGGCAGAAGATGTGGAGTATTTAACCAAACATGCGCTTATTGGTAAATTTATGGGCATCCGAATTTCTCTTCCCTTTGTGGAGGCTTGGGTTAGGAAGACTTGGAACCCTGAAGGTGATGTGGAGGTGATGCTGAGTGCAAACAACTATTTTATGGTGGTTTTTTCTTGTCTTGCGGATCGTAACAAAGCATTTGAAGGAGGTCCCTATTTCTGTAACCAAGCGGGACTCTTTCTTAAACCCTGGCATGTGGGTTTCAACCCATCAGAGGAGCGGCCGTCACGGGTTCCAGTGTGGGTTCGGCTTCCGTGGCTCCCATTGGAATTTTGGAGAAATGACATCTTGCATATGATTGCCCTTCTACTTGGGAAGCCGGTTGGGCCGTCACGACAAACGCTGGATAAAAAGGTAATCTTTGTTGCCCGTATCTGTGTTGAAATTGATTTAAACAATCCTATTCCAGATTCTATTGAAATACAGTTCGGATCAACCAAATGGGTTCAAAAACTTGACTATGAAGCTCTCCCATTTCGTTGCCGGATTTGCCATGAATATGGCCACTTACAAAGAAAATGCCCTAAGTTTGTCCTGCCTGTGGCTTCAAATCCTGGGCCCTCTCGAGCTGTACAAAATATGGATAAAGGAAAAGCCCCGATAAAGGAGGGGGATCAAGATAAGGAAGGCTTTGTTACGGTAAAACCTCGAAACAAAGGAAGAAAGGCAAAAAGAGACATTAAGGATAACCAGCCAGATGCTCACCTCAACCGTTTTGAAATTCTAGAGAATCTTGATCATGCGTGGAGATACCTGAAACATCGCTACCTGTTATAGATATAACAGAACCAAATCAGTTGTCTCTTCATGAGGTGGAACCAAGGGAACCAGATATAGGGGGTTTAAATGAAGAACAGAGGGCTTTGGTTCCGAGTATAGGTGATATGGTTGGCCCTAGCCCTGGAAGTGAAGTTATCTTAGAAAATGGCACAGATTTAGACATGCCCTCTCCTACCCAGGCACTGATGCGGTCATCCATGGACTGTAAAACTCCTACGGTGCTGGGATTGCAGAGATAAAATAATTAAAAAAAATGCTTCGGATAAGAATATGAAGGTGGGTCGAAAGAAAGACCAGGATAAAATTAAGTTAATGGGGGAGACTTTGGTAGAGTCAAGTTTGGTGAGAACATTGGACTCCCATTTTTATAACCCCCAAAAATGATTGTACTTTCATGGAATGTAAGGGGGTTGAACAGCATCCCCAGACAAAAAGTTGTTCGTGATTTGATTCGTGTTCATTCTCCGGATGTGGTTTTTATTCAGAAGACTAAATTAGCTATTGATAGTTTGTTCAATATTGCTCCCAAGTTGTGGAGAAAGGGGCAATGTCAGTGTATTGGTGCATGTGGATATGCTGGTGGCCTTGCTTGTTTATGGGATCCAGCTAAGATCTCTCCTCTTACCTGGATTTCCAGCAGGTGGTCTATTTCGATGATCGGGCATGATAATGAATCTGGTGAGACCATCCTACTTACAAACGTGTATGCTCCTATTGATTACAATGGTAAAGTGAATTTATGGGAGCACATTGGCTTTGTGAGAAGTCTGGCTCCCCTGTACCCATGGATTTTGGCTGGAGACTTCAATTCTATCACTTGTCTCGGAGGAAAAACGTGGTGGGATTGATCGCCTTGAGCCTTTTTCTTCTCGTCTTCAATGCTCATATCCGGGCCTTGAACTTGGTTGACATCAAGCCGGATAATGGGATATTTACCCGGCATAATAGAAGATGTGGGGAATATTCCATTTCGTAGAGACTCGGATAGGTTTTTGATCTCTAGTTTTTGGATTGGCAATAATAGAAGCGCTAGTTCGTGATTCTCGAGGGTAGAGGATCCGATCATTGGCCTATCAAACTCTCTCCTCTGGAGTTAGGGCTAAAAAATAATCCCTCATTTAAGTTTCAATTTATGTGGTTACGAGATCCTAAGCTTCATGATTTCATGCGAGGCTGGTGGACTAATGGCAAACCTCCTCATGGCACCGCTATGTACTCCTTTATGAAGCGGCTTCAATTTGTTAAGCATAAATTGAAGAGATGGAATAGACTAAATTTTGGGAACCTTTCCTTGGCTAAGTCGGCAGCTCTTAGGAGGGTGGAAGAAGCCTCAAGGAAGATTAGAGATCAGGGACTCACAGAGGAGCTTCTTGTTGAGGAATCGAAAGCTGTAAAAGACCTTGCTGAATGGGAACTGAGGGAAGAATTTTTTTGGAAACAAAAAGCTCGAGTAGATTGGCTTCAGGAAGGGGATAGGAACACAACCTTCTTTTATAACTCGTTAAGGCTCGTCGTAATGGTAACCTGATTACCTCTCTTGTTAATTCTCGGGGTGCCCTGCTTTCTTCTTTCAGGGATATTTCAGAAGAGACTAAGAGGTATTTTTCCTCTCTCTTCAAGGAGGATGCCCTCTCATATGATGAGGAAGAAAAACTTATTCTAAACTCGTATTCCCTCGATTGTTTCTAGAGAGATGAATGAGCACTTGATGGATCCAATTTCCCTTGAGGAGCCTAAAAGTGTTGTATTCAAGATGAAAAAGGGGAAAGCCCCGGGTCCGGATGGATTCCCGATTGAGTTTTATCAAGAGTTTTGGGAGTTAATCAAATTTGACCTTTTGGAAGTGGTCCGTGAGTCCCAAAAGAACAAACAGATGCTAAGGGCCCTAAATGCTACCTTTGTGGTGCTTATTCCCAAGAAAGAGGGAGCGAATTCCCTGGATATGTTCAGGCCTATTGCTCTCTGTAATGTTGTATATAAGATCATCACAAAAATTATTGCTGAGAGGCTGAAGATATGGTTGAGCAAAATCATCTCTGAGGAGCAAGGTGGGTTTGTTGCTGGCCGACAAATCATGGATGGGGTTGTTATTGCTACGTAAGCTATTCACTCAATGGAAACTTCTAAGGAGAAAACTATGTTCATTAAGTTGGACATGGCAAAAGCCTATGACAGAGTTAGATGGTCCTTTCTTCAAAAAGTTCTTACCGCTTTTGGCTTTGAAGAGGAATGGATTAGATGGGTGATGAGCCGTATTTCTTCTTCCTCATTCTCTGTTCTTGTTAATAACGAGACAACGGAGCTGTTTGAGGCCTCAAGGGGATTGAGGCAAGGAGATCCTCTATCTCCTTATTTGTTTATCATTATGGCAGAAGGGTTGGGTAGATTACTCAAGTCTCAGGTCAGGCATGGTCTCATTCAGGGGTGGAAGTGGGATAACAGTTTGCCACCTCTTTCCCACCTTCAATTTGTTGATGATACTGCTTTGTTGGGAGTTGCCACTATCAAGGAAGCTGGAAACATTAGACAGTCTCTTGACATATATCTTGGTGCTTCTGGACAGGTGATTAATGAGGACAAGTCCTTTATTTTCTTCTTCAATACCCCCTCTTATTCAAGCCAGGATTGCTCGCATTCTAAGATTCCAGGTCGGGACTCCCCCTTCATTTATCTTGGGATCCCGATTTCATCTCATCCTCTCCCTAGATCTTCTTGGCAGTCTATACTTGATAAGTTTAGAAGGAAGGTAAATCACTGGACTGTCAGATGGCTATCCTCTGTAGGTAGAGTATTGCTTTTAAAATCTGTTATTCAAGCTTTACCCATTTACAGATGTTTTGTGCAAACAGCTCCTTCTCGTTTCATCAAGGACATGGATGCTCGTCAAGACAGCTTTTGTGGTTCTGGCAAACTTGATCAATCTAAATGGAGTTTGGTTAGATGGGATTCCATTTGTAGGCCAGTTCAAGAGGGAGGCCTTGGGTTGCGATAGGCAACTCTTTCTCGGGCTAGGCTTTGGCTGCGAAACTTTATTGGAGATGGTGTACCTCTCAAGATCAGATTTGGGCTAAAATATTATCTTATAAATACTTGAGAGGTATTTCTGAGGTAGATATCCCTAGAGCCACTTTGGTTGGGAAAGGTTCTGTTATCTGGGACACTCTGAAAAGAGGAGCTAATCTAATTAAGCAGGGTTTGTTCTGGATTTGCAATCGGGGATCAGATGTTCTTTTTTGGGAGGATTCTTGGGATGGCCACCCTCCTATCTTGACTCAATATCCCAGGTTACATTCCCTAAGCATTTTTTTCTTGGAAGCAGGCTGGTCTCATGTGGAGGACTTTAAAAAAATCTAGTATTTTGGAAATATGGAGATGTACAAATGGAAAGATCCGCAGGAATGGCCCCAAGGGGGATTGGCCGAGGATAGAGAGGTGCTTGCTCTTATTCTTGTAGGGAGGTACTGTTCTTCATTGAGGGATAAAGACATTCTGGCTTGGAACCCTAATCCCAAGGGAACCTACTCTGTAGCCTATGGTTATCAAGTTCTTGATAAGCAAAAGTTTGGGAGTCTCCCTGTCACATGGTGGAAAAAGGTGTGGAATAGATTTGCTTGGCCGAAATGTAACTTTTTTCTCTTCCGGGTAGCTCGTAATAAATGCCTCACTTGGGATAACTTGAGGAAGAGGGGATTTCAGGGTCCCTCTTTATGTGTCCTTTGTGGTAAGAATGAGGATGACTCTTCTCATTTATTTTTCCAATGCTCCCTTGCCGGAGACATTTGGCACTCGTTGGTGGAGTGCCCGGAACCATCCTTGTTTTCATGTGCTCTCCCTAGTGGAGTTTTGGAGTAGTCCAGGCAGACCTCCATCCAAGGCCCCCTTCCTCCAAGTGGCTTGGAATTTGGGCCCTTCTTGCATCATCTGGCAGATTTGGCTCGAACGAAACCGACGCATTTTTGAGGGAAGTCATTTGGCTGTTCAACAGATCTGGCAAAGGATCCTATGTATGGTTCAAGAAACTATCCATAGTAAATGTGATGTGGACCCTCATTTGGACTCTAAGGAGGAGAAGGTACGACAGGCCCTTGGTTTGTTTGGGGTTGGTGTGAATTCTTCTAGCCCTAGTAGGATTCCTCAGCTTAGCAAGAAGGTTAGGAGAGAGGGTAGATGGAGACTGCCCCCTAGAGGAGTTTTAAAAATTAATACTGATGGGTCGTCCAGGGGCAATCCTGGACATGCTGGAATTGGTGGTGTTGGGAGAGATTCTACTGGCGTGGTCAGTTTTTTCTTTTCCATTTATAAAGGTGTTCACTCCAACAATCTTATGGAAGCTCTGGCGATACTTGAGGCCTTGCAAAGGGGGTTTTCTCTTGGCTGGCGCAGGATTCTTTGCGAGTCTGACTCTCAAATTTTGGTTAATATTTTAAACAACAAAAGAGTGGAGGATGTTAATTGGCAGTTGGCCTCTGTGACCATTCAGATTCTCAGAATGAGTGAAGAGTTCGAATTTATATCCTTTGTGCACATTCCAAGGGAATGGAATGGGGTTGCTGATTACCTGGCCAAAAGGGCTTCTGAGCTATTGGATACTCAGAGTATTGATAACTGGGAGAGTCTCCCGTCTAGGGATTCTCAACACCTACGGGAGTTGATCCATAAGGATGTTCAGACTTAATGTGGTTTGTTTTTTTTGGTTTTCTTTGGGAGTTGACCTTGTCTGGTGATTTAGCCTGTCTTGTTGCTTATTTGAGTCCTGGGTGGGGGCTCAGTCGTACTTTGTAATCCAGACTTTTTATCAATAAATTTTTACCCCTTTATTTAAAAAAAAAAAGTGTCATTCTCCTCCATAGCTCAGAGGCTAAAGTACACTCAATAAAAATATTTCAACATTCTCTCACATTTCCATATAAAAGGCATGAAAACCATGCTTCATAAGTTCTCACTAGGCACCCTACGATGCAATAAAAGCCAATAAAGAACATCACATTAGGCCAAATATTTTGAGCCCACAATCAAAAAATTCGAAGAATGGATGGGATTATTATGACATAAGGTCAAATAACCTTGAGCAACTGAATACTCACCCTTAGTAGTGTTGTTCAAAATCAAGAGAGGGATCTCATATGAAGGATGCCTTGGATATCTTGTCTTTGCACATATCTACCAACCTTTGAATTACCGAATGGTACCGATATAATTAGCCACCTTTATCCAATTAGCTCGGTGAAGCTCCTCCATCCAAGGCCTCCAATCGGGAAACCGAGTTATCAAAGGCTTGTGACCATCCCAAGAATCTATCCAAAAATTTGCATGTTGACCATTATGAATGATCCAAAATAATTTTTTCTTTATCAAATCCTCACCAGTCTTAAGAACCGCTAAAATGGGAGAACCTTTGGTAGGAAGTTGATAGCGAACAAGGTCTTCGGGACTTTTGTTCTCAACATATTTAGCATGGAGATTATTGGCCCAAAGAGCATTGGGGTTATGCAACATCCTCCAATATAATTTAGTAGCTAAAGCTTTGTTGTTATTAATTGAAGACCGGAATCCTAACCCCCCTTCACTCTTAGGAAGACATAAAGTATCCCATTTCACCAAGGCCCATTTTCTTTTCTCCTTAGTACCACTCCAAAGGAAACGATGACTCGATTTGATCCAATTCTCGAAGAACAACCTTTGGGATATTCAAAACGGAAGAAACATAAATAGGAATAGCTTGAAGGACTGATTTTACCAAGGTGATTCTACCCCCAGAAGAAAGCCACTTGTTGGTCCACTTTCCAATTTTCTTCTTGACTTTGTCCAACAACCAATTCCAATATTTATTTTTCTACCTTTGAATATTTATGGGAATACCTAAATAAGTGATTGGAAGAGAGGTCTTCTTATATCTTAATTTATCCAAGACCATGGATTCCTGTCTAGCAAAGCAATGAAAGAAAATAACTTTAGATTTGTCTTCATTGATCAATCGCCCTAGTAGCCTTAGAAAAATAGCTAATGATTTGCTTAATATTAGAAGCTTCCTTAACTGTAGCTTTACCTAAAAGAGTAGAGTCATCCACAAATTGAAGATGAGAGATAGGTCTAGCTCCATGAGCAATGGTAACTCCCTCAAGGGTTTTGTTTTCCCTCTTTTTGGTTATAGTCCTACCCAAGCATTCAACAAGAATGATGAATAAATAAGGGGATAGTGGGTCACCTTGCCTAATACCTCTAGAAGCTAGGAAAGACTGAGAAGGCCTGCCATTGATAAGAACTAAGTAGGAAACTGAAGAGATACATCCCATAATCCAATCCATCCAATCCTTAGAGAAACCAAATTGCCTCAAAACTTTGATAAGGAAGTGCCAATCCACTCTGTCATAAGATTTGGATAAGTCTAACCGAATGAACATGGAAGGAGAATTTTGCATATCCATGGAATGGATGGCTTCCTAAGCAAGAACTATCTCATCTACTATTTGACGTCCTTCCACATAACCCCCTTGCTCTGGGGAAATAATCTTATGCAAAAGAGGCTTCAACCTTTTTGCCATGATTTTAGTAATGATTTTGATAAGAACATTACATAAAGCAATAGGTCTAAAATCTGAGATATGATCAACCTCTTGAGCTTTTGGAACAAGAGTAATATAAGTTTTATTGATAACCTTCAAAATTTCTTTGGATTTCTTGGCTTCTTCCACCACCTCTAATAAATCAACATGAAGGATATCCCAGAACTCTTGGTAGAACTCAATGGGAAAACCATCAGGACCTGGGGTTTTCCCTTTTTGCATTTTAAAAACTACTTGTTGAAGCTCATTGATAGTAATGGGAGCAGATCAAAATAGAGTTCTCCTCGAAAGTGATAAGAGAAGGGATTGCTTGAAGAACATTTTGTTGTGAAGCTGAGTCAAGAGGAGTAGCAACAAAAAGATTGGAAAAGTAATCAACAACAATAGAGTTCATGCCATCCCAAGTATAAACAACATCTCCAGAATATGATTTTAAGGAAGAAATAAAGTTGTGAGATCTTCGATCTAGAAGAGATTTGTGGAAGAAATTTGTGTTTCGATCTCCTTCTTTGAGCCATTGAATTCTAGATTTTTTCTTCCATAAGATTTCTTCTCTTTTTTCCCATTCCTCTAACTGAGTTGTGAGTTTAATTTCATCTGCACTTCTCTTCTCTATGAGGCCATCTAAACAGATTTTCTTATTCAAATTTTCAAGATGAGCAATAACTTCATGTTTTTTTTATGAACATCCCCAAACTCTTTCCAGTTCCAAGTCTTGATTTTGGATTTAATGTATTGCAGTCTTTTGGCAAAACAAAACATCTTAGTCCCATGCCTAGGTTTACCTTCCTTCCACCATTGTTGCACACGAGGTCTGAAGGAAATGTCTCTAAGCCACATTAATTAAAAATAAAAAGGAGAGAAACTCACATTGGTTTTCCACATTTCCACCATGACTGGCCAATGATCCGAACCAGCATTATTAAGAGTCTTCACTTTAGGAATGTGACCATGGATTAAGAAATTTTCAGAGAGCAAAAACCTATCCAATCTCTCCATTATACAAGCTAAGCCTTGCCTTATGTTAGACCAAGTCATAAGGCCATTATCTGAGTTGGATATCCACAAGATGGAGGTTTGCAATATATTCGCTCATGAGGTCAATGCTTTTGTCCAAATTTCTATTTCCCCCCTTTTCTCATCCAGAGAGAGGATGGTATTGAAATCTCCTCCGATCAAGATCCAAGCTTTAGGAAAATGAGAGATAATATGAGTAATATCCTTCCACTGTCTTCTTTTTTCCTCCAAAGAAGTCGGAGCATAAACAATAATGTAGAGCATAATTTGGTTGGAATGTCTACTTTGAATAGCTATAGCCAACAAACCCCAACTACCAACCATATGGTGAATAACTACCTCTTTTGGGTCCCAAAGACAAGAAATGCCACCCGAAGTCCCTTGGGAACTAAGGGAAACCACTTTTCTAGCTGGACAAATTTTACTGGCAATTGAGTCCATATCCTCCATTGACATCTTTGTTTCTTGAAGGAAAACAAGATGTGGATGATTTATCTGAATCATTCTTCTAATTTCATTTTGTTTTGAAAGACTCCCTTTGAGTCCTCTAATATTCCAAGTGATGATCTTCATTAATACCAGGGCTAAAAAAGTTGGGAAGGGCATTAATATTACCTTCCTCTACAAGCTTTTCACCTTATTTTACCATATGATATTGATTGGTCTTGCGACCTACTTTTTGATTAGAATCCATCTTCAATTTTTTTCCCCTGTTTCTTGACTTATTCCAATTGAATCTGAGATGGCTTCTAACCTTGAAGAATGCTCGTACACAGCCAAAATGTTTTTTTCCCTCTTTCTAAATATCATTTAGTCTAGTAGAAATATTATTCAATTGACCTTGTACTTGTTGGATAATGTTATATACACAATCAAATTTTTGATTAATAATTTGGAAGCAATCATTCAAACATGCAATCTTGTCTTTCAATCTATATTCATTCTTCACACCCATGCATTTACTTATGAAATTTTAATATTTATTTTTATTTTTATATTAGTTGTCGAAGCTTAAAAAAAATCTATAAAAGGAAGGGTTAGAAAATAAAATAAAATTCTGGAAAATAGACTAGAAAGCTAAAAATGTTAAAACACACTATAGTCAGTATGATGTCACCCTATGTTTTTGTAGCTCTTTTCGAGAGCTTTTCAAAAACATGCACTAATAGTCAATCTGAGCAACAAACAAGGAGTTATGACCTCGGGAAGTTTTGACCCCAAAATTCAAATGATGGACAATGGAATGTCGTATGAACTACCCCCTTTTAATGAAATTGTAATTTTCATAAAGTGGAGTTTATTTATTGTCTGTGAATGCAAATGCAAAGCCTGAAAATGGATTTACCTTCAAAATATGAAAAAAATGTGAAATTTTGAAATTATAAAAATCCTTATAAAACAAATTTAAATATTTTTTATAAATTTGTTTGAAATCCTTTCCACAAATGATGTCCCAAGTGAGGAAGAGGAAATAATGGAAACTGAAATCTTAGAAACATAATTTAAATATGAAGGGAAAAACTCAGAGACAAACCAACAAATCAAAGGTTTTCAACAGAAAAAAAGGAGAAAATTTACACAAGAAAAACAATATTTCAAATGTCAAAACTTCAAATAATGCAGGTCCCAATATAGACTCCGTTGAACCATCTAGTAAAATTTTGGCTATGTACAAGCATTCTTCAAGGTTAGAAGCCATCTCAGATTCAATTGAAATAAGTCAAGAAACGAGGAAAAAAAACAAGAGGGTGTTGATCATTTTATTAGGCAGTTAGTTTGGATGGGTTCTACCATTCTTCTTTGGAATATTTGGAATGAAAGGAACAACCGAATTTTTAATCAAGATAGGAAGGATATTCACTATATTTGGCAAAAGACCATAGCCAACTTAGTTGAATTAGTCCATCAACTCCTTAATCACCCCCAAAAATCCCACCAAATATGGGATCAAGTGATGCAAATATTGAAGATTAAACCTTCTAAGGGCAACTAACTTAAAGGGAATGTGAGTATTAGTAAGATGGATAGGACTAGAAATTGGCAACCTCCTCCTAAGAATTTTGGAAAAGTCAATACTGATGGAGCCTCTAGATGGAACCCTAGAAAATCCAGTGTGGGAGGAATTAGTAGACTTTCAGATGGCTACCTAGTTTTTACTTTTGCTGAGAATTTGGGTATTCTTTCCAATAACCTTACTGAGGGGTATGGTATCCTTAGAGATATTTAGGAGGCTACTAAGGTTGGATGGAAAAAGGTGTTATTTGAGTCTGACTCTCAACTTATGATTAATATCTTGAAGACTCCTTCTAAGAATCATAAGGTGGATTGGATAATAAAAAGAATTATTGAGAAGATTCAATAAATCCAGATGGGATTTTTGAAAGTTGATTACAATCATGTGGTTAGAGATCAAAACAAGAGTGTTGATGCTTTAGCTAATTGGGCTTTGGACAAAGATGATCTTACTTGTTATGGCCACCCTCTTATATGGTGGGCTTCTCAAATTAGGGAAGCTCTTCTTTCTATCATTTCTTTGGATGGCTCCAGTTTTGAAGGTACCTAGTTTCTTCTTGTTTTTTTTTTTTCCTTCTCTTTGGTTCATTCAGTTTTTTTTAGTTCCCTAGCTCATTCTATTCTTTATTTTGTTTCCTCTATTGATTATTGCCTTAATAGTTTTATGGTCTAGATAGGTCATTGTTTTATTCATTTCTTTTTTCTTTTTTCTTTTTTTTGTTTAGTTTTTTAAGGTGGGTGGGTTCTTTTTGTTTTGTTTTGTTTTTGTGTTCTTCGTGTTGTTTTTTGTTGTTCTTGTGTTTTTGTTGTTTTGTTTATTTTATTTTATGTTTTTTGTTATTGTTCTTGTGTTTTTTTCGTTCTTGTTCTTGGGTTTCTCTTTGTTTTTGTTATTTCATGTTTTTGTGTGAGTGTTTTCTATGTATTTTGTTTTTGTTTATTGTCTGTTGTTGGTTGTTTTTTATTTTTATTTGTATTTTATGTTTTTTAATTTTTTAGGTTTTGGTTGTGTTTATTTTTCATGTTTTTTTGGGTTGTCTTTGTAGTGTTCTATTGTTTTTGTCTTGTTTGTGTTTTTTTATGTGGATCTTGTGTTTTTCTATGTGGTTTGTGTTGTGGTTTCTTTTATCTTATTGTACATGTTTGGTTGTGCTTTTGTTTTTGACACACTCAAGGAGCATGTTTTTTAATTTATTTTATTATTTTTGTTGTTATTTACTTATTTTTAAATTGGTTTTGTGTGTTTGTTTGCTCCTTGAGTATGTCAAAGGTGGTAGGCCAGGTTCGAGTCCTGGGCATTTTTTGCGGAATGGATACCCCTGCCTCCTTGGGTCTTACCCGAAAGTGGCATCCCTTTTGGGATGTTTTCCACAAAGTGGCATCCCTTTTGGGACTTCTATAAATTTGTTTCGGATGAAATATTGAAGCTCATTCTTCACACCTATGCATTTATTTATGAAATTTAATTTTTATTTTTTTAATCGTCGAAGTTTAAAAAAAATCTTCAAAAGGAAGGGTTATAAAAATAAAAAGAAAATTCTGGTAAATGCACCAGAAAGCTAAAAATGTTAAAACAAACTACATTCAATATGATGTTGTCCTACATTGTTGTAGCTCTTTTTGAGAGCTTTCTAAAAATATGCACTAATAGTCAATCCGAGCAACGAGCGACGAGTTATGACTCTCGAAAGTTTTACCCCCATAATTCAAAATGATGGTCAATGGAATACCGTATGAACTACCCCCCTTGAATGAAATTTTAATTGTGATAAAAATAAATTCATTTATTGTCTGTGAATGGAAATGCAAAGCCTGAAAGTCGATTTGCTTTCAAAATATGAAAAAAATGTGAAATTCCAAAATTATTAAAATCCTTATAAAATAGCAAGTTTAAATAATTTTTATAAATTCAAAATGACTTCAGAATGAGATCAAAATTGTTTCGGTTTAAATATTGAAGCTCATTCTTCACACCTATGCATTTATTTATGATTTGTTTTATTTTAGTCGTCGAAGTTTAAAAAAATCACAAAAGAAAGGGTTAGAAAAAAAAAATTCTATAAAATGGACCAAAAAGCCAAAAATATTAAGAGACACTACAATTAGTATGATGTCACCATATGTTGTTGTAGCTCTTTTTAAGAGCTTTACAAAAATATGCACTAATAGTCAATCCGAGCAACGAGCGAGGAGTTATGACCTCGGGAAGTTTTGCCCCCAAAATTCAAAATGATGACCAATGGAATGCCGTATGAACTACCCCCCTTTAATGAAATTATAATTTTTATAAATGGAAGTTTATTTATTATCTATGAATGCAAATGCAAAGTCTGAAAATCGATTTACCTTTAAAATATGAAAAAATGTGAAATTCCGAAATTATAAAAAACCTTACAAAACAACTTTAAATGATTTTTATAAATTCGAAATAACTTCAGAATGAGATCAAAATTATTTCGAATGAAATATTGAAGCTCATTATTCACACCCATGCATTTATTTATGAATTTTTTTTTTTTAATTTTTTTTTTAGTCGTCAAAGTTTAAAAAAAACTGCAAAAGGAAGGGTTAGAAAAATAAAAATAAAATTCTAGAAAATGGACCAAAAAGAAGAAAATGTTAAAATACGCTATAGTCACTATGATTTCGTCCTACGTTGTTGTATCATTTTTCAAGAGCTTTCTAAAAAAAAAAAATCCCTCTTGGGTGCATTTAAAAAGCATGGGAAAGGCAAAATGAAACCAAACCTAAAAACAATCAGAGGTTCAAAAGTGTGCAAACCAGATAAAGATCTTTATTTTCTACATGGTTGAGATATTACTAAAGAGGGAAAATTCATCACACTAAGGAGTAGTTTACAAATCATTCTCAAAGATTCTAAGGTTTGTGAAGATTTGCTTGAAAATGGTGTAATCATTCCAATCGATGTGGTAAGAACATTGTACATGGCACTCATCTTCCTTGACATATACAAATGTTCAAAGAAAGAGGACACAAAGGTCATGCCCCAAGTGGCACATGTTTGTTGTGACACAAGTGACCTCATGTCGATAATGACAAATATTAGTTGTGACACAGGTGACCTTATCACAGAGATATATTTTACCTATGACACTAGTGACTTAAAAATCGATAATCCTAAAAATGAGCACCATGATCTTGTTGATTATAACAAAAGCAATATTTTTAAAAGCCTTGATGATGAACCAAAACTTGGGTATTTTGAAAAACATGCCAAAGAGGATTGGATAATTATGGGTAAGGCATAAGAAAGCCCATAATGTTAAATGTTAGGCCAAAGAATGAAGGCCTTGGCTATGATGGTCAAGTAGGAAGACCAAGTTTGTGAAACCAAAATCCCATACAACTAAAATCCATTATTGCAGTCATTGTGGAAGAACTAGTATGTAACAACTAGGTGTTAGAACCTACATTCCTCCGACATCTGTGGTTGTACTAATCACTCCGTCGGTTGTACTAATCACTCCCCTATAAATTTTTGGTACAAAGAGAAAATGACCATCAAGATTCATGTTGATTGTGGATGAAAAATATCATGCAATGGAACAAAATGAATGAATGTTGCATGGCTTCTACAAAAGAGACATACCCAAATGGTAGATCTAGAGGCAATACCATAGGTAGTGAGCTAGAGCTAGAGCCAAACCATAATTTTATCGTTCTCTCCTCTAAATTAAGGGGGAGTAGTTATATATGCTATCCCCAATAATGTAATAAGGGGGTGTTAGAGAAATATTACATTATTGGGTAATTTAGATAATATCACAAGAGATATGGTTGGTTGTAGCCACTGCCTATTCTTGGTTTTTGTTATAATCAGATATGATCATGCAACTTAATATTATAAGTAATACAAGAATATTTAGATTTTAGATGCATTATTTTTTTTTTAATTGAAGTGTGTTTTATCACTTTCATGTGTAGTTTAAGCTTGTATCACTTACAATATTAATTTTTAATTTGTATAATTTTAATTAATTGTGATATGCATGGAAAAACCTTTTTCAATAAAAATTTCCATTTTCTTTATTTTTCTTTTGAGTTTTTTGAAGTTTTTTTTGTCAAGTCTCAAGTCTGAGTCCCAAGTGGGCCTTGCCAAGTTCAAGTTTCTCTACTATGTGAAAAGTCAAGCTTTGTAGAGAACTAAGCACCATGTAGTTCATCCAACAAATCATCCATAACTTAAATGAAAAACATAATTTTATTTTTAATTTATTTTCGGCTTTTTGGTCCTTTTTCCATAATTTTATTTTTATTTTTATAAATACATAGGTGTGAAAAATGAGCTTCGATCCTTCATCCGAAATAATTTTTGATCTCATTTTGAAGTCATTTCGAATATATAATTATTATTTAAAGTTGCTTTTTTATAAGGATTTTTATAATTTTGGAATTTCACATTTTTTCGTATTTTGAAGATAAATCGATTTTCAGGCTTTACATTTGCATTCACAAACAATAAATGAAATTTCCTTTATGAAAATTACAATTTCATTAAAGGGGGGTAGTTCATACGACATTCCATTGACCATCATTTTGAATTTTGGGGATTAAGCTTTTCGGGGTCATAACTCCTCGCTCATTGCTCAGATTGACTATTAATGCATACTTTCTAAAAGCTCTCGAAAAGAGCTACAACAACGTAGGATGACATTATACTGACTGTAGTGTGTTTTAATATTTTTGGTTTTCTAGTCCATTTTCCATAATTTAATTTTTATTTTTCTAACCCTTCCTTTTGATTTTTTTTTTAAACTTCAGAGACTAAAATAAAAATAAAATTTTATAAATAAATGCATTAGTGTTAAAAATGAGCCTCAATATTTCATACGAAATAATTTTGATCTTATTCGGAAGTCATTTTGAATTTATAAAAATTATTTAAATTTGATGTTTTATAAGGATTTTTATAATTTTGGAATTTCATATTTTTTGCAAAAGGAAATGCATGGGTGGGAGGAATGAGCCTCAATTATAATTTCTGAAGTTTTTGAATTTATAACCTTCCTTTTGTAGATTTTTTTAAACTCCAACAACAATAAAATTAAAATTAAAATTAAAATTTCATAAATAAATGCATGGGTGTGAGGAATGAGCTTCAATATTTCATCCGAAATAACTTTTAACTCATTCTGAAGTCATTTTGAATTTATAAAAATTATTTAAATTTAATATTTTATAAGGATTTTTATAATTTCGGAATTTCATATTTTTTTTCATATTTTGAAGGTAAATCGATTTTTAGGCTTTGCATTTGCATTCATAGATAATAGATAAACTCCCCTTTATGAAAATTACAATTTCAATAAAGACGGTAGTTCATACAACATTCTATTGGCCATCATTTTGAATTTTTGGGGTAAAACTTCCTAGGGTCATAACTCCTCGCTCGTTGTTCGGATTGACTATTAGTGCATATTTTCGAAAAGCTCTCAAAAAGAGTTGCAACAACATAGGGCAACATCTGACTATACTGTGTTTTAACATTTTTGGCTTTCTGATCTATTTTCTAGAATTTTAATTTTATTTTTCTTACCCTTCCTTTTGCAGATTTTTTTAAAACTTCGGTGACTAAAAAAAAATAAAGATAAAATAAAATTTCATAAATAAATGCATAGGTGTGAAGAATGAGCTTAAATATTTCATCCGAAACAACTTTTAACTCATTTTAAAGTCATTTCAAATTTATAAAAATTATTTAAAGTTCTGTTTTAAAATAATTTTTTATAATTTCAAAATTTCATATTTTGAAAGTAAATCAATTTTCAGGCTTTACATTTTCATTCACAGACAATAAATGAATTTTCCTTTATGAAAATTACAATTTCATTGAAGGGGGTAGTTCATACGACATTCTATTGACCATCATTTTAAATTTTGGGGGTAAAACTTTTCGAGGTCATAACTCCTCGCTCGTTGCTTAGATTGACTATCAGTGCATACTTTATGAAATATTTCAAAAAGAGCTACAACACCGTAGGATGGCATTATACTAACTGTAGTGTTTTAGTATTTTTGGTTTTCTAGTCCATTTTCCATAATTTTATTTTTATTTTTCTAAACCTTCCTTTTGCAGTTTTTTTTAAACTTCAGTGACTAAAATTAAAATTAAAAAAAATTAAAATTTCATAAATAAATACATGGGTGTGAAAAATGAGCTTAAATATTTCATACGAAATAATTTTGATCTCATTCTAAAGTCATTTTGAATTTATAAAAATTATTTAAAGTTGCTATTTTATTAAGATTTTTATAATTTAGGAATTTCACATTTTTTCATATTTTGAAGGTAAATCGATTCTTAGGCCTTACATTTGCATTCATAGATAAAAAATGAACTTTCCTTTATAAAAATTACAGTTTCATTAAATGGGGTAGTTCATACGGTATTCCATTGACCATCATTTTAAATTTTGGGGGTAAAACTTCATGGGGTTATAACTCCTCGCTCGTTGCTCGGATTGACTATTAGTGCATATTTTCAAAAAGCTCTCGAAAAGAGATGCAACAACGTAGGATGACATTATACTAACTGTAGTGTGTTTTAATATTTTTTGTTTTCTAGTACAATTTCCATAATTTTATTTTTATTTTTCTAACCCTTCCTTTTGCACATTTTTTTTAAACTTCGATGACTAAAATAAAATTAAAAAAAAAAAAAAAATTCATAAATAAATGCATGGGTGTGAAGAATGAGCTTCAATTTTTCATCCGAAATAATTTTGATCTCATTTTGAATTTATAAAAATGATTTAAAATTGTTGTTTTATAGGGATTTTTATAATTTCATATTTTTTTTTATATTTTGAAGGTAAATTGATTTTTTGGCTTTCGATTTGAATTCACAGACAATAAATGAACCTATCTTTATGAAAATTATAATTTATTTAAAGGGGTGTAGTACATACAACATTCCATTGACCATCATTTTTAATTTTAGGGGCAAAACTTCCCGGGGTCAACTCCTCACTTGTTGCTCGGATTGACTCTTAGTTCATATTTTTGGAAAGCTCTCAAAAAGAGCTAAAACAACGTAGGGTGTCATCATACTAACTATAGTGTGTTTTAACATTTTTGACTTTTTGGTCCTTTTCTCATAATTTTATTTTTATTTTTCTAATCCTTTTGCAGATTTTTTATAAACTTCGGTGACTAAAATAAAAATAAAAATAAAATAAAATACAATTTCATAAATAAATGCATGGGTATGAATAATGAGCTCCGATCCTTCATCTAAAATAATTTTAATCTCATTCTGAAGTCATTTCGAATTTATAAAAATTATTTAAAGTTGCTATTTTATAAGGATTTTTATAATTTTGGAATTTCACATTTTTTCATATTTTGAAGGTAAATCAATTTTTAGGCTTTGCATTTTCATTCACAGACAATTTCATTAAAAGGCGGTAGTTCATACGACATTCCATTGACCATCATTTTGAATTTTATTTTTATTTTTATAACCCTTCTTTTTGGTGACTAAAAAAAATTAAAATTTTATAAATAAATACATAGGTGTGAAGAATGAGCTTCGATCATTCATCCGAAATAATTTTGATCTTATTCTGAATTCATTTTAAATTTATAAAAATTATTTAAAGTTGTTATTTTATAAAAAATTTTATAATTTCGGAATTTCACATTTTTTCATATTTTGAAGGTAAATTGATTTTCAGGCTTTACATTTGCATTCACAGACAATAAATGAACTTTATTTTATAAAAATTACAATTTCATTAAAGGGGGGTAGTTCATAATGTATTCCATTGACCATCATTTTGAATTTTGGGGCTAAAATTTTTCGGGGTCATAACTCCTCGCTCGTTGCTCGGATTGACTATTAGTGCATACTTTCTAAAAGCTCTCTAAAATAGCTACAACAACGTAGGATGTCATTATACTGAATGTAGTGTGTTTTAATATTTTGGTTTTCTTGTCCATTTTTCATAATTTTATTTTTATTTTTTAACCCTTCATTTTGCAGATTTTTTTTTTAAACTTCAGAGACAAATAAAAATTTAAAAAAATAAAATTTTATAAATAATTTTGATCTCATTCTAAAGTCATTTTGAATTTATAAAAATTATTTACAGTTGATGTTTTATAAGGATTTTTAAAATTTTGAAATTTCACATTTTTTTTATATTTTGAAAGTAAATCGATTTTCAGGCTTTGCATTTGCATTCAGAGAAAATAAATGAAATTCCCTTTGTGAAAATTATAATTTCATTGAACGGGGTAGTTCATACGACATTCCATTGGCCATCATTTTGAATTTTGGGGGTAAAACTTCATAGGGTCATAACTCCTCGCTTGTTGGTCAGATTGACTATTAGTGCATATTTTTAGAAATCTGTCGAAAAAGCTACAACAAAGTAGGCGACATCATACTGACTATAGTGTGTTTTAACATTTTCGGCTTTCTGGTTCATTTTCTAGAATTTTATTTTTATTTTTCTAACCCTTTCATTTTTTAGATTTATTTTAAACTTCGATGACTAAAATAAAAATAAAAAAATTCAAATTTCATAAATAAATGCATTGGTGTGAAGAATGAGCTTCAATATTTCATCCAAAATAATTTTGATCTCATTCTGAAGTCATTTCAAATTTATAAAAATTATTTAAAATTGTTGTTTTATAAATATTTTTATAATTTCAGAATTTCTGATTTTTTTATATTTTGAAGGTAAATCCATTTTTCAGGCATTGCATTTGCATTCACAAACAATAAATGAACTTCCCTTTATGAAAATTACAATTTCTTTAAAGGGGGGTAGTTCATACAACATTCCATTGGCCATCATTTTGAATTTTGGGGGTAAAACTTCCTAGGGTCATAACTCCTCGCTTGTTGCTCGAATTGACTATTAGTGCATATTTTCGAAAAGATCTCGAAAAGAGCTACTATAGTGTAGGTTGTCATCATACTAACTATAGCATGTTTTAACATTTTTGACTTTTTGGTCCTTTTTTCATTATTTTATTTTTATTTTTCTAACCCTTCTTTTTGCATATTTTTTATAAACTTCGGTGACTAAAATAAAAATAAAAATAAAAATAAAATAAAATTTCATAAATAAATGCATGGGTATGAAAAATGAGATTCGATCCTTCATACGAAATAATTTTGATCTCATTATGAAGTCATTTTGAATTTATAAAAATGATTTAAAGTTGTTATTTTATAAGGATTTTTATAATTTCGAAAATTCACATTTTTTCATATTTTGAAGGTAAATCGATTTTCAGGCTTTGCATTTGCATTCATAGACAATAAATGAACTTTTCTTTATGAAAATTACAATTTCATTAAAGGGGGGAGTTCATACGACATTCCATTGACGATCATTTTTGAATTTTGGTTGTAAAACTTCCCGGGGTCATAACTCCTCGCTTGTTGCTCGGATTGACTATTAGTGCATACTTTTTGAAAGCTCTCGAAAAGAGCTAAAACAATGTAGGACGATATCATACTGACTATAGTGTGTTTTAATATTTTTGGTTTTCTAATCCATTTTTCATAATTTTATTATTATTTTTTCAACCCTTCCTTTTGTAGATTTTTTTTTAAATTCGACGACTAAAATAAAAATTAAAATA
Source organism: Wollemia nobilis (assembly GCA_028583015.1). Taxonomy (NCBI): domain Eukaryota; kingdom Viridiplantae; phylum Streptophyta; class Pinopsida; order Araucariales; family Araucariaceae; genus Wollemia; species Wollemia nobilis. The sequence goes on from JAQPPZ010016890.1 coordinate 10,648,912, forward strand.
AATTAAAATTTCATAAATAAATGTAGGGGTGTGAATAATGAGCTTCGATCCTTCATCCGAAATAATTTTTATCCCATTCTGAAGTCATTTCGAATTTATAAAAATTATTTAATTTGCTATTTTATAAGGATTTTTATAATTTTGGAATTTCACATTTTTTCATATTTTGAAGGTAAATCAATTTTCAGGCTTTACATTTGCATTCACAGATAATAAATGAACTTTCCTTTATGAAAATTATAATTTCATTAAAGGGAGATAGTTCATACGCCATTCCATTGAGCATCATTCTGAATTTTGGGGGCAAAACTTTCCAAGGTCATAACTCCTCGCTCATTGCTCGGATTGACTATTAGTGTATACTTTCTGAAAGCTCTCAAAAAGAGCTACAACAACGTAGGACGACATTATACTGAATTGTAGTGTGTTTTAATATTTTTGGTTTTCTAGTCCATTTTCCATAATTTTATTTTTATTTTTCTAACCCTTCCTTTTGCATATTTTTTTAAACTTCGACGACTAAAAAAAAAATTAAAAAAAAAAAAAATTCATAAATAAATGCATGGTGTGAAAAATGAGCTTCAATATTTCATCCGTAATAATTTTGATCTCATTCTGAAGTCATTTTGAATTTATAAAAACTATTTAAAGTTGCTATTTTATAAGGATTTTTATAATTTTGGAATTTCACATTTTTTTTATATTTTGAAGGTAAATCGATTTTCAGGCTTTACATTTGCATTCACAGACAATAAATGAACTTTAATTTATGAAAATTACAATTTTATTAAAGGGGGTAGTTCATACGACATTTCATTGAGCATCATTTTGAATTTTGAGGGTAAAAATGTCCGAGGTCATAACTCCTCACTCGTTGCTCGGATTGACTATTAGTTCATACTTTCTAAAAGCTCTCGAAAGCCTTCACAGACAATAAATGAACTTCCTTTTATGAAATATAATTTTCGTATGATCTACCCCCCTTTAATGAAAATATAATTTTCATAAAGGGAAGTTCATTTATTGTCTGTGAATGCAAATGCAAAGCTTGAAAACCAATTTACCTTCAACATATGAAGAAAATATGAAATTCAGAAATTATAAAAATCCTTATAAAACAACTTTAAATAATTTTTATAAATTTGAAATGACTTCGAATGAGATCAAAATTATTTCAAATGAATGATTGAAGCTCATTCTTCACACCCATGCATTTATTTATGAAATTTTAATTTTATTTTAATTTTTATTTTAATCGCCGAAGTTTACAAAAATTTACAAAAGGAAGGGTTAGAAAAATAAAAATAAAATTTTAAAAACTAGATTAGAAAGCCAAAAATATTAAAACACACTACAATCAGTATGATGCTGCCCTACGCCACTTTTTGAGAGCTTTTCGAAAATATGCACTAATAGTCAATTCGAGCAACGAGCGAGGAGTTATGATCCCAAGAAGTTTTACCCTCAAAATTCAAAATGATGGCCAATGGAATACCGCATGAACTACCCTCCTGTAATGAAACTATAATTTTCAAAAGAGAAGTTCATTTATTGTATGTGAATGCAAATGCAAAGCCTAAAAATCAATTTGCCTTCAAAATATGAAAAAATGTGAAATTTCGAAATTATAAAAATCTTTATAAAACAACTTTAAATAATTTTAATAAATTCAAAATGACTTCAGAACGATATTAAAATTATTTTTAGATGAAATATTGAAGCTCATTCTTCACACCCATGCATTTATATATGAAATTTTATTTTTCTAAAATTTTTATTTTAGTCGCGAAAGTTTAATAAAAATCTGCAAAAGGAAGGGTTAGAAAAATAAAAATAAAATTCTAAAAAATGGACCAGAAAGATAAAAATATTAATACACACTATAGTCAGTATGATGTTGCCCTACGCCGTTGTAGCTCTTTTTGAGAGCTTTCCAAAAAATATGCACTAATAATTAATCCGAGTAACGAGCGAAGAGTTATGACCTCGAGAAGTTTTACCCCTAAAATTCAAAATGATGGCCAATGAAATGTCGTATGATCTACCCCCTTTAATGAAATTGTAATTTTCATAAAAGGCAATTCATTTGTTGTTTGTGAATGCAAATGCAAAGCCTGAAAAGCGATTTACCTTCAAAATAAAAAAAACATGTGAAATTCTAAAATTATAAAAATCCTTATAAAACAACATAAATATTCTTTTAAATTTGAAATGATTTTAGAATGAGATCAAAATTGTTTCGGATAAAATATTGAAACTCATTCTTCACACCCATGCATTTATTTATGAAATTTTTATTTTTTTTGGTCATCGAAGTTTAAAAAAATATGTAAAAGGAAGGATTAGAAAAATAAAAATAAAATTCTAAAAATTGGACCAGAAAGCTAAAAATGTTAAAACTCACTATAGTCAGTATGATGTCACCATACAACATTGTAGCTCTTTCCGAGAGCTTTTCGAAAATATGCACTAATAGTCAATCCGAGCAACGAGTGAGGATTTATGACCTCGGGAAGTTTTACCCCCAACATTCAAAATGATGGCCAATGGAATGTTGTATGAACTACCCCCTTTTAATGAAAATGTAATTTTCATAAATAAAAGTTCATTTATTGTTTGTGAATGCAAATCCAAATCATGAAAACTGATTTACCTTCAAAATATGAAAAAAATGTGAAATTCCAAAATTATAAAAATCCTTATAAAACAACTTTATATAATTTTTATAAATTCAAAATGACTTTAGAATGAAATAAAAATTGTTTTAGATGAATGATTGAAGCTCATTCTTCACACCCATACATTTATTTATGAAATTTTAATTTTTTTATTTTTATTTTAGTTATCGAAGTTTAAAAAAATTGCAAAAGGAAGAGTTAGAAAAATAAAAATAAAATAATAGAAAATGGATGAGGAAGCCAAAAATGTTAAAACATAATACAGTTAGTATGATGTTGCTCTACGTTGTTGTAGCTCTTTTCAAGAGCTTTCCAAAAATATGCACTAATTGTCAATTCGAGCAACGAGCGAGGAGTTATGACCCCGGTAAGTTTGCCCCCAAAATTCAAAATGATGGCCAATGGAATGTCGTATGAACTATTCCCATTTAATGAAATTGTAATTTTCATAAAGGTAAGTTTATTTATTCTCTATGAATGCAAATGCAAAGACTAAAAATTGATTTACCTTCAAAATATGAAAAAATATGAAATTCAAAAATTATAAAAATCCTTATAAAACAACTTTAAATAATTTCTATAAATTCAAAATGACTTCAGAATGAAATCAAAATTATTTCGAATGAAATATTGAAGCTCATTCCTCACACCAATGCATATATATATATATATATATATATATATATATATATATATATATATATATATATATATATATGCATTGGTGTTTAAAAACAATTTGCAAAAGTAAGGGTTAGAAAAATAAAATTCTAAAAAATGGACTAGAAAGCTGAAAATATTAAAACACACTATAGTTAGTATGATGTTGCCCTACGTAATTGTAGCTCTTTTCGAGAGCTTTCCAAAAATATGCACTAATAGTCAATCCGAGCAACAAGCGAAGAGTTATGACCTTGAGAAGTTTTCTCTCGAAAATCTAAAATGATGGCCAATAGAATGTCGTATGAACTACCCCACTTTAGTGTAAATTTCATAAAAGGCATCTCATTTTTATTTGTGAATGCAAATGCAAAGCCATGAAAGTGATTCACCTTCAAAATATGAAAAACATGTGAAATTATGAAATTATAAAAATCCTTATAAAACAACAACATAAATAATTTTTATAAATTCGAAATGACTTCAGAATGAGATCAAAATTGTTTCGGATAAAATATTGAAACTCATTCTTCATACCCATGCATTTATTTATGAAATTTTTATTTTTTTTAATTTTTATTTTAGTCGCCAAAGTTTAAAAAAAATATGCAAAAGGAAGGGTTAGAAAAATAAAAATAAAATTTTGGAAAATGGACCAGAAAGCTGAAAATGTTAAAACACACTACAATCAATATGATGTCGCCCAAAGGTTGTTCTTCGATAATTGGATCAAATCAGTCATCATTTCCTTTGGAGTGGTACTAAGGAGAAAAGGAAATGGGCCTTGGTGAAATGAGATACTTTGTCTTTCTAAGAGTGAAGGGGGTTAGGATTCCAGTCTTCAATTAATAACAACAAAGCTTTAGCTGCTAAATTATATTGGAGGATGTTGCATAACCCCAAAGCTCTTTGGGCCAATAATCTCCGTGCTAAATATGCTGAGAACAAAAGTCCTGAAGACCTTGTTTGCTATCAACTTCCTACCAAAGGTTCTCCCATTTTAGCAGTTCTTAATACTGATGAGGATTTGATAAAGAAAAAATTATTTTGGATTATTCATAATGGTCATCATGCAATTTTTTGGACAGATTATTGGGATGGTCACAAGCCTTTTATAACTCAGTTTCTCGATTGGAGGCCTTGGATGGAGGAGCTTCACCGAGCTAATTGGATAAAGATGGCTAATTACTATCAGTACCATACTGGTAATTCAAAGGTTGGTAGATATTGGATCCCTATTGAGGACTGGCCTATTCAAATCCTAGAAAGGCAAAGACAAGATATCCAAGGCATCCTTCATATGAGAACTCTCTCTTGGTCCCATGAAAAAGATTGTTTTGGATGGAACAACACTACTAAGGGTGAGTATTCAGTTGCTCAAGGTTATTTGACCTTATGCCATAATAATCCCAACCATTATTCTAGCATATTTTCTCAATTGTGGGCTTAAAAGCTCTAGCCTAAGGTGAGGTTCTTTAATTGGCTTTTATTGCATCGTAGGGTGCTTACTGGTGAGAAACTTATGAAGCATGGTTTTCAAGGCCCTTTTAGATGTGAAATGTGTGAAGAGAATTTATAAAATATCAACCATATTTTTATTGAGTGTACTTTAGCCTCTGAGCTATGGAGAAGAATGGCCACTTTACTTGGCTTAAAGTGGTCCATTTTTTTTACTTTTGAACAACTTTGGAGGGATTGGCCTAATCAAGAGGGTGTTGATCATTTTATTAGGCAGTTAGTTTGGATGGGTTCTACCATTTTTCTTTGAAATATTTGGAATGAAAGGAACAACCAAATTTTTAATCAAGATAGGAAGGATATTCACTATATTTGGCAAAAGACCATAGCCAACTTAGTTCAATCAGTCCATCAACTCATTAATCATCCCCAAAAATCACACCAAATATGGGATCAAGTGATGCAAAGATTAAAGATTAAATATTCTAAGGGCAACCAACTTAAAGGGAATGTGAGTATAAGTAAGATGGATAGGACTAGAAATTTGCAACCTCCTCCTAAGGATTTTGGAAAATTCAATACCGATGGAGCCTCTAGAGGGAACCATGGAAAAGCTAGTGTGGGAGGAATTGGTAGACTTTTAGATGGCTCCCTGGTTTTTACTTTTGTTGAGAATTTGGGTATTCTTTCCAATAACCTTGCTGAGGGGTATGGTATCCTTAGAGATCTTCAGGAGGCTACTAAGGTTGGATGGGAAAAGGTGTTAGTTGAGTTTGACTCTCAACTTATGATTAATCTCTTGAAGACTCCTTCTAAGAATCATAAGGTGGATTGGAGAATAAAAAAAATTATTGAGAAGATTTAGTTAATCTAGATGGGATTTTTGAAAGTTGATTACAATCATGTGGTTAGAGATCAAAACAAGAGTTCTAATGCTTTAGCTAATTGGGATTTGGAAAAAGGTGATCTTACTTGTTATGGCCACCCTCCTATATGGTGGGCTTCTCAAATTAGGGAAGCTCTTCTTTCTATCATTTCTTTGGATGGCTCTAGTTCTGAAGGTACCTAGTTTCTTTTTGTTTTTTTTTTTGCTTCTCTTTGGTTCATTCAATTTTTTTTAGTTCCCTAGCTCATTCTATTCTTTATTTTGTTTCCTCTGTTGATTCTTGCCTTAATAGTCTTATGGTCTAGATAGGTCATTGTTTTGTTCATTTTTTTTTTTTTCTTTTTTGTTGTTTTTTTTTTTTTAGTTTTTTAAGGTGGGTGGGTTCTTTTGTTTTGTTTTGTTTTGTTTTTGTGTTCTTTGTGTTTTTTTTGTTGTTTTTGTGTTTTTTTTTGTTTTTTATTTATTTATTTATTTTTTTATGTTTTTTGTTATTGTTCTTGTGTTTTTTCCTTCTTGTTGTTGGGTTTCTCTTTGTTTGTGTTATTTCGTGATTTTATGTGTGGGTGTTTTCCATTTTTTATGTTTTTGTTTATTGTCTGATGTGTAAAATGGACCCAATTGGCATTCTCCTATTTTATGCAAGTTTTAATTCCAATAGTCCATTGATGTGATAGTTGATAATTTTCTTCGCATCCAGATCATGTATAATTTAAAATGCTTATTTGGAAAGAAGATCATAGGTTTAAATATTTTTTTTATATCATTTATCACAATAGGTTTGATGTATTTATGAAGCACCAAATACCTAACTCCAACTAATCTCCTTGGTGTAGTGGTTGGTTAGCTATACTATATTATTTGAGAAATTCTAAAATTAATGTGTTTATCCTTCTCTTTTATTATAATGGATGTTTTACATAATTCTAACAACCCATTAGTGTGGTGATTGGTAATATTTTTGGCTATAAGAGGAGTATGTTTTGGATGATCAATGTAAGGTATGCCTTTTTTCTATAGGTCCTTTCTCATTGTTGGGGTTGATTATTTAGAGACAGTTATTGCTTTATGATTCAAAAATATTCTCTTGATATTGAAATATAGACTGTGTTCACCATAGTGCATGTTGAATTTTCCTATAGAAATTTCAACATCTTGATAAAGGAGGTTAAGTTAATAATACATGTTTAGAAGAGGTTGATCTAGTTCATGTACCATTGGTAGAGAGAATATAGCATGATACATTAACCCATATAAAGTATTCATTATGGGGTGAGATGTAGCATCTCTAATAGATTCTCTCCTTTATCCCTTGACTCAAATTATGGGGGTGATAAAATATTTATAATTTGACCTTACTAGATGAAGGTCGACTATGATGAAGTACCTACAAGTACTTTTGGTAAAAGCCTATGGGCAAGTGCTATATAAACCTTCAAACATATTAATGTAAGTCTATGGTAATTCTATATGTAAGCCTACAAGCATATTTTTATGTAAGCGTACGAGCATTCTTTATTGTGATGCTATTGGCATCCATATATAATCTTATAGGCATCTTGATGTAAGCCTAAGGGGCACCTTTTACATTTCACCCTTAGTGATATTGGTTAATCCATATTTGTGGATTAAAGGGTGTAATTTATTATTGTTTTATTGTAAATTAATCTCAAGGTAAATTTAATGTTGACTTGAGGCTAACCATTCATTGGGATTTTGGTGTCATTATAAATACTCCTCAATGAGCAATCATTTATATCATAGTGTGATATATAAAAATATAGTGGGGGTGCCTATGAGCACCCACCCCTAATTCCTTCTCTCAAATTGTGTCATTATTTCTCTCTTTTTCATTTATACACTCTTCTATTTTGTTCTTCTTATTTTTTTTTGCATATGATTGTATTGAATGGATGTTTCAGGATGTCTTTAAAAAATTTATGAATTCCAACTAATTTTCCAACTTTAAACCTTAAAATCTCCGCAATAATCCATTGTAAAAATAGGGTAGTATTAATTAAAATATTGGATTTTATATTATTAACCAACTATCCAACAACCTTCTCATAGCATGAAAATATTGATTTAAAATCCATGGCCTCATTGACTAAGGAATGACCCAAAAAAAATGTAACATCAACATATTAGAGCTAATATTTAAAGGGATCATTTGTTGTAATCTAAATACCCTTTGTTTTTTCTACTATTTTTTCCTTTGACAAAGCTCTTCCCAATGTCTTAATAAGAATAATAAATAGATAAGGATATAGTGGATCATCTTAGCGGAGTCCATGGGATGATTCAAAGTATTTAATAATGGATCCATTAATTAAAATAAAATATATGAGGGTGCTATAACATCTAATCCATTTAGACCAACTTGTTAAAAATTAAAAATTTTGACTCTATAATTTAGAAAATTATAGCAAACCCTTGTGACAAGGGGAAAGGTATCGTGAAGGACCTCTTACCAACACTCTTCCTCTTTCCTCAACATCACTTCGATACTAGGGAAATTTTGGGAGTTTAAAGTGTAGTTTTGTTGGACTAGTTGAAGAACACCTACATTTCTCCTAAGACACTTCCCAAATGCACATACAAATGTAACAATCAAAAACTAAATTAAATGCTCTTTTGATTTTGATGAGGAAAAAAATAATGATTTTCCTTTTAAGAGGCTAGGGCATAAGAAGATGAAGCAAACAAATCCTATTATGCAACTACATGCATATTTTATTAAATGCTAAACTTAATGATTAATATGGTTCCCTATATGATTGAGACTAACTAGTTCTTGCTTTCCTTTTTTTAATCTATTTTACCAATAAATAAAAAACAAAACCTAGTTTTTGTAGACAATAAAAATAAATTAGACTATAATTGCTTAAATGATAAGGTTATGAGGCAAAATAACCTAATTTTACCATTGTGGCAAAAGTACCACTAGTTTATAAAAGCATCACCAGTGCTATTGCTTAACCTATAAAATGGACAAAGAAAATATAGTCAATGGTAGAGGGGTCCATTTGAGCTAGAAGAGGATAGTTAGTATTCCTTGAACAACAATTTGGACCCTATTTAGATAATTCAAATGAGAGAAATTACATAATGCAAAAAAATAAAAGCTAGGTTGTGAAAGTGTCATTGGTTCATTGGCTTTATGCTGATAGGAAAAGCTATGTCGATCACCCTTTACCTATAGGATAGTATCATTAGGAAAATATATGACGATTGATATGAGATGATTGGCTATAGACATGATGATCGAAAAATACTGTAGACACCAAAACAGCACCAATCCGATTATGTGACTGCAAACACTGATCGCTTTGACAAACACAGCCCCCAGGGCAGCCCTCAGAGGTTAAACAGTGGTCTTAACCACTTTCATAGCAATTTTGTAAGGTCAAGAAGCAATTTGGCACACTTGGACACTTTGCCCAAGATTCGTCCTCACCCAGGGATGAATTCAAAATAGAATCCATCTCACCCCAGGACGACTTCTGATTTCGTCCCTGGGTGGGACGAATTCTAAGCTTAACGGGCAAAAAGACAAATGGCGCCAAGTGGCAGCCAAGAATAGTCAGTTGATGACTCCTGCCTTGCACGCGTGTGTAGGTGGACAGAGGGGCCGTTAGAAGACTGTCACAAAAGGCATTTATCAAAGCCCAAGTCAATGGAGGACTCCCCCCCTCATGGGAAGACAAGATTGCCACATGGCGCCTATGACCAACACATGGCATTTGTGCTTCCCTCCCAAAAGAGACCCCATGGGTCTATAAAAGGTGGGACTTTTCTCACCCAAAATAGACAAAGTTGAAGGAGTTTTCAAGCAACGAAGTGTTGTCGAGTTGAAGACCCACTTGCATCCCTTTTGGTTCACCTTCCCACATCCACCAATCTCTTTTGCAAGGGAGGTTGTTGGGTGGCCTTTGGAAGCTCGAACCTGATCCAAATCCAACACATGGACACCTGAACCAACCAATTCATCGACCCCCCCGATCCTAAGAGGTTTTGGGCCCATCCCTAGTGGATTGGATCCAAAATCAAGTGCCAACGGTGGGAGGCCCACTTGGGCACCCCGCACTTCCCAAGTCCTATTTTAAGTTTTAGAGCATTTTAGATTACTTTTCAGATTTCCTTTTGTGTTATTAGGTTTGATTAACCCATATTTGCAATTTTGTAACTTTTGGTCAGATTCTAGTATGTTTTGTGTCGCTTTGTTGTTTCACTGACTTGCAGGTGTCGAGGTCAAATTATCGAGGGTAGAGGCCAAATTGGGAGAATCCAACCATCTGGGTCGTCCCAAAATGGCCCCAATTACATAACCCCCATGTTTGTAGGCGTTTTGTAGGTCTCAGGATCCGACATTGGAGTAGCAGTAGGTCGGTTTCTTCAACACAGAAGAATTCGTCCCACCCAGGGACAAATTGTAGTCAGAATTCGTCCTGCCCAGGGACGAATTCCAGTTGAAGGTAGATTGGCCAACTGTCTCGATGGTAGTGGCCTTTTGGTAACTTTTCCTATCTTCTGTCAAGTTTTGAAGCCATTTGGACTCACTGTATTTACTGTTTTAGGCAAATGTTTACATGCATATTTCGTTAGTTTTAGAGAACAAACACTTTTTATTTGCAGCAGATGCTACTGACATCTTGGTTGTTTCTTTGTTCGCAGGAGAAGCAACGGAGGTTAAGAACTCATCGACATCAGCGATGGCATCATCTTGGCCCGCCCATTGCAATCGTGGGCACGCGGAAGGAGGAAGACTAAGTCACACATTGTAACAAAGACAAATTTAATGCTCCTAGCCCCTAAAAAGGGAGGAGACATCTATGTAACCGAGGATAAGATATTTGAATAAAGAGGGCTGTGATTTCTTTACATCTTTTTTCCTCCTTTCCAAATTGTCTCCTTTCTTCGTTTTTGTGCATAAGGTTAAAGCGTTACATTTCATCTTACATTGCATAATTAGTGTTTCCTTTGCTCGAAATCTCGTGCTTTCAAATACCAATTGAAAAATGATGATGAGGAGTAGATATATTGATGTGTTAAAAAAATGTTGATCGATTGCAACAATATCGATCGCTCGTAGCAATGTCGATCGATTATAGGAATGTTGATTGGTTGCAACAATATCAATCGGTTACAACAATACCAATCAATTGCATATATACCAATTGATTGTAGCAATGCCAATCGATTGCAACAATACTGATCAATAACTATAATGTCCATCTGTTGTAGCAATGTTGATCAGTTACAACAATACTGATCAATTACAACAATGTCGATCGATTATAGCAATATCGATCGGTTGTAGCTATGTCGATCGATTGCAGATGTGTCGATTGGTTGTAGCTATGCAACCGATTGATTTATGCCAACAATCACTTCTTTAAAATTTATCAGCTTATGCTGATAGAATCTCCTCTATAACCGATCGATTTATGTTGATCGACACTCCTCTACAATCGATAGGCATATTTTGATTGACACTCCTCTACAATTGATAGGCTTATGACGATCATCTTATGTTGATCGATACTTCTATGCAATTGATAGTCATATGCTAATTAAAACTTCTCTACAACCGATAGACTTATGTTGACAAACACTTATCTGCAACCTTGTTAATTTTTTTTGTTGTTTTAGAGCTATTTTTGAGTTAGAGTGTGTTAGATGTATGTTTATCAGTACCCCCTACTGTATATATATATAGGTAGTATATGCGGTGAATTGGGCAAGAAAAACATAATTATTTATAATTTGAAGGTGAATTGTTTGTGGAATTTGGTGAAAGTTGTTGGCAAATTAAAATAAAAATAGGATAATAATTGTCAACAACGGGCTAATTTACCCCAAAAATATTCCACCACGTAAATTTTGGGTGAATGGCCCCCAGTGAAATGTTCCAAAATTATTAAATTTTAAATTTTAAAAATTCTAAATATAGCCAATTTATGATATTTCGTTCTTATGCATAACCTTGGATAAAAGTATCATTGTGATTAGAATATAGACACCCAAATCTTATTTTCTACTACCTATTTAAACTCTTAGTATCATGGAGGGTATATAGATCAATCATATCAACTTCTATTTGAATTTATTACTTAAGAATATGCTTGAATGTCAAAAAAAGCATCACACAATCTAGGTGATGTGCAAAGGGAGACTCATGAATTCAGTATGGTACTCATCAATAGTCTTTGTTTACTTATTTTGCATCAACCTAACCATATAAGAGGTACAGGGTCCCATATCAAACATCATCAGGAACATCCTAAATTTTATCCAAGCAAGAGTATAGAATTTGTGTCTCAATTTCTCTTAAAGTAATTGATAAGTATGAGTACCTAATTAGGAGTTATCCAACATGACCCTACCCTATTTAGGTATTTTATTTAAGTATTAGAGGTAATCTGTGTTAGAAATATATCAACTAGGATCCTCTCTAAAAAAATGCATCATATTAATCCAAGGGACCAAAACATCATGAGGTAATTCTAGGATATGAGTCATACCATTGGCTAAAACATACAAATTGAGAGAAAATCCCCATTCATTATCAATATTTCATGGATACTATCTAGAAACAACCCATAAAAATTCTTGTTTAAGTGCTTGTTTGATTTTGAAAATTTTGGGTTTCTTTTGTGAACAACTCATTGGAAGTCACCTTTAGGTAATCACTTTGTTTGAGGAATTCCCTCTTTCTAAATATCATTTAGTCTAGTAGAAATATTATTCAATTGACCTTGTACTTGTTGGATAATGTTATATACACAATAAAATTTTTGATTAATAATTTGGAAGCAATCATTCAAACATGCAATCTTGTCTTTCAATATATATTCATTCTTCACACCCATGCATTTACTTATAACATTTTAATATTTATTTTTATTTTTATATTAGTTGTTGAAGCTTAAAAAAAATCTATAAAAGGAAGGGTTAGAAAAATAAAAATAAAATTTTGGAAAATAGACTAGAAAGCTAAAAATGTTAAAACACACTACAATCAATATGATGTCGCCCTATTTTTTTGTAGCTCTTTTCGAGAGATTTTCAAAAACATGCACTAATAGTCAATTTGAGCAACGAACAAGGAGTTATGACCTCAGGAAGTTTTGACCCCAAAATTCAAAATGATGGAAAATGGAATTTCGTATGAACTACCCCATTTTAATGAAATTATAATTTTCATAAAGGGAAGTTTATTTATTGTCTATGAATGCAAATGCAAAGCCTGAAAATGGATTTACCTTCAAAATATGAAAAAAATGTGAAATTTTGAAATTATTAAAATCCTTATAAAACAACTTTAAATATTTTTTATAAATTTGTTTGAAATTCTTTCCACAAATGATGTCCCAAGTGACGAAGAGGAAATAAAGAAAACTGAAATCTTAGAAACACAATTTAAATATGAAGGGAAAAACTCAGAGACAAACCAACAAATCAAAGGTTTTCAATAGAAAAAAAAAGGGAGAAAATTTACACAAGAAAAACAATATTTCAAATGTCAAAACTTCAAATAATGTAGGTCCCAATATAGACTCCGTTGAACCATCTAGTAAAATTTTGGCTATGTATGACCATTCTTCAAGGTTAGAAGCCATCTCAGATTCAATTGGAATAAGTCAAGAAACAGGGAAAACAACAAGAGTGCTGATGCTTTAGCTAATTGGCTTTTATTTCTCAATAGATCTGGCCTAAGGTGAGGTTCTTTAATTGGCTTTTATTGCATCATAGGGTGCTTATTGGTGAGCAACTTATGAAGCGTGGTTTTCATGGCCCTTTTAGATGTGAAATGTGTGAAGAGAATGTAGAAAATATCAACCATATTTTTATTGAGTGTACTTTAGCCTCTGAGCTATGGAGGAGAATGGCCACTTTACTTGGCTTATAGTGGTCCAATTTTTTTACTTTTGAACAACTTTGGAGGGATTGGCCTAATCAAGAGGGTGTTGATCATTTTATTAGGCAGTTAGTTTGGATGGGTTCTACCATTTTTCTTTGGAATATTTGGAATGAAAGGAACAACCAAAATTTTAATCAAGATAGGAAGGATATTCACTATATTTGGCAAAAGACCATAGCCAACTTAGTTGAATCAGTCCATCAACTCATTAATCACCCCCAAAAATCCCACCAAATATGGGATCAAGTGATGCAAAGGTTGAAGATTAAACCTTCTAAGGGCAACCAACTTAAAGGGAATGTGAGTATTAGTAATATGGATAGGACTAAAAATTGGCAACCTCCTAAAATTTTTGGAAAAGTCAATACTGATGGAGCTTCTAGAGGGAACCCTAGAAAAGCCAATGTGGGAGGAATTGGTAGACTTTCAGATGGCTCCCTAGTTTTTACTTTTGCTGAGAATTTGGGTATTCTTTCCAATAACCTTGTTGAGGGGTATGGTATCCTCAAAGGTATTCAGGAGGCTCCTAAGGTTGGATGAGAAAAGGTGTTAGTTGAGTCTAAATTTCAACTTATAATTAATATCTTGAAGACTCCTAAGAATCATAAGGTGGATTGGAGAATAAAAAGAATTATTGAGAAGATTTAGTTAATCCAAATGGGATTTTTGAAAGTTGATTACAATCATATGGTTAGAGATCAAAACAAGACTGTTGATGCGTTAGATAATTGGGCTTTGGACAAAGGTGATCTTACTTGTTATGGCCACCCTCCTATATGGTGGGCTTCTCAAATTAGGGAAGCTCTTCTTTCTATCATTTCTTTGGATAGCTCCAGTTTTGAAGGTACCTAGTTTCTTCTTGTTTTTTTTTTTTTTTGGCTTCTCTTTGGTTCATTCAGTTTTTTTTAGTTCCCTAGCTCATTCTATTTTTTATTTTGTTTCCTCTATTGATTATTGCCTTAATAGTCTTCTGGTCTAGATAGGTCATTGTTTTATTCATTTTTTTTTTCTTTTTTCTTTTTTCTTTTTTTTGTTTAGTTTTTTAAGGTGGGTGGGTTCTTTTGTTTTGTTTTGTTTTTGTGTTCTTTGTGTTTTTTTTGTTGTTGTGTTTTTGTTGTTTTGTTTCTTTTTTATTTTTTATTTTTATATTTTTTGTTATTGTTCTTGTGTTTTTTTCGTTCTTGTTCTTGGGTTTCTCTTTGTTTGTGTTATTTCGTGTTTTTATGTGTAAGTGTTTTCTATGTATTTTGTTCTTGTTTATTATCTGTTGTTGGTTGTTTTTTATTTTTATTTTATTTTTTTAATTTTTTAGGTTTTGGTTGTGTTTATTTTTCATGTTTTTTTGGGTTATGTCTTTGTAGTGTTCTGTTGTTTTTGTCTTGTTTGTGTTTTGTTATGTGGTTCTTGTGTTTTTCTATGTGGTTTGTATTGTGGTTTCTTTTATCTTATTGTGCGTATTTGGTTGTGCTTTTGTTTTTGACACACTCGAGGAGCATGATTTTTATTTTATTTTATTATTTTTGTTATTATTTACTTATTTTTAAATTTGTTTTGTGTGTTTGTTTGCTCCTTGAGTATGTCAAAGGTGGTAGGCCAGGTCCGAGTCTTGGGCATTTTTGGCGAAATGGATACCCCTACCTCCTTGGGTCTTACCCGAAAGTGGCATCCCTTTTGGTATGTTTTCCACAAATAGTAACAAAAAAAAAGTATGATGTCGCCCTACACCATTGTAGCTCCTTTTGAGAGCTTTCCAAAAAAATGCACGAATAATCAATCCGAGCAACGAACAAGGAGTTATGACCCCAGGAAGTTTTTCCCCAAAAATTAAAAATGATGGCCAATGTAATTTTCATAAAATGAATTTTATTTATTGTATGTGAATACCTTCAAAATGTGAAAAAAATGTGAAATTCAGAAATTATAAAAATTCTTATAAAACAACTTTAAATAATTTTTGTAAATTTGAAATGACTTCATAATGAGATCAAAATTATTTCATATGAATGATTGAAGCTCATTCTTCACACCCATGTATTTATTTATGATTTTTTTTGTTATTTTTTTTTTAGTTGTCGAAGTTTAAAAAAAATTGCAAAAGGAAGAGTTAGAAAAATAATAATAAAATTATGGAAAATGGACTAGGAAGCCAAAAATATTAAAACACACTACAGTGATTATGATGCTACTCTATGTTGTTGTAGCTCTTTTTGAGAGCTTTCCAAAAATATGCACTAATTGTCAATTCAAGCAACCAACAAGGAGTTATGACCCTGGGAAGTTTTACCCCCAAAATTCAAAATGATGGCCAATGGAATGTCGTATGAACTACCCCCATTTAATGAAATTGTAATTTTCATAAAGGGAAATTTATTTATTGTCTGTGAATACAAATATAAAGCCTAAAAATCGATTTACCTTCAAAATAGAAAAAAATGTGAAATTCCAAAATTATAAAAATCCTTATAAAACAACTTTAAATAATTTTATAAATTTGAAATGACTTTATAATGAGATCAAAATTATTTCGGATGAAATATAGAAGCTCATTCTTCACACCCATGCATTTATTTATATATTTTTTATTTTCATTTTTATTTTAGTCATCGATGTTTAAAAAAATATGTAAAAGAAAGGGTTGGAAAATAAAAATGAAATTTTGGAAATTGGACCAGAAAGCCAAAAATATTAAAATACACTACAGTCAGTATGATGCTGCCCTACGTTGTTGTAGCTCTTTTCGAGAGCTTTCTAAAAAATTGAACGAATAGTCAATCCAAACAACGAGCGAAGAGTTATAACCCTTGGAAGTTTTACCTCCAAAATTAAAAATGATGGCCAATGGAATGTCGTATGAACTATCCCCCTTTAATGAAATTGTAATTTTCATAAAGGGAAGTTTATTTATTGTCTTTGAATGCAAATACAAAGCCTAAATATCGATTTGACTTCAAAATATGAAAAAATGTGAAATTCCAAAATTATAAAAATCCTTATAAAATAACTTTAAATAATTTTTATAAATTCGAAATGACTTCAAAATGAGATTAAAATTGTTTCGAATGAAATATTGAAGTTCATTCTTCACACCCATGCATTTACTTATGAAATTTTAATATTTATTTTTATTTTTATATTAGTTGTCGAAGCTTAAAAAAATCTATAAAAGGAAGGGTTAGAAAAATAAAAATAAAATTCTGAAAAAATGACTAGAAAGCTAAAAATGTTAAAAAAAATCTACAGTCAGTATGATGTCGCCCTATGTTTTTGTAGCTCTTTTCGAGAGCTTTTCAAAAATATGCACTAATAGTCAATCTAAGCAACGAGCAAGGAGTTATGACCCCGAGAAGTTTTGACCCCAAAATTCAACATGATGGACAATGGAATGTAGTATGAACTACCCCCTTTTAATGGAATTGTAATTTTTATAAAGGTAAGTTTATTTATTGTCTGTGAATGCAAATGCAAAGCCTGAAAATAGATTTACCTTCAAAATATGAAAAAAATGTGAAATTTCGAAATTATAAAAATCCTTATAAAACAACAACTTTAAATATTTTTTATAAATTCAAAATGACTTCAGAAATTGTTTCAGATGAAATATTGAAACTCATTCTTCACACCTATGCATTTATTTATGAAATTTTATTTTATTTTATTTTTATTTTTATTTTAATTGCCGAAGTTTAAAAAAAATCTACAAAAGGAAGGGTTATAAAAATAAAAAGAAAATTCTAGAAAATGCACTAGAAAGCTGAAAATGTTAAAACACACTACATTCAATATGATTTCGTCCTATGTTGTTGTAGATCTTTTCGAGAGCTTTATGAAAATATGCACTAATAGTCAATTCGAGCAACGAGCGACGAGTTATGACCCTCAGAATTTTTACCCCCATAATTCAAAATAATGGTCAATGAAATACTGTATGAACTACCCCCCCTTGAATGAAATTGTAATTTTCATAAAAATAAATTCATTTATTTTCTGTGAATGCAAATGTAAAGCCTGAAAGTCGATTTGCTTTCAAAATGTGAAAAAAATGTGAAATTCCAAAATTATAAAAATCCTTAAGAAATAAAAAGTTTGAATTATTTTTATAAATTCGAAATGACTTCGGAATGAGATCAAAATTGTTTCGGATGAAATATTGAAGCTCATTCTTCACACCTATGCATTTATTTATGATTTTGTTTTTTATTCTAGTCGTTGAAGTTTAAAACAAATCACAAAAGAAAGGGTTAGAAAAATAAAAATAAAATTCTATAAAATGGACCAGAAATCTGAAAATATTAAAAGACACTATAGTTAGTATGATGTCGCCATATGTTGTTGTAGCTCTTTTCAAGAGCTTTACGAAAATATGCACTAATAGTCAATCCGAGCAACGAGCGAGGAGTTATGAGCCCTGGAAGGTTTACCCCCAAAATTCAAAATGATGACCAATGGAATGTTGTATGAACTACCCCCCTTTCATAAAATTATAATTTTCATAAAGGGATGTTTATTTATTATCTATGAATGCAAATGCAAAGCCTAAAAATTGATTTACCTTTAAAATATGAAAAAATGTGAAATTTCGAAATTATAAAAAACCTTACAAAACAACTTTAAATAATTTTTCTAAATTCAAAATAACTTCAGAACGAGATCAAAATTGTTTCGAATGAAATATTGAAGCTCATTATTCACACCCATGCATTTATTTATGAAATTTTAATTTTTTTATTTTTATTTTAGTTGTCGAAGTTTAAAAAAAATCTGCAAAAGGAAGGGTTATAAAAATAAAAATAAAATTCTCGAAAATGGAACAGAAAGAAGAAAATGTTAAAATACACTATAGTCAGTATGATGTCATCCTACGTTGTTGTAGCATTTTTTGAGAGCTTTCTAAAAAAAAATCCCCCTTGGGGTGCATTCAAGAAGCATGGGAAAGGCAAAATGAAACCAAACCTACAAACAATCAGAGGTTCAAAAGTGTCCAAACTAGATAAATATCTTTAATTTCCACATGGTTGAGATATTACTGAAGAGGGAAAATTCCTCACACTAAGGAGTAGTTTTCAAACCATTCTCAAAGATTCTAAGGTTTGTGAAGATCTGCTTGAAAATGGTGTAATCATTCCAATCGATGTGGTAAGAACATTGTACATGGCGCTCATATTCCTTGACATATAAAAATGTTCAAAGAAAGGGGACACAAAGGTCATGCCCCAAGTGGCACATGTTTGTTGTGACACAAGTGACCTCATGTCGATAATGACAAATATTAGTTGTGACACAAGTGACCTTATCACAGAGATAGATTTTACCTGTGACACTAGTGACTTAAAAATCGATAATCCTAAAAATGAGCACCATGATCTTGTTGATTATAACAAAAGCAATATTTTAAAAAGCCTTGATGATGAACCAAAACTTGGGTATTTTGAAAAACATGCCAAAGAGTATTGGATAATTATGGGTAAGGCATAAGAAAGCCCATAATGCTAAATGTTAGGCCAAACAACGAAGGCCTTGGCTATGATGGTCAAGCAGAAAGACCAAGTTTGTGAAACCAAAATCCCATACAACTAAAATCCATTATTACAGTCATTGTGGAAGAACTAGATATGTAACAACTAGGTGTTAGAACCTACATTCCTCTAACATCTATAGTTGTACTAATCACTCCCCTATAAATTGTTGGTACAAAGAGAAAATGACCATCAAGATTCATGTTGATTGTGGATGAAAAAATATCATGTAATGGAACAAAATGAATGAAATGTTGTATGGCTTCTACAAAAGATACATACCCAAATGGTAGATCTAGAGGCAATCCCATAGGTAGTGAGCTAGAGCTAGATCCAAAGCTAGAGCCAAGAGCCAAAGCTAGAGCCAAAGCATAATTTCATTGTTCTCTCCTCTAAATTAAGGGGGAGTAGTTATATATGCTATCCCCAATAATGTAATAAGGGGGTGTTAGAGAAATATTACATTATTGGGTAATTTAGATAATATCACAAGAGATATGGTTGGTTGTAGCCACTGCCTATTCTTGGTTTTAGTTATAATCAGATATGATCATGCAACTTAATATTATAAGTAATACAAGAATATTTAGATTTTAGATGCATTAAAATTTCTTTAATTGAAGTGTTTTTTATCACTTTCATGTGTAGTTTAAGCTTGTATCACTTGCTACTTTTATGTGTAGTTTAAGCTTGTATCACTTGCCACTTTCATGTGTAGTTTAAGCTTGTATCACTTACAATATTAATTTTTAATTTGTATAATTTTAATTAATTGTGATATGCATGGAAAAATATTTTTCAATGAAAATTTCCATTTTCTTTATTTTTCTTTTGAGATTTTTGAAGTTTTTTTGTCAAGTCTCAAGTCAGAGTCCCAAGTGGCCTTGCCAAGTTCAAGTTTCTCTACTATGTGAAAAGTAATTTTAGGAATATCCTCTTCTCTAACCTTTTTTTATTGAAACTTAGAATACAAGTCAAGCTTTATAGAGAACTAAGAACCATGTAGTTCATCCAACAAATCATCCATAACTGAAATGAAAAATTTATCTTTTATAGTAACCTTATTGAGAAGAGAATATTAGAACACATCTATTAAGAATCATTCTTATGCTTCATCATCGCTATTAAAAAGAATAAGGATTGGTACTACATGAAATAATTAATTTTTGTAACATGTCCTAAACCAACTTCTCAATTTTTGTTTGTGAGGTTTAGTATAATGACAAGGTATATATTTGATGGTTGAATATTTGGAATGAGATGGGTAGCATGATTATATGCCCAGTTGGGATAAAACTTTTGGGATCCTCAAATACCACAACATTTTTGTCAATGAGTGACTACATATCAAAAGGAGGAATAAGAGATGATTATTATGTGACTAGGACTTCCATGCAATAAATATGTATAGAGATACCCTTGTTGCCCTTATTCAATATATTTTTTATTTGGTAAGAATTGACCAAATTGGATGATAGGGGTTGCAATCCTTGGAGACAAACGAATTTTTAATATTTATCCATTGTACATATATTTATTGAATATTTAAAATAACATCCTCTAAATGGAACAACAATCGATCCTTAAGGATGGCATCTACACTACCCATGTCCATTACATAAAGACTTCTAGTTGAAGAATAATTACCTAGCCTAATTTGGATGTTAGGAACTCACCCCACACAAGGAGTGTTACCACCATTGGAAACTAGAACATTGAATTTATCTTTGTAATAAGTGTTGATATACAACCTTAGAGGTTAGTTGTATCTTGGGTAATGAAATTGTGAGCACTGCTAGAATCAATCAAAATAGTGAGTTACTGTTGTTTAATAAATCCTACACCTTGATTTTATGATGGGATTGCATTACCATTGTATTAAATACTAAGAGGTCCATTTTATTCACACATTTTATAAACTCCATTGGTTTAGTTGATTCCTCCTAATATGGTAGTTCCTTCTCATTCTCAAAACGACCTTCCTTAGCTTCCATATGAAAGTTATGCTTTCCTTCACATGATGTTTTTCAGGGTTGTCAAGATTTACATCTAAAATAGAAAAATACTTAGGATTTACCATAATATTAGTTGTTGAAGTAATTCCTATGGGAATAAAAGCAAATTTATGCATAAGGGGTCAGCCTTGAAATCTATTTATAAAATCAAGGTGAATTATCTCAAAATTTTGACGAATTATATCCAAGGAGACATGGTGAATGCATTAATTTTTCACCAAATATTTTCAAACCATGATGAATTTTTGTGTTGAGGGCTATGAATATTGGTTTGCAAATTCTAGCAATGTACGACAAACTTAAAGGCTTTATGCTGATAGGAAAATCTATGTCGATCACCCTTTACCTATAGGATAGTGTCGTTAGGAAAAGCTATGACGATCGATCTGAGATGACTGGTTGCAAACATGATGATCAAAAAATACCAATTGAAAAATAATGATCAAGAGTAGATATATCGATGTGTTTCAAAAATGTTGATCGGTTGCAACAATATTGATCACTCATAGCAATGTTGATCGATTATAGCAATGTTGATCAGTTGCATCAATATCAATCGATTGTAGTAATACTGATCAATTGTAGATATACTGATTGATTGTAGCAATGCCAATCGGTTGCAACAATACTGATAAATAACTATAATGTCTATTTGTTGCAGCAATTTTGATTAGTTACAACAATATTGATCAATTACAACAATGTCGATCGATTGTAGCAATATTGATCAGTCGTAGCTATGTCGATCGATTGCAGATGAGTCGATCGGTTGTAGCTATGCAACCGATTTATTTATGCCAACAAATATTTTTTTGAAATCGATCGGCTTATGCTGATAGACTCTCCTCTATAACTGATCGATTTATGTCGATCGAAACTCCTCTACAATCGATAGGCATATTTTGATTGAAACTCCTCTGCAATTGATAGGCTTATGAATATCGTCTTATGTTGATCAATACTTCTATGCAATCGATAGTCATATGCTAATTAACACTCCTCTGCAACCGATTGACTTATGTCAATAAACACTTAACTGGAACCTTGTCAAGTTTTTTGTTGTTTCAAAGTTATTTTTGAGTTAGAGTGTTTTAGATGTATGTTTATCATCGCACGTATATATATATATATATATATATATATAGGTAGTATATGAGGTGAATTGGGCAAGAAAAACAAAATTATTTATAATTTGAAGGTGAATTGTTTGTAGAATTGGGTGAAAGTGGTTTGCAAATTAAAATAAAAATAGGATACTAATTATCAATGACGGGCTCATTTATCCCAAAAATCTTCCACCACGTAAATTTTGGACAAATGGACCCTAGTGAAATGTTCCAAAATTAGTAAACTTAAAATTTTGAAATTTCTAAATATAGCCAATTTATGATATTTCGTTCTTATGCATAACCCTGGATAAAAGTATCATTGTGATTGGAATCTAGACACCCAAATATTATTTTCTACAACCTAGTTAAACTCTTAGTATCATGGAGGGCATATAGATCATTCATATCAACTTATATTTGAATTTATTACTTAAGAATATGCTTGAATGTAAAAAACAACATCACATAATCTAGGTGATGTGCAAAGGGAGACTCATGAATTCACTATGGTACTCATCAATAGTCTTTTTTTACTTATTTTGCATCAACCTAACCATATAAGAGGTAGAGGGCCCGATATCAAACATCATCAGAAACATCCTCAATTTTATCCAAGCAAGAGTATAGAGTTTGTGTCTCAATTTCTCTTAAAGTAATTGATAAGTATGAGTACCTAATTAGGAGGTATCCAACATGACCCTACCTCATTTAGGTGTTTTATTTAAGTATTAGAGGCAATCCTAGTCAACTAGGATCCTCTCTAAAAAATGCATCATATTAATCCAAGGGACCAAAACATCATGAGGTCATTCTAGGATATGAGTCATACCATTGGCTAAAACATACAAATTGAGAGAAAATTCTCATTCATTATCAATATGTCATGGATACTATCCAGAAACAACCCTTAAAAATTCTTGTTTAAGTGCTTGTTTGATTTTGAAAATTTTGGGTTTCTTTTGTGAACAACTCATTGGAAGTCACCTTTAGGTAATCACTTTGTTTGAGGAATTCCCTCTTTCTAAATATCATTTAGTCTAGTAGAAATATTATTCAATTGACCTTGTACTTGTTGGATAATGTTATATACACCATCAAATTTTTGATTAATAATTTGGAAGCAATCATTCAAACATGCAATCTTGTCTTTCAATCTATATTATATATTATCAATGTATTGGGGAACATCTAGATCCACATTTGGAGGGCATGATTTCTTGCCATAGGGGTGGAGGAGAAACTCATACTTGTAATGGCTACATAAACACGAGGATTAAAATTATTGATGTTGTTTAGGATATTATGATGATTTTTATGGCTTATATACTCATCATTGGTCACATCTACCTTCCTCAAGAACCTATTTACCTATTCCAATAATTTAGAAGCTGAAATATCAAACATGCACAACTAGACAAATGGAAATGCACAAAAGTAGAATTAAAACTACGAAAAAAATACTACCAAATATATACCTTATTTTGACCAACTTGACAAGACCTAGCACATTCAATACTTTTTTTGTAATTTTTTAGGTTTGGGGAATAAGAATGGTTCTACCTATATCATAATGTTATGAAATATGTTATGTTAGAAGAATAGTAGGAGAAAAATTGGATAAAAATTACCTAATTATATAACACAAAATTGGCCAAAGAGGTTCTAAACATTATGTATTAGTGGGTTTATTACCTTTTTTGTTGTCATAGGGATTCATTATCATAAATTAGATATAAATTATAATGAAACAACTTAAAAGAAATAAAAATATTCCACAACATTCACTAAACAATCATAATAGAAATAGATTCAAAATAGCAATATTATAAAATATCACATATATAAGATCTAAATCTCCAAATAATCTAGCCACTTAGAGAGGTTGAAGTCTATTATGTACACCAGATGTGATAGAAGTTATAATAATGAATTGATGCTACAGCATCCACACATCACTTCTTATTTATAGTCTACCAAAGTAACAAATCCTAACCCTAATGCTCAATGGTTGGCTATTTCTATAATAAGAGCCCAATTCATTCAAAAATAAAGGTACTTGACATAGCTACATCAAGGTTTTTACAAATAATCTTGCTTTGGACTCCTATCCAAAGTAATGTGAAGGAATTGGGAAAGGCCTCAAGTGACTAAACATTCTTCTAAGGGAAACATTTTAGAGTAGCAAATTATTATTCCTTTAAGTCCTTATATCCTAACTTGACCTACTATCTACCATATTTTATTAGTTTCTATACAAACTCATCCTTCCATGTAAAAATAAAAAAATAGAACTCTTGAAGCATCCTTTGAAGCTCATCCGCTATTTGTTTGAGGTCCTCTCCTTCAACTAGGTTGCTAAAAAAATCCATGATTTGGAATTGTTGTTCAAATTACTATATTTTTTAACGTTTGAACCTTTAGGAGGTAAAAATGATCGAGCCATCATTTTCTATTATGGATTAGAAATAAGAGGATAAGGATTTACCAATCATAATACTAAAAAAATGTTGAATTACCCTCATTTATTGACAATATAATGTTTGATGATCAATTACAAACTAATGTGAATTTAATCTATTTTGAATGCTAAACATGCTAGCAATATGATTTCCTTAAAAATCCCTATTTACATATAAATAGAAAACCTAAATTTATCTTCACATCCTTTCCAAAGGAAATTTATGTGAATTTTATCTATTTTGAATGCTAAACATGCTAGCAATATTGAAAGTGACATCATATATATAAGGTAAGATTGCAATGTAGTATTTAGGAGTTGTAACCTTCTAGCCATGAGTAATAAGTTACCTTTCCAACCTACCAAATAGGATTTCATTCTATCCAAAATAGAGATATAGAGCCTCTTCTTTCCTTTATAAGAGAAAGGAATACCCAAATATATTTATAGTAATTTTGTTGAAATTTTTATAATCTAACCTTACTAGGCCAAGGCCAATAGTGATAAATTAACTATAGGTGCTCTTGATGTAAGCCTATGAGCAAGTGCTATGTAAGCCTTTGGGCATCTTAACGTAAGCTTATGAGAATTCTTCTATGTAAACCTACAGGAATTTGTGTAAGCCTATAGACATATTGATGTAAGCCTAAGGAAACCTTTCACATGTCCCTTAGTAATATTGGTTAATTTACCTTTATGTATAACCTTGCTTAAAGGGTGTAATTTATTTTTATTTTTTTATAAGTTAACTTTAAGTTAAAGTTAACTTCGGTTTGAGGTTAACCACTCATTTGGGTTTTGGTATCACTATAAATGCCCCTCAATGAGAAATCAATTGTATCATAGTGTGATAAATTAAAATATAGTGGTGGTGCATAACGTCATAGACCTCTTATTCCTTCTCATTAATCATGTCATTTATCCCTTTATCTATTTTTCCTCTATACACTTCTATTTCACTTTTCTTCCATTTTTTGCATATAATTGTGGTGAATGGATGTTTCTAGAAAATACTATGAACTCCAACATGGTATTAGAGCCAAAATAAAGCAAATTCACTCAATCACACAAAAATATTGTATAGGCTAAACCATGGTAGGTATATATGAACCATTAGTTTTATTGGGCTTCTTAAAAAATTTTAGAGGGCCCCCCAGTTTAATACTTTTCACATATTCAATGTTTGATGTCTCATTTTTTGCATTTTTTTCTTTTTCCTTCCAAAAATCAAAATTTGAAATGGAATATTCCACAAATATTTCATTGTATGGTGGAAGAAAACTAGGAAGTGCATGGTTTTTTTCAATGGAAAAATTCAAATAACAATTGCTTTCTCCTTTTTCACTTCAAAGCATTATTGATGAGTGTTAGTGCAATGGTAGTGCACCAGATTTGAGTTTTTATAATGTGTTACAATGCGCACACACACATATTAAAATATTATTTTTTAATCACATTTGCATGATTGGTTTAGTGGTAAGGCTTGAACCTTTTAACCCAGAGGTTCTAGGTTTGAATCATGACGAAGGAGAAGAGTCACAACACTATTTTTTTTTAGATGAATGCCCTAGTCTTATCTTATGGGAGAGTGCCCTTCTACTTTAGGCACATTTGTGCCAATGATGTAGTGGTTGTAGGCTTTGTATAAAGGTGGTAGATTGCAAGGTCAAACCTTGCTAACATAATTTCTATAAGGTATGTAGTACTATTTCAAATGATTACTTAAAATTATTTCTTAGTGCTTTTGATTTCAATGGTGCATGGAGAACATTTGGTTGGTCTTGCAAGTCTAATGTGGTTGCTACCATGAAGACCCATATTTGAGTTTGATTGATGACATACACCAAAATTTTGGTATTATTTATTTATTTATATATCTATATATAGAGGCCAACCAACCCCATTCTATCAAATATCAACATCTAATTTGTTATCATCATTCCAATTGGCAATCCTATTAGTAAGTGATGCCCATAGAGGTGGTGCCTAGAGGTGATAAGTGGTAGCTTCTAATTGGTCAATTTTCCTCCTAAGTCCTTGTTATAAAATCACTACTATTCTAATAGGTTAATCAATCTTTTAGAATTAAACAATATCTCAAGAACAACAATGAACATAAATCAATCCAATGAACATAGAAAAACTCAATAGTTGATATATACTTTAAGTAATGAATAAAATACAATACTTATTCAATACTATATTACAATGCTTCGTCTTCAATATATACATACATGAGACTTCATATTCACAAGAGTATTGACCTTTATACTTACATAAACTCTCGATCTCTTCATACTCACAAGAGATCTAACTCTTCATATTTCTTAATACATAATAACATATAATATAAATACTCTCATTATTGCACATAATTCATAACTCATCACTTATAAACATGACACTTCATTTACATAACTCACACTTACTAACATGACATCTCGCCTACATAACTCCACACTTATTTACATGACATATAACTCACACTTATAAAATGACACCTACAATATACTCACATATTAAAGACACCCTAGACTAAATTATTTACATGGTGCTTGCAACATTATTGCAAGGTACTAAATAATGTAATACCTCCAACAGGTCTATCATTTAGTTTCTCTCTTCTTAGTATGCCCAAATTTTTGGAGGCTATAACTTTTGCATATGAAAGAATTTTTGGTCTTTTTTCTTTAAATTGCATAGTTTTTTGAGCTCTACAAATTGGTGGCATTAGTTCAAGGGCTTATTACTACATACCAAAAGGAGGAATAAGAGATGATTATTATGTGACTAGGAATTCCATGCAATAAATATGTATAGAGATACCCTTGTTGCCCTTCTTCAATATATTTTTTATTTGGTAAGAACCGACCAACTTGGATGATGGGGGTTGCAATCCTTGGAGACAAATAAATTTTTAATATTTATCCATAAACAACCCATAAACAACCATAAACAACCCATATTTCATGGATACTATCCATAAACAACCCATAAAAATTCTTGTTTAAGTGCTTGTTTGATTTTGAAAATTTTGGGTTTCTTTTGTGAACAACTCATTGGAAGTCACCTTTAGGTAATCACTTTGTTTGAGGAATTCCCTATTTCTAAATATCATTTAGTCTAGCAAAAATATTATTCAATTGACCTTGTACTTGTTGGATAATGTTATATACACCAACTTTTTGATTAATAATTTGGAAGCAATCATTCAAACATGCAATCTTGTCTTTCAATCTATATTCTATATTATCAATGTATTGGGGAACATCTAGATCCATATTTGGAGGGCATGATTTCTTGCCATAGGGGTGGAAGAGAAACTCATAATTGTAATGGCTACATAAACACGAGGATTAAAATTATTGATGCCCTTTAGGATATTATGATGATTTTTATGGCTTATACACTCATCATTGGTCACATCTACCTTCCTGAAGAACCTATTAACCTGTTCCAATAATTTAGAAGCTGAAATATCAAACATGCACAACTAGACAAATGGAAATACACAAAAGTAGAATTAAAACTGCTAAAATAACTTTAAATGCACATTTGGAGGGCATGATTTCTTGCCATAGGGGTGGAGGAGAAACTCATACTTGTAATGGCTACATAAACACGAGGATTAATACTATTGATGCCCTTTAGGATATTATGATGATTTTTATGGCTTATACACTCATCATTGGTCACATCTACCTTCCTCAAGAACCTATTAACATGTTCCAATAATTTAGAAGCTGAAATATCAAACATGCACAACTAGAAAAATGGAAATGCACAAAAGTAGAATTAAACCTACTAAAATAACTACTAAAATTATAAAAATCCTTATAAAATAACTTTAAATAATTTTTATAAATTCGAAATGACTTCGGAATGCAATTAAAATTATTTTGAATGAAATATTGAAGTTCATTCTTCACACCCATGCATTTATTTATGAAATTTTAATATTTATTTTTATTTTTATATTATTTTTTGAAGCTTAAAAAAAATCTATAAAAGGAAGGGTTAGAAAAATAAAAATAAAATTTTAGAAAATAGACTAGAAAGCTAA
This sequence comes from Wollemia nobilis, assembly GCA_028583015.1. Classification (NCBI taxonomy): domain Eukaryota; kingdom Viridiplantae; phylum Streptophyta; class Pinopsida; order Araucariales; family Araucariaceae; genus Wollemia; species Wollemia nobilis. The sequence continues at coordinate 10,677,673 of JAQPPZ010016890.1, forward strand.
AAATTTTAAAACACACTACAATTAGTATGATGTCGCCCTATGTTTTTGTAGCTCTTTTTGAGAGCTTTTAAAAAATATGCACTAATAGTCAATCCGAGCAACGAGCAAGGAGTTATGACCCCGGGAAGTTTTGACCCAAAATTCAAAATGATGGACAATGGAATGTCGTATGAACTACCCCCTTTTAATGAAATTGTAATTTTCATAAAGGTAAGTTTATTTATTGTCTATGAATGCAAATGCAAAGCCTGAAAATAGATTTACCTTCAAAATATGAAAAAAATGTGAAATTTCGAAATTATAAAAATCCTTATAAAACAAATTTAAATAATTTTTATAATTCAAAATGACTTCTATAAAATTGTTTAGGATGAAATATTGAAGCTCATTCTTCACACCTATGCATTTATTTATGAAATTTTTTTTTTTTTTTAATTTTTTAATTTATTTTAATTGTCGAATTTTGAAAAAAATCTGCAAAAGGAAGGGTTATAAAAATGAAAATAAAATTTTGGAAAATGCACCAGAAAGCTGAAAATGTTAAAACACACTACATTCAGTATGATTTCGTCCTACACTGTTGTAGCTCTTTTTGAAAGCTTTATGAAAATATGCACTAATAGTCAATCTGAGCAACGAGCGAGGAGTTATGACCCTCGGAAGTTTTGCCCCCATAATTCAAAATGATGGTCAATGGAATATTGTATGAACTACCCCCCTTGAATGAAATTGTAATTTTCATAAAAATAAATTAATTTATTGTCTGTGAATGCAAATGCAAAGCCTGAAAGTCGATTTGCTTTCAAAATATGAAAAAATGTGAAATTCCAAAATTATAAAAATCCTTATAAAATAGCAAGTTTAAATATTTTTTATAAATTCAAAATGACTTTAGAATGAGATAAAAATTATTTCGGATGAAATATTGAAGCTCATTATTCACACCTATGCATTTATTTATGATTTTATTTTTTATTCTAGTCATCAAAGTTTAAAACAAATCACAAAAGAAAGGGTTAGAAAAATAAAAATAAAATTCCATAAAATGGACCAAAAAGCCAAAAATATTAAAAGACGCTACAGTTAGTATGATGTCGCCATATTTTGTTGTAGATATTTTCAAGAGCTTTACAAAAATATGCACTAATAGTCAATCCGAGCAACGAGCGAGGAGTTATGAACCTGGGAAGTTTTACCCCCAAAATTCAAAATGATGACCAATGGAATGTTGTATGAACTACCCCTCTTTCATGAAATTATAATTTTCATAAAGGGAAGTTTATTTATTATTAGTGAATGCAAATGCAAAGCCTTAAAATCGATTTACCTTTAAAATATGAAAAAATGTGAAATTCCGAAATTATAAAAAACCTTACAAAGTAACTTTAAATGATTTTTATAAATTCGAAATAACTTTAGAACGAGATCAAAATTATTTCTAATGAAATATTGAAGCTCATTATTCACACCCATTCATTTATTTATGAAATTTTAATTTTTTTATTTTTATTTTAGTCGTCGAAGTTTAAAAAAATCTACAAAAGGAAGGGTTAGAAAAATAAAAATAAAATTCGGAAAATGGACCAGAAAGAAGAAAATGTTAAAATACACTATAGTCAGTATGATGTCGTTCTACACTGTTGTAGCATTTTTTGAGAGCTTTCTAAAAAAAAAAAACCCTCTTGGGGTGCATTCAAGAAGCATGGGAAAGGCAAAATGAAACCAAACCTAAAAACAATCAGAGGTTCAAAAGTGTCCAAACCAAATAAAGATCTTTATTTTCCACATGGTTGAGATATTAATGAAGATGGAAAATTCATCACGCTAAGGAGCAGTTTGCAAACCATCCTCAAAGATTCTAAGGTTTGTGAAGATCTTGAAAATGGTGTAATCATTCCAATCAATGTGGTAAGAACATTGTACATGGCGCTCATCTTCCTTGACATTTACAAATCTTCAAAGAAAGGGGACACAAAGGTCATGCCCCAAGTGGCACATGTTTGTTGTGACACGAGTGACCTCATGTTGATAATGACAAATATTAGTTGTGACACAGGTGACCTTATCACAGAGATAGATTTTACCTATGACACTAGTGACCTAAAAATTGACAATCCTAAAAATGAGCACCATGATCTTGTTGATTATAACAAAAGAAATATTTTTGAAAGCCTTGATGATGAACCAAAACTTGGGTATTTTAAAAAACATGCCAAAGAGGATTGGATAATTATGGGTAAGGCATAAGAAAACCCATAATGCTAAATGTTAGGCCAAAGAATGAAGGCCTTGGCTATGATGGTCAAGTAGGAAGACCAAGTTTGTGAAACCAAAATCCCATACAACTAAAATCCATTATTGTAGTCATTGTGGAGGAACTAGATATGTAACAACTAGGTGTTAGAACCTACATTCCTTCGACATCTGTGGTTGTACTAATCACTCCCCTGTAAATTGTTGGTACAAAGAGAAAATGACCATCAAGATTCATGTTGATTGTGGATGAAAAAATATCATGCAATGGAATAAAATGAATGAAATGTTGCATGGCTTCTACAAAAGATACATACCCAAATGGTAGATCTAGAGGCAATCCCATAGGTAGTGAGCTAGAGCTAGAGCCAAAGCTAGAGCCAAGAGCTAGATCCAAGAGCCAAAGCCAAAGCATAATTTCATTGTTCTCTCCTCTAAATTAATGTGGAGTAGTTATATATGCTATACCCAATAATGTAATAAGGGGGTTGTTAGAGAAATATTACATTATACGGTAATTTAGATTATATCACAAGAGATATGGTTGGTTGTAATCACTGCCTATTCTTGGTTTTGGTTATAATCAGATATGATCATGCAACTTAATATTATAAGTAATACAAGAATATTTAGATTTTAGATGCATTAAAATTTCTTTAATTGAAGTGTGTTTTATCACTTTCATGTGTAGTTTAAGCTTGTATCACTTGCCACTTTTATGTGTAGTTTAAGCTTGTATCACTTGCCACTTTCATGTATATTTTAAGCTTGTATCACTTACAATATTAATTTTTAATTTGTATAATTTTAGTTAATTGTGATATGCATGGAAAAACCTTTTTCAATGAAAATTTCCATTTTATTTATTTTTCTTTTGAGTTTTTTGAAGTTTTTTTTGTCAAGTCTCAAGTCTGAGTCCCAAGTGGGCCTTGCCAAGTTCAAGTTTCTCTACTATGTGAAAAGTAATTTTAGGAATATCCTCTACTCTAATCCTTTTTTATTGAAACTTAGAATACAAGTCAAGCTTTGTAGAGAACTAAGCACCATGTAGTTCATCCAACAAATCATCCATAACTAAAATGAAAAACTTATCTTTGATAGTAACCTTATTGAGAAGAGAATATTAGAACACATCTATTAAGAATCATTCTTATGCTTCATCATCACTATTAAAAAGAATAAGGATCGGTACTACATGAAATAATTAATTGTTGTAACATATCCTAAACCAACTTCTCAATTTTTGTTTTTGAGGTTTAGTATAATGACAAGGTATATATTTGATGGTTGAATATTTGGAATGAGATGGGTAGCATGATTATATGCCTAGTTGGGAGAAATACTTTTGGTATCCTCAAAGACCACAACATGTTTGTGAATGAGTGACTACATCTCAAAAGGAGGAATAAGAGATGATTATTATGTGACTAGGACTTCCATGCAATAAATATGTATAGAGATACCCTTGTTTCCCTTCTTCAATATATTTTTTATTTGGTAATAATTGACCAACTTGGATGATGGGGGTTGCAATCCTTGGAGACAAATGAATTTTTAATATTTATCCATTGTACATATATTTATTGAAGATTGAAAATAACATCCTCTAAATGGAACAACAATTGATCATTAAGGATAGCATCTACACTACCCAAGTCCATTACATAAAGACTTCTAGTTGAAGAATAATTACCTAGCCTAATTTGGATGCTAGGAAATCATCACACACAAGGAGTGTTACCACCATTGGAAACTAGAACATTGAATTTATCTTTGTAATAAGTGTTGATATACAACCTTAGAGGGGTAGTTGTATCTTGGGTAATGAAATTGTGAGCACTGCTAGAATCAATCAAAATAGTGATTTACTATTATTTAATAAATCCTACACCTTGATTTTATGATGGGATTGCATTACCATTGTATTAAATACTAAGAGGTCCATTTTATTCACACCTTTTATAAACTCCATTGGTTTAGTTGATTCCTCCTAATATGGTGATTCTAGTTCCTCCTCATTCTCAAAACGACCTTCCTTAGCTTCCATATGCAAGTTATGCTTTGCTTCACATGATGCTTTTCAAGGTTGTCAAGATTTACATCTAAAATAGATAAATAATTAGGATTTACCATAATATTAGTTGTTGAAGTAATTCCTATGTGGATAAAAGCAGGGCTATGCATAAGGGATCAGCCATGAAATCTATTTATAAAATCAAGGCGAATTGTCTTGAAATTTTGACAAATTATGTCTAAGGAGACATGGCAAATTGCATTCATTTTTCACCAAAAATTTTCAAACCATGGTGAGTTTTTTTGTTTTGAGGGCTATGAATATTGATTTGTAAATTCTAGAAATGTATGACAAACTTAAAGGCTTTATGCTGATAGGAAAAGCTATGTCGATCACCCTTTACCTATAGGATAGTGTCGTTATGAAAAGCTATGACGATCGATCTAAGATGATTGGTTGCATACATGATGATCAAAAAATACCAATTAAAAAATGATGATCAGGAGTAGATATATCTATGTGTTACAAAAATTTTGATTGGTTTCAAAAATATCGATCGCTCATAGCAATGTCGATCGATTATAACAATGCTAATCATTTGTAGCAATATCAATCGGTTACAACAATACCAATTAGTTGCAGATATACCGATTGATTACAGCAATGCCAATCGGTTGCAACAATACTGATCAATAACTATAATGTCGATCAGTTGTAGTAATGTTTATCAGTTACAATAATACTGATCAATTGTAATAATATCGATTGATTGTAGCAATATCGATCGATCGTAGCTATGTTGATCGATTGCAGATGTGTCGATCGGTTGTATCTATGCAAACAATTGATTTATGCGAATAAACACTTCTTTGAAATCGATCGGCTTATGCTGATAGACTCCCCACTATAACTGATCAATTTATGTCATCGATACTCCTCTACAATCGATAGACATATTTTTATTGACACTCCTCTGTAATTTATAGGCTTATGACGATCATCTTATGTTGATTGATACTTCTATGCAACCGATAGTCATATGCTAATTAACACTCCTCTACAACCGATTGACTTATGTCGACAAACACTTATCTGCAACCTTGTCAAGTTTTTTGTTATTTCAGAGCTATTTTTGAGTTAGAGTGTTTTAGATGTATGTTTATCGGTACCCCCTACTGTATATATATAGGTAGTATATGAGGCAAATTGGGCAAGAAAAACATAATCATTTATAATTTGAAGGTGAATTGTCTGTAGAATTGGGTGAAAGTGGTTGGAAAATTAAAATAAAAGTAGGATAATAATTGTCAACGACGGGCTAATTTACCCCAAAAATCTTCCACCACGTAAATTTTGGGTGAATGGCCCATTAATAAATTTAAAATTTTGAAAATTCTAAATATAGCCAATTTATAATATTTTGTTCTTATGCATAACCCTGGATAAAAGTATCATTGTGATTGGAATCTAGACAACCACATATTATTTTCTACTACCTAGTCAAACTCTTAGTATCATGGAGGGTATATAGATCATTCCTATCAACTTCTATTTGAATTTATTACTTAAGAATATGCTTGAATGTCAAAAAAAGCATCACACGATCTAGGTGATGTGCAAAGGGAGACTCATGAATTCACTATGGTACTCATCAATAATCTTTGTTTACTTATTTTGCATCAACCTAACCATATAAGAGGTAGAGGGTCCCATATCAAACATCATCAGGAACATCCTAAATTTTATCCAAGCAAGAGTATAGAGTTTGTGTCTCAATTTCTCTTAAAGCAATTGATAAGTATGAGTACCTAATTAGGAGGTATCCAACATGACCCTACCCCATTTAGGTATTTTATTTAAGTATTAGAGGCAATATGTGTTAGAAATATATCAACTAGGATCCTCTCTAAAAAAATACATCATATTAATCCAAGGGACCAAAACATCATGAGGTCATTCTAGGATATGAGTCATACCATTGGCTAAAACATACAAATTGAGAGAAAAATCCCATTCATTATCAATATTTCATGGATACTATCCAGAAACAACCCTTAAAAATTATTGTTTAAGTGCTTGTTTGATTTTGAAAATTTTGGGTTTCTATTGTGAACAACTCATTAGAAGTCACCTTTAGGTAATCACTTTGTTTGAGGAATTCCCTCTTTCTAAATATCATTTAGTATAGTAGAAATATTATTCAATTGACCTTGTACTTGTTGGATAATGTTATATACACCATCCAATTTTTGATTAATAATTTGGAAGCAATCATTCAAACATGCAATCTTGTCTTTCAATCTATATTCTATATTATCAATGTATTGGGGAACATCTAGATCCACAGTTGGAGGGCATGATTTCTTGCCATAGGGTTGGACGAGAAACTCATACTTGTAATGGCTACATAAACACAAGGATTAAAATTATTGATGCCATTTAAGATATTATGATGATTTTTATGGCTTATACACTCATCATTGATCGCATCTACCTTCCTCAAGAACCTATTAACCTGTTCCAATAATTTAGAAGCTGAAATATCAAACATGCAAAACTAGACAAATGGAAATGCACAAAAGTAGAATTAAAACTACTAAAAAAATACTACCAAATATATACCTTATTTTGACCAACTTGACGAGACCTAGCACATTCAATACTTTTTTTGTAATTTTTTAGGTTTGGGGAATAAGAATTGTTCTACCTATATCATAATGTTATGAAATATGTTATGTTAGAGGAATAGTAGGAGAAAATTTGGATAAAAATTACCTAATTATATAACACAAAATTGGCCAAAGAGGTTCTAAAAATTATGTATTAGTGGTTTTATTACCTTTTTTTTTCATAGGGATTCATTATCATAAATTAGATACAAATTATAATGAAACAACTTAAAATAAATAAAAATATTCTACAACATTCACTAAACAATCATAATAGAAATAGATTCCAAATAGCAATATTATAAAATATCACATATATAAGATCTAAATCTCCAAATAATCTAGCCACTTAGAGAGGGTGAAGTATGTTATGTACATAGGTGATAAAAGTTATAGTAATGAATTGATGATCCAGCATCCACACATCAGTTCTTATTTATAGTCTACCAAAGTAAGAAATCCTAACCCTAATGCTAAATGGTTGGCTAATCCTATACTAAGAGCCCAATTCATTAAAAAATAAAAGTAGTTGACATAGCTACATCAAGGTTGTTACAAAGAATCTTGCTTTGGACTCCTAGCCAAAGTAATGTGAAGGAATTGGGAAAGGCCTCAAGTGACCAAATATTCTTCTAAGGGAAACATTTTAGAGTAGGAAATTATTATTCCTTTAAGTCCTTATATCCTAACTTTACCTACTATCTACCATATTTTAATAGTTTCTAAACAAACTCATCCTTCCATGTAAAAATAAGAAAATAGAACTCTTGAAGGATCCTTTGAAGCTCATCTGCTATTTTTTTGAAGTCCTCTCCTTCAACTAGGTTGCCAATGGAAATCCATGATTTGGAATTGTTGTTCAAATTACTATATTTTTTAACATTTGAACCTTTAGGAGGTAAACATGCTTGAGCCATCATTTTCCATTATGGATTAGAAATAAGAGGATAAGGATTTACCAATCATAATACTAAAAAAATGTAGAATTACCCTCATTTATTGACAATATAATGTTTTATGATCAATTACAAACTAATTGATATAATGTTCCATGATATCAAGCCTCTAGGTAGGGTTTGTTTTCTACACCATTTTATTCCATCAATAGAACTTATATATATTTTTAAGTAACACATTTTACCAACTATTTTTGTAATATTTAAATAATATTTAACCACATATTTTCCCTAATACCAAAATTATAAGCTTATAATTTTGCAAGCCTACTTCTTCAATACAATTTCCTTTAAAATCCCTATTTACTTATAAATAGAAAACCTAAATTTATCTTCACATCCTTTTCAAAATAATTTTTTGTAAATTTTATCTATTTTGAATGCTAAACATGCTAGCAATATTGAAAGTGACATAATATATATTAGGTAATATTGCAATGTAGTCTTTAGGAGTTGTAACCTTCTAGCCATGATTAAGAAGTTACCTTTCCAACCTACCAAATAGGATTTCATTCTATCCAAAATAGAGAAATAGAGCCTCTTCTTTCCTTTATAAGAGAAAGCAATACCCAAAAATATTTATGGTAATTTTGTTGAAATATTTATAATCTAACCTTACTAGGCCAAGGCCAATAGTGATAAATTAACTATAGGTGCTCTTGATGTAATCCTACGAGCAAGTGCTATGTAAGCCTTTGGGCATCTTAACGTAAGCCTATGAGAATTCTTCTATGTAAGCCTACAAACATGATGTAAGCCTAAGGAAACATTTCACATTTCCCTTAGTAATATTGGTTAATTTACCTTTATGGATAGCCTTGCTTAAAGGGTGTAATTTATTATTATTTTACTATAAGTTAAATTTAAGATAAAGTTAATGTCAGTTTGAGGTTAACCACTCATTTGGGTTTTGGTATCACTATAAATGCCCCTCAATGAGAAATCAATTGTATCATAGTGTGATAAATGAAAATATAGTGGGGGTGCATATCTTCACCGACCTCTTATTCCTTCTTATTAATCATGTCATTTATCCCTTTCTCTATTTTTCCTCTATACACTCTTCTATTTCACTTTTCTTCCATTTTTTGCATATAATTGTGGTGAATGGATGTTTCTAGAAAATACTATGAACTCGAACATGGTATTAGAGCCAAAATAAAGCAAATTCACTCAATCACACAAAAATATTGTATAGGCTAAACCATGGTAGATATAGATGAACCATTAGTTTTATTGGGCTTCTTACAAAATTTTAGAGGGCCCCCCAGTTTAACACTTTTCACATATTCAATGTTTGATGTCTCATTTTTTGCATTTTTTTCTTTTTCCTTCCAAAAATAAAAATTTGAAATGGAATATTCCACAAATATTTCATTGTGTGGTGGAAGAAAACTAGGAAGTGCATGGTTGTTTTCAATGGCAAAATTCAAACAACAATTGCTTTCTCCTTTTTCACTTCAAAGAATTATTGGTGAGTGTTAGTGCAATGGTAGTGCACCAGATTTGAGTTTTTATAACGTGTTACAATGCGCACACACATATTAAAATCTTCTTTTTAATCCCATTCACATGATTGGTTTAGTGGTAAGGCTTGAGCCTTTTAACCCAAAGGTTCTAGGTTTGAATAATGACGAAGGAGAAGAGTCACAACATTATTTGTGCAATTTTTTTAGATGCATGCCCTAGTCTTCTCTTATGGGGTAGAGCCCTTCTAATTTAGGCACATTTGTGCCAATGATGTAGTGGTTTTAGGCTTTTTATAAAGGTGGTATATTACAAGTTCAAACCTAGCTAACATAATTTCTATAAGGTGTGTAGTACTATTTCAAAGGATTACTTCAAATTATTTCTTAGTGATTCTGATTTCAATGGTGCATGGAGAACACTTGGTTGGTCCTACAAGTATAAGGTGGTTGCTACCATGAGGACCCATGTTTGAGTTTCATTGATGACATACACCAAAATTTGGGTATTATTTATTTATTTATATATCTATATATGGAGGCCAACCAACCCCATTCTATCAAATATCAACATCTAATTTGTTATCATCATTCCAATTGGAAATCCTATTAGTAAGTGATGCCCATAGAGGTGGTGCCTAGAGGTGATAAGTGGTAGCTTCTAATTGGTCATTTTTCCTCCTAAAGTATTGTTAGCAAATCACTACTATTCTAATAGGTTAATCAATCTTTTAGAATTAAACAATATCTCAAGAACAACAATGAACATAAATCAATCCAATGAACATAGAAAAACTCAATAGTTGATATATAATTTAAGCAATGAATAAAATACAATACTTATTCAATACTATATTACAATGCTTCGTCTTCAATATATACATACATGAGACTTCATATTCACAAGAATCTTGACCTTTATACTTACATAAACTCTCGATCTCCTCATACTCACAAGAGATCTAACTCTTCATATTTCTTAATACATAATAACATATATCACATATTTACATTAATATAAAGACTCTCATTATTGCACATAATTCATAACTCCTCACTTATAAACATGACACTTCATTTACATAACTCACACTTACTAACATGACATCTCACCTACATAACTCCACACTTATTTACATGACACATAACTCACACTTATAAAATGACACCTACAATATACTCAAATATTAAAGACACCCTAGACTAAATTATTTACATGGTGCTTGCAACATTATTGCAAGGTACCAAATAATGTAATACCTCCAACAGGTCTATCATTTAGTTTCTTTATCTTCTTAGTATGCCCAAATTTTTGGAGGCTATAAATTTTGCATATGAAAGAATTTTGGGCCCTTTTTCTTTAAATTGCATAGTTTTTTGAGCTCTACAAATTGGTGGCATTAGTTCAAGGACCTATTACTATTTTTATGATAATTTTTTTGTGTAAAATGGACCCAATTGGCATTCTCCTATTTTATGCAAGTTTTAATTCCAATATTCCATTGATGTGATAGTTCATGTATAATTTAAAATACTTATTTTGCAATAAGGTCATAGGTTTAAATATTATTTTTTATATCATTTATCATAATACGTCTGATTTCTTTATGAAGCACCAAATACCTAACTCCAACTAATCTCCTTGGTGTAGTGGTTGGTTAGCTATACTATATTATTTGAGAAATTCTAAAATTCATACGTTTATCCTTATATATTTTTTTGATTGGTAGAAAGGGTGTTGAAAGGTCCCTGAACCTTGTACAAGAGAGATTACAAGAAATCCATATCGACCGAGGTGGTCCAAGAAGAAAGGAATAGAGAGCTGGAAAACCTCCACACAAAGGAAGGTGTCGTGAAATCGCGACCAAAATGGTGATGTCGCGAAATCACGACAAGTTGCGCCGTTGATGCCAATAGAAGAAAGGAAGTCACGAAATCGTGACAAGAAGCACCATCGGAGCCGAAGAAGGGAAGAAGTCATGATATCACGACAAGTTGCAAAGTGTCGCGATATCGCGACAAGTTGCTAGGTTGGAGCCGGATGAGAAGAAGAGTCACAAAATCGCGACATGAAAGAAGACCGTGCCCGGGAAAAAAAGGAGTCACGAAATCGCTACAAGAAGTAAGAACGCTATCGAAGAGAAATGGTGTCGCAAAATCATGACAAGAATGAATACCATAGCCGAAAGAGAAAATGAGTTGTGAAATCATGACGAAAGTGGAATCCTGCTGCCAAGAGGAAAATGTGTCGCGAAATCGTGACAAGAAGGAAGACCGCTGCCAAAGAGAAAAATTGTCGTGATATCGCGAAAATTTGGAAGACCGCTGCCAAGATGAAAAAGTGTCACGATATCATGACAATCTGGAGGACCGCAGCTGAAGACAAAAAGTGCCACGAAATTGCAACAATCTGGAAATCCGTAGCCGAGGAGAAAAAGTGTCATGAAATCGCGACAAGAAGGAAGACCGCCGTTGGAAAGAAAAAATGTCGCAATATCGCGACAAAAAGGAAGACCGCCATTGGAGAGAAAAAATGTCGCGATATCGCGACAAAATGGAAGACCGCCGTTGGAGAGAAAAAATGTCGCGATATCGCGACAAAATGGAAGACCGCCGTTGGAGGGGAAAATGTTGCGATATCGCGACAGAATGGAAGACCGCCGTTGGAGAGAAAAAATGTCATGATATCGTGACAAAAATGGAAGATCATCGTTGGAGAGAAAAAAGGTCACGATATCGCGACAGAATGGAAGACCGCCGTTGGAGAGAGAAAAAATGTCGCGATATCGCGACAAAAAGGAAGACCGTCGTTGGAGAGAAAAAATGCCGCGATATCACGACATGAAATAAGAAAGCACCTGAAGGCCAAAAAGTGTTGCGATATTGCGACAAGTTTGCAAAAAAGCACCCGAAGAGAAAAAATGTCGCAATATCGTGACAAAATGGAAGACCGCCGTTGGAGAGAGAAAAAATGTCTTGATATCGCGACAAAAAAGGAAGACCGTCGTTGGAGAGAAAAAATGTCACGATATCGTGACATGAAGCAAGAAAGCACTTGAAGGCCAAAAGTGTCGCGATATCGCGACAATTTTGCAAAAAAGCTCCTGGAGAGAAAAAGTGTCGCGATATCGTGACAAGTTGGAAGACTGCACCAGAAGGAGAGAAAAGTGTCACGATATCGCGACAAGAAGCAACCTCACGGCTGGAGCAAAAATGAAATTTTGTGATAATGCAACAAGCTGAGATTTTGCAACCAACTATGAAAAGTGACATGAAAATGCTCCAAGATGCCAAAACGCAGCCAAAGGGAAAAAACCTGGAACCCAGTAACCCACTCACATTGTGCAAACATTGGAACTTGAAGAAGCGTCCCTTAGGCCAATTAGGAAGGAATCTCTCCAAACCTGAATGTCTGTTGCATCAACTCCCTTATTAGCAAGCCAGTCCGCAACTTTGTTTCCTTCCCGGTATTAATGTTGAATGATTAATTATGGGTAAAATCCAATTAGTGTCTTGCATTCTTCGAATATGGAAACAAGGGCCCAGGGAGGCATAGAGGTTCCTTTGAGCCAGTTGATGCAATGCAATGAGTCTCCTTCTATGATGAGTTTATTGATAGTCAAGCCTTCCAAGAGAATCAAGCTTTGGAGCAAGGCCCGAGCCTCGACCATATTGTTAGACTGAATTCCTAAGTTTTGAGCAAAGGCAAAAATTATTTATCCTCTATGATTTTTGATAATTCCACCTCCGCTAGCTGCTCCAAGGTTGCCTTTGGCCGTGCCATCAAAGTTAAGCTTGTGCCACCCAGGAGGTAAGACCCACTTGATTACAGACCTATCAACAGAAGTGCGAGGTGTTGCAAAAAAATTGAAAAGATTGAAATGATTTGTTAGATCCAATTCAAGGCCAGGATGGGGGGGTTTGGACGATGATACAAGAGAGGCATTCTCCGTAGCAAGGGCCAATATTTCGGCAATAACAATATTCTTATCCGTGGCAAGGTTTTTGAAAATTTTGGCATTTCTCTCGAGCCAAATCTGCCACAAGAAAATGTGGAGGCAAGCTTGCCACATGAATTTGAGTTTACTACTCTTGAAAGGCCAAGGCCATTGTTGAAAAATGAGGGGAATGGAATGAGGGAGGGCTACGAAGATGGCAAAAGTGTTGAAAACCTGGTTGAGCACTGCAAGGGAGAAGGGACATTCCATAAAAACATGCATAGTAGACTCACAGGTGTTTTTACATAGGATGCACCAATTGGGGATGAGAAGCCCTTTGGTTATCAGATTTTCAGTGGTGAGGATTCTGTTTTGGATGGCCAACCAGCAGAAGAATTTGACCTTGGGAATGATCTTGGGAACCTAGACCAGATTAGATAAGTCATGACCATCATTGGGAGCTTCTTGGCTATAGTAGGCAGATTTAACAGTAAAATGCCCTAAATCTTCAAGGTTCCAAACCATGGAGTCTTCTTTGTGAGAGCTGGGGATTATGCAGCTCCTCAGTAAGTTTTGTAACCGCCTAAGCACCTCGGTGATATTTCTAGGCCCATTCAGATCCAGGTGTTTCCATTTGGGTCTTGTAATACCTGGGTTAATGAAATGACACACCTTATCTCCAAAGGTGGCTTCGGTCATCGTCTTGAGCACAGCAAGATGAGGATCTTGGCTGAGAGGTTTGTCACGGATCCAAGGGTCATCCCAAAAATGAATGGTCAATCCATTTCCAAGACACCACCTTAAGCATTCCATGATGATCTTCCTTGTTTTAGTGACACCATTCCAGTAAATGAGATCCGCTAGGAAGGTTGTGCTCTCCAAGAAAGGGAACCTGATGAAGGTACTTAGCTTTGATGATGTCAATCCAGGTGGCTTTTTCATTGATGGTAAGTCTCCAGGACTGCTTGGCATTGAGAGCCATGTTCATCCGCTTAATGTCCCTGAAGCTGAGACCTCCATCCTTTTTCTTGGAACAAACCTTGTCCCAGGCAACAAGGGAAAATTTGTTCTTGTTTTCGTTTCCCACCCAAAGCAATCTGCGTTGAATTTGCTCAATTCTTTGGCAGATGGAAGCTAGAGATTTGAAGATAGATAAGAAAAAAATAGGAATACTTTGCAGGCAAGCCTGGACCAGAGTGGCTTTGGCCGCTCGATCGAGCAATGAACTTTTCTAGCCTCCAAGTTTCTTGTTGAGACGATCTAGAACAGGGTTCCACATATCCGAAATCGATTTGCCATGGAAAAGCGGTAATCCGAGATAAGTAGTAGGAAGGCTCCCAATGATACACCCAAGGATCTCAGCAATCCTGTTTTTCCTGTGGATGGGAGTATTGAGGAAGTATAGCTTGCTTTTGTAGTAATTGATTTTTTGTCCATCCGCCTCTTCATAAGAGTCAAGGATGCTCTTAATGATTTTTGCTTCGGGGATAGAAGCATGAGAGGAAATAATAGTATCATCCACAAACTATTGATGGGAAATGGCATTGGTTGTTGAGGCTGGTTTTATCCCAGAGACGAGTCCACTATTGCAAGCAGCAGTAAGGGTTCTTCCAAGGGTTTCGACCAAAATTATGAAGAGGAAGGGTGACAAAGGGTCCCCTTGGAGAATGCCTTTAAAACTTGGAAAAAAGCCAGCAGGTGAATCATTGATAAGAACAGAGAACCAAGCAATAGAGATACATTCTCGAACCATCTTAACCCATTATTTGTGAAACCCAAACTTCTCAAGGACCTCGAACAGGAATTTCCATGAAACCCAATCAAAAGCCTTGTTCATGTCAAGCTTAAGGAACATACTGGGTTTTTTGTTTTTAGATGCCGAATGAGCCAACTCATGGACGGTTATCACTCCATCGACAACGAATCTGCCTTTGACCGAGCTGCCTTGGCACTGGTCGATGATGGAGGGAAGGATGTCTTTCAGCCTGTTTGCCATAACTTTGGTGATAAGTTTGTAGATGACACTATAGAGACTTATAGGTCTGAAGTCGGAGAGGGAAGCACGATCATTAGACTTAGGAATTAAAACAATGAAGGTGGAATTGGCTTCTCTCAGCATCTTTTTGGCTTTCTAGAAGAATTTAACCACAGCAACAACATCAGGGCCCACAATATCCCAAAAGTGTTGAAAAAATTGGGGTGGAAAGCCATCAGGTCCAGGGGCCTTATCAGGTTCCATTGCAAACAAAGCATATTTGATCTCCTCTTCAATGTAGGATTGGAGCAATTTCTCATTATCATCGTTAGACACCATCATTGGAATGTTCTGAATCAGAGAACTAGTTGTGCGAGGGTGGCAGTCAACACTTGGACCTAAGATTTCCTGGAAGTGGTGCACAGCTTCCTGTCTGATGGCATGGATATCAGAGACAATGGTACCATCAGCCTTGGTCAACTCAGAGATTTTATTTGAACCTCTGTGGCACAATGTGGAAGCATGGAAAAACTTCGTGTTGGCGTCTCCTTCTTTGAGCCATAGGCTTCTGGATTTTTGCGTCCAATAGGACTCTTCCTTAGCCAAAACATTGTGAAGGTTTGAAAGGAGGCATTTTTCTTCTATGAAAGTTTCAACCTTATGATCCCCTCCCTGAATAAGATTTTCCACCCTTTTGAGCTCATCCAGCAGAAGCTTTTTTTCACTAAAGAGGTTGCCGAAAACCTCCCCTGTTCCAAAGATTTCGGCTTGAGTTTGACTGCTTTGATTTTGAGGAACAGATTTGAGAGAGGGTTTGGACAAAGGTTTTGCTGCCACCATTATCGAATACACTGACCTAAATCTGGACGAGTGAGCCACATCTTTTCAAACCTAAAAGGGGTTTTAAAGGTTTTTTGGGGTCGGGAACAATCCATAATTATAGGGTTGTGATCAGATCCAATTTTTGGGTGGTTATGAATCCTGGCATTGCCAAAAATAGGAATGAGTTATTTTGACAAGAGAAATTTGTCAAGCCAAATTTGGATGTGATGAATGCCCGCCCGTATGTTGCTCCATGTATAGTTGGATCCTTGGAGTGGTAAGTCCATAAGCTCGTTGAGGTTGACAAATTCGTTGAAATCTTCAATGCAACGACTAGTGATCGGATTGCCTCCTTGCTTTTCAAACAGGTGAAGGGGAGTATTGAAGTCACCATAGAGCATCCAAGGAAAGTTAGGAAAGTTATTGCGCATTGTGGTAATGTTATCCCACAGCAATCTTCTGTTGATAGGACTGTTTGGTCCATAAACATTGGTGGCAATCCATTGAAGGTTGGTGACTTTATTAGTGAACAAAATGTTGATGGTTCTTTCAGAGACTGAAAGAACTCTCCCCTCAATAGTTTTCGGATCCCACAAACAAAGGATACCCCCAGATGCCCCTGAGGAGGGGCAAAAGGTGAAATTGCTATTTTCCCATATTAGCTTGCAAACTTGATTGCTGCTATTCTCATCCAGTTTAGATTCTTGAAGAAACATGATATTTGGTTTTAGGTTTTTTCTCACCGACTTGATAGTCCTCTATTTGGTAGTTTCATTGAGGCCTCTGACATTCCAGGAGATAAACTTCATCGATTTGACTTGGGATTTGCTTTGCGACCTCTGCCTCTCCCTTGAGACGGAGTAAGTTTAGGTCTAACCTCATCCAAATCTTGATGGGTGGGTTGTTCGGAAGTAGGTCCCAAGCAGGAAGGCACAGATCCATCAGCCGCATCAATCTCAGCTGCTTTGGCAAGCTTTTCTGCATTGGACGGTCTTCCCCTTATATTTTATTATAATGGATGCTTTACATAATTATAACAACCCATTAGTGTGGTGATTGGTAATATTTTTGGCTATAATAGGAGTATGTTTTGGTAGATCAATGTAAGGTATGCCTTTTTTCTATAGGTCCTTTCTCATTGTTGGGGTTTATTATTTAGAGACATAGTTATTGCTTTATGATTCAAAAATATTCTCTTGAGATTGGAATATAGATTGTGTTCACCATAGTGCATGTTGAATTTTCCTATATAAAGTTCAACATCTTGATCAAGGAGGTTAAGTTAATAATACATGTTTAGAAGAGGTTGATCTAGTTCATGTACCATTGGTAGAGAGAAGAGAGTATGATACATTAACCCATATAAGTATTCATTATGGGGTGAGATGTAGCATCTCTAATATATTCTCTCCTTTATCCCTTGACTCAAATTATGGGGAGTGATAAAATATTTATAATTTGACCTTACTAGATAAAGGTCGACTATGATGAAGTACCTGCAAGTGCTTTTGATAAAAGCCTATGGGTAAGTGCTATATAAACCTTCAAACATCTTAAAGTAAGTCTATGGGAATTCTATATGTAAGCCTACAAGCATATTTTTATGTAAGCGTACAAGCATTCTTCATTGTGATGCTATTGGCATCTATATGTAAGCTTATAGGCATCTTGATGTAAGCCTAAGGGCACCTTTCACATTTCACCCTTAGTGATATTGGTTAATCCACATTTGTAGATAACCTAGTGTAAAGGGTGTAATTTATTATTGTTTTATTGTAAGTTAATCTCAAGGTAAATTTAATGTTGACTTGAGGCTAACCATTCATTGGGATTTTGGTGTCACTATAAATACTCCTCAATAAGCAATCATTTATATCATAGTGTGATATATAAAAATATAGTGGGGGTGCCTATGAGCACCCACCCCTAATTCCTTCTCTCAAATTGTGTCATTATTTCTCTCTTTTTTATTTATAGACTTTTCTATTTTGTTCTTCTTCCTTTTTTTTGCATATGATTGTATTGAATGGATGTTTTAGGATGTCTTTAAAAAATTTATAAATTCCAGCTAATTTTCCAACTTTAAACCTTAAAATATCTGCAATAATCCATTGTAAAAATAGGGTAATATTAATTAAAATATTAGATTTTATATTATTAACCAACTATCCAACAACCTTCTCATAGCATGAAAATATTTATTTAAACTCCATGGCCTCATTGACTAAGGAATGACCCAAACAAAACGTAACATCAACATATTAGAGCTAATATTTAAAGGGATCATTTGTTGTAATCTAAATACCCTTTGTTTTTTCTACTATTTTTTCCTTTGACAAAGCTCTTCCCAATGTCTTAATAAGAATAATAAATAGATAAGGAGATAGTGGATCATATTAGCGGAGTCCATGGGATGATTCAAAGTATTTAATAATGGATCCATTAATTACAATAAAATATATTAGGGTGCTATAACATCTAATCCATTTAGACCAACTTGATTAAAACTAAAAATTTTGACACTATAATTTAGAAAATTATAGCAAACCCTTATGACAAGGTGAAAGGTATCATGAAGGACCTCTTACCAACACTCTTCCTCTTTCCTCAACATCACTTTGATCCTAGGGAAATTTTGGGAGCATAAAGTGTAGTTTTGTTGGACTAGTTGAAGAACACCTACATTTCTCCTAAGATACTTATTTGCCTAAGCTTATCCTCAACCTAGCCCAAATGCACATACAAATGTAACAATCAAAGCCTAAACTAAATGCTCTTTTGATTTTGATGAGGAAAGAAATAATGATTTTCCTTTTAAGAGGCTAGGGCATAAGAAGATGAAGCAAACAAATCCTATGATGTAGCTACATGCATTTTTTATTAAATGCTAAACTTAATGATTAATATGGTCCTTTATATTATTGAGACTAACTAGTTCTTGCTTTCCTTTTTTTTTATCTATTTTACCAATAAATAAAAAAACAATGAAAATCCAAAAGCAAACAAGGAAAAAGAGCACAATCTAAAACACAAGTTATTTATCCCCTTATTGGAAGCTTATTGAAAGCTTGTTAGATTGCTTATTGATGGAACTTGAAAGCATGAGCTTGAAGAATTGATGCTTGATGATTGCTTGAGATATTATAGACTTGATTGAAGACTTGAATTATTGCAAGAACAAGAGTTTAAGTTCTTGCAATGACGACCTTCACAAGATTGTGCTAAGATTTTGGTATAATATTGACATACATAATGCTTGATTGCTATGATTCAGAAGATATTTTGATAAAGTTTTGTTACTTTTGTAGATACCTAAAATTAGACCACCTTTTTTACACCAATGCTTAATGCACACCCACAAAAGTAGCATATTAACCATAACAATTAACTCAACCTTAGAATTTATAGACAAAACCCAACAATGGTGAATCTTTCACCTTAGAGTGATTTCTCCAAAAAATAAATATTCTTTCTATCTAGAATATTTCCATCCAATTCAAAATACCCAATACCTCTATAGATTTGACCTCTAATTGTCAAATTCATGAATATATCATTTTGTGAATACAACTAGCAAAGTATTCATATAGGTAGTGTATTTACTTCCATAAAATGAAAACTTAAAATGCACCTACAACAGTTAGGCAGAGCATACATTTTTCCTATCCACCCTTCTATCATTGTAGGCAATTATTAGGTAGGCAAGGGAAGTGGTGGATTTCCTTCCACTCTCCCTAATTGCCCAAAAATGACTCCAAATTAAGGGAGAGCTAATTGTAGGCTATAATCAACAATTGATTAACCTTATCACTAGCCAATCTAGTTCACATGTCAACCACCTCACCACTCCCACTTGGGGATCCCTATGAGGGACAATTTCTATAAATTGGTCCCTTGGGTTATCATTAAATAAAACTTCAATTTTATGCTGAAAATTTGCCAAAATCAAAACTAACTCAAGCATAACGAAGTGCTACCAATTTTTTTTTGTAGAGTCATCGAATGATTTGGGGCTTTGAAGGAAGGAAATGGCATTTTGTACTTGGCATCCTATGATATATTTATTTTAATTATTGTTGCTTTGTTTAACATTTCTTGATACTTGCATAATTTTAGCTCTTTTACATTCATTCCTACGTTCTTTGTATTTAGATCTAACTCTTACATTACCAAAAAGTTCTTTCCCTCAATCTTGTATTTAGATATAACTTTATTTTAATTATTGTATGAAGCGTATAGGGAGGGAATTGCTTGCAAGATCTAAAAATACTAGTGATATAATAATAGCAACCCAACATGGCCTATCCTTTATTTTTCTTGTTAATTTAAGAAAATATACCACCTATACCTGAGTTAGGAGGCACATTCAAAATAGACAGTTGAATACCTCATTTTATAAACTCGACATCATTTTATCCCTTCCAGCCTCAAAATAAAATACACCACCTATGACTATTACAAGCAATGTATTCATGACAAATCTAAGAGATCTTATATCTCTTTGACACCCCACATCCAACCTAGTAAGGTTCACTTCTATGCATCATATTACCAATCCCTTTAGCTCCTATACTTTTTCTAGTCCACTATCAACTTGATTTCATTGTCTTAACCAATTTGCCAACTATAGCACTTCTAGGTGGTGTATTCACTACATATTATTTGACATCCACATCCAAGGAAAGTCACTTTGATTTTTATAAAAAATGGACCTGACTATGCCAATCAAGAAGATATAATCTTCTTGTTGTTTGGTAGGCCCCCAAATCATAGTCATACTTTTTTTTGTCTTGTTTACAAGTTTTAATAAATTTTCTAGCTGAAGGATTTCTAGGCGATGTATTTTTACAAGAAGTAGATTTACATCCATATGATGTAATAGCTCCAAATGGTATAATAGGTAGGTACCCCTTTATCCTTAAACTGTAAATTCTTAGCATAAGTTGTTTACTTATTGTTTACTTCATATTCATATTTTTAGAACACATATAAGAAGAAAAAAATAATTAAAAATAACCTTAGCATAAAATATATTGTTTCATTTTCTTAGGCATTCAATTATAATTGTGTGTAGTTTGCATTAGGATAACCTATGTGTTTACATCCTTCTCATACCCTTGCTTTCAAAAGAAAAAAAAGAAAATTTTATTTTTATAACATAGATAGCATTCAACAAAAAGTTAAATTGCATATAGGATATAATTGTATTTTTACATATTTTTTCTCATAGTGCATTGCATCAACATATTATTCATTAGTTTCTAGAACATATTATAACCTAGGTGCCTATCAAATTTAACACATCAAACTAGATTAGGGAATCTATAAACCCTTGGTGAACCTAAATATATCCAACCAAATATAAACACTGCACATGAAAGTGTAGTCCCCCAAAATGATGAGTTAGCAACAATGCTCTCCTACCCAAGTATGGATGATTCCTGAAGGAACACATTTGGGGATAGTTCCCCCATGCACCTTTTTGGCATCCCACTTTGGTAAACCAAATATTAAAACATCACAAGGATCCCTATCCAAAAAACCTTTGACTTAGGACCTTATCCTTAATCAAGGTAAAATAAACCATACTTTAATCAAGATCACTTAATCTTGTTTACTTAGATAAATCAGATTAAATCAAGATAACAATAATATAACCAATTGTTGGTCCTACTTGGGGAATGTTAGTGACCCCTTGAGTAACCCAATGTACGAACCTTGGGGGTTATCTTCCTTGGCTAGCATATTAGGGAGGCTAGTGAGAGTCGTAAGGAGGGCTACCTTTCCAAGGTTACATAAGGATATCATACACATTATTCTTCTTTGCTATAAGAAATCTCAAAACAAAAATTAATAAATTGAACTCTACCTTTTGCCATGTTTGAACCTCCTTAAATCACTCGAAAAATTGAACGAAAAAAGATGTAAAATATAAGTGCTTCATTTGAATTTCTAAATAAGAAACCTTTAATTGAAAACCTAATCTTTAAGAAAAAAGAGGAAGAAGCAACCTTTGTGAATTTTATATATTTTGAATGCTAAACATGCTAGCAATATTGAAAGTGACATCATATATATAAGGTAGGATTGCAATGTACTATTTAGGAGTTGTAACCTTCTAGCCATGATTAAGAAGTTACCTTTCCAACCTACCAAATAGAATTTCATTCTATCCAAAATAGAGATATAGAGCCTCTTCTTTCCTTTATAAGAGAAAGGAATACCCAAATATATTTATGATAATTTTGTTGAAATATTTATAATCTAACCTTACGAGGCCAAGGTCAATAGTGATAAATTAGCTATAGGTGCTCTTGATGTAAGCCTACAAGCAAGTGCTATGTAAGCCTTTGGGCATCTTAACGTAAGCCTATGAGAATTCTTCTATGTAAGCCTACAAGAATTTGTGTAAGCCTACAAACATATTGATGTAAGCCTAAGGAAACCTTTCACATTTCCCTTAGTAATATTGGTTAATTTACCTTTATGGATAACCTTGCTTAAAGGGTGTAATTTATTATTATTTTATTATAAGTTAAATTTAAGGTAAAGTTAATGTCGATTTGAGGTTAACCACTCATTTGGATTTTGGTATCACTATAAAATGCCCCTCAATGAGAAATCAATTGTATCATAGTGTGATAAATGAAAATATAGTGGGGGTGCATACCGTCACCGACCTCTTATTCATTCTCATTAATCATGTCATTTATTCCTTTCTCTCTTTTCCCTCTATACATTCTTCTATTTCACTTTTCTTCCATTTTTTGCATATAATTGTGGTGAATGGATGTTTCTAGAAAATACTATGAACTCCAACATGGTATTAGAGCCAAAATAAAGCAACTTCACTCAATAACACAAAAATATTTTACAGGCTAAACCATGGTAGATATAGATGAACCATTAGTTTTATTGGGCTTCTTACAAAATTTAAGAGGGACCCCAGTTTAACACTTTTCACATATTCAATGTTTGATGTCTCATTTTTTGCATTTTTTTCTTTTTCCTTCCAAAAAGAAAACTAGGAAGTGCATGGTTGTTTTCGATGGAAAAATTCAAACAACAATTGCTTTCTCCTTTTTCACTTCAAAGCATTATTGGTGAGTGTTAGTGCAATGGTACTACACCATATTTGAGTTTTTATAACGTGTTACAATGCGCACACACACATATTAAAATCTTATTTTTTAATCCCATTCGCATGATTGGTTTAGTGGTAAGGCTTGAACCTTTTAACCTAGAGGTTCTAGGTTTGAATCATGACGAAGGAGAAGAGTCACAACACTATTTGTTCAATTTTTTTAGATGCATGCCCTAGTTTTCTCTTATGGGGGAGTGCCCTTCTACTTTAGACACATTTGTGCAAATGATGTAGTGGTTGTAGGCTTTGTATAAATGTGGTGGAATAAAAGTTCAAACCTAGCTAACATAATTTATATAAGGTATGTAGTACTATTTCAAAGGATTACTTCAAATTATTTCTTAGTGCTTCTGATTTCAATGATGCATGTAGAACACTTAGTTGGTCCTGTAAGTCTAAGGTGGTTGCTACCATGAGGACCCATGTTTGAGTGTCATTTATGGCATACACCAAACTTTGGGTATTATTTATTTATTTATATATGTATATATGAAGGCCAACCAACCCCATTCTATCAAATATCAACATCTAATTTGTTATCATCATTCAAATTGGCAATCCTATTAGTAAGTGATGCCCATAGAGGTGGTGCCTAACATGACACTTCATTTACATAACTCACACTTACTAACATGAAATCTCGCCTACATAAATCCACACTTATCTACATGACACATAACTCACACTTATAAAATGACACATACAATATACTCAAATATTAAAGACACCCTAGACTAAATTATTTACATGGTGCTTGCAACATTATTGAAAGGTACCAAATAATGTAATATCTCCAACAGGTCTATCATTTAGTTTCTTTCTCTTCTTAGTATGCCCAAATTTTTGGAGGTTATAACTTTTGCATATGAAAGAATTTTGGGCCCTTTTTCTTTAAATTGCATAGTTTTTTGAGCTCTACAAATTGGTGGCATTAGTTCAAGGACCTATTACTATTTTTGTGAGATTTTTTTTGTGTAAAATGGACCCAATTGGCATTCTCCTATTTTATGCAAGTTTTAATTCCAATAGTCCACTGATGTGATAGTTGATAATTTTCTTTGCATCTTGATCATGTATAATTTAAAATACTTCTTTTGCAAGAAGGTCATAGGTTTAAATCTTATTTTCTATATCATTTATCACAATAGGTTTGATGTCTTTATGAAGCATCAAATACCTAACTCCAACTAATCTCCCTCGTGTAGTGGTTGGTTAGCTATACTATATTATTTGAGAAATTCTAAAATTCATGTGTTTATCCTTATCTTTTACTATAATCGATGTTTTACAAAATTCTAACAACCCATTAGTGTGGTGATTGGTAATATTTTTGGCTATAATAGGAGGAGTATGTTTTGGATGATCAATGTAAGGTATGTCTTTTTTCTATAGGTCCTTTCTCATTATTGGGGTTCATTATTTAGAGACGTAGTTATTGCATTATGATTCAAAAATATTCTCTTGAGATTGGAAGATAGATTGTGTTCACCATAGTGCATGTTGAATTTTCTTATAGAAAGTTCAAAATCTTGATCAAGGAGGTTAAGTTAATAATACATGTTTAGAAGAGGTTGATCTAGTTCATGTACCATTGGTAGAGAGAAGATAGCATGATACATTAACCCATATAAGTATTAATTATGGGGTGAGATGTAGCATCTCTAATATATTCTCTCCTTTATCCCTTGACTCAAATTATGGGGGGTGATAAAATATTTATAATTTGACCTTACTAGATGAAGGTCGACTATGATGAAGTACCTGCAAGTGCTTTTGATAAAAGCCTATGGGCAAGTGCTATATAAATCTTCAAACATCTTAATGTAAGTCTATGGAAATTCTATATGTAAGCCTACAAGCATATTTTTATGTAAGCGTACTAGCATTATTCATTGTGATGCTATTGGCATCTATATGTAATCTTATAGGCATATTTATGTAAGCCTAAGGGCACCTTTCACATTTCACCCTTAGCGATATTGGTTAATCCACATTTGTGGATAACCTAGCTTAAAGGGTGTAATTTATTATTGTTTTATTTTAAGTTAATCTCAAGGTAAATTTAATGTTGAATTGAGGCTAATTGGTGTCACTATAAATACTCCTCAATGGGCAATCATTTATATCATAGTGTGATATATAAAAATATAGTGGGGGTGCCTATGAGCACCCACCCCTAATTCCTTCTCTCAAATTGTGTCATTATTTCTCTCTTTTTCATTTATACACTCTTCTATTTTGTTCTTCTTCCCTTTTTTGCATATGATTGTATTGAACATATGTTTAAGGATGTCTTTAAAAAATTTATGAATTCCAACTAATTTTCCAACTTTAAAACTTAAAATATTCACAATAATCCATTGTAAAAATAGGGTAATATTAATTAAAATATTGGATTTTATATTATTAACCAACTATTCAAAAACCTTCTCATAGCATGACAATATTAATTTAAACTCCATGGACTCATTGACTAAGGAATGACCCAAACAAAACGTAACATCAACATATTAGAGCTAATATTTAAAGGGATCATTTTTTGTAATCTAAATACCCTTTGTTTTTCTACTATTTTTTCCTTTGATAAAGCTCTCCCCAATGTCTTAATAAGAATAATAAATAGATAAGGAGATAGTGGATCATCTTAGCGGAGTCCATAGGATCATTCAAAGTATTTAATAATGGATCTATTAATTAAAATAAAATATATTAGGGTGCTATAACATCTAATCCATTTAGACCAACTTGATTAAAACTAAAAAATTTGACACTATAATTTAGAAAATTATAGCAAACCCTTGTGACAAGGGGAAAGGTATCATGAAGGACCTCTTACCAACACTCTTCCTCTTTCCTCAACATCACTTTGATACTAGGGAAATTTTGGGAGCTTAAAGTGTAGTTTTGTTGGACTAGTTGAAGAACACCTATATTTCTCCTAAGATACTTCTTTGCCTAAGCTTATCCTCAACCTAGCCCAAATGCACATACAAATGTAACAATCAAAGCCTAAACTAAATTCTCTTTTGATTTTGATGAGGAAAGAAATAATGATTTTCCTTTTAAGAGGCTAGGGCATAAGAAGATGAAGCAAACAAATCCTATGATGCAGCTACATGCATTTTTTATTAAATGCTAAAATTAATGATTAAGATGGTCCCCTATATGATTGAGACTAACTAGTTCTTGCTTATTTTTTTATCTATTTTACCAATAAATAAAAAAACAAGGAAAATCCAAAATAAAATAAGGAAAAAGAGCACAATCTAAAACACAAGTTATTTATCCCCTTATTGGAAGCTTATTGAAAGCTTATTGAAAGCTTGTTAGATTGCTTATTGATGGCACTTGAATGCATGAGCTTGAAGAATTGATGTTTGATGATTGCTTGAGATATTATAGACTTGATTTAAGAGTTGAATGCTTGCAAGAACAAGAGTTTAAGTTCTTGCAATGATGGCCTTCACAAGGTTGTGCTAAGATTTTGGTATAATATTGACATACATAATGCTTGATTGCTATGATTCAGAAGATATTTTGACAAAGTTTTGTTACTTTTGTAGATACCTAAAATTAGACCACCTCTTTTACACCAATCCTTAATGCACACCCACAAAAGTAGCTTATTAACCATAACAATTAACTCAACCTTAGAATTTATAGACAAAACCCAACAATGGTGAATCTTTCACCTTAGAGTGATTTCTCCAAAAAATAAATATGCTTTCTATCTAGAATATTTCCATCCAATTCAAAATACCCAATCTCTCTCTAGATTTGACCTCTAATTTTCAAATTCATGAATATATCATTTTGTGAATAAAAATAGCAAAGTATTCGTATAGGTAGTGTATTTACTTCCATAAAATGAAAACTTAAAATGCACCTACAACAGTTAGGCAGATCATACATTTTTCCTATCCACCCTTCTATCATCATAGTAAATTGATAGGTAGGCAAGGGAAGTGGTGGATTTCCTTTCACTCTCCCTAATTTTCCAAAAATGACTCCAAATTAAGGGAGAGCTAATTATAGGCTATAATCAACAATTGATTAACCTTATCACTAGCCAATCCAGTTCACATGCCAACCACCTCACCCCTCCCACTTGGGGATCCCTATGAGGGACAATTTCTATAAATTGGTCCCTTAGGTTGTCATTAAATAAAACTCCAATTTTATGCTAAAAATTTGCCAAAATCAAAACTAACTCAAGCATAATGAAGTGCTACCAAAATTTTGTTGTAGAGTCATCGAATGATTTGGGGATTTGAAGGAATGAAAGGGCATTTTGTACTTGGAATCCTATGATATATTTATTTTAATTATTATTTTTTTTTTTTTGAATTTACATGGTGGAATCGGTAGCCGCCATGAATCCGGGCAGGTTGTCCAACTTTTATGGTCACCACAGTATTCTACGTTGTCTGCCCTAGAAGCCACCACATAGATCTTCGCGTAGTCCACCCCTATAACCACCATGCCACAATCATTTTAAAACTTTTATGCCACTGAAAGCACCAGGAAAGGGAAAAGCATTCAGTTCGACGAGGCCCGAGATTTGAACCTTGGACCTCCGCCTCCCTTATGGGGTCTGGATGAACCAATTAGTCTACACCTCAGACCTTATTTTAATTATTGTTGCTTTGTTTAACATTTATTGATAGTTGCATAATTTTAGCTCTTTTACATTCATTCCTACGTTCTTTGTATTTATATCTAACTCTTACATTATCAAAAAGTTCTTTCCCTCCATATTGTATGTACCTCATGAAGCTTATAGGTAGGGAATTGCTTGCAAGATCTAAAAATACTAGTGATATAATAATAGCAACCCAACATGGCCTATCCTTTATTTTTCTTGTTAATTTAAGCAAATATACCACCTATACCTGAGTTAGGAGGCACATTCAAAATAGATAGTTGAATACCTCATTTTATAAACTCGACATCATTTTATCCCTTCCATCCTCAAAATAAAATACAACACCTATGACTATTACAAGCAATGTATTCATGACAAATATAAGAGATCTTAGATATCTTTGACACCCCACATCCAACCTAGTAAGGTTCACTTCTATGCATCATATTAGCAGCCCCTTTAACCCCTATACTTTGTCTAGTCCACTATCAACTTGATTTCATTGTCTTAACCAATTTTCCAATTATAGCACTTCTAGCTAGTGTATTCACTACATATTCTTTGACATCCACATCCAAGGAAAGTCACTTTGATTTTTATAAAAAATGGACCTGACTATGCCAATCAAGAAGATATAGTCTTCTTGTTGTTTGGTAGGACCCCAAATCATTGTCATACTTTTTTTGTCTTGTTTACAGGTTTTAATGAATTTTCAATCTAAAGGATTTCTAGGCGATGTATTTGTATAAGAAGTAGATTTGCATCCATATGATGTATTAGCTCCAAATGGTAGAATAGGTAGGTACTCCTTTATCCTTAAACTATAAATTCTTAGCATAAGTTGTTTACTTATTGTTTACTTCATATTCATCTTTTTAGAACACATATAAGAAGAAAAAAGGAATTAAAAATAACCTTAGCATAAAATATATTGTTTCATTTTCTTAGGCATTCAATTATAATTGCATGTAGTTTGTATTAGGATAACCTATGTGTTTACATCATTCTCATACCCTTGCTTTCAAAAGAAAAAAGAAAAGAAAATTTTATTTTTATAACATAGATAACATTCAACAAAAAGATAAATTGCATATAGGATATAATTATATTTTTACATATTTATTCTCATAGTGCATTGCATCAACATATTATTCATTAGTTTCTAGAACATATTATAAACTCGGTGCCTATCAAATTTAACACATCAAACTAGATTAGAGAATCTATAAACCCTTGGTGAACCTAAATATATCCCACCAAAGATAAACACTGCACATGAAAGTGTAGTTCCCCCAAAACGATGAGTTAGCAACAATCCTCTCCTACCCAAGTATGGATGATTCCTGAAGGAACACATTTGGGGATAGTTCCCCCATGCACCTTTTTGGCATCCCACTTTGGTAAACCCAACATGAAAACATCACAAGGATCCCTATCCAAAAAACCTTTGACTTAGGACCTTATCCTTAATCAAGATAAAATAAACCATACTTTAATCAAGATCACTTAATCTTGTTTACTTAGATAAATCAAATTAAATCAAGATAACAATAATATAACCAATTGTTGGTCCTACTTGGGGAAGGTTAGTGACCCTTTGAGTAACCCAATGTACGAACCTTGGGGGTCATCTTCCTTGGCTAGCATATTAGGGAGGCTAGTGAGAGTCATAAGGAGGGCTAATTTTCCAAGGTTACATAAGGTTATCATACATATTCTTCGTCTTTGCTATAAGAAATATCAAAATAAAAATTAATAAATTGAACTCTACCTTTTGCCACGTTTGAACCTCCTTATATCACTCGAAACATTGAACGAAAAAAGAAAAAAGATGTAAAATCTAAGTGCTTCATTTGAATTTCTAAATAAGCAACCTTTGATTGAAAACCTAATATTTAAGAAAAAAGAGAAAGAAGCCCCTCATTTCAAAACTCTTTCTCTTATTCAAAATAAACAAGGAGATGTAGTTTTCAAGTGCATGGATCATCTTATTTATTTCTTACAAGTAAATAAAGAAACCATGGAAGTTGCATTTAGAATAGAAGAAATACTTCATTTTGTTGTAGAAGAACCCCTTTTAGAACTTCTACACCAATCTAGATAAAATCCTATGAGATCTCAACAATGAGACTCAATTATCACCACAAAATTAAGAGGGATGTCACTACGTATCCCATCCTCCTCAAGAAATTTTGGATCTATACCTCCCAAAATAGATCCAATGGCTAAACCCTCCTGTATCTTAGCACATAAGTCATCCACAAGTCCAACATATAAACACCCTTCCTAGTATACCTCATGCTTTGAATGTGGTTGCTTCTAACCCATTCTATATTGTACATATGCCAACTAAAATCCCCTTTACTAACATGCCTTTATAATGTGATCCTAGAATTAATAACATGGCGATCCCTTTTTGATCATCCCATCCAAGTGCTCAATATTATCCTTTAGTCAACCCTTGATCTCAACCTATAGTACCATCAATACCTTATCTTGGATTCCAAGATACCAATGATAGGCTAGAATAGTTAGCAAAAGAAAATTGTGGGTTCAACAATAGTTATCCTCTACTTAAGGAGGTGTACCTAAAAAGTATTCTTACAAATATTACTACAATGAACCTATTTAACAAATAGACCTTATCCTCTGAGCTTTGTGTTGCCAAATTTTTGGTTATATAAGGGATAAGGTGACCCTATAGAGCACCTTCAAATTTTTATATTTGCATGCCACGAAATCAAATACAATGAGATATTTTTATTGAAGCTTTTTACCATAGGTGTTGGTGATGAGGCCTTAGAATGGTTTTATCAATTACCTCATAACTCAGTTGAGAATGTTTTTGATGTGGATAAAATATTCATTCAATATTTTGTTGCTTATATCATGAAAAAATATACAGTTGATGATCTAAATCAACTAAAACAAGGGAAACATGAATCCATTAATGAATTATTTCCTCGATTATAAGCATTATTTAGAAAAAAATATTTTTCTCTACCACCTAGGGAACTATTGTGTATTTTCATATGCAATTTACAAAAAGAATTGTCATATACCTTAGATATGACTCATGTCATATCATTTGAGATGGAATTGACCTTACAAAATAAATGGAAGTTGCCCTTCAACATAGAGGGAAACTAAATATTAAGGAAGAATATGAGAAACCACCACATTCTAAAACTAAAGGATAATATAAAAATAAACATGTGAGTGATGGTGTGATTGAATCTTGCCCCAACACTAATCCTAAAACATATAATTTTAGTATTTCTATAATATTAAATAAGTTAATCTTAGCTAATATTCAAGAAAAATATCCCAAAACATTTACCAGTATAAAATAATCTCTATCCTTTATGTTATGTAGTTATTAGATTATAATACGATAGAGCTACCCCTTATAAGGCAACATGAGCCTAAAAGGGAAAAACTTTCTTGGTTCAAGGGTAACCAACAATGCACTTTCCATTACACTAATAGTCACAACACAAATAAATGTATCACTCTTAAAAATATGGTACAAGACCTCATCAATGAAGGTTACCTAGTGGTTTATAGTCCTAAATAAGCAACATCTTCTAGTTAAGATTTGGGGATATTCCAAGACCCCCTACCTAAACGTGGAAAAAATATTGTCAATCAAGTACAATATCAGAATATCCCTCCATTGGACCAGAAAATGATAGGGATGATTCATGTTAGGACTATAACTAGATAATAGGCCAAAGATAAGGGTAAATCCTATGAATCACCTCCTAAACCTCCCCTAGTTTTGTGTCCTAGATGTGCTACTGCTCCTAAAGAACCACCTTTGGTTCTAAAACCTCAAGGAAAAAAAAAACTTTTAACCTCCAACAATAAATAGAGGACACACCAGCTAAAATATCCATATTTGAGTTGTTATGAACTTATCTGAGTCATAGAGAAAATTTGTTTAAGCTTCTAAGATAACAAATAGTGCCCAAAAATATTAGTCATAATGATTGTCACTTAGCATGAACCACATGACTATATCCTTCCTTAAGGATGACATTCTACCTACCTCTATGCTTAGAGAGATACCCTTGTGTATAACTTGCAATATCGATGAGCAATCCATAAAAGAGATTCTCATTGATAATGGTTCATCAATCAATGTTTGTAGCCTTAGCTTTAATCATAGGATAGGGCTCAACAAAGAAGATATAGAAAAGTCAAACATTATAATAAAGGCTTATGAAAACAAAGAACGAGAAGCTACCAAAACTATAGTTCTACCAATAATAATAGGGCCTCGTATTTTAAATAGATTATTTTATGTGTTTCCCTATGAGCTAAACTATAATCTTATTTTGGGGTGATCTTGGATACATGCGATGTAGGTTGTCCCATCAACTTACCACCAACGTGTCAAATATGAATATTAGGATAAGTTGTATAGAATAGTAGCTAACCATGATTCTTTAACCTATTGCTAGAATATCCAATCAAAAAATCTAAAAGCTCAGCTTTGTTATTCATTAAATGCTTTCCATCCCTTCAAAGATGATACTTTAAGGGTTAACTCCCTTAAATAAACAAGCATGCATTAAGAAGAAGGAACTATAGTCAAGCCATCACAAAAGCTAAATAAAAGGTTGAGTATATCCACAACATAAAACTTAATAACCAATACCATGAGCTATTATCTTAGACATGGTTAGGTTACCCCCATTAATGCATGCTTCTAATTTACCATCTAGGTGGGGAACACTTCGGATTGACTATTAGTGCATACTTTCTAAAAGCTCTCGAAAAGAGCTACAACAACCTAGGACGACATATTACTGACTGTAGTGTGTTTTAATATTTTTGTTTTTCTAGTCTATTTTCCATAATTTTATTTTTATTTTTCAAACCCTTCCTTTTGCAGATTTTTTTTTAAACTTCGGCGACTAAAAAAAAATAAAAATAAAATAAAATTTCATAAATAAATGCATGGGTGTGAAAAATGAGCTTCAATATTTTATCCGAAATAATTTTGATATCATTCTGAAGTCATTTTGATTTTATAAAAATTATTTAAAGTTGTTATTTTATAAGGATTTTTATAATTTAGGAATTTCACATTTTTTTTTTAATATTTTGAAGGTAAATCGATTTTCAGGCTTTACATTTGCATTCACAAACAATAAATATGAACTCTCCTTTATGAAAATTACAATTTCATTAAAGGGGGTTAGTTCATACTGTATTCCATTGACCATCATTTTGAATTTTGGGGGTAAAAATTTTTGGAGTCATAACTCCTCGCTCGTTGCTCGGATTGACTATTAGTGCATACTTTCTGAAAGCTCTCAAAAATATCCACAACAAAGTAGGACATAATTATACTGACTGTAGTGTGTTTTAATATTTTTGGTTTTCAAGTCCATTTTCCATAATTTTATTTTTATTTTTCTAAATCTTCCTTTTGCAAACTTTTTTTAAACTTCGACGACTAAAATAAAAATAAAAATTTCATAAATAAATGCATGGGTGTGAAAAATGAGCTTCAATATTTCATCCAAAATAATTTTGATCTCATTCTGAAGTCATTTTGAAATTATAAAAATTATTTAAAATTGTTGTTTTATAATAATTTTTATAATTTCACATTTTTTTTCATATTTTGAAGGTAAATCGATTTTCCGGCTTTGCATTTGCATTCACATACAATAAATGAACTTCCATTTATGAAAATTATAATTTCTTTAAGGGGGGGTAGTTTGTACAACATTCCATTGGCCATCATTTTGAATTTTGGGGGCAAAACTTCTTGGGGTCATAACTCCTCACTTGTTGCTCGGAATGACTATTAGTGCATATTTTCAGAAAGATCTCGAAAAGAGCTACAACAACGTAAGATGTCATGATACTAAATATAGTGTGTTTTAAAAATTTCGGCTTTCTAGTCCTTTTTCCATAATTTTATTTTTATTTTTCTAACCCTTTTGTAGATTTTTTATAAACTTCGATGACTAAAATAAAAATAAAAATAAAATAAAATTTCATAAATAAATACATGGATATGAAGAATGAGCTCCGATACTTCATGCAAAATAATTTTGATCTCATTCTGAAGTCATTTCGAATTTATAAAAATTATTTAAAGTTGCTATTTTATAAGAATTTTATAATTTCGGAATTTCACATTTTTTCATATTTTGAATGCAAATCAATTTTCAAGATTTGCATTTGTATTCACTGACAATAAATGAACTTTCTTTTATGAAAATTACAATTTCATTACAGGGTGGTAGTTCATACGACATTCCATTGACCATCATTTTGAATTTTGGGGGTAAAACTTTCTGGGGTCATAACTCCTCGCTCATTGCTCGGATTGACTATTAGTGCATACTTTTCGAAAGCTCTTAAAAATATCTACAACAATGTAGGACGACATCATACTAACTGTAGTGTGTATTAATGTTTTTGGTTTTCTAATCCATTTTCCATAATTTTATTTTTATTTTTCTAACCCTTCTTTTTGCAGATTTTTTTAAACTTCGACGACTAAAATAAAAATTAATAAAATAAAATTTTTATTAATTTTTATATGGGTGTGAAGAATGAGCTTCAATACTTCATCCAAAATAATTTTGATCCCATTCTGAAGTTATTTTGAATTTATAAAAATTATTTAAAGTTGCTATTTTATAAGGATTTTTATAATTTTGGAATTTCACATTTTTTCATATTTTGAAGGTAAATCGATTTTCAGGCTTTACATTTGCATTCACAGACAATAAATGAACTTTCCTTTATGAAAATTATAATTTCATTAAAGGGGGGTAGTTCATATGACATTCCATTGAGCATCATTTTGAATTTTGGGGGTAAACCTTTTCGGGGTCATAACTCCTCACTCGTTGCTCAGATTGACTGTTAGTGCATACTTTCTGAAAGCTCTCAAAAAGAGCTACAACAACGTAGGACGACATTATACTGATTGTAGTGTGTTTTAATTTTTTTGGTTTTCTAGTCCATTTTCCATAATTTTATTTTTATTTTTCTAATCCTTCCTTTTGTAGATTTTTTTTTAAACTTCGACGACTAAAATAAAAATTAAAATAAAATTAAATTTTATAAATAAATGCATGGGTGTGAAAAATGAGCTTCAATATTTCATCCAAAATAATTTTGATCTCATTCTGAAGTCATTTTGAATTTATAAATATTATTTAAAGTTGATGTTTTATAAGGATTTTTATAATTTTGGAATTTCACATTTTTTTCATATTTTGAAGGTAAACCGATTTTCAGACTTTGCATTTGCATTCAGAGAAAATAAATGAAATTCCATTTATGAAAATTATAATTTCATGAAGGGGGGTAGTTCATATGACATTCCATTGGCCATCATCTTGAATTTTGGGGGTAAAACTTCGTAGGGTCATAACTCCTCGCTTGTTGCTCAGATTGCCTATTAGTGCATACTTTCCAAAAGCTCTCGAAAAGAGCTACAACAACGTAGGACAAAATCATAATGACTGTAGTGTGTTTTAATATTTTCGGTTTTCCAATCAATTTTCCATAATTTTATTGTTATTTTTCAACCCTTCTTTTTGGAGATTTTTTTTAAACTTTGGCGATTAAAAAAAAATAATTCATAAATAAATGCATGGGTGTGAATTATGAGCTCCGATCCTTCATCCGAAATAATTTTGATTTCATTCTGAAGTCATTTTAAATTTATAAAAATTATTTAAATTTGTTATTTTATAAGGATTTTTATAATTTTGAAATTTCACATTTTTTCATATTTTAAAGGTAAATCGATTTTCAGGATTTATATTTGCATTCACAGACAATAAACAAACTTTCCTTTATGAAAATTACAATTTCATTAAAGGGGGGTAATTCATACAACATTCCATTGAGCATCATTTTGAATTTTGGGGGCAAAACTTTCCGAGGTCATAACTCCTCACTCGTTGCTCAGATTGACAATTAGTGCATACTTTTTGAAAGCTCTCGAAAAGAGCTACAACAACATAGGACGAAATTATACTAACTGTAGTGTGTTTTAATATTTTTGGTTTTCTAGTCTATTTTCCATAATTTTATTTTTATTTTTCTAACCCTTCTTTTTGCATATTTTTTTTAAACTTCAGCAACTAAAATAAAAATTAAAAAAATTTAAAATTTTATAAATAAATTGATGGGTGTGAAAAATGAGCTTCAATATTTCATCCGAAATAATTTTGATCTCATTTTGAAGTCATTTTTAATTTATTTTTATTTTTTTAAATTGTTGTTTTATAAGGATTTTTATAATTTCATATTTTTTTCATATTTTGAAGGTAAATCAATTTTTTGACTTTGCATTTGCATTCACAGACAATAAATGAACTTCCCTTTATGAAAATTACAGTTTCTTTGAAGGGGGGTAGTTCATATAGCATTCCATTGACCATCATTTTGAATTTTGGGGGTAAAACTTCCCGGGGTCATAAATCCTCGCTTGTTGCTCGGATTGACTATTAGTGCATATTTTTGGAAAGTTATCAAAAAGAGCTACAATAGCGTAGTATGTCAGGTTTCACAAGTGCAAATTTCCAAACTTCAATTTCCTATCAATGTAAGTAATGTTTACAGTTATGTTTATGTATGGGTGTGCCTTGTTAGTAAGGTGTTGTAGGGGATTCAACACAAGTTTTGGTAAGAAAGTTTCAAGGATGTCTAGGATCTACAATCTCAGCAGAAGGTTGGATATTGTAATAGGTTTTGGGTTAACCTGCAAAACCCGGTAATTAATGAAGACTTTTATTTACAAAAAAAAAACTATAGTGCATTTTAACATTTTTGGCTTTTTGGTCCTTTTTCCATAATTTTATTTTTATTTTTCTAACCCTTTTGCAGATTTTTTATAAACTTCGATGACTAAAATAAAAATAAAAATAAAATAAAATTTCATAAATAAATGCATTGGGATGAAGAATGAGCTCCGATCCTTCATCCAAAATAATTTTGATCTTAGTCTGAAGTAATTTCGAATTTATAAAAATTATTTAATGTTGCTATTTTATAAGGATTTTTATAATTTTGAAATTTCACATTTTTTTCATATTTTCAATGCAAATCGATTTTCAGGCTTTGAATTTGCATTCACATAAAATAAATGAACTTTTCTTTATGAAAATTACAATTTCATTTAAGGGCGGTAGTTCATACGACATTCCATTGACCATAATTTTGAATTTTGGGGGTAAAACTTTCCGGGGTCATAACTCATCGCTCGTTGCTCTGATTGACTACTAGTGCATAGTTTTCAAAAGCTCTCGAAAAGAGCTACAACAACGTAGGACGTCATCATACTGACTGTAGTGTGTTTTAATATTTTTTGTTTTCTAATCCATTTTTCATAATTTTATTTTTATTTTTCTAACCCTTATTTATGCAGATTTTTTTTAAACTTCGACGACTAAAATAAAAATTAAAATTTTATAAATAAATACGTGGGTGTGAAGAATGTGCTTTGATACTTCATCTGAAATAATTTTGATATCATTATGAAGTCATTTTGAATTTAAAAAAATTATTTAAAGTTGTTATTTTATAAGGATTTTTGTAATTTTGAAATTTCACATTTTGAAGGTAAATCGATTTTCAAGCTTTACATTTGAATTCACAGACAATAAATAAACTTTTCTTTATGAAAATTACAATTTCATTAAAGTGGGGTAGTTCATACGACATTCCATTGCCCATCATTTTGAATTTTGGGGGCAAAACTTTCTGGGGTCATAACTCCTCGCTCGTTGCTCGGATTGACTATTAGTGCATAATTTATGAAAGCTCTCAAAAAGAGCTACAACAACGTAGGACGACATTATACTGACTGTAGTGTGTTTTAATATTTTTGGTTTTCTAGTCCATTTTCTATAATTTTATTTTTATTTTTTTAACCCTTCCTTTTGCAGATTTTTTTTAAACTTCGTAGACTAAAATAAAAATTAAGGAAAATAAAATTTTATAAATAAATGCATGGGTGTGAAAAATGAGCTTCAATATTTCATCCAAACTAATTTTGATCTCATTCTGAAGTCATTTCGAATTTATAAAAATTATTTAAAGTTGCTATTTTATAAGAATTTTATAATTTCGGAATTTCACATTTTTTCATATTTTGAATGCAAATCAATTTTCAGGATTTGCATTTGTATTCACAGAAAATAAATGAACTTTCTTTTATGAAAATTACAATTTCATTAAAGGGTGGTAGTTCATACGACATTCCATTGACCATCATTTTGAATTTTGGGGGTAAAACTTTTCGGGGTCATAACTCCTCGCTCGTTGCTCGCATTGACTATTAGTGCATACTTTTCGAAAGCTCTTAAAAATATCTACAACAATGTAGGACGACATCATACTAACTGTAGTGTGTATTAATGTTTTTGGTTTTCTAATCCATTTTTCATAATTTTATTTTTATTTTTCTAACCCTCCTTTTTGTAGATTTTTTTCGACGACTAAAATAAAAATTAATAAAATAAAATTTTTATTAATTTTTATATGGGTGTGAAGAATGAGCTTCAATACTT
The DNA here is from genome assembly GCA_028583015.1 of Wollemia nobilis. Lineage (NCBI taxonomy): Eukaryota > Viridiplantae > Streptophyta > Pinopsida > Araucariales > Araucariaceae > Wollemia > Wollemia nobilis. Next base: position 10,716,114 of record JAQPPZ010016890.1, read on the forward strand.
CATCCAAAATAATTTTGATCCCATTCTAAAGTTATTTTGAATTTATAAAAATTATTTAAAGTTGTTATTTTATAAGGATTTTTATAATTTTGGAATTTCACATTTTTTCATATTTTGAAGGTAAATCGATTTTCAGGCTTTACATTTGCATTCACAGACAATAAATGAACTTTCTTTTATGAAAATTATAATTTCATTAAAGGGGGGTAGTTCATACGACATTCCATTGAGCATCATTTTGAATTTTGGGGGTAAACCTTTTCGGGGTCATAACTCCTCACTCGTTGCTCAGATTGACTGTTAGTGCATACTTTCTGAAAGCTCTCAAAAAGAGCTACAACAACGTAGGACGACATTATACTGATTGTAGTGTGTTTTAATTTTTTTGGTTTTCTAGTCCATTTTCCATAATTTTATTTTTATTTTTCTAATCCTTCCTTTTGTAGATTTTTTTTTAAACTTCGACGACTAAAATAAAAATTAAAATAAAATAAAATTTTATAAATAAATGCATGGGTGTGAAAAATGAGCTTCAATATTTCATCCAAAATAATTTTGATCTCATTCTGAAGTCATTATGAATTTATAAATATTATTTAAAGTTGATGTTTTATAAGGATTTTTATAATTTTGGAATTTCACATTTTTTTCATATTTTGAAGGTAAACCGATTTTCAGACTTTGCATTTGCATTCAAAGAAAATAAATGAAATTCCCTTTATGAAAATTATAATTTCATGAAGGGGGGTAGTTCATATGACATTCCATTGGCCATCATCTTGAATTTTGGGGGTAAAACTTCGTAGGGTCATAACTCTTCGCTTGTTGCTCAGATTTCCTATTAGTGCATACTTTCCAAAAGCTCTCGAAAAGAGCTACAACAACGTAGGACAAAATCATAATGACTGTAGTGTGTTTTAATATTTTCGGTTTTCCAATCAATTTTCCATAATTTTATTGTTATTTTTCAACCCTTCTTTTTGGAGATTTTTTTTAAACTTTTGCGATTAAAAAAAAAAAATTCATAAATAAATGCATGGGTGTGAATTATGAGCTCCGATATTTCATCCGAAATAATTTTGATTTCATTCTGAAGTCATTTTGAATTTATAAAAATTATTTAAAGTTGCTATTTTATAAGGATTTTTATAATTTTGAAATTTCACATTTTTTCATATTTTAAAGGTAAATTGATTTTCAGGATTTATATTTGCATTCACAGACAATAAACAAACTTTCCTTTATGAAAATTACAATTTCATTAAAGGGGGGTAATTCATACAACATTCCATTGAGCATCATTTTGAATTTTGGGGGCAAAACTTTCCGAGGTCATAACTCCTCACTCGTTGCTCAGATTGACAATTAGTGCATACTTTTTGAAAGCTCTCGAAAAGAGCTACAACAACGTAGGACGAAACTCTACTAACTGTAGTGTGTTTTAATATTTTTGGTTTTCTAGTCTATTTTCCATAATTTTATTTTTATTTTTCTAACCCTTCCTTTTGCATATTTTTTTTAAACTTTAGTAACTAAAATAAAAATTTAAAAAATTTAAAATTTTATAAATAAATGGATGGGTGTGAAAAATGAGCTTCAATATTTCATCCGAAATAATTTTGATCTCATTTTGAAGTCATTTTTAATTTATTTTTATTTTTTAAAATTGTTGTTTTATAAGGATTTTTATAATTTCATATTTTTTTCATATTTTGAAGGTAAATCAATTTTTTGACTTTGCATTTGCATTCACGTGACAATAAATGAACTTCCCTTTATGAAAATTACAATTTCTTTAAAGGGAGGTAGTTCATATGGCATTCCATTGACCATCATTTTGAATTTTGGGGGTAAAACTTCCCAAGGTCATAACTCCTTACTTGTTGCTCGGATTGACTATTAGTGCATATTTTTGGAAAGTTATCAAAAAGAGCTACAATAGCGTAGTATGTCAGGTTTCACAAGTGCAAATTTCCAAACTTCAATTTCCTATCAATGTAAGTAATGTTTACAGTTATGTTTATGTATGGGTGTGCCTTGTTAGTAAGGTGTTGTAGGGGATTCAACACAAGTTTTGGTAAGAAAGTTTCAAGGATGTCTAGGATCTACAATCTCAACAGAAGGTTGGATATTGTAATAGGTTTTGGGTTAACCTGCAAAACCCGGTAATTAATGAAGACTTTTATTTACAAAAAAAAAACTATAGTGCATTTTAACATTTTTGGCTTTTTGGTCCTTTTTCCATAATTTTAATTTTATTTTTCTAACCCTTTTGCAGATTTTTTATAAACTTCAGTGACTAAAATAAAAATAAAAATAAAATAAAATTTCATAAATAAATGCATTGGTATGAAGAATGAGCTCCGATCCTTCATCCAAAATAATTTTGATCTTATTCTGAAGTAATTTCGAATTTATAAAAATTATTTAATGTTGCTATTTTATAAGGATTTTTATAATTTCGAAATTTCACATTTTTTTCATATTTTCAATGCAAATCGATTTTCAGTCTTTGAATTTGCATTCACATAAAATAAATGAACTTTTCTTTATGAAAATTACAATTTCATTAAAGGGCGGTAGTTCATACGACATTCCATTGACCATCATTTTGAATTTTGGGGGTAAAACTTTCCGGGGTCATAACTCATCGCTCGTTGCTCGAATTGACTACTAGTGCATAGTTTTCAAAAGCTCTCGAAAAGAGCTACAACAACGTATGACGTCATCATACTGACTGTAGTGTGTTTTAATATTTTTTGTTTTCTAATCCATTTTTCATAATTTTATTTTTATTTTTCTAACCCTTATTTATGCAGATTTTTTTTAAACTTCGACGACTAAAATAAAAATTAAAATTTTATAAATAAATACGTGGGTGTGAAGAATGAGCTTTGATACTTCATCTGAAATAATTTTGATATCATTATGAAGTCATTTTGAATTTATAAAAATTATTTAAAGTTGTTATTTTATAAGGATTTTTGTAATTTTGAAATTTCACATTTTGAAGGTAAATCGATTTTCAAGTTTTACATTTGCATTCACAGACAATAAATAAACTTTACTTTATGAAAATTACAATTTCATTAAAGGGGGATAGTTCATACGACATTCCATTGAACATCATTTTGAATTTTGGGGGCAAAACTTTTTGGGGTCATAACTCCTCGCTCGTTGCTCGGATTGACTATTAGTGCATAATTTATGAAAGCTCTTGAAAAGAGCTACAACAATGTAGGACGACATTATACTGACTGTTGTGTGTTTTAATATTTTTGGTTTTCTAGTCCATTTTCCATAATTTTATTTTTATTTTTTTAACCCTTCCTTTTGCAGATTTTTTTAAAACTTCGTAGACTAAAATAAAAATTAAGGAAAATAAAATTTTATAAATAAATGCATGGGTGTGAAAAATGAGCTTCAATATTTCATCCAAACTAATTTTGATTTCATTCTAAAGTCATTTTGAATTTATAAAAATTATTTAAAGTTGATGTTTTATAAGAATTTTTATAATTTTGGAATTTCATATTTTTTTTTATATTTTGAAGGTAAATCAATTTTCAGGCTTTGCATTTGCACTCAGGATTTGCATTTGCACTCAGGGAAAATTATTTAAAGTTGCTATTTTATAAGGATTTTTATAATTTTGGAATTTCACATTTTTTCATATTTTGAAGGTAAATCGATTTTCAGGTTTTACATTTGCATTCACAAACAATAAATGATCTCTCCTTTATGAAAATTACAATTTGATTAAAGGGGGGTAGTTCATACGGTATTCCATTGACCATCATTTTGAATTTGGGGGGCAAAACTTTTCAGTCATAACTCCTCGTTCGTTGCTCGGATTGACTATTAGTGCATACTTTTTGAAAGCTCTCGAAAAGAGCTACAACAACGTAAGACGACATTATACTAATTGTAGTGTGTTTTAATATTTTTGGTTTTCAAGTCCATTTTCCATAATTATATTTTTATTTTTCTAACCCTTCCCTTTGCATACTTTTTTAAAACTTTGACGACTAAAATAAAAATTAAAAAAATTAAAATTTCATAAAGAAATGCATCGGTGTGAAAAATGAGCTTCAATATTTCATCCAAAATAATTTTGATCTCATTCTGAAGTCATTTTGAAATTATAAAAATTATTTAAAATTGTTGTTTTATAAGAATTTTTATAATTTCATAATTTCACATTTTTTTTCATATTTTGAAGGTAAATCGATTTTCCGACTTTGCATTTGCATTCACAGACATTAAATAAACTTTCTTTTATGAAAATTATAGTTTATTTTATAAAATAATTTTGATCTCATTTTGAAGTCATTTCGAATTTATAAAAATTATTTAATGTTGTTATTTTATAAGGATTTTTATAATTTTGAAATTTCATATTTTTTACATATTTTCAATGCAAATCGATTTTCAGGATTTGTATTTGCATTCACAGAAAAAAAACGAACTTTTCTTTATGAAAATTATAATTTCATTAAAGGGCGGTAGTTCATACGACATTCCATTGACCATCATTTTGAATTTTAGGGGTAAAACTTTTCGGGGTCATAACTCATCGCTCGTTGCTCAGATTGACTACTAGTGCATGGTTTTCGAAAGCTCTCTAAAAGAGCTACAATGTAGGATGACATCATACTGATTGTAGTGTGTTTTAATATTTTTGGTTTTCTAATCCATTTTTCATAATTTTATTTTTATTTTTCTAACCCTTCTTTATGCAGATTTTTTTTAACTTCGACGACTAAAATAAAAATTAAAAAAAATAAAATTTTATAAATAAATACGTGCGTGTGTGGAATGAGCTTCGATACTTCATCTGAAATAATTTTGATCTCATTATGAAGTCATTTCGAATTTATAAAAATGATTTAAAGTTGTTATTTTATAAGGATTTTTGTAATTTCGAAATTTCACATTTTTTTATATTTTGAAGGTAAATCGATTTTCAAGCTTTACATTTGCATTCATAGACAATAAATGAACTTTCATTTATGAAAATTACAATTTCATTAAAGGGGGATAGTTCATACGACATTCCATTGAGCATCATTTTGAATTTTGGGGGTAAAACTTTTTGGGGTCATAACTCCTCGCTCGTTGTTCGGATTGACTATTAGTGCATAGTTTATGAAAGCTCTCGAAAAGAGCTACAACAATGTAGGATGAAATTATACTGAATGTAGTGTGTTTTAATATTTTTGGTTTTTTAGTCCATTTTACATAATTTTATTTTTATTTTTGTAACCCTTCCTTTTGCAGATTTTTTTTAAACTTCGCAGACTAAAATAAAAATTAAAAAAAATAAAATTTTATAAATAAATGCATGGGTGTGAAAAATGAGCTTCAATATTTCATCCAAAATAATTTTGATTTCATTCTGAAGTCATGTTGAATTTATAAAAATTATTTAAAGTTGATGTTTTATAAGAATTTTTATAATTTTGGAATTTCACATTTTTTTCATATTTTGAAGGTAAATCGATTTTCATGATTTGCATTTGCATTCAAAGAAAATAAATAAAATTTTCTTTATGAAAATTACAATTTCAGTAAAGGGGGTAGTTCATACAGCATTCCATTGGCCATCATTTTGAATTTTGAGGGTAAAACTTCCTAGGGTCATAACTCCTCGCTTGTTGCTCAGATTGAATATTAGTGCATACTTTCCAAAAGCTCTCAAAAAGAGCTACAAGAACGTAGGACATAATCATACTGACTGTAGTGTGTTTTAATAAATTCGTTTTTCTAATCCATTTTCCATAATTTTATTATTATTTTTTCAACCCTTCTTTTTGAAGATTTTTTTAAACTTCGACGACTAAAATAAAAATAAAAATTTCATAAATAAATGCAGGGGTGTGAAGAATGAGCTTCGATCCTTCATCCGAAATAATTTTGATCTCATTCTAAAATTTATTCAAATATATAAAAATTATTTAAAGTTGCTATTTTATAAAGATTTTTATAATTTTAGAATTTCACATTTTTTCATATTTTGAAGGTAAATCGATTTTCAGGTTTTACATTTGCATTTACAAACAATAAATGATCTCTCCTTTATGAAAATTACAATTTCATTAAAGGGGGGTAGTTCATACGGTATTCCATTGACCATCATTTTGAATTTGGGGGGCAAAACTTTTCAGAGTCATAACTCCTCGCTCGTTGCTCGGATTGACTATTAGTGCATACTTTCTGAAAACTCTCGAAAAGAGCTACAACAACGTAGGACGACATTATACTGATTGTAGTGTGTTTTAATATTTTTTGTTTTCAAGTCCATTTTTCATAATTATATTTTTATTTTTTTAACCCTTCCTTTTGCAAACTTTGTTTAAACTTCGACGACCTAAATAAAAATTAAAAAAATTAAAATTTCATAAATAAATGCATAGGTGTGAAAAATGAGCTTCAATGTTTCATCCGAAATAAATTTGATCTCATTATGAAGTCATTTTGAAATTATAAAAATTATTTAAAATTGTTGTTTTATAAGAATTATTATAATTTCATAATTTCACATTTTTTTTCATATTTTGAAGGTAAATCATTTTTTTTGTCTTTGCAATTGCATTCACATATAATAAATGAACTTCCCTTTATGAAAATTACAATTTCTTTAAAGGGGGGTAGTTCATACGACATTCTATTGCCCATCATTTTGAATTTTAGGGGTAAAACTTCTCGGGGTCATAACTCCTCACTTGTTGCTCGGATTGACTATTAGTGCATATTTTCGAAAGCCCTCAAAAAGAGTTACAACAGCGTAGGGTGTCATCATACTAACTATAGTGTGTTTTAACATTTTGGGCTTTCTGGTCCTTTTTCCATAATTTTTTTTAATTTTTCTAACCATTCCTTTTGCAGATTTTTTTTAAACTTCGGCGACTAAAATAAAAATTAAAAATAAAATAAAATTTTATAAATAAATGCATGGGTGTGTAAAATGAGCTTCAATATTTCATCCGAAATAATTTTGATCTCATTATGAAGTCATTTTGAATTTATAAACATTATTTAAAATTGTTGTTTTATAAAGATTTTTATAATTTCATATTTTTTTCATGAAGGTAAATTGATTTTTCGGCTTTACAATAAAGGAACTTCCCTTTATAAAAATTACAATATCTTTAAAGGGGGGTAGTTCATACAAAAACGTAGGACGACATTATACGGATTGTAGTGTGTTTTAATATTTTTGGTTTTCTAGTCCATTTTCTATAATTTTATTTTTATTTTTCTAACCCTTCATTTTATAGATTTTTTTTTAAATTCGACGACTAAAATAAAAATTAAAAAAAAATTAAAATTTCATAAATAAATGCATGGGTGTAAAAAATGAGTTTCAATATTTTGATATCATTTTAAAGTCATTTTGAATTTATAAAAATTATTTAAAATTGTTGTTTTATAAGTATTTTTATAAGTATTTTTATAATTTCATAATTTCATATTTTTTCATATTTTGAAGGTAAATCGATTTTTAGGATTTGCATTTGCATTCACAGACAATAAATGAACTTTCCTTTATGAAAATTACAATTTTATTAAAGGGCGATAGTTCATACGACATTCCATTGACCATCATTTTGAATTTTGGGGGTAAAACTTTTCGGGGTCATAACTCCTCGCTCGTTGCTCGGATTGACTATTAGTGCATACTTTCTGAAATCTCTCAAAAAGTGCTACAACACCGTAGGATGCAATTATACTAACTGTAGTGTGTTTTAATATTTTTTGTTTTCAAGTCCATTTTCCATAATTTTATTTTTATTTTTCTAACCCTTTCTTTTGTAATTTTTTTTTTAAACTTCGGCGACTAAAATAAAAATAAAAATAAATAAAATTTTATAAACAAATTCATAGATGTGAAAAACAAGCTTCAATATTTCATTCGAAATAATTTTGATCTCATTCTAAAGTCATTTTGAATTTATAAAAATTATTTAAAGTTGGTATTTTATAAGGATTTTTATAATTTAGGAATTTCACATTTTTTTTATATTTTGAAGGTAAATCAATTTTCATGCTCTACATTTGCATTCTTTTTTTTTTTTTATTTGTGGAAAACATCCCAAAAGGGATGCCACTTTCGGGTAAGACCCAAGGAGGCAGGGGTATCCATTCCGCCAAAAACGCCAAAAAACACAACCAAAACCTAAAAAATTAAAAAATAAAATAAAAATAAAAATAAAAAACAAATGAACTTTCGTTTATGAAAATTACAATTTCATTAAAGGGGGTAGTTCATATGGTATTCCATTGACCATCATTTTGAATTTTGGTGCAAAACTTTACAGGGTCATAACTCCTCGCTCGTTGCTTGGATTGACTATTAGTGCATACTTTCTGAAAGCTCTTGAAAAAAGCTACAACAACGTAGGACGGTATTATACTGACTATAGTGTGTTTTAATATTTTTGGTTTTCTAGTTCATTTTCCATAATTTTATTTTTATTTTTCTAATGCTTCCTTTTGTAGATTTTTTTTAAACCTCAACGACTAAAATAAAATTAAAAAAAAATTAAAATTTAATAAATAAATGCACGGGTATGGAAAATGAGCTTCAATATTTCATCTGAAATAATTTTGATCTCATTCTGAAGTTATTTTGAATTTATAAAAACTACTTAAAATTGTTGTTTTATAAGGATTTTTATAATTTCATATTTTTTTATATTTTGAAGGTAAATCGATTTTCAGGCTTTGCATTTGCATTCATAGACAATAAATGAACTTTCCTTTATGAAAATTACAATTTTATTAAAGGGCGGTAGTTCATAGGGCATTCCATTGACCATTATTATGAATTTTGGGGGTAAAATTTTCCGGGGTCGTAACTCCTCGCTCATTGCTCGGATTGACTGTTAGTGCATACTTTATGAAAGCTCTTTAAAATAGTTATAAAAACGTAGAACGGAATTATACTGACTATAGTGTGTTTTAATATTTTTGGTTTTCTAGTCCATTTTCCATAATTTTATTTTTATTTTTCTAACCCTTCCTTTTGCACGACTATAATAAAAATTAAAATTAAAATTAAAACTAAATTTTCATAAATAAATGCATGGTGTGAAAAATGAGCTTCAATATTTCATCCGAAATAATTTTGATCTCATTCTAAAGTCATTTTGAATTTATAAAAATTATTTAAAGTTGCTATTTTATAAGGATTTTTATAATTTCAAAATTTCACATTTTTTCATATTTTGAAGGCAAATCGATTTTTAGGCTTTGCATTTGCATTCATAGACAATAAATGAACTTTCCTTTATGACTTCCTAGGGTCATAACTAATAGTCAATCTTTCATCCAAAAAAAACTACAACAACATAGGACGACATTATACTGATTGTAGTGTGTTTTAATATTTTTGGTTTTCCAGTCCATTTTCCATAATTTTATTTTTAAACTTCGGTGACTAAAAAAAAATAAAAAATCATAAATAAATGCATGGGTGTGAAAATGAGCTTCAATATTTCATCCGAAATAATTTTGATCTCATTTTGAAGTCATTTTGAATTTATAAAAATTATTTAAAAATTTTGTTTTATAAGGATTTTTATAATTTCATATTTTTTTCACATTTTGAAGGTAAATTGATTTTCAGGCTTTGCATTTGCATTCACAGACAATAAATGAATTGACTATTAGTGCATAATTTATGAAAGCTCTCGAAAATAGTTACAACAACGTAGGACGACATCATACTGACTATAGTGTGTTTTAATATTTTTGGTTTTCTAATCCATTTTCCATAATTTTATTTTTATTTTTCTAACCCTTCTTTTTGTAGATTTTTTTTAAACTTCGTTGACTAAAATAAAAATTTAAAAAATTAAAATTTCATAAATAAATACATGGGTGTGAAAAATGAGCTTCGATCCTTCATCCAAAATGATTTTGATCTCATTCTGAAGTCATTTTGAATTTATAAAAATGATTTAAAATTGATATTTTATAAGGATTTTTATAATTTTGGAATTTCATATTTTTTCATATTTTGAAGGTAAATCAATTTTCAGGCTTTACATTTGCATTCATAGATAATAAATGAACTTTTATTTATGAAAATTACAATTTCATTAAAGGGGGTAGTTCATACGACATTCCATTGATCATCATTTTGAATTTTGGAGGTAAAACTTTCTGGGGTCATAATTCCTCGCTCGTTGCTCGGATTGACTATTAGTGCATACTTTTTAAAAGCTCTCGAAAAAAGCTACAACATCGTAGGATGCCATTATACTAATTGTAGTGTGTTTTAATCTTTTTGTTTTTCTAGTCCATTTTCCATAATTTTATTTTTATTTTTCTAACCCTTCCTTTTGCAGATTTTTTTTAATAGTCAAATTTCGGATAAAGAATGAGCTTCGATCCTTCATCAGAAATAATTTTTATCTCATTCTGAAGTCATTTTTAATTTATAAAAATTATTTAAAGTTTCTATTTTATAAGGATTTTTATAATTTCAAAATTTCACATTTTTTCATATTTTGAAGGCAAATCGATTTTCAGGCTTTGCATTTGCATTCACAGACAATAAATGAACTTTCCTTAATGACTTCTTGGGGTCATAACTAATAGTCAATATTTCATCTGAAATAATTTTGATCTCATTCTGAAGTCATTTCGTATTTATATAAAATATTTAAAATTGTTGTTTTATGGAGATTTTTATAATTTTGGAATTTCTAATTTTTTATATTTTGAAGGTAAATCCATTTTCAGGCTTTGCATTTGCATTCACAAACAATAAATGAACTTCCTTTATGAAAATTTCAATTTCTTTAAACGGGGGTAGTTCATACAACATTCAATTGGCCATCATATTGAATTTTGGGGGTAAACCTTTTCAAAGTCATAACTCCTCGCTCGTTGCTCGGATTGACTATTAGTGCATACTTTCTGAAAGCTCTCGAAAAGAGCTACAACAACGTATGACGACATTATACTGAATGTAGTGTGTTTTAATATTTTTGGTTTTCTAGTCTATTTTCCATAATTTTATTTTTATTTTTCTAACCATTCCTTTTGTAGATTTTTTTTTAAACTTCAATATTGCATGGGTGTGAAAAATGAGCTTCAATATTGCATTCGAAATAATTTTTATCTCATTCTGAAGTCATTTTGAATTTATAAAAATTATTTAAAATTGTTGTTTTATAAGAATTTTTATAATTTTGGAATTTCATATTTTTTTCATATTTTGAAGGTAAATCAATTTTTTGGCTTTGCATTTGCATTCACAAACAATAAATGAACTTCCCTTTATGAAAGTTACAATTTTTTTAAAGAGGGTAGTTCATACAACATTCCATTGGGAATCGTTTTGAATTTTGGGGGTAAAACTTCCTGGGGTCATAACTCCTCACTTGTTGCTCGTATTGACTATTAGTGCATATTTTTGGAAAGCTCTCGAAAAGAGCTACAATAGCGTAGTATGTCATCATACTACCTATAGTGAATTTTAACATTTTTGGCTTTTTGGTCCTTTTTCTATAATTTTATTTTTATTTTTTCTAACCCTTTTGCAATTTTTTTATAAACTTCAATGACTAAAATAAAAATAAAAATAATATAAAGTTTCATAAATAAATGCATTGGTATGAAGAATGACCTCCGATCCTTCATACAAAATAATTTTGATCTCATTCTGAAGTCATTTCGAATTTATAAAAATTATTTCATGTTGTTATTTTATAAGGATTTTTATAATTTCAAATTTTCACATTTTTTTCATATTTTGAATGCAAATCGATTTTCAGGCTTTGCATTTGTATTTACAGAAAATAAATGAACTTTTCTTTATGAAAATTACAATTTCATTAAAGTGCGACATTCCAATGACCATCATTTTGAATTTTGGGGGTAAAACTTTTCGGGGTCATAACTCATCGCTCGTTGCTCGGATTGACTACTAGTGCATACTTTTAGAAAGCTCTCGAAAAGAGCTACAACAACGTAGGATGAAATCATACTGACTGTAGTGTGTTTTAATATTTTTGGTTTTCTAATCCATTTTTCATAATTTTATTTTTATTTTTCTAACCCTTCTTTATGTAGATTTTTTTTAAACTTCGACGACTAAAATTAAAATTTTATAAATAAATACGTGGGTGTGAAGAATGAGCTTCAATACTTCATCCGAAATAATTTTGATCTCATTATGAAGTCATTTCGAATTTATAAAAATTATTTAAAGTTGTTATTTTATAAGGATTTTTGTAATTTCAAAATTTCACATTTTTTCATATTTTGAAGGTAAATCGATTTTCAAGCTTTACATTTGCATTCACAGACAATAAATGAACTTTCTTTTATGAAAATTATAATTTTATTAAAGTGGGATAGTTCATACGACATTCCATTGAGCATCATTTTGAATTTTTGGGGTAAAACTTTTTGCGGTCATAACTCCTCGCTTGTTGCTCGGATTAACTATTGAGCATCATTTTGAATTTTGGGGGTAAAACTTTTTGCGGTCATAAATCCTCGCTCGTTGCTCGGATTAACTGCTAGTGCATACTTTATGAAAGCTCTTGAAAAGAGCTACAACAACGTAAGACGACATTATACTGATTGTAGTGTGTTTTAATATTTTTGGTTTTCTAGTCCATTTTCCATAATTTTATTTTTATTTTTCTAACCCTTCCTTTTGCAGATTTTTTTAAACTTCGACGACTAAAATAAAAGTTAAAAATAAAATAAAATTTTATAAATAAATGCATAGGTGTGAAAAATGAGCTTCATTCTTTCATCCAAAATATATATATATATATATATATATATATATATATATATATATATATATATATATATATATATATATATATTTTCATGGTGGAATCGGTAGCCACCACGAATCTGAGCAGGTTGTCCAACTTTTATGGCCGCCACAGTATTCTACATTGTCCGCCTCGGAAGCCGCCACACAGATCTTCGCGCAGTCCTTCCCTATAACCACCATGCCATAATCATTTTAAACCTTTTACGCCGCTGAAATCACCAGGAAAGGGACAAGCGTTCAGTTCGACGAGGCCCGAGATTTGAACCTTGGACCTCCGCCCTCCTTATGGGGTTTGGATGTGTAGACACCAAAACAACACCAATCCGATTATGTGGCTGCAAACACTGATCGCTTTGACAAACACAGCCCCCAGGGCAGCCCTCAGAGGTTAAACAGTGGTCCTAACCACTTTCATAGCAATTTTGTAAGGTCAAGAGGCAATTTGGCACATTCAGGCACTTTGCTCAGTATTCGTCTCACCCAGGGACGAATTCAAACTGGGATCCGTCTCACCCAGGGACGAATTCTGAATTCGTCTCTGGTCGGGACGAATTCCAAGTTTAACGGGCAAAAAGAAGAATGGCGCCAAGTGGCAGCCAAGGACAGATAGTTGATGACTCCTGCCTCGCACGCGTGTGTGGGTGGGCAAATAGGCCGTTAGAGGACTCGTCACAAGGGCAGCTTATGAAAGCCCAAGTCATGGAGGACTCCCCTCCCTCATGGGAAGACATGACCGCCACATGGCACCTATGACCAACACATGGCGCTTATGCTTCCCTCTCAAAAGAGACCCCATGGGTCTATAAAAGGTGGGACTTTTCTCACCCAAAAGAGGACAGATTGGAGGCGATTTCAAGCAACGAAGTGCTGTCCAATTGAATACCCATTTGCATCTTTTTGATTCACCTTCTCACATCCACTAATCTCTTTCGCAAGGGAGGTTATTGGGTGGCTTTTGGAAGCGTGGATCCAACCCAAATCCAACATTTGACCACCTTACACCACCAATTTGTAGACACCCCAATCCTAAGAGGTTTTGGGCCCATCCCTAGTGGATTGGCGCCGAAATCAAGTGCCAACGGTGGGAGGCCCACTTGGGCACCCCGCATTTTCTAAGTTTTATTCTAAAGCATTCTAGATTATTTGTTCATGTTGCATATTGTGTTATTCTGTTTAGTGAACTCATAGCTTCAATTCCATAACATTTTGATCAGATTTTATCATGCCTTTTGTCGCTTTGTTGTCCTACTAACTTGCAGGTGGCGATATCGAATTCCCGAGGATAGAGGCCAAATTGGGAGAATCCGACCATCTGGGTCGTCCCAAAATGGCCCCAATTACATAACCCCTCTGTTTGTAGGTGTTTTGGAGGTCTCGGGAGTCGACATTGGAGCAGTATCACTTCGGCTTTTCCAACACAGTAGAATTCGTCCCACCCAGGGACGAATAGCGATCGAATTCGTCCTGCCCAGGGACGAATTCCGGGTGAAGGTAGATTGGCCGACTGTTTCAATGGCAGTGGCCCTCTGGTAATGTCTTCTGACCTCTGTCAAATTTGCAGGTGACTTAGATCCATTTTATTCACTGTATTTGACAATCTTTTGCATGCATCTTTTGGCGATTTCAAAGAACGAACTTTCCTTTTTGTCACAGGTGCTACTGACATCTTTGTTGTTTCTTTGTTCGTAGGAGGAGCAGCAGAGGTTAAGGACTCATCAACATCAGCGGTGGCATCGTCTTGGCCCGCCCATCTCAAGTGTGGGCACGCGGAAAAAGGAACATTAAGTCTTGATTGTAATCAAATTCTTTTAACGCTCCTAGCCCCTGAAAAGGGAGGAGGCGTCTTTGTAACAGAGATCAAGAGAGTTTAATGAAAGGGCTGTGTTTTCTCCATTTTCTTGTATCTCATTTCAATGCGTCTCTTTCATTTCATGCATTCTACATTTTTAGGACTTAAGCGTATTTGATTTTGAATGCATCGCAATTAGTGTTTCCTTCGCCCGAAATCTCGTGCTTTCAGTGGCGATCACGGTGGGACCCTGTCCCCTGGTTTTAAGATCAAATAACTGATCCTTTTTGTGTTTTGTGCTTGACAGGTACAATTTTTTTTGCAGACTGTTATTCGTCTCTGACTGTGACGAATTCTTTACTGTAATTCGTCTGACCCTGAGACGAATTCAAATTCGTCTCTGGCAGGGACGAATTCTGTTCTGCAATTCGTCTCACAGAGGGACGAATTCCTGCCTGTAAATTTTCAGAGCAGAAAGTCAGAAGCAACCGGTCCAGGCAGAGAAGAGGTAGGGATTTTTATAATCTCTGTTAAATTTTTTTGTTTTTGTTTCTGTTTCTTTGGTTGTTTTCAGTTTATCCTGCTTGCTTAGGGAAAGTCATTTATGCTTGTTTCATTTTCGTTAAATAAAATGAATCCCACACACATCACGTGGTAAATTAAACCAAGGAGCTGGTCGTAAGACCCCAGCCCTTGAGCAAGACCAACGGTGGGTTCATCACCACCTTGGCTTAGCTTTGCATCCATTTCCCCGATTGTCACTGTTGTTAGGCGTAAATCCTGATGAAAGCTGACCGAGTGTCGCTGGGGTGATTCCCATGCACGCGAGGATAAGTCTTCTATGGTAGGTGCCATTAACAGGACAATCCCCCTTCCGTACCGCCTACGTACCACGTACCATCTCGCTCTCACGTACCTATAGTCTCCCTCTCGTAAGGGCGGGTATATAGAGAGGTTGGTATATCGGCCTGGTTGGTATATTGAAGGGGCGACCATTTTGGGAGTTATATGAGCCTTCATTATGCATTTAAACGTTCTTCAAAAACATTCAAAAACAAAACAAAACATCAAAATGCACTAAACCAGTTTAGGACACACCATTAATCCTTAAAAGAGATAATCACGGTTTGTGTATGTGTGTGTTCATTTCTGCTTAGTGTAGACAAAAAGAAAAATCATCATAAACGAGATAAAAATCTGCTTAGATAGTAGAGAAGCACCGCAATGGTGTACACCCGTAGCCAAGCCCAATCAAGGGCAGAAGCTCCGAAAGGTACACAAGAAGCAGGCACAAGTCGCCTTCGCTTTAGTCCTGAGGACTTAGTCATACCCCCTTGGCGGTCTGGCCCACAAGAAGGTCCACGTCAGACCACATCAAGAAAGAATTATTGGGATCCCCCTCTGTGGGGTATGCCCATTCAACACAGCCCCTTTCGGGAAGACGCTTTACATGTAGACCTTGACGTAAATAGAGAATCACCTTTTGAGGTTAGACATGAGTGGCCACAGCGCGATGAAGCGCTAGAGAGGCACACTGTCCATTTGGAGAGACAACGTGGATATGGCGTCCCTTCTTTACCTCCCATCAGAACAGAAAGACAAAATCTAGAGCGTAGGGCTCTTCACACAGGGCGAGCTAACTCCGCCCGCCCCTTTCAAACCCATGAAAGGGAGTACGAGGAAGATCATCGCATTCCTCGAGGACAACATACAACGTGGGAACCTTGCGTTTCTACACCAGCTAGATATCATGATCACACATCGAGGCCAGAGCCTCAAGTAAATGTCGCCTACCTCGACAGAGGGAAGCAACCCATTGAAATTTTAGATCATCAAGATCGAGGCAAATACATAGAAGAAACATTCAAGCCTCCTGAGCAAAAGAGGGCGGACCAAATTGACCCGACAGTCGCCAGACATGCCGCCCGTCAAGCCCGAATCACGTAGCTTGAGCAAGGTCATCAGGAGTTAGAGTACTTATGCCGCCTGAATAAAGAGCGCATGCAACGTGAAGTGGATGAGTTACGCTATAAACTACCTGAGAGGGTGCCAACCCCTCGCACCCAAAGAGCAGAACAATATGTGAGGCACAACCCTTTGGTGCAGGACAGGTCTCCGCGACCTCGTCAAGCTTTGCCTCCAAGACCTTATAGACCCGAGAGGGAGGCCACTCCCCGAAACAATGATGGGTACCCTCAGCAGGGACTCAATCAGGGTCATAGGTCTCGCCCAGAGACTCCTCAAGAACTTTATGAGGAGTATGAACCAGAAATAGAACATGCTGAAACTCCCCATCAAGGCAGGAGGGCTGCCATTCGGCCACCCCTCCATAGGCCTCCAGTCTCCCATAACTCACAACGGGAGCAAACAAAAGAGGAAGAAATAAAATCTTCAGATGCATACAAAGTGCTATTAGAGCGTTTGGAGTCCGTGGAGACAAAAGCTGTTGGGCATCAAAAACCCACATTACGTCAACTCCGTAGTCATCCAGTGCATCCCTCAGTGCCCACACCTCTTTACCCCGAACATTTCAAGTTGCCTCAATTGGCGGTCTTTAAAGGTGAAGAGGACGCACAAGAACATGTCACAAGATTCCTAAGTCAATGCTTCGGCATCCAAGATAATGACGCATTGTTGCTTAGGACATTCATAACCACATTCGCAGGCCCTGCCTCGGATTGGTTCACACAATTACCAAAACATAGCATAAACAACCTAGATCAATTAGTAGATGCGTTTCTTGAACGCTTTGCTTTCAACACAAGGAAGAAGGCATCACTGAGTGATCTGGCCAGCCTCAGGCAATATGAGGAAGAAACAATGGCAGCATACGGGAATCGATGGAGGGCTTTGCTTTCTAAGCTACCCTACCGTCCCCCTATGTCTGATCTCACACAGATGTTTGCACGGAGTTGCTTAAAATCAATCTCTGGGCTATTGCTGTTGCAACAATACGACAATTTAGAAGAAGCTCTGGCACAAGCCAGAGTCATAGAAGAGATCAAGATAGGTGAAGGCGCAATCGCCAAGCCTAAAAAGAAAGAGTGGAATAAGACCACTAAGATCGGGACTACGCAATCACAACCCGCTGTGGTTAACCAAGTTGCGATAAATGTCCCCAAGCCTGTGCAAGAAATGCAGCCCCAAAAGGCTAATTACCAGGCAGTGCCTCCTAGTTATGAAAGAGAAAATACAAGACAGGAGCAGAATCAGCAGCGTCGCCCTAGGCGACAATTCACCCCTTATACGGAGTCCAGGGACTCCTTATTTGACCGCTTGTCAGCGGCAAATTTAGTCACCCTTCCGGAGATCCAAACTATAGACCCTAACGCTCCCAAGCCTAAGGGATACAGAGAGGAATTATATTGTAGATTCCATAGGCGAAGGGGACATGACTTAAATGGATGCTGGAAATTCAAAGGATTAATCCAAGATTTGATCGACAATAAAACATTGGCCGTGGACAACCCCATAGCGCCAAATAATCAACAAATGGGGGTATTCAAGGACCCTTTGCCTCGCCCACGAGGCACAGGCAAAACCTCTCCAGATTAATGAGGTGCGACAGAATCTTCCCATGCAAGGATTTGTGGGAATGATTAGCATAGTGACCAGGAACAAAAAGTACCCAAGCAGTTGCCCCCGAGGTAGCTACAAGGGAAGTTCCAACAACATCGCAGCCTCAACAACGCCCTATGCAGTTGCCTCCGCCTAGACCCGAGGTCACGATACGGACCAAACTCACGCAGAGTTTGCGGACCACATCGGCTAGGCTTTCCATTTACGAGCTTATTCAACAATCAACACCTCATAGGGAAGCTCTTATGGAAATTTTAAAAGCCATCGAATTACAGCCTCATGAAGCAAATTCTTTCAACAACTTCGTGGGACATGTGAAACGATGTACGGAGCCGGTCATTACATTCAGAGAAGATGAAGTCAAAACAATATCGAATGACATGGCAGATCCACCCCTGCACGTTATCGCGTGGGTCAACGGGATCCCGTACAAGAGAGTGTTGGTAGATACTGGCTCGTCCAGTAACATCATTACCACTGTAGCACTAAAACATTTGAAGCTGCCAGCCTCTCACATCATAGCCTCCACATACACACTGCGAGCTTTCAATGATGCAATATGCTCGACAGTCGGCACAGTTGTTCTGCCTATCCAGGTAGGACAAAAGACAATACCTACATTGTGCCATGTGTTGGAAGGTGAGATGGCTTACAATATACTGCTAGGGCGGCCTTGGATCAGGGACATGAAGTGTGTCCCTTCGATCGCTCACCAGTGCTTAAAGTATGCTTTTGAAGGAGAAATACATGTAGTCCCGATGGACTTAGAGCCCTTCAAGTATTGCAATGCGGTACATTTAATGCCTCAATCGACCCTCCCTTCAACGCATTTGGATTTCCAGTTAAATCCATCTAAACAGGGTCCGATACCGCAGGCACCACTGGTGACCAAATCAACAAAATCCCAGCCAGGTGAGTCTTCATCATCTGCTCCTTCATTATCAATGCCACCTGTCATGGCCAAACAGAAGGACAAGGGAAAACAGATCATGGAAGAGGCTCAGCCCCTAGAAGAGGGGTTGCCCATAATATCAACGGTATCAACAGAGGAAATACCTAGCAAAACGGAAGCTGAGACTCCTAAAACACCAAACATGGAATGGACTCAGGAAGGACTACCGTTCCCTCCCTCCCAAGCATCAACAATCACTGTTGAAATGGCCAGTACGGGCCTGGGGGAGTATTTAGTGCAGAATGTTGTGGCAACGCCCGCATTGGAATCAGTACAAGACATGGGGAGACCTCGCCTTCCCATAGGAACAGTTGTTCCTCTAGGTTACCCACCAAACCAGACAAATTTTGTGTATGGGGGCCTTGATCATGGTCTTGAACCATGCAAGCAAAAGGAAGAAGACGAAGAACCTTTTGCTGAAAATATCAATTATCTGTCAAACCCGGATTTCGCTCTAAGATATCTCGGCCAATGCAATTGGCATGGATATGGGCTAGGCAGATATGAGCAAGGGATGCGTGTCCTTTGCCAACCAAGATATCAGATGCCATATGATAAGTCGGGAGTAGGGTTCAACCACCCCCGCCCTTAGACATCTTGGTAGAAAATATGCAAGGCCTAGAAATAGGCAACAAGGGGGGATTGGCACCAGATCTTTATGCCAACCCAAATACAGAATATACATTGGGAGATTACCTCCCATGGTCAACAAACACCCTTGGCAACAACAGTAATCCCTCTCCTTTGCTAGAGAGAGGTGAAAGTTCGGACATTAATCCCCAAAGAGAACATCAACGGTGTCCGGACATCTTTTTGAAGTTGTTCCCCTTAGAGGTTCCAGTTGAATCAATACAGTGTCAAGAGAATCAGGTCCCTCCACCAAGAGTGGAACAACCGCAATGGGACCAGATTAACTTGCTGGAACAAGGAGAACCCTCAATGTCGCAAGTAACAGTTGTTGAAGAGAATGAACATTTTTGGATCTCCGAAAGTGATTCAGAAGATGAGACTGAGATGATCTATCTTAGACATGCGCGATGGAATAATCGCCCTTTAACTCATGAAGATCTAATGGGACAGATGGGCATAAGGTTAGGGCATGAATGGTGGGTAGACCCAACAAGGTGGGACCAAGTGTTGGATCCATGGCTCCAAATTCAAGATGAGCACCGTCCACCACGAGACCCTATCATGACATCAGTGCCGAGAGAAGACCCCGTCTTCCTACCAACACATAGGGCCGATCCGTTCATACCCGTCCCTACAGAACCAGATCCAGAGCATAGGGAGCATCCAGAATGTTCGAGTTATAACACCCACGGTAATGGAGACCAAACTCATTTCATCCACATGATCTCCATTGACTTGACCGCACCCATTCGCAATCCGGCCGATCCAGCAAGGTCATTGCATCTAGACATAGATGCCATCGACTGGGATCGCGTCAATTCACCTTTATCACCATCAGAGTACTGGCCTTTCGGTGAAATGCCTCATTTTACCCCAAGGACAACTCAGGATATTTTTCAAGCTGAAGAGGGACCCGAGGTTCCCAACGTAGATCTAAATTCAGCTAATGATATCCATTTGATCCCGACTCCACATCAGTTGGAAGACGGATCCCACATGTCAGTCGAGGAGACGACTGACGTAGATATCGGCATAGATCCAATGAATCCATAGATTCTCAAGCTGGGGGTAAGTCTTTCCCCCGAAGAGCAAGCCGACTACATTGCCCTTCTCAAAGAGAAGAAGGAGGTTTTTGCATGGTCGTACAAGGATATGCCAGGACTAGACCCGCAGCTAGTCACGCATAATTTAACGCTTGATCCGACAATCAAGCCTCGTAAAGCAAAAACTACGTAAGATGCACCCAAAAGTGGCCTTGATGGTCAAAGACGAATTGCAAAAGTTGTTGGATGCACAGTTTGTCATCTGCGTGGATTATCCGCCATGGTTGTCCAACATGGTTCCCGTCAAAAAGCCCGACGGGAGGATTCGCATATGCACTGATTTTTGAGATCTAAACAAAGCGAGTCCTAAGGATGATTTCCCCTTGCCAAGCATCGACGCATTGGTAGACGCTACAACAGGTCACGAAATGCTATCCCTCATGGATGGTTTCTCAGGATACAATCAGATTCGTATCAATCCTGAGGATCAACTCAAAACGGCGTTCACAACGCCTTGGGGGACATTTTGTTATAAGGTCATGCCTTTTGGCCTTAAAAATGCTGGCGCCACCTACCAACGTGCCATGACGTACATCTTCCATGATTACATGCATAAAACTTTGGAAGATTACATGGATGATTTGTTAGCCAAGTCTCTTTTGCGCTCAGATCATCTCGGTGACTTAAGCAAGATCCTCGATCGCCTCATAGAGCATAAGGTTAGACTAAATCCCAAGAAGTGCGTATTTGGCGTCACATCTGGAAAACTCTTGGGTTTCATAGTCTCAAAACGAGGAATCGAAGTGGACCCAAAGAAAGTCAAGGCAATCCTTGAAATGGCTCCCCCAACTACTATCAAGCAGCTTAGAAGTCTGCAAGGAAAGGTCACGTCGATTAAACGCTTCATAGCGCAATTATCTGACAAGTGCCGACCCATGAACAAATTATTGCACAAGGGGGTTACATTTCATTGGGATGACGAGTGCCAGTCAGCCTTTGATGAAATCAAACAATACCTGGCTTCGCCACCAGTATTGGCACCACCTAGACCAGGAGTGTCGTTCTACTTATACATCTCAGCTACTGAGGTGGCACCGGGCGCCATGCTAGCCCGGAAGAATGAACTTCACAAAGAACAGGCTACTTACTATCTTAGCCGCACCCGGTCGGTTATGAACTTAACTATGCATACGTTGAGAAACTCGGCTTGGCAGTGGTGTTTGCTACCAAAAAGCTATGCCACTACATGCTGAGCAACACTACGTATGTTGTGTCTAAGGAGAATCCATTGCGATACATGATGAGTCGTACTTATCATAGTAGTCGCACGATGAAATGGATCATGTTGTTGACGGAATTTGACATTGAGTTTATTGGACAAAAATCTATCAAAGGACAAGTCATAGCCGATCAACTAGCAGAGGCTCCTCTTGAAGATGATCAGCCTCTAGTCATAGAACTACCCGATGATGGGGTCTTCCATGTCTCAGAATCGCCAGATTCTGATGAGCCTGAGTCACAAGCCGACATAACCCTATTCTTCGATGGTTCTAAATGTGAGCAAGGTGGTGGCACGGGAATTGTATTCTTCACACCGCAGGGTGCTCCAATGCCCCTGTCATTTAAATTAAACTTCCAGTGCACCAACAATAATGCAGAATATGAAGCCTTGCTCCTAGGTCTTCAGACAACAATCGCCATGAACATCAAACGACTGAACATCTTTGGTGATTCGCTGTTAATAGTCAATCAAGTCAAAGGGGTATATAAATGCAAATGCCCAGTTTTTGCAGGCTTATAAAGCCCTTGTGGACAAATTCCTGGCAAAACTTGAGTGGTATGACATCGAGGCACTCCCTCGATCATCGAATCATTTTGCGGACACAATGGCCTCCTTGGGGTCACTAATTCCGCAAGACCTTTCCGGTGATATGACAACCATTCAAGTCAAAACCTTATCGCAATCCATGATGGAGCGTGCAAGCTCAGACTTGACGCCAGGAATCCACATGATCCAGATTGAACCATCCTCGGATAAGTTCTTTCGAATCCGAGATCGTCTGAAACGTGCCAACTGGGGGTCCTTGTTTTCCCCTACTCCCATTAATAGCAACACAACGCTATTCTTACAAGTTCTATCCCATTCAGCATTTGTTAGGGAAGAACTTCAAAAGGGATTGGCTGTTCATACTATCGAGGTTTTCGATCAACAGGATCGGTATTTACCCATTAGAGACTACCTCAAGTTAGGTAATCTTCCCCTTGGATTGACGCACGCCGCAAAACGAACATTCAAGCAGAAAGCGGCTAAGTATGTCTTGATAGGAGACATTTTGTATCATCGCAACTATGAAGGAATTCTTCTTCGTTGCTTGGACCAGCAAGAGTCCACTTGGGCAGTCGCCCAAGCGCACGATGGTACATGTGGTGGCCACTTTAGTGGTATGGCCATTGCAAAGCGCATTCTTCGCATGGGATATTATTGGCCATATTTAGAGCGAGATTGTTGCGCATATGTCAAGAAGTGCGTGAAGTGTCAACATCATGCCAATTTGATGCACGTACCTTCCCAGGCCTTGCAGACAATCCAGTATGCTTGGCCATTTTTGCAATGGGGCTTCGATCTAATTGGAAAGATCTCCCCTGCATCATCAAGCCGTCACACGTTTATCATAACGGCCACATAGTATTTTACCAAATGGGTGGAAGCAATTCCGCTAACCTCTACGACAGGACCCCGCATTGTGGAGTTCATTTTGCATAACATCATATGTCATTTTGGTATTCCATCCAAAATAATCTCGGATAATGGGCCATCATTCAAGAACAAAGACGTGCGTGCTTTGACCACAAAGTACAAAATTCAGCATAGTTTTTCGACACCCTATTATCCGCAGGCAAATGGGCAAGCAGAGGCGTCAAACAAAATGCTAGTTGCCATCCTTAAAAATACGGTCGCAGACAGTCATAAGGATTGGCACATACAAATCCCACTTGCCCTTTGGGCTTATCGCACTAGCATTCGGACGCCAACTGGGGCAACTCCATTTTTGCTCGTGTATGGCTCAGAGGCAGTAATGCCTCTCGAGTTGGAAATTCCTTCCCTTCGCATATCAATGCAGGAGTTCATCGATGATGACACTGCATGGCAGGCCCGGTTAGACCAACTTACGTTGCTTGACGAACGACGCGTTAATGCTCTCGAGCACTTACGTATCTATCAAGAGCGGCTTAAGAAAGCTTACAACATGAAAGTTCACCTAAGGGACTTTCGGGTTGGTGATTTGGTTTTGAAGGAAAACCAACAGAACTCTAATTTGCCGTCCCACCTAAGGGACAAGTTCACGGCAAATTGGTTAGGTCCATATGTCATTGATAGCAAAATAGGACCCGGACATACCGGCTAGCTTCTCTTGACGGTATCAAGGAAACAGAACCCTTGAATATCAGTCATTTACGACCATTTCATATCTAAGAGAGCCATATCCCAAAAATGCTCCAAGGATTATCGAAATCGCTTGGTCAATCCCAAAATGCTCCAAGGATTATCGCAATCACTTGGTCACCACCAAAATGCTCCAAGGATTATCGCAATCACTTGGTCACCCCAAAAGCTCCAAGGATTATCGCAATCACTTGGTCAACCCAAAAGCTCCAAGGATTATCGCAATCACTTGGTCACCCCAAAAGCTCCAAGGATTATCGCAATCACTTGGTCACCCCAAAAGCTCCAAGGATTATCGCAATCACTTGGTCACCCCAAAAGCTCCAAGGATTATCGCAATCACTTGGTCACCCCAAAAAGCTCCAAGGATTATCGCAATCACTTGGTCACCCCAAAAGCTCCAAGGATTATCGCAATCACTTGGTCACCCCAAAAATGCTCCAAGGATTATCAAATCACTTGGTCACCCAAAAAGCTCCAAGGATTATCACAATCACTTGGTCACCCAAAAGCTCCAAGGATTATCACAATCACTTGGTCATCCCAAAAGCTCCAAGGATTATTGCAATCACTTGGTCAATCCCAAAATGCTCCAAGGATTATCACAATCACTTGGTCAAAAATCAAGAAAATTCAAAAACAACAAAAATCATCAAAAACAACAAAAATTTGCATCTCATTTCTAGGCATACTCAAATTCATCAATAGAGACTTTTCTCGCACCTCATCTTCATATTCACAAAAATCAATCCATCAAAAATACAAAAATACATAGCGACATAAAGCATTGCATCCATACATTGCATATTTGTGGTCATATAGGTCAAAGGCACCATAGGCTGTAATTGCTCTGCTAGTCCATCTTGTTCCACACTATTCCATTTTACAAAAACAACAAAAACACCATGCATTGCTTTTTACCACACTAGAGTCAGTGGTCTTTTAATGTATCAAGAGTTTTTCGTGATTCAGTCATCATTTTGCTCTTTAGCCATGTAATGTACCGAGTCAAACAGATTTTACGAAGGTAGAGTTACACTTGAAATACACCTTGTTACGTAACATCCCAACACAAACTAAAACACATAAAACAATTCCTAAGTTGTGTGAACGAAAGATGAAACCTGCACAGTAATCCAGGTCACCAAAAGCGAAACGGTTATCTTGCTCATCCCCCTGTGCGAATGACCCCAAGAATGCTGAGAGTTGGCAAAAGGACAAGCATCCTCCCTACCCAATTCCCTAAGAATCCCTAGTTCTCAATAGTTGCAAAACATCAAAAATTTGCAAAACGTCAAAACTCAAATATTTGACATCCTACAGTGCACACATCAAACGGCACAAACGATAGTGATTTTCATCACTCCATATCCCCAATCCCTTGCTCAAAAGAAAAACAAATCAAAATAAATAGTGATCTTATCACTACAAACGAGCAAGTATCCCAATACAATTGAAGAAAAGAAGGGAGTTGAACTTGAATCCCTGGAACTCTCAACATTCTAACAGGTCATGAGGCAAGCCTCAGTACCGGTTTGGTTGATAGCCTATCGGTAATTGGCGGTAAACTTCTCGCATGACGATATATCTGTCACATTAACTTGCGTACAGATCAATGTTTGCATGTGGATGAGCTAGCTTATGGCATCCTGGATAACACCGCAGATTAATCTAACTGAATACAACAAAGGAGTTAGTGGAGCTAATTAGGTGATCCTCAAATACGAGGTTCGGTTGAAAGCCCATTTGGAATTGGCGGTATCCTGACAAATACCACATAAATGAACTCAATTGCACACACAGGGATGTGAAATAGCTTGGTCAAAAACAAGTCCGATTCATACCTTGTTCAAAAGTCTTGTAAGATAAAGTACAATCGTGGCTAGTGAGTTAAAAACCGTCTGAGTCTCAGAAAACCTTAGCTACATTTCTAAACCAACTGCGCTACTTTTCATCCTTACAATACCATCTAAAAATACAAAAAGAGAAAAACCACATGTATACATACAAAGTCATTTACCATAGCAATCGTCTAAAAATGAAATAAACAGAATCCTAAACAGTCTATGGTGCCATAGCCAAACATCACAAATTCCATTCATCCATTTCATTTTTGCATATCACATATAAAATCAAAAACATTTGCATTCATCATAACATATGCATTCATCAAAATAAATATACATACATCCATATTCATCAACCATCATGCATAAAGATCAAATCATCACATGTACATAAACAAAATAAAACCGGTATATATATATATATATCATCAAAAAAATGCCCGCAGGCTACAAAACTGGTCCTCAGACCTCGCAATCATATAACAAAACCCAACCTAAGGCGTCGACCACCATGATCACGCAGGATCGGTGCGACGGGAACTACCCCCCGTGGTGTGGGTCCTATGGGACCCCGTAGGGCGGCTACTACTAGCCCCCGCATCATGCCTGCTACCGCCTCCCTCATCCAATCGCCTGCGACGAGATGATGCTGACTGCTCAGTCGCACTATCCCTCATCCGACGCGAAGATCCACTTCCCGAAGGCTCAGGTAGCCGCCCACCAAGGCGGATGACCTCCCTCTCCAAGTCTAGCCGATGCCGGAACCACTCTGCCTCCCGTCGATGGTAGTAAGATACTGCATCATCACGCTGTGCCAAAACCCTATCCCGCTCTGCTAGCTGAGCCCGCAGGAGATCCCTCTCCCTAGCGCGTCCCCCAGCTCCAGATCTCGAATCCGCAGCAGCTCTGTCAGTCATGCATTCTCAGCACGTATCCTAGACTCCATCTCCTCTGTAGCTGCCTAAAGTATAGGACTCTCTAGAATAGCAGCCTGCTCTGGCTCCCACTGCTCCTCCATGTCCTGCATGTCCGGCTGATCCGGAGCTCCCAACTCTACATCCTCATCCCCCACCTCAACCATGTCCGCGTCATCCAATGGAACTCCCCAATCATCCCCTGCTGCCTCAGCACCCTCCACTGCCGCCTCCGTGCCTCCTAGTGGCCCCTCTCCTCTCCATCGACGCAGTACCCACCACGAGTCATACTCAGTGGTAGTCCCGACGTCATCCACGTCCGGGACGTCAATCACCGCATCTGACTCCTCGCCCAATGGCGCGATGACCGGTCGATCTAGAGCCCTCTCATCTCCCCGACGTCGATAGACCACGGGCTCACCAGGAAACCCCTGGCGCACCCCAAACTATCGTGTAACCCGGCTATATGAGAATAACTCATGCTCGGTCCCGTGCCGCCCAATCAACCACCGCTCCCTACGTACACGTCGGAGCCACTCTCCAGCCTCCGACCAGCTGGACAGTCCCGATAAGGGCGCCAAACCACCTCCCCAGAGTGAGCCGAGAGAAGGCATCAGTATAGTGCTCTACGACACCGCCCATCGCCGACTCTCCCTGCTCCTAGACCGCCGCCACAGAGCTGCATAGCCTATCTCCTCATCCTCCATCGCCGCCCGAGTCATCCATGGTAACCCGGTTGGCCTCTCAACTGCTATGTGCTGCCAACCCCGACCGCAATAGATAACTCAGCTGACCCCTTTCTCGCCGATAGGGACCCCATACAGCTCCCCGTAGAGCTGTGCCAACAATGTCTGTCCCCATCTCAAGATCAGCGGTGCCTCTATCGGGCACTCTACCAACTGCCACACCAAATCCAATAGGTTCCACGAGAACCTCACGCCTGACGAGTCAGGTAAAAGCATGTTAGAAATGAGGCCCATCAAGAATGCGTGCCTCACTCCTAACACCCCCCTCTCCTGCCACCATCCAACCAAAATCCCGCCAGCCTGGCAGTCCACCTCGGCTGTCTCCACTGGGTTCTCTACACCCAGCCGCTCCCCATGCCCGAAGCATCTCGTAAGTACAGCAGTCCACTGATCAAACGACGATGTCCTAATAGGCAGTCCATCTATCGAAATCCGAAGCAGCCGATAGACATCCTCCAGAGTCACAGTCATCTCCCCTATCGAAAGATGGAAGGTGTTGGTCCGCGGATCCCAAAGTTTGATCAGGGCCGTCAGATAAGCCTGATCCGGGACCACAGGCTCCAGTCGAGCCACCTGCTTGAGCCCAAGGGCATCAAGCCATTCCCAGTCATCATCAGACAGTGCCCCCCATGCCTCAGTGAAAGTAGCAGGTACACGGTACCGGCTCCTAACAACCTACAAAAGAAAATAATTCAACAAAAAAATTAATTAAAATCATAGAAAAAAAATGTAAAAAAAAAACACACTTACAACTTTAAAAACAAAAATAAACTCTAGGGAGGCACTTACAGGTCTCGCTCCGTTGATCGAACCAATTTGTGCACTCATGATGGCAGGGAAAATTTCAGCAGCGCTTCGCTTCAATTAACCTCCTCCTCCCAAAGCTCCAAAATCGCAAGAAAAATTTGACACAAATGAGCCCAAATTCAAGTTTTGGCCCTTAAATAGGCCTTTTGAGCTGGAATTCATCCTTGACTGGGATGAGCGCTCTGGTTAGCGCTCGTCCCACCCAGGGACGAATTCTACACTGAATTCGTCCCACCCGGGACGAATTCAGCCGAAAATTCAAAAACATCAAAAAATGATCAAAAATGCACTAAAAACCAACAATAAATTTGCTCGATAAGAGTGCTGTTGCACTTGACATCCCGGGCATACAAAATAGACATTGGGGTCACAAATTGTCATTATCCTACTCCCTAAGAAGGCTACTTTAGCCGGACCGCTCCATGGGAAGATGGATTTTCGCCAATTTCAGCTCCAAATAGCGTCGCAAAAAGGGTCAACACCCACCAAAAACAGGTCCAAATGTTGGAAAAATTGCACATGCTTAACGATAAAACATCTAAAGGCACCCTTGCACAAGTCATCTTGGGTCAAGCGACTCGTCGCTTTTCTCACGAAGGTCATTCCCTCATCGATTCGTCGCTTGAGGGGGTAGTCACACTTAGTCACCAATCAACAATCACACACCCAATTAAGGAAAACGACATGCATTCAAAGAATCATTGACAAAGACAATTACGCTCCAGCTTGGGGCGAAGAACAAGCAACAATCAAATTGATCAAACGCTTGGCATTCGTGAATCATGAACACAAGGTTCCCCTGTGGACAAAAGGTTGCGCCCTTTGCCTAATCATGACTGATCAATGTCCAAGCTCAAGTCACACCTCACCAAAACAGGTTAATACTTGAAATCAAACTCCTTAGCTCGTCAGAAGCAAGGATTCAAGAATGCATGCCCTTTCCATGCTTGGGGCATCAAAAGTTGGTTAGGTTACCAAGAAACCCTAATCATTAGTGCTTTGGTTATCTATTTTTGCTCGACGCTGCGCCATGCACAGCGCATCCCAAAAAGGGGCATCTGTAGACACCAAAACAGCACCAATCCGATTATGTGGCTGCAAACACTGATCGCTTTGACAAACACAGCCCCCAGGGCAGCCCTCAGAGGTTAAACAAGTGGTCCTAACCACTTTCATAGCAATTTTGTAAGGTCAAGAGGCAATTTGGCACATTCAGGCACTTTGCTCAGTATTCGTCTCACCCAGGGACGAATTCAAACTGGGATCCGTCTCACCCAGGGACGAATTCTGAATTCGTCTCTGGTCGGGATGAATTCCAAGTTTAACGGGCAAAAAGAAGAATGGCGCCAAGTGGCAGCCAAGGACAGTCAGTTGATGACTCCTGCCTCGCACGCGTGTGTGGGTGGGCAGATGGGCCGTTAGAGGACTCGTCACAAGGGCAATTATGAAAGCCCAAGTCATGGAGGACTCCCCTCCCTCATGGGAAGACATGACCGCCACATGGCACCTATGACCAACACATGGCGCTTATGCTTCCCTCTCAAAAGAGACCCCATGGGTCTATAAAAGGTGGGACTTTTCTCACCCAAAAGAGGACAGATTGGAGGCGATTTCAAGCAACGAAGTGTTGTCCAATTGAACACCCATTTGCATCTTTTTGATTCACCTTCTCACATCCACTAATCTCTTTTGCAAGGGAGGTTATTGGGTGGCTTTTGGAAGCGTGGATCCAACCCAAATCCAACATTTGACCACCTTACACCACCAATTTGCAGACACCCCAATCCTAAGAGGTTTTGGGCCCATCCCTAGTGGATTGGCGCCGAAATCAAGTGCCAACGGTGGGAGGCCCACTTGGGCACCCCCGCATTTTCTAAGTTTTATTCTAAAGCATTCTAGATTATTTGTTCATGTTGCATATTGTGTTATTCTGTTTAGTGAACTCATAGCTTCAATTCCATAACATTTTGATCAGATTTTATCATGCCTTTTGTCGCTTTGTTGTCCTACTAACTTGCAGGTGGCGATATCGAATTCCCGAGGATAGAGGCCAAATTGGGAGAATCCGACCATCTGGGTCGTCCCAAAATGGCCCCAATTACATAACCCCTCTGTTTGCAGGTGTTTTGGAGGTCTCGGGAGTCGACATTGGAGCAGGATCACTTCGGCTTTTCCAACACAGTAGAATTCGTCCCACCCAGGGACGAATAGCAGTCAGAATTCGTCCTGCCTAGGGACGAATTCCAGGTGAAGGCAGATTGGCCGACTGTTTCAATGGCAATGGCCCTCTCGTAATGTCTTCTGACCTCTGTCAAATTTGCAGGTGACTTAGATCCATTTTATTCACTGTATTTGACAATCTTTTGCATGCATCTTTTGGCAATTTCAAAGAACGAACTTTCCTTTTTGTCACAGGTGCTACTGACATCTTTGTTGTTTCTTTGTTCGTAGGAGGAGCAGCAGAGGTTAAGGACTCATCAACATCAGCGGCGGCATCGTCTTGGCCCGCCCATCTCAAGTGTGGGCACGCGGAAAAAGGAACATTAAGTCTTGATTGTAATCAAATTCTTTTAACGCTCCTAGCCCCTGAAAAGGGAGGAGGCGTCTTTGTAACAGAGATCAAGAGAGTTTAATGAAAGGGCTGTGTTTTCTCCATTTTCTTGTATCTCATTTCAATGCGTCTCTTTCATTTCATGCATTCTACATTTTTAGGACTTAAGCGTATTTGATTTTGAATGCATCGCAATTAGTGTTTCCTTCGCCCGGAATCTCGTGCTTTCATGATGAACCAATTGGTCTACACCTCGGACCTAAAATTAAAACTATTAAAGTTTAATCCAAAATAATTTTAATCTCATTCTGAAGTCATTTTGAATTTATAAAAATTATTATTTTTTTTGAAAAAATTGAAAATATTGAATTAAAACAACGAGCATATACAAGAGGGAGCCAGAACATCCCTAACAGGAACCCAAAGACAAGAAACCTCAGCAAAGAGCGAGAGGGGAGCACAACCCAACCCAAATCACAAGAAGAAGGCAAGGCACGAAATTGTGACATGTCACGAAATCACGATAGTCAAGCCGACCAAGGCCATAACCGCGCCATAGGTCACGAAATCGCGACGGACGAAGCCAGCAGCCCCCAATCGCAAAAGATGTCGCGATATCGCGACAGAAACCTTACAAAGCAGACAGTCCATAAAATTGTCACGAAATCATGACACAAAATCCAATAGCCACCATTGCGCCAGAAGTGTCACGATTTCGTGACATGTCACGATTTCGCGACATGTCGTGAAATTGCGACAACCAAATCCAGCGGCCCCCAACCACAAAAGATGTCACGATATCGCGATGGAAACATCTCAAAGCAGTCAGTCCTCATAATTGTCGCGATATCGCGACGCATCCTCCAATTGTCACCTTTACGCCAAAAGTGTCGCGATTTGGCGACATGTCACGATTTCGTGACATGTCGCAAAATCGCGACAACCAAAGCCAACAACCACCGACCACAAAAAAAGTCACGATATCACGACAAAAACCTCACAAAGCGGTCAGCCCTCAGAATTGTCACGATATCACGACGCATTTTCCACTTGCCACCATTGGGCCATAAGTGTCACGACAAAAAGACCTTTCTGCATCAAAACATCCCAAGTGTCGCGAAAACTCGACAGGTTGACCACTTGATGACCAGTCTTCAAAAAAGTCTCAAAATCACTACTGTTGTCCTCTGTGATGCCCCTGCAGCCAAAATGACGCGAAAATGTAGCAATTTCGAGCCAAAGGTCCCAGCGACATAACATATCACAAAAAATAGACATCTTCCAACCGTTAGTTGCAACCACAAAACCGGTCGCGATATCACGACAACAACTAGCCAAAGAGCGCATCGGCTCGAGATGTCACGATATCGCGATAGGAAGTCTCCAAAGGCTGTGGCGACGGAACCTGTCACGATATCACGATAGGTTGCCACCAAGGGTCGCGACATCACAGAAGGTCGCAAAAACGTGACGAAAAACTCCCTTAACACAGAAGTGTCTCATTTTCTCAAAAAGTTAGCAAGCCCTTGTCGAATCACCGGATCTTCCACAGGCATATTACTGTGTAGCTGAACTCCAACCTCCTTCTCCGCACCCATCTTGGCGAGGAAATCAGCCGTCGAATTTGAGTCCCGATTCACATGGATAGGGATCACATCCTCTAATTCCCTCCAAAGGACTTTGATTTGAGAGACTAAGATCTGAATCTTCCACGCTTTCAGAGCAAAATTTCTCAAACAATCAAGCGCACCAACCAAAATTTGAGAATCGGTCTCCAAGATAATCTTTCTATATCCCTGAGTGACAGCCCAGAAGGAAGCAACTTTGATGGCAAAATCTTCGACTTCATTATTGGTGGCTCTTCCCAGGCCCTGCAACTCCCAGTAAAGCACAGTTCCAGTGTGATCACGGCACACAACACCGATTCCAGCATTTCTTGGATTTCCCTTTGCAGCTCCGTCCATGTTAATTTTAATCCAGCCAACCGGAGGGGGTTTCCAACTAGCCACTTTTTCTCTACCTTGAGCCACAACTCTCTCTTCCTGAGGATCCAGCTCACCCATAATATCTTCTGAAGCATGTAATGCAACCGTCTCAGTGACTTTGCTCCAGATAACCTGCCAAACACCATCAAGGGAGGAGAAGGTCTCTCGGAAGAGACGGGCATTTCTTTCCAACCACACTTGCCACCAGATGAAGAGAATACCAAGCTCCCACCCCAATCGGAGGGCTTTTGATTTAAATCTAGCTTTCTTCCATCTTTGCCAAATATTATTTCGAGTCAGAGCACCATTACTCTTAAGTTTGAAATGAGAAAACCAATGATGCCAAATCTGACCTATGAAAGAACACTCGAACATTAAATGGTCAGCAGTCTCTTCATGCTTAAGACACAAAATACACTGAGAAGGACCATTAATTCCTCTGATTTTGATATTATCATAGGTGAGAATGCCATTATGCATAAGCTGCCAGGCAAAGAAGTTCACTTTCGACCAGCACTTGGAATGCTAGATTTTCTTCCAGTCTTGAACCGAAAAAAAATGTGGAGGTTCTAGGAGAATCTGATCATAACCATCCTTCATAGAATAAAATCCAAGATTCCCATGACCCCAAGCTAATTCGTCCTCTTCGTCTCTGCCCGTGAGAAATCTAGCAGTCAAGATGGTGGAGAGAATGGTTGCCGACTCCGGAGGGATAGTGACGAGCCACTCCTCAAGACGCTTAAATTTCTTGAATTTGAACTCCCCCAATTGACTAGTGAGGAAATAGTTCTCAATAGTAACCCAACCCTTGGATTCTATGGCAGTTTTAATTGGAAGCAGCTTAGGATGCTCAGCAATGATGGGTGGAAACTGGTCCCAAGAGTCAGTCCAGAAGTGAGCTTTGTCCCCTCTCCCCACTTTCCAGAACAATTGGTCTTTAATAATTTGAGAACCCAACTTAAGAGCTTGCCAAACTAGGGAACCGTTGCCATCCAGAGGGAAACGGCTAACTTCAGAGGGATGGACTCTACCCAAATATTTGCTGGTCAAGATTCTACTGAATAAAGAAGATGGCTGAGAGATCCATCTCCAATACAATTTACCCACTAAGGCTCTGTTGTTGAGTTTAGAGCTTCTCGCACCCAGTCCTCCTTTTTCTTTAGGCTGAGTGACTTTATTCCAGCCAACCAAGGCCCATTTCCTACCACCTTTTTCTCCTTCCCATAAGAATCGTCTAGCCAGTTTGTCCAACTCTTTCCAAATAGAAAGTGGGGCAGCCAAGATTGAAAATTTATAGATAGGCATGGCCTGAATTACTGATTGTAAGAAAGTTAAACGACCACCGTAGCTTAACCATTTGTGAGACCAATGGTTCATTCTATCTTTGATGCCATCCAAAAGATCTTTCCAAATATCCTTTTTCAATTTCTTGTAGTGCAAAGGAACTCCCAAGTAGACTATAGGAAGAGAAGCTCTAGTGAAACCCAAAATCTCTAAAATTCTGTCCTGCAACCTTTGGTCGAGGTTGAAAAAGACCACTTTATATTTTTTGTCATTAATAACTTGATTAGAGGCCCTAAGGTAATCAGAAAGAGAGTCTCTGATTCCCCTGGCTTCCCTGAGACTAGCCACTCCAACCAAGCCAGTTTCAACCACAAATTGTAAATGAGTCAAGACTTCTTCACCAACCTTGATACCTGATATCATGCCTTGAAGTCTTCTTCACACGAAGAGCCGACCTAATCCCTCAGCTAAGATAAGAAATAGATAAGGCGATCAAGGGTCCCCTTGTCGGAGACCACGAGAGGCTCCAAAGGGGGGGGAGGGAATCCCCTTGATGAGAACCGAGTAAGAAGGCATGGAAACACAGCTCATAATCCAGTCTATCCATTCCTGGGAAAATCCAAAGGCAGCCAGCATCCTTGACAGGAAACCCCATTCCACTCGATCATAAGCCTTAGACATGTCCAGTTTGATGAACATTCCTTTGTTACCAGAAGTTTGCATTGAGTGAATAGCCTCCTGAGCAAGAACCACTCCATCCAAAATCTGTCTACCCTCAACAAAACCCCCCTGTTATGAGGAAATGATGTTGTGGAGGAGAGGTTTAAGACGTTCAGCTATAATTTTTGTGATAATTTTATAAATCACATTGCATAAGGCAATGGGACTGAAGTCAGAAATGTGAACTCCTTCCTTACCCTTTGGAATTAACGTGATGAAGGTGTGATTTAGAGCCTTGAGCATTCTCTTATTAGATCTGGATTCCTCAATAACAGCCAAAACATCTTCCTCCAAGATATCCCAGAAGGCCTAAAAAAAATCAATAGGAAAACCATCTGGACCTGGAGATTTGCCTGTGCTCATTCCAAAGACCACATTTTTCAATTCATCCCGATCAATAGGTCTGAGGAGAGCCTGATTTTCAGCTGGAGTGATAATAGAGGGAATAACAGCAAGAACTTCATTTTGAGCCCCCACATCTTGGTCCCTATTTTCTGCAAAAAGCTTGGAGAAGTAATCCACTGAATGGGAGTGCATGCCTGGAAGAGTATCAAAGGAGTGCCCATTTTCATCTTTTAAAACTGCCATATTATTCATCTGTCTTCTAGCACATGCTGAACGATGAAAAAATTTAGTGTTTCTGTCTCCTTCCAATAGCCAAGAATTTCTAGCCCGCTGCCTCCAAAAAATTTCCTCTTGGTTATCAATGGCCTCTACAGCTTTACGCAAGTCATCATCTTTAGTTTTGAGCTGTTCAGAAATTAAACCTTCCCTAAATTGTTTCTGCACCTCCTCCCAGTGGGCCAACAAGGGAGCTCTTTGCAGCTGGAAATCCGATTTATTGGCATGCCTCCACTGTTTTAGTTTAATTTTGACAAAAAGAAGTTGTTTGTGAAATTTAAACATCGCAGTCCCAAAAGGAGGACGACCTTCTTCCCACCATTGCGGAAATAACTCGTGAAGGTCCTCCTTCTGGAGCCAAAAGTTCTCAAATCTAAAAGGTTTGTGGAACTGCCCTGTCTGAGTCCCACCCATCAGCATGATGGGAGAGTGATCGAAAATAGGGCCATCCAAAATCTGTAATTGCACATTCCATTTAACAAAAGACTCCTCTGAGACTAGGAAGCGATCCAATTTTACCTTGCAACAGTGTGGATCCCTCCGTTTATTAGTCCAAGTAAAAAAGGATCCAGGCCCTTGAACATCAACTAGGTGAAAATCCTGCACCTGGGCAATCAGAAGCCGATCCCCCGAGTCCAAAACAGGGGAGCCACCCTCCTACTCCTGAGCAAATAATTTGGCGTTAAAATCTCCAGCAATGATCCAGTCAAAATCTTAAGGACCTCATGTTGTGAACTGCTTTCCATTGTAGCCTCTGGACATCAAGGCTTTGAGCCCCATAAAAATTTGTAATTAAAACTTGCTCAGCTATGATATTATTCCTAAAAAGAGATGTGAGAACACCCCTCCAAGCTATGTGTTCTAGAGCAGACCATTCCAAGTGGTTCCAAAAAGTAACAATTCCTCCTGATGCACCTTGAGCTGCCACATCCATATATCCAGCTCCCCTCCAAATTTTACTAGCTGTTCTACACATCAGATCTAAAGACATTTTTGTCTCCTGAAGGAGCAAAAAGTCTATTTTACCCTTCCCTGAGTCTTTGAATAGCAGATTGATGGGTTCTCATTGTTTAAACCCCTAACATTCCAAGATTGAATAATAATTGGAAACCTTGAGAGCAATATGAATCTATTGTTCTCACTGATCCATCAGTGACCAACTTGTCTCCTTGCGTTGCTATTAGGTCCCTGTTAGACTTCCTACCTGCTCCTTGAGAATTGTTATTCTTGGACCATTTTTCCACCTACGTAATCCCCAGGGCTGGCCTTTCTCTAATATTTTCTGTATTTCCCATGATGAAATCCTTAGTAGCTGACTGGGTTGAGGAATGAATTACCAATGCCCTTGGGTTCTCTGTTTGCAAACTCTCAGAGGGTTCAGTCACCTGCTCGAGGACAGGAGTTGAGGAGGGGGATAGTTCATAATCTTTTCTCTAAAGTTGATGTTTTATAAGAATTTTTATAATTTTGGAATTTTCCATTTTTTTTTTATATTTTGAAGGTAAATCGATTTTTAGGCTTTGCATTTGCATTCAGAGAAAATAAATGAAATTTCCTTTATGAAAATTACAATTTCATTAAAGGGGGATAGTTCATACGACATTCCATTGGCCATCATTTTGAATTTTTGGGGCAAAACTTCTTAGGGTCATAACTCCTCGCTTGTTGCTCAGATTGAATATTAGTGCATACTTTCTGAAAGCTCTCAAAAAGAGCTACAACAACATAGAACAGAATCATACTAACTGTAGTGTTTTTTAATAATTTCGTTTTTCTAATCCATTTTCCATAATTTTATTATTATTTTTCCAACCCTTCTTTTTGGAGTTTTTCTAAACTTCGACGGCTAAAATAAAAATAAAAATAAAAATAAATTAAAATTTCATAAATAAATGCATGGGTGTGAAAAATGAGCTTCAATATTTCATCCGAAATAATTTTGATATCATTTTTTTTTTTTATGGAAAATATCTCAAAAGGGATGCCACTTTCGGGTAAGACCCAAGGAGGCAGGGATATCCATTTCGTCAAAAAAACCTAGGACTCGGACCTGGCCTACCACCTTTGACATACTCAAGGAGCAAACAAACACACAAAACCAATTTAAAAATAAGTAAATAACAACAAAAATAATAAAATAAAATAAAACACATACTCCTTGAGTGTGTCAAAAACAAAAGCACAACCAAACATGCACAATAAGATAAAAGAAACCACAACACAAACCACATAGAAAAATATAAGAACCACATAACAAAACACAAACAAGACAAAAACAACAGAACACTACAAAGACAAAAAAAAAAAAAGTAAACACAACCAAAACCTAAAAAAATAAAAAATAAAATAAAAATAAAAATAAAAAACAACCAACAACAGACAATAAACAAAAACAAAAAACATAGAAAACACTCACCCATAAAAACAACACAAACAAAGAGAAACCCAAGAACAAGAACGAAAAAAACACAAGAACCATAACAAAAAACATAAAAAAAAAAAAAAAAACAAAACAAAACAAAAAAAAACAACACAAAGAACACAAAACAAAACAAAATAAAAAAACCCACCCACCTTACACAACTAAACAAAAAATAAAAAAGAAATAAAAAATGAACAAAACAAAGACCTATCTAGACCAGAAGACTATTAAGGCAAGAATCAATAGAGGAAACAAAATAAAGAATAAAAATAGTTAGGGAACTACATTTTGATATCATTTTGAAGTCATTTTGAATTTATAAAAATTATTTAAAATTGTTGTTTTATAAGTATTTTTATAATTTCATATTTTTTCATATTTTGAAGGTAAATTGATTTTCAGGCTTTGCATTTGCATTCATAGACAATAAATGAACTTTCCTTTATGAAAATTACAATTTTATTAAAGGGCGGTAGTTCATATGACATTCCATTGACCATCATTTTGAATTTTAGGGGTAAAACTTTTTTGGGTCATAACTCCTCACTCGTTGCTCGGATTGACTGTTAGTGCATACTTTCTGAAAGCTCTCGAAAAGAGCTACAACACCGTAGGATGCAATTATACTAATTGTAGTGTGTTTTAATATTTTTTGTTTTCAAGTCCATTTTTCATAATTTTATTATTATTTTTCTAACCCTTTCTTTTGTAATTTTTTTTTTTTAACTTTGGCGACTAAAATAAAAATAAAAATAAAAATAAATAAAATTTTATAAATAAATGCATAGGTGTGCAAAATGAGCTTCAATAATTCATCCAAAATAATTTTGATCTCATTCTGAAGTCATTTTGAATTTATAAAAATTATTTAAAATTGTTATTTTATAAGGATTTTTATAATTTAGGAATTTCACATATTTTTATATTTTGAAGGTAAATCGATTTTCACGTTTTACATTTGCATTCACAGACAATAAATGAACTTTTCTTTATGAAAGTTAAAATTTCATTAAAGGGGGTAGTTCATATCGTATTCCATTGACCATCATTTTGAATTTTGGGGCAAAACTTTACAGGGTCATAACTCCTCGCTCGTTGCTCGAATTGACTATTAGTGCATACTTTTCGAAAGCTCTCGAAAAGAGCTACAACAACGTAGGATGGTATTGTACTTACTATAGTGTGTTTTAATATTTTTGGTTTTCTAGTCCATTTTCCATAATTTTATTTTTGGTTTTCTAGTCCATTTTCCATAATTTTATTTTTATTTTTCTAACCCTTCCTTTTGCAGATTTTTTTAAACTTCGACGACTAAAATAAAAATAAAAATTTAATAAATAAATGCATGGGTGTAAAAAATGAGCTTCAATATTTCATCCGAAATAATTTTGATCTCATTCTGAAGTCATTTTGAATTAATAAAAATTATTTAAAATTGTTGTTTTATAAGGATTTTTATAATTTCATATTTTTTTTATATTTTAAAGGTAAATCGATTTTTAGGATTTGCATTTGCATTCAGAGACAATAAATGAACTTTCCTTTATGAAAAATTACAATTTCATTAAAGGGCGGTAGTTCATACGACATTCCATTGACCATCATTTTGAATTTTGGGGGTAAAACTTTTTGGGGTCATAACTCCTCGCTCGTTGCTCGGATTGACTGTTAGTGCATACTTTATGAAAGCTCTTGAAAAGAGTTACAACAACGTAGGATGACATTATACTGACTATAGTGTGTTTTAATATTTTTGGTTTTCTAGTCTATTTTCCATAATTTTATTTTTATTTTTCTAACCCTTCCTTTTGCATGACTATAATAAAAAATAAAAAAATTAAATTTCATAAATAAATGCATGGTGTGAAAAATGAGCTTCAATATTTCATCCGAAATAATTTTAATCTCATTTTGAAGTCATTTTGAATTTATAAAATTACTTAAAATTGATGTTTTATAAGGATTTTTATAATTTCATAATTTCATATTTTTTTATATTTTGAAGGTAAATCGATTTTCAGGCTTTGCATTTGCATTCAAAGATAATAAATGAACTTTCCTTTATGAAAATTATAATTTCATTAAATGGCGATAGTTCATACGACATTCCATTGACCATCATTTTGAATTTTGGGGGTAAAACTTTCCGGAGTCAACTCCTCGCTCGTTGCTCGGATTGACTGTTTGTGCATACTTTCTAAAAGCTCTTGAAAAGAGTTACAACAACGTAGGACGACATTATACTGACTGTAGTGTATTTTAATATTTTTGGTTTTCTAGTCCATTTTCCATAATTTTATTTTTATTTTTCTAACCCTTCCTTTTGTAGATTTTTTTTAAACTTCGACGACTAAAATAAAAATAAAAAATAAAAAATAAAATTTAATAAATAAATGCATGGGTGTGAAAAATGAGCTTCAATATTTCATCCGAAATAATTTTGATCTCATTTTGAAGTCATTTTGAATTTATAAAAATTACTTAAAATTGTTGTTTTATAAGGATTTTTATAATTTCATATTTTTTTATATTTTGAAGGTAAATCGATTTTTAGGCTTTGCATTTGCATTCAAAGACAATAAATGAACTTTCCTTTATGAAAATTACAATTTCATTAAAAGGCGGTAGTTCATACGGTATTCCATTGACCATCATTTTGAATTTTGGGGGTAAAACTTTCTATTGTCATAACTCCTCGCTCGTTGCTCGGATTGACTGTTAGTGCATACTTTCTGAAAGCTCTTGAAAAGAGTTACAACAACGTAGGACAACATTATACTGACTATAGTGTGTTTTAATATTTTTGGTTTTCTAGTATATTTTCCATAATTTTATTTTTATTTTTCTAACCCTTCCTTTTGCACGACTATAATAAAAATAATAAAAAAAAAAATTCATAAATAAATGAATGGTTTGAAAAATGAGCTTCAATATTATATCCAAAATAATTTTTATCTCATTCTGAAGTCATTTCGAATTTATAAAAATTATTTAAATTTGCTATTTTATAAGGATTTTTATAATTTTGGAATTTCATTTTTTTTCATATTTTGAAGGCAAATCAATTTTTAGGCTTTGCATTTGCATTCACAGACAATAAATGAACTTTCCTTTATGACTTCCTGGGGTCATAACTAATAGTCAATCTTTCATCCGAAAAGAGCTACAACAATGTAGGATGACATTATACTGATTGTAGTGTGTTTTAATATTTTTGGTTTTCTAGCCCATTTTTCATAATTTTATTTTTAAAATTTAGTGACTAAAAATAAAAAATAAATAAATAAATTCATAAATAAATGCATGGGTGTGAAAAATGAGCTTCAATATTTCATTCGAAATAATTTTGATCTCATTTTAAGTCATTTTGAATTTATAAAAATTATTTAAAATTTTTGTTTTATAAGGATTTTTATAATTTCATATTTTTTTCACATTTTGAAGGTAAATTGATTTTCAGGCTTTGCATTTGCATTCACAGACAATAAATGAACTTTTCTTTATAAAAATTACAATTTCTTTAAAGGGTGGTAGTTCATACGACATTCCATTGACCATAATTTTGAATTTTGGGGGTAAAAATTTTCGGGGTCATAACTCCTCGCTCATTGGTCGGATTGACTATTAGTGCATGCTTTCCGAAAGCTCTCAAAAAGAGCTACAACAACGTAGGACGACATCATACTGACTATAGCGTGTTTTAATATTTTTGGTTTTCTAATCCATTTTCCATAATTTTATTTTTATTTTTCTAACCCTTCTTTTTGCAGATTTTTTTTAAACTTCGGTGACTAAAATAAAAATTAAAAAAAACTAAAATTTCATAAATAAATGCATGGGTGTGAAAAATGAGCTTCGATCCTTCATCCAAAATAATTTTGATATCATTTTGAAGTCATTTTGAATTTATAAAAATTATTTAAAATTGTTGTTTTATAAGTATTTTTATAATTTCATAATTTCATATTTTTTCATATTTTGAAGGTAAATAGATTTTCAGGGTTTGCATTTGCATTTAGGGACAATAAATGAACTTTTCTTTATGAAAATTACAATTTCATTAAAGGGCGGTAGTTCATACGACATTCCATTGACCATCATTTTGAATTTTAGGGGTAAAACTTTTTGGGGTCATAACTCCTCGCTCGTTGCTCGGATTGACTATTAGTGCATACTTTTTTAAAGCTCTTGAAAAGAGATACAACAACGTAGGACGACATTATACTAACTGTAGTGTGCTTTAATATTTTTGGTTTTCTAGTCCATTTTCCATAATTTCATTTTTATTTTTCTAACCCTTCCTTTTGTAGATTTTTTTAAAACTTTGGCAACTAAAATAAAAATTAAAATAAATTAAAATTTAATCAATAAATGCATGGGTGTGAAAAATGAGCTTCAATATTTCATCCGAAATAATTTTTATTTCATTCTGAAGTCATTTTGAATTTATAAAAATTACATAAAATTGTTGTTTTATAAAGATTTTTATAATTTCATAATTTCATATTTTTTTATATTTTGAAGGTAAATCTATAGACACCAAAACAGCACCAATCCGATTATGTGACTGCAAACACTGATCGCTTTGACAAACACAGCCCCCAGGGCAGCCCTCAGAGGTTAAACAGTGGTCTTAACCACTTTCATAGCAATTTTGTGAGGTCAAGAAGCAATTTGGCACACTTGGACACTTTGCCCAGTATTCGTCTCACCTAGGGACGAATTCAAAATAGAATTCGTCCCACCCCAGGACGAATTCTGAATCCGTCCCTGGGTGGGACGAATTCTAAGCTTAACGGGCAAAAAGACAAATGGTGCCAAGTGGCAGCCCAGAACAGTCAGTTGATGACTCCTTCCTTGCACGCGTGTGTAGGTGGACAGAGGGGTCGTTAGAAGACTGTCACAAAAGGCATTTATCAAAGCCCAAGTCAACGGAGGACTCCCCTCCCTCATGGGAAGACAAGACTGCCACATGGCGCCTATGACCAACACATGGCATTTGTGCTTCCCTCCCAAAAGAGACCCCATGGGTCTATAAAAGGTGGGACTTTTCTCACCCAAAACATACAGGTTGAAGGATTTTTCAAGCAACGAAGTGCTGCCGAGTTGAAGACCCACTTGCATCCCTTTTGGTTCACCTTCCCACATCCACCAATCTCTTTTGCAAGGGAGGTTGTTGGGTGGCTTTTGGAAGCTTGAACCTGACCCAAATCCAACACATGGACACCTGAACCAACCAATTCGTCGACCCCCCAATCCTAAGAGGTTTTGGGCCCATCCCTAGTGGATTGGCTCCAAAATCAAGTGCCAACGGTGGGAGGCCCACTTGGGCACCCTCGCACTTCCCACTCTAGGTTTTAGA
This sequence comes from Wollemia nobilis, assembly GCA_028583015.1. Classification (NCBI taxonomy): domain Eukaryota; kingdom Viridiplantae; phylum Streptophyta; class Pinopsida; order Araucariales; family Araucariaceae; genus Wollemia; species Wollemia nobilis. The sequence goes on from JAQPPZ010016890.1 coordinate 10,759,622, forward strand.
GCATTCTAGATTACTTTTTCAGGTTGCATTTTGTGTTATTATGTTTGGTTAACTCACAGCTGCAATTTCGTAACTTTTGGTCAGATTCTAGTATGTTTTGTGTCGCTTTGTTGTTTCACTGACTTGCAGGTGGCGAGGTCAAATTCCCGAGGGTAGAGGCCAAATTGGGAGAATCCGACCATCTGGGTCGTCCCAAAATGGCCCCAATTACATAACCCCCTTGTTTGTAGGCGTTTTGCAGGTCTCGAGATTCGACATTGGAGCAGCGACAGGTCGGCTTCTTCAACACAGAAGAATTCGTCCCACCCAGGGAGTGCACAGATCGCCCACCGGGAGATCAGAATTTGTCCCACCCAGGGACGAATTACAGTCAAAAATCGTCCCACCCAGGGACGAATTCTAGTTGAAGGTAGATTGGCCAGCTGTCTCGGTGGCAATGGCCTTCTGGTAACATTTTCCTATCTTCTGTCAAGTTTTGAGGCTGTTTAGAATCATTTTGTTTACTTGTTTTAGATAAATGTTTGCATGCATATTTCGTTAATTTTAAAGAACAAACACTTTTCATTTGCAGCAGGTGCTACTGACATCTTGGTTGTTTCTTTGTTCGCAGGAGGAGCAGCAGAGGTAAGGACTCATCAGCGTAAGCGACGACATCATCTTGGCCCGTCCATTCAAACGTGGGCACGCGGAAAGAGGAAGACTAAGTCACATATTGTAACAAATACGAATTTAACGCTCCTAGCCCCCAAAAAGGGAGGAGACGTCTATGTAACCGAGGATAAGATATTTGAATAAAGAGGGTTGTGATTTCTTTACATCTTTTCTTTCATTTTCAAATTGTCTCCTTTCTTCGTTTTTGTGCATAGGATTAAAGCGTTACATTTCGTCTTATGTTGCATAATTAGTGCTCCCTCTGCCCGAAATCTCGTGCTTTCAGTGGCGATCACGGTGGGACCTGTTCCCTGTTTTTAAAATCATAGAAACTGATTAAATTTTTGTGTTTTGTGCTTGACAGGTACATTTTTTTGTTGCAGACTGCTATTCGTCTCTGGCAGGGACGAATTCTATTCTGAAATTCGTCTGACCCTGGGACGAATTCAAATTCATCTCTGGGAGGGACGAATTCTGTTTTGCAATTCGTCTCCCAGAGGGACGAATTCCTGCCTACGGATTTTCAGAGCAAAAATTTAGAAGCAACTGGAGCAGGCAGAGAAGAGGTAGGGATTTTTATGATCTCTGTTAAAATTTCTGTTTCTATTTCTGTTTCTTTGACTGTTTTCATTTTTATCCTGCATTACTTAGGGAAAATCATTCATGCTTGTTTCAATTTTCGCTGAATAAAATGAATCCCACACACTCCACGAAACAATTTTAAACCAAGGAGCTGGTCGTAAGACCCCAGCCCTTGATCAAGACCATTGGTGGATTTCATCACCACCTTGGCTTGATTTGCATCCATTTCCCGATTGTCAACTGTTGTTAGGCGTAAATCCTGACGAAGACAGACCGAGTGTCATTGGGGTGATTCCCATGCGTGCGAGGATAAGTTTTCTATGGTAGGTGCCATTAACAGGACAATCCCCCTTTCGTACCGCCTACGTACCACGTACCTTCTGCTCTCACGTACCTATAGTCTCCCTCTCATAAGGGCGGGTATATAGAGAGGTTGGTATATCGACCTGGTTGGTATATTGAAGGGGCTACCGTTTTGGGAGTTATATGAGCCGTCATAATGCATTTAAACGATCTTCAAAACCTACAAAAACAAAACAAAACATCAAAATGCACTAAACCAGTTTAGGGCACACCAATAATCCTTAAAAGAGATAATCACGATTTTGTGAATGTGTGTGCTTAATTCGGCTTAGTGTAGACAAAAAAAATCATAAACGAGATAAAAACATATTTAGATAGCATAGAAGCACCGCAATGGTGTACACCCGTGAGTCAAGCCCAATCAAGGGCAGAAGCTCCGAAAGGTACACAAAAAGCAGGCACAAGTCGCCTTCACTTAAGTCCTAAGGATTTGGTCATACCGCCTTATAGGTCTAACCTACAAAAGAATCCAATTCAGAATCCTCGGTGGGGTATGCCTATTCAAAGTAGCCCCTTTCGGGAAGATGCCTTACATGTAGACCTTGACATAAATAGAGAATCACCTCTTGAAGTTAGGCATGAGTGGCCACCGTGCGATGAAGCGCTAGATAGGCACACCGTCCATTTGGAGGGGCAACGTGGATATGGCGTCCCTTCTTTACCTATCATCAGAACAGAGAGACCAAATCCGGAGCGCAGGGCTCCTTACATAGGGCGACCTAACTCCGCCCACCCCCTTTACACCCGTGAAAGGGAGTACGAGGAAAGCCATCGCATTCCTCGAGGGCAACAAACAACGTGGGAACCTTGATTCCACACCAGCAAGATATCATGATCACCCCTTGAGGCCAGAACCTCGAGCACATACCGCTTACCTCGACAGAGGGAAGCGACCCATTGAAATTTTAGATCATCAAGATCGAGGCCAACACATAGGAGAAACATTCAAACCTCCTGAGCAAAATAGGGTAGACCGAACTGACCCGATAGTCGCCAGACATGCCACCCGTCAAGCCCAAATCACGCGGCTTAAACAAAGTCATCAGGAGATAGAGTATCGACACCGCTTGGATAGAGAGCGCATGCAACGCAAAGTGGATGAGTTACGCATAGAGCAAGGTCATCAGGAGTTAGAGGACTTATACATGCAGCGTAAAGCAGATAAGTTGCTCTATAAACTACCTGAGAGGATTCCAACCCCTCACACACATAAGACAAAATATTTTGAGTGGCACAACCCATGGGGGCAAGACAGGTCATCGCGACCCCATCCCCACCGGGTTCATCAAGCACCACCCTCGACGCCTCCTAGACATGAACGGGAGGCCGCTCCTATAACCAATGACGGGTGCCTTCCTCAGACATCCACCCAAGCTTATGAGCCACCCTTAGAAATTCATCAAGAAGCCTCTAAGGAATTAGAGCAAGAAGAAGAGCGAGATGAAAATCCCCACCAAGGCATGGGGGGTGCTATCCAGTTACCCCTCCATAGGCCCCAAGTTCCTCAACAAGAACCAACCAAAGAGGAGGAGCTCAAATCTCCCGATACATGCAAAGCACTAGAGCACTTAGAGTTGGTAGAGACCAAGATTTTGGAGCTCCCAAGGCCCAACTTACATAAGGCTCCTTTCGAAGAGGATCAACCTTTAACCATAGGGCTACCTGATGATGCAGTCCTCCATGTCTCAGAATCTCCAGATTCCGATAAGCTATACACATTGTCCGAAGGTGAGGATGAAACAGAGATAGCCCACAATAATCACATAAGACAGCATCGACATCCCATAAAATTTGAGGAAGCATGTCAACAGATAAACATAATACTAGGGCATGAGTGGCACGTTAACTCACCACAGTGGGACCAAGCATTACATCCGCCATGTTGGGCACACAAAGAGCAACTTCCACTAAGAGACATCATAGCAACATCAGTGCCGCGGGCGGACCCTGTCCTCATCTCCGTGCATAGGGATGATCCATTCATGCCCATACCTCTAGAGCCGGATCCGAAGTGCAAAGACCATCAAGCTGGGGGTACCTCTATCCCCTGAAGAACCATAATCCAAACCAAAAAGCTCCAAGGATTATCGCAATCCCTTGGTCACCCAAAAAGCTCCAAGGATTATCGCAATCACTTGGTCAAAACCAAAAAGCTCCAAGGATTATCGCAATCTCTTGGTCACTCCAAAAGCTCCAAGGATTATCGCAATCACTTGGTCAAAACCAAAAAGCTCCAAGGATTATCGCAATCTCTTGGTCACTCCAAAAGCTCCAAGGATTATCGCAATCTCTTGGTCACCCAAAAAGCTCCAAGGATTATCGCAATCACTTGGTCAAAACCAAAAAGCTCCAAGGATTATCGCAATCTCTTGGTCACTCCAAAAGCTCCAAGGATTATCGCAATCTCTTGGTCACCCCAAAAGCTCCAAGGATTATCGCAATCACTTGGTCAAAACCAAAAAGCTCCAAGGATTATCGCAATCTCTTGGTCACACCCAAAAGCTCCAAGGATTATCGCAATCTCTTGGTCACACCCAAAAGCTCCAAGGATTATCGCAATCACTTGGTCAAAAACAAAAAGCTCCAAGGATTATCGTAATCTCTTGGTCACCAAAAAAACCCCAAGGATTATCGCAATCACTTGGTAAAAAAAAAAAAAAAAAAAACAACAAAAATCATCAAAAACAACAAAGATTTGCATCTCAATTCTAGGCATACTCAAATTCATCAAAAAATTCATATTCTCGCACCTCATCTTCACCTTCACCAAAAACAATCCATCAAAATTACAAAAATACGTAGCTGCATTAAGCATTGCATCCATACATTGCATATTTGTAGTCATACAGGTCAAAGGCACCATAGGCTGCAATAGCTCTGATAGTCCACCTTGTTCCGCATTGTCTCATGTTACAAAAACAACAAAAACACCATGCATAACTTTTACCACACTACAGTCAGTGGTCTAGGAATGTACCAAGAGTTTCGATGATTCAGTCATCATTTTCCTCTTTAACCATGTAATGTATCAAATCGAACAAATTTTACGAAGGTAGAGTCATACTTGAAATACACCTTGTTACGTAACATCCCAACACAAATCAAAACACTAAAACAATTCCTAAGTTGTGTGAACGAAAGATGAAACCTGCATAGTAATCCGGTTCACCATAAGCGAAACGGTTATCTTGCTCATCCCCCTGTGCGAATGACCCCTAGAATGCTGAGAGTTGGCAAAAGGACAAGCATCCTCCCTACCCAATTCCCTAAGAATCCCTAAAGTTCTCAATAGTTGCAAAACACAAAAAATTTGCAAAATGTCAAAACTCCAAATTTGACAAACTACAGTGCACACATCAAAAGGCACAAACAATAGTGATTTTCGTCACTCCATATCCCCAATCCCTTGCTCAAAAGAAAAACAAATCAAAATAAACAGTGATCTCATCACTACAAATGAGCAAGTATCCCAATACAATTGAAGAAAAGAAGGGAGTTGACCTTGAATCCCTGGAACTCTCAGCATTCTATAGGTCATAAGGCAAGCTTCAGTACCAATTTGGTTGATAGCCTATCGGTAATGAAGTAAACCTCCCGCATGACGATATATCTGTCACATTAACTTGCGTACAGATCAATATTTGCATGTGGATGAGCTAGCTTATGGCATCCTGGATTACACCGTAGATTAATCTTAGTACATACAACAAAGGAATTCGTGGAGCTAATTAGGTGATCCTCAGTACAAGTTCGGTTGAAAGCCCATCTGGCACTGGCGGTATCCTAACAAATACCACTAAATGAACTCAATTGCACACACGGGGATGTGAAATAAGCTGGGTCAAAAACAAGTCCGATTCATACCTTGGTCAAAAAGTCTTGTAAGATAAAGTACGAGTCATGGATGGTGAGTTAAAACTGACTGAATCTCAGAAAACCTTACATTCATTCCAAAACCATCTGCGCTACTTATCATCCTTATGATACCATCGAGAAAATACAAAAAAAAAAAAACCATGTAAATAAAGAGCTTCTTAAACAACCTATAGTGCAATCATCACAAATGTCATTCATCCATTTCACCTCGCATATCACATAGACATCAAAAACATTTACATTCATCATAACATCTGCATTCATCAAAATAAATATAAACATGCATAACAAAAAAATCACATCATCACATGTACAAAACCAAAAATAAAACCGGAATATATATATATATATATATATCGTCAAAAAGATGCCCGTAGGCTACAAAACCGGTCCTCAGACCCCGCAATCATATCCAAAAACCCAACCTAAGGCGTCGACCACCATGATCACGCAGGATCGGTGCGACGGGAACTACCCCCGTGGTGTGGGTCCTACGGGACCCTGCAGGGCGGCTACTACTAGCCCCCGCATCATGCTTGCTACCACCCCCCTCATCTAACCGCCTGCGACGAGATGATGCTGACTGCTCAGTCAGACTATCCCTTGTCCGTCGTGAAGATCCACCGACCGAAGGCTCAGGTAGCCGCCCACCAAGGCGGATGACCTCCCTCTCCAAGTCTATCCGGTACAGACACCACTCTGCCTCTCGCCGATGATAGATAGACAATGCATCATCGCGCTGCGCCAAAACTCTATCCCGCTCTGCCAACTGAGCCCGTAGAAGATCCCTCTCCTGCCGCGCATCCCCCAGCTCCCGCCTCGCATCCCCCAACTCCAGATCCCGCATCCGTAGCAGCTCTGTCAGTCGAGCAATCTCAACGCCTACATCCGACCCCACCTCCTCTGTATCTGTCGGATGCATAGGACTCGCGGGGACAGTAGCCTGCTCAGGCTCCCACTGCTCCTCCACATCCTGCATGTTCGGCTGCTCCGGAACACCCAAGTCCACATCCTCATCTCCCACATCCACCATGTCCGCATCATCCAACGGACCCCCCAATCACCCCCTGCTGCCTCAGCATCCTCCACTACCGCCTCCGCGCCTCCCAGTGGCCCCTCTCCTCTCCAACGCCGCAGTACCCACCACGAGTCATACTCAGTGGTAGTCCCGATGTCATCCACATCCGGGACCTCAATCACTGCATCGGACTCCTCGCCCAATGGCGCGGTGACCGGTGGCTCCAGATCCCTCTCATCTCCCCGTCGTCGATAGACCACGGGCTCACCAGGCAACCCCTGGCGCACCCCAAACTGTCGTGTAACCCGACGGTACGGAAAGAACTCATGCTCCGTCCCGTGCCGCCCAGTCAACCACCGCTCCCTCCGTACCCGTCGGAGCCACTCTCCAGCCTCAGGCCAGGCTGGACAGTCCCGATAGGGACGCCAAAACACCTCCCCTGGAGTGAGCCGAGAAAAGGCATCAGTGTAGTGCTCAACGGCACCTGCCCATCACCGACTCTGCCCCTGCTCCACAGACCGCCGCCACAAAGCTGCATAACCAATCTCCTCATCCTCCATCGCCGCCCGAGTCGTCCACGGTAACCCGGTAGGCCTCTCAACAGCTATGTGCTGCCAACCCCAGCACTGCAACAAAAAACTGCAACTGACACCCTTCCGCTGTCGACAGCGGACCCCGTACAGCTCCCCGTAGAGCTGTGCCAACAAAGTCTGTCCCCATCTCAGAATCAACGGTGCCTCTATCGGGCACTCTGCCAACTGCCACACCAAATCCAGCAGGTTCCACGGGAACCTCGTGCCTGACGAATCAGGGAGAAGAATGTTAGAAATGAGGCCCATCAAGAATGCGTGCCTCACTCCTAACACCCCCCTCTCCTGCCACCAGCTAACCAAAATCCCTCCAGCCTGGCAATCCACCTCGGCTGTCTCCACTGGGTTTGCTACACCCAGCTGCCCCCCATGCCCAAAACATCTCGTAAGTATAGCAGTCCGCTGATCAAACGACGATGTCCTAATAGGCAGACCATCTATCGAAATCCGAAGCAACCGATAGACGTCCTCAAGAGTCACAGTCATCTCCCCTGTCGGGAGATGGAAAGTATTGGTCCGCGGATCCCAAAGCTTGATCAGGGCCATCAGATAGGCCTGATCCGAAACCACAAGCTCCAGTCGAGCCACCTGCTTGAGCCCAAGGGCATCAAGCCATTCCCAATCATCATCGGTCAATGCCAACCGCGCCTCAGTAAATGCAGCGGGTACACGGTACCGGCTCCTAACAACCTGCAAAGCAAAAAAAAAACAACACAAACACAAAAAAAAAAAAATAAAATAAAAAATAACAGATCAAATTTTTAGTTCTAGGGTTTCTAACCTTAACCGTTAAACAAAAACATCACAAAAAAATCTTAAAGTTTTGAAAAGCGTCAACACAAAAACAATGCATTAAATAAAAGCAAAATAAACTCTAGGGACACTTACAGGTTTCGCCTCGGCTCCGCCGCTCGAACCAGTGTGTGCACTCATGATAGAAGAGAGAATTCCAGCAGCGCTTCACTTCGCAGAATTACCTCCTCCTCCCAGAGCTCCAAAATCGCAAGAAAAAAATGACACAAATGAGCCCAAAATCAAGTTTTGGCCATTAAATAGGCCTTTTGCACTGGAATTCGTCCTTGACTGGGACGAGCGCTCTGATTAGCGCTCGTCCCACCCAGGGACGAATTCTCCAGCTGGAATTCGTCCCACCCAGGGACGAATTCAGGCCAGCACTAAAAAAAAATCAAAAAATGACTAAAAATGCACTAAAAACAGACAATAAAATTGCCCGACAGGATTGCTACTGCACCTGACAACAAGGGCATACAAAATCGACATTGGAGTCACAAATTGTCACTATCATACTCCCTAAGAAGGCTACCATAGCCGGACCGCTCCACGGGAAGACGGATTTTAGACAATTTCATCCCCATTACGACATCACCAAAAGGGTCAAAGCCCACTCAAAAATAGTACAAAATTCAACAAAAACAAACAGCAAAAAACATTGCCGGACATAAGTGCTCTTGCACTTAACCTCTAGGCAAAGAAAATCGATGGCGAGGTTCAAATTATCTCTCTCCTACTTCCCCAAGAAGGCTAACATAGCCGGACCGCTCCACGGGAAGTTAGATTTTCGATGATTTCACCTCATTACGGCATCACCAAAAGGGTTAACACCCACCAAAAACAGGTCCAAATGTTGGAAAAATTGCACACGCTTAACGGTAAACCCTTTAAAGGCACCCTTGCACAAGTCATCTTGGGTCAAGCGACTCGTCGCTTCTCTCACGAAGGTCATTCCCTCATCGATTCGTCGCTTGAGGGGGTAGTCACACTTAGTCACCAACCAACAATCACACACCCAATTAAGGAAAATGACATGCATTCAAAGAATCATTGACAAAGACAATCACGCTCCTGCTTAGGGCAGTAAACAAGCAACAATCAAATCAATCAAACACTTGGCATTTCGTGAATCATGAACACAAGGTTCCCCATGAGGATAAAAATGCCCTTTGCCTGTTCATGGTGATCAATGTCTAAGTTCAAGTCACACCTCAACAAAACAGGTTAATACTTGAAATCAAATTCCTTAGCTCGTCAGAAGCAAGGATTCAAGAATGCATGCCCTTTCCATACTTGGGGCATCAAAAGTTGGTTAGGTTACCAAGAAACCCTAATCATTAGTGCTTTGGTTATCTATTTTTGCTCAGCATTGCGTCACCCGTAGCGCTTCCCAAAAAGGGGCATCTGTAGACACCAAAACAGCACCAATCCGATTATGTGACTGCAAACACTGATCGCTTTGACAAACACAGCCCCCAGGGCAGCCCTCAGAGGTTAAACGGTGGTCTTAACCACTTTCATAGCAATTTTGTAAGGTCAAGAAGCAATTTGGCACACTTGGACACTTTGCCCAGTATTCGTCTCACCCTGGGACGAATTCAAAATAGAATCCGTCCCACCCCAGGACGAATTCTGAATCCGTCCCTGGGTGGGACAAATTCTAAGCTTAATGGGCAAAAAGACAAATGGTGCCAAGTGGCAGCCCAGAATAGTCAGTTGATGACTCCTGCCTTGCACGCGTGTGTAGGTGGATAGAGGGTCGTTAGAAGGCTGTCACAAAAGGCATTTATCAAAGCCCAAGTCAACGGAGGACTCCCCTCCCTCATGGGAAGACAAGGCGCCACATGGCGCCTATGACCAACACATGGCATTTGTGCTTCCCTCCCAAAAGAGACCCCATGGGTCTATAAAAGGTGGGACTTTTCTCACCCAAAATATACGGGTTGAAGGAGTTTTCAAGCAACGAAGTGTTGCCGAGTTGAAGACCCACTTGCATCCCTTTTGGTTCACCTTCCCACATCCACCAATCTCTTTTGCAAGGGAGGTTGTTGGGTGGCTTTTGGAAGCTTGAACCTGACCCAAATCCAACACATGGACACCTGAACCAACCAATTCGCCGACCCCCCAATCCTAAGAGGTTTTGGGCCCATCCCTAGTGGATTGGCGCCGAAATCAAGTGCCAACGGTGGGAGGCCCACTTGGGCACCCCCGCACTTCCTCTAGGTTTTAGAGCATTCTAGATTACTTTTTCAGGTTGCATTTTGTGTTATTATGTTTGGTTAACTCACAGCTGCAATTTTGTAACTTTTGGTCAGATTCTAGTATGTTTTGTGTCGCTTTGTTGTTTCATTGACTTGCAGGTGGCGAGATCAAATTCCCGAGGGTAGAGGCCAAATTGGGAGAATCCGACCATCTGGGTCGTCCCAAAATGGCCCCAATTACATAACCCCCTTGTTTGCAGGCATTTTGCAGGTCTCGGGAATCGACATTGGAGCAGCGACAGGTCGGCTTCTTCAACACAGAAGAATTCGTCCCACCCGGGGACGAATTGCGATCGAAGATCGTCCCACCCGGACGAATTCCAATCGTCCCACCGGGAGAATTGCGGTCAAAAATCGTCCCACCCAGGGACGAATTCCAATTGAAGGCAGATTGGCCAGTTGTCTCAGTGGCAATGGCCTTCTGGTAACATTTTCTGTCTTCTGTCAAGTTTTTAGGCTATTTAGAATCATTTTGTTTACTGTTTAGATAAATGTTTGCATGCATCTTTTGATGATTTTAGAAGAACGAACACTTTTCACTTGCAGCAGGTGCTACTGACATATTGGTTGTTTCTTTGTTCGCAGGAGGAGCAGCGGAGGTAAGGACTCATCAACGTAAGCGGCGGCATCATCTTGGCCCGTCCATTCAAACGTGGGCACGCGGAAGGAGGAAGACTAAGTCACATATTGTAACAAATACGAATTTAACGCTCCTAGCCCCCAAAAAGGGAGGAGACGTCTATGTAACCGAGGATAAGATATTTGAATAAAGAGGGCTGTGATTTCTTTACATCTTTTCTTTCATTTTCAAATTGTCTCCTTTCTTCGTTTTTGTGCATAGGATTAAAGCGTTACATTTCGTCTTATGTTGCATAATTAGTGCTCCCTCTGCCCGGAATCTCGTGCTTTCAAAATCGATTTTCAGGCTTTGCATTTTCATTCGGAGATAATAAATGAACTTTTCTTTATGAAAATTATAATTTCATTAAAGGGCGGTAGTTCATACGGTATTCCATTGACCATCATTTTGAATTTTGGGGGTAAAACTTTTCGAGGTCATAACTCCTCGCTCGTTGCTCGAATTGACTGTTAGTGCATACTTTATGAAAGCTCTTGAAAAGAGTTACAACAATGTAGGACAACATTATACTGACTATAGTGTGTTTTAATATTTTTGGTTTTCTAGTCTATTTTCCATAATTTTATTTTTAATTTTCTAACCCTTCCTTTTGCATGACTATAATAAAAATTAAAAAAAAAATCATAAATAAATGCATGGTGTGAAAAATGAGCTTCAATATTTCATTCGAAATAATTTTGATCTCATTCTGAAGTCATTTCAAATTTATAAAAATTATTTAAAGTTATTATTTTATAAGGATTTTTATAATTTCAGAATTTCACATTTTTTCATATTTTGAAGGCAAATCGATTTTCAGGCTTTGCATTTGCATTCACAGACAATAAATGAACTTTCCTTTGACTTCTTGGGGTCATAACTAATAGTCAATATTTCATCTGAAAAGAGCTACAACAACGTAGGACAACATTATACTGACTATAGTGTGTTTTAATATTTTTGGTTTTCTAGTCCATTTTCCATAATTTTATTTTTAAACTTTGGTGACTAAAATAAAATAAAATAAAAAATTCATAAATAAATGCATGAGTGTGAAAAATGAGCTTCAATATTTCATCCGAAATAATTTTGATCTCATTTTGAAGTCATTTTGAATTTATAAAAATTATTTAAAATTTTTATTTTATAAGGATTTTTATAATTTCATATTTTTTTCACATTTTGAAGGTAAATTGATTTTCAGGATTTGCATTTGCATTCACAGACAATAAATGAACTTTCATTTATAAAAATTACAATTTCTTTAAAGGGCGGTAGTTCATACGACATTCCATTGACCATCATTTTGAATTTGGGGGTAAAAATTTTTGGGGTCATAACTCCTCGCTCGTTGGTTGGATTGACTATTAGTGCATACTTTCCTAAAGCTCTAGAAAAGAGCTACAACAACGTAGGATGACATCATACTAACTGTAGTGTGTTTTAATAATTTTGGTTTTCTAATCCATTTTCTATAATTTTATTTTTATTTTTCTAACCCTTCTTTTTTTAGATTTTTTTAAAACTTTGGTGACTAAAATAAAATTTTAAAAAAATTAAAATTTCATAAATAAATGCATGGATGTGAAAAATGAGATTGGATCCTTCATCCAAAATAATTTTGATCTCATTCTGAAGTCATTTTGAATTTATAAAAATAAATTTTTTATATTTTATAAGGATTTTATAATTTTGGAATTTCATATTTTTTCATATTTTGAAGGTAAATAGATTTTCAGGCTTTACATTTGCATTCACATACAATAAATGAACTTTTCTTTATGAAAATTACAATTTCATTAAAGGGGGGTAGTTCATACAACATTCCATTGACCATCATTTTGAATTTTGGTGGTAAAAATTCCCGGGCTCATAACTCTTCGCTCGTTGCTCGGATTGACTATTCATGCATAATTTTTGAAAGCTCTTGAAAAGAGCTAAAACAACGTAAGACGACATCATACTGCCTATAGTGCGTTTTAATATTTTTAGTTTTCTAATCCATTTTTCATAATTTTATTATTATTTTTCCAACCCTTCCTTTTATAAATTTTTTTAAAACTTCGGTGATTAAAATAAAAATTAAAAAAAATTAAAATTTCATAAATAAATGCAGGGGTGTGAAGAATGAGCTTTGATCCTTCATCTAAAATAATTTTGATCTCATTCTGAAGTCATTTTGAATTTATAAAAATTATTTAAAGTTGCTTTTTTATAAAGATTTTTATAATTTTGGAATTTCACATTTTTTCATATTTTGAAGGTAAATAGATTTTTAGGCTTTACATTTGCATTCACAGATAATAAATGAACTTTTCTTTATGAAAATTACAAATTCATTAAAGGGGGGTAGTTCATACGACATTCCATTGAGCATCATTTTGAATTTTGGGGGTAAAACTTCTCGTGGTCATAAATCCTCACTTGTTGCTCGGATTGACTATTAGTGCATATTTTTGGAAAGTTATCGAAAAGAGCTACAATAGGTAGTATGTTAGGTTTCACAAGTGCAAAGTTCTAAACTTCAATTTTCTGTCAATGTAAGTAATGTTTACAGTTATGTTTATGTATGGGTGTGCCTTGTTAGTAAGGTGTTGTAGTGGATTCAACACAAGTTCTGGTAAGAAAGTTTCAAGGATGACTAGGATCTACAATCTCTGCAGAAGGTTGGATATTGTAATAGGTTTTTTTTTTTTTTAATTTATTTGTGAAAAACATCCCAAAAAGGATGCCACTTTCGGGTAAGACCCAAGGAGGCAAGGGTATCCATTCCGCAAAAAACGCCCAGGACTCGGACCTGGCCTACCACCTTTGACATACTCAAGGAGCAAACAAACACACAAAACCAAATTTAAAAAGAAAAAGAAAATAACAACAAAAATAAAAAACAAACTCCTTGAGTGTGTCAAAACCAAAAGCACAACCAAACATGCACAATAAGATAAAAGAAACCACAACACAAACCACATAGAAAAACATAAGAACCACATAACAAAACACAAACAAGACAAAAACAACTTAACACTACAAAGACATAACCCAAAAAAACATGAAAAATAAACACAACCAAAACCTAAAAAATAAAATAAATAAAATAAAAATAAAAACAACCAACAACAGACAATAAACAAAAACAAAACACATAGAAAACACTCAGACATAAAAAAAATAAAATAACACAAACAAAAAGAAACCCAAGAACAAGAACGAAAAAAACACAAGAACAATAACAATAAACATAAAAAAAAAACAACAAAACACAAAACAACAAAAAACAACACAAAGAACACAAAAACAAAACAAAACAAAAGAACCCACCCACATTAAAAAACTAAAAAAAAAAAAATACAAAAGAGAAAAAAAAACAAAACAATGACCTATCTAGACCAGAAGACTATTAAGGCAAGAAGCAACAAAGGAAACAAAAAAAAGAATAGAATGAGCTAGAGAATTAAAAAAAACTGAATAAACCAAAGAGAAACAAAAAAAAAAAATTTAAAGTTGCTATTTTATAAGGATTTTTATAATTTTAGAATTTCACATTTTTTCATATTTTGAAGGTAAATCGATTTTCAGGATTTACATTTGCATTCACATACAATAAATGAACTTTCCTTTATGAAAATTACAATTTCATTAAAGGGGGGTAGTTCATACGACATTCCATTGACCATCATTTTGAATTTTGGTGGTAAAACTTCTCGGGCTCATAACTCCTCGCTCGTTGCTCGGATTGACTATTCGTGCATACTGCCTGGAGTGCGTTTTAATATTTTTGGTTTTCTAATCCATTTTTCATAATTTTATTATTATTTTTCCAACCCTTCCTTTTATAAATTTTTTTAAAACTTCGGTGATTAAAATAAAAATTAAAAAAAATTAAAATTTCATAAATAAATGCAAGGGTGTGAAGAATGAGCTTCGATCCTTCATCTAAAATAATATTAATCTCATTCTGAAGTCATTTTGAATTTATAAAAAATTATTTAAAGTTGTTATTTTATAAAGATTTTTTATAATTTTGGAATTTCACATTTTTTCATATTTTGAAGGTAAATAGATTTTCAGGCTTTACATTTGCATTCACAGATAATAAATGAACTTTTCTTTATGAAAATTACAATTTCATTAAAGGGGGGTAGTTCATACGACATTCCATTGAGCATCATTTTGAATTTTGGGGGTAAAACTTCTCGTGGTCATAAATCCTCACTTGTTGCTCGGATTGACTATTAGTGCATATTTTTGGAAAGTTATCGAAAAGAGCTACAATAGGTAGTATGTTAGGTTTCACAAGTGCAAAGTTCTAAACTTCAATTTCCTGTCAATGTAAGTAATGTTTACAGTTATGTTTATGTATGGGTGTGCCTTGTTAGTAAGGTGTTGTAGGGGATTCAACACAAGTTCTGGTAAGAAAGTTTCAAGGATGACTAGGATCTACAATCTCAGCAGAAGGTTGGATATTGTAATAGGTTTTTTTTTTTTAATTTATTTGTGAAAAACATCCCAAAAGGGATGCCACTTTCGGGTAAGACCCAAGGAGGCAGGGGTATCCATTCTGCCAAAAAAGCCTAGGACTCGGACCTGGCCTACCACCTTTGACATACTCTTGGAGCAAACAAACACACAAAACCAAATTAAAAAAAAAAAAAATAACAACAAAAATAAAAAAATAAAATAAAAAACAAACTCCTTAAGTGTGTCAAAACCAAAAGCACAACCAAATACGCACAATTAGATAAAAGAAACCACAACACAAACCACATAGAAAAACACAAGAACCACATAACAAAACACAAACAAGACAAAAACAACAGAACACTACAAAGACAACTCAAAAAAACATGAAAAATAAACACAACCAAAACCTAAAAAATAAAATAAATAAAATAAAAATAAAAACAACCAACAACAAACAATAAACAAAAACAAAACACATAGAAAACACTCACACATAAAAAAATGAAATAACACAAACAAAGAGAAACCCAAGAACAAGAACGCAAAAAACATAAGAACAATAACAATAAACATAAAAAAAAAAAAAAAACAACAACAACAAAACACAAGAACAACAAAAAACAACACAAAAACAAAACAAAACAAAAGAACCCACCCACCTTTAAAAACTAAAAAAAAAAAAAGACAAAAGAAAAAAAAGAACAAAACAATGACCTATCTAGACCAGAAGACTATTAAGGCAAGAAGCAACAGAGGAAACAAAAAAAAGAATAGAATAAGCTAGAGAATTAAAAAAAATTGAATGAACCAAAGAGAAACAAAAAAAAAAATATTTAAAGTTGCTATTTTATAAGGATTTTTATAATTTTAGAATTTCACATTTTTTCATATTTTGAAGGTAAATCGATTTTCAGGCTTTACATTTGCATTCACATACAATAAATGAACTTTCCTTTATGAAAATTACAATTTCATTAAAGGGGGGTAGTTCATACGACATTCCATTGACCATCATTTTGAATTTTGGTGATATAACTTCCCGGGCTCATAACTCCTCGCTTGTTGCTCGGATTGACTGTTCGTGCATAATTTTTGAAAGCTCTTTAAAAGAGCTAAAACAACGTAGGACGACATCATACTGCCTGTAGTGCATTTTAATATTTTTGGTTTTCTAATCCATTTTTCATAATTTTATTATTATTTTTCCAACCCTTCCTTTTATAAGTTTTTTTAAAACTTCGGTGATTAAAATAAAAATTAAAAAAAATTAAAATTTCATAAATAAATGCAGGGGTGTGAAGAATGAGCTTCGATCCTTCATCTATAATAATTTTGATCTCATTCTGAAGTCATTTTGAATTTATAAAAATTATTTAAAGTTGATATTTTATAAAGATTTTTATAATTTTGGAATTTCACATTTTTTCATATTTTTTTTTTTTGATTGATAGAAAGGGTTTTGAAAGGTCCCTGAACCTTGTACAAGAGATATTACAATAAATCCAAATCGACCGAGGTGGTCTAAGAAGAAAGAAAAAGAAAACTTGCAAGCCTCCGCTTTAGGGAGGGTGTCGCGAAATCGCGACCAAAATGGTGATGTTGCGAAATCACGACAAGAAGCGCCGTTGAAGCCGAAGGAAGAAGAGAAGTCGCGAAATCGTGACAAGAATTGCCATCAGAGCCGAAGAGGGGAAGAAGTCGCGATATCGCTACAAGTTGCAAAGTGTCGCGATATCGCGACAAATTACAAGGTTAGAGCCGGTCGAGCAGAAGAGTCACGAAATCGTGACAGGAGAAAGAAGTCACGAAATCGCTACAAGAATTGAGAACGCTTCCGAAGAGAAAAGGTGTCGCGAAATCGTGAAAAGAATGCAGACCGCAACCATAATAGAAAATGAGCCCCGAAATCGCGACAAAAGTGGAAGCCTACTGCCAAGAGTAAATCGTGTCGTGAAATCGCGACAAAAATGAAGACCGTCGTTGAAGAGAAAAAATGTCGCGATATCGCGACAAAAATGAAAGTTCGCCGTTGGAGAGAAAAAAGGTCACGATATCACGACAACCTGGAAGCCCGTCGATGGAGAGAGATAAAGCATCGCGAAATCGTGACAAAAATGAAGACCGCCTTTGAAGAAAGAAAAATGTCGCGATATCGCGACAAGTTTACGCAGAACCACCCGGAGAGAAAAAGTGTCGCGATATCACGACAAGTTTGCAAAAGGGAACCCGAAGTGAAAAAGTGTCGCGATATCGCGACAAGATAGCAGAAAGGAACCCGAAGGGAAAAGGTGTCGCGATATCACGACAAGTTTGCAAAAAAACACCCGGAGAGAAAAGGTGTCGCGATATCGCGACAAGTTGGAAGGCCGCACCAGAGGGAGAGAAAGGTGTCACGATATCACGACAAAAAGCAACCTCGCGGCCAAGGCAAAAAGGATACCGCAACAAGCTAAGATTTTGCAGCCAACTTAGAAAATGCTCCAAGATGCCAAAACGCAGCCGAAAAACCCGAAGATCAGTAACCCACTCACATTGTGCAAACATTGGAACTTGAAGACACGTCCCTTAGGCCGATTGGAAAGGAATCTCTCCAGACCTGGATGTCTATTGCGTCAACTCCTTTATTAGCAAGCCAGTCCGCAGCTTTGTTTCCTTCCTGATATTGATGTTGAATGATTAATTCTAAATAGACACCAATTGGTGTCTTGCATTCATCGAAGATGGAAACAAGGGCCCAAGGAGGCATGGAGGTTCCTTTGAGCCAGTTGATGCAATGCAATGAGTCTCCTTGAGTTTTCATATTTTGAAGGTAAATAGATTTTCAGGATTTACATTTGCATTTATAGATAATAAATGAACTTTTCTTTATGAAAATTACAATTTCATTAAAGGGGGGTAGTTCATACGGCATTCCATTGAGCATCATTTTGAATTTTGGGGGTAAAACTTTTTGTGGTCATAAATCCTCACTTGTTGCTCGGATTGACTATTAGTGCATATTTTTGGAAAGTTATCGAAAAGAGCTACAATAGGTAGTATGTCAGGTTTCACAAGTGCAAAGTTCTAAACTTCAATTTCCTGTCAATGTAAGAAATGTTTACAGTTATGTTTATGTATGGGTGTGCCTTGTTAGTAAGGTGTTGTAGGGGATTCAACACAAGTTCTGGTAAGAAAGTTTCAAGGATGACTAGGATCTACAATCTCAGCAGAAGGTTGGATATTGTAATAGGTTTTTTTTTTAAATTTATTTGTGAAAAACATCCATTTCGCCAAAAACGCCTAGGACTCGGACCTGGCCTACCACCTTTGACATACTCAAGGAGCAAACAAACACACAAAACCAAATTAAAAAAATAATAATAACAACAAAAATAAAAAAATAAAATAAAAAACAAACTACTTGAGTGTGTCAAAACCAAAAGCACAACCAAACACACACAATAAGATAAAAGAAACCACAACACAAACCACATAGAAAAACACAAGAACCACATAACAAAACACAAACAAGACAAAAACAACAGAACACTACAAAGACAACCCAAAAAAACATGAAAAATAAACACAACCAAAACCTAAAAAATAAAATAAAAATAAAAACAACCAACAACAGACAATAAACAAAAACAAAAAACATAGAAAACACTCACACATAAAAAAATAAAATAACACAAACAAAGAGAAACCCAAGAACAAGAACGAAAAAAACACAAGAACAATAACAATAAACATAAAAAAAAAAAAACAACAACAACAAAAAAACACAAGAACAACAAAAAACAACACAAAGAACACAAAAACAAAACAAAACAAAAGAACCCACCCACCTTAAAAAACTAAAAAAAAAAAAAAAACAAAAGAAAAAAAAGAACAAAACAATGACCTATCTAGACCAGAAGACTATTAATGCAAGAATCAACAGAGGAAACAAAATAAAGAATAGAATGAGCTAGGGAACTAAAAAAACTGAATGAACCAAAGAGAAAAAAAAAAAAAACTAGGTACCTTCAGAACTGGAGCCATCCAAAGAAATGATAGAAATAAGAGCTTCCCTAACTTGAGAAGCCCACCATATAGGAGGGTGGCCATAACAAGTAAGATCACCTTTGTCCAAAGCCCAATTAGCTAAAACATCAGCACTCTTGTTTTGATCTCTGACCATATGATTGTAATCAACTTTTAAAAATCCCATTTGGATTAACTGAATCTTCTCAATAATTCTTTTTATTCTCCAATCCACCTTATGATTCTTAGGAGTCTTCAAGATATTAATCATAAGTTGAGAGTCAGACTCAACTAACACCTTTTTCCATCCAACCTTAGTAGCCTCCTGAAGACCTCTAAGGATACCATACCCCTCAGCAAGGTTATTGGAAAGAATACCCAAATTCTCAAGAAAAGTAAAAACCAGGGAGCCATCCGAAAGTCTACCAATTCCTCCCACACTGGCTTTTCTAGGGTTCCCTCTAGAGGCTCCATCAGTATTGAATTTTCCAAAATCCTTAGGAGGAGGTTGCCAATTTCTAGTCCTATCCATCTTACTAATACTCACATTCTCTTTAAGTCGGTTGCCCTTAGAAGGTTTAATATTCAATATTTGCATCACTTGATCCCATCTTTGGTGGGATTTTTGGGGGTGATTAAGGAGATGATGGACTGATTCAACTAAGTTGGCTATGGTCTTTTGCCAAATATAGTGAATATCCTTCCTATCTTGATTAAAAATTTGGCTATTCCTTTCATTCCAAATATTCCAAAGAAGAATGGTAGAACCCATCCAAACTAACTGCCTATTAAAATGATCAACACCCTCTTGATTAGGCCAATCCCTCCAAAGATGTTCAAAAGTGAAAAAATTGGACCACTGTAAGCCAAGTAAAGTTGTCATTCTCCTCCATAGCTCAGAGGCTAAAGTACACTCAATAAAAAGATGGTTGATATTTTCTACATTCTCTTCACACATTTCACATCTAAAAGGGCCATGAAAACCATGCTTCATAAGTTGCTCACCAATAAGCACCCTACGATGCAATAAAATCCAATTAAAGAACCTCACCTTAGGCTAGAGCTTTTAAGCCCACAATTGAGAAAATATGTCAAAAGAATGGTTGGGATTATTATGGCATAAGGTCAAATAACCTTGAGCAACTGAATACTCACCCTTAGTAGTGTCGTTCCATCCAAAATAATATTTTTCATGGGACCAAGAGAGGGATATCATATGAAGGATGCCTTGGATATCTTGTCTTTGCCTTTCTGGGGTTTGAATAGGCGAGTCGTCAATAGGGATCCAATATCTACCAACTTTTGAATTACCAGTATGGTACCGACAGTAATTAGCCACCTTTATCCAATTAGCTCGATGAAGCTCCTCCATCCAAGGCCTCCAATTGGGAAACTGAGTTATCAAAGGCTTGTGACCATCCCAAGAATATGTCCAAAAATTTGCATGTTGACCATTATGAATGATCCAAAATAATTTTTTCTTTATCAAATCCTCACCAGTCTTAAGAACTGCTAAAATGGGAGAACCTTTGGTAGGAAGTTGATAGCGAACAAGGTCTTCAAGACTTTTGTTCTTAGCATATTTAGCATGGAGATTATTGGCCCAAAGAGCATTGGGGTTATGCAACATCCTCCAATATAATTTAGCAGCTAAAGCTTTGTTATTATTAATTGAAGATCGGAATCCTAACCCCCCTTCACTCTTAGGAAGACATAAAGTATCCCATTTCATAAAGTATACATAAAGTAATAGGTTTTGGGTTAACCTGCAAAACCCGGTAATTAATGAAGACTTTTATTTGCCAAAAAAAACTATAGTGCATTTTAACATTTTTGGCTTTTTGGTCCTTTTTCCATATATATTTTTTATTTTTCTAACCCTTTTGCAGATTTTTTATAAACTTTAGTGACTAAAATAAAAATTAAAATAAACTAAAATTTCATAAATAAATGCATTGGGATGAAGAATGAGCTCCGATACTTCATCCAAAATAATTTTTATCTCAGTCTGAAGTAATTTCGAATTTATAAAAATTCTTTAATCTTGATATTTTATAAGGATTTTTATAATTTCGAAATTTCACATTTTTTTCATATTTTCAATGCAAATCGATTTTCAGGCTTTGTATTTGCATTCACATAAAATAAATGAACTTTTATTTATGAAAGATACAATTTCATTAAAGGGCGGTAGTTCATATGACATTCCATTGACCATCATTTTGAATTTTGGGGATAAAACTTTTCGGGGTCATAACTCATCGCTCGTTGCTCGTATTAACTACTAGTGCATTGTTTTCGAAAGCTCTCGAAAAGAGCTACAGCAACGTAGGACGTCATCATACTGACTGTAGTGTGTTTTAATAATTTTTTTTTTCTAATCCATTTTTCATAATTTTATTTTCATTTTTCTAACCCTTATTTATGCAGATTTTTTTTAAACTTCGACGACTAAAATCAAAATAAAATTTTTATAAATAAATACGTTATTTAAAATCATTATAAAGTCATTTTGAATTTATAAAAATTATTTAAATTTGTTATTTTATAAGGATTTTTGTAATTTCAAAATTTCACATTTTTTCATATTTTGAAGGTAAATCGATTTCAAGCTTTACATTTGCATTCACAGACAATAAATGAACTTTTCTTTATGAAAATTACAATTTCATTAAAGGGGGATAGTTCATACAACATTCCATTGATCATCATTTTGAATTTTGGGGGTAAAACTTTCTGGGGTCATAACTCCTCACTCGTTGCTCGGATTGACTGTTAGTGCATCCTTTATGAAAGCTCTCGAAAAGAGCTAGAACAACATAGGACGACATTATACTGACTGTAGTGTGTTTTAATATTTTTGGTTTTCTAGTCCATTTTCCATAATTTTATTTTTATTTTTTTAACCCTTCTTTTTGCAGATTTTTTTTAAACTTCGCAGACTAAAATAAAAATTAAAAAAAATAAAATTTTATAAATAAATGCATGGGTGTGAAAAATGAGCTTCAATATTTCATCCGAAATAATTTTGATCTCATTATGAAGTCATTTTGAATTTATAAAAATTATTTAAAATTGTTGTTTTATAAATATTTTTATAATTTCATATTTTTTTCATATTTTGAAGGTAAATTTATTTTTCGGCTTTACAATAAAGGAAATTCCCTTTATAAAAATTACAATTTCTTTAAAGGGGGGTAGTTCATACAAAAACGTAGGACGACATTATACGGATTGTAGTGTGTTTTAATATTTTTGGTTTTCTAGTCCATTTTCTATAATTTTATTTTTATTTTTCTAACCCTTCATTTTGTAGATTTTTTTTTAACTTCGACGACTAAAATAAAAATTAAAAAAAATTAAAATTTCATAAATAAATGTATGGGTGTAAAAAATGAGTTTCAATATTTCATCCGAAATAATTTTGATATCATTTTAAAGTCATTTTGAATTTATAAAAAATATTTAAAATTGTTGTTTAATAAGTATTTTTATAATTTCATAATTTCATATTTTTTCATATTTTGAAGGTAAATCGATTTTCAGGATTTGCATTTGCATTCACAAACAATAAATGAACTTTCCTTTATGAAAATTACAATTTTATTAAAGGGCGGTAGTTCATACGACATTCCATTGACCATCATTTTGAATTTTGGAGGTAAAACTTTCTGGGGTCATAACTCCTCGCTCGTTGCTCGGATTGACTATTAGTGCATACTTTCTGAAATCTCTCAAAAAGCGCTACAACACCGTAGGATGCAATTATACTAACTGTATTGTGTTTTAATATTTTTTGTTTTCAAGTCCATTTTTCATAATTTTATTTTTATTTTTCTATCCCTTTCTTTTGTAATTTTTTTTTTAAACTTCGGCGACTAAAATAAAAATAAAAATAAATAAAATTTTATAAACAAATGCATAGGTGTGAAAAATGAGCTTCAATATTTCATTCGAAATAATTTTTATCTCATTTTGAAGTCATTTTGAATTTATAAAAATTATTTAAAGTTGGTATTTTATAAGGATTTTTATAATTTTGGAATTTCACATTTTTTTTATATTTTGAAGGTAAATCGATTTTCACGCTCTACATTTGCATTCTTTTTTTTTTTAATTTGTGGAAAACATCCCAAAAGGGATGCCACTTTCGGGTAAGACCCAAGGAGGCAGGGGTATCCATTCCACCAAAAATACCCAAGACACGGACTTGGCCTACCACCTTTGACATACTCAAGGAGCAAACAAACACACAAAACCAATTTAAAAATAAGTAAATAACAACACAAATAATAAAATAAAATAAAAATCATGCTCCTTGAGTGTGTCAAAAACAAAAGCACAACCAAACATGCACAATAAGATAAAATAAACCACAATACAAAACACATAGAAAAACACAAGAACCACATAACAAAACACAAACAAGACAAAAACAACATAACACTACAAAGACATAACCCCAAAAAAAACAAGAAAAATAAACACAACCAAAACCTAAAAAATTAAAAAAAAAAAAATTAAAAAAAAAATAAAAAACAAATGAACTTTGGTTTATGAAAATTACAATTTCTTTAAAGGGGGTAGTTCATATGGTATTCCACTGACCATCATTTTGAATTTTGGGACAAAACTTTATAGGGTCGTAACTCCTCGCTCGTTGCTTGGATTGACTATTAGTGCATACTTTCTGAAAGCTCTTGAAAAGAGCTACAACAACGTAGGACGGTATTATACTGACTTTAGTGTGTTTTAATATTTTTGGTTTTCTAGTCCATTTTTCATAATTTTATTTTTATTTTTCTAACGCTTCCTTTTGTAGATTTTTTTTAAACCTCGATGACTAAAATAAATATTAAAAAAAATAAAATTTAATAAATAAATGTATGGGTATGAAAAATGAGCTTCAATATTTCATCCGAAATAATTTTGATCTCATTCTGAAGTCATTTTGAATTTATAAAAACTACTTAAAATTGTTGTTTTATAAGGATTTTTATAATTTCATATTTTTTTATATTTTGAAGGTAAATCAATTTTCAAGCTTTGCATTTGCATTCAGAGACAATAAATGAACTTTCATTTATGAAAATTACAATTTCATTAAAGGGCGGTAGTTCATAGGGCATTCGATTGACCATTATTATGAATTTTGAGGGTAAAACTTTTCGGGGTCATAACTCCTCGCTCATTGCTCGGATTGACTGTTAGTGCATACTTTATGAAAGTTCTTTAAAAGAGTTATAAAAACGTAGAACGACATTATGCTTTCTATAGTGTATTTTAATATTTATGGTTTTTTAGTCCATTTTCCATAATTTTATTTTTATTTTTCTAACCCTTCCTTTTGCACGACTATAATAAAAATTAAAATTAAAATTAAATTTTCATAAATAAATGCATGGTGTGAAAAATGAGCTTCAATATTTCATCTGAAATATTTTTGATCTCTTTCTGAAGTCATTTTGAATTTATAAAAATTATTTAAAGTTGCTATTTTATAAGGATTTTTATAATTTCGGAATTTCACATTTTTTCATATTTTGAAGGCAAATTGATTTTTAGGTATTGCATTTGCATTCACAGACAATAAATGAACTTTCCTTTATGACTTCCTAAGGTCATAACTAATAGTCAATATTTCATCCGAAAAGAGCTACAACAACGTAGGACGACATTATACTAATTGTAGTGTGTTTTAATATTTTTGGTTTTCCAGTCCATTTTCCATAATTTTATTTTTAAATTTCGGTGACTAAAAAAAAAAAAAATCATAAATAAATGCATGGGTGTGAAAATGAGCTTCAATATTTCATCCGAAATAATTTTGATCTCATTTTGAAGTCATTTTGATTTTATAAAAATTATTTAAAAATTTTGTTTTATAAGGATTTTTATAATTTCATATTTTTTTCACATTTTGAATGTAAATTGATTTTCAGGCTTTGCATTTGCATTCCTGAGACAATAAATGAATTGACTATTAGTGCATACTTTCTGAAAGCTCTCGAAAAGAGCTACAACAACGTAGGACGACATCATACTGACTATAGTGTGGTTTAATATTTTTGGTTTTCTAATCAATTTTCCATAATTTTATTTTTATTTTTCTAACCCTTCTTTTTGTAGTTTTTTTTTTTAAACTTCGTTGACTAAAATAAAAATTTAAAAAAATTAAAATTTCGTAAATAAATACAAGGGTGTGAAAAATGAGCTTCGATCCTTCATCCGAAATAATTTTGATCTCATTCTCAAGTCATTTTGAATTTATAAAAATGATTTAAAGTTGATATTTTATAAGGATTTTTATAATTTTGGAATTTTATATTTTTTCATATTTTGAAGGTAAATCGATTTTCAGGCTTTACATTTGCATTCATAGATAATAAATGAACTTTTCTTTATGAAAATTACAATTTCATTAAAGGGGGTAGTTCATACGACATTCCATTGATCATCATTTTGAATTTTGGGGGTAAAATTTTCTGGGGTCATAACTCCTTGCTCGTTGCTCGGATTGACTATTAGTGCATACTTTCTGTAAGCTCTCGAAAAAAGCTACAACATTATAGGATGCCATTATATTAATTGTAGTGTGTTTTAATCTTTTTTTTTTCTAGTCCATTTTCCATAATTTTATTTTTATTTTTCTAAACTTTTCTTTTGTAGATTTTTTTTAATAGTCAAATTTCGGATGAAGAATGAGCTTCAATCCTTCATCAGAAATAATTTTGATCTCATTCGAATTTATAAAAATTATTTAAAGTTGCTAATTTATAAGGATTTTTATAATTTCAAAATTTCACATTTTTTCATATTTTGAAGGCAAATCGATTTTCAGGCTTTGCATTTGCATTCACAGACAATAAATGAACTTTCCTTTATGACTTCTTGGGGTCATAACTAATAGTCAATCTTTCATCTGAAATAATTTTGATCTCATTTTGAAGTCATTTCGAATTTATATAAAAAATTTAAAATTGTTGTTTTATAAAGATTTTTATAATTTAGGAATTTCTAATTTTTTATATTTTGAAGGTAAATCCATTTTCAGGCCTTGCATTTGCATTCACAAACAATAAATGAACTTCCTTTATGAAAATTTCAATTTCTTTAAAGGGGGGTAGTTCATACAGCATTCAATTGGGCATCATATTGAATTTTGGGGGTAAACCTTTTCAGAGTCATAACTCCTCGCTCGTTGCTCAGATTGACTATTAGTGCATACTTTCTGAAAGCTCTCGAAAAGAGCTACAACAACATATGATGACATTATACTGACTGTAGTGTGTTTTAATATTTTTGGTTTTTTAGTCTATTTTCCATAATTTTATTTTTATTTTTCTAAGCATTCCTTTTGCAGATTTTTTTTAAACTTAAATATTGCATGGGTGTGAAAAATGAGCTTCAATATTGCATTCGAAATAAGTTTTATCTCATTCTGAAGTCATTTTGAATTTATAAAAATTCTTTAAAATTGTTGTTTTATAAGAATTTTTATAATTTCAGAATTTCATATTTTTTTCATATTTTGAAGGTAAATCAAATTTTCGGCTTTGCATTTGCATTCACAAACAATAAATGAACTTCCCTTTATGAAAATTATAATTTTTTTAAAGGGGGTAGTTCATACAGCTTTCCATTGGGAATCATTTTGAATTTTGGGGGTAAATCTTCCCGAGGTCATAACTCCTCACTTGTTGCTCGTATTGACTATTAGTGCATATTTTTAGAAAGATTTCGAAAAGAGCTACAATAGCATAGTATGTCATCATACTACCTATAGTGAATTTTAACATTTTTTGCTTTTTGGTCTTTTTTCTATAATTTTATTTTTATTTTTCTAACCCTTTTGCAAATTTTTTATAAACTTCAATGACTAAAATAAAAATAAAAATAATATAAAGTTTCATAAATAAATTCATTGGTATGAAGAATGAGCTTCGATCCTTCATCCAAAATAATTTTGATCTCATTCTGAAGTCATTTCGAATTTATAAAAATTATTTAATGTTGCTATTTTATAAGGATTTTTATAATTTCAAAATTTCAATTTTTTTTTCATATTTTGAATGCAAATCGATTTTCAGGCTTTGCATTTGCATTCACAAAAAATAAATGAACTTTTCTTTATGAAAATTACAATTTCATTAAAGGACAGTAGTTCATACGACATTCCATTGACCATCATTTTGAATTTTGGAGGTAAAACTTTCCGGGGTCATAACTCATCGCTCGTTGCTCGAATTGACTACTAGTGCATACTTTTAGAAAGCTCTCGAAAAGAGCTACAACAACATAGGATGAAATCATACTGACTGTAGTGTGTTTTAATATTTTTAGTTTTCTAATCTATTTTTCATAATTTTATTTTTATTTTTCTAACCCTTCTTTATGTAGATATTTTTAAACTTCGACGACTAAAATAAAAATTAAAAAAATTAAAATTTTATAAATAAATACGTGGGTGTGAAGAATGAGCTTCGATACTTCATCCGAAATAATTTTGATCTCATTATGAAGTCATTTCGAATTTATAAAAATTATTTAAAGTTGTTATTTTATAAGGAATTTTGTAATTTCAAAATTTCACATTTTTTCATATTTTGAAGGTAAATCGATTTTCAAGCTTTACATTTGCATTCACAGACAATAAATGAACTTACCTTTATGAAAATTACAATTTCATTAAAGTGGGATAGTTCATACGACATTCCATTGAGCATCATTTTGAATTTTGAGGGTAAAACTTTTTACGGTTATAACTCCTCACTCGTTGCTCGGATTAACTGCTAGTGCATACTTTATGAAAGCTCTCGAAAAGAGCTACAACAACGTAGGACGACATTATACTGACTGTAGTGTGTTTTAATATTTTTGGTTTTCTAGTCCATTTTCTATAATTTTATTTTTATTTTTCTAACCCTTCCTTTTGCAATTTTTTTAAAACTTCGACGACTAAAATAAAAGATAAAAATAAAATAAAATTTTATAAATAAATGCATGGGTGTGAAAAATGAGCTTCATTATTTCATCCAAAATATTTTTTTTTTTTTTTTTTCATGGTGGAATCGGCAGCCGCCACGAATCCATGCAGGTTGTCCAGCTTTTATGGCCACCATAGCATTCTACGTTGTCTGCCCCGGAAGCCGCCACATAGATCTTCGCGCATTCCGCCCCTATAACCACCATGCCATAATCATTTTAAACCTTTTATGCCACTGAAAGCACCAGGAAAGGGACAAGCGTTCAGTCCGGTGAGGCTTGAGATTTGAACCTTGGACCTTTGCCCCCTTTATGGGGTTTAGATGAACCTTTTGGTCTACACCTCGGACCTAAAATTAAAACTATTAAAGTTTAATCTAAAATAATTTTAATCTCATTCTGAAGTCATTTTGAATTTATAAAAATTATTTAAAGTTGATGTTTTATAAGAATTTTTATAATTTTGGAATTCTTTATTTTTTCATATTTTGAAGATAAATCGATTTTCAGGCTTTGCATTTGCATTCAGAGGAAATAAATGAAATTCCCTTTATGAAAATTACAATTTCATTAAAGGGGGTAGTTCATACGACATTCCATTGGCCATCATTTTGAATTTTGGGGGTAAAACTTCTTAGGGTCATAACTCCTCGCTTGTTGCTCGGATTGAATATTAGTGCATACTTTCTGAAAGCTCTCGAAAAGAGCTACAACAACGTAGAACAGAATCATACTGACTGTAGTGTGTTTTAATAATTTCGTTTTTCTAATCCATTTTCCATAATTTTATTATTATTTTTCCAACCCTTATTTTTGGAGTTTTTCTAAACTTCGGCGGCTAAAATAAAAATAAAAATAAATTAAAATTTCATAAATAAATGCATGGGTGTGAAAAATGAGTTTCAATATTTCATCCAAAATAATTTTGATATCATTTTTTTTTATTTGTGGAAAACATACCAAAAGGGATGCCACTTTCGGGTAAGACCCGAGGAGGTAGGGATATCCATTCCACCAAAAACACCTAGGACTCGGACCTGGCATACCATCTTTGACATACTCAAGGAGCAAACAAACACACAAAACCAATTTAAAAATAAGTAAATAACAACAAAAATAATAAAATAAAATAAAACACATGCTCGAAACCACAACACAAACCACATAGGAAAACACAAGAACCACATAACAAAACACAAAAAAGACAAAAACAATAGAACACTACAAAGACAACCAAAAAATAAAAATAAAAAAATAAACACAACCAAAACCTAAAAAATTAAAAAATAAAATAAAAAACAACCAACAACAGACAATAAACAAAAACAAAAAACATAGAAAACACTCACCCATAAAAACACGAAATAACACAAACAAAGAGAAACCCAATAACAAGAACGAAAAAAACACAAGAACAATAACAAAAAACATAAAAAAAAAAAAACAAAAACAAAAACAAAACAACAAAAACACAAGAACAAAAAAAACAACACAAAGAACACAAAACAAAACAAAATAAAAAAACCCACCCACCTTAAACAACTAAACAAAAAAAACAAAAAACAAAAAATAAATAAAAAATGAACAAAACAAAGACCTATCTAGACCAGAAGACTATTAAGGCAAGAATCAACAGAGGAAACAAAATAAAGAATAAAAATAGCTAGGGAACTACATTTTGATATCATTTTGAAGACATTTTGAATTTATAAAAATTATTTAAATTTGTTGTTTTATAAGTATTTTTATAATTTCATAATTTCATATTTTTTCATATTTTGAAGGTAAATCGATTTTCAGGATTTGCATTTGCATTCACAGACAATAAATGAACTTTCCTTTATGAAAATTACAATTTTATTAAAGGGCGGTAGTTCATACGACATTCCATTGACCATCATTTTGAATTTTGGGGGTAAAACTTTCTAGGGTCATAACTCCTCGCTCGTTGCTTGGATTGACTATTAGTGCATACTTTTTGAAAGCTCTCGAAAAGAGCTACAACATCGTAGGATGCAATTATACTAACTGTAGTATGTTTTAATATTTTTTGTTTTCAAGTCCATTTTTCGTAATTTTATTATTATTTTTATAACCCTTTCTTTTGTAAATTGTTTTTTAATTTTGGCGACTAAAATAAAAATAAAAATAAATAAAATTTTATAAATAAATGCATAGGTGTACAAAATGAGCTTTAATATTTCATCCAAAATAATTTTGATCTCATTCTGAAGTCATTTTGAATTTATAAAAATTATTTAAAGTTGCTATTTTATAAGGATTTTTATAATTTAGGAATTTCACATTTTTTTATATTTTGAAAGTAAATCGATTTTCACGCTTTACATTTGCATTCATAGACAATAAATGAACTTTCCTTTATGAAAATTACAATTTCATTAAAGGGGGGTAGTTCATATGGTATTCCATTGACCATCATTTTGAATTTTGGGGCAAAACTTTCCAGGGTCATAACTCCTCGCTCGTTGCTCGAATTGACTATTAGTGCATACTTTCTGAAAGCTCTCGAAAAGAGCTACAACAATGTAGGATGGTATTGTACTTACTATAGCGTGTTTTAATATTTTTGGTTTTCTAGTCCATTTTCCATAATTTTATTTTTGGTTTTCTAGTCCATTTTCCATAATTTTATTTTTATTTTTCTAACCCTTTTGCAGATTTTTTTTAAACTTCGACGACTAAAATAAAAATAAAAATTTAATAAATAAATCCATGGGTGTAAAAAATGAGCTTCAATATTTCATCCGAAATATTTTTGATCTCATTCTGAAGTCATTTTGAATTAATAAAAATTACTTAAAATTGTTGTTTTATAAGGATTTTTATAATTTCATAATTTCATATTTTTTTTATATTTTAAAGGTAAATCAATTTTTAGGCTTTGCATTTGCATTTAGAGACAATAAATGAACTTTCATTTATGAAAATTACAATTTCATTAAAGGGCGGTAGTTCATATGGCATTCCATTGACCATCATTTTGAATTTTGGGGGTAAAACTTTTCGGAGTCAACTCCTCACTCGTTGCTCGGATTGACTGTTAGTGCATAATTTCTAAAATCTCTTGAAAAGAGTTACAACAACATTGGACGACATTATACTGACTGTAGTGTATTTTAATATTTTTGGTTTTCTAGTCCATTTTCCATAATTTTATTTTTATTTTTCTAACCCTTCCTTTTGCAGATTTTTTTTAAACTTCGATGACTTAAATAAAAATTAAAAAAAAAAAAAATTAATAAATAAATGCATGGGTGAAAAATGAGCTTCAATATTTCATCCAAAATAATTTTGATCTCATTCTGAAGTCATTTTGAATTTATAAAAATTACTTAAAATTGTTGTTTTATAGGGATTTTTATAATTTCATATTTTTTTATATTTTGAAGGTAAATCGATTTTTAGGATTTGCATTTGCATTCAAAGACAATAAATGAAATTTCCTTTATGAAAATTACAATTTCATTAAAGGGCGGTAGTTCATACGGTATTCCATTGACCATCATTTTGAAAAAATTAAATTTCCAACCCTCGCTTGTTGCTCAGATTGAATATTAGTGCATACTTTCTGAAAGCTCTCGAAAAGAGCTACAACAACGTAGAACAGAATCATACTGACTGTAGTGTGTTTTAATAATTTCGTTTTTCTAATCCATTTTCCATAATTTTATTATTATTTTTCCAACCCTTATTTTTGGAGTTTTTCTAAACTTCGACGGCTAAAATAAAAATAAAAAAAAATTAAATTTCATAAATAAATGCATGGTTTGAAAAATGAGCTTCAATATTTCATCCAAAATAATTTTGATCTCATTCTGAAGTCATTTCGAATTTATAAAAATTATTTAATTTTGCTATTTTATAAAGATTTTTAAAATTTTGGAATTTCACTTTTTTTCATATTTTGAAGGCAAATTGATTTTCAGGCTTTGCATTTGCATTCACAGACAATAAATGAACTTTCCTTTATGACTTTCTGGGGTCATAACTAATAGTCAATCTTTCATCTGAAAAGAGCTACAACAACGTAGGATGACATTATACTGACTGTAGTGTGTTTTAATATTTTTGTTTTTCTAGCCCATTTTTCATAATTTTATTTTTAAACTTCGATGACTAAAATAAAAAAAATAAATAAATAAATTCATAAATAAATGCATGGGTGTGAAAAATGAGCTTCAATATTTCATCCGAAATAATTTTGATCTCATTTTGAATTTATAAAAATTATTTAAAATTTTTGTTTTATAAGGTTTTTTATAATTTCATATTTTTTTCACATTTTGAAGGTAAATTGATTTTCAGGCTTTGCATTTGCATTCACGGACAATAAATGAACTTTCCTTTATAAAAATTACAATTTCTTTAAAGGGTGGTAGTTCATACGACATTCCATTGAACATCATTTTGAATTTTGTGGGTAA
The DNA here is from genome assembly GCA_028583015.1 of Wollemia nobilis. NCBI lineage: Eukaryota > Viridiplantae > Streptophyta > Pinopsida > Araucariales > Araucariaceae > Wollemia > Wollemia nobilis. The sequence goes on from JAQPPZ010016890.1 coordinate 10,792,270, forward strand.
AACTTTTCGGGGTCATAACTCCTCGCTTGTTGGTCGGATTGACTAGTAGTGCATACTTTCCAAAAGCTCTCGAAAAGAGCTACAACAACGTAGGACGACATCATATTGACTATAGTGTGTTTTAATATTTTTGGTTTTCTAATCCATTTTCCATAATTTTATTTTTATTTTTCTAACCCTTCTTTTTGCAGACTTTTTTAAACTTCGGTGACTAAAATAAAAATTAAAAAAAAATAAAATTTCATAAATAAATGCATGGGTGTTAAAAATGAGCTTCGATCCTTCATCCAAAATAATTTTAATATCGTTTTGAAGTCATTTTGAATTTATAAAAATTATTCAAAATTGTTGTTTTATAAGTATTTTTATAATTTCATATTTTTTCGTATTTTGAAGGTAAATCGATTTTCAGGGTTTACATTTGCATTTAGGGAAAATAAATGAACTTTCCTTTATGAAAATTACAATTTCATTAAAGGACGGTAGTTCATACAACATTCCATTGACCATCATTTTGAATTTTGGGGGTAAAACTTTCGGGGTCATAACTCCTCGCTCGTTGCTCGAATTGATTGTTAATGCATACTTTCTGAAATCTCTTGAAAAGAGATACAACAACGTAGGATGACATTATACTAAATGTAGTGTGTTTTAATATTTTTGGTTTTCTAGTCCATTTTCCATAATTTTATTTTTATTTTTCTAACCCTTCCTTTTGTAGATTTTTTTAAACTTTGGCAACTAAAATAAAAATTAAAATAAATTAAAATTTCATAAATAAATGCATGGGTGTGAAAAATGAGCTTCAATATTTCATCCGAAATAATTTTGATCTCATTCTGAAGTCATTTTGAATTTATAAAAATTACTTAAAATTGTTGTTTTATAAGGATTTTTATAATTTCATAATTTCATATTTTTTATATTTTGAAGGTAAATCGATTTTCAGGCTTTGCAATTATATTCGGAGACAATAAATAAACTTTTCTTTATGAAAATTACAATTTCATTAAAGGGCGGTAGTTCATACGGTATTCCATTGACCATCATTTTGAATTTTGAGGTAAAACTTTTCGGGGTCATAACTCCTCGCTCATTGCTCGAATTGACTGTTAGTGCATACTTTATGAAAGCTCTTGAAAAGAGTTACAACAACGTAGGACAACATTATACTGACTATAGTGTGTTTTAATATTTTTGGTTTTCTAGTCTATTTTCCATAATTTTATTTTTAATTTTCTAATCCTTCCTTTTGCACGACTATAATAAAAATTAAAAAAAAATAAATTTCATAAATAAATGCATGGTTTGAAAAATGAGCTTCAATATTTCATCCAAAATAATTTTGATCTCATTCTGAAGTCATTTCGAATTTATAAAAATTATTTAATTTTGCTATTTTATAAAGATTTTTAAAATTTTGGAATTTCACTTTTTTTCATATTTTGAAGGCAAATTGATTTTCAGGCTTTGCATTTGCATTCACAGACAATAAATGAACTTTCCTTTATGACTTCCTGGGGTCATAACTAATAGTCAATCTTTCATCTGAAAAGAGCTACAACAACGTAGGACAACATTATACTGACTGTAGTGTGTTTTAATATTTTTGGTTTTCTAGCCCATTTTCCATAATTTTAATTTTAAACATTGGTGACTAAAATAAAATAAAATAAAAAATTCATAAATAAATGCATGGGTGTGAAAAATGAGCTTCAATATTTCATCCGAAATAATTTTGATCTCATTTTGAATTTATAAAAATTATTTAAAATTTTTGTTTTATAAGGATTTTTATAATTTCGTATTTTTTTACATTTTGAAGGTAAATTGATTTTCAGGCTTTGCATTTGCATTCATGGACAATAAATGAACTTTCCTTTATAAAAATTACAATTTCTTTAAAGGGTGGTAGTTCATACGACATTCCATTAACAATCATTTTGAATTTTGTGGGTAAAACTTTTCAGGGTCATAACTCCTCGCTCGTTGGTCGGATTGACTAGTAGTGCATATTTTCCAAAAGCTCTCGAAAAGAGCTACAACAACGTAGGACGACATTATACTGACTATAGTGTGTTTTAATATTTTTGGTTTTCTAATCCATTTTCCATTATTTTATTTTTATTTTTCTAACCCTTCTTTTTGCAGACTTTTTTAAACTTCGGTGACTAAAAAAAAAATTAAAAAAAAAAAAATTCATAAATAAATGCATGGATGTTAAAAATGAGCTTCGATCCTTCATCCAAAATAATTTTAATATCGTTTTGAAGTCATTTTGAATTTATAAAAATTATTCAAAATTGTTGTTTTATAAGTATTTTTATAATTTCATATTTTTTCGTATTTTGAAGGTAAATCGATTTTCAGGGTTTGCATTTGCATTTAGGGAAAATAAATGAACTTTCCTTTATGAAAATTACAATTTCATTAAAGGACGGTAGTTCATACAACATTCCATTGACCATCATTTTGAATTTTGGGGGTAAAACTTTCTGGGGTCATAACTCCTCGCTCGTTGCTCGAATTGACTGTTAATGCATACTTTCTGAAATCTCTTGAAAAGAGATACAACAACGTAGGACGACATTATACTAAATGTAGTGTGTTTTAATATTTTTGGTTTTCTAGTCCATTTTCCATAATTTTATTTTTATTTTTCTAACCCTTCCTTTTGTAGATTTTTTTAAACTTTGGCAACTAAAATAAAAATTAAAATAAATTAAAATTTCATAAATAAATGCATGGGTGTGAAAAATGAGCTTCAATATTTCATCCGAAATAATTTTGATCTCATTCTGAAGTCATTTTGAATTCATAAAAATTACATAAAATTGTTGTTTTATAAGGATTTTTATAATTTCATAATTTCATATTTTTTTATATTTTGAAGGTAAATCGATTTTCAGGCTTTGCAATTTCATTCAGAGACAATAAATGAACTTTTCTTTATGAAAATTACAATTTCATTAAATGGCGGTAGTTCATACGGTATTCCATTGACCATCATTTTGAATTTTGAGGTAAAACTTTTCGGGGTCATAACTCCTCGCTCGTTGCTCGAATTGACTGTTAGTGCATACTTTATGAAAGCTCTTGAAAAGAGTTACAACAACGTAGGACAACATTATACTGACTATAGTGTGTTTTAATATTTTTGGTTTTCTAGTCTATTTTTCATAATTTTATTTTTAATTTTCTAATCCTTCCTTTTGCACGACTATAATAAAAATAAAAATAAAATTAAATTTCATAAATAAATGCATGGTTTGAAAAATGAGCTTCAATATTTCATCCAAAATAATTTTGATCTCATTCTGAAGTCATTTCGAATTTATAAAAATTATTTAATTTTGCTATTTTATAAGGATTTTTAAAATTTTGGAATTTCACTTTTTTTCATATTTTGAAGGCAAATTGATTTTCAGGCTTTGCATTTGCATTCACAGACAATAAATGAACTTTCCTTTATGACTTCCTGGGGTCATAACTAATAGTCAATCTTTCATCTGAAAAGAGCTACAACAACGTAGGACAACATTATACTGACTGTAGTGTGTTTTAATATTTTTGGTTTTCTAGCCCATTTTCCATAATTTTAATTTTAAACATTGGTGACTAAAATAAAATAAAAAAAAAAATTCATAAATAAATGCATGGGTGTGAAGAATGAGCTTCAATATTTCATCCAAAATAATTTTGATCTCATTTTGAATTTATAAAAATTATTTAAAATTTTTGTTTTATAAGGATTTTTATAATTTCATATTTTTTTTACATTTTGAAGGTAAATTGATTTTCAGGCTTTGCATTTGCATTCATGGACAATAAATGAACTTTCCTTTATAAAAATTACAATTTCTTTAAAGGGTGGTAGTTCATACGACATTCCATTAACAATCATTTTGAATTTTGTGGGTAAAACTTTTCAGGGTCATAACTCCTCGCTCGTTGGTCGGATTGACTAGTAGTGCATATTTTCCAAAAGCTCTCGAAAAGAGCTACAACAATGTAGGACGACATCATATTGACTATAGTGTTTTTTAATATTTTTGGTTTTCTAATCCAATTTCCATAATTTTATTTTTATTTTTCTAACCCTTATTTTTGCAGATTTTTTTTAAACTTCGGTGACTAAAAAAAAAATTAAAAAAAAATAAATTTTCATAAATAAATGCATGGGTGTTAAAAATGAGCTTCGATCCTTCATCCAAAATAATTTTAATATCTTTTTGAAGTCATTTTGAATTTATAAAAATTATTTAAAATTATTGTTTTATAAGTATTTTTATAATTTCATAATTTCATATTTTTTCGTATTTTGAAGGTAAATCGATTTTCAGGGTTTGCATTTGCATTTAGGGAAAATAAATGAGCTTTCCTTTATGAAAATTACAATTTCATTAAAGGACGGTAGTTCATACAACATTCTATTGACCATCATTTTGAATTTTGGGGGTAAAACTTTCCGGGGTCATAACTCCTCGCTCGTTGCTTGAATTGACTGTTAGTGCATACTTTTTGAAAGCTCTTGAAAAGAGATACAACAACGTTGGACGACATTATACTAAATGTAGTGTGTTTTAATATTTTTGGTTTTCTAGTCCATTTTTCATAATTTTATTTTTATTTTTCTAACCCTTCCTTTTGTAATTTTTTTTTAAACTTTGGCAACTAAAATAAAAATTAAAATAAATTAAAATTTAATAAATAAATGCATGGGTGTGAAAAATGAGCTTCAATATTTCATCCGAAATAATTTTGATCTCATTTTGAAGTCATTTTGAATTTATAAAAATTACATAAAATTGTTGTTTTATAAGGATTTTTGTAATTTCATAATTTCATATTTTTTTATATTTTGAAGGTAAATCGATTTTCCGGCTTTGCATTTTCATTCAGAGACAATAAATGAACTTTCCTTTATGAAAATTACAATTTCATTAAAGGGCGGTAGTTCATACGGTATTCCATTGACCATCATTTTGAATTTTGAGGTAAAACTTTCCGGGGTCATAACTCCTCGCTCGTTGCTCGGATTGACTGTTAGTGCATACTTTATGAAAGCTCTTGAAAAGAGTTACAACAACGTAGGACAACATTATACCGACTATAGTGTGTTTTAATATTTTTGGTTTTCTAGTCTATTTTCCATAATTTTATTTTTAATTTTCTAATCCTTCCTTTTGCATGGCTTTAATAAAAATTAAAAAAAAAAAATCATAAATAAATGTATGGTGTGAAAAATGAGCTTCAATATTTCATCCGAAATAATTTTGATCTCATTCTGAAGTCATTTTGAATTTATAAAAATAATTTAAAGTTGTTATTTTATAAAGATTTTTATATTTTTGGAATTTCACATTTTTTCATATTTTGAAGGCAAATCGATTTTCAGGCTTTGCATTTGCATTTACAAACAATAAATGAACTTTCCTTTGACTTATTGGGGTCATAACTAATAGTCAATCTTTCATCTGAAAAGAGCTACAACAACGTAGGACAACATTATACTGATTGTAGTGTGTTTTAATATTTTTGGTTTTCTAGTCCATTTTCCATAATTTTATTTTTAAACTTTGGTGACTAAAATAAAATAAAATAAAAAATTCATAAATAAATGCATGGGTGTGAAAAATGAGCTTCAATATTTCATTGAAATAATTTTGATCTCATTTTGAAGTCATTTTGAATTTATAAAAATTATTTAAAATTTTTGTTTTATAAGGATTTTTATAATTTCATATTTTTTTCACATTTTGAAGGTAAATTCATTTTCAGGATTTGCATTTGCATTCACAGACAATAAATGAACTTTCATTTATAAAAATTACAATTTCTTTAAAGAGCGGTAGTTCATACGACATTCCATTGACCATCATTTTGAATTTGGGGGTAAAACTTTTCGGGGTCATAACTCTTCACTCGTTGGTTGGATTGACTATTAGTGCATACTTTCCGAAAGCTCTCGAAAAGAGCTACAACAATGTAGGATGACATCATACTAACTGTAGCATGTTTTAATATTTTTGGTTTTCTAATCCATTTTCCATAATTTTATTTTTATTTTTTTAACCCTTCCTTTTTTAGATTTTTTTAAACTTTGGTGACTAAAATAAAAAAAAAAAAAAAAAAAAAAAATTTCATAAATAAATGCAAAGGTGTGAAAAATGATCTTCGATACTTCATCCGAAATAATTTTGATCTCATTCTCAAGTCATTTTGAATTTATAAAAATAAATTTTTGATATTTTATAAGGATTTTTATAATTTTGGAATTTTATATTTTTTCATATTTTGAAGGTAAATCAATTTTCAGGCTTTACATTTGCATTCATAGACAATAAATTAACTTTTCTTTATGAAAATTACAATTTTATTAAAGAGGGTAGTTCATACGACATTCCATTGATCATCATTTTGAATTTTGGGGGCAAAAATTTTCGGGGTCATAACTCCTCGCTCGTTGCTCGGATTGACTATTAGTGCATACTTTCAGAAAGCTCTCGAAAAAATCTACAACATTGTAGGATGCCATTATACTAATTGTAGTGTGTTTTAATCTTTTTTTTTTTAATCTATTTTCCATAATTTTATTTTTATTTTTCTAACCCTTCCTTTTGTAGATTTTTTTTAATAGTCAAATTTTGGATGAAGAATGAGCTTCGATCCTTCATCCGAAATAATTTTGATCTCATTATGAAGTCATTTCGAATTTATAAGAATTATATAAAGTTGCTATTTTATAAGGAATTTTATAATTTTAGAATTTCATATTTTTTCATATTTTGAAGGCAAATCGATTTACAGGCTTTGCATTTGCATTCACAAATAATAAATGAACTTTCCTTTATGACTTCTTGGGGTCATAACTAATAGTTAATATTTCATCTGAAATAATTTTAATCTCATTTTGAAGTCATTTCAAATTTATATAAAATATTTAAAATTGTTGTTTTATGGGGATTTTTTTAATTTTGGAATTTCTAATTTTTTATATTTTGAAGGTAAATCCATTTTTAGACTTTGCATTTGCATTCACAAACAATAAATGAACTTCCTTTATGAAAATTTTAATTTCTTTAAAGGGGGGTAGTTCATACAGCATTCAATTGGCCATCATATTGAATTTTGGGGGCAAAAATTTTCGGAGTCATAACTCCTCGCTCGTTGCTCGGATTGACTATTAGTGCATACTTTCTGAAAGCTCTCAAAAAGAGCTACAACAACGTATGACGACATTATACTGACTGTAGTGTGTTTTAATATTTTTGGTTTTCTAGTCTATTTTCCATAATTTTATTTTTATTTTTATTTTTCTAACCATTCCTTTTGTAGATTTTTCATAAAATAACAATTAAAAAATTAGAATTTCATAAATAAATGCATGGGTGTGAAAAATGAGCTTCAATATTGCATTAGAAATAATTTTTATCTCATTCTAAAGTCATTTTGAATTTATAAAAATTATTTAAAATTGTTGTTTTATGTGGATTTTTATAATTTCAGAATTTCATATTTTGAAGGTAAATCAATTTTTCGGCTTTGCATTTGCATTCATAGACAATAAATAAACTTTCCTTTATGAAAATTACAATTTCTTTAAAGGGGGGTAGTTCATACAGCGTTCCATTGGCCATCATTTTGAATTTTTGGGGTAAAACTTCTCGGGATCCTTTTTTATTTATTTGTGGAAAACATCCCAAAAGGGATGCCACTTTCGGGTAAGACCCAAGGAGGCAGGGGTATCAATTGTGCCAAAAACACCTAGGACTCGGACCTGGCATACCACATTTTACATACTCAAGGAGCAAACAAACACACAAAACCAATTTAAAAATAAGTAAATAACAACAAAAATAATAAAATAAAATAAAATTATTGAAGATTGAGTGTGTAAAAAACAAAAGTACAACCAAACATGCACAATAAGATAAAAAAAATCACAACACGAACCACATAGAAAAATACAAGAACCACATAACAAAACATAAACAAGACAAAAACAATAGAACACTACAAAGACATAACAAAAAAAAAAAATTAAAAATAAACACAACCAAAACCTAAAAAACTAAAAAAATAAAATAAAAATAAAAATAAAAAACAACCAACAACATACAATAAACAAAAACAAAAAACATAGAAAATACTCACACATAAAAACACGAATTAACACAAACAAAGAGAAACCCAAGAACAAAAATGAAAAAACACAAGAACAAGAACAAAAAACATAAAAAAAAAAACCCACAAAACAACAAAAACACAAGAACAACAAAAAACAACACAGAACACAAAAAAAAAACAAAACAAAAGAACCCACCCACCTTAAAAAACTAAAAAAAAAAAAAATGAACATAACAATGACCTATCTAGACCAAAAGACTATTAAGGCAAAAAACAACAGAGGAAACAAAAAAAAAAAAAAATGAGCTAGAGAACTAAAAAAAACTGAATGAACCAAAGAGAAGAAAAAAATATTATTTAAAGTTGCTATTTTATAAGGATTTTTATAATTTTAGAATTTCACATTTTTTCATATTTTGAAGGTAAATCGATTTTTAGGATTTACATTTGCATTCACATACAATAAATGAACTTCCTTTATGAAAATTACAATTTCATTAAAGGGGGGTAGTTCATACGACATTCCATTGACCATCATTTTGAATTTTGGTGGCAAAACTTCTCGGGCTCATAACTCCTCGCTCGTTGCTCGGATTGACTATTTGTGCATAATTTTCGAAAGCTCTTGAAAAGAGCTAAAACAACGTAGGACAACATCATACTTCCTGTAGTGCGTTTTAATATTTTCGGTTTTCTAATCCATTTTTCATAATTTTATTATTATTTTTCCAACCCTTCCTTTTATAATTTTTTTTTAAACTTCGGTGATTAAAATAAAAATTAAAAAAAATTAAAATTTCATAAATAAATGCAGGGGTGTGAAGAATGATCTCATTCTGAAGTCATTTTGAATTTATAAAAATTATTTAAAGTTGCTATTTTATATAGATTTTTATAATTTTGGAATTTTACATTTTTTCATATTTTGAAGGTAAATCAATTTTCAGGCTTTACATTTGCATTCACAGATAATAAATGAACTTTTCTTTATGAAAATTACAATTTCATTAAAGGGAGGTAGTTCATACGACATTCCATTGAGCATCATTTTTAATTTTGGGGGTAAAACTTTCTGAGGTCATAACTCCTCATTCATTGCTCGAATTGACTATTAGTGTATACTTTCTGAAAGCTCTCGAAAAGAGCTACAACAACGTAGGACGACATTATACTTATTGTAGTGTGTTTTAATATTTTTGGTTTTCTAGTCCTTTTTCCATAATTTTATTTTTATTTTTCTAACCCTTCCTTTTGCAGATTTTTTTCAAACTTCGACGACTAAAATAAAAATTAAACAAATTAAATTTTCATAAATAAATGCATGGTGTGAAAAATGAGCTTCAATATTTCATCCGAAATAATTTTGATCTCATTCTTAAGTCATTTTAAATTTATAAAAATTATTTAAAGTTACTATTTTATAAGGATTTTTATAATTTCGAAATTTTATTTTTTTCATATTTTGAAGGTAAATCGATTTTCAGGCTTTACATTTGCATTCACAAACAATAAATGAACTTTCCTTTATAAAAATTACAATTTCATTAAAAGGGGTAGTTCATATGGCATTCCATTGAGCATCATTTTGAATTTTGGGGGTAAAACTTTTTGGGATCATAACTCCTCGCTTGTTGCTCGGATTGACTATTAGTGCATACTTTCTAAAGCTCTCGAAAAGAGCTATAACAACATAGGACGACATATACTGACTGTAGTGTATTTTAATAATTTTGGTATTCTAGTCCATTTTCCATAATTTTATTTTTATTTTTCTAACTCTTCCTTTTGAATATTTTTATTAAACTTCGATGACTAAAATTAAAATTAAAATTTCATAAATAAATGCATGGGTGTGAAAATGAGCTTCAATATTTCATCTAAAATAATTTTGATGTCATTCTGAAGTCATTTTGCATTTATAAAAATTATTTAAAATTGTTGTTTTATAAGGATTTTTATAATTTCATATTTTTTTCATATTTTGAAGGCAAATCAATTTTTCAGCTTTGCATTTGCCTTCACAGACAATAAATGAACTTCTCTTTATGAAAATTAATTTTTTTTAAAGGGGGGTAGTTCATACAACATTCCATTAGCCATCATTTTGAATTTTGGGGGCAAAACTTTCCGGGGTCATAACTCCTCACTTGTTGCTCGGATTGACTATTAGTGCATATTTTCATAAAGCTCTCGAAAAGAGCTACAACAATGTAGGGTGTCATCATACTAACTATAGTGCGTTTTAACATTTTTGGCTTTCTGGTATTTTTTCCATAATTTTATTTTTATTTTTCTAATCCTTTTGCAGATTTTTTTATAAACTTCGGTGACTAAATAAAATAAAATTTCATAAACAAATGTATGGGTATGAAAAATGAGCTTCGATCCTTCATCCGAAGTAATTTTGATCTAATTTTGAAGTCATTTCAAATATATAAAAATTATTTAAAGTTGTTATTTTATAAAGATTTTTATAATTTTAAAATTTCACATTTTTTCATAATTTAAAGCCAAATTGATTTTCAGGCTTTGCATTTACATTCACAGATAATAAATGAACTTTCCTTTATGAAAATTACAATTTCATTAAAGGGGAGTAGTTCATACAACATTCCAGTGACCATCATTTTGAATTTTGGGGGTAAAACTTCCCGGGGTCATAACTCCTCGCTCGTTGCTTGGATTTACTATTAGTGCGTACTTTTCAAAAGCTCTCAAAAAGAGCTACAACAATGTAGGAAGTCATCATTCTGATTGTAGTGTGTTTTAATATTTTTGGTTTTCTAATCCATTTTTCATAATTTTATTATTATTTTTCCAACCCTTCTTTTTGTAGATTTTTTTAAACTTCGGCGACTAAAAAAAAAATTTAAAAAAAAAAAATTCATAAATAAATACATGGGTTTTAATAATGAGATCCGATCCTTCATCCAAAATAATTTTTATCTCATTCTGAAGTCATTTTGAATTTATAAAAAGTATTTAAAGTTGCTATTAAATAAGGATTTTTATAATTTTGGAATTTCATATTTTTTCATATTTTGAAGGTAAATTGATTTTCAGGCTTTACATTTGCATTCACAGACAATAAATGAACTTTCCTTTATGAAAATTACTATTTATTTAAAGGGGGGTAGTTCATATGACATTCCATTGACCATCATTTTGAATTTTGGGGGTAAAACTTTCTAGGGTCATAACTCCTCACTCGTTGCTCGAATTGACTATTAGTGCATAGTTTCTGAAATCTCTCAAAAAGAGCTACAACATCGTAATACAACATTATACTAATTGTAGTGTGTTTTAATATTTTTGTCTTTCTAGTCCATTTTTCATAATTTTATTTTTATTTTTCTAACCATTCCTTTTGTAGATTTTTTTAAACTTTGGCGACTAAAATAAAAATTAAAAATATTAAAATTTTATAAATAAATTCATGGGTGTGAAAAATGAGCTTCAATATTTCATCCGAAATAATTTTGATCTCATTTTGAAGTCATTTTGAATTTATAAAAATTATTTAAAATTGTTGTTTTATAAGGATTTCTTCTACTATCATGACATCCTTTAATAGAGAACTAGTAATTCCTTATACTATCATGACATCCTTTGTCTCAATATTTCTTCTCCCTCATTGGAAAATTTGTTGCTTATTGTCTAGACATTGAATCCATTAAAATTTGGGCTTTCTCAAAATGGTATCCTTTCAACATGGACCTATTCATGATTCCTAGGGGCTTCTTCCTCATTAGAGTAAATAATTTGAAAGACACTAGTCACATTATTACTAGTGGATCTTGGTTCTTTGGCCGATGGAGTCTCTTACTTAGGATATGGGGTGCTAATTTCATCCCTAAAACTCAAAGCATAAATTCAATTCCTATCTAGGTTAGGCTTCCAAGGCTTCCCATTTAGTTTTTGAATGACAAAATCTTGAGAGAAATTGCATGAACTATCAAGGGCCTGGTTGCTTTCAAATTGATGTCCAAATCTAAATCTCAAATGGTGTACATTCACTTGTGTATCAATGCTAATTTAGAATCAGAACTACCTACATACACTGATAAAGTTTTTGGTTCTTACCATAAATGGTGGATTATTAAATATGATAACAAACTAGATTTCTGCACTAAATCGTAAAAGAAGGGTCATCTCAGGTCACAATACCCCTCTCTCAAAAAAGAATCTAGGAAAGAATGACATCATGCTAAAAAATCCTTAGAAGATGATCAAAAATCCAAGAAGTGGTTGTAGGCTTTGAATAAAGGTGGTAGATTGCAATTTGAAACCTAGCTAACATAATTTATATAAGGTATGTAGTACTATTTCAAAGGATTACTTCAAATTATTTCTTAGTGCTTCTGATTTCAATGATGCATGGAGAACACTTGGTTGGTCCTTCAAGTCTAAGGTGGTTGCTACCATGAGGACCCATGTTTGAGTTTCATTGATGACATACACCAAACTTTGGGTATTACTTATTTATATATCTATATATGGAGGCCAACCAACCCCATTCTATCAAATATCAACATCTAATTTGTTATCATCATTCCAATTGGAAATCCTATTAGTAAGTGATGCCCATAGAGGTGGCGCCTAGAGGTGATAAGTGGTAGCTTCTAATTGGTCAATTTTCCTCCTAAGGTCTTGTTAGAAAATCACTACTATTCTAATAGGTTAATCAATATTTTAGAATTAAACAATATCTCAAGAACAACAATGAACATAAATTAATCCAATGAACATAGAAAAACTCAATAGTTGATATATTCTTTAAGCAATGAATAAAACGCAATACTTATTCAATACTATATTACAATGCTTCGTCTTCAATATATACATACATGAGACTTCATATTCACAAGAATCTTGGCCTTTATACTTACATAAACTCTCGATCTCCTCATACTCACAAGAGATCTAACTCTTCATATTTCTTAATACATAATAACATATATCACATATTTACATTAATATAAAGACTCTCATTATTGCACATAATTCATAACTCCTCACTTATAAACATGAAATTTCATTTACATAACTCACACTTACTAACATGGCATCTCCCCTATATAACTCCACACTTATTTACATGACACATAACTCACACTTATAAAATGACACATACAATATACTCAAATATTAAAGACACCCTAGACTAAATTATTTACATGGTGCTTGCAACATTATTGCAAGGTACCAAATAATGTAATACCTTCAACAGGTCTATCATTTAGTTTCTTTCTCTTCTTAGTATGCCCAAATTTTTGGAGGCTATAACTTTTGCATATGAAAGAATTTTGGGCCCTTTTTCTTTAAATTGCATAGTTTTTTGAGCTCTACAAATTGGTGGCATTAGTTCAAGGACCTATTACTACATCTCAAAAGGAGGAATAAGAGATGATTATTATGTGACTAGGACTTCCATGCAATAAATATGTATAGAGATACCCTTGTTGCCCTTCTTCAATATATTTTTTATTTGGTAATAATTGACCAACTTGGATGATGGGGGTTGCAATCCTTGGAGACAAATGAATTTTTAATATTTATCCATTGTACATATAGCTACTGAATATTGAAAATAACATCCTCTAAATGGAACAACAATTGATCCTTAAGGATAGCATCTACACTACCCAAGTCCATTACATAAATACTTCTAGTTGAAGAATAATTACCTAGCCTAATTTGGATGTTAGGAACTCACCCCACACAAGGAGTGTTACCACCATTGGAAACTAGAAAATTGAATTTATCTTTGTAATAAGTGTTGATATACAACCTTAGAGGTTTAGTTGTATATTGGGTAATGAAATTGTGAGCACTGCTAGAATCAATCAAAATAGTGACTTATTGTTGTTTAATAAATCCTACACCTTGATTTTATGATGGGATTGCATTACCATTGTATTAAATACTAAGAGGTCCATTTTATTCACACCTTGTATAAAATCCATTGGTTTAGTTGATTCCTCCTAATATGGTGATTCTAGTTCCTCCTCATTCTCAAAACGACCTTCCTTAGCTTCCATATGAAAGTTATGCTTTGCTTCACATTATGCTTTTCAAGGTTGTCAAGATTTACATCTAAAATAGAAAAATACTTAAGATTTACCATCATATTAGTTGTTGAAGTAATTCCTATGGGGATAAAAGCAAGGTTATGCATAAGGGGTCAGCCCCGAAATCTATTTATAAAATCAAGGCGAATTATCTCGAAATTTTGATGAATTATGTCCAAGGAGACATGGCAAATTGCATTCATTTTTCACCAAATATTTTCAAACCATGGTTAATTTTTCTATGTTGAGGGCTATGAATATTGGTTTGCAAATTCTAGTAATTTACAACAAATGTAAGGCTTTTATGCTGATAGGAAAAGCTATGTTGATCACCCTTTACCTATAGGATAGTGTCGTTAGGAAAAGCTATGACGATCGATCTGAGATGATTGGTTGTAGACATGATGATCAAAAAATACCAATTGAAAAATGATGATCAGGAGTAGATATATCAATGTGTTGCAAAAATTTTGATCGGTTGCAACAATATCGATCACTTGTTGCAATATCAATCGATTATAGCAATGATGATCGGTTGCAGCAATATCAATCAATTACAACAATACTGATCAGTTGTAGATATATCGACTGATTGCAGTAATGCCAGTTGATTGCAACAATATTGATCAATAACTGTAATGTTGATATTTACAGCAATATTGATCAGTTACAACAATATTAATCAATTGCAACAATGTCGATTGATTGTAGCAATATTGATCGATCGTAGCTATGTCGATCGATTGCAGATGTGTCGATCGGTTGTAACTATGCAAGCGATTGATTTATACCAACAAACACTTCTTTGAAATCGATTGACTTATGCTGATAGAATCTCCTCTATAACCAATCAATTTATGTCAATCAACACTCCTCTATAATTGATAGGCATATTTTGATTGACACTCCTCTGCAATTGATAGGCTTATGAAGATCGTCTTATGTTGATCGATACTTCTATGCAATTGATCATTGTGATTGGAATCTAGACACCCAAATATTATTTTCTACTACCTAGTTAAACTCTTAGTATCATGGAGGGTATATAGATCATTCATATCAACTTCTATTTGAATTTATTACTTAAGAATATGCTTGAATGTCAAAAAAAGCATCACACGATCTAGGTGATGTGCAAAGGGAGACTCGTGAATTCACTATGGTACTCATCAATAGTCTTTTTTTACTTATTTTGCATCAACCTAAGCATATAAGAGGTAGAGGGTCCCATATCAAACACCATCAGAAACATCCTAAATTTTATCCAAGCAAGAGTATAGAGTTTGTGTCTCAATTTCTCTTAAAGAAATTGATAAGTATGAGTACCTAATTAGGAGGCATCCAACATGACCCTACCCTATTTAGGTATTTTATTTAAGTATTAGAGGAAACCTATGTTAGAAATATATTAACTAGGATTCTCTATATAAAAATGCATCATATTAATCCAAGGGACCAAAACATCATGAGGTCATTCTAGGATATGAGTCATACCATTGGCTAAAACATACAAATTGAGAGAAAATTCCCATTCATTATCAATATTTCATGGATACTATCCAGAAACAACCCATAAAAATTCTTGTTTAAGTGCTTGTTTGATTTTGAAAATTTTGGGTTTCTTTTGTGAACGACTCATTAGAAGTCACATTTAGGTAATCACTTTGTTTGAGGAATTCCCTCTTTCTAAATATCATTTAGTCTAGTAGAAATATTATTCAATTGACCTTGTACTTGTTGGATAATGTTATATACACCATCAACTTTTTGATTAATAATTTGGAAGCAATCATTCAAACATGCAATCTTGTCTTTCAATCTATATTCTATATTATCAATGTATTAGGAAATGTCTAGATCCACATTTGGAGGGCATGATATCTTACCATAGGGGTGGAGGAGAAACTCATACTTGTAATGGCTACATAAAAACAAGGATTAAAATTATTGATGCCCTTTAGGATATTATGATGATTTCCTATTCCAATAATTTAGAAGTTGAAATATCAAACATGCACAACTAGATAAATGGAAATGCACAAAAGTAGAATTAAAACTACTAAAATAAATTTAAATGCACATTTGGAGGGCATGATTTCTTGCCATAGGGGTGGAGGAGAAACTCATACTTGTAATGGCTACATAAACACGAGGATTAAAATTATTGATGCCCTTTAGGATATTATGATGATTTCCTGTTCCAATAATTTAGAAGTTGAAATATCAAATATGCACAACTAGATAAATGGAAATGCACAAAAGTAGAATTAAAACTACTAAAATAACTTTAAATGCACATTTGGAGGGCATGATTTCTTGCCATAGGGGTGGAGGAGAAACTCATACTTGTAATGGCTACATAAACACGAGGATTAAAATTATTGATGCCCTTTAGGATATTATGATGATTTTTATGGCTTATACACTCATCATGGGTCACATATACCTTCCTCAAGAACCTATTAACTTGTTCCAATAATTTAGAAGCTAAAATATCAAACATGCACAACTAGATAAATGGAAATGCACAAAAGTAGAATTAAAACTACTAAAATTATAAAAATCCTTATAAAATAACTTTAAATAATTTTTATAAATTCTAAATGACTTCAGAATGAGATTAAAATTGTTTCGAATGAAATATTGAAGTTCATTCTTCACACACATGCATTTACTTATGAAATTTTAATATTTATTTATATTTTTATATTAGTTATCGAAGCTTAAAAAAATCTATAAAATGAAGGGTTAGAAAAATAAAAATAAAATTCTCGAAAATAGACTAGAAAGCTAAAAATGTTAAAACACACTACAGTCAGTATGATGTTGCCTTGTTTTTTTGTAGCTCTTTTCGAGAGCTTTTCAAAAATATGCACTAATAGTCAATCCGAGCAACGATCAAGGAGTTATGACCCCGGGAAGTTTTGCCCCCAAAATTCAAAATGATAGACAATGGAATGTCATATGAACTACCCCCTTTTAATGAAATTGTAATTTTCATAAAGGGAAGTTTATTTATTTTCTGTGAATGCAAATGCAAAGCCTGAAAATGGATTTACCTTCAAAATATGAAACAAATGTGAAATTTCAAAATTATAAAAATCTTTAAAAAACAACAACTTTAAATATTTTTTATAAATTCGAAATGACTTCTATAAAATTATTTCGGATGAAATATTGAAGCTCATTCTTCACACCTATGCATTTATTTATGAAATTTTAATTTTTTAATTTTTATTTTTATTTTAATCGCCGAAGTTTAAAAAAAATCTGCAAAAGGAAGGGTTATAAAAATAAAAAGAAAATTTTGGAAAATGCACCAAAAAGCTGAAAATGTTAAAACACACTATATTCAGTATGATGTCGTCCTACGTTGTTGTAGCTCTTTTCGAGAGCTTTTTGAAAATATGCACTAACAGTCAATCCGAGCAACGAGCGACGAGTTATGACCCTCGAAAGTTTTGCCCCCATAATTCAAAATGATGGTCAATGGAATATCGTATGAACTACCCCCCTTGAATGAAATTGTAATTTTCATAAAAATAAATTCATTTATTATCTATGAATGCAAATGCAAAGCCTGAAAGTCGATTTGCTTTCAAAATATGAAAAAAATGTGAAATTCCAAAATTATAAAAATCCTTATAAAATAAGTTAATTCATATTTTGAAGGTAAATTGATTTTCAGGCTTTACATTTGCATTCACAGATAATAAATGAACTTTTCTTAATGACAATTACAATTTCATTAAAGGGGGTAGTTCATATGGAATTCCATTGACCATCATTTTGAATTTTGGGGGCAAAACTTTCCAAGGTCATAACTCCTTGCTCATTGCTCGGATTGACTATTAGTGCATACTTTCTAAAAGGTCTCGAAAAGAGCTACAACAATGTAGGACGAAATTATACTGACTGTAGTGTTTTTTAATATTTTTGGTTTTCTAGTTCATTTTCCATAATTTTATATTTAAACTTCGACGACTAAAATTTAAAAAAAAAAAATCATAAATAAATTCATGGGTGTGAAAACGAGCTTCATTTGGTCTCATTCTAAAGTGATTTTAAATTTATAAAAATTATTTAAAATTGTTGTTTTATAAGGATTTTAATAATTTCATATTTTTTCATATTTTGAAGGTAAATCGATTTTCAGACTTTGCATTTGCATTCACAGACAAAAAATGAACTTTCCTTTATAAAAATTACAATTTCATTAAAGGGTGGTAGTTCATACGGAATTCCATTGACCATCAATTTGAATTTTGGGGGTAAAAGTTTACGGGGTCATAACTCCTCGCTCGTTGCTCAGATTGACTATTAGTGCATACTTTCTGAAAACTCTCGAAAAGAGCTACAACAACGTAGGACGACATCATACTGACTGTAGTGTGTTTTAATATTTTAAGTTTTCTAATCCATTTTCCATAATTTTATTTTTATTTTTATAACCCTTCTTTTTGCAGATTTTTTTAAACTTCGGCAACTAAAATAAAAAATTTAAATAAATTTAAATTTCATAAATAAGTGCATGGGTGTGAAAAATGAGCTTCAATCCTTCAGTCGAAATAATTTTGATCTCATTCTGAAGTCATTTCAAATTTATAAAAATTATTTAAAGTTACTATTTTATAAGAATTTTTATAATTTTGGAATTTCACATTTTTTCATATTTTGAAGGTAAATCAATTTTCAGGATTTACATTTGCATTCACAGACAATAAATGAACTTTTCTTTATGAAAATTACAATTTCATTAAAGGGGGGTTGTTCATACGACATTCCATTGGTTACCATTTTGAATTTTGGGAGAAAAATTTCCCGGGGTCATAACTCCTCACTCGTTGCTCAGATTGACTGTTAGTGCATACTTTTTGAAAGCTTTTGAAAAGAGCTACAACACCATAGGACGCCATTATACTAATTGCAGTGTGTTTTAATATTTTTATTTTTCTAGTCCATTTTTCGTAATTTTATTTTTATTTTTCTAACCCTTCCTTTTGCAGATTTTTTTTAAACTTTGACGACTAAAATTAAAATTAAAATTTTATAAATAAATGCATGGGTGTGAAAAATAAGCTTCAATATTTCATCCGAAATAATTTTGATCTCATTCTGAAGTCATTTCGAATATATAAAAATTATTTGAAGTTGTTATTTTATAAGGATTTTTATAATTTCAGAATTTCACATGTTTCATATTTTGAAGGTAAATCGATTTTCAGGCTTTGCATTTGCATTCATAGACAATAAATGAAATTTTATTTATGAAAATTACAATTTCATTAAAGGGCGGTAGTTCATACGGCATTCCATTGACCATCATTTTGAATTTTAAGGGTAAAAATTTTCGGGGTCATAACTCCTCGCTCGTTGCTCGAATTGACTATTAGTGCATACTTTCCGAAAGCTCTCGAAAAGAGCTACAAAAATGTAGGACGACATCATACTAACTATAGTGTGTTTTAATATTTTTGGTTTTCTAATCCATTTTCCATAATTTTATTTTTATTTTTATAACCTTTCTTTTTGCAGATTTTTTTTAAACTTTGGCGACTAAAATAAAAATTTAAATAAATGCATGGGTGTGAAAAATGAGCTTCAATCCTTCAGTCGAAATAATTTTGATCTCATTCTGAAGTAATTTTGAATTTAAAAAAATTATTTAAAGTTGCTATTTTATAAGAATTTTATATTTAACTATAGTGTGTTTTAATATTTTTGGTTTTCTAGTCCATTTTTCATAATTTTATTTTTATTTTTATAACCCTTTCTTTTGCAGATTTTTTTTAAACTTCAACAACAATAAAATTAAAATTTCATAAATAAATGCATGGATGTGAGGAATGAGCTTCAATATTTCATCTGAAATAAATTTTAACTCATTCTGAAGTCATTTTGGATTTATAAAAATTATTTAAAGTTAATATTTTATAAGGATTTTTATAATTTCATATTTTTTCATATTTTGAAGGTAAATCAATTTTTAGGCTTTGCATTTGCATTCAGAGATAATAAATAAACTCCTCTTTATGAAATTACAATTTCATTAAAGGGGGTAGTTCATACAACATTCTATTGGCCATCATTTTGAATTTTGGGGGTAAAAATTCCAGAGGTCATAACTCCTCACTCGTTGCTCGGATTGACTATTAGTGCATACTTTTAAAAATCTCTCGAAAAGAGCTGCAAAAATGTAGGGCGACATCTGAATATAGTGTGTTTTAACATTTTTGGCTTTCTGATCTATTTTCTAGATTTTTATTTTTATTTTTCTAACCCTTCCTTTTGCAGATTTTTTTTAAACTTTGGTGACTAAAAAAAAAAAGAAATCATAAATAAATGCATGGGTGTGAAGAATGAGCTTCAATATTTCATTCGAAACAACTATTTAACTCATTCTGAAGTCATTTCGAATTTATAAAAATTATTTGAAGTTACTATTTTAAAGGAATTTTTTATAATTTTGAAATTTCACATTTTTTTTCATATTTTGAAGGTAAATCAATTCTCAGGCTTTGCATTTGCATTCACAGACAATAAATAAACTTTCCTTTATGAAAAATTACAATTTCATTAAAGCGGGGTAGTTCATATGGCATTTCATTGGCCATCATTTTAAATTTTGGAGGTAAAACTTCTTGGGGTCATAACTCCTCACTCATTGCTTGTATTGACTATTAGTGCATATTTTCGGAGAGATCTCGAAAAGAGCTACAAAAATGTAGGGCAACATCATACTGGATGTAGTGTGTTTTAACATTTTTAGCTTTCTGGTCCATTTTCTAGAATTTTATTTTTATTTTTCTAACCCTTCCTTTTGCAGATTTTTTTTTAAATTCGACAAATAAAAAAAAAAAAAAATCATAAATAAATGCATGGGTGTGAATATGGGATTCAATATTTCATACGAAACAATTTTGATCTTATTCTGAAGTCATTTCGAATTTATAAAAATAATTTAAAGTTATTTTTTAAAAGGATTTTTATAATTTTGAAATTCACATTTTTTTCATATTTTGAAGGTAAATCGTTTTTCAGGCTTTGCTTTTGCATTCACAGACAATAAATGAACTTCCCTTTATGAAAATTACAATTTCATTAAAGGGAGGTAGTTCATACAACATTCCATTGGCCATCATTTTGAATTTTAGGGGCAAAATTTCCCAGGGTCATAACTCCTCGCTCATTGCTTGGATTGACTATTAGTGCATATTTTTGAAAAGCAACCAATTTTCACCCCTCTACGAGGCCTCTAAGGCCTTCAAAATTCACCCTTAAGTTTTAGTGGTAGGATTTTCACCATTTTGGTAGGATTTAAACTAACTAGTTTTAGAACAAAATAAAATTAATACAAATTTTGGATGATGCATGATCACTCTTACATCACTGGATGCTCCTGCATCAAGAAGGCTAAAATTGATCATCTTTTTCCTCCAATGTTTTTGCATCTCCTCTAAACACAAGAATATTTAGAATTAACTACATATTCTATGTGGGGAAATTCTTTATTCTCATCTTCACCTTTTACTAAGGCCTATCTACCATTCTCCCTCATAGCATAATTCTTCCTTATGAGCGATTTGACGTAGAGAAACGAAACCCCTTTTATAGGATTTTATTCTTGAAAAATTCACCATTCAACCTACCTTGTGAATCCTCTTTCTCCTTAGCTTGATTGTATCCAAATTTCAAGAAGCAACAACATTTTATACCATTGAAAAGTCATTCCTCATAATTCACTACATCATGTGATATGGTTTGCATGCTTTCCAACATCTTTTTCTGTCCCTTTGGCTAAATGCCTTATTCTTTATTTTTTATACAAATTTTATTTATTTGCTAGCTTATTTATACAAAATTGTGGTATATTTCTATATGTCGGTAGTCACTTGATCTTTAGCTCTTGTATCAATATTTGTAGTGACTCGACCATATAGTGGCAAATTTGTGCTTTTGTATTTGACATATGTCTTGGGATGCACAACTTATCATGTCAAAAAATTTCTATGATATTGACTTTGGGCATATATCATTTTCTAAACTTGCTTTAAAAATGGCATAGAAAATCAATGATGAGGATTCTTGTTAATAACATGAGTTGTTTATTGCCTCTTATATGTATATTGGTCTATGTGCTAGATCACTAATTGGTCATTGAAGATTTAAAATGTAATAAAGTTTTTCTCGCTAGAAAGTAATGGGGAGTGGAGCACATGCTATTTGATACAATAGAATGGGTAAAAATAAAATACTAATGGTGTAGAAAGATAAATGATAAGCTTGGATGGAAAGGAGTGTAAAATATTTGGAGAGGTAAAGTGAGAGTCATGGAGGAATGGAGAGATATGGGAGAGGAATATGATGTGGTGAGTTTATATTGGTAAAATTATGGAAGCATCATACCTAAGAGGGGCCTCTTTGTTTTTTGGCTACTTGCTCTAGTTAGTTCAAAATTTGCTTTGACCTTTTATCTTCTTGTTGCTTGTTGTATTTACTTAAAAAAATAAGAAGACAAGAAGTTGAATCATCTCACTCCTAATTGAGGGAGTTCTTAATATATTTTGTTATTTTTATCCTTGTTCTATCTTGGTAGATTCTATAAATTGAAGAAGGGTCTAAAAATGGTTGTTTTTGTTGGTCAAGCATACCAATAATTTGGTACCTACAAGCTTTCCAATCTTATTGGCATCTCAAATTATATCATTTTTTTCTTTTATCCTTGGACTTCACTACTTTGGAATAATTTTGGAATAATTAACATGCCTACTTTAGCTAACATCAAGAAGTGAAGTAGTACTGAATCAATAGGACACAAACAGTCTACTGAAAAACAAAGAAATGCAATAGGAGCCCCAAAGCTTTCTTGTATTACTGTTCTAAAAAAAATGCAGTTACAGAGACTATTAGTGCTCGGGGTCATAACTCCTCGCTCATTGCTCGGTTTGACTATTAGTGCATATTTTTGGAAATATCTCAAAAAGAGCTACAATAGCGTAGGACGACATCATACTGATTGTAGTGTGTTTTAACATTTTTGGCTTTTTGGTCCATTTTTTAGAATTTTATTTTTATTTTTCTAACCCTTCCTTTTGCAATTTTTTTTTAAACTTTGACGACTAAAATAAAAATTAAAATTTCATAAATAAATGCATGGGTGTGAATAATGAGCTTCAATATTTCATCCAAAATAATTTTGATCTCATTTTGAAGTCATTTCGAATTTATAAAAATATTTAAAGTTGTTTTATAAGGATTTTTATAATTTCAAAATTTCACATTTTTTTCATATTTTGAAGGGAAATCAATTTTCAGGATTTGCATTTGCATTCAGAGACAATAAATGAACTTCCCTTTATAAAAATTACAATTTTATTAAATGGGGTAGTTCATACGACATTCCATTGGCCATCATTTTCAGAGCAATAAATTGGCTTCTCTTTATGAAATTTCTGATTTCATTAAAGAGAGGTAATTTACACATTATACCAAAGGCTATTGTTTTAAATCATTAAATTGTTTCTTCTTTATGAAAATTATGATTTCATTAAAGAGAGATAATTTCTAATGATATTTTAAGGTCATCACATTTTATATTTAGCAATGCATATTTATTTCATTTTTAGTAATCAAGCAATAATTAGAGGAATTGAATCACATTTATAGTCGCTTTCTTTAAGTTTCATGAACAATCATTAGTATAGCATAATAAAATAAACCAACATAGACCCCTTGTTAATAGTTACTTGCTAAAGTACACTCAATAAAAAGATGGTTGATATTTCTACATTCTCTTCACACATTTCACATCTAAAAGGGCCATGAAAACCACGCTTCATAAGTTGCTCACCAGTAAGCACCCTACAATGCAATAAAAACCAATTAAAGAACCTCACCTTAGGCCAGAGCTTTTGAGCCCACAATTGAGAAAATATTTCAGAAGAATAATTGGGATTATTATGGCATAAGGTCAAATAACCTTGAGCAATTGAATACTCACCCTTAGTAGTGTCATTCCATCCAAAACAATATTTTTCATGGGACCAAGAGAGGGATCTCATATGAAGGATGCCTTGGATATCTTGTCTTTGCCTTTCTGGGATTTGAATAGGCCAGTCCTCAATAGGGATCCAATATCTACCAAAATTTGAATTACCAGTATGGTACCGACAGTAATTAGCCACCTTTATCCAATTAGCTTGGTGAAGCTCCTCCATCCAAGGCCTCCAATCGAGAAACTGAGTTATCAAAGGCTTGTGACCATCCCAAGAATTTGTCCAAAAATTTGCATGTTGACCATTATGAATGATCCAAAATAAATTTTTCTTTATCAAATCCTCAACAGTCTAAAGAACTGCTAAAATGGGAGAACCTTTGGTAGGAAGTTGATAGCAAACAAGGTATTTAGGACTTTTGTTCTCAGCATATTTAGCACAAAGATTATTGGCCCAAAGAGCATTGGGGTTATGCAACATCCTCCAATATAATTTAGCAACTAAAGCTTTGTTGTTATTAATTGAATACCGAAATCCTAACCCCCTTCACTCTTAGGAATACATAAAGTATCCCATTTCACCAAGGCCCATTTTCTTTTCTCCTTAGTACCAATCCAAAGGAAAATTTAGATTTTTCTTCATTGATCAACTGCCCAGTAGCCTTAGAAAAACAGCTAATGATTTTCTTAAAATTAGAAGCTTCCTTAGCTGTAGCTTTACCGAAAAGGGTAGAGTCATCCACAAATTGAAGATGAGAGATAGGTATAGCTCCATGAGCAATGGTAACTCCCTCAAGGGTTTTTTTTTCCTCTTTTTGGTTATAGTTCTACCCAAGCATTCAACAAGAATGATAAATAAATAAGGGGATAGCGGGTCACCTTTCCTGATACCTCTGGAAGCTGGGAAAGACTGAGAAGGCCTGCCATTGATAAGAAATAAGTAGGAAACTAAAGAGATACATCCCATAATCCAATCCATCCAATCCTTAGAGAAACCAAATTGCCTTAAAACTTTGATAAAGAAGTGCCAATCCACTCTATCATAAGCTTTGGATAAGTCTAACCGGATGAACAGAGAAGGAGAATTTTGCATATCCATGGAATGGATGGCTTCTTGAGCAAGAACTATATCATCTACTATTTGACATCCTTACACATATCCCCCTTGCTCTAGGGAAATAATCTTATGTAAAAGAGGCTTCAACCTTTCTGCCATGATTTTAGTAATAATTTTGAGAAGAACATTACATAAAGCAATAGGTCTAAAAGCTGAGATATGATCAACCTCTTGATCTTTTGGAACAAGAGTAATATAAGTTTTATTGATAACCTTCAAAATTTCTTTGGATTTCTTGGCTTCTTCCACCACCTCTAATAAATCAACATGAAGGATATCCCAGAACTCTTGGTAGAACTCAATAGAAAAACCATCAGGACCTGTGGTTTTCCATTTTTGCATTTTAAAAACTACTTGTTGAAGCTCATTGATAGTAACAAGGAGCAGTTAAAATAGAGTTCTCCTCAAAAGTGATAAGAGAAGGGATTGCTTGAAGAACATTTTGTTGAGAAGTCGAGTCAAGAGGAGTAGCAACAAAAATATTGGAAAAGTAATCAACAACAATAGAGTTCATGCCATCCCAAGTATAAACAACATCTCTAGAATCTGATTTTAAGGAAGAAATAAAGTTGTGAGATCTTCGAGCTAGAAGATATTTGTGGAAGAAATTTGTGTTTCGATCTCCTTCTTTGAGCCATTGAATTCTAGATTTTTGCTTCCATAAGATTTCTTCTCTTTTTTCCCATTCCTCTAACTGAGTTGTGAGTTTAATTTCATCTACACTTCTCTTCTCTTTGAGGCCATCTAAATGGATTTTCTTATTCAAATTTTCAAGATGAGCAATAACTTCATGTTTTTTTTTATGAACATCCCCAAACTCTTTCTAGTTCCAAGTCTTGATTTTGGATTTAATGTATTGTAGTCTTTTGGCAAAACAGAACATCTTAGTCCCATGCCTAGGTTTACCTTCCTTCCACCATTGTTGCACATGAGGTTTGAAGGAAATGTCTCTAAGCCACATTAATTGAAAACAAAAAGGAGAGAAACTCACATTGGTTTTCCACATTTCCACCATAACTGGCCAATGATCCGAACCAACATTATTAAGAGTCTTCACTTTAGGAATGTGACCATGGATTAAGAAAATTTTAGAGAGCAAAAACCTATCTAATATCTCCATTATACAAGCTAAGCCTTGCCTTCTGTTAGACCAATTCATAAGGCCATTATCTGGTTGGATATCCACAAGATGGAGGTTTGCAATATATTCACTCATGAGGTCAGTACTTTTGTCCAAATTTCTATTTCCCTCCATTTTCTCATCCAGAGAGAGGATGGTATTGAAATCTCCTCCGATCAAGATCCAAGCTTTAGAAAAATGAGAGATAATATGAGTAATATCCTTCCACTGTCTTCTTTTTTTCTCCAAAGAAGTCGGGGCATAAACAGTAATGCAGAGCATAATCTGGTTGGAATGTCTACTTTGAATAGCTATAGCCAATAAACCCCAACTGCCAACCATATGATGAATAACTACCTCTTTTGGGTCCCAAAGACAAGCAATGCCACCCGAAATCCCTTGGGAACTGAGGGAAACCACTTTTCCAACCGGCCAAATTTTATCGGCAATTAAGTCCATATCCTCCATTGACATTTTTGTTTCTTGAAGGAAAACAAGATGTGGATGATTTATCTCGAATCATTCTTCTAATTTCATTTTGTTTTGAAAGACTCCCTTTGAGTCCTCTAATATTCCAAGTGATGATCTTCATTAATACCGGGGCTAAAAATGTTGGGAAGGGCATTAATCTTACCTTCCTCTACAAGATTTTCACCTTCTTTTACCATATGATATTGATTGGTCTTGCGACCTACTTTTTGATTAGAATCCACCTTCAATTTTTTTCCATGTTTCTTGATTTATTCCAATTGAATCTGAGATGGCTTCTAACCTTGAAGAATGCTCATACACAACCAAAATTTTACTAGATGGTTCAATGGAGTCTATATTAGGACCTACATTATTTGAGTTTTGACATTTGAAATATTGTTTTTCTTGTGTAAATTTTCTCCTTTTTTTTCTGTTGAAAACCTTTGATTTGTTGGTTTGTCTCTGAGTTATTTCCTTCATATTTAAACTGTGTTTCTAAGATTTTAGTTTCCATTATTTTCTCTTCCTCACTTGGGACATCATTTGTGGAAAGGATTTCAAACATATTAGCAAATTACTTTGATTGATCCTTCATTACTGGTTTTTTCTGAGTGTTCTTCTTCTTAAGTATTTGGAAACCTGTTGAGTTTATATCTCCTTTCTTTTGATCAGGAATTTTATTTGGGCAAGAACTGCCAAATGACCATATTCATGGAAAATTCTACAACGAAAAGGAATGTTCTCATAGTCCACTACTTGCTCTCAAGTGTCTTCCCCAAATTGTAATGTGATATTTTTAGGTAGGGGTTTGTCAAAATCCATTAAAACACAAATTTGAGCATAAATAATATGTTCAAAATTTTGAGTACAATCAACAGTCATCATAAAAGTTCCTAAAGAGGTTCCAATTGAAGAAAAAATAGTAGGATTCCAAAATTCAATAGGGAGGCCAAAGAGTCTAACCCACATGGGAGCTATAGAAGGCATTTCTTCTTCGGCTTTAAATTTAGTATGCCAAGGCTTCATGAAAAGCCCCGCCCTTCCAAAAAACCAAGGACCCCCTTGAAAAGTTTTCTCTCTATCTTCATTATTAGCAAATAAAACAAGAAAATAACCATTTGGATAAATAGAGATTTGTAACTCACCTTTAGTTTTCTAGATTTTTGCATCCCAGACTTTGAAAGCAGATAGACTCGGACGAAATCCCATGAATCGACAAATTAGTCCTATTTTTTCCAAATCTTCAATGCTTGTCTGAATGTTACCCATATCAAGATTAACAATAGGAGTTCCATCAGCTGCTTTAAGACATCCTGACTCTGTTTTCCTAGGATCAATATTAGGCATTCTTAGAGGTTTATGAGAAGCCCTAGTATTGATATTAGCATTGGGTTGAGGTTGTCCACCACGAAGGGCATCCTTAAAATTCATTTTTGGGACTGAGTCTTCAAAATTCTTATCCTTGACAGGGGTTTTCATAGTAGAATTATTTTGTGGGTGCACCTTAGCACCAGATTCACTTGAAATATGAGCCATTTTTTGATCAACTGCTAGAAACTTATTTCGTGGTCTCTTTAATCCTTTCCCTAGACATTGTGGAAAGGTATCGTTTTCACTTTTCTTTTGTGTAGCAAATTGGAAGCCGTTGTCACTCAAGTTCACAGTATGATTTGTTGAAAGAAAAATTTCTAACCCATCTTGTATCCCCTGCAACATTTCTTGCTAAAATATTGAGCATAAACCACAAAAATATTGGCCGCTAGGGCCCGAAGGCCCTAAAAACCAACCTCTAGAGCTACTTGCACTCAACCCAGATGAAACCCTCGCATAGTCGCTTGCCAAATATATCGTTCACACATAGGGATGCGTTAGGATCTTTGTTACTCCAAATGATATGAAAATTGGTGGAGACATTCTAGGGTTTTTCAGGCATCTACCCTCAAAATTTCAGCTCAATCCGAGTTCGAATGAGTGATATATAGGTGAAACAAGTTTGACAGTTTGGGCAGTCCTGCGAAAAACGTCTCTACCATTCCGTAAACTGAGACTCACAAGCTTTCCAATTTTATTGACATCTCAAATTATATCCTTTTTTTCTTTTATCCTTGGACTTCACTCTTTTGGAATAATTTTGGAATAATTAACATGCCTACTTTAGTTAACATCAAGAAGTGAATCTATACTGAATCAACTGGACACAAACAATCTACTAAAAAATAGAGAAATGCAATAGGAGCCCCAAAGCTTTCTTGTTTTACTATTCTAAAAAATAAATGCAGTTACAGAGCCCCCCCTTTACACTTTTAAAATTCCCCTATAATACCCTATTTTCCCTTTTCCCATCTAGGACAATTCATTTAGAATTTGAATTTTGGGGGCAAAACTTCCCGGGGTCATAACTCCTCGCTCATTGCTCAGATTGACTATTAGTGCATATTTTCAAAAAGCTCTCAAAAAGAGCTACAACATAATAGGATGACATCATACCAATTGTAGTGTGTTTTAACATTTTTGGCTTTCTAGTCCATTTTCTAGAATTTTGTTTTATTTTTCTAACCCTTCCTTTTGCAGATTTTTTAAACTTCAACGACTAAAATAAAAATTAAAAAAAAAAATCATAAATAAATGCATGGGTGTGAAGAATGAGCTTCAATATTTCATCTGAAATAATTTTGATCTCAATTTTGAAGTTATTTTGAAATTATAAAAATTATTTAACGTTGTCGTTTTATATGAATTTTTATAATTTCACATTTTTTTCATATTTTGAAGGTAAATTGATTTACAGGCTTTGCATTTACATTCACAAATAATAAATGAACTTCCCTTTATGAAAATTACAATTTCATTAAAGGGGGGTAGTTCATACAACATTCCATTGGCCATCATTTTTAGAGTAATAAATTGGCTTCTCTTTAAGAAAGTTATGATTTCATTAAAGAGAGGTAATTTACACATTATACCAAAGGCTATTGTTTTAAAGCATTAAATTATTTCTTCTTTATGAAAATTATGATTTCATTAAAGAGGGATAATTTCTAATGATATTTTAAGGTCATCACATTTTATATTTAGCAATGCATATTTATTTCATTTTCAGTCATCAAGCAATAATTAGAGGAATTCAATCACATTTACAATCACTTTATTTAAGTTTCATGAACAATCTGAGAATGGTAAAACATTCTAATTAATTTGCTTGCAAGGTTTACATTATATAGTACTAAAATAACAAAACAAAAGGCTCAAAATAGTGAGAGCCAATTATTCTTATAACCTACTCCTATAATAGAAGATACTAACCAATCTCTTATTTGCACTCAACACTTTATAGAATAGAACTAAGAATAACTATGTAGGAATATGCTAACATTACAACAAATATTTAAACCTAATACTCTAAAGTCAAAAAATATCCCCCTTGATGATGATGGGACTTTTTCAGAATTTCATCAACATCACAACATGAGAATATTTCCTCCATATTTTTTATTGCTCCTTCCTGCAAGTAACTGAGTGCCTCCTTTTTGATGAACTACTCCCCCTTCATCAAAAACTTCTTCAAATGATGGCATTCCCATAATGCCACAAGTATTGTTTCTCACTAAACAATCTAGCACTTTCCTTTAATCACAAATATTCAAACAAAATACAACCATGCAATAGCTGGTTACAAATGCAACAACAAATTATTGCTCCTCACACAATGTTTCACTCTTTCCTATGGCTTTACATGATTCCTTCCAAGTAATTTTAAACACAAAATACAGCCAACATATTTCCATGATTCTCTTCACAATGTTATCCTTGTCCTTTGTAAATGAAAGAACTTCACCCAAAGATGTCTCTACAAGATAATCTTTGTCCAATAATACCTTGGAAAGACATTATCCTCCTTTATTCAAATACCTGTTCACAAAAAACAAATAATTAATCACAAAAATATTACCTCCAATATGATTAGATTTGGTGCTCCCCATAAAGCTATTTTGTGACATTTTTCCTGCATTGTATGTTGCTTCAAGAGCAACCATAAACTCTTCACTAAGAGTTCTCCTCCTTTGTTCAATCCATGTTGGTGTGTTGAAACACCATTCATACAAACAATCATACATTTTTCTCTTTTCAAGACAATTATTTTCCTTCAATGTAGACACTCCGATTGAGTGATATTCATGCATGAGTGATGTTTCCTTTGCCATTACAACAAGAAAATCAACAATCTCATTTTCATTTTCTGTTTCTATCTCATCATTTTCTATCACTCTTGATGAGTGATCTTCATGAAGCATGGAGCTAATAACTCTCATCTCCTCTTCATCAAACTTTTCTTGTGGATCAACATCCCACATCACTTCATTTGCTTTTTTAAGAGAGTATACATCCATTCCAAGTGAATGGTCTTCAAGCCAATGATATTCCATGAACATTGCTTCTCCATCATCATCTTTTTTATTCTCTTCCATGAGAATTGTAGGTGTATTCTTTATAATACACTTTTCATCATCTAGGTGATCTTCAAGCAAGTAAAACTTCAATGTGAGTGTTTCTCTTTCTTCATCTTCAAATTCTTCTTCCACTTTTGAGTGGTCTTCATAACAAGGTCTTTGAGAAATTGTCTCTCCATTGAGACATCCATCCTCTTTTATATCAATGTGAATGCTTTCCAAGCATGCCATCCTAAAAAAAAATCATTAGTAATTTTTCTTTTCATATTTTTCTCCTCCTAAAATAAATAATTGACTATTACAATTTTCCATGTCTTTACAAGACATATATTCAATTATGGGTGTCTCACAATGCCTCTCTCCAAGGAAAATTGTACAAGGCTCCTATTTCTCATCCTCTTCACTATGAAGGTATTCCCTATCTTCTTATTTCTTCTCTTCAAGAAGAAGTTCATCATCACTCTCTTTTTCAAGCATGTCTTTCTCTTCAAGAATTCACCATGATAAGAATGTATGTATTCTTCAAAAATATACCTTCATATGTACCTTCACAAGACTCTTCAAAGGCTCCTTCAAATAAGTAAGGCTCTTCCTTACCAATAATATGACTTGGATTTGATTCTCCATAGGCAAAGAACAAAGTGGAAGTCTCTTCTTCCTCTCCATAGTTTGTATAGTTACCTCTCTCTTATTGAGAATTCTTGGAACAACAATCTTTGGTAAAGTGACCAAGCTTATCATAATTGTAACAAGATTTCTTAGATTTTTCATCTCCTCTTCCTCGTCCTTGATTGCCTCCTATTGATCTACCTCTTCCTCATGATATTCCTCTTGAATATTGGCCTCTCTTTTGGCTTCGTCCTTGTCCTCTTCCTTGTGCATTGTCTTGAGTCTCATATTCCTTGGATGAGAATACTTTTTCATCACCTGCAAATATTTATGATGAAGAACCCTATAATATCTCTTCATGAGACATCAAAGAACCAATAAGAGCATCAAAAGTTAGAGTAGAAAGATCATTAATTTAGCCTTCCCATGGAAAAAAAAATAGTCAAAATTGATTAGACGTTTTTTGCAGGACTTCCCAAACTGCCAAACTTGTTTTGGCCATATCTCACTCATCCGGACTCGGATTGAGCTAAAATTTTGAGGGTAGATGCCTAAAAACCCCTAGAATGTCTCCACCAATTTTCATATCATTTGGAGAAACACATATCCTAGTGCATCCCTATGTGTGAACGAGATATTTGGCAAGTGGCTATGCGAGGGTTTCATCTGGGTTGAGTGCAAGAAGCTCCAGAGGTTGGTTTTTAGGGCCTTCGGGCCCTAGAGACCAATATTTTTGTGGTTTATGCTCAATATTTTAGCAGGAAATGTTGTAGGGGATACAATATGGGTTAGAAATTTATCTTTCAATAGATCATACTATGAACTTGAGTGACAACGACTTCCAATTTGTTGCACAAAAGAAAAGTGAAAACCATACCTTTCCACGACATCTAGGGCAAGGATTAAAGAGATCACAAAAAATTTTCAAGCAGTTGATCAAAAAATGGCTCATATCTCAAGTGAATCCGGTGCTAAGGTGCACCCACAAAATAATTCTACTATGAAAACCCCTGTCAAGGGTAAGAATTTCGAAGACTCAGTCCCAAAAATGAATTTTAGGGATGCCCTTCATGGTGGACAACCTTAGCCCAATGCTAATATCAATATTAGGGCTTCCCATAAACCTCTAAGAATGCCTAAGATTGATCCTAGGAAAACGGAGTCAGGATGTCTTAAAGAAGTTGATGGAACTCCTATTGTTAAGCTTGATATGGGTAACATTCAGACTAGCATTGAAGATTTGGAAAAAAGAGGACTAATTTTTCGATTCGTGGGTTTTCGTCCGAGTCTATCTGCTTTCAAAGTTTGGGCTGCAAAAATCTAGAAAACTAAAGGTGAGTTACAAATCTCTATTTATCCAAATGGTTATTTTCTTGTTTTATTTGCTAATAATGAAGATAGAGAGAAAACTTTTCAAGGGGGTCCTTGGTTTTTTGGAAGGGCAGGGCTTTTCATGAAGCCCTGGCATACTAAATTTAAATCGAAGAAGAGATGCCTTCTATAGCTCCCATGTGGGTTAGACTCTTTGGCCTCCCTATTGAATTTTGGAATCCTACTATTTTTTCTTCAATTGGAAACTCTTTAGGAACTTTTATGATGATTGTTGATTGTACTCAAAATTTTGAACATATTATTTATGCTCGAATTTGTGTTTTAATGGATTTTGACAAACCCCTACCTAAAAATATCACATTACAATTTGGGGAAGACACTTGGGAGCAAGTAGTGGACTATGAGAACATTCCTTTTCATTGTAGAATTTGCCATGAATATGGTCATTTGGCCGATGCTTGCCCAAATAAAATTCCTGATCAAAAGAAAGAAGATATAAACTCAAGCAGGTTTCCAAATACCTAAGAAGAAGAACACTCAGAAAAACTAGTTATGAAGGATCAATCAAAGTCATCTGCTAATATGTTTGAAATCCTTTCCACAAATGATGTCCCAAGTGAGGAAGAGGAAATAATGGAAACTAAAATCTTAGAAACACAATTTAAATATGAAGGGAAGAACTCAGAGACAAACCAACAAATCAAAGGTTTTCAACAAAAAAAAAAGGAGAAAATTTACACAAGAAAAACAATATTTCAAATGTCAAAACTTCAAATAATGCAAGTCCCAATATAGACTCCGTTGAACCATCTAGTAAAATTTTGGCTATGTATGAGCATTCTTCAAGGTTAGAAGCCATCTCAGATTCAATTGGAATAAGTCAAGAAATAGGGAAAAAAAATTGAAGATGGATTCTAATAAAAAAGTAGGTCGCAAGACCAATCAATATCATATGGTAAAAGAAGGTGAAAAGCTTGTAGAGGAAGGTAAGATTAATGCCCTTCCCAACTTTTTTAGCCCTGGTATTAATGAAGATCATCACTTGGAATATTAGAGGACTCAAAGGGAGTCTTTCAAAACAAAATGAAATTAGAAGAATGATTCAGATAAATCATCCACATCTTGTTTTCCTTCAAGAAACAAAGATGTCAATGGAGGATATGGACTTAATTGCCAGTAAAATTTGGCCAACTGGAAAAGTGGTTTCCCTCAGTTCCCAAGGGACTTCGGGTGGCATTGCTTGTCTTTGGGACCCAAAAGAGGTAGTTATTCACCATATGGTTGGAAGTTGGGGTTTGTTGGCTATAGCTATTCAAAGTAGACATTCCAACCAGATTATGCTTTGCATTACTATTTATGCTCCGACTTCTTTGGAGGAAAAAAGAAGACAGTGGAAGGATATTACTCATATTATCTCTCATTTTCCTAAATCTTGGATCTTGATCGGAGGAGATTTCAATACCATCCTCTCTCTGGATGAGAAAAAGGGGGGAAATAGAAATTTGGACAAAAGCACTGACCTCATGAGCGAATATATTGCAAACCTCCATCTTGTGGATATCCAACTAGATAATGGCCTTATGACTTGGTCTAACAAAAGGCAAGGCTTAGCTTGTATAATGGAGAGATTGGATAGGTTTTTGCTCTCTAAAAATTTCTTAATCCATGGTCACATTCCTAAAGTGAAGACTCTTAATAATGTTGGTTCGGATCATTGGCCATCATGGTGGAAATGTGGAAAACCAATGTGAGTTTCTCTCCTTTTCGTTTTCAATTAATGTGGCTTAGAGACATTTCCTTCAGACCTCATGTGCAACAATGGTGGAAGGAAGGTAAACCTAGGCATGGGACTAAGATGTTCTATTTTGCCAAAATACTGCAATACATTAAATCCAAAATCAAGACTTGGAACTGGAAAGAGTTTGGGGATGTTCATAAAAAAAACATGAAGTTATTGCTCATCTTGAAAATTTGAATAAGAAAATCCATTTAGATGGCCTCACAGAGAAGAGAAGTGCAGATGAAATTAAACTCACAACTCAGCTAGAGGAATGGGAAAAAAGAGAAGAAATATTATGGAAGCAAAAATCTAGAATTCAATGGCTCAAAGAAGGAGATCGAAACACAAATTTCTTCCACAAATATCTTCTAGCTCGAAGATCTCACAACTTTATTTCTTCCTTAAAATCATATTCTGGAGATGTTGTTTATACTTGGGATGGCATGAACTCTATTGTTGTTGATTACTTTTCCAATATTTTTGCTGCTACTCCTCTTGACTCAGCTTCACAACAAAATGTTCTTCAAGCAATCCCTTCTCTTATCACTTCTGAGGAGAACTCTATTTTGACTGCTCCTGTTACTATCAATGAGCTTCAACAAGTAGTTTTTAAAATGCAAAAAGGGAAAACCCCAGGTCCTGATGGTTTTCCCATTGAGTTCTACCAAGAGTTATGGGATATCCTTCATGTTGATTTATTAGAGGTGGTGGAAGAAGCCAGGAAAGCCAAAGAAATTTTGAAGGTTATCAATAAAACTTATATTACTCTTGTTCCAAAATCTCAAGAGGTTGATCATATCTCAGCTTTTAGACCTATTGCTTTATGTAATGTTCTTCTCAAAATCATTACTAAAATCATGGCAGAAAGGTTGAAGCCTCTTTTGCATAAGATTATTTCCCCGAAGCAAGGGGGTTATGTGGAAGGACGTCAAATAGTAGATGAGATAGTTCTTGCTCAGGAAGCCATCCATTCCATGGATATGCAAAATTCTCCTTCCATGTTCATTCGGTTAGACTTATCCAAAGCTTATGACAGAGTGGATTGGCACTTCCTTATCAAAGTTTTGAGGCAATTTGGTTTCTCTAAGGATTGGATGGATTGGATTATGGGATGTATCTCTTTAGTTTCCTACTTAGTTCTTATCAATGGTAGGCCTTCTCAGTCTTTCCCAACTTCCAGAGGTATTAGGCAAGGTGACCCGCTATCCCCTTATTTATTCATCATTCTTGTTGAATGCTTGGGTAGGACTATAACCAAAAAGAGGGAAAACAAAACCCTTGAGGGAGTTACCATTGCTCATGGAGCTAGACCTATCTCTCATCTTCAATTTGTGGATGACTCTACTCTTTTAGGTAAAGCTACGATTAAGGAAGCTTCTAATATTAAGCAAATCATTAGCTATTTTTCTAAGGCTATCGGGCAGTTGATCAATGAAGACAAATCTAAAGTTATTTTCTTTCACCGCTCTGCTAGACAGGAATCCATGGTCTTGGATAAATTAAGATATAAGAAGACCTCTCTTCCAATCACTTATTTAGGTATTCCCATAAATATTCAAAGGCAGAAAAATAAAGATTGGAATTGGTTGTTGGACAAAGTCAAGAAGAAAATTGGAAAGTGGACCAACAAGTGGCTTTCTTCGGGGGGTAGAATCACCTTGGTAAAATCAGTCCTTCAAGCTATTCCTATTTATGTTTCTTCCATTTTGAATATCCCAAAGGTTGTTCTTCGAGAATTGGATCAAATCAGTCATCGTTTCCTTTGGAGTGGTACTAAGGAGAAAATAAAATGGGCCTTGGTGAAATGGGATACTTTATGTCTTCCTAAGAGTGAAGGGGGGTTAGGATTTCGGTCTTCAATTAATAACAACAAATCTTTAGCTGCTAAATTATATTGGAGGATGTTGCATAACCCCAATGCTCTTTGGGCCAATAATCTACGTGCTAAATATGCTGAGAACAAAAGTCCTGAAGACCTTGTTCGCTATCAACTTCCTACCAAAGGTTCTCCCATTTTAGCAGTTCTTAAGACTGGTGAGGATTTGATAAAGAAAAATTATTTTGGATCATTCATAATGGTCAACATGTAAATTTTTGGACAGATTCTTGGGATGGTCACAAGCCTTTGATAACTCGGCTTCCGATTGGAGGTCTTGAATGGAGGAGCTTCATCAAGCTAATTGGATAAAGGTGACTAATTACTATCGGTACCATACTCGTAATTCAAAGGTTGGTAGATATTGGATCCCTATTGAGGACTAGCCTATTCAAATCCCATAAAGGCAAAGACAAGATATCCAAGGCATCCTTCATATGAGATCCCTCTCTTGGTCCCATGAAAAAGATTGTTTTGGATGGAACAACACTACTAAGGGTGAGTATTCAGTTGCTCAAGGTTATTTGACCTTATGCCATAATAATCCCAACCATTCTTCTGACATATTTTCTCGATTGTGGGCTCAAAAGCTTTGGCCTAAGGTGAGGTTCTTTAATTGGCTTTTATTGCATCGTAGGGTGCTTACTCGGTGAGCAACTTATGAAGCGTGGTTTTCATGGCCCTTTTAGATGTGAAATGTGTGAAGAGAATGTAGAAAATATCAACCATATTTTTATTGAGTGTACTTTAGCCTCCGAGCTATGGAGGAGAATGGCCACTTTACTTGGCTTACAATGGTCCAATTTTTTTACTTTTGAACAACTTTGGAGGGATTGGCCTAATCAAGAGGGTGTTGATCATTTTATTAGGCAGCTTAGTTTGGATGGGTTCTACCATTCTTCTTTGGAATATTTGGAATGAAAGGAACAACCAAATTTTTAATCAAGATAGGAAGGATATTCACTATATTTGGAAAAATACCATAGCCAACTTAGTTGAATCAGTCCATCAACTCCTTAATCACCCCCAAAACTCCCACCAAATATGGGATCAAGTGATGCAAATATTGAAGATTAAATCTTCTAAGGGCAACCAACTTAAAGGGAATGTGAGTATTAGTAAGATGGATAGGACTAGAAATTGGCAACCTCCTCCTAAGGATTTTGGAAAATTCAATACCGATGGAGCCTCTAGAGGGAACCCTGGAAAAGCCAGTGTGGGAGGAATTGGTAGACTTTCAGATGGCTCCTTGGTTTTTACTTTTGCTGAGAATTTGGGTATTCTTTCCAATAACCTTGCTGAGGGGTATGGTATCCTCAGAGGCCTTCAGGAGGCTACTAAGGTTGGATGGGAAAAGGTGTTAGTTGAGTTTGACTCTCAACTTATGATTAATCTCTTGAAGACTCCTAAGAATCATAAGGTGGATTGGAGAATAAAAAGAATTATTGAGAAGATTCAATTAATCCAGATGGGATTTTTGAAAGTTGATTACAATCATGTGGTCAGAGATCAAAACAAGAGTGCTGATGCTTTAGCTAATTGGGCTTTGGACAAAGGTGATCTTACTTGTTATGGCCACCCTCCTATATGGTGGGCTTCTCAAATTAGGGAAGCTCTTCTTTCTATCATTTCTTTGGATGGCTCTAGTTCTAAAGGTACCTAGTTTCTTCTTGTTTTTTTTTTTTTGCTTCTCTTTGGTTCATTCAGATTTTTTTTAGTTCCCTAGCTCATTCTATTCTTTATTTTGTTTCCTTTGTTGATTCTTGCCTTAATAGTCTTCTGGTCTAGATAGGTCATTGTTTTGTTCAATTTTTTTCTTTTTTCTTTTTTTTTTTGTTTTGTTTTTTAGTGGTTCTTTGTGTTGTTTTTTGTTGTTCTTGTGTTTTTGTTGTTTTTGTTTTTTTTTTTTTAATGTTTTTTGTTATTGTTCTTGTGTTATTTTCGTTCTTGTTCTTGGGTTTCTCTTTGTTTGTGTTATTTCATGTTTTTATGTGTGAGTGTTTTCTATGTTTTTTGTTTTTGTTTATTGTCTATTGTTGGTTGTTTTTTATTTTTTATTTTTTATTTGTGGAAAACATCCCAAAAGAGATGCCACTTTCGGGTTTGTTGTTTATAGCTATTCAAAGTAGACATTCCAACCAGATTATGCTTTGCATTACTATTTATGCTCTGACTTCTTTGGAGGAAAAAAGAAGACAGTGGAAGGATATTACTCATATTATCTCTCATTTTCATAAATCTTGGATCTTTATCGGAGGAGATTCCAATACCATCCTCTCTTTGGATGAGAAAAAGGGGGGGAAATAGAAATTTGGACAAAAGCACTGACCTCATGAGCGAATATATTGTAAACCTCCATCTTGTGGATATCCAACTAGATAATGGCCTTATGACTTGGTCTAACAAAAGGCAAGGATTGGCTTGTATAATGGAGAGATTGGATAGGTTTTTGCTCTCTAAAAATTTCTTAATCCATGGTCACATTCCTAAAGTGAAGACTCTTAATAATGTTGGTTCGTATCATTGGCCAGTCATGGTGGAAATGTGGAAAACCAATATGAGTTTCTCTCCTTTTTGTTTTCAATTAATGTGTCTTAGAGAAAATTCCTTTAGATATCATGTGCAACAATGGTGGAAGGAAGGTAAACCTAGGCATGGGACTAAGATGTTCTATTTTGCCAAAATACTGCAATACATTAAATCTAAAATCAAGACTTGGAAATGGAAAGAGTTTGGGGATGTTCATAAAAAAAACATGAAGTTATTGCTCATCTTGAAAATTTGAATAAGAAAATCCATTTAGATGGCCTCACAGAGAAGATAAGTGCAGATGAAATTAAACTCACAACTCAGTTAGAGGAATGGGAAAAAAGAGAAGAAATATTATGGAAGCAAAAATCTAGAATTCAATGGCTCAAAGAAGGAGATCGAAACACAAATTTCTTCCACAAATATCTTCTAGATCGAAGATCTCACAACTTTATTTCTTCCTTAAAATCATTTTTTGGAGATGTTTTTTATACTTGGGATGACATGAACTCTATTGTTGTTGATTACTTTTCCAATATTTTTTCTGCTACTCCTCTTGACTCAACTTCACAATAAAATGTTCTTCAAGCAATCCCTACTCTTATCACTTCTAAGGAGAACTCTATTTTGACTGCTCTTGTTACTATCAATGAGCTTCAACAAGTAGTTTTTAAAATGCAAAAATGGAAAATCCCAGGTCTTGATGGTTTTCCCATTGAGTTCTACCAAGAGTTATGGGATATCCTTCATGTTGATTTATTAGATGTGGTGGAAGAATCTAGGAAAGCCAAAGAATTTTTGAAGGTTATCAATAAAAGTTATATTAATCTTGTTCTAAAATCTCAAGATGTTGATCATATATTAGCTTTTAGACCTTTTGCTTTATGTAATGTTCTTCTTAAAATCATTACTAAAATCATGGCAGAAAGGTTGAAGCCTCTTTTGTATAAGATTATTTCCCCAGAGCAAGGGGGTTATGTGGAAGGACGTAAAATAGTAGATGAGATAGTTCTTGCTCAGGAAGCCATGCATTCCATGGATATGCAAAATTCTCCTTCCATGTTCATTTGGTTATACCTATCCAAATCTTATGACAGAGTGGATTGGTACTTCCTTATCAAAGTTTTGAGGCAATTTGGTTTCTCTAAGGATTGGATGGATTGGATTATGGGATGTATCTCTTTAATTTCCTACTTAGTTCTTATCAATGGTAGTCCTTCTTAGTCTTTACCAACTTCCAGAGGTATTAGGCAAGGTGACCCGCTATCCCCTTATTTATTCATCATTCTTGCTTGAATGCTTGGGTAGGACTATAACAAAAAGAGAGAAAACAAAACCCTTGAGGGAGTTACCATTGCTCATGGAGCTAGACCTATCTCTCATATTCAATTTTTGGATGACTCTACTCTTTTAGGTAAAGCTACAATTAAGGAAGCTTCTAATATTAAGCAAATCATTAGCTATTTTTCTAAGGCTATCGGGCGGTTGATCAATGAAGACAAATCTAAGGTTATTTTCTTTCACTGCTCTACTAGACAGGAATCCATGGTCTTGGATAAATTAATATATAAGAAGACCTCTCTTCCAATCACTTATTTAGGTATTCCCATAAATATTCAAAGGCAGAAAAAAAAAGATTGAAATTGGTTGTTGGACAAAGTCAAGAAGAAAATTGGAAAGTGGACCAACAAGTGGCTTTCTTCTGGGGGTAAAATCACCTTGGTAAAATCAGTCCTTCAAGCTATTCCTATTTATGTTTCTTCCATTTTGAATATCCCAAAGGTTGTTCTTCGATAATTGGATCAAATCAGTCATCGTTTCCTTTAGAGTGGTACTAAGGAGAAAATAAAATGGGCCTTGGTGAAATGGGATAATTTATGTCTTCCTAAGAGTGAAGGGGGGTTAGGATTTCAGTCTTCAATTAATAACAAAAAATCTTTAGTTGCTAAATTATATTGGAGGATGTTGCATAACCCCAATGCTCTTTGGCCCAATAATCTACGTGCTAAATATGTCGAGAACAAAAGTCCTGAAGACCTTGTTCGCTATAAACTTCCTACCAAAGGTTCTCCCATTTTAGCAGTTCTTAAGACTGGTGAGGATTTGATAAAGAAAAAATATTTTGGATCATTCATAATGGTCAACATGTAAATTTTTGGACAAATTCTTGGGATGGTCACAAGCCTTTGATAACTCAGTTTCCTGATTGGAGGCCTTGGATGGAGGAGCTTCATCGAGCTAATTGGATAAAGGTGGCTAATTACTATCGGTACCATATTGGTAATTCAAAGGTTGGTAGATATTGGATCCCTATTAAGGACTAGCCTATTCAAATCCCAGAAAGGCAAAGACAAGATATCCAAGGCATCCTTCATATGAGATCCCTCTCTTGGTCCCATGAAAAAGATTGTTTTGGATGGAACAACACTACTAAGGGTGAGTATTCAGTTGCTCAAGGTTATTTGACCTTATGCCATAATAATCCCAACCATTCTTCTGAAATATTTTCTTGATTATGGGCTCAAAAGCTTTGGCCTAAGGTGAGGTTCTTTAATTGGCTTTTATTGCATCATAGGGTGCTTACTGGTGAGCAACTTATGAAGCGTCATTTTCATAGCCCTTTTAGATATGAAATGTGTGAAGAGAATGTAGAAAATATCAACCATATTTTTACTTGAGTGTACTTTAGCCTCTCGAGCTATGGAGGAGAATGGCCACTTTACTTGGCTTACAATGGTCCAATTTTTTTACTTTTGAACAACTTTGGAGGGATTGGCTTAATCAAGAGGGTGTTGATCATTTTATTAGGCGATTAGTTTGATGGGTTCTACCATTCTTCTTTGGAATATTTGGAATGAAAGGAACAACCAAATTTTTAATCAAGATAGAAAGGATATTCACTATATTTGGAAAAATACCATAGCCAACTTAGTTGAATCAGTCCATCAACTCCTTAATCACCCCCAAAACTCCCACCAAATATGGGATCAAGTGATGCAAATATTGAAGATTAAATCTTCTAAGGGCAACCAACTTAAAGGGAATGTGAGTATTAGTAAGATGGATAGGACTAGAAATTGGCAACCTCCTCCTAAGGATTTTGGAAAATTCAATACCGATGGAGCCTCTAGAGGGAACCCCGGAAAAGCCGATGTGGGAGGAATTGGTAGACTTTCTAGATGGTTCCTTGGTTTTTACTTTTGCTGAGAATTTGGGTATTCTTTCCAATAACCTTGCTGAGGGGTATGGTATCCTCATAGGCCTTCAGGAGACTACTAAGTTTGGATGAGAAAAGGTGTTAGTTGACTCTGACTCTCAACTTATGATTAATCTCTTGAAGACTCCTAAGAATCATAAGATGGATTGGAGAATAAAAAGAATTATTGAGAAGATT
Source organism: Wollemia nobilis (assembly GCA_028583015.1). Classification (NCBI taxonomy): domain Eukaryota; kingdom Viridiplantae; phylum Streptophyta; class Pinopsida; order Araucariales; family Araucariaceae; genus Wollemia; species Wollemia nobilis. The sequence continues at coordinate 10,835,141 of JAQPPZ010016890.1, forward strand.
CAATTAATCTAGATGAGATTTTTGAAAGTTGATTACAATCATGTGGTCAAAGATAAAAACAAGAGTACTAATGCTTTAGCTAATTGGTCTATGGACAAAGGTGATCTTACTTGTTATGGCCACCCTCCTATATGGTGGGCTTCTCAAATTAGGGAAGCTCTTCTTTGTATCATTTCTTTGGATGGCTCTAGTTCTAAAGGTACCTAATTTCTTCTTGTTTTTTTTTTTTTGTTTCTCTTTGGTTCATTAAGATTTTTTTAGTTCCATAACTCATTCTATTCTTTATTTTGTTTCCTTTGTTGATTCTTTCCTTAATAGTCTTATGGTCTAGATAGGTCATTGTTTTGTTCAATGTTTTTCTTTTTTCTCTTTTTTTTTGTTTTGTTTTTGTGTTCTTTGTGTTGTTTTTTGTTGTTCTTGTGTTTTTGTTGTTTTGTTTTTTTTTTTTTAATGTTTTTTGTTATTGTTCTTGTGTTATTTTCGTTCTTGTTCTTCGGTTTCTCTTTGTTTGTGTTATTTCATGTTTTTATGTATGAGTTTTTTCTATGTTTTTTGTTTTTGTTTATTGTCTATTGTTGGTTGTTTTTTATTTTTTATTTTTTATTTGTGGAAAACATCCCAAAAGAGATGCCACTTTCGGGTTTGTTGTTTATAGCTATTCAAAGTAGACATTCCAACCAGATTATGCTTTGCATTACTATTTATGCTCCGACTTCTTTGGAGGAAAAAAGAAGACAATGGAAGGATATTACTCATATTATCTCTCATTTTCATAAATCTTGGATCTTTATCGGAGGAGATTCCAATACCATCCTCTCTTTGGATGAGAAAAAGGGGGGAAATAGAAATTTGGACAAAAGCACTGACCTCATGAGCGAATATATTGTAAACCTCCATCTTGTGGATATCCAACTAGATAATGGCCTTATGACTTGGTCTAACAAAAGGCAAGGATTGGCTTGTATAATGGAGAGATTGGATAGGTTTTTGCTCTCTAAAAATTTCTTAATCCATGGTCACATTCCTAAAGTGAAGACTCTTAATAATGTTGGTTCGTATCATTGGCCAGTCATGGTGGAAATGTGGAAAACCAATATGAGTTTCTCTCCTTTTTGTTTTCAATTAATGTGTCTTAGAGAAAATTCCTTTAGATATCATGTGCAACAATGGTGGAAGGAAGGTAAACCTAGGCATGGGACTAAGATGTTCTATTTTGCCAAAATACTCGCAATACATTAAATCTAAAATCAAGACTTGGAAATGGAAAGAGTTTGGGGATGTTCATAAAAAAAACATGAAGTTATTGCTCATCTTGAAAATTTGAATAAGAAAATCCATTTAGATGGCCTCACAGAGAAGATAAGTGCAGATGAAATTAAACTCACAACTCAGTTAGAGGAATGGGAAAAAGAGAAGAAATATTATGGAAGCAAAAATCTAGAATTCAATGGCTCAAAGAAGGAGATCGAAACACAAATTTCTTCCACAAATATCTTCTAGATCGAAGATCTCACAACTTTATTTCTTCCTTAAAATCATATTTTGGAGATGTTTTTTATACTTGGGATGACATGAACTCTATTGTTGTTGATTACTTTTCCAATATTTTTTCTCGCTACTCCTCTTGACTCAACTTCACAATAAAATGTTCTTCAAGCAATCCCTACTCTTATCACTTCTAAGGAGAACTCTATTTTGACTGCTCTTGTTACTATCAATGAGCTTCAACAAGTAGTTTTTAAAATGCAAAAATGGAAAATCCCAGGTCTTGATGGTTTTCCCATTGAGTTCTACCAAGAGTTATGGGATATCCTTCATGTTGATTTATTAGATGTGGTGGAAGAATCTAGGAAAGCCAAAGAATTTTTGAAGGTTATCAATAAAAGTTATATTAATCTTGTTCTAAAATCTCAAGATGTTGATCATATATTAGCTTTTAGACCTTTTGCTTTATGTAATGTTCTTCTTAAAATCATTACTAAAATCATGGCGAGAAAGGTTGAAGCCTCTTTTGTATAAGATTATTTCCCCAGAGCAAGGGGGTTATGTGGAAGGACGTCAAATAGTAGATGAGATAGTTCTTGCTCAGGAAGCCATGCATTCCATGGATATGCAAAATTCTCCTTCCATGTTCATTTGGTTATACCTATCCAAATCTTATGACAGAGTGGATTGGTACTTCCTTATCAAAGTTTTGAGGCAATTTGGTTTCTCTAAGGATTGGATGGATTGGATTATGGGATGTATCTCTTTAATTTCCTACTTAGTTCTTATCAATGGTAGTCCTTCTTAGTCTTTACCAGCTTCCAGAGGTATTAGGCAAGGTGACCCGCTATCCCCTTATTTATTCATCATTCTTGCTGAATGCTTGGGTAGGACTATAACAAAAAAGAGAGAAAACAAAACCCTTGAGGGAGTTACCATTGCTCATGGAGCTAGACCTATCTCTCATATTCAATTTTTGGATGACTCTACTCTTTTAGGTAAAGCTACGCTTAAGGAAGCTTCTAATATTAAGCAAATCATTAGCTATTTTTCTAAGGCTATCTGGGCGCTTGATCAATGAAGACAAATCTAAGGTTATTTTCTTTCACTCGCTCTACTAGACAGGAATCCATGGTCTTGGATAAATTAATATATAAGAAGACCTCTCTTCCAATCACTTATTTAGGTATTCCCATAAATATTCAAAGGCAGAAAAAAAAGATTGAAATTGGTTGTTGGACAAAGTCAAGAAGAAAATTGGAAAGTGGACCAACAAGTGGCTTTCTTCGGGGGTAAAATCACCTTGGTAAAATCAGTCCTTCAAGCTATTCCTATTTATGTTTCTTCCATTTTGAATATCCCAAAGGTTGTTCTTCGATAATTGGATCAAATCAGTCATCGTTTCCTTTAGAGTGGTACTAAGGAGAAAATAAAATGGGCCTTGGTGAAATGGGATAATTTATGTCTTCCTAAGAGTGAAGGGGGGTTAGGATTTCAGTCTTCAATTAATAACAAAAAATCTTTAGTTGCTAAATTATATTGGAGGATGTTGCATAACCCCAATGCTCTTTGGCCCAATAATCTACGTGCTAAATATGCTGAGAACAAAAGTCCTGAAGACCTTGTTCGCTATAAACTTCCTACCAAAGGTTCTCCCATTTTAGCAGTTCTTAAGACTGGTGAGGATTTGATAAAGAAAAAATATTTTGGATCATTCATAATGGTCAACATGTAAATTTTTGGACAAATTCTTGGGATGGTCACAAGCCTTTGATAACTCAGTTTCCTGATTGGAGGCCTTGGATGGAGGAGCTTCATCGAGCTAATTGGATAAAGGTGGCTAATTACTATCGGTACCATACTGGTAATTCAAAGGTTGGTAGATATTGGATCCCTATTAAGGACTAGCCTATTCAAATCCCAGAAAGGCAAAGACAAGATATCCAAGGCATCCTTCATATGAGATCCCTCTCTTGGTCCCATGAAAAAGATTGTTTTGGATGGAACAACACTACTAAGGGTGAGTATTCAGTTGCTCAAGGTTATTTGACCTTATGCCATAATAATCCCAACCATTCTTCTGAAATATTTTCTTGATTATGGGCTCAAAAGCTTTGGCCTAAGGTGAGGTTCTTTAATTGGCTTTTATTGCATCATAGGGTGCTTACTGGTGAGCAACTTATGAAGCGTCATTTTCATAGCCCTTTTAGATATGAAATGTGTGAAGAGAATGTAGAAAATATCAACCATATTTTTACTGAGTGTACTTTAGCCTCTGAGCTATGGAGGAGAATGGCCACTTTACTTGGCTTACAATGGTCCAATTTTTTTACTTTTGAACAACTTTGGAGGGATTGGCTTAATCAAGAGGGTGTTGATCATTTTATTAGGCAGTTAGTTTGATGGGTTCTACCATTCTTCTTTGGAATATTTGGAATGAAAGGAACAACCAAATTATTAATCAAGATAGAAAGGATATTCACTATATTTGGAAAAATACCATAGCCAACTTAGTTGAATCAGTCCATCAACTCCTTAATCACCCCCAAAACTCCCACCAAATATGGGATCAAGTGATGCAAATATTGAAGATTAAATCTTCTAAGGGCAACCAACTTAAAGGGAATGTGAGTATTAGTAAGATGGATAGGACTAGAAATTGGCAACCTCCTCCTAAGGATTTTGGAAAATTCAATACTGATGGAGCCTCTAGAGGGAACCCTGGAAAAGCCAGTGTGGGAGGAATTGGTAGACTTTCAGATGGTTCCTTGGTTTTTACTTTTGCTGAGAATTTGGGTATTCTTTCCAATAACCTTGCTGAGGGGTATGGTATCCTCATAGGCCTTCAGGAGACTACTAAGTTTGGATGAGAAAAGGTGTTAGTTGACTCTGACTCTCAACTTATGATTAATCTCTTGAAGACTCCTAAGAATCATAAGATGGATTGGAGAATAAAAAGAATTATTGAGAAGATTCAATTAATCTAGATGAGATTTTTGAAAGTTGATTACAATCATGTGGTCAAAGATAAAAACAAGAGTACTAATGCTTTAGCTAATTGGTCTATGGACAAAGGTGATCTTACTTGTTATGGCCACCCTCCTATATGGTGGGCTTCTCAAATTAGGGAAGCTCTTCTTTGTATCATTTCTTTGGATGGCTCTAGTTCTAAAGGTACCTAATTTCTTCTTGTTTTTTTTTTTTTTGTTTCTCTTTGGTTCATTAAGATTTTTTTAGTTCCATAACTCATTCTATTCTTTATTTTGTTTCCTTTGTTGATTCTTTCCTTAATAGTCTTATGGTCTAGATAGGTCATTGTTTTGTTCAATGTTTTTCTTTTTTCTCTTTTTTTTGTTTTGTTTTTGTGTTCTTTGTGTTGTTTTTTGTTGTTCTTGTGTTTTTGTTGTTTTGTTTTTTTTTTTTAATGTTTTTTGTTATTGTTCTTGTGTTATTTTCGTTCTTGTTCTTCGGTTTCTCTTTGTTTGTGTTATTTCATGTTTTTATGTATGAGTTTTTTCTATGTTTTTTGTTTTTGTTTATTGTCTATTGTTGGTTGTTTTTTATTTTTTATTTTTTATTTGTGGAAAACATCCCAAAAGAGATGCCACTTTCGGGTAAGAACCAAGGAGACAGGGGTATCCATTCTACCAAAAATGCCCAGGACTCGGACTTGCCTACCACCTTTGACATATTCAAGGAGAAAACAAACACACAAAACCAATTTAAAAATAAGTAAATAACAACAAAAATAATAAAATAAAATAAAATAAATGCTCCTTGAGTGTGTCAAAAACAAAAGCACAACCAAACACGCATAATAAGATAAAAGAAACCACAACACAAACCACATAGAAAAACACAAGAACCACATAACAAAACACAAACAAGACAAAAACAACAGAACACTACAAAGACATAACCCAAAAAAACATGAAAAATACACAACCAAAACCTAAAAAATTAAAAAAATAAAATAAAAATAAAGATAAAAAACAACCAACAACAGACAATAAAAAAAAAACAAAATACATAGAAAACACTCACACATAAAACACGAAATAACACAAACAAAGAGAAACCTAAGAACAAGAACGAAAAAAACACAAGAACAATAACAAAAAACATAAAAACAAAAACAAAACAACAAAAACACAAGAACAAAAAAAAACAACACAAACAACACAAAAACAAAACAAAACAAAAGAACCCACGCACCTTAAAAAACTTAACAAAAAAAGAATAAATAAAATAATGACCTATCTAGACCAGAAGACTATTAAGGCAAGAATCAATAGAGGAAAACAAATAAAGAATAGAATGAGCTAGGGAACTAAAAAAAACTGAATGAACCAACGAGAAGCAAAAAAAGAAAAAAAAACAAGAAGAAACTAGGTACCTTCAGAACTGGAGCCATCCAAAGAAATGATAGAAAGAAGAGCTTCCCTAATTTGAGAAGCCCACCATATAGGAGGGTGGCCATAACAAGTAAGATCACCTTTGTCCAAAGCCCAATTAGCTACTAATTGGGCTTTGGACAAAGGTGATCTTACTTGTTATGGCCACCCTCCTATATGGTGGGCTTCTCAAATTAGGGAAGCTCTTCTTTCTATCATTTCTTTGGATGGCTCCAGTTCTGAAGGTACCTAGTTTCTTCTTATATTCTTTTTTTTTTGCTTCTCTTTGGTTCATTTAGTTTTTTTTAGTTCCATAGCTCATTCTATTCTTTATTTTGTTTCCTATGTTGACTCTTGCCTTAATAGTCTTCTAGTCTAGATAGGTCATTGTTTTGTTCAATTTTTTTTTCTTTTTTATTTTTTGTTTTTTTTGTTTAGTTTTTTAAGGTGGGTGGGTTCTTTTGTTTTGTTTTTTTTTTTGTGTTCTTTGTGTTGTTTTTTGTTGTTCTTGTGTTTTTGTTGTTTTGTTTTTGTTTTTTTTTTATGTTTTTTGTTATTGTTCTTGTGTTTTTTTTGTTCTTGTTCTTAGGTTTCTCTTTGTTTGTGTTATTTTGTGTTTTTATGTGTGAGTGTTTTCTATGTTTTCTGTTTTTGTTTATTGTCTATTGTTGGTTGTTTTTTATTTTTATCTTTATTTTATTTTTTTTAATTTTTTAGGTTTTGGTTGTGTTTATTTTTCATGTTTTTTTTGGGTTATGTCTTTGTAGTGTTTTGTTGTTTTTGTCTTGTTTGTGTTTTGTTATGTGGTTCTTGTGTTTTTCTATGTGGTTTGTGTTGTGGTTTCTTTTATCTTATTGTGTGTGTTTGGTTGTGCTTTTGTTTTTGACACACTCAAGGAGATTTTATTTTATTTTATTATTTTTGTTGTTATTTACTTATTTTTAAATTGGTTTTGTGTGTTTGTTTGCTCCTTGAGTATGTCAAAGGTGGTAGGCCAGGTCCGAGTCCTGGGTGTTTTTTGTAGAATGGATACCCCTGCCTCCTTGGGTCTTACCCGAAAGTGGCATCCCTTTTGGGATGTTTTCCACAAATAAAAAAAAAAATTTAGAGTAGACAAATCTTTAGACTCTTCAATAATGATAGCAATATGGTTCTATTTATGAAGAAGTGTTCTCAACACTTTCTTCACCACTACCTCAATTTTTATGTCCTCTCCAAGAGTTTGCATTTTTTTTTTACAATAGATTTCACTCTAATAAATAATCACCAACATTTTCATCATTTTGCATTTTTTATATTTTCAAAATCCCTCTTCAAGGTTTTAAGCCTCACTTTCTTCACCTGATCACTACCTTGATAGCTATCTTTCAAGGCTTTCCATGCTTCTTGGGTTGATAAAAAATAGGTAATCCTTGGAAAGATGCTCTTCTCCAAAGCTGCTTGGAGATGATAGAGGGCAGATGAATTCTTCTTTTGGTTATCCTTCTTGCTAGTTTTATCTTCTGCACTCAAAATAGTCCAATTTGTAGGTTTTGCATAACCTTCTTCAACCATATCCTATAGTCCTTTTCCAATGAGTAAGGTCCTCATATTTATGGACCAATACTCATAATATAGCCCATTAAATTTTGGAATGGGAATATTATTCTTTGTAGCCATTGCTAAAAAACAAAACGTTTTTTAAAAAAAAATTCTCTGTTTTTCTTATACCACTGCTTTTGTTTTACTTAAACCAGGCAATAAAAAAAATTACAATACTATGATTATAAAATATACCTCTTATTTGTTTGACTTGCAGTAAAAAAAGTGTCTACTACTTCTGTTTTATTGGCAGTAAACAACAACAAATCATAGGTAGACAACAGTCTTCTCCCTTCACCGTAGGACAAGAATTGGATTGTCACGCTTATGTCAAAGCAGTGCCTCACGAAAGTTTGATTGTGTTTTTTTTACAAAACAATCTTTGTTCTATAGAATGATCACCTCTCTACAACTCGTTCTAACATGTGCTCCTTTTCCACACCTCGTGTGCCCCTTATCACACAATACTCAATAGTAATATGCAAAGCAACATTCTTTTATGTAGAATTATGGGAACTGCTAATTGACATAGACAGCAAGATTCAACTTAGAAATCTCACCTTTTTAAGGCATCTCCAGCACAGATGATGTCTCCATAATGAATGCAAATCTATGTAGTTCAGTGCAACATTATTTCAATGTGTTCCCTATTGTTTCTTATGCTCACGATGTCCTTCTACCAATGAATCAAACATACATAGTGTTTTATGATATTGGTTGATTCTCTCGTAGTAACGTCTCTTTCAATGAACAAGATTTGACATTACCAAATCACATAAACTTGTATACATCAACGTCAAGAAACACAGCCACCAGCTGATGCAGTTCATCTTCTACCTATCAGCGGATTGTCTTCTACCTTGATTGACGCACTGGGGATGTCCTTGTCTTCTACTAAAAGAAAGGATGACTTCAGAGAATTCCTTATAAAAAAATCTCCCAACATAGAAGACGCAAACCTTAGAATAAGTTCATCCTGATATAAACTTTCTTTGACACACTCACAAATTTAATTATCCCAATGTTTCACTTCGTCAAATGCGAGTCCACTGTCGATCTTATATTGCATTCAATTTTTATCATGTAGATCTATTATGAACGTCTCACGATGATTCTTTCCACACGATTCTACGATGATTTAAAGGGCAATCTTAATGATCTGAATAAGCAAAACCTCCATGATCTCCCAAGCCTTTTCTCCACTTGCTACTTCACGTGCTCTTTTGTTGTTTGTAGTGGATCACAACTAGCTTCACCTCACATAGCAAAGCACGATATTCTATTGTTGGAAAGAGTTGTAGCAGTCATCACATAGAGAATAAAACAAGTTTCTATGCAAAATTTTCTCGATTTCCATGTGACCTTCACACGCCTTCACAAGTGCAAGCTTCCTTACAATCAATGCATAAAGCAGGCTATTAAATAGCCAACACACTCCTTTGATGTTCACAACCTCCATGATGTACGTAGTAAGGAGGAAGACGTCTCCTTCGACCTCCAAGCACGTCTCACAAGTACATATCACGAAGGAAGATGTCTCATTTGAATTGTATAGCCATGGTTGTGCATATAGCTCATAGATCAAGATTTTCTTCATAGTGCATTGTCTCTGTTTTGCATAGATTGCTCACTCTAATTTCCTCTCACATAGGACAAAAACTTACACCTAAATTATCAATCAAGTGTTCACACAATCAAGTATATTTTGCACAACGAATCAAAATTTTTGCACATTATTCACTCAAATAGCCTAGATCATGCAGTCACACTCAATAGATAGTAGTCTATGCCTAAATATCATAGCATGCAGGATTTTCAAATAGATCATGCATCTTTCTCCTTGCTTGTGTGACCGGCCTCATTGGTCTATCTCAACCCATGTGAACACACCATGGCTGATTACAAATAACATAACAATGTCTAAAATTTTCAAGACTGTGTCTCACATCTCACGTTTCCACAGTAGGAATTCATAGTCAAATCACACAGTCACACTCCACCTCCGCTCAAATGCGAATTATTTTTTTTTAACAATAGACGTCTAATCTTGTCTTATCACATTGTCTTTTCTCCGATGGACTGAACTCAAATTATGGGTAATCCAAAGGTGTGGAGCACTTCTCTTGAAGCTCTGATACCACATGAGAATGGTAAAACATTCTAATTAATTTGCTTGCAAGGTTTACATTATATAGTGCTGAAATAATAAAACAAAAGCCTCAAAATAGTGAGAGCCAATTATTCTCATAACCTACTCCTATAATAGAAGATACTAACCAATCTCCTATTTGCACTCAACACTTTCTAGAATATAACTAAGAATAATTACGCTAAAATATGCTAACATTACAACAAATATTTAAACCTAATGCTCTAAAGTCCAACATAATCATTAGTATATCATAATAAAATAAACCAAAACAGACCCCTTGTTAATAGTTACTTGCAAATCACTAAGGTATTCCTAACACTTATTTAATACATATTCACAAATATTACTAGTACACATGTGTAATGCTTATATAGCGGAACCCTAGAGAAGTTGAGTGATCAAAATTCTAAGGGTGAGTGTGGCGTTGTAATTGGGAAAAATTAGCATTCAATAAGTAGACATTGCCTTAATGGATCATATTCCTTATGTGAAGATGTGGCTTCTTACTTTCCTTTTACATTCAACCAATTATATCTTGCCATGATGGATACTATTTTGTTACAACTCAAGCTTACTTTCATTATGCATCTATCATGGTCTACGACTAATAGCTTGTGGTGGTATCTACATGTTCAACCTTCATTGATTGATGTTAGTTATCATTGATCCTCTCAAGCAATATCATTTCACACATGTTATGACATCATTTGGTCATATTTCTTACTAGTGCTATTCCCCTTGTGATAGTAGTTGGCATCTTCTTTCATAGCTAAGGTACTCATATCTTTTTACATGACTTCCCACTTGTGTGGAATGTCTTCAGTTGATTGTAAAGGAAGAATTAAGTTATCCTTTCTATTGGGCTGGGGATTCATGAAAAAGTTATGGGGAGTGGGGCACATGCTATTTGATACAATAGAATGAGTAAAAATAAAATACTAATGGTGTAGATAAGCATGGATAGAAAGGAGTGTAAAGTATATTTGGAGAGGCAAAGTGAGAGTCATGGAGGAATGGAGAGATATGGGAGAGGAATATGGTGTGGTGAGTTTATATTGGTGAAATGATGGAAGCATCGTACCTAAGAGGGACCTCTTTGTTTTTTGGCTACTTTCTCTAGTTAGTTCAACATTTGTTTTGACCTTTTATCTTCTTGTTGCTTATTGTATTTACTTCAAAAAATAAGAAGACAAGAAGTTGAATCATCTCACTCCTAATTGAGGGAGTTCTTAATAGATTTTTCTATTTCTTATCCTTGTTCTATCTTGGTAGATTCTATAAATTGAAAGTGTCTAGAAATGGTTGTTTTTGTTGGTCAAGCATACCAATAATTTGGTACCTACAAGATTTCTAATATTATTGACATCTCAAATTATATCTTTTTTTTCTTTTATCCTTCGACTTCACTCTTTTGGAATAATTTTGGAATATTAACATGCCTACTTTAGCTAACATCAAGAAGTGAAGTAGTACTGAATCAACAAGACATAAACAATCTACTAAAAAACATAGAAATGCATGGGTATGAAGAATGATCTTCGATCCTTCATCCGAAATAATTTTGATTTCATTCTGAAGTCATTTCGAATTTTTAAAAATTATTTAAAGTTGCTATTTTATAAGGATTTTTATAATTTCGAAATTTCACATTTTTTCATATTTTGAAGGTAAATCAATTTTCAGGCTTTGCATTTGCATTCACAAATAATAAATGAACTTTTATTTATGAAAATTACAATTTCATTAAAGGGGGTAGTTCATACAACATTCCATTGAGCATCATTTTTATAAAACTTTTCGAGGTCATAACTCCTCGCTCGTTGCTCAGATTGACTATTAGTACATACTTTCTGAAATCTCTCGAAAAGAGCTACAAAAACGTAGGGCGACATTATACTAACTGTAGTGTGTTTTAATATTTTTGGTTTGCTTGTCTATTTTCCATAATTTTATTTTTATTTTTCTAACCCTTCCTTTTGCAATTTTTTTTTAAACTTCGACAACTAAAATAAAAATTAAAAAAAAATTAAAATTTCATAAATAAATGCATAGGTGTGAAAAATGAGCTTCAATATTTCATCCAAAATAATTTTTATCTCATTCTGAAGTCATTTTGAATTTATAAAAATTATTTAAAATTGTTGTTTTATAAGGATTTTTATAATTTCGGAATTTCATATTTTTTTATATTTTGAAGGTAAATCAATTTTCTAGCTTTGCATTTGCATTCACAGACAACAAATGAACTTTTATTTATGAAAATTACAATTTCATTAAAAGGGGTAGTTATACAACATTCCATTGGCCATCATTTTGAATTTTGGGGGTAAAACTTTTCGGGGTCATAACTCCTCGCTCGTTGCTCGGATTGATTATTAGTGCATACTTTCCAAAAGCTCTCGAAAAGAGCTACAATAACGTAGGACGACATCATACTGACTGTAGTGTGTTTTAATATTTTTGATTTTCTAATCCATTTTCGATAATTTTATTTTTATTTTCCAAACCCTTCATTTTGTAGATTTTTTTTAAACTTCGATGACTAAAATAAAAATTAAAAAAAACTTAAAATTTCATAAATAAATGCATGGGTGTGAAGAATGAGATTCGATCCTTTATCCAAAATAATTTTGATCTCATTTTGAAGTCATTTCGAATTTATAAAAATTATTTAAAGTTGTTATTTTATAAGGATTTTTATAATTTTGAAATTTCACATTTTTTCATATTTTGAAAGTAAGTCAATTTTCAGGCTTTACATTTGCATTCATAGACAATAAATCAACTTTTCTTTATGAAAATTACAATTTCATTAAAGGGGGGTAGTTCATATGACATTCCATTGACCATTATTTTGAATTTTGGGGGTAAAAATTTCTGGGATTATAACTCCTCGCTCGTTGCTCAGATTGACTACTAATGCATACTTTCTAAAACCTCTTGAAAAGAGCTACAACACCATAGGATGACATTATACTAATTGTAGTGTGTTCTAATATTTTTGGTTTTCTAGTCCATTTTCCATAATTTTATTTTTATTTTTCTAACCCTTTCTTTTGCAGATTTTTTTAAACTTCGATGACAAATAAAAATTTAAAATAAAATAAATTTTCATAAATAAATGCATGGGTGTGAAAATGAGCTTCAATATTTCATCCGAAATAATTTTGATCTCATTCTGAAGTCATTTTGAATTTATAAAAATTATTTAAAGTTGTTATTTTATATGGATTTTTATAATTTAGAAATTTCACATTTTTTCATATTTTGAAGGTAAATCAATTTTCAGGCTTTACATTTGCATTCACAGACAATAAATGAACTTTCCTTTATAAAAAATACAATTTCATTAAATGGGGATAGTTCATACGATATTCCATTGACCATCATTTTGAATTTTGGGGGCAAAACTTTTCGGGGTCATAACTCCTCGCTCTTTGCTCGAATTGACTATTAGTGCATACTTTCTGAAAGCTCTCGAAAAGAACTATAACAACGTAGGACCACATTATACTGACTGTAGTGTGCTTTAATATTTTTTGTTTTCTAGTCCATTTTCCATAATTTAATTTTTATTTTTCTAACCCTTCCTTTTGCAGATTCTTTTTAAACTTCGACGACTAAAATAAAAATTAAAAAAAAAAAAAAATTCATAAATAAATGTATGGGTGTGAAAAATTAGCTTCAATATTTCATCCGAAATAATTTTGATCTCATTCGAAAGTCATTTTGAATTTATAAAAATTATTTTAAATTGTTGTTTTATAAGGATTTTTATAATTTCATATTTTTTTCATATTTTGAAGGTAAATCGATTTTTAGGATTTGCATTTGCATTCACAGACAATAAATGAAATTTCCTTTCTAAAAATTACAATTTCATTAAAGGGCAGTAATTCATACGACATTCCATTGACCATCATTTTGAATTTTGGGGGTAAAATTTTTCGGGATCATAACTCCTCGCTCATTGCCCAGATTGACTATTAGTGAATACTTTCCGAAAGCTCTCTAAAAGAGCTACAACAACGTAGGACGACATCATACTAACCGTAGTGTCTTATAATAGTTTCGATTTTCTAATCTATTTTCCATAATTTTTTTTTTTTTTCTAACCCTTCTTTTTGCAGATTTTTTTGAACTTTAACGACTAAAATAAAATTTAAAAAAAAAATAAAATTTTATAAATAAATACATGGGTGTGAAGAATGAGCTTCGATCCTTCATTTGAAATAATTCTGATCTCATTCTGAAGTCATTTTGAATTTATAAAAATTATTTAAACTTGCTATTTTATAAGGGTTTTTATAATTTCAGAATTTCACATTTTTTTATATTTTGAAGGTAAATCGATTTTCAAGCTTTACATTTGCATTCATAGATAATAAATAAACTTTTCTTTATAAAAAATAAAAATTCATTAAAGGGGGGTAGTTCATACAACATTCCATTGACCATCATTTTGAATTTTGGAGGTAAAACTTTCTGGGGTCATAACTCCTCACTCGTTGTTGGAATTGACTATTAGTGCATACTTTTTGAAAGCTCTCAAAAAGAGCTACAACAACGTAGGGCGACATTATACTGATTGTAGTGTGTTTTAATATTTTTGGTTTTCTAGTCCATTTTCCATAATTTTATTTTTATTTTTCTAACCCTTCCTTTTGCAGATTTTTTTAAAACTTTGGTGACTAAAATAAAATAATTAAAATTTCATAAATAAATGCATGGTGTGAAAAATGAGCTTCAATATTTCATCAGAAATAATTTTAATCTCATTTTGAAGTAATTTTAAATTTATAAAAATTATTTAAATTTGATGTTTTATAAGGATTTTTTTAATATTGGAATTTCACATTTTTTTTCATATTTTGAAGGTAAATCGATTTTCAGGCTTTGCATTTGCATTGAGAGAAAATAAATGAAATTCCCTTTATGAAAATTACAATTTTATTAAATGGGGGTATTTCATAGAGCATTCCATTGGCCAGGGTCATAACTCCTCACTCGTTGCTCAAATTTACTATTAGTGCATACTTTTCGAAAGCTCTCGAAAAGAGCTACAAAAACATAGGATTGCATCATACTGATTGTAGTGTGTTTTAATATTTTTAGTTTTCTAATTCATTTTCGATAATTTTATTTTTATTTTTCTAACCCTTCTTTTTGCAGATTTTTTTTAAACTTCGGCGACTAAAATAAAAATTTAAAAAAATTAAAATTTCATAAATAAATGCATGGGTGTGAAGAATGAGCTTCGATCCTTTATCCGAAATAATTTTGATCTCATTCTGAAGTCATTTCGAATTTATAAAAATTATTTAAAGTTGTTATATTATAAGGATTTTTATAATTTCGAAATTTCACATTTTTTCATATTTTGAAGGTAAATCGATTTTCAGGATTTACATTTGCATTCACAGAAAATAAATAAACTTTCCTTTATCAAAATTACAATTTCATTAAACGGAGGTAGTTCATATGGCATTCCACTGACCATCATTTTGAATTTTGGAGGTAAAACTTCCCAAGGTCATAACTTCTTACTTGTTGCTCGGATTGACTATTAGTGCATATTTTCTGAAAGCTCTCAAAAAGAGCTACAACACCGTAGGATGACATTATACTAATTGTAGTGTGTTTTAAAATTTTTGGTTTTCTAATCCATTTTCCATTATTTTATTTTTATTTTTCTAAACCTTCCTTTCACAAAATTTTTTTAAGCTTCGGCGACTAAAATAGAAATTAAAAAAAATTAAAATTTCATAAATAAATGCATTGGTGTGAAAAATGAGCTTCAATATTTCATCCGAAATAATTTTGATCTCATTTTGAAGTCATTTTGAATTTATAAAAATGATTTAAAATTGCTATTTTATAAGGATTTTTATAATTTAGGAATTTCACATTTTTTCATATTTTGAAGGTAAATCGATTCTCAAGCCCTTACATTTGCATTCACAGACAATAAATGAACTTTTCTTTATGAAAATTATAATTTCATTAAATGGGGATAGTTCATTAGGGATTCCATTGACCATCATTTTGAATTTTGGGAACAAAACTTTTCGGGGTCATAACTTCTCGCTCGTTGCTTGGATTGACTATTAATGCATACTTTCTGAAAGCTCTCGAAAAGAGCCACAACAACGCAGGACTACATTATACTGATTGTAGTGTGTTTTAATATTTTTGGTTTTCTAGTCCATTTCGATAATTTTATTTTTATTTTTCTAACCCTTCATTTTGTAGATTATTTTTAAACTTCGGTAACTAAAAAAAAAATAAAAATTTTATAAATAAAGACATAGGTATGAATAATGAGCTTCAATCCTTCATCCGAAATAATTTTGATCTCATTCTGGGTCATTTTGAATTTATAAAGAATATTTAAATTTGTTATTTTATAAGGATTTTTATAATTTTGGAATTTCACATTTTTCATATTTTGAAAGTAAATCGATTTTTAGGCTTTAAATTTGCATTCACAAACAATAAATGAACTTTCCTTTATGAAAATTACAATTTCATTAAAGGGGGGTAGTTCATACGACATTTCATTGACCATCATTTTGAATTTTGGGGATAAAACTTTTTGGGGTCATAACTCCTCGCTCGTTGCTCGGATTGACTATTAGTGCATACTTTCTAAAAGCTCTCGAAAAGAGCTACAACAACGTAGGACCACATTATACTGATTGTAGTGTGTTTTAATATTTTTGGTTTTCTAGTCCATTTTCCATAATTTTATTTTTATTTTTCTAACCCTTCCTTTTGCAATTTTTTTTTAAATTTTGGTGACTAAAATAAAAATTTAAAAAAATAAAATTTTAAAAATAAATGCATTAGTGTGAAAAATGAGCCTCAATGTTTCATCCGAAATAATTTCGATCTTATTCGGAAGTCATTTTGAATTTATAAAAATTATTTAAAGTTGATGTTTTATAAGGATTTTTATAATTTCAGAATTTCAATTTTTTTGTAAAAGGAAATGCATGGGTGTGAGGAACGAGCCTCAATTATAATTTCCGAAGTTTTTGAATTTATACCCTTCCTTTTGTAGATTTTTTTTAAACTTCAACAACAATAAAATTAAAATTTTATAAATAAATGCATGGGTGTGAGGAATGAGCTTCAATATTTCATCCGAAATAACTTTTTACTCATTATGAAGTCATTTTGAATTTATAAAAAATATTTGAAGTTAATATTTTATAAAGATTTTTATAATTTCGAAATTTCATATTTTGAAGGTAAATCGATTTTTAGGCTTTGCATTTGCGTTCACAAATAATAAATAAACCCCCCTTTATGAAAATTACACTTTCATTAAAGAGGGTAGTTCATATAGCATTCTATTGGCCATCATTTTGAATTTTGGGGGTAAAACTTCCTGGGGTCATAACTCCTCGCTTGTTGCTCGGATTGACTATTAGTGCATATTTACGAAAAGCTCAAAAAGAGCTGCAACAATGTAGGGCAGCATCTGACCATAGTGTGTTTTAACATTTTTGGCTTTTTGATCTATTTTCTAGAATTTTAATTTTATTTTTCTAATTCTTCCTTTTGCAGATTTTGTTTAAACTTCGGTGACTAAAAAAAAATAAAAATAAAATAAAATTTCATAAATAAATGCATAGGTGTGAAGAATGAGCTTCAATATTTCATCTAAAATAACTTTTAATTCATTCTGAAGTTATTTCAAATTTATAAAAATTATTTAAAGTTACTGTTTTAAAAGGATTTTTTATAATTTTGAAATTTCACATTTTTTCATATTTTGAAAGTAAATCGATTTTTAGGCTTTACATTTGCATTCACAGACAATAAATAAACTTTTCTTTATGAAAATTACAATTTCATTGAAGGGGGATAGTTCATACGACATTCTATTGACCATCATTTTAAATTTTGGGGGTAAAACTTTTTGGGATCATAACTCCTCGTTCCTTACTCGGATTGACTATTAGTGCATACTTTCTGAAAGCTCTCAAAAAGAGCTACAACACCGTAGGATGGCATTATACTAATTGTAGTGTGTTTTAATATTTTTGGTTTTCTAGTCCATTTTCCATAATTTTATTTTTATTTTTCTAAAACTTCTTGTTGCAGTTTTTTTTAAAACTTCGGTGACTAAAATAAAAATAAAAATTTCATAAATAAATACATGGGTGTGAAAAATGAGCTTCAATATTTCATCCGAAATAATTTTGATCTCATTCTGAAATCATTTTGAATTTATAAAAATTATTTAAAGTTGTTATTTTATAAGGATTTTTATAATTTAGGAATTTCACATTTTTTTTATATTTTGAAGGTAAATCGATTTTCAGGCTTTACATTTGCATTCACAAACAATAAATGAACTTTTCTTTATGAAAATTACAATTTCATTGAACGGAGGTAGTTCATACGACATTCTATTGACCATCATTTTAAATTTTGAGGGTAAAACTTTTCGGGGTCATAACTCCTAGCTCGTTGCTCGGATTGACTATTAGTGCATACTTTTTGAAAGCTCTCAAAAAGAGCTACAACACCGTAAGATGGCATTATACTAACTGTAGTGTGTTTTAATATTTTTGGTTTTCTAGTCCATTTTCCATAATTTTATTTTTATTTTTCTAAACCCTCTTGCTGTAGTTTTTTTTTAAACTTCGGTGACTAAAATAAAAATTTAAAAAAATTAAAATTTCATAAATAAATACATGGGTGTGAAAAATGAGCTTCAATATTTCATCCGAAATAATTGTGATCTCATTCTGGAGTCATTTTGAATTTATAAAAATTATTTAAAGTTGCTATTTTATAAGGATTTTTATAATTAAGGAATTTCACATTTTTTTATATTTTGAAGGTAAATCGATTCTCAGGCTTTACATTTGCATTCAAATATAATAAATAAACTTTCCTTTATGAAAATTACAGTTTCATTAAAGGGAGGTAGTTCATACAGTATTCCATTGACCATCATTTTGAATTTTGAGGGTAAAAATTTTCGGGGTCATAACTCCTTGCTCGTTGCTCGAATTGACTATTAGTGCATACTTTATGAAAGCTCTCAAAAAGAGCTGCAACAATGTAGGACGACATTATACCAACTGTATTGTATTTTAATATATTTTTTTTTTTAGTCCAATTTCCATAATTTTATTTTTATTTTTCTAACCCTTCGGTGACTAAAATAAAAATTAAAAAAAATTAAAATTTCATAAAAATGCATGGGTGTGAAAAATGAGCTTCAATATTTCATCCGAAATAATTTTGATCTCATTCTGAAGTCATTTTGAATTTATAAAAATTATTTAAAATTGTTGTTTTATAAGGATTTTTATAATTTCATATTTTTTTATATTTTGAAGGTAAATCGATTTTTCAGATTTCCATTTGCATTCACAGAAAATAAATGAACTTCTCTTTATGAAAATTAAAATTTCTTTAATCTGATTGTTGTGGTGCAATGGTAAATGCCCTGGGTGCTGGTAGAGGCCAACCCAGGTTCCATTCCCCTTGTCTCCATCCTGCAGATATATGGTATAGTTAGGAATGTCCTATGTGTTGGTAGAGGCCGACAAGGCTCCATTCCTCCTATGCCCAACCTGTTGAAAGTGGCAGTGTTTTCCACTATAAATTAGCTTTTAGACAAAATGAAGGTTGAAAAAAAGTTTTTCTCCTAGAGAGAGGATTAGACATTTTTCGCAAGACTACCCAAACTGTCGAACTTGTTTCGATCATATCTCACTCATCCGAATTCGGATTGAGCTGAAATTTTGAGGGTAGATGCCTGAAAAACCCTAGAACGTCTCCATATATTTTCATATCATTTGGAGCAACATAGATCCTATCACATCCCTATGTGTGAACGATATATTTGGCAAGCGGCTATGCGAGGGTTTCATCTGGGTTGAGTGCAAGCAGCTCCAGAGGTTGGTTTTTAGGGCCTTCGGGCCCTAGTTGCCAATATGTTTGTGGTTTATGCTCAATATTTTAGCAGAAAATGTTGTAGGGGATACAATATGGATTAGAAATTTGTCTTTCAATAGATCATACTGTGAACTTGAGTGACAACGACTTCCAATTTGCTACACAAAAGAAAAGTGAAAACCATACCTTTCCACGGTGTCTAGGGCAAGGATTAAAGAGACCATGAAATAAGTTTCAAGCAGTTGATAAAAAATGGCTCATATCTCAAGTGAATCTGGTGCTAAGGTGCACCCACAAAATAATTCTACTGTGAAAACCCCTATCAAGGGTAAGAATTTTGAAGACTCAGTCCCAAAAATAAATTTTAGGGATGCCCTTCATGGTGGATAGCCTCAACCCAATGCTAATATCAATATTAGGGCTTCTCATAAACCTCTAAGAATGCCTAAGATTGATCCTAGGAAAACGGAGTCAGGATGTCTTAAAGCAACTGATGGAACTCCTATTGTTAAGCTTGATATGGGTCCCAATATAGACTCCATTTACACAAGAAAAACAATATTTCAAATGTCAAAACTTCAAATAATGCAAGTCCCAATATAGACTCCATTGAACCATCTAGTAAAATTTTGGCTGTGTATGAGCATTCTTCAAGGTTAGAAGCCATCTCAGATTCAATTGGAATAAGTCAAGAAACAAGGGAAAAAAATTGAAGATGGATTCTAATAAAAAAGTAGGTCGCAAGACCAATCAATATCATATGGTAAAAGAAGGTGAAAATCTTGTAGAGGAAGGTAAGATTAATGCCCTTCCCAACATTTTTAGCCCTGGTATTAATGAAGATCATCACTTGGAATATTAGAGGACTCAAAGGGAGTCTTTCAAAACAAAATGAAATTAGAAGAATGATTCAGATAAATCATCCACATCTTGTTTTCCTTCAAGAAACAAAGATGTCAATGGAGGATATGGACTTAATTGCCAAGAAAATTTGGCTAGCTGGAAAAGTGGTTTCCCTCAGTTCCCAAGGGACTTCGGGTGGCATTGCTTGTCTTTGGGACCCAAAAGAGGTAGTTATTCACCATATGGTTGGCAGTTGGGGTTTGTTGGCTATAGCTATTCAAAGTAGACATTCCAACCAGATTATGCTCTGCATTACTCTTTATGCCCCGACTTCTTTGGAGGAAAAAAGAAGAAAGTGGAAGGATATTACTCATATTATCTCTCATTTTCCTAAATCTTGGATCTTGATCGGAGGAGATTTCAATACCATCCTCTCTCTGGATGAGAAAAGGGGGGAAATAGAAATTTGGACAAAAGTACTGACCTCATGAGCGAATATATTGCAAACCTCCATCTTGTGGATATCCAACCAGATAATGGCCTTATGACTTGGTCTAACAGAAGGCAAGGCTTAGCTTGTATAATGGAGAGATTGGATAGGTTTTTGCTCTCTGAAAATTTCTTAATCCATGGTCACATTCCTAAAGTGAAGACTCTTAATAATGTTGGTTCGGATCATTGGCCATTCATGGTGGAAATGTGGAAAACCAATGTGAGTTTCTCTCCTTTTCATTTTCAATTAATGTGGCTTAGAGACATTTCCTTTAGACCTCATGTGCAACAATGGTGGAAGGAAGGTAAACCTAGGCATGGGACTAAGATGTTCTATTTTGCCAAAAGACTGCAATACATTAAATCCAAAATCAAGACTTGGAACCGGAAAGAGTTTGGGGATGTTCATAAAAAAAAACATGAAGTTATTGCTCATCTTGAAAATTTGAATAAGAAAATCCGTTTAGATGGCCTCACAGAGAAGAGAAGTGCAGATGAAATTAAACTCACAACTCAGCTTGAGGAATGGGAAAAAAGAGAAGAAATATTATGGAAGCAAAAATCTAGAATTCAATGGCTCAAAGAAGGAGATCGAAACACAAATTTCTTCCACAAATCTCTTCTAGCTCGAAGATCTCACAACTTTATTTCTTCCTTAAAATCAGATTCTGGAGATGTTGTTTATACTTGGGATGGCATGAACTCTATTGTTGTTGATTACTTTTCCAATATTTTTGTTGCTACTCCTCTTGACTCAGCTTCACAACAAAATGTTCTTCAAGCAATCCCTTCTCTTATCACTTCTGAGGAGAACTCTATTTTGACTGCTCCTGTTACTATCAATGAGCTTCAACAAGTAGTTTTTAAAATGCAAAAAGGGAAAACCCTAGGTCCTGATGGTTTTCCTATTGAGTTCTACCAAGAGTTCTGGGATATCCTTCATGTTGATTTATTAGAGGTGGTGGAAGAAGCCAGGAAATCCAAAGAAATTTTGAAGGTTATCAATAAAACTTATATTACTCTTGTTCCAAAAGCTCAAGAGGTTGATCATATCTCAGCTTTTAGACCTATTGCTTTATGTAATGTTCTTCTCAAAATTATTACTAAAATCATGGCAGAAAGGTTGAAGCCTCTTTTGCATAAGATTATTTCCCTAGAGCAAGGGGGATATGTGGAAGGACGTCAAATAGTAGATGAGATAGTTCTTGCTCAGGAAGCCATCCATTCCATGGATATGCAAAATTCTCCTTCTATGTTCATCTAGTTAGACTTATCCAAAGCTTATGACAGAGTGGATTGGCACTTCCTTATCAAAGTTTTGAGGCAATTTGGTTTCTCTAAGGATTGGATGGATTGGATTATGGGATGTATCTCTTCAGTTTCCTACTTAGTTCTTATCAATGGCAGGCCTTCTCGGTCTTTCCCACCTTCCAGAGGTATTAGGCAAGGTGACCCGCTATCCCCTTATTTATTCATCATTCTTGTTGAATGCTTGGGTAGGACTATAACCAAAAAGAGGGAAAACAAAACCCTTGAGGGAGTTACCATTGCTCATGGAGCTAGACCTATCTCTCATCTTCAATTTGTGGATGACTCTACCCTTTTAGGTAAAGCTACGCTTAAGGAAGCTTCTAATATTAAGCAAATCATTAGCTATTTTTCTAAGGCTACTCGGGCGCTTGATCAATGAAGACAAATCTAAAGTTATTTTCTTTCACTGCTCTGCTAGACAGGAATCCATGGTCTTGGATAAATTAAGATATAAGAAGACCTCTCTTCCAATCACTTATTTAGGTATTCCCATAAATATTCAAAGGCAGAAAAATAAATATTGGAATTGGTTGTTGGACAAAGTCAAGAAGAAAATTGGAAAGTGGACCAACAAGTGGCTTTCTTCCGGGGGTAGAATCACCTTGGTAAAATCAGTCCTTCAAGCTATTCCTATTTATGTTTCTTCCATTTTGAATATCCCAAAGGCTGTTCTTCGAGAATTGGATCAAATCAGTCATCGTTTCCTTTGGAGTGGTACTAAGGAGAAAAGAAAATGGGCCTTGGTGAAATGGGATACTTTATGTCTTCCTAAGAGTGAAGGGGGGTTAGGATTCCGGTCTTCAATTAATAACAACAAAGCTTTAGCTGCTAAATTATATTGGAGGATGTTGCATAACCCCAATGCTCTTTGGGCCAATAATCTCCGTGCTAAATATGTTGAGAACAAAAGTCCTGAAGACCTTGTTCGCTATCAACTTCCTACCAAAGGTTCTCCCATTTTAGCAGTTCTTAAGACTGGTGAGGATTTGATAAAGAAAAAATTATTTTGGATCATTCATAATGGTCAACATGCAAATTTTTGGACAGATTCTTGGGATGGTCACAAGCCTTTGATAACTCGGCTTCCCGATTGGAGGCCTTGGATGGAGGAGCTTCACCGAGCTAATTGGATAAAGGTGGCTAATTACTATCGGTACCATACTCGGTAATTCAAAGGTTGGTAGATATTGGATCCCTATTGAGGACTCGGCCTATTCAAATCCCAGAAAGGCAAAGACAAGATATCCAAGGCATCCTTCATATGAGATCCCTCTCTTGGTCCCATGAAAAATATTGTTTTGGATGGAACAACACTACTAAGGGTGAGTATTCAGTTGCTCAAGGTTATTTGACCTTATGCCATAATAATCCCAACCATTCTTCCGACATATTTTCTCAATTGTGGGCTCAAAATCTCTGGCCTAAGGTGAGGTTCTTTAATTGGCTTTTATTGCATCGTAGGGTGCTTACCGGTGAGCAACTTATGAAGCATGGTTTTCATGGCCCTTTTAGATGTGAAATGTGTGAAGAGAATGTAGAAAATATCAACCATATTTTTATTGAGTGTACTTTAGCCTCTGAGCTATGGAGGAGAATGGCAACTTTACTTGGCTTACAATGGTCCAATTTTTTCACTTTTGAACAGCTTTGGAGGGATTGGCCTAATCAAGAGGGTGTTGATCATTTTATTAGGCAGTTAGTTTGGATGGGTTCTACCATTCTTCTTTGGAATATTTGGAATGAAAGGAACAACCAAATTTTTAATCAAGATAGGAAGGATATTCACTATATTTGGCAAAAGACCATAGCCAACTTAGTTGAATCAGTCCATCAACTCCTTAATCACCCCCAAAACTCCCACCAAAGATGGGATCAAGTGATGCAAAGATTGAAGATTAAACCTTCTAAGGGCAACCAACTTAAAGGGAATGTGAGATATTAGTAAGATGGATAGAACTAGAAATTGGCAACCTCCTCCTAAGGATTTTGGAAAAGTCAATACCGATGGAGCCTCTAGAGGGAACCCTGGAAAAGCCAGTGTGGGAGGAATTGGTAGACTTTCGGATGGCTCCCTGGTTTTTACTTTTGCTGAGAATTTGGGTATTCTTTCCAATAACCTTGCTGAGGGGTATGGTATCCTTAGAGGCCTTCAGGAGGCTACTAAGGTTGGATGGGAAAAGGTGTTAGTTGAGTTTGACTCTCAACTTATGATTAATCTCTTGAAGACTCCTTCTAAGAATCATAAGGTGGATTGGAGAATAAAAAGAATTATTGAGAAGATTCAGCTTAATCCAGATGGGATTTTTGAAAGTTGATTACAATCATGTGGTCAGAGATCAAAACAAGAGTGTTGATGCTTTAGCTAATTGGGCTTTGGACAAAGGTGATCTTACTTGTTATGGCCACCCTCCTATATGGTGGGCTTCTCAAATTAGGGAAGCTCTTCTTTCTATCATTTCTTTGGATGGCTCCAGTTCTGAAGGTACCTAGTTTCTTCTTGTTTTTTTTTTTTTGTTTCTCTTTGGTTCATTCAGTTTTTTTAGTTCCCTAGCTCATTCTATTCTTTATTTTGTTTCCTCTGTTGATTCTTGCATTAATAGTCTTCTGGGCTAGATAGGTCATTGTTTTGTTCATTTTTTTTTCTTTTGTCTTCTTTGTTTTTTTGTTTAGTTTTTTAAGGTGGGTGGGTTCTTTTGTTTTGTTTTGTTTTTGTGTTCTTTGTGTTGTTTTTTGTTGTTCTTGTGTTTTTGTTGTTTTTTTTTTTTTTATGTTTTTTGTTATTGTTCTTGTGTTTTTTTCGTTCTTGTTCTTGGGTTTCTCTTTGTTTGTGTTATTTCATTTTTTTATGTGTGAGTGTTTTCTATGTTTTTTGTTTTTGTTTATTGTCTGTTGTTGGTTGTTTTTATTTTTATTTTATTTTTTAGGTTTTGGTTGTGTTTATTTTTCATGTTTTTTTGGGTTATGTCTTTGTAGTGTTATGTTGTTTTTGTCTTGTTTGTGTTTTGTTATGTGGTTCTTGTGTTTTTCTATGTGGTTTGTGTTGTGGTTTCTTTTATCTTATTGTGCGTGTTTGGTTGTGCTTTTGGTTTTGACACACTCAAGGAGCATGTTTTTTATTTTATTTTATTATTTTTGTTGTTATTTACTTTTTTTAATTTGGTTTTGTGTGTTTGTTTGCTCCTTGAGTATGTCAAAGGTGGTAGGCCAGGTCCGAGTCCTGGGCGTTTTTTGCGGAATGGATACCCCTGCCTCCTTGGGTCTTACCCGAAAGTGGCATCCCTTTTGGGATGTTTTCCACAAATAAAAAAAAAAAAAAAAAAAAAAAAATTAAAGGGGGTAGTTCATACAACATTCCATTGGCCATCATTTTGAATTTTGGGGGTAAAACTTCCCGGGGTCATAACTCCTCGCTTGTTGCTCGGATTGACTGTTAGTGCATACTTTTCAAAAGCTCTTGAAAAGAGCTAAAATAACGAAGGACGGCATCGTACTAACTATAGTATATTTTAATATTTTCAATTTTCTAATCCATTTTCATAATTTTATTATTATTTTTCCAACCCTTCCTTTTGTAGTTTTTTTTTAAACTTAAAAATTAAAATTTCATAAATAAATGCAGGGTTGTGAATAATGAGCTTCGATCCTTCATATGAAATAATTTTGATCTCATTCTGAAGTCATTTCGAATTTATAAAAATTATTTAAAGTTGTTATTTTATAAGGATTTTTATAATTTTGGAATTTCACATTTTTTCATATTTTGAAGGTAGATCGATTTTTCAGGCTTTACATTTGCATTCACATACAATAAATGAACTTTCCTTTATTAAAATTACAATTTCATTAAAGGGGGGTAGTTCATACGAAATTCCATTGGCCATCATTTTGAATTTTAGAGGTAAAACTTCCCGGGGTCATAACTCCTCGCTCATTGCTCGGATTGACTATTAGTGTATATTTTCTAAAAGCTCTCGAAAAGAGCTACAACAATGTAGGGTGACATCATACTAATTGTAGTGTGTTTTAATATTTTTGGTTTTCTAGTCCATTTTCCATAATTTTATTTTTATTTTTCTAACCCTTCCTTTTGCAGATTTTTTTAAACTTCGGTGACTAAAATAAAAATTAAAAAAAAAAAAATTTCATAAATAAATGCATGGGTGTGAAGAATGAGCTTCAATATTTCATCCGAAAAAATTTTGATCTCATTCTGAAGTCATTTCGAATTTATAAAAATTATTTAAAGTTGCTATTTTATAAGGATTTTTATAATTTCAGAATTTCACATTTTTTTCATATTTTGAAGGTAAATCGATTTTCACGCTTTGCATTTGCATTCACAGACAATAAATGAACTTTCCTTTATAAAAATTACAATTTCATTAAAGGGGGTAGTTCATACGACATTCCATTGACCATCATTTTGAATTTTGGGGGCAAAACTTCCCGGGGTCATAACTCCTCGCTCGTTGCTCGGATTGACTATTAGTGCATATTTTCGAAAAGCTCTCGAAAAGAGCTACAAGCATAGGATGACATCATACTGACTGTAGTGTGTTTTAACATTTTTAGCTTTCTGGTCCATTTTCCATAATTTTATTTTTATTTTTCTAACCCTTCCTTTTGAAGTTTTTTTTAAACTTCGACGACTAAAATAAAAATTAAAAAAAATAAAATTTCATAAATAAATGCATGGGTGTGAAGAATGAGCTTCAATATTTCATCAAAAATAATTTTGATCTCATTTTGAAGTCATTTTGAATTTATAAAAATTATTTAAAGTTGTTGTTTTATAAGGATTTTTATAATTTTAGAATTTCACATTTTTTTCATATTTTGAAGGTAAATCGATTTTCAAGCTTTGCATTTGCATTCACAAACAATAAATGAACTTTCCTTTATGAAAATTACAATTTCATTAAAGGGGGTAGTTCATATGACATTCCATTGACCATCATTTTGAATTTTGGGGGTAAAACTTCCCCGGGGTCATAACTCCTCGCTCGTTGCTCGGATTGACTATTAGTGCATATTTTCGAAAAGCTCTCGAAAAGAGCTACAACAATGTAGGACGACATCATACTCAATGTAGTGTGTTTTAATATTTTTGATTTTCTAGTCCATTTTCCATAATTTTATTTTTATTTTTCCAACCCTTCTTTTTGTAGATTTTTTTTAAACTTCGACGACTAAAATAAAAATTAAAAAAAACATTAAAATTTCATAAATAAATGCATGGGTGTGAAGAATGAGCTCATGCTTCATCCAAAATAATTTTGATCTCATTCTGAAGTCATTTCAAATTTATAAAAATTATTTAAAGTTGCTATTTTATAAGGATTTTTATAATTTTGGAAATTCACATTTTTTTCATATTTTGAAGGTAAATCGATTTTGAGGCTTTGCATTTGCATTCATAGATAATAAATGAACTTTCCTTTATGAAAATTACAATTTCATTAAAGGGGGGTAGTTCATACGGCATTCCATTGGCCATCATTTTGAATTTTGGGGGAAAATCTTTCCGGGGTCATAACTCCTCGCTCGTTGCTCGGATTGACTATTAGTGCATACTTTCTGAAAGCTCTCGAAAAGAGCTACAACATCGTAGGACGACATCATACTAATTGTAGTGTGTTTTAATATTTTTGGCTTTCTAGTCCATTTTCCATAATTTTATTTTTATTTTTCTAACCCTTCCTTTTGTAGATTTTTTTAAAACTTTGGTGACTAAAATAAAATAAAAAATTAAAATTTCATAAATAAATGCATGGTGTGAAGAATGAGCTTCAATATTTCATCCAAAATAATTTTGATCTCATTCTGAAGTCATTTTGAATTTATAAAAATTATTCAAAGTTGCTATTTTATAAGGATTTTTATAATTTCGAAATTTCAAATTTTTTTCATATTTTTAAGGTAAATCGATTTTCAGGCTTTACATTTGCATTCACAGACAATAAATGAACTTTCCTTTATGAAAATTACAATTTCATTAAAGGGGGGTAGTTCATATGACATTCCATTGAGCATCATTTTGAATTTTGGGGGTAAAACTTTCGGGGTCATAACTCCTCGCTCGTTGCTCGAATTGACTATTAGTGCATACTTTCTGAAAGCTCTCGAAAAGAGCTATAACAACGTAGGATGACATTATACTGACTGTAGTGTGTTTTAATATTTTTGATTTTCTAGTCCATTTTTCATAATTTTATTTTTATTTTTCTAACCCTTCCTTTTGTAGATTTTTTTAAACTTCGACGACTAAAATAAAAATTAAAAAAAATAAAATTTCATAAATAAATACATGGGTGTGAAGAATGAGCTTCGATCCTTCATTCGAAATAATTTTGATCTCATTCTGAAGTCATTTTGAATTTATAAAAATTATTTAAAATTGTTGTTTTATAAGGATTTCTTCTACTATCATGACATCCTTTAATAGAGAACTAGTAATTCCTTCTACTATCATGACATTCTTTGTCTCTCAAGATTTCTTCTCCCTCATTGGAAATTTTTTTGCTTATTGTCTAGACATTGAATCCATTAAAATTTAGGCTTTCTCAAAATGGTATCCTCGCAACATGGACCTATTCATGATTCCTAGGGGCTTCTTCCTCATTAGATTAAATAATTTGAAAGACACTAGTCACATTCTTACTAGTGGATCTTGGTTCTTTGGTTGATGGAGTCTCTTCCTTAGGATATGGGGTGGTAATTTCATCCCTAAAACTCAAAGCATAAATTCAATTTCTATCTAGGTTAGGCTTCCAAGGCTTCCCATTTAGTTTTGGAATGACAAAATCCTGAGAGAAATTGCATGAACTATCGAGGGCCTGGTTGCTTTCAATTTGATGACCAAATCTAAATCTCAAATGGTGTCCATTCACTTGTGTATCAATGCTAATTTAGAATCAAAGCTACCTACATACACTGATAAAGTTTTTGGTTCTTACCATAAATGGTGGATTATTAAATATGAGAATAAACTAGATTTCTGCACTAAATCGTAAAAGAAGGATCATATCAAGTCACAATACCCCTCTCTCAAAAAAGAATCTAGGAAAAAATGACATCATGCTAAGGAATCCTTAGAAGATGATCAAAAATCCAATATCCAAAAGAAGAATCCAATTGATGCCAACCTCAGCAACAATATTCAAAAAATCTCAAGGCAAGGAGATGATCCCTACTTCCAATGAAGGCCCTTTCGACCAGGTATGTTCCTCCTTCACTAATACTAATTACTTTAACTCTTTATATGAGTCTCATAAAGACCAAGTTAAAAAAACTTCCTCCTAATGATATCCCTCTTCTTGAGTCCTACGAGTGTCCTATGAGGTTTCTTCCCCTTGTTTTCCAATAATGAGATGTCCCCCTCTAGTTCAAGCCCTTCAGGTCTTCCTCTCTCCAAGGATTCCTTTGCCCTCCTTAATGAATTCTTACCCCTATGGGGTTTATATAATCTCCTTTTGGTGATATCAATACCAGTGATCTGGATGAGTCTTCAAGCCTCCCAATATTGGTAACCAAAAATCAAAATAAAATCTCAACTGATGTGGGAAGTAATAAGAAGAAAGATAGACCATTTAATAAAGTGATATGAAGAAAATAAACCAAAGATGAAATAGCCAATGACACTCAAGCCACACTTTTCTCATACCTTAAAGATAAACCTAGGGAGGAAATGCACAAAGAATATGGAAAACAAACCAAACCCCCCTCATCCCATGGTAGGGAGGAAAAATATTCCTCAAAATATCATAAATGAAGATCCTCTCATGGAATGTGAGAGGCCTTAATGGACTAATCAAGCAGAGGTTGGTGTCATCCATAAGGAAATACCTTAAACCCAATATCATTCTCCTTCAAGAAACTAAAATTGATGAAGACAATGTGGGAAAATTTTCCAAAGCCATATGGAAAAGCAGTGAATTCATTGCCAACCCAACTTGAGGTACCTTTGGAGGCCTCCTCTATTTGTGGGATCAATCCAAAGTTGAAGGTAGACTCTTATCTACCTCAAACAAAATCATAAATATTTTTTTGTATTGTAAAGGCACCAAAGCAAGGTGGGTGCTTTCAAACATCTATGCTCCTAATAATACACCAGGGCAGTTGGCCTTGTGGAATAGCCTTAGTCAAATAAGACATATATTTTCTAATGAATCTTGGATGGTGTCTAGAGACTTCAATTCTCCCCTTTATCCATTAGATAATAGTGGAGGAACTACTATCACACCTAGATGTTATGAGAATTTTTTTGAATTTTTTGACAACAATGAGATAATGTATATCTAGCTTAAAGGAACCAAATTTACTTAGAGAAATAAATGGATGGAAAGCCAACTCATTTATATTAGACTTGATAGATTCCTCTTATCCAAATATGTCATTCACCTTTTTGGTGATGCCTTCTTGCATTCCCACCCTAATATTGTCTTGGATCACAACCCTCTTATCCTAGAAGACCTCCATCCAACTTCTTCATTCAAAACTTCTCTTTAGATTTGAATCCATGTGGCTTCAACACCTGGATCTCAAAAATCATATTATTGAGTGGTGAAACAAGGATTTCACATGGGCTCTTATTACCCAAGTCGCCAAGAAACTCAACTTTATCAAAGTTAACCTCAAATCTTGGAGTAAGGAAGTGTTTGGTAACATATTTGAAAACAAACAACAAATCTAGAGGTAGCTCAACATCATTGAAGAAGATGTTCAAATTGGGAACTATTCATCAAAAGCTAGAAGCAAGGTCTGAGATGTCCTATCTGAGTTTCACAACATCCTAGCAAAGGAAGAAGTCTTTTGGAGACAAAAATACAAAGCTTTATGGATTAAATAGGGATACTCCAACACAAAGTACATTTATGTTATGACTCTCATAAATAAATTCTAGAGCCTTTTCCAACATCTCTAGGGATCCCCTCTCAATTGGAAACCATGTGCTCTCTAATGCCATTGAAAACTTAAATTTGGTACCCTCTTTTGAGTCCCCTGGATCAGGCTTAGAGTCTAGGATGGTTGCCTTACTCAAAATTTAACTAGATCTTTCTCGTCCTTCCATGCCTCCTATTAATAGAGCTATTGCCAGGTGGTCTTCACCTCCTATTGGCTATATTAAGCTCAAATTTTATGGAGCAACCAAAGGAAACCCTAGAAAAGCTAGAGCTAGAGGTATCTTCAGATATAATCACAAGAGAATCATTCTTGCATATGCAAAAAAAATTATCATCCAAGTAAATCATGTAGTTGAAGCCAGAACTCTATATCAAGGGTTATATTTCCTAGATTATCTATGGCCCAAAAAAATCATCATTGAAGGAGATTCTATTAACATCATTAATTACCTCAAAGAAACATAGAGGATAGATTTAAATTTTTACAACCTCATTGAAGAATCCAAGAGTTACCTCCATAATCATAATGATATCATCATCTAGCAGGTGTATAGGAAAGGCAACAGAGCTACTGACGTCTTGTCTAACTTGGGCTTATTTCAAAAAACTATCCATGTGTGGTATGACAACTTTCTTCAATCCCTATATGATCCTATACATCGTGAATGTATCTCTTTGTTGTAGTGTTGTGTTGTGGTTCAACATCATTTCAAGGTTTTGTGGGTTTTTTTGTGGAGCCCACACCCTTTGTCCCCCTTCTTATCCATATGGAAGTTAGTTTGAGCTCACCTATTTGAAGTGGCTTCTTGTGATCCCACCCAAGCTTAAAGATCATTCTCATCCCATGGAGGTAATCCCATCTACTTTGCTAGTTTCCTAAGCACCCATATATCAGTCATTATTTTCATGATAGGTTGGCCCATGAGATTACCCATGCCATTTCAAATATCCAAGGCCATATTTATTGCTCTTTTGAACCCAATAATTCCTAAGATGTGCCTTCAACCAATCTCACCTTTGTCCCGCATGGGTTTTCTCATGATTATAGAAACCTTTGCAAGGTAGTCATTTGCATCATTGGTTGCATCACTACAAAATTTTATTTGGCACATGAGACTGAGCTTTAGATTGTTTCTTGGTATAATTTCAATAATCAACAGCTCCCAAGCATGACTATTTCTAGAATTTTTGGCATGTGTATCTAGAAATTCATTGCCAGTTCATTTCTCTTCAACTCTAAGCACTTTATATGTGATCCTTGTTGTAAAAAAATTTTCTTTAAGTCCTTATTCAAGGTGTGTGCTCAGTGGATTTTTCTTTGCTTGTTTGGCTTCAAGCCTACATTATCCTATGATAGCACTCTTGGAACCAAAATATCTATAGATCGACCCCATTGTTGAAGATATCCTTGACACCCATGGATTCTCTCCTTTCCTCAGGAAATTTTATGGAAGTGACCATGATCTCTCACTTGAGTTAACCCAATCTTGGAATGATGGTAGAGTCAAGATATATGGCCTCTATTTCACTAAAAATGTTTGAATACTTGTTGAAGTTACATGCCTTCTTGATGACGAGAGATAGTTCGACATGACAAGCACTCGCTATTTGATGAGGTGAGCTTCTTCAGAGATAAGGGAAAAAATCTTGTAAGGGAGAAGGGAGGTATCATTAGAGGGTCCCCCCTAAGACATGGAATATAATCATCCTTCATATCCTACAATATTTCATGATCAATGAGATCAAGTCCCCCCTCAAAAGTTTTCATTTGTCCTTCTTAAACCATATCAAGAACATTAAGTCCATCAATGTGCCAAACTACCTATTCAAATAATTGGAGTGCTCTATCTGCAACATCAGGAAGGCTCAAAAAGCCATCATTTCTTGTGTTGGCAGCCCACCTACATACCCTTCTATTCTTATCTCAAGCTATGGGAGCCCTCTTCCTAACACTTTTATCGATGATGATATTCTAAAGAATACCTTTGGTGAGACCACAAATTTTGGGAGGAATTTAGACTTTGGCTCCAACTCTAGAAATACTCTTATTAGAATGGAGGCTTGGTGTCATTCTTCAAGGAGAAAAACCCAATTAGGAAAGAGAAAATAATCTATTACCATAGATAACGATCATGAGAAGTTTGATAACTCACCTGTGCTATAGAAGAAACCAAATTTTGAAGGCATCCTTGCTCACTCTTCATATCATAAGGAAGAAACTCCATTTTGTATCCATCTTTGTAAAAGGTTCAAGGTCCCTTTCAAAACCCCTTCCTCCAATCAATAAAAAATGATACTTTATGTACTTCCTTATTGCAAAAATCACATGTTTACCTTTTAAAGGGCTTATTAAGATTATTTTCATTCTAATTTGGATTCTTATCATTTTGATCTTTGACAACCACTTCTTTTACAATTCCTTGTTTTAAGAAATATTTCCCTTATGACTCTATCTAATTGCCTAATGATGAAAAATTACTTGTATATCTCATAAATTGGTGGTGTAGGAGAATTAGGAAATTAAACATGAAGCATATCAAATACAACCACAACTATCTTATATGTCTCTAAAATATTGTTGAAAATAATATTTAGTTCAACATTCTTCTCATTGTCTAATAGCTTCATGAATTTCTCTTATTACCTTTAAATATTCCTCTATAAATCTAGATATCATATTGTAATTTTTTTGATTGACTAATGTACTCATAAACAATATCAAAAATTTCCATAGTTAAATCAACAATATCTACCTTCAAACTCCTAATATTTGTAGAACCATTGTGATCACACAATCCCTAAAACTCACCAAGTAGTTTTAGGGGATCCGTTTTGTTGCTAACATGAGTGTCATGAATATTTTTAAAATAAATAGCTATCACATCAAGAGACTCATCTTTTATATTCCTATACAACTACTTTTATTTTGAATTAGAAGCATGAGATTCTTCATTCACATATTTTAGTAACCCCTTACTCTAGAGCAAAGCTTCAATATTTATTTTATTGGTAGCATATAGGAAAATTTAGTAAGGGCACATGTTAATATATAATTATCATACAAATATACAAAATCCTACATGTAGTTTTATTTATAAACAACACCACCAATATAGAGATCTTGAAAAATCATGCAATTTGATAAGAAGGGACTCAAAACACTTATTTTTTTTTTAAATAAAGGGGTAAAAATTTATTGATAAAAAGTCTGGATTACAGAGTACAACTGAGCTTCCAACCAGGACTCAAATAAATAGCCAAACAAGCTAAAACCACTAGACTAGAATGACACCCAAAAAAGACAACAAGAATAAACCACATTAAGTCTGTACATCCTTGTGGATCAACTCCCACAGGCATTGAGAGTCCCCAGATGGGAGACTCTCCCAATTATCGATACTCCAAGGATCCAACAGCTCAAAAGCCCTTTTGGCCAGGTAATCAACAACCACATTCCATTCCCTTGGAATGTGCACAAAGGATATAAATTCAAACTCTTCACTCATTCTGAGAATCTGAATGGCTACAGAGGCCAACTGCCAATTAACTTCCTCCACCCTTTTACTATTTAAAATATTAACCACAATTTGAGAGTCAGACTCATAGATAATCCTATGCCAGCCAAGAGAAAACCCCCTCCGCAAGGCCTCAAGAATTGCAAGAGCTTCCATAAAATTGTTGGAGTGAACACCTTTATAAATGGAAAAGAAAAAACTGACACCACCAATAGAATCTCTCCCAACACCACCAATGCCAGCATGTCCAGGATTACCCCTGGACGATCCATCAGTATTAATTTTTAAAACTCCTCTAGGGGGTGGCCTCCACCTACCATCTCTCCTAACCTTCTTGTTGAGTTGAGGAACCCTACTAGGGCTAGAAGAGTTCACACCATCCCCAAAGAGACCAAGGGCTTGTTGTACCTTCTCCTCCCTAGAATCCAAAAGAGGGTCCACATCACATTTGCTATGGATGGTTTCCTGAACCATATACAAGATCCTTTGCCAGATCTGTTGAAAAGCCAAATAACTACCCTGAAATATGCATCGGTTCTGTTCGAGCCAAATTTTCCAGATGATGCAAGAAGGGCCCAAATTCCAAGCCACCCAAAGGAAGGGGGCCTTGGTCGGAGGTCTACCTAGACTACTCCAAAACTCCACCAGGGACAACACATGAAAACATGGATGGTTCCAAGTGCTCCACCAATGGTGCCAAATGTCTCTGGCAAAGGAGCATTGGAAAAATAAATGAGAAGAGTCATCCTCATTCTTACTGCAAAGGACACAAAAAGAGGGACCCTAAAATCCCCTCTTCCTCACATTATCCCAAGTGAGGCATTTATTACGAGCTACCAACCAGAGAAAGAAGTTACATTTTGGCCAGGCAAATTTGTTCCACACCTTTTTCCACCAAGTGATAGGAAGACTCCCATACTTTTGCTTATCAAGAACCTGATAACCATAGGCTACCGAGTAGGTTCCCTTAGGATCAGGGTTCCAAGCCAGAATATCTTTACCCCTCAATGAAGAACAAGGCCTCCCCATAAGAATAAGAGCAAGCACCTCTCTGTCCTTGGCCAATCCCCCTAGGGCCATTCTTGTGGATCTTTCCACCTGTACATCTCCATATTTCCAAAAGACTGGATTTTTTTAAAGTCCTCCACACGAGACCAACCTGCTTCCAAGAAAAAAATGCTTAGGGAACGTAACCTAGGATATTGATTCAAGATAGGAGGGTGGCCATCCCAAGAATCCTCCCAAAAAAGAGCATTTGATCCCTGATTGCAAATCCAAAACAAACCCTGCTTGATTAAATTAGCTCCTCTTTTCAGAGTGTCCCAGATAACTGAACCTTTCCCAACCAAGCTGACTCTAGGGATTTCAACCTCAGAAATACCTCTCAAGTATTTACAAGATAATATTTTAGCCCAAATATAATCTTGAGAGGTACACCATCTCCAATAAAGTTTTGCAGCCAAAGCCTGCCCAAAAAGAGTTGTCTGTCGCAACCCAAGGCCTCCCTCTTGCACCGGCCTACATATAGAATCCCACCTAACCAAACTCCATTTAGATTGATCAAGTTTTCCAGACCATAAAAATTGTCTTGACAAAGCATCCATGTCCTTGATGAAGTGAGAGGGAGCTATTTGTACAAAACATATATAAATGGGTAAAGCTTGAACAACAAATTTTAAAAGCAACACTCTACCTGCAGTGGATAGCCATATGAAAGTCCAGTGATTCACCTTCCTTCTAAACTTATCAAGCATAGACTACCAAGAAGATCTAGGTAGAGGGTGAGATGAAATTGGAATACCAAGATAAATGAAGGGGGGAGTCCCAACCTGGAATCTTAGAATGCGAGCAATCTTGGATTGAATAAGAGGAGGGGTATTGAAGAAGAAAATAGAAGACTTGTCCTCATTAATCAACTGTCCAGAAGCACCAAGATATATGTCAAGATACTGTCTAATATTGCTAGCTTCCCTGATAGTGGCAACTCCCAACAAAGCAATATCATCAACAAATTGAAGGTGGGAAAGAGGTGGCAAACTACTATCCCACTTCCACCCTTGAATGAGACCCTGCATGACTTGAGACTTGAGCAATCTTCCCAACCCTTCCGCCATAATGATAAACAAATAAGGAGATAAAGGATCTCCTTGCCTCAATCCCCTTGAGGCCTCAAACAGCTCTGATGGCTCATTATTAACAAGAACAAAGAATGAGGAAGAAGAAACATAGCTCATCACCCATCTAATCCATTCCTCCTCAAATCCAAAAGCAACAAGAACTTTCTGAAGAAAGGACCATCTGACCCGATCATAGGCTTTGGCCATGTCCAACTTAATGAACATAGTTTTCTCCTTAGAAGTTTCCATCAAGTGAATAGCTTTTGTAGCAATAACAACCCCATCCAAGATTTGTCGGCCAAAAACAAACCCTCCTTGCTCCTCAAAGATGATTTTTCTCAACCATATCTTCAGCCTCTCAACAATAATTTTTGTGATGATCTTATACACAACATTGCAGAGAGCAATAGGCCTGAACATATCCAAGGAATTTGCTCCCTCTTTTTTGGGTATAAGCACCACAAAGGTAGAATTTAGGGCCCTTAGCATCTGTTTGTTCTTTTGGGACTCATGGACCACCTCCAAAAGATCAAATTTGATTAAATCCCAAAACTCTTGATAAAACTCAATCGAGAATCCATCTAGGCCTGGGGTTTTTCCTTTTTTCATCTTGAATACAACATTTTCTAACTCCTCAAGGGAAATTGGACCCATCAAGTGCTCATTCATATCTCTAGAAACAATCACTGGAATAAAGTTTAGAATAAGCTTTTCATTCTCATCATCTGATAGGGAGTCCTCCTTGAAGAGAGAGGAAAAATACCTCTTAGTCTCTTTTGAAATATCCCTAAAAGAAGAGAGCAGGGCACCCTGAGAATTCACAAGAGAGGTAATCAGGTTACCATTATGGTGAGCCTTAACTAAGTTATAAAAGAAGGTTGTGTTCCTATCCCCTTCCTGAAGCCAATCTACTTGAGCTTTTTGTTTCCAAAAAATTTCTTCCCTCAGTTCCCATTCAACAAGGTCTTTCGCAACCTCAAATTCCTCAACAAGAAGCTCCTTCGTGAATCCCTGATCTCTAATATTCCTTGAAGCTTCTTCCATCCTCCTAAGAGCTGCCATCTTAGCCAAGGAAAGGTTCCCAAAATTTAGTCTATTCCATCTCTTCAATTTATGTTTTACAAATTGTAGTCGCTTCATAAAGGAATACATAGTGGTGCCATGAGGAGGTTTTCCAGTGGTCCACCAGCCTCGCATGAAATCATGAAGCTTAGGATCACGAAGCCACATAAGTTGAAACTTAAAGGAGGGATTTTTTTTTAGCCCTAACTCCAAAGCAGAGAGTTTGATAGGCCAATGATTAGATCCCCTACCCTCCAAAATCATAGAACTAGCACCTCTGTTATTACCCATCCAATAACTGGATATCAAAAACCTATCTAGTCTCTCTGATATGGAAGCTTCCCCACACCTTCTATTGTGCCAAGTAAAGATCCCATTATCTGGCTTGATGTCAACCAAGTTTAGGTCCTGGATATGAGCATTGAAGATAGAAGAAAAAGGCTCGAGATGGTCCACCCCACCACGTTTCTCCTCTAGACAAGTGATAGAGTTGAAGTCTCCAACCAAAATCCATGGGTATAGGGGAACCAAACTTCTCACAAAGAAAATGTGCTTCCAAAAATTCAATTTACCATTGTAATCAACAAGAGCATACACATTTGTAAGTAGTATGATTTCACCAGATTCATTATCATGCCCGACCATTGAAATAGACCATTTGCTGGAAATCCAAGTAAGATGGGATATCTTAATTGGATCTCATAAACAAGCGACACCACCAGCATATCCACATGCACCAATACATTGGAATTACCCCCTTCTCCACAAATTGGGAGCAATATTGAACATACTATCAATAGCCAATTTAGTCTCCTAAATAAACACCACATCCAGAGAATGCACACAAACCAAATCACGAACAACTTTTTGTTTGGGGATGCTATTCAACCCTCTTACATTCCATGAGAGGATAATCGTTTTTGGAAGTTATAAAAATTGGAATCCAATGTTCTCACAAAGCTTGACTCCACCAAAGTCTCCCCCATTAACTTAATTTTATCCTGGTCCTTCTTCCGACCCACCTTCATATTCTTATCCGAAAAAAAATTAATTATTTTTTGCTGCAATCCTAACACCGTAGGAGTTTTGTAGTTCAAGGATGACTGCATCAGTGCCTGAGTAGGAGAGGGCATAATTAAATTTGTACCACTTTCCAAAATAGTTTCTCTTATAGGGCTAGACTCAAAACACTTCTTTATACAAATGTTATGGCCCCAAAAATATTGGCCAAAAACTATAGAAAATACCTCTAAAAAAATAAAAATAATACCTACAGTGAGTAGGAGTCCTCCATGTGGCATTGCATGTGTGGTTGAGGGAATGCCAATTTTGTTCTAGTGTACCAACAAAAAAGGTGATACCACTTGACACAATTAGGGAATTTTCAATTGTGTATTGACTATGAAGGCTATTGGATAGAGAAAATGATCAATATTGTGCTTCTTGTTGCACTCTAATTTTAACTACAATCTAAAAACCATATTATGATCCTTATCACATCTTGATTTGATTGGAAATCCATGCTTTTCCAAGTCTATTGTTCATTGTGTGACTATATGGTCATTGGATTTTTTGAGTTGGTAGAATGTAATTGGTCAAACCTATATTTATATTGCTATGTCAATTGCCACCCTAGTTGGCATATTACCTATCATGTTAGTTGTATGGACCATAACATCAACTACCATCTATATAGACTACCATGCCAGGTGTATGGAATTCCATATCATTAGGTTCCATGTAATTATATCCTATGTTACCTTGGATGGTTGGAAAATTTATGACATTAGTAGGTTCCATGTAATTAGATCCTATGTTAGCTTGTATGATTAGAAAATTTATGACATCACAATGTACCACATAATCATGCTATACCATTTAATTAATAGAAGTCATGTTGATGTTATCTATTATGATTAAATATTCTAGCAAGGAAGGTTTAAACCATGAACCTCCAAGTCTCAATGTCTAATGAAAGTATATTCTAGCCATAAGGGAAGAGGTGACTCTAAAAACATAAGGTGATTCCTTTGCTTTTAGCCCTTGTTTGCAATTCAAATGTATAAATTTGACACCAACACACATCATGTTGACATAGGAACATGTTTTTCCCATTTATTATAGGGAATATTCCCTAGAATATTCCTTAAATTTAATTTTGGATTTTTACATCTTGGAGGAAAAGGGCAAACTTTCAACATGGAAAAAATGGTACCCATAAGAAAAATGAAAAAAAAAACATTGAATTAAGACCCTCCTAAAATTTCACAAGGATCCTATAAATGTTAGTGGTTTCTTTGTATCTATCATGCTTTTTCATAGATAAACTTTTTTCAAATGCAACTAATCAAGAAATCTTCCAATACCTTTATAGAAAATATATTATAGTCTTTGTGCTATCATTTTGGTTCTGCTCAGGATCCTAGGATCCTTTTCATCTCCAAAATCTTATGGTCTTCTATTGGTTGTTTTATTGGCCTACTTTGCTTATTGTTTTCCAATCGACTAGTTTCTAGTCTTTTATCTATTCTCTGTAGTCTTTGGTTTTATCTTGGATATGCAGTGTTCCTTTATTTGTAAAAGGTTTGGAGACCCTTTCAAAACCCATTCTTATAACTTATAATATATATATATATATATATATATATATATATATATATATATATATATATATATATATATATATATATATATATATATATATTTTTTTTTTTAAATGCAAAAAATGGAAAACCCCAGGTCCTGATGGTTTTCCCATTGAGTTCTACCAAGAGTTCTAGGATATCCTTCATGTTGATTTATTAGAGGTTGTGGAAGAAGCCAGGAAAGCCAAAGATATTTTGAAGGTTATCAATAAAAATTATATTACTCTTGTTCCAAAAGATCAAGAGGTTGATCATATCTTAGCTTTTAGACCTATTGCTTTATGTAATGTTATTCTCAAAATCATTACTAAAATCATGGCATAAAGGTTGAAGCCTCTTTTGCATAAGATTATTTCCCGGATCAAGGGGGTTATGTGGAAGGACGTCAAATAGTAGAAGAGATAGTTCTTGCTTAGGAAGCCATCCATTCCATGGATATGCAAAAATCTCCTTCCATGTTCATTCGGTTAGACTTATCCAAAGCTTATGACAGAGTGGATTGGTACTTCCTTATCAAATTTTTGAGGCAATTT
The DNA here is from genome assembly GCA_028583015.1 of Wollemia nobilis. Taxonomy (NCBI): domain Eukaryota; kingdom Viridiplantae; phylum Streptophyta; class Pinopsida; order Araucariales; family Araucariaceae; genus Wollemia; species Wollemia nobilis. The sequence continues at coordinate 10,876,098 of JAQPPZ010016890.1, forward strand.
GGTTTCTCCAAGGATTGGATGGATTGGATTATGGGATGTATATCTTCATTTTCTTACTTAGTTCTTATCAATGGCAGACCTTCTTAGTCATTCCCAGCTTCCAGAGGTATTAGGCAAGGTGACACGCTATCCCCTTATTTATTCATCATTCTTTTTGAATGCTTGGGTAGGACTATAACCAAAAAGAGGGAAAACAAAACCCTTGAGGGAATTACCATTGCTCATGGATCTAGACCTATCTCTCATCTTAAATTTGTGGATGACTCTACTCTTTTAGATAAAGCTACAGTTAAAGAAGCTTATAATATTAAGCAAATCATTAGCTATTTTTCTAAGGCTACGTGATCAATGAAGACAAATCTACATTTAGTTTCTTTCACTGATCTACTATACAGGAATCCATGGTCTTGGATAATTAATATATAAGAAGACCTCCCTTCCAATCACTTATTTAGGTATTCCCATAAATATTCAAAGGCAGAAAAATAAATATTGGAGTTGGTTGTTGGACAAAGTCAAGAAGAAAATTGGAAAGTGGACCAACAAGTGGCTTTCTTCTGGGGGTAGAATCACCTTGGTAAAATCAATCCTTCAAGCTATTCCTATTTATGTTTCTTCCTTTTTGAATATCCCAAAGGTCGTTCTTCGAGAATTGGATCAAATCAGTCATCTTTTCCTTTGGAGTGGTACTAAGGAGAAAATAAAATGGGCCTTGGTGAAATGGGATACTTTATGTCTTCCTAAGAGTGAAGTGGGGTTAGGATTTTGGTGTTCTATTAATAACAACAAAGCTTTAGCTACTAAATTATATTGGAGGATGTTGCATAACCCCAATGCTCTTTGGGCCAATAATCTTCGTGGTAAATATGCTGAGAACAAAAGTCCTGAAGACCTTGTTCGCTATCAACTTCCTACCAAAGGTTCTCCCATTTTAGCAATTCTTAAGACTGGTGAGGATTTGATAAAGAAAAAATTATTTTGGATCATTCATAATTGTCAACAGGAAAATTTTTGGATAGATTCTTGGTATGGTCACAAGCCTTTGATAACTCAGTTTCTCGATTGGAGGCCTTGGATGGAGGAGCTTCACCAAGCTAATTGGATAAAGGTGGCTAATTACTGTCGGTACCATACTGGTAATTCAAAGGTTGGTAGATATTAGATCCCTATTGAGGACTAGCCTATTCAAATCCCAGAAAGGCAAAGACAATATATCCAAGGCATCCTTCATATGATATCCCTCTCTTGGTCCCATGAAAAAGATTGTTTTGGATGGAACAACACTACTAAGGGTGAGTATTTAGTTGCTCAAGGTTATTTGACCTTATGCCATAATAATCCCAACCATTCTTCTGACATATTTTCTTGATTGTGGGCTCAAAAGCTTTGGCCTAAGGTGAGGTTCTTTAATTGGATTTTATTGCATCGTAGGGTGCTTACTAGTGAGCAACTCATGAAGCGTGGTTTTCATGGCCCTTTTAGATGTGAAATGTGTGAAGAGAATGTAGAAAATCTCAACCATATTTTTATTGAGTGTACTTTAGCCTATGAGCTATGGAGGAGAATGGCCACTTTACTTGCATATAGTGGTCCAATTTTTTTACTTTTGAATAGCTTTGGAGGGATTGGCCTAATCAAGAGGGTGTTGATCATTTTATTAGGCAGTTAGTTTGGATGGGTTCTACCATTCTTCTTTGGAATATTTGGAATGAAAGGAACAACCAAATTTTTAATCAATATAGGAAGGATATTCACTATATTTGGCAAAATACCATAGCCAACTTAGTTGAATCAGTCCATCAACTCCTTAATCACCCCCAAAACTCCCACCAAATATGGGATCAAGTGATGCAAATATTGAAGATTAAATCTTCTAAGGGCAACCAACTTAAAGGGAATGTGAGTATTAGTAAGATGGATAGGACTAGAAATTGGCAACCTCCTCCTAAGGATTTTGGAAAAGTCAATACCGATGGAGCCTCTAGAGGGAACCCTAGAAAAGCTAGTGTGGGAGGAATTGGTAGACTTTCGGATGGCTCCTTGGTTTTTACTTTTGCTGAGAATTTGGGTATTCTTTCCAATAACCTTGTTGAGGGGTATGGTATCCTTAGAGGCCTTCAGGAGGCTACTAAGGTTGGATGGGAAAAGGTGTTAGTTGAGTCTGACTCTCAACTTATGATTAATCTCTTGAAGACTCCTTCTAAGAATCATAAGGTGGATTGGAGAATAAAAAGAATTATTGAGAAGATTCAATTAATCCAGATGGGATTTTTGAAAGTTGATTACAATCATGTGGTCAAAGATCAAAATAAGAGTGTTGATGTTTTAGCTAATTGGGCTTTGGACAAAGGTGATCTTACTTGTTATGGCCACCCTCCTATATGGTGGGCTTTTCAAATTAGGGAAGATCTTCTTTCTATCATTTCTTTGGATGGCTCCAGTTCTGAAGGTACCTAGTTTCTTCTTGATTTTTTTTTTTGCTTCTCTTTGGTTCATTCAGTTTTTTTTAGTTCCCTAGCTCATTCTATTCTTTATTTTGTTTCCTCCGTTGATTCTTGCCTTAATAGTCTTCTGGTCTAGATAGGTCATTGTTATGTTCAATTTTTTTTTCTTTTTTCTTTTTTGTTTTTTTTTTTTAGTTTTTTAAGGTGGGTGGGTTATTTTGTTTTGTTTTGTTTTTGTGTTCTTTGTGTTGTTTTTTGTTGTTCATGTGTTTTTGTTGTTTTGTGTTTTTTTTTTTATGTTTTTTGTTATTGTTCTTGTGTTTTTTTCGTTCTTGTTCTTGGGTTTCTCTTTTTTTGTGTTAATTTCGTGTTTTTATGTGTGAGTGTTTTCTATGTTTTTTGTTTTTGTTTATTGTCTGTTGTTGGTTGTTGGTTGTTTTTTTTTATTTTTTATTTTTTAGGTTTTGGTTGTGTTTATTTTTCATGTTTTTTTTTGGGTTGTCTTTGTAGTGTTATGTTGTTTTTTTCTTGTTTGTGTTTTGTTATGTGGTTATTGTGTTTTTCTATGTGGTTTGTGTTGTGGTTTCTTTTATCTTATTGTGCGTGTTTGGTTGTGCTTTTGTTTTTGACACACTCAAGGAGCATGTTTTTTATTTTATTTTATTATTTTTGTTGTTATTTACTTATTTTTAAATTGGTTTTGTGTGTTTGTTTGCTCCTTGAGTATGTCAAAGGTGGTAGGCCAGGTCCGAGTCTTGGGCATTTTTGGCGGAATGGATACCCCTGCCTCCTTGGGTCTTACCCAAAAGTGGCATCCCTTTTGGGATGTTTTCCACAAATAAATAAATAAATAAATAAATATATATATATATATATAATTAGAAATAGAATTTAATTGTATATTATAGTTTATATTGTTTGTTGTCTTCTTCATTTCTCTATCCACAATAATCCTATTTATTGAAAATCCACCCTTCTATATCCATTTTGTTGTAATGAGGGATTTTGAAGCTAGATTCAAAATATCATTTGATAAACTTCAAGACTATCTTCCTAAATTCTTTATGTTTTATAAACATGTCAAGTGAAAGTATTATATATTTAATGATTAGGATGCATAAATGGACTAAAATTAGCTATTTGTGATACATAATCCCTAATATTAGACATGGATAATATATTCATTTTCAATTAGAAATTATAATAGTATCAGGTGTGGTCAGAGTACAAGGTTTTGAAGCGGAGTATGAAGAGCTTTATAACATTCTAACTCAGCAAATTATTCCATCTGGAGAGGATGAAGATCACATTGTTTGGGCTGAGACTAAAAGTGGTGACTTCATAGTTAAGTCTGCCTATAATTTGCTTCTCAATGTGGAAGGTCAACAATTTCAACCGAGTTTGGTTTGGATCAAAGGCTTAATTCCTAAAATATCCTTTTTTTCATGGTCGATGATTCAAGGAAAAATCCTCACTATGGACAATATGTTATCCAAAGGTATGGTTATTGCTAACCGTTGCTACATGTGCAGGGCAGGATGGGAGACTACCCAACACTTGTTTCTAGAGCGTCCGATAGCAGAGTCCATCTTGGATGAACTTTTCCAAGCCTTTAGGATCTCTTGGGTTAATCCTGATCTTATATCCGAAGTGTTCCATCAATGGCCTCAACCCTTTGTTAGCCTAAAACTTAAGTACCTATGGAAAATTTGTTGGCATCATTTTCTCTGGCATATTTGGCTAGAAAGGAACCATAAAGCCTTTAAGGATACCATTCACAACCCAAAAACCATCCTCAACAGGATTATTGTCTTTACGAAAGAAAACCTTAACAACTTAGTGGATGAGAACCACTCAATTCCTCTCTAAGAAAAACAATTAGCTCGGGCCTTAGGTATTGAGGACAAACCTTCCATTCCTTTGCCCAAACCCAGAAATGGGATTTCTTGGGAGCCACCCCCCCAAGGTTGGTTTAAACTAAATTTTGATGGTTTAGCCAAGGAGAACCCAGGAAGAGCTGGAGCTAGAGGAATAATTAGGGATCATCAAGGAAATCTGGTCAAGGCCTTCGCTGAACCATTGGGAATCAGAACTAATAACGAAGCAGAAGCTAGAGCCCTTTGGAGAGGGTGGCAATTAGCCCAAGCAACTCAAGGTAACTTGATGATTGAAGGTGATTCGATGAACATCATCAACCTGTTAACCAATGGCAAAAAACTTCCATGGAGAATCGAGGGAGTCATCCATGAAGTGAGGATCCTTTTTGTGGCAAGACAGAACAGGAGGGCTCGTCACGTGTACCGTGAGGCCAAAAGGTCAGCTAAAAAATTAGTCAACATAGGTTTTGATGTTGGTAGTTTGGTGACATGGACACAAGGTGTGCCACGTGAAGTGGAAAACATTATTATTCATGAAAAGAAACCTACCCGTTAAGGAGAAATATGAATGGGTGTTCTTTCCCCATGGAGCTGGTAATAACTATGGGGTTTCCCTCTAAATCATACCAAATTGGAAATGAAGGTAACAGGGTGTAAGCCTTGGAGGATTTCGATAGAGAATAGGAAATGGGCAAGCAACAGGTTTCACAAGTGCAAAGTTCCAAACTTCAATTTCCTGTCAATGTAAGTAATGTTTACAGTTATGTTTAGGTATGGGTGTGCTTTGTTAGTAAGGTGTTGTAGGGGATTCAACACAAGTTCTGGTAAGAAAGTTTCAAGGATGACTAGGATCTACAATCTCAGCAGAAGGCTAGATATTGTAATAGGTTTTGGGTTAACCTGCAAAACCCGATAATTAATGAAGACTTTTATTTACCAAAAAAAAAATATGCCTAAAATGGATAAATATTACTTCATTTAAATTATTTATGAAAATATATTCACTTTAGGGATGTTTAAGCTCAAGCACATATTTTTGAATAAGTTTTCATTTTATCATAATAGATTTTAAATCATCTAAATACCTAGTTTAATCTAAATTAAGGTATCCTCACTTTGGTGTCTTTGAAAATCAAAACCACATCTTTCTTTGTACTCTTCATCTATCAATTGCTATTAATAAATTGTATGCATTTCTATCACTAAGGATTATTAATTGGATAAATCATAATTATCTCAATAAAAGGTTTTGACATGGTTTAGCACTAATTTATTCATTTGACATTTTTAATATGGATAACCCCTAGACACCACTCTATTTTTCCTTAACCACTTCCAAGTGCACACAAAATAGCTTGATATATCTCAACAATAGTAATTATTTATATTTCTCTTTTGAGGATGAAACAATTCCCTATAGAATCGTAACATATTTATTTCTCTATTACGTTCCATCGTATCTATCCATCCATAATTTAAATGTTATATGTTTGTCATTTTGCCTTTCTACCAATAATTTCTAATTTAGTTGTTTTTTAACATGGGTAAAATCATATAGATCAGAACATATGTTTTTAACATTTCTAGCTATATATAAATATTTTTATTAAAAATTTTAATTTTGTGCACATTGGGATGTCTTACCTTCCATCAATATTTCAACTTTTAGAAATTTATTCTCGTTACTTGATTAACTATTGTAATCAAGACCTTTGTTCTTTGGCCTAATGCTTGGTAATATAGGATTTATTGTTCCTTTCCCATTCCTTCCTATACCTCTATCATCGTATCTCATTCTGGTGAGGCTCTAAAAAGCCTCATTTGGTACAGTCTTTAAGCCTTGTCTTGTGTCACTTAACTATGGATTAGATTGTAATTTGCATATATATTGTAGTTAAGCATAGTGAAAAAGAGGAACATTGTACTAAGTTGAACAAAATGTATTTATTTACTTTTAGAGATAAAAATGTAAGATTTGATATTTAGTTGATGGATATCATGGCATAGAAAGGAAAATTGACACTTTTTAGATCTAAAAACAATATTTTATATCATACAAAGCAATACCAGAGTAGTCCTAGAATAGCATTGAAGTAGATCAAAATTCCAAAAATTATAAAAATCCTTATAAAACAACTTTAAATAATTTTTATAAATTTGAAATGACTTCAAAATAAGATCAAAATTGTTTTGAATAAAATAATGAAGCTCATTCTTCACACCCTTGCATTTATTTATGAAATTTTAATTTATTTTTATTTTAGTTGTCAAAGTTTAAAAAAAACTACAAAAATAAGGGTTAGAAAAATCATCAATATGCAAAGGGAGACTCATGAATTCACTATGGTAATCATCAATAGTCTTTGTTTAATTATTTTTCATAAACCTAACCATATAAGAGGTAGAGGGTCCCATATCAAACATCATCAAGAACATCCTAAATTTTATCCAAGCAAGAGTATAGAGTTTGTGTCTCAATTTCTCTTAAAGCAATTGATAAGTATGAGTACCTAATTAGGAGGTATTCAACATGACCCTATCTCATTTAGGTATTTTATTTAAGTATTAGAGGCAATCCGTGTTAGAAATATATCAACTAGGATCCTCTTTAAAAAATGCATCATATTAATCCAAGGGACCAAAACATCATGAGGTCATTCTAGGATATGAGTCATACCATTGGCTAAAACATACAAATTGAGGGAAAATCCCCATTCATTATCAATATTTCATGGATACTATCCAGAAACAACCCATAAAAATTCTTGTTTAAGTGCTTGTTTGATTTTGAAATTTTTGGGTTTTTTTGTGAACAACTCATTGGAAGTCACCTTTAGGTAATCACTTTGTTTAAGGAATTCCCTCTTTCTAAATATCATTTAGTCTAGTAGAAATATTATTCAATTGACCTTGTACTTGTTGGATAATTTTATATACACCATCAACTTTTTGTTTAATAATTTGGAAGCAATCATTCAAACATTCAATCTTGTCTTTCAATCTATATTCTATATTATCAATGTATTGGGGAACATATAGATCCACATTTGGAGGGCATGATTTCTTTCCATAGGGGTGGAGGAGAAACTCATACTTGTAATGGCTACATAAATAAGAGGATTAAAATTATTGACGCCCTTTAAGATATTATGATGATTTTTATGGCTTATACACTCATCATTGGTCACATCTACCTTCCTCAAGAACCTATTAACCTGTTCCAATAATTTAGAAGTTGAAATATCAAAAATTCACAACTAGAAAAATGGAAATGCACAAAAGTAGAATTAAAACTACTAAAAAAATACTACCAAATATATACCTTAGTTTGACCAACTTGACAAGACCTAGCACATTCAATAATTTTTTTGTAATTTTTTAGGTCTGGGGAATAAGAATGGTTCTACCTATATCATAATGTTATGAAATATGTTATGTTAGAAGAATAGTAGGAGAAAATTTGGATAAAAATTACCTAATTATATAACAAAAAATTGGCCAAAGAGGTTTTAAAAATTATGTATTAGTGGGTTTATTACCTTTTTTGTTGCCATAGGGATTCATTATCATAAATTAGATACAAATTATAATGAAACAACTTAAAAGAAACAAAATATTCCACAATATTCATTAAACAATCATAATAGAAATAGATTCAAAATAGAAATATTATAAAATATCACATACATAAGATCTAATTCTCCAAATAATCTAGCCACTTAGAGAGGGTGAAGTCTGTTATGTACACCAGAGGTGATAAAAGTTATAATAATGAATTGATGATCCAACATCCACACATCACTTCTTATTTATAGTCTACCAAAGTAACAAATCCTAACCATAATGCTCAATGGTTGGCTAATCCTATACTAAAAGCCCAATTCATTCAAAAATAAATGTAGTTGACATAGCTACATCAAGGTTGTTACAAAGAATCTTGCTTTGGACTCCTAGCCAAAGTAATGTGAAGGAATTGGGAAAGGCCTCAAGTGACCAAACATTCTTCTAAGGGAAACATTTTAGAGCAAGAAATTATTATTCCTTCAAGTCCTTATATCCTAACTTGACCTACTATATACCATCTTTTAATAGTTTCTAAACAAACTCATCCTTCCATGTAAAAATACGAAAATAGAACTCTTGAAGCATCCTTTGAAGCTCCTCTTCTATTTGTTTGAGGTCCTCTCCTTCAACTAGGTTGCTAATGGAAATCCATGATTTGGAATTGTTGTTAAGATTACTATATTTTTTAACGTTTGAACCTTTAGGAGGTAAACATGCTTGAGCCATCATTTTCCATTATGGATTAGAAATAAGAGGATAAGGATTTACCAATCATAATACTAAAAAAATGTAGAATTACCGTCATTTATTGACAATATAATGTTTTATGATCAATTACAAACTAATTGATATAAAGTTCCATGATGTCAAGCCTCTAGGTAGGGTTTGTTTTCTACACCATTTTATTCCATCAATAGAACTTATATATTTTTTAAGTAACACATTTTCCCAACTATTTTTGTAATATTTAAATAATATTTAACCACATATTTTCCATAATACCAAAATTATAAGCTTATAATTTTGCAAGCCTACTTCAATATGATTTCCTTTAAAATCCCTATATATATTTTTTTTATTTGTGGAAAACATCCCAAAATGGATGCCACTTTTGGGTAAGACCCAAGGAGGCAAGGGTATCCATTCTGCCAAAAATGCCCAGGAGTCGGACCTGGCCTACCGCCTTTGACATACTCAAGGAGCAAACAAACACACAAAACCAATTTAAAATAAGTAAATAATAACAAAAATAATAACATAAAATAAAAAACATGCTCCTTGAGTGTGTCAAAAAAAAAAGCACAAACAAAAACACACAATAAGATAAAATAAACCACAACACAAATGACATAGAAAAACACAAGAACCACATAACAAAACATAAACAAGACAAAAACAATAGAACACTACAAAGACATAACCCAAAAAAAAACATGAAAAATAAACACAACCAAAACCTAAAAAATTAAAAAAAATAAAATAAAAATAAAAATAAAAAACAACCAACAACATACAATAAACAAAAACAAAAAACATAGAAAACACTCACACATAAAAACACGAAATAACACAAACAAAGAGAAACCCAAGAACAAGAACGAAAAAACACAAGAACAATAACAAAAAACATAAAAAAAAACAAAACAACAAAAACACAAGAACAACAAAAAATAACACAAAGAACACAAAAACAAAACAAAACAAAAGAACCCACCCACCTTAAAAAAAAAAATAAAAAAAAACAAAAAAGAAAAAAGAAAAAACAAATTGAACAAAACAATGACCTATCTAGACCAGAAGACTATTAAGGCAAGAATCAACAGAGGAAACAAAATAAAGAATGGAATGAGCTAGGGAACTAAAAAAAAAAGAAGCTAATTTATAGTGGAAAACACCCCTTTTGAGGTGCCACTTTCAACAGGCTGGGCATAGGAGGAATGGAGCCTTGTTGACCTCTACTAGCACATAGGACATTCCTAACTATACCATATATCTGTAGGATGGAGACAAGGGGAATGGAACCTGGGTCGGCCTCTACCAGCACCCAGGGTATTTACCACTACACCACAACAAGCAGATTCCTTTAAAATCCCTATTTACTTATAAATAGAAAACCTAAATTTGTCTTCACATCCCTTCCACAAGAAATTTATGTGAATTTTATCTATTTTGAATGCTAAACATGCTAGCAATATTGAAAGTGACATCATATATATAAGGTAAGATTGCAATGTAGTATTTAGCAGTTGTAACCTTCTAGCCATGAATAAGAAGTTACCTTTCCAACCTACCAAATAGGATTTCATTCTATCCAAAATAGAGATATAGAGCCTCTTCTTTCCTTTATAAGAGAAAGGAATACCCAAATATATTTATGGTAATTTTGTTGAAATATTTATAATCTAACCTTACTAGGCCAAGGCCAATAGTGATAAATTAACTATATGTGCTCTTGATGTAAGCCTACGAGCAAGTGCTATGTAAGCCTTTGGGCATCTTAACATAAGCCTATGAGAATTCTTCTATGTAAGCCTACAAGAATTCGTGTAAGCCTACAAATATATTGATGTAAGCCTAAGGAAACCTTTCACATTTCCCTTAGTAATATTGGTTAATTTACCTTTATGGATAACCTTGTTTAAAGTGTGTAATTTATTATTATTTTATTATAAGTTAACTTTAAGGTAAAGTTAATGTCGGTTTGAGATTAACCATTCATTTGGCTTTTGGTATCACTATAAATGCCCTTCAATGAGAAATCAATTGTATCATAGTGTGATAAATGAAAATATAGTCGGGGTGCATACCATCACTGACCTCTTATTCCTTCTCATTAATCATGTCATTTATCCCTTTCTCTATTTTTCATCCATACACTCTTCTATTTCACTTTTCTTCCATTTTTTGTATATAATTGTGGTGAATGGATGTTTCTAGAAAATACTATGAACTCCAACATGGTATTAGAGCCAAAATAAAGCAACTTCACTCAATCACACAAAAATATTATATAGGCTAAACCATGGTAGATATAGATGAACCATTAGTTTTATTGGGCTTCTTACAAAATTTTAGAGGGCCCCCCAGTTTAACACTTTTCACATATTCAATATTTGATGTCTCATTGTTTGCATTTTTTCTTTTTCCTTCCACAAATCAAAATTTGAAAAGGAATATTCCACAAATATTTCATTGTGTGGTGGAAGAAAACTAGGAAGTGCATGGTTGTTTTCGATGGTAAAATTCAAACAACAATTGCTTTCTCCTTTTTCACTTCAAAGCATTATTGGTGAGTGTTAGTGCAATGGTAGTGCACCAGATTTGAGTTTTTATAACGTGTTACAATGCGCACACACATATTAGAATCTTCTTTTTTAATCCCATTCGCATGATTGGTTTAGTGGTAAGGCTTGAACCTTTTAACCCAAAGGTTCTAGGTTTGAATCATGACGAAGGAGAAGAGTCACAACACTATTTGTGCAATTTTTTTAGATGCATGCCCTAGTATTATCTTATGGTGGAGTGCCCTTCTACTTTAGGCACATTTGTGCCAATGATGCAGTGGTTGTAGGTTTTGTATAAATGTGGTATATTACAAGTTAAAACCTAGCTAACATAATTTCTATAAGGTATGTAGTACTATTTCAAAGGATTACTTCAAATTATTTATTAGTGCTTCTGATTTCAATGGTGCATGGAGAACACTTGGTTGGTCCTGCAATTCTAAGGTGGTTTCTACCATGAGGACCCATGTTTGAGTTTCATTGATGACATACACCAAATTTTGGGTATTATTTATTTATTTATATATCTATATATGGAGGCCAACCAACCCCATTCTATCGAATATCAACATCTAATTTGTTATCATCATTCCAATTGGCAATCCTATTAGTAAGTGATGCCCATAGAGGTGGTGCCTAAAGGTGATAAGTGGTAGCTTCTAATTGGTCAATTTTCCTCCTAAGTTCTTGTTAGCAAATCACAACTATTATAATAGGTTAATCAATATTTTATAATTAAACAATATCTCAAGAACAACAATGAACATAAATCAATCCAATGAACATAGAAAATATCAATAGTTTATGTATACTTTAAGCAATGAATAAAATACAATACTTATTCAATACTATATTACAATGCTTCGTCTTCAATATATACATACATGAGACTTCATATTCACAAGAATATTGACCTTTATACTTACATAAACTCTCGATCTCCTCATACTCACAAGAGATCTAACTCTTCATATTTCTTAATACATAATAACATATATCACATATTTACATTAATATAAAGACTCTCATTATTGCACATAATTCATAACTCCTCACTTATAAACATGACACTTCATTTACATAACTCACACTTACTAACATGACATATCGCCTACATAACTCCACACTTATTTACATGACACATAACTCACACTTACAAAATGAAACCTACAATATACTGAAATATTAAAGACACCCTAGACTAAATTATTTACATGGTGCTTGCAACATTATTGCAAGGTACCAAATAATGTAATACCTCCAACAGGTCTATCATTTAGTTTCTTTCTCTTCTTAGTATGCCTAAATTTTTGGAGGCTATAACTTTTGCATATGAAAGAATTTTGGGCCCTTTTTCTTTAAATTGCATAGTTTTTTGAGCTCTACAAATTGGTGGCATTAGTTCAAGGACATATTACTATTTTTGTGAGATTTTTTTTTTGTGTAAAATGGACCCAATTGGCATTATCCTATTTTATGCAAGTTTTAATTCCAATAGTCCATTGATGTGATAGTTGATTATTTTCTTTGCATCCAGATCATGTATAATTTAAAATACTTCTTTTGCAAGAAGGTCATAGGTTTAAATCTTATTTTTTATATCATTTTTCACAATAGGTTTGATGTCTTTATGAAGCACCAAATACCTAACTCCAACTAATATCCTTGGTGTAGTGGTTGGTTAGCTATACTATATTATTTGAGAAATTCTAAAATTCATGTGTTTATCCTTATCTTTTATTATAATGTATGTTTTACATAATTCTAACAACCCATTAGTGTGGTGATTGGTAATATTTTTGGCTATAATAGGAGTATGTTTTGGAAGATTAGTGTAAGGTATTCTTTTTTCTATAGGTCATTTCTCATTGTTGGGGTTGATTATTTAGAGACATAGTTATTGCTTTATGATTCAAAAATATTCTCTTGAGATTGGATTATAGAATGTGTTCACCATAGTGCATGTTGAATTTTCCTATAGAAAGTTCAACATATTGATCAAGGAGGTTAAGTTAATAATACATGTTTAGAAGAGGTTGATCTAGTTCATGTACCACTGGTAGAGAAAAGATAGCATGATACATTAAACCATATAAGTATTAATTATGGGGTGCGATGTAGCATCTCTAATATATTCTCTCCTTTATCCCTTGACTCAAATTATGGGGGGTGATAAAATATTTATAATTTGATCTTACTAGATGAAGGTCGACTATGATGAAGTATCTGCAAGTGCTTTTGATAAAATCCTATGGGCAAGTGCTATATAAACCTTCATACATCTTAATGTAAGTCTATGGAAATTCTATATGTAAGCCTACAAGCATATTTTTATGTAAGTGTATGAGCATTCTTCATTGTGATGCTATTGGCATCTATATGTAAGCTTATAGGCATCTTGATGTAAGCCTAAAGGCACCTTTCACATTTCACCCTTAGTGATATTGGTTAATCCACATTTGTGAATAACATAGCTTAAAGGGTGTAATTTATTATTGTTTTATTGTAAGTTAATCTCAAGGTAGATTTAATGTTGACTTAAGGCTAACCATTCATTGGGATTTTGGTGTCACTATAAATACTCCTCAATGAGCAATCATTTATATCATAGTGTGATATATAAAAATATAGTGGGGGTGCCTATGAGCACCCACCCCTAATTCCTTCTCTCAAATTGTGTCATTATTTCTCTCTTTTTCATTTATACACTCTTCTATTTTGTTCTTCCTTTTTTCTGCATATGATTGTATTGAATGGATGTTTTAGGATGTCTTTAAAAAATTTATGAATTCCAACTAATTTTCCAACTTTAAACCTTAAAATCTCCACAATAATCCATTGTTAAAATAGGGTAATATTAATTAAAATATTGGATTTTATATTATTAACCAACTATCCAACAACCTTCTCATAGCATGCCAATATTTATTTAAACTCCATGGCCTCATTGACTAAGGAATGACCCAAACAAAATGTAACATCAACATATTAGAGCTAATATTTAAAGGGATCATTTGTTGTAATCTAATTACCCTTTTTTTTTTCTACTATTTTTTCCTTTGACAAAGCTCTTCCAAATGTCTTAATAAGAATAATAAACAGATAAGGAGATAGTGGATCATCTTAGCGGAGTCCATGGGATGATTCAAAGTATTTAATAATGGATCCATTAATTAAAATAAAATATATTAGGGTGCTATAACATCTAATCCATTTAGACCAACTTGATTTAAACTAAAAATTTTGACACTATAATTTATAAAATTATAGCAAACCCCTGTGACAAGGGGAAAGGTATCATGAAGGACCTCTTACCAACACTCTTCCTCTTTCCTCAACATCACTTCGATACTAGGGAAATTTTGGGAGCTTAAAGTGTAGTTTTGTTGGACTAGTTGAAGAACACCTACATTTCTCCTAACTTCTTTGCCTAAGCTTATCCTCAACCTAGCCCAAATGCATATACAAATGCAACAATCAAAGCCTAAACTAAATGCTCTTTTGATTTTGATGAGGAAAGAAATAATGATTTTCCTTTTAAGAGGCTAGGGCATAAGAAGATGAAGCAAACAAATCCTATGATGCAACTACATGCATTTTTTATTAAATGCTAAACTTAATGATTAAGATGGTCCCCTATATGATTGAGACTAAATAGTTCTTGCTTTCATTTTTTTTTTTATCTATTTTACCAATAAATAAAAAAACAAGGAAAATCCAAAAGCAAATAAGGAAAAAGACCACAATCTAAAACACAAGTTATTTATCCCCTTATTGGAAGCTTATTGAAAGCTTGTTAGATTGCTTATTGATGGCAATCGAATGCATGAGCTTGAAGAATTGATGCTTGATGATTGCTTGAGATCTTATAGACTTGATTGAAGAGTTGAATGCTTGCAAGAACAAGAGTTTAAGTTCTTGCAATGATGGCCTTCACAAGATTGTGCTAAGATTTTGGTATAATATTGACATACATAATGCTTGATTGCTATGATTCAGAAGATATTTTGACAAATTTTTGTTACTTTTGCAGATACCTAAAATTAGACCACCTCTTTTACACCAATCCTTAATGCACACCCACAAAAGTAGCATATTAACCATAACAATTAATTCAACCTTAGAATTTATAGACAAAACCCAAAAATGGTGAATCTTTCACCTTAGAGTGATTTCTCCAAAAAATAAATATACTTTCTATCTAGAATATTTCCATCCAATTCAAAATACCCAATCCCTCTCTAGATTTGACCTCTAATTGTCAAATTCATGAATATATCATTTTGTGAATACAACTAGCAAAGTATTTGTATAGGTAGTGTATTTTCTTCCATAAAATGAAAAATTAAAATGCACCTACAACAGTTAGGCAGATCATACATTTTTCCTATCCACCCTTCTATCATCGTAGGCAATTGATAGGTAGGCAAGGGAAGTGGTGGATTTCCTTCCACTCTCCCTAATTGCCCAAAAATGAATCCAAATTAAGGGAGAGCTAATTTTAGGCTATAATCAACAATTGATTAACCTTATCACTAGCCAATCTAGTTCACATGCCAACCACCTCACCCCTCCCACTTGGGGATCCCTATGAAGGACAATTTCTATAAATTGGTCCCTTGGGTTGTCATTAAATAAAACTCCAATTTTATTCTGAAACTTTGCCAAAATAAAAACTAACTCAAGCATAACGAAGTGCTACAAAATTTTTGTTGTAGAGTCATCGAATGATTTGGGGATTTGAAGGAAGGAAAGGGCATTTTGTACTTGGCATCCTATGATATATTTATTTTAATTATTGTTGCTTTGTTTAACATTTCTTGATAGTTGCATGATTTTAGCTCTTTTACATTCATTCCTATGTTCTTTGTATTTAGATCTAATTCTTAAATTACCAAAAAGTTCTTTCCGTTAATCTTGTATGTACTCATGAAGCTTATAGGTAGGGAATTGCTTGCAAGATCTAAAAATACTAGTGATAGAATAATAGCAACCCAACATGGCCTATCCTTTATTTTTCTTGTTAATTTAAGCAAATATACCACTTATACCTGAGTTAGGAGGCACATTCAAAATAGACAGTTGAATACCTCATTTTATAAACTCAACATCATTTTATCCCTTCCAGCCTCAAAATAAAATACACCACCTATGACTATTACAAGAAATGTATTCATGAAAAATATAAGAGATCTTAGATCTCTTTGACACCCCACATACAACCTAGTAAGGTTCACTTATATGCATCATATTAGCAACCCCTTTAACCCCTAT
Source organism: Wollemia nobilis (assembly GCA_028583015.1). Classification (NCBI taxonomy): domain Eukaryota; kingdom Viridiplantae; phylum Streptophyta; class Pinopsida; order Araucariales; family Araucariaceae; genus Wollemia; species Wollemia nobilis. Next base: position 10,892,541 of record JAQPPZ010016890.1, read on the forward strand.
ACTTTGTCTAGTCCACTATCAACTTGATTTCATTGTCTTAACCAATTTGCCAACTATAACACTTCTAGCTGGTGTATTCACTACATATTATTTGACATCCACATCCAAGGAAAGTCACTTTGATTTTTATAAAAAATGGACTTGACTATGCCAATCAAGAAGATATAGTCTTCTTGTTGTTTGGTAGGCCCCCAAATCATAGTCATATTTTTTTGGTCTTATTTACATGTTTTAATGAATTTTCTAGCTGAAGGATTTCTAGGTGATGTATTTGTACAAGAAGTATATTTGCATCCATATGATGTATTAGCTCCAAATGGTAGAATAGGTAGGTACCCCTTTATCCTTAAACTGTAAATTCTTAGCATAAGTTGTTTACTTATTGTTTACTTCATATTCATTTTTTTAGAACACATATAAGAAGAAAAAAATAATTAAAAATAACCTTAGCATAAAATATATTGTATAATTTTCTTAGGAATTCAATTATAATTGCATGTAGTTTGCATTAGGATAACCTATTTGTTTACATCCTTCTCATATTCTTGCTTTCAAAAGAAAAAAGAAAAGAAAATTTTATTTTTATAAAATTGATAACATTCAACAAAAAACTAAATTGCATATAGGATATAATTGTATTTTTACATATTTTTTCTCATAGTGCATTGCATCAATATCTTATTCATTAGTTTCTAGATCATATTATAACCTAGGTGCATATCAAATTTAACACATCAAACTAGATTAGGGAATCTATAAACCCTTGGTGAACCTAAATATATCCCACCAAAGATAAACACTACACATGAAAGTGTAGTTCCCCCAAAATGATGAGTTACCAACAATGCTCTCCTACCCAAGTATGGATGATTCCTGAAGGAACACATTTGGGGATATTTCCCCCATGTACCTTTTTGGCATCCCACTTTGGTAAACTGAATATGAAAAAATCACAAGGATCCCTATCCAAAAAACATTTGACTTAGGACCTTATCCTTAATCAAGATAAAATAAACCATACTTTAATAAAGATCACTTACTCTTGTTTACCTAGATAAATCAGATTAAATCAAGATAACAATAATATAACCAATTGTTGGTCCTACTTGAGGAAGGTTAGTGACCCCTTGAGTAACCCAATGTATGAACCTTCGGGGTTATCTTCCTTGGATAGCATATTAGGAAGGCTAGTGAGAGTCGTAAGGAGGGCTATGTTTCCAAGGTTACATAAGGATATCATACATATTCTTCTTCTTTGCTATAAGAAATCTCAAAACAAAAATTAATAAATTGAACTCTACCCTTTTCCATGTTTGAAGCTCCTTATATCACTTGAAACATTGAATGAAAAAAGATGTAAAATCTAAGTTCTTAATTTGAATTTCTAAATAAGCAACCTTTGATTGAAAACCTAATCTTTAATAAAAAAGAGGAAGAAGCCCCTCCTTTCAAAACTCTTTCTCTTATTCACAATAAACAAGGAGATGTAGTTTTTAAGTGCATGGATCATCTTATTTCTTTCTTACAAGTAATTAAAGAAACCATTGAAGTTGCCTTTAGGATAGAAGAAATACTTCATTTTATTGTAGAAGAACCCCTTTTAGAACTTCTAAACCAATCTAGATCAAATCCTATGAGATATCAACAATGAGACTCAATTATCACCACAACATTAGGAGGGAAGTCACTATGTATCCCATCCTCCTCAAGAAATTTTGGATCTATAACTCCCAACATAGATCCAATTAGGCTAAACCCTCATGTATCTTAGCACATAAGTCATCCACAAGTCCAACATATAAACACCCTTTCTAGTATACCTCATGCTTTGAATGTGGTTGCTTCTAACCCATTCTATATTGTACCTATGCCAACTAAAATCCCCTTTAGTAACATTACTCATACTAACATGCCTTTATAATGTGATCCTAGAATTAATAACACGGTGATCCCTTTTTTATCATCCCATACAAGTGCTCAATATTATCCTTTAGTCAACCCTTGATCTCAATCTATAGTACCATCAATACCTTATCTTGGATTCCAAGATATCAATGATAGGCTAGAATAGTTAGAAAAATAAAATTGTGGGTTCAAAAATAGTTAGCCTCTACTTAAGGAGGTGTACCTAAAAAGTATTCTTATAAATATTACTACAATGAACCTATAGAACCTATTTAAAAAATAGACCTTATCCTTTGAGCTTTATGTTGCCAAATTTTTTGTCATATAAGGGAGAAGGTGACCCTATAGAGCACATTCAAATTTTTATATTTGCATGCCACAAAATCAAATACAATGAGATATTGTTATTGAAGCTTTTTACCATAGGTCTTGGTGAGGTGGCCTTAGAATGTTTTTATCAATTACCTCATAACTTAGTTGAGAATGTTTTTGATGTGGACAAAATATTCATTCAATATTTTGCTGCTTATATCATGAAATAATATACAGTTGATGATCTAAATCAACTAAAACAAGGGAAACATGAATCCATCAATGAATTCTTTCCTCGATGATAAGCATTATTTAGGAAAAAAAAAAATTCTCTACCACCTAGGGAACTATTATGTATTTTCATATGCAATTTACAAAAAAAATTGTCATATACCTTAGAGATGACTCGTGTCATATCATTTGAGATGGAATTGACCTTACAAAATAAATGGAAGTTGCCCTTCGATATAGAGGGAAACTAAAGATTAAGGAAGAATATGAGAAACCACCACATTCTAAAACTAAAGGATAATATAAAAATAAACATGTTGTGAGTGATGGTGTGATTGAATCTCGCCCCAACACTAATCCTAAAACATATAATGTTATTATTTCTATAATATTAAATAAGTTAATATTAGCTAAAATTCAAGAAAAATATCCCAAAACATTTACCAGTATAAACTAATCTCTATCCTTTATGTGATGTAGTTATTGGATGCTAATATAATAGAGCTACCCCTTAGAAGGCAACGTGAGCCTAAAAGAGAAAAAAATTCTTGGTTCAAGGCTAACCAACAATGCACTTTCCATTGCACTAATAGTCACAACACAAATAAATGTATCTCTTAAAAATGTGGTACAATACCTCATCAATGAAGGTTACCTAGTGGTTTATAGTCCTAAAAAAGTAACATCTTCCTGTTAATATTTGGGGATATTCCAAGACCCCCTACCTAAACATGGACAAAATATTGTCAATCAAGTACAATATAAGAATATCCTTCCATTGGACCAGAACATGATAGGGATGATTCATGTTAGCACTATAACTAGATAATAGGCCAAAGAGAAAGGTAAAGCCTATGAATCACCTCCTAAATCTCCTCTAATTTTGTGTCCTAGATGTGCTACTACTCCTAAAGAACCACCTTTGGTTCTAAAACCTCAAGGAAAAAAAAACTTTTAACCTACAACAATAAATAGAGGACACACTAGCTAAAATATCCATACTTGAGTTGTTATGAACTTCTCTGGGTCATAGAGAGAATTTTTTTAAGCTTCTAAGATAACAAATAGTGCCCAAAAATATTATTCATAATGATTGTCACTTAGCATGAACCACATGACTATATCCTTCTTTAAGGATGACATTCTACCTACCTCTATGCTTAGAGAGATACCCTTGTATATAACTTGCAATATCGATGAGCAATCCATCAAAGGTATTCTCATTGATAATGGTTCATCAATCAATGTTTGTAGCCTTAGCTTTAATCATAGGATAGGGCTCAACAAAGAAGATTTAGAAAAGTCAAACATTATCATAAAGGCTTATGAAAACAAAGAACGAGAAGCTACCAAAACTATAGTTCTACCAATAATAGTAGGGCCTCATATTTAAAAAAAATTATTTTATGTGTTTCCCTATGAGCTAAACTATAATCTTATTTTAGAGTGATCTTGGATCCATGCAATTTAGGTTGTCCCATCAACTTACCACCAACGTGTCAAATTTTAATATTAGGATAAGCTATATAGCATAGTAGCTAACCATGATTCTTTAACCTATTGCTAGAATATCCAATCAAAAAATCTAAAAGCTCAGCTTTTTCCTTCATTAAATGCTTTCCATCCCTTCAAATATGATACTTTAAGGGTTAACTCCCTTAAATAAACAAGCATGCATTAAGAAGAAGGAACTATAGTCAAGCCATCACAAAAGGTAAATAAAAGGTTGAGTATATCCACAACATAAACCTTAATAACCAATACCATGAGCTATTATCTTAGACTTGGTTAGGTTACCCCCATTAATGCATGCTTTTGTGGGGAGCACTTCGGATTGACTATTAGTGCATACTTTCTAAAAGCTCTCGAAAAGAGCTACAACAACCTAGGACGACATTATACTGACTGTAGTGTGTATTAATATTTTTGGTTTTCTAGTCTATTTTCCATAATTTTATTTTTATTTTCCTAACCCTTCCTTTTGCAAATTTTTTTTAAACTTCGGCGACTAAAAAAAAAAAAAAAAAAAAATTCATAAATAAATGCATGGGTGTGAAGAATGAGCTTCAATATTTCATCCAAAATAATTTTTATATCATTCTGAAGTCATTTTGAATTTATAAAAAATATTTAAAGTTGCTATTTTATAAGGATTTTTATAATTTAGGAATTTCACATTTTTTCATATTTTGAAGGTAAATCGATTTTCAGGTTATACATTTGCATTCACAAACAATAAATGAACTCCCCTTTATGAAAATTACAATTTCATTAAATGGGGATAGTTCATACGGTATTCCATTGACCATCATTTTGAATTTTTGGGGGTAAAAATTTTTGGAGTCATAACTCCTCGCTCGTTGCTCGGATTGACTATTAGTGCATACTTTCTGAAAGCTCTTGAAAAGAGCTACAACAACGTAGGAAAAAATTATACTAACTGTAGTGTGTTTTAATATTTTTGGTTTTCAAGTCCATTTTCCATAATTTTATTTTTATTTTTCTAACCCTTCCTTCTGCAATTTCTTTTTTAACTTCGGCGACTAAAATAAAAATTATAAAAAAATAAAATTTCATAAATGAATGCATGGGTGTGAAAAATGAGCTTCAATATTTCATCCGAAATAATTTTGATCTCATTCTAAAGTCATTTTGAATTTATAAAAATTATTTAAAATTGTTGTTTTATAAGAATTTTTATAATTTCATAATTTCACATTTTTTTTTTTTTTTATTTTGAAGGTAAATCAATTTTTCGGCTTTGCATTTGCATTCACATACAATAAATGAACTTCTCTTTATGAAAATTACATTTTATTTAAAGGGGGGGAGTTCATACAACATTCCATTGGCCATCATTTTGAATTTTGGGGGTAAAACTTCCAAAGGTCATAACTTCTTACTTGTTGCTCGGATTGACTATTAGTGCATATTTTCGGAAAGCTCTCAAAAAGAGCTACAACATAGGATGTCATCACACTAACTATAGTGCATTTTAACATTTTCGGCTTTCTGGTCCTTTTTCCATAATTTTATTTTTATTTTTCTAACCCTTTTGCATATTTTTTATAAACTTCGGTGACTAGAATAAAAATAAAAATAAAATAAAATTTCATAAATAAATGCATGGATATGAAGAATGAGCTCCGATATTTCATTCGAAATAATTTTGATCTCATTCTGAAGTCATTTCAAATTTATAAAAATTATTTAAAGTAACTCAAGACTCAAGGTAACTTGATGATTGAAGGTGATTCTATGAACATCATCAACCTGTTAACCAATGGCAAAAAACCTCCATGGAGAATCGAGGGAGTCATCCATGAAGTGAGGATCATTTTTGTGGCAAGACAGAACAGGAGGGCTCGTCACGTGTACCGTGAGGCCAACAGGTCAATTGAAAAATTAGCCAACATAGGTGTTGATGTTGGTAGTTTGGTGACATGGACACAAGGTGTGCCACATGAAGTGGAAAACATTATTAGTCATGAAAAGAAACCTACCCATTAAGGAGAAAGATGAATGGGTGTTCTTTCCCCATGGAGTTGGTAATAACTATGGGGTTTCCCTCTAAATCATACCAAATTGGAAATGAAGGTAACAGGGTGTAAGCCTTGGAAGATTCTAACAGAGAATAGGAAATGGGCAAGCAACAGGTTTCACAAGTGCAAAGTTCCAAACTTCAATTTCCTATCAATGTAAGTAATGTTTACAGTTATGTTTAGGTATGGGTGTGCTTTGTTAGTAAGGTGTTGTAGGGGATTCAACACAATTTATGGTAAGAAAGTTTCAAGGATGACTAGGATCTACAATCTCGGTAGAAGGCTGGATATTGTAATAGGTTTTGGGTTAACCTGCAAAAACCGGTAATTAATGAAGACTTTTATTTACCAAAAACTCCCTTAAAAATTATTTAAAGTTGCTATTTTATAAGGATTTTTATAATTTTGAAATTTCATATTTTTTTCATATTTTGAAGGCAAATCAATTTTCAAGCTTTGCATTTGCATTCATAGTTAATAAATGAACTTCTCTTTATGAAAATTACAATTTCATTAAAGGGAGGTAGTTCATACGACATTCCATTGGCCATCATTTTGAATTTTAGGGGTAAAACTTCTTGGGGTCATAACTCCTCGCTCATTGCTCGGATTGACTATTTTTTTTTTTTTTTGTGGAAAACATCCCAAAAGGGATGCCACTTTCGGGTAAGACCCAAGGAGGCAGGGGTATCCATTCCGCCAAAAACGCCCAGGACTCAGACCTAGCCTACCACCTTTGACATACTCAAGGAGCAAACAAACACACAAAACCAAATTAAAAAAAGTAAATAACAACAAAAATAATAAAATAAAATAAAAAACATGCTCCTTGAGTGTGTCAAAACCAAAAGCACAACCAAACACGCACAATAAGATAAAAGAAACCACAACACAAACCACATAGAAAAACACAAGAACCACATAACAAAACACAAACAAGACAAAAACAACATAACACTACAAAGACATAACCCAAAAAAACATGAAAAATAAACACAACCAAAACCTAAAAAATAAAATAAATAAAATAAAAATAAAAAAAAAAACAAACCAACAATAAACAATAAACAAAAACAAAAAACATAGAAAACACTCACACATAAAAAATGAAATAACACAAACAAAGAGAAACCCAAGAACAAGAACGAAAAAAACACAAGAACAATAACAAAAAACATAAAAAAAAACAAAACAACAAAAACACAAGAACAACAAAAACAACACAAAGAACACAAAAACAAAACAAAACAAAAGAACCCACCCACCTTAAAAAACTAAACAAAAAACAAAGAAGACAAAAGAAAAAAAATGAACAAAACAATGACCTATCTAGACCGAAGACTATTAATGCAAGAATCAACAGAGGAAACAAAATAAAGAATAGAATGAGCTAGGGAACTAAAAAACTGAATGAACCAAAGAGAAACAAAAAAAAACAAGAAGAAACTAGGTACCTTCAGAACTGGAGCCATCCAAAGAAATGATAGAAAGAAGAGCTTCCCTAATTTGAGAAGCCCACCATATAGGAGGGTGGCCATAACAAGTAAGATCACCTTTGTCCAAAGCCCAATTAGCTAAAGCATCAACACTCTTGTTTTGATCTCTCGACCACATGATTGTAATCAACTTTCAAAAATCCCATCTGGATTAACCGAATCTTCTCAATTATTCTTTTTATTCTCCAATCCACCTTATGATTCTTAGAAGGAGTCTTCAAGAGATTAATCATAAGTTGAGAGTCGACTCAACTAACACCTTTTCCCATCCAACCTTAGTAGCCTCCTGAAGGCCTCTAAGGATACCATACCCCTCAACAAGGTTATTGGAAAGAATACCCAAATTCTCAAGAAAAGTAAAAACCAGGGAGCCATCCGAAAGTCTACCAATTCCTCCCACACTGGATTTTCCAGGGTTCTCTCTAGAGGCTCCATCAGATTGACTTTTCCAAAATCCTTAGGAGGAGGTTGCCAATTTCTAGTCCTATCCATCTTACTAATACTCACATTCCCTTTAAGTTGGTTGCCCTTAGAAGGTTTAATCTTCAATATTTGCATCACTTGATCCCATCTTTGGTGGGAGTTTTGGGGGTGATTAAGGAGTTGATGGACCTATTCAACTAAGTTGGCTATGGTCTTTTGCCAAATATAGTGAATATCCTTCCTATCTTGATTAAAAATTTGGTTGTTCCTTTCATTCCAAATATTCCAAAGAAGAATGGTAGAACCCATCCAAACTAACTGCCTAATAAAATGATCAACACCCTCTTGATTAGGCCAATCCCTCCAAAGCTCTTCAAAAGTGAAAAAATTGGACCACCGTAAGCCAAGTAAAGTTGCCATTCTCCTCCATAGCTCGGAGGCTAAAGTACACTCAATAAAAATATGGTTGATATTTTCTACATTCTCTTCACACATTTCACATCTAAAAGGGCCATGAAAACCACGCTTCATAAGTTGGTCACCAGAAGCACCCTACGATGCAATAAAAGCCAATTAAAGAACCTCACCTTAGGCCGGAGCTTTTGAGCCCACAATTGAGAAAATATGTCGAAGAATGGTTGGGATTATTATGGCATAAGGTCAAATAACCTTGAGCAACTGAATACTCACCCTTAGTAGTGTTGTTCCATCCAAAACAATCTTTTTCATGGGACCAAGAGAGGGATCTCATATGAAGGATGCCTTGGATATCTTGTCTTTGCCTTTCTGGGATTTGAATAGGCCAGTCCTCAATAGGGATCCAATATCTACCAACCTTTGAATTACCAAGATGGTACCGATAGTAATTAGCCACCTTTATCCAATTAGCTCGGTGAAGCTCCTCCATCCAAGGCCTCCAATCGGAAACTGAGTTATCAAAGGCTTGTGACCATCCCAAGAATCTGTCCAAAATTTGCATGTTGACCATTATGAATGATCCAAAATAATTTTTTCTTTATCAAATCCTCACCAATCTTAAGAACTGCTAAAATGGGAGAACCTTTGGTAGGAAGTTGATAGCGAACAAGGTCTTCAGGACTTTTGTTCTCAAGATATTTAGCACGGAGATTATTGGCCCAAAGAGCATTGGGGTTATGCAACATCCTCCAATATAATTTAGCAGCTAAAGCTTTGTTGTTATTAATTGAAGACCGGAATCCTAACCCCCCTTCACTCTTAGGAAGACATAAAGTATCCCATTTCACCAAGGCCCATTTTCTTTTCTCCTTAGTACCACTCCAAAGGAAACGATGACCGATTTGATCCAATTCTCGAAGAACAACCTTTGGGATATTCAAAATGGAAGAAACATAAATAGGAATAGCTTGAAGGACTGATTTTACCAAGGTGATTCTACCCCCTTAAGAAAGCCACTTGTTGGTCCACTTTCCAATTTTCTTCTTGACTTTGTCCAACAACCAATTCCAATCTTTATTTTTCTGCCTTTGAATATTTATGGGAATACCTAAATAAGTGATTGGAAGAGAGGTCTTCTTATATCTTAATTTATCCAAGACCATGGATTCCTGTCTAGCAGAGCAATGAAAGAAAATAACTTTAGATTTGTCTTCATTGATCAACCGCCCAAGAGCCTTAGAAAAATAGCTAATGATTTGCTTAATATTAGAAGCTTCCTTAACTTGTAGCTTTACCTAAAAGGGTAGAGTCATCCACAAATTGAAGATGAGAGATAGGTCTAGCTCCATGAGCAATGGTAACTCCCTCAAGGGTTTTGTTTTCCCTCTTTTGGTTATAGTCCTACCCAAGCATTCAACAAGAATGATGAATAAATAAGGGGATAGCGGGTCACCTTGCCTAATACCTCTGGAAGCTGGGAAAAACTGAGAAGGCCTACCATTGATAAGAAATAAGTAGGAAACCGAAGAGATACATCCCATAATCCAATCCATCCAATCCTTAGAGAAACCAAATTGCCTCAAAACTTTGATAAGGAAGTGCCAATCCACTCCGTCATAAGCTTTGGATAAGTCTAACCGGATGAACATAGAAGGAGAATTTTGCATATCCATGGAATGGATGGCTTCCCGAGCAAGAACTATCTCATCTACTATTTGACGTCCTTCCACATATCCCCCTTGCTCTGGGGAAATAATCTTATGCAAAAGAGGCTTCAACCTTTCTGCCATGATTTTAGTAACAATTTTGATAAGAACATTACATAAAGCAATAGGTCTAAAAGCCGAGATATGATCAACCTATTGAGCTTTTGGAACAAGAGTAATATAAGTTTTATTGATAACCTTCAAAATTTCTTTGGATTTCCCGACTTCTTCCACCACCTCTAATAAATCAACATGAAGGATATCCCATAACTCTTGGTAGAACTCAATAGGAAAACCATCAGACCTAGGGTTTTCCCTTTTTGCATTTTAAAAACTACTTGTTGAAGCTCATTGATAGTAACAGGAGCAATCAAAATAGAGTTCTCCTTAAGTGATAAGAGAAGGGATTGCTTGAAGAACATTTTGTTGTGAATCCGAGTCAAGAGGAGTAGCAAGAAAATATTGGAAAAGTAATCAACAACAATAGAGTTCATGCCATCCCAAGTATAAACAACATCTCCGTAATCTGATTTTAAGGAAGAAATAAAGTTGTGAGATCTTCGAGCTAGAAGAGATTTGTGGAAGAAATTTGTGTTTCGATCTCCTTCTTTGAGCCATTGAATTCTAGATTTTTGCTTCCATAAGATTTCTTCTCTTTTTTCCCATTCCTCTAACCGAGTTGTGAGTTTAATTTCATCTCGCACTTCTCTTCTCTGTGAGGCCATCTAAACGGATTTTCTTATTCAAATTTTCAAGATGAGCAATAACTTCATGTTTTTTTTTATGAACATCCCCAAACTCTTTCCAGCTCCAAGTCTTGATTTTGGATTTAATGTATTGCAGTCTTTTGGCAAAACAGAACATCTTAGTCCCATGCCTAGGTTTACCTTCCTTCCACCATTGTTGCACACGAGGTCCGAAGGAAATGTCTCTAAGCCACATTAATTGAAAACGAAAAGGAGAGAAACTCACATTGGTTTTCCACATTTCCACCATGACTAGGCCAATGATCCGAACCAACATTATTAAGAGTCTTCACTTTAGGAATGTGACCATGGATTAAGAAATTTTCAGAGAGCAAAAACCTATCCAATCTCTCCATTATACAAGCTAAGCCTTGCCTTCTGTTAGACCAAGTCATAAGGCCATTATCTCATTGGATATCCACAAGATGGAGGTTTGCAATATATTCGCTCATGAGGTCAGGACTTTTGTCCAAATTTCTATTTCCCCCTTTTCTCATCCAGAGAGAGGATGGTATTGAAATCTCCTCCGATCAAGATCCAAGCTTTAGGAAAATGAGAGATAATATGAGTAATATCCTTCCACTGTCTTCTTTTTTCCTCCAAAGAAGTCGGGGCATAAAAGTAATGCAGAGCATAATCTAGTTGGAATGTCTACTTTGAATAGCTATAGCCAACAAACCCCAACTGCCAACCATATGGTGAATAACTACCTCTTTTGGGTCCCAAAGACAAGCAATGCCACCCGAAGTCCCTTGGGAACTGAGGGAAACCACTTTTCCAACTGGCCAAATTTTACCGACAATTAAGTCCATATCCTCCATTGACATCTTTGTTTCTTGAAGGAAAACAAGATGTGGATGATTTATCTCGAATCATTCTTCTAATTTCATTTTGTTTTGAAAGACTCCCTTTGAGTCCTCTAATATTCCAAGTGATGATCTTCATTAATACCAGGGCTAAAAATGTTGGGAAGGGCATTAATCTTACCTTCCTCTACAAGCTTTTCACCTTCTTTTACCATATGATATTGATTGGTCTTGCGACCTACTTTTTGATTAGAATCCATCTTCAATTTTTTTTCCCTGTTTCTTGACTTATTCCAATTGAATCTGAGATGGCTTCTAACCTTGAAGAATGCTCATACACAACCAAAATTTTACTAGATGGTTCAATGGAGTCTATATTGGGACCTCCATTATTTGAAGTTTTGACATTTGAAATATTGTTTTTCTTGTGTAAATTTTCTCCTTTTTTTTCTCGTTGAAAACCTTTGATTTGTTGGTTTGTCTCTTGAGTTCTTTCCTTCATATTTAAATTGTGTTTCTAAGATTTCAGTTTCCATTATTTCCTCTTCCTCACTTGGGACATCATTTGTGGAAAGGATTTCAAACATATTAGCAAATGACTTTGATTGATCCTTCATTACTGGTTTTTTTTGAGTGTTCTTCTTCTTAGGTATTTGGAAACCTACTGAGTTTATATCTTCTTTCTTTTGATCAAGAATTTTATTTGGGCAAGCACTGGCCAAATGACCATATTCATGGCAAATTCTACAACGAAAAGGAATGTTCTCATAGTCCACTACTTGCTCCCAAGTGTCTTCCCCAAATTGTAATGTGATCTTTTTAGGTAGGGGTTTGTCAAAATCCATTAAAACACAAATTCGAGCATAAATAATATGTTCAAAATTTTGAGTACAATCAGCAATCATCATAAAAGTTCCTAAAGAGTTTCCAATTGAAGAAAAATAGTAGGATTCCAAAATTCAATAGGGAGGCCAAAGAGTCTAACCCACACGGGAGCTATAGAAGGCATCTCTTCTTCGGCTTTAAATTTAGTATGCCAGGGCTTCATGAAAAGCCCCGCCCTTCCAAAAACCAAGGACCCCCTTGAAAAGTTTTCTCTCTATCTTCATTATTAGCAAATAAAACAAGAAAATAACCATTTGGATAAATAGAGATTTGTAACTCACCTTTAGTTTTCCAGCTTTTTGCAGCCCAGACTTTGAAAGCAGATAGACTCTGACGAAAACCCACGAACCGACAAATTAGTCCTCTTTTTTCCAAATCTTCAATGCCAGTCTGAATGTTACCCATATCAAGCTTAACAATAGGAGTTCCATCAACTGCTTTAAGACATCCTGACTCCGTTTTCCTAGGATCAATCTTAGGCATTCTTAGAGGTTTATGAGAAGCCCTAATATTGATATTAGCATTGGGCTGAGGCTGTCCACCATGAAGGGCATCCCTAAAATTCATTTTTGGGACCGAGTCTTCAAAATTCTTACCCTTGACAGGGGTTTTCACAGTAGAATTATTTTGTGGGTGCACCTTAGCACCAGATTCACTTGAGATATGAGCCATTTTTTGATCAACTGCTTGAAACTTATTTCGTGGTCTCTTTAATCCTTGCCCTAGACGCCGTGGAAAGGTATGGTTTTCACTTTTCTTTTGTGCAGCAAATTGGAAGCCGTTGTCACTCAAGTTCAGAGTATGATCTGTTGAAAGACAAATTTCTAACCCATATTGTATCCCCTGCAACATTTCCTGCTAAAATATTGAGCATAAACCACAAAAATATTGGCCGCTAGGGCCCGAAGGCCCTAAAAACCAACCTCTGGAGCCGCTTGCACTCAACCCGGATGAAACCCTCGCATAGCCGCTTGCCAAATATATCGTTCACACATAGGGATGCGCTAGGATCTGTGTTGCTCCAAATGATATGAAAATTGGTGGAGACGTTCTAGGGTTTTTCAGGCATCTACCCTCAAAATTTTAGCTCAATCCGAGTTCGGATGAGTGAGATATGGCCGAAACGAGTTCGATAGTTTGGGCAGTCCTACAAAAAACGTCTCCTTTTATAAACATTTTTTCTATCCATTTTCAGAATTTTATTTTTATTTTTCTAACCCTTCTTTTGCAATTTTTTTAAACTGAAACTAAAAAAAAAAAAAAAAATTTCATAAATAAATACATGGGTGTGAAGAATGAGCTTCAATATTTCATCCAAAACAATTTTGATCTCATTCTAAAGTCATTTCGAATTTATAAAAATTATTTAAAGTTGTTTTATAAGGATTTTTATAATTTCAAAATTTCACATTTTTCATATTTTGAAGGTAAATCGATTTTCAAGCTTTGCATTTGCATTCACAAACAATAAATGAACTTCCCTTTATGAAAATTACAATTTCATTAAAGGGGTAGTTCATACGACATTCCATTGGCCATCATTTTGAATTTTGGGAGTAAAACTTCTAGGGTCATAACTCCTCGCTCATTGCTCAGATTGACTATTAGTGCATATTTTCGAAAGCTCTCAAAAAGAGCTACAACAACGTAGGCGACATCATACTGACTATAGTGTGTTTTAACATTTTTGACTTTCTAGTCCATTTTCTAGAATTTTATTTTTATTTTTCTAACCCTTCTTTTTGTAGATTTTTTTAAACTTCACTAAAAAATAAATAAAATTTCATAAATAAATGCATGGGTGTGAAGAATGAGCTTCAATATTTCATCCAAATAATTTTTATCTCATTCTGAAGTCATTTCAAATTTATAAAAATTATTTAAAGTTGTTTTATAAGGATTTTTATAATTTCAAAATTTCACATTTTTTCATATTTTGAAGGTAAATCGATTTTTAGGCTTTGCATTTGCATTCACAGACAATAAATGAACTTCCCTTTATGAAAATTACAATTTCATTAAAGGGGGTAGTTCATACGACATTCCATTGGCCATCATTTTGAATTTTGGGGGTAAAACTTCCCAGGGTCATAACTCCTCGCTCATTGCTCGGATTGACTATTAGTGCATATTTTCGGAAAGCTCTCAAAAAGAGCTACAACAATGTAGGGCGACATCATACTAACTGTAGTGTGTTTTAACATTTTTGGCTTTCTAGTCCATTTTCCAAAATTTTATTTTTATTTTTCTAACCCTTCCTTTTGTAGATTTTTTTAAACTTCGATGACTAAAATAAAAATAAAAAAATTAAAATTTCATAAATAAATGCATGGGTGTGAAGAATGAGCTTCAATATTTCATCCGAAATAATTTTGATCTCATTCTGAAGTCATTTCAAATTTATAAAAATTATTTAAAGTTGTTTTATAAGGATTTTTATAATTTCAAATTTTTTTTCATATTTTGAAGGTAAATCGATTTTCAGGCTTTGCATTTGCATTCACAGACAATAAATGAACTTCCCTTTATGAAAATTACAATTTCATTAAAGGGGGTAGTTCATACGACATTCCATTGGCCATCATTTTGAATTTTGGGGGTAAAACTTCCTAGGGTCATAACTCCTCGCTCGTTGCTCGGATTGACTATTAGTGCATATTTTTGGAAAGCTCTCGAAAAGAGCTACAACAACGTAGGGTGACATCATACTGAATGTAGTGTGTTTTAACATTTTTGGCTTTCTAGTCCATTTTCCATAATTTTATTTTTATTTTTCTAACCCTTCCTTTTGTAGATTTTTTTAAACTTCGATGACTAAAATAAAAATAAAAAAAATTAAAATTTCATAAATAAATGCATGGGTGTGAAGAATGAGCTTCAATATTTCATCCAAAATAATTTTGATCTCATTCTGAAGTCATTTTGAATTTATAAAAATTATTTAAAGTTGTTGTTTTATAAGGATTTTTATAATTTTGGAATTTCACATTTTTTTCATATTTTGAAGGTAAATCGATTTTCAGGCTTTGCATTTGCATTCAGAGACAATAAATGAACTTCCCTTTATGAAAATTACAATTTCATTAAAGGGGGTAGTTCATACGACATTCCATTGGCCATCATTTTGAATTTTGGGGGTAAAACTTCCTAGGGTCATAACTCCTCGCTCGTTGCTCGGATTGACTATTAGTGCATATTTTCGGAAAGCTCTCGAAAAGAGCTACAACAACGTAGGATGACATCATACTAACTATAGTGTGTTTTAACATTTTTAGCTTTTCTGGTCCATTTTCCAGAATTTTATTTTTATTTTTCTAACCCTTCCTTTTGCAGATTTTTTTAAACTTCGATGACTAAAATAAAAATAAAAAAAATTAAAATTTCATAAATAAATGCATGGGTGTGAAGAATGAGCTTCAATATTTCATCCAAAATAATTTTGATCTCATTCTGAAGTCATTTCGAATTTATAAAAATTATTTAAAGTTGTTTTATAAGGATTTTTATAATTTTAGAATTTCACATTTTTTTCATATTTTGAAGGTAAATCGATTTTCAGGCTTTGCATTTGCATTCACAGATAATAAATGAACTTCCCTTTATGAAAATTACAATTTCATTAAAGGGGGTAGTTCATACGACATTCCATTGGCCATCATTTTGAATTTTGGGGGTAAAACTTCTGAGGTCATAACTCCTCGCTCGTTGCTCGGATTGACTATTAGTGCATATTTTGGAAAGCTCTCGAAAAGAGCTACAACAACGTAGGGTGACATCATACTGAATATAGTGTGTTTTAACATTTTTAGCTTTCTAGTCCATTTTCTAGAATTTTATTTTTATTTTTCTAACCCTTCCTTTTGCAGATTTTTTTAAACTTCGATGACTAAAATAAAAATAAAAAAAATAAAATTTCATAAATAAATGCATGGGTGTGAAGAATGAGCTTCAATATTTCATCCGAAATAATTTTGATCTCATTCTGAAGTCATTTTGAATTTATAAAAATTATTTAAATTGTTATTTTATAAGGATTTTTATAATTTCAATTTCATTTTTTTCATATTTTGAAGGTAAATCGATTTTCAGGCTTTGCATTTGCATTCACAGACAATAAATGAACTTCCCTTTATGAAAATTACAATTTCATTAAAGGGGGTAGTTCATACGACATTCCATTGGCCATCATTTTGAATTTTGGGGTAAAACTTCCTAGGGTCATAACTCCTCACTCGTTGCTCGGATTGACTATTAGTGCATATTTTCGAAAAGCTCTCGAAAAGAGCTACAACAACGTAGGATGACATCATACTGACTATAGTGTGTTTTAACATTTTTAGCTTTCTAGTCCATTTTCCAGAATTTTATTTTTATTTTTCTAACCCTTCCTTTTGCAGATTTTTTAAAACTTTGATGACTAAAATAAAAATAAAAAAATTAAAATTTCATAAATAAATGCATGGGTGTGAAGAATGAGCTTCAATATTTCATCCGAAATAATTTTGATCTCATTATGAAGTCATTTCGAATTTATAAAAATTATTTAAAGTTGCTATTTTATAAGGATTTTTATAATTTCAAAATTTCACATTTTTTTCATATTTTGAAGGTAAATCGATTTTCAGGCTTTGCATTTGCATTCACAGACAATAAATGAACTTCCCTTTATGAAAATTACAATTTCATTAAAGGGGGTAGTTCATACGACATTCCATTGGCCATCATTTTGAATTTTGGGGGTAAAACTTTCTAGAGTCATAACTCCTCGCTCGTTGCTCGGATTGACTATTAGTGCATATTTTAGGAAAGCTCTCGAAAAGAGCTACAACAATGTAGGGCGACATCATACTGACTATAGTGTGTTTTAACATTTTTGGCTTTCTAGTCCATTTTCTAGAATTTTATTTTTATTTTTCTAACCCTTCCTTTTGTAGATTTTTTTAAACTTCGATGACTAAAATAAAAATTAAAAAATTAAAATTTCATAAATAAATGCATGGGTGTGAAGAATGAGCTTCAATATTTCATCCAAAATAATTTTGATCTCATTCTGAAGTCATTTCGAATTTATAAAAATTATTTAAAGTTGTTGTTTTATAAGGATTTTTATAATTTTGGAATTTCACATTTTTTTCATATTTTGAAGGTAAATCGATTTTCAGGCTTTGCATTTGCATTCATAGACAATAAATGAACTTCCCTTTATGAAAATTACAATTTCATTAAAGGGGGTAGTTCATACGATATTCCATTGGCCATCATTTTGAATTTTGGGGGTAAAACTTCCTAGGGTCATAACTCCTCGCTCGTTGCTCGGATTGACTATTAGTGCATATTTTCGGAAAGCTCTCGAAAAGAGCTACAACAATGTAGGGCGACATCATACTAATTATAGTGTGTTTTAACATTTTTGGCTTTCTAGTCCATTTTCCAAAATTTTATTTTTATTTTTCTAACCCTTCCTTTTGCAGATTTTTTTAAACTTCGATGACTAAAATAAAAATAAAAAAAATTAAAATTTCATAAATAAATGCATGGGTGTGAAGAATGAGCTTCAATATTTCATCCGAAATAATTTTGATCTCATTCTGAAGTCATTTCGAATTTATAAAAATTATTTAAAGTTGTTATTTTATAAGGATTTTTATAATTTTAGAATTTCACATTTTTTTCATATTTTGAAGGTAAATCGATTTTCAAGCTTTGCATTTGCATTCACAGATAATAAATGAACTTCCCTTTATGAAAATTACAATTTCATTAAAGGGGGTAGTTCATACGACATTCCATTGGCCATCATTTTGAATTTTGGGGGTAAAACTTCCTAGGGTCATAACTCCTCGCTCGTTGCTCGGATTGACTATTAGTGCATATTTTTGAAAGCTCTCGAAAAGAGCTACAACAATGTAGGGCGACATCATACTGAATGTAGTGTGTTTTAATATTTTTGGCTTTCTAGTCCATTTTCCAGAATTTTATTTTTATTTTTCTAACCCTTCCTTTTGCAGATTTTTTTAAACTTCGATGACTAAAATAAAAATTAAAAAAAATTAAAATTTCATAAATAAATGCATGGGTGTGAAGAATGAGCTTCAATATTTCATCCGAAATAATTTTGATCTCATTCTGAAGTCATTTTGAATTTATAAAAATTATTTAAAGTTGCTATTTTATAAGGATTTTTATAATTTTGGAATTTCACATTTTTTTCATATTTTGAAGGTAAATCGATTTTCAGGCTTTGCATTTGCATTCACAGATAATAAATGAACTTCCCTTTATGAAAATTACAATTTCATTAAAGGGGGGTAGTTCATACGACATTCCATTGGCCATCATTTTGAATTTTGGGGGTAAAACTTCCCAGGGTCATAACTCCTCGCTCATTGCTCGGATTGACTATTAGTGCATATTTTCGAAAAGCTCTCGAAAAGAGCTACAACAACATAGGACAACATCATACTAAATATAGTGTGTTTTAACATTTTTAGCTTTCTAGTCCATTTTCCAAAATTTTATTTTTATTTTTCTAACCCTTCCTTTTGCAGATTTTTTTAAACTTCGATGACTAAAATAAAAAAATTTAAAATAATTAAAATTTTGAAATAAATCATTTTGAGCTTTAATTTGCATTCATAAACAATAAATAACTTTCCTTTATAAAAATTACAATTTTATTAAAATAGTTCATACAATTCCATTACATCATTTTGAATTTTAAAATTTATATTTATATATTTAAAATCAAATAAATATCTATTATGAGTTTTAACATTTTTAATTTTTTCATTTTCAAAATTTTATTTTTATTTTATAACCTTTTATAAATTTTTATAAATTTCAAAATAAAAAAATTTCACATTTTTTCATATTTTGAAGGTAAATCGATTTTCAGGCTTTGCATTTGCATTCATAGACAATAAATGAACTTCCCTTTATGAAAATTACAATTTCATTAAAGGGGGTAGTTCATACGACATTCCATTGGCCATCATTTTGAATTTTGGGGGTAAAACTTCCCAAGGTCATAACTCCTCGCTCGTTGCTCGGATTGACTATTAGTGCATATTTTCAGAAAGCTCTCGAAAAGAGCTACAACAACGTAGGGCGACATCATACTGAATATAGTGTGTTTTAACATTTTTGGTTTTCTAGTCCATTTTCCAAAATTTTATTTTTATTTTTCTAACCCTTCTTTTTGCAGATTTTTTTAAACTTCGATGACTAAAATAAAAATTAAATAATAAATAAATGGGTGTGAAGAATGAGCTTCAATATTTCATACGAAATAATTTTGATCTCATTCTGAAGTCATTTTAAATTTATAAAAATTATTTAAAGTTGTTTTTTATAAGGATTTTTATAATTTCATATTTTTTTCATATTTTGAAGGTAAATCGATTTTTAGGCTTTGCATTTGCATTCACAGACAATAAATGAACTTCCCTTTATGAAAATTACAATTTCATTAAAGGGAGGTAGTTCATACGACATTCCATTGGCCATCATTTTGAATTTTAGGGGTAAAACTTCCTAGGGTCATAACTCCTCGCTCGTTGCTCGGATTGACTATTAGTGCATATTTTCGAAAAATAACTACAACAACGTAGGGTAACATCATACTAACTATAGTGTGTTTTAACATTTTTAGCTTTCTAGTCTATTTTCCAAAATTTTATTTTTATTTTTCTAACCCTTTTGCAGATTTTTTTAAACTTCGATGACTAAAATAAAAATAAAAATAAAATAAAATTTCATAAATAAATGCATGGGTGTGAAGAATGAGCTTCAATATTTCATCCGAAATAATTTTGATCTCATTCTGAAGTCATTTCGAATTTATAAAAATTATTTAAAGTTGCTATTTTATAAGGATTTTTATAATTTCGAAATTTCACATTTTTTCATATTTTGAAGGTAAATCGATTTTCAGGCTTTGCATTTGCATTCATAGACAATAAATGAACTTCCCTTTATGAAAATTACAATTTCATTAAAGGGGGTAGTTCATACGACATTCCATTGACCATCATTTTGAATTTTGGGGGTAAAACTTCCTAGGGTCATAACTCCTCGCTCGTTGCTCGGATTGACTATTAGTGCATATTTTCGAAAGCTCTCGAAAAGAGCTACAACAACGTAGGGCGGCATCATACTAACTATAGTGTGTTTTAATATTTTTAGTTTTCTAATCCATTTTCCAAAATTTTATTATTATTATATTATTAAAATAAAAATTAAAATTTCATAAATAAATGCATGGGTGTGAAGAATGAGCTTCAATATTTCATCCAAAATAATTTTGATCTCATTATGAAGTCATTTTGAATTTATAAAAATTATTTAAAGTTGTTATTTTATAAGGATTTTTATAATTTCAGAATTTCACATTTTTTCATATTTTGAAGGTAAATCGATTTTCAGGCTTTGCATTTGCATTCACAGACAATAAATGAACTTCCCTTTATGAAAATTACAATTTCATTAAAGGGGGGTAGTTCATACGACATTCCATTGGCCATCATTTTGAATTTTGGGGGTAAAACTTCCTGGGGTCATAACTCCTCGCTCGTTGCTCGGATTGACTATTAGTGCATATTTTCGAAAGCTCTCGAAAAGAGCTACAACAACGTAGGGCGACATCATACTGACTGTAGTGTGTTTTAATATTTTTGGCTTTCTAGTCCATTTTCTATAATTTTATTTTTATTTTTCTAACCCTTCCTTTTGTAGATATTTTTTTAAACTTCGATGACTAAAATAAAAATTAAAAAAAAAAAATTTCATAAATAAATGCATGGGTGTGAAGAATGAGCTTCAATATTTCATCCGAAATAATTTTGATCTCATTCTGAAGTCATTTTAAATTTATAAAAATTATTTAAAGTTGCTATTTTATAAGGATTTTTATAATTTCAAAATTTCACATTTTTTTCATATTTTGAAGGTAAATCGATTTTCAGGCTTTGCATTTGCATTCACGGATAATAAATGAACTTCCCTTTATGAAAATTACAATTTCATTAAAGGGGGGTAGTTCATACGACATTCCATTGGCCATCATTTTGAATTTTGGGGGTAAAACTTTCTAAGGTCATAACTCCTCGCTCGTTGCTCGGATTGACTATTAGTGCATACTTTTTAAACTCTAAAAAACTACACAAAAAAAAATATAATTTTTTAAATTCATATTTAAACAAAAAAAACAAAAAAAAAAAAAAAAAATAAACTCACTTTCTGGATTGACTATTAGTGCATATTTTTGAAAAGCTCTCAAAAAGAGCTACAACAACATAGGGTGACATCATACTAACTATAGTGTGTTTTAACATTTTCAGCTTTCTGGTCCATTTTTCAGAATTTTATTTTTATTTTTCTAACCCTTCCTTTTATAGATTTTTTTAAACTTCGATGACTAAAATAAAAATAAAAATAATTAAAATTTCATAAATAAATGCATGGGTGTGAAGAATGAGCTTCAATATTTCATCCGAAATAATTTTGATCTCATTCTGAAGTCATTTCGAATTTATAAAAATTATTTAAAGTTGTTGTTTTATAAGGATTTTTATAATTTCGAAATTTCACATTTTTTTCATATTTTGAAGGTAAATCGATTTTTAGGCTTTGCATTTGCATTCACAGATAATAAATGAACTTCCCTTTATGAAAATTACAATTTCATTAAAGGGGGTAGTTCATACGACATTCCATTGACCATCATTTTGAATTTTGGGGGTAAAACTTCTCGAGGTCATAACTCCTCGCTCGTTGCTCGGATTGACTATTAGTGCATATTTTTAAAAGCTCTCGAAAAGAGCTACAACAACGTAGGGCGACATCATACTAACTATAGTGTGTTTTAATATTTTTAGCTTTCTAGTCCATTTTCCATAATTTTATTTTTATTTTTCTAACCCTTCCTTTTGCAGATTTTTTTTAAACTTCGACGACTAAAATAAAAATTTAAAAAAATAAAATTTCATAAATAAATGCATGGGTGTGAAGAATGAGCTTCAATATTTCATCCAAAATAATTTTGATCTCATTCTGAAGTCATTTTGAATTTATAAAAATTATTTAAAGTTGTTATTTTATAAGGATTTTTATAATTTCAGAATTTCACATTTTTTCATATTTTGAAGGTAAATCGATTTTTAGGCTTTGCATTTGCATTCACAGATAATAAATGAACTTCCCTTTATGAAAATTACAATTTCATTAAAGGGGGTAGTTCATACGACATTCCATTGACCATCATTTTGAATTTTGGGGGTAAAACTTCCTAGGGTCATAACTCCTCGCTCGTTGCTCGGATTGACTATTAGTGCATATTTTCGGAAAGCTCTCGAAAAGAGCTACAACAACGTAGGGCGACATCATACTGACTGTAGTGTGTTTTAACATTTTTAGCTTTCTAGTCCATTTTTCAGAATTTTATTTTTATTTTTCTAACCCTTCCTTTTGCAGATTTTTTTAAACTTCGATGACTAAAATAAAAAAAATTAAAATTTCATAAATAAATGCATGGGTGTGAAGAATGAGCTTCAATATTTCATCCGAAATAATTTTGATCTCATTTTGAAGTCATTTCGAATTTATAAAAATTATTTAAAGTTGCTATTTTATAAGGATTTTTATAATTTCAAAATTTCACATTTTTTCATATTTTGAAGGTAAATCGATTTTCAGGCTTTGCATTTGCATTCACAGACAATAAATGAACTTTCCTTTATGAAAATTACAATTTCATTAAAGGGGGTAGTTCATACGACATTCCATTGACCATCATTTTGAATTTTGGGGGTAAAACTTCCAGAGTCATAACTCCTCGCTCGTTGCTCGGATTGACTATTAGTGCATATTTTCTAAAAGCTCTCGAAAAGAGCTACAACAACATAGGACAAAATCATACTAACTATAGTGTGTTTTAATATTTTTAGTTTTCAAGTCCATTTTCCATAATTTAATTTTGATCTCATTCTGAAGTCATTTTAAATTTATAAAAATTATTTAAAATTATTATTTTATAAGGATTTTTATAATTTCAGAATTTCACATTTTTTCATATTTTGAAGGTAAATCAATTTTCAAGCTTTGCATTTGCATTCACAGACAATAAATGAACTTCCCTTTATGAAAATTACAATTTCATTAAAGGGGGGTAGTTCATACGACATTCCATTGGCCATCATTTTGAATTTTGGGGGTAAAACTTCCCGAGGTCATAACTCCTCGCTCGTTGCTCGGATTGACTATTAGTGCATATTTTCGGAAAGCTCTCGAAAAGAGCTACAACAACGTAGGGTGACATCATACTAACTATAGTGTGTTTTAACATTTTTAGCTTTCTAGTCCATTTTTCCATAATTTTATTTTTATTTTTCTAACCCTTCCTTTTGCAGATTTTTTATAAACTTCAATGACTAAAATAAAAATAAAAATAAAATAAAATTTCATAAATAAATGCATGGGTGTGAAGAATGAGCTTCAATATTTCATCCGAAATAATTTTGATCTCATTCTGAAGTCATTTCAAATTTATAAAAATTATTTAAAGTTGCTATTTTATAAGGATTTTTATAATTTCGGAATTTCACATTTTTTTCATATTTTGAAGGTAAATCGATTTTTAGGCTTTGCATTTGCATTCACAGACAATAAATGAACTTTCCTTTATGAAAATTACAATTTCATTAAAGGGGGGTAGTTCATACGACATTCCATTGACCATCATTTTGAATTTTGGGGGTAAAACTTCTTAGGGTCATAACTCCTCGCTTGTTGCTCGGATTGACTATTAGTGCATATTTTCGAAAGCTCTCGAAAAGAGCTACAACAATGTAGGATGACATCATACTGACTGTAGTGTGTTTTAACATTTTTGGCTTTCTAGTCCATTTTCCATAATTTTATTTTTATTTTTCTAACCCTTCCTTTTGTAGATTTTTTTAAACTTCGATGACTAAAATAAAAATTAAAAAAAATAAAATTTCATAAATAAATGCATGGGTGTGAAGAATGAGCTTCAATATTTCATTCGAAATAATTTTGATCTCATTATGAAGTCATTTCGAATTTATAAAAATTATTTAAAGTTGTTTTATAAGGATTTTTATAATTTTGAAATTTCACTTTTTTTCATATTTTGAAGGTAAATCGATTTTTAGGCTTTGCATTTGCATTCACAGATAATAAATGAACTTCCCTTTATGAAAATTACAATTTCATTAAAGGGGGTAGTTCATACGACATTCCATTGGCCATCATTTTGAATTTTGGGGGTAAAACTTCCCAGGGTCATAACTCCTCGCTCGTTGCTCGGATTGACTATTAGTGCATATTTTCGAAAGCTCTCGAAAAGAGCTACAACAACGTAGGGTGACATCATACTAACTGTAGTGTGTTTTAATATTTTTGGCTTTCTAGTCCATTTTCCATAATTTTATTTTTATTTTTCTAACCCTTCATTTTGTAGATTTTTTTAAACTTCGGTGACTAAAATAAAAATTAAAAAAAATAAAATTTCATAAATAAATGCATGGGTGTGAAGAATGAGCTTCAATATTTCATCCGAAATAATTTTGATCTCATTCTGAAGTCATTTCGAATTTATAAAAATTATTTAAAGTTGCTGTTTTATAAGGATTTTTATAATTTTGGAATTTCACATTTTTTTTCATATTTTGAAGGTAAATCGATTTTCAGGCTTTGCATTTGCATTCACAGACAATAAATGAACTTCCCTTTATGAAAATTACAATTTCATTAAAGGGGGGTAGTTCATACGACATTCCATTGGCCATCATTTTGAATTTTGGGGGTAAAACTTCCTAGGGTCATAACTCCTCGCTCGTTGCTCGGATTGACTATTAGTGCATACTTTTCGAAAGCTCTCGAAAAGAGCTACAACAACGTAGGGTGACATCATACTGACTGTAGTGTGTTTTAATATTTTTAGGTTTTCTGGTCCATTTTCCATAATTTTATTTTTATTTTTCTAACCCTTCCTTTTGCAGATTTTTTTTAAACTTCGATGACTAAAATAAAAATTAAAAAAAATAAAATTTCATAAATAAATGCATGGGTGTGAAGAATGAGCTTCAATATTTCATCCGAAATAATTTTGATCTCATTCTGAAGTCATTTCGAATTTATAAAAATTATTTAAAGTTGCTGTTTTATAAGGATTTTTATAATTTCGAAATTTCACATTTTTTCATATTTTGAAGGTAAATCAATTTTCAGGCTTTGCATTTGCATTCACAGACAATAAATGAACTTTCCTTTATGAAAATTACAATTTCATTAAAGGGGGTAGTTCATACGACATTCCATTGACCATCATTTTGAATTTTGGGGGTAAAACTTTTCGGGGTCATAACTCCTCGCTCGTTGCTCGGATTGACTATTAGTGCATATTTTCGAAAGCTCTCGAAAAGAGCTACAACAACGTAGGATGACATCATACTGATTGTAGTGTGTTTTAATATTTTTGGTTTTCTAGTCCATTTTCCATAATTTTATTTTTATTTTTCTAACCCTTCCTTTTGTAGATTTTTTTTAAACTTCGATGACTAAAATAAAAATTAAAAAAAATAAAATTTCATAAATAAATGCATGGGTGTGAAGAATGAGCTTCAATATTTCATCCGAAATAATTTTGATCTCATTCTGAAGTCATTTTGAATTTATAAAAATTATTTAAAGTTGTTGTTTTATAAGGATTTTTATAATTTCATATTTTTTTCATATTTTGAAGGTAAATCGATTTTCAAGCTTTGCATTTGCATTCACAGATAATAAATGAACTTCCCTTTATGAAAATTACAATTTCATTAAAGGGGGGTAGTTCATACGACATTCCATTGGCCATCATTTTGAATTTTGGGGGTAAAACTTCCGAGGGTCATAACTCCTCGCTCGTTGCTCGGATTGACTATTAGTGCATATTTTCTGAAAGCTCTCGAAAAGAGCTACAACAACGTAGGGCGACATCATACTGACTGTAGTGTGTTTTAATATTTTTAGCTTTCTAGTCCATTTTCCAGAATTTTATTTTTATTTTTCTAACCCTTCTTTTGCAGATTTTTTTAAACTTCGATGACTAAAATAAAAATAAAAATATAAAATTTCATAAATAAATGCATGGGTGTGAAGAATGAGCTTCAATATTTCATCCGAAATAATTTTGATCTCATTCTGAAGTCATTTCGAATTTATAAAAATTATTTAAAGTTGTTGTTTTATAAGGATTTTTATAATTTCAGAATTTCATATTTTTTCATATTTTGAAGGTAAATCGATTTTCAGGCTTTGCATTTGCATTCACAGACAATAAATGAACTTCCCTTTATGAAAATTATAATTTCATTAAAGGGGGGTAGTTCATACGACATTCCATTGGCCATCATTTTGAATTTTGGGGGTAAAACTTTCTAGGGTCATAACTCCTCGCTCGTTGCTCGGATTGACTATTAGTGCATATTTTTGAAAGCTCTCGAAAAGAGCTACAACAATGTAGTGACGACATAATTTTATTTTTATTTTTCTAACCCTTCATTTTGGAGATTTTTTTAAACTTCGATGACTAAAATAAAAATTTAAAAAAATTAAAATTTCATAAATAAATGGATGGGTGTGAAGAATGAGCTTCAATATTTCATCCAATATTGAACTTATTTTAAAGTCATTTTGAATTTATAAAAATTATTTAAATTGTTATTTTATAATTTCATCATTTTTTTTCATATTTTGAAGGTAAATCGATTTTTAGGCTTTGCATTTGCATTCACAGACAATAAATGAACTTTCCTTTATGAAAATTACAATTTCATTAAAGGGGGGTAGTTCATACGACATTCCATTGGCCATCATTTTGAATTTTGGGGGTAAAACTTTCGAGGTCATAACTCCTCGCTCGTTGCTCGGATTGACTATTAGTGCATACTTTCTGAAAGCTCTCGAAAAGAGCTACAACACCATAGGATGCAATTATACTAACTGTAGTGTGTTTTAATATTTTTGGTTTTCTAGTCCATTTTCCATAATTTTATTTTTATTTTTCTAACCCTTCCTTTTGCAGATTTTTTTTAAACTTCGACGACTAAAATAAAAATTAAAAAAATTAAAATTTCATAAATAAATGCATGGGTGTGAAGAATGAGCTTCAATATTTCATCCGAAATAATTTTGATCTCATTCTGAAGTCATTTTGAATTTATAAAAATTATTTAAAGTTGCTATTTTATAAGGATTTTTATAATTTTGGAATTTCACATTTTTTCATATTTTGAAGGTAAATCGATTTTCAGGCTTTGCATTTGCATTCACAGACAATAAA
Source organism: Wollemia nobilis (assembly GCA_028583015.1). Taxonomy (NCBI): domain Eukaryota; kingdom Viridiplantae; phylum Streptophyta; class Pinopsida; order Araucariales; family Araucariaceae; genus Wollemia; species Wollemia nobilis. The sequence goes on from JAQPPZ010016890.1 coordinate 10,920,353, forward strand.
TGAACTTTCCTTTATGAAAATTACAATTTCATTAAAGGGGGGTAGTTCATATGGCATTCCATTGGCCATCATTTTGAATTTTGGGGGTAAAACTTCCCGGGGTCATAACTCCTCGCTCGTTGCTCGGATTGACTATTAGTGCATACTTTTCGAAAGCTCTCGAAAAGAGCTACAACAATGTAGGACGGCATCATACTGACTGTAGTGTGTTTTAATATTTTTGGTTTTCTAGTCCATTTTCCATAATTTTATTTTTATTTTTCTAACCCTTCCTTTTGCAGATTTTTTTTAAACTTCGGTGACTAAAATAAAAATTAAAAAAAATAAAATTTCATAAATAAATGCATGGGTGTGAAGAATGAGCTTCAATATTTCATCCGAAATAATTTTAAATAATTTTGATCTCATTCTGAAGTCATTTTGAATTTATAAAAATTATTTAAAGTTGCTGTTTTATAAGGATTTTTATAATTTTGGAATTTCACATTTTTTTCATATTTTGAAGGTAAATCGATTTTCAGGCTTTGCATTTGCATTCAGAGACAATAAATGAACTTCCCTTTATGAAAATTACAATTTCATTAAAGAGGGGTAGTTCATACGGCATTCCATTGACCATCATTTTGAATTTTGGGGGTAAAACTTCCCGGGGTCATAACTCCTCGCTCGTTGCTCGGATTGACTATTAGTGCATATTTTCAGAAAGCTCTCGAAAAGAGCTACAACAACGTAGGACGACATCATACTAACTGTAGTGTGTTTTAACATTTTTGTTTTCTAGTCCATTTTCCATAATTTTATTTTTATTTTTCTAACCCTTCCTTTTGCAATTTTTTTTAAACTTCGATGACTAAAATAAAAATAAAAAAAAATAAAATTTCATAAATAAATGCATGGGTGTGAAGAATGAGCTTCAATATTTCATCCGAAATAATTTTGATCTCATTCTGAAGTCATTTTGAATTTATAAAAATTATTTAAAATTGTTATTTTATAAGGATTTTTATAATTTCATATTTTTTTCATATTTTGAAGGTAAATCGATTTTTCGAATTTGCATTTGCATTCACAGACAATAAATGAACTTCCCTTTATGAAAATTACAATTTCATTAAAGGGGGGTAGTTCATACGACATTCCATTGGCCATCATTTTGAATTTTGGGGGAAAACTTCCCGGGGTCATAACTCCTCACTTGTTTCTCGGATTGACTATTAGTGCATATTTTCAAAAAAAAAAAAAAAAAAAAAAAAAAAAAAAAAAAAAAATAAAAAAAAAAAAAATCATAACTCTTGCTCGTCTGATTGACTATTAGTACATAATTTTTGAAAGCTCTCGAAAAGAGCTACAACAACGTAGGATGACATTATACTGACTGTAGTGTGTTTTAATATTTTTAGTTTTCTAGTCCATTTTCCATAATTTTATTTTTATTTTTCTAACCCTTCCTTTTGCAGATTTTTTTTAAACTTCGATGACTAAAATAAAAAAAAATTAAAATTTCATAAATAAATGCATGGGTGTGAAGAATGAGCTTCAATATTTCATCCGAAATAATTTTGATCTCATTCTGAAGTCATTTTGAATTTATAAAAATTATTTAAAATTGCTATTTTATAAGGATTTTTATAATTTCAAAATTTCATATTTTTTCATATTTTGAAGGTAAATCGATTTTCAGGCTTTGCATTTGCATTCACAGACAATAAATGAACTTCCCTTTATGAAAATTACAATTTCATTAAAGGGGGATAGTTCATACGACATTCCATTGGCCATCATTTTGAATTTTGGGAGTAAAACTTCCTAGGGTCATAACTCCTCACTCGTTGCTTGGATTGACTATTAGTGCATATTTTAAGAAAGCTCTCGAAAAGAGCTACAACAATGTAGGGCGACATCATACTAACTGTAGTGTGTTTTAATATTTTTGGTTTTCTAGTCCATTTTCCATAATTTTATTTTTATTTTTCTAACCCTTCCTTTTGCAGATTTTTTTAAAACTTCGATGACTAAAATAAAAATTAAAAAAAATAAAATTTCATAAATAAATGCATGGGTGTGAAGAATGAGCTTCAATATTTCATCCAAAATAATTTTGATCTCATTCTGAAGTCATTTCGAATTTATAAAAATTATTTAAAGTTGCTATTTTATAAGGATTTTTATAATTTTAGAATTTCACATTTTTTCATATTTTGAAGGTAAATCGATTTTCAGGCTTTGCATTTGCATTCACAGACAATAAATGAACTTCCCTTTATGAAAATTACAATTTCATTAAAGGGGGGTAGTTCATACGACATTCCATTGACCATCATTTTGAATTTTGGGGGTAAAACTTTCCAGGGTCATAACTCCTCGCTCGTTGCTCGGATTGACTATTAGTGCATATTTTCGAAAGCTCTCGAAAAGAGCTACAACAACGTAGGACGACATCATACTTAACTGTAGTGTGTTTTAATATTTTTGTTATTCTAGTCCATTTTCCATAATTTTATTTTTTAATTTTTCTAACCCTTTCTTTTGCAGATTTTTTTTAAACTTCGATGACTAAAATAAAAATTAAAATTAAAATTTCATAAATAAATGCATGGGTGTGAAGAATGAGCTTCAATATTTCATCCGAAATAATTTTGATCTCATTCTGAAGTCATTTTGAATTTATAAAAATTATTTAAAGTTGCTATTTTATAAGGATTTTTATAATTTCGGAATTTCACATTTTTTCATATTTTGAAGGTAAATCGATTTTTAGGCTTTGCATTTGCATTCACAGACAATAAATGAACTTTCCTTTATGAAAATTACAATTTCATTAAAGGGGGTAGTTCATACGACATTCCATTGGCCATCATTTTGAATTTTGGGGGTAAAACTTTCCAAGGTCATAACTCCTCGCTCGTTGCTCGGATTGACTATTAGTGCATATTTTCAGAAAGCTCTCGAAAAGAGCTACAACAACGTAAGACGACATCATACTGACTATAGTGTGTTTTAATATTTTTAGTTTTCTAGTCCATTTTCCATAATTTTATTTTTATTTTTCTAACCCTTCCTTTTGTAGATTTTTTTTAAACTTCGATGACTAAAATAAAAATTAAAAAAAATAAAATTTCATAAATAAATGCATGGGTGTGAAGAATGAGCTTCAATCTTTCATCCGAAATAATTTTGATCTCATTCTGAAGTCATTTCGAATTTATAAAAATTATTTAAAGTTGTTATTTTATAAGGATTTTTATAATTTCAGAATTTCACATTTTTTCATATTTTGAAGGTAAATCGATTTTCAGGCTTTGCATTTGCATTCACAGATAATAAATGAACTTCCCTTTATGAAAATTACAATTTCATTAAAGGGGGTAGTTCATACGACATTCCATTGACCATCATTTTGAATTTTGGGGGTAAAACTTTCTAGGGTCATAACTCCTCCCTCGTTGCTCGGATTGACTATTAGTGCATAATTTTAGAAAGCTCTCGAAAAGAGCTACAACAACGTAGGACGACATCATACTAACTATAGTGTGTTTTAATATTTTTAGTTTTCTAGTCCAATTTTCATAATTTTATTTTTATTTTTCTAACCCTTCCTTTTGCAGATTTTTTTAAACTTCGATGACTAAAATAAAAATTAAAAAAAATAAAATTTCATAAATAAATGCATGGTGTAAAATAGCTTCAATATTTCATATAAATAATTTTATCATTTTAATTTTAAAAATTGTCATAACCCTCACTGCTATTGACATTAGTCATACTTTGAAACTCTAAAAAGCTACAACAAAAACACAACAAAAGGTTTTTAAATTTTGATTTCTAATCCATTTTTAAATTTATTTTATTTTCTAACCCTTCTTTGTAATTTTTTAAACTTAGACTAAAATAAAAATAAAAATAAAATTTCAAAAATAAATGCATGGGTGTGAAGAATGAGCTTCAATACTTCATCCGAAATAATTTTGATCTCATTCTGAAGTCATTTCAAATTTATAAAAATTATTTAAAGTTGCTATTTTATAAGGATTTTTATAATTTAGAATTTCACATTTTTTCATATTTTGAAGGTAAATCGATTTTCAGGCTTTACATTTGCATTCACAGACAATAAATGAACTTTCCTTTATGAAAATTACAATTTCATTAAAGGGGGTAGTTCATACGACATTCCATTGACCATCATTTCGAAAAGAAAAACAACATTGTAGAACGACATCATACTAATTGTAGTGTGTTTTAATATTTTTGGTTTTCTAGTCCATTTTCCATAATTTTATTTTTATTTTTCTAACCCTTTCTTTTGCAGATTTTTTTTAAACTTCGATGACTAAAATAAAAATTAAAAAAAAAATTTCATAAATAAATGCATGGGTGTGAAGAATGAGCTTCAATATTTCATCCGAAATAATTTTGATCTCATTCTGAAGTCATTTTGAATTTATAAAAATTATTTAAAATTGTTGTTTTATAAGGATTTTTATAATTTCAAAATTTCATATTTTTTCATATTTTGAAGGTAAATCGATTTTCAGGCTTTGCATTTGCATTCATAGACAATAAATGAACTTTCCTTTATGAAAATTACAATTTCATTAAAGGGGGTAGTTCATACGACATTCCATTGACCATCATTTTGAATTTTGGGGGTAAAACTTCTCAGGGTCATAACTCCTCGCTCGTTGCTCGGATTGACTATTAGTGCATATTTTTGAAAAGCTCTCGAAAAGAGCTACAACAACGTAGGGCGACATCATACTAACTGTAGTGTGTTTTAATATTTTTAGCTTTCTAGTCCATTTTCCATAATTTTATTTTTATTTTTCTAACCCTTCCTTTTGCAGATTTTTTTAAACTTCGATGACTAAAATAAAAATTTTAAAAAATTAAAATTTCATAAATAAATGCATGGGTGTGAAGAATGAGCTTCAATATTTCATCCGAAATAATTTTGATCTCATTCTGAAGTCATTTCGAATTTATAAAAATTATTTAAAGTTGTTATTTTATAAGGATTTTTATAATTTTGGAATTTCACATTTTTTCATATTTTAAAGGTAAATCGATTTTCAGGCTTTGCATTTGCATTCACAGACAATAAATGAACTTCCCTTTATGAAAATTACAATTTCATTAAAGGGGGTAGTTCATACGACATTCCATTGGCCATCATTTTGAATTTTGGGGGCAAAACTTCTCGGGGTCATAACTCCTCGCTCGTTGCTCGGATTGACTATTAGTGCATATTTTCGAAAAGCTCTCAAAAGAGCTACAACAACGTAGGGTGACATCATACTAACTATAGTGTGTTTTAATATTTTCAGCTTTCTAGTCCATTTTTCATAATTTTATTTTTATTTTTCTAACCCTTCTTTTGCAGATTTTTTTTAAACTTCGATGACTAAAATAAAAATAAAAAATTAAAATTTCATAAATAAATGCATGGGTGTGAAGAATGAGCTTCAATATTTCATCCAAAATAATTTTGATCTCATTCTCAAGTCATTTCGAATTTATAAAAATTATTTAAAGTTGCTATTTTATAAGGATTTTTATAATTTCAGAATTTCATATTTTTTCATATTTTGAAGGTAAATCGATTTTTAGGCTTTGCATTTGCATTCACAGACAATAAATGAACTTTCCTTTATGAAAATTACAATTTCATTAAAGGGGGTAGTTCATACGACATTCCATTGACCATCATTTTGAATTTTGGGGGTAAAACTTCCTGGGGTCATAACTCCTCGCTCGTTGCTCGGATTGACTATTAGTGCATATTTTTAGAAAGCTCTCGAAAAGAGCTACAACAATGTAGGACGACATCATACTAACTATAGTGTGTTTTAATATTTTCAGCTTTTCTAGTCCATTTTCCATAATTTTATTTTTATTTTTCTAACCCTTACTTTTGCATTATTTTTTAAACTTCGATGACTAAAATAAAAAATTAAAAAAATAAAATTTCATAAATAAATGCATGGGTGTGAAGAATGAGCTTCAATATTTCATCCGAAATAATTTTGATCTCATTCTGAAGTCATTTCGAATTTATAAAAATTATTTAAAGTTGTTATTTTATAAGGATTTTTATAATTTCAAAATTTCACATTTTTTCATATTTTGAAGGTAAATCGATTTTCAGGCTTTGCATTTGCATTCACAGACAATAAATGAACTTCCCTTTATGAAAATTACAATTTCATTAAAGGGGGTAGTTCATACGACATTCCATTGACCATCATTTTGAATTTTGGGGGTAAAACTTCTTAGGGTCATAACTCCTCGCTCGTTGCTCGGATTGACTATTAGTGCATACTTTTTGAAAGCTCTCGAAAAGAGCTACAACAACGTAGGACGACATTATACTAACTGTAGTGTGTTTTAATATTTTTGGTTTTCTAGTCCATTTTCCATAATTTTATTTTTATTTTTCTAACCCTTCCTTTTGCAGATTTTTTTAAACTTCGATGACTAAAATAAAAATAAAAAAAAATAAAATTTCATAAATAAATGCATGGGTGTGAAGAATGAGCTTCAATATTTCATCCGAAATAATTTTGATCTCATTCTGAAGTCATTTCGAATTTATAAAAATTATTTAAAGTTGCTATTTTATAAGGATTTTTATAATTTCAGAATTTCACATTTTTTTCATATTTTGAAGGTAAATCGATTTTCAGGCTTTGCATTTGCATTCACAGATAATAAATGAACTTTCCTTTATGAAAATTACAATTTCATTAAAGGGGGTAGTTCATACGACATTCCATTGACCATCATTTTGAATTTTGGGGGTAAAACTTTCTGGGGTCATAACTCCTCGCTCGTTGCTCGGATTGACTATTAGTGCATACTTTTCGAAAGCTCTCGAAAAGAGCTACAACAACGTAGGACGACATCATACTGACTGTAGTGTGTTTTAATATTTTTGGTTTTCTAGTCCATTTTCCATAATTTTATTTTTATTTTTCTAACCCTTCCTTTTGCAGATTTTTTTTAAACTTCGATGACTAAAATAAAAATTAAAAAAATTAAAATTTCATAAATAAATGCATGGGTGTGAAGAATGAGCTTCAATCTTTCATCCAAAATAATTTTGATCTCATTCTGAAGTCATTTTGAATTTATAAAAATTATTTAAAGTTGTTGTTTTATAAGGATTTTTATAATTTCGAAATTTCACATTTTTTTCATATTTTGAAGGTAAATCGATTTTTAGGCTTTGCATTTGCATTCACAGACAATAAATGAACTTCCCTTTATGAAAATTACAATTTCATTAAAGGGGGGTAGTTCATACGACATTCCATTGACCATCATTTTGAATTTTGGGGTAAAACTTCCTAGGGTCATAACTCCTCACTCGTTGCTCGGATTGACTATTAGTGCATATTTTCAAAAAGCTCTCAAAAAGAGCTACAACAATGTAGGGCAACATCATACTAACTATAGTGTGTTTTAACATTTTTGGTTTTCTAGTCCATTTTCCATAATTTTATTTTTATTTTTCTAACCCTTCCTTTTGCAGATTTTTTTAAACTTCGACGACTAAAATAAAAATATAAATAAAATAAAATTTCATAAATAAATGCATGGGTGTGAAGAATGAGCTTCAATATTTCATCCGAAATAATTTTGATCTCATTCTGAAGTCATTTCGAATTTATAAAAATTATTTAAAGTTGCTATTTTATAAGGATTTTTATAATTTCGGAATTTCACATTTTTTTCATATTTTGAAGGTAAATCGATTTTCAGGCTTTGCATTTGCATTCACAGACAATAAATGAACTTTCCTTTATGAAAATTACAATTTTATTAAAGGGGGTAGTTCATACGACATTCCATTGACCATCATTTTGAATTTTGGGGTAAAACTTTCTAGGGTCATAACTCCTCGCTCGTTGCTCGGATTGACTATTAGTGCATACTTTCTAAAAGCTCTCGAAAAGAGCTACAACAACGTAGGATGACATCATACTGACTATAGTGTGTTTTAATATTTTTGGTTTTCTAGTCCATTTTCCATAATTTTATTTTTATTTTTCTAACCCTTCCTTTTGCAGATTTTTTTTAAACTTCGGTGACTAAAATAAAAATTAAAAAAATTAAAATTTCATAAATAAATGCATGGGTGTGAAAAATGAGCTTCAATATTTCATCCGAAATAATTTTGATCTCATTCTGAAGTCATTTTGAATTTATAAAAATTATTTAAAATTGTTGTTTTATAAGGATTTTTATAATTTCAGAATTTCATATTTTTTCATATTTTGAAGGTAAATCGATTTTCAAGCTTTGCATTTGCATTCACAGACAATAAATGAACTTCCCTTTATGAAAATTACAATTTCATTTAAAGGGGGTAGTTCATACGACATTCCATTGGCCATCATTTTGAATTTTGGGGGTAAAACTTCCCGGGGTCATAACTCCTCGCTCGTTGCTCGGATTGACTATTAGTGCATATTTTCGGAAAGCTCTCGAAAAGAGCTACAACAACGTAGGGTGTCATCATACTAACTATAGTGTGTTTTAACATTTTCAGCTTTCTAGTCCATTTTTCATAATTTTATTTTTATTTTTCTAACCCTTTTGTAGATTTTTTTTAAACTTCGGTGACTAAAATAAAAATAAAATAAATAAAATTTCATAAATAAATGCATGGGTGTGAAGAATGAGCTTCAATATTTCATCCGAAATAATTTTGATCTCATTCTAAAGTCATTTCGAATTTATAAAAATTATTTAAAGTTGTTATTTTATAAGGATTTTTATAATTTCGAAATTTCACATTTTTTCATATTTTAAAGGTAAATCGATTTTTAGGCTTTGCATTTGCATTCATAGACAATAAATGAACTTTCCTTTATGAAAATTACAATTTCATTAAAGGGGGTAGTTCATACGGCATTCCATTGACCATCATTTTGAATTTTGGGGGTAAAACTTTCTAGGGTCATAACTCCTCGCTCGTTGCTCGGATTGACTATTAGTGCATATTTTCGAAAGCTCTCGAAAAGAGCTACAACAACGTAGGGCGAAATCATACTGACTGTAGTGTGTTTTAATATTTTTGGTTTTCTAGTCCATTTTCCATAATTTTATTATTATTATTATTATTATTATTATTATTAATTAAAAATAAATAAAATTTTATAAATAAATGCATGGGTGTGAAGAATGAGCTTCAATATTTCATCCGAAATAATTTTGATCTCATTCTGAAGTCATTTTGAATTTATAAAAATTATTTAAAGTTGTTATTTTATAAGGATTTTTATAATTTTGGAATTTCACATTTTTTCATATTTTGAAGGTAAATCGATTTTCAGGCTTTGCATTTGCATTCACAGACAATAAATGAACTTTCCTTTATGAAAATTACAATTTCATTAAAGGGGGTAGTTCATACGACATTCCATTGACCATCATTTTGAATTTTGGGGGTAAAACTTCTTGGGGTCATAACTCCTCGCTCGTTGCTCGGATTGACTATTAGTGCATATTTTCAGAAAGCTCTCGAAAAGAGCTACAACAACATAGGGCGACATCATACTGACTGTAGTGTGTTTTAATATTTTTGGTTTTCTAGTCCATTTTTCATAATTTTATTTTTATTTTTCTAACCCTTCCTTTTGCAGATTTTTTTTAAACTTCGATGACTAAAATAAAAATTAAAAAATTAAAATTTCATAAATAAATGCATGGGTGTGAAGAATGAGCTTCAATATTTCATCCGAAATAATTTTGATCTCATTCTGAAGTCATTTCGAATTTATAAAAATTATTTAAAGTTGTTATTTTATAAGGATTTTTATAATTTTGAAATTTCACATTTTTTCATATTTTGAAGGTAAATCGATTTTCAGGCTTTGCATTTGCATTCATAGACAATAAATGAACTTCCCTTTATGAAAATTACAATTTCATTAAAGGGGGGTAGTTCATACGACATTCCATTGACCATCATTTTGAATTTTGGGGGTAAAACTTTTCGAGGTCATAACTCCTCGCTCGTTGCTCGGATTGACTATTAGTGCATACTTTCTGAAAGCTCTCAAAAGAGCTACAACAACGTAGGACAACATTATACTGACTGTAGTGTGTTTTAATATTTTTGGTTTTCTAGTCTATTTTCCATAAAAAAAATTATTTTTCTAACCATTCCTTTTGCAGATTATTTTTTAAGATGACATTATATTGACTGTAGTGTGTTTTAAGGATTTTTATAATTTCATATTTTTTCATATTTTGAAGGTAAATCCATTTTAGGCTTTGCATTTGCATTCACATACAATAAATGAACTTTCCGGGGTCATAACTCCTCACTTGTTTCTCGAATTGACTATTAGTGCATATTTTTGAAAAGCTCTCGAAAAGAGCTACAACAACGTAGGGTGACATCATACTAACTATAGTGCCTTTTAACATTTTCGGCTTTCTGGTCCATTTTCCATAATTTTTTTTTATTATTTTCTAACCCTTCATTTTGTAGATTTTTTATAAACTTTGATGACTAAAATAAAAATAAAAAAATTAAAATTTCATAAATAAATGCATGGGTGTGAAGAATGAGCTTCAATCCTTCATCCAAAATAATTTTGATCTCATTCTAAAGTCATTTTGAATTTATAAAAATTATTTAAAGTTGTTATTTTATAAGGATTTTTATAATTTTGAAATTTCATATTTTTTCATATTTTGAAGGTAAATCGATTTTCAGACTTTGCATTTGCATTCACAGACAATAAATGAACTTTCCTTTATGAAAATTACAATTTCATTAAAGGGGGGTAGTTCATACGACATTCCATTGGCCATCATTTTGAATTTTAGGGGTAAAACTTTCCGGGTCATAACTCCTCGCTCGTTGCTCGGATTGACTATTAGTGCATACTTTCTGAAAGCTCTCGAAAAGAGCTACAACAACGTAGGACGAAATCATACTGACTGTAGTGTGTTTTAATATTTTTGGTTTTCTAGTCCATTTTCCATAATTTTATTTTTATTTTTCTAACCCTTCTTTTTGCAGATTTTTTTAAACTTCGGTGACAAATAAAAAAAATTAAAATTTCATAAATAAATGCATGGGTGTGAAGAATGAGCTTCAATATTTCATCCGAAATAATTTTGATCTCATTCTAAAGTCATTTTGAATTTATAAAAATTATTTAAAGTTGCTATTTTATAAGAATTTTTATAATTTCAAATTTTCATTTTTTCATATTTTGAAGGTAAATCAATTCTCAGGCCTTACATTTGCATTCACAGACAATAAATGAACTTCGGTGACTAAAATAAAAATTAAAAAAAAATAAAATTTCATAAATAAATGCATGGGTGTGAAAAATGAGCTTCAATATTTCATCCGAAATAATTTTGATCTCATTCTAAGTCATTTTGAATTTATAAAAATTATTTAAATTGTTGTTTTATAAGGATTTTTATAATTTCATATTTTGAAGGTAAATCGATTTTCAAGCTTTGCATTTGCATTCATAGACAATAAATGAATTTCCTTTTATGAAAATTATAATTTCATTAAAGGGGGTAGTTCATACGACATTCCATTGGCCATCATTTTGAATTTTGAGGGTAAAACTTTCTAGGGTCATAACTCCTCGCTCGTTGCTCGGATTGACTATTAGTGCATACTTTCTGAAAGCTCTCGAAAAGAGCTACAACAATGTAGGATGACATTATACTGACTGTAGTGTGTTTTAATATTTTTGGTTTTCTAGTCCATTTTTCATAATTTTATTTTTATTTTTCTAACCCTTCATTTTGTAGATTTTTTTAAACTTCGATGACTAAAATAAAATAAAAAATTAAAAAAAAATTAAAATTTCATAAATAAATGCATGGGTGTGAAGAATGAGCTTCAATATTTCATCCGAAATAATTTTGATCTCATTTTGAAGTCATTTCGAATTTATAAAAATTATTTAAAGTTGTTATTTTATAAGGATTTTTATAATTTCAGAATTTCACATTTTTTCATATTTTGAAGGTAAATCGATTTTCAGGCTTTGCATTTGCATTCACAGACAATAAATGAACTTTCCTTTATGAAAATTACAATTTCATTAAAGGGGGGTAGTTCATACGGCATTCCATTGACCATCATTTTGAATTTTGGGGTAAAACTTCCTAGGGTCATAACTCCTCGCTCGTTGCTCGGATTGACTATTAGTGCATACTTTTCGAAAGCTCTCGAAAAGAGCTACAACAACGTAGGGCGGCATCATACTGACTGTAGTGTGTTTTAATATTTTTGGTTTTCTAGTCCATTTTCCATAATTTTATTTTTATTTTTCTAACCCTTCCTTTTGCAGATTTTTTTTAAACTTCGACGACTAAAATAAAAATTAAAAAAAATAAAATTTCATAAATAAATGCATGGGTGTGAAGAATGAGCTTCAATATTTCATCCGAAATAATTTTGATCTCATTCTGAAGTCATTTTGAATTTATAAAAATTATTTAAAATTGTTGTTTTATAAGGATTTTTATAATTTCATATTTTTTTCATATTTTGAAGGTAAATCGATTTTCAGGCTTTGCATTTGCATTCACAGACAATAAATGAACTTCCCTTTATGAAAATTACAATTTCATTAAAGGGGGGTAGTTCATACGACATTCCATTGGCCATCATTTTGAATTTTGGGGGTAAAACTTCCCGGGGTCATAACTCCTCACTCGTTGCTCGGATTGACTATTAGTGCATATTTTCGAAAGCTCTCGAAAAGAGCTACAACAATGTAGGGCGACATCATACTAACTGTAGTGTGTTTTAATATTTTTAGCTTTCTAGTCCATTTTCCATAATTTTATTTTTATTTTTCTAACCCTTCCTTTTACATAATTTTTTAAAACTTCGATGACTAAAATAAAAATAAAAAAAAATTAAAATTTCATAAATAAATGCATGGGTGTGAAGAATGAGCTTCAATCTTTCATCCGAAATAATTTTGATCTCATTCTAAAGTCATTTCAAATTTATAAAAATTATTTAAAATTGCTATTTTATAAGGATTTTTATAATTTCAGAATTTCACATTTTTTTCATATTTTGAAGGTAAATCGATTTTTAGGCTTTGCATTTGCATTCACAGACAATAAATGAACTTTCCTTTATGAAAATTACAATTTCATTAAAGGGGGGTAGTTCATACGGCATTCCATTGACCATCATTTTGAATTTTGGGGGTAAAACTTTCTAGGGTCATAACTCCTCGCTCGTTGCTCGGATTGACTATTAGTGCATACTTTCTGAAAGCTCTCGAAAAGAGCTACAACAACGTAGGGCGACATCATACTAATTGTAGTGTGTTTTAATATTTTTGTTTTTCTAGTCCATTTTTCATAATTTTATTTTTATTTTTCTAACCCTTTCTTTTGCAGATTTTTTTTAAACTTCGTGACTAAAATAAAAATAAAAAAATAAAATTTTATAAATAAATGCATGGGTGTGAAGAATGAGCTTCAATATTTCATCCGAAATAATTTTGATCTCATTCTGAAGTCATTTTGAATTTATAAAAATTATTTAAAGTTGTTATTTTATAAGGATTTTTATAATTTCATAATTTCACATTTTTTCATATTTTGAAGGTAAATCGATTTTTAGGCTTTGCATTTGCATTCACAGACAATAAATGAACTTTCCTTTATGAAAATTACAATTTCATTAAAGGGGGTAGTTCATACGGCATTCCATTGACCATCATTTTGAATTTTGGGGTAAAACTTCCTGGGGTCATAACTCCTCGCTCGTTGCTCGGATTGACTATTAGTGCATATTTTTGGAAAGCTCTCGAAAAGAGCTACAACAACGTAGGGTGACATCATACTGACTGTAGTGTGTTTTAATATTTTTGGTTTTCTAGTCCATTTTCCAAAATTTTATTTTTATTTTTCTAACCCTTCTTTTTGCAAATTTTTTTAAACTTCGACGACTAAAATAAAAATTAAAAAAATAAAAATTTCATAAATAAATGCATGGGTGTGAAGAATGAGCTTCAATATTTCATCCTAAATAATTTTGATCTCATTCTGAAGTCATTTCGAATTTATAAAAATTATTTAAAGTTGTTATTTTATAAGGATTTTTATAATTTTGAAATTTCACATTTTTTCATATTTTGAAGGTAAATCAATTTTTAGGCTTTGCATTTGCATTCACAAACAATAAATGAACTTCCCTTTATGAAAATTATAATTTCATTAAAGGGGGGTAGTTCATACGACATTCCATTGGTCATCATTTTGAATTTTGGGATGCAATTATACTTTTTTTTTTATTTGTGGAAAACATCTCAAAAGGGTGCCACTTTCGGATAAGACCCAAGGAGGCAGGGGTATCCATTCCACCAAAAATACCCAAAACTCGGACCTCGCCTACCACCTTTGACATACTCAAGGAGCAAACAAACACACAAAACCAATTTAAAAATAAGTAAATAACAACAAAAATAATAAAATAAAATAAAAAACATGCTTCTTGATTGTGTCAAAAACAAAAGCACAACCAAACGCGCACAATAAGATAAAAGAAACCACAACACAAACCACATAGAAAAACACAAGAACCACATAACAAAACACAAATAAAACAAAAACAACATAACACTACAAAGACAACCAAAAAAAAAAATATGAAAAATAAACACAACAAAAACCTAAAAAATAAAATAAATAAAATAAAAATAAAAATAAAAATAAAAAACAACCAACAACAGACAATAAACAAAAACAAAAAACATAGAAAACACTCACACAAAAATACAAAATAACACAAACAAAGAGAAACCCAAGAACAAGAACGTAAAAACACAAGAACAATAACAAAAAACATTAAAAAAAAAATGACAAAAACACAATAACAACAAAAAACAACACAAATAACACAAAAACAAAAGAACCCACCCACCTTAAAAAACTAAACAAAAAAAACAAAGAAGAAAAAAGAAAAAAGAAAAAAATGAACAAAACAATGACCTATCTAGACCAGAATACTATTAAGGCAAGAATCAATAGAGGAAACAAAATAAAGAATAGAATGAGCTAGGGAACTAAAAAAAACTGAATGAACCAAAGAGAAGCAAAAAAAAAAAAAAACCAAGAAGAAACTAGGTACCTTCAGAACTGGAGCCATCCAAAGAAATGATAGAAAGAAGAGCTTCCTTAATTTGAGAAGCCCACCATATAGGAGGGTTTTATAAGGATTTTTATAATTTCAGAATTTCATATTTTTTTCATATTTTGAAGGTAAATCAATTTTTTGACTTTGCATTTGTATTCACAGACAATAAATGAACTTTTCTTTATGAAAATTACAATTTCTTTAAAGGGGGGTGGTTCATACAGTGTTCCATTGGCCATCATTTTGAATTTTAGGGATAAAACTTCTTGGGGTCATTTTTTTTATTTGTGGAAAACATTCCAAAAGGGATGCCACTTTTGGGTAAGACCCAAGGAGGCAGGGGTATCCATTCCATCAAAAATACCCAGGACTTGGACCTGACCTACCACCTTTGACATACTTAAGGAGCAAAAAAACACACAAAACCAATTTAAAAATAAGTAAATAAATAAGTAAATAACAACAAAAATAATAAAATAAAATAAAAAACATGCTCCTTGAGTGTGTCAAAAACAAAAGCACAACAAAACACGCATAATGAGATAAAAGAAATCACAACATGAACCACATAGAAAAAAACAAGAACCACATAACAAAACACAAACAAGACAAAAACAACAAAACACTACAAAGACATAACCCAAAAAAAAACATTAAAAATAAACACAACCAAAACCTAAAAAATTAAAAAAATAAAATAAAAATAAAAATAAAAACAACCAACAACATACAATAAACAAAAACAAAAAACATAGAAAATACTCACATAAAAACACGAATTAACACAAACAAAGAGAAACCCAAGAACAAGAATGAAAAAACACAAGAACAAGAACAAAAAACAAAAAAAAAAAATCACAAAACAACAAAAACACAAGAACAACAAAAAACAACATAAAAAACACAAAGAACACAAAAACAAAACAAAACAAAATAACCCACCCACCTTAAAAAACTAAAAAAAACTGAATGAACCAAAGAGAAGCATAAAACAAAACAAGAAGAAACTTCCCGGGGTCAAAACTCCTCACTTATTGCTCGGATTGACTATTAGTGTATATTTCTTTAAAGCTCTCGAAAAGAGCTACAACAGTGTAGGGTGTCATCATACTAACTATAGTGCATTTTAACATTTTTTGCTTTCTGGTCCTTTTTTCATAATTTTCTAACCCTTTTGCATATTTTTTATAAACTTCGATGACTAAAATAAAAATAAAAATAAAATAAAATTTCATAAATAAATGCATGGGTGTGAATAATGAGCTTCGATCCTTCATCCAAAATAATTTTGATCTCATTCTAAAGTCATTTCGAATTTATAAAAATTATTTAAAGTTATTATTTTATAAGGATTTTTTAGAATTTCGAAATTTCACATTTTTTCATATTTTGAAGGTAAATCAATTTTCAGGCTTTACATTTGCATTCACAGACAATAAATGAACTTTCCTTTATAAAAATTATAATTTCATTAAAGGGGGGTAGTTCATACAACATTCCATTGGCCATCATTTTCAATTTTTGGGGTAAAACTTTCCGGGGTCATAACTCCTCGCTCGTTGCTCGGATTGACTATTAGTGCATACTTTCTGAAAGCTCTTGAAAATAGCTACAAGAACCTAGGATGGCATCATACTGACTATAGTGTGTTTTAATATTATTGGTTTTCTAAACCATTTTT
Source organism: Wollemia nobilis (assembly GCA_028583015.1). NCBI lineage: Eukaryota > Viridiplantae > Streptophyta > Pinopsida > Araucariales > Araucariaceae > Wollemia > Wollemia nobilis. The sequence continues at coordinate 10,937,188 of JAQPPZ010016890.1, forward strand.
CATAATCTTATTTTTATTTTTCTAACCCTTCTTTTTGTAGATTTTTTTTAAATTTTGGTGACTAAAATAAAAATTTTAAAAAATTAAAATTTCATAAATAAATGCATGGGTGTGAAGAATGAGCTTCGATCCTTCATTCGAAATAATTTTGATCTCATTCTGAAGTCATTTCGAATTTATAAAAATTATTTAAAGTTGCTATTTTATAAGGATTTTTATAATTTCAAAATTTCATATTTTTTCATATTTTGAAGGTAAATCAATTCTCAGGCCTTACATTTGCATTCACAGACAATAAATGAACTTTTCTTTATGAAAAATACAATTTCATTAAAGGGAGGTAGTTCATACGGTATTCCATTGACCATCATTTTGAATTTTGGGGGTAAAACTTTCTCGGTGTCATAACTCCTCGCTCGTTGCTCGGATTGACTATTAGTGCATACTTTTTGAAAGCTCTCGAAAAGAGCTGCAACAACGTAGGATGACATTATATTGGCTATAGTGTGTTTTAATATTTTTTGTTTTCTAGTCCATTTTCCATAATTTTATTTTTATTTTTCTAACACTTCCTTTTGCAATTTTTTTTAAACTTCGATGACTAAAATAAAAATTAAAAAAAATAAAATTTCATAAATAAATGAATGGGTGTGAAAAATGAGCTTCAATATTTCATCCGAAATAATTTAGATCTTATTTTGAAATCATTTTGAATTTATAAAAATTATTTAAAATTGTTGTTTTATAAGGATTTTTATAATTTCATATTTTTTTCATATTTTGAAGGTAAATCGATTTTTCGGCTATCCATTTGCATTCACAGACAATAAATTAACTTCCCTTTATGAAAATTACAATTTCTTTAAAGGGGGGTAGTTCATACAACATTCCATTGACCATCATTTTGAATTTTAGGGGCAAAACTTCTCGGGGTCATTACTCCTCACTTGTTGATCGGATTGACTATTAGTTCATATTTTTGGAAAGCTCTCTAAAAGAGCTACAACAGCGTAGGGTGTCATCATACTAACTATAGTGCATTTTACTATTTTTTGTTTTTTGGTCCTTTTCCCATATTTTTATTTTTATTTTTCTAACCCTTTTGCAAATTTTTTATAAACTTCGATGACAAAAATAAAAATAAAAATAAAATAAAATAAAATTTCATATATAAATGCATGGGTATGAAGAATGAGCTCCGATACTTCATCCAAAATAATTTTGATCTCATTCTGAAGTCGTTTCGAATTTATAAACATTATTTAAAGTTGTTATTTTATAATGATTTTTATAATTTCAGAATTTCATATGTTTTCATATTTTGAAGGTAAATCAATTTTCAGGCTTTGCATTTGCATTCACAGAAAATTTCATTAAATGGCGGTAGTTTATACAGCATTCCATTGACCATCATTTTGAATTTTGTTTTTATTTTTCTAACCTTTTTTTTTGCTGATTTTTTTTAAACTTCGGTGACTAAAATAAAAATTTAAAAAAAAATAAAATTTTATAAATAAATACATAGGTGTGAAGAATGAGCTTCGATCCTTCATCCGAAATAATTTTTATCTTATTCTGAAGTCATTTCGAATTTATAAAAATTATTTAAAGTTATTATTTTATAAGGATTTTTATAATTTTGGAATTTCACATTTTTTCATAAGGTAAATCGATTTTTAGGCTTTACATTTGCATTCACAAACAATAAATGAACTTTATTTTATGAAAATTTCAATTTCATTAAATGGGGGTAGTTCATACTATATTCCATTGACCATCATTTTGAATTTTGGGGCTAAAACTTTCCAGGGTCATAACTCCTCGCTCATTGCTTGGATTGACTATTAGTGTATACTTTCTGAAAGCTCTCTAAAAGAGCTACAACAATGTATGACGACATTATACTAACTATAGTGTGTTTTAATATTTTGGTTTTCTAATCCATTTTTCATAATTTTATTTTTATTTTTTTAACCCTTCCTTTTACAATTTTTTTTAAACTTCGGAGACTAAAATAAAAATTAAAAAAATAAAATTTTATAAGGAAATGCATGGGTGTGAAAAATGAGCTTCAATATTTCATCCGAAATAATTTTGATCTCATTCTTTTTTTTAAATAAAGGGGTAAAAATTTATTGATAAAAAGTCTGGATTACAAAGTACAACTGAGCCCCCACCCAGGACTCAAATAAGCAACAAGACAAGCTAAATCACCAGACAAGGTCAACTCCCAAAGAAAACCAAAAAAAAACAAACCACATTAAGTCTGAACATCCTTATGGATCAACTCCCGTAGGTGTTGAGAATCCCTAGACGGGAGACTCTCCCAGTTATCAATACTCTGAGTATCCAATAGCTCAGAAGCCCTTTTGGCCAGGTAATCAGCAACCCCATTCCATTCCCTTGGAATGTGCACAAAGGATATAAATTCGAACTCTTCACTCATTTTGAGAATCTAAATGGTCACAGAGGCCAACTGCCAATTAACATCCTCCACTCTTTTGCTGTTTAAAATATTAACCAAAATTTGAGAGTCAGACTCACAAAGAATCCTGCGCCAGCCAAGAGAAAACCCCCTTTGCAAGGCCTCAAGTATCGCCAGAGCTTCCATAAGATTGTTGGAGTGAACACCTTTATAAATGGAAAAGAAAAAACTGACCACGCCAGCAGAATCTCTCCCAACACCACCAATTCCAGCATGTCCAGGATTGCCCCTGGATGACCCATCAGTATTAATTTTTAAAACTCCTCTAGGGGGCAGTCTCCATCTACCCTCTCTCCTAACCTTCTTGCTAAGCTGAGGAATCCTACTAGGGCTAGAAGAATTCACACCAACCCCAAACAAACCAAGGGCCTGTCGTACCTTCTCCTCCTTAGAGTCCAAATGAGGGTCCACATCACATTTACTATGGATAGTTTCTTGAACCATACACAGGATCCTTTGCCAGATCTCGTTGAATGAGCCAAATGACTTCCCTCAAAAATGCATTGGTTTCGTTCGAGCCAAATCTGCCAGATGATGCAAGAAGGGCCCAAATTCCAAGCCACTTGGAGGAAGGGGGCCTTGGCTGGAGGTCTGCCCAGACTACTCCAAAACTCCACTAGGGAGAGCACATGAAAACAAGGATGGTTCCAAGCACTCCACCAACAGTGCCAAATGTCTCTGGCAAGGGAGCATTGGAAAAATAAATGAGAAGAGTCATCCTCATTCTTACCACAAAGGACACATAAAGAGGGACCCTGAAATCCCCTCTTCCTCAAGTTATCCCAAGTGAGGCATTTATTACGAGCTACCAACCAGAGAAAAAGTTACATTTCGGCCAAGCAAATATATTCCACACCTTTTTCCACCATGTGACAGGGAGACTCCCAAACTTTTGCTTATCAAGAACTTGATAACCATAGGCTACATAGTAGGTTCCCTTGGGATTAGGGTTCCAAGCCAGAATGTCTTTATCCCTCAATGAAGAACAATACCTCCCCTGCAAGAATAAGAGCAAGCACCTCTCTATCCTCGGCCAATCCCCCTTGGGGCCATTCCCGTGGATCTTTCCATTTGTACATCTCCATATTTCCAAAATACTAGATTTTTTTAAAGTCCTCCACATGAGACCAGCCTCGCTTCCAAGAAACAAATGCTTAGGGAATGTAACCCGGGATATTGAGTCAAGATAGGAGGGTGGCCATCCCAAGAATCCTCCCAGAAAAGAACATCCGATCCCCCGATTGCAAATCCGGAACAAACCCCGCTTAATTAGATTAGCTCCTCTTTTCGGAGTGTCCCGTATAACGTAACCTTTCCCAACCAAACTGGCTCTAGGGATATCTCGCCTCGGAAATACCTCTCAAGTATTTATAAGATAATATTTTAGCCCAAATCTGATCTTGAGAGGTACACCATCTCCAATAAAGTTTCGCAGCCCAAAGCCTCGCCCAAAAAGAGTTGCCTCGTCGCAACCCAAGGCCTCCCTCTTGAACTCGCCTACAAATGGAATCCCATCTAACCAAACTCCATTTAGATTGATCAAGTTTGCTAGACCACAAAAACTGTCTTGACAGAGCATCCATGTCCTTGATGAAACGGAAGGAGTTGTTTGCACAAAACATCTCGTAAATGGGTAAAGCTTGAATAACAGATTTTAAAAGCAATACTCTACCTGCAGAGGATAGCCATCTGATAGTCCAGTGATTTACCTTCCTTCTAAACTTATCAAGTATAGACTGCCAAGAAGATCTAGGCAGAGGATGAGATGAAATCGGGATCCCAAGATAAATGAAGGGGGGAGTCCCGACCTGGAATCTTAGAATGCCAGCAATCCTGGCTTGAATAAGAGGGGGGGTATTGAAGAAGAAAATAAAGGACTTGTCCTCATTAATCACCTGTCCAGAAGCACCAAGATATATGTCAAGAGACTGTCTAATGTTTCCAGCTTCCTTGATAGTGGCAACTCCCAACAAAGCAGTATCATCAACAAATTGAAGGTGGGAAAGAGGTGGCAAACTGTTATCCCACTTCCACCCCTGAATGAGACCATGCCTGACCTGAGACTTGAGTAATCTGCCCAACCCTTCTGCCATAATGATAAACAAATAAGGAGATAGAGGATCTCCTTGCCTCAATCCCCTTGAGGCCTCAAATAGCTCCGTAGTCTCGTTATTAACAAGAACAGAGAATGAGGAAGAAGAAATACAGCTCATCACCCATCTAATCCATTCCTCCTCAAAGCCAAAAGCAACAAGAAATTTTTGAAGAAAGGACCATCTAACTCTGTCATAGGCTTTTGCCATGTCCAACTTAATGAACATAGTTTTCTTCTTAGAAGTTTCCATTGAGTGAATAGCTTCTGTAGCAATAACAACCCCATCCATGATTTGTCGGCCAGCAACAAACCCACCTTGCTCCTCAGAGATGATTTTGCTCAACCATATCTTCAGCCTCTCAGCAATAATTTTTGTGATGATCTTATATACAACATTACAGAGAGCAATAGGCCTGAACATATCCAAGGAATTCGCTCCCTCTTTCTTGGGAATAAGCACCACAAAGGTAGCATTTAGGGCCCTTAGCATCTGTTTGTTCTTTTGGGACTCACGGACCACTTCCAAAAGGTCAAATTTGATTAACTCCCAAAACTCTTGATAAAACTCAATCGGGAATCCATCCGGACCCGAGGCTTTCCCCTTTTTCATCTTGAATACAACACTTTTCAGCTCCTCAAGGGAAATTGGATCCATCAAGTGCTCATTCATCTCTCTAGAAACAATCGAGGGAATACAGCTTTAGAATAAGTTTTTTCTTCCTCATCATCTGAGAGGGCATCCTCCTTGAAGAGAGAGGAAAAATACCTCTTAGTCTCTTCTGAAATATCCCTGAAAGAAGAAAGCAGGGCACCCTGAGAATTAACAAGAGAGGTAATCAGGTTACCATTATGACGAGCCTTAACAGAGTTATAAAAGAAGGTTGTGTTCCTATCCCCTTCCTGAAGCCAAATTTTGATCTCATTCTGAAGTCATTTTGAATTTATAAAAATTATTTATAGTTGATGTTTTATAAGGATTTTTATAATTTCAAAATTTTACATTTTTTTCATATTTTGAAAGCAAATCGATTTTCAGGCTTTGCATTTGCATTCAGAGAAAATAAATGAAACTCCCTTTGTGAAAATTATAATTTCATTGAACGGGGGTAGTTCATACGACATTCCATTGACCATCATTTTGAATTTTTGGGGTAAAACTTCCTAGGGTCATAACTCCTCGCTTGTTGCTCGGATTGACTATTAGTGCATATTTTTGGAAATCTCTCAAAAAGAGCTACAACAAAGTAGGTTGCATCATACTGACTATAGTGTGTTTTAACATTTTCGGCTTTCTGGTTCATTTTCTACAATTTTATTTTTATTTTTCTAACCCTTTCTTTTTTCAGATTTATTTTAAACTTCGACGACTAAAATAAAAATAAAAAAATTAAAATTTCATAAATAAATGCATTGGTGTGAAGAATGAGCTTCAATATTTCATCCGAAATAATTTTGATCTCATTTGGAAGTCATTTAGAATTTATAAAAATTATTTAAAATTGTTGTTTTATAAGGATTTTTATAATTTCGAATTTTTGGCGGAATGGATACCCCTACCTCCTTGGGTCTTACCCGAAAGTGGCATCCCTTTGGGATGTTTTCCACAAATAAAAAATAATTATAATTTCAAATTTTTTTATTTTTGTATATTTTGAAGGTAAATCCATTTTCAGTCTTTGCATTTGATTCACAAACAATAAATGAACTTCCCTTTATGAAAATTACAATTTCTTCAAAGGGGGGTAGTTCATACAGCATTCCATTGGCCATCATTTTGAATTTTGGGGGTAAAAATTTCTGGGGTCATAACTCCTCACTTGTTGCTCGGATTGACTATTAGTGCATATTTTCGAAAAGATCTCGAAAAGAGCTACAACAGCGTAGGGTGCCATCATAGTAACTATAGCACGTTTTAACATTTTCGACTTCCTGGTCCTTTTTCCATTATTTTATTTTTTATTTTTCTAACACTTCTTTTTGTAGATTTTTTATAAAATTCGGTGACTAAAATAAAAATAAAATAAAATTTCATAAATAAATGCATGGGTATGAAGAATGAGCTTCGATCCTTCATCCGAAATAATTTTGATCTCATTCTAAAGTCATTTCAAATTTATAAAAATGATTTAAAGTTGTTATTTTATAAGTATTTTTATAATTTCGAAATTTCACATTTTTTCATTTTTTGAAGGCAAATCGATTTTCAGGGTTTGCATTTGCATTCATAGACAATAAATAAACTTTCCTTTATGAAAATTACAATTTCATTAAAGGGGGTAGTTCATACGACATTCCATTGACCATCATTTTGAATTTTGGTGGTAAAACTTCCTGGGGTCATAACTCCTCGCTCGTTGCTTAGATTGACTATTAGTGCATACTTTTCGAAAGCTCTCGAAAAGAGCTAAAACAACGTAGGATGACATCATACTGACTGTAGTGTGTTTTAATATTTTCAGTTTTCTAATCCATTTTTCATAATTTTATTATTATTTTTCCAACCCTTCCTTTTGTAGATTTTTTTTAAACTTCGACGACTAAAATAAAAATAAAAAATAAAATTTCATAAATAAATGCAGGGGTGTGAAGAATGAGCTTTGATCCTTCATCCGAAATAATTTTGATCTCATTCTGAAGTCATTTTGAATTTATAAAAATTATTTAAAGTTGTTATTTTATAAGGATTTTTATAATTTTGGAATTTCACATTTTTTCATATTTTGAAGGTAAATCGATTTTCAGGCTTTACATTTGCATTCACAAACAATAAATGAACTTTTCTTTATGAAAATTACAATTTCATTAAAGGGGGTAGTTCATACGGCATTCTATTGACCATCATTTTGAATTTTGGTGGTAAAACTTCCCTGGGTCATAACTCCTCGCTCGTTGCTCGGATTGACTAATAGTGCATACTTTCCAAAAGCTCTCGAAAAGAGCTAAAACAACGTAGGATGGCATCATGCTGACTGTAGTGTGTTTTAATATTTTCGGTTTTCTAATCCATTTTTCATAATTTTATTATTATTTTTCTAACCCTTCCTTTTGTAGATTTTTTTTAAACTTCGACGACTAAAATAAAATAAAAAATTAAAATTTCATAAATAAATGTAGGGGTGTGAAGAATGAGCTTCGATCCTTCATCCGAAATAATTTTGATCTCATTTTGAAGTCATTTCAAATTTATAAAAATTATTTAAAGTTGCTATTTTATAAGGATTTTTATAATTTTGGAATTTCACATTTTTTCATATTTTGAAGGTAAATCAATTTTTAGGCTTTACATTTGCATTCACAGACAATAAATGAACTTTACTTTATGAAAATTACAATTTTATTAAATGGGGTAGTTCATACGGCATTCCATTGAGCATCATTTTGAATTTTGGGGGCAAAACTTTCCTGGGTCATAACTCCTCGCTCATTGCTCGGATTAACTATTAGTGTATACTTTCTGAAAGCTCTCGAAAATAGCTACAACAACATAGGACGAAATTATACTTATTGTAGTGTGTTTTAAATTTTTTTGTTTTCTTGTCCATTTTCCATAATTTTATGGATAATTTTTCTAACCCTTCCTTTTGCAGATTTTTTTAAACTTCGGGGACTAAAATAAAAATAAAAAAAAAAAAAAATTCATAAATAAATGCATGGTGTGAAAAATGAGCTTCAATATTTCATCCGGAATAATTTTGATCTCATTTTGAAGTCATTTTGAATTCATAAAAATTATTTAAAGTTGCTATTTTATAAGGATTTTTATAATTTCAGAATTTCACATTTTTTCATATTTTGAAAGTAAATCGATTTTCAGGCTTTACATTTGCATTCACAGACAATAAATGAACTTTTCTTTATGAAAATTACAATTTCATTAAAGGGTGTAGTTCATATGGCATTCCATTGAGCATCATTTTGAATTTTGGGTGCAAAACTTTCCAAGGTCATAACTCCTCACTCGTTGCTCGGATTGACTATTAGTGCATACTTTCTAAAAGCTCTCGAAAAGAGCTACAACAAAATAGGATGACATATACTTATTATAGTGTGTTTTAAGATTTTTGGTTTTCTAGTCCATTTTCCATAATTTTATTTTTATTTTTCTAACCCTTCCTTTTGAAGATTTTTTTTAAACTTCGACGACTTAAATAAAAATTAAAAAAAATATAAAATTTCATAAATAAAAAGCATGGGTGTGAAAATGAGCTTCAATATTTCATCCGAAATAATTTTGATCTCATTCTAAAGTCATTTTGCATTTATAAAAATTATTTAAAATTGTTGTTTTATAAGGATTTTTATAATTTCATATTTTTTTATATTTTGAAGGTAAATCGATTTTCCGGCTTTGCATTTGCATTCACAAACAATAAATGAACTTCCCTTTATGAAAATTATAATTTCTTTAAAGGGGGTAGTTCATACGACATTGCATTGGCCATCATTTTGAATTTTGGGGGCAAAACTTCCCAGGGTCATAACTCCTCACTTGTTGCTTGGATTGACTATTAGTGCATATTTTCGTAAAGCTCTCAAAAAGATCTACAACTGCGTAGGGTTTCATCATACTAACTATAGTGTGTTTTAACATTTTCGGCTTTCTAGTCCTTTTTCCATAATTTTATTTTTATTTTTCTAACCCTTTTGAATATTTTTTATAAACTTCGGTGACTAAAATTAAAATTAAAATAAAATAAAATTTCATAAATAAATGCATTGGTATGAAGAATGAGCTTCGATCCTTCATCCGAAATAATTTTGATCTCATTCTGAAGTCATTTCAAATTTATAAAAACTATTTAAAGTTGTTATTTTATAAGGATTTTTATAATTTTGAAATTTCACATTTTTTCATATTTTGAAGGCAAATCGATTTTTAGGCTTTGCATTTGCATTCATAGACAATAAATGAACTTTATTTTATGAAAATTACAATTTTATTAAAGGGGGGTAGTTCATACGGTATTCCATTGACCATCATTTTGAATTTTGGGGGTAAAACTTCCTGGGGTCATAACTCCTCGCTCGTTGCTCGGATTGAGTATTAGCGCATGCTTTTCGAAAAATCTCGAAAAGAGTTACAAAAATGTAGGACGACATCATACTGATTGTAGTGTGTTTTAATATTTTTGGTTTTCTAATCCATTTTCCATAATTTTATTATTATTTTTCCAACCCTTCTTTTTGTAGATTTTTTTTAAACTTCGGCGACTAAAATAAAAATTAAAAAAAATTAAAATTTCATAAATAAATGCATGGGTGTGAAGAATGAGCTTCGATCCTTCATCCAAAATAATTTTGATCTCATTCTAAAGTCATTTCGAATTTATAAAAATTATTTAAAGTTGTTATTAAATAAGGATTTTTATATTTTTGGAAATTTACATTTTTTCATATTTGAAGGTAAATTGATTTTCATGCTTTACATTTGCATTCACAGACAATAAATAAACTTTCTTTTACGAAAATTACAATTTCATTAAAGGGGGGTAGTTCATACGACATTCCATTGACCATCATTTTGAATTTTGGGGGTAAAACTTTCTAGGGTCATAACTCCTCGCTCGTTGCTCGGATTGACTATTAGTGCATACTTTCTGAAAACTCTCGAAAAGAGCTACAACATCATAGAACGATATTATACTAATTGTAGTGTGTTTTAATATTTTTGATTTTCTAGTCCATTTTCCATAATTTTATTTTTATTTTTATTTTTCTAACCCTTCCTTTTGCAGATTTTTTTTAAACTTCGATGACTAAAATAAAATAAAAAATTAAAATTTCATAAATAAATGCATGGGTGTGAAAAATGAGCTTCAATATTTCATCCGAAATAATTTTGATCTCATTTTGAAGTCATTTTGAATTTATAAAAATTATTTAAACTTGCTATTTTATAAGGATTTTTTATAATTTCGGAATTTCACATTTTTTCATATTTTGGAGGTAAATCATTTTCAGGTTTTACATTTCACAGACAATAAATGAACTTTCCTTTATGAAAATTACAATTTCATTAAAGGGGGGTAGTTCATACATCATTCCATTGGCCATCATTTTGAATTTTGGGGGTAAAAATTTTCAGGGTCATAACTCCTCGCTCGTTGCTCGGATTGACTATTAGTGCATACTTTTCGAAAGCTCTCGAAAAGAGCTACAAGAACCTAGGACGACATCATACTAATTGTAGTGTGTTTTAATATTATTGGTTTTATAAACCATTTTCCATAATTTATTTTTTATTTTTTAACACTTCTTTTTGCAGTTTTTTTTAATTTCGATGACTAAAATAAAAAATTTTAAAAATTAAAATTTCATAAATAAATGCATGGGTGTGAAGAATGAGTTTCGATCCTTTATTCGAAATATTTTTTATCTCATTCTGAAGTCATTTTGAATTTATAAAAATTATTTAAAATTGTTGTTTTATAAGGATTTCTTCTACTATCATGACATCCTTTAATAGAGAACTAGTAATTCCTTCTACTATCATGACATCCTTTGTCTCTCAAGATTTCTTCTCCCTCATTGGAAAATTTGTTGCTTATTGTCTAGACATTGAATCCATTAAAATTTGGGCTTTCTCAAAATGGTATCCTCGCAACATGGACCTATTCATGATTCCTAGGGGCTTCTTCCTCATTAGATTAAATAATTTGAAAGACACTAATCACATTCTTACTAGTGGATCTTAGTTCTTTGGCTGATGGAGTCTCTTCCTTACGAGATGGGGTGCTAATTTCATCCCTAAAACTCAAAGCATAAATTCAATTCCTATCTAGGTTAGGCTTCCAAGGCTTCCCATTCAGTTTTGGAATGACAAAATCTTGAGAGAAATTGCATGAACTATCGAGGGCCTGGTTGCTTTCAATTTTATGACCAAATCTAAATCTCGAATGGTGTACATTCACTTGTGTATCAATGCTAATTTAGAATCAAAGCTACCTACATACACTGATAAAGTTTTTGGTTCTTACCATAAATGGTGGATTATTTTTTTTTATTGGTAGAAAGGGTGTTGAAAGGTCCCTGAACCTTGTACAAGAGATATTACAAGAAATCCATAGCGATCGAGGTGGTCCAAGAAGAAAGGAAAAGAGAGCTGGAAAATCTCCACACTAGGGAAGGTGTCGCGAAATCGTGACCAAAATGGTGATGTCGCAAAATCGCGACAAGTTGCGCCGTTGATGCCCATAGAAGAAAGGAGGTCACAAAATCGTGACAAGAAGAGCCATCGAAACCAAAGAAGGGAAGAAGTCGCGATATCGCGACATGTTGAAAAGTGTCGCGATATCGCGACAAGTTGCTAGGTTGGAGCCGGACAAAAAGAAGAGTCGCGAAATCGCGACAAGAATGAAGATCGCAGCCGAAATAGAAAATGAGTCATGAAATCACGACGAAAGTGGAAGCCTGCTGTCGAGAAGAAAAAGTGTCGCAAAATCGCGACAAGAATGAAGACCACTGTCGAAGAGGAAAATTGTCGTGAAATCGCGACAAATTGGGAGACCGCTGCCAAGACGAAAAAATGTCGCAATATCACGACAAAAAATGAAGACCGCCGTTGGAGAGAAAAAAGGTCGCGATATCACGACAAAAAAGGAAGACCGCCGTTGGAGAGAAAAAATGTCGCGATATTGCGACAAAAATGGAAGACCGCCGTTGGAGAGAAAAAAGGTCGCGATATCGCGACAGAATGTAAGACCGCCGTTGGAGAGAGAAAAAATGTCGCGATATCGCGACAAAAATGGAAGACCGCCATTGGAGAGAAAAAAGGTCGCGATATCGCGACAGAATGGAAGACCGCCGTTGGAGAGAGAAAAAATGTCACGAAATCATGACAAAAAGGAAGACCGCCGTTGGAGAGAGAAAAAAGGTAGTGATATCGCGACATGAAGCAAGGAAGCATCTAGATGCCAAAAAGTGTCGCGATATCACGACAAGTTTGCAAAAAAGCACCCGAAGAGAAAAAGTGTCACGATATCGCGACAGAATGGAAGACCACCGTTGAAGAGAGAAAAAAGGTTGTGATATCACGACAACTTGGAAGACCATCGTTGGAGTGAAAAAAGGTCAAGATATCGCGACAGAATGGAAGACCGCCATTGAAGAGAGAAAAAAGTCTCGATAATGCGACAAGCTGAGATTTTGCAACCAACTGTGAAAAGTGACGCGAAAATGTTCCAAGATGCCAAGACGCAGCCACAGGGGAAAAATCGGGAGCCCAAAAACCCACTCACATTGTGCAAACATTGGAACTTGAATAAGCACCCCTTAGGCCGATTGGGAAGGAATATCTCCAAACCTGAAAGTCTGTTGCGTCAACTCCCTTATTAGCAAGCCAGTCCGTAGCTTTGTTTCCTTCCCGGTATTGATGTTGAATGATTAATTCTAGGTAAAAGCCAATTAGTGTCTTGCATTCTTCGAAGATGGAAACAAGGGTCCAGGGGGGCACAGAGGTTCCTTTGAGCCAGTTGATGCAATGCAATGAGTCTCCTTCTATAATGAGTTTATTGATAGTCAAGCCTTCCAAGAGAATCAAGCTTTGGAGCAAGGCCCGAGCCTCGACCATATTGTTGGATTGAATTCCTAAGTTCTGAGCAAAGGCCAAAATTATTTCTCCTCTGTGATTTCTGAGAATTCCACCTCCGCAAACCGCTCCAGGGTTACCTTTGGTCGTGCCATCGAAGTTAAGCTTGTGCCACCCAGGAGGAGGTAAGACCCACTTGATTACAGACCTGTCAACAGAGGTACGAGGTGTGGCAGAAAAATTGAAAAGATTGAAATGATTCGTTAAATCCAATTCAAGGCCAAGAGGGGGGTGTTTGGACGATGAGACAAGAGAGGCATTCTCCGCAGCAAGGGCCAAGATTTTCGCAACAACAATCTTCTTATCTGTGGCAAGGTTTTTGAAAATTTTGGCATTTCTTTCAAGCCAAATCTGCCACAGGAAAATGTGAAGGCAAGCTTGCCACATGAATTTGAGTTGACTGCTCTTGAAAGGCCTGGGCCATTGAAAAAGGAGGGGAATTGAATGAGGGAGGACTACGGAGATGGCAAAAGTGTTGAAAACCTGGTTGAGCACTGCAAGAGAGAAGGGGCATTCCAAAAAAACATGCGTAGTAGACTCACAGGCGTTTTTACACAGGATGCACCAATTGGGAATGAGAAGCCCTCTGGTTATCAAATTGTCAGTGGTGAGGATTCTGTTTTGGATGGCCAACCAGCAGAAGAACTTGACCTTGGGAATGATATTGGGAACCCAGACCAGATTTGATAAGTCATGGCCATCACTGGGGGCTTCTTGGCTGTAGTAGGCAGATTTAACAGTAAAATGCCCTAAATCTTCAAGGTTCCAAACCATGGAGTCATCTTTGTGAGAGCTGGGGATTATGCAGCTCCTCAGTAAGTTTTGTAATCGCCTAAGCATCTCGATGATATGTTTAGGCCCATTCAGATCCAGGTGTTTCCATTCAGGTCTTGTAATACCTGGGTTAATGAAATGACACACCTTATCTCCAAAGGTGGCTTCAGTCACCGTCTTGATCATAGCAAGATGAGGATCTTGGCTGAGAGGTTTGTCGTGGATCCAAGGGTCGTCCCAGAAACGAATGGTCAATCCATTTCCAAGACACCACCTTATAAATGGTGGATTATTAAATATGAGACTAAACTAGATTTTTGCACTAAATCCTAAAAGAAGGTCATCTCATGTCACAATACCCCTCTCTCAAAAAAGAATCTAGGAAAGAATGACATCATGCTAAGAAATCCTTATAAGATGATCAAAAATCCAATATCCAAAAGAAGAATCCAATTGATGCCAACCTCAGCAACAATATTCTAAAATCTTAAGGCAAGGAGATGATACCTACTTCCAATGAAGGTCGTTTCGACCAGGTATGTTCCTCCTTCACTGATCCTAATTACTTTAACTCTTTATATGAGTCTCATAATGACCAAGTTAAAAAAATCCTCCTAATGATATCCCTCTTCTTGAGTCCTAAGAGTGTCCTACGAGGTTTCTTCCCCTTGTTTCCCAATAATGATATGTCCCCCTCTAGTTTAGGCCCTTCAGGTCTTCCTCTCTCCAAGGATTCCTTTGCCCTCCTTAATGACTTCTCACCCCCTATGGGGTTTATATCATCTCCTTTTGGTGATCTCAATACCAGTGATCTGGATGAGTCTTCAAGCCCCCCAATATTGGTAACCAAAAATCAAAATAAAATCTCAACTGATGTGGGAAGTAATAATAAGAAAGATAGACCATCTAATCAAGTGATATGAAGAAAATAAACCAAAGATGAAATAGCCAATGACACTCAAGCCACACTTTTCTCATACCTTAAAGATAACCCTAGGAGGGAAATGCACAAAGAAGATGGAAAATAAACCAAACCCCCTCATCCCATGGTAGGGAGGAAAAATATTCCTCCAAAGATCATAAATGAAGATCCTCTCATGGAATGTGAGAGGCCTTAATGGACTAATCAAGTAGATGTTGGTGTCATCCATAAGGAAATACCTTAAACCCAATATCATTCTCCTTCAAGAAACTAAAATTGATGAAGACAACGTGGGAAAATTTTCCAAAGCCATATGGAAAAGTAGTGAATTCATTGCCAAGCAAAAACTCGAGGTAACTTTGGAGACCTCCTCTATTTGTGGGATCAATCCAAAGTTTAAGGTAGACTCTTATCTACCTCAAACAAAATCATAAATATTTTTTTGTATTGTAAAGGCACCAAAGCAAGGTGGGTGCTTTCAAACATCTATGCTCCTAATAATACACCAGGGCAGTTGGCCTTGTGGAATAGCCTTAGTCAAATAAGACATATATTTTCTAATGAATCTTGGATGGTGTCTAGAGACTTCAATTCTCCCCTTTATCCATTAGATAATAGTGGAGGAACTACTATCACACCTAGATGTTATGAGGATTTTGTTGAGTTTGTTGACAACAATGAGCTAATGTATATCCAGCTTAAAGGAACCAATTTTACTTGGATAAATAAAAGGATGGAAAGCCAACTCATTCAGCTTAGACTTGATAGATTCCTCCTATCCAAATATGTCATTCACATTTTTGGTGATGCCTTCCTGCATTCCCACCCTAATATTGTCTTGGATCACAACCCTCTTATCCTAGAAGACCTCCATCCAACTTCTTCATTCAAAACTTCTCTTTAGATTTGAATCCATGTGGCTTCAACACTTGGATATCAAAAATCATATTATTGAGTGGTGAAACAAGAATTTCACATGGCCTCTTATTACCCAAGTCACCAAGAAACTCAACTTTATCAAATTTAACCTCAAATCTTGGAGTAAGGAAGTGTTTGGTAACATCTTTGAAAACAAACAACAAATCCAGAGGTAGCTCAACATCATTGAAGAAGATGTTCAAAGTGGAAACTATTCATCAAAAGCTAGAAGCAAGGAAAGAGACCTCCTATCTGAGTTTCATAACATCCTAGCAAAGGAAGAAGTCTTCTGGAGACAAAAATACAAAGCTTTATGGATTAAAGAGGGATACTCCAACACAAAGTACATTTATGCTATGACTCTCATAAAGAAATTCTAGAGCCTTTTCCAAAATCTCTAGGGATAACCTCTTAATTGGAAACCATGTGCTCTCTAATGCGATTGAAAACTTAAATTTGGTACTCTCTTTTGAGTCCCCTGGATCAGGCTTAGTGTCTAGCATGGTTGTCTTACTCAACCTTTAACTATCTCTTTCTCGTCCTTTCATTCCTCCTATTAATAGAGCTATTGCCAGGTGGTCTTCACCTCCTATTGACTAGATTAAGCTCAAATTTGATGGAGCAACCAAAGGAAACCCTAGAAAAGCTAGAGCTAGAGGCATCTTCCAATATGATCACAAGAGAATAATTCTTGCATATGCAAAAAACATTGTCATCCAAGTAAATCATGTAGTT
Source organism: Wollemia nobilis (assembly GCA_028583015.1). Taxonomy (NCBI): domain Eukaryota; kingdom Viridiplantae; phylum Streptophyta; class Pinopsida; order Araucariales; family Araucariaceae; genus Wollemia; species Wollemia nobilis. The sequence continues at coordinate 10,953,704 of JAQPPZ010016890.1, forward strand.
GAAGCCAAATCTCTATATCAAGGGTTATCTTTCCTAGATGATCTCTGGCCCAACAAAATCATCATTGAAGGAGATTCTATTAACATTATTAATTACCTCAAAGAAACATAGAGGGTAGATTTAAATGTTTACAACCTCATTGAATAATCCAAGAGTTACCTCCATAATCATAACAATATCATCATCCAATATGTGTATAGGGAAGGCAACAGAGCTACTGACGTCTTGGCTAACTTGGGCTTGTTTCAAGAAACTATCCACGTGTGGTATGACAACTTTCTTCAATCCCTATATGATCCTATACATCGTGAATGTATCTCTTTGTTGTAGTGTTGTGTTGTGGTTCAACATCATTTCATGGTTTTGTGAGTTTTGTTGTGGAGCCCACACCATTTGTCCCCCTTCTTATCCACATGGAAGTTAGTTTAAGCTCACCTATTTGAAGTGGCTTCTTGTGATTCCACCCAAGCTTAAATATCATTCTCATCCCATGGAGGTAATCCCATCTACTTTGCTAGTTTCCTAAGCACCCATATATCAGTCATGTTCTTTTTATGATAGGTTGTCCCATGATATTACCCATGCCATTTTAAATATCCAAGGCCATATTTATTGCTCTTTTGAACCCAATCATTCCTAAGATGTGCCTTCAACCAATATCATCTTCGTCCCGCGTGGGTTTGCTCATGATTTTAGAAACCTTTACAAGGTAGTCATTTGAATTATTGGTTGCATCACTACCAAGTTTGATTTGGCACATGAGACTAATCTTTGGATTGTTTCTTGGTATAATTTCAATAATCAACATCTCCCAAGCATGACTATTTCTAGAAGTTTTGGCATGTGTATCTAGAAATTCATTGCCAGTTCATTTCTCTTCAACTCTAAGCACTTTATATGTGATTTTTATTGTAAAATATTTTTCTTTAAGTCCTTATTCAATGTGTGTGCTCAGTGGATTTTTTTTTGCTTGTTTTACTTCAAGCCTACATTATCCCATGATGGCACTCTTGGAGCCAAAATATCTATAGATTGACCACATTGTTGAAGATATCCTTGACACCCATGGATTCTCTCATTTCATCAAGGAATTTAATGGAAGTGACCATGATGTCTCACTTGAGTTAACCCAATCTTGGAATGATGGTAGAGTCATGATATATGGCCTCTATTTCACTAACAATGTTTGAATACTTGTTGAAATTACATGCCTTCTTGATGACGAGAGATAGTTCGACATGACAAGCACTCGCTAGTTGAGGAGGTGAGCTTCTTTAGAGATAAGGGAAAAAATATTGGAAGGGAGAAAGGAGGTATCATTAGAGGGTCCCCCCCTAAGCCATGGAATATAATCATCCTTCATATCCTACAATATTTCAAGATCAATGATATCAAGTCCCCCCTCAAAATTTTTCATTTGTCCTTCCTAAACTATCTCAAGAACATCAAGGCCATCAATGTGCCAAACTACCTATTCAAATAATTGGAGTGCTCTATCTGCAACATCAGGAAGGCTTAAAAAGCCATCATTTTTTGTGTTGGCAGCCCACCTGTGTACCCTTCTATTCTTATCTCAAGCCATGGGAGCCCTCTTCCTAACACTTTTATCGATGATGATCTTCTAAAGAATACCTTTGGTGAGACCACAAATTATGGGAGTAATTTAGACTTTGGCTTCAACTCTAGAAATACTCTTACTAGAATGGAGGCTTGGTGTCATTCTTCAAGGAGAAAAACCCAATTAGGAAAGATAAAATCATATATTACCATAGATAACGATCATGAGAAGTTTGATAACTCACCTGTGCTATAGAAGAAACCAAAGTCTGATGGCATCCTTGCTCACTCTTCATATCATAAGGGAGAAACTCCATTTTGTATCCATCTTTGTAAAAGGTTCAAGGTCCCTTTCAAAATACCTTCCTCCAATCAATAAAAAATGATACTTTATGTACTTATTGCAAAAATCACATGTTTACCTTTTAAAGGGATTATTAGGATTATTTTCATTCTACTTTGAATTCTTATCATTTTGATCTTTGACAACCACTTCTTTTACAATTCCTTGTTTGAAGAAATATTTCCCTTATGACTCTATCTTATTGCCTAATGATGAAAAATTACTTGTATATCTCATAAATTGGTGGTGTAGGAGAATTAGGAAATTAAACATGAAGCATCTCAAACACAACCACAACTATCTCATATGTCTCTAAAATATTGTTGAAAATAATATTTAGTTCAACATTCTTCTCATTATCTAATAGCTTCATGAATTTTTCTTATTACCTTTAAATATTCCTCTATCAATCTAGATATCATATTGTAATTTTTTTGATTGACTAATGTACTCATAAACAATATCAAAATTTTCCATAGTTAAATCAACAATATCTACCTTCAAACTCCTAATATTTGTAGAACCATTGTGATCACACAATCCCTAAAACTCACCAAGTAGTTTTAGGGGATTCATGTTGTTGCTAACATGAGTGTCATGAATATTTTTAAAATAAATAGCTATCACATCAAGAGACTCATCTTTTATATTCCTATACAACTACTTTTATTTTGAATTAGAAGCATGAGATTCTTCATTCACATATTTGAGTAACCCCTTACTCTAGAGCAAATCTCCAATCTTTATTTTCTTGGTAGCATAGTTAGGAAAATTTAGTAAGGGCACATGTTAATAGATAATTATCATACAAATATAGAAAATCTTACATGTAGTTTTATTTATAAACAACACCACCAATATAGAGATCTTGAAAAATCATGCAATATGATAAGAAGGGACTCAAAACACTTCTTTATACAAATGTTATGGCCCCCAAAATATTGGCCAAAAAATATAGAAAATACCTCTTAAAAAAAATAATAATACCTACAATGAGTAGGAGTCCTCCATGTGGCATTGCATGTGTGGTTGAGGGGATGCCAATTTTGTGCTAGTGTACCAACAAAAAAGGTGATACCACTTGACACAATTAGGGAATTTTCAATTGTGTATTGACTATGAAGGTTATTGGATAGAGAAAATGATCAATATTGTGCTTCTTGTTGCACTCTAATTTTAACTACAATCTAAAAACCATATTATGATCCTTGTCACATCTTTATTTGATTTGAAATCCATGCTTTTCCAAGTCTATTATTGATTTTGTGACTATATGGTCATTGGGTTTTATGAGTTGGTAGAATGTAATTGGTCAAACCTATATTTATATTGCTATGTCAATTGCCACCCTAGTTGGCATATTACCTATCATGTTAGTTGTATGGACCATAACATCAACTACCATGTCACCTACCATTTTATTTGTCACACCATCTATATAGACTACCATACTAGGTGTATGGAATTCCATATCATTAGGTTCCATGTAATTATAACCTATGTTAGCTTGGATGGTTGGAAAATTTATGACATTAGTAGGTTCCATGTAATTATATGCTATGTTAGCTTGTATGATTAAAAAATTTATGACATCATCCTGTTATACCATGTCATTAATAGAAGTCATGTTGATGTTATCTATTATGATTAAATATTCTAGCAAGGAAGGTTTAAACCATGAACCTCCAAGTCTCAATGTCTAATGAAAGTATATTCTAGCCATAAGGGAAGAGGTGACTCTAAAAACATAAGGTAATTACTTTGCTTTTAGCCCTTGTTTACAATTCAAATGTATACATTTGACACCAACACACATCATGTTGACATAGGAACATGTTTTTCCCATTTATTATAGGTAATATTCCCTAGAATATTTCTTAAATTTAATTTTAGATTTTTACATCTTGGAGGAAAAGAGCAAACTTTCAACATGGAAAAAATGGTACCCATAAGAAAAATGAAAAAAAAAACATTGAACTAAGACCCTCCTAAAATTTCACAAGGATCCTATAAATGTTAGTGGTTTCTTTGTATCTATCATGCTTTTCCATAGATAATTTTTTTTTCAAATGCAACTAATCAAGAAATCTTCCAATACCTTTATAGCAAATATATTATAGTCTTTGTGCTATCATTTTGGTTCTTCTCAGGATCCTAGGATCATTTTCATCTCCAAAATCTTGTGGTCTTCTATTGGTTGTTTTATTGGCCTGCTTTATTTATTGTTTTCCAATCGACTGGTTTCTAGTCTTTTATCTATTCTCTGTAGTCTTTGGTTTTATCCTGGATATGCAATGTTCCTTTATTTGTAAAAGGTTTGGAGACCCTTTCAAAACCCATTCTTATAACTAATAATATATATATTTATTTATTTATTTATTTTTAATTCGAAATAGAATTTAATTGTATATTATATTTTATATTGTTTGTTGTCTTCTTCATTTCTCTATCCACAATAATCCTATCTATTGAAAATCCACCCTTCTATATCCATTTTGATCTAATGAGGGACTTTTAAGCTAGATTCAAAATATCATTTGATAAACTTCTACACTATCTTCCTAAATTTTTTATGTTTTATAAACATGTCAAGTGAAAGTATTAGATCTTTAATGGTTAGGATGCATAAACAGACTAAAATTAGCTATATCATTGTGATACATAATCCCTAATATTAGACATGGATAACATATTCATTTTCAATTAGAAATTATAATAGTATTAGGTGTGGTCATTACATAATAATAACTCTTGAATGACAACCCAAAATATGCCTAAAATGGATAAATATTACTTCATTTAAAATGGACATAAGGGATCAGCCCTAAAATATATTTATAAAATCAAGGCGAATTATCTCAAAATTTGGATGAATTACTTCATTTAAAATAAAATATAGGTTGTGAAAGTGTCATTGGTTCATTGGCTTTATGCTGATAGAAAAAGCTATGTCGATCACCCTTTACCTATAGGATAGTGTCGTTAGGAAAAGCTATGACCATCGATCTGAGATGATTGGTTGCAAACATGATCATTGAAAAATACCAATTGAAAAATGATGATTAAGAGTAGATATATCGATGTGTTACAAAAATATTGATCAGTTGCAACAATATCGATCGCTCGTAGCAATGTCAATCGATTATAGCAATGCTAATCGGTTGCAACAATATCAATAGATTACAGCAATACTGATCAGTTGCAGATATATCGATTGATTACAACAATGTTAATCGGTTGTAACAATACTGATCAATAACTGTAATATCGATCGGTTGCAGCAATGTTGATCAATTACAATAATACTGATCAATTACAATAATGTTGATCGATTGTAGCAATATCGATCGGTCGTAGCTATTTCGATCGAGTGTAGATGTGTCGATCAATTGTAGCTATGCAACCGATAGATTTATGCCAATAAACACTTCTTTGAAATTGATTAGCTTATGTTGATATACTCTCCTCTATAACCGATTGATTTATGTCGATCGACACTCCTCTACAATCGATAGGCATATTTTTACTGACCCTCCTCTGCAAAGGATAGGCTTATGATGATCATCTTATGTTGATCGATACTTCTATGCAACCGATAGTCATATGCTAATTAACACTCCTTTGCAACCGATCAACTTATGTAGTATATGAGGCGAATTGGGCAAGAAAAACATAATCATTTATAATTTGAAGATGAATTATCTATAGAATTGGGTGAAAGTGGTTGGCAAATTAAAATAAAAATAGGATAATAATTGTCAACGACAGGCTAATTTATGCCAAAAATCTTTCACCACGTAAATTTTGGGCGAATGGCCCCAGTGAAATGTTCCAAAATTAGTAAATTTAAAATTTTGAAAATTCTAAATATAGCCAATTTATGATATTTTGTTCTTATGCATAACCCTGGATAAAAGTATCATTGTGATTGGAATCTAGACACCCAAATCTTATTTTCTACTACCTAGTTAAACTCTTAGTATCATGGAGGGTATATAGATCATTCATATCAACTTCTATTTGAATTTATTACTTAAGAATATGCTTGAATGTCAAAAAAAGCATCACACGATCTAGGTGATGTGCAAAGCGAGACTCATGAGTTCACTATGGTACTCATCAATAGTCTTTGTTTACTTATTTTTCATCAACCTAACCATATAAGAGGTAGAGGGTCCCATATCAAACATCATCAGGAACATCCTAAATTTTATCCAAGCAAGAGTATAGAGTTTGTGTCTCAATTTCTCTTAAAGCAATTGATAAGTATGAGTACCTAATTAGGAGGTATCTAACATGACCCTACGCCATTTAGGTATTTTATTTAAGTATTAGAGGCAATATGTGTTAGAAATATATCAACTAGGATCCTCTCTAAAAAAATACATCATATTAATCCAAGGGACCAAAACATCATGAGGTCATTCTAGGATATGAGTCATACCATTGGCTAAAACATACAAATTGAGAGAAAATTCTCATTCATTATCAATATTTCATGGATACTATCCAGAAACAACCCTTAAAAATTCTTGTTTAAGTGCTTTTTTGATTTTGAAAATTTTGGGTTTCTTTTGTGAACAACCCATTGGAAGTCACCTTTAGGTAATCACTTTGTTTGAGGAATTCCCTCTTTCTAAATATCATTTAGTCTAGTAGAAATATTATTCAATTGACCTTGTACTTGTTGGATAATGTTATATACACCATCAACTTTTTGATTAATAATTTCGAAGCAATCATTCAAACATGCAATCTTGTCTTTCAATCTATATTCTATATTATCAATGTATTGGGGAACATCTAGATCCACATTTGGAGGGCATGATTTCTTGCCATAGGGGTGGAGGAGAAAATCATACTTGTAATGGCTACATAAACACGAGGATTAAAATTATTGATGCCCTTTAGGATATTATGATGATTTTTATGGCTTATATACTCATCATTGGTCACATCTACCTTCCTCAAGAACCTATTTACCTGTTCCAATAATTTAGAAGCTGAAATATCAAACATGCACAACTAGACAAATGGAAATTCACAAAAGTAGAATTAAAACTACTAAAAAAATACTACCAAATATATACCTTATTTTGACCAACTTGACGAGACCTAGCACATTCAATACTTTTTTTGTAATATTTTAGGTTTGGGGAATAAGAATGGTTCTACCTATATCATAATGTTATGAAATATGTTATGTTAAAAGAATAGTAGGAGAAAAATTGGATAAAAATTACCTAATTATATAACACAAAATTGGCCAAAGAGGTTCTAAACATTATGTATTAGTGGGTTTATTACCTTTTTTGTTGTCATAGGGATTCATTATCATAAATTAGATACAAATTATAATGAAACAACTTAAAATAAATAAAAATATTCCACAACATTCACTAAGCAATCATAATAGAAATAGATTCAAAATAGCAATATTATAAAATATCACATATATAAGATCTAATTCTCCAAATAATCTAGCCACTTAGAGAGTTTGAAGTCTATTATGTACACCAGAGGAGATATAAGTTATAATAATGAATTGATGATACATCATCCACACATCACTTCTTATTTATAGTCTACCAAAGGAACAAATCCTAACCCTAATGCTCAATGGTTGGCTATTCCTATACTAAGAGACCATTTCATTCAAAAATAAAGGTACTTGACATAGCTACATCAAGGTTTTTACAAATAATCTTGCTTTGGACTCCTATCCAAAGTAATGTGAAGGAATTGGGAAAGGCCTCAAGTGACCAAACATTCTTCTAAGGGAAAAATTTTAGAGTAGCAAATTATTATTCCTTTAAGTCCTTATATCCTAACTTGACCTACTATCTACCATATTTTTTAGTTTCTAAACAAACTCATCCTTCCATGTAAAAATAAGAAAATAGAACTCTTGAAGCATCCTTTGAAGCTCATCTGCTATTTGTTTGAGGTCCTCTCCTTCAACTAGGTTGCTAAAAAAAATCCATGATTTGGAATTGTTGTTCAAATTACTATATTTTTTAACGTTTGAACCTTTAGGAGGTAAACATGCTCGAGCCATCATTTTCTATTATGGATTAGAAATAAGAGGATAAGGATTTACCAATCATAATACTAAAAAAATGTAGAATTACCCTCATTTATTGACAATATAATGTTTGATGATCAATTACAAACTAATTGATATAAAGTTCCATGATGTCAAGCCTCTAGGTAGGGTTTGTTTTCTACACCATTTTATTTCATCAATAGAACATATATATTTTTTAAGTAACACATTTTCCCAACTATTTTTGTAATATTTAAATAATATTTATCCACATATTTTCCCTAATACCAAAATTATAAGCTTATAATTTTGCAATCCTACTTATTCAATATGATTTCCTTAAAAATCCCTATTTACTTATAAATAGAAAACCTAAATTTATCTTCACATCCTTTCCAAAGGAAATTTATGTGAATTTTATCTATTTTGAATGCTAAACATGCTAGCAATATTGAAAGTGACATCATATATATAAGGTAATATTGCAATGTAGTATTTAGGAGTTGTAACCTTCTAGCCATGATTAAGAAGTTACCTTTCCAACCTACTAAATAGGATTTCATTCTATCCAAAATAGAGATATAGAGCCTCTTCTTTCCTTTATAAGAGAAAGGAATACCCAAATATATTTATGGAAATTTTGTTGAAATTTTTATAATCTAACCTTACTAGGCCAAGGCCAATAGTGATAAATTAACTATAGGTGCTCTTGATGTAAGCCTACGAGCAAGTGCTATGTAAGCCTTTGGGCATCTTAACGTAAGCCTATGAGAATTCTTCTATGTAAACCTACAGGAATTTGTGTAAGCCTACAGACATATTGATGTAAGCCTAAGGAAACCTTTCACATTTCCCTTAGTAATATTGGTTAATTTACCTTTATGTATAACCTTGCTTAAAGGGTGTAATTTATTTTTATTTTTTTATAAGTTAACTTTAAGGTAAAGTTAATTTCGGTTTGAGGTTAACCACTCATTTGGGTTTTGGTATCACTATAAATGCCCCTCAATGAGAAATCAATTGTATCATAGTGTGATAAATTAAAATATAGTGGGGGTGCATAACGTCATAGACCTCTTATTCCTTCTCATTAATCATGTCATTTATCCCTTTATCTGTTTTTCCTCTATACACTTCTATTTCACTTTTCTTCCATTTTTTCCATATAATTGTGGTGAATGGATGTTTCTAGAAAATACTATGAACTCCAACATGGTATTAGAGCCAAAATAAAGCAACTTCACTCAATCACACAAAAATATTGTATAGGCTAAACCATGGTAGATATATATGAACCATTAGTTTTATTGGGCTTCTTACAAAATTTTAGAGGGTCCCCCAGTTTAATACTTTTCACATATTCAATGTTTGATGTCTCATTTTTTGCATTTTTTTCTTTTTTCTTCCAAAAATCAAAATTTGAAATGGAATATTCCACAAATATTTCATTGTATGGTGGAAGAAAACTAGGAAGTGCATGGTTGTTTTCGATGGCAAAATTCAAATAACAATTGCTTTCTCCTTTTTCACTTCAAAGCATTATTGATGAGTGTTAGTGCAATGGTAGTGCACCATATTTGAGTTTTTATAATGTGTTACAATGCGCACACACACATATTAAAATCTTATTTTTTAATCCCATTTGCATGATTTTTTTATTGGCAAGGCTTGAACCTTTTAACCCAGAGGTTCTAGGTTTGAATCATGACGAAGGAGAAGAGTCACAACACTATTTGTGCAATTTTTTTAGATGCATGCCCTAGTCTTCTCTTATGGGAGAGTGCCCTTCTACTTTAGGCACATTTGTGCCAATGATGTAGTGGTTGTAGGATTTGTATAAACGTGGTAGATTGCAAGTTCAAACCTTGCTAACATAATTTCTATAAGGTATGTAGTACTATTTCAAATGATTACTTAAAATTATTTCTTAGTGCTTCTGATTTCAATGGTGCATGGAGAACACTTGGTTGGTCCTGCAATTCTAATGTGGTTGCTACCATGAGGACCCATATTTGAGTTTGATTGATGACATACACCAAAATTTGGGTATTATTTATTTATTTATATATCTATATATAGAGGCCAACCAACCCCATTCTATCAAATATCAAAATCTAATTTGTTATCATCATTCCAATTGGCAATCCTATTAGTAAGTGATGCCCATAGAAGTGGTGCCTAGAGGTGATAAGTGGTAGCTTCTAATTGGTCAATTTTCCTCCTAAGGCCTTGTTATAAAATCACTACTATTCTAATAGGTTAATCAATCTTTTAGAATTAAACAATATCTCAAGAACAACAATGAACATAAATTAATCCAATGAACATAGAAAAACTCAATAGTTGATATATACTTTAAGCAATGAATAAAATACAATACTTATTCAATACTATATTACAATGCTTTGTCTTCAGTATATACATACATGAGACTTCATATTCACAAGAATATTGACCTTTATACTTACATAAAATCTCGATCTCTTCATACTCACAAGAGATCTAACTCTTCATATTTCTTAATACATAATAACATATAATATAAATACTCTCATTACTGCACATAATTCATAACTCCTCACTTATAAACATGACACTTCATTTACATAACTCACACTTACTAACATGACATCTCGCCTGCATAACTCCACACTTATTTACATGACATATAAATCACACTTATAAAATGAAACCTACAATATACTCACATATTAAAAACACCCTAGACTAAATTATTTACATGGTGCTTGCAACATTATTGCAAGGTACCAAATAATGTAATACCTCCAACAGGTCTATCATTTAGTTTCTCTCTTCTTAGTATGCCCAAATTTTTGGAGGCTATAACTTTTGCATATGAAAGAATTTTGGGCCCTTTTTCTTTAAATTGCATAGTTTTTTTAGCTTTACAAATTGGTGGCATTAGTTCAAGGGCTTATTACTACATATCAAAAGGAGAAATAAGAGATGATTATTATGTGACTAGGACTTCCATGCAATAAATATGTATAGAGATACCCTTGTTGCCCTTCTTCAATATATTTTTTATTTGGTAAGAACCGACCAACTTGGATGATGGGGATTGCAATCCTTGGAGACAAATAAATTTTTAATATTTATCCATAAACAACCCATATTTCATGGATACTATCCATAAACAACCCATAAAAATTCTTGTTTAAGTGCTTGTTTGATTTTGAAAATTTTGGGTTTCTTTTGTGAACAACTCATTGGAAGTCACCTTTAGGTAATCACTTTGTTTGAGGAATTCCCTCTTTCTAAATATCATTTAGTCTAGTAGAAATATTATTCAATTGACCTTGTACTTGTTGGATAATGTTATATACACCATCAACTTTTTGATTAATAATTTGGAAGCAATCATTCAAACATGCAATCTTGTCTTTCAATCTATATTCTATATTATCAATGTATTGGGGAACATCTAGATCCATATTTGGAGGGCATGATTTCTTGCCATAGGGGTGGAGGAGAAACTCATACTTGTAATGGCTACATAAACACGAGGATTAAAATTATTGATGCCCTTTAGGATATTATGATGATTTTTATGGCTTATACACTCATAATTGATCACATCTACCTTCCTCAAGAACCTATTAACCTGTTCCAATAATTTAGAAGCTGAAATATCAAACATGCACAACTAGACAAATGGAAATGCACAAAAGTAGAATTAAAACTGCTAAAATAACTTTAAATGCACATTTGGAGGGCATGATTTCTTGCCATAGGGGTGGAGGAGAAACTCATACTTGTAATGGCTACATAAACACGAGGATTAAAATTATTGATGCCCTTTAGGATATTATGATGATTTTTATGGCTTATACACTCATCATTGGTCACATCTACCTTCCTCAAGAACCTATTAACCTGTTCCAATAATTTAGAAGCTGAAATATCAAACATGCACAACTAGACAAATGGAAATGCACAAAAGTAGAATTAAAACTACTAAAATAACTACTAAAATTATAAAAATCCTTATAAAATAACTTTAAATAATTTTTATAAATTCGAAATGACTTCAGAATGAGATTAAAATTGTTTTGAATGAAATATTGAAGTTCATTCTTCACACCCATGCATTTACTTATGAAATTTTAATATTTATTTTTATTTTTATATTAGTTGTCGAAGCTTAAAAAAAATCTATAAAAGGAAGGGTTAGAAAAATAAAAATAAAATTTTGGAAAATAGACTAGAAAGCTAAAAATGTTAAAACACACTACAATTAGTATGATGTCGCCCTATGTTTTTGTAGCTCTTTTCGAGAGCTTTTCAAAAATATGCACTAATAGTCAATCCGAGCAACGAGCAAGGAGTTATGACCCCGGGAAGTTTTGACCCCAAAATTCAAAATGATGGACAATGGAATGTCGTATGAACTACCCCCTTTTAATGAAATTGTAATTTTCATAAAGGGAAGTTTATTTATTGTCTGTGAATGCAAATGCAAAGCCTGAAAATGGATTTACCTTCAAAATATGAAAAAAATGTGAAATTTCGAAATTATAAAAATCCTTATAAAACAACTTTAAATATTTTTTATAAATTCAAAATGACTTCTATAAAATTGTTTTGGATGAAATATTGAAGCTCATTCTTCACACCTATGCATTTATTTATGAAATTTTAATTTTTTTTTATTTTTTATTTTATTTTAATCGTCGAAGTTTAAAAAAAAATCTGCAAAAGGAAGGGTTATAAAAATAAAAATAAAATTTTGGAAAATGCACCAGAAAGCTGAAAATGTTAAAACACACTACATTCAGTATGATGTCGTCCTACGCTATTGTAGCTCTTTTTGAGAGCTTTCTGAAAATATGCACTAATAGTCAATCCGAGCAACGAGCGAGGAGTTATGACCCTCAGAAGTTTTGCCCCCATAATTCAAAATGATGGTCAATGGAATACCGTATGAACTACCCCCTTGAATGAAATTGTAATTTTCATAAAAATAAATTCATTATTGTCCTGAATGCAAATGCAAAGCAAAGTCGATTTGCTTTCAAAATATGAAAAATGTGAAATTCCAAAATTATAAAACCTTATAAAATAGCAAATTTAAATATTTTTATAAATTCAAAATGGCTTCAGAATGAGATAAAAAATTTGGATGAAATATTGAAGCTCATTAACAGATTAAATTATTCACGCGAGAAAAAATGAAAAGAAAGGGTTAGAAAAATAAAAATAAAATTCTATAAAATGGACCAGAAAGCTAAAAATATTAAAATACACTACAGTTAGTATGATGTCACCATATGTTGTTGTAGCTCTTTTCAAGAGCTTTACGAAAATATGCACTAATAGTCAATCCGAGCAACGAGCGAGGAGTTATGAACCTGGGAAGTTTTGCCCCCAAAATTCAAAATGATGACCAATGGAATGTCGTATGAACTACCCCCCTTTCATGAAATTATAATTTTCATAAAGGGAAGTTTATTTATTATCTGTGAATGCAAATGCAAAGCCTGAAAATCGATTTACCTTTAAAATATGAAAAAATGTGAAATTCCAAAATTATAAAAAACCTTACAAAACAACTTTAAATAATTTTTATAAATTCAAAATAACTTCAGAATGAGATCAAAATTGTTTCGAATGAAATATTGAAGCTCATTATTCACACCCATGCATTTATTTATGAAATTTTAATTTTTTTATTTTTATTTTAGTCGTCGAAGTTTAAAAAAATCTACAAAAGGAAGGGTTAGAAAAATAAAAATAAAATTCTGGAAAATGGACCAGAAAGAAGAAAATGTTAAAATACACTATAGTCAGTATGATGTCGTCCTACACTGTTGTAGCATTTTTCGAGATCTTTCTAAAAAAAAATTCCCTCTTGGGGTGCATTCAAGAAGCATGGGAAAGGCAAAATGAAACCAAACCTAAAAACAATCAGAGGTTCAAAAGTGTCCAAACCAGATAAAGATCTTTATTTTCCACATGGTTGAGATATTAATGAAGAGGGAAAATTCATCACACTAAGGAGTAGTTTGCAAACCATTCTCAAATATTCTAAGGTTTGTGAAGATCTGCTTGAAAATGGTGTAATCATTCCAATCGATGTGGTAAGAACATTGTACATGGCGCTCATCTTCCTTGACATATACAAATGTTCAAAGAAAGGGGACACAAAGGTCATGCCCCAAGTGGCACATGTTTGTTGTGACACAAGTGACCTCATGTTGATAATGACAAATATTAGTTGTGACACAGGTGACCTTATCACAGAGATAGATTTTACCTGTGACACTAGTGACTTAAAAATCGATAATCCTAAAAATGAGCACCATGATCTTGTTGATTATAACAAAAGCAATATTTTTAAAAGCCTTGATGATGAACCAAAACTTGGGTATTTTGAAAAACATGCCAAAGAGGATTGGATAATTATGGGTAAGGCATAAGAAAGCCCATAATGCTAAATGTTAGGCCAAAGAATGAAGGCCTTGGCTATGATGGTCAAGCAGGAAGACCAAGTTTGTGAAACCAAAATCCCATACAACTAAAATCCATTATTGTAGTCATTGTGGAAGAACTAGATATGTAACAACTAGGTGTTAGAACCTACATTCTTGTGACATTTGTGGTTGTACTAATCACTCCCCTATAAATTGTTGGTACAAAGAGAAAATGACCATCAAGATTCATGTTGATTGTGGATGAAAAAATATCATGCAATGGAACAAAATGAATGAAATGTTGCATGGCTTCTACAAAAGAGACATACCCAAATGGTAGATCTAGAGGCAATCCCATAGGTAGTGAGCTAGAGCTAGAGCCAAAGCTAGAGCCAAGAGCTAGATCCAAGAGCCAAAGCCAAAGCCAGAGCCAAAGCATAATTTCATTGTTCTCTCCTCTAAATTAAGGGGGAGTAGTTATATATGCTATCCCCAATAATGTAATAAGGGGGGTGTTAGAGAAATATTACATTATTGGGTAATTTAGATAATATCACAAGAGATATGGTTGGTTGTAACCACTAGCCTATTCTTGGTTTTGGTTATAATCAGATATGATCATGCAACTTAATATTATAAGTAATACAAGAATATTTAGATTTTAGATGCATTAAAATTTCTTTAATTGAAGTGTGTTTTATCACTTTCATGTGTAGTTTAAGCTTGTATCACTTGCCACTTTTATGTGTAGTTTAAGCTTGTATCACTTGCCACTTTCATGTGTAGTTTAAGCTTGTATCACTTACAATATTAATTTTTAATTTGTATAATTTTAATTAATTGTGATATGCATGGAAAAACCTTTTTCAATGAAAATTTCCATTTTCTTTATTTTTATTTTGAGTTTTTTGAAGTTTTTTTTGTCAAGTCTCAAGTCTGAGTCCCAAGTGGGCCTTGCCAAGTTCAAGTTTCTCTACTATGTGAAAAGTAATTTTAGGAATATCCTCTTCTCTAACCCTTTTTTATTGAAACTTAGAATACAAGTCAAGCTTTGTAGAGAACTAAGCACCATGTAGTTCATCCAACAAATCATCCATAACTGAAATGAAAAACTTATCTTTGATAGTAACCTTATTGAGAAGAGAATATTAGAACACATCTATTAAGAATCATTCTTATGCTTCATCATCGCTATTAAAAAGAATAAGGATCGGTACTACATGAAATAATTAATTGTTGTAACATATCCTAAACCAACTTCTCAAATTTTTTTTTTGAGGTTTAGTATAATGACAAGGTATATATTTGATGGTTGAATTTTTGGAATGAGATGGGTAGCATGATTATATGCCTAGTTGGGAGAAATACTTTTGGGATCCTCAAAGACCACAACATGTTTGTCAATGAGTGACTACATCTCAAAAGGAGGAATAAGAGATGATTATTATGTGACTAGGACTTCCATGCAATAAATATGTATAGAGATACCCTTGTTGCCCTTCTTCAATATATTTTTTATTTGGTAAGAATTGACCAACTTGGATGATGGGGGTTGCAATCCTTGGAGACAAATGAATTTTTAATATTTATCCATTGTACATATAGCTATTGAAGATTGAAAATAACATCCTCTAAATGGAACAACAATTGATCCTTAAGGATAGCATCTACACTACCCAAGTCCATTACATAAAGACTTCTAGTTGAAGAATAATTACCTAGCCTAATTTGGATGTTAGGAACTCACCCCACACAAGGAGTGTTACCACCATTGGAAACTAGAACATTGAATTTATCTTTGTAATAAGTGTTGATATACAACCTTAGAGGTTTAGTTGTATCTTGGGTAATGAAATTGTGAGCACTGCTAGAATCAATCAAAATAGTGACTTACTATTGTTTAATAAATCCTACACCTTGATTTTATGATGGGATTGCATTACCATTGTATTAAATACTAAGAGGTCCATTTTATTCACACCTTGTATAAACTCCATTGGTTTAGTTGATTCCTCCTAATATGGTGATTCTAGTTCCTCCTCATTCTCAAAACGACCTTCCTTAGCTTCCATATGAAAGTTATGCTTTGCTTCACATGATGCTTTTCAAGGTTGTCAAGATTTACATCTAAAATAGAAAAATACTTAGGATTTACCATCATATTAGTTGTTGAAGTAATTCCTATGGGGATAAAAGCAGGGTTATGCATAAGGGATCAACCCTGAAATCTATTTATAAAATCAAGGTGAATTGTCTCGAAATTTTGACGAATTATGTCCAAGGAGACATGGCGAATTGCATTCATTTTTCACCAAATATTTTCAAACCATGGTGAATTTTTCTGTGTTGAGGGCTATGAATATTGGTTTGCAAATTCTAGCAATGTACGACAAACTTAAAGGCTTTATGCTCATAGAAAAAGCTATGTCGATCACCCTTTACCTATAGGATAGTGTCGTTAGGAAAAGCTATGACGATCGATCTGAGATGATTGGTTGCAGACATGATGATCAAAAAATACCAATTGAAAAATGATGATCAGGAGTAGATATATCGATGTGTTACAAAAATGTTGATCGGTTGCAACAATATCGATCGCTCATAGCAATGTCGATCGATTATAGCAATGTTGATCGGTTGCAGCAATATCAATCGGTTATAGCAATACCGATCAGTTGTAGATATACCGATTGATTGCAGTAATGCCAATCGGTTGCAACAATACTGATCAATAACTGTAATGTCAATCGGTTGCAACAATGTTGATCAGTTACAATAATACTGATCAATTGCAACAATGTCGATCGATTGTAGCAATATCGATCGATCATAGCTATGTCGATCGATTGCAGATGTGTCGATCGGTTGTAGCTATGCAACCGATTGATTTATGCCAACAAACACTTCTTTGAAATCGATCGGCTTATGCTGATAGACTCTCCTCTATAACCGATCGATTTATGTCGATCGACACTCCTCTACAATCGATAGGTATATTTTTATTGACACACCTCTATAATTGATAGGCTTATGATGATCATCTTATGTTGATCGATACTTCTATGCAATCGATAGTCATATGCTAATTAACACTCCTCTACAACCGATCGACTTATGTCGACAAACACTTATCTGCAACCTTGTCAAGTTTTTTGTTGTTTCAGAGCTATTTTTGAGTTAGAGTGTTTTAGATGTATTTTTATCGGTACCCCCTATTGTATATATATAGGTAGTATATGAGGTGAATTGGGCAAGAAAAACATAATCATTTATAATTTGAAGGTGAATTGTCTGTAGAATTGGGTGAAAGTGGTTGGCAAATTAAAATAAAAATAGGATAATAATTGTCAACGACGGGCTAATTTACCCCAAAAATCTTCCACCACGTAAATTTTGGGCGAATGGCCCCCAGTGAAATGTTCCAAAATTAGTAAATTTAAAATTTTGAAAATTCTAAATATAGCCAATTTATGATATTTCATTCTTATGCATAACCCTGGATAAAAGTATCATTGTGATTGGAATCTAGACACCCAAATCTTATTTTCTACTACCTAGTTAAACTCTTAGTATCATGGAGGGTATATAGATCATTCATATCAACTTCTATTTGAATTTATTACTTAAGAATATGCTTGAATGTCAAAAAAAGCATCACACGATCTAGGTGATGTGCAAAGGGAGACTCATGAATTCACTATGGTACTCATCAATAGTCTTTGTTTACTTATTTTGCATCAACCTAACCATATAAGAGGTAGAGGGTCCCATATCAAACATCATCAAGAACATCCTAAATTTTATCCAAGCAAGAGTATAGAGTTTGTGTCTCAATTTCTCTTAAAGCAATTGATAAGTATGAGTACCTAATTAGGAGGTATCCAACATGACCCTACCCCATTTAGGTATTTTATTTAAGTATTAGAGGCAATCCGTGTTAGAAATATATCAACTAGGATCCTCTCTAAAAAAATGCATCATATTAATCCAAGGGACCAAAACATCATGAGGTCATTCTAGGATATGAGTCATACCATTGGCTAAAACATACAAATTGAGAGAAAATCCCCATTCATTATCAATATTTCATGGATACTATCCAGAAACAACCCATAAAAATTCTTGTTTAAGTGCTTGTTTGATTTTGAAAATTTTGGGTTTCTTTTGTGAACAACTCATTGGAAGTCACCTTTAGGTAATAACTTTGTTTGAGGAATTCCCTCTTTCTAAATATCATTTAGTCTAGTAGAAATATTATTCAATTGACCTTGTACTTGTTGGATAATGTTATATACACCATCAAATTTTTGATTAATAATTTGGAAGCAATCATTCAAACATGCAATCTTGTCTTTCAATCTATATTCTATATTATCAATGTATTGGGGAACATCTAGATCCACATTTGGAGGGCATGATTTCTTGCCATAGGGGTGGAGGAGAAACTCATACTTGTAATGGCTACATAAACACAAGGATTAAAATTATTTATGCCCTTTAGGATATTATGATGATTTTTATGGCTTATACACTCATCATTGGTCACATCTACCTTCCTCAAGAACCTATTAACCTGTTCCAATAATTTAGAAGCTGAAATATCAAACATGCACAACTAGACAAATGGAAATGCACAAAAGTAGAATTAAAACTACTAAAAAAATACTACCAAATATATACCTTATTTTGACCAACTTGACGAGACCTAGCACATTCAATACTTTTTTTGTAATTTTTTAGGTTTGGGGAATAAGAATGGTTCTACCTATATCATAATGTTATGAAATATGTTATGTTAGAAGAATAGTAGGAGAAAATTTGGATAAAAATTACCTAATTATATAACACAAAATTGGCCAAAGAGGTTCTAAAAATTATGTATTAGTGGGTTTATTACCTTTTTTGTTGCCATAGGGATTCATTATCATAAATTAGATACAAATTATAATGAAACAACTTAAAAGAAACAAAAATATTCCACAACATTCACTAAACAATCATAATAGAAATAGATTCAAAATAGCAATATTATAAAATATCACATATATAAGATCTAAATCTCCAAATAATCTAGCCACTTAGAGAGGGTGAAGTCTGTTATGTACACCAGAGGTGATAAAAGTTATAATAATGAATTGATGATCCAACATCCACACATCACTTCTTATTTATAGTCTACCAAAGTAACAAATCCTAACCCTAATGCTCAATGGTTGGCTAATCCTATACTAAGAGCCCAATTCATTCAAAAATAAAGGTAGTTGACATAGCTACATCAAGGTTGTTACAAAGAATCTTGCTTTGGACTCCTAGCCAAAGTAATGTGAAGGAATTGGGAAAGGCCTCAAGTGACCAAACATTCTTCTAAGGGAAACATTTTAGAGTAGGAAATTATTATTCCTTTAAGTCCTTATATCCTAACTTGACCTACTATCTACCATATTTTAATAGTTTCTAAACAAACTCATCCTTCCATGTAAAAATAAGAAAATAGAACTCTTGAAGCATCCTTTGAAGCTCATCTGCTATTTGTTTGAGGTCCTCTCCTTCAACTAGGTTGCTAATGGAAATCCATGATTTGGAATTGTTGTTCAAATTACTATATTTTTTAACGTTTGAACCTTTAGGAGGTAAACATGCTTGAGCCATCATTTTCCATTATGGATTAGAAATAAGAGGATAAGGATTTACCAATCATAATACTAAAAAAATGTAGAATTACCCTCATTTATTGACAATCTAATGTTTGATGATCAATTACAAACTAATTGATATAAAGTTCCATGATGTCAAGCCTCTAGGTAGGGTTTGTTTTCTACACCATTTTATTCCATCAATAGAACATATATATTTTTTAAGTAACACATTTTCCCAACTATTTTTGTAATATTTAAATAATATTTAACCACATATTTTCCCTAATACCAAAATTATAAGCTTATAATTTTGCAAGCCTACTTCTTCAATATGATTTCCTTTAAAATCCCTATTTACTTATAAATAGAAAACCTAAATTTATCTTCACATCCTTTCCAAAAGAAATTTATGTGAATTTTATCTATTTTGAATGCTAAACATGCTAGCAATATTGAAAGTGACATCATATATATAAGGTAAGATTGCAATGTAGTCTTTAGGAGTTGTAACCTTCTAGCCATGATTAATAAGTTACCTTTCCAACCTACCAAATAGGATTTCATTCTATCCAAAATAGAGATATAGAGCCTCTTCTTTCCTTTATAAGAGAAAGGAATACCCAAATATATTTATGGTAATTTTGTTGAAATATTTATAATCTAACCTTACTAGGCCAAGGCCAATAGTGATAAATTAACTATAGGTGCTCTTGATGTAAGCCTACGAGCAAGTGCTATGTAAGCCTTTGGGCATCTTAACGTAAGCCTATGAGAATTCTTCTATGTAAGCCTACAGGAATTTGTGTAAGCCTACAGACATATTGATGTAAGCCTAAGGAAACCTTTCACATTTCCCTTAGTAATATTGGTTAATTTACCTTTATGGATAACCTTGCTTAAAGGGTGTAATTTATTATTATTTTATTATAAGTTAACTTTAAGGTAAATTTAATGTCGGTTTGAGGTTAACCACTCATTTGGGTTTTGGTATCACTATAAATGCCCCTCAATGAGAAATCAATTGTATCATAGTGTGATAAATGAAAATATAGTGGGGGTGCATACCGTCACCGACCTCTTATTCCTTCTCATTAATCATGTCATTTATCCCTTTCTCTATTTTTCCTCTATACACTCTTCTATTTCACTTTTCTTCCATTTTTTGCATATAATTGTGGTGAATGGATGTTTCTAGAAAATACTATGAACTCCAACATGGTATTAGAGCCAAAATAAAGCAACTTCACTCAATCACACAAAAATATTGTATAGGCTAAACCATGGTAGATATAGATGAACCATTAGTTTTATTGGGCTTCTTACAAAATTTTAGAGGGCCCCCTAGTTTAACACTTTTCACATATTCAATGTTTGATGTCTCATTTTTTGCATTTTTTTCTTTTTCCTTCCAAAAATCAAAATTTGAAATGGAATATTCCACAAATATTTCATTGTGTGGTGGAAGAAAACTAGGAAGTGCATGGTTGTTTTCGATGGCAAAATTCAAACAACAATTGCTTTCTCCTTTTTCACTTCAAAGCATTATTGGTGAGTGTTAGTGCAATGGTAGTGCACCAGATTTGAGTTTTTATAACGTGTTACAATGCGCACACACACATATTAAAATCTTATTTTTTAATCCCATTCGCATGATTGGTTTAGTGGTAAGGCTTGAACCTTTTAACCCAGAGGTTCTAGGTTTGAATCATGACGAAGGAGAAGAGTCACAACACTATTTGTGCAATTTTTTTAGATGCATGCCCTAGTCTTCTCTTATGGGGGAGTGCCCTTCTACTTTAGGCACATTTGTGCCAATGATGTAGTGGTTGTAGGCTTTGTATAAAGGTGGTAGATTGCAAGTTCAAACCTAGCTAACATAATTTCTATAAGGTATGTAGTACTATTTCAAAGGATTACTTCAAATTATTTCTTAGTGCTTCTGATTTCAATGGTGCATGGAGAACACTTGGTTGGTCCTGCAAGTCTAAGGTGGTTGCTACCATGAGGACCCATGTTTGAGTTTCATTGATGACATACACCAAACTTTGGGTATTATTTATTTATTTATATATCTATATATGGAGGCCAACCAACCCCATTCTATCAAATATCAACATCTAATTTGTTATCATCATTCCAATTGGCAATCCTATTAGTAAGTGATGCCCATAGAGGTGGTGCCTAGAGGTGATAAGTGGTAGCTTCTAATTGGTCAATTTTCCTCCTAAGGTCTTGTTAGCAAATCACTACTATTCTAATAGGTTAATCAATCTTTTAGAATTAAACAATATCTCAAGAACAACAATGAACATAAATCAATCCAATGAACATAGAAAAACTCAATAGTTGATATATACTTTAAGCAATGAATAAAATACAATACTTATTCAATACTATATTACAATGCTTCATCTTCAATATATACATACATGAGACTTCATATTCACAAGAATCTTGACCTTTATACTTACATAAACTCTCGATCTCCTCATACTCACAAGAGATCTAACTCTTCATATTTCTTAATACATAATAACATATATCACATATTTACATTAATATAAAGACTCTCATTATTGCACATAATTCATAACTCCTCACTTATAAACATGACACTTCATTTACATAACTCACACTTACTAACATGACATCTCGCCTACATAACTCCACACTTATTTACATGACACATAACTCACACTTATAAAATGACACCTACAATATACTCAAATATTAAAGACACCCTAGACTAAATTATTTACATGGTGCTTGCAACATTATTGCAAGGTACCAAATAATGTAATACCTCCAACAGGTCTATCATTTAGTTTCTTTCTCTTCTTAGTATGCCCAAATTTTTGGAGGCTATAACTTTTGCATATGAAAGAATTTTGGGCCCTTTTTCTTTAAATTGCATAGTTTTTTGAGCTCTACAAATTGGTGGCATTAGTTCAAGGACCTATTACTATTTTTGTGAGAATTTTTTTGTGTAAAATGGACCCAATTGGCATTCTCCTATTTTATGCAAGTTTTAATTCCAATAGTCCATTGATGTGATAGTTGATAATTTTTTTCGCATCCAAATCATGTATAATTTAAAATACTTCTTTTGCAAGAAGGTCATAGGTTTAAATATTATTTTTATATCATTTATCACAATAGGTTTGATGTCTTTATGAAGCACCAAATACCTAACTCCAACTAATCTCCTTGGTGTAGTGGTTGGTTAGCTATACTATATTATTTGAGAAATTCTAAAATTCATGTGTTTATCCTTATATTTTATTATAATGGATGTTTTACATAATTATAACAACCCATTAGTGTGGTGATTGGTAATATTTTTGGCTATAATAGGAGTATGTTTTGGATGATCAGTGTAAGGTATGCCTTTTTTCTATAGGTCCTTTCTCATTGTTGGGGTTGATTATTTAGAGACATAGTTATTGCTTTATGATTCAAAAATATTCTCTTGAGATTGGAAGATAGATTGTGTTCACCATAGTGCATGTTGAATTTTCCTATAGAAAGTTCAACATCTTGATCAAGGAGGTTAAGTTAATAATACATGTTTAGAAGAGGTTGATCTAGTTCATGTACCATTGGTAGAGAGAAGATAGCATGATACATTAACCCATATAAGTATTCATTATGGGGTGAGATGTAGCATCTCTAATATATTCTCTCCTTTATCCCTTGACTCAAATTATGGGGGGTGATAAAATATTTATAATTTGACCTTACTAGATGAAGGTCGACTATGATGAAGTACCTGCAAGTGCTTTTGATAAAAGCCTATGGGCAAGTGCTATATAAACCTTCAAACATCTTAATGTAAGTCTATGGGAATTCTATATGTAAGCCTACAAGCATATTTTTATGTAAGCGTACAAGCATTCTTCATTGTGATGCTATTGGCATCTATATGTAAGCTTATAGGCATCTTGATGTAAGCCTAAGGGCACCTTTCACATTTCACCCTTAGTGATATTGGTTAATCCACATTTGTGGATAACCTAGCTTAAAGGGTGTAATTTATTATTGTTTTATTGTAAGTTAATCTCAAGGTAAATTTAATGTTGACTTGAGGCTAACCATTCATTGGGATTTTGGTGTCACTATAAATACTCCTCAATGAGCAATCATTTATATCATAGTGTGATATATAAAAATATAGTGGGGGTGCCTATGAGCACCCACCCCTAATTCCTTCTCTCAAATTGTGTCATTATTTCTCTCTTTTTCATTTATAAACTCTTCTATTTTGTTCTTATTCCTTTGTTTTTGCATATGATTGTATTGAATGGATGTTTCAGGATGTCTTTAAAAAATTTATGAATTCCAACTAATTTTCCAACTTTAAACCTTAAAATCTCCGCAATAATCCATTGTAAAAATAGGGTAATATTAATTAAAATATTGGATTTTATATTATTAACCAACTATCCAACAACCTTCTCATAGCATGACAATATTGATTTAAACTCTATGGCCTCATTGACTAAGGAATGACCCAAACAAAATGTAACATCAACATACTAGAGCTAATATTTAAAGGGATTATTTGTTGTAATCTAAATACCCTTTGTTTTTTCTACTATTTTTTCCTTTGACAAAGCTCTTCCCAATGTCTTAATAAGAATAATAAATAGATAAGGAGATAGTGGATCATATTAGCGGAGTCCATGGGATGATTCAAAGTATTTAATAATGGATCCATTAATTAAAATAAAATATATTAGGGTGCTATAACATCTAATCCATTTAGACCAACTTGATTAAAACTAAAAATTTTGACACTATAATTTAGAAAATTATAGCAAACCCTTGTGACAAGGGGAAAGGTATCATGAAGGACCTCTTACCAACACTCTTCCTCTTTCCTCAACATCACTTTGATACTAGGGAAATTTTGGGAGCTTAAAGTGTAGTTTTGTTGGACTAGTTGAAGAACACCTACATTTAAGATACTTCTTTGCCTAAGATTATCCTCAACCTAGCCCAAATGTACATACAAATGTAACAATCAAAGCCTAAACTAAATGCTCTTTTGATTTTGATGAGGAAAGAAATAATGATTTTCCTTTTAAGAGGCTAGGGCATAAGAAGATGAAGCAAACAAATCCTATGATGTAGCTACATGCATTTTTTATTAAATGCTAAACTTAATGATTAAGATGGTCCCCTATATTATTGAGACTAACTAGTTCTTGCTTTCCTTTTTTTTTAATCTATTTTACCAATAAATAAAAAAACAAGGAAAATCCAAAAGCAAATAAGGAAAAAGAGCACAATCTAAAACACAAGTTATTTATCCCCTTATTGGAAGCTTATTGAAAGCTTGTTAGATTGCTTATTGATGGCACTTGAATGCATGAGCTTGAAGAATTGATGCTTGATGATTGCTTGAGATCTTATAGACTTGATTGAAGACTTGAATTCTTGCAAGAACAAGAGTTTAAGTTCTTGCAATGATGGCCTTCACAAGATTGTGCTAAGATTTTGGTATAATATTGACATACATAATGCTTGATTGCTATGATTCAAAAGATATTTTGATAAAGTTTTGTTACTTTTGTAGATACCTAAAATTAGACCACCTCTTTTACACCAATCCTTAATGCACACCCACAAAAGTAGCATATTAACCATAACAATTAACTCAACCTTAGAATTTATAGACAAAACCCAACAATGGTGAATCTTTCACCTTAGAGTGATTTCTCCAAAAAATAAATATGCTTTCTATATAGAATATTTCCATCCAATTCAAAACACCCAATCCCTCTCTAGATTTGACCTCTAATTGTCAAATTCATGAATATATCATTTTGTGAATACAACTAGCAAAGTATTCGTATAGGTAGTGTACTTGCTTCCATAAAATGAAAACTTAAAATGCACCTACAACAGTTAGGCAGAGCATACATTTTTCCTATCCACCCTTCTATCATCGTAGGCAATTGATAGGTAGGCAAGGGAAGTGGTGGATTTCCTTCCACTCTCCCTAATTGCCCAAAAATGACTCCAAATTAAGGGAGAGCTAATTGTAGGCTATAATCAACAATTGATTAACCTTATCACTAGCCAATCTAGTTCACATGCCAACCACCTCACCCCTCCCACTTGGGGATCCCTATGAGGGACAATTTCTATAAATTGGTCCCTTGGGTTGTCATTAAATAAAACTCCAATTTTATGCTGAAAAGTTGCCAAAATCAAAACTAACTCAAGCATAACGAAGTGCTACCAAAATTTTTTTGTAGAGTCATCGAATGATTTGGGGCTTTGAAGGAAGGAAAGGGCATTTTGTACTTGGCATCCTATGATATATTTATTTTAATTATTGTTGCTTTGTTTAACATTTCTTGATAGTTGCATAATTTTAGCTCTTTTACATTCATTCCTACGTTCTTTGTATTTAGATCTAACTCTTACATTACCAAAAAGTTCTTTCCCTCAATCTTGTATTTAGATATAACTTTATTTTAATTATTGTATGAAGCGTATAGGGAGGGAATTGCTTGCAAGATCTAAAAATACTAGTGATATAATAATAGCAACCCAACATGGCCTATCCTTTATTTTTCTTGTTAATTTAAGAAAATATACCACCTATACCTGAGTTAGGAGGCACATTCAAAATAGACAGTTGAATACCTCATTTTATAAACTCGACATCATTTTATCCCTTCCAACCTCAAAATAAAATACACCACCTATGACTATTACAAGCAATGTATTCATGACAAATCTAAGAGATCTTAGATCTCTTTGACACCCCACATCCAACCTAGTAAGGTTCACTTCTATGCATCATATTAGCAACCCCTTTAACCCCTATACTTTGTCTAGTCCACTATCAACTTGATTTCATTGTCTTAACCAATTTGCCAACTATAGCACTTCTAGGTGGTGTATTCACTACATATTATTTGACATCCACATCCAAGGAAAGTCACTTTGATTTTTATAAAAAATGGACCTGACTATGCCAATCAAGAAGATATAGTCTTCTTGTTGTTTGGTAGGCCCCCAAATCATAGTCATACTTTTTTTGTCTTGTTTACAATTTTTAATGAATTTTCTAGCTAAAGGATTTCTAGGCGATGTATTTGTACAAGAAGTAGATTTGCATCCATATGATGTATTAGCTCCAAATGGTAGAATAGGTAGGTACCCCTTTATCCTTAAACTGTAAATTCTTAGCATAAGTTGTTTACTTATTGTTTACTTCATATTCATCTTTTTAGAACACATATAAGAAGAAAAAAATAATTAAAAATAACCTTAGCATAAAATATATTGTTTCATTTTCTTAGGCATTCAATTATAATTGTGTGTAGTTTGCATTAGGATAACCTATTTGTTTACATCCTTCTCATACCCTTTCTTTTAAAAGAAAAAAAAAAGAAAATTTTATTTTTATAACATAGATAGCATTCAACAAAAAGTTAAATTGCATATAGGATATAATTGTATTTTTACATATTTTTTCTCATAGTGCATTGCATCAACATATTATTCATTAGTTTCTAGAACATATTATAACCTAGGTGCCTATCAAATTTAACACATCAAACTAGATTAGGGAATCTATAAACCCTTGGTGAACCTAAATATATCCCACCAAAGATAAACACTGCACATGAAAGTGTAGTTCCCCCAAAATGATGAGTTAGCAACAATGCTCTCCTACCCAAGTATGGATGATTCCTGAAGGAACACATTTGGGGATAGTTCCCCCATGCACCTTTTTGGCATCCCACTTTGGTAAACCCAATATGAAAAGATCACAAGGATCCCTATCCAAAAAACCTTTAACTTAGGACCTTATCCTTAATCAAGATAAAATAAACCATACTTTAATCAAGATCACTTAATCTTGTTTACTTAGATAAATCAGATTAAATCAAGATAACAATAATATAACCAATTGTTGGTCCTACTTGGGGAATGTTAGTGACCCCTTGAGTAACCCAATGTACGAACCTTGGGGGTTATCTTCCTTGGCTAGCATATTAGGGAGGCTAGTGAGAGTCGTAAGGAGGGATACTTTTCCAAGGTTACATAAGGATATCATACATATTATTCTTCTTTGCTATAAGAAATATCAAAACAAAAATTAATAAATTGAACTCTACCTTTTTCCATGTTTGAACCTCCTTATATCACTCGAAACATTGAACGAAAAAAGATATAAAATCTAAGTGCTTCATTTGAATTTCTAAATAAGCAACCTTTGATTGAAAACCTAATCTTTAAGAAAAAAGAGGAAGAAGCCCCTCCTTTCAAAACTCTTTCTCTTATTCACAATAAACAAGGAGATGTAGTTTTCAAGTGCATGGATCATCTTATTTCTTTCTTACAAGTAAATAAAGAAACCATGGAAGTTTCCTTTAGGATAGAAGAAATGCTTCATTTTGTTGTAGAAGAACCCCTTTTAGAACTTCTACACCAATCTAGATCAAATCCTATGAGATCTCAACAACGAGACTCAATTATCACCACAAAATTAGGAGGGAGGTCACTACGTATCCCATCATCCTCAAGAAATTTTGGATCTATACCTCCCAACATAGATCCAATTAGGCTAAACCCTCCTGTATCTTAGCACATAAGTCATCCACAAGTCCAACATATAAACACCCTTCCTAGTATACCTCATGCTTTGAATGTGGTTGTTTCTAACCCATTCTATATTGTACCTATGCCAACTAAAATCCCCTTTACTAACATTCCTCCTACTAAAATGCCTTTATAATGTGATCCTAGAATTAATAACATGGCGATCCCTTTTTGATCATCCCATCCAAGTGCTCAATATTATCCTTTAGTCAACCCTTGATCTCAACCTATAGTACCATCAATACCTTATCTTGGATTCCAAGATATCAATGATAGGCTAGAATAGTTAGCAAAAGAAAATTGTGGGTTCAACAATAGTTAGCCTCTACTTAAGGAGGTCTACCTAAAAAGTATTCTTACAAAGATTACTACAATGAACCTATAGAACCTATTTAACAAATAGACCTTATCCTTTGAGCTTTGTGTTGCCAAACTTTTGGTTATATAAGGGAGAAGGTGACCCTATAGAGCACCTTCAAATTTTTATATTTGCATGCCACGAAATCAAATACAATGAGATATTGTTATTGAAGATTTTTACCACAGGTCTTGGTGATGAGGCCTTAGAATGGTTTTATCAATTACCTCATAAATAAGTTGAGAATGTTTTTGACGTGGATAAAATATTCATTCAATATTTTGCTGCTTATATCATGAAAAAATATATAGTTAATGATCTAAATCAACTAAAACAAGGGAAACATGAATCCATCAATGAATTCTTTCCTCGATGATAAGAATTATTTAGATATTTTTCTTTTTCTCTACCACCTAGGGAACTATTTTGTATTTTCATATGCAATTTACAAAAAACATTTGTCATATACCTTAGAGATGACTCGTGTCATATCATTTGATATGGAATTGACTTTACAAAATAAATGGAAGTTGCCCTTCAACGTAGAGGGAAACTAAAGATTAAGGAAGAATATGAGAAACCACCACATTCTAAAACTAAAGGATAATATAAAAATAAACATGTTGTGAGTGATGGTGTGATTGACTCTCACCCCAACACTAATCCTAAAACATATAATGTTAGTATTTATATAATATTAAATAAGTTAATCTTAGCTAAAATTTAGGAAAAATATCCCAAAATATTTACCAGTATAAACTAATATCTATCCTTTATGTGATGTAGTTATTGGATGCTAATATGATAGAGCTACCCCTTATAAGGCAACATGAGCCTAAAAGGGAAAAAATTTCTTGGTTCAAGGCTAACCAAAAGTGCACTTTCCATTGCACTAATAGTCACAACACAAATAAATGTATCACTCTTAAAAATGTGGTACAATACCTCATCAATGAAGGTTACCTAGTGGTTTATAGTACTAAACAAGCAACATCTTCCAGTTAAGATTTGGGGATATTCCAAGACCCTCTACCTAAACATGGACAAAATATTGTCAATCAAGTACAATATTAGAATATCCCTCTATTGGACCAGAACATGATAGGGATGATTCATGTTAGCACTATAACTAGATAATAGGCCAAAGATAAGGGTAAAGCCTATGAATCACCTCCTAAACCTCCCCTAGTTTTGTGTCCTATATGTGCTACTACTCCTAAAGAACCACCTTGATGCAGGAGCATCCGGTGGCGAAGCTGCAATCTTGCATCACCCAAAATGTATTTTTTTCCTTAAGTACTAAAACTGTCGCGATATCGCGACGCTTTTTGAAGAAGGTCGCCAATGGGCCAAACTATCGCGATATCGTGACGCTTTTTGAAGAAGGTCGCCAGCGGGCCAAACTGTCGCGATATCGCGACGCTTTTTCATGGAAAGGGCCAAGGCGTGAAACTGTCGCGAAATCGTGACATTTTTGAAGAAAAGCAAAAACGTCGCGAAATCGTGACATTTTCAAAGGAATGCACAAAACGGTCAGAAATCGTGACATTTTCAAAGGAAGGCCAAACGGTCACGAAATCGCGACAATTCCGGAGGAAAGCAGCTTCAGCGCCCAACGGTCGCGAAATCGCGACAGCTCCGAGGCAAAGTCACTTGAGCGCCAAATGGTCGCGAAATCGCGACGCTTCCGGGAAGCAAGATTTGAAAGCACAGGGACATCTTCGGCAAAATATTCTAAGGCACAAGAATGGTCGCGAAATCGCGACACCTTCGAAGGCAAGCTTAAAGGACGTCGCAAAATCGTGACACCTTCGAAGACAAAGTTTAAAAGACGTCGCGAAATCGTGACACTTCTGGGAGGCAAGACTTGAAAGCATAAAGACATCGCAACACCTTCGAAGGCAGAGCTCAAAGACGTCGCGAAATCGTGACACTTCCGAAAGAAAGGTTCTTAAACGCAAAGTGGTCGCGAAATCGTGACACTTCCGAGCCGAAGACTCAAGGGCGTGAAATGGTCGCGAAATCGTGACATGTCGCGGTTTCGCGGCCCGAAACGAAGCAGCAAGTACGGAATGCAAAGATGTCACGAAATCGCGACATGTCGCGGTTTCGCGGCCCAAAGGAGGAAAGCGAGTAAGAAAGGCCTAGACGTCGCGATTTCGTGACGTGTCGCGGAATCGCGGCCCCAAGGAGGAGAGAGAAGCCTAACGCCAAAAACGTCGCGATATCGCGACCAAAGAGGAGAGAGAAAGTATTGGAGCAAAAACGTCGCGATATCGCGACCAGAGCTCTCACGACGTTGACCAACCGACGATTACAGAGACCAGTGCAGAGGGACACGTGGCGTGAAGTTACAGGTGGCCCGAGAGTATGGAGCGGTTATAGGGACTCTGGCAAGGGGACGCGTGGCATCAAATTACAAGCGGCTGTGACGCATCCCTTTGAATGATGAATTGGCGAAAGGATTGACAGAGGCCGCAGCGCACTCCGCCACCCCGCACCATGATAATACGGGGCACCCGGCAAAGATGTTGCAAGCGGTCACAGGACATTCGTGCGAAGGGTTACAGTGGAATCCCGCACTTGATGTAATGATGGAAATAAGTTGGGGCCGGTGATATAAAAAGACCGCGCATGCATTGTATTGGGGGACTCCTGGCCATTTTTTTTGGGAATTGCCGTGTATTCGAATTAAGACCTCTGTTTAATGAAACTTGCTAGAATTTTGGCCTGTGCATTGTTGATCTCGACACTCTTGCTGTGTGTTGTTTATAGCCCTATATCAAGTGGTATCAGAGCAGGTTGGTTCTGAGAGTGCAAACCGATCGCCGAACAGAGAGGCAGTTTGCGCCAGGACTGTGGTTGTGGGTTGCGAAGAAGAAGCAGGATGCCTCCGCATAGAGACCGTGGTGGTATAAGGCACAGGCGAGCAAGAAGGGAGGAGGTCGATCTAAGAGCCCTGCAGAGGCAAGTTGAGGCCCTGCAAGAGGAAATTCGAAGAGGAGTCGAGCCGAGAAGGGAAGAACCCAGCGAAGATGAAGTGTGGGAAGAAGAGGTTCCATCCGACGAAGAAGAGGCTTTGGATCCAAGCAGAGGCTAGGCTGTATAGGGCCATCTCCCAAATCGGGAAGAAGCCAAAATTTGACGTCTCCACTTACTCGGGGAACCTCAACCCTGAGGAGTTGATAGACTGGATCAACGACATGGAGGAGTATTTTGAATACGAAGAGATATCAGATCCAAATCGGATCAGGTTCACGAAAACCAAGCTGAAAGGACATGCTAGCATCTGGTGGAAAGGAGTGCAGTTGGAAAGGAACAGGAGGGGAAAGGAAAGGATCACCAGGTGGGATAGGATGGTAGAGAAACTAAAGAGGCAGTTCATTCCCGCAGATTATGAGCCGGACTTGTTAAAGAAAATGCGGAGTCTTCGACAAGCTAGTAAGACTCGTCAAGGAATATACCGAAGAGTTCTATCAAATCTCAATCGAACCGGCCATTCGGAGGCGAATAAGGAGAAGGTCGCACGTTACATCAATGGATTGCGAACCAGTATTCAAGAAGAGCCGGGGCTGGTTAGAATGAGCATAGTAGAGGATGCATATCAATTTGCATTAAAAGTGGAGGAGAAACTGAATAGGAGGTTTGATGGTAAGCAAGAGAGGGAAGGACAGGGGTGGAAGAGCCGGTGGAAGAGGCAAGTGGTGGAAGATACAAATATTTTGGGAAAACTGGTGAAGCTAGCAGTAGCCAAAAATAGAAAGAAGTGAAAGAGGAGGATGACCAACGCCCACGCAATCAGAACAACAACTACCCAAGAGGAAGAGGTAGGTCTGGGCGAGGGTTTGGCAGAGGTGTCTTTCGAGGAACCTGCTTCAACTACGGAGAAGAAGGACACAGGGCATACAACTGCCCGCAACATCAAGAGAGGCCAAATCGAAGACCCGAGGGTCAGGCCCGAGCTGCCGTAGCAGACGAAGGTGTAGAGTCTGAGCACTCAGAGGAGGCAGAAAGAGGAGAAGCGATGATCATCAGAAGAGTCCTGTTAAATGAAGAGAAAAGGGGAGACCAAAGGAACAACCTGTTTCGAACAAGATGCAAGTGCGCAGGCAAGGTATGTAACATCATCATAGATAATGGAAGCACTGACAATTTGGTTTCTGAGGAAATGGTTGCCAAGCTGCAGCTGGAGAGGAGAAAACACCCGCACCCTTATCGGAT
The DNA here is from genome assembly GCA_028583015.1 of Wollemia nobilis. NCBI lineage: Eukaryota > Viridiplantae > Streptophyta > Pinopsida > Araucariales > Araucariaceae > Wollemia > Wollemia nobilis. Next base: position 10,986,924 of record JAQPPZ010016890.1, read on the forward strand.
TGCATGGTTGCAAAAGGACCATCGGGTGCTGGTCAATGAGCAATGCATGGTGAAGTTCAATATTGGAACTTACCAAGATGAGGTTTTGTGTGACATCTTGCCTATGGATGCATGTCACCTCGCCGCTTGGGAGACCATGGCAGCTTGACCGAAGTGCTGTCCATGATGGTCGAGCCAACACATATTCTCTCGTCAAAGAATGGAGTTCGCCACAAGTTAAAACCCCCGAAGGAGGCGGATGAGAAAGTATGCAGCAAGTGCACGAGTCCTGTCTAGTTGATGGCAGTAAGATTCTTGGAAGGCCCGAAGCCGGATCATATGTGCTATGCTATAATCCCCGGGGTTAGGGAAGAAGGATGCAAGGAAATTCCAAGTGGAAGTCATGGGACCGTTAGAAGAATTCCCGTATATCATTTCAGATAATGTTCCTGAAGGTTTACCGCCTGTTAGGAAGATCAGTCACCACATAGATTTGGTGCCTGGATCGAGCTTGCCAAACAAGGCTGCACATCGAATGACGCCTGTGGAGACTGAGGAACTAAATCGGCAAGTTCAGGATCTGTTGAAGAAGGGACTGATTAGGGAGAGTCTTAGTCCATGTGTTGTACCAGCAGTATTAGCACCCAAGAAGGATGGAGAATGGAGGATGTGCACCGACTCTCGGGCAATCAACAAGATCACCATTAAATACAGGTTCCCACCGCCAAGGATGGATGATATCATGGACTGGCTTGAGTGGAGCCGAGTACTTCACAAAAATTGACTTGAAAAGTGGGTACCATCATATTCGCATTAGAGAAGGGGATGAGTGGAAGACAACCTTTAAAACCAGAGAGGGGCTGTATGAGTGGTTGGTTATGCCATTTGGATTAACCAATGCACCTAGTACCTTTATGAGGTTAATGAATGAGGTTCTGAAGGAATTTTTGGGCAAATTTGTTATTGTTTACTTGGATGATATACCGATTTTTAGCAGTAACCTTAGAGGAGCACCCGATGCACATCGAGAAGGTTTTTGAGAAACCGCGGGAGGAGCAAGCTATCGATCAATCAAGAAGTGCAACTTTGTGAAGAAGGAGCCGGTATACCCGGGATTTGTTATATCAGCTAATGGTCTCAAAATGGACCCCGAAAAGGTGAAGGCTATCCTAGAATGGCCTCGTCCCAAGAAGTGTGACCGAGGTTAGATCATTTCATGGTCCGCCGCTTCTACATAAAATTCATTAGAAACTTCAGCATTATTTGTGCATCTCTTACAGAGACAATGAAGGGGAACAAGAAGGAATTCCAATGGATGGTTGGAGCAGATAAAAGCTTTTCTATGCTAAAGAAGAATGTCACTGAACAACCCATATTAGCACTTCCATATTTCAATAAGGTGTTTCAAGTAGACTGCGATGCGAGTGGCAGTGCGATAGGAGCCGTATTGAGCCAAGAGGGTAGGCCTGTAGCTTATTTCAGCGAGAAGCTCAATGATGCCAGGAGAAAGTATTCGGTATATGATCAAGAGTTCTACGCCATAGTCCAAGCGCTTAAGAAATGGAGGCATTATTTGTTGCCCAAGGAGTTTGTTCTCTATACCGACCATCAAGCGCCGCAAGATATTAACAATCAAGGAAAATTGAATCGAGGCACCCGAAATGGGTAGAGTTCCCTGCAGAGCTATACCTTTGTGCTGAAGCATCGGAGTGGAAGATCCAATAGGGTGGCAGATGCACTGAGTAGGAGGCAATGTCTGATGCTAGAAATGAAAGTGGAGGTTGTTGGGTTTGCTGAACTCAAGAACTTATACCCTGCAGACCCCGATTTCGTAGGAGCTTGGAAAGCCTGCACTGCGCCTGTTGCGTTGGACAGACTAAATGGTTGGATTACCTGATTCAAGATGGAATGTTGTTTAGGGGGAACCAGTTGTGCATTCCAAGGAGCTCAATGAGAGAGAACCTCATTAAAGAAAAGCACAGTGGGGGTTTAGCCGGACACTTCGGTCGTGACAAGACCATCTCACTGGTTAGTGAAAACTATTACTGGCCACAATTGCAGCAGGATGTGGCAAAGTTTGTGCAGAGTTGCAGGATTTTCCAGATGGCAAAGGGTATGAGGCAGCCTACTGGTTTGTATCAACCGCTACCTATACCTGAAAGACCGTGGGAAGATATTAGTATGGATTTTGTGCTTGGTTTGCCCAGGACGCAGAGGGGGCACGATTCCATATTTGTGGTAGTGGACAGATTTTCAAAAATGGCACACTTTATCCCGTGCCAGAAGACTAGCGATGCGGTCCATGTAGCCGATTTGTTCTTTAAGGAAGTGGTACACCTTCATGGGCTGCCAAGAAGCATTGTGTCGGATAGGGATACCAAGTTTGTAGGTTATTTCTGGAAGACCCCGTGGGAAGAAACTGAAGACGGAGTTAAAGTTCAGTTTTGCATACCACCCCCAAACAGATGGCCAAACAGAGGTGGTTAATAGGAGTTTGGGCAACCTACTACGATGTTTGGTAGGGGACAAGCCCAAGGGATGGGATCTAGTTCTGTCGCAAGCAGAATTCGCGTATAACAGCTCGGTCAATAGGAGCACAAATAAATCCCCATTCCAGATTATCTATGGGAGCAGCCCAAGAAACGCTTCAGAATTAAGAAGGATAGATCCGAGGGAGAAATGCAGTGCTGAAGCAGAAGACTTTGCTGAACACCTGAAGGGAGTGCATGAGGAAGTGACAAAACACATTGCCAAGATGAATGCTCAATACAAGGCAAGGGCGGATCAAAAACGTAGAGCTAAGGAGTTCCAAGTAGGAGATTCTGTCATGGTCCATCTGAGGAAGGAACGGTTTCCTGCCAAGACCTACAACAAACTAAAAATGAAGAAATTTGGGCCATGTAAGATCATTGGCAAACGGGATTCGGGTAATGCCTACGAGGTGGAGTTACCAAGCGAACTTAACATCTCCCCCGTGTTTAACATCTCGGATTTGACCGAGTATCATGAAGGAGAAAGCAGTGAGATACCCAATCCAGATTTGTGGAGCATTCCAGCAGTCATTCCAGTTGCGGACGAGATAGAAGAAGTTCTAGATACGCGCGAGGGCCGAAGTACTCGAAACAAGAATTACTCTGAGTATCTAGTCAAATGGAAGGGCAGACCCATGGAAGATGCGACTTGGTTATCAAAGGCGGAGGTTGATCGCCTGGGTCTACCTCGAAAAGATCAGAAGTGAGGTCACTTCTCAAACTCACCTCGGGTGTCTGATGCAGGAGCATCCGATGGCGAAGCTGCAATCTTGCATCACCCAAAATGTATTTTTTTCCTTAAGTACTAAAACTATCGCGATATCGCGACGCTTTTTGAAGAAGGTCGCCAAACGCGATATCGCGACGCTTTTTGAAGAAGGTCGCCAGCGGGCCAAACTGTCGCGATATCGCGACGCTTTTTCATGGAAAGGGCCAAGGCGTGAAACTGTCACGAAATCGTGACATTTTTGAAGAAAAGCAGCTTCAGCGCCAAACGGTCACGAAATCGTGACATTTTCAAAGGAATGCACGCAAAACGGTCACGAAATCGCGACATTTTCAAAGGAAGAAAGTCGAAACGACAATTCGAGGAAAGACTCACCAACGGTCCGAAATCGCGACAGCTCCGAGGCAAAGTCACTTGAGCGCCAAATGGTCGCGAAATCGCGACGCTTCCGGGAAGCAAGATTTGAAAGCACAGGGACATCTTCGGCAAAATATTCTAAGGCACAAGAATGGTCACGAAATCGTGACACCTTCGAAGGCAAGCTTAAAGGACGTCGCGAAATCGTGACACCTTCGAAGACAAAGTTCAAAAGACGTCACAAAATCGTGACACTTCTGGGAGGCAAGACTTGAAAGCATAAAGACATCGCAACACCTTCGAAGGCAGAGCTCAAAGACGTCACGAAATCGTGACACTTCCAGAAGAAAGGTTCTTAAACGCAAAGTGGTCGCGAAATCGTGACACTTTCGAGCCGAAGACTCAAGGGCGTGAAATGGTCACGAAATCGTGACATGTCACGGTTTCGCGGCCCGAAACGAAGCAGCAAGTACGGAATGCAAAGATGTCACAAAATCGTGACATGTCACGGTTTCGCGGCCCAAAGGAGGAAAGCGAGTAAGAAAGGCCTAGACGTCGCGATTTCGTGACGTGTCGCGGAATCGCGGCCCCAAGGAGGAGAGAGAAGCCTAACGCCAAAAACGTCGCGATATCGCGACCAAAGAGGAGAGAGAAAGTATTGGAGCAAAAACGTCGCGATATCGCGACCAGAGCTCTCACGACGTTGACCAGCCGACGATTGCAGAGACCAGTGCAGAGGGACACGTGGCGTGAAGTTACAGGTGGCCCGAGAGTATGGAGCGGTTACAGGGACTCTGGCAAGGGGACGCGTGGCATCAAATTACAAGCGGCTGTGACGCATCCCTTTGAATGATGAATTGGCGAAAGGATTGACAAGCGGCCGCAGCAGCACTCCGCCACCCCGCACCATGATAATACGGGGCACCTGGCAGCATGTTGCAGGCGGTCACAGGACATTCGTGCGAAGGGTTACAGGGAATCCCGCACTTGATGTAATGATGGAAAGAAGTTGGGGCCGGTGATATAAAAAGACCGCGCATGCATTGTATTGGGGGACTCCTGGCCATTTATTTTGGAATTGTCGTGTATTCGAATTAAGACCTCTGTTTAATGAAACTTGCTAGAATTTTGGCCTGTGCATTGTTGATCTCGGCACTCTTGCTGTGTGTTGTTTATAGCCCTATATCACACCTTTGGTTCTAAAACATCAAGGAAAAAATAAACTTTTAACCTCCAACAATAAATAGAGGACACACCAGCTAAAATCTCCATACTTGAGTTGTTATGAACTTCTCTGAGTCATAGAGAAAATTTGTTTAAGCTTCTAAGATAAAAAATAGTGCCCAAAAATATTAGTCATAATGATTGTCACTTAGCATGAACCACATGACTATATCCTTCTTTAAGGATGACATTCTACCTACCTCTATGCTTAGAGAGATACCCTTGTATATAACTTGCAATATCGATGAGCAATCCATCAAAGGTATTCTCATTGATAATGGTTCATCAATCAATGTTTGTAGCCTTAGCTTTAATCATAGGATAGGGCTCAACAAAGAAGATTTATAAAAGTCAAAAATTATCATAAAGACTTATGAAAACAAAGAACGAGAAGCTACCAAAACTATAGTTCTACCAATAATAGTAGGGCCTCGTATTTTAAACAGATTATTTTATGTGTTTCCCTATGAGCTAAACTATAATATTATTTTAGGGTGATCTTGGGTCCATGCGATGTAGGTTGTCCCCTCAAATTACCATCGACATGTCAAATTTGAATATTAGGATAAGTTGTATAGCATAGTAGCTAACCATGATTCTTTAACCTATTGCTAGAATATCCAATCAAAAAATCTAAAAGCTTAGCTTTGTCCTTCATTAAATGCTTTCCAACCCTTCAAAGATGATACTTTAAGGGTTAAATCCCTTAAATAAACAAGCATGCATTAAGAAGAAGGAACTATAGTCAAGCCATCACAAAAGGTAAATAAAAGGTTGAGTATATCCACAACATAAACTTTTTTTTTAAATAAAGGGGTAAAAATTTATTGATAAAAATTCTGGATTATAGAGTACAACTGAGCTTCCAACCAAGACTCAAATAAACAACCAAACAGGCTAAAACCAATAGACTAGAATGACACTCGAAAAAGACAAGAACAAGCCACATTAATTCTGTACATCCTTGTGGATCAAATCCCACAGGCGTTGAGAGTACCCAGATGGGAGACTCTTCCAATTATCGATACTCCAAGGATCCAAGCAGCTCAGAAGCCCTTTTGGCCAGGTAATCAGCAACCACATACCATTCCCTTGGAATGTGCACAAAGGATATAAATTCTAACTCTTCACTCATTCTGAGAATATGAATGGCTACAGAGGCCAACTGCCAATTAACTTCCTCCACCCTTTTACTGTTTAAAATATTAACCGTAATTTGAGATTCAGAATCGTAGATAATCCTATGCCAGCCAAGAGAAAACCCCCTCTACAAGACCTCAAGAATTGCAAGAGCTTCCATAAAATTGTTGGAGTGAACACCTTTATAAATGGAAAAGAAAAAATTGACACCACCAGTAGAATCTCTCCCAACACCGCCAATGCCAACATTTCCAGGATTACCCTTGGACGATCCATCAGTATTAATTTTTAAAACTCCTCTAGGGGGTGGCCTCCACCTACCATCTCTCCTAACCTTCTTGCTGAGCTAAGGAACCCTAGTAGGGCTAGAAGATTTCACACCATCCCCAAAGAGACCAAGGTCTTGTTGTACCTTCTCCATATAATCCAAAAGAGGGTCCACATCACATTTGCTATGGATGGTTTCCTGAACCATATACAGGATCCTTTGCCATATCTGTTGAACAACCAAATAACTACCCTGAAATATGTGTCGGTTCCATTCAAGCCAAATTTTCCAGATGATGCAAGAAGGGCCCAAATTCCAAGCCACCCGAAGGAAGGGGGCCTTGGCCGGAGGTCTGCCCAGACTACTCCAAAACTCCACCAGGGACAACACATGAAAACATGGATGGTTCCAAGCGCTCCACCAACGGTGCCAAATGTCTCTGGCAAAGGAACATTGGAAAAATAAATGAGAAGAGTCATCCTCATTCTTACTGCAAAGGACATAAAAAGAGGGACCCTGAAATCCCCTCTTCCTCATGTTATCCCAAGTGAGGCATTTAATATGAGCTACCAACCAGAGAAAGAAGTTACATTTTGGCTAGGCAAATTTTTTCCACACCTTTTTCCACCAAGTGACAAGAAGACTCCCATACTTTTGCTTATCAAGAACCTGATAACCATTGGCTACTGAGTAGGTTCCCTTAGGATCAAGGTTCCAAGCCAAAATATCTTTACCCCTCAATGAAGAAAAAGGCCTCCTCGTAAGAATAAGAGCAAGCACCTCTCTGTCCTTGGCTAGTCCTCCCTGGGGCCATTCTTGTGGATCTTTCCACCTGTACATCTCCATATTTCCAAAAGACTAGATTTTTTTAAAGTCCTCCACACGAGACCAACCTGCTTCCAAGAAAAAAATACTTAAGGAACGTAACCTAGGATATTGATTCAAGATAGTAGGGTGACCATCCCAAGAATCCTCCCAAAAAAGAGCATTTGATCCCTGATTGCAAATCCAGAATAAACCCTGCTTGATTAAATTAGCTCCTCTTTCGGAGTGTCCCGGATAATCGAACCTTTCCCAACCAAGCTGACTCTAGGTATCTCAGCCTCAAAAATACCTCTCAAGTATTTACAAGATAATATTTTAGCCCAAATCTGATCTTGAGAGGTACACCATCTCCAATAAATTTTGTAGCCAAAGCCTACCCAAAAAGAGTCGTCTGTCGCAACCCAAGGCCTCCCTCTTACATTGACCTACATATAGAATCCCACCTAACCAAAATCCATTTAGATTGATCAAGTTTTCCAGACCATAAAAATTGTCTTGACAAAGCATCCATGCCCTTGATGAACTGATAGGGAGCTATTTGTATAAAACATCTATAAATGGGTAAATCTTGAACAACAAATTTTAAAAGCAACACTCTACCTGTAGTGGATAGCCATCTGAAAGTCCTATGATTCACCTTCCTTCTAAACTTATCAAGCATAGACTACAAAGAAGATTTAGGTAGAGGATGAGATGAAATTGGAATACCAAGATAAATGAAGGTGGGAGTCCCAACCTGAAATCTTAGAATGCAAACAATCCTGGCTTGAATAAGAGGAGGGGTATTGAAGAAGAAAATAGAAGACTTGTCCTTCATTAATCAATTGTCTAGAAGCACCAAGATATATGTCAAGAGACTGTCTAATATTTCCAGCTTCCCTGATAGTGGCAACTCCCAACAAAGCAAGTATCATCAACAAATTGAAGGTGGGAAAGAGGTGGCAAACTACTATCCCACTTCCACCCCTGAATGAGACCCTGCATGACTTGAAACTTGAGCAATCTTCCCAATACTTTCGCCATAATGATAAACAAATAAGGAGATAAAGGATCTCCTTGCCTTAATCCCCTTGGGGCATCAAATAGCTCTGATGGCTCATTATTAACAAGAACTATTAATAACATAAACCTTAATAACCAATACCATGAGCTATTATCTTAGAATTGGTTAGGTTACCCCCATTAATGCATGCTTTTAGTTTACCATCTAGGTGGGGAACACTTTAGATTGACTATTAGTGCATACTTTCTAAAAGCTCTCGAAAAGAGCTACAACAATGTAGGACGACATTATACTCACTGTAGTGTGTTTTATTATTTTTAGTTTTCTAGTCTATTTTCCATAATTTTATTTTTATTTTTCTAACCCTTCATTTTGCAATTTTTTTTAAAACTTCGACAACTAAAAAAAATAAAAATAAAATAAAATTTCATAAATAAATGCATGGGTGTGAAAAATGAGTTTCAATATTTCATCCGAAATAATTTTGATATCATTATGAAGTCATTTTGAATTTATAAAAATTACTTAAAGTTGCTATTTTATAAGGATTTTTATAATTTAGGAATTTCACATTTTTCATATTTTGAAGGTAAATTGATTTTCAGGATTTACATTTGCATTCACAAACAATAAATGAACTCTCCTTTATGAAAATTACAATTTCATTAAATGGGGATAGTTCATACGGTATTCCATTGACCATAATTTTGAATTTTCGGGGTAAAACTTTTCGGAGTCATAACTCCTGGCTCGTTGCTCAGATTGACTATTAGTGCATACTTTCTGAAAGCTCTCGAATAGAGCTACAACAGCGTAGGACATAATTATACTAACTGTAGTGTGTTTTAATATTTTTGGTTTTCAAGTCCATTTTCCATAAATTTTATTTTTATTTTTCTAACCCTTCCTTTGGAATTTTTTTTTAAACTTCGACGACTAAAATAAAAATTAAAAAAAATTAAAATTTCATAAATAAATGCATGGGTATGAAAAATGAGCTTCAATATTTCATCCGAAATAATTTTTATCTCATTCTGAAGTCATTTTGAATTTATAAAAATTATTTAAAATTGTTGTTTTATAAGAGTTTTTATAATTTCATAATTTCACATTTGTTTTCATATTTTGAAGGTAAATCGATTTTTCGGCTTTGCATTTGCATTCACATACAATAAATGAACTTCCCTTTATGAAAATTACAATTTCTTTAAAGGGGGTAGTTCATACAACATTCCATTGGCCATCATTTTGAATTTTAGGGGTAAAACTTCCCGGGGTCATAACTCCTCACTTGTTGCTCGGATTGACTATTAGTGCATATTTTCGGAAAGCTCTCGAAAAGAGCTACAACAATGTAGGATGTCATCATACTAACTATAGTGCATTTTAAAATTTTTAGATTTCTGGTCCTTTTTTCATAATTTTATTTTTATTTTTCTAACCCTTTTTGCAATTTTTTTATAAACTTCGGTGACTAAAATAAAAATAAAAACAAAATAAAATTTCATAAATAAATGCATGGATATTAAGAATGAGCTCCGATCCTTCATCTGAAATAATTTTGATCTCATTCTGAAGTCATTTCGAATTTATAATAATTATTTAAAGTTGCTATTTTATAAGGATTTTTATAATTTTAGAATTTCAATTTTTTTCATATTTTGAATGCAAATCGATTTTCAGGCTTTGCATTTGTATTCACAGACAATAAATGAACTTTACTTTATGAAAATTACAATTTCATTAAAGGGTTGCAGTTCATACGACATTCCATTGACCATCATTTTGAATTTTGAGGGTAAAACTTTTTGGGGTCATAACTCCTCGCTCGTTGCTTGGATTGACTATTAATGCATACTTTCTGAAGCTCTCGAAAAGATCTACGATAACGTAGGATGAAATAATACTGATTGTAGTGTGTTTTAATATTTTTGGTTTTCTAATCCATTTTCCATAATTTTATTTTGTTTTTCTAACCATTTTTTTTGCAATTTTTTTTAAACTTCGATGACTAAAATAATTTTTTTATAAATAAATACATGGGTGTGAAGAATGAGCTTTGATAATTCATCTGAAATAATTTTTATCTCATTCTGAAGTCATTTCGAATTTATAAAATTTATTTAACGTTGCTATTTTATAAGGATTTTTATAATTTTGGAATTTTACATTTTTTCATATTTTGAAGGTAAATCGATTTTCAGGCTTTACATTTGCATTCACAGACAATAAATGAACTTTCATTTATGAAAATTATAATTTCATTAAAGTGCGGTAGTTCATACGACATTCCATTGAGCATCATTTTGAATTTTAGGGGTAAAACTTTTTGGGGTTATAACTCCTCGCTCGTTGCTCGGATTGACTATTAGTGCATACTTTCTAAAAGCTCTCAAAAATAGCTACAACAACGTAGGACAACATTATACTGACTGTAGTGTGTTTTAATATTTTTGGTTTTCTTGTCCATTTTCCATATTTTTATTTTTCTAATCCTTCTTTTTGTAGATTTTTTTTAAACTTCGACGGCTAAAATAAAAATTAAAAATAAAATAAAATTTTATAAATAAATGCATGGGTGTAAAAAATAAGCTTCAATATTTCATCCAAAATAATTTTGATCTCATTCTGAAGTCATTTTGAATTTATAAAAATTAATTTAAAGTTGATGTTTTATAAGGATTTTTATAATTTTAGAATTTCACATTTTTTTCATATTTTGAAGGTAAATGGATTTTCAAGATTTGCATTTGCATTTAGAGAAAATAAATGAAATTCCCTTTATAAAAATTACAATTTCATTAAAGGGGGGTAGTTCATACAACATTCCATTGACCATCATTTTCAATTTTGTGGGCAAAACTTTGTAGGGTCATAATTCCTTGCTTATTGCTCGGATTGACTATTAGTGCATACTTTACAAAAAATCTCGAAAAGAGCTACAACAACGTAGGATGAAATCATACTGACTGTAGTGTGTTTTAATATTTTCAGTTTTCTAATCCATTTTCCATAATTTTATTATTATTTTTCCAACCCTTCTTTTTGGAGATTGTTTTTAAACTTCAACGACTAAAAAAAAAAATTAAAAAATTAAAATTTCATAAATAAATGCATGGGTGTGAAGAATGAGCTTTGATCCTTCATTCGAAATAATTTTTATCTAATTTTGAAGTCATTTCGAATTTATAAAAATTATTTAAAGTTGCTATTTTATAAGGATTTTTATAATTTCAGAATTTCACATTTTTCATATTTTGAAGGTAAATCGATTTTTAGGCTTTATATTTATATTCACAGACAATAAATGAACTTTCCTTTATGAAAATTACAATTTCATTAAAGGGGGGTAATTCATACGACATTCCATTGAGCATCATTTTAAATTTTTGGGGTAAAACTTCCGAGGTTATAACCTCCTCGCTCGTTGCTCGGATTGACAATTAGTGCATACTTTCTAAAAGTTCTCGAAAAGAGCTACAACAATGTAGGATGATATTATACTGACTGTAGTGTGTTTTAATATTTTTTGTTTTCTAGACTATTTTCCATAATTTTAATTTTATTTTTCTAACCCTTCCTTTTGCAAATTTTTTTAAAACTTCGGCGACTAAAATAAAAATTTAAAAAATTTAAAATTTTATAAATAAATGCATGGGTGTGAAAAATGAGCTTCAATATCTCATCCAAAATAATTTTTATCTCATTCTGAAGTCATTTTAAATTTATAAAAATTATTTAAAATTGTTGTTTTATAAGGATTTTTATAATTTCATATTTTTTTCATATTTTGAAGGTAAATCAATTTTACGAATTTGCATTTGCATTCACAGATAATAAATGAACTTCCATTTATGAAAATTATAATTTCTTTAAAGGGGAGTAGTTCATACAACATTCCATTGGCCATCATTTTGAATTTTGGGGGTAAAACTTCCTGGGGTCATAATTCCTCACTTGTTGCTCGATTAACTATTAGTGCATATTTTCGAAAAGCTCTCGAAAAGAGCTACAATAGCGTAGGATGTCATCATACTAACTATAGTGCATTTTAACATTTTCGGTTTTTTGGTCCTTTTTCCATAATTTTATTTTTATTTTTCTAACCCTTTTGCAGATTTTTTATAAACTTTAGTGACTAAAATAAAAATAAAATAAAATTTCATAAATAAATGCATTGGTATGAAGCATGAGCTCCGATCCTTCATCCGAAATAATTTTGATCTCATTCTGAAGTCATTTCGAATTTATAAAAATTATTTAATGTTGTTATTTTATAAGGATTTTTATAATTTCGGAATTTCATATTTTTCATATTTTGAATGTAAATCAAATTTCAGGATTTGCATTTGCATTCACAAAAAATAAATGAACTTTTCTTTATGAAAATTACAATTTCATTAAAGGGCAGTAGTTCATACGACATTCCATTGACCATCATTTTGAATTTTGAGTGTAAAAATTTTCGGGATCATAACTCCTCACTTTTTGCTCAGATTGACTATTAGTGCATACTTTTCGAAAGCTCTCGAAAAGAGCTACAGCAATGTAGGACGACATCATCCTAACTGTAGTGTGTTTTAATATTTTTAGTTTTCTAATCTATTTTTCATAAAATTTTATAAATAAATATGTGGGTGTGAAAAATGAGCTTCGATAATTCATCAGAAATAATTTTGATCTCATTCTGAAGTCATTTTGAATTTATAAAAATTATTTAAAGTTGCTATTGTATAAGGATTTTTATAATTTTGGAATTTCACATTTTTTCATATTTTGAAGGTAAATCGATTTTCAGGCTTTACATTTGCAATCACAAACAATAAATGAACTTTCCTTTATGAAAATTACAATTTCATTAAAGGGGGATAGTTCATACGACATTCCATTGAGCATCATTTTAAATTTTGGGGGTAAAACTTTCTCGGGTCATAACTCCTCGCTCGTTGCTCGAATTGACTGTTAGTGCATATTTTATGAAATCTCTCAAAAAGAGCTACAACAACGTAGGACGACATTATATTGACTGTAGTGTATTTTAATATTTTTGGTTTTCTAGTCCATTTTCCATCATTTTATTTTTATTTTTCTAACCCTTCCTTTTGCAGTTTTTTTTTAAACTTCAACGACTGAAATAAAAATTAAAAAAAATAAAATTTTATAAATAAATGCATGGGTGTGAAAAATGAGCTTCAATATTTCATCCAAAATAATTTTTATCTCATTCTGAAGTCATTTTGAATTTATAAAAATTATTTAAAGTTGATGTTTTATAAGAATTTTTATAATTTTGGAATTTCACATTTTTTCATATTTTGAAGGTAAATCAAATTTCAGGCTTTGCATTTGCATTCAGAGAAAATAAATTTAATTCCCTTTATGAAAATTACAATTTCATTAAAGGGGGGTAGTTCATACGACATTTCATTGGCCATCATTTTGAATTTTGGGGGTAAAACTTCCAAAGGTCCTAACTTCTTACTTGTTGCTCAAATTGACTATTAGCGCATACTTTCTGAAAGCTCTCGAAAAGAGCTATAACAACGTACGACGAAATCATAGTGACTCTAGTGTGTTTTTATATTTTTAATTTTCTAATCCATTTTCCATAATTTTATTATTATTTTTCCAACCCTTCTTTTTGGAGATTTTTTTAAACTTCGATGACTAAAATAAGATAAAAAAACAAATTCATAAATAAATGCAGGGGTGTGAAGAATGAGCTTCAATATTTCATCTGAAATAATTTTTATTTCATTCTAGAGACTATTCGAATTTATTAAAATTATTTAAAGTTGCTATTTTATAAGGATTTTTATAATTTTGGAATTTTATATTTTTCATATTTTGAAGGTAAATCGATTTTCAGGCTTTACATTTGCATTCACAGACAATAAATGAACTTTACTTTATGAAAATTATAATTTCATTAAACGGGGGTAGTTCATACAGCATTCCATTGACCATCATTTTGAATTTTGGGGGTAAAACTTTCTGGTGTCATAACTCCTCACTCATTGCCCACATTGACTATTAGTGCATACTTTCTGAAAGCTCTCGAAAAGAGCTACAACAATGTAGGATGACATTATACTAACTCTAGTGTGTGGTTTTTTTTTTTTTTTTATAGCAAAAAACCCCATGTGGGGCCGCCTTGGTCTGAGAGACCACGAACAGGGGGTTCTATACCGTCAAAGTCACCCGGGAGTCGCACCTGACTCGCCTGCACCAACATTATCAATTGGTTTTGGGTACCCAATTCAACTTTTTGGTAGGGTGGAGATTTGAACCTAGGACCTCCCTTGGAGGATTGCCCTCTCCTCTCCAACTCACCTACAACACATTTAAAGTTAATTGTAGTGTGTTTTAATATTTTTAGTTTTCTAATCCATTTTTCATAAAATTTTATAAATAAATATGTGGGTGTGAAGAATGAGATTCGATAATTCATCCAAAATAATTTTGATCTCATTCTGAAGTCATTTCAAATTTATAAAAAATATTTAAAGTTGTTATTTTATAAGGATTTTTATAATTTCAGAATTTCACATTTTTTCATATTTTGAAGGCAAATAAATTTTTAGGCTTTGCATTTGCATTCACAGATAATAAATGAACTTTCCTTTATGAAAATTACAATTTCATTAAAGTGCGGTAGTTCATACGGTATTCCATTGACCATCATTTTGAATTTTGGGGGTAAAAATTTTTGGGGTCATAACTCCTCGCTCGTTGCTCGGATTGACTATTAGTGCATAATTTTCGAAAGATATTGAAAAGAGTTAAAAAAATGTAGGACGACATCATACTAACTATAGTGTGTTTTAATATTTTCGGTTTTCTAATCCATTTTCCATAATTTTTATTTTTATTTTTCTAACCCTTCTTTTTGCAATTTTTTTTTAAACTTCAGCGACTAAAATAAAATTTTAAAAAAATTAAAATTTCATAAATAAATGCATGGATGTGAAGAATGATCTTTTATGCTTCATCCGAAATAATTTTGATCTCATTCTGAAGTCATTTCAAATTTATAAAAATTATTTAAAGTTGTTATTTTATAAGGATTTTTATAATTTTGGAATTTCACATTTTTTCATATTTTGAAGGTAAATCGATTTTTAGGCTTTACATTTGCATACACAAACTATAAATAAAATTTCATTTATGAAAATTACAATTTTATTAAAGTGCGGTAGTTCATACGGTATTCCATTGACCATCATTTTGAATTTTGGGGGTAAAACTTCTTGGGGTCATAACTCCTCGCTCGTTGCTCGGATTGACTATTAGTGCATACTTTTCAAAGCTCTTGAAAAGAGCTAAAACAATGTAGGACGACATCATATTGACTATAGTGTGTTTTAATATTTTTGGTTTTCTAATCCATTTTCTATAATTTTATTTTTATTTTTCTAACCCTTCTTTTTGCAAATTTTTTTAAACTTTAGCGACTAAAATAAAAATTTTAAAAAATTAAAATTTCATAAATAAATGCATGGGTGTGAAGAATGAGATTTTATGCTTCATCCGAAATAATTTTGATCTCATTCTAAAGTCATTTCAAATTTATAAAAATTATTTAAAGTTGCTATTTTATAAGGATTTTTATAATTTTGGAATTTCACATTTTTTCATATTTTGAAGGTAAATCGATTTTTAGGCTTTACATTTGCATACACAAACTATAAATAAACTTTCACTTATGAAAATTACAATTTCATTAAAGGGAGGTAGTTCATACGACATTCCATTGATCATCTTTTTGAATTTTGGAGGTAAAACTTTTCGGGGTCATAACTCCTTGCTCTTTGCTCGAATTGACTATTAGTGCATAATTTATGAAAGCTCTCGAAATGAGCTACAACACTGTAGGACACTATTATACTAATTGTAGTGTGTTTTAATATTTTTGTTTTTCTAGTCCATTTTCTATAATTTTATTTTTATTTTTCTAACCCTTTCTTTGGTAGATTTTTTTTAATAGTCAAATTTTGGATGAAGAATGAGCTTCGATCCTTCATCCAAAATAATTTTGATCTAATTCTGAAGTTATTTCGAATTTATAAAAATTATTATTATTATTATTATTATTTTGTATTTACATGGTGGAATCGATAGTCGCCACGAATCCGGGCAGGTTGTCCGCTTTTTTATGGCCGCCACAGTATTCTTTATGAAAAATAAAATTTCATCAAAGGGGGGTAGTTCATACGACATTTCATTGATCATCATTTTGAATTTTGGGGGCAAAACTTTACGGGGTCATAACTCCTCGCTCGTTGCTCGAATTGACTATTAGTGCATAATTTTCAAAAGCTCTCGAAAAGAGCTACAACACCGTAGGATGACATTATACTAACTATAGTGTGTTTTAATAATTTTGTTATTCTAGTACATTTTCCATAATTTTATTTTTATTTTTCTAACCCTTTCTATTGCATTTTTTTTTTAACTTTGACAACGTGAAAAATGAGAATCAATATTTCATCTACATAATTTTGATCTCATTCTTAAGTCATTTCGAATTTATAAAAAATATTTAAAGTTGTTAATTTATAAGGATTTTTGTAATTTCAGAATTTCACATTTTTTCATATTTTGAAGACAAATCAATTTTTAGGCTTTGCATTTGCATTCACAGACAATAAATGAACTTTCTTTTATGAAAATTACAATTTCATTAAAGTGCGGTAGTTCATATGGTATTCCATTGGCCATCATTTTGAATTTTGGGGGTAAAAATTTTTGGGGTCATAACTCCTCGCTCGTTGCTCGGATTGACTATTAGTGCATAATTTTCGAAAGATCTTGAAAAGAGTTAAAAAAATGTAGGATGACATCATACTAACTATAGTGTGTTTTAATATTTTCGGTTTTCTAATCCATTTTCCATAATTTTTATTTTTATTTTTCTAACCCTTCTTTTTGCAATTTTTTTTTAAACTTCAGCGACTAAAATAAAATTTTAAAAAAATTAAAATTTCATAAATAAATTCATGGATGTGAAGAATGAGCTTTTATGCTTCATCCGAAATAATTTTGATCTCATTCTGAAGTCATTTCAAATTTATAAAAATTATTTAAAGTTGTTATTTTATAAGGATTTTTATAATTTTGGAATTTCATATTTTTTCATATTTTGAAGGTAAATCGATTTTTAGGCTTTACATTTGCATACACAAACTATAAATAAACTTTCATTTATGAAAATTACAATTTTATTAAAGTGCGGTAGTTCATACGGTATTCCATTGACCATCATTTTGAATTTTGGGGGTAAAACTTCTTAGGGTCATAACTCCTCGCTCGTTGCTCGGATTGACTATTAGTGCATACTTTTCGAAAGCTCTTGAAAAGAGCTAAAACAATGTAGGAAGACATCATACTGACTATAGTGTGTTTTAATATTTTTGGTTTTCTAATCCATTTTCTATAATTTTATTTTTATTTTTCTAACCCTTCTTTTTGCAAATTTTTTTAAACTTTAGCGACTAAAATAAAAATTTTAAAAAATTAAAATTTCATAAATAAATGCATGGGTGTGAAGAATGAGATTTTATGCTTCATCCGAAATAATTTTGATCTCATTCTAAAGTCATTTCAAATTTATAAAAATTATTTAAAGTTGCTATTTTATAAGGATTTTTATAATTTTGGAATTTCACATTTTTTCATATTTTGAAGGTAAATCAATTTTTAGGCTTTACATTTGCATACACAAACTATAAATAAACTTTCACTTATGAAAATTACAATTTCATTAAAGGGAGGTAGTTCATACGACATTCCATTGATCATCTTTTTGAATTTTGGGGGTAAAACTTTTCGGGGTCATAACTCCTTGCTCTTTGCTCGAATTGACTATTAGTGCATAATTTATGAAAGCTCTCGAAATGAGCTACAACACTGTAGGACGCTATTATACTAATTGTAGTGTGGTTTAATATTTTTGTTTTTCTAGTCCATTTTCTATAATTTTATTTTTATTTTTCTAACCCTTTCTTTGGTAGATTTTTTTTAATAGTCAAATTTTGGATGAAGAATGAGCTTCGATCCTTCATCCAAAATAATTTTGATCTAATTCTGAAGTTATTTCGAATTTATAAAAATTATTATTATTATTATTATTATTTTGTATTTACATGGTGGAATCGATAGTCGCCACGAATCCGGGTAGGCTGTCTAGTTTTTTATGGCCGCCACAGTATTCTTTATGAAAAATAAAATTTCATCAAAGGGGGGTAGTTCATACGACATTTCATTGATCATCATTTTGAATTTTGGGGGCAAAACTTTACGGGGTCATAACTCCTCGCTCGTTGCTCGAATTGACTATTAGTGCATAATTTTCAAAAGCTCTCGAAAAGAGCTACAACACTGTAGGACGACATTATACTAACTATAGTGTGTTTTAATAATTTTGTTATTCTAGTCCATTTTCCATAATTTTATTTTTATTTTTCTAACCCTTTCTATTGCATTTTTTTTAAACTTTGACAACGTGAAAAATGAGAATCAATATTTCATCTACATAATTTTGATCTCATTCTTAAGTCATTTCGAATTTATAAAAAATATTTAAAGTTGTTAATTTATAAGGATTTTTGTAATTTCAGAATTTCACATTTTTTCATATTTTGAAGACAAATCGATTTTTAGGCTTTGCATTTGCATTCACGGACAATAAATGAACTTTCTTTTATGAAAATTACAATTTCATTAAAGTGCGGTAGTTCATATGGTATTCCATTGACCATCATTTTGAATTTTGGGGGTAAAACTTTTTGGGGTCATAACTCCTCGCTCGTTGCTCAAATTGACTATTAGTGCATATTTTTCGAAAGCTCTTGAAAAGAGCTAAAACAATGTAAGATGACATCATATTGACTATAGTGTGTTTTAATATTTTCGGTTTTCTAATCCATTTTCCATAATTTTATTTTTATTTTTCTAACCCTTCTTTTTGCAATTTTTTTTAAACTTCAACGACTAAAATAAAAATTTTAAAAAATTAAAATTTCATAAATAAATGCATGGGTGTGAAGAATGAGCTTTTACGCTTCACCGGAAATAATTTTGATCTCATTCCGAAGTCATTTCAAATTTATAAAAATTATTTAAAGTTGCTATTTTATAAGGATTTTTATAATTTTGGAATTTCACATTTTTTCATATTTTGAAGGTATATTGATTTTTAGGATTTACATTTGCATACACAAACTATAAATAAACTTTCATTTATGAAAATTACAATTTCATTAAAGGGAGGTGGTTCATACGACATTCCATTGATCATCATTTTGAATTTTGGGGGTAAAACTTTTTCGGGTCATAACTCGTCGCTCGTTGCTCGGATTGACTATTAGTGCATAATTTATGAAATCTCTCTAAAAGAGCTACAACACCGTAGGACGCTATTATACTAATTGTAGTGTGTTTTGATATTTTTGTTTTTCTAGTCCATTTTCTATAATTTTATTTTTATTTTTCTAACCCTTTCTTTGGTAGATTTTTTTTAATAGTCAAATTTTGGATGAAGAATGAGCTTCGATCCTTCATCCAAAATAATTTTGATCTAATTCTGAAGTTATTTCGAATTTATAAAAATTATTTAAAGTTGCTATTTTATAAGGATTTTTATAATTTCAGAATTTCACATTTTTTTATATTTTGAAGACAAATTTATTTTCAGGCTTTGCATTTGTATTCATAGAAAACAAATGAACTTTCCTTTATGACTTCCTGGGGTCATAACTTTCCTTTATAGGGATTTTTATAATTTCAGAATTTCTAATTTTTTATATTTTGAAGGTAAATTCATTTTCAGGCTTTGCATTTACATTCACAAACAATAAATGAAATTCCCTTAAAATTTTAATTTCTTTAAAGGGGGGTAGTTCATACAACATTCAATTGGCCATCATTTCAAATTTTGGGGGCAAAACATCCTGAGGTCATAACTCCTCGCTCGTTGCTCGGATTGACTATTAGTGCATTCTTTATGAAAGCTCTCGAAAAGAGCTACAACAACGTACGACGAAATTATACTGATTGTAGTGTGTTTTAATATTTTTGGTTTTCTAGTTTATTTTTCATAATTTTATTTTTATTTTTCTAACCATTCCTTTTGCAGATTTTTTTAAAACTTCGACGGCTAAAATAAAAATTAAAATTTCATAAATAAATGCATGGGTGTGAAAAATGAGCTTCAAATATTTCATCCAAAAAAAATTTGATCTCATTATGAAGTCATTTTGAATTTATAAAAATTATTTAAAATTGTTGTTTTATAAGGATTTTTTAAATTTCAAAATTTCATATTTTTTTATATTTTGAAGGTAAATTGATTTTACGGCTTCGCATTTGCATTCAAAGACAATAAAGGAACTTCCTTTTATGAAAATTACAACTTCTTTAAAGGGGGGTAGTTCATACAACATTCCATTGGCCATCATTTTGAATTTTGGAGATAAAACTTTTCGCGATAATTTTTATTTTATTTATGGAAAACATCCCGAAAGGGATGCCACTTTCGGGTAAGACCCAAGTAGGCAGGGGTATCCATTCCGCAAAAAATGCCCAGGACTCGAACCTGGCCTACCACCTTTGACATACTCAAGGAGCAAATAAACACACAAAACCAATTTAAAAATAAGTAAATAACAACAAAAATAATAAAATAAAATAAAAAACATGCTCCTTGAGTGTTTTAAAAACAAAAGCACAACCAAACCTGCACAATAAGATAAAATAAATCACAACACGAACCACATATAAAAACTCAAGAACCACATAACAAAACACAAATAAGAAAAAGACAACACAACACTACAAACACATAACAAAAAGAAAACATTAAAAATAAACACAACCAAAACCTAAAAAATTTAAAAAATAAAATATAAATATAAATAAAAAACAACCAACAACATACAATAAACAAAAACAAAAAACATAGAAAATACTCACACATAAAAACATGAATTAACACAAACAAAGAGAAACCCAAGAACAAGAACGAAAAAACACAATAACAAGAACAAAAAAACATTAAAAAAAAAAAAACACAAAACAACAAAAACACAAGAACAACAAAAAACAACACAAAGAACACAAAAACAAAACAAAACAAAAGAACCCACCCACCTTAAAAAAACTATAAAAAAAAACAAAAAGAAAAAATTGAACATAGCAATGACCTATCTAGACCAGAAGACTATTAAGGCAAGAATAAATAGAGGAAACAAAAGAAAGAATAGAATGATCTAGGGAACTAAAAAAAACTGAATGAACCAAAGAGAAGCAAAAAAAAAAACAAGAAGAAACTTCCTAATTTCATTCTGAAGTCATTTTGAATTTATAAAAATTATTTAAAATTGTTGTTTTATAAGGATTTTTATAATTTCATATTTTTTTCATATTTTAAAGGTAAATCGATTTTCAGGCTTTGCATTTGCATTCACAGACAATAAATGAACTTTCATTTATGAAAATTACAATTTCATTAAAGGGCGGTAGTTCATACGACAATCCATTGACCATCATTTTGAATTTTGGGGGTGAAATTTTTCGGGGTCATAACTCCTCGCTTGTTTCTCGGATTGACTATTAGTGCATACTGTCTGAAAGCTCTCGAAAAGAGCTACAACAATGTAGGACAACATCATATTGACTGTAGTGTGTTTTAATATTTTTTGTTTTCTAATCCCATTTCCATAATTTTATTTTTCTTTTTCTAACCCTTCTTTTTCAGATTTTTTTTAAGCTTCGACGACTAGAATAAAAATATAAAAAAATTAAAATTTCAAAAATAAATAAATGGGTGTGAAGAATGAGCTTCGATCCTTCATCCAAAATAATTTTGATCTCAAACTGAAATCATTTCAAATTTATAAAAATTATTTAATATTGTTATTTTATAAGGATTTTTATAATTTTGGAATTTCATATTTTTTCATATTTTAAAGGTAAATCAATTTTCAGGCTTTACATTTGCATTCACACACAATAAATGAACTTTTCTTTATGAAAAATACAATTTCATTAAAGGGGGGTAGTTCATACAACATTCCATTGATCATCATTTTGAATTTTGGGGGCAAAACTTTACGGGGTCATAACTCCTCGCTCGTTGCTCGAATTGACTATTAGTGCATAATTTTCAAAAGCTCTCGAAAAGAGCTACAACACCGTAGGACGACATTATACTAATTGTAGTGTGTTTTAATAATTTTGTTATTCTAGTACATTTTCCATAATTTTATTTTTATTTTTCTCACCCTTTCTATTGTATTTTTTTTTTAAACTTTGACAACGTGAAAAATGAAAATCAATATTTCATCCAAAATAATTTTGATCTCATTCTTAATTTATTTCGAATTTATAAAAAATATTTAAAGTTGTTATTTTATAAAGATTTTTATAATTTCAGAATTTCATATTTTTTCATATTTTGAAGGCAAATCGATTTTTAGGCTTTGCATTTGCATTCATAGACAATAAATGAACTTTCCTTTATGAAAATTATAATTTCATTAAAGTGCGGTAGTTCATACAGTATTCCATTGACCATCATTTTGAATTTTGGAGGTAAAACTTCTTGGGGTCCTAACTCCTCGCTCGTTGCTCGGATTGATTATTAGTGCATACTTTATAAAGCTCTTGAAAAGAGCTAAAACAATGTAGGATGACATCATACTGACTATAGTGTGTTTTAATATTTTTGGTTTTCTAATACATTTTCTATAATTTTATTTTTATTTTTCTAACCCTTCATTTTTGCAATTTTTTTTAAACATCAGCGACTAAAATAAAAATTTTAAAAAATTAAAATTTCATAAATAAATGCATGGGTGTGAAGAATGAGCTTTTATGCTTCATCCGAAATAATTTTGATCTCATTCTGAAATCATTTCAAATTTATAAAAATTATTTAAAGTTGCTATTTTATAAGGATTTTTATAATTTTGGAATTTCACATTTTTTCATATTTTGAAGGTAAATCGATTTTTAGGCTTTACATTTGCATACAAAAACTATAAATAAACTTTCATTTATGAAAATTACAGTTTCATTAAAGGGAGGTAGTTCATATGACATTCCATTGATCATCATTTTGAATTTTGGGGGTAAAACTTTTCGGGGTCATAACTCCTCGCTCGTTGCTCGGATTGACAATTAGTGCATAATTTATGAAAGCTCTCGAAAAGAGCTACAACACCGTAGGACGCTATTATACTAATTGTAGTGTGTTTTAATATTTTTGTTTTTCTAGTCCATTTTCTATAATTTTATTTTTATTTTTCTAACCCTTTCTTTGGTAGATTTTTTTTAATAGTCAAATTTTGGATGAAGAATGAGCTTCGATCCTTCATTCAAAATAATTTTTATCTAATTTTGAAGTTATTTCGAATTTATAAAAATTATTTAAAGTTGCTATTTTATAAGGATTTTTATAATTTCGGAATTTCACATTTTTTCATATTTTGAAGGCAAATTTATTTTCAGGCTTTGCATTTGCATTCACAGAAAACAAATGAACTTTCCTTTATGACTTCCTGGGGTCATAACTTTCCTTTATAGGGATTTTTATAATTTCAGAATTTCTAATTTTTTATATTTTGAAGGTAAATTCATTTCAGGCTTTGCATTTACATTCACAAACAATAAATGAACTTCCTTTATTAAAATTTCAATTTCTTTAAAGGGGGGTAGTTCATACAACATTCAATTGGCCATCATTTCGAATTTTGGGGGAAAAACTTCCTAGGGTCATAACTCCTCGCTCATTGCTCGGATTGACTATTAGTGCATTCTTTCTGAAAGCTCTTGAAAAGAGCTACAACAATGTACGACAAAATTATACTGATTGTAGTGTGTTTTAATATTTTTGGTTTTCTCGACTTTCGAGTGGGAAAATTTCTTAGCAGGCGATAGGTGATGTTCTAGGGTTTGTGGAGCGAAGGAAAATCCAGGGCATCAGGTGGGTTGCCGTAGTGTTTTTCTGGTTTCTGTGGATTTGAAGGAAAGTCTGCTGCCCCAGGAGGGCCCAATGGGGACTCCTCCGGATCCTCTCTCTGGGAGAAAGAGCTCTTACGCTGAATTGTTAAAAGAAAATTCTTCGTCTTCTAATGACGAAGCTCGGAGAAATACTCTTCATACGCTCTTCAAGAACACTGGAAAGATCTCAACAACACATCGAGTCAATGGATGCCTTCCGCAATCCGCCTCAAGACCCAAGATTGTTATCGAGCCAAATATGGTCGAAGACACAATCATATACAGAGCCAACCATGATCTGATCTATAAATTCATGGGTATCCGCCCTACCCTAAATTTCTTGCATACCTGGGTCAGACAAAACTGGGAGCCTCATGGTGAGTACTCCTTATGGTTTATTAGCAATGGGTATTTCATTGTTAGTTTTTCTTCTCTAGCCGATAGAAACAGGGCTTTTGAATCAAAAAAGAGGAACCACGGTCCGACAAGGTTATTTGTTCAACCCTGGAGAGTGGGTTTCGATCCTCGTATTGAACCCATGGCTGTCCCGATTTGGATCCGGTTGTACGCTCTTCCAATGGAGTTTTGGGGTGAGCAGGTTCTAGAAATGATCGATAACTCCCTCGGTAGACATCTGGGCGTCTCCAAAGACACCATAGAAGGAAACACAACTATTTTTGCAAGAATTTGTGTGGAAATGGATATTAGCCAGCCTCTACCGACAGAGGTGGAACTTGAACTCGGCAGGACTATCTTGGATCCAACAGCTAGATTATGAGGCTCTGCCCTTCAGATGCAGAGTTTGCCACAAACATGGGCATTTGGCCCGGTTTTGTCCAAATATTTTGAACACAAAAATGGAGGCCCCGCTTGGAATGCCAAATCGCCCTAGAGAGGGTAAGTCTACTCTTACCAAAGAACCATCCAATACTCCTCAGGGTAATGATGTTCAGAAAGATGGCTTTGAACAGCCCAAAAGAAGGAGAAAGCAAAAGAAAAATGGTAAGGAGCAATCACAACTCAAGCCAGCCAATAGGTATGAAATTTTTAAGACACTAGTGGACCAAGAGGATCAAGTCATGGAAGGAGTGGATGGGAATATTGAGGACAATAACATCCACGCTCATGCTTCTCCTTCATCTCCCCCAGTCTTAGAACAGGTGATTGAGCACACTGAGTTACCGCAGTCAGAGAATGCAGGGGCATTGATAGTGCACTCCCAAGCGCAGCCAATAATCAAGGATGTCAGCATGGGAATTGCAGAAAAGAACAGAGAAAGGCCAGCCCTAGGGATAACTCAGGTGGAGAAGAGATCCAAAAATAGCAACTCTCAAGGAGCGGGCAAAAAATCAAATAAGGACCTGCTAGCAGTTCAAGGAGACAAGCTGATCACTGGAGGATCGGTGAGGACAATTGATTCTTACTGCTCTCAAGGTTTTCAATGATTATTAAATCATGGAATATTAGGGGTTTAAACAGTAGAACCCATCAATCTGTTGTTCAAAGACTCTTAGGAAAATGCAAAACAGATTTTTTGCTTATCCAGGAGACCAAAATGTCGTTAGATCTTATGTGTAAAACAGTTAACAGAATTTGGAGGGGTGCTGGTCATATGGATGTGGCGGCCCAAGGTGCCTCAAGGGGGATTGTCACTCTTTGGAACTCTCTGGAATGGACTGCAATAGAACATATAGCCTGGAGGGGTGTCCTCACATCTCATTTTAGGAATAATGTCACAACCGAACATGTTTTAATCACAAATTTTTATGGGGCTCAAACCCTTGATGGCCAGAGGCTTCAATGGAAAGTTGTGCATAACATGAGGACCTCAAGGGAAGATTTAGACTGGATTATTGTTGGGGATTTTAATGCTAAATTATCTTCTAGAGATCAGGAAGGAGGAACCCCAATTTTGGACCCAGGGGATCGACTTCTGATTGCCCAAGTCCAGGCTTTTCACCTAGTGGATATTAAAGGCCCTGGACCCAACTTTACTTGGACTAACAAGAGGAGGGAGCCACATAGCCGAAAGGTAAAGCTAGACCATTTTTTGGTTTCAGAGGAGGCATTCGTAAAATGGAATACAAAATTCCAGATTTTGGAGGGCCCGATTTCTGATCACTTTCCCATTTTGTTGGAGGGAGGGATTACGACAGGGCAGCATCACAAACCCTTTAAATTTGAGAATTTTTGGTTACAAAAAGAGGATCTTCGAAAGAAAATTCCACAGTGGTGGGAGGAAGGTCGTCTACCTTTTGGGACAGCAATGTTTAGATTCCACAAATAGCTTCATTATGTCAAAGCTCAACTGAAACAATGGAGGCAAGCTAACAAGACAGACTTCCAGATCCAAAGAGCTCCTTTGGTGGCCAGATGGGATGAGGTTCAAAAACACTTTAGGGAAGGAACAATTACAGAGCAGCTCAAAGCCGAGGATGATGCCTTGCGTAAAGCGGTTGAGGACATTGATAACCAAGAGGAGACCTACTTGAAACAAAGAGCAAGAACCACTTGGTTATTGGAAGGTGATAGAAATACCAAATTTTTCCATCGGTCAGCCTATGCTAGGAGACAGATGAATAACATGGAAGCTCTTCAAGATGAGAATGGACATTCCTTTGATACTCTCCCTGGTATGCATTCCCATTCAATGGATTATTTTTCTAAACTTTTTAAGGCAAGTATGGAGCAAGATGTAGAGGCTCAAAATGAAGTGATTGATGTCATACCCTCTGTTATCTCTAAAGAAGAAAATCAGGCCCTTCTTAAACCCATTGGTAGAGACGAATTGAAGAATGTGGTCTTTGGAATGAGTACCGGCAAAACTCCAGGACCAGATGGCTTTCCAATTGAGTTTTTTCAGGCCTTTTGGGATACTTTGGATGAGGATGTTTTGGCTGTCGTTGAGGAGTCCAGAGGTAATAAAAGAATGCTTAAGGCATTAAATCATACCTTCATCACTTTAATTCCAAAAGGGGAGGAGGGGGTTCACATTTCAGATTATAGACCTATTGCCTTATGCAATGTGATTTATAAAATAATCACAAAGGTAATGGCTGAATGGCTAAAACCCCTTTTACATAACATTATCTCCTCAGAGCAAGGGGGTTTTGTAGAGGGTAGACAGATCTTGGATGGGGTGGTTCTCGCTCAGGAGGCAATCCATACAATGCAAAAATCTGGTAATAAAGGAATGTTCATTAAATTGGATATGTCAAAGGCTTATGATAGGGTGGAGTGGAGTTTCTTGTCAAAGGTGATGGCAGCCTTTGGTTTCTCTCAGGACTGGATAGATTGGGTCATGAGTTGTGTTTCTACGCCGTCTTATTCTGTTTTAATCAAGGGTCTTCCCTCGCAACCTTTTGGAGCCACACGTGGTCTTCGTCAAGGGGACCCTTGCTCTCCCTATCTTTTCCTCATTTTGGCTGAAGGATTAGGTAGACTTTTCTTGAGGAGAAGACATCAAGGCTTGCTAACAGGTATCAAGGTGGGTGAGGAAATTTTGACTCACTTACAGTTTGTGGATGATACAGGATTGGTTGGAGTGGCCAGCTTCAGGGAAGCTAGAGTAATCAGAGATACTCTTAATGTCTACCTTAGGGCTTCAAACCAAGTCATCAATGATAAAAAATCCAAAGTGGTCTTTTTCAATCTTGACCAAAGGCTACAAGACAAAGTTATAGAGATCTTGGGATTCACAAGGACTTCTCTTCCAGTGGTTTACTTGGGGGTTCCTTTGCATTTCAAAAAATTAAAAATAGATATCTGGAAGGATCTTTTGGATGGTATCAAAGATAGAATGAATCATTGGTCTCATAAATGGTTAAGCTATGGGGGTAGATTAACTTTCTTACAGTCAGTCATTCAGGCCATGCCAATTTATAAATTCTCTATCCTGGCTGCCCCACATACTATATGGAAAGAGCTGGATAAAATGGCTAGAAGATTTTTATGGGAAGGAGCAAAAGGGGAGAGGAAATGGGCCTTAGTTGGTTGGGATAAAGTTACCCAACCCAAGGAAAAAGGAGGGTTGGGACTGAGAAGCTCCAAGCTAAATAATAAAGCTCTGGCTGGAAAGCTGTACTGGAGGTGGATTTCCCAACCAACCTCCTTATTCAGTAGAATCCTAACTAGTAAATATTTGGGTCATGTTCACCCCAATGAGGTGGGCCGTTTCCCTCTGGATGGTATTGGATCCTTAGTGTGGCAGGCTCTCAAGCTTGGATCTCAGGTTATTAAAGACCAATTGTTTTGGAAAGTGGGGAGAGGGGAGAAGGCACGTTTCTGGACTGATTCATGGGACCAGTACCCACCCATCATTGTTGAGTTCCCTGAATTACAACCAATTAAATCCGCCATAGAAGCCAAGGGTTGGGTCCAAATTGAAAGTTACTTCAACACTAGTCAAATGGGGGAGTATAAGTTTAAGAAGTTTAAGAGGTTGGAGGAGTGGCCAATTTCAATCCCTCCGGAGCTGGCACCCATCTTGACCAAAATCTTGACAAAAAGGTTTCTCACAGGGAGAGACGAGGAGGATGAATTAGCTTGGGGCTATGGGAACCTTGGTGTATATACAGTGAAGGACGGATACGACAAGATCCTCCCAGAGCCTCCCCCACATTCATTTTCGGTTGAGGATTGGAGAAAGATTTGGCACTCCAAGGGCTGGCCGAAAGTAAACTTCTTTGCCTGGCAGCTTTATGCACAATGGAATTCTCACTTTTGACAATCTCAGATGTAGAGGAATCATCGGTCCATCTCAATGTGTTTTATGCCATAAGAACGAGGAAACAACTGATCACCTGATGTTTGAGTGCCCTTTCACGCGTCAGATTTGGAAGCGTTGGCTATCTTGCTATAAAATTCAAATTAATGGTGACTTGAATCGGACCAATATTTGGGAAATATGGAAGAGGGGCAGATTTAAATCTAAAGCTCTTCGAATTGGTTGGGAGCTTGGCTTATTCTTCATTTGGTGGCAAGTGTGGTTGGAGAGAAATGCTCGTATTTTTAGAGAAACTTTCTCCTCGCTAGATGGAGTTTGGTAGGTCATCTGGAGCAAAGTCACAGAAACTGTTGCCATCTATGCTAAAGAGGAAATTCAGGTTGGTCCTGGGCCACTGGAAGAGGGAGCTGAAGAGCAAGAGAGACAGGATAGAGCTAGCTGGAAACCACCCCCAAAAGGTTGGATCAAAATCAATACTGATGGAGCTGCAAAGGGCAATCCGGGTAGTGCCAAAATTGGAGTGGTTTGCCGGGATCATGCTGGTTCAGTGCTCTATTGGGAACTGCAAGGCTTGGGAAGAGCCACAAACAATGAAGCAAAAGCCATTGCTATCAAATCTGCTTCCATCTGGGTAGTTAATCAGGGCCACAGGAGGATAATTCTCGAATCTGATTCTCAAATTCTGGTTGGAGCTCTAGACTGCATGAGGAACTTTGCTTCGAAAGCATGGAGGTTGAGGATTATGGTCTCTCAAATCAAGGAATTATGGAGGGAATTAGATGATGTGATCCCCGTTTATGTGAGTAGAAATTTAAATAAAGCGACCGATTTCCTGGCGAAGATGGGTGCTGAGAAAGAGGTAGGGGTGCAGCTGCATAGTGACATGCCTTTGGAGGATGAGGTGATTAGGCAGGGTCTTGAAAGATCCCTGAGACAATGAGCAAAGAAAATGCTAAGGGTGGTTTTTGTCGCGATATCGCGACTTGTTGCGCCGTCGCGGCCTATGGAGGGAAGCTGTCGCGATATCGCGACATGTTGCGCCGTCGCGGCCTTTGGAGGGAAGCTGTCGCGATATCGCGACATGTTGCACCGTCGCGGCCTTTGGAGGGAAGTTGTCGCGATATCGCGACATGTTGCGCCGTCGCGGCCTTTGGAGGGAAGCTGTCGCGATATCGTGACATGTTGCGCCGTCGCGGCCTTTGGAAGGAAGCTGTCGCGATATCGCGACATGTTGCGCCATCGCGGCCTTTGGAAGGAAGTTGTCGCGATATCGCGACATGTTGCGCCGTCGCGGCCTTTGGAGGAAAGTTGTCGCGATATCGCGACATGTTTCGCCGTCGTGGCCTTTGGAGGAAAGTTGTCGCGATATCGCGACATGTTGCGCCATCGCGGCCTTTGGAGGAAAGCTGTCGCGATATCGCGACATGTTGCGCCGTCGCGGTTTTCGGAGGAAAGTTGTCGCGATATCGCGACATGTTGCGTCGTCGCGGCCATGGGAGGAAAGTTGTCGCGATATCGCGACATGTTGCGCCGTCGCGGCCACTGGAGGATAGTTGTCGCGATTTCGCGACATGTTGCTCTGTCGCGGCCGAGGAAGGATTTTTGTCGCGATATCGCGACATGTCGCGATATCGCGACATGTTGCTCTGTCGCGGCCAAGGAAGGATAGTTGTCGCGATATCGCGACATGTCGCGATTTCGCGACTTGTTGCCCCGTCGCGGCCAAGGATGGATAGTTGTCACGAAATCGTGACATGTCGCGATTTCACGACATGTCGCTCCGTCGCGGTCAAGGATGGTTAGTTGCCGCGATATCGCGACATGTCGCGATTTCGTGACTTGTTGAATTTTTGTGGTCTGAGGTGGTTTGTGTCGCATTTTTGCGCCTTGTAATCTTGTGTTTTCTTTGTTTTCGGCTGGGAAGGGTCTTCTCCCTTGTGTAACTGATCTTTGTTTTAATACAAGTTTTTTTTCAATTTTTTCAAAAAAAACATATTTTTGGTTTTCTAGTTTATTTTTCATAATTTTATTTTTATTTTTCAAACCATTCCTTTTGCAGATTTTTTTAAAACATCGGTGGCTAAAATAAAAATTAAAATTTCATAAATAAATGCATGGGTGTGAAAAATGAGCTTCAAATATTTCATCCAGAAAAAATTTGATCTCATTATGAAGTCATTTTGAATTTATAAAAATTATTTAAAATTGTTGTTTTATAAATATTTTTATAATTTTAAAATTTCATATTTTTTTATATTTTGAAGGTAAATCGATTTTTTGGCTTTGCATTTGCATTCAAAGACAATAAATGAACTTCCCTTTATGAAAATTATAATTTATTTAAAGGGGGGTAGTTCATACAACGTTCCATTGGCCATCATTTTGAATTTTAGGGGTAAAACTTTTCGCGATCATTTTTATTTTATTTATGGAAAATATCCTGAAAGGGATGCCACTTTCGGTTAAGACCCAAGTAGGCAGGGGTATCCATTTTGCCAAAAATACCCAGGACTCGGACCTAGCCTACCACCTTTGACATACTCAAGGAGCAAATAAACACACAAAACTAATTTAAAAATAAGTAAATAACAACGAAAATAATAAAATAAAATAAAAAACATGTTCCTTGAGTGTGTAAAAAACAAAAGCACAACCAAACCTGCATAATAAGATAAAATAAATCACAACACGAACCACATATAAAACTCAAGAACCACATAACAAAACACAAATAAGACAAAAACAACACAACACTACAAACACATAACAAAAAAAAACATTAAAAATAAACACAACCAAAACCTAAAAAATTTAAAAAATAAAATATAAATATAAATAAAAAACAACCAACAACATACAATAAACAAAAACAAAAAACATAGAAAATACTCACACATAAAAACATGAATTAACACAAACGAAGAGAAACCCAAGAACAAGAACGAAAAAACACAATAACAAGAACAAAAAAACATTAAAAAAAAAAAAAAACACAAAACAACAAAAACACAAGAACAACAAAAAACGACACAAAGAACACAAAAACAAAACAAAACAAAAGAACCCACCCACCTTAAAAAAACTATAAAAAACAAAAAAAAAATTGAACATAACAATGACCTATCTAGACCAGAAGACTATTAAGGCAAGAATAAATAGAGGAAACAAAAGAAAGAATAGAATGATCTAGGGAACTAAAAAAAACTGAATGAACCAAAGAGAAGCAAAAAAAAAACAAGAAGAAACTTCCTGGGGTCATAACTCCTCGCTCGTTGCTCGGATTGACTATTAGTGCATATTTTCGGAAAGCTCTCGAAAAGAGCTACAACAACGTAGGGCGGCATCATACTAACTGTAGTGTGTTTTAACATTTTTGGCTTTCTGGTCCATTTTCCAGAATTTTATTTTTATTTTTCTAACCCTTCCTTTTGCAGATTTTTTTAAACTTCGATGACTAAAATAAAAATTAAAAAAATTAAAATTTCATAAATAAATGCATGGGTGTGAAGAATGAGCTTCAATATTTCATCCGAAATAATTTTGATCTCATTCTGAAGTCATTTTGAATTTATAAAAATTATTTAAAGTTGTTATTTTATAAGGATTTTTATAATTTCGGAATTTCACATTTTTTCATATTTTGAAGGTAAATCGATTTTCAGGCTTTGCATTTGCATTCATAGATAATAAATGAACTTCCCTTTATGAAAATTACAATTTCATTAAAGGGGGGTAGTTCATACGACATTCCATTGGCCATCATTTTGAATTTTGGGGGTAAAACTTCCTAGGGTCATAACTCCTCGCTCGTTGCTCGGATTGACTATTAGTGCATATTTTCGAAAGCTCTCGAAAAGAGCTACAACAACGTAGGATGACATCATACTAACTGTAGTGTGTTTTAACATTTTTGGCTTTCTAGTCCATTTTCCAGAATTTTATTTTTATTTTTCTAACCCTTCCTTTTGCAGATTTTTTTTAAACTTCGATGACTAAAATAAAAATTAAAAAAATTAAAATTTCATAAATAAATGCATGGGTGTGAAGAATGAGCTTCAATATTTCATCCGAAATAATTTTGATCTCATTCTGAAGTCATTTCGAATTTATAAAAATTATTTAAAGTTGTTATTTTATAAGGATTTTTATAATTTCACAATTTTTTCATATTTTGAAGGTAAATCGATTTTCAGGCTTTGCATTTGCATTCACAGATAATAAATGAACTTCCCTTTATGAAAATTACAATTTCATTAAAGGGGGTAGTTCATACGACATTCCATTGGCCATCATTTTGAATTTTGGGGGTAAAACTTCCCGGGGTCATAACTCCTCGCTCGTTGCTCGGATTGACTATTAGTGCATATTTTTGAAAGCTCTCGAAAAGAGCTACAACAATGTAGGGTGACATCATACTAACTATAGTGTGTTTTAACATTTTTAGCTTTCTAGTCCATTTTCCAGAATTTTATTTTTATTTTTCTAACCCTTCCTTTTGCAATTTTTTTAAACTTCGATGACTAAAATAAAAATAAAAAAATTAAAATTTCATAAATAAATGCATGGGTGTGAAGAATGAGCTTCAATATTTCATCCAAAATAATTTTGATCTCATTCTAAAGTCATTTCAAATTTATAAAAATTATTTAAAGTTGCTATTTTATAAAGATTTTTATAATTTTAGAATTTCACATTTTTTTCATATTTTGAAGGTAAATCGATTTTTAAGCTTTGCATTTGTATTCACAGACAATAAATGAACTTCCCTTTATGAAAATTACAATTTCATTAAAGGGGGTAGTTCATACGACATTCCATTGGCCATCATTTTGAATTTTGGGGTAAAACTTCTCAGGTCATAACTCCTCGCTCGTTGCTCGGATTGACTATTAGTGCATATTTTCGGAAAGCTCTCAAAAGAGCTACAAACGTAGGTGACATCATACTAACTGTAGTGTGTTTTAACATTTTTGTTTTCTAGTCCATTTTTCAGAATTTTATTTTTATTTTTCTAACCCTTCCTTTTGCAATTTTTTTAAACTTTGACTAAAAATAAAATAAAAAAAAAAAAAAAAAAAAAGTGAAGAATGAGCTTCAATATTTCATCCAAAATAATTTTGATCTCATTCTAAAGTCATTTCAAATTTATAAAAATTATTTAAAGTTGTTATTTTATAAGGATTTTTATAATTTCAAAATTTCACATTTTTTTCATATTTTGAAGGTAAATCGATTTTTAGGCTTTGCATTTGTATTCACAGACAATAAATGAACTTCCCTTTATGAAAATTACAATTTCATTAAAGGGGGGTAGTTCATACGACATTCCATTGGCCATCATTTTGAATTTTGGGGGTAAAACTTCCTAGGGTCATAACTCCTCGCTCGTTGCTCGGATTGACTATTAGTGCATATTTTCGAAAAGCTCTCGAAAAGAGCTACAACAATGTAGGACGACATCATACTGACTATAATGTGTTTTAACATTTTTAGTTTTCTAGTCCATTTTCCAGAATTTTATTTTTATTTTTCTAACCCTTCCTTTTGCAGATTTTTTTAAACTTCGATGACTAAAATAAAAAAAAAATTAAAATTTCATAAATAAATGCATGGGTGTGAAGAATGAGCTTCAATATTTCATCCGAAATAATTTTGATCTCATTCTGAAGTCATTTCGAATTTATAAAAATTATTTAAAGTTGTTATTTTATAAGGATTTTTATAATTTTGGAATTTCATATTTTTTTCATATTTTGAAGGTAAATCGATTTTCAGGCTTTGCATTTGCATTCACAGACAATAAATGAACTTCCCTTTATGAAAATTACAATTTCATTAAAGGGAGGTAGTTCATACGACATTCCATTGGCCATCATTTTGAATTTTGGAGGTAAAACTTCCTAGGGTCATAACTCCTCGCTCGTTGCTCGGATTGACTATTAGTGCATATTTTCGAAAGCTCTCAAAAGAGCTACAACAATGTAGGAACATCATACTAATTAGTGTGTTTTAACATTTTTGTTTTTAGTCAATTTTCAGAATTTTATTTTTATTTTTCTAACCCTTCCTTTTAAATTTTTTAAATAAATGTTTGGTATGAAGAATGAGCTTCAATATTTCATCCAAAATAATTTTGATCTCATTCTAAAGTCATTTCGAATTTATAAAAATTATTTAAAGTTGCTATTTTATAAGGATTTTTATAATTTCAAATTTCACATTTTTTCATATTTTGAAGGTAAATCGATTTTCAGGCTTTGCATTTGCATTCACAGACAATAAATGAACTTCCCTTTATGAAAATTACAATTTCATTAAAGGGGTAGTTCATACGCATTCCATTTCATCATCTTTTAAATTTTAGGGTAAAACTTTCATAACTCTTCGTTGCTCGATTGATTAGTTTAGTGCATATTAAAGCTCTCGAAAAGAGCTACAATCAACGTAGGACGACATCATACTAACTATAGTGTGTTTTAACATTTTTAGCTTTCTAGTCCATTTTCCAGAATTTTATTTTTATTTTTCTAACCCTTCCTTTTGCAGATTTTTTTAAACTTCGACGACTAAAATAAAAATAAAAATTAAAATTTCATAAATAAATGCATGGGTGTGAAGAATGAGCTTCAATATTTCATCCAAAATAATTTTGATCTCATTCTAAAGTCATTTCAAATTTATAAAAATTATTTAAAATTGTTATTTTATAAGGATTTTTATAATTTGAAATTTCACTTTTTTCATATTTTGAAGGTAAATCGATTTTCAGGCTTTGCATTTGTATTCACAGATAATAAATGAACTTCCCTTTATGAAAATTACAATTTCATTAAAGGGGGTAGTTCATACGACATTCCATTGGCCATCATTTTGAATTTTAGGGGTAAAACTTCCTAGGGTCATAACTCCTCACTCGTTGCTCGGATTGACTATTAGTGCATATTTTCAAAAAGCTCTCGAAAAGAGCTACAACAACGTAGGGTGACATCATACTAACTATAGTGTGTTTTAACATTTTTAGCTTTCTAGTCCATTTTCAAGAATTTTATTTTTATTTTTCTAACCCTTCCTTTTGCAGATTTTTTAAACTTCATGACTAAAATAAAAATAAAAAAAATAAAATTTCATAAATAAATGCATGGGTGTGAAGAATGAGCTTCAATATTTCATCCAAAATAATTTTGATCTCATTCTAAGTCATTTCAAATTTATAAAAATTATTTAAAGTTGTTATTTTATAAGGATTTTTATAATTTTGAAATTTCACATTTTTTTCATATTTTGAAGGTAAATCGATTTTCAGGCTTTGCATTTGCATTCACAGACAATAAATGAACTTCCCTTTATGAAAATTACAATTTCATTAAAGGGGGTAGTTCATACGACATTCCATTGACCATCATTTTGAATTTTGGGGGTAAAACTTCCTAGGGTCATAACTCCTCGCTCGTTGCTTGGATTGACTATTAGTGCATATTTTCTGAAAGCTCTCGAAAAGAGCTACAACAACGTAGGTGACATCATACTAACTATAGTGTGTTTTAACATTTTTGGCTTTCTGGTCCATTTTTCAAAATTTTATTTTTATTTTTCTAACCCTTCCTTTTGCAGATTTTTTATAAACTAAAAAATTAAAATTTTATAAATAAATGCATAGGTGTGAAGAATGAGCTTCAATATTTCATCCAAAATAATTTTGATCTCATTCTAAAGTCATTTCAATTTTTATAAAGATTTTTATAATTTCATAATTTCACATTTTTTTCATATTTTGAAGGTAAATCGATTTTCAGGCTTTGCATTTGCATTCATAGACAATAAATGAACTTCCCTTTATGAAAATTACAATTTCATTAAAGGGGGTAGTTCATACGACATTCCATTGACCATCATTTTGAATTTTGGGGTAAAACTTCCTAGGGTCATAACTCCTCGCTCGTTGCTCGGATTGACTATTAGTGCATATTTTCGAAAGCTCTCAAAAAGAGCTACAACAACGTAGAGAGACATCATACTAACTATAGTGTATTTTAACATTTTTAGTTTTTGGTCCATTTTTCAGAATTTTATTTTTATTTTTCTAACCCTTCCTTTTGCAATTTTTTAAACTTCGATGACTAAAATAAAAATAAAAAATAAAATTTCATAAATAAATGCATAGGTGTGAAGAATGAGCTTCAATATTTCATCCGAAATAATTTTGATCTCATTCTCAAGTCATTTCAAATTTATAAAAATTATTTAAAGTTGTTATTTTATAAGGATTTTTATAATTTTAAAATTTCACATTTTTTCATATTTTGAAGGTAAATCGATTTTCAGGCTTTGCATTTGGACACATAAAAAAATAAATGAACTTCCCTTTATGAAAATTACAATTTCATTAAAGGGGGTAGTTCATACGACATTCCATTGGCCATCATTTTGAATTTTGGGGGTAAAACTTTCCAAGGTCATAACTCCTCGCTCGTTGCTCGGATTGACTATTAGTGCATATTTTCAAAAGCTCTCAAAAGAGCTACAACAACGTAGGATGACATCATACTAACTATAGTGTGTTTTAACATTTTTAGCTTTCTAGTCCATTTTCCAGAATTTTATTTTTATTTTTCTAACCCTTCCTTTTGCAGATTTTTTTAAACTTTGATGACTAAAATAAAAATAAAAAAATTAAAATTTCATAAATAAATGCATGGGTGTGAAGAATGAGCTTCAATATTTCATCCGAAATAATTTTGATCTCATTCTAAAGTCATTTTAAATTTATAAAAATTATTTAAAATTGTTATTTTATAAGGATTTTTATAATTTCATATTTTTTCATATTTTGAAGGTAAATCGATTTTCAGGCTTTGCATTTGCATTCACAGACAATAAATGAACTTCCCTTTATGAAAATTACAATTTCATTAAAGGGGTTCTAGTACATTCCATTGGCCATCATTTTGAATTTTGGGGTAAAAAATTCCTAGGGTCATAACTCCTCACTCGTTGCTCGGATTGACTATTAGTGCATATTTTCTAAAAGCTCTCAAAAGAGCTACAACAACGTAGGTGACATCATACTAACTATAGTGTATTTTAACATTTTTAGCTTTCTAGTCCATTTTCAAGAATTTTATTTTTATTTTTCTAACCCTTTTGCAGATTTTTTAAACTTCATGACTAAAATAAAAATAAAAAAATTAAAATTTCATAAATAAATGCATGGGTGTGAAGAATGAGCTTCAATATTTCATCCGAAATAATTTTGATCTCATTCTAAAGTCATTTCAAATTTATAAAAATTATTTAAAGTTGTTATTTTATAAGGATTTTTATAATTTTAAAATTTCACATTTTTTCATATTTTGAAGGTAAATCGATTTTCAGGCTTTGCATTTGCATTCACAGACAATAAATGAACTTCCCTTTATGAAAATTACAATTTCATTAAAGGGGGTAGTTCATACGACATTCCATTGGCCATCATTTTGAATTTTGAGGGTAAAACTTCCTAGGGTCATAACTCCTCGCTCGTTGCTCGGATTGACTATTAGTGCATATTTTCGAAAGCTCTCAAAAGAGCTACAACAACGTAGGACGACATCATACTAACTATAGTGTGTTTTAACATTTTTAGCTTTCTAGTCCATTTTCAAGAATTTTATTTTTATTTTTCTAACCCTTCCTTTTGTAGATTTTTTTAAACTTCGATGACTAAAATAAAAATAAAAAATAAAATTTCATAAATAAATGCATGGGTGTGAAGAATGAGCTTCAATATTTCATCCAAATAATTTTATCTCATTTAAATATAAATAATTTTGATCTCATTCTAAGTCATTTTCGAATTTATAAAAATTATTTAAAGTTGCTATTTTATAAGGATTTTTATAATTTTAATTTCATATTTTTTCATATTTTGAAGGTAAATCGATTTTTAGGCTTTGCATTTGCATTCACAGACAATAAATGAACTTCCCTTTATGAAAATTACAATTTCATTAAAGGGGGTAGTTCATACGACATTCCATTGGCCATCATTTTGAATTTTGGAGGTAAAACTTCTCGGGGTCATAACTCCTCGCTCATTGCTCGGATTGACTATTAGTGCATATTTTTACTAAGTTGGGGTTCTTTTTCCATAATTTTATTTTTATTTTTCTAACCCTTCTTTTGCAGATTTTTTTAAACTTTATGACTAAAATAAAATAAAAAATAAAATTTCATAAATAAATGCATGGGTGTGAAGAATGAGCTTCAATATTTCATCCGAAATAATTTTGATCTCATTCTAAAGTCATTTCGAATTTATAAAAATTATTTAAAGTTGTTATTTTATAAGGATTTTTATAATTTCAAATTTCACATTTTTTTCATATTTTGAAGGTAAATCAATTTTTAGGCTTTGCATTTGCATTCACAGACAATAAATGAACTTCCCTTTATGAAAATTACAATTTCATTAAAGGGGGTAGTTCATACGACATTCCATTGACCATCATTTTGAATTTTAGGAGCAAAACTTCCTGGGGTCATAACTCCTCGCTCATTGCTCGGATTGACTATTAGTGCATATTTCCAAAAAGCTCTCAAAAGAGATACAACAACGTAGGATACATCATACTACTATAGTGTGTTTTAACATTTTTAGCTTTCTGGTCCATTTTCAATAATTTTATTTTTATTTTTCTAACACTTCCTTTTGCAGATTTTTTAAACTTCGATGACTAAAATAAAAATAAAAAAATTAAAATTTCATAAATAAATGCATGGGTGTGAAGAATGAGCTTCAATATTTCATCCAAAATAATTTTGATCTCATTCTGAAGTCATTTCGAATTTATAAAAATTATTTAAAGTTGCTATTTTATAAGGATTTTTATAATTTTAAAATTTCATATTTTTTCATATTTTGAAGGTAAATCAATTTTTAGGCTTTGCATTTGCATTCACAGACAATAAATGAACTTCTCTTTATGAAAATTACAA
Source organism: Wollemia nobilis (assembly GCA_028583015.1). NCBI lineage: Eukaryota > Viridiplantae > Streptophyta > Pinopsida > Araucariales > Araucariaceae > Wollemia > Wollemia nobilis. The sequence goes on from JAQPPZ010016890.1 coordinate 11,026,680, forward strand.
TTTCATTAAAGGGGGTAGTTCATACGACATTCCATTGGCCATCATTTTGAATTTTAGGGGTAAAACTTCCAGGGTCATAACTCCTCGCTCGTTGCTCGGATTGACTATTAGTGCATATTTTGAAAGCTCTCAAAAGAGCTACAACAACGTAGGGCGACATCATACTAACTATAGTGTGTTTTAACATTTTTAGCTTTCTAGTCCATTTTTCAGAATTTTATTTTTATTTTTCTAACCCTTCCTTTTGCAGATTTTTTAAACTTCGATGACTAAAATAAAAAAAAAAATTAAAATTTCATAAATAAATGCATGGGTGTGAAGAATGAGCTTCAATATTTCATCCAAAATAATTTTGATCTCATTCTCAAGTCATTTTGAATTTATAAAAATTATTTAAAGTTGCTATTTTATAAGGATTTTTATAATTTTAAATTTCACATTTTTTTCATATTTTGAAGGTAAATCAATTTTCAAGCTTTGCATTTGCATTCACAGACAATAAATGAACTTCCCTTTATGAAAATTACAATTTCATTAAAGGGGTAGTTCATACGACATTCCATTGCCATCATTTTGAATTTTGGGTAAAACTTCAGGTCATAACTCTCTCTTGCTCGATTGACTATTAGTGCATATTTTAAAGCTCTCAAAAGAGCTACAACATAGACATCATACTTATAGTGTGTTTTAATATTTTTTTTTTATCATTTTCAAATTTTATTTTTATTTTTCTAACCCTTTTAATTATAAATTATTTTTTATAAGATTTTTATAATTTTAAATTTTTTTCATATTTTGAAGGTAAATCAATTTTTAGGCTTTGCATTTGCATTCACAAATAATAAATGAACTTCCCTTTATGAAAATTACAATTTCATTAAAGGGGGTAGTTCATACGACATTCCATTGACCATCATTTTGAATTTTGGGGTAAAACTTCCAAGGGTCATAACTCCTCGCTCGTTGCTCGGATTGACTATTAGTGCATATTTTCAGAAAGCTCTCAAAAAGAGCTACAACAACGTAGGGCGACATCATACTAACTATAGTGTGTTTTAACATTTTTAGCTTTCTGGTCCATTTTTCCAGAATTTTATTTTTATTTTTCTAACCCTTCCTTTTGCAATTTTTTAAACTTCGACGACTAAAATAAAAAAAAAAAATAAAATTTCATAAATAAATGCATGGGTGTGAAGAATGAGCTTCAATATTTCATCCAAAATAATTTTGATCTCATTCTAAAGTCATTTCGAATTTATAAAAATTATTTAAAGTTGTTATTTTATAAGGATTTTTATAATTTTAAAATTTCACATTTTTTTCATATTTTGAAGGTAAATCAATTTTTAGGCTTTGCATTTGCATTCACAGACAATAAATGAACTTCCCTTTATGAAAATTACAATTTCATTAAAGGGGGTAGTTCATACGACATTCCATTGGCCATCATTTTGAATTTTGGGGTAAAACTTCCGTGGGTCATAACTCCTCGCTCGTTGCTCGGATTGACTATTAGTGCATATTTTCAAAAGCTCTCAACAAAAGCTACAACAATGTAGGGAGACATCATACTAACTATAGTGTGTTTTAACATTTTTAGCTTTCTGGTCCATTTTTCCAGAATTTTATTTTTATTTTTCTAACCCTTCCATTTTGCAGATTTTTTTAAACTTCGACGACTAAAATAAAAATAAAAAAATTAAAATTTCATAAATAAATGCATGGGTGTGAAGAATGAGCTTCAATATTTCATCCAAAATAATTTTGATCTCATTATAAGTCATTTTAAATTTATAAAAATTATTTAAAGTTGTTATTTTATAAGGATTTTTATAATTTTAGAATTTCACATTTTTTTCATATTTTGAAGGTAAATCGATTTTCAAGCTTTGCATTTGCATTCATAGACAATAAATGAACTTCCCTTTATGAAAATTACAATTTCATTAAAGGGGGTAGTTCATACGACATTCCATTGGCCATCATTTTGAATTTTGGGGTAAAACTTTCCAAGGTCATAACTCCTCGCTCATTGCTCGGATTGACTATTAGTGCATATTTTCATAAAGCTCTCAAAAAGAGCTACAACAACGTAGGGTGACATCATACTGACTATAGTGTGTTTTAACATTTTTAGCTTTCTAGTCCATTTTTCATAATTTTATTTTTATTTTTCTAACCCTTCCTTTTGCAGATTTTTTTAAACTTCGATGACTAAAATAAAATATAAAAAATTAAAATTTCATAAATAAATGCATGGGTGTGAAGAATGAGCTTCAATATTTCATCCGAAATAATTTTGATCTCATTATAAAGTCATTTCAAATTTATAAAAATTATTTAAAGTTGTTATTTTATAAGGATTTTTATAATTTTAAATTTCACATTTTTTTCATATTTTGAAGGTAAATCGATTTTTAAGCTTTGCATTTGCATTCACAGACAATAAATGAACTTCCCTTTATGAAAATTACAATTTCATTAAAGGGGGTAGTTCATACGACATTCCATTGGCCATCATTTTGAATTTTAGGGGTAAAACTTCCTAGGTCATAACTCCTCGCTCGTTGCTCGGATTGACTATTAGTGCATATTTTCAGAAAGCTCTCAAAAGAGCTACAAAAATAGGGAGACATCATACTAACTATAGTGTATTTTAACATTTTTAGCTTTCTAGTCCATTTTCAAGAATTTTATTTTTATTTTTCTAACCCTTCCTTTTGCAGATTTTTTAAACTTCATGACTAAAATAAAATAAAAAAATTAAAATTTCATAAATAAATGCATGGGTGTGAAGAATGAGCTTCAATATTTCATCCAAAATAATTTTGATCTCATTCTAAAGTCATTTCAAATTTATAAAAATTATTTAAAGTTGTTATTTTATAAGGATTTTTATAATTTTAAAATTTCACATTTTTTTCATATTTTGAAGGTAAATCGATTTTTAGGCTTTGCATTTGCATTCATAGATAATAAATGAACTTTCCTTTATGAAAATTACAATTTCATTAAAGGGGGTAGTTCATACGACATTCCATTGGCCATCATTTTGAATTTTGGGGTAAAACTTCCTAGGGTCATAACTCCTCGCTCATTGCTCGGATTGACTATTAGTGCATATTTTCAAAAGCTCTCAAAAAGAGCTACAACAACGTAGGATGACATCATACTAACTATAGTGTGTTTTAACATTTTTAGCTTTCTAGTCCATTTTTCCAGAATTTTATTTTTATTTTTCTAACCCTTCCTTTTGCAAATTTTTTAAACTTCGATGACTAAAATAAAAATAAAAAAATAAAATTTCATAAATAAATGCATGGGTGTGAAGAATGAGCTTCAATATTTCATCCAAAATAATTTTGATCTCATTCTAAAGTCATTTCAAATTTATAAAAATTATTTAAAGTTGTTATTTTATAAGGATTTTTATAATTTTAAAATTTCACATTTTTTTCATATTTTGAAGGTAAATCGATTTTTAAGCTTTGCATTTGCATTCACAGACAATAAATGAACTTCCCTTTATGAAAATTACAATTTCATTAAAGGGGGTAGTTCATACGACATTCCATTGGCCATCATTTTGAATTTTGGGGTAAAACTTCTCGAGGTCATAACTCCTCACTCGTTGCTCGGATTGACTATTAGTGCATATTTTTAAAAGCTCTCAAAAAGAGCTACAACAATGTAGGATGACATCATACTAACTATAGTGTGTTTTAACATTTTTAGCTTTCTAGTCCATTTTTCAATAATTTTATTTTTATTTTTCTAACCCTTCCTTTTGCAGATTTTTTAAACTTCGATGACTAAAATAAAAATAAAAAAATAAAATTTCATAAATAAATGCATGGGTGTGAAGAATGAGCTTCAATATTTCATCCAAAATAATTTTGATCTCATTCTAAAGTCATTTCAAATTTATAAAAATTATTTAAAGTTGCTATTTTATAAGGATTTTTATAATTTTCAAAATTTCACATTTTTTTCATATTTTGAAGGTAAATCGATTTTTCAGGCTTTGCATTTGCATTCATAGACAATAAATGAACTTTCCTTTATGAAAATTACAATTTCATTAAAGGGGGTAGTTCATACGACATTCCATTGGCCATCATTTTGAATTTTGGGGTAAAACTTCCTAGGGTCATAACTCCTCGCTCGTTGCTCGGATTGACTATTAGTGCATATTTTCGAAAGCTCTCAAAAAGAGCTACAACAATGTAGGATGACATCATACTGACTATAGTGTGTTTTAACATTTTTAGCTTTCTAGTCCATTTTCAAGAATTTTATTTTTATTTTTCTAACCCTTCCTTTTGCAGATTTTTTAAACTTTGACGACTAAAATAAAAAAAAAAATTAAAATTTCATAAATAAATGCATGGGTGTGAAGAATGAGCTTCAATATTTCATTCAAAATAATTTTGATCTCATTCTAAAGTCATTTCAAATTTATAAAAATTATTTAAAGTTGTTTTATAAGGATTTTTATAATTTCAATTTCACATTTTTTCATATTTTGAAGGTAAATCGATTTTTCAGGCTTTGCATTTGCATTCACAGACAATAAATGAACTTTCCTTTATGAAAATTACAATTTAATTAAAGGGGGAATTTTAAAAAATTCTACATTGGCCATCATTTTGAATTTTTGGGGTAAAACTTCCAAAGGTCATAACTCCTCGCTCGTTGCTCGGATTGACTATTAGTGCATATTTTTAAAAGCTCTCAAAAGAGCTACAACAACGTAGGATGACATCATACTAACTATAGTGTGTTTTAACATTTTTAGCTTTCTAGTCCATTTTTCAGAATTTTATTTTTATTTTTCTAACCCTTCCTTTTGCAGATTTTTTTAAACTTTGACGACTAAAATAAAATATAAAAAATTAAAATTTCATAAATAAATGCATGGGTGTGAAGAATGAGCTTCAATATTTCATCCAAAATAATTTTGATCTCATTCTAAGTCATTTTAAATTTATAAAAATTATTTAAAGTTGTTATTTTATAAGGATTTTTATAATTTTAAATTTCACATTTTTTTCATATTTTGAAGGTAAATCGATTTTTAGGCTTTGCATTTGCATTCACAGACAATAAATGAACTTTCCTTTATGAAAATTACAATTTCATTAAAGGGGGTAGTTCATACGACATTCCATTGACCATCATTTTGAATTTTGGGGTAAAACTTCCTAGGGTCATAACTCCTCGCTCGTTGCTCGGATTGACTATTAGTGCATATTTTCGAAAAGCTCTCTAAAAGAGCTACAACAATGTAGGGCGACATCATACTAACTATAGTGTGTTTTAACATTTTTAGCTTTCTAGTCCATTTTTCATAATTTTATTTTTATTTTTCTAACCCTTCCTTTTGCAGATTTTTTAAACTTCTATGACTAAAATAAAAATAAAAAAAATAAAATTTCATAAATAAATGCATGGGTGTGAAGAATGAGCTTCAATATTTCATCCAAAATAATTTTGATCTCATTCTAAGTCATTTCAAATTTATAAAAATTATTTAAAGTTGCTATTTTATAAGGATTTTTATAATTTTAAAATTTCACATTTTTTTCATATTTTGAAGGTAAATCAATTTTTAGGCTTTGCATTTGCATTCATAGACAATAAATGAACTTCCCTTTATGAAAATTACAATTTCATTAAAGGGGGTAGTTCATACGACATTCCATTGGCCATCATTTTGAATTTTGGGGTAAAACTTCCTAGGGTCATAACTCCTCGCTCGTTGCTCGGATTGACTATTAGTGCATATTTTCAGAAAGTTCTCGAAAAGAGCTACAACAATGTAGGACGACATCATACTAACTATAATGTGTTTTAACATTTTTATCTTTCTGGTCCATTTTCCAGAATTTTATTTTTATTTTTCTAACCCTTCCTTTTGCAATTTTTTAAACTTCGATGACTAAAATAAAAAAAAAAAATTAAAATTTCATAAATAAATGCATGGGTGTGAAGAATGAGCTTCAATATTTCATCCAAAATAATTTTGATCTCATTCTAAAGTCATTTCAAATTTATAAAAATTATTTAAAGTTGCTATTTTATAAGGATTTTTATAATTTTAAAATTTCACATTTTTTTCATATTTTGAAGGTAAATCAATTTTAGGCTTTGCATTTGCATTCACAGACAATAAATGAACTTCCCTTTATGAAAATTACAATTTCATTAAAGGGGGTAGTTCATACGACATTCCATTGACCATCATTTTGAATTTTGAGGTAAAACTTCTCAGGGTCATAACTCCTCGCTCGTTGCTCGGATTGACTATTAGTGCATATTTTCAGAAAGCTCTCAAAAGAGCTACAACAATGTAGGACGACATCATACTAACTATAGTGTGTTTTAACATTTTTAGCTTTCTAGTCCATTTTCCAGAATTTTATTTTTATTTTTCTAACCCTTCCTTTTGCAGATTTTTTAAACTTTGACGACTAAAATAAAAAAAAAAATTAAAATTTCATAAATAAATGCATGGGTGTAAATATAGCTTCAATATTTCATCCAAAATAATTTTGATCTCATTCTAAGTCATTTTAAATTTATAAAAATTATTTAAAGTTGTTTTATAAGGATTTTTATAATTTTAAAATTTCACATTTTTTTCATATTTTGAAGGTAAATCGATTTTTAGGCTTTGCATTTGCATTCACAGACAATAAATGAACTTCCCTTTATGAAAATTACAATTTCATTAAAGGGGGTAGTTCATACGACATTCCATTGGCCATCATTTTGAATTTTGGGGTAAAACTTCTCAAGGTCATAACTCCTCGCTCGTTGCTCGGATTGACTATTAGTGCATATTTTCAAAAGCTCTCAAAAGAGCTACAACAATGTAGGACGACATCATACTAACTATAGTGTGTTTTAACATTTTTAGCTTTCTAGTCCATTTTTCAGAATTTTATTTTTATTTTTCTAACCCTTCCTTTTGTAGATTTTTTTAAACTTCGATGACTAAAATAAAAATAAAAAAATTAAAATTTCATAAATAAATGCATGGGTGTGAAGAATGAGCTTCAATATTTCATCCAAAATAATTTTGATCTCATTTCTAAAGTCATTTCAAATTTATAAAAATTATTTAAAGTTGTTATTTTATAAGGATTTTTATAATTTCAAAATTTCACATTTTTTTCATATTTTGAAGGTAAATCGATTTTTAGGCTTTGCATTTGCATTCACAGACAATAAATGAACTTCCCTTTATGAAAATTACAATTTCATTAAAGGGGGTAGTTCATACGACATTCCATTGGCCATCATTTTGAATTTTAGGGGTAAAACTTTCTAGGGTCATAACTCCTCGCTCGTTGCTCGGATTGACTATTAGTGCATATTTTTGAAAGCTCTCAAAAGAGCTACAACAACGTAGGACGACATCATACTAACTATAGTGTGTTTTAACATTTTTAGCTTTCTAGTCCATTTTCCAGAATTTTATTTTTATTTTTCTAACCCTTCCTTTTGTAATTTTTTTAAACTTTGACGACTAAAATAAAAAAAAAAATTAAAATTTCATAAATAAATGCATGGGTGTGAAGAATGAGCTTCAATATTTCATCCAAAATAATTTTGATCTCATTCTTAAGTCATTTCAAATTTATAAAAATTATTTAAAGTTGTTATTTTATAAGGATTTTTATAATTTCGAAATTTCACATTTTTTCATATTTTGAAGGTAAATCGATTTTTAGGCTTTGCATTTGCATTCATAGACAATAAATGAACTTCCCTTTATGAAAATTACAATTTCATTAAAGGGGGTAGTTCATACGACATTCCATTGGCCATCATTTTGAATTTTGGGGTAAAACTTCCTAGGGTCATAACTCCTCGCTCGTTGCTCGGATTGACTATTAGTGCATATTTTCAGAAAGCTCTCAAAAGAGCTACAACAACATAGGATGACATCATACTGACTATAGTGTGTTTTAACATTTTTAGCTTTCTAGTCCATTTTCCATAATTTTATTTTTATTTTTCTAACCCTTCCTTTTGCAATTTTTTTAAACTTCGATGACTAAAATAAAAATAAAAAAATTAAAATTTCATAAATAAATGCATGGGTGTGAAGAATGAGCTTCAATATTTCATCCAAAATAATTTTGATCTCATTCTAAAGTCATTTTAAATTTATAAAAATTATTTAAAGTTGCTATTTTATAAGGATTTTTATAATTTTAAAATTTCACATTTTTTTCATATTTTGAAGGTAAATCGATTTTTAGGCTTTGCATTTGCATTCATAGACAATAAATGAACTTCCCTTTATGAAAATTACAATTTCATTAAAGGGGGTAGTTCATACGACATTCCATTGGCCATCATTTTGAATTTTGGGGTAAAACTTCCAAGGTCATAACTCCTCACTCGTTGCTCGGATTGACTATTAGTGCATATTTTCTGAAAGCTCTCAAAAAGAGCTACAACAATGTAGGACGACATCATACTAACTATAGTGTGTTTTAACATTTTTAGCTTTCTAGTCCATTTTCCAAAATTTTATTTTTATTTTTCTAACCCTTCCTTTTGCAGATTTTTTTAAACTTCGATGACTAAAATAAAAATAAAAAAATAAAATTTCATAAATAAATGCATGGGTGTGAAGAATGAGCTTCAATATTTCATCCAAAATAATTTTGATCTCATTCTGAAGTCATTTCAAATTTATAAAAATTATTTAAAGTTGTTATTTTATAAGGATTTTTATAATTTTAAAATTTCACATTTTTTTCATATTTTGAAGGTAAATCGATTTTTAGGCTTTGCATTTGCATTCACAGACAATAAATGAACTTCCCTTTATGAAAATTACAATTTCATTAAAGGGGGTAGTTCATACGACATTCCATTGGCCATCATTTTGAATTTTAGGGGTAAAACTTCTCGAGGTCATAACTCCTCGCTCATTGCTCGGATTGACTATTAGTGCATATTTTCAAAAGCTCTCAAAAAGAGCTACAACAATGTAGGGCGACATCATACTAACTATAGTGTGTTTTAACATTTTTAGCTTTCTAGTCCATTTTCAATAATTTTATTTTTATTTTTCTAACCCTTCCTTTTGCAGATTTTTTAAACTTTCGACGACTAAAATAAAAATAAAAAAAATAAAATTTCATAAATAAATGCATGGGTGTGAAGAATGAGCTTCAATATTTCATCCAAAATAATTTTGATCTCATTCTGAAGTCATTTCAAATTTATAAAAATTATTTAAAGTTGTTATTTTATAAGGATTTTTATAATTTCTAAATTTCATATTTTTTCATATTTTGAAGGTAAATCGATTTTCAGGCTTTGCATTTGCATTCACAGACAATAAATGAACTTTCCTTTATGAAAATTACAATTTCATTAAAGGGGGTAGTTCATACGACATTCCATTGGCCATCATTTTGAATTTTGGGGTAAAACTTCTAGGGTCATAACTCCTCGCTCATTGCTCGGATTGACTATTAGTGCATATTTTTGAAAGCTCTCGAAAAGAGCTACAACAACGTAGGATGACATCATACTAACTATAGTGTGTTTTAACATTTTTAGCTTTCTAGTCCATTTTCCAAAATTTTATTTTTATTTTTCTAACCCTTCCTTTTGCAATTTTTTAAACTTCGATGACTAAAATAAAAATAAAAAAATAAAATTTCATAAATAAATGCATGGGTGTGAAGAATGAGCTTCAATATTTCATCCAAAATAATTTTGATCTCATTCTAAGTCATTTTAAATTTATAAAAATTATTTAAAGTTGTTATTTTATAAGGATTTTTATAATTTCAAATTTCACATTTTTTTCATATTTTGAAGGTAAATCGATTTTCAGGCTTTGCATTTGCATTCACAGACAATAAATGAACTTTCCTTTATGAAAATTACAATTTCATTAAAGGGGGTAGTTCATACGACATTCCATTGGCCATCATTTTGAATTTTGGGGTAAAACTTCCTAAGGTCATAACTCCTCGCTCGTTGCTCGGATTGACTATTAGTGCATATTTTCGAAAGCTCTCAAAAGAGCTACAACAATGTAGGTGACATCATACTAACTATAGTGTGTTTTAACATTTTTAGCTTTCTAGTCCATTTTCAAGAATTTTATTTTTATTTTTCTAACCCTTCCTTTTGCAGATTTTTTTAAACTTCGATGACTAAAATAAAAATAAAAAATTAAAATTTCATAAATAAATGCATGGGTGTGAAGAATGAGCTTCAATATTTCATCCAAAATAATTTTGATCTCATTATGAAGTCATTTCAAATTTATAAAAATTATTTAAAGTTGCTATTTTATAAGGATTTTTATAATTTTAAAATTTCACATTTTTTCATATTTTGAAGGTAAATCGATTTTTAGGCTTTGCATTTGCATTCACAGACAATAAATGAACTTTCCTTTATGAAAATTACAATTTCATTAAAGGGGGTAGTTCATACGACATTCCATTGGCCATCATTTTGAATTTTGGGGTAAAACTTCCAGGGTCATAACTCCTCGCTCATTGCTCGGATTGACTATTAGTGCATATTTTTGGAAAGCTCTCAAAAGAGCTACAACAACGTAGGACGACATCATACTGACTATAGTGTGTTTTAACATTTTTAGCTTTCTAGTCCATTTTTCAAAATTTTATTTTTATTTTTCTAACCCTTCCTTTTGCAGATTTTTTTAAACTTTGATGACTAAAATAAAAAAAAAAAATAAAATTTCATAAATAAATGCATGGGTGTGAAGAATGAGCTTCAATATTTCATCCAAAATAATTTTGATCTCATTCTAAAGTCATTTTAAATTTATAAAAATTATTTAAAGTTGTTTTATAAGGATTTTTATAATTTTAAAATTTCACATTTTTTTCATATTTTGAAGGTAAATCGATTTTTAGGCTTTGCATTTGCATTCACAGACAATAAATGAACTTCCCTTTATGAAAATTACAATTTCATTAAAGGGGGTAGTTCATACGACATTCCATTGGCCATCATTTTGAATTTTAGGGGTAAAACTTCCTAGGGTCATAACTCCTCGCTCGTTGCTCGGATTGACTATTAGTGCATATTTTCGAAAAGCTCTTCAAAAGAGCTACAACAACGTAGGGTGACATCATACTAACTATAGTGTGTTTTAACATTTTTAGCTTTCTAGTCCATTTTTCAGAATTTTATTTTTATTTTTCTAACCCTTCCTTTTGCAGATTTTTTTAAACTTTGCGACTAAAATAAAAATAAAAAAATAAAATTTCATAAATAAATGCATGGGTGTGAAGAATGAGCTTCAATATTTCATCCAAAATAATTTTGATCTCATTCTAAAGTCATTTCAAATTTATAAAAATTATTTAAAGTTGTTATTTTATAAGGATTTTTATAATTTTAAAATTTCACATTTTTTTCATATTTTGAAGGTAAATCGATTTTTCAGGCTTTGCATTTGCATTCACAGACAATAAATGAACTTTCCTTTATGAAAATTACAATTTCATTAAAGGGGGTAGTTCATACGACATTCCATTGGCCATCATTTTGAATTTTGGGGTAAAACTTCCTAGGGTCATAACTCCTCGCTCGTTGCTCGGATTGACTATTAGTGCATATTTTTCAGAAAGCTCTCAAAAGAGCTACAACAATGTAGGGCGACATCATACTGACTATAGTGTGTTTTAACATTTTTAGTTTTCTAGTCCATTTTCCAGAATTTTATTTTTATTTTTCTAACCCTTCCTTTTGCAGATTTTTTAAACTTCGACGACTAAAATAAAAATAAAAAAATTAAAATGTCATAAATAAATGCATGGGTGTGAAGAATGAGCTTCAATATTTCATCCGAAATAATTTTGATCTCATTCTAAAGTCATTTCAAATTTATAAAAATTATTTAAAGTTGTTATTTTATAAGGATTTTTATAATTTTAAAATTTCACATTTTTTTCATATTTTGAAGGTAAATCGATTTTTCAGGCTTTGCATTTGCATTCACAGACAATAAATGAACTTCCCTTTATGAAAATTACAATTTCATTAAAGGGGGTAGTTCATACGACATTCCATTGACCATCATTTTGAATTTTGGGGTAAAACTTCCTAGGGTCATAACTCCTCGCTCGTTGCTCGGATTGACTATTAGTGCATATTTTTCAGAAAGCTCTCAAAAGAGCTACAACAATGTAGGATGACATCATACTGACTATAGTGTGTTTTAACATTTTTAGCTTTCTAGTCCATTTTCCAAAATTTTATTTTTATTTTTCTAACCCTTCCTTTTGCAGATTTTTTTAAACTTTGATGACTAAAATAAAAAAAAAAATTAAAATTTCATAAATAAATGCATGGGTGTGAAGAATGAGCTTCAATATTTCATCCAAAATAATTTTGATCTCATTCTAAAGTCATTTCAAATTTATAAAAATTATTTAAAGTTGCTATTTTATAAGGATTTTTATAATTTTAAAATTTCACATTTTTTTCATATTTTGAAGGTAAATCGATTTTTAGGCTTTGCATTTGCATTCACAGACAATAAATGAACTTTCCTTTATGAAAATTACAATTTCATTAAAGGGGGTAGTTCATACGACATTCCATTGGCCATCATTTTGAATTTTGGGGTAAAACTTCTCAAGGTCATAACTCCTCGCTCGTTGCTCGGATTGACTATTAGTGCATATTTTTAGAAAGCTCTCAAAAAGAGCTACAACAATGTAGGGCGACATCATACTAACTATAGTGTGTTTTAACATTTTTAGCTTTCTAGTCCATTTTCCAAAATTTTATTTTTATTTTTCTAACCCTTCCTTTTGTAGATTTTTTAAACTTTATGACTAAAATAAAAATAAAAATAAAATTTCATAAATAAATGCATGGGTGTGAAGAATGAGCTTCAATATTTCATCCAAAATAATTTTGATCTCATTCTGAAGTCATTTCAAATTTATAAAAATTATTTAAAGTTGTTATTTTATAAGGATTTTTATAATTTTAAAATTTCACATTTTTTCATATTTTGAAGGTAAATCGATTTTTAGGCTTTGCATTTGCATTCACAGACAATAAATGAACTTCCCTTTATGAAAATTACAATTTCATTAAAGGGGGTAGTTCATACGACATTCCATTGGCCATCATTTTGAATTTTGGGGGTAAAACTTCCTAGGGTCATAACTCCTCGCTCGTTGCTCGGATTGACTATTAGTGCATATTTTTCAAAAAGCTCTCGAAAAGAGCTACAACAACGTAGGTGACATCATACTACTATAGTGTGTTTTAATATTTTAGCTTTCTAGTCCATTTTCAAGAATTTTATTTTTATTTTTCTACCCTTTTTTTTTATTAAAATTTCATAAATAAATACATGGTGTGAAGAATGAGCTTCAATATTTCATTCCAAAATAATTTTGATCTCATTCTAAGTCATTTTCAATTTATAAAAATTATTTAAAGTTTATTTTATAAGGATTTTTATAATTTCAAATTTCACTTTTTTTCATATTTTGAAGGTAAATCGATTTTTAGGCTTTGCATTTGCATTCACAAACAATAAATGAACTTCCCTTTATGAAAATTACAATTTCATTAAAGGGGGTAGTTCATACGACATTCCATTGGCCATCATTTTGAATTTTGAGGTAAAACTTCCTAAGGTCATAACTCCTCGCTCGTTGCTCAGATTGACTATTAGTGCATATTTTTAAACTTAATGGTCCATTTTCCAGAATTTTATTTTTATTTTTCTAACCCTTCCTTTTGCAATTTTTTAATAAAATAAAAATAAAAATAAAATTTCATAAATAAATGCATGGGTGTGAAGAATGAGCTTCAATATTTCATCCAAAATAATTTTGATCTCATTCTAAGTCATTTCAAATTTATAAAAATTATTTAAAGTTGTTTTATAAGGATTTTTATAATTTCAAAATTTCACATTTTTTTCATATTTTGAAGGTAAATCAATTTTCAGGCTTTGCATTTGCATTCACAGACAATAAATGAACTTCCCTTTATGAAAATTACAATTTCATTAAAGGGGGTAGTTCATACGACATTCCATTGGCCATCATTTTGAATTTTGGAGGTAAAACTTCCTAGGGTCATAACTCCTCGCTCGTTGCTCGGATTGACTATTAGTGCATATTTTTCAGAAAGCTCTCAAAAAGAGCTACAACAACGTAGGTGACAATCATACTAATATAGTGTGTTTTAACATTTTTAGCTTTCTAGTCCATTTTCCAAAATTTTATTTTTATTTTTCTAACCCTTCTTTTCACAAATTTTTTAAACTTTGGTGACTAAAATAAAAATAAAAAAATTAAAATTTCATAAATAAATGCATGGGTGTGAAGAATGAGCTTCAATATTTCATCCAAAATAATTTTGATCTCATTCTGAAGTCATTTCAAATTTATAAAAATTATTTAAAGTTGCTATTTTATAAAGATTTTTATAATTTTAAAATTTCATATTTTTTCATATTTTGAAGGTAAATCAATTTTAGGCTTTGCATTTGCATTCACAGACAATAAATGAACTTTCCTTTATGAAAATTACAATTTCATTAAAGGGGGTAGTTCATACGACATTCCATTGGCCATCATTTTGAATTTTGGGGTAAAACTTCCCAAGGTCATAACTCCTCGCTCGTTGCTCGGATTGACTATTAGTGCATATTTTCGAAAGCTCTCAAAAAAATAAAAAAAAATAGATATAAAAAAAATTTTATGTGTTTTAACATTTTTGCTTTCTAGTCCATTTTCAAGAATTTTATTTTTATTTTTCTAACCCTTCCTTTTGCAGATTTTTTAAACTTCGATGACTAAAATAAAAATAAAAATTAAAATTTCATAAATAAATGCATGGGTGTGAAGAATGAGCTTCAATATTTCATCCAAAATAATTTTGATCTCATTCTAAGTCATTTCAAATTTATAAAAATTATTTAAAGTTGCTATTTTATAAGGATTTTTATAATTTCAAATTTCACATTTTTTTCATATTTTGAAGGTAAATCAATTTTCAGGCTTTGCATTTGCATTCACAGACAATAAATGAACTTCCCTTTATGAAAATTACAATTTCATTAAAGGGGGTAGTTCATACGACATTCCATTGACCATCATTTTGAATTTTGAGGTAAAACTTCCCTAGGTCATAACTCCTCGCTCATTGCTCGGATTGACTATTAGTGCATATTTTTGAAAGCTCTAAAAAGAGCTACAACAACGTAGGACAACATCATACTAAATATAGTGTGTTTTAACATTTTTGTTTTCTAGTCCATTTTCCAGAATTTTATTTTTATTTTTCTAACCCTTCCTTTTGATTTTTTTTAAAAAAAAAAAAAAAAAAAAAAAAAAAAAAAGGGGGTTTTTTAAATTATATAATTGTATTGTTTATAAAGATTTTTATAATTTTAAAATTTCATATTTTTTCATATTTTGAAGGTAAATCGATTTTAAGGCTTTGCATTTGCATTCACAGACAATAAATGAACTTCCCTTTATGAAAATTACAATTTCATTAAAGGGGGTAGTTCATACGACATTCCATTGGCCATCATTTTGAATTTTGGGGTAAAACTTCCTAGGGTCATAACTCCTCGCTCGTTGCTCGGATTGACTATTAGTGCATATTTTCGAAAAGCTCTCAAAAAGAGCTACAACAACGTAGGGCGACATCATACTAAATATAGTGTGTTTTAATATTTTTAACTTTCTAGTCCATTTTCCATAATTTTATTTTTATTTTTCTAACCCTTCCTTTTGCAGATTTTTTTAAACTTCGACGACTAAAATAAAAAAAAAATTAAAATTTCATAAATAAATGCATAGGTGTGAAGAATGAGCTTCAATATTTCAATTTCATCCAAAATAATTTTGATCTCATTCTAAAGTCATTTTCAAATTTATAAAAATTATTTAAATGTTATTTTATAAGGATTTTTATAATTTCAAATTTTTTTCATATTTTGAAGGTAAATCGATTTTTAGGCTTTGCATTTGCATTCACAGACAATAAATGAACTTCCCTTTATGAAAATTACAATTTCATTAAAGGAGGGTAGTTCATACGACATTCCATTGGCCATCATTTTGAATTTTTGGGGTAAAACTTTCTAGGGTCATAACTCCTCGCTCGTTGCTCGGATTGACTATTAGTGCATATTTTTGAAAGCTCTCAAAAAGAGCTACAACAACGTAGGACGACATCATACTAAATGTAGTGTGTTTTAACATTTTTAACTTTCTAGTCCATTTTCCAGAATTTTATTTTTATTTTTCTAACCCTTCCTTTTGCAGATTTTTTTTAAACTTCGATGACTAAAATAAAAATTAAAAAAATAAAATTTCATAAATAAATGCATGGGTGTGAAGAATGAGCTTCAATATTTCATCCGAAATAATTTTGATCTCATTCTAAAGTCATTTTAAATTTATAAAAATTATTTAAAGTTGTTATTTTATAAGGATTTTTATAATTTCAAAATTTCATATTTTTTCATATTTTGAAGGTAAATCGATTTTTAGGCTTTGCATTTGCATTCACAGACAATAAATGAACTTTCCTTTATGAAAATTACAATTTCATTAAAGGGGGTAGTTCATACGACATTCCATTGGCCATCATTTTGAATTTTAGGGGTAAAACTTCCTAGGGTCATAACTCCTCGCTCGTTGCTCGGATTGACTATTAGTGCATATTTTTAGAAAGCTCTCAAAAAGAGCTACAACAATGTAGGGTGACATCATACTAAATATAGTGTGTTTTAACATTTTTAGCTTTCTAGTCCATTTTCCAAAATTTTATTTTTATTTTTCTAACCCTTCCTTTTGCAGATTTTTTTAAACTTCGATGACTAAAATAAAAATTAAAAAAAATAAAATTTCATAAATAAATGCATGGGTGTGAAGAATGAGCTTCAATATTTCATCCAAAATAATTTTGATCTCATTATAAAGTCATTTTAAATTTATAAAAATTATTTAAAGTTGTTATTTTATAAGGATTTTTATAATTTCAGAATTTCACATTTTTTTCATATTTTGAAGGTAAATCGATTTTTAGGCTTTGCATTTGCATTCACAGACAATAAATGAACTTCCCTTTATGAAAATTACAATTTCATTAAAGGGGGGTAGTTCATACGACATTCCATTGGCCATCATTTTGAATTTTGGGGGTAAAACTTCCTAGGGTCATAACTCCTCACTCGTTGCTCGGATTGACTATTAGTGCATATTTTCAAAAAGCTCTCGAAAAGAGCTACAACAATGTAGGACGACATCATACTAACTATAGTGTGTTTTAACATTTTTGGCTTTCTAGTCCATTTTCCATAATTTTATTTTTATTTTTCTAACCCTTCCTTTTGCAGATTTTTTTAAACTTCGATGACTAAAATAAAAATAAAAAAAATTAAAATTTCATAAATAAATGCATGGGTGTGAAGAATGAGCTTCAATATTTCATCCAAAATAATTTTGATCTCATTCTGAAGTCATTTCAAATTTATAAAAATTATTTAAAGTTGTTATTTTATAAGGATTTTTATAATTTTAAAATTTCACATTTTTTTCATATTTTGAAGGTAAATCGATTTTCAGGCTTTGCATTTGCATTCACAGACAATAAATGAACTTCCCTTTATGAAAATTACAATTTCATTAAATGGGGGTAGTTCATACGACATTCCATTGGCCATCATTTTGAATTTTGGGGGTAAAACTTCCTAGGGTCATAACTCCTCGCTCATTGCTCGGATTGACTATTAGTGCATATTTTCAAAAAGCTCTTAAAAAGAGCTACAACAACGTAGGGCGACATCATACTAACTATAGTGTGTTTTAACATTTTTAACTTTCTAGTCCATTTTCCAGAATTTTATTTTTATTTTTCTAACCCTTCCTTTTGTAGATTTTTTTTAAACTTCGATGACTAAAATAAAAATTAAAAAAATTAAAATTTCATAAATAAATGCATGGGTGTGAAGAATGAGCTTCAATATTTCATCCGAAATAATTTTGATCTCATTCTGAAGTCATTTTGAATTTATAAAAATTATTTAAAGTTGTTATTTTATAAGGATTTTTATAATTTTAAAATTTCACATTTTTTTCATATTTTGAAGGTAAATCGATTTTTAGGCTTTGCATTTGCATTCACAGACAATAAATGAACTTCCCTTTATGAAAATTACAATTTCATTAAAGGGGGGTAGTTCATACGACATTCCATTGGCCATCATTTTGAATTTTGGGGGTAAAACTTCTCAAGGTCATAACTCCTCGCTCGTTGCTCGGATTGACTATTAGTGCATATTTTTGGAAAGCTCTCAAAAAGAGCTACAACAATGTAGGGTGACATCATACTGACTATAGTGTGTTTTAATATTTTTAGCTTTCTAGTCCATTTTTCAGAATTTTATTTTTATTTTTCTAACCCTTCCTTTTGCAAAATTTTTTTAAACTTCGATGACTAAAATAAAAATAAAAAAATTAAAATTTCATAAATAAATGCATGGGTGTGAAGAATGAGCTTCAATATTTCATCCGAAATAATTTTGATCTCATTCTAAAGTCATTTCAAATTTATAAAAATTATTTAAAGTTGTTATTTTATAAGGATTTTTATAATTTTAAAATTTCACATTTTTTTCATATTTTGAAGGTAAATCGATTTTCAGGCTTTGCATTTGCATTCACAGACAATAAATGAACTTCCCTTTATGAAAATTACAATTTCATTAAAGGGGGTAGTTCATACGACATTCCATTGGCCATCATTTTGAATTTTAGGGGTAAAACTTCCTAGGGTCATAACTCCTCGCTCGTTGCTCGGATTGACTATTAGTGCATATTTTCGAAAAGCTCTCAAAAAGAGCTACAACAATGTAGGATGACATCATACTAACTATAGTGTGTTTTAACATTTTTAGCTTTCTAGTCCATTTTCCAGAATTTTATTTTTATTTTTCTAACCCTTCATTTTGCAGATTTTTTTTAAACTTTGATGACTAAAATAAAAATAAAAAAATTAAAATTTCATAAATAAATGCATGGGTGTGAAGAATGAGCTTCAATATTTCATCCAAAATAATTTTGATCTCATTCTAAAGTCATTTCGAATTTATAAAAATTATTTAAAGTTGTTATTTTATAAGGATTTTTATAATTTTAAAATTTCACATTTTTTTCATATTTTGAAGGTAAATCGATTTTCAGGCTTTGCATTTGCATTCACAGACAATAAATGAACTTCCCTTTATGAAAATTACAATTTCATTAAAGGGGGGTAGTTCATACGACATTCCATTGGCCATCATTTTGAATTTTGGGGGTAAAACTTCCTAGGGTCATAACTCCTCGCTCGTTGCTCGGATTGACTATTAGTGCATATTTTCAAAAGCTCTCGAAAAGAGCTACAACAACGTAGGATGACATCATACTGACTATAGTGTGTTTTAACATTTTTAACTTTCTAGTCCATTTTCCAGAATTTTATTTTTATTTTTCTAACCCTTCCTTTTGCAGATTTTTTTAAACTTCGATGACTAAAATAAAAATTAAAAAAATTAAAATTTCATAAATAAATGCATGGGTGTGAAGAATGAGCTTCAATATTTCATCCGAAATAATTTTGATCTCATTCTGAAGTCATTTCGAATTTATAAAAATTATTTAAAGTTGCTATTTTATAAGGATTTTTATAATTTTTAAATTTCACATTTTTTCATATTTTGAAGGTAAATCGATTTTCAGGCTTTGCATTTGCATTCACAGACAATAAATGAACTTCCATTTATGAAAATTACAATTTCATTAAAGGGGGTAGTTCATACGACATTCCATTGGCCATCATTTTGAATTTTGGGGGTAAAACTTCTCAGGGTCATAACTCCTCGCTCATTGCTCGGATTGACTATTAGTGCATATTTTTGGAAAGCTCTCAAAAAGAGCTACAACAATGTAGGATGACATCATACTAACTATAGTGTGTTTTAACATTTTTAGCTTTCTAGTCCATTTTCCATAATTTTATTTTTATTTTTCTAACCCTTCCTTTTGTAGATTTTTTTAAACTTTGATGACTAAAATAAAAATAAAAAATTAAAATTTCATAAATAAATGCATGGGTGTGAAGAATGAGCTTCAATATTTCATCCAAAATAATTTTGATCTCATTCTAAAGTCATTTTAAATTTATAAAAATTATTTAAAGTTGTTATTTTATAAGGATTTTTATAATTTCAAAATTTCACATTTTTTTCATATTTTGAAGGTAAATCGATTTTCAGGCTTTGCATTTGCATTCACAGACAATAAATGAACTTCCCTTTATGAAAATTACAATTTCATTAAAGGGGGTAGTTCATACGACATTCCATTGGCCATCATTTTGAATTTTGGGGGTAAAACTTCTCAAGGTCATAACTCCTCGCTCGTTGCTCGGATTGACTATTAGTGCATATTTTTAAAGCTCATAGAAAAGTACAATTTTAACATTTTTTTTTTAAATTCTCTCTTAAAAACAACACAAAATAAAAAAAAAAAATAAGTTTTTGTTTATTTTTATTTTTTTTTTTTATTTTTATTTTTATTTTATTTTATTTTAATTTTTTAGTTTTTTAAATTTATTTTTCATTTTTTTTTTCTTTATTCATTTTTTTTCTTATTTTTTTTTTATTGTCTTTTTGTCATATTGTTGTTTCTTTTAACTTTTCTTTTTTTCTTTTTTTTTCTAGACCATTTTTTTATTTTATTTTATTATTTTTTTTTATTTATTTATTTTTAAATTTTTAATTTTAATTTCTACTTATAAATTTAAATTAAAATAAATTTTAAAAATTTCATAAATAAATGCATGGGTGTGAAGAATGAGCTTCAATATTTCATCCGAAATAATTTTGATCTCATTATGAAGTCATTTCAAATTTATAAAAATTATTTAAAGTTGCTATTTTATAAGGATTTTTATAATTTTAGAATTTCACATTTTTTCATATTTTGAAGGTAAATCGATTTTCAAGCTTTGCATTTGCATTCACAGACAATAAATGAACTTCCATTTATGAAAATTACAATTTCATTAAAGGGAGGTAGTTCATACGACATTCCATTGGCCATCATTTTGAATTTTGGGGGTAAAACTTCCTAAGGTCATAACTCCTCACTCGTTGCTCGGATTGACTATTAGTGCATATTTTTAGAAAGCTCTTGAAAAGAGCTACAACAACGTAGGATGACATCATACTGACTATAGTGTGTTTTAATATTTTTAACTTTCTAGTCCATTTTCCATAATTTTATTTTTATTTTTCTAACCCTTCCTTTTGCATATTTTTTTAAACTTCAACGACTAAAATAAAAATAAAAAAATTAAAATTTCATAAATAAATGCATGGGTGTGAAGAATGAGCTTCAATATTTCATCCAAAATAATTTTGATCTCATTCTGAAGTCATTTCGAATTTATAAAAATTATTTAAAGTTGCTATTTTATAAGGATTTTTATAATTTTAGAATTTCATATTTTTTCATATTTTGAAGGTAAATCGATTTTCAGGCTTTGCATTTGCATTCAGAGACAATAAATGAACTTCCCTTTATGAAAATTACAATTTCATTAAAGGGGGTAGTTCATACGACATTCCATTGGCCATCATTTTGAATTTTGAGGGTAAAACTTCCTAGGGTCATAACTCCTCGCTCGTTGCTCGGATTGACTATTAGTGCATATTTTCAGAAAGCTCTCGAAAAGAGCTACAACAAAGTAGGGCGACATCATACTGACTATAGTGTGTTTTAACATTTTTAGCTTTCTAGTCCATTTTCCATAATTTTATTTTTATTTTTCTAACCCTTCCTTTTGTAGATTTTTTTAAACTTCGATGACTAAAATAAAAATTTAAAAAATTAAAATTTCATAAATAAATGCATGGGTGTGAAGAATGAGCTTCAATATTTCATATGAAATAATTTTGATCTCATTCTAAAGTCATTTTGAATTTATAAAAATTATTTAAAGTTGTTATTTTATAAGGATTTTTATAATTTCAAAATTTCACATTTTTTTCATATTTTGAAGGTAAATCGATTTTCAGGCTTTGCATTTGCATTCATAGACAATAAATGAACTTCCCTTTATGAAAATTACAATTTCATTAAAGGGGGGTAGTTCATACGACATTCCATTGGCCATCATTTTGAATTTTGGGGGTAAAACTTCCTAGGGTCATAACTCCTCACTCGTTGCTCGGATTGACTATTAGTGCATATTTTCGAAAGCTCTCGAAAAGAGCTACAACAATGTAGGGTGACATCATACTAACTATAGTGTGTTTTAACATTTTTAGCTTTCTAGTCCATTTTTCATAATTTTATTTTTATTTTTCTAACCCTTCCTTTTGCAGATTTTTTTTAAACTTCAATGACTAAAATAAAAATAAAAATAAAATAAAATTTCATAAATAAATGCATGGGTGTGAAGAATGAGCTTCAATATTTCATCCGAAATAATTTTGATCTCATTCTAAAGTCATTTTAAATTTATAAAAATTATTTAAAGTTGCTATTTTATAAAGATTTTTATAATTTCAGAATTTCACATTTTTTTCATATTTTGAAGGTAAATCGATTTTCAGGCTTTGCATTTGCATTCACAGATAATAAATGAACTTCCCTTTATGAAAATTACAATTTCATTAAAGGGGGGTAGTTCATACGACATTCCATTGACCATCATTTTGAATTTTAAGGGTAAAACTTCCTAGGGTCATAACTCCTCGCTCGTTGCTCGGATTGACTATTAGTGCATATTTTCAGAAAGCTCTCAAAAAGAGCTACAACAACGTAGGACGACATCATACTAAATATAGTGTGTTTTAACATTTTCAACTTTCTAATCCATTTTCCATAATTTTATTTTTATTTTTCTAACCCTTCCTTTTGCAGATTTTTTTAAACTTCGATGACTAAAATAAAAATTAAAAAAAATTAAAATTTCATAAATAAATGCATGGGTGTGAAGAATGAGCTTCAATATTTCATCCGAAATAATTTTGATCTCATTCTGAAGTCATTTTAAATTTATAAAAATTATTTAAAGTTGTTATTTTATAAGGATTTTTATAATTTTAAAATTTCACATTTTTTTCATATTTTGAAGGTAAATCGATTTTCAGGCTTTGCATTTGTATTCACAGATAATAAATGAACTTCCCTTTATGAAAATTACAATTTCATTAAAAGGGGGTAGTTCATACGACATTCCATTGGCCATCATTTTGAATTTTGGGGTCAAAACTTCCTAGGGTCATAACTCCTCGCTCGTTGCTCGGATTGACTATTAGTGCATATTTTCAGAAAGCTCTCGAAAAGAGCTACAACAACGTAGGATGAAATCATACTAAATGTAGTGTGTTTTAATATTTTTAGCTTTCTAGTCCATTTTTCAAGAATTTTATTTTTATTTTTCTAACCCTTCTTTTAGATTTTTTTTAAAACTTCGATGACTAGAATAAAAACAAAAAAATTAAAATTTCATAAATAAATGCATGGGTGTGAAGAATGAGCTTCAATATTTCATCCGAAATAATTTTGATCTCATTCTAAAGTCATTTTAAATTTATAAAAATTATTTAAAGTTGCTATTTTATAAGGATTTTTTATAATTTTAAAATTTCACATTTTTTCATATTTTGAAGGTAAATCGATTTTCAGGCTTTGCATTTGCATTCATAGACAATAAATGAACTTCCCTTTATGAAAATTACAATTTCATTAAATGGGGGTAGTTCATACAACATTCCATTGGCCATCATTTTAAATTTTGGGGGTAAAACTTCCTAGGGTCATAACTCCTCGCTCATTGCTCGGATTGACTATTAGTGCATATTTTTGGAAAGCTCTCGAAAAGAGCTACAACAACGTAGGGCGACATCATACTAACTATAGTGTGTTTTAACATTTTTAGCTTTCTAGTCCATTTTACATAATTTTATTTTTATTTTTCTAACCCTTCATTTTGCAGATTTTTTTTAAACTTCGATGACTAAAATAAAAATTTAAAAAAATTAAAATTTCATAAATAAATGCATGGGTGTGAAGAATGAGCTTCAATATTTCATCCAAAATAATTTTGATCTCATTCTGAAGTCATTTTGAATTTATAAAAATTATTTAAAGTTGTTATTTTATAAGGATTTTTATAATTTTAAAATTTCACATTTTTTTCATATTTTGAAGGTAAATCGATTTTTAGGCTTTGCATTTGCATTCACAGAAAATAAATGAACTTCCCTTTATGAAAATTACAATTTCATTAAAGGGGGTAGTTCATACGACATTCCATTGACCATCATTTTGAATTTTGGGGGTAAAACTTTCTAGGGTCATAACTCCTCGCTCGTTGCTCGGATTGACTATTAGTGCATATTTTCGAAAGCTCTCGAAAAGAGCTACAACAACGTAGGATGACATCATACTAATTATAGTGTGTTTTAACATTTTTGGCTTTCTAGTCCATTTTTCATAATTTTATTTTTATTTTTCTAACCCTTCCTTTTGTAGATTTTTTTAAAACTTCGACGACTAAAATAAAAATTAAAAAAAATTAAAATTTCATAAATAAATGCATGGGTGTGAAGAATGAGCTTCAATATTTCATCCGAAATAATTTTGATCTCATTCTGAAGTCATTTTGAATTTATAAAAATTATTTAAAGTTGCTATTTTATAAGGATTTTTATAATTTTGAAATTTCACATTTTTTTCATATTTTGAAGGTAAATCGATTTTCAGGCTTTGCATTTGCATTCATAGATAATAAATGAACTTCCCTTTATGAAAATTACAATTTCATTAAAGGGGGGTAGTTCATATGACATTCCATTGGCCATCATTTTGAATTTTGGGGGTAAAACTTTCTAGGGTCATAACTCCTCGCTCGTTGCTCGGATTGACTATTAGTGCATATTTTTGAAAAGCTCTCGAAAAGAGCTACAACAACGTAGGACGACATCATACTAACTATAGTGTGTTTTAATATTTTTAGCTTTCTAGTCCATTTTTCATAATTTTATTTTTATTTTTCTAACCTTTCTTCTTTTGTAGATTTTTTAAACTTTGACGACTAAAATAAAAAAATATAAAATTTCATAAATAAATGCATGGGTGTGAAGAATGAGCTTCAATATTTCATCCAAAATAATTTTGATCTCATTCTGAAGTCATTTTGAATTTATAAAAATTATTTAAAGTTGTTATTTTATAAGGATTTTTATAATTTTAATTTCACTTTTTTTCATATTTTGAAGGTAAATTAGATTTTCAGGCTTTGCATTTGTATTCACAGACAATAAATGAACTTCCCTTTATAAAAATTACAATTTCATTAAAGGGGGGTAGTTCATACGACATTCCATTGACCATCATTTTGAATTTTGGGGGTAAAACTTTCCAGGGTCATAACTCCTCGCTCGTTGCTCGGATTGACTATTAGTGCATATTTTCGAAAGCTCTCGAAAAGAGCTACAACAATGTAGGGTGACATCATACTAAATATAGTGTGTTTTAATATTTTTAGCTTTCTAGTCCATTTTCCATAATTTTATTTTTATTTTTCTAACCCTTCCTTTTGTAGATTTTTTTTAAACTTTGATGACTAAAATAAAAATTAAAAAAAATTAAAATTTCATAAATAAATGCATGGGTGTGAAGAATGAGCTTCAATATTTCATCCAAAATAATTTTGATCTCATTTTAAAGTCATTTCGAATTTATAAAAATTATTTAAAGTTGCTATTTTATAAAGATTTTTATAATTTTGGAATTTCACATTTTTTTCATATTTTGAAGGTAAATCGATTTTCAGGCTTTGCATTTGCATTCACAGACAATAAATGAACTTCCCTTTATGAAAATTACAATTTCATTAAAGGGGGTAGTTCATACGACATTCCATTGGCCATCATTTTGAATTTTAGGGGTAAAACTTCTCGGGGTCATAACTCCTCGCTCGTTGCTCGGATTGACTATTAGTGCATATTTTTAGAAAGCTCTCGAAAAGAGCTACAACAGCATAGGATGGCATCATACTAACTGTAGTGTGTTTTAACATTTTTGGCTTTCTAGTCCATTTTCTAGAATTTTATTTTTATTTTTCTAACCCTTCCTTTTGCAGATTTTTTTAAACTTCGGTGACTAAAATAAAAATTAAAAAAATAAAATTTCATAAATAAATGCATGGGTGTGAAGAATGAGCTTCAATATTTCATCCGAAATAATTTTGATCTCATTCTGAAGTCATTTTGAATTTATAAAAATTATTTAAAGTTGTTGTTTTATAAGGATTTTTATAATTTCGAAATTTCACATTTTTTCATATTTTGAAGGTAAATCGATTTTCAGGCTTTGCATTTGCATTCACAGACAATAAATGAACTTCCCTTTATGAAAATTACAATTTCATTAAAGGGGGGTAGTTCATACGACATTCCATTGGCCATCATTTTCAGAGTAATAAATTGGCTTCTCTTTATGAAAGTTATGATTTCATTAAAGAGAGGTAATTTACACATTATACCAAAGGCTATTGTTTTAAAGCATTAAATTATTTCTTCTTTATGAAAATTATGATTTCATTAAAGAGGGATAATTTCTAATGATATTTTAAGGTCATCATATTTTATATTTAGCAATGCATATTTATTTCATTTTCAATCATCAAGCAATAATTAGAGGAATTCAATCACATGTACACTTTATTTAAGTTTCATGAACAATCTGAGAATGGTAAAACATTCTAATTAATTTGCTTGCAAGGTTTACATTATATAGTGCTAAAATAACAAAACAAAAGGCTCATAATAGTGAGAGCCAATTATTCTCGTAACCTACTCCTATAATAGAAGATACTAACCAATCTCCTATTTGCACTCAACACTTTCTAGAATAGAACTAAGAATAACTATGTAGGAATATGCTAACATTACAACAAATATTTAAACCTAATACTCTAAAGTCCAACATTCTCCCCCTTGATGTTGATGGGACTTTTTCAAAAGTTCATCAACATCACAACATTGGAATATTTCCTCCATATTTTTTATTGCTCCTTCCTACAAGTAACTGAGTGCCTATTTTTTGATGAGCTACTCCCCCTTCATCAAAAACTTCTTCAAATGATGGCATTCCCATAATGCCACAAGTATTGGTTCTCACTAAACAATCTAGCACTTTACTTTAATCACAGATCTTCAAACAAAATACAACTATGCA
Source organism: Wollemia nobilis (assembly GCA_028583015.1). NCBI lineage: Eukaryota > Viridiplantae > Streptophyta > Pinopsida > Araucariales > Araucariaceae > Wollemia > Wollemia nobilis. The sequence goes on from JAQPPZ010016890.1 coordinate 11,053,991, forward strand.
ATAGCTGGTTACAAATGCAACAACAAATTGTTGCTCCTCACACAATGTTTCACTCTTTACTATGGCTTTACATGATTCCTTCCAAGGAATTTTAAACACAAAATACAGCCAACACATTTCCATGATTCTCTTCACAATGTTATCCTTGTCCTTTGTAAATGAAATAACTTCATCCAAAGATGTCTCTACAAGATAATATTTGTCCAATAATACCTTGGAAAGACATTATCCTCCTTTATTCAAATACCTGTTCACAAAAAACAAATAATTAATCACAAAAATATTACCTCCAATGTGATTAGATTTGGTTCTCCCCGTAAAGCTATTTTGTGATATTTCTCCTTCATTGTATGTTGCTTCAAGAGCAACCATAAACTCTTCACTAAGAGTTCTCCTCCTTTGTTCAATCCATGTTGGTGTGTTGAAACACCATTCATACAAATAATCATACATTGTTGCCTTTTCAAGACAATTATTTTCCTTCAATGTAGACACTCCGATTGAGTGATATTCATGCATGAGTGATGTTTCCTTTGCCATTACAACAAGAAAAACAACAATCTCATTTCCATTTTCTGTTTCTATCTCATCATTTTCTATCACTCTTGATGAGTGATCTTCATGAAGCATGGAGCTAATAACTCTCATCTCCTCTTCATCAAACTTTTCTTGTGGATCAACATCCCACATCACTTCATTTGCTTTTTTAAGAGAGCATACATCCATTCCAAGTGAATGGTCTTCAAGCCAATGATCTTCCATGAACATTGCTTCTCCATCATCATCTTCTTTATTCTCCTCCATGAGAATTGTAGGTGTATTCTTTATAATACACTTTTCATCATCTAGGTGATCTTCAAGCAAGTAAAACTTCAATATGAGTGTTTCTATTTCTTCATCTTCAAATTCTTCTTCCACTTTTGAGTGGTCTTCATAACAAGGTCTTTGAGCAATTGTCTCTCCATTGAGACATCCATCCTCTTTGCTATCAATGTGAATGCTTTCCAAGCATGCCATTCCTACAAAAAATTCATTAGTACAATTTTTCTTTTCATATTTTTCTCCTCCTAAAAGAAATAATTGACTATTACAATTTTCCATGTCTTTACAAGACATGTCTTCAATGATGGGTGTCTCACAATGCCTCTCTCCAAGGAAAATTGTACAAGGCTCCTCTTTCTCATCCTCTTCACTATGAAGGGATTCCCTATCTTCTTCTTTCTTCTCTTCAAGAAGAAGTTCATCATCACTCTCTTTTTCAAACATGTCTTCCTCTTCAAGAATTCACCATCATAAGAATGTATGTATTCTTCAAAAACATACCTTCATATGTGCCTTCACAAGACTCTTCAAAGGCTCCTTCAAAGAATTAAGGCTCCTCCTTGCCAGTTAGATGACTTGGATCTGATTCTCCATAGGCAAAGAACAAAGTGGAAGTCTCTTCTTCCTCTCCATAGTTTCCATAGTTACCTCTCTCTTCTTGAGAATTCTTGGACCAACAATCTTTGGCAAAGTGACCAAGCTTACCATAATTGTAACAAGCTTTCTTAGATTTGTCATCTCCTCTTCCTCATCCTTGATTGTCTCCTATTGATCTACCTCTTCCTCGTGATCTTCCTCTTGAATATTGGCCTCTCCTTTGGCCTCGTCCTTGTCCTCTTCCTTGTGAATTGTCTTGAATCTCATATTCCTTGGATGAGAATGCTTTTTCATCACCTCCAAAGATTTATGATGAAGAACCCTATAATCTCTCTTCATGAGACATCAAAGAACCAATAAGAGCATCAAAAGTTAGAGTAGACAAATCTTTAGACTCTTCAATAATGATAGCAATATGGTTCTATTTATGAAGAAGTGTTCTCAACACTTTCTTCACCACTACCTCAGTTTTGATGTCCTCTCCAAGAGTTTGCATTTTGTTTACAATAGATTTCACTCTAATACAATAATCACCAACATTTTCATCATTTTGCATTTTTATATTTTCAAAATCCCTCTTCAAGGTTTGAAGCCTCACTTGCTTCACCTGATCACTACCTTGATAGCTATCTTTCAAGGCTTTCCATGCTTCTTGGGCTGATAAACAAGAGGTAATCCTTGGAAATATGCTCTTCTCCAAAGCAACTTGGAGATGATAGAGGGTAAAGGAATTCTTATTTTGGGTATCCTTCTTGCTAGTTTTATCTTCTGCACTCAAAATAGTCCAATCTACAGGTTCTGCATAACCTTCTTCGACTATATCCCATAGTCATTTTCCAATGAGTAAGGTCCTCATATTGATGGACCAATACTCATAATCTAGCCCATTAAATTCTGGAATGAGAAGATTATTATTTGTAGCCATTACTAAAAAAAAAAACGTTTAAAAAAAAACTCTATTTTTATACCACTACTTTTGTTTTACTTAAACCAGACAGTAAAAAAAATTACAATACTGTGATTGTAAAATATACCTCTTCTTTGTTTGACTTGCAGTAAAACAAGTGTCTACTACTTCTATTTTACTGGAAGCAAACAACAACAAATCATATGTAGACAACAATCTTCTCCCTTCACCTTAGGACAAGAATTGGATTGTCACGCTTATGTCAAAGCAGTGTCTCACGAAAGTTTGATTGTTTTTTTTTTACAAAACAATATTCGTTCTATAGAATGATCACCTCTCTACAACTCATTCTAACATGTGCTCCTTTTCCACACCTTGTGTGCCCCTTATCACATAATACTCAATAGTAATATGCAAAGCAACATTATTTTATGTAGAATTATGGGAACTGCTAATTGACATAGATAACAAGATTTAACTTAGAAATCTCACCTTTTTGAGGAATCTCCAGCGTAGATGATGTCTCCACAATGAATGCAAATCTATGTAGTTCAGCGCAGCATTCTTTAAATGTGTTCCCTATTGTTTCTTATGCTCATGACGTCCTTCTCCCAACGAATCAAACATACACAGTGTTCTACGATATTGGTTGATTCTCTCGTAGTAACGTCTCTTTCAATGAACAAGATTTGACGTTGCCAAATCACATAAACTTGTATACATCAATGTCAGGAAACACAACCACCAGCTGACGTAGTTCATCTTCTACCTATCAGTGGATCGTCTTCTACCTTGACTGACGCACTGGGGATGTCTTTGTCTTCTACTGAAAGAAAGGATGACTTCAGAGAATTCCTTATAAAAAATTCTCCCAACATAGAAGACGCGGACCTTAGAATAAGTTCATCCTGATATAAAATTTCTTTGACACACTCACAGCTTTAATTATCCCAACATTTCACTTTGTTAGACGCGAGTCCACTACTGATCTTATATTGCATTCAATTTTTATCATGTGGATCTATCACGAACGTCTCACGATGATTCTTTCCACATGATTCTACGATGATTCAAAGGGCAATCTGAATGATCTAAATAAGCAAAACCTCCATGATCTCCCAACTCTTTTCTCCACTTGCTGCTTCACGTGCTCTTTCATTGTCTGTAGTGGATCATGACTAGCTTCACCTCACATAGCAAAGCATGATCTTCTATTGTTGGAAAGAGTTCTAGCAGTTATCACACAAAAATAAAACAAGTGTCTATGCAAAATTTTCCAGATCGCCATGTGACCTTCACACGCCTTCACAAGCACAGGCTTCCTTATAGTCACTGCATAAAGTAGGCTATCAAATAGCCAATACACTCCTTCGGTGTTCACAGCCTCCACGATGTACATAGTAAGGAGGAGGACATCTCCTTCGACCTCCAAGCACGTCTCACAAGTATGTCTCGTGTAGGAAGATGTCTCCTTCGAATCGTATAGCCATGGTTGTATGTATAGCTCATAGATCGATATTTTCTTCATAGTGCGTTGTCTTCATTTTTTACAGAATGCTCACTCCAATTTCCTCTCACATGGGACAAAAACTTACACGTAAATTATCAATCAAGTGTTCACACAATCAAGTGCATTTTGCACAACGAATCAAAATTTTTGCACATTCTTCACTCAAATAGCCTAGATCATGCAGTCACACTCAACAGATAGTAGTCTATGCCTAAATCTCATAGTACATAGACTTTTCAAATAGATCGTGCATATTTCTCCTTGCTCATGTGACCGGCCTCATTGGTCTATCTCAACCCATGTGAACACACCATGGCTGATTACAAATAACATAACAACATCTAAAATTTTCAAGATTGTGTCTCACATCTCACGTTTCCATAGTAGGAATGCATAGTTAAATCATGCAGTCACACTCCACCTCTGCTCAAATGCGGATCTTTTTTTAACAATAGACGTCTAATCTCATCTTATCACGTTGTGTCTTTTCTCCAATGGACTGAACTCGAATGATGGGTAATCCAAAGGTGTGGAGCACTTCTCCTGAAGCTCTGATACCACATGAGAATGGTAAAACATTCTAATTAATCTGCTTGTAAGGTTTACATTATATAGTGTTGAAATAATAAAACAAAAGGCTCAAAATAGTGAGAGCCAATTATTCTCATAACCTACTCCTATAATAGAAGATGCTAACCAATCTCCTATTTTCACTCAACACTTTCTAGAATAGAACTAAGAATAACTACGTCGAAATATGCTAACATTACAACAAATATTTAAACCTAATGCTCTAAATTCCAACACAATCATTAGTATAGCATAATAAAATAAACCAAAATAGACCCCTTGTTAATAGTTACTTGCAAATCACTAAGGTATTCCTAGCACTTATTTAACACATCTTCACAAATATTACTAGTACACATGTGCAATGCTTATATAGCGGAACCCTAGAGAAGTTGTTTTTATTTTTAACTTCTTTGCAAGAGAGGGTTTTGTGATCAAAATCCTAAGGGTGAGTGTGGCGTTGTAATTGGGAAAAATTAGCACTCAATAAGTAGACATTGCTTTAATGGATCCTATTCCTTATGTGAAGATGTAGCTCCTTACTTTCCTTTTACACTCAACCAATTATATCTTGCCATGATGGATACTATTTTGTTACAACTCAAGCTTACTTTCATTATGCATCTATCATGGTCTACGACTAATAGCTTGTGATGGTATCTACATGTTCAACCTTCATTGATTGATGTTAGTTATCATTGATCCTCTCAAGCAATATCATTTCACACGTGTCATGACATCATTTGGTCGTATTTCTTACTAGTGCTATTCTCCTTGTGATAGTAGTTGGCATCTGCTTTCATAGCTAAGGTACTCATATATCTTTTTACATGACTTCCCACTTGTGTGGAATGTCTTCAGTTGATTGTAAAGGAAGAATTTAGTTATCCTTTCTATTGGGCTAGGGATTCATGAAAAAGTTATGGGGAGTGGGGCACATGCTATTTGATACAATAGAATGGGTAAAAATAAAATACTAATGGTGTAGATAAGCATGGATGGAAAGGAGTGTAAAGTATATTTGGAGAGGCAAAGTGAGAGTCATGGAGGAATGGAGAGATATGGGAGAGGAATATGGTGTGGTGAGTTTATATTGGTGAAATTATGGAAGCATCATACCTAAGAGGGGCCTCTTTATTTTTTGGCTACTTTCTCTAGTTAGTTCAACATTTGCTTTGACCTTTTATCTTCTTGTTGCTTATTGTATTTACTTCAAAAAATAAGAAGACAAGAAGTTGAATCATCTCACTCCTAATTGAGGGAGTTCTTAATAGATTTTTCTATTTCTTATCCTTGTTCTATCTTGGTAGATTCTATAAATTGAAAAAGTGTCTACAAATGGTTGTTTTTGTTGGTCAAGCATACCAATAATTTGGTACCTACAAGATTTCCAATCTTATTGACATCTCAAATTATATATATTTTTTTCTTTTATCCTTGGACTTCACTCTTTTGGAATAATTTTGGAATAATTAACATGCCTACTTTAGCTAACATCAAGAAGTGAAGTAGTACTGAATCAACAGGACATAAACAATCTACTAAAAAACATAGAAATGCATGGGTATGAATAATGAGCTTCGATCCTTCATCCGAAATAATTTTGATCTCATTATGAAGTCATTTCGAATTTATAAAAATGATTTAAAGTTTTTATTTTATAAAGATTTTTATAATTTTGGAATTTCACATTTTTTCATATTTTGAAGGCAAATCGATTTTCAGGCTTTGCATTTGCATTTCCACTATCTTCCACTATTTTCAGGGAAGCTCTTCTTTCTATCATTTCTTTAGATGGCTCCAGTTCTGAAGGTACCTAGTTTCTTCTTGTTTTTTTTTCTTCTCTTTGGTTCATTTAGTTTTTTTTAGTTCCCTAGCTCATTCTATTCTTTATTTTGTTTCCTCTGTTGATTCTTGCCTTAATAGTCTTATGGTCTAGATAGGTCTTTGTTTTGTTCTTTTTTTATTTCTTTTTTCCTTTTTGTTTTTTTTTGTTTAGTTTTTTAAGGTGGGTGGGTTTTTTTATTTTGTTTTGTTTTTGTGTTATTTGTGTTATTCTTTGTTGTTCTTGTATTTTTGTTGTTTTGTTTTTTTTTTTTAATGTTTTTTGTTATTGTTCTTGTGTTTTTTTCGTTCTTGTTCTTGGGTTTCTCTTTGTTTGTGTTATTTCATGTTTTTATGGGTGAGTGTTTTCTATTTTTTTTGTTTTTTTTTTATTGTCTGTTGTTGGTTGTTTTTTATTTTTATTTTTGTTTTATTTTTTAATTTTTAAGGTTTTGATTGTGTTTATTTTTCTTGTTTTTTTTTTTGGTTATGTCTTTGTAGTGTTCTATTGTTTTTGTCTTGTCTGTGTTTTGTTATGTGTTTCTTGTGTTTTTATATGTGGTTTGTGTTGTGGTTTATTTTATCTTATTGTGCGTGTTTGGTTGTGATGTTGTTTTTGACACACTCAGGGAGCATGTTTTTTATTTTATTTTATTATTTTTGTTGTTATTTGCTTATTTTTAATTGGGTTTGTGTGTTTGTTTGCTCTTTGAGTGTGTCAAAGGTGGTAGGCCAGGTCCGAGTCCTGGGCATTTTTGGTGGAATGAATACCCCTACCTCCTTGGGTCTTACCCGAAAGTGGCATCCCTTTTGGGATGTTTTCCACAAATAAAAAAAAAATATTGGTTGATTCTCTCATAGTAATGTCTCTTTCAATGAACAAGATTTGACATTCCTAAATCACATAAACTTGTATACATCAACGTCAGGAAACACAGCACCAGCTGACGTAGTTCATATTCTACCTATCAGTGGATCATATTCTACCTTGACTGACGCACCAGGGATGTCCTTGTCTTCTACTGAAAGAAAGGATGACTTCAGAGAATTCCTTATAAAAAATTCTCCCAACATAGAAGACGCAGACCTTAGAATAAGTTCATCTTGATATAAGCTTTCTTTGACACACTGACAACTTTAATTATCCCAACGTTCCACTTTGTCAAACGCGATTCCACTACTGATCTTATATTGCATTCAATTTTTATCATGTGGATATATCATGAACGTCCCACGATGATTCTTTCCACACGATTCTACGATGATTTAAAGGGCATTTTGAATGATCTGAATAAGAAAAACCTCCATGATCTCCCAGCTATTTTCTCCACTTGTTGCTTCACGTGATCTTTCATTGTCTGTAGTGGATCATGACTAGCTTCACCTCACATAGTAAAGCATGATCTTCTATTGTTGGAAAGAGTTGTAGCAGTCATCACACAGATAATAAAACAAGTGTTTATGCAAAATTTTCTAGATCACCATGTGACCTTCACACGCATTCACAAGCACAGGTTTCCTTATAGTCACTTCATAAAGCAGGCTATCAAATAGCCAACACACTCTTTCAATGTTCATAGCCTCCACGATGTACATCTCACAAGTAAGGAGGAAGACGTCTCCTTCGACCTCCAAGAACATCTCACAAGTACATCTCACGTAGGAAGAAGTCTCCTTCGAATCGTATAGCCATGGTTGTGCATATAGCTCATAGATCGAGCTTTTCTTCACAGTGTGTTGTCTCCATTTTGCACAGATTACTCACTCCAATTTCCTCTCACACGAGACAAAAACTTACACGTAAATTATCAATCAAGTGTTCACACAATCAAGTGTATTTTGCACAACAAATAAAATTTTTTGCACATTCTTCACTCAAATAGCCTAGATCATGCAGTCACACTCAACAGATAGCAGTCTATACCTAAATCTCATAACACGTAGGTTTTTAAAATAGATTGTGCATCTTTCTCCTTGCTCGTGTGACTGGCCTCACTGGTCTATCTCAACCCATGTGAACACACCATGGCTGATTACAAATAACATAACAACGTCTAAAATTTTCAAGATTGTGTCTCACATCTCACGTTTCCACAACAGGAATTCGTAGTCAAATCACGCAGTCACACTCCACATCCCCTCAAATGTGGGTCTTTTTTTTAACAAAATACGTCTAATCTCATCTTATCACGTTGTGTCTTTTCTCCAATGAACTGAACTCGAATTATGGGTAATCCAAAGGTGTGGAGCACTTCTCCTGAAGCTCTGATACCACATGAAAATGGTAAAACATTCTAATTAATCTGCTTGCAAGGTTTACATTATATAGTGCTGAAATAATAAAACAAAAGGCTCAAAATAGTGAGAGCCAATTATTCTCGTAACCTACTCCTATAATAGAAGATACTAACCAATCTCCTATTTGCACTCAACACTTTCTAGAATAGAACTAAGAATAACTACGCTGAAATATGCTAACATTACAAAAAATATTTAAACCTAATGCTCTAAATTCCAACATAATCATTAGTATAGCATAATAAAATAAACCAAAACAGACCTCTTGTTAACAGTTACTTGTAAATCACTAAGGTATTCCTAGCACTTATTTAACACATCTTCACAAATATTACTAATACACATGTGCAATGCTTATATAGCGGAACCCTAGAGAAGTTGTTTTCATTTTTAACTTCTTTGCAAGAGAGGGTTTTGTGATAAAAATCCTAAGGGTGAGTGTGGTTTTGTAATTGGGCAAAATTACCACTCAACAAGTAGACATTGCTTTAATGGATCCTATTCCTTATGTGAAGATTTAGCTCCTTACCTTCCTTTTACACTCAACCAATTATATCTTGCCATGATGGATACTATTTTGTTACAACTCAAGCTTACTTTCATTATGCATCTATCATGGTCTACGACTAATAGCTTGTGATGGTATCTACATGTTCAACCTTCATTGATTGATGTTAGTTGTCATTGATCCTCTCAAGCAATATTATTTCACATGTGTCATGACATCATTTGGTCGTATTTCTTACTAGTGCTATTCTCCTTGTGATAGTAGTTGGCATCTACTTTCATAGCTAAGGTACTCATATATATTTTTGCATGACTTCCCACTTGTGTGGAATGTCTTCAGTTGATTGTAAAGGAAGAATTTAGTTATCCTTTCTATTGGGCTAGGGATTCATGAAAAATTAATGGGGAGTGGGGCACATGCTATTTGATACAATAGAATGGGTAAAAATAAAATACTAATGGTGTAGAAAGATAAATGATAAGCATGGATGGAAAGGAGTGTAAAGTATATTTGGAGAGGCAAAGTGAGAGTCATGGAGGAATGGAGAGATATGGGAGAGGAATATGGTGTGGTGAGTTTATATTGGTGAAATGATGGAAGCATCATACCTAAGAGGGGCCTCTTTGTTTTTTGGCTACTTGCTCTAGTTAGTTCAACATTTGCTTTGACCTTTTATCTTCTTGTTGCTTGTTGTATTTACTTCAAAAATAAGAAGACAAGAAGTTGAATCATCTCACTCCTAATTGAGGGAGTTCTTAATAGATTTTTCTATTTCTTATCCTTGTTCTATCTTGGTAGATTCTATAAATTGAAGAAGGGTCTACAAATGGTTGTTTTTGTTGGTCAAGCATACCAATAATTTGGTACCTACAAGCTTTCCAATCTTATTGACATCTCAAATTATATATTTTTTTTTTCTTTTATCCTTGGACTTCACTCTTTTGGAATAATTTTGGAATAATTAACATGGCTACTTTAGCTAACATCAAGAAGTAAAGTAGTACTGAATCAACAGGACATAAACAATCTACTAAAAAACATAGAAATGCATGGGTATGAAGAATGAGCTTCAATATTTCATCCAAAATAATTTTGATCTCATTCTAAGTCATTTCGAATTTATAAAAATTATTTAAAGTTGCTATTTTATAAGGATTTTTATAATTTTGAATTTCATATTTTTCATATTTTGAAGGTAAATCGATTTTCAGGCTTTGCATTTGCATTCATAGACAATAAATGAAATTCCCTTTATGAAAATTAAAATTTCATTAAAGGGGGTAGTTCATACGACATTCCATTGACCATCATTTTGAATTTTGGGGGTAAAATTTCTCGGGGTCATAACTCCTCGCTCGTTGCTCGGATTGACTATTAGTACATATTTTTGAAAAGATCTCGAAAAGAGCTACAACAACGTAGGGTGACATCATAATGACTATAGTGTGTTTTAATATTTTTGGTTTTCTAGTCCATTTTCTATAATTTTATTTTTATTTTTCTAACCCTTCCTTTTGCAGATTTTTTTAAACTTCGGTGACTAAAATAAAAATTAAAAAAATTAAAATTTCATAAATAAATGCATGGGTGTGAAGAATGAGCTTCAATATTTCATCTGAAATAATTTTGATCTCATTCTGAAGTCATTTTAAATTTATAAAAATTATTTAAAGTTGTTTTATAAGGATTTTTATAATTTTAGAATTTCACATTTTTTTCATATTTTGAAGGTAAATCGATTTTCTAGCTTTGCATTTGCATTCACAGATAATAAATGAACTTCCCTTTATGAAAATTACAATTTCATTAAATGGGGGTAGTTCATACGACATTCCATTGGCCATCATTTTGAATTTTGGGGGTAAAACTTCCTAGGGTCATAACTCCTCGCTCGTTGCTCGGATTGACTATTAGTGCATATTTTTGGAAAGCTCTCGAAAAGAGCTACAACAACGTAGGGCAGCATCATACTAAATGTAGTGTATTTTAACATTTTTGGCTTTCTGGTCCATTTTCTAGAATTTTATTTTTATTTTTCTAACCCTTCCTTTTCGATTTTTTTAAACTTCGATGACTAAAATAAAAATAAAAATAAAATAAAATTTCATAAATAAATGCATGGGTGTGAAGAATGAGCTTCAATATTTCATCCGAAATAATTTTGATCTCATTTTGAAGTCATTTCGAATTTATAAAAATTATTTAAAGTTGTTATTTTATAAGGAATTTTTATAATTTCGGAATTTCACATTTTTTTCATATTTTGAAGGTAAATCGATTTTCAGGCTTTGCATTTGCATTCAGAGATAATAAATGAACTTCCCTTTATGAAAATTACAATTTCATTAAAGGGGGGTAGTTCATACGACATTCCATTGGCCATCATTTTGAATTTTGGGGGTAAAACTTCTCGGGGTCATAACTCCTCGCTCGTTGCTCGGATTGACTATTAGTGCATATTTTCGGAAAGCTCTCAAAAAGAGCTACAACAACGTAGGGCGGCATCATACTGATTGTAGTGTGTTTTAACATTTTTGGCTTTCTGGTCCATTTTCTAGAATTTTATTTTTATTTTTCTAACCCTTCCTTTTGCAGATTTTTTTAAACTTTGGTGACTAAAATAAAAATTAAAAAAATTAAAATTTCATAAATAAATGCATGGGTGTGAAGAATGAGCTTCAATATTTCATCCGAAATAATTTTGATCTCATTTTGAAGTCATTTCGAATTTATAAAAATTATTTAAAGTTGTTTTATAAGGATTTTTATAATTTTGAAATTTCACATTTTTTTCATATTTTGAAGGTAAATCGATTTTCAGGCTTTGCATTTGCATTCATAGATAATAAATGAACTTCCCTTTATGAAAATTACAATTTCATTAAAGGGGGTAGTTCATACGACATTCCATTGGCCATCATTTTGAATTTTAGGGGTAAAACTTTCCGGGGTCATAACTCCTCGCTCGTTGCTCGGATTGACTATTAGTGCATATTTTCGGAAAGCTCTCGAAAAGAGCTACAACAACGTAGGGCGACATCATACTGATTGTAGTGTGTTTTAATATTTTTGGCTTTCTAGTCCATTTTCCAGAATTTTATTTTTATTTTTCTAACCCTTCCTTTTGTAGATATTTTTAAACTTCGACGACTAAAAATAAAATTAAAAATAAATAAAATTTCATAAATAAATGCATGGGTGTGAAGAATGAGCTTCAATATTTCATCTGAAATAATTTTGATCTCATTCTAAAGTCATTTCAAATTTATAAAAATTATTTAAAGTTGTTATTTTATAAGGATTTTTATAATTTCAGAATTTCACATTTTTTTCATATTTTGAAGGTAAATCGATTTTCAGGCTTTGCATTTGCATTCACAGACAATAAATGAACTTCCCTTTATGAAAATTACAATTTCATTAAAGGGGGGTAGTTCATACGACATTCCATTGGCCATCATTTTGAATTTTAGGGGTAAAACTTCCCAGGGTCATAACTCCTCGCTCGTTGCTCGGATTGACTATTAGTGCATATTTTTGGAAAGCTCTCGAAAAGAGCTACAACAACGTAGGGCGACATCATACTGATTGTAGTGTGTTTTAACATTTTTTGGCTTTCTAGTCCATTTTTCAGAATTTTATTTTTATTTTTCTAACCCTTCATTTTGCAGATTATTTTTAAACTTCGATGACTAAAATAAAAATTAAAAAAAATTAAAATTTCATAAATAAATGCATGGGTGTGAAGAATGAGCTTCAATATTTCATCCGAAATAATTTTGATCTCATTCTGAAGTCATTTCGAATTTATAAAAATTATTTAAAGTTGCTATTTTATAAGGATTTTTATAATTTCAGAATTTCACATTTTTTCATATTTTGAAGGTAAATCGATTTTCAAGCTTTGCATTTGCATTCATAGACAATAAATGAACTTTCCTTTATGAAAATTATAATTTCATTAAAGGGGGGTAGTTCATACGACATTCCATTGACCATCATTTTGAATTTTGGGGGTAAAACTTCCTAGGGTCATAACTCCTCGCTCATTGCTCGGATTGACTATTAGTGCATATTTTTAGAAAGCTCTCAAAAAGAGCTACAACAATGTAGGATGACATCATACTAATTATAGTGTATTTTAATATTTTTGGCTTTCTAGTCCATTTTCTAGAATTTTATTTTTATTTTTCTAACCCTTCCTTTTGTAGATTTTTTAAACTTCGATGACTAAAATAAAAATAAAAAAATTAAAATTTCATAAATAAATACATAGGTGTGAAGAATGAGCTTCAATATTTCATCCAAAATAATTTTGATCTCATTCTAAAGTCATTTCAAATTTATAAAAATTATTTAAAGTTGTTATTTTATAAGGATTTTTATAATTTCAAAATTTCACATTTTTTTCATATTTTGAAGGTAAATCGATTTTCAGGCTTTGCATTTGCATTCACAAACAATAAATGAACTTCCCTTTATAAAAATTACAATTTCATTAAAGGGGGTAGTTCATACGACATTCCATTGGCCATCATTTTGAATTTTGAGGGTAAAACTTCCTAGGGTCATAACTCCTCGCTCGTTGCTCGGATTGACTATTAGTGCATATTTTTGGAAAGCTCTCGAAAAGAGCTACAAAAACGTAGGGTGGCATCATACTGACTATAGTGTGTTTTAACATTTTTGGCTTTTTGGTCTATTTTCTAGAATTTTATTTTTATTTTTCTAACCCTTCCTTTTGTAGATTTTTTTAAACTTTGATGACTAAAATAAAAATAAAAAAAATTAAAATTTCATAAATAAATGCATGGGTGTGAAGAATGAGCTTCAATATTTCATCTGAAATAATTTTGATCTCATTCTGAAGTCATTTCAAATTTATAAAAATTATTTAAAGTTGTTGTTTTATAAGGATTTTTATAATTTTAAAATTTCACATTTTTTTCATATTTTGAAGGTAAATCGATTTTCAAGCTTTGCATTTGCATTCATAGACAATAAATGAACTTCCCTTTATGAAAATTATAATTTCATTAAAGAGGGGTAGTTCATACGACATTCCATTGGCCATCATTTTGAATTTTGAGGGTAAAACTTCCCGGGGTCATAACTCCTCGCTCGTTGCTCGGATTGACTATTAGTGCATATTTTCAAAAGCTCTCGAAAAGAGCTACAACAATGTAGGGTGGCATCATACTGACTATAGTGTGTTTTAATATTTTTGGCTTTCTGGTCCATTTTTTAGAATTTTATTTTTATTTTTCTAACCCTTTCCTTTTGTAGATTTTTTTAAACTTCGATGACTAAAATAAAAATAAAAATTAAAATTTCATAAATAAATGCATGGGTGTGAAGAATGAGCTTCAATATTTTATCCGAAATAATTTTGATCTCATTCTGAAGTCATTTCAAATTTATAAAAATTATTTAAAGTTGTTATTTTATAAGGATTTTTATAATTTTAAAATTTCACATTTTTTTCATATTTTGAAGGTAAATCGATTTTCAGGCTTTGCATTTGCATTCACAGACAATAAATGAACTTCCCTTTATGAAAATTACAATTTCATTAAAGGGGGGTAGTTCATACGACATTCCATTGGCCATCATTTTGAATTTTAGGGGTAAAACTTCCTAGGGTCATAACTCCTCGCTCGTTGCTCGGATTGACTATTAGTGCATATTTTTGAAAAGCTCTCGAAAAGAGCTACAACAATGTAGGGTAGCATCATACTGACTATAGTGTGTTTTAACATTTTTAGCTTTCTGGTCCATTTTTCATAATTTTATTTTTATTTTTCTAACCCTTCCTTTTGTAGATTTTTTTAAACTTCGATGACTAAAATAAAAATAAAAATAAAATTTCATAAATAAATGCATGGGTGTGAAGAATGAGCTTCAATATTTCATCCGAAATAATTTTGATCTCATTCTGAAGTCATTTCGAATTTATAAAAATTATTTAAAGTTGCTATTTTATAAGGATTTTTATAATTTTAGAATTTCACATTTTTTTCATATTTTGAAGGTAAATCGATTTTCAGGCTTTGCATTTGCATTCACAGATAATAAATGAACTTCCCTTTATGAAAATTACAATTTCATTAAAGGGGGTAGTTCATACGACATTCCATTGGCCATCATTTTGAATTTTGGGGGTAAAACTTTCTAGGGTCATAACTCCTCGCTCGTTGCTCGGATTGACTATTAGTGCATATTTTCGAAAGCTCTCGAAAAGAGCTACAACAATGTAGGGTGGCATCATACTGACTATAGTGTGTTTTAACATTTTTGGCTTTCTGGTCCATTTTCTAGAATTTTATTTTTATTTTTCTAACCCTTCCTTTTGTAGATTTTTTTTAAACTTTGGTGACTAAAATAAAAAAAAAAATTAAAATTTCATAAATAAATGCATGGGTGTGAAGAATGAGCTTCAATATTTCATCCGAAATAATTTTTATCTCATTCTGAAGTCATTTTAAATTTATAAAAATTATTTAAAGTTGTTTTATAAGGATTTTTATAATTTTAGAATTTCACATTTTTTTCATATTTTGAAGGTAAATCGATTTTCAAGCTTTGCATTTGCATTCAAAGACAATAAATGAACTTACCTTTATGAAAATTACAATTTCATTAAAGGGGGTAGTTCATACGACATTCCATTGGCCATCATTTTGAATTTTGGGGGTAAAACTTTCTAGGGTCATAACTCCTCGCTCGTTGCTTGGATTGACTATTAGTGCATATTTTCGGAAAGCTCTCGAAAAGAGCTACAACAACGTAGGGTGACATCATACTGATTATAGTGTGTTTTAATATTTTTGGCTTTCTAGTCCATTTTCCATAATTTTATTTTTATTTTTCTAACCCTTCCTTTTGCAGATTTTTTTTAAACTTTGATGACTAAAAAAAAATTAAAAAATTAAAATTTCATAAATAAATGCATGGGTGTGAAGAATGAGCTTCAATATTTCATCCGAAATAATTTTGATCTCATTCTGAAGTCATTTTGAATTTATAAAAATTATTTAAAGTTGTTTTATAAGGATTTTTATAATTTTGGAATTTCACATTTTTTTCATATTTTGAAGGTAAATCGATTTTCAGGCTTTGCATTTGCATTCACAGATAATAAATGAACTTCCCTTTATGAAAATTACAATTTCATTAAATGGGGGTAGTTCATACGACATTCCATTGGCCATCATTTTGAATTTTAGGGGTAAAACTTCCTAAGGTCATAACTCCTCGCTCATTGCTCGGATTGACTATTAGTGCATATTTTTAGAAAGCTCTCGAAAAGAGCTACAACAACGTAGGGTGACATCATACTAACTGTAGTGTGTTTTAATATTTTTGACTTTCTAGTCCATTTTCCATAATTTTATTTTTATTTTTCTAACCCTTCCTTTTGCAAATTTTTTTAAACTTCAACGACTAAAATAAAAAAAAAAAAAATAAAATTTCATAAATAAATGCATGGGTGTGAAGAATGAGCTTCAATATTTCATCCAAAATAATTTTGATCTCATTCTAAAGTCATTTTAAATTTATAAAAATTATTTAAATTTGTTATTTTATAAGGATTTTTATAATTTCATAATTTCACATTTTTTTCATATTTTGAAGGTAAATCGATTTTTAGGCTTTGCATTTGCATTCACAAATAATAAATGAACTTTCATTTATGAAAATTACAATTTCATTAAAGGGAGGTAGTTCATACGACATTCCATTGCCATTTTAGGGTCATAACTCCTCACTCATTGCTCGGATTGACTATTAGTGCATATTTAAAAAGCTCTCAAAAAGAGCTACAACAATGTAGGACGACATCATACTAACTGTAGTGTATTTTTTTTAATGTGGAAAACATCCCAAAAGGGATGCCACTTTCGGGTAAGACCCAAGGAGGCAGGGGTATCCATTCCACCAAAAATGCCCAGGACTCGGACCTGGCCTACCACCTTTGACATACTCAAGGAGCAAACAAACACACAAAACCAATTTAAAAATAAGTAAATAACAACAAAAATAATAAAATAAAATAAAAAACATGCTCCTTGAGTGTGTCAAAAACAAAAGCACAACCAAACACGCACAATAAGATAAAAGAAACCACAACACAAACCACATAGAAAAACACAAGAACCACATAACAAAACACAAACAAGACAAAAACAACAGAACACTACAAAGACATAACCCAAAAAAAACATGAAAAATAAACACAACCAAAACCTAAAAAATTAAAAAATAAAAATAAAAAACAACCAACAACAGACAATAAACAAAAACAAAAAACATAGAAAACACTCACACATAAAAACACGAAATTAACACAAACAAAGAGAAACCCAAGAACAAGAACGAAAAAAACACAAGAACAATAACAAAAAACATTAAAAAAAAAAACAAAACAACAAAAACACAAGAACAACAAAAAACAACACAAAGAACACAAAAACAAAACAAAACAAAAGAACCCACCCACCTTAAAAAACTAAACAAAAAAAACAAAAAAAAAAAAAAAAAAAATTGAACATAACAATGACCTATCTAGACCAGAAGACTATTAAGGCAAGAATCAACAGAGGAAACAAAATAAAGAATAGAATGAGCTAGGGAACTAAAAAAAACTGAATGAACCAAAGAGAAGCAAAAAAAAAAACAAGAAGAAACTAGGTACCTTCAGAACTGGAGCCATCCAAAGAAATGATAGAAAGAAGAGCTTCCCTAATTTGAGAAGCCCACCATCTAGGAGGGTGGCCATAACAAGTAAGATCACCTTTGTCCAAAGCCCAATTAGCTAAAGCATCAACACTCTTGTTTTGATCTCTGACCACATGATTGTAATCAACTTTCAAAAATCCCATCTGGATTAATTGAATCTTCTCAATAATTCTTTTTATTCTCCAATCCACCTTATGATTCTTAGAAGGAGTCTTCAAGAGATTAATCATAAGTTGAGAGTCAGACTCAACTAACACCTTTTCCCATCCAACCTTAGTAGCCTCCTGAAGGCCTCTGAGGATACCATACCCCTCAGCAAGGTTATTGGAAAGAATACCCAAATTCTCAGCAAAAGTAAAAACCAGGGAGCCATCTGAAAGTCTACCAATTCCTCCCACACTGGCTTTTCCAGGGTTCCCTCTAGAGGCTCCATCAGTATTGACTTTTCCAAAATCCTTAGGAGGAGGTTGCCAATTTCTTGTCCTATCCATCTTACTAATACTCACATTCCCTTTAAGTTGGTTGCCCTTAGAAGATTTAATCTTCAATCTTTGCATCACTTGATCCCATATTTGGTGGGAGTTTTGGGGGTGATTAAGGAGTTGATGGACTGATTCAACTAAGTTGGCTATGGTCTTTTGCCAAATATAGTGAATATCCTTCCTATCTTGATTAAAAATTTGGTTGTTCCTTTCATTCCAAATATTCCAAAGAAGAATGGTAGAACCCATCCAAACTAACCGCCTAATAAAATGATCAACACCCTCTTGATTAGGCCAATCCCTCCAAAGTTGTTCAAAAGTAAAAAAATTGGACCACCTGTAAGCCAAGTAAAGTGGCCATTCTCCTCCATAGCTCAGAGGCTAAAGTACACTCAATAAAAATATGGTTGAGAGTTTCTACATTCTCTTCACACATTTCACATCTAAAAGGGCCATGAAAACCATGCTTCATAAGTTGCTCACCAGTAAGCACCCTACGATGCAATAAAAGCCAATTAAAGAACCTCACCTTAGGCCAGAGCTTTTGAGCCCACAATCGAGAAAATATGTCAGAAGAATGGTTGGGATTATTATGGCATAAGGTCAAATAACCTTGAGCAACTGAATACTCACCCTTAGTAGTGTTGTTCCATCCAAAACAATATTTTTCATGGGACCAAGAGAGGGATCTCATATGAAGGATGCCTTGGATATCTTGTCTTTGCCTTTCTGGGATTTGAATAGGCCAGTCCTCAATAGGGATCCAATATCTACCAACCTTTGAATTACCAGTATGGTACCGACAGTAATTAGCCACCTTTATCCAATTAGCTCGGTGAAGCTCCTCCATCCAAGGCCTCCAATCGGGAAACCGAGTTATCAAAGGCTTGTGACCATCCCAAGAATCTGTCCAAAAATTTGCCTGTTGACCATTATGAATGATCCAAAATAATTTTTTCTTTATCAAATCCTCACCAGTCTTAAGAACTGCTAAAATGGGAGAACCTTTGGTAGGAAGTTGATAGCGAACAAGGTCTTCGGGACTTTTGTTCTCAAGCATATTTAGCACGGAGATTATTGGCCCAAAGAGCATTGGGGTTATGCAACATCCTCCAATATAATTTAGCAGCTAAAGCTTTGTTGTTATTAATAGAAGACCGGAATCCTAACCCCCTTCACTCTTAGGAAGACATAAAGTATCCCATTTCACCAAGGCCCATTTTCTTTTCTCCTTAGTACCACTCCAAAGGAAACGATGACTGATTTGATCCAATTCTCGAAGAACAACCTTTGGGATATTCAAAATGGAAGAAACATAAATAGGAATAGCTTGAAGGACTGATTTTACCAAGGTGATTCTACCCCTAGAAGAAAGCCACCTGTTGGTCCACTTTCCAATTTTCTTCTTGACTTTGTCCAACAACCAATTCCAATATTTATTTTTCTGCCTTTGAATATTTATGGGAATACCTAAATAAGTGATTGGAAGGGAGGTCTTCTTATATCTTAATTTATCCAAGACCATGGATTCCTATCTAGCAGAGCAGTGAAAGAAAATAACTTTAGATTTGTCTTCATTGATCAACTGCCCAGTAGCCTTAGAAAAATAGCTAATGATTTGCTTAATATTAGAAGCTTCCTTAACTGTAGCTTTACCTAAAAGAGTAGAGTCATCCACAAATTGAAGATGAGAGATAGGTCTAGCTCCATGAGCAATGGTAACTCCCTCAAGGGTTTTGTTTTCCCTCTTTTTGGTTATAGTCCTACCCAAGCATTCAGCAAGAATGATGAATAAATAAGGGGATAGCGGGTCACCTTGCCTAATACCTCTGGAAGCTGGGAATGACCGAGAAGGCCTGCCATTGATAAGAACTAAGTAGGAAACTCAGAGATACATCCCATAATCCAATCCATCCAATCCTTAGAGAAACCAAATTGCCTCAAAACTTTGATAAGGAAGTGCCAATCCACTCTGTCATAAGCTTTGGATAAGTCTAACCGAATGAACATGGAAGGAGATTTTTGCATATCCATGGAATGGATGGCTTCCTGAGCAAGAACTATCTCATCTACTATTTGACGTCCTTCCACATAACCCCCTTGCTCTGGGGAAATAATCTTATGCAAAAGAGGCTTCAACCTTTCTGCCATGATTTTAGTAATGATTTTGAGAAGAACATTACATAAAGCAATAGGTCTAAAAGCTGAGATATGATCAACCTCTTGAGCTTTTGGAACAAGAGTAATATAAGTTTTATTGATAACCTTCAAAATTTCTTTGGCTTTCCTGGCTTCTTCCACCACCTCTAATAAATCAACATGAAGGATATCCCAGAACTCTTGGTAGAACTCAATGGGAAAACCATCGGGACCTGGGGTTTTCCCTTTTTGCATTTTAAAAACTACTTGTTGAAGCTCATTGATAGTAACAGGAGCAGTCAAAATAGAGTTCTCCTCAGAAGTGATAAGAGAAGGGATTGCTTGAAGAACATTTTGTTGTGAAGTTGAGTCAAGAGGAGTAGCAGCAAAAATATTGGAAAAGTAATCAACAACAATAGAGTTCATGCCATCCCAAGTATAAACAACATCTCCAAAATCTGATTTTAAGGAAGAAATAAAGTTGTGAGATCTTCGAGCTAGAAGAGATTTGTGGAAGAAATTTGTGTTTCGATCTCCTTCTTTGAGCCATTGAATTCTAGATTTTTGCTTCCATAAGATTTCTTCTCTTTTTTCCCATTCCTCTAACCGAGTTGTGAGTTTAATTTCATCTGCACTTCTCTTCTCTGTGAGGCCATCTAAACGGATTTTCTTATTCAAATTTTCAAGATGAGCAATAACTTCATGTTTTTTTTATGAACATCCCCAAACTCTTTCCAGTTCCAAGTCTTGATTTTGGATTTAATGTATTGGAGTCTTTTGGCAAAATAGAACATCTTAGTCCCATGCCTAGGTTTACCTTCCTTCCACCATTGTTGCACATGAGGTCTGAAGGAAATGTCTCTAAGCCACATTAATTGAAAATGAAAAGGAGAGAAACTCACATTGGTTTTCCACATTTCCACCATGACTGGCCAATGATCCGAACCAACATTATTAAGAGTCTTCACTTTAGGAATGTGACCATGGATTAAGAAATTTTCAGAGAGCAAAAACCTATCCAATCTCTCCATTATACAAGCTAAGCCTTGCCTTCTGTTAGACCAAGTCATAAGGCCATTATCTGGTTGGATATCCACAAGATGGAGGTTTGCAATATATTCACTCATGAGGTCAATGCTTTTGTCCAAATTTCTATTTCCCCCCCTTTTCTCATCCAGAGAGAGGATGGTATTGAAATCTCCTCCGATCAAGATCCAAGCTTTAGGAAAATGAGAGATAATATGAGTAATATCCTTCCACTATCTTCTTTTTTCCTCCAAAGAAGTCGGAGCATAAACAGTAATGCAGAGCATAATTTGGTTGGAATGTCTACTTTGAATAGCTATAGCCAACAAACCCCAACTGCCAACCATATGGTGAATAACTACCTCTTTTGGGTCCCAAAGACAAGCAATGCCACCCGAAGTCCCTTGGGAACTGAGGGAAACCACTTTTCTAGCTGGCCAAATTTTACTCGCAATTGAGTCCATATCCTCCATTGACATCTTTGTTTCTTGAAGGAAAACAAGATGTGGATGATTTATCTGAATCATTCTTCTAATTTCATTTTGTTTTGAAAGACTCCCTTTGAGTCCTCTAATATTCCAAGTGATGATCTTCATTAATACCAGGGCTAAAAAAGTTGGGAAGGGCATTAATATTACCTTCCTCTACAAGCTTTTCACCTTCTTTTACCATATGATATTGATTGGTCTTGCGACCTACTTTTTGATTAGAATCCATCTTCAATTTTTTTTCCCTATTTCTTGACTTATTCCAATTGAATCTGAGATGGCTTCTAACCTTGAAGAATGCTCGTACATAGCCAAAATTTTACTAGATGGTTCAACGGAGTCTATATTGGGACCTGCATTATTTGAAGTTTTGACATTTGAAAGATTGTTTTTCTTGTGTAAATTTTCTCCTTTTTTTTTTGTTGAAAACCTTTGATTTGTTGGTTTGTCTCTGAGTTCTTCCCTTCATATTTAAATTGTGTTTCTAAGATTTCAGTTTCCATTATTTCCTCTTCCTCACTTGGGACATCATTTGTGGAAAGGATTTCAAACATATTAGCAGATGACTTTGATTGATCCTTCATAACTAGTTTTTTCTGTGTTCTTCTTCTTGGTTTGTGTTTTTTTCTCATAGTCCACTACCCGCCCCCTCCCCCCCTATTTTTAGGTAGGGGTTTGTCAAAATCCATTAAAACACAAATCCGAGCATAAATAATATGTTCAAAATTTTGAGTACAATCAGCAGTCATCATAAAAGTTCCTAAAGAGTTTCCAATTGAAGAAAAAATAGTAGGATTCCAAAATTCAATAGGGAGGCCAAAGAGTCTAACCCACACGGGAGCTATAGAAGGCATCTCTTCTTTGGCTTTAAATTTAGTATGCCAGGGCTTCATGAAAAGCCCTGCCCTTCCAAAAAACCAAGGACCCCCTTGAAAAGTTTTCTCTCTATCTTCATTATTAGCAAATAAAACAAGAAAATAACCATTTGGATAAATAGAGATTTGTAACTCACCTTTAGTTTTCCAGATTTTTGTAGCCCAGACTTTGAAAGCAGATAGACTCGGACGAAAACCCATGAACCGACAAATTAGTCCTTTTTTTCCAAATCTTCAATGCCAGTCTGAATGTTACCCATATCAAGCTTAACAATAGGAGTTCCATCAACTGCTTTAAGACATCCTGACTCTATTTTCCTGGGATCAATCTTAGGCATTCTTAGAGGTTTATGGGAAGCCCTAAGATTGATATTAGCATTGGGCTGAGGCTGTCCACCATGAAGGGCATCCCTAAAATTCATTTTTGGGGATTGAGTCTTCGAAATTCTTACCCTTGACAGGGGTTTTCATAGTAGAATTATTTTGTGGGTGCACCTTAGCACCAGATTCACTTGAGATATGAGCCATTTTTTGATCAATTGCTTGAAACTTGTTTTGTGATCTCTTTAATCCTTGCCCTAGACGTCGTGGAAAGGTATGGTTTTCACTTTTCTTTTGTGCAGCAAATTGGAAGCCGTTGTCACTCAAGTTCATAGTATGATCTATTGAAAGATAAATTTCTAACCCATATTGGATCCCCTGCAACATTTCCTACTAAAATATTGAGCATAAACCACAAAAATATTGGCCCAGGCTAGGGCCGAAGGCCCTAAAAACCAACCTCTGGAGCTGCTTGCACTCAACCCGGATGAAACCCTCGCATAATCCGCTTGCCAAATATCTCGTTCACACATAGGGATGTGCTAGGATCTGTGTTGCTCCAAATGATATGAAAATTGGTGGAGACGTTCTAGGGTTTTTTAGGCATCTACCCTCAAAATTTTAGCTCAATCCGAGTCCGAATGAGTGAGATATGGCCAAAACGAGTTCAACATTTTGGGCAGTCCTACGAAAAAAAACTATTTTTTTGCTGGGGGGGGGGCACAATTTCTTGCCCTTTTTTTTTTTTGGGGGGAACCCCCGCGCCCCTCCCCCGTGCTGGTATTTTTTTTTGGACTAAGAAGGTTGGGGGGGGGGCGTCATCTCGATTGTAGTGTGTTTTAATATTTTTGGCTTTATGGTCCATTTTCCAAAATTTTATTTTTATTTTTCTAACACTTCTTTTTGCAGATTTTTTTAAAACTTTGGTGACTAAAATAAAATAAAATAAATTAAAATTTCATAAATAAATGCATGGGTGTGAAGAATGAGCTTCAATATTTCATACAAAATAATTTTGATCTCATTTTGAAGTCATTTCGAATTTATAAAAATTATTTAAATTTGTTGTTTTATAAAGATTTTTATAATTTCAGAATTTCACATTTGTTTTTCATATTTTGAAGGTAAATCGATTTTCAAGCTTTGCATTTGCATTCACAGATAATAAATGAACTTCCCTTTATGAAAATTACAATTTCATTAAAGGGGGGTAGTTCATACGATATTCCATTGGCCATCATTTTCAATTTTGGGGGTAAAACTTCCTGGGGTCATAACTCCTCGCTCATTGCTCGGATTGACTATTAGTGCATATTTTTTGAAAGCTCTCGAAAAGAGCTACAACAACATAGGACGATATCATACTGACTATAGTGTATTTTAATATTTTTGGCTTTCTGGTCCATTTTTCAAAAATTTATTTTTATTTTTCTAACCCTTCCTTTTGTAGATTTTTTAAACTTCGGTGACTAAAATAAAAATAAAAAAAATTAAAATATCATAAATAAATACATGGGTATGAAGAATGAGATTCAATATTTCATCCGAAATAATTTTGATGGGATTTTTGAAAGTTGATTACAATCATGTGATCAAAGATCAAAACAAGAGTGATGATGCTCTAGCTAATTGGGCTTTGGACAAAGGTGATCTTACTTGTTATGGCCACCCTCCTATATGGTGGGCTTCTCAAATTAGGGAAGCTCTTATTTCTATCATTTCTTTGGATGGCTCCAGTTCTGAAGGTACCTAGTTTTTTCTTGTTTTTTTTTTTTTTGCTTCTCTTTGGTTCATTCAGTTTTTTTTAGTTCCCTAGCTCATTTTATTTTTTATTTTGTTTTCTCAGTTGATTCTTGCCTTAATAGTCTTCTGGTCTAGATAGGTCATTGTTTTGTTCATTTGTATTTCTTTTTTTTTTTTTTGTTTTTTTTTTTTTGTTTTTTAAGGTGGGTGGGTTTTTTTATTTTGTTTTGTTTTTGTGTTCTTTGTGTTGTTTTTTGTTGTTCTTATGTTTTTGTTGTTTTGTTTTTTTTTTTTATGTTTTTTGTTATTGTTCTTATGTTTTTTTTCGTTCTTGTTCTTGGGTTTCTCTTTGTTTGTGTTATTTCATGTTTTTATGTGTGTTTTTTCTATGTTTTTTATTTTATTTTATTGTCTGTTGTTGCTTGTTTTTTATTTTTGTTTTTATTTTATTTTTTAATTTTTTAGGTTTTGGTTGTGTTTATTTTTCATGTTTTTTTGGGTTATGTCTTTGTAGTGTTCTATTGTTTTTGTCTTGTTTGTGTTTTGTTATGTGGTTTGTGTTGTGGTTTCTTTTATATTATTGTGCTTATTTGGTTGTGCTTTTATTTTTGACACACTCAAGGAGCATGTTTTTTATTTTATTTTATTATTTTTGTTGTTTTTTACTTATTTTTAAGGTGGTAGGCCAGGTCCAAGTCCTGGGCGTTTTTGGCGGAATGGATACCCCTACCTCCTTGGGTCTTACCCGAAAGTGGCATCCCTTTTGGGATGTTTTCCACAAATTAAAAAAAATAGGTGTGAAGAATGAGCTTTGATCCTTCATCCGAAATAATTTTGATCTCATTTTGAAGTAATTTCGAATTTATAAAAATTATTTAAAGTTGCTATTTTATAAGGATTTTTATAATTTTGAAATTTCACATTTTTTCATATTTTGAAGATAAATCGATTTTCAGGCTTTACATTTGCATTCACAAACAATAAATGAACTTTCCTTTATGAAAATTATAATTCATTAAAGGGGGTAGTTCATACATCATTCCATTGACCATCATTTTGAATTTTGGGGATAAAACTTTTCGGGGTCATAACTCTTCACTCGTTATTCAGATTGACTATTAGTGCATACTTTCTGAAAGCTCTCGAAAAGAACTACAACAACATAGGACGACATTATACTGACTATAGTGTGTTTTAATATTTTTGGTTTTCTTGTCCATTTTCCATAATTTTATTTTTATTTTTCTAACTCTTCCTTTTGCAATTTTTTTTTAAACTTTGGAGACTAAAATTAAATAAATATATATATATATATATATATATATATATATATATATATATATATATATATATATATATATATATATATATATATATATATATATATATATATATGGGTGTGAAAAATGAGCCTCAATATTTCATCCGAAATGATTTTGATCTCATTTAAAAATTATTTTGAATTTATAAAAATTATTTAATGTTGATGTTTTATAACGATTTTTATAATTTTAGAATTTCATATTTTTTTCATATTTTGAAGGTAAATTGATTTTCAAGCTTTGCATTTTCCATACTGTCTATAGTGTGTTTTAACATTTTTGGCTTTCTGGTTCATTTTCTAGAATTTTTTTTTTATTTTTCTAACCCTTTATTTTTTTAGATTTATTTTAAACTTTGACGACTAAAATAAAAATAAAAAAATTTAAAATTTCATAAATAAATGCATGGGTATGAAGAATGAGCTTCAATATTTCATTCAAAATAATTTTTATCTCATTCTGAAGTCATTTCGAATTTATAAAAATTATTTAAAATTGTTGTTTTATAAGGATTTTTATAATTTTGGAATTTCTAATTTTTTTATATTTATAAGGTAAATCCATTTGCAGGCTTTGCATTTGCATTCACAAACAATAATTAACTTCCCTTTATGAAAATTACAATTTCTTTAAAAGGGTTAGTTCATACAACATTCCATTGGCCATCATTTTGAATTTTGGGGATAAAACTTCTCGGGGTCATAACTCCTCACTTGTTGCTCGGATTGACTATTAGTGCATATTTTCGAAAAGCTCTTGAAAAGAGCTACAACAATGTAGGGTGTCATCATACTAACTATAGTGCGTTTTAACATTTTTGGCTTTCTGGTCCTTTTTCCATAATATTATTTTTATTTTTCTAACCCTTCATTTTGCAGATTTTTTATAAACTTTGGTGACTAAAATAAAAATAAAAATAAAATAAAATTTCATAAATAAATGCATGGGTATGAAGAATGAGCTTCGATCCTTCATCCAAAATAATTTTGATCTCATTCTGAAGTCATTTCAAATTTATAAAAATTATTTAAAGTTATTTAAAGTTGCTATTTTATAATGATTTTTATAATTTCAAAATTTCACATTTTTTTCATATTTTGAAGGTAAATCAATTTTCAGGCTTTGCATTTGCATTCATAGACAATAAATGAACTTTTCTTTATGAAAATTACAATTTCATTAAAGGGGGATAGTTCATACGACATTCCATTGACCATCATTTTGAATTTTGGGGGTAAAACTTCCTGGGGTCATAACTATTAGTGCATACTTTCTAAAAGCTCTCGAAAAGAGCTAAAACAACGTAGGATGACATCATATTGACTATAGTATGTTTTAATATTTTTGGTTTTCTAATCCATTTTCCATAATTTTTTTATTAATTTTCCAACCCTTCTTTTTGTAGATTTTTTTTAAACTTCAGTGACTAAACTAAAAATTAAAAAAGATTAAAAGTTCATAAATAAATGTAGGGGTGTGAATAATGAGCTTCAATACTTCATCCGAAATAATTTTGATCTCATTCTGAAGTCATTTCAAATTTATAAAAATTATTTAAAGATGTTATTTTATAAGGATTTTTATAAAAAAAATTCAATTTACATGGTGGAATCGGTATCCGCCACAAATACAGGCAGGTTGTCTACCTTTTATGGCCGCCATAGTATTTTGCGTTGTCCGCCCCAGAAGCCGTCACACAGATCTTCATGCATTTTGCCCCTATAACCACCATGCCACAATCATTTTAAACCTTTTACGTCACTGAAAGCACTAGGAAAGGGACAAGTGTTCAATCCAACGAGGCCCAAGATTTGAACCTTGGACCTCCATCCCCTTATGGGGTTTGGATGAACCAATTGGTCTACACCTCGGACCTGATTTTTATAATTTTGGAATTTCATATTTTTTCATATTTTAAAGGTAAATCGATTTTCAGGCTTTACATTTGCATTCATAGACAATAAATGAACTTTTTTTTATGAAAAATACAATTTCATTAAAGGAGGGTAGTTCATACCCCATTCCATTGACCATCATTTTGAATTTTGGGGGGAAAACTTTCTTGGGTCATAACTCATCGCTTGTTGCTCAGATTGACTATTAGTGTATACTTTCTCAAAGCTTTAGAAAATAGCTACAACAAAATAGGACGACATTATACTGATTGTAGTGTGTTTTAATATTTTTTGTTTTCTAGTCCATTTTTCATAATTTTATTTTTATTTTTTTAACTCTTCCGTTTGCAAATTTTTTTAAAACTTCGACGACTAAAATAAAATTTCATAAATAAATGCATTGGTGTGAAAAATGAGCTTCAATATTTCATTCGAAATAATTTTTATCTCATTCTGAAGTCATTTTGAATTTATAAAAATTATTTAAAATTGTTGTTTTATAAGGATTTTTATAATTTCAAATTTTCATATTTTTCTCATATTTTGAAGGTAAATCGATTTTTCGGCTTTGCATTTGCATTCATAGACAATAAATGAACTTATGTTTATGAAAATTATAATTTATTTAAAGGGGGGTAGTTCATACAGTGTTCCATTGGCCATCATTTTGAATTTTGGGGGGCAAAACTTCCCAGGGTCATAACTCCTCACTTGTTGCTCGGATTGACTATTAGTGCATATTTTCAGAAAGCTCTCGAAAAGAGCTACAACAACGTAGGGTGTCATCATACTAACTATAGTGTGTTTTAACATTTTCAGCTTTTTTGGTCCTTTTTCCATAATTTTATTTTTATTTTTCCAACCCTTTTGCAAATTTTTTATAAACTTCGGTGACTAAAATAAAAATAAAAATAAAATAAAATTTCATAAGTAAATGCATGGGTGTGAAGAATGAGCTTCGATCCTTCATTTGAAATAATTTTGATCTCATTCTGAAGTCATTTCGAATTTATAAAAATTATTTAAAGTTGCTATTTTATAAGGATTTTTTATAATTTCGAAATTTCATATTTTTCATATTTTGAAGGTAAATCGATTTTCAAGTTTTACATTTGCATTCACAGACAATAAATGAACTTTTATTTATAAGAATTACAATTTCATTAAAGGGGGGTAGTTCATACAACATTCCATCGACCATCATTATGAATTTTGGGTGCAAAAATTTCCGGGGTCATAACTCCTCGTTTGTTGCTCGAATTGACTATTAGTACATACATTCTAAAAGCTCTCAAAAAGAGTTACAACACCGTAGGATGGCATTATACTAACTGTAGTGTGTTTTAATACTTTTGGTTTTCTAGTCCATTTTCCATCATTTTATTTTTATTTTTATAAACCTTCCTTTTGTAGATTTTTTAAACTTTGGCGACTAAAATAAAAATTAAAAAAATTTAAAATTTCATAAATAAATGCATAGATGTAAAAAATGAGCTTCAATCTTTCATCCGAAATAATTTTGATCTCATTTTGCAAAACTTCTTGAGGTCATAACTCCTCACTTGTTGCTCGGATTGATTATTAGTGCATATTTTCATAAATCTCTCGAAAAGAGCCACAAGAGCGTAGGGTGTCAGCACACTACCTATAGTGCATTTTAACATTTTCGAATTTCTGGTCTTTTTTACATAATTTTATTTTTATTTTTCTAACCCTTTTGCATATTTTTTATAAACTTTAGTGACTAAAATAAAAATAAAATAAAATTTCATAAATAAATGCATTGGTCTGAAGAATGAGCTTCGATCCTTCATCCGAAATAATTTTGATCTCATTCTGAAGTCATTTCGAATTTATAAAAATTATTTAAAGTTGCTATTTTATAAGGATTTTTTATAATTTCGAAATTTCACATTTTTTCATATTTTGAAGGTAAATCAATTTTCAGGCTTTATATTTGCATTCACAGACAATAAATGAACTTTCCTTTATGAAAATTACAATTTCATTAAAAGGGGTAGTTCATATCCCATTCCATTGACAATCATTTTGAATTTTAGGAGTAAAATTTTTTGGGGTCATAACTCCTCGCTCGTTGCTCGGATTGACTATTAGTATATACTTTCTAAAAGATCTCGAAAAGAGCTACAACAACATAGGATGACATTATACTGACTGTAGTGTGTTTTAATATTTTTGGTTTTTTAGTCCATTTTCCATAGTTTTATTTATATTTTTCTAACCCTTCCTTTTGAAGATTTTTTTTAAACTTCAACGACTAAAATTAAAAATTAAAAAAAAAAAAGAATTCATAAATAAACGCATGGGTGTGAAGAAATATCTTTGATTCTTTATCCGAAATAATTTTGATCTCATTTTGAAGTCATTTCAAATTTATAAAAATTATTTAATGTTGCTATTTATAAGGATTTTTATAATTTCAAAATTTCACATTTTTTCATATTTTAAAGGTAAATTGATTTTCAGGCTTTACATTTGCATTTACAAAAAATAAATGAACTTTCCTTTATGAAAATTACAATTTCATTACAGAGGGGTAGTTCATACGACATTCCATTGACTATCATTTTAAATATTTGGGGCAAAACTTTCCACAGTCATAACTCCTCGCTCGTTGCTCGAATTGACTATTAGTGCTTACTTTCTAAAAGCTCTCAAAAAGAGCTACAAGATCGTAGGACGACATTATAGTAATTGTAGTGTGTTTTAATATTTTTTGTTTTCTAGTCCATTTTCCATAATTTTATTTTTATTTTTCTAAACCTTCCTTTTGCAGATTTTTTAAACTTCGACGACTAAAATTAAAATTAAAATTTAAAAAATAAATGCATAGGTGTGAAAAATGAGCTTCGATATTTCATCCGAAATAATTTTTATATCATTATGAAGTCATTTTGAATTTATAAAAATTATTTAAAGTTGTTATTTTATAAGGACTTTTATAATTTCATAATTTCACATTTTTTCATATTTTGAAGGCAAATCGATTTTCAGGCTTTGCATTTGCATTCACAGACAATAAATGAACTTTCATTTATTAAAATTACAATTTCATTAAAGGGGGATAGTTTATACGACATTCCATTGACCATCATTTTGAATTTTGGGGGTAAAACTTTCTGGGGTCATAACTCCTCGCTCGTTGCTCGGATTGACTATTAGTGCATACTTTCTGAAAGCTCTCGAAAAGAGCTACAACAACGTAGGACAATATTATACTGACTGTAGTGTGTTTTAATATTTTTGGTTTTCTAATCTATTTTTCATAATTTTTATTTTTATTTTTCTAACTCTTCATTTTGTAGATTTTTTTAAAACTTCAACGACTAAAATAAAAATTAAAAAAATTAAAATTTCATAAATAAATGCATGGGTGTGAAGAATGAGCTTCAATCTTTCATCCGAAATAATTTTTTTCTCATTCTAAAGTCATTTTGAATTTATAAAAATTATTTAAAATTGTGTTTTATAAGGATTTTTATAATTTCATAATTTCATATTTTGAAGGTAAATTGATTTTTTGGCTTTCCATTTGCATTCACAAACAATAAATGAACTTCCCTTTATGAAAATTACATTTTCTTTAAAGGGGGGTAGTTCATATAGCGTTGCATTGGCCATCATTTTGAATTTTGGGGATAAAACTTCTCGGGGTCATAACTCCTCACTTGTTGCTCGGATTGACTATTAGTACATATTTTCGGAAAGCTCTCGAAAAGAGATACAACAGTGTAGGGTGTCATCATACTAACTATAGTGTTTTTTAACATTTTTGGCTTTCTGGTCCTTTTTCCATAATTTTATTTTTATTTTTCTAACCCTTCCTTTTACAGATTTTTTATAAACTTTGGTGACTAAAATAAAAATAAAAATAAAATAAAATTTCATAAATAAATGCATGGGTATGAAGAATGAGCTTCGATCCTTCATCCGAATTAATTTTGATCTCATTCCGAAGTTATTTTGAATTTATAAAAAATATTTAAAGTTGCTATTTTATAAGGATTTTTTATAATTTCGAAATTTCACATTTTTCATATTTTGAAGGTAAATCGATTTTCAGGATTTACATTTGCATTCAAAGATAATAAATGAACTTTCCTTTATAAAAATTACAATTTCATTAAAGGCGGTAGTTCATACAACATTCCATTGATCATCATTATGAATTTTGGGGGTAAAACTTTCTGAGGTCATAACTCCTCGCTCGTTGCTCGAATTGACTACTAGTGCATACATTCTAAAAGATCTCAAAAAGAGCTACAACACCGTAAGATGGCATTATACTAACTGTAGTGTGTTTTAATATTTTTGGTTTTCTAGTCCATTTTCCATAATTTTATTTTTATTTTTATAAACCTTCATTTTGCAGATTTTTTTAAACATCGGCGACTAAAATAAAAATTAAAAAAAAATTCATAAATAAATGCATAAATGTGAAAAATGAGCTTCAATCTTTCATCCGAAATAATTTTGATCTCATTCTCTAAAACTTCCCGAGGTCATAACTCCTCACTTGTTGCTCAGATTGATTATTAGTGCATATTTTCGGAAAGCCCTCAAAAAGAGATGCAAGAGCATAGGGTGTCAACATACTAACTATAGTGTGTTTTAACATTTTTGGCTTTCTGGTCTTTTCTACATATTTTCGGCATTTTAACTTTAGTGACTAAAATAAAAATAAAATAAAATTTCATAAATAAATGCATGGGTTTGAAGAATGAGCTTCGATCCTTCATCCGAAATAATTTTGATCTCATTCTGAAGTCATTTCAAATTTATAAAAATTATTTAAAGTTGTTATTTTATAAAGATTTTTTATAATTTCGAAATTTCACATTTTTTTATATTTTGAAGTAAATCGATTTTCAGGCTTTAAATTTGCATTACAGACAATAAATGAAATTTCTTTTATGAAAATTACAATTTCATTAAAGGGGGGTAGTTCATACAACATTCCATTGAGCATCATTTTGAATTTTGGGAGAAAAACTTTTCGGGGTCATAACTCCTCACTCGTTGCTCGCATTGACTATTAGTGCATACTTTCTAAAAGATCTCGAAAAGAGCTACAACAACATAGGATGACATTATACTGACTGTAATGTGTTTTAATATTTTTGGTTTTCTAGTCTATTTTCCATAATTTTATTTTTATTTTTCTAACCCTTTTTTTTGAAGAATTTTTTAAACTTCGACGACTAAAATAAAAATTAAAAAAAAAATTAAAATTTCATAAATAAATGCATGGGTGTGAAGAATGAGCTTCGATCCTTTATCCAAAATAATTTTGATCTCATTTTGAAGTCATTTCAAATTTATAAAAATTATTTAAAGTTGTTATTTTATAAGGATTTTTATAATTTCGGAATTTCACATTTTTTCATATTTTAAAGGTAAATCGATTTTTAGGCTTTGCATTTGCATTCATAGACAATAAATGAACTTTCCTTTATCAAAATTACAATTTCATTAAATGGGGGTAGTTCATACGACATTCCATTGACCATCATTTTGAATTTTGGGGTAAAACTTTCTGGGGTCATAACTCCTCGCTCGTTGCTCGGATTGACTATTAGTGCTTACTTTCTGAAAGCTCTCAAAAAGAGCTACAAGATCGTAGGATGACATTATAGTAACTGTAGTGTGTTTTAATATTTTTGGTTTTCTAGTTCATTTTCCATAATTTTATTTTTATTTTTCTAAACCTTCTTTTTGCAGATTTTTTTTAAATTCGACGACTAAAATTAAAATTAAAATTTCATAAATAAATGCATGGGTGTGAAAAATGAGCTTCGATATTTCATCCAAAATAATTTTTATATCATTATGAAGTCATTTTGAATTTATAAAAATTATTTAAAGTTGTTATTTTATAAAGATTTTTATAATTTCATAATTTCACATTTTTTCATATTTTGAAAGCAAATCGATTTTTAGGCTTTGCATTTGCATTCATAGACAATAAATGAACTTTCCTTTATCAAAATTACAATTTCATTAAAGGGGGGTAGTTCATACGGCATTCCATTGACCATCATTTTGAATTTTGGGGGTAAAACTTTCTAGGGTCATAACTCCTCGCTCGTTGCTCGGATTGACTATTAGTGCATACTTTTTGAAAGCTCTCAAAAAGAGCTACAACAACATAGGACAACATTATATTGATTGTAGTGTGTTTTAATATTTTTGGTTTTCTAGTTTATTTTCCATAATTTTATTTTTATTTTTCTAACCCTTCCTTTTGTAGATTTATTTTAAACTTTGACAACTAAAATTAAAATTAAAAAAATAATAATTTCATAAATAAATGCATGGGTGTGAAGCATGAGCTTCAATATTTCATCCGAAATAATGTTTTTCTCATTTTGAAGTCATTTTGAATTTATAAAAATTATTTAAAATTGTTGTTTTATAAGGATTTTTATAATTTCATATTTTGAAGGTAAATCAATTTTTCAGCTTTCTATTTGTATTCACAAACAATAAATGAACTTCCTTTTATGAAAATTACAATTTCTTTAAAGGGAGGTAGTTCATACAGTGTTGCATTGGCCATCATTTTGAATTGTGCGGGTAAAACTTTTTGTGGTCATAACTCCTCACTTGTTGCTCGGATTGACTATTAGTGCATATTTTTGAAAAGCTCTCGAAAAGAGCTACAACAACATAGGGTGTCATCATACTAACTATAGTGTGTTTTAACATTTTTGGCTTTTTAGTCATTTTTCCATAATTTTATTTTTATTTTTCTAACCCTTCCTTTTGCAGATTTTTTATAAACTTTGGTGACTAAAATAAAAATAAAAATAAAATAAAATTTCATAAATAAATGCATGGGTATGAAGAATGAGCTTCAATCCTTCATCCGAAATAATTTTGATCTCATTATGAAGTTATTTTGAATTTATAAAAATTATTTAAAGTTGCTATTTTATAAGGATTTTTTATAATTTCGAAATTTCACATTTTTTCATATTTTGAAGTTAAATCGATTTTCAGGCTTTAAATTTGCATTCACAGACAATAAATGAACTTTCCTTTATGAAAATTACAATTTCATTAAAGGGGGGTAGTTCATACGACATTCCATTGAACATCATTTTGAATTTTGGGAGCAAAACTTTTTGGGGTCATAACTCCTCGCTCGTTGCTTGGATTGACTATCAGTGTATACTTTCTAAAATATCTCGAAAAGAGCTACAACAACATAGGATGACATTATATTGACTGTACTGTGTTTTAATATTTTTGGTTTTCTAGTCCATTTTTCATAATTTTATTTTTATTTTTCTAACCCTTCTTTTTGAAGATTTTTTTAAACTTCGACAACTAAAATTAAAATTAAAATTTCATAAATAAATGCATGGGTGTGAAGAATGAGCTTTGATCCTTTATCCAAAATAATTTTGATCTCATTTTGAAGTCATTTCAAATTTATAAAAATTATTTAAAGTTGCTATTTTATAAGGATTTTTATAATTTCGGAATTTCACATTTTTTCATATTTTAAAGGTAAATTGATTTTCAGGCTTTACATTTGCATTCACAAAAAATAAATGAACTTTTCTTTACAAAAAATACAATTTCATTAAAGAGGGGTAGTTCATACGGCATTCCATTGACCATCATTTTGAATTTTCGGGGTAAAACTTTCCATGGTCATAACTCCTCGCTCATTAATCGGATTGACTATTAGTGCTTACTTTATAAAAGCTCTCAAAAAAAGCTACAACATCATAGGACGACATTATATTTTTTTTTTTTGATTGGTAGAAAGGGTGTTGAAAGGTCCCTGAACCTTGTACAAGAGAGATTACAAGAAATCCATATCGACCGAGGTGGTCCAAGAAGAAAGGAATAGAGAGCTGGCAAACCTCCACACTAGGGAAGGTGTCGCGAAATCGCGACCAAAATGGTGATGTCGCGAAATCGTGACAAGTTGCGTCGTTGATGCCAATAGAAGAAAGGAAGTCGTGAAATCGCAACAAGAAGTGCCATCAGAGCCGAATAACGGAAGGAGTCGCGATCTCGCGACAAGTTGCAAAGTGTCGCGATATCCCGACAAGTTGCTAGGTTGGAGCCGGATGAGAAGAAGAGTCGCGAAATCGCGACATGAAAGAAGATCGTGCCCAGGCAAAAAAGGAGTCGCAAAATCACTACAAGAAGTAAGAACGCTGCCGAAGAGAAAGGGTGTCGCGAAATCGCAACAAGAATGAAGACCGCAGCCGAAAGAGAAAATGAGTTGCGAAATCACGATGAAAGTGGAAGCCTGTTGCCAAGAGGAAAATGTGTCGCGAAATCGTGACAAGAAGGAAGACCGCTGTCGAAGAGAAAAATTGTCGCGATATCGCGACAAATTGGAAGACCGCTGCCAAGACGAAAAAGTGTCACGAAATCGCGACAATCTGGAGGACCGCAGCCAAAGACAAAAAGTGTCGCGAAATCGCGACAATCTAGAAATCCGCAGCCGAGGAGAAAAAGTGTCGCGAAATCGCGACAAGAAGGAAGACCGCTTGTTGGAAAGAAAAAATGTTGCGATATCGCGACAAAAAGGAAGACCGCCGTTGGAGAGAAAAAATGTCATGATATCGCGACAAAATGGAAGACCACCGTTGGAGAGAAAAAATGTCGCGATATCATGACAAAATGGAAGACCGCCGTTGGAGGGAAAAAATGTCGCGATATCGCGACAAAATGGAAGATCGCCGTTGAAGAGAAAAAAGGTTGCGATATCGCGACAAAAATGGAAGATCGCCATTAGAGAGAAAAAATGTCGCGATATCGCGACAGAATGGAAGACCGCCGTTGGAGAGAGAAAAAATGTCGCGATATCGCGACAAAAAGGAAGACCGCCGTTGGAGAGAAAAAATGTCGCGATATCACGACATGAAACAAGAAAGCACCTGAAGGCCAAAAAGTGTCGCGATATCGCGACAAGTTTGCAAAAAAGCACCCGGAGAGAAAAAGTGTCGCGATATCGCGACAGAATGGAAGACCGCCGTTGGAGAGAGAAAAAATGTCGCGATATCGCGACAAAAGAGGAAGACCGTCGTTGGAGAGAAAAAATGTCGCGATATCGCAACATGAAGCAAGAAAGCGCCTGAAGGCCAAAAGTGTCGCAGTGTCGCGACAAGTTTGCAAAAAAGCTTCCGGAGAGAAAAAGTGTCGCGATATCGCGACAAGTTGGAAGACCGCACCAAAAGGAGAGAAAAGTGTCGCGATATCACGACAAGAAGCAACCTCGCAACCGAAGCAAAAAGGAAATTTCACGATAACGCGACAAGCTGAGATTTTGCAACCAACTGTGAAAAGTGACGCGAAAACACTCCAAGATGCCAAAACGCAGCCAAAGGGAAAAAACCCGGAACCCAGTAACCCACTCACATTGTGCAAACATTGGAACTTGAAGAAGCATCCCTTAGGCCGATTGGGAAGGAATCTCTCCAAAGCGCGATATGTCATTGCGTCAACGCCCTTGTTAGCAAGCCGATCCGCAGCTTTGTTTCCTTCCGGTATTGATGTTGAATGATTAATTCTAGGTAAAAGCCAATTAGTGTCTTGCATTCTTCGAAGATGGAAACAAGGGCCCAGGGAGGCACAGAGGTTCCTTTGAGTCAGTTGATGCAATGCAATGAGACATTATATTGATTGTAGTGTGTTTTAATATTTTTGTTTTTCTAGTCCATTTTCCATAATTTTATTTTTATTTTTCTAAACCTTCTTTTTGCAGATTTTTTTTAAACTTTGACGACTAAAATTAAAATTAAAATTTCATAAATAAATGAATGGGTGTGAAAAATGAGTTTCGATCTTTCATCTGAAATAATTTGTATATCATCATGAAGTCATTTTGAATTTATAAAAATTATTTAAAGTTGTTATTTTATAAGGATTTTTATAATTTCATAATTTCACATTTTTTCATATTTTGAAGATAAATCGATTTTTAGCTTTGCATTTGCATTCATAGACAATAAATGAACTTTTCTTTAAGAAAATTACAATTTCATTAAATGGGGGTAGTTTATACGACATTCCATTGACCATCATTTTGAATTTTGGGGGTAAAACTTTCTAGGGTCATAACTCCTCGCTCGTTGCTCGGATTGACTATTACTGCATACTTTCTAAAAGCTCTCGAAAAGAGCTACAACAACGTAGGACGAAATTATACTGACTGTAGTGTGTTTTAATATTTTTGGTTTTCTAGTTTATTTTCCATAATTTTATTTTTATTTTTCTAACCCTTCCTTTTGTAGATTTTTTTTAAACTTCGGCAACTAAAATAAAAATTAAAAAAATTATAATTTCATAAATAAATGCATGGGTGTGAAGAATGAGCTTCAATATTTCATCCGAAATTATTTTTTTCTCATTCTAAAGTCATTTTGAATTTAAAAAAAATATTTAAAATTGTTGTTTTATAAGGATTTTTATAATTTCATATTTTTTCATATTTTGAATGTAAGTCGATTTTTTGGCTTTGCATTTGTATTCACAAACAATAAATGAATTTCCTTTTATGATAATTACAATTTCTTTAAAGGGGTTAGTTCATACAGCGTTGCATTGGCCATCATTTTGAATTTTGGGGGTAAAACTTCCGAGGGTCATAACTCCTCACTTGTTACTCGGATTGACTATTAGTAAATATTTTCGGAAAGCTATCGAAAAGAGCTACAACAACGTAGGGTGTCATCATACTAACTATAGTATGTTTTAACCTTTTCGTCTTTTTGGTCCTTTTTCCATAATTTTATTTTTATTTTTCTAAACCTTTTGCAGATTTTTTATAAACTTCGATGACAAATAAAAATAAAAATAAAATAAAATAAAATTCCATAAATAAATGCATGGGTGTGAAGAATGAGCTTCAATCCTTCATCCAAAATAAGTTTGATCTCATTCTGAAGTCATTTTGAATTTATAAAAATTATTTAAAATTGTTATTTTATAAAGATTTTTTATAATTTCAGAATTTCACATTTTTTTATATTTTGAAGGTAAATTGATTTTCAGGCTTTCCATTTGCATTCACAGACAATAAATGAACTTTCCTTTATGAAAATTACAATTTCATTGAAGGGGGGTAGTTCATACAACATTCCATTGGCCATAATTTTGAATTTTAGGGGTAAAACTTTTCGGGGTCATAACTCCTCGCTCATTGCTCGGATTGACTATTAGTGCATACATTCTAAAAGTTCTCAAAAATAGCTACAACACCGTAGGATGGCATTATACTAATTGTAGTGTGTTTTAATATTTTTGGTTTTCTAGTCCATTTTCCATCATTTTATTTTTATTTTTATTTTTATTTTTATTTTTATAAACCTTCCTTTTGCAAAAAAAATTTTAAACTTCGACGACTAAAATAAAAATTAAAATTTCATAAATAAATGCGTAAGTGTGAAAAATGAGCTTCAATCTTTCATCCGAAATAATTTTGATCTCATTCTGCAAAACTTCCCGAGGTCATAACTCCTCACTTGTTGCTCGGATTGATAACTAGTGCATATTTTCGAAAAGCTCTCGAAAAGAGCTACAAGAGCGTAGGGTGTCAGGATACTAACTATAGTGTGTTTTAACATTTTTGGCTTTTTGGTATTTTTTCCATAATTTTATTTTTATTTTTCTAACCCTTTTGCAATTTTTTTATAAACTTCAGTGACAAATAAAAATAAAAATAAAATAAAATTTCATAAATAAATGCATGGGTCTCAAGAATGGTCTTTATATTTGCATTCACAGACAATAAATGAACTTTTCTTTATGAAAATTACAATTTCATTAAAGGGAGGTAGTTCATACGACATTCCATTGAGCATCATTTTGAATTTTGTGAGCAAAACTTTTTGGGGTCATAACTCCTTGCTCGTTGCTCGGATTGACTATTAGTGCATACTTTCTAAAAGATATCGAAAAGAGCTACAACAACATAGAATGACATTATACTGACTGTAGTGTGTTTTAATATTTTTGATTTTCTAGTCCATTTTCCATAATTTTATTTTATTTTTCTAACCCTTCATTTTAAAGATTTTTTTAAACTTCAACGACTAAAATAAAAATTAAAAAAAATTAAAATCTCATAAATAAATGCATGGGTGTGAAAAATGAGCTTCGATACTTTATTCGAAATCATTTTGATCTCATTCTGAAGTCATTTCGAATTTATAAAAATTATTTAAAGTTGTTATTTTATAAGGATTTTTATAATTTTGAAATTTCACATTTTTTCATATTTTAAAGGTAAATTGATTTTCAGGCTTTACATTTGCATTCACAAAAAATAAATGAACTTTTTTTATGAAAATTACAATTTCATTAAAGGGGGGTAGTTCATACGGCATTCCATTGACCATCATTTTGAATTTTGGGGGCAAAACTTTTCGGGGACATAACTCTCCGCTCGTTGCTCGGATTGACTATTAGAGCATACTTTCTGAAAGCTCTCAAAAAAAGCTACAACACCGTAGGATGACATTATACTAATTATAGTGTGTTTTAATATTTTTGGTTTTCTAGTCCATTTTCCATAATTTTATTTTTATTTTTCTAAACCTTCCTTTTGCAGATTTTTTTTAAACTTCGACAACTAAAATAAAAATTAAAATTTCATAAATAAATGCATTGGTGTGAAAAATGAGCTTCAATATTTCATCCGAAATAATTTTTATGTCATTATGAAGTCATTTTGAATTTATAAAAATTATTTAAAGTTATTATTTTATAAAGATTTTTATAATTTCGGAAATTCATATTTTTTCATATTTTGAAGGTAAATCGATTTTCAGGTTTTGCATTTGCATTCACAGACAATAAATGAACTTTCCTTTATGAAACTTACAATTTCATTAAAGGGGGTAGTTCATACGACATTCCATTGAGCATCATTTTGAATTTTGGGGGTAAAACTTTTCGGGGTCATAACTCCTCGCTCGTTGCTCGGATTGAATATTAGTGCATACTTTCTGAAAGCTCTCTAAAAGAGCTACAACATTGTAGGATGACATTATATTGACTATAGTGTGTTTTAATATTTTTGGTTTTCTAGTCTATTTTTCATAATTTTATTTTTATTTTTCTAACCCTTCCTTTTGTAGATTTTTTTTAAACTTCGACGACTAAAATAAAAATTAAAAAAATTATAATTTCATAAATAAATGCATGAGTGTGAAAAATGAGCTTCAATCTTTCATCCAAAATAATTTTTAACTCATTTTGAAGTCATTTTGAATTTATAAAAATTATTTAAAATTGTTGTTTTATAAGAATTTTTATAATTTCATATTTTGAAGGTAAATCGATTTTTCGGCTTTGCATTTGAATTCACAGAAAATAAA
This sequence comes from Wollemia nobilis, assembly GCA_028583015.1. Classification (NCBI taxonomy): domain Eukaryota; kingdom Viridiplantae; phylum Streptophyta; class Pinopsida; order Araucariales; family Araucariaceae; genus Wollemia; species Wollemia nobilis. The sequence goes on from JAQPPZ010016890.1 coordinate 11,095,427, forward strand.
TGAACTTCTCTTTATGAAAATTACAATTTCTTTAAAGGGAGGTAGTTCATACAACGTTGCATTGGCCATCATTTTGAATTTTGGAGGTAAAACTTCCCGGGGTCATAACTCCTCACTTGTTGCTCGGATTGACTATTAGTGCATATTTTCGAAAGCTCTCGAAAAGAGCTACAACAATGTAGAGTGTCTTTTTGCAGATTTTTTTAAACTTCGGTGACTAAAATAAAAATTAAAAAAAAAAAAAATTTCATAAATAAATGCATTTGCGTGAAGAATAAGCTTCGATCCTTTATTCGAAATAATTTTTATCTCATTTTGAAGTCATTTGGAATTTATAAAAATTATTTAAAGTTGCTATTTTATAAGGATTTTTATAATTTTAGAATTTCATATTTTTTCATATTTTTAAGGTAAATCGATTTTCAGGCTTTACATTTGCATTCACAGAATGAACTTTCCTTTATGAAAATTACAATTTCATTAAAGGGGTTAGTTCATATGACATTCCATTGACCATCATTTTGAATTTTGGGGGTAAAACTTTCTAGGGTCATAACTCCTCGCTCGTTGCTCGGATTGACTATTAGTGCATACTTTCTGAAAGCTCTCAAAAAGAGCTACAACACCGTAGGATGACATTATACTAACTATAGTGTGTTTTAATATTTTTGGTTTTCTAGTCCATTTTTCATAATTTTTATTTTTATTTTTCTAAACCTTCCTTTTGTAGATTTTTTTAAAACTTCGATGACTAAAATAAAAATAAAAATAATAATAATAATAAAATTTCATAAATAAATGCATGGGTGTGAAAAATTAGCTTCAATATTTCATCCGAAATAATTTTGATCTCATTTTGAAGTCATTTTGAATTTATAAAAATTATTTAAAGTTTGCTATTTTATAAGGATTTTTATCATTTAGGAATTTCACATTTTTTCATATTTTGAAGGTAAATCGATTCTCAGGCCTTACATTTGCATTCATAGACAATAAATGAACTTTCCTTTATGAAAATTACAATTTCATTAAAATGGGGTAGTTCATACGGTATTCCATTGACCATCATTTTGAATTTTGGGGTAAAACTTTCTGGGGTCATAACTCCTCGCTCGTTGCTCGGATTGATTGTTAGTGAATACTTTCTGAAAGCTCTCAAAAAGAGCTACAACAAAGTCGGATGACATTATACTAATTGTAGTGTGTTTTAATATTTTTGATTTTCTAGTCCATTTTCCATAATTTTATTTTTTATTTTCTAACCCTTCCTATTGCAGATTTTTTGAAACTTCGACGACTAAAATAAAAATTAAAAAAATAAAATATTATAAATAAATGCATGGGTGTGAAAATGAGCTTCAATATTTCATCCGAAATAATTTTTATCTCATTCTGAAGTCATTTTGAATTTATAAAAATTATTTTAAATTGTTTTATAAGGATTTTTTAATTTTATAATTTCATATTTTTTTCATATTTTTAAGGTAAATCGATTTTTCGGCTTTGCATTTGCATTCACATACAATAAATGAACTTCCCTTTATGAAAATTATAATTTCTTTATAGGGGGGTAGTTCATACAACATTCCATTGGCCATCATTTTGAATTTTGAGGGTAAAACTTCTCGAGGTCATAACTCTTCACTTGTTGCTCGGATTGACTATTAGTGCATATTTTCGAAAAGCTTTTGAAAAGAGATACAACAATGTAGGGTGTAATCATACTAACTATAGTGCATTTTAACATTTTTGGCTTTCTGGTCCTTTTTTCCATAATTTTATTTTTATTATTCTAACCCTTTTGCAATTTTTTTATAAACTTCGGTGACTAAAATAAAATAAAAAAATTCATAAATAAATGCATGGGTATGAAGAATGAGCTTCGATCCTTCCTCTGAAATAATTTTGATCTCTTTTTGAAGTCATTTCAAATTTATAAAAATTATTTAAAGTTGCTATTTTATAAGGATTTTTATAATTCGAAATTTCACATTTTTTCATATTTTGAAGGCAAATCGATTTTCAGGCTTTGAATTTGCATTCACAGACAATAAATGAACTTTCCTTTATGAAAATTACAATTTCATTAACGGGGGTAGTTCATACGACATTCCATTGACCATTATTTTGAATTTTGAGGGTAAAACTTCTCAGGGTCATAACTCCTCCCTCGTTGCTCGGATTGACTATTAGTGCATACTTTCCAAAAACTCTCAAAAAGAGCTACAACAACATAGGCCGACATCATACTAATTGTAGTGTGTTTTAATATTTTCAGTTTTCTAATCCATTTTTCATAATTTTATTATTATTTTTCCAACCCTTCTTTTTGTAGATTTTTTAAACTTCGACGACTAAAATAAAAATAAAAATTTCATAAATAAATGCATGGGTCTGAAGAATGAGCTTCGATATTTCATCCGAAATAATTTTAATCTCATTATGAAGTCATTTCAAATTTATAAAAATTATTTAAAGTTGCTATTTTATAAGGATTTTTATAATTTTGGAATTTCACATTGTTTCATATTTTGAAGGCAAATCAATTTTCAGGCTTTAAATTTGCATTCACAAACAATAAATCAACTTTTCTTTATGAAAATTACAATTTCATTAAAGGGGGGTAGTTCATACGGTATTCCATTGACCATCATTTTGAATTTTGGGGGAAAAAAATTTCGGGGTCATAACTCCTCGCTCGTTGCTCGGATTGACTATTAGTGCATACTTTCTGAAAGCTCTCGAAAAAAGCTACAACAACGTAGGATGACATTATACTGACTGTAGTGTTTTTTTTATATTTTTGGTTTTTTAGTCCATTTTCCATCATTTTATTTTTATTTTTTTAACCCTTCCTTTTGCAGATTTTTTGTAAACTTCGATGACTAAAATAAATATTAAAAATTAAATTTTCATAAATAAATGCATGGTGTGAAAAATGAGCTTCAATCTTTCTTTCTTTCTTTTTTATTTGTGGAAAACATCCCAAAAGGGATGCCACTTTTGGGTAAGACACAAGGAGGCAGGGGTATCCATACCACAAAAAATGCCTAGGACTCGAACCTGGCCTACCACCTTTGACATACTCAAGGAGCAAACAAACACACAAAAGTAAAAAAATTGGACCACTATTAGCCAAGTAAAGTGGTCATTCTCCTCCAAAGCTCAGAGGCTAAAGTGCACTCAATAAAAATATGGTTGAGATTTTCTACATTAGGCCAATCCCTCCAAAGTTGTTTAAAAGTAAAAAAATTGGACCACTATTAGCCAAGTAAAGTGGTCATTCTCCTCCAAAGCTCAGAGGCTAAAGTGCACTCAATAAAAATATGGTTGAGATTTTCTACATTCTCTTCTCACATTTCACATCTAAAAGGGCCATGAAAACCACTCTTCATAAGTTGCTCACCAGTAAGCACCCTACGATGCAATAAAATCCAATTAAATAACTTCACCTTAGGCCAAAGCTTTTGAGCCCACAATCAAGAAAATATGTCAAAAGAATGGTTGGGATTATTATGGCATAAGGTCAAATAACCTTGAACAACTGAATACTCACCCTTAGTAATGTTGTTCCATCCAAAACAATCTATTTCATGGGACCAAGAGAGGGATCTCATATGAAGGATGCCTTGGATATCTTGTCTTTGCCTTTCTGGAATTTGAATAGGCCAGTCCTCAATAGGGATCCAATATCTACCAACCTTTGAATTACCAGTATGGTACCGACAATAATTAGCCACCTTTATCCAATTAGCTCGGTGAAGCTCCTCCATATAAGGCCTCCAATAGAGAAACTGAGTTATCAGAGGCTTGTGACCATCCCAAGAATCTGTCCAAAATTTTACCTGTTGACCGTTATGAATGATCCAAAATAATTTTTTCTTTATCAAATCCTCACCAGTCTTAAGAACTGCTAAAATGGGAGAACCTTTGGTAGGAAGTTAATAGCGAACAAGGTCTTCAAAACTTTTGTTCTCAGCATATTTGGCACGGATATTATTGGCTCAAAGATCATTGGGGTTATGCAACATCCTCAAATATAATTTAGCAGCTAAACCTTTGTTGTTATTAATAAAATACTGAAATCCTAACCCCCCTTCATTCTTAGGAAGACATAAAGTATCCCATTTCACCAAGGCCCATTTTTTTTTCTCCTTAGTACCACTCTAAAGGAAATGATGACTGATTTGATCCAATTCTCGAAGAACAACCTTTGGGATATTCAAAACGGAAGAAACATAAATAGGAATAGCTTGAAGGACTAATTTTACCAAGGTGATTATACCCCCAGAAGAAAGCCACCTGTTGGTCCACTTTCCAATTTTCTTCTTGACTTTGTCCAACAACCAATTCCAATATTTTTTTTTTGCCTTTGAATATTTATAGGAATACCTAAATAAGTGATTGGAAGGGAGGTCTTCTAATATCTTAATTTATCCAAGACCATGGATTCCTGTCTAGCAGAGCGGTGAAAGAAAATAACTTTGTTGAGCAAGGTGCAGCGATAGTATTTCATTGTTGTCAACACAGTCAGAAAGATCGATTGATGCAGTGGACAATTTAAAATGATGGTTATAAAAGGAGTGCTACGTGGAGAATTTAAAAGTGGATTTTATCTTGCGAAGTGCACGAGAGGAGCGCGAGAGGCGAGCGAGAGGTGAGCGAGAAGGGTGTGTGTTGCGTGAGATATGTTGAGTAAGCAATAGACCAATCAGGGTCTTGTAAAAGTGAAGGCATTATTATGTCAATCTTCTGGTTTCAAAATTGAAGTCCAAGTTGGTGCTTGGCATCAAGGGTTGGTGCTCCTTTTTATTGGTGCAGATAAATCAGGGGTTGGTGCTCCTTCTAGTTGGTGCTGGTAAATCAAGGGTTGGTGCTCCTTTCTATTGGTGCAGATAAATCAGGGGTTGGTGCTCCTTCTAGTTGGTGCTGGTAAATTAGGGGTTGGTGCTCCTTTCTGTTGGTGCAGATAAATCAAGGGTTGGTGCTGGTAAATCAGGGGTTGGTGCTCATTTATGTTGGTGTAGATAAATCAAGGGTTGGTGCTCCTTCTAATTGGTGCTAGTAAATCAAGGGTTGGTGCTCCTTTCTATTGGTGCAGATAAATCAGGGGTTGGTGCTCCTTATAGTTGGTGTGGATAAATCAGTGGTTGGTGCTCCTTTATTTTTGTGCAGATAAATCAGGGGTTGGTGCTCCTTTTTGTTAGTGTAGATAAATCAGGGGTTGGTGCTCCTTCTAGTGGGTGCTGGTAAATTGATTATAAAGTTGTTGCTTTGCAAAGGCTAGATTTGGATGAGAGTCCAAACAGTCAATTTTTGAGGAGTAGCCAAATCGGTGAACCTCGGTACATCTTGTGTTGTGTGATGCTCTATTGTTATATTTGATTTATTTGGTTTTAAGTTCTCATTGTTTTGGCTTTAAGAGTTGAATATTTAAGTTTTAAACAGCTACACTGATTCACCCCCCCCTCTCAATGTCATTGTGAGACTAATAATTGGTATCAGATCCAGTTTTCATTTTCAGGCTAAATTAGCTAGGGTTGATCTTGGATTAGTATGCAATGGGTAAGAAGAATAGATCTTCCTTCAATAAAGCATTTCAGTCAGTTTCAGTTCTTGTGAAAGAAAAAATTGAATTAGAAAATATAGGAGTGAATTCTGAAGTATGTGATGAAAACCTTGAGCTTGAAGTAGATCTAGAAGGTGAGTTGATCGCTGCACTTGAAGAGTTGAATATAGAAAGGAAAAATAACAAAATACTGTCTAAGAAGTTGGAAGAATATGGAGATAAGATCGAAGATCTCTTCTTACAAATTCATAAATCCAAAAAAATAGAAGAAGCCTTAAAGTCACACCTGGATGATAAAGTCGATGTATGTAGCAAAAATGAAGAGGAATCTAACAAAGTTTTTAGTGATCTAAAGCTACAAGTAGAAGAGTCCAAAAGGATTGAAGAAACTCTCAGGTCATAGATCAATGAGAAAGATATTGTTTGCTGCAAACAAGAAGAGAAGATTGTTTTATTGAGAAAACAACTAGAAGATGCCAATACAAATATCAAATTTGAGAAGAGCACAGAGTTGCTAGATAAAATGATAAGGCAACAAAAAAGCCCCATGTGTAAGTTTGGTCTTGGATGTGAAGCTGAACAACCTTCATCTTCTAAATCTGCAGAGAAGAAGAAGTCCACTACTGAAGGATCAAAGCAAGAAAAGCTTGAAGTCGAATCTTCAAAAGGAAGAAAATCTCAAAGGAGATCTCCAGCAAAGCAACCACAACAAAAGAGGTTCTATCACTCTCACTTTATTCATAATAATGCTTTTAATGGCTATTGTTTTAGATGCAACCATTATGGTCACAAGGCAATTTATTGTGGATTGAATAATAGATCAAAGAGTTATGCTGGTAGAAATACATCTGTTATTCCGGTTGAAAACCATGTGCAATGTTTTAAATGTAATGGTCATAGGCACATAGCAAGGTTTTGTCCAAGAACTTTTGTATCTAATATAAGACAAGACAGTAGATTTCATCAGACGCAAAGAATGCAACATAGACAGGGAAGAAATCATGTGCATCAAAGAAAGGAAAATAATCATCCATCAAGGATGCACAAGAGACAACCACCCAAGAGAAATGTTCAAGTTCACAAAAAGGTTCAAAATAGGGATGCAGTTGAAAAACTCAAGCCCAAGTTCAAGAAAGGTTGGAGAAAGAAAGAAGAGAGGAAATCGTGTCTCCTTGGACTGAAGGAGACTACTCCTCAATTGCACTAAGCAGCTCTAGGTAGCACATCCTCAGGGGGAGTAATCTTAAATTTTTATTGTAATGCTCCTATGTTGTTTTGTTATCTGAGGATGAAAGGTAAGTAGTCAGGGGGAGTTGTCGTAGAGTTTTCAAAGTGTGTTTCAGTTCATGTAGTTGTTTGTGGAGGTAATAAGAGAGCATTAATTTTATCTAAAGAAGTAGTCGTTATCAAAGAGATGCCAGAGTTAAAGCAAACAGTGGTACTAGCACCCAGTTGGTCAAGAGTGTCAAGTGGCACATGCAAGGCAGAGACGTTGAGATAATAGCGCCCTGGTGGTGAAGCGCCAAGGAGGACAAGATGCCTATGCACCTAAGAAAGTCTTGCATTATTTGAGAAATGCGAGATATTGCCCAAGGAATCCCTTGATCGCAGTGAGGAGAAATGCTCCCTGGAATCACGTGAAGAATGTTTGCCTAAGATATTGAGTAGCCTTGACATATGCCCTAGCAAGAAGCCAAATATTGAGTGTTGATGACTGCACATAGATTGAGGCTCCAATGCTATATGTAATGGTCCACTGTCAATACCTACATAGGCGATGAAAACATTCATGGCAGCCGTTAGAAACCAGATACATTGAGCTGCACAACGGATGCGAGGCAAAGTCGTCAGTCACGGAGGAGGTGGCAGTCAAAATGCTGAATAAATTACGTGCAGGCTACCTAGAGAGTTGATCACTTTTGATTTGGGAGTAACTTTTGTGCAGCTGAGAGTTGAGTGTTGATCATACTATACTAAATAAGTAAAAGCAAGGTAAAACAGGAATTATAATATGATGAGCAGAGATTAGAGTGCTTATCCAAGAAGACTTTATGATAGAAAGAGTACTAGTGGAGGTGCATTCTATCTTGGAGACAGGTTGGTTGCATGGCATAGTGAGAAACAAGAGTCAGTCTCCTTATCCATAGCAGAGGCAGAATATATTATAGCGACAACATGTTGTACGTAGGAGAAAGTTGTGGAAGGTCAGGTTAAGTTGGATTTTGTTCCAACAACAGAGTGAGTAGTGGATATCTTCACAAAACTGTTGCCCAAGAAAGTCTTTGAGTACCTTTGCAATAAATTGGGAGTGGTCACGTTTCCAAGAATTTACTAGCATTGGGACCACATTCTCAGGGGGAGCATTTATGTATTTGTTTATATTTTTTCTCATGTTTATGATTTTTGCTAAGTGTAATAATTTTTGTCTAATAAGGTTGTGCATGGACTCAAGGGGAGTTTACAGCAACCCTTTTGATATTGTTGTCAAAGAGGGAGAAGAGTTACAGAAAATTGCTCAAGAGTTACAAGAAATTGCACGTGTGTTGCCAACAATTCCAAAGGGGGAGATTGTTGAGCAAGGTGCAACGACAGTATTTTCATTGTTGTCAACACATTCAGAAAGATCGGTTGATGCAATGGATAGGAGTTCAGAGGTTATTCAGAGTATGTACAGTGAAGTTAAAAGCTCATGAAGATGTTTTTGATGTTTGGGTGAAGTTGTTACAGGTTGTCCAAGAAGACCGAAGTGGCCCATATGCAAAAGAGAAACGAAAAAACAAAGGGCAAAAAGTGTCGCGATATCACGACATGTTGCATTTTCGTGGCCAAAAGAGAAGAGAAAATGCAAGGAGAAAAAGTGTCACGATATCGCGACATGTTGCATTTTCACAACCAGAAGAGAAGAGAAAATGCAAGGAGAAAAAGTGTCATGATATCACGACATATTGCATTTTTGCGGCCAGAAGAGAAGATAAAATGCAAGGAGAAAAAGTGTCGTGATATCGCGACATGTATTTTCGTAGGCCAAAGCTAAGAGAAAGAGCAAGGAGAAAAATGTCGCAATATCGTGACATGTTGTATTTTCACGGGCCAAAGCTAAGAGAAAGAGAAAGGAGAAAAAGTGTCACGATATCGTGACATGTATTTTCGCGGGCCAAAGCAAGGAGAAAGAGAGAGAAAGAAAAAGTGTCGCGATATCGCGACATGTATTTTCACGAGCTAAATCAAGGAGGAAGAGAGAAAGAAAAAGTGTCACGATATCACAACATGTATTTTCGTGGGCCAAAGCAAGGAGAAAGAGAGAGAAAAAAAAGTGTTGCGATATCGCGACATGTCGCATTTTTGCGACTCAAAAAGGGCAGCCAGGTAGAGAAAGAAAAAGTGTCATGATATCGCGACATGTCGCATTTTTGTGACTCAAGAAGGGCAGGCAAGCAGAGTAACAAAAGTGTCATGATATCATGACATGTCACATTTTCGTGACTCAAGAAGGGCACGTAGGCAGAGTAAAAAAAGTGTCACGATATCGCAACATGTCACATTTTGGTGACTCAAGAAGGGCAGGAAAATAGAGTAACAAAAGTGTCACGATATGAGTAACAAAATATAAAAAGAGAAAACCCTAGGTCCTAATGGTTTTCCCATTGAGTTCCACGTCACTATGCAGTTTTCAGTTTCACCATCTTGGTAGAACTCAATGGGAAAACCATTAGGACCTAGGGTTTTCCCTTTTTACATTTTAAAAACTACTTGTTTAAGCTCATTGATAGTAATAGGAGCAGTCAAAATAGAGTTCTCATTAGAAGTGATAAGAGAAGGGATTGCTTGAAGAACATTTTGTTGAGAAGTCGAGTCAAGAGGAGTAGCAGCAAAAAGTTTGGAAAAGTAATCAACAACAATAGAGTTCATGCCATCCCAAGTATAAAAAACATCTCCAGAATCTGGTTTTAAGGAAGAAATAAAGTTGTGAGATCTTCGAGCTAGAAGAGATTTGTGGAAGAAATTTGTGTTTCGATCTCCTTCTTTGAGCCATTGAATTCTAGATTTTTGCTTCCATAAGATTTTTTCTATTCTTTTCCCATTTCTCTAACTGAGTTGTGAGTTTAATTTCATCTGCACTTCTCTTCTCTGTGAGGCCATCTAAATGGATTTTCTTATTCAAATTTTCAATATGAGCAATAACTTCATGTTTTTTTTTATGAACATCCCCAAATTATTTCTAGTTCCAAATCTTGATTTTGGATTTAATGTATTGCAGTATTTTGGCAAAACATAACATCTTAGTCCCATGCCTAGGTTTACCTTCCTTCCACCATTGTTGCACACGAGGTATGAAGGAAATGTCTCTAAGCCACATTAATTGAAAACAAAAAGGAGAGAAACTCACATTGGTTTTCCAGATTTCCACCATGACTGGCCAATGATCCGAACCAACATTATTAAGAGTCTTCACTTTAGGAATGTGACCATGGATTAAGAAATTTTGAGAGCAAAAACCTATCTAATCTCTCCATTATACAAGCTAAGCCTTGCCTTCTATTAGACCAAGTCATAAGGCCATTATCTGGTTGGATATCCACAATATGGAGGTTTGTAATATATTCGCTCATGAGGTCTGTGCTTTTGTCCAAATTTCTATTTCCCCCCTTTTCTCATCCATAGAGAGGATGGTATTGAAATCTCCTTTGATCAAGATCCAAGCTTCAAGAAATTGAGAGATAATATGAATAATATCCTTCCATTGTCTTCTTTTTTCCTCCAAAGAATTCGGAGCATAAAAAATAATGTAGAGCATAATATGGTTGGAATGTCTACTTTGATTAGCTATAGCCAACAAACCCCAACTGCCAACCATATGGTGAATAACTACCTCTTTTGGGTCCCATATACAAGCAATTCCACCAGAATTCCCTTGGGAAGGAAAACCACTTTTCCAGCTGGCAAAATTTTACTGGCAATTGAGTCCATGTCCTCCATTGACATCTTTGTTTCTTGAAGGAAAACAAGATGTGGATGATTTATTTGAATCATTCTTCTAATTTTATTTTATTTTGAAAGACTCCCTTTGAGTCCTCTAATATTCCAAGTTATGATTTTCATTAATACTAGGGCTAAAAAAGTTGGTAAGGGCATTAATCTTACCTTCCTCTACAAGATTTTCACCTTCTTTTACCATATGACATTGATTGGTCTTGCAACCTGCTTTTTGATTAGAATCCATATTCATTTTTTTTTCCCTGTTTCTTGAATTATTCCAATTGAATCTGATATGGCTTCTAACCTTGAAGAATTCTCGTACACAGCTAAAATTTTACTATATGGTTCAATGGAGTCTATATTGGGATCTACATTATTTGAAGTTTTGACATTTGAAATATTATTTTTCTTGTGTAAATTTTCTCCCTTTATTTTCTATTGAAAACCTTTGATTTGTTGGTTTGTCTCTGAGTTCTTCCCTTCATATTTAAATTATGTTTCTAAGGTTTCAGTTTCCATTATTTTCTCTTCCTCACTTGGGACATCATTTGTGGAAAGGATTTCAAACTTATTAGCATATGACTTTGATTGATCCTTTATAACTGGTTTTTTTTAAGTGCTCTTCTTCTTAGGTATTTGGAAACCTGCTGAGTTTATATCTTCTTTCTTTTGATCAAGAATTTTATTTGGGCAAGCACTGGCCAAATGGCCATATTCATGGCAAATTCTACAATGAAAAGGAATGTTCTCATTATCCACTACTTGCTCCCAAGTGTCTTCCCCAAATTGTAATGTGATCTTTTTAGGTAGGGGTTTGTCAAAATCCATTAAAACACAAATCCGAGCATAAATAATATGTTCAAAATTTTGAGTACAATCAGCAGTCATCACAAAAGTTCCTAAAGAATTTCTAATTGAAGAAAAAATAGTAGGATTCCAAAATTCAATAGGGAGGTCAAATATTCTAACCCACACAGGAGATATAGAAGGCATCTCTTCTTCGGCTTTAAATTTAGTATTTCAGGGCTTCATGAAAAGCCCTGCCCTTCCAAAAAACCAAGGACCCCCTTGAAAATTTTTCTCTCTATCTTCATTATTAGCAAATAAAACAAGAAAATAACCATTTGAATAAATAGAGATTTGTAACTCACCTTTAGTTTTTTAGCTTTTTGCAGCCCAGAATTTGAAAGCAGATAGACTCGGACGAAAACCCACGAACCAAAAAATTAGTCCTTTTTTTTCCAAATATTCAATGCCAGTCTAAATGTTACCCATATCAAGCTTAACAATAGGAGTTCCATCAGCTATTTTAATACATCCTGACTCTATTTTCCTGGGATCAATCTTAGGTATTCTTAGAGGTTTATGGGAAGCCCTAAGATTGATATTAGCATTGGGCTAAGGCTATCCACCATGAAGGGCATCCCTAAAATTTATTTTTTGGACTGAGTCTTTGAAATTCTTACCCTTGACAGGGGTTTTCACAGTAGAATTATTTTGTGGGTTCACCTTAGCACTAGATCCACTTGAGATATGACCCATTTTTTGATCAACTGCTTGAAACTTATTTCATGATCTCTTTAATGCTTGCCCTAGACATCGTAGAAAGGTATGGTTTTCACTTTTCTTTTGTGCAACAAATTGGAAGTCATTGTCACTCAAGTTCACAATATGATCTATTGAAAGACAAATTTCTAACCCATCTTAGATCCCTTGCAATATTTTTTGCTAAAATATTGAGCATAAACCACAAACAAATTGGCCATTAGGGCCCGAAGGCCCTAAAAACCAACCTTTGGAGCTGCTTGCACTCAACCCAAATAAAATCCTCGCATAGCCACTTGCCAAATATCTCGTTCACACATAGGGATGTGATAGGATCTATGTTCCTCCAAATGATATGAAAATTGGTGGAGACATTCTAGGGTTTTTCAGGTATCTACCCTCAAACTTTTAGCTCAATCCAAGTCCGGATGAGTGAGATATGGCCAAAACGAGTTCGGTAGTTTGGCCATTCTTGCGAAAAATGTCCCTCCCTCAAATTTTATCGAATCAGCTTCAATATTTCATCTGAAATAATTTTGATCTCATTTTGAAGTCATTTTGAATTTATAAAAATTATTTAAAGTTGTTATTTTATAAGGATTTTTATAATTTTGAAATTTCACATTTTTTCATATTTTGAAGGTAAAATGATTTTTCAGGCTTTACATTTGCTTTCACAGATAATAAATGAACTTTCCTTTATGAAAAATACAATTTCATTAAAGGGGGGTAGTTCATACGACATTCCATTGAGCATCATTTTGAATTTTAGGGGTAATTTTTTTTGGGGTCATAACTCCTCGCTCGTTGCTCGGATTGACTATTAATGCATACTTTCTAAAAGCTCTCGAAAAGAGCTACAACAACGTAGGATGACATTATACTGACTATAGTGTGTTTTAATATTTTTGGTTTTCTAGTCCATTTTCCATTATTTTATTTTTATTTTCTAACTCTTCTTTTTGCAGATTTTTTTTAAACTTCGACGACTAAAATAAAAATAAAAATAAAAATAAAAAATTTATAAATAAATTCATGGGTGTGAAAAATGAGCTTCAATATTTCATCCGAAATAATTTTGATCTCATTCTAAAGTCATTTTGAATTTAAAAAAAAAAATTAAAATTGTTGTTTTATAAGGATTTCTTCTACTATCATGACATCCTTTAATAGAGAACTTGTAATTCCTTCTACTATCAGGACATCCTTTGTCTCTCAAGATTTCTTATCCCTCATTGGAAAATTTTTTGCTTATTTTCTAGACATTGAATCCATTAAAATTTGGGCTTTCTCAAAATGGTATCCTCAAGGCAACATGGACCTATTCATGATTCCTATGGGCTTCTTCCTCATTAGATTAAATAATTTGAAAGACACTAGTCACATTCTTACTTGTGGACCTTGGTTCTTTGGTTGATGGAGTCTCTTCCTTAGGATATGGGGTGCTAGTTTCATCCCTAAAACACAAAGCATAAATTCAACTCCTATCTAGGTCAGGCTTCAAAGGCTTCCCATTCAGTTTTGGAATGGCAAAATCCTGAGAGAAATTGCATGAACTATCGAGGGCCTGGTTGCTTTTAATTTGATGACCAAATATAAATCTCGAATGTTGTACATCCACTTGTGTATCAATGCTAATTTATAATCAGAGCTACCTAAATACACTTATAAAAATTTTGGTTCTTACCATAAATGGTGGATTATTTTTTTTGAAATTTTTTTATTAAAGCAAAGATCATTTACAAGTTGGGATGAGATTTTTCCCAGCCTGAGCCAAAGAGAATACATGTTTACAACAGTAAAAGAATATTTGCATTGGAGCCAAATCTCTTAAACTATATTTCTACAATGATTGTTCACCTGTTTACAACTATAAAATAAGATCTACATTGAAGCACAAATATCCTAAATAGTATTTCTAGAATGGTTATCCAAATTAGCTAAGCACTGGATTTGCTCACCAACCTGCCTAATCATCTCATCCTCAATAGCCATGTCACTATGCCACTGAACCCCTACCTCCTTCTCAGTACCCATCTTAGCCAAGAATTCTGCCACTTTATTTAGATCTCTACTCACATAAACTGGAATCGCATCATCTAATTCCCTCCATAATTCCTTAATTTAAGTGACAAGAATCCTCAACCTCCATATTTTCAAAGCAAAGTTCCTCATGCAATCTAGATCTCCAACCATTATTTGAGAATCTGATTCTAGAATTATCCTCCTATAACCTTGTTTTACTACCCAAATAGAAGCAAATTTGATAGCTAAGGCTTTTGATTCATTGTTTATGGCTCTTACCAAGCCTTGCAGTTCTCAATAGAGCACTATTCCAACATGATTCCGACAAACCACTCCAATTCCAGCTCTACCCATATTGCCTTTTGCATCTCCATTAGTATTAATTTTAATCCAACCTTCTAGGGGTGGTTTCCAACTAGCTTTGTCCTGCTCCTATTTTTTTTTTTGTGGAAAACATCCCAAAAGGGATGCCACTTTCGGGTAAGACCCAAGGAGGCAGGGGTATCCATTCCACCAAAAATGCCCAGGACTCGGACCTGGCCTACCACCTTTGACATACTCAAGGAGCAAACAAACACACAAAACCAATTTAAAAATAAGTAAATAAAAAAAAAAATAATAAAATAAAAAAAAAAACATGCTCCTTGAGTGTGTCAAAAACAAAAGCACAACCAAACACGCACAATAAGATAAAAGAAACCACAACACAAACCACATAGAAAAACACAAGAACCACATAACAAAACACAAACAAGACAAAAACAACATAACACTACAAAGACATAACCCAAAAAAAAACATGAAAAATAAACACAACCAAAACCTAAAAAATAAAAAAAAATAAAAATAAAAAAACAACCAACAATAGACAATAAACAAAAACAAAAAACATAGAAAACACTCACACATAAAAACACAAAATAACACAAACAAAGAGAAACCCAAGAACAAGAACGAAAAAAAACACAAGAACAATAACAAAAAACATAAAAAAAAAAACAAAAAACAAAAACACAAGAACAACAAAAAACAACACAAAGAACACAAAAACAAAACAAAATAAAAAAAAACCCACCCACCTTAAAAAACTAAACAAAAAAAAAACAAAAAAGAAATAAAAAATGAACAAAACAATGACCTATCTAGACCAGAAGACTATTAAGGCAAGAATCAATAGAGGAAACAAAATAAAGAATAGAATGAGCTAGGGAACTAAAAAAAACTGAATGAACCAAAGAGAAGCAAAAAAAAAAAACAAGAAGAAACTAGGTACCTTCAGAACTGGGAGCCATCCAAAGAAATGATAGAAAGAAGAGCTTCCCTAATTTGAGAAGCCCACCATCTAGGAGGGTGGCCATAACAAGTAAGATCACCTTTGTCCAAAGCCCAATTAGCTAAAGCATCAACACTCTTGTTTTGATCTCTGACCACATGATTGTAATCAACTTTCAAAAATCCCATCTGGATTAATTGAATCTTCTCAATAATTCTTTTTATTCTCCAATCCACCTTATGATTCTTAGAAGGAGTCTTCAAGATATTAATCATAAGTTGAGAGTCAGACTCAACTAACACCTTTTCCCATTCAACCTTAGTAGCCTCCTGAAGGCCTCTAAGGATACCATACCCCTCAAGCAAGGTTATTGGAAAGAATACCCAAATTCTCAGCAAAAGTAAAAACTAGGGAGCCATCTGAAAGTCTACCAATTCCTCCCACACTGGCTTTTCCAGGGTTCCCTCTAGAGGCTCCATCAATATTGAATTTTCCAAAATCCTTAGGAGGAGGTTGCCAATTTCTATTCCTATCCATCTTACTAATACTCGCATTCCCTTTAAGTTGGTTGCCCTTAGAAGGTTTAATCTTCAATATTTGCATCACTTGATCCCATCTTTGGTGGGAGTTTTGGGGGTGATTAAGGAGATGATGGACTGATTCAACTAAGTTGGCTATGGTCTTTTGCCAAATATAGTGAATATCCTTCCTATCTTGATTAAAAATTTGGTTGTTCCTTTCATTCCAAATATTCCAAAGAAGAATGGTAGAACCCATCCAAACTAACTGCCTAATAAAATGATCAACACCCTCTTGATTAGGCCAATCCCTCCAAAGTTGTTCAAAAGTAAAAAAATTGGACCATTGTAAGCCAAGTAAAGTGGCCATTCTCCTCCATATCTCAGAGGCTAAAGTACACTCAATAAAAATATGGTTGAGATTTTCTACATTCTCTTCACACATTTCACATCTAAAAGGGCCATGAAAACCATGCTTCATAAGTTGCTCACCAGTAAGCACCCTACGATGCAATAAAAGCCAATTAAAGAACCTCACCTTAGGCCAGAGCTTTTGAGCCCACAATCGAGAAAATATTTCAGAAGAATGGTTGGGATTATTATGGCATAAGGTCAAATAACCTTGAGCAAATGAATACTCACCCTTAGTAGTGTTGTTCCATCCAAAACAATCATTTTCATGGGACCAAGAGAGGGATCTCATATGAAGGATGCCTTGGATATCTTGTCTTTGCCTTTCTGGGATTTGAATAGGCCAGTCCTCAATAGGGATCCAATATCTACCAACCTTTGAATTACAAGTATGGTACCGACAGTAATTAGCCACCTTTATCCAATTAGCTCGGTGAAGCTCCTCCATCCAAGGCCTCCAATCGGGAAACTGAGTTATCAAAGGCTTGTGACCATCCCAAGAATCTATCCAAAAATTTGCATGTTGACCATTATGAATGATCCAAAATAATTTTTTCTTTATAAAATCCTCACCAGTCTTAAGAACTGCTAAAATGGGAGAACCTTTGGTAGGAAGTTGATAGCGAACAAGGTCTTTAGGACTTTTGTTCTCAACATATTTAGCATGAAGATTATTTGCCCAAAGAGTATTGGGGTTATGCAACATCCTCCAATATAATTTAGTAGCTAAAGCTTTTTTGTTATTAATAGAAGACCGTAATCCTAACCCCCCTTCACTCTTAGGAAGACATAAAGTATCCCATTTCACCAAGGCCCATTTTATTTTCTCCTTAGTACCACTCCAAAGGAAACGATGACTGATTTGATCCAATTCTCGAAGAATAGCCTTTGGGATATTCAAAACGGAAGAAACATAAATAGGAATAGCTTGAAGGACTGATTTTACCAAGGTGATTCTACCCCCAGAAGAAAGCCACTTCTTGGTCCACTTTCCAATTTTCTTCTTGACTTTGTCAAACAACCAATTCCAATCTTTAGTTTTTTGCCTTTGAATATTTATGGGAATACCTAAATAAGTGATTGGAAGGGAGTTCTTCTTATATCTTAATTTATCCAAGACCATGGATTCCTTTCTAGTAGAAGTTGAGAAATACTGAGAAGGCCTACCATTTATAAGAACTAAGTAGGAAAATGAAGAGATACATCCCATAATCCAATCCATCCAATCCTTAGAGAAACCAAATTGCCTCAAAACTTTGATAAGGAAGTGCCAATCCACTTTGTCATAAGTTTTGGATAAGTCTAATTGAATGAACATGGAAGGAGATTTTTGCATATCCATTGAATGGATGGCTTCATGAGCAAGAACTATCTCATCTACTATTTGATGTCCTTCCACATAACCCCATTGCTCTGGGTAAATAATCTTATGCAAAAGAGGCTTCAACCTTTCTGCCATGATTTTAGTAATGATTTTGAGAAGAACATTACATAAAGCAATAGGTCTAAAAGGCTGAGATATGATCAACCTCTTGAGATTTTGGAAAAATAGTAATATAAGTTTTATTGATAACCTTCAAAATTTCTTTGGCTTTCCTGGCTTCTTCCACCACCTCTAATAAATCAACATGAAGGATATCCTAGAACTCTTGGTAGAAATCAATGGGAAAACCATTAGGACCTGGGGTTTTCCCTTTTTGCATTTTAAAAACTACTTGTTGAAGCTCATTGATAGTAACAGGAGCAATCAAAATAGAGTTCTCCTCAGAAGTGATAAGAGAAGGGATTGCTTGAAGAACATTATGTTGTGAAGCTGAGTCAAGGGGAGTAGCAACAAAAATATTGGAAAAGTAATCAACAACAATAGAGTTCATGCCATCCCTAGTATAAACAACATCTCCAGAATCTGATTTTAAGGAAGAAATAAAGTTGTGAGATCTTCGAGCTAGAAGATATTTGTGGAAGAAATTTGTGTTTCGATCTCCTTCTTTGAGCCATTGAATTCTAGATTTTTGCTTCCATAAGATTTCTTCTCTTTTTTCCCATTCCTCCAACTAAGTTGTGAGTTTAATTTCATCTGCACTTCTCTTCTCTGTGAGGCCATCTAAATGGATTTTATTATTCAAATTTTCAATATGAGCAATAACTTCATGTTTTTTTTATGAACATCCCCAAAATATTTCTAGTTCCAAGTCTTGATTTTGGATTTAATGTATTGCAATATTTTGGAAAAATAGAACATCTTAGTCCCATGCCTAGGTTTACCTTCCTTCCACCATTATTGCACATGAGGTCTGAAGGAAATGTCTCTAAGCCACATTAATTGAAAACAAAAAGGAGAGAAACTCACATTGGTTTTCCACATTTCCACCATGACTGGCCAATTATCTAAACCAATATTATTAAGAGTCTTCACTTTAGGAATGTGACCATGGATTAAGAAATTTTTAGAGAGAAAAAACCTATCCAATATCTCCATTATACAAGCTAAGCCTTGCCTTTTGTTAGACCAAGTCATAAGGCCATTAGCTGGTTGGATATCCACAAGATGGAGGTTTGTAATATATTCTCTCATGAGGTCAATGCTTTTGTCCAAATTTCTATTTCCTCCCCTTTTCTCATCTAGAGAGAGGATGGTATTGAAATCTCCTCCGATCAAGATCCAAGATTTAGGAAAATGAGAGATAATATGAGTAATATCCTTCCACTGTCTTCTTTTTTCCTCCAAAGAAGTCAAAGCATAAATAGTAATGTAGAGCATAATCTGGTTGGAATGTCTACTTTGAATAGCTATAGCAAAAAAACCCCAACTACCAACCATATGGTGAATAACTACCTCTTTTGGGTCCCAAAGACAAGCAATACCACCAAAAGTCCCTTGGGAACTGAGGGAAACCACTTTTCCAGTTGGCCAAATTTTACTGGCAATTGAGTCCATATCCTCCATTGATATCTTTGTTTCTTGAAGGAAAACAAGATGTGGATGATTTATCTGAATCATTCTTCTAATTTCATTTTGTTTTGAAAGACTCCCTTTGAGTCCTCTAATATTCCAAGTGATGATCTTCATTAATACCAGGGCTAAAAAAGTTGGGAAGGGCATTAATCTTACCTTCCTCTACAAGCTTTTCACCTTCTTTTACCACATGATATTGATTGGTCTTGCGACCAACTTTTTGATTAGAATCCATCTTCAATTTTTTTTCCCTGTTTCTTGACTTATTCCAATTGAATCTGAGATGGCTTCTAACCTTGAAGAATACTCGTACACAGCTAAAATTTTACTAGATGGTTCAACGGAGTCTATATTGGGACCTGCATTATTTGAAGTTTTGACATTTGAAAGATTGTTTTTCTTATGTAAATTTTCTCACTTTTTTTTCTCGTTGAAAACCTTTGATTTGTTGGTTTGTCTCTGAGTTCTTCCCTTCATATTTAAATTGTGTTTCTAAGATTTCAATTTCCATTATTTCCTCTTCCTCACTTGGGACATCATTTGTGGAAAGGATTTCAAACATATTAGCAGATGACTTTGATTGATCCTTCATAACTGGTTTTTTTTAGTGTTCTTCTTCTTAGGTATTTGGAAACCTGCTGAGTTTATATCTTCTTTATTTTGATCAGGAATTTTATAAATGATGACATCGGCATTGGAGACAATGATGTTAGCACCAAAGATGATGTCAACACCAAAGAACAACACAAGAGCACCAAAGATGATGTCAACACCAAAGAACAACACAAGAGCACCAAATAATAACATTAGAGATGATGATATCAACACCAAATATGATGATATTGGCATCGAATAATAGTACAAGAGCACCAATGAATAGCACTGGAGCACCAGAGAATATCACAAGAGCATTAGAGAATAGCACCAAACATGATAACATCAACACCAAACATGATGATGATGACATCGAACATGGTGATGTGGCAACAAAAAATAGAATATTTTGATTGAATTTCAAATTAATTAGATGGAATATGTTAAGATTGGTTTTTCACTACCTTGAATTGATCTAAATTAGTTAGATTGATTGAGATTAGTTTCTAACTTATTTGGATAGATCCAAATTAGTTATAATCCTTAACAATTTATTTTGGTTGTTCTCTTCCCTAGATAGAATTGGTTGTATTTATTACCAACTAATTTTGGTTGTTATCTTCCCTAGATAGAATTGGTTGGATTTGTTTACAACTAATTTTTGGTTGTTATCTTTGTTAGATAGAATTGGTTGGATTTATTTCCAACTAATTGAGATTGGGAATATTTTATATTAATAGATTGTTATTGTATTATTACATATGACCTATTTATAAAGGAGGGAGAATAATACATTAGAGGGGTTACAAGAGGATGGGATATGAAAATTAAGAAGAGGAAGAGAATGGAAGTGTATGAATTGTAGATTCTTGTAAAAAGGTAATTTTATCCTCTTTCTTAATAAAAGATGTTTGTGTTCTTTTTTTATGTGTATATGTTTAATTTTATTTGGAATTAAAATTTACTTTCCATTGGGCTGAGTAAGGGCCTACTCCATCAACACAATGGAAAGTATCATCTTTGTAAATATGTTCATAGAATAATTATGAATTATTATTTTATTTCAATGTCTTTTGTATATTATTTTAATTTGTACTTAATACCTTTATATATTGTCTAATGAGGATAGCATAGTGGTTAGGGATTTAGCCTCTCTTTGGGGTGGTTCAAGGTTCAAACCATAATATACCCAAAAAGGGATAGGTTGGATGGTAACGATTGAGTGTTTATCAGTTAGCTGCCCTAGTTTGATGCCCTATAGGATTAGTAGTCCCATTGACTTTATCTAACCCAAGTTAGCTGCCCTAGTTTGATGCCCTAGAGGATTAGTAGTCCCATTGACTTCATCTAACCTAAGTTAGCTGCCCTAGTTTGATACCCTAGAGGATTAGTAGTCCCATTGACTTCATCTAACCCAACAAGCTAGGGTTTACAGTGGGAGCACCCAATAGTGTTACCAATTCACCTATGTATTAAAAAAATATCTATGTATGTTACTTTAATTATTTATTTTAATTTCTTGGGATAGTTTCATGTAGCTTCTAGTTTAGATTTTATTCTCACAAGTATGTTATTTATTTCCTCCGAATGTGATTTTGTTTTCCACAAACATGATTTTATTTTTTGCAAGCTTTATTTTTTACAAAGTGTGATTTAATTTTTGCAAGGGTGTGATTTATTTTTCTGTAAGAATATTTTAGGAACTCAATACCAAAACCTATATAAACCTTCCTAGCACATACAACCTTTAGATACCATTGCAAATTTGACAAAATTAAACAAATGTTATTAAAATGCATCACATTATTTTTATGATTTGTGAATTTATCACTTTGGTTTATCTATCAAAGAACCCAATGTCATCATCATGTCCATCATTGTGAATACATATGTAATTATTATTATATGCTTTATAATGGACATAAATAATACAATTGTCATCATTAATACTATCTTCAAGACAAACATCACCATTAGGAATAACATTGCAACAAATATAATCAATATTACCTTCATAATTTACAATATTATTATAACCATGGGATCCAACTTGATTGGTACTTAATGATATCACCTATATCACACGATAGGTCTATCATTATGGTCTTCATTTTTATCCTCTCATCTAACTTTTAGTATTCCTCCTTAAGTATGATATGTTTGGTTAGTGTATTGTATACCATATTTATAAAAGGAAGAGAGAACACAAAACCATCTTTATCAAAATTAGAATCTCCAAGAAACATCTCAAAATTTATCTTAAAGCTTGATAGTTCTTTATCTTCCCTACCTTTATTGATATTAATTAATGTCACATACTTATGAGATTGGTCATGTTTCCTCTTTGTGTTTCTCATTCTAGGTAAGTGATGTGAACTAAATTGTGACTTGTCTCTTAATGTCTTTAACTCTTCTCTTCTAGAAAATATTACCTTTCACATTTTGGGGTGGTGAGTAAGGACAATCATGCACCCCATCAATATTACATGAAATTATAATAATCCTTATTGTAGCAATTGAAAATGTGAACTAGGAAGTGGAGGTTAAGAAAGAAGAACATGAAGAAAATATGTTGGATAGTGTTTTTTGTCCATAAAAAATTACCTAAAATAAGAAAGGTCAAATTCATGTGTAAATCGGTATGGTCTAGGAGCTTTATGCTTATATTGCCAAAGAAAATAGGCTTAGTAGAAATTGTATTACCTGGCTATATTAAGGAAACAACGAGAAGATATGGTGAAATTCTATCAAAGGCTAATGTAGAGGGTGACAAGACCAATGTATAATCCAACAAGCAACACTCTAAGAGAAGAAGGAGGTCTAAAGGAAGATTTGTTGGTTTCTAGACAAATTAATTTAGTTAAATCAACTCTAGAAAGCTCAATGAGTGGCATAGTTCCTCATCTAGATTTTAAATCGGTATGCAAGTAGGCATATCTTGGTAAGAAAAAGGATAAATCTCCCTTATGTTACTTATTAGTGTGTTTGGAAGACTGGTTGTTACACAATTGATTAATAGATCATGAAGTTGAAGTCACTATTATATCCAAGGAAATGTGTGACACCATGAACATGAACTACACTAAAGTTGATCCTAGGATAATGCAATTCATTAAAATGATAGTTAGTAAAATAGGGATAGTTTAAAAAGTGCCAGTACTACTATGTAGAATGCTAGACATAGCAACAATTTAGGACATCATAGTAGTAGATGTACCTCCAACATTTAGAATGGGTTTGTCCAAATCCTTCTTAATACAAATAGAAGCATACACGACACAAGATCATGTGCATACAATTGTGCCATGCAATAAAAAATTGGTTCATGTTCATGCTAAAAAATCAAACCATTTCACATTCAAAGATATGAAGAATACAAGGTAAATCTGGTTGAAGAAGTCCACAAGCTAGGTAACATGGAGGTAGTTGATTGGATAGAGGGTGAGTAAGGGCCAATTGGCAGTGATATTTTCTTTAAGAGTATTGATCCAACACTCTTGTCAAGCTTGAAAATGAGCATAATCTACAAACTAGCTAAGATCCCTTACAATATATGGCCAATGGTATGCTTCAACAAGCAAGACCAAAAAGTTTAGGAATAAAATTGGGAGATTGACTCTTGATAGAAGAGAATTCAACACTGCATCGCTAGCCAGAAAAGCTTTATTACATTTTAAATCTTCAATGACCAATTAGTGATCTAGCACATAGACCAATATACATATAAGAGGCGATAAACAACTCATGTTATTAGCAAGAATCCTCACCATTGATTTCCTATGCCATTTTTAAAGCAAGCTTGGAAACTGATATATGCCCAAAGTCAATATTATGGAAAAATTTTGACAAGACAAGTTGTGCATCCCAAGACATATGTCAAATACAAAAGCACAAATTTGGCACTATATGGTCGAGTCACTACAAATTTTGATACAAGAGCTAAAGATCAAGTGACTACTGGCATGTGGAAATATACCACAATTTTGTATAAATAAGCTAGCAAATAAATAAAATTTGTATAAAAAATAAAGAATAAGGCAATTAGCCAAAGGGATAGAAAAAGATGTTGGAAAGCATGCAAACCATATCACATGATGTAGTGAATTATGAGGAATGACTATTCAATGGTATAAAATGTTGTTGCTTCTTGAAAGTTGGATACAATCAAGCTAAGGAGAAAGAGGATTCACAAGGTAGGTTGAATGGTGAATTTTTCAAGAATAAAAGCCTATAAAAGGGGTTCCCTTTCTCAACGTCAAATCGCTCCTAAGGAAGAATTATGCTCTGAGGGAGTATGGTAGATAGGCCTTAGTAAAAGGTGAAGATGAGAATAAAGAATTTCCCCACATAGAATCTGTAGTTAAGTCTAAATATTCTTGTGTTTAGAGGAGATGCAAAAACATTGGAGGAAAAGGATGATCAATTTTAGCCTTCTTGATGCAGGAGCATCCAGTGGTGTAAGAGTGATCATGCATCATCCAAAATTTGTATTAATTTTATTCTGTTCTAAAACTAGTTAGTTTGAATCCTGCCAAAATGGTGAAAATCCTACCACTAAAACTTAAGGGTGAATTTTGAAGGCCTTAGAGGCCTCGTAGAGGGGTGAAAATTGGTCGCTTTCCAAAAATATGCACTAATATTCAATCCGAGCAACGAGTGAGGAGTTATGACCTCGAGAAGTTTTACCCCAAAATTCAAAATGATGGCCAATGGAATGTCGTATGAACTACCCCCTTTAATGAAATTGTAATTTTAATAAAGGGAAGTTCATTTATTGTCTGTGAATGCAAATGCAAAGCCTGAAAATTGATTTACCTTCAAAATATGAAAAAAATGTGAAATTTCAAAATTATAAAAATCCTTATAAAACAACAAATTTAAATAATTTTTATAAATTTGAAATGACTTCAAAAAATTATTTTGGATGAAATATTGAAGCTCATTCTTCACACCCATGCATTTATTTATGAAATTTTATTTTATTTTTATTTTAGTCATCGAAGTTTAAAAAAAATCTGCAAAAGGAAGGGTTAGAAAAATAAAAATAAAATTTTGGAAAATGGACTAGAAAGCCAAAAATGTTAAAACACACTACAGTCAGTATGATGCCACCCTACGTTGTTGTAGCTATTTTCGAGAGCTTTACAAAAATATGCACTAATAGTCAATCCGAGCAACGAGTGAGGAGTTATGACCTCGAGAAGTTTTACCCCCAAAATTCAAAATAATGGCCAATGGAATGTCGTATGAACTACCCCCTTTAATGAAATTGTAATTTTCATAAAGGGAAGTTCATTTATTATCTATGAATGCAAATGCAAAGCCTAAAAATTGATTTACCTTCAAAATATGAAAAAAATGTGAAATTTCAAAATTATAAAAATCCTTATAAAACAACTTTAAATAATTTTTATAAATTTGAAATGACTTCAGAATGAGATCAAAATTATTTCGGATGAAATATTGAAGCTCATTCTTCACACCCATGCATTTATTTATGAAATTTTTTAATTTTTATTTTAGTCATCGAAGTTTAAAAAAATCTACAAAAGGAAGGGTTAGAAAAATAAAAATAAAATTATGGAAAATGGACCAAAAAGCCAAAAATGTTAAAACACACTATAGTTAGTATGATGTCACCCTACATTGTTGTAGCTCTTTTCGAGAGCTTTCCAAAAATATGCACTAATAGTCAATCCGAGCAACGAGCGAGGAGTTATGACCCTGGGAAGTTTTACCCCCAAAATTCAAAATGATGGCCAATGGAATGTCGTATGAACTACCCCCTTTAATGAAATTGTAATTTTCATAAAGGGAAGTTCATTTATTATCTGTGAATGCAAATGCAAAGCCTGAAAATTGATTTACCTTCAAAATATGAAAAAAATGTGAAATTCCAAAATTATAAAAATCCTTATAAAACAACTTTAAATAATTTTTATAAATTCGAAATGACTTCAGAATGAGATCAAAATTATTTTGGATGAAATATTGAAGCTCATTCTTCACACCCATGCATTTATTTATGAAATTTATTATTTTTTTTTTTAGTCATCGAAGTTTAAAAAAATCTGCAAAAGGAAGGGTTAGAAAAATAAAAATAAAATTCTGGAAAATGGACCAGAAAGCCGAAAATATTAAAATACACTACAGTCAGTATGATGCCACCCTACGTTGTTGTAGCTCTTTTCGAGAGCTTTTCGAAAATATGCACTAATAGTCAATTCGAGCAACGAGCGAGGAGTTATGACCCCGGGAAGTTTTACCCCCAAAATTCAAAATGATGGCCAATGGAATGTCGTATGAACTACCCCCTTTAATGAAATTGTAATTTTCATAAAGGGAAGTTCATTTATTGTCTGTGAATGCAAATGCAAAGCCTGAAAATCGATTTACCTTCAAAATATGAAAAAAATGTGAAATTTCGAAATTATAAAAATCCTTATAAAACAACTTTAAATAATTTTTATAAATTCGAAATGACTTCAGAATGAGATCAAAATTATTTCGGATGAAATATTGAAGCTCATTCTTCACACCCATGCATTTATTTATGAAATTTTATTTTTTTATTTTTATTTTTATTCTAGTCGTCGAAGTTTAAAAAAAATCTGCAAAAGGAAGGGTTAGAAAAATAAAAATAAAATTTTGGAAAATGGACCAGAAAGCCAAAAATATTAAAACACACTATAGTCAGTATGATGCCGCCCTACGTTGTTGTAGCTCTTTTCGAGAGCTTTCCAAAAATATGCACTAGGGTTTTGCTTAGTGGCAAATTTCACAATTTAGCGTGAATTTTTGGATTTCCAAAATGTCAATTTTACAATTTTCGGGACCATAGAGGTCGCCCCTTTCGCCTGAAAATTTTGGGATCTAATTTTTTTTAGGGTAAATTTGCCCCGTTGTCATAAGGTTTCCTGCCCAATTTTTTCCCTAAATTTATTTAAAATAAGAAATATCTTGCCTAAATCGCCCCTTGTACCCCATTATATATAGCTAACCCTAACAATGACTCCCATACAATTACAACATTTTTTTTGGATAGTGAACAATACAAAGTAGAGTACTGACAAAACTAGAGTCCACGATTGGCAGAAGGCGATTGGCAGAAGGTGACTAGCGAAAGGCGACTGATAGAATGACTGCCAGAAGGTGACTGATAGAAGGTGACTGGAAGAAGGCGACTGGAGCAGGCGACTAGCAGAAGGTGACTAACAAAAGGTGACTTGTAGAAGGTGATTGGCAAAAGGTGACTGGTAGAATGTGACTGATAGAAGGCGACTGATAGAAGGTGACTACCAAAAGGTGAGAGGTGACTTACTGAAGGTGACTAATAGAAGGCGACTGGCAGAAGGCGACTGACAGAAGGTGATTGACAGAAGATGAGTGACAGAAGACGACTGGCAGAAGGTGACTGACAGAAGGCGACTGATAGTAGGCGATTGGCAGAATGTGACTAGAAGAAGGCGATTGGTATAAGGTGACCGATAGAAGGTGACTGGTAGAAGGTGACTGGCAGAAAGCGACTGGTAGAAGGTGACTAATAGAAGGCAACTCAATTTATCCGTATGCTTCTTTTACCATTAAATTTCATTTTTCATTTTATTAATGGACACTCAATAAGGAGGTTTATTCTACCTGCGAACAATATTCATGGGACAGTCACAGATTCTATTGTCTCTAGCAGTAGTTCTCTTTTATACCTGTTATTTTCATATTTAAAAATGATGTTCTTTGTTCATGTTATTTTGTTCATATAGGTAAAAATGTCAACTACAGGAAGTGGAAATAAGGGAGGAAGTCTTCCAATAAAAGGAGTATCCTCAAATACTTTCCTAATATTTCGAAACCCAGTCTGCCATCAACATCTGCACAAACTGAAGGTATGAACACCTTTAATCACCAGTTAATTTTTCTACTTTGTTAATTTTAAATATAATGTCCTCAATTCATAAAGAAGTGTGTTTTTTTATTGATAGTTTTATTCACTTTTATCTATAGAAAATACTAGTATGTTTTTAAATGCCATAGTGATAATGAATCTACTATTAACACTAGAATTATCTCGATAGAAAACATTGTTAACCCTGGTATTCCTCCACTTCCACATATCCATGATAATCAACAGTCCACACATGAAGATAATCTCAATAAAATCGAACAACAACATGAAGAGATTCCTAAATCTAACACGCCAAGTGGAAAAGAAACTAATAGTTCTTATGCAGTCCCTACTTCCGGAGAATCTTCATCTAAAAAAAATAAACATGCAAGGTTATCTAGGTGGAAAATTAACAGATCATTTCAACCTAATTGGATATCAAAATTTCTATTTATTGAGCCAGTGTTGCCAGAGAATAGTAGTGATGATATAACATAATTAAGATGCGTAATTTAGAGTTGAAAACACGAAAAGGAGCATAGATTGCAACTTAAGAAAGATACAATAGAAAAAAATTGTGGAAAGTTTTATATCAAAACAAAATAAGGTGATTAAGCAACACAAAAAACTTATAGGTGGAAGGATACATCAGAGTGCGCACATATGAGATATGCGAAAGAATATGATAAAAAAATGAAACAAAAGAAAACATTGGTTGAGAAAGGTACAATGATTCAATCCCAATTTCAAAAAATGAATAAGTTAACTTTAGCTTCAAAAAGTTTGTAGTTTGTTGTTGTATTTTCTATTCTTAAGAAGGGTATACCTATGTCTGATTTCATAGATTATAAATCTCTATTTCGACTAGCTAATGTGTAGAACTTACCCAACGCTCATTGGTCAGATCGAAGTGGTTGGAAAATGGTAAAATGTCTGTCATTAGTTGAGCAGAATGACCTCAAAGAGAAAATAAAAAAGTCAAAATTCATTTCACTTTCAATTGATGAGGTGACTGTAGTTGACAATACATCTTGGATTTGCATGCATGTTTACACATTGGAAAATCATTCAAGGCAACCTCATTTACTAGGAATACGTAAAATGGTGGAAAATTGTAATGCAAAAAACATTTACAATGTTGTTGTAACTAGTTTAAAAGAAGAAGTAGGAATGAATGAAATTGAAATAGCCACTAAGTTAATATGTGTAGGAGCTGATGGTGTTGCTACAATGTAAGGACATAGGAATGGTCTTTGTATTAGACTACAAACATCAGTTGCCCTATATTTGATCCCTATTCATTACATGGCTCACAGAATGAATCTTGCATATAAAATTGTGGATACATTTACAAATGTTGCCAGAGTGGAATAGCTTGTCTGTGAAATTCATGAATATTTTTCACGTAGTCAAAAAATATTTTCAGAGTTTCAAAAGTTTGCATTAGGAGTTACCGAAGGTAAAAAATTGTTGAAATATGTGGATACTAGGTGGATTTCGATGTATCTACCGACATTAAGAGTTTTCAAAGAGTATTAATCCTTGATAGGGTTTATGTATGCAAATCGTAGGGCAGTTTTTAAGGCTAAAGATTTAATTTTTCGAATGAGTGACTTTGAAACTCTTCTCACATTGTGTGGAATTCTTCCAATGTTGGAAAAAATGAATACTTTGATCAAAATTATACAAGAAATATCGATTTATATTGTGGATTTCATCAGGGTGAGAATACAAATTTGCATGCAAATTGATATGATGAATGCATCTGGTCAAAAATTTATGGATCCCTTGTTTGAGAGTTGAAGAGCATTAACAAGTGTGAATAGTCCTCGAAGCTTTTTGAAGTTCAATATTAACGATCATCTGTGTATTAATGTCCATAGAAATGAAATACCTTTATATTGTTATGGTGTGCGATTGGATATAGCTGCAAATGAAGTTGAACAAATGGCCAAAACCTACAATAGATTTCATGTGGTTGTGGACGATACAAAAAATAAACTAAAACAAATAGCAGAATCATTGACAAAAGAAATTAGAGATCATTTTCAAAGAGATGAATTGCTAGAGGCTATGGGTGTGGTAAATCCAATGTTTTGGGATCCTTGTAATGAATACCAGATTATAAATTCTTTGTTTTTCAAATACATGGACAAACTTGTTGGCCATTTTAGTAAAAGTGTTGTAGTCAATGGCATTGAAATCAATGGCATTCTGAACAAAGATATTTTGATAAAACAATCCAACTATTTTGGAACAACAATGTCTGCTCAAGTTTCACAACTCTCTAACCATCATGAAACAACCATTGATGTTTAAATAATTTTCCTTTTGTTTGAAAAATACGTAAAACACATTAAAAAAATATAATTTTAAGTCAAAAAATAAAATCATTTAAAAAAGCATTTTTGAACAATGCAGAGTAAGGTTACCTTGTGGGTTGGAGGTAACCTCTTCTACGTCGATTGTAACTGTTTCTCCAGTAAAAGGTGTCATACATGTATACTGAATCCAACCATCATCAAACCTCACACGTTTATTGAGAGTAATTGGTGATGACTGTGATTGAGTGTTAGAATCACCAGATACTTCCAGAATCCTAAATGCGACATCCCTCTTACTTGAATACTGAGATGCTCTTTTTTATTTTCAAAATAAAATTAGAGAATAAAAAGATAAAATTAAAAAAATAAAATAAATATATTTCAACAAATATTTTTACCTATATCTCACCATCAGACATGCCAATAGACAACAAACTAGGGTGCAATGTAGTGGGAGGACTACTCTGTTGAAGGTTGAAATAATATTCCTGAAATAAACAAAGAATAAAATTGTTGGTAGTCACTGTGTAAGAAGATTCTTGAATTTTTTGGGCACTCAAAAGGTCGTGCTTCAGGCGGTTGGAAATGTGCGTGAACCAATCAAATTTACCGCCATCAATACAACGAAGCAATAAAGAAAGTGCCCAAAAAGTCATTTTTGTAGGTCGTCCCTGCATAATAAGCCTTACATGAAAAAATTCAATGCAAGCATATAGAAATTTGTCTCCAACATTTGAAATATTTAAGCCCCTTTTGGACTTAGAAGAATTGACTAAAAAAGAGAACATTATTAGAAAACAAAAAATAAAACAAGGAGAACATTTTTAGAGAAATGAAACTATAGCAGAACAATATTTAATGTTAAAAAATAAACTTTTAAATTATACCTTTCAGATTGTCAGGATGAATAACGTAAATATTTCCTAGGGTGGATTTATCATCGTCGGTTAAGGCGTATTGGTTGTTCACCAGTACACCATCTGAAAATGGTAGCCCTGTTAGTCACTGCACATCAAAGGGTTTAACTGAAAAACAATTTCTTTGTTATCCACACAGATCAAAACAATGCACATTTCATGGTTGTAACAAGAAATGATCCGTTGCATTAACTGAACATTAATGTTCAACTGAGGCATCTTCAACACACTAGAAAGTCCAACGGTGTAAATCCACTGGGAATCTCTATCAAGAGTGTTGAAAATGCTCTTGAGATTGGGGCAGAAGGTGTACTTGAAATGAACTTTGGATGGAAGAGGGGAGGAACAACTAGCCATCTCTAAAAAGCAGGAAAACACTAGCAAAACCTTATAAAAATGATGCCAAAATGTTGCCAAAATGATTTAAAAATGTTTCCAAAATGCACTAAAATTGCTTGGAAATGCTCTAAAAATTCTTTAAAACCGCTATGGAAAATGCCTTGAAAATGCTGGAAAAAGGTTTTAAAGTTGCTCTGGAAAAAGTTGCAAATGACCCTACAAATGAATTTATAGCTTTTCCACATGGCAGGACTTAACGCATGAACAAAACGTGGCATAAGGGAGGACACATGGTGCCATATTATTTATGGTTATGGTGGTCACCTTGTTCCACTCGCCATCTGCCAGTCACCTTATGCCAGTTGCCATCTATCAGTCGCCTTGCACCACTCACCATCTATCAGTCACCTTGTGCCACTTGCCATCTGTCAGTCGCCATGTGCCACTCTCCTTCTACCAGTCGCCTAGTGCCACTCGTCTTTTGCAACTCACTATCTACCAGTCGCCATGTACCACTTGCCATTTGTTAGTCTCCATGTGTCACTCACCTTCTACTAGTTGCCTTCTACCAGTCACCTTCTGCTAGATGCCTTATGTCAGTCACCTTCTGTCAGTCACCTTTTGCCAGTCACCTTATGGCAGTCCCCTTGTGTCAGACGCCTTTTGCCAGTCACCTTTTTGCTATTCACCTTATGTCAATCGCCTTCGACCATTCGCCTTCTACTAGTCGCCTTATGTCAATCACCTTCTACCAGTCGCCTTCTACCAGTTGCTTTCTATCAGTTGCCTTTTGTCAGTCACCTTATGATAGTCACCTTCTACCAGTCGTCTTATGTTAGTCGCCTTCTGCTAGTCGCCTTGTGTCAGTCTCCTTCTACCAGTCACCTTGTGTCAGTCACCTTCTACCAGTCGCCTTGTGTCAGTCACCTTCTGTCAGTCGTCTTCTGTCAGTCGCCTTTTGCTAGTCGCCTTCTAATAATTTTGTTGATACTTGTAGTTGAAAAAAGAAATCATGTTTTGAAAATTTTTCTTCAAAATTTTGAAAAATTTGCCCCATAGTTTATACAATTTTCACCTAGATTCGCCCCGATTTGATAAATAATTTTTTGGTACTACCCCTTATGCATAACCATGATATGCACTAATAGTCAATTTGAGCAACGAGCGAGGAGTTATGACCTTGAGAAGTTTTGCCCCCAAAATTCAAAATGATGGCCAATGGAATGTCATATGAACTACCCTCCTTTAATGAAATTGTAATTTTCATAAAAGGAAATTCATTTATTGTCTTTGATGCAAATGTAAAGCCTGAAAATTGATTTACCTTTAAAATATGAAAAAAATGTGAAATTTCAAAATTACAAAAATCCTTATAAAACAACAAATTTAAATAATTTTTATAAATTTGAAATAACTTCAGAATGAGATCAAAATTATTTTGGATGAAATATTGAAGCTCATTCTTCACACCCATGTATTTATTTATGAAATTTATTTTTTTTTAATTTTTATTTTAGTCGTCGAAGTTTAAAAATCTGCAAAAGGAAGGCTTAGAAAAAAAAAGCTCGAAAAAAGAACCAGAAAGTCAAAAAATATTAAAACACACTATAGTCTGTATGATGTCTCCCTACGCCGTTGTAGCTCTTTTCGGGAGATTTTCGAAAATATGCACTAATAGTCAATCCGAGCAACGAGCAAGGAGTTATGACCCCGGGAAGTTTTATCCCCAAAATTCAAAATGATGGTCAATAGAATGTCGTATGAACTACCCCTCTTTAATGAAATTGTAATTTTCATAAAGGGAAGTTCATTTATTTTTTATGAATGCAAATGCAAAGCTTGAAAATTGATTTACCTTCAAAATATGAAAAAAATGTGAAATTCCAAAATTATAAAAATCCTTATAAAACAACTTTAAATAATTTTTATAAATTCGAAATGACTTCAGAATGAGATCAAAATTATTTCGGATGAAGGATTGAAGCTCATTATTCACACCCATGCATTTATTTATAAATTTTGTTTTTATTTTTATTTTATTTTTTGAAGTTTAAAAAAAATATGCAAAAGGAAGGGTTAGAAAAATAAAAATAAAATTCTAGAATATGCACTACCATTGTAGCTCTTTTTGAGAGCTTTATGAGAATATGCACTAATACTCAATCTGAGCAATGAGCGAGGAGTTATGACCCCAGAAAGTTTTACCCTAAAAATTCGAAATGATGGCCAATGGAATAACATATGAACTATCCCCTTCAATGAGATTGTAATTTTCATAAAGGTAAGTTCATTTATTGTTTGTGAATTCAAATGCAAAGCCTGAAAATCGATTTACCTTCAAAATATGAAAAAATGTGAAATTCTGAAATTATAAAAATCCTTATAAAAGAATAACTTTAAATAATTTTTATAAATTCGAAATGAATTCAGAATGAGATCAAAATTATTTCGGATGAAATATTGAAGCTCATTCTTCACACCCATGCATTTATTTATGAAATTTTAATTTTAATTTTTATTTTTATTTTAGTCGCCGAAGTTAAAAACAAATATGCAAAAGGAAGAGTTAAAAAAATAAAAAAAATATTTTGGAAAATAGACCAGAAA
Source organism: Wollemia nobilis (assembly GCA_028583015.1). NCBI lineage: Eukaryota > Viridiplantae > Streptophyta > Pinopsida > Araucariales > Araucariaceae > Wollemia > Wollemia nobilis. The sequence goes on from JAQPPZ010016890.1 coordinate 11,129,364, forward strand.
GCTAAAAAAATGTTAAAACACACTACAATTAGTATGATGTCACTTTACGTTGTTGTACCTCTTTTCGAGAGCTTTCCAAAAATATGCACTAATAGTCAATCCGAGCAACGAATGAGGAGTTATGACCCCGGGAAGTTTTACCCCAAAATTCAAAATGATGGCCAATGGAATACCGTATGAACTAACCCCCTTTATCAAATTGTAATTTTCCTAAATAGAAGTTCATTTATTGTCAGTTTTTTTTTTGTAAGAAACTTCATTAACTACCGGGTTTTGCAGGTTGACCCAAAACCTATTACAAAAATTAGCCTTATGCTGAAGCTGCGGATCCTTGTCATACTAAGGACCTTTTGTCCTTTACTGGTTCTAGCCTGCCTAGGACGCCTAACTGGTAAAGGAAAGCAACCCTTAATCCTACCACCTATCAGTTCATACAAAATTAAGCAAAACTCCCCCAGACGTAAAACAAAATACTGAAAATAGGCATTCGCCTTGATAGGATGACTTCCTCTGTACATTACGTAAATCAAAAAGATAATCGCCAGGACTTGAGGAACCTTAGGCCTCATCTTCGACGTCCTCCTTGAGCTCCTCATCCTTCTCTTCCTCCTCATCGTCATCGACATCATTGACCTCCACTTTTGGCATGTAACCCTCGTTGAAGAAAACCTAAGTTTATTTATTGTCTATGAATGCAAATGCAAAGCCTAAAAATCGATTTGCCTTCAAAATATGAAAAATGTGAAATTTCAAAATTATAAAAATCCTTATAAAATAACAACTTTAAATAATTTTTATAAATTCGAAATGACTTAGAATGAGATCAAAATTATTTCTGATGAAATATTAAAGCTCATTCTTCACATCCATGCATTTCTTTATGAATTTTTTTTTTTTTTTTTAGTCATCAAAGTTTAAAAAAATCTGCAAACGGAAGGGTTACAAAAATAAAAATATGCACTAATAGTCAATCCAAGCAACGAGCGAGTAGTTATAACCCCAGGAATTTTTACCCCAAAAATTCAAAATGATGGCCAATGGAATGCCATATGAACTACCCCCTTTAAAGAAATTGTAATTTTCATAAAGGGAATTTCATTTATTATCTGTGAATGCAAATGCAAAGCCTGAAAATCAATTTCCCTTCAAAATATGAAAAAAAATGTGAAATTCTGAAATTAAAAAAAATCCCTATAAAATAGCAACTTTAAATAATTTTATAAATTTGAAATGACTTCATAATGAGATCAAAATTGTTTCATATGAAATATTGAAGACACCCAAGCATTTATTTATGAATTTTTTTTTTTTTTTATTCTAGTTGTCGAAGTTTCAAAAAATTTGCAAAAGGAAAGGTTGGAAAAATATAAATAAAATTATGAAAAATGGACCAGAAAGTAGAAAATATTAAAACACACAATAATATATATAATGCAGCCATACGTTGTTGTAGCTCTTTTTGAGAGCTTTCCAAAAATATGCACTAACAGTTAATTTGAGCAACCAGCGAGGAGTTATGACCCCGAGAAGTTTTACCACCAAAATCCAAAATGATGGCCAATGGAATGTCATATGAACTACCCTCCTTTAATGAAATTGTAATTTTCATAAATGGAAGTTTATTTATTGTCTCTGAATGCAAATGCAAAGTCTGAAAATTGATTTACATTTAAAATATGAAAAAAATGTGAAATTTCAAAATTATAAAAATCCTTATAAAACAACAAATTTAAATAATTTTTATAAATTTGAAATAACTTGGAATGAGATCAAAATTGTTTTGGATGAAATATTGAAGCTCATTATTCACACCCATGTATTTATTTATGAAATTTATTTTTTTTAATTTTTATTTTAGTCATCGAAGTTTAAAAAAAATTGGAAAAGGAAGGGTTAGAGAAAAAAAAGTTTGGAAAAAGGACCAGAAAGTCAAAAAATATTAAAACACACTACAGTCAGTATGATGTGTCCCTACATTGTTGTAGCTCTTTTCGGGATATTTTCAAAAATATGCACTAATAGTCAATCCGAGCAACGAGCAAGAAGTTATGACCCTAGGAAGTTTTACCCCCAAAATTCAAAATTATGGTCAATGGAATACCGTATGAACTACCCCCCTTTAATTGTAATTTTCATAAATATAATTTCTTTTATTTTTTGTGAATGCAAATGCAAAACTTGAAAATTGATTTACCTTCAAAATATGAAAAAAATGTGAAATTCCAAAATTATAAAAATCCTTATAAAACAACTTTAAATAATTTTTATAAATTTGAAATGACTTTAGAATGAGATCAAAATTATTTCGGATGAAATATTGAAGCTTATTATTCACATCCATGCATTTATTTATGAAATTTGTTTTTATTTTTATTTTTATTTTAGTTTTTGAAGTTTTAAAAAAATGCAAAATGAAGGGTTAGAAAAATAAAAATAAAATTCTGGAAGCTGAAAATGTTAAAACACACTACAATCAGTATGATATCATCCTATGCCATTGTAGCTCTTTTTGAGAGATTTATGAGAATATGCACTAATACCCAATCCGAGAAAGGAGCGAAGAGTTATGACCCTAGAAAGTTTTACCCCAAAAATTCAAAATGATGGTCAATGGAATACCATATGAACTACCCTCTTTAATAAAACTATAATTTTCATAAAGGGAAGTTCATTTATTGTTTGTGAATGCAAATGCAAATCCTGAAAATCGATTTACCTTCAAAATATGAAAAAATGTGAAATTTTGAAATTATAAAAATCTTTATAAATAAATAACCTTAAATAATTTTTATAAATTCGAAATAAATTCAGAATGAGATCAAAATTATTTTGGATGAAATATTGAAGCTCATTATTCACACCATGCATTTATTTATGAAATTTTAATTTTTATTAAAGTCGTCGAAGTCTAAAAAAAAATTGCAAAAAGAAGAGTTCGAAAAATAAAAATAAAATTCTGGAAAATAGACCAGAAAGCTAAAAAATGCTAAAAAACACTATAGTTAGTATGATGTCGCTCTACATTTTTTTAGCTCTTTTCGAGAGCTTTCCAAAAATATGCACTAATAGTCAATCCGAGCAACGAACGAGGAGTTATGACCCCAAGAAGTTTTACCCCCAAAATTCAAAATGATGGCCAATGGAATACCATATGAACTAACCCCCTTTAATCAAATTATAATTTTCCTAAAGAGAAAATCATTTATTGTCTGTTTTTTTTTTGGTAAGTAAGAAACTTCATTAACTACCGGGTTTTGCAGGTTGACCAAAAACCTGTTACAAAAATCAACCTTATGTTGAAGCTGTGGATCCTTGTCATCCTAAGGACCTTCTATCCTTTACTAGTTCTAGCCTTCCTAGGACGCATAATAGGTAAAGGAAAGCAACCCTTAATCCTACCACCTATCAGTTCATACAAAATTAAGCAGAACTCCCCAGACGTAAAACAAAATACTGAAAACAGGCATTTGCCTTGAGAGGATGACTTCCTTTGTACATTACGTAAATAAAAAAGATAACCGCCAAGACTTGAGGAACCTTAGGCCTCATCTTCGACATCCTCCTTGAGCTCCTCATCCTTCTCTTCCTCCTCATCGTCATCGACATCATTGACCTCCACTTTCGGCGTGTAACCCTCGTTGAAGAAAATCTAAGTTCATTTATTGTCTATGAATGCAAATGCAAAGCCTAAAAATCGATTTACCTTAAAAATATGAAAAAATGTGAAATTATGAAATTATAAAAATTCTTATAAAATAGCAAATTTAAATTTTTTTTATAGATTCGAAATGACTTCAAAATGAGATCAAAATTATTTTTGATGAAATCTTGAAGCTCATTCTTCACACCCAATGCATTTATTTATGAAATTTTAATTTATTTTTATTTTTATTTTAGTTGCCGAAGTTTAAAAAAATCTGCAAATAAAAGGGTTACAAAAATAAAAATAAAATTATAAAAATGGATCATAAAGCCAAAAATGTTAAAGTACACTATAGTTAGTATTATGTCACACTACTTCATTGTAGCTCTTTTCGAGAGCTTTCCGAAAATATGCACTAATAGTCAATTCAAGCAATGAGCGAGGAGTTATGACCCCGGGAAGTTTTACCCCCAAAATTCAAAATGATGGTCAATGGAATACCGTATGAACTACCCCTTTTAATGAAATTGTAATTTTCATAAAGAGAAGTTCATTTATTATTTGTGAATGGAAATGCAAAGCCTGAAAATTGATTTACCTTCAAAATATGAAAAAATGTGAAATTCCGAAATTATAAAAATCCTTATAAAATATCATTTTTATAAATTTGAAATGAATTCAGAATGAGATCAAAATTGTTTTCGATAAAATATTGAAGCTCATTCTTCACACCCATGTATTTATTTATAAAATTTTAATTTTTTTTTATTTTTATTTTAGTCACCAAAGTTTAAAAAATCTGCAAAAGGAAGGGTTAGAAAAATAAAAATTAAATTATATAAACGGATCAAAAAGCCAAAAATGTTAAAACACACTATAGTTAGTATGAAATCACACTACTCCATTGTAGCTCTTTTCGAGAGCTTTCCAAAAATATGCACTAATAGTCATTTCAAGCAACGAACGAGGAGTTATGATCCTGAGAAGTTTTACCCCCAAAATTCAAAATGATGGCCAATAGAATGTCGTATGAACTATCCTCCTATAATGAAATTGTAATTTTTATAAAGATAAGTTCATTTATTGTCTGTGAATGCAAATGTAAAGCCTAAAAATCGATTTCCCTTCAAAATATGAAAAAAATGTGAAATTCCAAAATTATAAAAATCTTTATAAAACAACTTTAAATAATTTTTATAAATTTGATTTTTTTTTTTTTTTTGTAGAAAACATCCCAAAATGGATGCCACTTTCGGGTAAATTTGAAATGACTTCAGAATAAGATCAAAATTGTTTTAGATGAGAGATTTAAACTTATTCTTCTCACCAATGCATTTATTTATGAATTTTATTTTTATTTTTATTTTAGTCGCGAAAGTTTAAAAAAATCTGCAAAAGGAAGGGTTAGAAAAATAAAAATAAAATTCTGGCAAATGGACTAGAAATCTTAAAATATTAAAATACACTAAAGTTAGTATGATGTCGCCCTACCTTGTTGTAGCTATTTTCGAGAGCTTTCCAAAAATATACACTAATAGTCAATCCGAGCAACGAGCGAGGAGTTATGACCTCGGGAAGTTTTACCCCCAAAATTCAAAATGATGGCCAATGGAATACCGTATGAACTACACCCCTTAATAAAATTGTAATTTTCATAAAAGAAAGTTCATTTATTGTCTATAAATGCAAGTCAGATGTCTATAAAAGAAAGGGTTAGAAAAATAAAAATAAAATTATGAAAAATAGACTAGAAAGCCCAAAATGTTAAAACACACTACAGTCAGTATGATGTCTCCCTACGTCATTGCAGCTCTTTTCGAGAGCTTTTCGACAATATGCACTAATTGTCAATCCGAGCAACGAGCGAGGAGTTATGACCCCATGAATATTTTACCCCCAAAATTCAAAATGATGGCCAATGAAATGTTGTATGAACTACCCCCCTTTAATGAAATTGTAATTTTCATAAAGGAAAGTTCATTTATTGTTTATGAATGCAAATGCAAAGCCTGAAAATGAATTTACCTTCAAAATATGAAAAATATGAAATTCTGAAATTATAAAAATGCTTATAAAACAACTTTAAATAATTTTTATAAATTCAAACTGACTTCAGAATGAGATTAAAATATTTTTGGATGAAATATTGAAGCTCATTCTTCATACCCATGAATTTATTTATGAAATTTTAATTTTTGTTTATTTTTATTCTAGTCATCGAAGTTTTAAAAAATATCCAAAAGGAAGGGTTAGAAAAATAATAAAAAAATTCTAAAAAATGGACTAGAAAGTTGAAAATGTTAAAACACACAATGTCGCTCTACGTTGTTGTAGCTCTTTTAGAGATATTTTCGAAAATATGCACTAATAGTAAATCCAAGCAACGAGTGAGGAGTTATGATCCCAGGAAGTTTTACCCCTAAACTTCAAAATGATGGACACTATGTCGTATGAACTACCCCCCTTTAATGAAATTGTAATTTTCATATAGGGAAGTTCATTTATTATCTGTGAATGCAAATGCAAAGCCTAAAAATAAATTTACCTTCAAAATATGAAAAAAAATGTAAATTTTTGAAATTATAAAATCCTTATAAAACAACTTTAAATAAATTTTATAAATTCGAAATGACTTCATAATGTGATAAAAATTATTTCGGATGAAATATTGAAGCTCATTCTTCACACCCATGCTTTTATTTATGAAATTTTAATTTATTTTTTTATTTTTATTTAAGTCATCGAAGTTTAAAAGAAATCTACAAAAGGAAGAGTTAGAAAAATAAAAATAAAATTATAAAAAATGGACCAGAAAACTGAAAATGTTAAAACACACTACAGCTAGTATGATGTCGTCATACGTTGTTGTAGCTCTTTTCGAGAGCTTACTGAAAATATGCACTAATAGTCAATCCAAGCATCGAACGAAGAGTTACAACCCCGGGAATTTTTGCCCCTAAAATTCAAAATGATGGCCAATGGAATGTCTTATGAACTACCCCCTCTAATGAAATTCTAATTTTCATAAAGAGAAGTTCATTTATTGTTTGTGAATGCAAATGTAAAGCCTAAAAATTGATTTACCTTCAAAATATAAAAAAAAAATGTAAAATTTTGAAATTATAAAAATCCTTATTAAAAAGCAACTTTAAATCATTTTTATAAATTCGAAATGACTTCAGAATGAGATCAAAATTGGTTCGGATGAAATATTGAATATCATTATTCATACGCATGCATTTAATTATGAAATTTTTATTTTTAAGTTATTTTTATTCTAGTCACCGAAGTTTAAAAAAAATATGCAAAATCTGCAAAAATGAAAATAAAATTTTGAAAAATGGACCAGAAAACTAAAAATGTTAAAACACACTACAATCAGTATGATGCCTCCCTACGTTGTTGTAGCTCTTTTCTAGAGCTTTTCAAAAATATGCACTAATAGTCAATCCGAGCAAAAGAGCGAGGAGTTATGACCTCGGGAAGTTTTGCTCTCAAAATTCAAAATGATGGCCAATGGAATGTCGTATGAACTACCCCTCTTTAATAAAATTATAATTTTCATAAATGGAAGTCCATTTATTGTCCGTGAATCCAAATGCAAAGTCTGAAAATCGATTTGGCTTCAAAATATGAAAAAAATGTGAAATTATGAAATTATAAAAATCCTTATAAAACAACAAATTTAAATAATTTTTATAAATTCGAAAAGAATTCAGAATGAGATCAAAATTATTTTGAATAAAAAATTAAAGTTCATTCTTCACACCCATCCATTTATTTATGAAATATTAATTTGTTTATTTTTATTTTAGTCATCGGAGATTAAAAAAAATCTAAAAAAGGAAGGGTGAGAAAAATAAAAATAAAATTATGAAAAATGAACCAAAAAGCCAAAAAAATTAAAACAAACTATATTTAGTACGATGCCGCCCTACGCTGTTGTAGTTTTTTTCAAGAGTTTTTCAAAAATATGCACTAATAGTCAATCCAAGCAATGAGTGAGGAATTATGACCCCGAGAAGTTTTGCCTCCAAAATTCAAAATGATGGCTAATGGAATGTCGTATTAACTGCCCCCCTTAATTAAATTATAATTTTCATAAAGAGATGTTCATTTATTGTCTATGAATGCAAATGCAAAGCCTAAAAACCAATTTACCTTCAAAATATGAAAAGAAAAAATATGAAATTCCAAAATTATAAAAATCTTTATAAAAAAATATTAAATAATTCTTATAAATTTGAAATGACTTCAGAATGAGATTAAAATTATTTTGGATGAAATAATGAAGCTCATTCTTCACACCCACGTATTTATTTATGAAATATTAATTTTTTTATTTTTATTTTAGTCGTCGAAGTTTAAAAAAATCTTCAAAAGGAAGGGTTAGAAAAATAAAAATAAAATTATAGAAAATAGACCAGAAAGCCAAAAATATTAAAACACACTACCGTTATTATGATGTCGCCCTATGCCTTTGTTGCTCTTTTCGAGAGTTTTTCAAAAATATGCACTAATATTCAATCCGAGCAACGAGCGAGGAGTTATGACCCTAGGAAGTTTTACCCCCAAAATTCAAAATGATGGCCAATGGAATGTCGTATGAACTACTCCCCTTTAATGAAATTGTAATTTTCATAAAGAGAAGTTCATTTATTGTCTGTGAATGCAAATGCAAAGCCAAAAATTAGATTTACCTTCAAAATATGAAAAAAAAAATGTGATTCTAAAATTATAAACATCCTTATAAAACAACTTTAAATAATTTTTATAAATTCAAAATGACTTCAAAATGAGATCAAAATTATTTCGGATGAAATATTGAAGCTCATTCTTCACACCCATGCATTTATTTATGAAATTTTATTTTATTTTTATTTTAGTTATCGAAATTTAAAAAAAAAATTGCAAAAGGAAGGGTTAGAAAAATAAAAATAAAATTCTAGAAAATGGACCAGAAATCCAAAAATATTAAAACACACTACAATTAGTATGATGTCGCCCTACACCATTGTAGCTCTTTTCAAGAGCTTTACTAAAATATGCACTAATAGTCAATCCGAGCAACGAGCGAGGAGTTATGACCTCGGGAAGTTTTACCCCCAAAATTCAAAATGATGGTCAATGGAATGTTGTATGAACTACCCCCCTTTAATGAAATTGTAATTTTCATAAAGGGAAGTTAATTTATTGTCTGTGAATACAAATGCAAAGCCTGAAAATCAATTTACCTTCAAAATATGAAAAAAATGTGAAATTATGAAATTATAAAAATCCTTATAAACAATTTTAAATAATTTTTATAAATTAAAAATTACTTCAGAATGAGATCAAAATTATTTCATATGAAATATTGAAGCTCATTCTTCACACAATGCATTTATTTATGATTTTTTTTTTTAGTCGTTGAAGTTTAAAAAAATCTACAAAAGGAAGGGTTAGAAAAATAAAAATAAAATTCTAGAAAATGGACCAAAAAGCTGAAAATGTTAAAACACACTATAGTTAGTATGATGTCGTCCTACGTTATTGTAGCTCTTTTAAAGAGCTTTCCGAAAATATGCACTAATAGCCAATTCGAGCAACGAGCGAGGAGTTATGACCCAGGAAGTTTTACCCCCAAAATTCAAAATGATGGCCAATGGAATACTATATGAACTACCTCCCTTTAATGAAATTGTAATTTTCATAAAGGGAATTTCATTTATAGTTTGTGAATGCAAATGCAAAGCCTGAAAATCGAATCCTATGGATGCAAGAATCGGTTCCAATAATTTTTTGGTGTCATTGCCAAGGAGAATTTTTACATTCTAAGCCTAGATTTCACGACATTTATTTTAAAAATGAGTAGCCAATAGGAATAAAGAACTTTTGCTTTGATTTTCTATGATTTGTATGTTCTTTATTTTACCCAGGGTTTTCAAAATTAATTTTCTTTATGTTTCTTTGTTTTCTTGAAAATTTCTATGTTTCTTTGTAGATCAAATTCTAGTGATAAAAACCATGTAAAAAAAATCAAAATAATATCATTGTAGATGAACATTTGAATTCTGTAATATAATATACATGAGATTATTTTTATTGCCCAATAAATAGTAATACAAAGGTAGATAATCCATTAGATTACATTCAGGCTACCCAGAACCATATTTCTGTACATATTGCTACTGTCAATTTGAATTCTATAGTAACAATGGCCCAGGCCAATGTTCATTTATGGAGGATTAATAGATATAGGCCTTCGTGTTACCTGTCAATTTAAATGCCTTACCCAGTAAAGCTCACAAATACCTTCCAAAATTCTTGGGAAATAGTGCAGTAACTGGAGAAGATCATATCAAAAGTTTCTTGTATGCAATGGATAGTCTGGAAGTTGAACATGAAGACATAGTATTGAGACTGTTTTTATAAACTTTAGAAAAAAATGTTAGAGAGTGGTTTGATTCCCTTCCAAACAATGATATCTCAAACTTCACCAAAATGGAAACTGTGTTTCTAAAAAAATATGGTGAAAAAAAAAATGAACAATCAGTGTTAACTAAGTTAGCCACTATGAAGAAAAAAGAGAATGAGGTTGTTAGTGACTTCAACATAATATTTTCAAAGACTAGGGACAAAATCCATCCCAACCTTAGGCCTAGTGATATTCAGTCTATTTGTTTTTATAAGAATACCTTTCCAAAAGAGTTTAACTATGAGTTGAGACAAGAACAAGCCACCACCATTGATGATTGTATGGAAAAAGCATTAGATATAGAAAGAAATATGGTTGACAGTGGTAAGATGAAACCTTACTCTTTAGAGGTCAACTTATCTAAGAGGAAACCTAAAAGAGTGGCATTTGATATACAAAGAAGAATTGAAATTGATCTAATGAAAAAGTTGACTAGTCAAATGACTGAGATGTTCAATAACATAAACAACAGGTTAGCAAGAATTGAACGAAATAATGGACATAACGGTGAATCTTCACAAACAAAATGACCTCATGTTGACAACCGTCCTCCCTTCAAGAAAAAGTTTAATAGGAATTGGAGAAACAATAATGGTTCTGAAGAAGGAAATATGAGTAGGAATAATGAGAAAAATAACTAGAAAAACCAAGAATATGATAAAGATCAGAATAGTATTCCTAACCCCATATAATATGCCAATATAGCAGAAGGCTTTCCTTATTTTTGCTCTACTTGTGATGCACCTCATAACCCTGATGCATGTGGAATTCACCTAAGTGACCAGCGCAATGTAGATTTACATGCTGAATCAGAAGAGGATATAAGAATCAATGATTGTTGGTTTGTGAAAGATGAATCCAGAAAAATAATATTTGAAGAAGATATGGATAAGTATGCTTCAAATCATCATCCTCAAATTTTAGTAGCTGAAAGAACTATAATCTTGCCAAAATCACATGAGTCATGATATGATAAGATGAAGCAAGGGAAATTAATCCCCACTGCTCAAGAAATTTTTGAAATGACTTTAGAATGAGATCAAAATTATTTCCAATGAAATATTGAAGCTCATTCTTCACACCCATGCATTTATTTATAAAATTTTAATTTTTTTATTTTTATTTTAGTCGTCGAAGTTTGAAAAAATCTGAAAAGAAAGGGTTAGAAAAATAAAAATAAAATTCTTGAAAATGGACCAGAAAGTCAAAAGTATTAAAACACACTATAGTCAGTATGATGTCACCCTACATCATTGTAGCTCTTTTCAAAATCTTGACGAAAATATGCACTAATAGTAAATCCAAGCAACAAACAAGGAGTTATGACCCCAGAAAGTTTTGCCCCAAAAATTTAAAATGATGGTCAATGAAATGCTATATGAACTACCCCTCTTTAATGAAATTGTAATTTTCATAAAAAAAAGTTAATTTATTATCTGTAAATGCAAATGCAAAGCCTGAAAATCGATTTACCTTCAAAATATGAAAAAAATATGAAATTTCAAAATTATAAAAATCCTTATAAAACAACAACTTTAAATAATTTTTATAAATTCAAAATAACTTCAAAATGAGATAAAAATTATTTTGCATGAAATATTGAAACTCATTCTTCACACTCATGTATTTATTTATGAAATTTTAATTTTTTTTAATTTTTATTTCAATCACTAAAGTTTAAAAAAAATCAAAAGGAAGGGACAAAAATTAAAATAAAATTATGCAAAATGGACGAGAAATAAAAAAATATAAAAACACAATACAGACAGTATAATGATGCCCTACGCTTTTGTAGCTATTTTCAAGGGCTTTCCAAAAATATTCACTAATAGTCAATCTGAGCAACGAGCGAGGCGTTATGACTACAAGAAGTTTTACCCCCAAAATTCAAAATGATAACCAATGGAATACCGTATGAACTACCCCACTTTAGTGGAATTGTAATTTCATAAAGTAAATTTTATTTATTGTCTCTGAATGCAAATGCAAAGCTTGAAAATTGATTTACCTTCAAAATATGAAAAAATGTGAAATTCTTAAATTATAAAATTCCTTATAAAAAAACTTTAAATAATTTTTATAAATTTGAAATGACTTCAGAATGAGATCAAAATTATTTCAGATGAAATATTGAAGCTCATTCTTCACACCCATGCATTTATTTATGAAATTTTAATTTTTTTTTATTCTAGTCGTCGAAGTTTAAAAAAAATCTGCAAAAGGAAGGGTTAGAAAAAATAAAATAAAATTCTAAAAAATAGACCAAAAAGCCAAAAATGTTAAAAAACACTATTGTTAGTATGATTCCACACTATACCATTTAAGCTCTTTTCGAGAGCTTTTCGAAAATATGAACTAATAGTCAATCCGAGCAACGAGCGAGGAGTTATGACTCCGGGAAGTTTTGCCCCCAAAATTCAAAATGATGGCCAATGGAATATCGTATGAACTACCCCCCTTTAATGAAATTGTAATTTTCATAAAGAGAAGTTCATTTATTATCTGTGAATGCAAATGCAAAGCCTAAAAATCAATTTACCTTCAAAATATGAAAAAAATATGAAATTTCAAAATTATAAAAATCCTTATAAAACAACTTTAAATAATTTTTATAAATTCGAAATGACTTTAGAATGAGATAAAAATTATTTCGGATAAAATATTGAAGCTCATTCTTCACACCCATGCATTTATTTATAAATTTTTAATTTTAATTTTATTCTATTTACTGAAATTTTAAAAAAATCTACAAAATGAAGGGCTAGAAAAATAAAAATAAAATTCTAAAAAATGGACTAGAAAACTAAAAATGTTAAAACACACTACAATAAGTATGATGGCCAATGGACTAGAAAGCTAAAATTGTTAAAATACACTACAGTCATTATGATGTCGGCCTACGACGTTGTAGATCTTTTCGAGAGCTTTCTGAAAATTTGAACTAATAGTCAATCCGAGCAATGAGCGAGGAGTTATGACCCCGGGAATGTTTTCCCCCAAAATTTAAAATGATGGTCAATGGAATATCGTATGATCTACCCCCTTTAATGAAATTGTAATTTTCATAAAGGGAAGTTCATTTATTGTCTATGAATGCAAATGCAAAGCCTGAAAATCAATTTACATTCAAAATATGAAAAAAATGTGAAATTTTGAAATTATAAAAATTCTTATAAAACAACTTTAAATATTTTTTATAAATTCGAAATGACTTCCGAAGGAAATCAAAATTATTTCGGATGAAATATTGAAGCTCATTCTTCACACCCATGCATTTATTTATGAAATTTTAATTTTTTTTATTTTATTCGTCGAAATTTAAAAAAAAAAATCTGCAAAAGGAAGGGCTACAAAAATAAAAATAAAAATCTAAAAAATGGACCAAAAAGCCAAAAATATTAAAACACAACCATGCATTTATTTATGAAATTTTAATTTTATTTTTATTTTTATTTTAGTCGTCGAAGTTTAAAATAAATCTGCAAAAGGAAAGTTTATAAAAATAAAAATAAAATTCTAAAAAATGGACCAGAAAGCTAAAATTGTTAAAATACAATACAATCAATATGATGTCGGCCTACGACGTAGCTCTTTTCGAGAGCTTTCTAAAAATATGCACTAATAGTCAATCCAAGCAACGAGCGAGGAGTTATGGCCCCGGGAAGTTTTGCCCCAAAAATTCAAAATGATGGCCAATGGAATACCATATGAACTATCCCCTTTAATAAAATTATAATTTTCATAAAGGGAAGTTCATTTATTGTCTGTGAATGCAAATGCAAATTCTAAAAATCGATTTACCTTCAAAATATGAAAAAAATATGAAATTTCAAAATTATAAAAAACCTTATAAAATAACAAATTTAAATAATGTTTATAAATTTGAAATGACTTCAAAATGAGATCAAAATTATTTTGAATGAAATACTGAAGCTCATTCTTCACACCCATACATTTATTTATGAAATTTTAATTTTTTTTATTTTTATTCTAGTCGCCGAAGTTTAAAAAAATCTGCAAAAGGAAGGATTAGAAAAAATTAAATAAAATTATGGAAAATAGACCAGAAAGTCAAAAATGTTAAAACACACTATAGTTAGTATGATACCACCCTACATTGATATAGCTCTTTTCAAAAGCTTTCCAAAAATATGTACTAGTAGTCAATTCGAGCAGCGAGCGAGAAGTTATGACCCTAGGAAGTTTTACCCCTAAAATTCAAAATGATGGTCAATGGAATGTCGTACGAACTACCTCCCTTTAATGAAATATAAATTTTCATAAAGGGAAGTTCATTTATTATTTATGAATGTAAATGCAAAGCCTGAAATTCGATTTACTTTCAAAATATGAAAAAAAAAGTGAAATTTCAAAATAATAAAAATCCTTACAAATTTCAAAATGTTAAAACACACTATAATCAGTATGATGTCGCCTACAACATTGTAGCTCTTTTCAAGAGCTTTATGAAAATATGCACTAATAGTCAATCCGAGCAACGAGCGAGGAGTTATGACCCCGGGAAGTTTTACCCCTAAAATTCAAAATGATGGTCAATGGAATGTCATATGAACTACCCCCATTTAATAAAAATATAATTTTCATAAAGGGAAGTTCATTTATTGTCTGTGAATGCAAATGCAAAGCCTAAAAACCGATTTACCTTCAAAATATGAAAAAAATATGAAATTCTGAAATTATAAAAATCCCTATAAAACAAATTTAAATAATTTTTATAAATTCAAAATGACTTCAGAATGAGATCAAAATTATTTTAGATGAATGATCGAAGCTCATTCTTCACACCCATGTATTTATTTATGAAATTTTAATTTTTTTATTTTTATTTTAATCGCCGAAGTTTAAAAAAATCTACAAAAGGAAGGGTTAGAAAAATAAAAATAAAATTTTTAAAACTCGATCAAAAATTCAAAAATATTAAAACACACTACAGTCAGTATGATGCTGCCTTACGCCACTTTTTAAGAGATTTCCAAAAATATGCACTAATAGTCAATCCGAACAACGAGCGAGGAGTTATGATCCCAGGAAATTTTACCCTTAAAATTCAAAATGATGGCCAATGGAATATAGTATGAACTACCCTCCTGTAACGAAACTATAATTTTCATAAAGATAAGTTCATTTATTGTATGTGAATGTAAATGCAAAGCCTAAAAATCGATTTCCCTTCAAATTATGAAAAAAATGTGAAATTTCGAAATTATAAAAATCTTTATAAAACAACTTTAAATAATTTTAATAAATTCAAAATGACTTTAGAATAAGATTAAAATTGTTTCAGATGAAATATTTAAGCTCATTCTTCACACCCATGCATTTATTTATGAAAAAATATATATTTTTTATTGGTAGAAAGGGTGTTGAAAGGTCCCTAAACCTTGTACAAGAGAGATTACAAGAAATCCATAGCGACCGAGGTGGTCCAAGAAGAAAGGAAAAAAGAGCTGGCAAACCTCCACACTAGGGAAGGTGTCGCAAAATCGCGACCAAAATGGTGATGTCGCGAAATCGCGACAAGTTGCGCCATTGATGCCCATAGAAGAAAGGATGTCGCGAAATCGCGACAAGAAGAGCCATCGAAACCGAAGAAGGGAAGAAGTCGTGATATCGCAACATGTTGCAAAGTGTCGCGATATCGCGACAAGTTGCTAGGTTGGAGCCGGACGAGAAGAAGAGTCGCGAAATCACGACAAGAATGAAGACCGCAGCCGAAAAAGAAAATGAGTCACGAAATCACGAAGAAAGTGGAAGCCTGCTGCCAAGAAGAAAAAGTGTCACGAAATTGCGACAAGAATGAAGACCACTACCGAAGAGGAAAATTGTCACGATATCGCGACAAATTGAGAGACTGCTGCCAAGACGAAAAAATGTCGCGATATCGCGACAAAAAATGAAGACCACCGTTGGAGAGAAAAAATGTTGCGATATCGCGACAAAAAAGGAAGACCGCCGTTGGAGAGAAAAAATGTCGCGATATCGCGACAAAAATGGAAGACCGCCGTTGGAGAGAAAAAAGGTCGCTATATCACGACAGAATGTAAGACCGCCGTTGGAGAGAGAAAAAATGTTGCGATATCGCGACAAAAATGGAAGACCGCCATTGGAAAGAAAAAAGGTCACAATATCGTGACAGAATGGAAGACCGCCATTGGAGAGAGAAAAAATGTCGCGATATCGCGACAAAAAAAAAGACCATCATTGGAGAGAGAAAAAAGGTCGCGATATCGCGACATGAAGCAAGGAAGCGTCTGGATGCCAAAAAGTGTCGCGATATCGCGACAAGTTTGCAAAAAACATATTTTTTAATTTTTATTGTAGTCGCAAAAGTTTAATAAAAATCTGCAAAAGGAAGGGTTAGAAAAATAAAAATAAAATTATGGAAAATGGACCAGAAAGCTAAAAATATTAAAACACACTATAGTCATTATGATGTTGCCCTACGCCATTGTAGCTCTTTTTGAGAGCTTTCCAAAAATATGCACTAATAATCAATCCGAGCAACGAGCGAAGAGTTATGACCTCGGGAAGTTTTACCCCCAAAATTCAAAATGATGGCCAATGGAATGTCGTATGAACTACCCCCCTTTAATGAAATTGTAATTTTCATAAAAGGAAGTTCATTTGTTGTTTGTGAATGCAAATGCAAAGCCTGAAAAGCGATTTACCTTCAAAATATGAAAAACATGTGAAATTCTAAAATTATAAAAATCCTTATAAAACAACTTTAAATAATTTTTATAAATTTGAAATGACTTCAGAATGAGATCAAAATTATTTCGAATGAAATATTGAAACTCATTCTTCACACCCATGCATTTATTTATGAAATTTTAATTTATTTTTATTTTAGTCGCCGAAGTTTAAAAAAATATGCAAAAGGAAGGGTTAGAAAAATAAAAATAAAATTCTAGAAAATGGACCAGAAAGCCAAAAATATTAAAACACACTACAGTAAGTATGATGTTGCCCTACACCATTGTAGCTCTTTTCGAGAGCTTTTCGAAAATATGCACTAATAGTCAATCCGAGCAATGAGCGAGGAGTTATGACCTCGGGAAGTTTTACCCCCAAAATTAAAAATGATGGCCAATGGAATGTCGTATGAACTATCCCCTTTAATGAAATTGTAATTTTCATAAAGAAAATGTTCATTTATTGTCTGTGAATGCAAATTCAAATCCTGAAAAATTGATTTACCTTCAAAATATGAAAAAAATGTGAAATTCCAAAATTATAAAAATCCTTATAAAACAACTTTAAATAATTTTTATAAATTCAAAATGACTTTCGAATGAGATAAAAATTGTTTTAGATGAATGATTGAAGCTCATTCTTCACACCCATGCATTTATTTATGAAATTTTAATTTTTTTATTTTTATTTTAGTCATCGAAGTTTAAAAAAATCTGCAAAAGGAAGGGTTAGAAAAATAAAAATAAAATTATGGAAAATGGACCAGAAAGCCAAAAATATTAAAACACACTACAGTTAGTATGATGTCACCCTACGTTTTTGTAGCTCTTTTCGAGAGCTTTCTAAAAATATGCACTAATAGTCAATTCGAGCAACGAGCGAGGAGTTATGACCCTAGGAAGTTTTACCCCCAAAATTCAAAATGATGGCCAATGGAATGTCGTATGAACTATTCCCCTTTAATGAAATTGTAATTTTCATAAAGGGAAGTTTATTTATTGTCTGTGAATGCAAATACAAAGCCTGAAAATCGATTTACCTTCAAAATATGAAAAAATGTGAAATTCAAAAATTATAAAAATCCTTATAAAACAACTTTAAATAATTTTTATAAATTCAAAATGACTTCAGAATGAGATCAAAATTATTTCGGATGAAATATTGAAGCTCATTCCTCACACCAATGCATTTATTTATAATTTTTTTTATTTTTATTTTTTATTTTAGTCACGAAAGTTTAAAAAAAATCTGCAAAAGGAAGGGTTAGAAAAATAAAATTCTAGAAAATGGATCAGAAAGCTGAAAATATTAAAACACACTATAGTCAGTATGATGTCGCCCTACGTCATTGTAGCTCTTTTCGAGAGCTTTCCAAAAATATGCACTAATAATCAATCCGAGCAACAAGTGAAGAGTTATGACCTCGAGAAGTTTTCCCCCAAAAATTTAAAATGATGGCCAATGGAATGTCGTATGAACTACCCCACTTTAGTGAAATTGTAATTTTCATAAAAGGCAGCTCATTTTTATCTGTGAATGCAAATGCAAAGCCCAAAAAGTGATTCACCTTCAAAATATGAAAAACATGTGAAATTCTAAAATTATAAAAATCCTTATAAAACAACATAAATAATTTTTATAAATTCGAAATGACTTCAGAATGAGATCAAAATTATTTCAGATAAAATATTGAAACTCATTCTTCATACCCATGCATTTATTTATGAAATTTTAATTTTTTTTATTTTTATTTTAGTTGTTGAAGTTTAAAAAAAATATGCAAAAGGAAGGGTTAGAAAAATAAAAATAAAATTCTAGAAAATGGACCAGAAAGCTAAAAATGTTAAAACACACTATAGTCAATATGATGTCGCCCTACATCGTTGTAGCTCTTTTTGAGAGCTTTTCGAAAATATGCACGAATAATCAATCCAAGCAACGAGCGAGGAGTTATGACCCCAGGAAGTTTTGCCCCAAAAATTAAAAATGATGGCCAATGGAATGTTGTATGAACTACCCCCCTTTAATGAAAATGTAATTTTCATAAAATGAAGTTTATTTATTGTATGTGAATTACCTTCAAAATATGAAAAAAATGTGAAATTCCAAAATTATAAAAATCCTTATAAAACAACAACTTTAAATAATTTTTATAAATTCGAAATGACTTCAGAATGAGATAAAAATTATTTCAGATGAATGATTGAAGCTCATTCTTCACACCCATGTATTTATTTATGAATTTTTTTTTTAGTTGTCGAAGTTTAAAAAAAATTGCAAAAGGAAGAGTTAGAAAAATAATAATAAAATTATAGAAAATGGACTAGGAAGCTAAAAATATTAAAACACACTATAGTCATTATGATGTTGCCCTATGTTGTTGTAGCTCTTTTCGAGAGCTTTTCAAAAATATGCACTAATAGTCAATCCGAGCAACGAGCGAGGAGTTATGACCCCGGGAAGTTTTGCCCCCAAAATTAAAAATGATGGCCAATGGAATGTCGTATGAACTACCCCCATTTAATGAAATTATAATTTTCATAAAGGGAAATTTATTTATTATCGTGAATGCAAATGCAAAGCTGAAAATTGATTTACCTTCAAAATATGAAAAAATGTGAAATTTCAAAATTATAAAAATCCTTATAAAACAACTTTAAATATTTTTTATAAATTTGAAATGACTTCTATAAAATTATTTCGAATGAAATATTGAAGCTCATTCTTCACACCTATGCATTTATTTATGAAATTTTAATTTTTTTTTATTTTAATCATCGAAGTTTAAAAAAAATCTACAAAAGGAAGGGTTATAAAAATAAAAATAAAATTCTAAAAAATGGACCAGAAAGCTGAAAATGTTAAAACACACTACATTCAGTATGATGTCACCCTACGTTGTTGTAGCTCTTTTCGAGAGCTTTCAAAAATATGCACTAATAGTCAATCCGAGCAACGAGCGACGAGTTATGACCTTCGGAAGTTTTACCCCCATAATTCAAAATGATGGTCAATGGAATACCGTATGAACTACCCCCCTTGAATGAAATTGTAATTTTCATAAAAATAAATTCATTTATTGTCTGTGAATGCAAATGCAAAGCCTAAAAGTCGATTTGCTTTCAAAATATGAAAAAAATGTGAAATTCCAAAATTATAAAAATCCTTATAAAATAGCAAGTTTAAATAATTTTTATAAATTCGAAATGACTTCAGAATGAGATAAAAATTATTTCGGATGAAATATTGAAGCTCATTCTTCACACCTATGCATTTATTTATGAAATTTTTTTTTATTCTAGTCGTCGAAGTTTAAAAAAATCGCAAAAGAAAGGGTTAGAAAAATAAAAATAAAATTCTATAAAATGGACCAGAAAGCCAAAAATATTAAAATACACTATAGTTAGTATGATGTCACCATATGTTTTTGTAGCTCTTTTCAAGAGCTTTACGAAAATATGCACTAATAGTCAATCCGAGCAACGAGCGAGGAGTTATGACCCTGGGAAGTTTTGCCCCCAAAATTCAAAATGATGACCAATGGAATGCCGTATGAACTACCCCCCTTTCATGAAATTATAATTTTCATAAAGGGAAGTTTATTTATTATCTGTGAATGCAAATGCAAAGCCTGAAAATCGATTTACCTTTAAAATATGAAAAAATGTGAAATTCCAAAATTATAAAAAACCTTACAAAACAACTTTAAATATTTTTTATAAATTCGAAATAACTTCAGAATGAGATCAAAATTGTTTCGAATGAAATATTGAAGCTCATTATTCACACCCATGCATTTATTTATGAAATTTTAATTTTTTTATTTTTATTTTAGTCGTCGAAGTTTAAAAAAATCTGCAAAAGGAAGGGTTAGAAAAATAAAAATAAAATTCTGGAAAATGGACCAGAAAGAAGAAAATGTTAAAATACACTATAGTCAGTATGATGTCGTCCTACGCTGTTGTAGCATTTTTTGAGAGCTTTCTAAAAAAAAATTCCCTCTTGGGGTGCATTCAAGAAGCATGGGAAAGGCAAAATGAAACCAAACCTAAAAACAATCAGAGGTTCAAAAGTGTCCAAACCAGATAAAGATCTTTATTTTCCACATGGTTGAGATATTAATGAAGAGGGAAAATTCATCACACTAAGGAGTAGTTTGCAAACCATTCTCAAATATTCTAAGGTTTGTGAAGATCTCGCTTGAAAATGGTGTAATCATTCCAATCGATGTGGTAAGAACATTGTACATGGCGCTCATCTTCCTTGACATATACAAATGTTCAAAGAAAGGGGACACAAAGGTCATGCCCCAAGTGGCACATGTTTGTTGTGACACAAGTGACCTCATGTCGATAATGACAAATATTAGTTGTGACACAGGTGACCTTATCACAGAGATAGATTTTACCTGTGACACTAGTGACTTAAAAATCGATAATCCTAAAAATGAGCACCATGATCTTGTTGATTATAACAAAAGCAATATTTTTAAAAGCCTTGATGATGAACCAAAACTTGGGTATTTTGAAAAACATGCCAAAGAGGATTGGATAATTATGGGTAAGGCATAAGAAAGCCCATAATGCTAAATGTTAGGCCAAATAATGAAGGCCTTGGCTATGATGGTCAAGCAAGAAGACCAAGTTTGTGAAACCAAAATCCCATACAACTAAAATCCATTATTGCAGTCATTGTGGAAGAACTAGATATGTAACAACTAGGTGTTAGAACCTACATTCCTCCGACATCTGTGGTTGTACTAATCACTCCCCTATAAATTGTTGGTACAAAGAGAAAATGACCATCAAGATTCATGTTGATTGTGGATGAAAAAATATCATGCAATGGAACAAAATGAATGAAATGTTGCATGGCTTCTACAAAAGAGACATACCCAAATGGTAGATCTAGAGGCAATCCCATAGGTAGTGAGCTAGAGCTAGAGCCAAAGCTAGAGCCAAGAGCAAGAGCCAAGAGCCAAGAGCCAGAGCCAAAGCATAATTTCATTGTTCTCTCCTCTAAATTAAGGGGGAGTAGTTATATATGCTATCCCCAATAATGTAATAAGGGGGGTGTTAGAGAAATATTACATTATTGGGTAATTTAGATAATATCACAAGAGATATGGTTGGTTGTAACCACTGCCTATTCTTGGTTTTGGTTATAATCAGATATGATCATGCAACTTAATATTATAAGTAATACAAGAATATTTAGATTTTAGATGCATTAAAATTTCTTTAATTGAAGTGTGTTTTATCACTTTCATGTGTAGTTTAAGCTTGTATCACTTGCCACTTTTATGTGTAGTTTAAGCTTGTATCACTTGCCACTTTCATGTGTAGTTTAAGCTTGTATCACTTACAATATTAATTTTTAATTTGTATAATTTTAATTAATTGTGATATGCATGGAAAAACCTTTTTCAATGAAAATTTCCATTTTCTTTATTTTTCTTTTGAGTTTTTTGAAGTTTTTTTTGTCAAGTCTCAAGTCTGAGTCCCAAGTGGGCCTTGCCAAGTTCAAGTTTCTCTACTATGTGAAAAGTAATTTTAGGAATATCCTCTTCTCTAACCCTTTTTTATTGAAACTTAGAATACAAGTCAAGCTTTGTAGAGAACTAAGCACCATGTAGTTCATCCAACAAATCATCCATAACTGAAATGAAAAACTTATCTTTGATAGTAACCTTATTGAGAAGAGAATATTAGAACACATCTATTAAGAATCATTCTTATGCTTCATCATCGCTATTAAAAAGAATAAGGATCGATACTACATGAAATAATTAATTGTTGTAACATATCCTAAACCAACTTCTCAATTTTTGTTTTTGAGGTTTAGTATAATGACAAGGTATATATTTGATGGTTGAATTTTTGGAATGAGATGGGTAGCATGATTATATGCCCAGTTGGGAGAAATACTTTTGGGATCCTCAAAGACCACAACATGTTTGTCAATGAGTGACTACATCTCAAAAGGAGGAATAAGAGATGATTATTATGTGACTAGGACTTCCATGCAATAAATATGTATAGATATACCCTTGTTGCCCTTCTTCAATATATTTTTTATTTGGTAAGAATTGACCAACTTGGATGATGGGGGTTGCAATCCTTGGAGACAAATGAATTTTTAATATTTATCCATTGTACATATAGCTATTGAAGATTGAAAATAACATCCTCTAAATGGAACAACAATTGATCCTTAAGGATAGCATCTACACTACCCAAGTCCATTACATAAAGACTTCTAGTTGAAGAATAATTACCTAGCCTAATTTGGATGTTAGGAACTCACCCCACACAAGGAGTGTTACCACCATTGGAAACTAGAACATTGAATTTATCTTTGTAATAAGTGTTGATATACAACCTTAGAGGTTTAGTTGTATCTTGGGTAATGAAATTGTGAGCACTGCTAGAATCAATCAAAATAGTGACTTACTGTTGTTTAATAAATCCTACACCTTGATTTTATGATGGGATTGCATTACCATTGTATTAAATACTAAGAGGTCCATTTTATTCACACCTTGTATAAACTCCATTGGTTTAGTTGATTCCTCCTAATATGGTGATTCTAGTTCCTCCTCATTCTCAAAATGACCTTCCTTAGCTTCCATATGAAAGTTATGCTTTGCTTCACATGATGCTTTTCAAGGTTGTCAAGATTTACATCTAAAATAGAAAAATACTTAGGATTTACCATCATATTAGTTGTTGAAGTAATTCCTATGGGGATAAAAGCAGGGTTATGCATAAGGGATCATCCCTGAAATCTATTTATAAAATCAAGGCGAATTGTCTCAAAATTTTGATGAATTATGTCCAAGGAGACATGGCGAATTGCATTCATTTTTCACCAAATATTTTCAAACCATGGTGAATTTTTCTGTGTTGAGGGCTATGAATATTGGTTTGCAAATTCTAGCAATGTACGACAAACTTAAAGGCTTTATGCTCATAGAAAAAGCTATGTCGATCACCCTTTACCTATAGGATAGTGTCGTTAGGAAAAGCTATGACGATCGATCTGAGATGATTGGTTGCAGACATGATGATCAAAAAATACCAATTGAAAAATGATGATCAGGAGTAGATATATCGATGTGTTACAAAAATGTTGATCGGTTGCAACAATATCGATCGCTCGTAGCAATGTCGATCGATTATAGCAATGTTGATCGGTTGTAGCAATATCAATCGATTACAGCAATACCGATCAGTTGTAGATATACCGATTGATTGCAGCAATGCCAATCGGTTGCAACAATACTGATCAATAACTGTAATGTCGATCAGTTGCAACAATGTTGATCAGTTACAACAATACTGATCAATTGCAACAATGTCGATCGATTGTAGCAATATCGATCGGTCATAGCTATGTCGATCGATTGTAGATGTGTCGATCGGTTGTAGCTATGCAACCGATTGATTTATGCCAACAAACACTTCTTTGAAATCGATTAGCTTATGTTGATAGACTCTCCTCTATAACCGATCGATTTATGTCGATCGACACTCCTCTACAATCGATAGGCATATTTTTATTGACACTCCTCTGCAATTGATAGGCTTATGACGATCATCTTATGTTGATCTATACTTCTATGCAACTGATAGTCATATGCTAATTAAAACTCCTCTAAAATTGATCGACTTATGTCGACAAACACTTATCTACAACCTTGTCAAGTTTTTTGTTGTTTCAGAGCTATTTTTGAGTTAGAGTGTTTTAGATGTATTTTTATCGGTACCCCCTACTGTATATATATAGGTAGTATATGAGGTGAATTGGGCAAGAAAAACATAATCATTTATAATTTGAAGGTGAATTGTCTGTAGAATTGGGTGAAAGTGGTTGGCAAATTAAAATAAAAATAGGATAATAATTGTCAACGATGGGCTAATTTACCCCAAAAATATTCCACCACGTAAATTTTGGGTGAATGGCCCCTAGTGACATGTTCCAAAATTAGTAAATTTAAAATTTTGGAAATTCTAAATATAGCCAATTTATGATATTTCGTTCTTATGCATAACCCTGGATAAAAGTATCATTGTGATTGGAATCTAGACACCCAAATCTTATTTTCTACTACCTAGTTAAACTCTTAGTATCATGGAGGGTATATAGATCATTCATATCAACTTCTATTTGAATTTATTACTTAAGAATATGCTTGAATGTCAAAAAAAGCATCACACGATCTAGGTGATGTGCAAAGGGAGACTCATGAATTCACTATGGTACTCATCAATAGTCTTTGTTTACTTATTTTGCATCAACCTAACCATATAAGAGGTAGAGGGTCCCATATCAAACATCATCAGGAACATCCTAAATTTTATCCAAGCAAGAGTATAGAGTTTGTGTCTCAATTTCTCTTAAAGCAATTGATAAGTATGAGTACCTAATTAGGAGGTATCCAACATGACCCTACCCCATTTAGGTATTTTATTTAAGTATTAGAGGCAATCCATGTTAGAAATATATCAACTAGGATCCTCTCTAAAAAATGCATCATATTAATCCAAGGGACCAAAACATCATGAGGTCATTCTAGGATATGAGTCATACCATTGGCTAAAACATACAAATTGAGAGAAAATCCCCATTCATTATCAATATTTCATGGATACTATCCAGAAACAACCCATAAAAATTCTTGTTTAAGTGCTTGTTTGATTTTGAAAATTTTGGGTTTCTTTTGTGAACAACTCATTGGAAGTCACCTTTAGGTAATCACTTTGTTTGAGGAATTCCCTCTTTCTAAATATCATTTAGTCTAGTAGAAATATTATTCAATTGACCTTGTACTTGTTGGATAATGTTATATACACCATCAACTTTTTGATTAATAATTTGGAAGCAATCATTCAAACATGCAATCTTGTCTTTCAATCTATATTCTATATTATCAATGTATTGGGGAACATCTAGATCCACATTTGGAGGGCATGATTTCTTGCCATAGGGGTGGAGGAGAAACTCATACTTGTAATGGCTACATAAACACGAGGATTAAAATTATTGATGCCCTTTAGGATATTATGATGATTTTTATGGCTTATACACTCATCATTGGTCACATCTACCTTCCTCAAGAACCTATTAACCTGTTCCAATAATTTAGAAGCTGAAATATCAAACATGCACAACTAGACAAATGGAAATGCACAAAAGTAGAATTAAAACTACTAAAAAAATACTACCAAATATATACCTTATTTTGACCAACTTGACGAGACCTAGCACATTCAATACTTTTTTTGTAATTTTTTAGGTTTGGGGAATAAGAATGGTTCTACCTATATCATAATGTTATGAAATATGTTATGTTAGAAGAATAGTAGGAGAAAATTTGGATAAAAATTACCTAATTATATAACACAAAATTGGCCAAAGAGGTTCTAAAAATTATGTATTAGTGGGTTTATTACCTTTTTTGTTGCCATAGGGATTCATTATCATAAATTAGATACAAATTATAATGAAACAACTTAAAAGAAACAAAAATATTCCACAACATTCACTAAACAATCATAATAGAAATAGATTCAAAATAGCAATATTATAAAATATCACATATATAAGATCTAAATCTCCAAATAATCTAGCCACTTAGAGAGGGTGAAGTCTATTATGTACACCAGAGGTGATAAAAGTTATAATAATGCTCAATGGTTGGCTAATCCTATACTAAGAGCCCAATTCATTCAAAAATAAAGGTAGTTGACATAGCTACATCAAGGTTGTTACAAAGAATATTGCTTTGGACTCCTAGCCAAAGTAATGTGAAGGAATTGGGAAAGGCCTCAAGTGACCAAACATTCTTCTAAGGGAAACATTTTAGAGTAGGAAATTATTATTCCTTTAAGTCCTTATATCCTAACTTGACCCACTATCTACCATATTTTAATATTTTCTAAACAAACTCATCCTTCCATGTAAAAATAAGAAAATAGAACTCTTGAAGCATCCTTTGAAGCTCATCTGCTATTTGTTTGAGGTCCTCTCCTTCAACTAGGTTGCTAATGGAAATCCATGATTTGGAATTGTTGTTCAAATTACTATATTTTTTAACGTTTGAACCTTTAGGAGGTAAACATGCTTGAGCCATCATTTTCCATTATGGATTAGAAATAAGAGGATAAGGATTTACCAATCATAATACTAAAAAAATGTAGAATTACCCTCATTTATTGACAATCTAATGTTTGATGATCAATTACAAACTAATTGATATAAAGTTCCATGATGTCAAGCCTCTAGGTAGGGTTTGTTTTCTACACCATTTTATTCCATCAATAGAACCTATATATTTTTTAAGTAACACATTTTCCCAACTATTTTTGTAATATTTAAATAATATTTAACCACATATTTTCCCTAATACCAAAATTATAAGCTTATAATTTTGCAAGCCTACTTCTTCAATATGATTTCCTTTAAAATCCCTATTTACTTATAAATAGAAAACCTAAATTTATCTTCACATCCTTTCCAAAAGAAATTTATGTGAATTTTATCTATTTTGAATGCTAAACATGCTAGCAATATTGAAAGTGACATCATATATATAAGGTAAGATTGCAATGTAGTCTTTAGGAGTTGTAACCTTCTAGCCATGATTAATAAGTTACCTTTCCAACCTACCAAATAGGATTTCATTCTATCCAAAATAGATATATAGAGCCTCTTATTTCCTTTATAAGAGAAAGGAATACCCAAATATATTTATGGTAATTTTGTTGAAATATTTATAATCTAACCTTACTAGGCCAAGGCCAATAGTGATAAATTAACTATAGGTGCTCTTGATGTAAGCCTACGAGCAAGTGCTATGTAAGCCTTTGGGCATCTTAACGTAAGCCTATGAGAATTCTTCTATGTAAGCCTATAGGAATTTGTGTAAGCCTACAAACATATTGATGTAAGCCTAAGGAAACCTTTCACATTTCCCTTAGTAATATTGGTTAATTTACCTTTATGGATAACCTTGCTTAAAGGGTGTAATTTATTATTATTTTATTATAAGTTAACTTTAAGGTAAAGTTAATGTCGGTTTGAGGTTAACCACTCATTTGGGTTTTGGTATCACTATAAATGCCCCTCAATGAGAAATCAATTGTATCATAGTGTGATAAATGAAAATATAGTGGGGGTGCATACCGTCACCGACCTCTTATTCCTTCTCATTAATCATGTCATTTATCCCTTTCTCTATTTTTCCTCTATACACTCTTCTATTTCACTTTTCTTCCATTTTTTGCATATAATTGTGGTGAATGGATGTTTCTAGAAAATACTATGAACTCCAACATGGTATTAGAGCCAAAATAAAGCAACTTCACTCAATCACACAAAAATATTGTATAGGCTAAACCATGGTAGATATAGATGAACCATTAGTTTTATTGGGCTTCTTACAAAATTTTAGAGGGCCCCCCAGTTTAACACTTTTCACATATTCAATGTTTGATGTCTCATTTTTTGCATTTTTTTCTTTTTCCTTCCAAAAATCAAAATTTGAAATGGAATATTCCACAAATATTTCATTGTGTGGTGGAAGAAAACTAGGAAGTGCATGGTTGTTTTCGATGGCAAAATTCAAACAACAATTGCTTTCTCCTTTTTCACTTCAAAGCATTATTGGTGAGTGTTAGTGCAATGGTAGTGCACCAGATTTGAGTTTTTATAATGTGTTACAATGCGCACACACACATATTAAAATATTCTTTTTTAATCCCATTCGCATGATTGGTTTAGTGGTAAGGCTTGAACCTTTTAACCCAGAGGTTCTAGGTTTGAATCATGACGAAGGAGAAGAGTCACAACACTATTTGTGCAATTTTTTTAGATGCATGCCCTAGTCTTCTCTTATGGGGGAGTGCCCTTCTACTTTAGGCACATTTGTGCCAATGATGTAGTGGTTGTAGGCTTTGTATAAAGGTGGTATATTGCAAGTTCAAACCTAGCTAACATAATTTCTATAAGGTATGTAGTACTATTTCAAAGGATTACTTCAAATTATTTCTTAGTGCTTCTGATTTCAATGGTGCATGGAGCACACTTGGTTGGTCCTGCAAGTCTAAGGTGGTTGCTACCATGAGGACCCATGTTTGAGTTTCATTGATGACATACACCAAACTTTGGGTATTATTTATTTATTTATATATCTATATATGGAGGCCAACCAACCCCATTCTATCAAATATCAACATCTAATTTGTTATCATCATTCCAATTGGCAATCCTATTAGTAAGTGATGCCCATAGAGGTGGTGCCTAGAGGTGATAAGTGGTAGCTTCTAATTGGTCAATTTTCCTCCTAAGGTCTTGTTAGCAAATCACTACTATTCTAATAGGTTAATCAATCTTTTAGAATTAAACAATATCTCAAGAACAACAATGAACATAAATCAATCCAATGAACATAGAAAAACTCAATAGTTGATATATACTTTAAGCAATGAATAAAATACAATACTTATTCAATAATATATTACAATGCTTCGTCTTCAATATATACATACATGAGACTTCATATTCACAAGAATCTTGACCTTTATACTTACATAAACTCTCGATCTCCTCATACTCACAAGAGATCTAACTCTTCATATTTCTTAATACATAATAACATATATCACATATTTACATTAATATAAAGACTCTCATTATTGCACATAATTCATAACTCCTCACTTATAAACATGACACTTCATTTACATAACTCACACTTACTAACATGACATCTCGCCTACATAACTCCACACTTATTTACATGACACATAACTCACACTTATAAAATGACATCTACAATATACTCAAATATTAAAGACACCCTAGACTAAATTATTTACATGGTGCTTGCAACATTATTGCAAGGTACCAAATAATGTAATACCTCCAACAGGTCTATCATTTAGTTTCTTTCTCTTCTTAGTATGCCCAAATTTTTGGAGGCTATAACTTTTGCATATGAAATAATTTTGGGCCCTTTTTCTTTAAATTGCATAGTTTTTTGAGCTCTAAAAATTGGTGGCATTAGTTCAAGGATCTATTACTATTTTTGTGAGAATT
This sequence comes from Wollemia nobilis, assembly GCA_028583015.1. Classification (NCBI taxonomy): domain Eukaryota; kingdom Viridiplantae; phylum Streptophyta; class Pinopsida; order Araucariales; family Araucariaceae; genus Wollemia; species Wollemia nobilis. The sequence continues at coordinate 11,159,282 of JAQPPZ010016890.1, forward strand.
TTTTTGTGTAAAATGGACCCAATTGGCATTCTCCTATTTTATGCAAGTTTTAATTCCAATAGTCCATTGATGTGATAGTTGATAATTTTCTTCACATCCAGATCATGTATAATTTAAAATACTTCTTTTGCAAGAAGGTCATAGGTTTAAATATTATTTTTTATATCATTTATCACAATAGGTTTGATGTCTTTATGAAGCACCAAATACCTAACTCCAACTAATCTCCTTGGTGTAGTGGTTGGTTAGCTATACTATATTATTTGAGAAATTCTAAAATTCATGTGTTTATCCTTCTCTTTTATTATAATGGATGTTTTACATAATTCTAACAACCCATTAGTGTGGTGATTGGTAATATTTTTGGCTATAAGAGGAGTAGATTTTGGATGATCAATGTAAGGTATACCTTTTTTCTATAGGTCCTTTCTCATTGTTGGGGTTGATTATTTAGAGACATAGTTATTGCTTTATGATTCAAAAATATTCTCTTGATATTGGAAGATAGATTGTGTTCACCATAGTGCATGTTGAATTTTCCTATAGAAAGTTCAACATCTTGATCAAGGAGGTTAAGTTAATAATACATGTTTAGAAGAGGTTGATCTAGTTCATGTACCATTGGTAGAGAGAAGATAGCATGATACATTAACCCATATAAGTATTCATTATGGGGTGAGATGTAGCATCTCTAATATATTCTCTCCTTTATCCCTTGACTCAAATTATGGGGGTGATAAAATATTTATAATTTGACCTTACTAGATGAAGGTCGACTATGATGAAGTACCTGCAAGTGCTTTTGATAAAAGCCTATGGGCAAGTGCTATATAAACCTTCAAACATCTTAATGTAAGTCTATGGGAATTCTATATGTAAGCCTACAAGCATATTTTTATGTAAGCGTACGAGCATTCTTCATTGTGATGCTATTGGCACCTATATGTAAGCTTATAGGCATCTTGATGTAAGCCTAAGGGCACCTTTCACATTTCACCCTTAGTGATATTGGTTAATCCACATTTGTGGATAACCTAGCTTAAAGGGTGTAATTTATTATTGTTTTATTGTAAGTTAATCTCAAGGTAAATTTAATGTTGACTTGAGGCTAACCATTCATTGGGATTTTGGTGTCACTATAAATACTCCTTAATGAGAAATCATTTATATCATAGTGTGATATATAAAAATATAGTGGGGGTGCCTATGAGCACCCACCCCTAATTCCTTCTCTCAAATTGTGTCATTATTTCTCTCTTTTTCATCTATACACTCTTCTATTTTGTTCTTCTTCCTTTTTTTTGCATATGATTGTATTGAATGGATGTTTCAGGATGTCTTTAAAAAATTTATGAATTCCAACTAATTTTCCAACTTTAAACCTTAAAATCTCCGCAATAATCCATTGTAAAAATAGGGTAATATTAATTAAAATATTGGATTTTATATTATTAACCAACTATCCAACATCCTTCTCATAGCATGACAATATTGATTTAAACTCCATGACCTCATTGACTAAGGAATGACCCAAAAAAAACGTAACATCAACATATTAGAGCTAATATTTAAAGGGATCATTTGTTGTAATCTAAATACCCTTTGTTTTTTCTACTATTTTTTCCTTTGACAAAGCTCTTCCCAATGTCTTAATAAGAATAATAAATAGATAAGGATATAGTGGATCATCTTAGCGGAGTCCATGGGATGATTCAAAGTATTTAATAATGGATCCATTAATTAAAATAAAATATATTAGGGTGCTATAACATCTAATCCATTTAGACCAACTTGATTAAAACTAAAAATTTTGACACTATAATTTAGAAAATTATAGCAAACCCTTGTGACAAGGGTAAAGGTATCATGAAGGACCTCTTACCAACACTCTTCCTCTTTCCTCAACATCACTTCGATACTAGGGAAATTTTGGGAGCTTAAAGTGTAGTTTTGTTGGACTAGTTGAAGAACACCTACATTTCTCCTAAGATACTTCTTTTCCTAAGCTTATCCTCAACCTAGCCCAAATGCACATACAAATGTAACAATCAAAGCCTAAACTAAATGCTCTTTTGATTTTGATGAGGAAAAATAATGATTTTCCTTTTAAGAGGCTAGGGCATAAGAAGATGAAGCAAACAAATCCTATGATGCAGCTACATGCATTTTTTATTAAATGCTAAACTTAATGATTAAGATGGTCCCCTATATGATTGAGACTAACTAGTTCTTGCTTTCCTTTTTTTATCTATTTTACCAATAAATAAAAAACAAAACCTAGTTTTTGTAGACAATAAAAATAAATTAGACTATAATTGCTTAAATGATAAGGTTATGAGGAAAAATAACCTAATTTTACCATTGTGGCAAAAGTACCACTAGTTTATAGAAGCATCACCAGTGCTATTGCTTAACCTATAAAATGGACAAAAAAAAGATAGTCAATGGTAGAGGGGTCCATTTGAGCTAGTAGAGGATAGTTAGTATTCCTTGAAAAACAATTTGGACCCTATTTAGATAAGAAAAATGAGAGAAATGACATAATGCAAAAAATAAAAGCTAGGTTGTGAAAGTGTCATTGGTTCATGATAGCACCATCAACACTTTCGCTTAGTATTGGCAGTTTTACTTTGTGTAAAATAGAGTAACAACACCAACAACCTACAAATTGGTGGTGATTTTGCTTATGAGAGTAGAAAAACAATATTAAATGCAATATATGCCAAAGTTATAATGACTATGATGAAGGTATTTGAATTGGGAGTATATAAGAGGCCCTATCCAACAATAGAAAAACATACATTTACTTGCTTAAGATGAAGATTAAATGACAAAAAAAGTTTAACTAAATTCAATGCAAAATGAAATATTAGCTCTAAGTGCAATAAGATAAAAGACCTAAAGCTAAAAAAACAAGGAAAATCCAAAAGCAAATAAGGAAAAAGAGCACAATCTAAAACACAAGTTATTTATCCCCTTATTGGAAGCTTATTGAAAGCTTGTTAGATTGCTTATTGATGGCACTTGAATGCATGAGCTTGAAGAATTGATGCTTGATGATTGCTTGAGATATTATAGACTTGATTGAAGACTTGAATGCTTGCAAGAACAAGAGTTTAAGTTCTTGCAATGATGGCCTTCACAAGATTGTGCTAAGATTTTGGTATAATATTGACATACATAATGCTTGATTGCTATGATTCAGAAGATATTTTGACAAAGTTTTGTTACTTTTGTAGATACCTAAAATTAGACCACCTCTTTTACACCAATCCTTAATGCACACCCACAAAAGTAGCATATTAACCATAACAATTAACTCAACCTTAGAATTTATAGACAAAACCCAACAATGGTGAATCTTTCACCTTAGAGTGATTTCTCCAAAAAATAAATATGCTTTCTATCTAGAATATTTCCATCCAATTCAAAATACCCAATCCCTCTCTATATTTGACCTCTAATTGTCAAATTCATGAATATATCATTTTGTGAATACAACTAGCAAAGTATTCGTATAGGTAGTGTATTTGCTTCCATAAAATGAAAACTTAAAATGCACCTACAACAGTTAGGCAGAGCATACATTTTTCCTATCCACCCTTCTATCATCGTAGGCAATTGATAGGTAGGCAAGGGAAGTGGTGGATTTCCTTCCACTCTCCCTAATTGCCCAAAAATGACTCCAAATTAAGGGAGAGCTAATTGTAGGCTATAATCAACAGTTGATTAACCTTATCACTAGCCAATCAAGCTCACATGCCAACCACCTCACCCCTCCCACTTGGGGATCCCTATGAGGGGCAATTTCTATAAATTGGTCCCTTGGGTTGTCATTAAATAAAACTCCAATTTTATGCTGAAACTTTGCCAAAATCAAAACTAACTCAAGCATAATGAAGTGCTACCAAAATTTTGTTGTAGAGTCATCGAATGATTTGGGGCTTTGAAGGAAGGAAAGGGCATTTTGTACTTGGCATCCTATGATATATTTATTTTAATTATTGTTGCTTTGTTTAACATTTCTTGATAGTTGCATAATTTTAGCTCTTTTACATTCATTCCTACGTTCTTTGTATTTAGATCTAACTCTTACATTACCAAAAAGTTCTTTCCCTCAATCTTGTATGTACCTCATGAAGCTTATAGGTAGGGAATTGCTTGCAAGATCTAAAAATACTAGTGATAGAATAATAGCAACCCAACATGGCCTATCCTTTATTTTTCTTGTTAATTTAAGCAAATATACCACCTATACCTAAGTTAGGAGGCACATTCAAAATAGACAGTTGAATACCTCATTTTATAAACTCGACATCATTTTATCCCTTCCAACCTCAAAATAAAATACACCACCTATGACTATTACAAGCAATGTATTCATGACAAATCTAAGAGATCTTAGATCTCTTTGACACCCCACATCCAACCTAGTAAGGTTCACTTCTATGCATCATATTAGCAACCCCTTTAACCCCTATACTTTATCTAGTCCACTATCAACTTGATTTCATTGTCTTAACCAATTTTCCAACTATAGCACTTCTAGCTGGTGTATTCACTACATATTCTTTGACATCCACATCCAAGGAAAGTCACTTTGATTTTTATAAAAAATGGACCTGACTATGCCAATCAAGAAGATATAGTCTTCTTGTTGTTTGGTAGGCCCCCAAATCATAGTCATACTTTTTTTGTCTTGTTTACAGGTTTTAATGAATTTTCTAGCTGAAGGATTTCTAGGTGATGTATTTGTACAAGAAGTAGATTTGCATCCAGATGATGTATTAGCTCCAAATGGTAGAATAGGTAGGTACCCCTTTATCCTTAAACTGTAAATTCTTAGCATAAGTTGTTTACTTATTGTTTACTTCATATTCATCTTTTTAGAACACATATAAGAAGAAAAAAAGAATTAAAAAGAACCTTAGCATAAAATATATTGTTTCATTTTCTTAGGCATTCAATTATAATTGCATGTAGTTTGCATTAGGATAACCTATGTGTTTACATCCTTCTCATACCCTTGCTTTCAAAAGAAAAGAGAAAAGAAAAATTTATTTTTATAACATAGATAGCATTCAACAAAAAGCTAAATTGCATATAGGATATAATTGTATTTTTACATCTTTGTTCTCATAGTGCATTGCATCAACATCTTATTCATTAGTTTCTAGAACATATTATAACCTAGGTGCGTATTAAATTTAACACATAAAACTAGATTAGGGAATATATAAACCCTTGGTGAACCTAAATATATCCCACCAAAGATAAACACTGCACATAAAAGTGTAGTCCCCCCAAGATGATGAGTTAGCAACAATGCTCTCCTACCCAAGTATGGATGATTCCTGAAGGAACACATTTGGGGATAGTTCCCCAATGCATTTGGAATCCCACTTTGGTAAACCCAACATGAAAACATCACAAGGATCCCTATCCAAAAAACCTTTGACTTAGGACCTTATCCTTAATAAAGATAAAATAAACCATACTTTACTCAAGATCACTTAATCTTTTTTACTTAGATAAATTAGATTAAATCAAGATAACAAGAATATAACCAATTGTTGGTCCTACTTGGGGAAGGTTAGTGACCCCTTGAGTAACCCAATGTATAAACCTTGGGGGTTATCTTCCTTGGCTAGCATATTAGGGAGGCTAGTGAGAGTCGTAAGGAGGGCTACTTTTCCAAGGTTACATAAGGATATCATACATATTCTTTTTCTTTGCTATAAGAAATCTCAAAACAAAAATTAATAAATTGAACTCTGCCTTTTGCCATGTTTGAACCTCCTTATATCACTCAAAGCATTGAACGAAAAAAGGTGTAAAATCTAAGTGCTTCATTTGAATTTCTAAATAAGCAACCTTTGATTGAAAACCTAATATTTAAGAAAAAATAGGAAGAAGCCCTTCCTTTCAAAACTCTTTCTCTTATTCACAATAAACAAGGAGATGTAGTTTTCAAGTGCATGGATCATCTTGTTTATTTCTTACAAGTAAATAAAGAAACCATGGAAGTTGCCTTTAGGATAGAATAAATGGTTCATTTTGTTATAGAAGAACCCCTTTTAGAACTTCTACATCAATCTAGATCAAATCCTATGAGATCTCAAAAATGAGACTCAATTATCACCACAACATTAGGAGGAATATCACTACGTATCCCATCCTCAAGAAATTTTGGATTTATACCTCCCAAAATAGATCCACTTAGGCTAAAACCTCCTGTATCTTATCACATAAATCATCCACAAATCCAACATATAAACACCCTTCCTAGTATACCTCATGCTTTGAATGTGGTTGCTTCTAACCCATTCTATATTGTACCTATGCCAACTAAAATCCCATTTACTAACTTCCTCCTACTAACATGCCTTTATAATGTGATCCTAGAATTAATAACATGGATATCCCTTTTTGATCATCCCATCCAATTGCTCAATATTATCCTTTAGTCAACCCTTGATCTCAACCTATAGTACCATCAATACCTTATCTTGGATTCCAAGATATCAATGCTAAGCTAGAATAGTTAGCAAAATAAAATTTTGGGTTCAACAATAGTTAACCTCTACTTAAGGAGGTGTACCTAAAAATTATTCTTACAAATATTACTACAATGAACCTATAGACCCTATTTAACAAATAGACCTTATCCTCTGAGCTTTGTGTTGCCAAATTTTTGGTTATATAAGGGAGAAGGTGACCCTATAGAGCACCTTCAAATTTTTATATTTGCATGCCACGAAATCAAATACAATGAGATATTATTATTGAAGCTTTTTTCCATAGGTCTTGGTGATGAGGCCTTAGAATGGTTTTATCAATTGCCTCATAACTCAGTTGAGAATGTTTTTGATGTGGATAAAATATTCATTCAATATTTTTTTGCTCATATCATGAAAAAATATACAGTTTATGATCTAAATCAACTAAAACAAGGGAAACATGAATCCATCAATGAATTCTTTCCTCGATGATAATAATAATTTAGAAAATTTTCATTTTCTCTACCATGTAGGGAACTATTGTGTATTTTCATATGCAATTTACAAAAAAAGATGTCATATACCTTAAATATGACTCGTGTCATATCATTTGATATGGAATTGACCTTACAAAATAAATGGAAGTTGCCCTTAAATGTAGAGGAAAACTAAATATTAAGGAAGAATATGAGAAACCACCACCTTCTAGAACTAAAGGATAATATAAAAATAAACATGTTGTGAGTGATGGTGTGATTGACTCTCGCCCCAACACTAATCCTAAAACATATAATGTTAGTATTGCTATAACATTAAATAAGTTAATCTTAGCTAAAATTCAGAAAAAATATCCCAAAATATTTACCAGTATAAACCAATATATATCATCTATGTGATGTAGTTATTGGATGTTAATATGATAGAGCTAGCCCTTATAAGGCAACATGAGCCTAAAAGGGAAAAACTTTCTTGGTTCAAGGCTAACCAATAGTGCACTTTCCATTGCACTAATAGTCACAACACAAATAAATGTATCACTCTTAAAAATGTGGTACAAGACCTCATCAATGAAGGTTACCTAGTGGTTTATAGTCTTAAACAAGCAACATATTCCAGTTAATATTTGGGGATATTCCAAGACCCCCTACCTAAACATGGACAAAATGTTTTCAATCAAGTACAATATAAGAATATCCCTTCATTGGACTAGAACATGATAGGGATGATTCATGTTAGCACTATAACTAGATAATAGGCCAAAGATAAGGGTAAAGCCTATGAATTACCTCCTAAACCTCCCCTAGTTTTGTGTCCTAGATGTGCTACTACTCCTAAAGAACCACCTTTGGTTCTAAAACCTCAAGGAAAAAAAAAATTAACCTCCAACAATAATTAGAGGACACACCAACTAAAATTTCCATACTTAAGTTGTTATGAACTTCTCCGAGTCATAGAGAGAATTTGTTTAAGCTTCTAATATAAAAAATAGTTCCCAAAAGTATTAGTCATAATTATTATCACTTACCATGAACCACATGACTATATCCTTCTTTAAGGATGACATTCTACCTACCTCTATGCTTAGAGAGATACCCTTGTATGAAATATCGATGAGCAATCCATCAAAGGGATTCTCATTGATAATGGTTCATCAATCAATGTTTGTAGCCTTAGCTTTAATAATAGGATAGGGCTCAACAAAGAAGATTTAGAAAAGTCAAACATTATCATAAAGGCTTATGAAAACAAAGAACAAGAAGCTACCAAAACTATAGTTCTACCAATAATAGTAGGGCCTCGTATTTTAAATAGATTATTTTATGTGTTTCCCTATGAGCTAAACTATAATCTTATTTTGGGGTGATCTTGGATCCATGCGATGTAGGTTGTTCCCTCAACTTACCACCAACGTGTAGAATTTGAATATTAGGATAAGTTGTATAGCATAGTAGCTAACCATGATTCTTTAACCTATTGCTAGAATATCCAATAAAAAAATTTAAAAGCTCATCTTTGTCCTTCATTAAATACTTTCCATCCCTTCAAATATGATACTTTAAGGGTTAACTCCCTTAAATAAACAAGCATCCATTAAGAAGAAGGAACTAGTAGTCAAGCCATCACAAAAGGTAAATAAAATATTGAGGATATCCACAACATAAACCTTAATAACCAATACCATGAGTTATTATCTTAGACTTGGTTAGATTACCCACATTAATACATACTTTTAGTTTACCATCTAGGTGGGGAACACTTGTGTAAGTATGACCTTGCATGTTCGTATCTATAGGGACAAAAAATGAAGATAGAATTCATGGAACTAATTCATGACCAATAGAGTAGAGATACATCTTGTGTTTTATTTCCAACCTTTACCCTATCCCTAAGCAAATCCTTTGTAATTTTAGCTACAAAGGAAAGTGCCTAGGACTTCAAAAACAAGGCATTAAAGAGCCTTTAGAAACTAAAACTTGGCCTAAATATTGTGGGTTGGGATATTTTCCTAACCACAATGAAATAATATTTTGTTCTTCTTCATAAATTGATGATGAAGACGTGTTTATTTTCTCATTTGAACCTTAAATAGAAGCAAATTTGATAGTAGGCTTATACTAGGATGAAGATGTGAACAATGAGCCTCTTCCTTTCTCCTTTTTTGATCTCTTTTTTCAATATGCACAAATTAACACCATGAGCTTTGAGCCTATTGAATATATTAGACAAGACTCCAATGATAGCCTTGGAAATGACCAAATATTAGCTTCATCACAATAAGAAAATTATATAACATCTCAATCAATGGAATATCTTGTATCAATAATACAAATAAATGATTGTGAGGTGAAAAATTTACCCCACTTTCCTCTTAGGGATAATGATAATAATGTCTCTTATTATGATGATATTCTTATTAAATGACATATTTCTTTAGATACACATCCCTCATAAGCATTTAATATTGATAAATTAACTTTAGAGGCTAATGGGCTTCAAAGTATAGGGGTCATACCTGCTCCTCCATATTATGAAGACAAATCCAACATCTTAATAGAAGAGATTGTAGACATAAACATAAGGTCAAATGATAATCCAAGGATAATAAAGTTAGGAAATTCTAACTTTAGAGAAATATAAGAGTATATGAAGCTCTTAACTGAAGACTATAATATATTTGCATGGTCCTACATGAACATGTTGGGATTAGATACATCTCTAATAATTTAGAATTTAGTAGTCAAGCCTAATTCTAAGCTGATGAAGAAAAAATTACAAATGATGCACCCTAAAGTTTCTTTTTTGGTTAAAGAGGAAATTCAAAAATCCTTTGGAGGTCATGTTTATCAAATACATTGACTATTTTGATTGGATCTCAAACATCATCCCAATCACTAAGAAAGAGGGTATTATGTGAGTATGTACAAACTTTCGAGATATCAACAAAGATTTTCCTAAGGATGATTTATTTTTGCCTAAAATAGACATGATATTCAAATTTTCTATGGATTATGGAATTTTATCCTTGATGGATTGAATTTTTTGTTAAAACCCAATCCGCATAGCACCAAAATATCAAGCCAAAACAATGTTCACTACTCCCTAGGTGACCTTTTGCTACAAATTTATGCCCTTTGGATTGAAGAACATTGGCACACCTTATCAACATACCATGATGTATATAATTCATAATATTATTGAATATTATGTCGATGATCCTCTTGGATGGTTTATGAAAAGATATCATGTCATGGGCTTAATAAAAATTTTTGAATGACTTAGGGAGTACAAGGTTTGTCTTAAATCCTCCAAGTGTATATTTGGGGTAACATCTAGCAAATTATTAGGCTTTATTATGTCTAGACAAGGTATTGAGGTAGATCCTAATAAAATATTGACAATAACTGACATGCCATCCCCTCAAAACCTAATAGAGCTTAGAAGTTTGCAAGGTAAACTCTAAGTAATTAAAATATTTATATCCTAGTTAGCAGACAAATGTCAACCCTTTTTTATACTATTACAAAAAGGGATTGAGTTCCATTGGGATGAGGAATATAAAAAATCATTTGATGCTCTAAAAACATACCTACTATCTCCACCAGTCATCGTTCCACCCAATCCCCTCAAGCCACTATTATTGTACATTGCTATGATAGTTAATGCTTTAGGTGCCATTTTGGAACAATACGATGAGCAACATAGATAGAGGGTTATATATTGTATTATTAGAACTCTCATTAGTTAGGAAACTAGGCATATCCCTTTGTAAAAAATGTGCTTAGCAATGGTATTTTCTTCTCTAAATTTGAGGGATTACATGTTGAGTCACAAAACATATGTTATAGCCAAATTTGATTTGTTTTGATACCTCATGTTTAAGCCCTACTTTTCCTATAGGATAACCAAATGGGTTATGGTCCTTAATGAATTTGATCTCAAATTTATTGGCCAAAAATTGAATAAGGGGTGGGTGATAGCTAATTAGCTAGTGGGAGCTCCTTTACCAACTAATCATCCCTTGGAGATCAAGTATCTTGATGAGATATTGTGCACTCTTTAGGCATCACAACAAGATTCTTTGACTCTTTTATTTTATGGTACAAGATGTGTTAAAGGAGTAGGAGTAGGAATAATCCTCGTATCACCATAATAAATTGTAATTCATGTATTTCATGCTTTAGTTCTTGCATACTAATAACATAATTGAATATGAAGTGTTCATCCTTAGGCTATGAGTAGCCCTGGCTCTAAAATTCACTAGTCTCTTCATCTTTGGAGATTCCCAATTAATAATTAATCAAATTATCATATCTTATTAGACTAAAGATAATAAAATGAAACCATACAAAGATATTATGGATAAATTTATGGCTTCTTTTGAAAAGGTAACCATTGATATTATTCCATGATCTAGTAACTAACAAGTGGATTCAATGGTAGAAATTGTATCTCTTATGCCTCTATATTTATAAGATGAATAAGCAACAATTAGAATCCATCATATCAACCATATTATAACCTTACAATCCAATATAGAACAATTAGCTATTTTTTCCATAGGGCAAACACCCACCCTTGACTCTTAGTATAAGGAAAAATATGATTTTATTAAAAGTGGTGTTCTACTTAAAGGATTAAATTGCAATGAGTGGAAGAACCTCATGCAATTCACTTCTTGATATACAATAATCATAGATAATCCTATATATACAAATATTTGACGACATTCTCTTAATATGTCTAAACTAAGATAGTTGTTCAAGATGCCCATGAGGGAGCATGTGGTGGACACTTCAATGGGAGTGCAATCACTAAGAAGCTCATCCACATGGGATATTATTGGATGACTATCAAAAGAGACATCCATAATAATGTACAAAAATGTGATAAATATCAAATCATGATAACTTAATTCATGCACCATCCTAAGAGCTTCAGTCGATCATATCTCCCTGGCCCTTCTCTACTTAGGGATGAATATTATAGGAAAAATAAATCTGATGTCATATGATGGACATAAGTTCATCATTAATGCAATTGAATACCTTACCAAGTGGGTAGAGACCATACCCTTATCCTCACATATAGGTTTTCAAGTTTCTAAGTTTACCATAAGCCAAATGTTATCCTGATATGGCATTCCTAACATGCTTATATAGGACAATGACACATATTTTAGGAATAAGGATGTTGTTAAGCTCTATGCTAAACTTAAATTCAACATAAGTGGCCGATACCATATTACCCATGGTGTAATGGTTAGGCCAAGGATTCTAACAAAAAAATAATTTTTTTTTTAAATAAACTTGTAAGCAAAACTAGTAGGGATTGGTATTTATAGTTGTATCACACTTTATGGGTATATCACATTAGTATGATAATCCCAACTAATTTTATATCCTATACCTTGGTTTATGGAACTGATGTCATTTTCCCCTATAAATTAGAAGTTCCATCTCTTAGAATCCTTCTAAAAGACATGTTGTTTGATGAGGAGTATCAACATGCACATCTTATCTAGTTGGATTTGCTTGATGAAAAGTAGACTCACGCCTTAGAACACCTACATGTGTATCATCAACGAATTAATAAAACCTATGGAAAGAAGATTCAACCTTATTCCTTCAAATTAGGAGACTTAGTCCTTAAGGAAAATCAAAAAATACTAATGCAAAGTCTAGAATCAATTTTGCAATCTTCTTAATCTAAAAAAATATCTTCTACTTGCCAAATGATGTTAGTCCCTAAGTCATAGGGATGGATAGCTATACCATTTTCTAAACATTTATTTATCCTAAAATATTTTCATTTTGAGCCCTCTTATTAGTGCTTGCAAGGTTATGAATTAAGAAATATTTTGCTTTCTTATTGCCCCTAATAATGATCTTAAATGATAAATCCTATGACAAATAAATCTCATCAACTTTAACAATTCATTTAGAGGATGATTTGAGATCTTCAACTTTCTAAACATGCTAAATGACAAAGATCCTCTGACATCTATACTACTAATGTCAAGATATTCAATTAACATATTATCACAACATTATCATCTAAATAAGCCCTAAAACTAGGGGCATTAAACATCAAAAATAAGGATATAAACTTTCTAAATACAACAGTACAAACACAAAATTGTCTAAACCCAACAAAAATGAAAGCACTATATCATATGGACATAGATTGTACAAAGAACTATATCATATGGACATAGATTGTCCAAAGCACCATATAATATGGATATAGACTGTCCAAAGCACCATATCATATGGACATAGAATGTCCAAAGCACCGTATCATATGGAAATAAAATATCCAAAATATTTTGTATTATAGGGACATAGATTATCTGTAAGCATTATACTATATCAAGACTTCAATTATCCAAGCATCAAAAGGGGCATTAACTGCCTATGAAAGCAAAAATTTATCTATGTCTATAAATGAATCAGGCTAGAAGAGACACTGCTTAGCAATAAATAAAATAATATTATAGGACATAAACTATTCTATGACACGGACTACCTAAAAAAGCTATCAATCATAGTTTCTTAGGCGCTTGTCTATTTATCAATCTAAGAGGCCACCGCTTAGGGTATTTTGATAACATAAATAAATCAACTTGTAAAGCACTATTAAATTAGATTTTCAAATTGATATACATGATGTACAATAGTTAGCTTCCAAAGAAGTTTTTACTTTGGATTATGAATGGATGTTGGTCCTAACCCTTATTTTTCACAAATAAAATAAATTTGTAGAAAATAACTTCTCATTCTCTAACTCATGATAAATCACACCAATAGCATTTGTTAGCATCATTTAGCATGACTCCAATCTTGAATTAAAAAATCAAGTCATCTTTCAATTTTATTGAATTTATTTTGAACCTTGATTGTAACATCAATACAGTTAATGTTTTTCTAAATCTCAATGTCACATACCTATTATCCTTTAAATAATTTATACACCTCTTCATAAACTAATATTTTCTCTATCATAACCATATTTCAAATCGTCTTTTGAAAAAAAAAAAAATATAAAAATATATTATATATCCATCAAAACTTTAATATGTGAAAATCATGAATTCAAAACCTTCTCGACGTATTTGTGCCATGTGGGGTAAATATGTCAATTGTGGCATCCCAAACTTAAAACGAGAAAAAACAAATAAATGAAAAAGCTCCATATTTTTTGTTGGGTCCCACATGAGCCTACTCCACTACACAATCTATGCATTGGTCATCTCTATTGAGCCATTTTTCCAAACTATAGCTTTTCCCTAGAGACCTTTTCCCCTCTCGTGCATGGTGAAAATGACTTCTACCCTCACCCTTTGCCCTATTTTACTCTAATTTTGGTAGAATTTCCTCCATTTATTTTTTACCCAGCCCATTCAAGTTCCTTCATGACTCTAGTTTGTCCCTCAAAAACTTGAGGGGGCACCCAATCTAGGGGCAAGAATAAATTTAAAACCTTCCATTGATTCTAGTAAGAGAATTATCCAATAAAAAATAAAAAAATTGTTTTTTTGCAAATGATTTCTCAATATGTTTTGCCCCGTATTGACTAATAAATGCCTAGTCATTGCATCTCTCTAAAATTTGAAAGCATCTACAGCTATTTCAGATGCATTTATTAATATTTTAAATGCAACAAAAGGGGGCAACTGTAGATACCTAAATTGGACCACCTATTTTACACTAATTCTTGATGAAAACTCATAAAAGGAGCAAGTTAACCATTACAATTAACTCAACCTCATAATTTACAGATAAAACCCAACAATAGAAAATCCATAGCCTTAGAGGAAATTTTCCAAAAAACGAATATGCTTTCTATATGGTGTATTTGCATCCAGTTAAAAATCCCTAGCCTTCCACTAGATTTGACCCCTAATGATCAAATTCATGAATATTCCAAGTAGCGAATACTCTCAACAACATATTTGTACAAGTGTCATATTTACTTCCAAAAAATAAAAACTTAAATGTGCCTACAACAGTTAGGTAAGTTGCAAATATTGCCTATCAACCCTTATCCCATCATAAGAAACCGATAGGCAAGTAGGAAAAGTGGTGGATTTTATTTCACTCTTCCTACTTGCCTAAAAATGATCCCAAAATAAGGGAGAGATAATTGTAGGGATATGATCAATAGTTGATCAGCTCTATCACCTATTCTAGTTCGCATGCCTTTTTACCTCACCCATCCCACTTGGGAAATACCAAGGGGGACAATTTCTATAAATTGGCCCCTTGTATTGGCCTTAAATAGAACTCAAATTTTAAAACTAAAATTCTACCAAAATCAAAACTAACTCAAATATTATGAAGTGTTACCAAAATTCTCTCACAATTCATTGAACAATTTAGGGCTTCGAAGGAAGGAAAGGGGGTATTTTGTATTCAGCATGTGGTGATATTTTTCTTAAGCATTGTTACCTTGTTTAACATTTCTTTATAGTTGTATAATTTTATCTCTTTTACATGCTTTACTACATTCTTCATATTTAAATCTAACTGTTGTATTGTCAAAAATATCTTTCCCTCAATCTTAGCGGTATCTCATTAAGCTTATAGGTAGGTAATTGCTTGCAAGATGCAAAAATACCCGTGACAAAATACTAGCAACCCATCATGGACTGTCCTTTTGTTTTCTTGTTAATTTAATCAAATATGCCATCTATACCTGAGTTAGGAGATATATGCATTACAAACATTTGAATCCCTCATTTCATAGACTTGACATCATTTTATCCCTTTCATCCTCAAAAGGGAATACACCACCTGTGACTATTACAAGCAGCGTATTTATGACACATTTGAAATATAATAGGTCTCTCTAACACCTTACATCCATCCCAACAAGGTTTAATTTTGTGTATCATATTAGCAACCCATTTAACCTCTATCCTCTATCCTTTCCACTATCAACTTAATTCATTATCTTAACAAATTTGCGAGCTATAGCACTTTTAGCTAACATATTCACCATAGATTCTTTAACATCCACATCTAAGGCAAATAACTTTGATTTTTTTATAAATAGGGGGGGCTAATTATTCCAATTATTATGATACAATCTTCTTGCTGTTTGACAAGCCCCCAAATCATAATCATCTTTGTTTTTTGTTTGTTTTGTAGGTTTTGACAAATTCACCAACTAAAGGATCTATAGACAATGTATTCATATAGGAAGAAAATTCGCATCTAAAAAATGTATTCACTCCAAAAATTGGAACAGGTAGGTACCCCTTTATCCTCCAACTATCAATTCTTAGCATAAGTCGTTTGCTTATTGTTTAATTCCTATTCATAGTTTTAGCACATATATAAGAAGAAATAAATATTAAAAATAACCTTACCATAAAATATCTTGTTTTATTTTCTTAGGGATTTAATTCTAATTGCATGTTGTTTACAATAGGATAACATGTGTTTTTACGTCCTTCATGTGCCATTGCTTTCAAAATAAAAGAGGAAAGACAATTTTTTTTTTTATAAGTAACAATAATATTTACAGCGGGTTTTTTGAAGGGTCCCAAAACCTTAGGTACATAAATAGTCGTAGCTAAATTTTGATGTTAGAGTGGACCGGGGCTACGCCCTTGGGGATCAAGTCGAGGCCCAGGGGTCCCGGAACCTACAAAAATTCCATCCATATATGCTTCCAGCAAGACAAAATTTTGCCTCGAGCCACCAAACAGGGAGAAACCTTAAAATTGCGCAGCAGTTAACCCAAAAAAATACTAGCCACCACCGCTCCAGGTAGCCTTGTAGCCGGGCCTGACATGAATGGGGGCCCTGACCTGGTAGGCTAGATCCCCTCCTTATCAGGGCCATCGTCCAACTTGCATTGGAGTTCAGATAGGGCATTGGTCATTGAGGAAGCCACTTTTTTAGTAGTCAGGGAGCTAATCGTGATGTCTAGGAGGGCTTTGGTCAAAAAGTTTTGCAACTTACTTCCAGAGTCAGAGCTAACTTTGGTGGCTTTTGGGGCCTCCACCTTGGCCTTATTAGAGCTGCTAGCAGCCCTGCTACTATCGAGGGCCAGGCCCTTGCAGATCAAACTTGCACCAGGAGTCGGGGCCCTGCCTGGGGCTTGAGCTGGGGTTCTACATTTTTAGGTGGGTCTACGATTATCCATATCAGGATAAGCCAAAAAGCTGACGTGGCCTCTAAAGTAGGGAGCACTTGGTGAGACATGATGGCACTTGATCGGATTGGCCAGCCCTTGGGTGGGAGGGTCATTGGGGCCAATCATCAAGGTAGAGTAGGAAGGAGTATCCCTTATCCATGTGGGGAGGGCATGACGTCGCACCTTCAGGGCCCCGACTCAGGGTGATCTAAGTGCCTGAACTCTCATCGAGGCTTGAATTGTCTTGAGACACTAATTGGACCAGAGCATCAGGGAAATTTATGGTCCAGGTAGTGAGATCTTTCGCTGTGGTGGCTTTATTGGCCATGAAATCGGCTACACTGTTGTCTTCTATATATACATAATGAAAGGAGTGGTGAGTGAATCCTTGGAGGATGGTTAGAACTTCTTGAATGGTGTTGTGGAAACACCGTGAGCTATTTCCCAAGCTGTAGGCAGCCTTGATGATGACTAGGGAATCATCCTCGATGATGACTTTTGGGGAGGTCTCCTTGAGGGCTATCAGCCCGCAGAGGAGAGTTGTTTCTTCAAAAAATTTGTTGGTCTAAATACCAAGCAGTTCAGCATACACTAAGATCAGGGCCCTGTGACTTTCCAGGATGACCCCGCCCGCTCCAGAGGGGTCGAGGTTTCCTTTAGAAGCTCCATCAAAGTTAAGTTTAACCCATCTTGGAGGGGGGGCAGTCCACCTTGTCACAAAATAATAGGAAGGGGCGATAGGGGGACCAGGGAGGGAGCTAGACTCTGAGGAAGGAGAGGAGGGTGGACTCGACCAGCCTTCGGGGTGCCTCACTCAAGGGGAGGGAGCGGGAGTTCTCAAGGGTGAAGGCAACCACCTTGGCCGCCACCCATTGGGGGGAGTAGGCCGAGGAGGAGAAGGCTTTGCTATTGCACTCAAGCCAGAGTTTCCAAAGTAGATAAGGGAGGTAGAAGCCCCAAAGGAAGTGGAGGAAGGTGTGGACAAAGGGATTGGGCCACCAGGATAGGAGGTCAGAGATGGAATTGGGGGCCACCCACTGGATAGAAAATTGGGATAGGATGAGGCCCAAGGATTCAGAAGAGAAGGGGCATCTGAGGAAGAGGTGATTAGTGGACTCCCAAGTAGCACAACAAAGGAAGCATCTATTCAAGATCTGAAAGCCCCTCCTGATCAGGTTCTCGATAGTTAGGATCTTATTTTGGATGGCCGCCCAAATGAAGTGGCTGATTTTGGGGATCAACTTCCTGGCCCATACCTATTTTGCTGGGAATGGGGCCTCATCAGGGACTCTTTGGAAGTTGTAGGTAGATTTGATAGAGAAGATGCCACTGGAAGTGTCATTCCATATGCATCTATCATTCCCTCTGGAATTCGGGTTAACTGTCACCTCAAGGAGATGCTGGAGCCTGGAGGATTGAAGCGAATGCCTGGGATTTAGGATGGGCTTCCATGTTACCCATCCATGGTTCTAGGTGAGATAGTCTGACACTTTGGGCCCTCTGCCCACCAGGTCTGATTTGAGGATGAGGAGATCGTTGTCAACAATCAGGGCCTCATCTTGGATCCACCTTTCTTCCCAGAATTCAATCTTGGTTCCGTTCCCGAGGACCCATATGGTCCCATTTTGAATGATGTCTTTAGTGGAGAGCAAGAATTTCTAGAAGGTTAATCCATATCTAGGATAGGATTCATTGATGAAGGGGTGGTGGTGGATGTATTTCCTACGCATGATATTGACCCATTCATCAGGGGCATTGGTAAACACCTTCCAGACGTGCTTGGACAAGAGGGCGTTGTTCATGGGGGTCACCCTCATGAGCCTGATCCCTCCCTCACCTTTGGGGCGGTATACCAGGGGCCAAGAAACCAGGGGAATCCTCTTCTTATCTTCACTGCCACCATAAAAAGTGTTTTTGGATTTTCTCGATGTGAGCTGTAATGGATGTCAAGATTTTGAATACCAACATGAAGTAGACCAGAATGCTTTGAAGAACTGTTGACAAGAGGGTGGCTCAAACTTCCTAAGAAAGGAGGTGGCCTTTCCAAGGGGCCAGCTTTATCTGGATTTGATCAATCATCCCTCTCCAAAGGGTCTTAGAGGAAGCTCTTGTAAATAAGGGGAGCCTGATGTAAGAGGAGGGGAGGGAATCAGGGGTACATCCAAGAATCTGCCTGATTCTAATTTGCCTAGCAGGGGGGTATGGATAAAGAAAATTTTACTTTTTCGGAGGTTGATTTTCTACCCGACCGCCTCCTCATACAGGGTCAATATGTGCTTGATGGTATTGGCTTAAGGGATCGAAGCTAAAGTAGCAATGATGGTGTCATCCATGAACTGTTGATGGGACACAAGGGGTAGGCCCAATGTAGGCTTGATGCCCAAGATAATTCTGTGGGAGATAGCACTCGAAATTGTGTGTCCCAGGGCCTCATCCAGGATGATGAAGAGGATCGGGGACAAGGGGTCGCCTTGGCGAAGGCCTCTGGAACTGGGGAAGAACCCGACAAGGGATCCATTAATGAGGATAGAGAACCAAGGGGAGGACACACAGTTTTTGATGAGACTAACCTAGGAGGGGTGGAACTCGAACTTGAGAAGGACCTTGGAAAGGAAATCCTTGTCAACTCTGTCAAAGGCCTTGTTCATATCTAGCTTGAGCAAAAATGAGGCCTTTTTGGTTAGGAGGGCCGAATGGATGGCCTCGTGCATGATGATAACTTCGTCTATGATAAGTCTGCCTTTGATCGAGCTGTCCTGGCTAGGGGCAATGATCAGGGGAAGGATATCCTTAAGGTGGGAGGCCATAGATTTGGTCAGGATTTTGTATAAGACATTGCACAATCTGATTGGGCAAAAATTAGAGAGGGATCTAGTTGCCTGAGACTTGGGGATCAGAGCAATGAAGGTGGAGTTTATACCCTTAGGGATGGAGCTGGTGGACTGGAGGTCCTAGATGGCTGCGCACACTTCTTGGCCAACGAGGTCCCAAAAGGATTAGAAGAACCAGGGGGAAACTTGTCTGAGCCTGGGGCTGCCTCAGCATTCATGGAAAACGTAGCAGCATGGATTTCGAAGTCAGACAGGGGTTGAAGGATCATATCGTTCGCCAGGTCTGAGACGAAATTTGGGATATGCTCTATCAGGGAGTCTGTCACTTCTAGGGACATTTGGGGATTATTGCCAAAGAGCTCTTGAAAGAAGTTGATGGCTTAAATCCAAATGGCTTCTTCATCATTGATTATTCTACCATCACTGCCCACTAACTCAAAAATTTTGTTATAGCCCCTATTTCTAAGGGTCGACATGTAAAAAAACTTGGTATTAGCATCACCATCTTGGAGCCATAGGGCTCTCGAATTCTACCTCCAAAATTTTTCTTCCCTGGCCAGGATGTTTTGGTACTCACTAAGGGCTGAATGTTCTTCTTCCCTGATCCCCGGATCTTGAGAGCCTTCCTAAACCTGAGCTCAAAGTCTTCAAGATTTTTCTTGATTGCTGCTTTATTTTTGAAGATGTTGCCAAACACCTATCTATTCCATTACAATTAACTCAACCTCATAATTTACAGATAAAACCCAATAATAGAAAATCCACAGCCTTAGAGGAAATTTGCCAAAAAATGAATATGCTTTCTATATGGTGTATTTGCATCCAGTTAAAAATCCCTAGCCTTCCATTATATTTGACGTCTAATGATAAAATTCATGAATATTCCAAGTAGCGAATACTCTCAACAACATATTTGTACAAGTGTCGTATTTACTTCCAAAAAATAAAAACTTAAAATGTGCCTACAACAGTTAGGTAAGTTGCAAATATTGCCTATCCACCCTTATCCCATCATAAGAAACTGATAGGCAGGTAGGAAAAGTGGTGGATTTTATTTCACTCTTCCTACTTGCCTAAAAATGATCCCAAAATAAGGGAGAGATAATTGTAGGGATATGATCAATAGTTGATCAGCTCTATCACCAACTACTATCACCAACTAGTCTAGTTCGCATGCCTTTTTACCTCACCCATCCCACTTGGGAAATACCAAGGGGGACAATTTCTATAAATTGGCCCCTTGGATTGGCCTTAAATAGAACTCAAATTTTAAAACTAAAATTCTACCAAAATCAAAACTAACTCAAATATCATGAAGTGTTACCAAAATTCTCTCACAATTCATTGAAAAATTTAGGGCTTCGAAGGAAGGAAAGGGGGTATTTCGTATTCAGCATGTGGTGATATTTTTCTTAAGCATTGTTACCTTGTTTAACATTTCTTAATAGTTGTATAATTTTATCTCTTTTACATGCATTTCTACATTCTTCATATTTAAATCTAACTGTTGTATTGTCAAAAATATCTTTCCCTCAATCTTATCGGTATCTCATTAAGCTTATAGGTAGGTAATTGCTTGCAAGATGCAAAAATACCCATGACAAAATACTAGCAACCCATCATGGCCTGTCCTTTTGTTTTCTTGTTAATTTAATCAAATATGCCATCTATAACTAAGTTAGGAGATATATGCATTACAAACATTTGAATCCCTCATTTCATAGACTTGACATCATTTTATCCCTTTCATCCTCAAAATAGAATACACCACCTGTGACTATTACAAGCAGCGTATTTATGACACATTTGAAAGATAATAGGTCTCTCTAACACCTTACATCCATCCCAACAAGGTTTAATGTTGTGTATCATATTAGCAACCCATTTAACCTCTATCCTCTATCCTTTCCACTATCAACTTAATTCATTATCTTAACAAATTTGCGAGCTATAGCACTTTTAGCTAGCATATTCACCATAGATTCTTTAACATCCACATCTAAGGCAAATAACTTTGGTTTTTTTATAAATAGGGGGGCTAATTATTCCAATCATTATGATACAATCTTATTATTGTTTGACAAGCCCCCAAATCATAATCATCTTTGTTTTTTGTTTGTTTTGTAGGTTTTGACAAATTCACCAACTGAAGGATCTACAGAAAATGTATTCATAAAAAATGTATTCACTCCAAACATTGGAATAGGTAGGTACCCTTTTATCCTCCAACTATAAATTCTTAGCATAAGTTGTTTGCTTATTGTTTAATTCCTATTCATAGTTTTAGCACATATATAAGAAGAAATAAATATTAAAAATAACCTTACCATAAAATATCTTGTTTTATTTTCTTAGGGATTTAATTCTAATTGCATGTTGTTTACAATAGGATAACATGTATTTTTACGTCCTTCATGTGCCCTTGATTTCAAAATAAAAGAGGAAAGAATTTTTTTTTGATAAGTAACAATAATATTTACAGCGGGTTTTTTGAAGGGTCACAAAACCTTAGGTACATAAGTAGTCGTAGCTAAATTTCGATGTTAGAGTGGATTGGGGTTACGCCCTTGGGGACCAATACGGGGCCCAGGGGTCCTGGTGCCTACAAAAATTCCATCCATCTATGCTTCCAGTAAGAAAAAATTTGGCCCAAGGCCACCAAATAGGGAGAAACCTTGAAATTGCCCAGTAGTTAACCCAAAAAAATACTGGCCGCCACCGCTCCAGGTATCCCTACAGCTAGTCCTGACCTGAACGGGGGCCCCGAAATGGTAGGCTAGATCCCCTCCCTATCATGGTCGTCGCCTAACCTGCTTCAAATTTTAGACAGGGCATTGGTCGCTGAGGAAGTCACTTTTGTAGAAGCGGTCAGGGAGCTGATCGTGATGTCTAGGAGGGCTCTGGTCAAAAAGTTCTACAACTTACTTCTGGAGTCAGAGCTAACTTCAGTGGCTTTCAAGGCCTCCACCTTGGCCTTCTTAGAGATGTCAGCAGCCCTGCTACTACCGGGTGTCGGGCCCTTACAGATCGAACTTGCACTAGGAGTCAGGGCCCCGCCTGGGGCCTGAGCTGGGGTTTTGCATTTTTGGGTGGGTCTACGATTATCCATATCAAGATAAGCCAAAAATATGACATGGCCTCTGAATCGAGGAGAATTTGGTGAGACGTGATGGCACTTGATTGGATTGGATAGACTTTCGGTGGGAGTGTCCCTAGGGCTAATCATCAAGGTAGAGCAGGAAAGAGTATCCCTTGTCCACATGGGGAGGGCATGACATCACACCTTCAAGGCCCCAGCTTGGGGCGATCTAAGTGCCTGAACTCTCATCGAGGCTTGAATTGTCTTGAGATGCTAATTGGACCAGAGCATCAGGGAAATTTGTGGTCCAGGTAGTGAGATCTTTCGCTGTGGTGGCTTGATTGGCCATGAAATCGACTACACTATTGTCTTCTCTATATACATGATGAAAGGAGTGGTGAGTGAATCCTTGGAGGATGGTGAGAACTTATTGAATGGTGTTGTGGATAAACTGTGAGCTATTTCCCAAGATGTAGGTGGCCTTAATGATGACTAGGGAATCACCCTCGATGATGACTTTTGTGGAGGTCTCCTTGAGTGCTATCAGCCCACAGAGGAGAGCTGTTGCTTTGACAAATTTTTTGGTCTAAATGTCGAGTGGTTCTACGTACGCCAAGATCAGGGCCCCATGACTATCTCGGATGACCCCACCTACTCCAAAGGGGTCGGTGTTTCCTTTAGAAGCTTCATTAAAGTTAAGTTTAACCCATTCGAGAGGGGGGGCAGTCCACCTTGTCATGGAACAATAGGAAGGGGCGAGAGTGGTACCGATGGGGGAGCTAGACTTCTAGGGAGGAGAGGAGGGTGGACTCGACCAGCCTTCAGGGTGCCTCACTTAAGATGAGGGAGCAAGAGTTCTCAAGGGCGAAGGCAACCATCTTGGCTGCCACCCACTGGGGGGAGCAAGCCAGGGAGGAGAAGGCTTTGCTGCTATGCTCAAGCTAGAGTTGCCAGAGTAGATGAGGGAGGTAGGAGCCCAAAAGGAAGTGGAGGAATGGGTGGGTGAAGGGATTGGACCACTAGGATAGGAGGTCAGAGATTGAATTGGGGGCCACCTACCGGATAGAAAATTGGGATAGGATGAGGCCCAAGGCTTTAGAAGAGAAGGGGAATCTAAGGAAGAGGTGATTAGTGGACTCCCAGGTAGCACAAAAAAGGAAGCATTTGTTCAGGATCTGAAAGCCCCTGCTGATCAGGTTCTCGATAGTCAGGATCTTATTTGGATGGCCATCCAAACGAAGTGGCTGATTTTGGGGATCAACTTCTTGGCCCACACCTGTTTGGCTAGGAATGGTGATGAGGCCAAGAATTGCCTCATCCATGGACACTTTTTGATACATTATAATTATTTGACTCACCCTTTTTACTATGTTTTTATGTTAATTATGGGTAAAATGCATTATATAATGGTGTTTGCATATTCTGAAATGACAAAGTGCATATACTCTGTTTTACTATTTTTATTGCAATTTCACCTATTTTTAGTTAATTAATCAGTAGTATTGTAGTAATTCAGAATCATAATATAGACCTTGTTGAATATCTAGTGCTTAACAATATTGTGTTCCTCTATTTAAACTGATTCAAATGGAAAAAGGTACCAAGAACTTGTCCATTGTAGCTGACTGTGCAGGAAAATAGGCTATGACTGTGATAGTTCCAGCCAGCTATACATATACAGCAGGGCTTGGAATCAGTCACTCCAGCACGTGCCACCAATGTAGAAGGGTGTACAAGATAAGGGAAAACAATCCAAATGGTCAACAACTTCCTCCCTATGTGTTGCATAGATAAGCAATGAATTGTCACTTGCATGTTATTCTGGAGCAGCACAGGAATAAGCGGCGTAGGAATAGGGAATAGCGCAAGAACAACCAAAAATGGTCAAAATGTCCCAAAATCATGGAAAGTATGATTGGAAATTGACCAAGCAGTTATTCCACCCTATTTGGACTCTGTTCCTTCACCATAGGTGGACCAAATGGGATAAAGGGATAAAGGTTGACAAATTATAACCCTGCATTCCAGGAAACTATTTTGTAAACAGTTGGAAATCCCTAAAACTTAATAGATATATCAACTTTGTCTTATAAATAAAGCTCCCAACATGGTTGAGCATAATATATATATATATATATATATATAGATAAATATATGGAGAAATAGGGATAGAGGAATAGGAGATAGTTATTAGCAGAAGATAAAGTCTTTGTAGCATTACAGTAAATTGCAGATTTTTCTTGTAGTATTGTAATGCAGTTTTAGATGGAATAAAAGGTGCATTCTTCAGATTTTATTAGAATTTTATGGTTGATAGTGCACATTTAATTTACCTGGTATAATTCTTCACCCTCTTCTAGTTATGGAAGCAAGGGCCACTTGCAGGATCAGAGGAAGGGCAGCATAGTGACATAAAATTCTTGCTGATTTCTTGTTGTAGCAGATCAGCAGAATTTTGTCAACATTTATTTGCAGAATTAGTTTCATTTTAGAATTGCACCATAGCATCTAGAACAGGTTCAATCATGTGTTAGAACAATATTTAGCATTTGACCTGTAATGGCATCATTTTCAGCATTTTCTACAATTTCCATAATTACATCATTTTTAGTATTTTTTGCAATTTCAAACGTTAATTTGGTTTCTCAGATTCAACTTATGTTTAGACAATTGTGAGTTTTATCATTGGTTTAATTTTTGCAAGCGTGTGTGTGAATTTCCATTATGTAGTTTACTTTCTTGCAATTTGCTTTTTGGTCAATTCAACAACATTTTATTTCTTGTCAATTTTAGATTCTGTAGTTTCATTTTCCTGCAATTTAAATTTAGCTTTAGATTGTGCAATTTGATTTCCTTTGTTAGAAATTAGGAAGTTACAACCCCAAGAATTGCTAACAGACCTACCAATAAAATCTTGTTCTTGGACGAACTGAACCTACAACTGTGACACCTCCTATCATATACAGCCTTTGGACACCGCCCTAGACTGACATATAATTACTAAATGATGAATGATCAACGACCCTCATCATTTTTGGTTTCGTTTTTGAGGAACAAATGGTGTTGTTAGGAAAAGTGAAACAAGTCAAGAATTGTGTTACAATTTTTGAAATACTGCATTTTAGTTTATTTAGTGAATAGGCATGAATGCATAGGCCAAGAGACGAAAGAGGGAGGTTTATCAGAACCAGTTCGATACCACCAAGGCATTCTTCATGATTAGGTGAAGAATTGCCTATGTATGAAATCCCTGAGAGACTTAAGCAAGAAATACCTTCTTCATCAACTGAAGCTTTGGAAATATTAGAACAAGAAATTTTTGAAGCACTTGCTGCTAAACATTCCCCTAAGCCTGAACAATCCACATCAAACTCAAGAAAGAAAACAACTATGGCAGCAACAACACCACCGCCAGGTGGACATAATAATGTTTATGATCCTCCTAGGACTTTTGAATACCCCATATAGTTGGATCCAGATCTAGATGCTCCCATGAAAACTATTTCTCCATCCATATTGCCAATTTTTAGGGAACTGTTTCAGAAGATCCTGATCAATTTCTATTTGAATTCAAAGTGTTATGTCGGACTTATGACTACATAAATGATAATAAAAATTTGAAATTTTTTCCTTCCACGCTTAAGGATGCTGCTCTCCGATGGTTTATGAGTAATCTTGAACCTAATTCAATCCATACTTGGGATGACATGGAGACTGCATTCTTACATAAATATCAAGATTATTGTAGAGTACGAAACAGGAAAGATGAGTTGTTTTGAATCAAGCAAGAAGAAGATGAGAGTTTAGAGGATTATCTTGATCACTTTGCCTTTGTCCAAAAGAGATGTGGTCCTATAGAACCAGATTTCTTAAAACCTATCTTCTTAAGAGGATTGCAGGATGAATCTAGGGAAGTGTTAGATTTAATGGGAAAAGGAGACATAGATCAACTTGACATTGAAGATATTGTGGAGTTATGCAAAAATTATTCCTGCACTCACCAACGAAGAAAGAAGTGAAATTCTAGAAATAGTGACATAAAGGAGTTGATGGAGGAAATGTCTAATGTAAAAACTGATATCCTTGTTCAACTTAATTTTGCATTAGGTGAGAGAAACATAAAACCCAATTCTACACCACCTTTGGCAATTTATTGCCCGAGATGTAGAAATAAGCCCCTATTTATGAGGTTGAGTCTGAAGACTCTACTACAGTTCATGTACTTGACTGTAGTAATATCCAGATGCGTTCGGGGAAGGTTTTACCTGAACCTATTCCACCCACCATTGAAGAAATTAGTGAGAAACAAGAACCTCCAAATCAAGAGACAGTGCAACAAAAACAAAAAGAAGAAATAACAAAAAAAATGCAGGAATCTTCTCCAGTAGCATTACCATACCCTGAAAGATTTGATCATATTGATATTGCCCCTGAATCAGAATTAGTGACAGAACTTAAAAAGATGTCAATTTCTCTCCCTTTGTTGCAAGCAATAAGGGATGTGCCTTTAATCAAAAAGACTATTCAGGAGTTATGTATCAAGAAACCTGGTAAAAAAAAGGCCTTTCCTAAAACTGTTCAGGTAGAAGGAAAATTAGTTGATTTATTGTCTGGGAAACTAGTTCCTCCCAAGTATAGTGACCCAGGTAGTCCAATAGTTACAATTACTATTGGGTTAATGCAAATTCCTAATGTGCTAATTGATCTTGGAGCTGCAATTAATGTAATGACTAAGGACACAATGCAAAAACTGCAGCTCAAAAATCTCAGTCCTACCACCATAGTTTTGGAAATGGCAGATAGGTCAGTTGCTAAACCAGAAGGTATCCTAGAAGATGTAGCCATTGAAGTCTCTTCTTGGGAATATCCTGTAGACTTCTTAGTGTTGCAGCCTAGAAATTCAGTCAATGGATACCCTATCATTCTAGGACGACCTTGGCTGGCTACTGCAGCTACTTTTATAGACTGCAGGTCAGGGGAAATGACCATTTCTAATGGTGTTGACCTGAAGAAAATTTCTTTGTATCCACCAGCTCAACCTTCAACTAAATTTTTTGGACAAATTTGGTATCCTGAATCTGATGAAGAACAAGAAACCATTGCCACTTTGGCTACAGTTGTAGTGAAGGAACATATTGAGGAAATCACTACACCAGAAAGAGAAATATTCGAGAATGAAACTGTCCTAATTGAAACATTACAATCGGAAGGACTAACCGATGATCAAATTCTTGTTCATCGGTTGTTGTGGAAAGAGGAGGAACAAATTTTAGAACCTCTGTCATCCATGCCTAGTCAGGAAAGATCATTCATACTACCACATGGATGGCATCATCATCTTCTTAACACCTTCAAATGTCCTCTGATTCCATCAGGTATCATCTCTGAGATAGATTCTAGAGTATTTCATACTCTACAGCCACATCATTGTCCATTAAATGCATTAATCAATAACTATGAAGCAGCTAGTTCTGTCCATCCAGGGATCAAACAAATTGAAATACAACCAGGTAAATTTTTGAACATTAATAGTTGGCTAACTGAGGACCAAGAAACCAAATTGTTTGCAGTCTTATAGAAACATGTTCAAGATTTTGCATGGAACTATAAGGACATGACAGGGATTCATCCTGAGGTATGTACACATAGGATATACATAGAAGATGTAAAACCAGTAAGGCAACCTCAGAGACGCTTGAATCCTGCTTTGAAGGAGATTGTGAAAGAGGAAATTGAAAAACTCTTAGATGTTGGATTCATTTATCCAATTTCAGACAGTAAGTGGGTTTCACCACTGGTCATTGTTCCAAAGAAAAATGGTAAAATGAGAGTATGTGTGGACTATAGGGAGTTAAATAAGGTCACACATAAGGATCATTTCCCATTACCATTCATAGACCAAGTATTGGATACCCTTGCTGGAAAGAAATTTTTCTGTTTTCTTGATGGTTTCAGCGGGTATAACCAGATACAAGTTGCGCCAGAAGATCAGGAAAAGACTACCTTTACATGTCCTTGGGGAACCTTTGCTTACAGGGTTTTACCCTTTGGGTTATGTAATGCTCCAACAACATTTCAGAGAGCTGTTTTAGCAATTTTTTCTGATTTAACAAATGAAAGTGTTGAAATTTATATGGATGACTTCACAGTATTTGGAGATAGTTTTGAATATGCATTAGAACAGCTTGAAAAAGTGTTGATTCGCTGTGAAACATACCACCTCTCTCTTAATCCTGAGAAATGCTTCTTAATGATGGAGGAAGGAATTGTTCTTGGACATCATATCTCTTCTTATGGAATCAAGGTTGATCCTAAGAAGGTTGAAGTCATCAAAAACCTCCCTCCTCCACAAACTCAGACTGATGTACGCAGTTTCTTAGGACACATTGGTTTTTATCGCAGATTCATTGCTAATTTCAGTACCATAGCGAATCCCATGTTTGCATTACTCATGAAAGATTCTGAATTTGTTTGGTCTTCTGAATGTCAAAATTCCTTTGAAGACTTAAAGGAGAAGTTAACCACTCCACCTGTACTAAGAGGTCCTAATTGGGAGTTACCCTTTCATATTCAAACCGATGCTTCCAATACTGCTATTGGAGCTGTGTTAGGACAGATTGAAAATGGGGAACATTATGCTATTTATTATATCAGTAAAAACTTGACAGGAGCTGAGAAAAACTACACTACCACCGAAAAATAATTCTTGGTTGTAATCTATGCTATTAACAAATTTCGACACTATATCACAGGGTACCAAGTATTCATCCATACGGATCATGCTGCAATCAAATATTTGATGAATAAACCATTGGTTAGTGCAAGAATTATTCGTTGGTTGATTCTGTTGCAGGAATTTGATGTTACAATAGTGAACAAACCTGGGAAATCTAATGTAGTCATAGATTTCTTGTCAAGAATACCAAATGCAGATACAGGAGAAGTGGTGGAAGATACCTTTCCAGATGAAAAGTTGTTTGTTGTCTCTGTACAATCTCCATGGTTTGTAGACATAGCTAATTACTTAGCTACAGGGAAGATTCCTCTTCACTTTACCCCTAAACAAAAGAAATAGTTAATCAAGCAAAGCTCTTCTTTTAAATGGATAGAAGGATTACTGTTTAAATGCAGTCCTGATCATGTTTTACGCAGGTGTATCCACCAGGATGAAGTATATGATATCCTACGAGCATCCCATGATGAACCATCAAGAGGGCATTATTCAGTCAAAAGCACTATTCGCAAAATTTTGGGAACCGGATACTATTGGCCATCTTTGCACAAAGATGTAAAAAGGTACATTAGACATTGTGATGCCTGCCAATGAATGGGAAAACCTACCTTTACTAATGAAATGCCATTACAACCTCAAATAGGAACAGAACCATTTGAAATATGGGGTTTAGATTTCGTAGGACCCATTAATCCTCCTTCCCAAGGCAAAGTGCATATCTTGGTATGTACTGATTATGTTACCAAATGGGTAGAGGCTCGTGCCTTTAAGCATGCTCGAGAAGAAAAAGTTGCTGATTTTTTGTATTCACAGATTTTTCTACGTTTTGGAGCCCCACAATCCATCACTACAGATCAAGGACCCCAGTTTACTTCAAAATTTATTGAAGCCTTCACTCAACTCTATCAAGTCAAACACAGAAAGTCCTCACCTTATCATCCACAAGCCAATGGCCAAGTTGAAGTGACTAATAGGGAATTAGAACGAATTATGACCAAAACCATAGCAGTCCATAGAAGAAATTGGCTGGACAAGTTACCAGAAGCTATTTGGGCTTATAATACCACTTGGAAATCTACCACTGGATTTACGCCATATGAATTAGTTTATGGAAAAAAACCTCTTTTGCCTATTGAGTTTGAATTACTAACTCTTCGAACTGCTTTGGAAGTAGGTATTGATCTATCACAGGCACAAGAAGATCGCATTCTGCAACTTGATGCATTGGATGAACTACGCATGGATGCACTACATCAGACAGAGATAATCCAAGCACAGCGAAAGATGTGGCATGATAGTCACATACAACAACAAAAATTTTAGCAAGGTGATTGGGCCTTGTTGTTTGATTCACAATACAAGGATTTCCCTGGAAAGTTGCAGACCGGATGGCTTGGACCATACCAAATTGAGGAAGTGTTTGACAATGGAGTTGTTCGCCTTACACCTATTGATGACTCACGACGCAAGTTGTTGGTGAATGGACATCGTCTTCGTATGTACCACAAACCACACAACAAGGAAGAATTTCTCAAGCAAGTGGAAAATTTGGATGTACACATTTGGGAAGAAAACACTTCTTCCATACCGAATTCAGCAAATTGACACAATATAATAAAAAAAAAAACAATAAAAATTCAGGAAGTGAAAACCTCTTTGAGGCGCTCCTGAGTTGGGTTTACATGAAAATCGGTGTTTCGGCATGTTTACCTAGTTGGTTTCACCATCATTGTTCGGTCTTGTCTCATGACCGTTGTTTCATCTATTTTCAGATTGCACCTACCTTAGTTCAAAGATTGATTAGCTGGAAATCTCAGCAGGAGCACCCCGAAATGTAGATAAAATGGTTATAACAAGTATGTGTCTTTTTCATTTTCTGAATAATGTAAATCATTAGTATATAGTGTATATATCCTTGATTAGTATAAAGCATATAAAAGGGGAATAAAAAATGGAAAGTTCTTGTCAGTGTTTCAAAAATGCCTCTGCCTAGTTCTGCTCTAGAATGAAAAAACAAAAGTGCGTCGAAATCAAAAAGGGAAGCGCAGGAATAAACTGTTTATATTCCAAAGCGCAGGAATGATTCATCAAGTGCAGGAATAAGTTGTTTATGTTTTAGGCGTAGGAACGAGCTATGTATAAGTGACAGAATAACTTATTAAGCGCAGGAATAGACCAGTTTACTCTATGCTCCGAAATAAATCACTAAGCGCAGGAATGAAGTTTTGTGCAATAAATTCTACGACACGTGGCCTGTAGTGATTTAATTGGTTTGGGAGGAAAAAGGATAGGTCTCAGATTCAAGGTGGCATGTGATAGCTGGCATCCATAACAAGAACGAGCAAAATTAAGGGTTGACAACTTCACGTACGCTGCCACATCACCTGTCCTGATTACTCTGCATGTTCCGAAGCAGTTCCTACGCTGCTATAATTATTCCTGCTAAAATGATTAAAACCCTAAAAATAGATGCAAGCTCGTACTGTCCAAAAATTCATAGACACCACAGAACAGAAGGCAAAAGACTACACCATGGGTGGAAAGAAAATCAGAGCCGAACCCAAAAATATCAGCTACCTGGAGAGCGATCCTGCATCTCTACAAATATTTACTGATGGGGGATTTCTGTCGTTCCTGCAAAAATTTGATGGTTATTCAGAGGGCTTGGCGGCAGAGTTCGCACGCACCTTTCGCAACAACCGAGTACACATTAGCGGGATGACCATCCAGGTAACTCCCGAGATACTCAGCCAAATCACTGAATTACCCCTTCAGGGTTTGCAGATTGTGAAAACTGGGAGAAATATTTTAGTTGACCTAGTTAATCAGTTTAAGAAAGAAGGGGATGGACAAATTGAATTCTTGATGCATAGGAATGTTTGTAAGGGGGTAAAAAGACCTAGTTTACCATCCCCTTGGGACGAAGTTGCAATGTGGGTTATGAGATACATTACTTGTGATGGCCAATTTCCTGTTGTATCTGGCCCACACCTTCGTATTCTCAACCATCTGCGCCATGGATCAGTCAAACCAGAATATAGGGTCAATATTCCCTTATATCTTTATCAGGAGCTAAAAGCTATGGCCCTAAAATACCAAGCAGGGAAGGGAAGCCCTAAACACCATGGGCTCATCAAACTCATTTGCAAGTATCACTTTAGGGGAAACCCTAGGAATTTTGACCGCTTCTTCTCTCCTTGGGCAGAAACAAATGATTCTAACTCTGCACCAGAGGAAGAGGAAACAGAGGAAGAATCTAAAGAAAACCCTAATCCAGAGCCCTCTGAGAGCAAAATTTCTCCTTCTCCCGATGGTCCCCCATCTTCACGAACTAGAAAACAACAAGCATCCACATCTGGTTCCCAGTTGAAAAGAAGGAGGGTAATATTTGCAAAAACTGTACAACCCAACAGAGAAATTGGGAGTTCAAGTGAACATGCATCTGCTCTGGAATCAACAGCGAAACCTATATCTACCCCTGAATCAACAACAAAATCTGTAGTTGCTCCAGAACATCCAAAAACCGCACCTGCTACGGAATATCCAGGTTCTACAGGGTTAAGGAGGTCTTCTAGACTTCAGAAAGTTAAAACCCTACCAGAAACACCAATAAATATCATAGACCCAATCAGTCTATCAAGTGAAGGAGAAGTTAGAACAGAAGATGCACAGGAAAAAGACATTGAAATAGAAATTATAGACAAAGGGATACAACCAATGGAACTGGACACAACTATGGAAGAAACTCCAATAAGCCCTATACATCCACTAGTTGATTATGCTGACTCTGATCCTGAGGAGCATTTGAATTCTGATTCTGAACCAGCTGAGGTTGATGTGCACACTCCAATGCATGCTAATTCTGAGAAATATTTTGAGTCTGAGTCCGTAGAAGAAATTGATATCCACACTCAATTGCATGCTGCAAAGAGTGTCATTAAAACCTAGACCCATTGGATTGAACAGGCTGAAGAAGCCATAAAACACAAAGATCAACAAATTTCTCTGCTTCAGCAGCAAATTCAAGATCTGCAGAACAAATTGTTTCATCTAGAACATCAATCTACAGGGTTAGCAGAGGCATCACCTGATGAATGGGCACAGATCCTCTTGGATTTAGCTGAACAATCAGAGGCTAACATAGCACCTGCACAAAGATCACCTATTGGAGAAGAAGCAAGAATAGAAATATCTGATAGTATGATTCAGCATGAAAATCCATCAAGAATTTTGATGCAAAATGACACTGCCCTTCAGCAGGAAACACAAACACTTTCTATGGAGGAACAAGAGGTTGCAGCTCAAGACCAGGTATCCACACTCTCTCCTCTTGTTTCTACTAAATTAAATCCAATTATTACAGTTACAGCAGAACAAGGAACACAAACAGATTTGCCATTTGCAACACCAACTATGGAAGTTGGTGTACAAGTAAATATAGTGGCACAAATGCAACCCATTGTGAGGCCCCCAGACATAGTGTCTTTAACTAGGTACAATGAAGACCTAGCATATTGGATGACCCAATGTCATCAGTTAGAGGGAAAGGTTGCCACTTTGAACTCTGCAACAGCCAAATTAGCAGAGAAGGAAACAAAAATTAATAGGTTAAAAGCACAAGTGCAGGATGTATGCCAGATTGCAGAATATGCAATACAATGCAGAAGACCACCTAGGTTTTATAGCCTCCTACTCAAGGAGAGATACCTTCGCTGGCAAATCATGAGACTTGCTTCTGAGCTGCCTCATCAGTTGAAAACTCCTGGAGAGTTTGTGGAGGCATTTGTGCAGAGTCCAGCAGAGCAACAACACCTGTTATGTGAGTTATTTTTGCATAATTTCTTTTTGCCAACAGAAAGTATGTTTATGCCTCATATTTATACAGGTGACTTACAGCTGAAAGCCTTCATGTCCACTCTACAAAATCATATCTATTGGGACACAGAAAAGAAATCAACTAAAGAATTGGAATCACAAGTTGTTTTACTTATCAGGCCTGCTCCCCTGAATCACAGGGATTGTACAAGTAATCATTATACCTTCATGCGGAATACCAGAATTAAACAACTCTATCTAGGGAACCTTCAAAGATGTATAACTCAGTTTCAGAGTTTTTGTGCAGACTTCTTTGATGATGCTTTGGCAGCCTATAAAAATAGATGGGGTGAGTTATCTATCTCTCTACAGAAATGGGAGCCAATTTCTCCCACTAATTTGCTGTGGTCAAGGAGAAGGGTAGAAGGCATTGTCCAAATTATCTTAGAAATCAAGGAGCTTTGGATAGGTCTGAGATACAGGATGCCTATAATTATCACTCCTGTCCCCTATTTCTTTGATAATGACCCACAACCTGATATGCACTTCCAACAGTGGTTTCAGTCCATAAAAGCAATCAGAGGATTCTATGAAATTGGTGGCGCGTGGTTAAAATTTCATGAGAGATATCTAGACCTAGATCTGTGTGCCTCTGTAGCTACACAGAATGCATGAGGGCATGCATTACCATAAGTTGGGGGGAATGATGAGGCCGAGAATTGCCTCATCCATGGACACTTTTTGATACATTATAACTATTTGACTCACCCTTTTTACTATGTTTTTATGTTAATTATGGGTAAAATGCATTATATAATGGTGTTTGCATATTCTAAAATGACAAAGTGCATATACTCTGTTTTACTATTTTTACTGCAATTTCACCTGTTTTTAGTTAATTAATCAGTAGTATTGTAGTAATTCAGAATCATAATATAGACCTTGTTGAATATCTAGTGCTTAACAATATTGTGTTCCTCTGTTTAAACTGATTCAAATGGAAAAAGGCGCCAAGAACTTGTCCACTGTAGCTGACTGTGCAAGAAAATAGGTTGTGACTGTGACAGTTCCAGCCAGCTGTACATATACAACAGGGCTTGGAATCAGTCACTCCAGCACGTGCCACCAATGCAGAAGGGTGTACAAGATAAGGGAAAACAATCCAAACGGTCAACAACTTCCTCCCTATGCATTTGGAGCATAGATAAGCAACGAATTGTCACCTGCCTGTTATTTCGGAGCAGCACAGGAATAAGCGGTGTAGGAATAGGGAATAGCGCAGGAACAACCAAAAATGGTCAAAATGCCCCAAAACCATGGAAAGCATGATTGGAAATTGACCAAGCGGTTAGTCCACCCTATTTGGACTCCGTTCCTTCACCATAGGCGGACCAACTAGGATAAAGGGATAAAGGTTGACAAATTATAACCCTACATTCCAAGAAACTATTTTGTAAACAGTTGGAAATCCCTAAAACTCAGCAAACAGATATATCAACTTTGTCTTATAAATAAAGCTCCCAGCATGGTTGAGCATAATAGATATATAGATATATATATGGAGAAATAGGGATAGAGGAATAGGAGATAGTTATTAGCAGAAGATAAAGTCTTTGTAGCATTATAGTAAATTGCAGATTTTTCCTGTAGTACTGTAATGCAGCTTTAGATGGAATAAAAGGTGCATTCTTCAGATTTTATTAGCATTTGATGGTTGATAGTGCACATTTAATTTACCTGGTATAATTCTTCACCCTCTTCTAGTTCTGGAAGCAAGGGCCACTTGTAGGATCAGAGGAAGGGCAGCACAGTGACAAAAAATTCTTGTTGATTTCTTGCTGTAGTAGATCAGTAGAATTCTGTCAACATTTATTTGCAGAATTAGTTTCATTTTAGAATTGCACCATAGCATCTAGAATAGGTTCAATCATGTGTTAGAACAGTATTTAGCATTTGACCTGTAATGGCATCATTTTCAGCATTTTTTGCAATTTCCAGAATTATATCATTTTTAGTTTTACTGCAATAAACGTTAATTTGGTTTCTCAGATTCAACTTATGTTCAGACAATTGTGAGTTTTATCATTGGTTTAATTTTTGCAAGCGTGTGTGTGAATTTCCATTCTGCAGTTTACTTTCCTGCAATTTGCTTTTTGGTCAATTCAACAGCATTTTATTTCTTGTCAATTTCAGATTCTGTAGTTTCATTTTCCTACAATTTAAATTCAGCTTTAGATTGTGCAATTTGATTTCCTTTGTTAGAAATTAGGAAGTTACAACAACCCCCAACATTGCTAATAGACCTACCAATAAAATCCTGTTCTTGGACAAACTGAACCTGCAACTGTGACACCTCCTATCGTATACAACCTTTGGACACCGCCCTGGACTGACATATAATTACTAAATGATGAATGATCAATGACCCTCATCAAATGGGGCCTCATCAGGGACTCTTTGAAAGTTGTAAGCAGATTTGATAGAGAAGATGCCACTGGGAGTGTCATGCCAGACACATCTGTTGTTCCCTCTAAAAGATAGGATAACTATCACCTTAAGGAGATGTTGGAGCCTGGAGGATTGAAGCGGGTCCCTGGGATTCAGGATGGGCTTCCATGTTACTCATCCGTGGTTCTAGGTGAGATAGTCTGAAACTTTGGGTCCTCTGCACACCAGGTCTGATTTGAGGATGAGGAGATTGTTGTCAACAATCAGGGCCTCATCTTGGATCCACCTGTCTTCCCAAAAGTCGATCTTGGTTCCATCCTCGAGGATCCATCTGGTCCCCTTTCAAATGATGTCTTTAGTGGAGAGTAGGGATTTCCAAAAGGTTGATCCATATCTAGGTTAGGATTCACTAAGGAATGGGTGGTGGTGGATGTATTTCCTGTGCATGATACTGACCCATTCATCAGGGGCATTGGTGAACACATTCCAGGCGTGCTTGGACAAGAGGGCCTTGTTCATGGGGGTCACCCGCCTGAGCCCGATCCCTCCCTCACCTTTGGGGTGGTAGACCAGGGGCCAGGAAACTAGGGGAATCCTCTTCTTATCTTCACTGCTCGACCATAGAAAGCATTTCTAGATTTGCTCGATGTGAGCTACAATGGATGTCGATATTATGAATACCAACATGAAGTAGACCGAAATGCTTTGAAGAACCACCGACAGGAGGGTGGCTCGACCTGCCTGTGAGAGGAAGTGGCCTTTCCAAGGGGCCAGCTTTATCTAGATTTGATCAATCATCCCTCTCCAAAGGGTCTTGGAGGAAGCTCCTGTAAATAGGGGGAGCCCGATGTAAGAGGAGAGGAGGGAATCAGGGGTACATCCAAGAATCTGCTTGATTCTGATTTGCCTAGCAGGGGGGATATGGATAAAGAAAATTTTACTTTTTTGGAGGTTGATTTTTTTCTCGACTACCTCCTCATACAAGGTCAATATGTGCTTGATGGTCTTGGCTTGAGGGATCGAAGCTGAAGTAGAAAGGATGGTGTCGTCCATGAACTACTGATGGGACACAGGGGGTAGGCCTGGTGTAGGCCTAATTCCCAAGATAATTTTGTGGGAGATAACACTCAAAATGGTGCATCCCAGGGCCTCATCCAGGATGATGAAGAGGATCGGGGACAGGGGGTCACCTTGGTGAAGGCCTCTGGAATTGGGGAAGAACCCGACGGAGGATCCATTAATGAGGATAGAGAACCAAGGGGAGGATACACAGTTTCTGATGAGACTGACCTAGGAGGGGTGGAACCTAAACTTGAGAAGGACCTTGGATAGGAAATCCCAGTCAACTCTATCGAAGGCCTTGTTCATATCTAGCTTGAGCAGAAAGGAGGCCTTTTTGGTTAGGAGGGCCGAGTGGATGGCCTTATGCATGAAGATAACTCTGTCTATGATAAGTCTATCTTTGATCGAGCTCCCCTGGTAGGGGGCAATGATCAAGGGAAGGATATCCTTAAGGTGGGAGGCCATGGATTTGGTCAAGATTTTGTATAAGACATTGCACAAGCTGATGGGGCAAAAATTAGAGAGGGATCTAGCTGCCTGAGACTTGGGGATTAGAGCAATGAAGGTGGAGTTTATACCTCTAGGGATGGAGCTAGTGGACTGAAGGTCCCGGATGGCTGTGCACACTTCTTGGCCAACAAGGTCCCAAAAGGATTAGAAGAACTAGGGGGGAAACCTGTCTGGGCCCGGGGTCGCCTCGGTCTTCATGGAAAACGTAGAAGCATGAATTTTAGAGTCAGATAGGGGTTCAAGGAGCATCTAATTTTCTAGGGCCGAGATGAAAGTTAGGATATGCTCCAGTAGAGAGTCTGTCGCTTCTAGGGACATCTAGAGATTATCGCCAAGGAGCTTCTGGAAGAAGTTGATGGCTTCTGTCCAAATGGATTCTTCGTCCTTGATTATTCTGCCATCGCTACCCACCAACTCAAAAATTCTGTTAGAGCCCCTATTTTTGAGGGTCGACATATGAAAAAACTTGGTATTATCATCACCATCTTGGAGCCATAGGGATCTCAACTTATGCCTCCAAAATGTATCTTCCCTAGCCAGGATGTTGTGGTACTCACTAATGGCTGAATGTTCCTCTTCCCTGATCACCAAATCTTGGGAGCCTTCCTAGAACCTGATCTCAAGGTATTTGAGATTTTTCTTGATTGCTGCTTTATTTTTGAAGATGTTGCCAAACACCTCTCTGTTCCATACCTTGAGATGTTCTTTAAGACATCTTAGTTTGTGGTAGACTTGCTCAGCAGGGCACCCAAGGACTGGGGTAGCCCACCAACAACCAACCTAGGCCCTGAAGTTGGGGTGGTGCAGCCACATGGACTCGAAACAGGAGGGACGCTTGAGGAAAGAGCGATGGACTCGAACCAGAAGGGACGCTTGAGGAAAGAGCGATGGACTCGAACCAGAAGGGACGCTTGAGGAAAGAGTGATGGTCAGTTTCAAGGAGGGGGCTATGGTCAGACCCAATTTTGGGGAGAGCCAGCAAGGTTGCATCAAAAAACATGGGAATGGCTTCCTTAGAAAGGAACACTCTATCCATCCTGAGCTGGATATGGCTTGCTCTCACTCTTTTGTTTGACCAGGTGAACCTGGCTCCTTTTAGGTTGACGTCCATGAGCTCATTGAGGTTGGTGAAGGCTCCAAAGTCTTCCATGCTTTTGGACGGAGCCACTGAGCCCCCACTTTTGTCAAAAAGAAAAATGGGGTTGTTGAAGTCCCCTTCTAGGATATAGGGAAGGGG
Source organism: Wollemia nobilis (assembly GCA_028583015.1). Lineage (NCBI taxonomy): Eukaryota > Viridiplantae > Streptophyta > Pinopsida > Araucariales > Araucariaceae > Wollemia > Wollemia nobilis. Next base: position 11,199,141 of record JAQPPZ010016890.1, read on the forward strand.
GGCAAATAATTCCCTCATTGATCTAATTTTCTTCCATAAGGCAGATTTCTCAACTAGGATGTTGGGAGCGTAGACGTTAGACAAGATCCACGACCACCTTGACTTTAGATAATGGACCAGAATGTTGATTATTCTGGGGGAAGATGAAATGAGTCTCCCCTCAAAATATTGGGGATCCCACATGCACAACAGTCCTTTGACTGTGCTAGCCATAGGGGTAGACAATGACTCGCAATTGTGCCAAGTAGCTTGAGTGACCCTCTGAGCGGTCGCTTCATCTATTTTGGTCTCCTGGAGGAGGAGGAAGGATGGGCAGTGATCCTTGTGGAGTTGTCCAAGGATCATTTTTTCGGGGGCACCATTGAGCCCCCTGAAATTCTAGGTGATGAACTTCATTTGATACCCTTTGGGGGTCGATTTCCCCCCTTCCTGAGCTAAACAAGGGGTTTGTATCGAAGGGCATCTACTTTGGAAAATCTCATGGCGATTTCAGAGAGGGTTTCCTGAGAGCCATTGGCTATGTCTTCTTCAGTGATCCTCGATCGCTGATCACCCAGGGTGGGGTGACCTCTCTTGAGTTTACTACCAAAGTCTGTGGTGAACGTCCTACTTCGGGTCATCTTGGGGTTGATTTCATCAGGCCCAGACAGTGAGCTACCCTCAACCTCATCGTCGGACCTCTCGAAGCTACACTTTGAGGGGGGAAGTCCGATAGGGACCGTCGAGAGGGGCAGGAGGGGGTCGAGAGGGGGATAGTAATGAGGAGGGGGGAGAAGGAAACTCTAGCATCTAGGGGGGAGGAAGGGAAGGTAGGAGTCGATGGGGGAGAGAGCCTGGGTGGCTCGTAGGGCTGAGAGGGGGCACAAGCGAGGGCCTGTGAGGATGGGGAGGGGGAGGGATCCACATCGGGTGAGGGGGGAGCCTAGGATCGGGGCCCCGGGAGGGCAACCAAGGAGACGTTCGAGGGAAGGGTGAGCATGGTAAGGTCTATCCATCATGCAAGGGCCAACCTGGGATTCCTTTGGGGCAGAAGGGGAAGCCTCTTTGTTTTTCCAAGCCTAGGATCTGTGGCCATTATGTGGGGGCCCATGATAAGGGGCCCTACCTGGTTAGGAAGGTGGTTTAGTAGGGAGAGAGGCATCAGCCTTCTTGGATATGGGGCATTGGTAAGGAAGGTTCCCCTGAGTGCAATAGAGAGGGCAAAAAGTAGGTTTATTTTTGTAAATCAGGGTTTGGAACCAGAAGAAGGACCTAGAGGAGATGAACATAGAAGAGGGGATTTTGGATTCTATATTTGCATTGACGCAAAATCTAGCATGGACCATGCAAGAGCCTGCCTTGGTAGCTGAATCAAAGGCCACCAGCTCATCAACCGATTGAGCAATGAGCCTTAGTATGTCTTCATGTCACAAGTGAAAGGAAAGCTTGGGGATTCAAACCCAGATCGAGGCAAAGTTGATACTTTGGGTGTTGGGATGGAAGTCAGCTCCATATTGCCTGAGGAAGAGGCTTTTGCGTCCCAAGAACCAAGGCCCGCTAGATAGAATATTTTTAGCGTCATTTTTGTTGTTTAGTTTGATAATGAAAAAGCCCTTGGTAAGGGCCACCAACTGAATATGTCCAAAAACTTTCCACTTGGAAGTCGTCCATCTGCGGATGGTTTCCATGTCCGATCGCCCTCCCAGGAACTTCCCAACCAGGGAGGCAGATGATCCAGAGACAAAGGATGATTAGACATCCTCTGAATGGAAATGTGGGTGCCCTCGAGGGAGAGCCCTATGCCCAGGGCCCGAGGCTGGGCCCTGGTGCCAGCCAGGATCTACTGGTAGGATGGTTTAGGCCCTCCTGAAGTAGAACCCTGCTTAGGATCTGGAGGCTTTTTCACTAGGCCTGTAATTGCGTCAAGGCTGGGAGGAGGCCCTGGGCCCAATATGTCGTTCCCAACCTGACTGCTAGTCTGCTTAGCCTTTGAACCCTCCTCTAGTCCCATCGAGGGCCTTGCGGTCTCGGGCCCAATCCCCAATGCACCTAAACCCAATCTCGATCCTGTGCCAGCCCTGGATCCTGCGCCTACGTCTGAACCTGCTCTTGCTCCCATTATCGCTTTCGCCCTCATTTCTACTCCAGCTTCCACCATTGAAAAGTCCTTTTACCTATTATGTAATAAAACCTAGAGGAAAGACAATTTTATTTTCATACTGTAGGCAGCATTCATCAAAAAACTAAATCATATACAGGATAGAATTGTATTTGTGCATCTCTATTCTCATAGTGCATTACATCAACATCTTATGCATTAGTTTCTAGAAAATATTGTAACCTAGGTGCCTATTAAATTTAACACATCAAGCTAGATTAGAAAATCTATAAACACTTGGTGAACCTGAATCTCTCCCACCAAAGGTAAACATTGCACATAAAAGCATAGTCCCCCAATAATGATGGTTTAATAGAAATGCTCTCCCGCCTGAGTATGGACAACTCCAAAAGGAATGCATTTAGGGCCATTGCTCTTGTGTACCTTTTTTGCATTCCACAAATTTTGATAATATTTTGGTAGAGCTTTACTACAATGAAAAGGTCATGGATTGATCTCTCCCAAGTGTCGGCTAGATAGGAAGTCATGGGTCCTTGGGGGAAGAATTACATTGAAGATGAAAATATTGGAAAAGGTAACAATTTAAAAAGGGATCAAGAAACCATTAATGGAAGAACATGATAATGGAAACTCTTGGATTTGGGATTTATGTAGGAGTTATAGATCAATTTTTTAGGGATTTGACTCATTAATGGCAGACAACTTGAAAGAGATAGAAAGTCAAGTTTAATGGCAGACAACTTGAAAGAGATAGAAAGTCAAGTTTAATGATTTTGATGTGTCACAATCATAAGCACTGAGAAGTGATAGCATTGATGGAAATTTTTCCTCATGATCATTGGAGGTCAAAAATGTGTAGGAAGGGTCAAAATTGAAATATTTTACAAAAGTGTCATTGGTGCTATCTCATACCCAATGCTATGGCATTTGGAGCAATAAATGATCTAAATTTAGGCACAAGGAAGGTTGATTCAATTTGGTTGATTGAAAGGATAATTAGCTAAGGGATTGGAAAACTTAGAGGTTACCATGTGCTCAAAATTGGGTATATATATATATTCCATTTGTATGCATTTATTATATAATAAATATATCAAAAATTGACATAGATGCCTCAATTTTGAGGTAGGAGGATTTTATGTTGCTTATGGTCAATGAGTCTAGATGATTGATGTTGTGATTATTTGCTTAGAGGTGATGTTAAAATATTTGATTTAGGTAGTATTAAATATTTTCATGCTTTGGTGGGATCCCTTGAGTTTTAGAGGAAAAATCAATTTGGACTAAGGAAACATAACTTGATTATGATCCACACTAGTGCAATGATAAAATATTGGGATAGATGTTTGATTTGGATAAATGATGTTAATGATTAATGTTTAAAATAGATTGGTAAATGATTAAGATGATGATTAATTAATCAAATATAAAAAATGGAAAGATGAATTGATTAATTGAAGAAATATGCATGATGGGAGATGCATAATGTGGCCAAAATGGAACTTTGGTTAGATTTTAGATTTGCTCAAGGAGACTTTCATTAGATTTTTGACTTTACAAAAGGAGACTTTTGTTAACTTTTGACTTGGCTAGGACTTTAGTTAGCTTTTGACTTGCCTAGGGGGGATTTATTTAGCTTGCTTTGCTACAAATATATAAATAAGTAAAAAAATTAAATGATTTTCCTTTAAAAAAATATCTAAAGGAATATTGCCTTGCCCATAGGACTTTTTATTTCTCATTAAAAAAATTCTTAAAGGACTATAGAGAGGGAAAATAGCCCACCACGTATGATTCTCGATGGGTCCACTAGGAGTTGAGGTGATCGTGGAGCTATTGTGGCTCTCTATACTCAAGGGCTTGGGGGATTGAAGGGTTCATCAAGAGTGGTTTAAGGACTCACTTCAAGTTTAGGTTGAAATTTTTGATGTGTTTAATTGAGCAAAGCACCTAAGTTTATTCTCGACTAGGATCTAAGCTTGAAAGAAATAGAGAACAACAACACAAGACAAACCACAATGCAATAAAACAAGGGGCTATTCATAGAATGATTATTTATTAAATTGAAGACTAAAACAAATTTTGCAAGAAAGTAAATCTTTTCTTTTCAAGCAAGGATTAAAGAGAATGCACAAACAAAGCTAGCCTAGATGCAAACTATATGCTTTTCTTCTTTTGATGCCTAGATCTAAAATCAAAATGTAATCTTCTAATCTACAAATTTATGTTATTTATTTCAACTAAAAAAAATAAAATGATCATGGACACTAATAAAATAGCCTAAAATATCTAACAAAGCACTTACTTGACCTAGTGGTTTATCTTAGCCAAATTTGTGTCCCATAAATCCTAACCATGAATTCGACCAAAACCTATAAAACAACTTCAAAACCTTGAATAACTTGATCAATGTTTGGGAGCCTACTTAGACCACTATGTGATTGAGCTTAGAGGTGCAACAATCAATCCAAGAGAAAAAACAAGGCAAAAAGAAGAAAAAGAGGTTCAAAGTTACACTTAGCAATTTTCAGGAGTTTCCTAGGAAACTCAGGGAAAAATGACTCATTTTGATGGGTCAATTTTCCATGTATATATTTTTCTCCCTCTTTGATGCTTTTATGGCCTAATAAATATGTCAAAGAAATATGTAGATACCTACAAGAAAAAATTATAAACACAAAAAGTGGTAGTAGGTCTAGACGAAGGGATGGTGCAAAAACGATATCATTTTGAACACTTAGAAATTTTGCACGTTTTATAGGGCATTAATGTCCCTAAGGTCGGGGTGCCCCTTGAGTTTCAAAAGAAATGTAAAATTCCTGAGAAAACTTGAAATGAAAGACACAAAAGAAAACAAAGCAACAAACAAAGAGAAACAAAGAAAAAGAACGAAAAAGAAAAGAGGATAGAGAAAAAGAGGGATAAAAAAGGAAAAGGAGTGAAAATGAAAATCACTTTCACCTCGCGAGAAAGAAGAAAAGAGCTTTGGAGAAAATAAGCAAATGGCGCTTCCCACACACCATTAAACCATTGTGAGGGGCAAGGTTGGCACAACAACGGAATGAGCATGGGTAAGGACCAAAACCTAACTTCTAGACTATGTTTTACTGCATTTTTCCAAGTTGTTATGATTTTTTTTAATTTTTAGAGGAATTCATCGTGTGGGTGCTCGATGCAAATTCGGGTTCCAACAGTGAATTTGGCCGTATGTCGATGGAAATTTAATTTACACCTTGGAAAGAAGGGTCACGAATTCACAAAAGAGAAAAAGAGGAAAAATAGAGAAAATAAAGAAGAGAGAGAGAGAGAGAGAGAGAAATTAGATGCACTTGCTTAAAAGTTTGCTTATGTGCTTTCCCTTTTTTTATAATTAATTAATTGATTAATTAATGCTTATTGATTATTATGATTAAATTGATGAATTTTTGTTAATTTTTATTATTGTACCATGATGTTCTCGAGAGTAGAGAGTGGAGATCGACCTCCTTAGAGGAGGCTCTACAATAGCTCAAAGTGGGAGAAGGACACTCTATAGGTGGTGGGGCTATTACATTTGGTAGAGATGCCTTAGGTGGATGAAGATAGAGTGTTTATTATGATGTTGGCCAAGAGATGGTATCCAAAGTCATCCACCTTTTAATTACCCACAATGGAGATGATTGTTACACTAGAGGATGTATGATGGATCTTGAGGATCCCCATTAGAGGGAGGATGATCTATAGAGCACAAGTGCAAAGGAAAAATTGTAGAGATTGTCGAGGGACCCAACACATGAGGTCTATCAAAGTGGACTACACATTTATGATATGACTATGAGATGACCATTTTCATCCCATCTAGGGAGTAGATGCCATGGTCACCATATGATCATGTGCTCCCACAACTCATCTATCACATGCCTCCCCAATGATAGGATATTGGCGTATGTCCTCTGGACTTGATCAATGTTTTGACCCCACCTGTATGATGTTAGTCAGTTTGGGTTTGGGTAATGGCCCTAGTAGTCTAGGTCTTCAGACCACTATGTGCTCCCAGCACCACACTTGGAGCAATATCATACAAACTAGCCTTGTATGTCACTTGTACATGACACTATACAATATCCTGTACAAGCGAGCCAACACATAGGGGTCGCATGTGAATCATATATAGATCTTGAATATCTATCATCACCCTTGCTAGTTCCCATGGCAAGTGTCATCTGCTAGTGTGGCACACGAATAGCCCAGTTGTGACCCCACAGAGCATAGTAATCAATGTCCCAACTCTATCGCATAGTCATCTCATCAATGTGTAGTCCACTCTGCTATACCTCATGTGTTGTGTCCCTCAATAATCTCTACAGCATTGCCTATGGCACTTGTGTCATGTAGATCATCCTCCCTCTAATGGGGATCCTCAAGATCCATCATACGTCCTCTAGTGTAACGATCATCTCCCTTGTGGGTAATCAAAAGGTGGTGTTGTGACTGGCACACAACTAACCCCAAATTTGAGGACCCACCTTTAAATTTTGGTTTGTTTGGGATTTTGCTCTCATTGAAGTGATAATTTCCACATATCTTTATCCATGAGCTTGCATTCCAAGGTTCACTTTTGGTTATGTCTTCTTGTCTCCGTTAGTTTTGGTAAATCATCTTGGGTATGGGTCTGGTTTTGATTCTTTGTTTGATTCAAGTCTTCATTGAGATCTAGTGTTTTGTGAGATTTGTTGGCTTTATTTTGGTTTGTTAGTGTTAATATTAGAAGATTTCATTAATGCTCACTTTTATAAAATATATATATATATATATATATATATATATATATATATATATATATATATATATATATAAAATAAACAAAAGAAAAATAAACAAGGTATATATGTATTTATATATATATATATGATAAATATATATAAATAAAAGGAACTCTTTTATTTTTACTGAATATAATTGTTGGTTCCAATAAATAAATCAAATGAAAATTATAAGCAAAATATAAATAATAAAATAAAATAAAAGGATAATATAATAATAAAACACTTGTAAAGACTCAGCTTAGTCTTTATAATTTTTCTATTAATGCATAATGTGTTATGCTCTAATAAGTGGTGTTGTTGTATGCAGTGCAAAACAGTATGCAGCACAGAACAAATGAGATGTCGAATGAGGAGGGACGATTCGATGACGCATGGAGGATAGGGTAAATATGTCTAGGGCATGAACAAGGACACGACATGTGGGAAGATGTGGGCCAAAATGCTCATGATATGGGTAGTTACGCATCGATATGGACATATACGATGGACCCGCACATATGAAGTGGAAATCTAGCATGACTTGGTATTGCACGTGGACCTTCAGGCGTGGGGGTGCAATGTGACTACGCAGAGGAGAAAACGATGAGCAATGGAGACCATCACAGACCTATCATGGAGTGTAGTGAGGAAAGAACAACATCTAAGGGGAGGATTCAGACACACATATGGATGAATATTTCCTCGTCGAGCAATGTTGACGTTGACGAATCGAGAATCCAGTAGTTCAGCGAGCGGTGTGATTGATGGAATACAATGTATAAGATTAGGTATACGTAGATGTGATGGGAAGTTTGTACGAAGTCTTGACTGTTTAGACATTGTGGATGAAGGTAGAATTATCATCTTTAATGGTGTGGATGGTGTCTCATCTCTAACCAAGAAAAAACGGGCGTCAAACTTTGTAGTGTATATAAGCCGAAACAGAAACTATGATGGAGCTGACTGTATGGTCTAGATGGTGTCGAAGCTTTTGGAAAATGGACGTAGCATCGACAATGGAGGAAAGAAACATGGTGACCAGGCCACAAACTTGGTTCGCATAGGTGGAATTCTATCGATAAAAGCATCAGAACATCGTAGTCATCGACATCATCGCAGGGTCAAATCCATTATCATCACTTGTACTATAATAATGATAGTCAAACACACTGACCTGGACCTGCATATATGTTCCAATACCCTATGGTACAACGAGGACATCAATTATGACCAAAGAGAAAGCAAACATGGTAGTCTAACATGGTTATGTTGGGTAGCACCAAGGGTATGTTGTTGCGCAGACGAAGGGCGTCAACGCGGTAATCGTGTGGAGTATTGGTTACATCAAATACTATCGCCTAAGGTAGTAGTTTTATAATGGTTCACATCGGAGGATGAGTGGGATGGTTGAAGTTAAGAGGTGGATGTAGACATCGGATGTAGTCTCTAAAAATCCACATCATCAAGATAAAGTCATTGGGTCTGCACATGTGGAATAGTTTGGGGTATATAAATATAATAAAGGGGCCTATGCTCATAGTTTTACAATGAATTAAGGTAGGGGTGTATCCGTACATGGGCCCTGCAATAGCATCCATGTCAGATGTAGAATTGGATTCATAGTCTGGAGTGATTGAGCATCGTTTCATTCCCTGCAATGGTGGACACCCAGATAATACAGTTGGATAGATACACAGCATGATGTCTACAATAGTATTGATGAGACAAAATTATGCCGTTCTCTAATGACCATAGACCTTGTGCTCGATTTCATAAATGGGAACATGGGCGGTGTAAGGTGATTACCTTTAGAGGTATAAAATTGTTCAATGTTGTTTTCGATCAACGATTTTAGCATGGCAATGAGAGTAGCACACGTTCGTTGTGGGATCTAACTGTCACAAGTTCTAGGGAAAGAAATGAGGTAGGTTAGGTTCCAATCACAGTGCGTAGGTGGACAATTTCAACAATGCTATAGTGGACCGACTTGGTCGACATGCCAGATGCACATGTGGGCTTTTCATGGAACACGAGGGATGGTTCATCCCATCATAGCCAATGATATATAGATAATTATATGGGTGGAACCTACGTAGTCCATGTTGGGACTAAGGAATACCAATGTTATTTTATTCATTGCCTATATTTATGATATTCGTTACTTTTATGAGGAGTCAGGATGTAACGATGAAATATGATTATCGTTTGCTAAAGCGGCACACATGCTCGAGAGAAAGTTAAAGCATGCCATTAAACATTGTCAGGGAATGACCTTGAGCCAAATGTGTAGTTTGACACTTAATGTAATATTACCATTGAAAATGTAACGCTTAGACAACGTTATGATTCGAATGGGGGCCAAGAGAGAAAGGAAAAGAAAAACATATGTTGGTTGAAGAATGAGTTAGTAAGGACCAAACAGAGGAGGCAAAACAAAAAGACAGGATGCATATTTCAAATACTCCATCGAAAAATAGAAATATGGGGGTTTCTTTTTGGAAGGCCAGGAATTGGGATGTAAACATGTTTGTTTTGATGCAAACTTTGCAGGATTTCTGCATCTTATGAGAAAAATAAGAAGAGAGTTATTTCTGGGTGTTTTAATTTAATGTCAATCTTTTTTCTCTTTTTTTGGATTTATATGTAATGTTTAATGCATTTTATGGTTGCATTATTGAATATATAAAAATAGAGACGTCATTTTGTTCCTTAGAAGCTTACATCTGACTTATTTTGGGATGTGCAAATGCAGTTCTGGTTAGGTTGGGTTATGTTCAAAAACTCTCATATCTCGGGTTTTGCATGATAGGGTAGCATGAAACTGCTATTAGTTTATTTTCTAGATTTTCTGCATTTTATTTCCATTTCCAGATTTTACATTTATTTTTTTAACCCTTCTTTTTGCAATTTTTTTTTTAAAACTTCGAGGATTAAAATAAAAATCTAAAAAATTAAAATGAAAAAATAAATACATGGGTGTGAATAATGAGTTACAATATTTCATCCAAAATAAATTTGAACTCATTCTGAAGCCATTTTGATTTTATAAAAATTGTTGAAAATCACTGTTTTATAAGGATTTTTATAATTTCAGAATTTTATTTTTTCACATTTTGAAGGCAAATCAGATTTTTTTTAGCTTTACATTTTTATTTGCAAGCATAAATGAAATTCCTTTCATGAAAATTGCAAGTTTATAAAAGGGGGTTAATTTTTATGGCATTCCATAAGCTATCAGTTCTGGAGCAATAAATGTGCCTCTCTTTATGAAAATTCTGACTTCATTAAAGAGAGGTAGTTTATACATTACATCAAAGGTTATCGTTTTAAAGCATTAAATTATTTCTTCTTTATGAAAATTATAATTTCATCAAAGAGGGATAATTTATAATGACACGTTAAGGCCATTATTTTAAAGTAATAAATTGTTGGCTCTTTATGAAAATTAATTTCATCAAAGAGGGATAATTTATTTATTATATCTAAGGCTACTGTGGCTACAAAGTTGGTCACCTAGATTATTCCATATTGAGGCTTTAAAGCAAACATAACATGAGTTCTTACATCTTCTGAAATTCATATTTAGAGATAGGTTTTAATCTTCTACTTTATTCTTAAAGTAGGATTTAATGCAAGATAAAACTTGTTTAAAATCTACTTAATAAAGGAAGATAAAATCTACCTAAAATCCTCCAATATAAAAGGAATTAAGAGTTTACATCGTGGTCATATGAGGGCCAATTCACATTGGCATTTCCTTAAGTTTCATGAAAAATCATTAATATGGCATAATAAAATAAACCAACACATGCCCCTTGTTAATAGTTACTTGCAATCACTAAGGTATTCATAGCATTTAATTAATATATCTTCATTGAGATTACTAATACACATGTGCAATGCTTACATAGCGGAACCTTGGAGAAGTTGTTTTGTTTTAACTTCTTTGCAAGAGAGGGTTTTGTGATCAAAATCCTAAGGGTGAGTGTGGTTTTGCAATTGGGTAAAATTACCACTCAATATTTTGGTGCTAGAAGGAGGGCATGAAGTGGTTTATTTTATTGTGATTTTAAATGCTATATATTGTTCATTGTTACTTAAGAGCTTTGAATTGCTGAATCTTTCAAGTCCTCTTGACTATCATCTTTGGCCTCCTTTAGCACTCAACATTTTGGCACTAGAAGGAGGGCATGAGTTGGTGTTATTTTATTTATGCTAAATTTTTCATTGTTGTTCTAAATGCTTATGAATTGTTTATGCAATGAATAATGTGATATTGGTGTAACTTTGAGAGTTTTGAATTACTAAATATTTCAAGTCCGTTTGATTAGCATCTTTGGCCTCCTTTAACACTCAACACTTTGGGAGCTAGGAGGACCTGAATTGATCTATTTTATTGTTATTTAGATGCTAAATTGTTCAAGTTACTTGAAATATTCATTTAAAGACATTGGTCTTGACTAACGAGGTTTTATTTCCATATGATTACTCTTATTGATTCTAACATTCTCTATTTGATGATGTGTTAATACTAACCTTTTTACAAATTTGAGAATGTTCTTTAATGTCATGGTTTAATTGATGCATATCTTTTGGATGATGCTAACATGATGATCCATATGTTAAAAATTTGAGATTTGTTAGTCATTTCATGCTTTTTTGCAAGATATATTTATTTGACTAACAAAATTAGTACTAAAGTTATATCTCCTTGACTATTGAAATATTTACTCCAATGATGATAGGTAGTCCTTTAAACATACATGGGCCTTCACATGAGGTGCCTATGGACCTTGTGCCTTATCTACCTCAGTTTAGGTAGGAGGGAACTAGGTCAGCTGAAGTACACATTCATGCATTCAAATATAATATGAGTTGTTTACAAATAATGCATAAAGATGTTGGATGTGAATTGTTTTCATACACATTGGATAATATTGCGCATGACTGGTTTATCAATATTCCTGTAGCTTCCATCACTTCATGGGCTCAACTAGAAGCAATATTTCTTGACCATTTTGGAAATCAAGTTGACCTAGTTGTGTTAAAAAATCATTTTACCTCTATCTGTAAAGAACCTAATGAATCCATGAGTCAATTCAATAATATGTTCCATGGGTTGTACACTGGAGTGGAGGAAAATTATGACATAATATAATAGGAAGCTATTCAAGTATACATGGGATCCATACCCCTCTTACTTTCTATATTTTTAAGAGAAAATCTTGATGACCCATCTTTGCATAGAGTCTATGAGGTCACAATAATGTTAGAACAATGGTGTATTTCAGAAAGGGAAAAGGTGGTGCAAGTTGCCAAGCCAATATCCACCAATGAGATTGTGTAGATATGGGTCCATCTCTAGAAATGCATGAGTATTCATATAATGGAGATGTCCTAGATCTAACTAGCTTTGAGATATGTGATAGGACAAGACCTTCCATAGAAATGAATAAAGTGGTTGAAAGTGCAGTTGAAGGAGAATCAATAAATGAATTTGAAGATAAAATAGAATTTCACCACTTGTTCTCAGAAGATACTTTGGATGATATTCTTGAAACTGATGGTCAAGAAAATCCACACCTTCTAAATTGTGATAAAATTGAATCATGTGTTACAAATGTGGATAGTGATCTTGCAAACTTAAATACAAAGAGTAGCCCACTTTTGGAAATCATTGAACCATCTAAAGAAGGTGAAGGTAAATTTAATGAGAAACGCGTTGATGAATTGGAATTTTCTGAAGTAGTTGAGCGTCACCACTTGATTTTGAAAGATGATTACTATGATTCTGGGAAGAAGTGTGAAGAATATACTCACTCCAAACATTCTAATGAAACTTTTGTGTCAATCGATATGTAGGATAATATAATTGCTTTATCGCATGAGGATATTACAAGTCCTGTACAATTTGAGAATTTTTTGGAAGAAGGGTTGGAATCTCATCAAGTGTTTTGGAATTGATAGATAAATCAAAATATCATGTCACAGATACAATAGAGTTTCATCCCACGAATTTAGATGATAATTTTTATAATAATTGGAGAAGATATGAAGAATCATCTACTTTACACACCCCTACTTATAAGATTTCTATTGACATGCAGGATGCTAAAATCGCTATTTCGCATGAAGATATTGCATTTGTAGGAATAGAGAAGGTTCCCAAATTAGATCATGATGAATATGAACTTATTGAAGATCTTTTTGAAATATAAAGGGAAGAAATGGTAAATGTTTCTTATGACTCATTTGTTTTGAATGAGGAAGAGGTAAAATATTCTCTTTTATTTTGGGATATTGAAAATTTGGATACAAATTCGCATGATTGTTTTGAAGATTCAAATGAAGAGATATCATGGATGGTTAATAAGAAATTGGAACCAAATGACAAAGAGGTTGATCTATTTGAAGCAACTAAAGCAATTGATCATGAATATGGGTTACTTGACACACACCTTGACCAACAAGATTTAAGGTTTGAAAAGGATGGACGTGTTTTAATTAGGTATCTAATTTTGGTGTCTTTGATAAATGGGTCATGGACAAAAAATAAGTGTTACATGATTATGATGATGAATATCATGAGAAATAAGGAGTTGCAAATCCTCTCCAAGTATTGGTAAATGGAAATGTGCCAAAGGTAAAATCTCACATTTTGTGTTCCACCATTCGAACTCCAGGTGAAGGTTTATCTAATGGATTGTTGGATTCAAATACTATCAATGATGAAATGCCATTAGAGGTGAATAAATAATTTGAATTAATTTCTCATCACACCACTAATGATATTGCTTTGTTGAATGGAAGAGAAGTTGATGTGCTTAAATTTTTGAATCAAGTTCATCAACAATTAACAATCGAATCTAGGATAAAAGCTTATAATGATTCTCATTTAGTAAATATTCTAGATGCTTGCAAATTGTTACATAAGCATGATTGGCCTAAATATGTGGAAAATGAATTGGCTTCAAAATTTATAGAAATAGGCTCCTATTTGCAAGGTCTCATATTTGAAAAGGAAAGCCTAATTCTAAATCATAAATCAAATTATGAAATTGATATCTTAAGGAATAGACAAGAAAGAATTGAAAATCAGATATTGTCTAATCAATTTAATGATTTGAAGCTCACCTATGGGATAATTAATGGAACTAAATCAAATCTGTGGGGTGAGAGAGGTAAGAAAAATATTGTTGTATTTTTTGGCCTAATCTTGTTTTTGTTGGATTCCTGCAAAGCTTGGTGTTCGTGTCATGTCTTTTGAAATGCACTAATTATATTTGGGATCCAAGGAGGTAATAACTCAAAATTTGCACCATATTGTACCATATTGTACATTTGTATATAGTTTTGGTTTTCATGTTTTACATTTTGGTTTTCTGTTTTCGTGCTTTGTCCTTAATTTTTGGTTTTGTTTTGCATTTTTGTTAGTTTGCATTAAGTTAGATTTGGTTTATGTTTTTTGTATTTTTGTGTTGTGGGTTGTTCCCTTGTTTTGATGTGATGTTTCGTGGTCGCTAATTTATGGCCTCTTGCCCATTTTTTGTGTTCCTTTGTTTAGTAGGTTGGAATATCTAATTTGAAAGTGGGTGAACCTAATAAAAGGGGGATGAATTATTTTGTGATCATGCTTAGATTTTGGGACTAAAATGGTGGAGAGTGGAACAATGAAACATTTCGCTAAAGCTCCACATGTAACTCACATATTAAAGGGTATTTCTGGAAGTCCTAAAGGATGAAGTTATCTTGGTTTGTAAATAAAGGTAAAAATTCAATACGCTCTATCTCTATGCTTCCTAACCCTAGTGATACATAAATGTTTGCAAAGCTATAAAAAAAAAAAGCATTGAAAATCTTGATCGAATCAATTACAAAGCCTAGTTAAACCCTATCAGAGCTATGGACTCCTGACTGGCAGTAGGTATCTGTCTAGACACAACCTGGTTATAAGAAAGGCTTTGCAAAGTATTAAATAAAACATAAGGGTGAGTTAGATAAACCCTACCATGGCTATAGACGCCTGACTGGCAGTGGGGCTCTGTCTGTAAAAGTTTTCTTTATGAGCCATGCTTCATAGCCTAAATGTAAACTAGATGAGGGAATCTGAAAGGTTTTTATAGGTGCAAAATGAATCATTATTTCACACATTGAGAAAAAATAGATGGATTAGTTGTTGTTTATTCAAATATGTTTACCCCCACCTTCTTAGGACATCGCTAAATAATTATATTTCACTAATATTTGATGTTCTCATTTCAGATTTGGGTTCTTCACCCGAAATGCTCATGAGCATTTCCCAGCAGAGTCACCATTTGTTGTGACTAGTGCACAACTAACCCCAAATTTGGAGACCCACCTTTAAATTTTGGTTTATTTGGAATTTTTCTCTCATTGAAGTGATAATTGCCACAGATATTTATCCATGAGCTTGCATTCCAAGGTCCACTTTTGGTTATGTCTTCTTGTCTCTGTTAATTTCGGTAAATCATCTTGGGTATGGGTCTGGTTTTGATTATTTGTTTGATTCAAGTCTTCATTGAGATCTAGTGTTTTGTGAGATTTGTTGGCTTTATTTTGGTTTGTTAGTGTTAATATTAGAGAATTTCATTAATGCTCACTTTTATAAAATATTTATTTATATATATACATATATATATATAGATTTTGATATATACTATATATTTATATAAATAAATAAAATAAACAAAATAATAAAAAAGTAATAAAAAAATAAACAAGGTATATATGTATTTATATATGTGATAAATATATATATAAATAAAAGGAACTCTTTTATTTTTATTGAATATAATTGTTGGTTCCAATAAATAAATCAAATGAAAATTATAAGAAAAATATAAATAATGAAATAAAATAAAAGGATAATTTAATAATAAAACATTTGTAAAGACTCGGATTAGTTTTTATAATTTTCCTATTAATGCATAATGTGTTATGGTATAATAAGTGGTGTTTTTGTATGCAGTGCAAAACAATATGCAGTGCAGAACAGACGAAATGTCGAACGAGGAGGGAAAATTTGATGACGCATGGAGGATCAAGAAAATATGTCTAGGGCATGAACGAGGACACAAAACTTGGGCAGATATGGGACAACATGCTCATGATATGGGTAGTTACGCACTGACATGGACATATACGATGGACCCGCGCATATGAAGTGGAAATCTAGCATGACTTGGTATTGCACGTGGACCTTCGAACGTGGAAGCACAGTGTGACTACGTAGAGGAGAAAACGATGAGCAATGGAGACCATTGCAGACCTAGCATGGAGTGTAGTGAGGAAATAACAATAGCTAAGGGGAGGATTCAGACACACATATGGATTAATATTTCCTGGTCGAGCGATACCGACGTTGACGAATCAAGAATCCAGTAGTCTAGAGAGTGATGTGATTGATGGAATACAATGTAGAATATTGTATATATGTAGACATGGTGGGAAGTTTATATGAAACCCTAATGGTTTAGACATTATAGATGAAGGTAGAGTTATCATCTTTAATGGTGTGGATGTTGTCTCGTCTTTAACCAAGCAAAAATGGGCATCAAACTTTGTAGTGTACATATACCGAAATGGAAACTATGATGGAGTTGACTGTATGGTCTAGGTGGTGTCAGAGCTTTTGGAAAATGGAGGCAGCATCGGCAATGGAGGAAAGAAACATGGTGACCAGGCTACAAACTTGATTCGTATAGGTGGAATTATATCAATAAAAGCATCAGAACATCATAGTAATCGACATCGTCGCAGGGTCGAAGCCATTACCATCGCCTACACTATGATAATGATGGACAAACACACCGACCCGGCCCTACATATATGTTCCAATACCATATGGTACAAAAAGGACATCAATTGTGACCAAAGAGCAAGAAAACATGGCAGTCCAGCATGGTTATGTTGGGCAGCACCGAGGGGATGTTGCTGCGTAGACGAAGGGCATCAATGCGGTAATCATGTGGAGCATTGGTTACATCAAAAACTATCACCTAAGGTAGTAGTTGTATAATGGTGCACACCGAAGGATGAGTGGTATAGTTGAATTTTAGAGGTAAATGTAGATTTCGGATGTAGTCTCTAAAAATACACGTCATCAAGAGAAAGTCATCGAGTCCACACATGTGGAATAGTTTGGGGTATATAAATATAATAAATGGCCCTATGTTCATAGGTTTGCAATGAATGAAGGTAGGGGTGTATTCATCGATGTGCATATCATGGGCCCTACAATAGCATCCACATTAGACATAGAATGGGATTCATAGTCTAGAGTGATTGAGCATCATTTCGTTCCCTGCAATGGTGGGCACCCACCTAATACAGTTGGATATTTACACAACATGATGTCTACAATAGTGCTGAGGAGACAAAATTGCACTATTCTCTAATGACCATAGATCTCACACTCGATTTCATAAATGGTGACATGGGCAGTGTGAGGTGATTACCTTTAGAGGTATAAAATTGTTCAACATTGTTTTTTATCAATGTTTTTAGCATGGCAATGGGAGTAGCACACATTCATTGTGGGATCAGACTGTCATAAGTTCCAGGGTGAGCAATGAAGTAGGTTAGGTACCAATCACAATGCCAGATGAGGTGAAACAAAAAGACAGGATGCAGATTTCAAATACTCCATAAAAAAATAGAAAGAGGGGGATTTATTTTTGGAAGGCCAGATGCTGCTAGAATTGGGATGTAAACAAAAATATTTTTGTTTATTTTGATGCAAACGTTGTAGGATTTCTACACCTTGTGAGAAAAATAAGAGGAGAGTCATTTTTGGGTGTTTTAATTTAATGTCCATCTTTCTTCTCTCTGCTTTTTGGATTTATAGGCAATGTTTAATGCATTTTATGGTTGCATTGTTGAATATATAAAAACAGAGAAGTCATTTTATTCCTTAGAAGCTTGCATCTAACTTATTTCGAGATGTGCAAATGTAGTTCCGGTTAGGTTGGGTTATGTTCAAAAACTCTCATATCTCGAGTGTTGCATGATATGATAGTATGAAACTGTTATTAGTTTATTTTTTGAATTTTTTGGATTTTTTTGGTAGATAAGATACTATAGCATTAATACCGACTTTTACAGGTTGATCCAAAGCCTTTTACAAAAATCAGCCCAGGGCTATTGATGAACATGTCCTTACTAAGGATCCTATATATGTAAAATCTACATGCCGTAGCGTGTTATAAAAAAGAAACTTCCCATACAACATTTTGGGTATACCCCGAGAAAATACACCTGCATCATAATTACCAAAAAATAAACAGACACGGATCTCTTCTTTGAAATAGTGGAGAAACAAAAAGCTGCAGACACACATAACAGAGTACTGAAAAAAACTCCCAAAATATCTGTATTGATAGTTACTCTAAATAATTCTTTGGTAATTACTTTCTTCCGTATATGACATGCTTTAGGACCACATCCCATCTTGGCCAATCAACCTTGGAGAAGTGAACATGCTGGCTAGATTTATGGCAATGGCTATCTAGTGGTCCACGTGGATCTGGTTCGAAGTCTTATATTGTCATTCCTTTCCTGCCCTGTGATTATCAACCAACCTCAAATTACTAATATGACTAGGAGCCATGTTATATGACATGTGACTATCCCCATTAGTCTTTGTGGTATTTCCAAGCAGCATCCATGAAGACTGACAGCTCGGATAATTTTTATAATGAGTTCATTTCAAAAAAGAGGCAGGAATACTCCTAGCCTTCGAACTTATAGTGCCTTCCCTGTTGGTAAATTTTACTATCATTTTTAGCATTCTTGTTGAATAATCTCCTCTACTTCACTTAGGACACCGTGTTCCCATTTGAAAATTTCATCACCATTGACACCCAAATTGGCCAGCTTATCAGCAATTTTGTTAGCTTCCCAAAAGACATTTTGGGCTTTTTTGTCATGTATTCCTTGAAAAAGGATCCTTGCCTCTTCAACAATTGTTTTAATCCTCTAAGGAGGTGTTTTACAATTATTGAGGAGATTTATAACATGCATAGAGTCTCCTTCTATGATAAAATTACCTTCTAAGTCTTGAGTCATTTGAAGGCCTCTCCACATAGCTCTAGCTTCAGCTTCATTGTTCATCCTTGTTCCCAAATATTTAGAAAACACAAGCATCATATTCCCATTATGATCTCGCACAATACCGCCAGCGCCTACTCTGCCAAGATTTTTCTTAGCTGCTCCATCAAAATTAAGCTTAAACCAACCCTTAGGAGGTGGGGACCACTTAAAATTAGCTCTGGGTTGACTACCCTAGGCACAGACTCATCTAACAAGGTTAAGCTTAAATATTGAGCAATCGTGGGCTCCTACAAATGAGGTTTACGACTATAAAAAGGGATAAGGTTCACATTCTTGTTGTCAAAGGATAGGATCCTGGCAATGATATTTTGATGATCATGGATAGACTCATTAAAGACTCTATGGTTCCTTTCTAACCACACCTGCCAAAGATAGTGATTGAGATAAATTTTCCACATGTATCTAAGTGTTTGGCTTGAAAAGGGGCAACACTGGATGAACAAATCAAGTACGATGGCTGGTTTAACCCAGGATATATTGAAGGCCTAAAAAACCCCACTTAGGACAATCAAGGAAAAGGTAACTCAAGGAAAATGTGATAAATGGTCATCCAATTAGCCCTGCATAGATAACAACGATTAGTGATACAAATACCTTTACGCATCATATTATCAATGGTTAGAATTCTTCCTTGGATAACCAACCATGAAAATATTGCAATTTTTGGAATTAAATTTTTTATCCAAACTAAGTCCTTTTGGAGGACAAAATCCTCGTCATCAAGTAGAAGCTTGTAAGTTGATTTAACAGTGAACTACCCATTTTTCGTAGGAGCCCAGGTCACTTGATCTTCCTTGGGTCTCATGGGGATAAACTATTTCCCAAGAATATTACAAATATCATTTGATTCCACTTGAAATCCCTGAATCCTTATTTGTTTCCACTTCATTCTGCCTCTATCCTCAACCATATAAATGGAGACTTTTTTACCAATGAGTTCTTCTGTGATATCTCTGATTCGAGCTAAGTTAGGATATTGTGTCAGTGGTTCATCCTTAGCCCACCTGTCATTCCAACAATTTATCCTCTCACCATTGACTAAAACCCATCTTAAACTTTTTTTGATGATTTCCTTAAAATTGAGAATTGCTTTCCAAAAAGCAGAACCTCTGATTAGAACTGAGTCACTTAGAAATTCCATATTTTGAAGATACTTTCATTTTATTATAGCTATCCATTCATTTTATTCATCAAAAATGAGGTGCCATGCCTACTTAGCTAGTAAAGCTAAATTCATATGAGAAATTATCCTCAAACCTAAGCCCCCATTTTCCTTGGGTCTGCACACTTTGGTCCATCCTACAAAGTGTATCCTTTTTTTCTCCTCTGATCCAATCCATAAAAATTATTTTTGGAGTTTCTCAATTTTCTAGAAAACTTTCACAGGGGCTTTGAAAATGGAGAGGAAATAGACTGGAATGCTCTAAAGAGAGCCCTTAGTGAGGGTCAACTTTCCTGCTTGAGATAGAAGATGACCTTTCCATCCAACAAGTTTTTTTTTAATTCTTTCAATAACCCTGTCCCACATTGACTCTCTCAAAGAACCAATGAAAATAAGGAGACCAAGATACGAAGTGGGGAGGTTTGCTATATCATACCATAAAATTTATGCAATCCTTCCTTACCTCTGAATGGGGGTGTTCAAGAAATATAACTTGCTTTTACTTAAATTAACTTTCTGACCATCAACGTCATCGTAGAGTTGCAAGATGTATTTAATTCTTTTGGCCTTAACCACCGACGCCTTAGTCAATAGAAGGGTATCATCAACAAATTGTTGGTGAGAAACAGCCCTAGTGAGAGATGTTGCCTTGATTCCTGATATTAGCCTTGAACTACAAGCATTTTTTATGGTTCTGCCTAAAGCTTCTGCCACAATTATGAATAACATAGGACTGATAGGGTCCCCCTGCCGAATTCCTCTACGACTTTGAAAGTAACCAGCAGTTGTTTCATTAACCAGAATCAAGAACCATGCTTTATAAATGCATTATTTGATAAAATTAACCCATTGGTGGTGAAAATCAAACTTAATGAGGACATCAATCATAAATTCCCAATTTAGCTTGTCAAATACTTTGTTCATATCAAGCTTGAGGGCAAAAACAGACCTGTTAGTCTTATGAGCAGAGTGTAGAGATTAATGAACTATGATAACTCCATCCAAGATTGATATGCCCTAGACAGAGCTTCCTTGGCATGGATCTATGATGCGGGGCAGAAAATCTCTAATTCTATTTGCAATGGCTTTAGTTAGAATCTTGTAAGAAACATTGCACAGACTTATTGGCCTGAAATCAGCCATAGATTCAGGGGTTTGCTTCTTAGGATTTAGAGAAATAAAATTAGAGTTGATACCTTTTGGGATATGATTTCTTTCTTGGAATTCTATGATAGTAGAAATTACATCCTCACTTACGATGTCCCAAAAATCTTGATATAAATGAGGGGGAAAGCCATCGGGTCTCGGGGCTTTGTCTGCCTCCATGCTAAACAAGGCTTCCTTAATTTCCTCATCAGAAAAGGGAGCTAGAATATTAAGGTTTATAGCCTCATTTATTATGATAGGAATGGATTGCAAGATAATATCTTTGGCCTCCTCATTGCACTGTGATTCCTGACCAAGGATAGAATTGAAATAAGTTACTACCTCCTTTCTGATTTCTGTTAAGTCTTGAGTAATAAAACCATCTGCTTTTTTAAAAAAAATTATCTTGTTATTGCTTCTATTTCTAAGCATGGTGACGTGAAAAAACTTATAATTTGAATATCCATATTTCAACCAAAAAGCCCTTGATTTTTACCTCCAATAGATTTCCTCAGGCCAAAATGTTATGAAATTCTAGTAGTTTTGTTCGTTCCTCCTGCCTGGTAGTTTCATCAGCATCACGATGTTGAATCCTCTGATCAATTATCTTCAAAATTTCAACAACCTATTTTTTATTTTCAAAAAGGTTCCCAAAGACCTCTTTGTTCCAAGTTCAAAGCTTTTCCTTAACAAACTTTAATTTACCAACAATTTTAAAAGCTGCACTACCCCTGACAAGTTGCTACCACCACTGAATTAAGTTATCTCTGAAAATGGAATATTTGATCCACATAGATTGAAATATGAAAGGTTTCTTGAAGGACAGAGAGTTAGGGATCTCCAAAAAAATGGGATTATGATCAGAGGTAATTTTATGAAGGGCTTGCAAGGTAGAATCATCAAACAGAGTTGTAGCCTCCTTTGATAGAAAAACCTGTCAAGCCTTTCTTGAATGAGATGACACCCTATCCATCGATTGCTCTAGGTATATTTAGCTCCTCTAAGTTTTACATCCATCAACATGTTGGAGTTCACAAAGTCATTGAACTCATCCATGCTCCTGATAGGTGGTCCATTTCCACACATTTTGTCTGAAGGGTAAAGAGGAGTGTTAAAATCCCTAGCCAAAATCTAGGGGACATTATGGAATATTTCACTTAGATTGCCTAAGTACTCCCATAGTAGAGCTCTCCCTTGAATTGAAGTCGAGGCATAAATATTTGAAAGGATCCACGACCTGTTGTTGTTTATTTCCTTAAATAAAACACTAAGAACCTTGTCATCTTTCTTAATAATGGTACCTTCTACTATCTTGGGATCCCACAAAGTCATAAGGCCTCCAAACGCTCCTCTGGCTGATTTGTAACAAATTTTTTTGCTACTTTTTTTGACTGAATCTAATCAGTTTTTATTTCTTGCAACATGATAATAATTGGATTCACTTGATTTCTTATTGCACTGACTTCCCTGTGTTTGGGTAGGCCATTGAGGCCTCTCACGTTCCATGAGAGGAACTTCATTTAGATTTTTTTGGATTTCTTCCTCTCCCCCTCCCTTGAGGGGGTTTTCCTAATTTGTTATCTTCAAAACCCGGAATAACCTGTTGAAACAAGGTTCTCTATTTTCTATTGGCAATGTCATTATCAATTTTAATTTTTTGATTCTCAGCATTTGATATTCTCCCTCTTCTCTTTTCACTACTAAAATCTATAAGAGACTTCACAGTACTCTTGGTTTGTTTAGGACTAAACTGGGGGGAGGCAATTTGTTGAAGAACTGGACTGCCATATTCCTCAGTCTAAAGAGTTTCACATATCTCCACCCCTACATCCAAATATTCTCCTTTTCATGTATTCCCTTGGTCTACAGGATGGCCCCTCAGTAGGATTCACATGGCTCCTAGTGATGATGTTAGAGAGATGAGATTTTTTATTTTCCAATGCCTCAACTTTCTTCCTAAGTTCTTCAGCATTAGGGTTTGGCTTTGGGATGCCCATTGGGATTGAATTATTTTTAGCATTGGGTTTTAAGGATCCCAACTTGGATGGGGATTATAGATATCAAGCATTAGGGTTTGGCTTTGTGATGTCCATGGGGCTTACAGTAATTTTAGCATTAGGGTTTGAGGATCCTAACTTGGATGGGGATTCTAGAGAGTTAGAAAGTTTAGCCTAAAGGTTCTGGGCTTCCATGTCTTTTTATAATCCTTCGACTCCCATATTAGATAGAATTGAAAATTTATTTGAAACTAGAGAATTGGAACTTACCTGATTATTTTGGCTGCCAACAACCTGTTGTTTTCCTTTGTATTGCTGGGACCCTACACCCTCTCTTTTATTTTTTGGTTAGATGTAGTTTTCCTGATTGAAATCACCTCTGCCAGGGAAACTCCTCAAATTTCCTTTGTCTAGCATTCCCTACTTCTGATTTTCTCTATTCATTTCCAGGTTAGGGCACTGATTGCATATATGTCCTTGATTTTTACATTCTACATAGAATGTCGGTCTGTTCTCGTATTCTATCAATTTTTTTTTATAGTATTATCCATACTCTAGCTCCACAAACCTTGGTAATTCATTATCCAAATTAGCATTTACACAAATTCATGCATGAGTCATCCTTATCCTGGCCAAGTTCGCATGGTCAATGGAGATCAGGTCCCCTATAGTTCTGGCTATGCCTATATCCAATATTCATTGAAGAACTAGGTAGGTAGACTAGGGAGACAAACCCAAATAGGGATAATGTTACTATTTTGCTTTTCAGGGTCAAAATATTCACCCCATCGTCTGAGAAAAGGCTCCTTTTGCCTAGAAACCAAGGACCTCTTGTTAAAATGTGGTTAGCATCCTCCATGTTATTAAAACGGATAATGAAGAACCCTCAAGTTAGAGCTACCAACTCCAAGCTGCTTACCGATCACCATTTACCCGTTGCGCAAGCCCTGATAGTCTCCATGTCCGGCCTACCTCCCAAAAACTTGCCTACCAATGAAAGAAAAGAGCTGATGGAACTTGTCGGGGCCAAAATTTTATTATTTACTGGAACTAGGGACGGAAGAGAGAGAACCTTCTTTCTTTTTCCTCTAAGAGTCTCAGTAAAAGATAGCCACTTCTTGGGCCTCGCATTGTCCTTCGTATATTTTTTTTCAGGGTCTTTATGAGGAGGGTCGGGCCCCCACGTGATGTCCGCCTCCAAATCTGTCGTAGCCTAACCACATTCCTCTGGATCCTTGCTTGATCCATGCTTGAGGTTCCCACCCACCCCTTCCGTACATGCTTTACCTCTACCGCCTTGGTTGAGATTCCTGCCCATAAAATTCAAACCCTCACTCTCGTCGCACCCGCTAAATCTCAGCTTACTCATGGTGATCATAATTCCATATCGGATTTTCTGCATTTTATTTTTATTTCCAGATTTTACATTTATTATTCTAACCCTACTTTTTGCATATTTTTTAAAACTTCAAGGATTAAAATAAAAATAAAAATGACAAAAATAAATACATGGGTGTGAATATTGAGTTACAATATTTCATCTGAAACAAATTTGAACTCATTCCGAAGCCATTTCGATTTTATAAAAATTATTAAAAATTGTTGTTTTATAAGGATTTTTATAATTTCAGAATTTTATTTTTTCACATTTTGAAGGTAAATCAGATTTTTTTAGCTTTACATTTTTATTTGCAAGCATAAATGAACTTCCCTTTATGAAAATTGCAATTTCATTAAAGGGGGTTAATTTTAATGGCATTCCATAAGCTATTAGTTTTTGTCACATCCCTGTTGCTTGATATCTTTTTATTTGGAAGAATGTGATGTTGCGTTGAGTTTTGTGATGCAGGCATAGGTTTACGCATGGAGGCGAAAGAGAGTAACCACCCCGATGGAGACTGAGGTTGAAAGGCATCAGGTAGGTGGGATATGATGTTGTGCTTCATCGCACCTTGGCCAGTGGATACATGGAAGTCCACCGTAGAATTTGCATATGAATCATTCTGACTGTTGATGCATTAGAGCATGTGTGTGATTGCACTTCGTACAAGGTCACTACTGCATTCTTACATATTCTTTGATGTTGTGTGCTTTTCTTGTGTGCTCCTTGTTGTTGTGTAATGTCAATGTTAAGTTTAATAAATGGGAAGAATAAAAAAAATATAAATTAATAAAAAGTAAAAAAATATAGATATGTTGTTTGTTTTTGCTTGGAAGAAAACTCATGTATTGTAAAACAACATATATATATATATATATATATATATATATATAGGAAATTATGAATAATAATAAAACATAATTCAAATGATATTTAATTTGAATATATATATATAAAAAAAAGAATTACCTTGATAGTTGTTATATGGAGAAAGCTAATGTAAAACATATCAAGAAGGCGTCAATGAAGTCATCAAGTTTAATGATGATTAAACGACCAACCACTAAGACCACTCTCCTCCACTCGGAGAAGGAGAAAAATAAGCTATACTTGTCTGTGTATGGGTAAAAAAAAATGATCTGGCATAACAAACCATGTAAGGCGTCACCTTGGGATGGCGGAGAAAGTTTCTTTTAATGATAACGAAAACGAAGAAGAGGGATATCATCTCCGACATTGAGGAAAAGAGTGGTTGGGGATACGGATGCAAGTGAAGAGAACTTGAAGAGGGTGTTGAACAGTTAGTTGCAGCATTGGGGTAATTGGCTAGTGGTAAAGTGGTCAATCGGAGCGCTATGTAACTAGGTAGACACTTGAGTTATGGTAATAGAAGTATGCTACTTGTGAGATATGTTTCCTATGCTGCCATTGTTGAACTGCATGCTCTTTTTGTGTGATTAATTGCTGCCATATTGCCGCTATTGGTTTTTTTAAATAACTTGTGGAAAACTCTCTCATGATGATATATTTTTGATTCTGAAAATCATAGCACTTAGTTTTAATGAATTGATGGGTCATTATTTTCCAGATATGGCCTTTATAGTTTGTGTGCTTACATGAGAGGAGATTTTCAATGAATCTGAAATATTGCTATATCTTGCATGCCTATGCATTGCTTGAATGGGAAATTCTTTTATTAAAATCTGAATCGTTGCTATAACATGTATGCCTGTGTGGGAAATATTTTATTAAATCTAAAAAGAGCTTGATAGCTTGCATGCTCTATGTATTACATGAGTGGGAAATCCTTTATTTAAATATGAAAAGAGCTTGATAGCTTGCATGCTCTATGTATTGCATGAGTGGGAAATCCTTTATTTAAATCTGAAAAGAGCTTGATAGCTTGCATGCTCTGTGTAATGCATGAGTGGGAAATATTTTTATTTTAAAAAATCTGAAAAGAGCTCGATAACTTATATGCTCTGTGTATTGTATGAGAGGGATTTATTTTATTAAAACCTGAAATGGGTTCTAAGTTTGCTTGCTCTATGTGAGTGTGAATCCTTATTAAAATCTGAGAAGGTTTCCATAGCATATGTGTGTTGTGCATGAATGTTGTTTGCATATAGATGCATTCTATGGCCAAGATGATCCCATACTCTCACCTTTAGACTCATGTCTTTTCCCTGATCGGGTGGTCTGCTGAAGGCAATGGAGATGTTTGCCGAGTTCTAGCTTGCACAAGAGCCATGGTACTGTAGCCATTTTCTGAAAGAACAGTAATATGTTGTCTATAAAACAAATGGTTCTTATTTAGTTATATGCATACTCCGACAATTTATATGAGAGTGATTTGTGAGCCAAGTCTGGCCATATATTTTATTCCTCGAAGTGAATGAGCAGAGATGTGTCATGAGGATATAAATGTATTCATTTCTATTAAGGATATGCATATTTAAACTTTCAGATTTATGTGGATAAGGGAAGCCATAGATTGTGTTCACCTATAGTTTCTTTGTGACTGTGTTGTCAATCGAATTGTATTGAAATATTTTAAATATCAAAGGAACCTCCTCATATAATTGCAAGTCATTTTCGTGTGTTGTTCAATCTCTGAAATATGAGGAAACTTGAACTATGTTGGATTGAAATGATATCTGAAAAGAGCAATGTTATAATAGGAAGTCAGATGTTTTTTATATATATATGCTGAAAATTATTTGAAAAGAATCATAGGAAATAAAGGAATGTTCATTTTCCAAGATAGACATTTCAAAAAAAAAAAAACAAGTATACTCTCAGCTCTAAACAACCTCTAAGATAGTAGACAATCCAACTGATAAATATAAATATTGTCGAAGAAATACACCTAATGGAATCATTGTTATGTTCAAAAGACTTTGTCATCTCTTTCCTTCAAATAAGAAAAATATATCTTTCTTTTAAGATGAGGATATGTTTAGATAGTAAGGTCTTTTTAAAAGACGAGAATATGACTTGGAAGCTTGTTTAAGATGCGTGTTTGATAATGCATAGAGTTGAGATAGAGTACATTGATGTGTCGGTTGATATTTAAATAATTTTAAAGAGTTCTTTTCTTAGAGCTTATAAATTAAAAAAAATTCTTTCTGAAGATAGGAATAGTAAATGGGTATGTGTTTCTTTTAATAAGTTGTTGACTTGCTAACGGACTCCTTAGTTAAGTTATGTGAATATATGTTTTAAACTTGGTGAATATATATGGACTGTTTCATTATTATTTAGATTTACTTAGTTAGGCATCATAAATTTTCTAGTTATATGATTGTACAAAGAAAAAGCTTCAATGTTTATGCTATATGAAAACTTATGTTTTTGTTGATGGAAAAGGGTGTAATCATGATAATTCAAGCATAAACCAAATTTTAAACCATATGGAAACCCTTGCCTGAAGAAATAAAGAGTTTTAATGAAGTCAATAGGAATAAAACTTCAACTCTTGCATTGAGAGCTAGTGCTTATCGAGGAGGGCACTAACCCAATTCTTGCATTGAATCACACCCATTTGCATTGAGAGCAAGTGCCTATCGAGGAGGATAGCACTAACCCAACTTCGATGGCCAGCGGTGGTGGAAACCATGTATATGTGTTTCTGATATTCAGCCAAGCATTTGGACAGAGGTTCCATGCTATTGAGAGCAAGAGATGATGGTATGGGATATTGTCTCTGGAACACATAGATGGTACGTGGGGATTCTCACAACCTGCTCTGATTGTGGAATCGCCAACTAGACTCATAACCAGAGAGCTGGTATATGAGGTTGGAAAGTCTAGTGGTAGATGGGATGGGTAGCATTACCATCAATCGAAGCTGGAACTGAGTAATCTAGTTCAGAAGCCATGCAATGGTGAACCCTGACTAAACTTTAGTTGAAAGTCAATGGTTAGTCACAGGCATAAATACGCTAGTTCCAAAGCGTTATCCTATTAATTGTATGGGTCAATGGACTCTCATGGACATGAGTGGGATTGTGAATCCATGTCCATCATACTTTGGAATAGGGGAGTTAAGGCATCCACCCTTTCAGGTGATATGGGCCTTGGAAGGGCAAACCCCATGCCAAGAACAAGAGATACCCATGAAAGGGGTAAAGTTCTGACTAAGGCAATGTATTACGGGAAGTTGGTCGGTCCCGAGCACTTAAGACACCAGCTGCAGTGGTGAATAATCTTGAAGTGTGATAACATTATGCCATGTACAAATATCTAGTTGGGTAAAACAATAATTATGTGCAATTTTTAATTATGCTCTCAATAAAAATTTTGTGTTTGTGTGTTTTCACAATCGGTGAGTAGACCAGGTTGTGACAGTTGGTATCAGAGCCTAGGTTGTGAAACCTTGGCTAATGAACATGAATAGCTATTTTGACATAACTCTTTTGATGCCAGGTATGGCAGGTACCTCGCAGAGGACCAGTGTTAATCTGCAAGAGGAAAATGTAGAAGTTCCAAGAGTGGGAACGAGATGACTCATAAGGGAGTCTGAAAGGGTGCAAGTTGCTAATATACCATGATGAGTGGTCAGAAGAGAGAAAGAGCCTGTAGCTACGAGAGCTACATAGAATGATGAAAATATGGCTCAAATGATTCAAATGATGCAGGGGCAATTGAATCAACAACATGAGCAAATGGAAATCCAAAAAACTCAGATGAGTGAGTATATGGATCAACAAAGGGCACAGATGGCCCAACAACAAGAATTAATCACCCAACAGTAGAAAGTCATTGAAAATTTGACTAATAGAAGGGGAGCTGAAAGAGTAAGTGAATTTCTAGAGGGTTCCTCGAGAAGGAAAGTGGGTGAAGAATTGAAAAAGGAAATCAAGAAATTGGATATATCCAAATTCGATGGAAGAGGTGATGGTGAAACCATTGTCAATTGGCTAAGTGAAGCCGAAGGATATTTTGTGATCCAACCTCTTTGTTCAGAATCTAAAACTACATGGGCAGTGGCACATTTAGAGGGTCCTGCAAGAGACTGGTGGACCACGTACAAGAAAATTACTCAGAAGGAAGTGACAGATATACCCTGGGAAGAATTTGAAGGAGAATTTAAAAATCGCTTTCTTACTGAACAATTCTATATTGAGAAACATGGAGAGTTCACCAACTTAAGACAAGGCAATATGATGGTAATTGAATATTACCAGAGGTTTGTGCAACTTCTTAAATATGCCCCAAAATTTGATGGGCAGGAAAATTTCAAAGCTCATAAGTTTGTTATGGGGTTACACCCAAAATACAGTCAACCGATGGGAAGAAAAGTACCTCAAACACTATTAGTTGCTTATGACGCTGCCCGATATGAAGAATCAAGCCAAAAAGAGGTAAAGGCTTACTACCAACAAGTCAAAAAAGAAAATTCAAAGAAAAGAAAGTACCCCAAGAAAAATAGAGGTAAATATCAGTATAAGAAATTTAGATATGGAGGGCGTAACAGATATGATAGCAGAAACAAGGGTAAATTCCAAGGGAACAGAGGGCAGCCAGATCGAAGGAATTTCTAGGAGAAGAAAAACAACAATAGAGAATAGGGTAAAAATGGTAATCAGAATAAGGAAAGTGATAAACAAAAGAATGATGGACCAAATACATGCTTTGCATGTGGAGCACTAGACCATTTTTCTAGACAATGCCCTAACAGAGTAGATCGTAGGAATTCCATTGAGGGAGCACCACACAAAATTTTTACTACCACAGGTACTCCTAACCTTTTGGGGCAAGCTACCCCATTTTTTATTAAAGGAAAACTAGGAAAAAGAGATGTACAAATTTTAATTGATAGTGGTGCTACAAATAGTTTCATCTCCAATAGTATATTGAGGGACATACCAGTTAAACCTAGGGTTATGGCAAGAGGGTGGCAAGTTGAGTATGGCTCAGGATAAACTTACTTAGTCAACCAGTGTCTATTTGATCCACAAATAGAAATACCCTAGGGAAAAATTAGTTGGCACCTGTATGTGGCTCCTTTGCATGCATTTGACATAGTCCTAGGAGTGGACTGGCTTAAAGCTCATAAGGCCCTTCTAAATTTTGAGGAAATATGGTTGGATTATACGGATGATGCTAACCGGTGAATCCGTATCCACTACAATCGAACATCCCTTGAGCCTCATTTGATGACCGCCATGTAGGTCAAAAGATCCTGGAGGAAAGGATGTAAACTGTATGTGGTTAAATTGAACAAAAAGGAGGAAACTGACTCAAGTTTCACATTATTTCAGCAATACCTAGTGTTAAATGAATTTAGGGATGTTTTTCCTGAGGATTTTTCTGGATTACCTCCAAAAAGAGAATTTGATTTCTCAATCGAGCTTATGCCAGGAGCAACCCCAGTAGTTCGAACCCCTTACCATATGACACCTCTTGAATTGCAAGAGCTTAAGACACAACTACAAGACTTGTTAGAGAAAGGGCACATTAAACCTAGTGTCTCACCCTAGGGAGCACCAATACTATTTGTTAAAAAGAAGGATGGATCCTTGAGACTATGCATTGATTATAGAATGCTCAACAAGATGATAGTTAAGAACAAATATCCCTTGCCCATAATTGATGATCTATTTGACCAATTGAGAGGAGCTACAATCTTTTCAAAGATTGATCTTAGGTCAGGATATCACCAGTTAAGAATCAGGGAGGAGGATACCTATAAAACTACTTTTAGAACTCGATATGGACATTATGAGTTCACAGTATTACCATTTGGGTTAACAAATGCACCAACTACATTTATGAATTTGATGAATAGTGTATTTTAAGAATAGTTAGACAAATTCATGTTAATATTTCTGGATGATATCTTGATTTACTCTCAAAGCAGAGAAGAACATGACCAACACATGAGGATAGTGTTGGAAATCCTCAGAAAGAATCAATTGTATGGGAAATTGTCCAAATGTGAGTTCTATACATCACAAGTTCAGTATTTGGGACACATTATTTCAGCTGATGGAATAGTTGTAGATCCTAAGAAGATTGAAGCTATAATGAATTGGCCAACCCCAACCAATGTATCAGAAGTAAGAAGTTTTATGGGAATGGTTGGTTATTATCGATGATTTGTTAAGGGATTTTTGAAGGTTGCATCTCCTATTACTAATTTGAAAAGAAAAGGGAAAGATTTTAGGTGGATGACACAGTGTGAAGAAGCCTTCAGAGTTCTTAAGGAAAAGTTGACAACTGCACCTATACTAAAAATAGTTGACCCGAGCAAATCATTCACTATTTGTATTGATGCCTCATTGGAAGGATTGGGTGGTGTGTTGATGCAAGATGAGGTTGTAGTAGCATATGAGTCCAGGAAACTCAAGAAACATGAAATAAACTATGCTACCCATGATTTAGAGCTAGCAGCAGTAGTTCATGCTCTTAAGATATGGAGACATTATTTGTTAGGAAAGCCTTTTGAGCTTAAAACCGACCATCAGAGCTTGAAATATATTTTTACTCAACCTCTGTTAAATTCCAGACAATGAAGATGGATGGAGTTTCTAGCTGAATATGACTTTGGTATTGAATATATCAAAGGGAAAGAAAATAAATTGGTAGATGCTCTTAGCAGAAAAAGACATATAGCAACACTTACAAAATGTCAGTATGATCTAAAGGAACAGATCAAGGAAATGCAAAGAAGTGATGAGTTTTGCAATCAATGCCGCAATAAGGTTGAGCGAGAACCTGAACGGCACAAAGATTATAGTATTAAGAAAAATCTGGTATGTTTTCGTAACAAAGTAATAGTACCTAATAATGAGGGACTAAAAAGAACTATCCTGCAAGAAGCTCATTATCCATCATATTATCCAAGTATAATTAAAATGAGAGAAACTTTGAGAAAATACTATTTTTGGCCTGGAATGAAAAATGATGTAGTACAATTCATTGCTAAATTCTTGGAATATCAAAAGGTTAAGGAAAAACACCACCCCCCCCGAGAAAACCCCCCCCCCTCTTCGCCCCCCAAAAAAAAAAAAAAAAATTTTTTTTTTTTTTTTTTTTTCCCCCCCCCCTAAACATTTTTTTTTATTAGTTTTTTTTTTGGGGGGGGATAAGTTAACTAAAGTAGCACATTTTATACCAGGCAGCATACATGATGATGCATCAGCCATAGCGCAAAAATTTGCTCATGAAATTGTAAGATTACATGGTTTTCCTAAAATAATTATCTCGGATAGAGATTCAAGATTTACCTCTAAGTTTTGGTAAGCTTTGCACCGAGCCTAGGGAACAAAGCTCAATATCAGCACCACCTATCATCCTGAGATGGATGGGCAGACCGAGAGGGTCAATCAGGTGCTAGAAGATATGTTGTGCATGTATTGCATGGATCACCAGAATAAATGGGAAGATTATCTCTTCCTGGTGGAATTTTCTTATAATAACAACTACCATACCATGTTGGGCATGTTCCATTTTGAGGCTCTATATGGGC
This sequence comes from Wollemia nobilis, assembly GCA_028583015.1. NCBI lineage: Eukaryota > Viridiplantae > Streptophyta > Pinopsida > Araucariales > Araucariaceae > Wollemia > Wollemia nobilis. The sequence continues at coordinate 11,232,317 of JAQPPZ010016890.1, forward strand.
GTAGGTGCAGGACACCATTAACATGGGATAATTTGGATGATCGAGAGGTGATCGATCTTGAAGCTATTAAAAATATGGAGATCCAACTTAAGGAAATTTGTCAATGACTTCACGAAGTCGTTGATCGCCAAAAGAGTTATGCTGACTTGAAAAGAACCCCCCGAGAATTTTTTGTAGGTGATAAAGTCTTCCTTAGAGTCAAACCGACCAAAAGTTCAATCAAATCCACCAAATTAAGTTCTAGATATGTTGGTCCTTTTGACATTGTTGACAAGATTAGTCCTATCGCCTACAAACTTGCCTTGCCACCAAATCTATCCAAAATCCATAGTGTTTTCCATGTGTCTCTCCTTCGCAAATATGTTGTTGACCCATCACATGTTTTGGATGTGTCACATTTGTAGACATCAGACCCGCAGCTCATCGAGGTTCGACCAGTTAAAGTTTTGGGGTTCAGAACTAAACACTTGAGGAAAAGAACTGTGGAGCAATGTAGGGTTCAGTGGGACCACTACTCTGAGAAAAATGCCACCTAGGAAAATGTTGCAGACATGAGAGACCAATTTCCTTACTTGTTTGAAAATTGATAACCAAAAGACAATTTGCTATATGTATTGAGTTGTACATATTTTATTTTGATGTTGACATGTTGAGGTTGTTATGGCAATTGTGACTATTGTATAATTTTGATATATATATATACATATATGTATATGACCAGATGTTGTGGATATCTATATTTATATTTTCTAGTTAACACAGGGACTGTGTTAATTCCTAGTGGGGGAGTATGTCACATCCCTATTGCTTGATATATTTTTATTTGGAAGAATGTGATGTTGCATTGAGTTTTGTGATGCAGGCATAGGTTTACGTGTGGAGGCGAAAGAGAGTAACCACCCCTGATGGAGACTGAGGTTGAAAGGCGTCAGGTAGGTGGGATATGATGTTGTGCTTCATCGCACCTTGGCCAGTGGATACATGGAAGTCCACCATAGAATTTGCATATGAATCATTCTGATTGTTGATGCATTAGAGCATGTGTGTGATTGCACTTCGTACAAGGTCACTACTGCATTCTTACATATTATTTGATGTTGTGTGCTTTTCTTGTGTGCTCCTTGTTGTTGTGTAATGTCAATGTTAAGTTTAATAAATGGGAAGAATAAAAAAAATATAAATTAATAAAAAGTAAAAAAATATAGATATGTTGTTTTTTTTGCTTGGAAGAAAACTCATGTATTGTAAAACAACACACACACATATATATATATATATATATATATATATATATATATATATAGGAAATTATGAATAATAATAAAACATAATTCAAATGATATTTAATTTGAATATATATATATAGAAAAAAGAATTACCTTGATAGTTGTTATATGGAGAAAGCTAATGTAAAACATATCAAGAAGGCGTCAATGAAGTCATCAAGTTTAATGATGATTAAATGACCAACCACTAAGACCACTCTCCTCCACTCGAAGAAGGAGAAAAATAAGCTATACTTGTTTGTGTATGGGTAAAAAAAATGATCTAGCATAACAAACCATGTAAGGCGTCACCTTGGGATGGCGGAGAAAGTTTCTTTTAATGATAACAAAAATGAAGAAGAGGGATATCATCTCTGGCATTGAGGAAAAGAGTGGTTGGGGATACAGATGCAAGCGAAGAGAACTTGAAGAGGGTGTTGAATAGTTAGTTGCAGCATTGGGGTAATTGGTTGGTGGAAAAGTGGTCAATCGGAGCGTTGTGTAACCAGGTAGACACTTGAGTTCTGGTAATAGAAGTATGCTACTTGTGAGATATGTTTCCTATGCTACCATTGTTGAACTGCATGCTCTTTTTGTGTGATTAATTGCTGCCATATTGCCGCTATTGTTTTTTTTTAAATAACTTGTGGAAAACTCTCTCATGATGATATATTTTTTATTCTAAAAATCATAGCACTTAGTTTTAATGAATTGATGGGTCATTGTTTTCCAGAGATGGCCTTTATAGTTTGTGTGCTTACATGAGAGGAGATTTTCAATGAATCTGAAACGTTGCTATATCTTGCATGCATGTGCATTGCTTGAATGGGAAATTATTTTATTAAAATCTGAATCATTGCTATAACATGTATTCATGTGTGGGAAATATTTTATTAAATCTGAAAAGAGCTTGATAGCTTGCATGCTCTATGTATTACATGAGTGGGAAATCCTTTATTTAAATCTGAAAAGAGCTTGATAGCTTGCATGCTCTATGTATTGCATGAGTGGGAAATCCTTTATTTAAATCTGAAAAGAGCTCGATAGCTTGCATGCTCTGTGTAATGCATGAGTGGGAAATTTTTTTAAATATTTTTATTTTAAAAAATCTGAAAAGAGCTCGATAACTTATATGCTCTATGTATTGTATGAGAGGGATTTCTTTTATTAAAACCTGAAATGGGTTCTAAGTTTGCTTGCTCTGTGTGAGTGTGAATCCTTATTAAAATCTGAGAAGGTTTCCATAGCATATGTGTGTTGTGCATGAATGTTGTTTGCATATAGATGCATTCTATGGCCAAGTTGATCCCATACTCTCACCTTTAGACTCATGTCTTTTCCCTGATCGGGTGGTCTGCTGAAGGCAATGGAGATGTTTGCCGAGTTCTAGCTTGCACAAGAGCCATGGAGCTATAGCCATTTTTTGAAAGAACAGTAATATGCTGTCTATAAAACAAATGGTTCTTATTTAGTTATATGCATACTCCGACAATTTATATGAGAGTGATTTGTGAGCCAAGTCTGGCCATATATTTTATTCCTCGAAGTGAATGAGCAGAGATGTGCCATGAGGATATAAATGTATTCATTTCTATTAAGGATATGCATATTTAAACTTTCAGATTTATGTGGATAAGGGAAGCCATAGATTGTGTTCACCTATAGTTTCTTTGTGACTGCGTTGTCATTCGAATTGTATTTGAAATATTTTAAATATCAAAGGAACCTCCTCATATAATTGCAAGTCATTTTCGTGTGTTGTTCAATATCTGAAAGATGAGGAAACTTGAACTATGTTGGATTGAAATGATATCTGAAAAGAGCAATGTTATAATAGGAAGTCAGATGTTTATATATATATATATGCTGAAAATTATTTGAAAAGAATCATAGGAAATAAAGGAATGTTCATTTTCCAAGATAGACTTTCAAAAATAAAAAAACAAGTATACTCTCAGCTCTAAACAACCTCTAAGATAGTAGACAATCCAACTGATAAATATAAAGATTGCCGAAGAAATACACCTAATGGAATCATTGTTATGTTCAAAAGACTTTGTCATCTCTTTCCTTCAAATAAGAAAAATATATCTTTCTTTTAAGATGAGGATATGTTTAGATAGTAAGGTCTTTTTAAAAGACGAGAATATGACTTGGAAGCTTGTTTAAGATGCGTGTTTGATAATGCATAGAGTTGAGATAGAGTACATTGATGTGTCGGCTGATATTTAAATAATTTTAAAGAGTTCTTTTCTTAGAGCTTATAAATTTAAAAAAAAATTCTTTCTGAAGATAGGAATAGTAAATGGGTATGTGTTTCTTTTAATAAGTTGTTGACTTGCTAACGGACTCCTTAGTTAAGTTATGTGAATATATGTTTTAAACTTGGTGAATATAAATGGATTGTTTCATTATTATTTAGATTTACTTAGTTAGGCATCATAAATTTTCTAGTTATATGATTGTACAAAGAAAAAGCTTCAATGTTTATGCTATATGAAAACTTATGTTTTTGTTGATGGAAAAGGGTGTAATCATGATAATTCAAGCATAAACCAAATTTTAAACCATATGGAAACCCTTGCCTGAAGAAATAAAGAGTTTTAATGAAGTCAATAGGAATAAAACTTCAACTCTTGCATTGAGAGCTAGTGCTTATCGAGGAGGATGGCACTAACCCAATTCTTGCATTGAGAGCAAGTGCCTATCAAGGAGGATAACACTAACCTAACTTCGGTGGCCAGCAGTGGCAGCAATCGTGTATATGTATTTTCGATATTCAACCAAGCTTTTGGATAGAGGTTCCATGTTGTTGAGAGCAAGAGATGATGGTATGGGACATTATCTCTGGAACACATAGATGGTACGTGGGGATTCTCACAACCTGCTCCGATTGTGGAATCACCAACTAGACTCATAACCAGAGAGTTGGTATATGAGGTTGGAAAGTCCAATGGTAGATGGGATGGGCAGCATTACCATCAATCGAAGTTGGAACTGAGTAATCTGGTTTAGAAGCCATGCGATGGTGAACCCTGACTAAACTTTAGTTGAAAGTCAATGGTCAGTCACAGGCATAAATATGCCAGTTCCAAAGCGTTATCCTATTAATTGTATGGGTCAGTGGACTCTCATGGACATGAGTGGGATTGTGAATCCATGTCCATCATACTTTGGAACAGGGGAGTTAAGGCGTCCACCCTTTCAGGTGATATGGGCCCTGGAAGGGCAAACCCCATGCCAAGAACAAGAGATACCCACGGAAGGGGTAAAGTTCTGACTAAGGCAATGTATTGCGGGAAGTTGGCTGGTCCCGAGCACTTAAGACACCAGCTACAGTGGTGAATAATCTTGAAGTGTGATAACATTATGCCATGTACAAATATCTAGTTGGGTAAAACAATAATTATGTGCAATTTTTAATTATGCTCTCAATCAAAATTTTGTGTTTGTGTGTTTTCACAACCGGTGAGTAGACCGGGTTGTGACAGTTTTGGAGCAATAAATGCGCCTCTCTTTATAAAAATTCTGATTTCATTAAAGAGAGGTGTTTATACATTACATCAAAGGTTATTATTTTAAAGCATTAAATTATTTCTTCTTTATGAAAATTATGATTTCATTAAAGAGGGATAATTTATTTATTATATCAAAGGCTACTATAGCTACAAAGTTGGTCACCTAGATTATTCCATATTGAGGCTTTAAAGCAAACATAACAGGAGTTCTTACATCATTTGAAATTCATATTTAGAGATAGGTTTTAATCTTCTACTTCATGCTTAAAGTAGGATTTAATGCAAGATAAAACTTGTTTAAAATCTACTTAATAAAGGAAGATAAAATCTACCTAAAATCCTCCAAGATAAAAGGAATTAAGGATTTACATCATGGTCATATGAGGGCTAATTCGCATTGGCATTTCCTTAAGTTTCATGAACAATCATTAATATGGCATGATAAAATAAACCAACACATGCCCCTTGTAAAAAGTTACTCGTAATCTCTAAGGTATTCCAAGCATTTAATTGATATATCTTCATTGAGATTACTAATACACATGTTGAATGCTTACATAGTAGAACCTTGGAGAAGTTGTTTTGTTTTAACTTATTTGCAAGAGAGGGTGTTGTGATCCAAAATCCTAAGGATGAGTGAGGTTTTGCAATTGGGCAAAATTACCACTCAACAAGTGGATGACTTTGGATACCACCTCTTTGCCAACATCATAAATAGTGCTCTATCTGCCTCTACCCAAGGCATATCTTCCAAATGTATTAGCTCCACCAACTATATAGTGTCCCTCTCTCCCATTTTGAGTTTTTGTAGAGCCTACTCTAAGGAGATAAATCACCACTCCCTACTCTTGAGAACATCATGCTACAATAATAAAAATTAACAAAAATTCATCAGTTTCATCATAATAATCAATAAGCATTAATTAATTATAAAAACAAAGGAAAGCAACTTAAGAAAAATTTTAAGCAAGTGCATATTATTTCTCATCTCTCTCTTCTTATCTATTTTCTTTCTTTTCTCTTTTTTTTCTATTTTTCTCTTTTGTGAATTCATGCCCCTTATTTCCAATGTGAAAATTTTATTTCCATCAACATACGACCAAATTCACAGTTGCACCCCAAATTTACATCGAGCACCCACACAGCAAATTCCTCTAATTAAAAAAAAAATCATAATAACTTGGAACAATGTAGTAAAACATGGTCTAGAAGTTAGTTTTTGGTCCTTACCAATGCTCACTCCATTGTTGTGCCAGCCTTACCCCTCATAATGGTTGAATGGTTTGGGGGAAGCACCATTTTCTTATTTTCTCTAGAGCTCTTTTCTTCTTCCTTAGGGCAAGTTGACTCCAATGGATCAGAAATGGATCACCACTAAGAAGCAATAATAGAATCGTGGCATACTCGACCATCAATTTGATAGAGTATAATGATAGTTCATTATTCTATAGGAGATTCCATATCTAGAAAACTATTGGTTTAGGTAGGTGGAGACGGATCCATCATGAGTCAAAGGGGACTCTAACATGGGGAGGTTAATAGAGGAGGACTTGGATGACCCTATATACATCAATCTATGGATGGATGATGTTGGGGTAGCCCTATGATATCAAATATGGTACAAGGGTATTATGCCCTTGAGGATATCCCCATAGATATTAGTGTAGAGATGCCAGATAATGGATCAACAAGTGTATTTGGTGCTTCAAGAGGCTACACAATGCATAATTAAGGGATGATAGAGGGGTGCAGACCCACCCAAGTAGACATAGGTATAGGTTTAGATATAGATGGTGATAGCCATGAGGATAACTATCACTCTCTCTAGATGACAAGGAGGGGGTATTAGGAGGTGCCCCTAGAATGATAGAGGCTATGCCAATAAGGATAGTGATAGCTGCCCCTACAATGGTAACGGTAGGACCTAGTAGGACCACAAGTCAGGATGACCTAGTGAGGGAAGTGGAGGTTCTATAGGTTAGGATTGCAACCATGTAGAGGGATATGGACCTAGTTTTATAGGATAGGTCCAAGAGGCTAGAGGGGCTACAGGGAGCCCTAAACATGGAACTCATAGAGTAGGATACAATGAGGGCCTAGGTTGACCACCTTAGGATATATATGAGCTACTTGGAGTGGGAGTGACAATAGGCCTGGGTAGAGGGGATGGTTGTCATCACTGGAAACCAATAGGGTGATGGGATTTGACTACTATAGGAGGACCTATAGAGGGTAGGGGAGATGCTAGAGGTATCTATATGGAGAGAGATATTCTACTAGGCATTGTATTTTTAGGTGGTTCTAATAGAGCAAAGGATACCTCCTCCATCCTCCTTATGGTCATAGAGCATGTCACAGTCTAGGTCATGGACTATTTCATGATCCATGAACATGAACCCACCAAGGCCACTTCTAGTAGGTGGAGAAGAGGAGATTGGATCATATAGCTAGGGCGATGATCAAGATGACATACCAATTTTGAGTGTGGTATGCTTCCCTAGGCTAATATATGGTCGAGTGTTCTAGACTTCTATTATGGCACACCGACATGGATGACACATGATCTATTATTGAGTAATATATCATGTTGTGGTTTATAATTATGTGTGTTTGATTATGTGTGTGAAATTATGTGTTTGCAAATTTTTTTGTCATGCATGAATAGATGAACGAAGAATAAACACATGAAGACATAACAAATGCACATAACTAAAGAATGCATACTATATGAACTTAACTAATGAATGCATGACTAGATGACTAGATTGGAAGCATAAAAATGTGTTGGAAGAAAGAAAATAAAAAAGAGAAACAAAAATAAGGATAAACAAAAACAACACACTAGTCAAATTCATGCCTCATAAAAATAGACTGCAAATTAGTCACAGATCAAATTTGTGCCCTATAAGGACAAGGCATGAATTTAGCTAAAGAGAAGGAAAAAAAGGAAGATAAGAAAGGGAAAAGAATAACAATGTTAAAAAAAGCAAAAAATATGGTCAGAGTATGACATTTGAATAAACATAGACCGCAAGAGGTTATTGTAATCAAATGATCATAAGCTAAGCAAAAAAGAAAATAAAATATGGAGTGGAACCTTGTGAGGATGTATGCTCGTAAATGGATAAGGAGGGAGTGAAACCCACTATGGGTATAATGCTCGTGAGTGACCATGAAGCTATATTTCTAAGGTGTTATGCTTATTGAAAATATTAAGTTTAAATGGGGTATTACCTGCTATGGGTGTGCTTGTTAGTGGTTGTATGTAGAGCGATACCCGCTAGGATGTGTGCTCACAAATATCCTAAGTGTAGTTTGATGCTTGTTGTCAGTCATGAAGCTATCCTTTATGGTGTAGCACTCACTAAGCCAAAATAAGTGTAACCTAATAATTTTGTGGTGTGTGTTGATGGTCAAAAGTAGTGCAACCTGATAGGGACGTTAGATCGCTATAGAAAAGAATATTTATCAAAGAAAAGCAAGAATATGTTGTGTGTGCATGTGCTAGAGAATAAAAAGATAGATAAGAAGAACAAGGTGATGAAAAGCAAAGTGAGTGTGTGTGTCCTTGTTGAAATTTCAAAATCTAAAGGATGTGCATAGAATAATCAATGGTTGTATGAACACCATAAATGATATTCATGTGGTATCTATCCTATCCTACAAGGATCCCTTAACAATCAAAATATCAATAAGGAAAAGTGTGAGAAAAACAAGATGTGCATATAGAATAAGGAACATATATCCTTTGTCTAGGAGAAAGGAATAATGATTGAAAACTTACAAAGGAAAAAGGACATACAAAATATGAAGAACCATATCCCTTGAATTGAAGAAATCAGAATAATTATTAAAACTTTCAAGGTCAAGTTATATGCCCTAGGTTGGGGATTTTCTAAGCATCAGTGACCTAGTATGAGTGCAATGCATATGAGCTAAAACCTAACTAGGTTTCATCACTTGCCTCATTGTAAAATTTTCCAAAATATATATGAACAAGTAGTCATGCAAGTATGATCAAGCAATCAAGTAGCTATATGATAAATAAAAGTGAAAAAAACAAAGTAATTCAAGTAGTCCATGCAATGTATGACAAACAATTATGCAGTATGAGCAAGGAAACCAATGCAAGAAAGAAAGATAAGAAGAGAGACAAATAAAAAAATGAGAGCAAAAGAGAGATGATGTAAATTCATGCATAATATCATTTTAGGTGCATTATGTTGATTAGTTCTTTAATATCTTTACCATCTAGAATTTCTAAGTGATAAGCTTCTAAGCCAAACTTGGTCATTATGACAAAGGGGCCTAATCAATTGGGATGAAACTTACCTTTTAGATCTATCTAATTATTTGTGTTATTTTGGTTTTCTTTGAGAACAAGATCCCGAACTTCAAAAGAATGAGTGCAAACTTTCTTAGAGTAAGAACACTTGAGCCTATTCTAATAGGCTCAAAGATGCACTAAGACATGTATGCACTTTTCATACAATAGCTCCAACTAGTTTAAATGATCTAAATGATACTCATCACTTACCGAGGCATCTTGCAATAAGATACGTAAGTACGAGACTTTTAGCTTGAAGGAGAAGATTTCCTTAGTGTCATAGATCAAGATATAAGGGGTTGCACTTGTAGGAGTTCACAAATTGGTACAATAAGCCCACAAGGTAGGATAAAAATAGATATGCTAGTCTCAACCAATCTTACTAACCAACTTCTTGAGGATCTTAACTAAGGACTTGTTGGATGATTTGGCTTGACCATTAACCTCAAGATAATATGGGGTTGGCCATTTGTGCTAAATATTATACTTAGCACAAATCTTAAGGATATCCTTATTCTTGAAAGGAGTGCCATTTTTTTTTTTAATTTACATGGTGGAATCGGTAGCCTCCATGAATTCGGGTAGGTTGTCCAGCTTTTTATGGTCGCCATAGTATTCTACGTTGTCCACCCCAAAAGCTGCCACATAGTTCTTTGCGTAGTCCACCCCTATAACCACCATGCCACAATCATTTTAAACCTTTTACACCACTAAAAACACTAGGAAAGGGACAAGTGTTTAGTTTGGCGAGACCCAATATTTAAACCTTGGAACTTTGCCCCCCTTACGGGGTTTGGTTGAACCAATTGGTCTACACCTCAAACCTAAAGGAGTTTCATTGTTAGAAATAATTACTGAAGGAATCCTATACCTACAAAGGATCTATTGAATATGAACTTGGAGATTTGAGCTCTAGTTACCATAGCTAGGGGTATGGCTTCAACCCATTTGATGAAGTACTTTATTGTTGTAATGATACAATTATGACCATCCAATGATGTGGTGTTAATATTCCCTATAATTTCATATCCCCACATGGAGAATGGTTAAGGAGAAGAAATAACCTAAAGGTTTTGATAAGGAGCATGAACAAGGTTGTCATGGTGTTGACACTTCTTGCACCATTGAACATACTCACATTCATATTTCTCCATGGAAGTCCAATAATAGCCAATCTAAAGGAGTTTCTTGGCAATAGCATTTTCACTAAAATTGCCTCCACATGATACTTCATGACCTTCACTAAGGGTCAGGCAGACTTCATCGAAGTTAAGGCATCGTAAGAGGATACCCTCAAAGAATGTCAAAATAAATTAATGTCAATTATGATGAATTGACACACTCTTTTACATAAAATATTTTACTAATTATGGTTTAAGCCATCAGGCATTGAACCATACTTAAGAAAATTAAATATGTTTGTGTACCAACTCATATTGAGAAACTCTAATGTTTATGACATATAACAGAATGAGGCTAGATATAACGGTTGTAGGTTCTTGGATTTGTCGAATGATAATTATCACTTGATCATTTTATAACTCCAAAGGGATAATGAATGCAATAGTGGTCATGGCATTCATATGGTGTTGGAGGATCTAGGGACAAACTCTACGGTTACCTTATCAAAAGTGAACAAGAGCTTGGTGATAATCTCTTTGTAATGTTTTATTTTATCATATCTAGTTTGATTAATTTTGTTGATCTAATTAACCACAAGTTGAGAGTCACCAAAGATAAAGTATTCTAACCTTCAAGGCTAAAACAGCTCTAAGACCTAGGATCAAGGCTTCATATTCTATAGTGTTATTATTGTAAGATAAATAAAGCTTGAAGGAAAGGGGGATGAGCTATTTTTGAGGGGCAACTAGAATGATTCCAAACCCAATGCCCTTTAAGCATTGATATCCATAAAAAAAAAAAAATTACAAGACTCATGATCTTCTACTTATAAGCTAAAAACTCATCAAGAAAATCAATGACTAAATAATGGGTAAACATTAAGGGAGCAACGACTACCTGGTCAATAATCACTTGATATTTTATAGCCTTCTAACCTATTAAGGTTAAGTTAAACTCACTAAGGGCTAAGACCCTCTTGGAAACTTGACCTAAAATGTGGGGCTTCAACATTAAGTAGCAAGAGGATCGAACCTTACAACTGCCAGTGTCTTATGGCTAAGCATGTAGTGTCTCAAATTTTGGTAAGAAAACACTACAACAAGTCAAAGCTTCTCTAAGGGAGTGTATCAGGTTTCATAACTAAACAAGGTTCTACTAATAAAGTAGATTGCTTGCTCTTTATTCTGATCATCATGCTACGCAAGCATAGCCCCCAAATATTAGTATGTGACTCCTATGTAAAGCATCAAATGCTTATCTGGTCTAGGGGGAACAAGGACATGTAGGGAAGTGAGATACTTTTTGAATTTATCAAATGCTTTTTAACACTTAGAATCCCACTTGAACACTACATATTTCTTAATAAGCTTAAGAAAGGGATGACACTTATCATTTAACTGGGCTATGAAGTGGTGAATAACTTTAAGTTTTTCTTGCAAGCTATATAAATCGGTTAGGTTATAGGGAGGAGGTATGTTAGTGATAGCCAAAATTTTGGTTGGATCTACTTCAATGTCCCACCTAGACACTATGAAGCCTTAAAGTTTGTCATATATGACTTCAAACACACACTTGGAGGGCTTAAGATAAACTTTATATTCTCAAAGTCTTTCAAAGATACATCTTAAATCTTGAGCATGAGTCTCTCAATTTATGGATCGACCAAGAAGATCGTCCATATAGTCTTCAACAATGTCATGCATCAAGCTATGAAAAATATATGTCATATCCTTTGGTATGTGGCACCAATTTTCTTCAAGCTAAAAGGCATTACTTTATAATAAAATATGCATGGATTTGTGAAAGTTGTCTTGGCTTAGTCCTCAAGAGCAATCCTGATTTGATTAGATCTTGAGAAACCATCCATGAGCGATAAAATTCCACATTCGATGAAAAAATATAGGATCATATCTATGTTGGGGAAGGGAAAATACTTCCTGGGACAAGAAAAATTGATGTCCCAAAATTTGGTACATACTTTGATTATTCCTTCCTTCTTAACCATAGGAATTATGTTGGATATCCAATCATAATAGTCGATGGCTTTGATAAAATCGACGTCAAAGAGTTTTTGGAGCTCCTCGTTGACTAACAAGGTGACCTTAGGATGCATATTCCTAAGCTTTAACTTAATAGATTTGGCATTGGTTCTAACTATTATATGATGCATAACTAGGGAGGGATCAATTCCTGGTATGTCGACATATGACCACATAAAAATATCTTGAAATTCTATCAATAATTTGGTCAATTGCTCCTGCTCGTCCATGGACAAGGTTTTTCCTAACTTAAGGAGTCTGGAAATTTCCTTGAAACCTATATTAACATCAAGGGTTTCCTTAATGAGGATGTAGGATTCATCATCATAGTGATGAGGGGTGAGGATCACTTCTAGTTTCTCAAGGTCTTTGGGAGACATAGGAACAAGCTCAACTTGAGAACTAGAAGACTCAACATGGGTGACACAAGGGATTGACCTATCAAAGAATAATTTATTTTGGATGATGTCTTCATGGTCCATATCAAAAATAGTATCCCCTTTTACATACTCCCTTGGGGTCACAACTAACTCATGATGCACCAAAGTTATCACATTGTAAAATAATATGTTAGAGGAATAAGGTGGTCCCTCATCCTTATTACTCCATTCCAAGCCATGATGATCCATAAATTCAATGAAGTTGATAACTTGATCATCATCAATTAGTAAGGGATGGTTTTTTTTAGGGATATAGCCAATGCCACATTTCCCAAGCCAAAGCTTGAATTCTAAAGGCTCTGGAATGCCTTTCTAATATAGTCCCAAACCCTTACCTTCATATCCTATACATGATAGGATATGCTTAGGAAGTTGGTAATCATTGGATAGATAACAATGGGTAAAGGTTCTATCTATAGGAGAGGGATTTCTACTATGGATATTTTCTTCATGGGATGTACCCATGTAGACAAAGATACACATACTGATGTGTACTACTTCACCCTTTTTATGAGGTAAATCCATAGTTTGGGCTCAAGGTGGTAGCTTGGTTAGACCTATAAGAGGACTATCAACTAGATGATTGGCTTGATCTTGTGATGAGACTATAATTGGTGTCTCTTCACTGATTTTGAAGTTATCAAACTTCTTGGTGATGTGAGAATTATTAGAATAAATGAGAGGGGAAGAAGAAGAAACCTTATGAAGAGAAAAAAATGGATAGAAATTGATTGTAGATTGGGCTTGCTCAACCATTGAACAATATTGGAATGGATGAGAATTGCCCTAGATGGTGATAAGTAGATTTTTAAATTCATAATTCAAATATTGGTGAAGAGTAGTAGGGACATCCCTCATGGCATGGATCCAAGGGCATTTGAGAAGAAGATTAAAATATATTGGGAAAGATACCACATAAAAAAAATTGTCTAAGAACTTGGATCCTACCCTAACGGGAAGGGATAAAATATCACAAGACTCTTGGGAATAATTTTTGAAAGCCTTTATGATGACATCTGATTTGGTTAAATCTTCCTGCCTAATTCTAAAATTTTAGAAGAAATTATAAGTGCATATATTGAGGGAGGAACCATTGTCCACCAAGATCCTCTTGATGAACTTCTACCCAATATATTTGGTAATGTAAATGGGATAATCCCCTTGTAATTTTGAGGAAGGAATATCGTAATCATAAAAAGATATGTGATTTATACCAAGAGTACCTACAACATTAACTAGGTTACAAGGGGTAAGATTTGCGGGATAGATTGTTGACATAGAAGCTTCACCAAGGCTTCCCCATGAATATGGAAGTCTATAAAAGATCTAAGAGGGATATCTTGGTAGGTGTGTTAAATATTTTTGAAGGTAAAAGGAGACATTTGGTTGTGGTTTCAATAGTAAGTTTGGTTTTATATACTTGTGCTCCTTTTTTGGGGACTCTTAAGAACTAAGGGTGGTCTAAAAGGTTGGTTGGATGTAGAACTTATCTCCTACTGAGATTGTTGAGTCATTTGAGATTGAGTTTTTTACCTTATGGAATCTGCTATCATACCAACCATGTTGTTGTAGGGAGGTGGTACATTATGATATGACACTTGGTTAGTTGTCTATTGTTTATTTTTAGGTAGGGGATTTTGGAAAATCCCCATATCTTGATTAGTTGTAGGTGTATGTTGAGTAGGAGGTTGATTAGTTGGAGGTTTGTGGTTAGGGGTGGGTTGGTAATCATCCACAACAGGGTGACCTTCATATATTAAGTACTAAACCATGTGTTTCAACATCTTACATGAACTCATCATGTGCCCCTACACTCTATGATACTCACAATGTTGATCATGCTTATACCGAATTGTCATGGTATTGGGTTGTCTTATGGGAGGTAGTTTGATTATATTAGCTTCCTAAATTTTCTTAAGGATCGACGAAAAGGGTTGGTTGAGTCTTGTAAATTTTCTTGGTGGGGGTTTTTTGGGTTTTTTATGTACCAACTTCTACAAGGTACTAGTGATATTAACATTATTGGTTTAGCTGTTATCTGTTATCCCATCACCAACTACATGCTTGTTCTTATACTGGGTTTTTTTGGTCCTTTCCTTTTTTTTTCTTAACTTGAATTGACCTCTTCAAATAAGAGCCTTCTATAATATCCTTTCCAAATATATTGCTTGTTCGAAAGAGGTAATGGTTGTTGTTTCCAATTCATATGATACCTGCTCTTGCAGGTTGACAATAAATATCTCTAGCATATCTTGATGAGGCAGGATGTATCTTAATCATCCAACTAAACTCTTCCATCAAGACAAGAATTCTAAGAAACTATCATATTTGCCTTGCTTAAGTTGATACAAATCTTGGATGGTTACACTTTTCTCCACATAAGCTCAAAATAGTTGAAAAACAATTTGGTTGTTTCCTCAAAATTTCTTAAAGAATGATAGGGTAGTTAATAATACCATTCCAATGCCATGCCCCCAAGGCTTTTATGAAATATTTTTAGCAACAACATATCATAATATATAATACCATGGCATGTTGTTCTAAACATCCTTAAATGTTCTATTTGGTCCTTTATTCCCTTATAGATGGGTAATATCGGCATTGGAAAATGCTTAGGATAGGGCCTAGAGGGTACCATAGAATCTAGGGGTTGATTACACATTTTCTTATAATTATACATGAAACTTGAAGCTTGAAGTGTATCCATTCTTAATGCCAATTGTTTCACTAGTCTTGATTGTTGTTGTGCAATGCCCCTAGATCCCCTAAGGGTGGGTTATAGGTGATTTTTTGAAAGGTAACTTGGTTAATATTAGAGGTGTTAACACTATTATGATACGGGTTATGGAATGGGATGCTTTGTGTAGCATCTTGCTATGGGATAAAATTTGTATTTGATGGAACAAAAGAAAGAATGTTGAGAGGAGAAAAATTATGAGACAAAAATTGAACATTATTTTGGGATGCACTACTAGTTGGAGGAGGTTGCAAAACACTCCCAATGTTGGTGGTTGTTGTAGTACCATGTGTAGGTTTATGAAATGAATTAATGTGATGAGAAATTTGAATCAAATTATTGATGTAAATATTCTAATGAGATAACCCAACTTCTTCAAAGTGAGTGTCCCTATCCAAGGCTTCATTCAGGACTTGCCTATTTTACCTAAAGAAATTCAAGAAATGATTATGTGATTTAAAGATAAGTTATCCTTTAGACTATTGGCAAATGAAGTGAGAAAATAATAAATTCAAAATCATTAGAAAATATATTGAATGCAATGGTTTAAATAACATATGATTTAGGCTATGAATAGCCTAAAGCAACTTTTTCCCCCTTAGGTAGTAAACAACGTGAATAGGTAGCCTTCCCCCTAAGGTAGCTAACAACCTTAGAAAATGATGCTAACAACTAACTAATATTATTCATGTTACAATGTGAATAATCCAACATACCATTAACCATAGGTAATAGTTAAAGGTATTTACAATAGTAAATCAAAGTAAATAATGGAATAACCTAATGGTAAAAATAAATATTACTTTTTACCCTAACATCCCCCCTTTATTACATTATTTTGTAATACAAAGTGTACTTTTGAACAACTCAAATTTGACATGTCCAAGTGCCTTTGTGAAGATGTCTACAACCTATTCATCAGTGGGAATGAATTGGAGCTTGATGTTGTGTTTAGGAACTTCATCACGAATGAAATGACATTGTGTGTCAATATGTTTGGTGCACTCATGGTGAACTGGATTCTTCACTAAGTTCAAAACACCCTGGTTGTCACAGAACAAGTGAATTGAAAGTTTCTTGGGTAAACCCATACTTGCTATGATGTGACTCAACCATATGGCTTCGTACATTGCATCTCATGCTATGCGATATTCTACCTCTGTTGAAGATATAGCAACCACTTGTTTCTTCTTATTGTGCCATGAGACAGGTCCAGATCCTAGATGAAAAACATATCCATATGTTGACTTTTGGTCATCTACTGATCTAGCATAGTTAGAGTCTGTGAAACCCTGTAAGAAGAATTTTTCATTCTTCCTATACTCTAAACCATACTCCACATTGCCATGGATATAGTGGAGAACACACTTTGCTACTTTCCAGTGAGTAAATTTTGGTTCTTGCATGAACCAAGAAAGATAATTCATAGCAAATGTGATATCTGGTCTAGTGTTTGTTAGGTATATAAGGCTCCCAATCATTTGATGATAAAGTGTGCCATCTACCTAAGGTGAATCATCATATCGTGACAACTGAAGCCCTTGTTCCATCGGTGTTGCTTTTGGCTTACAATCAGTCATACGATACTTTTCTATTAGTGTCTTGGCATACTTCTTTTGAGTTACCCTTAGGTAATTATTTTTCTATTCAATCTCTAGACCAAGACAATAGTGGAGAAGTCCCAAATCTGTCATATCAAATGACTCTCTCAAGTCATTCTTCACGGTGTCTATCAATGTCTCTAAGTTTTTGGTTATGATCAAATCATCCACATAGAGTACAAGTATCACTATCTCAGAACCAATGTTCTTAACATAGATATTTGCATCTAAAGGACTTCTCTTAAATCCATGTTGTAGAAGGTGATTGTCTATATTTATATACCATGCTCTAGGGGCTTGTTTCAACCCATACAAGGATTTAACCAATTTGCAAACTTGTTGCTCATGGCCTTCCTCAAAAAATCCTTGTGGTTGAGTCATGTATACTTCTTCATTCAAATCACCATTTAGGAAGGTGCTCTTTACATCCATTTTATGAAGTTTCCATCCGTACTATGCTGCCATAGCACAAAGGACACAAATGGTGGTCATCCTTGCAGTGGGTGCAAAGATCTCTTCATAATTGATGCCTTCATTTTGAGCATAGCCCTTTGCCACAAGGTGGGCCTTATGCTTGTCAATGGTGCCATTTACCTTGTATTTCATTTTGTAAACCCATTTACAACCAATGGGTTTCTTACCTAAAAGTAAATTAACCAGCTTTCATGTATTGTTCTTAATGAGATATTTATATTCAACATCCATAACTGCCCTCCATTGTGGCTCACTAAGTGCTTCTTTGACCGTGGAAGGTTCATGTTCATCATATGAAGACATATAAACCCTCTCATCATCAATCTCCATGTCTTCTCCACTATCAATATCTCTCTCTATAGAAAGCTCTTTGAAATGTTAGCAAAGGTCATCAACTGTGGGTGATGCTTCTGCTCTCTTCTATCGAGACATGTTGCGAGTTCGAGGATGATTCAAAGTAATATCAGGAGGTGAGGTCAATTTTGAATCTCTCACCGTACTTGTATACCATTTCGACACCTTTTGCTGAGGTGGAGGAGTTTTTTTTTGTGGCTCCTCATATTCTAGGTATACAGTGGATGTGATGTCAGGTGTGAAAGCCTCATCGAACACCACATCTCTACTTACATGTATTTTCTTTGTTCTAGGGTTATACAATCGATACCCTTTAGAATATTCATCATAGCCAAGGAAAATGCATTGTAAGGTTTTCTCATCTAGTTTATTTCTCTTTTCTTTAGGTATATGCATAAATGCCTTACACCCAAAAACTCTTAGATGAGATATGGAGGGCTTCCTACCGCTCCATGCTTCTTGTGGAGTTATATCATTAAGGGCCTTTGTGGATGCCCTATTCAAAATATATATTGTCATTGTGACAGCTTCTGCCTAGTAGCGTTGCTCAAGATTTGCACCTTTAAGCATACTACAAACCATTTCCATGATGGAACGATTTCTCCTTTCAACAACTCCATTTTTTTGTGGAGAATAGGTTGTGGTTAGCTATATTTTGATCCCATGTGTTTTCAAAAATGAAGAGAATTCATTTGAGGTATATTCCCCCCTCGATATGAGTAGAGGGTCTTTATGTAGCATCCATACTCTTTCTCAACTAGTTGCTTGAACTGTTGAAAGTAGGAAAATGCTTCAGATTTTAGTTGAAGAAAGAAGACCCACATTTTTTGTGAGTGATCATCTACAAACAACCGATAATACCTTTTGCCTCCAAAACATGGTGGTATGGGACCACACAAATTAGTGTGCACTAACTCCAATGGTTTCTTAGCTCTAGAAGAGCTAGCTTTGAATGGTGCTCGATATTTCTTACCTACTAAGCAATCCGAGCAGATGGGAAATGTAGATGAAAGGGTGGGAAGTCCCTTCACCATTTGAGATTTACTTAGCTCAAGTAAATACCCTTTACTAAGATACCCAAATCTCTTATGCCAAAGAGAAGTGGCCTCCTTCGTGTTGACTGTCATGGCAACATGAGGCATTGAAACAACATCTAGTGTGAACAAGCCATGCTTGTAAGAACCAATTGCTATGTGTTTACCCTGTTTGGTGATATAGCAACGTTTCAGTCCATTTTCCACTTTGAAATTGACAATCATGTTTTTATCCAGGATTTGTGGAACTGACAACAAGTTGTTTGTCAATCCTAGAACATAAAGGACATTGTGAATATGACACTTTCCATCTGGAAGGGAAATAGTGACACTACCTTCTCCCTAGACACAATAGATCTTATTATCAACAATTGTTACTGGTTTGCCTTCTCTTGCCACAAATGTCTCAAACCATTGCTTGTCACTAGTCATGTGTTTGTTGGTGCCTGAATCAATGTACCAAACAAAATCCTTTTGAGTAGAAGTTGTATGGGTCATGAGCACTTTGTGTGCTCTTTCTAAATTAGAATCAGAATTTTCAATAGCAACATGTCCTCTTTGTTGTCTATTGTTCTTCTATGGCTTGTTTTTGCCCTTTTTGTCTTGTTTGTTCTTAAACCAACACCTGTTGGTGTCATGGTTGTCCATTTTGCAATGGGTGCAATACTTCCCTTGAGATTGAGGTTGCTTGCCTTTATCTCTTGATGATGATCTTGAATATGAGCCTCCCTTTTGAAATTTACCTTTCTTATTTCCACCCTATTTGTTTGTGTAAAGTGCATTGTTTGACACTTCATCACTTTGGAGTTGATTTGCTTCTTCTGTTTGAAGCAAATTGACTAACTCCACAAAGGTGATTGTTCTTTGAGATACATTAAGGGATGTTATTAACATCTTATAGAATTCAGGAAGAGCCCTCAATATTACTAAAGTTAGAATAGTATCTTCTACTTTGGCTCCTAAAGCATTCAACTTTGACTTTAGTTCTACCACTCTACAAAGAAATAGCTCTACTGATTCTCTTGACTTCATATGGAGTGTATGAAGTTGTGTTTGAAGGTGTAGAATAGTCGATTGATTCTTGCCTTCAAAAATGGTACAAAGTGCATCCCATGCATCTTTACCATTTTTAGCTTCACTTATGTGAGGCTGGATCTCATCAAGTAGCTAGGAGAATCAACATGAGAAGATGATTGTTCTTTTTATCCCATGCTTTCTGATCTGCTCCTGGTGATGTGGGTCTTGTATCAGTGCCATCCACTAAATCCCACATTTCCTCTACAGTAAGTATTGCTTTCATCTTGGTTTTCCATGCTGAAAAATTAGAACCCTTAAGAAATTATGTATCATTTAAGTATTTGTTGATAGTTGCCATGATGAAGGTTCTAGAATGGTTCCAAGATGATCTCTTTTTATCTTTACTTGATATTTAATGGCACTTGCCTAAAAAATCTTTGTGAAGGATTTTTTAGTTTGAGGATATTTAAGCCAAACAAGAAGAAAATTAGAGATAATTCACTCTTTAGTGATATTTAATGGCTCTTGCCTAAAAATCCTTCCTAAGAAGGATAGTTAGTTTGAGGGAATTAAGCCAAAAAAAAAAGAGTGAATTAGGGATTTTGATGTAGGAGAGAATATTAAGAACAAATTGGCTTTTAAACCTGTGCAATGAGTTACACAAATTATTGTGAAATTTTGGGGTTTTAGTGCTCTTGATTTTGATGACTTTTAATTGCAAAAGACAAGAAAGTAAATGCAATAATCAATCAAAGAGGACCCACAAAATTTTTATCACTAAGGTGTCGGATGCAACCAAAAATGTACCTTATTTAGGAATGCCAATTTTTAATATAGGTGTCGAGTAATATAAAAAATGCACCTAATTATTAGTTTTTGCAACAAAATATGTATTTGTGTTTTGCAAAAAAAATAATTTTGAAGTTCAAATTCTCCCCCCTTTGTGTTACAATTTTTTCAAAAATACAATTTATCAAATATCAATTATCCCCCTTTTGTTTTGCAAAAATAACAAAGTAGCTCACCTTTCAAGACAAGTCGACACACAACAAGCTTTTGAAAGGCTTTCCAGAACTAGTCGATAAACGACTTGGTTTTAGTGGACCCTTTGAGGCTTCAACACTCAAAAATTGGAGGGGCATGAGGATTGAAAGGTTCTCTAATCCTCATGGGACCATAAATTTGATCCAAACCCTTCCAAGGATATGTGTAAGTGTTGAAATGAGGTAAACTTCTTCTATGCTCTCGAAGCATACGACAAAAAAAAGATCTTGTTTTTTGTCATCGAAGTTCGTTCCTCTTTCTTATAACTCTTTGATGATGAAGAGCTTTTTGTATCCAAGGCCTTTTCTTCATGAGATAAAACTTTACTCTCAAAAAATGATTAGAAAAAAAATTGGAGTAAAGTGTTTACAAATCTCAATTTTTTTGCAAAAGAAATTGTGCTTTGAATTTTGTCTTGTATCCCCCCTTGATTTGGAGAAAAAATAAAAAAACATCAATTTATATATGTTGCAAAAACAAAAAATAGGCCTTTAATGTTTTCAATTTTGAATGCAAAATTTAAAAATAATTTTAATCATGATTTAATAATAAAATTAATTTTAGTGTAAAATCAATTTAATATAAAAAAAACTGATTTTAGACACAATATTAATTAAATTATATAAAAAAATGATTAAAAAAAAATTAAAAACTTTACAAAAAAATAAAAAACTTATACCTTTTTTTTATTTGTTTTCATAGGCAAACAAAATATCTTTTGACTCCCACTGGGAGTCAATCCCACGACTCCACAGGCACTAGCCGTTTGACTGGCACTCTTGCCAGTTAGGCTAGGCGGCCCGACAAAAATGGAAGGGAATAATATTCCCTTTCCATTTTTTCTCATGAGCAAGCAGGAAAAGTTTGGGATTTATCCCACATCGCCCATGCAGGCAATTGTGTGGGATTTAAAAGGGTAAAGATGCCCTTTGGTCTATGACTGCCTGTGGGCAGTCAGTCCTACCAGTTGTTTTGGTCACCACCACTTGTCACGATAGGTCGTGTCCATGTGTCTATATCTTGTCCACCATATATCAAGTTGGTTTGTTTCCACGTCATCTATGGCTTATCCACCACATGTCAAGTCGGGTCATGTCCATGTCATCTACCAGGTAGCGCGTGGCTAGACCACCACATGTCACCAACGTATCAGTCCAGTCTAGTGGCTTGTTTGCCATGTGTTAGATCCTGGTTTATCCTCAGGATGTGTGCTATTTTGGTGTTTTCCTTAGGGTGTGAGCCATGTTAGTCGAGTTAGGTGCTAGTTTCTAGGTTTTTGTTTCTATCTGTATCGAGTTTAGTGGTTATCTTTGTATCAATGCCATTTAGTTTTCATGTCTCAATGTCAGTTTGTCCTGACCTCGGGTCTCGATGTTAGTCTATTTCTAAAGTGAGCATTAGTTTTAGTCTATCCTGAGTGAGCATCAGGCCTGACAGGGTTATCCTCTCTGTTAGTGGTCTAGGCCCTGATAGGGCTATCCCCTCTAGAGTTATGAGGGTTTTCGTGAACTTGTGATAAGGGGGGGGCCTCATCGGTTTGGCACCTTAGGTCAGTCATCAAAAATGAGTGTCTAGCCATTGGTTAGAGGGTAGGCTAGACCTATCTTAGAGGTGGTCCTCCACCTGTTGGTCGTCAGTATCCTTAGTGGAGATCGGTCGCCCATAATGGGTAGCTTGCCTCCCTTCGTGGAGGTGGGTTGTCTAGCCTATCCACATGGACTGCCTACTTACGTGGGTGGACTACGGGCCCTAGCCCAATTTGTGTTTCAATTGGAAACATTAAAAAAAACTTAGGAAACAATAAATCATACAAGCTATCAACACAACCTTAGAAAAATTAAACCAAGATGTTTCGTGTGATGCTGCCTTGAAACGCGCCTGGAACAAGACTTCCTCCCATCTTGAAATGTGCCTAGAATGAAACTTCCTCCTGCCTTGCCTAGTGTGGAATGAGAGACTTCCTCCCACCTTGCCCAGTGTGTGCCTTGCCTCCTTGCTTGCCTCCTCCGTAGCTCTGATGCCAATGTTGGCAAATGAAGTGAGAAAATAATTAAGCCAAAATCATTAGAAAATATATTGAATGCAATGGTTTAAATAACATATGATTTAGGCTATGAATAACCTAAAGCAATTGTTTCCCCCTTAGGTAGTAAATAGTGTGAATAGGTAGCCTTCCCCCTAAGGTAGCTAACAACCTTAGAAAATGACGCTAACAACTAACTAATATTATTCACGTTACAATGTGAATAATCCAACATACCATTAACCATAGGTAATAGTTAAAGGTATTTACAATAGTAAATCAAAGTAAATAATGGAATAACATAATTGTAAAAATAAATATTACTTTTGACCCTAACATAGACCCCTCAATAGGATCAAATTCACCACCAACTTCTATGTCTTCTTATTCTAGATTGAGGTTCTCCCTATCAACATGATCATACTCATGGCATAGAGGATTCTCTTTTGAATCTATCATATTTTACTTATTCCTAAGGTTTGTGCCCATAGAATTAAGAGAAAGAGAAAGGGATAAAATCTAATGCAAAAACACAAAGGATGCAATAAAATTGATTAAGTATTTGTTTAGTTTGTCTAATCTATGCAAATAAAATTAAATGGTCTTGCTTATAGTTTAAAATAAAAACAAAATGGAACAAAGGGAAGAGGTTTCCTATATGACCACTAAGGACGTGCTTCATTTTGGTTTCACAAAATATGTAGAGAGGGAAAATAGCCCATCGCGTACGATTCTCACTAGATCCATTGGGAGACAAGGTTATCGTGGGGCTATTGTGATTCTCTACATTCAAGTTCTTAGGGGATCAAAGGGTTCACCAAGAATTGTTTAAAAACTCACTCTAAGTATGGGTTGGAATTTTTGATGTGTTTAATTGATCAAAGCACCTAAGTTTGGTCTAGACTAAGATCTAAACTAGAAAGAATTAAAGAACAATAATGTAGGGCAAACAATAATGCAAGCAAACAAGGAGCTATTCCTAGAATGATTCTTTATTTCAATGAAGACTAAACCTAATTTTACAAGAAAGTAAATATTTTCTTTTCAAGTAAAGGTTCAAGATAATGCACAAACAAAGCTAGCCTAGATGCAAACTATATACTTTTCTTCTTTTGATGCCTAGATCTAAAACCAAAATGTAATCTTCTAATCTATCAAATTTGTGTTATTTATTTCAACTACAAAAAGCAAAATGATCATGGACACTCAACAAACAACCTAAAATATCTAACAAAGCAATTACTTGAACCGATGGTTGATCCTATCCAAATTCATGCCCCATAAATCTCGATCATAAATTTCATCAAAACTTGTAAAACAACTTCAAAACCTTGAAAAAATTGAGCACTATTTAGGGGCCTGCTTAGGCCACTATGTGACTGAGCTTGGAGGTGCACTAGTCAAGCTCCCTTGGTCCGTTTAGCTGACCATTCAAAAATAAAAATGATTGTTTATCTTTGGGAACAAGAAAAAAATATTTATAATTGTCTTAAATAATGAAAACAAAGTACAAATAGAATGGGTGCAATGGAAAACAAGGATGCAAATGAGATCCTAGGGTTTTGGGAGCAAAATTTTTCTCCTAAGCTATTTTGACCAAATATATGCCCCATAAATAGAGTTTATAAATTTGGAAACAAAGGATAAGATGGCAAAACTAATGGTTTTATAAAATTCATGCCCCATAAGGATGGGATACAAATTCGCACAAGTGTTTAAGAGCTTTTTATTAAAGAACAATGCAATTTAACACTAAGAATTAATGATCTAAGAGCTAATCAATCCACATAGAAAACTTGATAAGCCTATAGATGAAGCAAGAGTAGAGGTAGCAACCAAAGTGGAAGATTTTTCCTCATTATAAGAAAAATGATGTGCTTGATCTAAGAACTTCTCCACTTGCTTATCCTCAGTAGCAAATAATAGAAAACACACTAGAAGGAGAGCACCAAAGCATTCCAAAAGCATCAAATATCGAGAGCATGAATATGATAAATCCAAATAAATTCCAAGAGAAAAAGGGAATCCAATACTTCTATTTATAGAAGGTTTTATAGGGTTTTAGGCGGGAAAAATAAAAAACAACCTTGGCCAAGAGCCGACACCACAAAGGTCGACCCAAAACTTGGGTTTTCAAGAGAAAAATCCAAATTTTTCTAATTTGTGCCCTATCTTGGATGACCGTTAATTTGACAAGGCTAAAAAAAAAAGCACAACAAAAAGGGGAAAAAGAGGTTCAAACTTGCACTTAGCAATTTTGAGGGGTTTCCTAAGGATTTAATGAAAAATGACACATTTTGATGGGTCAATTTTCCATGTCTACAAGGACTTTTCAGTTAACCTTGCTTGTAGGACTTTTGATTTGAGATTTACCTTTAAGCATATGCCTAAAGAAATTTTTCTTTACCTTTAAACAAATGCTTAAAGCAAATTTTATTAGATTGATTTACCTCACAAAGAAGTGTCATAAAGGACTTATGATTATTTGGCATAATAATGAATGATGGTTCTAGTCAGGAAGATAAGTTTATTGTTGACCAATTACCCTTACATAAGGTGGAACATGAAAGACCATATATGATGATATTGATAGGGCTATGATAACTTTTGAACCTTTTAGTATTCATCATGTATCAATTGATGAGATAGAAGAGTGATTTGATTGTACCATTAACACCTGTGAAATTTATAGTATTCATCATGTAACGAGAGATTTATAGTTTGAAAGACTTGAAAAATATGGTTTGAGGAAAACCTATTTAAAGGAGAAATATAGATTGATGATAGAGATAGATGGTTGTGTGAACCCTTATTTGATTTGCAAATATGGGACTAGGAGGATTTGCTTGCATCATTCACCTAGTATAATAAAAATGAACTATCCTAATTAAGATTATTATTTGCATATCATCATAGATCCCTGACTCAAGATGCAACAAGCAATATAGACATAGATAGGTACATGCATACAAGAAGATATGAAATTAGGCAATATGTAAGCAATTAGTGACAAGTAGTTCAAATAAATAGGCAACCAATGTAGACTTAAATGTAATTTTTTTAAAGATGCATTATGTTTATTGGTTCTTTAAGTTCTTTTTTTGTCAAGTGTGGTGAGGCAGTAAGCACCTAAACCAAACTCAATGGTTATGATGAATGGGCCTAACTAGTTAGGCTCAAACTTACCTTTGAGCTTAGTTTTTGCATTGGTGTTATTTTGTTTCTTTTTAAAAATTAAATCACCAACCTTGAAGGAGTTGGATAATGCCTTTTTACCGTAGGCACATTTAAGTCTTTACTGGTAGACCCATAGGTTCTCTGGGGCATGTATCTACTTTTTATTAGGTATTTCCAATTGGTTCAAATAGGTGAGATGATATTCATATTCTATAAAGTATTTTCTATAGTAAAAAATGCAATGTAGGCAACTAAAGCTCAAAAGAGAAGATTAATTTAGTTTTGCAAACCAAAGCATAGGGTTTCATATTGGTGTGGGTTTGAACACTAGAGCAATAGGCCCATAAGATGCGATAAAGCTAAAGATACCAATATCAACCACTTTTCTAATGAACTTCTTAAGGATCTTGACAAGAGTCCTTTTAGAATATTTATCTTGGTTATTGCCTTGAGGATTGTAAGGCATTGACCATTTGTATCGAATCATGTATTTAGCACAATTTATTTGAAAATCCTTTTACTTGAAGGGTGCCTCATTATTAGATATTAGCATGAAAGGGATGTTGTAATCGCTAAGAATTTGGTTAAGGATGAACATGAAGAGTTGGTATCTAGTGGTTGAGGCTAAATGCATATATTCAACCCATTTAGTGAAGTACTTTGTAGCTATGATGATGAACTTATTCCAATTTGATGACATCTTATTGATCTTCCCAATGATTTTTAAGTCCCAATTAAAAACTATTCAAGGAGAATTCAAGGGTTGAAGAACTTGGTATGGAGTGTAGATAAGGATGTCATGCTTCTAACACTTATCACACTTCCTAACATAGTTGCAAGAATACTTTTTATGGAGGGTCAATAATAATCCATCCATAGAAGTTTCTTGGTGATGGTGACACCACTAAAGTGACCATTGCATGATCCATATTGGGCCTCTTTGATGACTGCATAGGCTTCAACTCGGGTTAGGCACCTAAGGAGAATGCCATAAAAGGAATAATGGTATAATATATTACCAATGATGACATACCTATAGGAACATTTCTTAAGTTTATTACCCTCAATATGGTTCAAACCATTATACAATATTTCATCTCTAAGGTAGGCAAATATATTCTTGTGCCAAATATTGGGATAAGGAGAAACCTCTACAAAAAATATTCCTAGAGGAAGTTGGCTAGACTCCAAGGTTGAATGCTCCTTAATTTTTTGAATGATAATAATGGTTTATTTGTTATTTATATCTAAGGGGATAAGGAATCTAGCCATGACCATAGCATCGACATGGATATTTCTAGACCTAGATATAGATTCAAGTGATTTTATCAAAAGTAACCATTTGCTTACTGATGATGACTATGTATGGCTTAGTATTTTTGTATTTTCTTTGATAAACACCATCACTTGGTTGACCATAAGGTGAGAATATATAAAATTGGAGAGGACTCTAACCTGGAAGGTTAAGGTTACACAAATCCCTAAGATAAGAGCTTCATACTCAATTGTATTAATGGTATAGGAGAACTTAAGCTTAAAGGACAAAGGGATAAGTTTTTTTGAGGAGTGACCAATATGACTCCTAACCTCATTCCTTTAACACATTGAGTATCATTGAAGAACAAAGTCTAAGAATCAGGTTAATCAATTTCTAAATTGAAAATTGATTTATCAAGAAATTCTACAACTAAGGAATAGCTATCTTCTAAGGATAAAACTTCTAGTTGGTCAATAATAACCTAATATTTTACAAACTTTTGGTTGACAAACTCAATATCAACTTCACTAAGTACAATTATCCATTTAGTATTTTGTCCTAAGTGGTGAGGCCTAGACATAAAATATCACAAAGGATCAATCCTCATGATGACAAATATTTTATGGTGGTCCATATAGAATCTAAGCTTTTGGGAAGCAAGCACTACAACAAGACAAATATTCTTTTAATGGGTATAGCAAACTTTGTAGTTGACCAAAGTCTTGCTAATGTAGAAAATGGCTTGCTCTTTATGTTGGTTGTCATACTCTACCAACATATCTTTTGAGACATGGTTTATCACTACTATGTATAGCAACAAGGCTAGGAAGGATTAGGAGGGACAAAGATAGGATGAGGCAAGAGATATGACTTTAGAGCATAAAAGACAACTTGATAGTCAATGTCCTAATTGAATATTGCATCCTTCCTCAAAAACTTGGATAAGGATTGACACTTGTTAGTGAGCTAGGAGATGAATCTTCAAATGGCTTGGATTTTGTCTTAAATATTCCCAAGCTATGTTAAATTTTTATGGGTGGAATATCAATAATAGTTGATATCTTATCAAGATCAAATTTTATGCCATGTCAAGATATGATGAATCCCAACATTTTTCTAATATAAACCTAAATATGCATTTTTGAGGCTTTAGGAATACCTTGTACTTTTGTAGCTACTCAAATATGTGCCTTAGATCTCAAACATGATCTTTCTATTTTAAATGTCAACCAAGAAGATCGTCAATATAGTCTCTCATGATGTCATGCATCATGTCATGAAAGATGTATGCCATGGTTGTTGGTATATAGCTCCTACATATTTTAATATAAAAGGTATGACTTGATAGCATAATGTTTCCCATGGTGTGGTAAAAGCTGTTTTAGATTGGTCCTTAGAAGTAATTTTTATTTGAATATAACTTGATAATTCTTCCATTAAAGACCACATTCAATATCCTAAAGTAAAATTGATGATCATGTTAATGTTGAGCAAATATATTTCATCCTTGGGACATGCTTTATTGATGTCCCAAAATTTTGTGCAAATTCTAACACTACTTGTCTTCTTAGCAACAAGAAAAACATTAGAGATCTATTCAAGATAGTCGATAGATTTTATGAATTTGATATTGTAGAGTTTTAAAAGATTCTCTTTGGCTACCAAAGCAAATTTTAGATGCATTTTCCATAATTTCTACTTTATGGATTTTGCATTAGAAATGATGACTAGGTGGTGGACAACTAGGGAGGGATCAAGACCTAGCATATCGATGTAAGACCAAGCAAATATTATTGGTGATATTACATTGTTTTGTCATGTAATAGTTTAGAAAGTGTATTTAATAGTTCGGGGAGTGATTAATATTTAGGAGTGAGTTTAATAGTTGATTTTATGTATCAATGTGTGAAGTGTGTGAGGTTTCATGTGTGAAAGTGTGAGTTGTGAGTTAGTGAAGAGTCGTGTGTGAGTTATGTAATTATGAGTGAATTTGTCATTATGAAAGAAGAGAGAAGGTCAAGATACTATTGGATTTTAAGCCAAACTATAACAAGTCCCAATATATTTAATCAAGAATAGAATTAAATATAAGAGCAATTAAAATATATGTTGGTCAATATAAATTACAATAACATTCAATATATTAAAAAATATGAATGTAAAATTGTCAAAAATCATTCATGCAATAACATGAAGAATACTTAGTGAAATGGGATACTTTATGTCTTCCTAAGAGTGAAGGGGGATTAGGATTCCGGTCTTAAATTAATAACAACAAAGCTTTAGCTACTAAATTATATTGGAGGATTGCATAACCCTAATGCTCTTTGGGCCAATAATCTCTGTGCTAAATATGCTGAGAACAAAAGTCTTGAAGACCTTGTTCGCTAGGTTCTCCCATTTTAGCAGTTCTTAAGACTGGTGAGAATTTGATAAAGAAAAATTTATTTTGGATCATTCATAATGGTCAACATGCAAATTTTTGGACAGATTCTTGGGATGGTCACAAGCCTTTGATAACTCAGTTTCCCGATTGGAGGCCTTGGATGGAGGAGCTTCACCGAGCTAATTGGATAAAGGTGGCTAATTACTATCGGTACCATACTGGTAATTCAAAGGTTGGTAGATATTGGATCCCTATTGAGGACTGGCCTATTCAAATCCCAAAAATGCAAAGACAAGATATCCAAGGCATCCTTCATATGAGATCCCTCTCTTGGTCCCATGAAAAAGATTGTTTTGGATGGAACAACACTACTAAGGGTGAGTATTCAGTTGCTCAAGGTTATTTGACCTTATGCCATAATAATCCCGGCCATTCTTCTGACATATTTTCTCAATTGTGGGCTCAAAATATTTGGCCTAAGGTGAGGTTCTTTAATTGGCGTTTATTACATCGTAGGGTGCTTACTGGTGAGCAACTTATGAAGCGTGGTTTTCATGGCCCTTTCAGATGTGAAATGTGTGAAGAGAATGTAGAAAATATCAACCATATTTTTATTGAGTGTAATTTAGCCTCTGAGCTATGGAGGAGAATGACAACTTTACTTGGCTTACAGTGGTCCAATTTTTTCACTTTTGAACAACTTTGGAGGGATTGGCCTAATCAAGAGGGTGTTGATCATTTTATTAGGCAATTAGTTTGGATGGGTTCTACCATTCTTCTTTGGAATATTTGGAATGAAAGGAACAACCAAATTTTTAATCAAGATAGGAAGGATATTCACTATATTTGGAAAAATACCATAGCCAACTTAGTTGAATCAGTCCATCAACTCCTTAATCACCCCCAAAAATCCCACCAAATATGGGATCAAGTGATGCAAAGATTGAATATTAAACCTTCTAATGGCAACCAACTTAAAGGGAATGTGAGTATTAGTAAGATGGATAGGACTAGAAATTGGCAACCTCCTCCTAAGGATTTTGGAAAAGTCAATACATATGGAGCCTCTAGAGGGAACCCTGGAAAAGCCAGTGTGGGAGGAATTGGTAGACTTTCAAATGGCTCCCTGGTTTTTACTTTTGCTAAGAATTTGGGTATTCTTTCCAATAACCTTGTTGAGGGGTATGGTATCCTTAGAGGCCTTCAGGAGGCTACTAAGGTTGGATGGGAAAAGGTGTTAGTTGAGTCTGAATCTCAACTTATGATTAATCTCTTGAAGACTCCTTCTAAGAATCATAAGGTGGATTGGAGAATAAAAATAATTATTGAGAAGATTCAGGTTAATCCGGATGGGATTTTTGAAAGTTGATTACAATCATGTGGTCGGAGATCAAAACAAGAGTGTTGATGCTTTAGCTAATTGGGCTTTGGACAAAGGTGATCTTACTTGTTATGGCCCCCCTCCTATATGGTGGGCTTCTCAAATTAGGGAAGCTTTTCTTTCTATCATTTCTTTGGATGGCTCCAGTTCTGAAGGTACCTAGTTTCTTCTTGTTTTTTTTTTTTGTTTCTCTTTGGTTCATTTAGTTTTTTTAGTTCCCTAGCTCATTCTATTCTTTATTTTGTTTCCTCTGTTGATTCTTGCATTAATAGTCTTATGGTCTAGATAGGTCATTGTTTTGTTCATTTTTTTTTTCTTTTGTCTTCTTTGTTTTTTTGTTTAGTTTTTTAAGGTGGGTGGGTTATTTTGTTTTGTTTTGTTTTTGTGTTCTTTGTGTTGTTTTTTTTTGTTCTTGTGTTTTTGTTGTTTTGTTTTTTTTATGTTTTTTGTTATTGTTCTTGTGTTTTTTTCGTTTTTGTTCTTGGGTTTCTCTTTGTTTGTGTTATTTCTTTTTTTTTATGTGTGAGTTTTTTCTATGTTTTTTGTTTTTGTTTATTGTCTGTTGTTGGTTGTTTTTATTTTTATTTTATTTATTTTATTTTTTAGGTTTTGGTTGTGTTTATTTTTCATGTTTTTTTTGGGTTATGTCTTTGTAGTGTTATGTTGTTTTTGTTTTGTTTTTGTTTTGTTTGTGTTTTGTTATGTGGTTCTTGTGTTTTTCTATGTGGTTTGTGTTGTGGTTTATTTTATCTTATTGTGCGTGTTTGGTTGTGCTTTTGGTTTTGACACACTCAAGGAGCATGTTTTTTTATTTTATTTTATTATTTTTGTTGTTATTTACTTTTTTTAATTTGGTTTTGTGTGTTTGTTTGCTCCTTGAGTATGTCAAAGGTGGTAGGCCAGGTCCGAGTCCTGGGCGTTTTTGGCAGAATGGATACCCCTGCCTCCTTGGGTCTTCCTCGAAAGTGGCATCCCTTTTGGGATGTTTTCCACAAATTAAAAAAAAAAAAAACATGAAGAATACTTACAATAGAATTGCTCAAAATATGCATACAAGCTTTAATATTATAAATGCTTAATGGTGATCTTCTTAGAACATTTTCCCATTACAATACATGGAGCTTTATCTCCATAATATAGATATAGAAGATGAATCTTCAAGTACTTGACTATTGCTCTCCATATGACAACTCTCATGTCCTTTGGCTTCTCATCTTGCCACTTGTATACATGACTCTTCACTCTCTACTTACATGCATTCTTAACTCTATGACACTTGCACTCTTTTACATGAAACACTTATACATGCAATAATAATACATGATGCTTGTACATATCATCACATTACATATTTGCACACTTACATACATGATACTTGTGCACTTTCTCTCATTACACACTTGCACTCTTACATACATGACACTTGTGCATATCCTGCACATAGACACTTACATAAAGGGGAAATATAAATCACTCACCTAAACTATAGACTCAAACCCTAATCTATTACATATTTACATTTGTACCATAAAGGTACCATGGAAGTACATTAACCAAATAATGTAATATTCTCTAACACCCCCTTGTATTATATTATTTAGTTATTGAAGACTTTAGTCTTCATTCTATTTCCTTCAGAATTTTATCCTCATATTCAATTTGAAATTCTTCTTCAATTTTTGTTTCATGTCTTTTGTTCTCCTTTCTTTTGTGCTTTCCTCTATTCTTCTTCTTTGATTTTATTTTCTTCATCTTCAACTATGACATAACTAGTGGTGTGATTTCTAAACAAAAAGCTAGTAAGTCATCAAAATAATATGCTTCATTTAAATCACATGTATCACAACTAACATCCTTTTTCTCTTGCCCTTTTTGTTGAAAGATCTCAAAGGTAAGTAGATACATATACATCATTAAGTATTCTTTGAAATAAAATATAATGGTATATTTTTGAGAAATAAAGGTAATTTATTCTTTAAATCAATTGACATCTCTTTTTTTAATCAAAAACATCTATCAAATTTTGTGAGTAAAACCTTAGCTTGTTCACCATTTCTACATTGTCTTCATTGAATTCATTTATGATGATTTCTTCCATAATATTAAGATTTTAATTCAATTCCTTTGAAGTTGAAATTATTTTTACTCCAAATTTTTATTCCGATTTTAAAATTATTTTTCTAAAATAAATTTGTAAATTTAAATTTTCAAATTTTTAAATCCTTTGAAGTAGTAAATTTTTTATCTCCCTAATAAAATAAATTTGCAAATTTTTAATTCTTTAAATTTCAATTTTTCCTGAATTTCAAATCTTCAAATATTCTAGTTTTCTAAAATATTCAACCTTTCAAATATTTAAATTTGGAGTAGAAATCCTTATCTCCAAAATTTATCAAATATATAAAATTCTTCTAATATCAAATATATTGCAATAATAAATTGCAAATAATAAAATATAAAATATTTCAAAATAAGGTTGAAGCCCTTATAACTCTCACTTAAATAATATCATAAAGTTGAATATCTTTTATCTCCCACTATAATAATTAAAGTTTCTAAGTAATCCAATTATTTAACTTAGGATTTTTTTTTTTTTAGTGAAAAACCCCTTGTGGGGCCACCTTGGTCTGAGAGACCATGAACAGGGGGTTCTACAACGTCAAATTCACCCGAGAGTCACACCTGACCCTGCCGGTACCAACATTATCAATTGGATTTTGAATACCCAATTCAACTTTTTGGTACGGTGGAGATTTGAACCTGGGATTTCCCTTGGAGGATTGCCCTCTCCTCTCCAACTCACCTACAACACCTGGGTTCTTTAACTTAGGACTTAAATAAATATCAAATGTTCTAAATATAAATATAACGTTTCTTACCTTCTATGTTCTTCATAGAATGTTGACCACGATGTGTATAGGATAGTCACTCCATATTCTATAACATCCACTACGCAATGTAACATTCTAACAAAATATGCCCAAATTAATGCAATATAATATGTAACATTAGAGTTTGAACGTTATATACCTTGTGTTGCCTAATCTCTTACTCTTCTCTTAATAAGGCACTTAAGTTGGATATTGTTTTGGTATCACTAGAAAGTAATGTCTCTTTGACTTGAGGTGTTGTAATCTAGCTTCCGCTTCAGTTGGAGGTGCTAGGATTCTATCCAAAAATGCTTCTATTGGAGGGGCTATGCTTCTATTTGGAAATTATTTGGCTAGAGGCTTCTGTTGTGCTACTTTCTCAGTCCAAAAAATGTAGCATCATGTTCAGATATCTCTATTATATGGAGTTGTGATTGAATGGAACTATGACTTCAACATTTTTTGAATGGCACTATGACTGAATGGCACTACCTCTTAGCCTTAGAATATAAAAATTTAAGGTGATTAAATATTCCTTATGTAGCCTTTGATATTTTGGCTTATATA
This sequence comes from Wollemia nobilis, assembly GCA_028583015.1. Classification (NCBI taxonomy): domain Eukaryota; kingdom Viridiplantae; phylum Streptophyta; class Pinopsida; order Araucariales; family Araucariaceae; genus Wollemia; species Wollemia nobilis. The sequence continues at coordinate 11,266,951 of JAQPPZ010016890.1, forward strand.
GCACTCTTAATGCTTCAATATTTTATTAATATTTTTTGTATGCTTCAAATATTTTTTTGTCTTATTATGAACTTCTCTTTTTTTATAAAAATATTTATGAGGATTCTTTCTCCTCAAAATGATCTTATAACTATTGGACACTTCGTCTAATGCAATATATAATGACTTTTGTACTTCAATGGTGGTTTTAAACCATTATAGTGATTCTCCTCTTGTCTAGAGAATCCAATTAGTATCAGGGTGACTTTTCTTTGTTTAAAAATTTCCAGTAATCACATCAAAGTCTTCCTTCAATGGTAATAATAGAGACTACTTGTGGTAGCTCTCAATATGATGGTGGCTCTAATACAACTATTGGATTTTAATCCAAACTATAACAAGTCCCAATATATTTTTATCAAGAATATAATTAAATATAAGAGCAATAAAAATATATATTGGCCAATATAAATTATAATAACATTCAAAATAATATCAAATATGAATGTAAAATGGCCAAAAATAATTCATGCAATAACATGAAGAGTACTTACAATAGAATTGCTCAAAATATGCATACAAGCTTTAATATTATAAATGCTTTATGGTGATATTCTTAGATCATTTTCCCATTATAATACATGAAGTTTTATCTCCATAATATAGACATAAATTATAAATCTTCAAGTACTTGACTATTGCTCTCCATGTGACAACTCTAATGTCCTTTGGCTTCTCAGCTTGCCACCTATATCTATGACTCTTCACTTTCTACTTACATGCATACTTAACTCATGACACTTGCACTCTTTTACATGATACTAATACTTCTACATGCACTCCTAATACATGATACTTGTGCAATTTATCTCATTACACACTTTCACTCTTACATACATAACACTTGTACATATCTTGCACATAGACACTTACATAAAGGTGAAATATAAATCACTAACCTAAACTATAGACTCAAACCCTAATATTTTTACATTTGTACCATACAGGTACCATGAAAGTACATTAACCAAATAATGTAATATTCTCTAATAGAGACATGCATATGAATATTTTTATGCAATTATATATTGATGAAAAAGCATTGTAAAGATTATCAAACTAGCATAATTTCATGCATGTTATTGTAGTTTTTATATCAATAATATTATTGTATTTATTTTATGCAATATTGTGAGAATTTTTTTGAGATCTTGTGGAATTTATACTATGATACAATCGTAAGTATTTGGGACTATTTTTTAATATGGTATCAGAACCACATTGATTGGACTTTGTGATAGCCACTTTAAGTGAAAGTGTTACGGTGAAAAGATTGTTGATTGTGAGAGGAAGATATTATGAAGAGAGATTGTAGTGATTGGAAGTGAATCCTAGGATATTATCCTTAATATTTGGATATAAACAAATAATAAGAGACTTGGTTGGTACCAAGCATTTTTTCTTACATCTGGACAAAGAACAAGAGACTTGGTGGTTACTAGGAATTTTTTCTTACATCTAGAATTTAAGAAAGATACTCTATTAGGAAGCAGAAGATTGAATATTAGAGATTAAAGACAAAGTGAAAATAGAGAAGAAACAATAAATAAGGGTTGAGGTCACCCAAATTGCAGAGAAGAAGCATTGTTAGGTGCAACATATTTAATTTGAAGAAAATGTTTTTATTAAAAGAGAAGAAGAAATTTGGAGGAAGATTCAAGAAAGTTTTTTTTAGTTTTTGGAAGGATAAATTATTATTTGGATGAATTAATAGTTTTTGGGATATATAAGAATATAAAGAATTTGAAGAATTAATTGGTTTTGAAAAGAAGAAGAGAAGAATATAGTTTAAAGAATAAAATAATTTTTTTGAGTATTGAAGAAGTTTTTTTTTGAATAAAGAGGAAAATTTGAGAAGAAAATTAAAAGAAATATGGGAGTTAATTTGAAAAATAAAGATTGATTGAAATTAAAACAGATATAAGGACATTAAAATTTTAAATTTGATTGACTTGGGAAAGAAAAAAATAAATAAATAACCAAAAGATAAGCTTGGAACAGAGTCACAAACATTATATGAAGAGTAGTAAGAATGACAGAGCATAAATATGTGCTTTAGAAATTAGAATATAAAATTCAACAATGATATCTTTGAAGGATAAGTAAGAAGGATACAAATAGGATAATCAATGAAGTCAAATAAGCAAAAATCAATCTAAACCCAACAATAATGCTATGAATTCATCCCATGAGTAGAAGTTAAACATTGATGCTAGTAGTGGTTTCTATCACAACCCCAATGTCATTTTCTACTACTATAGCAACACAGATGGTCTCTATTACAAATTTGAAAATTGAGGATATGTGTCCCTAGAAGCTTGTCAAGGTTTTAACAATATAGCAAGCTCAATAGTTGGGACTGAAGATATGTAACAAACAACATTGTTAAGTGTATAGAGAAACATTTCAAAGGTTACAACAATATTTCAATGATAGAGGATCTAAGAATACTTATGTTAGTGAAGACGAGAGTCATTATTTCTTATGGTACTATAACAGTATTTGGTCTGATTATTGGTATTTTGATAAGGATTCCAATGCTTACTACCAGTATGACTCAATAATATTATTTGGCAAGGTTGAAAAATAGAATCATGGTACAAAGGATATTCTTGTGATCCAAAATTCAATTTGTTTGAATAATTTAGAGTATAAATACATTGGCAAGTCTGATTTTCAATGTGATGACACTAATAAGAAATAGTCATCTATAGAGGGATGGCCATATGATGCAAGTACTCTAGGGCTTTAGACAATAGATAAATATAAATGTAGTGCTAAAAATAAAGAGTAATGATAGAATTATTGATGGTTGAATTAAAATTTAAAGACAATATATTTATCCTCTGCCAAGGTGTTAAATAATTTCCTAAGCTTTGTCGTGTAGAGCACTTGATTTTTTAGTTGGAAGAATAATAATGGATTTTCACTTATAACAACAATAAAAGGCACATTATAGTATAAATTGGATGTGATAGCTACTAAAGAGAGAAAAATAAATCTTGAATGTTATTCAACAAAAAATTGGAATGTTATATAGGCTCGTCAAATTTACATGTGTCTCTCAAATACCACATATTTTCATGGAGTTCTCCCTTTGAAATGCTTTTCAATAATGATTGATATTGGGACCAATAATGCAATACTCCTAAATTATGAATTCTATAAAGGACCTTATGAATTATCACAAGTAGACATAACACTGGAAAAATGACAGTATGTGGTGAAATCTATTATTGGAGAGGAGCATGATTTATTAACTATCATTACAACTTTGGCACAAGGGTGGTAGGAGTATGCATGCCAATATTTTCTACCTTGAAATTTTTTTGAGTGTGTTGTATTTGGAATAAGAGAGAGAAAATGGAACAACTATTTAGATTTTTGAAAAATTTATCAAATAATGTAGTACACAAGGGTGTTGGCAATATCATATTATTTGGTCATATAATAGTTTAGGAAGTATGTTTATTAGTTTAGGGAGTGATTAATATTTAGGAGTGAGTTTAATATTTGAGTTTATAAGTATGTGTCAATGTGTGAAGTGTGTGAGGTGTCAAGTGTGCAAGTGTGAGTTGTGAGTTAGTGGGGTTATGTAAGGTGTCATGTGTGAGTTATGTAATTATGAAAGAAGATCAAGATACATGCATATGAAGAGTCTTATGCAATTATATATTGATGATAAAGTATTGTAAAAAATATCAAACTAGCATAGCTTCATGCATGCTACTGTAGAGTTTCATCAATAATATTATTGTATTTTGTGTGTGCAATATTGTGAGCATTATTTTGTGATCTTGTGGAATTTATCCTATGATACCACTATAAGGATTTGGGCCTATTTTTAAACAAAGACATCACTGAACTCTCAAAATATTGGTGTATTTCTCACACTTAGTTAGGATCAAGACTTTGCCTAGCTTAAGGATCTTGAGATGTTTAGGAGTTCCAATGTCAATGCCCATGGTTCCTAAATCAGAATATAAGACTCATATTTTAATTGAGAGGGAACAAACAACACCCTAAATATTTTAATATCTATAATATCTAGGGATGGTTGAGTATGATCGATCAACTGTAAGAGAGCAACAATTGAAATTTGGGGAAAAATCCACCAAAATAGAAGTCATTTTAGCTTAGATAGTCTAGAGGATCATCTTAAGGAGGATAATTTAGGATGTCCTCTATGTCATAGTTATCTTTATCAATAATCAGCTTGGGATAGGCTATGGTTAAGAGATTTATATTAGTAAATCATGTAAACTAAGAGAAGCTAGGATCTATGAGGAGCAATGACGCATTGCCATCCTCCTTATCCCAATCAAATCTACCTAAGGAAATAGTGTTTTCATGGGACTTCTTATCAAGAAGGCTAACTTTATCTTTGCTAACATACTAAGAGGAAGGAGAAAGAGGATGACTATGATTGGTATATAGCCTATCCCATAACATTATAGCCAAGTTTTAGCCTATAATATCTCTTCAATGTCCTGATTATATAGGTCTAATCCTTTACCTTGATATCCCATATTAGAAAGCATCTATTTTGAAATGGAATATGAGACAAAAAGCATGAAGCATATTTTCATTTAGTTGATAAATAGTTACTGCAATGGATTTTATCATCATGAGGAGTACCAATGTAAATATAGGAGCAACTTCTACTTTACATCATTTTACCCTTTCTACTAGATGGTAAGCCTAAGGTTTGACGATACAAAGGAATTTTAGATAAGTCCAAAAAAGGTTGATTATTATTTTGGTTATTAATGTTAAGGTTCATTACATTAAAGGTTTGACCTTTAAATTCATTACTAGGTTGATTACTTAAGGTGAGAGACCTTAATGCATTGGTGATTGGAAGTTGAGAAGTATATGGCTCAAGAGATGAATTTAAATAAGGGCAAAGAAAAACTTTAGGGTTCTCAACCTCAATCACCTAAAAATAGGTGAAGGGTTCAAGGTCAAGTATAATATGATAGGTCCCATTATTAAATATGGTAATAACAACATTAGAATTCTCTAAATCATTTTTGGTTAGCCCAAAATGATTGATGAATATTAGTCTATAAACATTAAGACAAGAGACATTATTGAATAGGAATCATTTTATGAATATGCCATTGATGTGGCCTATGATATACAATGGGATCTCTTTGACCATATAATATTGAGTGATATCATCCTCATAGAATGATATAATTACATGATTAATACAAATTAATCCCACCATAGAAGTGGGGCCATTTGAAGTAAGGTCTTGAGGAACAACTTGTTCACTCAAAATTTTAAGTAAGACGTTCCTATGAGTTGAAGAGATCCTGAGAATTGCACGAAGGGAGACTTTGGTTGGGGTACTTTCAAGTTTATGGAAAAAATTAAAATAATCTTAGACTTAGCTTGTAATTGAATGATTAATGAAGGTCCTTTAGGAGGAGAAGTTATTTTTACATGAATGACAAAATGAGGCCGGGAAGGTTAATCAAATGAAAAATCCTTATGTTGTTGTCTAGTCATGACACAAATTGAAGAGAGGTGATTAGAAGAATAGATCTTTCCCACCATCCTTTGGATTTGATGTAGGACATTCATGTAGTGAATGTTATTTGTTATTTTTTTATTTTTATTATGATTGGGTAGTGGATTGAAAAAAATTCTAAGGTCTTGATTAGAAGGTTGGGACTCAAAGCTATTGAGAACCACTTGAAATTTATTAATTAGAATTTGGATTAGGTTCTTAAGTCTCATATGTTTATCAATTACATAATTATGAACATGATGGAAAGCACATTGCTCATTGGGGTGAAACCAAGAAGCTTTTTCTCTTACAGGATTTAAAGGCTTTGAAGGTAAGAGCTCCACCATTTTGGATTTCAAGAGTTGGTTTAGGATGGTTGAAGTAGGTTTATCTAGTTGAGAGTTCTTCCTCCTAAGTTTCAATTGTTATGGCTTCTCTAAGATAAGTTTTTGAATTTTTTCCATCGTACTAAAATTGTTGGTTTGACATGATTCTATAACACCCTTGCCTATAACATTTTTGTTTTTTAATTGGCCCTTTAGCTAGGAGGAATATTTATCTCTTTGCTAATGGTATTTGGATTTAAATTATCCTCTTTTGAGGAGGATAGTGTCTACTTTGTTGGCCATGTCAATAGAATATTCAAAAGAAGATACATTAGTGATCTCTAAATAGAAGACCAATTGCTTATTAAGGTTGCCTATGAAGATATCCATGTGGTCTCTTAATGGGGAATATATTGGAGTCTCCCCACCAAAGCTTGTTGGAGAATATTACATTATTTGGTACATGTAAATATACCCCCATGGTACCTTTATGGTACAATTATAAATATGTAATATATTAGGTTTGTATCTATAGTTTAGATGAGTGATTTATATTTTTATTTTATGTAAGTGTCTATGTGCAGGGTATACACAAGTGTCATTTACGCAGGAGTGCAAGTGTGTATTGAGAGAATGTGCACAAGTTTCATGTATGTAAGTGTGAAAATATGTAATGTGAGGATGTGCACAATTATCTTGTATTAGGAGTGCATGTAGGAGAGTAAGAGTTATGTAGAAGTGTGCAAGTTTCATAGAGTTAAAGTATGCATGTAAGAAGAGAGTGAAGAGTCTAGTATACAAGTGACAAGATGAGAAGCCAAAGGTCAAGAATAGAAAGGTTGCATCTCCCAGATATGTGAGGAGTGCAATAGACAAGTATTGAAGATTCACATTACTATCTCTATATTATGGAGACAAAGCTCCATACAATGTAAGGAAAAATGGTCTTTAAAGCACGTAGTAAGCATTGATAATAAATCTTGTATACAGGTTTTGAGATTTATTGTAATTATTCTTCATGCATGTACATGAAATATTTTGGCCATTTACATTCATATTTGATATTATAAGTGAATATTATTTCATTATTATATTGGCTTGGATATATATTTGATTGCTCATATATATAATTCTACTCTTGATTATTGATATTTTGACCTATAATATTGTGGCTTATTTATATTGGGACCTATGATATTTTGAGATAATTAGGCTTAAAAGCCAATAGTGGTATTAGAGCTACCACTTAAATCTATCCATTTTTATAGAGTTATATTTTAGAGCCACCATAATATTAGAGTCTATCCACTTTGAAAGCAGTGAAGACTTGAACTCTATTTTAAAGGTTTGATTGAGTAGATATCCTGAGGAGAGAAGTAAAACTCACCCTAATTTAAATTCTAGGGTCTTCCCACTTGTTTCAATGAAAACCAATGAAGACTAGGACTCAAATTGAATAGATTGAGGGCCAACTTAGAAAGTTGGAAATGAGGGGATATTCAACGTCACCCTGATAATAGTTGGATTCTTTAGAAAAGCAGAGAATTATTTTTATTCTTAGGTTTGACCTAAGATATTAGAGATAAATTTTAGAAAAATGAGAAGCATCATAGCTTTCAAATATTGAGAAGCATCATAGATTCTAGAATATTGAGAAGCATCAAAGCTTCCAAATATTGAGAAGCATCATAGCTTCCAAAGATTGAGAAGAATTATATCTTCTAGAATATTAAGAAGCATCAAAGCTTCCAGAGATAGAGAATTATCTAATCTTCTTGAGTACAAATAAGAGAAGCAATATAAGATTCCATAAATCAACAATGTACAGAGAAGGGAAATAGTATAAGCTTTCATAGATCAACAATGTATAGAGAAGAGAAGCAACATAATCTTCCTAAGAATAGATAATATAGAAGAGATCAATATTGAGAAGTACAAATAAGAAGCCTCCAAAGATAAGGAAATATAGAGGTATAGCAAAAAGTTAAAGTTCTGGTTAATCAAAAAACCAAAAGGATTAGGCTAATTGGAAACTCAATATATATTTTAGTCTTCACCTTAGAAATATATTATTTAATGTTATAAAAATGCATTCATTTTTTAGCTATTAAAAGAGCTATTTTTTAAAATAATAAAGAAAGCTACCAATGAACAATAAGTGGTATCAAGGAGTGTTATCATCCAAAATATATTAGAAAGTAATAAGCGCTATCAAGAAGTGCTATCATTCAAAGGTGATCAGGAAAATATAAGAGACATTAATATATGCTATCATTATAAATCTACAACGGAGTCAAAAAGAAAATTTCCACCATCAAAGAGAACCTGATAGTCAAAAAGTATTATCTTTCTGAATTTCCACCATCAGAGAGAACTTGAAAATCAATGAGCACTAGCAGTAATATCTAGATAGGTATTCAAGCACTATTTAGAGTGCTACTAGTAGCGATATTTGAGTGCTATCCATAATACCACTTGAGATATTATAGCAATAAAATTTGAGTGCTATCCATATTGCCATCTGAGACATTCAAGTAGTGGTATCTGAGCACTATCTATAATGCCACCTAAGATATTCAAATAGTAAGTATTACAAAATCTAAAGTGCCACCGGAGAGAAGCACCATTTAGAGAATCATCAGAATCATTCAAACATGCATATGAGCAAGCACTATCATCAACAAGTCACCTAAGATAAGTAAGATAAAGCATAAGGATGTAGAACGTTCTTCACAACAGAACAAGTGAGAGCATAGTAAAGACATGTATTCTAAGCATTTGCAAATATGAGCATTGGAGAAGGAGAAATAAGACATTAAATTTTCACATTGACCAACATCTATATTATCGCAACATTAAAGGAGGAGCTAAATCATTCAACCATCATACATAGCATCCAAATGTTACACTTCCAAATTTGGTGCATCATTTACCTTTCATTTTTGGAGGGAAAATCAAATTTGACTTGTTTGAAAATTATTAGGTGGAGTTATAAGGTTTTCCACATTAATGATTATTAAAATTTATTTCTACACCTTAGTTATTTTTCAAAAGTTATTTTTTGAAAAATTTGAATTTATTTTTAAGTTATGGAGTGATAAGGATTTCTACTAGGATTTAAGTTTCTGGATTTTAAAAGTTTCAAAATATAGTGGTTTTTAAAGTTTTGAAATTTGAAGAGTTAAAAAGTATTAGAATATTTAAGACTAGAGTTAAAAGTTTTGAATATTTGAGTTTCTTGATTTTTGCAATTTGAAGAAATTCAGTTTGAAGTTATTTGAAGTTTTTAATTTTTTTTTTAAGATTTGAAATTTAGAGGAAAATTTGAAAATTTTGAAATTTTGAAAATTTAATTTAGTAGGGAGTATTGCTACATCAAAGGTTTATAAAATTTAAAAATTGATACTCTTAATGTTGGCTTCTAATTTAGACTAGTGAAATCAGTTGATTCTAATATTGTATGTGCGCCATAGAAAATAGAACCTTAAAAGGAATTTCACACACCACGTTTCATATTAAACATTAATGGTTGGATTTCATCACCAGCCATTGCTTAAGATATGGTGACGGTGGATTTTATCTCCATCTACCAATATATGCCCCTAGACACCTTAGATTACCCCCGAGCAAACTTGCTAGATTTCATCACCAACAAGAATCTCGTTGCCCTATCCAAGCCATAGTATTCACCCATTTCTAATTCATATTAGCACATTGAAACACACGAAATCAAAATCTAAAAAAATAATTCACACTAAAATGAGATAATCAATTAATGAGGTAAGATACATCTATTGAAAAAATTAGCATTGATTTGTCTTAATTTGATTTTTGTGAAGTTTCAATTCTTCATTTCATTTTACTGCATAATTTGTATTTGGTTTAGTTGTTTATGGTATTAACAAGAAATCAACAAAAAACATTAAATCAAAACAATTCCATGGAACATTCATCCACCTTCCCCACCACTTTTGTGGTAGATTCCCCAAGTGTGACACAAACAAATTTGTCTGCAGGCCCATCACACACTATAAAGACTACTTATAACTTGTACATGTATACCAACACTTCCCTTCCTCAAACCAAATCATATTCACCATCCATTGACCACAATATCATCCACATAGACATGGCCAAAGTAGAGGCTCTCTACAAATCAGCTAAATATTTCCTAGAGTTTATTCATGATTCCCTTGGTCAAGATCTTACTTTACAGTAGGAACTTACTCATTCACATCCATCTAGCTTTACCTAGGTGTACACTAACCCTCTTTTTGAGTCATCGGTTGCACCTTCCTTCCATTTATCCATTCCCCAATACTCAAGTGCTCTTAGAATATTTATCCCATCCTCATACACATCTACCTATACCAATCCCTTGTATGAAGCACATGTAAATGCTGCTTCACAAGTTTCATCCTCCCAAGTTACCATACCAAGTGCAACTTACACCTTGGCCACATATTCCATGCCATCTACATCCACACCTTATATTTCTAATAGAGAAATTCATGAAGTGTGGGAACATTTGAACAAATTTCTTAAGCAACGTCAAGATGCTTAACAGTAAGTGTAGGTGAACCCTAAGCCTCTACCAATTTCTACTCAGGCCATCCTCTTTAACCAAAGTCAATTATGGGCATCACAATATTTTGTGGTTTCCATCCCTACTCCACCAAATCATACCAATACTCATTCCATTCCCATAAACCATAACAATTTCATTACCATAGGCTAGCCTAGCCATAGTCCCCATACATTATCCCCATTCCAACATTCTCCATCTCATCATCATCTAGTTATCCCACAATATTTTTCCACCGCACCTCAAAATCATCAGGTGATTCAGGGCTTTCACATCCCTAGGGAAGACCCTAGAATCAAGGCCATGCAATAACAAATAGATCATTTGATGCAATATACTCCTGGTATGACAAACCAGAAGCTAACCCTACATCAGATGATTAACAAACCTATTCACCCTTTGATACCAACACCGCCATATCCGACAGATTTCATAGTGCTAAAGTTTGATAAATCAAGAGGATTGAGGACCCCAAAGAGCATGTAAGCACACTTGTACATTGATGCTTTAGAATCCAAAATGACAATGCTCGCATGCTTAGAACATTTCCTCAAACATTAGGTGGAGGTGCCATAGAGTGGTACAACCAATTGCCTAGTCATAGTATCTATAATTTTGAACAATTGGTTGACCAATTCTTTGAGCGCTTTGTCCTTAATGTTAGAAAAAAAGTCTCATTGTCTAATGTTTATGCTTTAAGACAACATGACGATGATTCTATCTATGATTTTGGCAACTGTTTGAGGGTCTTCATTACCAAATTGCCATTCATCCTACCAATGGAAGAGCTTATCAAGATTTTTACCAAGAGTTTTTTAAAACCCATCTCTTAAATTCTATCAAAAACTAATTTTGATTTTGTTCTATAAGAGGAGGCTGGGAAGTGTTTACTAATCTTGTCTCATCCTTCTTCACCTATGTCAACTCGAAAACCTACCTTCTTGGTCTTTCGACTTATTTTGATCCTTGTAATATGAGTTGGGACTTTTCAAGAGTTGTTATCCAATTTATTTACAAAGGTGTAGATTTATGTTTACTAGGGGGCTCAACCCCTTAGGCTAGGCATAACTCCCTCATGCATGACATCCTATTGCAGGTGAACAAGGTTCACAATTAGAACTAGTTTCTTGGACACCTCATCAAGAGAATCCATGACAAGCTTTAAATTGTGGAGTTGTGGCAAAGCTCCATTCATGGTCTCAAGATGCCTACTATGGAGGAGTAACCTCATGATGATTCATCCATTGAGATGGTGGCCCGAAATCTAAATCCACCATGATTCTTATCAAATTGTTGTATGAAGAGTTGTTTGTAATATATTGGCTATTGTTTTTCCTGGTAGCCACTCTTGACATTCTTGTGTGTTTATGTATTAGCAGTTTTAGTATATGATGAACACTTGTCTTGAGGGATCCAATTAGGCTATACCCTATACTGACATATTTTGTATATAGAATTAGATACTTTATATTTTTGTTGTTTTTTATCTATGATAAATTGAGAGCAATTTGGTTTTTCAGACCTAAAGCCCTATAATTGTATATGTTGCATCGTTTACTATTAATATAAGCTTTATTTTCAACAACAACAAAAAAAAACAATATCAAAACAATTGTAAATTTATTCCAAATATATGTGTAATGTCCAAAGTTCAAACCCTTCTATTGTAATCGACACTCATTTAAGATGATAACATATAATAAACACTCTTTTGAAAAGATGGCCACTACAATATCATATTATGACATGAATAAACATTTTTATGAAAAGATAACCACTATAATACCATGGTTTGTTAAACTAAATATAATATAAATAAAATTTATGTTTCAAATTTTTATAAAAAATTAAAAAACATATATTACTATAAAAATAACCACATAACTTTTATATATATTTTTTTGAGTAATGCTTTTTATACACATCCACCATGGGGATTGAACTCGGGTCACATCACCGACAATGCAAGTGGCATCTTTGTCGGTAGACCACACTCATAGAAATAATTTTTATAATTTATTATTATTCTTTCTTGAAAAGAACAAAAATATTTTTAATTTTTTCTAGTAAAACCTATTATTAAATAAAATAAATGAATTTTTTTAAGAGAAAAATAAAAGAACTTTTCAATTTTAATTCCTACATCCCTAATAAAAGTAATGCATTTACTACTCTTTAAGATATTTATTATTAACTTACACTTAATTTTTGATGAACAAGATCTTTAGGCCTTACAAGCAGATTTCGAGATTAGTAGGCTTGTTTTCGACTAACAAGGGGCCACGATGACTTGAAGGTGAACCTTTATGAGTTGGTTTTATCTGTAAAAATTCTTTCACAAGTGCTACTTGTTTTATAATTTAGTTTAGCTTTTTACAAAGGTGTAAAAATGTGAAGAATTATCAGCAGACTAGAGAGGAATCCCTCTGCCAAAAAAAGAATGCGGAGAATTACGTAGAATCAATTAAAGCAACTGAATTGTCATTCAAGTCTTTTCAAATGTCACGCGGTTAATTACTTTGAAAACTTGAAATGGTTATCATGATTTTTAAGTAAATAAATAAATAAAAGTTATGTGTGAATTTTAGTGGGAGTTATTTTTTTAAATAAAATATTGTAAATGTATTAGTTTAATTGATTAGATTTTTCGATTTTGATTTTGATGGAGGAGATTGAGGTTCAAATCTTGTCGAATGATACTACATGCTTAAAAAGTTAAATAACCTAACTTGTAATACAATTTTGTGGTGATGATTGAGTTGTTTCAATCCCAATAAAAAAAATTATTATATTGTTTAAATTATGTTGTTATTAAATTAATTAAATAATATTTAACTTTCTATGAAATATATTCTGCATTTGTATTTCTATCAAATATATTTGTCACCATATTACATTGTTTTTATTATGTTGTTATTTACTTTATTAAATTATATATAACTTAACTTTCTATAAAATATATTTTTCATTTGTCTTTCTCAGTTATATTTATCATCTTCTTCATGTTGTTATCTTATCAAACTATTTCTAATAAGACTTATCATCTATTGATTTGTCTTGCTCCAAAGGATTCAAAATGCAAGGAATATCTTCAAAGGCACATTCTTCTTTATGTTGTTCTAAAAACCCTAAAATGCAAGGATGGTCTTCCACGACAATTACTTTCTTATGCTGTCCTGAAAACCCCAAATTGCTAAGGATTTCCTCCATCCTCATTTCTTTCTTATGCTACTCTTAAAACCCTAAAGTGCAAGGGATAACCTCTGCACCACTTTCACTTTTATTACCTCGAGAGGATTTATACTACTTAGGAAAATAAAGATGATTTACCTAGAATAAACTTGAGCATTTTTGTCATCTTTTTTAGTCCTTCCTTCGTGAATTTCCCTAGGGTATTTCCAATAGTTTTCAAAACATTCTTATTGATAAGTTGATATGGAAGTCAAAAAAACCTAACTTACACTGAAAGCTTTTCAATAGTTTCTGTCTCAATAGAATTTTTTTCATTATATGGTCTTAAATAAAGGGCATCTCTACCCCTAAACCATGGGTGAACATCCATTATTTTATACCTAATTATTTTATTCCTTTATGTTCGAACTAGAAAAGATGATGAGGAAAAAACCTTTAAAAAGAAATGTCAAAGAGTAATTTGAATTCAATCCCCACTTCCACTTGGTCCAAGTTTGAATCTCTAAAGGCCCTGCCTAGTATCAATGGAACTTACATATTAACCCTACACTATTAAGAACCATTATATCATGTTTGATCATCTCATCCTTGATAATCACTTCTAGTGTAACATCTAGATCAAACTTATCATATATTCATTCTTTCACTTATCTCCAATTTGACCATCCATACTTCTAATTAAGACATTTTAAATTTCCATTAGGGCTTTCAAATATGACATCCCTTCTGTAATAGCTAGTGGGGCTCACACTCCCTCTTGACTCACACTCCCTCTAGCTTGCACAATTAAGGTTTTCGATTATTATGATTTTTAATAAAGAAATTAGAATAATTTATTAAAATAATTTTTTTTAACAAATGACATATTTCAAATACATATTTAATTTAATAAAAAAAATTATTTAATTTACATTTTATTAATTTAAATAAAAATATAAAAATTACAATGATAATTTCAACAATTACAATTCAATTTTACATGACTATCCAAAAAAAAAAGTACCTTATAGGTAAGATTCTCTATATGTTTAACCAATTCTCAATTTATATGGACTTTGAGCTCTCACAGTCATATGAGAGGTTAAATTTTTTATAATTGTTGAGGTTTAAACTTTGAAAGGTTAAAGTTTTTATAATTGTTGAGGTTTATATATATATTTTTAAATCAAACATTTTAAAGTATTTTTTTAATTTATTATATAAATTAAAATTAAATGATGTTTATATTAAATTATGATGCAATATAATCAATTCTAAAGTTATAGTAATGCTTGATAAAATTTAAGCTTAGGTTGCTCTCCTAAAACCCACTTAAACTAATGTTAAATTTATATAATATATATTATAATTGAAAATAACATTATCTAAATTAAAAATTCATGAATATTTTATGTTTTTTTATACATAGGAGAGTTAGTTACAACCACACTATATTTAGTAACTATCAAGCGCAGGGTTCAAACCATAGGGGTTGCTTCCAACAAGCTTGTTCCACCTTGTTGTTGTTGACTTGACGTGAGGGGACCACCAGTTGGTCAGGATTTGTATCATCATCGTCAATCTAGCTCGCACTCAGAGGATTCAGAGTAGACTACTACCTTTGAAAATTGGCACCCCCAAGGTTTGAACCTAGTGTAGACACCCAATTTTGACACACCTAGCCAAAAGCAACACCTCATCAAGATATCCTAAATATGTCAAATTGGACATCAAATTTGGCATATTTCATCAATATCCAAGCTTATCAAAAACTCATCAATTACCTTGTATTCACAAGCCTCTTGATCAAACAAATCAAATCAATCATCTTCATACCCAAATTTGGGGTGTTTATAGCCCTAAAAAGTAAGTTCATATTTGAGATAAATTTTGACCTATCAAATCATCTCAAAAATTCACAAAACCACCACCATTAGATAAGGCTCAAAAAGAGCTTTCCAATGAGTATAAATATACCTATATTTGGACACATATCAATACCTAAAACTACAAAACAAAAATTGTTGTCCAGAACCAAATTTACCTCCAACCAAATTCGCTAGTGGTGAATTTGGAAAAATTTCAAATTTCAAAGCTTAAATGATCAATTTGTCTCCCTAACCAAATTTGCCACTCGGGTCGCCAAATTCGTTAGTGGCAAATTTGGTCGACAGTGGCGAATTTGGCCAAACGACTCAGAATCTTTGGCATGAGCTAGAAGGATGTGGATTGTAGTCCTCTATCCTCTACCATTGATCCCACACACTCCAACAAGGTCTTAGATGCATTTATTTCAATTTATTCTTATCTCTTCTTCCCCCAAATCCCCTCCCAAATCCTATTTAAGGAGGTCCTTGGGTAGGCATTTGACATAAGTTTTCACTGTAGCAAAGCTCTACCAAGATTTCTAAGCATTCTCTTCTTTCATAGCATTCTCCATTTTCAAGCTTCTCCTAATATCCTCCAAGCATTTTCCAAGCATTTGGAGCATTTTGCAAGCATTTGTGGAGGGAAACTAGGCAAGGCAAGGGAGCTTGGTGGTAAGGAGATCTTGATGCAAGGGAGAGGCCATAGCTAGGTGAAATCTAGCATAGTTCTCTCCTTCATTTTCTTGTTGCCCCTTTTATTTTATCTTCCTAAATTTAGCTTTGCAAGTTTTACTAACTCCATTTCTTGCATCATTTCATCTTCCTTTGCATACTTTATCATTGTGTTGAGCTTACCTTTGTTTTGTAGGCTTTAAAATTCTTATTTTCAGGTCTGATTTTTAGGACTTGCAACCTATTTTATACATTTAGCATCTCTCTTACAAGTTTACTTTATCTTGCATTCTTTTATTATCTACATTTTGGCACTCATCCTTTGTTTTGCAGGATTTATTGTGCTTTCTCTTCACATATTATATTACATTACTTGTTGCCCTCTTATTTACAGTCTTCTTATTTATATAGGCAACATACTAACCTCTTTACTTCATCCATGCTCATCTACTTTAATACTTCTTTCATTTACAAGCATTCAATCTAGTTTTTACACATCTTTTAACAATTTCTTTCCATGCATTATATATAGTTTTACATTGACATACATATCTATTTTCCCTTTATCTTTCAAGGCAAGGTGTGAAGGATACAAGGTTATCATTGCCTTGTTATCTCACATCTTTTGCCAAGCTTCAACAACTTCCCATTGCATATTTCCTTTCCTTTTCTTACTATTGTATATTTTACAACTTTCGTAGCATTTACATATCTTAACACTCTCATTGATCTCAATTATTTAAACACTCATTTGTTCTAATTGGAAGTTATATTAAGTATTTTAAATCATTCCTAACAACATTACACACTCTTCCCACTCTCTTACACCCCTATTTAATTCAAATTTTAGTCATATTTAGCACCTTCATCCCCTTTGCATACATCTTAATTTTAGTCATTGGCTTAATCCTCTAATTTTATCAATTACAAACTTAGTAAATACTATTAGGATCATTCCCCTCCAAATTCAGCCCAAAACCCTATCAAAATCTACCCAAATCAACCTCTAAAACCTTCAAAAACCTATCCTAGGACCAAATTCACCACCTTGCACTATCAATGGTGAATTTGGTAGCCTAAAACACTCAGAACCAAATTTGCCACTCACCAAATTTACTAGTGGTGAATTTGGAAAAGTCAAATTCCACCCTAGGAGGTAAGCATACTCAAATATTTCATCAAAAAGGGGTTTGATCAGCTGTTTAGACAAGTTTCTACCCTATCCAACCCTTAGATAGACCCCTCAAAATAGAAACCCTAATTTTTTGTTTTTGTAGATTTACCAAATTCACCACCCTAGTGGTGAATTTGGTAAATTTAGCACTTTCAATGGTAAATTTGGTATACAAGCTCTAAGAGAGGTAATTCAGCCACTTGGCCCTTCCTTAGCTCTACAATTTCATTTTCTCTATGTTTTATTTCTAATTTCTATTATTTTGCATTAGAAATCACATTTACTTTGGAAATTAAAGAATCTTAACTAGAAACCCTAATCATTTACAAAACCTTACAATTTCTTTACAAAACATTCTGATTTCTTTACAAAACATCTTAAAACTAGTCAATTAAGGAACCTTAGGCTAAATATTATCTTATTAATCATTTAGGCTAACTTGTCTTCTTGCATTTTCCTTGTTTTACCTTAAAAATCAAAGACTCCTAGCTAGCTCATTCAAACTTGAAAAGCATATAGGATAGCTCTTGTTTGCATGCATTTGTGTGATAAACTTTAGCATTGCATTTAGATGATCATTGATGATTTAGGTTTAAATAATCATTAAGGCTCAAAAAAGAGTCAGATAGATAGAGATCCAAAACCTTAGTCTTTGAATAAACCCATTAAAACATCGATAAAACAAGCATTACATCAACTCATACACAACCTAGAAAAAGCATTGAGTAGGAGTCTAGTTGTGTTGAGAATATTCATATTCTCAAGGTCTCCTTTGGAAAGAGACTCTCAAGTGGGGAAGCAAAGATTCTAACGAATCTCCCCATGCACACTTGACATTAAATTAGACTTAAAGGGAAAAACACAAGTTTCTACCATCTACATATTTGGTGAACCCGACGTGAACACTCCTTTTCCTTAACAAAGATAAAAGTTTGTTAAACTTAAACAAGATCATCTAATTTGCTTGCTTAGCTTACATCACATTAAATTAAGATAACAAGAACATAACCAATTGCTAATCCTACTAGGGGAAGGATAACGACCCCTTGAGTAAACCGAAGTACAAACCTTAGGG
Source organism: Wollemia nobilis (assembly GCA_028583015.1). Classification (NCBI taxonomy): domain Eukaryota; kingdom Viridiplantae; phylum Streptophyta; class Pinopsida; order Araucariales; family Araucariaceae; genus Wollemia; species Wollemia nobilis. The sequence continues at coordinate 11,285,379 of JAQPPZ010016890.1, forward strand.
GAGAAATCTTCTTTGGCAAGTATATCATGGTGGATTAATGGGAGTCATAAGGAGGGATACTTATCAAGGTGACATAAGGATCTCAAACATCTTCTCTTCTTTGCTATAAGTACTCTGGAAACAAAACTCTAATAAATTAACCCCCTTCAAACTCAAACTTTCAAACCATGTCTCAACATCCTTACAACACCCAAAACAAGGGTGTACCTTCTACATCTCATGAGGGATCTTCTCATGAACAAATTGAACAAGAAGTAAACCCTTGGTCGCAACAAGTGCCTAGGGAACATGAACAAATTGTTGAACAAATTTCTTTTCAAACTATAGATCACATCAAAGAATACATCAAAAGAAACAAGGACATATTTTTAGATGTTCTTAGAGATGAACTTAGAGAGCAAGGAAAAGAGAATCCACCACAATGCATGATAATATCAAATATTCTAATGATCAATCAACCACTACTCAAATCAATGAAACTCAAAATAACTTGGCAAGTCTCAATGTGGCTATGGCTCAACCTACTGATTCTACAACACCTCCAACCATATCTATGGGGATCCCCACTATGAGAAACCCATTCTCAACTAATGATACAATCAATACTACAAATCCCTTTCTCACTCATAACATGGGATTTAGCCAAGTCCCTCCCACCATAACATCAAGTCAAAACTCTTCAACTCTCATGAACATACCTTTCATATCACACACCTTTGTCCAACCACTTGCACAACCATTAACATTACCTGCACCATCAAACCCTTCATCAAATGATATCCAAGATATCAACACTAAAATCTTAGACTTAGAAAAGAGGGACTCCAAGTTTGAAGAACTTGAGCATCAAATTACCTCTCTTCAAGGATCATCTAAGTTAAAATACTCTTTTGAAGAGTTCTACAATGAGCCATTAGACCCAACCATCCTTAACCATCCATTTCCAAAGAACTTTGAAACTCCCAAATTTCAAATGTACAATGGAAAGCAAGACCCCATTAACCATCTAAGGTTATTCCAAATAGCTTGTAGCGACATCAATCATGATGAAAAACTTCTCCTTAGGTTATTCCCTAAAAGCCTTAGTGGTTTAGCCTTAGAATGGTATTTTCAAATACCTCACCACTCCATCACAAAGTTCAAAGAACTTATGGAAGCCTTCGTTAAACAATTTTCGATCTACATAGATGATAAGGTCACCATAGATGACCTTTATCAACTTAAACAATCTAAGAATGAGAAATTTTTAGATTTCTTAGCCAAATGGAGAGGTTTAGTAGGAAAACTTCAATATATTCCTCCTCCTAAAGAACTCTTACATATTTTCATATGAAACCTTCATGAACAATTATCATATCCCTTGGAAATGATGAACCTAACCTCCTTTGAAGAAGCCATCGACATGGCTAAAAGAGTAGAAGTCATCCTCATAAGATGAGGACAACTCAACTATAACAAGAAAGAAGATGAAAAACCCCCTAATAAGGGGTAATACAAAAACAAACATGTCATAGGAGATGGTGTAACCGAATCTCATCAAAACAACAACATAAACACTACTCAAAATGCTCCTCAAAAGTTGGTTATCCAAAGAGAAGATAAACCCCAAAGGCAATATATGAATACCGGATAAAGTCAAACATCTATGCTAAAAATGCTCCTTGATTCTAAATTAATAGAACTTCTACCTATTAGGCCTTGGGATCTATCCAAAGGAGCACCTTTTTGGTATAGACAAGATGAATATTGTGACTTTCACCGAATAGAAGGACACACTACCAACAAATATAGAACTTTAAAGAACATTATCCAAGACCTCATTGAGGAAGGAAAAGTAACGTTCAATAAAATAGAAAATCCCAACAAAGGTATGGGGATATTTCAAGACCCCTTACCAATGCATGATCAAAAATCAGCCAACTTTGTAGGCACCATTCATTTATCTAGGTCTTCCCATGCCATAACTAGGCAACAAGCAAAGAATCAATCTTTGGATCAACCTCCATTGGTCATCCCGAGAACAAAGATCAATATCCCTAATAAGTCACCTTTGGTGCTCACACCTTCTCAAAATACCTTGCATACCTTTGATCTTCATCAACAATTAGAGGAGGTACCCACAAATATCTCTCTCCTAGAATTGCTAAAAATATCACCTGCTCATAGGGAAATATTGTTGAAACTCTTAAGTGAACAAGAAGTCCCTCAAGACATATCTCCAAATGATATCACTAACATGGTTGGACTAGCTAGAGTAAACAATGCTATCTTAGCCTTTCATGAGGAAGATACTCCTCTCAAAACCATATCAAGGGATTCTCCTCTTTACATCATAACTCAAATAGGTGATAAATATATCAAGAGAGTCTTGGTAGACAATGGATCAGCCTTGAACATATGCAACATCAAATTCTTACAAAATTTTGACTTAACAAAAAATGACTTGCAAAAATTGGACCTCATCATTAGAGCCTTTGACAATGAAGAATGAGAAGTAACCGATACCATCACTTTACCTATCAAAGTAGGGCCTCATGTCCTAAACACCCTCTTCTATGTCATATCATGTGATGTAACATATAACATGCTCCTCGGAAGACCTTGGATACATGCTATGAGGGTAGTGCCTTCTACCTTACATCAATGTCTCAAATATGAGTATCAAGGGAGGATTATCCATGTCCCTAGAGATCTAAAACCTTTTGCCATGTGCAACTCTATCGACCTACAAGAGATTAATATCTGCCCTTCCATACAATCAGCTAAGTCAAGAAATCAACCAAAAATAGATAAAGGAAAGGAAATATTAGAGGAACCTCTCATAAACTTAGAGGATACTCCCCAATCATCCTCTTCCAATGATCAAGTCAACTTCATTCATCAAAAACTAGATCCCTTCATAGAACTAGTAAGCATGTTCCTATCTCCTCATGATATAGGCATACCCAATAGAAAAGGACTTAAAATCCAAATAGGATCTTGTACTTTCATCCATGGTGGAACCACCCTTGATGAAAATATCCAAGGACATAACTTCATGCCTAGTGAATGAACATATGCTACTTGTTATATGTCACCTTCATTTTCCATAGCTAAACAAATGCTTTCCAACATGGGTTATCAAGGTAAAGGTCTAGGTCATTATGAATAGGGTATTAAAGAACCCCTAGAAGTTGAGCCTTGGCTAACACGATGTGGGATCAGATTCATCCCCAAAAAAATGAACCTTCTCCTATATCAGAAGAAGATGATAAAGATAATTATCCTGAGTCAATACATGGCTCCCAATGGGGTGATGAGGATGAAGAAGAACTATGGTCACTCCTTAACCAAACACCCCATAAAACCATATGATTTGGTAGCATCAACATGTTAGAATTAGTTCATCTAGAATCAATAACAACCAAAGAAAATCTTGAAGATTCTTTGAATGATCATCATATAGAAGAATATCTTAAACAAATATTCAACCTAAACTCAACTCAACTTCCAACTTGGAACAAACATCTATGGATCTACAAGAACTTAAATAATTAGGGATAATAGATGCCCCTCTTCATTTTGAGGATGAGTCACAAGCCTTAATCGAAGAAACCATAGAAGTCAACATAGGAACAGACCAAGACCCTCACCTTATCAAGCTTGGAAAATTCTTAACCCAAGAAGAACGAATAGAATACACAAACCTATTGAAGGAATTCTCTGACATCTTCACTTGGGGATACGATGACATGCCAGGACTTGACCCTTCACTAGTAGTCCATCATTTGGTAGTGCACCTCGATGCCAAACCCATCAAACAAAAATTAAGAAAGATACATCCAAGAGTTACTCTTTCAATAAAATATGAATTGCAAAAACTCCTAGATATTGGCTTCATAAAGGCCATAGATTATTTGTATTGGATATCCAACATCATTCCTATCACCAAGAAGGAAGGATCCATTCAAATTTATATCGACTTTAGGGATATAAACAATGCTTATCCAAAAGATGATTTCCCTTTACCAAACATAGACATGATAGTGGACTTCACTATAGGATCTAAGATGTTATCCTTAATGGATGGATTCTCAAGCTACAACCAAATCAAGATAGCACTAGAAGATCAATCTAAAATAACTTTTACTACCCCTTGGGGAACCTTCTACTATCAGGTCATGCCATTTGGTCTTAAAAATGTAGGAGCAACATATCAAAGGGCCATGACATATATATTTCATGATCTTATGCATAAAATTATAGAAGATTACGTAGATGACATCTTGGGTCGATCTCAGAAAAGATAAAACCACATTCGAGATCTCAGATGTATCTTCAAAATACTATAAGATTATAGAGTCAGGCTAAAACCCAACAAATGTATATTTGGGGTAACATCAAGAAAAATATTGGGATTCATTGTATCCCATCATGGGATTGAAGTTGATCCCTCCAAAATTATGGTAATAACAAACATGCCACCACCTACAAACCTAACTGAATTATGAAGCTTACAAGGCAAATTACAAGCCATCCATAGATTCATATCACAACTTGCAGATAAATGTCAACCTTTCTCCAAATTATTGAAGAAGGGAATAAAATTTGAATGGGATGAAGGATGTCAAAAGGCCTTCAAAGATTTAAAAACTTATCTCTTAACACCACCTATCTTGGTACCACCAAACCTAAATCAACCATTATTGCTATACATAGTAGCTACCGAACATGCTCTTGGAGCTTTACTAGCCCAATATGATGAACAACATAGAGAAAGAGCAATCTACTACATCAGTAGAACTTTAGTAAACTATGAAACTCGCTACACACCACTAGAGAAGATTTTCCTAGCAGTTGTCTTCTCATCTCTCAAACTAAGGCACTACATGCTTAGTCAAAAGACTTACATCTTAGCAAGGGTAGATCCATTACGCTACCTTATGTCAAAACCTTACCTATCAGGTAGGACTACAAAATGGGTCATAGCCCTTAGTGAATTCGATATAGAATTCATAAACCAAAAATCACTAAAGGGGTAAGTCATAGCCGATCAACTGGTTGCATCCCCTTTAGAATCAAAACATCCCATAAGCATATCTTTTCCAGATGAAACAATATTTTCAATAGAAGCCCAAGAGCCCAAAACTTGGGTCTTATATTTTGATGGAGCTAGATGCGCAAAAGGCACAGGGGTAGGAATTATCCTAGTCACTCCACAATAACAACTCATCTCACTATCCTTTAAACTTTGCTTCTCATGTACTAACAATACAATAGAATACGAAGCACTCATCCTAGGTCTTAGGGCCGCAACAAAGCTAAATATTGAAAACATAATAGTATATGGTGATTCACAATTGGTCATCAACCAAGTGAATGATACTTATCAAACCAAATATGAGAAGTTGAAGCCATACAAAGATATTGTAGACATGTTGAAAACTCACTTCAACCAAATTACCATAGAAGCCATACCATGATCTAGCAACTATCACATTGATGCTATGGCTACAACAACATCTCTCATACCCTTAGAGTTGGAATATGAAGAAGCTTCTATTATCATAAGGTCAATCAATGAATCTTCCATAATCGAATCATGCCTACAACCTCTTAACATATGCAATATTGAAACATCTATACCTCAAGAACCTTGGTATCAAGACATCTTTAAATTCCTCAAAGAAGGAACATTCCCTAAGGGTTCTAACTCTAAAAAATGAAGATAATTTAGGCTAAAAGCTTACAAATATGTCATCATTGGAGATATCTTATATCGACGCTCCTTTGAAGGCATACTCCTCAGATGCGTAAATGCAAATGAAGCCCAAGCTATCATAAAAGAAGCCCATGATGGAGCATGTGGTGGACATTTTAGTGGATTATCCATAGCCAAGAAGCTCCTTAGAATGGGCTATTATTGGCCCTCTATGGAAAAGGATGCTCACAACTATGTAAAGAAATGTGACAAGTGTCAATGACATGACAACCTTGTTCATGCCCCTTCTCAAGAACTTCAACCAATCACATCTCCTTGGCCTTTCTCCTCTTGGGGATTGGATATCATAGGTAAGATCAACCCTCAATCATTATATGGACATAAGTTCATCATCACCACTATAAAATATTTTACTAAATGGGTCGAGGCAATGCCCCTATCCACCACAATAGGGATTCAAGTATCAAAATTCATTCTAAATCAAATCATCAGTTGATATGGTATACCTTCTACCCTAATCACTGATAATGGCACCCCTTTTAAAAATAAGAAAGTTTCCAAAATGTGCACCAAATACAAAATTCAACAAAAATGGTCTACGCCATACTACCCACAAGGAAATGGACAAGTTGAATCCTCCAACAAAATGCTAATCAAAATCCTTAAGAAGCTAGTAAACAAAAATGGTCGAGACTGGCATTTGCAACTCTACCCTACCTTATGGGCATATCGCACGAGTGTGCATACTCCCATGGGGGCAATGCCATACACTTTAGTTTATGGCATCGAAGCAGTATTTCCCTTTGAACTTGAGATACCCTCTCTAAGAGTCTTGTTACAAGATTCTTTGGTAGGAGATGAATATCACTCAAGTCACTTACAACAACTAGAACTCTTAGAAGAAAAATGCATCAATGCTCTAGAGCACCTCAGAACATACCACAATAGACTTTGACGTGCCTATCACAAGAAGGTACATCCAAGATCCTTTGAAGTTGGGGACTTAGTCCTCAAAGAAAACCAAAAAATACTAACATCGACGTTGACCTAAAAGGAAAGTTTGAACCTAATTGGTTAGGACCTTTCATCATCATAGCCAAATTTGGATCTGGAGCCTACCACCTAGCCACATTGGATGGCCAAGAACATAAAGAACCAATCAACATCATGCATCTTAAATGATACTATGCATAAAACATCGAGTCATTTGCTTGTTCATTTGATTGAATGCATGACAAATATCATCATATCATCATACACACTTCACCCCTTGCATGTTTTCCTGGTTTGCTTGATCATACCATAGAGTCAAGAGGGTTTACTATGATGCAAAATCCAATCCTTATTATGAATACATCTGCATTGCATCCACCTAGGCTAACCATATGTTGAGTAAACTCTCTCAGTCCAAAAATCTTGTCCACTAAAATCTTCTTCTACATCCCGCTTCACTACTATCATACTTCTTCTCTTCTTCTCCCTCTCTTGGGTTAAGTGATGTATGACATGATCATCCATGGCCCTGATGACCCAACCTTTCCCCTTTCTTCTATCCCAACCTTGGGGCATCCAACAATAAACAACAATCAATTACACTTACTTCTTCTCTCTCATCCATCATACTTCTTCTCTCTCTTTGGAATAAGTAATATGTTGGTGGAAGATGATGATGGGATTAGGGCTGCTATTGAGGAGCATTTCAAAAATATTTTCTCTGCTTATCCTATGTCTCCGAAGGTTCTTGTTGTTAGGGAGGAAATTAAGAAGAGAGTTCCAAAAAAGTATTCAGTTTTGAGAGTGATCGTGTTGCGGTTGCCTTTTTCAAGGAGGAACTATTTTAAGCTCTTTTAAAAATAAAATATGGTAAGTCTCTAGGTCTAGATGGTATCCCAGTGGAATTTTACAAAAAGTTATGGGATGTTGTTGGTGATGATTATAATCAAATGGTTCAGGAATTTTTTGATATAGGTTCTCTTTCACCTATTCTTAATCAGGGGTTGATTAAGTTTATTTCTAAGGGTAATAGAAAGGATACTATGGGGGTTTGTAGACCCATCACCTTTTTGAATGTTTTATACAATATTATTACCAAGGCTTTGGCTCTTCGTTTCAAGGATATTGTTGCTCGAATTGTGAGACGTGAACAAACTAGTTTTGTGAAGGGGAGATTCACTTTAGACACAGTTCTTGTAGCTTGGGAGACTTTGGAGTGGGCTCAAGAAAGTGGGAAAAAGGGAATTATGCTCAATATTTATTTTGATAAAGCATATGATTGAGTGGATTGGTCCTTTATCTTCAGTATGTTGGAATGTTTTGGTTTTACCATGCAAGCTGTTGATAAAATTCAGGTTCTTTTCACTTTTTATTATGCTAAAGTTGTTTTTAATGGTAAGCTCACTAATAATATTAGCCTCTTCAAGTCCATCAGAGAGGGTTTCCCCCTTGTTCTGCTTCTTTTTGTGATTTCAACAGATGCCTTTGGTTATATGTTGGAGGATATAAGTCGTGTTGGTTTGATTAAGGGAATTGATACTCCTATAGGTTCTATTCTGAATAATCATTTTGCAGATGATTTTATGTTGTCCTTTTAGCTGGATTCATTGTCCCTTAATAATGTTAAAATATGTTTGGATTAGTTTTGCAAATCTTCAGGAGCTATCATTAGTGAGGAAAAGCCTGATTATTGGTTGATTGGTAGTGACTCTCTTCCTGCTAATTTTGCTCCTGGTTGGCGATGGATGAAGGATGGTGAGATTGTTAGGTACCTGGAAATCCCTTTTGGTAAGGATATTTCTTTGAAAAACATGTGGGATTGGTGTCTTTCTAGATTTGAAAAAAGATTCAGCTTTGGAAAAACAAACTTATTTCTTTTGTTGGAAAAGTGGTCATTGTTGGGAAGGTTATTCAAGCTTGTCACCTCTACTATTCCTCTTGTTGGTTACCTAATGCTTCACAATTTGGGAAGCTTGAAAGACTTATTCATGGGGTTTTATGGTCTAATTTTGATGGATCAAATAAAATGCCCTCTATTGCCTATAACTTTTACATTGTTCCCAAGGATGAAGGAGGTTTGGGTTTGTTAGATATCCAAATGTAAGGTAAGGTTTTGGCTATGAAATGAGTGGTTAGGGCTCTAGAAGAAAATTATGCTTGGTAACATCTTTTACAGTATAGAATTCAGAATGCTCAACATGTTGAAGGTTTAAAAGGGACTTTTCATATCGAGGACATTGTGGGCCATCCCAAAAAGTTTAAAATTAGAGGTTGTATTCTTGTTAAGAGGATTTGGGAGGCTTGGAAGACTATTGGTTCAGCTATTTACTAGGCTTATATGGAAGAACGTAGGGGATAGGTTCTTTCGTATATATCTATTTGGGTTTGGAATAAGAATGGGGTATATGCTTCAGAACTCCCTCACCTTAGATGTAAGAGGTTGATTAAAAAAGGGATTGTGAAATGGTCAGATATTTGGGATTCAAGGGTTGGAGGTTGGGTCAAGTGGATTGATTTATGTAGTAAGTTTAAGCTGAAATATTCTGACAGAGATGCTATTATGTAAATTCAATCTCTTCTTTCGTTCGAGCAACATTTTAAATTAAATGGTGGGTTTCTAGGTCCCATATGAAACGAATGGTATTGGATTTTTCATGGTATTATTACTTATTATAAATCTGGAAAGATTTATAGAGCTCTTCTACCCAAGGTTTCCTTGCATATTGTTTTGAATAGGCATTGGGGGATTGTTTGCCTTGAAAAGAAATGGAAAATGAGACTTGCCTAGATATGGAAGTTCAGGATAGCTCCTCCACTAGAAATATTCTTATGGTTATTAATTTTTTAGGGTATTCATTATAAGGATATATTTAAAAATGGATGAGGATTTTAGATAAATGCAGTAGCTGCAAAAGGAAGGAAATTGTCAAATATATATTTTGGGACTGCAAAAATTCAAAGAAATTTTAGAAGAAACTCAAGTGGACATATTTCCCTATTCTCGGGGATTGGTTTAGCTGGAAAATGGTTTTGTTTGGTGATGATTTTGGTTGTCCTCGACATATATTATGTGTGTGGACTATCATTAGAGCAACAAATATGTATGTTATATGGAGGACCAGGTGCAGTTTGGTCTTCAAGGATGAAGCACTCAGTGCTTTAGGGATTGCTTCTAGGTTGTTATTGATATCCAGGATCAATGTAGAGTGTTTAAGAGGCTGATGATGAAAGACATTAAGGATTGTTCTACTCTAGATAAATCTGATTTTTGGATGTCCTTGAGTAGGTTTTTTTAATATTTGTATTTGCGATGTATTATAAATTCATTTTAGTAATATAAGTATTATTTATTCAAAAATAATATATATATATATGCATAACCTGCTTTACTCTATCTCACACACAGTCACATCATTAATATCAACAACATTTCACAACAATATTATCAAACAATATGTATCTACAAAATTATTCAACAAAAAAACCTCTTTTTGATCAACACTCACGATTATTTAATAGACTCCTCAAGGAATCCTTTTTCTCTCCTATAATACATCGACGGATTTTACAAATTCTTTTGTAAAATGACGTATTATATAAGAGGATTTTAAGAGCAGTCTATTGAATGTATCATGATATTTATTCATCACTTTCTTCAAACATAACTCATTTGATATGCCATCCAGGGATCAGAAGACACATTCAACCAATATCTTATGAATTCATAATCATTTGTGGATTTCAATAGTTATTGGTTGAATGGGGTTCTCTTCCTTGATTTTCCTATCATCTGAGTTCACAAAATCATACCTAATATATCATCACTAGCTTACTTGTTCGATAAGTCACATGCACCAAGAAGCCCTTAATCATCCATTCTCCTATGGATTAATAATTATTTGCCAACTTTATATGGGAACGAATTATTATGGGTACTCTTACCCATTCAACATATTGTTTTAGTATGCAATGAAAACATAAATCAAATCCCCATGCATTGTTCTGATAATAAATCATAGGGATCATAGGGTTCCCTTGATCCAATATCTCATAGGTTTGCAATTTCTTGTGAATATCATTAGGTAATGGATCAATGGTATCTTTAATTTCTCTTTGATTTATTGTATCAATACATTATTACATTATCTTAAGTCTCATTGGTTGCATTCGATAGTCTATGCAACTTTTGAATACTTTATCGATCAAATATCTTGTAGATGTACAATCATTTGTAAATATTACCAGGCACTAGATTGATAATATCCTCATAGTTGTCTGGTTCATGTTGTTGGCATTCTGTTAGAATTATTGAGTTGTCATTGATGTCAAATGTCAATTTGGTAGAAAGCAAACAATGGATGAAATACTCAAGGCAAATATTTATCCTAGTGATGTATTATTAAAGATTTAAATATTTCCAAGTGAAGCAATGTGCTAAGGTTGAAAATATTTATCCTTACCTAAGGTTAAAATATTGTGTGAGGATGGTCGACCTTATGGAAGTGAAAATAATTAAATATTTTGTGAGAAGGGTTGACCTTATGGAAGTGAAAAGAATTGCATATATATACAATGCTGAAATTCATTTCAAAGGAGATTGTGTAGGCATCCTCGATACATCCAAGCAATGGCACAATGAAACTCATAAGAAATGGCAAAGCGAAATTCATGAAGCAACGGTTTAAAAAATATAGTGAGAAATAGCGCAAAAAATTTAGTGAAAAATGGTGCAGTGAATTTCGTGAGCAACAACGCAGAGATGTACTAAAAAGAGCTTGGATGGCTGAGAAGAAAGATAGTTTTGGTTGAGCAACGAAGAAAGAGGTGAGAGAAGTTGTACTTGGAACCAGTGATTGGAAGTAACAACGAGCATCAATAAAAAATGTGTAAGGAGTCATAAAATATGTAGAAGGTAGACTAGTCGTTGTATAAGGTAGACTAGCTATTGGGATCCAGCAACGTCTGAGGAAATATAGCATAATCCAATTTTTATGGTGCATTATACCATAGAGGATTCTTTGACCAAGCTTAGCCACATAGCAAACTTCACATGGGGTGAATGTACTCAGTCTATCAAACATAAGAGAAGGAAGAGTGCATTCCTCCCACTCCCATATATGAAGAGAAATATTTGTCAAGAGTATTGATTCAATTCTTGTAAACGCAATCAAAGATATTTGGAGACTTACATTTGTGCATGGTGTGGATTCGATCCAAAAATCATCAGTCTCTAAACCAGGTATCAATTAAGCTTTGATTTTTTAATACGAACCAAATATCAGTCTTGACACATGATCTAAAAGCAAAGTAGCAAAAATAAAGTTGGACGAAGGAGCTACAGATGATCCAAAGGAAAAAAATTGAAAGCATTGAAGCATAGCAATGAATGATACAATAAAGTGGTACTGGTTTGTGCAAAGTGAATAAAATTGTGACTCTGGAGTGCACACAAAAACCAAAATAAAAGAGCTAGCTATTTTTCAATATTACAAGCAATCAAACCATATTTGAGCACTTCCACATTCGAGTGACACTGGAAATATGAGCATGTAATGAGAGTGGATATTGAAATGTCTTTGATATAGACAAACGTAGTGAGTTCATCAAGTGATGCAATAGAAGTCTGGTCATCTCAAAAGAATTGATAGCTCAATTTCCTACCGAAGATAAGCAAGAAGAGTGTCGAAAGTCAAAGTCATTTTAGCCAAAGCAAGGAGCAATCAAATTCATAGCTAAAGTGGTTTGTTTCTTGTTGGTAAGGGCAAAAATTGAGAGACCAGGGTTTGAGTCTTATGCAAAGCAAAAATATTTTGGAAAACAAAAGGAAAATATAAGTGTGCCTTCATTTATATTTGAAAATAAATTTTTATTATAAAGTATTGTTAAGAATTTTTGTATGAAATTTTCTTCATAAAAAGCAAAATATAGGGAAGCGAGAAATTATTGAAGAACTAAGGGAAATATAAGAAGTAATTCTTATAAAGTTTTATTTTGTAATTTTTGGAGAAATAAGGATATAAAGTGTCTGATTTGATATTTAAATCAAGAAGGAAAAAGAGAATTATTGACCAGATTTGGAAGGCACATACAAAAATAAAATTAGTTTGTCAAGGCAGATTTGTAAAGCACATGCAAAAGGAAAATCATCATTCTTGAGGCAGATTTGGAGGGCACATATTTGAAACAAGTCAAGGCTTCAAAGAATAGATTAAGCGGATTAAGTGCACATATTCTCCCAAGAATTCAATTAACAAGGAAGGACATTTCAACCATTTCAAGAAGAAGAAAAGGTGCACATGATAGTAGAAGAAGAGCAAGGTATTAGCATCTCCAAGTCAACACACAAGTAAGTTATCTAAGCTAGACTTGAGCTACCTTTAAAATGTAATAAATGTGAGATATGTGGAAGTGACAGACTTAATGAATGTGAAGAACATCTTGGCCATTTGAAGCTTACTACATTAGTGCATATTATTCTCTATATGTTCATGAAGATAAAATATGTTTGGGTAGAATATGTTTGAATTGCTTTTATTTGAAGAAATCAAACTCAATAAAAGGTAAAGAACTTGATTCCATTATCAAGCAAGTTTTGGAGCAAATTTGAGCAGTGTTTATGAGCAGGTTTTGGAGCAGATTGTGAGAAAGGGAATTGGTGTCTCCTATGGATTGGTGTCCACAAAATTGAGCAAGGGGATTGGTGTCTCCTATGGATTGGTGTCCATGAACTTGAGCAAGAGGATTGGTGTCTCATATGGATTGGTGTCCATGAACTTGAGCAAGGGGATTGGTGTCTCCTATGGATTGGTGTCCATGAACTTGAGCAAGGGGATTGGTGTCTCTTTTGGATTAGTTTCCATGAACTTGAGCAAGGGGATTGGTGTATCCTATGGATTGGTGATGAACTTGAGCAAGGGGATTGGTGTCTCCTATGGATTGGTGTCCATGAACTTGAGCAAGGAGATTGGTGTCTCCTGTGGATTGGTGTCCATGAACTTGAGCAAGGGGATTGGTGTCTCCTATGGATTGGTATCCACAAACTTGTATATGGGATTGGTGTCTCCTGTGGATTGGTGTCCACAAACTTGTATAGGGTATTGGTGTCTCCTATGTGTTGGTGTCCACAAAATTTTATAGGGTATCGGTGTCTCCTATGGGTTGGTTCCCACAAAATTTATTGAAGAAATATATAAGCAATATTTTGTCATGGTTTTCTCCCAAGAGGGTGTTTCCACATAAAATATGTGTATGGTGATTTGTGCATTGTTTCATTATTGCATTGATATTATTTGAGGTTATTGCTTTGTAAAGAAAAGATAAAAGTTCTATATTATACTGTTCACCCCCCCTCTTAGTATAATCTTGTGTTCTTCAAATTCGATCAAACAAAAATCAATATCTCTCATAAGCTATTGTTCAAATAGGTCTATCAGACTACGAGGCTCCATAGACCCAATGCCTAGTGTGTATACAATTATTTGTACACTTTACTATATACTGGGTCTATGTTGTCTTCATAACCACCTAGTCTTCTACAACAACAAAACATCCACAAATCATACTTTTTTCATCAGCTAATTGCCTAATAAGTTTTTGGATCAACAAAACTTTGTTTCTAAATGGTTCATTATACAAATACATAATAAAACATCTAATATAAAAATAATAAATCATCAATAGTTCTAGATATTATCTATCTATTTGTAAAAAATGTTAGTCAATAGATAGAGAACTTCCTCCATATTGACGTATGACAACAAACTATCATTTCTTATTTTTTTTTTAAATTTAAACATCAAACTAACTAATGGGTCCTTCAGGAACATTGGGATTCGGTAATCAACACTTCACGTACCCATAATAATTTATGACTACATCAAGCAGTCACTTATCATATCCATGTACCTCCTAACAGCCTATAAGCTAGCATGGATGTTATCTATTCATTCATGAAAATAAAATCCTTAATAATAAGGACAATGTTGTCATATGAACTTCATAGAAAAGGGGATTTATTTTTTCCATGCTCTATGCATATACATTCCTTTGTACACATATCAAACGAAGGAGAAGGGCTTCTTCTTCTTTGGGATTTTCCATATGGGAGTATTACCCTCAATTTGAAATATTTTATTCACAAAACAAAAATTTTGAATCTCTCAACACATTAGAGGTGGCAACGAGTATTAAGTCCAATTCTTTATGTACATGTAATTTTTTTGCATATGCATTAGGTAACGGAATTATATACTCTTGTTACCCTCTCTCATGTGTTAATAAATTCAACGATATTAAGTCATTATCCTTGTTAAAATATTTTGCTTTCAAACAACAAAAGCAAAAGAACAACACAAAATCATTCTTGAAGCCTTTCTACAAACATTTGAAAACATCAACACTATAATATTGTAAAATACTTTGCAATCACCTAAGCATTACTTCATAAATCATCATTTCAATATCTTGCAAAATCCCTTTTGCAAAAATTTACAATTATCACGTCATATTGCAAAATATTTTGCAATAACAAAAACATTGCATTATAAACGTCATCAAAAACCTCATAAGTATTATAACATCACATTGCAAAATATTTTGCAATAATGAAACTATAAAAACATTTCATCACTTTGCAAAACATTTGCAAAGACCAAAAATCAATCACAAAATAATTTCATCACTTTGTAAAACATTTGCAATCATTACGAAATATTGCAAAACATTTTGCAATTAGCATCCAAGACATCAAAAGTATTATCACGTCATCATCTCAAAAGCTTTGCAAAAGACTTACAAACAACAAATAATATTCATCTACATAGTTAAGATTTTCATAAAGAATGGCACTTAAACACTGATGAAAAATCAAATATCTTATCTACGCAGTCAAGTGTTTCATAGAGAATAGCACTTGAACATTGATAATAATAAAATTAACTTTATCTAGGTAGTTAAGTGTTTCATAAATAATGGCACTTAAACACTAATGAAAAACAAATATCTTATCTACACAATCAAATATTTCATAGAGAATGGCACTTGAACATTGATAAGAAGCAATAACTTCATCTATACAGTTAAGTTTTTCTTAAAGAATGGCACTTAAACACTGATGAAAATCAAACATCTTATCTATGTAGTCAAGTGTTTCATAGAGAATGGCACTTGAACATTGATAAGAAGCAAAAAAATCATCTACATATTTAAGTGTTTCATAAATAATGGCGCTTAAACACTAATGAAAATCAAACATCTTATCTATGCAAGTGTTGAACATTGATAATAAGCAAAAACTTTATCTACATAGTTAAGTGTTTCATAGAAAATTTCACTTAAAAATTGATGAATATCAAACACCTTATCTACGCAGTTAAGTGTTTCATAGATAATGACACTTGAACATTGATAAGAAGCAAAAACTTCATCTACGCAGTTAAGTATTTCATAGATAATGGCACTTAAATATTGATGAAGATCAAACACCTTATCTATGCAGTTAAGTGTTTCATAGAGAATGTCACTTGAATATTGATAAGAACCAAAAACTTCATCTATGCAATTAAGTGTTTCATAGAGAATGGCACTTAAACATTGATGAAAATCAAACACCTTATCTATGCAATCAAGTGTTTCATAGAGAATGGCACTTGAACATTGATAAGAATTAAAACAACTTCATCTATGCAGTTAAGTGTTTCATAGAGAATAACACTTAAACATTGATGAAGATAAAACATCTTATCTATGCAATCAAGTGTTTCATAGAAAATGGCACTTGAACATTGATAAAAAAACAAAAACTTCATCTATGTAGTTAAGTGTTTCATAGAGAATGGCACTTAAACATTGATAAAGATCAAACACCTTATCTATGCAGTCAAGTATTTCATAGAGAATAGCACTTGAACATTGATAAGAAGCATATATATATATATATATATATATATATATATATATATATATATATATATATATATATATATATATATATATATATATATATATATATATATCATGTACATATTAAAGGTACCTCATCTATGCAATCAAGTGTTTCATACATAATGACACTTGAACATTGATGAGAGGAAAAATATTTTCAAAAAATTATACTTCATGTACATATTACAGGTACCTCATTATGTCTTAAATGCTATCATGAATGCAGCATCATAGACCACCATTTAAACATAATGATATCATGTTCCCACCTATGGGAATGCATAAAATGTAAAATATCTACCTCTAAAAACATGAGCGTTATCCTATACCTAATCTAGATATCACCACTTATAGCATACTTTTCTGGTTTTCTATCATTCAAAACACAACACATATCTCAAATGGGGTATTTGCTTCCCCTTAATGGTTAGTCATCATCATGGTTTCACAAAACCATCACTAAGAAATCAATCAAGACTACCATCACTTAGTCAAATACATCATACAATCTCAACACATCATACAATATCAACAATCAATACATCAATACAATCAATTCATTACATAAAAAAATCAAATCATCATGTCATCAAATTCAATTTTATGGGCATCCATGGGGTAAATTTCTCCCATGGGACAACTTTTTCAACAAAAACAAGGCTTGCATCATCAAGAATGGAGCATACATTCAACAAAATATAAAATAACAAAAAATAGATGCAATCATAATCAACTTTTACATCATAATAACAATGCATCATAGTGTTAAAATTGAGTTTTACTACTTAACTTTTGATGCAATCCCATAGGCATCACATCAAAACTAGGGCAAAATATAGACATCCAATTTTGACACACCTAGCCAAAAGCAACACCTCATCGGGACATCCTAACTATGCCAAATTGGACATCAAATTTGTCATATTTCATCAATACCTAAACTTACTAAAAACTCATAAAATTTCTTATCTTCACAAGCCTCTTGATTAAACAAATCAAATCAATCATCTTCATACCTATATTTGGGGTGTTTATAGCCCTAAAAATTAAGGTCATATTTGAGACAAATTTTGATCTATCAAATAATCTCAAAACTATACAAAAATACCACCATAATATTGAGCTCAAAAAGAGCTTTCCAACAAGTATAAATATGTCTATATTTGGGTAATATATCAATGCCTAAAACGAAAAAACAAACATTATTGTCCATAACCAAATTCGTCACTAACCAAATTTGCCACTAACCAAATTCACCACTCCTACCAAATTTTCCAGTGGTAAATTTGGCTAGTGGTGAATTTGGCAAACTTTCAAATTTCAAATCTTAAATGATCATTTGGCTCCCTAACCAAATTTGCCACTCGGGTTGCTAAATTCACTAGTGGCAAATTTGGTCAATAGTGGCAAGCTTGGCCAAATGACCTAGAATATTTGGCATGAGCCATAAGGATGTAGATTGTAATCCTCCATCCTCTAACATTTATCCCACATGCTCCAGGAAGGTCTCAGATGTATTTATTTCAATTTGTTCTTATCTCTTCTTCCCCCAAATTTCTATTTAAGGAGATCCTTGGGTAGGCATTTGACATAATTTTTCACTGTAGCAAAGCTCTACCAAGATTTCTAAGCATTATCTTCTTTCATAGCCTTATCCATTTTCAAGTTCTCCCCAAGCATTCCAAGCATTTTCCAAGCATTTGGAGCATTTTGCAAGCATTTGTGGAGGGCAACTAGGCAAGGCAAGGGAGCTTGGTGGCAAGGAGATCTTGATGCAAGGGAGAGGCCATAGCTAGGTGAAATATAGCATAGTTATCTCCTTCATTTTCTTGTTGTCCCTTTCATTTTAGCTTCCTAAATTTAGCTTTGCAAGTTTGCTAACTCCATTTACTTGCTTTGTTGCATTTCCTTTTGCATACTTTATCATTGTGTTGAGCTTACCTTTTTTTTGTAGGCTTTAACATTTTTATTTGCAAGTTTTATTTCAAGTATTTACAACCTCTTTTATACATTTAACATCTCTCTTGCAGGTTTACTTTAACTTGCATTCTTTTATCATCAATATTTTGGCACTAATCCTCTATTTTGCATGATTTATTGGACTTTCTCTTCACATATTATATTACATTACTTGTTGCCCTCTTATTTACAGTCTTCCTATTTATGTAGATAACATACTAACTTCTTTGCTTCCTCCATGCTTATCTACTTTGATACTTCTTTCACTTACAAGCATTCAATATAGTTTTGCACATCTTTTAACAATTTCTTTCCATGCATTGTATGTAGTTTTATATTGCACATACATATCTATTTTTCCCTTTATCTTTCAAGGCTAGGTGTGAAGATACAAGGTTGTTATTGCCTTGTTATCTCACTCTTTTGCCAAGCTTCAAGCACCTTCCATTGCATATTTTCCTTCCTTTTTGCTTATTGTTGTATATTTTACAAGCTTTGGGCAGCATTTGCTAATCTCAACACTCTCATTTGTTTTCTTTATTTAAACACTAATTTGCTCTAATTAGAAGTTATATTAGTTGTTTTAGATCACTCCTAACAACATTACACACTCTTCCCACTCTCTTCCACCCCTATTTAATTCAAATTTTAGTCATATCTAGCACCTTCATCCCCTTTGCATACATCTTGATTTTAGTCATTAAATTCTCTAATTTAGTGGTTTAAACCTCTAATTTTATCAGTTACAGACCTAGCAAATACTGCTAGGATAATTCCTCTCTAATTTCAGCCCAAAACCCTATCAAAATATACCCAAATCAACCTTTTAAACCTTCAAAAACCTGTCCCATGACCAAATTTGCCACCCTGCATAGTCAGTGGTGAATTTGGTAGTCCAAAATACTTAGAACCAAATTTGCCACTCAAACCAAATCTGCTAGTCGTGAATTTGTAAAAATATAAAAATCCATCCCAAGAGGCAAGTATACTCAAATATTTCATCAAAAAGGGGTCTGATTAGTTGTTTACACAATTTTTTGTTCTATCCAACCCTTAGACAGATCCCTCAAAGCAAAAAACCCTAATATTTTTTTTCTTTTGTGCAAATTTTACCAAAATTGCCACCTTAGTGGCGAATTTGGTAACAGTGTCAAATTTGGCACTTTTAATGGTATATTTGGCAAACAAGCTTTGGGAGATGTAATTCGGCCACTTGACCCATAACCCTGCAACTTCATTTTCTATGTGTTTTTTTCCTGATTTCTGCTATTTTGTATTAGATATCACACTAGCAAATTAAAGATTCTTAACTACAAACCTCAATTGTTCACAAAATATTGTAATCACTTTAAAAAATATTCTTCTTTTACCCCAAAACCCTTTTCAAGTATATAGGCAAAGAATAAAAAATAATTTAGTTGCATTTAGGCTAACTTGTCATCTTGCATTTTCCCTTATTTTACCTTAGAAATCAAATACTCCTAGCTAGCTCATTCAAACTTGAAAAGCATATAAGATAGTTGTTGTTTGCGTACATTTTTGTGATAAAAGCTTTAGCATTGCATTTAGATGATCATTGATAATTTAGGTTTAAATAACCGTTAAGGCTTGAAAAAGAGTTGAGATAGATAGTGATCCAAAACCTTAGGTGTTTTCTTTGAATAAACCCATAAAACATCGATCAAATAAGTGTATCATCAACTTCCACACAACCTAAGAAAAAAGCATTGAGTAGGAGTCTAGTTGTGTTGAGAATCTTCATATTCTTGGGGTCTCCTTTGGAAAGATACTCTCAAGTGGGGAAGCAGAGATTCTAACGAATCTCCCCCATGCACACTTGACATTAAATTAGGCTTAAAGGGAAAAAAACACGATTTTGTCTACCATCTACACCTAGGTCTCTTCTTGGTAAATGTCTGGCTAGACAAACAATTACCAATCCACCTAGCCCTTGGGGGCATGAATATTTTGTGTTACACTATTCACTTATAAATGGATTATGGTATACATTTATCTAATTATATTCCTTTACATTTAAATCTTAATTTTTTAATCTATTTAAACTTTGATATCTCATCAAAAAACAAGTTCAAACCACGATAATGTGTGAGTGTGTTTATAAAAAAACTTTAAACATACCTCCTTTAAATACTTATACCTTTACTGTAAGGCCACTCAATTTAAAATATCCTAAAATAATAAACTATAAAATATATTTCCTTCATGAGGTGTGTTGGAGAGATTGCAATATGAAAGGGAGTGTAAGCCAAGAGGGAGTGTGAGTCAGGATTAAATCATAGCAAAAGAGCAATGGGTTCATCTGGAATGCATTAATGCTTCAAAATCTTACTACAAATATGTGGAATATCATTTCCAAAAAAAAATTGAAGTGAAGGAACATCAAGATAAATAAGAGATAAGATCAAGTGCGAGCCAAGAGGGAGTGCAAGTTGGAAGTGAGTGTGAGGCGAGAGGGAGTGCAAGCTAGGAGGGAGTGCAATCCAAGAGGAAGTGCAAGCTATAAGAAATCCCCACTAGCTAATATGAAAGTAAAGTCATATTTTAAATCCCTAATGGAAATTCAATATGCCTTAACTATAAATTAGGATGCCCTAGTTGAAAATATGGAGGTCCAGTTGGAGATAAGTAGAAGATAAAATGCATGACAAGTTTGATCCAAGATACAAATGTTACACTCAAGGATGAGATGATTGAGCATGATATAATGGTTCTTAAAAGTAAAGGGTTAAAATACAAATTTCATAGATCATGGCTAAGGTTTATGGAGATTCAAAATTGGATCAACTAGAAGTGGGGATTGAATTCAACTCTAACTTTTCTTCGTAAAGGTATTTTTCTTATCATATTTTCGAGTTAAAAAATTAGGGATAAAATAATTGGTGGTGGACCATGTTTTAGTTGGAGAGATGCCCTTAATTTGAGACTATGGAATTATTTTTTTCGTTGAGAAAAAACTATTAAGAAGCTTCTAGCATGGATTAGGATTTTTGGACTTCCATATTAGCTTATCAATAAGGATTTTTTGAAGAATATTGGAAATACCCTAGGGGAATTCATAAATAAATGACTACCTACTAAGGATCAAAAGCATGCTATATATATCCAAATATGTGTTGCTATTGATATTTTAAAACCTTTGCCGCAATCCATTAAGATTAAATCTGAATCAAAAGAGTGGGATCAACAAGTAGATTATGAAAATATCGCATTTTGATGCTAAAATTATTATGAGATTGGACACATGGAAAGAGTTTGCAAAGTGAAAACTATGAAGAAAGAGATAAAATTTTGGTCATGAGATAAACTTCAAGATGAAGCAACAAAATCATACAGTAATAGAAGCTACACCAGATCAAGGATATTGCACTCCAAAAGAAAAGGCAAAGAAAGCCTATCTACAATATCATGTGGTAAATTTAGAAGGAATTAAAGTTACAAAGGAAGATGCAGATGAAAATCCTAAAACAAAGACAACAGAAGAGGCCAAGTATGTTCCAGGTTAATCATCTTCATTTTCCTCGTGTAGTATAAAATCCTCTCCTGGTAATAAAAGTGAAAGGGGTGTGGACGTTATCTCTTGCACTTTAAGGTTTCAATAGGAACATAATAAAGAAATGAGGATGGAGGAAATTCATAATAATTTAGGGTTTTTAAGGTAAAATAAGAAGTTAATTGCTATGGAATATCATCCTTGGGCTTTAGGGTTTCTATAGCAACATAAAGTAGATTATGCTTTTGAGGTTATTCCTTGCATTTCAAATATTTTAGAGCAAGAAAAACCTAAATGATAAGTGTTACTATGAGTAGTGTGAGAAGTTTGAAGAGATTGATGAAGATGAAAGTATTGGTGGGAATGAAAAAAAGAGAAGAAGACCTAAGAATCACAAACAAAGAGAAAAAGAAACCTAGAGGGACATTGATATGGGAAAGCAAAAGCAAATATCACGTGTTAACACGAAGTGGGGTCAAACCCACAAATAAAAACAAAAAATAACAATGAAAATTATATCTTGGAATATTAGGGACATGAATAAGAACCCTAAAAAAAATATTTAAAAATTGTCAAGTTGTTATAGACAAGATATTTATATATATAGAAGCTAGGTAGCAACTATTTTAGCCATTCGCAGTGTTGAATTTCATCTTGATAAAATTTAAATTTTGGAATGTGCTTGATATAAATAAGTTGATTGTGAAAACTTTGTAGTTTATGCAAGATGGAGAATAAATTTAATAAAAATACAAATGAAATATATCTTTAATAGAAATATAAAGTGGATACAGTTTAATCAACTGTTAGAAATGTCATGAGAACAATATAATATTTTATTTTTGTAACGATAATGGCCCCCAATAAAAGCCACACAACTTATTAATATATATATAGATAGATATATTCCTTCGTGCAACAACTAACTTTATTCTAATGGGGAAAAGCAATAACATTTTGAGGAATTAATCTTGTTACATGCATGGAATGTTGAATATTTTTGTCGAGTGAGAATTATAAAAAGGTAAAGTAGATTTTAATGCTTACAAGATTATAGATTATATGAAATGATTTTTATGGAGTAGAAGGTTATCCAATTAAATATAGTTACAAAGTATGATGTACAACCCTATCTGATAGGATTCAAAATTTTATTTTTTGAAGTTCCTTCAGATTAGTAATTTGATAAAGTTAAAAAATTAGGAATTGTGACATGAGCTCTACACTGTAACAATATTTTACCACTAAAAGTCAACGGGGATCATCGAACAAAGGCAGGTAATTGGAAAATACTCGGTCTCTACCATCCATCATATCCCATTCTAAATGCATTTTTATTTGAACCTAGGCCTTCTAAAATAGAGCCCAAAGCCCAAACCATTACATTATCCTTGTAGATGCCACAACACTAATTTTAAAATTAACATAAGTATGAAAAGATTAATATTGGGATCTAAAAACAACTAAATAACCATATCAAGCCTAAATTATTTTTCAAAAGAGAGGCAACCCACCATTCTTGAAATTTGTAAGACAAATGTTAGTCATCGACCTATTTTCCTAGTTAAATTACTGAGTTTCCCAAATAACCCATTGTTGAAGACAACAATTATTTCCACCTCCCATCAAAACTACATTTGGTTTTCTATGAATTCTATCAAATTATCTTTTTTATGCATGAAATCTTAAAAAAACCTATAACGGTATGTTGGTTAACTCTTACATTTTAACAAAATTGGTAAAAGTTGTAAGAAAAAATTGGATGAAGTTAGGGCATTGGTCAAGTACACAAAGTACTTTTTGGTTGTTGTAGAATTGAAGATGAGATTGCGACCTCAAGAGGCTTCAATGGAGATATCTCCAAATCCTCTTATATAGATAGAGTTTATTTATAGATTTTTTGAAGGAAACTTTTCCAAGAAAGACTCATATAGAGCCAATCATAACCTGATTTGTAAATTCATAGGTATTTGCCCTACCTTGAATGTTTTGCATTTGTGGGTTTGATAGAGCTCGGTGAGTATTCTTTGTGGTATATTAGTAATAGATATTTTATTGTTAATTTTTCCTCACTTGTTGATAGAAATAGGGCATTCAAAATAGAAAAAGGAGTCATGGTTCGATAGGATTATTTGTTTAACCTTGGAGAGTGGGATTTGATCCCAAATTGAACCCATTGTTATCCCGGTTTAGGTCCATTTGTATGCACTCCCAATGGATTTTTGAAGTTCACAGTAGTAATAATCATTGATAATTTCTTTGGAAGATATTTGGGTGTTTCTAGAGACACAATAGAAGGAAACACAGTTTTTTATGATAGATAATGCATTGAAATGGATCTCAGCCAACCCTTGTTGCAAAGGTGGAACTCAAACTTGTGTGTCTATCTTGGATTCAATAATTGTATTGAGGTGTTGCCATTTAGGTGTAGAGTTTTCCATATATATGGGCATGTGACTCGATCATGCCCAAACAACATGATCATAAAAATATGGGCTCCTCTAGGAATATAGAATATTTCTAAGGAGGGCAAGTCTACAATAAATAAAGAAGCAGCCAATATTTCTCAGGGAGGAGAAGCATAGGGAGATGGTTTTGAACAACCCAAAATAATAAGAAGGCAAAAAAAAATGGTAAATAACAAACCTAGTCCAAGCCCTCAAATAGTTATGAGATCTTCAAGACACTAGTGGAGCAAGAAGAAGAACTCATAGAATGAGTGGATGGAAATAATTAAAAATATAACAACCATGTTCAATACCCTCTTTTAGCTCTTATCCTAGAGCAGATAATAGAGTTTAGTGAGTTACTGCGATAAAATATTGTAGAGGTATTGATAGTGCATAACTAGAAGCAATTGATAATAAATGATGTTATCATGGCCATGGTAGAAAAGAATAGAGAAAATCCAACTCTAGGGATAAGCCAGGTGGAGAAGAGATCAAAGAATATCAGCTCTCAAGGAGTGGGTAGAAAATCAAATCAAGAATTAATAGCATCTCAAGGATACAAATAGATCACTCAGGTCTTGATGAGGCCAATAGACTCTTACTAGTCTCAAGGTAACTGATGATTATACAATCATGGAATATTAGGGGTTTAAATAGTAGAACCCATTAATATGCTATTTGAATACTCTTAGATAAAATTAAAACAAATTTTTTGGTTATCCAAGAGATAAAATTGTTGTTGGATCTCATGTATAAAATAATAAATAGACTTTGGAGGGGTGTTGGTCATATGGAAATGGTTGCCCAAGGGGCCTAGATGGGATAGTTACCTTTTGTAACTCTCTTGAATGAATGGCAATAGAACATATAGCTTGGAGGGGTGTCCTCACATCACATTTTAGGAACAATTTGACAACTGAGCAATTTTTGATTACAAATTTCTATGGGGCTCAAAACCTGGATGGTCAGATTCACCAATGGAAAATGATGCATAATATGAGAGTCTCAAGGGAGGAGTTAGATTGGATTTTTTTATTTTTAAATAGGGTTTTTAAATGGTTGCTATATTCCTTTTACATCTATTTAGTCACATTGAGCTATTTTGTGCCATCGAGATTTGAACCTTGATATGGGCTACATCAACTATTTGTCCCAACTGTTGAACCAAGGACCCATTGATGAGATTAGATTTTCGTTGGAGATTTTAATTTTAAATTATCATCTAGATATTAGGAAGGGGAACCCAAATTTTAGACCGAAGGGATCGACTTATGATTACCCACATCCATACATTGCACTTGGTGGATATTAAATATCCTAGAACCAACTATATTTGGACTAATAAGAGGAGGGAGCCACATAGTATGAAGGTGAAGTTAGACAATTTTTTTTGTTTTAGAGGAGGCATTTGTGAAATGGAATCTAAAATTTTATATTTTTGAGGGTCTATTATTTGATCACTTACCCATTTGTTGGAAGTGGGGATCAAGAAAAGGTAGCATCACAAACCATTCAAATTAAAAAACTTTTGGTTACAAAAGAAGGAACTTTAAAAGAAAATCTCATAGTAGTGGATAGAGGGATGATCAACATGTGGGACAACAATCTTTAGATTTTATAAGTAGCTTCATTATATCAATTATCAACTAAAACAATGGAGGCAAGTTAACAAGTCATACTTTTAGGCCCAAAAAGCTCCATTGGTGGCTAGATGGAATGAGGTGCAAAAGATTATTAGGAAAGGAAAAATTACAAAGAAACTCAATGAAGAGGATGATGAATCACATAAAGTGGTTGAGAACATTGACAACCAAGAGGATATTTACTAAAAATAGAGAGCAAGAACCACTTAGTTATTGGAAGGTGATATAAACACTAAATTTTTTCATCCGGTTACTTGTGCTAGGAGACATATGAACAAGATGGAAGCTCTTCAGGATGAGAATGGGCTCCACTTTGATATGATCCCATGTATGCATTTCCATTCAATGGATTATTTTATAAAAATGTTTAAGGAATGTATGTTGCAAGATGAAGAGGCTCAAAAAGTTCTTGTTGTCATACCCTCTATTATCTTTAAAGAACAAAATTAGGCCTTGCTTAAACCCATTGATAGAGAGGATTTGAAGAAGGTAGTATTTGGAATGAGTATGAGAAAAACACCAAGTCTAGATGGCTTCCTAATCAATTTTTTTATAACTTTTGGGACAGCTTGGAGGAGGACGTAATTGTTGTTATAGAGGAGTCTAGAGGTAGTAAAAGAATACTTAAAATATTAAATAATACATTCATTACCTTAATTTTAAAAGTGGAGAAGGGAATGCATATTTCATATTACATACATATTGCCTTATGCAATGTCATATACAAATAATCATGAAGGTAATGGTTGAGCAGCTAAAATCTCTCCTAAAAAACATTATCTCCTTAGAGCAAGGGGGTTTTTTAGAGTGTAGGCATATCTTGTATGGTGCAGTTCTATCTCAGGAGGCAATCCACTTAATAAAAAAATTTGGCAATAGAGGAATTTCATAAAATTGGATATGTCAAAGTCTTATGATAGGGTTGAGTGGAGCTTCTTGTCAAGGATGATGGTAGCCTTTGGCTTCTCTCAAGATTGGATAGAATGGGCCATGAGTTGTATATTTAGTTCGACATACTCAATATTAATCAAAGGTCTTACCTTGCAACTGTTTAGAGCCTTTTGAAGCCTTCATCAAGGAGATCCGTGTTCCCGTTATATTTTTTCATATTGGTTGAAGGCTTGGGTAGACTCATCTTGAGGATAAAATAATAGGGTTTTCTAACAGGTATCAATGTGGGTGAGGAGGTTTTGACTCATCTACAATTTGTGCATGACACAATATTGGTGGGAGTGGCCAACCTCATGGAATCAAGAATGATCAAATACACTCTTAATGTTTACCTTAGGACCAAAAACAAACTCATCAATGATAAGAAATCTAAAGTGATCTCATTCAATATTAATCTAAGGCTTTAGGATAAAATTTTAGAGATCTTGGGATTCATGAGGACTTCTTTCCCATTTGGTCTATTTGGGGTCCTTTTGCATTTTAAAAAATTGAAGATAGCTATATGGAGGAATCTTTTGAATCATATCAAAGAAATAATTAACCATTGGTCTCACAAATGGTTAACCTTTGGGGGTAGATTAACTTTTTTTGCATACAATCATTCAAGTCATGCCAATTTATAAATTTTCTATTCTTGCTACCCTACATACAATATGGAAAGAGTTGGACAATATGGCTAGAAATTTTTTATAGGGGGAAGTAAAAGGAGAGAAAAAATGGGTGTTAGTAGGTTGGAATAAAGTAAGCCAAACCAAGGCAAAGAGAGGTTTGGTATTGAGGAGATCATAGTTAAATAATAAAGCTTTGGCTGGAAATATTTACTGGAGGTGGATCTCCCAACCAATTTCTTTATTCAGTAGAATTTTAACTGTTAGATTTTGAGGATCTATATTAAAGGAAATAAAACCACAAGATGTAAAACAAGCAATCAATGTTAACTATATGATAATGGCAATATAATATGTAGAAAAATTATATGAGAAAATTTTGTAATAACTTAGAAAATAGCCATTAATGAAAGCTCACAAAAATAGTACAATGCAATATAATGGAGGACTTAAACACTCTATGAATGATGCATGATCTACATTGTACCTACTAAACTCACTATACTTCCTAACTATCTAACTAGTAATCCCTCTCACTTTACTCTCTCAAAGGCATATATATAGGGAGATATGTCCCTTGGCCTTTCATCTACCCATGACTCTTCAACTACCTATCCTATGACTCATGTACATGTGGACTACATGCACATTTACATCATTGCACATTCTAACACTTGTTCATTTATTACATTGCATGAAGTAACTACTCAAACCTTAATCTAAGATAAACTCCTAATCTAATTAGTTACCCAAGGTGGCACATTGGCATGTACCAAATAATGTAATATATTCCAACACCGCCCTATATTACATTATTTGGGTATTGAAGACTTTAGTCTTCAATATGGTCTTCATATTTTGAATACTCTTTTGGCTTGGTCAGGTTCTTTGTATTGTCTTCAATTTACTTTGCATTGTATACCTCCTTGTTCAGGTTCCTCTTCTTCTTCTTCTTTATCCTTTTCTTTGGAGTCAATTTTTGTGCTTTCATGAGCTGTCGAGCTATCACCAGATTCTTGCAAAAGTATTTCCTCTTTGTCTTTGTCCTTCTTATCACTATTCTTCTTTAGTGTAGAATCTTTTGAACAATCACTTAAGGCATCATGATAAGATCTTGAGTTAGTATAACTTGAAGTATCAATACTGCATGAGGATTGAAATATCTTCTCTAAGAAGGATTCATCTATTGTTGTTTTCTCTTTAAGTGATTCAATCAATTATTTTTGTTCTACATTCTCATCTTTGTAATATTTGAATGTAAGTAATGCCATATATAATATGCTACCGATATCTAAAGGAATTTGAATATCATCCTTTCCATTATCAATTGCTTCAGTGATTCTAGCTTGTAGATAATATTCCAAAGTTTTAAAGTTTTCTTCTAAGGCTTCACTATAGATCACTTTTGAAGTAAGATCTAAGTTTCCTTCAGACTTTATAAGTAAATTCTTGATTCTGATTTTTATCACATTTACCCTTTCCTTTCTAATGATGTTTTCCATATCTTTATTCATTGTATTCTTTGAAGTAGACATCCTTTTTACTCCTTAGTATTTTGAGAATACCTTGAGAATATTAATGTTCAATCAATGGTTTTTATAAGAATTTAGTTTTCCAAATCTCTAGGTAGAATACCCTTTAATTACCAAGTATTTAGAATAGTTTTGATAGAAGTTTTGTATTTCAAAACCTTTGAAGTTGTCTACCTTATGACTTCCTAGTTAAGAATATGTGATCAATTTTGATAAGAATTTTCTAATTCTCAAGTTTTGTAGAACCCCTTATATCTCCCAAGTATTTGAGTGTACTATAGTCTTGATAAAGTGCTTAGCTTCCTTTAGATATCCTTTTGAGTTGAATCCCTAATGTTTTGAAGATAATTTTAATATAATGTCCAACTCCTATTTCTCACCTTATTTCTCCCTATTGATATATGCACTTTCAATTTGATAATGTTCTCTATTTTTCAAGACTCTATAGTTGGATTTCTTTTGTCCCTTCAATTTGTATAAGAGACAAGTATAAATAATAATTTCCAACTTTTAAGCAATGCTATGAAAACTTCTTTTACCCTTTAATTCTCAATGGTTTAGTTTTCTAAATTTCAATGATCTAAATTTTTATGTAGTACTTCTTATATCTTCCTAATTGAGAAATTTAGAAAACTATATATTTTAAATTAAATTTTACTTCAATTTGTAAAAACATTATGTTTCCTTGTTTAATGATTTGCAAATATTTAATGCAATATGAGCAATAGTTTCAATGCTTTTATCTTCTACTTCCTTCTAAGGCATTCAATATGCTTTTCAAGGTTATTATTTATCACCTTATTACTCCTATTATTTAAATAACCCTACAACATAAAACTTGATTGATTATAACTTTAATATATACCTTATTTCTTCTTTGTGCTTTGCAAAGGCTATGAGAATAAATATTACCTTCAAAGCACCAAAATTTACATGTAATACCATTGCACTATGTGCTCGAATAAGCCTATAATCAACATGGTCTCTTGCTCACTTAATGGTGTTTGACTGCATTAAATGCTTCATGACACTCTATCATCTGTCCTCTTCATTCTACGTAGTGATCTTCATGCACTCTTAAGATGGACATCTTTTACCTTCACTACACTTTGACCTATTTAAGCCTAATGTGTGTGCTCTCTTTAAACTAGTCTACTAATACACTCTTTCTCCCTTTGAAATGCATACCACATGCAACTTTACTTTGCACTAGAATGTAGGACTCTTTGTTAGGTAGTGTTGGAAGATTACAACCTTTTTAATGCGTTAATTTAGGTGGTGCATGCCTTATAATATGCTTTGAGCATTGCAATAATGATTATTATTCATTCTTGTCTTGAATGGAGTGTTACTCCAAACTTGGGTATTATTTTCCTTTATGCAAGTGTTATGTCATTGAGGATACGTAGGCACTCTTCTTCCTTTGTTCCAAGTGACACAAGATTCCTTTGGTTGGTGTGGCAAGTGGAGGCTCCTTCCCTTGCATGCAACCAAACTCTTCAATGTACCTTATTACCTATTCTTGCCAACTTTCTTTGCAAGTTACTTTGCTTCTCTTGTAACAACAAGCTTTCTTGATGTTCAATGTATGGTGGCTCCTCTCCAACAAAGGTGGCTCCTCCTATGGTTTTTGAATGCTTTCTTCTAGGTGGTTGTTCATCCAATCTCTTCTCCACTTTTTCTTGGGTAATTATTTGCTATTATTACTTGTTATTCACACCTTGTATTACATTAATAACCTTGTACTATTTTCCTTACAACTTGTATCTTTGTTGCTTTGTGTTATTCAGGCTTATTCTCCTTCTTGTTGCAGGTTCTTTTTGCACTATAAGCACTACTTTCATGGGACTATGGCACTGTATTTGGTATCTTTAGACACCTTGAATGGAAATATATTGAGCCCTTTGATGGCTCTATCTCCTTTGCTTAGTAGCTTGTGCTTAAACCTTGATAAAACCTACCTCTTGATGACTATAATTTTGTGCTACATTGGTGTCTTAAGACACTTGAACTTTATCTCCTTTTGGTGCTTTGTAAAAGACTAATATGGTGCTATTAAAACTTGAATTAAATATGCAATAAACTAAGATAGAATACCTTAGTTGCACCTAGATTTTTGAGACCTTCTTAGTCTCTTTATGTAGCTTTCTTTCTTGAATCTAGTATGGTAGCACTCGATCTAATCTTTGGTGGTTATAATGCTCCTTTTGGTGGCTTCTCTTCACCAAGACTTGTTGCAGTTATTCTGTGCTCAATGGTGTCTTTTGACACTTCAACTCAACCTTGTTTTGTGCACTAATATTGAATTTTGTGCTTAATAAAACTTAATAATAAGATAAATATAAATGTTCAAATAATGAACCTTTTGCACCAATGTTGCATACCTTTTTAACCTTTGTATGGTGATGGATTTCTTGGTGATTTGATTCACCTAAATGTTGCCCTGTGTTTGATGGATTTGTAGCTCTTCCTTGATATCCAAAAATAGCTCTTTAACTAATTTGTAGTTTTGTAACTTCTTTAAATTTCTGCCCAAAACTTTGGTTTTATGGCTTCAACTCTCCTCTAAGTAGCCTTCTTGAATTCTTAAAATTAGCGACTATTAATGATGCCCAAATTTCTACTTTCTTGTTGTCTTTGAACTTTAAAATTTTTAGATTCTAATGTAGCCTAATTCTCCTCTATATGTTGTCCAATAATCTCTTATGGACAACATATCTCTTCTTTTGCAGATCAACCTTTAAGCCTTCAATGGCAATCTTCAAATCTCTTAGATTTGATGGCTACTTCTAACTCCTTTCCTCTCCAATATCCTTGCCAAATTTTGACTTCAATCTTAACCTATTTTCTAGCCATCTTCTCAATAATTTGAATGTATTGAGGTCTTCAATATTTTCCTCCAACATTTGGCAGACTTCTTGCCAAATCCTTCTCCCTTGGGCTTGTTGTCGGATGGAGATATTATCCCAAATTCTTCTCTATCAGGAACTTCTCCTTGCTAGAAACTGTAATGGTAAAACTTTTAATCTAGATATGATAAATATTTACTAGTTGATTTGTCAATATAATGGAATCAGTGTTGAGTCCTAGTCTTCACAAGTTTTTTTGCAACTCTATGGAAAGACTAACCAAATGCAATTTCAAAAATTCTAAAAACGTGATTTCCTATCTCCTCTCAATATCTCTTATGTCTCTCTCTATTTCTTATAAATCTACCTTGTGCTTTGATACCACTGTTAGATTTTGAGGATCTATATTAAAGGAAATGAAACCACCATGTGTAAAATAAGCAAGTAATGTTAACTATATGATAATGGAAATATAATATGCAGGAAATTATATGAGAAACTTCCACAATAACTCATAATAGCCATTAATGAAAGCTCATGAAAATAGTATAATTTAATATAATGGAGGACTTAAACACTCCATGAATGATGCATGATCTCCATTGTACCCATTAAACTCGCTATACTTCCTAACTATCTAACTAGTAATTATGCTCTCACTTTACTCTCTCAAAGGCATATATAGGGAGATATGTCCCTTAGCCTTTCATCTACTCATGATTGTTTAACTACCTATCATATGACTCATGTATATGTGGACTACATGCATATTTACATCATTGCACATTCTAACAATTGTGCATTTATTACATTGCATGAAGTAACTGCTCAAACCTTAATCTAAGACAAACTCCTACTCTAGCTATGTAGCCAAGGTGGTACATTGGTATGTACTAAATAATGTAATATATTCCAACATTAACTAGTAAATATTTGGGATAGGTGAACCTGAATGAGGTGATTCATATCCCTTTATATGGTAATAGGTCCCTAGTGTGGCAAGCTTTAAAGTGAGGATCTTAGGTAGTCAAAGATGGATTATTTTGAAAAGTGGAAATAGGGAAGAAGGTATAATTTTGGATAAATTCATGGGATTAATATCCACCTACTATTGTTGAATTAATAGAACTAAAACCACTAAAAAAAACCAAGGAATACAAGGTTTGGATCAAGACTAAAGTTATTTCAACACTAGTCAGTTGGGGGATTATAGGTTGAAGCAGTTTAAGAAGTTGGATGAGTGGCCAACTCCAATCTCTAGAATTGGCACCCATGATGACTAAAATCTTGGTAGAAATATTTCTCACAGGTAGATATGAGGAGGATGAGTTAGCTTGGGGCTATGAGAGCCTTGGAGTCTACATAGTGAAGGAAGGATATGATAAGATCCTTCTAGAACCTCCTCCTCATGCATATCAATTTGAGGATTGAAGATCAATTTGGTAGTCCAAGGGTTGGACAAAATTAAACTTATTTTTTTGGTAGTTCATGTATAATGAAGTTCTTAATTTTGATAATATGAGGTGTAGGAGAATCGTTGGTCCATCCTAATGTGTTTTATGCTACAAAAGTGAGGAAACATTTGACCACTTTATGTTTGAGTACCCGTTCATGCACCTAATATGGGAGCAATGGTTTTTAGCTTATAAAATTTAATCTAATGGTGATTTGAACCAGATTAATATTTGGGAAATATGGAAAAGGGGCA
This sequence comes from Wollemia nobilis, assembly GCA_028583015.1. Lineage (NCBI taxonomy): Eukaryota > Viridiplantae > Streptophyta > Pinopsida > Araucariales > Araucariaceae > Wollemia > Wollemia nobilis. The sequence continues at coordinate 11,319,226 of JAQPPZ010016890.1, forward strand.
GATTTAAATCTGAAGCTCTTCGTATTGGGTAGAATCTTGGATTAAATTTTATTTGGTGGTAAGTGTGGTTGGAGAGAATTAACAAAAATTTTAGAGAAACCTTTTCATCCTTGGATGGCATACGGTAGGTCATTTGGAGCAAAGTCACAAAAAATACGATAGTGTATGTTAAAGAGAAAACTTATGCTGATATATGAACGATGGAGAATGAAGCCGAAGTGCAAGAGGGACAAGACAAAGCTAGTTGGAAAACACCCTTGGAAGGTTGGATTAAAATTAATATTGATGGAGCTACAAAAGGTAATCTGTGTAGAGCTAGAATTAGAATGGTCTATAGAAATTATGTTGGGACAATGCTCTATTAGGAACTGTAGGTCCTGGGTAGGGCCATGAACAATGAAGCAGAAGCCTTAGCTATCAAATTTTCTTCTATCTAGGTGATAATACAAGGTTATAGGAGGATAATCATAGAATAAAATTCTCAAATATTGGTATGAGCTTTGGATTGCATGAGGAACTACAAGTGGAAGAAATTAGATGTGATTTTGATTTATGTGGGTAGAGCTCTAAAGAAAGTGGTAAAATTTTTGGCTAAGATAGGTACCAAAAAAAACATAGGGATTCAATGGAATAGTGGCATGGCTATTGAGGATGAGAGCATTAGGCAAGTTGGTGAGCAAATCCAATGTTTGGCTAATTTGGACAACCATTGCAGAAATATGATTTAGGAGATTTGGCTCTAATGCAAATTTCCTTTTAGTGTTATAACAAAAAATAGTTAGTTTTTAAGATCTTGGGTTTTAGAGTTATAGAAGTTTATTAGAAAGTTAAAAGGAGGAAACGAGTACTCTTGCTAGTTGAAAAAATCGTGTCCCAACTTTTAAATAATCTTATTTTAATATAATTTTTCGAATTCTTAAAAATAAAAATAAAAACTTATATTTTAAGATATTTTTTCCTCCTCTTGTAAGAAATTTTCAGCAAATTTGTTAATAAAATTAGGGACTTTTGCAATCATATGGTCCCATGCATTGAATTTGTTTTTCTAATAAATTTTACAAACTTTTTAGAAAAATTTTGTTCTCCATGGAATGTTATGGTAAAGCATGGGTTTTAATGAGGAGTTTTGGTCTCCTTGTATCAGGGTTTGAACTTGGGTCTCCTACATAAAAACCTAATAACTTATCACTATGGTATCCCTATTAAGACTAAAAATATTAAGTTAAAAATACATGTTTTATGAGAGGTCCCAGTCCCCTCGTACCTAGGTTTAAACTTGGGTATTCCAAATGAAAACCCGAAGACATACCAATACGATATCCTCACGGGATTAACTTTTTTTAGTTAAAAACATAGGTTTTTAATGAGGAGTCACGGGCCCTTGTATCGGGGACTACACATGTTAAGTTTAAAATATGGATTTTTATGAGGGGTCCTAGGCCCTCATACCGAGGGACTAAAAATGTTGAGTTTAAAACACGGGTTTTTATGAGAGGTATGTTGTGGAAATATTGTGTCCTTTAATTATAGTTCACACCACAAAATATCTCTTGATCACAAGCAATATTATAGACTCTGGTAGATCTGCCACTTTAATTCGAGAAAATATTATCAAAGGGACTCTAGACAGACTTAATTGGGTTAGGATACCCCTAAAGTGAGCTTACAATATTTCTTTATATGCTCATGTTCATCCAGATAAAAAAAATGTAAAATTTGATGTTCTTTGACCAAGATTTGACAATAACTCTTTAATTGTGCCTTAACATATGACTAGTGCCTTATCCATTATTAACTATAGTGAATTTTAAAACCATTAATGAGAAAGAAATAAGGGGAAAGAAGAAATTGGGTTAATTAGATATGTTCAAATAATGTAACATATGTAATTAAAACACACAATGAAATAAAATGATATTCATACATTCAAATGATGTAACATACAAATGTGACCACAAATACACAATTGAGCCAAAGAAATATCTAGGAGGAAGCTATATTTGTATTAATTTCTTTCAATATATTACAATTTAGAGTCTAGAAAAGTGCTCAAATATCTATGAACAAATACAAAGGGTTCTCTCTGTTCAAATGATGTAACAAAGGAACTCCATTCTTCATCCTAATAATAGTGACAAAGAATCTCCAAGCTTCCAATCCAATCATTGAAAATGATATCAACTAATTGGTTTATCCTAAACAAGACCTGCACAATCAAGGGGAGGAATGAGGGGTGGAAAACAAGACACAAAAGGAAATACAATTAACAAGACAAGGGCACTCTTAGTATACCTTTGGCAAAAATGGCTATGCAAAAACTTGATGATTTTCTTGGTTGTATCAATCCCTTTTATAGCCTATGGGTTCCCTGCTCCAGTTATAACTACTTTCATATGAGTCCTCCATATATCATTATCCTTAGCCCTTGATTGGTTGAGTGTGCTACAAAAAAATTACAGCTGGCTTGAGCTATTTTATATTGGATTTCTCCAAAATATTCTAAGATTTTTTTAGGTGGGGTAAAGTTGTACTAGGCCTTTTTCGAGTCCTAGGTTGTGTTGGGACTGAACAAAAAGCATTAAATTATTTACAAGTTATTTTACAATATATAAGCATCAATATTAGGAGGAAGATATGACAAGTGTCATAAGCTCCACTCCAAGTGTCTTTTAGAAGACACCACTCCAACTCAAACTGAAGACAGGGACAAGTGGCAGAAGACAAATGTCAACCTGTCAATTATAGGCATAGTGCACATTATAACAATAATATTCTAACATTCCCCCTTAATGTGCACTATCCTAAAAATATAAATCAACATTAGATAACATTCCCCCTTAATGTTGACTTCTATTTTTATCTTTAGCTTTCTTAACTTTTTAGGTTGTGGATCCCATGTTGCATGTCGATGCTTCTAAGTGACTTAGGTTGACTCTTAAAATTTTATCCTTTTCTACTTGACTCATCCCAAGCAGTTCAACCATTTGTATCCAAGATTCATTGCAAAAATAACCTGCTGCTACAATTCTATCCAACATCCGTAATGATTTGTTTTTGTGTTCTTTTATTACAGTCTCATTTTTTTTTAATTTTTGATTATACCGTGAGTTGCTTTTGACAAGGCTATAAGTTGTTCTACCAATTTTTTTTCATATGTCATCACATTTGAAGTCATGTATCCTTTTAGCAACTAATTTATCGAAGCCTTCTACATTGAGGAGCTCTTTGACGTTGATGTTGACCTATTTTCTCCTTTGAGATATTTGATGCTCCCAACTTTATATCTCCTTAATTTTTGTCTTCGAGCGGGTCCTCTCATTCAAAAAGGTGGTGACCTTGTCAAATTGTTCTTGATAATCATGAATTTTACCATCTAAAGTAGTCGCCTACTTGTCACTTATCCAATCATATTCATCTTTACACCTTTCATAAATTTAGCTTAGGGTTGCTACTCTCTTATACACCTCCTTTAAGAGTGGTTTTATTCTCTTATTTATGTTTATGGCTTCTCCAAAATATTTGCAACTCTTGCTTATTGTATTAATTTTGGCCCTTAATTCAACAATGATTTTCTCTTTATACTTCTTAGTAAAAAGAGAACTATCAAAATGCTTGACTATTTTTATTTGTGAAGCTTGTTCTTGAATTTTGTTAATCTCAACTTGCATTTTCTCCTTTTATGCCTTCAACTGATTTACTTTGGTCATTAGAGCTTGATGGCTTTTATATAAGCTTTATACTATAGCCACATGAGATTGATCCTGGGACCCTTCTAATACTAGAGGATTTTCCTGATATTGAATTGTTGCTTCCCCTGTTGTCTTATCCATTTGAATGGATGTGATCTAAGCCATTGGTATTGTTGTTTCTACTATTATAAGAGGCTCACCTAAGATATGAGTGTCCTAGTTATCTGTTTCTTCTACTCTATATTGAGTCTCTTTTGGATCTTTTCCTTCTTCAATGGCATGTATCTACCTTTATTTTTCAGGATCAAAGTGTATAGCCTCTTATTCTACTTGCATTAAGTTGAGGCTTTCATGAGTTGTTGAAGAAAGAAGGGCCTCCAGCCTTGCATTTTTGGCTTTTTTGGAAACTTGGAGGAGAAGCAAACTTGACCTAATTCCCCCTGAGTAAATTGGATAATCCTTTTGTCTTTTGTATCCTTTCAAGCACTATCAAGAAAATATTTCATTCCTCTTTGTCTATCACTATGTTGGTGGGGATTACTTGAGGGAGGTTTTCTACTAGCTCAAGATTTTGTTTAGAATCCATCAATGCCTTAGCAAGCTCATGAGGGGTGACACGTACATGTTCTAAGTAATCAGTAACTATCTCTTTACCCTTAGTTATGACTAAGGCAGTGTTATGGGAAGGATAAGTGGTTGAAGGGTCCTCTATTTTTGCTTCTACCATATTAGTCACTTCCATCAATACTTCTATTTTCTCAAGCTCTTTATTGATGATATCCAAGATACAATCTATATTATTCAAGGCATATTACCCAGATTAAGGGGGTAGCTAATTCAACTATAGCATTCCTTGACATGTTCAAGTCGATAGGGTAGTTTTCCACCATCTCTATTTGATTATATGGTCTCCTCTCTGAAAAGTCCTGTCATATGGGTCCTATAGATTCCCCTTTCCTTAAGGCTACCTGCATTGTATCTTTGAATGAGTCCCCTTAGTGGGTTACCACCCAATTTGGTATTTTCTTCACAAAAGTATTATTATAATAGCCATGGGGTCATATGATCGCCAGGTGATCTCGACAAAGCCATATGAATCCATTTTTTGCAAAGGATGCTAGTAGGTTGTGATGCCCCCTATATACATAATGCCTCATTTTGCAAGGGATGTTTACCCAAGGAATTTTGGCTTCCTTTTTCATTTTGCTTGTTTTGGTCTCTTTTGCAATCTACTTGATAATCTCTAATGCTGCGATTAACATAGGGAAAAATCTAGGTAAGGCCTTTGGGGGGATTTTTGACCTGTATATACTTATGTAAGTGACATATTCAATGAAAAAGTAATCCCCTGCACTATTTTTATATATAAACATGTCTATACCTAAGCCAATTCTATGAGTATTTTTACCACAGATCTTGAGGTAGACAGTTGAGAGGAATTTACCAAAACAATTGGTATAACAAGACTTACCCTCTTATATCCATGGGAGTCTCTCCTGAACAATTTCTTCATACACTCCCCATTTTATTAAATTTATAAGAAAAGAATAGTGCGATAAATAGAGCATTACTTTCTTTTATTCTATAATGGCTCTTTGTAGTTCTTGGAGCTCTCTATCTATGGTGTCACTGAGCATGTTTTCCCACTTGTACATGGTTGGTTGTCCTTTTCTATTACATTGGACTATAAAATACATGACCTTTTTTCTACCCAATTCAATTCCTGGTCCCCCATTAGTGTATTGATTATATCCATGTAATATTTCACCCAAGGATACAATGTAGATTTATGTATAGGAATTGTGATGATACTTGTTCATTATAATAGAACAACTTAGTGTAAAAGGTAGTTCTAATCATATATTGAGCTTGAGAAGTCAGTACATTTTTATCTAGAATCCTTGTGGCTTCTTTTAGCTAAAATAAATTGTTGATCTTTTTTGGAGTGATTCCAAGTAGAGCTCAATTTGCATGGTCTCTTATCACCCTCATCTTTGGGTCATAAGCCACCACCAACTAGGATAGCAAGTCAAAAGAGTAATAAACCTTAGGGTATATCAGTCTTTCTAGGTTGCATGTCCATCTATTTTTGTATGGTTTGGGACTATTTCAAGCCTTGTATGCTCTTTTGAGGAGTCCTTTGAGCAAGGTGGGATGACATTGGTAATCTTCCTCAATCGAATGGTAGTTGAAAATTGTAGTTTGCTCTACTACCCATTGTTGGTCGATCGTGTACTATTGGTTTGGTCCTAATAAAATAGAAAATTGCTTTGCTTCTCTGTTAGAAGATTTGACCTGCAAATTTTGTCATGGTGATGCATCAATAATTCTTCAACTTTCATCATGGTAGTGGAAAATTTAGGAGAAGCACTCGATGAAGCCATTGCGTCAAACTCTTGTATTCACAATGCTTTTTGCAACTATTGATTCTTACAACTCTGTATACTCATGGTGAGACTGCAAATGGTAAGCTAGGTACGATTTTATAGTTTTTTTTGGGTATTTTTTTGCATGCTCTAAAATTAAAACTCTAGCTACTGTCTTTATCTCACCGTCATCCAAAAATTGCCACATTGCTTTCTATAACGGTATTACCTATAACGAGTGTCTTTTTATGATTATTTTTTGATAATTGGTCGTTGATTTGTACACTTGTCTGAATCTGATCTTCTTGATGAATTTTAGTTGTTTAAGGCATGTGCCCAATAAGATTTCAAAAAATTATATGCTCATCATTGTACTTTGGCTTACGTGCCTCTAATTTGTATTCGTCAGTCTTGTTTGACTCACCAATACTTGCTTCAAAACATGTGTCAATCAACTAGCCTATTTAATTTCATCACCTGATTGAGGTCCCTTAAATCTACCACTGGTTGTGACTGTTAGGTTTAAGCTTTCTAGAATCGTAACTTCTTCACCAAGGTTTTGCAAGTGTTTCTTGTAGTAGTCCCTTTGACCTCATGGTACAACTTATTTGTTTGTACTTCAAGAAAGAACTAGACGATGCCAGTTAAAATAAATTTAAATATTTGAACTTACAATGTTTCATCGGGATACAAGTCCTTTGTCATTTTCTTTCCACCAATCGAATGCCAACACCCGAGCTTCGATGAGCCAATCAGGGTCATCTGCCTTTGTCTTAATAAGTGAATGAGTCATTCATTTTTAGGCCAATCAGGTCTTAACACCTGACCTCCCATGGGCGAATCAGAGTCATCCACATTTCTTTGGCGACGCGATATGGGTCTCTCACTTTTGTCCAATCAGATCTCAATGTTGAGGTTGTGGCACTTGAATCTAGTTTGTCCGCCTTCATTTTGGCACCATGATCTGGATCGCTCATTTGTGGTCCAATCACATTGAGGCACCCTACTCCAGGAAACTAAATCTTGTGGTGTCATGTGGCATAATTTTTCTTTTAATACATTAGGTGTGCATGGCCAAGGTGTTTAATTTTTTTTAACAGAAAGGGGGTGCATAGACATAAAAAACTTTAAACCTTAGGAAAGTATGATAATCCTTATGGGGGATCCCTTAACCATTATAAAAAATACTAATTTCTTAAGGTAGGCTCAACTTTACGGCTATTAAAGTAGGCGAAGGGGGAATTAAATGTATGTGTCCTAGACCCTTATAAAAAATGGTAATGAAAGCACATAATAACGTGACCATGGTGGGGGGACTTATACAAATGAATGATGATATGTAATTATAAACGAACCTTGGAGTTTCAGCAGCATAATATATATTTATGTAAGATTAAGGTTATGGGATGGGGTACTTAAGACTTAAGACTTTGGATATTCAACATGATTATTACATATTTGAATGAATGAATTTTTTACTTAGTCTAAGACCTTAAGAACTTAGTGGTACAAATCTTTTGTATTTTACCTTACATCAATCAAAGGTCGATGCCTGAGCTTCTACGGGCCAATCAGGGATGTCCACCTCCTTATGGCAATGCACTGTAAACCATCCATTTTTGGACCAATAGGATGTTGGTGCTCGAATTTGGGTAGGTGAATCAGGATCGTTAGCCTCCACTTTGAAGGGGATCTCTAAACCATTTATTTTTGGACCAATTAGATCTCGATGCCCTTCCTTCGATGAGAGAATTAGAACCTTTAATTTTTTTATGAATTGGATGTGAGCACCCAACTTTATGTGAGCAAATCAAAAGCATTTATCCTTCCTTGGTGATGCATTGTGGATCATCCATTCTTGGACCAATAGGACATCGATGCTAGTGTTTAGGTGTGAAAATATAAACCACTCATTTTATTTCAATAAGACCTTAGGAGGAATTTTAATTATTTGAGAAATCGACCGATGAGGCCATAACCTTTGAAGGATTTATAATTTGGGATATGAGACTAAGAAAAAAATTAGGAAAACATAACCTTAAACCTTAGTGAAAAGGAATTGATAATGGGTCTAAGGTGTGGGCCTATTATGTAAAAATTAAGTGAAAGGGGGGATTTTGAGTCTATGGGCTTGTGATGACCTATGAACCTTAGAGGATAGGAAATATTATTTGAAAGACTTTGTAGGTATGAATATTTATAGTAGTATGAAATGTGGAAAGGGAAAAAAATGCATGAATGGCCTAAGGTTTACGACTTAGAAATGATATATGATGAAACTTAGACCTTAAGGAGCTTTATGAAAGGAAAAATAAAATGGAGGCCAATAGTTAGGGATTTTCAAAGGTGACCTTGGGGACCAAAAATTGTAAAATTGGAGGACCAAGACATATGAACTTATGGCTTCACAAAAATAGAACATTTTAGGATATTTCAAGAACAAACATGTTTTTAACCAAAACAAAAATTTGCAAAGGATTGTTGGACATGACTATATACAAAGAGAACATTTTGAATTATGATGACCATATTTATTGCAAAAAAATTGAAAGCCACTTTATCTTGACTCAAAAAAAATAACCTAGACCTAGGACTCCACAAGACACATCAAAATTTTGAAATTAGGGGTAACTTTCAAGTTGGATTTTGAGGATCCAACAAGTTCCTAGTCTCCTTGTATCGAGGTTCGAACTTAGGTCTCTTAAATGAAAATCCAAAGATATTTTTTATTAGATAAATGATAGAGTTTTGAAAGGACCCTATATTTTTTTCCAAAATGAGGCTACTAGAGATCAGGGTCACATATGAAAAATTTGGCAAGAACAACAAACAAAAAGTCAAACGCAAAATAAGAGTGTGACACAACCACTACAGACTAAAGCCTCTAAAAACTAGGAAAATCCAAATACACAAATAAAGCACACCAACACATGAACTTGATCCCATACAGATGAGACTAGAATCAAGACCAAAAAAGGACAAAAATATCATAAACACAACCAAAGCAGAATAAAGGAACCACTCTGAATCACTTAGATTTTGGGCCATCACTTTGCTTCTAAGCCATTCCTCGAATGTCATGAACATGGGATATCACTACCTGAAGGATGCCCAATAAAGCTTGGTGCTTCACATCCGGGTCGTTAAGAAAAGGTGAATGGACAGGGAACTCAGGTCCTAGTGGATGGGAAGTCTCCTTGGCATCTTCTAGAACTTCTAAAAAAATTGGCTTTTTCTTCGCTAAATGACTATCATCTAAGTCTATCACCTCGATCAAGATCGAGGACTTGTCATTTCTACCATTCTTAGATGATATCCACTTAGAGCATCGTGTGCTACCCCTATTAATATCACTGGGAGTCATAGTTGCATCACTCCTAGAGCTAGCCTTCACTTTAGCTAAATAACCAAGTGAGTTCTCTAAATCCAACTCAAAAGGATCACTTGAGACCTTAGGCACCGTAAAACTCAAGTCCAAAGTTGATGGATTTTTTTGAAGATCAATTATTTTTAAAACCTCCTCCACCACCACCTCTTTAGACTTCGCAACATGCTCAAAAGTAAGCAGGATCAGCCCTTGGTGAATTGGGTCCAACCCCTTCCCACCCCTTATGTTCATTAAGGATTTCATAAAGAAGTGATAAAGGAACAAGGGAACGTTCATAAGCCGCTTCCTCCTAAATTTATTTAAAACATCAAATAGAAACTTCAAAGCACATCCCTTTTCGTGTCTAGGGTAAAGTAATCCATGACAACCGAAATGACCCGATCCCGTGGCACCTTGAGGGATTTTGCATCGTACCCATTCTACCGCTTTGGGAGATACTGCCCACGTCCCTTGAAGAATTTTAGTTCCCGCTTGAGGGAGTGCTTCTTCTAGTTATGACTGGCTTCGTCAACCAAAAAACATGTAACTCCACTATACAGCTACAAAGGCAAGAACAGTCTTAGTATACCTCTGAAAAAAATGGTTATGCAAATACTTGATGATTTTCTTGGCTATAGCAATATCTTTTATAACCTTTGGGTGCCATGTTCTAGTTATAACTGCTTTCATATGAGTCCTCCATCTGTCATCATCCTTAGCCCTTGATTGGTTGAGTGTGCTACAACAAAATTACAGCTATCTTGAGCTATTTTATACTGGATTTATTCATAACCTTCTTAGATTTTTTTAAGGTGGGATAAAGTTGTACTAGACCTTTTTGGGGTCTTAGGTTGACCTGCCCTATTTTTATCTTTAGCTTTCTTAACCTTTTAGGTTGTGGGTCTCACGATGCTTGTCAATGCTTCCAAGTGACTTAGGTTGACTTTTATAATTTTTTCCTTTTTTGCTTGACTCATCCCGAGTAGATCAACCATTTGTATCCAATATTCATCACAAAAAGAACTTGCTACTCCAAATTTATCCAACGTCCTTAATGATTTGTTTTTGTGCCCTTTTATTACAGTCTCGTTGTCTTTAAAAAATTGATTATCCCTTGAGTTGCTTTTAACAAGGTGATAAGCTGCTCCACCAACTTTTCTTCATCTATGTCATCACATTTGAAGTCTTGTATTATTTTAGCAACTAATTTATCAAAGCCTTCTACATTGAGGAGCTCTTTGAGGCTGATGTCGATCTATTTTCTCCTTTGATCTATTTGATGCTCCCAAATTTCTCTCCTTAATTGTTGTCTTCCAACGGGTCCTCCCATTCAGAAAGATGGTGACCTTGTCAAATTCATCTTGATAGTCATGAATTTTTCCATCTAAAGTAGTCACTTGCGTGTCACTTATCTAATCATATTCATCTTTACACCTTTCATAAATTTGGCTTAGGGTTGTTGCTTTCTTATCCACCTCCTCTAAGAGTGGTTTTATTCTCTTATTTTTGTTTATGGCTTCTCCAAAATATTTTCAACTCTTGCTTATTGCACTAATTTTGGCTCTTAATTCAACAATAATTTTCTCTTTATACTTCTTAGTAAAAGAGAACTATCAAAAAGCTTGACTATTTTTGTCTATGAAGCTTGTTCTTGAATTTTTTTAATCTCAGCTTGCATTTTCTCCTTTTCTGCCTTCAATTGATTTACTTTGGTCATTAGAGCTTGATTGCTTTTATATAATCTTTCTACTATGGCCACATGAGATTGAGCCTGGGACCTTGCTAAGACCAGAGAATTTTCTTGATATTGAATTGTTGCTTTCCCTGTTGTCTTATCCATTTGAAGGGATGTGACCTAAGCCATTGGTATTGTTGCTTCTACTATTATAAGAGGCTCACTTGAGATCTGAGTGTCTCGATTATCTAGATCTTCCACCCTGTATTGAGTCTCTTTTTGATATTTCTCTTCTATGGTATGTATCTGCCTCTCTTATTTAGGATCAAAGTGTATAGCCTCTTCTTCTACCAGGGTTAAGGTGAGGCTTTCATGAGTTGCTGAAGAAATAAGGGCCTCCAACCTTGAATTTTTGCTTTTTTGAAAACTTGGAGGAGAAGCAAACTTGACCTGATGCTCCATGAGTAAACTGGATAATCCTCTTGCATGTTGGATCCTTTCAAGAACTATGGAGAAAATCTTGCATCGCTCTTTATCTATCACTATGCTAGTGGGGATTACTTGATGGAGGTTTACTACTAGCTCAAGCTTTTACTTGGGAGCCATCAATGCCTTAGCAATATTGTGAGGGGTGACGTGTACATGTGCTAAGGAAGCAGTAACTATATCTTTGACTTTTATTGTGACTAAGGCAGTGCTATGGGAAGGATGAGTGGCTGAAGGGTCCTCTATTTTTGCTTCTACCATATTAGTCACTTCCATAAATAATTCTATTTTCTCAGACTCTCGATTGATGATCTCCAAGAAAATGTCTTTGTATTATTCAGGGCGTATTTCCCAGATTAAGGGGGTATCTAATTCAACTATAACATTCCTTAACATGTTCAAATCGGTAGAGTAGTTGCCCACCATCTCTATCTGAGTATATGGTCTACTCTCTAAAAAGTCCTACCATATGGGTTCTAGAGATTCCCCTTTCCTTAAGGCTACCTGCATTTCAAATGAGTCCCCTCAGTGGGTTACCATCCAATTTGGTATTTTATTCACAACATTATTATTATAATAGTCATGGGGGTCGTATGGTCTCCAAGTGATCTCAACGAAGCCATATGAATCCTTTTTTTGCAAGGATGCTAGCAGACTATGATACCCCCTATATACATAATATCCCATTTTGCAGGGGATGTTTACCCAAGGAATTTTGGCTTCCTTTTTTATTGCCCTTGTTTTGGTCTCTTCTAAAATCTACTTGACAATATCCAATGCTACGATTAACATAAGGTAGAATCTAGGTAAGGCATTTAGGGGTATTTTTAACCCGTATATCCTTATTTAAGTGACATCTTCAATGAAAAATTAATCCCTTGCACTATTTTCATATAAGAACCTAGCTATATCTGAGCCAATTATGTGAGGATTTTTACCACAGAGCTTGAAGTAGACAGTTGAGAGGAATTTACCAAAAAAAATCAGTATAACTGGACTTACCCTCTTATATCCATGGGAGTCTCTCTTGAACAATTTCTTCATACACTCCCCCCGTTCTATAATTACCTTATTATCCATATGCCCTACTATTAAATGTATAAGAAAAGAATAGTGCGAGAAACAAGGCTTTACTTCTTTCTATTCTATAATAGCTCTTTGTAGTTCCTAGAGCTCTCTGTCTATGGTGTCATTGAGCATGTTTTCCCACTTGTACATGGTTAATTGTCCTTTCCTATTACATTGGACTATCAAATACATAACCTCTTTTTCTACCCAATTCAAATCCTGGTCCCTCATTAGTATATTGATTATATTTGTGTAATCTTTCATCCAGGGATGCAATGCAGATTTATGTATAGGAATTGTGATGACACTTGTTCATTACAATCGAACAACTTAGTGTAAAAGGTAGTTCCAATCATATATTGAGCTTGAGAAGTTAGTACATTTTTTTCCAAAATCCTTGTGGCTTCTTTTAGCTAAAATACTTTGTTGATATTTTCTGGAGTATTTCTGAATTGAGCTCAATTTGCATGGCCTATTATCGCCCTCATCTTCAAGTCATAAGCCACCACCAACTAGGATAATAGGTCAAAAGAGTAATAAACCTTGGGGTATATCAGTATTCCTAGGTTGTCTATTGTTGTATGGGTTGGGATTGTTTCAAGCCTTGTATGCTCTTCTAAGGAGTCCTTTGAGCAAGGCAGGATGACATTGGTAATCTTCCTCAGTCAAATGGTAGTTGAACCGTAGTCTGCTCTATTGTCCATTGTTGTTCAGTCGTGTATTGTTGGTTTGGTCATAATAAACTAGAAAACTACTTTGCTTCTCTGTTAGAAGTTTTACCCTACAACTTTTGCCATGGTGATGCATCAATAATGTTTCAACTTTCATCATGGTAGCGAAAATTCTAGGAGCATCACTGGATGAAACCATTACGCCTGTCGAACTCTTGGATCCACAATGATTTTCTACAACTATTGATTCTAACAACTCTGTATACTCATGGTGAGACTACAAATGGCAAGCTAGGCAAAAATTTATAGTGTTTTTGGGATATATTTCGCATGCTCTGTAATTAAAACTCCAGCTATTGTCTTCATCTTGCTGCCACCCAACAACTACCACATTGCTTTCTACAATGACATTACCTATAACAAGAGTATTTTTTTATGATTGCTTTTTTATAATTGGTTGTTTATTTGTACACTTGTTTGAATCTAATATCTCTACTAAATATTAGTTGTTTTAAGGTGTGTGCCCAATAAGAGTTGAGAAAATTACATGCTCATCATTGTACTTTGGCCTGCATGCCTTTAATTTTTATTCACCAATCTTGTCCGAGTCACCAATACTTGCTTTAGAACATGTGTCAGTCAACTGTTCTATTTAATTTCATCACCTGATTTGGAGGTCCCTTAAATCTGCCACTAGCTATTGCTATTAGGTTTAAGCTTTCTAGAGTCGTAACTTCACCAATATTTTGCAAGTGTTGCTTGTAGCAATCCTTTTGGCATTGTGGTACAACTTATTTGTTTGTACTTCAAGAAAGAACTAGACGATTTCACTTAAAATTAATTCAAATATTTGAACTTACAATGTTTCATCAGGATACAAATCCTTTGTTGTTTTATTTCTGTCAATCGAAGGCTAGTGCCTGAGCTTCAATGAGCCAACAGGGTCGTTTGCCTTTGTCTTGGTGAGCGAGTGAGAATCATTCATCTTTGGGCCAATCAAGTCTCGACACCCGACCTCCGACGGGTGAATCTGAGTCGTTCGCCTTTCTTTGGTGGCATGATCTGGGTTGTTCACTTATATCCAATCGGATCTCAATGTTGAGGTTGTGGCGCTTGAATCCAAATTGACTGCCTTCATTTTGGTATCGTGATCTAGACCGCTTATTTCTGGACCAATCGCTTTGAGGTGTCATACTCCAGGTGACCAAATCTCATGGTGTCATGTGGCATAATTTTTCTTTTAAGACTTTAGGTGTGCATGGCCAAGGTGTTTAATTTATTTTTAATAGAAAGGGGGCACACAAACATAAAAAACTTTAGACCTTAGGAAAGTATGATGATTCTTATGGGGGATATCTTAACCATTATAAATAGTAATAATTTCTTAAAGTAGGCTCAACTTTGTGACTATTAAAGTAGACGAAGGGGGAATTAAATGTATGTATCCTAAACCCTTATAAAAAATGGGAATGAAAGAGCATAATAATGTGACCATGGTGGGGGGACTTATACAAATGAATGATGATATGTAATTATAGAGTCAAATCTTGGAATTTTAGTAGCGGAAGATATATTTATGTAAGACTAAAGTTATGGGGGCCTTAAGACTTAGGACTGTGGAGATTCAACATGATTACTACGCCTTTGAATGAATGAATTTTTTACTTAGCCTAAGACCTTAAGAGCTTAGTGGTACAACTCTTTTGTCTTTTACCTCCCACCAATCAAAGGTCGACACCCCGAGCTTCGACGAGCCAATCAAGGTCGTTTGCCTCCTTGCGGTGATGCGTTGTAAGCCATCCATTTTTGGACCAATAATATGCTAGCGCCCGACTTTATGCGGGTGAATCAGGATCGTTTGCCTCCACTTTGGCGAGGCTTTCTAAACCATTCACTTTCGGACTAATCATATTGTAATGTCCTTCCTTCGACAGGTGAATTAGAGCCATTAATTTTATGGCCAATTGGATGCGAACGTTTGGCTTTGGGCGAGAAAATCAGATGCGTCTTCCCTTGTTTGGCGATGCATTGTGGACCGTCCATTCTTTAGACCAATAGGATGTCGACGTTGGTGTTCTGAATTGGCTTTATGAAAGAAAAATTAAAATGGAGACCAACAATTAAAGATTTTCAAAGGTAACCTTGAGGACCAAAAATTGTAAAATTGAAGGACCAAGACATGAACTTATGGCTTCACAAATATAATTTTTTTTAGAATATTTCAATAATAGACATGCTTTTAACCAAAACAAAACAAAATTTTGCAAAGGACTGTTGAACATGACTATATACAAAGAGAACACTTTGAATTATGTTGACCATCTTTATTGCAAAAAATTTAAAAGCCACTTTACCTTAACTCAACAAAAATAACCTAGACCTAGGACTTCACAAGACACATCAAAATTTTGAAATTAAGGTTAACTTTCAAATTGGATTTTGAGGATCTAACAAAGTCCTAGTCTCCTTGTATCGGGGTTTGAACTTAGGTCTCTTACATGAAACACAAAAACATATTAATACAATATCCCTTACAATATTTTTTTATTTTTTTGAGTTAAAATGTGCATTCTAGATCCTCGTACTAGGATTTGAAATTGAATCTCCTAAACGAAAATCCAAAAATTTACCACTATAACATCCCTCAGAAAAGAAAATAAATTATATATTTGATCTAAAATCCAATCCTATATAATAAACAAGGAACAAAAGGGTTAAAAATTTTCCTATATTAAAAAAACATATATATATATATAAAAGGAAACGAATAACATTAGGAGGTAAGAACATGAAGTGTGCCATATGACAAGAATCTCCGAGTCCCTTTTCTTCCAACGCCTTATCTTAAGGACCGACGCAACGTTTCTTATTTTAAATTTTTATTTATATTTTTGCTTTTCAATAACTGATTTGCATTTCGTAAGGGGCGAAGGTCAAGGTTCAAATCTCGGGTCCTGTCGAATTGCACACTTGTTTTTTTCCGTGCTTTCAATGGTATAAAGGTTTAAAATGATTGCGGCATGCAGCATGGTGATTATAGAGACGGATTACGCAAGTACTA
This sequence comes from Wollemia nobilis, assembly GCA_028583015.1. Classification (NCBI taxonomy): domain Eukaryota; kingdom Viridiplantae; phylum Streptophyta; class Pinopsida; order Araucariales; family Araucariaceae; genus Wollemia; species Wollemia nobilis. The sequence goes on from JAQPPZ010016890.1 coordinate 11,335,609, forward strand.
TGGCGGTTTTCAAGACAGATAATGTAAAATACTATAACAGCCAAAAAAAACAAACAACATGCCCCATCATTATAATCATTATAATGGTAATGATTGCGACATGGTGATTATAGAGACAGATTACGCAGTACCCTAATGGTTTTCGTACCCTGATGGTTTTCAAGACAGATAACGTAAAATACTATAACAACCATAAAAAAAGAACAACATACCCCTCATTATAGTGACTACGGATTCCACCATATATTTTTGACCTCTGGCTGAAAAATTAACATTCCTCTTACCCGTGTAATGGTTATTTTTCCATATCCCATATTTATATTTAGAAATACAAAAAAAATTTACTTAAAGTACTAGCAATAAAACTAGTATTTTTTTATACTTTTAATTCACTTATGATCTTATTTTAGCTAATAATATTTTTAAAAACCACAGCATTTGTGTTTTTAGTGGTGTAAAAGGTTTAAAATGATTGTGGCATGGTGGTTACAAGGTCGAACTGTCGGAAGATTTGAGCGGCAGTTTTTTTGGACGCAGAATACTATGAGTACGATAAAAACTGGACAACCTATCCAAATTCTTGGATGCAGAATACTATGGCGACTATAAACTGAACAGCCTATCCAAATTCCTGACGACTACTAATTCCACCACATAACCATAGCATTTCAATCAATTACAATGCAGAATGACGAAGGAAAAATAATTATAACCAGAGTTTTTAAGGTCTCTAGCATAAAACCAGGACTATATATATCTAATTCGTAATATGAAATAGGTTTATTGAAGATACTCTCTGCAAAAACAATGAACATAACCATATTGAAGATGACCTTTGCAAATACCACAATAACCATATTTAAGATGTCCTTTGCAAATACCACGATCCTTGTTATGTTTTGTTTTGAAATTAAGATCGACATAAATGATGAACGCCAGTTGAAGACGGATTCCTTCTATTGAAGAACCTCAACTGAATTTTATGTGAAGGGCAGAATCGAACGAACCTCAAAATTAAGGCCTGCCCCGCTGACACAGCTTCCACCAACATGCCTTATCTTTAACATCAGTGAAGCTTCACAGGAAAAAAAAAAAAATTTAGGAGAGTTGGTTACTATTACTAAAATTCTAGAAGAGTTGGTTACTATTACTAAACTTATTTTGCTTCGTTATTATTGATTCGTTTTGAAGAGGACCGGCTACTACGTTCACTGAGAGGATTTAAATCAGACTGCTACTACTTTACAAATACCTAACCAAACAAACACTTATCAATCCACCTAATTTTCGAAGACCTAGAAAAAAATATAATTATTCAAAGGGCAGCCCTTGTAATTTCGTAAGCGAGAAAGCAGGCGGCATTGGCAGGCACGCTCCTCATGAGCGCAGGGGAAAAGCCCTTGTAAAGCCCCCTCACTCCTTCCGAAGCCAATATTTTCCTAAACGCATCCAACGTACCGCTGTACTTGGGCTTAAAATAATCATCCACCTGCACCACGCTCTTCACCACGTCAGCGGGATACATGACGAGCCACGGCGCGGCCCCGGCGACGCCCCCGGCGGCCAACAGAGCGCCCCTCCCGAGCTCCCGCGGGTCGCAGCCGCTCCGCACCGCAATCCACCGCTTCGTGGCCTCGTACGTCCCGAACATCACGGCGTTGCCCGGCACCTCCCGGCACAGTGTGGGCACCAGCCCCTTGAACAACCCTGCGACGCCGCCCTCCTGTCGGAGGACCCGTAGCCCGACCTCGATCGGACCCGTGGCTCCTCCCCCGGTGCGCGCCTGTAGGCGACACTTTATGAGCTCCGTGGGGCAGGCCACGAAGGATACCGCGGCGCCCGCGCCCGCTCCGCATATTAATTGATCGAAGGCGCTCGGCCGGACCGCGGGGCCTCGGCCGTTGTTTCGGAGACGAGCGACGACGAGTTCCATCTGTCCTCTGGCGGTGAAGAGGAGCGCGTTGAGCGCCGCCACGGTGGCGAGCGGCGCCCCCATGCCTTTGTAGAGACCCCGTACGCCGTCTTGGGCAACGGTGCGCCGGAGCGCGTCGGTGGCTCCTGCGTAGCGGTTGCCCTCGGTTTGGCTCTGGAGTTTGACCTTTATGGTGTCGAAGGGGTGCCCGCACACGATCTGGGCGGCGCCACCGACGGTGCCCGCCATCAGATCCTTCGCCGCATCCGCTCCGCCCATTCTAACGAACAAGTTCTAACGGTCACGGACTTCATCTAAGTGCGGAGTCCATCTGCTTTTATAATAAAAGACTTTGATGGGCCTACGAACTTGGTCAGAATATAATAATGTTTCCAATGTGGGAATATCGTGGCGGCTTCGCTGGTCTCTTTTGGCACCTGGCACGTGTTCGAAGTTGTGTTAAAATTGTTTGTTGTGGAAAATAATATGATTTCTTTATTGAATTTCTGACTCATTTCACCTGACGTGCAAGTTGGTGATCACGTTCACAGGAATAACGTGGGTGGTGCCTACTTTACAACGTTTAAATTGGGAAAATGGCCGAAAGTAAGGAAATAATTCTCTTTCAAGATTTAAATAGGTTTGAGGTGTAGATCAATTGGTTCGTCCAAACTTTATAAGGGTAGAGGTCCAAGGTTCAAATCTCGGGCTTTGCTGGACTGAACGCTTGTCATTTTTGCTTGTCATTTTTTGGTGCTTTCAGTGGCGTAAAAGGTTTAAAATGATTGTGACATAGTGATTATAGGGACGGACTGCGCAAAGATCTGTGTGACGGCTTTCGGGTACGGACAACTTTGCTTGTCATTTTTTGGTGCTTTCAGTGGCGTAAAAGGTTTAAAATGATTGTGACATAGGGACGGACTGCGCAAAGATCTGTGTGACGGATTTCGGGTACGGACAACGTAGAATACTGTGACGGCCATAAAAACTAGATAACCTGTCAAGATTCCGTAGAGGCTACTAATTCCACCATGTTAAAAAAAAAAAAAATTAAATAGGAGGAATGTTGTCCTTCAAGTTTTTTTTTATTTTATTTTATTAAACTAATATATAAATATATACATGCTAAAAATATTAGGTTTAAAATGATTGTGGCAGGCGGTTATTACACGATGATCTGTGTGACGGCTTTTGAGGTGGACAATAGAATACTGTGACGGCCATAAAAAGCTGGATAACCTGCCTGAATTCATAGCGACTACCGATTTTCACTATGTAAAAAAAAATAGAAGAATGTTGTCCTCCAAATTTTTTTTAATTTTATTTTATTAAACTAATATATACATGTTAAAAATATTTCACTTAATTTTAGTTATTGTCATTTGCTTTTGTACAACTTAATGGTATTATAGAATAATGTTGTCCTCCAATTTTTTTTTATTAAACTAATATATACATGTTAAAAATATTTCACTTAATTTTAGTTATTGTCATTGTCATTGTCATTTGCTTTTGTACAACTTAATGGTATTTCACTCTGGAAAGTGATTTAAATAAAAAAAAATATCAATCAAATTAAAATTATTTAATGGCTATACTTTATATTCTTATTAAAGTGAAGACTTGTTGATTTTATTTAATGTCCCAAGCTTTTGATCCTATAAATAGTGTTTGATCACTTTAATTAACAAGATTACAATTACTTTATCTTTGATGTTACTCTCATTTTTCTACTATTGATGTGACAATTGATGAGATACTTTTACTTGTATATTTTATTGATAGATGTTATTTTTTATATGATAATTTATGTTTATGGTTAATTTTTTGATGGAGGAAAGTTATTTTGATTTATACATCACTATATGGAAATGTCTAATCATAATATATTTTTTTAGTTTTTTTTTTAAATGTCTAATTATAACATATTTTTGGTGTTTAATATTGTTAATGTAAAGTGATGAGTATATTATTATTCTTCTTGTTGATGTGAAGTTATTCTTAGTTTTTTTTATATGATAATTTATGTTTATGATAAACTTTTGATGGAGGAAAGTTATTTTGATTGTTGTTGCGAGGCATGATTTTTCCCTAGGACACACCGGGGGCAATTTCAAGACACACCGGGGGCAATTTCAAGATTATGTTTTCACTATTGCATTCCATTCTTGTTTCTAGATTATACTGCTATACTTTTCTTTCTATTTTTTGTTGTTGTCTTTCCAATTTATGATTAATTATCCAAAGGTTAATTTCTGCTTATGTATTAAAAGGTCATCTAAAAGGACCTACGGAGCTTAACTACTGCTAGATATGTCATACAACAGCCTATGCATGCCCCTAATACTAATTCTATTTTTTAAAGTTTTATGAGTGATCTTGTAGGAACAAGAATCTTTGATATCATTGGATAAGAGGCAGAAAAAGCTAAGTCAACCACCGATCTAGATAAGTGCTCTATCAATCCCATTGGTTGAAATATGGTTTCATTGTTTATTCTTAGGCATCTAAAAGTGAAAAGTATTTAGCTTGCATTTAGGAATAATTTTTGTGCATTTATCTTGTGTATATCTCTACTTTAAAGGTTTTCTGAAATAAACCCTAAGTTAGTGAGCATTCAAAAGAAATAATCATTCCAAGATAGCTCTTGTATGCCTGCATTTTGTTTTCAGCTATCTTATTCTATTTTTTGCATTGTCCTTTATCTTTTCTAGTTTAGATCTAGAAAGGCCAAACTTAGGTGATTGCCTAAAACTGAATACATCAAACAATCCTGAATATCCTGAGGACTTGGAGCAAGTCCTAAAACCGTTTCTAGTGAACCCCTCCCCCTAGAAATGAGTGTAGAGTACAACATACCCCCGTGGTTCACCCCATAAAAGGGTTCCCTCCTTGTAGATCCAACTCTTTTGTTTGGGAATTGTATGTGGTAGGGCAGTTTTCTCCCTCTACATCCTTGGTGAACCCGATGTGAACACCTCCTTTTATTTTAAACAATAAACAAGATCATTAAAATTGTGTGTCAAATATTTAAAAATATAATTCCTTTGTATGTAAATACATAGGTTTCTGGTCTTAGTTCTTCTCCTTGTATTTATCCTTTTTTTCAATGGTTTTTGACCTTGAGGGAGGACGAAGACTCCTTAGGTTTGATGAGATTTTTTCAGGAGAATGATCAAATTGATAAAGAGAATCATAACCTAGAAGAAGATATTGATAATCATATTGATCCCATCCATTGAAAAAAAGGATAGAGTTTTTGACCTTGAGGGAGGACGAAGACTCCTTAGGTTTGATGAGATTTTTTTAGGAGAATGATCAAATTGATAATGAGAATTATAACCTAGAAGAAGATATCGATAATCATATTGATCCCATCCAAGATCCTAATGGGAATATCATCTTTAAGTCTTTTGATCATATATGGACCTTTTATAAATATCATAAACATGCTTTGGATATGGCCTTAGAAGAAGAAGCATTACTTGAAAATGATATCCCACCTTAGAGTCCTTTGAGTGAATATTTGAATCATGGTTATTGTATCGCTCCAAATTTTTCACACCCTTACCTTCAGGCTATAGGATCCGTGCCCGGAAGGGGGATGTGAAAAGGATGGCGCGGTACCTCGGACTGAGAGGCCTTGCGAAGGTCCCGCCTCTCAAGGGAGGTGTATATTGGTGATTTTTCGACGGATGGTGGGTTCACCAGGAAACATTTAATGGCAGTTTCCACGCCTAGGTTGGGAATGTGTTTTATGTGTTCGTTTTAGCCTTAAGCATTCAAATCCTAGGTTTGGCCAAAATGCGTCTAAGCTATTCTATATGAAGATGCAGATTAAATGAATACAAAAAACAGAATTAAGACAAAAAACAAAGAAATTAAAGAATGTTAAAAGAAAAATACCTGATCCGGATGTCTGATGAAGATTCTGATTCTTGAAGCAGTCAGGATCGCCTCTGATTTGACAGGATCGTCTGAGATCAGACAAGATCGTCTGAGATCTGACGAATTCGTCAGACGAATTCGTTAGAGACCTGCAAACAGAGAAATAGGTGCAAAACACAGAAAATGCAACTATTCTAACAGAGGGAAACAGTGTAAAATGACAGCAATAATATCAAACTGAAACTTAAAAATAGAAACATGAATGAATTATGCTAATTTGATCATAATTATGACTTAATTATGCATTTAATCTAGATGGGTGAACTCCAAAATGCAGAATAGCATAAAATACTGAATAAGCTAGCTAATTGCAGAATAAAACAATAGAGAAAAGATGGAGAAATGCAAACTTTAGGCACTGATTGCCTCAATGTGGACTGCAGTCGAAATCGTCTCGCATTGGTACGAAATCGTCTCTGATTCGACAGGATCGCCTCCGATCTGAACAGGATCGTCGGCGACGATGTAAGCTTGCTCCGGCTGAAAAACACTAAGGTACCTGCAACAAAATTGGTATAGAGCTAATGCAAATATGAATTTGAGATGTCTTAATGCGTATGAAGTCGGGTTACAGGAATTATCAGCCAGGGGGGTGCTAAGGGAAGGGCTTAGGATTAAATAGGCTTAGGAGGGAGGTTAGGAGGTTGGAGATCATCCCTATTTGGGAGATCTCCAATGGGGGAGGGTCTCTAACGGCGCAGACACGCTTCTGCCCGGATTAGAGACCCGTTGGAACAGAAGCTAATTGTGCAAAATCAGTTTAGGGACAAGATCGTCTGGACGTCCTAGCCCAGATGAAATCGTCAGATCTAGGGCGATATCGTCTGATCGGCGACGATATCGTCAAACGGTCAAAACAACCTCTAAAAATGGCATGGGAAAGGGGGAAACGGATTAACCGACGGTTAACGGGCGGTTTGGGAGGTTAAAATTTGAATTTAAATTATTTACTAGAGTGAATGTAATTATTAAGATTTCACTGCGCCAATTTTAGGGTGCTACATTTTGCCCCCTCTTTAGCGAATTTTCTGAAGAAAATGCGTTAAAGATGAGTTCTTCTCGATCTACGAGAAAGCAAAAATTATTCCCATTTTTAGGCGACGATTCTTGGTCGAATCGTACGACAGCTTACTATGGTGCCCCCTCCGTGTTTTTACCCAAATCGAACGTTTGAGGTAAAAACGCGAAAAAGCAAAATTGTTTTTAATTATTTTTGAATAAAATTAAGAAAAATAGGGTAAAACCCTAATTCATTTTTTTTGGTTTTAGAGCTCTGGAAGCAAAAATGGTGGAGACGACGCACAGATCGACAGAGGTCCGGCGCGGGCTACGGGTAAGAGTCTAAACTTAGTTTAGAATGTTTTAATTTGAATTTACATGCTTTTTAGGTGAATTTTAAATGAATTTTGAGCATCACGGCCATTTTTGGGCCGTCGACGTCGTCGGGACGAAATCGTCCCGATTTCGACGAAATCGTCTCAAGTTCGCCAATTTCGTCTAAGGGCGAAATCGATGAAAGGGGGACGATTTCATCAAATTAGGGACGATTTCGGCTTGCAAAATCGGAGACGATTATGCTCAAATTTGGGACGATATCGTCCAATAGTGGACGATATCATCAATTGATAAAATTGAACTTATTTTAACTTGCATTATTAATCACTTGAGTTGTTATTAATGATTGTTTGTTGTTTTGTTGTTTATGTTGCAGAGAGGATTGCTAAAGAGCAGGGAATGGAAATATGGAGGTTTGAGAGATGACTTGGCCGCTCTTACACAAGCAGAGCGGGATCAGCTAGCACAAGTCGGCTTACTGCATGTGGCAGAAATGCCACAAGTGTCTACAGACATGGGGCTACTGACAGCCCTAGCAGAGAGGTGGTATCCGGGTTCTTCCTATTTTTGGCTACCGATAGGGGAGATGACTCCCACTTTAGAGGATGTATGGAGGATTCTAAGAATCCCCATACAAGGACGGTTGATCACTCCTACGGCCAATCAGGGCCATGCTATGGGGCGGTTGTGTGGTGACCCGAGCTTCGCCCTGGAGAAGGGCAGAGTTAACATCGAGGCACTGCGTCAGATGCCTGGGGCATCTAGACTCACACAGGTTTTAGCTGGAGTGGTTGGTGGACTTCTGCTGTGCCACCAGAGCGGGTGTAGGGTACCATGGATGCTAGCAGATGTGATCTACGATATGCGAGACCATGGTTACAGATTCTCTTGGGGCAGCTTTGTTCTATGCCGGTTGTACAGGATCCTGCATGGGGTCATGTACAAGGGCGGTCGATGTCTAGTTATGACATCGCTCCTACAAGTTTGGTGTTGGGAGCACATTGTAGTGCGGAGGCCGGTAGGGCTTCCTTTGATAGGGATTGATGGGGAGAGGCCCCGAGTTTTCTACTGGTGGCTCCGAAGAGGGTCACAATGGCGGATTGACCTACCGATGTCCCGGAGACTACTGGATGACCTTGTCCCGGACCAGATCACCTGGAGGCCATGGCGAGAGCACCCAGGGTGGGCCGAGGATGGACAGGAGTTAGCTCGTGTTAGGCGAGTTTGCTAGCTATGGATGGAGAGGGGAGAGGTGGAGCTCCATCGCTATGACCGAGTTTTGTGATAGTTCGGTCTACAGCAGGGGATCCCATCTCTCAAGGATTATGAGTTTTCTTGGACTATCCGAGATAACACCACAGTGAGCGGGGCTCCAGACATGCAGCGCTTCTGGAGTCAGGACTCGGACGATGCCCCCATTCAGCCAGTGGATGGGGACGACACAAGGGTAGCCGATGGCTACGATGCCTGGTACGCAGGCATCCGCCCTCCTCGGATGATGAGGGCTCAGGGTCCGATACACGTAGTTGTGCGTCGGATAGGGAGGCGATACCAGGCGGCTATGGAGGCGGCCCAGGGTCACGATGGGAGAGAGCTGAGGAGGCCACAGGCACAGGAGAGGCCACGACAGAGGGAGAGGAGGGAGGAGAGACCCCCTTCTCCATAGAGAGAGAGGCCACCATCGCCCGATAAGGGCAAGGGTGTCGACACTAGGGAGAGTAGCGAGACAATGACTCTTCGAGCGAAGATGATCCATCTCCAAGCACAGGTGCAGACCCTACAGGAGGAGGCTGCACGACACCGAGCTGAGGTTACACAGCTCAGAGACGAGATTGCATGCCTCAGGGCACGAGGCGGAGGGGCGAGCACTAGGGAGCTGACACGGGCTATTGCCCAAATCACTTTCTATCAGACATTGTACTATCAGATGGTGCCAGAGGAGGATAGACTACCACTACCAGCTAACATCGTAGATCCGATCAAGATCGGGTCATCGAGGACTTCGTCTCGATCGACGACTAGGACTCGTAGTACTACACATACTACGATGGGGCCACCTCGTCCACCTCAGGGCGGGGGAGGAGATGAGGCTGAGAGCTCGAGGGGTTCTCGAGGCTAGAGTACTGCATTACATTGTACAGATTGATATGATAGTTTTATTATTATTTTTGATAGAGGATTGAGTATGCCGAGGTACAGATTGTGGCATACCAATCCAGTTTTGATGATGTATATATACTGTTGATATATATATGAGATGAGATATGTATTTTGATCATATGACTTGTGTTATGTATTTTTATGATGCTTTTATGTTTGATTGATTGATTTGATGATTCATGTAATTATGTCATTGGAAATATTATGATTTTGAATGTCATGCTTGTAAAATTTAAATGAAATAATCTGATGTAACAAATTGGTTGTTTGTGATGTAATGTGATAAAAGATAAAAAGAGACTTCTAACAATAATTTCAAAGGACATTGTCGCTATTATAGACCATTTCATGGAGTCGTCGCTCACTCGGTCGTCAAGCTAATCCCAGTATAGAAATATTGTTAAAAGTAAAAGAGTGCTTAAGAGACTGTCTTAAGACTTTGGTGCAATGGTGCAAATGATGATGATGATGGTTTGTTTTTCAGATTTTCATAAAAATAGTATGCATGAAATAATGTTAAAATGATTTTTGCTAGGCATAAATTCCTAAGTGTGATAAATTTTTTGGATAATTCCTTAGGAATTATACCATCATTGCAAAATTGAAGGTTGACATAATGACATGAAATAATGAAAATGTGTTTGTTTGTTTGTAAAGCATAATTTGTATAACAGAATGATTTAAGTCATATGGTTTTCATGATTTTTAAATAAATGGGGAATAAAAATTGTTACAATGGTTTGCGCTAGGCATAGAATATGTAGGTATAGACTTATACCATCATCGCGAAAATCAAGAAAAAATAGATAGTTTTATTGCATAGTTGATTTTTAATAAACAGAAAATATGAAGATGAGGACTTGCGCTAGGCATAAAATTCCAATTTTGGTTTTGGAACTATACCATCGTCGCGAAAGTCGATAATATATATATATATATGTTTTTGATTGTATGGTTTGAAAGAAATTTTGATTTTTCTATTATATAGTTGTCTTTATGCTAAACAACTGTACTTGAAAGAAGAAAATGAATTATTCCAAACAATTTGCAAAAAATATTTCAAAGTATTTTGAAGACAAAAGTTAGATTTATAAGGAATCCCATGTGCATATGTGAATTCATTTCCAATCTTGATTTATCATAATGATACACAAAATCTCTCAAATACAAATGTGTGTGCAATTGCTATGTTCATTTACCAGTTTTGAGCAAGATAATATGATACAAGTGATTTGAAGAAACCAAATAAGTGTTCATTAACCATGATGTAGATGCATATAACCATACTAGACTACTATGTAGGTCGGATTATCAAGAGCTAGCTAATCCATAAGCGGACATAGGTCTGTACAAAAGAAGGTCGCTAATGTGACGGACATATCGCCACGCTAGGAGTTACCCAAGGCCAAGCGGGTTGGGCACAAACCACCTGTTATGGGGCTTACCTCACAGTTTTCGAATAATTGAGAATTCCAAGGATTCAAGCTCATCAACCCTTCTTTTCTTTTCAAAGGGTAGGGAAAGGGATTTTATTGCTTTCTTGCTTTTTGCTTTCTTTTGCTTTTCTTTTCTTTTTCTTTTCTTTTCTTTTTGTATTTTTGCTTGATAATTGAGATAATGCTTGAAATATTGTTGTAATGATATAAAATAACATTTTTTTCTTTTTCTCTTTTTCTTGAACTTTGCCTTTTGTTCTATACTAGGGATACTTGCTCAGATTAGCTGTAGAGCAAGGGATTTTTATTCTAGGTAGGGGTGAGCTTGTCCTTTTGCCAATTCTCAAAGATTCTAGACCATGTGCATGATAGGATAGCAGGGGAAACTTTTCGCTCAAGAAACCACTTCTACTATGTAGCAAAGCATAGAAATTACAAATATAATCATTTTATTGTGAAAAGATGTGCTTGGTTTAAGTAAATAACAAGATCAATTCTCTATGCTCAAACTTTATTTAATTGAATTTTGTGGACTTTGATATAAGAGAGATTAGTAATCATGCCAGATAAAATCAAGATATTTATTTTTGTGAGTGTGAAAGTGAGGGATTCCAAATAAATGCTAATTTATCCAAAATAATTTGAAACATATAACTGCAATAATTGTAAGAAAATATATATATATAAATTTTTTTGAGAAGTTTTGAGAATGTTGACTCTCTCTTTCTTCTTTATATTGTTTTGGTTTCGAAAGAGTCAAGAATATTGTTGTTTTTATTTTTATCATTTTTTTGAAAGAATTAACAAGTGCCATAAATAAATACAACAAATAGTTTTGAAGATTTTGATGATTATGAATGTTTTTGGTGTTTTTGAATTTATAAATTGAAAGAAATACAAGATAGTGATTTTGAAATATTTTAAACAAATATATACAAGGATGAAATGACCAAATTTATACATAGTAACGTTTAAGATGCAAAATATTCATGGGTTCTTTAAGTTCTTTACCATCTAAGGTAGATAATTTGTATGCTCCTGATTCAAATTTAGCAGTGATAATGTATGGTCCAAGCCAGTTGGGCTCAAATTTACCTTTAAGGTCCTTAGTTGCATTAGTATTTTTTTGATTTTCTTTTAAAACAAGGTCGTCGATCTCAAAGGATCGATGACGAACTTTTTTAGCATATGATCTTTTAAGCTTGTTTTGGTAGGCACGGAGATGCTCCAAAGCATTGATGCATTTTTCATCTAGGAGTTCCAGCTGACTGAGTCTGCCAGCACGATATTCATCTCCTACTTCGGTATCTTGAAGTAGTAGAGCCAAAGAAGGAACTTCTAATTCAAAGGGAAAAATGGCTTCAGCACCATAAACCAAAACAAAAGGTGAAGTTCCAGTGGGGGTTCGAACACTAGTTCGATAGGCCCACAAGGTTGGATATAACTAAATGTGCCCATCATGGCCAGTTTTATTGACCAATATTTTAAGGATTTTGATTAAGGTTTTGTTAGATGCTTACGCTTGACCATTACCCCAAGGATAATAGGGAGTGGACCAGCGATGTTGAATCTTATATTTTTGGCATAATTTTTTAACATCTTTATTTTTGAAACAAGTTCCATTGTCTGAGATGAGATTTGCAAGAATTTCGAACCTACAAATGATTTGATTAAAAATAAATTTAGAGACTTGTGTGCCGGTGCAGGAAGCTAAAGGCATAGCTTCAACCCACTTCGTGAAATACTCGGTGGCGGTTATGATGAATTTGTGTCCATCAGATGACACAGGATTGATTTTGCCAATAATATCTAAGCCCCATTTTGAAAAGGGCCAAGGAGATGAAATAGCCTACAGTTCTTGTGCAGGCGCATGGACAAGGTCAGCATGTTTTTGGCACTTGTCGCAATGGCGCACATACTCATGTGCATCCTTTTCCATGGTAGGCCAAAAGTATCCTATCCGAAGGAGCTTTTTAGCAATGACACTACCACTGAAGTGTCCTCCACAAGATCCATCGTGGGCTTCACTCAAGGCTGATTTGGATTCTTCTAAATTCAAACATCTTAATAGGATACCTTCAAAAGATCTCCTATATAAAGTATTGCCAATTATTACAAATCGACTTGCTCGTCTACGTAATAACCGATGTTGGTTTCTATTAGAATTGGCAGGGAAAGTCCCATTTTGGAGAAAATCAAATATGTCCGTATACCAAGGTTCAGGAGTAGTTTCATTGATTAGAAACACATCCAAAGGTTCTAAGCATGACTTATTTGAAGCGGGTTCCTGGAGTCGATGAATAATGATAGTGGCATATTCGTCATCTAACTCCAAGGGCGGGAGAGATGCGATTGCGGCCATAGCATCAGCTTGCACGGTTGCAAGTTCTAGGAATAGCTTCCAAGGTAACTTGATCAAATAGAGACATTAGTTGTAAAACATAGGCCTTATATGGGCACAGTTTATCATCTCCTGGTCTGATAAACTTCATTAATTTGGTTTATAACCAGTTGAGAATCACCAAAAACTAACAGATGTTTAATTTTTAGCGCCAAGGCAGCTCGTAATCCAAGGATTAGAGCTTCATATTCAGCAATATTGTTGGTGCAAGCAAATGTCAATTTGAAGGACAGAGGAATAAGATGTTTTTGCGGGGATATTAAAATAATACCCGCACTAGCCCCACTCATGCATCGGGCTCCATCAAAGTATAAGGACCATTGTTCAATATGGTCTGCCTCTAATTGAAGGCATTCATCAGGAAACTCAATGATGAGGGGATGGGTAGACTCTAAGGGTGCAGTAGACTAATTGATCTGCTATGATTTGACCCTTAACAGACTTTTGTCCTATGAATGTGAGATCAAACTCGCTTAGAGCAAGAACCCACTTGGCTGTGCGACCCGATAAATAAGGTCGACTCATGAGATACCTCAAGGGATCGTATTTAGCAATGACATAAGTTTTTTGACTAAGCATATAATGTCATAATTTTTGCGTAGCAAACATGACTGCTAGACATAGTTTTTCTAATGCTGTGTAGCGGGTTTCATAACTGATGAAGGTTCGGCTAATATAATAATTAGCACGTTCTCTCTTTTCATCATCAAGCTGAGCTAACATAGCTCCTAAGGCGAGAATCCGAAGCTGAAATATATAGGAGAAATGGGCGATCGGGTTTAGGTGGTGAAAGCACAGGTGGATTAAGGAGGTATTGTTTGAGAAGTTCAAAAGCTTCTCTACATTCGTCGTCCCAATTAAAAGGGACATCCTTCTTAAGGAGTTTAAGAAAGGGACCGGTTTTGTCCGCCGACTTATCGATGAAGCGACGAATGGCTTGAAGCTTACCTTGTAAACTTCGTAACTCGAATATATTAGTAGGTGCGGGCATATCAGTGATAGCCGCAATCTTGAGAGGGTCGATTTCGATACCACGTAAAGAAACTAAAACCCCTAATAGTTTACCGGACTTAACTCCGAATATGCATTTCGCTGGATTTAATCGAATAAGATATTCTCGTAATCGATTAAAAACTTTTCTCAAATCATCTAAATGATTATCTTCAATAATAGAGCGAGCTATAATATCATCTACATAATCATGTAGGATATCATGCATCATATCATGAAAAATATAAGTCATAGCTCGTTGATAGGTTGCACCTGCGTTCTTTAAGCCAAATGGCATCACTTTCCAACAAAAGGTACCCCAGGGGGTAATAAAGGCTGTTTTAGCCTGATCTTCAGGAGCTATCCTGATCTGATTATAACCGGAGAATCCATCCATTAAGGACATCATCCCACTCCCGACAGTAAAGTCAATGATTTGATCCATGTTTGGAAGAGGAAAGTCATCTTTAGGGCATGCAGCGTTAATATCTCTAAAATCTGTGCAAACCCTAACTTTGGTAGCTTCTTTCTTGGTGACTGGAACTACATTTGAGATCCATTCAGCATAATCAATAGCTTGTATAAAAACAACATTCAAGAGTTTTTCTAACTCCCCTTTGACTAGCAGAGCCACTTTGGGATGCATTTTTCTAAGTTTTTGTTTAACAGGTTTAGCATCCGGATGGACCACTAGATGATGCATGACTACGGAAGGGTCTAGACCTGGCATATCTTCATATGTCCAAGCGAAGACATCTTCATACTCTTTAAGGAATGCAATGTATTGTTCTTGTTTTTCTTGACTTAATTCTGATCCAATATTGATTATGTGAGGATTATCCTCCGTTCCAATATTAATTTTAATGACGTTTTCTACCTCCATGTGTAGATCTCTTTCAAAATTAGGTGGGGCGGGTGAAACGCCCAATTCTTGTAATTCTTGTAAGGTTAATTTGGATAATTCATCTTGAGGATTAGTGGTCTCAAGTTGGGCTATAGTTGGTATAGAACCATCAAAATAAAATCCATTGTGTAACATCTCTTCAACGGAGACATCATGGAAGATATCTCCTTCCAACTCTTCATCGGGGTCGACAATCATTTCAGGGTAAGCTATGGATAGCATGTTACATGTAAATGGCTGATTTTTTAGAGGCAAATCATCATGCCTATCCAAATAATCTTGATAGCATATGAGTTGATCATCATCTTCAAAAGGAAAGGGTTGACCCTTACTAGGAAATAGGCCCACACCACAGCGGGTAGGCCACGGTTCTACCTCGAAAGGTTCTTTCATGCCATTTTGGAAAGGTCCCAAGCCTTTCCCTTTATATCCCATTTTAAGCATTATGGGTTTAGCTTTAATATATTCATTGGTAAAATAACACCGAGCGTATCCCTCATGATGAGTTTTGATATTCCGAGGGATTCTTCCCTAGTCATATCCTTTATAAATGAAGGCACAACTCCCGACTTGGTAAGTACTTCCCATAGGTTGTGGGAGGCCCAAAGTACGAGGAGATGGCGGTAAGTTATTTAAAAGAATTGAATCTCGCATGAAAGCATTTGTTTTTTTGATATTAAGGTTGTGGATAAATCTGGTAAAAGTTCATCAGAAAGAGCATAAGATGTAGAAGGATCATTCCCTATATCTTTAGATGTGGAAGGTATGATAGATGTGTCTATAGGTTTTGAAATTATAGGGATAGAACATGAAGGATTGGTTGTAGATTTAAGATCTTTTTGAGGTTCTAGAGTGATTTGTTTAGAAGATTGTTGATCTATATAGGAGGATGAAATTAATGGAGGGGAAATAGGTGAAGTTATGGGTGTGTGTTTCACAGTTTTAGATGAAAAATAAGAACTAGGATGTGTGGATGACAGAGCGGGGCAAAATTGCACTCCAACGGGTTCTGCCAAAGCACACATATCAAAGGGTCTAGGGTCACCATGGATAGTGACCAACTGATTTTTAAATTCAAATTTAACACATTGGTGTAAAGTTGATGGGACCGCTCGCATCGCATTGATCCAAGGGCGACCCAAAAGTATATTGTACGATGCTGGGCAATGTACAATAAACACGGTTGTATCTAGGGTTCTAGGACCAACTTGCAATGGGATGGTAATAACTCCACACGTTTCTTGTGTTTCGTCATTGAAAGCTTTGATAATCATATCGGTTTTCTTCATTTCATCACTTCTAAAGCCAAATCTTTGGTAGAAGTCAAAAGTGCAAATGTTTAGAGATGAGCCATTATCAATCAAGACTCGTTTGATAGCTACATCTCCAATTAGAGCAGTAATATATAAGGGATTATCCTTATGTAAACTGTGTTGTGGGATATCTTTATCCCGAAAGTCAATACAATCAACCTCTCGAGTGATGATAGTATTGGCCATAGCTTCAGGTTGAATGTTTTGAGGTACCATCATTTGGCTTAATGTAAGCATCAACTCATCCCTATGGGTAGGAGAAGATCTTAATAAATCCAAAAGGGAAATTCTGGCTGTAGTATTGGATAATTGCTCATTAATATTGTAAGGGGGTTTAGGTTGAACATTAGGAGCATGATTCCCTTTATTGGGATTTTTCAAAACGAATGGAGCTGATCCATCATTCGATTTGGTTCTTGTTGAGAATTTTGAGCCTCGTTGTCGGGTAACGACTCCAATGGTACCTACAATGTTATATTGAGGACGTTGAACTGGTCTCGGTCGAGCATTTATGGCTTGTTCATTAGGGAGGAATTGATTAGAAGAAGGTCGAGTAGTAACTCTTCTAGGAAATGGTTCTTCTGGAACCATAGCATCTGTGATGGGTTGAATAGGATCTGATTCATTTTCAGAACTATTCGATTGGTTTGAAGTGATGTCTACTTCACTTTCAGTATCTGATTCTATATCACTAGAATCAGAAGTTTGAAAATTATGTAAGGGCCTGGTCGTAACCAGGGATAAGGTTGTGTCAAATATTTGAGGATCCTGAATAGGTAATTGTCCGCTAATGGTTCCTACATATCGGGTAGGAGGGGGAACATTATGATGTTCGATTTGATTGGCTACCTCTTTACCATGTCTTGGTAAAGGGTGTTGAAATATGTCTAATGTTTGATTAGCATTTTGATTTTGATTTTGGGGAATGGTCTTTTGAGTATTATTAGGAGCATTTTGTTTAGGTTGGAAGGCTTGCACCTCCATTTCATTATTATCAATCAAATCCTGTATTTTATGTTTCAACCTTTTACAAGCGTTGGTAGAGTGTCCAGGTCCTCTATGGAAATCACAGTGTAAGTCAGCTCCGTATCCGGGTATAGTTGGATCGAGTTCCCGGATAGCTGGTAATTGGATCAAACCTCTTTCGAGTAATTGAGGTAAAATAGTTGATAAGGGTTGATTCAATCTAGTAAATTCTCGAGGAGGTTTATCAGGA
The DNA here is from genome assembly GCA_028583015.1 of Wollemia nobilis. NCBI lineage: Eukaryota > Viridiplantae > Streptophyta > Pinopsida > Araucariales > Araucariaceae > Wollemia > Wollemia nobilis. Next base: position 11,353,224 of record JAQPPZ010016890.1, read on the forward strand.
GGTTTCAATATAAATTTTTTTGTTGTCTTCGTTGCATTGATATTAGCAACATTTCTGTTGTCAGTGACTCCGTCACCAACAACTTGTTTGTTTTTATATTGATTTCTAGAGGTTTTCTCATCATCCTTCTTCCTAAGTTGGCCTCTCCTAATGAGGGCATCTTCTACTCTTCGAGCTAAATCTATAGCTTGATCGAAGGTAGTTAAAGTAGCAGTTGATAGCTCATAAGATATTTGTTCTTGTAAATTATTGATAAAAATGTCCAACATTTCCCTATAAGGTAGCACAAAGTGCAGTTTTCCTATCAATTGCCTCCATCTAGCTAAGAAATCGGCAAAACATTCATCCTTGTCTTGTTTTAAGTTGTATAAATCTTTAATGGTTACATGCCTCTCGATGTAGGCACTAAATTGATGGACAAAAGATTCAATTGTTTCTTCAAAGTTTCTCAAAGAATGAGTGGGCAATTGATAGTACCACTCTAATGCCATTCCACCTAAACTTTTTGGGAACATTTTTAGTAATAGCAAGTCATCATGTGATATATCATGACATGCTATCCTAAACATGCGAAGATGCTCTATGGGATCTTCGGTTCCTTTATATATAGGCAAGATGGGCATGGGAAAATGCTTAGGGTATGGTTGAGCTACAACTATGGGATCCAAAGGTTGACTACATATCTCTCGATAATTGTACGAGGGACGATAGGGATCTATCTGGTCCATACGCGAAGCTAACTGTTTCACCATGGCTTCCAGATTACTAGTTTGCCCACCATATTGGTTCGGTAGGGCATTGACATGGGTTTTGTGAGCATATGATGGAGGGACATGAAGATTAGATGCTATGTTGCTATTGTGTAAATTATTGGTAGGAAAGGTGTTATGAAGGAATTTTGAAGTTGTATTATGTTGTATTCCAGATTGTTGAAAATTGGTGTTTGGCTTCGTTTTAGGTTTTTGTTTACTTGAAGCATATTGCTCAATAGTTTGGCGAAATAAAGTAGTGAAGGAAGTTTTCTTTTGTGTGGGAATGATTTTAGGTTGAATAACAGGTTCCTTAGGAGGTTGGGTAACCTGTTGTTTTGACATGTTTTGAATCATAGTGACCATATCTGTATTGGATGGTCCAGCCTTATCACTTTCTTGATCAATGAAAGACAAGGGATTAGTGTGTACATCAAACGCATGTTCCATGGCTGCTTGAGTGTCACTAATTTGCCCTTTATCAATACGAACTGCCACATTAAGGGCGTCAATGTTATCATTGAGAAATTTTCGAAAATGATCTACGTTGTCAAAAGCAATAGTTCCATCTGGAGCTACTCTAGGGGATGAGGATCCATCCTCTTTAACACTTCCTTCTTGTTCATTATCTTCACCTAGGTCATCTTCTGGTTGATCTAGAGTTTCTCCTTCCGGAATTGGATCTTCAGGAAGGACATTTGGGTCTCTAGTTTTATCTTGTAACCAATCTTCTTCTTCTCCTACAGTTTCTTTACCATTCCTAAGTTTAGGCATTGTGCTTAATTTTAGATTTCAATATATATATATATATATATATATATATATATATATATATATATGCAACAAGCTTAAGAGGTATATATTAATTATATACCTACTACAATATTTAAAATGAAATGTTTTAAGTTTTTGCTATGTTTTTTTTTTAATTTTTTTTAGTTTTTCTTTGTTTTTGAAATAATATTGTAAAGATGACAAATAACACAATAAATGCAAGAAATAATAAGACTGAAAGTAATGATCTAGTTTTCTATAAACAATTTATAAATATCATTAATGGGCTCGAGTTCTTCAGGAGTCATGAAGTGTTCTTCTTCAAATTGAAAGTTTTCTTTTAAAAATTTAATGAAAAGAGCTATAGTGATATTATCTGTCTCAGATGCTGGTTGATAGAAGTAAAGCTCGTGGCAATACTCTCGATATAACATAGCTCGAGGAACTCTATTCCATATTTCCCTATCTGTAAGAACAACCTCTTGGTCTTCTACAAGACCTAGGAACTGGTGTACAATGGCTGCGTTCTCGAGGTATTCCTCGAAGGTGAACAATTTTGAAGATACAAGAGCTCTCCTATAAGCTAACCATCTATGGCAGGCTCTCTGAAGTTCATGATAAAAGACAAGTTGATGAGGATCCAGGATTCTATCTAGGATAAGCCTCTTGATTTGTTTAAGTTTTGTTGACCTAGATGAGATGACACTAAGTCTTCTATCAAGTTCGTCCCACAAGAGTTGATTTCTATCTGTTTCAGGCACACTAAGCACAGAATTGATTTCTATGGCTGCCAATTGGTTTTCTACATTTATAGTAACTGCTAATATTTTCTTAGGAGCTACCATCTAAACATGATATTAAATTTAAATGATCTGAAATGCATCTATGTTTTAGTTGTTTTATTTTTTTTTTTGTTTTGTTTTCAAAAGGTTTACAATGCATTCACGTCGGGTTCACCAAAATGTATCGCTCCAAATTTTTCACACCCTTACCTTCAGGCTATAGGATCCATGCCCGGAAGGGGGATGTGAAAAGGATGGCATGGTACCTCGGACTGAGAGGCCTTGCGAAGGTCCCGCCTCTCAAGGGAGGTGTATATTGGTGATTTTTCGACGGATGGTGGGTTCACCAGGAAACATTTAATGGCAGTTTCCATGCCTAGGTTGGGAATGTGTTTTATGTGTTCATTTTAGCCTTAAGCATTCAAATCCTAGGTTTGGCCAAAATGCGTCTAAGCTATTCTATATGAAGATGCAGATTAAATGAATACAGAAAATAGAATTAAGACAGAAAATAGAGAAATTAAAGAATATTAAAAGAAAAATACCTGATCCGGATGTCTGATGAAGATTCTGATTCTTGAAGCAGTCAGGATCGTCTCGAATTTGATAGGATCGTCTGAGATCAGACAAGATCAGATTCGACGAATTCGTCAGAGACCTGCAAATAGAGAAATAGGTGCAAAATACAGAAAATGCAACTATTCTAACGTAGGGAAACAATGTAAAATGATAGTAATAATATCAAACTGAAACTTAAAAATAGAAACATGAATGAATTATGCTAATTTAATAATAATTATGACTTAATTATGCATTTAATCTAGATGGGTGAACTCCAAAATGTAGAATAGCATAAAATACTGAATAAGCTAGCTAATTGCAGAATAAAACAACAGAGAAAAGATGGAGAAATGCAAACTTTAGGCACTGATTGCCTCAATGTTGACTGCAGTCGAAATCATCTCGCATTGGTATGAAATCGTCTCTGATTCGACAGGATCGCCTCCGATCTGAACAGGATCGTCGACGACGATGTAAGCTTGCTCCGACTGAAAAACACTAAGGTACCTACAACAAAATTGGTATAGAACTAATGCAAATATGAATTTGAGATGTTTTAATGTGTATGAAGTCGGGTTACAGGAATTATCAGCTAGGGGGTGCTAAGGGAAGGGCTTAGGATTAAATAGGCTTAGGAGGGAGGTTAGGAGGTTGGAGATCATCCCTATTTGGGAGATCTCCAATGGGGAGGGTCTCTAACGGTGTAGACACGCTTCTGCTCGGATTAGAGACCCGTTGGAATAGAAGCTAATTGTGCAAAATCAGTTTAGGGACAAGATCGTCTGGACGTCCTAGCCCAGACGAAATCGTCAGATCTGGGGCGATATCGTCTGATCGGCGACGATATCGTCAAACGGTCAAAACAACCTCTAAAAATGGCACGGGAAAGGGGGAAACGGATTAACCGACGGTTAACGGGCGGTTTGGGAGGTTAAAATTTGAATTTAAATTATTTACTAGAGTGAATGTAATTATTAAGATTTCACTGTGCCAATTTTAGGGTGCTACAGATTATCAAACTTATCAACCTACTTATGCCACTACTATGACCACCAACATTGGAATGAATTCAACAATTCATCCAACTAGTAGTGGCACTCAAATTGGTTCTCAATTTCCTCTTCCATCCTCTAATATCAACACTCTTTCCTCTATTCCACCACAAGTAAATCTTCCATTCTCACAAGGCACCACCTATAACAACAACCTTCACATGTCCAACCTAATTCAAGGGAATATGGGGAACATATGTAATAATTCAGAAATACAAAATTTGGCAAATATTGTGAATCAATTGGTTTCAAGAATGGATATGATTCAACCATCAGGGTTTACATACAACTATAAGGAAATGTGTAGTCAGCCATTGGATCCTATTGTTGCTGCTAGGCCTTATCCTAAGCATTTTCCCATGCCAGTATTGCCAATCTATAAAGGGATTGAAGATCCAATAGAGCATTTGAGAGGGTTCAGAATAGCTTGTCATGATCTTGTTTATGATGATATGCTTTTATTGAAAACATTTCCAAAGAGTCTTGTTGGAGTGGCATTAGAATGGTATTATCGGTTACCCAACTATTCTTTGAAAAGCTTTGAGAAAACTGCAGAGATGTTTGTTCATCAGTTTAGTGCTTATATTGAAAAGGAAGTAACAATGAGAGATTTATATGATTTAAAGCAAAGTAAAGAGGAAAGTTTTTCAGAATTTTTAGCTCGTTGGAGGAGTTTAGTTGGTCGATTAAGACAACCTGTGTCTCAGAAAGATATGCTTGATATATTTACAGGAAATTTACAAGAATAATTATCTTATGCTTTAGAAACTACTACTATCACATATTTAGATCAAGCAATTGAGTTAGCAAGAAAAGTGGAACAAGCTCTCATCAGGAGAGGTCAACTCAAGGTTAAATAAGATAAGCCAACTAAGTCTCAACCTAAGAATAAACATATAGGAGGTAATAGTGATAGTAGGCCTGTTAATAATGTCAATAATAGCCTACAAAATATTGTGCTTCAGAAACCTCCTCAAAGGAATTTCACAAGACTCAATATCCCTATGGAAGTAGTTTTAAAGCAACTACTAGATGCTAAGGCAATAGAATTACCTCCAGTAAGACAACTAGATACTACAACTCATTGGTATAAAGTAGATCAACATTGTGCATATCATAGAGTAGAAGGACATTGGACTAATTCTTGTAAAATATTGAAACATGTGGTTCAAGACTTAATTGATGTCGGTCGCATTGACACAAGTAGTTTTCAGTCTTCTAATAGCCAGTCAAATCAGAATAGAACGAGACAAGCCAATCAAGTGTCTTATAACAATGTACCACACCAATATAATAACAACATGGTTGGGATGATAACAACTACTTCAGGAAAAATAGTACAAAAGATGGATGAGTCGGCAAAAATTCCACTCTTAGAACTTTTATAGAATTCTCAAGCCCATAAAGAAGCTATGATAAATGTTTTGGAACAACAGCCAGTACCCCCGGATATCTCTCCGGGTGACATGAAAAAAGTTATAGACTCTCTCCGAAAGCCTCGTTTAACATTTTTAGATGATGATATGACTTCTTTAGGAGTACAAGAAGATTCTTCGCTATATATCACTGCTTACATTGGTGACACTCTCATTAAGAGGGTTATGATTGATAATGGTTCTTCACTTAATGTTTGTATGCATCATTTCTTTCAAAAGTTTGGATTGAAGAAAGAAGATTTAATTACATCCAGTGACATCATTAAGACTTTCAACAATGATTCTCAAGAAGCTTGTGGCACTATATTACTCCCCCTTAGGGTTGGACCAAAAATTTTAAACACAATGTTTTATGTGGTGTCTTGTCCTGCATCTTTTAATCTCCTTCTTGGATGACCTTGGATTCATGCAATGGAGGTCGTCCCTTCTACTTTTCATCAATGCATAAAATTTGAATTTGAAAATCAAATCATTTCTATTATGGGTGATCCTCGTCCATTTGAATTTTGCTCACCAGAAGATCTCACTCAAATTAATTCATCACAGTCTTCCTCTAAAAATTCTTCTACAAATATTTCATCACAAGATCAAGATGACTCTTCTTGTTTAGATCTTCTCTTTAAGGAATCTCATCAAGGTTTAGAATGGAGTGTTAAGGATGAGGGTCCACCCTCTCCTAAAGTCTTAACCCCAGAGTCATATGTTATAGATGAGGCTTTATCTCAGAATGACATCGACTTTGATGGGTCTGTCCCTTGCATAGCGTAGGTTGAGTCTTCTAGTTCTCAAGTGGACTTTGGTTCTATGTCTCCCGAGGACCTTGAGAAATTAGGAGTGATTCTTGCCCCACCTCCTCTTGAGGATGATTTATCCATCCTTATTGAGGAGACCATAGATGTGAACATAGGTTCTGAGAAAGCCCCTAGAATCCTTAAGTTAGGCAAAGCCTTGACCATGAATGAGCAAGAGCAATTGACCAATTTATTGAAAGAATATCAAGATATTTTTGCTTGGTCATATGTTGACATGCCAGGGCTTGATCCCTCCCTTGTCATGCATCATTTGGTAGTTAAACCTAGTGCTAAGCCTGTTAAGCAGAAACTTTGGAAGATGCATCCGAAGGTCACCCTTTCAATCAAGGAGGAGCTCCAAAAACTCCTTGATGTTGGTTTTATAAAAGCCATCGACTATTCTGATTGGATCTCCAATATCATTCCTATAGCTAAGAAGGAAGGAACAATCAGAGTATGTACCGAATTTTGGGACATTAACTTAGCATGTCCCAAGGATGATTTTCCTTTGCCCAACATAGATCAGATTGTAGATTTCATTACCAAATGTGGAATGCTTTCACTCATGGATGGTTTCTCGAGTTATAATCAAATCATGATTACTCCTGAGGACCAGGCCAAGACAACATTCACCACCCCTTGGGGTACCTTCTACTAGAAGGTCATGCCTTTTGGCCTTAAGAATGCAGGAGCTACCTATCAGCGAGCCATGACTTATATTTTCCATGACATGATGCATGATATTCTCTAGGACTATGTGGATGACCTTTTGGCTCATTCCTTAGAATGAAAGGATCATGTCCATGATCTAAGATGAATCTTTGAAAGGCTTCGACAATATAAAGTTCATCTTAAACCTGCTAAGTGTGTGTTTGGGGTCACATCTAGCAAGTTGTTAGGTTTCATAGTGTCTAGGTGAGGCATTGAAGTGGACCCTACCAAAGTGGTAGCTATCATTGATATGCCTCCTCCTCACACCTTGACCGAGCTCCATAGTCTGCAAGGTAAGTTGTAGTCTATTCGTTGGTTCATTGCCTAGTTAGCCGATAAGTGTCAACCTTTCCTTCGGCTTCTTAAGAAGGATATGGTTTTTCGATGGGATTTCGAGTGTCAGAAATCTTTTGATGATCTCAAGAGGTATCTTACCTCCCCACCTATTTTAGTTCCCCTTGTACCTGGTAGGCATCTATTGCTTTACATAGCAGCCACCACTCATGCTTTAGGAGCCATGTTGGCTCAACATGATGATGAAAATAAAGAGAGAGCTATCTACTATATTAGTAGAACCTTGGTTAGCTATGAAACCAGGTACACTCCCTTAGAGAAGCTTTGCCTTACCATAGTGTTTGCTTCTCAAAAGTTAAGACACTACATGCTCAACCATAAGACACTAGTAATCTCAAATTTTGATCCCTTGCATTACTTGATGTCTAAGCCCCACCTATCAGGTCGAGCTGCTAAATGGGTGTTGGCCCTTAGTGAGTTTGATTTGACCTTCATAGGTCAGAAGGCTATCAAGGGTCAGGTGATCAGTTAGCCTTCGCTCCCCTAGAAGCTGCCCATCCTATAATTGTTGAGTTTCCTGATGAGTGCTTCAATGTTGAAATTGAAGAGTCCGAGTCTTGGACTTTGTTTTTTGATGGAGCCCGATGCATGAAGGGCGTTGGAGCTGGAGTCATTCTAGTTACACCACAAAAATAGCTCATCCCTTTGTCCTTCAAGCTTCATTTCTCTTGCACAAATAATACTACAGAATACGAAGCTTTGATCCTTGGTCTTAGAGCAGCCTTAGCTTTGCAAGTTAAGGTTCTTTTAATCTTTGGTGACTCTCAACTTGTGGTTAATCAGATTAATGATGTTTATCAGACTCGGGATGATAAGCTTAAACCCTATAAGGATATTGTTACCAAGTTGTTATCTTCTTTTGAGTAGGTGACCATAGAGTCTATCCCTAGATCCTCAAACCACCATGCAGATGCCATGGTAGCTACTGCATATTTGTTCCCTTTGGAGTTAGAAGATGATCAAGCTTCGATTATCATCCGACAACTCTAGGAACCCACATCTTTGAGTTCTTGTTTAGATCCCCTAGAGTGTTTTGCCATCAAATATTCCCCATATAAACCATGGTATAATGACATCTTTAATTTTCTTAAAGATAACTCGATGCCTGATGGTTTAGATCACAATCAACATAAGCTATTGTGCAAGAGAGCATGTCGATTTGTTATAATTGGCAATACTTTATATCAACATTCTTTTGAAGGTATCCTTTTATGATGCCTTAACTCTGATGAAGCCCAACTTGCTCTTAGTGATGCTCATGAAGGTTCATGTGGAGGCCATTTTAGTGGCAATGCTATTACCAAAAAGCTCCTTCGAATGGGGTATTATTGGCCTTCCATGGAGAAATATGCATGCAATTTTGTTTGATGTTATGACAAGTGTCAATGCCATGATCACCTTATCCATGCCCCTTCTCAAGACCTTCGAGTGATATCTTCCCCTTGGCCTTTTTCCATGTGGGGATTGGACATTATTGGAAAAGTTAACCCAGTGTCATCTGATGGTCACAAGTTTATCATCACTACGACTGAGTACTTCACTAAATGGGTTGAAGCCATGCCTCTAGTTACGGTGATTGGAACTCAAGTTTCTAAGTTCATCTTCAACCATATTCTTTGTAGGTTTGGGATTCCTTCGATGATTATTTTTGACAATGGCACTCCTTTCAAGAACAAGGATGTCCATAATATTTGTGCTAAGTACAAGATTCAGCACAGATGGTCAACTCCTTATTACCCCCAGGGTAATGGACAAGCCGAGGCATCCAACAAGTCCTTGATCAGGATTTTGAAGAAGTTGGTTAATAAGATCGGTCATGACTGGCATACTCAGCTTTATCCTACCTTGTGGGCCTACCGTACTAGCATGCGTACTCCCATAGGAGCCTCCCCATATGTCTTGGTTTATGGGTCTGAGGTAGTGTTCCCTTTTGAGCTAGAGGTCCCTTCTTTGTGCATCTTGTTACAAGATGTCGAGGTTGGTGATGAGTTTCATGCAGAGTGTTTGCACCAATTGGAGTTGCTGGATGAAAAGTGCATCCATGCCTTAGAGCATTTGTGAGCCTATCAGGATAGGCTTCGATGATCTTATTCTAAAAAGGTTTGCAATCATTCTTTTGAGATTGGGGACCTTGTCCTCAAAGAAAACCAATGGAACACTAATGCTCGTGTTGATCTTTGAGGTAAATTTCAGCCCAATTGGCTAGGGCCTTTTGTTGTAATAGCTAAATTTGGTTCTGGTGCTTATAAGTTAGCTTCCATGGATGGTAAAGAGCTTAAAGAACCTATGAATATAATGCATTTAAAAAGATATTATGCTTGATCTATTGTTTCATTTTGCATATGCATTTAGTTAGATCACATTGCATGTTTGCCTGACATATTATGCACATATGCCTATCATATTATGCATGATTGCTTGTCATTCTATTCTTGCATATTGCTTGTCATATTTGCATTGTTGCTTGTTCATGACTTCCTGATCATATAGTTTCTGGGGATTCATGACAATAGCAGGTGATGATACCTAGTTAGGTCATAGCTCACATGCATTGCACTATTCACTAGGGTTTTGATGCTTAGCGAAGCCCCAACCTAGGGCCCATGCATTTTCATCCCTTCTTCTCTTTCTTGCTTCTTTTGCTCTTTCTCCTCTTCTCTCTTCTTCTTGTATTCCTTGACTTTGAAAGTTTTACAATGATCATCATTTCTCTCCAAAGTCAAGGAATGCAATCCTCTTTTGGTATATCCTTGTATTTTTGCATGATTCTTATTTCTCCTTTGTCTTCTTTGTTCAATATAAGGATATACATTCTTCTCTCTTTTGTTTGCACATTTCCTCCCTCTTGATTTTTCACTAGATGAAACTTCAAGCTGGGGGTACACACGCATAGTTCTATGCTCCTCATTTTCTTCCTCTTATTTCTTCTAGCACATGCACACACTCTCATCATGTTATGCTCATATTGATTGGTCCATACATACATGTGCATACACCCTCTCGGGTAGTACTAGCATACACATACATTATTTTACATCAACATACATTATAACACCCCTATCGAGTTATGTCTCTCTTTGACTCAATGGGCCCAACACCCCATTATAGGATCAACTCCTTGGCCATTGATAGTAGGCCTCGACATACATCCTAGCGGGTAATCGCCCCACAATAGTCACTAGTGAGCAACCACCCATAGCGGGTTACACTATACACTTCACTTATTGGTCCATATTTAGCGAGTACTACACCCATAGCGGGTTCTTCACTCCATACATGGACCATATTTTGAGCATAATACCCTCTAGTCAGGGTTCTGATTTAGCTTCCTTCTCGATTTTAGATGGTTGACCTTTGGAGTTTTATCATTGTCTTCTTCTTCTTCTTCCACTTCACAATTTTATGTCTCCTCTCTTCTTTCTCTCTTTTCCCTTCTTCTTTCTTTCCTCTTCTTCTATTCATCCATGCATTTCATGCTAGCTACATTAGGTTCATGTTGTACCCAATGCTCTTTGCTCTATTGTTTGTTTGCTTGCTTTGTTTCTATGTTTTATCTTTTCTTTCTTTTACCTTTTTCGAGTTTCTTAAGGAACTTTCATCCCTTTCAAAACTCGAGGGGGCACCCTAGCCATAGAGGCATTAATGGTACTAATGCCTCACCCTTTTTCCCAAACTTGGCCACCCCCTTCCTTGCACTTTTTGTGTGCTTGTTGTATGCTTACCCGTAGGAGTCTACATCCTTTCTTTGATGCATTTAATAGGCCATAAATGCATCAAAGAGGGGGTAAAATGTAGACACAGAAAATTGACCCACTTTGAGTGGGAAATCTTCCTTAGTGCCCCTAAGAGGCCCTCAACCCTTGCCAAGAGCAAAGGAAGGCCTCTTTGCCTCCATTTTTTAATTTGTTTACCTTTTAGCGAAATTGCACCCCATATTTACGAGGCGCGACTTCGCACCAACGATATCGCGCCTCGTTAGGATGGGGCGCGACTTCATTGTTTAACCTAGTTTTTTAAATTTATTTTATTTTATTATTTTTGAGCCTACTTAGACCCAGGTTTAAACCCTCTCGCATGTTTTGGCATCGGCTGTGAGTTTATTTGTGCCCACTTTCTTCCTCCAATTTTATCTATAAAAGGAAAGATGTCTTTGCTTAATCAAAAACAAGAATAAGTGCAAGTGTGATATGCAAAATTTTGTGTGATCTCTATGCGAATTGATTAAGCTCAAAATTTATAGTTCATTCTTATTTATTTTCTCTACTGCAAGCTAACCCCCGAAGTACGAATTTTAGATTGATCTTCTATTGCATGGATTGGATTGATTTGGTTGTGTGACTTGGTGGATCCATGGTGTAGCTCGGAGAGATAGAGTGCCCATCTGGATACTTGGCTCTCTTCTGCCTACTTCTATGATATCCATTAGGGTTTGATTACTTTGTTTATCTGCATTTATTTCATCTTCTACATTCACTTCTTATTTTTCTTTAGTCTACAGTGAAATCATGCCTGGCATTAGCGAGGCATGACTTCGCCTGCCCTAATTAGGGTAAATTTATTCGCAGAAGTGAAATGCATGCCCCATCCAGGTAGGGTGCGACTTTGCTACTATGTTATCATGCCCACTCCAAGTGAGGCATAATTTTTCCCTAGGGCACACCGAGGGTAATTTCTAGATTCTGCTTTCACTATTGCATTCCATTCTATTTCTAGATCATATTGTTGTACTTTTCTTTCTATTTTCTACTACTATCTTTTTGATTTATGATTAATTCTCCAAAGGTCAATTTTTACTTTTGTATTAAAAGGTCATCTAAAAGGACCTAGGGGGCTTGACTACTGCTAGATCTATCATACAATGGCCTATGCAGACCCCCTAATACTAATTCTATTTTTTAGTGTTTCATGAGTGATCTTGCAGAAACAGGAATTCTTGATATCATTGGACAAGAGGCAGAAAAGGCTAAATCAACCACCGATCTAGATAAGTGCTCTATCAATTCCATTGGTTGAAAATCTGGTTTCATTGTTGATTCTTAGGCATCTGAAAGAGAAAAGCATTTAGCTTGCATCTAGGGATAATTTTTGTGCATTTATCTTGTGTATATCTCTGCTTTAAAGGTTTTCTAAAATAAACCCTAGGTTAGTGAGCATTCAAAAGAAAGAATCATTCCAGGATAGCTCTTGTATGCCTGCATTCTATTTTCAGCTATCTTATTCTATTTTCTGCATTGTCCTTTATCTTTTCTAGCTTAGATCTAGAAAGGCCAAACTTAGGTGATTGCCTAAAACTGAATACATCAAACAATCCTGAATATCCCGAGGACTTGGAGCGAGTCCTTAAACCGTTCCTGGTGAACCCTTCCCCCTAGCATCGAGTGTAGAGTACAACATACCCCCATGGTTCACCCCACAAAAGGGTTCCCTCCTTGCGGATCCAACCCTTTTGTTTGGGAATTGTACGCGGTAGGGCAATTTTCCCCCTCTACAATTAGTACTTATATCTGGGTTAGTTTAGACAATTTTGTTGAGCTCTTTGAATAATGACATTCCCCATTTCTGAGTAGTAGGATGACCATTTTATGGAAGATGTTATTACCTCATTTCATTTGGGGTATTTGGTTTGAGAGAAATAATAGAATCTTTAAGGAAGTTTTTAGGAATGATATGGTTACTTTCCATAGAATAAAATTAGCTATTAAAGACAACTTTTTCATTGTAGAAGATCTTGAAGGTTGGGAGAATGTTCAAGAGGCTAGGATAGCCTCTTTGTGGGATCTTACACCTCTTCATAATCAAGAAATAGATCCAAAAATTATTGCTAGAAAAAATACCTTTTGGTGTTCCCCTAGATTTGGTTGGCTTAAACTTAATTTCAATGGTGTCGCAAAAGGCAACCCAGGTTGGGAGAATATTCAAGAGGCTAGGATAGCCTCTTTGTGGGATATTACACCTCTTCATAATAAGGAAATAGATACAAAAATTAATGCTAAAAAAAGTACATTTTTGTGTTCCCCTAGATTTGGTTGGATTAAACTTAATTTCGATGGTGTCGCAAAAGGCAACCTAGGCAGGGCAAAAGGAGGTGGAATTATAAGGGACCACTTAGGACAGGTTGTTTTTGCCTATGTGAAACCTTATGGGATCCAAAGTAAACACTTTGAAAAACCCAAAGCTTTGTATACATGCATCAAATTAATTAATGAGTTTAATATTAAGAAAATCATTATTGAGGGTGATTCTATGAACATTCTAAAATGCCTACAAAACAACAATGCAACCAATTGAAAAATAAATAAAATCATTAAGGATGTTAATATCAGTCTATCTTATCTTGAGGAAGTGGAAGTTAATAATATTTATAGGGAAGGCAATGGGACAACTGACTGGTTAGAAAATAAGGGAGTTGAGAGTCCTCATTTGATTGTCTAGAGGGAAGATCTTCCTGATTCCTTGAACTCTATTATTAATAAGGAGAAATATCATGTTGTTGATAATTGTGAAAAGAGTAATGAATAGTAAAACTAATCATGGGAAGAATAGTATTAGATCACATAATGACTTTACAATTATTAACCAGTCGATGTCCGAAATTTGTTGTTATAGATTTTCTTTTTATTGGTTTTTATAGTTTTGGGTGAGAATTAGCATGTTTAATGAGCTTCTTCAGATCCTTTGCTTCATATGGAGGTTTATGATTTTCTAAGTGTCGATGGATATTTAGTTTTATTATTTTGGATGGAGGATCTCTAGAAAATATTGGAATGCAAAGTTATCTATTTTTTCAGTTATGCAATTGTTTAGTTGTCTATATGTCCTTGTGTCTAGTTGTGTGTTTATCCAATTCATATCAAAGAGGTAACCTATGAATAAAAAATAATCAATTGAGGGTGATTAGTCCATTAAGAAGTAGAAGAAATTCAAGGTGGAAACGAATGTTTTGCATAAATAAAAGGTTTAAATTCTAGAGGATGTGAAGAGTGTTGAGCCAACATGGAAATCAACTAAATTCAGCTCCATTTCAAAGTTGCAAGAAATTAAATTTGAGACTCTTTATCTAGAGAGGAATTGAATAATATTATTGGCAATTTGAAATATCATTTGGGTATTATTTTCTAATATTGGGATGTTGTATATGTGTTTATTTGGCTCATGTGAACAAGGGGGAGGGCTAAATCTTCTCACCTTGTTTTAGGTGATTTCTATTCAAAGTTCAATGTAGATGATTTTATATAGCTTTTGTCTAGGTCATTAATTGAAGTAGTATAAGCAAAGTTAAATGAAGCAATGTTATAGTTTCTAGATGCAACATTTTGGTTGTTTTTTGTTTTGTTTATCTCATGATGTAGTTACATGTTCATCTTTATCCAGGAGACTCTGGTTGTAAAAAAGGGTTAGGGCCCTTTAACAATCACCTTATTTTCATATTTTAATAATAAAAAAACATTAGTACTTATGTTAATTAAATACCTTACATACCACCATAATATGTTTTAAGTTAATAATTTGATTAAATAAGAATAATTTGGCATCTTAATCCAATTCAAAAAGGAATAAATATTATATGACCATACCTTAGTCTTGGCACCCTTTGCATTCAATTTAAGAAACATTGGAATGATAAATATTTAAAAAAATAATCAATAAAAATATGAGATAATGCATTCTTCCAACCTCTATCTAACTACCATTAATGACAATAACATATAGGTTTTATCTACCTCACTTTTATTTATTATTGAATTTGGGGTGGTGTTCGAAGGATGTATACGCTAGGAATGATTTAGTTAAGGTCAGGTCTAGGTCTCCTACTCTAAAGCACTGAAAAGACAATAAGAAAACTCACTTTAGCAGGAAAAAGAAAGGACTATGCTAAAAACATCAAAGGCTAGAAATGAAAGTGATTACATCATAAGGAAAGAAAGTGTAATCTAAAAAGTTTAACATAAAATAATTCTTCCTTTAATGATACTCTACAAAAATAATAATGTTTTTTCATTTTTAAGCTAAATTATCATTTAATCCTCGTGGGAGATAAACTAAAAAAATTATTTAATCATCATAAAATGTACAAAAAAGCAATTTGATTTATGCTACAGATACAAAAAACATAAAATGCATGTAGAAAAAGGAGTTACTTCCACCTCGCTTGGAGTGGGCCCTTACTTTGTAGTGGCATGGAAAGGAAAAATTATAACTTAGCTCACACCAATGGAATATTCCAACAACTCAAATCAACATTTTATTGCAGGTATAAATAGTAAAAGAATCTCTTTACAAATTACAAGTAATAATCATAATCACAACAGTATCATATTGGTAGCTAACCTAGTACATAAAACTACATATCTATTTATAAGGAGGATAAGTCCCTCCTCTTGCCTTCATTACTAGGTTGTTGCAACAACAATACACCCAAAAAATCCTTCAACAGGTATGGAAAAAGTGGGTGTAGCAAATTTTAATTCAATCATACCCTTCAATTAATTTCAATTACCATAATTGCAATGCTAAAAATAGGTTTTTTAGGTTTTAGGTACTCAAGAATGTCTAACAGCTATGGTAAGTCAATATTCAGCTGACTATCTATTGACATCATCATTAATGACTAGTAAAATAGTAAGTTGTTGGCTAGAATAGTAGGGATAATATTTTTTAGGTGTTCAATGTCATTAGTCTCCATCCACATCCTCTCTCACCTTCAAATACCATGTATGAAGCCACCATGTCTTCCTAGTGTTTGGTGTTATCAAGGCACTATCATATCTGATGCCAATAAATTGTTGTTGCATTTGGTGCTAACTATGCAGTTTTGCATCTGATGCCTATTACAGTCTTTGTTTTAGGTTCTAGGTAAAATATTTTCTCCAAAATTGACCTCCATGTTGTCCTTGGTGCTCTAGGAATTATCTCAAACCTTATAACTTTATTTTATTCCCTAAAGCTTGGTATTAATTAATAAAATATTTCTTTTATCCCTCTTTAGCACATAATATCATACTTCCTATCTTAGTATTATATTAAATCCTAATTATCACATCTAATCAAGCACTAATACAAATAATGAACCAAATCATAGTCAAATAGTGCAATAAGAAGACAAAAAAGATGTAAATATGAGGTATTCATGAGCCTCATCACTCCCCCTGACCTATTGGAAGGCATGTCTTCATGCATCCAATGGTTTCTCAATTAAAATTTGCTTCTAAGGCTCGTCCAATGTATCTATTTGTTGTCCTATAGTCCTTGCTACTTGTGCTAAAGTTTGTGAGGGAGTTTCATTAGAATATCATTTAATCATCCTAGGCATATTTTCAATATTAGGCATCAAAATTATCATCCTTTTAACCCTTGCCTATGCTTACTGATTATGAAGTTGGGTGATCTGTTTCTTTCTCTCTTCTAGCAATTTAGTTGTTGCTAATATTGTTTTCAGGGTCCAAATGACCACTCTGGCCCCTTCTAGGTCTAGGCCTCTAAGGTATACATCATATTCATTTGGTCATTCATTTTGTTCTATCTCTAGGCTAGGTGTATAAAACTGTTGAGCATGGGCTTCATAGGATTTTTCCTCTAGGTATGGATATGTTATTAGTTCAAGGGATGTAGACTCCAACAACCCCTCAGTATTCACTATCCTATAAGGCCTGCTTCATTATTCTTGCTAATATTATTCTTAACTTAGGAAAATTGGTTATGTTTCTCTACTACTATTGTTAAGGATTTCAATTTTCTATAGAAAAATTACTAGTCTTTTATGGTTGCAAGGAAATTTGTTGTTGTTACTTTTCCCTTTACTATATTTATTTTGCATGTGTCCTCTTAAAACATTGCTCAGTGTTGAAAGACTATAATTGCCTAAGGATATCTATTTCTTTAGGGATAATCAAATTTTCTCTCTTTTGGCTCTTCCTTTTTGAAACCTCTAGGACCTCTATTTGTTTTAGTTTATCATTTTATTCTAGCATGTTTGATCCCAACACTTCTTCATAGGATACTAGTATATTAAATTTTGATGCTTCTTCATAGGGTGCTAGAGGAGAATGTAGTTGCTTTTCAGGCTATGTGTATTTTTATTTTTCATTGGGTTACATGTGCTCTAGTTGCTCTTTGGGTTGTGTGTGCTCTAGTTTCTCTTCCTCTATGGATCTTTCCATTTTCTACCCCTCAAACATAGGGCTAGGTGCTTTAACAAATTTTTAGCATTTTTTAAAGGGTTTAGAAGCCTTGTTTGATGCCTATTTCTTCTAGTTGAGCCTCTATAGTTTAGGCTCAAGGAATTCTAATGCTTGCAAAATATCAAGCTCTGACAAAGGCTATGTAGCATAGGACTGCTCCGATGCTTCAACAATATTGATAATCTTTTATGCTTATTCACTATTTTCCTATGGTGTCTACCCTTCTCCTTCCAAAATTTTATACACCTTTTAGTATTGCCTTCACTTGTCCCAATTTGGTGATGGCAAAGAATTTGAATCATCCCATGATTCTTAATTTGCCATTTCCCCTATCAAAATCTTACAACCATGTCATGCAACACAATAATCAAATAATATGGTAAATTGATGTGAAAATATGGATTGTGCTCATTGTACCTTAAATGGATGAGGATTTTCAAATTTGGTCTAGATAAGGACACAAACTATCCATCGCATGTGAGATATTTCATCACCTACAAGAAATTAAAATCCCACAACTTGGTCAAACTAGTTTGTTTCAACCCCTTGCAATGGTTGTGGTGAATGTCAAAGGTAAGAGTTGAATTTCCTTCTCATTTGAACTAGTTGAAAAGCATAGAGCCCTGGTTTGGAAGAACACTTGAAAACCAAGTGAAAGCCTAAATACTTGAATCAAAACTAAAGGGTTTATCAAAATTTTAGTATTTTTGA
Source organism: Wollemia nobilis (assembly GCA_028583015.1). NCBI lineage: Eukaryota > Viridiplantae > Streptophyta > Pinopsida > Araucariales > Araucariaceae > Wollemia > Wollemia nobilis. Next base: position 11,371,323 of record JAQPPZ010016890.1, read on the forward strand.
CATTAGTGAGCCCATCTTGTAAACTTCATGTAAAATTCTCTACTAGTTTAACATCATGGTCATTGAAGCAGTGGAAGAACTGCAACCATTTTATAGTATAAAAAATGCATGTAACCTCTATATTTTATAGCAATTCCTCGACACTTTCTGGTTTAGACTTTCTCTTTTGACCCATTATACCTAGAATGAATTTTATTAAGAAATAAAACTAGTGCATAATAATTGGTTTATTAATGGTTATTTCAGTCATAGGAATAACAGAGAGGATGCATCCCTTATTCCTACATACATGGGAGAAAGTAGGTCCAACTTTATCATTGTTAACTTGATGTGTTGTACCTCAAAATGAGATGAATCATTTGCTAGTGTCCTCAAATCATGGTATGCCATATGTGTAGTGAGTAACTATTGGTTAGGTTGAAGAAGTGTGCCAATAAAACATGCATGCAGAGAGATCATGTTAGAGTTTAAAATACATGCATCAAGTATTTCCTAAACATGGATTGAGTGTTTTCCATTCACGATGTGTTGATTGAAGAGTAAAAGGTCTCAATAAACCAAATCTAGAAAAATAGTAAATACAAAATAAAAGGAAAAATAAGAAGAAGATAACATATACACAACACAATATTTCACCTAGGAAAATCCTTATGGGAAAAAATATAGCATAGTAATATCTCCTTATTGTATAAACTTAACCGTATCCAATACAATAATGTTCATCTCTCATATTTTTGTTCAAACCTTGATGCAAGTACAATTAAATAACAACAACACAAGAATAGATTTTACAATACCATGGACAAAAAATAATGGGTTCAAATATTTAACCCTAAATAACCCATATGAGTCTAAAAATATTTAACCCAAACCCTGATGAGGATACATGGAGAGTGTCCAATACCTTTTAGAGTTAACCCCTATAGAATAACATGGAAAATATTTAACATATTTCCAACATTCTCCCACTTATTGAATACTTTCCATAGGGGTCAAAAACTACCATTGTGAACTATCAAGGGTAACCATACCCATAGATATTCTACACAAATAAAATTTTGATTAGGTACAACCTTTGTTAATAAATAATCAACATTATTCTCTGTATCAACTTTCTCCAACATCACCTGATTCCCTTCAACCATCTCTCTCACAAAATGAAACTTGATATCAATATATTTTGATCGATCATGAAAACTAGGATTGTTGACCAAAAAAAAATTGTACTCTAATTGTCACTATCAATTCTCACAACCTTTTGCTTAAGACCAAATGTTAAAAACAATATCTATAGCTACACTACTTCTTTACAGGCATGAGTTTTTGCAATGCACTCTGCCTCTATTATGGGTAAAGCAACCACTGATTATTTTTTACTCATCCAACTTATTGCCCCTCCAAATAGTCTTAACACATAAGAACTCGTGGATCTTCTCTCCTCTAGATATCTATGCCAGTCAGCATCCATAAAACTTTATATATTTACAATATTACTATCTCCTAATTTTTCTTGGTAACAAATAACATAGTTTGAAGTTCCACATAAGTATATGAAGATACTCTTCACATCAATCCAATGTTCCTTTTTTGGATTGGACATATATCTTCTAACTACTCCCACTGCATGTGCAATATTAGTTCTAGTACAGACCATTGCATACATCAGACTACCAACAACACTAGCATAAGGAACATGATGCATTTATTTAATTTTCTCATTTGTTTTATGATATTGTTCAATAGATAACTTTTGACCAACATGATATGAAGCACATACTAGTTTTGTTGGACATTTTGAGTTAAGTTGTCATTGATGTCAAGGAATGAAGTCATCATTGATGTCAAGAAGAACAATGCAAAGGTTAATGGCAAAAGAGCTTCATAATATTTTTAATATTATGTGGAAGCAAATGAAGGTGGGTTTTTATTAAAACCATGGATGAACAAATTAAAAGGTTTTTCTTAAAAACCCAAGGAATATTTTTAAAAGCTAAAGGAGGTTTTAATATTTACTTTATAAAATGTTTAAATTCAATTTGAATTTAAATTTTATAAATAAATATTACCTATGAAATGCAAACCTTAGCAAACAAAAATAATTTGAATGTGCTTGCAAAAATTGTGGGGTCAGCGAAAGTCAAGACAACAGGGAGCACGTCGTGTGGTTTGGCACATGGCAAGGTAAAGGGAGTGCATCGTGTGTCTTAGAAAGTGGTAAGGCAAAGGGAGGAGCCAAAGTCTCTAAGGCCTTCATGGGAAGACAAAGCGACCAAGGCGCTTAAGCAAGCACGTGGAGTGCTTGGCTCACACGGCTAGCTAGCCATGACCAAGGCACCAGTCGAGGAGAAAGACACAGGGTCGAATCCCTGAAATTTGTGGAAGAGGACTTTGCCAAGGTTTTTATTAATTTAATTTCTAATTTTGACATGTACTAAGGCTTAGGAGGTATAAGGGTTATATATGCAATTTGTTAAATTTCCTCAAGGTTAGGGAGACATAAGGAAAATAGTGGGGTTATTTACCTAGGTGGTAAATAAGAGTTTTACTAGGGTAAATGTTATTTTTACCTTAGGATATTGAAATTGATTTGTGATATCAATTTTTGTAATATTGAGAAATTGAAGGTGTATTTTGAAAGGGTTATTTTGTGAAAATATTATTGTTGAATATTGCTATTGATATGGAGATATAAGGTGTATCATGAAATTGAGCTATCCTTGTATTTGTGAAGTATAACACTTGTTATCTAACCCTTGGTACTTGGAAAACAAGAAGGTATTGTTTGAAGGTAGTTTTGAGAGGACTTTCTCCAATCAAGAAAAAGGTATGAGCACATTCTTCCATAGTTAAGTTGATTGGTTGGTTTTTCTAGAAAATAAGTTTGGAGTGAAAAGGATTTGATTAGGGCTTCCTTATTGAGTATGTTGAGTTAATGCTTCAAGGTTTTATGGAATAAAGAGTTGTTATTAAAACCTTATTTTATAAGCATTGTTGTTGAAGCCATTGGTTGAGCAAAGAACTAGGGTTTGAAAAGAACATGAGTATCATTGTTATGTGAGAATTGTCTTATAAGCATTTTTGTTGAAGTGGGTTGTTGAGCAAAGAACTTGAACTAGGATTTGGAAAGAATATGAGTATCATTGTTATGTGAGATTTGTTGTTGAGCATTGTTGGAAATATTTTGAGTGAGTGATCATATGCTTGGACTAGGGTTTGTGAGCAAGGATTATTTCATTGAGAGATTGGTTGAGTAGAGTTGGTTGAGCCTATTCAAGTGGATGTGTGAAGTGATTTTTCAAGTTCCATAAAATAAACTATTCTATATTCTAAATTGAATTGAGAAAGTGATTGAGTTGAAGCATATTGAGTCTCTAACAATTCTCTTTATGTTTCTGAAAGAGTGATTGAGCATTGTGTTGAGTATAGAGAATATTGAGTCTCTAACAATTCTCTTTATGTTTATATGAGATTGGACAAGTTATAGTGTGGACTTGTTGAGCAGATTTGAGGTAAGTCTTTGAGAAGACTTGTGGAAAAATTTGGGTAAGATTTTATGGAAGCTTACAATACATATTATTGAGCAAATTTGGTTAAGTTCTTGAGAGGACTTATTGATAAGATTTTGTTAAGTTCTTGAGAGGACTTATTGAGATGAATTGGACAAGTTCTAGAGAGGACTTGAGGATAAATTAGTGTGAGCTTTTGTGGAAGATTACAAAGTATATTTGAGACAAGTCTTTGGGAAGGCTTGAGAGCAGATTTGATTTATTGATTTGTTAAAACCTTGAGTTAAGGTTTGGAGCAGATCCAACAGAGTTGATTTGAGATTGATTCAAGCTTTGAGTTAAGGCTTGAAGACAAAGATTGAGTAGATTTGTGCTAGATTGAAGGATTGTGTTTAGTACAAATTTGAGGATAAATTTTGGTACAAATTTGGGAATAGGTTTGTGCCAGACCAAAGATAGAGATTGAAGATATATTTGTGCTAGACCGAAGGACTGTGTTTAGTACACATTTGAGGTAGAGCTGAGTGCAATATTTGGAGGTGATAGAGTATAGAAGATGAAAGTCTCTAGTGGATAGATATCCATTTTCCAGGGTAGTGAGGATAGGTATTTTGAATGAGGACAAAAGTGTTCAGTGGATAGAGATCCATTAGCTAGTGTAGTAGAGGTAGCAGTTCTTCTAAAATATCACTAGCCAGAGCAGAGATTAGAATATTGGTGTCTCTTGTGGATAGAGATCCACAAAATTGATTTAAGGGATTTGTATCTCCTTTTGACAGAGGTCCATAAACATTGTAATAGGGAAAGGATTCCCAAGAGATTGATTGAGAAAATTTTAGTGAAATATTTTATCCATGGAGTAGCCCTCATTGGGTGAACCACGTAAATTGTGGTGTCTCTATTTTATGTACTTATTTGTACATTGCTTTGATTACTTCTATTGGTATTGCTATATTTACTTTGCATAATATTGATTGGGAAAAAAAAGTAAAAAGTGGTCTTATATTGTTCACCCCCCCTTTCAGTATAAGCTTGTGTTCTTCAGGTTTACAATCATGCATTCTAAACCTCTTTAGTATCAAATCAATATATTTCTTTTTATTTAACCACAACTTTCTATTTGCATTATTAATTATTATTTCCATGCCCAAAAAAAATTTACAGCACCCGAATCCTTCATGTCAAATTTAGAAAGTAACTAAGATTTTAGTAACTTTATCATATCCTTATTGTTACCAATTGATAGCATGTCATCCACATACAAAAAATTGATAACAAAATTTTCACCTTCTTTTTTAAAATACATACACAGATCTTCTTTGCTTTTTCCAAACCCAAGTGTAAAAACAAACCTATCAAATTTCTAGTTTCACATTCTTGAAGATTGCTTCAAGTTGTAAAGAGACTTTTTAAACTTGCATACCATGTCCTCCTTAACTTTTACCCTAAAGCATTATGGTTGTGACATATTTATGTCTTAATCAAGTTCACCATGTAGAACTAATGTCTTTACATCCATTTATTCTATTTCAAGATCAAAAGCAACAAAAATAGCCAACATAAATTGAATTGAAGCTAGTTTAGCCATAGGAGAAAAAATATCATCAAAGTCAATTCCCTCAACTTGAGAAATTCCTTTTACTACCAGGTGAGTCTTGTACTTCTCCAACTTTACTTTTGCATTGTACTTCTTCTTGAATACCCACTTACAACCAACTAGTTTTCTTCTAGGGGTAATTTCACCAAGTCCCATGTCTTATTTTTATCTAGGAACTCCATTTCTTCCTCCATAGCCCTTTTCCAAGACTTATTATCACTTGACTAAAGTGCCTCATTTATAGTCTTGGGTTATTCATATGTAACTGATATATTAAATATAGAATAAATATTTGAAGAGCTATACCTTTTTGGGAGTCTTCTCACTCGATCTGATCTTCTCAAACTTGGAGTTCCAGGTTTTACATATTCAACTTCCTCCTCACCTTCTTCCTCTAAATTTTTATCTTTAGAATCTATGTGTAGTTCTTATTCTTCTATAGTACTAGGTTCTACCATAAATTCTTCCTCCTACTCCAATTTTACTTGAACTATTTCAAGTTCTTTGCTTGGTTGCATTTTCTATTTCGAAACCCCTTTTGTTTCTCTAAAGATCACATTACGACTATAAAAAATCTTCTGTGTTTTTGGGTTCCACAACTTATATCCTTTAACACCAATACTATAACCCACAAATATGCATTTTTTATATTTATAGTCTAGCTTAGTCCTTTTCTATTTTAGGACATACATATAAGCATTGCAACCAAAAACTCTTATATGAATAAGAGAGGGTTTCTTACTAGTCCACACTTCCTATGGAGTCTTGTCCATCAAATATAACGTAGGAGATATATTGATGAGGTAGTAAGCAGTTAACATGACTTCTACCCAAAAATTCCTTTCTAACCCTGCATCCCTTAGCATGCTTCTGGTCTTACCCATCAATATTACATTCATCCCTTCTGCAACTCCATTTTGTTGTGGAGTATACAAAGTTTTTTTTGCCTTTCCATTCCACGATCCTTGCAAAACTACTCAAATTCATTAGAGAAATACTCACCACCATTATCACTTCTCAAAAAAATTATCATTTTATCTATCTAATTTTCTACAAGAGCCTTAATTCTTTAAATTTATTAAAAACAATAGATTTGTTTCATAAATATTATACCAAGGTATTTCTTTAAAATTCATCTATAAAAATAATAAAATAGATAGATTTACCTAACGATGGTACTTTTACAGTTCCAAACACATCACTATGAACTAGATACAAAATTCTTTCAGATATTATAGCACTACTAAGAAACTTGACTCGGGTTTGATTTCCAAAAACCTAGTGCTCACAAAAATCAAAATTTAATGGGCAATCAAAAATTCCTTTAGCCATACCTTTCATTTTTAATGTTCAAAGGCCTTTCTCACAAATATGTCCCATGCATTGATGCCACAATATTGTCTTCACTACAGGAATACTTGGAGTTTATTTTATTGTATTATTCTCCTCTACAACTAAAGAGTTATTACAATCAATACTTACAATTCTAGCCTCAAGTCTAAACAAAGTTTCTATACAAAATCCCCTTTCCAACACCAAGACTCCATGAACCATCTTGCAACTATCCTTATTGAATACTGCATCACACCCGCGTCATTCATATTACTTATGGATATTAGACTCCTTGCCAAATCCAAAATATACAACACACCAGGAAGGCTTTTAATTCTTCCATATTTTAACCTCAACTTGAATCTTCCTCGATCAATTATTTTATATGTCAAATTGTCTCCCAAGATGACTTCACCTCCATTTACATTTTTGCATTCATATAACCCCTCCCTATGAGGAGACATATGAAATGAAGTACCAAAGTCAATCAGCCATAAATCATAGCATTAACTTGAGCACACGGTAGCTAAGAATAAGTTCCTTGAATCTTTATTTGTAGTCTTTGTTTCTACAAAAGTTCCTTCATCAGATGATCAGCTATTATAAGCCTTTGTAGATTTGTAGTCTCTTTTATAATGCCCTATTTTACCACACTTATAGCATTTTCTCTTTTTTGGAGCAACATATTTACCCTTAGATCTTGATTTCCTTTCTCCTAATTTATTTTTGCTTCTTTCTTGAGAACGACCTCTCACAACCAAGGCATCCTTCTAATGATAATCCTCAAAATATTTTTGTCTCATTTCCTTAGATAGCAATGTTCCTACTATATCTCCTACTTACAATGTAGAAGTAGTATTAGTGATAGCCATAACTAGGTTATCCCACATTTTAGGTAATGAAAAAAGTAAAGTAATATAATTTTTATCTTCATCCATTTTTATTTCAACGAAGTTTAATTGACTTACCACAATATTAAAATCATTTAGATATTCAACCATAGAGTCACCATCATTCATCTGAAGTGAATACAACTTATTTCAAAAATATTTTATTTACCAACAACTTTATCTGATACAAAGTTCCCAACTTATCCCATAACGACTTTGTCATGGTCTCTATTGATACATTCAACAATACCAAATAAGATAAGCACAATATGATAGAACTCCTTACCTTCCTATTGATATTCATTTAATACTCATTTGTCATTGATGTTGGTTTTATTCCTGATATTGCAATACACTAATCTCTATCAACCAATAGATCCTCCATCTTGAGTTTCCATAACTCAAAATTCTATCCATTAAATTTTTTAATCTCTACTCATGTTTCCTGTCATTTTCCTTCACCTAGATTATTTCGTGTATGGCTCCCAATCAAGAATTAATTTATCATAGGGTTGAAAACCTTACTCCTCGAACAAAGCTAAAAAACCTAGCTCTAATACCAAATGAAGATCAAAAGGCCTCAATAAACTAAATATAGAAAAATAGTAAATACAGAATCAAAGGAAAAAAGAAGATAATAGATACACACACATAACATAGTATTTCACCTAGGAAAATCCTTATGTGAAAAACCTAACACAATAATATCTCATTATTCTATAAAATTTATTATCTCCAATACAATAATGTTCATATCTTATCTCTTTATTCAAACTCTAATGCAAGTGCAATTAAATAACAACACAAGAACAAATTTTACAATACCATGGGCAAAAAACCATGGGTTCAAATATTTAACCCTAAACAACCCATATGGGTCTAAAAATATTTAACCCAAACCTAAACAAGGATATATGGAAAGTGTCAAAAATATTTTAGAGTTAATCCCACAAAAATAACATGGAAAATATTCAACATATTTCCAATATTGATACATCAACCTAGTTTTATTTCCACTTCCTATGTGGATCTCGTAATTTGATGTATTTCCTATTCTTCTTATGGATGATTTTCACATGGATCATATCAACATTGGTAGTAACGGACCTTGTCTGATGTTTATCAATGTGGCAATTGCTATAAATATTTTGGAACTGCCTAGATAAGTTTGTTGCTCGACCATGTACTAGAGCAAGATCTCCAAAAAACCAGTTTTATGGGTAATGTTTCCAACCATTAAGATCCTTTTGTAAACCTTCTTTTGTGCACCATAGATTATAAAATTACTAACATCATGCAAGAGTTACTAAATTAAACAATAGTAAAAAGGATAAATACATACCTTGCTAGGAGAGATGAACCATAATGCTTTGAAGAAGGTAGGAACCTATGATTATAACAAAATAAGCTTTGGGGTTAAAAAAAATTAGAACAATCATACAGAGGTGTACACACATATTTATTTATTATTATTTTTCATTTTTTCTCACAAAAGAGACCACCCATTATGGTTTTCAATCTACTTCTACCTTAGCTACATCCACAAGGAATTTGTTTATTTATTTATAATACTGACACACCATAAAGTAGTTTTTCATACTAGTCTTGGACCAATGGCAACCCTAAATGGGATATCATCATTGAATCTAATCTTTTTTTTCTTTTTTCAATAAGGAAAAGATACAATCATCCTTCATTTATTATGGGAGAAGAGGTTTCTCCCACAATATACATATCAAACTATGAAATTAAATATGTACAAAAATCTTCCTTTGACATTGGCTTGTGATACAACTTAAAACAATGTTAATTTACCACCATATTTCATCTCGAACCATAAATAGGTACAAATTGCATGATATCATTATCAAATACTTGATAAATATCATATAGCCCTAGACATTGTATATGGAGCTTGCCCTTGAAGTCCAGATATCATAAATCAAACAATAGCATCCAATCATCTAACTTGTATTAGTTACTCTTGATATGTTGATTATACCATATTTTTTGTTGTTATTGAATGATTTGCATCTGATGAAGGGCATCCCTTGTTAACTCATAAAATATATTAAGCTACAAAATCATTTCCTATTGTACATGTGACAACACAATACCAACATAAAGTGTAGTATGTAATATTTGCAATTCAAATTCAATAGGTAAAACAAGATTCTTACCATAAACTAACTCATATGGGTTAAATCTAGTGGTGGATTTCCAAGTGACGTTGTAATCCCACATAACTTATGATAGTCTATTGGCCTAATATTTTCTATGCAAAGCTACTATTTTTGTTAAGATATTTTTCAATTCCCTATTATTAACTTCTACTTGACCATTGGCCTGAGGGTGGTATGGTGAGGACTTCATATGTTTCACTTGGTAAAATTCCATGAATGTATGAATGAATTTTGATGTAAATTGGGATCCTTGATTAGACATAATTAAGTGAGGGATACCAAAGCATTGAAATGTTTTATTATTTAATAAATCAATCACTTTGTCCTTATGAGCATATTGGAAAGTAGTTACTTTGGTCCACTTTGTTACATAATTTGTATATACTAGGATGTGTTTCTTCCATTGGGATGGTGGATCAATGGGTCTAACAAAATATATGCCCCATTTTTTGAATTATTCTAAAATTTTTGAGGTTGGAGGGGTATCTCATTTGTGCAATAGATTTTCCCATTCATTGACATTGATCATAGTGGGACATATACTTCTTTAAATACTGTGGAGTGAGGGATAGTAGTATCCTACTCCTATAATTGTGTAGCTATTTCATTAAGTAGTGTCCTCAAAAAGGTTCATCATAACATGATAGAAGGATGTCATAGAATTCATCTTCCCTTGCACATCTACACAGAACATGATAAAGCCCACATTTAAATAATAATACTTGAATTCATTAGAATGATGAACTTTGTTGAATTAATTGGTATCTTTGATTTGCAGTAAGATGAGAACGGGATATTCTTAGTTAACAAATAATTAGTGATATTTGTGAACCATGAAGAGTGTATTGATATTGTGAACAAATTTTCTTCAAGAAAATAATCATCCACTGGTTCTTTTTCTCCAGTATTGTTTAGTCTTAACAAAAAGTAATTGACTGTATTAGCTTTTCTAGTTCTATCTATGATTATGTTAAATTCATATAGTAGCAATAGCCATTAGACCACCCATCCACTTACCATTGGTTTATTTATTAAATACTTAATTATAGAGTGGTTAGTATGCACATATATATGATATCCTATGATATAATGATAAAATTTATTGATGGCATAGACTACTACCAAAAAAATTTTCACTCATGGTGTAGTTATTTTTGGCCTTGGTTAAAATTTGTTAATATAGTAAATGACATAGTTTTTTCCCATTTTATTCTTCTTGTTGACCAAGGACTACACCTATTGTAGTGTTGGAAGCATCAATATGGATATGAAATGGTAGCTTCCAGTCAGGTCCCCTTAATATTGGTGTAGAGGTCAAATTTTCTTTAATGGCCTCAAATACCACTTGATATTATTTTGTCCATTTAAACTCAATTTTCTTGGTAATGAGGGAGAATAATAGGGTGGCAATTTTATTGAAGTTCTCAATAAATCATCTATAATAGCCTATATGTCCTAAGAAAATTCTAATATTTGTCTGAGTCTCGAGTGGAGGAAATTGATTTATAACTTCTATTGTATTTATATCCACTTTTATGCTTATGGCTGAGACATGATACCCTAATATGAATCCTTCATCAATCATCATAAAACATATTTTATTGCTCAAATATAGGTTATGGGATTCACATTGAGTGAGAACTCAATCAATATTATGGAGAGCCTAATCAAAGGTTTCTCCATATACTATAAAATCATCCATATATACCTCAACACATTCATTAGTGAGATCCACAAAAATAGCAAGAACTACCTATTAGAAAGTTATAGGAGCATTGCATAACCCAAATGATAAGACTCTATAGGCAAAAATTCCCTGAGAAAATATGAAGGTGGTTTTATCTTGGTCTTTTAGTGCCACCTATATCTAGTTATAACCTCTAAAATAATATAATAAAAGAAAAATATTTCTTTCTAGAAAAGGTGTTGAGTACTTGGTCTATAAAAGGTAACAAAAAAAAGATCTTTTGTATCACCTTATGAAGTTCTCTATAGCCAACACATACACATATTTTTGTTCTTCTTGGTAATAATAACTAGTGCGTAGACCCATTGGCTATCAAAGATATATAAATAAAATATGCGTCCAATAACTTTCTAATATATATTTCTACCTTGTTCCTCAAAGTAGGATTTATCCTCCTTTGTGGTTGGTGGATAGGTTTCTTATTGATGGTGTAGATTCTATGGGTACATGTGTTGAGGTGGATCCCCTTTATATGACTATAATCCCATACAAACACATTTACGTGCCTACTTAAAACTTCAAATAATTTGGCTTCTTCTTCATCCTTCAACCAACTATTAATATTAACAAAAAATATTGGTTTTCTTGGTGCATGGTTACATCGAGTTAACTCCTTTACTCACCAATGAGTTTAAGGGACAATGATGGGATAACAAGGAATAAAAAAATCTAGTGTTTTTATCAAAAGTAATTCCTATAGGAACGATATTTGCTAAAGAAAATTTGAAGGATGAGAGGAGGTGTATTTGCTTCCCATGTACCTAAGTAAATGGGTTGAGTTATAATGACACAAGTGATAAGGGTTTATATGTTTCACCCTTGTTCTTCCATAGGAATCAATGTAATGTAGTCTTCTCATAATTTGAGTAATATCAACTTGAGGACTCTAATAGAATAGCTTCATCTTCAAAAAGAGCTCCTTATAGTGGTTCTAACTCCTATACATGTTATTTTATGGTTACCATATCCAAATAAGAAAAATTATCCTATTCATCAGGGTTGTCCATCCATAGTTTTCCATAGAAATCCATGGAGGATTGAGTTGGTAGGTATAGAGAAATATTTTTGGAATTCAATCCATTAAATATAGTCATATCCCCTAAATGACAATCTATAAAGAAGGAAACCATGGCTAACCAAGGTTATCCAAGGATCAATGGATAATCATTCACCATGGTTCTTGGTTGGAGAATCATGAAATTGATAGGATATTCCCATGATTATATGATTACTAGGGTGTCATACTATTCCTTCAAGTTTTTTTGTAGATTGATTTGCTAGTTGAAGTATAGTAGAAGTAGGTTGCATATTAGTTAGGGATAATTGATTCATCATTTTCATAGTCATGATATTTATAGTTGCTCCTAAGTCAATCAATACATTGGGTATTTTAGTTGTACCAATGGAGACTATAATAACAAGGTTTTCAAGATCTCCATACTTAGATGGAATGATCTTACCTGCTACGAGGTCAACTAATTTTGCATCTACTTGTATCATATTTGGATAAGCTTTTTATATTCTACCAGGATTTTTGGTATATATTTATTAGATAATATTGGTAAATATTGGTACATCCTTGATTGCTTGGAGTAAGAGAATAATTATATTTAAATGTTTTTGTTCCTTTGAGTGCTCTTCTTTGGGTTATAATAGTTTAGAATATGATTCCTTATAGGTTTCTAAAGACATACTTTTTAGAATATTTCTTATTTTTTATTTGATGGCTTAGGATTTGGTAAAGTTGTTTGTCTTTATTTTTGTAATTCTACCATTACAGGAGGTTCTACATTAGGCAATAATTTTCTTGAGTGGATTTGAACATTGTCATAGACAATGGCACTAAGGTTAACTATGTCATTGTAATCTATATTTTAGATAGGGTTTGCCTACCTATTATTATTTGGATTACCCACTGGTTGAGCTAGAATTGAAGGTTGTTTTGGTGGTTATGGTGGTACTAGCTAGGAAGAACCAAAGGGTCTTGGTAGTAATGCTTATTCCTAATTTTGGAATCATCACTATTACTCATAAGGTTTATTATAGTGGGATGGTCCTGACCATTACTAGTTGTGGACTATCCATGATTTATTAGGCATTTGATTGCATCCATGGTTGGTTGAACCATTTTGAATTAGTATACTCGATAGATGGGGATAGGGGTACTAGCCCCATTATTGTTGTGGTGGGGGCATGTTCCATTGAGACTTCCATGGGTTTTTTACCCATGATGCTATTTTATTATAGAGTAAATTGTTTTCTTGTCCTACATAATTAATTTATTATGTAGTAGGATGACACCTTCCAAGGGTGACTTTGATTTTAGGTAAGATATCACATTGATACCATAGAGTGGCCTTTGTCACTGTTAGAGTTAGATTCTATTACATAATTTGGATCATGGAAATGTACCTTCCTAGGTACATACTTAGGACATTATATTACTTTAGAGTAAAGTTATCTAGTTACTTCATGCAATGTAATAAATGCACAAGTGTTAATGTGCAAGTTGTTAATGTGCAAGGTCTCCCTTGTACATCTAGGTAGAGTGTTGGACAAGGAATATATATTCTATTATAAGAGGCTCTCATTGTAATATTTTGATAAGAAAGTTAGTAGGTAGTAGTAGGAGTAGTGGATGGCTCTATTAGTGACTCCATTAGTGATGGAGAACATTATGGTTCTATAGCATCTTGCATGGAGTGTCCATTTCCTCCATATCAATATTGTATTCATTTTAATCATTTCTATTTATAGCATATTTTAGAAATCTCATGAGTTTACTTTCTTTCATATTTCTACATCTTGTGATTGCCATATCTCATTGTGATCTACCTCAAAAGTTAACAGTGGTATAAAATCCATGAAGAACATAATATTATACAAAGAGGAAGGGTGAGCAATATAAGATCACTTTTTACTTTTCTTTTCTCAAACAATATTATCCAATATATCAATGGCAATATCAATAAAAGTAATCAAAGCAATGCACAAATCACCACACACAATAGAGACACCAATTTAACGTGGTTCACCCAATGTGGGCTACTCCATGAAGAAAATATTTCACTAAAATTTCCTCAACAAATATCTTGGGAATCCTTCCCTATTACAATGTTTATGGACCTCTATCCAAAGGAGACACCAATCCCCTAATCAAGTTCGTGGATATCTATCCATAGGAGACACCAATCCCCTATGCTAGTTCATGGATCTCTATCCATAGGAGAACTCCTTCTCCTCTACTCTGGCTGGTGATCCTCTTAGAAGACTACTACCTCCACTACACTGGCTTGTGGATCTCTCTCCATAGAAGACTCTTGTCCTCACTTATAATATCTTTGTCCTCACTACCCTAGCTAATGGATCTCTATCCACTGGAGACTACTATCCTTTGCTCTATCACCTCCAAATCTTGCTTTTAGCTCTATCTCAAATCTGCACTAAATATAGTCCTTCAGTCTAGCATAAATCTGCTCAATATCTATCTCAAAATTTATACTAAATGCATACTCAAACTCTATCTCAAATCTGCACTAAACACAGTCCTTTGGTCTAGCACAAATCTGCTCAAACTCTATCTCAAATCTACACTAAACACAATCCTTTGGTCTAGCACAAATCTACTCAATCTCTATCTCAAATATGCACTAAACACAGTCCTTTGGTCTAGCACAAATATGCTCAATCTCTATCTCAAATTTGCACTAAACATAGTCCTTTGGTCTAGCACAAATCTGCTCAATCTCTATCTCTATCTGGCACAAATCTAACCTTAAAACTGCACCAAACTCTGTCCTCAAATCTATCCTCAAGCCTTAACACAAAGCTTGATCTAATCATAAATCAACTCTGCTAGATCTGCCCCAAACCTTAACTCAAGGTTTGAACAAATCAATCAATCAACTCTACTCTCAAGTCTTCTCAAATACTTACCTCAAATCTATCCAACAAGTCCTCACTAGAACTTGTCCAATATGCTCCACAAGTCTTCACCAAGACTTACCTCAAATCTTCTCAACAAGTCCTCACTAGAACTTATCCAATATGATTGTAAGCTTCCACAAAATCTCACATAAATTTATCCACAAGTCTTCACTAAGACTTGTCTCAAAAATGCTCAACAAGTCCTCTCTAGAACTTATCCAAATCTGATTGTAAGCTTCCACAAAAGCTCACACAAATCTATCCTTAAGCTTTCACAAAAGCTTACTCAACTCTGTCCTTAAGTCCCCTCTAGGACTTACTCAAATCTGCTCACAATATTTCACAAAAGCTTATTCAAATCAATTGCAAAACTTGCATACAAAACTCAACTCAATCTCTTACAGAAAACATCTTCAATCCCACAAACAAGTTTCACACAAAATATTGTTTAACTTATAGAAACATATAGAGAATGGTTAGAGACTCAATATATTTCACACTCAATCTCTCATAGAAAACCTCTTCAATCCCACAAACAAGTTTCACTCAGAATATTGTTAAACCATAGAAGCATATAGAGAATTGTTAGAGACTCAATATGTTTCACACTCACCAATCACTTCCAAAATATTTTCAAATCAATTTAGAATAAAGAACAATTTGTCTCACAGAACTTGAACTATCACTCCAATACTTTCAATCAATAATGCTCAATCAACTCCACTCAACCAATCACTCAATGAAACACAACTTGCTTACAAACCCTAAACAAGTGTTTCACAATGCTTCCAACAACTCACACTATGGAACTCAACCTTGACTCAAGATGATTCCAAATTCACATAACAATGATACTCATGATCTTGCACAAACCCTAGTTCAAGATAGTTCACAATCTCACATAACAATGATACTCATGATCTTTCACAAACCTTCACAAATCATGCATGTGAAAACTCACTCACTCATTTCCAACAATGCTTATCAAACAAACCTTTTCACTCCAACTTATATTCAAAAAACCTCAATCAACCATACACCTCATACAAAGAAGAATGTGCCCATACCTTTTTGCTTTGATGGAGATATGTCTTCAAAACTTGTTTTACTCTCAACCAAAAACTCTTGCCAATTCAGGTTAGATAGTAACAATCTACCTCAAAACTCTCCACTGGAATATTCACTTTCATCATGCAAGAATTACAATGCAATGTTCAATCTTAAATACACCTTATCATCTCCACACTCTTAAACACTACTCAAAACCCTAGATCTCAAATTAAATTGGCAAAAATAAACTCCTCAAAAATGTCCTTATAACTCCTTTCTCAAAAATTAAATCACTCCTTTAATATGATCAAAAATGCAAAAATTAAACTTTAATAAAACACCTTATACCTCCCTTTAACTCAAAAATTCATGCCACATTAAAAACCTTAGGAGCAAAATTTAATTAAAAAATTAAATACCTCTATTGCCCTCGACGGGATTCGATCCCCTATTGCTCCTACCACCAGCATTGCCCTAGCCATGGCCCAACTACCGTGTGAGCTAGGCGCTCACGTTGGTAGACAAAAGTACCTTGTGCACTTTGTATCCTGTGCTAGGCGCCAAAACCAAAAGGACCACCAACAAAACACTCCTAGGCCTACCGCCAAGATTCGATCATGGGACCTCCCGCTTGTCAATGCTTCAATGCACAACCACTTATTGCTAGCCCAACCGCCAGGTTGGTAATGAGGCTTTAAGCCTCCATTGTCTTATCCCTTCGATGGCCACTGAAACAATAAAAAATATTATCCTTTGTCTTGCACGCAGATCGTGAAAATTCGTAGGCACTAGCAATATTAATCGATCGAAGGTAGGAGCTTAGGCAACCAAATGCACATGGTATTTATACCATTGTGCCATCTCCCTTTGGACATCGATGGAGGGGGAAAATACATATGACATCGGTGCTTTAATAAAAATTAAACCTTTTGCCCTTATAACCCTAACCTTAGGGTTAATTAAATTAAATTATAAATTAATTTATAATGAAATTATTATAATTAATTTAATAACTTTAGGTCTTAACATTAGACCTTTAATATTATAATAAAATATTATAATATTATTTTTCTTGGGCCTTCCTATTGCTCCTTTAGACCTTATCTGACCACCTTGAATATTATAATAAGAGATATTATAATATTATTTCCCTTAGGCCTAGAAGCAATCTTTCTCTTGCACTGCTTACTGAAACTGACTCTTGACATCCTTCCTTTTGCATTGCTCACTGAAACTGACTCTTGACATCAATGACAACAAAACTTGCTCATATTTCCAACAATCTCCCCCTTTGTCATTGATGGCAACCCATTTACCTTTTACCATTTCCTTTACCTCTTTCTATTTTGCTCCCCTTGAGAAACTGCTCCCCTGACTGAATGCTCTCCCCCTAACTCAAATCTCTCCCCCTTTGACATCAATGGCAAAGGGTCACCTTTGGGGCTTGGGGCTAAGAATGAGACTCTTAGCTTAGCCCCTCCCCCACCTCCTCTCTTGAGGTGGTTAATTTTGGGGTGGGAGTATCTCTACTCCCAGCATACACTGATATTTACCTTTGTCCACCTTCTTCCTCAACTGATCCTTCTGATTCCTCTGACTGTTCATGTTCCTACTTGTCTCTAGAAGTTTTTCTCTACACCACTTGGCTATATGCCCAACATTATTGCACTTATAACACTTAATGTTGTTATTCCTTAAAGGTGCAAATGTCTTGGGGTTTCTCCTGGTGAAGCCATATCCATTCCTGTCATGAACCCTACAATTTACTACCTTGTGACCAAACTGATTACAAGAGTAGCAATACCCTTGAAAGAGATGTCTGTTTCTAAAATTTCCATATTCTTGTCTTTCATGTGTCCTGCACTATGTAGCCTTGTGCCCAAACCTGTGACATGAGAAGCATCATCCATTGAAACTACCTTGCCTTGACCCCATTGGTCTCTTAGTCTCTTTTACCCTGTGTTGCTTCCTGTTCCATCTATTCCTCATTTGTGCATTTTTCCTTCTCTTATTGAACTTTCTATTGTCCAACTCATCCTCAGAAGTCTCACTTTCTCTTACACTCTCCTCTTCTAAAGTTTCTTCTTCTTTGGAGCTTGAGATTGACTCCTCTCCTTGTTCTTTTTGTTCCTGTTCAAAACCAAGTCCTATCTTGTTTGATGAAGATCTTTGTACCTTGATAATCTTATCCAATTTCTTTGAGCTTCTCCCAAACCTGTGTAGCTTGTCTTTAGACTCTTTTACTTCCTTCCTTAATGAAGCTACTTCATGCTCTAACCTTTCACATTCTAAAACCTTTGCTTCTAACTTCTCTTTAAATCTCCTTGTCTTAGCTATTGAGTTGGTTAGATCCTCTATAAGCTTTCCTTTCTCTTCATCACATTCTTGAAATTGAAGCTTGAGTTTTGAGTTCTGCTTTCTTACCTTCCTTAATGCATCAAGGGCAGAAATAAGCTCACCCTCAAGATCAACTTCTCCTTCTTTTTGATTCTTCCTCTATTTCTTTTGTTTTCAGGATCATCTTTATTCTTTTTTGATTTATTTCCACTAGAAGCACTTCCTTCTTCTTCTATTGCCATAAGAAGACTTTCTTCTTTTGGACCTTCACTAGCATCTTCATATTCATCATCACTGAAACTAAATTCATTCCTTGTACAACTATCTTCAAGATGACCAAAGTTACCACATCTAAAACACTTGAGAATTATTGGTGTCCTATTTCTAACCACTTATTTTTCTTCTACCAAAAATAGAATTTCATCTTCATCATTATTTGAGGAGCTTCCATCACTATCACTTGAACTCTTACCTGCCTTATCTGCATAAAAACTCTTCTTATGCCTTTGGAAAAACTTCTTTCCTTGCTTGCTTTGTCCATCCCTATTTTTCTTTTGGTACTTGTGTTTTCCTGTTTCCCTGTTCTTATGATCCTGTTTCTCATCTTCACTACTATTTCTAGCTTCTGGACAATCAGTTGCATAGTGACCATATTTACCACAATTAAAACATCTAACTAATTTTGTACCTTTATACTTTCTTGAGTCCTTGTTCCTTCTGCCATAATTTGCTTCTTCATCACTGGATAACTCATTGCTTGAATCTGACTTCTTACCCTTTGTCTTCTTAGTAACTTTGAAGGTTGCTTCTTTCTGGGGAATAGGTTCCTCTTTTATTCTCATCTCAAAAGCTATGAGAATTCCATGTAATTCATCCCTTGTCAAAAGTTCAATATCTTTTGACTCTTCTATAGCTGAAATATTTTCACTATACCTTTTTGGGAGTGACCTTAAAATCTTATCACAAACATCTATTTCTTCAACTTTAAGCCCAAGTCCTTGCATGGAGTTAACAACCTCATCCACATGAAGTAGGTATGCAATAATGTTTTCCTCATCCTTCATCTTTAGGTCTTCAAATGTTCTCTTGTAATTTTATAACTTTACCCTTTTGACCTTTTTGTCTCCCTCATATATACCTTTCAACTTATCCCAAATTTCCTTTGTTGATGTGCAATGCATAACCTTTATAAACTCTGTTTCATGCAAACCCTTTAAAATTCCATTCATTGCCTTTGAATTATTCAGATGTAGGAGCTTACCATATTTATCTATAGGTGGAGTAGTTGGTGGTATGTATCCATTCTCAACTGCTTCCCATATTTCATTTCCAAGTGCCATTAGGTGAATCTTCATTCTCATACTCCAAAGTGCATAATTATTCCCATCAAACAATGGTGTCAAATTCCTTGAAGAATCCATTCTGAGAATCCATATGTGTTCTTGTGAGCTTTTCCTTCAAGTTGTTAAACTCTTTCGAAGGAACCCGCTATGATACCAATTGAAGAACACAAGCTTATACTGAGATGGGGGGTGAACAGTATAAGACCACTTTTTACTTTTCTTTTCTCAAACAATATTATCCAATATATCAATGGCAATATCAAAAATAGTAATCAAAGCAATGCACAAATCACCACACACAATAGAGACACCAATTTAACGTGGTTCACCCAATGTGGGCTACTCCATGGAGAAAATATTTCACTAAAATTTTCTCAATAAATATCTTGGGAATCCTTCCCTATTACAATGTTTATGGACCTCTATCCAAAGGAGACACCAATCCCCTAATCAAGTTCATGGATCTCTATCCATAGGAGAACTCCTTCTAAGTTTATGGATATCTATCCATAGGAGACACCAATCCCTCTAGCTGATTCATGGATCTCTATCCACAGGAGAACTCCTTCTCCTCTGCTCTAGCTAGTGATCCTCTTAGAAGACTACTGCCTCCACTACACTGGCTTGTGGATCTCTCTCCATAGAAGACCTCTATCCTCACTCAGAAGATCTCTGTCCTCACTACCTTGGCTAATGGATCTCTATCCACTAGAGACTACTGTCCTCTACTCTATCACCTCCAAAGCTTGCTCTCAAGCTCTGTCTCAAATCTACACTAAACACATCCTCGATTGTCTAGCACAAATATACTCAATCTCTATCTCAAATCTACACTAAACATAGTCCTTCGGTCTAGCACAAATCTGCTCAATCTCTATCTCAAATCTACACTAAACATAGTCCTTTGATCTAGCACAAATCTTCTCAATCTCTATCTCAAATATACACTAAACATAGTCCTTATCAATCTAGCACAAAATCTTCTACTCAAATCTCTATCTCAAATATGCACTAAACACAGTCCTTCGAGTCTAGCACAAATCTGCTCAAACTCTATCTCAAATCTAGCACTAAAACTTTCTATCACAAATCTACCCTCAAATCCTCAAACTCTATCCTCAAGCCTTAACACAAAGCTTGACTCTAATCACAAATCAACTCTGCTAGATCTGTCCCAAACCTTAACTCAAGGTTTGAACAAATCAATCAATCAACTCTGCTCTCAAGTCTTCTCAAAGACTTACCTCAAATCTATCCAACAAGTCCTCACTAGAACTTGTCCAATATGCTCCACAAGTCTTCACCAAGACTTACCTCAAATCTGCTCAACAAGTCCTCACTAGAACTTGTCCAACCCACTCAACAAGTCTTCACCAAGACTTATCTCAAAACTGCTCAACAAGTCCTCTCTAGAACTTGTCCAAATCTATTGTAAGCTTCCACAAAAGCTCACACAAATATATCCTTAAGCTTTCACAAAAGCTTCCTCAACTCTGTCCTTAAGTCCCCTCTAGGACTTACTCAAATCTGCTCACAAGATTTCACAAAAGCTTATTCAAATCAATTACAAAACTTGCATACAAAACTCAACTCAATATCTTACAGAAAACCTCTTCAATCCCACAAACAAGTTTCACACAGAATCTTGTTTAACTTACAAAAACATATAGAGAATGGTTAGAGACTCAATATGTTTCACACTCAATCTCTTATAGAAAACCTCTTCAATCACACAAACAAGTTTCACTTAGAATCTTGTTAAACCATAGAAGCATATAGAGAATTGTTAGAGACTCAATATATTTCACACTCACAAACACTCAATCACTTCCAAACTATTTTCAAATCAATTTAGAATAAAGAACAATTTGTTTCATAGAACTTGAACTATCACTCCAATACTTTCAATCAATAATGCTCAATCAACTTCACTCAACCAATCACTCAATGAAACACAACTTGCTTACAAAACCTAACCAAGTGTTTCACAATGCTTCCAACAACTCACACTATGGAACTCAACCTTGACTCAAGATGATTCCTAATTCACATAACAATGATACTCATGATCTTTCACAAACCCTAGTTCAAGATAGTTCTCAATCTCACATAACAATGATACTCATGATCTTTCACAAACATTCACCAATCATGCATATGAAAGCTCACTCACTCATTTCCAACAATGCTTATCAAACAAACCTTTTCACTCCAACTTATATTCAGAAAACCTCAATCAACCATACACCTCATACAAAGAAGAATGTGCCCATACCTTTTTGCTTTGATGGAGATATGTCTTCAAAACCTGTTTTACTCTCAACCAAAAACTCTTGCCAATTCCAGGTTAGATAGTAACAATCTACCTCAAAACTCTCCACTGGAAAATTCACTTTAATCATGCAAGAATTACAATGCAATGTTCAATCTTAAATACACCTTATCATCTCCACACTCTTAAACACTACTCAAAACCCTAGATCTCAAATTAAATTGGCAAAAATAAACTCCTCAAAAATGTCCTTATAACTCCTTTCTCAAAAATTAAATCACTCCTTTAATATGCTCAAAAATGCAAAAATTAAACTTTAATAAAACACCTTATACCTCCCTTTAACTCAAAAATTCATGCCACATTAAAAACCTTAGGAGAAAAATTTAATTAAAAAATTAAATACCTCTATTTCCCTCGGCGGGATTCGATCCCCCACTGCACTGCCACCAGTGCCCTAGCCGTGGCCCAACTACCGCATGAGCTAGGTGCTCACGTTGGTAGACAAAAGCACCTTGTGTGCTTTGTATCCTGTGCTAGGCGCCAAAACCAAAAGGACCGCCAACAAAACACTCCCAGGCCTGCCACTAGGATTCGATCGCGGGACCTCCCACCTATCAATGCTTCAACGCACAACCACTTGCCGCTAGCCCAACCACTAGGTTGGTAATGAGGCTTTAAGCCTCCATTGTATTATCCCTTCGATGGCCACCAAAACAATAAAAAATATTATCCTTTGTCTTGCACGTAGATCACATAAATTCGTAGGCACTAGCAATATTAATCGATCGAAGGTAGGAGCTTAGGCAACCAAATGCACATGGTATTTATACCATTGTGCCATCTCCCTTTGGACATCGATGGAGGGGGAAAATACATATGACATCGACGCTTTAATAAAAATTAAACCTTTTGCCCTTATAACCCTAACCTTAGGGTTAATTAAATTAAATTATAAATAATTTTTTTTGGAAAATGGTGGATGGAGAAGAGGAGGTAAATTTTAGGTGAGGTGATGTCATAAAAGAAATCAACCAAGCAAATCTTTAACTTATGAAAGACAGAAAGAAAAGGCCTAAGATTTAACCTGGACCCCCCTAGGGTTGGAGAACTAATTAGCCCCTAAATTATAAATTAATTTATAATGAAATTATTATAATTAATTTAATAACTTTAGGTCTTAACATTAGACCTTTAATATTATAATAAAATATTATAATATTATTTTTCTTGGGCCTTCCTATTGCTCCTTTAGACCTTATTTGACCACCTTGAATATTATAATAAGAGATATTATAATATTATTTCCCTTAGGCCTAGAAGCAATATTTCTCTTGCATTGCTTACTGAAATTGACTCTTGACATCCTTCCTTTTGCACTGCTCACTGAAACTGACTCTTGACATCAATGACAACAAAACTTGCTCATATTTCCAACAAGCCATAGTAGATCTAGTCATAGTAGGTCAATAGGAATACCACCATTATTATCGAGTCTGAGTTTTTTGTCAACCTGATGCACCATTGGACTAGTCACTGTCAAAAATTCTTAAAAGAGTCTAGGTGGTAGAATTAGGGAGAGTCACAAGTGAGGATTGAAATAAATCTCAGTTTTAGAAAGTACTAAGATTGTATTTGACTAGAGACTCTCCATAGAGTTACAGGAAAACTCATGAAGACCAGGACTCAGTATTCAACCCACTAGATTGACAGATCATCTAGTGAAGATCATCCAAAATATTTGGAACTTGGTAATTATTACCTGAAGGTTCTTCTTACTACAAGAAACTAACTCTCAAATTATTGAGGCATATCCTACAATAGAAAGCTAAGAGATTTCAAATTTGTTGCTCGAAGGTCAGAGTACCTTCATAGTGCAGAGTTTAGTTGTTGTAAAAGTAGAATACTAGAGAAGAGACTCTAGAAGAAAAGAGTCATAGTGAAGACTAGATATTGAAGATCTCTATCAATAAAGTCAAATTCACAGGAGAAAAGGCCACAAAAGCCTTAATCTAAAAAAGGCCACATATGCCTTAATCTAAAAATGTGACAGAAGCCTTCAACTAAAAAAGGCCACTGAAGCCTTAATCTAAAAAGGTCATGGAAGCCTTGATCTAAAAAAGGCCACAAAAACCTTGATCTAAAATAGGCCACAGAAGCCTTGATCTAAAAAAGGCCACTGAAGCCTTGATCTAAAAAGAAAAGGCCACAAAAGCCTTAATCCAAAAAAGGGCCATAGAATCTTTGATACTAAAAATACTCCATAAGGGAGTACCTAATTTAAAAGTAAATTCATATTTTAGTACTAATAATTTGTTGCAGGAAAGAGATCCAATGAAGTTGAGAAATTTCCTACATCATATTTAGCAAGAGTATTTGCTTCAGAATCATCCAGTACCTAAAGTAAACCTGAAGGTGAAGAGATCAAGTGAATATCTCATTGAAGAAGCTTCTATTCTTGGAAGGAAAAGAAGGACTAGGAGGGCCCTATTCAGATCCATAAGTAGCAAAATAAAGAGATCCAGGAAAGAGATCTCAATTCCAGAAGAATAAGGCCTCAAGGAAGACCAAAGTAGCTATAGAATCGAATACCTAGGAGAGGTCTCAAAGAAAAAGTCTTGGAGAAGCCTTGTTACTGAATCAAGATCATCAAAGAGTTCCTAGAGGAACTCATTGGATAAATTCTCTATCAAGGAGAAACTTTCTTATAAGGAAAATATAGGATAATTTTTGTCATCTGACAATAATCCCAATCAGGAGAAGACGAATTGGCAAGGAGTGTCAAAGAAGACTCGAAGATAAAATGAGTTTGTCAAGAGACTAGAGGATTACCCAAAGAATCCTTTAAATCCATAGCAAAAAGGAGAAGACCAAATCACCAAACCCCTGGCTCATGAAAGGAAGTTCAAGAACTTTTTTTGGTGAAGGGGGGGTTACTTGGAAAAGCTTAAAAAAGGTATTGAAAGCAACAGGCCTAATATACAGTTGTCAAAAAGCTAAGCAACTATTGGTGCAAGTGAATTCATTATACAGGTTACTCAACCTATTTGTTAAAGCACCTTATGTTAGATTAGAAATTACAAAGAGGAATATTACATTATAAGTCTTCAAAAAAGTGCAAAAAGAAAATTTCATTTTAAGGTTCATTTGCACATTAATTTGGAGTTGATTAGATTATAAAATTACAACTATCTATCAACTACCTATCTTATATCTTGAAAAAGAAGACTGGATCCTACAACTATGTTTGTAGTTAAATTTGCAGATTATATTTGAAAAGTTGCAGTGGAATTATTAAGAGCATATTTAAGAAATTAGTGGAGCAATAAGGTGAATTTATTGTTACCATTTATAGTGCATCTATTAAGCACTATTCTAGTTAAACTATTAACTAGTTGCTCTATATTTGTTTGTGTTGATTAAGAAGCACAAAAAATATGCAGCACTTTAGTGGCCAAAAGAAGCCACCATTACAAGAAGAAAGGTGGAGTAGAAAAATCAACCATTGAAATCCTTTAAGTAAGCCTCAAATTGAGACCTTGGTAGTCTCAAGACTCAAGGAGAATAAAAGGATTCTTTCTTCAAGCACAAAGTGCAAGAATTCTCATTTTCAATAGATTGGATTTGCTATCATCCAAAAGAATCAAGAAGGATTATAAATATTATTCATTTTAGGTACAAAATTATATATTACAAAAGGCACCTCCTTTTTTCCTTGGAAGAACAAAGACATTACCATTTACAGGGGGGCAGAAGGACATTTTTCATCTAATAGGTTTGCAACCAAGAGAAGGAGCTATCCAAAGCTTACACAAGCAGTACATGTACAACCAAAAGGAAGAGCTACTAGAGAGATCACACGTACTTGTTCAAAAAATTTGCAGCTAGGTGAAGGATCCCATACGAACAACAGAGTTGCAACCAAAGAAAGAGCTACCAAAGAGCTCACACATCTAGGAGTTGAGGTGTTTAAAAATACCATTTTTATTTTGTCAGAATCAGCCCTATAATGCAACACATCACCTGCAATAGTGGAGACATTGGAAGAAGAAATTAACACTCATGCGTATGGAGAAAGAAGGATAGTATTCAATGAAGGATTATATATGTAAAATATGAAGTATTAGGTGTTCCAACTAGAAGCAAAGGAAGGAAGAAATCAATATTAGAAATCTGTAAATAAATGCAGAGAGAGAGGAAGCTATACCTAAGTTATCCATTGAAGCGAGCATCCACCAAGAGAAGAGATCGAAGTTGTGCCATAATATCATGAAGCTATCTAGCTGTAGCCATCCATCACCCTCTCCAAGCCAAATTGCAAAATAAAGCTTGCATACCAAGAAACAACAAGCTCACATAGGGTGCAAAGATAAAGGAGAAATTAGGGTTGCTTGGAGCATTAGAAAAAAGCTTACATGCACAAGCCACTTGGCATGAACTCTCTATGTCTACCAATGTTCAAGCGATCACCTAAAAGGAGTTACACTCAGTTGGAGGTCATTTATATTTGTTGTATGATACCACCAACCTCATCATTACCGAAGGAATATGTATCACCACAAAAGAAATAGTCATTACCAAAGAAATGATCACTGTCAAATAACACTCATCATTGTCGAAGGGAGATGGATCATAATGCTTCATGTGACACTTGTCACAAAGCCCATCCTTCTTAAGATGACAATCTGTGAGAGTGAAATACATAGTAGTAGAACACACTCAATAAAATAAAGGAGCAATCAAAACCAAGTTAATGCTTCAAGGTAAAACATCTATACATCATTCAATGATGTAAGAAAGATAGTAAAGACGTTATAAAACTAGAATTTGTAGAAGACCAACGAGATATATTTGAAGTTGTCAGATTTTAGAAGTGTTCAATTGCCAATAAAGGAATAAGTTTACTTCGGTCAAAGAGAGCTTTGAATTGCCCACAAGTGCTACACAACACGTAGCTATGGATCTCCTAATGTACAATAGTGAGGAACGATTGAGGTAAAATATTTATGCTTGTCTTAACATAAGGTTTATGGAGTTATAAGGAAATATATTAAACAATAATACTTTAGATTTTTTATTATTTGCAAAAGTTATCAAGGAGGAATAAGGGATATTTTTATTGTTAAAATAACTTGCAAATATTATTTTCTAATTTTTTCAAAACTTGGGAGTTATAAGAAATACAACATCAACCTTAGGAATTGGAAATTAGAAAACATTAATCAATCAAAGAGAGGTATTTACAGAGGTTTATTAAAAGTCTTCAAAAGTTGGTTTTTTATAGTGTTGTCTCAAAAACACTTAAAGAAAGGAAAATAAATACCAAATTCAAAACCTCTTCAAAGAATTAGTGCTTAGTTCAATAGGAGTAATAAGGAGATAAAAAAAAAGTTGTTTTTTGTATTTGCAAAATTTTACAAAATCAACTTAAACTTGAACTAAAATTTACAAAAGCACTATATTGATAATACATTCTATCCAAAACATCCTAGGGAGTCATAAGGCATTCTACAAAACTTGGTAATATTAGCATCAATAAAAAATTATCAAGTTCAAAATTTATTGGGTAGATGTAAGCTTACTACAAAACCTAAAACTTATTAGGTTTACTCTCATCAATTAAGGAGCTATAATAAATACTACAATTCTATTTTAAACCTCTCCAAATGGGTAAAGGAATGTCATACAATGAATGTAAAAATTAATCCAATGGTAACCAATTTAAAAATCATGAACACATGTGGTACATTAACTCTGGATCCAGTCATCATATGATAGGAAATATACAATGGTTTGACTATCTTAAAATTGCTAAAGGTTGCAGACTAAGAGTTGCAGATAGTCAAACATATCCTATACATGGATTTGGATGTGTAACACCAAGCAAATAATTTCCAAATATTCTACTACAGAAAGTATTGTATGTTCCTGGATTAACATTCAATCTCATCTCAGTAAGAAAATTAGTAGAAAACAACTATATGATTAACTTTGGATATATATGGGATAAATACATGTCTTAATCTGAATCAAGAAGGCATAAAAGAAACAGGTTAAATTCATGAAAATACCTACATCCTAGACTCAATGAAAAACACACAAGATATTATGATGTTTCAAAAATATGCTAACATATTTATAGAGGAACATGTTGAAGAAAATGAAGAACTAGTACACCAAAAAGGTAAGCACAAAAGGATCAAAAATAAAAATATGAGAGGATAATTGCATCATGCCCTACTCATTCATCAACAATCAGAACCATATGGAGATACTTGTAAAAGTGGATGGATAGAATACAAGGAAGATGAACAAGCCAAATATCATCCAATGAAGGAAGAAGCCTCAACTCTAGCTTACTCTGCATCATATGAAGACATAGATTACTTGTTGAAATTGAACACAAAGAATGTAGAGGAATAATTTAAAGATCAGAATGAATATGAAGATCCATATTGAATACCAAAAGTCTTCAGTACCCAAATAATGTAATATAGGGGGGTGTTAGAGTTAAAATCTATTACATCATTTGGATCATGTAAATGTACCTTCCTAGGTACATACTTAGGACATTAGATTACTTTAGGGGGAATTTATCTAGTTACTTCATGCAATGTAATAAATGCACTTGTCAATATGCAAGTTGTAAATGTGTAAGGTGTCCCTTGTACAACTAGGTATAGTGTTGGGCAAGGAATCTATATTCCATTATAAGATACCCTCATTGTAAGAGTTTGATAAGCAATTCAATAGATAGTAGTAGGAGTATTGGGTGACTCCATTAGTTATGGAGCACATTATGATTCTGTAGCATCTTGCATGGAGTGTCCATTTCCTCCATAGCAATATTGTATTCATTTCCATAATTTTTATTTATAGTATATTTCAAAAATCTTGTGAGTTTACTTTCTTTCATATTTCTGCATCTTGTGATTGCCATATCTCATTGTGATCTACCTCAAAAGCTAACAGTCACAAATGCTACATATGTTAGTCTTGTTGAAAGGGTATTCCTATAAGGCATGTTTCTACCTACACCTTGAATAATATATGGCCTATGGTTCAGTGGCTCAACTTTAGCTTGTAATTCATACAATGTTGTGTTTAGATGTAGGAGAATATTGGTTTTAAAATTAGTAAACTCTTCCATTAATTCTCCTATCTTGTTACCACTCTTTCCTTCTCAGTGTTTACGAGTTCTTCCCCTTATATGGGAATAATTCCTACATAATTCCATAATATTAGGAAGGTCTAATTTGTTCACATCACCTTTCCCCATGAGGTTTAGGACATCCCTTGATTCATCTTGTAATCCTCATAAAAATATTACTTTGATGAGTTCTTGGTCCATCCTTTCCCCACATCATCTTTGAATGAAGATGAATCTATCTAAACAATCTTCAAGAATTTCATCCCTATTTTGTTTCATCCTAAATAGTTCTTCTTTTATGTCTTTAACATGGTAGCATTTTTGGTATTTTTCTACAAAGACCCTTTCCATATCATCCCAACTTGAATGGAATATGGGGGCAATGCCATAAACCATCACATGGTTGAGTCTTTAAGTGTGGAGGAAAACAATTTGAATTTTTGGTTGTTGGTTCCATAATCATAAGTTTGACATATGATCTTATATTCAAATAAAAACTGATATAGGTCTTCTAACATAGTCCCCCCAAATATAGGCAAGTTTGATGGAGAGATAAATTTTATAGGTGCTTGTGTGTTAGGGTCTAACAGGATAGGATATATGAATGTCCTAATGATGTTACAACCCTATATGATATAGCATGTATTATTATGTTCATACCCATCCTCTTGTCTCTTTGCCATCATATTTTTCCAACAAAAATTATAAATCCTATGAAATGCTTCAGGCAATACTAAATAATCTAGTGTGTGCAATGGTGAAATTCTTGTACTTTCATCTCCTTCACTTGTATGGGATGAATCTATTAAAATTATATAATAATCTGGTACAACCTCTAAATATAATTTTTGTCCACCTATGGCTTATTGGGGGTTCTTTTTAACAAATCTACCATTCTTATCCCTAGGTCTATTCATACATCCTAACTTATCAAACACATCATTTTTATATCACCTCTACCTTTCCTTTTCAACACCAGTATTTTTTGCTTGGTTTTAGATAATTAATCTCTTATTGGCTTAAGGTATAAATAAGGACACTAAGTATCCTAATTTATGAAATTAACCTTAACCTATCCTAGTGAACACTAATGTCAATAATGACCAACTAAGAAGGTATGCTTTAACCCCTACGACTAATCAATTTTATAACCAAGTAAAAATGTTTTGATATTGGATATTCAATAGGTTCTTAGAATAATCCTAGCAACACCATGTTTCCCAACAATAGTGCCAAAAAGTGATAGGTTTTATATACCCCACTTAAATTCATTATTGAATTTGAGGTGGTGTTTGAAGGTTGTATGTGCCAAGAATGGTTTAGGTAAGGTCATATCTAGGTCTTCTACTCTAGAGCATTGAAAAGACAACAAGAAAACTCACTCTAGCAAGAAAAACAAAGGATTGTGGTAATAAACATCAAAGGCTATAAATGAAATTAATCACAACATAAAGGAAAGAAAGTGCAATATAAAAAGTTAAACTTAAACAACTATTTTATCTTATCATAAAATGCAGGAAAAAACAATCTGATTTATGCTACAACTATACCAAAAAATACATGTAAAAGAAGTACCTTCCATCTCACCTAGAGTGGGCCCTTTCTCTATAGCGGTGTAGAAATAAAAAGTCTAAATAAGCTCACATCAAAAAAATATTTCAACAACTCAAATCAACATTTTATTGTAGGTATAAACAATAATAGTATCTCTTCACAAATTATAGCAAGTAATAATCACAATCACAACATTATCATAGCGGAAGATAACCTAGTACATATAACTAGATCTCTATTTATAAGAAGAGAAAAAAATCCTCCTCTTTTCTTAGTTACTAGGATGTTATTATTGGAGTATATTACATGATTTGGTACATGCTAATGTACCCCCTTGGAACCTTCATGGTACAATTATAAATAATATATTAGGGTTGAGTCATAGATTAGAGTGTGAGTTATATGTCCCATTTTATGTAAGTGTGTGTGTAGGAAATGCACAAGTATCATGTAAAGTTGTAATGTATAGGAAATGCACAAGTGTCATGTGAGTTAGTGTGCAAGTGTAAGTTGAGTCTATGTGCACAAGTGTCTTATATGTAAGAGTGCAAATATGTAATGTAAATATGTGCATAAGTATCTTAGGTTAGAGTGTGCAAGTTATGGGAGTGCAAGAGTCATGTATAGGTGTGCATACAATATAGAGTCAAGTTTCATCAAGTATGCAAGTGTCAAATAGATAAGCCAAGAATCATGAGACTTGGAATATGGAAAGGAATAGTCAAGTATACAAAGAGTCATTCTACTATGGATATATTACTCCATAGATTGATCATATCATATCACATTACAAAGAAAAGTGAGCATTATTATCATATTTTTAAGATAAAGAGGAGTAATAAATATTGCATACATTTTGAGCAATTAATATTGTAAGTTGTTCTACATGCTTAGTACATGTATGATTTAGGCTATTTACATTCATATTGTTGCTTATTATTGAATGTTATTTGATATATTATTAGCCTTGATTTACATATTAATTTGCTCATATTGCTCTACTCATATCTTATATTGACCTTATTATATTGTGGTTATATTTTATAATATCTTATGGTATTTAACCTATGATATTTGTGGTAGTATTAGTATTTAAAAATCCATCAATTGCAACAACAACATATCTGAAAAACCTTCAGTAGGTATGGACAAAAGTAGGTGTAACAAATTCTAATTTAGTTATACCCATATTCATCGAATCTCAATTGCCATGGTTGCAATGCTAAAAATAGAAAATTTTGATTTTAGGATAGTTTCACCATACCTATACATGAAAATGAATTTTTCTTGACTTGAGAATGGTTACTAGTTGTGCTAAGTCAACAAGTAGTTAACCATTTATTGATGGTATCATAAATGGATGGTAAAACAATAAATTGTTGGTTGGAACAACAAGGATAAGATTTTATAGGTGTTCAATGCCATTAGTATCCAACCACATCCTCTCTTACCTTCAACTACCATGTCTAGATCCACCTAGTCTTCCTAGAATATGGTGCCAGTAAGGCACTATCATATCCAATGTTATTCAACTGATGTCATGTCTGGTACCAATTGTGTAGTTGTGCATTTGGTGCCTATTGCAGTCTTTGTTTTGGGTTCCAGGTGAATTTTTCTCCAACATTGACTTCCATGTTGTCCTTAGTGATCCAGACATTAAGTCTCAAACTTGATAACTTTATTTTATTCCCTAAATCTTGGTATTAATCAACAAAATATTTACTTTTATTCCTCTTTTGCATATAATATGATACTTCCTATTTTAGTAATATATTAAACATAATTATCATATTTAATTAAGCACTAATGCAAATTATGAAGCAAATAATAGTCAAATAGTGCAATAAGAAGACAAAAAGGGTGTACAAAATGAGGTATTTTTGAGCCTCATCAATAATATCAAGACCCCCCTCATATATCTTAGGTTTATCTTTGTTGTCATTATCATTGTATATTTTTTAGACTGCTTATAAATTGTGATGAGAATAAACTTGTTGGGATTCAAAGAATAAGTACAAACATTAAATATGTTATAAAGGACATAAGGGTCATGTAATAGGATGAAAAATGAGGATAGGGTCTAGAGGATTTCTACCTAAATTTTATATTATTTTGTAAGATAATATTCCTTTAAAATATTGGTTGTTGATATAAAATTATTCTATATTATTAGATGGGTCTATTGTCAAATTTCATAATACTTTCAAAATTGAGTAAAAGTATAACATTCACCACAAGTCATATGCAAAAAGTTAGAGAAGTAAATAAAAAGGGATCAATAGACAAATAGATAAAGTAGAAAAGTGGGGTTCCCATGGGTATCCAAATAATAAATTGCATTGATGTCACACTGATGGAATGGATCAATAAGTTGAGAGGTAGTTATACCAAATACTCAATACATATAAATTACATCATCCAATCCAATAAGGCTTTAATATTTCCCATGGGGTCTTAGGGTGATTGGTAGGGGTGATGAGTTTCACACCATAAACCAATATTCCAATCCCATAGATAAACCTTCATATTTATCAAATGGTATTACCTCATTTTATGTGGGGTATTTGAAAATAATGAAACAATAAAATTTTTAAAGGATGCAAGAGAGATGTGATGTCTATAGTAATCAGGATCAACAATGTTGTGAAGGAGAACATTTTGATAATCAATTTCAAGGAATCATGGGAAGATGATGGTGAAAATTTTATCGCAAATAGTTAGGGATTGAATTCATGCAGTTTTTAGCCATTAATTTCTTCCAATCTTAAGACTTCAAACAAAATGGGAGCCTCCACTGCAAGGTTTTTTATAATTAAATTTTGATGGTGCTTCAAAATGGAATCTAGGTATAGAAAGTGTTGGTGGTATTTTTTGAATTGAAAAAAAAGAAGTGGTATTATTGTATGCTAAGAATCTTGAAATTCAATCTAATCATTTTGCTGAAACTAGAGCTTTGTTTCTAGGCATTAGGCTGATTGATAGAATTGGAGTTAAAAATATCATCATAGAAGGAGATTCATTAAATATTATCAACCTAATAAAGGGTAATCAGGATTCAAATTGGGACATAAATGATATGATTCAGGAGGTTAGACTACAAATTAGGAATTTGGAAAATGTGCAAATTGTACATATCTACCGAGAAGGCAATAGGGCTACATATTGGGTAGCCAATTGGAAAATTCATAATGAAGAATATGTAATATTGGAATATAATTTTCCATAATAAATTATGGAAATTAGCAATAATGAATTTCAAAGTACAGTTACTTGATATAATAATTAGGAAAAGGTATTCACAAATGCAGGATAGTAGAGAATGTAAAATAAATAATTGTTAAGCATTTGTGTCAGTGTTGTGTTTCTATTGTTAAGTTTTTGACTAAGTTGGATTTATATAGTATAAGATGATATAGGTTATGTGGGCTGTATTTTCAAATTGGTGACTCACTTTATGTCATATATTAGACTTTGTATCAAAGTATCATATTTTTTTATGAAAATGTAAAAGGGTTGGGGCCCTTTCAAAAACCCCTTCCTCCAACATAATAAAAATAATCTCAAATGATTATATTCCTCAACTTTCATGGAGGAGATACAAGTTTAAATATTTCCAACAGTATATGTACAGTTACAAGCTATTAGAATACCACTATATGGTCATGATCTAATATGAGCGGGGGTCATTTCAATCCCATTTAACCAACTAGAAAGACATAAGAATTTAAGGTTAATTATAAATTATAAGGGTAACGATGATAGTGGTTTAACGGAGGTTGCTAGGGCTTGATACATCAAATCATAATAAAATACATTAGATAGTGAATTTTTGTAGGTTTACATAATGATTACATCACAGATTGTTAGCCATGGTCAATGATATCACATTATATTTACTTTGATACCCTAATAATCTAATCTGACGATCCAAAGAGAGAGACATCAAATATGATAGCATATCTCACATAGTGGATGCTATAATGGGTAAATTTTATTTTATAATAGGAGAAATCATCTAAATATTCTTATTTGGAAATTTTATCTTGACTTCAAAAGTATTCTTCAATCTTCTATAGTCTTGCTATGTAAGTCTTTATTGAGTATTCCTTCCCTTCTACAATAATCACATGGAATTGACTTCTTAATACTTGTCTTTAGACTATTAAGCCTTAGCCTTGTTGGTCACGAATCTGCCACAAGAAAGGATTTTTATAGAAAATGCACCCTAGACCCGGCCAACATTGAAAGGCTAGGAGAAAGAAATGTCTCCCAGACCAATCTCTAGAGTGGGCTAGTTCCCTTACTATTCTAAGCTTGTTTTTAGATCAAAGTTACAGGAAAGGAATTGAAAATATGCAGAAAGAAACGGGAAATATGGCTG
This sequence comes from Wollemia nobilis, assembly GCA_028583015.1. Taxonomy (NCBI): domain Eukaryota; kingdom Viridiplantae; phylum Streptophyta; class Pinopsida; order Araucariales; family Araucariaceae; genus Wollemia; species Wollemia nobilis. The sequence goes on from JAQPPZ010016890.1 coordinate 11,406,592, forward strand.
TAGGCCGAATTTATCTAATCGGAAAATAACAATAGTAGATAACTCTAAGTACGCAAATAGCAAATAATAGAATACAGTGATGTGATTCACTCACAACCTTGCATAGATGACCTCTAAAATAACATTCCATAACTCACTCCCTTACTAGCAAATGTTAAAACTCAATACATAATTAAAACTAAATAGCAAATAAGAAATGCGAGCACAAATTAGGAATGCAGAATGCAGAAGGGACAATATACAGAAAATCGCTTGTGAAACCAGAGAACCGAATGTCTTATATTCATGCAAAGTACTTGAAAAGCTTTCAGCAAAAGTATCTCTCACTCCCGATACTTGCTCTTGAGATTTACATTGATTTATATAGAGGTCTTGCCTCTTTGCAGCATTAAAAACTTACAACGGACCTCCTTGAGATCTACAAATTATGCAACAGAAACAAGGAAATGATATCCTTAAACAGCCTCGAAACAATCAGAAATTAAATGCCATATGGAAGAGTCGATCGCCTTCATTAAATTGTTGTTCTTGGAAATGTGCATGAAACCGTTAGAAAAATCACAAACAGCAGCTTCGAATCCTAGAAATATTCAATTCTGGTAGCTTGGGTGCGTTATTCTACCTTGATCGCATCGAAAAGCAACAATAAATTTAATTTTGGACTGCTTTGAATCATCGAAACTCACAAAACTGCATCGGACCGTTCGAACTGCTTTCTGGCACGAAATTGTAACAGGTCACGAAAACGCGACATGTCACGAAATTGCGACGTCTTTCTGCTTCGTACGCTTCTACCACTTTGAACCCGTGAAAAACAAACATGTCATGAAATCGCTACACATTCGGCTTCTTTATCTCCTTCGCTACCCTTAACCGCGAAAACACAACGCTGCGCGATTTCGCTACAATTTTTGTCTTCGGCTCTATCTTCCCTTTTGCGTCACGAAAATCCGACATGTCACGATTTCACTACCACTTTTTTGCATGCTGTACGGCCTTTCTTCTAGGTCGTGAAAATGTGACACTTTTGCCTCTGTGTTTCTTCGACTTCCACCATGTCGCGATTTCGCTACAAGTTTTGTTTCTTTGGACTTTGTTGTTTGCCAATTGTGAAAATGGAACATTGCATGATTTTGCTACCTTTCTCCGCACTTAGTCTCTTTTCAATAATGTGTCGTGAAATCGCTACCATTTCTTGCCTTCTATATGGTTCTCACTTTATGTCATGATTTTGCGATGTCTTCGCCTTGCTTGAACGTTTTCTCAAAAGCGTCGTGATATCGCTACGATTTTCTGCCTTAGACTCTTTTTCTTCACTTGAACCGTGCAAACGGAACACATAGCAATTTCGCTACAATTCTTTGCTTAGTTGGGCCTCATCATTCAATTGGCATGAAATCGCAACCATTTTACACCTTAAGACTTTCTGCCTACCTACGTCACAAAAACGTGATGCGTCGCGATTTCACGACGTCTTTGCCCTTATGTGCCTTGTGTCATATTGTGTCATGATTTCGTGACAACTTTGAGTTTCATCGCCCTTGGATTAGTTTTGTCGTGATTTCATGACAACTTTGTCACTCTGCCCTCCATTGACCATTTTGACCACGAAAATCTAACACGTCGCGATATCGCGATGGTTTTTCGACTTGGCTCTCCATGCTATTTTTTTGTCACGATTTCGCGACAGTCTTCGGACTTAGTCATTTTTTGCCTCAAAACCTGTAGAGGAGTTAGAATTTCAATAGCTTATGCAAGAATAATAAATGATCAAATAAATGTGGCAAAAATGCCAACATTCTTTGTGGCTCACGGGGTATACAGTTCTTCTGTATGCAAGAATCCCAGGCCTGAATCCATTGGGCAACAGAGTCATGAAAACTTAGAACAGAAAGCTAGCTACTGGAGTACATCTCAATGGATTGCTGCAACAAATTTTGTTGAATAACAAAAACTGAAAGAATCTGCATTTAGCTCAACTAATCATGGAATGGAATGGAAATGAATGGAATGAGATCCTACGAATGCGCAGGCGGTGAAATGCGAATGGAATGGTGATATGGTGGAATGATGGAGGGATGTGGTAGACAACAACATAATGCTTCTGTGCTACCAGCTGCGATGGAAGGGGAATGGAAGTAAATGAAATCATAGAATGGAAGTGAAATAATAAAAAAGGGTGTGAACTATGGATAAACTGTGATAAATAAAAATGACATAAAACTTAGAAGAAAGGGATAAGAAGAAGCGGGAATAACAGGAAAGGGGAAAAGAAACAACAGCAGTGGCATTTTTTTACTGTAGAAGAAAAGGAGTAGAAGAAGGAGGAAAATGAAGAAAGGAACGGAAAAAAGGGAAGGGGAAAGAAGAAATTGATAGGAAGCCACCAACTGCTGGGAAAGAAGAAGAAAAAAGAAAGAAAAACATGTACCTGCGGGCTCGCATGCAAAAAGAGCCGAAGTGGACAAATGAAAACAATACTCTCTTTTTTTTTTTTTTTCTTTTTTTTTTTTTTTTTTTTTTTTACTATGTACAAGGTTTACGACATGATTGGCATGTCGCCACCACAAACCCAGTCTCAGAGGGTTATTTGGTAAATCGACAGTGTCCTAACCAGATCTGATCATACTTGAGTCGGTTCTTGAAGTTGGGATGACCTCTTCCTAAAGTTATCTATGTTGCAGATAGAGGCAAGTTATTATGCATGCCAGTACCCACACAGTTGACAAATAATGGAGCAAAGAAATTTACCACATGACGGGCTCCTGTAGGTACTAGTTGTAGTAATGCCTGAAGCCAATGCCACCATCTTGAAGGGTTCCCTAGTTGTGGACTGAGAACAGGTTCCTCCAACTCCTGGATCCGATCACAAAAATTGTCCAGCAACAGTCCTTTCTCCAGGATCTCTTCAGACTCTTCCTCTTGATTCGGCATGCTCAATAGGTTTTGGCTGAATACTTGCATGTTGTGCACAGTGCCCTCTTGGTGCTCAGGTCCTGGAACTTGAATCTATTCCTCTCCTTGGCCCATCTCCTGATAGACATTGCAAGCAACCATATGGTTCATTATTGGGAAAGTACTTACATGTTGCCATCGTTGGCTTTGGATGAAATCTAGCTCTTGAGCTCCACATAGCTACATCTCAGGTCTCTACACAGTATGTGGGATCTAACATGATGCATACTGCATAGGGTAGACAGGGGTGGTGACTATCGAATAAGGTAATGGAGTTTCCTCCCACGGTAATTTTCCTGATAGGAGCAGAAGTTGTTTCACTCGCACTGCTTCCTCAAAGATTTGAGGGAATCTACATTCACTTGATTGCAGCAAGAGGAGGCCTATGTTAGAATGGAAAGCTCGAACATAGAAGAGGTGGGCTTGGGTGGGTGTCGGTCGGATCTTCTCTAGAATTCTCTTCCAGCTTCTCAAGAATCGGACATTGAAGTCTGTGATGCTCTCTAGAGGTGCTCTTGTGATGTACATTAGGAGCTGAAAGGGATCCTGAGAGCCGTTAAAGGGATCTTCATCAAATCTTCTGATTAGTGCTCCTGCTAGATCATCCCATGAGCTGATGCTTTGACGCCCGAGCAGTCTATACCACTGCAATGCCCTTCCTTCCAGAGACAAGACCAGAAGTCTGATCATGACATCCTCATGATTTATGCCATGGATGGTTGACAAAGTAGCAACATCTTCAACATGCTCCAGAGCCATGCCCTCGGTGCCATCATATTTTGCTAGGGCCTTCAGGGCACCTCTGGGAATCTCGTGCTGAATTTGGAGATTCAGAGGGCCAGGATCATCCCATCTAGGACAAACCCTTGCCATTATAGTAGTGGTCTGCGAGATCATGGCTATCGCCATTAAGTCAGAGTCGCCAAGTGAACATTCTTTTAGCTTGATAAGGCAGGTGTCTACGATTAAGAAATTTGGATCTTCAACTCAGCAAAGTCGCCAGATGAACTTACAAATCTTCGCTATGAGGTCAAGACAGCTCATCGAAATCTTGAGACCTCCGAGTATGAAACAATAAAACAATTAGTTTCACAAATTATGGATCTTTTGAGACAGAAGAAGTTTGTCCCACCGGGTGTGCCAAAAACTATTGGTCATGAATCTGCCACAGGAAAGGATTTTTATAGAAAATGCACCCTAGACCCGGCCAACATTGAAAGGCTAGGAGAAAGAAATGTCTCCCAGACCAATGTCCAGAGTGGGCTGGTTCCCTTACTATTCTAAGCTTGTTTTTAGATCAAAGTTATAGGAAAGGAATTGAAAATATGCAGAAAGAAACAGGAAATATGGCCGTAGGCCGAATTTATCTGATCAAAAAATAACAATAGTAGATAACTCTATGTACACAAATAGAAAATAACAGAATACAGTGACGTGATCCACTCACAACCTTGCACAGATGACCTCCAAAATAACATTCCAGAATTCACTCCCTTACTAGCAAATGTTAAAACTCAATACAGAATTAAAACTAAACAACAAATAAGAAATGCGAGCACAAATTAGGAATGCAGAATGCAGAAGGGAGAATATACAAAAAATCGCTTGTGAAACCAGAGAGCCGAATGTCTTATATTCATGCAAAGTACTTGAAAAGCTTTCAACAAAAGTATCTCTCACTCCCGAAACTTGCTCTTGAGATTTACATTGATTTATATAGAGGTCTTGCCTCTTTGCAGCATTAAAAACTTACAATGGACCTCCTCGAGATCTACAAATTATGCAACGAAAACAAGGAAATGATATCCTTAAATAGCCTCGAAACAATCATAAATTAAATGCCATATGGAAGAGTCGGTCGCCTTCATTAAATTGTTGTTCTTGGAAATGTGCATGAAACTGTTAGAAAAATTGTGAACAGCAGCTTCGAATCCTAGAAATATTCAATTTTGGTAGCTTGGGCACGTTCTTCTACCTTGACCGCATCGAAAAGCAACAACACATTTAATTTTGGACCGCTTTGAATCATCGAAACTCATAAAATTGCATCGGACCGTTCGAACTGCTTTTTAGCACGAAACTGTAACAGGTCACGAAAACACGACATGTCGCGAAATCGTGACGTCTTTCTGCTCCGTACGCTTCTGCCACTTTGAACCCACAAAAAACAAACATGTCGTGAAATCGCTACACATTCGGCTTCTTTATCTCCTTCGCTACCCTTAACCGCGAAAACACAACGCTGCGTGATTTCGCTACAATTTTTGTCTTCGGCTCTATCTTCCCTTCTGCGTCACAAAAATCCGACATGTCACAATTTCGCTACCACTTTTCTGCATGCTATACGACCTTGCTTCTAGGCTGGGAAAACATGACACTTTTGCCTCTGTGTTTCTTCGACTTCCACCATGTCACGATTTCGCTACAAGTTCTGTTTCTTTGGACTTTGCTGTTTGCCAACCGCAAAAATGGAACACTGCGTGATTTCGCTACCTTTCTCCGCACTTAGTCTCTTTTCAATAATGTGTCACAAAATCGCTACCATTTCTTGGCTTCTGTACGGTTCTCACTTTCTGTCGTGATTTCGCGACGTCTTCGTCTTGCTTGAACGTTTTCTCAAAAGCGTCACGATATCGCTATGGTTTTCTGCCTTAGACTCTTTTTCTTCACCTGAACTGTGCAAACGAAACACGTAGCGATTTCGCTACAATTCTTTGCTTAGCTGGGCTTCATCATTCAACTGGCACGAAATCGCAACCATTTTACACCTTAAGCCTTTCTGCCTACCTATGCCGCGAAAATGCGACACGTCGCGATTTCGCGATGTCTTTGCCTTTATGTGCCTTGTGCCATATTGTGTCGTGATTTCATGACAACTTTGAGTTTCATCGCCCTTGGCTTAGTTTTGTTGTGATTTCATGACAACTTTGTCACTCTGCCCTCCGTTGACCATTTTGACCACAAAAATCTAACACGTCGCGATATCACGACGGTTTTCCGACTTGGCTCTCCATGCTGTTTTTTTGTCGCAATTTCGCGACAGTCTTCGAACTTAGTCATTTTTTGCCTCAAAACCTGTAGAGGAGTTAGAATTTCAACAGCTTATGCAAGAATAATCAATGATCAAATAAATGTGGCAAAAATGCCAACAAGCCTCTACCACTTTGAAGTCCTTGGGATGCACTTTTATCTAAGAAAGTACTCCATAATTCTTCATAACAACCTCAAAATTAATAAGAGAAAATATAACATCAAGGGTTATATGATGTCATTCATCCATAGTCATTAAATTCAATTAAATCACTAATTCAATAATATAAAAGGCCAAATTAATATTGGTAAGAACTATAGACATCCAAATTTGATGCACTTTAGTCCTCCTTAACCCTCATCCACCAGCCTTCTAAATCCACCCTCCTCATGCCCCAATCTATTGGAAATGATGACACTCTTGGGGAATTAGTATTTGTTATAAATATTCAAACAACACAAAAATATCTCTAATAGAATGGGCTCAAAAAATTCTCTCCAAAAAGTATAAATATACCCCTACAATAATTTACAAGGATTTCCCTAGCCCTTGCATCAAGCACCAGGGGACTTCTCCTACCCCTAGTTCCAAGCACTAGGGACCTCTCTTACCCTTGGTGTCGAGCACTCCAACACCAAGCACTAGGGACCTATATTGCCCCCAATGCTAAGCATTGGGGATTTATTTTACCACCAACACTAAGAATTAGGGTTTCCTATTTTATGACGTCAACTATTGTGAACCCAATAAATTGCACACTCATGTGATCAACCAAATATTGACCTTTAGTAGATTGAGAACCAATGTTTTATTTATGAAACATGTTCCTCTTCTAAAACTCCATTAAGTTATTAAATACCAATCCTACAATATTTAGATACACTAGTTCATGGAGACCCTCCACCATGCCACATGCATCATGCATCCTACCTGTATCCAACACACTTTCATGTAAACTTTGATTGACTTGGCACAACCCCACTAGATGAGTTGGTATATGAATCTAGGTGATGAGCAATTAGTCATGCATTTTTCAAGGATGGATGTAGTTATTGTCTAATCAAGCAAATCCCAACTAGATAATATTGCATTTACTAGGTAGTTGATGATGTATCACTCTAATGTAAATATGTAGAAACTCATCAACATGTCTTGACTAAACCCTATTAAATAATGGTCCTATTAAAAAATAAAATCAAATGATACTTAAATTGATAATATTTCACTTGTAGACAACCATATCCTTAAAATGTGTTATGCATCAACCTAGGGCAACGAACCTTGAATTATTTTATAAATACCCCCTCTTTGAAGAGGATTTCAATAATAGGACAATATTATGCTATTGCAAATATTTATTTAACTATAATCACTTTAGAGTCATGTCATCTCTATTGTCAAAGGCTCCTCCCTCATCTCAACATGTTCAAGAACCACCAATTAGTAGCAGAGAAAGGGACAGCTCAAATTTGGGCCACCTATTGGTCATATTTTATTTGTTGGTACCAACACTTTTGGAAAATATCTTTGATCATCATTGTGTCTATTTTATTATGCCTAGTCAGTAGTACCATTAGTCCATATTTCACATTTTTGCATTCTAGTTGACATGTTCCTGTACTACTAGACTAATTCACCTTACTATTTTATTGTATATTACACTTTGCATCTACTTTAAAGCATCCTATCATAATTAAATCTCATAACTTTATAATATTTTTCCTTTTTCTTGTGTCTATGTTAGCTAAAGGAGACTGCTACAAAATTGTAAGATAAGTTTTTGCATTCTATATATGTATTTATTGCAAATATTTTATATCAACTTAAAGGGAATTGAGGTTTGATTGACCAAATCAAAAAATATATTTGTTCTCCTCAAATTCTAATAGACCCATATTCACTAATATTTGGTTTTGTCTTATTTTTCTCTCCTACATTATTCCTTTTGCAAGTCTCTCTAGCATTATTAGCATCAAATCAAAATAGATAGACTATAGAAATTCATAGATGTTATGGCAAGCTTTCTTTAGCTACCAGAATAAGGTGATCTTGTTCTATTGTGTAACCTGATTGACCTCTTTAGTGTCTTAGGTGTATTTGCTATTTGCCTCATCATGTTTTGGTAGCTTACAAATCAAGAGTAGTAGTTTGAGCTATAGAAAGAAAACAACATTGTTATTGTTTCTATTGTAGTCAAGCAATTTTGAAACACACATAGTTGCATTTAGGTTTGTGTATGTTGTTGTATTCCTTTCTCATCCTATGCTATAAAAATAGAAAAAATATTTTAGATTCTTGTATCACATGAAAATAAAAATGATCTAGTTTAGGGTCTACTCTTGCATGTCTTACATGTTTGCATCATTTTATCAATTTTTAGGTTGATAACGGGTAGATCAATAATTTTAGAGGATAGACATACGTGCTTATTAATTCATACATAAATCATAGTGTAAATTTTATATATATGTATACCATATACATATTGAAGTGATGAGGTTTTTTTACCTCACATTTTGGTGAACCCAACATGAACACCTATGTGGGTCTTCAAGATTTCTTGACCTTAAAACCTATCCTAATAAATATAAAATACCACACTTTTAATAAATACCACATAACTTATTTTTATGTAATTTATCCCACATTAACAAATACTAACAAGAACATAATCAATTACTCGTTATATTAAGGGTTGTAAACGACCCTTTAAACAACCACTATATGAATATTGAGACTATATGATGGCAAGCCGAGATTCACACAACAAAGTTCACAATAATTTTTCAATTAAATTGCTTAATACAGTTTTTACAGTCGTCTTTCCAGGCATACAGCTCTCCCCCTTAATCCCGAACTCACCATCCCCTTTCTTACATTTTTCTCGAGTTTTTATCGAGGCCTCGATCCTCCAGGCAATTAATGCCCTGCCTAACAAAATTTCCAGTTCGTTTTCCCTCCCGGTCGAGTTTTTCAAATTTTTGCCATAAATGGGCAACTGCCCGATCCACCATGACGCTTGCATTGATGGCCTCCCTTAACCTGCACCGGCCGCTTTGTTCAGGCTGTCCTCTGTACTGTTGTCTCCTCCATAAAGCCATCACCTGTAATTGTTGTGTTTCCAGAAGTAAATAAATAAAAAGAATGCGTGGCCGACACCTCCCTTATCAATCTACGTGACCCTCATCTTTGTTTTCATACACGTAGCCGACCGCGTGTAAATCTGGCCATGCCTTCTCCTTGTCGCAATATATTTGATACACGTGCCCTTCACAACTGTCATGCTACACGTGGCTGTCCACGTGTCAAATTCGGCCTTGCTCGACCGTCCGCTTATTCTCTTTTGGGCCTTGTCTTCTCCTGGCCGCGATATCGCGACAGGTCACGAAATCGTGACATGTCGCGATATCGCGACCAAAAGCGCCTCTCCTTCGCTGAAGCCTTTTGGGGTCACGATTTTGTGACCCCCACTCTCCCTTTTGCCTTGCCTTGTCTGCTATCTTCTTTAACTTTGAAGCTATCAAAATTTAAGCCACGTTTCAGTCTTTAACTAGCCACGATATCGCGATAGGTCGCGATATTGTGACCTGTCACGATATTGTGACGGTACCTTCTCCTTCGCCTTTGCTTTGACAATCGTCGCGATATCACGATGTCATGATATCGCGACGGCACCTTCTCCTTTGCCTTTGCTTTAACAATCGTCGCGATATCGCGACGTCGCGATATCGCGACGGGACTTCACTTTCCACCTTGCTCCGAACTAAGGTCGCGATATCACGACGTCACGATATCACGACGTCGCGATATCGTGACGAAACTGGCCCAAGCCCTGCCCAAGCCTTTGAGGTCGCGATTTCGTGACCCCTCCCCTTGCTTCAAGAAACTTACTCCCTTTGCTCCACAAAACTTCCCCCTTGGAAAAACCGAAAATAAATCAAAATGCAAAGTACTTAGAAAAATTAGAAAAATTTTGGAAGATGCAAGATTGCTCTACTGTCACCGGATGCTCCTGCATCAGACACCCGAGGTAAAATAAAAAAGTGATCCTCACTTCTATTTTGTTAGGGGAAGACCCAGGCGGTCAACCTCCATCTTTGACAACCAAGTTGCATCTTCAATAGGTCTGCCCTTCCACTTTATCAAATATTCAGAATACTGTTTGTTTCTGGTGCTTCTGCCTTCACGAGTGTCCAATATTTCCTCGACCTCGTCTGTGGTTGGAGTAGATGCTGGAATTTGCCATAATTCTGCACTTGGTACCTCTGTACTCTCTCCCTCATGATATTCCACTAGATCTGAAATATTAAAAATAGGTGAAATATCAAGCCAACTTGGCAATTCCACTTCATATGCATTCCCTGACTCCCGTTTTCCCAGTATTCTGCATGGCCCAAACTTCTTCATCTTCAATTTGTTATAAGTCTTGGCAGGAAATCTCTCCTTCCTGAGATGCACCATGACCTCATCTCCTACTTTGAACTCCTTGAACCGCCGCTTCTGGTCTGCCCTTGTCTTATATTGAGTATTCATTTTTATAATTTGTTTCCTTACTTCTTCATGCAGACTTTTCATATGTTCCGCAAATTCTTCTGCCTCGGCACTGCACTTTTCTCTCTTGTCCAACTTTCTCAGTTCAGACACATTTCTCGGGCTGTTCCCATATATTATCTGGAATGGAGATTTATTTGTGCTCTTATTGACTGAACTGTTATACGCAAACTCCGCCTGCGGTAAAACTAAATCCCATCCCTTGGGTTGATCTGCTATCAAGCATCTCAGCAAATTACCCAGGCTTCTATTCACCACCTCTGTCTGTCCGTCAGTCTGTGGGTGGTATGCAGAACTGAATTTCAGATCTGTCTTCAACTTCTTCCACAAAGTTCTCCAGAAATACCCAACAAACTTTGTATCTCTGTCAGAAACTATGCTTCTTGGTAGACCGTGAAGTCGTACCACTTCCTTGAAGAATAACCCTGCAATGTGAACTGCATCACTTGTCTTCTGGCAGGGAATAAAATGTGCCATTTTGGAGAATCGGTCAACCACCACAAATACAGAGTCATTTCCCCTCTGTGTTCTCGGCAATCCAAGAATAAAATCCATGCTTATGTCCTCCCATGGCCTCTCAGGTACAGGTAATGGCTGGTATAATCCTGTGTTTTGCCTTACACCTTTTGCCATCTGGCATATTCTGCAACCTTGCACAAACTTCCGCACATCTTGCTGAAGTTGTGGCCAGTAGTAATTTTCCTCCACTAGGGCAATGGTCTTATCCCTACCAAAATGCCCAGCCAGTCCTCCGCTGTGCTTTTCCTTGATCAAGTTCTCCCGCATGGAACTCCTTGGAATGCATAATTTACTTCCCTTGAACAACATTCCATCTTGGATTAGGAAATCCAACCATTTTGTTCTGTCCACAGTAATAGGTGTTAAGCAAGCCGTCCAGGCTTCTGCAAAATCCGGATCTTCGGGGTACAAACCCTTCAGTTCTTCAAATCCCACTACTTCCACTGTCAATTTAATCAGTAAAGTCTGCCTTCTGCTCAAGGCATCTGCAACCTTGTTTGATTTCCCACTTCTGTGCTTCAGCACAAAGGTATAACTTTGGAGGAACTCCACCCACTTCATGTGCCTTTGATTCAGTTTTGTTTGACTGTTAATGTACTGTAAAGCCTGATGGTCAGTAAATAGAACAAACTCCTTTGGCAATAAATAGTGTCTCCACTTTTTTAGAGCCTGAACTATAGCATAAAATTCCTGGTCATAAACTGAATACTTTTTTCGAGCATCATTTAGCTTCTCACTGAAATAAGCAACAGGTCTGCCTCCTTGACTCAGTACAGCCCCTATTGCACTGCCACTGGCATCACAGTCCACCTGAAATACCTTGTCAAAGTCTGGGAGTGCCAAAATAGGCTGTTCTGTGACCTTTCTCTTTAATGCATCAAAGCTCCTTTCAGCCCCTAATGTCCACTTGAACTCCTTTTTATCCCCCCTCATTGTTTCTGTGAGAGGTGCACAAATGCTGCTGAAGTTCTTTATGAACTTCCTGTAAAAGCTGGCTAGACCATGAAATGATCTTACTTCTATTGTGCTTCTTGGGGTAGGCCATTCGATGATGGCTCTCACCTTCTCTGGGTCCATTTTTAGGCCTTCTGCTGAGATTACAAACCCCAGGTATACTAACTCTTTCTTGACAAAATTACACTTTTTCAGATTTATTAATAACTGCTCTTCCCGTAGCTTTTCAAAAACCCTCCTGATATGCACCAGGTGTTCCTCCAGTGTTCTGCTGAATATCAATATATCATCTAAATAAACAATGACAAACTTTCCCAGAAACTCTTTTAGTACTTCATTCATCAGCCGCATGAAGGTACTAGGTGCATTGGACAGCCCAAATGGCATGACCAACCACTCATACAAGCCTTCTCTTGTCTTGAAGGCTGTCTTCCACTCATCTCCCTCTCGGATACGGATCTGATGATAACCACTTTTTAGGTCAATCTTCGAGAAGTACTCAGCTCCACTTAAACAGTCCATGATATCATCCATCCTTGGCAATGGGAATCTGTATTTGATAGTGATTTTGTTGATGGCCCGTGAATCTGTACACATTCTCCATTCTCCATCCTTCTTTGGCGCCAGCACTGCAGGTACTGCGCATGGACTCAAACTTTCCCGAATCAATCCCTTCTCCAACAATTCTTGGACCTGCCTGTTTAACTCCTCAGTCTCTACAGGCGTCATTCTGTGTGCAGCTTTATTTGGCAAACTCGATCCTGGCACCAAATCTATATGGTGGCTGATTTTCCTTACTGGGGGTAAACCCTCAGGCACATTATCAGACACAATATCTGGAAATTCCTCCAGCAGATCTAGGACTTCTGCTGGGGTATCCTGGCATTCCTTCTCCCTAACTCTAGGGATTATTGCATAACATAAATGTTCATGCTTCAACCCGTCCAGGAACTTTCTCCCTTCAACTAAACAGATTCTGGAGTTGTTACATACCTTTTCACCCGCTTCCTTTAAGGGCTTTAATTTGTGGCGTACACCATTCTTTGTCAATGAGTAGGTGTTGGCACGGCCATCATGCACTGCACTCCGGTCAAACTGCCAGGGCCTCCCCAGCAACATATGGCAAGCATCCATAGGTAGGATGTCGCACAGGACCTCATCACAATAATTTCCAATATTAAATTTAACGGAGCACTGCTCATTGACCAAAGCTCTATGGTCCTTCTGTAACCATGCGACCCGGTATGGATGCGGGTGCTTCTTCCTCTCTAACTGTAGCTTTGTAACCATTTCTTCTGAAACCAGGTTATCCGTGCTACCATTATCAATAATTATATTGCAAACCTTGCCCGCACATTTACATCTTGTGCGGAATAAACTTCTTCTCTGATCTGTGTCCTTCTCCTCATTCAATAGGACTCTTCTTACGATCATTGCTTCCCCTCTCTCTGCTTCTTCTGAATGTTCAGACTCAGCATCTTCCTCTGCCACAGCAGCCCTGGCTGGACCCTCAGGCCTCTTGTTCATCCTTTCTCGGTGTTGTGGACACTCAAATGCCCGATGTCCTTCTTCACCACAGTGGAAACATGTCCCACGAAATACTCCTCTTCCAAATCCTCGTCCAGATCCACCCCGTCCTCTTGGGTAGCTATTCTGATCTCGGGGCGGATAAACATCCTCTTCCCTTTGATCCTGGTTACTACTGGCTTCACCAGTCTTCTTCGGGTCTTTATACTTTTCTCCACTGGTTCTCCCACCAGTTCTTCCACCACGGCCCCTTCCTCTTTGCTTGCCTTCAAACCGCCTATTCAGTTTTTCTTCCACCTTTAAGGCAAACTGGTAAGCATCCTCAATGGTGCTTACCCGAACTAGGCTCAGCTCTTCCTGGATGCCGAGTCTCAACCCATTGATATAACGGGCTACCTTTTCTTTGTTTGCCTCTAAATGCCCAGTTCTAATAGAAATCTTGTAAAACTCCTCGGTGTACTCTTGGACAGTTTTGTTCGTCTGTCTCAAACTCTGCATTTTTCTTAACAGATCCAACTCGTAGTCTGTCGGAATAAACTGTCTTTTCAGTTTTTCCACCATTCTATCCCATCTTGTTATTCTCTCCTTCCCTCTTCTGTTCCTCTCCAACTGTATTCCCCTCCACCAAATGCTGGCATGACCCTTTAACTTGGTCTTAGCAAATCTGACCCGGTTAGGGTCTTCAACCTCCTCATATTCGAAATACTCTTCTAAATCATTTATCCAGTCAATCACCTCTTCTGGATTTAGGTTTCCCGAGTATGTAGAAACCTCCATTTTAGGTTGCTTTCCAATCTGAGAGATGGCCTTGTACAACCTGGCTTGTGCAGGATCCACAACCTCTTCTTCTTCCTCAGATCGGTCTTCTTCTTCAACTTCGTCTTCACTTTCCTCATCCCTTCCGGGCTCGTGCCTTCTGCGTAACTCTTCTTGCAGGGCTTGAACTTGTCTCTGCAAGGCTCGGAAGTCTTCGGCCGGCACCACATTTCCTACTCCACCACGGTTTCTTCGTGGAGGCATTTTTTTTTTCTCCTTCAAATCCTTCCACAGATCCTGGTGTAACTGCCTCTCTCCGGTGATCTGTTACACGCTCAGGAGCTCCCGCTCTGATACCACTTGATGGCAAGCCGAGATTCACACAACAAACTTCACATTAATTTTCAATTAAATTGCTTAATACAGTTTTCTATAGTCATCTTTCCAGGCATACAGCTCTCCCCCTTAATCCCGAACTCACCATCCTTTTCTCACATTTTTTCGAGTTTTTATCGAGGCCTCGATCCTCTAGGCAATTAATGCCCCGCCTAAAAAAATTCCAAATTCGATTTTCCCTCCCGGTCGAGTTTTTTAAATTTTTGCCATAAATGGGCAACTTCCCGATCCACCATGACGCTTGCATTGATGGCCCTCCTTAACCTGCACCAGCCGCTTTGTTCAGGCTGTCCTCTGTACTGTTGTCTCCTCCATAAAGCCATCACCTATAATTGCTGTGTTGCTAGAAGTAATAAATAAAAAAAAATGCGTGGCCGACACCTCTCTTATCAATCTTCGTGACCCTCATCTTTGTTTCCATACACGTAGCCGACCGCGTGTAAATCTGGCCATGCCTTCTCCTTGTCGCAATATATTTGATACACGTGCCCTTCATAACTGTCATGATACACGTGGCTGTCCACGTGTCAAATTTGGCCTTGCTCGACCGTCCGCTTATTCTCTTTGGCCTTGTCTTCACCTGGCCGCGATATCGCGACAGGTCACGAAATCGTGACATGTCGCGATATCGCGACCAAATGCGCCTCTCCTTCGCTGAAGCCTTTTGGGGTCACGATTTCGTGACATGTCACGAAATCATGACATGTCGCGATTTCGTGACCCCCACTCCCCCTTTTGCCTTGCCCTATTCTCTATCTTCTCCAACTCTGCAGCTATCAAGTGTCACGCCACGTGTCGGCCTTTAACTAGCCGCGATATCGCGACAGGTCGTGATATCGCGACGGCACCATCCCCTCCGCCTTTGCTTTAAACAATCATCGCGATATCGCGACGTCGCGATATCGCGACGGGACTCTTCTCTTCTCACCTTTGCTTTAACTATCGTCGCGATATCGCGACGTCGATATCGCACTCCGATATCGCGACGGGACTTCACTTCTCACCTTTGCTCCGAACTATGGTCGCGATATCGCGACGTCGCGATATCGTGACGAACCTGCCTAAGCCTTTTGAGGTCGCGATTTCGCGACCCCTCCCCATGCTTCAAGAAACTTACCCCCTTTGCTCCACAAAACTTCCCCCCTTGGAAAATACCGAAAATAAATCAAATGCAAGGTACTTAGAAAATTTAGAAACATTTTTGGAAGATGCAAGATTGCTCTACTGTCACCGGATGCTCCTGCATCACTATATTGGGTAAATTGTGATTCCAAGATGCCATCCTCCCACATAGGGTCTCATGTATACTTTAATCATCCTAAGGAGTATATTGTGGGGACTAGTGGGAGTAATAATGTAGGTTATCATATTACCTCTCATGTACCTATCTTAGATCATGTACCTAGGGAAGGTCACTTCTACATATCATTTCTCTTTCATGTGCCTTAAATTATTTCTTATGTACGATTGTGTATACAGAGAGGACTAGCTTCTTCCACATATCGATGAGTATATATAAAATATGGGCATATAGAAATGTTTTAGTATATAGGAATGCCCCCTAAGGTGTATTGGTTAGGTCAATATATTAAGAGAAGGTGATACAAGGAGAAAAATAATATCTTCTTCTTCTTCTCTTAATTAATTCTCAAAACTTTTGAAATTTATGTAATTAACCTTCCTATTTCATCAACATTTACCAAGTGGTCCAAAGAGGGTATAACCTTCATAGTGGGTTTCACCCAATAGAAAATCCTAATATTCCCCCTTTGGAAAATGATCTTTAAGTGAAGCATACCTTAGAAAATCCTAACTTTAAAGAGGAACATGAGGGTCCCACAAACCCATGCTCCTAGCTCCTCAAGAAGATCCTCAAGGTAGGATAATATTTGACAACAAATATCATATAACAACCTTTATAAAGCAACATAGAAATATTATGATAGAAATCCTTAGGGGTGACAAAACTAATCTAAATGTTTCCTTGGGATAAGATTCACTCTTAGAATTCTAGTCCCATGTCCTTTAATCAATCTGATGAAAATAATGATCAATTATATAACCCATCAAATATGAATATTAATCTATCAAATGTACACATTAATCAAATGAAAACAAACCTAATCAGGCTACTTTTGGCCTTAATGCATCTACCCTAAACTTTATTGATTTCTTCTATGAGTGGTAGGGGTCAAGACATATTATCATATTTGGGATATTGCATGTCCACATATCTTATAGATATTTTTT
The DNA here is from genome assembly GCA_028583015.1 of Wollemia nobilis. Taxonomy (NCBI): domain Eukaryota; kingdom Viridiplantae; phylum Streptophyta; class Pinopsida; order Araucariales; family Araucariaceae; genus Wollemia; species Wollemia nobilis. The sequence goes on from JAQPPZ010016890.1 coordinate 11,423,531, forward strand.
AAATCAATGTAAGTCAACCGACAATGCAACAAATCCCCATAAATATGCCTACCTCTAACATTTTCCCTAATGTCCCTCCTCAAAATCACATCCTTATTACCTCAAACTTTACTTTCATTAATACTTTTCTCTCAAGTGGTTTAGGTATGATCCATATGAAACCACCTTTGGTGTCACTCCCTCCAATAAATCAATCCTACTCATATATTAATTCATAATCCTATTTTATCTTACCTCAAGTACCATCAAATTCACCTCCTCTCAAATACCAAACTATAGACTCCAATGACAAATGACCTCCCTCCAGGGATCCTCTTTAGAACACAAATACTTTTATGAGGGTTTGTTTATTCAACCCTTAGATCCCATTATGGCTTGTTGTCCTTTTTTTACCAATTTTTATACTCCTCAATTCCAAATGTATAGGGGTAACTAAGATCTTATTAACCATATTTGACTCTTTAGGACATGTAATGGAAGCCTATGACAAAATACTTCTATTAAAAATATGTTTATTAAAAGTATTAATGGATTTACTTTGGAGTGGTAATATCAAATACCATGCCACTCCCTTAAAATTTTTAGGGATCTTTTATATCAAATAAAATATCACAATTAGTGATATTTATAAGTTTAAGCAATCCAAGGATGAGGCTTTCACAAATTTCTTAGATAAATGGAGAGCCCAGTGGGGGAATCCAATATGTCCCTCCAAAAAAGGACCTCTGACCTCCTAGAAATTTTCATAGGCAAACTAAATTACTAATTGGTCTACTAAAAAAAAACCAACATCTCCTCTTTTGATGATGTAGTTGATTTGGTAAATTGTGTAGAAATTGCCCTCCAAAGGAGAGGGTGACCTAAGACCAAAAAGGAGGAGAAATATTCCTCCAGTCAGAAAAGAAAATATAAAAATAAACATGTTTTATGGGATGGAGTCACAAAATATTATCCATCTATAAACATAATCATTACAACCACCATCCAAAATCTTGTCTTAGAAAAGTAAAAAAAGTCCAAGTGCAATTGCACTAAATTAGATCAAATACCTCCTATCATCATAATAGAGGAACTTCTTCAAGCCAAAATGATATATGCCCCACCCATTAGGCCTATAGATCCTAAAATGGAGGGAGCCACTTCATTCCACCCTAATGAGTAATGTGCCTTCCACCATGTTCATGAACACTCAACGAATAGATGTAAAACTCTTTGAAACCTTATCCAATATATCATAAAGGGAGGTTAACTTATCTTTGATATATATGAGTCCTAACTAGTGATAAACCATGTCTACTATAAGATTGTACCACCTCCAAATTAATGTAGAAGTAACATTACATTTTTTATCTATCTTTGAAGCAACATTAAAATTATTTATTTCTTACATCCACCTTTATTAACTCCTTTTCAAATCTATGACACATTGGGGTCCTTAATCTTAAAACTAAACTCAATCAATATAATAGTCTAGTGATGCCATGGGATAAATTACATCTCCAGATGTGTTTTTCTATTTCATTATCAATTGTTCATGATGATAAAACAAACTTTTTATCTTTTGGGGTCCCATGGCGATACTATTTATATAGACAAATTGAATTGGGGTAAATTGAATGAAGTGATCCACTCCTCTTATATCTTGGATTGCTTTGGTTTACATTCAAATATGGATCTTTTAACCTTAGCTTCTCCTAAACATAATGCATCTTAATAGATATTGCATTTGAATCTGCATAGAAGACTGAATTGATTTCTTGTTCATTATATGACTTGTATGCATGCTCACTGATTGCATGACTATCTAATATCACATTTTCTTGCATCACTAATCCAACATAGTGATGATAGCCTCATCATATTCTCTTTTCTTCTATCCTATATTTGTCTTTTGTCATCATGATGATATGTGGTAATAATAACTCCATTTATCTTATTAGCAAAATGAGCCCAATTATCATAGGTCAATAATTTACAAGATCATATAAAATCTCATAAACTCATACAACCATAACTATGTTGCAAAAATGAAATATTTATTAAACAATATATCTACTATAACATGCATAAAGCAATGCTATTTTGATTTTATTCAATATCCATAATATAGAGCTTTGTCTTCAATATAAACATACATGAGAATCTTCATATGCACCTAAATCTTGACCTTTGATCTTCTCAAACTCATGGGATATGCAACATTTCATATTTCCCTCTTTACATAACAAATATCACATATTACATAATGATAAAATCTCATGATTACACATAAGTCCCTACTTCTTAACTTGACACATCACTCATATAACTCACTACTACACACAAGACACTTCACACTCAGCTCCTCACTTACACACATGAAACCTCACACTTATAAATCTTCACTTAAATACATGACACATCACACTCATAACTCACACTTGATTACATGACACATCTTCACACTTAACAACTTGACTCATACTATTGACTCAAATAATAAACACACACCCTAATATAAATGTTTTAAAAGGTACTCATTATATCAAATAATATAATACCTCCAACACCCCCCCGTATTATATTATTTGGTATGAAAGTCTTTTGCCTTCAATCTCTCTCCTTGATGTTAACTCTGGTACTTCAATTTTGGACACTGAATATGTTCTTCTGAGTTGTTCAAATATATTTGAAGAAGTCATCACAATAATGTATTCTATTAATTTTATCCTTGCCATCACTTAAATCACATGTAGAATAAAAATTTATTTCTTGAAGAAGATCATTCGTTGTTACAATAATAGCATATTTTGATTCTTCATGTGCTTGAATAAGTTCTAAACTTAGATAATTTCCATATGTTACAAAGTTTTCATCTTTTGCTTCTCTAAAAATTGAGTGCAAGTTATTTTTTATTTTATTTGTATATCTTTTTGTTCATCATTATTCTCTATCAAGTATTATGTGCAAAAATTTAGACACTTTAACCTTTTTATATTTTCTTCTAGCAATGCATTTCAAATATTATCTTCCATGGTGATTTGTTATTTGAACACAAATCAATGTCTTTTTAATTTTTCAATTTTTTTCTTTTTCTTTAATTTCAAATCTTTATTTTCCCTCAATTCTCATTTCACTTAATTCATTCGTCAATTCAATTATTCTTCTTTTTCTTCACATTATTTCTTTCACTCAATCATTCATTTTTTCAAAAAAAAATCATAATATTCTTTTTTTATTTCTCCCTTTAATTTTCTTCAATTTTATTCAATTTCAATATTTACTTCAAAAAATTATTTTCAACAATCAGTTTCAAAATTCTTAATCTTATTAGATCTCCTTGATTTTAAATCTCTCAATTTTAATTTCCTCCTCCAATATTCAATTGTTTTAATTCTCCAATTAAAATTTCAATTAATTAATTTCCTTATATCTCCCATTCATTACATTCTTTAATTAACTTGACACCTTATGTCTCCCAAAAAATCCAACATTAAATTACTTTTCAAATAAAAAATGTACCCAATGTTTCCAACTAATATGAAGGACATGGTATAACTTCAATTGTGTTTAACCTCGACACAAATGCCACTATTTCCTCTAGGCATTATTGCATGCTACCATTTTAGACTCAATGTTCCTATAGAGTTTTTTAGATGTAGTGTTCCTCAGTGCGATAATTATCTCAGTTTCAACATTTAACTCAGGTGCAATCTATTTTGTATGGGCCACTTTTTGATGTTTAGCTTGCTTGGGCTAAACTCCTTCCAGCATTGTTTCTCAACCAAAAAAATCAACTCACAAATTGAATCCATATCTCTCTTATCATTGTCATTACATATACACTTTATCATAACTTTCATCTCCTATATCATCTTCTCTTATAGATGTAGTTCTCTCATGCCTCTTCTCCTGATATAGACATAGCCTTTTCCTGATCTCACATAGCTTTAGACATAGTCTTCCACCTACTCTCATATTCCTTTGAACGTAGCCTTCATTATTTCACCTTCCTCTATATGTAGTCTTCACTCTCGCACCTTCTTCTAGACATTTTTTGTACCTTCCTCAGATATTTCTACAAAAACTTTTTTGTAATATGCTCGTATGTCAACTGATAATATTCATTTTTTGTTGTGTATTTTTCCAATGCCTCGATTCTCTCAACAACTTGTTCTAGCCTTGAAAATTTGTTCATGAGTTCTAGCATATTGTTGTCTCATTCTTTTCAGTAATTCTTAATTTAAAGTTATTATGGAGGTTTTTTTTTCTTGGTTGTCAAGGGAGTTTAATGTGTTAGTAGTATAGTATATAAATTGCCATCAAATTCATTTAGTGTATGCATAATAAGAGATGATTTGGTGAAAATTCTTGATTATTAGGAATTATAGGCTTTACATTAACATATCTCTATAGATATCATTGCTAACTAGGAAACTATCTTTGTAGGATACTTGCAAATTTTATTTCCATCAATATTTGTGTGAACTTTAGTCACAAGTATAACAAATCATTCTATTGAGTTTTTAAAAATAACTAAGAAATAGTTTTTCATAATATTATTTTTTAATCAACTACTAAAAACTTGTTTTATAACTCAACAAATATCCTACACTACCCATCTATACTCTCAATTATCCAGTAAGCAAAATAACCATCTATGCATAATAAATGTGAATTGTTGCCTCTATCCATGTTTAATAAAGTCAATATCTATGTAGTTGAGTCCAAACACATATCCATGCCTTAATAAGACTAGTGTTTGATACTTAATTCTCATTAATATTTTTCTATGGTCAACATGTTGTCTAAGGTCTATCCCTCAGACCAGGTTACTAGGTTGAATTTGAAGTCTAGTTTGATGATAATCGTAAGATCTCATCAAATCTATGGCATAATTATTCATTTCAAAATGGGATATTATTTTAGAAATAAAAACACTTGTCTAGCAATCATTTATTAAGTGTTAATTTTCTAGTCAACTAGAAATTTGTTGAATAATACTTGACATTCATTTTACAAGCATTCCTCTACTATTTAGTTCTTTTAATGGTCACTAATTTAAATAGTTAAGAATAATTCTTTAGTATTTAAGTATGCATGCTTCATTTACTTGATTCATTGCAAATTTAAGGTCTCATATTATGCAACAAATATTTTTAACATGATTATTTAATTCAAAATCTTAGAAAAAAATTTTAAGTATCATGAATTGTTTAGTTTCCTTCAAAAAAAGGGAAATGAAATCACGAATTCATTTCATTTTCTTCATATATAAACCAGTAAAAAAAATTGTAGCTTAAAATATAATTGAGCCAACATATATTTCATGATAACATACAATAAATTTTGCTCTTCCTTATAAATATACAATAGAATGCACAATTTCTCCTCTCAAATATTCAAATATATTCACCATTCTTTCCTTCAAATATATAAAAAAATACTTAATTCTTCCTTTCAAATATAAAGTTATATATAATTCTTTTTGTCAAGTAAATTTTGATTGAACCATGTAATGTATGTGCATTCAAATGAATACATTGATCTAAGAACAAAGAAATCAACATCTTTGTACGTGTTTAATCAAGGCCAAATGGGATACTATTACCCTTCTAGTTTTATTACAAAATAATCATTACAATATATATTTAGCAATTACATCATATAGTAGCTATACTTCTACTATTTACATTCACTCAATAAGATCAATTGTATGGAAATAATTACATTTAAATTTCTAGATTTTCATCATCTATAAATATCATACTTCAAACTAGTTGACTGCTATAATAGTTTCATTATCACTAAAGTTTAGTTGTGTGAGGAAGAGTATCATTAGGTATTTTCATTCACCCAACCAAAAAGGTATCTCATTTTAGAACACCCTTGATTCTAACCCTCCATAAAGGGGGTAAATATATAATATCAATTTTTCAAAGAGTGAAAAGTACAAATATTTCTATCTTATGCTCAAATATGCATTCACCATTACAAAAGAACACATGAGTATATACTTGTAGCTAGATTTAGATTTTAGTACAATTATCAAGTTATACATATGTGAATACAACTATGGTTTATTATGACATCCATCCACATTTGTACATGCAAATATGCAATCACATCATACTTATTAATTGCATTCATCTATATACATAGAAATCAACATATTATCCCTATATTTATTTCCACCAGCCAATATTATAGACCCTTTCTAATACATAGTTGTGGGATTCCTAAAAAGGTCATTCTTCCATATTCATAGTGCTACTAATATCACACATAAAATTTGGTAAAATATTTTCATAGAGGGATCATTCAAACAATTTGTCTAATTTTTACCTCAACATATTTCAACTTGATAATGTAATAATATTGCTATTGTAGGATTTATATCAAATAGATATAATGTCTTTATAAAAGCTAATACCAACACATAATCACCAGTTTCCTTATGACATAATTCCAATATTGTAATAAAGAGGCTACAACATATAGTTTGAAAGCTATAATTTTTACTTGAATAAGGTACTTCAGGAAGTCACGGTTTATCATAATAGAACTTTCAACATTAGTACAATGGAGGCTATACCACATACTTAAAGGAATTTTACTTATATAAAATGGTCTCATTAGTTTTATATCACTTATATGCAACTATAACACTTAATAATTTTAGCTCTCATATATGGAAGTCAACATATTCATTCCAAGATAGGTGCAATATTTATAAACAATTAACTATGGCACACAAGCAATACAAGTTCCAGTCCAAGCTTTCCTTAAATACCATAATCATTTGAACTACTAATGGTGAATGTTGTTGATCTCATTAAGACATACAACCTTCGCATAATAGAGGCTATACTTTTTTGTCATAAAAGTTACATCAGAACTACTTCAACTTAACTACAATATAAAGTCTACTACATCGATTCACTGACAAGTAGAGCGCTCGTATAATGTAGATATTGGCTCCTATTCAAGCCAAATCTTGGTATTCTTACAATGCAAGCTATAATTAACGTTTTATTTCTTAATAACTACATATAATTCAACTCATATGCAAAAAACTAGAACTTCATTCATATTGTATATTGAATTTCATATATAATAATACTATTAAAGAATGAATATAAATTACATATGAGTGCAATATTCAGCCTACTCAACACGTTAGTGCATAAAAAGAATAGCTTCTATTTTTTATTTTCTCTATGAAACCCAATAAGTATTTTAGGCATTAAGATCACATTTTATTGGATCTTATTGGAACTAAGTAGTGTTTCAAGTATTTTGGTCATTACGAGTAACTTTACATTCAAATCAATATTCACTTAACATATACCTAAGATGGATACTAGGCATATGATAAGTTCAATTCCATTTCTAAATCAAAATGGATAAATCTATTGAATCGTTCAATACAATATCTACAAAATAAAACCCCTTTAAAATAGAAGTCATTTAAGTATAATGTAAAGGATTGAAATTTCTTACTAATCCAAGATATACACATCTAACATTAAACAACTATTTGACTATCTTCTTAGAAAAAGGAAAAAGATGCCCTACTGAGAGTCTTTCAACAATTTATTTAATAAATACACATTCAAACATTTTTTTAAAGTCCTCAAATGTTTTTTAAAACAATATTATAGAACTATATGCAATGATCAAAAGCTATACCAATGTTATAGACAAGAATATTTTTAATTTTTACAATAGTGTTATATGACTTATGGCCAAGGTCGATGGTGTATGATGTATTAATGTATAGGTCTAAGGGCAATCACTATACAATGTATTAAATTTATTGTAATATTTTATTATGTAAGCCCTATGGGCTATGGTTATCTTCGTTATGGTTAAACCCACCTTAAAACTTATAATTAGCCTTAAAACCCTCTTGTTATATTAGCTTAGGTTAAACTTGTTAATGTAATTTGAGGATTAGTTATTGGTATAAATACCTCCACAACTTCATCCATTGTATTAGAGTGTTATTATTCTTATCTATGGATAGTATAGTGATTATAATGGTGCCTATGGGTTCCCATTAAATCTTTCTCTCTTGCATCTCTTTTTACACTTTATATAATATTTGAGTGAATGGACTGCTTTTATTCATTTCTAGAAATATATGTGAATTCTAACATGGTAGTAGAGTGGATATAAAGCTACATCACTTGATCATGTGGAAAGTATGATTGTAGCCTTTGATTATTTTTCCAATCACTTGGATGAATTATCCTCTTGAGTTTTATAATCCAAGTACAACATAAGAAGTATTGGAAAAATAATTTCTTTTTATTGGAGATATTACATTATTTGGTAAATGTTAAAATAACCCTATGGTACATTTGTAAATTACAAATTGGGGAGTGATTTATTAGATTAGGGAATGTGAGTTATATTTCTCTAATGTATATGCCAATGTGTGAGAAGATTCCAAGTGTCATGTAATAGAGTTAGGTGTCAAATATATAAGTGAAGAGTCACATGATATGTGGCAAGATGTAAAGTCAAGAGTCAAGAGAGTTTTGTCATATGTGAGGAATAGGAAAGGATGCATCTCCCAAATATGTGAGGAGAGCAATAATCAAGTATTGAAGAGTCATCTTCTAAGGTTATATTATGGAGATAAAGCTCCATGCATTGTATCACAAAGAATATAAGAGATTGTATATTTGATTTATAAATAATATTATGAGTTTTATTATTGAGAAATATTATTGTTATTTCATGAATGATATTCATTGATACTGGCCAGAGAGTTATAAGTATTATTATTATGATTAATATTTGATACTTGAAAAAAAAATCTATGAGATAATTTAGAGAAACATCCATTAGTGGTATCAGAGTTGCACTCTGGCCATTTTATATTGTGGAGGAAGAAGTGAGAAGAATGGGTTGATTGCACCCTAAGGAAGCTTGAGAGAAGAGGAGATTAAAATATTGAAGGAACGATTGATATTTCACTAAGAAGAAAATTTTGAGAAAGTCATCCAAGGAAGAGTTAAAGGAGATTTTTTGGTACAAGATGACTGCACCTTGATATTGCAAGCTGATTTAGAGGACATTCAAATATTATTGCAAATCATAGAAGATTGCAAAGAGGAGTAGATATTTTATAAATAAGAAAAAATATGTTTGAAAATTGTAACCTGCAAAGTTGAAAGGAGATTGAAGTAGAAGTCATGTGAGAAAAGGATTAATAAATTGAGGATGTATGCAGGTTGCTTATGATAAAAGATATTAGAAGACAAGAATGAGGGTGAAATTAAATGTGGAAGCAAGAAGTGTGAAATTTGAAATGTTTGTGAGGAATCAAAATGGAAGTGCATATAAGAAATCAGAGTCAAAGTGCCTGAGAATAATCTATGAAGGAGACAAAGGTGAAAGAATAATAATGCTTATGAGTCAATTCAAGGTTGATAATGCTTATGAGATAAGCTAGGCTAATTTTGATAGCACCTATGAGTCGAGCCAAGGTTGATAGCACCTGTAAGTCGAGCTAATATCAATAGCACTTGTGAGCTGAGCTGAGTCGAGGTTGATAGCACTTATGAGCTGAGCCAAAATTGATAGCACCTATGAGGTTGATGTACATGAGTGTTTGAGCAATGATAGAAAGGAATACATAACATCTCAAGTTACAGTACCTAAGAAGGACAAGATTTGCATAATGTTGCCCCGATTTACTACCAGTCTCCATGTGAAGAAAAAGAAAAAACCTGAGTGCATATTAAGTTATTTCAAATCCTAGCACAAATTTGAATTTGAATTTGATTAATAGGAGTCATAAGGTTGAATAATTAAATTTTATTTTTGATAATTCTAAAATGAATAGTTGGAGATATAAAGGAGAATAAATCAATTTTTGGTTAAATTTAAAAAAAAATAAGTGAAAAGAATTAATGCTTGGGATACATAAGGAAATAAACCATTTGATTTATGAATTAAATTTGGAGATATAAGAAGATAGAATTGAATTTGATAATTGAATTGGAGAGATAGGAATTAAATTGAAATTGAATGAATATGGAGAATTAATTAATGATTTGGATGATTGAAATTTGATGAATTGTAAAATTTAGTGATTTAAAGATTGTTAAAAATCGATGAAGGTTGATGAATGCAAAATTGATTATTTTTTTAAATTTGAAAACTAAGAGAAGAATTTTAAATTAATTTAGGAGTTATAATAATATGATTGTTTTATTAAATATTGAAATTGATTGTTTGGAGAAATTGTTTTTGAAGATATTTTTTGTTGATTAAAATTTGGGAGACATAAGGTATTTTTTATCAAAGCAATTGATTGAGAAATTGCTTTAACCTTCATAGAAGAAAATAATCAAAATACTTTGATAGATGAAAGTAAATAAATATTGGAAGTTATAAAATTTTGTATGCAATATTTTATGGAAAATATAGGTGAACAACAAGATTTATTAATGAAATTGAAGAACAATTTATACTCAATCTATAGAGAAGCCAAAGATGAAAATTTTGAAATATTTTGTAATTATCTGGAACCATTGAAACACATGAAAATTCTATAAACTCTATGATCTTGTCTATAGATATGGGTATGGTAATTTATATGGCATTACCTACACTTAAAAGCTATAAGGAAAAAAATAAAAAATAATAAGATTTGAATTAAATCCTAAAGGATAAATCGGTGATAAAAGACATCAGTTGTGACACAACTTATCTCATACACTTTTGGATACATATAAAGAATGTAATAAGAATTTAATTTCATTCAAAATTGATGTTATTAAATTAAACATATGACAATAGGTTTGATAATAAAAATCCATCAAATTAAAGAATACATTATTGTGATGACTTACAGATTCAATGTCCAAAATTAACATCAACAGGACAAGATCAATACTAATAAGAAGCACAAAAGAAAGAAGAACATAAGATGAAGATAAAATTAAAAGATCAAATATTGAAGATTAAAAGTCTTCAAACCAAATAATGTAATACAAGGGGGTGTTGGAGATATTACATTATTTGGTAAATGTTAAAGTACCCCCATGGTACATTTGTAAATATTAGATTAGGGGGTGATTTATTAGATTAGAGAGTGTGAGTTATATTTCTCTAATGTATGTGTCAATGTGTGAGAAGAGTCCAAGTGTCATGTAATATATTTAGGTGTCAAATATACATGTGAAGAGTCACATGATATGTGGCAATATGTAAAGTCAAGAGTCATGAGAGCTTTATCATATGTGAGGAAAAGAAAAGGATGCATCTCTCAGATATGTGAGGAGAGCATAGTTAAGTATTGAATATTCATCTTCTAAGGTTATATTATGGAGATAAAGCTCCATGCATTATATCACGAAGAATACAAGAGATTGTATATTTGATTTATGAATAATATTATGAGTTTTATTATTGAGTAATATTATTGTTATTTCATGAATGATATTTGTTGATGTTTTGCCAAAGAGTTATAAGTATTATTATTGTGTTTAATATTTGATCCTTTATAAAATGACCTATGAGATAATCTAGTGAAATAGACATCATGTTTTTGTCTCCTTTTGATTATCACATGTATAAGTGCTTTGGAAAAGAGGAAATTTGAATTTGAATTTTTGAAAAAAGGCATCACCACCCATTTTCCTTCCATTTTGTCTTCTTTCTCATAGCAATTTTATTCTTGATATAGCAAATGAAACTTATGTGAAGTTGGATGATTTTTTAAGTTTTTGATTCCATGACTTTGAGGGCTTATACCTCCACTTGAGTGAGGTCAAAAATACCAATATTTTTTAGTCTTTTGCACTTAGAATTCAAAGTTATTCATGAGATTCCATTAAGGAGTGCATGCATAATATATAGGATAAAAATGAATAGTTCTTTACATAAAATATGGCTTTTAGTATCAATCATGTTGCTTTCTAAGATGGACAGTGCAAACTTGCATAGTAGTAGAATTATTTTAGCAGTAAGGATCATGGTCCAAAACTCCCTAGATGGAGTTTTTTTGGGTTATATCACATATGATAATATCCTCAAGAGGATATTCCTCTAATTGCCTCATCCAAGGTTACCGGCATAGTGATAGATGGACACCAAAAAAGGCTTGGAGGTGTGGGGTTCAAGGTTCAAAATACCTTTTTGTGTGTTGGAAATTTATGCATCAGTTATCTTAAGGAAATATCACCTCAAGAAATGAGTGGGGTGCTTTCATCCCAATGTGAGAGAGGTGGTTGTCCAACCTTGCTTAAGTCATCCACCACCTAAAGGTTTATTTTTCAAATCCTCTCTTTTATAATTGTGTGTGAGTTTATCATTTTTCACTCAAGGCTTGCCTAAGGTGGATGCCAATGTGGCATTTAATTAGAACAAGAACCATAATTTGCATCTATTTATTCAATGTCAACCAATCAAGAGAAAGCCAATTAGAGGAAGCCAGGTGGTGAAGAATCAGTGGTTGTCACCAACAAATGATTAGGCACCAAGTGATAGGTTGGGATTTATTATTACACTTGTAATATCTAAGGTTTTAATTTTTGCATTTTTGGGGGCTATTTGGGAAAATCTTCTAGAGGCCATAACTTTCACATACAAAAGAATTTTGAGCTCCTTTTTGAAAAAAATATTAGTTTTTGAGCTCTACATATTGGTGATGTTAGTTTATGAACCTATTCCAATGCTAGGGGCTAAATTGTATGGAAGTGTTTTGAAAATAGTTTAGTATTCAATAATCATATCTCCATGAAAGGTTAAATACATTTACCATATATCAATCAAGAACCAATATTAAAACAATAAATATCTCTCGCATGATTTTAGATAATATTTTGTGCAATAATGCAACTCACATATAATCTTGTCATGACTCAAATTAATAAACACTCTATATTCAAGTGAGGGATACAAATCTATAACGTGTTACAATACTAAATGATGCAATGCAATTAAATACATTACAATATCACTTGTCATCCCTACATATAGCCTTTACATAGAGTCTCTTGACATTTCATCTTCTACTATCTCTTCATCTCCTCTCAAACTCATAGGAGATATGACTCTTCATATTTCTCATAGGAGAAATATTTTATTAACCTTCTAATAATGATAAAAACCTAATGATTACATGAAACCAAATATTAACAAGATATTTATAAGGTACCAAATAATATTATATTTTCTAACACACCCCATATTACATTATTTATAATAAAGACAAATCTTAGGCTTTGTCTTTAGTTGGATTTTGTTGGCTCAGGTTCTCATGGATCTCATTATTGTTTTTTTGGTTCTAACTCATTTTTTAAAAGAGATTTTGAAAGGGTCCTCGAACCTTTGACAACCTAGAAGCTAAAACTTCCACATTAAAACCAAGATAAATAGACATGGAGTTGTCCCACCCAGGGGAACCAAAGAACATGCATAATCCAAAACTAAAAATCAGAAGAACTAAGTAGGGAAATACAAGAACAAAGAGAAATTAGAGAACACTTATCAGTCTTTAATACCAATATCTGCATTTGGATCTTGTCTCGCATCAAGGTCTAATTTGTCCCATTACCAAAAGAGTGGGTCTGGAGTGGGAAACTTCCATATCATTTTTCAAGCAATGATTCTCACCCAAGCTATCACCTAGATTTTGGGTCAAGAAACTAGAAATTGCAAATTGTACCCATGTGATAATTAAGGGGCATACCCAAGAAGTGAATTTGTTGCCATCAAAGACTAAAATTCCTAGTCACCAACTTTTTCCCACCCATAGGGATAAAGTCAAAATTGAAAATGGTCGGATGGTGCCAAAATAAAACTATCAAGCAACATAAGATAAAATCCCCCATCCTAAAAAGCCCTTGAAAATGAAACTGCAAGGAACTCCCCCATCCTAAATCTAGACTTTGATTCTGACTTTTTGATTCTATATTAGATTTTATTTTTGGTTCAATCATTGAACTATCATCTCTCTTATTTATTGCATGTTCAAATGTCATTTCCTCTATAGGACCAACCATTGTAGGCATTTTTTAATACACAATATTATTTATGGATGAATTTTTTCTTATGCTTAACAATTTTTTTTCCTTTTGTAAAAATATTTTACCATGTCTACTATAATATTCCATTTTGTCATATTTATCAATCCATAATTCACATCTATTATGTTATTTTCATTTTCTTCATATTGGAAAAAGTTTTAGAAGTGATTACTTGCTTTACAAAAAACACATAAATGAAGCTTCCACCATTTTTGTAACATGTGTCCATATTTTCCATAGTGACTACAATTGGTGGTTGTCATAAATTTAGTTTTCCTATTTCTTGTCATATAATTAGTCCCTGTCACAAATTTGATATTAGTATTCCCTATCATAAACTCACTATCATTTCCTTGTCTTGTAAACCCAAGGCCTTTATTTTTTGACCTTATTTTTGGTACCAAAATTTCTTTCATTCTTTTTCCATATTTGCACAAATCCATTCTATTATATCCCATTTTTCTTAATAGTTTTGAACCAATCTATTTTGTGTGTTTTTTAAAAATAACAAACTCAATGTCATAATATTTTATAATACCATTTGAATACCATAAGTTATTACAATAATATTCATAACTTATACTAATGGATTCAAAATACCTCAAACCATTGTAACTATCAATATTTGAAAATTCATCAACACAACTTGCACTATCATTGTCCCTTCATTATTTGTATATGTAGACACCAAATCCTAGCCACTTATCCACCATCACCCCTTCCTGCCATTCAATTGGTCATTCCATGCCTTTCCCGCCATCCAATGGCCCACTTTAGCCTTTTCCCACCATTTTTTGACCCATATTTGAATTATTTATATTTATTTTATATTATTTATGTTTAAATATAATATTTTATATTATATTTTAATATATTTATTATAAAATATATATTTATAAGCCCAATTAACCTCAACCATTATATCTAATCTAATCTCAGCCATCCATCTTCCTTAATTTGTGTCACACTTAAAGTATAATCTCAACCTTTGGATTTGATTTAATATTAGCCACACAATCAAAAGTGTTAGGCTGAAACCCTAAGAAAACCCTAGGCTTGATTATAAATAGGAGCATTCTCAATGCTTAACCCCTAGAAAATCTGAGTCCCAAAATCCTAAAGAATTTTGAGGTCCATGCATTCTGAATATCATTGTTAAAGTTGAGTGGATTGTGCCCTAGCATATTCTACTTAAGAACCCTAGTTTTCCTTAGGATTTCCCCATTCCAAAAATTTTCCCAACCATATTCCATCACCACCACCATATCCCATCTGTTGCATCCTTCGTGCTACCTTGATATGCTTCTACATATCAAACCCTAATTCCCAGGTGTAGCTGAGCATCTACCTCACCCCATAGGTGCAATCGAGCTCCTACATAACCCCACAGGTGCAACTGAATGCCTACCTCATCCCACAGGTGCAGCCATGTACCTACCACATCTTGCAGGCGCAGCTTAGCACCTGTTGTTCCCTCAATTATACACCAAAATATGTTGCACAAGATCACCTGCCATCAAATCTGCAATGGCACAATGGATCATCAACAACAACAACAACAAGGTAAATTATTTTTTGTTATTTCATTTCATTATCTATATATTTTGCATGCTACTTTATTTGTTAATAGCTAGGGTTTTATTGATAAATGAGGGTCTCACACTATGGAGCCCTCATAGGTATTTCTAATCCCTTGTTTCTATTGGTATGCATGTAGATCTATAGATTTATTCATCATTGGACAGCTGCTAAAGATGAAGTGGCCCGAAATAAAATATCAACAAATCCCACTCACTCTGTTGGGAGCAAATCACATTGAAGACACTCATTTTTGGTAGCTAGGGTTTCGGAGAACCCTAGAAGTTGTAATTACTATATCAAAATAATTTTGTTGGAAAAAATAATTTTAACAAGGAGTTTCTCAGCAGCCCCCCATTATTGAATAAAATGTTATTTTGTGCAATTACTGTCTTTCTGGAATCATTTATTTTATATCTACTTTAGTGTCATGTTTTTTTCTCTTCAGTATACATCATCAACACATCTAGAGTTGTCTTTGTTTCATCAACAATTCTTATAGTATCACCAAGATTTAAATTTTCATCAATATTAATAATTTGGGCTTCATATATACAAACACTTTTTGTATTTTTAATACAAACATCGACACAAATATTTTCTTTATAAATATTCTCATGAACAATGCTTAAATCACTAGTGTCACATGCTTTATCTAATTTTTGTACTAGGTATCTAGTGTCACATTGTACACATACCATCTTGGGCTTCACATCACACCCCATATATGTCCTTTAAAATATTTCATGTGTCACAATGTGCATCTTTCATCATAAGCATATTTTTAATTTTTTATTATTTCTTCTTGTTTTTTACACTGTTTTTGTATATCATCAAGAGTTGAAAGAACCATATGTAATATACTTATAGATACTTTTACTTCTTTGGAATATTCTTTACCATTTTGTTTTAGACTATCTTTTGATACCATATAGTATTTGATCCATTTCTTGTACCATATGAACCTTGTGTACAATTTTATATTGTAATTATTTATCAGTAATGTCTCCTTGATGATTTAAACTTATTATTCATTATTACACATTGATTGATATTGCTATTGTGGTACAAGATGATTAAATTATTTTTGAGAAAGTGATATCATATCTAGAGGAATATACCATATTTGAAAGAACCACTGGCTTCAAGCTCTATTTGTCTTCTAATAAAGCATTTTTTACTTCTATTAACAACCTTGAATTAAATTGATCTTTCCTTATCCAATAATTATGATACTAACATCAATATGTTGGCTAATGCAGGTACATAAAGTACATTTCTAGTGTGCATTCAATAAAATGTAGGTTGAGTGAAACATTTCCTATTCCCTTAACTTGATAGATTTTATTATCTAAAATATTGAATTTATTTTACTTGAAGAGAATCAAACCAATATAGATTTTTAGTCCTATGAGTACTTTCTCCTAAATCAATATACTAGTAATTATATTTTTCTATACAATGTGTCATTTCCAATTTTTGTTACATTTGACTCAATTGAGATGGTTCACTATATCTTAAAGCATGTTTGTGACAAGAATTCCTTTGTTTTTCAAGCTCTTTTTTAATAAAATTTATCTCTTTGATAAAATGAGACTTTGTAAGAGGAATTTTTTATGAAAACATAATTAGGATTTCTTGTATTTAAAAAACAGTTTCCTTTAAAAAAAATTCAATCCTCCAAATAAATATGGAACCCCTTAATAAAATATGGTCTTTAAGACATTAATTTCCACTTTATTTTATTTATCTCAACTCTTCTGATTTTGTCTTCTCTTAACTTTTATTTTCAAAAATTATCCACTTTAAAAAAAATTATTGACCCAATAATATTTTCCTTCTTTTCACTTTTTAATCTTTCTTATAAAAAATATCAATATTCTGAACATTTACCAATTCCCTTTTATCTTCTTTTAAATTTTTATCTTCTCAAATATTTACCAATTCCCTTTGTATCAATCTTCTAAACATTTACCAATTCCCTTTGTATCAATATTCTAAACATTTACCAATTCCCTTTGTATCTTCTTTGAATAAATTTCTTTAAATATTTCCTTTTTAAATCTCATAAAATTTCTAGTAAAAAACTAGCCTTATAATTTTTTTCTTTTGAATGTAAATTTTAACTTTATGATTTTAAATAAATAACTCTCTTTTATCTCCATAATGCAACTTTAAAAGGAAATTTTAACCAAATATTACACCTCAATGAGATTTGAACTCACGAACTTCTAAAATTTTAAACTAAGTTGCACTAACCAAATCTCCACCATGCAATTTGTGATATAAATTTGAAAGCAAATACATTTTAAAGGCATGTACCTTGTATTTCTTGCTTTACCACATATTATTCTCTAGTCTTTTTTAAAAATATGTTCATGATTTTGCCAAAAAACCCTCCAGACATAATATTCTCGTCGACAAGGTTTAGGAGCATTAGAGTTCTTACCAATCAAGGTTTTTATTCCCCTCAATTTATAGCTTATTATGTGTTTTGCCACGCTTTAAAGATAGTAACTCCTGCTTTGTATTCTAAATAGAATAGTTCGTTAAAGGAAAAATTTACTTCTCTTTCCTTTGGGTGCCAATCAAATTCTATGAATAGAATAAGGTAAATATTTTGACATGCATAAGTATACCTCACAGAGAAGGGCACCAGAATAGGGCATGGGATTTCTTCAACTTTTGAGAGCTCACAGAAATAAAATGCGAGAATAGACAAGAGATTACAATAGATAATAAATAATATATTCGGTCTTATACACAAGACAAAAAAAACAAGATACATAATACTTCTTGGAACTTCTCAGGAAAGACTACAGCTCACATAATAGAATAATTACTTTGAGGTTTATTATTTAAGTTGCACTTGATCACATATATTGAAATGTGTAGGGCACGATTCCATAAAAGGATGTCTAGGAGAGGAACTAATAATTTGGATGCTATAGAGGACACATTTTTGTCAAAATATGAGGGTTAAGTGTGCTCATAGAAAAACACTATGGACTATGCTATGGATCTTATACAAACTAGAAGAATAACACTTATGGATTTAAACTTCTAGTAGCAAGAAATAGAGCAAATTCATGGGACTAAACACCTTAGACACTCCAAGGGCATGCCATCAAATGGTAACAGTTGTCCCTTCCCATAAAATAGTTATTTCCTTAAGGATGCAAAACTATGATCTAATACCACATGTTGGAAATGGTCTAATATTCAATGATCATATCACAAGGTTAAATATTTCCATCATATATCAAGCAAGAACTCATATTAAACAATAAAATTCTCTCACGTAGTTATAGATAATATTTCATAAAAGAATGCAACTTACATATATTTATTCCATAACTCAAATAAATAAACACTCAATATTCAAGTGGATGATACAAATCTACAATGCATTACAAAACTAAATGAACAATGCAATTCAACACATTACAGTCTCACTTGTCATCCCTAAATATATCGTTTACATAGAGTCTCTTGAAATTTCACCTTCTACTATCTCTGCGTCTCCTCTCAAACTCATAGGATATATGACTTCATATTTCTCATAGGAGAAATATTTTATTAACCTTATAATAATGACAAAAACCTAATGACTACATGAAACCAAATATTGATAATATATTTACAAAGTATTTACAAGGTACCAAATAATGTAATATTCTCTAATAGAGTGCTCAAGCCCTATTACCATATTCTAAAAGGGTGGATTTGCTATATCTATGCAATCAAAATATTTGGTTTACTATTTTGGGACATAAAGTTGGCATTGTGACTATTGTAGCATATTTTGAATCTTTTGGAGGTATATACGAAAAGTATCCAGGATGCGCTTTATTTAATCCTTCTCCCCCATTTGGGCTAATGATTTAGCTTATTTATGGAGATCTAAATATTCATGATCTCTTCCTTCTTATATTCCTTGTCCACGTACTCTTAGAAGTTTATAATAGCTCTTATTTTAAGTAGGTTCATGCAAAGCCTTTTTTTGTGACAAAAACTAGGTGGCCTAAGGGCAACTTAAAGTCTTCAAACAATTTGATGTATTTTGTAAAAGGAAAGGCTATGTCTACTAGTCATATCTTATGCGACTATGGAATATTGAAGGAACTTTTCTTTTGAGGTGGTAGTGATCTTGACTTCTCTTCCCCATATAGAGCCTTAGATAAAGTGCCCATTGTATGTGTGCAAAAGTATCTAATAGTGGTAGTGATGACTACAGTCCAGCCTAAGGAGACTCTTGTTCAAATTGATATATTTGTAGTAATGAATTTTAGATGATGAGAGAATTTATATGATTCTACCATAAATTTGGAGGCCTATTAGAGCATCCATTATGGGAGGATATATTATTGTAACTAATCTATTCTCCTTGGCTCCTCACTTCAAATTATGAGTTGTTAATATGACTTATGACCAAGGCATTATATGATGTAATAATGTATAATCCTTAGGGCACTCGTTGTATAGTCTTTAATTTATTATAATATTTTATTATGTAAGCCCTATAATCCATGGTTAACCTTGCTATGGTTGAGCCCATATTACAACTTATACTTAACCCTAAATCCCTCTTTTTATGTTGACTTAGGTTAAACTTATTTATATAATTTGGAGATTAGGTATTGGCATAAATACCCCCCACATCACTCCATCCATTACATCATAGTGTTTTGATTCTTATCTATATATAATATAATGATAGTGCCTATAGGTTCCCATTTTATCTTTCTCTTTTTCATCCATTTTTATGTTTTTTTATAATATTTGAGTGGATAAATTGCTTTTGTTCACTTTTGAAAATATGTGTGAATTCCAACAAATAGTTTTATGCTCAACCTGAAGCTTTAGGTTAGGTTTCTCTCTAGAAATTACATAACCTGGAACAAACTTTTCGAAACAATGCAATAATCAGAGTGATTTGCCTTGGAGTCTTAGTGTTTTGATCATATATAAATGGGCTTAAATTGAAACTCGAGATAACAAATAATACCACACAATTTAGTGAAATACCCATGATTTCAAATACAAGAAAGAGGGAAACTAACATAGTCTGTTTTCTACAATACCCAAAATAATTGGTTTGCATCTGGTTTCAAATATATTAAGCATATTTACATAAACAAAATATTCATTGAAGAATTTCAAGCAATATTTTGAATCCAAAAAAATCTACAACATAAAATATTTTGATGATTTCATACAAAGATCACAAGCAAAGTAAGATATGTATGACCTGAGTATTGTAGCAACAACTTGTAAACAAATTCCAAGAGTCTCTCTTATTTCTTCGGTTAATCATACTTCTAGTACCATCGTGGCCTCTTATATAAAACCTCCAAGGAAACCCAATCACCCTCCATTCTTCCTAAGACATCCAAGAAATGAATTTTTCTGGCCAAGAATATATCCAATATTATTAATATTCATAGCTAATACTATGTAGTCCATACTCCACTAGAAAAACAAAGATACTCTTGACACCACACTAACAACTCTCCTCTCTAAACTTTATCCACCAATACCCCCAAAATGGATGTGTTTGAAATGGAAAAGGTCAAGTATGATTTACATGAAAAAACCCTAAACTTTGGGCACCAAAACACATAAAAATAATAAGACAAAATTCAAAGTACTAAGGTGGGATGTGGGGTATCCTCCCAAGGGATCCCTTAAAGAAGAAGGACATAAGATACGGTTTTAACAAGGTTATGTTAACTCCCATATACCCCAAAGTATCAAACAAGGATTTTGCAATTTTAACCTTACCCCAAATTTGGTTTACACTCCCTAAGGTAGACAACATGCCACATCAAATATAATGTCATTTAAACAATTGAGGTCAAGTATGTATTACATGTATATATTCTATGCTTTGTTAATACAAACATATGCATACATTTTTACATGTTAAACTTTTACTCAATTTTTAATTAGGCATCCATGCAAATGAAATGTAGCTTGTGTGTGTTATTTTTCACTCTTTTGAATAGTCACTTTTATGTTTGTTACCCTCCCCCAGATGATACTTTTCCTTACTCTATCAAAACATTCAAATGGAAGTTAATCCATTTCAATCAATAGCCTTAAAATTTTATTATTTTCAAAAATAATTAATAACATAATGCTTACACAAGGCCAAATCTTTATTTATCTCTATTAAGTCTATAAATAATTAAATATGTATAAATGTTGCAAAAATTTAGAATTTGAAAAGAAGTTAGTAATCTAGTGCTAGACCAACAATAGATTGAGCAGAATGTATAGATCACAACAACTTTGAATATTGCTCCTACTCAGCTAAAGATAAATAAGTCATTCTAACAAAAGATACTAGTCTATTCAAAATTACACAAGAACAATATCATGGAGCTAGGAATTCATCTTAGCATTAATTTGCTAATGTTAAGTTACCCTTAGACAAGAAGAAATAGTTTGATAGTTCTTTCATACTTTTGTGTTGTTACTGACCTGTGAGTATAGTCTATTTATGTAAAGGCCATTTCATTTCGGTCATAAACATTCTTGTTATATTAAAAATATGAACTTTAGTTTGAACTACAAATTTTAAATGTTTTATATAGATTAATATATTTATTTTTAATTTTATATTTTCTAATATATATAGTGATCCCTTTATTGTCGCCCCTTTTAGAAGCTTATGAACCTTCTTCCAAACAAATAAGTTTGTAAAAAAATTGAGCCAATGTAGTTTTACTTGGTAGTTTTAAAAAAGTGATCCCTTTATTATGGGCCCTTTTAGAAGCTTATGAACCTTCTTCCAAACAAATAAGTTTTAAAAAAATTGAACCCAATGGAAGTGATTTAGTTAAAAATAATTTGCTTGAAATACAAATTTTATTTCAAGTTACATTATACATAGTATTCCTAGAAAGTATACAAACTACATTGTAATTAAATATTTCAAAAAGGTATAGGCTATATTATGCAATACTCATCCTCGAAAAAATTAGATATGACAACCCTAGTTATAAGATTAAGATTCTATCCTATGACCGAAGACCCTTTGGAACTTATTTCCCTTTTTCCTATCAAAGTTTCGGGATCTTCAAACTTGAGGGGTCTTGTTTTGATCTGTTATAAACACTACTAAAAAGGATTGGATTAAAATTGATTAATCAGGTGTTAAGCAATAGAACCTTTTATTAATCAACTTCTTACAAGATAAAAACTCTTAAAGTATAACTATTTAAATGTACTTGATAATGTAAATTATGTTTATAAATATTCATATGGTATATTCTCATATAAAAAAAAAACTCGTCTTTACAGGATTAGTTTAAAAACAGGTAGATTTTTTAGTGCCTTTGATCATGCATAGTTTAAAAATAGGTAGATTTTTAAGTGCCTTTGATCATGCAAAGTTTTAAAATAAGAAGATTTTAAAGTGCCTTTGATCGTAAAAAGTTTTAAAATAAGTAGATTGTAAAGTGTCTTTCATCGTGCAAAGTTTTAAAATAAGTAGATTTTAAATTACCTTTCATCATGCAAAGTTTTAAAATAGTTAGGTCTTAATCATTTTTAAATTTTCCAACACGCAAGCCATAAACTCTAGTTTCTTTTTTAAGTTATTATAGGGAGAGAAAATTTAGCTGAATTTATGGAAACATAGGCCATCAACTCTAATATATATGTTAAGTTAGTATAGGCAGGTGAAATTTAGCTATAGGTTTGAAGAGCGAACTTAATTTAAAATATGCATCGATGAACGTGAGAGATTTATGGATATATCTTGTGTAGGGATTATTTCACTTACAATAAAGTGAGGGTGGTACATTTTTCATTGTCGAAGAAAAGACTAATGCCAAAATTGATTTATCCATATTACTAAGTGTATAGAAGTAAGTGCACCATAAGAGAGAGATCACTTTTGTAGCTTTATAGGAAAGGATGACATCCATGTTATCTTAAGGGAGACGAGGTATCTCAATCTCATTTGAATATGGATTTATTCTATTCCTCCTTATTGGGATATGTGGGTGATTGATATAAAACCTTGGAGTATTCTATTCCAAGGTTTTATAATTTGGAGAAATAGCTATCAATGGTATTAGAGTTGTACTCTGGCCATTTGATATTGTGGAGGAAGAAGTGAGAAGTATGGGTTGATTGCACGTTGAGGAAGTTTGAGAGAAGAGGAAATTAAAATATTGAAGAAATGATTGATATTTTACTATGAAGAAAAAGTTTACGAAGTCATCCAAGGAAGAGTTAAAGGATATTTGTTGTTATAGTTTGACTGCACCTTGATATTGCAAGCAAAATTGGAGGAATTCAAATATTATTGCAAATCATAGAATATTGCAAATAGGAGTAGATATTTTATGAAGAAGAAAAAGGATGTTTAAAAATTGTAACCTGCAAAGCTAAAAGGAGACCGAAGAAGTAGAAGTTGTGTGAGAAAAGGATTAATAAATTGAGGACGTATGCAGGTTACCTATGATCAAATATATTAGAATACAAGAATGAGGGTGAAAGCCAATGTGGAAGCAAGAAGTGTGAATGTTGAAACGTTTACGAGGAATCAAAATGGAAGTGCATATAATAAATCAGAGTCAAAGTGCCTGAGAAGTATCTGTGAAGGAGATAAAGGTGAAAGAAGAACAATGCTTGTGAGCCAATTCAAGTTTGATAGTGCTTATGAGATAAGCCAAGCTAATTTTTATAGCACCTATGAGTCAAGCCAAGGTTGATAGCACCTGTAAGTCAATTTGAGGTTGATAGCACATGTGAGTTGAGCCGAGTCAAGGTTGATAACACCTATGAGCTAAGCCAAAATTGATAGTACCTATGAGGTTGATGTGCATAAGTTTTTATGCAATGATAGAAAGAAATACATAACATCTCAATTTATAGTTCCTAAGAAGGACAATATTTAGGTAACGTTGCCCTGATTTACTACCAGTCTCCATGTGGAGAAAAAGAAAAGACCTGAGTGCATATGAAGTTATGGAAATCCTAGCACAAATTTGAATTTGAATTTGATTAATGGTTTTCATAAGGTTGAATAATTTAATTTAATTTTTGATAATTCTAAAATGAATAGTTGGAGAGATAAAGGAAAATAAATCAATTTTTGGTTAAATTTTTTGAAAAATTAAGTGGAAGGAATTAATGCTTGGGAGACATAAGGAAATAAAGCATTTAATTTATGAAATAAATTTGGAGATATAAGAAGATAGAATTGAAATTGATAATTGAATTGGAGAGATAGGAATTAAATTGAAATTATGAAGATGGAGAATGAATGAATTATTTGAATGATTGAAATTTGATGAACTATGAAATTTAGTGATTTAAAGATTGTTAAAAATCAATGAAGGTTGATGAATGCAAAATTGATTATTTTTTTAGATTTGAAAACTAAGAGAAGAATTTTAAATTAATTTAGGAGTTATAAGAAGATGATTGTTTGATTAAAGCTTGAAATTGATTATTTGAAGAAATTATTTTTGAAGATATTTTCTAAAGAAGTTGTTGATTAAAATTTGGGATACATAAGGTATTTTCCATCAAATGATTTGATTGATAAATTGCTTTAACCTTCATGGAAGAAAATAATCAAAATGCTTTGATAGATGAAAGTAAAGAAAAATTGGAAGTTCTAAAAATTTGTATGCAATATTTGATGGAAAATATAGATGAACAACAATATTTATTAATTAAATTGAAGAACAATTTATACTCAATCTATAGAGAAGCCAAAGATGAAAAGTTTGAAATATTTTACAATTATTTGGAACCATTGAAACACATGAAAAATCTATAAACTCTATGATCTTGTCTATATATATAGGTATGGTAATATTTATGGCATTACCTATACTTAAAATCTATAAGGACAAAAATAAAAAACAATAAGATTTGATTTAAATCCTAAAGGATAAATCGGTTACCTAGGTTTTGTAGGTGAGTTGGAGAGGAGAGGGCAATCCTCCAAGGGAGGTCCCAGGTTCGAATCTCCACCCTACCAAAAATTTGAATTGGGTACCCAAAATCCAATTGATAATGTTGGTGCGGGCAAGGTCGGGTGCGACTCCCGGGTGACTTTGACGGTGTAGAACCCCCTGTTCGTGGTCTCTCAGACCAAGGCGGCCCTACAAGGGGTTTTTTGCTTTAAAAAAAAAAGGATAAATCGGTGACAAAAGACATCAATTGTGACACAATTAACTTATGTCATAAACTTCTGGATACATATAAATAATGTAATGAGAAGTTAATTTCATTCAAAATTTATGTTATTAAATTCAACATATGACAATAGGTTTGATAATAAAAATCCATCAAATTAAATAATACGTCATTGTGATGACTTACTGATTCAATGTCCAAAATTAACATCAATAAGACAAGATCAATACCAATAAGAAGCACAAAAGAAAGAAGAACATAAGATGAAGACAAAAGTAAAAGATCAAATATTTATGCCTAAAAGTCTTCAAACCAAATAATGTAATACAATGGGGTGTTGGAGATATTGCATTATTTGGTATATGTTAAAGTACCCCATGGTACATTTGTAAATTACAGATAGGGAATGATTTATTAGATTAGAGAGTGTGAGTTATATTTCTCTAATGTATGTGTCAATGTGTGAGAAGATTCCAAGTGTTATGTAGTAGATTTAGGTGTCAAATATACATGTGAAGAGTCACATGATATGTGACAAGATGTAAATTCCAGAGTCATGAGATTTTTTTCATATGTGAGGAATAGGAAAGGATGCATCTCTCATATATGTGAGGAGAGCAATAGTTAAGTATTGAAGAGTCATCTTCTAAGGTTATATTATGGAGACAAAGCTCCATGCATTGTATCATGAAGAATCCAAGAGATTGTATATTTGATTTATGAATAATATTGTGAGTTTTATTATTGAGAAATATTATTGTTATTTCATAAATGATATTCATTGATGTTTGGGTAGATAGTTATAAGTATTATTATTGTGTTTAATATTTGATCCTTGATAAAATGACCTATGAGATAATCTGATGAAATAGACATCACTTTTTTGTCTTCTTTTGATTATCACATGTATAAGTGCTTTGGAAAAGAGAAAATTTGAATTTGATTTTTTTAAAAAGGGCACCACCACCCCTTTTCCTTCCATTTTGTCTTCTTTCTCATAGCAATTTATTCTTGATATAGCAAATGAAACTTATGTGAAGTTCAATGATTTTTTAAGTTTTTGATTCCATGACTTTGAGGGCTTATACCTCCACTTGAGTGAGGTCAAAAATGGTAATATTTTTTAGTCTTCTGCACTTAAAATTCAAACTTATTCATGAGATGCCATTAAGGAGTGCATGCATCATCCTTAGGGTGAAAATGAATAGTCCTTTACATGAAATATGGCTTCTAGTATCAATTATGTTGCTTGCTAATATGGATAGTGTAAAATTGCATAGTAGTAGAATTATTTTGGTAAAATAAATTAAGAGTAAGGATCATGGTTTGAAACTCCATAGATGGATTTTTTTTGGGTTATGTCACACCTGATAATATTGTCAAGGGGAAATCCCTCCAATCACCTCATCCAAGGTTGTCTACATAGTGATAGATGGAAACTAGAGAAGACTTGGAGGTGTGGAGTTCAAGGTTCAAAATCTCTTTTTGTGTATTGAAGATTTACGCATCATTTTTCTCAAGGAAAGATCACCTCAAGAAGTGAGTGGGGTGCTTTCATCCCAATGTGAGAAAGGTGGTTATCAAACCTTGCTTAATTCATCCACCACCTAAAGGTTTGTTGTTCAAATCCTCTCTTTTATAATTTTGTGTGAATTTATCATTTTCACTCAAGGATTGACTAAGGTGGATGCCAATGTGGCATTTAATTAGAACAAGAACCATAATATGTATCTATTTATTCAACATCAACCAATCAAGAGAAAGCTAATCATAGGAAGCTAGATGGTGAAGAATGAGTGGTTATCACCAACAAATGATTAGGCACCAAGTGATAGATTGGGATATATTATTGCTCTTATAAGATCTAAGGCTTTAATTTTTGCATTTTTTAGGGCTATTTGGGCAAATATTCTAGAGGCCATAACTTTCACATACAAAAGAATTTTGAGCTATTTTTTTCAAATAACATTAGTTTTTGAGCTCTACATATTTGTGACGTTAGTTTATGAACCTATTCCAATGCTAGGGATCAATTGTATGGAAGAGTGTGTTGAAAATATTTTAATATTCAATGATCATATCTCCATGAAAGGTTAAATACTTTTACCATATATCAAGCAAGAACTCATATTAAACAATAAATATCTCTCACATGATTATAGATAATATTTCATACAAGAATGCAACTCACATATATTATTATCATGACTCAAATGAATAAACACTCTATATTCAAGTGGATGATACAAATCTACAATGTATTACAATACTAAATGATGCAATGCAATTTGATACATTACAATCTCACTTGTCATCCCTACATATATCCTTTACATAGAGTCTCTTGATATTTCATCTTCTACTATATCTTCATCTCCTCTTAAACTTATAGGATATATGACTCTTTATTTTTCTCATAGAAGAAATATTTTATTTACCTTCTAATAATGACAAATACCTAATGATTACATGAAACTAAATATTAAAAAGATATTTACAAGGTACCAATTAATATAATATTTTCAAACACCCCCATATTACATTATTTGGTATAAATATAAATCCCAAGCTTTGTCTTTAGTTGGATTTTGTTGAATTAGGTTCTCATCGCTCTCGTTATTGTTTTTTTGGTTCTAACTATTTTTTTTATTAGGTAATAAAAGGAATTTGGAAAGGGTCCCCGAACCTTTGACAACCTAAAAGCTAAAGCTTCCACAGAAAAATAAAGAGAAATAGACATGGAGTTGTCCCACCCAGGGGAACCAAAGAAAATGCATAATTCAAAAATGAAAAGCAGAAGAACTAAGAAAAGAAATACAAGAACAAAGAGAAAGCAGAGAATACTTCTTAGTCTTTAATACCAGCATCCACATTAGGATCTTGTCCCACCTTAGGATCTAACTGGTCCCATTTCCAAGAGAGTGGATCTAGAGTGGAAAACTTCCATATCATTTTTTCAAGTAGTTGTTCTCGCCCAAGCTGTCGCCTAGATTTTGGGTCGAGAAATTTAAAATTGCAAATTGCACCCATGTGAACATTAAGGGGCATACCCAAGAAGTGAATTTGTTGCCATAAAAGACTAAAAGTCCTAGTCACAAAATTTTTCTTGCTCATAGGGACAAAGTCAAAATTAAAAATGGTTATATGGCGCCAAAAGAAAACTATCAAGCAACATAAGATAAACTCCCCCATCCTAAAAATCCCTTGAAAATGAAACCATAAGGAACTCCCCCATCCTAAATCTAGACTTTGGTTCTAACTTTTTGATTATGCCTTAGACTTTATTTTTGGGTCAATCATTGAACTATCATCTCTCTTATTTCTTGCATGTTCAAATATCATTTCCTCTATAGGCCTAGCTATTGTAGGTATTTTTTAATACAAAATATATTTTATGGATGAATTGTTTCTTATGCTTAACAAATATTTTTTTCCTTTGGTAAAAACACTTTACCATTTCTACTATCCTATTCCATTCTGTCATATTTATCAATCCATAATTCACATCTATTGTGTTGTTTTTATTTTCTTCATATTGTCAAAAGTTTTGGAAGTGATTTCTTTCTTTACAAAAAACACAATAATGAAGGTCCCACCATTTTTCTAACATGTGTCCATATTTTCCATTGTGACTACAACTGGTAGCTATCACAAATTTGGTTTTCCTATTTCTTGTCATAAAATTAGCCTCTGTCACAAATTTGATATTAATATTCCTTGTCATAAACTCACTATCATTTCCTTGCCTTGTAAACCCAAGGATTTTTTATTTTCGCCTTATTTTTGGTACCAAAATTTCTTTCATTATTTATCCATATTTGTGCAAATCCATTCTATTATATCCATTTTTTCTTAATAGTTTTGAACCAATCCCTTTTGTGTATTTTTCAAAAATACCAAACTTATCATCACACTATTTTCTAATACCATTTGAATACCATAAATCATCACAATAATATTCATAACTTATACTAATAGATTCAAAATATCTCAAACCATCATAACTATCAATATTTGAATATTCATCAACACAACTTGGACTATCATTGTCCCTTCATTGTCTGTATACCTCATCAACATATCTATAGTTGTCTTTGTTTTATCAATAATTCTTATAGTATCACCAAGATTTAAACTATCATCAATATTAATAATTTGAGCTTTATTTTTACAAACACTTTTTGGATCTTTAATACAAACATCAACACAAATATTTTATATATAAATATTCTCATGAACAATGCTTAAATCACTAGTGTCACATGCTTTATCTATTTTTTGTACTAGATATCTAGTATCATATTGTACATGTACCATCTTGGATTTCACATCACACCCCATATATATCCATTGAAATATTTCATGTGTACAATGTGCATATTTCATCATAAGCATATTTTAAAATTCTTTATTATTCCTTCTTTTTTTTACACTACTTTTGTACATCATCAAGAGTTAAAAGAACCATATGTAATATACTTATAGATACTTTTACTTCTTTAGAATTTTTTTAATCATCTTATTTTGGACTATCTTTTGATACCATATAGTATTTGATCAATTTCTTGTACCATATGAACCTTGTGTACAATTTTATATTGTAATTATTTATCAGTAATGTTTCCTTGATTATTTAAACTTCTTATTTAGTATTGCGCATGTGATTGATATTGCTCTTGTGGTACTAGATGATTTAATTGTTTTTGAGAAAGTGCTATCATATCGAGAGGAAATATACCATTTTTGAAAGAACCATAGGCTTCAAGCTCTATTTATCTTCTAATAAAGAATTTTTTACTTCTATTAACAACCTTGAATTCAATTTATCTTCCCTTATCCAATAATTATGATACTAACATCAAGATGTTGGCTAATCCAGGTACATAAAGTACATTTTCTAGTGTGCATTAAAGAAAAGGTACGTTGAGTGAAATATTTTCTATTCCATGAACTTGATAGATTTTATCATCTAAAATGTTGAATTTGTTTCACTTGAAGAGAATCAAACCAATATAGACTGCCAGTCCTGTGATTACTTGCTCCAAAATCAATATAGTAGTAATTATATTTTTCTATGTAATGTGTCATTTCTAATTTTTGTTCTATTCGACTCAGTTGATATGGTTCACTATATCTTAAAGCATGTTTGTGACAAAATTTCCTTTGTTTTTTAAGCTCTTTTCTAATAAAATTTGGCTCTTTGATCAAATGAGACTTTTTGAGAGGATTTTTTTATGAAAACATAACTAGGATTTCTTGTATTTAAAAAATGGTTTCCTTCAATTGTTTTTCAATCCTCCAAATAAATGTGGAACCCCTGAATAAAATGTGGTCTTTAAGACATTAATGTCCACTTTATTTTCTTTATCTCAACTCTTCTAATTTTGTCTTCTCTTAACTTTTATTTTCAAAAATTGTCCACTTTAAAAAAAATTATTGACCCAATAATATTTTCCTTATTTTCACTTTTTAATCTTTCTTATGAAAATATCAATCTTCTGAACATTTACCAATTCCATTTTATATTCTTTTAAATTTGTATCTTCTCAAATATTTTCTTTGAATAAATTCCTTTAAATATTTTCTTTTTAAATATAATAAAATTTCTAGTAAAAAATAGCCTTATAACTTTTTTCTTTTGAATGTAGACTATAACTTTATGATTTTAAATTAATTATTCTCTTTTATCTTCGTAATGCAACTTTAAAAGGGACTTTTAACCAAATACTACACCTCAATAAGATTTGAAGTTACGAACTTCTAAAATGTTAAACTAAGTTGCACTAACAAAGTCTCCACCATGAAATTTGTGATATAAATTTTTAAAAATATACAATTTAAAGGCATGTACCTTGTATTTCCTGCTTTACTACATATTATTCTCTAGTCTTTTTTAAAAACATGTTAATGATTCTTCCAAAAAAATCCTAGACATAATAATCTCATCGACAAGGTTTATGAGCATTAAATTTATTACCAATCAAGGTTTTTATTGCCCTACATCTATAGCTTATTATGTGTTTTGCTATGCTTCAAATATAGTAACTTCTGCTTCGTATTCTAAATAGAATAGTTCATTAAAGGAAAACTTTACTTCTCTTTCCTTTGTGTGCTAATCAAATTCCATGAATAGAATAAGGTAAATATTTTGACATGCATAGGTATACCTCACATAAAAGGGCACAAGAATAGGGTATGGGATTTCTTCAACTTTTGAGAGCTCATAGGAAAAAATGCAGGAATAGAAAAGAGATTATAATAGACAATAAATAATATATTTGGTCATATACACAAAGATAAAAAAGTACAAGATACATAAGACATATTAGGACTTCTCGGGAAATATTATAACTCACATAATAGAATAATTACTTTGGGGTTTATTGTTTAAGTTGCACTTGATCAGATATATTGAAATACGTAGGGCATGGTTCCATCAAAGGATGTCTAAGAGGCAACAATAAGTTGGATGCTATAGAAGACATAGTTTTATCAAAAGATGAGGGTTAAGTGTGCTTAAAGAAAAACACTATGGACTATGTTATGGATCTTATGCAAACTAGTAGAAGAACACTTATGGATTTAAACTTCTAATAGTAGGAAATAGATCAAATGCATAGTACTAAAGACCTTAGATACTCCAAGGGTATGCCATAAAATGGTGATGGTTGTCCCTTCTCATCAAATAGTTATTTCCTCAAGTATGCAAAACTAGGATCTGATACCACATGTTGGAAATGGTCTAATATTCAATGATCATATCACAAGGTTAAATACTTTCATCATATATCAAGCAAGAACTCATATTAAACAATAAAATTCTCTCACATAGTTATAGATAATGCAATATTTTACTTGTGATAACCCTGAGTCTCAATTATGTTGTTTTCATCTTGCATTTGTAAATCATTTTTGGGACTAAAAAATTATGAACATTACCACTGCCCTATTCTGATCCATGGACTATACCATTACCACCAACCGTTCCAAAAATTATGAGGCCAAACCTTACCACCAAGATATTTTTAAGGTCATTTACAAGTACCTCCTTCTGCAATTCCCTTTAGGTAATCTCCTTGCCCCTGATTCTGATGAGGAGAATTCATCCTCAACCTCGAGCCCTAAAACCTCCAAATCCAAAAGAAAAGATAAAGGGGGCAAATATATTTCTGAGTTATCTGCAAGGAAAAAGGCCAAAGTTGAAAAGACCCCTATCTGTAGTTCCTAGAGGCTGAAATATAAAGAAGCTACCAAAATCTCTCCGTCCACTTCTATAAAAACACCAAAGGATAAGTCTAATTCTCCTGACCTTGTCAAAAGGTATCTTCACAAGCTGGTTGTGCATGCTACTTCTACCACCATTGACCATCTTGAAACTGCTCACTTGGCCATTGGAAAGGCAATTGCAACTCTCAAATAACAGCGCCATGAACTTAGCCTTTTATTTTTCTGTGACAGTTTCAAAAATATTTCAGCCTTGGCTGGTGTTGATGTGTCCTTCGACACCAAAATTGACATCAAATATGTCATCAATGACAAATATGTAATGGATATTTCTAAGGAATCATGCACTACTATTCCTAAGGATAGCACTAAGTATATTTTTAAAATAGATGCGAAAGTTGGTCTAGAAAGTGCTGCTTCATCCCTCATGTAGTTGGATATTCCCCTTGATGGCTAACAGTTATTCCTCTATTTTTTGGGTCCTATGCGGTGGTGGATCGCATATTTTTGAGTTCCTTTTTGGCCAAGGACTATTTATTTTTGAGATCTGGCATTTCTCTCTATGCCTGCTTGTCTAAGGTTGTTGGCTCCTTTTAGTCTAAGGATGTAATTTTGACGTTGTAATTTTTTTTTAGCTAGCAGTTCAAAGTTTATTTTGTATGTTCCTTTTTGATACTCTGATGTACAAGGCATTAGGGAACCTTTCAAATGCCATGTTTTTAATAAAATTATTAATCTACCAAAAAAATTATTTCATACAAGAATGCAACTTACATATATTCATTCCATAACTCAAATAAATAAACACTGTATATTCAAGTGGATGATACAAATCTATAATGCATTACAAAACTAAATGAAGCAATGCAACTTAACACATTACAATCTCACTTGCCATCCCTAAATATATCATTTACATAGAGTCTCTTGATATTTCACCTTCTACTATATCTCCATCTCCTCTCAAACTCATAGGAGATATGACTTCATATATCTCATAGGAGAAATATTTTAATAACCTTATAATAATGACAAAAAACTAATGACTACATGAAACCAAATATTTTTTTATTATATGGATGAAGGAGTTTTGAAAGGATCTCCAAACCTTGTACAAAAGATACTAAGCCCCGCCCAAAAAGAGGGATCCAAAATTACTTACATCCGATAATAATCGAGGAATGACCAATCAGAGGAGTTACCCCTTCCAAATCCAAACCAGTATATAGGTAAGACCATACCAAATCATGATGTCAGAGATAACCAGCTGAACATAGATTAGTAGCATGACCTAAACCATGAACTGAGCCATGCACCAGTATCATTCTCCCCCATGAGGTCATTTCTTTCCCAAGCATGCCATCCCATCAGGGCAAGAATTTCTTTCACAATGAAGGTTGTGGTTTGCAGGGAGGAAACAGTAGCTTGGAGATATGAAATTTGGTGCAAAAACCCAAAATCAATAAGCATTCCCAAGTTTTGTAGCCAATTCATCAAAAAATCAACCAGAGTGATTAATTGTGTATGAGGTCATTATCAATAGAAGCAATATCTGCCTGTAAATTATCTTGCCACACCACTAAACCATTCTGAATAACTCTTTTTTTAGCCAATAGATCGGTCACTCGATTACCTTCCCTGTATGTATGCTTAAACTGAACCTCTTCCATATTTTGGATGTATCTCTAAACTTCTAAAAGAAGATTCAAAATAGTTCAGGTAGGTTAAGTCCCTCTTGCCATATTTATAATATTAAGGGAGTTTGCTTCAATAATTAGTTTCCTACAACTTACAAAATCCAATAGAGAAACTCCTTGGAATAGGGCCCTAGATTCAGCGAAGTGACTAGTTTGATGGCCCAGATTATCAGCAAATGCTAAAATTATCAAGTCATCATGGTTCCTTACAATCCCTCTAATACTTGTAGGACCTAGATTCCCTTTATATGCACCATAGAAATTCAACTTCAACCAACCAATTGGAGGTGGCTCCCACTTAACCCTGGCTCTATCTAGAGGTACATTAGGTCTGATTGGTTAAGTATTGGTATTGAATCCAAGAGATATCTCCATTTATTGTTCTTTCTCTATAGTTACAGCATTCAGATTCAGGGTTCTAATGTTCTCTATGAAAAATAAATCACCTACAAAGCCACAACTTTAGCTGAATGAGTAGCATCCTTAAAAACCCTTGAGTTTCTTTCCTTCCAAATATGCCATCAGATATGAGGAAAGCTAAATTTCCAAAGCCAACAAAGGTAGAGAGACAGGAAGAGAGAAACCCATTGGGTTAGCACATCCTCTAGGCTGTTTGAAAACACCCATAGGATGTTAAAATATTTTTAAATAGCAGTTGAAAACCTTCTATGAGAAAGGACAACTGAAAAGAAGATGGAGCGGGGATTCCTTCGTATTTCTGCATAAGAAACAAGCATTAGGTAAAATCATACCTCTTTTTTTGAGATCGTCTAAAGTTAGAAATTTTCTTTGTATGGTTAGCCAATAGGAAAAAAATATTGATTTTTGGACTCAATCCTTTCAGCCAAATTTTATATGTCGAAAACCAAGGATTAGAAGGATCATCTACTACTACATAAGCTTATTTGAAAGAGAATATTCTATCCTTATCTAATACCTATATGAATCTATCCATAATTTCTCTTCCAAGAATTATAATCCATTTAATGATATTGAAAATTTCATCAAATGCCCTCCTTTCCTCCACAAAAAGTCCTAGGAAGTCAAATGGTTTTCATCGGGGGTGGTCTTCAATCCTTTCAATGAAATAACAAACCTTATTCCTCTAGAAATAATCTGTATTTGGTTTGACTAAAGCCAGCTCTGATCTTGAACCCAACAAAACCTCAATCACCCACATGTCACTCTAGAAGTTGATAGATCTGCCATCTCCCAAACACCACCTACCCCCTCTATGAATATTCGATCTACACCGAATCAGGCTAGACCAAAAAGCTAAACCCTGAATGGGTAAGGGTCTCTAATAAACTGCTTTCCATAATTTAGGTATTTGGCTTTGACAATATCAACCCATCCCACTTTCTCCTCTTGAGCCAGTCTCCAACCCTGCTTAGCAACAAGAGCTTTGTTCATGGATTTCAATCTTCTAAGGCCTAAACTGCCCTCCTCCTTTCTGCATACTTGGTCCCATGCCACTAGATAAAATTTATTTTTCTCACTTGCTCCTGACCAATTAAATGAGCATTGGATATGTTCCATTATTTCAATAATCTTACCCGGTATTAGTTTTATGCACAATGGTGAATATTCACCATTTGGGCTAATATTTGCATTTTTGAAAACTCAAATTGGTGAGTTTGGGGGACCCAAAGGTTGGCCCTTTCACCCAAAATTTTCAAAAAATTTTTAAGGTGTCAGTTCATCGTCCGTTGATAATAGTATTATGAATTTTTATAAAACTTCACAATCATTTTTTTCCAAAATGAGGATACTTTTCGCCCAAAAATTTTAAAATTTTCGTACCAATTTTGCCAAGTATACCACTATATATAACTAATACAACAGTGATACTTTTCCACTTAAATAATTTAAACTATTACAGAATCGAGAATTCCATCGAACTTCGATCATGTGTAGAAACCAGTTGATCTAGAATAAAACTCTATGCAGACCCAAACCGAACCATATTCTGCACCAGATTTAAAATATGAATTGTGTTTTGCAATAGACCAAACCCAATTCTATAACAGATTGATAACTAGAACCAATTTTGCAATAGATCAATATCTAGACCTAGTTCTGTAATAGACCAACATCTAGATCCAAATCTGCAATAGACCAACATCCTGATCCAGATATGCAATAGATCGATATTCAGACCCTGTTCTAGAAAATATTTATATTCAAACCCTATTCTGTAGAATACCAAACCTAGTTATACAACAGATCGGATCCACTTTTGCAATCAGGCCTATTTTTGCAATAGACCAACATTCGGACCTAGTTTTACAACATATCGATATCCAAACCCGGTTCTACATTAGACCGAACCCAATTCTGTAATAGATCGAACCCAAATCCACAATAAACCGGACCCCGTTCTGCATTATATTGAACCTCAATTTACACAAGCTTAACATCGGACTTTGGTTTGCTC
This sequence comes from Wollemia nobilis, assembly GCA_028583015.1. Classification (NCBI taxonomy): domain Eukaryota; kingdom Viridiplantae; phylum Streptophyta; class Pinopsida; order Araucariales; family Araucariaceae; genus Wollemia; species Wollemia nobilis. Next base: position 11,460,664 of record JAQPPZ010016890.1, read on the forward strand.
AAGATCGATTTTTGAACCTTGTTTTGCAATAGGATTGACTATTGGATCACGTTCTGCACCAGGTTCTTTGTTTCTCTTAAGCACTTACAGTAATAAAAATTGTTTTTCTATCATGTAATTGCAAGTTTTTATTTTGCTATTTTTCTATCATTTATTGAAAATATTTCAATGCTTTGTTTCCCATGTTTTTCTCTATTTTGCCCTGTTTTGCATGTCTTCAACACCAGATCTATATCCGGACCCTATTCTACACCAAAATAGATTATCGAACCGTGTTCTACACCAGGTTATCTATTTTACCCTGTTCTGAATGTTATCTTCTATTTTTTATCCTATGAAAAATCTTTGATTCTCTATTTCTATTCAAATCTACTTTTCTATGATAAGATTATAAATAGGTAAATACTTTGGTAAATGCTTTATTTTTGAATAAATTTATCTCTACTTATTTTTCGCATGGAGAACTTATTTTCTAAATTTAATTTGAATTTGTATATTGGACATTTGTGTGCTCTTATCAGTTACAAGTGTTATCACTAGAAAATGCAGTAGTGGCATACACTAACAAAATCACAATAAAACATGGTAGGAAATATGTATTTATTTTCTAGTGACGACCATCTATTTATTCTAATTACAATATTATCTTGAGGCCTAAGAGAAGTAACATCTCTTTAACATTTTATTACTTTTCTAAAATGAAAAACACTTTCTTTACAAGTAAAATGTCACCCACCGACAATGGAAATAAGGGGGCCAAATCTTCTATTGAAAAGAGTATCCTCAAATATTTTAGCCATACGTCGAACAAGCCATCGACATCCGTACAAATTTGAGGTACAAATGATTTTTGACTTATAAACAGTTAGTTGTATATTTTGTAATTATTTTCAATATTGCTTTCTTCCTCAAATAGTTAGTTGTCAGTATGTGCTCAACGATATGAATTTTTTTTTGTTTGTAAGTTAGTTTTTTAAAATCCAAAAATGGTAAAGAATATTATTGTATGCTACTATGTAGAATACCCTGTTGACCAAGAGATGCCTTCTAAAGAAAATTCTCTTACCAATGACATCCAACAATCACTTGAAGATATTCCTGGCCAAGATATGCAAGTTGAAAATGAAAGCGATAAATCAAATACACTACAAATTTCTTATGAATCTTCAAGCAAAAATTCTAAAAAGAGGAAGACAAATTCTAATTGGATTATTGGAAGATCATTTAAGAATGAATGGGCAGAAAAATTTCCCTGGATTGAGGTAGTATTGACTGTAGACAACCAAGTCAATAAAAAAGAATGTAGATGCAAAATTTGTAGTTGGAAACTAGGTAAGGATCACAGGCTGCAAACTAAGAAAGATATAAAAGAAAAACATGTTGGCAAAGTATATGTAGAAGTTATAGGAAGTGATGGTAAAATTACAAAAGTTGTTAGGTGGAAGGATGCATCAGAATGTATGCATGTTAGATATGCAATAGATTATGAGAATCACTTAAAGCAACAACAATCCCTTGTTGAGAAAGGTGGAATGATTGAAACCCAATTTTATAAATAGTAGAAGACCATTTTAACTTCAAAAAGTTTGCAGTTTGTTGTTGTATTTAGTATTCTCAAAAAGGGTAGACCCATGTCCAATTTTATTGATTATAAGCACCTTTATCAACTAGTTGATGTGCAAAACCTTCCTACTTCCCATTGGTCAGATTGAAGTGGTTGGGAAATGGTAAAATGTCTATATTTAGTTGAGAAGGAGGACCTAAGGGAGAAAGTAAAACTTTCCAGATTCATTTCACTATCTATTGATGAGGTGATGGTAGTGGACAACACATCTTGGATCTGCATGCATGTGTACACATTTCAAAATCAAGTGAGGCAGCCTAGTTTGCTAGGATTACATAAGATGGTGGAAAGTTCAAATGCAAAAAACATCTATAATATTGTTTTGACCAGTTTAAAGGAAATTGTGGGAATGGATGATATTGACATAGCCACAAAGTTAATTTGCATTGGAGTTGATGGTGTTGCTATAATGCAAGGGCACAATAACAACCTATGTGTTTGACTCCAAACTTTAGTTACCCCATATATGATACCCATTCATTGCATGGCTCATAGAGTGAATCTTGTTTATAAAATTGTGAGCACTTTTGAAAATATTGCTAGAGTGGAAGATCTCATTCGTGAAATACATTCTTATTTTTCTTTCAATCCTAAAAGGTTTGCAAATTTTCAACAGTTTGCACTAGGAGTTATAGAAGGAAAAAAATTGTTGAAAGATGTGGATACAAGATGGATTTCATTGTATCAACCTGCACTCAGAGTTTTTATAGAATATAAATCTTTAACAGGGTTTATGTATGCAAATAGTAGAGCAATTGATAAGGCAAACGATATGTTGTTTCATTTGACTAACTTGGAAACTCTTTTAACATTATGTGGTATTCTTCCAATGTTACAAGAAATGAACATATTGACTAAACTTGCACAAGAGAGATCCATCTATATCGTTGATTTCATGAGGATGAGAAAGAAAATATGTGTGATTATTGACAGGTTATATGTGTTTGAACCAGATTTTACAGATCCCTTATTTGAAAGTTGGAAAACATTGACAAACGTGAAAGATGCAAATAGTTTTTTGAAGTTTGACATTAATGATAATCTTTGTATTAATGTTCGTGAAAATATGATACCTTTATATTGTTATGAAAGGCATTCAAGTGTAGTTACTAGTGATGTTGAAAAAGTTTGTGTAACACACAATAGGTACGAAGTTGTTTTACACAATACAAAAAAAATGTTCAACATAGAAAAATCATTGACAAAAGAGATAAGAGATCGGTTTCAAAGACATGAGTTTCTTGAGGCCATGGGTGTTGTTAAACCTTTGTTTTGGGGTTCTTGCAATGATCAAAAATCTACACAAGAGTTATTTATTTAAATATATGGGCAACCTTATTGAGCATTTCAGTAAAAGTGTGGAAGTCAATGGTGTTGAAATAAAAGGTATACTCAACAAAGATCCTTTAAGACAACATTCACAGTATTTTGGAAGAACAATGGTTCATCAAGCATCACTTTTGAGTAATATCCATGAGACTGGTTCCATTGCACGTTTGTGGCAAAAGTTGTATCCAAGTAGTATCTTATAAGATACGATTAGTGAATACTTTTGTTTATATGAATTATGTCAAACAATGATTTTGGGATATGTGGAAGATGAGAGGGTTTTTAGTGCACTATATTTTGTTAAATCTAAGCTCCACAATAGGCTGGACAAAAATCTAGAAAATTATTTAAGAATTTATGTGTCATCATATCAGTTGGACAAATTTCCATATGATAGAGCATTAGCATACTAAAATTTAATCACATACAGAAGGGGTATTACGGATACGACCTATAATGAGGATAATGATGCTTTTAGTTATCAAATGGTATCTTTACAGATTGATTCTGGACAAGTTGAAAAGTGTTCGTTTCAACTACCTGAATTCTAATTTTTTTAGTATTTGTTCATTCCATATTTCACAATGTTGTTTCACAAGTTGATAACTGTTCATTCCAAATTTCAAAACTGTTCATTCCAGATTTCACAATGTTGTTTCAAATATACAAGATTTCAAAAACTTTACTTTTTCACATTATGCTTTTAAAAATTGTACGTTTTATATCACATTATGCTTTTAAAAAATGAATGTTTTATATCATACTGTTTCAACTACCTTGATAAATTGTTGTCTTTTATTTTATATCATAGTATTGGTATTGTATTGTTAATGTATCAATTTTGATCAACAAAAATATTCTTTTGTTGTTTGAGATGAAGATAGTAAATAATATTGACGATTAATACTAGAAAAACAACACAAAATTATAAATGCAAACAACCTTTGAATGATTGAAGACACAAATTTAGAAAATATAGTTTTCATTAATACGATTGAAAATATATTACATTGTACAAAATTGTTGACTACAATCAACTTCAAAATATTTTTACATTGTAAAATATCTTATTTAGGCATAGCTACATCAGATTCGCTTGCAACAGTGGCTTCTTTTCCTTTATCTCCTTTCTTGACTCCTTGTTCTGGCAGCACACCAAGTCTGACTAGATTTTCTTGACCTTTCACAATACTTCCCAACAATGCGCTTTCTTGTTGGTTTGGATCTTCGAGTATTGTTGGAAGTTTTTATTTTTCTTTTTGGTGCTGTAGTATGATGTTCGGATCTTCATGGAGCTTCTCCCTAATATATTTTCTCAAACGATTATTATCCACCACTTTTAATTGCATTTTTTTCTTCATTTCCATTGCATTAAGCAAAAATATTTTTGCCGCATTGATATTAACTTGCATGTTGTTAACTTGCATTTTTAGGTTTTCAAAATTTGATTGCAAAAAATAAAATGACAAATCATTCAAAATAGCTATATAAAAAATTGTTACTTGTTTTAAAGAAAATTGAAATATGAAAAATAAACTGCAAAAGCAAATTGAAACATAAATAAACATTTTCTTACCTTAACCACATCCCTAGTAGACTCAACAAGTGCAACTTTTTCTTTATCGGAAGCCCATTGGTTATAAAAAGCTTGGGCTTCAACATTAATATTCTCTAATCTGCTGACAACAATATTTAAAACATCATCATCATAAACAATTTCAGAATTTATTGTTCCTATTGTGGCCTGACTCAGCAGGTCGCTAAGATTTTCTGGTTCATATTGAACCAAAGAATAAATTGAATCTCTTTTTGCATAATTCTTATATCGGGCATTTATTTGCTTTATTAGAACCTTGGCTCGATATTCCCAATCCTTCATTTCTTGCAAATATTGAAGTACAATCTGTTTCATTATTGCTTCCATATTTTCAACCATTAAAACATTTTCATCAAAATTAACAATGTCATCCTCAGTTTGAGGATGAGGGTCATTTCCTTCAGGAGCTGGGAATGATCTATGCTCAGGTGTAGGGGCTTCCTATTGTTGTGCTTCACCCAATGGATCTTGAAGCACATTTGTTGCCTTAAAACCTAAAATGTTGCCCTGCAATAGAAAATCATCATCAAGTTGGATATTATCCAATCCAACAGATGAAACTTTTGGTGCCTATGAAGAAGTGTGAAATGTAAAATATGAGAACCCAGGCCCAAAACTTCATGTCGATTGCGATCTCTGTGAAAAAATTGTTTTCCACCTCCAACCCATGTTTGGCCTCTCATTTGTGTAGGTTGTGCCTGTGCCTATCATTGTTGTTGTGAACGTGGATGTTGCGGTGGAACCTATTAATGTTGTAGCAGAAACTATTGTTTCTACTATTGTTGGTGGTGGTGTTGTTGTTGTTGTGGTGGAAGCGATGGTGCCATATGGCCTCTCATTCTCGTAGTTTGTCATTGAGAGGTGGTTGAAAACATAAAAAAAATTTGTTAACATTATTCTAAAAATTAAATAGAAAACAACCATAATTCAAAAAATATTGTTTTACCTGAATATGATGAAATATGTTGAATTTGTGCACCGATGGGGGAGGAAGTGGCCACACTAGATTCAGCTTGCACATTTTGTGCATACCTAGGTGTACGAGATCCACTAGGTGAAGGAGCTTACCTCGGATATTTTGGTGCCCTCTATAATGGTGATATTTTTGATCCAATATCCTCAAAATCACCAGTTTGCTCTAGCCTATGACTCCTATTGGCAACATCTTGTTTACTCCTTATTGTGGTTGCCCTACCCTACATTTATATGAAAAGAAAAATTTAAAAATGAAAATGTGCTAAAATATAAAATACTTTTTTATTGTCAAAGATGGATTGATTACCTTCAATTCCTCTAGTGTCAAGGCAATGGCTTGTAGTGTTGCATGCACTATAGTAGGAGCAGGAATATCTTGTAAATTATGAAAACTTTCAAAATAAAGAGCTAAAATATAATTAACAGTGCCCATAATGGGTTGTGTGTTGTTGGTTTGCAATTACACCGCATGTAGCTCAATCCTGATTTGATCTGCAATATAGGTGCACCAATCGAACCTCTCATGATGCTCATAGCGAATAACATACGATAGTGCCCAAAATGGAATTTTTGATCTTCCAATCAAAATCATTCTTGCATGGAAGAACTCAATAATGGCCTTCAGATTTGGATTCTTAACATCGATGATTGTTAACCCTCTTTTTGACTTGGCGGTGGAAGCTGCAAAAAAAATTAGATAACAATTTACAAATTTGAAATTTTTAGCATTAACAAATTCTAAGACACAAGAATTATACCTGCCAAATATTTTGTGGCAAGTTGGTACATTTTCTCGAGGTAGCCTTTCTCTTTTGCAAAGAGCTGGCACTTCGTTGACACTGGAGGACAATCATCGAAAGGAAGATTTTTCAATCTATTAATGTCTATAGTTGTGATGGTGAACGACATATTTCTATTCCATATTTTCATTTTGACAATGGCCTTGTCATGGTCATAACCGACAATAATATGTTGCAAGAGGACTTTATCAATTTTGAAATGTGGCATTGACACCAAGGTTGTCAAACCTGCATCTTCTAACCACGATAAGTCCATACCTGGGGTTATTAGCAAATCTGAAATTAAAGTGCAAGAAGGGTTCTTGAACTTTGGAATAGGGGTGGAAGCGGTGGCCATTGCTAGAAGTTGGAAACTTGGAAACAAGAAAAATAGGAGAAATTGGTTGCTCGATAACGGTTTGCTCTGGTTGGGTGCAGTCATAGAAATGAACTCAAAAAATGATAGTTGATGCCCTTTTATAGATAAAATGGATGGAGTTGACACATGGCAGAATTGTATTGGACATGCAATATGGGTGATCGATTGTGTGACACGTGGTAGGTGGTCAACGATGGACCGTATTGTGCATCAGGTAAGGTACCAGACCATTTTTTGTACTAGGTAAGATTTTGGACTTTATTATGCATCAGACCTGACCTCGTATCTTATTATGCATCAGATTGGATACTCGGACCTTATTATGCATCAAAAATCACTCAAACTTTATTATGCATCTAACCTGACCCCCAAATCTTATTATACATCAGACTCAACCCTCGAACTTTATTATGCATCAGACCTGACTCCTAAAACATATTATGCATTAGTTGACCCTCAAACTTTAATATGCATTGAAACGGACCCTCAAACCTTATTACACATCTAACCTGACCCTCGAGATCAGACCCTCGAACCTTATTATGCATTATGTTGTAATCACAATGACACTGAGAGGGGGGTGAATCAGTGTAGCATTCCAAAACATGAATAGACAGCTCAAAAAAAAATTACGACGAGTTAAAACTTATAAAAGAGATACTAAATGCATCAAGAAAGCATCACACATAACACAGATTTTTAACGAGGTTCACCAATGTGGCTACTCCTCAAAAATAGGCTGCTTGGACTACCATCCAAATCCAACTCAATGCAAAGCTACAACTTTACATAATCCTTTACCAGCACCAACTGGAAGGAGCACCAACCCCTTAACTTTATCTTCTTCAACAGAATGGAGCACCAACTCCTATTTTACCAACACCTACTGGAAAGAGGCACCAACCCCTTAATTTTCCAGCACCAACTGGACAAATTGTTTACCAGCACCAACTGGAAAGAGGCACCAACCCCTTAATTTGCCAGCACCAACTGGACTTCAATATTGAATAAAAAAATGTTTGACATATACCTTTGTTATTGCAAGACTCTAACTGGTCTACATCACCTTTGCAATCTCTGTGCACTTTGCTCTCTCTTGCACAATCACTTCACACAGTCTGCTGCACTGCTACAGCCAGACTTTGCAATCAACTTTGCCCTTCGTGCTTCTCTGCACACTCTGCTTTCTCTGCGCACACGCTTCGCACACTCTGTGTCGTTTCACATTCTCGCTCTCTGCTCAACACGAACTTCACTTTCACAAACACTATGCTCGCATTCGCACTTTATCTTTACACCCCATTTTTCAAACTCGAAGTACCCTTGCTTTTATAGAAGAAGTTTTAGGAACAAACCCTAAAAGAACGTCGGTTGAGAAACCCTAGAATTTGTCAGCTGCCAAACCCTAAAATCCGTCGGTTGTAACCCTAAGAATGTCGGCTGCAAACCCTTCTGCCACCTTCGTCACCTTCCTGTAGCTTATTGCCGTGAAATAGTAACATGTCGGCCCTTTTTAATTTAATTTAATATTTTAATTTAAATTTTAAATAAAATAAAATTTAAACTAAATATTTAAAATTAAATATCTTCATCACCGGGGCATCTTTTTCAACGAAACGAAGAGCCAACTTGGGTTTTAAGAAAAACCCATTTCAAATCTGTTATCCATGGTTTTAAATAAAACCTTTTATTTTGACTGCCTTGGTTTTCACAAAAAAACCTTTAAAATTTAAACTAAATATTTAAAATTAAATATCTTCATCACCGGGGCATCTTTTTCAACGAAACGAAGAGCCAACTTGGGTTTTAAGAAAAACCCATTTCAAATCTATTATCCATGATTTTAAATAAAACTTTTTATTTTGACTGCCTTGGTTTTCACAAAAATCCTTTTCGCTTCTTGTTTGAACTGCCTGTCCATTGCATCATTAGATCTAACTGACTGTATTGACAACAATGACAATCCTCCTGCAACACCTTGCTCAACACTGAACTCCTATCCATTGTACTTTGGCTGCACCTTGTTGTTCAATAAACTCTTGTCCATTGCATCAATAAATCTGTCCGACTGTGTTGACAACAATGACAATACTATTTGCTGCACTTTGCTCAACAATCTCCCCCTTTGGAATTGTTGGCAACACATGTGCAATTTTCTCGTAAATATTCTCCCCCTTTGACAATAATACCAAAGGGCTTCTGCAGACTCCCCCTGAGTCTATGCACAATATTCTTAGACACAAATTATTACAATTAGCAAATATTCCAAGCATGAACAAGAAGAAAAACAAATACACAAATGCTCCCCCTGAGTCCAAGACCACTTCATTTCACTGATTGACAACATCATGATAAGCATAATAGGCATCAATAAAATCAACAATGTGAATAGCAGCAATAACCAGTGAATGACACCATCACCGTCAACTTCACCAATATAACATGTGTAAGAACATGACTGAACCACTATCTTCTATGCAACTACCCTCTGTTGCCTTGCAAACTCAAACTTGTCCACTGTTAGTGAAGGCATACAATAATCTTATATAGCCAACTTTTTGTTCTGCAATGCCAGCAACATCTGCATACAACTTCACCATGCATCTTGGATATATTCTCAACAAGCTTGAACCCAATGACAGTTGTTTGTCTCTCTCTGCAGTGAGAATCCAGAGGCTACCTCAATCCACTTTCAACTCTGTGCAAGTACCAAACAACTGTACCACAGGACAACCAACATCTTTTCTCAACCAATTAGGGCTTTAGCAACAATGCTTATAGACAAGGTTTAACCAACATCATTCAACTCAAGATTAACCTTGAAGCATTCAACCAATCACTACATGAAAAGGAAACTAGTAGACATCCTTTTCCTTCCAAAGGTATTTGAACAAGACGGCCACCAACATAAATCACCAAGGCAAAGAATAACTTGCTCAAATCAAACTCAATGGAGTAAGCCCAAATCATGTATCAAGAAAAGCATTAACTTGATCAAAACAACCACTATGAAAGCAACTCAACTATTCATCACCAGGCTGGAAATCATCTGGCTGCTCATTAAAAAACTTTTTTCTTCAATCTTCCCATTCAACATGCTTATTTCACTTTTGTCAACAGAATTGACAAGTGACTCACATCTGTACCAATTTTTGTCCAGCACTGCAATTTTACTGCCAACTCTTACTTTCAACTATGCATGTCGGAAGAAGACATTTTGTCAAACACTTTATGGCCAACCGTAGTGCACCTTACTCAGCCTCAAGCTTCTTATCCTTGGACTGGCATTAAATCAATAGTTAAAACAAAACTGTCACGTGAATTAAATATATTCACCAAGGTGTCATGAAAGATCTGGCAATCTTCACATCAAAGAGTAAAAACAAATACATGCTGCATGAAACACAAATACACAGCTAGGGCAAGCATTCTTTCATTGAGCAAATTATCTAGACTATTATGATTCATAATTTTGAACAGTGGTATTAAGAATCATCAACAGTACAACAATGACATATCTCAAAACTACCAATGGTGACAACTCTCAAATTAAACACCACACTTCACGGCATTTCCACAAACCACTATATAAACTGAAAAACACACTTTAACAACTATACAACATAAATCCTTACTGCTTACCTTTCATCCTCGAGTAACCTAGACAAATACATAGGAGCATTAAAATAAAACTTTAATATTGCTCCTCCTGAGGATGTGCCACCTGGAGTTGCTTAGAGCAATGGCAGAGTAGCCTCCTTCAGTCCAAGGAGACACAATTTCCTCTCTTCTGTCTTTCTCCAGAATTTCCTGAACTTGGGCTTGGGTTTTTCAACAACATCCCTATTTTGCTCCTGTTCGTGAACTTGAACATTTCTCTTGTGGGGTTGTCTCTTGTGCATTCTTGATGGATGATTATTTTCTTTTCTTTTATGCACATGATATGTTCCTTGTCGATGTTGTCCTCTTTGTGTCTGATGAAATCTAGGGTTTTGCCTTAGATTAGATATAGAAGTGCTTGGACAAAACCTTGCTATGTGCCCATGGCCATTGCATTTAAAACATTGCACAGGGTGTTCACTCAAAAAAATAGAAGTATTTTTATCAGCATAACTCTTTGATCTATTGTTCAGTCCACAATAAATTGCCTTGTGACCAAAGTGGTTGCATTTAGAACAATAGCCATAAAAAGCATTATTATTAAAAGAGTGAGAGTGAGAGAACCTCTTTTGCTGTGGTTGCTTTCTTTGTAGATCTTCTTTGATATTTTCTTCCTTTTGAGGATTCAGCTTCAGACTTTTCTTGTTTCAATCCTTCAACCGAGGACTTCTTCTTCTCTGCATATTTGGAGGATGAAGGTTGTTCAGCTTCATATCCAAGACCAAACTTAGCTGTGGAGCTTCTTTGTTGATTTATCATTGTATCTAGCAACTCTGTGCTCTTCTCAAATTTGAGATTTATATTGGCCTCTTTTAGTTGTTTCTTCAATGAAACAATCTCTTCTTCTTGTTGGCAGCATACAGTCTCTTTCTCATTGATCTGAGACCTAAGAATATCTTCAATCCTTTTGTACTCTTCTACTTGCAGCTTTAGATCAAACAATAACCTTTGTTAGATTCCTCTTCATGTTTGCTATATACATAACTTTCTTATTCATCTCTTCATATCGTATTCTTAAACCATCAATGTCTTCTTCAAGGCTTCTTCATACTCGATTTCTTAGAGACGCATTTGAATTTTTAGGAATTTCTTGTAATCTTCTACTTGATTATATCTTCCATCCTCACCTTTACCAAATATTCTTCCTAATTTCTTCCATCACTTTCTTCTTCATCATACTCTTGTTCTAAATCTTTTCTTTACCACTCTTGAATGGAGCATCTTCAACTTCCCTACTAAACCACCTCTACATTATCCATTGACCCAACATTTTTATCTACAAACTTCATGACTTCTCTTCCTTTTCTCCATTGTTTGATTCATCTTCATTTTCTTTCATGACCCTTGTGTGCTTTTCTTCTTGTGGCTGATGGATCTATTCCTTTCCTTGCCATTTGTGTACTAATCCAAGATCAACCCAGACTAATTTAGCCAAAATTGGGAACTTGGCTCTGATACCAATTGTTGTAATCACAATGACACTCGAGAGGGGGGTGAATCGAGTGTTCTTAACATTTCTAAAACATAATAGATGATTCAAAAAAAATTTGCAGTGAGATAAAGCGGATAAAAGAGATACTAAATGCATCAAGAAAGCATCACACATAACACAGAATTTTAACGAGGTTCACCAATGTGGCTACTCCTCAAAAAGAATGCTGCTTGGACTACCATCCAAATCCAAGCTCATGCAAAGCTCCAACTTTACATAATCCTTTACCAGCACCAACTGGAAGGAGCACCAACCCCTTAACTTTATCTCGCTTCAACAGAATGGAGCACCAACTCCTATTTTACCAAGCACCTACTGGAAAGAGGCACCAACCCCTTAATTTGCCAGCACCAACTGGACAAATTGTTTACCAGCACCAACTGGAAAGAGGCACCAACCCCTTAATTTGCCAGCACCAACTGGACTTCAATATTGAATAAAAAATGTTTGACATATACCTTTGTTATTGCAAGACTCTAACTGGTCTACATCACCTTTGCAATCTCTGTGCACTCTGCTCTCTCTTGCACAATCACTTCACACAGTCTGCTTGCCTTGCTACGACCGAGACTTTGCAATCAACTTTGCCCTTTGCGCTTCTCTACACTCTGCTTTCTCTATGCACACGCTTCGCACACTCTGTGTCGTTTCACATTCCGCTCTCTGCTCAACACGAACTTCACTTTCACAAACACTATGCTCGCATTCGCACTTTATCTTTACACCCCACTTTTCAAACTCGAAGTACCCTTGCTTTTATAGAAGAAGTTTTAGGAACAAACCCTAAAAGAACGTCGGTTGAGAAACCCTAGAATTTGTCAGCTGCCAAACCCTAAAATCCAGTCGACCGTAATCTAACAATGTCGGCCTCAAACACTTCTTCCACCTTCGTCACCTTCCTGTAGCTTATTGTCATGAAATAGTAACATGTCGGCCCTTTTAATTTAATTTAATATTTTAATTTAAATTTTAAATAAAATAAAATTTAAACTAAATATTTAAAATTAAATATCTTCATCACCGGGGCATCTTTTTCAACGAAACGAAGAGCCAACTTGGGTTTTAAGAAAAACCCATTTCAAATCTATTATCCATGGTTTTAAATAAAACTTTTTATTTTGACTGCCTTGGTTTTCACAAAAAACCTTTAAAATTTAAACTAAATATTTAAAATTAAATATCTTCATCATCGAGGCATCTTTTTCAACGAAACGAAGAGCCAACTTAGGTTTTAAGAAAAACCCATTTCAAATCTGTTATCCATGATTTTAAATAAAACTTTTTATTTTGACTACCTTGGTTTTCACAAAAATCCTTTCCGCTTCTTGTTTGAACTACCTGTCCATTGCATCATTAGATCTAACTGACTGTATTGACAACAATGACAATCCTCCTACAACACCTTGCTCAACACTGAACTCCTATCCATTGTACTTTGGCTGCACCTTGCTGTTCAATAAACTCTTGTCCATTGCATCAATAAATCTGTCTGACTGTGTTGACAACAATGACAATACTGTTTGTTGCACTTTGCTCAACAATCTCCCCCTTTGGAATTGTTGGCAACACATGTGCAATTTTCTCAGTAAATCTTCTCCCCCTTTGACAATAATACCAAAGGGCTGCTGCAGACTCCCCCTGAGTCTATGCACAATATTCTTAGACACAAATTATTACAATTAGCAAATATTCCAAGCATGAACAAGAAGAAAAACAAATACACAAATGCTCCCCCTGAGTCCAAGACCACTTCATTTCACTGATTGACAACATCATGATAAGCATAATAGGCATCAATAAAATCAACAATGTGAATAGCAGCAATAACCAGTGAATGACACCATCACCGTCAACTTCACCAATATAACATGTGTAAGAACATGACTGAACCACTGTCTTCTGTGCAACTACCCTCTGTTGCTTTGCAAACTCAAACTTGTCCACTGTTAGTGAAGGCATACAATAATCTTATATAGCCAACTTTTTGTTCTGCAATGCCAACAACATCTGCATACAACTTCACCATGCATCTTGGATATATTCTCAACAAGCTTGAACCCAATGACAGTTGTTTGTCTCTCTCTGCAGTGAGAATCCAGAGGCTACCTCAATCCACTTTCAACTCTGTGCAAGTACCAAACACTGTACCATAGGACAACCAACATCTTTTCTCAACCAATTAGGGCTTTAGCAACAATGCTTATAGACAAGGTTTAACCAACATCATTCAACTCAAGATTAACCTTGAAGCATTCAACCAATCACTACATGAAAAGGAAACTAGTAGACATCCTTTTCCTTCCAAAGGTATTTGAACAAGACGACCACCAACATAAATCACCAAGGCAAAGAATAACTTGCTCAAATCAAACTCAATGGAGTAAGCCCAAATCATGTATCAAGAAAAGCATTAACTTGATCAAAACAACCACTATGAAAGCAACTCAACTATTCATCACCAGGCTGGAAATCATCTGGCTGCTCATTAAAAAACTTTTTCTTCAATCTTCCCATTCAACATGCTGATTTCACTTTTGTCAACAGAATTGACAAGTGACTCACATCTGTACCAATTTTTGTCCAGCACTGCAATTTTACTGCCAACTCTTACTTTCAACTATGCATGTCGGAAGAAGACATTTTGTCAAACACTTTATGGCCAACCGTAGTGCACCTTACTCAGCCTCAAGCTTCTTATCCTTGGACTGGCATTAAATCAATAGTTAAAACAAAGTTGTCCGTGAATTAAATATATTCACCAAGGTGTCATGAAAGATCTGACAATCTTCACATCAAGAGTCAAACAAAAACATGCTGCTATTATCGAAACACAAATACACAGCTAGGGCAAGCATTCTTTCGTTGAGCAAATTATCTGGACTATTATGATTCATAATTTTGAACAGTGAAATTAAGAATCATCAACAATACAACAATGACATATCTCAAAACTACCAATGGTGACGACTCTCAAATTAAACACCACACTTCACGGCATTTCCACAAACAACTATATAAACTGAAAAACACATTTTAACAACTATACAACATCAACCTTACTACTTACCTTTCATCCTCGAGATAACCCTAGACAAATATATAAGAGCATTAAAATAAAACTTTAAAATTGCTCCTCCTGAGGATGTGCCACCCGGAGTTGCTTAGAGCAATGGCGAAGAGCGAGTCTCCTTCAGTTCAAGGAGACACAATTTCCTTTCTTCTTTCTTTCTCCAGACTTTCTTGAACTTGGGCTTGGATTTTTCAACAACATCCCTATTTTGCTCATTGTGTGAACTTGAACATTTCTCTTGTGGGGTTGTCTCTTGTGCATTCTTGATGGATGATTATTTTCTTTTATTTTATGCACATGATATGTTCCTTGTATGTGTTGCCTTCTTTGTGTCTGATGAAATCTAGGGTTTTGCCTTAGATTAGATATAGAAGTGCTTGGACAAAACCTTGCTATGTGCCCATGACCATTACATTTAAAACATTGCACATGCAAGTGTTCACTCAAAAAAAATAGAAGTATTTTTATCAGCATAACTCTTTGATCTATTATTTAATCCACAATAAATTGCCTTGTGACCAAAGTGGTTGCATTTAGAACAATAGCCATAAAAAGCATTATTATTAAAAGAGCGAGAGTGAGAGAACCTCTTTTGCTATGGTTGCTTTGCTGTAGATCTTCTTTGATATTTTTTTTCTTTTGAGGATTCGACTTGAAACTTTTCTTGTTTCAACCTTCAATGTTTTTTTAATGAATTTTATTTTTATCCTTCAACGGTGAACTTCTTCTTCTCTGCATATTTGGAGGATGAAGGTTGTTCAGCTTCATATCCAAGACCAAACTTATCCAGTGGAGCTTCTTTGTTGATTTATCATTGTATCTAGCAACTCTGTGCTCTTCTCAAATTTGAGATTTATATTGGCCTCTTTTAGTTGTTTCTTCAATGAAACAATCTCTTCTTCTTGTTGGCAGCATACAGTCTCTTTCTCATTGATCTGAGACCTAAGAATTTCTTCAATCCTTTTGAACTCTTCTATTTGCAGCTTCAGATTGCTAACTATTTTGTTGGAATCTTCTTCATGTTTGCTACATACATTAACATTATTATTCATCTCTTCAATCTGTATTCTTAGACCGTCAATCTCTTCTTCTAGCTTACTATAATACTCTGTTTTCATGGTTAACTGTATTTCAAGATTTTTAGAAAGTTTCTTGTATTCTTCTATCTGAACTTTCAAATGTGATTATATCTTCGCATCCTCAACCTTTTTAACCAAGCTAAATTAGTTTATGTTCCCAATTTGCTTCGCATCACTTTCTTCTTCATCATATTCTTGTTCTAAATCTATTTCTTTACCAATTTTGAATGGATCATCTTCAACTTCACTGCTACTAAACCCATGCACGACATTCATTATGACCGAGTTGACCACAAAAAAACATTCTCTACCTAGAGAACCTCATCATGATCGAGTTTCTCTTGGCCTTTTCTACCTTTTTTGATTCATCTTCATTTTCTTTCATGACCACTGTGTGTTCTTTTCTTCTTGTGTCTGATGGATCCGCTATTGCCTTTCTTTGCCATTTGTGTAATAATCCAAGATCAACCTAGACTGATTAAGCCTGAACTGGGAACTTGGCTCTGATACCAATTGTTGTAATCACAATGACACTGAGAGGGGGTGAATCAGTGTAGCATTCCAAAACATGAATAGACAGCTCAAAAAAATTTGCAGCAGATAAAACGGATAAACAGAGATACTAAATGCATCAAGAAAGCATCACACATAACACAGAATTTTAACGAGGTTCACCAATGTGGCTACTCCTCAAAAAGAATGGCTGCTTGGACTCCCATCCAAATCCAACCTCATGCAAAGCTACAACTTTACATAATCCTTTACCAGCACCAACTGGAAGGAGCACCAACCCCTTAACTTTATCTGCTTCAACAGAATGGAGCACCAACTCCTATTTTACCAGCACCTACTGGAAAGAGGCACCAACCCCTTAATTTGCCAGCTGGACAAATTGTTTACCAAGCTGGAAAGAGGCACCAACCCCTTAATTTTCCAGCACCAATTGGACTTCAATATTGAATAAAAAATGTTTGACATATACCTTTGTTATTGCAAGACTCTAACTGGTCTACATCACCTTTGCAATCTCTGTGCACTCTGCTCTCTCTTGCGTAATCACTTCACACAGTCTGTTGCACTGCTACAGCCAGACTTTGCAATCAACTTTGCCCTTCGCGCTTCTCTGCACACTCTGCTTTCTCTGCACACGCTTCGCACACTCTGTGTCGTTTCACATTATGCTCTCTGCTCAACACGAACTTCACTTTCACAAACACTATGCTCGCATTCGCACTTTATCTTTACACCCCACTTTTCAAACTCGAAGTACCCTTGCTTTTATAGAAGAAGTTTTAGGAACAAACCCTAAAAGAACGTCGGTTGAGAAACCCTAGAATTTGTCATCTGCCAAACCCTAAAATCCGTCGGCCCAGTAAACTTAATGTCGGCCTCAAACACTTCTTCCACCTTCGTCACTTTCCTGTAGCTTATTGCCGTGAAATAGTAACATGTCGGCCCTTTTAATTTAATTTAATATTTTAATTTAAATTTTAAATAAAATAAAATTTAAACTAAATATTTAAAATTAAATATCTTCATCACCGGGGCATCTTTTTCAACGAAACGAAGAGCCAACTTGGGTTTTAAGAAAAACCCATTTCAAATCTGTTATCCATGGTTTTAAATAAAACCTTTTATTTTGACTGCCTTGGTTTTCACAAAAAAACCTTTAAAATTTAAACTAAATATTTAAAATTAAATATCTTCATCATCAGGGCATCTTTTTCAACGAAACGAAGAGCCAACTTGGGTTTTAAGAAAAACCCATTTCAAATATGTTATCCATGGTTTTAAATAAACCTTTTATTTTGACTGCCTTGGTTTTCACAAAAAAAAAACCTTTTCGCTTCTTGTTTGAACTGCCTGTCCATTGCATCATTAGATCTAACTGACTGTATTGACAACAATGACAATCCTCCTGCAACACCTTGCTCAACACTGAACTCCTATCCATTGTACTTTGGCTGCACCTTGCTGTTCAATAAACTCTTGTCCATTGCATCAATAAATTTGTCTGACTGTGTTGACAACAATGACAATACTGTTTGCTGCACTTTGCTCAACAATCTCCCCCTTTGGAATTGTTGGCAACACATGTGCAATTTTCTCAGTAAATCTTCTCCCCCTTTGACAATAATACCAAAGGGCTACTGCAGACTCCCCATGAGTCTATGCACAATATTCTTAGACACAAATTATTACAATTAGCAAATATTCCAAGCATGAACAAGAAGAAAAACAAATACACAAATGCTCCCCCTGAGTCCAAGACCACTTCATTTCACTGATTGACAACATCATGATAAGCATAATAGGCATCAATAAAATCAACAATGTGAATAGCAGCAATAACCAGTGAATGACACCATCACCGTCAACTTCACCAATATAACATGTGTAAGAACATGACTGAACCACTGTCTTCCATGCAACTACCCTCTGTTGCCTTGCAAACTCAAACTTGTCCACTGTTAGTGAAGGCATACAATAATCTTATATAGCCAACTTTTTGTTTGCAATGCCAGCAACATCTGCATACAACTTCACCATGCATCTTGGATATATTCTCAACAAGCTTGAACCCAATGACAGCTGTTTGTCTCTCTCTGCAGTGAGAATCCAAAAGGCTACCTCAATCCACTTTCAACTCTGTGCAAGTACCAAACACTGTACCATAGGACAACCAACATCTTTTCTCAACCAATTAGGGCTTTAGCAACAATGCTTATAGACAAGGTTTAACCAACATCATTCAACTCAAGATTAACCTTGAAGCATTCAACCAATCACTACATGAAAAAGGAAACTAGTAGACATCCTTTTCCTTCCAAAGGTATTTGAACAAGACAACCACCAACATAAATCACCAAGGCAAAGAATAACTTGCTCAAATCAAACTCAATGGAGTAAGCCCAAATCATGTATCAAGAAAAGCATTAACTTGATCAAAACAACCACTATGAAAGCAACTCAACTATTCATCACCAGGCTGGAAATCATCTCGGTTGCTCATTAAAAAACTTTTTTCTTCAATCTTCCCATTCAACATGCTGATTTCACTTTTGTCATCAGAATTGACAAGTGACTCACTTCTGTACCAATTTTTGTCCAGAACTGCAATTTTATTGCCAACTCTTACTTTCAACTATGCATGTCGGAAGAAGACATTTTGTCAAACACTTTATGGCCAACCGTAGTGCACCTTACTCAGCCTCAAGCTTCTTATCCTTGGACTGGCATTAAATCAATAGTTAAAACAAAACTGTCTGTGAATTAAATATATTCACCAAGGTGTCATGAAAGATCTGACAATCTTCACATCAAGCATCAAACAAAAACACGCTGCTATTATCGAAACACAAATACACAGCTAGGGCAAGCATTCTTTCATTAATCAAATTATCTGGACTATTATGATTCATAACTTTGAACAGTGAAATTAAGAATCATCAACAATACAACAATGACATATCTCAATACTACAAATGGTGGCGACTCTCAAATTAATCTCCACACCTTCATGGCACTTCCACAAACAACTATATAAACTGAAATACACATTTTAACAACTATATGCAACATCATCCTTACTACTTACCTTTCATCCTCGAGATAATCCTAGACAAATATATAAGAGCAATAAAATAAAACCTTTTAAAAATGCTCCCCCTGAGGATGTGCCACCCGGAGTTGCTTAGAGCAATGGCGAAGAGCGTCTCCTTTAGTTCAAGGAGACACGATTTCCTCTCTTCTTTCTTTCTCCGGACTTTCTTGAACTTGGGCTTGGATTTTTCAACAGCATCCCTATTTTGCATCATTGTGTGAACTCGAACATTTCTCTTGTGGGGTTGTCTCTTGTGCATTCTTGATGGATGATTATTTTCCTTTCTTCTATGAACATGATTTATTCCCTGTCGGTGTTGTGTTCTTTGCGTCTGATGAAATCTAGTGTTTTGCCTTAGATTTGATACAGAAGTGCTTGGACAAAACCTTGCTATGTGCCCATGACCATTGCATTTAAAACATTGTACAAAGTGTTCACTCAGAGAAGCAGATGAATTTCTATCAGCAAAACTCTTTGATCTATTATTTAATCCATAATTAATTGCCTTGTGACCAAAGTGGTTACATCTAGAACAATAGCCATTAAAAGTATTATCATTAAAAGAGTGAGAGTGGGAGAACCTCTTTTGTTGTGGTTGCTTTCTTTGTAGATCTCCTTTGATATTTTCTTCCTTTTGAAGATACAACTTTAAACTTTTCTTGTTCCAATCCTTCAATAGAGAAATTTTTCTTCTCTGTAGAGTTGATGATGAAGGTTGTTCACTTACTTTTTATCTTTGATCCTTCAACGATGAGCTCCTTTTTCTCTGCATATTTGGAGGATGGAGGTTTTTCAGCTTCATACCCAAGACCAAACTTATCCGTGGAGCTTCTTCGATGATTTATCATTGTATCTAGCAATTATGTGCTCTTCTCGAATTTAAGATTTATATTGGCCTCTTCCAGTTGTTTCTTCAAAGAGATAATCTCTTCTTCTTGTTGGCAGCAAATAGTCTCTTTCTCATTGATTCGAGACCTAAGAATTTCTTCAATCCTTTTGAACTCTTCTATTTGCAACTTTAGATTGCTAACTATTTTGTTAGAATCTTCTTCACTGTTTGCTACATACATTAACTTTCTTATTCATCTCTTATATCCGTATTCTTAGACTGTCTATCTCTTCTTCTAGCTTACTTGCAATACTCCGATTTCATGGTTAATCGCATTTCGAGATTTTTAGAAATTTTCTTGTATTCTTCTATCTGTACTTTCAAACTGGTGATTATATCTTCTGCATCCTCAACCTTTTTAACTAGAGCTAAAATTAGTTTATGTTCCCAATTTGCTTCTGCATCACTTTCTTCTTCATCATATTCTTGTTCTAAATCTATTTCTTTACCAATTTTGAATGGATCATCTTCAACTTCACTGCTATTAGAACCATGGCACTGACATTCATTATGACCGAGTTGACCGCAAATAAAAAAATTTGTACCTAGAGAACCTGCATCATGATCGAGTTGTCTCTTGGCCTTTTCTCCACTTGTTTGATTCATCTTCATTTTCTTTCATGACCCTGTGTGTTCTTTTCTTCTTGTGTCTCATGGATCCACTTTTGCCTTTCTTTGCCATTTGTGTAATAATCCAAGATCAACCCAGACTGATTAAGCCTGAACTGGGAACTTGGCTCTGATACCAATTGTTGTAATCACAATGACACTGAGAGGGGGGGTGAATCAGTGTAGCATTCCAAAACATGAATAGACAGCTCAAAAAAATTTGCAGTAGATAAAACTTATAAACAGATATAATAAGTACCGCAAGAGAACATCACACATAACACAGAATTTTAACGAGGTTCACCAATGTGGCTACTCCTCAAAAAGAATGGCTGCTTGGACTCCCATCCAAATCCAACCTCTTGCAAAGCACCAACTTTACAATTTGTTTACCAGCACCAACTGGAAGGAGCACCAACCCCTTAACTTTATCTGCTTCAATAGAATGGAGCACCAACTCCTATTTTACCAGCACCTACTGGAAAGAGGCACCAACCCCTTAATTTGCCAGCCAATTGGACAAATTGTTTACCAGACCAACGGAAAGAGGCACCAACCCCTTAATTTGCAAGCACCAACTGGACTTCAATATTGAATAAAAAAATGTTTGACATATACCTTTGTTATTGCAAGACTCTAACTGGTCTACATCACCTTTGCAATCTCTGTGCACTCTGCTCTCTCTTGCATAATCACTTCACACGATCTGCTGCACTGCTACGACCAGACTTTGCAATCAACTTTGCCCTTCACGCTTCTCTGCACACTCTGCTTTCTCTGCGCACACGCTTCGCACACTCTGTGTCGTTTCACATTCTGCTCTCTGCTCAACACGAACTTCACTTTCACAAACACTATGCTCGCATTCGCACTTTATCTTAACACCCCACTTTTCAAACTCGAAGTACCCTTGCTTTTATAGAAGAAATTTTAGGAACAAACCCTAAAAGAACGTCGGTTGAGAAACCCTAGAATTTGTCAGCTGCCAAACCCTAAAATCCGTCGGCTCAGTAATCTAACATTGTCGGCCTCAAACACTTCTTCCACCTTCGTCACTTTCCTGTAGCTTATTGCCGTGAAATAGTAACATGTCGGCCCTTTTAATTTAATTTAATATTTTAATTTAAATTTTAAATAAAATAAAATTTAAACTAAATATTTAAAATTAAATATCTTCATCACAGGGGCATCTTTTTCAACGAAACGAAGAGCCAACTTGGGTTTTAAGAAAAACCCATTTCAAATCTGTTATCCATGGTTTTAAATAAAACTTTTTATTTTGACTGCCTTGGTTTTCACAAAAAAACCTTTAAAATTTAAACTAAATATTTAAAATTAAATATCTTCATCACAGGGCATCTTTTTCAACGAAACGAAGAGCCAACTTGGGTTTTAAGAAAAACCCATTTCAAATCTGTTATCCATGATTTTAAATAAAACTTTTTATTTTGACTACCTTGGTTTTCACAAAAAACCTTTCCGCTTCTACCCTGACTTCTGAACTGCCTGTCCATTGCATCATTAGATCTAACTGACTGTATTGACAACAATGACAATCCTCCTGCAACACCTTGCTCAACACTGAACTCCTATCCATTGTACTTTGGCTGCACCTTGCTGTTCAATAAACTCTTGTCCATTGCATCAATAAATTTGTCTGACTGTGTTGACAACAATGACAATACTATTTGTTGCACTTTGCTCAACAATCTCCCCCTTTGGAATTGTTGGCAACACATGTGCAATTTTCCTGTAAATCTTCTCCCCCTTTGACAATAATACCAAAGGGCTACTGCAGACTCCCCCTGAGTCTATGCACAATATTCTTAGACACAAATTATTACAATTAGCAAATATTCCAAGCATGAACAAGAAGAAAAACAAATACACAAATGCTCCCCCTGAGTCCAAGACCACTTCATTTCACTGATTGACAACATCATGATAAGCATAATAGGCATCAATAAAATCAACAATGTGAATAGCGAGCAATAACCGATGAATGACACCATCACCATCAACTTCACCAATATAACATGTGTAAGAACATGATTGAACCACTGTCTTCTGTGCAACTACCCTCTCGTTACCTTGCAAACTCAAACTTGTCCACTGTTAGTGAAGGCATACAATAATCTTATATAGCCAACTTTTTGTTCTGCAATGCCAGCAACATCGCATACAACTTCACCATGCATCTTGGATATATTCTCAACAAGCTTGAACCCAATGACAGCTTGTTTGTCTCTCTCTGCAGTGAGAATCCAATAGGCTACCTCAATCCACTTTCAACTCTGTGCAAGTACCAAACACCGTACCACAAGGACAACCAACATCTTTTCTCAACCAATTAGGGCTTTAGCAACAATGCTTATAGACAAGGTTTAACCAACATCATTCAACTCAAGATTAACCTTGAAGCATTCAACCAATCACTACATGAAAAAGGAAACTAGTAGACATCCTTTTCCTTCCAAAGGTATTTGAACAAGACAGCCACCAACATAAATCACCAAGGCAAAGAATAACTTGCTCAAATCAAACTCAATGGAGTAAGCCCAAATCATGTATCAAGAAAAGCATTAACTTGATCAAAACAACCACTATGAAAGCAACTCAACTATTCATCACCAGGCTGGAAATCATCTGGCTGCTCATTAAAAAACTTTTTTCTTCAATCTTCCCATTCAACATGCTGATTTCACTTTTGTCATCAGAATTGACAAGTGACTCACATCTGTACCAATTTTTGTCCAGAACTGCAATTTTACTGCCAACTCTTACTTTCAACTATGCATGTCGGAAGAAGACATTTTGTCAAACACTTTATGGCCAACCGTAGTGCACCTTACTCAGCCTCAAGCTTCTTATCCTTGGATTGGCATTAAATCAATAGTTAAAACAAAACTGTCTGTGAATTAAATATATTCACCAAGGTGTCATGAAAGATCTGACAATCTTCACATCAAGCGTCAAACAAAAACACGTTGCTATTATCGAAACACAAATACACAGCTGGGGCAATCATTCTTTCACTAATCAAATTATCTGAACTATTACATTTCATGGCTTTGAACAGTTATAGTAAGAACCATCAACAGTACAGCAATGACATACAGCAATACTAGAAATGGTGGTGACTCTCAATTTAATCTCCACACTTCATGGCATTTCCACAAACAACTATATGAACTGAAATACAATTTTAACAACTATAGTGCAACATCCTCCTTACTACTTGCCTTTCATCCTCGAGTTAATCCAGACAAATATATAAGAGCAATAAAATAAAACCTTTTTCAAAATGCTCCCCTTGAGGATGTGTTACCTGGAGTTGCTTAGTGCAACAGAAGAGCAGTCTCCTTTAGTTCAAGGAGACACGATTTCCTCTCTTCTTTCTTTCTCCAGACTTTCTTGACCTTGGGCTTGGATTTTTCACCAGCGTCCCTATTTTGCATCATTGTGTGAACTCGAATATCTCTCTGGTGTGGTTGTCTCTTATGCATCCATGATGAATGATTATTTTCCTTTCTTCTATGAACCTGATTTATTCCCTGTCTGTGTTGTGTTCTTTGTGTCTTATGAAATCTACTATTTTGCCTTAGATTTGATACAGAAGTGCTTGGACAAAACCTTGCTATGTGCCCATGACCATTGCATTGAAAACATTGTACAAAGTGTTCACTCAGATATGCAGATGTATTTTGACTAGCATAACTCTTTGATTTATTATTTAATCCACAATAAGTTGCCTTGTGACCATACTGGTTACATCTGAGACAATAGCCATTAAAAGTGTTAGCATAAAAAGAGTGAGAGTGGTAGAACCTCTTTTGTTGTGGTTGCTTTGCTGTAAATCTCCTTTGATATTTTCTTTCTTTTGAAGATACAACTTTAATCTTTTCTTGCTCCAACCCTTCAATAGTGAAATTTTTCTTCTTCTGTAGAGTTGGATGATGAAGACTTTTTATGCTTTGATCCTTCAACGGTGAGCTCCTTTTTCTCTGCATATTTGGACGATGGGGGTTTTTCAGCTTCATACCCAAGACCATGCTTATCCGTGGAGCTTCTCTGATAATTTATCATTTTATCTAGCAATTCTGTGCTCTTCTCGAATTTAAGATTTGTATTGGCCTCTTCCAGTTGTTTCTTCAAAGAGATAATCTTTTCTTCTTGTTTGCAGCAAATAGTCTCTTTCTCATTGATCTGAGACCTAAGAGTTTCTTCAATCCTTTTGAACTCTTCTATTTGCAGCTTCAGATTGCTAACTATTTTGTTGGAATCTTCTTCATGTTTGCTACATACATTAACTTTCTTATTCATCTCTTCTGTCTGTATTCTTAGACCGTCTATCTCTTCTTCTAGCTTACTGCAATACTCTGATTTCATGGTTAACTGCATTTCGAGATTTTTAGAAATTTTCTTGTAATCTTCTGTCTGTACTTTCAAACTGGTGATTATATCTTTTGCATCCTCAACCTTTTTAACCAGAGCTGAAATTAGTTTATGTTCCCAATTTGCTTCTGCATCACTTTCTTCTTCATCATATTCTTGTTCTAAATCTGTTTCTTTACCAATTTTGAATGGATCATCTTCAACTTCACTGCTATTAGAACCATGGCACTGACATTCATTATGACCGAGTTGACCGCAAATAAAAAATTTTGTACCTAGAGAACCTGCATCATGATCGAGTTGTCTCTTGGCCTTTTCTCCACTGTTTGATTCATCTTCATTTTCTTTCATGACCCTGTGTGTTCTTTTCTTCTTGTGTCTCATGGTTCCACTTTTGCCTTTCTTTGCCATTTGTGTAATAATCCAAGATCAACCCAGACTGATTAAGCCTAAACTGGGAACTTGGCTCTGATACCAATTGTTGTAATCACAATGACACTGAGAGGGGGGGTGAATCAGTGTAGCATTCCAAAACATGAATAGACAGCTCAAAAAAAATTGTAGCAGATAAAACTTATAAACAGATATAATAAGTACAGCAAGAGAGCATCACACAAACACAGATTTTTAACGAGGTTCACCAATATGGCTACTCCTCAAAAAGAATGGCTGCTTGGACTCCCATCCAAATCCAACCTCAATGCAAAGCTCCAACTTTACATAATTCTTTACCAAGCACCAACTGGAAGGAGCACCAACCCCTTAACTTTATCTGCTTCAATAGAATGGAGCACCAACTCCTATTTTACCAAAGCACCTACTGGAAAGAGGCACCAACCCCTTAATTTGCCAACACCAACTGGACAAATTGTTTACCAGCACCAACTGGAAAGAGGCACCAACCCCTTAATTTGCCAGCACCAACTGGACTTCAATATTGAATAAAAAAATGTTTGACATATACCTTTGTTATTGCAAGACTCTAAGTGGTCTACATCACCTTTGCAATCTCTGTGCACTTTGCTCTCTCTTGCACAATCACTTCACACAGGTCTGCTGCACTGCTACAGCCGGACTTTGCAATCAACTTTGCCCTTCACGCTTCTCTGCACACTCTGCTTTCTCTGCGCACATGCTTCGCATACTCTGCGTCGTTTCACATTCTCGCTCTCTCGCTCAACACGAACTTCACTTTCACAAACACTATGCTCGCATTCGCACTTTATCTTTACACCCCATTTTTCAAACTCGAAGTACCCTTGCTTTTATAGAAGAAGTTTTAGGAACAAACCCTAAAAGAACGTCGGTTGAGAAACCCTAGAATTTGTCAACTGCCAAACCCTAAAATCCGTCGGCCGTAACCCTAAGAATGTTGGCTGCAAAAACTTCTTCCACCTTCGTCACTTTCCTGTAGCTTATTGCCGCGAAATAGTAACACGTCGGCCCTTTTAATTTAATTTAATATTTTAATTTAAATTTTAAATAAAATAAAATTTAAACTAAATATTTAAAATTAAATATCTTCATCACCGGGGCATCTTTTTCAACGAAACGAAGAGCCAACTTGGGTTTTAAGAAAAACCCATTTCAAATCTGTTATCCATGGTTTTAAATAAACCTTTTATTTTGACTGCCTTGGTTTTCACAAAAAAACCTTTAAAATTTAAACTAAATATTTAAAATTAAATATCTTCATCACCGGGGCATCTTTTTCAACGAAACGAAGAGCCAACTTGGGTTTTAAGAAAAACCCATTTCAAATCTGTTATCCATGATTTTAAATAAAACTTTTTATTTTGATTGCCTTGGTTTTCACAAAAATCCTTTTCGCTTCTGTGACTTCTGAACTGCTTCGTCCATTGCATCATTAGATCTAACTGACTGTATTGACAACAATGACAATCCTCCTGCAACACCTTGCTCAACACTGAACTCCTATCCATTGTACTTTGGCTGCACCTTGTTGTTCAATAAACTCTTGTCCATTGCATCAATAAATCTGTCTGACTGTGTTGACAACAATGACAATACTGTTTGCTGCACTTTGCTCAACACATTAGACTTAAATTTGAACCTTATTATGCATCATACCAGATCTGGGCTTATGCATCTGACCAGATCTAGAACTTATTATGCGTCAGATCAGATTTGGGCCTAGTTATGCATCAAACTGGATACAAAATGCTTTTGCATCTGATCCAGCAAAAACTATCAAAGTCACCATTTTTTTCCTATTTTTTCCCAAAAACCAAGTTAATTCGTCATTACCTTCGATATGAGGTTGGCCAAGATTCGTCGCAATTTTGAAATGGATTCGCCTATTTTTTATGAGTACATTTTGGGTCCAACCCCTTATGCATAACCCTGTTTGGAATTCAAAATAGAGAAAGGAAATATATTGGGATGCTTGGAAGGGTGGCCTTAACTAACATCACGTTTCCTTCTTGGCTCAAGAGAATCCTTTTCCAGCTTGCAAGCTTTCTCTGGACATGCTCTACAACTGATTCCCATAGGTATTATATTGAAGCCCCAAAAAACATTGGCATCCCGAGGTAGGCTGAAGGGAGAGACCTAATATTACATCCTATAATATCTACAATCCTCAACTGCATTGTTGGAGTAGTATTGACAAAAAATAGCATTTTTCCTTAAATTAACCTTTTGACCTGCTGCCTGTTCATAATCTTCTAGAATACTTCTAACTAATTTTGCTTACGAAATTGAAGCTTAAAAATACAAAAGAGTATCATCGGTGAATTGATGATAGGATATGGTACTAATGGACGTAGACAACTTAAGACCTACAATAGAACAGTCAGCTTTGATGGCCCACCCCAGAGAATCTGCTAGTAAAATAAAAAGGTATGGGGACAACGGATCTCCTTGACAAATTTCCCTGTAGCTCTTGAAATATCCCATCGGAGAGTCATTCACTAGAACTGAGAACTTGGCTAAATAGATACATATTTGATCAAACTTATCCACTCCTGACTAAATCCAAATTTATGCAAGACTTTGAAGAGAAACTCCCAATCAACCCTGTCATAAGCTTTGTTCATATCCAGCTTGAACAAGGTCCCAGAATTACAACTTTTGGTTGTCGAATAAATGATATCATGGACTACAATGATTCCATCCAAAATTTACCTCCCAGTCACAAAACTACTCTGTGGGATATCATTGATTCCTGGTAATAAAATTTTCAATCTATTCGACAGGGTCTTCATCAAAATTTTAAAAATAGTATTGCACATACTGATAGGCCTATAAGCCACAAAATCCTTAGCATCAGCCGTTTCAGGGATAAGCACAAAAAATGTAGAGTTGACATCTGAAGGGATCCGTTTTGAATACTAAACATATTTGATGGCATCACAGATCTTAGGTCCCAAAATATGCCAAAATTTCTAAAAAATTATTGGGGGAAACCCATAAAGTCTAGATGCTTTGAGTCCCCCCATTGCAAAAATTGCTTTACTAATTTAATCATCTAAAAATAGAGTATCCAAAATATTATTTGTATCTATAGAGACCAGAGTTGGTATGTTATTCAGTAAGCAAGCTTCAGCCTATTGATTTTTTTTTGACGTGGAACACAGGCGGTCCTTAAAAAAATTTACTGCCTCGGATCTAATCTCTTCGATATTTTCAGAGAGTTCTCCATTTGCTTTTATAATAACATTGATCCTATTGTTACTCCTATGCCTCAACGTAGTGGAGTGAAAAAAAATTGTATTTCGATCACCCTCCTTAAGCCACAAGGCCCTAGCTTTTCGACCTCCACATAATTTCTTCCCTTGCTAGAACATTATGGAGCTCTGTGAGAATATATAGTTCTTACCTCTTTAATTTCACAAAGTAACCTTGAGTTTTGGCTATCTGCTCAACCTCCTACAACTGGTTGCGAATCCCCATATTTCTAGTGATAATATTTCCAAAAACTTGTTGTTGAGCACCAAAAATGCTCATTTTGTATACACTATTAAGGGGTATCATTGCTGGTTTAATTAGCATATGAGATGTATTTTTATATAACTTATGCATATAATTGATAGAAAATCCAGTATTATATTGGTGTTTTTAGTGGAGATTGTGTATAAATGCAAGTTTTATTTCTAATGTGGTGTTTTCCAGTCTACATCCACTTGGACCTGGCATACTTTTGCTTTCAGAGACTAAGGCATGAGAGCAGGTGCCTTCATCTTCAAGGAAGGTGCCCAGCAAAAGTAGGCGCCTTCTGGATGCCAAAGTTCCCAACAGAAGTAGGCACCTTCCTTATGGAGAAGGCACCCACTTGAGGAAGGTGCCTTCCTCATGAAGAAGGCGCCTCCATGCCTCCATACTTTGCAAATATTGACCAAGCAGGCAAGTGGGACCATGTTGACCATTGACTCCACATCATATGCACCAAGTTGGGATAGCCACCAAAACACGTGAAGACAAAGGAGATATTTTATTCTATGCATTATATTAAAATAAATAAGACACTTCTATTATTAATCGATCAACCGGATAACTTTGTAAGGTGAGCATTTCTCCTCATGCTCACGAATCAATCAAAGCAACGATTTATCGATAAAATGATATGCGTAACAGACAACATGAAGAATCAGATCCATTAGCGACTAAGGAGGACAACCATCCGAATGGATTCATTATTTTTGAACATATTCTATTATGATAAAAATAGAATACACCTAATTTATCCTACGGATAAAATTAGTGCGTGACTATTATTATTAGTGCATTATTATTAGGATTGATTGGTTGTCATATTTCTTGCATATCTACTTAACTGCAAGTCTGAAATAGACTTACCTAAATATGTAACAGAGGAAGTTTATGCATTGTATAAATGCCTAGGTCTTCCTTGAACACGGATGATTAATTTTATAGAGGAGTTTATTTATTTTATTTCTTGTTAAATTTATTAAGAGTGCAATTCCTCTTATTTGAGCAAGCTCTACGCAGCTAGCTGGGCGGACTATCTGCAGGAGCTTGGGCCCACTCCCTACAGTAGTCCTCCCCTGTTTCATTTTTGTTATTTGTTTTCATTAGATTAGATTTATTGCTTTATTTATTTAGCTATGTGTTTCCTTTTCAGCACATTTATTTTCTTGTACATTTATTTTCTGTATTTTATTTTTAGTATTTTAGTTTGTAATTTATTTTCCACACTTAGTTTATTTAGTTTGGATGAAATCAAAATGCACAAACCTCCCCCACCAAACTAAATAAGGTACAATCGGATTTATTCCCCAACACTGCAGGCATATATTGTGCATGACACTTGTAATTTTACGGACTTACCGGATTGATAATTTATGGAAGAGAAATGACTATTTTTAGGAATGTAATTTCTACTCACCATTTTGGCGCCGTTGTCGGGGAGTGTCTAAACTATAGTGTTCTAATTTACAGGTCAGATAAGAAACCCATTTAAATATACCTGTAGATATTTTGGCTGAGAAGTGTGACTCCACCAAGGGTCTTTTTATAAGGTCAAAATTAGTTGTCGACACAATCAGAGCCAAATCCCATAGACAACTATTTGCATTTTCTAGCTTCTTAGGTAAACATGGGAATGAACCCGATGTACCAAATTAAGTGTAGAAGTAGGAATAAAACGTGTTGTTGAAAAATTTAGAAAAATCTGGCAATGAAGGATTTCTATCATGGTTTCAAGAAATCAAAATAAATAAGCACAACCCAGGTCTGATTGAAAATTTTTAGGGATGTGTTTTTATACAAAAACCATTGAAAAATTGTGCCTCTAAAAGCTTGGTTTTAAATTAAAAAAATTTATAGGCTTGAAATATTTGCAACGTATTGGTAAATATTTTTTAATGATGAAATTAATAGCAGGAAAAATGACAGAGCAAAAAATTTTAAAGAACATGTTATG
The DNA here is from genome assembly GCA_028583015.1 of Wollemia nobilis. Lineage (NCBI taxonomy): Eukaryota > Viridiplantae > Streptophyta > Pinopsida > Araucariales > Araucariaceae > Wollemia > Wollemia nobilis. The sequence goes on from JAQPPZ010016890.1 coordinate 11,492,050, forward strand.
AAGTATGCTCTTCACTTGCGCTTAAGGCGACCTGGTGAATCAGAAACTAGAATGTGTTTTTTTTAAATACTGTTATGCCATGTTTTCTCCAAGTTTCCAACCAAAAGATAGTCATTTTCCAACCTGCACATTTTGCCATTATGTTGAAAAAAATTTGGTTTTGAGGTCAAAGGGGGAAATTGCTCTTCTCATGCTACAACACATCAAACTAGTTGATAATGAAGTTGATAATGAAATTGATAATTTTTTAGAAGACTAGTTCAGATGTAGGCATGGGGGAGACCCCACCTTCATTATTGCCACCAACAACACAATGAACATTGTTTACAGTGTTCATGAAAAAAGATAAAAAATATCTTTTGTTGAAAAAGGCTCCAAGTTAAAATGCAGATAAAAAAATAGAAGCTTTATTTTTGTTACTTGTTGGAAGAAAGTATCCTCTTTCCCTAGGACCAGGTTGGTCCTGAAGGGAAATGAGAAATCTCCAACCAGTCACTAAATAAAGCAAGGGAGGAGCCTGGAAGTAATCAGAAGATAAAAAAATTATATATATATATATGATGAAAAAAAAATGAAAATTTTATATAAAAAAAAAAAATAGTTAGAATTTTATTTTAATGCCTTTAGTTTAGATTTTTTATTTATGTTTTACTGAAATGCGATGTAGACAAATAAGGAGGTGTCTGTAAAGATTTCGTGAATTGATATTTATACGTGGAGTTCATAATAACACTATACGAACTATATCATGTACCTAATCATATAGCATCCAATCTAGTAGGTAAAAGCTAGCAGAGTTTTACCTTGGAAACATTAGCACCTAAAGGCAGGCTAAGTAACCCTGATCAAGCGAAAGGCTTCCAATCAAAGGTGCTTGTGAAACTTTGGGAAAGTTTTGCTGCAAGGTGTGTGACTGTTACAACCTGAGTAAATGAAGAGCAGAGTCAAAGATGCTACACCACGTACAAAATAGAGTGTCAAGACAATGTTCAAGTAACGGTTAATGAGCTCCATTAACAATCGCCTCACATTTGTGAGAGTGGATTAGAAATCGACATGGGGGAGATCTCATACCATACCAGTAGCTTGGACGAATGTTCAATCATTCATTAAAAAAAAAAGGAAAAAAAAAAAAAGAAAAAAAAAAGGGAAAAAAAGAGAAAAAAAAGGGACACGTGAAAAAAAAAATGAAGTGAAAGACACATTGATCATCAAGAAGGTGCCTTCCGCATGAAGAAGGTGCCATACAATGGAAGCGCCTTCCACATGAATAATGTGTCATACATTGGAGGCACCTTCCGCATCAAGAAGACACCATACAATGGAGGCGCCTTTCGCATCAATAAGGCACCATACATTGGAGGCACCTTTCGCATCAAGAAGGCGTCATACATTGGAGGCGTCTTCTGCATCAAGAAGGCTCCTTTTGTATCAAGAAGGTGCCATACATTGGAGGCGCCTTCCTCATCAAGAAGGCGCAATACATTGAAGGTGCCTTCCACAGCAAGTAGGTGCCTTGATATCTAGGGTGCCTTGATCCATTTCCTGCACCTGGGTGGTTCGATGGCACAAGGGACAAAAAAAAAGAGGAATAAGTGACGAGGTGCTTTGATGGCATATAGTAGAGGTGCCTTGATCAAAAAAAAAAATGCAAATCCTCCAAATGAAAAAAAAACGCATAAAACATGTCCTGCTTAGCATAAAAATTGCTTTCTTATTGCTTTGCAGGAAATCATGAACCGAATGCAAGCTGCAAGCATCCTGAGAGCCAGGGCCTAACAGGCACGGAGTCATGACTCCTATTTTCTTGCTTTTGTGTGTGCAGGTAATCGTGCCCTCTAAATGCAATCGGAAGGCATACTAAGAGCTAGGGCCTCAAGCACAAGCATGATTCCTCTTTTCCAATTTTTGTGTGTATAGTTTCGTAGGATGCAACCATGAGCACAATTTGTAAGCGGAGCTGGCTTAAACTAGGCGTAACATATGTGATATTTTGTGCCCTGCAATTAGGAGTGCGGCAAAGCAAAAAAGACACTTACTTCCCACTAGGAAGAGAGTGCCTACAATAAGTCCAGTATAGTTGTGCCTTTTTCCACCTCGAGGAAGGCACCAATAAGTGATGTTCTTCTCCCTTGATGGGGGTGCCTATTGTTCAGTATGGGACCTACTTTTAGGAAGGTTGCAGACTTGTTGTGCAGAGGGACCTGTTGCTGGCGACGAGGGCTTCATCAAATTAAGAGAGGCAGAATACAAAAAGAAAAAAAATCTCATGCTGAAACCACGGTGAGAAAAGTAATCCTGCAAGTGCATTCAAAGAGAGATACAACTTGTTAATACAGGATTAAAATGTTTTTTATATGTGTCATTGTTAAACGGCTGGATATTCTAAATTTTGGAGTTGTTGGCAATTGACTACCATCAATCCTCTAATGGTATATAGGACGCAAGATTCCCTATATGACCTCACTTTTTAATCAATAGTGTCCATATTTATATTTCTCTAATAATATTTTATTTCTATTAAAATATGTGGTGAAAATACAAAGAAGAGGATGAGGAGAATTCCACATTTTTAAAATCACCGGCTCAGTTGTTGTGGATTGATGCAGAGTATGAAAAAAAAAAGAGTCAAGATCTGTTATTTTCATGGCAGAATAGTATATATATATATATATAATCTCCAAGAGCACCAATGTACAGGCAACATGGAAACGTTTTGCACCACTAACATCATCCACATCGAAATCTGTGAAATTCACCCAGGTATATTTAGTTATTTTTTGTTAATTATGTGTATAGTTATTTTTAAAATCATTTTCATGCTAATATCAGTAGATGACCTTGTAAAATATTTTTGTTGAATTCTCCAAGCCACATGATGTCCCAAATAAAAAAAAAAAAATTATTACCACAGGAGCAATTAAAAAAAAAAATTATGGCATATGCGCGAATAGATTTGGCCTTGCTACATTGTTGCATAGTGAGAAATCTGTATGGTAGAGTTCAAAAGACAACAATGAACTGGAAAATATTTTACACGGCTAGCTTCAACACTTTGACTTCAACATATTTGCAATCCATTGGTTTTAATAACTACACGGTAGCATGGTAATCTGGTCTTGGTATTTTCCCACAGTTTGATGATCAGCCATGGTGTATTTTTATTTATGTTGATGCAACAGTGCTCAAGGAAAGCAAAGTAACAACGCTCACTAAAAAAAAATACATAGCAGCGCTCCATGGATGAAAAACAGAGATGTTGAAGGCCATTGAAAAAAAAGAAATATATATATATATATATATATATATATATATATATATATATATATATATATATATATAAATAATTATCCCAGGGACTGTTGTCAGGAGGACATGACAATCTTTAGGCATGGTCATCCTGCGAGAGGGATAACTTTAGCTTTTGGTGCCACGAGGGCGTGGCACATGTTAGGCATGGGGGGATGATGAGCACCAGAAATGCTCATTTTATATACACTATTAAGGGGCATCATTACTGGTTTAATTAGCATGTGAGATGTATTTTTATATAACTTATGCATATAATTGATAGAAAATCTAGTATTATGCTTGACTGGTGTTTTTAGTGGAGATTGTGTATAAATGCAGGTTTTATTACTAATGTGGTGTTTTCCAGTCTACATCCACTTGGACCTGGCATACTTCTGCTTTCAAAGACTAAGGCATGAGAGCAGGTGCCTTCCTCTTCAAGGAAGGCATCCAGCAGAAGTAGGCGTCTTCTGGATGCGAAAAGCACCCAGCATACGTAGGCGCCTTTCGAATGCAGAAGGCGCCCAATAGAAGTAGGTGCCTTCCAGATGTGGAAGGCGCCCAGCAGAAGTAGGTGCCTTCCAAATGTATAAGGTGACCAACAGAAGCAGGCGCCTTCCTTATGGAGAAGGCGCCCACTTGAGGAAGGTGCCTTCCTCATGAAGAAGGTGCCTCCACGTATCCATACTTTGCAAAGATTGACCAAGCAGGCAAGTGGGACCATGTTGACCGTTGACTCCACGTCATATGCACCAAGTTGGGATAGCCACCAAAACACGTGAAGACAAAGGAGATATTTTATTCTATGCATTATATTAAAATAAATAAGACACTTCTATTATTAATCGATCAACCGAATAACTTTGTAAGGTGAGCATTTCTCCTCACGCTCACGAATCAATCAAAGCAACGATTTATCGATAAAATGATATGCATAATAGACAACGTGAAGAATCAGATCCATTAGCGACTAAGGAGGACAACCATCTGAATGGATTCATTATTTCCAAACATATTCTATTCTGATAAAAATAGAATACGCCTGATTTATCCTACGGATAAAATTAGTGCGTGACTATTATTATTAGTGCATGATTGTTAGGATTGATTGGTTGTCCTATTTTTTGCATATCTACTGTAACTGCAAGTCTAAAATAGACTTGCCTAAAAATGTAACAGAGGAAGGTTGTGCATTGTATAAATGCCCATGTCTTCCTTGAACGAGGATGATTAATTTTATAGAGGAGCTGATTTATTTTACTTCTTTATTTAATTTATTAAGAGTGCAATTCCTCTTATTTGAGCAAGCTCTACGTAGCTAGTTGGGTGGACTATCTACGGGAGCTTGGGCCCACTCCCTGCAGTAGTCCTCCCCTGTTTCATTTATGTTATTTGTTTTCATTAGATTAGATTTATTGCTTTATTTATTTAGCTGTGTGTTTCCTTTTCAGCACATTTATTTTCTTGTACATTTATTTTCTGTATTTCATTTTCAGTATTTTAGTTTGTAATTTATTTTCTGCACTTAGTTTATTTAGTTTGGCTAAAATCAAAATGCACAAACCTCCCCACCAAACTAAATAAGGTATAATCATATTTATTCCCCAAAACTACAGGCATATACTGTGAATGACACTCGTAAGTTTATGAACTTACTGGATTGATAATTTATGGAAGAGAAATGACTATTTTTCGGAACGTAATTTCTACTCACCACTTGCTTATTCCAATCCTTTAACTTTGCCTCTATAAATCACAACTTGAATGCTATTTGTGCCATTCGAGAACCTAAAACTATGACTCCACCATTCCTCAATGTTGGATTCTAGACTAGGGTGTTGAAGCCACATTGCTTCAAATCTAAATGGTTGGGGGAAAAGGTCGAATCTTGTGTCTTCTCAAGCAAAATTGGATTGTGATCTGAGCCAACTTAGAAAGAGAGCATAAGGACGCATCACCAAAAAATGAGATACCTTATTTAGACACCAACATTCTGTCCAGCCTAACCTAAATTTTTTAACTCCCAATTTGCCTATTACTCCATGTAAATCTTGACCCTTTCAGGTCCAAATCTATCAGCTCCTAAAAGTAAATAAAAGAGGTAAATTCATCCATGCTACAAAGCATCGGGGTTCCTCTTTTTTTATCAGGTGGATATAAGGGTGTATTGAAATCACCTGCCAAAAGCCAGACCTCTCCTTTACAACGTTCTCTCATAGAAGCAAGGAAATCCCAAAGCATGGTTCTAGAGGATCCCAAATTTGGGGTGTAAATATTCAAGGTTATCCATTTAAATCTTGACTCCTTAGAAAAAAATAGGATACTAATCACTCGGTCAGATATGAACATAGTCGACCCATCAATGGTTTTAGGGCCCCACATGCATAAGAGACCCCTCGAGGCGTCATTAGCCAAGTTAGCTACGAACTCAGCCTCCTTCCAAACCTTACTCTTAACGATTTTAACACTACTACTATCCATTTTTGTTTCTTGCAACAAAATTATTTTTGGTTCCACAATAAAAATTTTATTTATAATTCTTGGAAAGAAAATCCTCATCTTTAGATTGGGGGTACTGATAGAAAAAATCTATCTTCAACTGCTTACCTCTTGTATCCTTTTTCTTTTTAAACTGGAGCTTGGATTGAACTCCATATGCAATATAAACTTCTGCCTCTCTACTTCTTTGAGCTTTATTTGATGGTTTGCCTACCTTCGTTGTAACTCCCACGTCAATTAGGCCCTTGCGCAAGCTTTTGGTTTTAGGATGTAGCATCCTTACCCCTGAGGAACCTTCACCATAGGGGGATTTGACATCGCCATAGGGGGATTTGACATCGCCAAAGGGGGATTTGACATCTCCCAAAATTGAGAGGTCCATTTTTAACTCCATATTCTAAGGATATCCCTCTCCCACTTGAGGGTCTTCAAAGCCATCCTACTCAGCCTCCTCTGAGTTTAGGCATTGAAAAGAGTTTTGGAGAAACTCCTTAGGGATTGGAGTCTCAGAAGTTAAATATTTATTTTTGAGCACTGGCAGGCCAGAATAAGTACTTCCTAAGATCATACACCCCTTTTCTCCACCATTTGTAGCCTTTTGGATCATGAGTTTCACCTGAGAGACCTACAAAATCAAATCCTGTCTTATTTTCTAGGATTTGGTCTTGATTTTGCTCTGGATTCCTTTTCTCCCAGTTCTGCTTGAAATGGACCTTCCTATTTTGGATTGGGTATGAGCCAGGGACATGGCCAAACTTATTATAGACCAAACATTTCACTAGTCGATTCTCATATACAATAGGCTGAACCCATGGCCCAAACTTTAAAATTATATTAATGTGATCTAAAATATTAGCTTCAAGGTCCACCATAACACACATATGGGCAAAGGCTAATATGGATTTGGTCCTAGTTATCGAGTCGATTAGGACTAGCTCACCTATGGCTTTAGCTTATATCTCTAAGAATATCAGCATACCAAAGGTGGAAGGGTAGATCTAGTAATCTAGCCCACAATGGAACCAAATTAATATTTTGGGTTATGGGATTAAAATCGGGTCCATATTTCTGTAGAAAGAGTCCCTACTTTCCAAAGAACCAGGGCCCTCTACCCAAAATCTTCTTCGAATCCTCCTCGTAGTTAAGCTTAATGAGGAAAAAATCGTTGGAAGCTGCCATAATGTCTAGAGCTCCCTTAGGCTTCCACTTAACCAGTGCCCAACATCTTATGGATTCAATGTTGTCCCTCCTCCCTTGAAATTTGCCAACCAAGTTCCAAGAACCGTCTTCCATGGTGATGGACAAAAGCTCATCCAAAATCGGTAAAATATCCTCTAAAGAAAATAGGTCAAAGAGAACCAGTAACTTTCCAGCAAAAGAACCAAAAGTGGTAACCCCAGCATACGAACACTTACCTAGAGATAAAAATTTTCCTAGGGATTGGGACCCATCCGAAGATCTGATAGGATTTAGGAGAAATCATGACCACTTCAGCCACCTCATCATACTGCACCTCCCGAATCGAGACTCTAGAACCTTCTGCCACTTGGACTTGAATCCCGCTCCTAGGGGTCTCCATTTGATTTCCAACCTTTAGACTACTAGGTACATTCTCCTATAGAATGCTCGCCTCCCCACCCATGGAAACTCTCTCCAAAATCTACACCTTCTCACCATCGCCCATTTCAAATTCCTCGACTCTCATACTCTCTCCAAAATGTATAGTATAATTTCCCAAATTATATTGCCAAATAAAAATATTTTACTTCATTGCCCTAGCATTGTTGCACTCGCCTTTGTTGCCCTAGCATTGTCGCACCATTGTTAAAATATTTTTCTTTGCTGCCCTAGCACTATTGCGACATGGTTAAATTTTTTCTTCACTGCCCTAACACTATTATGGCACTGATAAAATATTTTTCTTCGCTGCCCTAGCACTGCTGCACTCACCTTCGCTACTCTAGCACTGTTACGACACTAATAAAATATTTTTCTTCGCTGCCCTAGCATTGTTGCAACACTGATAAAATATTTTTCTTTGTTGCCCTAACATTGTTGCGGTACTGATAAAATATTTTTTTCGTTGCCCTAGCACTGCTGCACTCACCTTCGTTGCCCTAGCACTGTTGCGGCACTAATAAAATATTTTTCTTTGCTAGCCTAGCACTATTGTGACACTATTAAAATATTTTCTTTGCTACCCTAGCACTACTGCAGTACTGATAAAATATTTTCTTCATTGCCCTAGCACTATTGTGGCACTATTAAAATATTTTTCTTCGCTACCCTAGCACTGTTGCAACATTGATAAAATAATCTTCTTTGTTGCCCTAACACTACAATGAAACTATTAAAATATTTTTCTTCATTGCTCTAATATTGTTGCACTCACCTTCGCTGCCCTAGCACTATTACGACACTGATAAAATATTTGTCTTTTCTATCCTAGCACTGCTGCAGCACTGATAAAATATTTTTCTTCGTTGCCCTAGCACTGCTGCACTCACCTTCACTGCCCTAGCACTGCTGTAGAACTGATAAAATATTTTCTTCGATGCCCTAACACTGTTGCGACACTATTAAAATATTTTCTTTGCTACCCTAGCACTGCTGCGGCACTAATAAAAAATGTTTTGCTGCCCTAACACTACTAGGGCAATATTAAAATATTTTGCTTCGTTGTCCTAGCATTGTTGTACTCACCTTCATTTCCTAACACTATTGCAACATTGATAAAATAATTTTCTTCGCTACCTTAGCATTGTTATGGCACAGTTAAAATATTTTTCTTTGCTGCCCTAGCAATGATGCACTCACCTTCGCTACCCTAGCATTTTTGTGACACTGATAAAATATTTGTCTTCGCTATCCTAGCACTATTGCAGCATTGATAAAATATTTTTCTTCACTGCCCTAGCGCTGTTGCAACACTATTAAAATTCTTTCTTCGCTGCCCTAGCACTGTGGCACTCACCTTCGTTGCCCTAGCACTACTGCGACATTGATAAAATATTACATGAAGCCAAATATTGACAATATATTTACAAAGTATTTACAAGGTACCAAATAATGTAATATTCTCTAATAGAGTGCTCAAGCCCTATTACCCTATTCTAAAAGTGTGGATTTACTATATCTATGCAATCAAAATCTTTGGTTTACGCTTTTGGAACATAAAGTTGGTATTGTGACTATTGTAGCATATTTTGAGTCTTTTGGAGGCATATAGGAAAAAAGATCCAATATGTGCTTTAGTTAATCTCTCTCCCTCCTTTGGGCTAACGATTTATCTTATTTATGGAGATCTAAACATTCATGATCTCTTCCTTCTTCTATTCCTTGTCCATGTACTCGTAGAAGTTTGTAATATCTCTTCTTTTAAGTAGGTTCATGCAAAGCCTTTTTTTGTGATAAAAACAAGGTGGTCTAAGGGCAACTTGAAGTCTTCAAACAAGGTGATGTATGTTGTAAAAGGAAAAGCTATGTCTACAAGTCATACCTTTTGCGACTATGGAAGATTGAAGGAACTTTTCTTTAGAGGTGGTAGTGATCTTGACTTATCTTCCCCATCTAGAGCCTTAGTGAAAGTGTCCATTGGATGTGTGCAGGAGTATTTAATAGTGGTAGTGATGACTACAATCTAGCCTAAGGAGACTCTTGATCAAAGTGACATATTTGTAGTAATGAATTTTAGATGATGAGGGAATTTAAATGATTCTACCATAAATTTGGAGGCCTATTAGAGCATCCATCATGGGGGGATATATTATTATCACTAATCTATTCTCCTTGGCTCCTCACTTCAAATTATGAGTTTTTAACTTGACTTATGACCAAGGTATTGTATGATGTAATAATGTATAAGCCTAAGGAAACTCATTGTACAGTCTTTAATTTATTATAATATTTTGTTATGTAAGCCCTATAATCCATGGTTAAGCTTTCTATGGTTAAACCCATATTACAACTTATAATTAACCTTAAATCCCTCTATTTATGTTGACTTAGGATAAACTTATTGATATTATTTGGGAATTAGGTATTGGCATAAATACCCCCACACCACTCCATCCATTACATCAGAGTGTTTTGATTTTTATCTATGTATAATATAATGATAATAATACTGCCTATAGGTGCCCATTTTATCTCTCTTTTTCATCCATTTTTATGTTTTTGATAATATTTGAGTGGATAAATTACTTTTGTTCACTTTTGAAAATATGTGTGAATTCCAACAAATAGTTTTATACTCAACCTGAAGCTTGAGGTTAGGTTTCTCTCTAGAAATTATAGAACCCAGAACAACCTTTTCAAAACAATGCAATAATCAAAGTGATTTTTCTTGGAGGCTTAGTATTTTGATCATATAGCAATGGACTTAAATTGAAACTAGAGATAACCAACAATACAATACAATATAGTAAAATATTGATGATTTCAAATACAAGAAAGAGGAAAACTAACATAGTTTGTTTTCTACGATATCCAAAATGATTGTTTTGCATCTGGTTTCAAATATATTAAGCATCTTTACAAAAACATAAATATTCATTAAATAATTTCAAGCAACATTTTGAATCCAATAAAATCTACAACATAAAACATTTTGATGATTTCATACAAATATCACAAGCAAAGTAAGATATGTGTAACCTGAGTATTGTAGCAGCAACTTGTAAACAAATTCCAAGAGCCTCTCTTGTTTCTTTGGTTAAGAATACTTCTAGTGCCACCATGACCTCTTATATAAAACCTCCAAGGAAACCCAATCACCCTCCATTCTTCCCAAGACATCCAAGAAATGAATTTTTTTGGTCAATAAGGTTTCCAAAATTATTAATATTCATAGCTACTACTATGTAGTTCATACTCCACTAGAAAAACAAAGATACTCTTGACACCACACTAACATCTCTCCTCTCTAAACCCTATCCACCAATACCCCAAAATGGATGTGTTTGAAAGGGAAAAGGTCAAGTATGATTTACATGGGAAAACCCTACCAAAAAACATAAAAACAACAAGACGAAATTCAAAGTACCAAGGTGGGATATGGGGTATCCTCCAAGGGATCCCTTAAAGAAGAAGAAGAAGAAGAACATAAGACAAGGTTTTAACAAGGTTACGTTAACTCCCATATGTCCCAAAATATCAAACAAGGATTTTGCAATTTTAACCTTGCCCCAAATTTGGTTTACACTCCCTAAAGTAGACAACATGCCACATCAAATCTAATGTTATTTAAACAATTGAGGCCAAGTATGACATACATACATATATATTCTATGCTTTTTCTATACAAACATATGCATGCATTTTTAAATGGTAAATTTTTACTCAATTTTCAATTAGGCATCCATGCAAATGAAATGTAGCTTGTGTGTGTTATTTTCCACTCTTTGGATGAGTCGCTTTTATGTTTGTTATCCTCTCCCTGATGATATTTTTCCTTACTCTATCAAAACATTCAAATGGAAGTTAATCCATTTCAATCATTAGCCTTAAAATTTAATTATTTTCAAAAATAATTAATAACATAATGCTTACTCAAGGCAAAATCTTTATTTATTTCCATTAAGTCTATAAATAATTATGTGTAAATATTGCAAAAATTTAAGATTTGAAAAGAAGTTAGTAATCTAGTGCTAGACCAACAATAGATTAAGGAGAATATGTAGAGCACAACTTTGAAGATTGATCCTACTCAGCTAAAGATAAATAAGTCATTCTAACAAAAGATACTAGCCTATTCAACATTGCACAAGAACAATATCATGGAATTAGGCATTCATCTTGGCATTAATTTACTAATGTTAAGTTACCCTTAGACGAGAAGAAATTCTTATAGTACTTTTGTGCTTTTGTGTTGTTACTAGCTTGTAAATATAGCCTATTTATGTAAAGGCCATTTCCTTTTGGTCATAAACATTCTTGTTATATTAAAAATGTGAAACTTTAGTTTTAACTACAAAGTTTAAATTATTTTATATAGATCAATATATGTATTTTTAATTTTGTATTTATATATAGTGATTCCTTTAGTGTAGTCCCTGTTAGAATCTTATGAACCTTCTTCCAAACAAATAAGTTTTAAAAAAATTGAGCCAATGTGGTGGACCTTGCTCAATGGAAGTGATTAAGTTAAAAATGATTTGCTTGAAAAACAAATTTAATTTCAAGTTACATTATACATAGAAAGTATACAAACTACATTATAATTAAAGATTTTCAAAAAGGTATAAGGCTATATTATGCAATACTCCACAAATATAAATATTATGCAATAAGGTGCTCAATGCTTTATTGGATTCTTTTTCCATCAAATGGACTTTACCTCGAACTTTCAAGGAACTTTTCACTCGGTGGAAATCCCCCTTCATCGGTCACATCCTCACTAGGGTGTGGGATCTGGTTCTTCCTCATTTTTTATGGGGCATCTGGTGGGAGAGGAACAAAATAATTTTCAAGGATATTATTAGGGATGAATCTTTTGTCTTTAGAAGAATAAAAATGCTATTGAGAATAATTTGACTATCTTTGATGTTGGAAATGGTGGGGAGGAAGTTGTGGAGAAAGAGGTTGTTGTTAGTTGAAATTTGAATTTAGGGAATTTTGTTTCTGTATCCACTATTCAAAAACGATTGGCTACTAGATGGCATAAACCAGCCAAAGGATGGGTCATTCTAAACTTTGATGGGGCTACCAAAGGTAATCCCAGGAGGGCTGGTGGAGGGGTGTTGTCAGAAATGATAATGGTGAGGTCATTTGGGCTTACGCTGAAGATTATGGTATTCAAACCAACCACCTAGCTGAAGCTAAGGCTCTTTTCTCGAGTGTTCACCAGGTTTTTGAGAGGGGCTTCAGAAGACTTCTCATTCAAGGTGACTCCTTGAACATCATTTGGGATCTGCAGGTTGGAAATACTGACAATTGTTTTATCTTGAATATTATTAAGGACACATCAAAGATTCTGGAAGGTATGTTAGAAGTTAAAATTGAGCATATTTATAGGGAAGGTAACCAAGATGCTAATGTTATGGCCAATTTGGGGGTGGATAGTGGCCAGTTCAGAATTTGGGAAGACAATTTTTCTTTGTGGTTACTGACAATTTTTGGTTTGAAAGCATTGGGTCTATCTATCCAATACGTATTTTTATTGTCTTTCTATTTGGATGAGATCTCAGTTGTGTTCTAGTGATCCTCTCTTTGGGGGGTGTTTTTTGGGGGTCTGGCCCTCTTACTCCATGGTGGTTACCATTCTCAAGTAATATGCTTGGTGTTTTACCTTCATCCTTGTTCTCTGAGTTTGGAGTTTTCTTATCTGCATCTTGATGTTCTCCTTTATGTCGTGTTGAGTGGTGGGTGGGTCTTTGCTTTTGTATGGTTATTTTAGTTAAATTTTTGTTTCTTTTGGCCTTGGAGGTTGGTCTGTGCTTAATTAGTCTTATCTTTCTCTGCCTCCTCTAATGTAAAAAGTTTTGGAACCTTTCAAAAAATATATATTATGCAATACTCATCCTCGACAAAATTAGATATGACAACCCTAGGTATAAGATTAAGAATCTCTTCTATGAACAAAGACCCTTAGAACTTATTTCCTTTTGCCTATCAAAGTTTCGGGATCTTCAAACTTGGGGGGTCTTGCTTTGACATGTTATAAACACTACTAAAAAGGATTGGATTAAAATCGATCAATCAAGTATTAAACAATAGAACCTTTTATTAAATTTCAAATTTTGTTTCAAAGTTTCCATCCTTTGTATGGTTTTGGGCGGGATGGCCCTGTTTCAAATTTTCCATCCTTTGTATGGTTTTGGGCGAAATGGTCCTGATTCAAATTTTCCATCCTCTGTATGGTTTATGGTTTTAAGCAAGATGGCCCTAATTCAAATTTTATTGGTTTAACAGTTTTTCTCCAATAACCCACAAAGAGTCTGTTTCTTAAAAAAAAAATTGTTGGAAACTCTTCTCCCAACCTTCTTCTCTTTGTAAAAGGCTACGAGATCCTTTCAAAACCCATTTTACCAATCAGGAAAATAAAACCTACTCTTAAAGTATAACTATTTAAATGTATTTGATAATGAAAATTATATTTATAAATGTTCATATGATATATTCTCATATTAAAAAAAAACCTCGTCTTCACGGGATTAAGTGCCTTTCATCGTGCAAAGTTTTAAAATAAGTAGATTTTAAACTTTGTTTAAAAGTGGAGATGTAAATAATCCCTCACTATCGAACTATAATGATCAACCCTCTCTTTGCAAAGTTGTTTGGGAGTATGATAGAGCGTAGGATCAACATATGGGCGGAAGAAAAGGGAAAGAGAGCAAAGGGGCAAGCGGGTTTTAGGCCCAAGCACTCAACTATTGATCAATGTATCACGCTTAGACACATAGTGGAAAAAATATGGGACAAAAAGAGGAGGTTTTTTTTGTTGTTTTGTAGACTTCAAAAAAGCATTTGACACAGTGGCAAGGAAAAAATTATGGAGCAGGATGGAAGAGCTAGAGGTTCCAATTCACTACAGGGCAGCATTTCATTGACTATATGAGCATGTAAAGGCTAGAATCAGAACACGGGAAGGGTTATCTGAATGTTTTGGTAGTGACATAGGTGTCAAACAAGGTTGCCTTCTATCTCCGACCTTATTTGGGTTGTACATTGACAAGTTAGAAGAATGGATAAACAAATTTGGGGAAGAGGGTGTGTATTTAACCAAATATGTGGTAAAACTCCTCATGTATGCAGATGATGTAATTCTTGTGGCCAAAACAGCCAAAGATCTAGAAGATCGCCTTCAAGATCTAGAACTCTTTTGTAATGAAGTTGGGATGCATGTGAACACGAGCAAAACAAAAATTATGATTTTTTAAGCAAAAAAGAAGAAGCAACAACTCAAATTTCAGTTTGCAGGAGAACCGCTTGATGTAGTAGTAGAATACAAATACATGGGCATAGACTTTCATGACAAACTTAATTGGAATACATGTAGGATGAAAAGAACTCAAAGTGGTTGGAGAGCACTATATGCACTTCAAAACAGGTGTAGGAATGCCGAGTTGTGGGACTGGAAGACCATCAAGGTCTTATTTGGCCTACTTGTTACACCGGTTTTGTTGTATGGTTGTGAGGTGTGGGCTAGTGGCACAACAAATACAAAATGGAGGCAAATAGAAAAGATTCAAAAATATCTAATCATAAACTTTCTCAAAATTAAGGCCACAACCCCTTATGAAATTATTCTAGTTGAAACTGGAATGTTCCCTTTAGAAACAATTGCTACGACCAAGTTGTTATGTTACTTGAAAAAAACAGAAAACATGACAAATGATAGATGGCCTAGGGCATCTAGGGACAAAGAGTTGCATAGGCGAAAGAATACATGGATGAAACAAAATCAAAAATGGATGAAACGAAGGGAAATCAACATAAATGAATGCCCAAATGTCAACAAAGACATAAAAAATTATGTGAATGAAAAGTTCAGAAGTGGAATGTGGAAAAATGCAAGCAGGAAAAGACAATATTATATTGCAAATTTTAACCCAACGTATGACCACAAGGGAAAAGCGTATATAGGCGTTGAAATCAAGTGGAAGGAAAAAATACTCATTGCTCAGATAAGGACTAGCTCTCATAGGCTTAGATGTGAAATAGGGAGATGGACAACACCCAAAGAACAATGGGAAGAAAGGATATGTACTCTATACAGCACAGGGGCAGTAGAGGCAGAGGAACACTTCACCTATAAATGCCCGAGTTTTTCAAATATCCGTGACAAATACAAAGAAACACTTGGGAACGAGTTTATGGCAGATTTATTTGAAGACAGTAAAATAAAAAAAGTTGAGGAATTGCTAACACAAATCAGCAGGAGAAGGATCAACCTTCTCAAAGATATTAAAGATCATATGATATGATTTGAGTAATTGTACTTGCATATTTAAGGTCCCATAAACCATATTTGAGTCTCGCGGACGTAATTAAAATCTTTCATTTCATTTCATCGTGCAAAGCTTTAAAATATAGATTTTAAAGTGCCTTTCATCGTGCAAAGTTTTAAAATATAGATTTTAAAGTGCCTTTCATCGTGCAAAGCTTTAAAATAGTTAGATCTTAATCATTTTTAAATTTCCGGATACGCAGGCCATAAACTCTCGTGTCTTTTTTGTACAGAGGGGAAATTTAGCTGAATTTACGGTAACACAGGCCATCGACTCTATTGTTTATGTTAAGTTAGTTTAGGCAGGTGAACAGTAGCTGCAGGTTTAAGGGGCAAACTTAATTTAAAATATGCATCGATGAACGTGAGAGATTTATGGATATATTTTGTGTGGGGATTATTTCGCTTATAATAAAGCGAGGGTGGTACATTTTTCATTGGACAAGAAAAGACTAATGCCAAAATTGATTTGTCCATATTATCTAAGCGTATAAAAGTAAGTACTCCATAAGAGATAGACCACTTTTGTAGCTATGACATCCATGTTATCTTAGGGGAGACGTGGCATCTCAATCTCATTTGGAGATGGATTTATTCTATTCCTTCTTATTGGGATACGTGGGTGATTGATATAAAACCTTGGATTTATTCTATTCCTTCTTATTGGGATACGTGGGTGATTGATATAAAACCTTGGATTTATTCTATTCCTTCATATTGGGATACGTGGGTGATTGATATAAAACCTTTTAACGGAATGACTTTGTGCATTCAAAAACAGTAAAGAGGGTAAAGTATTTGTAGATTAAAAAATAAAACAGTTGTAGTTTTTAACGTCTTTAAAATCATAGGCTAGTCTATACTAAATTATATAAAACTATCTTCGTTTTATATAAAATATAGTTGATTATTGTACAATCTTGCCAGTTATAAAATTTAAATCTAAAATTTTTATTCAAATTTTAAATTGTAAACCTTAAATCTTTATTCCGAAGGTTATCCTATCAAATAATCCATTGAACAAGTGGAAATTGATTTTGAGAGAGAAGTATCGTTAAAAATATATATATTACTACTTAAACGGTAATAACGTTTGTGAAAAAATTGGTGGGGGAAGATTTTAAATACCTTGGAAGTAATTTGTCAGTGATTCGCCATCGTGAGTCGTGACCATTTATATGTGGAAGTCGTTAGAAAGTGGTTAACTCCATTATCATGCGATGACACGACCGTCGAGGCCACCACTATTTCTACGTCTATGCACCTTTACCCACGTGAAATCATAAATTACCGGAAGACCCCTTATCACTTTGATGTAACGTAATCTTTTCGTACATGACCTACACGTGTCAGCTGCACCTTCCTGATTGTCCCATAGAAGACAAAGTTCCGTGGAGACAGTATTTCTGCCGGTCTGATACCGTCTTTCCCTTGAATTCAACTCTCCTAATAAAATAACCCACCCTTAACCTTTCAAATTTAACAAACATCATGAACTCCGATCTGTCCTACCGTGCATTTCCGACTGTTTCAGAGAAAACATCTAAGCTAGAAATGTACTTGGTATTCTGAAATCAGAATCTTCATGAAAACACTTTTCTTGTTTTTTTAATCAACGCTTCTGCAGGAAGCTTTCAGTATCATCATTATGAGAATTACTCTTATTGCCATTAAATTAAAAAAATAATAACAAAAATGCGATGTACAAACTGTTATACAGAGGCGGAGGCAAACAATTAACTGAAAGCCAACGGTTAATTAAAAACCTCGCACCTCCGCCTGATCTCGCCCTCGAATCCCGTCTTAACACCGACGCTGCCCAGCTTATCCATGGCGGCCCCGAACGCCTGAAAGAAGGCCTGCTGGTCGGAAGCATAGAAATCCACAACACCCCTGGTTCGGGCGTCTGTGTAGAGAATCTGATCCGAGGCCAGCAATCCAAGACCTTTCCCCAAATTTTGGTAAAATACATTATCAAAATTCCTGGGAGAAAGCACATCCATGAAGGCGGCCATGTTAGGGTCCACATTTTCCTGTGGACAGACGTTTTGCAAGCCAGTCGCGTAAGCGGGATCGATAGTAGGATCCGTGGGGTTTTTGTAGACCCTCCCCATGAACTCCTTGCAATGCGCGAAGCCTACCGTGTGTGCGCCAGAAAGAGCAGTCATTTCCGTCTGGTTCAAACCTCGGGAGGCGAACAAAGCATTGAGCTCATCCACGCTCATCGTCGTCAAAGGAAGGTTACCGTCCACTCGCGACGCGTCTGAAACGAAGCCGTCCCTTCGCCCTTTCTTTACATCATAATACGGCCCCCCTACCTGCTCAACAACCAGAGCCACAAACACACATCATTTCCTTATGTGAAGGAATGCATTCACACTAACCCTAGACCATTCTGCCAGATAAGCTCCATTTTTGCAGAGATTAGGGCTCGACTGAACAGAAAAAGGTTACCTGTGCAAAATAACATCTTTCTTTAATAGGAAAGGTAATTTTTCACAAAATTTATAATTTTAAGAAGCCTGCTTGTGTAGAAGTAGCAATCTTTGATAGGGAAAAGCTATTAGCAAGACTTCTGAATTTCATTTAAAAAAAATCCTTGAAAGAAAAAAATATCTTCGATTTAGTAGTATCAATCTTTACCCTAACAACGGCAAAGGCGAAAACAACACAAGCATCTAGATAAGGTAAAGCTTCAACAGAATAAATAACTCTTAAAAGATCGATTCAGCTGAAAAGCTTTAACCTGATAGTTGCTAATACTGCAGCTAAAGCAGCCACTTTGAATCTCGTTTCTTACTTGTAATGAAGGCTCACAGTGACAGAAGAGAAAAAGTTCCCTAAAAAAATCCTTAGGATGGAAGAACAACTTGCAAGAATGGACAGATATTGTGATCGGTTGTTACCAGAGTCACGAGATCCCTAGTCGCGATAGCCAAAATATCTGCGCAAGAGACAATGCCGGGGCATTGAGTTTCTACAGCGGCCTTGGCTCTGGCAATGGCATCGAATCCATCGCCGGACAAGGAAAGATTAATGTCCGCGTCCCTCTCCGCCTTGTGGCTTGCAGTCGAGGTTATCAGCACAGAAGCATCGCACCCCTGCAACAACAATCCTCATTATCATCAGCGCCATTATAACACAGCAAACCTGTTTTCCGTTACAGCACAGACTTACTTCAACAAAGCAGTCATGGAAGAACATCCGCAAGACTCCGGCTGCCGTGGTGGGATTGGCGTTCTGCTTCTGAACCATCTCATCTCTGATGACGTTCTCCACCTGCGGACATGTCACTTGGTAATAATCTACGGAAAGCTGAGCATCCAGCAGCCCTAGAGTTGCCAAGGCCAGGGCCAAGGCCAAAGCAGCAAGCGTCCCCAGGTACATGACTGCCGAAAGGAAAAGATGAGAATGAATCCGGATAAGTTGAGCCAAGCAGAAGCAGAAGCAGATAAGCGCCTTTAATGCGGAAGCAGACGGTAATTCCCCTTTAAGTATTACCTTACTTGAAGTGAATAAATTAACTGTGCGCGTCGGACGTTGACAGGAGCCTCGTAACGGCTGTCGCAAGTGATGAAGGCGTCCCCATGTGGGGTCGTCTTGTCACACGCCTCCTTCATTATCACAGCGAAAAGCCAGGCTGGATTCTCGCATCCATCATCTTTATATTACAGACCAAAAGGTCTACGTTGTTGCTTTTTGTTGGTTCTTTGAATAAAGCGGCCTCGGGTGCGTGTATTCCACGGCATTCAATTTTCTGTAAGCGTTGCTTGTCGGCAGACCTCCCTCCACGACTTTGAACAAAAGAGACACGAGAAATTAGGGAGGACCTACAACCTATGGTAGTAAGGTAATAAAACTATAGGCCCTTTTAAGGATTAGTTTTTTTTGATATATAGAAGCAATGGTTACAATCACGATTTTTAGTAACTACCAGTACAGCTGGTAGGGTTCAAACTATCTACGAAGGCTCCCAGGACTTCCACTGTCTCGGTACATGGTAACCCGGCGTGAGATGAGGACGCCGGACGTACAGGGGTTGCACCGTCGTCATCAATCTGGCGCACCACTCAAAGGAATTGGATCTGGGCTACTCCCTGTGCATGGGCAAGCCCGTGGGATTGGAACCTAGACTCCTCTCGGTAAGCGCCCCAACTTACCAATCCACCTAGATCCATGGACTAAGATTTTGGGTATTTATTAAGGGTAGATTTAGGTTCAAACTTTAGTCTAATGGAGATAAAGGTATGATCTGAGTCAGTTGAGTGTACGGCAGTTTGATGATAACAATATTAACCCCAAGTCATCTAGGGTTTTCTTCACTTTGGGTCGTGTATACTGAGGTGAGATCAGGGTTATAATAGTAGTACCATAATTTGACACTACGTTTGGGGTAATGTGATTTGACCCTCATACTACATTCAAAAACAATAGGACTTGACCTAGATAGAGTTTTTGATGTAGGATTAGAGGTAATGCTACTTGACGCCAACATTACGATTTATCCCAATATTACCATTGAAAGACAATACAACTTAATCCTATCACTATGTATAAAAAAAACATTCAAAAACACTTTTAAAATTGTACTGCCTTGGCTTCCAACAATGGTATTTATTTTTGTAAGGATACTTTTGCAAAAAAAGAATGTTACTTGACCGCCTGTTATTTATTTTTGTAAGGATACTTTTGCAAAAAAGAATGTTATTTGACCGCCTGTTTTGTACACGGATCCAACTTCTCACGTAAGGATGGGCGGCCTATCATGCCAACTGTAATGTAGATTTTAAGCTCATTTTAATTATGGTTATAGTTATTTTTTTTATACATAGGCATGTAAAGTTAAGGTGACTTTTTTTTTTATGTCATTTAATATGTTTTTACTATTCTTTATTTTGTGAATTTTTTTGTAATCAAGCCCAGGGATAAATATAAAAAAGCATGCTTCGTTCTAGGGTTGACCTGTATAAAGAGTATTCATTTCGATAAATTATATTTAATTTTAATATTAAAATTTATTAGGTTAATTAATTTAATTTTTAATATTAATGTGTAATTATTATTAATATTAAATTATTAAATTTATATTTTATTGATATTAATATTATTTTTAATTTTATTTTTAAAATTATTTAATATGATAGAATAAAATTAAATTTAATTCAATTTTAAGAAAGAAACTTATATTTAAATCTTCTCAGGTAATATATATAATATGAAGCAAATCAATATATTAATTTTTTCTTATTATGTATCATTATTTGAATTTTTTAATGTATCACAAATGTGGTTTTGAAATATTCTCTTTAGTTGAAAATGATTTTGATTATTTATAAATTTTTAAATAAAATTTTATTATTATCATATATATATCTATAATTATTTTTCATTTAAAATTTTTATTAGTAAAAGTTTATTATAAGTCTTTCTTTCTCACATCACATAATATCTTTTTTTTTTTTTTTTATTTGTGGAAAACATCCCAAAAGGGATGCCACTTTCGGGTAAGACCCAAGGAGGCAGGGGTATCCATTCCGCCAAAAACGCCCAGGACTCGGACCTGGCCTACCACCTTTGACATACTCAAGGAGCAAACAAACACACAAAACCAATTTAAAAATAAGTAAATAACAACAAAAATAATAAAATAAAATAAAAAACATGCTCCTTGAGTGTGTCAAAAACAAAAGCACAACCAAACACGCACAATAAGATAAAAGAAACCACAACACGAACCACATAGAAAAACACAAGAACCACATAACAAAACACAAACAAGACAAAAACAACAGAACACTACAAAGACATAACCCAAAAAAAAACATGAAAAATAAACACAACCAAAACCTAAAAAATTAAAAAAATAAAATAAAAATAAAAATAAAAAACAACCAACACAATACAATAAACAAAAACAAAAAACATAGAAAACACTCACACATAAAAACACGAATTAACACAAACAAAGAGAAACCCAAGAACAAGAACGAAAAAAACACAAGAACAATAACAAAAAACATTAAAAAAAAAAAAAAAAAAAAACACAAGAACAACAAAAAACAACACAAAGAACACAAAAACAAAACAAAACAAAAGAACCCACCCACCTTAAAAAACTAAACAAAAAAAAAAAAAGAAAAAAAAATTGAACATAACAATGACCTATCTAGACCAGAAGACTATTAAGGCAAGAATCAACAGAGGAAACAAAAGAAAGAATAGAATGAGCTAGGGAACTAAAAAAAACTGAATGAACCAAAGAGAAGCAAAAAAAAAAACAAGAAGAAACTAGGTACCTTCGAACTGGAGCCATCCAAAGAAATGATAGAAAGAAGAGCTTCCCTAATTTGAGAAGCCCACCATCTAGGAGGGTGGCCATAACAAGTAAGATCACCTTTGTCCAAAGCCCAATTAGCTAAAGCATCAACACTCTTGTTTTGATCTTCGACCACATGATTGTAATCAACTTTCAAAAATCCCATCCGGATTAATTGAATCTTCTCAATAATTATTTTTATTCTCCAATCCACCTTATGATTCTTAGAAGGAGTCTTCAAGAGATTAATCATAAGTTGAGAGTCGGACTCAACTAACACCTTTTCCCATCCAACCTTAGTAGCCTCCTGAAGGCCTCTGAGGATACCATACCCCTCAACAAGGTTATTGGAAAGAATACCCAAATTCTCAGCAAAAGTAAAAACCAGGGAGCCATCTGAAAGTCTACCAATTCCTCCCACACTCGGCTTTTCCAGGGTTCCCTCTAGAGGCTCCATCAGTATTGACTTTTCCAAAATCCTTAGGAGGAGGTTGCCAATTTCTTGTCCTATCCATCTTACTAATACTCACATTCCCTTTAAGTTGGTTGCCCTTAGAAGATTTAATCTTCAATCTTTGCATCACTTGATCCCATCTTTGGTGGGAGTTTTGGGGGTGATTAAGGAGTTGATGGACTGATTCAACTAAGTTGGCTATGGTCTTTTGCCAAATATAGTGAATATCCTTCCTATCTTGATTAAAAATTTGGTTGTTCCTTTCATTCCAAATATTCCAAAGAAGAATGGTAGAACCCATCCAAACTAACTGCCTAATAAAATGATCAACACCCTCTTGATTAGGCCAATCCCTCCAAAGTTGTTCAAAAGTAAAAAAATTGGACCACTCTAAGCCAAGTAAAGTGGCCATTCTCCTCCATAGCTCAGAGGCTAAAGTACACTCAATAAAAATATGGTTGAGAGTTTCTACATTCTCTTCACACATTTCACATCTAAAAGGGCCATGAAAACCACGCTTCATAAGTTGCTCACCAGTAAGCACCCTACGATGCAATAAAAGCCAATTAAAGAACCTCACCTTAGGCCAGAGCTTTTGAGCCCACAATCGAGAAAATATGTCAGAAGAATGGTTGGGATTATTATGGCATAAGGTCAAATAACCTTGAGCAACTGAATACTCACCCTTAGTAGTGTTGTTCCATCCAAAACAATATTTTTCATGGGACCAAGAGAGGGATCTCATATGAAGGATGCCTTGGATATCTTGTCTTTGCCTTTCTGGGATTTGAATAGGCCGATCCTCAATAGGGATCCAATATCTACCAACCTTTGAATTACCAGTATGGTACCGATAGTAATTAGCCACCTTTATCCAATTAGCTCGGTGAAGCTCCTCCATCCAAGGCCTCCAATCGGGAAACCGAGTTATCAAAGGCTTGTGACCATCCCAAGAATCTGTCCAAAAATTTGCCTGTTGACCATTATGAATGATCCAAAATAAATTTTTCTTTATCAAATCCTCACCAGTCTTAAGAACTGCTAAAATGGGAGAACCTTTGGTAGGAAGTTGATAGCGAACAAGGTCTTCAGGACTTTTGTTCTCAACATATTTAGCACGGAGATTATTGGCCCAAAGAGCATTGGGGTTATGCAACATCCTCCAATATAATTTAGCAGCTAAAGCTTTGTTGTTATTAATAGAAGACCGGAATCCTAACCCCCTTCATTCTTAGGAAGACATAAAGTATCCCATTTCACCAAGGCCCATTTTCTTTTCTCCTTAGTACCACTCCAAAGGAAACGATGACTGATTTGATCCAATTCTCGAAGAACAACCTTTGGGATATTCAAAATGGAAGAAACATAAATAGGAATAGCTTGAAGGACTGATTTTACCAAGGTGATTCTACCCCCAGAAGAAAGCCACCTGTTGGTCCACTTTCCAATTTTCTTCTTGACTTTGTCCAACAACCAATTCCAATCTTTATTTTTCTGCCTTTGAATATTTATGGGAATACCTAAATAAGTGATTGGAAGGGAGGTCTTCTTATATCTTAATTTATCCAAGACCATGGATTCCTGTCTAGTAGAGCAGTGAAAGAAAATAACTTTAGATTTGTCTTCATTGATCAACCGCCCGATAGCCTTAGAAAAATAGCTAATGATTTGCTTAATATTAGAAGCTTCCTTAACCGTAGCTTTACCTAAAAGAGTAGAGTCATCCACAAATTGAAGATGAGAGATAGGTCTAGCTCCATGAGCAATGGTAACTCCCTCAAGGGTTTTGTTTTCCCTCTTTTTGGTTATAGTCCTACCCAAGCATTCAACAAGAATGATGAATAAATAAGGGGATAGCGGGTCACCTTGCCTAATACCTCTGGAAGCTGGGAATGACTGAGAAGGCCTGCCATTGATAAGAACTAAGTAGGAAACTGAAGAGATACATCCCATAATCCAATCCATCCAATCCTTAGAGAAACCAAATTGCCTCAAAACTTTGATAAGGAAGTGCCAATCCACTCTGTCATAAGCTTTGGATAAGTCTAACCGAATGAACATGGAAGGAGATTTTTGCATATCCATGGAATGGATGGCTTCCTGAGCAAGAACTATCTCATCTACTATTTGACGTCCTTCCACATAACCCCCTTGCTCTGGGGAAATAATCTTATGCAAAAGAGGCTTCAACCTTTCTGCCATGATTTTAGTAATGATTTTGAGAAGAACATTACATAAAGCAATAGGTCTAAAAGCTGAGATATGATCAACCTCTTGAGCTTTTGGAACAAGAGTAATATAAGTTTTATTGATAACCTTCAAAATTTCTTTGGCTTTCCTGGCTTCTTCCACCACCTCTAATAAATCAACATGAAGGATATCCCAGAACTCTTGGTAGAACTCAATGGGAAAACCATCGGGACCCGGGGTTTTCTCTTTTTGCATTTTAAAAACTACTTGTTGAAGCTCATTGATAGTAACAAGAGCAGTCAAAATAGAGTTCTCCTCATAAGTGATAAGAGAAGGGATTGCTTGAAGAACATTTTGTTGTGAAGCTGAGTCAAGAGGAGTAGCAGCAAAAATATTGGAAAAGTAATCAACAACAATAGAGTTCATGCCATCCCAAGTATAAACAACATCTCCAGAATCTGATTTTAAGGAAGAAATAAAGTTGTGAGATCTTCGAGCTAGAAGAGATTTGTGGAAGAAATTTGTGTTTCGATCTCCTTCTTTGAGCCATTGAATTCTAGATTTTTGCTTCCATAAGATTTCTTCTCTTTTTTCCCATTCCTCTAACTGAGTTGTGAGTTTAATTTCATCTGCACTTCTCTTCTCTGTGAGGCCATCTAAACGGATTTTCTTATTCAAATTTTCAAGATGAGCAATAACTTCATGTTTTTTTTATGAACATCCCCAAACTCTTTCCAGTTCCAAGTCTTGATTTTGGATTTAATGTATTGCAGATATTTTGGCAAAACAGAACATCTTAGTCCCATGCCTAGGTTTACCTTCCTTCCACCATTGTTGCACACGAGGTCTGAAGGAAATGTCTCTAAGCCACATTAATTGAAAACGAAAAGGAGAGAAACTCACATTGGTTTTCCACATTTCCACCATGATCGGCCAATGATCCGAACCAACATTATTAAGAGTCTTCACTTTAGGAATGTGACCATGGATTAAGAAATTTTTAGAGAGCAAAAACCTATCCAATCTCTCCATTATACAAGCTAAGCCTTGCCTTTTGTTAGACCAAGTCATAAGGCCATTATCTGGTTGGATATCCACAAGATGGAGGTTTGCAATATATTCGCTCATGAGGTCAGTGCTTTTGTCCAAATTTCTATTTCCCCCCCTTTTCTCATCCAGAGAGAGGATGGTATTGAAATCTCCTCCGATCAAGATCCAAGCTTCAGGAAAATGAGAGATAATATGAGTAATATCCTTCCACTGTCTTCTTTTTTCCTCCAAAGAAGTCGGAGCATAAATAGTAATGCAGAGCATAATTTGGTTGGAATGTCTACTTTGAATAGCTATAGCCAACAAACCCCAACCGCCAACCATATGGTGAATAACTACCTCTTTTGGGTCCCAAAGACAAGCAATGCCACCGAAGTCCCTTGGGAACTGAGGGAAACCACTTTTCCAACTGGCCAAATTTTACTGGCAATTGAGTCCATATCCTCCATTGACATCTTTGTTTCTTGAAGGAAAACAAGATGTGGATGATTTATCTGAATCATTCTTCTAATTTCATTTTGTTTTGAAAGACTCCCTTTGAGTCCTCTAATATTCCAAGTGATGATCTTCATTAATACCAGGGCTAAAAAAGTTGGGAAGGGCATTAATCTTACCTTCCTCTACAAGCTTTTCACCTTCTTTTACCATATGATATTGATTGGTCTTGCGACTGCTTTTTGATTAGAATCCATCTTCAATTTTTTTCCTCGTTTCTTGACTTATTCCAATTGAATCTGAGATGGCTTCTAACCTTGAAGAATGCTCGTACACAACCAAAATTTTACTAGATGGTTCAACGGAGTCTATATTGGGACTTGCATTATTTAAAGTTTTGACATTTGAAAGATTGTTTTTCTTGTGTAAATTTTCTCCTTTTTTTCTATTGAAAACCTTTGATTTGTTGGTTTGTCTCCGAGTTCTTCCCTTCATATTTAAATTGTGTTTCTAAGATTTCAGTTTCCATTATTTCCTCTTCCTCACTTGGGACATCATTTGTGGAAAGGATTTCAAACATATTAGCGAGATGACTTTGATTGATCCTTCATAACTGGTTTTTTCTGAGTGTTCTTCTTCTTAGGTATTTGGAAACCTCTTGAGTTTATATCTTCTTTCTTTTGATCGAGAATTTTATTTGGGCAAGCACGGCCAAATGACCATATTCATGGCAAATTCTACAACGAAAAGGAATGTTCTCATAGTCCACTACTTGCTCCCAAGTGTCTTCCCCAAATTGTAATGTGATATTTTTAGGTAGGGGTTTGTCAAAATCCATTAAAACACAAATTCGAGCATAAATAATATGTTCAAAATTTTGAGTACAATCAAAAGTCATCATAAAAGTTCCTAAAGAGTTTCCAATTGAAGAAAAAATAGTAGGATTCCAAAATTCAATAGGGAGGCCAAAGAGTCTAACCCACACGGGAGCTATAGAAGGCATCTCTTCTTCGGATTTAAATTTAGTATGCCAGGGCTTCATGAAAAGCCCTGCCCTTCCAAAAAACCAAGGACCCCCTTGAAAAGTTTTCTCTCTATCTTCATTATTAGCAAATAAAACAAGAAAATAACCATTTGGATAAATAGAGATTTGTAACTCACCTTTAGTTTTCCAGCTTTTTGCAGCCCAGACTTTGAAAGCGGATAGACTCGGACGAAAACCCACGAACCGACAAATTAGTCCTCTTTTTTCCAAATCTTCAATGCCGAACTGAATGTTACCCATATCAAGCTTAACAATAGGAGTTCCATCACTGCTTTAAGACATCCTGACTCCGTTTTCCTGGGATCAATCTTAGGCATTCTTAGAGGTTTATGGGAAGCCCTAAGATTGATATTAGCATTGGGCTGAGGTTGTCCACCACAGAGGGCATCCCTAAAATTCATTTTTGGGGCTGAGTCTTCGAAATTCTTACCCTTGACAGGGGTTTTCACAGTAGAATTATTTTGTGGGTGCACCTTAGCACCAGATTCACTTGAGATATGAGCCATTTTTTGATCAACTGCTTGAAACTTGTTTCGTGATCTCTTTAATCCTTGCCCTAGACGTCGTGGAAAGGTATGGTTTTCACTTTTCTTTTGTGCAACAAATTGGAAGTCGTTGTCACTCAAGTTCACAGTATGATCTGTTGAAAGATAAATTTCTAACCCATCTTGGATCCCCTGCAACATTTCCTGCTAAAATATTGAGCATAAACCACAAAAATATTGGCCGCTAGGGCCCGAAGGCCCTAAAAACCAACCTCCGGAGCCGCTTGCACTCAACCCGAGATGAAACCCTCGCATAGCCGCTTGCCAAATATCTCGTTCACACATAGGGATGCGCTAGGATCTGTGTTGCTCCAAATGATATGAAAATTGGTGGAGACGTTCTAGGGTTTTTCAGGCATCTACCCTCAAAATTTTAGCTCAATCCGAGTCCGGATGAGTGAGATATGGCCGAAACGAGTTCGACAGTTTGGGCAGTCCTACGAAAAACGTCCCTCCACAAATCGTGATAAATTTTAGAAAGAGTTATAACAAAAACCCACCTACTGATTTGATAATATCACTAGGAATGAATCTAAGAAGTTTTAACAACAAATATGGTTATTTAAAGACTATAATTAACTAGGTACAATCTCACAGTGGTTTAAAGCTTAAATCTGTGACACTATTCATATAACTAAGGACTCACAAAAACTTTAGCAAGAATCATGGGCAGATCTAAATTGTTTCAAGGTAGAAAAAGGAGTAAAAATAGTCAACAAAGACATATAAGGGTGATGTTCTTCTTCAAGAGAAAAAAGTCCCAATAAACTAAATCTACAAAAACAGTAAATATAGAATCAAAGAAAAGAAGAAGAAGAAGATAACAAATAGACACATAACATAGTATTTCACCTAGGAAGCATCACATAATATCTTTGAAGTAATTAATAACTTCCTTATATTTTTTTATTCTTCCATATTTCTTTTATTTGGAATTAAAATATTTTTGATGTGATGAATATACAAATTTATTCTTGTTGTAACATGAAAGAATTTGATATTTTTATTTCCTTCCTTAAACCATATCTCCCTAGACTTTTGGGACCAATATGATTCTTTTTTACTATATCATGATAGTAAAAAGTTAATTGTTTTTGTTGCACAAAAGTATCATAGTCCATTCCATTGATTTATATTATCTCTTATGACTTTTTGAGATTGGATTCATTCCAAATATTCATTTTTCCTTTTAAATAATCTAGATTAAAAAAAAACCTATACATATATAATACTTCAAAGTTTTCTTTATCCCACCATAACATAACCATCTAGGAGAAATAAGGGTCTTTGAGCCACATACTCTAAAAGAAAAATGTATTCATTGACAATTATTGAGTAAATCACATCTCAAGATAATGGGTTTGTGATCTAATCTAACTCACAATAAAAATGTAAGAAGAGAATGTATAACACAAATCTATCCACTATTATCAAACAACATTAGCTCAACAAGTTAAATTCCTCGACTTTAAATAAAGAGACCTATGTTCAAATTTTACCAAGCAATACATGCATAGTTGTCAAACCATTGTTATACGACTATGTGGTTGTGTTGTAATATAGGTGGGACCCATTTCAATCCATACAACTAATTATAAAAACTATCCAATATTTCTATTATATGAGTTTTTCTCAATGTGTGTATTATGTCATGTGTACTAAAATATTGAAGGAATAACATCTAAAGGTCATTTGAATTCATAAATAAAGCAAAATCATACATTAGTTTAGACCATACAAAAGTATAACCCTTCTTATGGAAGGAGATAGAACTATGTTGAAGTCCCCACAAGAATCCATAGATCACAATTATAAATCTTCATTGTAGTTAACAAAAATATGTTGAGGTCCTTCCAAAATCTTGCACAAGGAGTAACTATAGTTGGAGCATATACATTTATAGCCCTAACTTTGATACTTTCTTCTTTCCTATAAAATAGACCCAATAAATTTTACTCTTAGCAATTGGTCATCCCATTTATGTTTGTCCCATATTGTTCCAATACCTTTGAAAGCTCCTATAGAAGAAACTAGGAGATAGTCCCCCATCTTCCAAACCTTTTTGAGTGCATAATTTTTCTATTAATAAGCTATATTTGGCTTCTATGGGGGGCCACTCCCATTAAAATAATAAAATATTACATTGTTGTCAAGTTAATTAAACCATATCTAGCTTGTATTTTCATCAAATATGCTCTTTGTTTTCATTTTTATCAAACATATTTTTTATTTTTTTTAAATTGTTATATTTGCAAAATCAACTCCTTGATATTATTTTCATTGAGAGATAAAATCCCACTTGTTAGAAGTAGTACGTTATTTGTTAACTTTCAAGGATATTGAAAGTGTCATGTAGATTGTCTAGTTTAAAGTGTTGTGAATATTTGAGTATGTATCAGGTGTTATGTAAGTGTGGAGTTATGTAAATGATGTGTCATGTAAATATAGATTATATGTTAGAGTTTGTCATTTAGTATGTGTAATCATTAGAGTCTTTGTCCTTATGTAGATATGTGGAGTCAATAATAGATTTATTATTATGTGGTATTTCTCCCATGAGAAATATGAAGTGTTAAATCTCCTATGTGTGTGAGGAGATGAAAAGTTTGTGTAAGTAGAAAGGTTAAGGGTTGTGAATGTGAAGAGTCTCATATCCATGTGTGTATATATTGAAGGTAAAGCAATGTAATCCATGAAGTAGTGAGATAGTAATATGTGAGAACAAGTTTTGCAATACATTGTATTTGCATTGCTTGAGTTGATATATATATATATATATATATATATATATATATATATATATATATATATAATTTATGAGTTTGTTATTGAATTGTGTGAATATTTTATATTTGATCCTATGGAAAATATTGTTGGATTGCTAAAACCACTTAGTCAGTTGCCTTTTAAAATTTAAAATTTGTTAAGATGAAGATCAACACCATGAATGGCTAGAATGTTTCTACTCAATTTCATTCTCTATTAATATGATGGCTATAACAACCTATTAAATTCCTAGTACCTCTTTTCTAGGGGTATTATTCATGCCCTTAATATTCCATGATATCATTTTCATATTCAATTTTTATTTTTATTTATGGGTTTAGCCCCACTTCTTGTTAACACTTATAATATTTATTTTTGTTTTTCTATATCAGTATCCTTTTGAGCTTTCATTTCCCTTTGTTTTTTTTTTTTGGGTTTTCCTCTTATTTTTTCATTGCCACCAATACTTTAATCTTCATCAATCTCATCAAATTTTCATATTTTTTTAGTGTGGCTTATCATTTATGGATTTATCTTCCTCTAAAGGATCTAAAGTACAAGGATTAACCTCAAAAGGACTCTTCTTTATATTGCCCTAGAAACCTGATGCAGGAGCATCCGGTGGGGATGAAGCAATCTTGCATTTTCCAGAAATGTTCTTAAAATTTTCTAAGTTCCTAGCACTTGTTTTATTTTCGGAGTTTTCCAAGGGGGAGGGAGAAGGATTTTGTAGAAGCATTGAAGGCAAGTTTCTTGAAGCTTTGGGAGAGGTCACGAAATCGCGACATGTTGCGATTTCGTGACATGTCGTGAAATCGTGACCTCAAAAGGCTTGGCGGGGCGCAATCCAGTTTAGTCGTGATATCGCGACGTCGCGATATCGCGACGTCGCGATATCGCGACCTTATTCCAATGCAGATATGGCAGTGAGTTTTCATCGTGATATCACGACGTCGCGATATCGTGACGTTTGCAACGCAAAGGTAGAGGGGAGATGTTACCGTCGCGATATCGCGACGTCACGATATCGCGACGTTGGTTCAGCATAAGGGCAGAGAGGATGTTGACGTCGCGATATCGCGACGTCGCGATATCGTGACGATGGTACAATGCAAAGGCAAAGGGGATGTTACTGTCGCGATATCGCGACAGGTTGCGATATCGCGGCCTATCGCGATGTCGCAGCCAGTCAAACGCCGACACGTGGCACACATTGGTTAGCCATGAAAGTTAATGAATTTAGAAGGCTGGGCAAGACCCGAAGGGGAAAAGCAAGCAGACGATCGCAAAGGACAGAGTTGACACGTGGACGACCGCGTGTAACTTGACATTTGAGAAGGGCGCGTGTTTCAAATTTTTACGTAAAAGAGGAGGCGTGGCCAGTTCTACATAAAAAAAAAAAAACAGTTGCGTGTGTTGAAACCAGAGAAGGGCCACGACCACGTATATTTTATTGTTGGTAGAGTGACAGGTACGGAAATTGAACCAGACACAGGCGATGGCCATTATGGAGGAGCTGACAGTGCAAGGACGGTCAGAACGACGCGGCCAAAGGAAGGCAGCCCGAGACAAACACGTAGACGGCCATACAAGGCCATATTTGATACATGGCTGCCACGTGTAATGAGACAACTCAGCCAGTGAAGAAAAGGGGACCGGAATGGGACACGAAAGCTGCCGCGTAAATTTAAGTGGAGTTGACGGCCACGTATGGTAAGGTTAAAATCAATCAATACAACAGTTCGAAGGATGGAGATTTGAACAAAACATCGGTGCAGAAGAGCAGTCTAACCCAGGGCAGCGATTGCAGAGTAAGGAAGACCATTAATGTAGGGCTCTTGGTAGATCGGGCAGATGGCCCATTTATGATCAAAATTTTGAAAACCCCGAAAAGGGGGGAAAGTTCAAATTTGAATCTTGTTAGGCAGGCATTAATTGCCTAGAGGATCGGGGCCTCGATAAAACCCAAAATTTTGTAATAGGGATGGTGGTGAAGTCGGGATTGGGGAAGAGAGACTGTAAGCCTGGAAAAATTATTGTATGACTGTGTTAAGAAATTTAATGAAAGTTACTGTGATTCTACTTTGAATTTGTGGTGTGAATCCCGGCTTGCCATCAAAACCCTAAAGTTCAAGGATGTTTTTACATGATAATTACCTTTTTATGTTGCCTTAAAAACCATAAGTTGCAATGGATATCCTCTAACCTCATTTCTTTATTATGTTGTTAGTAAAACCCTAAAGTGTAATGGATAATATCTATCATACTTTCTTTTTAATTGAAAGAAGAGGATTTTATACTACTTGACAAGAATAAGATGATTCACTTGGGATAAACTTGACCAGAGGATTTTATACTACTTGACAAGAATAAGATGATTCACTTGGGATAAACTTGACCTCTTTCATCTCCTTTATTTTAAAAATTTCCTTCTTTAAAATTTCACATTATACATCCTCATCTCTTGTATCCTTTTTTATTTCATCTAATGGTTGATCCAAGTGAACTATGAAGGCCTTTATCATCTTATGTTATAGATAAACTTTATTTACCTCTCTTTTAAAAGTAGAATATCCTTGATCTTATCCATCTTCTACTATAATGTGATCCTCTTGCATCATCTTGAAGTTTATCTCATGACCGAATTTTTAAAAATATATAATACATTTATTTTATAATTTTCAATTTCATATATAATATAAACTTGGATATATATAATATATACACCAAGTCTAAGCAATAAACTTATAATACTATAGTAGTTTTTAATATTCCCAAAGTCATATACCATATGAGAGGGCTTAATATATAAAACTCCAATAACCAAAAATATGTTGTTCAACTCTAACTTAAACCTTAAATCTTCTATTCTAAATTTTAAAATCTTTTTAAAAAATTATTTATGATAACCATTTTATTTTATATTTTATATTTTATATATATTATTTGGTTATTGTGAGAAACCTCTGTGAGCATTTATATTATATTATATGATCCATTAATTAATATATATATATATATATATATATATATATATATATATATATATATATATAGTAATACTTCTTATACACATCCACTATGGGGATTATACGCGACTCACATCATTCATAATGCAAGTGGTGATCCATTAATCTATATTGAGAAATAAAAAGCTACAAGTTGAGGATATCAGTGCGAAGATCAGACTCATCCACACTCTTGGTACCCCTACACTGCTCTATGACTATGAAGTTTGGGGCCCTAGCCTCAGACAGTTGGGTTGGTCTCGTATTGAAAGGGTTCTCATCTCAATGTTGTCCAAGTTCATTCGTTCCAAAAGAATTGTTCCACATCCCATCATTCTAGCTGAGTTTGGTGCTCGTCCATTGCTTACAACAACAATATTTCTTGTTGTCTCTTTACTGCCTAGATTTCATTGTATGTCGGACAAGAGAAGATATTCATATTTAGCACTACAATCCTCAATACAGTTGGTAAATCAAAGGGTCAGGAATTGCTGGTATGCTCAGACTACTACTCTACTTCAATCTCTTGGCCTAGACATCATGAGACCTCCTCCTACTAAAGCATCAATCAATGCACCATACTCCAATAAGGATATTCGATATGAGATTTACTTAGCATATATAAAAACTACTTTGACTGATCCAAAGGAACCTCTTTCACCAAAATTGCTCCATTACTCTCACTTTTATCTCTAACTAGAGAATGGATTGATCACTACTCCAAAATATAACTTGATACAGATGTCACACAGCCTCAGGTTTCCTCTAGCTCAGCTACGCGTTTGCTCCCACTAGCTGTGTATTAAGACAGATCATCACCTCCCTAGAGATCAGCGTATTTGCAGATTGTGCAATCTTGATGTGGAATCCGAGGAGCATTTTATTTTCACCTGTCTTGTCTACTATGAGATACGAGGTAGATATTATTGCTTATTCAGAGACACCCATACACTAAAATCTTGGATTAATTATGAAGATCAGAGATGCATTGCCTTTTTCATCCGAGAATTATTCAATCTCAAGAAAGAACTACTTAGTAACAGTTTGCTAAAGATAACAAGATCCCGACTTATCACTTCATTCTTCCAACCTCTAGAGGCCAATACCAGGAAGCGTCAGGGTGATCACAAAGATACAACAAGATCAACTCGTCGTCGACTCCAACAAAGAACATTTATGACGAAATCCAACTTTTACATCACTCACTTCTCTTCAACCTTGAATGTTGGGAGTAATCCTTGATCCAAAATCTTGTATATCATATGTCATCATATTTACTGTTCTTTTTTTACTTTATTTTCTCTCGAGCTACATTAGACACTCTTGTTGCTTTGTATATATCTTACTTTACAATCCTATTCACCTCTTTTGATCACCGATGTGCATTAATACAAATTCAAATTCTATACTTATTCCCTTTTCCTGATCGAATATAATCAATTAATTATTCGTCATCATTTAGTATTAACAACCAATCCATTTTTTAAATTACTTGAAATCTAACGTTTGGTCGTAAGCATAACCAGTTCTCAATAATCATAGCATTAATGAAAGACGCACACAACCACCTGTGGTTTCAAATAGATTTGTGGGCACATGGCTCTAGCCCTACAACATGGCAACGGTTAAGGATAGGAACATATAAAAGGGGCTACATTAAATCCCCTTACTATAATATCATAGTTATTATTTTTAAAAATTAAAATAATTAGATGTTATATACATACATCGTGTATGACAAACATTAACTATATAACATTAAGTATTATTCGACAAATCAAGCCAAACGAAGGGCCGCTCATTTCATGGAAAACAAAAGTATTTAATTGTCACGAGAATATACAACATGTAGTTATGGCTCTGCCTCGCGAGGAAGAGTATATGGGTTTTAATTCATATTTAACGCTATAACTTGCCCATGTTCATCAATTATCGCCTACACGTAGAGGGGAGGACTTCGCATGAGAAGCAAATAAGATTCCTCGTCTTCCACGGAAATGAGATCAATATATCTAGATAATTAATTTTTTTTTTTAATTGGGTTATTGTAAAAAACTTTTACTATCAATGCATAACGCTGAGCATTCTCCTATCAACCATAATCCCTCCGTAAAGCTGAGAGCTATGCTTATCAATAAGGAATTAACACACAACCACCGCACACCCACCCCTTACACACTCGTCCACACCACGGTTTGAACCTTGGACCTCCCGAAGAAGAGCCAAGGCCCGAACCTTCTTGGGACTAAATGTTAAAAAGATAATATTAAGATATTAATTATTTAGATTTAATATTTAATTTATTTATACGTATTAGAGTGGTTTAATGGTGTTTAATTTTTAAACAAGGTTAATTATTATTTTTTAAATCCAATAATTATATATATATATATATATATATATATATATATATATATATATATATATATATATATATATATATATATATATATATATATATATATAATCTCATCTTACAATGGTCCTACATTATACCACTTTATATAGCCCCATCACAATCTCAATCTCTTTGTGCCTTTGATTATATGTCAAGCACCCATGCATCACTGTATGGAGTCTTGTGTTAGAACAAGTAAATCTTGAGTTAGAGTGGTATAATATTGCCATTTCCTCTAGACTCCTACTTACTCCAACAGGCCTATATCAATTGCTTTTACAAATCCTTCTCTCTGACACATGTCCAATCCTCCATATCTCTCATCTCCTACATCAAGCATAGCTCAAACCAAGTCTCCCTATGTTGGGCAATCACCTAGTAGTGAGTTTGATATGCCCTTGCAAGTGTGTCAAAATGGTCCCCAAGTATCTAGCTTGACTATAGAAATCAATTGACTACTTTGAGGGGTCTACTATGGAGGTTAAGGAGGCCTCAATTCTAGATAAATATATCATGGATTCTAGGGATAGATGATATAACTAGCTGATCAAATCCCTTCATAAATAGGTTCTCTTCAATCATAAACATAATCAATGAGTCAAATATATCATCATGTAAATCGATAATTTATTCTACAACAAATGAACTAGAATGCTATCTCAAGTACATAAAAATGAATGGGTCTACAAGGTATACCTAGGTCAACCTCTTGTTGAGTCATGTACCATGTTAGTCTAGTATCATCTTCCGTAGGAGTGTCTATGTCAATATATCCCTACTATGCCTTAATTATGTCGATATATATGGTAGGTAGGTTCTTTTGTGTCAACTCCAATCTTCACCATATTGATAATCTTAGTCTCTACATACATCTCATCCTCTTCATCCTCCTTTATTGCCTCCTCCTCAACAATAGAATTATGTGAGCTTTCTAGCCCCCCAAGTGTGTAGGATAAGAGGAGTGTCAAAGTCAAAAGAGGTATCATCACTACAACAACCACCTGTTGTAGTGGTGAGCATCAATAGTAATCCCTTGAGATTGGTTCCTACCAAATACTAATGCCAATGTATCTCATGGTCATGCATGTGATGGCCCCATCAATTGACTAAACATACTCTCCTTAACATGATATCATCTATACTAAAGTATGTCTAGGGGCTCATCAAGATAGAGGTCTCCAAAATACACCAACACCCTCTCCACCCAATGGGGCTTTGCCACAATTGGCCATTGATGTCATAGAACAATTGTGATTTTGATGATCATTCCTCCCCCTAATTCTATAATTCAAAGTTGAATAAGTGTTAGTACAAAGTTCAAATAATAGTGTCTCTCATGATTTATGCCAAGAGGGTACATAAGGATGACATGTTGAATAAGTATTCTCCCAATAATAGATGTCAATCTCTCTAGGGTGGATGTCATGAGGTAGCCCTGGTGGATGGTACATAGCAACGTGCTCATATATTTGTGCCTCTAGGAGAAAATAGGCCCAATGACCTTTTCCTTCCTATCCTAAATATGGTAAAATCATAGTTTAGGTTGGCTACTCTTGGATCCTCTATGATTCCTCTCTAATGCAATGTAGAGTAAACAAATAAAAGAAATCATGATCTTGTTCATCCTTTTATGATAATAAATAAAGGAAAGAGGAGCATCATTCTAACTCAATATAGAAAAGGAATATGATGGGAATATTGTATCCTAAGCAATCATTGCTTACCTATGTTCCACTCTACTTACAAGGCCATCCTTGGGTTAGCTCCCAAATTAAGATTTCCAAACAAAAGTATACACCCTCCAAGGTCATCATTATCTCGATCATTTTAGATGGTATGGACCTCCATTAAAGGTATTGTAATAATTGTTCCACTATAGCATAAACTCAAAGCAAAGAGGCCCATGTGATCTCATATACACCATGTCCATAATTTTTCATAGTCCTATCTCCACAAATATTGATCTAACCATCCATGCAGCCATTATGGCTCTCTTTGCCTCTATATCCTATTATCATATGTGGTGGCACTCATGCTTATATTTTGGTCATGTAGTTCATCCTTGTGCTCTCATCCCTATCCTGTATCTACCAACTTTTGAGTCACCTTATAATACAATCTAGGCAAAATTAAGACTAAATCTAGAAAACCTCTCCAATTTTGGAATAATTGCCAAAATTAGTATGAAATCACCAAAAATGCTATAAAACTTTCCAAAACAGTAAAATATCATGGAAATTTCTAAAAATATATGAAATTGTCCAAACTTTGATAAAATCATCCAAAATATGACAATCATAGAAAATGGTGTACTATCACCCAAAATGCATGTTATTGCTAAAAAATGGCAATTTCACCACTCATGGCTAAAAAACAGTCAAACATAGTTTTTGGGTTATTTAGGTAGTTCTATATGTGTCCCACTAGCTAGTGTCATGTGAAGGACTACTTCTACACATTCCTAGCTTACTTATAGGTGGCTTAAATATGTGAGTGTTCCTTTAACCTTTGATTTTAGGTGAGAGTTCATCTTAGTACAAAAATCAAAATAAGGGTAGGAGGCCTATCTAATTGAATCTACCTCCTTGTTCATGCACCATAGCCTCTTAACATGCAAAAATCCAAGCTATAACATACCTAAAATTATGAAAAAATATTTTAGAAAGAGTAAACCCATGCATGAAAATTAAATTGAAAATCAAGAATTTACTCTATTTATAATTTTGAATAATTTATTGCAAAATTTATGTTTTTAATGTAATTTTTCATTGAGTTTTACAAGAGCATCATAGAAGTAGCACTTCTAGGGATTTTAGCTCACTTTGGATTCATTTGCACACATTGTTTCTATTTTTACCTTCTCACAAAATGACAAGATTAAAAATTGAGTGCAATTCAATATCTTGAGTTCCATTTTATTTCTATGTTCTATTATTATTTCTACACTAGGTTTTCTATTTTTATATATATTTATAGCATAAACGTAGAAGGCTAATTTGATTTATTTTTTGCATTATTTTTCTCTTGTGCTTTTCATTATTATAGCTGAGAGGGTCAGTGTAAGATTCTATTTTTAATAAGATAATGTCTATCATATTGCATATGCTTAAACTCAAGTCATGCAATTACAATACCTTGAATAAGTGATAAAAATCAATTATATTAAATGAAAGTAAAATTTTGAACTCATATAATAAAGAATGATAAAAAAAAACTTTTGTAAACAAAAAAACAATAACATCAAAATTTTAGATAGCTCTATATAGTCTATCATCAAAATTTTTGGGATAGATGTTTTCTCATATTAAATACAACATGAAAATTTTCTATTATAAA
Organism: Wollemia nobilis; assembly: GCA_028583015.1. NCBI lineage: Eukaryota > Viridiplantae > Streptophyta > Pinopsida > Araucariales > Araucariaceae > Wollemia > Wollemia nobilis. The sequence goes on from JAQPPZ010016890.1 coordinate 11,531,332, forward strand.
GTTTTATCGCCATAAGTTAATGATAATGTGAGACATTAGATTTGCTACCACATCCCATAATTTTTTTTTTAAATAAAGGGGTAAAAATTTATTGATAAAAAGTTTGGATTACAGAGTACAACTAAGCTCCCAACCATGACTCAAATAAGCAACAAAATAGGCTAAAACCACTAGACAAGGTCAAAACCCGAAGAAGACAACAAGAACAAACCACATTAAGTCTAAACATCCTTGTGGATCAAATCCAAGAGGCGTTGAGAGTCCCCAAATGGGAGACTCTCCCAGTTATCAATAATTTAAGGATCCAATAGCTCAAAAGCTCTTTTGGCTAGGTAATCAGGAACCCCATTCCATTCCCTTGGAATATGTACAAAGGATATAAATTTTAACTCTTCACTCATTTTGAGAATCTGAACGGCCACAGAGGCCAACTACCAATTAACATCCTCCACCCTTTTGTTGTTTAAAATATTAACCAAATTTTGAGAGTCGAACTTGTAGATAATCCTGCACCAACCAAGAGAAAACTCCTCTAGGGGCGGCCTCCACCTACCATATCTCCTAACCTTCTTGTTGAGTTGAGGAACCCTGCTAGGGCTATAAGAGTTTGCACAAATCCCAAAGAGACCAAGGGCCTACCGTACCTTCTCCTCCCTAGAGTCCAAAATAGGGTCCACAACACATTTTCTATGGATAGTTTCTTGAACCATACACAAGATCATTTGCCAGATCTATTGAGCAGCCAAATGACTGACCTGAATGTGACGGTTCCATTCAAGCCAAATCTGCTAGAAGATGCAAGAAAATACCAAATTCCAAGCCACCTAGAGGAAGGGGACCTTGGTTGGAGGTCTACCCAGACTACTCCAAAACTCCACCAAGGAGAGCACATGAAAACAAGGATGGTTCTAGGCACTCCACCAATAGTGCCAAATGTGTCTGGCAAGGGAACATTAGAAAAATAAATGAGAAGAGTCATCCTCATTCTTACCACAAAGGACACAAAAAGAGGGACCCTAAAATCCCCTCTTCCTCACGTTATTCCAAGTGAGGCATTTTAATTCGAGCAACTAGCCATAGCAAAAGTTACATTTCTGCCAAGCATATATATTCCACACCTTCTTCCACCATGTGACAAGGAGACTATCAAAAATTTTCTTATCAAGAACCTAATAAACCATAGGCTATAGAGTAGGTTACCTTGGGATTGGGGTTCCAAGCTAGAATGTATTTACCACTCAATTAAGAATAGGGTCTCCCTGCAAGAATAAGAGCAAGCACATCTCTGTCCTCGACCAATCCCCCCTGGGAACATTCCTGTATATATTTCCACTTGTACATATCTAGATTTCCAAAAGACTAGATTTTTTAAAGTCCTCCATATGAGACCAACCCACTTCCAAAAAAAAAATACTTAGGGAACATAACCTGGGATATTGAGTCAATATAAGAGGGTGGCCATCCCAAGAATCCTCCTAGAAAAGAGCATCTGATTCCCGATTGCAAATCCAAAAAAAACCTTGCAAAATTAAATTAGCTCCTCTTTTTAGAGTGTCCCAGATAACTAAACCTTTTCCAACCAAGCTGAATTTAGGGATCTCAGCCTCAAAAATACCTCTCAAGTATTTACAAGATAAGATTTTAGCCCAAATTTGATCTTGAGAGGTACACCATCTCCAATAAATTTTTGTAGCCAAAGCTTGCCTAGAAAGAGACGCTCGTTGTAACCCTAGGCCTCCCTCTTGAACTGACCTAAAAATAGAATCCCACCTAACCAAACTCCATTTAGATTGATCAAGTTTTCTAGACCATAAAAACTATCTTGACAAAGCATCCATGTCCTTGATGAAACGAGAGGGAGTTGTTTGCACAAAACACTTGTAAATGGGTAAAGCTTGAAAAAAAAATTTTAAAAGCAACACTCTACCTGTAGAGGATAGCCATCTAACGGTCTAGTGATTCACCTTCCTTCTAAACTTATAAAGCATAGATTGCCAAGAAGATCTAGGTAGAGGATGATATGAAATCAAAATACCAAGATAAATGAAGGGGGGAGTCCCGACCTGGAATCTTAGAATGTGAGCAATCTTGGCTTGAATAAGAGGAGGGGTATTGAAGAAGAAAATAGAAGACTTTTCCTCATTAATCAACTATCCAGAAGCACCAAGATATATGTCAAGAGACCATCTAATGTTGCCAACTTCCCTGATAGTGGAAACTCCTATAAAAGCAGTATCATCAACAAATTGAAGGTGGGAAAGAGGCGGAAAACTACTATCCCACTTCCACCCCTGAATGAGACCCTGCCTAACCTGAGACTTGAGCAATATTCCCAACCCTTATGCCATAATGATAAACAAATAAGGAGATAAAGGATATCCTTGCCTCAAACCCCTTGAGGTCTCAAACAGATCTGACGACTCATTATTAACAAGAATAGAGAATGAGGAAGAAGAAACACAACTCATCACCCATCTAATCCATTCCTCCTCAAAGCCAAAAGTAGCAAGAACTTTTTGAAGAAAGGACCATCTGATTGAGTCATAGGCTTTGGCCATGTCAAAATTAATGAACATAGTTTTCTCCTTAGAAGTTTCCATCGAGTGAATAGCTTCTGTAGCAATAACAACCCCATCCAGGATTTGTCGACCAACAACAAACCCACCTTGCTCCTCAGAGATGATTTTTCTCAACCATATCTTCAGCCTCTCAACAATAATTTTTGTGATGATCTTATACACAACATTGTAGAGAGCAATAGGCCTAAACATATCCAGGGAATTCGCTCCCTATTTTTTGGGAATAAGCACCACAAAGGTAGAATTTAGGGCCCTTAGCATCTGTTTGTTCTTTTGGGACTCATGGACCACCTCTAGAAGATCAAATTTGATTAACTCCTAAAACTCTTGATAAAACTCAATCGAGAATCCATTCGGGCCTGGGGCTTTCCCTTTTTCATATTGAATACAACATTTTCCAACTCCTCAAGGGAAATTGGACCCATCAAGTGCTCATTCATCTCTCTAGAAATAATCGAGGGAATACAATTTAGAATAAGCTTTTCATCCTCATCATATGAGAGGGAGTCCTCCTTGAAGAGAGAGGAAAAATACCTCCTAGTCTCTTCTAAAATATCCCTAAAATAAGAGAGAAGGGCACCCTAAGAATTCACAAGAGAGGTAATTAGGTTACCATTACTATGAGCCTTAATTGAGTTATAAAATAAGGCCGTGTTCCTATCCCCTTCTTGAAGCCAATCTACTCGAGCTTTTTATTTCCAAAAACATTCTTCCCTCAGTTCCCATTCAACAAGGTCTTTCACAGCCTCAGATTCCTCAATGAGAAGCTCCTCTATGAGTCCCTGATCTCTAATCTTCCTTGAAGCTTCTTCCACCCTCCTAAGAGCCACCAACTTAGCCAAGGAAAGGTTACCAAAATTTAGTCTATTCCATCTCTTCAATTTATGCTTAAAAAATTGTAGCCGCTTCATAAAGGAATACATAGTGGTGCCATGAGGAGGTTTGCCATTGGTCCACCAACCTTGCATGAAATCATGAAGCTTAGGATCCCGAAGCCACATAAGTTGAAACTTAAAGGAAGTATTCTTCTTTAGCCCTAAATCTAGAGCAGAGAGTTTGATAGGCCAATGATCAGATCCCCTACCCTCCAGAATCATAGAACTAGCGCTTTTGTTATTACCAATCCAAAAACTGGAGATCAAAAACCTATCTAGTCTCTCTGAGATGGAATCTTCCCCACATATTCTATTGTGCTAGGTAAATATCCCATTATCTGGATTGATGTCAACCAAGTTTAGGGCTTGAATATGAGCACTGAAGATAGAAGAAAAAGGCTCGAGATGATCAACCCCACCGCGTTTCTCCTCTAGACAAGTGATAGAGTTGAAGTCTCCAACCAAAATCCATGGGTACAGGGGAGCTAGACTTCTCACAAAGCCAATGTGCCCCCACAAATTCACTTTACCATTGTAATCAACAGGAGCATACACATTTGTAAGTAGGATGGTTTCACCAGATTCATTATCATGCCCGATCATCGAAATAGACCATCTGCTGGAAATCCAAGTAAGAGGAGAGATCTTAACCGGATCCCATAAACAAGCAATACCACCAACATATCCACATGCACCAATACACTGGCATTGACCCCTTCTCCACAACTTGGGAGTAATATTGAACATACTATCAGTAGCCAATTTAGTCTCTTGAATAAACACCACATCTAGAGAATGAACATGAACCAAATCACGAATAACTTTTTGTCTGGGGATGTTGTTCAACCCCCTTACATTCCATGAAAGGATAATCATTTTTGGGGGTTAGAAAAATGGGAGTCCAATGTTCTCACCAAGCTTGACTCCACCAAAGTCTCCCCCATTAACTTAATTTTATCCTAGTCTTTCTTTTGACCCACCTTCATATTCTTATCCAAAGCACATTTTTTAATTATTTTCTGCTGCAATCCCAACACCGTAGGAGTTTTGCAGTCCAAGGATGACTGCATCAGTGCCTGAGTAGGAGAGGGCATAACTAAATCTATGCCACTTTCCAAAATATTTTCCCTTCTAGGGCTAGAGCCAACCATATCACCTATACTCAAAACCAAAGCCCTTTGTTCTTCATTTAAACCCCCTAGATCTAATTCCTTAGGTTCCACCTCAAGAAGAGACATTTGATTCAACCCTGTTATATCTGCATCAGGTAGCGACGTTTTAGGTATCTCCATGCACTGATCAAGATCATCTAGTATTTCAAAATGGTTGAGCAGAGCATCTGGATGGCTATCCTTAAGGTCTCTTTTTTCCCTTCTTCCTCTATTTTGAGGTTTTACCAAAACAAAGCCTTCCTTATCCCGATCCCCTTCCTTTATCGGGGCTTTTCCTTTATCCAGATTTTATGCAGACCGAGAGGGCCCAGGATTTGAAGCCATGGGTGGGATAAACTTAGGGTATTTTCTTTGTAGGTGGTCGTATTCATGGTAGATCCAACAATGAAATAGAAGAGCTTCATAGTCAAGTTGTTGAACCCATGTAGTCGATCCAAACTGTATTTCAACAGAATCTAGAATATGATTATTTAAATAAATTTCAACATAGATACGGGCAAAAAATATTACCTTTTTATCCATCATCTATTGTGATGGTCCAACCGGCTTCCCAAGAAGAAGGGCAATCATATGCAAGATGTCATTTCTCCAAAATTCCAATGGGAGCCACATAAGTCGAACCCACACTGGAACCCAAGATGACCTCTCCTATGACGGGTTGAAACCCACATGCTAGGGTTTAAGAAAGAGTCATGCTTGGTTACAGAAATAGGGACCCCCTTCAAATGCTTTGTTACGGTCCGCAAGACAAGAGAAAACCACCATAAAATAGCTATTCACACTCAACATCACCTCCACGTCACCTTCAGGGTTCCAAGTCTTCCTAACCCAAGCCTCCACAAAGGGAAGAGAAATTTGGATGCCCATAAATTTACCAATAAGCGCATGTTTGGTTAAATACTCCACATCTTTCACCACCGAGTCTAGTTGAACCACTAGAACCAGCCTAGCTTCACATCGTTCCAAACATCCATTGTTCTTTAACAAGCGATTCTTGGCATGCAATGGGAAATCCTATTCCTTCCAATCATTTTTAGATGAAAAAACATCGCTAGCATGCATGCTCTGTGATGGGCCCAATGCCATCACAACATTCCTCCAATTGTTCAGACCTCCTCCAAAAACTACTGCCATCCCCGCAGAGCAATTTTTCCTCATCAAACCCTAGCAGAGCCAAAAACATCCTTCCACTAGTACTCAAAGGTCTCAACTGGGATCCTCCCATTATATTATTTACCTACCACGTCCCATAATTATATATCATTGTATGAACACATTTGTACAACATATTCAAATGGATTGCCATGTTAAAAAGCTTACTGACTACTTTGTTATCTTTGAGAAGCATATGAAAGGAGTCTTTCATTCTCAATCTGTGCTTTGGGCTCAATACTCTTCGATGAAAGTATTAAGTCTACAATTAACAAAATTTCTTTTTCATAAGGATTCACTCACGATCCTTGAGTCTCCCTCAATAATTAACTTCTTAAAGACTTGCTCAATGGCCACTTTAGGCTTACAATGAGATTAACTATCCTCTCTCAATTCAGAGTAGATAGTGGAAGGTGTTAGTCTCATAATGACACTGAGAGGGGGGGGTGAATCAGTGTAGCTCTTTATAACTTAAATCTTCAACTCTTAAAGCCAAAACAAAGAAAACTTAAAACCAAATAAAGCAAGTATAACAAGAGAGCATCACACAACACAAGATGTACCGAGGTTCACCGATTTGGCTACTCCTCAAAAATGACTATTTGGACTCCCATCCAAATCTAGCCTTTGAAAAGCACCAAATTTACAATCAATTTACCAGCACCCAATGGAAGTAGCATCAACCCCTGATTTACCAGCACCAACTGGAAGGAGCACCAACCCCTGATGCCAAGCACCAACTTGGACTTCAATTTTGAAACTAGAAGATTGACATAAAAATGCCTTCACTTTTACAAGAACCTGACTGGTCTATTGCTTACCCAACATCGTCCACAATTCACAAAACACACACCCTTCTTGCTCGCCTCTCACTCGCCTCTCACTCGCCTCTCACCCTCTTCAAATTCTCCAAGCAACACTCCTTTTATAACCATCCTTTCTCTTTGTAACTCCAGTTGTAACTCCTTCTTTCATATTCTCATACGCCACTTGTCAATTGTAACACCTTCTTTCATATTCTCATCTACCACTTGTCAATTGTAACTCCTCCTTTATGTAACTCCTTTTGTATATTTTGAGAATGCATTTCGTCAAACACATCACATGCAAATAATTGACACCATATTCTCCTACCATGACTGTTTGTTTTCTCGATCATGACTATTCGTTTTCTCCTTCGATGACTGTTCATTTTCTCCTTCATGATTGTTCGTTTTCTCCTTCCTAGTGTTCATCACTAATAATAGATGCACTGTCAACTACTTTGTTCCTTTGGAAAAAATGCAACATGTCACGATATCGTGACACTTTTGTTTCTCTGCCTGCTTGCCCTTTTTGAGTCGCAAAAATGCGACATGTCACAATATCGCGCCACTTTTGTTTCTTTGCCTGCCTGGCCTTTTTGAGTCACAAAAATGCGACATGCCGCGATATCGCGACACTTTGTTTTTTTTGCCAGCATGCCCTTTTTGAGTCACGAAAATGTGACATGTCGCGATATCGCGACACTTTTGTTTATTTGCCTGCCTGGCCTTTTTGAGTCACAAAAATGCAACATGTCACTATATCGCGACACTTTTGTTTCTCTGTCTGCCTACCCTTTTTGAGTCGCAAAAATGCGACATGTCGCGATATCGCGACACTTTTTCTCCTTGCTCTTTCTCTTTGCTTTGGCCCGCAAAAATACAACATGTCGCGATATCGCGACACTTTTTCTCCTTGCTCTTTCTCTTTGCTTTGGCTTGCGAAAATACAACATGTCGCGATATCGCGACACTTTTTCTCTTTCCTCTTTCTATTTTCTTTGGCCTGCAAAAATACAACATGTCGCGATATCGTGACACTTTTTTCTCTTTGCTCTGGCCCACAAAAATACAACATGTCGCGATATTGCGACATTTTTTTCTCCTTGCATTTTCTCTTTGCGTTGGACCACAAAAATGCAACATGTCACGATATCGTGACACTTTTTTTTCTTTGCGGTGTTTTGGTTTTTATTTGATCTTTAGCATAGGGGCCACTTCGGTCTTCTTGTAAAAATATGCAAAAAGGTGGGTAAACATCCTTATAAGCATTTAACATCACTATACATACTCTGAGTAACCTCTGAACTCCTGTCCATTGCATCAATCGATCTATCTGACTGTGTTGAAAACAATGACAATACTGTCACTGCACCTTGCTCAACAATATCCCCCTTTGGAATTGTTGGCAACACACGTGCAATTTCCTGTAACTCTTCTCCCCCTTTGACAACAATATCAAAGGGCTGCTGCAAACTCCCCCTGAGTCCATGCACAATATTCTTAGGCAAAAATTATTACACTTAGTAAAAATCACAAACATGAGCAAAAAGATAAATAAATACACAAATGCTCCCCCTGAGAATGTGGTCCCGATAGCTAGTCAATTCTTGGGAAGCGTGACCACTCTCAATTTATTACGAAGGTACTCAAAGATTTCCTTGGGCAACGGTTTTGTGAAGATATCCGCTACTTGCTTTGTTGTTGGAACAAAATCCAACTTAACCTCACCTTCCACAACTTTCTCCTTCAAAAAGTGATACCGGATAGCAATGTGTTTTGTACGAGAATGCATAACTGAATTCTTTGAGATGTTAATGGCACTGGTGTTATCACACTTAACTAAAATTGGCTCACTAAAGTTAATACCAAGATCTTTTAGGGTTTGTTTCATCCATAATACCTGCGTACAACACGTTGTCACTGCAATATATTCTGCCTCTGTTGTGGATAAGGAGACTAACTCTTGTTTCTTATTGTGCCACGTGACCAACCTGTCTCCAAGATAGAATGCACCTCCACTGGTACTCTTTCTGTCATCTACACATCCTACCCAATCTGCATCTGAATATGTAATAAGAGTGAAGTCCTTACCTTTTGGATACCATAACCCATACTCCATAGTACCCTTGAGATACCGAAGAATCCTCTTCACTGCTGTCACATGAGTCTCCTTGGGACTAGCCTGAAATTGTGCTATCATGCATACTACCTTTATCGAAACACATATATAGGGCAACATTCTTTCACTAAACCAAATTATCAGAACTATTATAATCCATAACTTTGAACAATGGTAGTAAGAACCATCAAAATTACAACACTAACATATAGCAATACTACAAATGGTGACAACTCTCAATTTAATCACCACCCTTCACGGTACCTCCAAAAACAACTACATGAACTAAAACACACTTTGACAACTATACAACTTCCCCTGACTACTTGCCTTTCATCCTCAGATAACCAAACAAATACATAGGAGCATTAAAATAAAACTTTAAGATTGCTCCCCCTGAGGATGTGCTACCTGGAGTTGCTTAGTGCAATAGAGGAGTAGTCTCCTTCAGTCCAAGGAGACACAATTTCCTTTCTTATTTCTTTATCCACTCTAGTTTGATTACAATTTTGGGCTCTTGTTTTGAATTTTATTTTTCAGTAGCTTGTGCATGTTTTTCGAGAAATTTTCTATTTTGCCTCATTCCATTTGGTTGAAATTTTCTTCCCTAAAATTGATTTGATGCAATGTACTCTGATAATTTCTTGCAATGTGCCCAAACTTATGATAATTATAACATTCTATTGCATAATCCATCAAATGTGAAAAAACATTTCTACTGGTAAAATTCCTTGGTCCTACGTTATACTTGCAATCTGAAATCTTATTTCCATAACCATTTCATTTAAAACAGTAACCAGAAAAGAGATGATTGAACCTGGGTGATGGTCTTTGCCATGTTGTTGTAGGAGTCATAAATCTTCTTCTTCTTTGATGTGTGACATTGGTGAATCCATCATTGTCAATTCTCCTTTCGTGCCTTGCATTATTGCTTTCTTTTGCATGAGTCAATTTTTCTTGATCAACATGTTTCTTATCTTCATTCTTTGATCCATTTGATGATTCTCCTTCGTCAAAGCCCAAACCAAATTTTAAGCCTGTAGTCCTTTGGATATTTATGATCTTATCCAACTTCATAGAACTTTCTTCACATTTGTGATTACAAATAATTTTACAATTCATCTCTTCTATGTGCATTCTTAAACCAACAGTCTCTTCTTCTAGCTTGCAGCAATAATCTATTTTCATGGTTATTTGCACTTCGAGATCTTCGGATATTTTCTTGGATTCTTCTATCTATACTTTCAAACTGGTTATGATTTCATTTGCATCCTCAAGCTTTCTTGAAATTTTCTTATTTTTTTTCTTTCTATCTTCAATTCATCCAGAGTTGCAATTAGTTCCTCTTCCAAAATTTCTTCTGCATCAATTTCTTCTTCATAACATTCCTGTTATTTTTCTATTTTTTCTTCTTTGAGTGCCATGAAAAGAGCTTCACTTATTTCCTTTTTAGAATCCTCACCGCAACTGTCTTCTGATGAACTGACATTCTTGGAGATGAAACTTTTCTTCTTGAAGTTGCCTTTTCTAAAATTTGTTTTTTTCTTCCAGTCACTTCTTTCTTGGTGCGATCCTTCATCACTTTCGTTCTTCTCATTAAGTGGACATTTAGCTGCAAAATGCCCAACGCCTCCACAATTGAAACATTTAAACGGTAACTTTCCTCTGTATTTTCCTTTTCCCCTTTTTAGTTTTCGAACAAAGTTTGCTTCCATTTCATCTGATGTCTCTTCTTCCTCGAATTCTTGTTTTGCTTTCATATTTTTATGGGCTTTAAATGCAGCTTCTCTGTCAGTGGGTTTAGATTTTCCTATTCTCATCTCATATGCAGTCAAAGAACCATGTATATCATCCATACTAAAAGAATTTAGATCTTTAGCTTCTTCTATAGCTAAAAATTTAGAATCAAATATTTGGGGAAGAGATCTTAATACCTTTTTCACGATGACAAAATCTTCGATTTCCTCGTCGAGTCCTCTAATTGCATTAATGACTTCATTAAATCTCAGCATATATACCTCTATGTTCTTAGTGTCATTCATATTTAATACTTCGAACTGAGCTCGATGTGTTTGTAACTTGGCCTCCTTGATCTTAGCATCTCCTTCATGAATGCTCCTCAGTTTGTCTCATATTTCTTTTGCCTTTTTACAACTCATAATTTTTACTAGTTCACTATCCACTAGTCCGCACATGATAGTATTCTTTGCTTTTGAGTTATTCTCAAACAGTTTCTTACCGGCAACATCGGTTGGGAGAACTGGTGGGTATTGTGTATCCACTATCTACTGAATCCCAAATGTCATATCCCAAAGCACAAAGATATGTCTGCATCTTAAGTCTCCAAAATATGTAATTAGTTTTGTCCAACAATGGTGCTTTGTTTGATGAGAAGCCTTCACCACCTACCATTGTGTCACTTCCAAGATCACCCTAGCCGGTTAAGCTTGTTCAGGAACCTCGCTCTGATACCAATTGTTAGTCTCACAATGACACTGAGAGGGGGGGTGAATCAATGTAGCTCTTTATAACTTAAATCTTCAACTCTTAAATCCAAAACAATGAAAACTTAAAACCAAATAAAGAAAGTATAACAAGAGAGCATCACACAACACAAGATGTATCGAGGTTCACCAATTTGGCTACTCCTAAAAAATGACTGTTTGGACTCCCATCCATATACAGCCTTTGCAAAGCACCAACTTTACAATCAATTTACCAGCACCTACTGGAAGGAGCATCAACCTCTGATTTACCAGCACCAAACTGGAAGGAGCACCAACCCCTGATGCCAAGCACCAACTTGGACTTCAATTTTGAAACTAGAAGATTGACATAAAAATGCCTTCACTTTTACAAGACCCTAACTGGTCTATTGCTTACCCAACATCACCCACAATTCATAAAACACACACCCTTCTCGCTCGCCTCTCGCTCACCTCTCACTCGCCTCTCACTCGCCTCTCGCTCGCCTCTCGCACGCCTCTCGTCCTCTTCAAATTCTCCAAGCAACACTCCTTTTATAACCATCCTTTCTCTTTATAACTCCAGTTGTAACTCCTTCTTTCATATTCTCATACGCCACTTGTCAATTGTAACACCTTCTTTCATATTCTCATCTGCCACTTGTCAATTGTAACTCCTTCTTTATGTAACTCTTGTATATTTTGAGAAGGCATTTCGTCAAACACGTCACATGTAAATAATTGACACCATATTCTCCTACCATGACTGTTCGATTTCTCGGTCATGACTATTCATTTTCTCCTTCAAAGAATGTTTGTTTTCTCCTTCGATGAATGTTCGTTTTCTCCTTCATGACTGTTTGTTTTCTCCTTCCTGGTTTTCATCACTAATATTAGACGCACTGTCAACTACTCTGTTCCTTTGACGAAAATGCAACATGTCGTAATATCGCAACACTTTTGTTTCTTTTCCTGCCTACCCTTTTTGAGTTGCAAAAATGCGACATGTCATGATATCGTGACATTTTTGTTTCTTTGCCTACCTGGCCTTTTTAAGTTGCGAAAATGCAACATGTCGTGATATCATGACACTTTTGTTTTTCTGCTAGCCTGCCCTTTTTGAGTCACGAAAATGCGACATGTTGCGATATCGTGACACTTTTGTTTCTCTGCCTGCCTGGCATTTTTGAGTCATGAAAATGTGACATGTCGCGATATCATGACACTTTTGTTTCTCTGCCAGCCTGCCCTTTTTGAGTCGCAAAAATGCGACATGTCGCGATATCGCGACACTTTTTCTCCTTGCTCTTTCTCTTTGCTTTGGCCCGCAAAAATACATGTCGCGATATTGTGACACTTTTTCTCCTTGCTCTTTCTCTTTGCTTTGGCCCACGAAAATACATGTCGTGATATCGTGACACTTTTCTCCTTGCTCTTTCTCTTTGCTTTGGCCTGCAAAAATATATGTCGCGATATCGCAACACCTTTTTCTCTTTGCTTTGGCTCGCGAAAATACATGTCGCGATATCGTGACACTTTTTCTCCTTGTTCTTTCTCTTTGCTTTGGCCCACAAAAATACATGTCGCGACATCGCAACACCTTTTTTTCTTTGCTATTTCGGCCGTGAAAATGTAACATGTCGCGATATCGCGACACTTTTTTCTCTTTGCTCTTTCGATCGTGAAAATGCAACATGTCACGATATCGTGACACTTTTTTCTCCTTGCATTTTCTCTTTGCTTTGGACCGCAAAAATGCAACATGTCACGATATCGTGACACTTTTTTTCTTTGCGGTGTTTTGCTTTTTCTTTGATCTTTAGCATATGGGCCACTTCGGTCTTCTTAGAAAATATGCAAAAAGGTGGGTAAACATCCTCATAAGCATTTAACATCATTGTACATACTCTGAGTAACCTCTGAACTCCTGTCCACTACATCAACCGATCTATCTTACTGTGTTGACAACAATGATAATACTGTCGCTGCACCTTGCTCAATAGAAGGTAAAGAGCATACACAAAAAATTGGCCATTATTATCTCTAAAGATACTACTATCTGCTATAATTCATAATTGTAATCTTAGATGCCTTTGGTGAACATATGAGACTTGACTTCAACCTCTCTAAGTGGCTATGATACTTTGACCTCTCTAAGTGGCTATGAGACTTCAACCTCTCTAAGTGGTGCTCCCATATTGGGATATTTTATAGATTTATTTCTTTTTTAAGGATTATTATTAGTGTTTCCCTAGGTTAACGATATTATCTATCTCTATTTCATTGTATGAATCATTGCATTGTGGATTGTTATTTATGGGTGAATCATTTGATATTTTAATATATTATAGATAATTTATGTTCATGAAAATAAAATTTTATAATAAGTGGTATCTAGGCAAAGATTTTGGTAAAATAGGGATTGATTTTTTGTGGATTCCATAATTTGGGCCATTTGTTTCAAAAAATATCTCATAATCCAAGAGCCATATATATTTGCATAGAGTTGTCTAGTTCAAATAGTTCTTGACCCATATTGCTCATATTTTAAAAATATTTAGAACGAGTGGTTATATGAAGGAGTTTGAGCAGTCTGAAGGAAATATAACCCTATGAATTTATCCATTTGGATTAGTGGCAATGACATTTTTTCAAATTGCATTTTTTCTAGAAAATGAAACTTGAGATACCTTTCAATATAGGTAAGCAAATCATCTATTGTTTGTTGTTTTTGAGAAGCAGATTTTTTAGTTCTACTTATTTGTATAATTTTAGCTAATCAATGAGGGTACATGTATTTTTATGAAATCCTAGTTAATAAAACCCCAATTGTTACAATTTTTTTTAGGGGGGCAGAGGGGGGTAATTGTGAGTTGATGGAGTTATCAAAGTTTTCTAGAGAAGATGATATTGATATTAGAGAAGGGTGGAAACCTTTTAAATATTTTTATTCTACTTCCTATACTTGGAACTCTTGGCTATTTAGTTATCTTGGAGGGAAGTTTTTTTGGCATGGTAGTTTTTCTAGGGCCCATAGTTATAAATAAACTTGCGAAGAAATAAAGCAAGCCTTCTTGAAACAATGAATTCATTTAAAAATATAGTTGGTTTGAAGGAAATAATTAAAGGTTATATTGAAGAAATAATTAAGCTTTGAGAGGAATAAGAAAAAAGAAAAGGGGAGTTAGAACAAGCCAAGAAAAAAAAAAGAAAAAATGTGTTTGGATGATAGTGTGAAGGTTGAGAGAACTAGATATTTGACATTATATAATCAACATAATAGTTAGAGGGTTTTGTTTGAATTAAAAAAAAACCATTTTATAGGTTCATGGTTGCATTTTGAAGAAAAGGGTTATAAACCCTAGCAATGGGTATGATTTTATTAACATTGCTTTGGCTAAGAGGTTACAAGTTCAAGCAACGAACATTAAGGACACCGAGCTAGCTAGTGAGACTATTTAGATTTTCAAAGATTTAAATATATTGTAGAAAAATATGCTTTACTCTTAGGTTTTTATGCTATTGATATGGATGATATGGATATTATTCTTGGTTATTTTTCGTTGGATTCATTAGGCACTATTAAATTAATGTGGAAAATAAATTCATGAAGTTATGGTACAAGAAAAACAAATAATACTATAGGATATTTCTCAGCTTAAGTATCAAGGATCTAGGGAGAAGCAATAATAAGTTATATATGGGAACCAAATTGAAGAACCACCAAAGGAACCAAAAGCAAAGTCTAATGAAGAGGAAACAAAGAGTCCAAGGGATAAGTAACAACAAAGTCCAAGAATCATATTTAGAAGAATAAAAGGATGCACCAAAAGGACGTAAGAGAGAAGAATTTGAGGAATAATTTAAAGTAGAAGAATAAAATGTTGAAGATTCAAAGGAAGTAGAACATTGAGTTAAATTTACAATATATTTTCACCCATAATACCATGAATGACAAAAATCATGGAGGTATGGCATGGGGTATCAATATAGATGTACATGGGGTTATAAAGGCATCAAGTATGGTAGTGTATGGAAAAAAAGTAGTACATATGGATGTTAGGATTGGGAAACAACAACATAGAACTACAAGAGAAGTCATTATAGATATCCAAGTGGAAAAAAAGTATGGATCCAAAGGGGAACTAATGGATATCAAAGTGGCATAGTAATAACTTGACATCATCATTGACCATCACCAATTAAGATTTCACTTGAATGGATGGATGATCAAAATTAATACTAGTTGTCAACAATTATTAAATCGTATTATTTAAATTTTTCTCATGTCTAGAGGATAAAATATGTATGAGGGGGTGAAATGCTATGGTATCAAGGTATAGGTATATTGGGATATAATATTATATTGTATATGGGTATTACAAATATTGGGCATAGTCCATGCATAACCCAAGTTTGTTTATATTGTAATATTTTATTCTAATTATGTGTTCAATAAGGGATTAGGGTTTGGATAGGTTTAGGGTTATACACTCCCTAAAGCAAGATTAAATGTTGGATATATAAATAAAGGATATTGTCATTGTAAGAATCATTAATTATTTTCATATTGAGTATTCAATTATAATCGTCTTTCCCCATAAAGTAACTTGTCATATTGGGAGATATTATGGAGTTATTCTTTCCTTAAGGAGTATCATTGGCCTTAGCTTAAGGATATCATCTATCTCTATCTCATTGTGGATTGTTTTTGTGGATGAATGATTTGTTATTTCACTATATGGTGAATGATTTATCTTTATGAGAAATAAAGTTATGTAACAAATACCTCTTGCACCTATCAGACCTTGGTTTCCATGGGCACACCCATTCAAATATAATTTTACTATTTCAACTAGTGGGGTGCTAACATGCAAGGCTCCTTTGTATCCATTATCATCCTTCTTATTATATATGTATATTTAATAAATATTTTAACCAGCTTAATACAAATAAGTGAAGAATAACAAGTTTTGTTAATTCACCTTATGACAAAATGAAAATAACAAAGTAGAGTTTGAATTTAAGTCATGCTCATATAATTGCATCCTATTTTCCAATACCTTAAACAAATGAATAAAAGTAAACTATGCTAAAAGAAAATAAAATTTTAAATTCTTATCATTTATTAAAAATAAAAATAAAAAATAAAAGTCCATCAAGGTTTCATACTACTCTCTATAACCTATCAAGGTTTTAGACCAAATAACCTAATAATATACCACTACATCACTCAAAGGCACCTAATAGAGAGGCTTATGAGAAGTTTGATACTACTTTGTAGACATTAATGTGACCACCCCATGGATCACACCAGAAGACTACCAAGAAGGTTGACTGAAGAGATCATCCAATGGATGTTTGCAATAGACTTGGAAGGCCCAAGATTATGCATACAATTCAATTTTCTATTTCATGCAACCAAAAATTGATATTGTTCACAACATCTCTTTTGGTGATATCTAAGTTGAACCCCACCAGTAGAAAGAGTCAATGAGACCTTTCAATGATAACTAAAATTATCTCCATTGGTGGGGGTGTGATTCAGACAAAGGCTTTGGGTTTATTTGACTTCCATGCGAGCAAGCTCACAAACCTAGGTATTACCCACATTTGCTTGACCTTGTGGCCCCCATCTCAACATCTATCATCTTTCCATAACACTAAGAGACTCAAAAGGAAGGAAGTTAGAGGTCACAAAGAATAGAAGAAGCCTTTGCGGGGCCTGCCTCTCAAGAGGTTTTAGGACTCACTTGTAAGAACACATTAAAACATTCATCACTTGTGAAGGATGATTGTTTTATGGCATCTAGTCTAAGAAGCCATAAATGAAGCCTTGAGCACTAATAATGCCAACACCATATTGGAGCATTCTAGATTGTTGATCTGCATACACCATTTGGTCTTGAGATAATAACACACTATAATTACAAAGAGGAATGGGATAGTGTTGAAGTGATATCAACCATTAGATCCTAGATATAAATCTATCACTTTATCGCCAAATAGGAAAGTATCAAAAGTCATGACTCATTTTAGTTAAAAGGGTAGGTACTAGCTTCTTGACACAAAAGGAAAGCAAACATATTTTAAATCACATCAGCCATTAGATCTCAAATCAATAGTTGATGCTTCTTTTCTACCTAAATCCAGCATCTTGAGGGTGCCAAAACCCATTGGTTAATTTTTAATTTGACAACCCATGTTGATCTTCTAACAAGCGAAAGTAGTAGAGGAAGAAATGCATTGCCATAACTTGGGATGAACATGTGACATATGATTAGACTAAAATGGAGGTGACCATTAGGGCATAATCAAAGAAGGCTTGCCATTGGTCAAAGGAAATCCCATCTTAGCTAGGGATACATGGTGGTCATTCGTATATACAAGAAGACTGTCCAAAAGGTAGTTAGAAAAGTATTTATCATTGACCAACAAAGTTGAATTTGGCAACCTGAATCATTCACATGGTAATTTTAATAGTTGTCTACCACATGGGTAAGCCTACCTTACTAGCTTATGCTAGTCAGGGAGGCCGTATCTACTACATTAGTGAGTGGGAGATTCTATAGGGGAACCTAGAAAAAATGTAATGGTGTAACAAACCCAAAACCACAAAAATAAGAGATGGCAATAACAACTGATGAGGCATAAAAATACCTCATTTTTTACAACCTCTTGCCACCTTTTTACACTATTAGGATATACTTTGCTTTATTATTGCACTAAGTTATGTGGTTAAATAGGATAATTAGGAGGAATACTAGCTTATATAGAAAGAGTAAATTCATATGCCAAGAAAGGTAATAAAATACCATCGGTATTGATTTATATCAATATTTTGTAATAAAAATGGGGTTATTAAGTTTTTGTATACAACTGGATATTTTGGGTAAGCTTGGTATCTAGTTTTAGATTTATTTATGTTAGAAATCAAAACTAAAATAGGCATTGGACCATTCTCACATAGTCAACACTGGATCTAACAACATTTGCCTACATCAAAAGGAGCAGTGCTTTACTGAATAAGAGAATTATAGTCTGGCATAAAATATGATTATAACATGATGTTGGATTCCAAGAATGTTGAATTTCCATGTGGTTGAAGATACAACTGTAGCACTCTATAGATGACATGGAATAAGAGTACAAAGGATATGACCAGAAGCCACCCAACAAGCATCAAATCATTGTTAAAAATCTATTTTGCTAATATGGTCAAACCACTTTTTACTAGTTGTAACAGCCAAGTATAATTATGTTATAGTTGGTAGTAGGTTAGGGAAAAAGACAAATGGGCTAGATATTGCATGTATGACAGTAATTGTTTCATACTTATTTTTTCTTATCTTTAAATATTCCAACGTGGCAATTAGAGGTCAAGAAAACCTATTTGACAATTTGATTGTTGAATGCAACCATTTTTTTCCTTATTTGTTAATTTAGAATATTTGCTTGGTGGTTGCATATTTATTGTTATAGCTTGCATATCTACAAAGATAGAAGAGGTACTTGTCCCCTTCATTATAAATAAGATTTGCATCTTAGGACCTAACATATAGGAGGAGAATCATACTGTTATACTATTGAATTTTTGTTGTAACTTTTAAAGAGCATTTTTGTTGTTCAAGTGTATGATCTAATTTGATGTTATACTTCATTCTTGTGAGTTGATCTAAGTTGTTATTCCTTCCACATTGTTGGGAGAAAGGGCCCACTCCTAGTAAGGTGGAAGGTACATTTTTCTTGTTTTTATTTACTATAAATTAGATTAGTTTGCTATCCTTTTCCTATAATTTATGATAGTCATTTAGCTACATTATTTTATATCTTAGGAGGACTAGTTAGTTGTATTATTTCTAGATTTATGTTGTTGTAGTCTAGTATAAATGCTTAGTTATTTTTTATTTTTTCCTTTACTTTTTAGCTATAATCATTTAATTTCCAAAAAGTGTGTTTGTTAGACTAAGCTCTTTCATTTTAGTTGTAGTTAATTTCATTTATGCTTTATGAATTGTTATAGCATAGAGATCCAATACCATCCCTCATCTTAGATATTTTCTAGTGCATGTTGCCCATAAGAAATATTTAATTAAAAGTAACCTTGGTAAAGTGTGGTTTTTATAACACCCATCACTTTTTGGCACCATTGTTGGGGATCACAGTGTTGCTAAGAACCATTTAAAAATATGTTGAACATCTAATATTGCAAACTCTTGCTTAGTTAGAAAACTAATTTAGTCATAGAGGTAGTATACCTCCTTTGTGGCTATTTTTATATAAGTGTTCACTAGGATAGATTAAAGTCAATATTAAAAATTAAGATACCTAGTGTCCCTATTTGTGCTTATGCCAATTGGAGACCAATAAGTTAAAATGAAGTAAATCTAGTTATGTTGAGAAGGAAAGGCAGAGGTGATTTGGAAAATATTTATTTGAAAATATAGGGTGTATTAATAGACATAGAGACAAAAAGGGGAGATTTATTAAAAAGAAATCCCAACAAGCCACAAGAGCACACCAATCATACCTAAAGGTTGCACAAGAGTATCCTATATTTGTAATTGATTTTTCAAGCAATCCATTGTAAGTAGATGATGAAAGTGCTAGTGAATGATCATCATCAACTCTAGGATCTAAAGGAGTCCTTGACATAGAAGAACTCGATAGTGGTCCACATCTTCCATTTAAAACCCTTGAAGAATATAGACAAGTCTATAACATTTGTTGGAAAAACAACAATATGGGAGATAGGCAAGGTGAAAACAACATAAGGGATGGAAAAAGTGACACACATCATGGGGAAGCTAGTAATGGTTCTAAGACCTTTACATATCCTATTTGGTTAGACCACGATATACAAGCCCCTATGAAAAAAATTCTCCATCAAACTTACCTATATTTAAGGGGACTACAACAGAAGACCCAAATCAATTTTTTTAAAGCTTATGGTTGTATGTCAAACTTATGATTACACAACTGACAATCATAAACTAAAACTAATTTCCTCCATGCTTAAGGAAATAGCTATGATATGGTTCATGGGGTTACCCTAGAATGCATTTGTATCTAGGCTAAGATGGAAAAGGTCTTCTTAGAGAAATATCAAAATTATTATCATGTTAGAGATTGAAAAGAACTATTTAGGATAAAACATAAAGAGGAAGAGATCCTTGAAGATTACCTAGATATATTTCTCTTTGTTCAAAAAATATGTGGAGAAGGAATGGACCAAAAACTTGGTAAAGTAATCTTTTTGCGAGGATTACAAGATGAGTCAAGGGATGTCTTAAACCTCATGGGGAAAGGTTATGTCAACAAGATAACCTTTATGATATAATAGAACTATGTAGGAACTAATATTGAACAAGAAGAGGAACTAATAGACATAGAGTAGGAAAGAGTGGTAGTGAGATAGGAAAGCTATTAGAAATATTTGCCAACTTTAAAATTGATATCCTCTTACACTTGAACACAACATTGGATAAAATTCAATCCAAATTTAAGGCCAATGAACCATTGGCCATATATTTTCCAAAGTGTAGGCAAAAACATGCCTTACAAGAATACCCTCTCAACAAAACCAATATTTGTAGTATTTGTGAGAAAAGTCACCCTATAGACCTATGTGATCTCCTACTAGAAATAAAACTACCCTTGGAAATAACCTTCCTAATACAAATAAACTCAATTATATAGGATAATAAAATAATTTTCCCATAAGAAAAGAGTACCATGGGCACAAAACCCATGGAATATACCCCCACCACAACAACAATGGGGCCAATACCCTTGGTCTCCATCTCTTGATTGGAATATTTAAGGATAGTTTAATCCACCATGGATGTAATAAATACCTAATAAATCATGGTCAAATTAGAACCAACAATGGTCAGGACCATCCCAATCCAATAAAACTTATGGTAGATAGAACAATTTCAAAGTTAACAACGAGTGTTGCTACCAGGACCCACAAACACAATCACAATCGCCAAAGCAATCTCCACTACTGGCTCAACCTTTGGTTAAACCAAATAATAATAGGTAGGTAATCCCTATTTACAATACAAAGTATAACTAATTAATATCAATGTTATCAACTTACATAGTGTGCAAATTTACTCAAGAAAGGTATTGCCCAATCCAGAGCCTCCCAAAATAGAATTCCAAGAGAAAAGACAAAATACTCCATCAAATCCTGAGTCAATAAATAAAGAAGAAAATATTATAAATAGCATCCCAATAGAAATTCATCAAGCACCATATCTTGAAATATTGGAACCTAAGGAAGAGCATTATGGGAAATATGATCTATTAGTAGAACTAAATTAAAAACAATGAAAAACACACTGATGAGGCCTGAAAATGCCTTTATCATAACATGTTTTGAACACTAAAATTGCCTACAAAATCTTATGTTTAATATAATATGCTAGTTAAGTTAATTCAATATGCTGTGTATTAACTATTTGCATGATAAATATATCCGAAATACTATATTCTGATTTTTACAGCTTTTTGCATAAGTTTTATGTTGTTTTGTTATGACTTGCTAAATGAGATATGCTTAGGTTGATAGCAGCATTTCACTAATCATGTTTTGATATGTCTCAAGCATTTATTTTACCTAAATATGGCAGCAGTGCAAGCAAACTATTGTTGTGCAGCAAAAGCTGGTTTTTCCCATGTAAATTCCAGCCAGTTGCCAATGAATGGCAAGGCATGGAATTCACATATGGAAAGAGATGAAGACCATTGGAATCTGATCCTGAGAAATAACCCACATGAGAAATGCAGAGGAAATCATTTAAAGAGCACACATTTGTTCATTCCGAAGTCTCTTCGGAATGAACAGATATCTTCGAAATGAGAAAACATAGTGTCTTCGAAATGAGCGGATCTTCGGAATGAGAATTGCAGTATCTTCGAAATGAGCCACTTATCTTCGGAATGAAAATAGAATGTGCTTTTTGACTTGTTGACCGATTTATGACGCTGGAAAAAGGGAAATAAATATTGAAAAGGGTAAGGGAAAATATCTCACATATGACTTTGTCGTCCTTGCAGACCAAAGCCACCATTTATGGAAAGATCAAGTTTGATCTTCTTCTAGGATAAAACCAGGAATTGTTGCAGCATAATAGGATTAGATATTTTGAGATATTCTCAGCTTGTCAGTAGATCTTAGGACATCTATAAATATGGCTCCCATTCAGGTTGAGCTAGAGAGAGGAGATAGAGAAAGTAGAGAGTAGAGAAATATAGGAGAAAATAGGCAATAATCAGAAAAGTGACTATTACAGTCCTGTAACAGGTTTTAAGTAGAATTATTGTAATCATGTTCTTGAATCAATAAAGTGTACTATTTCTATTTCATATTGCTTGTAAATGAGTGTGAGTAAGATCTAGAGAGAGAGAGACTCATACCTTCTTATGGACAAGGAGGCTGGCCACTTCCAGACCTAGGAGGAGGACTAACAATAGGTTTTTATTCTGATTTTGCTACAGTAGAATGAGTTGTAGAACTTGTCATTTCATTCCTTTGTAAACAACTAATGATATTTGCAATCTTAGCTTATTTTATGTTTTGTGATTAATGGTTTGGTTGTAATCTCCACTTTCAGCAAAGCTTTCAATTTATTACAGACTGTCATTTCCAGAATTTACTATTTTTTGTAATTTCTTGCATTTTGTGTTTGTTGTCAACCCCTGCACAGAAGATTGACAACCTTCTATTACAGAGCCTTGACAGGGTTTCATTTCCATGCTATAAGTAGGTTTCCATTGCTGCAAAAGTAAATAGATTTCCTTTCTGCAATTATAATCAGACTTCTAATTCTGCAACTATTATTTTTGCAACATAATTAGGTCTCATTATGCAATTGTAATTAGGATTTCATTTATATAGTTAATGATTAGTTTCCATTTTTGCAACTTAGATTAAGGTTTAATTTATGCAATTTAGAGATAGGAATGTCCTAAATCCCCCACACAATCGGTTTCACCAATAAGACCTGTTGCTCCAGATTGACCTAAGTTATAACCCTGTTCACCCCTTCTTTCGTAGATAGCCTTGTACACTACCCTGGATTGACAAATTCATTGAGAATTAATGATGTGTATAATGACTACGCATCATTTTGGCATCGTTTCCAGGGAATTGTGTTGCTAGAAGGTGACAACAGTCCAATAGCTATTAATTAGGCGAGCTATGAAGATTCAGGATAAAATCTGAATAGAACAGTTGGTTAAAGTAACAACTATTGACCTATAATTTATGTCATTTAAGAGTAAACATGAATGAGTAAGTCTAGGGATGAAAAAGGTAGAATTACCCAAAAGGATCCCTAGCTTGTTCCATTAAGAAGATCTTCACGCCTAAGGGGTGAATCACCTATGTTTGAATTACCAAAAATATTGAAAGAAAAATCACCAGTCTCACCATCATTAGAACATTATAAGAAAGAAAAATCACCAGTCTCATCATCATTAGAACATCCTAAGAAAGAAGAATCATCAGACTCATCATCAAGAGAGGATCTTGGACCTCTTGAGAGAGAAATTTGGATAGGTTTAACTAAGGAACAGGAAACTATGGCAGAAGGAGGCAATCTAGATAGAGATGGCCAACATGGCTATGTCCATAATGAAGGAGATGATCAGGATATGCCTCAACCTTCCAGAACATTTGAATATCCTATCTTTTTGAATCCAACACAAAACTCTCCCATGAAAACTATTTCACCTTCAATACTTCCAACCTTTCGAGGTGTTGTATCTGAAGATCCTGATCAATTTTTGTTTGAATTCAAGGTAGTGTGTCAAACCTATGATTATGTAAATGACAATCAGAAACTTAAGGTCTTTCCCTCAACACTCAAGGACTCGACATTACGTTGGTTCATGAGCTTAGAGCCAAATTCCATCCGAACTTGGGATCAAATGGAAACTATGTTTTTAGACAAATATCAGGAGTATTGTCATGTAAGGAACAGGAAAGATGAGTTATTCAGGATTAAACAGGAAGATGATGAAACATTAGAAGACTATCTTGATAGGTTCTCCTTTGTTCAAAGGAGATGTGGACTTGTAGAACCAGAGTTATGTAAAACCATCTTTTTGAGAGGATTACAAGATGAATCCAGAGAAGTATTGGATTTGATGGGAAAAGGGGATGTAAATACTCTCAGTAATGAGGAAATTATGGGTCTCTACAGAAATTACTCTCGCAATAAGCAAGGAAGAAGAAAAAAGAGTACAAATGGCACTGATGTGAAGGACCTAATAGAGGAACTTGCAAATTTTAAAACTGATATTCTAGTGCAATTAAACACAACTTTGGGGAAATGTCTGCAAAAGCAAAAACCATAGAACCTTTGGCAATTTATTGCCCAAGATGTAGAAATAAACATGCTTTGCAGGAATGTCCTTTGAATAAAACATCTATCTCAGCCATTTGTAGTATCTGTTCAAAGAAGCATTCAAATGATAAATGCCACCTGCTACCACAACTCAAAACTATGTTAGAAAATCAGACTGAGGAACTCAACTATGTTGGACCAAAACAAGGGGAAATTTCTCTCAATACCAAAATCCCCCTCATTTTCCTACAAATTGGGGGCATAATCCTGGGACTATGCCTTGGGGACAATCCAGAACCACCCCAACGTCCTTGGAATTATCCTCAATGGACAAATTCCCAAGAATGGCCACAAACAAATTGGAGTAATTCAGCCTGGAATCAAAATTAGAATAACCCATCATGGAATCAAAACAACCCATCCTAGAATCAGAATCAGACTAATCCACATTGGATGCAAAATCAACCATAGTGGAGTCAACAATACCAGTCCTATCCAAGGCGACAAAGAAATCAAGGTCAAAATCAGCATTTGCTTCCTGCACCTAATCAAAATTTTCAAGAAAAATAGAACCAACCACAACAAACACAATAGGTGAAACAACCTCAACTTCCAGCTCAATCAGTCACTAATCCAAACAGCATGAGACAGGCATCCCCTATCTATGTGGCTAAAGCTAAAGAAAATATTGAAATAAATGTTATTGATTGTAGTAACATCCAACTTCATTCAGGAAAAGTTGTACCTGAACCTGTTTCAAATAAAAGCAAGGAAAATGAAGAGCAAGAACCTTTGGAACCAGTTAGAGTTAAACCAACAATAGAGAAAGAAGAAGAAAAAATAGAACCACAGGCGAGAACAATTACCTTCATCAAGGATAATTCCATATCCTGAAAGATTCAATACCACAGCAAAAAATTATGAGTCAGACCTGGTCAAGGAACTTAAAAAGTTAACTATATCATTGCCCTTATTGCAAGCCATTAAGGATATACCAATGATTAAAAGTACTATCCGAGATTTGTGCATTAAAAGAGCAGGAAGAAAAAAGAAAGCATTTCCTAAGACTGTTCAGGTTGAAGGAAAGATAGTTGATCTCTTATATGGAAAACTAGTACCTCCAAAGTATAGTGACCCAGGAAGTCCAGTTATCACAGTTACCATAGGTTCAATACCAATATCAAATGTCTTAGTAGATCTAGGAGCTGCAATAAATGTCATGACCAAGGATATAATGAAACAATTACAGCTCAAACATCTCAACCCCACATTTACAGTTTTAGAAATGGCTGATAGGTCAGTTGCAAAACCTGAAGGTATCATTGAAGATGTTCCTATAGAAGTTTCTTCTTGGGAATTCCCTACAGATTTTTTGGTTTTACAACCAAGAAATTCAGCACATGGATATCCCATCATTTTGGGAAGACCTTGGCTTGCAACTGCAGCAACCTTCATAGACTGCAGATCTAGAAAAATGACTATTTCAAATGGTATTGATCTAAAACAGATCTCTCTATATCCTCCTGCAAGACCCTCCAGCAATTTTTTAGGTCAGTTATGGTTTCCTGATTCAGATGAAGAATCAGAGGAGGTTATTTCCACACTAGCCACCTTGGTAGTAAGGGAACACACAGAAGACCTCCAAGACACAGAAAATTTAGAAAATGAAACTATCCTAATGAATGTTCTGCAGGAACAAGGGTTAGAAGAGGAAGCAGTAAATATCCAGCAATTGTTAAGGAATGAGGAGAACCAAAACTCTGAAGGTGAACCATCTGTACTATCACAGGAAAACTCTGTTTCACTACCACATGGGTGGCACCATCACCTGATTTTTCCTTCTCACTGTTCCATACAGGATATGCTTCCATCAGGAAATAATGAAACAGAAACTTCTTATTTCCTTCCATCTCAGTAGTGTCCTCTTAACTCCCTAATCACCAAGTATGAAGAAGTGAATTCAGTCCTTCCAAATACAAAACAAATAGAAGTCCGGCCAGACAAATTTTTGAACATTTACAACTAGCTTACTAGGGAAGAGGAAGAAAAATTGATAGTTGTCTTGCGAAAGCATGTTCATGCTTTTGCTTGGGACTATAAAGATATGTCAGGAGTTCACCATGATATATGCACCCACAGAATTTATCTTGAAGAAGTCAAGCCGGTAAGACAACCCCAAAGAAGATTGAATCCTGCCCTAAGGGATATTGTAAAGGAAGAAATTGAAAAACTTTGGAGGTAGGATTCATTTACCCAATTTTTGATAGCCGGTGGGTCTCTCCATTGGTTATAGTTCCTAAGAAAAATGGAAAAATGAGAGTATGTGTAGACTATAGAGAGCTGAATAAAGTGACATACAAAGACCATTTTCCATTACCTTTCATAGATCGGGTGTTAGATACCCTTTGTTGGAAAGAAATACTTTTGTTTTCTTGATGGATTTAGTGGATATAATCAAATTCAGATTGCACCTGAAGATCAAGAGAAAACAACCTTTACCTATCCATGGGGAACATTTGCCTATAGGGTTTTACCTTTTGGTTTGTGTAATGCCCCAACAACATTTCAGCGAGCGGTCTTAGCAATTTTTTTGATCTGACTACCAACAGTGTTGAGATATACATGGATGATTTCATAGTATGTGGACAGACTTTTGACTTTACATTAGAAAACCTTGACAAAGTTTTAACTCGTTGTGAAACATACCAGTTATCCTTGAATCCAGAAAAATGTTTTATGATGATGAAGGAAGGAATAGTTCTTGGTCATCACATCTCTCTTCAAGGGATCCAGGTTGATCCAAAGAAGGTGGAAATTATCAAGAACCTTCTTCCTCCTAAAACTCAAACTGATGTCGGAAGCTTCCTAGGACACATTGGTTTTTACCGTAGGTTTATTCCCAGCTTTAGCACAATAGCCAATCCCATGTTTGCCTTATTGACTAAAGATTCTGAATTTTCCTGGACTGCAAGGTGTCAGGAATCATTTGAAGCTATGAAAGAGAAATTAGTAACTCCACCTGTGTTAAGAGGACCTAATTGGACATTACCATTTCATATACGAGTGATGCTTCCAATACTGCAATTGGAGCAGCATTAGGACAAATTGACAATGGTGAACATTATGCCATCTACTACATTAGCAAGAATTTGATAGGAGGTGAGAAAAATTATACCACAAGCGAGAAAGAATTCTTGGCAGTAATTTATGCCATCAACAAATTCAGGCATTACATTACGAGGTTATCAAATATTTATTCACACAGATCACACAACCATTAAGTATTTGATGAATAAGCCTATGGTAAGTGCAAGAATTATTCATTGGTTACTATTGCTTGCAAGAATTTGATATCACTATAATCAACAAACCAGGAAAAGCTAATGTTGTAGCAGATTTCTTGTCCAGATTACAGAACACAGATGAAGGGGAATTAGTTGAAGACACCTTTCCTGATGAAAAATTATTTGCTATATCAGTCCAATCACCTTGGTTTGCAGATATAGCCAATTACTTGGTCACAGGGAAAGTTCCTCCACATTTCACTTCAAAACAGGAAAAAACAATTGATCAAACAGAGTTCTTCTTTTGAATGGATCAAGGGTATACTTTTTAAGTGCAGTCCTGACCATGTGTTACGTAGGTGCATCCGAAAGGATGAGGTGTATGATATCCTTAGGGCTTGTCATGATGAACCCTCGGGTGGACACTACTCTGTAAAAAGCACAATTAGGAAAATCTTAGGGACAGGATATTATTGGCCATCTCTTCACAAGGATGTGAAAAAGTACATCGAGCATTGTGATGCATGCCAAAGAATGGGGAAACCCACTCATACAAATGAAATGCCACTGCAGCCTCAATTGGTTTTAGAGCCATTTGAGAGGTGGGGGCTTGATTTTGTAGGACCTATTGATCCACCTTCTCAAGGAAAGGTGCATATTCTAGTATGCATTGATTACTTGACAAAGTGGGTAGAGGTGCGTGCTTTCAAACATGCTCATGAAGAGAAGGTCACTGATTTCTTGTATACTCAAATTTTTAGAGATTTGGAGCTCCTCGATCTATCACCACTGACCAAGGACCCCAATTTGCATCTAAAGTCATTGAGGCATTTACAAAATTATATGAAATCAAACATAGAAAATCATCACCTTATCACCCACAAGCAAATGGCCGAGGTTGAGGTAACAAACAGGGAACTAGAACGAATCTTAACAAAAATAGTAGCTTTTCATAGGAGAAAGCGGCTAGATAAATTACTTGAAGCAGTGTGGGCTTACAATACTACTTGGAAATCCACTACTGGATTCACACCTTATGAACTAGTCTTTGGTAAAAAGCCCCTCTTACCTATTGAATTTGAGCTACTAACATTATGCACAACATTGGAAATTGGAATTGAATTGTCACAGGCACAGACAGACAGGATTCTGTAGTTGAATGCATTGGATGAACTTAGGTTGGATGCTCTGCACCAAACTGAAGTAATTCAGGAGCAGAGGAAGATGTGGCATGACAGTCACATTCAGCAAAGGAAACTTCAACAAGGAGATTGGGCTTTACTATTTGATTCTCGCTATGAGGACTTCCCTGGAAAGTTGAGAACTAGATGGCTTGGACCTTACCGGATTGAAGAGGTATTTGACAATGGAGCAGCTCATTTATCTCCTATTGATGGGTCATAGAGAAAGTTGGTAGTGAATGGACATCGCCTCAGGGTGTACCATACACCTTGACTAAAGAGGAATTCTTGTAGCAGCTTGACAGTTTGGATACACAACAGGTGGAAGAAATTTCCTCTTCCACTTCAAAACAATCAGCATGATCATGGATTTCAAGAAAAAAATAGAAAAATACAAAAAAATCAGAAAAAGCAGAAAACAAAAAGATGAATAAATTTTGATTATGAATTCCTTCATGGGCATGATTTCAGGGAAATCATGAATTCCTTCATGGGCATAGTCAGAATCAAGAAAAAAAGAATCAAGAAAAAGAGAGAAAAGGAGAGGTAAAAAAAAAAAAAAGAGAAAAATGAATAACTCAGTAGTGAAAACCTTTTCCAAGGCACTATTGGGTTGGTATGCATGAAAACCAGTTTTCTGACATGCATAACCTTGAAAATTTCTGAACCATCATTGTACAAATTCACCAACTACACTTGTTTTGAAATATTGCAGAAAATCTCAACAGAACATCAACAAAGGCAGTCATTCTTCAAAAACTTGCATTAACTTGTTTTAATCGGGTATATATTTCTTACATTTCTTCATTGTAAATGATTGGTATATAGTATATAACAATTAACCATTAGCATAAAAGGTATCCATAAGAGTTGGCATACTTAAAACATGTTTTGAGAATGAGAATATTGATTTCTGCCTAATCTTCGGAACAAGAATGCCAAAAATAGTGCCTGCTATCTTCTTCAGATTAATTGTTGTATTGTCTTCGGATTGAAATTGTCTTCGGAATGATGAGAATGAATGTTGCACTTTGTCTTCGAAATGAAGCTTTGTCTTCGAATGACGATTTGTCTTCGGAATGAAGCTTTGTCTTCGAATGACGATTTGCCTTCACAATGAAGCATGATCTTCGAATGAAGCTTTGTCTTAGAATGAAGCAGATTTGTCTTGGAATGAAGTTATCTTGAATGAGATTTACCTTCGAATGAGCTGATCTTGAAGAGGATTTATCTTCGGAATGAGGATTTATCTTCGGAAAGAGGATTTATCTTCGGAAAGAGGATTTATCTTCGGAATGAGGATTTGACTTTGCAAAGAAGCATGATCTTTGGAATGAAGACTTGTCTTCGGAATGAAATCATAATCTTTGGAATGAGGTTTTGTTTTTGCAATAGATCATAATCTTCGGAAAGAGCATTCAATATAACATCTCCACGTGGCATCCAAGGAAGAAAAGAAATACGATCAAATAAAAATTCTTTTGGTTGCATACAATAAATGAACACGTGTCAGTTAGGATATGGTTTGTTTTTGCACCCATTTAGAAAGTACCAGAATCATGGAGGACGTGACCAACAGTATGCCACCATTTTTTGATGCTAATAAACATGCACGTGAAAGTCCAGGCAAAATAGAAAAACTAAAAAATGAGTAAGGTGGATCTGATGGCAAGGACATCTGCGCAACCATTGATGGACATGTGTTCAAAGAAAAATAGAAATGCGTGCCACCCTTCTTTTCGAAGACATATTTGCTAGCGCAAAATGACTACGAGGTACAGTGCTCAGATTACGGTTCATTCCGAAGAACAAAAATAGGGCAATTGAAAACTTGGAACCAAACCCTGCAAATCTGCAAACACCAGAAACCAGAGATCCAACAAAGGAATAGCAGCAGAAGTGAGCAGTTTGTAACGTACCAAGATAGGAAAATGGGGCGAAAAATGAAAATGGAACCAGTGGATACCACCCACCTCCGGGAAAATCCAGAAGTGCTGTAGATTTTTGAAGATGGAGGGCTTATGCCATTTTTGGATAAGTTTAATGGGTCCTCTGAATATTTGGCCGGCATGTTCGCCCACACATTCAGAAACAACCGGGCACACGTTAACGACATGACCATTGAGGTAACCCCTGAAGTTTTGAGTCAAATTACTGAGCTGCCATTAGAAGGTCTTCCAATTTCTAGGTCTGGCAAAAATACATTGGTAAATATAGTTAATCAATTTCTGGAAGAAAATGATAGGGAGCCAGAATATTTAACACATAATAACACATGCAAGGGGGTAAAAAGGGCCAGCCTGTAGGAACCCTAGGATGAAGTGGCCACATGGGTAATCAAATTTCTAACCTATGAAGGGCAATATGTACTGTTGTCAGGGCATCATATAAAAATTTTAAACCATCTCAGACATGGTAGGCAACAACCAGACGTTAGGGTAAATCTTCCCCTATACCTGCACCAGGAATTGAAAAACATGGCAAAAAGATATCGGGGAAGGAAAAGGGAGCCTTCGCCACCATGGTCTCATCAAACTAGTTTGCCAGCACCATTTTAGAGGAAACCCTAGGAGCTTTGATAGGTTTTACTCTACCTTAAATGATGTAATTTTTGGAGATGAGGATGAGGAGGAAGAAACAGATACTGTTGATGTTATTGCAGAAGAAGAAACAACTACAGAGGATATTGTAGAAGATGAAACAGAAACTACTACAGAAGCTATTGCAGAAAAAGAAACACACCCAACAACAACAACAGAACACCTTGCTCCAGAACCTTCAACTTCATGAGCCAAGAAGCAAAAGAAAAGAGGGTCTAGAACTGGTAGCAGAACAAAAAAATAGAAGAAGGTCCATTTTTTGAAGTTGTAACTGATTTGTCAGAACAGGGAAGTGAAGCACCTAGCCCAACAGGGGAAGAAACAACAAAGGAAACAGAAGCATCTAAAACTGTCCCCACAACCCCTGTTGTCACCAGAAAACAAAGCAAAAAGAAGAAGTTTGCATCTGGAACTAGGAGGTCTACAAGACTCCACTTGAGGGAAATGGCAGAACAGGTCATAGAAGAAGAAGGTGGACAAAGCAGTCCAGATGTCACAGAAATACAACCAGCCCCTGAAAACTTTCTAGAATTCCCTGAACAGATAATTGAGGAAGAGGTGGGCAGGATAGCTTGGAGGTGGCTACAGTTCAACAGGCCACAGAAATGGTAGATGCAATTATAGACAGTTTCATAGAGCCTCCTGAACAAGAGCAGACAGATGTTGCAGAGGAAGAGATAGCTATTGAGCAACCAACTACAGGTGACTTGTCTACATCAGATTTCAAAGCAGAAACAGAGGAGGAAGACATCACGGAGCAGTGAGAGAGCAAGGAGTGTTGTCAAAACACAAACCAGATGGATTGAAGAGAGAGAAAACATCATTGAGATGCAGGAAAGAAAAATTGTAGAGTTACAGCAGGAAGTGGCAGAATTGAGAGAAAGGTTATCACAGTCTAAAAAATAACCAATTATATCCATTGATGAGGATGATTTGGCTCAATTGCTTATGGATTTATCTAGGGTAGATGACTCTGTTGAGGCAGACATAGGTGCTCATTCTGAAGAAGCACCCTTTCATTCTAAAGAAGTGCCTTCTCATTGAAGCATTACCTTCTCATTTCGAAGATGCTTTAGAATTGGCAAAAAGCATAGCAAAAAATATTGGAGATGAGTCACCAGCACAGGAACAGTCCAAGCAGCAGCATGAAACTGTTCAAGTAAGTACTTCTATTGATGTCCCTGTATTTCAAACTATTACACCATCAGTAGAAATAGCAGATAAGGGGTGCAAGTGGAATTATTGTCTGATGACAACCCAATAGAAATAGCAGATAAGGGGTACAGGTAGAATTATTGATAGATGATCAACCAGTAGAAGTGGCAGAAAAAGGGGTTCAGGTAGATCTGCTACCTAGAGTTCCACCTATAGTCAGACCACCTAATATTGTGTCCCTAGAATAATACAATGCAGACATAGCCAGTTGGGTGATTAGATATGAGAAGCTTGCCACTAAGACTAAAAAATTCAAATTAGAAGGAAAACAGCTAGAGGCCAAGGAAACAGAGATTCAGGCATTGAAAGAAAAAGTGATTGATTTATGTCAAATTGCTGAATTTTTAGTCCAATTCAGATGACCGACCAGATTTTACAGTCTTATTCTGAAGGAGAAATACCTCAGATGGCAGGTCATGAGGATTAGCTCAGGTCTCCCATATAAATTGGACACAACTATAGATTTCCTGGAAGCATACTTTGATAGCCCTATTGAGCAGAAAAATCTCCTATGTGAACTATTTTTACATAACTTCTTTATTCCAGAAGAAGTAGAATTTCATCCTCAAATCTACATTGGAGATGTTCAATTGAGGGCATTCATGTCCACCTTGCAGAATCAGTTTTATTGGGACCAGGAGAAAAGGTAGAATAAAGAAATTGAAACAAGAGCTGAATTGTTAGTCAGAGCAATTCAGCCAAATCACCCAATTATCACCAGACAACACTTCACCATGATGAACAGGGATGATGTAAAGAGAATGTACTTGACAAACTTGAGGGACTGTGTGACCAGATTCCAAAATTTTTGTAATGACAATTTTGTGCCAGCATTATCAGTCTATAGAAACAGATGGGCTGAACTTTCCATGTCTTTACAGAAAAGAGAACCCATCTCCCCCATCAACTTAGAATGGTCCAGAAGAAGGGCAGAAGGAGTAATACAGTTGATTGAAATCATGCAACATAATTGGATAGGTCTCAGATTTAGGCCTCCAACCATCATCACTCCAGTTCCATTCTACTTTGAAGAAGATGCCCAACTTTGATGAACAGTTTGAAGAATGGCTCGGGAACCTTCAAGAAAAAGGGGATATTATATAGGCAAGAAGTTGTTCTAAAGGTCATGGAATTTGACCATGGACATATGTGATTCCATAGCCCAACAGAATGCATGAGGACATGCATCAATATAAGTTGGGGGGAAAATGATGAGGCCTGGAAATGCCTCAATCATAACATGTTTTGAACACTGAAATTGCCTACAAACTCTTATGTTTAATCTAATATGCTAGTTAAGTTAATTCAATATGTTGTGTATTAACTATTTGCATGATAAATGTATCTGAAATACTATATTCTGATTTTTACAGCTTTTTGCATAAGTTTTATGTTGTTTTGTTATGACTTGCTAAATGAGATATGCTTAGGTTGATAGCAGCATTTCACTAATCATGTTTTGATATGTCTCAAGCATTTATTTTACCTAAATCTGGCAACAGTGCAAGCAAACTATTCTTG
Organism: Wollemia nobilis; assembly: GCA_028583015.1. NCBI lineage: Eukaryota > Viridiplantae > Streptophyta > Pinopsida > Araucariales > Araucariaceae > Wollemia > Wollemia nobilis. The sequence goes on from JAQPPZ010016890.1 coordinate 11,565,662, forward strand.
TGCAGCAAAAACTGGTTTTTCCCATGTAAATTCCAACCAGTTGCCAATGAATGGCAAGGCATGGAATTCACATATGGAAAGAGATGAAGACCATTGGAATCTGATCCTGAGAAATAACCCACATGAGAAATGCAGAGGAAATCATTTAAAGAGCACACATTTGTTCATTTCGAAGTCTCTTCGAAATGAACAGATATCTTCGAAATGAGAAAACATAGTGTCTTCGAAATGAGCGGATCTTCGGAATGAGAATTGCAGTATCTTCGAAATGAGCCACTTATCTTCGGAATGAAAATAGAATGTGCTTTTTGACTTGTTGACCGATTTTTGATGCTGGAAAAAGGGAAATAAATATTGAAAAGGGTAAGGGAAAATATCTCAGATCTGACTTTGTCGTCCTTGCCGACCAAAGCCACCATTTATGGAAAGATCAAGTTTGATCTTCTTCTAGGATAAAACCAGGAATTGTTGCGGCATAATAGGATTAGATCTTTTGAGATATTCTCAGCTTGTTAGTAGATCTTAGGACATCTATAAATATGGCTCCCATTCAGGTTGAGCTAGTAGAGGAGATAGAGAAAGCAGAGAGTAGAGAAATATAGGAGAAAATAGGCAATAATCAGAAAAGTGACTATTACAGTCCTGTAACAGGTTTTCAGCAGAATTATTGTAATCATGTTCTTGAATCAATAAAGTGTACTATTTCTATTTCATATTGCTTGTAAATGAGTGTGAGTAAGATCTAGAGAGAGAGACTCATACCTTCTTCTGGACAAGGAGGCTGGCCACTTCCAGACCTAGGAGGAGGACTAACAACAAGTTTTTATTCTGATTTTGCTGCAGCAGAATGAGTTGTAGAACTTGTCATTTCATTCCTTTGTAAACAACTAATGATATTTGCAATCTTAGCTTATTTTATGTTTTGTGATTAATGGTTTGGTTGTAATCTCCACTTTCAGCAAAGCTTTCAATTTATTGTAGATTGTCATTTCCAGAATTTACTATTTTCTGTAATTTCTTGCATTTTGTGTTTCTGTCAACCCCTGCACAGAAGATTGACAACCTTCTATTACAGAGCCTTGATAGGGTTTCATTTCCATGCTATAAGTAGGTTTCCATTGCTGCAAAAGTAAATAGATTTCCTTTCTGCAATTATAATCAGACTTCTAATTCTGCAACTGTTATTTTTGCAACATAATTAGGTCTCATTCTGCAATTGTAATTAGGATTTCATTTCTGTAGTTAATGATTAGTTTCCATTTTTGCAACTTAGATTAAGGTTTAATTTATGCAATTTAGAGATAGGAATGTCCTAAATCCCCCACACAATCGGTTTCACCAATAAGACCTGTTGCTCCAGATTGACCTAAGTTATAACCCTGTTCACCCCTTCTTCCGTAGATAGCCTTGTACACTGCCCTGGATTGACAAATTCATTGAGAATTAATGATGTGTATAATGACTACGCATCACACACCATTGCAATGAAATAATATTTGTGTATTAATTGATAAAGTCTCTTCTTGAGTACAAATGACCCTCATGGAGGGTTTTTTTACAATACTAAGACCCGCATATGCCAAATAAGGGAATAATCCTCTTTTACAATAAAATCATGGTGTCTCTGTCTTTCATGTTCCAAGCAAGTGTTCATGGTGAGTTTGTCGTACGTGAACCATCATGATGGAGGAGAATGATTCAAATGCCTACACACCTGCAAACATACACTTTGTTAGTAGCACTTGTCAAAACAAATCTAATGAAATGACTCATGCAAATGGAAAATAACTAATGCAAATAGAAAATGGACAATGAGTATTGCATACATGAACCAATATTTGAGCAGCATAACAAGAGCATTCCTTTCCTCTAGATCTCTCAATATCCTCTCCTCTCCTTTTTTTCTTCTTGTTATGTTTCTCCTCAAATGAGAGGGGGTATTTATAGCCTTTGAGGTAAGGTGAGGGGGGTGATGAGGTGTCCCTAGGTTAGGCTAAACCAAGGTTAGGTCATGCATGCACCTAAGGTCAACTTGTGGAGGGGTGGTCATATGGTGACTAGGGGCTTAATGTAGGAAAGGGCTTGCATGGCCAAGGGGGTTGCAAAGGGAAATATCCCTATTTAAGTGGTAAAAACCACTATTTTAGCCCTGAGGCTGCCTAAGGTGAGTTATATGGTCCAAAAGGGGTTGATTTAGGTAGTATTCTCAATATGATGTGATTTAGATATCTATAGATGCCCTGTTTTGGGATGCGTTGTGTGAAAACACAATATGGAGCAAAAATAGATGACCTTGAGTCAAATTGAGGGTTGATGATATTCATGGATTTGATCAATGTTAGATATCCCAATATTGGAAGGAACATTGCATTTTCAAATCATTACTTTTGACAAGTTGAGGAACTTGATTTTAATAAACCTTTCAACTAAGGGTGGACCTTCGTCTAGTCCACAAGGCCATGACCTTAGGCATACCAAACAGGTAGAGGTTCATATGTCTTATGATGTGTTTTAATTTAAGTTTTTTCTTATTATCTGTCCCAAGCAAGAAGGACATGATTATATTTGGAAATGATTCTTGAATGAATGCAACTTGCATGATTGAGTGTTTGATTATTGATTTGATTATGAATTTTGTGATGCATGACTATCCCCTCAAGTGACGAGTCGATGAGGAAATAATAAAATGACGAAAGCGACAAGTCTCTTGACCAATATGTTTTAATGTGGCTTTTCTAGGACCGTTACAAAAATTTATAGGGTGCATGCCCCATTACAACCTTGATTTGACCTATTTATTACTATTTTTGTTGAGTGATCTTATGGTAATTTACTCATCCTACCAAATTGCATGGACAACTAATCACTGCAATTGCAAGGTTTATAGAGTAAATTACTAGATACGAGATTCACTCAAATTTGTCAAATTTTATGTGACTAGGGTTAGGTACCTTTGGAGCCTTTTTATTGTGACCAAAAGAATGTGAGTACCTTTGGAGCTTTTTTATGTTGACCAAAGGGCTTAAGTGCCTTTGGGGCAATTTTGACCAAAGGAATGTGGGTACCTTTGGAGCCTTTTTATTGTGACCAAAGGACTTGTGGGTACCTTTGGAGCCTTTTTGATTGTGACCAAAGGAATGTGAGTACCTTTGGAGATTTTTGATTGGTGTGACCAAAGGACTTAAATGCCTTTGGGGCTTTTAGATGGTTATTTGACCAAAGGGCTTAAGTGCCTTTGGGGCTTTTTGTTTTATGTGATGTATGGATGCACTTTATGGATGTAATTGTGGATGATGAATGTATACCTAGACATTGTAAGATGCAAAATAACCTAAATGTAAGCACCATAGAATGTATAAAAGTCATGAATAAAAATGTTAACCTTGTCAACAAAGTCATACATTTGAAAGCCAACCATATGTAAGATGATGCAAATGTAGATGATGGATGGATAATCAGAAATATGTTATAAGGGAACAACATGGTTTTCATGAGACTCAAACACCCTAGTTAACTAGTCAAAATATGCATACTGACTATACAAGATTTTGAAAGATAAAATTCTGCTAGGAAGACCAAGATATTCAATATCCCTGTGTGTGCATGTGATGTTCATTAAGATGATGCATAAGACTACCCCATTTCTAGGTGGGTTTAATTCAACCCATTGCTGTAATGAGGATCACCTTATGGTCATTATTATCCTAATGTTGGATGCAGTTGTACTTGATTACTAGGCAATACAAGCCACCAAAAACTAGCTCAATCGCAAGCTAACATTGGTCTGTACAAAAGGTTGCTAATGTGACATACATATCGCCATGCATAAGACTACCCTAGTGCCAGACATGTTTTATTCAACCCATTGTTGTAATGGAGATCATCCCACAATTTTTGGATAATGAAGGATTCCAAGGATTCAATCTCATTACCCTGTTATTTTCTTTTGATTTCTTTGATTGGGGATTATTGCTCCATTTTGGTGAGGAGCAAGGGGATTTATTTGCTTTAGTAGTGAAAACCAATTTTTGCTTTTTTTTGGTTATTTTTTTAAGTTTTTTGTGGGATACTTGCTCGTTTTTGTGGAGCAAGGGATTTTATTGCTTTGGGTAGGGGGAGCTTGTCCTTTTTCAATTCTCAGCATCCTAGACCATGCACATAGTAGGATGAGCAAGTAAAAATTTTCACTCAAGGTGGCAAGGAATACATTGTAGGTTTTTCCTTGTTTAAAATTAGATTTTAATGTGTGATTTTGTGTGGGGATTTTGAGATATGCAAGGTACAAAAAAAGCAAGACCCTACCTTCGAAAATCAAGATAACTTTCTATACAATAAAAAATGAAAACTAGGAATGGCTGAATAACCGGAAACCCTAGTGAACACCCCATAGCAACCTATTGGATGTGTTGAAAAACATAATTACTCACAAAGGGGGAATGTGGATGATATGATGTTTGTGATGTGGGGTTTTCCCTATAATATCTTGTGAACTAAAAGGTGTTCATAAAATAGTCAGTGGTGATCTAAACATCATTTTTGATGTTCATTTGGTATCTACCCTATATTACAAAAACCACCTAATAAGCAAGAGCTCATAAGAAAAAAGTCAAATGATAATGGTGGATAAGGCTGATTAAGACTTCTAACAATCATACAAGCGTGGTACTTATTTGTGGAAATGCAAGAATGACATATCCTAATGGAAAAGTAATGAATATGCCTAATGCAACTAGTAGATCAATGTAATGATGAGAAATGCATGATGAAATGCAATGCAATTGATGATGCAATGTTTTTATGTTTTGTAATTTTATGATGTTTTTGGTTGTTTTTGATTGATTTTGAAGAACACAAGCTTATACTGAGAGGGGGGTGAACAGTATAAGACCACTTTTTACTTTTCTTTCCCAATCAATATTATGCAATGTAAAGATAGCAATATCAACAGCAGTAACCAAAGCAATGCACAAATCATCACACACAATAGAGACACCAATTTAATGTGGTTCACCCAATGTGGGCTACTCCACAGAGAAAATATTTCACTAAAATTTTCTCAATCAATCTCTTGGGAATCCTTTCCCTATTACAATGTTTATGGACCTCTGTCCAAAGGAGATGCTGATCCCCTAAATCAAGTTCGTGGATCTCTATCCACAGGATAACTCCTTCTCCTCTGCTCTGGCTAGTGATCCTCTAGAAGACTACTACCTCCACTGCACTGGCTTGTGGATCTCTCTCCACTGAAGACTCTTGTCCCCACTCAGAAGACCTATCCTCACTGCCCTAGCTGATGGATCTCTATCCATTGGAGACTACTGTCCTCTTTGCTCTGTCACCTCCAAAGCTCTATCTCAAATCTGCACTAAACATAGTCCTTCGGTCTAGCACAAATCTTCTCAACAAGTCCACTCAAACTTGCTTAAATCTACTCAACAAGTCCACTCAAAACATGCTCAAATATGCTCAACAAGTCCACTCAAAACTTGCTCAAATATGCTCAACAAGTCCACTCATAACTTGCTCAAATCTTCTCAACAAGTCCACTCAGAACTTGCTCAAATCTGCTCAACAAGTCCACTCAGAACTTGCTCAAATATGCTCAACAAGTCCACTCAGAACTTGCTCAAATCTGCTCAACAAGTCCACTCAAAACCTGCTCAAATATGCTCAACAAGTCCACTCAGAACTTGCTCCAATCTGCTCAACAAGTCCACATAGAACTTGCTCCAAATATGCTCAACAAGTCCACACAGAACTTGCTCAAATCTGCTCAACAAGTCCACTTAGAACTTGCTCCAATATGCTCAATAAGCTCACACAGAACTTACCAACTCAATAAGCCACCAGAACTGTCAACAAAACCACATAAAAAAAAACAAAACCACAAAAACACAACCAAAGACTCCTCAAATCGGCTTAACAAGTCCACACAGAACTTGTCCAATCTCATAGAAACATAAAGAGAATTGTTAGAGACTCAATATGTTCTACACTCAATGCTCAATCACTTTCTCAACTCAAATCAGAATATAGGATAGTTTGTTTTATGGAACTTGAACAATCACTTCACACACCCACTTGACTAGGCTCAACCAACTCTACTCAACCAATCACTCAAAGAAACACCCCTTTCTCACAAACCCTAGTCCAAGCATGTAACCACCAACTCAAAATGTTTCCAACAATGCTCAACAACAAATCTCACATAACAATGATACTCATGTTCTTTTCAAACCCTAGTTCAAGTTCTTTGCACAACAACTCACTTCAACAACAATGCTTATAAAACAATCTTCACATAACAATGATACTCATGTTCTTTTGCACAACCCTAACTCAAGTTCTTCACACAACCAATGGCTTCAACAACAATGCTTATAAAACAAGGTTTTAATAACAACTCTTTATTCCAAAAAACCTTGAAGCATTAACTCAAACACTCTCAAAAAGGAAACCCTAATCAAGTCCTTTTCACTCCAAACTTATTTTCCAAAAAACCAATCAATCAACTCAACTATGGAAGAATGTGCTCATACCTTTTTATTGAAGATGAAGGGATCTCATAAATCTGCCACAACCACAAACACTTCTATGCCAAGCTCAAAGAGGTTAGAAGATAAATATTTCTCACAATATAATGTAAATACTCAATTACACCTTATCACTCCACCTTTCAAAAACAACCATCAACATACATAAAGTATTTATCCAATAACACCTTATAAACTCCCAACTAAAAATAAATTCAACATCCACCAAAATAACTCAAAACCTCTTTAATCAATTTTAATGGCAAGAAGAACTTTGGCAAGAATCAAATCCTCTTTCTTTAAAAACCTTAATAACATAAATCCCTTCTCAAAAAAACAATCTTTCAAAAACCCTTTTAACTCCAAATAGCACAAATCAATTTCCAATAAAAATAATCCTTCACAAACCCTTATAACTCCAAACACAAATTAATTAAAAATAAATCTTCACAAACCCTTATAACTCCAACTAAAAAACTACACAAACCCTTATAACTCCAAATGACCCTTTTAAGAAAACCTTAGGCAATTAAAAATTTAAATAAAAAATTACCTTTGCCACTAGTGGGATTCGACCCCACGATCTCTGCCTCCATAAGCGCTCTAGCCACGGGCTTGACCACCGCGTGCGCTAGGCACACATTTGAGAACCAACGAGCACTTCGTGCTCTTTCTTCTATACCTAGTGCTCGAATCGAATGCGAACAAAAAGACCTTCCTTGGCACGTCCACGAGAATCGAACGTGGGCACTTCCTTTCCCAATGCCTTCACAAAGCGTGCACTACCAATGGACCACCGTGTCCTATGTGACTCAAACCATACGCTGTCCTCTTTTTGTCTTCTTCCCTAGCACTAATAAGACAAAGCTCTTTGTCTTCTTCCTCAACGTTCACGATGCACGAAATACCTTCAACCTTTTCGCATGGAAATTAATTCGTCGAGGGGTAAGTTTCGAATGCCCCTTTGGGCATTAATTTATACACAAAATCACCATTCAAATTTAGACGTCGGCGCTCCTTAATTTTTGATGACGTCGGCGCTAACTTAAACCTTTATATAATTTATAAATTATTTAAATTCAATAGAATTTAAATTTTATAAATTATATTTTAAAACCTTTGACTTTAATAAAATTAAAGTCTTCCATGGGGTAAATTTAAACCTGCAACTTGTACTCCATTGATTTGATTTAAAATATTCTGCCACCATGGGTTTAATTAAACCTTAACTACCATCACAATGTGTAAGGATGCTTTTATATCCTTATAATGATTTTAATAAAAAATCATTTAATTTTCCACCATGGGTTTACCAAAAACCCTCATAAAATATTATTTTGCCAACTTATTCTTCAACTCTTCGCATTGTTCCTGGTGTTAATAATGGTGTGCTCCATGGTGTTGATGATGGCTTCATATGTTCACTTTGGCATCAATGATGACTTTTTCACCTTGACATCAATGACAACTAACTGAGCTCAAAATGTCCAACAATCTCCCCCTTTGTCATTGATGGCAACCCAAATTCTTTTAACTAAAAACTTGACCTTTCCTTTGTTATGCTCCCCCTGGGACATTGCTCCCCCTAGCTCAATGCTCTCTCAAATATCAAATCTCTCCCCCTTACTCAAATATCTCCCCCTTTGACATCAATGGCAAAGGGTCACCTTTGGGGCTCGGGGCTAAGAATGAGCCTCTTAGCTTAGCCCCTCCCCCACCTTCTCTTGAGGTGGTTAATTCTGGGGTGGGAGTATTTCTACTCCCATAAAGCACTGTTCTTTACCTTTATCCTCTTTTCTTCTTATCTGAATTTTTTGATTCCTTTGACTATTTCTATCCATGTCCATGTTCCTGTCTCATGTCAAATTCCTATTCCTATTCTTGTTCTTGTTCATATCCATGTTCCTGTTCTTGTTCCTATTCTTGTTCATATCCATGTTCCTTTTCTTGTTCCTGTTCCTATTCATATCCATATTCCTATTCCTGTTCATACTTGTTTTTGGAATGTCTTCTCTACACCACTTTGCTATGTGACCATCATTATTGCACTTATAACACTTAATGTTATTATTCCTTGGAGGTGCAAATGTCTTAGGATTTCTCCTAGTGAAGCCATATCCTCTTCTATCATGAACCCTACAATTCATTGCCTTGTGACCAAACTGATTACATGAGTAGCAATACCCATGAAAAGGTTATCTGTTCCCATATTCCTGTCTTTCATGTGTCCTGCATTGTGAAGCCATGTGCCCAAACCTATGACATGAGAAACATCATCCATTGAAGAAACCTTGCCTAGACCCCATTGGTCTCTTAGTCTCTTCTACCTGTTTCCTGTTCCATCTGTTCCTTACTTGTGTATTGTTCCTTTCCTTGTTGAACTTTCTATTGTCCAACTTATCCTTAGAAGTCTCACTCTCTCTTTTACTTACTTATTTTGATACTTCTTCTTTTTTGGTGTTTGAGCTTGACTCTCCTTTTCCTGCTTCCTGTTTCCTTTGTTCTTCTTTAGAACTAAGTCCTATTTTGGTGACTGATGACCTTTGTGCATTGATAATCCTATCCAAAGTCTTTGAATTTTCCTCAAACTTGTGTAGCTTGTCCTTAGAACCTTTTACTTCCATCCTTAGTGAAACTATCTCATGCTCTAATCTTTCACACTCTAGATATTTTGTCTTTAATTTTTTGGCCATACCTTCTTCAATTTTTCTTACCTCTTCAACCTTGATTTTGAAGTTGGTGAGTTCCTGTAGAAACTTTGCTTTTGCTTTCTCATATTCTTGAGCTTGAACCCTTAATCCTGAGTTCTCCATTTTTAATTATTCAAGAGTAACCATAAGTCTTTCACATTCTATCTCTTTTACCTTTGACTGTTCAACCATACCTTTTTCAACTCTTCTTGCCTTTTCAACCTTATCTCTCAAGTCGGAGAGATCTTGTAGAAGCTTTGTCTTACATTTCTCATCTTCTTGTATTTGACCCTTCAATTCTAAATTCTCTCTTTTCAATTCAACAAGTTCCTTAAGAGTGGCTTCCTCTTTTTCTTTTTCTGAATCTTCCTCTTCTTTCTTTCTTTGATCTTCTATAGGAGCATCTTCTTTTTCTTCTATTATTGAAAGTAGAGTTTCTTCTTCATACCTATTTTGATTGTCCCTGTTATCCTTTCTTGAACCAACCTCTAGGATTTCATTTCCAAAAATATCATCTTCATCTTCACCGCTACTAAACCCATTGCAATAACCTGCATCATGGCCGAGTTGACCACAAACAAAACATTCTTCACCTTCTTGTGGACAATAAGCTACATGGTGACCTGTATTCCTACATCTGGTACAAAAATTTATCAATATGGTAATTTCTCCATTGCTTGATTCATCTCTTGAATCTATTTCCATTCTTCCTCCCAAAACAACAATATCGAATTCATATTCCTTTTCTTTCATGACCATGTGTGTTCTTTTCTTCTTGTGTCTCATGGTTCTACTTTTGCCTTTCTTTGCCATTTGTGTTCTTGTAAGATCTTCCTTCAAGTTGTTAAACCTTTTCCGAAGGAACCAACTTTGATACCAATTGAAGAACACAAGCTTATACTGAGAGGGGGTGAACAGTATAAGACCACTTTTTACTTTTCTTCTCACAATCAATATTATGCAATGTAAAGATAGCAATATCAACAACAATAACTAAAGCAATGCACAAATCATCACACACACATAGAGACACCAATTTAACGTGGTTCACCCAATGTGGGCTACATCCACGGAGAAAATATTTCACTAAAATTTTCTCAATCAATCTCTTGGGAATCCTTTCCCTATTACAATGTTTATGGACCTCTGTCCAAAGGAGATGCTGATCCCCTAAATCAAGTTCATGGATCTCTATCCATAGGAGAACTCCTTCTCCTCTACTCTGGTTGGTGATCCTCTAGAAGACTACTACCTCCACTACACTGGCTTGTGGATCTCTCTCCACTGAAGACTCTTGTCCCCACTCAGAAGACCTATCCTCACTACCCTAGCTGATGGATCTCTATCCACTAGAGACTACTATCCTCTTTGCTCTGTCACCTCCAAAGCTCTGTCTCAAATCTGCACTAAACACAATCCTTTGGTCTAGCACAAATATGCTCAATAATCCACTCAAAACTTGCTCAAATTTATGCTCAATAGGTCCACTAAGAACCTGCTCAAATATGCTCAATAAGTCCACTCAGAACTTGCTCAAATCTACTCAACAAGTCCACTCATAACTTGCTCAAATCTTCTCAACAAGTCCACTCAAAACTTGCTCAAATCTACTCAACAAGTCCACTCAGAACTTGCTCAAATCTGCTCAATAAGTCCACTCAAAACTTGCTCAAATATGCTCAACAAGCCCACTTAGAACTTGCCCAAATCTGCTCAACAAGCCCACTCAAAACTTGCCCAAATCTGCTCAACAAGTCCACATAGAGAACTTGCTCCAATTTGCTCAACAAGTCCACTCAAGAACTTTGCTCAAATCTGCTCAAACAAGTATCTCACACAAGAACTTGCTCAATATATGCTCAACAAGTCCACACAAGAACTTGCTCAAATATGAGTAAGCTTCCAAAAAGGCTCACACAAAATCACGTCCACAAGTCTCCTCAGAGACTTACCTCAAATATGCTCAACAAGTCCACACAAAACTTGTCCAATCTCATAGAAACATAAAGAGAATTGTTAGAGACTCAATATGTTCTACACTCAATGCTCAATCACTTTCTCAACTCAAATCAAAATATAGAATAGTTTGTTTTATGGAACTTGAACAATCACTTCACACACCCACTTGACTAGGCTCAACCAACTCTACTCAACCAATCACTCAAAGAAACACCCCTTTCTCACAAACCCTAGTCCAAGCATATAAACACCAACTCAAAATATTTCCAACAATGCTCAACAACAAATCTCACATAACAATGATACTCATGTTCTTTTCAAACCCTAGTTCAAGTTCTTCACACAACCAATGGCTTCAACAACAATGCTTATCAAACAAGGTTTTAACAACAACTCTTTATTCCAGAAAACCTTGAAGCATTAACTCAAACACTCTCAAAAAGGAAACCCTAATCAAGTCCTTTTCACTCCAAACTTATTTTCTAGAAAACCAATCAATCAACTCAACTTATGGAAGAATGTGCTCATACCTTTTTATTGAAGATGAAGGGATCTCATAAATCTGCCACAACCACAACAACTTCTATGCCAATATCAAAGAGGTTAGAAGATAAATATTTCTCACAATATAATATAAATACTCAATTACACCTTATCACTCCACCTTTCAAAAACAACCATCAACATACATAAAGTATTTATCCAATAACACCTTATAAACTCCCAACTAAAAATAAATTCAACATCCACCAAAATAACTCAAAACCTCTTTAATCAATTTTAATGGCAAGAAGAACTTTGGCAAAAATCAAATCCTCTTTCTTTAAAAACCTTAATAACATAAATCCCTTCTCAACAAAACAATCTTTCAAAAACCCTTTTAACTCCAAATAGCACAAATCAATTTCCAATAAAAATAATCCTTCACAAACCCTTATAACTCCAAACACAAGTTAATTAAAAATAATTCTTCACAAACCCTTATAACTCCAAACACAAATAAATCTACACAAACCCTTATAACTCCAAATGACCCTTTAAGAAAACCTTAGGCAATAAAATTTTAATAAAAAATTACCTTTGCCACTAGTGGGATTCGATCCCACGATCTCTGCCTCCGCAAGCGCTCTAGCCATGGGCTTGACCACCGCGTGCGCTAGGCGCACATTTGAGAACCAACGAGCACTTCATGCTCTTTCTTCTATACCTAGTGCTCAAATCAAATGCGAACAAAAAGTCTTCCTTTGGCATGTCCACGAGAATCGAACATGGGCTCTTCCTTTCCCAACGCCTTCGCAAAGCGTGCACCACCAATGGACCACCGTGTCCTATGTGACTTCAAACCATACGTTGTCCTCTTTTTATCTTCTTCCCTGGCACTAATAAGACAAAGCTCTTTGTCTTCTTCCTCAATGTTCACGATGCACGAAATACCTTCAACCTTTTCGCATGGGAGTTAATTCGTCGAGGGGTAAGTTTCAAATGCCCCTTTGGGCATTAATTTATACACAAAACCACCATTCGAATTTAGACGTCGATGCTCCTTAATTTTTGATGACGTCGGCGCTAACTTAAACCTTTATATAATTTATAAATTATTTAAATTCCAATAGAATTTAAATTTTATAAATTATATTTTAAAACCTTTGACTTTAATAAAATTAAAGTCTTCCATGGGGTAAATTTAAACCTGCAACTTGTACTCCACTTATTTGATTTAAAATATTTTGCCACCATGGGTTTAATTAAACCTTCACTGCCATCACAATGTGTAAGGATGCTTTTATATCCTTATAATAATTTTAATAAAAAATCATTTAATTTTCCACCATGGGTTTACGAAAAACCCTCATAAAATATTATTTTGCCAACTTATTCTTCAACTCTTCGCATTGTTCCTGGTGTTAATAATGGTGTGCTCCATGGTGTTGATGATGGCTCCATATGTTCACTTTGGCATCAATGATGAATTTTTCACCTTGACATCAATGACAACTAACTGAGCTCAAAATGTCCAACAGTTTTTTTTTATTTGACCAAAGGGCTTAAGTGCTTTTGAAGCTTTTTGTGATTTGACCAAATGGCTTAAGTGCCTTTGGATATTTTTGTTTTAGGGATCAAAGTGTGATACCTTAAGCACCCCCAAAGTGTCTGGTGACTGACGAATGTGGGAATTGTGCAATACCTTTGAAATCCCCAAATTGTGTCATTGGTTGTGATGTGGACACTGAGGAAGGTGTGACGCCTTGAGAACCCCCACTATGCACTGTGCTTGATGTAACGTGATTGACCTGATTGGGAGGAGTGATGCAAGTTGATAGATCCTATTATGGTAATGAATCCTGGTCAAAGTTGAGATTATGATGAGATGAAGTCAATAAACAATCTATGGAAAATGTCGCATTGTCGACAAGTTTTTGGAGCACATTTTTGAATGTATAGCAATTATTGATGTCATGGCCCTCTTGCCTATGGTAGACACAATACAAATCCTCCCTATACCACTTTGGTTTAGGTTTTTTGGGTTCAAGAGGGTGTATGTTAGGTAAAACAATTACCTCTTGTAGTTTGTGAAATATTATCAACATGGGCTCGGATAGAGGAATCCAAATATGGGGTTGGCACCTTGAATGTAGTAGACAAGGCATATTAGTTTGATGAGGTGGTAGGACTATGTGTATCTCATTTACCTGCTTAGGTTGTTCTACCTGACCCCCATGTGTAGGTAACAGATCTTGAAATATACCAATTTGTTGATTATTGGCGATGAGAGGATTGTTGATTTGAAGTTCATTGTTGTCAAGCATATCTTGTAATCTATTTTTAAATGGGTAACATGACTAAATGTCATGACCATTTTGTTTGTGGAAAACACAGTATAAGTCCTCTTGATACCTCTTAGGTTTTTGTGTATTAATATTCAAAGGATGAATCTTTGGCAATATGATAGTATTGGCCTCGCAAAGTTGATTAAAAAGAGATACCAAAGACTTAGGCAATGGCGTATAATTGTAAGGTGGACAATGTTGTTGTCTTTGCCCTTGATTTTTTTGAGGTTGATTATATTGTGTAGGAGGAGGTTGAGCTTGAAAATCAGGAGGTTGAGGTTTTTGATGACTCAACTATAACTCAATGCTTGTGAGTCGATTCAAGATATATTATAAATCATTATGTTGGTGACTCACTTGTAACTCAATTTTGGCTAGCCAATCCAATATGTGTTGTGAGACTAGTGGAGGTGATGATTGGATGGTTGTTGATAAAGTCTAATGGCAACTAATAGGTGGGGTAGGTGGATTAGGTGTGGTATCTAGGAGATAATTAAGTAGATGTGAATCAAAAGGTCTCAAAATATGAGTAGATGTGGATGGTTGATGGTGATCTTGTCTAGTGAGTATATCCACATGCTCTTGTTATTGATTTAGCTTATGCTATTATTCCAGCTTAGAGTATTCAGTTGTGATAGCTGGATTATCCCTATTTTGGTGTAGTGGATACACCTATTCTTGATCTTGTGGAGATGTTGAGTGAGACAGAGTAAGTGTGATCGACTCCAGCGATGGTAGAACTTATGGTATGGAGGGAATGTTGGATGGAGCTACAAGTTACAAATATTGATTAAGAGGACTGTGGTTCCATGTCATCACATTGATCATTCCCACAAACTCATGAAAATATGCATTTGCATTTGGATAAGTTATGGATGCCTTATCAATTTGTCCAAGGTGATATGCTTGTAATCCATGTTTGGGTGGTGAATCGAAAATGCTATCAATGGGTACTGAATTGGTAGGAGGATGACCTAGATCCTTGATCGACTCGATGATAGGCATGAATCTAACATTGGGTGCTATGTACTTATCAAGTTTAGGAATGGTCAAGTGAACTATGTCCTCAAGTGTGGTGGATGAAGATGGTATGATATGATCTGATTTATCTGTAACAAGTGTGGGTTCCTCATTTTTGGTAGGAGTGGGAATGTCTTCTGTAAACATATTGAAGATGGTTGTGGAAGCCTCTGCAATTGGTATTTTTGACTCTTTATTGCTCGAAGAAACTAAGGATGGAGGAATGGAAATAGAAACTAATAGTACCAATGGTGGTGAAGATAGCTTCTTGACTAACCGTAGGGTTGAATCTGGAATCTGGATAAGATCATTGGGTTTAGTTTCTAGGTGCATGGATGGAAGGGTAGACTCCTATGGATGATCATCCTTATTGTACTACTTGAAGGGGTCTGGGTCGACATGAACCATATGAACCACATGAATGTATTTGATGTGTTGATGCACAATGGAGGGGATGCACTCCATGTCTCTCATCCAAGGACTTTCTAGCAGTATGTTGTATTGTATTACACATTCCAAGATGTAGAACAATATAGGCATAGTCTTTTATCCAACTTGAATAGGTAGGACTATCGTACCCATAATGGAGGATAAAGTATCATTAAATGCTTGCAAGGTGAACGTGGATGCTACAATGTGTGAAGATGGAAGGTTGAGATGTTTCAGTGCAATTGTGGTAATAATGTTTATTATGGAATTTGTGTCAACCAATACTCGCTTATAGGGGATCCTGTTGATGCACACGATGATGTGTAAAGGAGGGTATGGTAAATTGGTAGACACGGGTTTGATATCATGATTTTAAAAGGTTATAATAGGATCCTTGTATATTTGTATGTGTCCCAAAAATTTGGTGAAAGCATCAAAATCTTGGGGTTGTAACTTGATTGAATATAAAATCTCCATGAGAGTTTCCCGAGGCTTGGAGGATTGTTGTATTAACTCACCCATGGTCATGTTGGTTGATGGCATACACAGACTTCACATAGGCCTACTTTGGATTGTTACCACTTGTTGGATGGGAGTTTTGGGTAGTGAAGGCCACAATGTAGAGGGAGTGTAGTCTTCCCTACTAGGCCCCTTAGTAGACCGATTATGTTTGGTTGTGGCTTGGAATTGGTTTTGGCTAACCGAATAATCCACTTGACCATGTGGATAACCTATTGGTGTTCTCTTGGCAGATGTACTTGGTGGTTGGGTCCTTTGGGTGAGGAGTTGACCTCATGATGAATTTTTGGGCATCGTGTAGGAATGAGGAGATCCTCAGGGCTATATCAAAGGCGTTCAAGATCGCCTTGTAAATATTCTATGGCACTAGCCCTTGATTGGGCTTGGTCGTGTGTAGTTACCATGTGATTATATCCTTTAAATTTTAGAAACACACAATCAAACAATCAAAGAAACACACAATCAAACAATGTGATTATCTCATTTAAATTTTAGATGTGAATCCCTAAACTATTTGGTGTGTTTTGATGTGTTGTTGTTGTTTCTTTCTTGTTCATGTTTTTGATATTGTTGATGTAATACTCAATGTTAAAAGGATTTCACCTATACGCTCTCACACACAAGCTTGGTGATAAATTCCAGGTCATGAAACCCACCAAAATATGGAGATGAAGTCCATATTCGATGAGGGACCACAGGTCCTACCAGTCCTCACCCAGTTCATCGTGGGTAGTGATACACCTTTCGAAGAAAAGTGCATGCTATTTTCCATAGCTACGATGGTTTTTGGAGCTAGCCTTGACCAAAAATGGGGTGCAATGTAACAATATGCAAGCCAACAAGGTGGAGATAAAGCCCACCTTCCTTGGTCTTGATCGACGGTTGGTGGTGAAATCCAACTCGTCGATGTTTAAAATAGGACGTGGTGTGTGGGGTTCATTTTATGCAAAAGAAAATAAAATCAAGGAGCAAGCGATGAATTTTTTACTAATGCATAAATGACGTTTTACATTCAGAATCCTAAGAAAAATGACCTTTTAATTTCAGAAATCTAAAAAATGCACCCTAAGATGATATCCATAGGCAATAAGCACACAAATCACAATTTTTTATTTATTTATTTTTTAATTTTCCAAAGTTTACAAAAAAATTGAAATGAAATTTTTTTGTTTTTTCTAAAGTTAAAAAAAAAAATGACAAATTGAAATGATTTATATATATTTTTGCTAAAGTTAAAAAAAAAAAATTAAAATGATTAAAATTTTATTATTTTGTTTTTTTTTAAGGTTAAAATGAAAAATGAAAAATGAAAAATGAAAAATGAAAAATGAAAAATGAAAAATGAAAAATTAAAAATTAAAAACTAAAAATTAAAAGACATCTTAAATGTTAATTAATATATATTTTTAAAATTAAAACCTAAATGCTCGAGGCCTGGTGCAACAGTACGTAGGCTCACCTGCGACAAGGCCTATCATAGGTGATAGGCCTACTACAGGCCTATTGTTGTCAGACCTGACAGTAACAGGTTTACGCGTGGTAGGCCTATCGCATGTCAGGTGTAGTGTAGGCTGCCTAGCGGCCCACGTGGGTTGTGTGGCCCATGTGGCACAAGACCTGTGACCTACGTGTTGAACACACAAGCTAAGACCTGCATGGGTTGTGCAGCTTATGTGGCACGAGGCCTACGTCTTGTGCACTTGACATGCGGGCTGCAACCTGCATGGGATGCATGACCCATGTGATGCAGGGCTTGTAGCCTGCGTGGCATGGGGCCTATGGTCTGTGCGCTAGACACATGAGTTGTGGCCTATGTGGTGCAGGAAGGATGTGAGGAGGGAGGTGGGAGGAGGAAAAGGCACGAGGAGGGGATGGAGGTGGGGAGAGTGGGAAAGAGGGAGGAGAGGGAAGGGGAGCAGTGTAGGCTGTATTGTATGGCCCACATGGAGGAAGGGAAGGGAAGGGAAGGGAAGAGAATGGGGAGGGAGGAGGGAGGTGGGAAAATGGAGGTGACATGGTGGGAAAATGGAGGTGACATGGTGGGAAAATGGAAGTGACATGGATTGTGTTGTGCAGCCTACACAGAGGAAGGGAAGGGGTAGCAGGATAGGGTTGCTTGGGACACGACCTACGTGTTGCAAGCCCGCGAGGGGAAGTTGTAGATTTTTTTTTAAAATAAAAATTTTAAAACTACAATTTTTTTTATTTTATTTTTAAATAAAACTTTTAAAAACTACTATTTTTTTTTTTGAAACAAAAGTGTAGGAAGACAAACGACCATAACTAAGGAGATAGGAGAAGAAGGACACCTACCTCATCAAAAAAACTTGGTGGGTTTATGAACAACAACCCCTACAAAATAATAAAAAAAGACAAAAATTAGTGGGAAAGAACCATGATATCCATTGAAAACAATAAAAAATACACCATTACAATGAAATAAGATCTGTGTATTAATTGATAAAGTCTCTTCTTGAGTACAAATGACCCTTATGGAGGATTTTTTTACAATACTGAGACCTATATATTCCAAATAAAGGAATAATCGTCTTTTACAATATAATTATGGTGTCTTCATATTTCATGTTCCAAGCAAGTTTTGATGGTGATTTTGTTGTGCGTGAACCATCATAATGGAGGAGAATGCTTCAAACACCTAAACACATGCAAATATACACTTTTTAGTAGCACCTATCAAAACAAATTTAACGAAATGATTCATGCAAATGGAAATTAACTAATGCAAATAAAAAATGAACAACAAGTATTTGCATACATGAACCAAGATTTGAGCAGCATAACAAGAGCATTCCTTCCTCTAGATATCTCAATCTCCTCTTCTCTCCTTTTTTTCTTCTCGTTATGTTTCTTCTCAAATGAGAGAGGGTATTTATAGCCTTTGAGGTAAGGTGAGGGGGTGATGAGGTATCCCTAGGTTAGGCTAAACCAAGGTTAGGTCATGCATGCACCTAAGGTCAACTTGTGGAGGGGTGGTCATATGGTGACCAGGGGCTTAATGTAGGAAAGGGCTTGCATGGCCAAGGGGGCTACAAAGAGAAATATCCCTATTTAAGTGGTAAAAACCACTATTTAGCCCTGAGGCTTCCTAAGGTGAGTCATATGGTCCAAAAGAGGTCAATTTATGTAGTCTTCTCAATATGATACGATTTAGGTATCTACATAAACAGTTAAACATAATGATTCCCTTACTCCAAGAAATCAAGGATATACCAATATTTAACAAGGTCATCCGATATATGTGCATTAAGAAACCTAGAAGGAAACAAAAGGCTTATCCAAAGACCATACAAGTGGATGAAAAATTAATTGACCTCTTGGCAAAAAATCTTATTCCACCCAAATATGGAGATCCCAAAAACACTATCATTACCATTTTAATCGATACAACAAAAATATTGAATGTCTTGGTTGACTTAGGAGCAACAAAAAATATCATGACTACTAAAATGATTAATCAGTTATCCTTGACCAATGTGTAACCTACTTCTACTATACTTCAACAATCAGACCAATCTACAAAAAAACCTAAGGGAATAGTAGAGGATGTTCCAGTAACCATATAATTGTGGGAATATCCCATTGATTTCATGATTCTCCAACCAAGGACTAGGATGAGTGGTTATCCATTGATCCTTGGATGACCTTGGTTGGCTACGACTGTTGCATTCATAGATGATCATTTTGAGGATATGACTATTTTTAATGGATTTAATACCAAAAATATGTCTCTATACCCTCCAACTAGACCTTCCATATATTTGGGTGGACAAACTTGGGGAATAAAATAATATTGCTTGTTTGGCTATGATCATTAGAAGAGCTAGATCCATTAGAAGAATATCTCTTTGAGGATGAAACCATTTTGATTGATTCTTCAAGTGAACCTCATTTTGATGATGAGGGAACTACAATCCATATGTTTATGTGGAAAGACACGGATGAAACCTTTGAGCCTTTATCATCTATATCACTACAAGATCGTTCATTTAATTTGTCCCAAAGACAATAAAGGCACCTCCTCACATATTTCAAATGTCCTTTAAACAACATCATTCCTGAAAGGATTATATTCAATAAAATCACTTGAATATTTCATTCTCTACTACCCCACCATTATCCTTTAAACTCATTGGTAAGGAAAGGAGTCAACTTGGTGTTGTCAAACACCAAGTAAATAGAATATAACCAGGAAAATGTATCAACATTAGTAGTTGGTTGTTAGACATGGAAGAGGCTAATTTATTTGATGTTTTAAGTTAACATGTTAATGCATTTACATGGGACTATAGTGATATGAAGGGAATCCACCCTGACATATACACTTATAGAATCTATATTATTGAGAAGAAACTTGTCTATCAACTGCAAAGCAGAATAAATCATGCTTTGAGGGATATGGTAAAAACCAATATTAAGAAGCTATTAGACATAGGATTTATCTACCCAATATTTGACAGCCAATGGGTTTCACCATTGGTTATTGTTCCCAAAAAGAACAAAAAAATGTGAGTGTGCATTGATTACTTAAAACTCAACAAAGCTACGTACACACAAAGACCATTTTTTGTCACCTTTTATAGAACAATTACTTGATACCCTCTTTGGAAAGAGATACTTTTTTATCCTAGATGGTTTATGGTTACAAACAAATATAGGTGGCACCAAAAGATCAGGATAAAACTACTTTCACATACCCTTGGGGAACATTAGCCTATATAGTATTGTTGTTTGGATTATGTAATCCTCTCACAAATTTTTAGTGGGCAGTCCTTGCTATTTTTGTAGATCTCACATACAAATGCATCAAAGTGTATATGGATGACTTCACAATTTATGGAGAAACCTTTGACGAGGTTCTCCATATAATTTGGATTGATTTCTTACTTGATGTGAAGTACATAATCTATCTTTAAGAAATGAAAAGTGCTTAATGATGATGGATGAAGGAATCGTGCTAGGGCACCATATCTCAATCATAGGCATATAAATAGATCCTAAATAAATAGAAGTTATAAGTCAGTTACCTCCACCTTAGACTCAAACAAACATTAGTATCTTCTTAGGATATATTGGCTATTATAGACGGTTTATCAAAAACTTTAGCAAGCTTGATGCTCCATTATTCACCCTCCTTGCCAAAAATATTGAGTTTAAGTGTATGGAAGAATATCAAGCAACATTCAAATCCATCAAGAAAAATTTGATCATTGCACCTATACTAAGGGGACTTGATTGCAAGCTCCCATTTCATATTTATACTGACACTTCCAACATTGCAATAGGTGTTGTCCTTGGTCAACAAGATGAGGAAAATAGGAAAAATTATGCTATTTATTATATCAATAAAAACTTAATGGGTCCTTAAAATATCTACACCATGACTGCAAGAGAGTTTCTAGTATATGCCACCAGTAAATTTTATCACTATTATTACAAGATACCCTATGTATGTGCACACTAACCACTCTGTAATTAAATATCCAATGAAAAAACCAATGGAAAGCATATGATTGGTCAAATTTCTACTGCTACTATAGGAATTTTACATCACCATTGTACATAGATCTAATAGAGCAAACATAGTTGTTGAGTTTTTGTCAAGATTAGACACTACTAAAGAAAAAGAACCAGTGGATGATTCTTTTCTTGATGAAAATTTATTCACGATATCAGCTCACTCCCAATGGTTTGCAAATATTGCTAATTACTTGGTAAATAGGAAGATTTATTCTCATCTTATTGCAAATGAGAGATGCCAACTAGTTCAACAAATTTCATCATTCCAATGGATTAAAGGATTATTATTTAAATGTGAACCTAATCACATTTTGCAAAGGTGTATGAGGGAATATGAGGTATATGACATCCTTTGAGCATGTCATGATGAACCTTTTGGAGGAAATTACTTTAAAAAACAAACCATACAAAATATTCTCAGAGCAAGGTACTATTGGCCTTCACTTCACATTGATGTGAAAAGATATGTTTTCCATTGTGATCAATGTCAAAGAATAGGAAAACCTATGGCACAAAATGATATGTCTCTTCAATCTTAGATAGTTATAGAATCATTTGAGAAATAGGGTATATATTTTTAATGAACTATTAATCCACAATCTCAAGGAAGACAACACATCTTAGTGTGCATAGACTATGCGACTAAATGGATTGAAGTAGTCACTCTCTAGTACACTCATAAGGAAAAAGTAGTCAATTTCTTATATGAACATATCTTTCAATTCTTTGGTGCCCCTCATGAGATTGTGTTAGATCAGGAACCCTAGTTCACATTAAATTTTATCCATTCATTCATGGAATATTATCAAGTAAAATTTAAAGAGTATTCACCATATCACCCATAGGCTAATGACCAAGTAGAAGTTACTAATAGGGAATTAGAAAACAATTTAATGAAAACAATAGCTTCACATAGGAAAGGTTGGGACAATAAATTATTAGAGGTCATGTGGGTTTATAATTGTACTTAGAACAATTGGAATCACCCCTTATGAATTAGTCTATGGAAAAAACCCATTTTACCTATTGAATTGGGATAGCAAACTTTACCCACTACAGTTGATGTTGGTATTGAGTTGGCATAGGTAAAATAGAAAATAGTTCTATAAATTTATGTATTTTATGAGTTAAAAAGTGATTCCCTTCAGCATACTAATGTTATCTAATGAAAATAAAAGATGTGGCATGATAGACACATCAAAAGTAATCAGTATAAGTTAGTGATTGGGCACCATTGTTCAATTCTCCCTACCTTGACTTTAAGGGTAAGTTTTGTTGGCAATTTTGGGTACCTTGGGTACATTGCCTTTACTCTAAGTGTAGATGTTGTCATTGATGTCAAGAAGGTCTTGAAGCAATTTGGTTTGATGTCAAAGAATGTGTCTTGATGAAGGTTTCAGCATGGACAGTGAGTTTCCAAGAAGATCAGGGTAGCCCAGTTGCAAAAGATCAAGAAAAAGACAAGTAAGAAAAAGTATGCAGGCGGCTGGAAAAACTGTCGCGATTTCGCGACATGTTTCAGGAGAGAGAAAGCGCTGGAAAAACTGTCATGATTTCGTGACATGTTTGAGGAGAGAGAAAGTTTAGGCAAATGTGTCATGATTTCGCGACATGCGGGAAGGCAGAGACGAAGCAGGCAAAACTGTCGCGATTTCGTGACATGTCGCATTTTCGTGACTCGGACAGTGCAGGAAGGCAGAGAAAGAAAAGTGTCACGATTTCATGACATTCTGCAAAGGAGGTTGTACGGACAAGAAAGTGTCATGATTTCATGACATGTTGAAGAGAAAGTCCGTAGTGTGATCTGTCATGATTTCATGACAAGATTGAAGAGAGAGAAAGTGATTCAGGAACTGTCATGATTTCGTGACATGATGCAAAGTTCCAAGTAAGGGTTGTCGCATTTTTATGACATGCTATAGAGGTCAAGTTGAGGACTGTCATGATTTCGTGACATGCAACAAAGAGAAGAGTCTGAAAGGAGAAGCGTCATGATTTCCACAGAAAAGTTAGAAAGCTAAGAAGCTCATTTCGACAGAAAGAAGTTGTACGGATGCAGAAAGTGTCACGATTTCATGACAAGTTGAGTTGGCAGCTTGCAGTTGGAGAAAGTGTCATGATTTCATGACAAAAATAGTTAGCAAGTCTTAAGAAGAAGCGTCATGATTTCATGATGAATTGAAGAAGGAAGAGCTCGAAGGTGAAAGCGTCATGATTTTGTGACAATTTCATTTAAGAAGGCATGAAAGCATCATGATTTCATGACAGAGTTGAGATGACGTCAGAAGCAGATGTGTCATGATTTCATGACAAAAGCTGAGAGGAAGGCCATGAAGACTAAAGTGTCATGATTTCATGATAGAAGTGAGATGACGTCAGCAAGAGGCAAAGGTGTCACGATTTCATGACAGAAGCACAAAGGAAGTCGACAAAGGCCAAGGTGTCACGATTTCATGACAACAAGCTATAGAAGGTGTACGGCTATAAAAATGTCATGATATCATGACATGTTGAAGTTTCATGCAGAAGCTACAAGGAGGCAGTGAAGCCGACAGAGTTAAATTTGGGCCGACGCAGCATAGGGTTTTGCAACCGACGTTGTTTTAGGGATATGCAACCGACTAAGATCAAGGTTTTAATCTTGAGATTGTGAGTATAAAAGGAGGGCTACTTGAAGAGTTTGGTATCGATCGAAGTGTGCGTTCGAAGTGTGACTTTCATAGAAGTAGAGTGCAGGAAGAAGTTCGATCATCGAAGAGTAGAGTGTGCGAAGACATTGTTAATGTGTTTGCACAGAGGTGCATAAGTGGATATTTGATCGAGTGTTGTAATTGCGCAGAGGTGCAAGTTCGAGGACAATAGTGCCAGATCGAAGGACTGTGTTTTGGTGTAGATAAGAGGATCGACTGTGCGGTGATAGAGTTGAAGACAGAGGTCTCCAGCCAGAGCAGGGAAGACAGGTGTCTTCTATGGATAGAGTTCCACTTGCTAAGGGCTGCAGAGGCAGAGGTTCTCTAGAGGATCACCAGATTAAGCAGAGCTAGGGGAAGGTATCTCCTTTGGGTTGGTGCCCATAAACTTTGTAATCGGGACATGTTTCCCAGAATTTGAGG
This sequence comes from Wollemia nobilis, assembly GCA_028583015.1. Taxonomy (NCBI): domain Eukaryota; kingdom Viridiplantae; phylum Streptophyta; class Pinopsida; order Araucariales; family Araucariaceae; genus Wollemia; species Wollemia nobilis. Next base: position 11,590,291 of record JAQPPZ010016890.1, read on the forward strand.
TGATAAAATTTAGTAAAAATTTTATCCGTGGAGTAGCCCGCGTTGGGTGAACCACGTAAATTGTTGTGTCTCTATTGTGGATGATATTATGTGCATTGCTTTGATTTTTGTTTTGATATTATTATATATTCACTGCATAATTTTGAACTGCAAGTTGAATCGAAAGAAAAAGTAGAAAGTGGTCTTATACTGTTCACCCCCCCTCTCAGTATAAGCTTGTGTTCTTCAATTGGTATCAGAGCGGGTCTCTCCAGAAAAAGCATAACAGCTTGGAGAAGGATCTTTCAGAAGAACATACAGTTTCAGAAAAGGATGAAGAGGTTAAGTTCGATCTCTAAAGTGAATTCTTCTAGGCTTTAAGAATTTTAGGGAAGAGAGTTCTATTCTCAAGAATCATGATAGGAAGAAGAGACAGCAAGATCAATTTTCAGCCTGAAGAATGATGGATTCCAGTTGGTCACAAGAAGAACAATCATCCAAGGCATCAAAACAGGTTACATAATACTTTCCATGGCTACTGTTTTTCTTGCAAGAAATTTGGTCACAAAGCTATACATTGCATTAAATCCGTGAATAGCCATAGTAAGGAAAATGTTAACTCTTTTGCACCTCTTATGGATAAAAATGTCATATGTTACAATTGCAAGAATGTTGGGCATATAGCAAGGATGTGCAGTTTGGATAGACCTAGCCTTAAGTTCACTAAAAAGAGAATTGAGATCAAGTCTAAGTCAATGATAGTTCAAACTGCTTTTCATGCTCAAGACAAAGTAGAGAAATGGTATCTTGATAGTGGTTGTTCAAAACATATGACTGGTGAAAAGGAAAAGTTTTTGGTCTTAAAAAACACAAACAGAGGAACAGTTAGTTTTGGAGATAACGAGTCTGCAAAAATCTGTGGTAAAGGGACTCTTAGCTTGGATGGGAAATCTAAAACTAAAAATGTGCTTTATGTAGAAGGTCTAAGACATAATCTTCTAAGTGTGAGTCAACTTTGTGATCAAGGACACATAGTATCTTTCTTTTCAGATAGATGTGAGATTCGTAAAGAAAAAAATGGAAAACTCATTGCTAGTGCTACAAGGACTCCAAACAATCTTTACATGCTAAGTGAGATAAAAAAGGAAAAGTGTTTTCTAACTCAAGAAGATGAGAGTTGGTTATGGCATAAAATATTGGGGCATTTGAGCTTTGATAATCTTGTCAACATTAGTAACAAGGAAGCAGTTAGAGACTTGCCCAAAATAAAAAGGCCCCATAACACCATTTGCGGTCCTTGTCAACATGGAAAACAGACCAGAACCAGTTTTAAATCAAAAGGGTATACTTCTTCAAAACCATTAGATCTCATTCATACTGATTTATGTGGCCCCACCAGAACTCAGAGCATTCAGGGAGAAAGCTACTTCATGTTGTTTATAGATGATTATTCTAGAATGACTTGGGTGACCTTTCTCAAAGAAAAATCTGAAGCTTTTGAAAAATTCAAAGCTTTCAAAGAAATGATTGAAAATGAGACTGAAAAGAGAATCAAATGCTTGAGATCGGACAGAGGAGGAGAGTTCACCTCTAATGAATTTGTGGAATACTGTGAGCAACAGGGAATTAAAAGAGAATATTCAGCAGCAAGAACTCCTCAACAAAATGGAGTAGTTGAAAGAAAAAATAGAACTATTGAAAATATGGCTAGAGCTATGTTAAATGAGTCAAAACTTTCAGATGGTTTCTGGAAAGAGGCAGTCAGTACAACAGTCTACATTATCACCAGGGCCCAACTTAGAGTAAATCATCATAAAACTCCTTATGAGTTGTGGAAAGGAAGACCAGCTACAGTCAAACATTTCAAAGTGTTTGGGAGTAAGTGCTTCATCAGAAGGGAAGATCAGAATTTGGGTAAGTTTGATCCTAGGTGTGATGAGGGAATTTTTCTTGGTTATTCCAGCAGAAGCAAGGCTTACAGATGCTTCAACAAAAGAATGCATACAGTCGTAGAGAGCATAAATGTAACAGTTGATGAAAAGACAGGGATAAGAGAACCTGTCAAGGAAATCAGTGATGAAATCTATCAAGAAGAATTCAGAGAGGTTTCAGATGAAGAAGAGGAAAAACAACAGCTGCTTCCCAAAACTCCGTCACGATATGTTCAGAAACATCATCCCAAAGATTTGATCATTGGTGATCCAAACAACAGACAAACTAGAAGAAGAGTCATTCCGTCACACGATTCTACAAATATTTCATTATTATCTCCAGATTGAGCCAAAAGATTTCAGTGAAGCATGTGCGAGATAAATTTTGGGTAAAAGCTATGGATGAAGAGCTAAATCAAATAGAGAAAAGTGAAACTTGGGATTTAGTTCCAAGACCTAAGGACAAGAATGTCATTGGCACAAAATGGATATTCAGAAATAAACTCAATGAGGATGGAAAGATTGTCAGAAACAAAGCCAGGTTGGTTTGCAAAGGTTATGCTCAAGTAGAAGGTGTTGATTTCGAAGAGACGTTCGCTCCTGTTGCTCGTCTCGAAGCCATCAGAATGTTTTTGGCCCTTTCAAGCTTCAAAGCATTCAAGGTGTATCAAATGGATGTGAAATCAGCCTTTTTAAATGGAGTTTTGGATGAAGAAGTCTACGTAGAACAGCCAGAAGGCGTGTCTCTCTCAGATCAATCGGACTATGTGTGTAAACTAAAAAAGGCCTTGTATGGGTTAAAGCAAGCACCTAGGGCTTGGTACTCAAGACTTGACAGGTACCTTCATGAGCAAGGTTTCAGGAAAGGTATGGCAGATAGCAATTTGTATATTAAGGATAAAGGTAATGATATGCTGATTGTAGTTGTCTATGTTGATGATATCATTTTTGGGGGAAATAATACCCAGATGTGCAAAGATTTTGCTAACACCATGCAGAAGGAATTTGAGATGTCTATGATTGGAGAGTTGTCATTCTTTTTGGGTCTTCAGATTGCTCAATCAAAAGATGGTATATTTCTCTCTCAAGGAAAATATATCAAAGAAATGTTAAAAAATTTGGGATGATGGATAGCAAACCTGTATGTACTCCAATGACTACAGGGTGCAAGATGAGTAAAGATGATGAATCTCCAAGTGGCAGATCAGAGGTTGTACAGATCAATGATTGGCAGTTTATTATATGTTACAGCTACCAGACCAGATATCATGCAGGCTGTTGGATTAGTAGCCAGATTTCAGGCAGCTCCGAAAGATTCTCATGTTATAGCAGTTAAAAGAATATTCAGATATCTGAAGGGCACTATGGACTTTGGGCTTTGGTATCCCAAAGGTGATGATTTCACTCTCACAACCTATACAGATGCAGATTGGGTAGGCAGTAATGATGACAGGAAAAGCACCAGTGGTGGAGCATTCTTTCTGGGAAAGAGTTTAGTTTCTTGGCTAAGTAAGAAACAACCTTCAGTTTCCTTATCTACGGCAGAAGCTGAATACATAGCAACAGTGGCTGGGTGTACTCAAGTTCTATGGATGAAAACCACCTTGGAGGATTTCAAAGTCAAGCATGAACAACCCATCTCCATATTTTGTGATAATACTAGTGCCATAAGTATTTCCAAAAATCCGGTAATGCACTCAAGGACAAAGCATATTTCCATCAAGTATCACTTTCTAAGGGAGAAAGTGCAAGATAAGCAAGTCAAGGTAGAATATGTGTCTACTAAAGAGCAGATTGCAGATATCTTCACAAAACCTCTTCCAAGAGATACATTTGAGTATCTAAGGGAGAAATTGGGAGTTGTACTCCCACCCCAGAATTAATCACCTCATCAGGAGGTGGGGGAGGGACTAAGCTAAGAGGCTCATTCTTAGTCCCGAGCCCCAAAGGTGACCCTTTGCCATTGATGACAAAGGGGGAGAGATATGAGTAAGGGGGAGAGCTTCATAGTGAAGAAGAGAGCTTCAAGTCAGGGGAGCAAAAACTTCAAAGGCAGATTCTCAGTTGTTGGATCAGTTGTTTTCAGTTTTGGCTCTTGACTTGTGTTTTCAATTAAGGTTTGCCATCAATGACAAAGGGGAGATTGTTGGCAATTTTGGGTACCTTGGGTACATTGCCTTTACTCTAAGTGTAGATGTTGTCATTGATGTCAAGAAGGTCTTGAAGCAATTTGGTTTGATGTCAAAGAATGTGTCTTGATGAAGGTTTCAGCATGGACAGTGAGTTTCCAAGAAGATCAGGGTAGCCCAGTTGCAAAAGATCAAGAAAAAGACAAGTAAGAAAAAGTATGCAGGCGGTTGGAAAAACTGTCGCGATTTCACGACATGTTTTAGGAGAGAGAAAGCACTGGAAAAACTATCATGATTTCATGACATGTTTGAGGAGAGAGAAAGTTTGGGCAAATGTGTCATGATTTCGTGACATGCGGGAAGGCAGAGACGAAGCAGGCAAAACTATCACGATTTCATGACATGTCGCATTTTCGTGACTCGGACAGTGCAGGAAGGCAGAGAAAGAAAAGTGTCACGATTTCATGACATTCTACAAAGGAGGCTATACGGACAAGAAAGTGTCATGATTTCATGACATGTTGCAGAAGAGAAAGTCCACAGTGTGAACTGTCGTGATTTCATGACAAGATTGAAGAGAGAGAAAGTGATTCAGGAACTGTCACGATTTCGTGACATGATGCAAAGTTCCAAGTAAGGGCTATCGCATTTTCATGACATGCTAGAGGTCGAGTTGAGGACTGTCATGATTTCGTGACATGCGAAAGAGAAGAGTCCGAAAGGAGAAGCGTCACGATTTCGTGTTTGAAAAGCATGATTGAAGCTACAAAGAAGTTGTACGGATGAAAGTGTCACGATTTCATGACAGGTTGAGTTGGTAGCTTGCAGTTGGAGAAAGTGTCACGATTTCATGACAGAAATAGTTAGCAAGTCTTAAACAGAAGAAGCGTCACGATTTCACGATGAATTGAAGAAGGAAGAGCTCGAAGGCGAAAGCATCATGATTTCATGACATGATGCAAGAACTAAAGTGTCATGATTTCACGAGAGTGTTGCAGATGACATCAGCAAAAGCAGAGGTGTCACGATTTCATGACAAAAGCTGAGAGGAAGGCCATGAAGACTAAAGTGTCACGATTTCACGACAGAAGTGAGATGACGTCAGCAAGAGGCAAAGGTGTCACGATTTCATGACAGAAGCACAAAGGAAGTCGACAAAGGCCAAGGTGTCACGATTTCATGACAACAGGCTATAGAAGGTGTACGACTGTAAAAATGTCATGATATCATGACATGTTGAAGTTTCGTGCCAGAAGCTACAAGGAGGCAGTGAAGCCGACAGAGTTAAATCTGGGCCGACGCAGCGTAGGGTTTTGCGACGACATTGTTTTAGGGATATGCAACCGACTAAGATCAAGGTTTCAATCTTGAGATTGTGAGTATAAAAGGAGGGCTGCTTGAAGAGTTTGGCATCGATCGAAGTGTGCGTTCGAAGTGCGACTTTCATAGAAGCAGAGTGCAAGGAGAAGTTCGATCGTCGAAGAGCAGAGTGTGCGAAGACATTGTTGCTGTGTTTGCACAGAGGTGCATAAGTGGATATTTGATCGAGTGTTGTAATTGCGCAGAGGTGCAAGTTCGAGGACAATAGTGCCAGACCGAAGGACTGTGTTTTGGTGCAGATAAGAGGATCGACCTGTGCGGTGATAGAGTTGAGGACAGAGGTCTCCAGCCAGAGCAGGGAAGACAAGTGTCTTCTGTGGATAGAGTTCCACTTGCTAAGGGCTGCAGAGGCAGAGGTTCTCTAGAGGATCACCAGATTAAGCGAGCTAGGGGAAGGTATCTCCTTTGGGTTGGTGCCCATAAACTTTGTAATCGGGACATGTTTCCCAGAATTTGAGGTGATAAAATTTAGTAAAAATTTTATCCGTGGAGTAGCCCGCGTTGGGTGAACCACGTAAATTGTTGTGTCTCTATTGTGGATGATATTCTGTGCATTGCTTTGATTTCTATTTTGATACTGTTATATATTCACTGCATAATTTTGAACTGCAAGTTGAATCGAAAGAAAAAGTAGAAAGCGGTCTTATACTGTTCACCCCCCCTCTCAGTATAAGCTTGTGTTCTTCAAGTTTAGGTCTTGATGGTTAGGATTGTACAATATTGATTAAGTTTTTTATAATGGGATCATGTGACTAGTGCCTATTGATGGTTCAAGATAAAATATGGTGCTAAATGCACATTGGTTGGAGTTGTATCATCAACCAATATCAAAGGAAGATTATTTTTGCTTTCTTTTTTTTGTAGTCTGATGGATTTTGTGCGGGAAAATTTTTCTCCCACAAAAAAATACAACATGATTATGCCCTATGGTATATAAAAAAGAGAAAAAATGAGATCCAATGGTGAAAACGCCTTTGGGGGCATCATTAGGCCAAGACTAGTATGAAAATCGATTTTTGACGTACTAGTCTTGTAAATAAAAATCCGGTTGTGAAAATCCCTTGTGGATGCAACCAAGGCAAAAGTGGATTGAAAACTAGAAATGTAGGTCCCTTATGTATACATACATACATACATACATACATACATATACATACATATATATCTATATCTATATATATATATATATGTATGTATGTATGTATATATTTTGGTGTGTGCCCTTGTTTTTCTTCTAGTTTTTTTTTAAACCCTAATGTTATCTTGGTTAAATCATAGGTCTACCTTTTTCAAGGCATCACGATCAATCTCTTCTAACAATGTATGTATTTTCTTCTTTTTACTTTGTTTGGTATCATAACTTTTGTGTAATTATAGCAATATCATAATCTATGGTGCACAAAAGAGGGGTTTAAAAGGTGACCCTAGTGGATTGGAGTTGCTTTGCTTGGGACTAGATTTTTTTGGTACCTATTGGTTGTATGCCAGAATTGTTTGGGCAGCATTAGAAATATCACAGGAAAACACCATGTCACTCAGTGCTAGACAAAAATTGTCCAACATATAACAACTAAGTGCTCCATGTGGAAAAATTCTAGTTAAAAATACAAAGCGCTTAAGAGATCAATGTTGCAACAATCCATTGGGGGTGGAAGGATGACAATGTTGTAATTTGCATGGGAAACTTGAAAGAAAAAAAGAATGAATCCAATGTTAAAAAAAGTGTAATATATATGGGAAACATGCCTCTACAAAAAAATTAAAATACCTTTGTGTGTGTGTTTTTTGGACATGTTTTTTTAGATGCACCCCCATTGTACATAATTAGAAGGAAATTTAGCTCTATATTTGGACAGTTTTGATGCATGATGGTAAGTTGATGAAACTAATAGGCCACCTTTTTCCATGCAAGAGTAATAGTGATTTACCTTCATCATCCTCCCTCTACAACCAACAATGCTATCAATCAATATTGTGAACAAATCAACTCCTTCAATAGAAAGAAAATATGGGCCAAAAGAGGAAGTCCAAATAAAATAGCACTATTGAACAAATAAAAAATCTAGAAATTTTTAAATGTAGGATGGATGTAATTCTTCTATCTCTTCAAAGGGTAAAATCTTGAAATTATAGAGGAATTCCCCAAAAGTTTGTGTGATGGATTTTCTAAGGTCATAGAAGTTAAAATTCCTATGAACCCTATTACACTTGCATAATATCTAGGTTGATGTTTACTGGTCAAGAATTTTTTCAAACCAAAGAAGCTCTCACTATGCTCTTTTCAAAATTTAGAAAGGAGGGATACCCAAAACTAGTCTATGATATTTGTCATAATTATTATAAGGGAATCAAGTGCACCAATCTATCTAGACCATGAGATGTGTATTTTATTTTTAATCCTAACAACTAGTATCAAAGCCTAGGGTTTGAAAAATACACTTGAAAGGAGGGTTTTCGGTTTGAGTGGGAGCAATGGCAGAAGAAGGTAGGTTTAGGATTGAGAAGTTTAATGGCTAAAATTACCAGCTATGGAAGATGCAAATGGAGGACTATCTTTATCATAAGGATATTTACCTATCATTAGGAAAAATACAATTGTGCCTGGTAGCATCGGTGGCATTCAACATTTCAAAGGAAAAGACAACGGAGGGTTTAATGAATGAGTTGGCTAAACTATATCAAAAACTCTCAGCATTGAACAAGATATTTTTTATGAAGCATTTATTTAATATGCAGATGTTAGAAGGTGGGTATATTATTGATCACTTAAATGAGTTTAACATGATTACCAATTAGTTAAATTCTATTGGAGTAAATTTTTATGATGAGGTTAGGGCTCTTTTGATCTTATGCTCATTGCCAAAAAGTTGGAATGGCTTGGTCATGGCTATGAGTAATTCTATTTTTGGTACAAATACTTTAAAATTTGATGATGTTATTGGTGTTATCCTTAGTGAGGAAATGCGATGGAAAAGCATAGGTGAGACATCGGGTAATGCATTGACTATGGAAAATAATGGGAGACAAAAGGAGAGAGAAAAGGGTCCCAAAAAACATGGAAAATCAAAGAAATACAGATCCAAATGCAAAGGAAAGCAGTTAGAATGTTGGCATTGCAGGAATAAAGGACACCTAAAAAGAGATTGTTGGACTTGAAAAGAAAAACAAGGAGAAGAAAAATAGGGCAATCAGAAAGCGAACGTAGCAGGTGATGTATTGCAAGATGCTTTAATCCTTTCACTAGATAATATTAATGATTTTTGGGTGCTAGACTCAGGGGCTTCATATCATGCCACACCCCATAGGAAATATTTTCTAGATTATGTTCAAGGTGATTTTGGACAAGTCTATTTGGGTGATGATAGACCATGTAAAACATTTGGAAATGGTAAGATACAGATAAAATTATCGAATGGAAACTAATGGTTGCTGAAAGAGGTAAGGCATATTCCTGATTTGAGAAGAAATCTAATTTTCATAGGGCAGTTGGACAGTGAAGGATGTACAGTTATATTATTAGAAAATTCATGTAAGGTTGCTAAAGGATAATGGTTATTAACAAAAGGAAAGAAGGAAGGTACGTTGTATGTATGTACTGGTAATACTAATCTTTCGATTGCTTTAGCTCCTATAGGAGTAGATATAGTTTTATGGCATCACAGGCTTGGGCACATGAGTGAGAAGGGGGTGCAAATTCTCTACTCAAAGAATTTATTGTTAGGTTTGAAGTAGGTTTATTTGGAATTTTGTGAGCATTGCATTTATGGAAAACAAAAAAGAGTCGGATTTCTCAGAGTTGGAAGAGAAAAGAAGAGTAAAAATCTAGAGCTTATGCATACAAGCGTTTTGGGACCAGCTCAGGTATCATATCTTGGTGGATATTATAATTATGTTACGTTTATTAATGATACAACTAGAAAAAAACTTGGATTTATTGTATTCAAAAGAAATCAGATGTCTTTGGTACTTTTAAGAAATAGAAAGCTTTGGTTAAGAATGAGATAGGAAATAATTTGAAGTGTCTCAAATCAGATAATGAAGGTGAGTACTACAGCAAGAAGTTTGATAGTTACTATTCATACCATAGGATTCATAGAGTGAAGATGGTTCCAAGAACTCCATAAGAAAATGGTGTGTCAGAAAGGATGAACAAGACTATCATGGAATGTGCTAGGTGTATGAGATTACATGTAATATTACCCTTATAGTTTTGGGTAGATGTTGTGGATACTATTGTTTATTTAATAAACAGAGGGCCTTCAAGTTCGCTGGATGATGAGATTCTAGAAGAGGCATGGGCATGTAAGCCTATTAACTACTCATTTATGAAGACTTTTGGTTGTGAAGCATTCATGCATATTGATAAAAAAAATAGAATTAAACTTGAGGCTAAATTCAAGAAGTGCACTTTCATTGGATATGGAGTTAATAATTTTGGTTATCATTTTTGAGATTATGAAAATCATAAAATCATTAGGAGTAGAGATGTGGTATTCAATGAGAAAGTCATGTATAAAAACCAGCTACAACAAAAGAATTAGGAAAAGGTAAAAGTTAAACACATAATACACAGTTCTTGATGAAATTAAAACTCCAAAGGTGCTAGAAAATCAATAGTAGTAACAACAAGCACCTCAAACTCCTGCAAGTGTTGTTAGAAAATCTACTAGGATAAGTAGACCCCCTGATCGTTACTCTCCTTCATTATATTATGTATTATTATCTGACTCTAGTGAACCAAAAACATATGAAGAAGCGATGCAGGTAGAAACCAAGAAGAAGTGGGAGCAAGGCATGAAAGAGGAGATGGACTCCTTGGTACACAATCAAACTTAGGATCTGGTTCGGTTGCCTGTAGGAAAAAAGCATTGTAGAATAAATGGGTTTATAGGATGAAAGAAGAAGACAAAGGTAAAAAGAGGTATAAGGCTAGACTAGTTGTAAAGGGGTTTGCACAAAATAAAGGTATTGATTATGATGAAATTTTTTCTTCTATTGTTAAAATGACTTCAATTAGAACTTTTTTAAGCCTAGTGGTTGTAGAGGATTTGCATCTTGAACAGTTAGATGTAAAAACAAATTTTATTTATGAGGATTTGGAGGAAGAGATTTGTATGCAACAACCATAAGGGTATGAGGTCAAAGGGAAGGAGGAATTAGTATGCAAGTTGAAAAAAAGCTTGTATGGCCTAAAGCAAGCTCCAATGCTATTATTGTATGTAGATGTTATTTTGACCAAAGTTATAGTAGATGTTATTCTGACCACTATGTTTATTGATATTGGATAATGAAACTATATTATCCTATTATTGTATGTATATGACATGCTTGTTGTAGGTTCTAACATGCAAGATATGTGCTCAAAATAAAATTGGCAGATTCATTTGCAATGAAGGATTTGGGTGTTGTAAAGCAAATCCTTGGTATGAGAATAACAAGAGACAGGAAAAATCGTAAATTAACATTGTCTCAGGGTGAGTACATTGAGAAGGTGTTGGAAATATTTAATATGCACGATGTAAAACATGTTAGTACACTTTTTGCCAATCATTTCAAACTAACCAAAGAGATATGTCCCAAGACACATGAGGTGATTAACTATATGTCCAAGGTTCCTTATTCATTAGCAGTTGGTGGTTTGATGTATGTGATGGTGTGAAAAAGGCCAGATATTGCACATGTAGTAGGGGTTGTGAGCAGGTTTATGAAAAATTCAAGAAAACAACATTGGGAGGTAGTGAAGTGGATTCTCAGGTATTTGAGAGGTACTGTCACTTAGGTATTATGCTTTGGAGGTTCTAACACTACTTTACAAGTATATATTGATTCAGATATGGCAGTTGGTATAGACATCAGGAGGATTACCATAGGTTACGTTTCTACTATAGGTGGAATTGTAGTAAGTTGGATTTCAAAATTACAAAAGGTTGTTGCACCTTCAACAACAGAAGCAGAGTATGTTACTGTTTAGAGGCTAGTAAGGAGATGATTTGGTTACAAAGGTTTATAGAGTAGTTAGGAAATAAGTAGAAGAATAAAATATTATATAGTGATAGTCAGAGTGCCATTCATATTGCAAAGAATTCAGCCTTCCATTCTAGGACTAAACATATATAAACCAAGTACCATTTCATATGCTTAGTGTTGAAATATGAACAGTTAAAATTGGAGAATATACACACTAGCGAGAAATTTATAGATATGTTCACAAAGGCAGTAACCAAGGAGAAACTAAGTTCTTACTCAGTTTCAGTTGGTCTTCAAACATGACATTAAAAGGTGAGAAAATTTACAGGTCCAAAGTTGAAGCATAGTCCAGCAAATGCAGTAGCGATGGAGTTATTGTGATCAGCCTCTAAGTGAGAGTTGTTGGTTGTGGAGCCTGATTCTAATTTGGAGGTCCTGTTTTAGCCGCATTTGGATCCACTCTATGAAAGGATATGGACGTTATGTAATTGTGTGTCAAATTGCATGTCAATTTGAGTTTTTTGTGAATTACTATTTTTGGAAATTTTTTGACAATTTTTTTTTCCGAAAATAGTAATTACTAAAAACAATTTTTTTTGAAGAAAAATGATTTTCCGAAAATAGTAATTACTAAAAATGGTAAATTTTTATAGAAAATATAATTTGCCAAAAATAGTATTTTTTCTTAAATTGGGGTCTAAATGATTTGCTCTAAAATTGTAACCCTCATTTTATAAGACGATGTTGTACAACATTGGATATGTGAGAAGGAAAAGAGACTGTAATTGTGAGATCAAAGAGGAAGTACAATGGATTTGTTGTCGGTTGTATCCCTTTGAGATTTGTTAGATGAAATAATAAATCCTAGTTATTTTCTCCATGGACGTAGCCCACATTGGGTGAACCACGTAAATATGTGTCGAGTATTACTTTATTCTTCTATATTTTATTTTCACATTTATTTATTACTTGTGTTTTATTTTTAATCCCTAATAGTTGTTGCCCTATAGGTAATAAAATATTTAACTTGTACGATCACTTCACTTCACTATCTGGGTCGCACTTGGAGATGCTCATACACTTAAGACATGATGACAATAATCCCTATCTCTGAATTAATTTTTCCTATTATTTAAATGTTGCATTGCATAATATGACCTTTAGCTTTAGCTAAGGCAAATACCAGTTGAAACACCACAATTTGATCCAAATGTTTTGTCGTCACCATTTCAAGACTAGCAAGGGTAGTGAAAAATAATGGTTGAAATTCCTACAAGTGAGGAGCCTAAACAAAAGGGAAAATAAGATAAAGCACCAAATATTTCTAATGTTGCTAAGGTGCTGGAATAATCTAGTGACCCTAGAAAATTGTTGAAGCCTGATGTCTCAAATGCACCAGAGCTCCCTAAGTCAAAACTAGAAAAACCTACCAAGAAAAGGCACATACTAGATAGGGCTCCAAGGCATTTGCAAGAATAGGGGAAGACAATGGAAGTTTCAAAGTCTACACTTAAGAGGTAAAAATGAAAGAGGGGTATGAAAGAAGAATTTTTCCCAAGGAATTTGAAGCACCACAAATTTGTCATGCACCCTAACGAGCACAAAAAATGCTCATTTTTATGCATGTGTTAACGGGTATTGTATGGCATATTTAACACTAGAAATGCATTGTATAATTATTGCATATATTTAATAGAAAATGAAGTATTATGCTTGACTGGTGTTTTTAGTGGAAAATATGTAGATGCGGGTTTTTTTACTACTTTGGCATTTCGGAGTCAATGTCCCATTCAGACCTAGCAATGCACGAAAAAAAAATATTTTGAAGTACAAAGACATCTTAAATAAGACTATGATGAATGGAAGAGGTAGGTGCCTATATCCCAGTGAAGGCAGGCGCCTATATCTTAGCGGAGGCAAGCACCTATATCCTAGTAGTAGGCAAGCACCTATATCCTGACGTCTATATCTCGATGGCAGGCAAGCACCTATATCCCAATGCATATATCATGGCAGCAGGCAGGCGCCTATATCCTAACGCCTATATCTTGGTGGTAGGTAGGCACCTATATCCCGATGATAGGTGCCTATATCCCACCATAGGTAGGTGCCTACATCCAACAGGAATATATGAGCTATATTCAATGTTGATCGATTGACCAATTGACCATGCAATTTTTAAGGAAGTTGTTGCAAAAAATAAGGGAGAATCATTCTTATCTATGCATGATTAAATTTAAACTATGACCACCCTTTTAATAGATAAAAATAAAGTGCATTTAGTTTGCACATTGAACATTTGACTGGTAGACCATGTAAAGTTTAGAAACATATTGTTATGTAAAGATAGGGAGCACCATCATGATCTTGAACAATTAATTTTAGACATGGTCGCTCTTTTATTAGACATCGATTGTAATTGTGCACGAATCAGTCATAGTGAATCGCGTCACATGATTAAATTAGACCAATCTATTTTTGTAAAAGGGGATGGCCACGTTTTGTATAAAACATAGGTCATTCCTAAGACAAAGGATCCACAAATTATTTTATTTCTTTTGTACTACATAATTTATAAATAAAATTTTTGAGTGTTCTTTTATTCGCATGGACTAAAGGAGTGATTTTTATATAACCAACTGGGCGGACCATCTGTGGGAGCTTGGGCCCACTTCAGGTAATAATACTCCCCTATTTTATTTATGTTATTTATTTTTAGTTGTATGTTTATTTTTCTACAATTTACTTTTAGTTGTGTGTTTATTTTCTGTATTTTCCTTCCACAATTTTAATTTCATTTTTATTTTTGTTATTTTAATTTTGTAGTGTGTGTTATTTATTTCTTGCACATTTGTTTATCCACTTTATTTGATGTATTAGTTTTAAGAAAGTTTGGTTAAATTAAAACTACATGAACAAATTAATACTCCACCAAACTACTAGGCACAAAGGGACTCATTCCCCACACTACAAGCATATATTGTGCACGACACTCACAAGTTTATGAACTCTCGAATTGATAATTAAATGGAAAGAAAAAATTGTTTTATGGAACACCATTTTCTGCTCATATTTTTGGTGTCGTTGTTGAGTGTCAAAACTCTAGTGTTAGGATCTAGAGGTTAGTTAATTTGAATACATGTTCATATTACCTTACCTATAGATCCCCCACCTAAGAAGCATGAGTCCAGCAAGGACCTAGAAAACCCAACGAACAATTTATTACAAGAATAGAAATTACCTCATAACCATAAGCTTAGGATACTCTAAAAATATCTCTAGAATAGTTGAAAACATCCTCTAAAACAAAAGACAATAGCTAGTGGATCAAACTATAACTGTGACCAGGCTAACATCAATGGGAAAAATTCAACAACTATTCCAGAATTATTCCAAGAGAAAAGAAAAACTACCAACATGAGGAATAAAAACAATAGCCTCCATAATCAAGAAAAAAATAGGAACATTGCTCGAAGGTATGAAGAGTGATATTTTATCTCTTGCTTGACAGTCAAACACATTTCAAATATAGAAACAGAAGCAAGAAACAGAAGCAAAGTTTGTCTTTTTTTGCATGAGGTGTAGAACCAAACATGAAAAAATTGAATGTCTGAAAAACTAAGTGGAAGTTTGTGGTAACTATCACCTAGATCATCAAACCAGGTTGTGTCTAAAATTAGCAACTATAAAATAAGACCTAGAAGAAGTAGAAACCTACTTTGTGAACCCACATCCATAAACACAACCATTAGTACATCCTAGCTTACCGGTTCCACCTACTAGAAGGCCAAAACAGTTGCCAACACAACCAAAGCCGAATCCTAGCAACAATAGTTTAAATTCACCAGCTTATCAGGTAGTTATGGGAATGAACCCCATGTACCATATTAGTGTAGAAGTAGGAAAAAACCATGCTATTGAAAAATCAAACAATGATGGACTTCCACTGTATCCTGAAATATTAAGAGAAATTAGAAAAATAACACAACCCAAGTTTGATATTATGGGACAATTGAAAACCCTTATTGTTACCATTACTCAAACTATTAGGGATGTGTCTATTTACACAGAAGCCATTAGGGAGTTATACGTCAAGAGATCGGGATAAATGGTAAAAATTACAAATTTAACATTATCCAACACTGGCGGATTTCGGTGCAACTATTAAATTCATGCCTAGAGAAATAATGCACAGGTTGTAGCTAACGAATATGAGGCCAACTAATAATATATTACAACTGGTAAATAGGTCAATAGTTCTTCCAAAGGGCATGTTGGAAGATGAAATAGTAACCATCAATGCATGGGAGTACCCAATTGACTTCTTTGTTTTACAATCAAAGTCAAAATTGGGTGGTTACTCACTCATCCTGGGATACCCCTGGCTAACGATGGTTGATGCCTATATTAGTTGCAGAACAGGAGAAATGACATTTAACAAAAAAATATAAAAAACACAGTCATATGCCTATCTACAAAATCTACCAATAAGTTGGAAGAGCCTAGTTTTGAGAGGAAGATGCTCTTCCCATGTTTCAATGTACCATGACACTTGATGAAGTAGGGGGTGGGACAAACAAAGACTTAATCATATCAAAATTTTGACACAAAATAATATCTTATCACAAGCCCCAATTTCCAGAGGCTAGTATGATTGTAGGCATGGGGCAAACCTCATCTTCAATATTCTCACCTACAACATGATGAACACTATTACAACATTCAATATAAAAAAAATAGTGTGTATTTTTTGCTAACACCATTAGTTTAGGTTTTTTTTTTAAATTTGTTATTTTTTTTAGGACCACATGAAACTCATTGCAGACTATAGGCATACAAGGTAACCGAGCCTATCAAGCAAGAGTCGCTCCATCCTGCTTTCCTCGAAAAAATATATCATGATGAATAAATAATTAACTATGAATATTCCACGAAGTGAGGGATTTGTACAAGAAGTCCATAACAGTGTACGATGAAAAAATATGAGGGCATATGATGTGTGATTCCTTAGAAAATATTTTGGCAGTCATGTTAGAAAACTACCTTCTAGTGGAGATACAGGAAAACTCCATCCAATTTTCGATGGATATAGAGTTTTACAAATTATTCTCGAAACTAGCAGATCATTTCAAGATTTTTTAAGCATATTCGAGGAATCAATATGACTATTACCACTTCAGATCTAAGCTTTATTTATTGATCCGCATAGACCAGGTCTCTAAGATTCAAATTGATGGTAGTGACATAATATTAACAATCAATGAGTACCATTTATAACATTACCATGCACCTCACATTCGCGATATAGAATTAGACATAGGCATGGTGGAGGCCCCATATTTCAATACCATATCAACAGTTTGGTGAATGCTGGCACGTTCATAGTGGAAGAAAAATATTAAAAAATAAAAAAATAGATGAAAAAAGAAGAAAAAAAATTATGAGGAAAAGAAGCATGGAACCTATTTTGCCTAATAGTATTAGAATATATATTCTTTTATTTTTTTATTTTGTAGGGTTAAGTGGACTCAAATGCAATCTATAGGCATTCGGGTCAAACTAGGTCTATCAAGCATGAAGCTATATTACCCTGTGTTTCTCCCACTTTCTAGGAGTGTGGCGATGCAGAAAAGGCACATACTTCCCACCAAGATGGCGGTGCCTACATTTAGACCAACGCAAAGGTGCCTACTTTCCACTAGGAGGAAGGCATATATATCTAGATTACCAGAAGTAGTACCTACTTCCCACCAGGAGGAAGGCACCTAGGTCTAGACGTAGCAATAGTACCTACCTTCTATAAGGATGGCACCTATATCAACTTTCATTGAATGGAGTATGCCTAATTTCCAGTTTTCAATTATGAAATATACTTACTCCCTAGCTTTTGCCATTGGAGTTCGCTTATTCTCATCGATAAAATATGCATGCTCCTGAGATATGAATAATGAAGCACATCAAATTCCAAGGGGGACATGTGTCATCCCACGATAGCTAATTTATATTTTTATTTTCAACACGAGATCTCAAAACTCATAATTATGCAGTATCCAACAATAAATAAATAAATAATAGAAAATAAGAACCAAATCCTCTTTGTTGGATCACACCGCATGAGAAGAAGCACAAATCACCGATTTGATGGTATATTGGAATCATGCAACAACCAATCACATAGTACCACCCGAATTCACATGCATCATGTTTCACAAAAAATCACCCAAGTATGTACCGAGTTTTCTATTATTTATGTGCATAGTTATTACAAAAGACATCTTTGTGTTAAGTGCCAAAACAAGCCCATGTTTTTATCGTCCATTCATGCAATCCAACATCAACAATTGGCCACATGGCATGAATTAGACATGTGAGGAATTTCAACGAATATCACTACACCCTGGAACACAACTAAAAATATTTTCTAAGGTGTAGTAATATTATATAAATAGTGGGAGGAAGCACCTACTATGACATGTTATTAGCCAGAGGTGTAGTCGCTATATATATATATATATATATATATATATATATATATATATATATATATATATATATATATATATATATATATAATAGAACAGAGAAATGAGCACAATAACCATGGGAGGACAATCTAGAACTATACTGGAAAAGGAATGAACCTATTGATTTCATGATAGTAACGGGTGTAGTACGAGAAAAATTTGAGTCTATGAGCTGGTTAGACTATTGTGGTTTGATAGTCAGGGCCAAGATATTATTGTGGTCCATGAGTTTACAACATCCATGGGGGATATAACTGTGTAGATTAGGCAATGATTGATTGAGTATAAGAAAATGAGCAGTAGGCCAAGGCCACATGATGGGCTAGGAAGCAAGTTAAAAGAGGGTCAAACCATATGTGTAAACTCAATAATCATGGCCCAAGTAAAAGAAATCCTCATTCATATTGACATACATCCTTTCCTCCTGTTCCCAATAGCACCACCACTATTAGAAAGATTCTTTCGAAGTGGACTATTTGAAACAGGGCCCATGTGGCCAAATAATATATATATATACATATATCTATCTCTCTCTCTATATATATATTACATATATATGTACATATAGATATATATTATATATAATATATATCAAACTCTGCTATCAGATCTTAAATAATCAGAGGAAGTTAACAGTTCTACTGAAATCTCAGCTTGTCGACACATCACAGATGTTTCTTGGGAAAATTTGATTGTTGAAGTAGTTTCCTAATCAAGGATCACTTTTATGGTCGTAAGCAGAAATAATGAAGAATATTTGCTCTACATCCACCAAAAATTGTTCCCAGATAATAGTATTAAGGTAGCCGATGAATAAAAAGTAGAAAAAAATAATAAAATGGGGACAATGCCCAGACATCCAATTGGGAGTATAAATATCACACTATACAGACATATTTCAATAATATCAGCATGTTGCTACAACCGAGCAGCAAAATTATGGTCACATTGTGTAGCAAATGATGGCAACAGTACAACAAAAGAGCATGGTGCAACAATTGCAGTAATTGCTTACCATGTGCAGAAGGATTGGGCCATGGACCCAAAAATTTCTTCCATGGGCTATGTAGCTGGTCAGCCAAAAGTTGAATATTTTATGTCTATCCAGTCAGCTGACCAACCGACAACTGAATATTTTATAGCTACCCAATATGTTGGTGAGTTAGCAGAACATTTTGTTGCTACCTAGTCAACTGGTCAGCTAGAAGTAAAATATTCCATTGCTGCCCAATTAGTTGGTCAACCAACAATTGAACACTTGGCTGTCGAATCTGATTGAACAACATAGACTAAAAGTAGAACCACCCATAACAAAACGTATCGAGAGAATGTGATATGAGGATATATCAAAGGTTTGGCATGGGGGTATGATAAGCACCAAAAATACTCATTTTTTATGTATGTGTTAACGGGTATTGTATGACATATTTAACACTAAAAATATGTTTTTGGATAATTATTGCATATATTTAATAGAAAATGAAGTATTATGCTTGACTAGTATTTTAGTGGAAAATGTGCGTAGATGTAGGTTTTTGGTACTACTTTGGCATTTTCGAGTAAACATCCCATTCAGACCTGGCAATGCATGAAGAAAATAATATTTTGAAGTACGAAGACATATTGAAGAAGACTTCAGTGAATGGTGGAGGTAGGTGCCTATGCCCCGATGCCTATATCCTGGTGAAGGCAAGCATATATATCCCAATGAAGGCAATTACATATATTTCAATAGAGGTAGGTACCTATATCCTGGTAGTAGGCAGGTGCCTATATCCTAATGGTAGGCAAGCGTCTATATCCTGATGCCTATATCCTAACAGCAAGCAGGTGCCTATATCCCGATGGTATGTAGGTACCTATATTCCGGTGCTTATATCTCGATGGTAGGTGCCTATATCCTGGTGGTAGGTCGGCACCTATATCCCATCGTAGGTAGGTGCCTACATCTAGTAATAATTTAGGAGTTATATTTAATGTTGACCGGTTGACCAATTGACCATGCAAATTTTAAGGAAGTTGTTACAAAAAATAAGGGAGAATCATTCTTATCTATGCATGATTAAATTTAAACAACCATATTTATAATAGACAAAAATAAAGTGCTTTTATTTTACGCATTGAACATTTGACTAGTAGACTGTGCAAAGTTTAGAAATATATTGTTAGGTAAACATAAGGAGTGTTATCGTTTTCTTAAACAATTAATTCTAGACATGGTTGCTCTTTTATTAGACGTCAATTGTAACTGTGCACGAATCGGCCATAGCGAATCACATCGCATGATTAAATTAGAACAATCTATTTTTGTAATAGGGTATGACCACCATGGTCATGCATAACGGGTAGTAACAAAAAAGTATTTATCAAATCGGGGCGAATCAACGTGAAAATTATATAAACTATGGGGCAAATTTTTCAATTTTTTGAAGAAATTTTTTCAAAACATGGCGATTTTTTTTTTCAACTATAAGTATCAACAAAATTAATAGAATGTGACTGGCAGAAGGTGATTGGTAGAAGGCGACTGGCAGAAGGTGACTAATAGAAGGCAACTGGTAGAAGGTGACTGACATAAGGCGACTGGCAAAAGGTGACTAGTAGAAGGCGACTGATAGAAGGCAACTGACAAAAGGCGACTGGCAGAAGGCGACTAACATAAGGTGATTGGCAGAAGGTTACTAAAAGAAGGTGACTAGAAGAAGACAACTAACATAAGGTGACTAATACAAGGCAACTGGCAGAAGACGACTGGTAGAAGGCGACTGGCAGAAGGCGACTAACACAAGGTGACTGGTAGAAGGTGACTGACATAAGGTGATTGACATAAGGCAACTGACAAAAGGCAATTGGGAGAAGGCGACTGACAGAAGGTGACTGACAGAAGGCGACTGACAGAAGGCGACTGAAAAAAGGTGATTGGAAGAAGGCGACTGATATAAGGCAACTGACGAATGGTGAATGCCAGAAGGTGACTGGCAAAAGGTGACTGACATAATGTGATTGACACAAGGTGATTGGCAGAAGGTGACTGACATAAGGTGACTAGCAGAAGGTGACTGGCAGAAGGCGACTGACACAATGCAACTGGAAGAAGGTACCTGACACAAGGCGACTAGCAGAAGGCAACTAACATAAGGCAAATGACATAAGGCAACTGACATAAGGTGACTGGCAGAAAGCAATTGGTAGAAGGTGACTAGAAGAAGGTGATTGGAAGAAGGTGACTGGCACTAGGTGAGTGGTAGAAAGTGAGTGGCACATGGCGACTAATAGTTTGATATATGGCAAGTGGTGCAAGGCGACTGACAAATGGCAAGTGGCGCAAGGTGACTAACAGATGGCGAGTGGCACAAGGCAACTGGTAGATGGTGAGTGGAACAAGGTGACCGCCATAATCGTAAATAATATGGTGCCACATGTCCTCCCTTCTGCCATGTGTCATTCATGCGTTAACTCCTGCCATGCGAAAAATCTATAAATTCATTTATAGGATCATTTGTAGGGTCATTTGCAGCTTTTCCCAGAGCAACTTTAAAACCTTTTTCCAGTATTTTTAGGGCGTTTTCCACAACAATTTTAGAGAGTTTTTAGAATGTTTCCAAGCAATTTTAGTGCATTTTGACAACATTTTTAGAGCGTTTTGGCAGCATTTTTATAAGGTTTTGCCACCATTTTCCTGCTTTTCAGAGATGACTAGTTGTTCCTCCCCTCTTCCATCCAAAGTTCATTTCAAGTACACCTTTTGCACCAATCTCAAGAGCATTTTCAACACTCCTGATAGAGATTTCTAGTGGATTTACATCTCTGGACTTGCTGGTGTGTTGAAGATGCCTCAGTTGAACATTAATGTTTAGTTGATGCAACAGATCATTTCTTGTTACAACCATGACGTGTGCATTGTTTCGATCCCTATGGATAACAATGAAATTGTTTTTCGGTTAAACCCTCCGATGTGCAACGACTAATAGGGCTGCAATTTTTGGATGGTGTACTGGTGAACAACCAGTACACCTTAACCAACGATGATAAATCCACCCTAGGAAACATTTACACTATTCATACTGACAATCTAAAAGGTATAATTTGAAAATTTATTTTTTATTTAACATTAAATATTGTTCTGCTATAGTTTCATTTCTCTAAAAATGTTCTCCTTGTTTTATTTTTTGTTTTCTAATAATGTTCTTTTTTTCAATCAATTCTTATAAGTCCAAAAGGGGCTTAAACATTTCGAATGTTGGAGACAAATTTCTATATGCTTGCATTGAATTTTTTTAGGCAAGGCTTATTCTGCAGGGGCGACCTACAAAAATGCCTTTTTGGGCACTTTATTTATTGCTTCATTGTATTGATGGCGATAAATTTGACTGGTGCATGCACATTTCCAACCGCCTAAAGCACGACCTTTTGAGTGCCTAGAAAATTCAAGCATCTGCTTACACAATGACTACCAGCAATTTTATTCTTTGTTTATTTTAGGAAGCTTATTTCAACCTTCAATAGAGCAGTCCTCCAACTGCATTGCACCCTAGTTTGTTGTCTATTGGCATGTCTGATAGTGAGATATAGGTAAAAAAAATTGTTGAAATATCTTTATTTTCTTTTTTAAATTTTATCTTTTTATTCTCTAATTTTTTTTTGAAAACAAAAAAGAGCACCTCAGTCTTCAAGTAAGAGGGATGCCGCATTTAGGATTCTAGAAGTATTTGTTGATTCTGACACATAATCACAATCATCACCAATGACTCCCAATAAACGTGTGAGGTCTGATGATGGTCGGATTCAGCATACACCTACGACACCTTTTACTAGAGAAACAGTTACAGTCGACATAGAAGAGGTTACCTCCAACCCACAAGGTAACCTTACTCTGCATTGTTCAAAAATGCTTTTTTTAAATGATTTGTTTTTTTGACTTAAAATTATGTTTTTTTAATGTGTTTTACGTATTTTTCAGAAAAAGGGCAAATGGTTGAAATATCAATGGCTGTAGAGTCTGAGTCAGGTATGTATATTTTGAATAAATCTTTTTTAATGCTATTTACAAATGATTTATTTTATGTTCTTATGTGAAATTTAACAGAGGGACCTCATAGATTCAAAAGGCTAAAAAAAATATGGCTCCACCACCTGACCCTCCATGACCATAGCCATAACCATAGCCACAACCATAGCCACAGCCAAAGCTAAAGCAGGTTCAGGTCCACACAAAGCAAGTTCAGGTCCATCAACTTCAGGTTCCATCTACGAGGAACCAATCATGCATGTGTGGTAAAATGTTCCTCACACCACCACCTCACAATGCAAGAAGTGCTACAGAGACACAAAATGTGTCATCATCTAATATTTCTATTGTATCGATATTAACCTTGGAGAATTTTTCAAATGTTGAGAGTGCATCTCAAATGCCCTCGAGAACTCTTGATTGTAACTTTCTTTATCAGGGTATGAATCCTAAAAATTTCCCTTTAAAGGCAAGTGATATTCTTGAGGATGAAGAGGGCATTGATGAAGAAGAATATGATGTCAATATAGATGCCACCGAAGTTTCCCTCTCTGACCCACAACAAGTCACCGCCCGTACTGTTATAGAAGATGTGTATCGCTCCAAATTTTTCACACCCTTACCTTCAGGCTATAGGATCCGTGCCCGAAAGGGGGATGTGAAAAGGATGGCGCGGTACCTCGGACTGAGAGGACTTGCGAAGGTCCCGCCTCTCAAGGGAGGTGTATTATTGGTGATTTTTCGACGGATGGTGGGTTCACCAGGAAACATTCAATGGCAGTTTCCACGCCTAGGTTGGGAATGTGTTTTATGTGTTCGTTTTAGCTTTAAGCATTCATATCCTAGGTTTGGCCAAAATGCGTCTAAGCTATTCTATATGAAGATGCAGATTAAATGAATACAGAAAATAGAATAGGACAAAAAAATAGAGAATTTAAAGAATATTACAAGAAAAATACCTGATCCGGATGTCTGATGAAGATTCTGATTCTTGAAGCAGTCAGGATCGCCTGGAATTCGACAGAATCGTCTGAGATCAGACAAGATCGTCTGAGATCTGACGAATTCATCAGACGAATTCGTCAGAGACCTGCAAAACAGAGAAATAGGTGCAAAACATAGAAAATGCAACTATTCTAACAGAGGGAAATAGTGTAAAATGACAGCAATAATATCAAACTGAAACTTGAAAATAGAAACATGCATGCATTATGCTGATTTCATAATAATTATGACTTAATTATGCATTTAAAGCTATATGGGTGAACTCCAAAATGCAGAATAACATAAAATAACAAATACAGTAACTAATTACAGCATAAAACAGTAGAAAAAGAGATAAAGAAATGCAAACTTCAGGCACTGATTGCCTCAATGTTGACTGCAGTCGAAATCGTCTCGCATTGGTACGAAATCATCTTTGATTCGTCAGGATCACCTCCGATCTGAACAGGATCGTCGACGACGATGTAAGCTTGCTCCGACTGAAAAACGGTAGGGTACCTGCAACAAAATTGTATAGAACTAATGCAAAATAGAAACTTAGGATGTTTTAACGTGTATGAAGTCGGGTTACAGGAATTATCAGCCAGGGGGGTGCTAAGGGAAGGGCTTAGGATTAAATAGGCTTAGGAGGGAGGTTAGGAGGTTGGAGATCATCCCTATTTGGGAGATCTCCAACGGGGGAGGGTCTCTAACGGCGCAGACACGCTTCTGCCCGGATTAGAGGCCCGTTGGAACAGAAGCTAATTGTGCAAAATTAGTTTAGGGACAAGATCGTCTGGACGTCCTAGTCCAGACGAAATCGTCCGATCTGAGGCGATATCGTCTGATCGGCGACGATATCGTCAAACGGTCAAAACAACCTCTAAAAATGGCACGAAAAAGGGGGAAACGGATTACCCGACGGTTAACGAGCGGTTTGGGAGGTTAAAATTTGAATTTAAATTATTTATTGGGGTGAATGTAATTATTAAGATTTTACTGCGCCAATTTTAGGGTGCTACATTTTGCCCCCTCTTTAGCGAATTTTTCGAAGAAAATGCGTTAAAGATGAGTTCTTCTCGATCTACGAGAAAGCAAAAATTATTCCCATTTTTAGGCGACGATTCTTGGTCGAATCGTACGACAACTTACTATGGTGCCCCCTCCGTGTTTTTACCCAAATCGAACGTTTGAGGTAAAAACGCGGAAAAGCAAAAATTTTAAAATGTTGTTAATTATGTTTTGAATAAAATTAAGAAAAATAGGGTAAAACCCTAATTCATTTTTACTGTTCATTTTTTCTGGTTTTAGAGCTCTGAAAGCAAAAATGGTGGAGACGACGCACAGATCGACAGAGGTCCGACGCGGGCTATGGGTAAGAGTCTAAACTTAGTTTAGAATGCTTTAATTTGAATTTACATGCTTTTTAGATGAATGTTGATTAATTTTTGAGCATCGCGGCCATTTTTGGGCCGTCGACGTCATCGGGACGAAATCGTCCCGATTTCGACGAAATCGTCTCAAGTTCGCCGATTTCGTCTAAGGGCGAAATCGACGAAAGGGGGACGATTTCATCAAATTAGGGACGATTTCGGCTCGCGAAATCGGAGACGATTATGCTCAAATTTGGGACGATATCGTCCAATATTGGACGATATCATCATTTGTATAAAATTGAACTTATTTTAACTTGCATTTTTAATTAATGATTTTTTATTAATGATTGTTATTGTTTTGTTGTTTATGTTGCAGAGAGGATTGCTAAAGAGCAGGGAATGGAAATATGGAGGGTTGAGAGATGACTTGGCCGCTCTAACACAGGCAGAGCGGGATCAGCTGGCACAGGCCGGCTTACAACATGTGGCAGAAATGCCACAAGTGTCTACAGACATGGGGCTACTGACAGCCCTAGCAGAGAGATGGTATCCGGGTTCTTCCTATTTTTGGCTACCTACAGGGGAGATGACTCCCACTTTGGAGGATGTATGGAGGATTCTAAGAATCCCCATACAAGGACGGTTGATCACTCCTACGGCCAATCAGGGCCATGCTATGGGACGGTTGTGTGGTGACCCGAGCTTCGCCCTGGAGAAGGGCGGAGTAAACATCGAGGCGCTACGTCAGATGCCTGGGGCATCGAGACTCACACAGGTTTTAGCTGGAGTGGTTGGTGGACTTCTGCTGTGCCACCAGAGCGGGTGCAGGGTGCCATGGATGCTAGCAGATGTGATCTACGATATGCGAGACCATGGTTACAGATTTTCTTGGGGCAGTTTTGTGCTATGTCGGACTGTACAGGATCCTACATGGGGTCGTGTACAAGGGCGGCCGATGTCTAGTGATGACATCGCTCCTACAAGTTTGGTGCTGGGAGCACATTGCAGTGCGGAGGCCGATAGGGCTTCCTCTGATAGGGATTGACGGGGAGAGGCCCCGAGTTTTCTACTGGTGGCTCCGGAGAGGGTCACAGCGGCGGATTGACCTACCGATGTCCCGGAGACTACTGGATGACCTTGTCCCGGATCAGATCACCTGGAGGCCATGGCGAGAGCACCCAGGGTGGGCCGAGGATGGACAGGAGTTAGCTCGCGTCAGGCGAGTTTGCTGGTTACGGATGGAGAGGGGAGAGGTGGAGCTCCACCGCTACGACCGAGTTTTGAGGCAGTTCGGTCTACAGCAGGGGATCCCATCTCTCAGGGATTATGAGTTTTCTCGGACTGTCCGGGATAACACGACAGTGAGCGGGGCTCCAGACATGCAGTGCTTTTGGAGTCAGGACTCGGACGATGCCCCCATTCAACCGATGGATGGGGATGACGCAGGGGTAGCCGATGGCTATGATGCCTGGTACGCAGGCATCCGCCCTCCTCGGATGACGAGGGCTCAGGGTCTGATACACGCAGTTGTGCATCGGATAGGGAGGCGACACCAGGCGGCTATGGAGGTGGCCCAGGGTCACGGCGGGAGAGAGCTGAGGAGGCCACAGGCTCAGGAGAGGCCACGACAGCGGGAGAGGAGGGCGGAGAGACCCCCTTCTCCATAGAGAGAGAGGCCACCATCGCCCGATAAGGGCAAGGGTGTTGACACAGGAGAGAGTAGTGAGATGGCTACTCTTCGGGCGGAGAATATCCATCTCCAGGCACAGGTGCAGACTCTACAGGATGAGGCTGCACGCCACCGAGCTGAGTCTACACAGCTCAGAGATGAGGTTGCACGCCTCAGAGCATGGGGCGGAGGGGCGAGCACTCAGGAGCTGGCACGGTCGATTGCTCAGACCACGTTCTACCAGGGCATCTACTTCCAGATGGTGCCAGAGGGTCAGAGGGTACAGCTGCCAGCCGGCATTGCTGACCCTATCAGGATTGGGTCCTCGAGGACTTCGTCCTGATCGAGGACTAGGACTCACAGTACTACTCATACTGCGATGGGGCCACCTCGTCCACCTCAGGGCGGGGGAGGAGATGAGGCTGAGAGCTCGAGGGGTTCTCGAGACACTGCTCAGAGGACATTTGATTGAGAGGATTGAGTATGCCAAGATGTAGATTGTGGCATACCAATCCGGGTTTTTGATATGATGTACATATATTGTTGATATATATAGATGAGATATTTTTGATCATATGACTTGTATTATGTGATTTTTATGATGCTTTTAATGTTTTGATGTGATTGACTTGATGATTCATGTAATTATGTCATTGGAAATATTATAATTTTGATGTCATGCTATAAGATTTTAAATGAAATAATCTGATGTAACAAATTGGTTGTTTGTGATGAAATGTGATAAAAGATAAAAAGAGACTTCTAACAATAATTTCAAAGGACATTGTCGCTATTATAGACCATTTCATGGAGTCGCCGCTCACTCGGTCGTCAAGCTAATCCCAGTATAGAAATATTGTGAAAAGTAAAAGAGTGCTTAAGAGACTGTCTTAAGACTTTGGTGCAATGGTGCAAATGATGATGATGATGGTTTGTTTTTCAGATTTCCATGAAAATAGTATGCATGAAACAATGTTAAAATGATTTTTGCTAGGCATAAATTCCTAAGTGTGATAAATTTTTTGGATAATTCCTTAGGAATTATACCATCATTGCAAAATTGAAGGTTGACATAATGACATGAAATAATGAAAATGTGCATGCTTTTGAAAAGCATAATTTGTGTAACATAATGATTTAAGTCATATGGTTTTCATGATTTTTAAATAAATGGGGAATAAAAATTGTTGCAATGGTTTGCGCTAGGTATAGAATATGTAGGTATAGACTTATACCATCATCGCGAAATCCAAAAAAAGAGAGTTTTATTGCATGATTGATTTTTTGATAAACAGAAAATATGAAGATAAGGACTTGCGCTAGGCATAAAATTCCAATTTTGGTTTTAGAACTATACCATCGTCGCGAAAGTCGATAATATATATATGTTTTGATTGTATGGTTTTGAAAGAAATTTTGATTATTCTATTATGCATGTAGTTGTCTTTATACCAAACAAAAGCAGAAAATGAATTATTTCAAACAATTTGCAAAATATTTCAGAGTATTTTGAAGACAAAAGTTAGATTTATAAGGAATCCCATGTGCATATGTGAGTTCATTTCCAATCTTGATTTATCATAATGATACACAAAATCTCTCAAATACAAATGTGTGTGCAATTGCATTGTTCATTTACCAGTTTTGAGCAAGATACTTTGATGCAAGTGATTTGAATGAACCAAATAAGTGTTCATTAACCATGATGTAGATGCATATAACCATACTAGACTACTATGTAAGTCGGATTATCAAGAGCTAGCTAATCCATAAGCAGACATAGGTCTGTACAAAAGAAGGTCGCTAATGTGACAGACATATCGCCACGCTAGGAGTTACCCAAGGCCAAGCAGGTTGGGCACAAACCACCTGTTATGGGGCTTACCTCACAGCTTTTCGAATAATTGAGAATTCCAGGGATTCAAGCTCATCAACCCTTCTTTTCTTTTCAAAGGGTAGGGAAAGGGATTTTATTGCTTTTGCTTTTGCTTTCTTTTGCTTTCTTTTCTTTTCTTTTCTTTTCTTTTGCTTTCTTTTTCTTTTTGTATTTTTGCTTGATAATTGAGATAATGCTTGAAATATTGTTGTAATGATATAAAATAACATTTTTTTCTTTTTCTTTTTTTTTTGAACTTTGCCTTTTCTTTTTGTTCTAGGGATACTTGCTCGGATTAGCTGTAGAGCAAGGGATTTTTATTCTGGGTAGGGGTGAGCTTGTCCTTTTGCCAATTCTCAAAGATTCTAGACCATGTGCATGATAGGATAGCAGGGGAAACTTTTCGCTCAAGAAACCACTTCTACTATGTAGCAAAGCATGAAAATTACAAATATAATCATTTTATTGTGAAAAGATGTGCTTGGTTTAAGTAAATAACAAGATCAATTCTCCGTGCTCAAACTTTATTTAATTGAATTTTGTGGACTTTGATATAAGAGAGATTAGTAATCATGCCAGATAAAATCAAGATATTTATTTTTGTGTTTGCAAAAGTGAGAGATTCCAAATAAATGCTAATTTATCCAAAATAATTTGAAACTATAACTGCAACATTTGTAAAAAGAAATATATATAAATACTTTTTGAGAAGTTTGAGAATGTTGACTCTCTCTTTCTTCTTTATATTGTTTTGGTTTCGAAAGAGTCAAGAATATTGCTGTTTTTGATTTTTTCATTTTTGATTTTGAACAAAAAATTAACAAGTGCCATAAATAAATACAACAAATATTTTTGAAGATTTTGATGATTATGAATGTTTTTGGTGTTTTTGAATTTATAAATTGCAAGAAATACAAAATAGTGATTTTGAATTATTTTAAACAAATATATACAAGGATGAAATGACCAGATTTATACATAGTAACGTTTAAGATGCAAAATATTCATGGGTTCTTTAAGTTCTTTACCATCTAAGGTAGATAATTTGTATGCTCCTGATTCAAATTTAGCAGATATAATGTATGGTCCAAGCCAGTTGGGCTCAAATTTACCTTTAAGGTCCTTAGTTGCATTAGTATTTTTTTGATTTTCTTTTAAAACAAGGTCGCCGACCTCAAAGGATCGATGACGAACTTTTTTAGCATATGATCTCTTAAGCTTGTTTTGGTAGGCACGGAGATGCTCCAAAGCATTGATGCATTTTTCATCTAGGAGTTCCAACTGACTGAGTCTGCCAGCTCGATATTCATCTCCTACTTCGGTATCTTGAAGTAGCAGAGCCAAAGAAGGAACTTCTAATTCAAATGGAAAAATGGCTTCAGCACCATAAACCAAAACAAATGGTGAAGTTCCCGTGGGGGTTCGAACACTAGTTCGATAGGCCCACAAGGTCGGATATAACCGAATGTGCCAGTCACGGCCGGTTTATTGACCAATATTTTGAGGATTTTGATTAAGGTTTTGTTAGATGCTTCTGCTTGACCATTACCCTAAGGATAATAGGGAGTGGACCAGCGATGTTGAATCTTATATTTTTGGCATAATTTTTTAACATCTTTATTTTTAAAACAAGTTCCATTGTCAGAGATGAGATTTGCAGGAATTTCGAACCTGCAAATGATTTGATTAAAAATGAATTTAGAGACTTGTGTGCCAGTGCAGGAAGCTAAAGGCATAGCTTCAACCCACTTCGTGAAATACTCAGTGGCGGTTATGATGAATTTGTGTCCATCAGATGACACAAGATTGATTTTGCCAATAATGTCTAAGCCCCATTTTGAAAAGGGCCAAGGAGATGAAATAGCCTGTAGTTCTTGTGCAGGCGCATGGACAAGGTCAGCATGTTTTTGACATTTGTCGCAATGGCGCACATAATCATGTGCATCCTTTTCCATGGTAGGCCAAAAGTATCCTATCCTAAGGAGCTTTTTAGCAATGACACTACCACTGAAGTGTCCTCCACAAGATCCATCGTGGGCTTCACTCAAGGCTAATTTAGATTCTTCTGAATTCAAACATCTTAATAGGATACCTTCAAAAGATCTCCTATATAAAGTATTGCCAATTATTACAAATCGACTTGCTCGTCTACGTAATAACCGACGTTGGTTTCTATTAGAATTGGCAGGGAAAGTCCCATTTTGGAGAAAATCAAATATATCTCGTATACCAAGGTTCAGGAGTAGTTTCATTGATTAGAAACACATCCAAAGGTTCTAAGCATGACTTATTTGAAGCGGGTTCCTGGAGTCGACGAATAATGATAGTGGCATATTCGTCATCTAACTCCAAGGGCAGGAGAGATGCAACTGCGGCCATAGCATCACTGCACGGTTGCAAGTTCGAGGAATAGCTTCCAAGGTAACTTGATCAAATAGAGACATTAGTTGTAAAACATAGGCTTTATATGGGCACAGTTTATCATCTCTGGTCTGATAAACTTCATTAATTTGGTTTATAACCAATTGAGAATCACCAAAAACTAACAAATGTTTAATTTTTAGCGCTAAGGCAGCTCGTAATCCAAGGATTAGAGCTTCATATTCAGCAATATTGTTGGTGCAAGCAAATGTCAATTTGAAGGACAGAGGAATAAGATGTTTTTGTGGGGATATTAAAATAATACCCGCACCAACCCCACTCATGCATCGGGCTCCATCAAAGTATAAGGACCATTGTTCGGTATGGTCTGCCTCTAATTGAAGGCATTCATCAGGAAACTCAATGATGAGGGGATGGGTAGACTGTAAGGGTGCAGCAGCTAATTGATCTGCTATGATTTGACCCTTAATAGACTTCTGTCCTATGAATGTAAGATCAAATTCGCTTAGAGCAAGAACCCACTTGGTTGTGCGACCCGATAAATAAGGTCGACTCATGAGATACCTTAAGGGATCATATTTGGCAATGACATAAGTTTTTTGACTAAGCATATAATGTCATAATTTTTGCGTAGCAAACACGACTGCTAGACATAGTTTCTCTAATGTTGTATATCGGGTTTCATAACTGATGAAGGTTCGGCTAATATAATAATTAGCACGTTCTCTCTTGTCATCATCAAGCTGAGCTAACATAGCCCCTAAGGCAGAATCTGAAGCTGAAATATATAGGAGGAATGGGCGATCAGGTTTAGGTGGTGAAAGCACAGGTGGATTAAGGAGGTATTGCTTGAGAAGTTCAAAAGCTTCTCTACATTCGTCGTCCCAATTAAAAGGGACATCCTTCTTAAGGAGTTTAAGAAAGGGACCAGTTTTGTCCGCCAGCTTATCGATGAAGCGACGGATGGCTTGAAGCTTACCTTGTAAACTTCGTAATTCAGATATATTAGTAGGTGCGGGCATATCAGTGATAGCCGCAATCTTGAGAGGGTCGATTTCGATACCACGTAAAGAAACTAAAACCCCTAATAGTTTACCGGACTTAACTCCGAATATGCATTTTGTTGGATTTAATCGAATAAGATATTCTCGTAATCGATTAAAAACTTTTCTCAAATCATCTAAATGATTATCTTCAATAATAGAGCGAGCTATAATATCATCTACATAATCATGTAGGATATCATGCATCATATCATGAAAAATATAAGTCATAGCTCGTTGATAGGTTGCACCTGCGTTCTTTAAGCCAAATGGCATCACTTTCCAACAAAAAGTACCCCAGGGGGTAATAAAGGCTATTTTAGCCTGATCTTCAGGAGCTATCCTGATCTGATTATAACCGGAGAATCCATCCATTAAGGACATCATCCCACTTTCGACAATAAAGTCAATGATTTGATCCATGTTTGGAAGAGGAAAATCATCTTTAGGGCATGCAACATTAATATCTCTAAAATCTGTGCAAACCCTAACTTTGGTGGCTTCTTTTTTGGTAACTGGAACTACATTTGAGATCCATTCAAGCATAATCAATAGCTTGTATAAAAACAACATTCAGGAGTTTTTCTAACTCCCCTTTGACTAGCAGAGCCACTTTGGGATGCATTTTTCTAAGTTTTTGTTTAACAGGTTTAGCATCCGGATGGACCACTAGATGATGCATGACTACATAAGGGTCTAGACCTGGCATATCTTCATATGTCCAAGCGAAGACATCTTCATACTCTTTAAGGAATGCAATGTATTGTTCTTGTTTTTCTTGACTTAACTCTGATCCAATATTGATTATGTGAGGATTATCCTCAGTTCCAATGTTAATTTTAATGACGTTTTCTACCTCCATGTGTAGATCTCTTTCAAAGTTAGGTGGGGCGGGTGAAACGCCCAATTCTTGTAATTCTTGTAAGGTTAATTTGGATAATTCATCTTGAGGATTAGTGGTCTCAAGTTGGGCTATAGTTGGTATAGAACCATCAAAATAAAATCCATTGTGTAACATCTCTTCAACAGAGACGTCGTGGAAGATATCTCCTTCCAACTCTTCATCGGGGTCAACAATCATTTCAGGGTAAGCTATGGATAGCATGTTACATGTAAACGACTGATTTTTTAGAGGCAAATCAACATGCCTATCCAAATAATCTTGATAGCATATGAGTTGATCATCATCTTCAAAAGGAAAGGGTTGACCCTTACTAGGAAATAGGCCCACACCACAACGGGCAGGCCAAGGTTCTACCTCGAAAGGTTCTTTCATGCCATTTTGGAAAGGTCCCAAACCTTTCCCTTTATATCCCATTTTAAGCATTATGGGTTTAGCTTTAATATATTCATTGGTAAAATAACACCGAGCGTATCCTTCCTGATGAGTTTTGATATTTCGAGGGATTCTTCCCCAGTCATATCCTTTATAAATGAAGGCACAACTCCCAACTTGGTAAGTACTTCCCATAGGTTGTGGGAGGCCCAAAGTACGAGGAGATGGCGGCAAGTTATTTAAAAGAATTGAATCTTGCATGAAAGCATTCGTTTTTTTTGATATTAAGGTTGTGGATAAATCTGGTAAAAGTTCATCAGAAAGAGCATAAGATGTAGAAGGATTATTCCCTATATCTTTAGATGTGGAAGGGATGATAGATGGGTCTATAGGTTTTGAATTTATAGGGATAGAAAATGAAGGATTGGTTGTAGATTGAAGATCTTTCTGAGGTTCTAGAGGGATTTGTTTGGAAGATTGTTGATCTATGTAGGAGGATGAAATTAATGGAGGGGAAATAGGTGAAGCTATGGGTGTGTGTTTCACAGTTTTAGATGAAAAATAAGAATTAGGATGTGTGGATGACAGAGCAGGGCAAAATTGCACTCCAACGGGTTCTGCCAAAGCACACATATCAAAGGGTCTAGGGTCACCATGGATAGTGACCAACTGATTTTTAAATTCGAATTTAACACATTGGTGTAAAGTTGATGGGACCGCTCGCATCGCATTGATCCAAGGGCGACCCAAAAGTATATTGTACGATGTTGGGCAATGTACAATAAACACGGTTGTTTCTAGGGTTCTAGGACCAACTTGCAATGGGATGGTAATAACTCCACACGTTTCTTGTGTTTCGTCATTAAAAGCTTTGATAATCATATCAGTTTTCTTCATTTCATCACTTCTAAAGCCAAATATTTGGTAGAAGTCAAAAGTGCAAATGTTGAGAGATGAGCCATTATCAATCAAGACTCGTTTGATAGCTACATCTCCAATTAGAGCAGTAATGTATAAGGGATTGTCCTTATGTAAACTATGTTGTGGGATATCTTTATCCCGAAAGTCAATACAATCAACCTCTCGAGTGATGATAGTGTTGGCCATAGCTTCAGGTTGAATGTTTTGAGGTACCATCATTTGGCTTAATGTAAGCATCAACTCATCCCTATGGGTGGGAGAAGATCTTAATAAATCCAAAAGGGAAATTCTGGCTGTAGTATTGGATAATTGCTCATTAATATTGTAAGGGGGTTTAGGTTGAACATTAGGAGCATAATTCCCTTTATTGGGATTTTTCAAAGCAAATGGAACTGATCCATCATTCTGATTTGGTTCTTGTTGAGAATTTTGAGCCTGTTGTCGGGTAACGACTCCAATGGTACCTACAATGTTATATTGAGGACGTTGAACTGGTCTCGGTCTAGCATTTATGGCTTGTTCATTCGGGAGGAATTGATTAGAAGAGGGTCGAGTAGTAACTCTTCTAGGAAATGGTTCTTCTGGAACCATAGCATCTGTGATGGGTTGAATAGGATCTGATTCATTTTCAGAACTATTCGATTGGTTTGAAGTGATGTCCACTTCACTTTCAGTATCTGATTCTATATCACTAGAATCGGGAGTTGGAATATTATGTAAGGGCCTGGTCGTAACCAGGGATAAGGTTGTGTCAAATATTTGAGGATCCTGAATAGGTAATTGTCCGCTAATGGTTCCTACATATCGGGTAGGAGGAGGAACATTATGATGTTCGATTTGATTGGCTACCTCTTTACCATGTCTTGGTAAAGGGTGTTGAAATATGTCTAATGTTTGATTAGCGTTTTGATTTTGATTTTGGGGAATGGTCTTTTGAGTATTATTAGGAGCATTTTGTTTAGGTTGGAAGGCTTGCACCTCCATTTCATTATTATCAATCAAATCTTGTATTTTATGTTTCAACCTTTTACAAGCATTGGTAGAGTGTCCAGGTCCTCTATGGAAATCACAGGTGTAAGTCGACTCTCGTATCCGGGTATAGTTGGATCAGGTTCCCGGATAGTCGGTAATTGGATCAAACCTCTTTCGAGTAATTGAGGTAAAATAGTTGATAAGGGTTGATTCAATCTAGTAAATTCTCGAGGAGGCTTATCAGGAGGTTTCAATATGAATTTTTCTGTTGTCTTCGTTGCATTGATATTAGCAACATTTCTGCTGTCAGTGACTCCGTCACCAACAACTTGTTTGTTTTTATACTGATTTCTGGATGTTTTCTCATCATCCTTCTTCCTAAGTTGGCCTCTCCTAATAAGGGCATCTTCTACTCTTCGAGCTAAATCTATAGCTTGATCGAAGGTAGTTAAAGTAGCAGTTGATAGCTCATAAGATATTTGTTCTTGTAAATTATTGATAAAAATGTCCAACATTTCCCTGTAAGGTAGCACAAAGTGCAGTTTTCCTATCAATTGCCTCCATCTAGCTAAGAAATCGGCAAAACATTCATCCTTGTCTTGTTTTAAGTTGTATAAATCTTTAATGGTTACATGCCTCTCGATGTAGGCACTAAATTGATGGACAAAAGATTCAGCTGCTTTCTTCAAAGTTTCTCAAGGAATGAGTGGGCAATTGATAGTACCACTCTAATGCCATTCCACCTAAACTTTTTGGGAACATTTTTAGTAATAGCAAGTCATCATGTGATATATCATGACATGCTATCCTAAACATGCGAAGATGCTCTATGGGATCTTCGGTTCCTTTATATATAGGCAAGATGGGCATGGGAAAATGCTTAGGGTATG
Source organism: Wollemia nobilis (assembly GCA_028583015.1). Lineage (NCBI taxonomy): Eukaryota > Viridiplantae > Streptophyta > Pinopsida > Araucariales > Araucariaceae > Wollemia > Wollemia nobilis. Next base: position 11,626,598 of record JAQPPZ010016890.1, read on the forward strand.
GTTGAGCTACAACTATGGGATCCAAAGGTTGACTACAGATCTCTCGATAATTGTACGAGGGACGATAAGGATCTATCTGGTCCATACGCGAAGCTAACTGTTTCACCATGGCTTCCAGACTACTAGTTTGCCCACCATATTGGTTCGGTAGGGCATTGATATGAGTTTTGTGAACATATGATGGAGGGACATGAAGATTAGATGCTATGTTGCTATGGTGTAAATTGTTGGTAGGAAAGGTGTTATGAAGGAATTTTGAAGTTGTATTATGATGTATTCCAGATTGTTGAAAATTGGTGTTTGGCTTCGTTTTAGGTTTTTGTTTACTTGAAGCATATTGCTCAATAGTTTGGCGAAATAAAGTAGTGAAGGAAGTTTTCTTTTGTGTGGGAATGATTTTAGGTTGAATAACAGGTTCCTTAGGAGGTTGGGTAACCTGTTGTTTTGACATGTTCTGCATCATAGTGACCATATCTGTATTGGATGGTCCAGCCTTATCACTTTCTTGATCAATGAAAGACAAGGGGTTAGTGCGCACATCAAACGCATGTTCCATGGCTGCTTGAGTGTCACTAATTTGCCCTTTATCAATACGAACTGCCACATTAAGGGCATCAATGTTATCATTGAGAAACTTTCGAAAATGATCTACGTTGTCAAAAGCAATAGTTCCATCTGGAGCTACTCTAGGGGATGAGGATCCATCCTCTTTAATACTTCCTTCTTGTTCATTATCTTCACCTAAGTCATCTTCTGGTTGATCTAGAGTTTCTCCTTCCAGAATTGGATCTTCAGGAAGTACATTTGGGTCTCTAGTTTTATCTTGTAACCAATCTTCTTCTTCTCCTTCAGTTTGTTTACCATTCCTAAGTTTAGGCATTGTGCCTTAATTTTAGATTTCAGCAAATAAAAATATATATATATATATATATATATATATATATATATATATGCAACAAGTTTAAGAGGTATATATCAATTATATACCTACTACAATTTTTAAAATGAAATGTTTTTTGGTTTTTGTTATGTTTTTTAGTTTTTAGTTTTTCTTTGTTTTTGAAATAATATTGTAAAGACAAACAATCACAATAAATGCAAGAAATAATACTGAAAGTAATAGTCTAGTTTTCTATAAACAATTTATAAATGTCATTAATGGGCTCAAGTTCTTCAGGAGTCATGAAGTGTTCTTCTTCAAATTGAAAGTTTTCTTTCAAAAATTTAATGAAAAGAGCTATAGTGATATTATCTTATCTCAGATCTTTGATTGATAGATAGTAATGCTCATGGCAATACTCACGATATAACATAGCTCGAGGAACTCTATTCCATCTTTCCCTAATCATAAGAACAACCTCTTGGTCTTCTACAAGACCTAGGAACTGGTGTACAATGGCTGTGTTCTCGAGGTATTCCTCGAAGGTGAAAAATTTTGAAGATACAAGAGCTCTCCTATAAGCTAACCATCTATGGCAGGCTCTCTGAAGTTCATGATAAAAGACAAGTTGATGAGGATCCAGGATTCTATCTAGGACTAGCCTCTTGATTTGTTTAAGTTGTGTAGACCTAGATGAAATGATACTAAGTCTTCTAACAAGTTCGTCCCACAAGAGTTGATTTCTATCTGTTTCAGGCACACTAAGTACAGAATTGATTTCTATGGCTGCCAATTGGTTTTCTACATTTATAGTAACTGCTAATATTTTCTTAGGAGCTACCATCTAAACATGATATAAAATTTAAATGATCTGAAATGCATCTATGTTTTTGTTGTTTTATTTTTTATTTTTTATTTTTTTGTTTTGTTTTCAAAAGGTTTATAATGCATTCACGTCGGGTTCACCAAAATGTATCGCTCCAAATTTTTCACACCCTTACCTTCAAGCTATAGGATCCGTGCCCGGAAGGGGGATGTGAAAAGGATGGCGCGGTACCTCGGACTGAGAGGACTTGCGAAGGTCCCGCCTCTCAAGGGAGGTGTATTATTGGTGATTTTTCGACGGATGGTGGGTTCACCAGGAAACATTCAATGGCAGTTTCCACGCCTAGGTTGGGAATGTGTTTTATGTGTTCGTTTTAGCTTTAAGCATTCATATCCTAGGTTTGGCCAAAATGCGTCTAAGCTATTCTATATGAAGATGCAGATTAAATGAATACAAAAAATAGAATAGGACAGAAAAATAGAGAAATTAAAGAATATTACAAGAAAAATACCTGATCCGGATGTCTGATGAAGATTCTGATTCTTGAAGCAGTCAGGATCGCCTGGAATTCGACAGAATCGTCTGAGATCAGACAAGATCGTCTGAGATCTGACGAATTCGTAGACGAATTCGTCAGAGACCTGCAAAATAGAGAAATAGGTGCAAAACACAGAAAATGCAACTATTCTAACAGAGGGAAATAGTGTAAAATGACAGCAATAATATCAAACTGAAACTTGAAAATAGAAACATGCATGCATTATGCTGATTTCATAATAATTATGACTTAATTATGCATTTAAAGCTATATGGGTGAACTCCAAAATGCAGAATAACATAAAATAACAAATACAGTAACTAATTACAGCATAAAACAACAGAAAAAGAGATAAAGAAATGCAAACTTCAGGCACTGATTGCCTCAATGTTGACTGCAGTCGAAATCGTCTCGCATTGGTACGAAATCGTCTTTGATTCGTCAGGATCGCCTCCGATCTGAACAGGATCGTCGACGACGATGTAAGCTTGCTCCGGCTGAAAAACGGTAGGGTACCTGCAACAAAATTGTATAGAACTAATGCAAAATAGAAACTTAGGATGTTTTAACGTGTATGAAGTCGGGTTACAGGAATTATCAGCCAGGGGGTGCTAAGGGAAGGGCTTAGGATTAAATAGGCTTAGGAGGGAGGTTAGGAGGTTGGAGATCATCCCTATTTGGGAGATCTCCAACGGGGGAGGGTCTCTAACGGCGCAGACACGCTTCTGCCCGGATTAGAGGCCCGTTGGAACAGAAGCTAATTGTGCAAAATCAGTTTAGGGACAAGATCGTCTAGACGTCCTAGCCCAGACGAAATCGTCCGATCTGAGGCGATATCGTCTGATCAGCGACGATATCGTCAAACGGTCAAAACAACCTCTAAAAATGGCACGAAAAAGGGGGAAACGGATTACCCGACGGTTAACGGGCGGTTTGGGAGGTTAAAATTTGAATTTGAATTATTTACTGGGGTGAATGTAATTATTAAGATTTTACTGCGCCAATTTTAGGGTGCTACAAGATGATATCCTAAATGTTTCTAAAAATGTGTTATTAGTCGATGCATGTAAAGTTTTAGTTCATAATACTCTTCTTTCGAATATTGATAAATTGAAGGAATGGGAATATCGGGCCAAGGTTTTGATTAAAGCCATCAATGACCGATATAAGAATTTTTCAAAAAGAAAAGAGTTGTTTCTCAAGATGGAGAATGAGCCCCAAAATCTCGATGCCTTGCTACATAAAGCTGAATCTAGCACTATGGAAGCTGAGTCTACATACAGAGATGAAATTATTACCGTTGTTATGAATATTTTGGAAAACCTCAATGCAGAAGCCCAAGCTTATTTTAATGAATGGGTACTTGATCAGAACAAAGTAGCAATTGCAGAAACAACACGACTTACAGCTGATGTAAGTTCTACATCTAACTATTTTTTTTTTTTTTTGTTAAATATGTTTTGTTTATAAATATTAACATTTTTTTATTTCTATTTTTTAGTCTAATTTCCAGCACCTAAAGCAACAAGTCAATGCCATAAAATTTTTGATCAAGACTGCCAAAATTAGCATTAATAATGCTATTGAATTGAAGAAGAGGTTATAACAGATAGTTAGAGAAAATAATTACCTAAAGAAGGTTATCAAATATGGGGGCTTGGATGTCGAGGCTAAACTAAAAGAAAAGGAGAAGGAGCTGAATGCACCTTTCAAAGAAGATCCAATGAAGGAAGAGAGTGCCTTGTTATCGGGGATCAACACTAAAACAGAAAGTTTGGTTAGGGCTGGGGCATTAGAAGAAAATAATATTGAGGTAGATGTGGGTGGACCTTCAGGAAACATTGAAAAACAATAGATCTTTGTTGTGTTGGGTTTCAAGTGAAACAAAAACTCTTTATATATTTATATTTTTATAAATATTTAAGACTAGTATTTTTTAAAAAATTGAAATCAATGTTAGAGGCAATTTTTGAAAAATTCATATTATCATTTTGAAGTTTTGTTTTTAATTATTGTTATGTTTTAATTTGAAGCAAAATAAATAATGTTTGATATGTTTGATATCCTTTTTGAGAATTGAAATCAATGAATGAGACTGTTGTCAAAAATCAATGAATGAGACTATTGTCAAAAAATGTTTTATCTATTGGAAATTTTGTTTTCAATGTTGTTATGTTAAGATTATACGTGTTGATGTATTAATTAATTTGAAGTGGAAGAAATAATGTTTGATATGTTTTGTAAATTACAAATGAATGGTATCATTTTTTAGAATTGAAACAATGAATGAGACTATTTCGAAAAATATGTTATCTATTTGCAATTTTGTTTTGAATGTTGCTATGTTATGATTATGTGTTGATGCATTAAGTAATTTTAAGTGGAAGAAATACTATTTGATGTGTTTTGTAAATTGCAAATGAATGGTATCATTTTGGAGAATTGAAACAATGAATGTGACTATTTTCGAAAAATGTGTTATCTATTAGAAATTTTGTTTTGAATGTTGTTATGTTAGGATTATATGTGTTGATGTATTAAGTAATTTGAACCGAAAGAAATAATGTTTGATATATATTGTAAATTGTAAATGAATTGTATCCTTTTTGAGAATTGAAACAATGAATGACTATTTTCGAAAAATATGTTATCTATTGGAAATTTTAAGTGGAAGAAATAATGTTTGATATGTATTGTAAATAACAAATGAATGGAATCTTCTTTAAATATTGAATTCAATGAAAGAGAGTATGTTTTGATTATTTATGATGATGTAAAACTTTGTTATTATTAATTTGAAGTGGAATAAATAATGTTTGATATGTGTTATCTTTTTAAACCTTTGTTTTGAATGTTGTTATGTTTTGATTGTTTGTGTTGATATATTAAGTAATATTGAATTATGTGAATGCAATAAGATGTTATTTTATGTTAAATGAATTAATTTGAACTTTCAGAAAATACAACATAGGCAATTACTTTCACAAATAACAAATATTACAAGAAAAATAATGTAACATGTGAAATAAAACTAAATGAAATCAAATAAAATGATAGCATCCTTTCATTCAGATATGTGAAATCAAATCAAATAATAACATGTGAACTCAAATTAAATCAAATGAAAACACCCTTTTATTCTGATATGTGAAATCAAATCAAATGATAGCTTCCTATCATTCTGATATATGAAATCAAATCAAATGATAATATGTGAAATAAAATCAAATGAATGCATCCTTGCATCATAATGTTGGAAGCTGGAACAAACTCTTTTCAAATTGTACAAAATGTTTTGCACTCATTCCCAAAATTTTTGTTGTCACAATATGACCAGTGTTACCATCATCCTCATCATTATAAATATTCATTACACTTCTTCTCTCTGCCAAAGAACTCCAATGTGACAATGCTCTTTTGTAAGGAAACTCCTCCACCTCATAGGCCGACACATATACTCTCAAGCAATTCTCCAAATTTTTGTCCAACCTATTTTGAACTTTAGATTTTATATATGAAAGTGCACTGAACACCCTTTCATCTTCCATGGATCCCAAAATCATCATTTGAAATAATTCATATAAATAAAAATATTCACTCATAGTATGTTTTAAGACAGTACTTGGTTGTAATATTCTCCATAAACGTGAAATAAAAACTCCTTCATAATGGTTAGAGAGATATGAAACTTGAGCAGACATTATTGTTCCAAAATAGTTGGATTATTTTGTCAAAATATCTTTGTTCAGAATGCCATTGATTTCAATGCCATTGACTACAACACTTTGACTAAAATGACCAGTAATTCTGCCCATGTATTTGAGGAACAAATAATTTATAATCTGGTATTCATTACAAGGATCCCAAAACATTGGATTTACCACACCCATAGCCTCTAGCAATTCATCTCTTTGAAAACGGTCTTTGATTTCTTTTGTTAATGATTTTGCTATTTGTTTTAGTTTAAGTTTTGTATCGTCCACAACCACATGAAATCTATTGTATATTATGGGCATTTGCTCAACTTCATTTGTAGCTATATCCAATCGCACACCATAATAATATAAAGGTATTTCATTTCCACAGACATTAATACACAGATGATCATTAATATTGAACTTCAAAAAGCTTCGAGGACTATTCACACTTGTTAATGCTCTCCAACTCTCAAACAAGGGATCCATAAAATTTTGACCAGATGCATACATCATATCAATATGCATGTAAATTTGTATTCTTGCCCTGATGAAATACACAATATAAATCAATATTTCTTGTGCAATTTTGATCAAAGTATTCATTTTTTCCAACATTGGAAGAATACCACACAATGTGAGAAGAGTTTCAAAGTCACTCATTCAAAAAAGTAAATCTTTAGCCTTATAAACTGCCCTACGATTTGCATACATAAACCCTATCAAGGATTGATATTCTTTGAAAACTCTTAATGTCAATAGATACATCGAAATCCACCTAGTATCCACATCTTTCAACAATTTTTTACCTTCGGTAACTCCTAGTGCAAACTATTGAAACTACAAAAATATTTTTGGACTACGTGAAAAATATTCATGAATTTCATAGACAAGCTCTTCCACTCTAGCAATATTTGTAAATGTATCCATAATTTTATATGTAAGATTCATTTTGTGAGCCATGCAATGAATAGGGATAAAATATGGGGCAACCAATATTTGTAGTCTAACACAAGACCATTCATGTGTCCTTGCATTGTAGCAGCACCATCAGATCCTACACATATTAACTTAGTGGCTATTTCAATTTCATTCATTCCTACTTCTTCTTTTAAACTAATTACAACAACATTGTAAATGTTTTCTGCATTAAAATTTTCCATCATTTTGCATATTCCTAGTAAATGAGGTTGCCTTGAATGATTTTCCAATGTGTAAACATGCATGCAAATCCAAGATGTATTGTCAACTGTAGTCACCTCATCAATTGAAAGTGAAATGAATTTTGTCTTTTTTACTTTCTCTTTGAGGTTATTCTGCTCAACCAATGACAAACATTTTGCCATTTCCCAACCACTTCAATCTGACCAATGAGTGTTGGGTAAGTTTTACACATTAGCTAGTCGAAATAGAGATTTATAATCTATGAAATTAGACATAGGTCTACCCTTCTTAAGAATAGAAAATACAACAACAAACTACAAAATTTTTGAAGCTAAAGTTAACTTATTCATTTTTTGAAATTGGGCTTGAATCATTGCACCTTTCTCAACCAATATTTGTTTTTTTTCATTTCTTTATCATATTCTTCTGCATATCTCATATGTGCGCACTCTGATGCATCCTTCCACCTATAAGTTTTTTGTGTTGCTTGATCACCTTCTTTTGTTTTGATATAAACATTTCCACAATGTTTTCTATTGTATCTTTTTTAAGTTGCAATCTATGCTCCTTTCCGTGTTTCCAACTACAAACTATGCATATTAATTTTGTTATATCATCACTACTATTCTCTGGCAGCACTGGCTCAGTAAATGGAAATTTTGATATCCAATTAGGCTGAAATGATCTGTTAATTGTCCACCTAGATAACCTTGCACGCTTATTTTTTTTAGATGAATATTCTCTGGAAGTAGGGACTGCATAAGAACTATTAGTTTCTTTTCCACTTGGCATGTTAGATTAAGGAATATATTCATGTTGTTTTTCTATTTGATTGAGATTATCTTCATGTGTGGACCGTTGATTATCATGGATATGTGGAAGTGGAGGAATACCAAGGTTAACAGTGTTTTCTGTAGAGATAATTCTAGTGTCAATAGTAGATTCATTATCACTATGGAATTTAAAAACATACTAGTATTTTCTACAGATAAAATTGAACAAAGCCATCAACCAAAAAACACACTTCTTTATGAATTGAGGACATTATATTTAAAATTAACAAAGTAAAAAAATTAACTAGTGAGTAAAGGTGTTCATGCCTTCATTTTGTGCAGATGTTGATGGCAGGCTGGGTTTTGAAATATTAGGAAAGTATTTTAGGACACTCATTTTATTAGAAGACTCTCCTCCCTTCTTTCCATTTCCTGTAGTTGACATTTTTACCTATATGAACAAAAGAATAACATGAACAAAGAACATCATTTTTAAATATGAAATAATAGGTATAAAAGAAAACTACTGCTAGAGACAACAAAATCTATGACTATCCCATGAATGTTGTTCACAAGCAGAATAAACCTCCTTATTGAGTGTCAATTAATAAAATAAAAAATGAAATTTAATGGTAAAAGAAGCATACAAATAAATTGAGTCACCTTCTACCAATCGCCTTCTTTTAGTTGCCTTCAGCTAGTCACCTACTATCAGGCATCTTCTATTAGTTGCCTTCTGCCAGTCACCTTCTGTTAGTCACTTTCTATCAGTCACCTTCTATTAGTCACATTCTATCAGTTGCATTCTATCAGGCGTCTTCAGTCAGTCGCCTTCTCCCAGTTGCCTTCTGTCAGTCACCTTCTAGTAGTCGCCTTCTGTTAGTCACCTTTTATTAGTCACCTTCTGCCAATCACCTTATCTCAGTCACCTTCAGTCAGTCACCTTCTCCCAGTCGCCTTCTATTAGTCACCTTTTGTTAGTCACCTTCTGCCAGTCGTCTATAGTTAGCCACCTTTTGCAAGTTGCCTTCTTCCAGTCACCTTCTGCCATTTGCCTTCTACCATTCGCCTTCTACCAGTCACATTCTTCGATCACCTTTTGCCAATCGCCTTCTACCAGTCACCTTCTATTTTTCACCTTCTGGTAGTCACCTTCTATCAGTATCCTTTAGTCAGTCGCCTTCTGCCAGTCACCTTCTGCTAGTTGCCTTCTTCCAGTCGCTTTCTACCAGTCGCCTTCTATCAGCCACCTTCTGCCAGTTGCCTTCTACCAGTCACCTTCTCTGGTTGCCTTCTGCCTGTCGCCTTTTGTCAGTCACATTTTCCTAGTCGTCTTCTATCAGTCATCTTTTCCTAGTCACCTTCTATTAGTCGCCTTCTGCCAGTCGCCTTTTGGCAGTCGTGGATTCTGGTTTTGTCAGTACTCTACTTTGTATTTCTCACTATCCGAAAAAAATATTGTAATTGTATGGGAGTCATTGTCAGGTTTAGCTATATATAATGGGGTACAAGGGGCGATTTGGGTAGGATATTTCTTATTTTAAATAAATTTAGTGCAAAAATTGGGCGGAAAACCTTATGACAACGGAGTGAATTTACCCTAAAAAAAATTAGATCCCAAAATTTTTGGGCAAACGGGCCTACCTCTATGGTCCCAAAATTGCAAAATTGACATTTTGGAAATCCGAATATTCATGCTAAATTACGAAATTCGCCACTAAGCAAAACCCTGATGACCACATTTTGTATAAAAGGCAGGCCATTTTTGAGACAAAGGATTCATGAATTATTTTATTTCTTTTGTACTTCATAATTTATAAATAAATTTTTTGAGTTTTCTTTTATTTATTTATTTATTTTTTATTATACTAGAGGAATAGATAACACACTACAATTTTCTACGTTTCTTCGTGGGTTCTAATCTCACTCTTTGTCTCCACAATAACCTCCAGTTACATTGGGGTAAACCTTTTACGTATCCAATGATGTTGATGTGACATACCCACTGGTACTACAAGGCTTGAGGGATTGGAAACCTAGTTTTCTTGCTTCTACAAAAGTGTTTTGACCGTTGAACCAAGCCCTCAGACCCCTGAGTGTTCTTTTATTCGCATGGACTAAAGGAGTGATTTTTATGTAACCAATCACGAGAACCATCTACGGGAGCTTGGGCCCACTTCAGTTAGTAATACTCCCCAATTTTATTTATGTTATTTATTTTCAGTTGTGTGTTTCTGCAATTTAATTTCAGTTGTTTGTTTATTTTATACATTTTCCTTTCACAAATTTAATTCAAATTTTATTTCTATTATTTTCATTCTGCAGTTTATGTTATTTATTTATTGCACGTTTGTTTATCCACTTTATTTAATGTATTAGTTTTACAAAAGTTTGGTTAAAATGCAACTACATGAACAAATAATTCCTCCATCAAAATGCTAGGCATACAGGGACTCATTACCCACACTATAGACATATACTGTGCATGACACTCAAAGTTTATGAACTCTCATATTCATAATTAAATGGAAATAAAATAACCGTTTTATGAAACATCATTTTCTGCTCACCACACCCTACAAATTGCCTAAGTTACATGAAAAAGAAATAGAGAAAATAAGGGAAGAGATACCTGAGATGAATGCAATAGTATAAAAAGGAAAATCAACAAGGAAGAAATCCTAGATGGTTTTAGAAAATAAGGGTCATAAGAAAATTAAAAGGGTTACTCCTAAGGAGTTGGAAGCCCTTAGGGTATTGGAATTTTCTAATCAAACTTTCAAGTGCAGGACTTGTGTAACAACTACAAAAAAAAATAGCAACCCTCTATTCCCTCGTCATAATATAAATCATAGGAGAAGAGAGCCATTCCCAACTCAATATTAGGAAGGATAATAGAGTAAAGAGGGATAAAAATCACCAAAAATTATAGCAATGGAAAAACAATTATAGCCTACATCTTTTGAGGCCATGCCACCTTCAGATTTGGGAGGAAGCTCCCAAGGAGTACATGTATCACAACCTCCTATGTTCATCCCAAAAACAAGATAACTTAACAAGCCTAATGAATATGATGAATATTTTGAGCACTTGGGCCTAGAAAGGGCTAAGATGATCATTTGGGATTTACAAACTAGATTCAAAGTAATTGAAAATCTATTGTAGAATAGGAAAAAAGAAATTGATCAGTTCCAAGATTAGTTGGTTGAGGTAAGAACCAGGTTGAGGATGGTGTATCTCCTAACCTTAAAGGTATATCTATGTTGATTTGAGACCCTCTAAAGGAAATCCCCCTGTAAACCTTAGCAGATGTAGAGCAAAGATCTAAATAGGGGATGAACCTCAAGAGTGGATGATACAAAGGACTCATTGAGGCATGAGGACATACCTCCAATTAGATTGGGGGGAGTGACAAGGCACAAAAATACCTCATTTTTTACAACCTCTTATCACATTTTTGCACTATTAGGATATGCTTTGCTTTAGTATCGCACTAAGTTATGTCGTTAAATAGGTTAATTAGAAGGAAATACTAGCTTAGATAGATAGATTAAATTCATATACTAAGAAATATAATAAAATTCTATTTTTTGTAGATTTATGTCAATATTTTATCATAAAAATAGGGTTATTAAGTTTTTGTATACAAATAAGAATTTTGGGCAAGCTTGGTATTTGGTTTTGGGTTCATTTCATGCTAGAAATTGTAACTAAAACAAGAGATAGACTATGCTCATATAGTTAGTGCCAAATTTGACTGTGTTTGCCTAGAATTGGAAGGAGTAATATTTTGCTAAATAAGACAATTATAGTTTGGTGTCAGAGACGACTGTAACCCGGTATCATATTATGAGCATGTTGAATTTCTACATGGCTAAAGCAGGTGGTTGGAGACACAATTTTAGCACTTTATAGTTGACATGGCATAAGAGGACAAAGAATATGACTGATAGTAAATACTAGCTTAGTTAGATAGAGTAAATTCATATGCTAAGAAATATAATTAAATTCTATTTTTGTAGATTCATGTCAATGCTTTGTCATAAAAATAAGGTTATTAAGTTTTTGTATACAACTAGGAATTTTGGGCATGCTTGGTATTTGGTTTTGGGTTCATTTCATGCTAGAAATTGTAACTGAAACAAGAGATAGACTATGCTTATATGGTTAGTATCAAATTTGACTACATTTACCTAGCATTGGAAGGAGCAATATTTTGCTAAATAAGACAATTATAGTTTGGTGTCAAACATGAATGTAACCTGGTATTAGATTATGAGCATGTTGAATTTATACATGGCTAAAGAAAGTGCTTGGAGACATAGTTGTAGCACATTATAATTGATATGGCATAAGAGGATAAAGGATATGGCTGACTATCACCCAAAAAGCATCAAATCATTGTTAAAATCCCATTACGCTAATTTGGTCAAACCACTTTTGACCAGTTGTAATAGTCAGATATAATTTGTTATAGTTGGCAATAGGTTAGGGCAAAATACAAAAGATCTAGATCTTACATATAGGACTTAGTAACTATTTGATACTAAATTTTTCCTATCTCTAAACATTCCAATGTGGTAGTTAAGGGTCAAGCAAGCCTATTTGATAAATTGACTGCTAAATGTAACCATTTTTGTCCGTATTTGCTAATTTGGAATATTTTCTTAGTGGCTACATATATGTTGTTATAACTTACATATCTATGGAGGTAGGAGAGGGCCTTGTCCTCTCTATTATAAATAATACTAGCAACTTAGGACTTGCATAAAGGAAAAAATCATATTTTTATGCTATTGAATTTTTGCTACAACTTGTAAAGAATATTTTTTTTGTTCAAAATCTGCAATATAAGTAATGATCTAATTTGTTGTTAAACTTCATTCTTGTGAGTTTATATGAGTTGTTATTCCTTCTACATTTTTGGGAGCAAGTTACCACTCCTAGTAAGGTAGAAGGTACCTTTTTCTTGTTTTTATTTGCTGCAAATTAGATTAGTTTGCTATCATTTTAATTGTAATTTATGATAGTCGTTTAACTACATTATTTTATCTCCCAAGAGGACTAGTTAGCTATGTTATTTTCATATTTATGTTGTTGTAGTTTAGTATGAATACTTAGTCATTTCATGCTTAGTTTATTTTATATTATTTTATTTACTTTTCAGCTACCATCAAGTGTGTTTGTTATAATAAGCTCTTTCATTTTAGTTGTAGTTATTTTCATTTATGCTTTCTAAATTGTTGTAGCATAGAGAGCCAATACCAATCCTTACCTTAGATATTTTCTAGTGCATATTGCCTATAGGATATCACTCCTAGTTTTATAAATTAAAAATTACCTTGGTAAAGTTTGGTTTTGATGACACCCATCAACAACTTGCCATCTGAGGTCTTAGAAGACTCCAAATTTGATAACCCTAGATCCAAAGACCTCAAGGCTTCCAACTATAGTTGTAAAAGGATTTTGGTTATAGAATAGAGAAGAATGCATGGATATTCTATGTAGTATTTTGAAGGGAAACATCCCTCACCCCAACCTATAAATAGGTATATAATTTCATTGTAAAGGTATTGGTATTTATATACTCATACCTCATATTTGTCCTTATGAGCTCTTCCTTTCACTCCTCGAGTTGTATGAGCAAGGCTTGAACCTTAAGCTGTTATTTAAGAAGCAACGGTCCTCTTTAGGTTGTATCCATTGTGATTATCTTGGCACATGAATAATGTATTATGCATAATTAAGTGTATCCAAATCCTAGCTATTACACTATGGTGAATGTGTTTAATTCTATCTTATTCATGTGGTTAGAAGGGGAACCTTGATCTTGGCACATTTTCCTCATTGCTTATGTCTTTACTTTTTTACAAATTTACTTTCCTACAAGTTATTTTCCTATTTTTATGCTTTTTATCATTTTATTTATTACTTTTTCTTTCCTTGCACCCCAAGAAAAGCAATCCTAATCCTACAAGGTCTAAAAGCACATGAAGATCAAATACAATGAGGATCCAACCTTAGTTAAAAACCCTAGAGGTTGCCCCATAAACATTCGATTCACCTATGGTGATTTTTGTTGTGTCACTCTATGCAAGGTATGGGTATCCTAGGTACAATGAGCTATTGCCCTAACAAGCTAGAACATATAGAGATTATAATAGTCCATTTGGCATGCATAATGGGATGAGATTTTATGTTTACCCCATAAAAATTATAGAAGACTCATGACTTTGACCTTGATGAATTTCATGGTCAATCTACTTATAGTGAAGCATCAAGAGATTCATCTGGCAACTCTTTTAAAATAAAAGACTTTGAAGATGTCGTTTGACAAAGTTAGACTAAGATTTTGGTGGGGATCTCTATCCCTTGGGCTTTTTGAAGCATTAACTCCCCACTTGGCAACTCTATTATCAAGATAAGGGCCTAGAAATATATATGTGAAAGGCCTTTGCCTAAGATAACCAGAGCCTTTTCCTGAGATAATAAACAAGAGTTGGTATCTTCCTTAAATTAAAGAGCAAGGAGGAGGAACCAATGAAGCAACATGGCAATTCTGCTAAAACAACCAAAAAGGTTTTTGACATGGAATGATATAGGTCTTTTGATCCTACCTACTCCACTTGTTATATGGGGATCCAATTCCTACTTTAACACTCAAGTCCCTACCTTATTTATTGAGATAAGATGCTATCACCCCAACATATAATTTGCACCACTTGGTGAGCTTGTGTGTGGTGCATTTTATTAAGAAAAAATATAGAGCCCTAAGGCTACTAGTGACCTCTTTTAGAGGGAAAGCTCATGAATGGTACATTAGCCTCAATCCTCAATCACTCAAAAGTTAGAACCATCTAGGAGACCTCTTGATAATAAGGTTTAGAGAGAAGGTAGATGTGGCGTCTCTCCTAGAGTAGCTCACAACCATCAAAAGGGTACCTATAGAGATAATGGATGATTTCAACATCCAGTTCCATAAGGCTTGGTAGAGGCTTCTTGAAAAGATCTGACCTCCTCCGAGTATGGCATTTATCTACTACTTGAAAGCTTTTAATTCTAAAATTTCCATGATGGTCAAGTCTAAGGGAGGGAAATCATTAATAAAGCCTATGGTATAGCCATCCAAGATAAAAAGGATCTAATCCAATTAGTGAGGCTAGTTCCTAGACCACCTCCACCATTGTTTCCCTTCGTATAGCTTTTACATCACCTCACTCCAACCATCCAACCTATCATCGGTATGATTACTCCTACGACAAGCTCAGGGTAAGATTAAAATTTTGATCCTTATGTTCCTAAACTTGATTGAATGTGGAATATGATGAGGACTTTATCCAATGATATCATAGCCCTAGAAAGGTAGTAGAATGATCAAAGGTTTCCTACCAAAACTACCTAAAGCCTCCTTTCCAATAGGGAAATCAAAGTGTTTGATTACCTCCAAATGGATATCAAAAGCCTTCACCTCTGACCAATAGAAATCCTAGTTAGTCGTAGGCTCTGATTTAGTAGATAGTGCCCATGCCAGTCCTAATCTAACAAATATCTTCAAACCTAATCAAGGACTTGGTCACTATGCAAAATACTTATGTTGAAGATCGTAGTGGATGATGCTATTCTAATCCTAACTGTTACCCTTCTAAATTTCACATCAAGAACAAATCTCAAGCAGTCAAAATGATGCTATCTAGTCATAATATCATCCCATTTTCATAGTTGAGATCTAAAATGCTAAGTTTGAAACCTATCGCATAACCTTTGACTATTTCATCGATTATCAATTTTTTCAGTTCTTGAGTAGACCTTTGTCACTTAGGATGAAGCAAAAGTATATGTTGTTTCAGATGAAGTATACCCCTTAAACTATGGGAGACCAAAAGTCTAGTTGAACTACATCACCAAGGCTAAGAGGAAGGCAATTATAGAGGAAGGGAGGTCTAGTTCATTAGACTATTAGACCCCAAGGTAGAGAGGTGGACATTTGAAGTGCCTTGATATGTACACCTCCATAAGATAGACAGGCCTAAATAGTTTCTTATCTTGCAAGGACATCCTTGGTCCCTCCAAAGTAGCCTACCACTGATCCACAAAGGCATCCTCCAATTAAAGAAAGGTCCAGGCCTTCAATAACATCAAGAACTATATCAAAGGCTCCTTCCATTATATCCTTTAATGTAGTGGAGCATCTGAGGAAGTCCACCATAGCAATACCTCTCTAGGATGTCCTCTCTATTCTAGAGTAGATGAAGTATTTGGAAGAGGCCCTACAAAAGTAGAAAGAATTGGGAAGAGAAAATACACTTGTTGTCTTACAAGTATCCAAACCAGACCTAGACACTATTACTATGAGTTAGACCATAATTTACCCTCCTAATAAGGAAAATGGTGAATTTTCCATGGGAAGGGAGTAGTCTAAAGCCAAATTATCCAAAGTTCCCTTAGATCAAGACACAATTGAAGAAGGGGGCCCTTTTTTGGAAGGGATTTTTGAGAAAATGAGGATAGGAACATACTTGATTTAAGAAGAGAATTCCCATATACCTAAAATACTGGGAGGAAAATATGTTGGAAGTGGCATGTGAAGGTTGTACTTTGACGAAGCTAAGAGCAAAAGGAAAGTTACCACTGGTGTTTTCTTGGTATCACTAATAGGAATAAAAATGTTGTGATATTACAAATTATAGTTCAACTACATAAATAATTTAGTAGAGTATGAGGTCTTGGTACTTGACCTCCATCTAACCCAAAAAATGTTCATCAAAATATTACAATTATTTGAAGATGTGGAGCTAATAGTCAAAAAAGTAAGGCCCCAATATCTAGCCAAAAATAGGCTAATGAGAGCTTACAAGTATCAAGTGTAGGAATTTATAGAGTTCTTTGATGTAACTATCAAAGTTCCCTAAGGCTCAAAATATAGATACATATTGCATGGTTGTCATAGGGTCATAATTTAATCCCATGGATGACCTGATCCAAAATGAACATGTAAAAATGATTATTAGGTCAGTCATTCCAGACAATGAGACCCTTTGGAAGGTATTTAACAACAATGAACACATTGTACAATATATCTAATAAGAGTCAAAAATTGTTGGAAATATGGATCCCTAGGTTGAAGAAGCGTATTCCAATTAGATTATACAATCCAATTAGTTTCCTAAAAGACTCATCACATAGAATCTCATTTTGATCCAAATGACCACTTCAGGGGAAAAAGAGGCATGACCACTAATAAAGGGATTATTAAGAAATGGAGGTTTCCCTGGGAGAAATGTTGAAGATGGAAAAGGTTGTGACAATAGCAGAGAGGCAAACCCTTATACATATTTTCCAAAAGTACAATGGTATAATGGAATAGAGCTACAAGGATTTAAAAAGGTATGATTAAAAAATTATTCAACACACTATCAACTTGCCCCAAATACAAATCTAGTGAGACAAAAATAGAGGCTCATCAACCCTAAAATAGAGACCCTCATAAGGAAGGATTTGGATAAGCTAATATATTCAAGAATAATATACCCCAACCAGCACACCATGTGGGTCTCCAACCTAGTGCTAGTAAGGAAGAAGCATCAAACTATGTGTTTACTTTCAAGACTTGAATAAAGCTTCATTAAAGGATTGCTACCCACTGTCCTCGATGGATAAAATCTTGTAGATGGTAACCAGCTATGAGAGGTTGTCCATTTTTGATAGTTTTTTGGATACAACCAAATGTGGGTAAAAGATGAGGACTAGCACAAAATGACTTTCAACACCAAATAGGGAACATTTTCTTACTAAAGAATGTTTTTTGGATTTTATAATATCGATGCAACATTATAGAGAGACATGAATATCACTTTCAAAGGGTTGATTAACAAAACCATATTGATATATATTGATGACTTAATTATCTTCTCAAACCAAAAAAGAAATCACATGGCACACCTAGAAGAAGTTTTCAAGTAATGCTAGGAATTTGATATTTTTCTAAATCCTAAAAAATGTATTTTTGTGTCCCTTAGGGTAATTTTCTTGGGCATGTTGTTTCCAAAAAAAATTCACCATATAGAGAGTATTCAGGCCATCACCAGGCTTGCACTAATCCAACATAAAAAGGCTCTCGAGTCTTTCTTAAAATAGATAAACTTTGTTAAGAGATTCATTCTAGAGTTTTCTAGCATTGTTAAGCTAATGACCCTTATGCTTAAGAAGGATCAAACATTTAGGTGGATGGAGGAAGTAAAGAAAGTGTTTGAAGGAATCAAGGGAGTTATAGTGAAGACACTGATGCTAGAAAATATTGATTTCAATAAAGAATTCATCATGTCCTTTGGGTGGAATCAAACATCGTTTCCATACTCAGCCAAAAGGGTGATGATTAGAATGAACACTTGATTACTTTTTTCATGCAAAATTTGAAGGGCTACTAATAAAGATATAACTTTGTCAAAAAATAGTTATGCACTCTAATAAAGGTGTTGAAGAAGTTTAAGCACTTGGTTTCCAAAAACAAGATCCTGGTATATGTCATCCACTCAAGAAAAAATAAGTATAGAATGAGGGTAGGATTAGTGAAAATAGGGTAGTATGGATTACCAGTATACTAGAGTTCACCATAAATATCAAGTCCATTAAGATAGTCATATGAAGGGCCCTATGTTAGAAGATGATGGAATATGTGGCTAATAGAGAAATGGATGGGGATCTATACCTTGTGAATGATTAAGGAGAGGAACCATATTTGATAGACCAATAATTTAGATATATGCAATTAGGATAATATCCACGTATATTAGAGAAATCCTAGAGGTAATATTTCTAACTTTAAAATGCCCACTTTGTCTTGATAAAGGTATCCTATTATGATAAAATTGTATGGCATCCTCTTAGATGCATCGAGATAGATTAGACTCAACGGTTGCTCATTGAGTTTCATCAAGGATTCTATGCAGATCATTTGTTAGCTCAAACCTCCACCACCAAGATCATGAAATCTGACTATTATTGGCCCACTATGTTCACAAATGGTTATCAATGGGTGAGAAAATGCAATGATTGCAAATTCTTTGTTACAAGAAAGATAAATATGCCACTTCCCTTAGAGCTTATAACAATCAATGAACCAGTTTCCCAATGGAGGTTGGATTTCATTGGCATGATCAACCTCCTATCAAGTGAAGGAAATAAGAGGATTCTCACTACCATTGACTACTTCATTAGATGGATCAAAGTGATACCATTGAAGGAGGTGACTAAAAAGGTAATAATTGATTTCTTGGAAGATATCATTACCTGGTATGGTGTTCCTAATACGATCATCACTGATAATGCTAAAGCATGCATGGGAGTGAAGATAACTCAATTCACTCATCATAATGACATATATCTAAAGGCTACCTCAAACTACTAACCCCAAGGAAACAGATTGGTTGAATCCACCCACAAAAGTTTGATTAAAATCTAAAAGAGTCAAATCCAACAATCAAATGTAGTGGCACTTACATATCAGAGGGGCCTTATTGGTTTGATATAATTGCATCTAAAAAGGTGATAGGTTGCTCACCTTATACATTAGTTTATGGTAGGGAATCTAGACTCTCTGTTTCAATGGAATTACCATCCTTGTAGCTACTTCACCAACCAAATATCTAGGAAAATGATGTTATGATAGTAAGAATAGGGGAATTGCCCAGAGTTGAGGAACAAAGCAAAATCATACAAAAAAATTTATGGAGGCATAAAGGAGTGCCTAAATCTTGGTTTGATAATAAAATGACTCATCAAAACTTTGAAGTTGGTAATTGCATGCTCAAATGGGATGAAGATAGAAGCAATATAGGATGCCATATGGAGTAGCCCCTATGTCATCACTGCTTGCAAGGACAAAATGCATTTGAGTTGGGAATAGTAGATGGAGATGTCATGTCGATTCCTATAAATAAAATCTACCTAGAGGGATATCCTTGAATTTTTATTAGAAAAAGAGAGAAGAGAGAGAAGGAATATATATATATATATATATATATATATATAATGTGCTATTTTGTAAAGTGTAATTTTTGTTGCAAAAAGCATTCGATAAAAATAAGGCTCAAAAGCCTAGGCGATTGGGAACTGTGAGTAGTCAAAGCTGACAAGAGACCCAAAATCAAAGAGGGAACACAATCCAAAGCAAGGGTTGTCATTGGATCAAACCAACACACAAGGAAAATGTCTATAATCACACTAATGGGTGATCCTACGAAGGAGATAATATCAAAGCATAAAGGATGCAAGCATAAACTCCAAAATGATAGTTTCTTGAGATTAATTCCAGACACCAAATCCTAGCCATTTGCCTTCCATCTTAGCCTTCCACATTTTCCACCACCAAATCCTAGCCAATTTGACCACTATTCCTATTTTCCCACCATTTTCGATCATTATTCACATTTATTTTTATATATTCAAATATAATATTTTATATTATATTTTAATATATATTTAATAAATATGTATTTTAAGTGAATTAATCCCAGCCATCCAATTTCATTTAATCTTGACCACCCATTTACATCAATCTGTGTCACACCCTAGATTTATTATCTACCCTTAGATGTGCTTTAATATCAGCCACATGATTAGTATCGTTGAAACCCTAGCATGCCCTAGGTTAGATTATAAATAGGAGCCATTTTGATGGCTCAACCCCTAAGTGCTTGAGTTTTTGAATTTTTTATTCCTTTGAGTTCTCGATTGCCCTAAGTTTGTGAGTTCTTTGAGTGCTTAAAATACTTAAGTACCCTAGGTCACCTCGCACCACTTTTGCCATCATTCTATCTCATCGTAACCTCCCATCGCCATCGCTATTCTTCCTCCCTCGTCGGATCTACTTCTGCAAAATCCTTCCTCTTAGACTCATGTGCCCATGGGCGTTTCCTACAGTAGCCAGGTACCTGCAGGTTTTTTATGCTCCCACTCTTGAAATTCCTCTAGCCTTTGGGTGATGCTAGGGCATCGTTGTACTGGTCCTCTGCATCAAATTTCTCACATCAGAACACATCACATAAGTAAAATAGATCTACTATTTGTTATTTTTATGAATGTGCTTTCTATTTTTGTTCACTATACTTGCAACATCTAGTTAGGATTTTATTATTGCATATAGAGGGCCTCACACTGTGGAGCCCTCACATATACTACTAACTATTTTCTATGTCATTGTGTGTAGATATGAAGGTGCTATATTAGAATCTAGAGTGGCCCAGCCTTGGATATCGAAAAGCCCACTCAACCTTATTAGGATCAAGATGCACTTGAAGACACCATGACCTTACTTATTAGGGTTTTGAAGAACCCTAAATTTGTTGTAATAATGTATCAAAAGGATTCAAGGATCCAAGCTTGTAAACAATGGAGTTTCTAGGCTCCCCCCATCAATAAATAATTTATTCTATTGTGCAATCTTGTGTTTCTTTGCAGTTCATTTTGTTCAAGCATTATTTGGGTGTTGTGTTTTGCATATTTCAAATGGTGATCATGGTGGGATAGCAAATACCAAATCATCTGACAACAAATACCGAATCATGACATACATTTTCCATGACTACATGTATAATATTATCGAAGACTATGTGGATGATCTATTGGCTAAATCCAAAACTCAACAAGAACATATTGATGTATTGGAGAAAGTTTTTGACCGACTCCTAGAGCATAATGTAAGGTTGAATCCCAAGAAATGTGTCTTTGGTGTTACCTCGGGCAAAATTTTAGGATTCATTATCTCTAAAAGAGGAATTGAGGTGGACTCTAATAAGTTCAAGGCTATCCTAGAGATGCCTCCCCCAACTAACTTAAAGGAATTACGTATTTTACAAGGAAATATTTAATCAATCCATCATTTTACTGTGCAAATTTCTAACAAATGTAGGCCATTCAATCACCTACTACAAAATGAGGTGCCATTCTCTTGGATAGATGAATGTCAAAAAGCCTTCAATGACATTAAGCAATACCTAGCTTCTCCACCAGTATTAGCTCCTCCTTGTCTGAGGACCCCATTTTATCTTTACATCTCAGCAACAAACTTTGCATTAGGAACAATTCTTACACAAAAGAATGAACAAAATCAAGAGCAAGTTGTCTACTACATTAGTCGAACATTGGTAAGCTATGAAACTAAATACGCTTATGTATAAAAAATATGCTTAGCAGTGGTTTTTGCCACTAAGAAACTTTGACATTATATTCTTAGCCACACAACTTACATCATAGCTAGAGAAAATCCTTTTTGTTACATGATATCTCGCACTTACAATAATACTCGCACTGCTAAATGGATAATTCTCCTTACGGAACTCAACCTGGAATTAATTAGCCAAAATTCTATTAAAGGACAAGTAATAAGCCATTCACCCTACCAATGGATGAGCTAATTAGATAATAAGCCTTGAGATTGGTAGGGTGAATGGAAAAACAACTACATAATCATTTTAACTTTAAGATTAATCCAATCTCATTAGGGTCAGTGGATCCTCCATTGCATATCATGGATCTAATTTATAATAAGTCTTTCAAGAAAGTCCTCATTGATATTGGTTCCTCTATCAATATTATCACCACTTCTCTCCATCGTTTGAACCTTCCTCCATATCACATCACCAAATCAATGACATACAATGTATTACTTGGAAGACCTTGTATGAGGGAAATTAGATGTGTCCCCTCCATTTTACATCAATGCTTGAAATATGTCCATGAGGGACAGGTACATTGCATACTAGCAGACGTCGAGCCATTTAAGTATTGCAATCTCATCTCAAATCCTTATAAGTCCATGCTCCCTTCCACTCATATTTTCCTATCGCTATCATCCAATCCATCCACCACTCTGCCAACCTCTTAATTAAAGGATCCCATTCCTAAAAATCTCCCCATCACCAAGCCTCAACCAACCATGATACCCTCATCATCATCATAAATGACTACATGCACATGTGATCATAGTCATTCCATGTCATCAACATAATTTCTATCCATGTCATCATCAGCCATTTTGTAGCCTTCCCAATCCAATCCATCTCCTTTGCCTAATTTCTCACAAGTCAAATTGATGGATTGTGAGATACCTCCATTTACACCCTTTCCTGATCCATTGCTTGACCATGATCCTCCCATATCATCCCAAGTCAAAATACATCTCACCAATCTTAGTATTTGTGAATATATGGTCGATGACATCACCATAACACCCCTCACCATCCCTAGTGCTACGGATTTTGGTCACCCACGTGACCAACCTTTAGCAATAGGAGCAATTTACAATATGGGTTCCAATCCAAATATCATTAACTTTGTATATGGAGGGATTGAATATTCATCAAGTCCAACACCCATAGAAGATCCCAAATAATAAAAACTTACCAATATTTCAAACATGTTGGGATTTCCATATTGATACTTCCACATTGTCAATTAGCAAGGCCATGGCCTAGGATTGCATGAATAGGGTGTGCATCAATCTATCGATGTTCCATATCAAGAGGTGCACGACCGCTCGGGTCTAGGTTTCCACCCACTTCCTACCATCTCTTGTTTTGAACAAGCCTTCCAAAGGCTTAACCTCAATTTAGGAGAAGAATCCCTCCATCCCAATAATTTTGATGAGGAAATCTATGAAGAATTTAAGCTTATGTCTATTATTTTAGATGAATCTGAAGAAGAATCAGAGCCCATCATTCCCCATACTGAACAAGATAATTTCTATCTCAACATGCTCCCCATCCATGAACCCATATTTTTCTTGCTTCTTCCATAAGAACAAGTCGCCCCTACCGGTGAACCACCGCTTACATTTCATTAATCCATTCCATAAGCCAACTTGTAACATATGTACATAATTCAAAACAATGGTTATCACTACTACATAAAAAAATCAATAAAAAAATAAAAAAACATGTTTACTTTCTTTGCATTACATATGTAAATATACCATTTAATAAAATATGTTTTATGTTGCTTATTGTTGTTTAGGTTAACCAAGCTCCTAGTATCAATTCCTAGGTTCCATCCATTCCATCCAATATTGTCCATATTAATCATAATTCAACATGAATTCTATTGATTTATTCACCCCGCTCCGTAATCCATATGATCCGGTTAAACCAATTCCAATTGACATAAGCCTTATTGATATGGACCGGATTTTCTCACCTCCAACCTTTATCGAATTTGTCTTGTCAGAGGAACTATTAAGGGCTTCTGCCAACTACATTACTCCCTCCCCTCTGCCTTCACCTTCACCTTCACCTTTGGATCCTAAGGTTTTATAGGTAGATATAGATGAGGATAAGCCAAAAGAGTTTTATGACATCTTAGATGATATTCATCTGATCCCTACACCCCATCAGCTTGAGGAAGGTTCCCACATGTCTATTGAAGATACTATCAATGTGGAACTTAGTTAAGACAAATACAATCCCCAAATAGTCAAGCTTGAAAATTTTTTATCACTCGATGAACAAGAGCAATTTATTGCTCTCCTCAAGAGGAAAAAGCATATTTGCATGGTCATACAAGGACATGCCCAGTGTTAACCCTAGTTTGGTTGTCCACAATCTCACCTTATAGCGTGATGCTAAGCTGGTCAACTAAAAAATTAGGAGAATGCATCCTACTGTGGCCCTCTTGGTAAAAAAAAAGCTTCAAAAACTCTTAAATGTGAACTTCATAGTTTTTATCAACTATCCTTAGTGGCTCTCAAACATGGTACCCGTTCGTAAGCCTAACGAGTGATACATGTATGCACTGACTTTTGAGATCTTAAAAAAGTGTGTCCTAAGGATGACTTGCCTCTCCCAAGCATTGATACTCTTGTCGATACCTGCACTGGCCATGAAATGCTTTCACTCATGGATGATTTTTCAGGATACAACCAGATTTGAATAAATCCTGATGACCAACACAAAACAACATTCACTACACATTGAGGAACTTTTCGTTACAAGGTGATGCCCTTTGGCCTCAAAAATGTAGGTGCTACTTATCAACGTGCCATGACATACATTTTCCATGACTACATGTATAATATTATCGAAGACTATGTGGATGATCTCTTGGCTAAATCCAAAACTTGACAAGAACATATTGGTGTATTGGAGAAAGTTTTTGATCTACTCCTAGAGCATAATGTAAGGTTGAATCCCAAGAAACGTGTCTTTGGTGTTATCTCGGGAAAAATTCTAGGATTCATTATCTCTAAAAGATGCACTGAGGTGGACCCTAATAAGCTCAAAGCTATCCTAGAGATGCCTCACCCAACTACTTAAATGGATTGTGTAGTTTACAAGAAAATATTCAATCAATCCATTGTTTATTATGTAACTTTCTGATAAATGTAGACCATTCAATCACCTACTACAAAATGGGGTGCCATTATCTTGAATAGATGAATTGCAAAAATCTTTCTATGACATTAAGCAATACCTAGATTCTCTGATAGTCTTAGATCCTCCTCGTTCATGGGTCCCATTTTATCTTTACATCTCAAAAATGGACTTTGCATTAGGGACAATGCTGACACAAAAGAATGAACAAAATCGAGAGCAATATGTCTACTACATTAGTTGAACAATGGTAAGCTATGAAACTAAATACGCTTATGTCAAAAAATTATGCTTAGCAGTGGTTTTCACCACTAAGAAACTTTGACATTATATGCTTAGCCACACAACTTACGTCATAGCTAAAGAAAATCCTCTGCGTTACATGATGTCTCATACTTACAATAATACCCACACTGCTAAATGGATAATGCTCCTTACAAAATTTGACTTGGAATTCGTTAGCCAAAAGTCCATTAAAGGGCAATTAATAGCCATTTAACTTGTGAAATCTCCACTACCTAGTGATAATCCCTTGATTATTGAGCTCCCAGATGATTCGATATTTTTTGTCACTGAACAAGAAGAATATATCATTTTGGAGGAAGACGTCGATATCACATTATTCTTTAATAGCTCTAAGTGCACAAAAGGTCAAGGTGCTGGAGTCATATTTCACACACCACAAGGGGTACCTATTCCCTTGTCAATCAAACTAGACTTCCAATGCACAAACAACACTGCAGAGTATGAAGTCTTAATATTAGGTATTCAATCAGCTATAGCTATGAGCATTAAGCGTATTAGGATATTTGGTGATTCTCAACTTGTTATAAAGCAAATCAACAAAGAATACCAATGCAAAGAACCTACCATTAAGCTTTATCATGAAGTAGTAATGAAGTTTCTCTCTAAGTTTGATTGGTATGTGTAGACATCTAAAATGCATCATGTCGAGGGTGACTACTCATATGGACATGCTACAAGACCATATGGAGGATATTGGATAGACTCCAATATAGAGCAGTTGTTCTAACCACTCAATTTAGGCA
Source organism: Wollemia nobilis (assembly GCA_028583015.1). Classification (NCBI taxonomy): domain Eukaryota; kingdom Viridiplantae; phylum Streptophyta; class Pinopsida; order Araucariales; family Araucariaceae; genus Wollemia; species Wollemia nobilis. Next base: position 11,652,883 of record JAQPPZ010016890.1, read on the forward strand.
TTTTGGCTTAATCAGTCTGAAATGCAGCCCAGACCTACAGTCTCCAGTCTAAACCATAGTTGACACCTATGGTATGCAGTCTTGACCACAACTATGACCTATGGTCTTAACTGAAGTTTAGTTAGGCCTTCCATCCGAGCCAAATTGGTTGGAATGACCAAAAGATCTAGAATAAGGTAGTTGAAGGATGAAATATTCCATAGGCTTCCATCCCAACTATCCTAACCACCCTTCTTGGTCTTGGCTTCTCCATGAAGCCACCCCTAGCCCTAGGGGCATGCTATAAATACCACCTCCAAATGGGAAGAAAGGGATAAGCAAGCATTGGATATTTGAGTAGTGAAGCCCTGGCGAATTGTACACTGAAACTGAGTATACTAATAGATAGAGCTATTGCACTTAATCCCCGAACCTTTTGCCAACATTCATGATGAATTGCATTATGGATGCCCTAGGTACCTAGGAAGATCAAGAAACACAAATCCAGGAAAACTAAGGACCTTCACATCAAATTGACCTTAAAATCAGTCTGAGGACAACAAAGGCAACCCTTGAACATCAATTTGGACAAGGAGATCAAGCGCACTGCCCCTAATTTTGAGAGCAAACCTATCAGAGGTCAAACCATGACTTTCAGCCATGGTTCACAGTGCAGACCACTCACCAGAGCTACGATTTACAATAGGTGACATATCACCTTACTATTTTCATTTTTGTCCGGTTAAATAGGTTAGATTAATCATTTCTTAGGTGTAATTGTAGTTTAGAAGAATTCTGACTGTAGGAATTAGCTTAGAATAGATAGGTCATGATTTGCATTAATTAGGACATTTATGGATCTTTTATGCACCTCTATGCTTCTATTTTGTTATATGATCCATGCATTATTTTTCTAACGATGTCCTTTATGCTACATTACAAATATTGATTCAATTAGCATAGTTTAAAGGTTTTCATTATGTTTTTTTGGTCATTGGTGTAAATGGCATTATCATGTATGTTTCCTTGAAGGGCCTCATTATGAGAGGCTATCTATCTTTTTGATCATGTGCTATTGTTTCTTGATCATAGGAAGACAAGTACAAGAGGAGTCCATATCATAATCCTTCCACATCGCGAAGAAGGGGGTCAACTCCACCCCAAGGTAGTTTGCGACTAGTCAAAGGGAAATATTAATGCACCTACCCTATTGAGGGCATTGGCAATTGTATAAACTGTATCATCATTCAAGTGACCCTAAGAGGGGCATATTTGTAACAAATATTCATTCATAATAAAATATAAGAAATATCATTTTGTTGAATTTATGCAATGTGTCAAGCTTTTACGCTTTTATGATGACTATAGACTAATACAGTAGATAGAAGCATGTTTTTTGGTTATGTCAGAAGGTGATCACAGTGGAAATCCGTATTTGTAACCCCTTAGTGCTGACATTTTTGAGTTTTCTTATCTCAGGTGCTAATCGTAGCTAACAACTATGATTATTTGTTGGCCCGCAACTTTCACCTGCGGTTCACACTGCAGCCCGCAGACTAGAGCTGTGGTTTATAGGAGAAGGCATAGACAACAGAGAAACCACTTGGCATCAGATTAGGAGCTGAGGTAGGCTCTATTTTTATTCTATGTTATGTATTTTATTTTCTGTGTTTTTATAGTGAGCTTTAAATCGATTGCAAATTAGGTACACTAAAAAAAAAGGGGGGTGAATGAATAGTCCTAGTTTGTTTTCGCATTCCTTCCATTAGAAAGGCACTGCTAGGAATATCGGACCTTTGATTGTAGTATACCCTAGAATACAGTGACCTTGATAAAAATTGAGTGGTCGTTTGCATGTTTGAGGTCCAATTAGAGGCTAGGTCATCGTAATCGCATTGTCATAACATCATGTAGGACATAGCATGCATAGCTTTCTGAATTTGAAACGTTCCTTTTCTTTTTATGCATATCATGTAGGAATGATCATATGAATGATTTTTTATGCATTTGTCTTTATGCAAAGTAAAATGAACCACACACACCACGTTTTATGTAAACATTAGTGGTGTTGGGCTCTCACGTTCAACCCATTTTATTGAGACCAACAATGGTTGTCATTACCATTTGGTTGACTCATTTGAAATTGTATTATCGGGACCCACTCGTTGCTAAGGTCGATCCAAGAACTGTCCTATCTGTGCAAAATAGCACACACTCATATTTTTAAGAGCGTATCGATGTGCACGATGTGCTGGGTGAGGGTTGGTAGTACCTATGCTACCTCATTGAGTATGGACTTCATTCCCATATTCGACTTGTGTGAGTATATAGGTGAAAGCTAATTAAACTAAGAATAAAATCCAATGATTTTGCAAAACATGCAAGAGTTTCTCATACTGATACAACACATTTTGAAACAACATCAAACAGTTTAGGGCTCATTTTAAAATTTAAAAATAAGATAAGCATCATTGTATACCTTGTTTGATAATAAAAGATACATCTAGATGTTAGATATGCTATGGTGGATACATGGGATGGTCGACAAAGGTGCAAGCCTGAATCCAATGACCAAGCCCTAACCGATTCATAAATACACGTTTCTAGTCCTCAACCACATGAGAAAACCAAACGATGTTCAATGAGCATTATAGAAGACAACTCAACACGAGGGTATCCCATTGAGTTTACCCCTGATAGACTAGCATCAGTACATTCTGTTAGACATAGATTAGAGCATGGAGCTTCTCAGCCTAAGGGTGCTCCACTCGGAAGCCATTATCAAGATCGTAGTGCACGTGCATCCAACCAAAGAGTATGTTGTGCAGGGGACCAGATTGGTACCCATTCACACTAAGTCTATAGGGTGTACTATACCCCCACCTTCTGAGTATAGAAGGAATAAATATCTATCCATTCAGAGGCAAGTAGACAAGCTCCCTGCTGAGTGTAAGTCTACCCATACTCTCATGCGTACTATAGCATGCAATATCACCATAAATATGTCGAATGTGAGAGCTAATGAAACACCACCCCATGAGAGGTGGAGGTCTAGATAGCTAGATGGTCTAGGTAGTGTGTTAGAGCAGCTAGGCTACAAGCCTTCGGCTCCGCCCACTCGTGCTTTGAGTGAGCATAACGGGAGCACCATTAGAACTATTGGAGAGCATGGAGAGGCTTCTAAGGTCCCTCATGTCTCAAATCCACCATCCATGCATGGTGGCATGTAGCACAAGACATAACACGATACCTGTCATCTTCACAGACAGAGGCAAAGGTACAATACATTAGTTCGATGGGTACATAACCCACAAGGTCACTCGTACAGAGCAAGCATACCAAATGCCTTTGACGACTGACCAGGTCAAAATATCATATCGAATGGCCTTTGAACAGAAACACCAACTCCTCAAAGATCAATTGGAGGATGCTTGCCTAGAGAGGTAGCATATTGAATATGAAGATCTTCAAGCACAGAGGCTCACTAGATAGAGGTTGTATGAGCAGTGCTTACACAAGGAGTGCATCCTCATCCAGAAGGAGTGTGTAGAGTAGGAAGATAGGTTGGCTAGGGCTGGCCTATATTCTTAGGATGAGCGTAGAGAGCAGGTGCACAGGAAGGCTCTTTTGCAAGCCAACATGCACCATGAGCATGTAAGCATTCACACTCATATCACTACCCATCAAAGAGAGTGACCACCCTCGATCGACAATCAGAGGCAACAACATTATGAGGAACAAGAGGGGAACAGATGCAACTAGGAATATCTTGAGAATTCTCGAGATGAGGAGGAAGAGCAATGCCCTCCACCTTGATATAAGAGGAGTGTACCTCCTGAACTGCCTCTGTGCTGACTTAGGGAGGAGGAATTTCTATCTTCTAAGGCTTACAAAGCTTTGGCCAAGAAAGTCAAAGTAATTGAGAAACAAGGCACGACTATCAAAAATCTGACACTGAGGAAAATTCACAATGAACCTTTAGATACCTCGGTGCCTATGCCCCCATACCCTGAGCATTTTGAGATGCCTAGGTTAGACAAATTCAAGGGTGATGAAGAGGTGCAAGAACATGTCACAAGCTTTCTAGATGCTTGCTTCTAGATAGAGAAAAATGATGCACTATTATTACATATGTTTGTCATGACACTCTTTGGGCCAGCTCGAGAGTGGTTTAATCAACTAAAGAAACACAACATAACAAATTTTGAGCAATTATCTAATGTCTTTCTTGAATGCTATTCCTTTGGCATCAAGAAACATGCCAACCTTTCCAATTTGGCTGCACTGGCTCAGCGCGATGATGAGCCAATAGAACAGTATGGGAAGAGGTGGAGGAGATTAATGGTAAAGTTGTCATTCCCGATTCCTAACATAGAATTATCTTGAATGTTTACAAAGAGTTGTGCTAAGCACATATCGCTACTGTTGCAGATGTAGAAGTATGCTACATTCGAAGAAGCTTTGGCACAAGCCAAGGTAATTGAGGACATCAAGTTGTAGGAGGGCAACTTGAAGCTCAAAACCAGGAAAGAGAGATATAGGAAGAGTACCTCAAAGCAACAGGGCAAGAAGGCCCATGTGAATCAGGTGGTACTAAATCTCCAAAGTGAGGATAAGGGGCAAAAGAAATAGAATTATCAATCCCATCCTCCTCCTACGCAATACGACCAGCGCAGGAATAACTACAAGGGCAAGAACAAAGAGCAACACCCACCTTGCATATTCACCCCATTAATAGAATCATTGACATCAATTTTTCATCAGCTCTACGAGGCCAAGGCAATAATATTACCCAAAGTCAATATGGTTGATCCAAGCCCAAATATTATCAAGAAGATCTGTTTTGCATATTTCATAGAGCGAAAGGCCACGACATCGAGGTATGTTGGTATTTCAAACATATTGTGCAAAATATGATAGAAAGGGGAGAGCTTGTGGTACCAAGCAATCCCCAAGCATCGAACAACCAAAACATGGGGATTTTTTAAAATTTGTTACCAAACCATGAGGTTCCCCGTAACCACGCTGGCCACGTTAATCAAGTGCAAGTCGAACCACCTACCCAGGGGTTCGTAGGTATGGTCAATGTTGTTACTAGACATGGGAGGTACAAATGGCTGAATCAACCTTGTACTCCCATTCAAATATAGGCCATGCCCCAACAACGGTTGGCACAAAATATTCTAGGCCCACTAACGAGACAGGTGGTGACCATTAGGAGCAGGCTGGTTCAAAACCTGCAGGTGACTCCTATGTATTTGTCAATATATGAGCTTATATAGCAGTCCCCCAAGCACAGGGAGACTCTATGGACATTCTGAGGTCCACTAAGGTACAGTCCCAAGATGCACAGGCATTCACAAACTTTGTGGGGTACAAAAAATAGTGCCAAGAACCAATGATCCAATTCTACGATCATGAAATGAAAATGGTTTCTGCAAGTGTGGCTGACCTGCCACTACATATCATTGCATGTGTTAACCACATGTCATTAAAAAGGGTCTTGATTGATACTAGTTCATATATCAATATAGTCACGACTAAGGCACTACACCATTTGAAATTGCCTAAATCACTCATCGTACCAACCATATTTACATTGAGAGCATTTAATGATGCACTATCCTCTACGATTGGCATGATTGTCCTACCTATTCAAGTGGGACTAAAGACCGTTCCCATAATGTGTCACATGATAGAGGGTGCATTGTAGTATAACATCCTGCTGGGGAAGCCTTGAATTCATAAAATGTATTGTGTTCCCTCGATATTGCATCAGTGTGTCAAGTATATACACGAGGGACAAGCTCACATGGTTTCATTAGATGAAGAACCATTCAAGTTCATGAACTTAGTAGATTTTCTAGGGGGCTTCGTAATCCCATCAACACACTTGGACATATGGACCACGTCACTGGTAAGGATCCCAAGAGGTAAACAGGTGGTGCATGTTCAACCATCGATATCTATATCAAACAAATATGTACATACCACTGCAACTTCTCTGAGATCGAGTGCATCAGCAATACATCGGGATGATGAGAAATTAAAGGTGAAATTGGGCAGGAAAGAAGCAAATAACACACTCGAACCAGTCACCATTGAGGCTACCACTCCCATGGAGGTGGAGGAAGCCCAGGATCAAGTCGAGGAGGCACCTTAGCCTACTTCTCCTGCATCATCAGTAGGGTCATCCACACCGTGGGTGATTGTTCACCTAGCCAGTACAGGTCTAGGTGAATATCTTGTGCAAAATGTGACCTTTGGTCCTATTTTAGAGACTGCACGAGACATGGACCGATCGATAGCCCATCGATACCCAGTTGGATCCATAGTACCGTTGGGTGATCCACACAACCAAACAAACTTTATCTATGCCATTTGGATCAAGTTCCAATGCGAGCACCCATGAATATGGATGATGAGGAATAGTTCACAATGAACGTTCGGTACTTGTCCAACCTAGAGTATGCCATATGCATTTTTGAGCTCTATCATTGGCATAGATACGACCTTGGTATTTTTGAATAAGGATGAAGAAATCCTCTTGAACTACGTTATCAGTTGGCAACTGATAGGTTTGGATTGGGATTGTAGATTCAGGGACATGATGATTTACTCGTTGTATCATTGGATCATTTATACCTGAGTCTAGGGGAAAATGTGGATTTTAATCCATATCATCTCAACATGTCTATTCTTCAGGGCAAAAACCCAATGGTGTCAGTCATCACCATCGAGAGACCGAAGCTTGAACATGAAGAGCTCTCGGAGCAGAACCCCAGAGGCAACCTGGGTCATCAAAACCGTATCACAATCGATGATACTGGCATGCAGGGGCACAACCCCACCATTATAGGTGATCTTAATTCAAGATATCTTTGTAGTGAAGATGGAGAGGAGTCCACCTCCAAAATAAGTGGACCGAGTTATGATGTAGATGGTGAGTCCTCAAATAATGATCAATCTGAAGAGGAAATTGATCGAGCCTTCATGGTTTCAGTATTTCTATGCCATTTACTGCCTAGAGAGCAATTAGATGAGATACAAGAGAATTTCATAGTCGATAGTGATTATGAAGATGAGACAGAGTAGGCCTACTTAAGGCCTCATCCATCTAATATCCCAATATTTGTGGATACGATAGAGTGGTCTGCTCATAGTAGCAATCATAGCGATGAGGTTGAGATGACCGATCCAAGGCTAATATATTCATTACATATATTGTCTATGGAGTCAGAGTATGTTATAGAAGAAGTGCCTCTTAACACTGATTGCTCTGAAGAGGAAGCAAAGCCAATTTTTACACCGGTGTCATATATATAATTGTTTTATCTAGTTTATCTGGTTTATCCAACAGTAGCCTTAATGGTGAAAGACAAATTGCAAAAATTGTTGGATGTAGAATTTGTCATTTCCATAGACTATCCAGAATGGGTATCCAATATGGTGCCTATAGGAAAACCAGATAGAAGGATCCGTATTTGTATAGATTTTAGAGATCTCAACAAGGCAACACCCAAAGATTCATTTTCATTGCCCAATATCGATGCTCTAGTAGACTCTACTGTCGATCACAAAATGCTCTCCTTAATGGACAATTTTTCTGGTTACAATCAAATTCAGATTAAGCTTAAAGACCAACACAAAACCACATTTATAACACCATGGGGAACATTTTGCTATAAATTTATGCCATTTGGTCTCAAAAATGCTGGTGCCACATATCAGCGGGTCATGACATGCATTTTTCATGACTATATGCATAAAATTCTTGAATATTATATCGATGATCTGCTAGCCAAGTTATTGCTACGAGAAGAGCATGCGAAGGTCTTAAGAAAAGTCTTCAATCACTTGATAGAGCACAATGTCAGGCTAAATCCTAAGAAGTGCATATTTGGCGTAACTTCTAGAAAATTAATAGGGTTCATTGTCTCCAAGAGAGGCATCGAAGTAGACCCAGTAAAGGTCAAGGCCATTTTGGAAATACGTCCTCCCACCAATATTAAGGAATTAAGTAGCCTTCAAGGCAAGGTAGCCTCGATAAATAAATTTATCGCCCAACTATCAAATAAATGTCAATCCATGAATTGACTAATACATAAGGGTGTCCCATTCAACTAGGATGAGGACTGCAAGGCAGCCTTCACTGAGATAAAGTTATACCTGGCAATGTTGCCAGTGTTAGCTCCACCAAGGCCAGAAGAGCCTTTTATGCTATATATCGACAAAAGACTTTGCGTTAGAGACCATGTTGGCCCAAAATAATGTACAAGGCAAAGAGCAAGCCATATATTACATTAGACAAACCTTTGTGAGTTACGAGCTACGATATGCATGTGGAAAAACTATGTTTAGCAGTAGTGTTTGCTACCAAGAAATTGTGGCACTACATGTTAAGTCACACGACATATGTGATATAAAAAAAAATCCTTTACAGTATATGATGAGCAAGACATATCATAATACACGTACTGCAAAGTGGATCATGCTATTGATAGAATTCGATCTAGAATTCATAATCTAGAAGTCCATTAAGAGACAAGTCATAGCAGATTAGTTAGCTGAGGTGCCACTTTCCAACAGTTGGCCTCTAACAATCGAGCTTTCGAATGATGTAGTGTTTGTAATATCCGAAGCTCTCGAACCCGAAGAACCAGAGAACAATGCTGATATAACTCTGTTCTTTGATGGTTCAAAATGTGAGCAAGGATCTAGCATAGGGATAGTGTTTTTCATGTCGCAAGGAGCTCCAATGCCCTTGTCATTCAAACTAGACTTCCCATGCACCAAAAATAATGCTAAATATGAAGCCCTACTTTTGGGCCTCCATACAACCATCACCATGAATATCAAGAGACTAAACATCTTTGGTGATTCCTTGCTCATAATTAACCAAGTGAAGGGACTATTTCAATGTCGATGTCCGGTACTGAAATCCTACAAAGATCTTGTTACCACATATCTGGCTAAACTGGAATGGTATGACATCGAGGCAGTCCCTCATTCATAAAATAGGTTCATAGAGACCATGGCATATTTGGGTTCCTTTATCCCTCAATATTCATCTATCGACTTCACTACCATCCATGTCAAGATGCTCTCGCATCTTGGAGCAGAGTGTGCAGCCTTTGATAACAAAGAATCAGTCAACATGATTAGTGTGGAACAAAAAGTTGATTGGTTCTGCAAAGTTGAAGACTTTCTCAAGAAAGCACCCTAGGGGTCTTTAACCTCCCAGAGTCCTGTAGGGGGTGGCACCACCATTCACCACAAGGTTGTTTCCCAATCTATATTTACAAAAGTAAATATGTAGGGGGTACAGGTTGTGTTAGCAGTCGAAGCTGAGGCTCATAAGAATTGGAGGTCATAAATTCAAGACTTCCTAAGGCTTGGTTTTGTCCTAGAGGGATTGTCGCATGTTGCTAGACACACATTTAAACAAAAAGCAACTAAATATGTCTTGATAGGAGATATTTTGTACCGCAAAAGTTATGATGGAGTTCTCCTTCATTGTCTTGAGCCCCAAGAGTTATCTTGGGGCTCAAGACAACAAAGAATCACCACTACCATCCACGTCAAGATGCTCTTGCATCCTATAGCAGAGTGTGCAACCTTTGATAACAAAGAATCAGTCAACATGATTAGTGTGGAACCAAAAGCTAATTGGTTTTGTAAAGCTGAAGACTTTCTCAAGAAAGCACCCTAGGGGTCTTTAACCTCCCAAAGTCTTGCGAGGAGTGGCACCACCATTCACCACAAGGTTGTTTCCCAATATGCATTTGCAAAAGTAAATATGTAGGGGGTATAGGTTGTCTTAGCAGTCAAAGTTGAGGCTCATTAGAATTGGAGGTCACAAATTCAAGACTTCCTAAGACTTGGTTTTGTCCCAGAGGGATTGTCGTGTGTTGCTAGACACACATTTAAATATAAAGTGACTAAATATGTCTTAATAGGAGATATTTTGTACCGCCAAATTTACTATGGAGTTCTCCTTCGTTGTCTTGAGTCCCAAGAGTTATCTTGGGTAATTTTAGAAGCTCATAATAGTACATGTAGTGGCCATTTCAGTGGCATGGCCATCGTCAAGCGCATCCTTTGAATGAGTTATTATTAGCCCACTATGAAGAAGGATTGCAATGTATATGTCAGGAAATGCGTCAAATGTTAGCATCATGCTAATCTTATGCACCTGCCATTACAGGTCTTACATCCCATCCAAGTGGCTTGGCCATTTTATTAGTGGGAGTTTGATCTAATTGGCAAGATCTCTCCTCTATCATCAGGTCGACATACATTCATTATTACAGCTACTGAGTATTTTACAAAGTGGGTGGAGGCCATTACATTAACAACGACCACAGGAGGTCGCATAGCAGAGTTCATAATGGAGCATATCATAAGTCGAGATACCATAAAAAATAGTTTTGGATGATGGAAATTATTTTAAGAAAAAAAATATGTGAGCTTTATCATATAAGTACCACATTAAACACAGTTTTAGAACTCCATACTATCTGCAAGAAAATGGGCAAGCAGAGGCCTCAAACAAGACTATGGTAGCCATCTTGAAAAGACAGTGCAAGACCACCACAAGGATTGGCATATACATCTACCCCTTGTATTATGGGCTTATAGGACTAGCATTCAGACTCCCACTAGGGTGACTCTGTTTTCACTAGTATATGGCGCTAAGGCCATTATGTCCTTAGAGTTGGAAATTCCAACACTGCGTGTCGCATTGAAAGAGTTCATCGATGACGACATTGTGTGACAAGCTCGACTAAACCAATTTACGCTACTAGATGAACATCGTGTGAATGCCCTGGAGCATCTTCGTGTCTATCAGGAGCGATTAAAATGAGCTTACAATATCAAATTCCACCAGAGAGACTTTTAAGTTGGGGATCTTATGCTGAAAGAAAACCAACAGAACTCGAATTTGTCACCTGATATGTGAGACATATTTATGGCTAATTGGCTAGGACCCTATATCATATCTAAAAATATTGGTCCAAGTAACTATCACCTAACGTCTCTAGGGGGTGTTTAAGAGCCTGAACCTCTCAAAATAATCCATCTTAAGGCATTCTATGCTTAGAGAGTGTAGCAGAAAAGTCTCCAAAGGCATCTGTAAGCCCTTTGGTCAATCAAAAAGGCACCAAGGATTTCTAAAAATCACTTGGTCAACCCAAATGCTTCGAGAATTCATATAACTACTATGTCATCCCAAAAGGCTCCAAGATCTCATTCGAGTGATTTGGTCATGTCAAAAAAATCTCCAAAGGCATCTGTAAGCCCTTTGGTCAATCAAAAAGGCACCAAGGATTTCTAAAAATCACTTGGTCAACCCAAAGGCTCTAAGGATTTCTTAAATCCACTCGGTCATCCCAAAAATGCACCAAGGATTTCTAAAACTCACTTGGTCAATCCAATGGCTCCTAGAGTTCCTATAGCTTCTCGGTCATCTTAAATGGCTCCAAGCTCTCTTGCTGAGAGTTTGGTCAACTAAAAGGTTCCAAAGGCATCTATAAGCCCTTTAGTCAATCCAAAAAGCTCCAAGGATTTCTAAAAATTACTTGGTCAGCCCCAAAAAGTTCCAAAGGCATATATACTCATCGTTTGGTCAAATATGAAAGCTCAAAAATTCATAAAAATTTGAAAATATATAAATTCCAAAAAAAATTGGTAAAGCATAAAATCCAAAAATATTTGCTTTCAGTTTGCATTTTCATACATGCATTCACGTCATCATATTGTATTTAGGCATTTGTCATTCGTTGCATTCCACAGTAGAGTGTAATGTGTCTATCAAAATCTTACAAATGATCACATGTTTGTGTTTCAATCATGCACCCTTGCATTTATCATAATTCATTGCATTCATACACGATACTTGTTGCAGAGAAATATGTATGTATATTAAGTTTTCCAGTCATTCAAACATACCTAGTGGGTTATTCAGATATTGTAGAAAGCTTGCTTTGCTGTTATAGATGAGGTCATTAATTGGATAGTGCTTCAACATATCAGGATCCCATCACTAAGCAAAACAATATAAAATCCTTCTAAGACAAGAGATGATGAAAGCTATGAAAGTAGTCTTAGGTATCTAGAGAGATGGGTTTCATGACCTACTTATCTTGAAAATAGTTCGGTCTAGAGTGGTGAAATTTAGCAAAAGGACAAGAATTTCCCCTATAAATCCTAAAGTTACAAAGTTTAAATCCCAAGTTACAAAGTACAAATTTCAAAGTACAAAGTTTAAATCAAATGTAAAGTGACATAGTAAATTAAAAGCACTATAAAAATCCCTTGCTTAAAAAAAATGGTAACACGTGGACTAACAGTGATTTTTATCACTACATATGAGCAAGTAAGAAGGGTGAGAACTTGAATCCCTGGATTGTACACCTTTTGAAAGCCATAGAGTAATCCCCGATTGCAAAAATAGGTTGGAAGAGTCCCACATACAATCAGAAGGGTAGTTCTATTGGGTGATCCCCAAACGTAGCAATGGGTTGAAAGAGTCCCGCCTACATTTGGAGAGGTAGCCCTGATCAATTTGCAAGATGAGCTAGCTCTAGGTGCCTAGGTTTGTTTAGCTGTATAAGTCTAATAAAAGCCAAAATAAGGATGGTACGATCGTATGAGGAACCCTATCTCACATATGGGTTGAAAGAGTCCCGACTGACATATGGGGTATGCTTATGGTCTATATTAAAATACTCACATGCACACACAGGGATAATGAATAGTTGGGTATATCATGGCAAAATCTTGGTCCAATAAAAGCCTTGTACAATTAGTATGTGATTTTTGGAGAAGTCTACTAGGGTGTTTAAGTCTCATGGAAACCCTCAAAAAGTTCTCTAATAGCAACAAAATACTAAATATTATTAGGCATAAAAAATGCGAGTCATTGAAAGAAAAGGAGATGGCAGGAGTGGGAGCAAGAACAGGAGCGGGAGTGAGAACAGGACTGGGAACAGGTTTAGATGCTGGTGCAAGTCCCAGGGCGGGAGCTGGATCGGGATCGGGGTCGGGCACGTCGGGGCCCGGGCCCGGGCCCGTAGGACCCTCGACGGGCCCAGAGGAGGGCTCAAAGGCTGAGCAGATTGGCGAATAGGGTGGGGATGGTATCTTGGGCCCAGGACCCCCTCCCTCCCTCGATGCAAGCATAGGCCTAGGGAAAAAGCCTCCAGATCCTGGGTAGGGTTCTACCTCGGGCGGGCCCAAACCCTCCTACCAACAGATCCTGGCTGGTACCAGGGCCCAACCACGGGCCCTGGGTTTAGGGCTTTCCCTTGAGGGCACCCACATCTCCATTCAAGAGGAGGTTTACTCCTCCTTTGTCACTGGATCCTCTGCTTCCCTGGTTGGGAAGTTCCTGGGAGGGCGCCCGGACATGGAAACCGTTCGTAGATGGGCGGCTACCAAATGGAAAGTTTTTGGTCATATTCAGTTGGTGGCCCTCACCAAGGGATTCTTCATCATCAAATTGAATAACAACGATGACACTAAAAAGATCCTGTCGGGTGGGCCCTAGTTTTTGGGATGCAAAAGCCTCTTCCTCAGGCGTTATGGAGCTGACTTCCACCCCAGCACTCAAAGCATCAACTTTACCCCGGTCTGGGTCTGGCTCCCTGAGCTTCCCTTCCATTTGTGGCACGAAGATGTCCTAAGGCTTATTGCCCAGTCGATCGAGGAACTGGTGGCCTTCGATCCCGCTACCAAGGCAGGCTCCCGTATGGTTCATGCCAGATTCTGCGTCAATGCAAATCTAGAATCCGAACTCCCCTCTTCTATGACCATCTCCTCTGGGTCCTTCTTTTGGTGCCAATCCCTGATCTATGAAAACAAACCTACTTTTTGCCCTCTCTACTGCACTCAGGGCCACCTCCCCCACCAATGCCCTGGATCCAAGAAGGTTGATGGCCCTTTCCCCAAACTCCCTTCTCGACCAGGCCGGGCCCCCTCCCGAGGGCCCCCTCACGATGGCCATAGATCTCAGGCTTGGACTGCCAAGGAGGCTCCCCCTTCTGTCCCAAAGGAACCCCATGCGGGCCTTGGCCTGGTGGACGCTCTTCCCTAGGGTTCCCCTTCCCCTGCTCCCCTCCCTGGGTCTTCTTTCGAGGCCTCGATCCCAGGTTTTCCCCCCCTCGCCCGATGTGAATCCCTCCCTACAGGCCCCTGCTTGCACCCCCCTAGACCTGTGAGCCACTCGGGCTCTCTTCCCCGTTGGCTCCCACCTTCTCGCCTTCCTCTATCAGGGTTTCCTCCTCCCCCCACCCCCGCTATCCCCCCCATTGAACCCCTCCCACCCCTCCCGGTGGTCCCTGCTAGCTTCCCCCCTTTAGAGTGCAGCTCCGAGAGGTCTGACAAAGAGGTTGAGGGCAGTTCTCCGTCTAGGCCCGATGAAATCAGCCCCAAGATGACCCGTAATAGGACTTTCACCACAGACTTTGGTAGCAAACTCAAGCGAGGTCGGCCCACCCTAGGCGACCAGAGAGTGAGGATCATTGAAGACGACATAGCCAATGGCTCCTAGGCAACCCTCTCCGACGTTGCTACGAGCTTCTCCAAAATAGAAGCCCTTCGACCCAAACCCCCCGCTCAGGCCGAGAAGGGGGGCAAGCGACCCCACAAGGGTGTCAAATGAAGCTCATCACCTAGAATGTTAGGGGGCTCAATGGTGCCCCCAAGAAAAGGATCCTCGACCAACTCTACAAGGATCACCGCCCGTCCTTCCTCCTCCTTCAAGAGACCAAAATAGATGATGTCGTTGCCCAGAGAGTCACCCAAGCTACCTGGCACAACTGCGAGTCCCTGTCTACCCTTGCGGCTGGCTCATCCGGGGGCTTGTTGTGCATGTGGGATCCCTAGTCTTACGAGGGGAGGCTCATATCTTCTTCTCCCAGAATAATCAACATTCTGGTCCATTGCGTGAAGACAAGGCGGTCGTGGATCCTGTCTAACGTCTACGCTCCTAACAACCCGGTTGAGAAAGCCGCCTTATGGAAGGATATCAGCTCGATGAGAGAAGCCTTTGCCCCCCTCCCCTGGATCCTGGCAGGGGACTTCAATAGTCCCCTATTCCTTTCTGACAAAAGTGGGGGATCAGCGGCTCTAGGAAAAAGCATGGAGGACTTTGGTGCCTTCACCTCCCTCAACGAGCTCATGGACGTCAGCCTGAAAGGAGCCAGGTTCACCTGGTCAAACAGAAGAATGGGAGCAAGCCATATCCAGGTCAGGTTGGATAGAGTGTTCCTATCCAAGGAAGCCATTCCCCTATTTGCCGATGCAACCTTGATGGGCCTCCCTAAAATTGGGTCTGACCACAGCCCCCTCCTCCTCAAAACCGACCATCGCTCCTCCCTCAAGCGACCCTTCCGATTTGAGTCCATGTGGCTGCATCATCCCAATTTCAGGGCCCAGGTTGGCTACTGGTGGGCTCCCCCAGTCCCTGGGCGCCCCGTTGAACAAGTTTACCACAAGATGAGATGCCTCAAAGAGCAACTCAAGGTATGGAACAGAGAGGTGTTTGGCAACATCTTTGAAAATAAAGCGGTAGTTAAGAAAAAACTCGAAGACCTTGAGCTCAGATTCTAGGCAGGCTCCCAAGACCCGGGGATCAGGGAAGAGGAACGCTCAACCCTCAGCGAGTACCATAACATCCTGGCCAGGGAAGAAACATTTTGGAGATAGAAGTCGAGAGCCCTATGGCTCCAAGAGGGCGATGCTAATACGAAGTTCTTCCACACGTCGACTCTCAAAAATAGGGGCTCCAACAGAATTCTCGAGTTGGTGAGCAGCGATGACAGAATTATCAAGGACGAAGAGGAAATTTGGACCGAAGCCATCAACTTCTTCCAGCAGCTCCTTGGTGACAGTCCTCTCATGTCCCAGAAGTAGCAGACTCATTGTTGGAACATATCCCTACCTCAGTCTCGGCCTTGGCAAATGAGATGCTCGTGCAGCCCCTGTATGACTCTAAAATCCATGCTGCCATGTTTTCCATGAAGGTTGAGGCGGCCCCGGGCCCGGACGGGTTTCCCCCCCACTTCTTCCAATCCTTTTGGGACATCGTTGGTCAAGAAGTGTGCGCAGCCATCCGGGACCTCCAGACTGCCAGCTCCATCCCCAGAGGTATTAACTCCACCTTCATTGCCCTGATCCCCAAGTCTCAGGCAGCCAGATCCCTCTCTAATTTTTGCCCCATCAGCTTGTGCAATGTTTTATACAAAATCCTGACCAAATCCATGGCCTCCCACCTCAAGGATATCCTTCCCCTGATCATTGCCCCTTGCCAGGGGAGCTCGGTCAAAGGAAGGTTGATCACAGATGGAGTTATCATCATGCACGAGGCCATCCACTCGGCCTTCCTATCCAAAAAGGCCTCCTTTCTGCTCAAGCTGGATATGAACAAGGCCTTTGACAGAGTTTACTGGGAGTTCCTTTTCAAGGTCCTCCTCAAGTTTGGGTTCCACCCCTCATGGGTCAGGCTCATCAACAACTGTGTGTCCTCCCCCTGGTTCTCTATCCTCATCAATGGATCCCCCGTCGGGTTCTTCCCCAGCTCCAGAGGCCTATGCCAAGGCGACCCCCTATCCTCGATCCTCTTCATCATCCTGGTTGAGGCCCTGGGATGAACCATCTCGAGTGTTGTTTCCCGTGGACTCATTTTGGGCATCAGGCCTACGTCGGGCCTACCTCCTGTGTCCCATCAGCAGTTCATGGATGATACCATTCTCGCCACTTCAGCTTCGATCCCTCAAGCCAAGGCCCTCAAGCACATCTTGACCCTATACGAGGAGGCGGTCGGGCAAAAAATTAACCTTCAAAAAAGCAAAATCTTCTTCATCCACACCCCCCTGGCTAGGCAAATCAGAATCGGGTGGATTCTGGGTTGTACCCCTGATTCCCTTCCCTCCTCTTACCTCGGGCTTCCCCTATTTATAGGTGCATCCTCCAAGGCCCTGTGGAGTGGGATGATGGATCAGATTCAGAGGAAGCTGGCCCCCTAGAAAGGCCACCTCCTCTCTCAGGCTGGCAGAGCCACCCTCCTGTCGGTAGTCCTTCAAAGCATTCCGGTATATTTCATGTCGGTCTTCAGAATCTCGGCCTCCATTGCAGCTCACATCGAACAAATCTAGAAATACTTTCTCTGGTCGGGCAACGAAGATAAGAAGAGGATTCCCTTGGTTTCCTGGCCCCTGGTCTACCGCCCCAAAGGCGAGGGAGGGATCGGGCTCAGGCGGGTGACCCTGATGAACAAGGCCCTTTTGTCCAAGCACGCCTGGAAGGTGTTCACCAATGCCCCTGATGAGTGGGTCAGTATCGTGCTCAGGAAATACTATCACCTCCACCCCTTCCTTAGCGAATCCCAGCCCAGAGATGGATCAGCCTTCTGGAAATCCTTGATTTCCACTAAAGACATCATTCGAAAAGGGACCAGATGGATCCTCGGGGACGAAACCAAGATCGACTTCTGGGAAGACAGGTGGATCCAAGATGAGGCCCTGACTGCTGACAACGATCTCCTCGTCCTTAGACCGGGCCTGGCGGGCAGAGGGCCCAGTGTGTCGGCCTATCTCTCCCAGAACTAGGGGTGGGTTACTTGGAAGCCCATCCTGAATCCCAGGCACCCGCTCCAAGCCTCTAGGCTTCAGCACCTCCTCAAGGTGACAGTGATCCCGTCCTCCAGGGGGAACGACAGATGCATTTGGCATGGCACTCCCAATGGCATATTTTCTATAAAATCTACCTACAACCTCCAAAGAGTCCCTGACGAGGCCCCTTTCCTAGCCCTTCAGGTGTGGGCCAAGAAGCTGATCCCCAAAATCAGCCACTTCATCTAGGCGGCAGTCCAAACCAAGATCCTGACCATTGAGAACCTGATCAGGAGGGGCTTCCAGATCCTGAATAGATGCTTCCTTTGCTGTGCTACCTGGGAGTCCACTAATCACCTCTTTCTCAGATGCCCCTTTTCTTCTGAAGTCCTGGGCCTCATCCTTTCCCAATTTTCTATTCAGTGGGTGGCCCCCAATTCCATCTTTGACCTCCTATCTCAGTGGCCCAACCCCTTCGCCCACCCCTTCATCTGCTTCCTCTGGGGCTCCTGCCTTCCTCACTTGCTTTGGCAACTATGGCTTGAGCGCAACAATAGAGCCTTCTCCTCCCCGGCCTGTTCCCCCCTGTGGATAGCGACCAAGGCGGTTTCCTTTGCCCTTGAGAATTCTCGCTCCATCCCTCTGACCGAGGCACCCCGACGACCGGGCGAGGCCACCCTTCTTTCCTCCCTCGGAATCCAGCTTCCCCCCCAGCCCCCCACCCCCTCCCATCGTTCTACGACCAGGTGGACTGCCCCCCTCTTGGATGGGTCAAACTTAACTTTGACGGAGCTTCTAAAGGAAATCTCGGGCCCTCTAGTGCGGGCGGGGTCATCCGTGATAGTCACGGGGCCCTGATATTGGCGTACACTGCTTCGCTTGGCATCCAGACCAACAACTTCACCGAAGCAGCAACTCTCCTCAATGGGCTGACTGCCCTCAAGGAGTCCGCCCCAAAAGTCATCATCGAGGGTGATTCCCAAGTTATAATCAAAGTCGCCCGCAACCCAGGAAGTTGCTCTTGGTGCATTCACAACTCCATCCGGGAAGCCCACACCATTCTCCAAGGGCTCCCTGATCACGCCCTTCGGCATGTGTACAGAGAAGGCAATAGGGCAGCCGACTTCATGGCCAACCAGGCCATCGCAATAGAATATTTCACTACCTGGACCACGAACTTCCCTGAAGCTCTGGCCCAAATAGTATCGCAAGACAATTCCAGCACCGATGAGGGCCCAGGCGCTTAGCCCGCCCCATGTTGGGGCCCCGAAGATGCGCGGCCATGCCCCGTGCTTCCCCTGCAGCTTCCAAATCCAAGGAGACCCCCTCCCCCGAAGGCTCCCCTTCCCCAAAAAGGCGCAGGCCCACCCAAAAATGCAGAACTCCGATCCAGGGCCCAGGTGGGGCCCCGACTCCTGGTGCCAGCTCAAGTCGTAAAGGCCCGGCCCCAGGCAGCAGCAGGGCTGCTGGCAGCTCCAAGAAGGCCAAGGTGGAGGCCCCGGAGGCCATCGAAGTCAGTTTTGACTCCGGCAGCAAGATGCAGAATTTGACGACCAGGGCCCTCCTTGACATTACGATTGGCTCCCAAAGCGGCTTCCTCAGCGGCCAATGCCCTGGCCGAACTCCGTCGTAGGCTGGGTGATGGCCCTAACAGGGAGAGGAGCTGATCTGTCAGGTCGGGCCCCATCCAGGCCAGGCCCGGCCACAGGGCCTCCCGGAGCGGCGACGAGCAGGTTTTTGCATTTTTGGCGTTTGCTGTTTTGCGGTTTTTCCATGTTTTGGTGGCCACAGACCAAATTTTGTAGTGTTGGTCTCATAGCTAGTCTGTATTTTTGTAGGCACCAGGGCCCTGGGCCCCAGACTGTTGCCCAAGGGTGCAGCCCCGATTTTTAATCACAATTGTAGCCACGGCTTCCTATGTAACTAAGGTTTTGGGATCCTTCAACAAAAAACCCGTTGTAAATATACTGTTACTTACCAAAAAAAAAATACGAGTCATTCATTTATCAGAATGCATTTTACAAAGCACAATCAAACATATAGGATAGATACCACATAAATATAAGAAATGATGTTTAGACGGCCATTGACTATATAGTGTAGCAAAGAAAAATATACAAAATAACATATTCATTCATTAGCATTATACCAAATCCATTTCACTATATTTCATATATGGGTGATTAATTGATTAAGTTCTTGTAATGAGAATTATCAATTATTTTGCATGATTGTCATACATTCTGTGGTGTCATATTTTAAAATTAATATACATAGTTTACATTCATTCCTTATGTTTTAAGTGATTAAAGCATACAGGTTCATTCCCATTAGATTATGATTATGTACATAATGCATTACCATACATTGCATAGCATACCATAACTTCATAAAAATAAACGCATGTCCACAAAGCAAAAACAAATATGCGTTCAAAATAAATAGTGCATCCATATGCATGCATCATACATGGCACATATAATCATCTAGATCACTGCATTTCATCAACATCATCATAAATAATATAGCTATCTAGTGCATGACATCCACACATCGCATCATATAAACATAGCATCAACATAAGCATTGTATCCATGTACATCAAGTAAACATAAAATCAAAAATAAATATCGATACACATAATGATCCATAAATGATCAAGTCGTATATATATATATATATGTATCCAAAAGAGTACATAGGGAGTGTATAAAAATACCTACAGGCTACAAAGTGTGTAGGTCCTCGACCTTACACCCAAAATAAATTTGGCATATCAAAAATATAGTTTGCATCTAGCAGAGCCCAGATCTAGTATGCTCCCCCTGTACAAGAGCTCTCATTGCCTCCCTCAGCACTGTGCTCATGCTCTCTTGTCTGCTCTGGCACCCGTGGTGGATCTTGTTGTAGATCCTGCCTACCTCCAAATTCTAAGGCACCCAACACATGAGAAATTGGTAACTGTAGCAAGCTAGTCCTCTAACTGATGGCCCCTAAAGTCTGTCATGCATCTCTAGGCCTGGCACGTGATGTCGCACCATGTGATCTAGAGGACCTGTGCATCCTCTCAGTCCTGTGAGTCTTATGACTCGAGCTCACCATGGACTATCCTAAGGTCCTAGACCTGGTTTGTTGAGACTTTGAAGTGAAAGTATCCTCAAGAACCTATAGCCCATGCATCTGAATGTAGCTGACGAGCTGATCAACACGAGCAAGTCGGGCTACATGCTTATCATTGGTCCTCATGACCATGTTGCATAGTCGCTCTACCTTGGCCATCGGATCTTGAAAATCTATTGGAGCTGCCATTGATGTTGTTGGAAGCCCCATAGTAACCTGAGGAGGTGGCATAGCCCCCATCGATACCTAGAATATATCCCTCTCTACCTCTATTATAGTCTTTTGTGCCTGGGCTAACTCTAGTGTAGTCTGCAGTCTTTAAACCTGGGCCTTTGCATCTATGGCCCATGTAATAAGATCCTGTATCTGACCTTGCACATTAGTCATGTGCCTATCCCTGTCAGCTACTCTCACCTCTAGAATGGTGATAGTAGTATCTCGATCTAGTTATTGTATATGGAATCATTCGATATGGCTCTGCAAATCAGCCACCTAAGCTAATAGTATACCCTCTACGTTGTCAATAGGGACCTCACCCTCCTCTGGAGCCTCCTCATATGGAACAATCTTGAGAGCCTCCTCAATGGTAGCCTCTGTGCCCCAGCCGCCCTTTGTCTGCTAGCACACCCTGCACCCGTTGGGATCCACCTCTACCTCTACCTGATCTAGCTCTCATCCCAGAGGCCCTATGTCATACCATCTGAACTTGGACCACCACCCATCATACTCTGGAGTGGTCCCAGTAGTCTCAACTCTAGTCTCCTGGTAGTCATTAGCAACATCTCCCAGAGGCTCAGGAATGATCCACTATAGATCATGCTTCGTGACCAAGCATCTGTAACTAAGTGGGATATCTAAAATATCATGTATGAGCCCAAAATATCATAGGACCCAAGATTAGAACTAGTACTCTTGAATCTCAGCCTTACAACCGATCATCCATTTATCATGGTACACCTATCTCAGCCACTGGCCCTCCTCTGACCATGTTGGGCAATACATATAAGGCCACCACTGAACATCATTCGAGCCAAGTTTCATGAACTGAGTGATATAATGCTAGATGTCACCAGCATGGATCTGAATATGGGTACCCTCCTCCTCACGAGGCCAACAGGTGGCATAACACTGATTCTCATTAGCAATAGAAGTGATGTGTAGTGAAATATTTGCAGGATGCTTGATCCAGATGTTTTGCGACCCCCATATCTACAATAGAAGACTATAGTTGAGGCCCTTATGACTATGCTTAGTAATCTCATACAGCTCCCTATAGAGCTAACATAGCAGGATACTCCCCCATGATAGAAGTTAGGGTTCCTCTGTAGAACTCTGAAGAACCCTCCAAGGAATGGAAAAGAGGTTCTAGGGAATCCTCATGCCTGAGAAGTTTGGAAGGACAATCTATACTATGAGGTGCATAAAGAGGGCTTCCCATGCAGATAATACATCCTTGTGATACCACTCACCGATTTGCACCCCTCTGTGGTCAATCGTGTCCTAAGCATACTCGCTCTGGTCATCGAATATAGAATCGAAAACAACCTCCTTTACCCTAGAGGTAGAGGAGCCAATGGCCTTACCATCAATGGGGATCCTGAATATCCTGTAGACATCCTCCAAAGTAATAGTGATTTCACCTGTAGGTAGGTGAAATGTGTTGGTCCGCACATTCCAGCATCATGCCAACACAGTCAGGTAGGCTTGATCTACCTTAATAGTGGGTAGATCCATGACATAGTCGAACCTGACAGCTCAAAACCAATCTCAGTGTTCATCAGATAGAGCCTCATGAAGAGTCTTTAGAATGTTACGCTCTTAGGATCTAGAAGTCAATATCTAAAATAAAAAGCATAATGTAAAACAAAATCTAGATAAATAGAGCTAAAAACAATGCTAAAAACGACAAAAAAAAAAACCACAGCTGAAACCTGCGGTCCCCAATTTGCCAATTGGGAACCGTAGCTACCAGTTGGGGTTTAGGAGAGGCACCCATTTTGGGTACCCTCCTAGTCCACTAAGTCACAAAATTAAATCCTAAGCTAACCTAGACTAGTGGGGTTCATTACCAGCAGTTTAGTGATGTTCATTATTTGCATTACTTAATGTGGTTTATTTTACTGGTATTGAGTGCAAGGTATCGGTTTCAAGTTACCTTACCCGTACCCTAGACTTAGCTAGTAGATGGATGATCAGGATCCGCCATCGAGGTAGATGAGTGTAATTATGGTAGGGTGTGGTAGTTTTTTAGATTAGGGAAGGTTCTCTCACTCTCAGAGCTCAATTGCTAGTGCTTGCAAGAAAATAATGAAAAATTTCAAATGGGAATTCAATTTATAGGTTCTCCTAGTCCTAGCGAATGGCAGTTGACACCTGCAATTTTGAAACTAGGGTTTTCCACCCGTAGGTCTGACCCACGGTTCCCAAAATTAAAAAAAATAAACCACAGGCCATATCCGCGGTCCATAGCTAACATTAAATGCACTCAAAACCCACTGTGGGAAGGTCTAAAAGAGCAAATTAATGAATCCCGTTGGATAAAAATTCTAAATCAATGATTAAAATTGCAAATTTGGTGATGTTAAAAGCACCAGGATCAATCAAATAAATGCCAAATTAAAACAAAAAAAATCAAATAATTAAAAACCAAATGCGCCTCATATTCAGTAATTTATCCTATACACTTGGCGGTTGTAGCGAGTTGTGATCCATACAATTCGACAAGATGAGTAAATCACCATATGGACATTTGGGGAAAAATTATCATTTCTTTTATGACATATTTCAGCAAATCATCGAAAAATATGATTCAACACAAGTCTAATTGCATTTGTATCATTTTGATTCCTTAAGACAACTATTATAGCCTGACTGCTCCATGGGCTAGAAATGTGCAAATACTACTAAGAGTTGCAATCATAAGTTGAACTAGGCCTAGAGAAGGCATTAAAAGGCTCGAATCTAAATTTGTTCAGGATCATTCATTATGGTCAAGCGATTTCGTCACTTCATACATTGTCATTACCTCCATCGACTTGTCGCTTGAGGGGTAGTCATAATTTCATAATCATAATCAAAGTCAGCAAAATATTCCTGAGGTCGTAGATCCCCTGATATTGTCAAAATTGTGTTTGTTCTTGTGAATGATTATCAACAACTATCATAAGCTTCCCCCTTTGCTTGGGGTAAACAAAAAATATGATAATTGGTTTGTAACTCTCATCCTTCAGATTTATGGGTCAGAAGATACCCATACTTGGCATTGATGCTATTCGAACGTCTGATGACGAGTGTA
Source organism: Wollemia nobilis (assembly GCA_028583015.1). Lineage (NCBI taxonomy): Eukaryota > Viridiplantae > Streptophyta > Pinopsida > Araucariales > Araucariaceae > Wollemia > Wollemia nobilis. The sequence continues at coordinate 11,676,892 of JAQPPZ010016890.1, forward strand.
GACTTGTCAAAATGTAAGCCTTTCACGAGTTGGAAGTAATGATTTTAAGATGTGCATCTTTTTCCTAGACTTGGGGCATCTAATGTTGATCCAACTAATGATCATCATAGAACCTTAGGCATCATTTTAGGATGTATATTTTTGCTCAGCATTGTTCAATCTCACAACGCATCTTAAAATGGGCATCAGTAGACACATAAAATGCATCACGCCGAGGGCGACTACTCATATGGACATGCTACAAGACCATATGGAGGATCTTGGATAGACTCCAAGATAGAGCAGTGGTTCTAACCACTTAATTTAGGTATTTTGGCCTAATCAGTCTGAACCATAGCTTAGACCTGCAGTCTCTAGTCTAAACCATTGTTGACACCTATGGTTTGTAGTCTGGACCGCAAATATGACCTGTGATCTTAACTGAAGTTCAGTTAGGCATTCCATCCGAGCCAAATTGGTTGGAACGGCCAAAAGATCTAGAAGAAGGCAGTTGAAGGACGAAAGATTCTAGAGGCTTCCATCCCAACTGTCCTAACCACCCTTCTTGGTCTTGGATTCTCCATGAAGCCACCCCTAGCCCTAGGGGCATGCTATAAATACCCCCTCCAAAAGGGAAGAAAGGGAGAAGCAAGCATTGGAGATTTGAGAAGCGAAGCCCTGGCGACTTGTAAACTCAAACTGAGTATACTAAGAGATAGAGCTATTGCACTTAATTCTTGACCCTTTTGCCAACATTCATAATGAACTACATTATGGATGCCTTAGGTACCTAGGAGTATCAAGAAACACAAATTTGGGCAAACAAAGTCCCTTCATATCGAATTGACTGCCAAAATAGTCTGAGGACAACAAAGGCGACCCTTGAATATTAATTTAGACAAGGATATCAAGCCCACTGCCCCTAATTTTTAGGGCAAACCTATCAGAGGTCAAACCGTAGCTGTCAGTCATGGTTCACATTGCAGACCGCTCACCAGATCTATGGTTTGCAACAGGTGACAGATCACCTTACTCTTTTTATTTTTGTCCGGTTAAATAGGTTATATTAATCATTTCTTAGGTTTAATTGCAGTTTAGAAGAATTTTGACCGTAGGAATTAGCTTACAATAGATAGTTCATGCTTTGCATTAATTAGGACACTTGTGGATATTTTATGCACCTCTATGCTTCTATTTTGTTATCTGATCCATGCATTATTTGTCTAACGATCTCCTTTATGCTACTTTACAAATCTTGATTCAATTAGCATATTTTAAAGGTTTTTTTATGTTTTCTTGGTCATTAGTGTAAATGGCATTATCATGTATGTTTCCTTGAAGGGCCTTATTATGAGAGGCTATCTATCTTTTTGATCATGTGCTGTTGTTTCTTGACCGTAGGAAGACAGGTACAAGAGGAGTCCATATCATAATCCTTCCACATCGCGAAGAATGGGGTCAACTCCACCCCAAGGCAGTTTGTGACTAGTCAAAGGGTAATATTAATGCACCTACCCTATTGAGGACATTGGGAATTGTATAAAATGTATCATCATTCAAGTGACCCTAAGAGGGAAATATTTGTAATAGATATGCATTCATAATCAAATATAAGAAATATCATTTTGTTGAATTTATACAATGTGTCAAGCTTTTACGCTTTTATGATGACTATGGATTAATACAATAGATAGGTTCATGCTTTTTGGTTATGTCAGTATGAAATCAATAGTTTGCCATGTTTGACTAACATATTTGTAGATGCAATGGCCTCCCTTGGATCCTTGATTCCAAAAGACTCCTTTGGAGAGGTACAACCCCTTATCATTTCAACGATCTCTAAATATGCAATTTCCTATACTGAGTTAAAATATGAAAAGGATATTTGCTTTATCCAATCAGATTCATATGAGCCTTGGTCAAGCCAAATAGTAGCCTTTCTAAAGTTTGGAATACTCCCATTTTATATATCTTGAACTACCAAATGAAATTTCAAGCCAAAAGCAACTCGTTTCATTATTTTGGAGGACGTGTTGTATAAACGTGTTTATGATGGATTCCTCCTTCATTGTCTCGAGGCTAGTGAAGATCAAAGAGCCAGATTTGAAGCCCATGATGGTACTTGTGGTGGTCATTTTAGTGGAATTGCCATTACAAAGCATATTCTACACATGGGTTATTATTGGCCCACAATGGAACGTGATTGTTGCACCTATGTTAATCATTGCAAAAAGTTCCAATAACATGCTAATCTAACTCATGTACCATAACAAGCTTTACAGTCTATTCAAATCCTTTGGCCCTTTTCACAATGGGGATTAGATATAATTGGTAAAATTTCACCTCCTTACTTGGGACAACATACTTTCATCATCACAACCACAGAATACTTCACAAAGTGGGTTGAGGCAATTCCTCTAACTAGTATGACAAGACCTAGAATTATGGAGTTCATTCTCCATAATATCATTTGTTGTTTTGGTATCCCATCGAAAATAATTTTTGACAATGGCAAGTCTTTCAAGAACAAGGATGTTCAAGAACTTTACGAGAAATATAACATTCAACATAGTTTCTCGACTCCTTATTACCACAAGAAAGTGGACAAGTTGAAGCTTCCAACAAGATATTAATTGCTATTCTCAAGAAACTTGTCAAAGAAAATCATAGAGATTTGCATACACAATTTCCCTTGGCATTATGGGTTTATCGAACAAGCATCCACATGCCTATAGGGGCAACACCATTTTCATTGGTTTATGGAGCTAAAACAATCATACCTCTTGAGATCGAGATACCTTGTGAATTTCTTTGAAAGAATTCATAGATGATGACATTGCTAGAAAAGCACGTCTTGACCAACTCACACTTCTTGATGAGAGGTGAGTCAATGCTTTAGAGAATTTACGAGTTTATCAAGACCGCCTCAAACATGCTTACAATGCCAAAGTTCATCTACGTGAATTCCAAGTAGGAGATATTTTCCTTAAAGAGAATCAATAAAATACCAATGCATTGCCGCATCTTCGTGCGAAATTCACGGCTAATTCGTTAGGTCCATACATAGTTACACAAAGAGTGGGTAACGACACTTATAGGATTTCTAGTCTAGAGGGAGAGGAAGAATATGAACCACTTAATGTTATACACTTGAGAGAATTCTATGCATGATTTGATTATTATATATACATGGCTAATACACAAAAAATATTTGCATACACTTCATTCATAGCATTGCATTTCACTTGCATTCACACTCCAAAAATAATTCATTCACCCACATTTCACACTGGATTTTGTAAAACTGCATGTCATACATTGCATTCATATTCCACATTCCATATTTCATATAGGTATCATTTATTAAGTTCAAGGTCTTAATTGGTCCAGCAAAATTTGTGTTGCCTTAATCAGGGGCACCTTCACAATGTCATCCACAAAATTCCACAAAGTCAAATTGCCATCAGCACAAGCCACATTTGCAAACTCCTAGGTATTTTCGGTCACTCAACCACTCCTAGTGTTTTAAGCAACCTACAAAGATCATGTCGAGTTCTTCTTAGGACCATTGCAAATATACACTAAGAAAAATCTTGAGTTTTGGAAATTGACTCCAAAAAATACTTGAACCAAGCACAATTTTCACATCTTAAAAACATCTTGTGTCAAAGAGAGATAACACCATACTTGGTATGAAGTGAAAAGGGTCATCCTTGCTAGTCCCATCATGCAACATAGTCCATAAAAATAGTGGCTCTAACCACTTTCACAATCCCAAAAATAAAATAAAGAGTAGGAAAAATCCCCAACAAAAACTCTAAATATTTTACATCACACACCACTGATTAATTGGGTTGGAAGGATCGTACTACATTTCCAGTTAGACGGTTAGGTAGTCATACCCAAAACTTAAGAGATAAAAAACAAAATTCATGGGCTATGGAGTTAGACTCCACCAAAGCTATAAATGCTTGACTGGTAGTGGAGTATTCTCATGCATGGTGGCATGTCTCTTTTAAAAAGAGACCTATGACCGCTCATACGGATAAGCTAGCCTCTTGGTTCCAACCATAACAGGTTTATACAATTTACTCAAGATGAGTTAATGAACTCACTTGCACACACACCAGTTCTTGATTGTCTCAGGTCATTACCTTGCTCTTGATTTGGTAAATGAATTCACTACACACACATTTGGTCCTAGAAGGATTAGGCAATTTTAGTGGGTTTGTTTGATACCACTAGGATGTTTGAGTCTCTGCAAAGCAGGAAATATTCCATATCAACATCCATATATTCTTCCATATCAACATCCATATCTTCTTCCATATCGATATCCATATATTCTTCCATATCAACATCCATGTCTTCTTCCATGTCCGCATCCATGTCAGTTCATAAGTCATTCATCTCATTCACCACCAAGTCAGGTTCCCATGATTAAAAAATAATGCTAACAAAATGGTCAATAAAAGATCTAAACTATAAATGATCATTAGCATATCCATAGATTGCATCTTGCATTAATCATCCATACATTCCACCTGGAATTAATCATCCATAACATCTCATATGCATTAATCATAAACATAAACATGCATTCAACAAAAGCATTCCACAAAAGCATTCATACAAACATATAACACAAAAGGTAAAAGCCATGTATATATATATATATATATATATATATATATATATATATATATATATCAATAAATGCCAAAGGCTACATACAATGGAGCACCAAGGTTGATATACAAAAAGTGCATCTAAGTACTATCTACATCCTCCAAGAAGACCTCTATGACCTAGTAGGAGCCCTAGACCTAGAGCTATGCCTTGTAACCCCAGATACATATGAGGTCAGAGGATGAAGAAGTGGAATATGATGTTCCATCAACCTATTCTCCAATGACTCAATATATCTATGTTGAGATTGAAGGCATCGTATGTCGACCTCATACCGATTCTCAATCTATACTAGCTCTGTTTGGAGAATCATAATCCTTGCATACCTCTCTATCACCTGTTGCTACAGCAGTGCCCACCCCTCCTTGCTCTATCCTAGGGGTACATCTGGAACCTCCTTCATCTCCTTCCTATATCCATTGTCTCCCCCAACCTCGAGTGCTTGTTGTGTTGCACCCTTTGCCTTTCACCTTTGATTATTAGATCAAAGGCATCGTTGCCTCTTGCAAGCATCCTAGGTACCCTCACCCTGAGTCTTCAAGACACCCTCATCCTGGATCTCCTAGGTACCCTCATCCCTAGCATCTCCATAGCCATACCCATCAACCACTCCTCGAGGCGGTACCCATGGGGTTGAGCCGTGAACCATGCATCATACTCTACGGTTGTCCTCGCATCCTACAAATATGGTACATCCACCTCCTCATCATTCTCCAAGGCTACCCTCCATGGCTCTGTGCATGGTAGCCCCATATCTTCCCGATGCCTCCTATACCACATCGAATCATCAAGAACATCCTACTTCATCCCAAAATAGCAGATCACTCACAAAAATTATAAGTACTCCACCTCACTTTGATGCCTTCCAATCACCCACCTACCTTACCACACCCACCATAGATGCTCTCCATCCCCAATCCACTGAACACCCATCCATGGCCTCCACACCACTTGGACATATGTCAATATAGCCCATAAATACCTGTACCACTGACTTATTCTCAATGGATGACTTAGTTTCACCTCCTCTACCAATGCCCATCACCTAGTGTAGGTCTACTCCCTACCAAAATATCCCATAAGCAAGCCCTCTGGTTGAGCAACTTTGAAGCACTCTCATCCCCAACATTACAACATAAGTTGCACCCCAATCCCTTTCTCCCTTGCCTTGTCACATCATATAGCTCCCAATACACCTACGCTAGTAATGCATGAGCCCATGTGTACACGTACCTCATTATGAGCATATCACTTACCACCCTTATCAGGTTCCAAGGGAACCTGCATCCAGTACTATTTGGGGCCACAATGTTGGCCAACGCAAACATCACCAAAGCCTAGAGGGGATCTAAATCCTTTTCCACATACATGAAAAAATATGGTATACCTCCACTCTCCACCTTCACCCCCTCCCATGCATCTCCAAACATCTACCTCATATCCGTATTTCGGTTAAGCCCAACCTCAACCTAGACCCCCTCCATCGGTACCTTAAGGATGCGATATACATTTTCTAAGGTAATGATCACCTCACATTTGGAGAGCTAAAACATTCCCCTATATGCATCCCACCTCTCTACTAGGGCAGATAGGTACTCCTCATCCACTCTCACCATTTCCAAACAAACTAACTCTGCTAGCCCCACCTCCCTCAGATCCCACTCATCCCCTGTAATCTCCTTCCTCATCCCGAGGATGTAAGGCAAAAATCGGTGTCGAACCTCCAAAACTCTAAGCTACAATACAACACAAAATATTTGTTAATAATTCATAAAAAAATTTGCACGATACATAATAAATAATGGGTTACCTCAACCGCTTGTGGCCTAGCCGCAACCCTGACCCCCACACCATATCCATCCGCTGCCATAGCTTTCACACGCCTCACCTTACCCCACTCCTCACTCACCCTCCACTTCTTAGACATAAATTCTCAAACTCCTCAGATGCACAAATGAGCTTCAATATCACCCATAAAGATATTTATAACTGCTTCAGGTGCTTTGAAGAACCCATGGGCATTTCTTGGTACACTGAAGCACCTGTGGGTGTTTCTGCGGACAGCAAGCAACCACACGCATTTTACGTCAGCATTGACAAAAACCAAATAAGCATAAAATAAGAGATGCCCCCAACCAAATAACTCCAAATTTCACTCACCAATGCATTCTATCATTTTATCGGGTTTTGTGAAGATTATAACTGATTTGGATGCATAAATCTTATTTACGACCACACTAATAAAATTCACCAAACAAATCCCAAAAGTGCCTAAAATGGACCAAATATTCACAAAAAAATAATCACCAGTATTTTCAGCATTCATACATCATCTCCACCTCATTTCACATCATCACTTACATATTTTCTAAGTTCACATAACATGCAAGTTATTCTACACACTCGATGATTGCAGTGATTTACATCCATGCAATTTGGTAAGATGAATAGCTTACCAGAAGGACACTTGACCATGATCATCATCACTTATCCTCTTGTTCAAAATCATAATCACATTTGGTACTTCACATTTTGAGTGAAACCTTACCAAGAATAATTTGCACAAAAGCAATCATTGATGTCCTTTTTCATAGAATAAGAAAACATGGATAATTAATATAATATCACTCATTCATTTGAACATAGTCACAAGATAGGCAAGCCCGGTAGGTTGATTGGTTCCATTTTGGAATTAGGTGAAGAGTTTTCCACAGTCACTACACGGTCCCTACGTTGACTCTGTCATCCTACATCTTCATAACCTGCATACTCAATGACACCAATAAGGCATTTTATTTAGCATCATCGAATCACCCCAAATTTAGGAAAAACACAATTGGTTATGACTTTCCCACAATGGGATACATATCAAATGATCATGGCATCCACACTTGGAAAAAATCCCTTCATCTGTTGGGGCAAAAATAGACACAAACATATCACCAGATTATAAAACTCCCCTTCCCATTCCGTTCATATGTTGGGGCAAAAATAGACACAAACATATCACCAGATTACAAAAATCCTCTTCCCATCGTTGGAAAAAAAATGGTATCAAATTTTACATCATTTCTATCATCCTCATTACCTCACATTTGCACAAAACCCTTCATCTATTGGGGCAAAAATAGACACATCATATCACATTTCTCACCAACCCCCTTCCCATCGTTGGGGTAAAAATGGTATCACATCATCCATCATTCATTTGCATAAATTTTTCAATTGGATCATGAGATTCATCCACAACCTCATTCACCAATTGAGGGGGTAAGCTACGCATAACTCCAAATTCTGTTATTATTTTATCTTCAAGCTCGTATTCCAACAAGAGATAGAAGTTGCTTCTGCATTTTTCCAAAACAGGTATCACATATTTTTGCATTGCATTGTGTTTCATGCAATGCAGTACAAAAATGGGAATCTGTAGACACCAAATCCTAGCCATTTGCCTTCCATATTAGCCTTCCCACATTTTCCACCACCAAATCCTAGCCAATTTGACCACTATTCCTATTTTCCTGCCATTTTTTATCATTATTCATATTTATTTATATATATTTAATAAATATGTATTTATTTAAGTGAATTAATACCAACCATCCAATTTCATTTAATCTCGACAACCCATTTACATCAATCCATGCCACACCCTAGATTTATTATCTACCCTTAGATGTGCTTTAATCTCAACCACACGATTAGTGTCATTGAAACCCTAGCATGCCCTAGGTTAGATTATAAATAGGAGCCATTTTTATGGCTCAACCCCTAAGTTCTTGGGTTTTCAAATTCCTTGATTCCTTTGAGTTCCCAATTACCCTAATTTTATGAGTTCCTTGAGTGCTTAAAATCCTTAAGTGCCCTAGGTCACCTCGCACCACTTCTACCATCATTCTCGCTCGTTGTAACCCCCCATCATTGTCACTATCCTTCCTCCCTCATCAAATTTGCTTTTGTAGAATCCTTTCTCTTAGCCTCAAGTACCCACGGGCATTTCCTATAGTAGCCAGGTGCCTGTAGGTGTTTTACGCTCCCACTCCTGAAGTCCCCCTAGCCTTCGGGTGATGGTAGGGCATCACTGTACCGGTCCTCTACATTAGATTTCTCACATCAGAACACAATACGTAAGTAAAACATATCTAATATTTGTTATTTTTATGAATGTGATTTATGCTTTTGTTCACTATACTTGCAACATCTAGTTAGGATTTTACTATTGCATATAGAGGGCCTCACACTGTGGAGCCCTTGCATATACTACTATATATTTTATGTGTCATTGTGTGCAGATCTAAAGGTGCTATATCAGAATCTAGAGTGGCCCAACCTTGGATACCGAAAAGCCCACTCAACCCTATTGGGATCAAGATGCGCTTGAAGACACCACGACCTTGCTTATTAGGGTTTCAAAGAACCCTAAATTTATTTTACTATTGTATCAAAAGGATTCAAGGATCCAGGCTTATAAATAATGGAGTTTCTAGGCTCCCACCATCAATAAAAAATTTATTCTATTGTGCAATCTTGTGTTTCTTTGCAGTTCATTTTGTTCAAGCATTGTTTGGGTGTTGTGTTTTGCATCTTTCAATCATTGTCCACATGTGAATGGTCTATATAAAGTATGATTGGTGATTGATACCCATGTAATCATGACATAATATGGTGGCAAGTAGCTATCCCATTCTAACCCATCTTGTATGAGGGTGATTTTGTATGAAGTAAATCTAACACAAAGAAGGTGGGAACTAGTCATTTCCTTACATGATGATAGTAGAGCAAGATCTGAAGTTAAGAAAAAATATCGGAGGCATGGGGGGAACATGGATTAATGTGAGGTAAAATCATTGCAGTTGGTGCTACCATTACATGAGAAAATTCCATATAAGGTTAATGCACTAGCATAATTTCAACAAGTTAGAGCTATTGAGAAAGTCAAGCCTACAATATCCTCTTTCCTCTATTTCAATTTGGTTTAGGTGACTCTGCACCCAATAGATGAGGCTTTCATCCTCTAGGTCCCTCATCCCCTACAAGAAAGGGATCCCTATGAGTTGCCAAAGTTGTAGTAAAAATTCACTACATGTAGCCACCCCATGGCTCATGTACATAAGGATACCAAGAATGTTGATCAAAGAGATAATTTGATGGAGGTTCACAATAGACATGGAAGGCCCATGATTATGCATCCAAGTCAATTTTCTATTCCATGCAACTAGTTGATAATATTTGTAGCAGCCCTTTCGATGACATCTAAGTTGAACCCCACTAGTGGAAAGAGTCGAGGATATCTTCTGATGACAACTAAAATGACATTTTTATTGGTAGGGGTGTGATCTAGACAAATAATTTGGGTTGATCTAACTTCCTTGTGTGTGATTTGGTAGACCTAAATACTACCTGCATTTTCTTGGCCTCACAACTCCCATATCAACATCTATCATCTCTCTATCACACTAAAATATCTAAGAGGGAAGAAGTCAAAGGTCACAAAGCATAAAAGGAGCCTTTGTGAGACCTACCTCTCAAGGGGTTTTGGAGTCCCTTAAAAAATGTTGTAAAACCTTCATCATTGGTGATATACGATTTCATTGTGGCATCCAATCTAAAAAGCCATGAATGAATCCCCATGCACCAATAATTTTAGTCCCATATTGAAACATTCTAGAACATTGAATTGTGCATACCATCTAGTCTTAATACCATGACACACTATGATTTTAAAGAGGAATGAACTAACATTAAAGTGATATCATCCATCAGATTCCAAATATAAAGCTAATACTCTATTGCTAACTAGGGAAATATCGAAAGTCATTACCCATTTCAATTAGAAGGGTAGGTGCTAGATTTATGAAACAAAAGGAAGGTAAACATATTTTAAGCTGCATTGATCATTGGATCAATGTTCAATGCTTCTTTTTTGCCTAAATCCAGTAGCTTGAGGGTGCCAAGGCTTGTGGTCCATTGAATTTCCATTTAATGGCCCACATTGATCTTCTAATAGGTGAAAGAAAAAGAGGAAAAAATGCCCCTTTGTAGCTTGGGTCAAACATGTGGCAACCGATCAAAAGCAAAAAGAAATGAATATTGGGGCACAGTTAGAGAAGTCCCACCATTGGTCGAAGGAAATCCCATCTTAGCTAGAGACACATGGAAACCATTCGTATATATGAGAAGACAATCTAATAGACAATTAAGAGAGTATCAACCACTAGATAATAAATTTGACTTTTGTATCCTAGCCTATCATAATCATCTACATGGTAGTTACAATAGCCCTCGCCACATGGGTAAGCCTACCCTACCAATCTATGCCAATCAAGGAGACCATACCCACTACATCAACAAGTGGGAGATTCCAAAGAGAAAATTGAAAAAAAATTAATGGTGTAACCACCTCAAAGCCACAACAACAAGAGATGGCAATGAAAAATTTCCATTCAAGGGCCTGAAAGCCTCCAAGATTGATAACCATAGATCTAGAGACATCGAGACTACCAATTGTAATTGTAGAAGGATTTTGGCTATATAACAAAGAAGAATACACAAACCTTCTACATAGTATTTCAAAGGGAAGGAGGCCTCATCCCAATCTTTAAATAGGCCTATAATTTTATTGTAATGGTATTGGGACTTTCCTGCTCATGTCTCATATCTGGCCTTGTGAGCTCTTCATTTCACTACTTAGATTGTATGAATAGGGATCAAACCTTGATCCATTGTTTAAGAAGCATCGAGCCTATTCAAGTCACATGCCTTGTAAGTATCTCAACACATGAATGGAAGCTATCACTAATTTCACTTTGCCCTACTTCTCTAAGTGTTTTTTCAATATTGGGTTATGTATAGTGAAGTGTGTTCAAATCTAACTACTAGACTATGGTGAATGTGTTCAGTTATATGTTGTTCATGTAATCAATATGGGAACTTTGATCTTGGCGCATTATCCCCATAGCTTAGGTTTTTATTTTTTTACAAATTTACTTTCCTGCAAGTTACTTTCCTATTTTTATGCTTTTTATTGTTTCTTTTTATTGCCTTTATTTCCTTGCATCCTAAGAAAAATAGGCTTGATCCCACGAGGTCTGAAAGTGTACAAAGATTAAATCCAATGAGGAGTTGACCTTGGTTAAAACCCCCAAAGGTTTCCTTATAGGTGTTCTCTTTGCCCATAGAGCTTCTTGCCATGTCACTCTTTGTGAAGTGTGGGTGTCTTAGACCTGTTGAGCTGCTGCCCTGACAAGATAAAACATCTAGAGACAACAACAAAAGCCTTTTAACATAGTATCTAGAAGCAAATTATAAAAATATTGAACTATGAAAAGGTCCAATTTCTTATACATCCACAATTCTATTTTGATAATTTGGAAGAAAGGGGAGCATGCCCCTCTCGATCTCTAGATTTAGGATGATTCATAATAGTCCTTGATAAATTTAAATAATCTAAGCTAATTGCATGAAAAATATAAAATTTGAAGTGCACAAATTAAAAATATAGAAATTAAAATGCATGAAAATAAAATTTGAAGTTTAGGGTGTGAGAGATCAAATATAAATACAACCGCAACTATAGAAAGAAGAATGTATGATCAATCAACACATAAAAAACAACAATAATGGATCCCACATGTATAAAATAGAATTAACAAGAAATGACAAGAAGAGAAATGGGCAATGCCACAATCATCTTGTATTCCACAATTCAAGAGGGTAGTTCCATTGATGGAAATAAAAAAGTCTCATCAATGTATCATTGATTGAAAAGGAAAGAGCAATTATAATATTAGGATTTCAAAGTGTAGCTCTAATTTATTCAAGGCTCAAAGATGTTTACAATGGAGCCCATGACTCCTCTTTATAGGAAGAATTCATCCCTAAGCTACCCTGGGTAAAAATTTCTTACTCTCTTGTACAAGTAAATATTTGGGGGCATCTTTAGTAAATGATATATCTCTAAATGTAATAACTTATTATTATATTCTAGCAAATTCAATCTTGATTGGGGGCATCTTTAGTAAATGATATATCTCTAAATGGTATGGAGTCTATAAAATTGAAATCACTTTGCCACAAAACTATAAAATTGATGGTTATTCTTGTCCTCTTTAGGGTAGTAGCTTCATCAGCCTCCTCCATTCCTTATCTTATAGTAGCCTCATATTGTAAGGTCTTCAACATCTCATATCAAGTATTCATATAGGTTCTCTGATAACCCATCCTATTTTCCCGCCATCTCATGTAGCTTATCTAGTAGAGCCATTAATTGCTCAATTTGTTATATTATCACTTTAAATTTAGCTCTAGAATTCTCCTCTCTGATTATAATGTTGATAATGTGATCATTGAGGAACCTCTTTTGATCATCAAGCACACCCAACAATCCAAAATCGACTAACCCTTATATTTTCTAGGCCATTTCTTATAAGGGGTTTTCCAAGGAGACTATTATGTTTTTATGGGTTTGTAGGTCTCTTTAGGCGTTAGAGATTTTCTTAAGTTTCCTCACTATATCCTTTCCATCAATCCCCATCTATTGTACCCATGATGTTGACAAGATGTCTAATTGTTTAAGTACCTTTTGGTTCCTCTCCTTTATGGCCAATTCTTCCTTTGTTTGTTAGATTATCCTCAACATATAGAAGAGGATTTCCTACATATTAGCAATATGTAGGAAATCCTCGAGGCACATATATATGAGCAATTTTCTATGTACCATCCTCTAGGGCTACCTCGTGACATCCTCCCTAGGGAGATTGATGCAAGAGCATATGAGTTCACGAGCAATCTAGGAGATCCATAATATATTTGATTGCCTCTTTAGATAAAATGAAGGTTCTTTACAAGATCTTATTTATTATGAGGATAAAATATATATAGCTCTATTCATCAAAGAGATGACCCAAAACAAAGTTCATGTTCATAAGAGTCATTCATACAATTCTTTGTCCCAATGTTCATTTTTGAATTCCCTTTCTTCAACCTCAATTTCATAGACACAAACGTGCTTATTGTTCTACTTAGTGGCCATGATTCATCAAAAGAAGATATCAACAACTTAGTGCCTTTGCTAATACAAGCATTTTGTATTTTATGCTTTATAAATATTATTTGTTTTCTTCTACAAACTTTTATATGTACTTTTATTGTAATCCTATTAACTTGATTTAGTTATTAGTGGACATTAGTAGAAATTTCTATTTTAATTTTATTTGACCAAAGCATTTGCTATATCCAAATAGTTATTTTAGTATAAAAATTACTTGTAAAAGTTTTTTTTTTTCATGTTTTTTATTTTTATTTTAGTACACAAAAAATCAATAAATATCCATCATCATCGTTTATTATTAGATAAGAGTTTAATTCTAGCTACTACCATTATAACACCTTTCCACGTTTGGTAAATGTGTAATGTCTACACACTTTTAGGCCCCAAGTAAATTAAATCTCGAAGTGGACAAGCAACCCATAAGAGAATAAAAGGAAAACAAAGATATCCATTGGCATGCACTCAATTGTAACTAATCACCTTATCCCTAAGGGTTGTATAATTTTTTTAAATAATAAAAATAATAATTAATGTTATTTAAAAATTAAATATAATTTGCTCATGTAAAGGAGTTGGAGAGCAAGTGGGTAGTTAAAACTCTCCATTGAAATTGAAAAACCCTAGGTTCAAATCTCTCCCCTCACATGCTACAAAATATATATATATATATAATATTATTTATATTAAGTTAACTCTAATATATATATTTCAATACTAAATCTAAATAATTACTACCTTAGATATAAAGGATATATATCTAAAAACACCGAGAGTTATCAATCCCGAGGCGCCTATTACGGAAGCAGTTCGAAATCAATTGCGATGTGGATTGTTTTTGGTATATTGCAATGGATGTTCATGTATTTATACAATATTTTATTAAACATTTGCAACGGTTGGTTGGTTGGTTAGTCGGTTGTTTTAGTTTAAATATTTTAAATGTTTGCAACGGTTGGGTTGGTTAGTCGGTTGTTTTAGTTTAAATATTTTAAATGTTTTTGTTAACTTAGCTTTTTAATATTATCTTTTTAACATATTTAAATAATTAATTAATTAAATTTAAAAAAAAAAATTATATAAATAAACAATTAACTAAATTAAAAAAATTATTTATATATAAAATTTTAAAATCTAAAAGTATATATATTTTATTCTTTGAAATTTAAATCTTAAACTTCCTTTTACCTAAATATCCAAAGGCTTCTATGTCAAACCCACTCATATACAGGTTAGGTATTGACCATCATAATTTATTCAATTTTAAAAGGCAAATGATGTTAATATAAATAAATGATGTATATTGAGCCATGGGGATCAATGTTGTCTCGAACGTAACAAAAGAGGACAATAGGTATTTAGGTATTTGGTTCATCCACTTTCTCGTTCTCATTTTTATATAAACAAATAAAATGAAGATGTATTGATCTCAATTCCGTGAGAGGCAAGGAATCTTATTTGCTTCCCATGTGAAGTCCTCATATCGAGGCGATAATTCATCATCATCAACGGGGGAATGTGACGGGCAAGCAGTTAATACAAAGAAACCCTTCATTTAAAATATGAAATAATCTCACAAGCCATATGAAGAATTATAGATGGCCATGGAGAATTTTAGAGAAAGCCTAGTGTTGTTTTGATGAAATAAGCGGCCCTTTGTATGTGCAATGATTGGAATAATATTGTAAACTATGAATAACAAGAAAGTAAAAAAAACTCGATTTTTCTACCATTCTCACAGTTCATACCATGGTTAATATGATTTTAAACGAATAAAATATATCTTAAAGGCTCATCAACATTACATTCTAAAGTATAGTGATTGAGTTTCTTCCTCATTATTTAAATATTATTATTTAATGTTTATTATAATTATTATTTTAATAAATTTACAAGTTTTTGTGAAGGGTCGTGGTCCAAAATGGAGTTTGAATCTAATTTTTATCATTGCATTAAACTTACAACTTTAATGTTTATTATAATAATTAATATTAAATTATTTTTAATAAAAAAATATTTATTAAAAGTATAAGTTCAAATAATTTAAAAGTCTTCAGTTATGAAATAATATAATTGATTAAAATACTTTAGTAAAAAAGTTATAATATAATATTAATGAGGCTCTTTATTTGTATTATTAAAATGTATTAAGGTTAAATTTTATTAAAAGTCAATCCAAAATAACCTTTAAGAAAATTTAAAATGATATAAACGATTTTAATTGTTTCCACCAAAATAGATTATAGGATTATGAGAGTAAAAGGTTTAAAATCGTCCAAGTAAAAAAGTGACAATGTATCCATATAAATCTATAAAATTTATTGCCCGTGAGTCAAGGAAATCAATGTATTATTATTAATTTTTTTGAGTGCGCTTTTTATTATTATTATTATTGATTTTAATAAGTGTATTTATTTTTCCATATTTAATTGTTTTATTTTTATTTTTTTTTAAGTTTATTTTTAAAGTATTTTTATATAGACTTTTATTTTTTTGTTGGCTTTGCATTACATGTTTAAATGCTTTTTACTCTTTACTATACAAAAGACACATATTTGTTTTGTTCATAAGTTTTTTAGATGTTGTTCATTGCCCAATTTTTAAGTTGATAGTAAATTAGATCCTAGTTGAACCACAAATATTTTTACCTTTTGTTTAATCATTGCATCTGTGTACCTTGTTAGTTTGTGTTACAATTTGGGTTGAATTTGTTGATATAATATTATTTTTTCTACCCTATATTTTCAATCTACATGATAAGTTTGAATTTCTCTCTTGCATAATATTTGATTTCTTTGATAGAGTTTAGGACCTCATGAAGTTTAATGTTCAATTTATTAATCCAATTGTTGTTTTTAGTAATCATCTTATTTTATTGAATTATTCCTCTTGATGTTGACGAGATCCGGGAAAAATTGTGAGGGATATTTTCGCAGGACTACCCAAATTACCAAACTTGTTTTGGCCTTATTTCACTCATCCAGACTCGTATTGAGCTGAAATTTGGAGGGTAGATGCCTGACAAACCCTAGAACATCACCAATTTTTAGATCATTTGGAGCAACACAGATCATATCGCATCCCTATGTGTGAACAAGATTTTTGGCAAGTGAATGTGCGAGGGTTTCATCTGGGTTAAGTGCAAGCAGCTCCAGAGGTTGGTTTTCGGGGCCTTCGGGCCCTAGTAGCCAATATTTTTGTGGTTTTTGCTCAAGATTTTAGCAAGAAATGTTGTAGGAGATCCAAGATGGGTTATAAATTTATCTTTCAACAGATCTTCATACTATGAAATTGAGTGACAACGACTTCCAATTTGTTGCACAAAATAAAATTGAAAATCATACCTTTCCACGGTGTTTAGGGCATGGCTTAAAGAGATCAAAAAATAAGTTTCAAGCAGTTGATCAAAAAAAGGCTCATATATCAAGTGAAACTGGTGCTAAGGTGCACCCAAAAAATAAATCTACTGTGGAAACCCCTTTCAATGGTAAGAATTTCAAAGAATCAGCCCCAAAAATAAATTTTAGGGATGCCCTCCGTGATGGACAGCCTCAACCTAATGCTAATATTAATCTTAGGGCTTCCCATAAACCTCTAAGAATACCTAAGATTGATCCCAAGAAAACAGAGTCAAGATGTCTTAAAGCAGTTGATGGAACCCCTATTGTTAAGCTTGATATGGACAACATTCAGACTGACATTGAAGATCTGGAAAAAAGAAGACTAATTTGTCATTTTGTGGGTTTTCATCCTTGCCTATCTGCTTTCAAAGTTTGGGCTACAAAAAGTTGGAAAACTAAAGGTGAGTTACAAACCTCTATTTATCCAAATGGTTATTTTCTTGTTTTATTTGTTTTTTTGAAAAATAATTTGAAAAAACTTATATTAAAACAAAGATCATTTACAAGTTGGGATGAGACTTCTCCCAACCTTAGCCAAAAAGAACACACGTTTACAACAGTAAAAGAAGATTTGCATTGGAGCCAAATCTCTTAAACCGTATTTCTACAATGGTTGTTCACCTGTTTACAACTGTAAAAGAAGATCTACATTAAAGCACAAATCTCCTAAACCATATTTTTGGAATGGTTGTCCAAATTAGCTAAACACTAGATTTTCTCACCAACCTGCTTAATCATCTCATCCTTAGTAGCCATGTTACTATGCCACTGAACCCCTACCTCCTTCTCAGTGCCCATCTTAGCCAGGAAGTCTGCCACTATATTTAGATCTTTACTCACATAAACTGGAATCACATCATCTAATTTCCTCCACAATTCCATAATTTGAGTGACAAGAACCCTCAGCCTCCATGTCTTCAAAGCAAAGTTCCTCATGCAATATAGAGCTCCAACCATTATTTGAGAATTTGATTCTAGGATTATCCTCTTGTAACCTTGTTTTACTACCCAAATAGAAGCAGATTTGATAGCTAAGGCTTTCGCTTCATTATTTATGGTCCTTCCCAAGCCTTGTAGTTCCCAATAGAGCACTGTCCCAACATGATTCCTATAAACCACTCCAATTTTAGCTCTACTCGAATTGCCTTTTGTAGCTCCATCAATATAAATTCTAATCCAATCTTCTGGGGGTGGTTTCCAAATAGCTCTTTCCTACCCCTCTTGCACTTCAACTTCCTTCTCCATTGTCCCTATAAAAACCCGAGTTTCCTCTTTAGCATACACTGCCACAGTTCTTATGACTTTGCTCCAAATGACTAGGCAAACTCCATCTAAAGATGAAAAGGTTTCTCTAAAAATTTTGCCATTTCTCTCCAACCACACTTGCCACCAAATGAAGTTTAATACAAGCTCCCAACAAATACAAAGAGCTTTAGATTTAAATCTACCCCTCTTCCATATTTCTCAAATATTAATCTGATTCAAATCACCATTAACTCAAATTTTATAATATAAAAACCATCTCTTCCAAATCTGGTGCATGAATGGGCACTCAAACATCAAGTGATCAATTGCTTCCTCACTCTTGTAGCATAAAATACATTGATATGGACCAATTATTCCCCTACACCTGATATTATCAAAAGTAAGAATTCCATTATGCATGAACTACAAGGCAAATTTTTTTACTTTCAGCCAACCCTTGGACTGCCAAATCTTTCTCTAATCCTTAACCTGATATGCATTACGAGGAGGCTTTGGAAGGATATTATCATATCCATCCTTCACTATGTAGACATTAAGGCTCCCATAGTCCTTAGCTAATTCATCCTCCTCATCTCTACTTGTGAGAAATCGTTAACCCAAGATTTTAGTCATGATGGGTGTCAAATTCGGAGGGATTGAAATTGGCCACTCATCCAACTTCTTAAACTGCTTAAACTTATAATCCCCCAGCTGACTAGTGTTGAAATAACTTTCAATTTAGACCCAACTCCTGTTTTTCATGGCTATTTTTATTGGTTGTAACTCAGAGAATTCAACAATGATAGGTGGGTATTGATCCCATAAATCTGTCCAAAATTGTGCCTTCTCCCCTCTCCCCACTTTCCAAAATAATGCATATTTCACTACCTGAGATCCTAACTTAAGATCCTACCACACTAAGGATCCATTACCATACAAAGGGAAATGAACCACCTCATTTGAGTTTACCTGTCCCAAATATTTACAAGTTAAAATTCTATAGAATAAAGAAGTTGGTTGGGAAATATACCTCCAGTAAAGCTTTCTAGCCAAAGATTTATTATTTAACTTTGATATTCTCAGTCCCAAATCTCCTTTTACCTTGGGTTGGCTTACTTTCTCCCAACCTAACAAGGCCCATTTCCTCTCTCCTTTTACTCCTTCCCATAAAAATTTTCTAGCCATATTGTCCAACTCTTCCATATGGTATGTGGGGCAACAAGGATAGAAAATTTATAAATTGGCTGGCCTAAATGACTGGTTGTAAAAAGGTTAATCTACCCCCATAGCTTAACCATTTGTGAGACTAATGCTTAATTATTTCCTTAATACAGTCCAAAATATTCCTCCAAATATTTATTTTTAGTTTTTTTTAAATGCAGAGGCACCCCAAGTATACCACTGGAAGAGAAGTCCTTATGAAACCCAAGATCTCTAAAATTATGTCTTGAAGCCTTTGATCAAGATTGAAAAAGACCACTTTATATTTTTTTATCATTGGTGACTTGGTTTGTAGCCCTAAGGTAAACATTAATTATACCTGAAGTTGGCCACTCCCACCAATCCTGTGTCATCCACAAATTGTAGGTGAGTCAAAACTTCCTCATCCATCATGATACATGTTAGCAAACCTTGTTATCTTATCGTCAAGATTAGTCTATCCAATCCTTCAACCAATATGAGAAAAATATAGGGAGAACAAGGATCTCCTTGACAAAGGCATCGAGTAGCTCAAAACAGTTGCAAGGGAAGACCCTTGATTACCACTAAGTATGTCAAAGTAGAAACACAACTCATGAACCATTCTATCCAATCCCAAGAGAAACCAAAGGCTACCATCATATTTGACAAGAAGCTCCACTCCATCCTATCATAAGACTTTGACATATCCAATTTTATGAATATTCCTCTATTACCAGATGTTTGTATTGAATGGATTGCCTCCTGATCTAGAACCACACTATCCAATATCTTCCTACCCTCTACAAAATACCCTTGATCTGAGAAAATAATTCTATGTAGAAGAGGTTTTAACCTCTCAACCACTACCTTTGTGATGATTCTATATATGACATTGCATAAGGTAATAGGTCTATAATCTGAAATATGCACCCCCTCCTCCCCTTTTGGAATTAAGGCAATGAAAGTATATGTAATGCTTTAAGAATTCTTTTACTACCTTTGGACTCCTCTATGACATCCATTACATCCTCCTTCAAGTTATCCCATAAG
Source organism: Wollemia nobilis (assembly GCA_028583015.1). NCBI lineage: Eukaryota > Viridiplantae > Streptophyta > Pinopsida > Araucariales > Araucariaceae > Wollemia > Wollemia nobilis. The sequence continues at coordinate 11,697,484 of JAQPPZ010016890.1, forward strand.
GTCTCAAAAAAATCAATTGGAAAGCCATATGGACCTGGTGTTTTTTCGGTGCTCATTACAAGACTACATTCTTCAGTTCCTCTCTATCAATGGGTTTAAGTAGGGCCTGCTTATCTTTTTTTAGAGATAACAAAGGATATGATAGCAATAACTTATTTTTGAGCCTCTTCATCTTGCACCATACTTTCCTTAAATAGTTTAGAAAAATAATCCATTGAATGGAAATGCATACCTGGAATTGTATCAAATGAGTGTCCATTCTCATCTTGAAGAGCTTCCATGTTGTTCATCTGTCTCCTAGCATAGGAAACCCAATGGAAAAATTTGGTATTTTTATCACTTTCTAATAACCAAGTGGTTCTTGCTCTTTGTTTCTGGTAGGTATCCTCTTGGTTGTCAATATCCTCAATCGCTTTACGCAATGCATCATCCTCTTATTTGAGATGCTCTATAATTTTTCCTTCCCTAAATTATTTTTGAACCTCATCCCATATGGCCACCAATGGAGATCTTTGGACCTGGAATTCCGTCTTGTTAGCTTGCCTCCATTATTTTAGTTGATATTTGACATAATGAAGTTGTTTGTGGAATCTAAACATTGATGTCCCATATGTTGGACGACCTTCTTCCCATAATTGTGGAATTTTATTTCAAAGTTCCTCCTTTTGTAACCAAAAGTTTTCAAATTTAAATGGTTTGTGATGCTACACTGTCTTGATACCTCCTTCCAAAAAAATGGAAAAGTGATATGAAACTAGACCCTCCAAAATCTAAAATTTTATATTCCATTTTACAAATGCCTCCTCTGAAACCAAAAAATTATCTAACTTCACCTTCCTACTATGTGGCTCTCTCCTCTTATTAGTCCAAGTATAGTTGGTTCCAGGGCATTTAATATTCACCAAGTGTAATGCTTGGACTTGGGCAATCATAAGTTGACCCCCTGGGTCCAAAATTGGGGTTTCCCATTCCTGATCTCCATAGGATAATTTAGCATTGAAATCCCCAGCAATAATCCATTCTAACTCTTTCCTTGAAAATCTCATGTTATGCACAACTTTCCATTGATGCATATGACCATCTAGGTTTAGAGCCCCATAAAAATTTATGATTAAAACATATTCAATTGTGACATTGTTCCTAAAATGTGATGTGAGGACACCCCTCCAAGCTATATTTTCTATTGCAGTACATTAAATAGAGTTCCAAAAAGTAACTATCCCCCTTGAGACCCCTTGGGAAACCACTTCCATATGACCAAAATCCCTCCAAAGTTTATTTACTATTTTACACATAATATCCAACGATATTTTTGTCTCCTAGATAAGCAAAAAATATGTTTTATATTTTTCTAAGAGTCTTCGAATAGCAGATTGATGGGTTCTACTGTTTAAACCCCTGACATTCCATGATTGTATAATCATTGGTTACCTTGAGAGCAGTAAAAATCTATTGATCTCACTGATCCTCCAGTGATCAGTTTGTCTCTTTGAACTGCTATCAATTCCTTATTTGATTTTCTACCCACTCCTTGAGAGTCGCTATTTTTTGATATCTTTTCCACCTGAATTATCCCTAGAGTTGGCATTTCTCTATTCTTTTCTGCTATGCCCATGATGACATCCTTAATTATCGATTCCTCTTGGTTATGAACTATCAATACCCCTACACTCTCTAATTGCAGTAACTCACTGCACTCAATTACCTACTCTATGATGGGAGGAGGTGAAAGAGGGGTTTGAACATGGCTGTTATTATTTTCATTATTCTCATCCACTCCTTCCATGAATTATTCTTCTTCTTGGTCCATTGGTGTCTTAAATATTTCATACCTATTAGAGGACTTGAGTTGCATTTGCTCTTTACCATATTTTTTCTTTTACCTTCTCCTTATTTTGGGTTGTTCAAAACCATCTCCCTATGCTTCTTTGCCCTGAGAAATATTGGTTGTTTCTTTATTGATTGTTGACTTACCCTCCTTAGGAATATTTGACATTCCCAAAGAAGCCTCCATTTTTATGTTCATATTATTTGGGTAAGATCGGGCCAAATACCCATATTTGTGGTAAACTCTGCATCTGAAGGGCAATGCCTCATAATATAACTATTGAATCCAAGATAGTCCTACAAGTTCGAGTTCCACCTCTATCAACAAAGGCTAGCTAAGATCCATTTCCACACATAATATTGCATAAAAAACTATGTTTCCTTCCATTGTGTCTTTGGAAACACTCAAATTTCTTCCAAGGGAATTTGGAAGTGCATACAAACGGATCCAAACTGGGACAAAAGTGGGTTCAATTCAAGGATAAAATCCCACTCTCTAGGGTTGAACAAATAATCCTACCAGATCATGATTCCTCTTTTATGATTCGAAAGCCCTATTTCTATCAACAAGTGAAGAAAAACTAACAATAAAATATCCATTGCTAATAAACCACAAAGAATAGTCATTAAGAGGCTCCTAGTTTTGCCAAACCCAAGAATGCAAATAATTCAAGGTAGGGCGAATACCCATGAATTTATAGATCAAATCATGATTGGCTCTATATAAAACTATTTATTCAACCATCCTTTGCTCAATGACAATATTTGGCCTTGATTCTGACTGTGGCAAACATCCATTAACTTGTTGAGATGTTGATCTATTTTTAGCAGTCGTAAGGAGCATTTTTATTACAGTTTTTTGTGCTTCTTAAGTCTCTAATGGAGATTCATCCTTTAACAAATCTACAAAAGAACTATGTCTCTCTAAAATAGGATCCGTAGGTGTCTCCATTGGGCTCTCCTATGGCAACAATCTTGTCTTCAAGTCCACAGTAACCATAAAGCTCTTAGACTACCCAAATGATGCCCTAGTTTTCTCTTCTAACCTCCTATTAACAGAACATTAGAAATAAAATTTTCTTCTTGTTTTATTTGTTAATAATGAAGATAGAGAGAAAAATTTTTAAGGGGGTCCTTGGTTATTTAGAAAGGTAGGGCTTTTCATGAATCCATGGCATACTAAATTTAAATCCAAAGAAGATATGCCTTCTACAGGTCTCATGTGGGTTAGACTCTTTGGCCTCCCAATTGAATTCTAGAATTCGACTATTTTTCTTCAATTAGAAACTCTTTATGAATATTTATGATGATTGCTGATTGTAATAAAAAATTTGAACATATTATTTATGCTCGGATTTGTGTTTTAATAGATTCTGACAAACCCCTACCTAAAAAGATCACTTTACAATTTGGAGAGGACACTTGGGAGAAAGTAGTGGACTATGAGAACATTCATTTTCATTGTAGAATTTGCCATGAATATGGTCATTTGGCTACTGTTTGCCCAAAAAAAATTCTAGATCAAAAGAAAGAAGATATAAATTCAATAAGTTTCCAAATGCGTAAGAAGAAAAACACTCAGAAAAAACCAGTTATGAAGGATCAATCAAAGTTATCTAGCTAATATGTTTGAAATTCTTTCCACAAATGAGGTCCCAAGTGAGGAAGAGGAAATAATGGAAACAAAAATCTTAGAAACAAAATTTAAAGATAAAGGGAAGAACTCAGAGATAAACCAACAAATCAAAGGTTTTCAAAAGAAAAAAGGGAGAAAATATTCACAAGAAAAACAATCTTATAAATGTTAAAACTTCATATAATACAGGTATTAATATAGATTTTGTTGAACCTTCTGGTAACATTTTTATTGTGTACAAGCATTCTTCAAGGCTAGAAGCCATCTCAGATTCAATTGGAGTAAGTCAAGAAACAATAAAAAAAATTGAAAATGGATTCTAATCAAAAGGAAGGTCGCAAGACTAATCAATATCATATGGTAAAAGAAGGTGAAAATCTTGTAGAGGAAGGTAATATTAATGCCCTTCCCAAATTTTTTAGCTTTGGTATTAATGAATATCATCACTTGGAATATTAGAGGACTCAAAGGGAGTATTTCAAAACAAAATGAAATTAGAAGAATGATTCAGATAAATCATCCACATCTTGTTTTCCTTCAAGAAATGAAGATGTCAAAAGAGGATATGGAATCAATTGCTAGTAGAATTTGACCAGCTAAAAAAGTGGTTTCCCTCAATTCCCAGGGGACTTTTGGTGGCATTGCTTACATTTGGGACCCAAAAGAGGTAGTTATTCACCACATGGTTTGCATTTGGGGTCTTTTGGCTATAGCTATTCAAAGCAGATATTCCAACCAAATTATGTTCTGCATTACTATTTATGCTTTGACTAATCTGGAGGAAAAAAAAAGATAGTGGAAGAATATTACTTATACTGTCTGTCATTTTCCTAAACCTTGGATCTTGATTGGAGGATATTTTAATACCATCCTCTCTCTAGATGAGAAAATGGGGGGAAATAGAAATTTGGATAGGAGCACTAACCTCATGAGCGAATATATTATAAACCTCCATCTTGTGGACATCCGACTAGATAATGACCTTATGACTTGGTATAACAGAAGGCAAGGCTTAGCTTGTATAATGGAGAGATTGGATAGGTTCTTACTCTTTGACAATTTCTTAATACATGGTCACCTTCCTAGAGTGAAGAATCTTAACAATGCTGGTTCGGATCACTAGCCTATCATGGTGAAAATGTGAAAAACCAACGTGAGTTTCTCTCATTTTCAATTTTAGTTAATGTGGATTAGAGATAGTTCCTTTAAAACTCGAGTGCAACAATGGTGGAAGGAAGGTAAACCTAGGTATGGGACTAAGATGTTTTTTTTTACCAAAATATTGCAATACATTAAATCCAAAATCAAGACTTGGAACTAAGGAGTTTGGGGATGTTTATAAAAAAAACATGAAGTTATTGCTTAGCTTAAAAAATTTAATAATAAAATCCGTTTAGATGGTCTCACATAGAGTACAAGTGCAAATGAATTTAAAATCATAGCTCAGTTAGAGAAATGGGAAAAAAAATAACTCTTATGAAAGCAAAAATCTAGAATTCAATGGCTCAAAGAAGGTGATCGAAACTATAGACACCAAATTACAGGCACTAATCCTCCATCCTAACCATTCCACCACCCACTTGTCCACCATACACCCTTCCCACCAATTATTTTGCCCAAATCCACCTTTCCCACCATCCATTCCACCATTTTAGCCCTTTCCCATCATTTCCTAGCCTAATTGGGATTATTTTAATATTATTTTATATTATTTAATATATAATATAATATATTTATTATAAAATATGTATTTATAAACTTAATTAACCACAACCATCCGATCCATTCTAATCTCCACCGTCCATATTCATTAATCCATGTCACATTCAAAAAATAATCTCAACCTTAGGATCTAATTTAATATTAGCCACACGATCAAAAGTGTAAGGCTAAAACCCTAAGAAAACCCTAGGTTGGATTATAAATAAGGGTATTTTTAAATGCTCAAACCCTGGAATTTGCTGGAATAAGAATTTTGAGAATTAGATATTTGCACCATGGAGGAATTATTGGTGAAGCCCTAGCATAGAATCCTGAAAATCTGAAGTCCTAGCTTACCAATAAGACTTTTGCTGTTCCAGTCATCACCCATTCATCCTCCATCACCATCACAGCCTCCATCCATACGTTGCATTCATCACCATCATCTAGACCTGCTTCTACAGATTCTGCCCTAACCCGTAGGTGCCATCTAGAGCTTGCGAGTCTCACTACAGAGCTTGTGAAGCGCTCACCAGAGCTTGTTGTATACCGTAGGTGCTCTCTAGAGCCTGTTGTATCCCGTAGATGCACACCAGAGCCTGCAAAGCTCACGTCAGAGCCTGCCAAGTGTGTATCTGAGCCTGCTATAACTATAGAAATACGAATCTGAGCCTGCTACACCACGCCATCAGCAATAATTGAACCAAAGCAAGATCTAGAAATTTCACACATTGTTTGATGGTTGTTGAAGCTGGAGTGGCCCAACCTTGTATATCTTAAGCCCACTCAACCTGTTGGAATCAAGGACACATCCAAATATGAAGACACTTCTGTTGTTGTTAGCTAGGGTTTTGGAGAACCCTAGTGCCATTGTAATCTATTGTATCAAATATTCGCATGGAAAACTGATTGTAATAAAGGAGTTTATCAGCTCCCCCCTATTTTATTGAATATATTCTTTTGTGCAATCTTTGTACCTCACTACATTATTCAGTTTTTTGTTATTCTATTTTAAGTGTCATGTTCTTACATTCATAAATGATGATCACGGTGGGACCCCACAAGGGTTTCATTATTTGATATATCTACCTTGCTAACTTAATTTTATTGCTATTCGTTGCAAGATTTACAGAAACGTAAAAGTTGTCGCGTTCATTGCTAGGGTTTTTGAAGCATTTTGCAGTAGTTCTAGAGATTGCATAAGTGCTCTTCTATGCTACACAGGTGTCCTTGTGCACCTAACAGGTGCTTTGTTGTGCTTACGCAGGAATCTAGCTACGCCTAGCATTAATTTGGAGTAGAGCTGAGGCTTCCAAGTGAGTTTCATAACCCTAGTTCTCCATTTAATGGTTTACGTATTCTGTTTTCTGTTGCTATTTTTTGCTATTTCTGGGCTTAACATTAAGTAATCTGGGAAATAATATATAGCAAGTTACATTTAGGTTTTGTGTGTGTTTCATTATATCGAATGCATTTCTTGTCCTGAAAGTTGTAGATCTAGGTGATTGTTTGCATTTTTGAGTGCATATGAAATAGAAAAGCATCCTAGATCTTGTGTTTTAGGGTTAAAGATCACTTTAATTTTTCATATCTAAATAGGAACAATATTTTGACGCATAAAGTAATCCTACCCTAGGTTGGCCCCTTTGGCAGAGAGGTGGACGAACCCTTCGGTTGATCTTGTAATTTTAATCACTTGTAGGCAGGGGATTTTAAGGGTGTACTCTGCACTATTTAGGTGAAATTTGCATCTTTGTGTTGGCTTTTGATTTAGATTAGTGAAGTTAGTAATCTTTAATATTATTTGCACACCATAGAGAACGAGAAATCTAATAAAATAAATCACACACACCTGCATGCTCCACTTTTTAACAATAATAGTTGGATTTCATCACCAACTATTGCTTGAGGTTTGGTGACGGTGGCATTCATCTCCATACATCAAATATCTATCCCTAGACACCATAGGACTACCCCCGAGAAAACTTGCTGGAGGTCATTACCAACAAGAATCTCGTTGTCCCAACCAGCCATAGTTTTTACCTTCGTTTTTCATTAAACAAGATAAAGTTAAATAAAAACACACAAGCCAACAATTCTAAAAGGAACTTCACATTAATGAAAGAAAATTAATGAACAAGGTAAGCCATACAAGGTGAACCCTAGGATTGGTTGTTTTCTTTGCTTTAAATTTTGGAAAGTTTGTTAATCTGTGTGATTTAGATAAGCTTGAAATATTTGGTTTTATTACTTTATGATGCTAACACGACAACAAAAGAAATTAATAAACCAAAGTAGTTTAATGGAAAACAATTCCCATGAGCCCGCTACTTCGGTAGCCCCATCCAATATGGTTCAAACCATTTTGTCTGGATCATCCCATCCACCCCACTCTCAAGTAGGGACACATTCACATAATATGGAGACAACCACCACCTACATAGACATGGATAGAGTGCAGGCCCTTTACAAGGCTTCTAACTATGTCTTAGAACCCCTTAGCCAAGAAGGTTTGGAATAATACAAATTGGTTGCCACCTACCTTGCCCAAGGATATCCTAATTCAAGTTATGAATATGGTATGCCTTCCTCCATGAGCCAAATACCGCAAATACCAAGTGTTCCAAACACTTACCTCACATCCACCTATACCAACCCCTTGTATGAGGAGTATGTCAATGTTGTCTCACAAGTCCCTAGCATCCAAGTTGATGCAACTTGCACCATACCCATGTCCTCTCATCCATCATCATCCACACCTCCATCATCTCACTTAGCCAACATGACCATGTCATCCACCCCTCCATCATCTCACTTAGCCAACATGACCATGACTAATCACCCATCATCATCGACTCATCCATCATCTCATCCAACCACAACCCCATCATTCGACACATGGTCAAATCAAGAACTTACGAATACATTAGGGCTTATCAATCGGTTGCTTTCACAATGAACAAAAGGAAAACAATCATCTCACATAGACCCTATGACCCAAGGAGTTCCAAATCAACCCCCACTCACCAACCATAATCCAGTAGGGGTCCCTCAATATTCCATAGTGTCCATCCCCAATCCACCACCACTCCATACATCCACCATACCAATCAATATTGCCACTAACCAACAACACAATCCATTTCTCCATCATCATCCTCATCAATCATCCCCATCTCTCAACCACCAATCTTACCCATATACCCAACCCAATTCATTCCACAACACCATGTTGGTCACACCCTATCATCTACCATCCAACCCATCAACCAACCATCACATAATCCAAGGTCCTCACATTCCAGTAGAAGATCTTAGATTCCAGGTAATGCAAAAGCAAATTGATCAGTTGATGCAAAACTCACCAGGGATAACGAGCCAAAATCTCACATTAAGCCAACTGATTCATCAACCAATCCATCCATCGGTACCATCACCGCCTTATCCAAAAGATTTTACGATACCAAAATTTGACAAGTTTAGGGTAACCGAGGATCCTAAGGAGCATGTGAGTTTGTTTGTCCACATATATTTTCATATTAGTGACGATAATGATCTTATGCTCCGAATATTTCCTCAAACATTAGGTAGAGATGTCATTGAATGGTACAATCAATTGCCCACGCATAGTATTTATAATTTTGATCAATTGATAGATCTATTCTTGGAATGCTTCACCCTTAATATTAAAAATAAGGTGTCCTTATCAGATATATATTACTTGAAACAATGGGATGAGGAACCTATCTATGATTTTGGAAACCATTGGAGGGCAGTCATCACAAAGTTGCCATTCTCCCTCCCAATGGAAGAAATTATCAAACTTTTTACCAAGAGTTGCTTAAACCCATTTCTTGGATGCTTCAACTCAATACTTATAGAAAATTTGAGGAGGCTTTAGCACAAGCTGGTGTCATTGAGGAGATAAAAATCCAAGAGGGTGTCATTAAGCCTAAGAAGAAATAATGGAAAAATAGAGGCCAATACCGAAACAATAAATCTGGCCAAACCAAATCCACACAAGCCTCAACGGCTAACATAGCTAATCAAGTCAATAAAGTGGTCATGAGCCAGCTCGTAATGGCTTAAAAACTAGTGCAACAACAAATTTCCTATCATGCGGTCCCATCAGTAACCCAAGAACCAATGGTACAAAACACAACGCCAACTATGGAATAGCCTACCCATCGTCAATTCAATTGACCTCAGCGTTAATACACTCCCTTAAAGGAATCATATTCAGCCATATTTCAAAGGTTATATGAGACCAACAAATTAGCCTTGTCGGACATTAGGCCCGATGATCCCACCAAAATACCTAAAGGTTATAGAGAGCACTTGTTTTACCCATATCATCGACAAAATGGGCATGATATCAATTCTTGCCATGTATTCAAAAACATAGTGCAAGACCTCATAGACTTAGGATCCATTAGCGTCGATAAACCCTTAGCTCCATAAAATCAAAATTTGGGCATATATCAAACACCTCTACCTAACCATGGGGAGGTCCAACATAATGTAGGGGGTAACAATCAACAACCACCTCCTAATCAATTAAAACATGTCCAACAATACCAAAAATTTGTAGGAGCAATCCATGTGGTCACTAGAGGGCAAAGGCAAAATCAAAAAAATGTTCAACAACCTTCAAATCCACATCCCATCCAAACATCACCAAATCCATCTCCGCCAATCAATATATCCAACCCATCCAATCCACCCATCCTTCGTCCAATAAGGCCAGCGGTAACTTTAACTAGTGGGTTAACCACTAGTTTGAAAATGGCATCAACAAAAATTTGTCTATGAGCTTATCCAACAATCCCCTAGGCATAGAGAAGATTTAATGGAAATACTCAAGTCAATTGAATTATAATCCCAAGACTCTAATGCCTTTAACAACTTTGTAGGGAGTGTTAGAACATGCTTGGAACCATCAATTACCTTCTATGACTTTGAGATAAAATCAATGAGTTCAGAATCGATGGACCCTCCACTGCACATCATGGCCTTAATATATGGAAATCCATTCAAACAAGTATTAATTGATACCGGATCATCAATAAATATCATCACTACCACTGCTCTATCCACCTCAAAATACCTCCATCCCACATTTCAAAATCATCATTCACCCTCAAAGCATTTAACGATGTTTTGTGTACCACAGTTGGCACTGTTGTTTTACCTATAGAAGTAAGGGCCATAATGTTGCACACCATGTTTCACATTTTGGAAGGAGCCATGGCGTATAATATACTCCTTAGTAGATCATGGATGAGGGAAATGAAATGTGTTCCATCAATTCTCCACCAATACTTAAAATACGTTCATGATGGACAAGTCCATTGCATCCCCGCAGATGTCGAACCTTTTAAGTATTGTAATTTCATTTCAAATCCTTATGAATCCATGTTACCTTCCACTCATATATTCTTGGCACCATCATCGAATCCATCCACATCATATCTTAATATGCCTTATTCTAATTCATCTCCATCTTCTTCTAAGGCTCCCATCATAGATGAGCTACCCATCACATCACCTCCTCAAAAATACATTTCTTCTTGTACATGTGGTGATAGTCAGTCTACTGTTAGCACATCGTACATCACATATACCCCTTCTTCTACAACCACTTCTTCTATTCTATCTCATCATTCCACACTGCCATCCAATCCCACTCCATCAGTCAATGTGTCACAAGTCAAACTTTTAGATTGTGCCATATTTGACTCGCCACCGTTCATAACCAATCCAAAGCCACTTGAACATTCACCATCCACCTCATCAACCCAAGTTGAAGTCCACATCACTAATCCAAGAATTGGTGAGTATGTGGTCGAAGACGTCACCATTACACCCCTAGCCATTTCCACAGCTAAGGATTTTGGATGTCCTTGAGATCATCCTTTATCCATAGGTGTTGTTTACGACATGAGTGCCGCTCCAAATAGCATTAACTTTTTTTATGGAGGGTTGAATTTCTCAACTGGAGAAAACCCACTTGAAGAACCAAAAGAGCCTAGGCGTGCCAATATACCTAACATAGAGGAGTTTCCACTTGGATACTTTAATATGTTCCATTGGCAAGGTCAAGGTCTAGGTTCCCATGAGCAAGGGATGCATGATATCTTAGAGGTCCCATATAGAGGTGCCCATGATCTTTTCGGTTTAGGCTATACACCATTGTCTTCCACCACTTATCTTGAGCAAGCATTTAAAAAGCTTACACTCAATGATGAAGATCACCCCATCCACCCACTACCCTCAACATCTTTTCTTGAACAGGTCCTTCAAGAACTTTGCATGGATGAAGTAAACGAAGATGATCCCATCAACTTTTCATATTCTATCTTTGATTATGACGATGAAAGTTATGAAGAATTTGAAGTCATGTCAAACTCTTCTGACGATTATGAAAAGGAGTCACAACCTATTGTCCCCATCACCCAACAGGAAGAGTTTTACCTCCGAATTTTCCCCATACATCATCCTATATTCCGCTTGCTTATTTCAAAAGAACAAGATGATCCACCTGGAAATATACATTGAGCCCCACATAAGCCAAGAATTGTAACATATGTACATAAAAAAAATGTTGCTCAGATATTTTCACATTCACCATTATAGGGATACCACGCCTCGACATCGATTTCGATTCAATTGTTCCATCTTCCCATTCGACCAAACCATCATACCTTTCGTTAGGTCAATATGAACCCTATTGACGTATTCACCCCACTCCGTAATCCATACAATTTGGCAAAGCCAATTCCCATTGACGTCAGCCTTATTGGTTCAGAGTTCGACCTATCCGAGGAATTACTAAAGGCTTCGGCCCACTACATTCCTCCTTCACTGCCACCTTCACCTTCATCACTTTTTACCAATGGTCTTGAGGTCTTTCAAGCAGAGTTAGGCAATGATAAGTAGGAAGAATTAGATGACACCCTAGACTATCCCGACTGGCTCTTAGGCCTAGTACCCATTTGCAAGATTAATGGAGCAATATGTATTTGCATTGATTTTTGAGACCGGTCTTAGCTCTTCCTTGTATGGGGGTCCTTTTCTATGCATGACTATATATATGTATATATACATGGCTAAAAATATATATATAAAAAAAAAACAAAAAAAAATGGCATGCTTTCACATAGGCATTACCACATTGCATGTTCATTTACATGTAGGGATTTTTCATTTTAATTTTCATTCACATGCACTACATCATACATATTCCATTAAATTGTATAATTTCCATTTGCATATCAACACTCCATTGCATTAGGCATATACATTTGCATTCATCCCATCCCATGTCCAATGATCTGACATAGTAATGATGATATGACCATACAACAAAAAGTCAAGTTTTAATGATTGGGGGTACCTAGTTTGGAACATTCATGCAAATTTGACAAAAATCATATGTCAACAACATCACATGTCACAACAACCTAAATTTTCAATCACTCAACCATTACTAGTGTAACAAACAACCTCCAAATCGATGTCCAATTTTTTTTAAGACCAGAAACACAATTTACACACTAAGAAGATCTTGAGTATTGCCAATTGAACCCGAATACAATATTGAACCAATCACATTACATCACATATTAAAAACATTATGAGCCAAGAAGGGTTAGTAGCATACTTGGGTAGTACCTTGAAGTGAAAAGGAATAATCCTCGCTTGTCCCATCATGCAACATAGTCCAAAGAAAAAATAGTGGTTCTTACCACTACCACAATTACTCTTTGAACATAAACATAAAAACAGAGTAATAAGGATAGGGTAAAAATTATCATCATACTTCGATTGAGAATCCGATTCCCCAAAGCTCTATACCAAATTAACAAATAAAATTCCAAACACCCTTGATCCCTAAAGTTGTAAGGATCGTACTACATGTCCCTGACAAAGATAGGTAGTCATAACCAAGGCCTAAAGGATCAAATCCCATTGGACTATGGAGTGAATATTCACTGGGGCTATAGACGTTTGACTGGCAGTGAAGTAAGCTCATGCGGGGTGACATGTCTCCTTGGAAAATAGAAAGACCTCTAACTGCACATAAGGATAGGCTAGCTTCAGGTAATCTCCATAACAGGTCATGCCCAATTTACTCATAATGGGTCAATGAACTTCACATGCACACACACTAGTTCTTGATTGGATAGGGTCATTGTCACACTCAAGATTTGGTATATGAACATCACTTATACACATATTGGTCCTAAAAAAAGTTAGACAACCCTAGTGAGTTTGATTGATAATACTAATATGTCTGAGTATTTGAAAATTCTGTAGTATCTTCTTCCATATCAATATCCATATCTTCTTCCATATCAACATCCATATCTTCTTCCATATCTTCATCCATATCAACATACATATCTTCTTCCATATCAACATCCATATCCTATTGCGTATAAACACCAATGTATTCATAGTGAGTCAAGTTGCAGAACACCACCAAATTCGGTACCCCCGATTGCCAAACAATGGAAAACAAAAATGGTCAATAAAATTTCTGAACTGTAAAATATCATGTGAACAACATACATTCCTATCATATAGTTTAGATTCATTTACTTGCATCTATAACATATCATAATTAATAACACATCATATAGCTTGCATTTACATATTTAGCCTGCATACATCATCCATAGCACATCATATAAATTTGCATACATCATTCATATACATCTTAGGCATACACATCATAGTTAACTTGCATTCATCATCAAAAACATAAAATTAAGATTGCAAAAAAACATAAACACATCCACACAAAAGATAACACACATATATGAAAAAGCCATGTATATATAACTGTCGAATATACAATGGAGTGCCAAGAAGGCTATAAAAGAGAGAACGGCTCACGTATAAAGAATAGTACATCTAAACACTACATCATCTATCCATGAGAAGACCCCTAAGACCTAGTGGGTGCCCTCGGCCTAGTACTCTGCCTAGACTCTATGTGGCTCGATGGCTCGACCATAGAAGAAGAAGGAGGATCCGACAAGGTAATATGGTGCTGCATACACACATCCTCCAAAGAATGTATGTATGCCTCACTAGCTCTAAGACGCTACAAATCCATCTGATGTCATCACTACACTAAAATATCTACCTAGAGCCTTGTAATTGTCTCCTGATCACTAGCCACAGTCACTGCCCGCTTTGCCTCTAGCCGAGCTATAGTTGCCCTGGCCTCCCTCTAGGACTCAAGCATAGTCTCTCGCTCCTCGTGTAGTTGCTCCATATTTGCCCATAGCCTGGCTACCTCAGAGATCTCACCCATATTTTCATCATCCTCCCTCTCTCCCTCTGCCAAGCCCACCTTGGGAGCCTGCTGGGCTATCCCCTCGACTGCCTTCGATCCATCGATCGTTGGGGTATCATCCTCAATTGATCATTTTATTAGGCAATTAGTTTGGATGGTTTCTACCATTCTTATTTGGAATATTTGGAATGAGAGGAACAAATAAATTTTTAATCAAGAAAGGAAGAATATTCACTATATTTGGAAAAATACCATTGTCAAATTAGTTGAATCAATCCATCAACTCCTTAATCACCCCCAAAACTCCCACTAAATATGGGATCAAGTGATGCAAAGATTGAATATTAACTCTTCTAAGAGCAACCAACTTAAAGGGAATGTGACTAATTGTAAGATGGATAGAACAAGGAATTGGCAACCTCCTCCTAAGAATTTTGGAAAAGTAAATACTGATGGAGCCTCTAGAGGGAACCCTGGAAAAGCTAGTACGGGAGGAATTGGTAGACTTTCAGATGGCTCCCTATTTTTTACTTTTGCTAAGAATTTGGGTAATCTATCCAACAACCTTGTTGAGGGATGTGGTATCCTTAGAGGCCTTCAAGAGGCTACTAAGGTTGGATGGGAAAAAGTACTACTTGAGTCTGACTCTCAACTCATGATTAATCTTTTGAAGATTCTTAAGAATCATAAGGTTGATTGGAGAATAAAAAGAATAAAAAGAATAATTGAGAAGATTTAGTTAATCCAGATGGGATTTTTGAAAGTTGATTACAATCATGTGGTCAGATATCAGAACAAGAGTGCTGATGCTTTAGATAATTGGGCTTTGAAAAAAGGTGATCTTACTTGCTACGACCACCCTCCTAGATGGTGGGCTTCACAAATAAGGAAAGCTATTCTTTCTATTATTTATTTGGATGGCTCCAGTTATGGAGGTACCTTGTTTCTTCTTGCTTTATTTTTGCTTCTCTTTGGTTCAGTCAGGGTATTTTAGTTCCCTATCTCAAATAATATTTCTTTTGTTTCCTCTGTTGATTCTTGCCTTAATAGTCTTTTGGTCTAGAAAGGTCATTGTTGTGTTCTATTTTTTCTTCTTCTCTATTTATGTGTGTACTTTTGTTTTAATTTTGTGTTTTTTGTGTTGTTTTTTATTGTTCTTGTGTTTTTATTGTTTTGTTTTTTTTGTTGTTGTTCTTGTGTTTTTGTTGTTCTTGTGTTTGTGTTTTTGTATGTTTGTGTTAATTGATGTTTTTGTGTTTTGGTGTGTGAGTGTTTTCTGCGTTTTTATTTTTATCTGTTGTCTGTTGTTGGTTGTTTTATTTTATTTTATTATTTTTTAGGTTTTGGTTGTTTTTGTTTTTCATGTTTTTGTTGGTTGTGTCTTTGTAGCATTTTGTTATTTTTTGTTATGTTGTTTTTGTGTTTTTCTGTGTGGTTCATATTGTGTTTTTTTTAATCTTATTGTGTGTGTGTTTGCTTGTGCTTTATATTTTTGACACACTCAAGGAGCATGTTTTTTATTTTATATATTTTTAATCTTTTTGTGTGTTGGCAATTTTAGGTACTTTGGGTACATTGCATTTGCTCAAGTGTATAAGTTGTCATTGATGTCAAGAAGCTCTTGAAGGAATTTGATTTGATTTCAAATAATTTGTTTTGATGAAGGTTACGACATGAAAGTTTCAAAGGTCTTTTGTAAACCCCAAGTTGGCAGGTTTAAAGATTATAGGTGGATGCATTAGTTTAATGCATTTGGGTCCAGGAGGAAGTATTTATTTAAATAATTAAAAACCTTGTTAAGGTTCCCTTTAATTATTTTTAAATAAATATTAAATTATTATTTGCAATGGGTTCTAACCTATGGCGCAAATGTCTTAACTATGTGGGCGCTATGTTTTAAGATTGTGGGCGCTAGCCAAGACCTCCGTTGACGTGTTAAACTCCTCGCCGACGTCAAGATCTTATGGTAAAAATGCATATAAATCTCCCTCGATGAAAATCAAGAATCATCCCATCCATATTTTGAAAAGAGTTTCTCGCTGTGATTTCGTGATCCGCTGTTCGGATTTCTTCTCCGACTGTGTCTTCGCCGTTTTCATGAATCCGCTGTTCATTTTTTTTGTACTCACCATTTGTCGTAAATCCGTCGTAAGGTTTTCATCTTCGTGCTCGCGTCAAAAGAAAGGGAGGCACTATTGTTTTATTTAATCCCTGGCGTAGAAGGAACAAGGCTAACAGCATGAGGTTTAAACCTCATCGGGCACCTTTGGCACACCGATAGCGGCTAGGCTATTGGCGCGCTACCCGAACGGGAGGTTCCACGTTCGAATAACGTGAAAGGGTTTTTCATCGTGAAGTGGACGCAGCGGGTGGTGTTAGAATTCGTGCGCAATTTCTCCATAGCACGATTTTTGATATAGGCCAAGGTATTTTCGAAATTAATTTTTGCTAAGTGTATTTTGCGGATGGAGGAAGTTTATTAGAGGGCAAAACAACTTAGGATTTATAAGGAGTTTAAAGCTTGTTTTATTTTGATAAAAGATTCTTTTGAAGTTGTTGTTTGAAATATCTTATTGCATTCTTATGAGAAATAAATTTTATTTTTGATAAGACGATAAGGGAGAAATAAGGTGTATAAGGGATAAATTTTTCTTGTAATGTTGAGAGTGCTTTTGGTTGATTATGGAAATGAAAGCATGATGTTTTAAGGTTAAAATTGCTTCTTGTGTGAAGTTGTGAAACCTTAAGTGGGCAGCTTTGAGATTGACATTTGCTTTCATTAAATTGGTAATAATCAAGCTATTATTTACTTGGTTAAAGTGTTGGGCTTACTCCTTTGTTGTTGATTTGAAAAGTTGTTTTGTGCTATTGTGATTTGAGTTGGTGGATGCTTTTTGTTCAAACAATATTGGAGATAAAATGAGTTCTACTTGTTTCCTTTTCTGATGTTGATTGTGAAATGCTTCAAGGTTGTGTTTTGAGTTGAATGGTGTTGAGTGAACCTTTTTTGATGAGCATTGTTGTTGAAGCCCTAATTGATGGTGAAAAGAACATGAGTATCATTGTTATGTGATTCTTTGCATAGTTGGCAATTGTTGGGGTTTCATGTTCTTGAAAGAAAGCATTCTATCCTATCCATTTTAGATATTGAGTTGAGTTTTCAGATTTGAGATTGAGTTTGAGCTGAGTTGATTTGAGTTGAGTTTTGAGATTAGGAGTTGAGTATAGAACATATTGAGTCTCTAACAATTATCTTTATGCTTCTATGAGTTTGACAAATCACATTGGGTCTCTAACAATTCATCTTGTGATTTCCTACTAAGAAAGTTTTTTTTCTTGGTGAGCTTGCTGAGTTTTTGGACAGGTTTCGATGGGGACTTGTGAGCAATCTTGGACAGGTTTCGGTGGGGAATTGTGAGCAGATTTGGACAGGTCCTAGCAAAGGACTTGTGAGCTAAGTTTGATAGTTCTATCAGAGAACTTGAGGACAGAGGTGCACTGGTTCTTTGAGAAGAACCTAAGGACAGATTTGGCAAGTCTTTGAGAAGGCTTGTGTGTAGAGGATTGATTTGTTCAAGCTTAAGCATTGGACATATCTGACAGACAGAGGAAGACTTGTACTAGACCGACTGACTATGTTTGGTACAGAGTTGTTGAGCTATTGTGGATGTGATCATAGAAGGCAGAGGTCTCTTAGGCTAAGCATTGAGGATAGGAGGTCTTCGATGGAAAGGAGTTCCACGTGCTGGCAAGAGGTAGAGGCAATTGATCTTCTAAGGGATCATTTCTAGAGCAGAGGGGAAGGTATCTCCTTTGAGCAGAGGCTCATAAATTTTGATTAGGGGAAGGTATCTCCTTTGGGCCGAGGCTCATAAACATTGTAATTGGGAAGGATTTCCAAAGAACTTTGAGATAACTTTTAGAGAAAAGTTTTGTGGACGTAGCCCAACCATTTTGGGTGAACCACGTTAAAATTGGTGTTACTTTGTGGATGATATTGTGCATTTCTTTGATATTGCTTTGGTTATATTGCTTTACTATTTTGAAGTATAAAGGAAAAAATAAAAAGAGGTCTTATACTGTTCAACCCCCTCTCAATATAAGCTTGTGTTCTTCAATTGGTATCAGAGCCGGTGCCTTCGGAAAGTTTAACAGCTTGAAAGAAAAGCTAGTAAATAACACAATGGATCATTCAAGTGGCAATGCAACACCTATTCTTGATGGGTCAAATTTTTGTCTTTGGAGTGCAAGGATGAAGGTTCATCTAATGGCACTTGGGAATGAGGTTTGGGAAGTGATTGAAGATGAGTACACCATTCCTGAACATGGTCCTAATACTAAAGAAGAAAGGCTCCTACATCACAGCAATTCAAAAGCAATTAATGCAATCCTGAAAGGCTTACAAAAAGCAGATCTCACCAAAGTGATTCACTACAAGACAACTAGTGAAATGTGGAAACAGTTGAAGGTGGTTCATACAGGTGATACAAATGTCAGAAAGGCCAATTTGAGACACTTCAAAGGTATGTTTGAACAACTCAAGATGAATGATGATGAAAATATTAGTGACTACATGCTTCATATGGATGAGGTTGTTAACTCCATGAAAGACTTAGGTCTTGAGCTTGCTGAAAATGATGTTTGTGATAAGATTTTAAGATCTCTTCCTAATAGATTTAGTGAAAAGATTTTTTCTATTGAGGAAGCTAAAGATTTGGATAAGTTGAAAAAGGATGAGCTCCATAGTATACTTGCAGCATTTGAGTTGAGAACTCAAGTGAAGGTTGATGTCAAGAAAGAGGCAGCTTTCAAGGCTACCAAGAAATCCAATGGTAAACAGCTTCAAGATAGTGATGAGTCTTCTAGTAATGAAGAGGCATATTACAGCAAGAAAGGCAAGTTATCTAGAAAGCACAAAAGTATAAAAAATAGAAGATGTTTCAATTATGGAAAGTTTGGTCATTATGCTACTGATTGTACTATTCTCAAGAATGGAAGTGATGAAGATAAACATGATTCTAAGAGCAAGGATTCTGAAAAGCACAAGCATCACAGGAAGAACAAAGATGAGCATAGCAATCAAGGAAAGAGGTATTCTCACAAGCACAAGAAGAGTTTCTACCTAGACAAAGCAAGTGAGTGTTCTAGTAGTGATAGTGAAAGTTCTTCAAGTGATAATGAAAATGAGATGTTGTTCATATCAAAAAAGAGGAAGAACCGAAACATAGATTCATTATCATGAAATGTCTTAGATGTGGAAACTTTGGTCACCTTGAGGATGATTGCACAAATAATGATTTTGTTTCTAGTATGTATGAGGATGCTTCAGAAAACTATAAGGAAGATGCATGTATGGTTTTTGAAAAGGGTAGCACCTCTAGTGATAAGAAATCGAAAAAGGCTTTGATGATTCAAAAAGCAAACAAATAGAGGAAGAGATAGAGGAAGGTGAAGTAGATCTTGAAGGTGAACTTATTAGTGCTCTTAGTGCTTTGAAAAAGGAAAGAAAGAAGAATGCTAGACTCAAAGATAAGTTAGATGAATGTTGTATGGAGAGAGATGATCTTATAGAAAGTCTTGACTTCTCTATAGCTAAGACACAAGAACTCAAGGATGAGTTAGAGTCTAAGGTTCTTGAGTATAGTGAGTTAGAATAGAAAATGGCTTCTTTGAAAGAGGAAACTAAAGAGTACAAGGATAAGCTTTACAGGGTTCAAGATAGCTCCAAAAAGGTTAAGTCACTCATCAAAGGTCAAAGAAAGACAACAGATAAAACAGGCCTTGGTTTTGTTAAGCCACACAAGGAACAAGTTGGAGAGTCTAGTAAGAGACTCCAAAAGGAAGAGAGTTCTGATGAGGAAAGTATTTCAGAAAAGGAGTCCTTGAATGATAGATGCACAGAAACAGAAAACAAAATTCAGAATGAGAAGAAGTTTTTAAAACCTAAGAGATCAAATAAAGGAAAGTTTCAAGGTAGATGTTTTGCTTGTCACAGGTTTGGTCACATGGCTTCACATTGCATGGCTCAAGTGAAGAAGGTAAATGACAATTTTAGAAGTCCTAGTTTCTTTCAAGGGTATTACTACTCTTGTCAACAGTTTGGGCACAAGGCAGTTTATTGCAAGGCAAATAATAGGAACAAGTTTGATCAGAACAGGTTTGGTCAGAACAGGTTTGGTCAGAACAGGTTTGGTCAAAACTGGTGGATTCAAAGATCAGGTTTACCTCAGAGAAACAACATCGTCAAGTGTTTCAAGTGCAACAATGAAGGTCACATAATCAGACAGTGTAGAGTTGAAATTCCAGAATATAGGAACAAGAAAAGTGGCATGATCAGGTCCAAGGATCAAGGCATGGACAAGAATAGGGATGAGAACAAGAACAAGAACAGTGACAAGAACAGAAATATAGACAAAGAGTTCAAGAGAAGGCATGAAAAGGAAGTTATAGACGCTGATGATGATCAGTGCCTAATGGGAGTTTTACTCCCACCCCAAAATTAATCACCTCATCAGGATGTGGGGGAGGGACTAAGCTAAGAGGCTCATTCTCAGTCCCAAGCCCCAAAGGTGACCCTTTGCCATTGATGACAAAGGGGGAGAGATATGAGTAAGGGGGAGAGCTTCAAGTTAGGGGGAGCAAAACTTCAAAGGAATATTCTCAGTTGTGGGCACAGTTGGTTTCAGTTTTGGCTCTTGAGAAGTGTTTTTAGTAAAGGTTTGCCATCAATGACAAAGGGGGAGATTGTTGGCAATTTTAGGTACTTTGGGTACATTGTCGTTGCTCAAGTGTATAAGTTGTCATTGATGTCAAGAAGATCTTGAAGGAATTTGATTTGATGTCAAATAATTTGTTTTGATGAAGGTTACGGCATGACAGTTTCAAAGGTCTTTTGTAAACCCCAAGTTGGCAGGTTTAAATATTACGGGTGGATGCATTAGTTTAATGCATTTGGGTCCAGGAGGAAGTATTTATTTAAATAATTAAAAACCTTGTTAAGGTTCCCTTTAATTATTTTTAAATAAATATTAAATTATTGTTTGCAATGGGTTCTCCTAACCTATGGCGCAAATGTCTTAACTATGTGGGCGCTATGTTTTAAGATTGTGGGCGCTAGCCAAGACCTCCGCCGACGTGTTAAAATCCTCGCCGACGTCAAGAGCTTATGGTAAAAATGCATATAAATCTCCCTCGATGCAAATCAAGAATCATCCCATCCGTATTTTGAAAATATTTGCTCGCTGTGATTTCGTGATCCGTTGTTCGGATTTCTTCTCCGACTATGTCTTCACCGTTTTCGTGAATCCGCTGTTCATTTTTTTTGTACTCGTCGTTTGTCATAAATCTGTCGTAAGGTTTTCATCTTCATGTTCACATCAGAAGAAAGGGAGGCACTGTTGTTTTATTTAATCCCTGGTGCAGAAGGAACAAGGCTAACAGCGTGAGGTTTAAACCTCATCGGGCGCCTTTGGCGCACCGATAGCGGCTAGGCTGTTGGCGCACTACCCGAATGGGATGTTATGCATTTGAATAACGTGAAAGGGTTTTTCATCGTGAAGTGGACGCAGCGGGTGGTGTTAGAATTCATGCACAATTTCTCCATAGCGCGATTTTTGATGTTGGCCAAGGTATTTTTGAAATTAATTTTTACTAAGTGTATTTTGCGGATGGAGGAAGTTTATTAGAGGGCAAAACAACTTAGGATTTATAAGGAGTTTAAATCTTGTTTTATTTTGATAAAAGATTCTTTTGAAGGTGTTGCTTGAAATATCTTATTGCATTCTTATGAGAAATAAATTTTATTTTTGATAAGATGATAAGGGAGAAATAATGTGTATAAGGGATAATTTTTTCTTGTAATGTTGAGAGTGCTTTTGGTTGATTATGGAAATGAAAGCATGATGTTTTAAGGTTAAAATTGCTTCTTGTGTGAAGTTGTGAAACCTTAAGTGGGTAGCTTTGAGATTGACATTTGCTTTCATTAAATTGGTAATAATCAAGCTATTATTTACTTGGTTAAAGTGTTGGGCTTACTCCTTTGTTGATGATTTGAAAAGTTGTTTTGTGCTATTGTGATTTGATTTGGTGGATGCTTTTTGTTCAAACAATATTGGAGAGAAAAGGAGTTCTACTTGTTTCCTTTTTTGATGTTGATTGTGAAATGCTTCAAGGTTGTGTTTTGAGTTGAATGGTGTTGAGTGAACCTTGTTTGATGAGCATTGTTGTTGAAGCCCTAATTGATGGTGAAAAGAACATGAGTATCATTGTTATGTGATTCTTTGCATAGTTGGAAATTGTTGGGGTTTCATGTTCTTGAAAGAAAGCATTCTATCCTATCCATTTCAGATTTGAGATTGAGTTTGAGCTGAGTTGATTTGAGTTGAGTTTTGAGATTGGGAGTTGAGTATCGAACATATTGAGTCTCTAACAATTCTCTTTATGCTTCTATGAGTTTGACAAATCACATTGGGTCTCTAACAATTCACCTTGTGATTTCCTACTAAGAAAGTTTTTTTCCTTGGTGAGCTTGCTGAGTTTTTGGACAGGTTCCGATGGGGACTTGTGAGCAGTCTTGGACAGGTTTCGATGGGGACTTGTGAGTAGATTTGGACAGGTCCTAGCAGAGGACTTGTGAGCTGAGTTTGATAGTTCTATCAGAGAACTTGAGGACAGAGGTGCACTAGTTCTTTGAGAAGAACCTGAGGACATATTTGGCAAGTCTTTGAGAAGGCTTATGTGTAGAGGATTGATTTGTTCAAGCTTAAGCATTGGACAGATCTGACAGACAGAGGAAGAATTGTACTAGAATTACTAACTGTGTTTGGTACAGGTTGCTGAGCTGCTATGGACATGATCATAGAAGGCAAAGGTCTCTTAGGCTAAGCATTGAGGACATGAGGTCTTCGGTGGAAAGGAGTTCCACGTGCTGGCAAGAGGTAGAGGCAGTTGATCTTCTAAGGGATCATTTCTAGAGCAGAGGGGAAGGTATCTCCTTTGAGCAGAGGCTCATAAATTCAGATTAGGGGAAGGTATCTCCTTTGGGCCGAGGCTCATAAACATTGTAATTGGGAAGGATTCCCAAAGAACTTTGAGATAATTTTTAGAGAAAAGTTTTGTGGACGTAGCCTAACCATTTTGGGTGAACCACGTTAAAATTGGTGTCACTTTGTGGATGATATTGTGCATTGCTTTGATATTTCTTTGGTTATATTGCTTTACTGTTTTTAAGTATAAAGGAAAAAATAAAAAGAGGTCTTATACTGTTCACCCCCCCTCTTAGTATAAGCTTGTGTTCTTCATTATGTGTTTGTGTTTTCTTGTTTTTTGTTATTTCAGGTTTGCTCCTTGAGTATGTCAAAGATGGTAGGTCAGGTGCAAGCCCTAGGAGATTTTAGCGAAAGAGATACCCTTTGCTCCTTGGGTCTTACCCAAAAGTGGCATCCCTTTTGGGATGTTTTCCACAAAAAAAATCTTCTTTGATTATTTATTTTATTTACCTAATAGTATTTGTTCTCTTTATTTTATCTAGGTACCCCAATAGTCTTACCATGGCTTCTACTTCTAATGCAAATATCCTTGTTTTGGGAAGTAGAACTTGATATAGGAATGATGCTTTAATTTTGATATTATATGTATCAACCACCTTTGAATTATTTCTATTTGTATCCATTGGAAATTTGATATACTAATAGCCCATACCTTACACCCCTATAACACCATTGACAAAATTAATAACTCAAAAACGACCCTAGTAAGTTTCTAATCCCATAACGTTGCTTTTTTACCCCTATTTTACAATGAGTTAAGTGCCCTCCCTCTTGCATGTATTTATTTCATCTTGCATATTCCTCAACTAGGTTTTCCTTATAAAATATAATCTCATATATTTATATTCTCTTATCACCTCTAAAGGATTTTCTCTAAACAAGATATATAGTTGTTTTTGCCCTCTCTTAGTAGAAAATACCATAATTTTAGTTATGTTAATTTTTACATGCATTCTGTTGTTTACAAAAATGCTCTAAGGTGTTCCAATATTATTTTAAAACTTGAAAGGCCATGACACTTCCCAAGCCTTTCTCTCTAGGCTGGATGTGGTTGCAGATGATATTCTTGGGGTAGGAGGTCCTAAAATGCTCTAAGGTGTTCCAATGTTCTTTTAAAACTTGAAAGGCCATGGCACTTCCCAGGAACTTCTCTCTAGGCTGAATGTGGTTATAGACGATCTCCTTGGGGTAGGAGGTCCTTTATCCACTTGTCTACCCCTTTACCACCCTAATTGATGGTTTCCTTCTTGTACCCCTATCCTAGGATGTCCCTGGGACCTCCCCTAGGTTTCCTGTTGAGCTTTCAAGATCCTTTTCCCTGTTGCTCTCAGGTATTTCCCAGGTTTATTGCAGGTTTTCTACTTGGTGTCAGATTCCAATGTTTCTTCAGTGGTGGTGCATCGTAGCTTTGGGATAGGGGATTGACTTCATCATTATGCTTCTTAAGAGGTTTTCTGTACATCCTTCTACTCTGGTGGGGACCACATGCTTTATTTTTAGTGAATATTCTCTTCAGGCTTCTTGGATTTGGTCTACTTGGTGGTTTCTCAATGTATCTTTCACGATCTTGGGTGGGGCCTTATGCTTTTCTTACTACTAGGATCTCATTGGTTTTCTTGATCCGATTCCCTAAAGTTATTCATTTTTGGAGTTGGAGGTTGCTTGGGGTCATATACTACATCTTTCAGTCTTGGGTCAGGACTTGTGCTTATTGCCTGCAGCTTGATAACCATGTGGCTCCTTTAGATTGGGTTCCTTGGGACCTGTTGTGACTGTCACACAACTAACCCCAAAATTGGGGATCCACATTTTTTATTTTGGTTTCGAGAGATTTTGGTTGTCTTTGAGTGATCATCTTGAGATGACCCTAGCCATGAGCTCACCATGCGTTCTTTGAGGTTTCTCAGTTTGTGGTGTCTTCTTGTCTTCTTGAAAGAAGTTCATTTTATGGTTTTGATTGGAATCATTGTTTCAGTGTCTTGTATTTTGGATTCGTTTGGTAGAGTTAATTTTTTGGTTAATTTTTAATATTTAAGCTTAAACTGATTAAAGTGTTAAGATAATAAAAATAAAAAGATTAAAAAAATAAAAAGGTATATATATATATATATGTGTGTGTTTATATATATAAATATAAGTATAAAAAAAATAAAAAAGTAAAATAAATAAATAGTATATATATATTATTTTTATGTATATAATCTTATTTATTTGGTTTTGGGTTAGTTTTAGTGGCTTAATGTTTTTTTAATATAGTTATTTTAAAGTTATGTTAGTTTTGGATTTCATTTTATTTTAGGACTTTTATTTTAATTTCATACCTGTTAGTTTCCCTTTATATTGTCAGTATAGTCTCTTGTTTAAAATTATAATTTTTGATGGTTGTAGGGACTTATAAGGCAGGAGTGCCGAACAATGTAGATGGATAGAGCAAGGTGTATAATTGTGGGTTTCTGATCGAGTGACATGTCAACGACTCTGTTGTGCTAGCCCATCATACCGCGATAGTAGCTGGATGATTGGAGCATAAATAACAACATAGGTCAAGTGGGATTATAGAAGCGATGACTTGTGATAAGGAGGATCCACCAATGCGTAACACTCCATGGAGAATACATGGCATGTGATGTGGTAGTAGCCTGTTGGCAGTGTCAAAGACATAATGGCTCATCGAGGACAGTGACACTAATGCAACGAGCTAACATGGGAACGACTCATATTGATATCTAACACAGATGATGATAAAGACAAATATGTGATAATAACCATGCATGACAACTTGTACTCAGAATGGATTGATCTACGTGGCTACAGAATGGATGTGGATATCGGGTGTGCGTTAGCAACATAGAAATACATGGTACTAGAGTCGAATGAGGATGATGTGCAAATGTGAATGAGCCTCACAATGGAAGGGATTACATGTATAGGCAGATACATATGGAAATATTGGAGCATCGATGTTGATATGGACCTTGATGCGAAAGGTGAACCTACACACGGATGATCCAGGCAACCGATGGATAACATGAAGGTAACGAAGACTCTGTGGCTCGTAGAGAATGGTGAAACTAATGCAGTGAGGTGAGATGGGTATAGACTTAATACAAACCCAAGGAAGACCATCGACTACTATTGTGAAGTGACGTAATGTTGGTAGAGAACAAATACCTTGAACAATAGCTTTAGATAGTTGCACAGGAGCGTATCATATCACTACAAGGCAGAAGAGAAATATACAAGTAGTGGGTTGAACGTAATATGAACAACGTTGAACGGTTGACTTATCCAAGGATTTGAAATGCAACAATATTGAAGTTGAATCGATGACAATCGTAGGATTTTTGAACTCCCAACACCTTGTCATCTTAACTACACTAGCATGGACGACCTATATCAATGGGGAAGGCTTGAACATGATGTCGGATGCTGGGTGAGACCCCACGTAGTGCGAGTTTGAGAGATGTAGATGCAAAATCCTACCAGTGAAGATGGGATACCATTGACAATAGGGATGATACACGGTACTGAGTGACTCACCAGATGACGTGGTGACATTAATATGTCATTTGTTCACAACATTTTGGTAGAATATAAATCAAATGGATGTGTGAAACAATAGTGAAGATACCAAGTAGTCAGATAACGTGGATTTTGATAGAGTCATATGCAATAGTGATAAATATTTACCAAGGGCGACATCGATGGATATGGAGAAACATCAAATGTGATAAAATTTGATCTAGGGCACATATATCATGATGTTGATGCAGATATCAATGAAATCTACCATAGGGGATATAGGCGGATAGCATGTCCAATGTTTGGCAGACGTCCAACAAGAATATATGGTAAATTTGACTATGGGTATATGAACAATATTTTTGAACGACATCGGGTGCTGACTAGGCAGGTATTTTGACAAGCCATTGAGGAGCCATGTCGATAAAGTCTAATCCTCGCTAGGATGAGGACATATATTGTCCATTAGTGATTAAATGGGTATGCTTTAATATGGGTATCTTTTGACCATAGCATCACAAAATAATTTTTATTAAACCCATCCCTTATGAATAATGAAACGACAACATCAACTTGCAGGATGTGGGACGTTAAACAGGCCATTTGGCATTAGGCTACAAGATGGTATATGGTTCGGTCACTAAAAGAAAGAGAGAAAAAATTACCCAAGGTGGTAACAGCTACAAGTCATGCGAATTGGCTACTATGCCTATGGGAAAATGAAACAAACTGCCAAAGAGAGAAGAAAACAAAACATAACATGAAGAAATCAAATGAAAAGGAAACGAATGAAAATGAAGGGATTTTTAAAAACTTTAAAAGACAAATGTAGAGACAGAAAATGAGCTAGATTTTTTGCAGGCCAAAGGCTGGAACTTTTTGGAGGCCAAGGTTGGAATTTCTATAACCAAATAGACCATTATTCTATTTTAATGCAAACAAATTCAGAAACTTGTGCCTTGTGAGAAAAATTTGAGATAATTTCAGAGGGTAGTGTTTTACCGTCAATCTTTCTCTATATTTTCTTGGGTTTCTATAGCGTTTAATGTTGTAAAAATGTTGCACTATGTGAATATCTATGGGGTGTAGATTCCATTTATTTTTCTTAGAGGCTAGCACTTGATCTAACCCAAATTGTGCTTTTGCAGGTTTGATTAGGTCAGGTTACCCTATTGAAATTTCTCACTATCTCTAGTTTTGTTGTGTAGGGTAGCATTAGATTGAGAGTGCTTTGTATGTTAACATTTTTAGCTTTCTGGTCCATTTTTCAGAATTTATTTTTATTTTTCTAACCCTTCCCTTTTTGCATTTTTTTAAA
Organism: Wollemia nobilis; assembly: GCA_028583015.1. Classification (NCBI taxonomy): domain Eukaryota; kingdom Viridiplantae; phylum Streptophyta; class Pinopsida; order Araucariales; family Araucariaceae; genus Wollemia; species Wollemia nobilis. The sequence continues at coordinate 11,725,842 of JAQPPZ010016890.1, forward strand.
ACTTCGACAATTAAAATAAAAATCGAAAAAATAAAAATCCCAAAAATAAATGAATGTATAGGTAGAATGAGCTTTAACGTTTCATCTTATGCAATTTTGATTTCATTTTGAAGCCATTTCAAAATTATAAAAATTATTCAAAGTTGTTGTTTTTATAGGTATTTTATAATTTTGGATTTTACATAATTTTGCATTTTGAAGGTAAATCAGATTTCAAGCTTTGCATGTTTATTTTGCAAGCAATAAATTAACTTTCCTTTATGAAAATTCTAATTTCATTAAAGGGGGATGATTTATATGACATTTCAAAGGCCATCATTTTTAGAGTAATAAATTGGCATCTCTTTATGAAAATAAATTTCATCAAAGAGGGGTAATTTATTTATTATATCAAAGGCTATTTTTACTTTCATATTCAAAGCAACATTAAATGAATTCAATCATCATTTAAGGTTCACATTTAGAGATAGATTTTAATCTTCTATTTCATGCTTAAAGTAGGGTTTAATGCAAGATAAAACTTGTTTAAAATCTACTTAACCAAAGAAGATAAAATCTACTTAAAATTCTTCAAAATAAAATAAACTAAGGCTTTACATCATGGTCATATGAGGGCCAATAACATTTTTCTTTTATTTTAATTTTTATGAACAATCAATAACATAACATAATAAAATAAACCAACACAGGCCCCTTGTTAACAGTTATTTGCAATCACTAAGGTATTCCTAGCACTTATTTGATATATCTTCACAAGATCACAAGCATACATTAAGTAAAAGAAACCTTGGATAAATTTATATTTCTTTGCAAGAGAGGGTTTTCTAATCAAAATCCTAACTGTGATGGAGATTTTGTAATTGGACAAAATTTCCACTCAATAGAATTGGCGCTAGAAGGAGGGCATGAAGTGGTTCATTTTATTGTGATTTTAAATGCTATATTGTTCATTGGTACTTAAGAGCTTTGAATTGTTGAATGTTTCATGTCCCTTTTGACTATTATCTTTGGCCTCCTTCACGCACAATAGAATTGGCGCTAGAAGGAGGGCCTGAATTGGTTTACTTTATTGCTATTTAGATGCTAAATTGTTCATGTTTCTTTGAAAGGTTTATGTGAATGCATTGGTATTGACTAATGATATTTTTTTGATCACTTTCATTGATTAAAAATTCTCTAATTTATGATGCATTTATGCTAACCTTTTGTAAATTGGAGAATGTTCTTTGATGCTATGCTATATCTTTTGATTGATGCTAACATGATTTACATGTGAAACGTTTAAGATTTGTTAGTAATTTTATGCTTAGTTGCAAGATATTTTTATTTGACGAACAAAATTGGTTTTGAATTTATTCTTTGAATTTCACTAATGGTGACATTTGATCAAATAAGAGCAAGAATGACATCTGTGTTAGGTGACCATATAGTTGTTTAAACATGCCTGGAATACCCCATCAAATTCCTGAAAGTGTGTTGGAGTTTGCATTGCAGTTTAGGCAAAATGTGGCATTAGGACGTCTCATACACATTGGATGACATGACAATGAGTTGGTATATTCATTTACCTATATATTTAATCACTTCTTGGGTCCTACTAGTGATCCGTAATGATAGTCAAACTATGACTATTCTCAGGATTACAGATTTAAGGATTGAAAATTAGTAAAATACTAAAAATCAAGTGCAAATAACACAAAACAGTCACACATATTTGACACAGAGAATTTATAGTGGTAAAACCCCAATGTGGGGAAACAACCACTTCAAAAGAGAGCCTACTGTTGTATTAATGAACAAGAATTACAATTGCAACCTCAAAAGGGCTATAAAGCATTGTTACTATGATCCAAACAATCAATCCCCTATTCTGAAACAACCAATACCCTGCAGATTTATCACCCAACAGTCTGTAATTAGTTCACCATAAACATAGCTCCATGAATCTTCTCCTCCATCCAACATTAACCCTAAATAAATGCCAAAAAATGACATAAATAATTGCTCCAATGGCCTTTATGCTACCAAACGTGTCTTTTGGACTTCAGTTTTTTTTTGGTATTCTTCCTCAAAAACACTAAGTTGCCATTTTGGAATGCGTACAGTTTTTGTATTACGTGCCCAATCAACGTAAAACTTGTACCATGTGTTCTCTGTAGTGTGAACTACCTCTGGTTAAAATTTGAGGTCTTAACTCTTCATGAGTCACTCCCAGCATGTCCATTAATATGGCTACTAAGGTTGATTTTTAACCAGTTTCCAGTTGTTAAAAAGTGCCAGGTTGTCATTTTGGAACATCTATAAATTCCAGGTTATGTGTCCAATGGATATAAAAATTTTACCATGTGTTCTTAATAATGTGAACTACATTCTGTTAAACTTTGAGGTCCTAACTCTATCTGAGTCAATCACAACATGTCCCCGTAAATGACCACTCAGGCTGATTTTTCCTGTTTCCAACCAGTTTACATGGGAAGCAGGCACCAATTTTTGGGAATCAAGCACCCGTTTTAACTGAAAATTTATTATTTATCTGAAAATAATTTCGGATGAGGCCTCCCCACTTGGGGAGATTTTGGTCCCTCAAAAGCTTTAAGTCATAAGGTGAGGATATAAATCCTTCACCCGAGCCAAAGGTAACCATCTTGCCTTGTTCAATATTTTTCCTTTTCCACAGACCAACCAAAACTTTTGGTCACCCCTTGTTGAAGTACAAACTTTCCTTTCAAGCACCACATCCTCTACAACCTCCTCAAAATCTGATGAAGTTAGGTCATCCCAATGTGGCAAAACTGGAGTATCTTCTTTGACATCCAACAATGAAGGCTCAAACAATTTTAGATTCTCCACATTAACAACAAAATACATTTGCATATAACTGGGCAGGTCAAGTTTGAATGCATTATCTCCATATTGATACACAATATTGAATGGTCCATAATGTATGGGTTTTAGCTTCTTACCAGCTCCTTGAAGCCTCTCCTTACCCAAATGCAACCACACCATATCTCCAATATGAAACTGATGTACAATTTTGTGTTTATCATGGCGGTCTTTATACTACTGCTGAGTCTTCTTCAACTTCTCCTCAATTCATTCATGGATAAGCTAAATTTTTTGGATGAACCTCAAAGCCCTTCTACCTTCTGACTCATAACTCCCTGCTGCATCTGAACCATCTGAAAACAGTCCATCAAAAGGTGAATGTGGTAGAAAACCATAACATACCTCAAATGGTGATAGTTGAGTTGATGAATGAATAGCCCTATTATGGCAATATTACACATAAGGTAGATTTTCATTCTAAGTCTTTGGTATTTGCTGGTTAAATCCTCTCAACAAATGAACAATGGTCCTATTAACAAATTCTATTTGACCATCAGTTTGAGGATGAAATGCAGTGGATATTTTCAACTTGGTATCCAACATTCCCCAAAGTGCAATCCAGAACTTGCTGAGAAATCGGGTATCACGGTCACTAAAAATGTTTTTAGGTAGACCAAAATTTACAAAAACCTATTGAAAGAACAAATAAATTGCTCCTTCAGCTGTGATAGTCTTCTTACATGGAATCATAACAACCATTTTACTAAATATGTTAACTATCACATACAAATAATTATTCCCCTTGTGAGTTGTAGGCAGTTCACCCATAAAATCCATTGAAATACTCTCCCAAGGTCGGCTAGGAACTGGTAGGGGAGTGTATAGTCCCAAATTTTGGTTACTTGGCTTGCTGGTATTATAAATGGCACACCCACAAATGTATCTGGAAACATCATTCTGCATATTTATTCAATGCACATACCATTGCAAATTTACTACTGTTTTGTGCACCCCAAAGTGACCAGCAATCAATGAATTATGAGCTTCCCTAATAAGCTGTAATCTACTACCAACTGGAATACAAAGCTTACCAGCCTTGAACAACAAGCCATCCTCCAAGTGATAGTCTTCCACTGAGGCATTCTTCTCTCCTCCAAGGCTGAGATACACATCTTTAAATTCCTTATCCTCCTCATATTCACCTTTATAAGTATCAAAAGCAAAATGCTCTAACTCTATAACAACTGAAGCAAGATTCATGGGAGGTCTAGATAATAGATCAACCGATTTATTAGCTTTACCCTTCTTATACTTGATCAAAAGGTTAAATTACTACAAGAAACCCATCCACTTAAAATGTCTTGACTGCTACAATTTTATCTAAGTTTGCAAATATCTTAAGGGTTCATGATCAGTATGGATTCCTGATTCTTTACCCATCAAATAGTGCTTCCATTTCTTAACCACTTGCACCAAGGCATACAATTCTCTGTCATATGTAGGATAATTAAGAACATCTCCAGAAAATAACTCAGAATGATAACATACCGGTTTACCTCCTTGGAGTAAAACTGCTCTCATAACATGGCCAGAAGCATCAGTCTCCACTTCAAAATGCAATCTCATATCCGGTATGGTAAGAACAGGTGCATTGTAAATCTTGTCGTTCAACTTCTGAAAGGCTTGTTCTTCTTCTTCACCACACACAATACTATAGTTTTTCTTAACATTCTCTGCAGTGGTGCAACCACCTATGAGAAATTTTTAATGAACTTCCTCAAATATTGAACTCCTCTAGTGAAGCTTCTTAACTCAGTTTGAGTTTTTGGCTGGGACCACTCCTAGATGGCTGTAACTTTTGTTGGATCAATTCAAAGTTGTCCTCCACCAATCACATGGCCCAAATAAACCAAAGAAGTCTTCCCAAACTCACATTTCTTGAGGTTCAGTTTTAGTTGTGACGACTGTAAAACTGTAAGTACCTTTCTCAGGTGCTGCATATGCTCCTCCCAAGATGCACTAAACACAAGTATATCATCTAAGAAGACAAGTATACAATTATCCAAAAATGTATGTAGTACATCATTCATCATTCTCATGAATGTTGCAGGAGCATTAGTTAAACCAAATGGCATAACCAACCATTCAAACAAATCTTGCTTAGTCTTGAATGTTGTCTTCCAAATCTCTTCCTCCTTCATTCGGATTTGGTCATAACCAGATTTCAAATCCAGCTTGGTGAAATATCAGGTATACTTCAGCTGATCAAGTAAGTCATCAATATGAGGCAATGGATATCTGTTTTTGATGGTGATTTTATGAGTGCCTTGTAGTCAATGCACATCCTCCATGTCCCATATTTCTTTGGAACCAACACAATAGAAGAACCTGCTGGTGATGTACTAGGCCTCACAAGTCCTTGTTCCAAAAATTCTTGGACTTATCTCTTCACCTCATCATATTCTAATATTAACTACCTATACAACCCAATGTTTGGTACTGGTGAATCTGGTAATAGCTAAATCTCATGTTCTACATCTCTCTTTGGTGGTAAAAACTGAGGTGCCTGCATAAAATCTTGGAAATATTGGAGCAACTTCTCTAACTCTGCCCTTTGCCTAGGAGTACAATTAGCTACCTCCACTTCAAGTGCATCAATTTGCAAGTCTTCACCCACACCTCTCACCATGAGAAGAACAAACCTCTTGCTATAATTCACCATACGCTTTTCTTGTTGAGTAGTAACCAACTAAAATTTATTTTACCCTTTGTAGGCATGAATTCTAAATCCCTTACCATATTTCACCAAACACCACTGGTTCAACCTTCTATAAAAAGCAACATCTCTTTCCCATAAATATGGGCTACCAAAGACAACTTGACATATATCCAAAGGTACAATATCACAAACTACCTCATATTTAAAATTTTCATCAATGGCAAATCTAAATCTGCATTGCTTAGTTACCTGCAGTTCTACATATTTGTTCAGCCACTCCAATGGATAAGGTTGAGGATGAGGTTTTACCTCCAATCCCAACTGTTGTACTAGTTTTTTTGAGATCTGATTTCTTTGTGATCCAGAATCATACAATGCAACTACCTTTATCATATTTATTTGGATATACACCCAAAATAGTTCTTCTTTTGTAGTTTTTGAAACTATCTCCTCCTTTGTAGCTTGAACATGGGCTGGTTCATGAGCTTCCAAAGTCTGTAGTTTCTTCTACCCTTGCTTGGTTACACAAGCCAATTTTTCTTCAGCCTATGTAGTGCCAATATAATTCTCATCTTCATGACATACATTGGCTGATTTCTTTTTACTTTCCTCAGCCATTTAGGCTTATTTTTTGGGTGCAATTTCCAACATTTTGTTGTAGTGTGCCCAACAACCTTACAATGGTCACAATGTTGTTCATATTTTTGTACTGCTATAGAAGCCTTTTTGGTCTAATTTCTAGTTTGCTTCTGTGGTTTTGCTGCATTCTTACTGCCACTAGGCTGATTAGAGGTCTGCTGCATTTTATTTGGCTTCCTGTTCTTCATCTCCAAGTACATTGTCTCGACACATGCCTCATCTATGCTTGTGACATTGAAAAGTGTCAAATCTATTTTGAGATGGTAGTGCAATCCACCCTTGTACTTCTTCAAAATTTATGGGTCTTGTAGATTTATGTTCAGTAACATTGCTTGTTTCCTGAATTCAGTGGTGTATTCTTGAACATCCTATCATTGTTTTTGCCTCAAAAATTGCCACCTCTCCTCCATCCTTTCTTGGTGTCCCATCGGATAGAATTGAGCTCTGAGTGCAGCCACAAATTGAACCCATGTTTGTATAGGTGGTTGTCTATTATGAGCCAAACCAACAACATATGCCTCCCACCATGTGAGAGCATGTCCTCCAAGCTTCAACCTTGCAAAACTCACTTTTTGGGGCTCCATATAATGCTTGATACTAAAGTATACCTCCAGCTGTTTCAGCCAGCCGTCCAACTTCTCAGGATCTAACTCTCCATTGTAAATAGGTATATCCAATTTCATATCCATCTTAAATGGGTCAGATAAAAATGGTACCTTATCTGAAGTCAAAGCACCTGCATCCTCGCCCACAGGAATCATTTGCTCCTCCTTTCTAAACAGATTCAACTATACTTGCATCATCTCCATTATTTTGATGAGTTGTGAGAGAGTGCTCTCCATATTGAGGAATTTGTCTTCATATTCCTCATCAGATATTCGTACTCGCTTTTCTTCAGCCATGGAAGTATTTCTCTGCCTTCTCCCAATTTTTGGGTTCTCGGGTTCTATCTCCAAATTCAGAGACCTTCTACCTTACATACATAGGCCTTATGAAAGAACTTGCTTTGATACCACTTGATCCATAATGGTAGCCAAACTATGACTATTCTTACAATTACAGATTTAAGGATTGAAAATTATATTAAATCTCCATGCAATTACTATTAACTACTGAAATTCAAGTGTAAATAACACAAAACAGTAACACAAATTTGACATAGAGAATTTATAGTGGTAAAACACCAATGTGGGGAAAAATCCACTTCAAAAGTGAGCTCACTATTGTATTAATGAATAAGAATTATAATTGCGACATCATAAGGGCTACAAAGCATTGTCACTATGTTGCAAACAGTTAATCCCCTATTCTGAGCCAATACCCTGTAGATTTATCACCCAACAGTCTGCAATTAGTTCACCATAAATACAGCTCCATGCATCTTCTCCTCCATCCCCCATTAACCCTGAAGAAATACCAAAAAATTACATAAATAATCACTCCAATAAATTTTGGCCTTTATGCTACCAAACGTGTCTTTTGGTCTTCAACTATTTTTTGGTATTCTGCCTCAAAAACACTAAGTTGTCATTTTGGAATGCATAAAGTTTTTGGATTATGTATCAAATAAACTTAAAAATTGTACCATGTGTTCTATGTAGTTTTATCTACCTCTGGTTAAAATTTGAGATCTTAACTCTTCATGAGTCACTCCCAGCATGTCCATTAATATGGCTACTAAGGCTGATTTTAACCAGTTTCCAGCTGTTAAAAAGTGTCAGTTTGTCATTTTAGAACATCTATAAATTCTTGGTGATGTGTCCAATGGATCTAAAACTTTTACCACATGTTCTAAATAATGTGAACTACATTCGGTTAAAATTTGAGGCCCTAAATCTTTCTTATTCAATCACAGCACTGAAAATGGCCACTCAGGCTGATTTTCCCTTGTTTCCAGCCAGTTTACATGGGAAGCAGGTGCCAGTTTTTGGGAATCAGACACCTTTTTTTGCTGAAAATTTGTTATTTATTCAAAAAATAATTTTGGATCAACTAGAAACAACATTTTATGACCATTTTGGTAATCAAGTTGACCCAGATATGATAGCAAATCAGTTTACCTCTATCTGTAAAGAGCCTAATGAATCCATGAGTCAATTTAATGATAGGTTCCATAGTTTGTATACCAAAATAGATATGCATTATACCATTTCAGAAGAAGAAGCCTTTCAAATTTACATGGGAGCCTTAGACCCCTCAATATCCAAATTTCTAAGGAAGCTTCTTGAAGATTCATCCTTGCCTAAGGCCTACAATGAGGTAATTATGGTAGAACAATGGTGTGCTTTAAGAAATATTAATAAATAATTGTGTAACCCTAAGGCTAAAGATACAAATTCACCCCTGATTCGAGTTGAGACACAAAATTTTCCCATGAGGGATTGTTTTTTAGGAGTTAGTGAAGCCAACCTACACCAACCATCTAATCTAGCACCCTTGAATCAAATGATGTCTAATATGAACAATCAATGGGATGAAGTTGAATTTCCAAATGTTACAACCACCTTAGATATTGTTCAAGAGGAGGTGCAAGTTTCAAAGCCAATATCCACCAATGAGGATTGTGTAGAGATGGGTTCATCTTTAGAAATGCATGAGTATTCAAACAATGGAGGAGTCCTACATCTAACTAGCATTAAAATATGTGATAGATTGGGACCTTATATAGAATGGAGTGAAATGGTTGAAACAGATGATCAAGAAGGCCAATGTGTTCCAAATTATAACCTAGGCTTAGAGTCATTGTTTACGAATGAGGATTGGGAGAATCATAGAAATTTGAATACAAGAATTGATTCCATTGAAGAGACCCTTGACCCACCACAAATGGTTGAAAGTGAATTGAAGGAGGAATTAATAGAAGAATCTAAATATTATGAGGAAGATGCAATAGAGTTTCACCTCATGGGTTTAGAAGATGATTATTATAATGGTTGGGGTATGTATGGTGATTCATTTTTTTTCATATCCCTATTGATAAAAATTCTATTCCACTTGATATGCAGGTTGCTAAAATCACCATTTGACATGAAGATCTTGCATTTACAAAAGTAGAGAAGGTTCCCAAATTAGATAATGTTGAATATGATTTTATTGAATATCTTGTTGAAATAGAAAGGGAAGAAATGGTAAATGTTTCTTATGACTCATCTGTTTTGGATGAGGAAGAGGTAAAATCTTCTCTTTCATTTTGGAATACTGAAAACTTGGGTACAAATTCACATGATTGTTTTGAATATTTGAATGAAGAAATACCATTGGTGGTTAGCAAGGAATTAGAATTGACTTTTACTCCAAATGATGAAAATATTGCTTTATTTGAAACAACTCAAGTGATTGATCAAGAAGATGTGTTATTTGACACATCCCTAGATAGACAAGACTTATGGTTTGAAAAGGATGGACATGTCTTTGATCAGGTGCCTAATTTTGATGTTTTTGATGAACAGGTAATTGATGAAGAAGTGCTACAAGAAGATGATGATGATGAAGCCCATGAAGAAGAAGAAAATATTATAATGACTCACCAAGTTTTGGTAAATGAAAATGTACAAAATATAGAATCTAACCTTTTGTGTCCAAGCATCCAAGCTTCAGGTAAAAATTTGTATAATCATTCATTGGATTCAAAGGTTATGTATGATGAAATGCCATTGGAGGTTAATAAAGAACTAGAATTAATTTCTATGCACACCTCTAATAAGATTGCTTTTGTGAATGAAATAGAAGTTGATGTCCTTGAATTGCTGAACCAAGTTCATCAACAACTAACATTTAAATCTAGGATAAAAGCTTATAATAATCCTCATTTAGTAGATATCCTAGATGCTTGCAAATTATTGCGTAAGTTTGATTAACCTACAAGCATAAAAAATGAAGTGGCTTTAAAGTTTTTAGAAATAGGTTCCTGCTTGCAAAATCTCATATTTGAAAAGGAAGACCTAATTCTAAATCATAAATCAAATTGTGAAATTGACATCTTAAGAAACAAAAAAGAAAGAATTGAAAATCATTTATGGTCTAATCAATTTAATAATTTGAAGCTCACCTTTATGATTGTTAATGGAACTAAATCAAATTGGTGGGGTGAGAGAGGCAAGATGAAAATTGTTGCATTGTGTGGCCTAATATTACTATCGTTGGATTCCTGCAAAGCTTGGTGTGCGTATCATGTTATATGTCTTTTGAAATGTGCTAATCATGTTTGGGATCCAAGGAAGTGATGGTCCAAATTTTTGCATCACCTTGTACATAGTGTATATTATTGTATATAGTTTTGGTTTTCATGTTTTTGTTTAGCTTTGTTTTTTTTTTTGGTAATTAAGGATCAAATTCATTGCAAACGGGTTTTCAAGGTTGACCCAAAACCTTTTACAAGAATCAACACAGAGCTGTTACGGATCAAAAAACCAAAAGGGACAAACTGTCCTACACTATTAGAACCCATCTGGATCCCCCTTCTGAAACAGCTTCACGCACCACAGCCAACAGCAAACAACTACCCTCACCTTCACGATTTCGTGACAAGTCGCAAAAATGAGACATGTTGCGAAATCGCGACAGAACTCAGCCTTAAGCTTCATTTTCCAGCATCATCGCGATTTCGTGACAAGTCACAAAAATGCGACATGTCACGAAAATGTGACATGTCACGATTTCGCAACATCAAACAGCCACCTGCTTCCTTAGCCAGCAAATCTGTGATTTTGCGACAAGTCACGAAAATGCGACATGTCGTGAAATCGCGACAACAAACTACCTTCTGCTTCAACTTCATGCAACACCGCGATTTCACGACAAGTCGCGACCAGTCACAAAAATGTAACATGTCGCGAAATCGCGACATCTTACAGCCTTTAGCTTCAAATTCATCATCTCCACGATTTTGCGACAAGTCGCAAAAATGCGACATGTCACGATTTCACATCTTTCAGTCTTCTGCTTTGACGCCGCCTCCACGTCACGAAATCGCAACATTCTAGCTGGGCGCTCCCTTCTGTCACTGTCGGTCGTGAAATCGTGACAACTTTCCATACTTAACTTTTTCCAGCATTGAGCACCGCGAAACCATAACAGGTCGCGAAAATGTGACAAGCCGCAAATATGCGACAAATTCCCTCTAAGCTCTTCACTGCTTCTTTTGGGCACATTAACGCGACATGTCGCGATATCGTGACATTTTTTGGTCAACACCTCTCTGGCTCTACTTTGACTGCGATACGACGACATGTCGTGAAATCGTGACATTCTAGCTGGGCTCTCCCCTCTGCCTCTGTCAGTCGTGAAATCACAACTTTCCATACTTAAACTTTTCCAGCTTTGAGCACCGCAAAATCGTGACAGGTCACGAAAATGCGACAAGCCACGAAAACATGACAAATTTCCTCTAAGCTCTTCACTTCTTCTTTTGGGCGCGATACCACGACATGTCGCGATATCGCGACATTTTTCGGTCAACACCTCTCCTGCTCTACTTTGACCGCGATACGGCGACACGTCGCGATATCGCGACAATTTCCTTCTGTGCTCATCACTGCTTCTTTTAAGCGCAATAACACGACAAGTCACGATATCGTGACAATTCTCGGTCAAAACCTCTCTAGCTCTACTTTGATTGCGATACGGTGACGCATCATGATATCACGACAGTTTTGCTCCGAGGTCGCACTTGTCTTTTTTTGTCGTGAAATCGTGATAGGACTACTTCGGGAGACAGAAAACTCCTCTTCCTTTTTCCAAACCCCACAGATGCATCAACATTGGCGATCATTTTGAATAATCTTGTCCACATCACTTGGAACCCCGAGTTCCCAAGTGACCAAACCATCAGCTTCCACCCCTAAATTGGCTAAGATATCAGTAGTTTTATTAGCTTCCCTAAACACGTGCTAGGCCCTTCGCTCATTTTTGGCTTGGTAGAGGATCCTAGCCTCTTCGATGACAGTCTTAAACCGCCACGGAGAAATTTTCCCATTGCTGATAAGGTTTATGACGTGCAGGGAATCTCCTTCGATGATAAGATTATCTCCAATCTCCTGAGCCAATTGAAGACCCCTCCATAGCGCTCTTGCTTCCGCCTCATTGTTAGTCCTTGTTCCCAACTGCTCAAAAAAGGCCATCACCAGAAAGCCTTGATGGTCTCTCACTACTCCTCCAGCCCCTGCTCTGCTAGGGTTACCTTTAGAAGCCCCATCAAAGTTAAGCTTGAGCCATCCAACTGGGGGCGGTTTCCACCTGACATCAACTCTAGGATTGATCTTGGGGGACAAGGGTTTCTCAACCAGGGTAAGATTTAAAGAGTGAGCGATCAGTCTCTCCCAGAGGAGGGGATCACGGGCATCATGAGGAATAAGGCTAACATTTTCACGGGAAAAGGTAAGGATCTTATTGGTGATGGAGGTGGCATCATGGCTCGACTCATGGAAAGCTCTATGGTTTCTTTCAAGCCAAATCTGCCACAGAAAATGGTGGAGACAGATCTTCCAAAAAGACCTCAACCTAAGGCTAACGAAAGGATTTGGCCATTGGTGGAAGAGGTCAATGATGGTGGCTAGTCTGACCCAGCAAATGCATGAGGTTACTTTTGTTTAGCTTTGTTGTTTTTGTGCTTTGTCCTTAATTTTAGGTTTTGTGTTACTTTCTTGTTAGATTGCATGAGGTTAGGATTGACTTTGTTTATGAGTTTTGTGTTTTGGGTTGTTCCCTTTTTTTGAGGTGATGTTTCGTGGTTGCTAATTTATGGCCTCTTGCCCATTTTTTTTCTTTTGTTAAGTAGGTTCGAATACCTAATATGAAAGCAGGTGAACCTAAGAAAAGGAGGAGGAGTTATTTTGTGATCATGTTCAGATTTTGGGACTAAAATGGTGGAGAGTGGAACAATAAAATATTTCACTAAAGCTCCACATGCAACTCACATCTTATAAGGTATTTCTAGAAATCTTGAGGGATGAAGTCATTTTAGTTTGTAGGTTAAGGCAAAAATTTAACACGCTTCGTCTCTATGCTCCCTAACCCTCGTGATATATAAATTGTTGCAAAGTTATATTAAAAAAAAAGCAAGCAAAGGAAAACAAGCTAAAAATCAGTCACAAAGTCCAGATAAAATCTATCGGGGCTATAGATGCCTGATCGGCAGTAGGGCTCTATCTAGACATAAATTTTTATAAGAAAAGGTTTTGTAAAGTATCAAGTAAACACAAGGGTGAGATATATAAATTCTATCGAGACTATAGATGCCTTCCTAGCAGTAGGGCTCTGTCTATAAAATTTTATTTATGAGTCGTGCTTCATAGCCTAAATGCAAACTAGATGATGGAATCCGAATGGTTTCAAGAAATATAAAATGAATCACTGTCACACACTAAGCAAAGGCATGTGGATTACTTGTTGTTTATTTGAAGTTATTTACCCCCACCTTCTTGGGACATCGCTAAATAATTATTATTTTGCTGATATTTTATGTTCTCATTTCAGATTGGGTTCTTCACACAAAATTCTTAGGAGCATTTCCCAGCAAAGTCGCCATTTATTGTGACTATTGCACAACTAACCCCAAAATTGGGGATCCACCTTTTTTATTTTGGTTTTGAGGGATTTCGGTTGTCTTTGAATGATCATCTTTGAGAGGACCCTAGCCATGAGCTCACCTGCGTTCTCCGAGGTTCCTCAGTTTGTGGTGTCTTCTTGAAATAAGTTCATTTTATGGTTTTGATTGAAATCATTGTTTTAATGTCTTGTATTTTAGATTCGTTTGGTAGAGTTAAATTTTTGGTTAATTTTTTAAGATTTAAGCTTAAACCCATTAAAGTGTTAAGCTAATAAAAAGAAAAATATAAAAAGGTATATATATTTATATATAATATATATATAAATAAAGTAAAAAAACAAAGTAAAGAAAACATATTATTATGTATATATGTTTTAAACATATAATAATAATAAAAAAAATATTTATATGTTTTTATATATAAATATAAGTATAAAAAATAAAAAATAATAAAAAATTAAAAATAAATAAATATATATATATATATATATATATATATATATTATTTTTATGTATATAATCTTATTTATTTGGTTTTGGGTTAGTTTTAGTGGCTAAATTTTTTTTTATATAGTTATTTTAAAGTTATGTTAGTTTTGGATTTCGTTTTATTTTAGGACTTTTATTTTAATTTCATACTTGTTAGTTTCCCTTTATATTGTCAGTATAGTCTCTTGTTTAAAATTTTTTATGGTCACAAGGACTTAGAAGGCGGGCATGCTGAACGACGTGGATGGACAGAGCAGGGCATATAATGGCGGGTTTCTAGCCGAGGGACATGTCAATGACTCTGTCGCACTAGCCCATCATACCGCGATAGTAGCTGGATGATTAGAGCATAGAAAACGATGCAGGTCAAGTGGGATTCTAGAAGCGGTGACGTGTGATAAGGAGTACCCACCAATTTTCAACAATCCATGGAGAATACATGGCATGTGATGTGGTAGTAGCCTATTGGCAGCACCAAAGACACTATGGCTCATCGAGGACAATGAAACTAGCATAGCGAGCTGATGCAGGAACAACATAGATTGGGATCTAACATGGATGGTGATAAAGATGAATATGTGGCAACAACAATACTTGTACTTAAAATAGATTTATCTATGTGGATACGGAGTGGATGTGGACATCGATCACGCGTTAGCGATGTGGACATACATGATGCTAAAGTTGAATGGGGAGGACGTGTAGATGTGGACGGGCCTCACAATAGAAGAGATCACATATACTGGTAGATGCATATGGCAATACTAGAGCATTGATGTCGACATGGACCTTGACACGAAAGGCAAACCTACACACGAACGATCCGAGCAATATCGATGACTAGCACGGAGGTAACAAATATATTGTGGCTCATAGAGGACGATAACACTAATACGACAAGGTGATGGGGTAGATTTAAGACAAACCCAAAGAAGACCATCGACTATCATTGCAAGGTGACGTAATGTTGGTGGAGAATAAATACCTTGGATGATAGCTTCAGATAGTTATGCAAGAGTGTATCCCAGCACTACAAGGCGATAGAGAAATATGCAAGCAACAGGTCAAACGTAGTACGGACAACATTGGATGACTAGCTCATCCAAGGATTCTAAATATAGCAATATCAAAGTCGATCTAATGACAATCTTGAGATTTTTGAACTCCTAACACCTTTTCATATAAACTATACCAGCATGGACAACCTGTATCAATGGGGAAGGCTTGAACATGAGGTTGGATGTTGGGTGAGACCCTGCACAGTGCGAGTTTGAGAGATGTAGATGTATAAGCCTATTAGTGAATACGAGATACCATTGGTAATGGGAATGATACACGATACCGGGTGACTCACCGGATGACATGATGGCATCAATATGTCATTTATTCACAACAATTTGGTAGAATACAAATAAAATGGATGTGTGAAATGGTAGTGAAGACGTCAGGTAGCCAGATAACATGGATTTTGATAGAGTTGTATGCAGTAGCGATAAAGGTTTACCAAGGGCAACATCGATGGAGAAGAAGAAACAAAAAATAGGATAGAATTGGATTTAGGGCACATATATCGTGATGTTGATGCAAATGTCAATGAAACCTACCATAGGGGACATAGGTGGACAGGGTGTTCGATGTTTGGTAGAGGTCCAGTGAGAAGACATGGTAAATTCAATTATGGGTAGACGAACAACATTTTCAAATGATGTTAGGCACTAATTGGGTAGGTCTTTTGATGGGTCGTTGAGGGGCCACGTCGATAAATTCTAATCCTTGCTAGGATGAGGACATATGTTATCCATCGGTGATATATGGACATGTTTTAATACGGGTATCTTTTGACCATAGTATCATAAAATAATGTTCATTAAACCCATCCTCGACGAATAATGAAACGGTAGCATCAACTTACAGGATGTGGGACATTAACATGCCATTTGGCATTAGGCTACAAGATGGTATATGGTCCAATCACTAAAAGAAAGAGAGAAAACGCTACCCAAGGTGGTAACGGCTAAAAGTCATGCGAATCGACTACTATGCCTACGAAAATGAAACAAACCACCAAAGAGGGAAGAAAACAAAATATACCTTGAAGAAATCAAATGAAAAGGAAACAAAGGAAAATGAAGGGGTTTTTGAAAACTTTAAAAGATAGATGTAGAGATAGAAAATGAGTTGGATTTTTTGCAGGCCAAATACTGGACCTTTTTGGAGGTCAAGGCTAGAATTTTTGTAACCAAATAGACCATTATTCTATTTTAATGCAAACAAATTCAAAAACTTGTACCTTGTGAGCAAGATTTGAGGAGATAATTTTGGAGGGTAGTGTTTTATTATCAATATTTCTCTATATTTTCTTGAATTTCTATCTAGTGTTTAATGCTATAAAAAGGTTGCACTACATGAATATCTATGGGGTGTAGATTCCATTTATTTTCCTTAGAGGCTAGCACTTGATCTAACCCAAATTGTGCTTCTACAGGTTTGATTAGGTTAGGTTACCCTATTGAAATTTCTCACTATCTCTAGTTTTGTTGTGTAGGGTAGCATTAGACTGAGAGTGCTTTGTATGTTAACATTTTCAGCTTTCTGGTCCATTTTCCAGAATTTATTTTTTTCTAACCCTTCCCTTTTTGCATTTTTTTTAAACTTCAACAATTAAAATAAAAATCGAAAAAAATTAAAATCCCAAAAATAAATGCACATATGGTTAGAATAAGCTTTAAAGTTTCATCTTATTTAATTTTGATTTCATTTTGAAGTCATTTCAAAATTATAAAAATTATTCAAAGTTGCTATTTTTACAGGTATTTTATAATTTTAGATTTTACATAATTTTGCATTTTGAAGGTAAATCAGATTTCAAGCTTTGCATGTTTATTTTGCAAGCAATAAATTAACTTTCCTTTATGAAAATTCCAATTTCATTAAAGGGGAGTGATTTATATGGCATTTCAAAGGCCATCATTTTTAGAGCAATAAATTGATGTCTCTTTATGAAAATTAATTTCATCAAAGAGGGGTAATTTATTTATTATATCAAAGGCTATTTTTACTTTCATATTCAAAGCAACATTAAATGAATTCAATCATCATTTAAGGTTCACATTTAGAGATAGATTTTAATATTCTATTTCGTGAATAAAGAAGGGTTTAATACAAGATAAAACTTGTTTAAAATCTACTTAACCAAAGAAGATAAAATCTACTTAAAATTCTTCAAGATAAAACGAACTAAGGCTTTACATCATGGTCATATGAGGGCCAATCACATTTTCCTTTTATTTTAAGTTTCATGAAAAATCAATAGCATAGCATAGTAAAATAAACCAACACAAGCCCCTTGTTAACATTTATTTGCAATCACTAAGGTATTCCTAGCACTTATTTGATATATCTTCACAAGATCACAAGCATACATTAAGTAAAAGGAACCTTGGAGAAATTTATATTTCTTTGCAAGAGAGGATTTTCTAATCAAAATCCTGACTATGATGGGGATTTTGTAATTGGACAAAATTTCCACTCAATAGGACCTTCTCGTCCCTCTTCTCGTGGCTTGCGATTTTGTTTCCATTACTTTTGCTAGTTTCTTATAGCATTCTCATAGTTCAACATCGTGTGCAAGGGGATCTCATGGCTTGTGGAGATCCTCAAATTTGTTGATCCATTTTCCAGGCTCTATACAAGATGTTGTTTCTTGGATGACCTTCCTGGGCTGTACCTGACAGGATCCTAGCTTCTTTCTTTAGTGTTTAGTTGTTCTCGCTCTCCTGCAACATTTTTTGGTTTTCCTGGGTGGGATTCTAGTTTTCCTCTGTCATGGTTTTCCCAGGATGGATTTTCTCTCTTGGCAGTTTTATATTATGGTTTGTCCTTGGTGGGATTTTGGTTTCAGGTTTTCCCCTTGGGCGGGATTTTCAAGTTGTATTTTTCCTTCCTGGGCAGGATTTTTTAAATTTTTTGCTTTGGGCAAGATTTTTAAATTTCTTACTTTGGGTGAGATTTTTTAAATTTCCTGGTTTAAATTTCTCTCTTGGGCAGGATTTTTTATTATTCTTGCTTTGGGAAAAAAATTTAATGTGTTTTCCTTTTGGCCTATCCTTTGGCCTGTTGACATATTGTAAAAAGGTTTTGGGGCCCTTTCAAAAACCACCTTTAATGAAATTTTACCTATAAAAAAAATATGAGATTATTAGCATAGAGGAGAAGTTTTTTTTTTTTTTGATTGGTTGAAAGGGTGTTGAAAGGTCCCTGAACCTTGTACAAGAACTAACTTTTTTTACATGTTTTCCAAACCGACCGAAGAGGCCCATGAGCTAAAGATCAAAGAAAAAGTAGAACACCACAAGAAGAAAGGTGTCGCGATATCGCGACATGTTGCATTTTTGTGGTCCAAAGCAAAGGGAAAAATCAAGGAAGAAAAGGTGTCGCGATATCGCGACATGTTGCAACGTCGCGGACAAAGGAGGAAAAGGTGTCACGATATCGCGACAAGATGCAACATCACGGTCGAAGGAGAGAAAATGTCGCGATATCGCAACATGTTGCAACATCATTGCCAGAAGAGAAGAAGTGTCACGAAATCACGACAAGTTGCGTCGTCGCGGCAAGAGGAGGAAAGGTGTTGCGATATCGCGACATGTTGCATCGTCGAGGCCAAAGGAGAAAAGATGTCGTGATATCGCGACATGTTGCATTGTCGCGCAAAGGAGAAAAAGTGTTGCGATATCGTGACAAGTTGCACCGTCGCAGCTAGAAGAGGAAAGGTGTCGTGATATCACGACATGTTGCATTGTCGAGGCCAAAGGGGAAAAGATGTCACGATATTGCGACATGTTGCATTGTCACAGCCAAAGGAGAAAAAGTGTCACAATATCACGACATGTTGCATCGTCGTGGCTAGAAGAGAAAAAATGTCGTGATATCACGACATGTTGCCTTATCGCAGCCAAAGGAGGAAAAGTGTCACGATATCGCGACATGTTGCAACATCATGGCCAAAAGAGAAAGAGTGTCACGATATCGTGACATGTTGTATCATCGTGGCCTAAGGA
Source organism: Wollemia nobilis (assembly GCA_028583015.1). Classification (NCBI taxonomy): domain Eukaryota; kingdom Viridiplantae; phylum Streptophyta; class Pinopsida; order Araucariales; family Araucariaceae; genus Wollemia; species Wollemia nobilis. The sequence continues at coordinate 11,745,121 of JAQPPZ010016890.1, forward strand.
GAAAAAATGTCGTGACATGTTGCATCGTCGTGGCCAGAGGAAAAAAAGTGTCACGATATCACGACATGTTGCAGCATCATGGCCAAAAGAGAAAAGGTGTCATGAAATCGTGACATGTTGCATCATCTCGACAAAATGATAAAAAATGTCACGATATCGCGACATTTTGCGTTGTCACGGTCAAAGGAGGAGAAGGTGTTGCGATATCACAACAAGTTGCAATGTCATGGCCAAAAGAGAAAAAGTGTCACGATATCGCGACATGTTGCATTGCCACGGCCAAAGGAGGAAAAAGTGTCACGATATCGTGACATGTTGCATCATTGTGGCCAAAGAGAAAAAGAGTCGCAATATCACGACATGTTGCATCATCGCGGTCAAAGAGAAAAAGTGTCACGATATCGCGACATGTTGCAACGTCGTGGCCAAAAGAGAAAAAGTGTCACAATATCACGACATGTTGCATTGCCACGGCCAAAGGAGGAAAAAGTGTCATGAAATCGTGACATGTTGCATCATCGCGGCCAAAGAGAAAAAGTGTCGCAATATCACGACAAGTTGCATCATCGCGACCGAAAGAGAAAAAGTGTCGCGATATCGTGACATGATGTAACGCCGCGACCAAAGGAGAAAAAAGTGTCGCGATATCGTGACATGTTGCAACGTCACGGCCAAAAGAGAAAGAAATGTCGTGATATCGCGACATGTTGCATTTTTGCGGCCAAAAGTGAAAAGTGTCGTGATAACGTGACATTTTGCATTTTTGCTGCCAAAGGAGAAGAAGGAAAAAGTGTCGCGATATCTCACATTGTGCAAACATTGAAACTTGTAGGATCATTCCTTAGGCCAACGGGGAAGGATCCTCTCCACACTTGAATGTCAGATTCTCTAACTTCCCTGTTAGCAAGCCAGTCTGCAGCTTTGTTTCCTTCTCGGTATTGATGCTTAATGACTAATTCTGGGTAATTTCCAACTAGGGCCTTGCATTCTTGGAAAATCAAAGAAAGGGGCTAGGGAGGCTTAGCAGTACCATTGAGGTATTTGATACAGTGCAACGAGTCTCCTTCAATGATAAGTTTATTGATGGTAAACCCTTCCATGAGGATCAAACTTTGGAACAGATCTCGCGCCTCTGCCATATTATTGGATTGGATTCCCAAGTTCTGGGCAAAGGCCAAAATTATTTCTCCTCTATAGTTTCTAAGAATTCCTCCTCTGCCAGCCGCTACTGGGTTGCCTTTAGCCGCACCATCGAAATTGAGCTTGTGCCACCTGGTAGGTGGTAAGACCCACTTGATGACAGACCTGTCAACAGAATTACAGGGCATAACAGAGATGTTAGACAGATTGAAGAGTTTGGTTAGGTTCGATTCTAAGCCAGGAGGGGGGGGGGTTGGAGACAAAACAAGAGAGGTATTCTCTGCAGCTAGGGCCAAGATTTTGACAATGATAATCTTCTTATCAGTGGCTTGATTTTTGAAAATTTTTGCGTTTCTCTCAAGCCATATCTGCCACAGGTAAAGGTGGAGGCAAGCTTGCCACATGAATTTTAGTTGGTTTCTCTTGAAAGGCCAAGGCCATTGCTTAATAAGGATGGGAATGGAATGTGGGAGGGCTGTGGAGATGTCAAAGGTGTTATGAACCTGGTTGAGAACTGCTAAAGAGAAGGGACATTCCAAAAAAACATGCGAAGTTGACTCACAGGCATTTTTGCATAGGATACACCAATTGGGAATGAGTAACCCTATTATTATCAAGTTGTCTATGGTGAGGATTCTGTTTTGGGTGGCCAACCAAAAAAAAAAAATTTGACCTTGGGAATGATCTTGGGAACCCAGACCTGATTTGATAATTCCCAACCATCTGTGGGAGTTTCTTGACTGTAGTAAGCTGATTTGACAATGAAATTTCTAGATTCTTCAAGGTTCCAGATTCTTCAAGGTTCCAGATTCTTAGAGGAGAAGTTTCACTACATAACTAGCCAATTATATTCCTTCTCCTTCCACTCTTTCCACTCATTCCTCTAATTTTTCAATATAAAGATCAAATAGACATCCTTTTTTACCTTGATATCATTCCCAAAACACTTTGATAGTCCTTCTAAATTTTGTACTTTTGCCACAACCTACTCATAAAATCTATGTATATTTACTTTTTATTTGGTTGGTATACTAAACTATTCCATTCTCTTGCTATAGTAACAACTTACTACATTGGGATTTCCCCCACTTTTAAGATGTAAAAAACCTTTTTGACCAATCAATCGAGGCCTCTATAAATCCAATTTTATAAAATTTTGACTAGAGGTACGATTTGCCAAGGTAATATGATTGGCTTTTGAGGATCAAAGCACTAGACAACATAGAGTGATTAGTTCCCAAAGAGAAAATCATTAGCAAAATAGAGTAAAGCACTCCTAGATATAAGCGATTCATTATCTTCCTAGAGAAAATAAGTCATTGATAGTTAAAAGCACAAAAGAAGGTGCACAACTCCTAATAAAGATCTCCAAAAAGTGATGTTTTGGCATATAATGCCACCACTAAATATTTTGGAAGCATTTTAAGTCATTTAGGAATATGTATTTAGAGGCATGGAATATTTGAAGTTGCGTCATTTTGTTAAATATGCCCTTGAATCTTTACTTTTACTATGAAGTAAGGATTTCTCACCCAAGGCAACTTGAGGGAAAATTCTTCCTATAAATAGAATCTATTCTGCTCCATTGTAAAAATATTTTGGAATTGAGAAAATCAAAGCTACATTTTAAACCCTATATTGTAATTGCTCTTTCCTTATGGATAAATGAGAATTTGATGAGACTTTTTGTTTTCCATCAATGGCACTATCATCCTAAGTCTAAGACCCTAAATCCACCACCATTCCATGTGACTTTGAAAATAAAAAAATTATCTATTAAGAAGTTGCATAGTAGATTTAGGAGCTACTATAAGTGTGATGCCTAAGGTTGTTTGGAAGATATTTTATTGGCATACACTAAAAATGGTAGGAAATTAATTCAAATGGATGGAACTAGCATAAATATTGTAAGGATTTTGAAATATTAGATCAGTGATCAAGGAAAAACATCAAAAATTGGTATTTTTCTTGGAATTTATAGCCATTGATCTCCCTCCATAGTTTGGAATTCTACTTTCAACAAAATGGATATGCAATTTATCTAGATATGGAGACTTGGTAATGGACTACACCCATATGAAAGTGCCTTGAGATGAAAAGATGATCAAAATTGAAAATAAGCCACTATTTAATTACTTTCTACATAAGTTGTATGAATATGATGTAGTAAACTAGAACGAGTTTTCTAACTTTAGACATGATGAAGTCATAAAAGATGACTAAATATCCAAAATTGATATGATTATTGACATATTTTAGGATGATAAATAAATTGATCCTAGAATTTACTTAGTATCTAAAGAACCTACTAGCATACCAACCTTGACTAGTCAATGGTCACAAGGGTCTAAAGGGATGTGGATAATGCATTTCAATGATGCCATAACTAAAAATGAAGTTAGTGTTGATATTCAGTTCATAAACACTCAAGGCTCTCAAATAAATTTTTTTTTGTAGGCTACTATTTAATTATACCAAAAATTATCTCCAAATACAAAGTAGTATACACTATCTTAGGGAAGGATGAAAATAAAGGGATAAAAATCTCAAAATATTTGGTAATTCTAAGCTAGTAATAAACTGTGTTAATTCATAGCGTGCCACCAAAAATACACACCTAAAGTTGAGCACAAGACTGAGGATTTTCTAGATGGTTCAATACCTATGAAATCAAGGCAATTACCTCCTAGTTGTATGCAAAGGTAGAAGAATTAGCATTCATTATAGCAAGGTTTAACTCTCATTTAGAGATATGGGATAAACCAAAGAAATTGGAAGTAGTTCTTAAGCCAATTATTCTCGATAATTCTAACCATTGGTAAGTTTTCAATAATAACAAGCAAATTATCAAATTCCTCATTAGGGAAGCTCAATATGCTATGAAAAAAAATGGATATGGGGATGATATAAAATACATAGTAATCCAATTGAATACTAATTAGTTTCTAGAGGGGCTAATAAAAATTAAAATTTTGTTAAACCCAAACAATAGCGCCAATAAGTCCAACATTAAAATAAAAGCATCTTCTTATCACCTTGTCAAAATTGTTGAAGGTAAAATTTGATATTAGGCAAAGAATGTATCAAGGAGAAGGTATGGATTCTCAAGGAACTTTGTGAAAAGTATGAAGATATAATTTCCTGTTCTTATGAATATTTGAAGGTAGATGACAAAATCATCATAGAACACACTATAAAATCAGAGCTTGGTTCAAAGCCATTTTGACAACTATAGAGGCATATGTACCCAAAAAAATTAGGCAATTATGAGAAAGGAAATTTTAAAGCTTTTATAGGCTCAAATTATCTTTACAACCAAGCATTCTGTTTGGATAACTAGTCTAGTACCAATTCATAAAAAGATGTTGATATCAAGTTGTGTGTTTATTTTAAATATTTGAATAAGAAATAATTAAAATATTATTATATGCTACCTATGATATATTAAATTATATAAAATGTGTATGGATATCAAATATTATCACTTCTAGATTAATGTACCATAGTTGAGAAAATTGAAATTGAATCAGAATTGACATGGAAAATGAATCAAGAAAATTTGAGAATAAGCAAAAAATTGATAATTTTTCATTTAAAAACCCAAAGGAAATGCAAATTTTCATTGAAAAGTATATTTTTCATGCATATCACATTTTTTGGAAAAAAACAAACAAAATATGAATAAGAAAAAAATCAGCTTGAATCGAGATTTTTTGTAGATTTTCTCAACTATGCAAGGTACAATCAAATCTAGGTTAAAGATGATGATCAACACAAAATGAACTTTACGATAAAATGGGAAATCATTGCATATCAACAAATGTATTTCAGGTTTTCAAATATCGAAGCCACCTTCCAATGAGCTATAGACATTGTTGTTGCAAGTCAGGTAGGTGAAACATACTCATATGCCTTAGTGATTTAACTATCTTCTAAAAAAAAGAGATAAACATATTAAACACTTAGAGTTCATATTTTATAGATATAAGAGTAAAGGTATTATTTTTTTTGGTAGATAAGATACTATAGGATTAATACTGGGTTTTATAGGTTGACCCAAAATCTTTTACAAAAATAAGCCCAGGGCTGTTGATGAACATATCCTTACTAAGGATCCTATATATGTAAAATCTACATACCGCCAAAGCCATTACATTCGGTAAGGCACATAGCCTATTATCAAAAAGAAACTTCCCATACAACATTTTGGGTATACCCCAAGAAAACACACATGCATCATAATTACAAAAAAGAAACAAATACAGATCCCTTCCTTGAGACAATGGATAAACAAAAAGTTGCAGACACACATAGCAGAGTACAGAAAAAAACTCCCACAAGCTCTGTATTGACAGTTACTCTTAATAATTCTTTTGTAATTGCTTTCTTCCGTATATGAGATGCTTTGGTACCACATACTATCTTGGCCAATCAACCTTGGAGAAGTGAACCTGCTGGCTAGATTTATGGTGGTGGCTATCTGGTGGTCCACGTGGCTTTGGTTCGAAGTATTATATTATCGTTTCTTTCCTTCCCTATGATTATATACCAACCTCAAATTACTAAGATGACTAGGAGCCATGTTATCTGACATGTGACTGTCCCCATTAGTCTTTGTGGTATTTCCAGACAACATCCATGAAGACTGACAGCTCAAATAATTTTTATTATGAGTCGAATTCAAAAAAGAGATGGGAATACTCCTAGCCTTCGAACTTACAATGCCTTCCCTATTGGTAAATTTGACTATCATTCTTGGCATTCTTGTTGAATAAGCTCCTCTACTTCACTCGGGACACCGTGTTCCCATTTGAAAAGTTTGTCACCATCAACACCCAAATTGGCCAGCTTATCAACATTTTGTTAGCTTCACGAAAGACATGTTGGGATTTTTTGTCCTGTCTTCCCTGGAAAAGGATCCTAGCCTCTTCAACAATTGTTTTAATCCTCCAAGGAGGTGTTTTCCAATTATTGAGGAGATTTATAACATGCATAGAGTCTCCTTCTACGATCAAATTGTCTTCTAAGTCTTGAGTCATTTGAAGGCCTCTCCACATAGCTCTAGCTTCAACTTCGTTGTTCGTCCTTGTTCCCAAATATTCAAAAAATACAAGCATCATATTCCCATTATGATCTCACACAATGCCACCAGCGCCTACTCTTCTAGGATTGTCCTTAGCTACTCCATAAAAATTAAGCTTAAACCAACCCGTAGGAGGTGGAGACCACTTAACATTGGCTTTGGGGTTGACTACCCTAGGCACAGACTCATCTAACAAGGTTAAGCTTAAATATTGAACAATTGTGGTCTCCTGCAAGGTTCACATTCTCATTGGCAAAGGATAAGATCCTGGCAATGATAGTTTGATGATCATGGATAGACTCATTAAAGACTCTATGGTTCCTTTCTAACCACACCTACCAAAGATAGTGATTGAGACAAATTTTCCACATGTATCTAAGTCTTTGGCTTGAAAAGGGGCAAGGCCACTAGACGAACAAATCAAGTATGATGGCTGGTTTAACCCATGAAATATTGAAGGCCTGAAAAACCCCACTTAGGACAGTCAAGGAAAAAGGGCACTCAAGAAAAATGTGATAAATGGTCTCCCAATTAGCCCTACACAAATAACAATGATTAGTGATACAAATACCTTTACGCATCATATTATCAATGGTTAGAATTCTTCCTTGGATAACCAGCCATGAAAATACTGCAATTTTTGGAATTAAATTTTTTATCCAAACTAAGTCCTTTTGGAGGATAAAATCCTCGTCATCAAGCAGAAGCTTGTAAGCTGATTTAACAGTGAACTGCCCATTTTTCGTAGGAGCCCAGGTCACTTGATCTTCCTTGGGTCTCATGGGGATAAACTGTTGCTTGAGAATGTTACAAAGATCATTTTATTTCGCTTGAAATCCCTAAATTCTTATTTGTTTCCACTTCATTCTACCTTTGTCCTCAACCATATAATCAAAGACTTTTCTACCAATGAGTTCTTCCGTGATATCTCTGATTCGGGATAAGTTAGTATATTGCATCAGTGGTTCTTCCTTAGCCCACCTGTCATTCCAAAAATTTATCCTCTCACCATTGCCTAAAACCCATCTTAAACCTTTTTTGATGATTTCCTTACAATTAAGAATTGCTTTCCAAAAAGCAGAACCTCTGATTGGAACTTAGTCACTTAGAAATTCCATATTTTGAAGATACTTTTGTTTGATGATAGTTGCCCATTCATTTTATTCACCAGAAATGAGACGCAACGCATGCTTAACTAGTAAAGCTAAATTTATATGAGCAATTATCCTCAGACCTAAGGCCTCATTTTCCTTGGGTCTGCACACTTTGGTCCATCCTACAAGGTGTATCCTTTTTTTCTCCTCTGATCCAGTCCATAAAAATTATTTTTGGAGTTTCTCAATTTTATGGAAAACCTTCATAGGGGCTTTAAAAATAGAGAGAAAATAGACTGGAATGCTCTGAATAGAGGGCTTAGTGAGGGTCAGGTTTCCTGCTTGAGATAGAAGATGACCTTTTCATCCAGCAAGTTTTTTTTGAATTCTTTCAATAACCCTGTCCCACATTGACTCTCTAGGAGAACCAATGAAAAGAGGGAGACCAAGATACGAAGTGGGGAGGTTTTTTATATCACACCCTAAAATTTCTACAATCCTTCCTTGCCTCTGAATGGGGGTGTTCAAGAAATATAACTTGCTTTTACTAAAATTAACTTTTTGACCAACAACGTCCTCGTAGAGTTGTAGGATGTATTTAATTATTTTGGCCTCAACCATTGATGCCTTAGTCAATATAAGGGTATCATCAACAAATTTTTGGTGGGAAATAGCCCTACTGAGATATGTTGCCTTGATTCCTGATATTAGCCTTGAACTGCAAGCATTTTTTATGGTTCTGCCTAAAGCTTCTACCATAATGATGAATAACATGGTGCTGATAGGGTCCCCTTGCCGAATTCCTCTGCAACTTTTAAAGTAACTAGCAGTTGTTACATTAACTAGAATCGAGAACCATGCTTTAGAAATACATTCTTTGATAAAATTAACCCATTGGTGGTGAAAACCAAACTTAAGGAGGACAACAATCAAAAAGTCCCAATTTAGCTTGTCAAATACTTTGTTCATATCAAGCTTGAGGGCAAAATTGAACATGTTAGTCTTATGAGCAAAGTGTAGAGCTTCATGAACTATGATAACTCCATCCAAGATTGACCTACCCTAGACAGAGCTTCCCTGGCATGGATCTATGATGAGGGGCAGAATATCTCTCATTCTATTTGCAATGGCTTTAGTTAGGATCTTGTAAGAAATATTGCACAGACTGATTGGCCTGAAGTCAACCATAGATTCAAGGGTTTGCTTCTTAGGAATTAGAGAAATAAAAGTATATTTGATACCTTTTGGGATATTATTGCTTGCTTGGAATTCTTTGACAGCAAAAATTACATCCTCACTTACGATGTCCCAAAAATCTTGATAGAAACAAGGGGGAAAGTCATCGGGTCCTGGGGCTTTGTCTGGCTCCATGCTAAACAAGGCTTCCTTAATTTCCTCATCAGAAAAGGGAGCTAGAAGCTTAAGTTTTATATCCTCATTTATTATGCTAGGAATGGATTGCAAGAGAATATCTTTGGCCTCCTCATTGCATTGCGATTCCTGACCAAGGATAGAATTGAAATAAGTTACTGCCTCCTTTCGATTTCTGTTAATTCTTGAGTAATAGAACCATCTACTTTTTAAATATATATATATATATATATATATATATTTTTATTGCTTCTATTTCTAAGCATGGTGACATGAAAAAACTTGGAATTTGAATCTTCATATTTCAACCAAAGAGCCCTTGATTTTTGCCTCCAATAGATTTCCTCACAGTCCAAAATGTTATGAAACTCTGCTAGTTTTGTTCGTTCCTCCTGCCTAGTAGTTTCATCGACATCACCATGTTGGATCCTCTGATCAATTATCTTCAAACTTTCAACAACCTATTTTTTATTTTCAAAGAGGTTCCCAAAGACCTCTTTGTTCCAAGTTCGTGGTATTATCACTGAATTCCAAAAATTCCATTTTTACATTATAAGAGGGGAAACTTCTAGAGAATGTAGTGTGTAAATATGACCTAGTGATAGATCCTGATAGGATAAAATTTATCCAAGAGATACCCTTGTTTATGTCAGTCAAGGGCGTAAGGTATTTCCTAGGTCAAATTTAGTTTGTAGCTAAGTTCATAATCAATTTTTGCACAACTGGTTAGACTAATCACTAAGATGTTGAAAAAGGATGCAACCCTAATATGGACACAAGAAAGAAGGCTTTCTAAGATATGAAGGGTGTGACTAGCAAATCCCTAGTCCTCAATAACCCTTATTTAAAAACAAAATCGGCTAAATGTGTTTTTAACTCATAAATATGAAGAACATTCAATTTTATTAATAAGTCAGATGATCCATAATTATGAATAAAATTACATGTTCATTTAGAAATATGTGTTTGTAATGATGAAATCTATAATAAATGTAGATATTACCTATACCCAAAGCAATACCACTATCTTTGTTGTCCATATCAATATCAGATCCATCCTACTACATGGTGAACTATATAATAAGAGAGGGATGGACAAATAAGATCCAAGAGTTTTACATAGAGATAAAATCCACTAAACACATTAGAGGTAGATAGTTATGTGAAGACCTTAATATGTTACCCCAGAGATTAGGTAGCATTGATATAGGAGATTAAACTAGACATCCAACTAGGTTGGATGGGAGATATTAGGAGATATATGATATCAAAACAAGTTCCAAAAGGGTTAACACATAAATAAATGGTCATATTCAAACAAAGGCAATGCACTATACATGGTTGGACAATGTGCTTTTGGGTATGATGAGATCCTATGATGATGCATCGAAAAAAATGATAAAATCCCTAATTAAGGAATATCATGACAAAGGGTGATATTATTGTACCTAAATTACAACACATAAAGCACCAATGTATGGTAATGGAAAGAATAAGAAAAGTGCCAATGCCCCTAAAGTCAACCATAGTCATTGAACCCTTCTAATAGTAGGGCTTAAATTCCATTAACAATATTAATCCCTTATCCAGTGTAGGGTATGGATGGATTCTAACTATAATTGACTAATTCAATAAATATATAGAGGTAATGCTAGTCAAATCTATGAACCAAGAGGCAGTTACCCAACTTTTGGAAGACATCATCATCAAATTTGGGGTTTCATCTACAATAATCACTAATAACACCATTATATTGATAGGGTTCAAGGTAATTAATTTTGCTTTAGAGTATGGATTCTTTTTGAAAACAATGTCAAATTATTACCTCTAGGGCAATGGTCTAGTAGAATCCACTAATAATAATGTTGTGTGGATTCTAAAAAAGTTAATAGCTAAATATCAAAGGTATTGGCATACTAAATTGAGAAATCCATTATGAATAGATAAGGTAACACCTTAATCTTCTAAAGTATCATATCCTTACAAGATAATTTTTAGAAATTAAGCAATACTACTAGTAAACATAGAACTTCATTCTTTCCAAATGGCCCAAAAATTACAACTGGAAAACATTAACATTGAGTTAATGCAAGCACAACTAAATTCCCTTTTGAATTTAGAAGAAGAAAATACGAAAGTATTTAAAAGGATGGTGCAACATCAAATGGCAATAACAAGATAGTTTGACAAAAGACATCACACTTACAACAACTCCTAAATCTACTATACAACTTCTTAATAGATAATTTTTTATCTTCAAAATCACATGGAATGGTGGTGGATTTAGGTAATTAGGCATAGGAGGATAGTACCACTGATGGAAAGCATAAAGTATCATAAATTTCTCATTTATCCAAAAGGAAAGATCAATTACAATATGAGGCTCAAAAAATGTAGCTTTGATTTTCTCAAGGTCAAAATATTTTTACAATGGAGCAAAATGATAGGAAGAATTTACCCTTGAGTTATCTTGAGTGAGAAATCCTTACTTCATAGTAAAAATAAATATTTAGGGGTATCTTTATCAAAAAAATGCACCTTCAAATATTGCATGTCTCTAAATACATCCCTAAAAGACTTTAGTGGTGGCACTACATGCCAAAATACTACTTTTTGAAGATATTTGTTGGGAGTTGTGCACCTCCTTTTTCACTTTACCTATCAATTATTGGTTTGATCTAGGAAGGGAGTGAATAACTCATATTTGGAAGTGTTTCACTCCATTTTGCTAGTGCTTTGCACTTTGGGGACTAATAACTTTATGTTATCTAGTGTTTTACTCCTCAAGACCAAACCACATTACCCTAACAAATCACACCTCTACTCAAAATTTTACAAAATTGGATTTCTAGAGGCTTGAATTGATTGATCAAAAAGGTTTTTTACATATTAAATATGGGAGGAATACCAATGTTGTAACTTGTTACTATAGGAAAATAATGGAATAGCTTGGTATACCAACCAAGTAAAGAGCAAATATACATAGATTGTATGAGTAGGTTGTGGCAAAAACAAGAGCTTAAGGACTATTAAAGTGTTTTATAAATGATATTAGCGTCAAAAAGGTTGTCTATTTGGCATTTATATTAAAAAAATAGAGGAATTAGTGGAAAGGATGGAAGGAGAAGGATTAAAATTGGCTAGATATATATGCTAATGATCTCATCTTAATTGAAAGGACCTTTCAAGTTTTAAAAGAGCATTAGAACGCCTTAAGAGCATTTTTGTAAACAATTCAGAATGCATGTAAACATTAACATAACTAAAATTATGGTCTTCTATACTAAGAGAGAGCAAAAATAACCATATATCTTATTTAGATAAAATCCTATATAGGTGATAAGAGAATACATATATCTTAGATTAGGTTTTTAAGAAAAATACTATTGAGGAGCATGGAATATGAAACAAATACAAGCAAGAGGGAGGACACTTAACTCATTGTACAATAGGGGCAAAGAAGCAATGTTATGATATTAGAAAATTACTAGGGTCATTTTTGAGTTATTAATTATGCCAATGGTGTTATAAGGGTGTGAGGTATGGGCTACTAATATATCAAATTGTCAATGAATACAAATAAAAAGAACTCAAAGGTGGTTGATACAAATAACATCAAAATTAAAGCATCAATCCTATATTAGTTTCTACTTACCAAAATAAGATATTTGCATTAGAAGTAGAAGCCAGGGTAAGACTTTTGGGATAGCTAGAAAAAAATAAAAAAAATAGAGGCTAATAGGTAGCTAAAATAAGTAATCAAATAAATACTAAACATAAGAAAATATGATTACTAAAAACAATAATTGGATGAATAAGTTAAGCATTAAAATTCATGAGGTCCTAAACTCTAATAGATAAATCAAATAGTATGCAAGAGAAAAATTTATGCTTGTCACGTAGATTGAAAATATAGGATAAAAAAATTATATTATATCAATAAGTTCAACCCAAACTGTAAACACGAACAAATGAAGTACATAGATTCAATGGTTAACTAGAAGACAAAAATACTTATGGTCCAACTAAGATCTAGTTTACTATCAACTTAGATGTAAAGTTGGACAATGGACAACATCTAAAGAGTCATGGATAAGACAAATATGTGTCTTTTGTGTAGCAAGGATTATGGAAACTAAAAATCATTTGATCATAAAATGCAAAGCTTTAAAGAATTAGAAGTCCATATGAAAATACTTTAAAAATGAACCTCTTATAAATTTTTTAAACAAAAATAAATAAACTCATTAAAATCAATAATAAGAAATATATATTCCAAAAAATTGATATGAAAATATTGATTTCCTTAACTCATGGTGAATAAAGTATATAAATTTTATAAATAAATACATTGTTACTTTTTCTTGGATGTCCCTAGACTTTATATTCTAATAGTCTATTTTGATCTAATGAAAATCATTTGATTTCATAGTGTTTTAAATTTTCTTAATTAATTTTTAAATTAACTTAACTTTAATAAATTATAATATATATATATATATATATATATATAATTAATTATATAAAATTAAAATAAGTTTTATTTATATTAAACTCCTTTAACAATGTATTTTATCATTTCATACAAATTGAACCTAAATTTTTAATTAAAATAATTAAAAAAAAAAAAACTTGCGGGTCATATCCCAATGTTGATGGTCCGTGGGTCTAGGTGGATTGGTAAGTTGGGGCGCTTAACGAGAGGAGACCTAGGTTCCAATCCCACGGGCTTGCCCATGCACAGACGATAGCCCGGATCTGATTCCTCTGAGTGGTGTGCCAGATTGATGACGACGGTGCAACCCCTGTGCGTCCGGCGGTCCCCATCTCACGCCGGGTTACCATGTACCGAGACGGTGGAAGTCCTGGGAGCCTTCGTAGATAGTTTGAACCCTACCATTTGTCTTTGGTAGTTACTAAAAATCGTGATTGTAACCATTGCTTCTATATACAAAAAAAAAAAAAAAAAAAATCCCAATGTTGATGAATTATCGCCTAGAGACGAGGACTTCACATGCGAATCAAATAAGATTCCTTGTCTCTCACCAAAATGAGAACAATACATCTTGATTTTATTTGTTTTTATAAAAATGAGAACGAGAAAGTGGATGAACCAATACCTATTTATGCAACCCATTGTCGGGTTAGTAAGAAAATTTATTCCCATAGGTTAATATACGGCGGTCCGCGGTCCCCATTTCACGCTGGGTTACCATCTCACGTCGGTTTACCATTAACGAGATAGTGGGTGTGTTAGAAGCCTTCGCTAAATTTCACGCTGGGTTACCATCTCACGTCGGTTTACCATTAACGAGATAGTGGGTGTGTTAGAAGCATTCGCTAATAGTTTGAACCCTGCCAACTGCAATGGGAGTTACTAAAAATTATGATTGTAACCAATTCATCTATATAACCAAAAAAATATATATACACCATATATTTATTTATTTTTTATTTTTTAAATATACACAATTTACTATTTGAAATTGAATAAAGTAATGATGAACACTTGGCTTGAGTGGATATGAGTGAGTAGATGGTGAATTGGGTACTTCGATAAAGAAAATTCTAAATTTTGAATTGTAAGGGGATAAGGGATGCATTCTATTAAGTTTTAAAGTTTATTTTATTTATTTATTATTATTTTTTTATGAAAAATGTTTTTATTATTGAAAAAACAAAAAAATTATATATTTGTTTATAAAAAGAATGGATGGTAAGAAAAAGTGCATCTTGAAAAGTTAGACTAAGGAATGTTTTAGAGTAAGAAATGAATATTTTAGGTATAATAGTGAAGTATATTTTAATAGCGTAAAAAAAATAACTATTTGCACTAGGGTGACAAGAATTAAGTGGTTAGGGCATTATCATAAGGAGGAGGATCTTTGTCTTTAGTATTGCTCTACTTATGAAGGTGGTTTGACTTATTAGGAGCACGCTTCCAACTAGAAGAGGTAGACACATATAAAGGTGCTCAACCTAAAGAAGGATGGTTCTTAGAATCCTATCCCTATTATTGACTAGAAGTGTCCCATCCTATGTTTTGAGTAACAGTATCCCACCCCCAACCAAGCACCTAAGGGGAAGAGGAAAGGGTGGAAGACCAACCTTGAACGCAAACAAGGGAATGTTATTTTTGCAACAAACTTGTAGGATAGCTAGTTGGGCGCATACTGTGAGCCCGTTGGGCATGGAAGCTTTGGCTATCTAGGCACTCTTTCTAATCAATCCACCCTTTGCTAGAACCCAGAGAAGGGACTTTGGCCACTAAACAAGGGGCATTGGCCCAATGATCTTGTAAGGTTTAAAATGCTCCACTTTAAGGGTCACTTTGTTAACCCACATTTGAATGTGAACCATAACATTAGAGTAAATAGTGGATTTAGCATAAATTGAGAAATTAGTAGAAGTAGTTGGATTAGAAAAATAACACTGTTATGATCCTTCCAAATGCTAGAAATAATTTTTGCTCTATAAAACTGCCATAGCTAATCAATGTTAGCATACATGCCCATCTTGTCCCCAAGAAGAGCCATATGCAAAGAGAAGCACTATGCACAAAAGGGATGGAAAAAATCATGAATCTAGACCCAGATAACTTGTGCTTGGGGATATAACCAAAAGAAGTTATTAACAATATTCCACTAGTGGTAGAAAGGGTATTGAGGGTTACAGAACCCAATATGAACTAATCAGTCCCCAATAGACATACCTTGGAAAAGCAGGCACCAAGAGAAGTGTGCTAATTTATGTTCCAAGGCAGGATCCCAAATAGCTAGAAATGTGTTTTACCAATCCTTCAAAGAGGACTATAGATGCCAGTGAGCATTGAGAATAGGGACCATGGGTAGATGAGGGAAGAGCCAACGATACCTATTTTTGAGCTAGTAATTATAGAAGGGAGTATTAGGATACCACTTCCATTCTTTCAACCATAGGCGTAAGGTATTGACTTCAATCTTATGAAGCATATCAAAGGGGATTGCTTCTTGGATTATTTGAAAAGTTATCTTGTCCTACTCCTGAAGGCTAAATTGAGCTTTAAATTTAGGCCAAGAAAGCCAATCTCTAAAACTAATAGAGAAAATATTTGATATGACTATTGACTCCCTTGTGAAAATATGGAGAGCCTTCACCCAGTGCAACTTGACTAAGGGCTGGTCCTGATGTGTGATGATAGGTGACCACTAGAGCAATAGGTTATTCATAGATAAACCAGACCATAAGCCATATCTAGCCCAATAGAGGCAAGGTTTGAGGGACTCCCAAAACTTCTATATGCTTTTTGCTATAAAGGTACCATGAGTTTAAATAGGAACCCTCATAACCAATAAGAAGGGTAAACCAAGGTATTTCTAAGTATGTTGTCCATAAGGGACTCTTGAAGAGATATAGTGTCGTAGTAGCACCTTCTAGGTTTCGTTGCCTTGCACAATCCTAATGGCCCATTTAGCACAAAGATCTATGCTTTATCATTGGGTATCAAGAAGACCTAAATCCCCATAGGTCCTTGGAAGACAACAAAACTCCCAAACAATCTGATGGAAGCATTTTTGGTCTGTATTAGCATATAAAAATCTCATAGAAGCTTCTCCAACTTTTGACAATGGGGCAATTACACCATTCGTGCATGTCGCTACTTATGTAACAAGGAATTTTATGGTATGATGCCTTGGATAGAGCAAGAGAAGCAATAGACATGAGTGGTGGATAAGATTTTGGAACATACTTGAACCTTGCCAACAAGCAAAAGAGGCTTAGAAATTCATTTATGAAGTTTATTCTCCATTTTGTTGAGAAAAAAAATCTATAGAATATAAGATAAAAACTGGAATGCAAAGAAAATACCCAAAAAATAAAATATTTTCCCATGCTGAATCTAGTTCCATTGAAAATGAGATAACTAGTCTAGCTTGGATGGAAAGGATTATCTATAGCATTGGGTCTTTTTCGATTGGATGCTGGATCTATAGGTTGCATAGAAGATGTCAAGGCACTGTAGCACATTATCAATGGTGGTTTCATCTTAAAAAAACATCAAGATGAGTCATCCTCAAAATGATCATTGACAAGATGTTGAGAGAAATTAGGAAGAGAATTTTCTTTCACTCTACCTTGGAAAACAACATTGACCAAAAGGTACCCAAAACCTTTAATTGCCAACACATAGAGGGTTTGAGCAAGATAACATCCTTGCTTGATTTATCTGAAGAGGGTGAAAGACAAATATTGATGGTCATTAATAGTAAGACAAGCTAAAGCGTTTGCAAAACGTATTTGAATAGTGTGGAGAAAATGGTTGCCAAACCCCAAGGCTTGAAGCATGTCTAGAATGAAAGGTCAGTAAATATGATCATAGGCCTTAGTAAATTTAATCTAAAGGAAAATAACCTTTTACTAAAATTATATTTCCCATTCCATACCTTCCAATATGACAATTATGTTGTCTAAAATGTATGGGCTATTGATAAAATTAGTCTACTCAAGATAAACAATCAACGAGAGTAGGTTTTGAACCTAGAGCACTGAAGTTTTGGCAATGATATTATAAGAGACATTAAGCAGGTTAATGGATCTCCAATTACAAATATCCTTTGAATATTATATTTTAGGGATGAGTTTGATATTACCCTTGTTGATCAAAGGGCCCAGGGAGCCCTTGTGAAAGACTTCTAAGTACAATCACTATAAATCTAGTCCCACTGTATCTCAAAGGGTTTTGTAAAACTCATAGTGGAACCCATCATTGTCGGGTGCCTTGTCATTGGTCATGGAAAAGGCATAAATTATAAGCTCATCTTGAGATAAGGGACTATCATAGAGGGCTTTTTGAGAAGTTGAGATTCGATAGGGAACCACTTTGATACACTTCTAGATAGGAGAAGGATCATGCTCTTGGAAAATGCAAGAACCCTAATGTTCTTGTGTAAATTTGATAAATAATTTAATATAAAATGTAATCACAGGCCACTTAAAGGGGGCTCCCTTGTAATCATTTTGCCGCTATAGGGGGCTCCCTCCTTGCCACTTATAGGGGGCTCCATATTTAGAATCTATGCTTCTTATTCTTCTTCTTGGATGATTTGATATGGATGGCCAACGTAATATATATATCTACCCTAAAGCTATGTTGGTGAAGAGACATGATGGTTCATGTTATGAAGAGACGTGATGGTTCACGTATGAAGAGTTATGATGGTTCACTTTATGGGTTAATAATATAATAATTAAATGATTAATAATACTAACTAATACTAACTAATAATGTTAGGATGGAGGATCCTAACATGCCACCCTCCTTTAAAAAGAGATTTTTCCTCAAAGCTCAAAGTGAGGAGCCTTATACTTTGTTTTCCAATAAGGATTTGCGTAAGTTCTTGGACTCTTTTAATGTCATCCTTCTATAGGCAAGGATATCGAGAAGGATGAAGCGTTAGCGTGGGGTTTCCAAAAAAATTAGTAAATGTATGATGATGAGGGAAGGGCAACCCTTGGGGTTCTTCAAATACCTTAAAATGATGCATAAAAAGAGGTGGTAAAATTTCTACATTCTCTTGTTGTTCCTTGGGAGAGGCAATGGAGGAGTGTGTGATCACCTTTCTACCTTGTTTTTTAATAGGTTTGATCCTGTGGTGATAACTCACTATTAGAGAGGAAATTGAGTGTAGTTCTTGTAGAGTGCATGTTTGGCCATAATGAGTCACTTCAAGAATGTCTACCTCATCCTTACCTGATGCATCGATCACTTCTAGCATATCGACCTCATTGTCTTTATTGTTGTGAGTAGGTGTGCCAGGCACTTCGGACACAACTACCTCATATTTACCTTTTAGGGATTGACAAGGATCAACTTCCTTCAATAAATACAATGTTAGTGTAGCGCATTTATGATGGGGTCCAAATTGCTCATCACAAGTGTCACAGAGGCCTTTCACTTGTCGTTCCTTCATCTGATCAAATTTGAGATGTTTAATTGGTAAAGTTCGTTTAGGGTTGGGGGTAGTGTAAGTGGTTTTTGATTTCCCCATAGGTGGTTTTCCTATTCGACGTTGAACATTGAGTTTGTCTCCGACTAATTTGGCCAATCCATAGGTCTGCATCATAGTATAGGGATTGAACCTTGTCACCTCCATTCTAATTTCCTCTTTCAATCCACTAATGATTCTATTGATGAGAATTAATTCATCCAACTCTGTGTTGTGTTTGGTGATATCCTCAAACTAAGTTTGATACTCACGCACATAAGTGATTTGATGAAGATATTTGAGCAATTCCCACATAGCTCTGATACCAAATTCAAGAACCCTGATGTTCTTGTGTAAATGTGTTAAATAATTTAATATAAAATGTAATCATAGGCCACTTAAGGTGGCTCCCTTGTAATTGCTTTACCGCTATAGGGGCTCCCTCCTTGCCACTTATAGGGGGCTCCCTCTTTAGAATCTATGCTTCTTATTCTTCTTGGATGATTTGATATGGATGACCAATGTAATATATATATATATATATATATATATATATATATATATATATATATATATATACCCTAAAGCTACGTTGGTGAAGAGACATGATGGTTCATGTTATGAAGAGACATGATGGTTCACATATGAAGAGTTGTGATGGTTCACTTTATGGCTTAATAATATAATAATTAAATGATTAATAATACTAACTAATACTAACTAATAATGTTAGGATGGAGGATCCTAATGAGAAAACCTTATGGTAGTGGCTAAAAAAGGCATGCATAATGTCTGAAATCTTAGTAAGATAGTTGTATTCTTCTTGGATGCACTTAATATTTTGGGCTTGAGTCCTCCCTTCAAGATATTAAAAAATTCTTTGGAGACTCTATCACCAATTTTGAACCAATGAAGGTGATCTTTGAGTTGAGCACCCCATGCAACATGAGCATCAACAAGGTATTGTTGGTGGCAAAGCATAGCAATTTGAAGTTGCATTGCAGAGGAGAGAGTTTGTACCTCCAAAGTCAACATGGCTCACTGGAGTTCCAAGGTAGTAGCCTTATATACCCTCCTATAGATGTAATCTAATTGATATCATAAATTTAAAGAAAACATGTGGTGTGTTCCATCACATCATTACACCATATAGTCCATCCAAAATGCATGGACGAGCATGGCTTCAAATTGCAAATGTGCTAAATGTGACCTATTATAGGCTAATGACTAAGTAGAGATGTGTTAGGATAGAATTGATTACTATGCATGGGTTTGCCACCACTTACCCATTCAATGTAAAAACATATAGGTGAGTGGTTTGAGAGGACCACCTCGAGGAGTAAAACCACCTGGAGCAAACAATAGTTGGCAAAAGTAAATATGGGTTTTACTAATAAAAAAGTTGTGTTCAATATTTTAATGATGTGGTTAGCCTCTACATGCAAATTGGTCCACATGTAGAAAAGGTTGTTGTATTGAGAGTACCCACTATTGGGGTCATAAAGCCCTAATTTATTGCACATGTGGAACCAAGCTACCTATTTTCCTATGATCCAATGCATCGGATTCCACCACTTTTGTCCTTAGTAGCACCCATCATGTTGAAGTCACCATAGACCAACCAAGTGGTAATAGGTAATAACTAAACCAACATACTCCAAAGCTAGGTATGCTCCATTGCAACGTTGGAAGCATAAACATTGGCTATATAGAATGAATGATTATTGATAAAGAATATTGTCCATATCACATGCTAGGTGGGGTCACAACCGTGTTCCACAAAATGGGGCCGCTAGTGGAGGAAAATAAAGGTGGCGACACCACTTCATCCTTGACCATACTTGCTATGAAGAAAATAACCTTCAGGTCAAATAACCTGACAAAAATCTACCAACAAAAAACCTATGATTTTAATTTTTTGAAGATATAAAATATAAATCGATAAACTTTTGATGAATTGAGCACACCATCAGTGAGACCCTCTACATTCCATGAAAGAAAAATTATTGGGGTATGGAGTCTAATGGTATATATGTGTTGTTAAGGAGTTACAAGGCTTTAAAACTATTAGAGCCTTTACTGTCCTTGCTAAATCTCCCTAATCGAATGTGAAGCCATTTATTTGATAGAAACTCACCCAAATCCATATCCCTTCTAGGATTGTAGAAGTGACACATGTTTATGTGGGGGGAGTGGGGAGGGAAAACTAGTTTTACCCCCTATTTATCTAAGCTCCAGGAGGACTTCTAATGAGGTGATGAGACCTCTTTGTTTTACACCTCTATTGTTGAAGGACTACCAACCAGTTGTTTTGTTGGTGGTCCTATCACCTTCTCTAAAGGATGTGAATATACAATGGTAAACTCTTTGGCAGACATCTTGGGGATGATGATCTAGCAATACTAGCATGTTGATTTTTCTAGCTATCCATAATGGTCTAACCATCCTCATTGGGTTGAGGGGTTATCCCCATTGAGTGTGCAAGAGCTAGCTTTGTCTTGTTGTGTGACATAAGTAGGTAGTATTTCACCTTGAGATAATAAGCTTAGAAATAGTAACAAGTGTTTTGGATGTTGATGTAAATAACCCTCTATGAGTAGGTGACCTCCTCTACTTGGATGTTGAGGGATTTATTAAGGTCCTTAGACAAATATATTTAGACACGAACTCGCCTAGTTGATCGGGCATCGAAAAATTTTGTAGACTTAAGCATAACAACAGGCTCGAGTGCACTTGCAATTTTTTTTAGGCCACCCCAAAAATAGACGGGAAGATAAAAAAGCTCAATCCAAACTAAGAATTTATTTAGTTTATCCTTAGACACAACAAAATCATAAGTCCATGACATGAGAAATAGCAAAGAGCTCCACATGTTCCATGGACCATGTTGAAAAATCTCCTTCACATGGGAAGGGTCTAAAATTTGGAAAAGAAAGAAACCCTTGGTAATGTTTCATACATGAGTAACCTAAATTCCATGAGGATCCTAGACCGAATTGATTCAAGCCCTCAAAATTGACTCATTGGGGATATGACCAACAAATTAGCCAACTAATGCATGTGATTCAAACCAATTGTATTTAGCTTCTAAAGTGTCTATAGGGAAAGCAACATCAAGGAGTGAGGCCTTACCTCATGTACCACCTTCAATATGAACTTACATGGATGCTTAATGGGTTGCATTCTCCCTTGGTTTATATCCCGTGAAGCCATAGCTAATGCCTATCTCACTGTGGTTGGGGACCATAAATAATGGTAAGGAAAAACAAGATAACTCTAAAGCACAATGAACACAAAAAAAATAGGAGAGCAAAAGAAACAATAAAACCCTTGAGTTGACCTCTCTTTATCCAAAGCTTTATGTTTATATATATATATAATAATGAATTTTTGAAATTTATGAAGTGGAATTAGCTCAACTAGTTATATTCCTCAACATTTCAAGGAGGAGACCCAAGTTCAAATCTTGCCAAATGATACATGGATAATATCCAAGATTTATTATAATACCACTATGTGGTGATGATGTAATAGAGGTGGGCCCCATTTCAATCCCATATAACCCATTACAATTATATTTTTTTTAAATTTAATTAATTATTTATTTGGATATGTTCAAAAGATACTACTATACTTTTATTTATTTATATTTAATGTTATAATTCATTTATATTCATTAGAGTGATTTGATATGAGTATTGTGGTGTTTAATTTTTTAATAATATTAGCTATTATTTTTTCTTTAACCCAATAACCTACATACATAGCCCCATGTTACAATGCTTCTAAATATATCACTATACATAGTGCCATCACAATCTCAATCTCTTTATGCCTTTGACTATATTATAGGCACCCATGCATCACTCTATGGGGTATTTTGTTAGAATGAGTACGTCTTGAGTTAGATTGCTACAATACCATCATTTTAACCTAGACCTTTTTTTGCTCCCACTGAGTCTATGTCAGTTGCTACTACAAATCCTTCTCTTTGACATATGTCAAATCCTCCATATCTCTGATCTCCTACCTTAGGTAGAGTTCCAACTGAGTCTTCCTACGTTAGGAAATCACCTAGTAGTAAGTATGATATGCACTTGCACATGTGTCAAAATGGTCCCCAAGTATCTAGCTTGACTATACAAATTAGTCAACTAACTCTGGAGGTTTGCCATGGATATTAAGGGAACATCAATATTGGATAAATCTATCATAGATACTAGTGATAGATAATATAACTAGTTGATCAAATACATCCATCAATAGGTTGTCTCTTCAATATCAAACATAATCAATGAGTCAAATACATCATCATGTAAATCAATAATTTATTCTATAACAAATAAAATAAGATGCTATATCAAGTACATAAAAATGAATAGGTCTATAGGGTATACCTAGGTCATCCTCTTGTTGAGTCATGTCCCATGTCGGTATGGTCTCATCTTCTCTAAGAGTTTCTATGTCAATATCTTCTTAAAATACCTCATTTGTGTTGACATATGCGATAGGTAGGTTTTTTGTGTCAACATCATTCTCCACCTTATTGATAATATTAGTCTCTATCTCCATATCATCTTATTCATCCTCCTTTATTACCTCCTCACTAATAGAATTATGTGAGCTCTCTCGCCTCCCAAGTGTGCAATATAAGAGGAGTATCAAAGTTAGAATAGGTATCCATCATGATAACTATAGCAAGAACCTATTGTAGTGGTGTAGCATCGATACTAATCCATGGAATTTATGTCCTATGTGAAGGTGGATCACTATTTCCTATACCTTGAGATTGGTTTCTATGGTCATGCATGTGTTAACCCCATTGATCTATCAAACATCCTATCCTTAGCATAATATCTTCTATACTAAAGTATGTATAGGGGATCATTAGGATGGGGGTATCCAAACTACACCAACACCCTCTCCACTTGATGGGGTTCTACCACCTCTAGCCATTAATACCATAGATCAATAATGGCCTAGATGATCATTACCTCCCCTGATTCCATAATTCAAAGTTGACTAAGTGCTAGTATGAAGTTCAAATAATCATGTCTCTCATGATCCATGCCAAAGGGGTACATAAGGATGATGTGTTGAAGAAGTGTGCTCCTAATGACGGATTCCAATCTCCCTAAGGTGGATCTCATGAGGTAGCCCTAGTGGATAATATATAGCAAAGTGCTCATACATCCATGCCTCTAGGAGAAAAATAGGCCCAATGGAATTTTCTTTCCTATCCTAAATATGGTATAAATTATGATATATGTTGGCTACTCTTGGATCTTCAATGATCCCTCTCTAATGCAATGTAGAGTAGACAAATCGAAGAAATTAAAATCTTGTTCATCCATTTATGACAATTCATAAAGGAAATAGGAGCATCATTCTAACTCAACATGCAAAAGGAATATGGTGGGAATATTGCATCCTAAGAAATCATTGCTTACCTATGATCCACTCTACTAAAATCAAGTCATTCTTATGGAGCCATCCTTAGAATAGTTCCCATATTAGGAATTCTAAACAAAAAGTATACATCCTTCAAGGTCATTATTATCTAAATCATGTTAGATGGTATGGACCTCAATTAAATGTACTACAAAAGGTGTTCCACTATATCATAAAATCAAAGCAAAAAAGCTTATGTGACCTCATATACACCATGTCCACAATTTTTTGTAGTCTTATTTCCTTCAATATGGCCTAATTTTTTATCATCAAATATTAATCTAACCATATATGCAACCAAATATGTCTCTCTACCTCTATATCCTATCATCATATGTGGTGACAATCATGCTCATCTCTTGGTCATATAGTTCATGGTTGTGCTATCATCCCTAGCCTCTTATATCTACCAACTTTTGAATCATCTACCTAATTTTTTGTCATAAAATACTAATCTAACCATCTATGCAACCACTATGGCTCTCTCTACCTCTATATTCTATCATCATATTTGGTGGCAATCATTCTCATATCTTGGTCATGTAGTTCATGGTTGTGATATCATCCCTAGCCTCCTATCTCTACCAACTTTTGAATCACCCTACAACCTCTTAATCTAGGCAAAATCTAAGACAATCTAAAAACCTCTTCAATTTTGGAAGAATTGCCAAAATTAGTATAAAATCATCAAAAGTGCCACGAAACTTTCCAAAATAGTGAACTATAATGAAAATTTCTAAAAAAATTGTGAAATAATCCAAACTATGACAATATCAACCAAAATATGATAAAATTACAAAATATGGTTTTGTATCACTGAAAATGTTTATTATTGGATTTCATCACTCATGGCTAAAAACCACTCAAAATATAGTTTATGGGTTATTTTAGGCAGATTTATATGTGTCTCACCAGCTAGTTTCATGTGATAGTCCCAAATACTACTTCTATACATTCCAAGATTACTCATAGGTATCCTAAATATGTGAGTGTTCCTTTACCTTTAAATTTAGGTGAGAGTTCATTTTAGTACAAAAATCAAAAGGAGACCTATCTAATTTAATCTACCCTCTTGATCATGCACCATAACCTATGAACATGAAAAAATATAAGCTATAACATACCTAAAATTATGGAAAAGTCTCTTAGAAAGACTAAACCCATGCATATAAAGCAGAAGCTAGAGCGGCATTGGCTAGAGAAAAATTGGTGAGGCAACTAGGAGTGATAAAGTTGATAGTGGAGGGAGATTTACTTAACATTTTTAATCATATTAATAAGAGGGCTATGGTGAGTCAGCTGGTGTCAAATTCAATAGAATATAATATGAGGATTCAAAACACATTAGAGAACTTTAAAGTGGCATGTGTATTCAAAGAAGGAAATGGAGTAGTGGATTGGTTAGCAAACTGGGTGGATCTCTGTGAAGAAAACAAAGTATGGCTTCCCCTAGATAGTATTCATCCAAAAGTAATTCAGCTAGTGAAAAGAGAAAGATCTGATATCAAGGGTAATATATGATATTTTGAAATTTTTGTTTGAATATGGAGATTTGAAAGTATTAGGTGTTGATTGTTATTATTGTTACTATTTTATGTTGGGGTTGCAGTGTTTCGCTTGAGGAATTTTGTGTGAATGACTAAGAGATGGACATTTGAAAGTTTTGGGTTCTGAATGATATTATGTTATTACCTTTTATGCAAGTTTTGGATATCTTGTACAAGGTAGTGAAACTTAAGATACAAGGACTTTCAAAACATTGTAATGGTTGGTCTAAAATTGTTGTAAAGGCATGTAGTTATTACAACACATGTTCATGGATTCAAAATATTTGTTTCCTTGGGGGAGAGCTCAACTGATACATAGTGTACATTTGTTTCCCTAGTTCCTAAAATTTTTATGGCACATATAGATCGTGTCCTGAAGTCTTTATTATTCAATCTATGTTCCCAAGATAGTTAGTTTAGTACAAATATTGACTCCCTTCTGCAAATGCTTGAGCAAAGTGAGAATTGAGTGTTGATTTTTAAATAAAAAGGGGTTTCATCTTGTGCAAAGCAAGGAAGGCATTACTATATTTTTTTGTAAGTTATCTTTCTCAAGCTTGATCGAGTTTGATTCTCATTTATTAGTGCATTATTACACAAGCATACCTAAAAATGCACTTGTTTATTAAGTAGTTGAGTGCAACGTTAATATATATTTTAAAAGTGTGTCAAAATAAATTAAGTAAATTTCATTGAAAAATTCTCAATAGGGATGTGTCGTAGTATGTTGCAGTGTTTTTGTGCCAAAATAAATTGAATATCTGATCCACTAGATGTATTAAAATTTTGGCAACTAAGGGAAAATATAATGTAAGACTGGATAGACCAATCTAGGCTTGTAAAATTATTTGGGCTCTTTCTAAAATCTTTGTTTACCAATTAAAAAAAAGAGTAAACCCATGCATGAAAATGAAATTGGAAATCAAGAATTTACTCCTTATTTATATTTTAAAGTAATTTATTACAAAATTTATGGTTTTTTGTGTAATTTTTTATTGAGTTTTACAAAAGCACCATAGAGTTAGCACTTATAGGAATTTTGGATCAATTTAGACTCATTTGCAAACATTTTTTTGTCAATTCTATGCCAATGTAAGGTTTTATAACTTTGTTCTCTTTTGTAGGTAAGATTAAAATTTAGTCCCATGGGGTAAGAAATCAACATTTTCATCCATTAAAAAATTGAAAATGTATTAATGTAGGCATTAGGTATATTTTTTCTCATCTTTTGCAATGCATTTAATATATTTCACTGTTATTTCAAAATTTTATCATTTTTAGGCAATTGAATCACAAATTGCCAAATATTTTCTCTAAAATAGAATTTTATTTTATTTATATTGGGTATGGCATAATGTTATTTTTATTTATTCCCAATGACTTAGAATTTTCTTATATAGTGTTACATGTGGTTCTTGGAAAGGGTTAATGTGTAATTGACGATAAGAGCACCCGTGACTAATGCGTAGGTGGTGGAATATTCCATCCATCTAATTTGGGACAAGGATGGACTAGGTTTGTTGGTCCTTGGGTAGGAATATGGAAAATTAGGTAGCTTAAAATATTTTCCACTCTACTAGACCCTTTTCCCCATGATGCCATGTGTCACCTTTTTATCCATTGAACACCTAAACAATCCTCTAAACCTCAAATTTAAACATAGACATGATGGGTATGACCAATGGAATATGTCATCCGCCATGCTAGTGGAAAAAATCAACATACAATGTTGTCACTTCTTTAAGAATATATGCCATCCATCAACTAAAATATAGAGTTTTGGGTTACATGTCTAGAAACAATAATTTTTAACATCTAGGGTTAAAATTACACGTTGCCTTAGTTGAAAGTCATAATTTAATATCCCTAAAAAGGTTGTAATCTGACCATTGAATGAAAGGAAGCATTTATAAATGTTAACCTTTTCATATTTTAAAAAATCTTGATAAATTCCTCATTTCACATCTATCATATATTGCTTTATATATTACTTCATTCCTTTATCTGCTCATTGCTCTCTCCAACTCTCATTGAATGATTTCTCATTTTGATTTGCAAGAACACTCCTTTTGAATGGATTCCTTATCCCTTTTAGTGTCATTAATCTTCTTGATCATTGATTTGATATCATTCAATGAAGAAGGATGAAGTGCTCCACCACCATGTAGCTAGTAGCTAAGTTGACCATCAACAAATGTCTTACCTAGGTTGCTTCCACTCTCTTTGTTGGACTTCACATAATATCTCCCTTTAGTTACCTTGGCATATCCAACTAACCAAATATTGTCCTTATAATTTTGTGGCCAAAATTAGAGGGAAAAGGCCTCCATATACTTATGGAAGACAATAAAAGTCCTAGTTCAAGCACCAAATATAGTTTTGAGCACATCCAATATCCTAATGCCACTTAATTTGACTATTCTACTGTAAATTTGAGCTACAACAAAAAAGGTGACGTACTCATCCATCCTTTATGAACATGATTTAAGCAATCAAACAAAATAATAGTTTTGAATCTGCGTCACATAAAAATATTCTTGATAACACCCTAATTTGGTTGCCTTCATTCCCTTAATGGATGTGCTTGAGGGGGAATTTTTTCCTTGAAAATAACGCCTTACCCTGTTGATGCAAAATTGTAGGGATAATGTGTGGGATATGGGTAGAATTTAAATTTAAAAAAATTCGATCAAGCTTTCTTCCTAAATTGTAGTTATGGAAACATAGTGAGATAATGCATAAGCTAAAACCTATAGGCATAAGGAGAAAGCACAAATTCTTTGATAGGTTTTGAATAAGAAAAGTGAGATCCATGGAGTAGGGTTTCCTCTTGGTTTCTTCTAAAAAATATCTTATAAATATTCGAGGAATAATTCATCCTAGAACTTGGAAGAAAATTTGAGATGCCAATTTATATTTCCTTGTGACCAAGAAATGCAACTCTATACTTGCTCTAACACCATGTTGGAATTCATAATATTTTCTAAAAATTTAAAGCAATTCATCCACTCAAATATTATACAAAATATGAAACAAAGGATGATAAAAAATATTTATTGTAGGTACTCATAGGCACTGTAAATAAAATTACACAACAATCTGATTAAGAAATGGAGTGGTAGGTGGAATTTATAGTGATACCTATTGGCCATCAAATCTGCCTAGGAAAGGATTTTGGGTGGGTGTATGCGCCCTAGACCTGGACCAACATTGAAAGGCCGAAGGGAAGAGATGCCCCTCGTGCCAATCTCCGGAGAAAGGCCGGCTCCTATGCTAAACTACTTGGGTGTTTTGAGATAAGGGTGCAGGAAAGAGATAAAAGGAGTAAGGGTTAGAGAAAGAAATAAAAAGGGTTAAGGGAAGAGAGATGGATAGTTTAAAGTGGGAGAGAACAGGAAGCACGATCACTAACTAGCAACTTGAATAGAAGCAAAGAACACCAAGAATAAATGAAAGAAACACAATATCAACCTTCCTATGTATCCTCCGGGCGAGCTCATAGGGATTCTCCTTCTCCTTTTCATCGAAATTTAGGGTTCAAAGTAAAGACGATTAGGACAAGGGAATGTAATAGAAACCGCAACCCACCAGGCAGCATAAAAGAAAACCAATACAACGTTTTTCCTCTCCTATGTATCCTTCAGATGAGTTTCTAGGTACAGTCCCCGATCGCACACCGGATTCAAAGATCAGAGTCTCAGTATGCAAATGAAGAAAGACAAAAGAATCAAGCACAGAAGGCAGCATAAAAGAGAGAAATGGAGCCCAAAGCTCTTTAGTATTAATCGCAGGACATCAAGTTACAGCAGCTTTCTAGCAGATAGTTCCCCCCCTTTTTACATTACAATGCCTAGGTTTTTATAGAGGACCCGACCCTCTGAGTCATAATTACACAGCAAGGAGAAGTACGCCCTCGAGCCCTGAGAATTCGGCTCCCCGAGGCTCTCGTGATCGAGCTCTCAAATCCGTTACCAAAACTGGCAACTGTGACCGGGTCAACCATGGAAAGATGCATTGATGAGCCGTCTGGACGTCCTTGGTCTTCGGGTGCGGTGCTCGAGTGGCCGCCATGCTCGTCGGGCTCTTCATCATGGCCTGATACTTCATTTTTGATTGCCAAAAATGAGCAGCGAGCTTACCGGGCACGAAAAATTGCATTTATGAGGCACTTGATCGCCTCGGGAAAATACCCGGCTTGGAACGCGTGCCCGTGAAGCGCTTCGCTAAGTCTTCGTTCACAACTTCGCTTCGCAATGGTTCTGAGCCGAAGCAAAAACTCCTCCTTGGTTTGTACTTCACAAAATTGAGCTTCGCAAAACTGCTTCGGGGGTGGTGAATGCCGAAGCATATTTGCTTCGCAAAATAGGCCTCTTCGTCCTCGCCGCTTCGCTGACGAAATTGCTTCGCTGATGCTTTGGAGAAATGCTTCGCTGTGATCCTCTTTCAAAACTGTGGTTCGGGAAGGCTTCGGCCGAAGCAATTGTCTTCAAAAGATGTTGCATTCTCCACGACCTCCGTCACTTCGGGTAGAAGTACTTCGCATGAAAGCTAGCCGAAGCAGATGCTTCGCAACAACTTTCGACGAAGTATTTTCAATGCTCCTTTGAGTTCCGCTTTCATTGATTTTTGACCGAAGTATTTGCTGAAAATGCTTTGGGTGCGAAGTAGTTTCATTCTCCTTCCTTTGTATTTTACTTCGGCAACACCGCTTCACAGAAATCTCACTCGAAGTATTTGCTAGAAATGCTTCGGGTCCGAAGTAGATTTCTTGCCTTTGCTTCTTCGATGAAGTTGTTCTTTTGAATGCCGCTTCGCTCAACTTTTGCCCGAAGTAAATACTTGAAGTGCTTCGGGCCCGAAGTTCTTTTTATCACTACCCTTGTATTCTTCTTCGACAATACTACTTCGCAAAATTTTCACCCGAAGTAGTGCTGGAAATGCTTCGGGTGTGAAGCTCTTCTCATTTTCCTTCGATGAAGCTCTTTTCTCTAGCTTGTTCGATAGCGAAGCTCTTTCTTTTCTACTTTATATACAAAGGGGTGGCATTGAAAGCCAAAATTGCTGCAACTTTCAAATAAAAAAGACAACAAAGAAAAACTTTACAAAATACTGTACAAAATTTGATTTCCTTTTCTACCCCTTGAGAAATGTGACAAAATTGTCAACATTCTTGGCGGCTCGCGGGGCAACGAGCTCGTCTCGGTGGGAGAACCCTTTAATTTTGATCCATTGGGCCAGAGTCTTTTCCCGATCCTTCTCCTCCTTCTTCCTCTGGGAGCGCTTTCGCAGCTGGTTCTTGTTCTCCTTCTTCTTCTGCTTCCTCTTCTTCTTCGCCTTCCTCTTCTGGTGCGGCCTCTTCGGGAGCAGCTTCCTGCGACGGCGACGGGGCAAGACGCTCACGGATTTTCCTCATGGTTCGATGGACCTGGGACCAAGCACTCTTCGAGAAAGGTTCTAGATCTTGTAGTGCCTTGATCAACACGCGGAACCGATCAATTTGCCCGATATCTGCATGTTGGGCTCTAGTATACAGATCATTTAGGCAGGCCACGATCTTGCAGTATCTCAAGAGGTAATCTGTGATTTGCCTTTCTGTTATTGGCTCTGCCCATCCATCTATCTCTGAGACATCGCCTTCAAACTGAAGCCATGTTGGCTTAATCTCTTCTTTGGTCAGGAGGTTCCCATTGTCATCTATGAAGCTTGGGAAGCCCATGGAAGAAAGATCTTGAAAGTAGCCCATTGATGTGCGTTGCTCGTTCTCGAACATGTCTAAGAGGTCCTTCGCCTTCTATGTTTTTTGCACCTTAGAGAAGAAAGCGCGAACTATGGCCCGGGCTGTAGACCAATCCCTAGCTATCCGACTCATTGCAGGGACCTGCAAGTCTTGATATTTGGTGCTCTGGACATCGAAAGCTAGTTTGAGGCGGCCTCTAGCTTTCTGGGTTATCTGATCGATGATTGGCCCTCCCTCGGTAGCGGCACTTCGGGCTTCCATAATATAGGCCAAAATTGAAAAGGCACTGGAGGCCCGAGATCTAAAATTTCTGAGCAGGTGCGAGCGAATCTCCTTGATTCTGCTTCTATCAAACAGCTCCAAGCTTGCCTTTTCGAACAACTGCTGCTGCGTCTGCAAGATCTTACTTTCAAGCTCCTTGGCCTTCAGCTCATTCTCGGCCTGCCTCTGCGCTTGTTGCTCGGTTGAACACTGCAGTTGTAGGATTTGTTGTTTGAGGGTGTGTGTTTCTTTTTTCAACAACTTGCACTATTTCTGTGAATCCTCCAGCTCGGAGCGGATCCTAGCCAACTCTTCCTCCAACTTGATGTTGGCATTTTCTGCTTCAAACCTGCGTTGATTGGCAATATTTGCATGTGCTCGGAAAGTTTTGATCCCGACATGCATGGACGCGGACTCATTATCTATATTCAAATGCTCCAGGTCCTTGGTCTTCTCCTGGTAATCATAATCAGCTGGAGTCATTTCGTCCAGAGGCTTCTGGACTTTAGGGACCTTCTTAACCTTATGTAACTTTTTGCCCTTCAAATCGAAGACCGCACATTTTTCAACTTGGGCCAGAGATCGCCCTCTTTTCTTCCTTGCCTCCTTCAGCATTTTCTCTATGTTTTGTCGAGCTAAGAGTAGCTTTTCAGCTAAGGGGCGCTCCTTTATTAGAGACAAATCTGTTTCAAAAAAGGTTGGATCTCCAGCCAAAGGTGTGAACAAATATAAAGAATTAACGGGGAATGATTCCCCAGATGGTTCGAAGACGGGTGTAGCGGGGGCTTTGGCAAGCGGGATTATACTGTGGGTGATGGGAGAGTGGGCTAGGGGGCTTGGCGTTGGGACACTGCCTTCGCCTTGGCTTAGGAATGAAGGAACGATGGAGTGGGTGGGCGAAGTGGTTTCAATAGGCTTGGCTTGGTCAGAAGACTCGGGTGGAGTGGGGCTAGGCAAAGTTGGAATGGAAACAGGCAATGCTTGGGGAGGTGATTGACCTTGTGGGGGGGGGGGGGGGGGGGGGGGGGGGGAAGGGGGAGAGTGCGTACCTACGTGCCCTCCTGGCAAAGCGGCCGTGGTAACTTCTTGCGTGATCGGCTCCTGCTCTTTTTGGGCTTCGGCACTTTCGACCTCCATGACTTCTACTTTAGGGTCCCCTTCTTGTTGGAGGAGTTCCTCCACATCGATGACGTCTATGTCTGGGACCGTCTCAGCACTTGGTGGCATCGCACCTTCAACACCTGCTTCGGCTGGGTCTGATGCAGGTTGTTCAGCATGAGCGCTTGGGGGCCTTGTGCGAGGTCACTTTGGGTGGCTCGGAGGCACTTGAATCTGCTCCTGCCTCTTCCTTTTCCTTCTCTCCAATGGCTGCTCTGCCTCTTCGGCACTTGTGTCGTGGCTTTTGGATGGTCCTTGTGGCAGTGCCTCTGGAGTAGCTTCAGCTTCTTCCTCTTTCGAGGCATCTTCAGCTCCTTTTGGACTTTCACCCGATCCCGGGGGAGCTGGAGGAACAAAATCAGTGAAGGATATAGACTTCCAAGTTTCAACGTTGGCGTCATAAAGAATCATGAAGTCTTTATCTATTGCCAAGAGTCCGTAAGAATTCATCTTCTGGTGATGGACCCTCATTATCCACCATTCCCCTAATTTTTCCTCGCTCCAATCCTTCAATTCCTCCTTTAAATCATCTTTTGCCTTTCTCCAAAATGTGGAGCTTGGAGTTGGGAGGGGTAGCGATCGGGGTCAAATTCGACCTCCATGGGGTAGAATTCATGCCAGGGAGGCAATGTCCTCATCCTCTCCAAATGCCACTCCAGATCCTTCCCATTCGGATTATTCCTCTGCTCCACAATTTCGGGGTGAGGGCAGATGTGGAAATTCTTAAATTTTAAGTGATCCCTCATCACTCCCAAGGGATCATAGAGCCATTGCTGAGGAATTTGGAGCAGGCCAAAATTGGCAAGCTTCTCCTCCAGGAAAACGTTCTGTTTCAAGGCAAATACCTCGATTACTCCCATCCTGAAGGGGAAGTCGTAGGTATGTGCCCATTTTTGACCATGGCCATACACGACATTGGTTGCGTCACTCTGTCGAGCGACCTCCAATGCAAATTGGTACTCGAAAGGGAAAACAGGGAGCAGGAAGGGTTTTCTTGTAAAGTCGAACATACGAATCACCAATCCCTATGTCAATTGAAAAACATCTCCCTTCTTTTCTTGCACTATTTTATCTCTCAGGCTGAGGGGGACCCGAGGGGAAGAACCCTTCAACAAATGCATGGCGGGCCCCAAGAATTGTTGGTTAAAAGAATAATAGGACTCTGTCCTCAACAAGAGAGGAGTCCACTGGTATACAGGCAGAGGATTTCCATCCTTGTCACTCGAAGAGATAGCGATATGGGGGAATCGCTTATGAACCTGGTAGAAGAAAAACCAGACTAGGAGGGAGCAGGGTGCGAAGTACTGGCCCGTCGTCGAATTCTTCATACTGGTGAGTCACGTATGCAAGGTTCGGGCCACCCATTCTGCCCAATCAAAGAAAACTGGGTTGGTGCTTGGTCTTGCAGCATCAGGGGCATAGAATTCCCCTCTTGAAATACATTCGGCCAAAGACACCTGCCAGGGTTGCACCGAAGCATCTATCGACAAGCCCGCCACCCATGCAATGATGGAGAAAATGTCGATGTTCTTGAAAGATGCCAAGGGTAGAGGCATTTGGGGCAGCTTGCCTGAAGGGAGCCCGCTTTTGAGGTTCTCATGCAAAAATTTCAATATGAAGTTATTGGAGGTGAACCTCTCCATCTGTTCGCTTAGAATAACATTGCGAACTGAATAACCCTTGGGTGGCCCTTGCCGTGGTGCAAATGTTGCTTGCACATCTTCCTTCAGAATGGAAAACAATTTATGGCCTGAAGCGTCCAACACTTGCCTGGATGCAGGCTGGTAATTCTGTGCGATAGCATAGATTAGCTCTGGGCAATGGTGAGCAGGAGGGGTCAAAAACCAGTAAATCTGAGAATAATAGGCAGCAACCCTTTTATTCTCTGGAGTGAGTCGGCTCACCATAAACTCAATAGTGCGTCGAAGCTCAGACACATCCTTAGAGAGCTCCGTATCTCTAATCTTCTCCCACCCATCAATTGGTGGGTCTACAAGTTGCTCCTCCTCAGAGTCATCTCCTCCTTCCATTGGCTATTTTTTAGGGCGAGGGGTGGGGTCGATCTTTTTTGGAGTATGCCTTTTCTCCTCTTTGCCCTTCTTTGTTTTTTAGGGCCTGCAACTTCGGGTTCCTTCCCTTTCTCTTTGGAATTCTTCTTCCCCATGTCGAAAATAATGGTGGTGGAATCCTTGATACAGAGAGCTTCAATGCGAACGACCAGATGCAAAGGGCAGGAGGATTGCAGAGTATCTGAAGGCTCTTAGTCTAGCATGAACTGATGGACAAATAAACTTCCCTCTTGATAGGACTTCATGTTTTATAGCCTAAAATAGGTAACTACCTTAATTTATGGCACCTACCAAAATTAAATTTACACCTCGAACGGAAGAGGTTGTCGTATTCTTTAAATTGATTCTACAGCGACGTAGTACACGGGGCCACATGCTTCTATGATTACTCTTTGTACTTGGAGATGCAACTCGCTGCCACTTCGTACCTTGGCACGAACTTTTCTTTTCCCTTTTTCTAACTGAATTACCTCGAGATGCACCCACCACTTTTGCCTTAAATTCATCCACTTCGAACTCCTTTCAAGGTTACTATCGACACGTTCTTCGAGGCACATTTTAAATTCTCCACCTTGCACGAAGTTGAATCAATGTTGAAAATGCTTCACAATGAACCTTTGGTTTGGATAGCCTTTCGATGCTTCGGGCCCGAAGTACTTCTTCTTTTGTCGTACTGTCGCTTTGCTTCGAAACTGCTTCGCTAGGGCTCTTTTAAAATCTACTTCACAAAAAACTTGCCCGAAG
This sequence comes from Wollemia nobilis, assembly GCA_028583015.1. Lineage (NCBI taxonomy): Eukaryota > Viridiplantae > Streptophyta > Pinopsida > Araucariales > Araucariaceae > Wollemia > Wollemia nobilis. The sequence goes on from JAQPPZ010016890.1 coordinate 11,780,741, forward strand.
TAGCTGCTAAAAATACTTCGGGTGCGAAGCTCTTTTCATGCCTTTGTATGAATTTTGGTTCGGCCCTTTTGAGGGTAACATGCTTCGAGCGAACCTCCTTGCAATGCTACTTCGCATAAAAAGTCTCCGAAGGAGATTTAGAAGTTGGTTATGCAATCTTGGAGCAGGATGTATATACACACATGAAATTATATACAAAAGTACATATACACACACATTTTTTTTTTAAAAGAAATTGTTTTACCTTAGCGATGAAAAGTCTTCAGATGAAGACCATTGACAGAGATCGGCAAAACTTGGCCATCTGCATCTTTGAGGATGAAAGAGTTGGCCGAGTTCACCTTCATAATTTCGAATGGCCCATCCCAGAAGGCGTCCATCTTGTCATGATTCCCAGGCTTGGCCTTCCAGGAGTCCCACTTCCATACCAGATCTCCCACTTTGAATGTGTGATCGGATGATTTCTTCTTGAACCAATCTTGAGTGACCTGAGCATGCTTAGCGAAGTTCTGGTAGGCTTCTTCGTGATCTTCCTCTAGTTGCAGTAGCTGAGCTAATCTATTTTCCATTGGACTAACTCCATCTTCTGCTTCTAACAGCTGTAGTGCAAGGATCTCCACATGGATGGGTAAGATGGCCTCCTTGCCGTAGACCAGGGCATAAGGTGAAGTCTTGATTGACTTCTTGACAGAAATTTGATCGGCCCACAAGGCCCGATCTAGAAGGAGATGCCAAGTCCTTTTGTTTGTCTCTATGAGCTTTCTTAGCACCCTCAACAAAGTCTTATTGGTGGATTCTGCCAAGCCATTGCCCTGTGGATAGTAGTTGGAGGATACTTTATGGTATATCCCATATTTGTAGAAGAATTCATTGATTTTGGCACCTGTGAAGCCGGGGCCATTGTCCATGATGATTGCTTCGGGGATGCCGAACCTGGTGATCAATCCTTCTAGGAAGGTGATTACAGTCTCTTGATCTGCATGCTTTGTAGGAATTGCTTCGGCCCACCTGGTGAAGTAGTCAGTTGCGGTCAGGATGAACTTATGTCCCGCGGAGGAGTTCGATGATATGACCCCTATAAAATCTAGCCCCCATTGTTGAAAGGGTGTCTCTACTTGTATCGGATGAAGGGGCATCGAAGCATTTTTGCTTCGATCGGTGAACTTCTGACACTGCTCGCATTTGCGACAAACTACGAAGGCATCGACAAAGAGTGTGGGCCAATAATAACCTGCCTTGATGATCTTTAGTGTCGTTGTTCTTCCTACGAAGTGACCTCCAGATAGTCCTGAATGGAATTCTCCTAGGACTTTCCTTTTATCATCATCTTTGATGCATTTGAGAAGGACACCATCAATGTTCCTGAAAAATAGGCCTTCGGGGCGCAGAGTGTATCGGGAGGACCGCATCCTGAAATGTCTTCGCTATGAAGCATTTAGATGCGAAGGACAACTACCAGTGTGGAAGTATTCAACTATTTCACTGACCCAATCTTTCTCGTCCTCTTCCTGGTTAGCGAAGCATCCTTCGGACAGTGAGTCATCCCATCGAGATTCTGTCACTTCGACCGTTGCGCTCTTTGCCAATTCTTGACACAATGCGCAACCGTGAACCAGTTTTGTGGGCTTGATTTCAATGTCAAATTCTTGTATCTTATTCACCCAACCAGCTCTCTTGCTCCCCAATTCTCCTTGGATGATGAAATTGCGCACATCGGGGTGAATGACAAAGACTGTGACCCGACTTTGGGAGATGAACTGTTTGAACTTCCTGAGGGATTTCATTACTGCATGCACCTGACGTTCTATGAAATTATATTTTTCTTCATGGGGATTGATCACCTGGCTCAGAAACGCGATGGGACGCTCCTCACCATCTTCCCCCTTTTGTGTCAGGACAGCAGCATAGCTCTCGGGCTCTCCTATAGCATACAGGATAAAATCTCGACTGTAATCAGGGTTGATCAGGACCGGCGCCTGAGCGATTCGGGCCTTAATCTCTTCGAATGCTTCCTTTCTTTCTTTCATCCAGCTAAATTCGATGCCCTTCTTCAAAAGCTCAGACATTGGCTTGATGACTTGGGCGAAGTCAGGGACAAACTTCCTCACGAAGTTGATCTGGCCGAAGAAATATTGAAGTCCTTTCTTGTCTCTTGGGAGTGGGAGCTTCATTAGAGCCTCAGCTCTGTCGGGATCTACAATGAGGCCCTTTTTGATATCGCATGTCCCAGTAACTTTCCTTCGTTGACTATGAATATGGACTTCTTTGGATTGATTGAGATGCCAAACTCTCGGCATTTTTCAAAAATTTGTTGTAGATGTAGGGGATGATCCTCCCTTCTTCGGGAGAAAATGGTCATGTCATCTAGATAGATGACGATAACCTTATTTAGAAGCTCACCAAAAGCAAGATCCATCGCCCTCTGGAAAGTGGCACCAGCATTCGAAAGACCAAATGGCATTCGTTGGTAAGCAAATGTCCCCCACTTGGTAGTAAATGTTGTTTTATGTTGGTCTTCGTCCCTGACCCAGATTTGATTGTATCCAGAGAAACCATCGAGTAGAGAGAAGCGTTGAGCTCCGGCCATCGAGTGTAAAATCTGATCGATCTGCGGGAGAGGGTAGTGGTCCTTGAGAGAAGCCTTGATTCGAGTTGCGAAAGTCCACGCATAACCGTATATCTCCGTTCTTTTTCTGATTGGGACCAGGTTCGCTACCCATGAAGAGTGCTTGATGGGATAAATGATCTTCGCCTCGAGCATCTTCAGGAGTTCGGCCTTCATTAGGACCTCGATCTTAGGATTAACCGGTCTTTGCTTTTGTCGGAAGGGTTTGACCCCCTCCTGCAATTCGATTGTGTGTTGGACCAGCTGTCGATTGTATCCTCTGAGGTCTTGATAAGACCAAGCAATTATGTCGGGATACCTTTTGCACAGATTCTGGATCTGTTCTATCTCTTTCGAAGTGCAATCGGTTCCAACCTTTATTGCTTTTCCAGGTTCAAGCTCTAAATCTTGATACTGCTTTTCATTGACTTTGATCATGTGAGAGAGTGCTCGATCATTCTGATCAAAGAGGCTTTCAAGAGTGATCAGTCCCTTGGGAACGTGGTTATTCTTCAATTGAACCAGCCCTTCATATTCTTCTTCATCAGAGCTTCTGTCTTCGACTGTGGCGGCTTCTTGGATCATGAAATTTACAATCTGCTCATCATTGTCGAAGACTTGCCAATGTAGGTCTTTGTCTGGGACAGAGGGTCTGTAGATCATCCTCACAGCTTTGGGCTTGTGCACCATGTCTTCTGCTGGAGAGTACTTGGCTGCGATGGATGCCAGAACATCGGCATGTCGATTCTTTTCTCTTGGGATAGACTGCAGATTGAGAGATTCGAACTGGTCGAACAAGTCCCATACCCTATTGCGGTATGACTTTAGATAATGCTTCTTTGAAGTACACTTATTTGTGACTTGGTTGCAAACCAGTTCAGAATCCTCAAAGATTTGGAGATGCTTTATGCCTAACTTATCAGCTTTCTTGAGTCCTAGGCATAATGCTTCATATTCTGCTGCATTGTTAGTGCAGCTCCATATCAACCGGTAGCAATACTCCTTTTGCTCTCCGGATGGTGAAACTAGAAGAATCCCTGCCCCAACGCCATTTTTACATTGGGCACCATCGAAGAACAACTTCCATAGTCCTTCTTGGGCACTTGTTCTATTCTCTGGTTGGGAGTGTTTTTTAGGCTTGGTGATCGCATAACATCCTATCTCGGTCTCTACCATGGCATTAAAGTCTGCCAATGAGAACTCATCTTCATAACTTAGTTGCGCAAGAGATTCCTCGACCAGGTCTACCTGCTCTATTTCCTCCACTATTGCATTCACTGGATCATTGCTTTCTTCCTCGGACATCTTCTGCACAAGGAAGGAAGAAGGCTTTTCATTGTAGATCTTCACCTTCTTTCCTTTGAATGGAATCTCTAGATGAGAGTAATCCATAGACAGATATCCGCCTAACTTTGCCATGAATTCCCTTGACAAGCACATACTGAAATATGGCTCCAAGTCGACTACCACTACCTCTTGTATGACCGTGATCTGAGGCATCTTATGTAGTCGGATAGGAATGTCCTTGATCACCCCTATAGTCTTCACTAGGGTACCATCCAACTGGAGTACACCTTGGCTGCTTCGCGTATATTCCATCCCTATTTCTTCGCAGACTGCTCTTGGCATGACTATTGTAGCGGCCCCAGAGTCGATCATGCAGTTATGTACAATATACCCTTCCATTTGTAGAGATAGGTAGAACGGAGGTGGTCTATTCTTCCCCATGATAGATGTGGATAGGGTCTGCACAAGAGCAAGCGGTGCTGCCTTTTTTGCTTTAATTGTCTTCAATGATTCTTGCAGCAGGTCCACTTGTCCAGGTAGTTGCAGTGCATCGTACAAGCTGATCTTGGCTGGAATCTTCTTTAACTCCTCTACAATGTTGTACGCCAGGGATTTGAGCACTTCGGGTTCCTTTCTAGGCTCATATCTAGTGCGATACTGCTCTGTAGCTTCAACTCTTTGCCGCTTAGTCAGTGAAGGAAACTTGAGCTTTTCCTTAGCCTGCTCCTTAGTTTCTGCCTGAGGTGGTTCGACAGAGGCCTTTTGAGCTTTTTCTTTGATTGGTGCAGGTGGAGGAGCTTCGTTCGGAGCCGAAGAAGATGATTGTCCCTTCTCGGGTCGAACTTGCACTTTTAAGGGAGCCATCTGAGTAGCATCTACTTCTATTGCCTTCTTTCCTCCTCTGGTAAGCACTGCAACTGGCTCCTCCTCGCCAATTGTCAGGTTCTGACTCATTTGCCTAATGACGTTGACTTGACCGCTATGACTACTGTTTGCCAGCGTTTGTACATAGTGTTGGTGCAGCATGCAGGTATTCTCTTCATGCGGATCATTGCACGTAGAGCACCAATATACATAATCGAAAGTGCTCGGAGCTTCATCAATCGCAGCATTTCTCGTCGAAGCCTTCCCTTGTTGGATTGCTTGGTCTTTGGTAAGCGCAGGCGTAGGATAAGATCTTCTCGATAGGAATTCTTGTTGCGCTTGCTTCTTCTTCACAATGGTCATGTCATTGGACAACATCTGAACTGTAGAGTTCAGAGACTGCATCTCTTGCAGAATTTTAGTTTGTATATCATCGGCTTTTGGAACGAGTGGTAATGAAGCCATCGTCGGTATTGGAGGCAGGGCGGGGTGTTGAGGTGGTGTTGGTAGTACAGGAAATGTCGAAGTGATAGTGGGCTGCGGAGTTGAAAATGTAGGGAAATGAATTTGTGGAGCGGTGATTTGAGACACGATAGGATTCGGGTTCCAAGATGAGATCGGGAGTGCAGGGGTTGTAGAGATTTGCGAAGCGGCTGCGCTTGCATACTAGAATTGAAGGAATTCGAGAAGTATGGGCATCGGCATCCTTTGGGGAAGCTTGCCCATAGCTATCAAATCCATTTCTGCCCTCTTGGCTAACTCATATAACTCAAGAAAAGTATTAACGTTAGAATATCTTACCATGAGACTGATATCAGGGTTGAAAGCCCGAAGGAAATAGAGTGTTGCAGCTTCATCGGTTGGCCGAAGTCCAATTGGTACTCTCTGCCAGGTTCGAGCGAACCTAACATTGAAATCTATGATTTCTTCTTGTGGATGCCTCTTGATCAAAGTGAACTGATGTAGGAGAGAGGTAGGATCGGAAGACTCATTGAAGTTTCCCATCAGTTGCCTAGCTAACTGGTCCCATCCCGTAATACTACCGGGTGGTAGAGATCTATACCATTAGAGGAGTTTTCCTCTAAGGGAAAGAACCAGAAGCTTTACCATAATTTGCTCTTCTGTAATGTCGTGGATCGCCGCCAGAGATATTATGTCCTGGATATGCTCCAGAGCAGTCTTCCTAGTTCCATCGAACGTTGGGATCTTCTTTATGGCAGCAGGCGGCACTTGCCCTTGTCCCGCTAGATTCAGTGGTGACAAAGAATCCCATGTTGGGCACAACCTGGGCGGCGATGGCTGCTGCATTTGTTGTTGTTGTTGTTGTTGTTGTGCCATACTTGCTCCTGGATTTTGAGAAATAGGGATTCCCGAAGCTCCCCCTTGATTGTTAATAGGATAACTAATAGGAATGGAGGCACTAGGATGCTTCGATGAGTTGGGAGGATTGGGAGGAAAATTAGATGTTGTGCTATCAGAAGTTAGGCCTTGTTCGTCAACAATAGCCTCTTGTGAGGACGTTCCTTGTAATAGTGACTCGGGGGTGACCAACCTTGATTGCTCCCCAAAGGCGTCGATATCTAGCTCAAAGAACTCGGTTTCCTCTCCTCTATTCTTAACTCTCCATCTCGTTTGCATGAAGGCATAGACTTTTGGTACTGGTCTTTACGACTTAAATATTCTTGGGTAAATAGAGTCGCCAGATGCTAAGAGTCTTTCGATAATGAGAGCATCGGTTCTCACTACCACTAGTCAGGTGAGACTGATCGGGTCACACCGGGAACTTGTTAGAACTATTGGCCCCGGTGAAGATGGGTTTAAGATTTGCTTAAAATATGGGACTTTGGTCCCATCGGGCGTGCCAAAAACTATTGGTCATCAAATCTGCCTAGGAAAGGATTTTGGGTGAGTGTATGCGCCCTAGACCTGGACCAACATTGAAAGGCCGAAGGGAAGAGATGCCCCTCGTGCCAATCTCCGGAGAAAGGCCGGCTCCTATGCTAAACTACTTGGGTGTTTGGAGATAAGGGTGCAGGAAAGAGATAAAAGGAGTAAGGGTTAGAGAAATCGATAGTTTAAAGTGGGAGAGAACAGGAAGCACGATCACTAACTAGCAACTTGAATAGAAGCAAAGAACACCAAGAATAAATGAAAGAAACACAATATCAACCTTCCTATGTATCCTCTAGGCGAGTTCACAGGGATTCTCCTTCTCCTTTTCATCAAAATTCAGGGTTCAGAGTAAAGACGATTAGGACAAGGGAATGTAACAGAAACCACAACCCACCAGGCAGCATAAAAGAAAACCAATACAACATTTTTCCTCTCCTATGTATCCTTCAGATGAGTTTTAGGGTACAATCCCCAATCGCACATCGGATTCAGGATTCAAAGTCTCAGTATACAAATGAAGAAAGACAAAAGAATCAAGCACAGAAGGCAGCATAAAAGAGAGAAATGGAGCACAAAGCTCTTTAGTATTAATCGTAGGACATCAAGTTACAACAGATTTCTAGCGAGATAGTTCCCCCCTTTTTACATTACAATGCCTAGGTTTTTATAGAGGACCCGACCCTCTGAGTCATAATTACACAGCAAGGAGAAGTACCCCCTCGAGCCCTGAGAATTTGGCTCCTCGAGGCTCTCGTGATCGAGCTCTCAAATCCATTACCAAAACTAGAAACTGTGATCGGGTCAACCATGGAAAGATGCATTGATGAGCCGTCTGGACGTCCTTGGTCTCTGGGTGCGGTGCTCGAGTGGCCGCCATGCTCGTCGGGCTCTTCATCATGGCCTGATACTTCATTTTTGATTGCCAAAAATGAGCAACGAGCTTATCGGGCACGAAAAATTGCATTTATGAGGCACTTGATCGCCTCGAGAAAATACTCGGCTTGGAACGCGTGCCCGTGAAGCGCTTCGCTAAGTCTTCATTCACAACTTCGCTTCGCAATGGTTCTGAGCCGAAGCAAAAACTCCTCCTTGGTTTGTACTTCACAAAATTGAGCTTCGCAAAAGCTTTCGGGGTGGTGAATGCCGAAGCATATTTGCTTCACAAAATAGGCCTCTTCGTCCTCGTCGCTTCGTTGACGAAATTGCTTCGCTGATGCTTTGGAGAAATGCTTCGCTGCGATCCTCTTTCAAAACTATGGTTCGAGAAGGTTTCGGCCGAAGCAATTGTCTTCAAAAGATGTTGCATTCTCCACGACCTCCGTCACTTCGGGTAGAAGTACTTCGCATGAAAGCTAGCCGAAGCAGATGCTTCGGAATGACTTTCGACGAAGTATTTTCAATGCTCCTTTGAGTTCGCTTCACTAATTTTGCCGAAGTATTTGCTAGAAATGCTTCGGGTGCGAAGTAGTTTCATTCTCCTTCCTTTGTATTTTACTTCGCAACACCGCTTCGCAAAAATCTCGCCCCAAGTATTTGCTAGAAATGCTTCGGGTCCGAAGTAGATTTCTTGCCTTTGCTTCTTCGATGAAGTTGTTCTTTTGGATGCCGCTTCGCTCAACTTTTGCCCGAAGTAGATACTTGAAGCGCTTCGGGCCCGAAGTTCTTTTTATCGCTACCCTTGTATTCTTCTTCGGCAATACTACTTCGCAAAATTTTCACCCGAAGTAGCGTTGGAAATGCTTCGGGTGCGAAGCTCTTCTCATTTTCCTTCGATGAAGCTCTTTTCTCTAGCTTGTTCGACAGTGAAGCTCTTTCTTTTCTACTTTATATACAAAGGGGTGGCATTGAAAGCCAAAATTGCTGCAACTTTCAAATAAAAAAGACAACAAAGAAAAACTTTACAAAATACTGTACAAAATTTGATTTCCTTTTCTACCCCTTGAGAAATGTGACAAAATTGTCAACAATACCTAAGCCCCAATTACAAATTAAAATTTAACCTAAGCTAATAAGAGGGATTTAGGCTAATTACAAGTGATAAAGTATGTTTAATCATAACAAGGTTAATCGTGGCCCATAGGGATTACATAATAAAATATTATAAATAATTAATACATTATACAATGAAATACCCTTAGGTCTATCTAATACATCATATAATGTTAGCCCTGGCCATGAATCAAATTATAGTTCTAAAAATACTTAACCCAAATTTTATGATACTCTACGAAGCCATCTAGGAGTGATAATATTAGAGATCCATCCACATTCTATAAAATATAATCTATGGTAGATAACAAGTAATGATATTTTAAAGATGTCCTATTCAAATTTCTAAAATTGACATAGCTTACTACTACCATTTTTCTTGTGGACCAATACCAGATTGGTTACACAAATAGAATGCTTGATCAAAAAGATCATTTGGGCCTATAGAAGCGTTAACAGATCTTTTTCATAACCATCTCAATTTTGGGGTTCACAAGACTCTATTTTTCCAAAATGAATTTGCATTATGATTAAATTATGTAGTGTGTTTTATGATACTTTTGTCATATACCTTCAAATATTCATAAGAACAAGAAATTATATTTTCATACTTCCTATAAATTTCTATGAAAATTCATACCTCCTTGATACATTCTTTGTCCAATAGAAATTTTTTTCGCTTCAAAAATTTCTATAGGGTGATAAAAATATGATTTCACTTTAATCCTAGGCTTCTTGGCACTATTGTATGGGTTGAATAAATTTTATAGTGTGATTACACCTTTGGGAATTGATTAGTGTTCAATTGGATTATCCCATATTTTACGTTGTACATATATTCATTTTTGTTCTTAGAGTTTTGAACTTCCCGATGAGAAATTTGATAGTTTGCTCATTGTTATTTAAAACTCACCAATGACTAGAATTACTGATAATTCTTGACCTAAAAAACCCTTTCAATTCCTTTGTTTTATCTCATATCTCTAAAATAGAGTCAAAAATTGCTTCCATCGATGCCAATTCATCTGCCTTTGCATTGAATTATTGAGTAATTACCTTGATTTTATAGGTATTAAAGTTTTCAATAGATCCCAAATCTTGTGCTTATATGAATTTAGGTGTTTGTTTTTGGTGGTACATTATGAATTAACTTAGTTTATTACTAGCTCAGAGTCACCAAATATTTTGATATTTTTTATCCCCATTTTTCAACCTTCCTTAAGCCAATGTGTAGTGTTTCATTGTTGACTACCTTATTGGTATAGTTAAATAGTATCCTATAAGAAAAATATTCTTAAGATCCTTGTGTGTCTATAAATTTAATACCTCCACTAGCCTCAATTCTATTTCAAGTACCATCGAAATGCATTGTCCACATTCTATGAGACCCTTGTGCTCATTAACTAGTTAAGGCTAGTATGTTAACAAGTCTTTTAGATATTAACTAATTTCCAAGCTCACTTTCCTCAAATATTAATTTTGAGTCCTCAACATCTTAAAGTATACCAGTAATCATATCAATTTTGGGTATCTAGTGACCTTCCATGACTTCATCATCTACAAACTCAGGCAACTCATTCCATTTTATACACCATCTTCATCTAGTTTATGCAACAAGAAATTACATGATAAATATTTTCAATTTTGATCATATTTCAATCTTGAAGCACTTTAATATGGGGTATAGTCCATTGCCAAATATTCATCTCCAAGGAATTTGTGTTCATTCTCTTAAGAGCAACATTACAAACTATAAAGGGAGGTCATAGTTACAAGACATACTATGCTATTAGCTTTTGATACCTAATACTTAAAGTAAAATAACCACAAGATCTAAAATAAAGTTGTTGTAACAAATATAAGTCAATGGTAATATTCTAAACATATAAAACTTATAACTTGTGCAACAACTCATGCATATTCCAATAAAAAATGCTCACAAAAATAGTATTTTGATAGAGTAAAGATCTCCAATACACCATACTTCCACACACTCTTACTCTACATTATGTCTCTTACATGTACACACATAGACACATATATAATGGAATGTGACTCTTTAAATGGAGTACTCTTGGCATTCACTCTTCTTGAGACTCTTCACTTTCCTACTCTATGGACTCATGTGCACATGGACTACTATGCACATTTACATTATTAAATACTTTTCACATTCTAATAATACTTGTGCATTTATTACATTGCATAAAGTAAATACTCACACTCTATTCTAGGACACTCTCCTAATCTAAAGATGTAGCGAAGGTGGTACATTAGCATGTACGAAATAATGTAATATAATCCAACACCCTCCTCTATTACATTATTTGGTTATTGAAAACTTTAATCTTCAATATAGTCTTTGTATTTGTTTTGGAACTTGTGCTCTTCTTTTCTACTTTCTTCATTCTACTCTTTGTTTGTATCATGGTCAAGTAAATGATTAGTATCTTTATAGAATACTATATTTTTTTAAAATTCTTTAACTTCATGATCTTCTATAGATTCTTCTAGTTCTTGAATTTCCTAAATCTCTTGAGCTAAGTGCACCTTTTGATTTCCTTCTCTATATTGTAGCTAAGGTTGATTGTACTAATGTTGAAATTGTTGTTGATGTGGTCTATATTGATTTTGATATTATCTTGGTTGAAATGACCTATTTTATTGGCTTCTATAATTTGTTTTATTCCCTTGATACTAATTTCTTGGATTGAATCTACAATAATTTGTACTATGTCCTCTTTTTTTACATACTTAACAATATCTATTATTCCATTTTGATCTATTCCTTGAGAATGAAGCAACATTTCCTTGTGGATTATATTTTGAGACTAAGGTATTATTAGTCATTTCATATTTGACTCTCCACCTCATATTCTTGTAGTATATTGACTAACTCATCAAACAATATATCTTTACTTATAATTTGTAAAGATGTGATTAGATGCTTGTAGCGTTCTAGAAGTGCTCTTAGAATCACTTGAAAAAGAAACTTGTCTTCTACCTTTTATCCTAAGGTTAATAATTTTATTTTTATATCTACTACTTTTCTTAGAAACAATTCTATACTTTCACCACTATTAACTTTTAGAGAATGCAACACCTAGGGGTGTAGCACAATGGTTTGGGCTTTGGCTCTTCTTTGGGAGGTCCAAGGTTCAAAGCGTGGCATGGGTGAGTGTGTGAGGTGGTGGGTGTGTGTCTCCCTAGTGGATTTTTTGTAACAGGTTGGGAGATTCTTGGTCAAAACCCCCATATCTTAATATTACCAAAAAACTTTTATAGAATGCAATTGGGTTAGAAGATTCAAGATAGTGGCTTTATTCTTTTCTTCAAATATCTTGGCTAAAGTATTCCAAGCTTCTATAGAAGTTATCATTGAACTAATGTATGGTTCTATATCATATGTAATTGCAAATGTTATTATATTGAGTGTCTTTGCTTTATCTTCCTCATACTTTAGAATTTCCCTAGCATATTTGGCAGTTTTAGGTTTTGCTTCTTTAACAATATCCCAAAGCTTTTCTACTATCAATATTGATATCACTTTGTTTTTCCATGAAGTGTAATTAGGACCTTTAAGAAGTTGGGGTTCTCAAAGAAAGATCTTATTTGATATCATGATAACACTTGTAGACTACCTTATATCTCCCTAATATTTTGAATGTAAAATAACTTTGATAAAATACTTAGCTTTCTAAGTTTTCCTTTGGGTTGAATCCCTTTTGTATCCCTAATTATAAATGGAAAGCTAAATATAGTTTTGATGCAATTTAAATTTTTATAAAGTTCTCTTATTTCAAAGACTTTAAGTTGGAATCCTTATGTCTCATTAATTTTGAATAAGAGACTAATATCAATGTATTTTTCCAATTTTAAAAAAGTCCATGTTATATTTCTTATATTTCTCAAAATTAAATAATATGATTTCTAAATTTCTCAAATATTTTTATTGTTAAATTCCTTATAACTCCCCAATTGCAAATTCAGAAAACAAAGGTATTTGCAAATTTTATATTCCTATTTTGATGTAGAAATTCTTATTCCTCCAAGTTAAACTATTTCCAAATATTTCTATGCAACTTGAATTTCAAAATAATTTGAAAAACTTCCAAATTAAATACTTATTACTTCAAAAATCTTCTAAATTATGCAATAGAACTATTAATGTTATAATTCATCAATTCAATACCTTATTTATCCATTTATTTAATTAATATTAAGTATAACAGATTAATTAATCTTAACCTTAATAATATTATTCCTTATACCTTCTTAATCTTGGCAAAGAATTAAATCAATTCAAATATTTTGTACCTCCTTAGATATGACATGCTAAATTTGGGTCTTTAAAATTTTGACCTTCTATGTATTCGCTGGCCTCTCTATCCTCCAATATTCTTTTCTTCAAGAACTTTGAAATCTCTATCTTCTTCATACTCTAAACTTGGCTCACATGCATTAATGGTGCACAAAAGCATTTTGATTCCCCTTAGTGATGGTTGGGACTTCTGTTTGAGGAATGAGAAGTGTCACTCAAGTTGTTGGTATGCATAGAATACATTACATCTTCCTTTGGCACTCCTTACAAATGAATCTTCTTCCTCAATGCTTCCTCAATAGCATGTGGCTTAGTAACTTCTATTATTTCTTAATATTTTTATTGGATTTCTTCTCAATGCTCGATTTTATTAATAATGTTTGAATTTTTTCTCAACACTTTAGCTTTTGCAAACTTAGACATTCAGTCTTGATTGGTTTTCAAACTATGTCCTTTTACCTTTTGAGATCTGCACAATATATTGATTGTTGATATTTTGTAGCTTGATGGCCTTTTGTGCAATGTACCAAATTTTGGTGTTAAATTGACTGTTGATGTTCTTGGCTTTCTATTTAGGTGACTACTAATGTTGGTGGCACTTTGACTTGCAGTGTTTTGGAAGTTGCTCTATAGAGCATTGATTCCTTCTCCTTCAACCTAACTCTTGACCTTCTTGGATGGTACTGTTGATGGTATCAATGCTTCGATCCTCTACCTAAAAATAGTGGTACAACTTTGATGGCTCCTTCTTTACTAAGGTGGATCTTCCTTTAAAATGGTGGCAACTCCACTTGTTCTTGGTGGTTCTACCACTCCTTTGATGACTTTTCTTCACCAATAATTTTTGCAGTTTTCCTTGCCTTCGATCACTATTTAGTCTTCTAGATCTTATAAATAATATACACTTATTTTGATTATAAAACATACACATTAATTTTCCTTTCTCATTATTACTCCCTTACAAGAAATATTTAACTTCACTTTTTGATGTTTTTTATAGGTTCTAGAATGATAATGATGCCTCCTTCCATGGCTTGGAGACACTTAGAATATTTTTTGTTGGCTTTAATAACTCAAATATGGTGCTTTCAAAAACTTTATAATAAGATGATTTAAATTCTTGAATAATAAACTTTTATAGCACCAATGTTACAAACCTCTTTTACCTTCTTTTGTAGCTAATATCCTTAGTGATTTGATTTACATTTTTGCTATCTTGAATTTACAAACTTTGTAGCTTCACTTCATTTTAATTTGCTATCCAAATTATCTAAAACTTGTAGCTATTTTCCTTCTCAAAATAATGTCCAAAGCGAGCTTCTATCTCCTTCCAAATTTGTTGTTCCAAACTCTATAATTTGTAGCTCTCAATTTCTGCCAAATATTATTTTGATTTTCTATCCAAATATCTCTAAATAACTATTCCAAAAATCTTCAAAATGTAGGTCTACTATCTCCTTCCAATGCTGCCCAATCTTGTAGTCTTGAAAATCTTTAATCACTACTCACAAAAATCTATTTCTCCTTCTATATCTTGTTTTCCAAAAATAGTCTCTAACTCCTCTAATATGTTGCCTTAGTTTTCTATCAAGCCTTCCTTCAATTGGTTGTTCAAGGGTACTTCAAAATCTACCCAAAACTTCTTCAATTTATAGTTCTATGTCACCATCAATTTTCTATCCTGTGACCCTTCAAATTCTACCTCAAAAAATAGCAAACTTCTTCTTTACAAATCAACCTTTAAAAACTTAATGGTTGTCTTCAAATTTATCAATTTGGTGGCCTCTTCTATCCTATTTCTTCTCCTTAGATTATACTAAATTCTATATTCAAATTTGATCTCTTTGCTGACCTCTTCTTCAAGAATATGAATGTCTTGAAGTCTTCAAGAATACTTTCTCAAATTTTGCAAACTTCTTACCAAAAATATTCTCCTTGAATAAGTATGACAAATCCTTTTGGGATTGTTGTTAAATGACAACAATTTTCCCAAATTTGATGTGATTACCTCTTTTCAAGAGTTTTTTCTTATTGCAAACTTCTATCTCGAGCTCTCTTCAAATCTCGTCCAATGGCCACTTTTTCAACTTCTTCAATAGGACTTCTCTAAAATTCTTCTTTATCCTTCCAAATTTTCTTGATACCTCTTCTCTTGGGTCTTCAAATTCTACAACTCTTTAATTGGACCTTTTCTTAGTCCTCCTCTATCTTCTTTCGCCTATCTCCTTTCTAATATCTGCAATAAGAACCTCTTCTCTTCGGTATCCTCTTTCTTCAACCTTCAATATTCAATATGCAATATTTAATATTCAATGGGGACCTCTTTCATGGGTCTCCTCAATATTCAATATATAGTCTTCAATATTCAATGGGGACCTCTTTCTTGGGTCTCCTCAATATTCAATGTCTACTCTTTTGTTGTAACTCAAAACTAATTCCTACACTAGGAAAACACATAGACTTTTAGGTAATCGAAGGTAAAATTCTTCTCTATATATTATAGGAAGCTTATTAACTTTTGAGAGCCAATTTTCTACAATAAAATACTTAGATAGTAGCAACCAAATACATTCAAATCTCCATAATTCTAAAATCAATAATATTCACTAGTTATCCTTCAATCTAGTGGAAAGAAATCTATGTTGAGTCCTAGTCTTCACAAGTTTTTTTGCAACCTTGTGGAAAGACTCTATTCAAACAACAACTTTTAGATTCTGTAAATGAAATCTTTCTATCTCCTCTCAATCTCTCTTATGGCTCTCCCTATATCCTATTAATATCCCTTGTGGCTCTGATACCACTATTAGCTTTTGATGTCTAATACTTAAGCAAAATAACCACAAGATCTAAAATAAAGTTGTAACAAATATAATTCAATGAAAATATTATAAACATATAAAACTCATAAATAAATTATGAAACAACTCTTAAATAAGCCATTAATAAATGCTCACAAAAATAGTATCTTGATAGAATAAATATTTTTAATACACCATACTTCCACACACTCTTACTCTATATTATGTCTCTTACACACACACACACACACACACACACACACACACACACATATATATAAAATGGAATGTGACTCTTCGTATGGAGTATTATTGGCCTTCACTCTTCTTGAGACTCTTCACTTTCCTACTCTATGGACTCATGTGCACATGGACTGTTATGCACATTTACATTATTAAATACTTTGCACATTCTAATAATAATTGTGCATTTATTACATTGCATAAAGTAAATACTCACACTCTATTCTAAGACACTCTCCTAATGTAAAGATACCTAAGGTGGTACATTAGCATGTATAAAATAATGTAATATATTCCAACATATACAACTTTTTAATAGATAATTCTTTACTATGTAACCCAAGAACAACACTTTACTATGTAGCTTAGATCTTATTATAAAATTATTGACTATATAACCTAATAACAACATTTCACTCCATACAAATAAGCACATATCATTTTTTATAAAAATATGTGAGCATACCAATAAGGCTATTTGGACTACCAAGGGGGATTGAATCCAACTTGAAAGGGGTTCAACCTATGTTCTTATTCCATAGTGGTAAGGCTAGGTGCTAGTCCTTGGAGCCAATATAGGATGAAGTAAAGGTATAGTCCAAGATTATGATATCCTAGGATCTTAAAGGATGGTATTGATTGAGGGTCTCAATGGTATGTATACAGGGTCAATTTATGTTGACCCTATAACAATTGGTATCATCATTATGATATCTTTAATATGTAAAGAATTACAAATAATGAATTTAGAGCTAATTGGTATCATTATTAAGATAATTGTAGTAAGATAAGATACTTGGTCCAATGCATCTTGTATTTATAATATTTTTTTACCATATTAAACCCATTTATGATGGGATCCACTTTACCCTTTGTTTCTCTATTATGTACTATTTCATAATTTTTTCTTATGTTTCAATAAAAACCTGAGGTCATTTTAAAATTTTATAAAATACTAGCTTTGCATGCATGAAGGTGGAAAAAGTTGGAAACTACCTTGGAGGTCCATACTAAGCCTTGAGTGATCCATATTATACTTTTGTGGGGCCCTAAAAGGTTATATTTATTCTTCATCTTTCGCTCATGCAAATACATAAGGAGTTAAAGCTTTCGATTGACTAGACACTTATTTATTCCATGCCATTACCTCATAAATATATTGGAAGTTGTGAAAAATCTGAACCATTCATTTGGATACCATAATATATGTCATATATCCACCTTAATTTATTTAATCACTCTGCTTTGTATTTAATAGCCTTGCCATGACAAGATTTAGTGCAAATAATATGAATGATTTCTTACCATAGCTAACTCACCTTTTAATAAATTAAATTTACTTCTAACTATGCAAATTTAAGTTGGAATTACCATGCATTTTTTTTTAAGAGGTTGAAAAATGAGGGCATATTAGGGTCCACCCTTCTTTTGAATTGAACTTGGGTCTTCATTAATATAGCCCAATGAATTTTGCCATTGCAGTGTCCTTAATGAGATAATTACCATGCATTTAATTTGCATGCCCTAAAGGCTTTGTATGTTCGCTTGGTATTTTATTTTTAATTCATTGAGTGTTCAAGTTATTGTCTGATGTCTTGTACTCTAAATAGTTTTAATTTGCTACATTCATGCTCACTAAAATGCAAAAGAATCAAAATATCATTAAAAAAACTATTATTAATGACACAATCGTAATAGACTTAAGTGGTGATGTGAAGGATTTCTTAAATAGTTATTAGAAGTGCAATAAAATTATCCAAAGCATGAGTAGTTACAGGGATGAACTAAAGTACCATGAATCTATGGAGAACAACATGGATTCAAGGTTGTCGAAGATGGATACTCGTCCTAAGTTGCAAAAATATGTGCATGTTGTGTAATGGATTTTCAATAGGGTGGACTTAACAAAAAGGAAAATAAGAGACTAAATTAACAATTTGATTGCTCATTTTGATAGTGAAGCCTTACATGCCATTTAAAAAATTTATCATGAGAACTTAGTCACCTATGAAAACTAGTACAACTAGTCATTTACAAAGAAATACGAAAGCATTGGTGAAATTTTGAAGGGTTAGAGAGTGAACAAGCACAAGAACCTCCATAAAACAAATTAAAGGCATGCCATTTTGAATTTTAGACTTGAAATAAGATATGTTGTGGCTCAAATTTGTGGGATTATGGATGAGCCAGACACACCCTATTTTTCTATACATTATATTCCAACAGTAATTTCTATTATCCTTGAAGATGTTAAATTTGATTGGGATTCTTTCCTTTTGAATAGTCTAGTTGGGAAGATTAAAGAGTTTAGAAATAGTATATCCCTAGAGAGACCTAGGTTCCACATTACAATATTTTTGATTGATATTCTATACATAGTTACACTAATAAAAATTAGAGAAGTTTTCTTTTTTAATTGTCTAGAGAGGCCATATGTACATATATATTTAGAAAGTTCTAAAAAGAAAATGCAAAGAAAAATATTTTTTTTTTATTACATTCATTCTCTTTTTTCCTTGCATTTATTCATTATTAAAAAAAAATCTTACCTTTGATTTACTAAGGAATCTAGGAAGGCTTTATATCCATATGTTGGCTTATTTATTCAATCCCATCATACATACATTAGACTCTCAAGATTCAAATTGAAGCCCCATTTGTTACCAAAATGTGTTCCAAATAAAATGCTACTCAAGAGCTTATCAAATGATGGGTGCTCTTAATGACTATATTAGAGAAATGTACTGGCCCACATCCATGTATTTTTTGCTCATTCCTATTCCCATAAGAGATTTCACCATAGGGAATTTGGGGCATTGTACATAGTTGGCCTCACCATTTGAAAATTTTTAGTTATAAGAGTATATATTAGATTTTATGACCATGAGAGTTGGTATTTAAGGTCCATCTAGAAGACCTAATATTTTGAATGTACACCATGGGAATTAGAAGAGGACATTTTGAGGGATGCATTTTCTTAGGTAGAAGTGATAGAAATAAAGAGGAACAAGGATAATTTGAGGTATGACTTGGGTAGTTAGGTCAAGCTCCATTACAACCAAGTACTTTAGATTATTTTAAAAGGATAAGTATTAAATTAAAAAAAAAATTTGAAATCCCTATAGGGATAGATATAGTGGAAGATACTCTTGTATAGATGAAGGAAAAGACCCTAGAGAATTATAATGATTTTGAGAATTTGCAAAGTGTTTGCAATGGAAACCTTATGGGATAATATTTTTGCCAACCTTGGGCCTTTTTTTAGATAGAGTCTATCAAGTAGAATAAATTGATTTTATAGGCTAGGGGGATCCTAAGGTGAAGGAATTATTCTCAAAGAAAAACTTCCATAGAAATAAGTTCTTTTGATGGGAGTAAGCCTTTTGACAGAGTAAACCTACCTTAAAGAATCATAGGTAGAGCTTCAATAAGTGAACATCAAAGGAGTAGAGACCATAAAAAAAGAGAGTGTACAAGTGATATTTGAAGAAGACATAATGAAAAGGAGAACCACAAAAGAAGTAGTTGATAATATGGTGGGTTTAGAACTATTAAATATAACCAAGAATGCTAGAACAAAAAAAGAGCATTAGGATAGATAAGTTGGTGTGTCCATTGGTCTACCATAGAAAAAAATATTCTGGACCCAAAATTGAAGATATTTAAATGAATTATTTTTATGATGAAAAACTCAAATCATTGAAGGGAAAGTATTCCAAGAAGAGGGAGAGATTTGAGGATCATGTTGTAGTTGAGAGGTAACATGAGATGACCATATTCTTAGAAGATCGAATTTGGGAAGAATATACAATTTAAATACATATCAAAGTGGTTAAACTAGAGTGAGACAAATTCATAGACTTAGATAAGAGGATCAATAATCGATTCTAGCATATTCAAGCCTTAGAATCTAAAATAAATTTTGAAATGGCTCATGCTTTAATACTTGAGGAGAGAGTTTCATAATTAGATAAGACTATGGTCTATGAAGAGGTACAATACCTTAATGTAATAATTTACTTCTCAAGTCAATTCATTAAAATAACAAGTCTCCATTGTAGACACCACTGGGTATCACAAAGACATCATTATAAAAGTAGTCACTAAAGCTATGAGAGAAAAATATGAATTGAATATTAAGGTTCTTTTCAAATTACGCTTATGTAGGAATACCAAGAGAAAGTTTGGCCAAGGATGAGAAAAGACCTTTTGAATATTAAACAACAAAGCATAGAACCTATAACTAGTTCCTCCTTGCCTACTATTGAAATGCTTTTCCTAGGTTACATTTATGCAAGGGTCAACCATGCGTGTGGAGTGCTACTAGAGAAATGAACAATATGGTGATAGAAATGGATATTGAGGAACCATATGATAACCACAAGGACTTAATTGAGGAAGAAAAATATAAAATGACTGCTTAGAGCACTTCAAAATAGATGGTCAAAGTGATCAAATGTATGGAAAATTTATTCTCTAGAAGATTTCCAAAAGTGGTTTGTAGACCTGACATTCAAAAATGAAAAAATGCATGGCTATGTTGATAAATAAATATCTATCAAGTCATCGCTTGAGGATAAATTCAAAATTATAAATTTAGATTTCCAATGCATTTCAAATTATGATCATGATATTATTCAAAAGTACTCCCATTAGATGGGGGCTTATGACTGCCTCAATAGTTGTTTAACTACCTTTTAGAATCTCTATTTTAGGAAGAAAGACATAATGATTATGGGTTTGGTTCAAACTTCTTTTACTTTTATTAATGTTTTTAAAAATGAAGATTTGGATGCTTTAATTTTTCTTGCATGTTTATAGCTTTGTATGTGATTCAAGCTTTTAGTTAGGATTGATTTTAATATTTCTTGTGAGGTGTTTTTTATTTCATGAATATGAATGTTTTCCATTTACATGAAATCTAAAGTAAACTCTTAGTGAATGGGTTTTAATGCTTGCTAGTTTAAAACTTATTTATTGATATATTTTATATGATTCAAGTGTTTGATAAATGAACTATGGTATGTGGATTTCTAATTTTTATTGGTCCTATTACCTATCTTTGAAAGTAAGTAGTTGATGGATGAACCTGGATATGTGGATTTCTAATTGCTATTGGTTCAAATACTTGCTCTTTTAAGTGAATGATTTTATTGGTTGAGATGCTTGTAATTAGTTTTAAATTATATAAATAGATATTTTACATTTAGATAGAGAAAATAAAGCAATCAATGCTTTGAATTGGAGGGTTGTAAAACCCCTTGGCTATTACTTGCATAAAAACTAGTCAACATATTCCAAACTACTTCTCAATTGTAGTGGGAAATAAGTTGTAGGGTAAGAATTTCTTAACTTATTATATGATTTTACAATCCATATTCAAAGTTAAGGCAAGTGAAGTAGTTTATACAAGGAATATAAGAGTAGAATCATTTCATCATAGGCTAACTCTTCTAGCAAAATATATTTCTGATCTCTTAAGTATCACAACTTCTCATGGACTCCCACTACATGAATATCTCATGTCATTTATCCCATTATTTTAATTCATGAGATTAGTAATGTCTAAATAATTATAGAATCAACATGGTTGGGAACACCTTAAGTAATCTATTTTCTATAGTGGTGGATGATTTGATTTCTAGGTTTTCATAGTCTAAGGAACTTTGAGCACAAGGACACTCAAGTTTTCAATGGAATCATTGAATAATAAAATATATGTTGATGCTTAGATCTATAATGAAGAATTAAGATCTCATAATCATAGAATTTTTGTTGTTTTACTAATCTTTGGAAGACATTTGACATCATTTCTAAACAATTTTTATCTGATAATTTCACAACTTATAGAATCTAAAATATTTGTTTGTTCATGTATATAACTTTATGAGAGAGTGGTTGGAAATATTTGAACTACTAATCATAGATGATACTTATAGAACCACTAGGTTTAAATATGGTTGTCCACTTTCACCTATTTAATTTTAACTTTACATAGATGAATTAGAGGAGATCATTGCAAATTAAAAAATAGATGATGGTTGTATTTTGATATACTCATCACTATTTTTATCATTTGCATATGATATTATTCTCATATCACATAGTAATGCAAGTATACAATTATGTATTGACATATTGATTTAATTTTATAATACTCATGGTTTATAAGTGAACTTGAGTAAGACAAAGGTCATGGTTTTCAATACAACTAAGACAAAAGCACAATAGACTAATCTCATTCATAAAAAATATTTGGTTGAAGTGATCCATATTATACTTACCTTGGTTTTATTTCATGGGACCTCCATTCAATATATTATATACTATAAAAGTTAGATTATGCGAGGGTTATATTGCACTTAATACACTTGAGAGATAATGTTTCCAACTCTAGTTTCATGATGTCAAAGAAAAAATGTATTTCTTCTAAAATTTAGTATCACCAATAGTCTTGTATGGTTGTGAGATTTTGGGACCTAGACTTAGTCATATTAATTTAGATCGAGTTGATATAGTTTATATTTTCATACTATCTAAAATTTATGAGTAAAACTATCAACTCCATATGCAATTATCCTAGCTAAATTTGTCATCCGTTCTCTTCATATGTTAGTTGTATTTCATGTAGATATTTTGCTTCATATATTAATATGTACAGTAGATACAAGAACTGGGCATAATAAATATCCATTTAAGGCTCTTCAACCATCTATAAAGTTATGATCAATAACAATTGGTATACCCAATATATATTTTTTATAGGCAATAGGTATTGATATCAATTGTCTTCCTTCTAATGTCATTTCCATAAATGCTCCCGACATGTCAAAAAGAGATGTTCATAAAGGCATTAAAGATGAGAGCTACAAAACCTATATAAAATCAACTTGGATAGAACCAATAAAAATGCATCACTACTTGAAGTACTATATTCAAATAGATGATGAATGTATAATTACTATACCATGTTTTCCTTTGGTTTGATATTTCCTTTGAATGCAATTAAATATGCTTGCATCAAATTTGTATGGGGTTAGAGCACTTTATCTCGAAATATCGACTCATGTGTAGATTTTTTAACAATAAACTAGCATCATATGATCATTTTGTATCTAGGTGTCTAGTGTATTATGAGATCAATGATAGGTGTTATTTCTTCTTTATAAAAAACCAAGGTTTTATGATATCTTATTTATTACGATGATACAAATGTTTAAGAGAACACCCAAAATAGATTTGGTATTCTTAAGAGTCTTAAATACAATTATTTATACCAATGTTCACCTTCCAATTCTTTTTCAACTCCAATTTGATAGGCACAAATGAGCTCATTGTTCTACTCAATATTCATGAGTTATCAAATACAACATATCAACTTTGCTCCACAATGTAAGGATTTTATTTTTTATGCTTTCTAATTTATCTTTCTTTTCTCTTACAATTGTACTTTTATTGTAGCCCCATTAACTTGATTTGATTACTAGTGGATAATAATATAAATTTTAATTTTGATTTCACCTAACCAAAACATATTAATATGTCCAAATAGTAATTTTAATATAAAAAATGTTTGTATAAGTCTTCTTTGATTTTTTTGGTGTGTTTTGATACACAAATAAATCAATAACTACTCATCATCATCTATTATCGATAAATAGTTCAATTCTAAAAACTACCACTATAACACATATCCACTCTTGGTAAATGTGTAATTATTACCAAATTTTAAGCAGGATGAAGAAGACCATTGACCCCTAAGGAAATTAAACCATGAAGTGGATAATTGATCACTAAGGGAATCAAAACAAAGTTACCCATTGGAAAGCACTCAACCATAAAAATTAATATCAACTTGACAATCTAACAAAGCAAGCAACATAGATCAAATTTTAAGAAGTAGGTGGAAGATTATTTGGAGCAAGTAGCAAATTTCTAACCCTAATGCTAGGAAGGACAACAACATAAAAATTCTATGAACCAGGCGAGAAATATCACATTATAGTGAGAACAAATATAACAATTCTCTAGAGTAGGTAGTGGAGTTCAAACCCTAGTCCATGGAATAAAAAATAATAATTTTCTTAAGTAGGTGGTATATTTTTGAAGAAGGTATGGTAGATCAAACCCTAGTGTGAGGAGGTAGGTGACGAGTTTCTTCTGAAGTAGGCGATATATTTTTTAAAGAAATTAAGGAGAGGGGCATGACATCAAGGGTAGAAGTGGGATCTAACACTTTCAAATCTAGAGGATACAATAACTTCATGGATCTGGCCATTCAAATAGATGATAAACTATGAAAGTTAGGATTTTGTGGTGGCAAAAAACTATAGGGTCTTATGGAAATACAAATGGAGAACAACACTATAATTTTGTAGGCCTTGAAGCATAACCTAGGTCTTGCTCATGAATGAATGGAAAAAGAACAATTTGAACCAAAATAGGGCCTTCAACAATTTACAAGAGCATCAAACATTTTGAAATATATTAAAATTGTTGCATTTTTACCTAAGATATAGTACGATATGTTGCATTAATATGTAGATGGATGTCATAGGTATCTAAGGTTTAACTTTAATAATAAAGAAGAGGTCAAAGGGATATAAAGAGGACAAGGAGAAACGTGGGTCATCACTACAACTACTATCACACATGTCAGATTTGTCACACAACACTTGGTTCTAGGTTGTATCACCAAGAATATGTAGCAACTCAATAAAGGAATTGAATAAGTTATTTATAGGGGATTTGTTGGCAAGTTTAGTGTAAAAGAGAGCAAACAATTTAACAATTCCATGAAGTAGGCAAGAAAGATGAAATTCTAGTGAGAAAAATATAACAATTCTCTAAAGCAAGCGGTGGAGTTCAAACACTAGTGCATGGAAGAAAAAACAAATTTTTTTAAGTAGGTGGTAGATTTTTTGAAGAAGGCATGGGAGATCAAACCTTAGTGTGAGGAGGAAGGTGATGAGTTTATTTTGAAGTAGGTGATATATTTTTCAAATGAAGTGAGGAGAGGGGCATGATATTGAGGGTAGAAGTAGGACTTGTCACTTAAAATCTAGAGGATACAATAACTTCATAGATCTGGACATTCGAATAGATGACAAACTATGCAAGTTAGGGTTTAATGGTGGTGAAAACTACAGGACCTTATGTAAATGTAGATGGAGAAAAACACTAGGATTTTGTAGACCTTGAAGCACAACCTAGTGTTTTCTCATGAATGGATGACAAAAGAACAATTTATGCCAGAAGAGGACCTTCAACAATTTTCAAGAGAATCAAACATATTGAAATATATTAAAATTGCTACATTTTTGCTTAGTAAAATAGTACAAGATATTGCATTATGATGTAGATGGATGTCAAAGGTATCTAAGGTTTAAACTTCAATAATTAAGGGGTCAAGAGGATATAAAAAATATAAGGATAAGGATGGGTCATCACTACAACTATTATCACACCTATTAGATATGTCACACAACCCTTAGTTCTAGGCTGCATCACCAAGAAGATGTAGCAACTCAATAGAGGATTTAAAGGAGGTACTTGTAGGTGGTTTGTTGGAAATTTTAGTGTAAAAGAGAGCAATGGGTGATGAGGAGGAATTTGAGAAGAATAGACTAGGGATATGGCCATTGAGGATGGAGTCATCATCACACAACATATATCTTAAACCTAAGGTTTTAAATACATGGTCTAAGAGGATAAATTTTTAAAGTTTTTTCTAACAAGACTACCACTGTGTTGAGTGAAGTAGAGGGCAAAAAATATAGTGAAACTTTCTCTGTTGAGGCTAGGTCTACTAATAAAAATTCTAATGGAGAGTCCCTTGAACTTGAGGCTCTAAGGAGAATGCAAGATTTCAAAATTGAAGAAAGGTTTAAGGGATTTTGGAACATGGTCATGAAGGAGAAGAAGTGGACTATTTGATGTATCCTTATGAGGATGTCTTCATATTTGATAGTGGAAGGAAGTATGGAAGAAATAAGTCTCCTTTCAAAGAGTTTAGGAATGGGTCTAAGTCGATGATAATTTTATAGGAGGACACACAAATCTTGGATATGAGTGATTATTGGGATATGTCCTCTTTAGAGCAAGTTTAGAATATGCCATAACTATCTAATTAGAACTATAAGAGACAACACAAGAATTTGGAAGGATAAAAACCAAATAAGAATCCCTCAAAAGCACGTAAAAAAGGCAACCAAGCGCATTCAAAGGAAGAGTAATAGAGGAAAATTATTTCTAGGAGAAGATGTGAAAATAGGAAAGTCATTGAAATATCAGATAAAAACACTTATTTGGAGTTTCTATGGGCATGAAATTTTTAAAAAATACTTGGTAAATTGGATGGCCAAGGAATGGATGTGCCTATATTTCGACTTTTGATAAGAGGGTGGTCATTATTTTAGTTTAGGACTAAGAAAGATGTGAAAAATATTTTATCAGAGAAATGGTTTTGGGGGTTAGCTTTATTAATTATCAAACTATGGGACCCTTTTTTTGACACTAGGACCACTTGAATACCTACTCACCCTATATGGGTAAAGTTATCAGGGTTGCCATAAGAATTTTAGTCTAGAGATGTTTTCCAAGCCACGTGCAACTGCATTGGTTCCTTCTTAGAGGTGGACAAGAGGTACTGGTCCTCATGCTTGAGGATAGTGGCTAGGATTCTTGTTGATGTGTATTTAAGATACATATTAATGGGTTAAATTGTGTTGAAGTACAACAAATGAATGTATGTACAAACATTGGATTATATTGGTGTGCCTTCTAGGTGTGCATGTGGGAATATTGCAGGGGATTGTTCTCTTATTTTTCCAAGGAAGGTTTGGTGTCATAAGGAATATGGAGGGGCCTTTAAGGATGGGAAACTATGCAAAAAAGATACTCTATGTAGGTTTATAATCCATAGATTTTGCAAATTCAAGATACAAAAGGGTAAGCTATGAAAGTGATGGAAGTGATGGAAGATATCAGTAAATTACTTAGAGGATGAGATTTTCTTTTTCTTGATGTTGTAGAGGCCTTGGAAGTAGTGGCCACAAGGTGGAAGGCAAATTAGTTTAGGCTAACCACATTTGTATTTCTTAACTCAGGAGTAGGGACTAAATTCTTTTTAATGGATTTTGGAAAAATAGTGATAGTGGTGAATATTTATGGCCTCTATTAAGACATAAAATATTGTGATAAGCTTATGGATAATAAGTTTTTAGAAGTTGATAGTTAAATTTTAGGAGGTGATTTAAAATTAACTCTTTCTAGGAGTTAAGTGTGGGGTATTGTTGCTAGAACTGATCCACTGGCTAATTGCTTCATCCAAAATTTTGAATCCAAGGGGCTGGTAGACCTGGAACCTATAAAGTCTATCCCAACTTAGAGAAACATGAGGACATGAGTTGATATAATTTCTAAGAGACTAGAAAAATTCTTAGTAACAAATAGTTTGGTAAATGACACTTACAAATTGAAGTCTTGGGTTGAAGTTGGAGGAGACTCTAATTAATTTCCCATAATGCTTCTTATAACAAAAGAGGAGAAAAAACCACATTGTCCTTTTAAATTCAATTTTGAGTGGCTAAAAGAGGATATCTTTGTAACTCTAGTCAAATCAGAATGGGTGAAATTTAATCCTAGTCTGAG
This sequence comes from Wollemia nobilis, assembly GCA_028583015.1. Lineage (NCBI taxonomy): Eukaryota > Viridiplantae > Streptophyta > Pinopsida > Araucariales > Araucariaceae > Wollemia > Wollemia nobilis. The sequence goes on from JAQPPZ010016890.1 coordinate 11,808,393, forward strand.
AGAATTTGCTAGTATTCAATTTGCAATAAATCTAAAAAATATTAAGGTAGTAATGGTTTAGTGGATCTATAAAAATAAACCGATGGATGAGAAAAAGGTGAAAGATATTAAGGAGGTTCTTGTTGTGTTTCTAGTAGATGACTTTGAAAAATATTTGGATGAGTAAATAAGGTTTAAGTATAAAAGTTTGGAATAAGAGAGAGAAGTACAATGGAGGCTCAAAAGTAGAGCACTCTAAATTACAAATGGGTATGAAAACATTAAATATTTTTATAGCTTCACAAATAACAAAGAACAACAAAATCTAATTTATGAGCTACAAGGACAAGTTGGAAGTAAAGTCTTGTCCTTTAAAAAATAACAAAAATGGGAGTAAGACATTTTGGTCAACTATACAAGGATCTTAGTTGAAATAATTAGAATAGCTTCTCTATTTTACAAATTTATGGATGAGGAAGCCAATGGTGAGTTGATTAAGGAAGTCTTAAAGGAGGAGCTCAAAGCTATTTAAACCTCCTTACAGATATGTAAGAGTCCAAGGCTTGATGACTAGAGTATGGAATTCTTTCTTGGGCTCTGTATCCTTTTAGAGCCTAACCTACTCAAGGTTGTGGAGTAGTCTAGGTAAATAGGAAGGGTAAATGCAATATTCAACTCTACCTTCATTGCTCTTATTCCAAAAAAGGAAAATTCTTCTTTTGATGATTTTAGATCAATTTATTTGTATAACTGTGTGTACAAAATCATAGTAAAATTAATTGCATCAAGAATTAAAATCTTCTTCTCTGCTTCTATATCTATTGAGCAATTCATTTTTTTGCATTATAAACAAATTCATGAAGCAATTAGTGTTGCTGAGGGAAGTCTTCATACCATAAACTCAAAGAAACTTCAAGTAATGGTTATGAAGTTGGATATCTACAAGGATTTTGACAAAGTAAACTAGCTATATTTAAGAATGATACTAAAATTGGGTTCTATGTGCAAATTGTGAACTAGATTATGGGATTTTTTTGGTTCTATTTCTTTTATAGTTTTGGGTAATGGGTCAACCTCTTAGTTATTTAAAGCATCTTGAGAAATAAGACAAGGTTGCCCATTGTCACCATAATTATTTATTTTGGTAGTTGAGGGATTAAGTAGGTGCATTTTAGAAGCCAAGAGGGAAGAAGTATAAAGGAAATTAGAATAGGTAGAACAATGGAAGTCACCCATCTACCCTTTGTAGATGATGATCTCATTTTTATAGATAGAACAGTAAGAGTTGCAGAGAAGTTAAAACAATCTTGAGATATTTTCTATTTGGTAAGAGGTATGCATATTAATGCATATAAGTCAAGCATCTCTTTTAACCATGTGGATAAATATTAGCCCATATTAATAGGTTAACTTATCCCCTTTAACAACATTTGATCTTCAAGAGGGATATAAATATTTGGGGTTCTTTTTGAAACCCAATGACTGCACTAAACAAGACTAGAATTGGTTGATAAATAAGGTAGAAGGAAGAATTAATAAATGGTGCAACAAATGGCTCTCTTTGGGGGGAGATTGACTTTGGTCAAGTCTATGTTGGAGGTAATACCAATATATTGGTAATCTTTGGCTCATATACCAAAAGGAGTTTTGGATAAAATTAGACAGTTAAGCTATAGATTTTTATGGATAGGGAAAAGGAAAATGGAAGGCATTCCCTTGGTTAAATGGCAATCCTTAGCCAAGCCCAAGAAAAATGGAGGATGGGGACTTAAGAACATATTTATATTTAACAAGGCTCTAGCAACAAAGAGTGTTTGAAAGGTAATATCAAAGGAAGGATTATGGAATAGGATCATACATGAAAATATTTTAGAGCCACTCATAGTTGAAGAATGGATAAGAGCCCCAATGAAGTAAACCTATAATGTTTCAATATGTTGGAAGGCAATGCTTTAGGCATTTTATTGTAGGTGCTTGGATTGTATGGAAAATAGGGGATGGTTCAAAGATAAGACCAGACTTAGACCTTTGGATTGGTTGTGGTGATATGCAAAGACTACCAAATAATGTAATTTAGACCTTAAGAGCTTAGGGGATTGGAACTCTTGCCCAAGAAACTCACCTAGAATCTTCTAAAATATGGAGTCAGGGATGGAAGGAAGCAATAGTGTTAGGGCTTTAGGACTAGGAGGCACACTAGTGGGAAGAATATGTGGTGAGACTTAAAACTGGATATATCAAGTTGCAAGAGAAAACTAATCAATTGGTTTGAATAAAGAATGGAGCTACAAGGGGTATGCTCCAAATTTGGGGTATAAGACTGTATTGGAAGATAACAATGATGATGCAACATGGTGATGGAAGACACTATGGAAGCAAAAAGCCCTGTTGAAGATAAAATTATTCCTGTGGCTTGCCATGAAAAATAAGGTTTTGACATGGGAGGTATTAAAGAAGAAAAATTGAAATGGTCTAGGAAGGTGCTAATTATGTAAGTTAGATAATGAAATAATTAATCATTTACTGGTAGCTTGCTCTTTACTAGACATGTTTGGAGGGAGGTTATAGCACAATTAAAGCTTCCTATAGGATGACAAGAATATTCCTTAGGAGAGTGCTTAAAATCTTGGTTTGAAAATAGGTCATACAAAGGTTTTATAGATCTCCCATTGTTTGTGTCTTGGGGAGTATGGTTATCTAGGAACACAAATTTTTTTAGGATCAAGAGAAGCCTACTTGGTAAGTCTCCTAAATCATAAAAATTTTTGGCAATAACAAAGGTTAAGACAAATTATCCCTCCAAATATCGATACATTAGGGGCCTCGGGATTTTTTGATGAGGCTATATAGGAGGTCCCTAGAGTTTGTGGAGTAGGAGGATTACTATATATTTTTTACTCTCATTATTTTAAATTCAAGGTTGGACTGGGAGAAGGTTCTAATAATTATGCTGAAATTATAGCACTCAAATTATTGGTTCAATTGGTAGAATCAAAAGGAATACAAAAATTTAAATTTACAGAGACTCACAAGTGGTAATAAATTAGATGCTTGGTGTTTTTAGGATGAAAAACATGATTCTACAACCTATCTTATCTCAAATAAAAGAAGTTGTGGATTGAAGTGAAACTTTTACTTTTTAGCATATATATAGAGAATTGAATAGGAAAGTAAATGAACTCTCAAAGAAGACACTTTAGATTGAACTAGGTATGTGCTTAGTATAAGAATTCAGTAAGGACAATGCATTGTAATTGGTCCATATCTCTATATGGAAATTCATTCCAATTAAAACATAGTTAAAGCAACTTTTTCAAAAAACTCATAAGTCAGTGATTTAAAGAATACTAGTTGACAAATTAGAAAGGTGTCTAAAGATAAAATTTAGCCTAATAGAGATAACTATTTATGAGGTATAAGCAACTTGATTTTTAGGCCATTATTGAAACTTCTAAGAAATATCAAAGGAGCATATGAAGAATGTAATTTCATATTTACTTAATATAAAATTATGAGTTTTTTTTTTTTAAAGAAAGCACTTGATCGTAACCAATCATCCTATCCCTAGAGATTATAATTTTTTAAAATAAAGATAATAAAAATTAGTTTCATTTAAAAATTAAGTATTCTTATATATATATATATATATATATATATATATATATATATATAATATAAATAATTATGTCCGCAACAGTTCGGGCTTTGACTCTTCTTCATTTTGAGGAAGTCCAAGGTTCAAACCGCTGCATGAGTGAGTGTGTGTTAAATTCCCTATTAATATGATAAGCATAGCTCTCGATTTTACGAGAGATCAAAAAATATATATATAAACTATTAACTACAATCTATATAAATAAACAATCAATTAAAATTTAAAAGAAAATTATGTACGTTTTCTTGCATTTCTAAATATAAAGTCGATATATACACTTTTTATTCCTTTGAGATTTAAATATAAAAACCTCTGTTTTTTACCTAAATATCTAAAAGCTTCGTTATCAAACTCGCTCAAATCCATTGAGGTTACCTAAATATCCAAAGGTTTCGTTATCAAACCCGCTCATATCCATTGAGGTTAAGTATTGAACATCATAATTTATTCAATTTTAAAATGTAAATGGTGTTAACATAAATAAATGATGTATAAATGTTGACTCGAACAAAGAGGACAACAGGTATTGGCTCATTTTTATATAAACAAATAAAATGAAGATTTATTGGCCTATCTACTATGAAATACGAGGTAGATATTATTGTTTGTTCAGAGACACTCATACACTAAAATCTTAGATTAATTATGAAGATCAAAATGCATTGTTCTTTTCATCCGGGAATTATTCAATCTCAGGAAAGAACTACCTAGTAACAGTTTGCAGGAGATAACAGGTTCTCAACTTATCACTTCATTCTTCCAACATCCAGGCCACGACCATGAAGCGTCAGGGTGATCACAAAGATATAACAAGATCAACTCGTTGTCGACTCCAACAAAGAACATCCACGACGACATCCAACTCTTACATCACTCACTTCTATTCAGCCTTGAATGTTGGGAGTAATATTTGATCCACATATCTTGTATATCATATATCACCCTGTTTAATATTTTTTTTTTTGGAACTGCATTAGGCACTCCCATTACTTTGTATATGTCCTACTTTACAGACCTGCTAACCTCTTTTAGTCACCTATAAACATTAATAGAAATTCAAATTCAAATTCTTTTCATTTTCGTGAATCACATGTAAAGTCCTCGTTCCTAGGTGATAATTCATCAACATCCCCGGGGATGTGGGGATGTGATCGCGTGAAGGTGATAAAACAAACTTTAATTTAATGTATATATATATATATATATATATATATATATATATGAATATGATTTGGTTAGTGTTAGAAATCTCTACAATGAAAGTAGGCTTCTTCAACCATGATCCCTCTTAAAGCCGAAAACTACCCACCCACTCTTAAAATAAATATATATATATATATATATATATATATATATATATATATATATATATATATTTATTTATTTGGTTAGTGTGATCAACGTACAAGGTTAAGCAGGCTCCTCCCAACCATGACCCCTCGTAAAGTCAAGAGCTATAGGAAATTTAACACACAACCACCCCTCACACTCGCCCACGTCACCGTATAAACCTTAAACCTCTTGAAAAATAACCAAAACCAATATCCTTACGTTATCTCTAAAACTAACTTATATACTTTTTCTTACAAGCCATACGAAGAAGACGTAACTAGTTATAGTTGGTGATGGAGAATTTTAGAGAATGCTTAGAGTTGTTTTCGATGATGACATGAGCGGCCCTTCTTTCGGCTTGGTTTGTGCAATGATTGGAATAATATTGTAAACTGAATAGCACGAAAGTCAAAAATTCGATTTTTCTACCAATTTCACGTTCATACGTACCATTTCACATAAAAAATGTTGTATGGTATTTGATGTTAAAATATGGTTCATATTCTATTTTAAACAAATAGAATGTATGTAAAAGAGCTTCAAAAGCGTTACATTCTAATGTATATTGTTTGAATTTGAATTTTTTAAAATTTATTTATTTTATTATTTAAATATTATTATATGAGGTTTTTAATAAGGTAAAAATAAGATTTAAAATGTTTTATATTTTATATAAAATAACATAAGCTTAATCAAGTATTACATATTAAATAGGAATAAAATTATTTGGAAATCATCAACCAACATAACATAGCATAAAGAACAAACACAATACAAGTTGAAAAGGGGCGATTAAGGTTATACTGTGAGCGACGGAGGTTGCGATGGAGGAGCAAAAACGGCATGGCGGATAAACCAGAGATGAGGAGCGGTGGAGGAAGCAGAGGAGGAGCAAAAATGGCAGGCAGGAATTTTGAACCAACGGAAGGAGAAGATCCAGAGGCAGGGCAGAATGTTGTAGCTGGAAAGGAAAAGGATTCCCTGTCAGCTCAGTTCGAAAAGGCTAAAGGTACAGATCCTCCAGATAAACCCTCAGACAAAGGGTCCCACTGGGGTTCGGGAGCTGGCAACAAGGGCCCAACCTTTTTGGAAATGCTGAAAGGGAAAAAGAAGGAGCCAGTCAGTGAACTACCGCCCCTAATACCAAACAATAACAGGTTAACTGCGCCAGTGGAGATTATGGAAAGATTCTTGGATATGGAGGCATCATCCTTAGTTGGCAAGTTTTTGGGAGGAAGGCCGGACATTGAGACTATTCGCTCATGGGCCGCGACAAAGTGGAAAACTTTAGGAAGCTTAGAAATCGTAGCCATGTCAAGAGGTTTTTTTATGATAAGACTCAACAACAAAGATGATGCAGAGCGCATCTTGACAGGAGGACCCTGGTTTCTAGGAAGGCGTAGCCTCTTTCTGAGGAAGTGGGGGGAGGATTTCAACCCTGAGAAGCAGAACATTAATATAGCACCCATTTGGGTCCGCTTACCAAACCTCCCAACCCAGTTTGTTAATGAGTACTGGCTTAGTGGCATAGCAAAGATGATAGGAGAGCTCGTGGCAATAGACCATTCAACCCGGGCAAGGACTAGACTGACGCATGCCAGGATCTGTGTAAATGCAAACTTGGATTCTGATCTACCTTCTCAGGTGGAACTAGCATATGGAGAGTTTCTAAGGATTCAGCCTATGGAGTATGAGAACAAGCCGACATTTTGTAGCATGTGCAAAACCCAGGGCCACCTTCAAGCCCAATGTCTGACAATAACTGCAAACAAGGAAGCCACGAGCGAAGGTTTTCTAGGGAAAGCTAATGGGAGAGGGATCCCAAAGTTTCAAGGACCGCATCTTAACTTGGAAGGATACAGACAAGTTAAGAATAACCAGGCTGACCAAGCCAACACAGAACTGGCAAAAATCTAGGAGAAAGGAAAGCAACATAATGAGGGAGGCAAAAATCATAAGGTATGTAATAAAGATCCCAACTTGAACATGTTTGATATCCTAGAAAATCTAGAAGTTGAAAAAGAAAATAGTAAGGATGATACCATCAGTGTCAAGTTTCCTGAAACCCTAGACTCCCCATCCAAATCGGGACCATCCACAGTTATGACAAAAAGCCCCAAAAGCTATGCTCAAAATGAAGAAAAATTGCCAGGTCATTTCAGTTTAAACATGGAAAAAATAGAGTCAAGAGTCGAAGTTGTGGAAACAAGAGGCAAGAATGTAGCTCCTAATCCGGTAGTGGAGCAAATTATCCCTTATCAGACGAGCCCAACGGTAAAAGGTTCCTTGAAGGAAAGCCCCCTATTTAGGAACCAGATAGGAGAGGTGAACCAAAACAAGGTTGAGGATGAAGAGGGAATTGAAAACCCCCAAAATGAGGAAGAAGGTTCAAGCCCTAGACTATCACAGTATATGCCCCCTCATTTCAGTCCAAAATAGACTAGAAGCACCACCAAGCCTCCGATAGATTATGGAAGTGAAAGAAAGAAAGGGAGAATATCTACAACAGAGCACTATAGAATGAGAATCAATGAAGAAATTGCAAATGGAAAGCAAAGAACATTGTTACAGCAAGCTATTCCTGGCCAGGATAATAGCAAAATTGACAAACCCCCTTTGGCTCAGGGAAGGGGGCGGGGAAAAAATATCAAACAGTCTAAATGAAGGTTCTCTCATGGAATGTGAGAGGCCTAAACGGCCCACCAAAACAAAGGATGGTGAAGTCTATAAGGAAGGATTGGAATCCTACTATCATTTTTCTTCAAGAAACCAAAACAGATGCGGCACAATCAACACTTATAGCTAGAAGGATTTGGAAGCAAGGGGAAGTGGCCTTTCAACAAGCGAGAGGAGCATCTAGGGGCCTCATGATCTTATGGGATCCTATTAAAATAGAAGGAAGTATTATTCAGGAAAATGAAAGAGTCTTAAGCGTATTATTTCATGATTTTGATACTAATAAGAATTGGATTATGTCAAATGTTTATGCCCCCACCTCTGTCCAAGGGCGGTCTGAACTATGGGAGTTTTTGGGGCATTTGAGCCAAGATTTTAAAGACATTCCTTGGGTGATTGGGGGAGATTTCAATACCCCCATTTACCCATATGATAAGAAGGGAGGATCTGGGTTACCCTCAAGGAGCATGGAGGACTTCAATGAATTCATTAACACAAATGAATTGATGGATGTAAGACTAAAAGGAGCCAAATTTACATGGAGTAACAAGAGGATAGGAAGTCAGCTGATTCAAGAAAGGTTGGACAGGTTTTTTTATCCAAGGAAGCTACAACAATGTTTGGTGATTCAGCGTTACAAGCCCTTCCTAAATGCGCTTCAGACCATAATCTTATTCTATGGGAGGCATTTCAGGCTAACTCCTTTAAAAAGCCATTCAGATTTCTGTCAATGTGGGTTAAACATCCGGACTTCAAGAAACGAATAGAGGAATGGTGGCAGCAACCTATCCAGGGAAGTGCTTCCTTCAAACTATCTCAAAAACTTAAGATGGTGAAAAACAACCTTAGAATATGGAATAAAGAAGTCTTTGGAAATATTTTTGAGAATAAGAGAGCAGTGGGGGAAAAACTGAGAATAATAGAAAGCAAAATCCAAAATGGAACCTATGATGAGGCGACAAGGATTGAAGAGAAGGAAACCCTTTGTGAGTTTTATAATATTTTAGCTTGTGAGGAGATGTATTGGAGGCAGAAATCAAGGGCATTATGGCTAAAGGAAGGGGACTCTAATTCAAAGTTTTTCCATGTTACCACATTGAGCAATAGAAGCAACAATAATATTAGAAATTTAACTAAGGTGGATGGATCCTCAACTCAAAACATTCAGGAGATCAGGGACGAGGCTATTAATTTTTTTAGTTCATTATTGGGTGAAGAACGGGCCTGTAATGCCCAAGCAAAGGACTCTCTCCTTCAATTCATTCCACAACTCATTGATGAAATGATTAACGAGTCTCTTACAATAGCTTTTTTAGATGAAGAGATCAAGGAGGCTTTGTTTAACATGGATCCTGACAAAGCTCCTGGGCCGGATGGGTTTTCACCGTGGTTTTTCCAAGTTTGTTGGGATATTGTTGGAGCAGAAGTTATTGCTGCAATCAAGGAGTTCCAAAGTTCAAATCATATTCCAAGGGGTTTCAATTCAAATTTCATTGCTTTGATCCCTAAAGGCCCCAACCCCAAGACTATGGCTGACTTTAGGCCGGTTAGCCTATGTAATATATCCTATAAAATTCTGTCCAAAGTTTTAGCCAACCGTTTGAAGAAAGTTCTACCGGTTATCATTGATCCAAGTCAAGGAAGTTATGTACAAGGAAGATCAATCTTAGATGGAGTTATTACTATTCATGAGGCTCTTCATACAACCGCTCAGACCAAAAAAGTAGTCATGGCTTTAAAGTTAGACATGAACAAAGCTTATGACAGGATAAATTGGGAATTCCTAGAGGCAGTTTTATTAAAATTTGGCTTCAACATGAAATGGGTCAAGTTAATAAGAGAGTGTATTTCTAAGCCTTGTTTTTCAGTTTTGGTTAATGGGTCTACTACAGGTTTTTTCAAAGCAAATGTGGTCTAAGACAAGGAGATCCCATAAGTCCTATGTTGTTCATCATTGTAGCTGAGGCCTTGGGAAGAACCATTAAGGCAGCAGCGGTAGCTGGACTCATATCAGGTATCAAGGCCACGTCGCTAACTACCCCGGTGACACATCAACAATTTGTTGATGATACATTGCTACTGACTTTGGCTTCTATGGTTGAGGCAAGAAGGATTAAAAATATTCTCATAATGTATGAAGAAGCGGTTGGACAGAAAGTGAATTTTGATAAGAGCAAACTTTATTTCATCAATACCCCCATTCCTAGGCAAAACAACATAGCAAGGATCATGGAATGTCAGATTGCATCCCTTCCCACCTCCTATTTAGGTCTTCCCCTATTTACGGGGAAACCTGAAGGATCAATGTGGAACATAGTTCTGGAGAGGATCCAAAAAAAGCTAGCAGGTTGGAAAGGACATCTGTTATCTCAAGCGGGCAAAGCAGTTTTAACTATGGCTTCACTTCAAAGTATACCCATTTACTTCCTATCAGTCTTCAGAGCTCCCAACAAGGTGTATCACAAAATTGAGCAGCTTCAAAAAAAATTTCTCTAGTCAGGGACTGAGGATAAGAAAAGGATCCATTTAGTAGGTTGGAACAAGGTTTGCAAACCTAAAGCTGATGGGGGGTTAGGATTGAGGAGAGTTGCTCATCTCAATACAACTATGTTAGCCAAACAAGCATGGTGGTTATTGACTAAGGTCGATAATGAATGGACTGCCATAGTTAGGAGGAAATACCTCCAAGGTGTGAACTTCCTTAATGACAACTTAGCAAGCAGGGGGTCTACTTTTTGGAAGGCAATCCTCATGAGCAGGGATCTTGTCAAGAAAGGTCTTAGATGGATTCTAGGAAATGGGCAAACAATAGACTTTTGGAAGGATCGATGGGTGAGAGCTGAGGAGTTATCCCAGAATCCTCGTTTGGCTAGGATTCAAGAGCATATGGAGCAGCATATTGGGAAGAAGGTTGCAAATTATATGTGGCAGGATATAAATATCAACAGGTGGAAACACATCAGAGTACAGGGTTTTGAAGCGGAGTCTGAAGAGCTTTATAACATTTTAACTCAACAAATTATTCCCTCTAGAGAGGATGAAGATCACATTGTTTGGGCTGAGACTGAAAGTGGTGACTTCACAGTTAAGTCTGCCTATAATTTGCTTCTCAATGTGGAAGGTCAACAATTTCAATCGAGTTTGGTTTGGATCAAAGGCTTAATTCCTAAAATATCCTTTTTTTCATGGCTGGTGATTCAAGGAAAAATCCTCACTATGGACAATATGTTATCCAAAGGTATGGTTATTGCTAACCATTGCTACATGTGCAGGGCAGGATGGGAGACAACCCAACACTTGTTTTTGGAGTGTCCGATAGCGGAGTCCATCCTGGATGAACTTTTCCAAGCCTTTAGGATCTCGTGGGTTAAGCCTGCTCTTATATCCGAAGTGTTCCATCAATGGCCTCAACCCTTTGTTAGCCTAAAACTTAAGTACCTATGGAAAATCTGTTGGCATCATTTTCTCTGGCAGATTTGGCTAGAAAGGAACCATAGAGCCTTTAAGGATACCATTCACAACCCAAAAACCATCCTCAACAGGATTATTGTCTTTGCGAAAGAAAACCTTAGCACCTTAGTGGATGAGAACCACTCAATTCCTCCCCAAGAAAAACAATTAGCTCGGGCCTTAGGTATTGAGGACAAACCTTCCATTCCTTTGCCCAATCCCAAAAATGGGATTTCTTGGGAGCCACCCCCAGGGTTGGTTTAAACTAAATTTTGATGGTGCAGCCAAGGAGAACCCGGGAAGAGCTGGAGCTGGAGGAATAATCAGGGATCATCAAGGAAATCTGGTCAAGGCCTTCGCTGAACCATTGGGAATCAGAACTAATAATGAAGCAGAAGCTAGAGCCCTTTGGAGAGGGTTGCAAGTAGCCCAAGCAACTCAAGGTAACTTGATGATTGAAGGTGATTCGATGAACATCATCAACCTATTAACCAATGGCAAAAAACCTCCATGGAGAATCGAGGGAGTCATCCATGAAGTGAGGATCCTTTTTGCGGCAAGACAGAACAGGAGGGCTCGTCACGTGTACCGTGAGGCCAACAGGTCAGCTGAAAAATTAGCCAACATAGGTGTTGATGTTGGTAGTTTGGTGACATGGACACAAGGTGTGCCACGTGAAGTGGAAAACATTATTAGTCATGAAAAGAAACCTACCCATTAAGGAGAAATATGAATGGGTGTTCTTTCCCCATGGATATGGTAATAACTATGGGGTTTCCCTCTAAATCATACCAAATTGGAAATGAAGGTAACAGGGTGTAAGCCTTGGAGGATTTCGACAGAGAATAGGAAATGGGCAAGCAACAGGTTTCACAAGTGCAAAGTTCCAAACTTCAATTTCCTGTCAATGTAAGTAATGTTTACAGATATGTTTAGGTATGGGTGTGCCTTGTTAGTAAGGTGTTGTAGGGGATTCAACACAAGTTCTGGTAAGAAAGTTTCAAGGATGACTAGGATCTACAATCTCAGCAGAAGGCTGGATATTGTAATAGGTTTTGGGTTAACCTGCAAAACCCGGTAATTAATGAAGACTTTTATTTACCAAAAAAAAAATACAATTTGAAAAGATAACTACAAAATACTATAAACACTAATGCATAAAGTTGAAAAAAAATCCTGAATTAAAATAAAATTCAACATCCAATCATATAAAGAGATATTTTCTCTTGAGCTAGGTGGAGAAGACCTTCAAAAATATAAGGAGGTGAGAGCCGAACAATAAATCTACCTTGTTTAAGTCTAGAGCACCTTCTAGCATGGGCTATTAACTACCTCACATTCAAAATAATCCACCAAAATTTACCTTAAACAAGTTGGGAAGGATGTCTAAACTTTCTAGACTATAAATTTTACCGAGATTAAACCTTTATGTTCCCATTTAAGTTGGACTTCTTTTCCCCAATTAGAATTACATTATTGGGGAAAATATCCAAGAGGGTCCATCTCTTATCCTTTTCTCTAAGAGTACCCCAATTTACCAACTAATTTGTAGCATTGTTTCCTTCTCTAAGAACATGGCATAAATAATATTCTTCAAAGGGGACTAATATTTGTAAAGTGTCATAAAGGATACTAGTCACCTTCCAACATAATTTAGCTTTTTTTTTAGGCAAATAATTATATTCAAAGTATTTCCTTCAATGATGAGGACTATTCTAGAAAATAGATAGCTATCGACATTTATATGCACATGGTTTTACCAAAACTATGGTTTGTAATTAGGCATTTTATACCTATAAATATGTATAGTTTTGCAATACAATTTGATCAAAATTGTTTGATTCACATTAGTGGTATCAGAGCATCTCTATCCTTTGTGGGTTTCTCCTACCTCCAATTTTATTTTCGTTTTCATTTAAGGCACCATGTTGCTTGTAAATATTCTCTCTCTAGAAGAGATCTTCCAATGAGACAAAGCACTCTTGGCTGAAATTTAGTTGATCTAAGCTACCATGATGGCAAAATTGGCAATAGAAGAAATTCTTCTACTGAGGAAGAAAAAATCGCTAAAAAATATTATGTAGAAACACTTGGAATCAAACTAGCGTCTATTGGTGAGAAGCCCATCATCTTACCTTTAGATGATGCTACTCTTGAAGTAGAAGAATTTGCTAATCTTTCTGACAAAAACTTAGAAGCTATTATTGAAGTTGACATGGTCAAAGTTGAAGATCTCATTGTTGAAGGTATTTTTGATGAAGATGAAGATCTTTTTGACAAAGATAAATATCTCAGTTCTATTTTTGTTATAGTGGTGAAGGTTGTGCCAGCTCCTCCATCTCTTGATTACATTTTCAAGATTGGATGACACACAACTAGTCATGTTTACATGAACCTTGCTCAACTTTCTCTATCACAACAAATTGTGATATTTCTTTTGTGGATGCTAATATTTCTTTTTTGCAAAATTTAATACTACCCTTGGTGAATGTTCCCACAACTTGATCACCACCTTATAGTAGTCCCTCCATGGCCCTTGCTAGTCTTAGAGCTGTCTATCTCGACTGCCCTTGTAGTCTTGTTAGACCTAGCTGCCCTCTTATGGCTCTAACTACATTGTCAATTCTCAAGTTGTCATCATCACAACTTCTCACCATAATTCCATTGTGGTCACCCTCCTATTTGACCACCTAGCACTCCCATAAGATGACGTCCTTGCTCACCATAAGACACGAGTCAACTTATGGAGCTATTTGTTCATGGCACCACCTTGTGGTCCCTATGTGACTCCTATTTGTTGGCCTAGTTTACCCTATCACCATTTTAGTTTTTCAACCACTAACATGGCTTTTGCCACCTTTAGCTTTTTTGTTGCACATTGTGCTTGCACGATTGTGTTTACTATATTTTATGCATGATTTGACACGTCTCTCCTTTGCTATGCATTTTTATTTTATGTGGCTTCATCATTCTATATGCTCAATGGTCATTACTCGTCATTTTTTTAGTTGTAATAATCTTAAACAAGACAAAATAAAACACAAAAAAAGAAAAATTTTTTTTACTAAGGAGATGGATTCATAAACCCCTAACCAATCTAAGATTAACCTATTGTTTAAATCCCCTAAGTTTTCTCTAAAAATCTACATCTCACTAAATACCCTCACACAAGTCCATCTGTGTAGGCATATTATGTGTTACTACAAATAAGTCTATCCATCTCATCATTCTTGATGAGCTAAACTTATCACCTTTAATCAATCAAAGGTATACACACATCACCATACCATACACAAGCCAGTCTATGTAGGTATGCTACGAGTATTATGAGTTAAGCTATCCATCTCGTCTTCACGATGAGCTATCTTAACTCAGATGTAGACTTTACACAAACTTAGTTACCATTCTCCCTAAGGGGTATTAATCCCTTAGGTCTTCCTATGTTCACCCTAAGGGGTCTCAATCCCTTAGGTCACCCTCTAAGTTCACCCTAGAACTTATTTCTTAGGTTTTATTAATTAACAGGAAAACCAGAACAATTCTAGATACTAAATCTAACAAAAAGCAATCAAAGATACTAGGAAAGAAGCAACATTTTAAAGAAGGTAAACATTAATTGAAAGAGAATATAATACAAAATATAAATAACTCAAATAGTAAATTAAAAGATATAATCCTCATCATTCCACAATTATTACATACATCATAGTATGGTAAAACCTCCATACTTTTAAATAATAAGTAATACATCATGATAAATTAGGGATATCTCCCTACAAATCTAGTCTATTTGAGCATAAGTAAGTAAATGGTAAGTAGAGAACAAACTGGTGCATTAGTCCCATCCGCCTCTTCGGTCCTCCTTCTCTTTCCATCGATCATTTGAGGATAGTAGGGGATCAGGGCACTCATGGTTCAAGATAGACATGCCTCTAAATGCATCTAACATTTACTTTTCCAAATTGCAACTATACAAATTTAATAAAGTCTCTAACCATCTAATGCATAGTTAATATCACAAAAGAATCATTACTTTTATTTTCCCCTCTCAAATACCCTTAGAGATTCATTCAACATGCACATCTTAGATCACGGTTTTTACTTTAATCAAATTTATCTTTGTTCAATAAATTAAAGTCCCATACCTTTAATCTATAAAACAATCCTTTCATTTATTTACTAAATTAAAGCTTCACTACTTCAATTTAAAAATAAATCATTTCTTTTCATTTTATAAACCAAAGTCCCATTACTTTAATCTATAAAACAATCCTTCTATTTATTTACTAAATTAAAGCTTCACTACTTCAATTTAAAATAAATTATTTATTTTCATTTATAAACCAAAGTCCCATTACTTTAATCTATAAAACACCTTTTATTTACTAAATTAAAGCTTCACTACTTCAATTTAAAAGTAAACCATTTTTTTTCATTTTATAAACCGAAGTCTCATTACTTTGATCTATAAAACAATCCTTCTACCTTTTTATAAACTAAAGTCCCATAACCTTCAATTTATAAAATAAACCCATTTCTTTATTCATTAAATTAAAGCTCCCTACTTTAATCCATAAATAATCAAATCTTTTATTTGATAAAACTAAATACTAATTACTTTGTTAAATCAAATAAATCATTTTACCTTTACTTTATAAACTAAAATCCCATAACCTTTAATTTATAAAGTAAACCCATTTATTTATTTATTAAATTAAAGCTCCCTACTTTAATCCATAAATAATCAAATCCTTTATTTGATAAAACTAAAGACTAATTTCTTTATTAAATCAAATAAATCATTTTACCTTTACTTCATAAACTAAAATCCCATAACCTTTAATTTATAAAGTAAACCCATTTCTTTATTTATTAAATTAAAGCTCCCTACTTTAATCCATAAATAAAAGGTTCATTATTTAAGCTAATTAAACAACTATAATACTTTTAAAACAAATAATTAAACCCTTCTCAAAAGCTACTGAAATTCTTTCTTAAAGGCACAGTGATAGAACCCCATTGTTCAAACCAGCGAGATTGGTGTCCGTTAAGTCCAAACCTCGCCTCCATAGAAAGTGTGAACAATCACGATCCCTATGGATCAATGATGGAGGTGGTCATGCTAGGGTTGACCAGAAGGGAGAGTCCTAGGAGGATGTCATCGGAGTCGTGGCACTCATAGAACTCCCAGGTAGCTACTCAGCTATGACAACCTTCACCCTTAGGTGATCCTATGAAGGATGGGTTTGCTAGAACGAAATCTAAGCTAGGCTAGAACACATGCTCACCCAATACTTGCTCATATTAGGCTAAATATTGACAACAACTGGTTGGGCATGGCTAAGCTCGAGGTGGTAAACACATAAACACCTAGAACACACCTATCGAGGGTAACTAACACTAGCAAACCTACCTTGCGATAACCCAATACACTAGCCATGGCTCGCAACTACAACATGCTAACGAAGCCCTATGGAAACTCAACCTACTAGCAAAGTATCTATGGAGAATGCGATAACAGCTCAAAGCTTAAGTTGCTCAAGATAGGGAAGGAGCACAACAACGAATCAACAAACCAGGCAACGCCCGACTCACTCAAAGGATAGAGACAACAACGAATCCGACTCAAAGCAAAAGATGACAAAAAATCAAAACATCATTCAACAATCACATAGAGGTTTGTGTAAACTCTATTACCAACATGATAGCTTTCCAACAATGCAAGGAAGAGTATGCTTCTATGTTATCGACTTGTGCTCAAGTTGCTAGCTTTCCTTACAGTTCATTCGATCGCATTCAAGTTTCCTCATTTTTCTTCTTTTTTTGTCCCTTATCCCTATTTCCTCCTTCCTTATGGCATGGTCCTTCTCCTTTTTGGCATTCCTCTTCTCTCACCTGCGCAACTCCCCACAAGTCCTCAAAGTCACACCACCCACCATTACTTCCCTAGCTATCCCCACGCAACAACCGACCTAGGATAATCTTAATAAAATCCTTTGATAAGCTCATCATAAATGGAACCCTTCCATTCAACATTCGTAGGCGCCCCTCCCATCAAATCAAACATCCCAACTAGCAATTTATTTTAATGGGAATAAAAATATCTTGGTTGATTTAAAAGAATTCGATTATCTCATTAATCTTTTATTATTTAACTAAATCAACTATTGTTTATAAAGGAGACTCTTTTACTATTCAAAATAATTAATATTTATGAATGAGGCTCCACTATCATTTAAACAATCCAAATTTTATTTAGAATGAAGTTCTTATTATCATTTTAAAATAATTAAACTATTATTTATAAATGAATCTCTATTATCCTATTATCATTTAAAATAAAACAATTATTAATTATAAATGAAATTCATTTATCATTTTAAAATAAAACAATTATTATTTATAAATGAAATTCATTTATCATTTTAAAATAAAATAATTATTATTTATAAATGAAATTCATTTATCATTTTAAAATAATCAACTTACTATATATATATATATATAGAATAAGTTTTTTTTTCAAATACTAACATCATGCTATTCTTTTGAAGGGTTTAAGCAAAGTAAGGAGATTTTCATAGACAACCAAATTATGCATGCTTTCTAAACCATTGATGCAGATAGTGATGAAGTAAAAGACAATCAAACATATGCAACAGACAAAGAGGGAATCTTTCCATCAACCTAGTCACCTGTCTCAGCCCGAGAATTTATGATAGCTACTAGGCTATCAACTTGAGGCTCAAGGTGGCTAGCTATTGATGATTATCCCTAACCGATAATGCATGCCTATATGAAGGTATCCATCAATGTTACCCTCGAGTTGCCTTAATCATCATTTCCCCAACCTCAAGTACCCCCACTTTTGGTGGATGATTCTACTTCTTCCACCTATGAGTGTACCTGATCCTGCACATCTTGGCAATATGTTAGTAGTACCATGCTCTTTCAAAACAACTAAATATCGCATAGTTGGTTCAATTGCTCAAGTTAGGTATTAAAGTATCATAGATTAATACATTGTTTCTTTGTGCCAAAAAGTCCACTAGGGAGGGTCATGACATCCTACCCCCCTAGGACTAAACACCATCCCGAGTGTTTCTAGTTTTCACAAAAATAAAAATTATTACATTATATATTTTCAAACAAGAAAGGAAAATATTTTTGCATATCATCCACTTTCTCCCAAGTGGTATTTCTTTTAGAAAATTGGTCCCACTGGACCTTACATTGCTCAAGAGTTCGATTCCGCATAGACTTAGAATGAAACTCAAGAATATTTATCGACATCACTTCAATAGCCTTTGGATTTGCCATCTGCAAATTAGAAACATCCCACACATGTTCAGGGTCAGCAACATATTTCCTAAGCAAGGATATGTGGAAGGTGTCATGGATCTTGGATAGGTTAGGTGGTAAAGCAAGTCGGTATGCAACCAAGCTAATATTTTTAGTGATTTCGAAGGGTCCCACAAATCGTGGATCCAAATTTATGGATTTGATAGCACTCTTCATCGGTTTAACCCTTAAAAACACTTTATCTCCAATTGAGTACTCTCTTGGAGTCCTCTTTAGATCAACATAACTTTTTTACCTATCAATAACTTCTTTAAGTCTTTGCCTAATTACCTTTAACTGATCTTCCATTTATTTGACCATATCTAGCCCAATCACAACTCGATCTTCTAGGTTATCCCAAGACAATGGTGTTCTACACTTCCACCCATACAAGGCATCGAAAGGAGCCATTCCTAGAGAGGAGTGATGTCCATTATTGTAGGTGAACTCTACAAGATGTAGGTAGTCTTCCCAATGAGACTTGTGATCCATGTAGTACATGTAAAGCATGTCCTCTAGTACTTGGTTTACCCATTCTATTTGACCATCTATCTCAGGGTGGTATGTTGAACTCATATTCAGTTTCATGCCAACTGCACTATGAAGGGCTTTCCAAAATTCAAAAGTGAATTTGGAATCCCTATCTGAAATGATTACCTCAGGAAACCCATGCAATCAGAATACCTCTTTGGAAAATCTATTAGCCACCACCTGAGCATCATCCTTGATGTTCCTAGGTATGAAATGTGCAACCTTAGTCAATCTATCGACTACTACAAGGATTGCATCATGTTGATACCGGGTTTTGGGTAAACCTACTATAAAATCCATAGATATAACCTACCATTTCTGCATAGGTATATCATGTGGATACAATTGTCCTATAGGATGCTTGCATTCTACCTTAACTTTCTGATATTTGAGGCATCGAGCGATAAAATCGGTGATGTCCTTCTTCATTCCTACCCAGAAGAAGGTTCTTTTCATGTTTTCCCTCATTTTAGCTCCTCCAGGGTGAGCAGAATAAGGAGATCTATGGGCTTCTTGCATTATTAATTTCCTTAAATCACCCATTTTTGGTATGATGACTCTACCTTTGTAGCACAAAGGTCATCTTTCATGCCAAATTCCTTATTACCCTTAGGGTCTCTATTCATCCTAACTCGAATTTCCTAGTAATACTCATCCTGAGATTGCTCCTATCTCACTTGATCCATCAGATCCATGTGACTTCTAGTTATGGTTGCTATGTGTTTCCTTCTACTCAAGGCATCAACAACCTTATTCTCCTTCCCTTTTATGTACTCAATTTCAAAGTCATACTCAATGAGAAACTCAACCCATCTTCTCTATCTCACATTGAGTATAGGTTGGGTGAATATGTACCTTAGACTTTGATGGTCAATCTTTAATTCAAAGGGCCTTCCCACCAAGTAGTGGTGCCAGACCTTTAGAGCATGCACCACTACAGCTAGCTCTAAATCATGTGTAGCATAATTAACTTCATGCTTCTTGAGCTTCCTTGAAGTATATGCTACTACTGACTCTTCTTGAGAGAGTACTCCTCCTAACCCTTCCAATGATGCATTCGTGCATACTAAAAAGTCCCCTTGAGGGTCAAGAATATTTAATATTGGTGTGGTAGTGAGTTTATGTTTCAGCAATGCAAAAGCAGCTTCACACTTCTCTGACCACTTGAATTCCTTTTCCTTATTCTGAAGGTTAGTTATTGCCACAACAATCTTGGAGTAATCCTTTATGTAACATCTATAGTAGCCCATTAACCCCATGAAGCTTCGCACTTCAGTCACATTAGTAGGGGGTGGCCAATTCAAGATGGCCTCTATCTTCTCTAGATCCACAACAATTCCTTCTACTGATATGATATGTCCAAGATATCATACCTCTAAAACATAGAAATCACTTTTGGCTAGATTCCCATAGAGTTGATTTTCCCTCAACAACTCTAACATGATCTTGAGATGTTTATCATGCTCTTCTTTGTTTCGAGAGTATATTAAGATATCATCTAGGAATACAAGGACAAACTGGTCCAAGTGTCTTCTGAACACACTGTTCATTAGATTCATGAATGTAGTTGGGGCATTAGTCAGTCCAAAGGGTAGAACTATAAACTCATAATGCCCATACCTAGTCTTAAATGTCATTTTGTGAGTGTCCTCCTCACGTATTCTTAACTGGTGATACCCTGATCTTAGATCGATCTTAGTGAACACCATGGCATCTCTCAGTTGATCGAATAAATATTTGATCCTAGGTAAAGGATATCGGTTCTTGATTGTAGCCTTATTTAGCATCCTATAATCAATACACAATCTTAAAGAACCATCTTTCTTTTTCACAAATAAAATTGGTGCACCCCAAGGTGACACACTTGGTTTTATCAGATCCTTTTCCAATAGCCCTTGCAATTGAACCTTTAGTTCCTGCATCTCGATAGGATTCATCCTATACGGAGATCTATGAATAGGTTCTGCTCCTAGCATAAGATCAATTGTGAAATCAAATTCTCGCACAAGAGGGAGTCCAGGTAAATCCTCTAGAAATACATCCTTAAAATCTTATAAAATTGGGTGCTTTCCTAGCACTTCTCTCTTCTGATCATCTCCTACTTCATTAAGTTTTACAACATACACTATCCCTCCTCTCTTGAGGGCTTTCTTCAATTGCATAGCTGACAACATCTAGGGCTTGAACGCCCCTTGTTCGCTATGAATTCTTAGTCTCTCCTTACCTTTCTCTGAATACTCGATCCATCGATCTTGGAAATTGATCAAGGCTTTATGGGCCTATAACCAATCCATCCCTAGGATCACATCAAAGGCATGAAGTGGAGCTACATATAAACAACATTCTATGGTTCCACTAGCTAAAGTAATTTCTACCATTGGATAACACTGGTTTATCGAGTAGGTTTACCTAGAACCATACTCAACCTTCCATCCATGGGCCAAATATCCTAGCCTTTTTGACATAGTCCTTGCTAGACTAGAAGAAATAAAACTATCAATGGCCCCACTATCTATCAAAATATTTACTTGCTTATTAAAAATCTTACCTTTCACAAGTAATGGGGTGGCTTTCCCCTCTAGCTTTTATTTCCTGATTGTGACATAGATCCGATGCTCAAGTTCCTTTCCTTTAGCATTGGATGTGCTAGGCCCTAGTCGGTGTGGACACTGATTAGCAAAATGAGGACCTCTACAATGGTAACACCCATCCTTGGGTCCTTGCTACTTTTATTTTTGCTCCCCTACTTTAATTGTTGGAGCTAAAGTTTATGATTTTTAAGGGTGAGGTTTTGCATTGTTGGGATTATTGTTGGTTTTCTTTTGGAAATTTTTCTTGAACTTTCCTTTTTTCCCATCATTTCTCTTCTCAAAATTTTGAGGGTTCTTGGTCTTTCGATCCTCTTCCTCTTCCCATTTCAAGAATCCTTGACTATTCCTCTTCCTCAATGCTTGTCGATCTTGCTCGGATAGGGTGGCATAGTTAAATTGGAAGTGCAACTCTACTTTCTTTGCCAAGTCATACACCTTTTGTAGTGATTTAGGCTCATGCATATTTACATCATGCTTTACTCTAGATTCCAACCCATGGATAAACTTATGAACCCTCATTTTCTCATCATAGGTAGGCACATACTTAAGTAACCATACCAACTTCTTATAGTATATCTCCACCATTTTGGTTCCTTGTCATAGGCTAGCAAATTCTTCAAATTTTAGTGCATAGAAATGCTCTGTTAGGAACCTTTTCTTGAAGATAACTATAAATTCTTTCCATGGAATGTCAATAGGTTCAATCTTAGTCTTCTCATAGTGGGTTTCCCACCAATCTAGAGCAGCCCCTTCTAAGTTGATCGTGGCCCAAACCATTCGGGTTCCTAGGGAATAGCCTTTTACCATGAAGTAAACCTCTAATTCTCTCAGCCATGCTTCAACTGCATCCCCTTCACCTTCTCCATCAAACTTGGAGATACAAATATTTTTTAGATCCCTAGTCATTTCCTTTTCTAGAAGGGCTCTAGCTTGCAATTGCTCTACAGTTAGCCCATCAACTTGGCCAACCTTTGAGCCTCTAGCTTGTGAGTTCTGATTCGCAATTATTTCCAACACTTGTCTCATCTGATCCTGCATAGCAACAACCATAGCAGTGAGGTCTTCTACCTCTCTATTGGGGTTTGTTGGATCCTCATCTCGGATCTCTTCTTCGACATTATTTTGTCAAGTTTGTCTAGGTGTAGGCCTCTCTTTTCTAGCCTTAGGTGGTATTTTTAACCTGGTTACAACCAAGAAAATATTAGGTTACAACTTCACCTTAAACTGTATCACTAATTCAAGCCATAATACAGAGTTCTCTTGCTAAAAGCATCAATAATCTAACTAGGGTAGTATTCCAAGTTTATGATGTATCATTAATACCAAAGCCCATACTAAGGTATCATAACATTCATTCACACTTGGGATTAGTTCCCATTAGATTCTAGAAAATAGGGCATTCTAGGTCATCCCAACTTTAGCTTATACTTTAAGCAAGCCTTCATTGGAGACATCCAAATCCCTTTAGCACATAAGAAGCTCTATACCCTCGTACCTAGAGCTCTGATACCAAATGTAATGACCCAAAAACAAGCCACAAGAAAACACACAGAAAAGAAAATATATTTTTTAACTAAGGAGAGGGATTCATAAACCCCTAACCAATCTAAGATTTACCTATTGTTTAAATCCCCTAAGTTTTCTTGAAGAGCTACATCTCACGAAATACCCTCACACAAGTCCATCTATGTAGGTGTATCATGTGTTACCACAAATAAGTCTATCTATATCATCATCCTTGATGAGCTAAACTTATCACCTTCAATCAATCGAAGGTATACACACATCACCATACCATACACAAGTCAATATATGTAGGTATGCTATGAGTATTACGAGTTAAGCTATCCATCTCATCTCCATGATGAGCTATCTTAACTCAGATGTAGACTTTCCATAAACTTAGTTACCATTCTCCCTAAGGGGTCTTAATCCCTTAGGTCTTCCTATGTTCACCCTAAGGGGTCTCAATCCCTTAGGTCATCCTCTAAGTTCACCCTAGAACTTATTACTTAGGTTTTATTGATTAACAAGAAAACAAGAACAATTCTAGATACTAAATCTAACAAAAACAATCAAAGATACTAGGAAAGAAGTAACATTTTAAAGAAGGTAAACATTAATTGAAAGAGAATATAATACAAAATATAAATAAATCAAACAATAAATTTAAATATACAATCCTCATCATTCCACAATTATTACATACATCCTAGTATGGTAAAACCTCCATACTTTTAAAGAATAAGTAATACATCATTTTAATTCAGGGATATCTCCCTACAAATCTAGTCTATTTGAGCATAAGTAAATAAATGGTAAGTAGAGAACAAACTAGTGCATTAGTCCCATCTGCCTCTTTGGTCCTCCTTCTTTCCATCGATCATTTGAGGATAGTAGGGGATCAAGGCACTCATGGTTCAAGATAGGCATGCCTCTAAATGCATCTAACATTTACTTTACCAAATTGCAACTATACAAATTTAATCAAGTCTCTAACCATCTAATGCATAGTTGATATCATAAAAGAATCATTACTTTTATTTTCCCCTCTCAAATACCCTTAGAGAGTCATTCAACATGCACAACTTAGATCACAGTTTTTACTTTAATCAAATCTTGTCTTTGTTCAATAAATTAAAGTCCCATACCTTTAATCTATAAAACAATCCTTTCATTTATTTACTAAATTAAAGCTTCACTACTTCAATTTAAAAATAAATCATTTCTTTTCATTTATTTACTAAATTAAAGCTTCACTACTGAAATACTTGCTTAAAGGCACAATGACAAAACCCTGTTGTTCAAACCAACGAGATTAGTGTTCGTTAAGTCGGAACCTAACCTCCACAAAAAGTTTGAATAATTGCGATCCCTATGGGTTGATGTGGAGGTGGTCACACTAGGGCTGACCAAAAGGGAGAGCCCTAGGAGGACATCATCAAAGTCGTCGTATTTGCAAAACCCTTGGGTAGCTACTCAGTTGTGACA
Organism: Wollemia nobilis; assembly: GCA_028583015.1. NCBI lineage: Eukaryota > Viridiplantae > Streptophyta > Pinopsida > Araucariales > Araucariaceae > Wollemia > Wollemia nobilis. The sequence continues at coordinate 11,832,939 of JAQPPZ010016890.1, forward strand.
ACCTTTGTCCTTAGGTGATCCTATGAAGGATAGGCTGGCTAGAATGAACTCTAAGCTAGGCTAGAATACATGTTTGCTCAAGACTTACTCATATTAAGCTGAATACTGACAAAAACTAGTTGGGTGTGGCTAAGCTCAAGGTGGCAAACACATAAACACCTAGAACATGTCTGTCGAGGGTAACTAACACTAGTAAACCTACCTTGTGATAACCCAACACATCAGCCATGGATCACAACTACAACATTCTAACAAAACCCCATGACAATTCAACCTACTAGCCAAGTATCTATGAAGAATGCAGTAACTGCTCAAAGCTTAAGTTTCTCAAGATAGATAAGGAGCACAACAATAGCTCGATGAACCAGACAATGCCCAACTCACTCAAGGGATAAATACAACAACAAATCCAAATCAAAACAAAAGATGAAAAAAAACCAAAACATCTTTCAACAATCACATAGAGGTTTGTGTAAACTTTGTTACCAATCTATTAGATTTCCAAAAATGCAAGAGAGAGTATGCTTCCGTGCTAACGACATGTGCTCTAGTTACTAGTTTTTCTTCCCATTCGCCTGCTCGCATTCTAGTTTTTTCTCCCTTTCTTATGGTGTGGTCCTTCTCCTTTTTGGCATCCCTTCTCTCTCATCTGCACAACTCCCCCAATCCTTAGAGTCACACTTTACACCATTACTTCTCCAGCTACCCCCATGCGGTAGCTGACCTAGGATAATCTTATTAAAATACTTTGATAAGCTCGTCATAAATGGAACCCTTCCATTCAACGTTGGAAAACGTCCCTCCCATCAACTTGAACATACCAACTTGCAATTTTTTTGAATGGGAATAAAAATATCTTGGTTTATTTATCAAAGAATTAGATTATCTCAATAATATTTTATTATTTAACTAAATCAACTATTGTTTATAAAGGAGACTCTTTTACTATTCAAAATAATTAATATTTATGAATGAGGCTCCATTATCATTTAAAAAATCCAAATATTATTTATAAATGAAGTTCTTATTATCATTTAAAATAATTAAAGTATTATTTATAGATAAATTTTCCTTTATCATTTAAATAAAACAATTATTATTTATAAATGAGACCCATTTATCATTTTTAAAATAAAACCATTATCATTTGCAAATGAAATTCATTTATTATTTTAAAATAAAACAATCATTATTTATAAATGAAATTCATTTATCATTTTAAAATAATCAACATACTACACACACACACACACACATATATAGAATAAGTTTTTTTTTTTAAATACTAACATCATGCTATTATTTTGAAGGGTTTAAGAAAAGTAGGATATTTTCATAAAAAACAACCGATTTATGAATGCTTTCTCCAAACCATTGATGCAATGAGTGATGAAGTAAAAGATAATCAAACATATATAGCAAACAAAGAGGAAGTATTTTTGTCAACTCAGTCACCTATCTCAGCTCGAGAATTTATGATAGCTACTAGGCTATCAAATTGAGGCTCAAGGTGGCTAGCTATTGATGATTATCCCTAACCAATAATGCATACCTATATGAAGGTATCTATCCATGTTACCATCGAGATGCCTTATCATCACTTTCCCAACCTCAAGTCCCCCACTTTTTGTGGATGATTCTACTTATTCCACTTACGAGTACACTTGATCCTGCACATTGGTAATATATCAATAGTACCATGCTCTTTTTAAAACAATATAAACATCACATAGTTGATCCTTTGCACAAAACCAGGTATTAAGACATCATTAATTAATACATTATTTCTTTATGCCAAAAATTTTGCTAGGAAGGGTGATGATATTAGCCCTACCAACCCCCATGGAGGAAACCCTAACCCACTCATAATATTTTCTATTGGAAAAAAGAAACCCTAGCACTACCCTGGTTCTTGTCTCTTAGTTTTGTAGTTTCAGGTCATTTCCACCATGACCAGACTCTACTACTTTCTTCCATTGCAACATTATGACATCTCATCCATATTATTTCTCCAACATCATGTTATGCTCTCTATCGCTACAACTACCACAACCATTGCCCTATCTACTATGGTTGCCTACATTTCAATAATAGCCCTTCCCATCGACTATTTTATTATCTCCTATGCGCCACCTCTCATTGACTTCCACCATCGTCTTACCCTTGTACTATGTGCCTTTTATTTTTTTACCTATTTCCTATTTCTTTCTTCAATATTTTTTTGATGTGGGATCAATATGTTTTTCCCATGGCTGCATCCCCTTGATTACCTTCTATGATTTTTCCATCCTACATCTTATCGTACACATTTCTAATTTTTGTAACACTTGGCCATTTCAGTCATGGCCCTTTCATTTACATCAATGCAACAAACCCTAATGGTTTTTGACAACAATTATTCTTCTATCTATTGGTCATTTTTCCACACTAAATTTTGCTTGTAAATTTTTTGAAAAGAATATAAATGATGCAGTTGTGTTGTTTTTATGTTTTAATATTTTTCTTCCCTGTAAGCAAGTTCATTAAATAAAAGGCTGATTTCGTTTTTGAGATACACAATAAATTTTGTTGGTAAGAAATTAATGGAAGTTGTGAGCAAAACGTAGAAGGGAAAATTCAATAGAAATGTATGGAAGGATTAATAGAAAATCAGATATAATTTTGACATTTTTGTTCAAAGTGAAGGCACCATTAAAATCAGAGGAATGTTTTTTTACCCCGAGAAGGGATAAAAATCATTTGCACCCTTATTTTGGAGCGAAACTACCTTGATAGAAAATTTCATCCAAATTAAGAAAGAGGAAAAATTTCACAAGTGATGGAGAAAAGTCAAAGTCAAAAGCACCCCTAGAAGGGGGCAAAAATAATTTTCATCCCTCTCAGGGATGAAATCATAGTTAAAAGCATCTTTGGGGTGAAAATAGAAGGAAGAACATGCTTGGCATAGTCAAAGTCAAAGTCGACGCTCAAAGGAGGTGAAAATAATTTTCGCACCTCTTTGGGGCAAAATACTAGTGAAAGATGCTTTTCAAAGCATGAATGTAAAGATGACATCATCCAGGCAAAGATAAAAAGGTCAAAGTCAAAGTCTCCCCTCAGGAGGGGCAAAAATCATTTTCACCCTCCTTTGGGGTAAATTTCTAAATTTAAACATCTTGAGGTGAAAGTCTTGAAAAAAGTAGCTTTTCCTGCCAGTCGAATTCAACGTTGCTCCTGGGATGGGGTGAAAATCATTTTCACCTCCCTCACAGGAAAAATCAATTATTTTTGCCTCCCTCCTTGTAGAAGATGTTTTTTATCATTTTCGAGGTGAAATTACCCAGGAGAGAGGCGAGAGTATGTTGAGGGGCGAAACTCCCATTTTTGCCTATCATTCAAACAAGAAGATGTCATGGGGTAAAATCAATTAAAATGAAAGGTAAAATTTCAACTTTAAAGGTGAAATTCCTGATTTGTATACTGCTGCACAAAAAATAAAAAGTGACCTAATTGCAATTGGTAAGCTTCCACCAAAAATTGCCATGCCTATATTTCTTGATCCGACATAGTATTTGTATGCTAATGCATCTTCTCAGCCTTTGCCCATGTCACCCATGTATCCAATCCCTTCATGGAATCCGAGTACATCTCAAACCACGATAACGGTTTTTGTTCTTCAATTACCCTCTCTAGCCATTTCGTAGTTACCCGCTCCAGTTCCATTCCTAGCACTACCATCTCCACCTGTCCCACTTTCGTTACTAGCTCCTCTAGAAACCTCAAATTTTGATCCACAATAAAAGTGTTGAAAGAGTTGTAGTCCATGAAATTGGCCATAAGAGCGATGGGTAATGAAATCATGATGATCAAAAGGAAGCAGGCTGAAAAATATTTCCAACCTAGGATATTTTAATTGCCATCGATCACCACATGGAGCAAGCAACACTGACTAGCAAGGTTCTTGAGAGAAATTCGATGGTGCTAACAAATAAAGAAGTTGGCACATCAAACAAAGTATACTGGTGCTCTACATGCAATGATCCACATGGTGAGGAAAATTTCATGTTTCACCTGAACTATGTATATATATTGGCAAAAAGTTCCTCTTCTGGTCAAATCAACATGATCACAAAAGTCGGTCATAATTTCATGGTACCTTATAAAGAGCAAGTTTATGTCCTCACGAGAACTAGAAGAAAGCCCGTTATCGTGGACCTAGTTGAGATGGAGCCCCTAAAGGTTCCTACTAACTCAAAGGTGCAAAGTGAGAAGAAACAAGTACAAGCAAAGGTGGTTGTTCCAACATCCAAGCTCGATGCACCTATCCTATTGAAATATCTTTTAACTCCACGAGAAAAATAAAGAGAGCAAGAAAAGGCTTCAAATTCACAAGTGAGAGATGAAACAGAGGAACAGGCCAAAGAAAAGCTCAAGTACCCATCCTTGACAAAACATTAGAGGGTAGAAGCTACACAACAGTATCAGAGCAAATATGAGATTGCAAATGAAGGAAAGAAGTCTTGTTCATTCACATATAACATCATTGAAGAGCTAAAGAGGATTCCAACCAAGGTGAGTCTTTATGATGCACTGTAATTGCCTAGACAAGTGGACTTGTTGCAAGAATCGCTAAAATTTGTGAAATATAAGGAGAAGAATCCAACTTAGATAGTGTTAGCCCAAAAAATGATGACTTCTACCACTGGAAATAATAGACCACATCCTTTCTACCTATCCCTTAGGATGGAAGGCTGGATTGTGCACAATTTCATGATCGATTTAGGGGCTGCAACAACCGTCATGCCAAAGTCAGTGTGTGGTGTTATGTGTATAGAATATGTGAGGAGCAACCCTAGAATATTGTAGTTAGATGGAACCCTTGTTAAGATAGTGGGGGTCATCAAAGATATTACCATTGTATTGCACACAATTCCTTAGATTACAGTGATCCAAGAAGTAGTTGTGGTTGATCTGAAACCTTACTTCAACATGTGCCTATCATGGGAGTACTGCCAAGTTGAGAGGCTACCTTTCTCTTGACTATTCTCATTTGGAAATTCCTGTCAAAGGGGGGAGAATATAAATTTACAATGAGAAGCCTTAAAATTATCATAGAAAAAATTGAAGAGGAAGATAAACCCATGAATTCTATCAAATTGATGATTGAAGAATTGGAGTTAGACTTAATGGAAGAAGTTATGGATGAGCTTCAAATAGAAGATAAGTTTTCAATGCTCGATTTTAACACTATGATGGAGAAAAAAATTAGCTGCTACACCATTACTAATCCTGAAAAAGCCGAATCAAAGGTGTCTGATGAGGAAGATCCTATTCTTGATCAACTATAGAAGTTGTACTTTGATGGTGTAAGATGCAAGAATGGTACAGGAGCTAGAATTGTTCTAATTTATTCCTCTGGTATATAGAAGACGTACACTTATCGCTTGACCTAAAGTTGTACAAAAAATACCACTAAATATGAAACACTGTATTTGGGTTTGAAAAAGGTAGAGAAGCTCGAGATTAAAAAACTACAGATATTTGGAGATTCTGAGCTAATCATCAATCAGGTAACTAGTAAGTGTGTCTCCAAGTAACACTACTTGAAGGCATATTGAAATAAGGTATGGGATCTATTTGAGGCTTATACAACGTTGAACATCCAAGAAATCTCATGGTAGAAAAACAAACATGTTGATCTCTTAGCATCCCTTGGTGCTAATTTTTTCCCAGTAGAGCATGTGGTGAGAAAGACCAAGACTGTAAGATTAATTTATAGACCTTCAATCCTTGAAAAAAATATCCACTGGTAAGTGTTTGAAAGTGATGAGCAGATTGTTAATTTCTTGATAAGATAAGCTAGTAAGGTGGAAGAGAGAATACTTGATGAGGAATAAGTTGAGGGTTTGATCCAACTACAAAATAATCATATCCCAAAGGGGTTGATTACACTTGAGAGCCTCTTTGATTAAAATTATAGAGAAAAAAAGCACAATATCAAGGTGGAAAAAAAAGAGTATACTAAACTACATATGGTACTTAAGAAGTCGATCAAGGTCAACACTGATTGCACTTGAGAAGAGCTAGAGAAAATTAAAGACTTATGCCATGAGTACCTAGCCATTGTTTCTTAGAGTTACCAGGATTTGAAAGGCTACAATAAATATGTAATCCAAAATACCATCAAGTTGTAGGAAGGAGTAAAACCCTTCAGGAAAAAGTAGAGACCAATCAATCCCAATATTGAGACTTTAATGAAGATAGAACTACAAAAGATGCTTGAAGCTAAAATCATCTACCCAATTAAGCACTCCACCTGGGTAGCAAACCTGGTGTCTTTGAGAAAGAAGAATGGAGATATCCGCCTGAGTGTGGATTTTTGAAATTTAAACTAGGCATCTCTAAAGGATCACTATCCACTATTGTAAATTAATTATATTTTTCATGTAGTTGCTGGTGCTCAAATATTCTCTTTGTTAGACAGATTCTCCAGCTATAACCAAATTCGGGTCAAGGATGAAGACCAGTACAAAATGACGTTCACCACAAAATGGGGAACTTTTACTTGTCAGTGGATGCCATTTGGTCTCTCAAACACTGGTGCAACTTTTGAGAGTGCAATGGACATAGCTTTTGATGAGTTGTTAAATTAATTTATTATGATTTATTTGGATGACATGACTATTTTCTCTCACAATAGGGAGGAGCATAGTCTGCATCTGAGACAAGTTTTTGAAAAGTGCCAGGATTTTGGAATATCAATCAACCGAAAGAAGTCCATCTTCATGGTAAAAGAAGAAAAATTTTTAGGCCATATTATTTTAGAGGAAGCTTTGGCAATTGATCTAGCTAGAGCTGAAGCTCTCCTAAAGCTTCCATTGCTAGCTAGCAAGAAGGATTTGCAATCATTCTTCAGGTAAATAAAATTTATTCAAAATTTTGTTGTAGATTTCACCCAAATAGTAAATCCAATGATAGAACTGCTAAAAAATAATGCTGAGTTTAAATGGAATGAGCCACGGAGGTAGACATTTAAGGAAATAAAGGAGAGAATTGCTCAAGCCCTGGTACTAGTGAATCCTAATTACTCCAAATATTTTATTCTATACGTCATTGGTGAATAAGAGAGCTAAGTAGAAAGGAGATGATGAAGATGAGTGACCAATTGATTTTATGAGTCAAGTCATCCAAAAAAATGAAGAAAAATATAATTTCATTGAGAAGGAAGTATATGCGATGATGAAATCCTTAAAGAAGTTTTGATATTTTGTTTCTCAAAGCAAGACAGTAGTTTTTGTGGTCCATCCAGATGTTCAAATTTTTATCATTCAAGGAGAGCTTGAAGATAATATGACAAGATGGATCTCTAAAATCCAAGAATATGATGTTGAAATCCATCCAACCAGGCTAGTTCGAGGTCGAGCACTGTGTCAGGAGATTGCAAAAAGCATTGCATCTGAATCCATGGTTTGCCAACTTGAAGATTCAAAAAACGAAAGCAATTTCGCTAATCGCTCTGCAGGCGATCAATATTGGATAGAGGACCTTATCGAATATATATATATATATATATATATATATTATATATAATATATATATATATATATTATATATATATATATATTCAACAAGGTCCTCTATCCAATCACGATCGCCTACAAAGCGATTAGAGAAATTGCTTCCGTTTTTTGAATCTTCAAGTTGGAAAACCATGGATTCATCCAAGGGTTATATTATAAAAGGACATAACCTTTCATACCCACCCTTTATTAAATAACCATTTAATAGGTTATTAAGGATAAGTTATATATAAGATAATATTAAAATATAATTTTAGAGGATATAATAAGCTAGTAGTTAGGTTCAATACACATGTTGGATGTTGGTTAAGGTGGAAGTGTGGACACTAAAACTTTTGTGGTGAATTGTGTTAGTGTGGTGGATAATCGAGACACAAGTGGGGATATGGTGGAACTCATAAAATATGATTAACTGGTTGCATGGTAATGGCTTCTATGGCTAGCATGGGTGAAGGTAAAGAGGTGATTGATGATGTTGGTGTGGTGGGTGGTTGAATCATAGTTTAATGTGGTGTACCTTTAGGGGACCCTATAGTTTCTCTTATAGAAGGTGAAGTGAGCATATTAGAAGTAGGATGGACTTGAGAAGTGGAAACAAAAAAATTGAGAGGGATTTAAGTAGTAGGAGAAAAATAAGTGATAACTAGATAAAATTTATAAATATGGGAATAGGTGGAAGTGAATTTTATTATAACATTCAAAGTTATAGCCTTTGTTGATATGGCTCAATATTTAACTAGTGAAATATTTTTCTATATGTCGTCCTCTTCAAGTATTTATTCCTCTTCCTATGTTAGTGCATGTTCATCTAGGATCAATTCTTTTCATCTCCACCTTCTCCAAAATGGACCCAATTATATCAATTTTTTTATTAGGTGTTATTACAACATAGCCTATGTGAAGTTACAAGTGGTATAACCATCTTTCACAAGGTCTATGCATGCACTATAGGACAAAGGTATTTGTAAGTTTAATTAGAGGTTTGTTATGACTAAAATAGACTTTATATGTATTTAAATACCTATAAATTTATAAAATACAAATCGTAAAAAAATTGAGTTCTAACATGTGATATCAAAGTAGGTAGAAGGAATACTAATATCTCCCTCTAATAATTCTAAAGCTTCAACATAGAGGAGATACAAATAATGCTCTTTTTGAAAAAAAATCAAGGGTAAATAACCTTATCTGTTAGAGTATATTACATTATTTAGGTACATGTCAATGTACCACCTTGGGTACATTGTTAGATTAGGAGTTTATCTTAGGTTACTTGAGGAAGAAGTAATAAATGCACAAGTGTCAATGTGCAATGATGTAAATGTACAAGGTGTCCACTTGTACATGAGTCATAGGAAAGGTAGTTAGGAAGAGTAAGGGCCAAGCAACTTATCTTCTTATATAAAGACCCCATAGTGAATAGAAAAGTATGAAGTAGAAGTGAGATTACTATAGAGTAGTGAGTAGGTACAATGTAGTTTCCATTAGAATTTTGGAGTGTTCATTTCCTCCATTACTGTGCATTGTACTATTTTTGTATCTTTCCATTAATAGCATATTTCAGCATTCTTGCAGAATTCCATTATCTTACTTTTCTGCATATTTTACATCTTGTGATTGCTTTCTCCCATATCATACATTATCAAAAGCTAACAATGGTATCAGAGCTACGGTAGATCAGATAGGAATAGGGAGAGCCACAAGAGAGATTGAGAGGAGAGAAGCAAATCTCAGTTCTAGAATTTCTAAGATTGCATGTGGCTAGAGTCTTTCCATAGAGTTGCAAAAAAACTCATGAAAACTAGGACTCAACATTCATTCCACTAGATTGACAAATCAACTAGTGAAGATTCATCACTTAGAATTTCTTCCATTACAATCCTAATACTTTGTTGCAGGAAAAAGGAGATTCAAAGAAATTTGGGAAGCTTCCTACAGAGAGCTAGGAAGAATATCATCTTCAGAATCAATCCAACACCAGAAGCAACAATCGGAAGAAGAGGAGATTCCAAGAACCTGAGGGAAGTCTTGTTGCAGACCTACACATTGCAGAAGAAGAAAAGGCCATAGTAGCCTTATTATTGATTCAAGAGACTCCAAAGAAGAGTCCAGAAGAATATAGGATATTGGTGATCTCCATCAAAGACTACAGACAACAGATTGAAGAAATCAACCTGAAGAAGCTGAAGAGACCCATAGAAGGTCCCATTAAAGAACTCCCAGTTTTAGAAGATTGGAGGTTGGTGATCTCCATTGAAGCCTATAGATTGTAGAAGTGAAGAAGGACTAGCAAGGTCCTATTCCAGATTCTAGAAGTAACAGATTCTAGAGATCCAAGAGATCTCATTGCCAACACTTCCATAAGTAGAAGGTTGAAGGAAAGGTCTCATTGAGAAGACCAGAGAAGTTGTGAGATTGAAGACCTTGGAGAGGTCTCAAGGAGAAACAAGGAGAAGGCTTGGAGAGCCTTATTGCAGAGTTCGGAGAAGCCATTAAAGGAGTTCCTAGAAGAACTCATTGGAGAAACCCACTACCAAGGAGAAGCTCCTGATAGTGAAGAAATTGGGACAATTATCGCCATCCGACAACAAGCCCAAAGGAGAAGGATTTGGCAAGTAGTTTGCCAAATTTCAGAGGAGACTAGTGAAGACCTCAAGACTTTCATATTCTTGAGAAGAAGGCCCTATTTGAAGTCAGAATTCAACAAGGAGGTTGAAGGAGAACACAGATAGAAGAAGCCTACCAAATCCAAGATATTTAGAGATTGCCTTTCATAGCTAAGAAGGCACATTTCGGAGATAGGGGTTTGCTGAATCTACAGCAAAATATTGAAGGGGTTCTTGAAGGAAATATCAACTATGATTTGGAAAAATTCCCTACCAAATTTATGAGATTAAATGATAACCTTTTAGTGGATCATTATCTAAAAAAAGAAACATTACTAGCTACAAAACTTCAGATTTCCAGGGTACATCCCAAAGGAGAAGTTGAAGTCATCTACTACAGTTTCAAGGCAGCAAGCTAGAAGGTTTCATAGCTATGATTTAGGGGGGTTAGAGAGCTGTTCCAGAAGGCAGCTGCCATTCATCAGACTAAAGGCAGCAACTTGGTGAATCAAATCACCAAGACATCCATCATCTTCAGAGGTCGTTAAAGGTAAGCAACTTAGGTGCAAAGGGTTCATTACTTGAACACTTATATTCAGTTCATTACTTAGCTTCATTAAGCACCTTATTAGAATTCAGAAGTTGCAAGGGAAAGTTACATTTTAAAGTCTTCAAGGGAAGTGCAGAAGATAGTTTTTGTTAAGGGTTATTACCTGCACATTAAAATAGGAGTTAGATATATTTCGAAAGAAAGAAAAATATCATCTTCCTATTATCTAGTTACAGAAAAGAAGACTACATTAAGTTGCAGAGATTACAGTACATTTAAGAGTTCTTTAAGAGTTATCATTAGTGCATATTCCAAGTTACTTTGAAGGAGCAATAAGGTGAAACTACTATTGCACTATTCTAGATTATCTAACTTACTACTCTTAAAGATTATTATGTGCATTGGTTGTTAACTTAAGGTGTAAACCAAAGAGCACAAAATCTGCTTATATCAAAGTGTCTAGAGACACTATTTGGTGCACAAAACCTGCAATCTATTGTGGCCTAGAGAAGCCACCTTACAGGTTAATATTCCTCCAAGGAGTGGAGAAGAAAGCCACCTCATCAAGAGCAAAAAGAAAGCTTGCAAGAAGGAGATTGGAAGATCTCAAAAATAGGTGCAAATTCAAATATTCTATTGTAAAAGTATTTACATTAGTTTCTTGCACCATTAGAAGGACAAGCTTGAGCATCTTAAGGACACTCCAACAGCTTGCAAGACTCATTACAAAGTGATCAAGAAAAGCAGCACTATTCGAGCAAGGTAGAGAGCCAACAAAGGGCTCATATTGAGGTGTATAAAGACACCATCTTCGACCTTTCATCAAGCGTCCACAACAGCATACACCTACAACATCAAAAGCCAACATAAGGAGCTCATTATCCACGTAAGAGGGATAACATATCAAGGTCTACACTAAGTGCCTATCATCTATTGCATTCCAACGCAGCACTAAGGACAGCTCATTACAACAGAGAAGAAAGATTTAGCATAAACGGAAGGGCAGATTACCAAGGAAGAATTACCAGCTAGAAGAGCACCATATAGCCATCATCGAAGTGCCATCGAACTGGAGCTAACTTTCAGCAAGGAGAATAGCATCATTGAATACCCAAGAGAAGCATTGAAGAAAAGATATGAACAACTTGCATTAGCTGGAGAATATATCATAAGGTATAAAAGAACATTGAGGAAAGTTTCTCATGCAAAAAGTGCCACTTGCCACATTGAAAAAACTTTGAATAGAGTACACCCATCTTGTAGCCCAGCTAAGGTAAAATCATGTATAAAGGAGGAATATCGCCATTCTTGGAGCATTGAGAAAATCATTTAGAAGAGCATATTCATCATGAGCTTATAAATCATCATTAGGAGCATTGAAAGAATCTTGATAGTGTTATCCAAGCACATAAGCCATGCAAGTGTCATCCTAAGAAGCATTGAAGTCACACAAGTTTTACCCAAGAACAAAAGCCATGTGAGGTTCAACTCAAAGGAACATTGAAGCTACTTAAGCACTCCAAACCTATAGGAGACGACGAAAGTAATAGCACGCAGTAAAGTAACAGCACATAGTGAAGCACGATAGAAAAGCAAGGTGACCAACAAAGCACCTCAAATAAAGTCAAGGACTATCATAAATTAGCACTATCAAAGATGAGCATTGAATGCTCAAATTGCAAGGTGAACATCAACACCGTTAGAAGATTGAAGGCCATCAATGAAATAAAGAATTAAATTATTGTATTTCAAGGATTAAATCACCTCCATTCTAAAAGACAAGATCAATATCATCGATTAAGATAAGAGCATTGACTACTCATCAATATCCGAATTCAGAAGCTCATTCACCATACTTCAAAGGGAGGTAAAATTTCTATATCAATTAGTTTTTGCTTTCCTTAATTCAGGAGTTATAAGGTGCATACTATAAGGTTGAAAGATAATTATTATTACATTGATATATCAACCTTGGAAACTAAAGAAAGCAATTTTGGTAAAGGTAGAAGATATCATAAAATTGCTTGATATACAAACACTAAGATATTTGCAAATAACTAAGTAGGAGGTATAAGGTTTTCAACCTAGATAAATTGATTTGCAAATATTACTATTATTTTCTAATATTCCAAATTAGGGAGGTATAAGGTATCCTACATCAAACCTTAGCATATTGGAATTTAGAAAATTGAATTATTGAAGGTAGAAGAAGGAAGTTCATTAAGCATCATTAAGAGTTGGAATTAATTGGTTACATTTGTCTCATACTCACATTAAAGGGACAAAATAAATCCAACCATATTGAACTTCAAATTAATAAGTGCATAGTTCATTAGGAGAGATAAGGTGAAATAGGAGTTGATTATTGTTATTTACAAAATATTACAAAATCAACCAAAAGGTGAACTATTACTTACTAAGCACTTTATCAACGCCAACCAGGCACCCACCAAATTCATAGCATACATATAACCAGGGAGTCATAAGGTAGACCACATCAAAGGTTCCATCTCCAAAACTCTAAGGAATAATAAGGAATACTACCTCAAGGGCATTCAAGAAGAAATATGGATGAAATATTAAGAAATGCTTTCAATAACGAAGAACTATTTCATGAAGTGGAATTTTACTCCCAAAACTTAATAGATACCCTTGAAGGATACAAGTATCTATCTACTAGCAATAAAAATAGATTCTCATTATTTCTTAAAGAGGCAAAAGAAGGAGGCTTTACAGCATTAATTGGCTATCTTCATGAAGTCCTCTTCAGAGCTTGGTGGAATAAACAAAAATTAGTTATATTCACATCAAGAGATGGTTTGATGATTTATCTATCATTAATTGTTTTTGTACTTGCTCAACACATGAAGCAAACTAGCAATACAAATCAATATTATTGTGATGATAGACTAACTTGTCATGAAACAGAGATTCCACTAGTACCAATGCAGAATCGTAGAAGGAGGAAGAGGAAGAAAAGGCATACTAGGAGAGAACATAGCAAAGAAAATATAAATAGAGAAGAAACCACAAAGACTGAACCAAATGGACATATTCAAATTGAAAAATTAGAAGAACCCTCAGCTACAGCTTTCTTTGCCTTTTATGAAAACACTAACTACTTGCTTGAACAAGACATATACAGCAAAGGACAAGAACTCAAACTCCAATACCAGATAGAAGATCCATATTGAAGACTAAAGTCTTCAATACCCAAATAATGTAATACAGGGGGGTGTTAGAGTATATTACATTATTTAGGTACATGTCAATGTACCACCTTGGGTACATTGTTAGATTAGGAGTTTATCTTAGGTTACTTGAGGAAGAAGTAATAAATGCACAAGTGTCAATGTGCAATGATGTAAATGTACAAGTTGTCCACTTGTACAAGAGTCATAGGAAAGGTAGTTAGGAAGAGTAAGGGCCAAGTAACTTATCTTCTTATATAAAGGCCTCATAGTGAATAGAAAGGAGAAGCAGATGTGAGATTACTATAGAGTAGTGAGTAGGTACAATGTAGTTTCCATTAGAGTTCTGGAGTGTTCATTTCCTCCATTACTGTGCATTGTACTATTTTCATATCTTTCCATTAATAACATATTTCAGCATTATTGCAGAATTTCATTATCTTACTTTTCTACATATTTTACATCTTGTGATTGATTTCTCCCATATCATACATTATCAAAAGCTAACACTATCAAAGGATTGATTATATTAACTTCTAAAAAAGAGGTAATCATCTAATCTATGAATAAAATTCCATGAAGATTTTGCTTAAAATAAATAAATTTCTACTAAGGATAAATCACAATGAAAGAAGCAATCTTAGGATAAGAAATTTTAAAGAATATTAGCTTAAAGAAAAAAATTATGCCATAACATATTAAAGGTGTTCAAAACATCTAAGCATTAGTATCACCATACATATAGCAAGCAAAATAGAAAGCACCAAAAGTGCTACAAATATGAGAAGAAATTGGGTCATAAATTCCTTTTACAAAATCATTTACTCTTTTAAAGACACTAAAGAAACCATTAAAATATCCTAAAAAGGATTGCATAAAAAGGCATTATTGTCAAAATAAAGAATTTCATAACTAAATATATTCTTGAAAAGTAGCCAAAATCATAATCTCTTCACCAAGAACAAACATATGATTTTAGAAATTGTAGGTATACACCATTCAAGAATGTCAAGTAAAATGAAAAAATAAAGGAAAATACTAGTCCAAGAAAGGCAACAAAGGCATGAGGCATATACCGAGAGGAAAAAACATTACATTCCAAAGGAATGTAAAAAATATATGAGCAAACAAGAAGAAGATAAAAGCACTTTGTTAAGGATTAATCAATTCACGAAGAAGGAGAACATGAATTGGAGCTTATTAAATCAATGTTTTAATAATAGAACAATCGTTAGACTACACTAAAGTGTAAAGTTCACATGATTTTAATATTCATAAATATCCAAGGTTGACAATTATGAATGACCAAGATTCAATAAAACATCATGTGGAAAACAAGAAGTTCAAACTTATATATAGCAAAAGGATCTAGTTTTCTAAGAGCAAAAAAAGTATCTAATTGATCATCCTCCTCATACAAAGTGCACCACCATTATGTCCTAGGATAAGCTAGAAATATCTCACAAGCAAGAAAACATGCTTAAGTAGTTTTGAGTAGGATATCACTATTGCTATAAGCATATCATTGAACATTCAAGAAGATCAACATATTGAAGATTTAAAATTGTTAAAAGAACGAGGATCGAGTTTTTATAGTTGCAAATGTATTTATAATTTGTGGACAAAAATATAATAGAAAATTGTATGACTTCTCAAATTTTCCTTCTCAAGAGTTTTATAAGGAGATAAAATTATCAAATTTAGCTTCACCATAGGGAAATACCAAGAATTTCATCCACATTCATGTGTTGAATCCTACAAATGTTTCAAAATCAAACCTCCTACAAAGAGAGAATGGAGTTAGAATAAGACATGAATTTTTGAAGAAGTATGTGTGTAGCAATCTAGATTTAGCAATTGAGAAAGTGAAGGAAAGGTATTTTAACTAGTGAGAAGACTCATCAAATACGAGCATTACACATGGTGCACCATCTCTACATCACCTAAATATCTACAACATTCAAAGGAAAAATGCATTGTCATTAAAAAGAGCATCAATCATATTTTATTTAGCATAGCACTATTATTATTAATACCTGCAAAGGAGTTAATCTCTTCCAAATCAAAGAACATATACTCAACCCAAAATCACATGCACAAAGCAACACATAAATATCTCCGATCAAATCTAATGAATTAATTATCCCATGTTGGTAAGTGGAAAGATATTTATAAGTAAATAAATTATATATTTTATCCTTATTAAATTTCAAAATACTTATAAAATTTTAGAAGAAATTGGAATATTTTGAAGAATATTCCTTGGAAAGATTCAAGTGTAGAAGGAAAGATTAATTTTTTTTGATTTGAAGCAACTACCAAAACATGAATGTAGACTTACATAAACTCGTTGCAAATAATTTTTTGAGGCTGATTCAATAAAAGGATTTTTTTTAAATTTTTTGAAATTTTACTATGGATAGTGGAGCACCAAAGTTCTTGTTGCCTAATTCCCAACTATTAAGGGGGAATAACTATGTTGCCTGGAAGACCAAACTTAGAACACAACTCAAGTTTGAAGAAGTATGGCAAGTTGTAGATGGAACTATTACCCATATTGAAGAAGAAAATGAAGATCAAATAAAGTTCGACAAGGAATATAGAAAGGTAAGGTTAATCATCATGTTTGGAATAGCAAATGAAGTACAAGAATATATTCAAGATTCAACCACGGCCAAAGATGCATGGGAGAAGCTATAAATAATATTTGAAGAAAATAATCAAAATAAAATTCTATTTCTCTAGAGCTAACTCCATTTCTTGAAGATGAAGAGTGGAGAGAAACTAGAATCTTTCATGAGGAGAATTGTTGAATTACAAGCATCATTACAAGCATTGGAAAACTAGGTATCTGACAAAATATTAGTTTCAATTATTTTGAGATCTCTCCCATAAAAATATGTTGTTTTGTGACAACATTAAATATCAATAAAAAACACCAAGCTTTAAAAATATGGTGAACCTACTTCAAAAAGTTGAGGCCTCACATATAACATATTAAGAAAAAATTACTTCTTATATAGAAAAAGAGAAACCATTCAAAGGAGTCATAAGACCTCCATAGTGAAACAACTCTCGAGGATATCAAAATTAGAGAAATGATTCTCAAAGAAGTATATTTTGCACACAATAGATGTGTTAACTTTATGATAGAAATAATCACATATTGAAGGATTGTTGGCATAATTCATTTAAAAATGGATCTCCTTCATGAGATATGAACCAATAGCAAGATAGGTCATCTTCAAACAAGCAAAATCAAATTTGGAGAAAGGCACATCAAAATAATGTAGTTAAGGAAAATCAAGTTAAAAAAGAAGAAGAAGAAAATGTGTTTATTGCACAAGCACAACTAATACAAGATAGTAATGTTTGGTATGAGTCAAGAAATTTGGATCCATTCAAATCATCCAAATTTTTATACAAGAAATATTACATCAGTTGATCACTCCAAGCCAAGGAATCAATAGGAAGGAACACTACCAAGATACAAAGGCAACCATTACAAGCACAAGCCATGGGATACCTATAAGGCCAAGAAGTTCATTACCTTATATAATGAAGATGGTATATTCAAAGTTAATTATTTTCCACTCATTTTCCCAAGTACAGAGAAAAACATTTATAGGATGAATGACCTATTGTGAAAAGAGCTTTGAAGAAGCATGGCATAACTTGCAAAATTGATCTTGTTAAAAGAATATTATCTATTTTTATAACTCAAACAAGAGATCCATACATCATTATCAAATCCTAGGATCTCATAAAACTCTTTTCAAGGAGTGTACCAACACTACAAGCAATCAATATACTAAATGATAAGATGCATTATGATATCATCAATATTGACAACATAATATGAGATAAAGGGAGATTTGTTAGACAGCGTCAGAATTTTTGGGCCCTATGGTTTAAATTTAAAGGTTATAGAGAACTTTATGGGTTGCTACATTATTGTTCAAGGAATAATTGTGGCAACTATGGGATCATTCAAAGGGCTGAAACAAGTACATAAAATTGCTAAAGATTGCATTCAAAATATACATCCTATTTATCATATCAAAGAACTTATGATAAAAGGAGAACTTGCAAAGAATATAGGATTTGATCACAATGAAAAAATGAAAAGTAGAAGTTAAAGCAGTAGAATAAGCCTTATGTAACCTTCTTCCCATCATATGCAAGATAAAAATTGGTGACCAATCAATTTAATAATTGACATTGGATGCATGGTAGCACATACTTCACTTGAAGATATTGAAGGAGGCACATAATTCATGCATTGAATTCTATAAGTATTAGAAAATATTGAATAAGTATTTATAATAAATATGTTTTTGGAGTGCATGATCAATGGAACCTAACACTTCTAAGTATTTTAGTATATAGTCTACATTGAGGGGGAGAATTTCTCTCTCAAATTCCAACATCACCCTAGAACATTTCATTGTCATAAGCTTATATAGAGCTATAATTATGATGTAGTAAGAGGGGGTATGTTAGGAGTTATTAAATTATAGCCCTTTTAAAATGGCAAGACATATAACCAATATTCACGAGGTCTATGCATGCACTATAGGATAGAGGTAGTTGTAAGCTTAAAAAGAGGCTAGTTATACCTAAAATAGGCATTTTATGTATTTAAATACCTATCACTTCATAATATAAATAATCAAAGAATTGAATTCTTACATATCTATTGTACCATATATTTAATGGTGTTGTTGATGAGTGCAATTTTTGACAAAGAAACAACAATAATTGTAATATCAGGTCCTCTTGGTGCATTGGCTTTAGTTCCTAAACTTTTAACCCCTTCTAAAATTTTCTATCCCACACACACATCAAAACACCCTTGAAAAATGGGATATACTATAATGCTTGTTTTATATCTCATATTTTGTTAGACTAAATTTTGTTTTATTGTGTTCCCTTGATTCTTGAGATATTTCCTTGTGTTATGATCTATTTTATACTCAAGATCAAAATTAGCCTTTTTCTCCATGTTGGGATAGGATGCATACTGTAGAGGAGGCTTATCACATGATTGTATTAGATTATAGTCATACCCATGTGGGTTCTCCATTTTATCCATTATTGTATCTTCATCCAAGTTGGATTTCTTTTTCACCATGTGCCTTCTTTCATTGGTGTAGAAGATATTGATTCCACATGCCCATAGCTCATTTAAAAAAATAGTTCAAGGTTGTAAGACCAAATATATTTTGGTAGTCATCCCTAAATTTTTTAACATGTTATTTATGATAAGGTGGTATCCCCTCATATTTAGTGTTATTTCCATGATTTCCTTATTGGTCTCATAGAATGTGGTTTTCTTCTACTCATTAAAATACTCCTAGTCTACATAGCCCAATTATCATACATATTCCGAGTTGAACACGTAGTTAGGTACAAATGTAGGTAATTCATAAGCATACTAGAGAATATAAATATCACAATAAATTTTTATGTTTTTATAAGTAGAAATCACCATTAGGCATATCCTTGGACCTAAGTAGATTGTGACACTCTTTTGCCAATGTAGGTATATTGTGTTCAACCCCTTTATTATAGGATAATATACCATATTCTAGAAGTCATAGATTACTTTCTAATATACTTTGTAGGGCATATCCATGTATTCACAGTGGTGAAGAGCTTATTTTCATATCTAGTTTGTTTTAGTTATAGCTTTAGGAAATAGTATTTTTTGTTCAGTATTAAGCATATAAGATAAGATGCATAGTTGAATTGTCTCATCTACTTGAAGTTCTTAAGCTACTTATTCACTAAATTAGATATGTACTTGGTGCAAGACATCATTTTATAATGCCCTACATAATTATCTATTACATGTAACAAAATACATACTTCTCTCTATTTAATTCATCTTATATTTATTCCAACGTCATTACTATGTCTAGTAACACTATTTGTATGTCTTTCTTATATTGCTTAATTTTGAGTGGTAGCTCAAATTTATGTGCATATTAGGGTTTCTTGAGTTGACTAGAAAATAAACTCCTCCACTTAATGTAGTTAATATTGTTATAGTATTCAATTTGAGCCCATGGGTTATAGGTGATCCAATGTGTCAAGTTGTCCTTTGTGTTTATCATCTTCCTTATTTCATATATTTTGATGAATGTCGGAAACACATCCTAAGCCTATGTAAATACAATATGGTGGTCTTTATCATGTTTATTTATTCACCTCTCCACTATTTATGGGTGATCACAAACTTAAGGAACTATATTCATGACCAACCTAGATGTCTACATTCTACTTATGCTCCAAGAGTTTGTTCTAGGTCCCATATTAAAGCATATGACTACTTCTTTTTGAACTTGAATGAGGAAGTGTTTTAATTGTAAGGGTCACCATACATAGCTTCTAACTTCTTATCTTCTTAAGGGTATTTTTGCTTTTGGTCCTGATATGCCTACCTATTCTATTTACTTTTCTGGGCCTATTGGGACCATTGTGGTAGTTTATGGAGGACTCACAGGAGTTTACTCTGTTATTATCACATTACTCATAACTTCATCAGTGTCCATTTTGCTCATGGATTTTTTTCTCAAGTTTTTTGCTAAATATTGATAAAAAATATATTTTTTTTGTTTGGGCTCTCTGTTAGAGGAGAAAATTACCAAAATAGAAAGTAGTGATTCACCACTTTGTCACCTAGGTAATTTTTTCTATTTTTTTGGAAGAACAAATCCACTAAATCAAAAATTGTAATTATCTAGTTCTAGACATAATAAAATATTCCAATGGAGATTCAATGATCGGCTCACTATTAAGACAAACCACGGTTTAGGCTATAAACTTCCATAAATAGAGGGGTTAGTTTTGAATTTTGTGGCCTTTTCAAAGGCTAGACATAGGGGATCGATAGGTGATGAAGCTAATTCGATCAAGGTCTATGGGGAGTACAAATCCAATGGTAGGTGTAATTGTGGTGAATGAATTAGTACCAAACAAATCTATGGGTTTGTGGTGTTCCTTATATAGAGTCAAATTTCCCCTTGAGACTTCTTTTGCTTACAAAATATTCAAGGATTCCTTATGCACTTTCTCTCTATCCATAGTGAAAGTAAACTTTTCTTTCCCTAGTTCTACTCTATAACTTACTATCTTCATCATGAAAAAAATTAAAGAGGGATAATCCCCCTTACCCCTATACAAATGGAAATTATCTCCTTTAAATCATTAATTTACACTCAAATAGCAATTCACTACTTTTAGAAAGTAGCAATTCACTCTTTTTATTTTTTCTCCTACTTGGATGTGTGTTTGGAATCCATTGGATGATTGGTAGGGAATTTTTAGTGAATCACTAATTTTATGAATCTTAAATCCTAAACTTAGTGATTAACTAATTTACTTTTTGGAAAAACATCATTTTTGAACTCAACCAATTTTTTAAAAACTTTTGTATAGTTTTTGAGAAAAGGAGAAAAGAAGAGGGATGCATAAGTATTTTTTTCAAGGTTTTCATCCAAATTGAGAAGGAATTAATTTTTCCTTATTTTATAATTTTTTATTCTTTTATATTTTTGTATATTTAAATCTATTTTTACTTTTATTTGGAAAGTAAAAATGTAAGTGGAAAATAGAGATATGATAAAAAACAAGAAATATTATGAGTGTGTTATTAATGACCTCTTTGGTTCTTTAGAAAGGCCTTAGGTTCTACCCATTGAATGATATTGATAGTATTCTTCCATAAATTTTTGTTAGTCTATAGATGTTAGATCATTTGAATTTATTAATTTTGTATGGCCTAGAACAAAGGGAGTCAAATTTCACATGTTTCCTAGGTTTGGATTTGTCTTTGTCTCATTTGAATATAAGGTCTTCTTCCTTGAACTCTATATCCATTTTACTTTTATAAAATTAACTCTTGACTACCAATTTGTGTTGAAAAATCCTCTTGAAGTCTCTCTCTTTATCCTCTTCCAATGATAGTAACATATTTTGATGTTCTTACATTGGATCAACATCAGTATCTTCAAGCTCTAATTAAAACATTTGGAGAGAAGTAAGCTCTCAATTTATTGGTAGAACTACTTGCATGTCAAAAATAATTTTGTAAGGAGATGAATTTGTGGAAGTCTTAGGAGCTACTATAATTTTCCATGAATCTCTTCATAATTTTTATATGCCAATATTTCTTAGATTCAATGATCATCCTCTTTAATATCTTGAAGATGTTTTTATTGGTGAATTATGCTAGGTTATTACCTTGAGGGTAGTTGGAAGAGGTCTTTAAGATAAATCCATGTTCAAGAAAAAATCACATTATCTTGTACCTCATAAAAATTGTGGTATTATCAATTAATACTATTGAATAGGTCCTATGCATGGTAATAATATTTTCCAAGAGTTGGATGACAACTTCTTGATTTATCAACTTAACTAGAACTAGTTTGGTCCATCTACTGAAGTAGTTTGTCATAATTAAAATCCATGCATGTGCTACACTTGATAAGGGACCAATATTCCCAATGAGATACAAACCCCATTTCCAAAATGGTTCTAGGATAATTGTAGGTCTTAGAGGTATTGAAGATTTCCTTCTTTTGCCTATGAACATACAATAGGCTTTGCAACCCTTCATCCATTAAAAATAATTAGAAAAATAGTGGGCTAGTAATGCCTTACCCTTAAAATATTTTAGATCATTGTTTTTGTTGAGTAGTGATAATCTTCATCATGGTATTCCTTGATCAAAGCTTGTATTCTTTATTCATCCATGCATCTCAACAATACCCCATTGTGTCCTTTGTAGAAATTAATGTTATTTACCTAGTTAAGTGAGTTTTTTAAAATTAAAAATTAGGTCCTTTCTTTCGATGTCAAAATTTCTAGGATTTGTCCCATAAATATGCATCTTTTTATATCACCCATTCATCCTCTCTATTCATATAATTTGACTTCTTCCCCATGTTCTACCTATTATTTTGGGATAGATATGGAAAGGTTCTCATATAATGCTTATCCTTTTAATAATTTTGTTGGTTTAATATCTATATTGAAATCTTGAATTTTATTTATTCAGCCTTATCTCTTTTCCCATAGATTGTTGTATAACATGATGGACCTCACATCGATATCGACTAAAAATATGGTGGTATTGGTTTGGGATAAATAATACATTAACTTTATAAGGGAATTTATCATATAAATAAATGTATTACTATGAAGGTGTATTGTGCCTCATAATTATGAAGTATTTTATTCATGAAGATTGGATGCTTCTCTTTATTTTCATAATTTTGGGTTAGCATTAAAATAAAACAATAACACCTTAATTATTTCCAAAGACATATAGTATAAAATTCCAAGATAAATCTAGATTTATTACAATATATGTTTTAATGATCACATCCTTGATGTCGTAAAATGCTTATTTTATCAATTTTGTCCAAGTGAAAGTGACATCCTTCAACATATTGGTAAGGACCCTAATTAGCTATGTAAATTTAATTATAAATTTCACCACAAATTGAATTTTCCCAAGAAATATTTAATACCTTTGATTAATGAGGGTAGCAATAGTTCATGGATCACCTTAATAAGATTGGAGTTGATTGCAAGACATTATTTTGATGCTACATGTCCCAAGAACTTTCCTTATTTAAACATGAAGATTATTTTTATGGTTTAATAAATTCTATACTCCCTACACCATTTAAAAACTAACTCTAGGTGTTGTATGTGTTTATTTCTTTCTTTTGAGAATATTTTTAGGTCATGTATGAGTATAATTTTATCAATCAACCTTTAAAACATAATATTTATAACCCTTTATAAAGTGTCCTCTACATAAAATAATTGAAAGACATCAAGGTTTCCATTTTATGGTGAATGTTGTTTTATGTTGTTTTTCATCTTTGACCTAGATATGATTGTGTCTAGGGAAAACTATCACATTTTATAATATTTGATCCATTTATAGTGGTAGATAATGATCCTTTAGAATTTCTTGGTTCAAATTTGTAGAACCAACACATAGTTAAATATCTCCATTTTATTGTATATCAAGACTAGATTTGCTACCCGCATAAAATATTTGATAGGAAAAATGATTCATGCTTCTAGCAACTTCAAAAACTTCTTTATCATTGCTTCAATTTTTGGATTAAAAAGATTCTATTTTTTAAGGTGCAGTTTTACTCTAGGTTCAAGTTCAATAGTATGTTTAATGGTGCTCCAATTATAGACCTTCAAGTCTTCATACATCTAGGTAAAGGTATCCTCATTTTTCTCTTCCAACTCCTTGAATAGATGGATTTATTCTTCAATACACTCCAATACCATGAGAATTTTTTTACACTCTATAATACCAATGGGATGATAAGAGGACATATTCACTTTTATACTTTCCTTCTTAGTATTGTCATTTAGGTTAAACAACATTTCTACCATGATTAGTCCCTTAGGAAACTAGTTGGTTTTTAACTAAATTACCCCATCCTTGATGTCATCCCCATATGCATTTTTCGCTTATATATTTTGATATTAATTGATTAGAATTAATAATCAATTTTGAACGCTTTCTAGTAATTTGTATTATTGGGGCCAACTTAGGTTGATTCCACATGTTAGTATTAGGATCAAATGTGGTGGCTAGAGAGGCTAGTTCATCCATCTTCACATTTAGTTCCTTAGGTATTTATTTGAACTCATAGGTAATGAATCCTTTCAATAGATCCCACACTACATGTTTATAGGAATTATATATATTGGTAGCACATATTGGATTAACTTTGTTTATCACTATTTTAGACTCATCAAATATTATTAGGTTTTTAACATGCAATTTTTTATTTTTTTCAATCTAATGCATAATGCTTCACATTCCAAAGTATTATTTGTATAATTAAATAATAGTCTTCAAATAATTCTTGATATGCACGTCATCACCTAGTCTCTTCCTTGTTCATATGCCATCAAAATACAATGTCTAAATGCCCTTTGAACCTTGAGCCTGTTTGCTAGTTAAAGTTGGAATTATGGCATGTTATTTAGGCATTAGATAATTCCTAAGATTATTTTCTTCATAGGCTATTTGTAATCCTTCATACTATTTTAATTTACTCTAATGATCATATCTAATTAAAAAAAATTTCCTCCATTAAATTCATCTATAAAGTGATGAAGGTCATTCTAATTAACAACCCTCTCATCATAAAGCTTGTGCAAGAGATAGTTATATTAGTATTGTTTTTGTCATAATGATATTTCCATATCTATGTGTCTTCATATGTCTATAACCCATGGCTATGTACCTATATCTTGACAATTTTTGTATCCACTCTCATAACAAGAACATACCAAAATAAGGGGGAAGGACAATGATAATAACTTCTCAAATTTTGACTAGATTTGGATATTTTAGTATATCATTACTAGATCTTTGAGTACCTCTATTTCATTAAACCTATTTTTATCCATTTGAATGCGGTTTCTAATAGTCTTTGTGTAAGACAATCTCATTTCTTCACACAGATTTTGGCATCATAGTCATAAAGCCCTTGAATATACAATTCAACTTTATAGCAGATAGTTATTTATTTTTTGGGTGACTTAAAATGGTGGTGGATTCAAATTTTGGATTTAAGAGTATTTAATATATATATTATAGTAACTTGAATATCAAATAGTTCTTTTATTATAAATTTGTGTTGCTCTATTGTATTAGAATGCATCTACTACTCTACAATTGTTTTCACATTGGCATAGTTTATATCATACTCTTTGAGAGCTTTTTGGAATATATGTATTTGCTCTAAAAAGGTTGATTCTTCTAGCATATTTACCTTGGTATTTTTCTTATTTCTTCAACAATTTTGAACCTAAATTCTATAGTCCTAATTTTCACTATATGCAATGAACTTGTATTATCACTTTGTAATTGTGCACCCTTCACTGGTCAAGGAAGGATATCTTAGGCAATATTTAGTTTTCTTATGCAACTTATCATTCTAGTGATGGTTTCATATTTTTTATTTTTGATCTTATTTTCCTAAGAAGAATTAGTTGTTGGGATGATGGTTGGTATATTTTCTTCACATTCCTTTAGTGTAGCATATTGACCGCATGTTATTGCCCTTTATATTTCAAATGCAAAAGTGGATAGCCCTTCTCAACACTATTTTGTTTGTGCCTATATTAGATTATTCTTATGATTCTTCTTGTGGGGCTCCTAGTTATTTGATATTTGACTTTATTTTCCTTCTAGTTCTAAACTCTTATTTTTATTGGTGAATGAATTTATCCTCAAAGGAAAATCATCATTATCTTGAAGAATTTCAAAATTAACAAATTGTATTTTATTCATATTAGACATAGATTAAACCAATCATTGATTCACCCTATTTTGATCCATCATAATAGGTGGTTTATACATTAGTATATTTATTGTGGATGGTTGGTTTGCAATGACCGCCACTTGAACCATTATTATGGCTTGCTACACTTGATATTGTTAATTGTATTTCTCTATTTATATATTATTTGTAGCTATAGGTAATTCCACTAGATTGTGCATGACATTAAAGTAAAGGCTCACAAAGTTTTGAATTTTAAATTTATATTGACCATATTTTTATACCTTATTGATTGTTTGATTCATAGTTTGATAGAGAACTTGATCTTTGTAAGATAGGAAGTCTTTTACTACTAAAAATTCCCTAACTATGGAAACCTATCATTTCGATTTTTTTCATATTAGTAGGATTCACTATAATATTCATAATTTTCCTTAATTCATTCACCTGATCTTATCCATCATTCAAATTTTGAGATGAAGATATAGTATCTACATTATTATATTTTAGTGGGGCTCATAGAACCAATAGTTGAGGTTGGAAAGTGACAAAGGCTAGAGTTCTTTGCCCAAGAAAATTTATGATGTATGAGATATTTTCTTGTGGATAAGTAGGTGCACTTGGAGATAATTGGGTTATTTGAGTATTCAAGATCAATGTTACACCCTTGTATCTACAAATTTTGAGCTTGGGCTATGTGTGTTGCATAGGCCGTAAGAAGTACAAGTGGTAGTTTTCTAACATGGATAAAAACAAATTTTCCATTGGCTACTTATTCAAAATCCCCAATCAAAGTGAAATGGTTGTCATTACAAACCATCAGTGCTAAATTTGATTATAACCCCTTTATAGAATAGGGAAAATATTGATGATAAAATGGCAATTTTTTAAAAGGAATCAAATATAAATTTAGAATCATAATCATGAATATTTTCATAAGGATGCCTATGCATGTCATTTAGCTAAAAAAGAACTAAATAAGTATTTTATCAAATTGCCAAACCTCTTCATGAATTGTTCAATAAAGGAATTCTAGTTGAAAACTAAATTATCTAGCAGGATACTCTATCATAATGTTGCCTTATACCTTAATAAATATATAAGTAACCACACCATAATATGTTCTTATTGGATTTAATGTACTTATTTCATTATGGATAGTTTATTGAGGTGGTCCAAAGTGGTCTTGATTCCATTAAAATCAAAGGTAGCTAATGACTTTATTGTGATAATTGGAAAAATAAAATAGATTATCAAGCTTAGAGGGACTTTATATATCTAATTAGGTAGCTAATTTTGGGGCCTTATCAAGATTGAAGATTGGTACCTATAATTTTAGGGATCCTATTCATATTATATTTATGGTGGATATTACATTTTACCTAGAGGTAGGACCATGTACATCAAAGGCTATGGTACATACTAAACCATTAGTTATTGTGGAACACCTTGGATATTAGGTGGAGCTACATGATTTTAAGGTATGAATGGAAAATTTGTATTTTGTGTAAATTTTAGATTGGGATATGCTTGGGGATTAGAATTTTGAAAAGCTTGTTGATGCAATGGATTTTATAAGCTATACCAAGGAATTTGTTGATTTGGAAGGGTGATGGACTTCAAAAAATATTTTGGAGGTTAGTTTATTAGATACAATGGTTAATCTAGAGTAGTAATCTAAATCCTATGTATCCCTAGTTAACTAGGCTAAATTTTCTAATTCTATGTAATATTATGGCTTGGTAATGGTGGGATTAACAATCCTAAAATAGTGCTAACATTGGATTGGTTAGATCTTATTAATTTTAGGATGTGGGATGATCTAAAGAAGCTTATATGATTACTTATTGGCTAGGTATAAGAGGATAACTAATGTTAATTTGAGGATTTCCTTAAGAATTTAATGTTATCTATGATTGACTTATCCCCACTTGCAAAGTATCAGTGCTTTGGGAAGTGGATGTGTTATAAAATTGACCATCCAAGATCCTTGATTGGTTGGTTGATTGTGATGTAGCAAGTAACACATGATATGTAAGGCATACCAAGTAAAGGATTTATGATTATACTATGAACATGAGGGCTATTGGAAGACAAAACCTAAGTAGGACTAGGTAAGGTGATATTATACACAATGAGATCACTAATGAGAAATACATTTATTGACTAGAAAGGAGGAATAGGTGGTGAAAAAGTGATAGAAGGATTCTGATATTGGTCAATATAAATTAGGGTCTCCATGTATTGCTTCCCTTTTAATGGAGTTGGATCTTGTTCATCGGATTTCATATCTACATGACATGCATTGGCTTCTTCCACTTATTATATTCTTTCATAAGGGATGAGTTTGAATGGTTAAAATTATTTGTTGGACTCTTGAGCCTTTGAAATTATATTCATTAGCTTTTATAAGATCACATTCATTATTATATCAATAAAAAATTGCTCAGAAAGCTATGGAATCATTACTTTTGAGAATGATGATTTGCTTGGGAATCAAATTCAAAAAATTATAAGAAAAATAAGTGTAAGTATTCATTTTTTGAAAATCTAGTGAATTGTCGATCCCAAAATAATTATTTGCTTCCTTTTTACCTAGAAAAAAGTGCTTCTATCAAAAATTGACAAACTGCTCTTCACTAGTAGCAAATCACTAATCGGGTCAAAATATATTTTAAAAAAAATGGTAAATTGCTTTTACCGATAGCAAATCATAGTTTAGT
Source organism: Wollemia nobilis (assembly GCA_028583015.1). Lineage (NCBI taxonomy): Eukaryota > Viridiplantae > Streptophyta > Pinopsida > Araucariales > Araucariaceae > Wollemia > Wollemia nobilis. Next base: position 11,861,906 of record JAQPPZ010016890.1, read on the forward strand.
TCAAAAGGGTCAATCACCTAATTTATCATTTGTTAAAAATCTTGATGATTTTAGACCAAATCACTAAGTATTCAACTCTATAAGTCTAATGCATGAAAATGTGATTTACTATTTTGAAATTGGAATGTTGATCTTGTGATTATTTTTTTTGGTTTGTAATGGAGTTGCCATTCCTTGAAATACCTACAAATTTGAAAGTGCAAAACAAGTCAACAAAAATTTAAGTTGTATGTAGACTAGAAAAATAACCAAACCATTTGATAGATCTAGAAACATTCAAAATCAATTTGGATAGATTTAAAATTTTGGGAAAAGGGACTAGGATTGATTTTAATATGGAAATAAAACCCCTTGGTCCTAGGAGGCATGCTAGAAACCATTTAATTATTGAACGGTATAGCCAATTTTATCCATAATTTCATTTTAATATTTAGAAAGAGACAAAGTGTGTCCTCCCCAAAATTTATATTTAGATTGAATCCTTACTAATTATGCAAAAATAATATTATCATAATGGTAAAAGTAACTTTGAAAAGTGTAAAGTGTGAGAGATTGAAATAAAATGCATAACAGTAAAATATGGTCATGATTGTAGTAAGATTAGTGTGTGATCAATCAACACATGAGAATATTTTGATCAAAATTAGTGCACTCTAATGCATATAAAATTGATAATAATAAAACAAAAGGACTAACATAAATTAAAATGGGAGTGTCATAATCACTTCGTATTTCACAAATCAAAAGGGTAATGCTATAATTAAAAAAAACTATCACGCATAGTATTTTTATTATTCAATTTTTTTTAGAATACAATGTAAAATCAACAAAGTATAGCTCTACTTTCTTCAAGTGGGTAAAATATATTTACATTGAAGCCCCTAACTCTTATTTATAGGATATTGATAACCTATGGAATTATTAAAAGTAAATACTTTCTACTCCTAGTAAAGTCACTAACATATAGGCATATTTAGGAAAATGATTTACCACTAAATGCTATTTTAGAATGTCTATAAAACTAATTATTAGCCTTATAATTCTCATTTGGATCCATTTAATGATAAAATATTACTTTCTTTAGAATTTTCCTCAGATTTCATGTTGCCTTTGTTCCACTTGGCCTAAAAACTAGCAATTTGTTGATCCCAAAAGGAGCGATTCACTATTTTAAAAAATAGTTATTCACTAATAGAGGATGAATCACACCTCTTGATAGATTCTATATGTTTGTGTCACTATTTAGATGGATTGCCCTTTCTAGGCTTAACTAATGTTTTGCCAACCTTCAAATTTTAGGGGCCTAGAAACATGTTCTTGGGGATACAAAATTGTGACTTATTGTCTTTCATGGCCTCTAACTAGTAGGAATTCAAAGGTAGTAACTAAGCTACTATGGTACCATGGTAGGAAAGGCATTTTTGAAAGTCCTAACTAAATATAAGGATGGCCTAGTTGGAAGTATAGATTTCCTAATTGGGGATAAGAAGAAGGTGGAGTCTATGGAAAACCCTACCAAGGTAGTAAAAACTACACCATCAAGCATGACATAATAGTTCTTGAATGCATAGGTTTAATATGTAAGGTCCATAAATATTGACCATATTTTTGGGAGATTTTTATTTGGATCAAGTATAAGTGAGGATTGAATTCAAATTACTCTATGATATTTCTTCCAAAAGGGTTTTTTATCATTATCTTCTCTAGTTCAAAAATAAAAGATAAAATAATAGGTGGTGTCCCATAATTTAGGGGGAGAGATGCATTATATTTAATACCATGGATTAATAAATTTTCTATGGAAATGGAAACAATTGAAAAGCTTCTAATACAAGTTAGGATTTTTGAACTACTATATTAGCTTATCAATAAAGAACTTTTTTATAAATATTTGTAATAATATCGGGGAATTAATCTAGGATACCAACTATTGAGGAGTGAAGACATGTTGTATATACCCAAATAATGTGTTGCCATGCATACTTATAAACCTTTAGCACAATTCATTTTGACTAAATGTCAATCAATTGAATACGATCAACAAGTGTATTATAAAAAAATTGTATTTTGATGTCATAAATGTTATGAGACTCAACACATTTAAGGACATTGCAAAGTGAAAATGATAGAAAAAGAGAAAAATTTAGGCATAAAACAATTTTTATTATGAGACAAGAAGATCATATCGTAGTACAACCTAGAATACCTCAAGGATTTTCCACTCCCAAGAATGTGGTAAAGAAATCCCCTCTAAATAATCAAATGTCCAAGGCAATTATAGTTTAATTAGATCAACCAATAGAATAAACAAAGGACACAAGGGATGAAGAAGTACAATATTCAAGTTTAAATTTAAAAAAATTAAAGATGCGAAGGAAGATGAGGAGGCAAATTTTAAAGCAAAAGAGATAAAATAGATCATGTTTAATCTAGATAAATCATCATCATTTTTCTCAAGTAGTATAATATTTTTTATTGATATAAAAATTATGGTGTAGTTTATTTTATCCCTTTTACTTTAGGGTTACAAGAGAAATGTAATAAAGAAATAAGTATAAAGTATATCCATGGAAATTTAGGATTTTTAGGGAAGCATGAGAAAATAATCATACTTGTACTTTAGGGATTCAAGGGAAACACTTAGGGTTTTTAGAGTAACATAAGAAATTAATTACTATGGAGAATCAACTTTAAGCTTTGTTAGAAAATATTATTACATTATTTAGGTAGTGTATATCCCGTGTTAACAACTACTAAATTAAGGTTATTGTTAACACCTTAATGTATAAATATGCATTAGTGTTTAATAAAATATTATCAATCATTTTCTAACAATGGTATTAGAGCAGGACCTCTTCCTACCTAAAAATCTTGAGGGGGGAATTGCCTCGTTGGTAATTCTCCCCTCCTCCATTGGTGTGAAAATTTCTCCCCTTCCTTCTCTATGGTTGGATACAGAGAGTATCCTCTTCCTCTAGGCCAGTTTTGGTTTAAAAGAGGAACAAGAAATATCCGCCAATGATAATGGAGAAAAGAGAAATTCATGGTTTCCCCTAAAGCTTAAGTGCGTGGGACCATAAATATAACCATTTTATTGGTCAATGTTGGTGGATATCAACTTTGTTGTGATTTGGTCCAGTTATGGCATGGAGATCTTATTTTTAATGTGTGCTTAATGGAGACATCATTTTTAAATCCTTACCTATGTTTAAATCCATTTTCTTTGCATTTACAAAGGTACTAATGGATAATTTGTAGCCCATACTATTGGATTCCAACTTCAAAGACTATGTTGTAGATTTTGGACTTTCCAAATGTTGAACATGATGTATCTAGTTGACCTCATGGATCCAAGGTTGGGTGGTTGCAATGAAAGCCTAGCAGGACACATTTGATGTATGTAATAGGAGAAGACAAATTCGGATTGTAGCAGCCTAATTTCTTGTTTACAAGTTTGAAATTTAAGTTTGTTTGTCAACTATGAAATCTAGATCTAATAAAATATAAATCTAGATTCCCTACTATACAGAGCTCTCCTACCTATAGTTGCACTCAGATATGTGTCTTGAGTTGCTACAATCATAGCCAAAGAGCAGTTTAAATACAACAGTCACAAAAAGCAAGAAAATCCCTATAATACATCAAGAAAATTGAATGAAAGTCCTAAGGAGACTTCGATTTGGGTAGCCTACTCTTGGTATACATCCAGGTCTACAAAATTTTTTGTAGAGATTGACCTCTATAAATTTGATCCCTGGGACCTCCTTGGAAAGGAAAATTCTGATAAACCAACCTTATCACAAGAGGAGTGGGAAAATTTGTTTTGACTTCAAGTGTGATTTTGGATATCTTGAAGTTATTAGAATGGCTAAATCACTACAAGGGCATAGCTACCATTCTTGGAATATCATTAAGTTTCCACTGCATGCCTCCCTGCATTGGTTGGGTTCCCAAACTATGACAATGATAATAGAAAACCATATGATACATCAAATTTTGTCAACTCCCAACAAGCCAACTATGTCATAGGCTTTCTAGGATAACATAAAGAAGAAAGTGCTTATCAGGCTATTTCTTGCACTCTAGATCCTCTAGGGCAACATAAACCTTTAAAAGATACCCCTTATTATAAATAGTATGGGAAGAAAAAACTGTTGGTGGATATGGAAAAAGAATATGAAGATCCTCAAAGTGAGAACAAAATGAAAAGGAAATTCAAAGGGATATCAATTTGGAAAACCATAAACAAATGTCAAAGGTGTTTGTAAGAAGTGGGGCTAATACCATAAATAACAATAAAAAATGATAATTAAAATGGTATCATGGAATGTTAGAGCATGAATAAGACTCCTAAAAGAGAGTTATAAAGGAATAAAAATGTTGTTATAGTGTTAAGTTTATTTTACCATAAGACACAAAATTAAGTAGTAAGGAATATTAGGATACATTCAAAAATATTATTGTCTGATAGTTTCTACTATAGGAGCTTTTGGAGATATTGCAACAATATGGGATAAACATAAATGGGATATATAATTCCTAGAAGTAAAAAGAGATTAGGTTTCTAATCTATTTTATAGGAAAGAGGAAAAATGAAAGTTGGGTTTATAAATGTTTATGCTCGGTTACTCCTTATGAAAGATGTTAGAAATGTCTCAACATATTTTTGTCCAATGTAATCATGATTCATAACTATGATCTATGGATTTTGGGGGGGACTTCAACATAGTTCTACCTCCTTAAGAATAAAAAGGTGATACTGTTGAATAGTCTAAACTAATAGAGGATTTTACTTCATTTAAGTAGCATTATGGATGTTATTTTTTCAAGATGTTAATATACATGGGATAATAGACACATTGGGAAAACTTATATTCTAGAACTATTTGATATTTTTTATTATCTAATGGATGGTTGCATAAAATATACAATCTCTTCAAACATTTTATTATGATCATATCAGATCACAAACCCATTCTCTTGAGATGTGATTTACTCAATAATGGCCATCCAAATCCATTTTTTATTTTATACTACATGGCTTCAAGAACCTAATTTCTTCTAGATGGTTATATTATATTGGGATGAAGGAAAATTCAAAGGATAATTGTATACGAGTTTGTTCAAAATATTAATATCTAACTAGACAAATGAAGATTCAAATTGCTAAATATTTTGGTAACATATTTAAAGCAAAGGAGGAAATTGAATTCAATCTCAATAGTTTATATGATATTGTGGAAATTGATAGAATGGATCATAAAACTTATGTGCAAAAGAAGCAATTACTTTCTAATTATTGTAATATATTGAAAAATAAAGAATCATATTGATCTCAAAAATCTAGGGAGAGATGACTTGAAGAAGAAGATAGAAATACCAATTTTTCCATGCTACAACCAAAATAGTTGTCTTTTTGTTTAATAAATAATATTTTAACTATGGATAGAAAAATGTTGAGGAAGAAAAAATATCAAGAAGAAAGCAAATGATTATTTCAAATATATTCTATTAGATGTTGGGAAAGATAAAGAGTCTCAAGGTAAGCCTTTGTAAATTTTTCCATCAATTACCGTATAGGGATAAAATAAAAGCTCAACAAGGAATATATCTATGGAGGATTTACAAAAGGTAATCTTATCTTGTTATCCTAACAAGGCACTTTGGCCCAATGACATATTGGATGTGGTTGAAGAGACAAATAAAAAGAAGTCTATAATAAGTGATCTCAATGCCACTTTTATTGCATTTGTTACCAAGAAAGAAAAGATAAAATATTTTGAAAATTTGATATTTTCATCAAATAAGCCTTTTCAATATGATTAATAAGATAATTTTAAATATTATGGAAAATATATTGAAAATCTAGATTATGTTATGTCAAAGAAGCATGTGGTTTTGTTCATAATAAATAAATTCTTGATGGTGTAATCAATGTAGATGAGGTCATACATTCTCTTTATACTATGAAAAATATATGTGTGCTTATAAAATTAATTATGAACAAAGCATATGATATGGTTTACTAGATATTTTTAACATGATGTTCATAGAAAATTTGGTTTTCATCAAGGTTAGTTTTAATGGATTGGATGTTGTTACAACACTCCAAAATACTAATTTTATTTAAAGGATACCTTAATAGATACTTTGATTCATCTCATGGACTCCACTAGGGTGACCCACTATATTCTTATTCATTTATTTATTTTTAAGAAATTAGAAAAAACTTTATCAAAGAAAAAATTGGAAGAAAAAGTCAAAACTATATAGGTTATAACAAATGGTCCCTTCAAATATCATCTCTATATTGTTGATGATAGTTTTATTTTAGGACATATCTTAGTCTATGAGGCCTTGAATTTGAATTCAATACTATGATGCTATGTTAAGGTTACTAGATAGTTAGTTAAAACTACAAAATATAGAATCTTTTTAATCAACATTGCCCTATATTTACAACAAATTATGGATATTTAAGGGTTTAAGGTTGGAAAATTATCATCAAATTAGTTGGGTATTTCTTTGTTTGAAAAAGGAAAAAAATTATTTGGGAGTCAATTTTGGATATAATAGAATCTTTCTTGGAAATTTGAAAGGTAAGTTCTTAACTGTGGTTGGAAGAATACAACTCATGAAGACTACTTTAAAATCTATCCTATATTTTAAAATAGTCTTCATGAGTTGTATTCTTCTAACCACAGTTAAGACTACTTTAAAATATATCCTATATCATGATTTGTTTCTCCAATGGCCTAATCCTTTCTTCAACCAACACCTCAAGTCCCTTTTGTCCCTTTGCCTTCCACATTTCTTATGGTAAGTATGGTTGGAGCAAAATTTCAGAGCCTTATCCAAAGTATCTAGGGATATTTTTTTAGTTGCGATCCATGTTCTTTGTGTTGCTATTAAAAATTCTTAGTTGGATCCCTCCCAAGAGGTCCCTAGTCTTGGCCTAGATTCCAAAAATTTTGCCTCTCTCAAGCTCTCCATGGTTCCTTCCCACCCTCCTAGTCTAGAAACCAACAAATATATTGTCAGGTGGACTCCCCCCTAGTTGGTTAGATCAAATTCAATTTTGATGGGGTAGCCAAAGGTAACCCAAGTAGGACTGGTGGTGGTGGCATCATCAGAGTTCACAATGGGAGAATAATCCTCATATTTTCTAAAAACATTTGCATCCAAACAAACCATATGGTCAAAGCCAGGGTTCTATACCAAGGGCTATCCATCCTGGGTGACCTTATTTATCAAAATCTTATCATTGAAGGAGATACTTTAAATATCATAAGCTATTTCAAAGGGGCTCAAAATCCTGCTTGGATAGTTTACAACCACATTGAAGACTCCAAGAGGCTCATCTATAATCACAACAATCTCATAATTCAACACATATATAGAGAAGGTAAAAAAGATGCTAACATTCTTGCCAACCTAGCTCTGGATGAATATTATCTTAGAGTGTGGTGTGATCATTTTCCTCATTCTTCACTATGATAAATATTAATTGGTTAAGGGGATGACTTTCTTCATTGATAAAGGAAATAAATTAGGGGGGATAAGGGGTAATCATCAGGGAGTCCCTCCCTATTCCATGGAATAAGGTCATGATCCCCATCATGCAGTATCTCACAATCAACAAGGTTGAATCCTCCCTCATAGCTTCCACTTGGCCTTTCTAAACCACATTAGGGATATTAAGGCCATCAATGTGCCTAGTTATTTATACAAGTCAATGGAGCTCTCTATCAACAATGTCAAAAAAAGAACTTCCATGAATCCAATTCATCAAGGCATGCACCTAAATTTCTACAAGCACACTTTCTAGAAACATGCTAAAAAATCCATTGTTTCATGTGTTAGTAGTCCCGCTAATCCCTATTATTTTGGTTGAAAGTGAAGAAAGCACACAAAAGGATGCAGTAAGTGAAGAAATAGCTATGGAGATAACCTCCCTTGATACTACCAAATCTGGTAGAAATCTACATTCAGTTCAAATTCTAGTGACACTTCATAGTCGATTAAAGTAGAGCCTCAAATATGGTCTTCCAGAGGTAAAATGACAAGGAGAAAGTGAAAGACTCCCACAAATTTTGAGCATGGCCAAGAAGCTCCAAAGGGCTCCCCTACCAAGGCAAAGAAATTAAAGGTTGAAGGAACCCCCATTCAATTGAAGGAGATAGAGTCCCCAAGTGGACCCTCAATTTGTATCTAATAGAGGTCCATATCTGACCCCCTGGCTAGTATAGAAATGATGCTGATCTTTGCATCCAATGCATTCAATATGGTCTGGATCCTTCTCTAACAAGCTATAAAATGATGGATGATCTCAAATGTAAAAATGAGGAATTCTCTCAGGTGGCTAACAAAGTGCATGATGTAAGCGATGAAGACCCACAGTTCGATTAATATGGCTTCTTCACAACAATTCTTTTATGGTTGTCCTCCATAGGTTTTTCAACCCCTATTTTTCATTCCACTAGGTTCTCCTATTTCTCTTACTTATGGTTGATGTCCTTTGTGCTTATTCGGGGTAATCTCTTGGATCCCTTTGAATTGATGTTTTTTTTTGTTGTTATTGGTCCCATGGAGACCATCTCTTTTTTAGTCCACTTTTGTAAAAGGTTTCAGGGTCCATTTCAAAACCCCCTCCTCCATATAATAAAAAAAAATATCCTATATATTATTTCAATTTCATAATTTCCAACAAGTATAGGATCCTAATCTAATAAAATATAAAGAGATTTTCTTTGGAAAAATGTGAAAACAAAGTTAGATCTCCTCTTTGCAAGTGGCATAGAATTTGCAAAGGAGATTACTTAGAGATCAAGGAATGATTTGGGAAAAATATTATTTAAAAATATATAGGTTCTCTTAATGTAATGAAATTATTCATGAAATGAACCCTACCTAGAGGATCGACAACATAAAACTTCATATCAAATAGTTTGAAATTGACCAAGAAATACATTAGATGGTTAATCAATGAGGAGGAGTCTATAATTTTTTTGGTCTAATGCTTTGTTGAAGTCTTATCCTTTTAGATTGATCCAATATGAAAATAATTATCTTGGGCATGTCTATCTTGTAAATGTATAAAGGTAAAAAAGTATAATAATGTGAGAAACAATATAATAATGTGAGAAACAATATAATAATGTGAGAAACAACTCTAGATCATGAATTTCTATTAATAACCTAATTGAAGAAAAGGAACTTAAACAAATAATGTATGAGATTCAAAAGATGATTCAAGGTTTTTATTTACCTCTTTTTACAAAAATTATGAGTTAGTTTGAAACCTATCAAAATATGGCAGATAATTAATCAAGTTGGGATAGAAGGATTTAGAGAAATTAAAATTTTCTACTCCTAGTGATTTCTCTTGAAAGAATGATTGGTCATTAGGCCCTACTTAAGGCCTAAATATTTCTATGGTTAGTTGTTTAAAGAAATGCTCTTACAAGACAGAGTCTAAAAATAAGAAGATATCATGAAATTTTTCTTTGTGCCTTATGTTACAAGGATCTAGAAACATTAGATTCTTTAATTTTTAATGTCCCAAAACTTACACCATTTGAGGTTGCTTTTTCAAAAATATGAAAATGTATTAGATAGCTCCATCAAAATTGAAAGAATAGATAGGAATATTTGTTTCAAGTTGTAACCACCAAAAAGGCTCACACCCGATGGCGTCCTATTGCAATAAATGATAAAAGTATAACATGCATACAAGAACAAGAAATTGACAACAAATGAATCAAGAAGAAAAATGCTTTATTCCATTGTATTCGAAGTCAAAATCAAATTACAAGTACATCCCTCTTAGGGATAATCATTTTGATACAATATTACAATAGGAGTGCATAATTGTTTCCCTCTTAAGGGTAGGTGTGATTTCCAAATGCCTTTCAGGATGACACGAACTGCTCTAGGGTGGAGGTGCCCTCTTCTTCGCGATGGGGAAGGAACTTGATAGTTGGTTCTCCTTTGAAACTGTTCCCTACGGTCAAGAAACAACACAAGAATGTCAAAAATATAGGCAGCCTCTCATGATGAGGCCCTTTTAGGTAAATTGCATAATGACACCATTAAACATGCATAATCAAGAAAACATGAAAAGTGCTTCTAAGCTATGCAAATCGAATCAAGATTCATATAATAGCGTAAAGAAAAGTAGCAGCTACACTATGCATGGATCAAATGTATAAAATGAAGCATAAACATGCATAAAGAAACCATTTAAGTCCTAATTGAAGCATAAACATAAAGAAGCTAAACTAACCTAATTCTACGGTCAAAAGTCTGCTAAAATATATTTAAACCATGAAAACAACTAATCTAAGCTAATTAACCATACAAAAATGAAAATAGGAAGGTGGTTATACCTCTGTTACAAACCACAGATCTGGTGAGTGGTCTGCACTATAAACCATGGCTGAAAGTCATGGTTAGCACTCTGATAGGCTTACCCTCAATTCCAAGGGTAGTGGGCTTGACCTCCTTGTCCAATTGATGTTCAAGGGTCACCTTCGATGTCCTTCTAATAGGTTTAGTGGTTGAATCACTATGATGGGCCTTCATTTGCTCGAATTTGCGTTTCTTGGTTCTTCTAGGCTCCTAGAACTTCCATGGCAATTCATCATGAATCTTGGTAAGTAGATAGCATAAGTGCAATAGCTCTCTCTTAGAATGCTCAATTAAGTCTCATAATTTGATAGGGCTTCGCTGACTCAATACTCTCTAATGCTCTCCCTTCTACTTTTACCTAATTCTTAGGGGGTATTTATAGGATGCCCTAGGGCTAGGGGTGGCTTCTTGGAGAAGCCAAGATCAAGAAGAGGTGGTTAGGACAGTTGGAATGGAAGCCTCTAGAATCTTCCATCCATTAACCACCTTCTTCTAGATCAAATGGCCATTCCAACCGATTTGGCTCGGATTGAAGGCCAACTGAACTCCAGTTAAGACCGTAGGTCACAACTGTGGTCTAGACTGTAAACCGTAGGTCTCAACCATGGTTCAGCTATAAACCATAGGTCTGGGCTATGGTTCAGACTGATTAGGCCAAGGAGCCCAAATTGAGTGGTTAGAACCATTGCTCTATCTTGGAATCTATCCAAGATCTTCCATATGGTCTTGTAGCATGTCCATATGAGTAGTCGCCCTCGACATGATGCATTTTAGGTGTCTACAGATGCCCCTTTTGAGATGCATTGTGAGATCGAACAACGTTGAGAAAAAATAGACCTCCTAAAATGATGTCGAAGGTTCTATGATGATCATTAGTCAGATCAACATTAGATGCCCCAGGTCTAGCAAAAGGATGTGCATCCTGGAATCATTGCTTCCAACTCTTTGGAGGCTTAAACTTGAAAGAGTTTGCACTCATCATCAATCATTCGAGTAGCTTTGGTGCTACAATAGGAGTTAGGCCTATATAACCGAAAGGATGAGAGTTACAAACAAATTATCATATTTGCTATTTTCCCCAAGCAAAGGGGTAAGCTTATGATAGTTGTTGACAATGATTCGCAAGGATGAATGCAATTTTGACAAGATCAAGGGATCTACGATTTCAAGGATCTTCTATTGATTTTGATTATGATTTGATATTATGACTACCCCCTCAAGCGATGAGTCGATGAGGGTAATGACAATGAATAAAGTGACGATGTCGCTTGACCACCATGGATGATCTGAACAAATTTAGATTTGAGCAAATTAATGCATTGGCTAGGCCTAGTTCAGCTTTTGATTCCAACTGTTAATAGTATTTGCACATTTCTATCCCATGGAGCAGTCGGGCTACAATAGTCATCTTAGGGAATCGAAATGATACAAATCCAATCAGATTTGTGTTGAATCAAATTATCGATGATTTGCTGAAAAGAGGTCATAGAAGAAATGACATGCAATGCCTCATTCCCATGGAGCAATCCAACTATGAAGGCCTTCTTAGGGATTGAAAAGAAGCATATCAGATCAATGATGACAATTTTGCCCCAAATGTCCTTATGGTAATTTACTCATCCTATCGGATTGCATGGATCGCAAGTCGCTGCAACCGCCAAGTGTATAGGGTAAATTACTGAATACGAGGCGCATTTGGTGTTTTAATTATTTGATTTTTTTGAATGTTTTGATTTATGAATTGAGTTTATTTATTTGGTTGGGAGGTGCGTCGCTCCATGAAAGGATTGTCATAGCGATGACCTCGGTTGAATGTACTTTATAATCTCAGCTAGATTTTTGATTTTTAATTGGATCCCGATGCTTGATTATCACCAAATTTCCAAATTAATTTGCTTTTATTGAGTTCTGACCCAATGGGAGGCATTAATTTATCTTTTTGGCCCTTCCCATGGTGGGATTTTTCTAAATTGCTTGCCAGTTGCAAACCGTGGCTAGGGTCTACGGTTCCCATTTGCAATTTTGGGAACCATGGCTAGGGCCTACGGTCCGCGTGAAACATGAGAGGCCTATAAAAAGTCCAATTTTCAAATGTCTCTCATTATTCCCTGATAGCGACTTGCAAATCTGGAGCTCTGATAGTGACAGCTGAGAACTCACCTGAAACCTACCAAACTTTACCCGCACACCTACTCACAGGACGATGGCAGAGCGTGGGCAAGCTTCTTCTAGCCATGGTGGATGAGGCGAGGGCAAGGTAACTCAAAAACCAAGACCTCACATCCATTACCACTAAAAATGAACCCAATTAAGTAATTGGTAAATCAATTTCACTAAATTGTTGGCAATGAACCTCATCTTAGGCTAGGGTAGCTTAGGTTTTATTTTTTTCATTTTTGGCCATGGTATCGCACCCGACGGGATCTCAATTGGAGACCGCAGGTACCAACTATGGTTCCCAATTGGTCAATTGGGGACCACAGCTACCAACTATGGTCAACATTCAAAATCCCAACGGTCAATTTTTGACCGCATGCGGACCGTAGGGTTGACCCGCGGTTCGCCAACTTTAGAAAAAAATTTGTAAAATTTTTAATTTTTCTAAGTTTTAAAAGGCAATTAATATCATTTAATGCATTTTTGACCTATCTGAATGACAAATTTGATTTTTAGGCCTGCATGATGACATGTTTTTGCAATTTTATCAGTTTTTAACTATTTTTGATGATTTTTAGGTCATTTTTAAATGTTTTTGCTTGTTTTAGTTAGATTTTTCCTTATATCATGTTATTTATTTCAGAGATTGACCTCTAGAGCTCGAGAGCCTGACATTCTTAAGACTCTCCATGGAGAGCTCACTGATGGTGAGCGAGAGTGGTTCGGAGTTGTCGGCTTTGGCTACGTACTAGATCTACCCACTATCAAGGTAGATCAAGCCTATTTGACTATGTTGGCCCGATGCTGGAATGCGTGGACCAACACATTTCACCTACCTACAGGTGAAATGATAGTTACCTTAGAGGATGTATACAGGATCTTTAGGATCCCCATTGATGGTGAGGCCATCATCTCTTCGACTTCTAGAGCTAAGGAGTCCATATTTGATGCCATCTTCGATGCCCGGAGTGAGGAGGCTCAATGCACCATTGACCACGAAGGGGTCCACATCGGCTATTGGTAGGGGAAGAATGTCTTCTCCATGCATGAGGCCATTTTCATGCACCTGGTGGTGCAAGTTGTGCTTCCAGACTCCTCGAGCATGAGGATTCCCTAGAACCTCTTAGCCACTATGCATAGAGTTGTTCAGAGCTCCATCCGACAACCACTACTCCTAGCCTAGGGGAGTACTCTACTATGCTAGTTGTATCGAGAGCTCTACCATATTATTGATAGGAGCCACCAGGGGATCAACTGTAGTCTACTTCTTCAGATTTGGGGCTAGAAGCATATCAGGATAGAGCATCCTAGGGAGCTACCACTACACATTACAGAGATCGATGATGCCCATCAGTGCTATGCTACCTACTAGCCTCGAGAGGAGGAGGGCTTCCAGAGTAGGACCCATGCTGGTGATGTCCAACATTATATCACACGGTTTGTAGGACTCGGGCCAGATGATGTCGAGTGGTGGCCCTACATGGAGTGTCCTGACTAGCCTGAGGTCGATGAGCGGCTTTGATAGTCTCATCGAGATAGATGGTTACTCGATCGAAAGGTCGAGATCAGAGAGTACCAATTTTTCTCTCATATCCTGCATCAGTTTGGCATGGTGCAGGACATCCCGAAGATCCCATTTGCCTATAGGCACTTGGCTTTGGAGAGGGATCTACCATGGATCCAGCCTTCGACTCTAGGGGATGCTCCAGATGACTTCCAGGAGACTGGAGTTGATAGAGCTATGACCACTCTAGAGTATGATGGATGGTGGTCTATGTTCTATTGGTATGGGATAGGGCCTCTAGGTTGAGCTGTAGATCAGGCAGGGGTAGAGGTGGATCCTGATGGGTGCAACATGTGCCAGTAGATAGAGGGTGGTTGGGGCATAGAGGCTACAGCTAAGGAGGCTCCTGAGGTTGACCCTGATGAGGAGGCTCTCAAGGAGGGTGAGGTCCCTCCTGATAGTGTAGAGGGACTACTCTTGGCATAGGTGGCTGACCTGTAGAGTCAGCTGGGGTGATTCCAGACATAGTAGAGGGAGCGAGACACTACTATCGCTACTCTGTAGGCATAGTTGACTGATAGAGATCATCGACTAACATAGGCAGAGTAGCAGATTGCTAGCCTGACAGCATGGGCTACAGTAGTAGAGACCCAGGTTGGTGAGCTCACCAATGCTCATGACTTGGCACTGGCATAGAGGGATGCAGTAGTAGCAGAGTGGGATCTACTCAGGGCATAGAGGGGGATCCTCCATCCTCTCAGGTGATTATGGGGCCTTCGATGGCACCAATAGTAGCACTACCAGGTGGTTGGGATCCTATGGTAGAGATCCAATGCTTGCAGGGTTTGTTGATGAGTACCAATGATAGGCATGCATCTAGGGTTGCTCGGGTGGACCAGCTAGTTGGATATATATAGATGTTAGGTGCAGAGGTTCTCGAGGATCCATATGCTCTAGAGTCCCAATGGACTAGATCTAGGACTACAATATAGTCTACTGCTAGCTCGAGCCATCGCACCCATCGGAGTGAGAGGACACATAGGTCCTCTAGTACACATGGTGGCAATAGTCATACCAAGACTAGGGAGGTAGGGCAGTCTACTACAACATCCAACCATAGGTCCTGGTGCATAGAGGTGCCCATTGCATAGGTGGTAGTTGGATGAGTGCTAGGCCTCTTCGGGCTAGGTGGTACTCAGGGCTCTCAGTAGGATCCACAGTAGATAGTAGGGCAGCAGGCAGAGCAGGCTCCTGAGCACAGTACTGAGGGAGGCGGTGAGAGCTCTGGTATAGGGGGAGCAGATCAGAGCTAGAGCTCTACTATTGCAGGATACATTTTTGATACATATCATTTTTGGTGTAAGGTCGAGGACCTACACATTTGTAGCCTACGGGTATTTTTGTACTCTCGATGTACTCTGAGACACATATTTATATATGATATGACTGATCATTATTTTATGGCTCATTATTGTGTACTCATTTATTTTTTATTTTATGTTTATGTGATGCACATGGATGCAATGCTTATGTTATGTTGATGCTATATGATGTGATGTATGGATGACATGCACTAGATAGCTATTTGATTTATGATGATGATATGCGGTGATCTAGATGCTTAGATGTGCTTTTTGTGATGGATGCATATGGATGCGATGTTCTTTTCTTAACGCATATTTGATATTGCTTTCTTGTATGCATTAATGTATGTAATGATTTATTTACATGATGCTAATCTAATGTAAATGAACCTGTATGCTTTAATCACTTAAAACATAAGGAATGAATGCAAATATGTTTATCAATCTAATGGATGACACCACAGAATGTATAAAAATCATGAATGTAATTGAAAATCCTTAAGATAAGAATTTAATCAATTAATCACCCATATATGAAATGCAATGGTATGCGATGTTTATGGTGCGAATGATATAATGTGTCATTCGATTTTCTTTTGCAAATTTGAAAAATGTGCACGATATAGTCAGTGGTCATCTAAATATTATTTCTAATATCCATCCGGTATCTATCCTATATGTTGATTGTGCTTTATATAATGATGTATCATGGATTCGATACTTTGCAATTTGATGATTTATATGGTTGCAATTTTTGACATTTTGTTGCTATGGGAGAAATTTTTGAGGTTTTCCATGAGACTCAAACACCCTAATAGACTTATCAAAAGTTGCATACTAACCACACTAGACTTCTGAGATAAAAGGCTTTTGCTAGGATAGACCCTAACTGTTCATTATCCCTGTGTGTGCACATGATTATTTTAAGATAAGACACGAGCATTCCCCGATGTCAAGCGGGATTCTTTCAGCCCATTGCTAAGATAGGGGTTCCACAAATGTCTTATCCAATCTCAAGTTTAGATTTTAGTTGGACTAAGCCACTAGGCAATGCAAGACACCTGAAGCTAGCTCTTCCACATTCAAACATTGGTCTTGTTCATAAGCGAGGTGCTAATGCATCGGACATATCATCATGCGTAAGGTACAGTAGTGCTGACAATTCCAGGGATTCAGGCTCATTCCTTTCTATCCTTCAATTTTTGGGATACTTGCTCATATGTAGTGAAGCAAGGGAGTCGATTCCATATTCATTTTGAACTATCTTTGGATCTTCATTTGATCTCTCTTCGAACTGGATTTTGGATCTTCATTTGATCTCCGCTCGAACTTTTGATTTATGATCTTCATTTGATCTTCACTTTTGAACTTCACTTTGAACTTTGATTTAAGCCTGTTTTCTGATCTTCACTTGATCTTCACTTTTTGGCATTATACATTTGATAATTTTCTTTAGAAACTTTCCTTTGGGGGATTTACTTGGAAAAATTATTTTTGGTATATCGATTGAGAATATCGATCTTATGATATCAATATGGGATATCACTCTAGGGAGTCGATCTATGATATCGATCTAGGGTATCAATCATGAGGATTGATGTGGGATATCTCTTTGGGATATTGCTCATTTTATCATAAGCAAGGGATTCTGAATAGGGAACTAACCTATCCTTTTGCCAACTGCCAACATTTCCCATACCGTCCGCACAGAGGGATAAGCAAGAATAACTCTTTTCACTTCAGGATACCCGGTCCTACTTCATGGCTTTCATCTTCCCCTAGTCCTTGTTAGGATTGTTTAAATTTTTTGATTAGTGATAGGCTTCTGATATGCTAAGGGCTATACTAACTGAACCTTAGCTACAAAAGCAAAGCAAGCTTTCTACCAACTCTTGATAAGACCACTAGGTATGGTTGAGTGACCAAAAAACCCTAGTATATCTCCATAGCAACATTATAGGTTGTGTTGAAAAACATAATTACTCACATGAATGATGGATTATGATAAATGTAGAGATGCATGATTTAAACACAAACATGGCATCATTTGTAAGACTGACAAACACAATGCCTTCTATTATGGAATGCAATGGATGATGAATGCCTATATGCAATGCAATTTTGTAGTGAATGCAAAATGAAAATGCAAAATGCTTTACCATTTTTTTTGGATTTTATTGATTTTATAATTTTTATGGGTTTTGAGCCTCATAATTGACCAAACGGTGAGTACATGCCTCTGGAGCCTTTAGATTGACCAAGTGATTTTTAAGAATCCTTGGAGCTTTTAGGATTGACCAAAGGGATTATGTGTACCTTTGGGGCATTTTGGGATGACCAAGCAATTTTGAGAATCCTTAGAGCCTTTGGGGTTGACCAAGCAGTTTTTCAGAAACTCTTGGTGCCTTTTGCATTTGACCAAAGGGCTTACAGATGCCTTTGGAGCTTTTTAGGATGATCGAGCGATTATAAGCAAATCCTCGGGTTTTAAATTTGACCCTTGGAGCTTTTGGACAATAGTTTAACATACCTTTGAGTTTTATTGACATGACCAAGCGGTTTTAGAACCCTTGGAGCCTTTTGGGAAGGGCATGCTGCCCTATATACCCCTAGTGAGTGTGCCATTCGACAATGGTGAGGGAGGTGCAATACCTCTAGATTCCTCATTTTTCCTTATCGAATTTGGCATGGCTGGTGGGAAAGGTATGCTACCTTGAAGACCCCCAACGTGCATGCTATTTACTAAAAAGTAATCAGCTTATTTAGGAAGAGTGACAGAACTCGACTCCCCCAGGTGAAGATTGGACCTCATCGGTGTGCCTATGCTTTGGCATGGGTGAACGAGAGAACCATCCTCATGGATCTCATCCCATTCTACTAGGTCTTCGATGACCCTCTTAAATGACTGGCAACTCTGAATGTCATGTCCATGCACTCGATGATACACACAAAAGGGACCCCTATCAGGTGACCCAGTCTCGGATGCCCTATGCTTAACTTTGGGTAATATGAATGCATGTGCCTCATGTAACTTTTGAAACAAAGTTAGAGTAGTCATCTGAAATGAAACTACTCGTTGCACTAGCCTATTGGGCCTACGAGGTGACTGATGACTCTGAGGTCGCTCTTGAGGAGGTGTGACCTCCACTTCATCATATTGGGGCACTCTGAGAGAACCATCTACATGATAAACCCCCTTATCTATCATATTTTGCACCACACTCTTAAATTCATGATAATATCGAATGCCATGACCCTCTATTCGATGGTAGAGATAGTAGTGATGCTCCATATAACCCATAGGTTTAACTCTATTTGGGTTTAGAGGGATGACATTAGGCAAGGTGATGACCTTAGCCTCTTGCAGCTTCTGAAAGATATCAGACATAGACTCTTGTAACGGAGTCCCATTATGTTGCGACTATTTTGGGCTCTTGCCCCGCATTGGTTTGCTTTGAGAATCCAATGGTTGGGTTGGTCGCATGGGCTTTTGCTTCCACTGAGGCTTTTCCTGTACTTGCACAGGAAGTGATTCATCCTCAGGCAAGGGTTGCTTTTGTAATTCCAGATTTTCAATCCGGTTTTTGATAAAATGCAATGCCTTATCTTGCTCATCCATTCGATGCTCCATCCATTCTAGACGGCTTAAAATGGATCGCAAGACTGACAAAGAATTCATATGTATTTCCAATGACTGATTCGAAATACCTTTGTCATTTGAAGGAAATAGAAAAGTGGATGCTATGGATCCATTAGGTAATTGCAAATCACCTATTTCCTTCACTTGAGTTGATGTGGATGCTTCTTGATGATACATTTCATCAATGTTATCCACATGCTCATGCATATGACTCAGCTCAAGCTCTTGTTTCACTTCGTTGTGTTGAACTGTGTCACTTTTAGTACCCCCAATATGATGTGAGGAACCTACTTGTTTGTGCTCTTGAGATGGTGCCATGAGAAATGAGTCAGGAGTGACCAATTTCAAAATTTCTAGCCTTGGCAATGTGGAAACACCACTGGATTGCCCCATCTCCTGCTCTATGTGATTAAGAATCACTTGATCATCTGGCCTAATGTCGACCATCCCCACAAACTCATGAGAAAACTCCACAACTGCATGCATCATAGGTAATTCATCAACATACTGAGGTTGTTCTATTTTAGTCATGATAA
The DNA here is from genome assembly GCA_028583015.1 of Wollemia nobilis. Taxonomy (NCBI): domain Eukaryota; kingdom Viridiplantae; phylum Streptophyta; class Pinopsida; order Araucariales; family Araucariaceae; genus Wollemia; species Wollemia nobilis. The sequence continues at coordinate 11,881,517 of JAQPPZ010016890.1, forward strand.
CTGAACCTTCCTCATGCTCATACGATGTCTCCAGGATAGGATCCATAGGTGGAGACTCGATGAAAAGCTGACCTAAATCTTCAGTGGACTCTATGGTGGGCAGCATCATAATACTAGCCTCCATAAGCTCTTCATATTCACCATAGTCCTCGTAAGAACTATCTGGTGTCATGATGGATGAAGAGGGTGTGATACACTCGGGTGCATCCATGACCATGCTAGGTTCTTCCTCCTTGATAGGAGTGTGAAGATCCTCTAATGATACCTTCGAAGTAGCTGTGAGCAACTCCGTAAGGGCATTCATTAATCCTTCCCTGCTAAGCGGTGTCGAGAGTGCAGGGGTTGTAGGTGACTCCATAGGTGATAGCGGTGGGGATGGTAATTCCAACACCATCTACGAGGCTGCATCCACACTTTGGATAGGCTCATCCAATTTAGCTTGCAGATGCATAGGCGCCTCACCTGGTTCCTATGGATTATCCTCAGGCTTATAATACTTGAAGGGATCTGGGTCCGCTTCAACTACATGAACTTCACCTCCATGGGTGTACTTAATGCATTGATGCACTATTGATGGTACGCACTCCATGGCTCTTATCCATGGTCTTCCAAGCAGCAGATTATACTATCTTGATCCCTCTAAAATGTAGCACAATGTAGGAATAATATTTTGTCCCACCTCGATGGGGAGGACTATTGTGCCTACTGTAGGGGATTCCACATCATTAAAGGCTTGCAATATGAAATTTGTTTCCTTGATGTGAGAAGGTGGAATTTTGAGATGTTTGAATGCTGAGGTGGTAATGATATTAATCGATGATCCTGTATCCACCAACACTCGCTTATACGCAATCTGTTGTATCCTCGCTATGATATGCAATGGAGGATCAGATTCCCTGATAGGGACAGGTTTGACTTCCTATTTATGGAAAGTAATCACAGGTTCCTTATATGGTGGAATAGACTGTATATGCCCCAAGGATTGTGATGACTTTCGAGCATTGACACTGCTCACCTATCGGACTTGACTACTCTCGACCTCACGCTTATGCATGGGATCCCTAGATGTCTCTTTTAGTTGCTCTTCGATAACCCTAGGCATGTCTATCTGTCTAGAAGAATGGCTATCTACTTGCTTAAGTGGCAACTCTTGACGATGCACTGGGTGCGTCGCGTTGACTTGTTGCCTAAGCACTCTAGGTATGAGCTTCTTTTTGGGAATTACCTCACATGATTGTTCTTCACATGCTTTCTATTGGTAAATCCTCTCTTCACATCGTTGGAGCTCATCCAACCTTTGTTGATGCGCTCTCTTTCTCTCTGTGGACTCACGCTCTAGGTGCTTACGTTGATGGCATGCCTCCTCCAATTGGTCTTGGAGTAGTTGCCTCTCATGGGCTGCATGAGACTCAGATTCCCTATAGGACTGACTCATGGAGTATGATCCACGACTCTCTATCTCCCTAGGAAGAGACCTAGTGACTTGGGTTCTCACCATATGTGAAGAAACCCCATGCTCTGTATGGGTGAACCCCCTGCGTGATGAAGGGAGCTCGCGATGACTATCAGAATGTCATGCTAGGAGGATTGGATCCTCAGGTGCACAATGAGTGCGATGCCTAGCAAGGAGGCGTACGAGGTTAAAAAGATCCTCAGGAGAACATCACGAGCGTTCAGAGCCCCTCCATGAACTCTCCGACTCATTAGCTCGTGATTGAGCTCTATCATGCCTAGTCATCATGATGAACCGACTAAACAAGACTCGAGAGGTTTCCTCTCTTACTAAAAATTGTGGCCTCAAGGAGGGCCTTATCTTGATGAATTAAGCAATAAAGAAGCATACAAAGTAAACAATGTGATTATCTCCTTTACATTTTAAAATTTGAGCCCTAAACTATTTGATGTGTTTTCAATGATTTGTTGTATCAATGTAGAAACTCTTATCGTGTTTTGCAAAACTTGTTGGATTTTATTCTTAGTTTAATGGATTTCACCTGTACGCTCATAGCTCGACAACTTGGCTATGAACTCCAAGTCGCGTAAATCCCCTATGTGTGGTAATGAAGCCCACACCCGGACAAGGAGCACAGGTCCTCCCAGATCCTCACCCATTTTCCCCTAGTCAGCGTTATACCCTCCGAAGAGAATACATGCAAATTTTCTAGGGTACGAAAGGTTCTTGGATCCGGTATTGGTCTATATATCAAGGGTTCATAGGATTTGGGCCAACGGATGGAAGTTACGCCCACCGTCATTGAACCCTACTAGTGGTTGGATGTCAAGCCCAACTCACTAGCATTTAAGTGCCAAGTGGTGTGTGTGGTTCCTTTTAATGTACATAAAATAAATGCATCATATAGCATACATGCTCATTTTCTAAATGCTATGCAAATGAAAGACGTTTCAAATTCAAAAAATGCAAGCTATTCTAGATGCTCTTTAAGACTATGCACATTACGATGCTAAATGGCCACTAATTGGGCCTCACACATGCAAACCATCCACACATCTCTATCAAGCATGTTGTAGCCTAGGGTGGACTACAATCAGAGGTCCGTTGTTCCCAGCAGTGCCTTTCTATTGGAAGCAAAACATGAAAGCAAACTAGGACAATTGATTTACCATTTTCTTAATTCTTTTCCTAATTTGCATTCGAATTAAACTTACTATAAAAACATAGAGAGCAAAAAAGTAATAGAGGGTTGAAAATAGGACCTACCTCAAGTCCTGCATTGTCTGATATTCTAAATTTGACTGTCTGTGTTGTCAATAGGAGACCGTAGGTCTGATCTATGGTTCTGACTGTAAACCATGCTTTGTACCTATGGTTCAGTTGTTGGGCCATAGCTGATAGCTATGGTCTGTACCTACAAGTGCAAAAAACAAGTAAAACATAGTCAGATCCTAAAAATGTGGGGTTCCACCATGATCACCTTCTGTAACCACCAAAAAGGCTCACACCCGATGGCATCCTATTGCAATAAATGATAAAAGTATAACATGCATACAAGAACAAGAAATTGACAACAAATGAATCAAGAAGAAATACGCTTTATTCCATTGTATTCAAAGTCAAAATCAAATTACAAGTACATCCCTCTTAGGGATAATCATTTTGATACAATATTACAATAGGAGTGCGTAATTGTTTCCCTCTCAAGGGTAGGTGTGATTTCCAAATGCCTTTCAGGATGACATGAATTGCTCTAGGGTGGAGGTGCCCTCTTCTTCACGATGGGGAAGGAACTTGATAGTTGGTTCTCCTTTGAAACTATTCCCTGCGGTCAAGAAACAACACAAGAATGTCAAAAATATAGGCAGCCTCTCATGATGAGGCCCTTTTAGGTAAATTGCATAATGACACCATTAAACATGCATAATCAAGAAAACATGAAAAGTGCTTCTAAGCTATGCAAATCGAATCAAGATTCATATAATAGCGTAAAGATAAGTAGCAGCTACACTATGCATGGATCAAATGTATAAAATGAAGCATAAACATGCATAAAGAAACCATTTAAGTCCTAATTGAAGCATAAACATAAAGAAGCTAAACTAACCTAATTCTACGGTCAGAAGTCTGCTAAAATGTATTTAAACCATGAAAACAACTAATCTAATCTAATTAACCATACAAAAATGAAAAGAGGAAGGTGGTTATACCTCTACTGCAAACCGTAGCTCTAGTGAGTGGTCTGCACTATAAACCATGGCTGAAAGCCATGGTTAGCACTCTGATAGGCTTACCCTCAATTCCAAGGGTAGTGGGCTTGACCTCCTTGTCCAATTGATGTTCAAGGGTCGCCTTCGGTGTCCTTCTGATAGGTTTGGCGGTTGAATCACTGTGATGGGCCTTCGTTTGCCCGGATTTGTGTTTCTTGGTTCTTCTAGGCTCCTAGAACTTCCATGGCAATTTATCATGAATCTTGGCAAGTAGGTAGGGATAAGTGCAATAGTCTCTCTTAGAATGCTCGATTCAGTGTGCAATTCGATAGGGCTCCGCTACTCAAACTCTCTCAATGCTCTCTCTATACAAATCATCTATATCTTCTCCCCATTTGGAGGGGGTATTTATAGGATGCCCTAGGACTAGGGGTGGCTTCCTAGAGAAGCCAAGATCAAGAAGAGGTGGTTAGGATAGTTGGAATGGAAGCCTCTAGAATCTTTCATCCATTAACCACCTTCTTCTAGATCAAATGGTCATTCCAACCGATTTGGCTCGGATTGAAGGCCAACTGAACTCCAGTTAAGACCGTAGGTCACAGCTACGGTCTAGACTATAAACCGTAGGTCTCAACCATGGTTCAGCTATAAACCATAGGTCTGGGCTATGGTTCAGACTGATTAGGCCAAGGAGCCCAAATTGAGTGGTTAGAACCACTGCTCTATCTTGGAGTCTATCCAAGATCTTCCATATGGTCTTGTAGCATGTCCATATGAGTAGTCGCCCTCGACATGATGTGTTTGTATAAAGAATTATGCATTATGTGGAGTGTTTTTTTGCCACTATTTTTATAATTTATGGATTGAAAGGAATAATAAAATATATAAAAAATAGATTCTAAATTCATGCCCAAGTTTGAAATTGTATTATTGCTTCTCTTTTAAATTTTTTATAGAGATGGTTCTCACCATTGGAAGTCTCAAGTATGGAAAAGGAGATGCTATCCTCTTTATTAGAGGATTTGACTATACATGGAAGGGTCATCTACAACAATAGATTAACAAAAACGATATAATTTTAATGTATGATAAAGTTAAATAAATTTCTAGAATTTGGGTTTATCAAAACTAATTTTGATGGTGATTATGAAGGAAATATAGAAAGAGCTTATAAAGGTGGCATTTTTTCAAAATAATGAAAGCAAAACATTAAAGTCACTCAAAATCATATGAGACTTCAAATAACAACTACATAGAGGCTAGGGCATTTATTACAATGATTAAAATTATCATTGAAAAAGGATGGATAAATAATTCAATTGAGAAAGATTAACAAATTATTATTAACAACAAAAAAATATGGAAATTGGATAAAAGATAACATTATTGCTTATTTTTATCAATTATTAGAGGTATTTTCTTGGAAATGTGACCACATCTAAGATAAGGAAAATGGATAGGAAATAATTTAGTCAACTGTGGTGTTGATCTACATCTTGAAAAAGTTCAAATTTTATATGCCATATGGTCAAGAGAGGTTTTATATCTTAATTATAATGAAATGAAGGAGTTGATTGTGGAATGCGGAAGATGAATAATATCTTTGATGGAAAGGAAAATGAAGAATATTTTTTTATTTAAAAGGAGAATTGGCCATGGTTTAGTTGAATTGAGAACAATGCAATGTTTTATTATTTTTATGGGAGTGGCACCTGATGGAAGCCACATATAGCTTATTATAAAAAATTGATTAGAAATTTATTCATTGTCATATTGTTGAGAATAAAGGGGACTATGACCATTGTGATCATTAGATAAATCTAAGGTACGATAGGGATCACCTTCCTCATATTTCTCACCTACAAAACTTTTTCATTGTGCTTTTGGTAGGGAAACTAAGGTCTGGATCCTTCCTAAGAGGAATATGTGGAGTTGTGCATGAGAATAGGACCAATAAGGAAGCATGTAAGGGGGGTCTTGATCCTTGTTTCTCTCTATTGATAAAATTTACCACAAAAAATATTAGAATATGTTTTTATAAAAATTGGCATCCTGTCAAAGATCCTTTTATAAACCTTATTGTTTTCTATTAAAGAGTGATCATCCTAAAAATTTAATCAGAAATATATAATTATTAATAGTATTAAATATTACAAAAATAGTTTTTACAAATAATGTAAAAATCTACAAATTAATATTAAAAATGGTTTTTTTATTTTATTAGAAACCATGTCAAATGCTGTAGAAAAATGACATGGTTTCAAAAAAATTGGAAATCCTTGGAACATTTTTAGGTAAGGATTTATTTAAATAAGTATGGCTATCTAACCAGGGAAAAAAATATATATTTTCAAAGAAATTTATTTACACGGTTGAGTTTCCCAACCCCCCTTGAAAAACAATTGTAGTGCTTAATAAGTTTTTGCAAATTGTTACAAATTATTGAAATTTTACAAGAAATTTGTAAGAAATTTATTCATTCTTATATAGATTTACAAAATCAACCTTGAAAACCTAGGTTTCTAGAATTAATTTTGCAAAATTTTTAATTTCTAAACCTTAAATACTATTAATTTTACTTCTTTCACTATCCATTTTCCCTTACTAGGTGTTACATTGGGATGCTTCATCACTCCCACTACTCATTTTCTCCACCCATGTATTTTTATCTTTGACATTACTTGACATGATGGTATATCTATTGATAATTTGTCTCTCTAGAGTGATAAGTTGTCCCTTGCTAGCATGGTAAATAAAAGAGAATATATTTCCTTGGTTTTGAAAAATAAAATAAATAACCTAGCATTATTTTATATTTTTATTTTATAATATGTACAGTGCTATTTCAATGCTATACAACATCAACCTAACATTGTTTATATGTTCGTTTAACATCATCATAGGGTCATGTTAGAAATAAAATTTAAAAATAAAAGAGGGATGCATGACAAGAGGGAGAAGATAAAAGGAAGCATCTTAGTATTAGTTAATTTATTAACTAATACTATGTAATAATAATATTAGTTAATAACTAGTGGTCAAAACTTGGGATCCTAAAGAGAAACCTAGGTTCAAATCTTGCCAAATGATACATGCATAATTTCCAATGTAGATTTTGTAATAATATTGTTTTTTGTTGAATTGGAAAAATATATAACTACTTCTACACTAACAAATCATTCAATAAATTAGAATAAAGGAGAGTGTGTCCCTATCAACTTATATATTTAGAATGGATCTCCACTATTCTTTCTAAGTGTAACTAATATGAGCTTAAAAGATAAATTAAATGCAAAAATTAAAATGAATGAAATTAAATTTGAAATTTTAGGGTGTGAGAAACTAAGAGTAAAATGCAATCATAACTATAGAAAGGACAATATGGGATACAATCAATACATGAGAATCAAATAGTAACAATGCAACCCACACATATAAAATACAATTAATAAGGAATGACAAAAGGACAAATGGATAGTGTAATAATAATCATGCTTTCCACATTTTAGGAGGGCAGTTCCACTTATGGAAAGTAAAATATGTCATCAATTGCTTATTATCTCAAGAGAAAAGAGTAGTTACAATGTAGGACTCATACTTTTTAGCTTTGATTGTCTCAAGGTCAAAAGATGTTTACAATGAATCCCATGTCTTCTATTTATAAAATGAACTTTTCCTTTAGTTACCTTGGTGAGGAATTCTCACTCATAGTAGAAGTCATAATTTGGGGGCATATTTAGCAGAATGATACACCTTTAAGTGTTAAATTCCTCTAATTACATCTCTAAATGTCTTAGAAGCCTTCTAATATAAGTAATGATGCCAAAAAAATAGAAAGTCACTTTCCAAGATATTCTTATTAGCATGTATGCATAATTATCCCACTTAGCCTACTAATAAGCCAATTTCTCTAGGATGGGAGAGTGATTCTCTCCAATTTTTGGAGTGAATCCCTCCTATTTTGGAGAAAAATTTCAACTTGTAAACTATGTTGTTTTGCAATATAATTCTTAAGCATAAAAAATTTATTTATCTTTGTCTTTAATGGCTAATTCCATGGAGGAATTAGGAGGTTGTAGCCAGGATACTACAATTTAGGTGACTTATTAGGGTGCCAAGATTAATTAGTGAGAGATCCTAGATATTACCTTTATCCTTGGGTGTAGAGTCAAAATTGAAGTTATATCAAAATTGTAAAGTTATAGGTTGTATTTGTCTAGCTTTGGGTAAACAAGGTCAAATTTGCTTGTCAATCAGTATCTAAGGGTACACCCCAAGTATCTAATATTTTGGTAGCATCCAAAAATAACTCTTCCTATCGATCCCTAGGGAGATAATTTCCTTGATCCTCTTTAGTTTCTTTAAGGAATTAAAAAACACTATCTATAGGCACTTCCACTTGTCTTTCTCTTTATTAATTGCTTTGGCAACCTCTTTTGGCATATGGAGTTGTCCCTGATTGAAGAATATTTTAGGCTATCCCTTATTCAATAATTTCTACATCTTTCTTATTTAATTCATGGTCATTTCAAGAGCATCATAAATAGCTTATATCCTTAAAGCCTTTTTTGCTTGTAAGGTATAATTTGTAACTGTATGATTACTATCTTCTTTCTTGAACTACACATCTATTTCACCTCTTCATGGGATGGGAAGTACTTTGATGTATGTTACGTTGGCTTCTAGATAGTCTTCCATCCACTTGATCTCTATTGAAATTTGTTCAAGCTAGATCTTGTACATATTGAGTATGTAGGATGTACCTTTGCACACTTGGCCCCATTGGGGCTTGACTTACTTTACTAATAAACCTGTAATGTTCATATTTTGTATTCATTTATTCCTTTTATACTACTTGGATTCTCAAACCATTACTTTTTATTTTAATATTATAATTTCTATTGTAATTGTGCCACTTCATTCTTGTTTACCTTCCTCCAACTATTTGGAGTCTATAGACTATCTTGGACCTATTTTAGATTCATCCATCACTTGTGTTAATATGATAGTCTTAGATTTATCAATTAGTATTTTTATAGCATCATTTGGAAGGCTTCTATCATTGAGAATACTTGATTTGACATCTCGAAGGTGTAGTTAGTTGGAATAATTTGTTATCCTACTTAGGTCCATTGAAAGTACCTTCATAATCAATAGCTTTATTTCTTGTTTTTCAAATATGATTGGTAGATCACAATGTAGTATATTTAGGATATCTTATTTTTTTATTGGTAAGAGGGATTTTGAAAGGTTCCCATAACCTTTTACAAAAACATTCTAGTTAGGAAAAATGCTCCCAACCATATGAAACAAAAAAATAAGCACTTTCAAAGCAACCAAGAATAAAGTCAAAAATAGATAGAAAAACCATCGCAGGGGCAAAAGAGGAAGCATAAATAGGAAATAAGATAGACCTAAGCAAAATAGAAGTTCCACACAAGATACTATAAGTCCAACCATTGTCCAATACTCATATGATGGATAGTAACAGTTTCACCACTAGAAACCTGCAAGATCACATGAAAATAGAAATTTGAAACAAAAATTGCCTTGGGAACTCACTCATTGTCATCCCTTATCCATCAAAATATATCAAGAATAATGATTCCTAAACTTGGACTGGAGTAAAACCTTCTCATGTTTCTAGGTAAGAAAATATATGGCTCCATTTTGTCATCCATAACACAACAAAAAACTTGCAAGAGATGTTCATTGAAGATGGTGAGGTTACAATGTCTCCACATATGGCTCACAAAGACATTCTCCATGTTGAGCCACAAGCTCCACATATCCCAAACATTGAAGCCATGCATGAGAGTGTATGTTGAAAATAAATCTTGTGAACTTAGAAAAATTCCACAAATTGATGAAACCTCCAATGATGTATCCTAAAAATGCTATCTAATCTGAGGTGGAATTCCATACTATGGAGAAGATCTGGCTACCCAAGAAATCTGAATTCTAAGAAAACTCAAAAAAGAGATAGTTAGCATTATCTTGATCAATTTTTTTTTTTTGTTAATTTAAATATTTAATTAGATTCAGGTTTTCATAGGTTGACCCAAAACCTCATTATAAAAAACAACTTAGGATTGTTGAGCCAATATAACATAACAAAACTAAGGACCCTTGGTCCTACAAGAAAATGATTATGCATTAAGAGAACCCCACCCATTCGCAATATTGTAAAATGAAACAACCTATAGAACAAACAATAAATCAACAAAAGAAATTAACCCCCAAAACAAACCTGGATCTATGCAGGGAAGCCATAAGGATGAAATAGGTAGCAACAACTTAGATCTCCTTACAGTCCTCATATTATTCCTTAATCTTGTCCTTCATGTCATCCTTCAACTCTTCTTTTACCTCCACCTCAGAGATGGCCTCCATTGTCTTGGACTCCCCTTGGACCTGAAAGCCTTCATGGAAAAATACGATGTTCATCGCATCATGAAGCCCCTTCATCTGCTATATTATATTTGAAGACATCATGATAATGTAGTGATTTAGGATAGATTTAGTGGGATTAGGACCTTCATCCTCAGAGTCCACCTCAAGAGCTTTCGATCCATCCTAGATTAGTTTATTCCTCAAGCGTAGTGAGGATCTGATGGGGACTTTAAGGTCCTCGATATTCAGCATCTTTCTTGCAAGCCCTCCTTTGGCCGAAATATCCAACCCCCTCTTCTTGGCTGGAGTCATCCCATAAGGCTTAATGAGGCCAGGATTATCTTTGCCTTTAGAACTTTCTAATTGAGGAGCAATGGGAGGGTCTCTCTGGGGATAATTGACAAGGATGTGGTTGTAGATTACCTTAAAAAAACCTTGGTGGATGGGAAGGTCGGTCCCTTTCTTCTTTCTATAGGAATTGATAGTGTATTTGATGGAATTAAATAAGAAGTGAGGAATTCTAATTGGGTTTACATCACAAAAAAAGTTGACAAAAGCATAATGGAAACTAATAAGAACTTTCCTAGGGTCCTCAATATTAATGAATTCCATTACATTTTTCACAACTTTCCAGGGGGTGGGCAGGTCAGGTATGTAGTAGACCGATTTTGGCTTCTTTGAAAATCTTGGAATTGTCCTTAAATTCCTTGAGCTCCACGTCCCAATTATGCTTCTCCCTATGAATTAATATATCCTTGGCTGCCTATCCCATAATTATTGCTAGAAAATGGATGTTGATGATGAAATACCATCTATAAAAATTCAAATTACCACTATCCTTATCAACTTCCCATGGTTCTAGCACCGCCATAGTAATCTCTCTCTTAGCCGTAGTGAAAAAATTAAAAAATGGAGTGAAACCCCTCTCAATGATGATAGCTTCTGCTAGAGGTTCGATATCGATGTTGCTCAGGTCGATTAATGCCATGGCACAAACCTCACAAGCACAGTTACTACCAACCATAAGAAAATTAGTAAGGCAGATGCTAGCCTTGCTCTTGCTCTCAGAAATAGTTGAATTTACCTCTAGCAAGAAACAAAACTGGCACTTATTAGAAAATGAGTAAAGATTATGTATGTGGTCTTAGCTGATGTGAGAATTACCTTGGGGGATTATGCCATGCATAGAGATGGACACTGTACTTGAGAACACCTAGAGGATGGTCTGCATGGCACCCTTGATAAACAAAAAGCTCGTGCGAGATCTAAATAAAATGTAACTGTATGGATACCCATGCTTTGGAATCATGAGGAGATTTGAAAGGGTAGGCATGGCGGGAAAGTTGATGCATCCATACTTAGTGCGTGATATGGGGCCATCAACCGCTTGCATCAGTACCAAGCCCAACCTTGAATGGCATTCCTTAGGCAAGTGCAGATTGTATTGTCAATACGCCCGTTGGAACCATGCATGATTCCACTCTTATCAAGGCTAACCCTTATCGAAAACTTGACAAACCTAAGGAGAAAAAAAAGGAACTTCCTCCTTGAGGCAAAAATATGAGGGCTAGCTTGGATTAAAATTGGAAACATACACTCAAACTAGACATTAGTCATCCACGTCATATTTTTTCATTTTAAACTAGAAAATCCACATCACGTAGCAATCTTTGAGTCCACATGATGAGTCTATTAGCATTAACTCCTTTATTTTCTAGCCTTTTCACCACCTTATTGGACTCTCTGAAAGAGTGTTGGACCACTATATCACATATACAACCAATCAGGATCCTATATTTCTTGATGTAGGCCTCAATCATCCATGGGATATTTTGTTGTTTTTGAGGAGGTTTATGATGTTGAGCAAGTCACCTTCCATGATCAATCTACCCTGGACATCTTTGGCCAAGACAAATCCTCTTCACATTGTTTTAGCTTTAGCTTTGTTGTTTTTCTGAATTCCTAGGTTTTTTGCAAAAGCAAAAACAAGGTAACCTTGATGATATCTCAACACACCCCCTACCCCAACCCTACCAAGGTTTCCTTTGGTAGCTCCATCGAAGTTCAACTTGAACCAGTATGGTGGTGGTGGGGGGGAAATCCACATGGACCCTAATTTGAGGTTAGGAGGAACTGGAATATACTTATCCTCTAAAGGAATGTTCAAGGATTGACCTAACGAATTCTCAAAGAAGGAAACTAGTTGAGAGGATAAGGGATATAAAATGGCATTCTCTCTAGCAAAGGCTAAAATATTGTTTATTATGGAAGTAGAGGACATCCTGGTTTTAGAAAAGGCTCTATGGTTCCTTTCCATCCAAACTTACAAAAGGAAATGATGGAGGCAGATTTTCCACATAAACCTTATATGAGTGTTAGAAAATGGGTTGGGCCATTGTAGGAAAAAATCATAGATGGAGGTAGGTTTATCCCAAGATATGTGAAATTTTTGAAAGAGACCATTTAGGATGGACGCGTACACTAGGAAATCAAGGAATAAATGATGCACAAACTCCTAATCCACCCTGCAAATAAAACATCTATTAGGAACCATGATACCTCTCTTGATCATATTGTCTATGGTGAGGATCTTGCATTAGATGACAAACCAAGAAAAAAATGATATCTTAGCAATCAACATTTTAGTCCACACCAAATGAGTTTGAAATGGAGGATCCTTAGGTTTTAGTATAAGCTTGTAGGCCGACTTGACATAAAAATCACCACTCTCTATTTTTGCCCAGTAAACATGATCTTCTACCCCAACTGAAGGAATAAATTACTGCCTCAAAATTTTTTCTAAAGCCTTAGATTCAACCTCCAACCCATCAATATTTATGGATTTCCACCTAGACTTGTTATTATCAGGACACAAGAAATCTGTCACCTTTTTCCCAAACAATTCATTAGTGTGGAATTTTAATCTAGCTAGGTTAGGATCCTTTATGAGGGCTTTGCATCTAGCCCACTTTTCCTCCCAAAAACTAATGTTTTGGACATTCCCCATGATCCACCTTAAGAATTTAATTACTATATCTTTGCTTGTAAATATGGCTTTCCAAAAAGTTGATCCTCTGCTTAGGACTGTAATACTCAAAAATATGATCGTTGAAGATACTTCCTTTTCACAATTGTAGTCCACTCATTCTCCACATTCGTCATCAGGCACCAAGCTTGTTTTGCCAACAAGGCTATATTAAGGTGAATAATTCTTCTAAGGCCCAATCCTCCATCCTCATTTGGTTAGAATATCTTGTTCCATGTGACTAAGTGGATACATTTCTTGTCTCCATACCCAGACTAGAGGAATTTTTTTTTTTACTATTTAATTTTACGATACACCATGATCGAGGCCTTAAACACTGATAAGAAATAAATTGGAATGCTTTGGAGAGAGGCCATAGTCAAAGTTGCTTTACCATCTTGGGATAAGATATGCCATTTCCACCTGGTGAGTTTCTTTTGGATTCTTTCCAAAATATTATTCCACATAGATTCAATTGGAGTACCTGTGAAAAGCAGGAGATCCAGGTAGGAAGTAGGAAGGGTAGATATAGATCACTCCAGTATCCTTGTAATATTAGATTACCTAGGAATAAGAGTATTGAGAAAGTAAATCTTACTTTTGTTGAAATTTACCTTTTTTCCAGAAGCATCCTCATAGAGAGTCAAAATATGTTTGATGACCTTGACCTCACCCATAGAAGCAAGGGTAAGAAACAAAGTGTCATCAACAAATTGTTGATGAGAAAATGAATTGGTTAAGGACATTGCTTTTATCCCAAAAATGAGACCAGAAATATAGGTGGCTTTGATGGTCCTTTCGAGGGCTTCCATAACCATTATGAAGAGCATAGGAGAAATTGGATCTCCTTGTCTAAGGCCTTTGTTGCTCTGAAAGAACCTTGTTGTGGAACCATTGATGAGGATGGAGAACCATGGTTTACAAATGTATCCTTTTGATGAGCCTTACCCAATCGGGATGAAACCTAAACTTCAAAAGAATAGCAATCACAAACTCATAATTGATATGATCATAGACCTTGTTCATTTCCAATTTGAGGGCAAAGGTAGGCTTTTTGGATTGAGAGACGAAGTGGAGGGCCTCAAGGACGGTGATGATTCCATTGATAATAGACCTTCATTGGATCGAACTTCCTTGTAAGGGGTTAATTATGGAAGGTAGCACTTATTTCATTTAGTTAGCAATCAATTTGTTTAGGATTTTGTAAATAACAATACAAAGGCTAACAGGCCTAAAATACACCATAGATTTGGGAGCAGGCCCTTTGGGAATAAGAGTAATGAAATTTGAATTATAGCTATGTGGAATATGTTTGGAAGATTAGAATTATTTAATTACTAAGCATGCATATTGCCCTACAATGTCCCAAAAGGTTTGGAAAAAATGGGGTGGGAATCTGTTAGGTCCTGGGGCCTTATCAGGATCCATGGAGAACATGGCTTGTTTGATTTTCTCATCTGAGAAAGGAGAATTGTGTTTTGAATTGATATCACTATTCATAGATTGAGGAATAAATTGGAGCATGGACTCTTTGGCTATGGCAAGACAAGGGGCCTCATCACCAAGGAGGGAGCTAAAATAAGAGACCGTTTCATATCTAATCTCATGGATTTTTGAGTAGAAGAGCCATCCCCTTTAACCAAATCCTTAATCCTATTGTTGCTTATATTCCTCGGAGTTGTAACATGAAATTTTTTGAAATTCATGTATCCATGTTTAAGCCACAAAGCTCTAAACTTATGCTTCCAATAAATTTTCTCACATGCAAGAATGTTATGATATTCAGCTAGAGTGTTTCTTTCCTCGATCCTGGTAGCATCATCACAAACTCCATTTTGAATTTTCTTCTCAATGCAAGCGAGTCTTTCATACATAACTTGTTTGTTTTTAAACAAGTTTCCAAAGATATCCTTATTCCATACCTTGAGGTTGTCTTTGACGAGCCTTATTTTTGGGATAGTTTGAAGGATGCGCTCCCTTGACCAGAGTGTTGCCACCATTGGGTAGGTAATACGGTCTCTTAAATCAGGATGTTTTAACCACATTACTTTGAAATGAAAGGGCCTTCTGAAAGGGTGAGCCTTATGCATTTCTAACAATATTGGGTTATGGTCGGATGCAATATTGGGCAAATAAAGAAGAGTTGCATCTCCAAACACAGTAATGACTTCCTGGGATAAAAATAACCTATTAATATTTCTTGAATAATTTGGTTTCTCGATCTTCTATTACTCCACGTGAACTTGACATACTTGAGCTTGACATCCATAAGATCATTGGTATTAATGAACTCATTAAAATTGTCCATGCTTCTGTTGGGTAAATCTAACCCTCCTATTTTTTTTGAAGGATAAAGGGGTGTGTTGAAATCCTGCAACTACCCAAGGAATATTGTGAAATACCTCTTTCATGTTGCTTAAATATTCCCATAAAACTACTCTTCCTTGAAGTGAGTTAGGAGCGTAGACGTTGGATAGGATCTAAGAGAAATTATTATCCATATCATGAAAGAAGACACCCAAAACCCTCTCATCAGACTGAATGATTCTACCTTCCAACTTCCTCGAGTCCCACAAACACATTAATCCTCCTGAGGCACCTCTAGCCTGGCTAAAGGCTACTTCCCCGTGTTTCCATATTTTAGAGGTATGTTTCCTTGACAAAACAACATCAATTTTTTTTTCTTGCATTATGAAAATTTTAGGATTAATTTCCCTCCTTAATGAACTAACCACTCTTTTTTTAGTTAGGCCATTAAGGCCTCTCACATTCCATGAGAGGAACTTCATTTAGAATGTTTTTAATTCTTACCTCTCCCCCTACCCTAGGGTGGAGGAGTTTTTTTGGGTTTTTTATCATCTTTGAGGACATTGATAACTGAAGAAAAAAATGTCTTTTGAGTCCCATTTGCAATCTCATATTCAATACCTCTACTGCAATGTTCAACTTTTGAGATCCTTCCTTTCTTTTTTTCACTGCCACAATCGATGGGGATTTCATTGAACTCCTTGTTAGTTTTGGGCTAAATTTAGGAGGGACAATTTGCTACAAAATAGGGCTAACACAATCATATCTAACCATAATTTCAATGGTTTCAATCCTCATATCTTCTTCTTCCATATTTTACCTATATTCTTTCAGATTTTGGGGCATACCATCAAGGTAGTTTAAGGGAGGACAAGGTGAGGGGGCATTTGATGACCCTGATCTTAATGGGGACTCTAGGCTTATCGAAAGGTCTAAAATAGAGAAAGCCTCCTTAGTTCCTTCCTTGTTCTGATCAACACCATCCTCAACAAGTATTTCAAATTTATTGTATTTGGAAATCAAAGGACTTACATATTTTTCCTGGTCTACCTGACACAAGACCTATTGCTTTCCTTGTTCTAATTTTTTAGGTTCAGCTCCTTGACCCTAGTTGTTTTGACCGTTTTTGAATTGCTTGTAGACTCCTTTGTTCATTGGAAACTGGAATACTTGATTCTTGGTATGTTCTTTAGAATCAAAACCTCCTGGGTCAGGTTTCTTTGGTGCATATTTTGGGATAACTAGGTTCAAGCATTAATTTCTAAGGTGACCCTGGGTTTGGAACTCCACACAAAATATTGTCTTATTCTCGTATTCAATGGCCTAATTTCTCAAGTACATCCCATATCCAAGTTCCACAAAGGTGGGAAGCTCAAAATCCACACATATCAACTTATTTTCCTGATTCTTGCATGATGTTAGACATTTCCTCTAGGTTCTAGGAACTGACAAGGATGAGGATACTAGTCTGATATAATTACATGGATGAGGGCATGAATCAAGTGGTGATGGATGATGAGAGGGGTTGATATGAGGATACATAATGTGATGAAAAAATAATTTTAATATGGGAGGAACTAATGGATGAGTGTATAATGATAAAATAGTTGGTGATGATGGTATAATTGATGATAGAACAAACTAGGTGGATATGGTACATGGGATGACACTTCATATTGAATAGAAAAAATTGCTAGTGATCTAGGACTAAGGTTACACTTATTTGATGTAGGAAGAGCATAATAGAAGACGTTAGGATGATTAAATAAGTAAGAATAAAATAAATAATTGGGAAAAAAGGATAGATATATGAATACAAGAAATAGGGGGTGGAAGTGAAGTGAATATGGTTGTGGGAAAAATTATGGAAGTAATTTGTGCTTCTAGATTAATGGCTTTTATTCTTGTCATTTTTTTCTTATATGTGAATCTTCTTCTATTTCATATCCCTTATCTTCAGGGTTATCTATCATTTATCTCTATTATTTTATCCATCATTTCCTTTAGTCATTATAGGTCTTATGAACTAAATCATATTTACCAAATTTTATGTCAATAGTCATTTGTGGCAACATTGTTAGCAACGACTAATTTAAAATTCTACCTTATTCATTGGGCTATGGATGCAAGAAGGAAGAAAAATACTACCTAACAAAAAAAAAGGTCTAGATCTTGGGCATCATATTGCTATCATTGTATTTTTGGATTGGCATCTTATCTTATCACCATTAGGAAATAAATTGCTAATCTTAGAGATATCTTCACCAATATTGGAAGAAAGGGATGGAAAGAAATGTCAACCTAGGTGTTTATTGTGATATTTTTTCTTAGATAAGATGGGGATTTATCTTTGGTATTTTTTTGGGGGAAGGGGGTAAATACACCAAAGAAGGAGAATGTGTAATGGCTCTCCTTGGAAAAACTCATTAATATTATGGATTAATTGTAAAAATATGATTATTCAATGCTTAGTATTAAATGCATTATGGATGATTGATTACCATTTTTTTTGGTTATATTATATGAGGATATGGTACTACTAATATTATGTGTTTTTGTAGGACCAACTCCTCTCATTAGTGGATGAGGAAGTTGACCACCAAAATGAGAGACCTACACAAGCGAAATGATGGCTAGACTAATTTATCTATGATGGATCCAGGGTAGGATATACCCTCATATAGTTGCATCTTCATATTTACATTTTTGAAATCATACCATCAACAAGAAATTTTCTATAAGCAATGGAGTTATTTTTAGTAGAAGTAGATAACCTGGAAGTTATCATAAAAATCTTCTATGTATATGGTTGACAAATACTTGTTTTGGTTTATCTATGTTTTATTAATGTTTATCTTAATTGTATATAAGTTGGATGCACCAAGAAGTAAAATAAATGTTCTATTTGATGGTATATTGTATTTTAATGTCTATTTATAAGCTTTTGAATTTTATGGGTTTGCTTATATTTTGAATTAAATATAGCAAAGGAATCCACCGGGGAAGGAATTATTAAGTAAGAGGACTTAAATATAACCTTCATACTAATATCAAGGCTAATAATAAATATTAGCTTATGATATTAATAAAAATTAAATTGAAGGCAATAAATAAATTTAATTATTTTGAATATTAATAGTTAACATTAGAAAAATAATTATTAAAGTCCTTGAATTTGTATAACTTAAGGAAAAATAAAAGCATAATGGTATTTACCTTTATTTTACTTTGCATAAGGAGTGCACAATTTTTTTTTTTTTTTTGAATCGTTAGAAGAAGGAAGTGGTGAATAGTTGGGACCATTGTCTTATTCATACTAATAATAAAAAAAATATAAGGAGGAAGAAGGAAGGAGATCAAGAATAACCAAAGGACGTTGTATAGAGGACAATAATCATTATTAAGTAGTCAACCTTTGTATTTGGGAATTTGCTTCCAGGTTGGTGATTATCTCATTGTTTTATTGTTGTGCATTGTTGTTGCCCAAATCACCCCTGCATGTAAATAATTTCCTTTATGTTTTAAAAGACAGCCCTTGGGATCACATTTTTGGATATTGCTTTCTTTTAAAATTATGAAGATAACTTTATTTTATTTTATTTTTAAGGCCATGTTATTGGTTCCATGCTCAAGAAAAAAACCCATGTAAATCAGGCCTTCTTTTTTTGTTTGGGGCAACCTTAATTTTTGTTGTAGTAGACTCTAAAATAGCTCAAGATTGAACTATATATCTCATGGAATAAACTGGAATCTCCATATAGAAAACATTTGGCTTCGTCGTATAAGCCCCTTGTTGAAATGGTAAGAAAAACTTTGTTGTGTATTGTATGCTTGTGTTGTTAGGGAAAACCGGTCTAGCTATGCTAGCTTCATAAGACTTTATGTCTTTAGTTATGTTTTTATTGCAAGACAGTTCCTTTCAATTTGCATTGACATTTTATGTAACGAAACTAGTAACCAAATTAAGTCTTGATAGGCATTCCTTATATCATACGTCAACTTATAGGATTGTTGTAGTTTATGTTCTATTTTCTTTATTATCGAATGTTGGTTATTTAAAAGAATTATTTATATATTATATTTTGTAATCTTATAACCTTATTATGAAGGTGAAGAACGTAATTTTAAATATAAATGCTAATGGTTTGCTATGAATATTAAGGTGAAGTTTTTTTTTATATATATAATGCTCACTTGTTGATTGGGTATTAGTTAGATGGTCTTAGAAGAAAAGAAATGTTTGAATTTTATATCCATTGCTTTTCTTTTTATTAAATAGGAAATGAACTCTTAAATTTAAAATTTAAATTATTATTTTTATTCTGTAAGAAAATAATTGAATATGATATTTGGATATACTTATATATTAAAAGAATGCATACTCTTTTAAAAGAATGACTAGGAGTCCATTTTTAAAAGGAAGTTATGGGGTTTCCTAGGAAAAATGTCAATACAATGGTAGTAGTTTATTCTCTTTAAATATTTGTTAGCTGAATTAGAAGATTTGTTGCCTATTGAATAGAGAAGAATAAACTTAGAACATAATATTTTAGAAATAAAATTTTGAGGTGTTTAATGTTTTGTTTTACATGTTTATGTTATAAGCTATATTTGGAAAGGATTTATTTTATTGGAAAATGACAAAGTGATGATATAAAAGGAATTATTAAAATTGATGATATAAAATCGTTTTTGTATTTACATTTTAGTTAATACGTTTGAGTATTAAGATAATGGACATGGAATCCATTTATGGTGAGGATACTATGGGATTCTTCACATGTTATTTTAAAATGAGCGGGGAGTTCATTTATGATGAGGAAATTATGGGGTTTCCTCATTGTTATTTTTAAAAGAAGAATTAGAGTTGAAAATATATATGGTCATTTCTATTTGGATCTTTTAGATGCATTTTGAAAGATAATTTAGGTATATATTTTTATGAGGAGGATCTATTATGATCCCTTACTCCTATCACTTTGCAATGGAGCTCAAGGAACTCAGTACACCATGATATGGATAGGATGTTTCTATCTTGTGCTTATCAAAGTTTTTACAATGTTTATTGATGTGATGTAAATTAAATCTCTACCAAAAAAAGGGATGTAATGTAAAATAAGTTTATAATGACTAGTCATGGGATTTATTTTATGAATGTAGAGATGTTATATTGTTAAGGAGACATTGTTAGTAAAGTTTCCTTATTATGAAAAGACTTGAATATTTTATTCTTAAAGTAATTGCTATTAATATTTCAATTCATTATGAAAAGAAGGAGATTCTAATTGTTCTTAATGAAGGAAGAAATATGTTTTGTAATTTAGAGATATGAATTGAAAGTGAATATGAATTTGATTACAAAGGTTGTTCATGCTTACATAATGAGTGCAATTCCTAATAAGCTATTTAATGCTTTGAGATATGTATTAGATATGATCTAATTGTTTCTTAAATAAGCAAGTAGGCATGTTTTACTTTGATAAAAAAGAGAGTTAAGATAAATGTATCTACATGTTATGCTCTTGGTATTTTGAAGGTTTTTGGAAAGGTATACTTCTGGTAACCCATGCTAGAACCCTTTATAAGATAAAAATCATAATCCTGAGGGAGTTACGAGGAGGCAACACCTAGGTTTATTTGCATTGGTCACATCTAGAGTGGGGAACTCTAATGTATTTAAAAATAAGGAGTTTTTGAAAAGACTCAAGCAAGGAGGATTGAATCATAATTCCTACCATAGAGGTTAGGAAACCAATTGCAAATGAGTCATGTGATCGTACCTTGAATGGGAAGGATTGGATGACATAACTAGTCCATCATGGAGATGTGGTAGTTAAGCACAAAAGTATTAGTAATTCCATCATGGAGGTGCAATGACTAAACTTTAAGGCATTACGCCTATGAGCACCAACATAGATTGACTTATGGTTGATGAGGGAATTGGTGTCCTCTTCTCTAAATATTAATAAGGGATAATCCCTAAACTATGGTTGAATGGTCTTGCATTTGTGAAGAATTTAAGAAATATGGGGGGACCATTAAATCACCCTTTATACCATAAAGTTATACAAGGTTAACCCTAGTACTTACAAGAGTTTGACCACTCCCATCCACTCGAGAGTTATCTATAGCAACAAAGTCTCAAAATGTGGTTAAGCCTTAACAACTCTAAAGTAAAAAGGAACATCTTGTGAGAACTTAAATAAGATCATTACTTGTGCACCTATAAAAAAATTACTCTCTCTCAAGTTGGTTAGAATTGGATTATAGAATGAAAAAATGGTTCTATAGAAATAAACAACTATTTTACTAGGCAAATGTGGTCCCATTTATAAGTTTAGAAAATAGCTATCCATCATTGTGATACCAATGCTTCAACTTAGGAATTTACATCACCTGTGTAAACATGGTAAGTTATACAACACTAATGGTGCATATCGAGGGTCTTTGCTAAGGCATATTTCTCAATTTGAATCCTCATAAATGCATTCTCGAAGGTAGTATGTTTCTTCACCAAAATAAGAAAGACCCTAAGTGAACATTATGGTTTGGATAGTTAGAACAAATTTTTATCCCATTATTCCCTTTTGATTTATCTCTTGATGCTAAATTTATTGAAAATGATACCTCTTTGAAAACCTAGAGTGGTTAGGAGCATAGGTTCGCACTAGGGATTCTATAAGCATGATATTTCATGATAAATTTTGATATCAGCTTTCAATTTGAGTCCCCACCTCTATGAAACCAAGGAGGATATAATTTCTTATTAATAGAATATCCTTTTGTTATTGATCCTTGAATGATACAATATTATTATTTAAATATAAGACTAATAGAATATAAGTTTTATCCTAGTTGTAATCTCCAATACTGTAGCAAAATATCCCATTTCTAAAATCATGGCCTCTTTGTTACTCAATGTAGCCTATTTTTTTATACCCATTTTAATAACCTTAGGATTCATACATGAATCCTCATATATAAATAGAGTAGTGCCAACTTCTAGGATTTTATTTTTAAAGGGGTATACTTATATACAAGAGGGCCCCATGAGATTTCTCCAAATCCTCTAAACTTGACTTCCTTTAGGATAAAGTTAAATATTTCATACTCTGGCTTAGTTTCTTCCTCTATTTTATTTTCAATCTCCAATATCAGTGTCTCCAATATAAATGCTTCATGTTCTAGTTGTATACTTTACTTCTTATATATGATCCTATTTCTCTAAAGATAAATCAAAAGTCTTATATTCTAAGCAAAATAGTATTTTACCTTGCTTTGTTGATTTGTAAGGATCGCACATGGTAGCATCTTGGATAAGAAGATGATATTTTCCAAACATAAGTGATTTTGGTGTTGCATCAATTTTATATCTCAAGTGGAATCCCAAGAATTTGATAATTTTCTTTGGAAATTTCTTCTTCAAAGAAGTAAAATTTCTTCATATAAGGGGAATCAATTATCAGTTCTTTAGATCTTATAATGTTTCTTTCTCATTCATATCCTTGTGAAATTCATCTTTCCATTGCTCTTATATACTCCAATTCCTCCTTGGTTAGCTATAATGTTTCATAATTTGGTTGTATATTTCCATTTTTTATCTACATAAGCAAGATATTCCTAAAGGAAATGCCAAACCCCTTGTATTTTGAATTAATTCTTGCTCCCATCATAGGACTTTATCCTTCTATGGGAAAAATAAACACCTTGTTGTCAAGTATTTCCTTAAATTATAGGAGGCATACACCTTTCTATAAGGGTGGAGGCTCCTCCATAGGAATAATTGATTCATTGTTGTCTGAATCTTCCCTTATTCTATTCATAACTAAAGGAAATATGGAGAATAGGGGAATAAGCTAAGGATTTTCTAGAGTTGTTAATTACCTTAAATGAGGATTGTTATCTAGTAATATTTGGGTAGGAAATTAATAAATACTTGTTTTAGGTGCATTGAATAGGCCTATGGCACATTCACTTGGGGTGTAGTCACCTAATTTACCATTGGTTGGATTATCATAGGTTGAGTAACCATTAACTAAATAATGGAAATGGGATGATTTAACACTTATTGATTCATTGCTTGTGCATGGTGGATCACCATAGCATAATTTTTTGGATCTATTTGCATTTTAGTTAGATTATTATAGGTCCCAATATATAGAATATTTAGTAGTCTCAAATAATAGAGCTATTTAATATAAATGAACAATATTAAATAAAATTAACATTCATGTAAATGATAATAATTTGAATTAAAATGAACAATATCATTCATGAAATAACATGAAGAAAAATTATAATAGAATTTCTCACACTATATACAAGACTCAATATTATCAATGCTTTAATGAATTATTCAATACAATACATGGAGTTTTACCTCCATGATATAACCTTAGAAAGGTGACTCTTGGACTCTTTGACTATTACTCTCCTCACATATCTGAGAGATGAAACCTTTTGTATTCCACACATAAGACAAACCTTTCATGCCTCTTGGATTCTTAACTTACCACTTGTATACATGATTCTTGACTCTCTATTTGCACACTTGCACACTTTACTGCATGACACTTGTGCACACACTTACATTATTGCATAACCCTTGTGCACATACTTACATAAATTATTATATAAGACTTATGCACATTCTGACTTTACATATTTGCACATATAATTACATGAAACTTGTGCATATCCTACACATAAGAATACATAAGGGAAAATACAAATCACACTCCTAAATTATGAACTCAATCCCTATTCTAATATTTATAATTGTACCATTGTACATCATGGTAAATTTACATTCAAACCTAATAATGTAATACTCTCCAACACCCCTTGTATTACATTATTTGGTTACTGAAGACTTTAATCTTCAATCTATGTTTGTTGCATTTGTTCTTTTGTTCTTATTTTTGTACTTCTCAAAACTCTAATGTTGATCTGTTAACTTTTTCTCTACAATATTCATTAGAAATATTTGTAACCATAAAAACATTTCAACATACCTATGATTCTATTCCAATTTTATTTTCTTATCCATTCATAGTTAACCTCATTTTTATTTTGTAATATGTCCTTGGTTTGGTCTTCTCACAAAGTCTACAACTTTGAGATGTTCTAAATTTTATCTTAGAGTTTTCATCTATTTGTATAGCCTTATCTTCTACTTTTAATTTATTTCTTCTATTATCAGTTCCAATAGGAAATTTTGGAAGAATTTCCTTTTTATTATTTTTAATATTATATTGATCTTCAACTATGATTCTAGTTAACAACTCTAATTTCATTTCCCTCTATTTATTCTTCTATTTCATGAATTTTCTTGAACTCAATTACCCTTTGGACTATTGACCCTAGATTGTAACTATTTTTGTTTCCCATATTGATACTAAGGTTGATATTGCCTTGGATAAACATTTTGAAATGGTATATTCATTTGATTTTTTTGGTTCAAAGAATTATATCTACAAAAATTTGTAAAATGACTCTTTTTCCCGCATACGTGACAATATATTTGATTCCATATAGACTAAGACTATTGTTAGGATCTCATCCTAACCCTTAATGTAATAACTTCCATGATGTAATAATTCCTAGTGAACGTGGGTAGTACCCATGATTAATATTTTGTAATGTTCTAAGTTTTAGCTTAGGTAGTGCCCATGACACATGGCACCCTTTTTATGTAACACATGGTAGATAGGTGGCATTGTGCATGTAATTCGTGTGGCATTATGCATGTAATTCGAGTGGCATTGTGCATGTAATTCGAGTGGCATTGTGCATATAATTCAAAGTGGCACTATGCATGTAATTCGGGTGGCATTATGCATGTAATCCAGGTGGCATTTTGCATGTAAGCCAACCTTGGAAGGAAACTCCTTAAATACCCGAAAGGGCACCAATGTAACCATATTTTGCAAAATTAATGAAGTATTGAAGGAGGTTGCCCCCTCGAAGAGGCCTGCGATTATGTCTTATTGTGAGATTGTTCTTTATGCAAATTTTTGTTATATTAATGTGATGTTTATGTGAGTTTATTTCCAAGCAATTGTGTGAGAGTGTGTTGTTTGAGTTTATTTTATAGCAGGATCTTAACAAATGGTATCAGAGCGCTTTCCAGGGCCAAGTTCTGCTACAACTGCAACGATTCTTGCCATCCAATCCGCCTGTTAGGTATAAATTCCATGTGTTTTTTCTATTCTATTTTTCCTTATTAAAAAAAATCCAAAAAAATACAGTGTTTTTTTTTCCAGACCAAAAACAAAAAAATATATTGTTAGTTGAGTAGGTATAAACCCTGTACCGGGGGTTTTAAAATATCGTGAAGGATCTGTCGTTATTGGCTAAGCTAGATAGCCCATAAAGCGTCTAGTGAAGTGAGGGGCGATCAGGCTCCAATACCCAGGCCTCAGATAGAACTCGCGCATGGACTTGAGCTCCCATGTATCTTCGGGTATATCAAGAGACCATCTAGGATTAAACAAACTTTTAGCCATTAGGAAGCTCTTCGACCTTGTATTACTCATAGTCTATGGGACATAGCATCCTGGACGATTACCCTCCCGTATTGTCAGAGAGGCAGGTAGTGTGCTCAAGGGTATGTGTGGAATCTTCTTTGAGTAGTGGCCTAAAATATTGGTCCGAGCACTATTGTTCGTCACTGTCGGTATATTAGAGGGCCTATGGGTGGTACATACTCCTATACTTAGCATTCCCTGGTTCTGTTAAAACTTCAACCTGTAAAAAAAATGTAAAAAAAATAAAAATAAAAATAAAAATCCAAACATCCATGTTCGTAAACCTGCATTTCAAAAGTGAGCATATGAGAAAGGAGTCCTCTACTAAAAAAATAACAAAAAGGACATGCATTCGGGATAAGCCATGAGGGTGACACTTAAGTTGAAAGTCTGGAGAATAACAGTAAAATTTACAGTGGCGATCACGATCGAGTCGGTTAGGTCGGAGAGGTCAAGCACGATCGTGGTAGAATTCACGGTCTTCGAGAGTCGAATCAGAATCGTCATATTAGTCACCTACAAAATACAGAGAATCTTGAGTGTGAAAAATAGCCAGTTATAGATAGTGCTCCAGTACCCAAATTTTGCTCAGTAGCTCAGAATCAGAATCTGTAAACACCGTTAGACTCAGCAAAATAGGAGATAAAAAAAAAAAAAAAGTAGTGTTGAGATATATAGCTCATTGTGACCACCTCCTTCTGCTGATCATTTTGATATATAGCACCCAAGCACTTTTTTGGGCACTTACTAAAAATAGTAAGTCCTAAAAATTCAATTCTATTTTTAGTAACTGGTCACAAAAGGTCAAAAAAATGGCCCAGGGTACCCGTGGACACCAGAAAGAACTAGAACACTTGGAGTCCCTAACAAAAGCCATTAAGAACTTGAACTCGGCTTTTCACTCCATAAGGTAAGAAGTCCAAGGTCTTCGCCTAGAGCATGAGGCCACTAGCAATCGCTTAGAAGAAGCATTGATAGAAGTAGACAACAAACTGAGAAGAGAACCACCCAAATCAGAATACCAAGCTGAGAGTTCTACAAGGAATCGTGACCATGATCCACCCTTTAGAATGCCCAAATTGGACTTTCCCAAATTTAGTGGGAAGGATGTTGATGGGTGGTTATGTCGGGTTGACCAATTATTTCGACTTCATAATGTACCCATATTTCATCTAGTCCAGATGGCTTCCTTTAACTTGGAATCTGAGGCTCTACACTGGTTTCAATGGTTGCGTCTTGCCTACCCAAATCTCTCTTGGGAGGATTTTGAATCCCAACTACTCACTCGATTTGGTCCTAGTGAGTTTGAGGACTTTACAGGAGCCTTAACCAAACTACAACAAACAGGGTCAGTCCGAGAGTACCAAGCTCAATTTGAAAAATTGGCCAATAGGACAAGAGGATTGAGTGAAGGGTTCTTCCAGAGTTGTTATATCAGTGGGTTGAAGATGGAACTCCAAGCAGAAGTAAAAATGTTGAAACCACGAACTATGATGGAAGCTATCAGTTTGGCCCGTCTGGCCGAATCTAAACTCTCTGCCCAAATACGCCCATCAAAGTTTCTGCCAAATAGACCTTCATTTCCTCCTAGAACCCAACATCTAGTTGATAATAAACCTGCTGCACCAAAGCGCCTCACCACCGAAGAGATGGATGCACGTTGTGCCCAAGGATTATGCTACAATTGTGATGAAATTTTTTTCAAAGGGCATAAGTGTGCACACAAAAAACTATTCCTGATAGATGTTGAAGAACCGGATACCTCTGATGAGAGTGATAAGGATGAGGACCCTCCAGAAACACCTCCTCCATAAGAAGAAGTGAAACAGGAACTTGAGACAGCAATTACAGTCCATGCCCTTGCAGGCATCACTACTCCTCAAACCATGAAGGTTACAGGATTTTTCAAGGGTCAATGTCTTTCCATCCTTCTGGATTCGGGAAGCACGCACAACTTTATTGACCCTAGAGTTGCTCAGCGGGCAAATTTCTATATCCACACTTGTAATTCCTTTGAGGTCATGGTAGCCAATGGGGGAACCTTACCTTGTAAAGGTAAGTGTCGCAATGTTAAAATCCAGATAGGGGACTATGCACTCAAGCAGGACATGTTTGCCCTCCAGTTGGGTGGATGTGATATTGTTTTGGGATCTCAATGGTTGAGTACGTTGGGCACTATTAGTTGGAAATTTGTTGAACTTTGGATGCATTTCTCCCATAACGGACAAACACACATCATCAAGGGCTCCCCAGCAGGAACACCTCAAATTATCAGTTCAAATGACATGGAGAAATTGCTCAAGAAATCATCACGTGGGGTCATTGCACAACTATTCTCCATTCAACCACCCACATCCCCAACGGGTGAAATCCCACCAGACCTACAACAGATTCTCCACAAACATGAGGCCATATTTTCAAAACCAACCACACTTCCACCGCATCGCTCTCATGACCATGCCATTCCATTATTACCAGATAGTACACCCCCCAATATCAGACCGTATAGGTACCCCCATGCCATGAAGTCAGAGATTGAGAAGATGATACAGGAATTACTCAAGGCGGGTGTCATTCGGACTAGTACTAGTCCCTACTCTGCACCAGTCTTACTAGTCCTCAAGAAGGATGGCTCTTGGAGATTATGTATTGACTACCGAGAACTCAATAAGATAACTGTCAAGGATAAATTTCCTATCCCTGTGGTTGATGAATTACTAGATGAATTACATGGGACCATGTACTTCACCAAGCTAGACCTCCGCTCTGGGTACCATCAGATCCGGCTCAGGGATGAAGATATTCCTAAAACTGCTTTCCGCACTCATGAAGGTCATTATGAATTCTTGGTAATGCCATTTGGTCTCACAAATGCTCCTTCCACATTCCAAAGCTTGATGAACAACATCTTTTGCCCCTTCTTGCGAAAGTTCATCCTTGTGTTCTTCGATGACATCTTGATTTACAGTCACACATGGGAAGAGCACCTCAATCATGTAGATCAAACCTTCCAACTACTGGCCGACCATAAACTATTTGCTAAAAGGTCCAAGTGCTCCTTTGGTTTGACTAAAGTAGAATATCTGGGACACATTGTCTCAAAGGATGGTGTCAAGGTTGACCCTAAGAAGATCCAAGCAGTCCAAGAATGGCCGAAACCTCGCACACTCAAAGGGCTTCGAGGATTTTTAGGGCTTACAGGATATTACCGTAAATTTTTCTGCAATTATGGAAAGATAGCCGCCCCCCTCACCTCCATTTTGAAGAAGGATTCTTTTACTTGGACAGGGCCGACTGAGCAAGCATTCCTGGACCTCAAGCATGCCATGACCACCACTCCAGTTTTAGCCATGCCGGACTTCTCTAAAAAATTTGTCATTGAAAGTGACGCTTCTGGTCGTGGTATTGGGGCGATATTGATGCAAGAAGGATGCCCTTTGGCTTTTACCAACAAAGCCCTATCTGATCGTAATTTGGGGAAATCCACATATGCCAAGGAAATGTTGGCAATATTGCATGTAGTCCTGCATTGGCGGCCTTACCTCATTGGGCACCATTTCTCAATCAAAACTGACCACCAGAGTCTGAAATACTTTCTAGAACAACGAGTTGCCACCCCTGAGCAACAAAAGTGGGTATCAAAACTCATGGGCTATGATTATGACATCACGTACAAAAAATGGAAGGATAATCTTGTGGTAGATGCTCTCTCTCGCCAGTTTGAGACCCTTAGAATGTTGTGTGCCATCTCTGCACCCTTGCCCCAATGGATTGAGCCCTTACGTCAGGAAATACTTCAAGATGCAGATTTGAAAGACCTGGTTGCTTCACTTAGGTATGATCCAGAGTCTACACCAGGATATAGTTGGGATGGCCAGGATCTGCGTTACCATCAACGCCTAGTTCTTCCTCCTAAGTCTCCACTTCGGGAACTCCTCATGAAGGAATCACATGCTACTCCATCTGCTAGCCATTCAGGGTTCCTAAAAACTTATGAGTGACTCAAGCGTACCTTCTTTTGGAAAGGTATGAAATAGGACATTCGCTCTTTTGTAGCAGATTGCGACACTTGTCAAAGGATGAAAGGAGAAACAGTGCACTCCCTGGGCACTCTTCAACCATTGCCGATACCAGATCAGGTGTGGACTGACATCTCCATGGACTTCATAGAAGGGCTACCTAAGTCTGGAGGCAAGTCTGTTATTTTTGTGGTAGTGGACCGCCTTTCAAAGTATGCTCACTTTTGTGCCCTAACCCATCCTTACATAGCATCCACTATTGCCCAAATTTTTCTTGACTCCATATTTTGCCTTCATGGCATGCCCACCTCCATTGTATCTGATCGTGATCCCACCTTTACTAGCAATTTTTGGCAAGAGTTGTTTAAGTTGCAGGGGACTCAGCTCAAAATGAGTTCAGCCTACCATCCACAAACGGATGGTCAAACAGAGGTTGTTAATAAATGCTTGGAAACTTACCTTCGTTTATTTGCCTCTGATCATCCTACTCATTGGGAAAAATGGCTTTCCTTGGCCGAATGGTGGTACAACACTTCCTATCATACCGCCACAAAAATCACACCGTTTGAGGCAGTTTACGGGCGCCCTCCACTCACACCTTCCTCCTACATTCCGGGCAGCTCCAAGTTCCAGGTCGTCGACAATACTCTGAGTCAACACACCGAGGTCCTCCGCCAACTCAAGCAGAATTTGAACATGGCCCAAAATCGTTCTGAGCATAGTTTTGATGTGGGTGATATGGTCTTCCTTCGCTTACAGCCATACAAACAATCATCCCTACAACTCTGTAGGTGTCAGAAGCTCGCTCCAAATTCTATGGTCCTTATCAGGTTCTACA
This sequence comes from Wollemia nobilis, assembly GCA_028583015.1. Classification (NCBI taxonomy): domain Eukaryota; kingdom Viridiplantae; phylum Streptophyta; class Pinopsida; order Araucariales; family Araucariaceae; genus Wollemia; species Wollemia nobilis. The sequence goes on from JAQPPZ010016890.1 coordinate 11,912,291, forward strand.
ACGAATTGGTCCCATAGCTTACAAATTGGCTCTTCCCCCCACTTCCAAGATCCACCCTATTTTTCATGTTTCCCTTCTCAAGAAAGTTGTGGGCACAAAGGTACAGGTTCAATCAACACTCCCCGAGTTGGATGAAGAAGGCTCCATCTTACTTGTACCAGAACAACTGCTGGATCGTCGAACTCACACTCTGTGCAACCGTACCATCACAGAGGTCCTGGTTCAGTGGCGTGGACTTCAACCTGAGGATGCTACATGGGAGTCTCTCCATCAACTTCAGCAACAGGTTCCTCATTTTCAGCTTTGAGGACAAAGCTTCTTCAAGGAGAAGGGCATGTTAGGATCTCATCCTAACCCTTAATGTAATAACTTCCATGATGTAATAATTCCTAGTGAACGTGGGTAGTACCCATGATTAATATTTTGTAATGTTCTAAGTTTTAGCTTAGGTAGTGCCCATGACACATGGCACCCTTTTTATGTAACACATGGTAGATAGGTGGCATTGTGCATGTAATTCGTGTGTCATTATGCATGTAATTCGAGTGGCATTGTGCATGTAATTCGAGTGGCATTGTGCATGTAATTCAAAGTGGCACTATGCATGTAATTCGGGTGGCATTATGCATGTAATCCAGGTGGCATTTTGCATGTAAGCCAACCTTGGAAGGAAACTCCTTAAATACCCGAAAGGGCACCAATGTAACCATCTTTTGCAAAATTAATGAAGTATTGAAAGAGGTTGCCCCCTCGAAGAGGCCTACGATTCTGTCTTATTGTGAGATTGTTCTTTATGCAAATTTCTGTTATATTAATGTGATGTTTATGTGAGTTTATTTCCAAGCAATTGTGTGAGAGTGTGTTATTTGAGTTTATTTTATGGTTGATATTGCCTTGGATAAACATTTTGAAATGGTATATTCATTTGATTTTTTTGGTTCAAAGAATTATATCTACAAAAATTTGTAGAATGACTCTTTTTCCCGCATACGTGACAATATATTTGATTCCATCTAGACTAAGACTATGGTGATATTGTAGTGTTACTTGGTGTATTTTATTTTGATATCAAAATTTCATTTCATCTTTGACTAAATTACCTACTTAATACTCTTGAAGAATATTAACTAATTCATCAAAGGTTATTTTCTTATTTAGCACTTGAATTTGTTGTAGCTTAGTTTGTCATCTAGCTCACGCTAGAACTATGATTATCATCTCTTGGGATTTGAAGGTGAGCACCCACTGATCACAACCCATACTAAAAATTGGGAGAATCAAACTACTTTGATAAAACCTCCAGAGAAGGTTGGCTCCTTTTCAACTTAATGAATGTTGACTCTATTTAGCTCAAATATAGAAATATTAGGGATAGAAATGGTAGGGTTAGAAACAAATGGATTTAATATGGACGAGTGAAGCTAACAATATAGACATCTACATAGTATCTTCTAAAAAATGATTTCATAAAGCATCCTAGAGGATTAATAACATTAAAAAATTATGCATTTACATTATTGAAATGGTTTTTGCATGTCTACATAATTATTCCAAATATCTAGAAATATTGATTATCCAATTTCAGTAGAATAAGATCAATATCCTAATTTGATAGAAATAGAATTCTCAATAAACATGTATGCAAAAATAATTAAATCAATCTACTCTAAGTTAGCTTTTCAAATTAACATAATAGACTAACCATAGTAGAAATATGAGTTAATATTTAAGAATCAAGTCCACCATTCAACACAGGCACAAATTCGAGGTAAACATCCCTTGTAATGCTTCATTCATGAATTTGTAGAGATTTACATAGTGGTGCAAGAAAAAACTTTAGATTTGACCATTTGGAAGGAGGTTGCTTCCCTTATTTATAGGTTTTATAATAATCATTTTACTCTTAAGCATTACAGGGAAATTTAATTCTCTTGTGATCTCTCTAACCACTTTTTGTTTCATGATGCCTACCAGCTACACCCTTCTGGTCCTATTACAATGACCTTTCGGTTGATTTCATAATAACCATCGGTGGTTCTTGAAATCAATTCATCTTCGTCAATCTCACAACTGAATCTAGTTCAACAAGATGTTCTGGAAGGTTCTGTATTGAAACTGTTTTCTATTCGGATTTTTTGGCATCAATTTTTAGTTTTTCCTCTCCTTCCTAGATTATGCACACAAAAGTTCACCAAAAACCCTTAAGGGAGGTAATGAAGGAAGGAGAGAAATCACAACTTTTCACCTTTAGTTGTTTTTTGTCTTTTTTGGTGCTTCTCACTCTTGGCTTAGTTTCAACACTTTCTGGTTTGTGCGGCTTATGTGAAGAAGGAGGAAAAGCACAATATTTCATTCTTCTTATTTTTACCTCTTTTTAGTGCTTCTTAGTTTTAGCCTTTTCTCAGCGCTTCTCATTTCTAGCCTTTTCTCGATGCTTTCTGGTTTGCACAGCTTATGTGAAGATGATCGAGAAGTGTGGATTCTGCAACTTCTTTTTTTTACTCCCTCCTCAGTGCTTATTAGTTTTAGGATATTTTCAATGTTTTTTAGCTGCGCACTTGACACAAAGAAGGTTGAGAAGTGTGGTATTTTTAGACTTCTCACTTTTGGCTTTATTTCAGTGCTTTCTTGTTTTCCACCTTTTCATAGTGCTTTTTATTTTTTAGTGTCCTTCACTTCTACATGGTGATTACAAAGGAAACCTATAAGTACACCCCTTGACAAACTTTTTACTTTTGAGCCAATTTCAGCACTTCTCAGCTTTGAGCAGTTTTTAGTGCTTTCACGTTTCCTTCACATACTTAGCCATTTTTTTGTAAAATTTTGGCTTAAGTATGAATGTAGCCATTTTTTACCTATATTATTGGCACCTCCTAGGGAATATTTCTTACAAGTTTTAATAAATCAGAGCATTATTCATTGGGTTTACAAATTTGATTGGGTAAATGACTTATGGAATGGAAAACGGGGATGAGATGGAAAGTATGATTTGGGATGCATGGAAATGGATGGAGTGGAGTGGGTAGGGATTTGTGAAATGATATGGAGGGAAATGAATGGTAAACTTAGACTCAGCACCATGGTTCAAAAATTGCTCCTTCGTGACTACCAACTTCATGATTGGAGATAAAACATCCTATAGTTTATAGTCATGAAGAAACTATTTGTGAAGCAAAAATGATTCTCAATTCTCAAGAGGGTTCCTCTTATAGGTATTTTTTAGCAATATTCAATGCCATGAGAATGAGGCTTTGCTTGTTCTTTGAAATTAGCTATTTCATGATATTTACATTGTCATTCTTTCACCTCATCTCTAAGAGAGTTGGCCAAATATTCACGTTCTTTGAGAGAAATCTCCAACTACTTTATTCTTTGTTTTAGCTCTTAATTCTACTCTCTTCTTACATCTCCTTGCAAGAAGACCACATCCATATAATCTTTGGCCATTACCAACTCGTCAGAAGCTAGTAGCTACATGATATCTATAATTTTATCATCTATCTCATAGTCTTCCAGAGTCATCTCCTTTCTTGTTTTTTTTACTTTTGGAGTGACAGTGTATTTTATCCTCTTTCATGCTACATCTTCTAAGTCTTTTGCCATCTACTCATTCCACTAGGCCACTACATTGAAGGCTATCTCTTATATTTTTTGATGCTAAGCTACAACCGGGTTAGTTGTTGGAATGGACATAGTGATCAAATATGACACCAAACTTACAGGGATGAGTGGAGAGGTTAAAATAATGGGATATTGGTGTGAAGGAGTGTTTATCATGGCCTTTGCTAACACAGGAGGAGGAAGCAATGTTGTGATTTGTAGATCTATTGATATCATAGATGGAATTATGGGAGGCTCCTATGATTGTGAAAGTGAAAGTGGGATTTCAATGGAAACTAATGTATGTTACATGGATGGAGGTGATATAGATGTAACAACTTGGGGTGATACAAGAGGGGGAACCTCTACTAATGAGATATGACTTTAAAAATGGGAGGGGAGTTTTTATTGGGAATTTAGAGGTGGAGGATTAGGGGGAGAAGAGATAGAAAATATACTTGAGTCCCTTAGTGGGGACTAATGTGCATCTTAAGTGGATGGTAAGTAGTTACATGTGAACAATGCCAAGTCTATGAATGGAATATTAATTGGATTACGTGAATCAAAATTTGTAAAATTTATGCAATGCAAATCAACAAAAGAGATATGGGACAAGTTGAAGCAAACATATGAAGGATATAACAAGGTCAAGTTGGAAAAACTACAAACTCACAGAAGAAATTTTGAAGAGTTTAAGATGGAATATGAGGAAGATATTACTAAATACTTACTTCATATTGATGAGGTTTTTAATACCATGCATGGACTTGGATTCAAAATTGAGGACTCTAGTGTTGCTCAGAAGGTATTAAGATCACTCCCTATAAGGTATGATGCAAAGGTTTCAGCTATAGAAGAGATGAAGGATATTGATAAGTTGACTATGGATGAGTTACATGGAATTCTCATAGTTTATGAGATGAGAAAAGAAAAATATCACAATTCCAAGAAAGAGACAACTTTCAAAGCTTCAAATAAGACAAAGGATAAGAAACCAGAATCAGACGATGAGTCAAGCAGTAATAAAGAAGCTAACTATGTGAGAAGAAATAAGGACTCAAGGAAACACAAAGATATAAATACTATGAAATGCTTTAAATGTGGTGACTTTGGTCACTATGCATATAATTTTACACAATATGGAAGTATTAGTGGTGAATAGAAACAATATTATATGAAAAATACTCTCAAACAGTGAAGAAGAATAGATTCTATTTTTGGCAATAGAAGAGGAATAAAATGCTCCTGTTGAAGATAAACTAGAAGAGTATGAAGATGCTTTTGAAGACCAAGAAGAAGAGAAATATTAAGAAGAAGAAGAATAAGGCACACTTGATCTAGAAGAAGAACTAATTGTTGCTCTCAGATAGTTGAAAATAGTTAGAAAGAAGAATTCAAGACTGAAGGCTCAAGTTCAAGAACATGAGGAAATAAAATAAAAGCTTCTACAAGACCTCACAAACTCAAAAGCTAAGGCAAGGAGATTCAAAGAATTCATGGTTGAAAAGTTAGAGGTAAAAGAGTTAGAATGTGAAATATTAGAACATGAAGTGGTTTCTCTAAGGATGGAAGTGAAATATTATAAGGACAAGCTGCACAGGTTTGGGAAAAGTTCAAAAGCTTTGGATAAAATTATCAATTCACAAAGATCTTAATTTATCAAAATAGGACTTGGTTTTGAAGAAGGATAAGGGAAACAAGAAGAAGGATAAAGCTCAAGCTCAAAAGAAAAGGAAGTTTCAGAGGAAGAGATTGAAGAAGAAACTAAGACCTATACGGATAAGTTGAAGAAGGGAAGCTTCACTAAGAAAGAAAATAATGCACAAACAAGAAACAGGGATCATCACAGAGAAGGCAAAGAAAGGACTAAGAGATCAAAGGCTTCAAGACAAGATGAATATTTTTTCAAAGGGTATTATTTTTCATGTAATTGTTTTGGTCACAAAGCTATACATTGCAGGGTTCATGGAAAGAAGGAGCATGGCTTCACTAAGAGGAACTTCAACTCATTGAAAGATGGATATTTCTTTCAAGGGTATTTCTACTCATGTAATCACTTTGGTCATAAAGTGATCCAATGTAGGTTTCATGATAGAAATGATTATGGCTTCACCAAGAGGAACTTCAAGTCATTTACACCTTCCAAGAACTACAACATTAGGTGTTACAAGTGCAATAATCTTGGGTATAAGGCCAAGTGGTGTAGAAAAAGATTTCCAAAACTCCTAGAGTCAAGCAAGAACAGGGACACTCAAAAGGATCAAAAGGGTATGATTACAAAGGTGTTGAAAAATAAGGTTGACAAAGAAAAAGAGAATTGTATGTTGGGAGTAGATTTACTTCCACCCCAAAATTAATCACCTCAAGGAGAGGAGGTGGGGAGAGGGTTGAGCTAAGAGTCTTATATTTAGCCCCAAAGGAGTCCCTTTGCCATTGATGTCAAAGAGGGAGAGATTTGAGTAAGGGGGAGAGCATTCAATCAGGAGGAGTAGATTTGGAATCCAGTGGTTGAAAAAGGAATTTTTAGAAAGGGTTTCCATCAATGACAAAGGGAGAGATTGTTGGAAATTTTGAGTATAGTGTGTTGTCATTGATGTCAAAGGATTGATGTCATAGGTTGATGTCAAAAGAGAAGATGTCATTGGTTGTCATTAATATCAAGGAAAATATTATAATATTTATTATTATAATATTGGTTGAGAAAAGCATTATAATATCTATTTTTGAATATTATAATGAAGGACAAAAGAGTTTGTTGGAACAATGGTTTAAAAATGAAGGCAAGATATTAATATTATTGAAGGCAATAATATTAAATGTGAAGGCAAAGTTTAAAGGATTAATATTATAATATCTTTATTATAATATAAATATTTCAAGTTGTTATAATATTTGAGCACCAAGTAATTGAAGGTAAATTCAAATTAATTTTGAATTAAATTTGAATTAAGGAGGCTGACATCGTATGGGGTGGAAAAGGACAAGGTGGCACCGACGTTGATCGAAGACCAAGTTAAAACATATAAATACCCATGCCTAAAATCATTTGCAAGGTTGTGAGAAATTTGTGCATGCATTAATTTGATATCAGATTCGTTGCACGTGGCAGAGAAGGAAAGGAAGTGACAACACAGTTTTCTACAATGAACGATGGAGGTTTAAGTTTGGTTTGGTGCACATCAAATCCCATCTAGCCAGCTAGACCAGATGGTGGTTGAGCCGACATGAAGGCATTGTGAGGAGGAGGTTTTAGGTTTGAAACCCATCGTAAATGTTTTTTTTTGTTTGGATGAGTTCGCGATAGGAGGAAATAAAAGGTGATTGGCACCTTTGTGGTCTCATAGGTAGTGCTAGCATAGTCGATAGTGGCCCCTTGGTTGGGTGCCTTTCTCTCACGAGGTGAGAGGTTTAAATCACATTGAGGGTAGAATAAAAGAGGTATTTAATTTTTTAATTATAATTTGATTTTGTGGGAGTTATAAGGTTGAGTTATCATTTAATTTTTGCTCATTTGATATAGGAGAAATAAGGTGTGAAAAAGGTCTTTTTGTATTGAAATTTAAAATCTGAAATAAGGTGTGAAAAGGGTCTTTTGGTATTGAAATTTAAAATCTATTTAGAAGGAGAAATAAGGTGTGATAAGGATTATTTCATTGTATGAGTTGATTGTGTGTGTTTTAAGAGTAGGAGTTATAAGGTGTTTTATGGTTTAATTATTGTGTGTATTTTTGCATGGTGAAGGAAAGTTTAAAGGTTTTTGTTCTTTAATTAAAAACCTTGTTTTGAGAAAATAAAAGGAGTATAGAGAAATATTTTTGTGCACAATTTTTGAGGAAAGATTTTTGTGATTATTTTGAAAAGAATATTGGCTAACCTCTTGAAGTGGCAAAAAGGAAATTATTTTGGAACAAGTTTTGAGGGCACATTTTCATCAAAGCAAGTTAAGAGGTATGTTGCATTATTACTTATCTAAGGTGGTTGGTTGAGAAAGTAATTTTAAGGTGGAGATAAAAGGGTTGATTAGTGTGTATTATTGGAAATATTTGAGCTAGGGTTTGTGAAACAAATTGTGCATCATTGTTGAAAGAAAGTGGAAACAATTGTATTAGGGTTTGAGATCTACATGTGCTTCATTGTTGAAAGAAATATGAAATACTTGTGCTAGGGTTGAGACCAAGTTTGTACATCATTGTGAAACATTTTAAGCATTGGTTTGAAATATATTGAAAGTAATTGTGAAGTGTTTGAGATCAATATTGTGAAGGAAATTTATGCATTATTGTGTTTGATCATTGAGAGAAAATTTGCAAGAGGTAGAGATTAGATTGAATGAATGCAAGATTTGTGAATGTGAAGAACATATTGGGTATTTGATAATGCATATCATTCTCTATATGTTCCAGAGGTTAAACGAATTCTAGGTAGAATATGTCTGAATTGCCTAGTTGAAGAAAGCATTTCTGAAAGAGATATAAGCATTGTTTGTATGCAATATTTGGAAATATTTGAGAAAGGTTATGAGCAACATTGAGGTAGATTTGAGCAAGTCTTGTGAGAATACTTGAAGAAGCATTGAGGTAGATTTGAGCAAGTCTTATGAGAAGACTTGAAGCAACATTGAGGTAGATTTGAGAAAGTCTTGTGAGAAGACTTGAAGCAACATTGAGGTAGATTTGAGAAAGTCTTGTGAGAAGAATTGAAGCAAATTTGGGTAATAATAGAGAGTAGATTTGAGATAGATTTGTGCTAACTTTATAATGAGGTTTGGTGCATATTTGAGCAGAGATAGTATATTTATGCATGTAATATGTGCATATTTGGATAGATTTGTGAGCAGATTTGTGCTAGCCTTGTGATGAGGTTTGGTGTAGATTTTAGACAAATTTGAGAGTATATTATGGAGAGAGATCTAAAAACTAGAGCAAAGGGGATAAAGTTCTCCTATGGAGAGAGATCCACAAACTAGAGCAAAGGGGATAGAGTTCTCCTATGGAGAGAGATCCACAAACCTAGAGCAAAGGGGATAGAGTTCTCCTATGGAGAGAGATCCACAAACCAGAGCAAAGGGGATAGAGTTCTCCTATGGAGAGAGATCCACAAACTAAAGCAAAGGGGATAGAGTTCTCCTATGGAGAGATCAAGGAAGAATAGAGTTCTCCTATAGAGAGATCCACAAACTAGAGCAAAGGGGATAGAGTTCTCCTATGGAGAGAGATCCACAAACTAGAGCAAAGGGGATAGAGTTATCCTATGGAGAGAGATCCACAAACTAGAGCAGAGGGGATAGAGTTCTCCTATGGAGAGAGATCCACAAACTAGAGCATTGGGGATTGAGATCTCCTTTGGATAGAGGTCCATAAATATTGTAATAGGGAATTGATTCCCAAGATATTTGTTGAGAAAATTTAGAAGAAATATTTTCTTCATGGATGTAACCCACATTGGGTGAACCACGTTAAATTTGTGTCTCTCATGTGTGTGATGATTTATGCATTGCTTTGTTATTACTATTGATATTGCAATTGATAACATTGGATAATATTTTTTGGGAAAGAAAAGTAAAATTTTACCTTATACTATTCACCCCCCTCTCAATATAAGCTTGTGTTCTTCAATTGGTATTAGAGTGGGTTCCTTCAAAAAGATTCTAAAAACTTGAAGGAAGATATTATAGGAACACAAATGGCATCTCAGAATGGATCTTCAACAAATAAGGCTCCATTGTTTGATGGGAACAATTATGCTTTCTGGAGTATGAGGATGAAGACTTACTTGATGGCACAAGGATATGAAATATGGAAATCTTTTGAGGATGGGTTCACACCTACAACTACTCCTCCCATAGATAAGGATGGTAAGCAATTACATGTGAATAATTCCAAGGCTATGAATGGAATCTTAAGTGGATTACGTGAATCAAAATTTATGAAAGTTATGCAATGCAAATCAGAAAAAGAGATATGGGATAAATTGAAGTAAACATATGAAGGAGATAACAAGGTCAAGTTGGCAAAACTACAAACTCACAGGAGAAGGTTTGAAGAGTTGAATATGGAAGATGAGGAAGATATTGCTAAATACTTACTTCATGTTGATGAGGTTGTTAATACCATGCATGGACTTGGATTCAAAATTGAGGACTCCAATGTTGCTCAGAAGGTATTAAGATCACTCCCTATAAGGTATGATGCAAAGGTTTTAGCTATAGAAGAGATGAAGGATATTGATAAGTTGACTATGGATGAGTTACATGGAATTCTCACAGCTTATGAGATGAGAATAGAAAAATATCATAATTCCAAGAAAGAGGTAGCTTTCAAAGCTTCAAAGAAGACAAAAGATAAGAAACCAGAATCAAGTGGTGAGTCAAGTGATAATGAAGAAGCTAACTATGTGAGAAGAAATAAGGACTCAAGAAAACACAAAGATATAAATACTATGAAATGTTTTAATTGTGGTGACTTTGGTCACTATGCATCTAATTATCCACAAGCTAGAAGTAGTAGTAGTGAAGAGAAACAAGATTATAAGAAAAAGGAAGGAAGAAAATTCAGGCATGAAAAGAAAAATAGGTATGGTCAAGGTAAGCATGAAAATAAGTTCTTTCAAAGGCACAAGAAGAGTTTCTATGTTAACAAGGCAAGCAATGCTTCAAGTGACAATGATGAAAGACTCTCAGATAGTGAAGAAGAAGAGATTCTATTTTTGGAAATAGAAGAGGAAGAAAATACTCCTATTGAAGATCAAGTAGAAGAGTATGAAGATGCTCTTGAAGACCAAGAAGAAGAGAAATATTCAAAAGAAGAAGAAGAAGGCACAATTGATCTAGAAGAAGAACTTATTGTTGCTCTTAGAGAGTTGAAAAGAGTTAGAAAGTAGAATTCAAGACTGAAGGCTCAAGTTCAAGAACATGAGGAAATAAAAGAAAAGCTTCTACAAGACCTCACAAACTCAAAAGCTAAGGCAAGGAGATTTAAAGAAGTCATGGTTGAAAAGTTAGAGGCAAAAGAGTTAGAATGTGAAATATTAGAACATGAAGTGGTTTCTCTAAGGATGGAAGTGAAATATTCTAAGGATAAGTTGCATAGGTTTGGGAAAAGTTCAAAATATTTGGATAAAATTATCAATTCACAAAGATCTTCATTTATCAAAATAGGACTTGGTTTTGAAGAAGGACAAGGGAAACAAGAAGAAGGGTCAAGCTCAAGCTCAAAAGAAAAGGAAGTTTCAGAGGAAGAGATTGAAGAAGAAACTAAGACCTATGCGGATAAGTTGAAGAAGGGAAGCTTCACTAAGAAAGAAAACAATGCACAAACAAGAAACAAGGATCATCATAGAGAAGGCAAAGAAAGGACTAAGAGATCAAAGGTTTCAAGAAAAGATGAATATTTCTTCAAAGGGCATTGATTTTCATGTAATCATTTTGGTCACAAAGCTATGCATTGCAGGGTTCATGGAAAGAAGGAGTATGGCTTCACTAAGAGGAACTTCAACTCATTCAAAGATGGATATTTCTTTCAAGGGTATTGCTACTCATGTAATCACTTTGGTCATAAAGTGATCCACTACAAGGTTCATGATAGAAATGATTATGGCTTCACCAAGAGGAACTTCAAGTCATTTACACCTTCCAAGAACTACAACATTAGGTGTTACAAGTGCAATAATCTTGGGCATAAGGCCAAGTGGTGTAGAACAGAGTTTTCAAAACTTCCAGAGTCAAGAAAGAATAGGGACACTCAAAAGGATCAAAAGGGTATGATTACAAAGGTGTTGAAAAATAAGGTTGAAAAAGAAAAAGAGCATTGTATGTTGGGAGTAGAGTTACTCCCACCCCAAAATTAATCACCTCAAGGAGAGGAGGTGGGGAGGGGGCTAAGCTAAGAGTCTTATCTTTAGCCCCAAAGGAGTCCCTTTGCCATTGATGTCAAAGGGGGAGAGATTTGAGTTAGGGGGAGAGCATTTCTTAGGGGAGAGCAGATTTGGAATCTAGTGGTTGAAAAAGGAATTTTTAGAAAGGGTTGCCATCAATGACAAAGGGGGAGATTGTTGGAAATTTTGAGTATAGTGTGTTGTCATTGATGTCATAGGTTGATGTCAAAAGAGAAGATGTCATTGGTTGTCATTAACATCAAGGAAAATATTATAATATTTATTATTATAATATTGGTTGAGAAAAGCATTATAATATCTATTTTTGAATATTATAATGAAGGACAAAAGGCTTAAGAGTTCATTGGAACAATGGTTTAAAAATGAAGGCAAGATATTAATATTATTGAAGGTAATAATATTAAATGTGAAGGCAAAGTTTAAAGGATTAATATTATAATATCTTTATTATAATATAAATATTTCAAGTTGTTATAATATTTGAGCACCAAGTAATTGAAGGTAAAATTCGAATTAATTTTGAATTAAATTTGAATTAAGGAGGTCGACATCATATGAGGTGGAAAAGGACAAGGTGGCATCGATGTTGAATGAATACCAAGTTAAAACATATAAATACCCATGCCTAAAATCATTTGCAAGGTTGTGAGAAATTTGTGCATGCATTAAATCGATATATGATTCGTTGCATGTGGTAGAGAAGGAAAGGAAGTGACAACGCAGTTTTCTACAATGAACAATGGAGGGTTAAGGTTGGTTTGGTGCATATCAAATCCCATCCATCTAGCTAGACCAGTTGGTGGCTGAGTTGACATGAAGGCGTTGTGAGGAGGAGGTTTCAGGTTCGAAACCCATCATAGACGTTTTGTTTTGTTTGGCTGAGTTTGCAGTAGGAGGAAATAAAAGGTGATTGGTGCCTTTGTGGTCTCACGGGAAGCGCTAGCACAACCAGTAGTGGCCCCTTGGTTGGGCGCCTTGCTCTCACGAGGTGAGAGGTTCGAATCACATTGAGGGTAGAATAAAAGAGGTATTTAATTTTTTAATTATAATTTGATTTTTGTGGGAGTTATAAGGTTGAGTTGTTATTTAATTTTTGCTCATTTGATATAGGAGAAATAAGGTGTGAAAAGGGTCTTTTTGTATTGAAATTTAAAATTTGAAATAAGGTGTGAAAAGGGTCTTTTGGTATTGAAATTTAAAAGTTTAGAAGGAGAAATAAGGTGTGATATGGATTCTTTCATTGTATGAGTTGATTGTGTGTGTTTTAAGAGTAGGAGTTATAAGGTGTTTTATGGTTTAATTATTGTGTGTATTTTTGCATGGTGAAGGAAAGTTTAAAGGTTTTTGTTCTTTAATTAAAAACCTTATTTTGAGAAAATAAAAGGAGTATAGAGCAAATATTTTTGTGCACAATTTGAGGGAAGGTTTTTGTGATTGTTTTGAAAAGAAGATTGGCTAACCTCTTGAAGTGGAAAAAGGAAATTATTTTGGAATAGGTTTTGAGGGCACATTTTCATCAAAGCAAGTTAAGAGGTATGTTGATATTATTCCTTCTCTAAGGTGGTTGGTTGAGAAAATATTTTAGAATTATAAGGTGGAGATAAAAGGGTTGATTAGTGTGTATTGTTGGAAATATTTGAGCTAGGGTTTGTGAAACAAATTGTGCATCATTGTTGAAAGAAAGTGGAAACAATTGTATTAGGGTTTGAGATCTACATGTGCTTCATTGTTGAAAGAAATCTAAAATACTTGTGCTAGGGTTGAGACCAAGTTTGTACATCATTGTGAAACATTTTGAGCATTGGTTTGAAAGATATTGAAAGTAATTATGAAGTGTTTGAGATCAATCTTGTGAAGGAAATTTATGCATTATTGTGTTTGATCATTGAGAGTAAATTTACTAACTTTTGAAAATTTTTAATTTTATTTGCAAGAGGTAGAGATTGGATTGGATGAATGCAAGATTTGTGAATGTGAAGAACATATTGGGTATTTGATAAAGCATATCATTCTCTATATGTTCCAGAGGTTAAACGAATTCTAGGTAGAATATGTCTGAATTGCCTAGTTGAAGAAAGCATTTCTGAAAGAGATATAAGCATTGTTTGTATGCAAGATTTGGAAATATTTGAGTAGATTTTGTGAGAAGTCTTGTAAGAAGACTTGAAGTAGCATTGAGGAAGATTTGAGCAAGTCTTGTGAGAAGACTTGAAGTAGCATTGAGGTAGATTTGAGCAAGTCTTGTGAGAAGACTTGAAGTACATTGAGGTAGATTTGAGCAAGTCTTGTGAGAAGACTTGAAGCAAAATTGAGCAGTAATAGAGAGAAAGTTTGAGATAGATTTGTGCTAAATTTATAATGAGGTTTGGTGCAGATTTAGGTAGAGATAGAAAGTATATTTGTGCATGTAATGTGTGCATATTTGGATAGATTTGTGAGAAGAGTTGGAGTAGATTTGTGCTAGCCTTGTGACGAGGTTTGGTGTAGATTTTAGATAGATTTGAGAGCAGACTATGGAGAGAGATCCACAAACTAGAGTAAAGGGGATAGAGTTCTCCTATGAAGAGACCCACAAACTAGAGAAAAGGGGATAGAGTTATCCTATGGAGAGAGATCCACAAACAAAATCAAAGGGGATAGAGTTCTCCTATGGAGAGAGATCCACAAACTAGAGCAAAGGGGATAGAGTTATCCTATGGAGAGAGATCCACAAACCAGAGCAAAGGGGATAGAGTTATCTTATGGAGAGAGATCCACAAACTAGAGAAAAGGGGATAGAGTTCTCCTATGGAGAGAGATCCACAAACCAAAACAAAGGGGATAGAGTTCTCCTATGGAGAGAGATCCACAAACCAAAGCAAAGGGGATAGAGTTCTCCTATGGAGAGAGATCCACAAACAATAGAGGGGATAGAGTTCTCCTATGGAGAGAGATCCACAAACTAGAGCATTGGGGATTGAGATCTCCTTTGGATAGAGGTCCATAAATATTGTAATAGGGAATTGATTCCCAAGAGATTTGTTGAGAAAATTTAGAAGAAATATTTTCTCCGTGGACGTAACCCACATTGGGTGAACCACGTTAAATTTGTGTCTCTCATGTGTGTGATGATTTGTGCATTGCTTTGTTATTGCTATTGATATTGCAATTGATAACATTGGATAATATTGTTTGGGAAAGAAAAGTAAAATTTTACCTTATACTGTTCACCCCCCTCTTAGTATAAGCTTAATTTTTCTATTATACTCCTTAAGATTATAGTCTTGTTTCCTTAACCATTTTAGAATTTTAATCATTCCCTTGAGTTGGTCTAGTTCCTATTTAAATTATTGTATATCTTATTGATCCTAGGAAACTTATTAATATTTTGGGGCCACCTATTGTTGATGGGTTTCAACCAAATAAGCTAAATAGTTTTGTTGCACAAATATCATTGGATTTTATTTTTTAATATATTAGATTTTAGCTTAGATTATCTCATAGTTCAATATCCCAAGATCAAAATAACTCACATGAAAATGCATTAAAAAATAACAACAATATCTCACAATGAAATATTCACTATTACATTCAATATATTCAAATGATTCAAATAGATTACATTGCATGGAGCTTTGTCTCCAATATATAATTTTACATGACTTTTTAGTACTTTGACTATTGCTCTCCTCAAACATTTAGGAGATGCATCCTTTTATATTCCTCATATTAAGACAAAACTCTCATATTGCCACATATAAATGTGACTCTTCATTCTCTCTCTTGAAACCTTGCACTTTCTCTCATATTGACACATACATTATATAAAATATAAATCATTCTACCAAACTAATATTTATAAGGGGGGTGCTTTCAGTGGCGTAAAAGGTTTAAAATGATTGTGGCATGGTGGTTCTAAGGGAAGACTATATATATATGCTTTAATTATTTAGCTTTGCCTTTGGTACTAGTTAATATATGAAACCTTCATTAGGTCTTCCTTTGGATCAATGTATCTAAGTCACCTCTAGATCTCTGCCTTTGGGTCACTACCTTTGGGTATCTACCTCTAGGTCATTACCTTTGGGTCTCTGCCTTTGGGTCTTTGCCTCTAGGTCACCTTTAGGTCTTTGCCTCTAGGTCACCTCTAGATCATTATCTCTGGGTCATCCACTAGAACAATTATAAGACCATCATTTCTGTATAATCATCACTATAGGTGCTTTCACTATAGGTCACCTCCCAAGCTATGCTTGGGTCATAATCATTCATTTCACATTTCTTCATGGTAAGACCAATATCATTCTTTACATTCAATAAAATTTGATTTTTCATCACACTTGGTTTCCTTTTGTAGAAACCATACAACATTCCTTTCATATTATTCCATTCATTCATACTTATCCATCCATAATCCATTTTTAATTTTTGATTTTCCTTCTCTTTATATAGATATTTTTTTTGGAGAATGATTATGTCCACAAATTTTACAACAATGGATATTCTAACATTTTTCTATCTTATGTCCATAACTACCACAATGATTACATTTGTTCCCTATTATGAAATTAATTTTCCATTTTATTTTTCATTGTTATTAATTTGATTAGTCTCTATCACTAATTTTATGTCACTATTTCCTATCATGAATTTAGTTCCTAATTTATTATTGCTCATGTGTTCTCCAATACCTTCATATTTTAGTATTATTTTTGGTACAATTGGATCTTTTATTCCTTGTTCATGTTTTCCCAAAACTGTGTCTCTGCATCCCATATTATTTAACAATTTTGAACCAATTCCTTTAGTATACATTTCAAAATAACCAAATTATTCATTGCCTTGATCTCTTTCAATATCAAGACAAATTTGAGTATCATTATCCCTATCACCATTTGAATCTCTATCATCATCAATTATGACAACATAATCTTTTTTGACCAATCATAGACTACATTCAAATCATTTGAGTTGCACTCTATATCTATTATTTTTATCATAATAAGCATTTACTATCATAGGATTAAAGGTATTATCAAATTCCTCATCACTTGATAATTGATATATATGGTTTGTCATAATATTCCTGTGTACATATTCTAATTGTGCAACATACCCTTGTTGATTACTTTGATCTCTCTAATTCTATTTAGGATATTCCTAATCTTGATCCTTCTTGGTCAATGCATTATACTTACAATATTTTGTATTATGTTCTTGTTTTTCACAAATATGACAATACTATTTTTGTTTTTGGTTTTGTGATGAAGTGCAAGGTCCTTTTTCTAATACAAGAGTCTTATTTTTTTATTATGTTGGGGGAAGGGGTTTTTGAAAGGGACCAAAATCTTTTACATTGTCATAAAAAAACATAATAATTTGATACAAATCCCAAAATGTGACATAAAATGAGTCACCAATTTGAAAATACAACCCACATAACCTATATCAACTTATACTATAGAAAACCAACTTAGTCAAAAACTTAATAACTAAAACACAACATTGAGACAAATACTTAACAACAATTTCTTTTACACTCTCTACTATCATGCATTTTTTAATCCCTTTTCCTAATATTTATATCAAATAATTGCATATTGTAGTGGTGTTTCAGTGCAGTATCCATGTTGTTTGTTGTTGTTTCAAATTTTAAGGATGTGGTTTTCAACAGTAAAATTTCTTGTGGCCTTGGGATGTATGCCCAATGGTTGGTGGAGCTCTCTTGGTGAGCTAGATTTTTTTTGGGATTTTTTTGCTGTAGTAAGTCCCTTAGCTCATTTGGCCCCCTTTCTTGTGGGTGGGAATCATGCCTTTGGAATTTTTGAATTGGAATAGATTTGCATTCCTGGCCTTGGAAAGATTTATATATTTTTTTAATTTAAAATTTTCGTTGGATGGCTTCCCTTTTTAATTTGAGGTAGATTGAATACAAAAAAAATAGTTTTCATTAGAGGTTGTAGTGTTATTTTTGGGCTGGAAACCTATGTGTATTGGATGGATTGTTCCTCTTATGTTATTTGTAGTTGTTGCTATCATTTGAAGTATAGTTAGTGGTTCCTTAGAGGAAAGTTGGCTTTAAAATTTTGGTTGTTGGACCACTGGTTAGTTTTGTTGGGTTGTATGGCCTACTGGTTTTATGGTATACCTCTAGATTCATCCTGAGCTTCCAAGTGCTACATATTTTGTAAATAATATTTTTGGGATTCCTTTCAAAAAACTCATTTATTTATAGCATACCAATAAAAATTACTACACTTTAAAAATTCATTATTGCTAATTTCCATAATTTCTTATGGAAAATTATATTTCAAGATTACATATACTTCATTCTAAATTTCCCAATTGGATACCCAATATATAGCCCTATTGCATTCTCAACACATATGTACAATTTACTCATTTTTCAAACCTTATTGGATGACTCATTTCTCAATTGAATTTCAAGTTCATATTGCTAAAGAATATATATTAATTCCTCAAATGACACATTTTTGTTTAATACTAGAAGATATGTGACCAATAATTTAAATTATTTATGAAGTGCTCTAAGTACAACTAAAAATAGGAGTTCATCTTCAACCTTTTATCCTAAGGAAAGCAATTTTTATTTTAATTCTAATATCCTTTAAAGAAAATGTTCTATGTTTTCTCCACTATGAACTTTTCGTGCATACAATTGTGATTATAGGTGTAAAATAGTTACCTCATTTTTTCCTTCAAATATTTTACATAATTTATCGCATGAAATTTTTAAATTTTTTACTTCACTAATGTGTACTTGAATTTCATAAGATATGAGATGAAGAATCAAGCAATGGAGGAGCAAACGCATGTTTGCGATGAATTTAAAATTTGTGTGCGTTGGATTTTTGAGAAGTTGTGGAAGCAAGGAACCATGGTGGTGAAAGAGCAAGGACTGTAGGATCGTGTATTTCTCAATTTTCAAAAGGTCTCTTAGGTTGGAGAGGGGTCCCCTTGGTTGGGATTCTGAGCTCGAGGGATTTTCATAGGTCTTAAAAAACTAAAGTTGAGGGAGGGACCCCTAACCAAGGTCACCAAAATATTTTGAAATCATTTGACCCTAGAAATTGATATGCCATCATGGCATCAAAAAGAAAAGGTATGTATGGCTCTAGTATTTTATTTAAACTTTCTACAGTGGATAACAAAATCTATATTCTGAGAGACCTCATAAAAGAGACAATGGAAGAAGGAAATTGTAACCTTGTGGTGAAGTTTCAGGGTAGCAAACCAAACTGGGACTCCATTAGAAGATATACCATGGCAAAATAGAAGCCCTTGGGATCAATGGAAATTGTGGTTATCCCTAAATAATTTTTTACTATCAAACTAAACTAAGTGGAGGACTGAGATTATATTTTAGAGGGGGGTCCCTATTTCTATGATAAGAGGGGACTATTTCTAAGGAAATGGGCATCAGATTTCAACCTACACATTGAGAAAGTGAATTCAATCCCCCTATGGGCCTGAATTCCTATACTTTCATTCCACCTATGGCATGATGATATCTTGAGAATGGTAGCAAAGGCTATTGGAGACTTGATTCAAATTGATCTGTCTACCAAAGCTAAAACCAAAATGGTTTTTGTGAGGATGTGCATCATGGTAGAACCAAATATGAATGTCCTCACCTCCATAAAACTTACCTTGTATATGGGGATGTGGAACCAAACTATTTTGAATGAATATAGACCCTTACTTTATTTTGAATACAAAAAAATGGATCATTCCTTGGAGCAGTGTCCTTTGAGGTAAAGGCAAGAAGAAAAAATAATTTTAAAGGGAATAAGAAGTAATGGAAATAGAAATCTCAAGCTATTTATGAAACCCACCTCAAGAGTTGGATGACCCTAAGAATGTCAACTCTTTGAAAGACCTCCTCTACAAATGAATGGCTCTAATCCTTTGGAAGGAAAGACTAGGGTTGGTGAAGCTTCAAGACATGTCATATTAGATCTTGTGATTGAGGTAAGTCACATTACCCTATTTTCTAAAGTTCTCAATGATAATAACCTCATTAATAATTCTTTCAAATATATAGAGGTTATTTATCATAAAGGGGAAGATTCAAATAAAATCATGGACTCTAAGGGGTCTAAACTCCCAAGAAGTTCTTTGATATCAATGTTGGAAATGGGTTCTCCAAGACTCAAGACCTAAATCTAGAAACATGGTGCCATAGACATGGGGGTCTCAAGAATATCCAAAAAATCCCAAAATAAGACCTTAAGGAAAAGAGAAACAAAGTCTAATATTGCTAATGGCTCCTAGGCTATTCTAAAAATTGAAGGAAAAAAAGAGTTAGGAGGGTCCCAACAAATGTTGGAATATTTCTAGCACCCATCCTAGGTGGACCAAGAAAGGAAAAATTCACACCCAAATATTGGTAAATGAAATTTCTATATTGGAATATTAGGGGTCTGAATGACCTCACTAAACAATGATTCCTAGCAAATATTAGAAAAGAGGCTATGTCAAACATCATTTTTCTTCAAGAGATCAAATTAGATGATTGTTATTTACAACCTATAAGAAAAAGGATTTGAAAATAGTTAAGTTTTGATATAAGCCTAGCCCATAGGATGTCTAGGGGACTTCTATGTCTATGGGATCCAAATAAGTTGGAGGGCTCAATCATTTCTTCTAATGACAGAGTTATCAATATTTTTTTCTTCAATAGAGTTAATAATTGTAGACGAGTTATGTCTAATATATATGCTCCTAATTATGGCTCTAGTAGAAAAATCATGTTGAAATATTTAAGCTCTATGAGAGATACCTTTAAAGAGAAATCTTGGTTCTTGGTTGGATATTTTAACTCCACTATGTATTTATTGGATAAGAGAGGGGGTAATTCAGCCTAGTCAAAAGGTATGGAATAATTTGTTGATTTCATCAACAATAATGAACTGATGAATTTGGAGTTGAAAGACTCTAAATTTACTTGGATCAATAGAAGAGTAGGAAATCAACTCATTTAAATAATATTGGATAAGATTTTAATGTTAAAGGAATGTCATCTTGCCTTTGGATATGCCTCCCTTTGTTCACTTGTTAAGGTTGGATCAGATCATAACCTCCTATGATTTAGTTCTCATCAGGATATGGTCAAATTTCCAAGACCATTTATATTTGAAGCCATGTGGTGCCAACATCTCGAGTTGGAGAAAAGAATAGAGGAATGGTGGAATATCAAAATTTGAGGGCCATACATCTCTTAGGTAGAAGAAAAAATCTAAACTATAAAAGCCAAGCTTAAGGATTGGAACAAGAATATTTTTGGAAAAATTGGGGTGAAAAATAAGCTTTTAAGAATCAGATCAAAAACATTGAGATCAAAATTGAATTTGGAGGTCTATCCCAAGAGGTCATAGATAAAGAGATACTGCTAATGATAGAGCTCCATAATACCCTTGGACATGAAATGTTATGGAGACAAAAATCCCATGAACTTTGGCTCAAATAAAGGGATAAAAATACTAAATATTTCCATGTTTCCAACCTCAGACATAGGAAATCCAACAAAATCAAATAAATTCATAAAATTGATGATACAAAGGTGATGAATATTCAGGATATTAGAAATGAAGCAATATATATTTTTAGTTCCCTTCTTAGTGAAATATCAAAAAATTAAAGAGAATCTGAAAGGAGAATATTGAGTAATATTCCACCCTTAGTTTCTTGAGACATGAATATGGCCCTTACTAGTCCCTTCAAGGAAAAGAAGATCAAAATTGTGGTCTTCTCTATGTAAGTTCTGAAAGACCCAAGCCCAAATGGTTTCCCACCTATCTTTTTTCAAAAGTATTGGCACATCATCAGAAAGGACAATGAGGAAGCTTTAAGAGAAGTGTATTAAATTAAATTTAATCCTTTCAAAGTGAATTCCACCTTATTAACTTTAATCCCTAAACTAAAAGGAGAAAAGAACTTAAAGTACTATAGGCCTATTAGCTTAATATGTTGTACAAGAATTTAACAAAAGTTATAACTAATAGACTAAAAATTTTCCTACCCACATTAATTTATGAAGCTTAGAGTGGTTTTGTTATAGGGAGATAGATCTTATATGGAATCATAGTAGTGCATGAAATAATCCATTCAACAGATAAAAGTGGGAGACCAGGGCTATTCCTCAAACTGGATATCAACAAGGCTTATGACAAAGTTTCATATAAATTTTTGATTAAAGTGCTAAAAAAAATTGGATTAGATCAAAAGTATATCATTTTAATCAAGGACTATATTTATTCAATAAAATACTTAGTGATTATTAATGTATCCCAAATCGGCTACTTCTCAAGCTCTAGAGGTATTTGCTAGGGAGACCCACTATCCCCTTATCTTTTTATCTTAATGGTGGAAGCTCTTGGAAGGTCAATTAAGTTTGACCTTGTAATTGAAGGTATTCGACGTGTGCTAAATATCAACCCAATATACCACCATAATTTCACATATGATATCCTTCTCTCCATTCCTGTGTCAACATCTCAAGTGAGAGCACTAAAAAGTATCCTATCTTCTTTTGAGGAAGCGGTTGGCCAAAAAATAAATTTCCTTAAAAGCATGATATTTCTCTTGAAAACCCCTCAAATGATATAAAATAAAATAGCTCACATATTGGGGTGTAGGATTGTCGTCTTACCCTCATTTTACATTGGAATACCTTTGTTCAAAGTTAAGTTAAAAACCAACCTGTGGGAACCAGTTTTTGACAAATTTCAAAAGAAGCTAGTAATATGGAAACGAGCATTGCTTAGCCAAGCGAGAAAGGTGCAACTTGTAAAGTCCTCTCTTCAAATCATCCCAATATATTTCATGTCCTTATTTGGTATGCCCAAGAAAGTCCAATTAAAAAATAGAACAATTACAAAAATCCTTATTAAATTTTGGCTCAGAGGATAGGAAGAGATTCCACTTGGTCTCTTGGGACCAAGTCTGTAGGAGGAAATATCATGGAGGCTTGGGCTTTAGGAAAATTAATCTTATGAATAGATATCTCTTACCCAAACAATATTGGATGTTATCAATAAAGAGGAATTGGGAATGGGTATGTATCTTATAGTTAAAATATTTGAACCAAAACAAAAATTTCCTAACTAATCCTCTTCCCAGACGAGGCTCTTTATTTTAGCAGGGCCTCATGAATTCCAGGGATCTAATTTTGAAAGGCCTAAGGTGGAAATTGAGAAATGGAAAAATATATATTTTTGGTAGAACCCATGGCTTATGGATGATCCCTATCCCAAATCCCTAATATAGCACTCCTAAGACCGATTACTGCAATGCTATTTGGTCCAAAAGCTATTGAATTTTATGAAATTTAATAGGGGTTTTAAAATGGAAGTTATGAATAAAAATCTCTTAATCCCCTGAGAAGATGCCATGGAAATTTATTGCTGATAAACTAGAACTTTAGGTCCTAAAATCATTGGATGAGGAAGACAAAATTCTATGGAAAGGAGAAAATAATGGGCTATTTGTGAAGTTAGCCTATCTTCTCTTAGATTATAGAGATCTACCTACTCCTCCATTTATTATTTAGCTCAAGGGTCTCACTCCTAAAATATATATTTTTTTGGCTAGCCTCTTGAATCAAAATGCTAACTATTGATAACTTACAAAAAAGAGGTATGACTCTCACTAACAGGTACTATTTATGTGAAGCGTGGAATGAAACTCCAGATCACCTATTTTTTCAATGTCCCTTTTCTAAATAAGTTTTGGATAGTTTTCTAAATTACATTGGTGTTAGTTGGGTCACCCCACACATTTTATCTAATTTTGGCACCCAATAGATCTCTCCCTTTTTAGGCCCAAGGTTAAAATTTATCTGGAGCTTTGGTTTTCTCCATCTCCTTTGGAGTATTTGGAAAGAAATAAATAGCAGGCCTTTTAAGAATTCAAAGAGAGATGCTATCTCGGTTTGTATCAAAGCAATATCAAGTATGGTGGAATATATTTCAAACCTCCCTTAGGTCCCATCTCCAGGAAGAAAGGATGAGGAAGATCTAGAAATAAAAATTGGATTCCAACCAAGAATGAGTCTGCCAAAATCGACCCAGCTTAATATAAGATCGTAAACCAAATGGGACTATCCTCCCTCTAGATAAGTCAAATTAAATTTTTATGGTGCATCCAAAGGTAATTTGGATCTTGTAGGAGTTGGAGGTTTGTTTAGAGACTATAAGGTAGCAATATTACTTGCCTTTTTTAGAAAATTTAAATGTTTAAACTTGCAATTTTGTGAAGGCAAGAGCTTGATACCAGGGTATGGTGTTGCTAGAGTATGTGGAATGTTCAAAATTGATAATTGAAGAGGACTCCCTAGCCATGATAAATGCCCTTAAAATCCTAGCCTCTCCTACTTGGGAAATCTCAAACATGATTTAATAGGCCAAAAGACTATTACAATCTATAGAGGAGATTTAGTTTGTGCACATATTCATGGAAGTAAATGGGGTTGTTGATGGTTTGGCTAACCTTGGGATTCATCAAAATGATTTAACTATGTGGAGAAGAAACTTACCTCCAAATATTCTCAAACAAGACTTTATCCTAAGAACATGACTAACCCTTCTTTTTATTGTTTTTGCTAGGTTGAATGTGGAATTTGGATCCAACCTCAATCTAGAAATCCCATTGTTTGGTTCATCTCTTGGCCTTAATATGCTATGAGACCATACCTAAGTAATTTTGTGGGTATCACAAAGAGAACTAATATTTTGAATTTGAAGCACTTTATCATTGATACCAATAAGATTGATGGGGGCCCATTCGCTTATCCAAACTTGGATTGGAATAATAAATTAACTTTTTTAAACAAAGGGGATATAAATCCAAGCGTAAGGAAGAGCATCAAGTTTAATTGCTACACGTGTATTTGTGAAGTGCTTTTTTATCATTTGCTTTTGCACTATGGTCTTGGTAATAATCAAAATAGGTTGAACAATTATTTTGGAGAAAAGGATAATTATGAGATAATTTGGTGTTTGGAGTGTTCTAGCTCATGTAGTACTACTAGTATGAGTTGGAGTACAATATGTATGAGGTGGATCAACCCTATTGGAGGGGTGGAGAATTATGTCAAAATATTAGACTCTATTCATTCACTTGGCAGGATTTGTCACAAGTCAGCTTGGTGTGGTGTTCCAAAATTGGAAAGGAGAGTTTTCTTCTATTTTAGTACACTGATTTGTGTAGAAATTTCCTAAATGGAAGTTGGTAATCTTTGAGAGGTGGTAGATACATGATTTTATTATATATAAAGAGGAATTTTATTCTTTGGTTTTGCTCTAAGTATGACTTTGGTCACTCGTTGGATTCTAATGTTTTCTTAGCCTACTTAAGATGGGGTAGCCCCTAGATTGGTTTCACCTTAAGCTCAAGAAAGTCTCGAATTTAGGAAGATATTCTTGGCATTTTAGGAGGCCTCTATGTGAATTTTGTTCTATAGGGTGGTCTAGTTATCAACATCATGGAAGAAAGTGTTTTAGAACCCACATTTTTAGATGTTGATAAATAAGTAGAAAATATTCTTAAAAATGATGGTGTCTGGAGTTTTTTGGATAAATTCCATCGGTATGACAAGGATCTTGCAAAGGAATTGGCTTATTCATGGAAGAATGGTGTAGTCTGTGCTAGAGGATTGGAGTTTAAAATATCTATCATATTGGTTGTGGAAGTAATATATTTACCTTTAGATGGAGAAACTCATAACAAAGAGAGAAGCATTTATTAGCAAAGGAATTAGGGTATTTTTTAGGAGAAGGTGAAGCACTCACAAAACTTTATAATGGTTTTAAAAGGATAGCTCTACAAGATCTGTGGGATAGAGTGGTGTTGTTCATTATAAAATACTTCACGTTGGATGTGAAGACTGATCTCATGCATAGCTACCATGTGATGTTCCTAAATCAAATTTTGAGGGATATATTGATGAAAATACCATTCTTATTCGTGTCCATAGAAAAATTTATGCTAAACATTAAGAGAGGTAAAGGTACTTATCTAATTCATCAAGTTATTGCCTTGCTTATTTTTTAACTTATGGATTAGTTAAAGGGAGGCCTTGGGGGTGACCTATAATCCTTCCATTGATACAAAGGTACCCATTGCCACTTTGAACACTCATAAGAATTTTACTAATAATATAGAGGAGTCTAATGATCCTTCCTTTAGTCCCCAAATAAGGAGCAAGAAAAATTAGAGAACTAATTCAACCCAAACTGGAAATATGTCTACAGATACTAGTAGGGGTTCGAAGAAGATCAAGATATCTTTTCATCTTTCTTATAAGGCGAAGAACCCTGTTAAGGATCTTATGGTGGTTGTGGAATCAAATTTGGAAGATGTAGCTCCCTCCAAAAAAGGAACTAATTTTACCACAAATTATGTTGGTAGTGGCCCTAATTTTGGAACTAGTTTCTATGTTCTAATTACATTCCTCATTTATTTATTGATAGCCAGGCTTCCCTAATGGGCACTATGAATGAGATCATATTGTGTAATGATGAGATAAAAAGTATGATGATGTATCTCCAAAATACACCAAAATCACCCATATTGGGTGACCCTAACATGGAAGGTAATGCTATATGGAATGATCCTCGAAATCTCTATAATTGGCAAATTGTTTTTGTAGTCTTGTGATATTCTGGTTGGTTCTTGTTGGTCATCAAATCCGCATAGGAAAGGACTTTCGGTGGGTTTGCGTGCCCTGGACCTGCGACCAACATTGAAAGGCCGAAGGGAAGAGATGCCCCTCGTGCCAATCTCCGGAGAAAGGCCGGCTCCTATACTAATCTACTTTTGGGGTTTGAGATAAGAGTGCAGGAAAGAGATAAAAGGAGTTCGGGTTAGAGAAAGAAATAAAAAGGGGTAAGGGTTAGAGATTGATGATTCAAGGTGGGGAAGAATAGGAAGCACGATCACTCACTAATAACTCGAATAGCAGCAAAGAACACCAAGAATAGATGAAAGAAACATAGTGCCGACCTTCCTATGTATCCTCTGGACGGGTTCGCAGGGTTCTCCTCTCTCTCTCATTGGAATTCAGGGTTCAGAGTAACAGCGATTAAGAAGAGGGAATAACAGAAACCTCGATCCACCAGGCAGCATAAAAGAAGGCAACAGGGACGTTTTTCCTCTCCTATGTATCCTTCAGGGTGAATTTTAGGGTATAGTCCCCAATCGCACACCGGATTCAGGATTCAGAGTCTCAGTATACGAGTGCAAACAGACAAAAGAATTAAGCACAGAAGGCAGCATAAAAGAGAGAAATGGAGTACAAAAATCTTTAGTATTAGACGCAGGACATCAAGTTACAGCAGCTTTCTAGCAGAAAGTTCCCCCCCTTTTACATTGCAAAGCTTGGGTTTTTATAGAGGACCCGACCCTCTGAATCATTATTACAAAAATGGCGGAGTACACCCTAGGGCTCTGAGAAATCGGCTCCTCGCGGCTGCTGCGACTGAGTTTTCAAATCGGTTGCCGAAACTGGCAACTGTGACCGGGTCAACCATGGAAATATTCATTTAATGCACCGCCCGAGTGTCCCTGGCTTCTGGATGCTGTGCTCGAGTGATCGTTATGCCCGTCGATCTTTACTCCGAGGACTGTTACGTCCCTTTCATTTGCCAAGAATGGTCAACGGACTTATCGGGCAAGAAAGGGGTACTTACAAGGGGCTTTTGATCACCTTGGGAAGCTGCCCACCTTGGAACGTGGGCCCGAAAAGTGCTTCGCTACATATCCACCTCGCCAAAGCCTTGGGCCGAAGTAGTTTCTCCTTGATTTGTTCTTCGCAAAATAATGCTTCGCAGAAACTACTTCGGGGACGTTGAGTGCCGAGTGGATTTCGTCTTTGAAATGAGGCTCTTTATCCTTTTGCTGGTAGAACTGCTTCGGCTGAAAATGTTTCGGCCCGATTCTCTTTCAAAACTGCGGTTCGAGGAATATCCTCCCGAGGCATTTCTCTATTTTTGACACATTGTCATTTTGCTTTGGGCACCACTACTTCGGGTGAAAACTGGCCGAAGTAGGTGTCGGAAATACTTCGGGCCCGAAGTAGTTTCCTCACCTTGGCTGATTTTGGATTATGCTCTCCTCCTTCGACGAAGTCGTTTGGATGCTGCTTTGCAAGACTCCCGCTCGAAGCGGTCGCTGAAAATGCTCTCGGGTGCGAAGCGTTATCTTTGTATTTTCTTCGGAAAAAATACTTCGCAAGGTTTTCACCCGAAGTGGTGATTTGAAGTGCTTCGGGCCCGAAGCTCTTTTCACATTCTCCTTTTCTTTCGGCGAAGCTATTTTCCTCGGCCCGTTTGGTAGCGAAGCTCTTTCTTCTTCATTCTATGATAGGGAGAGTCAAAATTGTTGTAACTTAAAAGAAAAACTTTCAATCAAAAAAATAATATTATACAAAAATTCTACTATTCTTCTACCCCTTGTATAATGTGACAAAAAGTGTCAACATTCTTGGCGGCTCGCGGGGTGACGAGCTTGTCTTGGCAAAAGAACCCTTTAGTCCTGATTCATTGGGCTACGGAGTCACTGGTCTTCCCCAGACCCTGCTTCTGCAGTCTGTTCCTCTTCTTGTTCTTCTCCTTCTTCTTCTTCGGGTGCGGCCTCTGGCTGTGGAGATGGTTCGAGGCGCTCACGGATGCGTTTCATCATTTTTTGGACATGAGTCCAGGCACTCTTTTGAAATGGTTCTTGATCCTGTAATGCCTTTACTAAAATGCGAAACCGATCAATTTGCCCGATGTCAGCATGTTTGGCCCTGGTGAACAGATCATCTAGGCAAGCCTTGATCTTACAGTATCTCAAGATGAAATCTGTCACCTGCCCTTCTGTGATTGGTTCTTCCTAGCCATCGATCTCCGAGACATCGTTCTCGAACTGCAGCCAGACTGGTTTGAGGTCATCCTTGCTGAGAAGATTTCCGTCATCATCCGTGAAACTCGGGAAACCCAAGGAAGAAAGGTCCTAAAAATAATTCATTGAGGCATGCTGCTCATTGTCAAAAATGTCCTGGAGGCTCCTGGCTTTCTGAGCCTTTCGCACCTTGGAGAAAAAAGTGCGAACCGTGGCCTGGGCTGTGGACCAGTCCCTAGCTATCTGGGTCATTGTAGTGACCTACAAGTCTTGATATCTAGCATTCTAGACGTCGAACGCTAGCTTGAGTCGGCTCCTGGATTTCTGTGTGACCTCGTCTATGACTGACCCTCCCTCGGCAATAGCCCGTCGTGCTTCGGTGACATACGCCAAAATTGAAAAAGCACTGGCGCATCGAGGCCAAAAATTTCTTAGCAGGTGTGAGCGAATTTCCTTAATTTTGGCCCTGTCAAACAGTGTTAGATCCTCTTTTGCATACAACGGAGCTTGGATCTGTGATTTCATCCTCAAGCTTCCTGGCCTTCAGATCACTCTTGGTCAGTTTTTGCGCTTGGTTCTCGACCGTAGACTGGAGCTGTTGAACCTGCTGCTTTAGGTCAAGCGCCTCCTTCTCCATCAATTTGCATTACTCCTCGGCCTCTGCCAACTTGGAGCGGACCCTTGCCAAATCTTCCTCCAGCTTAACATTGGCGGCCTCGGCCTCAATCCTATGTTGGTTGGCGATAACTGCATGAGCCCTAAAGGTCTCGATTCGGACATGCATGGATGTCGATTCATTATCAACATTCAGGTGCTCCAGGTCCTTAGGTGTCTCTTGATAATCGTAGTCTACTGGAGTCATTTCATCCAGAGGCTTTTGTACCTTGGGGACCTTCTTGATTTTATGCACCTTTTCGGCCTTTAGATAAAAAATGATGCATTTCTCAACTGATGTTGTCAAGCGCCCTCTTCTTTTCCTTGCCTCCCTTAGTATTTGCTCAGTGTTTTGCCATGCTTGGAATAGCTTCTCGGCAAGGGGGCGGTCCTTAATTAAGGACATCTCTGATTTGGACAAGGCTAGATCTCCAGCTGAGGGAGTAAACAAATATAAAGAATGTGCGGGGGATGCCTCACCAGAAGGCTCGACGATAGATGTGGTGGGAATTTTGGCAATCGAGGCTTCCTCACATGAAACAAGGGGTTGGGGGGTGGGACTCGACGTTGAAGTGGGATCAATGGTCTTACCCTCGTAACGATTGTGAGGTGAGGCCGGACCAGCGATAGGTGATGTGTGATGGAGCGATGGGCTAGGCAGGGGAGACTGGTGAGAACTCTCAGCCGTGGTTACGGCAAAAATGTGTGAGGCTAGGGCAAGGGGTGGAGAGTGCATACCTACGTGCCCTCCTGGCATTGTGGCAGTGGTGACTTCTGGTGCAGCCGCATCTTGTTCTTTCTTGATTTCGGTGCTTGGCAGGGCTGCGACCTCGGAACTTGCTTTGGATGGGTCTGATATTAGTCGCCCAGTGGAGGGGCTTACAAGTCCTGTGCGAGGTCGCTTTGGGTGCTTTGGGGGTGCCAGGGTCTATTCTTGCTTCTTCCTTTTCCTCCTTACCAGCGGTTGTTTCGACCCTTCAGTGCCCGAGTCGTGGCCTCCTACAGGCCCTTGAGGTGATCTTGGAGGTGAAGCTTGGGCCCTTTCCTCTTTTTCCTTCCCCGAAGTAGTATCATCTCTTTTTGGGCTTTCACCCGAACCTGGGATAGCTGGAGGGATGAGGGTGGCGAAGGACGAAGGCTTCCATTTTCCAACGTTGGCTTCATAAATTTCTGCGAAGTCCTTGTCCGTTGCCAAGAATCCATAAGAGCTCATTTTCTGTCGGTGGACCCTCATTATCCACCATTCTCTTAGTTGAGCCACATCCCAATCCTTTACTCCCTCCTTCAAGTCATATTTCGCTTTTCTCCAGAAGGTGGAGTTGGGGCTCGGGAGTGAATGCCGATTTGGGTCATATGCGACCTCCATTGGGTAGAATTCGTGCCAGGGAGGTAAGGCTTCCATCCTCTCCAGATGCCATTCCAGATCCTTTCCCCGAGGATTATTCCTCTATTTCACAATTTTTGGATAGGGGCAAACATGGAAGCTCTTGACCCGTATATGGTCCCTCATTACTCCCAAAGGATCATATAGCCATTGCTGGGGAATTTGGAGAAGGCCGAACTTGGCAAGCTTTTCTTCCAAGAAGACGTTCTGATTCAGGGTGAACACTTCGATAACTCCTATCCTGAGAGGGAAGTCACAAGTGTGAGCCCATTTCCGACCCTTACCATAGATGGCATTAGTCGCATCGCTTTGCCTAGCGACTTCCAACATGAATTGATACTCAGAGGGGTAAACTGGCAGTAAGAAGGGCTTCCCTATGAAGCCGAAGATGCGAATCACCAGCCCCTGTGTTAGTCGGAAAATATCTCCCCTTTTCTCCTGGACCACTTTGTTTCTCAAGCCAAGGGGAACTCGCGGGGAGGATCCTGTCAACATGTGCATGGCGGGTCCCAAGAATTGTTGATTAAAGGAATAGTAGGACTCCGATCTCAACAGTAGGGGAGTCCACTGATATACGGGCAAAGGACTTCCATCCTTGCCACTTGCCGCAATGGCAACATGAGGAAAACTATTATGTACATGAAAGAAAAGTAACCAAACAAGAAAGGAGCAGGGCGCAAAGTGCTGGCTGGTCCCAGCATTCTTCATGCTGGTGAGTTGCGCATGCAAGCCCCTGGCCACCCATTCTGCCCAGTCGACAAAGACTGGGTTGGAACCGGGTCTCAAATTATCGGGGGCATTGAACTCCCCTCTAGAAATGCATTCGGCCAGGGACACCTGCCATGGGTATACCGAAGCATCGGTAGATAGGCCTGCCACCCATGCAATGATGGAGAAGAGGTCGGCATTTTTAAAAGCTTCCAAGGGAAGGGGCATTTGGGGCAGTTTGCCCGAAGGAAGCCCGCTTTTGAGGCTCTGTTGCAAAAAATTGATCATGTAGCCAGCAGACGTGAACCTCTCTGTTTGTTCGCTCAAAATGATGTTGCGAACCATACATCCTTCGGGTGGGCCCTACTGTGGTGCAAAAGCTACCTGTACATATTCTCTCAAAATTGAAAATAAATTTTGGCCAGATGCGTCTAACACCTGTCTGGTGGCGGTCTGGTAATTCTGCGCGATGGCATTGACCAGCTCAGGGCAATGGTGCGTGGGGGGCGCCAGATACCAGTATATCTGGGAGTAATAGGTTGCAGCTTGTATGCTCTCTATCGGGAGCCTACTTCTCATGAGCTCAACGATGCTTCTGAGTTTAGCTACGCTCCTGGACAGCTCTGTATCCCTGATTCTTTCCCACCTGTCGACTGGTGGTTCTAGAGGCTACTCGTCCTCAGGATCCTCCCTTTCTTCCAAGATGCGCTTATCTGGGTGGAGGCCCGAATCAACGGGCTTTGGCCTCGGCCTCTTCTCATGGCCTTTTACCCTTGGCTTCTCGGGGGCCACTACTTTTGGCTCTTTTCCCTTTTCCTTGGAACTTTCCTTGCCCATTGTTGATACTTAGGGCGACGGGATTTGCAGTATGGAGAAAACTTGGCGCTGAAGCTTCAAAGTGCGAAGTGGGAAAAAATTCATAGGTTGGCAGTGTGGTCCGTATGAGTCGTTGAATGGGTAATCCTCTCGGCTGCTT
Organism: Wollemia nobilis; assembly: GCA_028583015.1. Classification (NCBI taxonomy): domain Eukaryota; kingdom Viridiplantae; phylum Streptophyta; class Pinopsida; order Araucariales; family Araucariaceae; genus Wollemia; species Wollemia nobilis. The sequence goes on from JAQPPZ010016890.1 coordinate 11,944,387, forward strand.
GGAGTCTGCGTTATATAGCCGCCAAAGACAACTACCCGCATTTATGGCCTATGCCACAATTAATCCTACACTTCTCACCTGAGAGATCATCGGTTCATCGGATTGGCCCCACGGTGGCGTAGTACACAGGGCCATGCGTTATGACGATTGCGGCTGCTTTGGGAACACAGTCGGCCACCACCTGGTACCTGAGGGCAAACTTTTCTCTCAGCCAAATCCCCTGAGGATGTACCCGATGCCTTTTTCATTTACTTCACCTATTTTGGATGCCTTTTGTGGGCGGCTGTCGACACGCTCCTCTAGGCATGCAATAAATGCTTTTGCCTTGTGCATCTTTGGGTCAGCGAAGCCGAAATCGGAGCTGACATACTTCACGGTGAACCTTTTTATGCTTCGGGCCCGAAGCTTGTTTCCCTTTTAAAAAGCAGCTCGCTCAGACTTTCCTTAGGCGAGCGTCTTTCATACCTTAGTCGGGACCCTGCTCGGCTAATTGTACTTCGCTGCGAACCACTTTGCATCCACTACTTCACGAACCAAGTTCCCGAAGGAGTTTTTTTTTTTTTTTTTTGGAGTTGTCGAAGTAAAACTCGACTTGAGCTTTTGCAACATTTTATTTATCAGCCGAGCTATTTACACTATTCACAAGCTTGCGGCATAATAGGCCTGCCGCCACCATGGACTCAGCTTCGGGGAATTATCCGATAAACCTGCAGTGACCCGACCAGATCAGATTGAACTTTAGCTGACCTTCGGAGTTCGGATCATTTCTTCCTAAAGTTGTCCATGCTGCGAACAGGAAGCAACACAACCGATTTTCATTTATTCCAGTGCCCAGATTATTAGCGAAGAAGTTTGCCACTTGAAAGCCTTCCTAGGGCATTGGTCTTAGGGATAGCCGAAACCAATACCAGACCCAATGCCAGAATTCTCTGGATTCTTCAGAATAAAGGTCAGGTACAGGTTCTTCCATCCCACTGATATGGTAACAAGGTTCCTTCGACGAAGAGTAGTCTTCTAGGAGCTCTTCGGGCTCATCCTCTGAATCGGACAGGCTTGATGAGCTTTGGCTGAACTCTTGCATGCCATCTCTTGGGACACAAAAAGGGTGCAAAAATGTGCCCTCTTTGTTCTCGGGTTCTACCACTCGAGTCTGCTCCTCTCCTCGGTTCACCTCTTGATGAAGATCGCAAGCAGCCATGTTGTTCGTTGGGTGGACCACACTCGCGTACTTCCATTGTTGAGCTAGTATGAGGTCTGCTTCTTGAGCTCCAAATGACTGCATCTCGGGCCTCGGCTCAGAGTGAGGAATGCCCCATGATGAGTACTGCGTTGGCGGGACAGGAGCCATAATTATCGAGGGAAGCGATGGAGTTTCTTTCCACTGCCACTTTCTCGATAGGAGCAGAAGTTGTTCCGCTCGTATTGCCTCCTCAAATATTTGAGGGAACCTTCGTTCCCCTGATTGCAGTAGAATGAGGCTTACGTCCGGATGGAAGGCCCGAACATAGAAGAGATGGGCTTGGGCGGGTGTCGGTTGGATCTCCGATGGGATTCTCTTCCAACTTCTACAGAATCGGACGTTGAAGTCCGTGATACCCTCCGAAGGTGCTTTCTTGATGGTGGAGAGGTATGCGAAGAGATGGAAGGGGTCTTGAGAGCCATCGAAAGTTTTGATCAATGCCCCCGCTAAGTCATCCCATGAGCAGATGCTTTTGGGCCTGAGCAATCTGTACCACCACAGCTCCCTTCCTTCCAGAGATAGAACAAGAAGTCTGATCATGACATCTTCATGGATAATGTCATGGAGGGTCGCTAAATCGACAACATCTTCAAGGTGCTCTCGGGCCATTCCAGCGGTGCCGCTGTATTTCGTCAATGACTTCAAGGCACTTTTGGGAATCTCATGGTAGCTTTGGATATTCAGGGGGCCTGGATCATTCCAGCTAGGAAAGCTTCTCCTAGCCATCATGACAGCAGCCTATGGAAATCATGGTTGTCACCGCTGAGTCGGAGTCGTTAGGTGAACATTCTTTCTCCGCAAATGAGGTCAAGGCTGCTCACCAAACCTTGATTCCTCTGGGATATCTTCTTTCAGATTTGAAAGGCGCCTACGACCAAGAAATCTGGATCTTCAGCTCAATCGAGTCACCAGGTGATTTTATCAGATGAAGACAGGCCAGAGATTCACCGAACTCGGACCTTCTTAAGACACGGGGAGTCTTGGTTACGAAAACCAGGCTTAGACATTGGTCTTTACGACTTCAGAGATTCTCAGTTAAAACAGAGTCGCCAGATGCTAAGAGTCTTTCGGTAATGAGGGCATCGATTCTCACTACTACTCAGAAGATGAGACTGACCGGATCTCATCGGGAACTTGTTGGAACTACTGGCTCCGGTGAAGACGGGCTAGAAATTTTCTCAAATATGGGACCTTGGGTCCCACCGGGCGTGCCAGAAACTATTGGTCATCAAATCCGCACAGGAAAGGACTTTCGGTGGGTTTGCATGCCCTGGACCTACGACCAACATTGAAAGGCCGAAGGGAAGAGATGCCCCTCGTGCCGATCTCCGGAGAAAGGCCGGCTCCTATACTAATCTACTTTTGGGGTTTGAGATAAGAGTGCAGGAAAGAGATAAAAGGAGTTCGGGTTAGAGAAAGAAATAAAAAGGGGTAAGGGTTAGAGATTGATGATTCAAGGTGGGGAAGAACAGGAAGCACGATCACTCACTAATAACTCGAATAGCAGCAAAGAACACCAAGAATAGATGAAAGAAACGCAGTGTCGACCTTCCTATGTATCCTTTGGACGGGTTCGCAGGGTTCTCCTCTCTCTCTCGTTGGAATTCAGGGTTCAGAGTAACAACGATTAAGAAGAGGGAATAACAGAAACCTCGATCCACCAGGCAGCATAAAAGAAGGCAACAGGGATGTTTTTCCTCTCCTATGTATCCTTCAGGGCAAATTTTAGGGTACAGTCCCCAATCGCACACCGGATTCAGGATTCAGAGTCTCAGTATACGAGTGCAGACAGACAAAAGAATTAAGCACAGAAGGCAACATAAAAGAGAGAAATGGAGTACAAAAATCTTTAGTATTAGACGCAGGACATCAAGTTATAGCAGCTTTCTAGCAGAAAGTTCCCCCCTTTTACATTGCAAAGCCTGGGTTTTTATAGAGGACCCGACCCTCTGAATCATTATTACAAAAACGGTGGAGTACACCCTCGGGCCCTGAGAAATTGGCTCCTCACGGCTGTTGCGACTGAGTTTTCAAATCGGTTGCCGAAACTGGCAACTGTGATCGGGTCAACCATGGAAATATTCATTTAATGCGTCACTTGAGTGTCCCTGGCTTCTGGATGCTGTGCTCGAGTGATCGTTATGCCCATCGGTCTTTACTCCGAGGACTGTTACGTCCCTTTCGTTTGCCAAGAATGGTCAGCGGACTTATCGGGCAAGAAAGGGGTACTTACAAGGGGCCTTTGATCACCTTGGGAAGTTGCCCGCCTTGGAACGTGGGCCCGAAAAGTGCTTCGCTACATATCCGCCTCGCCAAAGCCTTGGGCCAAAGTAGTTTCTCCTTGATTTGTTCTTCGCAAAATAATGCTTCGCAGAAACTACTTCGGGGACGTTGAGTGCCGAGTGGATTTCATATTTGAAATGAGGCTCTTTATCCTTTTGCTGGCGAAACTGCTTCGGCTGGAAAATGTTTCGGCCCGATTCTCTTTCAAAACTGTGGTTCGGGGAATATCCTCTCGAGGCATTTCTCTGTTTTCGACACATTGTCATTTTGCTTCGGGCACCACTGCTTCGGGTGAAAACTGGCCGAAGTAGGTGTCGGAAATACTTCGGGCCCGAAGTAGTTTCCTCACCTTGGCTGATTTTGGATTATGCTCTCCTCCTTCGACGAAGTCGTTTGGATGCTGCTTCGCAAGACTTTCGCCCGAAGCGGCTGCTGAAAATGCTTCGGGTGCGAAGCGTTATCTTTGTATTTTCTTCGACGAAAATACTTCGCAAGGTTTTCACCCGAAGTGGTGATTTGAAGTGCTTCAGGCCCGAAGCTCTTTTCACATTCTCCTCCTTTTCTTTCGACGAAGCTATTTTCCTCGGCCCATTTGGTAGCGAAGCTCTTTCTTCTTCATTCTATGATAGGGAGAGTCAAAATTGCTGTAACTTAAAAGAAAAACTTTCAATCAAAAAAAAAGAAAGAATATTATACGAAAATTCTACTATTCTTCTACCCCTTGTATAATGTGACAAAAAGTGTCAACAGTTCCCAATTCTAGAAATTTTGTACTCCTATTGTCTCTTTTAGGCTTTGATGAGGCCTCAATATTTATGCTCCTTAGTGGTATGCCTTGTGGGGCTTGTTGCTCTTGCTAAAGACTTTGACTGCTCATCTTAGTTCTTCTTTGCTTATTTTGTACAAGTTTTGGGGACCTTTCAACACCCCTTTTTATATCCAATAAAAAAAAACATCAGATATGCCAAACATAATTAACATCAAATCTTTAGCATCATCATCTTAAAAATTTTGAAAACTTGTTTTATATTTTAGCATGTTTTTTTGTCCATTCACCACATCCCAACTTTTTTTAACAATAAGTATTAACCTCATCTTATTTTTCCATGGGGTAAAATTAGGCCCTTTTAATAATTGAGATTTAGAAAAGAAAATTTTTGTATTTACCATTTCCTTTGAATTTGGCAACTTGATAACTCCCAAATCTAATTAATAGCTTCAATAAAATAATGCCTTTCGAGTAAAAAACTTATTTTTCCAAAAATCAAATAAGAAATTTGCAAATTCTAAATTCTAAACCTTTGATGTAGAAATCCTTTTAACTCCCTATTAAATTAAATTTGCAAAATTTCAAAATTTTCTCAAAATTTAAAGAACTTAAAAAAATTCAAATCTTAAAAATCTTCTACTAACTCTTCAAACTTCAAAAAAAAATCTTCAAAAAATATAAAAATTTCAATAAAAACTGGATGTAGAAATCCTTGACTCCCTAATTTAAATAATAATTTTCAAAAATCTCTAAATTCTTTTTTTTTTCAATTTTGAAATCACCTTATAAAATATTAAAAAGCTTATAGCTCATTAGCACTCAAAAATAAAAATAATTTTCTTCCCTTTTTTAAAATTTTAGTCTCTTAAACTCTTTTTAAATTCTTTTCAAATATTAATTTAATATTAATAATCATCAATTTAATAATTATTAATATTAAACCTTATATTTCTCAAATCCTTTAATCTTCTCTCAAATATTTTTCCTAAATTTTCACTTATATCTCCCGATTCATGCACACCCAACAACTTCCTTTATTATATTTACTTTTAAAAAGAAAAAAAAACATGTATTTCTTTGTGCTTCAATTCTGCGTGTACATTGCCTCAAGGGCTGCTCTCAACAAATTTGTGCTTCAACTCTGCATGTACATTGTATTAGGGACTACTCTCAGTGAATCTACTCAAATCTATGTACACAAACTATTTATTTAAGGTACTCAGGAAAACTAAATAAACCTTGTCTCCCAAGTTATAAATGGGTGCCTTAATAAATACCTTTTTTATAATTCGTTGGTTGCTCTCTACAATGTTCGTTTTTAGATTTTATTTAATTCAACGATTGTTGCTTGAACTGAAACGTGTCACTTGTCTCTTCCCATCTCTCATTAAATTTTCTTGCCTCCAAAAACTCTTTCTACCATAGGTTTGATACCACTATTAGATTTTATCTTATATTATCTCATAGTCCAATATCCCAAGGTCAAAATCACTCATAAGAAAATTTATTAAAAGTAACAACAATATCTTACAATGAAATATTCACTATTACATTGAATATATTCAAATGATTCAAATAGATTACATTGCATGGAGTCTTATCTCCAATATATAACTTTACATGACTTTTTAGTACTTTGGCTATTGCTTTCCTCAAAAATCTTGGAGATGCATCTTTTCATATTCCTCATATTAAGACAAAACTCTCATCTTGCCACATATCAATATGACTCTTCATTATCTCTCTTGACACCTTGCACTTTCTCTCATATTGACACACATTATATAAAATATAAATCATTCTACCAAACTAATATTTACAAGGGGACAAAATAATGTAATACTTTCAACTTAATAAATTGAGGTTTTTGATGCACATGTCTATATTGCATCTTCCCACAAAAGATTTAGTACATATATTATCCTATCAAATCATATGAAGTTGTTATTAAGTATATTGAATCAATTATTAGTTTTGTACAACTTGGTAAATTTAAACCACCATCTATTTTTGCATGAACTATCACATTGGTTTTTGGCTTTGATACACTTGCAATGAACTAGAATTCTACATTATCTTATGAGCCTACATATTCAACTATGGATTCTACTAGCTTTGAGTGATAGTCAAATTTTATAGAAATTATTGTTGATCTTGAGGAATTTGTAGGTATAGGGATAACTAAGAATTTTGAATCCATGACATATTTTGCACCATTTAAGGATCCCCCTAGTTAAGTCACCATGATGTTGCTCTAGAAAGACTTTTGGTGTTGTTTTTATTTTAATCAAATTGCTCACTTATTTTTCCAAAAGAGTGATTCATGCATTGGATAGTGAATTGATCTATGAGGGTGAGTGAATCGTTCATTTGATAAATACTTAGCAAAAACTTTTCAATTTTGATAAATTACCCCATGCTCATAGCAAATTGCAATTCTACACCAAGGATGAAGTAACTCATTGTTTTTGGTGAATGTTTACTCTTTATTTGTGAGAAACTTGATTTAAAACTTGCTGAAAACTATAATAAATTTACCATCCCACAAAGCATAAGACTATATCCTCTCAAATATATACTTGCATGAACAAAGTTTCAAGGTCAAAATAAAAATATAAAATAAAAAAAATGATAAGGGAGCAAATTGCTCCAAAAATTATACTTAAGGAAAAAATTAAAAAGTGGTCCAAGTGAATTGCTTTGGGGTCATAGGTGAATCAATTCCTTGATAGCTTTTTGGATAAATTTTGTTTCCCAATCAAATCACTCCTCAAATTAGACTTTAAGGATTTTTACTCTTCAAGTAGTTCCTTTTTTGTTCTTTGATTTAATCACTCTTGGCTATTGAGTGGATCACTTGATAGACTAAACTTGAAAAATTTATTTAACTTTAGGTGATTGGCCTCAAAATAAGCAAATCATTCTAGGTTTTGGAGAAAATAATTCCTCAAATGAAAACTTCATAAAAAGTCTTTAGACTTTGGAAAATCACCTTTTGTCTTTAAAAATGAAATTTAAAGCCAAAATTGAAGAGATCTAATAAATTCTAAGTGCATTTTTTGCTACTTCAAAAAAATTAAAAGTTTTATGAGGTTTGTAATAGAGTTGTCATTTGCAATGCACTTGTAAAACTGAACAAATGAATGAAAGATACACAAAATAAGAGTTCAAAAGAGGATTAAGATCAATTTCATCTTGAAAATCAATCCCTTTGTCCCATTGAGCATGCCAAAAACATCATGTTGAATATGAAAAAAATCTTTCTTATGCGCTCACAAATGCATTTTAACAAATTGGAAGAAAGCGAAGTGTATCTCTCTTGACATCTAGATTTAGGTTGAATTGTCATAATCGTTGTTAAATCTAACTAATATAACCTAAATACATTAAGTAAATATGGAAATTAAAATGCATGAAAGCAAATTTGAAAGTAAAATATAATTGTACATGATAAAATCAAATAACAACAATGCATCCCACACATACAAAACAAAATTAAGAAGGAATGACAAGAGGAAAAAAGAGTAGTGTCATAATCATCATGCATTCTATAATCCAGGATGGTAGTGCCACTAATGGAAAGTAAAAAGTCTCCTCAATTTTTTATTATTCTAAGAGAAAAGAGTAATTTTAATGTTGGACTCACAAAGTATATCTCTAATGCTCTTAAGGATATAATATATTTACAATGGAGCCCATGGCTCTTATTTATAGAAGGAATTCAACCCTGAGTTACCTTAGGTGAGAAATTCTTACTTATAGTAGAAGTGATAGTTTGGGGGAATCATTAGTAAAATTATGCACCTTCAAATGTTACATGCCTATAATTACATCTCTAAATGGCATATAAGACTTCTAAGATAAATTATGATACCACAAAAAGACAAAAAGTTACTTTCCAAGAGACATTCCTCAATATCTATGCATATTTATGTTGCTTGGCCTGTTGATGGGAAATTTGCTTTGGTATGGGGAGTAAATAACTCTAAATTATAGTTAAACTCACTACTCTTGGATCAAATCACTTCTCTAAGAGCAAACCAAGTCTTTGATACTTAGCTAAAAATAATTCAAATTTTCAAACTTTGTTGTTTTGCAATGTTATTTCAGACTTTGCAAAATTTATTTTTGTCTTTCCTGGCTAATTTCTTAAAGGAATTAAAAGGTAGTTGTAAAGCTACTATAGGGTTTTTAAATACCATGGTAATACAATCATGATATGATTTTAGTGGATCCCGTTTCAATGCTCTATGAAAAATTAAAACAATATTTAATAATATAGTATCAAATTATTATTTTTGTTGGGAAAAAATGGTTGTACTTAGGTCCCCCACCCTTGACATATCACAATTTTTTTTTATAGAGATTGAGAGTTTATAAACAAATTCAAATATCATCTCAATTGAATTACTATAGCTAGATACCTAGATCTTTTTCATAAAAATTTTGAATTCTTGTTTTTTATTTTCTAGCTCTTCATCAAGTTTTTTTTTAAATTCAAATATTCCAAAATTTAACATCATTCTTCTTGACATTTTCCTAGATCAGCCTTCACAATACCAAAAATCCATCTCTATAGTCTACTCGTTGCATCTTGGTATAGTAATATTTCTAAAACTTCACGTTATCATAGTAGTCTCAAAAGTTTGAAATTTCATGTTTAAATCTTATCAAGGGATATATCCATAAAAACTAAACTATGGATCATTATATAGTACAAGTGGAATTCATTTTAATCCCAAATAACCAATAAAAAACATTTTATTATTTTAATGAGTTATGAAATGAATCTCATTCATATTATAATGGTATTTTAACAAATAATTATGGCATTATTTTAATATATAGTTTAGCAGTATCAAAAATTTGAAATTTCCAATCTATACTTTTTCATATAATCCAACCAAAAACTCAAACAATCCATTCAACCATGAAGTTCATACAATATCAACTTCTTCTATTTCCTCATACAAAACTTCTACTCACTTAAAAAAATCATAGTTTGCTTTACCAAATATGGACTATTAGTTTCCTTTAATGCATTGATCTATAAATAGTTCCCCTAAAATATTTTATAATCCTCTAGAAACTTATCTTGAATTTTCTCCCTTCACATTTTCTTATTAGCTTTAGCTAAACATACTACTTCCTCTAACCATGGAAAAGAGAATTTAACTTCATGATCCTCTATTAAAACCCCTTTATTGGCTAGCCTATTTGCACATTTTTTCCCTTCCCTTAATTTATGTGTAAACATGATTTCTCCAAACTCTGTAGTAAGGTCTTACATTTCCACAATAATCTCTTATATGTGCCATGGAGCCTTTTCTTTTATCAAAATTGCATTTATTATTATTCGTAAATTCTCTTACATCCATACTCCATTTAATTTAATTTGTCTCTATATTTTTAATCCTTCTAAAGCCACCCAAGCTTCAACTTCATTATTTATCTTAAATCCACTAATAAAAATGTAACGTGATAAAATCTCACCCCTATTATTTCTAATTATTCCTCCTATTTTTGGTCTTGGATTCCCTTTAGATGCTCCAAAACTCAATTTTAAAAGTTCTACTTCCATTGGTTTCCACTTTATTTTTTTCTTCCTTTTGTTTCTCCTATACCCACTATCATAATTCCAATTGATGACTTTAATCCATCAATTAAGTCTCTCTGCTTCAAGACTAGGGATTGGGTGAGTTGGTAGGGTTGGTTTAGACTCCTATATGACTAAACAAATATTCCCTTTCCTTACCTCTAAATTGCTTTCCTTTCCTTTTAATATTTTTTTGTTCCTTTTCATCCATATAGTCCAAAGTATTATATATTTTGATGTATCCCAGATTGTCTATAATGCTTTACTTTAAAAATTACTCTGTAATTGCTTTAATAATTCTCCAATTTTACCATTCATCACCATGCATTTACCAAACATATTAAGAATCCATTACCATAGCTCAAAGACTATTTATTAGTGTTCTATGAGATGGTCTATGCTCTCATCTTCCTTTTTACATAGAACACATTATTAGGGTCCATGAAAGCCCTTTTTTATTAGGTTATCCCAAGATAAAATTTTCCTATGACCTACTAGCCATACAAAAAATTTGAATTTTGGAATGCTTAGGCTATCCCAATTATCTCTCCATATTCTTTTGGTATTCCTATTTTTTTGGTTATTTATATTATATCCACTTATTACTATGTTTTACCTTTATTTATTCAACTCCCAAATTAGGTTATCCTCATCTCCTTTATAATAATAATTATTATTATCTTTTTGTTCAATTGCATCCTAGAAACAATGTCTGATATACTTGTAAAAAAATCTTCTTTTTGCTTGTATCTTCCTTGCGGATCCTTTTACATAATGTTTGAAACTCTATCACCATAATTGTCTTGAAGTAATCTCATCCATGGTTTCAAAATTGGGTCTAGATTGAGTGGTATTTTATCACACCAAGTATCCATCCAATTAGAAAATTTTCTCTAGTTCTCACAACTCATATTAGACCTTTAATCACTAGATCAATTAATTTTTTTAGATTTTTTTATAGTGCAAAACCATTTGGCAGTGAGAATGAAATAAATATTAATCTTTAGTCATTGGTCTCAATGTACTTAGAAGTATTCTTTCACATTGACTTTGACTCTCTTTGAACAATCTCCAAATTACTTTTCCCTTTAGAGCTAAGTTTGCATCCATAAGAACTCTTAAGTAAAGACATCTCCTAGTTTTATAATCACACACCTTACTCTATTTCACCAAAGAAAAATTCATTTTATCATGTAATCCTAACCACAAAATGACCACATAATATAGATTAAAAAAATTTCTATCGATTTTGACATAATATACAAGAACATATATGTTGGAATGATTGTACGTCTAATGATAGCCATCTACCTTTCCATGTTGGTAATTTATTCTAAAATTTAGTTATAACTAGATTCGACAATTCTATCCTCATTATCCCCTCAAATGATGGTATTCTTGGATATGTTGCTGGAAAAATTTCCTCCATTTAAAATAACTTGCATATCCCTACTATGGTTCTAGTCAGAGTGTTTAGGAAGTAAATTTTGGGTTTTTTCCTATTAATTTTCTATCCAAATGCTATTTCATATTCCATTAATAAGTTATTCAAAATTTTGGTCCTATTTTTCCCTACCATCCTCAAAAGGGTTGTATTATCTACACATTGTTGATGGGTGATGTTGTCATGTTATTACTAGCTTTAGGTCCACTTATTAGCCCATATTTGTATTCCTTCTTTAGGTTCCTTCACATTATCTCTACCATAACAATGAATATATTTTGTGATAGAGGATCTCCATATCTAAGATACCTCTTAGCTTCAAATTATTATATTACTAGTCCATTGACCTACACTAAATATGTTACTATAGAGACATAATATTTAATTCATTTAACCCATTTATTCCCAAATCCAATCTTTTCTAATATTTAAAAAATAAAATTAAATCTTATTTAACCCTATCATAGGCCTTATTCATATCATGTTTTAAGATCATTACTGTCTCTTTTTTTGAAATTAAATGCATTATTATATGAGCTACTATGATCCCATCCAAATGTATTTCCCTTTCACAAACCTTCCTTGCTTTTCTAAAATATTTTTTCTAATAGTGGTCTTAAATAATTTTCCATCACCTTGGAGATTACATTATATGGCATATTACATAGACTTATGTACCTAAATGAATCAAACAATTCTCCCTTTTTCTTTTTTGGAATCAATGTAAGATATGTTACAATTATTTTTTAAGATATATAGTGTTTTACCCTAGACTATTCCACTACCACCAATAAAGAATCCTTCATTATTTTCTAGTTATGTTAATAGAATGCTACAAATATTCCATATAAATATGGGGATTTATCCTTATCAAAGAGAAAAGAGTTGAATAAACCTCTTCCAGAATAATAGGCTCCATCAGTTTGCTATTATCTTCATCTATCATAACTAAAGGTACTTCTTGTAGTAGCTTATCATTAAGAACTTCGATCTCCTCTGATCCTAGAATATTTTTGTAAAAAATACTTGCATCCTTTCTATTTTTTTTATGGTCTTCCATCCAAACCCCTTCTATATAGGCACTAGTTCTAGACCTTAGAAGAAAAAGTAGTGCAAAATGCACTAAGTGTAAATAATTACAAATAAAATATAATGTATATGAGATTCAAGTTTATATGTAATGAAATGAAATCAAAATAAAATGACAATGTAGTTCAATTTGACCATTGATTTGTTAAATTGTAAATAGACTATAGTGCATTAAAGTTAATGTTAGAATATTTGAATATGGAGATGGTTTGTTGGTGTATTATCCTAGGAAGTTTTTGTTGCAATGGCTAGGACAAAGCTTAAATAGATCCCCCTCCTTAATTTAAGATCATATATAGTAAAATACCATGAGAATATTTATCTAGTTGTCTAGTAGTCATCTATGTATCTAGAGTGTATGGTGTGTCTAGGGAGAGATTAGAGTGAGCATTGACAAGTATGTATAGACAAGTAAAGCATGTATGCAGATTGTATATGCATTATGTTGTATTCTATAATTTCATACTATAATTAATGCAAATGACTCATATTCTATCCATGTTGAGTGTAATTTATATGTATTATGTTTGTCATTGGTAGTGATAGTGTATGTTGTATTATCTATGTGCAAGTATCATAGTTGTAGACTAAATATGAAACATTGGAGTGTAGTCCAGAATGTAGTACAAGTGCAAATTACATGAATATCATTCCAATAGGTGATTAGTATGTCATTATATGTGGTGTATATAGCCATTCTAAGTATTATTTTCATTCTAGTGATGTGGAGCACTTATAGTTACAGTAAAACTTGATCATGATTTACCAATACTTGTTATCCCTGTTTATGCTACTCTAGTGGTGTCAATCCAGTTATACCATTCTAGTTGTCTCATTATAAGTGAATGCCATAGTAGTTGATGTATAATTATCATACCAAGTCTAGTTTGATGTCATTCTAAGTGCAGATAGATAAAGAGAGTTGCATTTATTATAGTATTTAGCCCTTAATCTCTCATCCTATTCTTCTATTTCTAAAATAATTACCACTCATGCTACATTTGGTACCATTTCCTAATCAAATTTTGTGTCAACTTATTTATGGACATATTAGAACTAAAAATAGTTGACAACAGATCAACATATGAAGTGGGAAGAGTTGAATGATAGATTCACTACCACGAGGATGTGGAAGATGAGGTTATAGAGATAGTCAAGTTCTTATGAGAAGAAGCACGAGGATTTCTCAATAATAATTCCAACTAAGAACTATAGTCATGAGAGACTAAGCTTGAGGAGCCTATAGTTGAATGTGTATGGATACCTTGAGAGGAGGAGAATACAAGTTAAATACATAAGCAATGGCATACATTATTGTTAACAATAAAGGATGATAAAGGAGATATATGAGCAAACAAGGTAGAGACCATAGCGAACATTTACCCAAGTAGAAGCACCAATATGAAGAGAGTATATGGTAATAATGATTAGCTAGTAATACCAAAGCAAGAGAAAATAATTTTATTGAGAGGTGCAAAGGATGGGAGTCAGGCATCTAAGAAAATATGGGAGAGTGCTTGGGTAAGTAGACTAGAACCATTACACATATATTCATGAAAAAGGTCATGAAGTGCTAGGTTCAATCAAAGAGTATTTTTTGGTAGTAGTGCATGATGTAAATAAGTGATAAGTGATGAAGAATGACTTGAAGAACAATAGCCACCCATGATAACTATGCAATAACTTTCAATAGATATAGGTAACCAGAAGTGACTACCATTTTTGGGTGAATAAAAAAAACTAGAACACCATATAGGAATGTATACTACCATATGGTGAACAAACAGAGTGATAGATGAACAAGCATGGTTAATATTAGTTTCAATAACATTGTAAGGAATCATAATGGATTGACACGTAAAGAAGATAAAGGATTAACCATTTGCATTATGGAAAGCATTAAATAAATCTTTCATCTAATAGTTTCAAAGATTCTAATATGGCATCAAGATCACTGAATAGATTTATGCCATGAAGTAGAAAAAGCATGAGGATATCAAATACTACAACCAGATATTGAAGAAACTAATTGATAATATGAAGGTTGTGCTAGTGGATGGACTACAAGGTTGATGGTTCCTAAATGGGTTACTACCAAAATATAAAAATAAGATGAATATAGTCCTACCAACTTCTTACAAAGAAGCATACAATAGAGCTATCATGTTGGAATGTAAATCTAAACAAATAGTACCAAGCCAAATTCATTATAAGGAATCTAATTTTGATCATAATTGTGATGAATTACACATGGAAATCTAGGCTAAGGAAAGACCTAGAAAGGATAGAGGATGCAAAAAAATAAAATAAAGAGAAGCAAAGATATTTGGTGCTCTAATTGTAATACAAAGGGACACATGAATATTACTTGCCCAAATAATACTTTATGCAACATATATGGAGTGAAAGGGCACATAATTGGAGGCTATCTATCCAAAATAAGGAATTCAAGACAATAAGCATTATCAATGTAGCAAAAAAAAGGAAGAAAAAATAAGCATGTTAAAGAATGGAAAAGTGGCAATGAATGATGAATACAAGAATAACCACCAAGGTGGGAGACAATTGCAACGAGGCAATTGACGAAGATAGATTCAATCGTAGTATGATGTATAAGGTAGACCTATTATTCAATATTAAAGATTCTAAGAGTGGGAGAACTTTGTATGCAATTTCTAGAACCCACCAATCAGAGATAACATTGGGAATAAAAATACCTAGATGTATCATTGGTGCAAACTAGGTAGTCACAAGGAGGCAGGCTACCTAAAGAAGGTGAGCTCAATAAACCTATAGAATATAAATTTAATTAACATTGAATAGCCTCAAATAAACCAAAAACAAAAGGAGAATAATGTGCTTATAGTTATATGGGGTTAGACAAAGAAGGTAGACTACTACCCCAATCCTATTGTAGATAAGTAGAGATGGAAAAAAGCACATGATGTTATTGATGAAGAGATGTAAAAAACCAACTGAGAATGACTCTTCAAAGAGAAGAAGTTGAACAAAATTAAAGAGAAGTCATCAACCCAGGAACTGGAAGCCAAGTACTAAATACAATAGTGAAAGTTAAGGTGTTAAGTTTACTTTATTCTTTACTAGAGTATACAAAATGATAGGAGAAGTGTTGGAAAAAATGACCACACCTAGGGAAATAAGGAGTAATCTTCTCAATATTTTTCTAAGTATAAATAATAGTCACGATTCCATGACATTTTGAAGCCCAAAGATGAAGCTAAGGTGAGAAGTCATGATTCTATGACATTTTGAAGACCTAAGGCAGAGCTAAGGTGGTAAGTCACGATTTTCTGACCTTTTGAAGGCCTAAGGTAGAGCTAAGGTGAGAAGTCATGATTATATGATATTTTGAAGACCTAAGGTAGAGCTAAGGCGGGAAGTCATGATTTTGCAACATTTTGAAGGCCGAAGATGAAGCTAAGGTGAGAAATTGCAATTTTGTGACATTTTGAGGGCCAAAGATGAAGCTAAGGTAGAAAGCCATGATTCTGTGACACTTTGAATACTGAGTGGACCACGATGTCTAAAATGTTAAGGAAGATCGCCATAACAAGAAAATCTCCAACCGTTCCCAATTGAGGATCCCATGCTCCCTTAACAGCTTCTGAAACTAAATGAGCCTACTGGCACAATGTTGTAACAACTTTTATTTTTTTTGTTATGTAAAACTCATATATAGAATGAGCAACCAAAACAAAAGGTCGAATCTTAGGTGTTTACAAGGCTATGTATATAGACTTCTGAAATCTTAATAAAGATCTCCATTCTAGTTCTTGGCTCATTGGTGTTTTCAAATCAAGTATGTATGTGTTGTCTATTGTTGTTTGAATCTAAGTTGAATGTAATCCGCATCAATTTGAATGTAATTTGCATCAATTCTTATTCTAATTCATGCATTAACATTCTGTTAGATCTACAATTTAGCTTCACAAATAAGTTGTATTTTCATAAAGCGTTCACCAAAATTTGTAGTTTATTTGTTTTGATTTTGTTATGCTTCTCTGCAAAAGGTTGTGGTAATAGTTTTACTGTTGTTTAATTTGTACCATTTTAATCCTCTAGCCATAGCTATATTTTCCTATATTTATGCATTTACCTCTATCCATTTTCCTAAAAGAAGCAAAGGAACCAGACTCCTCTAGATATTGAACCAGGTGGACTCTGTTCTAACTTGGTCTTTTAATGTTGGCAAAGTCTTGGGCATAAAATTAACCAAAGGTATATTTTGCTCCAATAGTTTTTGGCATGCTCGGTGGGATAAAAATCCCATGCAGTATACAGATCAAAGACCTGGTGAATATCTTTGCCCTATAAACATTTTAAAATAACCTGGCAACTCCGCACCACAAAGGAACCCTATAAAAGCCTTTACCCAACTTCTGGTTATGCATTGTCTTTTATGATAACCAGATACAAAGCAAAAAATTTAGAGGAACCCATAGAGTTATTCAAAATGCACCTTGGTAGCCTCTGATATAATCCTATTTTGGTGGGAAGAACAACCTCTACATATACCCATAATACAAGATACATAAATATTTCCCCTATAGCCCTACCTAGTACTACTGCTAGTGGAAATTTAACTCCAGCTACCCGTATAATCACAATGGTCATAAATCAATTGATCTTGCCTTACCCCGTATGGAACCACACAGGTCCCTTAAACCTGGTAGCTCAGCACCCAATTCCTATGGTGGCCTTAAAATCGTTACCCCAATATGACGTTACTGGAAATACAGCTTATGAACATTGTCAATATGTAGTTGCGCTAGCCCCGATCCATAACATCCATGAAGAAGATGTTATGATAAGATTGCTAGTAATTTCCTTGAAAGGAAAAATGCTCTATTGGTGCAGAGCTCTTGAAAATAAGACCATATCAACTTGGGTCCAACTCACCTAGTAAACTAGTGGAAGAATTCAATGAGCAGGAAAATCCTTTTTCCTTGTTAAGTTAGTTTATTGTTATCCAAAAACATCCCCAAGAGAAGATTATAGACTTCAATATCAGGTTCAGTTGTACTTGGATTAGAGCACCTGACGGTTTGAGACCAACTCACGAACAGGTAATGTATTACTATTTGAGAGCTTTCAACTCAGATATAAGTATGGCAATTATACAATATCACATTTCCACCTTCCCCAAGATTTATCAAGAAGCACAAAAGGTAGAGAGAGACTTGATCGCTATTGGAAGATTTTCAGCCAAAACAATGATGCCCATTTTTCTAGATCTACCCCAAGCATCAAGCCTTGCTTTTACAACTCTTGATTTGACTCCTAACACCAGTCTTCCCAAATGGATTGGATAGCCTAACATCCCAGCAATACAGGCACCCCCTGCTCTCCCAATGCTCCCTCTAATTCCTGCACTTCCTTCGACAATAGTTCCATCTACTCCAGAACCTCAACTTATTATCCTACAATATCTACAAGTATCATTCAAAACTCTAGTGAATAAATTTACATCAATGGAACTAAGGGAAGCTAAAATAAATTTCACCCCAAGGAGATTCTTGCAAATAACAAAGGATCAGACATCCACTAGTGGCAAAAGTTATGACAAATCCAACACTGTTTATGCCAATGAAGATAGTGAACCTAGTAACACTTCAACAAAGTCAAAATTTTGGTGCTCCACGTGCAATGATCCCCATGGTGAAACTTCTTGCATGATTCACCAACATCAAGTACAAAAGGTAGTCATGGAGAAGGCCGAAAGAAGTCTCAAGGGTCAAGTAAATATGATCAAGGAAGAAAATTATAATTTCATGATGCCTTCCATTGAACAAGTAGCTATTCCTACCATGTTAGGAAAGAAACCATTACAAGTTTATCCCCAAGATCTCAACCCCCTGAAAGTTCCTTTGCCTATAAGGAACCCTGTTGAGAAAAGGACTTCTTATGAAAAATCTCCCCTAAGTTCAATCTAGAAAGATGCAAAAACTCGTAAGGAAGCACTATGACATAAAGAAGCAGAAACACAGGAATAAGCTAGGGATTAACTAATAGACCAATCACTTACTAAACATAAAAGGATTGACGCTACTCAGGGGTATAGAAACAAGTATGATGCAACAATGAAGGAAAAAAGTGTTGAACCCATTTTAACATAGTTGGGAAAATGAAGAAAACTCTCTCTAAGGCAACTATGTATGAAGCTCTACAGCTTCCAGGATATATTGACCTATTGTAAGAATATTTAAGGTCTATGAAAAATAAGAACAAGATTCCAACCCAGATGGATTTTGCACAAGATAGTCTGACATCGACTTCGAGAAAAAATAGACCCCCCCTTTTTACTTGTCTCTCAACATGGAAGGATCGTTTATTCACAACTGTATGATAGAGTCTGGAGCTACAACCACTATGATGCCTAAAGAAGTATGTGACATCATGGGCATGGAATATACAAGAAGCAGTCCTAGCATCTTACATCTAGATGGAACCCCCATGAAAACTATAGGGGTCGATATCCCTATAGTGCTCCATAGGATACCCCAGCTCACAGTCATACAGGAAGTGGTAGTAGTGGACTTGGAGCCCTATTTTGGTATGTGTCTCTCCAAGGAGTTCAAATCTAAGATAGGAGGATATTTTTTGCTAGATTTCTCACATCTAGAAATTTTTTTCAAGGTCAAAAGAGAAAATATTCAATGAGAAACCATCGACTTTCCATATAAGAAGACTTGAAGATAAAAAAAAATAGTCCACCATTTTGAACATGATGATAGAGGAACTAGAAGACCTAAAATTGATGGAAGAATCTCTAAATGTATTATAGGAGGAAGACTAGTTCTCTCTCCAAGATTTCAACACCATGATCGAGATAAACATTGGGAGTTACACAATTTTGAAGCCTAAAAAAAGTAATCCCATTTCTCCCCCTCTGGCGAACCAACCCACTGACCAGTTGTGGAAGATTTTCTTCGATGGGCATAGATGTAAAAATGGATTTGGAACTGGTATTGTCCTAATATCTCCAACAGGCGAGGAAAATGTTTTTTCTTATAGTTTAACCTAGAGTTGCACTAACAATACAACAAAGTATGAAGCACTCTATCTGGGCCTCAAAAAGATTGAAAATATGGGCATCATGCAACTACAAATATTTGGCAACTTTGAGTTGATAGCGAATCAGGTTACTACAAAATTTGTAAGAAAACAACATTATATTAAGGCTTACCGAAATAAAGTTTAGGATCTACTGGAATCCTTTGAATATCTAAACATAAAGGCAATTCCTAGAGATAAAAATACACATGCATACTTGTTGGCTTCAGTATGGGTAAACTTTTGCCCTATAAGCAATGTCATACAAAAGTCAAAAATAGTCATACTGATCTATAGACCTTATGTTCCAAACAGGGATATATTTTGGTAAGTTTTCAAGAATGATCGATAGATAGTGGACTTACTTGTCCATGAGATGAATTTCTCTAATAACAATATGGTTGAGGATGAAGAAGATGCGAGCATAATCTAGTTGAAAAATAACCATATCTCAAAAGGATTAGTCACCCTTGAGAGCCTTTTTGATAATAATGACAGGTTTATTGGCCACAAGATGAAAGTCGACTAAACATAGATACAAGGAAGCTCAAATGGATCCTGACAAGGCCATCAAATTAGGGGTGAACACTATGGAAGTAGAAATGGAGTAAATCAAGGAATTATGCAAGGAATTCCTAAAAATAATTGCTTGGACCTATAGAGACTTGAAATTCTACTCCAAAGAGATAATCCAACACACGATTGAACTTGAGGAAGGTGCAAAGCCATTTTGGCAAAAGCAATGACCAGTAAATCCCAAAATCGAAGCCTTGATGAAGCCAGAGCTACTAAAGCTGCTCGAAGAAAAAATAATTTACCCAATAAATACTTTGACATGGGTTGCTAACATGGTCCCAGTCAGGAAGAAGAATGGAGATATTTTATTGTGCGTCAACTTTTACAATTTGAATAAAGCTTCACTCAAGGACCATTATCCTCTTCCGCAGATAGACCAAATCCTACACAGAATAGCAGGAACCAAAAGGTTCTCGCTCCTAGATGGTTTCTTAGGGTACAATAAAGGGTGGTTCAAATACGAAGACCAATTTAACATCGTGTTCACAACCAAGTGGGGAATATTTGCTTACAAGAGAATGCCTTTGGGGTTATCCAACTTCGGAGCAAATTTTCAAAGAGCTATGGATGTGGATTTTAGATAACTCGTCAATAAAATAATAGTGATATACCTAGATGATATAAAAATGTTCTCTCACCATAAAGGAGATCATATAGCACATCTCAGGAGTGTGTTCGAGAAGTGTAGGGATTTTTACATATCCATAAATCCTAAAAAATCTATTTTCGTTGTCGAAGGACTTTTTCTCGGCCATGTTGTCTCTAAATCTAGTCTAGCCATAGACCCCAATAGGGTAAAGGCACTGTTAGATCTCCCCCTACCCCCTAATAAGAAGGTTTTGTAGTCATTATTTGGCCATATCAACTTCATGCACAAATTCATAGCTGATTTTGTGCAAATCATCAAGCCTATGACAGAACTATAAAGAAGGATGTGTTCAAATGGACAAATGCAAGAAAGCAAGACTTCTAGCAGATCAAATAACAAATAGCTCAAGATCCCATCCTAGTGAACCCATACTACTCTAGATATTTCAACTTATATGCTATAGGCGAACAAGAGAGCTATACTGCAGTGCTCATACAGAAAGGAACTGACAATGAAGAAAGACCCATAGCTTTTCTAAGTCAGACTATGCAAGAACATGAAGAAAAATATAACTTCATTGAGAAGAAAATCTATGCAATAATGAAATATTTTAAAAAATTTAGGCATTTCTTATCACAGAGCAAGATTATCATCTATACAATTCACCCTAATGTATGAAGCTTCATCATACAAGGGGAACTTGGTGATACAAGAGTTGGTTGGGTGACTAAAATACAAGAATACGACATAGAGATACACCCAACCAAGATGGTAAGAGGTAGAGAACTATACCAAGATCTTGCCAAGCAAGCTGCAACAGATTATATACCTTTGCATACTCAAGAAGCAGCAGCATATGAGGACCAACCTACATAATAGCTTGACTAGGCAGATGAGTTGATCAGGTATTTCCAAACTGGGAAGTGCCCAGCCAACCTGAATGCTTCACAAAGAAGATGGTACATGATCCAAACCCTGAAATACACCCTGCTCCCTGAAGGACTATACAAGAAGAATTTGGATGGAGTGTTGCTTCAATGTGTAAATGAAAATCATAAGTAGAAGATCCTAAAAGAATTCCACGATGGCTCATCTGTAGGACACTATTTAGGAAGGATCACTACCTTAAATATCATCATAACTAGATGCTACTGGCTGACTATTCTCATAGACACCTTTAGAATAACAAGGAAATGTGAAGAATTCTAGAGATACGTAAAAATAAATAGGAATGCTTTGATGCCCCTGAAGTCCATTCAAGTCGAAGAACCTTTTCAGCAATGGGGGTTGGATTTTGTGGGAATAATAGAGCCCAACTCATCCGTTGGACATAAATACATTTTTATGGCTACCGACTACTTCACAAAGTGGGAAGAAGCAATACCTACCAAGAAAGTGGATTAGGAGGTCATAATAGAATTCATGGAAAGCTTAATCACAAGATTCAATGTCCTAGATGCATTAATAATAGATAATGGCTCATCCTTTGTAGGCACCAAGATGATTGAATTTACATGCAAATACAAGATTTACCTAAAGAAATATTTGAACTATTATCCTAAGGGGAATGGACTAGCCGAGTCCACAAAAAAAAACCTGCTAATTATTTTGAAGCGAACTCTGAAATATAACAAGAGAAGTTGGTACTCCCTGATAAATCAAGCACTTTGGGCTGATATAATTGCAATAAAAAAGTCTTTCAAAACATCCCCCTACTCTTTGGTCTATGGCAAAGAAGTAGTCCTTCCGATACACAGAGAGATACCATCCCTGAAGCTGCTCAATCAAAATAGCACTATAGAGGTAGAACAAATGGAGAATAGGTTGATCCAACTATATTTGGAGGAACATAAATAACAAGTCTACAACCACTAACAAAAGCATATTGTTGCCATAAAGGGATGGTTCGATAAAAATATGACCCTAAGGAAATTTAAGGTGGGAGACTTACTCCTCAGATGGAATGAGAAGAAGTCTAAACCTGTAAATCATGATAAATTTGATGCATTTTGGGAAGGCCCTTTGGAAATAACAAAAGAAAAATAGCACAACTCCTTCCAGATGAGAGATGAACAGGGCCAAGTTTAGCCTATCCCTGTCAACAACTTCCATTTGAAGTTGTACTACAAGTAACGGGTTTCCTCCACCTTGTATGTATTTTAAGTAAATATTTGCTTTCTTTCAAGCTCCAGGTAAATTATCGCGATGGAATGACTTTTTGGCACTCAAAGGCCCCTTCCATGTAAAATATCATAATTTCATGACTTTTTGGTAGTTGATGGTCACTCAAGATAAAATTGTTGTGATGACACAACTTTTTGGCACTCAAAGATCCCTTCCATGTAAAATGTTGCAATTTCACAACTTTTTGGCAGCTAATGGCCGCTTCAAGTAAAATTGTCATGATGGCATGACGTTTTGGCACTCAAAGGCCCCTTCCATGTAAAATATCTTGATTTCATGACTTTTTGGCAGTCGATGGCTGCTTCAAGGAAAATTGTCATGATGGCGTAACTTTTTGGCACTCAAAGGCCTCTTCCATGTAAAATGTCACAATTTCATAACTTTTTGGTAGCCAATGGCCGCTTCAAGGAAAATTGTCATGATGGCATGAATTCTCAGCACTCAAAGGCTCCTTCCATGTAAAATATCATGATTTCATGAATTTTTTGGTAGCCGATGGCCGCTTCAAGGAAAATTATTGCGATGGAACAACTTTTTGGTACTCAAAGGCCCCTTCCATGTAAAATGTCAGGAATTCATAACTTTTTGGTAGCAGATGGCTGCTTTAGAACAACTGAGAAATTTTGGTAGGAAAAGCAGTTTTCTTAGCTTTTTAAAAGGTCCCACTTTTAAAGTATCGTCATACCCTCTAATTGGCCAAGATTAGAGGTGACATCATTTTATTGGCCTAGGACAACAGCGGAGCGATATCATTGGCCCAATGGTAGTACATCGTAGTTGGTTTCTTAACGAGACACACAAAGCAAAGTGCCTGATAATGTTCAAATTTAGCATAGGGATGTGTATCACCAACCGTAATTATTCCACATCACCTTGGCAATTATTGCATGTAACCTTGGCATGCACATGCACAACCGATTATGTCACAATAGGTTTGTCATCACCCTTGTCATCTTTTTCATTCTTCCCATTCTGCTCATTGCACTCCCTACTCTCCTAGTAAGCTCTACAACTCTGTGCTAAGAATGTTCAAGCAGGTTTCATTACAGAAAACAAAAATCAACCATGATGGCCACACCTCTAACCTCTTCCTCTAAGGTAAAACGAACATCATCTAAAAAGGAAATAATCTTTGTGGACCTTGAAAGTCACATCACTGATACATGGCTGACATAGAAGGACCCAGGGTAAATATAAAAGGATATAGAATCCAAAATGGCCACAAAATTCTCCCCATCGAGCTCAAGTACATTTCCTTACCACTCTCTGTAGACACCTAAAACACGTCATGTCGATGGCGACTACTCATATGGACATGCTACAAGACCATATGGAAGATCTTGGATAGACTCCAAGATAGAGCAGTGGTTCTAACCACTCAATTTGGGCTCCTTGGCCTAATCAGTCTGAACCGCAGCTGAGACCTATGGTCCACAGTCTGAACCATGGCTGACACCTATGGTTTATAGTCTGAACCGCAGCTGTCACCTACGGTCTTAACTGAAGTTCAGTTGGCCTTCATCCGAGCCAAATCGGTTTGAACAACCATTTGATCTAGAAGAAGGTGGTTAAAGGATGGAAGCTTCCAATCCAACTGTCCTAACCACCCCTTCTTGTTCTTGGCTTCTCCATGAAGCCACCCCTAGCCCTTGGGTAGTCCTATAAGTACCCCTCAGAATTAGGGCAAACTATGAAGCAAGCATTGGATATTAGAGCAGCGAAGCCCTGTCGAATTGTGAACTCACTTGAGTGCACTAAGAGAGAGATTTGTTGCTATCACTTTGCCAACCTAAGCATCATGATGAATTATGCCATGGATGCCCTAAGGAGCTAGAACGCCAAGAAACACCAATTTGGGCAAACGGAGGCCCTATCGAGCAATTCAACCACCAAACCTATCAGAGGACACTGAGGCGACCCTTGATCATCAATTTGACAAGGAGGATCAAGCCCACTACCCTAGAATTGGAGGGCAAACCTACTTGGTTGTAGGCCATGGCTGTTAGCCATGGTTTACAGTGCAGACCACTCATCAGAGCTATGGTTTGCAATAGGTATAAGATCTCCTTACCATTTTCATTATAGTTTGATTAATTAGGTTATAATTACTATTTTAGTTAACTAGTGATTTTAGAGACTTATGATCGATAGATTCAGGATTTATTAGGCAATCTTACTTCATTAGAGTAGTGTATGCAATGATGGTTTCTTTTCATGCTATCCATGCTTTATTTCACATAAGTAATCCATTAGATAGGTAGTTGTAGTCTTCTATTTACATGTTTCTATCAATCTTTATGAGATTTAGCATATGCTTTAGCATAGTTTATATGCTTTCTTGATTTCATTAGTATTATGGCTTTTACATGTTTAAATCCTTTAAAGGGCCTCATCATGAGAGGTTGCCTATTTTTTTAATGTTCTTGTGTTGTTTCTTGATCGTAGGAAATAGGTTCAAAGGAGCTTCAATCATCTAATTCCTTCCTCAATGCGAAGAAGAGGGTCAACTCCACCCTAGAGCAGTTTGTGACTATTTAGAGAGCATTAGTATTGCACCTACCCCATTGGGGGCTTGGGAATTGTATTAATCGTATCAACATTTGGGTGACCCTAAGAGGGGCATGATTGTAACCGAGACTCTTTTCAATATCAATAAAGAAACATCTATTTTCTCATCATTTTGCAATCTTGTTCATTATGTTATGCTTTTATGTTGATTTCGATTTATGCAATAGATAGGTGCACACTTTTTGGATAGGTCAGAAGGCGATCATGGTGGAACTCCGCAATTCATGCATCTGATCTCTAACATTTTATGTTTTTGTCATTAGGTGCAAACCATAGGTTACAACTGTGGTCTCATTTTTGGCTCGCGGCTTCAAAACATGGTTTACATTTAGAACCACGCATCAGACCTACGGTTCATAGAAGACACAATAGACAGTAGGGAGTCAAAGCTATTTTGAATGTGGATCTGAGGTAGGTCCTATTTTTAGCCTCTGTCTCTATTTTTACTATCTGTATTTTTCCAGAGAGCATAAAATGAAATATAATTAGGACAACATTGAAAAAGGGTAAAATGAACTAGGTCCTAGGGTTTCATTATTTTATGCTTTAGCTAGGCACTTCTAGGAACAACGGACCTCTGAGTGCAGTCCACCCTAGAATCCAACGTGCTAGATTAGAATTGTGTGTTTGGTTTGCATGCTTGAGGCCCAATCAGAGGCTATATCATCATAATTGCATTATCAAAAATCATTTAGGATATAGCATGCATATTTTCTAAAATGAAACGTTTATTTTTGCATATCATGTAGGAAATAATCATTTATGCTATATTATGCATTTTCCTTTTATGCAAAAGAATAAAATGAACCACACACACCACGTTTCACGTAAACGCTAGTGAGTTGGGAGTGACATCCAACCACTAGTAGGGTTCAACGATGGTGGAGGTGATTTCCATCCATTGGCCCAAATCCTACGTACCCTTGGATACTAGACCAATACCGGATCCAAGAACCTTTCGTACCCTAGAAAATTTGCATGTATTCTCTTCAGAGGGTATAACATTGATTGGGGGAAAATGGGTGAGGATCTGGGAGGACCTGTGCTCCTTGATCGGGTGTGGACTTTCATTACCACACATTATAGGTTGGATTACATGACTTGGAGTTCATATCCAAGTTGTCGAGCTACGAGTATATAGGTGAAAGCCAATTTAACTAAGAATATCATCCAACAAGCTTTCAAAACATGATAAGGAGTTCTTTACTGATACAACAAATCATTGAAACAACATCAAATAGTCTAGGGCTCACTTTTAAAAATTAATACGAGATAAACACCATTGTATACCTTGTTTGTTTAATAAAGAATAAATCTAGATACTAGGTGCACCATGGTGGAGACACGGGGTGGTCGGAAAAGGCATAAGCCTGATGCCCATGACCAAGCCCCAATAGATTCACATCAACACATGTCGAATCCTCACCCACATGCGCTTCCCAAACATCGTTCGATGAGCATTAGAGGAGATAATTCGACAAGAGGGGAACCTATTGAGCGTACCCCCATTAGAGGAGCTTATGTGCATTCCTCTAGACACAGAATAGAGCATGGAGCCTCTCAGCATGAGGGTGTTCCACTCGAAAGCCATTACCAGGATCGCATTGCATGTGCATCCACAGGATCGACTAAAGAGTATGTTATATAGGGATCCAAGTTGGTACCCCTACGTCATAGGTCTGTAGGAGGATCCATGGCTCCACCTTCGGAGTACAGACATGATCGAGACCCACCCATTTAGGGGCATGTAGATAGGGTCGTCCATTGAGCATAGGCCTGTGTAGACTCCCGCACATAGTGAACCTCAAAAGATCACTATTGATATGGCTAAGGTGGGAGCCAATGGCACACCACCGCACGAGCGATGGAGATCCAGATAGTTGGATGGCTTAGGTAGCATCCTGGAGCAGCTAGGCTATAGGCCTTCGGCTCCACCCACCCATGCTCTGAGTGAGCATAGTGGGGGTTCTATTAGGACTACTAGAGAGCATGGAGAGGCTTCTAAGCACCCTCATGTGACACATCCACCATCCATGCATGGTGGCACAGAGCATAGAGCTCAGTAGGATGCCAATGTCATATTTACGAACAAAGGCAAAAGCATCGCAAATCAGTCAGATGGGTACAGAACCCATAAGGTCGCTCGCACAGAGCATGCATACTAGAGGCCTATCATGGCCAATGACCTTGATAGATCACACATACTGGTATCTGAGCAGCGATGATAGCTCCTCCAAGATCAATTGGAGGATGCTCACCTAGAAAGGTAGTGCATTGAAGATGAGAATCTTCAAGCATAGAGGCTCATCAGACAAAGACTATATGAGCAGTGCATGCATGAGGAATGCATCCTTACCCAAAAGGAGCACGTAGAGTAGGAGGATAGGCTAGCCAGGGCTGGTCTATACACTCACATGGAGAATAGAGAGTGCATACATAGGAAGGCTTTTTCACAAGCCGATGTGCAGCAGGAGCGTAGAGACGCTCACACTCATATTAGTGCCCAACAAAGAGAATGGCCAACACTATTTGAACACGAGAGGCAACAACAATATGAGGAAGAAGAGGGAGAGGGAAACAATCAAGAGTATCCTGAAGAATCCCAAGTTGAGGAGGAGGAAGAGCAATGTCCTCCACCTCAATAGAGGAAGAATGTACCTCCAAGACCACCCTCGCGTCAGCTTAGGGAGGAGGACTTCTTATCCTCAGAGGCTTATAAAGCCCTAGCAGTGAAAGTAAAAGCGATTGAGAGGCAAGGCATGGCTCTTCAAAAGATGACATTAAGAAAGATTCATAATGAGCCTTTGGACCCCTCGATACCTGCTCCTAGCATACCCTGAGCATTTTGTTATGCCCAGGCTAGACAAATTTAAAGGTGACGAAGATGTGCAGGAGCATGTCACAAGATTTTTGGATGCCTGTTTCCAAATTGTGAGCAATAATGCCTTGCTTTTGCACACATTCATCACAACCCTCTCAAGCCTAGCCCGAGAGTGGTTCAATCAGCAAAAGAGGCACAACATTACTAGTTTTGAGCAACTGGCTGATGCTTTCCTTGAACGCTTTTCTTTTGGCATCAAGAAATAGGCTAACCTTTCCGATTTGGCTGTGCTAGCTCAACGCGATGATGAGCCAATTGAACAATATGAAAAGAGGTGGAGAAGATTGATGGCAAAGCTGCCATTCCCTATTCCTGCTATGGAATTGACTTGAATGTTTACCAAGAGTTGTGCCAAGCACATCTCATTACTATTGCAACTACAGTAGTATCCAACATTCGAGGAAGCTTTGGCGCAAGCCAAAGTAATTGAGGACATCAAGTTGCAAGAGGGCAACTTGAAGCTTAAGAACAGGAAAGAGGGGCCTAAGAAGAGCTCCACGAAACAAAAGGGCAAGTAGGCCCACATCAACTAGGTGGTGCTAAACCTCCAGAGAGAGGATAAAGGGCAACAAAAGTAGAATTATCAAGCCCAACCTCCTCCTACATAGTACGAAAAGTGCAATAATAACTATAAGGGAAAAAACAAAGAACAACACTCGCCTCACCAATTCATGCCTCTAATGGAATCATTGACGTCAATATTCCATCAGTTATGTGAGGCTAAGGTGATCAGACTACCCGAGGTTAAGTTGGTCGATCTGAATCAGCCCAAGTCGAAGGGGTATCAGGATGACTTATTTTGCATCTTCCATCACATGAAGGGCCACGACATCGAGGTATGTTGGTCCTTCAAGCATATTGTGCAAAACATGATTGAAAAGGGTGAGCTTGTAATACCAAGTAATCCACTGGTTCCTGACAACCAGAACATGGGGATTTACAAAAATTCATTACCAAACCATGAGGCACCATGCAACAACATTGGCCAAGTCAACCAAGTGCGCGTCGAACCACCTACCCAGGGGTTCATAGGCATGGTGAATGTTGTTACCAGACATGGGAGATATGAGCAATCGAATCAACCTCACACTCCCATTAGGATACAAGCTACATCGAATCAATGGCCAACGCAGAATATTCTAGGCCCACCAATGAGATCGATGGTGACCATACGGAGTAAGCTAGTCCAAAACCTGTAGATAGATCCTACGAAGTTATCTATATATGAACTGATACAATAGTCCCCTAGGCATAGGGAGACTCTTATGGACATTCTAAGGTCCATCAAAGTACAGTCTCAAGATGCTCAAGCATTTACCAATTTTATGGGACATGTACAATAGTGCCAGGAGCCCATGATCCAATTTTATGATCATGAAATTAAGATGGTTCCCATAGATACGGATGACCCACCATTGCATATCATCATGTGCATCAATCACGTACCATTCAAGAGGGTCTTGATCGACACTAGTTCATCGATCAATATAATAATGACCAAGGCATTGAATCATCTAAAGCTACCAAAGTCACATATCATGCCCACCACCTTCACGTTGAGAGCATTTAATGATGCCCTATGCTCGATGGTTGGCACAATTGTCCTACCTATTTAGGTAGGCCTAAAGACCATCTCTGTGATGTGTCATGTGATCGAGGGGGCCATGCAATACAACATCCTACTCGGGAGGCCTTGGATTCATGAAATGCATTGCATTCCCTCTATACTACACCAATGTGTAAAATATCTGCATGAGGGATGGGTTCACGTAGTGTCGTCAGATGAAGAACCTTTCAAGTTTGTGAACCTAGCGGATTTTCTTGGGGGTTTCATACTCCCATCAATGCACCTGGACGTCCGACCTGCATCATTGGTTAAAAATCTAGGAGGTAAACCAACAGTACGTGCTCAACCATCGACATCTGTATCACATAGATCTGAGCGCACTACTACTACTTCACTGAAACCGATTGCATCAGTGATGCTTCGGGATGACAAGAAGTTAAAGGTGAAAATGGGTGAAAAAGAGAAGAAACACATGCCCGAACCAGTCACCAAGGAGGCTCCCATCCCCATGGAAGTGGAGGAAGCCCAAGACATAGCCGAGGAGGTACCTCAGCCTACCTCACCTGCATCATCAATAGGGTCATCCGCACCATGGGTGACTGTACATCTCGCCAACACAGGATTAGGTGAGTATATTGTGTAGAATGTAACCTTCGGACCGATTCTAGAGACTGCACAAGAGATGGGCCGACCGCCTGCTCATCATTATTTGGTTGGATCGGTGGTACCATTGGGAGAGCCACCTAATCAGACTAACTTCATCTACGCTAGGCTGGATCAGCTTCCAACGCGAGTGCCCATGGATGAAGATAGTGATGAACCTTTCATAGTAAATGTTCATTATTTATCCAACCCGGAGTACTCCATGCATATTTTTGAGTTATATCACTGGCATGGGTATGGACTTGGCCTATTTGAACAAGGATGTAGGACTCCACTTGAGCCACGTTATCAGCTAGCAACTGATAGGTTTGGGTTGGGGTTACAGATACAAGGACAAGATGATTTGCTCATAGCATCCTTAGATCACTTGTACCTTAGTCTGGGGGACGATGTGGACTTCAACCCATATCATCCTAATCCTTCCAGATTCTGGAGGACTAACTCGATGGTATCTGTCATCACTTCTGAGCCACTTGAAGAGCATCATGAAGGGCTCCTAGAGCAGACTGACATAGAGCAGAACCCCAGAGGCAACCTGGGTCATCAAATCCATAATACAACCAATGACACAGGTGTGTAGGGGCATAACCCCATAGTTTTAGGTGATCTCGAGTTAGGATATCTCTACAGCGATGATGGAGAGGAGTCCACCTCCAAGATAAGTGGACCAAGTTATGATGTCGATAATGAATCCTCAAACGATGATCAATATGAGGATGAAGCTGAGGGGGGCTATCTAAGGCCTTGGTATGTGCATCACCTACTTCCTGTAGAGTCGATACATGTTACCGAAGAGATTCTTCCCAACATTGATCATTTGGGGGAAGAAGTAGAGCCAATTTTCTCAGCAACATCATACATACGGACTAATTATCTAATTTTTTTGGACATGGATGATAGTGACCAGGAAGTGAGATTCATGGGACCGCACCTACCAGAGCATCCCCCACCTGTAGGGGTAAATGAAGGACTGTACTATGATAGTGATGAAGAGGATGAAATAGAGAGAGCCTATCTAGGGCCTCCTTACCTACGTCACCACCATGCACCTTATACGATCGAGGACCTACGAAGAGAAATCAATCTTGACCCTCACCTTAGGGGAATACCACCAAACTTTAATGTGATTTATCACATGTTGTTTCCTCATACGCCTACCTACATGGAGCTCCGTGAGCCGAATGATCCCATATTGCAACCAGTGCATAGAGAGGATCCAGTAGTTCATAGTTCTCATAGAGAGGACCCATTTGTGCCCATGCCATTAGAGCCAGATCTCGGGTATGAGAGCTGCATCGATGATGTAGAAGTTGGTCCATGTGGTCCTAGAGATCAATTCCATTCCATCAATATGGTCTCCATTGATTTGACCACCCCACTCCACAATCCAGTAGATCCATCCAAACCATTGTATCTCAATGTAGATGCTATCGACTAGGATCGTGCTGACTCGCCCATTGAGCCTGAAGATTTCTTCCCTAATGAAGAAATGTTACAACCATTTCATTTTGCGCCAGGCTGTGCATATGATGTCTATCATGCCAAAAATACTTCCAACATGGAACCTATCAACCCGACTGATGACATCCATTTGATTCCTACGCCTCATCAGCTTGAGGAGGGATCGCACATGTCAGTAGAGGAAACCTTCGATGTGGATATCAGTAATGATCCCACTAATCCAAGGAAGGTTAAATTTGGAGAGAGTCTCACTCCCGATGAGTGTGCCACACTCATCCCTCTACTGAAAGAGAGACCTAATATTTTTGCTTGGACGTACAAGGATATGCCAGGTCTAGACCCAAAATTGGTTACGCATAACCTTTCGCTAGATCTAACGAAGAAGTCGATCAAGCAAAAGCTTAGAAAGATGCATCCAATAGTAGCCTTAATGGTGAAATATGAGCTACAAAAGTTGTTGGATGTAGAATTTGTAATCTCCATCGACTATCCAGAATGGGTATCCAATATGGTGCTCGTAGGAAAACCTGATGGAAGAATCCATATTTGTATGGATTTCAGAGACCTAAATAAGGCAACACCCAAAGATTCATTTTTGTTGCCCAATATTGATGCTCTTGTAGATGCAACTGTAGGTCACGAAATGCTCTCCTTAATGGATGATTTTTTTGGTTACAATCAAATTCAGATTAAACCCGAAGACCAGCATAAAACCATGTTTATAACGCCATGGGGAACATTTTGCTATAAAGTTATGCCATTTGGCCTCAAAAATGTTGGTGCCACATATCAATGGGCCATGACATACATTTTTCATGACTACATGCATAAGATTCTAGAAGATTATATCGATGACTTGTTGGCCAAGTCATTGCTACGAGAAGAGCATGCAGAGGTCTTAAGGAAGGTCTTCGATCACTTGATAGAGCACAATGTCAGGTTGAATCCTAAGAAGTGCGTATTTGGCGTAACTTCTAGTAAACTCTTAGGATTCATCATTTCTAAACGAGGCATCGAAGTCGACCCAGCGAAGGTCAAGGCTATCTTAGAGATGCGTCCTCCCTCCAATATTAAAGAGTTAAGAAGCCTTCAGGGCAAAGTAGCATCGATAAAGTGATTCATCACTCAGTTATCAGATAAATGTCGACCCATGAATCGATTGCTACATAAGGGGGTCCCATTCAACTAGGACGAGGACTATCAAGCAGCTTTCACTAAAATAAAGCAATACCTAGTGATGTCGCCAGTGCTAGCTCCACCAAGGCTAGAGGTGCCTTTTCTACTATATATATCGACAACTGACTTTGCACTGGGAACCATGTTAGCCCAAAAGAACGTGCAAGGCAAAGAATAGGCCATATATTATATTAGTCGAACCTTGGTGAGCTATGAGCTCGGGTATGCATATGTGGAGAAACTATGTTTAGCAGTAGTGTTCGCTACCAAGAAATTGTGACACTATATGCTAAGTCATACGACATATGTTATATCCAAACAAAATCCTTTGCAATACATGATGAGTAAGATGTATCACAATACGCGTACTACAAAGTGGATCATGCTACTGACAGAATTCGATCTGGAATTCATAAGCCAAAAGTCCATTAAGGGACAAGTCATAGCTGATCAGCTGGCTGAGGCACCACTATCAAATAGTAGGCCTCTGACCATTGAGCTTCCGGATGACGTAGTCTTCATCATATCCGAAGCTCCCGAACCCGAAGAACCAGAGAATAATGTTGATATGACTCTGTTCTTCGATGGTTCGAAGTGCGAGCAAGGGGGTGGTGTAGGAATAGTGTTTTTCATGCCACAAGGAGCTCCAATGCCCTTGTCATTTAAATTAGACTTTTCATGCACCAACAACAATGTTGAGTATGAAGCCCTACTATTGGGCCTCCACACAGCCATCACCATGAACATTAAAATATTAAACATCTTTGGTGACTCCTTGCTCATAGTAAATCAAGTTAAGGGGCTCTTTCAGTGTCGATGTCCCGTATTGAAAGCTTATAAGGATCTTGTTGCTATATATCTAGCTAAATTGGAATGGTATGACATCGAGGCAATCCCTCATTCATCAAATAGGTTCGTAGACACCATGGCCTCTTTGGGATCCTTAATCCCTCAGAATCCATCTACTGATTTCACTACCATTCATGTTAAAATGCTTTCGCACCCTACTATGGAACGTGAAGCCTTTGATAATAAAATGTCAATCAACATGATCAACGTAGAACCAAAATCTGAATGGTTCTACAGAGCTGAAGACTTTCTGAAGAAGGCACCCTAGGGGTCATTAACCTCTCAGAGTCCGATGGGGAGTGGTACCACCATTCACCATAAGGTTGTTTCCTAGTCTACATTTGCAAAAGTAAATACGCAAGGGGAGCAAGTCATCTTGGCAGTCGAAGCTGAGGCTTATCAAAATTGGATGTCATAAATCCATGACTTCCTAAAGCTTGGTGTAATCCCAGAGGGATTGTCATGTGTCGCAAAATGCACATTTAAGAAAAAAGTGGCTAAATATGTCTTGATAGGAGACATATTGTACCGAAGAGGCTACGATGGAGTTCTCCTTCATTTCTTAGAGCCCCAAGAGGCATCATGGGTGATTTCACAAGCTCATGATGGTACGTGCGGTGGCCATTTCAATGGCATGGCCATCATCAAGCGCATCCTTCGAATGGGCTACTATTGGCCCACTATGGAGAAGGAGTGCAATGTGTATGTCAAGAAATGCATCAAATGTCAGCATCATGCTAATCTTACGCACTTGCCATCATAGGCCTTACAGCCCATCCAAGCGGCTTGGCCATTTTCTCAGTGGGGATTAGATCTTATAGGCAAGATCTCTCCTCCATCATCGGGCTGACATACATTTATAATCATGGCTACTGAGTATTTCACAAAGTGGGTGGAAGCAATACCCTTAACAATGACAACTGGATCTCGTATAGCAGAGTTTATACTAGAGCATATCATAAGTCATTTTGGGATTCCATCCAAAATAATATCGGATAATGGAACATCATTCAAGAACAAAACTATGAGAGCTTTGACGTCTAAATATAGAATCAAGCATAGTTTTGCAACTCCTTATTATCCACAAGCAAATGGGTAAGCTGAGGCCTCAAACAAGATAGTGGTGGCCATATTGAAAAATATGGTCCAAGAAAACCACAAATATTGGCATATCCAGCTGCCCCTTGCATTATGGGCTTACAGGACTAGCATTCGGATGCCCACTAGGGCAACGCCATTTTCACTAGTATATGGCGCTAAGGCCATTATGCCCTTGGAATTGGAAATTCCAACATTGTGCATCGCATTGAAAGAGTTCATCGATGATGACACCGTATGGCAAGCTCGACTAGATCAACTAACGTTGCTTGATGAACATCATGTGAATGCCCTAGAGCATCTCCACATTTATCAAGAGTGACTAAAATGAGCTTACAATATCAAATTCCACCAGAGAGACTTTGAAGTTGGGGATCTTGTCTTGAAAGAGAACCAACAGAACTCTAATTTACTACCAGATATGCGAGACAAATTCATGGCTAATTGGCTAGGACCCTATATCATATCTAAAAATATTGGTCCAGGTACCTATCACCTAACATCGCTAGGAGGTGTTGAAGAGCCTGAACCTCTCAACATCATCCATATTAAGGCATTTTATGCTTGAGAGCATAGTAAAAGGCTCTGAGGGTTTGCTTAAAACCGCTCGGTCATCCCAAAAGGCTCCAAGTTTTAAATGAAGTTTGGTCAATCAAAAGGTACCAAGAGTTTTTAAAAATTGCTTGGTCAACCCAAAAGCTCCAAGGATTCTTAAAGATCACTTGGTCATCCCAAAAAGTCCCAAAGGTGTTCATAATCCCTTTGGTCAACCCCAAAAGGCTCCAAGGGTTTGCTTAAAACCGCTCGGTCATCCTAAAAGGCTCCAAGCTCTCTTGCAAGTAGTTTGGTCAATATAAAAGCTCCAAAGGCATGTACTCACCGTTTGGTCAAATATAAAGGCTCAAAATCAATAAAAATTATAAAATCAATAAAATCCAAAAAAAATTGGTAAAGCATAAAAATTCCAAAAACATTTGCATTTGCATTATGCATGTTCATTTACACATGCATACATTTCATTATTGCATTGCATATAGGCATTCGTCATCCATTGCATTTCGTAGTCAGGAGGGATTGTGTTTGTCAGTCTTACAAATGATGCCACGTTTGTGTTTTAATCATGCACCTTTACATTTATCATAATCCATTGCATTCATACACAACACCTATTGCTATGAGATATGTGTGTATACCAAAGTTTTTCGGTCACTCAACCATACCTAGTGGGTTTCTCAGACGTCATAGAAAGTTGTTTTTGCTTTTGTAGATGAGGTCATTAGTTGTGATAGTGCTTGGCATATCAGGATCCTATCACTAATTGACACATTTAAAATCTTGCTAAGATAAGGGAGGATGAAAGCTATGAAAGTGGTCCTGGGTATTTAGAGAGATGGGTTTTATTACCTGCTTATCTTGCAAATAGTTTGGTCTAGAGTGGTGAACCTTGGCAAAAGGACAAGAATTTCCCCTACTCGTACATAGATACATAGTTTAAATTTCAAACCCAAAGTTCAAAGTTCAAATCTAAAATGATATAGTGAATTAAAAGCACTATACAAATCCCTTGCTCAAGAAAAATGAGAATAAATAGTGATTTTTATCACTCAGAGTAAAACGTGAAAAATAGTGATTTTTATCACTACATATGAGAAAAAATCAAAATGGGGTGAGAACTTGAATCCCTGGATTGTTCACCATTCAAAGCCATAGAATGAACCCCGAGTGCAACAATGGGTTGAAAGAGTCCCGCCTACTTTCGGAGTAGTAGTTTTATTGGGTGATCCCCAAACACAACAATGGGTTGAAAGAGTCCCGCCTATTTTTGGAGGGGTAGTCCTGATCAATTTGCGAGATGAGCTAGCTCTGGGTGCCTGGGGTTGTCTAGCATTATAGTCCAATCAAGTCTAAAATAAGGATGATACGAACATAGGAGGAACCCGATCTCACATATGGGTTGGAAGAGTCCCGAATGACATCTGGGGTATGCCTATGGTCTATCTTAATATACTCACATGCACACATAGGGGTAATGAACAGTTGGGTCATTCATGATGAAAGCCTTGTCCAAAAAAAGCCTTGTACAGTTAGTATGGGATGTTTGAGAAGTCTACTAGGGTGTTTGAGTCTCATGGAAAACCTCAAAAGTTTCTCTAATAGCAACACAAACCATATAGAATAAAATCATCAAACTGAAAAGTATCGAATCCATGATACATCATTATATAAAGCACAATCAAGATATAGGATAGATACCAGATGGATATCAAAAATGATATCTAGACGACCACTGACTATATTGTGCATATTTTTCAAACTTGCAAAAGAAAATAGAATGACACATTATATCATTCGCATCATACAACTTCATACCATTGCATTTCATATATGGGTGATTAATTGATTAAATTCTTGTAATGAGGATCTTTCAATTACATTCATGATTTTTATACATTCTGTGGTGTCATCCATTAGATTTTTAAACACATATAGCATTCATTCCTTATGTTTTAAGTGATTAAAGCATACAAGTTCATTTAAATAATGCACTACATACATTGCATCAACATATCGTGATAGTGTCATAAAATTAAATGCAGGCAATAAAGAAAAATCAAATATGCATTTAAGTAAACATCGCATCCATATGCATCCATCATAAATCACACATCTAAGCATCTAGATCACTGCATATCATCATCATCATAAATTAAAAAGCTATCTAGTGCATGTCATCCATACATCACATTACATAAGCATAGCATCAATATAAACATCTGCATCCATGTGCATAACATAAACATAAAACTAAAAACATATACAAGTACACATAATGAGCCAAAATGATCAAATCTCATATATATATATATATGTGTGTGTGTGTGTGTGTGTGTGTGTGTGTGTGTGTGTGTCAAAGAGTACATCAAGGTACATCAAAATGCCCATAGGCTACAATCATGTAGGTCCTCAGACCTCACACCAAAAATGATACATACAAAAATGATATAGCTTGTATCAAATGGAGACCCTAGCTCTGGCCTGATCCTCCTCCATTGGAGCCCTCTCTACCTCCCTCAGCCCTATCTCTAGGAGCCTGCTCTATAGTCTGCTCTAGCCCCTACTATGTAGCCTACTGAGGATCTTATGTCTAGCCTAATCCAAAGAGGCTCCGTACATGAGAACCAATCCCCTGAGTCCTCTGTGAGCTAGCACCCTGAGTACTCGAAGACCTATGGGTCTGCTCAGATCGATGAGTCCTCTCGATCCTGTGCATCCTATGGCTCGAGCTGGTAGAAGACTATCCTGTCTCCCTAGTCCTAGTCCTAGAGCTAGTCCCATGGGTACCTATGGAATACCTATCCTTGAGAACCTCCCCACCTAGCAGTCTGATGTGACCCTCCAGTTGAGAGATGCGAGCTACCCTCACATCCTGTATAGTGTTTCCCTCCTCTACGAGGGAAGTCAGTCATCTGATCTCGACCATGGGATCATGACCTCCTGGTAGTAGAGGTGTTGGTGCTATAGGAGGTACCATAGCAACCTATATAGATGGTGGGCCACCCACCGCTACCCTGGCCAAATCCCTCTTTACTATAGTTGTACCTAGTCATGCCTTTGCCAAGTCACGCGCACTAGTGAGCTCCTAAACCTGTGCCTCTACCATTATAGCACGTGCTATCATAGCTATGATCTAATCCCTAGCCTACTGTAATTGTCTCTCACTATGAGCTAGCTTCACCTCTAAGGTGGTGATGCTAGTATCCCTCTACAACATCTAGGACTAAAACCTCCCAATATGGCTCTATAGATCTACCACCTAGGCTAGAAGCTGCCCTACCTCACTATCTAGAGGCACCTCACCCTCATCTAGGGCCTCCTCCTCAACCTCTATCGATGGTGCATCCTCTACTGCAACATCTGCCCCCCATCCACCCTCAGTCCATGGGTGCACATTACGCCCCTGTGGATCAGCCTCCACCTCATCATCTACCCAGCCGAGAGGCCCAGATCCTTGCCACTGAAGTAGGGACCACCAAGTATCATATGTTGGGGTGGTCCCAGCCATAACAACTCTTGACTCCTAGAAATCATCTACAATGTCGCCTAGTGGTGTAGGCTGCACCCACTATAGATCTATCTCTAGAACTAGCCGCCTATAGATAATAGGTAGCTTTGGGATGTCTTGGACTATACCAAACTATCATAGGACTCTAGAGAAGAACTGATACTCTCAAACCTCATCCTTATGGCCTAGAATCCATCTATCTCATCAAGCCTGGTGCAAGCCACTCACTAGCCTCCAACCATACAGGGCAATCCATGTATGGATGCCACTCAATGTCATCAGGTCGTAGTGCTGCAAATCGATCGATATAATGCTCGATGTCCCCTGCATGGGACCTACTCTAGAACCCCTCCTCCTCTTGAGGCTAGCATGTGGTGTAACATTGATGTGCATCATCAATAGAAGTAATCTCTAGGGGTAGCTCTATAGGTCTCTCGATCCGGATGTGCTGCCAACCCCAGATCTGTAGGAGTAGACTACAGCTAATGCCTACTCGGCTCTTGCTGGTAATCTGGTATAACTCTTGGTAGAGCTGGCATAGTAGAGTGCTCCCCTAGGCTAGGAGCAATGGCCATCGTGTGGAGCTCTGAATGACCCTCCTGACACTAGCTAGAAGGTTCTAGGGGATCCTCGCACTCGAGGAGTCTGGAAGGACAATCTGCATGACCAAGTGCATAAAAATTACCTCTCGAATGGAGAAGACCTCCTCCCCATACCAGTATCCAATGTGAACACCTCCATGGTCGATCTTGCACTAGGCCTCCAAGCTTCGATCATCGAAGATCTCATCAAACACAGCTCCCCTACTCCAAAAGGTAGAAGAGGTGATGGCCTCACCATCAATAGGGATCCTAAAGATCCTATAGACATCCTCAAGTGTGATGGTCATTTCACCTATCGATAGGTGAAATGTGTTGGTCCAGGCATTCCAACTCTAGGCCAACGTAGTCATGTAAGCTTGATCTACCCTAATCATGGGTAGATCCAAGACATAGCCAAAGCCTATGACCCCAAACCACCATCACTCCCCATCAGTTAGCAGTGGGTAGAGAGTGTTAAGGAGCTTTGGCTCCCTAGCTCTAGAGGTCAGTATCTGCAAAGAGATATAGTATAAGGAAAAATCTAACTAAAGGCTAACTAAATAGCAATTATAAAATGACCTAAAAAGAGATAGATCAAGCTAAAAATAGCTAACAATGCAAAATTATGCTAAGCATGATCAAAAAAATTTATAATACATCTCATAGGTGCAATAAATGGCATTAATTGCCAAGAAAATCACAAAAAAATAAAAATTAAAAAATTTCAAAAAAAGGGAACCACAGGTCAAACCCGTGGTCCGCACAATGGTCAAATTTTTTACCATTGTAATTCAAATCTAACCGTAGTTGATACCTGCGGTCCCCAATCTGTCAAAGGGGAACCATAACTGGCAGTTGTGGTCTAGGAATACGACCCTTTTGGGGTCATTTCCTAGCCAATAAAAAAATAAATATATATAATAATAAATCCTAAGCTAGCCTAATCTAGGGTGTGGTTCATTGCCAACAATTTAATGAGATTGATTCAACCAATTAATTAATTTGGTTTGTTTTAATTGGTAATGAATGCAAGGACTCGGTTTTGAATTACCTTGCCCGCACTGAGGCCTCGACTGGAAGAAGGTTGTCCATGGTCCACCATCATGAGGTGTGTTAGGTGTTTGGTGTTAGTCTTAGCAAGGTTCTAGGTCAAGTTTTATCTCACACCTCTCAGAGCTCTTCAAATTGCAGTCGCTGTCAAGGAATAATGAGGAAATTTGAAAATGGGAAAACTTTTTATAACCTTTTCCTATTTTCATTGGACCGTAGCTTACACCCATGGTCCCAGAATTAGGGTTTTGCGATCGTAGGTCTGACCTGCAGTTCCCAAAATTTGAAAATTTCAACCGCAGACTAAACCCATAGTTTGTAACTAGCATTAAATACAGTAAAATCCAACCGTGGGAAGATTTTAAATGATAAATCAATGATTCCTAATGGATCAAAATCTCAATAAAAGCAATCAATTTTGCAAATTTGGTGATTTTTAAGCACCATGATCAACTAAAAATTCAAAATTAACAAAAACATTTAAAATAATCAAAAGCCAAATGCACCTCGTATTTAGTTATTTACTCTATACACTTGGCGGTTGTAGCGACTGATGCTCCATGCAATCCGGCACGATGAGTAAATAACCATAAGGACATTTGGGGTAAAATTGTCATCGTTGATCTGATATGCTTCTTTTCAATTCTGAAGAAGGCCTTCAAGGTTGGACCGCTCCACGAAAATGAGGCGTTTCATGTCATTTCCCCTATGACATATTTTTAGAAAATCATCGACAAATTGATTCAACACAAAACTAATTGGATTTGCATCATTTCGATTCCCTAAGATGGCTATTGTAGCTCGACTACTCCATGGGATAGGAATGTGCAATTACTATTAACAGTTGGAATCATACGCTGAACTAGGCTTAGCCAAGTAATTAAATGCTCAATTCTAAATTTTGTTCAGATCATTCATTGTGGTCAAGCGACCTCGTCGCTTCATACATTGTCATTACCCTCATCGACTCGTCGCTTGAGGGGGTAGTCATAATATCATAATCATAATCAAAATCAATAGAAGATCCCTAAGATCGTAGATCCCTTGATCTTGTCAAAATTGTGTTCGTCCTTGCGAATCATTGTCAACAACTATCATAAGCTTACCCCTTTTCTTGGGGAAAATAGCAAATATGATAGTTTGCTTGTTGTTCTTCGCCTTTCAGATCTATGGGTCGAAGATACCTATGGAATACCAAAGCCACACCGAATGAGATGAGATGGGCACAAGCTCTTTCAAATTTAAGCCTTTCACCGAGTTGGAAGCAATGATTCCAGGATGCGCATCCTTTTGCTGGACCTGGGGCATCTAATGTTGATCCGACTAATGATCATCATAGAACCTTCGACATCATTTTAGGTGGTGTATTTTTTCTCATGCATTGTTCGATCTCACAACGCATCTCAAAAGGGGCATCTGTAGACACCTAAAACACATCATGTCGATGGCGACTACTCATATGGACATGCTACAAGACCATATGGAAGATCTTGGATAGACTCCAAGATAGAGCAGTGGTTCTAACCACTCAATTTGGGCTCCTTGGCCTAATCAGTCTGAACCACGACTGAGACCTGTGGTCCACAGTCTGAACCATGGTTGACACCTATGGTTTACAGTCTAAACCGCAGCTGTCACCTACGGTCTTAACTGAAGTTTAGTTGGCCTTCATTCGAGCCAAATCGGTTTGAATGACCATTTGATCTAGAAGAAGGTGGTTAAAGGATGGAAGCTTCCAATCCAACTATCCTAACCACCCCTTCTTGTTCTTGGCTTCTCCATGAAGCCACCCCTAGCCCTTGGGTAGTCCTATAAGTACCCCTCAGAATTAGGGCAAAGATATGAAGCAAGCATTGGAGATTAGAGCAGTGAAGCCCTATCGAATTGTGAACTCACTTGAGTGCACTAAGAGAGAGATTTGTTGCTATCACTTTTCCAACCTAAGCATCATGATGAATTATGCCATGGATGCCCTAAGGAGCTAGAATGCCAAGAAACGCCAATTTGGGCAAACGAAGGCCCTATCCAGCAATTCAACCACCAAACCTATCAGAGGACACTGAGGCGACCCTTGATCATCAATTTGACAAGGAGGATCAAGCCCACTACCCTAGAATTGGAGGGCAAACCTACTTGGTTGTAGGCCATGGTCATTAGCCATGGTTTACAGTGCGGACCGCTCATCGAGCTATGGTTTGCAACAGGTGTAAGATCTCCTTACCATTTTTATTACAATTTGATTAATTAGGTTATAATTACTATTTTAGTTGACTAGTTATGATTTTAGAGACTTATGACCGATAGATTCAGGGTTTAAGGTAATCTTATTTCATTAGTGTAGTGTATGCAATGATGGCTTCTTTTGATGTCTACCATGCTTTATTTCACATAATTGGTCCATTAGATAGTTAGTTGTAGTCTTCTCTTTACATGTATCATGCAATATTTATGAATTTAGCATATGTTTAGCATAGTTTATCTACTTTCTTGATTTCATTAGTATTATGGATTTTACATGTATAAATCCTTTAAAGGGCCTCATCACGAGAGGCTGCCTATTTGTTTAATGTTCTTGTGTTGTTTCTTGATCACAGGAAACAGGTTCAAAGGAGCTTCAATCATCTAATTCCTTCCTCAACGCGAAGAAGAGGGTCAACTCCACCCTAGAGTAGTTTGTGACTATTTAGAGAGCATTAGTATTGCACCTACCCCATTGGGGGCTTGGGAATTGTATTAATCGTATCAACATTTGGGTGACCCTAAGAGGGGCATGATTGTAACCGAGACTCTTTTCAATA
The DNA here is from genome assembly GCA_028583015.1 of Wollemia nobilis. Taxonomy (NCBI): domain Eukaryota; kingdom Viridiplantae; phylum Streptophyta; class Pinopsida; order Araucariales; family Araucariaceae; genus Wollemia; species Wollemia nobilis. The sequence continues at coordinate 11,987,986 of JAQPPZ010016890.1, forward strand.
TCAATAAAGAAACATCTATTTTCTTGTCATTTTGCAATCTTGTTCATTATGTTATGCTTTTATGTTGATTTCAATTTATGCAATAGATAGGTGCATGCTTTTTGGATAGGTCACTCTATACTCTATAGATACGTCTACCCTCAGGTCCATCCCTTCCCTAAGTTGATCAAGGCCATGGCAATATTCTATGATGCCAAAAATAGGATAGTGAGAAATTCCAAGAATGAGGTCATCTTCACATTGGACACAAACTCGATTAGGGGCATCTTTGCCAGTGGTAGGAAGCCTACAGTTCCTCCCATTCAGCTAGACCTTGCTAATTCTGCAAAATATTACATAAATACCCCAAAAATTTAGCTATTCTTGCAAGAACATCTATCAGACCCTATCCCTAAGGGAGATGTGTTGAAATCTCTAATTTCCTTGGATAAATTCAAAAATAATGAGCTCTTTTCAATGTTGGCAATGGTTGCAAGATTCAAAATAGACACACAAGTCTATGAGTGGTAGATAGCAGTAGCACAGTGTATTTCCAATCCAAAGTTCTACAACACATCCCATGTAGAACCGAACAGAGTGCTAGTCTTCTTTGACTGGCCAGAATACCTGGTCTAGCAACTACACGCAGGGCTTTTCAAGTTGTAGAAATATGTCCCAAGTGCCTTCAAGTTCTCCTCCTACCTCATATGGATTTTCTTCTATTTCCAGGAAAAAATCTTGAATTTTTATCCATACCACACAAGTAGATCCTAAGGGAAATATCTTGCTTGTATGTGAATGGACACCGCTCCTTTCGAATGCGGGTTAATATTATCATTTTAAGTTCTTAGGCCTTGCTTTAAACATTATGTATGGTGCCATATCAAGAATTCCTCAAAAAAATTGAGATACCCTAAGGCATCCCCATGTAGAAGAGGGATACTGGTTTATTCTAACACAAGGAGTAGTCGTCAGGCTCTATGGCTTCATAGGGAAGCCTTTCTTGTTGCCCTATTTTGTTACTAAGCGATTATTTGCCCTAGAGTATGTAAGTTAGATGAAATTTATTAACAAAAAATTTGGCACAGGCGCACATTTGACAGGTACTTACCTCATGCCCTTTCAATTAGAGGAAGTAATAGTGTTAAAAAATAGCGATAATGAAAAAATTGCTCGAGACCTAAGGAGTTTAAAATTGATAGAGCTGCCCCAAAAATGGAAGTATGACCCTGAGGATAAATTCACCCAAAGGCAAGCCACCGTCAATAAATCCCATTTTAAGCAATTCCATTTATCTGACAGACAAATCGATAAGCAGGGTAGGAATAATGATGAAGACCAACCTTTAGAATGGCATGTTCAGAAAATGTAGACACTTCCCCCATGGCATGATTTCTATTTGTATTTGTTAGATTGGTGCCCTGAGGTAAACCCAACCCACAAGCTAAGTAATAAGATAATTGAAAATACCAAAAAGAGAGGAGAAGGTTAGGATCACACCAAAATATTAGCTTGGTGGCAAATGCGATGCCACATACAGACCTTCTCCAGGTACAGGACAAAAATAGACAAAGAATTTTTTGAAAAGTATGACCAGCATCATGACAACTGGTTTGAGATCAGGTTCATTTGGGAATCAATGACATTCCCCTCAAACAGATTGAAGGTGGTACCAAAAAGGACCAGGAGAAGCAAATTGTTGCCGATCAGGAAAAAGTACCTAAGAGGAAGCATAATAATTTCATTCCCCCTTCTAGATCAGATATAGAATCTGATGATAGTGCTCAGATCGATCACAAGAGGAAAAGAGCAAAATAAAGGAAAAGGAAAGAAAAATTATATAAGTGAGGATACAAAAATAAAAGGAAAAGAGAAGAAGCGTCCTCTAAAAAATTAGAAGATTTTGAGGAATCATAGGAACACGAAGAATAGGGAGATAAGGAAGAAATGGCGTACCTGGAAGGAACAGGGGAAAGCTCTGAGCAAACTCCTAAGCATCAGGAGATAGGCAAACAAATGGTCAATACAGAAGAAGAGGTTCAATCAAAAGAAACCCTTGAAGTGGAGCAAACCCTAAAAAAATAACAATAGATGTTGATGACTCAGTGTTGAAGTAGATCGTAGAGGCTTACACTAAAAAATTACAAGGGACTAGCGACACCATTCCACCGAAAGACTTAGGTATGTCTCCTACTGATATCATTACTCCTTCTTCCTCTCCTCATTCCTAGAATAATTCCCCTTACCATTCTAAACATCAAGGCAATCCTTCTCCCACACCATCTCACCAGCCTCCACCATCACCATCACCTTCTCATCAACCTCCACCATCACCATCACCTTCTCATCAGCCTCCACCATCACCACCATCAACTCAACAAACTCCACCAAAGCATCTGTTAAAATATTGTTTAATATGCATTATGCCTTACTTAAGTCTTATCACTTGTATTTATTTCAGTTTGAGTTGAGATGTGTCATGTTGGAGTGGATATTATGACACTTGTCATATCTCCCTCATAGGCTTTATGCCTATATATTGTAACACAACTTGTAAATATATTGTGCCTTATTGTTCAATCCTAAATTTTGGTATCAGAGTGGTGAGATCCACCTGTGGGATATGGAGTCAGAGAGTATACTCTCCACTCATTAAGTGGATCAGAAACCAGAAGCTCCTTATTTGTTTTCTATTTTTTTAGTTTCCTTATTCCTGATCCATGTGAGAGCACAACCACGTAGCACAATAAACTCTTATTTGAATCATTCGGTGATGAATCAAAAAAAATTTCCAAAGGATAATCCTCGCCATCCGAAGACATGCCTCAAAAATTTCATGAATGAGATTTGATTGAATAGTTTTCACTAGTGGGAGATTATTTTTTTTCTACTTGTAGCAGCTTAATGAAATCCATCCAGATCCATCTATATTGGTCGCGGGTAGGAGCTTCTGGAAGAGGAAGATGGCAAATTCTTAAAGGAAAGCACTTCGGCAGAGATTTTTTTCTGCATGCAGAAAGCACACATAGTGTGAAGCAATATGAATATGATCTCCGCTTGTCAATAGGGATCTGGTTTGATTCATATTTTTTGAACCTGCATCGTGTCTCTGAGACGACCATCCAGATTATATATCCCATGTAAATGATATGAGAGCACCATTTTTTGCACTTTGTTATTTTGATCATTAACTATCATAGAACCTATGGTGCTCATATTCTAGATGAATACAGACAAGATGCAAAAATCCCTTTACGCATTTTTTTGGACGCACTGCGGTAAAAATTAGCCCATGTTCGTCAGAGGGCACTATGTTTTTCATCGCTCCTAGCAGCATGCAATTTTAAAATGATGCTACCAGTTTTTCCTTGAAGTTGTCCAAAATATGTGGATTGGTGAACACAAAACGAAGGTGAATGAGGAGGCACCACCTGCGCACATCCCCACAGTGTCGCTGCATTACTCCAAAATGTTCTAGACCGTGACAATACATTCACTTTGATCCATGCAAATGGAACAACTGCAGAGCCCTATGCGTGACTTTCCTTCCAGAACTACAAAATAAAAAGCATCAAATACAGGCACATCAGCCCATTGTCTGATCAAACCAGGCGGATAGATCTGTGTTTTACCAGATATCTTCACTATACGGGATGGATATAGGTGTTTGGGTTTGGATGTTGAACTGCGTTCAGTCTACGAGAAGCATTTAACCTAGATATCGAAGCCATGCCCCAACTTGGTCTCATCTATCGTGTTGTGCCAAACATCGTGTTTGTTTTCGAAGTTTAAGATCATCCCAACCAAAGCAGAAGTCAAGAAACATTGCTATTAATATTGCTTTTTATTTATAGAATTAATCATATCGGTAGTACCAGTGCATGCATAGTATCAACTTATCCCATGCTGTAAAATATAGAGGAGCCAGCAGTTGATCACAACTCCATTTCATTTTGAATATTGGTTGGTCTAAAATGTGGACTGAACCTACAGCCCCCATGATTAAGGTTTTGAATCTGAGGAGTTCTACTTGTTGACATCGCATGCTCCACGCGCCACCTATCCACAAAGAACACCACATTGATTGCACAGATCCTGCAGTCCTATAATAGAAAATATTTGTTGGCTTAGCTCTCATCACGACCCAAAAAACACCCCCGATCGGGATTATGGTGTGAATCGTAAGGTTTCCCACACTAAGAAAAGAAAAAAAAAAAAAGGTGTTAAATTAATTTTTATGGTCCATGACCTTATTAGATGGGAGCTAAAAAATAGTGTGGGTTCCTTTTTGAATGATAGTGTGGGAAAAATATTTTTTTAAAAGGGCACTAAATTTGTACTCACGTGTTAAAACATTTCAACATGTGTTTCAAAATCTTGGCAACAAATTCCTCAAAAACTCCCAAGTTAAGCATTTTATTGCAGAGTAGCAACTCGAATGGGTGATCATTTGGGATGTCCCGGAGTTGCACACATTTAGGAGATCATTGTTATTTGTCATTTTGATGCATCAATTTGTATCCAACTATAGCCTTATATATAGTCGTTGAAAATATTTTTTCGATGGAAATCTATTGGTGCAGTAAAATTTAAGTTCTATAAATATTTGCTATGCTGAAATTTGACTTGAAGTTCTCATTGTAAAAAATAGAGTGCATTATCGGTTGCATTCGACACTCTAGAGTGGAAATTTGGAAAACTAGTGAGCGGCTCAATTCTAAGTCTGTGGGGGGACAATAGGCCAAGTTATTCATTGAATTTGGCAAGATTAGGAGAAATTTTAACTTTGAAGATATTGATATTGTATTATTTTTTTTAGGCACATCTGGGGCTATTTTTTAGCCAAAGTTTCTAATACAATCATCAACTCAAGGGGTGATTTAGGGCCCCTTGTCCCTTGTTGGTGGAGTCCTCTAGTGGTATTTTTTTTGGCCACTTTGTGCTTGGTGTATGCATCTCTTTATTTGGGCTTGTTGTACATTTTATGTTTACTATAACCCTTGCAAATATTCTGGGTTTTATACTTGTAATCAAGTGTAGTTTCTTTTTATACACACTTGACACTAAGAAACACAAGAAAATTATCATAAAGCACCTAAAAATTTGGCACATCTATTGTAAAAAGTTCTCAAAAAGCAAGTATCACAATTTAATAATCGCCTACGTTCCACGTATCATTCTACTCAAATACCTATAGTCTCCCTCACGTTAGGGCGGGTATATTGAGAATTTTGGTATAAAGGTCTGGTAGGTTATTCTCTTCCAAAAACACTTATGTTCCACGTATCATTCTGCTCATATACCTATAGTCTCCCTCACATAAGGGCGAGTAAATTGAGAAGTTTGGTATAAAGGTTTGGCAGGTTATTCTTTTTTTTAGAAATACCTATGTTCCATGTATCGATTACTCATTTACCTATAGTCTTCCTCATGTAAGCGCAGGTATATTGAGAAATTTGGTACATAGGTCTGGCAGGTTATCATAAATTTCCACTTCAATTCTTACTCTCTTTGGGTGGAAAAGGGCACTTGTGTTCAAGTTATCCCTCCCATTGTTGGAATCACTTGATTTAAAGTGGAAAAACTAGGCGAACCCTCCTCTGGATTTTAAGTGGTGTACCATAGATTTTTTTTGAAGGCTCTAATTTTTATATTTGTGGTTCTTATTTCATCCTTTATTGAGTTTCCTCTTCTCTCAATCCTTTTCTAAATCATGGCTACTACAAATCTACTAAGTGGACTCACTAAAAATATTGAAGGAGCATAAACTTTTGCAAATTGGAAGTATGAAATGGAATCTATATTAATGATGAATGACATTTGGTATTTTGTGAGATATAGGAAAGCTAATGAAGACCTGTTGAGCAAGGTGCAGCGACAGTATTGTCATTGTTGTCAACACAGTCAGATAGATCGGTTGATGCAGTGGACAGGAGTTCAGAGGTTACTCAGAGTATGTACAGTGATGTTAAATGCTTATGAGGATGTTTACCCACCTTTTTGCATATTTTCCAAGAAGACCGAAGTGGCCCATATGCTAAAGATCAAAGAAAAAGCAAAACACCGCAAAGAAAAAAAGTGTCGCGATATCGCGACATGTTGCATTTTCGCGGTCCAAAGCAAAGAGAAAATGCAAGGAGAAAAAGTGTCGCGATATCGCGACATGTTGCATTTTCACGGCCAAAAGAGAAAAGAGAAAAAAGTGTCGCGATATCGCGACATGTTGCATTTTCGCGGCCAAAAGAGAAGAGAAAGAGCAAGGAGAAAAAGTGTCGCGATATCGCGACATGTTGCATTTTCGTGGCCAAAGAGAAGAGAAAGAGAGAGAGAAAAAGTGTCGCGATATCGTGACATGTTGTATTTTCGCGGGCCAAAGCAAAGAGAAAGAGCAAGGAGAAAAAGTGTCGCGATATCGCGACATGTTGCATTTTCGCAAAGCAAAGAGAAAGAGCAAAGAGAAAAAAGTGTCGCGATATCGCGACATGTTGTATTTTCGTGGGCCAAAGCAAAGAGAAAGAGCAAGAAGGAAAAAGTGTCGCGATATCGTGACATGTCACATTTTCGTGACTCAAAAAGGGAAGAGGCAAAGAAACAAAAGTGTCGCGATATCACGACATGTCACATTTTCACAACTCAAAAGGGCAGGAAGAGAAACAAAAGTGTCACAATATCGTGACATGTCGCATTTTTGTGACTCAAAAAGGGCAGGAGGCAGAGAAACAAAAGTGTCGCGATATCGTGACATGTTGCATTTTTGCCAAAGGAACAGAGTAGTTGACAATGCATCTGATATTAGTGATGAACACCAGGATGGTGAAACTGAAGACTGCATAGTGACGTGGACCCATAAGGAATATTTAATGATTTGAAATCATTTAAGATGGTCGTTACACATGGAAAGAAGCGGACGCATGCCCATGTGGAGAAAAGGAAACGAAGGGCCTCAAAATAGAAATGAAAAGCCTTTTCAAAACCAAAACACATGCATGCACAAGGGAAGGAGAAAATGAATATCATGAAGGAGAAAATGAAACATCGAAGGAGAAAATGAAACATCGAAGGAGAAAACGAATAATCATGAAGGAGAAAATGAATAGTTATCGAAGGAGAAAATGAACAATCATCGAAGGAGAAAATGAACAGTCATCGAAGGAGAAAACGAACAGTCATGAAGGAGAAAATGAACAGTCATGGTAGGAGAATATGGTGTCAATTATTTGCATGTGACGTGTTTGACGAAATGCCTTCTCAATATATACAAAAGGAGTTACATAAAGAAGGAGTTACAATTGACAAGTGGCATATGAGAATATGAAAGAAGGTGTTACAATTGACAAGTGGCGTATGAGAATATGAAAGAAGGAGTTACAATTGGAGTTACAAAGAGAAAGGATAGTTATAAAAGGAGTGTTGCTTGGAGAATTTTAGTAGGGGATTTTATTTTGTGAAGTGCGATAAGGGTGTGTGTTTTGTGAATTGTGGGAGATGTTGGGTAAGCAATAGACCAGTCAGGGTCTTGTAAAAGTGAAGGCATTTTTATGTCAATCTTCTAGTTTCAAAATTGAAGTCCAAGTTGGTGCTTGGCATCAGGGGTTGGTGCTCCTTCCAGTTGGTGTTGGTAAATCAGGGGTTGGTGCTCCTTTCTATTGGTGCAGATAAATCAGGGGTTGGTGCTCCTTTTTGTTGGTGCAGATAAATCAGGGGTTGGTGCTCCTTCCAGTGGGTGTTGGTAAATTGATTGTAAAGTTGGTGCTTTGCAAAGGCTGGATTTGGATGGGAGTCCAAACAGTCATTTTGAGGAGTAGCCAAATCGGTGAACCTCGGTACATCTTATGTTGTGTGATGTTATCTTGTTATATTTGCTTTATTTGGTTTTAAGTTTTCATTGTTTCGGCTTTAAGAGTTGAAGATTTAAGTAAAAAGAGATACACTGATTCACCCCCCCTCTCAGTGTCATTGTGATACTAACAATTGGTATCAGAGCTAGTTTCCCTTGTCAGGCTAAATCAGCTAGGGTTGATCTTGGATTAGTACGCAATGGGTAAGAAGAATAGATCCTCCTCCAATAAGGCATCTCAATCAGTTTCAGTTCCTGTGGAAGAGAAAATTGAACTAGAAAATATAGGAGTGAATTCTGAAGTATGTGATGAAAACCTTGAGGTTGAAGTAGATCTAGAAGGTGAGTTGATCGTTGCACTTGAAGAGTTGGATATAGAAAGGAAAAAGAACAAAATACTGTCCAAGAAGTTGGAAGAATATGGGGATAATATTGAAGATCTCTTCTTACAAATTCATAAAGCCAAGAAAATAGAAGAAGCCTTGAAGTCACACCGGATGATAAAGGCGATGTATGTAGCAAACGTGAAGAGGAATCTAACAAAGTTATTAGTGATCTAAAGCTGCAAGTAGAAGAGTCCAAAAGGATTGAAGAAACTCTCTGGTCACAGATCAATGAAAAAGAGATTGTTTGTTGCAAACAAGAAGAGGAGATTGTTTTATTGAGGAAACAACTAGAAGAGGCCAATACAAATCTCAAATTTGAGAAGAGCACAGAGTTGCTAGATAAAATGATAAGGCAACAAAGAAGCTCCATGGGTAAGCTTGGTCTTGGATGTGAAGTTGAACAACCTTCATCTTCTAAATCTGCAGAGAAGAAGAAGTCCACTTCTGAAGGATCAAAGCAAGAAAAGCTTGAAGCTGAATCTTCAAAAGGAAGAAAATCTCAAAGGAGATCTACGACAAAGCAACCACAACAAAAGAGGTTCTATCACTCTCACTTTATTCATAATAATGCTTTTAATGGCTATTGTTTTAGATGCAACCATTATGGTCACAAGGCAATTTATTGTGGATTGAATAATAGATCAAAGAGTTATGTTGGTAGAAATACATCTATTTTTTTGATTGAACACCATGTGCAATGTTTTAAATGTAATGGTCATGGGCACATAGCAAGGTTTTGTCCAAGAACTTTTGTATCTAATCTAAGGCAAGACAGTAGATTTCATCAGACACAAAGAATGCAACACAGACAGGGAAGAAATCATGTGCATCAAAGAAAGGAAAATAATCATCCATCAAGGATGCACAAGAGACAACCACCCAGTAGAAATGTTTTTTCACCTTTGATGGATTATGCAGTAGAATGTTATAACTGTCATAATTTTGGGCACATTGCAAGAAATTGTCGAAGTACATTTGCATCAAATCAATTTCAAGGAAGAAAATTTCAACCAAATGGAATGAGACAAAATAGAAAATTTCTTGAAAAACATGCACAAGCTACTGAAAAAGAAAAGTCAAAACAAGAGCCCAAAACTGTAATCAAACCAGAGTGGAGAAAGAAAGAAGAAAGGAAATCGTGTCTCCTTGGACTCAAGGAGACTACTCCTCTATTGCACTAAGCAACTCCAGGTAGCACATCCTCGTGGGGAGCAATCTTAAAGTTTTATTTTAATGCTCCTATGTATTTGTTTGGTTATCTGAGGATGAAAGGCAAGCAGTCGGGGGGAGTTGTCGTATAGTTGTCAAAGTGTGTTTCAGTTCATGTAGTTGTTTGTGGAGGTACCGTGAAGGGTGGTGATTAAATTGAGAGTTGTCACCATTTGTAGTATTGCTATATGTCGGTGTTGTACTTTTGATGGTTCTTACTGCCATTGTTCAAAGTTATGGATTATAACAGTTTCGATAATTTGGTTTAGTGAAAGAATGTTGCCCTAGCTGCATATATGTGTTTCGATAAAAGTAGTGTGTATTTGTACTACACATTGATGTGAAGATTGTTAGATCTATTATGACGCTTTGGTGAAAATATTTAATTCGCATGCAAAATCAGAAAGCTCACATTTTATTATTGCATTCAAAGCGGCTACATGAGCAGGAAGTTACATCAATACAAATTGAGTACAAATATTCAGGGAGACCCCACAGTTGGTGTTCAGACAAGAAGAAGAGTAGTAAGCAACTACTCTCTATTATCCAGCATTGAACCCAAAAATGTTGCTGATGCAAGCAAAGATGAAAGTTGGATGAAGGCAATAAATGAAGAATTAGATCAGATCGAGAAAAACAAAACTTGGGAGTTAGTACCAAGACCTGCAAATAAAAATATAATCGGTACTAAATGGGTCTTTCAAAACAAATTGAATGAAGACGGACAGGTAGTCAGGAATAAAGCAAGATTGGTATGTAAAGGCTATGCACAAGTTGAAGGTATTGACTTTGAGGAAACCTTTGCACCTATGGCTAGACTAGAGGCAATTAGAATGTTTCTGGCTTTAGCAGTTTACAAGAATTTCAAAGTTTATCAAATGGATGTGAAATCAGCATTTTTGAATGGGAAACTTGAAGAAGAGGTTTATATTGAGCAGCCGGATGGTTTCCAACTTGGTGATGATCCCAACTTGGTTTGCAAGTTGAAGAAAGCATTATATGGCTTAAAACAGGCACCCCGAGCATGGTATGCAAGGCTAGACAACTATCTTACTCAACAAGGGTTCAAGAAAGGTATGGTGGATAGTAATTTGTATGTCAAAACAGAAAATGGCCATCTTATTGTTCTTGTTGTATACGTAGATGATATCATATTTGGCAGCAGCAAAGATGAGTCGTGTAAAGATTTAGCAAATAAGATGCAAAAAGAATTTGAAATGTCAATGATTGGTGAACTTTCGTATTTCCTCGGGTTGCAAGTTAATCAAAATGAGAAGGGCATATTTATTTCTCAAATTAAATATGTGAAAGAGATGCTAAAAAAGTTCACAATGGAGGATTGTAAGCCAATTAGCACTCCCATGACGACAGGTTGCAAGTTGAGCAAGGATGACAAATCTCCACATGTTGATCAAACCATGTACAGATCTATGATTGGGAGCTTATTGTACTTGATAGCTACCAGACCAGATATTTTGTAGGTAGTATGCATGGTAGCACGATTTCAGGCTAGTCCCAAGGAGACTCATGTGACAACAGTAAAGAGGATTCTTCGGTACCTCAAGGGTACTATGGAGTATGGGTTATGGTATCCAAAAGGTAAGGACTTCACCCTTATTGCGTATTCAGATGCAGATTGGGTAGGATGTGTAGATGACAGAAAGAGTACCAGTGGAGGTGCATTCTATCTTGGAGACAGGTTGGTCGCGTGGCACAGTAAGAAACAAGAGTCAGTCTCCTTATCCACAACAGAGGCAGAATATATTGCAGCGACAACGTGTTGTACGTAGGTATTATGGATGAAACAAACCCTGAAATATCTTGGTATTAACTTCAGTGAGCCAATTTTAGTTAAGTGTGATAACACCAGTGCCATTAACATCTCAAAGAATCCGGTTATGCATTCTCGCACAAAACATATTGCTATCCGGTATCACTTTTTGAAGGAGAAAGTTGCGGAAGGTGAGGTTAAGTTGGATTTTGTTCCAACAACAGAGCAAGTAGCGGATATCTTCACAAAACCATTGCCCAAGGAAGTCTTTGAGTACCTTCGCAATAAATTGGGAGTGGTCACGCTTCCCAAGAATTGACTAGCTATCGGGACCACATTCTCGGGGGGAGCATTTGTGTATTTGTTTATCTTTTTGCTCATGTTTGTGATTTTTGCTAAGTGTAATAATTTTTGCCCGAGAATGTTGTGCATGGACTCAGGGGGAGTTTGCGAGCAGCCCTTTGATATTGTTGTCAAAGGGGGAGAAGAGTTACAGGAAATTGCACGTGTGTTGCCAACAATTCCAAAGGGGGAGATTGTTGAGCAAGGTGCAACGACGATATTGTCATTGTTGTCAACACAATCAGATAGATCGGTTGATGCAGTGGACAGGAGTTCAGAGGTTACTCATAGTATGTACAGTGATGTTAAATGCTTATGAGGATGTTTACCCACCTTTTTGCATATTTTCCAAGAAGACCGAAGTGGCCCATATGCTAAAGATCAAAGAAAAAGCAAAACACCGCAAAGGAAAAAAGTGTCGCGATATCACGACATGTTGCATTTTCGCGGTCCAAAGCAAAGAGAAAATGCAAAGAGAAAAAGTGTCACGATATCACGACATGTTGCATTTTCACGGCCAAGAAAGAGCAAAGAGAAAAAGTGTCGCGATATCACGACATGTTCATTTTCATGGCACAAAGAGAAGAGAAAGAGCAAGGAGAAAAAGTGTCACGATATCGCGACATGTTGCATTTTCACGGCCAAAGAAAGAGAAAGAGCAAGGAGAAAAAAGTGTCACGATATCGCGACATGTTGCATTTTCGGGCCAAAAGAGAAAGAAAAAAGTTATATGCCATGTAGAAAGAGCAAAGAGAAAAAGTGTCACGATATCGCGACATTTGTATTTTTCATGGGCCAAAGCAAAGAGAAAGAGCAAGAAGGAAAAAGTGTCACGATATCATGACATGTTGCATTTTGCGACTCAAAAGAGAAGAGAAGAGAAACAAAAGTGTCACGATATCGCGACATGTCACCATTTTGACTCAAAAAGGGCAGACAGAGAAACAAAAGTGTCGCGATATCGCGACATGTCACATTTTTCGTGACTCAAAAAGGGAGAGCAGAGAAACAAAAGTGTCACGATATCGTGACATGTTGCATTTTCGCCAAAGGAACAGAGTAGTTGACAGTGCGTCTGATATTAGTGATGAACACCAGGATGGTGAAACTGAAGACTGCATAGTGACGTGGACCCATAAGGAATATTTAATGATTTGAAATCATTTAAGATGGTCGTTACACATGGAAAGAAGTGGATGCATGCCCATGTGGAGAAAAGGAAACGAAGGGCCTCAAAATAGAAATGAAAAGCCTTTTCAAAAACCAAAACAAATGCATGCACAAGGGAAAAGAAAATGAATAGTCATGAAGGAGAAAATGAACAGTCATCGAAGGAGAAAATGAATAGTCATGAAGGAGAAAACGAACAGTCATTGAAGGAGAAAACGAACAGTCATCGAAGGAGAAAACGAACAGTCATGGTAGGAGAATATGGTGTCAATTATTTGCATGTGACGTGTTTGACGAAATGCCTTCTCAATATATACAAAAGGAGTTACATAAAGAAGGAGTTACAATTGACAAGTGGCATATGAGAATATGAAAGAAGGTGTTACAATTGACAAGTGGCGTATGAGAATATGAAAGGAGTTACAATTGGAGTTACAAAGAGAAAGGATAGTTATAAAAGGAGTGTTGCTTGGAGAATTTTTGTAGGGGATTTTATTTTGTGAAGTGCGATAAGGGTGTGTGTTTTGTGAATTGTGGGAGATGTTGGGTAAGCAATAGACCAGTCAAGGTCTTGTAAAAGTGAAGGCATTTTTATGTCAATCTTCTAGTTTCAAAATTGAAGTCCAAGTTGGTGCTTGGCATCAGGGGTTGGTGCTCCTTCCAGTTGGTGCTGGTAAATCAGGGGTTGGTGCTCCTTTCTATTGGTGCAGATAAATCAGGGGTTGGTGCTCCTTTCTATTAGTGCAGATAAATCAGGGGTTGGTGCTCCTTCCAGTGGGTGCTGGTAAATTGATTGTAAAGTTGGTGCTTTGCAAAGGCTGGATTTGGATGGGAGTCCAAACAGTCATTTTGAGGAGTAGCCAAATCGGTGAACCTCGGTACATCTTATGTTGTGTGATGTTATCTTGTTATATTTGCTTTATTTGGTTTTAAGTTTTCATTGTTTTGGCTTTAAGAGTTGAAGATTTAAGTTAAAAAGAGATACACCGATTCACCCCCCCTCTCAGTGTCATTGTGATACTAACAAGACCCACTCACTACACCTGAAGAACCTAAAGAGAAAGCACAATTTGAAAAAAACTCCAATTTTTTTTTTTTTAATTAAGCTAGCTACAAGAATTCAATGCAGAGAAACTGTAAGGGTTGCAAAAACACCTAAACAAGCATGGGATGCTCTCATAAGATTGTTTTATAGGCCAATTCAAGACAATATTTTGCATCTAAAACAAAAATTGTACAATCTATGTATGAAAGGCTCACTTACCGATTACCTTATGGAAGTGAAGTCTATTAAGTATGTTTCCTTAGCTACTGGTAAAACTCTTGAATGTAATGATTTGATTCCTATAATTTTCCATGGCCTTCCTTAAAAATTTTACTCCTATGCTATAATGTTAGATCTAAGTGGCAAAACAATGAATTCCACACTTGAATATATTGAAATTCTACTTAAGAAACATGAGCAAGTCCTAATCAAAAATGAATAAATTGAAGCCTTATCAGTAGATTTTGCCACCAAAGCATCCTTACAGCCTAGAAAAAACAAGGGACCAAATCAGAAAAATTAGAATCACAGAGGTAGACAACATCATAGATACCCACATCAACCACATTAGCAGCAGTACCAGTAGCAACTAAATCAGTAGTATCAACAACAACCACGTCAACAACAAAATCAATAGTCTAGATGACAAACAAGACCTCAAGGGGGTCAAAACAACAATCAAGGGTGTGAATATTGTGGAAAATAGAATAATAATATCACAAATTTTCTGTTAGAGATTTCCAATATGCCCAAGCTCTTTCATAAGGATACTGATGCACCTCATAAGTCGACACATATACTATCAAACAAATTTTCAAAATTTCATCCAACCTATTTTGAACTTTAGATTTTATAAATGATAATGCACTAAACACCCTTCCATCTTCCACAGATCCCAAAATCGTCATTTGACATAATTCATATAAATGAAAATATTCACTCATCGTATGTTGTAAGACACTATTGGGATGCAATTTTCTTCACAAACATGAAATATAACCTAGTTCATGATAGTTAGTCAGTCATAAAACTTAACCAATAATTTTCATTTCAAAACTATGTAATTGTTTTGTCTAAATATCTCTATTGAGAACATTGATTTTAATACCATTGCCTTCTACATGTTTAGTGAAGTGGTCAACAAGAGTGTCCATGTATTTGAGAAAAAAAACACTTAAAAATTTGTGTTTAGTACTAGGATCCTATAAAATGGGGTTAACCACACCCATAGCCTCAATCAGATCATCTCTTTGAAAATGGTCTCTTATTTCTCTTGTTAAGGTTTCTATTATTTTTCTTAGTTTAATCTTTTTACTATGTACAACTACATCAAATCTATTGTATGTTATGGGTATTTTTTCAACTTCAATTTTAGCTATATGATTGTTTATCAAAACAATATAAAGGTATCTATTTTCCATGGACATTAATACAAATATGATCATTGATGTTGAATTTTCAAAAATATTTGAGGATCATTGACTTTTGTTAATGTTCTCCAACTCTCAAACATGGGATCCATAATATATTTAGTAGACATGTACATCATATCAATATGCATACATATTTGTTTTTTCATTCTGATGAAATCCACAATATAAATTGATCTTTTTTGTGCAATTTTAATCAAAGTATTCATTTATTCCAACATTGTAAGAATACCATACAATGTGAGAAGTGTTTCCAAGTCACTCATTCGGTATAACAAATATTTAGACTTATCAACTGCCCTACAATTTACGTACATAAACCTTACCAAGGATTGATATTCTTTGAAAATTTTATATGTTGCTTGATACAACGAAATCCACCTAGTATCTACATTATTTAACAATTTTTTACCTTTAGTAACTTCTAGTGCAAACTTTTGAAACTCTAAAAATCTTTTTGGATTACACAAAAAATAAGCATGAATTTCACGAACAAGTTCTTCCACTCTCGCTACATTTTCAAATATGCTCACAATTTTGTATGCAAGATTCATTCTATGATCCATGCAATGAATAGGGATCAAATATGGGGCAATTGATGTTTGTAGTCAAACGCAAAGACCATTCTTGTGTCCTTGCATTGTAGTAGCACCGTTAGTTCCAACGCATATTAACTTAGTGTCTATTTCTATATCATTCATTCTTGTTATATCCTTTAAACTAGTTACAACAAGATTGTAAAGGTCTTCTGCATTACTATTTTCCACCATATTATGTAGTGAAAGTAAATGCGGTTGCCTTAAATGATTTTCCAATATGTAAGCATGATGCAAATTAAAAATGTTTTGTCAACAACAATTACTTCATCAATTGAAAGTGAAATGAATTTGGCATATTTTACTTTCTCTCTAAGGTCCTCAACCAATGAGAGACATTTTACCATTTCCCAACTACTTTGATCTAACCAATGGGCACTAGGAAGGTTCTACACATCAACTAGTTGAAATAGATGTTTATAGTCAACGAAATCATACATAGGTCTACCCTTTTTAAAAATAGTATATATCATAATAAATTGTAAATATTTTGAAGCTAAATTAGTCTTATGAATTTTTTGAAATTGGGCTTGAATCATTCCATCCTTCTCAACCAAAGCTTGTTGTTGTTTCATTTATGTCATATTCTTGTGCACATCTAATAATTATGCATTTTGATGCGTCCTTATACCTAACTATTTTCATGATTTTTCTATCATTTTCTTTTACTGTTTGATAAAATTTTCCATAATATTTTTCTATTGTATCTATCTTGAGCTGCATTCTATCATCCTTTTTGAGTTTCCAACTACAAATTATGCATCTACATTTTTTTTCTTCTTCATTACTATTCTTTGGATGCATTAGCTTGATAAATGGATATGTTTATGATCATTTAAGCTGAAATGTTCTTCCAATAGTCCACCTGATTAACTTTTGGCATTTATATTTCTTAGAAGAATATTCCCCAAAATTGGGGATTGTATGAGAACTATCATTTTCTTTTTTGTTTGGTGTGCTAGTTTCAGGAATCTCTTCATGTTGTTGGATTTCATTAGGAAAATTTTCATGTGAGGGAATTTCATTATCGAGGACATTTTCAAGTGGTGGCATATCAGGGTCAATAGTGTTTTCTACATACAAATATTTTTCATATCATTTTTTGATTAAAAAAACAAATTCTATTAAAAAATTAATTGAATTCATTTTTTCAAACAAAAAAAAGACAAATAAACATTGGCCAAAGCCATGAACCAAAAAACCACCATTTTAATGAAGAAAGACATTATATAAAAAATTAATAGTATACAAAATTAATAGGTTAGTAAGTAAAAGGTGTTTGTACCTTGAATTTGTGCAGATGTTGATGGCTGACTAGATTTCGATATATGATGAAAGTATTTTAGGACACTCTTTTTATCAAAATATTGGCCTCCATTGTTTCCATTGTTAACATGTGACATTTTAACTGTATAAAGGTAATATGAACATGAACATCATATTTAAAAAATTAAAATATATGGTGAAAGAGATACTGGTCATAAAATAAGGATGTTTGATAACAATTTTGGATGACTAAAAGAAATATTGGATGTCTATAGCGAATCTGAATAGAAGATAGAAACATTGGACGTCTAACACCCATAAGTTCACCATGTGACTCAAATATACTATTAGCTTGATTGCATATTCTCCAATGTAGTCACAAAATTATTTTAAAACCAGGCTTGGGATTGGTACCCAAATAATAGGAAAATCTCCTTATTGAGTGTCCATATTTTAGAGAAAAATGGATGGAGAAAAAGCAATGATAGGAAATAAATAAAGCATAAAAATTTAAAACATATTGGAAGGGAATAAATGCACAAAGATCCTAAATTTCTTGTATATGAACATGAACAAGATGTTTAAAAAAGGAAAATTACTGGAAAAAGAGAATTACTAGCTAGGAAAATTGGACCTTTGATAGCAAATATGGATGACTAATAAGAAGACTAGACGTATAACAACAAACACTAAGCATTTGATAGCAAATTTGGATTGAATACTAGAAAATATAACAGATGAAAAAAATGGTCAAAAGACAACCAACACCGATGGAAGCCAACAAATGGAGATCGTCCTGTGTCTGTCACCCTATATCTATCACCTATGATGCTCACCTTGTGTCTTTCATTTGTTGTATTCACTCTATACCTATCACATCGTGTCTATCACCTGATGTATGTTGCCTCCTACATATACCTCTTGTCTATCATCTACTGTAGTCATCTCTTATCTATCACCTCCTATCCATCACCTGATGTCTATCACCTCCACTAGCTGCCTCTTATGTTTTGTCTACTATGATCGTCCCTTATCTATCACCTTTTGCGGTTGCATTTTGTTTGCAAGTTGCCTTCTATCTATCACCTACTTTCTATATTCTATTGTCTATTACCTATTGTCTTTTATCTACTATCTATTGCCTATTATTTCTCACCTACTATCGGTCACTTATTGTCTATCACCTAATTTTTATTGCTCGCTTTCAGAGAGAATAAATGTTTTAAATGTATGAGTATCACTATCATGTTAGCTATATATAATGGTGGTCTAAGAGGTAAATTTGGTAGGATAAATAAAACTATAATATAATTTGAAGGTGAAAGTTAGGTGAGAATGCTTCATGAAATAACTACCATAGCGAGGCGAATGGACCCTAAAAAAAATTGTCCTAGAAATTTTGGGTGAATGTGTCGACGTCTAAGGTCCCCATTTTCACCAATTTTCAATTTTAAAAATCCTAATATTCATGAATTTATGATGATTCACTTCTATGCATAACCCTAGGCCAATCCTCAAGAGGGATCCAATATCTACCAACCTCTGAATTACCAATATGGTACCGATAGTAATTAGCAACCTTTATCCAGTTAGCTCGATGAAGCTCCTCCATCCAAGGCCTCCAATCAAGAAACTGAGTTATCAAAGGTTGGTGACCATCCCAAGAATCTATCCAAAAATTTACCTGTTGACCATTATGAATGATCCAAAATAACTTTTTCTTAATCAAATCCTCACCAGTCTTAAGAACCACTAAAATGGGAGAACCTTTGGTAGGCAATTGATAGCGAACAAGGTCTTCAGGACTTTTATTCTCAACATATTTAGCACGAAGATTCTTGGCCCAAAGAGCATTGGGGTTATGCAAAATCCTCCAATACAGTTTAGCAGCTAAAGCCTTATTGTTATTAATAGCAGACCGGAAACCTAACCCCCCTTCATTCTTGGGAAGGCATAAAGTATCCCATTTCACCAAGGCCCATTTTATTTTCTCCTTAGTACCACTCCAGAGGAACCGATGATTGATTTGATCTAATTCTCGAAGAACAACCTTTGGGATATTCAACATAATAGAAACATAAATAGGTATAGCTTGAAGGACTGATTTTACCAAGGTAATTTTACCCCCAAATGAAAGCCACCTATTGGTCCACTTTCCAATTTTCTTCTTAACTCTATCCAACAACCAATTCCAATATTTTTTTTATCTTTGAATATTGAGAGGAATGCCTAAATAAGTGATTGGAAGGGAGGTCTTCTTATATCTTAATTTATCCAAGACCATGGATTCCTATCTGGGAGAGCAGTGAAAGAAAATGACTTTAGATTTATCTTCATTGATCAATTGCCCGATAGCATTAGAAAAATAGTTGATGATTTGCTTAATTTTAGAAGCTTCCTTAACTGTAGCTTTACCTAACAGAGTAGAGTCATCAACAAATTGAAGATGAGAAATAGGCCCAGCTCCACGAGCAATGGTAACTCCCTCAAGGGTTCTATTTTCTCTATTTTTGGTTATAGTCCTACCCAAGCATTCAACAAGAATGATGAATAAATAAGGGGAGAGGGGGTCACCTTGCCTAATACCTCTAGAAGCTAGGAACAAGTGAGAAGGCCTACCATTGATAAGAATAGAGTAGGACACCGAAGAGATACATCCCATAATCTAATCCATCCAATCCTGAGAGAAGCCAAATTGCCTTAAAACTTTGACAAGGAAGTGCCAATCCACTCTATCATAAGCTTTAGATAAGTCTAAATGAATGAACATAGATGGAGATTTTTGCATTTCCATGGAATGGATGGCTTCCTGAGCAAGAACTATCTCATCCACTATTTGATGCCCTTCCACATAACCCCCTTGTTTAGGGGAAATAATCTTATGCAAAAGAGGCTTCAACCTTTTCACCATGATCTTTGTAATGATTTTGAGAAGAACATTACATAAAGCTATAGGTCTAAAAGTTGAGATATGATCTACCTCTTGAGATTTTGGGACAAGAGCTATATAAGTTTTATTGATAACCTTCAAAATTTCTTTGGCTTTCTTGGCTTCTTCCACCACCTCTAATAAATCAACATGAAGGATATCCCAAAACTCTTGATAGAACTCAATAGGAAAACCATCAAGACCTAGGGTTTTTCCTTTTTGCATTTTAAAAACCACCTGTTGAAGCTCATTGATAGTAACTAGAGTAGTCAAAATAGAGTTCTCCTCAGAAGTGATAAGAGTAGGGATGGCTTGAAGAATATTCTATTGAGAAGTTGAGTCAAGAGGTGCAACAACAAATAGATTGGAAAAGTAATTGACAACAATAGAGTTCATGCCATCCCAAGTGTAGACAACATCTCTAGAATCAGATTTTAGGGAAGAAATAAAGTTGTGAGATCTTCGAGCTAGAAGAGATTTGTGGAAGAAATTTGTGTTTTGATCTCCTTCTTTGAGCCATTGGATCCTAGATTTTTGCTTCCATAAGAGTTCTCTTTTTTCCCATTCCTCTAACTGAGTAGTGAGTCTAATTTCATCTATACTTCTACTCTCTATGAGGCCATCTAAATGGATTTTCTTATTCAAATTTTCAAGTTGAGCAATAACTTCATGTTTTTTTGTCGAACATCTCCAAACTTCTTCCAGTTCCAAATCTTGATTTTGGATTTAATGTATTGCAACATTTTGGTAAAACAAAACATCTTAGTCCCATACCTTGGTTTACCTTCCTTCCACCATTGCTGCACTCGAGGTCTGAAGGAACTATCTCTAAGCCACATTAACTAAAATTGAAAAGGTGAGAAACTCACATTGGTTTTCCAAATTTCCACCATGACTAGCCAATGATCCGAACCAACATTGTTAAGAGTCTTCACCTTAGGAATGTGACCATGGATTAAGAAATTATCAGAGAACAAGAACCTATCCAATCTCTCCATAATACAAGCTAAGCCTTACCTTCTATTAGACCAAGTCATAAGGCCATTATCTAGTTGGATGTCCACAAGATGAAGGTTTGCAATATATTCACTCATGAGGTCAGTGCTTTTGTCCAAATTTCTATTTCCCCCATTTTCTCATCCAAAGAGAGGATGGTATTGAAATATCCTTCGATCAAGATCCAAGATTCAGGAAAATGAGAGATAATATAAGTTATATCCTTCCACTATCTTCTCTTTTCCTCCAAAGTAGTTAGAGCATAAATAGTTATGCAAAGCATAATTTGGTTAGAATGTCTACTTTGAATAGCTATAGCCAAAAGACCCTAGCTTCCAACCATATGGTGAATAACAACCTCTTTTGGGTCCCAAAGGCAAGCAATGCCACCAGAAGTCCCCTAGGAACTGAGGGAAGCAACTTTTCTAGCTGGCCAGATTTTACTAGCAATTGAATCCATTTCCTCTATTGAAATATTTGTTTCCTGAAGGAAAACAAGATGTGGATGGTTTTTCTGAATCATTCTTCTAATTTCATTTTGTTTTGAAAGACTCCCTTTGAGTCCTCTAATATTCCAAGTGATGATCTTCATTAATACCAAGGCTAAAAAATTGGTAAGGGCAGTAATCTTACCTTCCTCTACAAGCTTTTCACCTTCTTTTACCATATGATGTTGATTGGTCTTGCGACCTACCTTTTGGTTGGAATCCATATTTAGTTTTTTTTCCCTATTTCTTGACTTACCCCAATTGAATCTGGGATGGCTTCTAACCTTGAAGATTGTGTGTATAAAGCCAAAGTGTTACTGGAAGGTTCAACATAGTCTATCTTGGGACCTATATTATCTAAAGTCTCAACATTTAAAAGATTGTTTTTCTTGTGTATATTTCCTCCTTTTTTTCTTGTTGAAAACCTTTAATTTGTTGGTTTGTCTTTGAGTCCTTCCCTGCATATTTAAATTGTGTTTCTAAGATTTTTATCTCCATTATTTCCTCTTCCTCACCTAGGACATCATTTGTGGAAAGAATTTCAAACATATTAGCTGATAACTTTGATTGATCCTTCATAATTAGTTTTTCTTAGTGTTCTTCTTCTTAGGCATTTGGAAACCTGCTAAGTTTGTATCCTCTTTCTTTTGATCTAGAATTTTATTTGGGTAGACACTAGCCAAATGACCATATTCATGGCAAATTCGACAATGAAAAGGAATGTTCTCATAGTCCACCACTTGCTCCCAAGTGTCCTCCCCAAATTGTAATGAGATATTTTTAGGTAGGGGTTTGTCAAAATCCATTAAAACACAAATCCAAGCATAAATAATATGTTCAAATTTTTTAGTACAATCAACAATCATCATAAAATTTCCCAAAGAGTTTCCAATTGAAGAAAAAATAGTCGGATTCCAAAATTCAATTGGGAGGCCAAAGAGTCTAACCCACACAGGACCTGTAGAAGGCATCTCTTCTTCAACTTTAAATTTAGTATGCCAAGGCTTCATGAAAAGCCTCACCCTTCCAAAGAACCAAGGACCCCCTTGAAATATTTTCTCTCTATCTTCATTATTAGAAAATAAAACAAGAAAATAACCATTTGGATAAATAGAGATTTGTAACTCACCTTTTGTTTTCCAATTTTTTGTAGCCCAAACTTTGAAAGCAGATAGGCTCGGATGAAAACCCAAGAAATGATAAATTAGTCCTCTTTTTCTAGATCTTCTATGCTAGTCTGAATGATACCCATATCTAGCTTAACAATCGAAGTTCCATCAATTGCCCTAAGACATCCCGACTCAATTTTCCTAGGATCAATCTTAGGCATTCTCAGAGGTTTATGAGAAACCCTAAGATTAATGTTAGCATTAGGTTGAGGTTGTCCACCATGGAGGGCATCCCTAAAATTCATTTTTGGGGTCGAGTCTTTGAAATCCTTACCCTTGAAAGGGGTTTCCATAGTGGATTTTTTTTTGGGGTGCTCCTTAGCATCGGATTCACTTGAGATCTGAACCATTTTTTGATCAGTTGCTTGAAACTTGTTTCGAGATCTCTTTAATCCATGCCTTGGATGCCGAGAAAAGGTATGATTTTTACTTTTATTTTGTGCAACAAATTGGAAGTCATTGTCAATCAAGTTCACAACATGAAGATCTATTGAAAGACATATTTCTAACCCATCTTGGGTCCCCTGCAACATATCCCACTAAAATATTGAGTAGAAACCACAAAAATATTGGTTGCTAGGGCCCAAAGGCCTCGAAAAACAACCTTTAGAGCCGCTTGCACTCAACACAGATGAAACCCTCACATAGTCACTTGCTTTTAAAAATAAACAATTGAAGTGTGCTACTTTCTAGATATTATGAATGTTGATCTTAATATTATTGTTAGAACTAACCAACTATCAAAATTTTAATGATTTCATAAAGGTAAAAGGATTATCACAATGGTAAAATAATATAATATCTCCATTCAATTTTATTAGTAGCAATTATATCAAAATATTATTTAAACTATCTAGATATTTTGTTGACCTTATTGGCACATTGCATACATGAATTAGTGAATGGAAATAATGGATTAAGTCACTTATTATATTTAAGGGAAAGTATTATTACAAAAAGATAGAGGTGAAATGCTAAATTCATTAAGTGCATGAAGAAGGATGACTTGATTGGTTTTCAAAGGGCTAGTAATAGAGAATTTTGGATAATTCACCAATCTTATGAGACAAAAAATATAAAATAATAAATTATCTTCCTAACATATTCTTCCAAGAAAAGATAATCTAGATTTTTTTGGTTTTATAACTTTGGAGGAGAATATTCTTATATTTCTTTTAATTATGGATATATGGTTTCCTCCATCTAATATTTTAAAAATAAAGCAAATTTTATTAGGCATATACCACCAACGAGAAACTTGGTAATAATGGTACTTCAAATATCCATTGATTACATTTATTAGTGGCCATAGACACTAAATAGACATTAAGTAAAGTCTACTACCATACTATCACCAAATATTTAGTACTAAACTAGTGCCAAAGTAGTATCATGGTAGTGCTAAAAATGTTTATCAATGCTATAGTGGTGTTATAATGCTAAGTTTTGTATCTACAAACAAAATCTTGTAATGTTATCCCAATGTAAAAGATGTCATTATGAGAAAAAATGTAAAGTGATAATAAAATAATGATCTCCAACCTTTGGTACAAATGGTTGGAAGGTGATGCATAAATACACATCTTTTTTTTAAAGAAAATATTTATTTACTTAATAAAAAAAGTACAAAACTCTTTAATCAAAGTTCAAAGTGAACATCATTCTAAAAAACTGAACATGAAGACAAAAAAGAACCTCATTATTGGAGCCTTTGTCATCCTTGCATACCACCCCTGCTCTTCTTCTTCTTGATGATTTGGCGGCAATAACCAGGGGCTATATTTATTGCCTGATTCGCTAGTGTGTCAGCCTCTTTGTTGAATTCCCGCCTTATGTGTTGATAGGATATTTTGCCAATGATCGTGCCAAGTTGTCTAATCCTGTCTTGAATAATCTTCAATTGTAAAGATCTAAAATCTTTATTTTTGGCAAGAGCTGTTATTATCAGTTTAGAATCCTCGTAAACTGTGACCTGAGTGATTCCTTGCTTTGCCACCAATTTTAAGCCGATTTCACATCCAATAGCCTCTGCCACATTGTTAGATGTTGTTCCCAAGTTGATCATGTATTTGAGTAGGATCTCACAAGGTCCTGTAAGAATCAGTCCCCCTATCGCTGCTTTACCGGGGTTGGATTTGGAGGCACCATCAAAGAAGAGTGTTGGAAAACATATGTCAGGCAAAGAATTATTTGCTTTGCATCCTCCGTGTGTCAGGAAAGCTTGGAGATTAAGTTGGTATATAATTCTTCTTTCTGTGGGTGACAGATATTCTTCATACTGTTGCTGACAAAAACTAGATTTGACATTTAGGATTAATTCTTCTTTTATCCTTCGTATTAGAATTTTATTGTCCTTACCTTTTCCTTCAAAAATCCTCTGATTTCTATCCAACCAGATGTGCCAGATGACAAAATATGGTATGGAGCTCCACAGATATTTTAGGAGGGGCTTACCTGTCAGTTTACCTTTATATTCTTTGTTCCACTTGGTAAAACATTTGTCTATGGTTAACCTTCCAGAGTAGGAAATGCCAAGAATTTTGATTATTCCTAACCAAATTGAAATTGCCTTTGGGCATTCAAACAAAATATGGAAAACTGTTTCACTGTTCTTCCTGCACCTGTAACAAACATGAGGCCCTGCTATACCCCTCTTTTGCAGATTATCACCTGTTAAGATTTTATTTTGAGAAACTAGCCAGCTGAATACTTGCAGTTTAGGTGGTGCTCTAACTTTCCACAATATCGATAGTTTTTTGTTGGCGAGGCCCAATTTGTTGATGTTGGACTCCTAGATGCACTGAGTATTCCCCATTACTGTTGATGCTACCCCAAATAAGTTTGTCTGGCATTGTGGGATGAAGAGGTCTAATGCTCACCACGTGAGACTTAAAATAATCCCAATCTCCTTGAAGTTGAGATGGAATGGGAGGGGAGATCCAGTTCAAAGTTTTCGAGGTCCAATAAAACAAGTCACTTAACTTAAATATTCTTTGGCTTTCCAAGTGATTCTGCAATTTGATTGGAGTTCTCTCTCTTAATGGTGGATTTCCTAGGATCGGGTCCTCCCATAGATTAATTAACTTACCATCTCCTGGTAGCCAAGAAATTTTATCCTCTATTATGCTCTTTGCTACCACTATATGTTTCCAAACCAACGAGGCTCTGGGAAGTTTGTCTATATGTTTGAGCATTTGAATACCTATTTGATTATTTACATACTTGCTGACTAGTATGCGCTGCCATGCTCGATTGTTTTTAAGCATGTTCCAAAGAAGTTTTGCTCCCAATGCTTTCGAAACTATCTCCATTTTTTTTATTCCCAGTCCTCCTTGAATTTTACTCTTGGTGACCATCTCCCAATTGACCAAGTGGAACTTTTTTCTTTCCGATTTCCTACCTCCTTGCCATAGGAAGTTGCGTATGATTCCATCTACCTTTTGCAAAATAAACTTGGGAGCATGATATACTAATAGTTGGTAGACTGGAAGAGAAGCTAACACTGATTTGATCAGTACTACCCTTCCTGCAAGATTGAGCCAACTATTACTGTAACTTTGTATCCTCCTAACCATCTTGTCCAATATTGGGGTCCAACAGTCTGAAGCTTTGAGGTGGAAGCTCATGGGCACTCCTAGATATCTGAAGTATTTTTCTGTACTAGATCGAAATCCTAGGATAGTGCAAAAGAGTTTGACTATTATTGTTGCAATGTTTTGAGTATAGAACTGACTCTTTTGAGTGTTTATCTGAGCCCTGGTAGCTTGTGTGAACCAATCCAGACATTGCTTGAATTGTCTAACATTTTGCTTGGTGGCTTCACCTAGAAGAATGATATCATCTGCAAATTGGCCATGTGTTACAACTTTGCATCCTGTTGCAGCCTCTATCCTTGTTATTTTTTTTCTCTTTGAAGATGGTTGATTAATCTTCCAAGAGTCTCAACTAGAATGATGTAAAGATATGGTGATAGTGGACACCCTTGTCTAATTCCCCTTGTAGCCTGAAAGAAATTTGTTGGTTCTCCATTTATTAAGGGGGCTATCCATGGGTTTTTTATGCATGCTCCGATCCACTTAATGACCTGATGTGGGAATCCAAACTTTTGAAGGACTTGTTCTACAAATTGTATATTAACTCTATCAAAGGCGTTTGCCATATCAAGTTTTATAACAATTTGTTTCTTTTTTTATTTTCTACTACCGTGGAGGGCTTCATGCACTGTTATGATATTATCATATATTTGTTTTCCAGGCATGAACCCTCCTTGCTCTTCTGATATTAGTTTGTCAAGTTTTTTCTTTATTCTATTTGCCAACAACTTGGTAATAATTTTATAGGAAGAGTTACATAGAGAAATTGGTCTGAATCTAGAGAAAGTAGTGGCATTTTTTTCTTTAGGTATTAATGCTAGAAAGGTGGAGTTGATGGCTCCAAGAAGCTTACCTTTCACCCTAACATCCTCAATCATGCGTATCAAATCTTCTCCAATGATGTGTAAGTATTGTTGGTAAAAGTTATTTGTGAATCCATCAGGTCCAGGAGCTTTATCCTTTGGTAGAGCTGCTATAATCTCCTTAAGTTCCTCCATAGTGATTGGCTGACTGAGATCCTATTTGTCTTCCAAACTTAATACTATTGGTATATGCTACAACAATATTTCCTGGGAATGAGGATTACCATTTTCTCTGGAGAGCAAAGTTGAGTAATGTTGCTTGGCAAGTTCCTTAATTTTCTCCCTGTCTATATAAGTGGTTCCTTCATGCTCTATCTCCTTGATTGTATTTCTTTGGTAGCGTTGCATGGTTTTTAGATGAAAATATTTGGTATTTTTATCCCCCTTGCTTAGCCAGACCATTCGGGATCTAAGCCTCCAATGTGTTTCTTCTTCAGTGCTTAATTTATTGAGCTTCTGAATCAGGTCATTTCTTGCATCTTCTTGCCATGGTTGAGGAGGATGATCCCCAATTTATGTTTCTAGCTGCTCTAGTTGTTGCATCAACTGCTTCTTGTCTGGTTTGACTCTCGCTTTTTTTGCCAACCATTTTTTTATCATATGCTTCAATTTTTGAATTTTGATTTTCCACTTTTCTTGGGGGTTGGTGGATTGGACCTGTTGGTTCCAAGTGCTTTCCACAAGTTCACTGAAATCTTCTTCTATTTCCCATTCAGAGTTGTATTTAAAAGGAATTTTTTGGGGTTGTAAGCTTTGGCCGCTATCCAAGAGAATTGGCTTATGATCTGAGATAGAGTTCTGAATGATGTGACTGGAAGTGAGGGGAAAGTGTGTTAGGAGATTTTCACTGATCAAAAATCTATCCAATATTTCTACAATATAGTTTGCCCCTGCTCTTCTATTGCTCCAAGTGTACTTTCCTTTGGTCGGTCGAATGTCTTGTAAGCTTTCATCTCCCATAATTTGATTGAGTATATCTCTATTTGGATCCCTTGCTAAACTTCCCCCAACCTTCTCCCAATGGTAGAGAATCATGTTGAGATCTCCTCCCAGTATTATGTTGTCAAACTTCTCATTGTCTAGCCATTGTGCTAAGTTTTGCCATGTTTCTCTTTTCTGGATAGGATTATTTGGACCATAAAAATTTATTACTGCTACACTAGTTCCATCTGGTAAGGCAAATTTTGTACCTATCCAGTTATTATGCTTATGTTGCAAGCTACAAACTAATTGTTGTGGGTCCCAAGCCAAAGCTAGTCCCCCTGAAGCTCCCATAGAATCAACAGTTATCAGTTCTGATTGTGCCCATATCTTCTGCCATTCTATAATCAGTGTTGCCTCTACTATTTTTGTTTCCTGAATACATACTATTGCTGGCTTTTGCTCCTGTATTAGAACTTTGAGATAGTTTTTTTAGAGGACTTCCTAGTCCCCTACAGTTCCATGACATAATCTTCATTTTTTGGATTGCTTCTTATTTTTTACGAAGCTCTCCTCAATTCGACCTACGTTTTGGATTGCAAGTCTTTTTGTGCTTGCTCATTTCTCGAGTTGTTGGTTTGATTTTCTTCCCTTAACTGTAGATCGTGTGGTCGGTAAACCCCCAGGAATCACTATTTCCTCCACTTGTGTTTCTTCTACCTCTTCCTTTGAGTTTCCATTAGTTTCTTCTCCAGTTATTGTGTTCTCTGGTGTATCTCCTAAGATCTCTGGTGACTTGTCAACTTCAGTTGTAGGTATCTTCTCTTTATCTTTAGGAGCCATCACATCTAGAGAGGTGATTTCCTTTTCTCCTTCATTAAGACTTTCAAATTTATTTTTGTGCTGGAAGCTTTTTTGATCCCGTGGTTGAGGTTGTCGATTCTTGCTTCTTGATCTGCGTGGTCTCCTTTTGACTTCTTGGAATCCTAGTTCTTCTTTTTTTGTTTCTTGTGCTTGTTTAATTGGGCAGTTTTGGGAGAAATGCCCATGCTCATGGCATGTTATACACTTGAATGGTATATGCTCATAGTCCAGGGGTTGGTTATGTATCCAATCAAACACCTTTATTCCAATATGTTCAGGCAAACCCTTTTTTAGATTAACTTGCACACATATGCATGCACATATAGCATTATTAGCCTTTGGAGGAGCCCAGTCAATGAATGTTCCAATAGCGTTACCTATTAATTCCATCGAAGGTTTGTTCCATAGGTGCAGTGGCAAAAATGGTAACCTGACCCAAACAAAAACTTCTTCAGGCTCCTCCTCTTGAGGATCAAATGTCGTGCTCCACGGGGTCATGTAAAGTGGGCTGGATCCTAGAAACCAAGGACCCCCATGAAAGATAGTGCTCTTGTCCTCCATAGAGGCAAATGTAATGACAAAGTATCCCCTACCTGTCATCATGAATTCATAAGAGGAGACTTTACTCCCCCAATGTGTATTAATCCATTTCTGGATTGTGATTGGACTAGGCCATATTCCTACAAATTTGCATGCAAGGGCTTGGGTGGAAAGCGTGAGCAAAGGTTGTTGGATGTAAGCTGGAGGTACCTCAATCACAGGAGACTCATCTAACTTGGGCACAAAGGTACCATTGTTAGAGCGAGCAGGTGGTTTTGGATGGGGTTCTTTTCTCGCTTTAAGCACTTGACGCATATGATCCAACTTCTCCTCATCAAAGGGAAACTATTGTGAAAACATGGAGAAGGCCTCATTGCCCGCTTGTTTTAGAAGTGAGGCTGCAGTCGTCATTGGAACCAATAGACTACCATAAATCTCTTCCAAAAGAAGAGGTCCCTATTTTTAAATCCCTAGCCAATGAAATATTTTCAAAGCTAAAGCCAAAGAAGTACCATACCTGAACTGACACTCACGATCTCTCTAGGGTTTTTTGTCTTCCCCCAAATTTGTTCCTGCTCCAACAATTTCTCCACTGTAACTTTGCAAACCCTAGATTCTAGCCAAACAAATAATACACATCTTATACAAAGTACATATCCTAATAAATGTCAAACCAACATATTTTTGATAAATACATCATATGAAATGTTATGTAAGGTATCACATAGGATCATGAGCTAAAATATTAAAAAATAATATAATGTTGGTCCTATCAAATAAGTGAAATATTATTTATGTCAACATGTTTGACCATTTAGTCTAGCAAAAAGGCATATTTCTTAGGTTGAGACCTAAAGGATCTGCTAGGGGTCTTTTTCATTTTTTAAATTTATTTTTATATTTAAATTGATGGGCCTCGACTGTACACTTTAATTGTCAACCCAAGATTACAAATTTAAAAGAGATATTGCTCTATATGAGCCAATGAAAGGATCATCTACAATTAAGTGGTTCTTTTCTTCTATGGCTAAAATCTAGGAACTAAAAACTTTTACAAAAACTCTATAACTACTAAAGAAAGCAATTTAAGCTAATGCAGCCTAATTTCTATTGGGGTAGGGATAGAAATTCAATTTTCTCTGTTGAAACAAGGTGGATCCTACCTAGACAACCTATATTTGAATTTCTCCCTAGAACTAATTACTAATTAACTATAAAACTTAACACAACATAATTATAGGAAGTACTAAATTAAGCATAAAAATAGGAACAACAATATTTTAATAAAAATGGCATTTTATTCATGCTAAAATTCCTTAGGAAAAAATGCCTTACAATGGACAATGTCTGAAAATGAAATAGACTAATTCCCTATTTTTATGCTCTAGAAAAATTCAACCCTTATTACAATCTAAGATGTTTTATTTATAGACAATCCCTTATTTTTATCTTTAATAGCTTTTAACAACCTAAACCAAACTAGACTATGTTATAAAACAAGTCTAGCAAATTCAACCCTATAATAGCAGTCAAACCTACTATTTCTCAAGTGCATGAGGGAATCTAGCAACTATTTCTTCTTTGTTTGGCATGAGATAACTTTGTACTATAATTATAGTTTTCAACTCTTGTTTGTAAGGGATTTGATGTGGTTGGCATCCTGGTTTTGAGGCATCTTGATTGGGGTTTTCAAATATTATTTATCAATTATCATTATATTATCTACTAGTTGTTCTATAGGAACCATTTGCTATACTCAATTGTTTTGCTCTTTACTAATTGTGTTGCCCTTCTGCAGTAATTGAGTCTTCTATAGAAATATCTTTCTATAGTAACTGGGCAACAACTAAACCAAAAAATAAATATATGCTCAATAAGAAATAAATATTCATTTAACATTTCATTTTCTCAGTAAATGATATAACTAAACAAATTAAAACAATAAGTAACGTAAGAGTTGCAAGCTTACTACAATGGTAAGAGCTTTGACCTCTCTTTGAAATGTCCAAGGTTCAAACCTCACTCAGTATAAGGGGACCAAGATCCCTCATAAAAATTTGTGTAAACTCATTGAAAAAATATCGAGTGGCATTAGCTCAACCGATTAGATTCCTCAACATTTAAGGAGACCAAGGTTTGAATCTTTCCAAGCGATAAATGGATATTATCCAAGATTTTTTATAATACCACTATGTGGTGATGATGTAATACAAGTGGGATCCATTTCAATCCCATATAACCAATTGGAAAAAAACAAGAACATCTATTTTTATTTCTATTCAAACAAGATTTATTTATTTATATATGCAAAACATACTTATAAATCCGCATAAGGCTATAAATAATAATCAATTTTAGGGGTGAATTATGAAAAAAAAGTATGATAAAGGATGGTTAATTTCATATCCCATCATAAATCCCACATAGGGATCTTGATTAGCTTGGATAACATGGGTCACTTATGTTTTCATAACTTTCAAGGTTAAAAGCTCATCCCTTATTTTTAACTTACAAGATGATTTAAAATCATCTATATGTATTTAGTGGTCCCCTCTATGTGAAATTTCCTAGTCAACATGGATATTGGTGGTTAGCCAAACAATACCTGGGTGAAAAGGAAAAATAAATTATATATATTCAGTGTTTTGACCAGCTACAAAGTGTCTTTATCTCACAATTGTAAGCATTTGCTATGGATACACATAAACTAACCAATAATATTGTGTCAAGTGATGCACATATAATTAGGGGTAGAAGCCGAGGTTTAAAATTTTATTTTAGGCAGTTTTGGATCTATTCATAGGGGTGAGATTTTAAAGGTTGCATCTTCTTCATATATAACTTCTTTAACTTTTTAAAATCACAATGTTTAAGCTTTATGAACTTAAGTCATTTATGGTTTTATTGGATGGGAGACAAATTTGTAGAAGAACCTAATAGATTCAATGATGATTATTTGTTCAAATATAGCCAATGACAATATTTGCATAGACCAAATAATACTTAATAATGAGTAGAGGTTTGTGGAGTTAATTTAATTTGGAGAACCCACCAACCATAGACACAAGAGTTATACAATAAAAGGAGGCTCCTAGTACTATGACCTTACTTATTGAATCAGAATTGTTCTTGCATGTCAAAGAATGTATAAAGCTAATGGATTTTTGGTCCAAGTTTAAGACACATTTTGGGAACATAAATATCATCAATGTTAATTAATTGGATATGAAAACTTTAAAACTCGATGTGGAGAACTCTAAGAATATTGAGGAATATTATATAATATTTAGGGCTTTGAGAGGAAGTGTACCTCCTATGCAAGGAACTTTTAAGACACATCTAGAGCATAAGAATTTTTTTTCTCAATAATATTTCTTTGCCCTTTAAAAATATTGGGTATGCTTTACCATAGTATTTCTTTGTTTATATAAAAGTATAGGAATCCTAATCTTGAAAGTATTTTCCAACTTTATATAGCATTAAATTTATTTTTGAAATACAAGAAAACTTCCACCCAAAGAAAAACCTCATTAAATGTTATTCCAAATCCTTTAAATATTTGGATGGAGAATCCCAAAAGTGATAGTCCAAATTCCTCAAAGAAGATGATTTATAGGTTCTATGAGGAAGGCTATGGCTTCAAGTTTTGTGTTTTTGCACTTGTGAAAACTAAAGGATTCTGTGAATAAGTTTGGGTGCAAGCAAGAGCTTCTTAATAGTTCTTAAGATGTTAGTGTAAGTTCTTCACATAGTTTCATATATGTACTCTACCTATTGGTATTTTCATCTCAATGGTGGATTACTAATTTAGGAGCCACAAGAAATATGCCTATGCATTATCATCTTCTTTTTTATTATAGTTAGCAATAAAGTGGAGATAGGTTATTAGTGATAATTCAACATTATAAGTTTTAGGTCATGTTGATATTACTATAAGTACTACTGAAGTTGGAGTTATTCATATTCCAATCATTAAATATAATATTCTCTTGATTCATTACATCACACACACCAATATAAAGGCAGGGGTTTGGCAAAATTAGTAGATCATCAAGAACATTGATAAAGACTTCAAGATAGTTATGTTAGGGTAAATTATTGATTCAGTTCATATTTATAAGGTTGGTGATGCTTCATATTTGGCTAGGTAGGCATTTATTGCTATGGTGTCAAAGGTCAATTATAATAATGAATTCTAGAATGAATGCTTAAGGCATATTGATTTTGGATATTTGAGGTACATGAATCATACTCATATTATTCATGCTATTCCTATAATTAATATGCATGGTATAGAGTGTGAGGGATATATTGGGAAATATTATCAAGATTCTTTTCCTAAGGATAAAGTGCTTGAATGTTTTCCATGATGACATTTATGGTTCCATGACCATTCAATTTATTGCAAGCAATACATATTTTATCACCTTTATTAATGTTTTTTTCATTTTTTTGGATTTACATAATCAATTCCAAATATGAGGCTTCTGATAAATTTTGAGCTTTCAAATCATTGGAGGAGAACTCAAGTGAGAAGAAATAAATTGCCTAAGAACCAACCATGGAGGATAGCATTTTGGCAAAGATTTTAACCATATTCTTAACTCATGGTATTTCTAGGATAAAGAATGCTCACTACACTCATTAAGAACAAGATAACTAACAAAAAAATAGAGCTATTTTGGATACAACTTGTTGTATGATACATTCTAAACAAATGAATCTTATATTATAGGGTTAAGTAGTACAATGTATAACATACATTGAGCATGAACAAATGTTTTTTTCAAAAGTGAGTGATTGTGCGAGGGTTTCATCTGTGTTGAGTGCAAGCGGCTCCAGAGGTTTTTTTTTGGGGCCTTTGGGCCCTAGCGACCAATATTTTTGTGGTTTTTGCTCAAGATTTTAGCGGGATATGTTGTAGGGGACCCAAGATGGGTTAGAAATATATCTTTCAATAGATCTTCATGCTGTAAACTTGATTGACAATGGCTTCCAATTTGTTGCACAAAACAAAAGTGAAAATCATACCTTTTCTCGACATCCAAGGCATGGATTAAAGAGATCTCGAAACAAGTTTCAAGCAGCTGATCAAAAAATGGTTTAGATCTCAAGTGAATCTAGTGCTAAGGAGCACCCCCAAAACAAATCCACTATGGAAACCCCTTTCAAGGGCAAGGATTTCAAAGACTCGACCCCAAAAATAAATTTTAGGGATGCCCTCCATGGTGGACAACCTCAACCTAATGCTAACATTAATCTTAGGGTTTCCCATAAACCTCTAAGAATGCCTAAGATTGATCCTAGGAAAACTGAGTTAAGATGTCTTAGGGCAGCTGATGGAACTTCGATTGTTAAGCTAGATATGGGCATCATTCAGACTAGCATAGAAGATCTAGAAAAAAGAGGACTAATTTATCATTTCTTGGGTTTTTATCCGAGCCTATCTACTTTCAAATTTTGGGCTACAAAAAACTGGAAAACAAAAGGTGAGTTACAAATCTCTATTTATCCAAATGGTTATTTTCTTGTTTTATTTGCT
Source organism: Wollemia nobilis (assembly GCA_028583015.1). NCBI lineage: Eukaryota > Viridiplantae > Streptophyta > Pinopsida > Araucariales > Araucariaceae > Wollemia > Wollemia nobilis. The sequence continues at coordinate 12,022,922 of JAQPPZ010016890.1, forward strand.
AATAATGAAGATAGAGAGAAAATATTTCAAGGGGGTCCCTGGTTCTTTGGAAGGGTAAGGCTTTTCATGAAGCCTTGGCATACTAAATTTAAAGTCGAAGAAGAGATGCCTTCTATAGGTCCTATGTGGGTTAGACTCTTTGGCCTCCCAATTGAATTCTAGAATCCAACTATTTTTTCTTCAATTGGAAACTCTTTGGGAACTTTTATGATGATTATTGATTGTACTAAAAAAATTGAACATATTATTTATGCTCGAATTTGTGTTTTAATGGATTTTGACAAACCCCTACCTAAAAATATCTCATTACAATTTGGGGAGGACACTTGGGAGCAAGTGGTGGACTATGAGAACATTCCTTTTCATTGTAGAATTTACCATGAATATGGTCATTTGGCTAGTGTCTACCCAAATAAAATTCTAGATCAAAAGAAAGAGGATACAAACTTAGCAAGTTTCCAAATGCCTAAGAAGAAGAACACTCAAAAAAACTAGTTATGAAGGATCAATCAAAGTTATCAACTAATATGTTTGAAATTATTTCCACAAATGATGTCCCAGGTGAGGAAGAGGAAATAATGGAGATAAAAATCTTAGAAACACAATTTAAAGATGTAGGGAAGGACTCAGAGACAAACCAACAAATTAAAGGTTTTCAACAAGAAAAAAGGAGGAAATATACACAAGAAAAACAATCTTTTAAATGTTGAGACTTCAAATAATACAGGTCCCAAGATAGACTATATTGAACCTTCTAGTAACACTTTGGCTTTATACATGCATTCTTCAAGGTTAGAAGCCATCCTAGATTCAATTGGGGTAAGTCAAGAAATAGGAAAAAAAACTAAATATGGATTCCAACCAAAAGGTAGGTCATAAGACCAATCAACATCATATGGTAAAAGAAGGTGAAAATCTTGTAGAGGAAGGTAATATTAATGCCCTTACCAATTTTTTAGCCCTAGTATTAATGAAGATCATCACTTGGAATATTAGAGGACTCAAAGGGAGTCTTTCAAAACAAAATGAAATTAGAAGAATGATTCAGACAAACCATCCACATCTTGTTTTCCTTTAAGAAACAAATATTTCAATAGAGGAAATGGATTCAATTGCTAGTAAAATCTGGCCAGCTAGAAAAGTTGCTTCCCTTAGTTCCCAGGGGACTTCTAGTGGCATTGCTTGCCTTTGGGACCCAAAAGAGGTAGTTATTCACCATATGGTTGGTAGTTAGGGTCTTTTAGCTATAGCTATTCAAAGTAGACATTCTAACCAAATTATGCTTTGCATAACTATTTATGCTTCAACTACTTTGGAGGAAAAGAGAAGATAATGGAAGGATATAACTTATATTATCTCTCATTTTCCTGAAGCTTGGATCTTGATCAGAGGAGATTTCAATACCATCCTCTCTTTAGATGAGAAAATAGGGGGAAATAGAAATTTGGACAAAAGCACTGACCTCATGAGTGAATATATTGCAAACCTTCATCTTGTGGACATCCAACTAGATAATGGCCTTATGACTTGGTCTAACAGAAGGTAAGGCTTAGCTTGTATCATGGAGAGATTGGATAGGTTCTTGTTCTCTAATAATTTCTTAATCCATGGTCACATTCCTAAGGTGAAGACTCTTAACAATGTTGGTTTGGATCACTAGCCAATCATGGTGGAAATTTGGAAAACCAATGTGAGTTTCTCACCTTTTCAATTTTAATTAATGTGGCTTAGAGATAGTTCCTTCAAACCCTGAGTGCAACAATGGTGGAAGGAAGGTAAACCAAGGTATGGGACTAAGATGTTTTGTTTTGCCAAAAGGTTGCAATACATTAAATCCAAAATCAAGATTTGGAACTGGAAGGAGTTTGGAGATGTTCGACAAAAAAACATGAAGTTATTGCTCAACTTGAAAATTTGAATAAGAAAATCTATTTAGATGGCCTCACAGAGAGTAGAAGTACAGATGAAATTAGACTCATAGCTCAGTTAGAGGAATGGGAAAAAAGAGAACTCTTATGGAAGCAAAAATCTAGGATCCAATGGCTCAAAGAAGGAGATCGAAACACAAATTTCTTCCACAAATCTCTTCTAGCTCGAAGATCTCACAACTTTATTTCTTCCCTAAAATCTGATTCTGGAGATGTTGTCTACACTTGGGATGGCATGAACTCTATTGTTGTCAATTACTTTTCCAATCTATTTGTTGTTGCACCTCTTGACTCGACTTCTCAATAGAATATTCTTCAAGTGATCCCTACTCTTATCACTTCTAAGGAGAACTCTATTTTGACTACTCTAATTACTATCAATGAGCTTCAACAGGTGGTTTTTAAAATGCAAAAAGGAAAAACCCTAGGTCCTGATGGTTTTCCCATTGAGTTCTATCAAGAGTTTTGGGATATCCTTCATGCTGATTTATTAGAGGTGGTGGAAGAAGCTAGGAAAGCCAAAGAAATTTTGAAGGTTATCAATAAAAATTATATAGCTCTTGTCCCAAAATCTCAAGAGGTAGATCATATCTCAACTTTTAGACCTATAGCTTTATGTAATGTTCTTCTCAAAATCATTACAAAGATCATGGTAGAAAGGTTGAAGCCTCTTTTGCATAAGATTATTTCCCTTAAACAAGGGGGTTATGTGGAAGGGCATCAAATAGTGGATGAGATAGTTCTTGCTCAGGAAGCCATCCATTCCATGGAAATGCAAAAATCTCCATCTATGTTCATTCATTTAGACTTATCTAAAGCTTATGATAGAGTGGATTGGCACTTCCTTGTCAAAGTTTTAAGGCAATTTGGCTTCTCTCAAGATTGGATGGATTAGATTATGGGATGTATCTCTTTGATGTCCTACTCTATTCTTATCAATGGTAGGCCTTCTCAGTTGTTCCCTACTTCCAGAGGTATTAGGCAAGGTGACCCCCTCTCCCCTTATTTATTCATCATTCTTGTTGAATGCTTGGGTAGGACTATAACCAAAAATAGAGAAAATATAACCCTTGAGGGAGTTACCATTGCTCATGGAGCTAGGCCTATTTCTCATATTCAATTTGTTGATGACTCTACTCTGTTAGGTAAAGCTACAATTAAGGAAGCTTCTAAAATTAAGCAAATCATTAGTTATTTTTCTAATGCTACCGAGCAATTGATCAATGAAGATAAATCTAAAGTCATTTTCTTTCACTACTCTCCTAGATAGGAATCCATGGTCTTGGATAAATTAAGATATAAGAAGACCTCCCTTTCAATCACTTATTTAGGCATTCCTATCAATATTCAAAGACAAAAAAAATATTAGAATTGGTTGTTGGATAGAGTTAAGAAGAAAATTGGAAAGTGGACCAATAGGTGGCTTTCATTTGGGGGTAGAATTACCTTGGTAAAATTAGTCCTTCAAGCTATACCTATTTATGTTTCTATTGTGTTGAATATCCCAAAAGTAGTTCTTCGAGAATTAGATCAAATCAATCATCGGTTCCTCTAGAGTGGTACTAAGGAGAAAATAAAATGGGCCTTGGTGAAATGGGATACTTTATGCCTTCCCAAGAATGAAGGGGGTTAGGATTCTAGTATACTATTAATAACAATAAGGCTTTAGCTACTAAACTATATTGGAGGATTTTGCATAACCCCAATGCTCTTTGGGCCAAGAATATTCATGCTAAATATGTTGAGAACAAAAGTCCTGAAGACCTTGTTCGCTATCAATTGCCTACCAAAGGTTCTCCCATTTTAGTGGTTCTTAAGACTAGTGAGGATTTGATTAAGAAAAAGTTATTTTGGATCATTCATAATGGTCAACAGGTAAATTTTTGGATAGATTCTTGGGATGGTCACCAACCTTTGATAACTCAATTTCCTGATTGGAGGCCTTGGATGGAGGAGCTTCATCGAGCTAATTGGATAAAGGTTGCTAATTATTATCGATACCATACTAGTAATTCAGAGGTTGGTAGATATTGGATCCCTATTGAGGATTGGCCTATTCAAATGCTAGAAAGGCAAAGAAAAGATATCCAAAGCATCCTTCATATGAGATCTCTCTCTTGGTCCCATGATAAAGATTATTTTGGATGGAACAACACTACTAAGGGTGAGTATTCAGTTGCTCAAGGTTATTTGACCTTATGCCATAATAATCCCAACCAATCATATGATATATTTACTCAATTGTGGGCTCAAAATATCTAGCCTAAGGTGAGGTTCTTTACATGGCTTTTATTGCATCATAGGGTGCTTACTAGTGAGCAACTTATGAAACATGGTTTTCATGGCCCATTTAGATGCGAAATGTGTGGAGAGAATGTGGAAACTCTCAACCATATTTTTATTGAGTGTACCTTAGCCTCTGAGCTATGGAGGAGAATGGCCATCTTACTTGGCTTACAATGGTCCAATTTTTTTACTTTTGAACAACTTTGGAGGGATTGGCCTAATCAAGAGGGTGTTGATCATTTTATTAGGTAACTAGTTTGGATGGGTTCTACCATTCTACCTTGGAATATCTAGAAGGAAAGAAACAACTAGATTTTCAATCAAGAAAGGAAGGACATTCACTATATATAGCAAAATACCATTGCCAACTTAGTTGAATCAGTCCAACAACTCCTTAAACACCCCAGAACTCCCACCAAATATGGGATCAAGTGATGCAAATATTGAAGATTAACTCTTTTAAGGGCAACCAACTTAAAGGGAATGTGAGTAATCAAAATATGGATAGAACAAGGAATTGGTAGCCTCCTCCTAAGGATTTTGGAAAATTCAATACCGATGGAGCCTCTAGGGGGAACCCTAGAAAAGCTAGTGTGAGAGGAATTGGTAGACTTTCAGATGGTTCCCTAGTTTTCACTTTTGCTGAGAATTTGGGTATCCTTTCCAATAACCTTGTTGAGGGGTATGGTATCCTTAGAGGCCTTCGAGAGGCTACTAAGGTCGGATGGAAAAAGGTGTTGGTTGAATACGACTCTCAAGTCATGATTAATCTATTGAAGACTCCTAAGAATCATAAGGTTGATTGGAGAATAAAAAGAATTGTTGAGAAGATTCAATTAATCTAGATGGGCTTTTTGAAAGTTGAATACAATCATGTGGTCAGAGAACAGAATAGGAGTGTTGATGCTTTAGCTAATTGGGCATTGGACAAAGGTGATCTTACTTACTATGACCACCCTCCCAGATGGTGGGATTCACAAATAAGGGAAGCTCTTCTTTCTATCCTTTCTCTGGATGGCTCTAGTACTAGAGGTACCTAGTTCCTTTTTCTTTGTTTTTGCTTCTCTTTGGTTTGGTCAAGGTATTTTAGTTCCCTTGCTCAGATTGATCATTCTTATGTTTCCTCTATTGAATCTTGCATGAATAGCCTTTTGGCCTAGAAAGGCCAAAGTTATTTTATTTTTTCCTTCTTTTTAGTTTTTTTATGTGTGTTGTTTTGTATTGTTTTATTTTTTTTTTTTTTATTTTTTTTGTGTTGTTTTTGTGTTGTTTTTGTGTTTTTTATGTTTTTGTATTTTTTTGTGTTTTTTATTTTTATATTTTTTTTGTGTTTTGTGTTTTTGTTTTTTTGTGTGTTTTTTGTTGTTTTTGTGTTGTTTTGTTGTTTTTGTGTGTTTTATGTTTTTTTGTTGTTTGTTGTTTTTTGTGTTTTTTTTTGTGTTTTTTTTGTTGTTTTAGGCATGCTCTTTGAGTGTGCCGAAGGGGGCAGGCCAGGTGCGAGCCCTGGGTATTTTTGGTGGAATAGATACCCCTGCCTCCTTGGGACTTACCCAAAAGTGGCATCCCAATTGGGGTGTTTTCCACAAAAAAAAAAAAAAACATACGTCACCAAGAGACATCCCCTCTTGTTGTCAAGGTCATCACCATCATTGAGAGGTGGATACGATATAGACCTTCAATTTCATATTTTATGATTCTTGAAACAGTTTGATGGGGTCATATTCCTATTGAGAAGCAAAACAACCTTCACCCTCATATTTATAGATTCATTTTTGTTAATAGTGAGTAGTCAATGACATAATAATGCTATGATCTAACTATTGCAAGGTCATCACTAAAAGAGATGTTTTTGAGGAGGTCCCTTCTCATGCACCTACTGGATTTATTGTATTTTCTTGTTCAATATTCATCTCATATGGGTCTTATTAACATTTAGTCATAAGGATACTGTAGTGGGTGTGGTGATATTCTGATGATTAATTTCATCCTTATGTTCCCAACGTGTCTTTAGTGGATAAGTTTACCTTTAAGGACTCATCTAAGACAAAGCCTATGCCTAAGGGGGCCAAGCCTATGACAAAGTCAATGAGAAATCTATATAGCAAGAGCATAATTGGGAGCCTCCACCTTATGATCTTCTCATTAGTAGGTGGATGCAAATACATATACCACTACATATTTTTAAGCTAAGTGGTGTTTCAAGTCAAGAGCAATATTCTCAGAAGAGTATATCTCACTCTTGAGGAATCAAAATTGGAAATTGGTTCCCTTGCCTAAAAGCAATAATATTTTTGGTTGTAAATGGGCTTATAAGACCAAATTTAGAGTTAATGATAAAATTAAAAAACATAAGTCTCATCTCATTACTAAGGTATTTTCTCATAAGAAGGGAGTTTACTATAATGGGATTTTCCCCTGTTACTTGTGTGGACTTCATTCGGGTGGCTCATCCATTATTACTTCATCACAAAATGATATTCACAAAATGGATTTCAAGAGCATTTCCTTTCATATAGATCATTAGGAGGAGTTTTAGTGCAATAACAATTAGAATTTTTTTAAATTGAGCTCACACTATTGGTTTGTAGACTTAGGAAATCCTTGTATAGGACTAAGTAGGCATCTCACCCTTGATAAGAGAAGATCCAAATCATTTTTATCCATTGTGTCTTTTCTCAATGCGAGGTCAAGTTTGATGTTGGCATTAGATATCATGATAGTCTTATATATTATTGCCCATTATGTTGGTGATTTTATTTTTGCATACATAGGGGATTTGGATACATCCACTATTATGTTGGTGATTTGATCATCATTGCAAACTTATGTTATATATTTCAAGATTTAAAGCAATTACTTTGAGAGTGGTTTAAGATAACAAATATAGGCCTAATTCATCATTGTTTTGGTATCCAAATTGTTAAATTTCTCATAGGGTCTCTCTTCCTTAGCCTCAATATGCTATGAATATTCTATAATGATATATGATAAAGGATAGAACTCTTTGGGGAAGAAGATTTACCTCAGATGGCGACCTCAATAGCTCTGGTGATTTCAAGCAGGAATCTCCAAACCCTAGCAGGGTATTTGGAGCAGGGGGAGATTCCCTCCTCTGATGTAGCGGATGATCCCACGGGCCTAGACCCAGACCCATATGGGAATGACAGGTTAGAGAGACCGTGGGTGGAAGGTTTTGTTCCTCCCTTCCCCCATAGCAAAACCCCTTCTATGGCATAGCTCTGATTTCCTACAGTGCAAAGGTGACGAGAACTCTTGGCCCCCAATATTCTGGGTGTAAGACCCTCCCTCCTTCAGTCACCTCTGGGAAAAACTTGGTTATCCCTATTTCCCGCATGCAAGATAAGCTTTCCATAGAATCCCTATTCCTGGTGGGGAAATTTGTAGGAGGCAGACCCAAAATGGAGTCCATAAGAAGGTGGGCTGGTTACAAATGGTGAACAACAGGAAGCTTTCAACTGGTGGCCCTATCTAGAAGATTTTTCTTGATCCAGTTAAATAACCAAATTGACTATGCCTGAATCCTCACAGGAGGGCCCTGGTTCTATGGCAGAAAGAGTTTATTCCTTATAAAATAGGAGCAGGATTTCAATCACCAAACCCAAGACATCAACATTGCCCCCATTTGGGTTCGGCTTTAAAATCTCCCCATTCAGTTTGTCCATGAAGACATCCTGTGTGATATTGGTGGATACATTGGGGAACTCGTGGCTCTTGATCCCGCAATGAAAGCCCGTACTCGCATGGCCCATGCCAGAATTTGTGTTTTTGCAAATCTAGCCTCCTAGTTGCCAACCCGCATCAACCTCATCTACGAGGATTTCCAGTGGTGCCAAGAAATCAAATATGAAAATAAGCTGTATTTTTGCATTGAATTTCAATCACAAGGGCACCTCAAGTCCCAATGCCCTTCTCTAAGACCCCTGAAGGAAGCACCGAGCTCCAAGAATCCTCCTCCCCAGAATCAGAATACCCATTAGGGAATGCTCAACGAAAGACCCAAAGCCCCCTTGGCTTCCAAACAGGAGAAAGAAAATAAAGGCAAGCAAGTCTCCTACCAGGATTTCCTCATCAGTCAACCTTCCTCAGCTGCAGATTAGGTATGCTCTATGTTTGCTTTCCCTAATAGATTTGGACCTCTTTCTCTCTCAATCGATGAAGTTATTTTCCACAAAGCTGCTATTTCCCCCCCCCTCTTAGGTCCTCTCCTTCCCCACCCCTTCCCCTTCGTCTCTGGCCCGTTCAGCCTTCCAGAGGCACCCCTCCCCTCCTCTTCCACCTCACAAACCCATCCTAACCCTCCCCCTCTAAGCGTCGATCCACCCTTTCCCCCTTCGACTGATCCCCTTTACCCAACCCATTCCTAGTCTGATTCCCTTGAGGAGATTGTTAGCCCCACCCGCAAAATAGACTCTAGCTCCATCATTACCAAAAGCAAAAAATGCCCCATCGACATAGGAGGCAAAGAGAAAAGAGGCAGACCCACTATTTTCGAGTAGATAAGAAAGGACATTGATTTTCAAGTCGCCAATGGTGTGCAAACAACCCTTTTCCCAGACTTATTCATCTAGTTTGTGGACGATGCAAAGAATCCCAAACCTCCCACATTACCAAGCAAGGGAGGCAAGAAACCCACCAAAGTTTCTAGATGAAGATACTCTCGTGGAATATCAGAGGACTTAACAGTTCGAGAAAACAAATATTAGCTCGAACCATCAGGATGGACCACAAACCTACCATTCTCATGTTACAAGAAACAAAATTTGATGCTACTAGAACTCACAACATCACCTAGTCAGTCTGGAAAAACTGTCAATGGGCATCCTCCCCTATCGAGGGATCTTCTGGAGGACTGTTATTCCTATGGGACCCAGAACAAGTCAAAGGCAGGGTGATCTCTTCTTCAAACATAACTTTGAATATGGTTTTTCATTACAAAGTTAATCAGTTTACTTGGGTGCTACCCAAAATCTATGCCCCCAACAATCCCCTCGAAAAATGTACGCTTTGGAGATCTCTATCCCTCATGAAGGATGTTTTTTCCAACCTCCCCTGCATGCTAGCAGGTGATTTTAATTCCCCCTCTTTCCTTATGATAAGAAAGGTTGTGTCTTTACCACCTCCAGAAGCATCCTCGATTTCCAGGACTTTGTCACGAAGAATGAGCTGATGGACATCCAAATCAGAGGCTGCCAATTTACTTGGAGCAACAAACGTGCAGGCCCGGATCACATCCAAGTTAAGCTAGACCGATTATTTCTATCTCAGCAAGCTATTCCAATCTTTGGAGATACCTCTCTCACCTCCCTCCCCATAACTGGGTCTGACCATTCCCCTCTCCTCCTTGAATCTAACAGGGCCCCATCCTTCAAAACTCCCTTCAGATTCGAAAACATGTGGATCCAACACCCTGATATAAAGCAAAGAATTTTTGAATTGTGGAGGGTCCCTTGCTCGGGATCTGCAACAACTAAGGTATCTCAAAAGCTTAAATCAGTCAAGGAAAGCCTCAAAACCTGGAACAAGGAAGTGTTTGGGAACATCTTCGAGAACAAAGAGCGGACTCTGTGTAAACTTAAATCCCTGGAACAACAAACCCAACACGATCAATAGAATCCCCAATTACGGGAAGAGGAGAGACAACTCTTATCTGAGTACCATAACGTTTTGGCCAAAGAAGAAACTTACTGGAACCAAAAATCTCGAGCCCTCTGGCTTAAGGATGGTGATGCTAACACCAGTTTCTTCCACGCTTCCACCCTACGCAATAGAAGTTCAAACAAAATTAGAGAGCTTACCCTTTTGGATGGTTCAGTATCTCGAGATATCTTCAAGATCAGAGATGAAGCGTCCTCTTATTTCAGCAACAAGATGGGAATATCCCCCCCATTCACCGAGAAGCCCAAGAAGCCCTTTTGCAGAATATCCTCCACCTGGTCACCCCCGAGATGAATTATTCTCTGATTCAACCCTTATCTAAGAAAGAAATCAAGGCTGCCTTGTTCTCCATGAAATCTTACACGACCCCTGGGCCAGATGGGTACCCCTTCAGTTTTTTCAAACCTTCTGGGATATTGTGGGGGAAGATATCTGTAATGCTATCACCGAGCTCCAATGCACTAAAGTTATCCCAAAAGGAACCAATTCCACTTTCATTGCCTTGATCCCCAAAACCCTTTAGTGCAGATCTATGATAGATTTCAAGCCAATAAGCTTATGCAACATCATCTACAAGATTCTAACCAAATCCCTAGCTCTCGGGCTGAAAAAATCCTTCCTTTCATCATAGATCCCTACCAAGGTAGTTCAGTGGAAGGTAGATCCATCACAAATAGCATTATATTGCTTCATGAAACCCTTCATTCTACCCAGCGCAACAAAAATGCGACCATGTTTCTAAAGTTAGATATCAGCAAAGCTTTCGACAGGGTTGACAGGGATTTTCTCTTAAAAGTGTTGTCCAAGTTCGGGTTTAATAATAACTGGATTGATCTCATCAAGGGCTGCATCACATCACCCTATTTTCCATACTAGTTAATGGATCTTCTGCAGGGTATTTTCCAGGCCAGAGAGGCATTAGATAGGGAGATACCCTATCCCCTTTCCTCTTCATCATCCTTGTTGAGTCCCTAGGCAGAGCTTTAAAAAATGCCTGTGCCTCCAGGTGTGTGTCTGGGATTAAAGCATCATCTACTTCCCCTCCCCTGTCCCACCAACAATTTGTGGATGATACTATTATTGCTACCTTTGCTTCTGTTCTTCAAGCCAAATCCATAAAGGGTATTTTGGATACCTACGCCTTAGCAGCTAGGAAGGAAATCAATTATCTCAAAAGCAAATGTTTCTTTCTCAACACCCGCGGCAGTAGACAGCGAAAGATCACTCGCATCCTCCAATGCAGCATAGCTGATCTCCCAACCTCCTACATGGGTCTCCCTTTGTTCACCAAGAGCTCGAAAGAATCCATGTGGGATAATGTCATCGACAGAATCAAGCGCAAGCTCGCAGGGTGGAAGGACGCTCTCCTCTCTCAAGCAGCTAAGGCAACCCTCACGATGACCGTCCTTTAGAGCATCTCGGTCTATTTCATGTTAGTCTTTAAGGCTCCTGCTTCTGTTCACTCCAAGATCGAACAAATCCAGAATAACTTCCTTGACCTTGTTAGCTGGGACATAGTGTGCTAGCCAAAATCCTAGGTAGGCCTTGGGCTAAGAATATTAGTCAACATGAACCTTGCTCTTCTTGCCAAGCAGGTGTGGAAGCTCTTCTCCAACTATAAGGTAGAATGGGTAACCATCGTCCAGAGCAAATATCTCCAACACCTATCCCTAATGGATGATGACGTCCTTGCCAATGGATCTGCCTTCTAGCAGGCCTTAATCCAAGCCAAATCTCTTATCAGCAGAGGCATATGATGGCATCTAGGAAGGGGCACAACGATCAATTTCTAGGATGACACGTGGCTGAAAGACAAACCTCTTGCGACAATCCCAAAATTCTTCACCCTAAGACCGGTTCTTGAACCAATATGAGAACACAAGGTTAAGGACTACATGGATAACCAAGGTAACTGGAAAGCTCTCCACACCGGCAACAAAAATGATCACCTAGCCAGAGCAAGAAATTCTTTATCTCGGCTTCTGAGAACCACCATCATTCCCACCATTGCCACCCCAGACTTCCCGGTCTGTACAGGGACCGACAACGGGAACTTCTCAGTTAAGTCAGCCTATTCCCTCCTGCTCAAACACCAAACTCCAAATATTCCCTTCAGTTTGGCGTGGGTCAAACGCCTAATCCCAAAGATAAGTTTCTTTTCATGGACCGCTATCCAAAATAAAGTCCTCACCGCCGACAATCTCATGAAGAGAGGAATCTCGATCCCTAACAGGTGTTACTTGTGCCTTTATAACGAAGAATCGCTTAACCACCTTTTAGTGGATTGCGAGTTTACCAAAGAAGGGCTAATCCACATGCTTTCTATTTTCCAAATTCAGTGGACCCGCCCCAAATCCCTTCTGGACCTCTTTATCCAATGGCCTGCCCCTTTCAAAAACCCCAAGGTCACCTTTCTTTGGAAGATTTGCCTTCATCACCTTTTGTGGCAAATTTTGTTAGAGCGTAATCTCAAAATCTTCTCTACCACCTCAGATGACATTGTCTCTATAGCCGTCAAAGCTATTGCCTACGCTGTCAAGAATTCCTAGCTCCTCCTGTGGTCTAATTCCCCGCTCTGTAAAGTTAAAGTTGAGATTCTTCTCTCCCTCAACATCCCCATTCCTGTCCCATCCCATCCCATCCCCCACCCCAGGAGGAAAGCCCATTGGAATCCCCCTATAGATGGCTAGTTGAAGCTCAATTTTGATGGTGCCTCCAAAGATAATCCCTGTCTGGCAGGAGCAGGTAGAGTTCTCAAGAACCACAAAGGCGAGATTAGTCTTGCGTTTGCTGAAAACCTTGACCACCAAACTAACAACGTTGCAAAGGCATGGGCACTGTGGCAGAGTTTGAACCTTATTAAGGACTCTCGGAACAACCTCCACATTGAAGGGAATTCCCTCAACATTATAAGCTACATCAATTTAAACAAGAATCCCCCTTGGAACATTAGAACTCTTATTCTGGAAACAAGGGAAATCATCAGTCAACAATACCAGGTGGCAGCTACCCATGTGTACCGCGAATCCAATCGGCTTGTTGACAAGCTGGCCAACATGGGCATTAGACAGACTCCTCTTACGGTGTGGCGCAACTCCATCCCACCAGGTGTCTCCTAGATTGCGGCTGCGAACAAGCAAGCTAGGTGCTTTTACTCCCCCCACTCTAACCTATGTTTTCTTTTTTCAAGGTGACGCGGGTTTTGAAGCACAACACCTCCCATGGGAGTATTCCATTTTGTATGCCCCCCTGGCCACATCATGATTGGTCTCGCTACCGGCTTTGTCAACCATGATGTTCCCGATTGGTCATTTGTTCATCGTAACGTTGGGTTCCAGAGCTCTGATCGTAATCCCAAATCCATGTATGTTGGTTTCAAACATGTTTGCCCACCGACTCCAGCTGTTTCCAAGTGGCTCAACTCCTTTAATTCGACCCATGTGGATATTACTTCAAGGCCCCTCACCAATCCCTAGCATATCCACCCTGTCCACCACCTGTCCACCTATCACCATCCCATGCCAATCGACATGTCCTTTGAGCTTCCCTCACCTTATTTATTTTGCCCTTGTCGCTTCTGCCATATCGACGTTATCCATTTTCGCCACCCCAACCCTCAGTCGAGCCTCCCCACCTTCCCCTGTTCCCCAACTCCTCCCACCATGGCCTACATCGAGCCTAGAAGCCTCCAGCTCGACACTCTATCAGCCTCCCATCTGTAAGCCTACAAACTATTTTCCTTTGTGTCCAAATTTAAAGGCCCTGAAGCAGATAATATTGACGATTTTGTCAAAATGTGGTCTAACGAGGTCTTTCTTAGGAAGATCGTAATACTCTATTTATGATAATTAAGTACCATTCAACTTTTTTGCAACTCAATAGATCATTAGTAGACCAACCACGTTGATATCTCAATGCACTATATTCTACAACTTCATTCTCAAGGCTAACCCATGTTATTATATGTGGATTTTTCAAATTAGCTTGTGGATATCTTCATTAAGATTATGCCAAAGGTCACCTTCATTAGTTTGTGGGAGTATATTTATATGGGAGAGCTTCCATTAGGGATTATGTTCAGTATTATCTTCTCTTCATAACCCTATTCATATTAAAGGGGGATACTAAAATATGTTGTCTTTCACTTTTGGCCATGACCAACATTTTACAATTGTTTTATTATTGTATTTTCCCTTGGACCCATTTTCATCTTGTGGGTTGATCCTTGCTTTACATCATGATCCAATAACATAATTTGATAGTTCTTTGGATTTGAGTTTTTTTTTTATCATGGGTAGTACTTTTACACCCACTCAAACATTAATTAGTATATCAAGTGATATTTTCATTGTTTTTTTTTTTATTTGGTTAGTGTGAGAAACCCCTACAACCAATGCACAGGGTTGAGCAAGCTTCCCCCAACCATGACCCCTCCTAAAGTCGAGAGCTATGCTTATCAATAGGGAATTTAACACACACCCACCACACACCCACCCCCTCACACACTCGCCCACGCCACGGTTTGAACCTTGGACCTCCCAAAGAAGAGCCAACGCCCGAAATGTTGTGCTGTCCCCATGGGACAATGATCTTTTCATTGTTAATGAAGCATTTTAGTATCCAAGGACACCATTTTAAATCTTTTGTTTTTGTTTTTTTTTGTATATACTTTTTTTCTTTATTTCTATTTTGAATTTGTCATGTGATATGTTGATTTTACCCATGCCTCTATTTATTTTGTAAATTTCTACACCTCCCTCCCCACTTACAATATGTAGAGGTTTGGCATATTTAGTTTTTATTATAATGCCTATATGGAAAAGTACTTGCCTAGAGTCAAAATAATATGAAGTCTATTATAATAAGATAAAAGTTTACATGAATATTTATCAATTCAAACAAACACTTGGAAATATAAGCATTTGGTTGGAAATTTATGTTTTCTTCCTCCCTTGCTTTTGTAATCGATTGTATTGGGTTCAAGGGTTGAAAAAACCCCACTCATATTACATCAAGGCCACATTGTTTCAATAGTTCAATAAACCACATTGTTGTGACATTGTATTGTCATGTATTACCATATTATAGGAGTGTCCAGCACAATGGGACCATTTGAACTAGAGTTGATCTCATACGAGCTCATATGATTACATCTTAGTTACCATTTTTCAACAATACCTAATGCATTATATATATATAGGAATTAATATTTTCCATTCAACTAAATGATTAGAAATATAAATGCTTTGGCTAGCAATATATATGATATGATCACTAGTTAGGCAATCTTTGTGTTTTGCTTGTAAAAAAAAATGTTTTATATTATGAGTACCTCCATAACATACATGGATTTTGTTCCAAAATTGGTACAATTCAAATTTATTTCCAAATACTTCTAGAAATATGAAATTTTTATTTCCTTGAAAACATGATTAAAAATCATGTTTTAAAGGACTAGAAATCTGAAATATCTCCTTGAGTGGGTGAATTGGTTGATCACAGTGGGGAACTTAACAAAGGGTGTTGGTTGTGGCCGGCCCAAGTACAATTCTCACTCCCTCTTGCATATATGTGAAAAACCTATTCCTCATTGGTTGTGGTTGAGGGTCTAAGGGTTTCTTTGGTGCCCACCCTAAATCATAGTTTAATTTTGAGAACAAAAAGCATCATCTGCAAAGGATATAGATGGATTTTGGGTAGTGGGAATGCTATTGATTTCTGGAAGGATACGTGGATCTAGGATCAACCTTTAATCTCCTCTCAAAAATTGGTTGTAGCTTGAACCCATAGCCACTGCTGTGTTTAATTCTAAGGTGGTTGATTATATGCAGATTCAACAGGGGGTTAAAAGTTGGAAATCGCTTAGAATGTGTAATCTGAATATGTCGAAATAGAGGAGTTTCAACCTCATTGAAGATTTATTAAGGTTTCAAGTTATAAAGAACACGAAAGATGAAGATAACTTAATTTGGAAGAATGAAAGTGATGAGTTATTTTCAATTAAGTCAGCCTATAAGATTGTTTTTGATGCCTCAAAGGAAGGCCCTATTTTCAGGAGAATTTGGGTTAAAGCTCTTATGCCAAAAGTGGATTTTTTCTTTTGGTTGGCATCTCAGCATAAAATCCTTACAATGAACAATTTGTAAAGAAGAGGTATGATAATTACAAATTGATGTTCCCTTTGTAAACTTTTTTATGAATCCACTAGTCATTTATTTTTCCAATGCCCTTTTTTGAGGGAAGTGTTTTCTCTCCTCATGGATTTTTTGGGAGTTTCGTGGGTGTCTCCCGGTTTGTTACAGGATGTTATTGAATAGTGGGCCTCTCCATTTGTCAACCCTATCTTATGCTCCTTTTGGTCCTTTAGCCTCCCACATCTCCTTTGGGGTGTTTGGAAGGAGAGAAATAGGAGAGTTTTCAAAAGCATGGAGAGAAATGTTGAATCAATTTGGCTTAGAGCATTAACGACAATTGTTGAAAATGTGGGGAATTTGGCTTTTGTTCCCAACCATGGAGGGGTAGTAGAGATTGCTCTCTTGAAAAAATTGGGCTTTTCAATCAATGCCAGAACGAAAATCTTCCAGATAAGAACCTTCGTTAAATGACAACCCCACCTCAGGATTGGATTAAATTTAATTTTGACGAAGTGTCGAAAGGGAATCTGAGGCTTGGGGGGGTAGGTGACCTCTTTAGAAATCACAATGGAGAAATTCTCCTTGCCTTTACGAAAAACCTAGGGCCTCAAACTTGTCATTTTGCGAAAGCAAGGGCGTTGTATAAAGGCACTGCGTTAATGAAATTTTTGAATTGTAAAGAAATCATTATTGAAGGGGACTCCTTAAATGTGGTTAAGGCATTTTCCGGTGATCAAAATATTAGTTGTAACATCTTCAACCTAATTAAGGAATTCAAGAGATTCTATCAAAAATTGGAGGGAATTCAAGTTAGGCACATCATTAGAGAAGGTAACAAGAGGGCTGACTTATTAGCTAATTTAGGGCTAAGCCAAAATAATCTCTATTTGGAGGGAGAATTTTCCCATAGAAGTTGAACAATTTATTTGATGTTTCTCACTAATATTTGTGAGCCTTTTATTATTGGGGGTTTGCACATTCTTCTAGATAGATTCATGATTTTTTTCTGGGCTGCTCTCGTTATGCCCTGATGGGTTGGCTGGCCTTAAGTCCTTATGTGGATTGCTTTCTCTCTTTTTTTGCCCCTTTTGATAATATTGTAGGCTTGGCTTTGTTCTTGTTGTAAAAGGTTCGGAGACCTTTCAACACCCTTCTATAATTATTAAAAAAAAAACATAATTAAAAATCAACACTTTATTTTGGGGATGCAATTTAAACATTAAAAGCTTTTGGGGTTTATATATCTATATATAGACTTATTAATCTTTGCTTTCAATTATTTTTTAACATGAAAATTGTTATTTCTTTTAAAGCATTTTCATACAATTCATAAGGCTAACTTTACTTGCATCACTTTAAACACTTTAGATTGGGTTAATTTTTTGTAATGATGTGACTCGGGACTTCAAATGGGATATTTATTTATTTCCCTTGTGTCATTGTTTGTTCAGTATCATTGAACCCAATACATTTAGGCAACTTATATAAAATCAAATTATTCATACTCTTGGACAAGGTGGAGCATGACGAAGCACTTTCAAAAGGACCAAGGCCTAAAATAGCTAGGTGCCTAGGTATTAGGTAAAACCAAACTTATTTAATATTCCATCATAAGAGACCAATGTTAAAAACTAAAAAACATCTCTACAAAGATATGTTTCTAAACTTTATTTAAAAAAGTAAAAATACTATATGCACTTACTAAATATTAAAGAAAGCAGATATTATTCAATGACTTTTTTTAACGATGTAGTTTCTAATTCATTATTATACCTATTCAAAAGCAAGAATCCATTATATATTTATACTTATTTTGTATATATATCTTATACATTTTATAGAGCATTTGAGATAACCTTAAACATAAATTATACTAACATGGCAATCAATCTTGTAAATATAACTAGTATAACACCTCTAAAGTAGAAGAGGTGTTAATGTAGAACAAAATTCCATGTTCATAAATGTAATATAAGAGCAGCATTTATATGTTCCATTAATGATCATGTATAATTGATCCTAACACTAATAGGTTACTACAAATTAAAAAGTAATGAATTTTTCAAATACTACACAGATGTGGGGGGAAAGATTCTATCCAGAATGGTGTATAAACCACCTCCAAGTAGGAATGCTCCACTATAAAAGATGAAAACAAGGAAATGTTATATAATTAAACTAAATATCATATAATCAAACATTCTATTGAATTTTAAATGCAAAAGACATTGCTTAATACATATACATCTATTTTCCCTTTTTTTTCCTATTTAATTGTTAAAAACAATTAAATATCACACAATATGAATTAAATTAATCAAATTTACACACAACTCAAGCATTGGCACACATATATGGAGAAAATCCAAACAAATTTACATGAAAATTAAGAAAATAATAATAGAAATTGTTTGAAATAGATGCATAAATATAAGTCCAGCTTAGTCTTTTATTAACATATAACATTTAAGTCCAGTAACAATATAAGTGATAGTTAGAGGCTGAACATTTGCATAAAATATTCATTCTAAAAGTATGTTATATCAACTCATTATAAATATAACTATCACACAATATGAATTATATTAGTCAAATTTACACACAACTCAAGTATTGGCACATATATATATATATATATATATATATATATATAGAGAGAGAGAGAGAGAGAGAGAGAGAGAGAGAGAGAACCCAAACAAATATATATGAAAATTAAGAAAATAATAATATAAATTGTTTCAAAACATATTCACGTAGATATATAAATATAAGTAGAGCTTAGTTTTTTTTTAACATTTAACATTTAACTCGAATAACAATATAAGTGAAATTTTAGTTATAGGCTGAACAATTGCATAAAATATTCATTCTAAAAGTATGTTAGATATGAAATATCCCACAATAAGAAGTGGATATGCTAAAATAACTAAAAAAAGAAAAATGTGATCAAACTTTAAAAGTGAGCTAACTTAATTATAAATAATAAGAAATAAAGGATTAATAAATATAAATAACAACCATGTAACATTAAATATATTTGACAACTTGAAAGGGCGCATGTAAAACAAGTAATATGCTTAATACTCTTTAAAGTTGCCATGTATAATGACAAGGGAAAAAACAAGAATACTTCACGATTAGAAATAGACATGTACATCTTGTAAAACACTTCCTATGATATTTTTAGAAATTGTTGCATTCCATTGTTTCTCATATGCCTATTACATAGATAAGGGTGGAAAATTTAAAAGGTTATATTGACTACAAATTAAAGTAGCATAGTCTTGTTTATGATATTATTATGGCATACTATAATGTTTTAACCCAAGAGTCAAAATAAAGTAATTCAAAAAATAAAAAATAAAAAAGTTTTTTCCCTCTAAAACATGAATTCAATAGGGGTATAAAACTTCAACAATATATTGATTTGAACAATACAAGTTTACGAGCCATATCCCATTCACATGTATTTGCAATTACATATATTGAGCTCTTGTGATGGAATATGACGAAGTGAAGTGCATCTCATATTACTAAGGGATATGGGAAGTAGTGATACTCATATGATCCATCTAGAGGTAAGTATAATTATTTATATTTTTTAAAGTTATTTTTAATTTTTTTTCCTCAGAAAATTACAATGCTATGGGTATGAAGTACCCTCAAGAATTTCAGTTACATCCCATCTAGGAGTTGGTCTAAACTGAACTGAGAGGAGTATTGGCCTCCTTGCTATCCTATAGTTAGCTTACAATCCAGAAACAAAATCCTAATAATAGGACTGACAGGTGGAAAGCAAGAGTAACTTCCTGATCAATCACAGTTCTCGAATGACTCTTGCCTGAGTTCCAAAACTGAGGACTCAGGTTTCAATTCTGAAGACTGACACTATTCTGAAGCCTGTCTTTCTATAGAATAAAGGCGAGGGTCCCTTTCAAAACTTTTTTTTGCTATTAATAGATCTCTGATATGATCCTTAATAAGAGGAGGACTGTGAGGAAACCCCAAGTCCTCTAACCACTTCTTCCCTCTGCCAAGTGCCTGCTGGAAGGTTCAAACCATCTTTTGAAAGACCATCTGCTTCTACATTTAGTTCCCTATAGATGTGCTTGTATGAAATTTCTGTTATAGAAGATTCTAATAATTTCACTTGCTCATAGAAAGGACTGAGGAGCAAGTTTTTCATCTCAACATGATCTACAACCCAACTTATCACTAATTTTGAATCTCCATAAATCTGTAAAGTTGTAATTCCTTGCTCCACTACTATTCTCATCAAGAGGATCAATGCTTTCCATTCTACCATATTATTTGTTCCTTCACCTAAACCTGCCTTGAAAGTGATCTTATAATTTTTATTTAAGTAAAGTGCTCCCCTTACCCCACACCTACCTAGGCTGCCCTAGCAAGCTCCATCAAAGAAGGCCCATGGCTTCATAGGATCCACTATTAGTGTTCCTATATGCCTACTCAATTTTGGTTTTGGGGAGATTTTTAGACTTTCAAAAATGGATTTAATTTACATTTGTACCTGAATCACTAGAATTTCCTTACCTTCAAACAACCTGGCATTTCTAGCCAGCCATAAGCCCCATCCCACTATCAAAGGGACACATCTATACTCCTTTAATCCTCTTTCTTTGAACCATTATTGCATGTTATCCAAAAGATTCCTAGTAGGCCATTGTCCTTTCCCTTGAGTCAAAGGCAGAATTGAATTCCACACTTCTCTTATGAAAGGGCAATGAACCAGAAGATGGTCCATTATTTCTTCTTCCTTTCTACACATGACACACTGACTTGGTCCTTGCCAAGACCTCCTTTGAAGAACATCCCATGTTAGTGCTTTTTTGGCTAGAGCTAACCAAGCAAAGATTCTAGTTTTTAGGGGAGCTTTTACCTTCCATATTCTACTCCACCACCAAAGCTTTTCCTCATTGTTGTTATCAAAGCTTGCCTTATACCCTTCTCTAACCATGTACTACCCACTTGTTGGATTCTTGGACCATATTAGAAAGTCTCTTTGTTGATTTAGTCTTATATTTGCTCTTTCCAATTCCTTTGTGTAATCATGCCAAATATGTGCATCATTTCCTCCCAATGTTAGCTCTTCTACTATGAGCCATCCTTGTTTCCATAAATTAGTACTCTCTATTGATACCACCTATGCCAATACCATCTTTCCTTGTCTATGGAGATGATCTATTATGTTTTGTGGAAGTTGATAGTCTCCTTTGCTTCCTAGCCAAGGATCTTTGCCTATCCTTACTTCCTTTCCATTCCCTATTTTCCAAGCCAAGAAATTCCCAACTAATGGGAAAGCTCTCACTAGTGCTTTCCAAATAATTGTGGCTTTTGAAACTGATTTATTCTGTAGTCTAATCCAATCTACAAAGGACAAGGTGCCTAAATATTTCTCTTGAATTACTTCCTGCCATAATCCTTTGTCGATTATCAATCTCCATAAACTTTTTGTTGCTAAAGCTTTTCCAAAATTATGTATATTCTTGAGGCCCCATCCTCCATCTGATTTTGGTTTAGCTATTCTGTTCCATTTAACTAGTGCCATTGCATCCTTCTATTTGTTCCCTGACCAAAGAAATTGGAAACACTTCTTCCTTATTTTCTCTACTATTGTGATGGGAATGTAAGCCAGGGAGTGCTAGTAGACTAGGGTGGCTTCCAAGACTGATTTCACCAATGTAAGGTGACCCCCCAATGATAGCCACCTAGTGCACCAAGTGGTGATCCTCTTCTCTATTTTGGTGTATAACCAGATCCAATCCTAGTACCCATAGTCATTAGGTTTCAGATGAAAGCCTAAATATTTTATCCCTTTATCAAAGTCTACTTGCTTGAAACCAAAAATTCTCATTATTGCTTCTATTTGCCCTAGCTGAAACCTATTGAAGGCTATTTCTATTTTTTGTAGATTTATTTCCATTCATGTAGCCATACAATATAGGTCCAACACTTCTTTATACTTTGAGGCTTCCTTCAATGTCCCATTTCCAAAAAGTAAAACATCATCTACAAAGAGCAAATGGGTTACCTTCAAAGAGTTACCAATTTTGATACCCTTGATCATTTCCTATCTTTTTTGTTCCCTGATCAGTCTACTCAAACCTTCTGCTACCAAAATAAAAAGGAGAGGAGAAAGAGGACACCCTTGTCTCAAACCTCTGGAAGCCTTGAAAAAACTGGAAGTTGAGCCATTGATAAGTACAACAAAAGAGGTTGAATTGATACATCCCATCACCCAATTCACAAAGGGAATGCTACATCCAATTTGAATTAGGCTCAACCTGATATATAACCAATTTACTTTATCAAAAGCTTTTGCTAGATCCAATTTTATTACCATTGCTTGTTGCTTCCTTGTCTTTATTGAATGTAGTCCTTCTTGGGCTACCCCTATTGCTTCATGAATCTGCCTTTTACTTAAAAACCCAAACTATTCTGAAAAATTATCTGAGAAGATCCCTTTAATTCTATTAGCTATAATCTTTGAGATGATTTTGTAGAGGGTATTACATAAAGAGATAGGTCTATAATCCCCAAAAGATTTTGGATTGTCTTTTTTGGAATCAAAGCCAAGAAAGTGGAGTTTATGGATCCTAGCAATTGTCCCTTAATCCTTGATTCTTCTACCACTTTTAAAAGATCCTCCTCCAACAATTCATAAAAATCCAAATAAAAATCAATTGTCCATCCATCTAGACCTAGACTTTTCCCTTTTTGGAATGATTTGACTACTGAATGTAACTCCTTGGTGATTTCTGAGAACAAAGCTTCTTTTTGTTCCTCATTGACCATCTTGGGCAAATTTAGAACTAGTTTGATTGTCTCTGCTATATTTGCTCTGTTTGGATCTTTATACAAGTCTTTGAAGTAATTTACTGCTAATGGTGCCAACT
The DNA here is from genome assembly GCA_028583015.1 of Wollemia nobilis. Taxonomy (NCBI): domain Eukaryota; kingdom Viridiplantae; phylum Streptophyta; class Pinopsida; order Araucariales; family Araucariaceae; genus Wollemia; species Wollemia nobilis. Next base: position 12,045,863 of record JAQPPZ010016890.1, read on the forward strand.
CTTGGAATCTTCTCAAAGTGTTTCCATTCTCCTATTTCATTTCCCAAATTGTGTTTGTATATTTCCTTTGTTTTGCATAATTTTGAAAAAAATTTGTATTTTCATCCCCCTGTTCTAGCCATAAAGCCCTGCTTTTCATTCTCCATTTTGCCTCCTCCCATTCTAACAATTCTCTCTTCTTTTTTCCAATTCTTTGACTTGCATGATTTCATTTTCTGAAAAAACTTCGTTACCTCTAGTACTGTAAAGTTGATTTAGAGAAGATTCAATTTCAGTAAGTCTTGCCTCTGCTTCCCAATATTTTGCTTTGGCCCAACCTAATGTGACTGATTTTATTCTCCTAAGATTACTAGTGAACTGAAACATGGTTGTCTCTTCTGAGGTTGGGTCATAATGCCTCCATTTTGTTCTTACTAAGTTTTAAAATTCTTCATCCCTCAACCAAATGGGATTGAATTTGAAAGGGCCTGGTGGTTTATCCTCATCCTTTTCTAGCTATAAAAGGATTGGAGAATGATCTGATCCTCCCCCTTGATCTATCCAAGTTCTCATCTTATCAGAGAAAGCTAAGAGCTTCTCTGAAACTAGAAATCTATCCAATATTTTAGATATCCCATGACTTCTAGATTGATTGTTCCTCCATGTAGGAGCAAGCTTTGTTGGTTCTATATCACATAGTCCAACACTCTAAATTTTGTGAAGGAAAAAATCAGCTAGTGGGTCCATTTTGGCCTCTTCTCCCCATATTTCACTTCTTTTTGTAACAAAGTTTAAATCCCCTCCCACCACTAAATTCTCCTTTTTTAGAAGATCTTGGCCAAAAAATTCCTCCTAGAAAACCTGCCTATCTCTATATGGACCATACATATTTACTATAGTTATAGTTTTCCCTAACTCCTTGGAGTGGAATTCTGATACTACTCCTGCTTCTATGAAGAAGTTATCAATCAATTGGCAAGAATATTTCCATCCCAAGATAATTCCCCTGATTTTCCATTTGAGTCTATCCCAATAAACTTCCAACTTGGTAGGAGTGAATTAAGAATAGATGTTGCCTTTCCACCCAAAATCAAGATAATATCAGGCTTTTGAAGTTTAATAAGTCTTTTTAGGGCTATCTTTTTGTGAGGAGCCCCCAATCCTCTAATATTCAAAGATATTATAATCATGGATTACCTAACTCAAGGGGTTGTCCTGCTCTAAGTACCCCATAAATAGATCTTTGTTTACCAGAAATAATTTCTTTCTCAGCTCTTTTTTGGGCTATTTTTAGATAGGAAATCCTACCTACTGAGGAACCTTGAGTTTGACTAGCTTCAAAGCTCAACCCCTTTTGAATTTTCCCAAAGCTCTTATCTGCTTTACCTTTTTTTTGATATCTTAAAGCATATCTTCCCATAGGAGGCAAAACTTTACATTGAGATGAGGGACTAGAGGGAGAGGAAATCCTACTGATGGGGGATTTCCTTAGTTTACTTCCTTTTCCTCTCTTTATTTTCTCCATGATCTCAGAGAGAGTCTACCCTCTTCCATCCCAAACTAAATCCTTACTTGATCCCTCTACCTGTCTATCCTCCATTATCTTCTTACTTTCCCCTGCTGAGGGAGAAACACTCTCTTCTATCCTTCTTCTCTCAAGACTATTCTCTATATGGTCCTCTTGAACCAATTTCAAGCCAGATTTGTATAGGGAAACAAATTTATTATTTGTATCATTCAAATCATCATGCAGAGATAATATTGGATTACCTGAATCTAGTCCTCCAGGCTCTTTGTCAAAAAATTGCAAAGCCTCCCTCTTCTCTTCTGCAGCTCCCATGAATATTTGTCTAGTTGCCTTCCATTTTCCGTTGATTGAGTGATGCCTGTGATTGTTCTTCTAGAGCTCCTGAGGTTGTTGCTTGTCCCTTATCTGCTTGAACTTCTGTTACTATTATCTTCTCTCTATTACTTGTACCAATGGGAGTTTCAACTTCTATCTGCTCCTTTCTATGTCTAGTGTGTAGACGATGATGAGGATTCCCCGAATCGAGGGAATGATAGTTAGTGGAAGGAAAAATGAAAATGGTTCCTAGAAGACTGGATCTTTGATGACATAACTCCAATGATGGCAGCATAGCTTAGATGACAGTGATTTGACGACGATCAGTATGTCGATCTAGCTTCAAACAACAACTCCATATGATGACATATTCATAACGGCATCCAACAAGACGACACCCAACATGATGACATCTATGATGACATCGCTCATGACGGTAGGATGACCTTGCACATGACGACAATCAACATGACGACTTGTACTGATGTCGGCAGTTGAGTTAGACGACGTCGGACTGGTATGTCAACAATCCAATGTTGACGCTTACTCTATTATAGTGTCAGCTACTGCAAGTCTGCTTGCTTTTCTGAAGGTGGCTTGGATCTGATCTCTGCCTAAGCGATTCTACTTGCAACACTTACAACATAGAGACAAGAATCTAACATAACACCAGCATTTGGAGACACAATTGGCACAAGTGAATGAGTTTGCATTATCAATGGAATCATGTACAATTACAGTCTGTGACTGCAACAATGCTATGCCCAGCCTTACGCTGTAATAGTCTGGCGTCTCTCCCTCGTACATGGACTTGCTTCTGAATGCAATGGATACAGATTGAATTGTAGGGGGTCTATTTATACCTTGGCCCTGGTAGTTATCAAAACCACTTCAGGGTGACATGACAAAAACTACCAAAACTGCCTATTCTAAACAGCCTTAATCAAAATAATAATTAACATAATTGTTAATCTTTTACAATGACGACTGCATTTGCATTTCGTCTGAATTTCCCAAACATTTCATTTAGACCACATTACATTTTATTTTGACCACATTTCCATTACATTTCATTTAGTGCAAAATGTGTAGACCTTTTTACAAACACTTTCACTTTTTCTTAGTGTTGTTGTCTACATCTATCCTCCCCTTTACATTAGTCGATGTCCTCAACGACTTCCTACGTTGTTCTGTTGGGGTTTCTGCCTCTTTTGGTTCTGATGCATGCAAACTTTCTAATTCTTGAACACGGAGCTTGTAGGCTTCTCGTTCATCTCGTAGCTTCTTGGCATAGCTATAGTACTTGGCCCATTCCACCCCATAGGCATTGGCTTTATCCTCCATTACTTGCAATTGCTGCAAGATCTCTTCTTCTCGTTTGACAAAAAATTCTTTCATTTTCTGTTGTGTCAGAGTTGGGAATGTTGGTTTCTTTTGCTCCAACTCGTTCTTCAGTGTTGCTTCTCGTTGTTGTGTCTGAGCCAATTCCTTAAGCAATGCTTCCTCCTTCTGCTTTGTCTGTTCAAGCTCCTTCAACAAAGCTTCTTCGTGTTGATTTTTTTGGGCCACTAATTTTGCTTCTTGTTGCTGCAATAGTGTATTTGCCGATTGTTGTTGCAACAATTTAGCTTCCATTTCCACAATGATCTTCTCCCTGTCCTTGACTTGCTCATTAAGATTATGCAGTTCTTTTTGAGTTGCCTGAATTTGCTTCATGGTTTCATTCAACTGAGCAATGTCATCATTCACCTGTTGTTCGGCTTTCTGCAACTTTTCCTCTGATTCATGCAATTTGCCTTCAGTCTCTTGCAACTTCTGCACAAGGTTTTGTTTCACCAAGTGTAGTTGCTTAATCCCTTCAGCTAGCCAGTATATCAAATGTGCCACAAAATTCATATGGCCATACATCGGAAATAACTCCGGTACTAGTTCTACCTGTTGCCTTCTTCCCTCAATGCTTGCAGAAGATGCATGATTCCCATGACCCAATATGTAAACTTGAGCAGGCTCTAGGTATAGTGTCGGTGTTCCTTGTGGCAGTTTTTCTACCCCTTCCATGGTCTTAATGCTTTCCATTGGCAATTCCCATGGCTGTTCTTGATAAATGCTGGAAATGTCGGACCGCTATTTCCCTTTTCCAGCCCACTACACCAATTTATCAAGTTCTTCTACCATCAACTGCCATTGTTTCCATTGTCCGACACAACCTACTTCAAACTCCAGTCGTATCCTATCCATGACTTGGGTCAGCTTAGTAAAACAAGCGACAACTTGTTGATTGATGCGTGCCCCAAGTTTTGGTGGATCTTGAAAATTAGGAACTTCAATCATTACATGCTCATTCAAGCCATCATCTTCTTCTTCAATTTCTTCTTCTTCTGAAATTGTCTCCTTCCCTTTGCTTGAAAGATCAATTTGTTTCTTTGTCGCTTTTCCTTCCGTGATCACCTATTGTTCCAACGACGGATGTGGCTGGCTACTTTCTCCTATAGCTGGTACCGACTTCCCAAAAGGCATTTTTTGTTGTGGATCACCTTCCTGCTTGGCTAGCAATTCTTTTTGCTCAAAGTTTTTCCCTTCAGCTACTGTTATGGGGTTCAATCGAGTTCCTAACGGCTGACCTAGTGCTTCCCATTTTTATTGGTGTTGGTTCTTCCCTCTTCTTCTCATGTTCTTCCCCCTTTTCCTTGCCAAGTTCTACTATTTGTCTAGTCTCTTCCGCCTCTATAACAGCAAGCATTTCCTCAAATGAACGAGCTCGTAATGCTTGTGTAACTGAGGTCTTCTCATACTAAAAATCCGAGGTTATGATTGGTGATGACAAGGGATCAATATACTATGCTTTAGCCAAAAAATTTATAGGTCCAATGTGTATAGCGCTACTTCTTCCTTCCAGTGGGGCTATGTTAAGAGGTTTCAGAATTTCGAAATCCTCTTCTTGTATCCTTCCAAACCATGTTTCTAGTGGTATATTTTGTGCTTGCTCCAATGTCTGCTGTATGTCACGCACCACAACCTGACTTTTTGCAATCTTTTCAGCTGTTATCTTCTGAACGGATCCTGGCGATGGTGATCGTGACGGTACTGGTGGTATGAACTTCCTCCTCTTTTTCACTGGTGGTGCAACTTCCTCCTCTGATTCCTCCATGGGCTCTTCTAAGAGTGAGGCTTTGTTGAATTGTTGTTTCACTCTTTGCTTCTTTTTCGGAGTGTTCTTCTTTTGTTGAGGTTTTGCATCCATCCACCTCAGTATTGTTGGTGCTAACTCAGGTAATGCTTTGGGAGGATCCAGTTCGGTAATTTCCACGCCTTTCCTATATGCAACATCCAAAACCAACCCTATAGCGTGCAAGACCATCGAAAAATTCTTTGCGATATGCATAAAAAATTTATGAATACATGTCACTAGATAAGTTGCCTAGTCATAGGCTACGCCATTCTTAATACTTTGTAGGTAGGGTATCAACCAAATAGGCAATTCCAAGGCTTGTTGCTCCCTAGACAGTCTTGCCATCAATACATTCATGATACATTGTAATCCTATATCCTTCAGTTGGTTTGGTTTCACCCCACGGCTTCCATGTGACATCAATGTCTCAATTTCTTCCTTCTTCAACTCCGTGACACTCTAAATTAATTGTCGGCTTCTCTTGGAATCTACCCCTTCTTTCACCACTGGTTGTCCTCCTTTTGGCAACCCAAATGTCCTTCTGAAGCTTTCGGCTGAAAAGACAATGGTTAGGCTTCTTTCTCCTACTTGCACCATATTGGCATGTTTTGTAGGGTCGTATGTTTGCAACATTTGCAACAGATACTCCTTGTAAAATTCTTTGTCAAAGTTAGGGACCTGCAGTATGAAGTGTACGCCTGCATCTTTTATCTTCTGTCTAAGCGTATTTTCTGGTGGTGTTTGCTCCCACCACTGCCTGCAATAATCCCCGGTGGCATGAATCCAGGTGATATCCTTGAGAGGTATATGCTCTCGTTCGGGCTGTCGAATTTCCTTTTCTTTTGGTTTCGAAACAACTATTTGCGAACGTACTTATTTCTCTTGAGTCTGCCCTTGCTCAGGATCATGTTCCCATTCGTGTGCTCCTCCACTAGCGCGGGAATGCTCCTAGTGATGTCGGAGTCGTTTTTCAAACACTGACTCCGGTGGTACTTCCCGTCTCGATTCTTCATGTGATTTTTCCTTTCCAAATTGTTCTAATATGTTAATCTGGTATGAATTTGATGACTTCTACTCATCTTGTTTCTACTTGCTTATGACTGTCTTCCTCCAAAAACAATGACGACAACCTCCAACTTTTGCAATGTGACGGTGGCGATGCCTATGACTGAGATGATAGTCCTCTATTTGACTATTGTGACAGTCGCTCCTTTCTATCGACTTGCCTAACAACCCTCTTTTCCTGTTGACTTGCCTGACGACCCTCCTTTCCTGTCAACTTGTGACGACACTCCTTCCAGTCGACTTGCCTAATGACCCTTCGTTCCCTACCGACTTTGTGACAACAATCTATTTTTGCCGACCTGTGACGACACACTGCTTCTACCGACTATATGATGACAATTTGCCTCTGCTGCCGACTTGAGACAACGATCTCTTGATTGTGGCAACAATTTGTTAATTGCTAACGGTTTTGGTGGCAATCTTCTGTCGACCAGGGTGATGACGGTAGCTCCTAACTTCTCACAATTGTAGACCTCTTGCAATGACAACACTGCTCGTCTTACAACGGCCTCCTGCAAGCCGTACTACTTCATCCCCTAACGACAATTCTTCGGCCTCTAGCTTCTGTCGGTATTGGCTACACTTGTCAACTGGTTTGGCTGATTATGAATGTGTTAGTAGAATTACCTTCTATTGCATGGATGATTGTTGTAATTCTCACAAGTCCCTAGTGTTTGCCGGTTTCATTTTTAACTTATGGCATCCTTCGTTTGGTGTGGTAATTTGCTGATGTACAAGCATTTCTACCAACTAAGTCTTCAAGCTCTTGCACTGGATACTTCACGAATGCTTCAGTCTTCAGCTTCTCTTGCTTGCATTGTGTGTTCTACTCCTTGGCCATCCCTATTTATAGTCGTCGCTTGTTTCCATTGTCACCCATGCAAACCATTAGTTAACTACCACTGCGTTTTCAAACTACCGCATGCTTGCCACCTTGCATGCATCTGTTGTCTTTTTCTTAGTTTTGTCTTTTCTTATTTACACAATATACAATGTGGGTCCCTGCCATGTGTCATCGGCGTCGTGTGAATCACATGGCTATGCCAATGCGATCTTCCAACGTTTATACCGACAGTGCTTCCTCCTGTCTATGACGATGGCTTCCCTCACTCGTTGAATCATTGTCGGCATGCATCAATTTCATCTGTTGTTTGTTTCGATGATTCCCTCAACTTTGGGGTGTTCCTAACTGTTGTTATGCCTGTCAATCATTTCCAATTCTCCTGATTATGTGCCAATCCGCCCTTTCTTCCTCTTGCTGAAGGCATGCCATCTCTCCAACATGTGGGTTTCTTTCCTCTTTCTTACTTCGTCCGAATTTTGGCTACAGACAATTGTTGGCCCTTCTCAAAGACTGACGACCATCCCTTCTACCGTCATCCTGATGGATATTCCTCTTGTTGTCATCATGACGGACTGCTATCCTGTTGTCCTCATGTCAGCTACCTAATCTGTTATCATCCTGATGGCTGACTGTCTAGCCGTCATCCTAACAACTGCCTACTTTGTCGTCATCCTAATGATGGACTGCCATGTCGTCATCCTGATGGCTGCCTATTTTGTTTGCAGTTTGTCATCCTCTTCTCTGATTGCTATCATGCCTCCTTATTTCCAATTCTCCTTGGCATGTCGGACTTGGAACTAGAGTTCTTGGCGGTACTTGGCTTCTATTCTAGAATCCTTGTCTCCCCTAAAACCTTTCCAAACGTCCTCCCCTTATTTTCGACTGAATCTCCCTTGTGTGGGACTGTCGGACTCTCAACTGTTCAGGATTCATCCGGTTCCTCAGTCGTTCAAGACGACTTCTTTGGTTTCCACGGGTTCCACGAGGTGGTCCTGATGGGCCATCCTCATGAACTCGTGGGTGTTGGTTGTTTTATATTGAATCTACGAATAGTCCTTATGGTCTATTTTGCTGATCAGTCGACCTATGGGTAGCAAGAAGGGAATTTCTCCCCCTCGAGCTACTAGGAAGGAGATCAACCGGACTCCCCCCTTGGTCAAGTATACTTGGGTTACCAAGAAGACTTGTCGATCCCCTTGGATTGCTCAAGTTACCTCCATTCCTTGCTTGATCAAGTAATTCTGCTCTTGTTGGTTGCCCCTCACGGTTTTGAGTTCCTGGTGACAATTGTCTTAGAGTTCTCAACCTTCGATCTACTCGCAAGCTCGCAGCAATTGTCTACGCTATCTTGCTTCTTCAAATTGTCTCTGTGGTTCACAATATGCCAGTTCTCGATACTAAATTGAGAAATCAAAGTCAGTGTTGGAGTCATTTCCTTTGCCTGTTGTATACATAGGCCATCTGGATGTTTCCTACTCATCTTTGTAACCTTCTTCTCTTCTCTGCCTTCTCAATTGTTTGGCTGCAATTCGATATTCTTGTACCTTTGGCCTTCCTTGTGGTCCTCTTATTAGTTCATTGTCACTCCTTGAGCTATTCTCTCTTCTTTCATCCTCCTGCTCCTGGGGAATTAGTGGTTCATTATTTTTGGCTTCTCGAACCATTTCAAGGAATCGTACCCCCACTTGTTGACTTCGATCCTCGTCCCTTTGCCTTCTTGCATGATTGGGACTTGGATATGGGGTATTAGGGTCTCTAGGAAGATTTTCATCGCTACTTGAATCTTCAATCCATCCTCCATTTCTGGGTTGTTATGGCACTTCCCTAATATCTCTCCATAGAATTGCAGCAGTTTGTTCTCTGCTTACTCGATTTTCTATGGAATCAACAAGGCCTTGTTGTGGTCTATCCTCAATTCTTCTTTGTGGTTCGAATATCTCATCTTGCCCCTGTCTTTGAGGATTTGGTGGCATCATGTTTCTATGCCTTTTGGACCTTCTCGTCAATGGGGAAGTAGTACTAGTAGTACTTTCAGTGTTCAATTGAATTCTTAGTGTTTCTGAAGATGAACTGCTGGAACTTAAGGAGAAAAGGCTACTTTTTGATGGTGCTACTTCATTGCCATTGGCGCTTCCCCTTAACTCTTTTTTGTCTTTCTAGTCTTTGTTCGAATTCATCTAGCTTTGCTTGTCTTAATTCTTCCCTTTCATTTATACGTTGCATCGTTTCATCCAATTCGTGAACCACTTGCTCTCTTAATCGTGTATTATACATCCTCAGGGTCTCATACTCTTCTTGTAATTGATGTGTTTCCCTGATCATTTGTTGCAGAATCCTTGATTCTTCATTTTGAGTTCCATCCCTTGTTTCTCTTGCACCAGATTCTCTTTCTTGCAATGCAACATTAGTGAGGGTTTGAAGTCTGTCTCTTCATTATTCGAAAATCTAACATGAACTTGTAATCTTCTACGCTCCATTGGTTGAGGTTCCAATTCTCTTTGTTCAATTATAGGTTCTCTTTCTATTCCAAATAGCCACTCCAGGTTCATTTGTTCATCTTCCCGAGTATTATGATCAACGATTCTACTGGGCTCTCCTCGTTCATAAAACCGCATTCCTGGTTGTGGTACTTTTGTTGTTCTCCCAGAAGTTTCTCCTTGTGATGACTCTAAGTTAATCACATTTACATGTGCCTTTGCCTTATACACCTTTAACTTAGAACCATTCATTGTTTCGGGGCAGATTGTACCATCCAATTTCTTGAGTCAAATAGCCCCATTGTCCAATACTTCCTCTACTTGGAAGGGTCCAAGCCACAAGGTCTTCAATTTACTTGGCTTGATTTCTCTTTTCCCATTAAACTTAAGCACTAAATCTCGTCTTCAAGTCCATCTTTCATAAGTGCTTATCATGCCAAAATTTCCTTCATTGTTGGGCAATCTCCATTGCCCACTGGGCCATAACCCTTTTCTCTTCCAGTTGTACTAGTGTTGTGAGCCTTTCTTCTATGAAACCTACCACCCAGGCCCAGGTGTGTAAGGGGTATGCAGCCCTATCTTTGCTAAAGAGGAATTGCTTCAAAGCACATTTTCAGGATATACCTGTGAAGATGAGGATCTTTGATGCCTTGGTCAAGCCAACTATTACTTATGGGTCAGTGGTTTGGGGTCCTAGTCTTGGCCCGATTGAGTGGTCACGGGTTGAACGAGTCCAGACACTCTTTCTGCAATGATTCATTCATTGCAAGGGTACAGTCCCCCGCTCTGTTATTCTGGAAGATTTTGGAGCTTCTCCTCTCCAGCTTGATATTATCTTCTTGATTATCAGTTATCTTCACAGGATTCGTACGTTAGGAGATACCCTTGCGGGTTGCAAGTGGTACCTTTAACTCGCCCTTTTCTCAATGGAACTCTCTCCAGTTCTCGAGGAGGCCGGAGGAGCTGGTATTTTCAAGTTTCTGCCCTCCTGGCCAACATTCAAATACGGATGGACTGGCTCCCCTCTTATTCTTTGGGTGTTCTCCCCCCTAATCGACTTAGTAAGGAGAAGGTGCTCCACGAGATTCAGAAGGATGTTAGTCTCTAGTACACCAGATGCACATGGATCTCTCCTGTTACCCCTCTTTCCCCCAAGCTATCTTTCTACCATGAGCACTTCCTATAGATACAGGAGGGCAGAATAGTTCCTCGACAATACCTTCAGCAACACAATGCATAGTCTTCGGATCACTATTGGGCAACTCAGGGTGTGTTCTCACCAACTCTGGATTGAGTTAGACCACCATCTTCCGACGAAGGAGCAAATTTGCTTGTTTTGCTCATTGGGTGAAGTTGAAACCCTTCATCACTTTATCTTTTGTTTTCCCATTTACTATGAGATTTGGGGTTAGATTCCACTGCCTTTTCAGGGACAACTCTCGATCTGTTTCTATCTTCAGATACCCGGACCAATGATGTCTCGTACTCTTTCTTAGGGAGATAACTCAGCTTCGACGACATAAAAGTTCTCCTCCAGATGGATCTCACCCTCCTCAACATCGACTTATCACATCATACTTCACCCGCTCCGACGGCTCGGGTGACTCCAGACAGAAACGCCCCACATATTCCAGTTCAGACGGGAGTAGGGTCAATAGACAGCGCACCCACAACTTGTCGAGGTTCCGATGGACAAAGACATATCAGGGACTTCTTCAACTGCGATACTTTGGCCTCAACTATTAGGAGAGATTAGTTTTTGAGGGGTTCATGGAGCTTGCCCCTCTTGGGTCGCTCCCTCCCCCCTCCTCTCTCTCCATTCTTCTTGGCGTGTACTCCTCTCTTTCGGACTGCAACCCTCCCCTCCTCTGCTCTCCCTTTTTTTTCTCCTTTTCTCTTTGGTCCGGTATCGGGTTTTGTCTTGTTTTTATCTTAGCTCTTTTCTTTGTTGGGCTTTTTAGCCCGCTAGCTGGCAGTCATTATTGTCCTTCTTATAGTCTCTTGGGTCTTATTTTGGCCCATCGAGGACATAAATAATATTTCATTTCATTTCATTTCTAGGCTTTTGTTGTCATTCAGGCAGTTTTCTATTGCTACCCACAAACTAGGTACTAGGAATTCAATTGGCACTACTACCTCCTACCCATACATTAACTGGAAGGGTGTATGGTTTGTTGTTGGCTTGAAGTTTTTGTATGCCCACAAGACTGTTGGTAATCATTCCTCCCAATTAGCACCTTCCACACCACATGTTTTGTACATTATGGAAACTAGGACCTTATTTGTTGCCTCTACCAATCCATTCACTCTAGGATAGTACAGACTGGATAGAGAATGGAAGATCGCAAATTCCATAGTCAGGTTCTGAATGATTTCATTGATGAAATGATCTCCCCTATCACTTGTCAACTGCAGGGGAATCCCAAACCTTGCGATAAATTGTTCATATAAAAAGCGAGGAGTTCTTCTTGTAGAGTTATCTGGTAGAGCCCTTGCTTCTACCCATTTCGTCCTCCATGACACACCTTCTCAAAATGTGGTTCTCTCCCATATTGTACAACAAGCGTGCAATCAGTGAAAATGGTGTCGTTTTTTTAATAATCTTCATTTTCCAGTTGTCATCATTTCTTTTGGCAGCTCTCCTATAGATAGATATTCCCTTGTGTTTATACCATATTGGTACCGCACTTATCATGAACAATTGTGAGTTTTGGAATTCGTCTTGTATACCTCCTTGTGCAGGTTCTCTAGAGTGAATCCTTGAAAGTTGATTAGCTATTACATGTTTCTTCTTTGGTCTTACTACCACTCTGTAATGTCCCCATTCTTGGTCACTTTAGCACTGTGATTGACCCTGGCTCTCTTGGAGTCGGTCAAACGTGTCAGAGGGAATTTCTGATGATGGCATTGAGCTCAAGTGGTCTAGAGGACCCCGATGACACTTTTCGAGGTTGTACCCAGCTTCTAGTTTGTTCTCCAATATTATTGGAGAGAGCGTCTATTTATAGTAAGTCACACAGTCAGGTCCGTTCATCATTATTCATCATTGGTATCACTCTTGTGCAGTCGGTTTTCGATTTCGATGCTTTCCGACCATTTTCGTAATTTGGGTGTTAATACGAGCTATATTTAATTATTTTCTTCTAAGGTTGCCAATTTAATTAAATAATTTAATGGGCACCTAAGTGTTATAGCTCGTTGGAAAGGGAATTAAAAGTTTTAAATCATAGAGGCTTTATTTTGGAGCCTTGCACATCAGATATCTATATTTTAATTAAAAAGGGGCTTTTTGAAGCAAAAAGGAGTTTTAATTATAAAGTGACTTTATAACTAAACTTTATGTTTTATCCCACATTGAGCCCACAGGAGGAAACTTCTCAATGAGGAGTCTATTTATTGATTGCTTGCTCTCATATTGGTATGCTTGGATATATTTTATTTTGGCTTCTCTTGGAGAGAAAACTTGCAGGGCATTTTGCAAGGGTTTGAGCTTGTTTGGAGACGAAATCCTCCGACAGGAACATCATCTTCGGGATTGGAAGACATCCTTAGGGTGATCCAGAGCATTTCCATCACGGGGAATGTATTGTGCTTAAATTTGAGGAGATTTCAGAGGATTTTCAGATAGGGTTTCAGGGCAGATTTCGGACATTTCTTGCTGGCCATAATTTCCTCTAGCCTGGTCGTACCATATCTTGCCTGGCATTGAAGGTGGTTTTTAATATTCGGAGTTTGGGTGCCAATTAATGATTATAATTGAGGCGTATAAGGATTGGAAGCTTTCCTTTGCATTGATATTGTAAAAATACATCTTTATTTGTTGCTGGGAAAGAAATACATATATTCTTGTGTTGTTGTTCAACTATAAAGTCGCCATTTTCAGTCTTGTACAACTTTCGGGTATTTTGATACTTTCCAAAGTCCTTTAAAGGGTTTATAGTTTTATATTATCTAAATTCCAAGTTTCATTGATTCCCGCCAAGTAGTTTGCTAGATATTATTTGTTCAAGTTAGCAGTTTAACTTTTTCCTGCATCATTCTGTACTTAAATAAAAAATACAAAAAAAATCAGAACATTGCACAAAAATCGAAAACCTTGCAAATTTCCAAAATAACAAAACAAGGCAAAAATTTCTTATCTCAGCTTGGGTGGGATATTAGACACTCGAAACATGAATTCTTGTAATGTGATGAGCCACCAGCTCACCCGTCCATATATTGTCAGTTTGTTGATTAAATATAGCAATGCCTAATGGTCTATGTAGAAGGCAAATGGGTTGGCTAGAAGATAGTATCGAAACTTTTGTACTGCATAGACCATTCCTAATGCTTCTCATTTTGTGGTGTTATAGTTCTTCTCTGCCCTAGACAACAACCGACTTGCAAAGTAGATGGGCTGATCCAACCCAAACTACCCCTCCTGCGCTAAGGCACATCCAATCGCAAAGTTTAATGCATCAACATGAGCATGAAATTCTTTTTCCCAGTCTGGATATACCAAATGTGCCTTGAGTCCTTCAAAAACCTCCTAGTGTTCCTCTGCCCACTTAAAAGGAACATTTTTACATGTAAGAGCATCTAGTGGTTAGGCAATATGTTCATAGTTTATGATGAACCTTGTATAGGATCCCACTGTTGCTAAGAAGGTTTTCACAATACTCACATCATGACGTTCTTCCATTGGCAATATCATGCGTCTTTTTTTCTGGATCCGGCTTCAGGCCTTCCTGACAGACAATATGTCCCAATAACTTCCCGTAAGGCACCAACAATACACATTTTCTTGGGTTTAGTGCTATTTGAGCTTTTTGGCACAAACCCATACATTCATCCAATGCCTTTAAATGCTCAATTGTTCTGCCATATAGGGACCAATCATCCAAAAAAGCTTTGAAGTTCCCTATGGGCATTTTTTCAAAGATGTATAAGATGATCCTCTAGAAGGTAGCAGGTGTGTTACATAATCCAAATGGCATTCGATTGTATGCGTATATGCCATTTTCTACTATGAAGGTAGTTTTCAACTTATCCTCCGCAATATTGATCTAATTATAACTTGAAAATCCATCCAAAAATGAATAGATTTTGTGCCTAGCTACCTCTTCCAATATGGAGTCTATGAATGGGATCAAAAATGAGTATTTTATAGTTATGGCATTCAAGCTTCGAAAATATACACAAATCCGGATTTTGTTCACCTCTCTTTTTAAGGTGATCACTATTGGTGACACCCATTTGCTTGTCGTAACTTTGAAAATGATGCCAGCCTCCAACATTTTGTCGATTTCGGCATTCACCAAAGTTGCGTACTTTGGGTTCATCCTGTATGGTCGTCTCCTTACCGGTTGTGCACCCTCGATCAAAGGAATCTTGTGTATGCACAGTTCTGGTGGTATCCTCTTCAAGTCCTTATAAGTCCATGCAAACACATCCTTGTACTTCATAAAGATTTTAAAAGCTATTGCTTTTAATACATGATCCCAATTATCTCCACATTTGATCATCTTTGCTTTGCCATCCTTGCCAAGGTTTACCAGCACCATCCTTGGTCCTTCATATTTCACTAAATCTAGTTCTTCTATCACCTTAAGTACATCAATGGGATGAGTTGGTTTATCTTCAATAACCGTGTTACCCATAGTGTATTCTAGGAAGTTATTTGAAAATGTCCACTTTTCATTTTCTTGGTCTTTCCTTATTGTTGATCTTTTTTGACTGCTCTACCCTTTTTCCGGTTCCTTCTCTTCATCTTGGTTTTCATCTTTTGTGTGGATGCATAAGCACTGTGGTGTGAATACTTCATAATCTTCCATTTTCCAATGAAGTAGTCCTTTATCGTCGTTTCGTTCATCTTTTGTACAATCCTCCAACTGCAATATCCCTTCTTCGTCAAGTTCATATCCTATTTCATCATCTAATGATGAACTTCTTGATTCATCTGAGATTGCAATATCCTGACTTATAGATTGATTTTTGAGATTTATCATGTACTTATGCTGCCCTTTCTTGAATGTAAGGTGCTCTTTCTCCCAATTATGATTTACTTTTGCCATCCATAGCCATCCACGTCCGAGCAATGCATCATAAGCAAGTTTTTGCATTGCTATTATCATGAAATCCAAGGTAAAGTCTTGTTTTGCTATACATACCTTTTGATTTTTCAGTATGCCTTTCGTTTCTATTATGTATTGATCAGCTCCATACACTTGAAATTTGGAGATCGTAATGATGGAGCCCCAATGCTTTTCCATGTCTTCTCCAACATTACATTGACGCTTAACCCTCCATCTCGGATTACCTAGGTTAGCTTATGAATAATGATCCAATATCTCCATATGGACCAAATATGGTCAATCATCAATATTGTAGGGTCAATAAATTGCTCTTGCTTGATGTTGGGAACTTTTCATACTTCCACTTTCTTGGTCTTCATCATTTCGCCTACTGTGGCATATAGTTATGGTAGTGCACCAAGCAGATTAGACACTTTTACTTCCATTGTCATACTTAATATTTGTGTTGCCAAATGTTCTATTAACAACTGTTTGCTCAACATTACCTCAGGCTTTTTCAAGGCTTTTTCTTGGAGCAATTTCCCTTGCTTGTCCTTCTCAAGCTCCTCCTTCACCATATCATGGGCTTCTTGCCATCACTCCTTTCTTTGGAAGGATTCGGGTACTACTCCATCTTTCGAGCTTGAGATCTTGTTACTGCTAGTACTTGCTTTTCATTTCCTTGATCGTCACTCACTTCCTCAATGTCAATTAAGTTTACATTATGCGTTCCACTGGCACTTGCTTTGTTTGGCAATTTGCTTCCTTATGGTTACCTGGTCCACACCATCTACACATGTGAGTGGTATTGTTTCCATTTGAATTCCCTCCAATCTGTGGTTTGGGGTAGCTTTTTGCAAAATGTCCCCATTCTTGGCAATTCCAGCATTGTATGATTGGTCTTCCATCTGAATCATACTGCAGTCGACTTTGACCTCCTTGCCTTCCTCGACGATTATTTCTATATCCGCCACTCGTTGCACCTTGTCCATTTCTTGAAGTATTCATTTGTTTGTCTTGTTGTTCTGTCATGGTCTGGTGCCTTGCTCCCTTCAAGTTAAATGGACAATCTGAGACTGGATGTCCTACTATATTGCATATATTGCAATATGCATTTTTGGAGCAATTGACATTTGTGTCCTTTCGACTTATAGTATGAGCACCAAATGTCCTTTTGATCCTTCTATGCTTCCCCTTTCACTTCTTTCATTATTTTGTCGAACTCCTTCCTGAAGGAATAGATAGCATTTTGTACCTTATCATCGGTGTTGCTATCTGATTCTTCATTTCTAGGATGCCCCACAATTTCGGTCACTATTTTCCTTGCTTTGCTCTCGAAGTTTTTTGCTTTCTCCAGGGCTTCTGTATATGTGGAAGATGGTACAACCTTCATCTTCTTCCTATATTTAGGTAGTAGCCCGTCGATAAACCATATTTTTACTAATCCATTGGCTGGTGGCATCTACATTTTATCAGCTAGTTGTTTTAATCTTTTATTATAGTTTTTGACATCTTCCTCCGAATTTTGCTTTGTAGCATAAATTTTCGTTATGATTTCAGTGTCGTCTTGTAACGGTTGGAATTCATTTATAAATTCTTATTGCATAGCATCCCATTGTCCAAAGGGTTGCAATCTTTCTCTCTTCAAGTACCAATCAATTGCCATTCCTCATAGTGTAGCAAGAAACAATTGCAACCATTCAACAAGTTGTGTTACTCCATTTGCTTTCCATATGGTGGTGCAAGTACCAATATGTCTTTTTGGATCTTCTTTTCCCTCTCTAGTAAAGGGTGGGCATTTCTGCTTGCCCGCTCTATTTGTGACATTTGCCATTAGGTCCCGTTCAACCTCTTCATCACTTGATGATGGTTCTTGTGGAATTCTATCCCACTCTCTTTTGATCGTTGGTGGCTCGACCTCTTGTTCTTGCTTTGGTGCCTCTCTTCCAAATAGTCTTTGTCCTAGTTCTCGTGTGTCAATGCTTCGCAACCTTCTTCGTGAATAAACGATATGCAGTTATGGTCTTCCTTCCCAAGTGCCCACACGTGTTTGCTCTAGAGCCAAACTCTTGTCTTCCGCACCCATTGGAAAACTCCTCTCTATTGGCTCAGGTGTTACCATCCGCTTTTCACTTGCTATGTTAGCCTCTCCCATTATGCGAATATTCTCCTCGACTATTTGATCTTGCACCTCATTCTCCGTTGTCAACAACAATGTTTGCCACCTTTCTCTTTCGGCTCTCGGACTCTCGTCATCCAAGGGATTCCACACCCTCTCCACTTTTGGTTGTGTAAATGTGTCTCTACTTTGTACTCCTTGATTAGCGAGTCTTACACTTCTCATCGGTTGCTCTACAATTTGTGTTTGATTTTGTCGTCATTGTCCTTGCAACCATGAATCTGTCATTTGTAAATTTTCCTAACCCTAGATGACTACTAGCCTATGATTCTAAATAAATCACAAGTGAATTTATTTAATCATGCAACAATCACACAAATGGCTGGAAAATGAACAAAATGAAAAACGGAAAACAAATATGCTACTGAACCTGTATATATTATATAATGGAGGAGATTATAGTTACAGCAGGACAACCTGCTCTCTTGTTGCCTTTGTGGCTAGCAAATCACTCTTCCTCCTGCACAATAGCCTTGCAGTTCTCCTCCAGCAATTTGTTCACCTTTTTTTTTGTATGTATAAAACACTCTTGACCTTCTCCTTTTATCCTTGAAAAAGGTAACCCTAAGATTAGATCTCATCTCATCATGAGATGTATGGTTAAAAATAGAAAATCACTTACGTGAATTTCAAAATAGAATCACTTAAGTGAATTACAAAATAGAATCACTTAAGTGAACTTAAAAATAGAAAATCACTTAAGTGAATTTCAAAATAGAATCACTTAAGTGAATTACAAAATAGAATCACTTAAGTGAACTTAAAAATAGAAAATCACTTAAGTGAATTTCAAAATAGAATTTGAAATGTCTCGAACCACTTCTAGCACATTCATACTGAAGCTTGTGCAAGAAGTTCCTACTCGAGCTACATTTCTCAACACTCCCTCTTAGTGAAGAAGGAATTTTGCACCAATCCAAGTTTGTCTCTGAATGCTTCAAACTTTCCTTTCACTAAGGGCTTGGTTAGAATATCAGCTACTTGCTAATCTGTGGGAATATACTAGAGCTTTACGGCTCCCTTCTGAATATTGTCTCTTATGAAATGATATTTGATGTTTATGTGTTTGGACTAGTCATGAAATATTGGATTCTCAGAGAGTTTAATACGACTCTGATTATCACAGTATGTCATCGTGGGATCCAACTCCTGATCAATCAATACTGTAAGCAGCTTGCGAAACCAGATGGCCTCACAACTACCAATACTGGTTGCCATGAATTCAGCCTATGTTGAGCTAAGTGCCACATAAGTCTGCTTCCTGTTGGACCAGGATATCATGCCTGATCCCAAGCTAAAGCAGCATCCTGAGGTGCTCTTCCTGTCTGCTACATTGCCTGATCCCAAGCTAAAGCAGCATCCTGAGGTGCTCTTCCTGTCTGCTACATTGCCTGCCCAATCTGAGTCTATATAACCTTGCAACCTCACTTCACCATCTCCAAGATATCTCAGCCCATACTCCACCGTGCCCCTCGAGTATCTGAGCACATGTTTTGCTGCTACCCAATGCTCCTACCTTGGCTCCACCATGAACTGACTCAAGGTGTTCAATGCAAAACTTATATCTGGTCTAGTGTTGACCAAATACATCAAGGATCCTATCAGTTGCCTGTACAACGTAGGGTCTACCACTTATGAATATGAAGTTGTCACCTTCTTCATATTAGTGATCATGGGTGTGGCCATAGGTTTGCAGTCCTCCATCCGAAACCTCTTCAGGATCTCAACTGCTACTTACCCTGCCCAAGGAATATCTCCCCTGGTCTCTGCCAAACCTCCAAACCCAAGAAGTAATGCATCATACCAATATCCATCTCAAACTCAACTGCCATATCTGCTTTGCACCCCTTGGCGAATCCCACACTCTGCAAGTATCCATCTATCTCGGTGCTTGTTTGAGTCCATATAAGGCTTTCTTCAGCCTACAAACATGGGACTCCTTACCATTTACCTCAAAGCCCTAACACTGCTTTATGTACACTTCTTCCTCAATTATCCCATTAAGGAAAGTTGTCTTTACATCCATTTGATGAATCCGCCATCCCATAGATGAAGCTAAAGACATATCTGCTCTAATGGAAGTGTATCTGCCAACTGGAGCAAAAGTCTCCTCATAGTCCATTCCCTCTTTCTGGGAGAACCCTCTCACCACAAACCTTGCCTTGAACTTCTTTATGTTGCCATCTGCAGCATGCTGAATTTTGTAGAGCCACCTAGAACTCACAACTGACTTCTCCTCCGGTCTTGGCACTATGTCCCAAACATCATTCTTCATGGTAGAGGTGTACACCTCCACCATGGCATCCTCCCAAACCTGCTGGTTTGTTGCCTCCTGAAAACTATAAGGCTCTGAATTTATGATGTTACTCATCAATGCCATGTAGCTTGAAAACTTCCTTGGAGGTCTGCTCTCCCTAATCATGTTGCTAGGAGCCTCAACATACTCTTGAGCATCCCTCAATGTCTGTGTAAGCCATCGAGGTCTCCTGATAGAACTGGAAGGCTATTGTCTCCACCTCCTCACCTGAAGGTTGTTGTCCTAAACTGGAAACCACTGGCCTTGGCTAAACCTTCGGATCTTCTTGCTCCTCATTCTCTATCACTGGAATAGGCTCATGCGACTTCTTGGATGCAACGTCCTCTTCAAACTTTACAACCCTACTCACTACTGTCTTCCTCTTCTCTATAATATAAACCCTATAAGCTTTTGAAGTCTCACTATATCCTATAAACTAACCTTCCTATTGGAGGGCTCCAACTTGGTCCTCTTCTCTACAGGAACATGGATATAAACTGGACATCCAAAGATGTGGAAACAACTCAACTCTGGTTTCACACCAGTGAATGCCTCCTCTGGTGTCTTGTCCTCCAAGATCCTGTGAGGACACATGTTTTGTATGTATACTGCTATGTTGCATGCTTCTTCCCAAAGAAACATCGACAACCCTTGGTCATGAATCATGGCCCTAGCAGCCCCTATGATGGATCTATTATGTCGCTCTGCAACCCCATTCTGTTGTGGGTTGTATGGAACAATCAGTTCCCTCTTGATTCCTGCTTGCTTGCAGAAACCATCAAACTCGTTGGAGGTATATTCACCCCCATTGTCTGATCTCAAGACCTTGATCTTCTTCTTTGCCCGGTTCTCAACTAAAGTTTTGAACTCCTGAAACATGCTAAAGACTTCATCCTTGGTATTTAAGAAGTAGATCCATGTCTTGCGAGAGATCATCAACAAAGGAAACATAGTACACGCTACCTGAAATTCATGTTATTGACATCGGTCCACAAACATCCGAATGTACTAGATCTAGTATCTCCTTAGACCTATGCTTGCTATTTGGGAAAATAGCCTTGGCATGCTTGCCAAGCGTGCACCCTATGCATACTCTCTGTTGCTCAATGTTGAACTCTGGAAGACCTGTGACTATCTCCCTCAGAATAGGCAATGCTCTATGATGCAGGGGCCCCACCCTCTTGTGCCATAACTCACACAAGTTGTTATTGCTATGCACTAGGGCTCAAACAGGTTCACCCTGCAACCTGTATAGACTACCTTCTCTAACCCCTATCACTTGTGTTGTTTTTGGGCTAGATTCTTCTGGTCTAATAAGGAGATGATGGTTCTTGAACTCCATTGCATAACCCTAATCCTCCATAACCAAAACTAAAAGCAAGTTCTTCCTGAGACCTGGAACAAACAAAACATCATCAAAGTCTAAAGAGTTTCTGATTGGAGTCGAAAATGAATGGTACCAATTCCTTCAACTGGATATTTGGTATCATCACCAAGCTCAACCTAAACCCCTTAGTCTACTCTTGTAGACTGGTAAAACATTGTCGGGTTGACTTCATGTGTCGATATGCCCCATTGTCCACATACCAAGCATCCCTCAGAATCGTGTTGGTAGAAAGGCAAGTGACCAACGAGAAATTCTTCTTGAATTTGGCAGCAAACTCGCTAATCTAAGTTTTTTGCAGAGGCTGCTACCTGCGTCTATTGTTGCTTCCCTTTGCCCTTATTGTTTGAACACTGAACACTGTGATGCATAATGGTCGTGCTTATGACAAATGAAGCACTTGATCTTGCTCAAGTCCTTCTTCCCTGACTGTGAGGTTGACTCCTCATTCTTTACCTTACCCTTGTTGGGTCCTTTACCTCTGCCCTTCTTGGTTTGCCCAAAGAGAGCTAGGTTATCGTCGCCACATTTCTTGATGGCCTTTGACTCCATCCGAGTCTCCTCTTGGATGAAATCATCCCATAATTTCTCAAAGGTGGGAAGGTGCTCACAAGCATAGATGCCTTTGATAAATGGTTCCCATGAAGTTGAGAAACCATTAAGTGCCACTTTCACCAACTCTGTGTCTTCAACCTTCTCCCCAACTGCTGCTAGTTGATCACGAATCTGTGTGATCTTCATCAGGTAACTGGTAATGGTGTCAAATCTGGTCATCTCCATAGATCTGAGTTTGTTCCGCAATATCATTTTTCTATTTATGTTCTCGCTCTAGTAGAGGCTAACCAGGACATCAAACATCTCCTTTGTCATAGTCTTCTCGGATATGTGAGGAATCAAGTGATCCTTCACTGCATCCAAGATCATTCGCTTGGCCTTCACTTCCTTCTTTTTGTTAGCTGCCAATTGTTGCGGATCTGTAGGCAGTCACAACATCCTTGACAATATCCCAAAGATCATTCTCTTCCAATAAGAACATTACCCTAACTTTCCAAGGCAAAAAATTGGAGGTACCTTCCAATCTATCCTTAAATTTGAGGCTAGCTGCTGCCATCTCTAAGATCTACTGTACAAACTTTCAGATCTGATATGAATGACTCAAAAAATTTGTCTTGCAAATAAGCTTAGTCCTTCAAGCAAAAAAATATAAAACCCTTTAACTGTTGTTTTTTTTTTAATATCCAGCAATGATCTATTGTTGTAAACCCTTGAGGATCTCAATCATAGAACCTAGCTCTGATACCATGTAAATTTTCCTAACCCGAGGTGACTGCTAGCTTATGATTCTAAATAAATCAGATCTGCAATGAAATTATTTAATCATGCAACAGTCACACAGATGGTTGGAAAATGAACAGGATAAACAACAGAAAACAAATATGCTACTGAACCTATATATATTATATAATGGAGGCGATAACAATTACAGCATGACAACCTGCTCTCTTGTTGCCTTTCTGGCCAGCAAATCAGTCTTCCTCCTCCACAATAGCCTTGCAATTCTCCTTCAGCAATTTGTTCACCTTTTATTTTTTGTATGTATAAAACACTCTTGACCTTCTCCTTCTATCCTTGAAAAAGGTAACCCTAATATCTCTAACCCTCAGATTAGATCTCATCTCATCTTGAGATGTATGGTTAAAAATAGAAAATCACTTAAGTGAATTTCAAAATAGAATCACTTAAGTGAATTACAAAATAGAATCACTTAAGTGAACTTAAAAATAGAAAATCACTTAAGTGAATTTCAAAATAGAATTCGAAATGTCTCGAACCACTTCTAGCACATTCATACTGAAGCCTGTGCAAGATGTGCAAGAAGTTCCTGTCCAAGCTACATTTCTCAACATCATTCACCTCTTTATTTATCATGCTCACTTCTTATCGACTTGAACTTGCTCTAGGCAACGATGCCAAATATAGACAATGATGAGGATTCCCCATAAAGAGGGAATGACAATTAGTGGAAGGAGAAATAACAATGGTTCCTAGAAGACATCATCTGTGACAACATATTTCCAATGACGGTAGCACATCTTAGACGACAGTGATCTAACGACAATCAGTACGTTGGTCTAGCTTCAAACGATAGCTCCATATGACGACATATTCATGATGGCATCCAACAAGCTGGCATCTAGCATGAGGACATTGATCATGACAGCAAGACGACACTGCACATGATGGCATGACGTCTTGTACTGATGTCGACAGCTGAGTTAGACAGCGTCAGACTGGTATGTCGGCAATCCAATGTCGGCACTTACTCTATGATGGCATCGGCTACTGCAACTCTACTTGCTCGTCTAAAATTGGCTTGGATCTGATCTCCGCCTAAGTGATTCTACCTGCAACACTTACAACATAGAAACAAGAATCTAACATAACACCAACATCATTCGGAGACACAAATTGGCACAAGTGAATGAGTTTGCATTATCAATGGCATCATGTACAATTATAGTCTGTGATTGCAACAATGCTACACCCAACCTTATGCTGTAACAGTTTGGTGTCTCTCCCTCGTACATAGACTTGTTATGAATGTAATAGGATCCCTGATCAAATTGTAAGGGGTCTATTTGTACCTTAGCCCTGGTAGTTATCAGAACCACTTTAGGGTGACGTGACAAAAACTACCAAACTGCCTATTCTAAACAACCTTAATCAAAATAATAATTAACATAATTGTTAATATTTTACACTGACAGCTGCATTTGTGTTTCATCTGAATATCCCAAACATTTCATTTAGACATCATTACATTTTATTTTGACCACATTTCCATTACATTTCATTTAGTGCAAAATGTGTAGACCTTTTTACAAACACTTTTTCTTAGTGGTGTTGTCTACAAAGTGCTTCTTCCTGCTCTACATTTTGCTTTGAGATGACCATATTGGTGGCAGAAACTGCATCAAAATGGAACTCCAATGTAATATAACTTCTATGTGTGAGACCAACTTCCTATTACAAATTCCATATTCTCAGGTAATCCTAGACTTAGGTCCATCTCCACTAAGATTTGAGCTACCAATTTCTGAATGCCATTTAAATTTTTTGAGTCCACTTTGAGAAAAACTCCCAAAGAGTTCCCTATCTCCCTCAACATCTTCTCATTCCAATATTCTAGTGGTAGTGCAAGTAACTTGACCCAAATAGGTTGGATGGTCATCCTCTTCGAGCAAGGATCAAACTATTAGTGCTTCTTATGTTGTTTCAATTTGAAGATCATTTGGCTACTTATAGTTTCCTTCTAAAAGCATTAAATTTCCTAGAACAAAAATATTTGTCAACATTGAAAATACAAATTACGAAATCACAAATCGACAAGAAAACATGGTAAGAAAAAACTACCTTCATCTAAACCTGGTTATGTGTAATGTCCCCATTCTTGGTCACTTTAGCACTGTGGTTGACCCTGGCTCTCTTGGAGTCCGTCAAACGTGTCAGAGGGGATTTTTGATGATGGCATTGAGCTCAGGTGGTCTAGAGGACCCCGATGACACTTTCCGAGGTTGTACCCAGCTTCTAGTTTGTTCTCCAAGATTCTTGGAGAGAGCGTCTATTTATAGTAAGTCACCCAGTCAGGTCCGTTCATCATTATTCATCATCGGTATCACTCCTGTGCAGTCGGTTTTCGATTCCGATGCTTTCCGACCGTTTTCGTAATTTGGGTGTTAATACGAGCTATATTTAATTATTTTCTTCTAAGGTTGCCATTTTAATTAAATAATTTAATGGGCACCTAAGTGTTATAGCTCGTTGGAAAGGGAATTAAAAGTTTTAAATCATAGACGCTTTATTTTGGAGCCTTGCACATCAGATATCTATATTTTAATTAAAAAGGGGTTTTTTGGAGCAAAAAGGAGTTTTAATTATAAAGTGACTTTATAAGGTGACTTTATGTTTTATCCCACATTGAGCCCACAGGAGGAAACTTCTCAATGAGGAGTCTATTTATTGATTGCTTGCTCTCATATTGGTATGCTTGGATATATTTTATTTTGGCTTCTCTTGGAGAGAAAACTTGCAGGGCATTTTGCAAGGGTTTGAGCTTGTTTGGAGACGAAATCCTCCGACAGGAACATCATCTTCGGGATTGGAAGACATCCTCAGGGTGATCCAGAGCATTTCCATCACGGGGAATGTATTGTGCTTAAATTTGAGGAGATTTCAGAGGATTTTCAGATAGGGTTTCAGTGGCAGATTTCAGACATTTCTTGCTGGCCATAATTTCCTCTAGCCTCGGTCGTACCATATCTTGCCGGGCATTGAAGGTGGTTTTTAATATTCAGAGTTTGGGTGCCAATTAATGATTATAATTGAGGCGTATAAGGATTGGAAGCTTTCCTTTGCATTGATATTGTAAAAAGACATCTTTATTTGTTGCTGGGAAAGAAATACATATATTCCCGTGTTGTTGTTCAGCTATAAAGTCGCCATTTTCAGTCTTGTACAACTTTCGGGTATTTTGATACTTTCCAAAGTCCTTTAAAGGGTTTATAGTTTTATATTATCTAAATTCCAAGTTTCATTGATTCCCGCCAAGTAGTTTGCTAGATATTATTTGTTCAAGTTAGCAGTTTAACTTTTTCCTGCATCATTCTGTACTTAAATAAAAAATACAAAAAAAATCAGAACATTGCACAAAAACCGAAAACCTTGCAAATTTCCAAAATAACAAAACAAGGCAGAAATTTCGTATCTCAGCTTGGGTGGGATATTACAGTGGTATCAGAGCACAACCTATTCTGCCATCCTGTTGGGTAACTCAGAGAATTGAAATTTCAGTTATGTAGCATGGCATCAAATAGTGAAGAAGAGTTGGTCAATAGATTTTTTTATGCAGGGGTTAAGCTTGGGCACCTATCTCAGCCCAAGGATGTTCTTCTCAACACTTTGAGAGAAGTGGAGGATTGTCTACACATGGTAAATCAGTCACCTTCTAAGGTGATACAAACAGCTATAGCTCCTACAGTGACTTCCTTCAAACAACATGAATGGTTGAGATATACAGATAAGGAGGTAAGACTCATGGTCACTTCTTGCTTGAGTGAAATTTTGAGAATTTCAGCTCCTAAAGCTCCTTATGATGATAACACTTTGAGGAAGATAATGCAGCGGTTAGTTGATAGTTTCAGAAATTTGGGAAAGGTCAAAAGCTCTCATTTTGCTAGGAGAGTTACTATACTTGAGACTTTTGCAAGAACTAGATTGGGTAACATCATGTTAGACTTGAGCTTGGATGATTTGATTTACCAAATGTTTCATCATTTTATTGCTACAGCTAGATCAAAACATACCGATAATGTTATTGCAGCCATGAGAGATATTATGGTTTTGATCATCAATGAAAGTGACAAAATTCCTCAGCCACTTTGGACTATGTTAGTGGCTGTTTGGAGGCGATATTTGGTTGCTTCACCTGTTGCTCATGAATTGGTTGATAGTGTTGTGAGAAGATGTGAGAAGAAGTTGAGGCCATTTTTGGACAGCGAAGAAGATGGAAAGGAAGAGGAGATCAAAACAGAAAATTTGTGTGAAGACAATGACACTTTTTATGTGGTATGTATGAATGAGTCTCGGATTGGTTCATTTGACTTGCATGCACCTAATGAAAACATTATACCAGCAACATTGGATGTGGTTGTGGAACAAATTATTGAAGACTCCATGGTTAGTAATTGTTTTGATGACAAAAGTGTTGAAGGCGCTAATAGTATTGCAAGAAAAGAGCATGATGGGATTGTTTCAAATTTCAAGGCAGCCCTTGTTTATGAGTTCACAAATGATTTTTTAGATGCTAAACATGTTGAACATAAAACAAATTTTCAATTAGTATATGATACTATTTCATCATCACATTCTAGTAATGAAGACACATGTGGATTTGGGTTTGGTATCCCAGCTGAACCTAATGTAATAAATGTTCCGAATCGCTTCATTTTCTTTGGTGATTTACAGAGTGAACTACATACAGAGACAGACATGCATGGTAGGAAAAAAGAACTTGTTGGGGCAGAATTAAGTAATCAGCTCTTCAGTCCTTGGGATCCGGGTGTGTTGGCACCTAAATTTGATGAAGACCTTGGGTGGGGTGATTACAAAATTTTTGATAACCCACTCTTTGATATGGGTGAAGTTGTGACATTTGATAACCCACTTTATGAGGTGGACTTTCATGATACACACGAGAGGGATGCTTCACTTGGCACTTGTGATGAACTTGTGGATCATTCTGATAACAATTTTTCATTTGATGAGCGAAGTGTTTCATTTCATGAAACATACAGGGACAACATGCAGAGAAGACATGATGTGGAGTATGCATTTGAGCATAATGTTGGTATGGAGCTTGCTGCAATTTTCAGACCAGCAACTAAAGGTAGACAATTTGATCATTTGTTGGCCTATAATCCCTTGCATAGAGGTATGATGCTTTGTTCTTCATCCATACAAGATTGTTTTAATCAAATGAGGCATCATAAGAAGGGTGAAGGAATACATGCATATCATCACATAAGAATTTGGGATCTAGGTGCTCCATTCAGTTTTTGGGCATGGAATAAAAGTTGTCTTCCTTGCACGAGTCTTTATTTGCAGAACAAAACAGTAGTTGTCCTCTCATCTTGTCATGACATTGATGATGTTTTGGATCAACTTTTTATGATGTGTGATGTTACTCTTGGAAATACCTTGAATCATATGCATGTGCTTCTAGACATGAAGGATGATGGGAGAAGGATACCTTGGAGGATTGTTGATCAATGGAGTGGGAGGTTTACTGCTGTATACTCCTTGAGCAGCCATGTTACAACTCCATTTGTGTTCATACAAGTGGATTGGAGAGAGATCCCGAACCAGGACTGGAGGTTTGCAGACTTGTTGACTTATTGGGAGGTAATTTCAGCTTGGGATGTGTTTAGATTTTATATTTTGACCGTCTTTTTCCATATTTTTGGCATATGTACTCCTTATACAATGCTGATTTATCAAAAATCAGATTATGAGATGATTTCAGTCTTGGACAGTGGTATGTTACCTCATATTCAGACTGTTCAGTTTGTTGGAGAGGTTAGTTATTGGTTTTCTTTGAAAGCAACAAGTGTTGCAGCTGACCTGTTTCATTATTGGATGGTTATATGGGCATTTCGAGAGTGTGTTAGTTGTCATTTCATATTGAAGATTGATATATTTCCTGATGAGACTCTCATAATTTCTGCTGAGTGGGAGTGTTTGAATCCATGGGATGATTTTTTGGACACTTGGAGTTTAAGTGTCACTAGGGTGTTTCCAGCTTTGGGCAGCGGAAGCATTCCCAGGATGGTCATTTTCAGAGTTGACATTGCCGCCCTCTTCTATATCAGCCACTTTTCAGGGGCTAACCGACATTATTATGGAGTCACCATGGCGAGTTATACCGAGTATAATGCTTATTTGCTGAGCAGTATACTTTTTCAGGGGTTCGAGATCATGTTGGATGGTTGGTCTACTGCAGTTTATCAGTTTTTTTGTTGCTGCTCTCACTTTCTAGTGATGAGTTTATTGAAATCTGTCTCTGAGCAAATAGTTTTTTATCCATACTTGGCTGGTGGGCAGCCGGTGGTGAGTGATTCTTCAAGAATCATGCAGTTAATTTTATGCTCAACATGGTTGTTTGGTGATCATTGCGGTCTCTTCTTGATGCTGGTAGTTATTATGCCAAAGGATACCTTGATGATTGTAGATGGAAGTAGTACCCGAAATCAACCGAGTTATACCCGATGGATTGAGAGAATGTTTGGGTTGGTTTCTCAATTTCATTTTTGGTTGGGTGTTCATGCACTTAACTATGGAAACGTTACTAGCACTCATGGTAGGGACTTTGTGCCAGGGGTCAGAGATTTGGGTGTTAGTTTCTGCCCCAACATTTTTTTGCTGAGTATGGTGACATTAGATGATGGTCAATTGCAGATTTCTTACCAGCAGTTTGTGGGAAACCTTTGGGGTATTGAGCAGATAGTCTATTTCTCTACTTGGGTGATTGATGATTACTGTAGATTTTCCATATTGCTGGCAATAATACTTTCAGGTGATGCTTTGATGATGACAATGGATTGGTGTGCTTGGGATTGCTCAGGAGACGCTAGGAGGTTTAGTGTCAATGAGAGGATACTAGCTCCCGATTGCAAAGTCACTTTTAGGATAGGTACTCGTTATTGCTTCTCATGATTGCCTCTTGACTGAGTCTTTTCTTCATTACTATGGGGACTTCATGATGAGAGATGTGGAGAACTTCGCTCTCCTATTGAGTAGATTGTCTTTCTTTTGGCCCATGGTGGAGACTAGTAGTGAGATACCGGATGATATTCTTGCTAATATGACTTGGCAAGAGATATTTCATTCCAGCGTAGATAGACATATCAGTTTCAGATTGGAGGGTGATCATATTATGGAGCTGCAGTTTAGTCTTGAGCTAATTGAGCACAGTGGATTTCCTGTTGTGATCAGAGTGGCGCAACGTCAGCATGGTGGTTTCTTTCTAAGGAGGACATGGGACCCTGGAATAACAGTTGGTTGCAAACTGGTTCAGAATGTTGATTTTGATGTTGTGCTGGTATTGCTTGAGGACAAGCAATCTTTGGGAAGGGAGGACTGTAATGTCCCCATTCTTGGTCACTTTAGCATCGTGGTTGACCTTGGCTCTCTTGGAGTCCGTCAAACGTGTCAGAGGGGATTTCGATGATGGCATTGAGCTCAGGTGGTCTAGAGGACCTCGATGACACTTTCCGAGGTTGTACCCAACTTCTAGTTTGTTCTCCAAGATTCTTGGAGAGAGCGTCTATTTATAGTAAGTCACCCAATCAGGTCCGTTCATCATTATTCATCATCGGTATCACTCCTGTGCAATCGGTTTTCGATTCCGATGCTTTCCGACCGTTTTCGTAATTTGGGTGTTAATACGAGCTATATTTAATTATTTTCTTCTAAGGTTGCCATTTTAATTAAATAATTTAATGGGCACCTAAGTGTTATAGCTCGTTGGAAAGGGAATTAAAAGTTTTAAATCATAGACGCTTTATTTTGGAGCCTTGCACATCAGATATCTATATTTTAATTAAAAAGGGGTTTTTTGGAGCAAAAAGGAGTTTTAATTATAAAGTGACTTTATAAGGTGACTTTATGTTTTATCCCACATTGAGCCCACTGGAGGAAACTTCTCAATGAGGAGTCTATTTATTGATTGCTTGCTCTCATATTGGTATGCTTGGATATATTTTATTTTGGCTTCTCTTGGAGAGAAAACTTGCAGGGCATTTTGCAAGGGTTTGAGCTTGTTTGGAGACGAAATCCTCCGACAAGAACATCATCTTCGGGATTGGAAGACATCCTCAGGGTGATCCAGAGCATTTCCATCACGGGGAATGTATTGTGCTTAAATTTGAGGAGATTTCAGAGGATTTTCAGATAGGGTTTCAGGGCAGATTTCAGACATTTCTTGCTGGCCATAATTTCCTCTAGCCTGGTCGTACCATATCTTGCCTGGCATTGAAGGTGGTTTTTAATATTCAGAGTTTGGGTGCCAATTAATGATTATAATTGAGGCGTATAAGGATTGGAAGCTTTCCTTTGCATTGATATTGTAAAAAGACATCTTTATTTGTTGCTGGGAAAGAAATACATATATTCCTGTGTTGTTGTTCAGCTATAAAGTCGCCATTTTCAGTCTTGTACAACTTTCGGGTATTTTGATACTTTCCAAAGTCCTTTAAAGGGTTTATAGTTTTATATTATCTAAATTCCAAGTTTCATTGATTCCCGCCAAGTAGTTTGCTAGATATTATTTGTTCAAGTTAGCAGTTTAACTTTTTCCTGCATCATTCTGTACTTAAATAAAAAATACAAAAAAAATCAGAACATTGCACAAAAACCGAAAACCTTGCAAATTTCCAAAATAACAAAACAAGGCAGAAATTTCGTATCTCAGCTTGGGTGGGATATTACATTATGGGATTTTCGTGACTTCAAAATGTTTATTATGTAAATTGATATATTGATGCAAAACCTCATTAGGCCATTTGAATCTTGACCTATTAATACTATTTTAGCAAGGATGTTTGCTTTGTCTCCACCGTATCATTTCTAGATTGAAGAGACATAAGACTTCATTTTATGTCGTAATAAAGTTATTTCCTTGTGCAAAATGAATATAGACCAAGCTTTAATAAGGTTTTCTAGAATTCATGGAGGAAAAGAAATCAACCAAAAAATGATACAATACTTGAATCATGCATTTTTCATATTGAAGTTTTTTATTGTTATTTTTTTCATATGGTGTTGAGGTAGACTAAAGAAGAGCAAACCTCATTGAGTTGACCCATGTTGAGTACTTCCTTAGAGAGAGTAAGCTCTGCACAAAAAACTTTTATTTATTAGATATTTGACAGATGTAAGTATTACTATTTTTCTTATTTAGGAAATGCATACAATATCATTGCATGCATAAAGAAAGTTCCAGTAAGGCTTATTATTATTATAAGGGATAACCAAACATGCTTGATAAAACAATGCACAATCTCACAAATCAAAATATCATATACAATAAACATGTTCAAATATAGCTATAAAACATGAGCCCTACCACTTTCACTATCATTGTTTATACCAATTTGAAAACTCTTGTATAGAAATACAAGGAACAATTTTTTAAAAATCACTTAATTCAATATATGACATCCTATAATAACGTGCATTAGGTCACCAATATAATTTATTCACCAAGCATGTTTCTAATTATACTCAACTCAATGAATACTATCTCAACATGCTTGAGTGTAATTGATAACATAGTCATAGAAGAAAGCAAAGCATCCTTGCAACTCTTTTAGATCCAATTTACTTCTCAAGACAATAGAAGAAAGTGAATATTCTTAAATGGGATTACTAGCCCCAAATGGTCCTCCTTGTAATGCTCAATATAAACATAACTTAAGATCCCTAGGTGCATGCGCATGAGAGGAAATATTTATACCTATTGTGGTGCTCATCATATTTGTGTGCATAAAGAAACTAATGATATGAGGTTATGATGTTAAGGAAGTCCTAATGTAACAAAGTATTATCATGGCCAACCAAGTGGAAGGGCCCAAAATACAATTGCATGTTTGTTAACATTTTGATCCATATACTTATTATAAAATTTGGTGGTTGTAAAATCCATCACATAGCTTTGATCCCTAATAGTAGGAGTTCCCATTTGAAAAATTCTCTCCAATTTGTGGTGAGGAAACTAATCATGATCATGCAGCCCTCAAAATACTTTCAAGGTGTGTTTCTAACCTTCCTAGTTGAAGATTTTATTTTCCATTACAAGAGGGGCTTGCCATTGAACTCCTAGAACTCCATCAATTCCTCCAAGGGGAATGACATAAAAATTGTGGTTTAACTCCACATTATGGTGTTCCCCTTTGCATATAAATGACAACCACTAGTATCATATCTCGTTTGTAGATGCTAGTTCTGATGTACCACCTCATAACCAAAAAGAGAAATAAGTGCGTTGGAAGTCAAGTATGCGCACAATAAAGTTTTGATGTAATGGTTTTGAAGTGATAAGTTTTGATGTAATAGTCTTGACATAATAGTTGTAATGTTGAGTGAAGTGTTAGTTAACATATGGATGAGTAATAAATCAATTAGTTGTCATGCAATTTTTCATGTAGTTGGAAATGAAATGTAATGCATGACAAATGTACTATAAGGTGGTGAGGTGTTAGGTTGGCAGTTGGGAATAACCACCTTCCCACAAGAGTAAATATCCCCCTTATTCATTTGAGTGGGTACATTGTACACACATACATGGTGCCTTCTGCATTGTATACACAGTGACGGTAGATGATGGAGAGTGCATCTGTAAGGGCATTATTGCATTGCAAAAATGAATCTTTGTTAATATCAATAGCACTATTGAGCCATTGTTATTGTGTATTCTAACTGCATGTGTTTGCATCGGAGTGATATTGTTGTAGATAGATATTCCAAACTATTTGCATTCACTGCTGTTTGTTGTAGGTAAACCGTAATGGGCTGTCCGGATCTGAACCCATGCTATCCCATGCAAGACAAGGTCATCTAACTAGATAAGCAAGCCGTCTGACTTTGTGCTAGGCCGGTTGGACCATAGATTGGGCCATTTGACTTGTATTATGCAGGGACATCAAGTACATCGTGTTGCAGGCCACTTGGACTGCATGTTGCTGAGTTGTTTGGTCAACCTACTTTGTCATTCATTCTTTGTTGCTACATTGTTTGCTTTTGTTGTATGTAGAAACGAATTTAGAAGTTTTATTATAACAAAACCAATGCAATCATGTATGCTACCAGTCCGAAAAGGACAAACATAGTGGTTAGGGCTTTGTTGCTACCACTTGGACTGCATGTTGCTGAGTTGTTTGGTCAACCTACTTTGTCATTCATTCTTTGTTGCTACATTGTTTGCTTTTGTTGTATGTAGAAACAAATTTAGAAGTCTTACTATAACAAAACCAATGCAATTATGTATGCTACCAGTCCGAAAAGGACAAACATAGTGGTTAGGGCTTTGGCTTCTCTTTGGGAAGGTTCAAAGTTCAAACCACGACGTACCTAGAAGGGGATAGGCTGGATGGTAGCGGCCAAGTGTTTGCCGGTTGGCTGCCCCAGTTTGATGCCCTATAGGGTCGGGGTCCCATTGACTTCATCTAACCCAATGGACTAGGGTTTATAGTGGCAACACCCAATGGTATTACCAATTACCCTATTTATTAAAAAAAAATTATGTATGCTACCAAAATCAATTAAAACTGAGACATTTTGGTTTTTGAAGTATCCTCAAACTATTGTACTTTGTAGATGTTGAATTCCTATTATTGTTACTGTTAGAACTCATCATTCAAAAATCTTCAAAACCTGTCTTGAAATCATCAGCACCACCAACATTAGTGACATTCTATCTACTATCCTTTGAGTTCTGCTTTTCACAATTCTACAATTTCTTGGGACTCGTGGTTTCTATGATTTGGGAGGGTCCCTCTTCCCTTCTCCTAAATTACACTTATCATGATTAGGCTAGAACAATGCAAAGGCCTCTGTAACAAGTTTCCACAAATGTAATCCAAAAAGTTTGAATTTTATCAAAATTAAACACCAATAAAATAAAATTCAGTTAAAATCACTCATTTTAGGAACAACACCAATTAACACAAAAAAGACAAATCTGACATATCATGTGACTTGCAGGAATAAATTGGGAATGTTTTAAGATACATTCAAGTTGCATTTTATTTTTATTTTTGTATTTGTTTTTATTTAATTTTATGAAATTGCAAATATATTGGCATATATTTAAAATTGCAAACATCATATTAAACTTTATAGAAAAAAATTATGTGTTGAATTTCTTCCAAACTTTAAGTAGAAATACCTTGTGACTAAGGTAGAGGGTATAATGTCTTCTTAGGCTTGTTTTCAATCCTTAAATATAGTTATAATGGAGCTAGTTATTCTGATTGTGTTATAAGAAATTATGTTCATTTTTGCATGGTAATTTGATGTAGTCTTGCAAGGTCATACTATTTCTGTAGCACAAGTGGTGATATTTCTAACAATGGAATGGTGAAATGATAGACTCAGGAACCAATCAAGACTGTAGTCATAAGACTGTTTTCATAGTCGTATGGTGTCATTGCCCTGAGACTGTAGAGTCTCACTTGCACAGTGCAGTCTCGTACAATACAGTCTCATACATCAGTCTTGTACAGCAGCAATTGTATAGTGGTCACACGTACAATGCTCCAGTCTCCCAAGCGACAAGACAGTGATCTCCAAGATTGTGACATAGGCTTGTACAGTCTAAACTTCATACGATCTAAACCTCATATGGTCTGCAACTAACTTGCAGTCCTTCCATGGCAGTTTTCTCCCTGCACCCTGCAACTTATAGGCAGTATCTTTGCAATACTCTAACCACTACAATCTACAACTATGCCAAACAAATACTACAGTCTGCAACTAGAAACAACATCCAATGCTATACAACATGCAATCTCATTAACATACACAGCATAAACAGAATACAAGTAAAATGGAATCAAACTGCAATGAATCTGCAATTAACAGAATTGTATTGGCATTCAATGGTGCTTGCTGTAAACAACAATGACAAACTGCAATTACAATGTGCAGGGTTTAATCCTCAACACTTCCATAACCAGGCCTGCATAATCACAACATGTAACAATGACATGAACAATCTCCCTTTGTGCTCTTACCAATGTCTCTATGATGTTCCAAATGAAAGAAGAAGGGTTTCTATTTAATGCTTGTCCTTGGTCGTTGCCAACAATGGCTTCCCAGGACAGCACATTCAACCACCACCCCTATTTGAATGTGACTTACATATTCCACAATTAACTTTTATGCCTGAGGTCTAGTTGCAATTTATCATTAAATTGCATTACTAATGTGGGAAGAACACTCAAGAGGCGAACATGAGAATGGCATGATGAAAAATGTTAATTGCATTCAACAAAAACATATTTATAGGCATGTCTACCTTTACAAGGAGGCATTTAATATGCACGATCCGTGTCAATATTAAATGCAATACATGATCCGTGTCAATATTAAATGCAATACAATACTAATCCCTATCATTCCTCCCCACTGAGGAAGCATTGGTCCCCAATGCGTACAAGTGTGGAAGAGAAAGAGGAAAAGCAAAGGAGTGTCGGGTACAACCGAAAATGCACTCCTGTACAAAAAGAGAAAGACCAATGATGAACTGGAGCAAGTCTTCAAAAAACAGAAAATAGATGTTGGCACTGAGTCGGGCTCGGAAGAACCTTTCCAATGACTGTAAACATTGCTATGTTGGCGGATGGCTGAAGAGTCCCTCGATTCGACAGGAGAAGAAAACAACAGGTGATGTGGAGAAAAAAATATCAGTGCAGAAATTAAGTGCAATGGAGCGGAAGCCGAGGCAATGGGCAATGCGAAAAGCCGAGGGCAATGGTCAACACGGGGTGTGAAATTCAGCGACGAAAGTTATGGATTAAATTAAATTAAATAATTTAATTTAATTATGGGTTTATGGATGATTGGATTAAATTAAATTAAATTTAATTTAATTATGGGTTTATGGATGATGTGAATGGGCAACGATCAATGGAGAATATTTAATTTAACGCATAATTATGGTATTTAAAAATAAGTGCGATATTAAATATTGTAATTTTAAATTAAATTAAATAAAATTTAATTTAATTTAAAAAAATTTCCAAGGGAAAGGGAGCAACGACTATTGTGGAATGACAACGGCTAATTTGATGGCAACACGAGCAAGTGGCAAGTGGTAGGCATGTTTGACCGGTGATAATGACTAGCAACCAACACGGGGTGAGAGGGGGAGGCCATGGGGGTGCATGGGCTGGGGGAGGTAGATTGAAAACCCAATGAAAACCAATGGCCAAAAGGATGGAAATGGGGGCCTGAAAATGGGCAATTGGTGCTGAAAACAGAAATCCATTGGCAGAATGCGGGAAAGACAAACGAGTGCCACGAGGAAGGATCTTGACACTGTGGAATCTTGTCAAAAAATAATAGATCGGTGGAATCTTGAGAACAGTGCTGAAAACGTAGATCTGGAGACCGAACAAGAGATGCATCAAGAGCAGCAATGACGGTTGGAGCTTTGTTGTCCGAAAATTTTTGTGATTGTGGCGGCAAAACGTTGTTTTCTTCTTCATCACAGAGATGCTGAAAACTTTCGGCATGTTCTTCTTCCGAGAGATCAACAGTAGACAAAAATTCAATATTATGAGCAACATCGTCTAAAAGTCGAACAAGTTTTCCTTCAACAATTATTTCAACAATATCTTCTTTCACAACATGAACATCAACAACAGCGGCCATTTTGGCGAGTCCAGCAACTTGGATCTGCTGAATTTCAATAGTGAGATCTCTTAGCTGGTGTGCTTTGTCGGCAAGAAGAATTTGTCAACAACAGTCATGGCAAGAAGAATTTTAGCTTGGATATGTTGGATTTCTGCAAATAGATCCCTAAGTCGGTGAGAGAGATCGTTGAGCGAAAGCTTGAGGTTTGACATCATGGTGTTGAACATGGAGACTATAAAGAATGCAGATCGAACTGAGCGAAATTGGAAAGACTGCACAATAGCGTGAGCTGAGGGTCGAGGATTGGAGGGGCCCCAGCTATGACAGGATCAAGTACACAGGTCGAGTAGAGATGTGGATAGCAACGCCTGTGGAAAGCAAACAGTGGGCAGATTGGCCTCACTTGTGCGGGAAACTACAAAAAGAAATGCGGATCAGACCGAACGAAATCGAAAATACTGCACTACAGTGTGAGTTGAGGGTCGGGAATCCGAGGGACCCCAGCTGAGAGTTTTCAAAAACAGGAGTGCTCGAAAGTGTTCACGGTAGGGAAAGAGCGTTCACCCATCAAGATCCAGGGGTTGGATTTCTCATTCCTTTATGAACCAATTTGGTCTCAGGAAGAGGATACTTTCCAAAAACCCTTGCACCTTGCTCTGATACCAATGATGTGGGAAGAACACTCAAGAGGCGAACATGAGAATGGCACGATGAAAACTGTTAATTGCATTCAACAAAAACATATTTATAGGCATGTCTGCCTTTACAAGGAGGCATTTAATATGCACGATCCGTGTCAATATTAAATGCAATACAATACTAATCCCTATCAATTACATGTCATTTCGTTTGCATTTCATATCGTTTCATATGCCTTTCATTTCATTTCATAAATCACTTTAACTTTGTCATACATGCCAATATTTCATATTACATTATTACATTACAACTTTATAACTTTATACGTACACACATTTTGTCAAACACTTTGTGTACAACTATAAAATAACCCAAAACTAAATGTAGACATCAATTTTCCTACTTACATCTATCCCCTTCTCTAAACTAGTCGGCATCCTTGACCACACAAGTTGAACTCTGGGGATAGAACCACTGAACGACGTACTGGGATTTCTTGTCGTGCTCTTTCCACTTTCTCCTATTGCATACATCTTTTGCAACAGACTTCACTTCAAACTGCTACTCACAACACATTGTTTTCTGATTGCCCACTACCCTCTCTGCAATCAATTGCATCATCAACTTTATCAACATGATCAATATGACCAGCATGACAAACATGATGGGAAACGCTTGTCGCCACCTATGTCGAGGGTCAAGGGGCAGCACCCCTTGCAGGGTCGACGGGCAGTTCCCTTCGTGCGTACCTTGTCGCAATATAGGGGGGTGTCAAGGGCAACATCCTTGCAAGGTTTAGGGCAACGCCCCAAAATATCAACGACAAAGCCACTGAAATTATCATTGCTTGAGCTCAATTTTTCTCTTCATTCGCACGTCAGTAACCTTAGCTTGACCCACTCAAATAGCGTCCCCTCAACTCCATAGTA
Source organism: Wollemia nobilis (assembly GCA_028583015.1). Taxonomy (NCBI): domain Eukaryota; kingdom Viridiplantae; phylum Streptophyta; class Pinopsida; order Araucariales; family Araucariaceae; genus Wollemia; species Wollemia nobilis. Next base: position 12,084,692 of record JAQPPZ010016890.1, read on the forward strand.
CTATTCTCTTGTTGTTGATGATTGTATCTTGGATTTTGACAGCCTTGCCTTACCCTTTGACAAACATCCTTCTCCTTGTATGGTAGTACTTTCTTGTATGACATGTCATTAGACAACACCAACTTGTATGGTAGGCATGTGTTCGGCACTTGTTTGAACGATAGGTCCTTGCACGACATCAGATGTCAACACTTGTACAATGTTAGACGTCAGCGCCACTTGCATGACGTTAGACGTCAGCGCCAATTGCACGACATCCTCTTTGTACAACACCTCCTTGTATGGCAGGTCCTTGTACGATAGGTCTACTGACACGAGACTTCACTTGCACGACATGCACTTGAATGACAAGACTTCTCAGTGCCCTCCATTCACCTCCTCAATTCCAATCAAGCTCATCAAGTTCACTTCCTCAATCACGTTCACCTCCCCTGCTTCTTGGCAAGGTTGTAACTCTTCTCCAACACTTTGAGTTTTGTATGTATCACTGGTTTATCCTGACTCACAACACTTTGACAATCATGTGCAAAGTGCCCCCATAATTGGCATTGCCAACATTGTACAATGGGTCTGCCATTAGTATCATACTAAATTCTTTGTCTTCTAGTTCTTCGACAGTTGACAGAGATCGCATGACTAGTGGCATCCCTCCTTGGTACCATCTCCTTTTGTGTTGCGTACTCTTGTAGCGATGATCTTGCACTCTCCGAATCACATGCATCATAATTCTTCTCTTTGGAGTCACTTTCCTCCCTGATTTCTCAACTCCAACACTTGAACGAGGAACTACTCTCCCGCCTAAAATTATCACTCGTATTGTTTGAGTCATTCTCAATATTATAATCACTTTCATCCTCAATATCAACATGAGACCAATACTTCAGTGATGTTTTTGCATCTCTTTCCCAAATCAAGGCATATTCCAAAACCTCTTGGTATGATTTCAAAGGGACCATCTCCTTTTGTGTTGCATACTCCTGTAGCAATGATCTTGCACTCTCCAAGTCACATGCATCATCATTCTTCTCTTTGGAGTTACTTTCCTCCCTAACTTCTCAACTCCAACACTTGAACGAGGAACTACTCTCCTGCCCAAAATCATCACTCACATTGTTTGAGTCATTCTCAATATCATAATCACTTTCATCCTCAACATCAACATGACACCAATACTTCAGTGATGTTTTTGCATCCCTTTCCCAAATCAAGGCATATTCCAAAACCTCTTGGTATGATTTCAGAGGGACCATCCTGATCTTCTGATACGTAGGAAGAAGTCTGTCTATGAACCACATCCTCTTCAAGGCATCTGATGGGTCTTCCTCCAAATGGTTAAAAAATCCACTCATCTTTGAGTTTTAGGAATGAACAAACTCGTTCTCACCCTGTTTCATTCTATAAATTTCAACAATGACCACATTGTCATTGTTGAACAACCAAAATTCCTACACAAATGCATCGCGCAACTCTTCCCATGTTTGGAACTTGTCCCCTGGTAATTTCATATACCCGTCTATTGCGAACCCATGAAATGTCGTGAGGAATAACCACCTCCAGTCTACCTCATTGTTCTGCCCAGTCGCTCTCCACATTGTGTGACAAATTTGCCAATGCCTAATTGGTTTTTTTGTTGATTCTTCGTGAAACAGTGGACAGTTACACGATATGCCCAAATTGACCTTTGGTTTGATAGGTAGGCTTTTCATGGGCAGTAGTTATTTGTGTACCTCTTCCTTACGCACAACCTAGGAGCATCACACTCCAATTGCTCTTCTGTACTCCCATTCTTCTCACTAGACAAAGTTCCAACCTATAGTTGATTCAATGTCAAACTTCATCCCGCTCACCATTGAGCACAACAAACTACAGTTTTCCTAGTGTCGGACTCTCATCTTGAGCACTGTTGGACACATCATCTTGTATTTGCACCAATGTCGAACTCCCATCCTACTCACCATCATGCACCTCCATTTGCAATTGCTCCAATGCCAAAAATTCTTCATCAACATGCAATTCCTCATGAACACCTTTCATCAACTTCTAAACCTAGCTTGTACGACCCTTCAACCTATTTGTACAACTGCTTGCACTTGTATGACATCTATTGTCCGACATGTTCACTTGTACGACAGATGCGTTATGGCTTGTACGACATTGTCGTACAATTGCCTCACTTGTATGGTAGGTTCTATTTGTATGGCAGATTCTATTTGTACGGCAGATTCCATTCATACAACGCCTTCCACTTGAACGACTCATGTTAGTTGTATAGTATGCTCTATTTGTACGGTGCACACCACTTGAACAACAACCATACACTCACATGTCAGTTGCTAATCCAACAATTGATTGAAAAACAATGTATGATGGATCATCTGAATGATAACTTGGAAATGCATTTCTACAACATTCACTTGAATGACAATCATTTGTACTACCATTAGTTGTACAATCGTCTACCATTCTACCATACAAACCCTCTATAGTTGGCCTTTCTCCTCCCCTCTACGTATTTGTAGTACACGTCCCATTGTACGACCCTTCATCAACATCAGAAAATAAATCTGCTTTTTCATCTGTGTTTTTGGCATCATTGGCTGCATTCCATCGTTGTTGTTGGGCTCCTTCCCAAGGGATTTTCTTCTCACAACTCCATGTCACCAAGCTTAACCCAAACTCGTAGAGACAATGTCTCTAGGATGTAGAAATGGAATACAACATACTTTCCCACATCCTTGACAAATTCTCTGTCATCTACCTCTCCAAGTATCACTTGGATTCTCCTCCTCTTGAGAGCTCCAAACTCGTTCGAGTATTGATTCTTTCGTTTCTTGCAATTGCAATACTTGATTAGTTATATCATTCCTTCTTTGATTGATCCTTGTGCTTCTTCTTATGGAAACTTCATCCTCTCCACGACCTCATATTCCACATCCTTGCATTAATATATTTGTCATCCACCTTCCTTTCTTCACACTTACTAATCCTTACCTGACCCTCCTCACTCTAGCAATGGCAACGACACCAAATGTAGCACGAGTGGTGATATTCCCAACAATGGAATGGTAGAATGACAAATTCAAGAACCAATCAAGACTATAGTCATAAGACTATCTTCACAATTGTATGGTATCATTGTCTTGAGACTGTACAGTCTCACTTGTACGGTGCAGTCTCGTACAACAACAATTGTACAATAGTCACATGTACAATGCCCCAGTCTCCCAAGTGACAAGACGATGATCTCCAAGATTGTGACACAAGTTATGTTTTGGGGAATTTAATTAAAAAGCAATCTTCTAGTTTAAACTAAGAAAGAATGGGTGGGGAATTCATTCTTTGAGGAAATTATAGGGTTCCCTCTTGGTTTTTGTAAGCTTAACTAGAAGTAGCTGCTTGAATTGTATTGTTGTCTGATTAAATGGAAGAAAGACCTGTTGGCATTTTTGCCACATTCAATTTTTTGACAGAATTTTACCTAAGTGTGGAGCTTCAAGGCGGCAAAGAGCATGCAGAAGTGTTGGCATTTTCGCAGGCCCGAAAAGAGGATGATAAAGTGGATGAAATAATCTTTGGATACTTCATCATTGCAGATATTTTCGCAAGCTTTCCGGCGATATATTATAATAGGTGATCGGGGCAGCGGATCAAAAGTTATGGCCCCGAGAAGCAGAACCAGGAAGCTCAAATTCGGGACAAAAAATCAGCTAAGGCACCAAACTCCCGAGTTCGCTCCATTTCCGAGCAACTCCTGGTATCGCTCCCAAACAGCTAAGGAAAAGTTGCTCCCGAGTTCGCTCCCAAAGACAACGATCCCCGACGTCGTTCTCTCCTCGGGCGACCAACAGCTTCGTCAGCGACCAACGGCAGGAGGAGAAAAGATTGCAAATTTTACTAAGGCATGAGCCATTGCCAAGGTTCGCTCCTCTGGCCAGCGATTCCCGTCGTCGCTGCATCAAACCAGCGACTTCCGTCGTCGCCCAGTTCTTCAGCAACTACCAGCAAACCCCAGAAATCGTTGCAGCCGTCCAGCGATTCCCGTCTAGCTTCAAGTTCCAGCGAGCCGCGGCAGGAGGGTGATTTAAAAATTGTCTAAGTGTGGGTCGCCGGAGGTCGCTTCATTTCGGAGCGACCCCCGTCGTCGCCGCCTCTTTCCAGCGACCACAGGCGGATGAGCTCAAGAAAATGTTCTAAGGCATGCAAGTTGCCCGTAGTCGCTCCATTTTGGAGCGACTCCCATAGTTGCCCCTCACCCTCAGCGACTTCCATCATCGCCCGCCTTTCCGGCAATCGCCAGTAGCTGCAGGGTTTGATAATTTGACCACGTTCGCTCCGTCTGGAAGCGACTCCCGTCGTCGCCGCTTTTTCCCAGCGACTTCCATCGTCACCAACCCCTTCCAGTGACCGACAGCAGTAGAGGAGTTTCAAAAAAAATTCTAAGGCATGTGAGCTGCCTTCGGTCGCTCTGTTTTCAAGCGACCTCCGTCGTCGCCATGGCTGCCAAGCGACTCCCGTCGTCGCCCCCATCTCCCGCGATCGCTGGCAGAAGCAAAGTTGAAATTTTGTCTAAGGCAAGGACTCCCGAGTTCGCTCCAACTCTCCAACGACTCCCAAGTTCACTCCATTTCCGAGCGACTCCCGGGATCGCTCCCATCTCGCAGCGAACGTCGGCCAGGCGGAGCGAAAGTCGGCCAAAAACTCAAACGTCGGCCAGCGAGCGAACGTCGACCAAAATGTCAATGTCGGCCGCAAATCCCGATGTCGGCCAGAATTCCAATGTCGGCCACATGTCGGCCAAAAAACGCTCAAGTTCGCTCAAATCTTCAGCGAACCTCAGGATCGCCCTCAACCTTCAGCGAACCTCGTCCTCGGACCTAGTTTGGGCGAACTTCAGCAAGATTCAGCGAACTCCAGCGAGGGCATTTTTTAAATGCTAAGGCAGCCCTGAAGGGGTACTCCGGAAGGCACTTATCCCAAGGAAGGAAGGTAGGTAGGCGTTAAGGCGCATCCGCAGCACACGAGTTCCAATCTCCAGCCCATCCCATCGGTACACCTATGTAAGGTCCCGGAAAAGCTCCAAAGGGCAAGATACACCAACCACATTAATGAAGCATGTTGCGCCAGCTACAAGGACCGTCCGGAGCCGCTCTAAACATAGGTGAGCCGTATTCCAGATACACTGTCATCTAACAAGGGTCAACTATTAGCTACCCTTAGGGTTTGAGCATTAATGTAATGGGGGGAAAATCTTTCTATAAAAGCCACTGAGCGCATTGTAATCGAGGGGGGAACATATTGCTAAGAAAGCTGCTGTAATCAAACACTTGCTTCCAATACAAAGCATACTTGGCTCTGACTCTTGTCTCTTTCTTTTATGCTGCCTTCTGCAAGTATTTTTGCATCGTGTTCATTTATTTTTCTGATTGTTGTAATTCTGAACTCTGGATTAGGGCATTGGCAATTAAGTGGATCTGGAATACTGAATGAAGGATACATAGGGAAGAATCGCAGTGACAGTTTATGTTACATGCTTTGTTTTGATTGTTGTTGGTTTGAGTATAAGTTAGTGACTGTGTTGCTTGTTCTTTCCCACCATAACCGCATGCTATTTACATTTCTTTCTGCATTTTACAAATCTCTTTCTTGTTCTCTTATCTCAAACACCAGTAGTGTAGTATAGCAGACGGCCTTCTCCGAAGATTGGCCCGGGAGGCATCCCTTCCTCCCGGCCTTTCAATGTTGGTTCGGGTCTAGAGCGCATTGATATACCAAGTCTTTCCCAGGTGGCAGATCCGTGGCCAACAAGACCTTTTAATTGAATGTATGAAAGAAAGGCTTTTAATTGATTAAATGAAAGGCTATTTAATCGAAAGAATGGTTTATAGTTAATTTGATTAAATGAAATTATTTAATCAAAAGGTTGGTTTATAGTTATTTTATTAAATGAAAGGCTATTTAATTGAAAGAATGGTTTATGGTTTTTGATTAAATGAAAGAAAGGCCATTCTGTATGCATAGACTTATATTTAAGTTTGAATGTATGACTGAGATTAGATAGGTTATATATTTTTAAAAAGAAGTATGGGCTTCTCTTGATATGTTTCTATGAAAACTGAGTAGAATTAGATATTAGATTATTCTATGTTGGGTGGGATGATAATTGACTTTCATTCTATGTTCATTGAATGATAAATGACTTTCCTTCTATGTTGGATTGAATGATAAATGACTTTCATTCTTGAATGATGAATGTACTTTTATGTGATTGATGAAAGAAATATTCTTGTATGGAAAAGGATACATTAGACCTTTAGAAAAAAGTTATTCCTTTAAATGTTATTAGAAGGAAGAAATCATCTTTGTAAGAATGAATGAGGAATTCATTCGAGAGAATTATGGGGTCCCCTCATTGATTTTGTAATGTGAATTAAAATAACAATTCATATTTTGGGGACATAAGAATTATGGGGTTCTTATGTATTTGTATTGGTGTTGATGTTTTGGAAAAAGAAGAATGAATGTGGAATTCATTCGAGGGAATTATGGGGTTCCCTCATTAATTTTGTAATGTGAATTAAAAGAACAATTCATGTTTTGGAGACATAAGAATTATGGGGTTCTTATGTATTTGTATTGGTGTTGATTTGGAAAAAGAAGAATGAATGTGGAATTCATTCGAGGGAATTATGGGGTTCCCTCATTAACTTTGTAATGTGAATTAAAAGAACAATTCATATTTTGGGGACATATGAATTATGGGGTTTTTATGTATTTTTATTGGTGTTGATGTTTTGGAAAAAGAAGAATGAATGTAGAATTCATTCGAGAGAATTATGGGGTTCCCTCATTGATTTTGTAATATGAATTAGAGGAACAATTCATGTTTTGGAGAACATAAGAATTATGGGGTTCTTATGTATTTAGAAGAGATCATCTTTAGAAGAATGAATGTGGAATTCATTCGAGGGAATTATGGGGTTCCCTCATCAAATTTGTAATGTGAATTAAAGGAACAATTAATGTTTTGAGGACATAAGAATTATGGGGTTCTTATGTAATTATATTGTAATGTAAATGAGAGTCAAATGCATATGAAATGCAAATGCAAATGCAAATGTAGATGAAATGACAATGTAATGCAATTTAATCATGTGATTTGATAAATTGCAATAGACTATAGTTGCATTAAGGGTGCTATGTGAACGTCCGAATAGGGAGATAGTTGGGTGGTGCACTGTCCTGGAAGTTGTTGTTGGCAACGACTAGGACTACAAGCTTAAATAGACCCCTCCTCCTTCATTCGAGGCTATCTAGGACAATCCCAAGGGTGATTTGATAAGGCTATGATAGACTATCTATCAATCTAGCTATTCTATGTATTGAGGAGTGCAACATGTATGCATATGTGTGTAGAGCATAGAAGAGAGTACGTATGCATTGTACAAGACCCTGTAATGCCATACTATTGAGTAATGCAAATGACTCATCTTCTATCCATGTTGTGTGTAACCTGTGTACAGTATGATTGCCATTAGTAGTTGGTGGTTATGTGTTGGATTTTGTGTGCAGGGGTCATTATTGCAGTCTAAGCATGGAACAAGGGAGTTGCAGTCCAAAATGCCGTACAAGTGGAACTGCCAAGGTTGTCATTCCAATGGTAATTGAGCATGCTGTTCTAGTAGATTGATTGTGGCCATTCCAGTGCAAGTTGTCATTCTAGTGGTGTGGAGCATTTGCCATGCTACTAAGAACTGATCCTGCCGTTCCAGCACTTGCTGTCCCAACACACTTTCGTTCTAGCACTTGCTGTCCCAACACACTTTCGTTCTACCACTTCCTGCCCCAACACATTGTCATTCCAGCAAGTGCCGTACTAGTGGAAGTGTCATACGAGTCAAGTTCGATGCCATTCTAGTGTAGAATGATGAACAGAACTGCATTGACTGTAGCCTTGTTTGGGCCTAATCTGTCATCCTATTCCTCCATCTCTGGAAGGCTTACCACCGTGCTACAAGTGTGGTTGCAATGAAATTTACAGCATGTTCATTCTACAATGTTGACATCATATTTATAATGCTTGATGTCATGACCAAACTTTATCACTGGTTCTGTATAATGATATTGGGCATGCCATTGTTGTAAGATGTTGCAGAACCATGTGACAAACTTCTTCAAAAGTCCTTAACCCTAAAATCTTATCCCAATTGTATTAGGTTGAAAGCCTGGTGTGGCTAGAAGCCAATATTCTGCTTTCAACTCATATCAAAAGCATTGTAAATTACTAAGGCCATTGTTCTAAATAAATGAATCCATATTATATACAATCTTATGATTGTTACCCTCATAGTATTCAGATTCAGATTCGTCTAAAACTCTACAAGCTTTTCTCATTTTTTTTTTTTTTTGAATTTTGTTTTGACTCAAACTTGGGCTTGGAGCCATACTTGGGAAATAACTTGGCAAATAAGAAATACCATAGAATATATAGTGAATTTTAGAGAAAGGGATTCATCAAGGGTCAAAATGACTCACCTCAGGTCACTCAGATCACAGATTAGCAGGTACTTGGGGACTCAGGGAGAGTCTAAGCACCATGGTCAGTCCTTTGTACAATGATGGAATCATATTGCGGGCCTGGTTTGGGCAAATTCCAGCTAGAGAATGGAGGGAAGAGCCCTAACATTGGTGACTAGAAACATAAATTATTCATCTATAACCCTATTGGTTAAATGCTTCAAGGAACCAAAGATTGTCATTATGTGCCCTTGTGTTAGAGTGACCAAGTAAGACCATACATGATAAAGTAAGTAGTTATGATTGTTAACTGGTATGCATCATAAGGGTTGGGGTATTCTATGAGAACTTTGTTATAGATAACATTTTCTGTATGGCATAGGCAGGACTAAAATGTCTTCTTTTTTCAATTCTCATAGAGGGACAGGATGCCGATAAAGTTGTTGCACATAAAATAAAAATTATGAATTCCACGGCTGCAAATTACAAGGTGGTCTAATTCTACATATTGAAATCAACAAGCTCCACAAACTATTGGAATTACGTACAGCTTTCCTACAAAGAATCTTAATGTTATTCTATATTATACAAAACTTGATATTAAGCACTATGAATAAATAATAAAACTCTATTTGAAGAATGTATTGATTTATATGCCATGCTTCTACAGACCCTTAGCCCTTAAACAGCTTATATAAATGTTATTGTTTTCAGATCTTACAACACTTAATGCTACCAAGGTCTTGCAAGATTTCCTTTTTTGAAGAAGAAAAGCAATCATTTATTGGATGTTATGAGAAAAAACATCCATATTCCAAACTTGTGAGGTTTATCTTGTGCTTGTGCTGGCTATCTATAGAATAAATTGTGCTGAATGATATCAACAGTTTAACATTTCAATATGGCTCATTACACAATTACAAAATTAACTTCCTAAGGTGCCAAAGGGCCACATAAAGAAGTGAAAAAGGATGGATTAGTTCATGCCTGCAAAGATCCAGCAAAGGACGCTGCAAGTAGAAGTGGAGCAACATATCCTGTTGTGTAACTCAGAAGTAGGCAACCTCCTACGATTGGATCCTGTTCTGATTCAAATATCAGTCAGAATTAACAAATTGTTGCTTGTCAATTATCAGTGTTAAAGGTTCTACCTTTTGTTTGATTTGAATACATGACAAACATTAAAAGCATAACAATTCACCTTTTTCACCTTAAATGAAACGACCTGTATGTGAAAGATTCTACTTTTGATATTATAATGTGTTATATCAGTCAGCATAGAATCCATATTTCCGTAGAAAAGCAGATTTGATTTATAAAGAAAACAGAAATGCGGGGTACTGGTATTCTAAAAAATACATTCATAGTAAGGTGTATACTATGCTAGAGAATCAACATGCATGAAATTTCAAAACCAAGGATGCAGATTTATAAAAGAGAACTTCATTGATGAAAGTCTCACACTTACAAGAGACATTCAATATCAAATGCAGTAACTTCTTAATGTAACCCCTATTATACAATCTACTCTTAACATCAATGCATTAGATCCACAAATATGCCTGGGAAATGATGTTTATGATTATTTTAATATTTTTTAAGAAATCTATCTGGGGGAAGATAATACCAGTTGCTGCATTCTACATTTAAGAAGAGAAATGACTAACAATTGTAAACAGTAATGGAGTAAACATCAAAACAAGCTCCAAACCAGCCTACGCAAAGTTACAATATTACTTTCTAATGACAACTGTTTCGATTCCATTGAAATTGTTTTCAAATACATTTTTCATGATTGTTTAAACTTGAAAGCATGAAAAAGTTCAATGCAGAGTTTAAATATAGTTTTACTTCTATTAACAACAGTAATAGTTGAAAATCATTTATTAGCCTAAATCAATAACATGGATTAGCATAAATCTAATTTTAAAATGAGGTTCATCACATACACTTCAACTGAAACAGAAGAATTTATTTAATGCATTCAAGATTCCTAAGCATACTGTAACTGATGCAAACGCAGACAGCTATAGATGCAAATGATGTGCATGGTCTCCCCTACAAACTCACATCAGTCAAAATTGAAACCCGATAGAAACAAGGCAATCAACCAATCACCTTCAAGGTTGCAATGTTAATATGCAATATATTCAGGACCAATGGAATAAACTGCATCAGCCAGTAAAGAAAGATAAGATAGCACTCACAGAGAAAGAAGAACATGAATATGGAAAGGTGTCCTTCGACACCAATAGTTTCTTGTGAGACAAATATGGAATGATCTCCAATTAATGAGAAATGAATTCATTACATGAGATATAGATACAATTCCATGATACAATACAACACTAACAATGTCAGTCATTAAGACTGACAAATGGATAATAACATAAAGGTCACCTTGCAAGGTGCACATGGGCCCCATATAGCAAATACAATAATCACAATACAAAGTCAATTGTGGCTTCAAGTGAAGATTTACAGCATTGCAACATCCTTCCTTAAGTTGAACAGGGACACAAAGAGAGACCCTCACAAGTCATCCCCTTAAGGGATGCTCTTCCACAACAAGTCAATCCCATAATCTGGTAAAAGTCGCCTTGAGCATGACCTTGGTCAGGATATGTGCAATTGTTCTGCTGAAGGCACATGCACTGACACTACCATCCTCGTTGACTTAAGTTGATGAATATAATGCATCCAAAGCTCAATGTGCTTAGTCCATTGATGTTGTATTGGCTTGAAAAGAAGTTGTATAGTCCTCAGATGATCACAAAACATAATAGGAAAGTCTTTTTGAGGAAGACCCAATTGCTCAAGAATCATCAGCATCCACCAAAATGCTTTGCAAGCTCACTAGCACTAAAATATTATACTTCCATGGAAGATAGAGATATCATAGCCTGCCATTGGAACACCAAGAAACGGTTCTCGAACTAAGTGAGAAAATAAAATCAGTAGTGGCCTTCTACTCATCAAGATCTCTGGCCCAATCTGCATCAAAATTCTCTACAAAACAATAGGAGCTCTAATAGAATAAGGAATGCCCATCTAAACAGTGCCTTTGATCTAGCACAAAATCTGCTTAGCTGCCTTCCAATGACTCTTAAGAGGTACTTGCATTTATTGGGAACAATAATTGATAGCAATGCTATGTCTGGCCAAGTATGTGTGACGTATAGTACACTCCTCACCAAAGATCGATAGATGTTACATCAAAGAATTGAGTGGAGTAGTTAGACAAGCTTCAACCCATGTGCAAAAGGAGTCAGCTTTCAATCCTCCATCACAAAATGCAGCAGAAAATTTAGAGCATACTAAGTCTATGACAAAGAAATCCTTGAAGAAGACTAAACAATCTAACTACCCAAGAAGTAATGTAGAAGGTCCAAATCAGTTATTCTCAAAGAAATTTTGAAGTCGTAGATTCATCTCCTAAAGCAAATCCTCAACATACAACATAGTGATGAGAATCGGACAATTATGACGTCAATATAAACATCATAGATGAAAACCGTAAGGAATAATGAATGAATCCATCCATACCAAGCATGAGACACCTACTTAAGTCCGTATATGGACTTCTTGAGTTTGAACACCATAGGTGTAGGTCCATCCTATACAAAGTCAGGTGACTACTACCTATAAATCTCCTCCAGAAGGTGCCCATGGAAAAAAGCACTCTCGACTTCCATTTGATGAACTTCCCACTATTGCAAGCTAGCCATGGAAAGGATCACCCAAATGGAGGCAATGCCAACCACAAAGACAAAAGTATCTGTATAGTCAACTACCTCATTTTGAGAAAATATCTAAGCAACAAGACGTGGCTTGTGCTTCTCCATTTAACCATCAACAAACTTGGTCTTACAGATCCATTTACTATAAAAATCAAATACATCACACTAAAATATAATTCCGTTATAAACATGTCAATGAAAGTACATAATGAGAATAACTTATAGATACATATAGGTACACTACACAAACAACATATATACTGCACAACTCATCTATCTGCAATACATTATGATATGGTCATGTTATAGACACAAACTTGCCTTTGGCTAGCATAGACCAACAACATATTTTAATGAACTCTACCAACAAGCACCCAACATTTCACACATAGATATGTATTTATAAGTATAATGGGTCTAGTAGGCGCTCAATTTGAGCAAAGGAGATGGAGGCGAAGACTGATGAGGGCTGATAGGAGACTGAAGATCTTGCAACAACTAACACCTGAGCCAGGAGCACAACTGACAAACGAGGCCTGTAGCAGAGACAACTTAGGTACTCTCAGAAGACCGCAAGGAATTCCGAGAGCACCTGACCAAGGGAGGAGCGTGGTTGACCTCCGTCCCAGTAGCTTGAGAGGAAGAAATTCCCCTCCGGCTACCAATAGGTCAACTGGTTCTCGGTTTGGACCGCAAGGGCCATCTGAGAACTTAGTCCAAGCCAACCCATCACTACATGCTCCTGAGAACAGACCGACAGGTCCGTCTCAGCGGGCTCGTAGGAACTAAAGACGTCGTCAGGAACGACTAAGGGACCGACCGAATCTCAGGAAGCTGGGAGTACGACAGCCCAACACAAGGGAGATTCGATCGGAACGAGGACGAGGAAGCGGTAACCAAGCCCACGGAAGAAGGAATTGGGACAGAAACCCCAATTTTGAACAAAGGGATCAAGAAAGGGCAGTTGTAGGAAACGATAGAGGTCGAGGACGAGGTCTAAGAGTAAGACAACTTCACCAAAACAAGGGATATCGAAGATAGCAATAGCCCCTTCAAAATGAACTTGATCAACCGGCACAAGAAAGGGAGAGGTTTCATTATTTGGACGACTGCATAGTAATCCGGCGAAACGATGGAAGAATGGAACGAATCCCACTAGTGTCCGCCCATCCAGAACGCCCAAACCTGGACAACAGACACCTGGAAGAGGTAGCAGAAGATTTGGATAATAATGCTAACCCAGTAGAAGAGAAGTTCGCATGGCGGAAGAATGGATGGAACAAACACATCTGGCAGCGGAAAGAAATGAACAAGCCACTAATAACGTCAGACAACGGCTCAGCATAAACCAGCTCCGTGAGCCAAAAATAAGGCATCAGCCAGAAGAAACAGAACAACAAGACTGGCGCATTATACCACAAAATAGGAGAAGACGCTAGCAGCAGTCACGTCCAGAAACTCCCCCAAGACGAAATAATCGCCAGAGACGTCAGGCGATGGAGGAAACAGACAGTGCCAGTGATGATGACATCAGCAGTTTTGGAGAAAATAGTCGTCATCATCGAAATGAGACGTCAGATGCATGGGAAATACGTATTGGCTTGGCTATACAGTTCACCCGTCGACGCTAAAAAGGAGACGTCGCATGCAGTTTTGAAAAATATGAAAAAAAAAGTAAATAAAATAAGAAAAAGCGAAAAAGTCAAATAAAAAGTCAAAAGAGAATAAGACAAAATAGGAATAAGACAAAAGAGACACCTAGACGTCTAGCTAGCCGACGTGGCCCGCATGCAAGAAGTTAGTTGCAAGGTGGCGGTTGCATAATGGTTTTAGGGATGGAGAAGCAACTATAAAAGGAGATTAGGCCATTCATTTGCAACATCGCTCTCAGGAAAGGAGGAGAAGGCGAGAAGTACGTAGCAAGGAGGCGCAACAGTAGACGTAGCAGTAGACGACTAGATGGCTAGCACCCGACGACTAGCTGACCCGACGGCTAACGCCTGACGGCTAGCACCTAACAGCTAGCACCTGACAACTAGACGGCTAGCACCTGACGACTAGCCTCCCTGACGACTAGCGTCCTTGATGTCTGGCAGTCCTTGACGGCTGCACCACCCAACGGCTAGTCCACCTGACGGCTGCAGTCCTCGACGTTTGGTAGTCCCTGACGGCTGCACCACCCGACGGCTAGTCCGCCTGACGGTTGCAGTCCCTGACGGCTGGCTGCACTTGACGGCTGCCACACCTGACAGCTGCAAAACCCGACGACGAGACACACCTGACGGCTAAGGAGACCCGACGTTTGAGTGTCCGACGGTTAGGGTAGACTTGACGGCTAGGATGCAGATTGGACAGGGAAGACGTCTAGGGCAGAAGCTGACAGATTAGAAGAGGGAAAAGGAATGCGAGTGGCACACCAAAAGTCAGGAAACCCCAATCTGTAGTGAGCCGAAACCTGAATCAGTGGTTGCTAAGAGATTATGGCACCAACAGGAAATTGAAATGAAGGGACAAATCAAAAGCTCAGGAGGACAAGTTCGGAACAGAAGAGAAGCATCAGAAGCAGCAACCCGCAAGAATAAGGAGATTCATCAGAGCGGCAAGGCACCCGTACCACTAGAGGAAATCACTTGGGTATGCCCAACAGGAGAATATTGCCGTCAATGGTGGGTAGATGCACCAGCTAACCACCCAGCACAGAAAAAGCTGAAGGAGGCGGGAGTGCACTTCATCCTACAGGCTCCTCATTTTGAGAAGGAAATTTTTAAGGAGTACCTTCTACAGATGTTGGAGACATGATGCTGGGAGGCACAGCAGTCTCGTGGAAATAGAGGGTACTGCACTAGTAATTGATTTTTCTCCCGGAGTCTTTCATCGTACTTTTGGACTTCCACGGAAGGGCAAGTTGGTGTTGAACGAGAGGGTGGATCCGAAAAAGACACCAGAATTAATTATGAGTGTCACCAACCTAACAAAAGAAGAGGTAGACGCTATGTTGAGTGTTCATGGTGGAAGAGGAGTTAAGCATGGACAACTCCAGAATGAAGGATTGGAGGTGATCATGAACGTAATCATGGCAAGGTTGTCAGGAGAGCAGCGAAGTACAAATTTGGCCATATGGTTGATTCTGTATCTGCAAGGAATAGCACAGGGAATACAGTATGATTGGGCGACATTTTTCAACACGTATACAGGCTTTCCTGATGAGAACAACAAAGAATTTTTCTATGACTTTTCATGCCATTGGCTTGATCTTGGATGTGGTAGGAAGAGCAAAGATCCCAATCCCAAATTTTGATGCTCCAAAAGAATTACCACCTCTAGCACCATCTATCTGCAAGTGGATGGATGCCCAACCAGCAAAGAAGACGACGCCGGAAAAGAAGATACGGGTCAAGCAGATTTCACATAAACCGAGTCAGGAGAAGCTGGTGGCTGCACTAGAAGGAGAGGAGAAGAGAGCAGCACAAGCTCGGGAAAAAGAGGCACAAAAATAGGAGGCTCAATCTCCAGAAGAGCCTTGACGAAAGAAGGGACGATTTGACGTACCACCCCTAGCTTTCTCACAGGAAACACTACAAAAGATAGCTGAAAATTTGGAGACAGTTCATATCCGGGAGCAACATCAACCAGCATAGGAAGAAGCAGATTTTTCTATACCGTCAGCCCTTCATAATCTGGGGCAACCAGGACCGGTACAGTTGAACGGTTTGGACCCACTGAATATCTGGCGGAGGCTGAGCATATAGCCTGCATAGGCTCACCGGACCTGACAGAAATAGCCTTGGCGAGACCGACATCACTAGCAGCTACTTTGGGCACATTTTCTATAGATGATATGTTTGCCACAACGGCTAGGGAAACAGGCACCATAGACGCTACATCATCAGTAGTAACCCTGGGGTAGAGGAAGGCCTACCACCATCGGGTACAGAACAGTCAAAGCATGAGGCAGAAAATCCGATGATGGAGAAAACAACGGGGACTACAGAGGAAGAGACTCCCAAAAATGAAGGGAAACAGCCTCCGGAGATAATATATTTAGAGAAGATGGAGGAACAGGAAGAACAGGTCAGCAAGATTCTTGTACAGAATACAGCAATAAACAGACCACCTGTTCACCAAGAGGAGAGAGGCAAGGGAATTGCACATGAAGAAGAATAGACGAACACTTGGTCCCAAGAAATTCTTCTCAAGATACCGAATTTTATGGACCCTTTGGATGAGATGGATGAGCAAGCAGCAGTATGTTTTGAAAGGTTGGGAATAGTCATGAACAGCCTTAGCTTGCAGTTCAGTAGTGCATGCATGGGTCAATGGAAAAAGTGGCAGGGCATGGTTGAGGAGGAACTGGACCGATTGGTCAAGTGGGCAGCCCAAGGTCAATGGCGGAAGGACATCTCGAGCATTTATACGAGACAGCCTTGGTCATTACCCACTGCCCGGTGGCAAAAAATGGAGGGCACTAAGAAGTTGCCAAACAAGACAACTAGCCTTTATCTGGAAACGAAGTAGGTATATGTTTGCGGCCATGGTAAAAATCCCCCTCAGCATTCCATGGAACATGGCACACAGGTGGAAGTGGTTCTAGAATTACTGCCATTGTACACGCAGCTGAACTTCCTCGCACACCTGTTGACTTGGTTGGGCGAAGGAATCAAACATGTGAATTCAGCTAAAGAGGTCATGGAACGAGAAGTCGCGGAAGCTTTGGAAAAGAAGGATCAGCTCTTAGCTGAAGAAATGGCCCGAATGGAGAGTCACAGAAGAAATGTGGAAGTCGAGACGAGCTATGGAAGAACTGAAAGCTGATTTGGAGAAAAAGGACCAGCAGTTATTTGAATCAGCAACAGAAATAGCCCAACTGAAAAGTGCGAAGGAGCTTCTGATTAAGCAAGCAGAAGCATTCTCAGTCAATAGGAGCCAACAGGAACGGGCTTGGGCTCAGGAAAGGGAGAACTGGTAAAAAGAAAAGGCAGCCTTGCAAGAAGAACTGCGACTGGAAAAACAGTAGAAGGGTACAACAGTTGCACCAGTTTCAGAACAGCGGTTGAAGGACATGTTTCGAAGTAGGGAAATAGAACTGTTGTCCAGCCTGAAGCAGACTGAAGACCGAGCCAATGCCTTAGGAGTGGAATGGGCCAAGTACTTCAATTATTCAAAGAGGCTCAAGGATGAACGGGACCACTACCGGGAACAACTTCAAGAGTACACAAAGGCATTGCAGGCTGCAAATCCACAGAGCTCGACACCTACATATGCTGAAACTCCTACAGCAGAACGGAGAAAGTCGTTGAGGACATCAACTTCTTCGAAGGGGAGGATAGATGTAGACAGCAGTTCTAAACCCTAGGACTGACTGGAACATTATGTCCATCAATTTTGAATTGTACATAGCAATTTTGGTATGTTAATGTTTTGATTTGATTGGAAAAACAGCCAATGAAATGAAGCCTGAATTGTAAACGCATATGGCATAAAAGGACAAAAACATCCGTCATTGTTAGTATTTTGATTAAGGTTCTAGATGATTAGTTAGACGTCTAGTTAGAAGACGTCAAGTAGTTAAACGTCTTAAGCAAAGTGTTAGAAGGCGCTTAAGGTAGACGGTTGGGGTGGTTCAGGATGCGGTTGGGGAAACCACTTTCACCCCTCCTATTTAAACCCCCCTTTCAAACATTGTAGGTATCGATCATTCTATTGCAATGCCAATGTTGTTATGTTTATGTATTCTGCATGTATGGTGATCTTGTGGTTATGCTATTGATTACAGGTTGTGATGCATTAATGGATGAGTTGCAGGTTGTGTTGTACTAACTTACATTGCAGGTTTTGTCCCTTGGAAAGTGTTGAAGACCAGTTGCTGAAGCAAGGCACAGAATCTGTGATATTATTGCAGGTATATGGAGGGGGAACAGAAACCGACCTAGACGACTAGCCCTGATGTCTGGTAGCCGTTAGACGGTTAGCCGTCCACCCTAGGTCCTGACATCTCTTCCTTAAGCCGTGACGTCTAGATATCTGACGTCTAGACCAGCCTTGACGTCTATCCCTGTAGTCGTGACGTCTAGACTGGTGACGTCTAGGCTTGCACCCTTGACGCCAAGACTCCTGACGTCTACCTACACTGTTAGAGAATTGACTGGTAGCCTAGATAATCATTACCGATAGCCTGAAATCGACTTGTCATCACCCCATCCCGGGAATGTACTCACCCCTGTCTACATATAGGTCACTCCATCAAATAAATTGATGTGAAGCAAATTCTCTAAGTGTATTTTTATATATGCAATGGTAGAAAACAACAATTAATTAGAGGAGAATATACCATGCAAACAAACAAACAAATCATTTCATCCAAAATACACAACTGCCAAAAATTAATTCTAAAGATCTGAGACTTTCACTAGACATATTTACAAAACATAAAACAACTTTGGAAGAAAGTGTAGATGCTTTTGGATGAAATTTCAGTTCTAGCTTCAGAGCCCTCATCAGATATTGAATAGAGAAGCATGGATCTCATATTATATAATAGACAAGATTGTTCTAGAGAAAGAAATGAAGAGACAACAAACCACACAGAAAATATTTAAACTATTATTGACACAAAGCAGAAGAGATATGACAAACCCTAAAAATTATTAATTTGTAAATAAAGCAAAGGCAACTATAAATTTTAGGATAATCAACTATAAAAATTAAAATGATCATAAAAATAAAACCCTAAAAGGTATCACAACATAAACAACCCAACTATGAGTAAAGGAAAATTTAAATTAGATTATATAAAAATGAAATAGTAATAAAACTAAGACCTAAATACTTGTCCACACAAAATTAAACAAAATAACAAAAAATAAAAGAATAGAATACAACAAAGCTTAAAGGAATAAGTTCATAAATAAAATTAAAGGAAAGATCCTAATAAAAATTTATTTTACCTTCCTCTAGAGGTATGAATTGCCTTGTCCCTAGAAGCAGACAAATTGGAGGCAATACATTCTTAAAAAAGTTAACTTTGGAAGGATTATAACGTTCTCCTAGCATATTCATATAGATTTATTTGTTGGGTCTCCATCTAAACAATAATATGAAAAGGACAAAATGCAACCAACAAACAAACCCATCCATAGACAGTATGTCCCCTTGGATGTAGACTGTAGTAGATAATCAAAACTTCAACGTATTTTCGGTGGTAAATAAGGACATGATAATAAAATAATGGCACAGTTCTATTAGATCATGAACGTAAGGTCTTAATTTTTGATAAGAAGCTCTATCCTTACTTAGGGACATAACATCTCTCTCCCATTGGAATGGCTGATTGTCGTCCGTGACATTGTTTCTCTAACAAATTTTGCAGCCTCTGAATTGGCTTGTTCTATACAATTGTTGAACCAGACTATTAGATCTTATTTTTTCTCTATTTCTTTTTTTGGAAGAGTTCTCTCTTACACTAAATTTTAGGACGATATGACATTATTGGCAGTGGGTATCCTTTAGAATATATATTCATTGGCCATTATACTCAGGACTCTATATTATGCAGGTAGTTTCAGTGATTAGTTGGCAATGCCTGACAACCCCATGTATATGAGGCCTTGTTTATTGGTCCTACAGTTGGTATGACATGAACGTTGTCCTGATCTTGATGTTGGGAAGCTCATTGACCCCGTGAAGGTAATGAGTTGGTACAGCTGGATGGCAGATACAATTTGCAGCTGTTGTCTAGTCCTCCTCTTCCATTAATACATTAAGTTACGAGGATATTGATACCAGTTTGGTTATGGCAATTTTTCAGGGACCAATGTAATAAAAGCATGGAGAAGGCAATTCTAATATATATGCAAGACTGTCCAATAATTTCACATTGGATTTGAAAAAGTATAAATTTTACACCACCCATTCCCAAAATGATTGCTTTTGTTTCTTTTATTCAAAACTAAAACTTTTATAGCAAGAATTTAAAATAGCATGACGTTTTTTTATTTTCCTAAACTTGAACAGTAAGGCATTGAATTCATTGCATTGTTCCCTATTGAGTTTCAATCATGTTCATTAAACAAAATATGGAATGCTTTAATAAATGCATTGTATGTCCCAGGTATACATCAGGAGAATGAGTACTTTACAATGCCTAACTCAATCCATTCCTTTTCTTTACTTATTTTACAGATAAATAGTTTGATGTGTTTGGTAAATTGTATAAATTTCATTGATCATATACCTCATTGCATTGGTGTCATATTTTGAGCAATTATATTGATATGACTTAATCTATTACAAACACAATAATTGTCCTATGTGCATTGAGATGCTATTGTGATGGAAAACTATAAAAAGAAGATTATTTGGCAATATCAAAGCCTTGCTGGAAAGCATTGCATGTGAAAAAATTATATAGTCTAGGAATTATAAAAGGATCTACTTCATAATCCTTCTATAATAATCTTTCTTTTATATACCTTGGACGTTGCCACATAAGCAAGAAGTGTTGCAAGAACAGGTGTACTGCATGGTGATGCAGCCAATGCAAAGGTCAAACCTGCCAAATATGCCTGCACACCTACAAATTGCAAGACCAAGAGTGAGCGCTAATTGCTAGTTCAATAGATGTGAGGATTAACATGGCAATGATAATTTAATAAGCACTACAAACTGGAATAACAAAGTGATGAAATTTTGTTGTAAAATTAAAAGGACAAAGCAAAAGAAAGTAGTACTTGAAGGGAACTTGGCTGCAGCAGCACGGGCATCAAAATTGCCAAAGAAGGATGGAAGCTGCAATTCAATAATCTGCATAAAGAAATATTTTTTTTGAGAATCCACTTCCCTACTTGGCCTGGCTTGATGTTTCAGACCAAGCCTCTCCTATAAATATTTGCAAAATGCTTTACATGGTTTTTCTCAGTTATGGATTGAATTGTGCTAAAACAATTTGGGTATGGCTTGGTTACTGGTGAATAAATTAGGTCTGGCCTAGTTAGGTACTGGATAGATTTGCTTCTGGTTTCATTAGTGCTAAAGAAGTATCTGTCTTCCTTTGTTAGCATATATAAAAAGCACCTTTATCTTTGATAATGAAAGTAAATTCTGGTTATACCAACCTGAATTTGTGAAAGACTTATTTTATTTGCTATGGCAGATACATCTATCAGTAGTGTAATATGTCTATTGTTGGTGATTTAATCCTATAGATGTTTCATTATTTCATGTTCTGTTAATGTATTTGAATAAAAGGTATAATAATGACATGACATATATATAGTTTTTTAAGTTGTTTGGAGGTATATTTATTTTTGTTAGTAGCAGGTAGCTGAACAGGTGTGATTGTTGTCTTCCTCCACCCTCTGCCTGTAAGACTAAATGTACCCAAACTTGTTCTTGTGAATATGTTCCACCACAGCTATTCTCCTTAGTTGTATTATATACTTGTTGATGAATACAAACAACTCATGCCTTATTCCAGCTGTATATTTGCATTGTGCATATGATTTGATCTTTTCATCGCATTATCTTACATTTCATTGTAGTGCACTGCATTGTATATCTGTTTGCTTGACTTGAATATTCCCAGACACTACATTTTGGCATGTTTCCTGTAGGGATTTGGGTCAGTTGTATAAATGTTGACAAGCAAAAGCCAAGATAAAAGCATCTCACTATGAGAAGCAATTAGACAGCGGTGGGGAGATCAGCCGACACAAAGGTCAAAACTATTGCATAAAGAAGTCTTTGTAGCCAAAGTGTGACTAACAAGAAAGCATGCATGAAAGCCAAGATGAGTGGAAAAGTCAAAAGGAAAATTAAAGTAATTTTTAATGTCCACTAGGCCATATGTCATATCAGACAGTTATTTAATTGATATGTGTTAAGCCACCCAAACTCTGGTTACTAGAGTCCAGTGTGCAATCTTTCCACCTTCTGCATTTGACTGTTGGACCTCCTAATTAGAGTGCCATAGTATTCACCATCAGAAGCACGCCATGTGATCCACCCCTATCTTGATAAAGCTTTATTCTTAAAAATTGATTTTGATTATCTATGATAGACTTAAATGGGACTCCATTTGAATATGCTGACTGGTTATGTCTCAGCTCCCTTTTCCACAAAACCATTGATATACTCTTTTCCATTGATTTGCAAGGTTTAGTATGAATAATTTGTCTTTAGATCCAATGCAAATAGAATGAGGATATTGAAAGAAAGAATACTCGCTCATTATGGGCATACTATGCAGCTTATAAGGTAACAACTAAGTTTAAACCCTTCTAGCTTATGTATGGCTAAGATTTCATCGTGCAAATGGAATTTAATGCTCAACTTTCAGGGGACAATGGAGACAGGTTGGGTGATATAGAAAGCTAACAAACAGATTGGATAAATTGAGTATACTAAATGAAAGGTGCATCCTAGCTCAATATTCAGAAAACACCGGAATTACTGGCATGATAAACATATTAAGCAAACACAGTTAAAGCCAGGCACGTTAGTCTTGAAGAAACTTGTCAAAGATCATAAATGATGTGGGAAGGACCTTATGAAATAGTTGTGATGACAGCATAGATCAATGGGACTAATTGAATGATGTTAAGCATAAGAATGTCATTAATGCACTGAAATTATGGAAATATGATAAAAAATCCTATATATAGGCTAATTTTATTTAAGTAGATCCCTAAGATGAAGGTTAAGAAGAAATGGCCAGCACAGATGCAGAAGTGATCAGCACGGTCACCAGTTATGTTGATTGGCACAGATTCAGAGATGACCATGAGCACAAGTACAATATCAAGCAACGCAAATACAAAGTTGACCAACACATGCACAAGCAAAATTGCCGATTTGCATGAACTCAAAACTGACCAGCACAGGCACAAATGCTATGTTGAACAGCATGAACCCCATAACAGCTGGCACAAACTCGCATTCAATGGCAACTGGCATGAAGACAAATCTGACCACCATGATGTAACTAGCATGAACAACATGAAACCGGCAACAGAACCATGTTAACCAATCCACAAACAACCTCTTGTTGAAATAGCCTCACAAGAAACCAACACAATCCAAAACTCGTGAAACATATTTAACACATTCAACAAGTAGGTAGGCACTAACTAATTCAGTTACACTACAATGTTTAACACTTCCAACAGCAGAAAAAATGGAAAATTCATTAAGTCTTGACTCAAATCACATTGTTCACACAAAAAGTATACTCTCTCTTCTGATTGCTTAACTACTAGCTACTATAGTTTGTGAAAAGATATTCAAATGGCTTGAAATGGATCTTGAGACAAAGAAGAAAATGGCTCTAAAAGATACAAAGAAGCATTCAAGGGCAACCAAATTTATTTAATTCTATGAAATTATAAATGTATTTACATTATTTTGATATTTTGAAAATCATATTGAACTTTATCAAAATATCCCGTGTCAAATCTCTTCTGAATTCCAGGCTTGCCAAATTGAAATCGGAACATGAACCTTGTGACTGATGATGAGTCCCAAAAATGTCACATTTTGGGACCATCTTTGGCATGTTTTTCCATGTTAAACATGTCATTTTGTGACTATTTATTCTTATTATGATGTAATATGCAGATGTTGTGGAACTTAGGGAGTAGTTTTCTTTCTATGTCAATAAACTAGTATACGAGAGCATTTACAGGGCTCATAGGTTGAAAAATCAGTTATAGTAGAATTCTATAGTGTTATGGACCAACAATAAGACCAACTACCGAATACCCGGACTATAAGAAGTTTTTCAGATTTATAACAGGATTCTGCAACAGCAAGATCTAAGCCCAGTCAGTTCCCAAAAAAATTTGGGGATAGAAATCAAATTTGTCAAGATTGATTTCCAACTGATTTGGTTGAATCCAAATTAGTTGGATGGAAATTAGATTTGTTAAGATTGGTTTCCAACTAATCTGGCCAACTTATTCTGGTTGTTATTTCCTCTAGATAGAATTAGTTGGATTTGTTGCCAACTAATTCAGATTAGAGATCTTCTATTTCAGTAGGTTGTTATCGATTTGTTCTATAAGGCCTCTCTATAAAAGAGGAGGCATAATGCATTGTAAAGGTTGAAGACGATACATCCAATGTAGGTAGGCCAATTGAATAAATGTGTTGGAAGTCAAGTATGCGTACATTAAGAGTTTTGATATATTTGATGTTATAAAGTTGTGATGTAATATTGTACGTGACATCTTGTAATGTTAAGTGAAGTATTAGTTATGTACAAATAAGTCAAAATGAGTCATGAAATGAAATGTAAATGTAAGTCAAATGCAATTTAATAAAATGATGAGGTGTCGGGTAGTTAGTAAGTTGGAGGATGCAACTACCTCCTTAGTTTTATAAATAAGACCCTTGCCTCATTCATTCGTGTTGTTGGCATGGAAGGAAAGGTTGTTATGGTACATTGGTATCAAGGTTGGCAAGGTATTGAAGTGTTGTATAAAGTCGTCTGAATGTTCTGCCAGGCCATCTGAACTATTGTGTTGAGTCGTCTAACCATTGTGTCTAGACATCTAACTATTGTGTCGGGCCGTTTGACCATTGTGTTTGGCCATCTGACCATTGTGTCGAGTCGTCTGAGGGCTATTCTAGGCAGTCTGAATGTTGTTCTAGGAAGTCTGACCATTGTACCAAACAATCTAAACTGTTGTGCTAGGTAGTCTGATATATGTTGTGTGTAGTGTATGCATTGTAATTGTACGTAATTTACATTGTATATTTTGTTAATTTAAGTGGTAATGGAATTGCATAAGGCAAACATATATATATGAAGCACAAAGTCATTTTGAAAAATGTTTTTGCAGTGCAATTCGTATACCCCTTCGTTTGAAAATCAAAGCAGAGAATAAGAGGAGGAAAAGAACACGTTTTGCGGCAGTGAGAGAAAAAAGAACAAATATATCGTGCTGCCATTTTGGTATCGTGGTTAGCCCAGCCGATCGCATAGCTAGCACTAAGGCACCGTGAAGCAGGAGGTTGCAGGGTTGAAACCGTGCAAGCGTTGTTTTGGTTGGCAGAGAGATAGAACGTTTTGGTTGGAGAAGATAGAACGGAGGACTTATTTAGTTTGTGTTGCGTGTTTGATTCTACCCGTTGGGGTAGCCCAGCTGGTTGCTCAGCCTGTGCTAGGGTGCTATGTTGGCAGAGGTCAAGAGATCGAATCTCCTTCGCGTTCGCTGGGCTTGTTATGTGAGGTAAGGGAAAATATTTTTTGTTTAATTTAATTTGATTGGGAGATATAAGGTGTAGCGTGATTATTTGAAAATTGTATTTTTGCATGATTAGAAAAGGAGATATAAGGTGTATTGTGGTTAATTTGATAATTGTATTTTTACATATTAGAAAAAGGAGATATAAGGTGTATTGTGGTTAATTTTAAATTGTATTTTTGCATGTCATAAAAAGGAGATTTAAGGGTTTAATTGTTAATAAAGCTTTATATTGAAAATTTCAAAAGGGAGATATAAGGAGTCATTTTTAAGCTTTATTGTGTATGTTTTTGATAAATATTTTAAGTGGATGAATTAATATCTGTGCAAGACAGAGAAAATTACTAACCAGATTTTGAAGGGACAACAGGAAAATTATTTTTGTCAAAACAGGTTTGGAAAGTTCAAGCAAAAAGAAGATTATCATTATTGAGGCAGATTTAGAGGTATGGTGATTTAATTCCTTTCTCAAGGTGGTTTTGTTTGAGGAAAATATTTTTGTTATCAGAAATGGATGAAACGTTAGGAAATCAACATAAATGAATGCCCAAATGTCAACAAAGACATAAAAAATTATGTGAATGAAAAGTTCAGAAGTGGAATGTGGAAAAATGCAAGCAGGAAAAGACAATATTATATTGCAAATTTTAACCCAACGTATGACCACAAGGAAAAAGTGTATATAGGTGCTGAAATCAAGTGGAAGGAAAAAAATACTCATTGCTCGGATAAGGACTAGCTCTCATAGGCTTAGATGTGAAACAGGGAGATGGACAACGCCCAAAGAACAATGGGAAGAAAGGATATGTACTCTATGCAGCACAGGGGCAGTAGAGACAGAGGAACACTTCATCTATAAATGCCCGAGTTTTTCAGATATCCGTGACAAATACAAAAAAACACTTGGGAACGAGTTTATGGCAGATTTATTTGAAGACAGTAAAATAAAAAAAGTTGGCGAATTGCTAACACAAATCAGCAGGAGAAGGAACAACCTTCTCAAAGATATTAAAGATCATATGATATGATTTGAGCAATTGTACTTCCATATTTGAGGTCCCATAGACCATATTTGGGTCTCGCGGACGTAATTAAAATCTTTCATTTCATTTCATTATCAAATGGTTGGAGGTATAAGGAATTATTGGATGTGCATTGTTTTAGCAAATTTGTGCATTGGTTTTGATTGAAATTGGGAGTAAATGTGCAAGAGTTATAGATCAGATTTGTGAGCAAATTTGTGCATTGGTTTTGATTGAAATTGGGAGTAAATGTGCAAGAGTTATAGATCAGATTTGAAAGCAAATTTGTGCATTGTTCATGATTGATTTTGGGAGTAGATGAGAAGGACATATTTGTGCATTGTGATTGGTTTTGAAGTGAATGTGGAGATAAGCAAAATAGTATAGTCTCACACAAATAGAAGGATTGTTTTAAAGCAAGTCAAAAGTATCACATAGTGCAAGGATAGTGTGAAAGAATTCAATTGAAAAGGACATTTTCAGCTATCTACAAAAGGGAAGGATTGTTTTAAAGCAAGTATCCTTCTATCTACACAAATAAAAGGATTGTTTTAAAGCAAGTCAAAGTATCACATAGTGCAAGGATAGTGTGAAAGAATTTAATTGAAAAGGAGGACATTTTCAGCTATCTACAAAAGGGAAGGAAAGGTGCAAATCAGCAATTACAAGGTCAGTTATCAAGTGCTAGACTAGAGCTACCATTTAATGTAATAAATGTGAGACATGTGGAAGCGACAGACTAAATGAATGTGAAGAACATATTGGGCATTTGATTGGTGCATATCATTCTCTATATGTTCATGAAGATAAAAGAATTCTGGGTAGAATATGTCTAAATTGCTTTAGTTGAGGAAAGCACATTGAAGAATAGGTGAAGAACTTGATGATATCATTATGCAATATTTGGGAATAGATGAGGATTTCTTGTATAAAAGTTATGGAGCAGACTTGAGCAGGTTATGGAGCAGATTTGAGCAGGTTTAGCAGGTTATGGAGCAGATTTGAACAGGTTTTGTGAGCAGGTTATGAAGCAAATTTGAGCA
This sequence comes from Wollemia nobilis, assembly GCA_028583015.1. Lineage (NCBI taxonomy): Eukaryota > Viridiplantae > Streptophyta > Pinopsida > Araucariales > Araucariaceae > Wollemia > Wollemia nobilis. Next base: position 12,112,252 of record JAQPPZ010016890.1, read on the forward strand.
GGTTTTGTGAGCAGGTTTTGGAGCGTATTTGAGCAGGTTTGAGCAGGTCTTATGAGCAGTTTTGGAGCAGGTTTGAGCAGGTTTGGAGCAGATTTGAGCAGGTTCTGTGAGCAGGTTTGAAACAGATTTGAGTAGGTCTTATGAGGGGATTGATGTCTCTTGTGGATTGGTGTCCACGAACCAGAGCAGAGGGGATTGGTGTCTCCTGTGGATTGGTGTCCATGAACTTGAGAGGGGATTGATGTCTCTTGTGGATTGGTGTCCACGAACCAGAGCAGAGGGGATTGGTGTCTCCTGTGGATTGGTGTCCACGAACTTGAGAGGGGATTGGTGTCTCCTGTGGATTGGTTTCCACAAACCAAAGCAAAGGGGATTGGTGTCCACGAACTTGAGAGGGGATTGGTGTCTCCTATGGATTGGTGTCCACAAACATTGTAATAGGGGATTGGTGTCTCCTGTGGGTTGGTGCCCACAAAATTTGTTGAGAAATTTATAAGCAATATTTCTTCGTGGATGTAGCCCATATTGGGTGAACCACGTTAAATATGTGTCTCTCATATGTGTGATGATTTGTGCATTGTTTCATTACTGCATTGATATTATTGTGGTTATCATTTGGATTGAAAAAGTGAAAATTTTTATCTTATACTGTTCACCCCCTCTCTCAAATTAAGCTTGTGTTCTTCAATTGGTATCAGAGTGGGTTCCTTCGTGAAAACCTAACAGCTTGAAGGAAGATCTTCCAGGAACACACATGGCACATCAATAAGGGTTTTCGTCAAACAGGGCATCATTGTTTGATGTGACTAACTATGCTTTCTGGAGTGTGAGGATGAAGACTTATTTGATGGCACATGGATATGATATATGGCAATCTGTTGAGGATGGGTTCACAACACCTACAACTCCTTCCACAGATGCAAATGGTAAGAAACCATACGAAAATAATGCCAAGGCAATAAATGCAATCTTAAGTGGGTTATGTGAATCAGAGTTTGTAAAAGTCATGCAATGCACTTCAGCAAAAGAAATATGGGACAAGTTACAAAGAACTTATGAAGGAGACGACAAGGTTAAAATGGCAAAACTTCAAACCCACAGGAGAAAGTTTGAAGACTTGAAGATGAAATATGAGGAAGATATTGCTAGGTATCTGCTTCGTGTTGATGAAGTTGTCAACACCATTCGTGGACTTGGAGAAAGTATTGAAGACTCTAAGATTGTTCAAAAAATCTTAAGGTCACTTCCCATGAGGTTTGATGCAAAGGTTTCAGCAATTGAAGAAATGAAGGATCTCAAAACTTTGAGCATGGATGAGCTTCATGGGATTCTCACAGCCTATGAGATGAGGACATAAAAAGATCAAACATGTAAACGAAAAGCAGCATTCAAAGCTTCAAAGAATGCAAAGAATAAAGAACCAGAATCAAGTGAAGAATCAAGTAGTGGAGAAGAAGCTAACTTTGTGCGAAGGAATAAGAAGGGTCCAAGAAAACACAAAGATATGCAGTTTGTGAAATGTTTTAACTGTGGTAAATTTGGTCACTATGCATCTAATTGTCCACAAGTTGGAAGTAGTAGCAATGAAGAAGAAAAGGAATACAAGAAAAAGAAAGAAAGAAAATTTTATCATGAAAAGAAAAACAGGCACGATCAAGGCAAGCATGAGAAGATCTTTCAAAGACACAAGAAGAGTTTTTATGTTGAAGAAGCAAGCAGTCCTTCCAGCAGCAGTGATGAAAGCCTCTCCAATAGTGAAAAAGAAGAAATCCTATTTTTGGCAATAGAAGAGAAAGAAGATGATCCTGTTGTTGAAAACCAAGAAGAAGAGAAAGATTCAAAAGATGAAGAGGAAGCCACAGTTGACATAGAAGAGGAACTTATTGTTGCTCTTGAAGAGTTGAAAAGGGTTAGAAAGAAGAACTCAAAATTGAAGGTTCACGTACAAGAGGATGAGAAAACAAAGGCAAAGCTTCTACAAGATTTCACTGACATAAAAGAAAAAGTTGAAGAGGCAAGGAGAATTGAAGAAGGTATGGCTGAATAGTTAAAGGCAAAAGAACTAGAGTGTGAAAGACTAGAACATGAAGCTATCATTCTAAGAAAGGGACTTGAAAAATTTAATGATAAGATATATCAGTTTAGGAAAAGCTCAAAAAAATTGGATGATATTATCAAAGCACAGAGATCTCCATTTATGAAGACTGGACTTGGTTTTGAAGAAGGTCAAGAGAAACAAAAGGGGGATTCAAGCTCAAAAGAAATAGAAGCATCAAAGAAAGTAATTGAAGAAGAGCCTAAGACCTATGCTGATATGTTGAGAAGTGGAAGCATCAATGAGGAAGAAAACAATGCACCATCAAGGCACAGGGACTATCACAGAAAAAGAAATGAGAGAACCATGCAGCAATATCCTCCAAGGCAATCAAACAGGTTTCAAAATTTCTTCCATGGTCATTGTTTCTCATGTAACCATTTTGGTCATAAAGCTGTAAATTGTAGAGTCCGTGCTATGAATGATTTTGGCTTCACCAAGAGGAATTTCAATTCATTTGCACCTCTCATGGACTACAATATCATTTGTTACAAATGTAACTGTTGACAATTTTGTCACATTGCTTGGAGGGGTAATGGAAATCAAAATTTTGTAAAGTATTTTCTAAGTTTTCATGAATTTGTTCCCTTGCTTTTGAACATTTTTAAGTATTGTAGCAATTTTGGCTTTCATTTTTATCCCCTTGTACATAAAACTGTATGTGTAAGAGCTTCGCCACAAAGCAAACCAGGTTTAGGAGCTTCGCAGGGAAAAGGAGGATAGCTTCGCCAAGAAAAGAAAACAAGAGAACCCAAATAGTAGCCTAAAATTTGCTAAGGCATGAAAGGAGCTTCGCTAGCGAAGTAGCCTAAACAGTCACTTCGGGTGAAAACCTTGTGAAGCGGAGAATGCAGAAATTTCTAAGTGTTGAGAAAGTGCTTCGCTAAAATTTAAGCAAAGCATCCGCTTCGGACCCCTCTCCTGGCGAACCACTTTTCCAAGCATATTCTACTTCGCTTTAGGCCGCTGCAAAGCATCCACTTTGGCCAACTTTTGTGCGAAGCTCCCTCATTCGAAGCATTAGTTGTCCTTGAAAAGTCAAAGCAATATTCTAAGGCAAGAATGTGCTTCGGCCAAAAACCTCCCGAACGACTGTCTTGGAGGAGGTTCGCAGCGAAGCATTTTGTGGCCCATTGGCAATTATCTGCCGCTTCGAACAAAACCCCCTGCGAAGCGGCATCCAACCTGTTTTTCTGGCGAAGTAATAAACAGTTAGGAGCCACGTTTTGAAAGGTGATCATTCCCGCTTTGGCCCACGTCCGTTGCGAAGCGAAGCTCCGAATGTGAGTTTGGCGAAGCTCCTTCGAGGGCGCTTTTCTCAAAGGCACACACTCCTAGGCCGGGCATTTTTCCGAGGCAATCGAGTATTTCATAAATGTGCCTTTACTTGCCCGAAAGACCCGGTACCCATTTGTAGCAACGGGAAAAGAAATATCAGCCGCGAAGGAGAGCCAGAGGGACTCAAGACCCACTCGAGCTCCACACCCAGGAAAAATCGAGGACAAGTCAGACGGCCCATAAATGCAGATTTCCTCGGCTAATGCGGCAGTAATGGTTAAATGTGGAAAAGGATGTGAAAACTCAGTCGCAGGAGGAGCAGAAGCAGATTTTCCAGGTTACCGAGGGCATACCTCCAGATTAAGTGCATTAATGGCTCAAAGGGTCGGGTCCTCTATAAAAACCCACGAATTGTAATGAAAAAGGGGGGGAACTTTTGCTAGAAAGCTGCTGTAACTTGATTTTCTGCAATAGATATTAAAGACTTTGGAGCTCCATTTCTCTTTTGTATGCTACCTTTTGTGATAATTTCTATCATTCCATTTCTTCATTTGCATACAGTAATTCTGTATCCTGAATTTAGGTGTGCGATTGGGGATTGGGTCTTGGAATTCTCCTGAAGGATACATAGGGGAGAAAATACCGCGCGATATTCTTTTTATGCTGCCTATGGTTAATGGTTTCTGTAATGTTCAAGTATTTTCTTAAGTTCTGTAATTCTGCAATCTGGATTTAGGCATAGGAAGATAATTGGGTCCTGGAACTCTTCCAGAGGATACATAAGGAAGTTAGCGCGGTGTTCATTTAAGTTTTGTTCTTTGTATTTATTGCTGCTACTTCAAGGTATTAGATAGTAATCGTGCTAATTGGTTCTTTCCCACTGAATCATTTACATTTCTTCCCTTACTCCCTTTTATTTATTTCTTGCACTCTTAGCTTAAAACCCTAGTAGTTTAGTAAAGGAGCCGGCCTTCTTCGAAGATTGGCACGGAGGGCATCTCTTCCCTCCGGCCTTTCAATGTTGGTCCAAGTCTAGGGCGCGTATACATACAAAATCCTTTCCTGTGGCAGATTTGTGACCAACAGTAACAATTTTGGGCATACAGCTAGATGGTGTAGAACAATGTTCTCTGAATTTCCGAAGACAAGCAAAAAGGAGAATGGTCAAAAAGTTCAAAAGGGTATGATCTCCAAAGTTTGGAAAAAGAAAATTGAAAAAGAAGAAGAGCATTGTAAGTTGGGAGTAACTTTACTCCCATCTCAAAATTGATCACCTCAAGACAAGGAGGTGGTGAGGGGGCTGTGTTTAGTGTCTTATCTTTTAGCCCCAAGGAGCCCTTTGCCATTGATGTCAAAGGGGGAGAGTTTTTAGTAAGAGGGAGCAGCTTGTCAGGGGGAGCAATTTGTGAATCCAGTTGCAGAAAAATAAAATTTTTTGTAGGGTTGCCATCAATGACAAAGGGGGAGATTGTTAGAAATACTAAGTTGTCATTGATGTCAAAGGAGCATGGTATTCAAGGCAGAAATATTCTTCAAGGGTGATAAGTTTATAAGGATGGATAATATATCAATGATGTCAAAGATGGGCTTGGTGAATAACAAACAATGGACAATTATCCAAGGCAAGCATATATTTCAGATGAAGCAAAGCAAGCAAAATATTTTTAAGTAAAGGATTATTATAAAGAGAAGGACAAAGGCTTGGGACAAAAAGGTTTAAAGGCTTGGGACAAAAAGATTTAAATATTACAAGAGAGGGACAAAGGTTTAAAAGTTAATATTATAATATTTAAATCATAAGATTTAAAATATTATAATATAAAGTGGTTTAAATTTAAAAGCGCCGACGTCCTTGGGTAATAAAGGCAAACATATATATATGAAGCACAAAGTCATTTTGAAAAATATTTTTGCAGCGCAATTCATATACCCCTTCGTGAGAAAATCGAAGCAGAGAATAAGAGGGGGAAAAAAGGACATTTTGCGGCAGTGAGCGAAAAAAGAACAATTATATCGTAATGCCATTTGGTATCGTTTGGGTGGCTAGCCCAGCCGGTCACCTGGCTAGCGCTAAGGTGCCACGAAGCAGGAGGTTGCAGGGTCGAAACCGTGCAGTCGTTGTTTTGGTTGGCAGAGAGAGAGAACGTTTTGGTTGGAGAATATAGAACGAAGGACTTATTTAGTTCGTGCTGCGTGTTTGATTCTACCCGCTGGGGTAGCCCAGCTGGTTGCCCAACCTATGCTAGGGCACTATGTTGGCAGAGGTCAGGAGATCGAATCTCCTCCCCTTTCGCGGGGCTTGTTATGTGAGGTAAGGGCAAAATTTTTTTGTTTAATTTAATTTGAGTGGGAGATATAAGGTGTAGCGTGATTATTTGAAAATTGTATAAAGGAGATATAAGGTGTATTGTGGTTAATTTGAAAATCATATTTTTGCATATTAGAAAAAGGAGATATAAGGTGTATTGTGGTTAATTTTAAATTGTATTTTTGCATGTTAGAAAAAGGAGATTTAAGGGTTTAATTGTTAATAAAGCTTTATATTGAGAATTTCAAAAGGGAGATATAAGGAGTCATTTTTAAGCTTTATTGTGTATGTTTTTGATAAAGATTTTAAGTGGATGAATTAATATCTATGCAAGAAAGAGAAAATTACTAACCAGATTTTGAAGGGACAAAAGGAAAATTATTTTTGTCAAGACAGGTTTGGGAAGCTCATGCAAAAAGAAGATTATCATTATTGAGGCAGATTTAGAGGTATGGTGATTTAATTCCTTTCTCAAGGTGGTTTTATTTGAGGAAAATATTTTTGTTATCAAATGGTTGGAGGTATAAGGAATTATTGGATGTGCATTGTTTTTGCTTAAAAATTGGAAGTATATGTGCAAGAGTTATAGATCAGATTTGTGAGCAAATTTGTGCATTGGTTTTGATTGAAATTGAGAGTAAATGTGCAAGAGTTATAGATCAGATTTGAAAGCAAATTTGTGCATTGTTTATGATTGATTTTGGGAGTAGATGAGGAGGACATATTTGTGCATTGTAATTGGTTTTGAAGTGAATGTGGAGATAAGCAAAATAGTATAGTCTCACACAAATAGAAGGATTGTTTTAAAGCAAGTCAAAAGTATCACATAGTGCAAGGATAGTGTGAAAGAATTCAATTGAAAAGGACATTTTCAGCTATCTACAAAAGGGAAGGAAAGGTGCAAATCAGCAATTACAAGGTCAGTTATCAAGTGCTAGACTAGAGCTACCTTTTAATGTAATAAATATGAGATATGTAAAAGCAATAGACTTAATGAATGTGAAGAACATATTGGGCATTTGATTGGTGCATATCATTCTCTATATGTTCATGAAGATAAAAGAATTCTGGGTAGAATATGTCTGAATTGCTTTAGTTGAGGAAAGCACATTGAAGAATAGGTAAAGAACTTGATGACATCATTATGCAAGATTTGGGAATAGATGAGGATTGTTTGTATACAAGTTATGGAGCAGACTTGAGCAGGTTATGGAGTAGATTTGAGCAGGTTTTGTGAGCAGGTTATGGAGCATATTTGAACAGGTTTTGTGAGTAGGTTATGAAGCAGATTTGAGCAGGTTTTGTGAGCAGGTTATAAAGCAAATTTGAACAGGTTTGAGCAGGTCTTATGAGCAGTTTTGGAGCAGGTTTGAGCAGGTTTGGAACAGATTTGAGCAAGCTCTGTGAGCAGGTTTGAAATATATTTGAGCAGGTTTGGAGCAGATTTGCGCAGGTTCTGTGAGCAGGTTTGGAGCAAATTTGAGCAAGTTTTGTGAGCAAGTCTGGAGCAGACTTGAGCAGATTTTGGACCAAGACTTGAAAGCTGAGGGGATTGGTATATCCTGTGTATTGGTGTCCACGAACCAGAGCAGAGGGGATTGGTGTCTCCTGTGGATTGGTGTCCACGAACTTGAGAGGGGATTGGTGTCTCCTATGGATTGGTGTCCACGAACTTGAGAGGGGATTGGTGTCTCCTGTGTATTGATGTCCACGAACCATAGCAGAGGGGATTGATGTCTCCTGTGGATTGGTGTCCACGAACTTGATGACATCATTATGCAAGATTTGGGAATAGATGAGGATTGTTTGTATACAAGTTATGGAGCAGACTTGAGCAGGTTATGGAGTAGATTTGAGCAGGTTTTGTGAGCAGGTTATGGAGCATATTTGAACAGGTTTTGTGAGTAGGTTATGAAGCAGATTTGAGCAGGTTTTGTGAGCAGGTTATAAAGCAAATTTGAACAGGTTTGAGCAGGTCTTATGAGCAGTTTTGGAGCAGGTTTGAGCAGGTTTGGAACAGATTTGAGCAAGCTCTGTGAGCAGGTTTGAAATATATTTGAGCAGGTTTGGAGCAGATTTGCGCAGGTTCTGTGAGCAGGTTTGGAGCAAATTTGAGCAAGTTTTGTGAGCAAGTCTGGAGCAGACTTGAGCAGATTTTGGACCAAGACTTGAAAGCTGAGGGGATTGGTATATCCTGTGTATTGGTGTCCACGAACCAGAGCAGAGGGGATTGGTGTCTCCTGTGGATTGGTGTCCACGAACTTGAGAGGGGATTGGTGTCTCCTATGGATTGGTGTCCACGAACTTGAGAGGGGATTGGTGTCTCCTGTGGATTGATGTCCACGAACCATAGCAGAGGGGATTGATGTCTCCTGTGGATTGGTGTCCACGAACTTGAGAGGCGATTGGTGTCTCCTATGGATTGGTGTCCACTAACCAGAGCATAGGGGATTGGTGTCTCCTGTGGATTGGTGTCCACGAACTTGAGAGGGGATTGATGTCTCCTGTTGATTGGTTTCCACGAACATTGTAATAGGGGATTGGTGTCTCCTGTGGGTTGGTGCCCATGAAATTTGTTGAGAAATTTATAAGCAATATTTCTCCGTGGATGTAGCCCATATTGGGTGAACCACGTTAAATTTGTGTCTCTCATATGTGTGATGATTTGTGCATTGTTTCATTACTGCATTGATATTATTGTTGTTATCATTTGGATTGAAAAAATGAAAAGATACTGTTCACCCCCCCACTCAGTATAAGCTTGTGTTCTTCAGTGGGATGTGCCTGATGATGTAAGTAAAGATAGACACATGAAAAACCATTACCAATGTCAAGTCAACCTATCAAAACAAAGACTAGTTTTGGTATATTGTGCAAGTATCCAATGTTTCATGGAGGGGAAATAGAAGACACAGTCAAGAATTGGAAAATATACCTCGTAATGTGGAAGACGAATGGGCACAATAATGACGCATATTGGAGGAGGTGATTCCCTACAGCATTTTGTGAAATCGAATAGACTGGTATGTGAGATTACCCAAGGGGAAGTACCAGACTTGGGATGATTTCAGCGAAGCATTCGTGAAGGAATTTTAGTTGTTTCACAATGACAATGAGGTCATTGTTGTAGCACAATGGTGAGTATTCCAATGGTTGGAAGAACAATTGGAATGACAAATTTTAGGAACCGAGACTGTAGTCATTGTTGGTCCAACCACAATTGACATAGGCAATTTGTATGACAACTCTACTTGTACGACAATTACCAACTTGCACTTGTACGACAAAGTCTCCACATGCACTTGTATGGTTTAGATAGTAGTTCTAAGAAGAAATGAAGTGTTTGTTAAAATGTCTACACATCCAAATATTGTACATTGTTTTTACGTACATATGGCATGCAAAATAGTCAAAGTGGTCAAATGTAATGTCATTTAGGTAATTAGCAATGTTAATGCAATGTAATCAGCCATCATGACAAGAAGTTAACTGTTTTTGTTAATCACATTGTTAAGGCTGAAATGAAAAAGTAGTTTTGGTATTTGAGGCCTGGTTGGTTACAGTAACTACCAAAGCCACACTATATATAGATTCTCTTTCATTTTGTAAAGAATCCATCCATATCTCCATTGCATGAGAGAAGCCACTATAAGGGAAAGACATTAGACTGATAGTGTTGTACATAAGATTGTTGTAGTCATATGACTGGGATGTACTTGTCTTCATGATAATGCAAGAACATCATTTTGTGCCAACTATGTCTCTATGTATGCTTGTGCTATGTTAGATTCTATGTTGTGTTACAGTGTTGCAGGAAGGAGCGCTTAGATGGAACGCATAAGGCTAGCAATTATAGGGATGACGCTAACTAACTAACCAAGGGAGCCGACATAGACAATCCGTCACGCTTGGAGCTGACATATCCAAGCCATCACACCTGTAGCCAACACAAGCTTGTCGTCATGCTAGGAGCCAACATGCAACTAATCATCACAGCAAAGTTCCGACATGGAACATGTTGTCTTGGTGAAGTGCCGACATAGCATCTTGTTATCATGCTCGTATCGACATGTCATCAAGACTAGAGCCATCTTCGAGCAAGTCGTCATAGTATAAGCCGTCAGGAACTTGTCTAAGTAACATTAGTACAAGAAGTGTTGAGCCGACATTGATATGTACTTTGCCATGTATTGCCAATCCCCCTCCCACTAAACTATCATTCCCTCGTCTCAAGAAGCCCTCACCACTATCTACATTTGGTGTCGTTGCTTAGATCAAGTTTGGGTCGAGAGAAGAAGTAAGCGTGATAAGACAAGGAGGTGAATGACAGATTTAAGGTTGCAAGGCCGACGACGTAGGCGTCAAATACAAACTGTGGAGCAACCAGTAAGGAGAAGTGCAAGACTAGCAAACCAAGGAACACAAATTGCCATATCATACAATAATTGGGGCACTTCACAAAAAGTTGCCCCAAGCCACAGACTGGAGGAAACACAAATGGGAATAATGTTACTCATATGTGTCGATGGTGTGGACCGGGTAACCACAAGGAAGTAAATTGCCCGAATAAAGCAAGTACCAGTGGTGCACAGAATGTCAATTTAATTGACATTGGTGAAGTAAGTGACAATTTAGAAAAAGAAAAGCAAGTACTAGCAGTGACAAGAGCTCACTCTAGAAAAATAGAGCAGTACCCAAACCTTGCTAAGGAAAAGAAGCGATGGCAAGAAGCCGATGAAATGGTAAAGAGTTGGAGAAGGAGAAGCAAGAAAGGCTACTTCAAGAGAAAGCCTTGAAAAAGTCGGAGATAATGACAAGCAAGCAAGCATCGATGGAACGCTTGGTGACATAAGTACTGAGCATGACCATGGAAGTTAAAGTATTGAATCTACTTAGTGCAGTACCCAAATTATATACCACAGTTGGTGAGATGATAAAGACAATAGAGGACCAAGAAAATGAAAAGTGGACATTTCCAAAAATTTTGCAGAATATACTATGGGTGATGCAGTAATTGAAGACAAACCAACTCATCCCATTGATGTTCTAAAGGCGGTAGAAGAACCCGAATCCATCAAATACGAAGGACCAAGGATGGTGCAAGTTAACCTTGGCGAGGAAGGTGAGGAGAAGATGATCAAATGTGGAGATGATTGGGATCCTGTGCTCAAAGCAACAACCTTCAAGATATTTATGGAGTATAAAGATGTGTTTGCATGGACCTACAAGGATTTGAAGGGAATACCACCAAAACTATGTGTACACAAGATTCCTTTGATCGAAGGTGCACAACCAGTGAGGAGACGACCATATAGAATGAATCCAAAGTACGCAGCTCTAGTGAATGCCGAGATAGAGAAGATGTTGGACACGGGCATTATCTTCAAAGTTACGACAAGTGAATGGGTGTCACCTATAGTGATTACCCTGAAAAGAGAAGCGAACAAGATCCGGATTTGTGTGGATTTCCAGAGTTTGAATGCCATAACTATAAAATATCCCTTCCCGATTCCATTCACAGACTCTATATTGGAGGAAGTAGTCGGGCATGAAATCTATTCATTTTTGGATGGATTTTCGGGCTATAATCAAATCTGTATTGTGGAGGAAGATAAATTGAAGACCACCTTCATAGTGGAGAATGGCATATACACATACAACCGCATGCCATTCGGATTATGTAACGCGTTGACTACCTTTCAAAGGATCATCTTGTATATTTTTGATAAAATGTCCACAAGAAATTTCAAAGTCTTTTTGGATGATTGGTCCCTATATGGCCAAGCACTAGAACATTTGAAGGCATTGGACGAATGCATGAGTTTGTGCAAAAGAGCTCGAATTGCACTGAATCCAGGGAAGTGTTTGTTGTTGGTGTCATATGGGAAACTATTGGGACATATTGTATGTCAAGAAGGCTTGAAGCCAAACCCAAATAAGATATGGGTGATATTGTTGATGGAAGAACCACATGACGTAAGTTCTATAAAAACCTTCTTAGGAACGGTGGGCTATTATAGGAGGTTTATCAAGAACTATGCACAAATTGCCTATCCGCTAGACGCTCTCACGCGTAAGAGTGTTCCTTTCAAGTGGGCGGAGGAACACCAAGAGGCTTTCGAAGGATTGAAGGTGCATTTGGTGAAAGCACCTATCTTGGTTTATCCAAATTGGAAGGAGTTTCATGTTCATGTAGACACCTTGAATTTTGCGATCGGATGTGCCTTAGCTCAAGAAGGATAGTTTGGATTGGACCAACCCATTTATTTTGCAAGTCGGTTGTTGTCTAGAGCGGAGAAGAATTATAGCACAATGGAACGGGAAGCATTGGGGATGGTTTATGCAATACAAAAGTTTAGACACTACCTGCTAGCCAACCCATTTGCTTTTTACGTAGACCATCAAGCATTGCTATACTTGATTAACAAACCAATGATATATGGACGAGTGAGCAGGTGGCTCATCACACTACAGGAGTTTGTGTTTCGAGTGGTAGTGAGACCAAGAAAGAAGCACGTAATAGCGGACCAATTGTCGAGGATTCACTTTGGAGAACCTGAAGGAGGCATACAAGATGAATTCCCTGACGCACAATTATTTATGATAAGTGCGGTACCAACATGGTATAAACATATTGAGGAATATCTATCGATAGGAGAGGTGACAAAGGAGATGATGGCAGTAGAAAAAAGGAAGATCATTACGAAATCGACACCATTCACATTGGTTGCAGGCTTGTTATATAAGATGGGAGAAACCACATCTTGAGAAGGTGTGTGATGGAGGATGAAGTACAACAAACATTGAAGGAGGCACACGAGGGATTGGCTGGAGGCCATATGGGGCCAGATGAAACAACAAGGAAAGTGTTGTTGGCAGGACTATGGTGGCCCACCCTTTATCATGATCATAGTTAAGAAAATTGGAATCGGGTAGTAAACGTGGTTTAAAAAACGCAAAAAAGAAAAAAAAAAAAAAAAAAAAATTTTTAAAAAAAACAAAAAAAAAAAAAAATAAAAAAAAAAAAAAAAAAAAAAAAAAAAAAAGGAAAAAGATCATGATGCCAAAGAATATGTGAAGGCATGTGACACGTGTTAGAGAACGGGGAAGCCGTTAAAAAGGGATTTCATGCCATTACATCCTTCTCAACCCCAAGAACTTTTTGAAAGGTGGGGATTGGATTTTGTGGGACCGCTTCGAACAAGCCAAAAAGGGAAATGTTGATATATTGTAGTGGCAACAGAGTACTTGACGAAATGGGTAGAAGCAAGGGCTCTACCAGATAATTTTGCAAGAAGCACTGCTCGTTTCTTGTATGAACAGGTTATTACCAGGTTTGGAATTCCCCTACAATTGACAAGTGATAGGGGAGGCCATTTCGTCAATGAGATTATTCAAAACTTAACTACGGAATTCAGGATCTTTCACTCATTGTCTAGCCCATACTATCCTAGGGCGAATGGGCAAGTGGAGGCAACGAATAAGGTCTTGGTTTCCATCATGTACAAGACATGCAACGTGGAGGGCATCGATTGGGAAGAACGATTGCCAGTAGTCCTGTGGGCGTACAGGATAACTTTCAAGCCAACAACGAATCATACACCCTTCCAGTTAATGTATGGATAGGAGGCGGTTATACTAGTTGAATTCTTGGTACCCAACTTGCGGGTAGCAGTGGAGAATCACCTAAGTGATGAGTAGAGCATGGAGGAAAGGCTCACAAAACTTGTGCAATTGGGAGAAAAGAGGGTGATGGCGCAATGGACGACGAAGATTGCCCAATGACAACATAATTTTTGGCATGATAAACATTTATGAAAGATGGACTTGAAAGTTGGTGATCTAGCATTGAAATTTGATGGGAAACGAGAAATCAAGCTAGGAAAATTGAAGACCTTATGGCTTGGACCCTTCCAAGTGGAAGAAGTACTGGACAATGGGGCTATCCGACTAAAGAAATTGGATGGTACAATTTGCCCCAAAATTGTAAATGGTTCTAAGTTGAAGGTATATAAGGCAAAGGCACAGGTGAATGTCATTAACTTAGAATCATCAAGAGAAACTTCTGGAAGGAGGATAGAAGAACCACGACCAGGGATGCGATTTCACAAACATGGAGAACCTAGTAGAATCACTAGAGAAGAGCGAATGAACCTAGAATGGCTATTTGGAGCAGAATAGAAGGGGATACTTGTAATTGAACAAAGGGAGTTGGAACCTCAACACAGGGAACGTAGACGATTACAAGTTCATGTAAGGTTTCCGAATAATGAAGGAGAAGAATGACTTCGAACCCTCACGAATGTCGCATTACAGGAACAAGAACCTGGTGTAGGAGAAGAGGGGGATGAGACTCAAAACGAAGAATCAAGGATTTTGCAATAGATGATCAGGGAGACACATCAGTTACAGGAAGAATACGAGACCTTGAGAATGTATAATACGCGATTGAGAGAACAAGTGGTTCACAAACTAGATGAAACAATGCAGTGGATAAACAAAAGAGAAGAATTATGAAGAGCGGAATTGGATGAATTTGATCAACAATTGGAGAGACAAAGGGAAGAGTTAAGGGGAAGTGCTAATGGCAATGAGGAAGCACCTTCAGAGAGTAGCCTCTTCTCCTTAGACTCTAGTAGTTCCTCTTCAGAGACATTGAGAATCCAATTGAATACTAAAAATTCTTCTAGTACTACTTCCCCATTGACAAGATGTTCTAGAAGACAAAGGAACGTGATGCCACCAGAGCAAGAAGAGATAATTGAATTTCAAAGAAGCAAGGATGGACCACAACAAGGTCTTGCTGATTGTACAAACATCAAGTGAGCAAAGAACAAACTGCTATAGTCTTATGGAGAGATGTTAGAGAAGTACCAAAACAACCTAGGAACAGAGGATGGATAGAAGATTCAAGCAACGATGAAAACCTTCCTAGGGACCCTAACACTCCATACCCAAGTCCCAACCTTGAGTGGAGAAGACAAAGGGACGAAGCTCGAAGTTAGCAAGTCAAGGTACGATTCCTCGAAATGGTTCAAGTAATTGAAAATAATGAACCACTAATGCCTCAGGAGGAGGAAGAAAGAATGGAAGATAATTCAAGTGGTGATAATGAATCGATAAGAGGACCACAAGGGAGACCGAAGGTACAAGAATATCGAACCGCTACAAGACAATTGAGAAGATAGAGAAGAGAAGTTAGGAGGTTGCAAAGGAGAGTGCAAGAAACATCCAGGTGGCCTATGCACACAACAAGTGAAGGGAATGATTCAAGCATCAGAATAGTATAGAGGATGCACTAGCACAATGTGAACCATAGAGACATTTTGAAGAGGCAAGGTGGCAAAGAATATTGCTACGGGCAGATCAGAGGTTGAGAATTCTAAGGCAATTGTCACCAGGAACCCAAAATCGCAAAGGACAACCTACAAGAGCAGAATCAAGTGATCAAGTAAGAAATAGAGGTAACTTGAGTAATCCAAGGAGTTCGACAGGACTTCTAGGTAACCCGAGCATACCTAACCAAGAGGGAGTTCGGTTGATCTCCTTCCCAATAGCTCGAGGGGGAGAAATTTCCTTCCTACTACCCATAGGTTGATTGGTCAACAAAATAGGCCGTAAGGACTATTTGCAAAGATAGTACAAAACAACTAGCAACCACGATTTCATGGGGATGGGCCACTAGGCCTACCTCATCGAGCCCATGGAAATCGAAGATGTCGTCTTGAACGACTGAGGAATCGGACAAATCTCGGACAAGTAGGAGTTTGGTAGCCCAACACAAGGGAGATTCGATTGAAAAGAAGAGGACGTTTCTAACAATTTCAAGGAGGACAAGGATTTTGGAATAGGGACCAAGCACCTCCAAGGACTCCAATTCAAAGTCTGATACGCCAAGAAGCAAAATTTAGAAGGCATGACAATGGGTTTAGAGGGAGAAGGCAACTTGCAAACAGGACAACAGTGATTTGTCAGAATGACGACAGACAGGGCAACCGTTATCGCAAGGTTAGGGTAGGTAGCCCTCATGCAAGCAATAGAGAAAAAATTTGTTATGTCGACGACAAGTTAGTGTTCCATCATGATGATGGTAGACAACAGATCCGTCATGATGGCGGTAGGCAGGAGATCCATCATGATGATGGCAGGAAGACATTTTGTCATGATGATGATAGACAGGAGATTTGTCATGATGATGGCAATAGAACTGATCATCGATCTTTTCGCCATCTGCCGATGGAAACAAGATGCCGACAAGGAGAGGAGGACAAGACGGATTGGCGTATTGTGAGGACTAGATATAATCAATGGCAGGATCAACAACATGAGACACCTCGAAGTCAAGGGAACCGTCACAATAGGCAGCAAATGGAATTAATCTATGATGATGAGGACTCAGCAAGTGAGGAAAACCGTAGTCATCGATAGGAGGAACCATCAACAGAAATGTTGGAAGTCATTGCCATGCGCTTCATGCAACACCGGTGACATAAGGGAAAAAGGAGTGTAAAAAAAATAAAAAGACAAAATTAGAAAAAGACGACAATTGCATGCAAAGGTGGAAAGGTGTCGCATATGCAGCAGTTGCAGCAAGAACTGGCAGTTGCTGAACAGTTGCGTGGGACAGCCAAGGGAAGGAATGCTCATTGTTTGCAAAGTAGATTGAAGCATTCGTGTGAGTGAAGCCAGAGCTGGAGATTTGCTAGCGAAAAATAATTTGCGCATCAAAAATTTTCAAACAAAACGAAGGACGCCCTAAGCCGTTAACAATCGGCAGAAGGCTTCATGGATATTTCCCAATTCATCATGCATTTGCAAGATATTTCTGCTATGACATTCGCAGTTGAACACCCTTAACAAGAATTACAGCCGGAACACGAGGAAAGACGAAAGAGGAACATGCTACTTGTCCGTGACTACGAGGAATCATAGCCATCATCATATTTTTCCTTCCGCCAATAAACGACCTTGCCATCAAATGCGTCGACTAGGAGGTTGTTGTTAGACGCGTCGGCAAGAGGTTGTCGTCAAACTAGTCAACAAGGGGTTGTCGTCGGACACGTCAACTAGGAAGCTACCGTCAAATAAGTCGGCTGGGAGGTTGGCATCAAATAAGTCGGTTGGGAGGTTGCCATCAGAGCAGTACCGTCATCTATCAGAAGCAACAACAAAGGAGGAAGTTGTCATAAGTTTGCAATAGTTGTGCAGTCAACCGTCAGAAGGAAGAGAGCAATTAGTGCCACCACCGTCACGAAACCCAAAAGAAGAGAATTGCCATCATCAATAAAGGATGAGTCAAAGTCGCCAAAGTCAGATCAGAGTGATTGATTCAAAACAATCTGGAGGTGAAAGAGCACATGGAATCCCGCAACAAGAAGCACCACCGGAGTCAATGTTTGAGAAACGACTTTGGCACCATTAGGAACACTCGCACACTAGAGGGGAGGCACGCGGACAAGTACAAAATCTTGAGCAGGGGCGGACTCTAGGAAAGCAAATGCGCTCACAAATAGTGATGCCAAAACCAAAAGAAAAGGAGATACAACTTGAGAAAGACCAGATACCCCTTAAGGATATTACTTGGATTCATGCCACTGGGGACTATTGCAGGCAGTGGTGGGAGCAAACACCACCAAAGGATGCACTCAAGCAAAATATCAAGGAGGTTGGTGTACATTTCATCTTGCAAGTCCCTAATTTTGATAAGGAATTTTATAAGGAGTATCTGTTGTAGATGTTAACATATGATCCGACCAAGCATACCAGTACAGTGCAAGTGGGAGACAAGGAGATACGAGTGGTATTTTCAGCCAAAGTATTTAGAACATTCGGATTGCCGAAGGGGGGATAGCTAGTAGTAAATGAACGAGTCGACCCCAAGAAAAGTCGACAATTGATTCAGAGTGTCATGGCTCTGAAGGAGGAGATTGACGCTCTAATGTCACATGGAAGTCGTGGGGTCAAACCGACTCAACTATTGGATAAGGGACTCCAGTGCATTATGAATGTACTGATGGCCAGGTTGTCTGGGGAGCAACGAGCTTTTGAACTACCAATTTGGTTGATACCCTACTTACAAGGCATTGAGAAGGGAGTAGCTTATGACTGGGCAGCCTACTTGGAGACACGTATCCAAAATTTTCTGATGCGTACCACCAAGAACTTCTCAATGATCTTCCATGCGATTGGCTTGTTTTTGGATGCAGTGTATAGGGCAGGTGTGCAGATTCCAGGATTGGACCCTCCCAAGGACTTATCGGAATTAGCACCATATGTTTTGAGGTGGATGGATGCTAAACCACAATTGAAGACCACTCCAAATAAAAAACAAAGAGTGAAACAATGGTTTAACAAAGCCTCACTTGAAGAAGGGCCAGTCGAGGAATCAAAAGGAGAGGAAGTTGCACCAAGAGTAAAGGAAGTGGCACCACCAGTAAAGGAAGTTGCACCACCAACAAGGAAGAGGAGGAAGTTTGTGCCACCAGTACCATCGCCATCACAGTTGTCAAAATCTGTTCAAAGGATGACAGCAGAGCAAACACTGCAGCAAGCACAAACCATAACATTGAACAAGGTGATGTGGATATAGGAGGAAGATTTTGCGATCCCAAATCTCTTAGAGCCGTACCATCAAAAGGAACAAGTAATGTTGTTCATGTTGGGCCTAAAAAATTTTTGGCCAAAGCACTTTTCCACGTTTCATAACTCTGATTGGTAAAACACTTATGGTTATCACCTACGCAAGATCCGACACACGTTCTAAGGAAATTTTACACGGATAAACGTAATTACTGCTGATTACGGTAGTTAACCACCTACGTCCAAGGAAGCAACCGGTTTTAGAAACTACTTACCAAACAATTACCGTGTAAGGAAAGAAATTACAGAGTGCCGTAACCTAGAAGAACCAAAGTGTGAACAATTGCAGAGTGAATCTTGAGCTGAAGGGAAATTTGCGCTCAAAGCTATGGGGGGGAATCTAAGAACCATGATTTAAAGAAAAGTGAACCTACCGACTGCTCATTCTACGGACGTCGAAACACAATTTGATGCTCCAGGTTGGATGGAGTACTATCGACTGGTTAGCCAAGGCCAAGACGCCGAGGTAGCTAATGAGTTTGCAGCATCCATGAGGGATGGGGTTGTTTATATGTGGGGACTGGAGATTCCAATCACCGAAGAATATATTGCCACGGTGACGGGCCTTCCCCTAACAAGGGAGCGCACGTACAAAGAAGATAACTCAGATCTTTGTGCACAAAGATTCTTCGGAAGTCCGACAGATCGCACGGTTCTTCGGAAGTCCGGAAGATCGCACGGTTCTTCACCTGTTCTAGTAGGTACTCCAAGCTGAATTCGAATTATTTTTGGTTCCTCAACCATATACAGCATGGGGACAAGATCAATGTCCCCCATTACCTTGCATGTGCACTCAAAGATGAGGCCAGACGGTACCAGGCAGGCACAACATCTGCCTTGGCTCACCATGGCCTAATTGCGGCCTTGCTGCGATATGCAGTCACACAGAAATGTGACGATGGAGGAAGCTGAGGGCAATAATGCAATTCTGGGGGTAGAGGAAGAAGTAGAAGTGCCAAAATAGATGGATCAACCAGCTGATAAGGCGACAGAACAAGCAGAGACGGCGCCTGCGTCCCCGCCTGAGGAAAATACACGGGAAGCAGGACAAGCCTCTGTCCCCTGTTTTTCCCAAATTTGATGAGGAAGCAGGACAGGCTTTGTCCCCTACTGGCCCTCAATTTGACGATGAGGCAGGGCATGATCCGCCAAGCCCTACTTTCATGCCAGTTTTCACCAAAACCAAAAGCAGAAGGACGAAGGCATCTATGGTGGTTTTCAGCTCATCAGATGATGAGGAAGCAATTGATGAGCTGAACTAGGAAGAATATATGGCCCATATTTTATAGGACATTTCCAGGGGGCATAATCCTCAATAGGAGGTGCAGACAGAAGATTTACAATAGGAGGACTAGACGGAGTATTTGCAACAACAACTGCAATTATTGAAAGAACAGGCTTCCATTTGGGAGGCCAAATTTAAGGAAGAACAGACTCTATTCCAAGAGTCAAGGAAAGCAACTGCACTGAAAATGCACGAATTGTATCAAACGATTCGGCAGCTGCAGGGGTGAATAGGAAAATTACAACTGCAGGGCAAGCCGGCGGAAGCCGAGCAGCCGGCTAAAGTGGACGCAGGGGTTCAGACTGATTGGGCAATGGATGTGCCCACTACCTCTGCATATTCTGAAGAGAAGGTGGCATTGTTTGGCGCTTGGAGGTTAGATGCCAGAAATGCCAACCAAAAGGCTGAGGTAGGAGACCACTCTGTGGCTTTTTCTCAAAATTTGTCTGAACAAGGGAGCCCTCAATCTCAGAAAATGTCCCCCACAGTTATAATTGAAAGTACTTCCCCGCACTCTCACACAGAAAATGAGCAAGGGATGGATGCTGCAATGGAAGTGGAGCAGCCCTGTTCATCATCTCACTCTGCAGAACAGGTAACTCAAGAAGATGAAATTGAGGTTGAAGAACCTCAGAATTCAGAAAAATCTACAGAAAAAATATGAAAAGAAGGATGAAGTGGAGGCTGAAGAGCCTCAGATTTCAGACAAGGGTGAAGAAGGGAATTTGGAGGCTGAAAAGCCGCAGGAGTCTACCCATTCGACGGATCAGAAACCTAACCAAGATACAGGGGTTGAGCCAGAACATTCTCAAGCGGATCGAGGGGCTGAACAGCCTCAGGAGGAAAAGGCAATTCCAGCAGAGCAGCAATCTGCTGCACAAAAGGAAACTGAGAAGTCACCTGAGCCCATACCTTCAGGACAGGTAGAGGAGACTCAGCAGCCTGTATCTGCTGAAATACAGGAAGCAAAAGCAACACTAGCATACCCTGAAAGACAACCCAAAAAACTGAGACCGAAGAGAAAGGTTGTAAGGGAATCTCAACGAAGACCCAGAACCAGAGCAACAACTGCATAATTAAAGGAATCGGACATGAATTCTGATGAGGAATGGGCAGAGACCTTGAAGTTGTTTGATAAGCAGAGACTGAAGTTCGAACAACTCAAGGCGGATATTAAAGCAGATAAAAAGGAGTGTAAGAAAGCCTCTAAGAGACCGGCCAAGGAAACCATAAAAGAGGCTAGAGAGGCATCCAAAACTCCTCGGCCGAAAATCGAAGTTGCCCGACCAGCGCAGTTCTGGGACTTGTATGGGTCAATAGTAATCAGCCTTCAAAGATACCCATGAAGATGAGATTTTTAGATCCTGTACCACCTACAGATCAAGAAACAAGCAGCAAAACCCCTCCGATGGAAGAAACAGAGTCTAAGGATAATGCTAAATTAGACCCAACAGGGGCCAATCTGCCCACAACTAAGGTTGCTAAGAAGTCCAACATCCCATTTGGTGATGAGTCTGCAATACCAATGAGAGAAAGTTTACCCCTTCACCATGAATACTGGAAGATGGCTGAGCCCGCATTCCAGAAGGATGCTTACTGCTTACTACTTAAAAATTGAGAAAGGAAAGGTAGCCTGGACAAGGGAACATCCAGGAAAAAGAGCAAGTCCAAGTCAACCAGTTCAGTGCAGCAAGCGCCAGAGACAGCAGGAACAGGAGGCAGCCACTCCCAAAGCACCAAAAGGGCGAAAGCCCAGAGATAAGGAAAAAGCTAAGGCCGCTACAAAGAAGAGGAAAGAAACAGTCAGGGCTTACTAGAAGGTTGTAAATGAAACTGGTAATTACCAATATAAAGTGGTACAGGGACGTGCCAACCCTTAAGCATGGGGGAATGATGAGCTCTGTATATGCTCATTTTTTGTACTACTTTCCCTATGAACTGCGGCACTTATTTCTATACATATATATATATATATATGTTTTATGAGAATTTTATATATGTTAAACAGTTTATTTTGCATGATATTTAATATTTGTTTCTGAGTGTATTTTTGTGTAGATTTCGTAGAATTTGTTGTGTATTAGCATATTTACGTCAAGGTCCCACTCGGACCTGGCACTTTCAATTTCATGATGGCAAAAGTAAAGGCAAAACGTTTGCAATACACCGGTGTGAAGCGCTAAGTCAGGCACCCGATTCCCTTTGAAGCACCTGATTCCTGTTTGGCACCTGACTGACAGGCGCCCGATTCCCATTTGGCGCTTGACTATCGGGTGCCTGATTCTTGTTAGGCGCCTGACTCCCGTTTTGGCGCCTGCTTCCCGACTTCTACAAATAAGGCGCCTGATTCCCATTGAAGCTGAATTCCAGCACAACCCTGTTGTAGGCAAAACAAAACGTGATTTCAGCAAAGGATGCGGATGGAGTCTCAGCGTTGAATCCGTACCAGGGACAATGTCAAAGATGATCAGCTATCTATTTTTCAGTTATGTAAAAAATCTATGTAAATTGAGTAAAGCAAATATCAGACATATTCCGCTGAAATAGTCTAAAAAGCTTGATATTTTACTCGATTCCCTTTATTCATGCATATTGTTGTAAAATAGAATCAAACATTTGATTTGTTTCCAATTTGTAATAGGGCATGGCCGCATATCTTATAAATATGCAAGCCACCCCTGAAACCATGATCCCGGAATTTTCCTATACCTATCTTGCTGCAACTTGAATAAAATATTTCTGAGTCATTTCTGATTAAATCAACTTGCGTCCGGTGAATGATTTAATGCGGGCAAAACCTGTTGGAAGCGTGGGCCCACTCTCAACAGTGTTCTTCCCTTATCTTTTCCCCTGTTTTTTGTCTTTTTCAATTCTGTTTTATTTCCTGTAGCTTAATTTTAATTTCTGTTATTTCCCCTGTTTTTTGTAATTTCCAGCAAGTGTGCAGTTTCAGTTTCTGAATATAATTTAGTCATGTCTTAGATTATGTAGGATAGATTAGTGGTTTGGAAACTAAATCAGAACTCCAACGAAACACCAACACCCCCCAAACCATAAATCTAAGGGACTCATCTTATTGGAAGAAATTACAAGCATATATTTGTAAGGTTGCTCACAAGTTTACAAGCTACCCCGGGTTGACAAAATAAATGAGGCAATGCATCTGAACAAAGAAAACTAACCAATGTTTTTGCCCAACACCCCTCCAACGATGAACTTTTAGATTTGTTAGATGTTGCCAACAACTAGCTCATGGATTGATTCTTCAAGTTAATGGCATACTTGTGTTGGCATTTCTTAAAAGTCAGGCGGTCTCCCACATGTAATTCACTTTCACTGTGTGTAACCACCCATGTCCCAACCACGCATCATAAGTTGGTTTTTACATAGATATCACCACAAAATCCATGATAAACATCTGATCAACAGTCTTCACCTTTTGTGCAGTCAACATTCCTTTCACCTCTATGCCATATTGGTCTATGCCATATAGCCAAAATTTGGAAGACCACAAGAATGGTGCCCCCAAGTCCTTCCACATCTTCTTGGGCAATACATTTACACTCAAACCTCTATCAATGATTACTTGTGCCTACTTGTGATTTAGCAACTATATGGAGAAGTCTTTGTTTTTTCTTGACATCAATGATCAAGAGGGCTTGGCCAATGTAATGATCTCTTGCTATTCTTCTCGCCTCTAGTTGGCATTGTGGCTCCACTACTCTTGCCCGCACCATTTGTGCTACCATCGCATACAGCTTCCGTTGTGCACAGTAAGTTGGATACCTTGACTTCGACACTTGTATTTAGCACTTGCATGGCCAACTCTTGCGTTGATGTCTTGTCATCTTCAATCATGATGGGTTCTTTCAGCTTCTTTTCTTGAATCAACCTCTCTTGATTGGTCTTTTGTGTTTCTTCTTCAATCTACACACATGCTTCCTGCCATTTCTCCTCCTTGGTAATATTTGGGTATTGTTCCATTTTCCTTGCCTATGCCCAAGTTATTGCTAGCACGTGCTTCTCTTTTTGTTGTTGTTCCTGTTGAGGCTCCTTCATGTCAATGAAATTAAAATTTTGTGAGTTACTCATACTCATCTTCAAACAATTTGCCTCTTTATGGTTGCTAGGTCCACACCATCTGCACATCATTGCAGATTGTTCCCATTGCCCCCTCCTGTTGGACCATTCATACAATTACGTGCAAAGTTTCCCCACCCTTGACATCTTCGACACTATATGAATGGTCTTCCATCCGAGTCATATTGCAATCAACCCTCTCCTCTACTGGATCGATTCCCTTGTTGTGGTTGTCTTCTTCTTTGGCGGTTATTCTAGTATTTGCCACTTGTTGAACCTGAAGTGTTTGGTTTTTCCGTCTTTGACCTCTTTCTGCATCATCAACATTGTTGGATATGTCTCATTCTTTGCCGGAAAAGAATTGTATGACAGGCACTACAGCGCAAAATACGACGGGTAGGGGGGGTATCACCTACTTTTATCGCTACTTTTGGAGCGGCCCTCGGGATTCCCACGGTTGGTGGGTGGTTAGTGGGTGTGGGTGGTTTAGCCCACGGTGTTGTATCCACGGTACCCTAATACCACTTGGTGGTTTAGGGTTGTATGAGTTTCCTTATATAATTATTGTAATGCCCCATTTGAGGGACAAGAGAGAGAATAATATATCAAGGAGGATAGACTCTTGTTTGCTGGACTAGCCCAAATCGGGTGAACCAGGGTAAATCTTGTGTGTTATATGTGCATTGAATGGTGTCATTATTTCCTTAGTTATTATTTCTGCATTATTTCTAGAATATGTTTCTGTAAGTTCTCTTCATTTGGTATCAGAGCCAAGTCATTAGCCATAGGGGGACGCCTTTATTGCTAGGGTTTAAATCCGTTTGAAGAAGATCTAGGGTTTCTAGGAGTGAGAGGAAACCTATTCGGAGTGGGAGTTACGCAGAAGGAGTTTGAAGGAAAAATGTCAGGAAATCATTCAAGGATAGAGATCGAGAAATTTGACGGCAAAAGTTTTGAGCTATGGAAGTTAAAGATGGAAGATATGCTCGTGGACAGAGATCAGTGGGCTGCTATTTCAGAAACAACAAAACCTACGGGTACTTCCGATGAAGATTGGGAGAAGATGAATCGAAAAGCAAGGAGTCTGATTCGACTGTGTCTTGCAGATTCGGTGCTCATCAATGTTTCGGGAGAAGCTACAGCGAAGGATCTTTGGGAGAGGTTAGGGGCTTTGTATCAATCGAAGTCCCTAGTGAACAAATTATTCCTCAGAAAGAAACTGTACAATCTCAAGATGCATGACGGGGATTCGGTTGCAGATCATCTGAATGCATTCAATACAAGTGGTAAGTCAACTAACATCTCGTAGAAATTAAGTTGAGTGAGGAAGATAAATGCATTACTTTGTTATGCTCTTTACCAGATTCATGGGATAACTTAGTAGTAGCAATTGGTAGTACAACTTCATCCACATTGAAGTTTGAAGATATAGTGGCATCTCTATTATCTGAGGATATGAGGAGAAAAGCCATGGAGGGCACATCTAAGGAAGCCCTAACAGTGAGAGGGCATGCCAAGGAGAAGGACAAATCTAGATATGGTGATAGGTCTAAGTCTAAAGGTAGATCCAAGTCTCGGGGAAGTTTGAGAGAAAATGCTGGAATTGTGGCAAGCCAGGTCATATGAAGAAGGATTGCAGATCAAAGAAAGCTGAGTCTGGAAAAAATTTTGATGAATCGACTTCCACAGAGATGAATAAATCCATTGATGAAGCAGGGGATGTATATTTGGCATCCTGCTCATCATGCTCCACACGATCAGATAAAAACGATTGGTTGATTGATACTGGTGCCTCTTTTCATATGACTCCTCATAGAGGGTGGTTCAGAGAATATGAAAGATATGATGGAGGGGAGGTACTATTGGGAGATGATTCACCACTCGTAATCATGGGTCGTGGAAGAGTGAAAATTTTGTCGGAGGATGGTAGGGTTAAGACCCTACCAGGTGTGATGCATATTCCGGGACTTGCTAGAAATTTGATTTCGGTAAGCAAAATGGCCGATGCAGCAGTGAATGTCAGTTTTGGCAAGGATTCATGCAAAATGGTTCGTGGATCAATGGTGTTGGCAAGGGGAGTTCGGATTGGAACATTGTATAAGCTATTGGGAAGCACTATGACAAATGAGTGCAATAGCTCAACTGTTCCTCGAGGTTGATTCCGATAAAAGCTCAACACTCGGCATCAAAGGATGGGACATATTGGAGAAAAGGGATTGCGTACCCTGTACACAAAAGGTATGGTTCATGGTATCCCTAATTACTCAATGACTTCTGAGTTCTGTGAACATTGTATTTATGGTAAACAGAATCGGGTTAGTTTTCCATCTAATGCCACAAGATCTAGTGGGGTACTAGATTTGATCCACAGTGATATTTTTGGTCCTGTTCCTATGCCGTCTCTTGGAAAATCACGGTATTATGCTTCCTTTGTTGATGATTTTTCAAGATATGCATGGATTTACTTTCTTAAGAGCAAAGATGAAGTGTTTGAAAAATTTAAGGAATTTAAAGCACTTGTTGAGAATCAAACTGATAAAAGGATTAAGGTGTTGAGGTCTGATAATGGAGGGGAATATTGTTCTAATATATTTGAGAAATTTTGTAAGCAATGTGGTATTGCAAGACAGAAGACTACTTCATATACACCTCAACAGAATGGAGTTGCGAAGAGGTTGAACAGATCACTGATAGAGAAGGCTAGAAGTATGCTCGATGGTGCAGGTTTGGCACAGGAATTCAGGGTAGAAGCAGTGAGTGCAGCATGCTACTTGCGAAATCGGTCACCTACATCAGCATTGCCAGATCAAACTCCATTTGAAGCTCTATTTGGTAAGAAACCATCTATTTCACATCTCATAGTTTTTGGCTGTGATGCATACATGCATATTCCAAAGGAGAAAAGAAGTAAGCTAGATAATAAGGCTGTTAAATGTATCTTTATTGGTTATAAAGATGGTGTTAAAGGATATAAGCTTTGGAATCCAAAAACTAAAAGTACAGTGTATAGTAGAGATGTGGTGTTTAGGGAGATGATCAGTGATTCTAGGAAGGTAGTTACAGAAGAGGAACCTGGAACGGTCCAATTTGATCTCATGGACAACTATCAGACAATAGAGGATCTGGAAGAGGAGCATACAGATGAGGATATGGAAGAGGAGCATACAGGTGAGGATCTGGAAGAGGATGAAGAAGAGGTTCATACACCCGTGGTAAGGAGATCAACACGGGAAAGGAGGCAACCCGAAAGGTACAGTCCATCCGCTTTTCCTACTTCTTTTGTACTATCTCATTATCGATGAAGATCCTAGAACAGCTTAGAGAAGCTGTTAATTCTGGAGAGGCAAACCATTGGGAAGAGGCCATGGATGAGGAAATGATGTCCCTGAAAAAGAACAGAACATGGGATTTAGTGAAATTACCAAGTGGTAGGAAAGCAATAGGTTGCAAGTGGATCTTTAAAAAGAAGCAGAATGCTGAAGGTAAAGTGGAGAAATATAAAGCTCGCCTAGTTGCTAAAGGTTTTTCTCAGGTTGAAGGAATTGATTATGGTGAAGTTTTTTCTCCCGTTGCAAAGCTAACATCAATTAGATTTATGTTAGCTGTGGCTGCTGCATTCGATCTTGAAATAGAACAGATGGATGTGAAAACTGCATTCCTTCATGGAGATTTGGAGGAAGAAATCTATATGAGGCAGCCTGAAGGTTTCACTGTTGCAGGAAAGGAGGATCTGGTATGTAAGTTAAAGAAATCATTGTATGGACTGAAACAATCACCTAGAATGTGGTACCAAAAATTTGATACTTATGTTTTAGGAATTGGTTTTGTTCGTAGCAATGCTGATCACTGTGTGTATTCAAAGAAAATTGGTAATGTAATTGTCATTATAGTTCTTTATGTTGATGACATGTTACTAATTGGAAATAGCAAGAAACTGGTCAAGGAAGTAAAGTCTCAGCTTGGCATCACAATTTGACATGAAGGATCTTGGCCCTGCAAATTTTATATTGGGTATGCAAATAAAAAGAGATCGCTCTAACATAAGGTTGTGGCTGGATCAGAAAAAGTATGTTGAGACAGTGTTGAAAAGGTTCAATATGCAGGATTGCAAACCGGTGAAGGTACCTATTTCTTTAGGTGAAAAATTGTCTGCTGAACAATGTCCAAAAACAGAAGAAGAGGTAGAGGAAATGTCACATATTCCTTATGCAAATGCCGTAGGTAGTTTAATGTATGCCATGGTTTGTACTAGAGCAGACATTGCCCATGCAGTGGGAGTCTTGAGTAGATATATGTCTAAACTCGGTAAAGAGCATTGGACTGCTGTGAAAAGGGTGTTTAGATATTTGCGTGGCACCTCTGATTTTACAATCTGCTATGAGGGTACAGGTAAAGAAAACAGACAATTGGATATAGAAGGGTTTGTTGATGCAGATTGGGTTGGAGATCTGGACAAGAGAAGATCTACTAGTGCTTATGTATTCAATTTGTTCGGAGGGGCCATTAGTTGGATGAGCAAGAGGCAGATTGTTGTTGCTCTTTCAACTACTGAAGCTGAGTATATGGCTGCCACTGATGCAAGTAAGGAAGCTGTATGGCTGCAAAGACTATGTGCTGAAATTGGGTTCTTTCAAGGAGTCAGTAAAGATAAACTGTGACAGTTAGAGTGCCATATTTTTGGCAAAGAACCCTGCTTACCATTCAAGAACGAAGCACATTGATACAAAGTTCCATTTCCGTAGGGACATGCTTGAACAGAGGAAAGTGTTGCTGGAAAAGGTAGACACCAAGGAAAATGTTGCAGATGCTTTAACCAAGGCCGTAAGCACTCGAAAAGTTTAGATTCTATTCAAATGAAATGGGTCCGGCAAAGTATTCAACAAGTGGGAGAATGTTGGATATGTCTCATTCTTTGCCGGAAAAGAATTGTATGACAGCACTACAGCAGCAAAAGACGACGGGTAGGGGGGTCCGGGGTGCCGGAGGCACCCAAGGACCCCGGCTACGGTAAAGGTGATTACGTAATAGGTGATGGCTCGGGGTGCGTAGGGGGACGCCCTCGGATGCGGTGAAAGAGAAAGATGCTGGAGAAGACCAGCTGAGAATAGGCGGCGGAGCCGCCTAAAATTTTTCACCTACTTTTATCGCTACTTTTCACCTACTTTTATCGCTACTTTTGGAGCGGCCCTCGGGATTCCCACGGTTGGTGGGTGGTTAGTGGGTGTGGGTGGTTTAGCCCACGGTGTTGTATCCACGGTACCCTAATACCACTTGGTGGTTTAGGGTTGTATGAGTTTCCTTATATAATTATTGTAATGCCCCATTTGAGGGACAAGAGAGAGAATAATATATCAAGGAGGATAGACTCTTGTTTGTTGGACTAGCCCAAATCGGGTGAACCAGGGTAAATCTTGTGTGTTATATGTGCATTGAATGGTGTCATTATTTCCTTAGTTATTATTTCTGCATTATTTCTAGAATATGTTTCTGTAATTCTCTTCAAACATTTGGTTTCTTGCACTTCTTAAGTTAAACAGGCAATCTACAACAGCATGTCCCATAACTTCATAAAATTACAAAATGACTTCTTTGGACAGTTGACATTGGGGTGTCCTGATTTACAATCAGATCACCATATGTCCTCCTCCGCCTTCACATCATTGATCATGTATTCCAGGTCCTTCTACATGGCCAGGATCATGGTGCTTAAGTCATCACAATCACTAAATCGTCGTCCTGATCATGACTTGTACTTCCTCCTCTGACTGCTACTATCTTCATTTCGCTTTCCAAGTTCAACACTCCATCAAAAGCCTCCTAATATGTGGTTAGTGGAACCACCTTCATCTTCTTCTTGTACATTGGTAGCAATTCATTTATGAATGATCGCTTTTGCGGCCCATCCACCGGTTTAACCTCCATCTTGCCGATGAATTCCTTCAAACGACAATTATATGACTTGATATTCTCATCCATTTTTTGCTTCATCGAGTAGATCTCACCAATGATCTCCATGTCATCACGAAGTAGTTTGAATTCCTCATTAAATTCATTCTTGAACTCGATCCAGTTCATGAAGGGTTCTTCATTTTTCAGATGCCAAATAATTGCTACTGTTGGTCACGAATCTACCATAGGAAAGGATTTGGTTTGCTTATGCGCCCTAGACCCGGCCAACACTTGAAAGGCCGAAAGGAAGGAATGTCTTCCGTGCCAATCTCCAGAGAGGGCTGGCTCCCTTACTATACTAAACTGGGGTTTCAAATTAAGGAACTGGAAAGAAATTAGGAAATTGTTGAAAGGGATGAAAATAACTAAAACGGACGGGAAATATGGCCGTAGGCCAGTAGAGTCCAAAGGGGAAGAACAGGCAACACAATCACTTATCTCTACTAAAACCAGCAGCAATCAATACCGAGGATGAAACAAAAACTAACACTTAAATTCCCCTGACATGTATCCTTCAGAATAATTCCAGGTTTCATTCTTAACCAGACGCATAAATCCAGATTACAGAATTACAGCAATCACATAAAGAAACGAAATTAACAGAAATGGCAATAGAAGGCATCATACACAAAAGAAATCCAGAATCAGAGCCAAAAGCCTTTAGTATTGATGCAGAGCTTAAGTACAACAGTTCTCTAGCAGAACGTTCCCCCCTTTTACATTGTATTAAGCTAGTTTTTATAGAGGATTTCGCCTCTGCAATTTTAATGTCAAACCCTAAAATCGCTGGGACAGCTGAGATTTGACCCTTGTCAGGCAACAACGCATTTATGGAACGTGGCTCATTTCGAGATTATCGCTGGGACCTCGCATCAGCAGTTATGAGGTATGGCTTTGGACAAGATTTATTGTTGAAACTGCTCGTCTCATTACTACAGTTGGTGAAGTCCGTCTCTAGAGGCTTCCTTGGACCTGACAGCGCCGTCTTGATGGGATAGGTGGGAGACCAAAACCCGTGCGCCATGAAGGCTCCTTAAATTTACACCTACCGTCCCCTATCTCTGGAAACGCGCCTTCCGGAAGCAGCCTTAGCGCTTGAAAATGCTAGAAACCTGGGTGAATGCTACTAGTAAGTCCGAAATGCATTTTCGCCAGATATTCGCCCGAAATGGACATTCGCCAGACATTCGCCAAACATTCGCTAGACTTTCGCCAAACTTTCGCCTGAAAATGCACTTTCGCCAGACTTTCGCCAAACTTGGACATTCGCCAAATATTCGCCCGAAATGCGCATTCGCCAGACTTTTGCCCGAAAATGCACTTTCGCCAAAAAATGCACTTTCGCCAAAAAAGTGCCCGAAATTGATTTTCGCTCCATTCTGGGCCCGAAAATGACTTTCGTTGGTTCTACTTCTCGGGGCCATAACTTTTGATCCGCTGACCCGATCGCCTATTATAATATATCGTTGGAAAGCTTAAGAGAAGATCTACAACAATGAAACATCTAAAGATCATTTCATCCAATTTATCATCCTCTTTTAGGTCCAGCGAAAATGCCAACACTTCTGCATGTGTTACTTAGGCAAAATTTTGTAAAAATTTAATGTGGCAAAAATGCCAACAACTACTCCATGCAATGTTGCAGGGAATAATCTCAGCCATGTATCTTCATTAGTCACAACATTCGCCTTCCATATTATTTCACACATTCCAATACGACATTTAGGGTCTCCTCTCCTGTCCCCCATAAACTTCGAGCACTTCCACTTGCTCGCCGCTGCAACAATGTTTGCCATGGTTGGCTATCCGTCTCCACACTCTATTGACGACTAGTCTCCTACAAACAATCTTCGGCCACTACCTTGCGCACCTATACTCTGCGATATCCTTCACAAATATACAAGCGTTAGTTCTAGCCTCTCGAGCACACTCTCCCACGGTTTCCCTTGTGCTTGACTCTCGTCCTCTACACCTCTAGGCACTCTCCCCTGCACTTGTGCTAGTGTCAACAATTGCTTTGCCTCATCTTGCGCACAATCCACGTTGGCACTTTCTTCACCACTTGTGCGACCATTCTCCTTGGCCTAATCCTCATTTGCACGTTGCGCCTCCACTTGCGCATCATCCTTTGTTGTTCAAAACAATGTTTGCCACCTTCCACGTTCTTCATCTGAAATTCCCTCCTCCTAAGGGTTGAAAACTCGTTCAACTTTTGGCGCTCGTATCGCCTTGCCAGCAAGCTCCATCAATACTCCACCTTCATTGAAGTCTTCCTCACCAACATGCAAGTCACTGTCGTGCTCAGTAAATCCACTCTCCTCGCTCTTGTCGTTGTGCAATCTGCAAACTCCGTCTTATTGGTTGTGCTCTTGTCCTTCTACATCCACGTCTCCCACCTCCTCACAATAGGTTATCTGTTATCCATGTCTCTCGTTTCTAAGCTACACATGGTTACTGGTTCGAACTTCAAACAACGGCTCCAAATGTACCATGGTGGTGGTATTCTATAGTTGGAACAATTATGAATTATAGAGTAGGTCAACAAAAAAAATCATCAAAACGCATTCCAGATGGATTGCAACACAATAGTTAGACAGCCCAGTTTGCAGCCTAGACGGCTTGACACAGCAGTCAAATGGCTTGCCCTTTAGGTCATATGGCCCAGGCTTACATGGGACGGCCTAGATACATATCCAAATGACATTTTATTAAGGGAGTATGACAAATAATAACTGAATGGAAATAGTTCAAAATCAACAATATCATTCAAATACAAACACATGCAATAAAAATACCCAATAGCAATGGCTGAACAATGTTATTGATATTAACAAAGATACACCTCTGCATCACACTTACGCTTGTATAGATTCACTCTCTAGCATCTCCTTTGTGTACAACATCTACAATATATCTTCTATGTGCTTACAATCTCTCCCATGTGTACTAGCATCTACCTGCTCAAAAGAATGAGGGGGTCTATTTAACTTATGGGAAGGTTATTCCCAACTACCAACCCGACACCTAACCAACTCATATTACACTTTTCATGTATTTCCATTTCATTTCATCTCCAACTACAAGACAAACTACATGACAACTAAACAAGTTATGACTCATCCGCACAAAACTAACACTCACTCAACATTACACATTATTGTATAAATTATTACATCACAACAATATAACATCAAACTATATCTAAACTCTTAGCATGCGTGTACTTGACTTCCAAGACACTTATTCCCATTTCTAGTGTTGATGTGGAAAGTCAGGACTAGCATCTATAACAACTAAGCAATTATTCTCAATGAGATCATCATTGGCAACATGGTAAGGGATCAACAAGCCTCACACAAAATCCAAGAAGAATTCCATACACAATGTAATACATAAAAGAGAGATGGATGGATGCCCTCTCTATCAAATGGTAGAGGGGGACACACACAATGCAAAGGGTCTAACTTAGAGAGTCATGACCCCTCCTATCTAGACTTTAATAGATAAGTTTTTAACAAGTTATTTGTAAGAAAGGATATATATTGGAATTATATAAAATTATATAATAAATTTATAATATTAAGGTACTATCTATGGTATAATTAAGAGAGGGATTAGGTCCACTACGTTTCTCCCCTTCTCAGAAAACTTCAACCTCAAAGTGTCATTGAAAATCTTCAAA
The DNA here is from genome assembly GCA_028583015.1 of Wollemia nobilis. Lineage (NCBI taxonomy): Eukaryota > Viridiplantae > Streptophyta > Pinopsida > Araucariales > Araucariaceae > Wollemia > Wollemia nobilis. Next base: position 12,145,568 of record JAQPPZ010016890.1, read on the forward strand.
CAAAAGATGAATACTTTCTTTTCTAATCTAATTCCTTCCGTGTTTGCATAACAAACACATTCATAAAAGGCCGATTCATTTTTGAAGCACATGAAGTTACATGAAGATATGATCAGTGGAAATATTGAGAACATTGCCTCATTGAAATAGGATTAATCCATCCAAATCAACTTTGAGAGCCATCATAACTGAATATGAATTTCGATAGAAACTACTTCAATCTTGAATCCATTCATGTCTTTGAAAATTTGGAATATGTGATCATTTCAGATAAGAACCAAAACTTTCTCACCTTTAAAAATGATGTTGATGTCCATAAATTAATTGGTAATGACTGCTCTCATAATTAATATGTCTATAAGGTTCACTTTTTGGATGACTTTTACTAGCATTTTGAGAATAATAATTCCTCGCTTTAGGTTTACTATCAATGCTGTTAATAACAGTTGCAGTTGCATCATCGGTAGCAACAATATTGGATACATGCAATCTTATCTGTTTCCTTTATCACTCAAATGTAAATTGGTTTTTGATGACTACTTTTAATTGTTCTTCATATTTTTCGGACTTTGGGGAGCAAGGTTTGATTATGATGCTTCAAATGAGTGATTTATTTATCCGTGTTGGGCAAAATATTGTTGAAACATTGTGATGGCTGCCTGTGAATTTGACAATATTTTGTGAACCTCTTAATTTGTACTGATAAAGCTTTATTTTGATTCTTCAATTTATGGTTCTCATCATTTAATTCTTTTACTTTACCATTCAATGATGCAATTTTGTGTTCTATCCATTCTTTATCTGAGGATTCCTTAGACCATTTTCCTCAGAAAAGCTTTTCAGATTTGGCCCAAGATAATGTAAACTCAAAATCAAATTTATTCCACCACTTGGCCTCGTCTATAAATGCAAACCATATGATACAACTTTTAAATGTAATATTTTCCTTATAGATATCCTACCAAAAATTTGCTTCTTCTTTTCCAGAAATGTTTGGTACACAAGTCATTGACTTTTCATCTTTTTCAAGTACTGCATCACACCTCTTCATTGCACTTCTTGAAATCTTACATCATGTTGTTTGGCACCTCAGGTTGTATACCTTTATGTTGGAGTTGTGTCCTTTCAAGTACAAATGCACCCTTTCAAATCTCAAGCGACACCATTTCATCTCGTGTGTTGCACTCTCTCGCATTTGAGACCAGCTTTTTCATGTCTCAAGTGGAAAACTTCTGCTCTCAACTCACACATTTCACCCTTGGGTTGCACCATGTCGCATATCGAGTTGCACACTTTCACATCTTGAGTCACAGCCCTTCATGCATCATGTAGACAATTACCAATTAAATGTTTGGTGGGAGTTGGGTGGATGACATGTATACCAACAAGAACCAATTGGAAATAACCACATGAAAAACAATATCACTACAAGCTAAAAACTGTCAAGGCCACAAGCCAAAATGATTCTAGGCTGCAAGTATTCAATACATTCATGGTCACTGACCAGAAGTTGAAACATAGGTTGGACAGTGCAGATTTAATATCACTAGTGAGGGACAGAAAAGTTCATGGAATCCATTAGGGATTCAGTAGACAATATTAATATATAAAAGTAATGGATGGATGCTCTTACAAAGTCATGACCCTTCCTACCTACCTCTTAATAAATAACCTTTTAATAGATTGTTAATAAGATAGGATATATTTTAAAAGTATAGAAAATTATATTATAATACGAAGATATTACACTGTGGCTAATAAGGAAGTGATTAGGTCCCTTACAGTCTATTCTTAACAACTTTGATAACAATGTTCCTATTTGCCTGCTCAATCACCTCTCTTAGAAGCTCAAGTTTGTCATACTATAGTGGCTATGAGTGCCTTTTATCTTAATATTATAGTCCAGTGGCATTACCATTTGATCATATGGAATGGCTGGGTCTGGGTTGTTTCTTCAGATATATTTGGAAGATATCAATTCCTCCCCAAAATTTGACAAAACAGTGGCCCAACCTCTCCACTGCTCACCAAACCTCTATAGATCAAAGTCATCCAGTAAAAATATCGACTCTTGAAATGCTTTGGTAAAAATTAATATGAAAGCTCAAATGTTCCGAGGTTGTTTCTGCCAAGCAGATAACACCAACCTTAACATAAAATGGCATGTGCACAACAAATATCATATTTGGATGTCATAAAAAAAAATGGCAACACTGATTTTCTTTTCCAATTATATATATATCCTTTTATCCCTAAAAATTTATAGGATCTATCCCAACATCCTCAAAACTCGTAACCCTGTCCTTGTACCTCTCCATCCTGGAAACTTCATGTTAAAGTAGTAAAACCTATTGCATTTTGCTTGTACTTCATTTGACTAATGTTCTTAAAATGGAATGCAATAAAAACATCAATCTGGTATGGCAGGAGGCGCTTCCATATCGCGTTGTGGTCATACCCTTTTCAGATTGTCATGCTATTGTATTTTAAAGCGTTAATAAAGTTCCTTATACAAAATTCCAGCTATTCCTTCTTAGTGCAAGTATGTTTAGCATTTCCATGATGGTGCTATGTTATTTATCTAGCTTTGATTCAATGATGTCCATGCTGACATGATGCATATTTCAGTTTTGTATATGATTAAGTGCAATAAGTTGCTTTATAAGAAAAGACACTAAACAGTCTTAAAATCAAAGCAATAGAAAAGTAGAAAGCAGTAGCATGTCTGAGTAACCTACTTCCAGTAAATTTAAGCCCATAATGACAGCAATGCCAGAAGCAGCCACTGGAAGTCCTTGACCAATTTGACCATATGCCTTTCCAGCAAATGATGCAGCAATACCGAGAACAGCCAATGTTGTTGCAAGCCCTACTGAAAATGCCAATGAATTTACAACTCCCTGGTTACAGAAACAAAGAGTTATAATTTTCATCAAACAGAATGCAGTTCTATACTGGCAACTGTTAGTTGATAAGAAAATGACCACCATTTTGGAAAATCTATTCTTAACAAGAAGCAAGCAAAACTAGAATTTCACAAACTTAGCCTTAATAACTCCTATATGAGAAATCATTCACCTGCACACGGCTTTGTCCAGACCCAAAGGCCCCTGTGAAAACCTCAATATTCATGACACATGAGAAAGATTATACAACACCCAAGGTGAAACTATATCAACTAATTACTATGAAAGTCATCGTCAGAAGAAAAATGAATTTCTCCCCTATGTAGTTGCCCTCTAGAGCATCACATACCGATGTAGCCAAGGGTCAGTGGTAATACGCTTAGTGTGCATGGAGACAAACTCGTCACAAGGCCTGCACCAAAAATAACAAAAACACTGCAAATACAAACAATCAACTTTGAGAGTAACAAAAGGAAAGGACACATCCTGGCTTCCAGAAAGAACCCACTATCTAAGACAGCAGAATATTGGAATATAGTGATAAGCAAAAACCTGGTTGGGCTAAGAGACGACAATTGCATTTGAACAGCTTCATTTGCCTGCTGTCCAGCTGTGAACAATGTGTTGCCTAGCCAATCACCCACAGAGCCTGTGTCTGCCAACATTGTGACTGATTTTACCATTTGAGGATCTGTCTGAAGAAGGAACAAATGAATCTTTACATATTTCACATCAATAACATAGATGTTTGTTAGAACAGCAATATCTATGTTGGAACTAGTCAGAATATGAAAAAATTATCTAGTAAACTTGGTCTAAAAATATTTGTCTATATGTATAGACTTTTGATATGAATCTAGGAAACAGGAATGCTTTCATAATCATCACATGCAATGTACATTGTTACCGTATGTCATTAGAACTCTATCAAAGAAGACCAAGGAAGCTCTGTGCCTCAATTGCTCTCATATGAATGCTAATCAATGTAATACATACTGGAAGAAATAAACGGAAGTACAACAGTTGAACATAACTGTCCATAGGTAACTATGCCATAACTAGTACTAATGAAAAATAAAAAAATATTTAGTACATTACATTCCCTGTCATATTTGTTCTTTGTATAAAAGGTTATGCAGTTTTTACGTTACCCATGTTTTGTGACCAATATACAAAGAAAACTAAACTTGCTCACTCTCTTTCAGGCCCCAAATCCCAACAGTATAACAAACAGGAAATCTTAGGAAGGTATTGAGATATTGGTGTGACCAAGGCTATTGTATTGAAGAAATGTGTGTAAGAGAAATCAACCTGGCTTGTCTGCATAGTAGTTGATTTTGCCCATACAAACACACATTCAACTCTAACTACCCAGAACTCTTCTTCCAATCCACATGCAACTAATGGATAGACAGGAAAAAGAAGTATGTTTTGTTGCTCCTACAGTGTTGTTTTATTGATATTACTAAAAGCTATAACAAAACATACCCTGCACCTCACTATATTGAAAGACTACATAAAAGATTATTTGAAAAAGGGGCATCAAGGTAGGGAGGTTATTCAAGAAGTATTTTGTTCCTTTAAAGAGAGTCAGAAAGTGGAATGGAATCCACAGATAGGGTTTGGCCATCATTATCACTGAGACAGGTAAACCAAAGTCAAATAACTTTGTAGCAACAGAAACAGATTGTCTTGAAGTTTATCAGTTTGAATCAAACCCTGCGTGGGTTGCTGTTGAAGGACAGCACAGACCTGGGAAATGTAAATGATTGATGATGAAGTCAGATATCCCATCAAAGTTAAGACACCAACTGTTGTCCTTTATCCTTTTCACACGTGTGCCACAATTTACTTCTTGAGTACCTTTTTTTTGTTTTTATCCTCTACTTTGTAATCAGATGTTCAGTGTAGAAGCCAGTTCTGACATGGTGCCACCTCAAGTCTGACAGAGCACGTATGAAGCCAAGTACACAGAAACAATTTTGATTGTACATACAGTTTTGTCATTCTGTGTCATTGTGTAGTTCGTACACCAATGTTTGATGAATGATTCTTAGCGTATGTGTAATTCAAATGTTCCGATAATTAGAATGTACATGTAATTCAGTTGTACATATAATTTGATGTTCATGTAATTAGAAGTGTCGGGGTAGTTAGGGTTAGGTTCAAGGAAGTTGCGGAAGTTGGCAACTACACCCTCTTTCTCAAGAAAACAATAAGTAGACCCCTTTCAATTCTGAATGGACATAAACCCTCTTTCCCAAGAAAACAATAAGTAGACCCCTTTCAATTCTGAATGGACATAATGTGATCTCATTCATTCATACCTCTAGTTGTGTGCCCCTGGGAGCATATATGTGTTGTGCATGTAATTGCATGTGACTGTGAATGAACATATTGTTGTTGTAATTGAATGTACATTGTTGTCCATACATAATGCAAATGATATATTGCAGATTTATTCCATTTCGGTTCTAAATATTCTTTTCTTTTACATGGCGAATGCTATTTACTACTGATTTTTTCTTTCATTTATTCCTCTATGTTCCTTCAATTGTGGAATACCACTATTGTACTACACGTTGTTGTTTGAAGTTCAAACCAAGAACACACGGGTAATTGAAGGGAGGAAGTGAATGACAGTTAACCTGATGCGTGGACGTTGAAGACATGGACACACAAGGATAAGCAACGAGCCGACGAGAATTCAAAGGATTGCACAATAGCAAGTACGAAGAATTCCTAGACGTTTAACACATGCAGAAGAATAACATGATGACAACACGGAGTTATGTGATGGCGGTGAGGAATCACGTGATGACGAGTTACGTGATGGTAGGTTACACTACAACGAGGAATTGCATGATGGCGAAGTTGGCGACATGTAAACTGCGGAAGTGCTGACAACTTGCTATTGAGGTGATAAGCATACCAGAAGTGGAATGTGTGCAGAACCCTCATGAGGAGGGTAGTCTGAACGAAGAGCTAGTGGAAAGGTGGTAGACATTGTTTTTGACGACGAAGGACAACGTGCATGTAGGCAGCAAAACAGCTTCCCAAAAGAAGAAAAAGTGGAAAATGTGTCAAAGTTTTGCATTAGACATTTTTGTAATGAAATGCACATGAAATGTAAATAAATGTAAATGCCAAGAAATGATATGAAATGCAAATAGAATGTAATGCAATTTGATAATTGCAAATAGGACTTTAGAAAATAAAGTTTAATAATTTCATGAGTCAAAACGTCCGATTTGGGGTGGTGGTTATGGTGTGGTGCATTGTCCTGGGAACCACTTGCAATGGCCAGGACAAGCATTAATAGGACCCCCCCCCCTCTCTTTCATTTGGAATATAATGGTTATGTAGAAAGAATGCTATAAGCATAGTGGTTATGTATGTGATGGTCATGGTTGTGATTGCCAACATATGTTCAGTGACAGATATTGGTGAAGCTATTGTCATTATGCAGGCTGGTTATGCAATCCTGCTATTGTAATTGCAAGTATGTTACTGCTGTTTACAAGCAGTACTTGAATATCAATGAACGTCTTCCATTTGCAGGTTTATTGCAAATTGCTGTTATTGTTATGCTGTGAATATTAGTGGACTTGCATGTGTTATTTCCTTCTAGTTGCAAACTGTAGGATTGCTGCCATGGTTGCAGGCTATGTTAGTATTTGCATTGCAGCAGTACTGTAGGTAAATGTAGGTTGCAAAGAATACTGCAGGAAAGTTGCAGCGGTTATGATGGTTGCAAACCATACAATGAGCATGTCATATGAAGGATTGGCCGTACGAAGGACAAGCATATGAGTTTCTGTCATAAGGAACAATTTGTTGCTTGGCAAGGACTGTGGCATTGTACGTGTGATGACCGTACAAGTCACTGTCGTATAAAGGGATTGAGTGTTAGGAGTTGCACACTCATTTGTGGGAGATTGTCTTGTACTGAGCCGTACAAGACTATGTCGTACAAGAATGTGTTGTTAGTTGTACGACAGTGTATCATACAACTGAGACCATACGGTCTCAGAACAATGATGTCGTACAACTATGATGATAGTCTTATGACTGCAGTCCTGATTGGTTCTTGAATCTGTCATTCCATCATTCCATTGTTGGGTATCTCACCACTCGTGCTACATTTGCGTCATTGCCATTGCCGGAGCGAGGAGGGTCAAGTAAGGATTAGTATACATGAAGATAGGAAGGGGGACAACAGATACACTACCGCGAGGATGTGGAAGACAAGGCCGTGGAGAGGATTAAGTGCCTGTGAGAAGAAGCACGAGGATTACTTAAAGGAAGAATACAACCAATCAAGCATTGCAGTTGCAAGAAACGAAAGAACCAATACTCGAACGAGTTGGAGTCCATAAGTGGAGGACAACAAAAGGTGGCAAACATTGCTATTAACAACAGAGGACAAGGCACAAGGAGAATTACACCAAATAACTGAAGAGAAAGTTTGCGTAAGTGAAGACGCCAACTGTAAGACTATGGAGCGTAACATAAGCATTAAACAAATATATTAATAATGAAAAAGGTTTAAATAGGACATAGGTAGCTAGGAATAGCATTAGGAATAACAACAAAATATTATCCCTAATTAACGCTAACAACCGCGTTATAGTTTGCCCCCTCGTGAAGGTAGCTAACCACTAACCTAGTTACGTAGTCAAAATGACTACAATGACTAACTAACCCTAGGTAACTAGTAAAAGGTAAATACTAGTGGTAAAAAGTAACAAGCTACTTTTTACCATGCGGTAAATTATATCTACCTAGGTGAATCTTACAAATTAACTAAATGAGGTAATAATCATAGTTACTCTAACATCCCCCCTTATTACATTATTTGGATCATTTATATAACTGTCCCAATACAGTGAAAAAGATGTTGATCTGTTGGTTCTTGCTTTTGCTTGGGCTCTGTCACAATGCTCTAGCTGCTCTACGCAAAAAGTGGGTCATTCCTCACTTTGTCTTCACATCAACGAATGTCCTTATTGTAATCTTGTCATCCAATCGGATTGCATGGGTAACCAGCCGCTACAACCGCTAGGTGTAGTAGAGTAGATCACTTCATACGAGGTTCATTCGGTTACAATATGATTTTCCAAAAAAAATTGATATGGTAGCTAAGGTGTCGATCGCTGGCAAAAATGCACCCTTATAAGTTTCCCCCTTTGTTGCAAAACATGTTGTAATGAAATTTCTGAAAGAAGTGTGACTAAGGTGTCGGTCGTTGCCGAAAATGCACCCTTATAAGTCTTCTTCCCTTTTTACAAAAATTTTGTGTGAAGTAAAGAAATGTTTAATCCCCCTTAATTGCAAAAGATGTGCAACTCAAGAAGCTTTGTGAAGGTTTTGTACAAAGATTGCCTCCTAGGAAATTTTACACCAGAAAATTCCCTCCTTTTGTTACAAGTACTTCAAACAATGAGAGTTTGCTATTTATGAAGCCTAAAAGAGGTACAATCACCCCTTTATTGCAAGTACTTCAAACAAAAACTTATACTATTTATGAAGCCTAAAAAAGAGAGAGAGGAAATGGTGCTTGCTTAAGGTGAAAAATTTGTTTCCCCTCTACAATGTTGTTTGAACCATGAGCACATTGTGTGCTCTTTCTGAACCAGAATCAGAATCAGACACTTCACTAGAAACATGGCTTCTATGATGTGCCTTTGTCATTTTAGTTTTGCTTGTTTTGAAACCAACACCATTTGGTGTCATGGTTGTCCTTTTTACAATTTGTGCAAAACTTTGCCTCCTAGGCAATTTTATCAAAAAAGTTCACCAAATAATTCTTCCTTATTGCAAGTACTTCAAGCATGGTTGCTATTATGAAGCCTAAAGCAAAAAGATATAATGTTGATGACTTCTACTTTTCTGATTGCCTTTACAAGTTTTATCTCCCTCTTGTCAAAATTTGTGTTTGAAGGAAGAAAGGAATTATCCCCCTTAGTGCAAAACTTTGCTACTTTCAAGGTTCCTTATTTTACAAAAACTTGTTCTTTCTTTTGATATACCCTAAAAAGAGTACCAAAAGATAATTCACTCAAAAAGATATTTAATGGCACCTGCCTGAAAATCCTCTTGAAGAGGAATAATCAGTTTGAGGAAATTGAGCCAAACAAATAAGAGTGAATTAGGGGTTTTGATTTAGGAGAGAATATCAAGAAAATTTGGTTTTAAACCTGTGCAATGATTTACACAAATGATTGTGAAATTTTGGGGTTTTGAGTGTTCTTGATTTTATGACTTATAATTACAAAAAATAATGCAATAATCAAACAAGAATACCCACAAAATTCTTATCACATAGGTGTCGGATGCAACCGAAAATGCACCTAATTTGCCAATAAAGGTGTCGAGTAAAATCAAAAATGCACCTTTAATTTTTGCAACAAAATTTGGATTTGTGTTGTGCAAAAAATTGATATGTTATGTCTCCTCTTGTTTTTCAATTTTGCAAAGAATGTGGCATAAAACAATTGCCTTTCCTTTTTGTGTTGCAAATTAACAAGTTTTGATTTTGTTTTAAGTGCTCCTCACTTATGTGTTACAATTTTGCAAAAGAAATACAATTTCTTGTCTTCCCCCCTTGGTTTTGCAAAACTAACAAAATAGCACTCCTTTCAAGTCAAGTCGACATACGACCCACGTTTGAAAGGCTTCCAGAACCAGTCGACACACGACTTGGTTTTTATAGACCCAAGGTCATCAATTTCTTCTCAATTTTGCAAAAAATAGAATGTGCAATTTTATGTATTATATCCCCCTTGGAGAAAACAAATGCACACTTTGCCTTTGAATTTTACAAAATTTTCAGTCTCCTTGTTTTCCAATTTTGCAAGAAAGAATCAAATGTCTTTGATTTTGTCCCCCTTTTATGTTGCAAAATTAACAAGGTTGAGAAGAAATAAGGTTCCCTAATTTTGCAAGAAAAAGGTGTTCTTCTATGTCTTATATCCCTTTTTTGTTAGAAAACAAAAGTACTCAATTTGTTGGTGTTGCAAAAAAAATATCTTTTAATTTTTATGTTTAGTGCATTTTTCTAATTATTTTAAGTCTAATTAATTAATAATAAAAATTATTTTATTTTAAAAATTACTTTTTATTAAAAAAAGAAATTTTATATAAAATAATATTAAATTATTAATAACTTTAAATTTTAAACTAAATAAAACAAATAAAAAAATAAAATAAAAACTTAAAAAATAAAAAAATATTATTACCTTGGATTTCTTTTCTCCGCTCCCCTTGTAAAAAAATGGATCTCTCCGACCGGAGTTGAACTCCCGACCTCCCGTCGGGAGTCCACCTTAGGGCGAGCCCGCTCTACCGTTCGGGCAGGCTTGCCCGACGGGATGAGGGGAGACTGGCTTCAATTTGATGTCGTCTCCTCTGATGAGCGGAGAAAAAAAAAAATATAAAGCCCTTTTTAAAAAGGGCTTTGGGTATCCCACATTTGCCCTGCGGGCAAATTTTGGGCGTTTAGAAAACGAAACGCCCCCTCCATATGTGATTGCCTTCGGGCAATCACACATAGACATTTTTGCCGGACAAACCAATAACCTCTCGCCACATCAGCAATAACTGACGAACAAGAATCCGCCACTCGTCACAGCTGGATTCGCCCAATCAGTTGCCATGTCACCCCTCAAATTCCATGCCCTGTCCAATTGCCACGTCAGCGCCCAGTCAGACCTCAATTTTCGTGGCCGGTCTAGTCAGCGTTCACCAGGTGTGAGGTCCACGTCAACTACTGCCTTAGGAGTGTCGTCCAGATCGACACTTCCACTCCAGGTGGCTCCAAGAATCGCGCCAGTCAGGTCCATGTGTTCTTTGGAGATAGCGCCAGCTGCCAAGTGAGCAGATTTCAGGATCCGTGCACGTCAGTCTCCGTTAGGTGGTCAGGTGCTATTGTCAGTGCTCTATCAGTGGGTGGTCGGGATTGTGTCCCCGTGTCTTGCGTAGTGTCAGGGCATGTCCCTTCTATTGGGGACCAGGGTTTCGTGAGGGCAGTCGTACCCTCACGTGGCTGGTCACTGGTACCGGTCTCGTGGGAGGGTGCTCCTGCCCTCCTCAGTGGGCCGGTTTCCGGTGTTGGCGGCCGGTCGCCGGTCGGTCTCCGGTGTCGGTCCCGCGAAGGGCGCTCCTGCCCTCCTCAGTGGGCCGGTCGCCGAAATTAGCTTCCGGTTGCTGATCTGTCTCCGGTGTCGGTCCTGTGCAGCGTGCACCCGCTGCAGGGGGGACAGCCGCCCTGCGGACTGATAGTCTGTCAGTCTGTCAGACTGTCAGTGCCTATAGGTGCGGTCTGTCACTTGCAGGTGGGCCCTCTCGTGGAGGTGGGCAGCCGGTCCTCTCGTGGAGGTGGGCAGCCACCTGCCCCACGTGGAGGTGGGCAGCCACCTGCCCCACGTGGAGGTGGGGCTTTCACGGTCCTGTGCGCTGATTCAGATGATTCCTGCGGAATTTCGTGCTTCAAAACATTGCGTGCCGCACTTCCTGTCCAGGGGTCCCGAGTCTCGAGATTTGGGCCCTGGTCCAGCTGGAACGGCTTGTTGCCGCCTTGTCCAGGTCCATTGCCTACACAATCGGAGCGCGAGGCAAATGCCCGCTCTGATACCAATGTAAGACTATGGAGCGTAACATAAGCATTAAGCAAATATATTAATAATGAAAGTTTTAAATAGGACATAGGTAGCTAGGAATAGCATTAGGAATAACAACAAAATATTATCCCTAATTAACGCTAACAAACGCGTTATAGTTTGCCCCCCTGTGAAGGTAGCTAACCACTAACCTAGTTACGTAGTTAAAATGACTACAATGACTAACTAACCCTAGGTAACTAGTAAAAGGTAGATACTAGTGGTAAAAAGTAACAAGCTACTTTTTAACATACGGTAAATTATATCTACCTAGGTGAATCTTACAAATTACCTAAATGAGGTAATAATCATAGTTACTAACATAGTAACTCTAACACCAACATGGAGCATGCACAAAGAGACGAAGAGTGGATGGTAACGCCCAAGCAAGCGGGGAGGAGTTTGCTAAGGAGTGTAGAGGACGGGAGTCAAGCACTAGAGCAACCGCACATAAGTGTTTAGGCAAGTAGGTTAGATCCACAGTTCATATATACACAAAGAAGGTCACAAAGTGAAGGTGCACCGGAGTTTGGAAGGAGGTTATTTAAAGGAAATACGGAAGGTCAAGAGACACCACAAGTTGACAAGGTGCCTAGGACCGAAACGGAATAGCTAGTAGAGACACCAAAGACGGAAGGACAACAGACTGAAGTTACCATACGAGCCATCATCGAGTGACGAAGAAGTGGGAGAGGATAACCACTTACCAATGGCTAATGTTGCAAACAGAGTGGGCAAGCAAAAGTGCCCACCCTTCATAGGAGAAGGGAAAGAAGATCCTACAAGGCATATAGGCACTTGCACAATGATCTGGAAAGCAAATGGGGTTAGATGACCCGAAGAATGGTTACAATTGTTTCCTGCTACATTGCGAGGAATTGCAATAGATTGGTATTTGAAAAGAGAAAGTACACAACCCTTCACTACATGGGATACTTTAGTAGATGAATTCAAAAAGGAATTCCAACCTCTGAGGGATGATACAGAGATTATAACAGAAATTTATTCTACCAAGCAAAAGAGGGATGAAGACATCAAGTCTTATAATCGGAGATTGAAGCAACCCACGGACAAGATGGAGTTGCAACCAGCCAATGAAATGGTCAAGAGATGGTTCATCAATGGATTGTTGCCTCAATATAAGAAGAAGATGAATATCATACCTTGCTCAACATATGAGGAAGCATATGAAAGAGCAAGGAATTTTGAAAGCAAGGCCAAGCAAACAATGTTGGAATTGGAGGTCATATTAGAAGTGATGACTCTGATAGTGACAAGGAGGAATTGCACAATGCAATTCAGTCTATGAAAAAGGAATTTGATAGAATGATTAAGTGAAAGGTGAAGGTAGAAAAGAAAAGAAGGATATATGGTGCTTAGACTATAAGTCTAAAGGGCACACAAATGTAAATTGTTTGAAGAACGCATATTGTAATATATGCGAGGTACTGGGACATGCGATCAGCGAGTGTCCATTCAACTTAAGAGGCACAAGGCACCAAACGATGACGGTGCAAGGCGAAGAAGATGAAAAACCAAATACCTCTAGGAATGGGAAAGGCACGACCAGTTGTGGTTACAGGAATAACCGTCGAGGAGGTAAACCCTATTTGCAAGGCAATTGGCAAGGTGATCAGAGTCAATTGCAATATTATTCAAATGGAAGACCAATTATCCAATGTCGTAATTGTCAAGAATGGGGGCATTTTGCCAAAAATTGCCCCACTCAAGCAGGAGAAGCAGTAGGAAACAAACTACCACAAATGTGTAGATGGAGTGGTTTGGGCAATCATAAAGGAGGCAACTTCTCCGAAGAAAGCGAGTACAAGCAACTCACAAAATGTCAATTTTCTTGACATCAAGGAGCCTCCTATGGAGAAGAAGCAGACAAAGAAGGATGTACTTGTTGTCATAAGGGGGCAAGCAAAGAAGGATCAGTACCCCGACCCTGCCATAGAAAAAGGAAGATGGCAAGAAACGCAAAAAGCAATAGAAGAAGAGATTGAAAAAGCTAAGCAAGAACGTCTAGCAGAGCAGAAGAGATTGAAGAAGCCATTAACCTTGGAGGAAATTGCATCAACTCAAGAACTGACAGCACAAGTTTTAAACATGATAGTAGAAGTAAATTGCAAGTTTGTTTAGCACCATACTAGCACTACATACACTTATAGGAGAACTGCAGCTACAAAGAGTAATGAAACTGCAAAGCCAGTTAGAAGAAGAGGTGAAGAGGAAGGACCAGTTCATTGATCCAACCGTATTAATGATCGATGTTGGGAAAAAGCCAACATTAATTCACATTGAAATATTAGATCATAAGTTGACATAGGTTATTGTAGATGGAGGATCAGGTGTGAATGTGGTTCTAGAAAAGACGTGGAAGGGGATTGGGGCTCTATTTTTTTGGTCGTTGAATTTTAAGTTATATGGCAAAAACCTATATGGAATTGAGATGAAGGGAGTCTTAATGGCTCAAAAGGTGGAGATTGTGGACCAAGAATTCATCATGGATTTTGTTGTGATAACAATGCAAAAACCAACATATGATGCATTGTTGGGAAGAGGATGGCTAAGGATGGCCAAAGTTAATCACAATTGCGAAAAAGATAGAATTACATTCAAGAAAGGACAGCATAAATACATGATAAATCTAAAAAATCAGACTGAGTGAAGATCTTGCAACGACTAATGAGTGGAGCAATTCTTTGGATGAAGATAGTCAGTATGAGCCAAACGAAGAAGGGGTGATACACCTGGAGGAATGTAGGGAATATGAGAACCGATCACATAGTGGTCTCCTTCATTCATATGGAGGAATATGAGGAAGATGAGACACACCCAATTAATGAAGAAAGCCAAACCAATAAGGAATGCCAAAACCTGGAAGATGATATGGGATTGAGAGGATTATTTACAAAAGAACAAGAAGTGCAACCCATAATAGAGCAGCAAGAATTAGTACCTCACCCAAATGAACGAAGAAGAGTAAGGGTGCATGTACGATTTCTAGATAGAACCGAAGAATATGAGCAATATATGTCGATTCTCGAAAATAGAAGAATTGGGAATGAGGAGTTGGCAGAATTAAGTCCATTAGCTCAAATTGGGTTCTTACAACAAAGAATGCGAAAAGAAACACAAAGGTTGCAAGAAGAGTATAAAAATTTGTGCAAGTATAACGCAAGGATGAGGGTGCGAACTATTTAGGAATTGGATGATACAATGCAAAGGCTGAATGAACGACAGGTTAGAAGGCGGCAAGAGCAAGAAACTGAACTTGAACAATGAAGGATGGCTGAAGAAAGATCAAGGCAGACCTAGGAGGGTAGCCAACAGGAAGAGTCTAACGATCCAGGACAATATCGACTAAGTAGGGAAGCCATCGTCAAGATATTGTGGAGCGATGTGATGGAAGCACCAACATCTCCGGAAGATGAAGGAATTGGGTGATTGACACAAGCAATGATAGCCTTCCTCCAGTCAATATTGAAAGAGATAGTTCAAGTTTTGAATCTGACCTCTTGAGAAGATATAGAGAACCGCAAATCCGTCCTGAGGTACAAAGCTATCTAGATGCAAACAGGCAACTTAGAAGACAAATGGATGAAGTTAGAAGACAAAGGAGATGTTTGATGGATACACCTACAAGGATTCATGAAGGAGAACCCAACATGCTGCAAGAATAAGAACAAAGAGGTAACTTAGACAACGCGAGTAGACAATCAAGTCTTCTTGGTGATCTAAGGCTGCCTATCCAAGAGAGGAGTTTGGTTGGTATCCCTCCTAGAGGCTCAATGGGAAGAAATTTCCCTCCTGCTACCCTTAGGCTGCAAGATCAACGAGGTGGATCGCAAGGACCATTCATTGATCTAGCGCAAAAGAATCAACTTGTATGTGACCATCAGGTTGGGCCATCAGGACCACCTCGAGAGGCATTGAAATACTGAAGACATCATCAAGAACGATTGAGAAACCAGATGGATCTCGAACAACTTGGAGTTGGGAGAAGGTAGTCCCAAGAAAGAGAGATTCACACGTTAATAAGGGAAAGGGGCATGGCACTCTTGCGTGGCAGAGGAAGACATCAAAGAAGATATGTGGAAGAACAAGCCCACATAAGGTAAGAATGAGTTCAACAAGTTTCTAAAGGAATAAGAAGACGAACTTAGTCACCAAGTCTGGAAATAGATTTACGTCAAAGGGACTTGAGCAAAGGTCGTACAGAGGAAGAACTAGTAGATCGTCATACGATAGGACGTCGTACAAGTCAAGAAGATCATATGGTAGGACATCGCACTAGTCAAGAAGATTGTACGGTAGGACGTTGTACAAGTCAAATGAAAGAGGAAGGAGATTGTATAGCGAGGCACCATACAGATGAAGTGTAAGAAGGGAAACCTATGACAGGGTGCCATACAAGTCAAATAGAGGAGGCAAACTATACGGAAGGACGATGTACAAGTCAAGAAGATGGTACAACAAGAAACCGTATCACTGAGCAACTTGACAATGATCGTACGAACCGTACGATGGCAGAACTAGTAAGGTGGCAAGATGAAGGAAATGATAATTCAATAGGAGATATCGTACAAGTGCAAGTCAGTGTGGTCATACGACTTGTACAGTGATCTTAAGATGTCAATGTGAAAAAGCAACACATTTAAATATGTAAATGGAAAATAAATAAACGAAGTTAAAAATAAAAATAAAAAAAGCAAAGCACATCCAAAGTGGGTGATGTGGCGGCCCAAAGGGCAGTTATAACTGCTCCTGCCCAATACTTTAAATTAAAAATAAGGGCAAGAAAGGGTTAATGAAAATATTAAAACATTTTAAGGAGCCAAAGTAGAAAGGGGAGACGTCGTTGAAGAGACATTCCGTCAAGAAAAGACGCCGCGGAGAGTAGAAATTGCAGCGAAAATCAAAAGTGAAGCCATAGCAAATTACCAAGCATTGCAGTAGGGTATCAGAAAGTGCCCTAACTACTGACAAAGAAAGGTTTTGTAGGTGTACGGACAACCGTACACCCATACAAAAATCAGTGAAAGACGGAAAGACAAAGTTAGGGCAGAGAAGCCTGTGCAGAGAAAGCAAAATTAAAGACCTAGACGAATGAAGGGAAACATTGTAGAAAGCTTGAGAAAGACGGCTAAATTTTTTCAAAACCCCCGTATTATGTTTGGCACAAAAGGGCAATTGTTGTTCGAAGAGCTTTGGATTAAGTTGTAGTCTAGGGTTTTGAAGGCTTGCACAAGGAAAGGCAGAGGAAGTTACTGTACAGACGAGTGAGCTGAGGAGAAAGATGGCTCGGTGAAGAAATCGTCGTACAAGTGTGCCGGGAAGAAAGGACTGCAAGGAAGATGCTGCAAATTGAAGGGAGAAAAGTGTTGTACAGACACAATATGACCATTGTGGAAATCGTCGTACGAGCGAAAAAGACCATCGTACAATCTTAGGAGTTGTCGTACAAGAGTAAGAAACTGGCCATACAAAAGACGACAAACTGACTAAATAGTTATAATCAATGTACAATAGAGAGACAAGAGAAATGACGAATGCAATATGAGCAAGAAAATCAATTTTTGAGAATGGTGGGCAAAGATACAATTAGTAGAGAATAAATGATTGTCTGGCCCACTACATAGAATAGAACACCTAGGGCGAGAAGAGGAGACTAGGCTCGGTGAAAGACAAGGCTCGACATAATATATGAGGAAGAAGACACCACCAAATGGAGCAAGAGACTCAGTCTCTGAGAAGGCATGGAGATTCACTTGAGAAAGGGAAGGAAAAGAGGAGACCCTTCAATGAGATAATGTGGATTTCGCCAACTGGGGAATTCTATCGGAAATGGTGGCAAGATAACCCACCAAATCATCAATTGAAAATTGCATTGATAGAAGCAGGAGTCAGTTGCATTTCACAAGTCCCAATGTTTGAAAAGGAATTTTTTAAATATTATTTGTTGCAGATCCTCAAGTCTTATAACTCGAAACAGAATGTGAGAATGGTGAAGATTAGAGATCAAGAGGTTAAAGTCGTGTTCTTAGCAAATAATTTTCGACATACATTTGGATTGTTGAAACATGGAATATCAATACAGAAGGAACATCCGAATGCAGAAGAATGGAATAGGACAATCCATGAGATCACAACTATTACTCCTATGGAAGTCAGTAAGACTTTCAGTCATGGAAGTCATGGGATAAAGCAAAGCCAGTTGAGGAATGATGAACTGCAATGTGCCATGAACATCGTGATGTCCAAGTTATCAAGAGAAACAAGGTCATCTGAAATGCCTATATGGCTAGCTTAATACGTACATGGCATTGTGAAAGGAGTAAAGTACAACTAGGCATCATACTTATCATATTGTATTATGAATTTCCTAAGGCGGCAGACTAAGAATTTTTCGATGGCATTCCATGCCATTGGAATAATGCTAAATGCAATGTCTTTCGCCAAAATGGAATTTCTAGGATGGACTGCTCTGATAAACTTGTCAAAAGACAAACCTATAGTACTTAGATGGACGAATGTAGTACCAATGACTAAGTCCACTCCAATTAAGACAAAGATCAAGAAAATACTACAAAGAGCAGACCTGGTTGCATTGGAGGATAGTGTGGAGTCGGAAGAGGAACTGACACCCCGACGGAAGGAGAGAAGGTTAGAGACCAAATTGCAGCAAGGAACTGGGGAAGTAACCCAATAACAACAAATGGAGAAGTTGCCATAGGAGCAACAGGTGGAAGAGAGAAGAGAAGAGAAGAAGGGAGGAAGAAGGGCAGCAAAGCAGTCCTATAAGGACGAGGAGGTAGAGAGAACAAGAAAGACTAATGATGCAGGAACAACAACCCTTAGTGGAGACTGTGCAGCAGGAAGAAGAATTGGCACACTCAGTACAAGAAACTAAGGTGGTTGAGGAGGAAGAGATGAATGTAACAGGCAATGTGGAGGAAGAACTGCTAGGACTTGCTGATTGGGTGCAGCAAGTAGACTTTAGTGCATCACCACCTACACCAAATGTAAGGCAGTTCGAGTTATTGATGGCAGCCCAAGGCCTATTGAAAGATATAGAGGTGCCAGAAGAAGTTGAAGATCTAGTAAGGGGCAAGGAGGTTGAAATTGCACAAGAGCCTCAAAAGAAGAAATATAAATTCATTAGGAGAGGCGGTAGTAGCCAAAGATCAGCCAGTATAGAAAATCAGCCAGAGTCACAAGAACAAACTGTAGTACAGCCTATTTAGTTGGAAGAAAACAAGGAAGAACTAAGCATGGAACAGGAAGAGGAGGAGACACTTCAAGTACCAGGGAAGCATTTCATTATTGAAGTGCCTAGTTTTGGGTTGTCTGCTAAATAAGGAGCTGAAGTGCCTAGTTTTGGGTTGTCTGCTAAATAAGGAGCTGAAGTGCCTAGTTTTGGGTTGTCTGCTAGTTCCGTTCCAGATTATGTTGATGAATTTTGGGAAGATGATGTAGGTTTTTGACTCTACACAACAACAGTTTAGGATGGGCTGTGTAGGACAGATAAGGCAATGGCATTCCATGGTTTATAACGAAATGGAGAAAGCAGTACAGTGGGCTCAAGATGATGAGAGGACAAAGAAGCTCGCTGAAATTTGTGAAAAAGAACCATGGGAATTACAGGCTGAAGGAGTGACAAGTATGATTGGAGTAAAGGAGCTACCGGAAGGTATGCAAACCAATTACAGGGTACCATGGAGGGTGTACATAGATGCAGGTACCTTGGAACCTTGTCTAGAAAACACAACAAAAGTGGAATACAGAAAGATTCCACTGGAGTTGGCACCACTATATAAACAGATTAATTTTTTGACACATTGGATTGATTGGTTAACAGTTGGGTTGGAGAAGATACACCAATCCAAAGAAGAACAGGTTAACCAGTATAAGGAAGAGATGCAGATAATGAAGAAGGAAGCAAAAATGGAAGTTGCTGGCCTTAGACAAAGCTTTGAAGAGTAGATAAAAGCTAAGGATGACAAACTTGCTACAGAAAAGCAGGATATGTAGAAGTGCAATGAGTTCATCATCAACTTGAGAGCAGAGTTGGCAATGAGGTTACAGGTGCATGAAGCTCAAGAAAAGGAGCTAAAGCAGAAAGATCAGCTCATTGCTGAAAGGTATGAACAACTGGACATTGTAGCTAGAATTGAGGCTAAGATGAAACAAAAATACAAAAAAGTGCTACTGAGCGAGAAAAGGAGTTGGTGGCAAAGTTGGCAGAGATGGAGAACAAAGCTAACCAGTATGGGCTGGAGTTTGTTCGTTGCAGTAATTATGCACAAAGACCGAAGGATGAACGACAAATCCTACGACTCCAGATAACAGAGATTGGTGGAGCACCTGTTGTCGGCTCTTAGTAGAAACAGCTAGACTCTCGAGAGCAACAACAAGCATTGGCAAGGACACCAACTGGTTTAAAGGGGAGGATAGATGTAGGCAACAAAACAACTTCCCAGAAGAAGAAAAATTGAAAAATGTGTCAAAGTTTTGCATTAGACATTTTTGGCACATGAAATGTAAATAAATGTAAATGACAGGAAATGATATGAAAGTAGAATGTAAAGCAATTTGATAATTGCAAATGGGACTTTAGAAAATAAAGTTTAATAATTTTATTAGTCAAAACGTCCGATTTGGGGTGGCGGTTATGGTGTGGTGCGTTGTCCTCGGAACCACTTGCAATGGCCAGGACAAGAATTAAAAGAACCCCCCCCCTCTTCCCCCCTCCTCTTTCATTTGGAATATAATGGTTATGTAGAAGGAATGTTATAAGCATAGTGGTTATGTATGTGATGGTCATGGTTGTGATTACCAACAGATGTTCAGTGAGAGACATTGGTGAAGGTATTGTCATTATGTAGGCTGGTTATGCAACCCTGCTATTGTAATTTCAAGTATGTTACTGCTGTTTACAAGCAGTACTTGAATATCAATGCACATCTGCCATTTGCAGGTTTATTGCAAATTGTTGTTATTGTTATGCTGTGAATATTAGTGGAATTGCATGTGTTATTTCCTTCTAGTTGCAGACTATAGGATTGCTGCCATAGTTGCAGGCTTTGTTAGTATTTGCATTGCAGCAGTATTGTAGGTAATTGCAGGTTGCAGAGAATACTGCACGAAAGATGTAGCAATTATGTCGGTTGCAAACTGTACAATGATAATGCCATACGAAGGATTGGTCGTATGAAGGACAAGCATACAAGTTGCTGTTGTAAGGAACAATTTGCTGCTTGGCAAGGACTGTAGCATTGTATGTGTGATGACCGTACGAATCACTGTCGTACAGAGGGATTGAGTGTTAGGAGTTGCATAGTCATTTGTGGGAGATCATCTTTATTTGATTCGTACAAGACTGTGTCATACAACTGTGAGTCATACAAGACTACGATAGTGAGTCGTACAAGACCGTGTTGTACAACAGTGTGTCGTACAAGATCATGTTGTACAACAGTGTGTCGTACAAGACCGTTTTGTACAGTTGAGATCGTATTGTCTCTGGACAATGATGTTGTACGACAATGATGACAATCTTATGACTACAGTCCTAGTTGGTTCCTAAATCTATCATTCCATTGTTGGGAATCTCACCACTCATGCTACAATGCAAGTGGAGACGCAACGAGCAAACAAGAATCAGACCAAGCAAAACGTTTTTGCAAGTGGTGATGAATGTAGCACAGTGGTGAGTTTCCCAATGGTGGAGGAACAAAATGACAGATTTAGAGGCCAAGCAAAGACTGCAATCAATGCAATCTCACAATGACTCATCCCACTTGAATGGCAATCAAATGACATACATTTGCACGGTAGTCAAGTGACAAGCACTTGTACGATAGGTTTGGTCTTCACTTGAATAGCAGCTAACTTGCTTACTTGTACGGTCGTTCACTCACTTGAACGAAACTCTACAATCCACCTATATGGTGCTTCCCACAACTCCACTTGTATGGCAGCTCACATATAGCGCGCTAGACTGCAACTTCCTCGTACAATGATTTGGTTGCAACTCTTCCACACTTGCACACTGAACTTAATATGTAGAATAGTGGTTTGTATTCCAACTCTTATAGGAACAATTTGAATGACATATTTAATAATCAGCCAAAACTCTTCACTTGTACTTCAACCCTTGGTCTGCAACATTCACCCTGAATACAAAACTTGGAAGAAACAACACAGAACTATTTACTACAGCAATATCACACAAAACACATCTCACACATAGATTCAAGGATGAATGATTATTACATTATTATGCCTGTACGACAATAGCATTACAGGGTTGTTTGCACATATAGCAATGTATTGTACCAATGTACTCTTCAGCCTCTAGTACTCTCCAGTATTAACATCTACTCATGCCTCTCCATACTCTCCTTTCTATACCAACAATCATCTACAGCCAACAACAACCACATGACCTAACAACCACCACATTGGCCAGCAATGTCCACACCCCTTGGCCAGCCACCACAACCATCACCATCTGAATGAATGAGTGAAGGGTCTTATTTATACAAATAGAAAGTAGTTGCATCCTCCAACTGCCCGACACCTCATCATTTTCCTAAATTACATTTCACATGCATTTAACTTACATTTACATTTCATTTCCCACTACAAGACAAACTAACTTATGACTCATGACTTATCCATACATCACTTAACATTGCATGAAATATTACATTATGACTTTATAACTTTATTAAATATATGTATGCACATTTGAAACACTTTGCATAAATAACAAAACTTATTCACTAAACACAAACATGTTAATTTACGTGCCTACATAATATACACACAATCTACCAAACTACTAGCAGCACAATATCACACAAATTACATATCGCATAGATGAAGTATGAGTCATAATTGTATTACTCAGCCTGTATGGCAATACAATGCAATAATGGATACACAGACTATAATAGCCTAGACTCTCTCGTACTCTCCTGGTATCACCATACTCTACATAGTCTATGCTGCTATCATACTACACAACTGAATGGGGGCCAAGCAGTTGCCAACAACTACTGCCTAGGACACCTCATCTATAACTACTTCCCCATTCACACATGCATTACATCCATTAGACGTACATTACATTACACTTACAACTAATTAAAAAATGATGTCATCATTTCTAATGTCACACTCCAAAATTGAATTACACTTACATTTAATTTCATTTACATTACATTTACATGTCATATGTGTACACTTCACACTTGTTCCTACTACTATGTACACTTTCTTCGACTGGTCAGAACTGGCTCCTACATCTACCCTCCCCTTGAAATTGGTTGACTTCCTCGTCGATGACTCCTTCTGCTCCTTGGGACTTGGGTTTTGTTGTTGATATGAACAGGTATGCCTCCAAGCTCCTAGATTTGTAGTTTCAAGACCTCAAGCTCTCATTTCGGTCTCTTGGCATAGGCTTGGTATCGAACCCATTGCATGCCATAGTGATTGGATCTTAGCTCGACCTCTACCAGCCTAGCCTTCAACTTGGCCTCCCTTTTGGCTGCTTTAGCTTCCATCTTGGTTGCTTTAGCCTTTCTCCATGCTTCCATCACCAGCCTAGCCTTCAACTTGGCCTCCCTTTTGGCTGCTTTAGCTTCCCTCTTGGTTGCTTTAGCCTTTCTCCATGCTTCCATCACCAATTGCTCATCCTTCTCAGCTATCAGTTTATCACGGTGATTGACCTCTTGATTCTTCACCTCCAACAACTATTATCTCATTGCACATTCCTATTTCAACTACCTAATCAACTAGTCTTGCTCCTCCTAAACCTTGACCTTCTCCTCAACCTCCTTCAACCTTGTCAATTCTGCTTCAATGTCCTACACCTGCCGAAGTCATACCTCCATATCCTTCAACTGGTTAGCCTACTCCATGTTCTTCTCCTAAAATTTCTCCAGACTTGAATCTAATCACTGAATCATGTATGCCAAGAAATTCATTCTTGCATATGATCTAACCATTTTACGTGCAAGTCTGATGAACTTGACACATCCTTCCTCTTTTAGACAAGCTGCCATATATGCTTCATCAATGTACACTCGAGGCGGATGTCTATAGAGTACTTGAGTATTCTCTAACAGTCCCTTCAATCCAATCATTGATTTAACACTCCCTTCTAGCTCCCATGGTTGTGTTTGGTGTATCTCCATAAACTTCTTCATACGCTCATCATCTCGAGCCCAGTGCACTAGTTGCCAAACTCATTCTTCAATCTAAGTTGCCATAATCACCACTCTCCCATGCATCCTACCTTGAATTCGCTGCATACTCTCTCCAACAATTTGGTCTTCTTGAAAAATGCATCAACCTGCTCATTAATATGCCCTCCTAGAACTAGTGGTCTCCTCAGACTCGACACTTCAATGATGAAATGCTCACTCGCATCTTTCGCCAGCTCCATGTCCATATCGTCTTTAGTGGTCATTTCCTCCACATCCTCTCCACCTTGACCTATCAGGGTGATTGGTCTTTTGGCTACTTTTCTCTCCTATATCAGTTGTACTGCATCAATACCTATGAATTCAGCCACTGTTTCTCTTTTTGGCTCCTCCAACAGTTGACTTCCCTCACCTTTCTGCCACATGCTAAACTCTGATGCAAACTGCTTTCCTTTCTCCCTTATCTCCTTCGGCATAGAAGGACTTGGTGTCAGTTCTTGTGCTGTAGATGTGATCTCGATTTGCAGATCCTCATCCAGTGGGGGTGATCCACTTGCTGCGCAAACTACACTAGTGTACTAACAAAATTATCAGGTAAGTTTACATTCTCCACCCGAATACTCCTTGCACCTTCCTCTTGTGCAACCTCCACTGCAATCTATTCTTCTACATCCACATCCACATCCACAACAATCAGTTCCGGTGCTTGCTGGCCTCTCCTCCAACAATTGCGCTCTTGTCTTTGTGTGTTGTCCTGTTTCAGCAAGAGTGTCCCGTAGCTGTTGTTCTCCCACTACAACCCTCTCCTAAGTCATCCTCCTAACTATAGTGCCTTCCTACATGACCTAACTTTCCTGATGTGTAGGAACTTCCCCTTGCATTGTTGTTTGTGGCATTCCATGCTTCTTTCCACCTCTATCATTCATCGCTCTTTGCCATTCACTTTTGTTGTGGCCTGTTGTGTGATTGTTGTTGATGCTAAGGTTGAGCTTCCAACTGTTGCTCCAACCTCCTATGCCTCTTCTCCTTTCACATTGGCTCCTCTTTTTGTTGCTGCTCCTTAGCTCCCTGTGAATCTGCACTTTCCTCCTCTTCCTCATAGTACCCTTCTTCTTGATCGGGGTACTCGGCTTGAGTGGCATCACATGGACCCACCTCTATATTGTCGATAGATGCTTTGGAATCACTCTAGGCTGATTCAATCTAGGAAACCACAGCTTCTCCTGCATCACAACATTCATCATGATCAAAATGGCATGGAAAGCCATACAAAAATTCATGTACCGCATCAACATAATTCTTGATGCGGTATGACAAATATGATGGTTAATCATACACAATGCCAGCCATTATCCCTTCCTTATACGATACAAGCCAGGTGGGCATCTCTAAGGCTCTTTGCTCTCCTAAGAGTTTTGACATGATCACATTCACCGTACACTACAGTTCCGGTGTCTTCAACTGCTGCATCTTAAGTCTGTGACTCCCATGCTTCAACAATTTTGTCGCCTCCCATTTCAATTTTGGTTTCTTCCTTTTGTCTATCTCACATGTGAGTTAATGTAAGTTAGTCCTCAATTGATCTATGAGCATCTTTGCTCTCCGTTTGACGTTTGCCCCCATATATGCATTTTGGTGGTATTTATATGTGGGGTGGAATTTACCAAGGTAGTATTCTCTCTTCCACATTAACTACCTTATCCACATGGTTGCCCTCAATTTTTCCTTCATGTAGACCTTTATATCCTTTTAATATGCCACCTATTCATCCATTTGTTTTCTTTCACTCATGTATTCTTTTTTTTTGTTCAAATATTATCCTCCTATAGCCTTAGGCCATCTATTTGCATAAGTCTTCTCAATCAATTTCAAATGACCTAGAAGATTAATCATAGTGGTTGCCCCTATAGGCAAAGCACTTATTTCACTATAAGTAATTCATATATAACTTAAGGTTTTATTTTGAATTTGGTTATGATCAAATACTTTTGGATCCTTCCTATTTGTCTCTATTTAAAGTCTATAATGTCCCCTTCTTAAGCAGTTAATTATATTGAGGAGGTTAGCCTACTCACGGACTTCCGTAGGCTAATATTTTGTGTTAGGGAGCTCATTAGGGTTGGACATGTGTACTCTGTGTATTACAAGCTTTCTTTTTCCAGTTTCCGAGGCCATTTTGGGTATACAAGCTCATGCTTACTATTTTTAGTAAGTATGTTTTCGGGCACCAACTTGGTCGGTGGACAGGGTGTGATGTTTATCTTGATTGGAAAGTCCGTTTCTTCACTCAGTCGGTAATTCTTACCTCATTGGCATATATTATTTAATTTTTGGTGTTATTTCCCTAAGTTAAATTAAATATTTAACTTATAACATCAAATTAAATAATAAAGTAAAAGGACCCAAACATAAAGTATTAAAATGAAATATTTGATAAAGTGACTTTATTATTGGATGCAAAAGTGGACGTCCCACCTTGGGAAAAGAGATTAAAAAAAAAGAGTTTTTGGCTCATTTTTTAGGGGGGACTTGATATTTTCTTCTGTGGAGAAATACTTGCAGCAGCTTGCATGCAAGGGTTTCAAGCTTTGTGAGGACGGAAACCTTCACAAAGGACATTGTCTTCGGGTGTGGGAGATCATCCCTGGACAATCTGTTGGCAGTCTCATTCAAAGGGTGCACTTGAACTTTAACGGAGAAGAGATTTTTTTGAGTTTAATGGAGGATGGCAGAGCTGAATAGAGTTATTGGAGGGTTCATCACACTTTCATTGTTGTTGTCACTTCTACAAGTCAGCCGCACCATTTCTAGGGGGTACCGTATAGTTTGAAGGGGTTTAGTGAGGGTTTGAACTGGTAGCAGCATTTATACTCCTTCAGAATCTCCTTGCCTTCATTTTCAGACTTGTTGCAGACTCGTTCCAACAAAGAAGAGACTTATTTAACTGGTCGTACCATTTTGTGCATGCTGAAATACCTTGTGGAGCCACGTTGGGGTCTAAAGGATGATTCACTGCCCTTTTGGAGGGGTTTTTGCATGAAAAGAGGTGCTTAGGGTGTGAGATTAATCTCTGGTTTGTTTTGGAGTGGAGAAGTTGATGGTTTAAAAGTTGTTCGTGTTTTGGTGAAGCCCAGTTTGACTGCAGTAAACAACCAGATGACTGGAATTTCATTATTAACTAATGGGTATGTTTGAAAACATCATTTTTTAGTGATTTGTAAATGAAGTACTGTAAACCACTCATTATTTGGGTTTAAATACAATATTTGGTGAAGTGGGTTTCAATTTCAGGCATCATATTGCACTTTATTTCTGTGTTTTTATTCAATGGCGACATTCTATTTAAATGTGTTAAGTGTTCATAAAAACTAGTTCAAAATCAGAAAGAAAAAAAAATCTAGTTTTGTGGTGGGACATTACAAAGTCTCATGTGTTGATAGCCCATACTTCGCACCCATAGAGGACCGTTGACACCGCCAATACCCCAAATAAGACCCGTTTAGTATTCCAATTCAATAGTTTTACTTTTCTCCACCTATTTTGCAATCGAAAAATTGCTCTCCATCCTCCCAAAATTCTCTTCAATTTGCATGTTTATCCTAGGATATTTGGATTTTTTTTGTAAGAAACCCCTTTCAAAATGAAATTTAATTGTTTCTTCTCCCTTAAGTGGAGAAAACCAAGATCTTGGTTTAATGGTATTCCCTTGCATGCCTATTCCCTCGCAAAAATGTACCAAGCCCTTTAAATGCTCTCTCAACTCATGTGTCATCCTTGCAATCAAATTTGTATACAAAGAAGCTTCACCAGATTTGGACACCATCACCTCCTTTCAAATTTAACCATTCTTCTAATTTGCCCATGTATAAACCAAATAAAATAGAGGATAGAGAGAAACCTTGTTTAATTCCTATCTCACTTGTAAAGGATTCGAAAATATCTTGTTGCTTCCCTATGCTTTATTGGTATCTCCAGTTCTTCCATTCTATTTCATTGTTTACTTGTATGCACCATATTAAAAATCTCCTTGAAGCCCACAAAATAACAATAAACTTCCCCTTTTCCATTTCATATTTTTCAATGATATGTATTAATGTAATGCAATGATCTAAAAATTGCTTGTCTTTTTGCCCTCTTTCCTTGCTCTTCTACCCATTGTTGATTTTATGCTCATCCATGCACCCAAATAGCTTTACAAATAGAGGATTACCCAGAATTGTTTGGTAATTTGTAGGATTGTTCGCATTACCGCTCTTGAAAAGAGGTATAGCTAAACTTCTTGTTCAATCCATTGGAAAACCATGATGAAAAGTATCATTAAATATCTTGTTCATTTGGAGTGTAAAGCCTTCTCTTCCCCATTTTAAATATTTTTCTAGTAGTCCATCCACATTAGGAGCCGTACGTATGCCCAAATTCTTAATACCTTCCTTAACCTTCTTTAAGGTAAACATTGTTGTTTTGTTGATTGTGAGAGAAGCATCTTTTTCTTGATCACGTACATATAACTGCTTTGCATATTCTAGCTATTGGGTTGCCCTAATGGTTTTTTTTCATTTTTTCTTCTAAATAATGGGTTATATGGGATTGAAACAGGTCCCATCATATCATATTATGACCAAGTTACCATGGTATTTCAACAACTACATTATGTTATTAACACAACAACATTTTAGCAACTATGCATATTTCACTAGACAATATTTGAACTTACATCTCTACATTGAAAGTCCACATTTTTAACCACTTGAGCTCATGCCATTTGATATGGGTTGTCGTAATGGTATTTTCTGTTTGTTTATCATTTTACCAAAGCTCCCTCCAAAACTATTTTGGATTATGTCTCCCTAAATAAATTAGTTCTTTATGCCTTGCACCGATATATGCCTCTCTCTTTGCTTTCATCACTTGTTTGTAAAAAAAAAATTTCCTCCTCTTTACCCAGTTTTTTCAAAGTTCTTGTTGCTTTGCCGCCTTCATCATACTATGCATTTGCCAAAAAGCTGTTGTTTTGTCTTCTTAGATTTAGATTTTTTGCATTTTTTTAAAGCCTCTTGAATTACCTGTTAGTTTGCTGCTCTTGATTCCCCTATCTATTTATATTCTTTTGCTACCTTGTGGACTCCCACTTTTACCGCTTCCTTACAGATTAAAAATTTTCTTGGTTCATGAAGACATCCCTTCAATGACAATGTTGTTCACTGCTCTGGACTTTCTCCGTTTGTTGATTTCTTCCCTGAAGTGACACTTATATACATAATTGGATTATGATCTAATTTTGATTCAACCTTGTTTACAAAAAATCTGTAACAAAGAACATTTGTAATCTATTATTGATTATTTTCATCATTTTTCATATTACTCTTCCCTATTGTGTATCTGTCAAATCTTCCAGATGTGCTAGCAAACTAGTTTATCAAGAATTTCTATGGTTCATGTCACCTTAGCCACAAGGTTCATGTTCAAATCCAAATTTGGCAAGCTTAGAGTTCAAAAGGAATTTGGCACATGAAGAAATTTTAATAATATTTGACATGAAGTTCAAAAAATATGCAAACATATTTATAGTTTCAAAGAAATAAATAAAAACATAAATATAAAAACATGGACTAATTATAATACAACTTGAAGTATAGGTGAAAACATGTCCAACTTATAACCTAACTAATACATCTTAACAAATTGGCCTATTTTCATGTTGCGTAAGTTGTTAGACAAATTAGCAAATTTAATCAAATATTATTTAATTAGTGTTCAACTTCGACAAAATTTGAACCTTCGGGATCAAATCCGTCAAATCTTGTTAGATAGCATGTCACTATCTTTGACCTCAAGGAATTCATCCTTGTGTATTTTTTTCTATATATACATTTTGACATTAAATTACTCACAATGTGGCTTGAATAGAATTTAAAATTTCTAGATTCAGATGTGCAACAATTCAATTCACAAACAAAAAACATTTTGCATTTATATTTAAAACTTTCCTTTTTCTTATAAAGGAATATTTAGAATGTAGATAAGATTATTATATTAATGTCCACAAATGGCCACAGGAGGCCAATGTAGAGAAGACAATTACGTTAAGCTGACTGATTTACCTTATTTTCAACCTAAATAAATCCCTTAAAAACAAATTATCAGCATATCATTACAGGAACTTCTAGAAAGCAGACTGGCATCTTTAAAGTGAACTCACCATAATCAAATTCATTGGAGTGGCTTCCACACCATCACTTGAAACCAAATTTGCCACTAAAATCAACAACCATGCAATTAGTATTTGCACGTATACATTAAACGATGGCAATATATATTAGATTAAAGACAGAATTGCTTTTAATAATGACAACAATACATATTAAAACTGTTTATATGCTAACTTATTAAAAAAAATAAAACTAAAAAAACCTGTTTATATGCTTATTTGTATTCACTCTTAACATAAGACCACAAACATAAAGGCATGCATTTTTGTTTCATTTTATTCTGCTATAAATCCAAATTAAGATGGGCTTTTGTTCCTTAGAACGGTCCATATGTTGTCTATTAAAGGTTTATGGTATATAGTAAATGTAGCCAAATACATGCAGATACTGGAAGTTAAGGTTGGTTGAAATCTGCATGTGCACTAGTGACCAGTGCTATTTTATAATTGTGTTTTATCTACAAAAAAAAGTGTGATTTTCTACAAAAGTCTATAATACTTTATTATTCCAAAAAGAGGGCTATAAAATGCTAATGAAGCAGCTAGTCATAATGAAAAAAGCCCAAGGACCTTGCAAACACTCAATGGTATATGCAATATCAAAAGGTGCATAGAAATGATTTCTAACTACATATAGCAGGCCTATATGTAAGAAAAGATAGTGTCAGCCCAATAAGCGACTGATGAACCTAGGATGACACAATTTGACACACACAAAGAAAGAAATTATATTAATGTTTGAAGATGACCACAGTAAGCTAGTGTAAATAAAAAATCCATCCAATTACAAGTGAAAATACTAGAACAAAAGGAACCCTAGAATCTGAAAAGTAACTAAACACTGAAGCATTAATGATTAAACAATGTAAACATAATTAGAGGATGAAATACGAAAGCAATTAAAGTTGAAGCCCTGTAGAACAGCAGTTTTGCATTCCACAGAACGAATGGAAGTAACATACAATTGCATGAAATAGAAGTTAGTCAGCATAACTTACAAAATACCTATGCTAACATCAATCACAGAAACTATCCATCAAGCATGCACAACAACCCTCGTACAATGCTCGAACAATATGCACATTATATTAGCAAGACAACATATAACATTTGCAATGTACAATGCATACTTATGTTCCATGTGCCAACCTACTGTACAGGAAAGCAAGGGATGCATATATACAAGAGAACCATTGGGGAAGATGATAGGAAACTGTCTAACAACCACCAACTTTACACCGATAATTGTATACATCAAAAATGAAAATTAACCCCTTTATTACAAAAGGTATAATGCAGCCACATGCAACAACTTGTATACAACAAGTACTCATATTAAAGGTATGTAGAAGGACAAAATACTCATATGTGTACAATAAACATACTCAATGATTTAGTGGTGTGGTGCCATGTTGTGTATGCCACCTACATCCGTCCCACCTCTCTAAACCAATCAGCATCCCCACCAACTACAACATTAGTACTGATGGGTGGCCAAGTTGAGCAGCACAAGGCAGTGCGGGTTGTGTAGATGAACTGGCAAGAAGGGCCTCCAATCACTAAATCTCCTATCGCATGGCTTGGCACTTCTAATGAATCTTTCCAAAATCCATGTGGTTGGCCCACTGTTTCCCAAACGTCTGCAAATTCTGCTAGAGAGAGGCAATATGGCAATTCTTCTCCCTCGCCTCAAATTTCAGACTGTTAATCCCTTGATCCCTATTAGTTAGGTTCTCCTAATAATGGTGGCTTCCTTATATCTCCCTAATTGAGATATGTGAAATAATTTGATAAAATTCTTGTAGAATTTATATTTTGTAGAAACCTTGACTCCCAAATGAATTGGGTACTTGATAAACTCTAATGGATGCTATTATTATCAAGTTTTGTAGAATGCCTTATGACTCCCTAGTGTTTTTGGATATGCTATATGATTGATAAAGTGCTTTTTGAGAATAGTAGTTCAGTTTTGAGTTGATTTTGTAATGTTTTGTAAATAGCAAAAATCAACTTTATTACACCTTATTACTCCTATTGAACTTAAGCACTTTCTAATTTGATGAGGTCCTAATGGTTGGATTTCTTTTGTCCCTTTAATGTGGTTTTGAGACAAGTATACCAATTAAATTCCAACTCTTGATAATCCTTAATGAACCTCCTTTTATAACCTTTGATATTTGATAGTTTAGTATTTCTAAATTCCAATAATTTATTTGGTGTAGTATTCCTTATAACTCCCTAATTTGGAATATTAGAAAACAATACTATTTGCAATAATAGGGTTTTAAATTCCAAGTTTAGACCGTTATACCTCCTACTTTATTATTTGCAAATATAAATATTCCTGAAATCTGCTTGCTTAATATATTACTAATGCTAAATGGATGATTGCAATAGTAAATATAATGTACCCTTATAACTCCAATATAACTTTAGTTTATAGCAAGCAATAAATAATATGAGATTTTACCTTAATAACCCTTATGGATTATCTTGCCTTGATGCTGTGAGGTGGCGGATTTGAAACCTTCTGGAATGTGGTGCTCATGGGCAGTCAATGCCTTGTTTGACTGGCATTGGTTTCTCCCTTGAGTAGCGCTTCTCTCCTTCGTAAATGGCGCTGATATTCTCTGTAAGGAATGCTTGGTCTATGACAAATATCCTCCACAAAAGGGGTGCTGGTATCGCTGGTCTATGACAGCTTCTTAAATGCAGACTTACACCTTTGAATGGTGCACAGGCTTGAAATAGCCTCCTTCCTATGAACGTGCTTCACACCATTCAATGCTTGACTTCCTTTGACCTCATTCTTTGTTCCTTCTCCAAAATGGGCGCCTTAAATAGGACTGTTTCCTTGCAGATTGTGGACAAGTGTCACTTGGGCATTACTAAGTAGGTGATGATATTCCTCCAACGTACCTTTATGCAATGATGAGTTTGGTGGTAACCTCCCAAAGATTTGTAACTCCTTTTTAGGTGAGCGCTGGATTATTCATGAACATTGGGGCGCTTAAAACTCTTGTGCCAAGTGGCACTCAAGGCTTGTGCATGTAAGCCTTTAACGCACCAAGGATGAGTGTTGTAACCCTATCTTTGCCTATATCTTTGTATTGTATATTTTCTTGCTATGTTTCTTGGAATGCGCGTTTCCTCTTCTCCTATTGCACGTTGTCTTGATGAGGATAATGGGTGGCTCCAACTGTAATGCTCCAAGGTTCTATGGTGCTCCTAATGGCGGTCTTATGGAAGCTTTTTGTGCTCCTTTTTGGTGGTCGTTCTCTCCAAGTAATGGCCTTGGGTATAGCACCTTTTTCCCTTATACCTTGATGCTTGTAATATGTTGTTTGTGTAGCTTTTGTAACTTGTTTGAAAGCTGATTTGTATCCTTTGTAGCAGCCCCTTGTGCTTAGCTTGATAGTGCTATTCCACGTAGATAATCTCCTTATGTATGTTGTCCTTTCTCTACGTAGACTCGGATAATAATAGCCTCTTGTAATGGCTCCAATATTACAAGTGAAATGCTTGTTTCTAGGGCTGGATTGGACGTGGAGAAATGGTGTTTTTAAACACCTTGATTTTGAGAAGTGCGAGCTCTTCGGTGGCTCTTTCCTCTTGCTCGAACTCTGCCCTAAAACCTGCTGAGATAATGGTCATGTTGTTTCCTGCAATGAGAGATTCTTTTGTCCTTTTTTGAAGGAACAAAAGAGGTGCTTTGTAATAGTTAGATTTGCACCAATATGACGGACCTTTAATCTTAAATCCTTTTTGATTTTGATGAGGCAGCTCCTTGCCTTCACTAATCCTCTTCCTTGGATAATTTAATTAGAGTTAATCCAAGCTAACAAGATACTCTTAATATGCTGATTTTAAAGTAAGGATTTCTGCACTTTGCACTTAAATGAAACCCTTATATATTCCTTGAATCTTGAGACTCACCAAGTCTCTATTTGAGGCTTCCTTCAAGGAATTTAATGGTGGCTTCCTTATCCACCTTTTGACTTGTATTGGTGGCTTCTTTTGGCCACGAAATGTTGCATATTTTGTGCTAGTTTTATGCCTTCAATGATCAAAACACAAACTAATTTCTTGAGAGTAACTAGTTAAAGATCAACTAGTATAGTGCTAATGGATTAATAATGCACTTTAATGGTAACAATAATCTCACCTTATTGCTCCTGTAAATAAACTCTCTAAGTAATTTCAAATGCACTTTATAATCTCTGCAACTTTTAAGAGTAATCTGTAAAGAACCCTTAATGAATAATATGCAATTTTCACTATAATCAATATTGTAGGATATACTCTTCTTGCTTTCTAGATAGATAATAGGTAGGTGATAATTTTCTTTCTTTCGAAAAATATCCAACTCCTATTTAATGTGCAAATATATCTTGAAATGAACTCTCATTTTTGCACTTTCTTGAAGACTATAATACAGTGTTCCATGGGGACGCGTCCCCCCCCTAGGGGACGCGTCCCCCAGCACGGGGGACGGCAAGGGGGACGTTTCCCCCCGTCCCCTTTTTGGGGGACGGCTGGGAAACGTCCCCGGGACGGCTGAGGCCTGTGGCCTCCCGCCCCCGGGACGTCCCCCTTTTTGGGGCGTCCCCGGGGACGGTCTGAGCGTCCCCCATGGGGCCCGGCCCCGAGGACGGTCTGAGCGTCCCCCATGGGGCCCGGCCGTCCCCCACGGCTGGGCATCCTCACCCAAGGGGAAAAAAAAAAAAATTTAACTTAAAAAATGGTAAGGGTCTTTGGAATTATGCTATAATGCCATCATTACAAGACTAAAAGGAGGTTTATTTAAACAATACCAATTCTTTTGGTATAGTGACTGAAAATTTGAACAGTTAGTGACTGAAATTTTTTAAAAATGACAGTCTTTGTTTGAACATTGGTGGCTGAAAAAATGATGATTGTTTGAACATTGTTTGCACTTGATATCCTTAACTGAACCTTCAAGTTATAGTTGTTGAACTTGAAACAATTAAATGGCTGCATATTAGTAACTAATATGAATATGAAAATGTTAAATGACTCAATTATGGCTGCACTTATGTGTTAGTAACTAATCTCAATATGAATGGCTGCACTTATGTGTTAGTAACTAATCTGAATATGAATGGCTGCACTTACATAATTGATTAGTAATATGAAATATCATTTTTGTTGGGTGTAGAATTCTGAATGTGTAGATTATTCTAAATTTCTAAAAAAATTCAATTTTTATAGTATTATACTAGTCGTCCCCCCCAGCCCTCCCCGAGCCGTCCCCTAAAATCGGCCTTCCGTCCCCCACTGTCCCCGGAAACCCGTCCCCCCGTCCCCCAGGCTCGTGGAACCTTGCTATAATATGAGCTCTTCTCTTTGCAACTTTAATCCAAATATGGTGCTTAATGGAATTTGATAATGAATCCTAATTTGAAGTTCAACTAATTGCACCCTAGTTGCTTACCTTTAATGGCTTCTGTCGTAGATGTAGATCTTGGTGTTTTGATTCACCAAGTTGCTGCCTTGTAATGGATGAATTCGCAGCTTCTTGTTGGCTGTCCAAAACAGCTTCTTGCTTCACCAAACTGTGGTCTTGAACTTTTTGACTTGAGCCTAGGGTTTGGTAGCTAGATCCTTCCAGTGATTTTCGATTTTCTGTAGTAAGTTCAGAAAGTCCTTGCTTCTGAAATGTGCCTTCTTGCTGTGAGAGGCAATCTCCAAATCTCTTGGATTTGGTAGGCTTCTTCTGTTTTAATCTTCTTGTTAAATGTGACTTCAAACAGGATCTTCTTCTTCTCAAGATTCTGAATGTCTTGAGGTCTTCATTGGATTCTTCTTCGGGATTTGGCACTCTGCCAAATTCTTCTTCTCTTGGGCTTGTTGACGGATGGTGAAAATTGTCCCAAGTCCTTCACTATCAGGATCTTCTCCTTGGTAGTGGATTTCTTCAATGAGTTCTTCTATGAACTCTTTCAATGATGCTTCTACGAGCTCTGCAACAAGGCTCTCCAAGCCTTCTTCTTTTCCTCCTTGAGACCTCTCCAAGGTCTTCTATCTTGGAGCTTCTTCGGTCTTCCAACTAAGACCTTTTCTTCAACCTTCTGCTTCTGGAAGTGTTGGTGATGAGATCTTCTCGGATCTCTGAAATTTGTTGCTTTTGGATTCTAGAATGGGACCTTGCTGGTCTTTCTTTTCTTCTGCAATTGGCAAGCTTAATGGAGATCACCAATCTCCTATTTCGCGGACTCTTCTCTGGAGTCTTCTTCTGAATCAGGAACTCATCTTTGAAGTCTTCTTCAGGAACTCTTTTGCGGAGTCTTCTTCTGAATCAAGAACTCTTCTCTGAAGTCTTCTTCAAAATTAAGGCTTCTATGGCCCTTTCTTCTAGATCAAGGCTTCTATCGCCTTTTCTGCTTCTGCACTCTGCAGGTATTGATCTTGAATGGAGATCACCAATCTCCTATCTCCTCCTTGACTAATCTTTTGGAGTCTCTTCTTCCTTGAGTCTACTATAAGGCTACTGTGGTTGTAATTTGTAGGAATGCAGCTCTTGTAATGAGACCTTTTTTTTTTTCGAGGTCTTTGAAATCTTCAGTCTTCTCCTTGTTGCTGCAAGTGCTGGAATGATTCTAAGAAGATATTCTTCCTAACTCTCTTGTAGGAAGCTTCCCAACATTTTTCTAAATCTCCTTTTCCTGCAACAAGTTGTTAGAAACTAGAACGGAAGAATTTATAATTCTCGAGATAATAATCTTCACTAGTTGATTTGTCAATCTAGTGGTATGAATGTTGAGTCCTAGTCTTCACGAGTTTTTCTGCAACTCTGTCGAAAGACTCTAGCCAAATGCAATCTCAAAATTTTTGTAACTGAGATTTATTTCAGTCCTCACTTGTGATTCTCTCTAATCCTATTGACTACTGTGGCTTTTTCTATCAATTGAATTTCTAATGGCAGTGCTTGCATGCAGCAGTGCACAACGGCAGATCCAATTTGCAAAGATGTAGGCCAACAGTAGCAATGGTGACTTTCCCTATTCCTATTGACCTACTAGACTTCTCTTATGACGACTTTTGCAAGTGGCGGTGCACAATGGCGAGTCCGGTTTGCAAAAATGCAAAAAGGAACTATGATGGATATAGGCCCTCCTATTCTCGATTCACCGTGGCTCTGATACCACTGTTAGCTTTTGACAATATATGCAGTGGGAGAGATCTAACACAGGTCTTAATAAGATGCAGAAAATATAAGAGAAAGTGATTTTGCAATATGACTGAAATATACTATAAATAGAAAGTGGCGAAGATACAATGCAATATGGAGGTGATGGTCACTCCATTAATATAAGCTAAAGAACTACATTGCGCTGCATGCAGGAGTTCTACCACTATCTACTACTCTCTACTATAATGCACCTGATATGCTTGATATGTACTTGATATCACTATGAGGCCCTTTATATAGGAAGATAGATTCCTTGGCCAACACTCTACCTAGATGTACAAGTGCTCACCTTGCACATTACAACTTGCACATCGACACTTGTGCATTTATTACATTACTTGAAGTAAGTAGCTAACTTCCCCTTAAAGTAATCTCCTACTCTAACTATGTACCAAAGGTGGTACCTTAACATGATCCAAATGATGTAATATGCTCTAACTCTAACAGGCATTCACTTGGTAATAGCATTACACAATCATGGTAAAAGGAAAGTCTACAATTAGCCTATACACATACGCAAGGATCTCTCTCTCCAAGGCGCTCTCCACAATAGGTGTACACATCTCACAACATTGGATTGTCACATATGAAGGAGGGGGGTTCTATTTATTACCAGCCCATGCAGGAGTTCTATTGGCGGTTTGAATGTTGGTTTAACACATTCGAACCGCCACCCCATTTGGACATACATTACATATGACTTAAGACACCTTATAATATTCATATTTAATCAAAACTTAGACCCAAATTACATTACATTGTCATTTTGTCTATATTTGCATTTGCATTTCACATGCATTTCATTACATGTGCATTTGAATTTTATTTTCATTACATTTCATTACAAAATGTCTAATACAAAATTATACTCCATTGTGATGCATTTTCTATTCCTTCTTCTTTTTCTAGGAAATTGTTTTGTTGCCTACATCTATCCTCCCCTTTTGATTGGTCAACGTCCCTGTTGATGCCAATTTTTGTTCCTGAGGACTCGGTTGCTTCTTTTGAGAGTCATGAACAGGAGCTTCACCCATTTCTATGATTTGTAACCTTAGAGCCACTCGTTCATCCTTCAATTTTCATGCATAATTGCAGTAACGAACATATTCCAGCCCAAAATGATTGGTATTTTTCTCCATTTCTGCCAATTTTGTCATCAATTCTTTCTCCCTCTGGTTAGGAGTCATTTATGCCTTTTTGTTTCAACTCAGCTTCAATTCTGGCTACAATGGCCAGCCACTCATTTTTCTCTTCAATCAGCTGATTCTTATGCTCTAACTCCTTTTCTCAAGCTTCATACACTTATTCTCGAAAATTCACTCTTCCACGCATGCTTCTTCAGTCATATTTCTACGTTCTCTATCATACAATTCTTGCGTCTGTACGGCCATCTTGTTGTCAACTGTATGACCAACCTCTTTCGTTTGCACAGCAGCTGCTTGTGTTTGTATGGCAGCTTTTTTGACTTGTACAATAGCCAATTTGACTTGACCGGCAATTTTTCGACATTTTCCAGCAACCTTTCTTTCTACGCACTAGTATGGCAATAGGTCTTCACTTAGCCGACATTCACCTCAGCTCCTCCGTCTCTATGACAGCCTTCTCTGCCCTTTTCTATGGGCATAATCTATAAAACCCTAGACAGCACTTCATTTAAAGCTTCTTTGGAAAGCGGTTACCCTCCTGTGCTTAACTTCATACTAGGGTTTTAAAAAATTTGCCATCTTTTCTTGACCTATATGGCATTTCCTTCTTCCATCTAATACCTTAGTCCTTACTTCACTACATAGGCACCTCTTCCCTAGCCCTCAATATTTCTCCTCTATGTTTGTATGGTTGTATGGTCGTCCATACGCCTGTACTTTCCTACAACAATTCTTATCAGCAATTAAGGCACATTTCGATACCCTACTGCAATTTTTCCTTCTCCTTCCTCCTTCCTACAATGACATTTATGGTCGCCCTGCTCCAAATGCTTCGTCTTGGTTTGTCTCAATACTACCTCCACGCCCCTATTTATAATTTGAACTTGGGTAGGAATGGTTATAACTTTCTCTTCAACTGCCACGTCACCTTTTTTGCATGGCACTTTTTGATTTTTCACTTTAGTTTTTTTTTTTTAAACTATGTACATATTTGTCTTTTTCCTCCGTCTCTTAGGGTCATTGTACAACTCATACGACCACGCAAAGTTGCACTTTAAGGATGTTTGTTGTAAAACATATCATTTTCTCCTTCCTCCTATCATCGTCCTGTCTCTTCATCAACCGATATTGCTCAAGACCATGGGATTGATCTTGTTGCCTTTCATCTTGATTTTGCCTTATCCCTTTGTCAACTATTCCTTGTTCAAGTTCATTTGCTTTTTCGTGGCTTCATGCTTCTCTTTCATTTAGTCTTTGCGTCGTATCATCCAACGCTTGGATGGTCTGTGCCCTCATTCTTGAATTATACATACACAAATTTTTGTATTCTTCGTGCAACCGTTGCGCCTCCTCAAGCATTCTTTGTTGTAGGAACCCTATTTGAGCTAATGGACTCAACTCCTCAAACTCATTGTTTTGTAGTTCCCTTCGTTCTCTATTTTCAATAGCCAACAAGTGTTGTTCTTGCTCTTCCACTTCCTCTAGAAATCAAACATGCACTTGTATCTTTGTCGTTCATTAGGGTAGGGTACTAGTTCTTGCTATTCCACCACCAATTGCACTTCCCCCTCATGTGCAAATAGTCTTCTGAGTCCCATATATTCTTCTTCAGTCTAACGTTCCTGATTGGTTTGACTTGATTCCCCTCTATTGCAGATCACTCTATCACATTCTTTCTTGTCTCGTTGCTTCATCTATAAGAATAAACATACATTGCACATTTGCCTTATAGGGTTTCAGGCTGGATCCTTTAACTGTTTCGAGAATCATCATCCCATCCAGTTTCTACAACTTGACTACGCCATTGTTCATCATTTGGATTACTTGGACGGATCCAAGCCATAAAGTTTTCTACTTTTGGGGCTTAATTTCTCGTTTGCCATTATATTGTAGGACCAAGTCACCTGATTTCAGTTCCATCTTCTGCAAGTGCTTGTCATGCTAGAACTTCCTTCTTCATTAGGTCACCTCCATCACCCACCACGCCATTACCCGTTTCTCATCCAGTTGAATTAGCGTCACTAATGTCTCCTCTAGGCTTTCTTGGTCACCTAGACAGTTCTATATCGCCACTCTCAAACTAGGTACTAAAAATTCTACTGGCACTACTGCTTCTTGTCCATACATCAACTGGAATGGTGTATTCGTTGTTCGCTTAAAAATCGTCATGTATGCCCATAGGACCGATGGCAATCTTTCTTCCCAATATGCCCCTTCCACTCTACAGGTTTTATACATAATTAATACCAAAATTTTATTCGTTGCCTCTGCCTGCCCATTTACTTTGGGGTAGTATAGACTAGACAACGAATGCAAAATCTTAAATTCTGTCATCAGATTCTTAAATACTCCATTCATGAAGTGACCTCCTCTATCACTTGTCAATTGTAACGGGATCCGAAACCTAGTGATCACTTGTTCATACAGGAATTAGGTTGTACTCTTTGCCGAATTATCTGGTAACGCCCTTGCCTCTACCCATTTTGTCAGGTATTTTGTTGCCACTACTATATATCAACACTTTCTATTCTGACTTGTCCTCAGAGGTCCTACAAAGTCCAAACCCCATCTTTCGAATAGTTCCTGTGGTTGGGATGAATGTAATGGCATAAAGTCCCTTTGTAATAGCTTCCCAACTCTCTGGCATGTATTAAATGCTTTAAAAAACTCCTTTGTGTCATGATAGAGGATGGGCCAGTATAGCCCTACCAGAAGCAACTTCCTTGTGGTCAATTCTGGTCCCATGTGCCCTCCTACCAGTCCTTCATGAGCTTCTTTTAATGTTACGTTGACTTCCTCTTCCATTACGCATCTCCTCAAGATTCCATTCAGTGCCATGTACAATAATCCCGCTACCAATTGAAAAGGTGGGGACTTTATAATTATCTTCCTTCTTTCTGATACAGATATGTCCTTTGGCAGCTCTCTTGTGGATAACTATTCTCTAATCCATTTATACCATGATGGTATAACACTATTTGTAAACAGCTGAGCGTCAAGGAATTCATCTAACACTCCTCCTATAGGTCCCCCAAGCGAATCCTTGATAGTTTATCCGCTATCACATGCTTCTTTTCGGGTGTAACCACCATCCTGAGAGGGCAAATCTGCTTCCCATAAGAAGAAGAAGAAGAAATGAAAATTTTCATGAAAATTTGACTTTGACAAATTTTATTGAAAATTTTTGTTGTAATGAAATGAAGGCAAATAAAGATAAATGTAAATAAAAGTGCAAATTAAATGAAATTCGGAAAAATGTGCATGAAATTAGAGTTTATTAAAAATGACTTAGAACCTTACAATAGTGAAATTAATTAAGATATGATCAAAGGACTCGGGGTGGCGGTTGTAAATGACGTGTTGTCCCAAGAACCACTTGGAATATCCTAGGGCAGGCTTCATAAGACCCCCTCCTTCATTTTGATAGCTATTGATCTCAAAGGAGAGACGTATGTGTAAATGTTGCATATGTTATTGCACTATATGGGAGATGAGCCGGTTGTTGAGTGTAATGAGATTGCTGCTATCTGAGATGCCATTGTTATATTTGGCTATGGCGGCCATTGTAATTGCATAAGCACCTTGCTGCTTGCACCAATGAATCAATACAATGCAGCAGTGTTATCTTTGCAGTCTTATTAATGCATGTGTGTGATTATTAGTTTGTTATCTGTTGCATCCCATTTGGTTATGCAGAGTGTATACAATATTGTTGTGGTGGATAGGTCATAGGGCAGTTAGTTTTGCATTGCAATAGGATTAGAGCAATTGCAGGTTACAGCAGGGAGTAAAGGATTGTGGCAGATCGTACGATCGATTACAGCAGCAAGGAGTTGGCAATTTCAAGTTTTCAACAGTTGCAAATTGTACGATGATAGAATCGTGCAAGGGAACACAGAAGAGTGTTGCCCACATTGGATTTGCTAGCCAAGTGTTGAGAAGATTGCCCATCAGCTTTATATTGCATCGTATGATAGACAGATCGTACAACGAGGTTAACGCATACACGGAAAGAATCGTACAAGA
The DNA here is from genome assembly GCA_028583015.1 of Wollemia nobilis. Classification (NCBI taxonomy): domain Eukaryota; kingdom Viridiplantae; phylum Streptophyta; class Pinopsida; order Araucariales; family Araucariaceae; genus Wollemia; species Wollemia nobilis. Next base: position 12,187,944 of record JAQPPZ010016890.1, read on the forward strand.
GGTTGCATCGTACAATGATTGGTGTTGTATGATTTGAAGGATCGTACAATAGGGTGTATTATACGATTAGTGTTGTCATACGACAAATTGGGTTGTACAGTCAAGATCGTACAAGCTTAAGTCATGTTGTATGAAGGTATGTTTAGTTGCTAAATATACCGTCACTCATACTATATTTGGTGTCGTTGTCATTGCCAAAACGAGGAGGGTTCAATTCAGTAAAGTATGTGTGAAGGAAGAAAGGTGGATGAAAGATTCAACTCTATGAGGACGTAGGAGATGAGATCACAGAGAGGATCAAGTGCCCGTCAGGAGCATGAGGATTGCTCAATGAAGGAACTTGAATACTTCAGAACCACAATAAAGAGAAACGGAGGAACTACTACTCGAACGAGTTTGGACTCTTAAAGAGGAAGGAAGTGAAAGGTGGAAGACATTGTTGTTGACTACAAAAGACAAGGTGCAAGGATAGCAACATCAAATGGTAGAAGAAAATGTTCGTGTAAGTGAAGACGACAACGTAGAAAATGCACAAGGAAACAAAGAGTGGATGGTGACACCTGATCAAGCAAGAAGGAGTTTGGAGAGGGGTGCAAAGGACGGGAATCAAGCACCAAAGCAACCACACATGAGTGCTTGGGGAAGTAAGCACATCTCGTTTATTCGCGAAGGAGGTCGCAAAGTGAGGATGCACGTGAGTTTGGAAGGAGACTATTTGAAGTAGGAATTGAAGGTCAAGAGACATCATGAGGAGATGAGGTGCCTAGGACTAAAGCACCAGGGGAAGAACAGCAAGTAGAACCACCAACGACAGAAAGGCATTGGGCTAAAATACCATTCGACCCATCGTCAAGTGACGAGGAAGTGGAGAACCACTTAATGGCACACGTGAATAGAGTGGGCAAGCAAAAATGCCCACCCTTCACAATAGAAGGGAAAGAAGACCCAACAAGGCATATAGGCACTTGCACCACCATTTGGAAGGCAAATGGGGTAAGACATCCCGATGAATGGCTACAATTATTTCCTACTACATTGCAAGGTATTGCAATAGATTGGTACTTAAAAAGAGAAGGTACACCACCTTTTGCCACATAGCAAACCATGATAGAAGATCATCATGGAAATATATTCCATAAAACAAAAGAAAGATGAGGATATCAAAACCTACAACAGAAGATTGAAACAACTCATTGATAAAATGGAGTTGAAACCAGTCGATGGAATGGTTAAGAGATGGTTTATTGATGGATTATTGCCTAAGTATAGGAAAAAGATGAATATTGTACCCTCCTCAACATACGAAGAAGCATTAGAGAGGGCAAGAAACTTCAAGAGTGAGGCAAAGCAGACAACGGCTGGAATTGGAGGCCATGCTAGGAGTGAGGACTCGGATAGTGATACCGAGGACAAGGTACAAAGTGCTATCCAATCCATGAAGAAGGAATTTGATAGGATGATCAAAGAAGTCAAAGGTGAAGTAAAGAAGGACAAAAAAGACATATGGTGTTCAGACTGTAAGTCTGAAGGACACAACAATGTAAATTGTCCAAAGAACGCATATTGCAATACATGCAATGTATCGAGACAACTGTTTACCGATTGTCCATTCAATTTGAAAAGAGCAAGGCACCAGACTATGATAGTGTAAGAGGAAGAAGAAAAACCAAACACTCCAAGGAATGGACAAGGCTCAACCAATGGTGGCTACAAGAACAATCGTCGAGGAGGTAGGCAATACCAGGGCAATCAGCAAGGAGGTAAAAGTCGATTGCATATGATTTGGATGGTAGACCGATCATACAATGTCACAATTGCCAAGAAAGGGGACATTTTGCGAAGAATTGTCCTGGCCCTCAAACAGGAAATAATGTATTGCACATGTGTCGATGATGCGGTCTGGGAAACCATAAGGAGACGAATTGCCAAAAGAAGGCGAGCACAACCAACTTGCAAAATGTCAATTTTCTTGACATAGAAGAGCCTCCTACTAAAAACAAGCCAATGGAGAATGATGTGCTCGTCGTTACAAGAAGTCAGGCGAAAAAAGACAAGCATACTAAATCTTCCATAAAAAAAGGAAAGATGGCAGGAGGCACAAAAGGTGATAGAAGAAGTTGAGAAAGCCAAGCAGGAACAATTGGCAGAACAAAGGAAGCTAAAGAAGCCATTGGGCTTAGAGGAGAAGGTGTCAACACAAGAATTGGCAGCATAAGTGTACAATACGTGATATTCACACAATGACACTGAGAGGGGGGGTGAATCAGTGTAGCTATTAAAATTCAAATCTACAGCATTTAAAACTGAAGCAAAGAGAACTTGAAAACCAGAAAAGCAAATTGAACAAGAGAGCACACCACAACACACAATATAACGAGGTTCACCAATTTGGCTACTCCTCAAAAATGACCGCTTGGACTCCAATCCAAATCCAGTCTTTGCAAAATACCAATTTTACAAACACTTTACCAAGATCTACCGGAAGGAGCACCAACCCCTTAATTTTCTCGCAATGCAGATAGGAGCACCAACCCCTAGTACCAAGCACCAACTTGGACTGCAATTCGAGCAATTATAATGACATAAAAATGTCTTCACCGTTTACACGACCCCGACTGGTCTCGCAATTAAACAAACTCGCACACTCTCACGGCTCTGCTTATTTCTCTCTTGGCCCTCTTCTAACCCTCTTTTCACAGTAATTTCACTCTAACAGCAGCAACATAAATCTCTGCACGACTGTACTTTTATAACCCCTTTTTCTCATCGAGACTCCTCGTCTTCTATGACTTTTCTAATTCTGCATGCAGTCGAATGACATACTCTAACTATTCGAATTCCTTTCTCTGCGTGCATGCAATTTTTATTCTTCTTGTGCGACTGTTCGAATTCTTTTCTCTTCTCCATATGCGGTTGTTCGAATTCTGCAAATACGACTGTTCGAATGCGTTTACGATTCTGCATATACGGCTGTTCGAATGCATTTTCTATTCTCCATATGCGGCTGTTCGAATTCTGCAAATACGGCTGTTCGAATGCTTTTCCAATCCTGCATATACGGCTGTTCGAATGCTTTTCCAACACCTGTCACTGTGTAACTGCAGATCTGACTCCAGTTAATTCTTACGTAACTGGCTGCATGATTTTCCTTTATGCTTTTTCGACACCTGTCACTGTGCATGCTCCTTCAGCTTTTACCCGCCAAACTGCTACCGTCGCGATATCACGACATTTCTGCCCATTTGACTTTTTTTGGACCGTTGACCGCGAAACCTGACCTGTCACGATATCGCGACGTTTTCAGCCTCCTCGACCTTATCTTGGCATGCACCCACAAAAATAGAACATGTCGCGAAATCGTGACATTCTCCGCTTTTGTACAACTCTCCTTCGCCAGCACCCACGAAAATGGAACATGTCACGAAATCGTGACACTTTTCGCTTCCCTGCACTCTGCTTCGCTTGTAGCCGTGAAAATGGAACATGTCACGAAATCGTGACACTTTTCGCTTCCGTACACTTTTCTTCGCAAGCCTCAGCGAAATCGGAACATGTCGCGAAATCGTGACACTTTTTGCTTCCGTACACTTTTCTCCGCAAGCCTCAACGAAATCGGAACATGTCGCGAAATCGTGACACTTTTTGCTACCGTACACTTTTCTCCGCAAGCCTCAGCGAAATCGGAACATGTCGCGAAATCGTGACACTTTTTGCTGCCGTACACTTTTCTCCGCAAGCCTCAACGAAATCGGAACATGTCACGAAATCGCGACGCTTTTCTGCCTTAGCGTTGTTCTTTGCTATTCGCCCGTGAAAATGCAACATGTCGCGAAATCGCGACATCTTTCGCATCCGTACATTTCTTGCTTCATGCACTAGCGAAATCAAGACATGTAGCGAAATCGCTACACCTTTGTTGCCTTGCATTTTGACATGCAGCGAAATCGCTACACCTTTGTTGCCTTGCATTTTGACATGCAACGAAATCGCTACACCTTTGTTGCCTTAGCATTTTGACATGAAATCGCAACTTTTGACATTATAAAATTAATAATTTTTTTTACAGAAATCGCTACACCTTCTTGACTTAGCATTTTGACTTGTAGCGAAATCGCTACACCTTCTTGACTTAGCATTTTGACTTGTAGCGAAATCGCTACACCTTCTTGACTTAGCGCTTTTTCTTTGCTTCTGCCAACGAAACTCCGACATGTAGCGAAATCGCTACACTTTTTCGCCTTGTTGCTTCCACTCCGATCCTGTCGCGAAATCGTGACACTTTTCATTGCCTGCGCCTTTACCCGAAACATGTCGCGAAATCGCGACAGTTTCTCCATCTTTTTCTCTCTCCTCCGATATGTCGCGAAATCGTGACACTTTTGGCTGCGCCTTCTCTCTCCTCCTTTTTGTCGCGAAATCGTGACATTTTCGGCTGCGCTTTCTCTCTCCTCCTTTTTGTCGCGAAATCGTGACATTTTCGGCTGCGCTTTCTCTCTCCTCCTTTTTGTCGCGAAATCGCGACATTTTCGGCTGCGCTTTCTCTCTCCTTTTTGTCGCGAAATCGCGACAAAAAACATGTCGCGATATCGCGACAGTTTTCTTACTTGTCTTTTTCTGCAAATTTCTGAATCTGGGTCACTTCTGTTTTCCTGGAAATTCACTGTACTTGATCTGACTGACTTCTAAATTCTTATCCATTGCTTCAATCGCATCAATTTTTGTCCGTGTTGACAACAATGACAATACTTTTGCTGCACCTTGCTCAACAATCTCCCCCTTTGGAATTGTTGGCAACACTTATGCACTCTCCTGTAATTCTTCTCCCCCTTTGACAATAATACCAAAGGGCTGCTGCAGACTCCCCTGAGTCTATGCACACCACTCTCAGACAAATGTTGTTATAGTTAGCAAAAATCATAAATATAAGCAAAACTATAAGTATAGGCATAAATGCACCCCCTGAGAATGTGATCCCAAATGATAGTCAGTTCTTGGGAATTGTGACCACTCCCAACTTATTCCGAAGGTACTCAAAAACTTCCTTGGGCAATGGTTTTGTGAATATATCAGCTACTTGCTTCCGTAGTTGGAACAAAATCCAATTTGACCTCTCCTTCAACGAACTTTATCCTTCAAGAAATGATACCGGATCGCAATATGTTTGGTTCTAGAATGCATAACCGGATTCTTGGATATGTTGATAGCACTAGTGTTATCACATTTTATTGATATTGGCTCTTTGAAGTGAATACCAAGATCTTTCAACGTTTGTCTCATCCATAATATCCGTGTACAACATGTTGTTGCTGCAATGTATTCTCGCCTCCGCTGTGGATAGAGAGACCGATTCTTGTTTCTTGTCGTGCCATGCTACCACCTGTCTCCAAGATAAAATGCTCCTCCACCGGTACTCTTTCTCGTCATCAATACATCCTGCCCAATCTGCATCGAATATGCAATCAAAGTGAAGTCTTTACCTTTTGGGTACCACAACCCATAATCCATAGTACCCTTGAGGTACCCGAAGATCCTCTTTACAACTGTCACATGAGTTTCTTTGGGACTAGCCTCGAAATCTTGCAACCATGCATACCGCCCGTAATATATCTCGGTCTAGTGGTCGTTAAATACAGCAGGCTTCCAATCATAGACCCGTACATTGTTTGATCTACATCCGGAGATTTGTCATCCTTGCTCAACTTGGCACTCGTTGTCATGGGAGTGCTAACGAGTTTACTATCTTCCATTGTGAACTTTTTCAGCATTTCTTTTACATATTTAACTTGAGAAATAAAAATGCCCTTTTCATTTTGATTGACCTGCAATCCTAGGAAATAAGAAAGTTCACCAATCATAGACATCTCAAATTCTTTCTTCATTTTAGTTGATATGTCTTTGCAATATTCATCCATGTCGACGCCAAATATTATATCATCTACATAAACAACAAGAACAATAAGATGGCCCTTCTCTGTTTTGACATATAAATTGCTGTCCACCAAACCTTTCTTGAACCCTTGTTTAATTAGATAGTTATCCAGCCTTGCATACCATGCTCTGGGTGCCTGTTTCAAACCATATAATGCTTTCTTTAACCTGCAAACAAAATCTGGATTGTCACCAAGTTGGAAGCCATCTGGCTGTTCAATGTAAACCTCTTCTTCCAGTTTTTCCATTCAGAAATGCTGATTTTACATCCATTTGATATACTTTGAAATTTTTATGGACTCGCTAAAGCCGTAAACATTCCGATTGCCTCTAGTCCGGCTACCGGTGCAAAGGTTTCCTCAAAATCAATGCCTTCAACCTCGAGCATAGCCTTTGCTGCACCAATCTTGCCTTATTTCTCGACAACCTCGTCCATCTTCATTTAATTTATTTCGAAAAATCCATTTAGTGCCAATTATGTTTTTATTTGTTGGCCGTGGTACTAATTCCCGGGTTTTGTTTTTCTCAATCTGATCTAGTTCTTCATTAATTGCCTTCATCCAACTTTCATCCGTGCTTGCTTCAAGCAACATTTTTAGGTTCAATGCTAGATAACGAGAGAATAGTTCCGCACTACTCGCTCTTCTTGTCCGAATACCATCCGTGGGGTCCCCAATAACTGCTCACTCGGGATGATTTTTCTGCCACTTGCCTGTTTTAAATTTCTTGTTTTCTTCTTCTTCTCGAGTCAGTTTTTAAAACATCCGGATCAATTTTCTGATTCTCTTCTATTTCCTTTTCATCATCTCCTTCAATGACTTCTTCATAAATAGGGTAGTTTTCTTGATAAGTAATTTCTCGCTCTCTACCTTCATCAACTTTAACATCAGGACTCTCAACAATTTTCTTTAGCCTCTTGTTGTAACATGTGTAGGCTTTGCTTTTTGTTGAGTAACCAAGAAAGATACCTTCATCAACTCTATCTTCAAATTTACCGAGATTATCTTCAGTCCGTTTGATGTAGCACTTGCTGCCAAATACTTTGAAATATCTTGTTGTTGCCTTTCTGCCGAACCACAACTCATAAGGTGTTTTTCTTTCATGCGGTCTTAGCATGCACCTGTTTTGAATGTAAACCGCAGTATGGACCGCCTCTTTCCAAAATCGTCGCCTATTTTGTTCTCAACCAGCATTGTCCGTGCCATTTCCTGCACTGTCCTGTTCTTCCTTTCTACAACACCATTCTGCTGAGGTGTCCTTGCTGCTGAAAACTGTCTTCTTATCCCATATTTTTGACAGTATTCTGCAAATTCTTTTGAAATAAACTCTCCTCCTCTGTCCGATCTTAGGCATTTAATCCTTTTTCCAGTTTGATTTTCAACCTAGTTTTTAAAAATCTTAAACATCTCAAAGGCATCCGATTTAAGCTTTAAAAATAATACCCATGTCATCCTGGAGTAATCATCTATGAACAGCATAAAGTATTTGTCACCATTTATGCTTTGTGTTCTCATGGGTCCACACAAATCAGTATGAATTATCTCCAACGGTTTGCTGGTGAAGTATTCCTTTGATTTAAATGTGGATCTGGTTTGCTTTCCTTTTTGACATGAAGCACGGATGCTATTTACTGGTTTGCCAATGGTTGGTATATCTCTTACTGCTCTTTTTGAACTTATTTTTGCCAGATTGTCAAAACTAATATGACCGAGCCTCTTGTGCCACAGCCAATTTTCATCTTCCTGTCCAATCAAGCATGTTCCTTCTGCAGCTTCTGAGAGAGTATATAGATTACCATAAGTCCTTGATCCAAGTAGCTATCAGCTTCCCACTGTGTGCTTTTCTCACTTCACAACCTCGCTTCTTAAAAATGACTTCATGACCTCTGTCACAGATTTGACTTACACTCAGCAAGTTATGCTTCAGACCAATCACAAACAAGACTTCTTTTGATTTTATCTTTCCATCACTGATCTTGACTGATCCTTTTCCAACTATCTTTGCTCCATCATTATTTCCAAATTTCACATAACCACCTTCATAATTCTTGTAACTTCTCAAATTTTTGCTTGTCACCTGTCATGTGACTGGAGCATCCACCGTCAAGTATCCAAGGTGCAGATTTGTTCTGTGCTTTAAAAGCAATCTGAACAATCAAAGATTCCTTTTCTTTCCATTCTGGTTTGATGGCAGATTTGGCTACTTGTTTTGCCTTTGCCCTTTCATTAGCATGTGCCTGTTTTTCAAGAAATTTCTTGTTTTGTTTCAACCCATTTGGTTGAGATTTTCTACCCTGATAATTATTTGATGCAAAAGTGCTTCTACAGTTTCTTGCAATATGTCCAAAATTATGACAATTATAACATTCAACTGCATAATTCATTAAAGGAGAAAAAACATTTCTACTGGTGAAATTCCTTTGAGATACATTATGACTGCAATCTGAAATCTTATGGCCATAAGCATTGCATTTAAAACAATAACCAAAAAAGGAATGATTAAACCTGGGTGCAGTGTCTTTGCCGCTTTGAAGTAGGAGCCATGAATCTTCTCCTTCTTGGATGTGTGACTTTTGTGAATCCATCTTTGTCGAACTCTTCTTGAGTCCGGCATTATTGCTTTCTTTGGCATGATTTGTTTTTTCTTGATCAACCCCGATCTTTTCTTCTTTCTTTATGGGTTCTACATTTAAGGCCTTTGAACCCTTTGATGATTCTCCTTCATCGAAGCCTAAACCAAATTTGATGTCGGAAGGCCTTTGGTTATTTAACATTTTATCCAACTTTACAATACTTTCTTCAAACTTATGAAAACAGCTCAATTTCCTATTCATCTCCTCTAGCTGCATCCTTAACTTAACAATGTCTTCTTCTAGCTTGCTGCATTCAACCGTCTTTACAGTTAATTGTTCATCAAGAACTTCAGACATTTTCTTGAATTCCTCTCGTCTCGTATTTTCAAACTGTTTATTATGTCGAGTGGCATCCTCTAGTTTTCTTTGAAAACTTTTTATTCTTTTTCCTTTCTACACTCAACTCTTCAAGTGCAAGCAACCAATTCTCCTTCCGGATACACTTCAGCCTCATCCTTAAAGTTTTCATCACCTTCCCGATTTTCTTCTCGTTCTTTCTTCTTCAAGTGCCATGAACAGAGCTTCACCTGTTTCTTCTTCGTAATCCTCACCCGAGCTTTCTTCGGAAGAGCTGACATTCTTGGATATGAAGCTTTTCTTCTTGAAGTTGTTCTTTCTAAAATTTTGTTTCTTCTTCCAGTCACCTTTTTCTTGGTGTGACCCTTCACCATTTTTGGTTTTCTAATGCATTGGACATTTGGCCGCAAAATGACCGACTCCTCCACAATTGAAGCACTTAAATGGAAGTTTTCCTCTATATTTTTCTTTTCCCTTTGTGAGTTTTTGAACAAAATTAGCTTCCGTTTCATCCAAGGTCTCTTCATCCTCAGATTCATGTTCAGCTTTTATATTCTTGTGTGCTTTAAAAGCAGCTTCTCTGTCTATAGGCTTAGTTTGTCCTATTCTCATTTCGTATGCAGTCAAGGAACCATGCATCTCATCCATGCTAAAATTGTTTAGATCTTTCGCCTCTTCTATTGCAAAAACTTTGGAGTTAAATCGTTTGTGAAGAGTTCTGAGAACCTTTTTCATGACAACTGCATCATCAATTTCTTCACCGAGTCCTCTCGATTGCATTAATGATTCCATTGACTCTCAAGGATATAGGCCTCTATGTTCTCATCTTCATTCATTTGTAATGCTTCGAACCGAGCTCGATGAGTTTGCAGCTTGGCTTCCTTGATCTTGTTGTCTCCTTCATGGATGCTCTTCGCTTTATCCCACATGTCTTTTGCCGATTTGCAGCTCATGACTCTTATCGCTTCACCGTCTACAAGCCCACACATTATGGCATTCTTTGCTTTGGAGTTGTTCTCAAATTTTTTCTTCTCAGCAGATATCCGTTGGAGGAGTAGTGGGTGTTGTGTATCCACTATCTACGTAATCCCAAATGTCGTATCCCAACGCACTCGGATATGTCCGCATCCCGAGTTTCCAGAAAGTGTAATTAGTTCCATCGAACAAGGGAGCTTTGTTGGATGAGAATCCTTCACCACCTACCATTGTGTTTCTTCCAAGATCACCTTAGATGATTAAGCTTGTTCAAGAAACCTTGCTTTGATACCAATTGATATTCACACAATGACACTGAGAGGGGGGGGTGAATCAGTGTAGCTATTAAAATTCAAATCTACAGCATTTAAAACTCGAAGCAAAGAGAACTTGAAAACCAGAAAAGCAAATTGAACAAGAGAGCACACCACAACACACAATATACCGAGGTTCACCAATTTGGCTACTCGTCAAAAATGACTCGCTTGGACTCCAATCCAAATCCAGTCTTTGCAAAATACCAATTTTACAAACACTTTACCAAAGATCTACCTGGAAGGAGCACCAACCCCTTAATTTTCTCGCTGCAATGAGATAGGAGCACCAACCCCTAGTACCAAGCACCAACTTGGACTGCAATTTCGAGCAATTATAATGACATAAAAATGTCTTCACTCGTTTACACGACCCTGACTCGGTCTCGCAATTAAACAAACTCTGCACACTCTCACGGCTCTGCTTATTTCTCTCTTGGCCCTCTTCTAACCCTCTTTTCACAATAATTTCACTCTAACAGCAGCAACATTAATCTCTGCACGACTGTACTTTTATAACCCCTTTTTCTCATCGAGACTCCTCGTCTTCTATGACTTTTCTAATTCTGCATGCAGTCGAATGACATACTCTGACTGTTCGAATTCCTTTCTCTGCGTGCATGCAATTTTTATTCTGCTTGTGCGACTGTTCGAATTCTTTTCTCTTCTCCATATGCGGCTGTTCGAATTCTGCAAATAAGACTGTTCGAATGCGCTTACGATTCTGCATATACGGCTGTTCGATTGCATTTTCGATTCTCCATATGCGGTTGTTCGAATTCTAGCATATACGGCTGTTCGAATGCATTTTCCAATCTCTATATACGGCTGTTCGAATGCTTTTCCAATCCTGCATATACGGCTGTTCGAATGCTTTTCCAACACCTGTCACTGTGTAATCGCAGATCCGACTCAGCTTAATTCTTACGTAACGAGTCGCATGATTTTCCTTTATGCTTTTTCGACACTTGTCACCGTGCATGCTCCTTCGGCTTTTACCCGCCAAATCGCTACTCGTCGCGATATCGTGACATTTCTCGCCCATTTGACTTTTTTCAGACTGTTGACCGCGAAAACCTGACCTGTCGTGATATCGCGACGTTTTCAGCCTCCTCGACCTTATCTTGGCATGCACCCGCGAAAATAGAACATGTCACGAAATCGCGACGTTCTCCGCTTCCGTACAACTCTCCTTCGCCAGCACCCGCGAAAATGGAACATGTCGCGAAATCGCGACACTTTGCGCTTCCCTGCACTCTGCTTCGCTTGTAGCCGCGAAAATGGAACATGTCGCGAAATCGTGACACTTTGCGCTTCCCTGCACTATGTTTCGCTTGTAGCCGCGAAAATGGAACATGTCGCGAAATCGTGACACTTTTTGCTTCCGTACACTTTTCTTCGCAAGCCTCACGAATCGAAACATGTCACGAAATCATGACACTTTTTCTGCCATACACTTTTCTCCACAAGCCTCAGCGAAATCGAAACATGTCACAAAATCGTGACACTTTTTGCTTCCGTACACTTTTCTCCGCAAGCCTCAGCGAAATCGAAACATGTCACGAAATCGCGACACTTTTTGCTGCCGTACACTTTTCTCCGCAAGCCTCAGCGAAATCGGAACATGTCACGAAATCGTGACACTTTTTGCTGCCGTACACTTTTCTCCGCAAGCCTCAGCGAAATCGGAACATGTCGCGAAATCGCGACACTTTTCTGCCTTAGCACTGTTCTTTGCTATTCGCCCGCGAAAATGCAACATGTCGCGAAATCGCGACATCTTTCGCATCCGTACATTTCTTGCTTCATGCACTAGCAAAATCGCTACAACTTTGTTGCCTTGCATTTTGACATGCAGCGAAATCGCTACACCTTTGTTGCCTTGCATTTTGACATGCAACGAAATCGCTACACCTTTGTTGCCTTGCATTTTGACTTGCAGCAAAATCGCTACACCTTCTTGACTTAGCATTTTGACTTGTAGCAAAATCGCTACACCTTCTTGACTTAGCGCTTTTTCTTTGCTTCTACCCACGAAACTCCGACATGTAGCGAAATCGCTACACTTTTTCGCCTTGTTGCTTCCACTCCGATCCTGTCGCGAAATCGTGACACTTTTCATTGCTTGCGCCTTTACTCGAAACATGTCGCGAAATCGCGACAGTTTCTCCATCTTTTTCTCTCTCCTCCTATATGTCGCGAAATCGCGACATTTTTGGCTGCGCCTTCTCTCTCCTCCTTTTTGTCGCGAAATCGCGACATTTTCGGCTGCGCCTTCTCTCTCCTCATTTTTGTCGCGAAATCGTGACATTTTTGGCTGCGCTTTCTCTCCTCCTTTTTGTCGCGAAATCGCGACAGAAAACATGTCGCGATATCGCGACAGTTTTCTTGTCTTTTTCTCGCAAATTTCTGAATCTGGGTCACTTCGTTTTCCTGGAAATTCACTGTACTTGATCTGACTGACTTCTGGATTCTTGTCCATTGCTTCAACTGCATCAATTTCTGTCTGTGTTGACAACAATGACAATACTTTTGCTGCACCTTGCTCAACAATACGATGGTAGAAGTGAAAGTGGCGAGTTTACTTGGTGCTTTACCGTCGTCGCATGCAATTATAGGAGAGAAACTGCAGACACAAAGAGTGATGAAGGTGCAGAGCCAACCAAAGGAAGAAGTCAAGAAGAAGGATCACTTTATTGATCCGACAAGTATTAATGATTGATGTTGGGAAAAAGCCAACATTGAATCATAGAGATACTGGATCATAAGTTGACACAAGTTATTGTGGATGGTGGATCAAGCGTAAATGTGCTCCTGGAGAAGACATGGAAACAAATTGGAGCTCCATTTCCATGGTCATTGAGTTTGAAGTTATACGGCACAAACCAATATGGAATTTGAGATGAAACGAGTCTTAACGGCTCAAAAAATAAAGATTGCAAAAAAGGAATTCATCATGGATTCCGTTGTGATCACAATGCAGAAACCAACATATGATGCATTGCTAGGGAGAGGATGGCTAAGGATGGCCAAGGTGAATCACAACTAGGAAAAAGATTATTTGACATTCAAGAAAGGACAACATGAGTATATGATAAATTTGATGAACCAAATGGTCAATGAGGATTTGGCAACAACTGATGAGTCGAAGTTTTTTCAGAGGAAGATAATCAATATGAGCCAAATGAAGAGGGAATGTTGTACCTGGAATAGTGCAATGAGGATGAAACCGATTAGATAGTGGACTTCTTCATTGGCAAATGGAGGAGTATGAAATGTTTTATCTCGCCTGCCTCTATATTCAGACAAAGGAGACTCAAGAAACCCATGATGAAGAAGCTAAGACCAGCAAGAAGAATGAAGAGAATGAAGAGAAATGGACTTTTCCCAAGAATTTTGCAAAATATACAATCGGTAATGCTGAAATTGATGCAAAACTAGCACACCCTAAAAATGTGCCAAAAGCAAAGGACGAACCAAAGAATGTAAAGTATGAGGGACCAAAGACAATAGATATGAATTTGGGAACCAAGGAAGATCGTAAGATAATCCATTGAGGAGATGATTGGGACCCAGTGTTGAAAGCAACAACTTTCAAAATTTTCCTACAATATAAAGGCGTCTTCGCATGGATGTACAAAGACTTGAAAGGAATACCTCCAAAGCCGTGTGTTCATAGGATCTTATGTGTGTTTTGACAATGCCATATTTTGCTAAACCCTTTGTCATTGAGAGTGATGCATCGAGCACGGGCATTGGGGATGTTTTAATGCAGGACGGTTGACCATTTGCTTTCACTGGCAAAGCACTCTCCCCTCAAAATTTGGGCAAATCCACTTATGAGAAGGAAATGCTTGCCATTTTACATGCGGTCACCAATTAAAACCAATCATCAGAGTCTAAAATATTTGTTAGAAGAAAGGATGGCTACTCAGGAACAACAAAAATGGGTCTCCAAATTGTTGGGGTATGACTATGACATCTCTTATAAGTTATAAGAATGGTAAAGAGAATGTGGTGGCAGATACCTTGTCTCGTCTCCATGAAGATAAGGCCATGTTACATGTTATTTCCAATCCACTTCCACAATGGATTCATCAACTTCGTGAATATCTGGACAAGGATTCCTCATTGCAAATTCTCATCCGCACTCTCCAAGAGGATACTCATTCCCACCCTGGCTATGCTTGGGATGGTTAGGATTTACGATTTCATGATCGTTTGGTTATATCGTCTCAATCTCCAATCAAGGACCTCCTCCTTCAAGAAATGCATGCTTCTTCCACAGGTGGTCATTCAGGTTTTCTCAGAACATATACTCTGTCATGTCCCCTTCCGATGTGTAACCAGGAATAATTAGCTTATTTAATTCCCGTAAGCTAATTTGGGTGAAAGGGAATTATTTTTTAAAATTAAAAATTTTTAATATTCTTCATTTTTAACTTTTGACGGAAATATTAAAAAAAAAATTTAATATTCTTCGTTTTTTACTTTTGATGGAAATATTATTTAATTCATTTTAATGTGGAGCTCAATGATATATTTTAAAAAAGTGAAATTAAATTAAAGAGCAGGAAAAAGGAGATATAAGGGAAAAAAAGAATTCATTTTGAGGTTATGCTTATGTTATTTTCTCTTATTGGAATTTTTGGAGAGCTTCTTCGAAAATCAAACCCTCGGATGAAACCCCGTGGGAGAACCAGTTTCGGCAGTGTAAGATTCTGCCCTAGTTGGTCAGTTGGAGAAATCACCCAGGTTTCTCAGTGAGTATTCACAGGAAAATCTACCATTGTTGGAGGGTGTTTTCTGCAGGGTCGATCAGATATAACCTAAGCCTACATCGAACTATATTCTGGGCATCATGGAAATTGAAGGTGATGTGGAGGACTTGTATCATACACCGTCGATTTCATTTGCTTGACTGATTTATACCGACCACCGCCGACTTGGATAGTGGAGTCTTCCTTGGTCGATCGGTATTCATATTAGCCGCGCGGAACTTTGGGTGACCGCGGCTTTCCATATCGCCGCCATTTTCTATATGCTCGGCCTCCTTGTACTAGATGTCCAGCATCTGGAATGTAACAGGTTAGAAATATTGTTTATTGTTGGCATTGAATGAATGATAAAAAATATATATAATATTTAGCATTAATGAATTCGGTTCTTTTTCACATAATTATCTGTACATTATAAGTATGTGAAACTTGCAACTATCATCAATATATTTGAATATGGTTGAGCACAGCTCTGGTTATTGTGAAAGCTAGGAAATATAGTAATAGCAATATAAAGGGTGTCAAGACAATGAATTGTTGATGTTGGGTCTGCACACAATCCATCCATAAAATCGAGAAAAAAAAATTGCTTAATAAATTGTCCAGGCTATTACATACTCGAACCAAACGTACTTTTTTTTGGAGGGGAATGAAAAAGGACATCCAAACGTTTGTGGCCGAATGTGATCGCTATCAGCGCATGAAAGGTGAAACTATGAGTTCTCCAGGGACACTACAACTGTTGCCCATTCCTGAGCAGGTTTAGACCGATATATCTATCGACTTCATCAATGGGCTACCAAAATCAAAAGGCAAATCGGTTATTCTGGTGATAGTGGATCGTCTTTCAAAGTATGCTCACTTCTGTTACCTATCCCAACCTTATACTGCATCCATTGTCGCCCAACTCTTCCTTAACTCCATCTTTCGCCTCCATGGAATGCCTAAATCCATTGTCTCTAATTGGGATCTTACCTTCACCAGTCACTTTTGGCAGGAATTGTTCAAGTTGCAAGGAACACAGCTCAAGATGAGTTCAGCCTACCATCCTCAGACTAATGGCCAAACTGAAATTGTCAATAAATGCTTGGAAACCTACCTTCGCTGCTTCACTTTTGAACATCCTACTCATTGGGCTAAGTGGCTTCCTTTGGCCGAAATGTGGTATAACACCACCTATCACTCTGCCACGAAGGTGACTCCATTTGAAATAGTCAATGGTCAGCTCCCACCAACTCCAACTTCTTACCTTCCAGGTAGCTCCAAGGTTCAGATGGTGGATTCCACTCTCCGCCAACGTGACTCCATTCTTCACCAAGTCAAGCTCAACTTGGACATGGTTCGGAACTGTATGAAACAACAAGCAGATCAACACCGTACTGAACGTAGCTTTGTCGTGGGTGACATGGTCTTTCTTTGCTTACAACCACACAAATTGTCATCTCTTCAGTTGCGTGGTTGTCAGAAACTTGCCGCCAAATACTATGGTCCTTATCAGGTATTGTAGAGGCTTGGGGCGACAACATACAAACTAGCCCTTCCGGCTAGCTCCAAACTTCATCCAGTCTTTCATGTGTCATCTCTCAAGAAGGTTATTGGCAACAAGGTGCAGGTGCAGTCTACACTTTGTAATAACCCTCCCTATCTAGTTCTCTAGGGGTTTGCCAATTCTTAACCTTTTTCGTGAATTTTTAATATACAAAATCACAAACACAGAGCAATCCAGAATTCTCGAAAATATTGCTTTATTCTTATATTAAAACTAGGGCACAAATTACAATGCAAATACCTCAAATGCTGATGAAACCCTAGCTGCTCCGTACTCTATAAATGATGATGAAGGCTCAGCCCTTCTGATGTGAATATCGTGTGGTGTCCCAACTCCAAATATTCCCCGTACAATCTCCGAATGACCCCGTGTGGTAACCCAACTCCATAAGTCTTTAAAACTGAAGTCCAACCGCAATCCCTGTGTGGAAATGCCTAGATTGACTTGAGGGTAATCTTGCAACCCCGAAGCCAATGTCCCCGTAAGAGGTTGTCGTCTCTCACAAGCTCCGGAATCTCTGTAAATGGCTCTGCCAGAGAGTCCTTCAAAAAACTAAAAAACTAGAGAGAAAAATAATAATCTTCGCATATCTCCAAATGAACTCAAATCCTCCTTTTATCTCCTCCATAGGTCGACTTAGGGTTAGGTCACTTTTAGGGTGGGCAAATATAATTTTATCAATTTTTAATTCCACCTTATTTCTCCTTAATTTCTTCACCCCCTTATGCCTAGGCTTAACGAATTTTTAAGTCGTCACTTAAAATGGCCCCTTTTAAGTATAAAATGATTTTATAATAAAATAAAGACACTAACTTTACAAAATTAAATTAAATAATCACTTTATTAATTTTATCTTCGACCATTAAAATTTCCAACCTTTGCCCATCCGAATTGAAATCCGCGAATGGTTTTGGACACCCATTTCACTGAAGAATATCACTGCACTATTTGTTGTCCACCGAAACCCTAAAAACGGACATGGCTAAAAATAGTAACTTTGATCAAACAAATCTCCGAATGAGCCCAAACGACCATCAATCAATAGCTCTCTGGGTACTGACAAAGATTTTGATATCTCCAATGGCTCCCCTCCATCCGACTTAGCCTACGGGAGCTCGTGTATAGGCTAATCTGCTCTGCACCTGACTGCATAGAAAAGGGGACATTACACACTTCCAGAGTTGGACGAGGAAGTGTCCATCCTTCTTGAACCAGAATGCATTCTTGACCGAAGATCGCGTACCCTTCATCGGTGTGTTATCACAGATGTTTCGGTCTAGTGGCGTGGCTTACAACCAGAAGATGCGAGATGGGAACCTCTTCAGCAACACCTTCAGCTTTGAGGACAAAGCTTCTTGAATGGGAAGGTCATGTTAGGACCCTGTTGGTTACGAATCTGCCATGAGGAAAGGATTTTGGGTTAATGCGCCCAGATTCGCCCACCAGCATGAAAGGCCGGAAGGAAGAGATGCCTTCCGTGCCAATCTCCGGAGAAGGCCGGCTCCTTTTGGGGGGGTTTTTGGTTTAAGCTAAGAGTGCAGGAAAGAGATAAATGAACAGAAAGAATTTACAAATGTACTTGGAGTTTGGTGGGGGGAACTAACAGTACGGCAACCAGCAATCACCAATACTTACTGCATCATAAATACAAAGCATGACTGAGAACTGCAAAATCTAAGTGTACTTTCTGTACTAAGCAATATACGCACAGCTACAATGGTCCCCTAGCAAACATTCTCCCTACAAGGAGAACTAACAAACACGGCAATGCATCAATCACCACTACGTACGGAAACTCAAAACAGAAAGTAACTAAGAGATGTCAGAACCAGGTATATGTGTCATGCAGAGAATTTAGCCGCACAGCTACAATGGTCCCCTAGCAAACATTCTCCCTACAAGGAGAACTAACAGCACGGCAACGCATCAATCACCACTACGGACAGCAACGTAACACACAACTGATGGAACTGCTACCACATCTAGTCTATGAAGTTCAAAAGTGCTTGACCACCAAATGCTAAAATAAATCAACAAGCCATGGCACAAACAATGCTAAAGGCGCTTGATCACCAAATGCTGAAACGAATCAACGAGCCGTGACACAGGGAAGCGTAAAGCATAAAGCATAAAGAAATAAAAGCAACAGAACAGAACCAGACATACAAATTATATTTATAAGCAGAAGCACGGTTACAATGGTTCCCTAACAAACATTCCCCTTCCACCCTTTACAATGAAATCATGGTGGGTTTATATAGCCCGAGTCCCTCCCGTTACATTAATGGGCACAGGGTCCCAGTCAAACAATAGCTGACAAAAGCGGCGAAAGAGCTGCAAATGCTGACCTTTTGTCGGACCGGATTGTACCCGCAGCATGGTCTTCCTGGAAGCTGGACGGCTAGGTGGCAGTGTGTTGGGCAGAACTTCTTCTTGGCAGGAATGCGGGTAGCTGGAGCAGGTACAACCTCAGATCAGCTTTAAATGAGGTCACTGGCACAGGTAGTGCAGCCCATGCTCGTCCTTTTGCTCGGCACGTCTTGGCTCAAATCCCGAAGCTGGACACTTGTCAGATGATGGATGATGTTGTTTGACACGTGTCTGCCTTGAAAGGCAGTTTATCCAACTTCGCCTGGGATCAGAGCGTCTCGGGTTGCGCAGGCAGAGAACAACGCAGTTGGGAAGGCCTTCATGCCTTGGGTGTATTTCTGAGTTTGTTTCCCTACTGCGCACCTGTCAAGGGCGCACTCCGACTTCGCTGCGAAGTCGGACTGCGCATGGTGAAAATCGGTATCTCGCCGTCGTACGGACTTTGCCCCAGCACTTATCATTCTTCTGTCACCTGCCAGTTACAAGGTGCACCCAGAAGAGGGGCGAAGTCGGACTTCGCACCAAAACTGGGCGAAGTGCGAACTTCGCACCAAAACTGGGCGAAGTGCGAACTTCGCACCAAAACTGGGCGAAGTACGCACTTCGCACCAACACTTAGCCATTTTTCAGGTAACCGCTGTCAAGTTTAAAATTCAACTGTGGGGCTCCAAGAAAGGGGGGAAGAAAGAGAATGTAGGAAAGAAAGAGGAAGGGAGAGAAGAAGAAAGGAAAATAGAGGAAGAGGGAAAAAGAAGAGCAGCACTGTTACAAAAATTGAAAACATTGCACCCCGTGCAAAATGTGGCAACATTTCTGGCGGCTCGCGGGGTGTCGAGCTCGCCTCGGCGCAAAGAATCCATGCCTTCATCCATTGGGTGCAGAGGAACCTGCTTCCCCTGCCTTTTGTTGCTCTAGCTGTTCCCCTCGCGGCAACTGTTCTTCAGATTGACCTTCATCAGTTGCCCCCTCAGAATCATCTTCCGAAGGCTCTCCGACTTTGCTTCGCCTCGCGAGATGTGGTTGTATGCGGCCCGGGCCCGGCCCCGAGCTTCCGCTCGAATGGCCGGCGGTCGACAACTTCTTCTAATGCTGCGTGGAAAGCGGCGACCGCGTGCAGGTCGATGGTGAGGTATCTTTTTCCTAGCTCCTGGAAGTAGGAGCTGATCTTGCAACATTTGGACACCATCTGGGTGACCTGACTTTCCTGAATTGGCTCAGTCCAGCTATCAATCTCAGCTGTATCTGCTTCAAAGGACTGCCAATTCTTTTTCACCTGATCTAGGGTGAGAAATTCGCCATTCTCAACAAAACCTGGGCACCCTAGTTCGGAAAGAGCGTGAAAGGGAGCCATACAAATGTCTCTTTCATGTTCGAATGCGTCTAACATTCGTCTGGCAACTCTCACCTCTTCTACTTTTTTAAAATATTTATGCAAGGTTACCCTTGCATCTGCCCATTCTGCAGCGAATGAGGACATGGGGGGAGAATTGGAGGCCATTGCGCACGCGCTCTCGAAGATTTATCGCCAGGTCCAGCCATTGCTTCGCTTGGCGTTCGGCCTCCTCTACCACAGGCTTTCCCTGGGCAAAAACTTCTTGAATTCCGGATGCGAAATCCAGAACTGACATCGCCTTATAGGTGTGGGGCTTGCATCCCCGCAGCAAACTAGCCCGCATCTCCTTAACTTTCTTCTTCGAAAAGACCGTCGCTTGAGATGCTCTCTCTGTAGATTGCGACTGCGCCTGTTTCAAAGACTCTTGGAGCTGAGAAATCTGCTCCAAGGCTGCCTGCTTTTCGGTTGCGGCTTGTTGCTGAGAAGCGGCCAGCTGGGCTTTTAATTCATCTATTTCTTGCCGCGCCGCTTCCAGCTGCTCAGTGGACCTAGACAGGTCCTCTTCAAGCTGTCTTGTCTTATCCTGCAACCCGAAAAGCTCTTCCTGTTCCTCCAGACTCTTGACAAGGAGATTGTCAGCTTTACGAATGATTCCCTGAATCTCGTATTGCTTGTCAATGTCGTCAAAGCTCTTCTCCTTCGTCTGGAGCTCGTAGTCCGCCCTAGTCATTTCCCGGAGAGGCTTCTTCACTTTCGGGATTATCTTTTCTGTTGTAAGCACTCTCCTCTCGAAGTTGAACTTGGTGCGCTTTACCAGGGCGGCTATCTCTTCGGGTCTCCTCCGCTTCAGGTTTTGGAGGAAAGAGATAGGGTACTCTACAGCTCTTGTTGCCAGAGGCAAGTCGTCCGTATTATGGAGATCGTCCATGAAGTTTGGTTCCCCCAGCCTAGGGTTCTGCTGAGACGTCTCTCCTGCGGGAATGGGATCAGGAGGAACCGGACGGACTTTGGAAGGATCGGCCGCTTCTGGGGGCGACCGGGAAGTGGAGATGGGAGCGGCTGATGCTGAAAGGGTTTCAAGCGGCTGAGGTGGTGGATGTAACGATGAATGCACGGCTTCAGCACTGACTTCAAGTGAAGGGTTTGGAGTTTGACTCAGAGATAGAGAAACGTTGGGGTTCTGAGAAAACTGGTCAAAAGAATGGGGGCCGCTAGAAGGGTGTGGAGACGGGGAGGAAGATGCGGCCATGGCTTGCTCGGATTGAGCGGGAGATGGAGTAGGAGTAGGGCTAGATGAGACCAGAGAGAGTGGGGCAGCAAACGTACCTGCGAGCTCCGCCTGAGCCGATGCTGGATGGATGTCTACGATTCTGGTTCCGGCGGCTGGCTCGGGACTGCCCAGAGAAACACGCTTTGGAGCGGCTGAACGCGGCTGCGGCTCTGCAACTGGCTGCTGCACTGTCAGACTAGGTCGCCTGATTTTTTCAACTCTCTTCCTCTTCTTCTCTTCTGGAACAATGGACGGATCGGGGGAAGGAGATGAAGCAGGTGCAACAGGCGCTGATGTCCCCACGGTAAACTTGTACCGGGGTTTGACTTGCAGAAGGTCTGCCGCAACCGGTCTGCCCTCTGGTGGTGCTAGCGCCTTTTGTGCCTGAAGGGTCACCTCAGGCGTTGACTTGACTGGCTTCTGCGCCTTTTCAGGCACCACCTTGGAAGCCACGGGCTGCATTGGGTCCACTTGGATGTCTGTTGGGCCCGCGCCGGCAGTTGCCGAAGTGTACAACTGTTGGGAGGAAGACCCTCCTTTATAACCCTCAAAGGGACCTCGGGGAACGTAATCTTGATATGCGAACGGCCGCCAGCTGTCATGGTGCTGGTCGTATAGGACTGAAAAGTCGTCATCAACGGCCAGATTTCTCCTGGTGGATTTGTCGTGCTGCGTGCGGCATCTCATCTTCCAGCATTCAATAATCTTTTCTTTTGGCCAGTTAAGGCCTGCTATTTTGGAGAGGAATTTTTTGAACCCTGGAGATGAGAACTGGTGGTCCGGGTTTCACTTGGGGTCATATGTCACCTCCTTGCAGTAAAAATCCTGCCATGGAGGTGAAGCTTCCATCAAGTCAATTTCCCAGTTAAGATCAACATGGACCACGTCGCATCTGTCTTCGATTATATCCGCCCGGGGGCAGAGATGCGTGAACTTTCCCCTTATCCCATATGGGTCGTATTTCCAGCGCTGCGGCAGCAGAATCAGACCAATGTCAAAAAGCTCCCGCTCGAGATAGACATGCTGTCCTACCTCAGTAATCTCAACGTTCGCCCAGGAAAGAGGATATTGAAAAATCTGGCCTCTTTTCTTTCCCAGGCCAAACTCCTCAACATAATCCATCTGACGGGCAACCTCCATCCCAAACTGATGATTTGTGCACCAGTAGGGCAGCAGATGAGGTTTGCCCTTGAATCCGTAGATTCTAACCACAATCCCCTGCGTCAGTCTAAAGACGTCCCCGAGCTTCTGATTCAGCAAAGAGTTCGTCATTTCTCGCGGGGGGCGAGGGATTTCGCCCTCGCTGAAGACTGACATGACCAATCCCAGAAAGTTGAAGTTAAACTTGTAGTAGGACCCTTTCCGGTATAGGTCATCCGTCCAGTCATAGACGGGCTGTGGCTCTCCCTTCTCGTTGACCTTCTTCAGGTTCGGGATCGGCATCCGGGAGTGCAAATGATACAAACAAAGCCAAGCTAGAACAGAACTGAACCGAAATTCGGTGGACTGCTTCTTCTGGAGTTTGACCAGCCGGAGTGGATGGCTATGCCGACCGATCCGCTCGGTCGAAAAAGATGGGACGCTTTCCACTTCTCTGCGCTGCTGGTTCGTAGGATTCTCCACACAGGAGACATTCTGCCAGCGCTAGCTGGTACGGCTGTACCAGCTCATCAGAGTCGCAGCCGAGGATCCATGCCAGAATGGTGTATAAATATTTGTTCTGAAACCTCGCCAAGGGCATGGGGCCGGTTGGCCACTGTCCAGCTGCAAGCGGGGCGTTCAGCTCTGAATTGAGGAAATCCCTCATCCGTTTTGTTTGCGTGAAGCGTCTCGCTTGCTCGCCCAGATTTATCTTTCTGACAATTGTGCTGGAGTCATACTCCAACCCTGGGGCGAAAGCTGGCTGGACAGTCTCCCTGCGCAGCGCGAACAAGGGTTTACCGCTGGAGCTGCAAATCTGTCGGGTAACTGGTCTGTAGTGTCTGACAATCAGGTCTACCAGCTCCGGGCATTGATGGACAGGAGGGCACAAGAATCTGAAAAGGTTGGATTTGTACGCCGCTCCGAAATGGTGAGAGGGTGAAACCTTGTCCGCCCAACTCTCCACATTTGTCCGCAGTTTAGTCAGGCTCATAGAAAACGAGCCGTCCCTGTATCCCGCCAGGTAATTTACCGGAGGTGGTGGGGCTTGCCCACACTGTACTTTTTTGGGCCGGGACTTTGACTTTCGCTCCGGCGGTGTTTCACTTCTGAAAACACTTGGTCGCGGTAAATCCTCGGGTTCGCACCCTTCGCTGGATTGCGCTGGCATGGGCATCTTTCCTCTGTCCATCTCTCCGAAACAGCAATAATTACAAGTTCGAGGCGTCCGCAACGCATTTCGCTGTCACAGGAATAATCTACACAGTCCAAGGAATAATCTGCGCAGTCTGGCATGTTTGGATGCATCTGACCCCCTTTTCTAGATAATGACAGCGTCATTAATTTCGCGCAGGAGGGGGTAGGTCGATTGGAGTTAAGTTTCTTGGGTGGCTGCGCAGGAGAATGTTTGGAAAAAGGTACCCCGACAGCCGTGCCATGCTCTTTTTATTGCACTTTTCATTGAGGACTGTGCAATCATTAACTTTACCTTGAACGCTGCACCATGGCTGACGTTACTGTCGCAATCTGGGCACACTGCTCAAGAAAAAACCTTTGGTGCGGAAACCCACCTTAAAACGGTCGTAATGCGCCTTGGGCCCAGCTTGGAACCTTTTGAATATTTTATTCATTTTTTAGACAACTGTCCAAGCTGGCCCAGAAAACAAGGCGCAGTCGGACTTCGCCCAAAGTTGGGCGCGATCCGACTTCGCCAAAAAATCCGGCGCAGTCCGAACTTCGCGCGAAGTTCGCATTGAGACTGTTCCTGCTTTCTTTTCTTTTTTCTTACCGCGCCCAAGGGTTGAGCGCAGTCCGGCCCCTTGCAACCTTCGGAGGAGAGGCAAACACTTAGAACTTTACGCCTCTTTTGGACCGGACTGTACGAGCTGCGCTTGAACAATGAAGCGCGTTCGGACTTCGCCCAAAGTTCGGGCGAAGTTCGAACTTCGCACGAAGTTTGCACTTCGCGCGGAGGTTGTGCGCAGTTCATACTTCGCGCGCAAGCCGGCCGAAGTCGGACTTCGCTCAAAACTGAGCACAGTCCGTTCTCTTCGTGCCTTGCAGTTCTTTCTCCACACTTCGCAATTTTGTTGGCGCGCAGCCCGACTTCGCTGCGAAGTCGGGCAGCGGCCAACACAGACGTTTTTTTTTCTCTTTTTTCTTCACTCAAGCGGCCCGGACTTCGCCCCTCCTGAGGGGCGACAACAGACTTCGCAGCGAAGTCTGTATCTTTTCCCATGCTGCAGTTTAGCTCAAAAAATAAAAAGCTGAAAGCTGGAAACTGTACATGCTGGAAAACAAAAATGCATAAGGGAAATTTTTACAAAGAAGGGCCACTTGGGCACCTTCAGCAGCGATAAAATTTTAAGTGGAACCCGTAACAGGGATAGGTAGGAGCTGACCCTCCATATCCCGAAGTACATAGGCATTGAACTGGTTCACTCGGGCAATCTGGTAAGGGCCCTCCCAGAGAGCATCAAACTTTCCGTGGTTGCCCGGCTTCGCCTTATATGAATCCCACTTCAGCACCAGGTCCCCGATTTTAAAAACTCGGGCAGTGGTGCCTTTTGCAAACCAGCCTTGAGTGGCTGCAATATGATCAGTGAAGGCCTGGTATGCTTTTTCTCTGTCTTCTTCCAACTGCAAGAGTTGGCACAGTCTGTCGTCCACCGGGTCTCCGCTGCTCCTGTCTTCGTCCAACATCCATAGGGCAGGGATTTCAATGTGGGATGGCATGACAGCGTCTTTGCCATAGACGAGCGCATAGGGGGACATTCTGATGGATTTCTTGAATGCAACTCCGTCCGCCCACAGCGCCCGGTTCGGGAGTAAATTCCAAGTCCGCTTGTTCTCATCAATGGTCCTCCGGATGATCTTCAGGAGGTTCTTGTTAGTAGACTCGGCAAGGCCATTCCCCTGCGGGTAGTAATTAGAAGACATCTTGTGATAGATGCCAAGTTTGCCAGTGTACTCCGTGAGTACAACGCCTGCGAATCCCGGACCATTGTTTGTCACAATTGACTCTGGAACCTCGAAGCGGGTAATCAGGCTCTCAATGAACCTGATGACCGTTTCTTGGTCTGCGTTCTTGGTCGGGATTGCCTCTACCCATCGTGTGAAGTAATCGGTGGCTGTAAGAATAAACTTGTGTCCGGCGGAGGAATTAGGCGAAATCACCCCAATGAAGTCTAGACCCCATTGCTGGAACGGAGTCTCGGCTCGAATCGGTTGAAGGGGCAGGGGTGCTTTCCTCGTTTCGCCAACGAAACCTCGGCATTGATCACATTTAGAACAGACCGCATAAGCGTCTGTGAATAGAGTGGGCCAATAGTACCCGACTCTAATTATTTTTAAGGCCGTTGGCCTTGAAGAATGATGACCCCCAGGCATCCCGGAATGAAAATCTCCGAGGACCCTGGGCTGGTCTGATTTTCTGACGCACCGCAACAGGATGCCGTCGATGTTTTTGAAGTAATGCCCCTCGGGGCGAAGAGTGTACTGAAGTGCACCTAGCCGAAATCTCCTTCGTTGTGAGGCGTTCAGGTGATCGGGACATCTTCCGGTGCAGAAATATCTCACCAGTTCATCTGTCCAATCACTCCCCTCCGATAAGGAGTTGGCTAGGTAGATGCGTGTCGCTGTGTCCTCCCACTTACAGGCGGAGATGCCGGCTACAGCGCTTCGGGCCAATTCCTGACACAAGGCTCGGCCTCTGATAAGCTTGGTGGGCCGCACTTCGATGTCGAACTCCTGGATTTTTGCAATCCATCCCGCTCTCTTGTGACCCGGTTCTCCTTGTATGATGAAGCTTCGAACGTTCGGGTGAATCACAAAGACAGTCGTTTTGCTCTGGGAGACAAAGTGCCTGAACTTTCGGAGGGATTTCATAACAGCGTGAACCTGCCACTCTATAAAGTTGTACTTTTCCTCATGCGGCTGAATCACTTGGCTCAGGAACGCTATGGGGCGCTCCTCGCCATCGTCTCCCTTCTGAGTCAGGACTGCAGCGTAACTTTCGGGTTCTCCCACTGCATACAGGATGAAGTCCTTGGAGTAGTCCGGGTTAGTCAACACCGGAGCTTGTGCAATTCGAGCCTTGATTTCCTCGAAGGCTTGCTCTCTCTCATCGGTCCATTCGTAATTTGTATCTTTTTTCAGCAGTTCGGCCATAGGCTTGATCACCTGTGCGAAGTCCGGAATGAACTTCCGCACGAAGTTAATCTGACCGAAGGACTGCAGCCCTTTTTTATCGATGGGGGCTGGCAAGCGAACGAGGGCTTCTGCTCTGTCAGGGTCAATGGCGAGGCCTTCCTCGGAGATGACATGTCCCAACAGCTTTCCTTCTTTTACCGCGAAGACAGACTTCTTCGGGTTTATAGAAATGCCGAATTCTCGACACCTCTCAAATATTTGCCGTAGGTGTGAAACATGATCCCCTCGTTGGTGAGAGAAAACGGTCATGTCATCAAGGTAGATGACAATGATCTTATTGAGCAGCTCTCGGAAGGCCAGGTCCATGGCCCTTTGGAATGTGGCACCAGCATTGGATAAGCCAAACGGCATGCGCTGATAGGCGAACGTCCCCCATTTGGTTGTGAACGCCGTCTTATGTTGGTCCTCATCTTTGACCCAAATCTGGTTGTAGCCGGAAAATCCATCTAAAAGTGAGAATCTCTGGGCTCCAGCAACGATATGTAGAATCTGGTCGATTTGGGGAAGCGGATAGTGGTCCCTGAGGGAAGCCTGATTTAGGTTTTTGAAGTCGACACAGAGATGAATGTCGCCATTCTTTTTCCTCACGGGCACCAAATTCGTGACCCAGGATGAATGTTTGATGGGGTAGATGATCTTGGCCTCCAGCATCTTCAAGAGCTCGGCTTTCATCATGGCCTCAATCTTCGGATTCACGGCCCTCTGCTTCTGTCGGAATGGCTTGGCACCATCCTCTAGCTCAATGGTATGCTGGATGACAGTTCTGTCGTACCCCTTCAAATCCTCATAGCACCAGGCCACGATGTCGGGGAACTCTTGGCATAGTGATCTGATCTACTCAAGTTCCTCCGACGTGCAGTCTGTTCCGACCTTGATAGTTTTACCCGGTTCGAGTTCCAGGTCAGAATACTGCTTCGGGTCTACTTTGATCCTGTGAGATATTGCTCTGTCATTCTGATCCAACAGACTCTCCAATGTAATCAGTCCTTTTGGGACATGATTATTCCTTAACTGTATCAACCCCTCATATTGCTCGTCATCAGGGTCTCTACCTTCGATTACACAAACTTCGTTAACCAAGAATGTGACGATCTCCTTGTCACAACTGAACACCTGCCAGTGGGTGTCCTTATCAGGCACAGAAGGCCTGTAAATAGTGCGAACCGGCTTCGGTTTCTAGACAACGTCGTCAGCCGGAACGTACTCGGCTCCAACAGACGCCAGAATGTCAGCGTGTTTGTTTTTCTCACGCGATATCGCCTTGACATTCAACGAGTCGAACGACTCCATCAGGTCCCACACCCGGTTGCGGTATGCTCTCAGATAGTGTTGTTTGGAGGCACACTTGTTCATAACTTGGTGACACACTAGCTCTGAATCTCCAAAGATCTGCAGGTGTTTAATCCCCAGCCTCTCCGCCTTTCGCAAACCCAAGCACAAGGCTTCATATTCTGCCGAGTTGTTAGTGCAGCTCCAGGCCAACCTGTAGGTATAGTCCTTCTGGATTCCGGTCGGAGAAACCAGAAGTACCCCTGCACCGGCGCCATTTTTGCATCGCGCGCCGTCAAAGAAAAGCTTCCACAGCTTCTCAGGTGCAGGTCCCACTTCTTTTGCAGCTGACATGTCAAGCCTCTCGGGCTGTACAATGGAGTAACAGCCCTGCTCTGTCTCAATTACGGCATTGAAGTCCCGCAAAGAGAACTCGTCTTCAAGCTGTAGCACTTCGAAGGCTTGCTCAGTCAACTCTACTGTCACCAGCTCCTCCTTCGACAGCTGAACCATGCAGTCCAACTCTCCTCCAGGTATCCTCTCTACTAGGAAGGTGGAAGGCTTCTCATTGAAAATTTTCAGTCTCCTTCCTTTGAAGGGCACTTCCATGTGTGAGTAGTCTAGAGACAGGTACCCACCCAACTTCGCAGTGAACTCCCGAGAGAGACACATGCCGAAGTAGGGAGCCAGGTCAACAACCACGACCTCTTGGATGACCACGATGTTGAGAGCCTTGTGCAGCCGGATAGGGATGTCCTTTATGACACCAACTGTCTTGACAGGGGTGCCGTCTAATTGCAGCACGCCTTGGCTGCTACGTGTGTATTCCATCCCGATCTCATCGCAGACGCCCTTCGGCATCACAGTCGTAGAAGCACCAGAATCCACCATGCAGTTGTGAACTATGTGCCCTTGCATCCGTAAAGACAGATAAAAGGGTGGCGGTCTGTTCTTCCCAGTGGCTGAGACTGTCAAAGGTTGAACTAGGACAGCGGGTTGTATCTGCTTGCCGCCTTTCATGTTCTTCAGAGATTCTTGCAGCAGATCCACCTGGCCTGGGAGCAGAAGAGCATCATACATGCTTCTTCTAGCAGGCGTTCTTTTCAACTCGTCTACAATGTTGTAGCCCGAGGTACTAGCTCCTGCTTGTTTCACCGGCTCATACTTTGTCCGGTACTGCTGGGTAGCCTTAACTAGCTGTCTCTTGGTTAGAGACGGGTACTTCAGCTTCTCCTGGGCTTGTTCTTTGGTTTCAGCTGGAGGCCGAGGTACGGGAGCTTTAGCTATAGGAGGCTTGGCTGGAACAGGGGCAGCCTTTGCCGGAGAAGGCTTGGCTGGAGCTTTATCTTTGGATGCCTTCTCCTGGGCTGTGTAGGGCCACAGCCGTTTGTACGGTGGCAGCCCACCGGGCTGCGGTTTTTCTCTTCTTGCGTAAACTTGCAAAGGCTTGGCAGCATCTGCGGTTTTCTTTTCTTCCTTGGCGGGTGGCACTAGATTCTCTTCTGGGAGGGCAAAGTTGGCTTCGCCGTCCAAGATCATGTACAGTTCATCGTCCTCTATGGCACTGCCGGCCAAGGTCTGGATGTAGTGCTGGTGCAATGTGCAGTCTTCCTCCGAATGCGGGTCATTGCACGTAGTGCACCAGTTAACCTGGTCGGAAGGACCAGGCGGGTCTTCTATAGCAGCATTTCTCGGAGGCGGACGCCTCTGCAACTGATGCTCCGGGGGCTTGTCTTTTGTTAGCGCCGGGGGAGCATATGGCCTCCTAGGAGCGAGGTCCATCTGGGCCTGCTTCTTCTTCAGAGCGGTCATGTCATTGGACATGGCATGATATCCTGAGGCCAAAGCCCGCACCTCCTGGAGGATTGTGTTCTGAATGCTACTGTCAGGAGGCGGCAACTGTGCCGGTGGAGGCAATGCGGCTAATGGAGGAGGGTTAGAATAAGGTGCGTACTGAGGGGGAGCAGGAAGTGCTGGAAAATGCGGAGCAGGAGGCGGGTGAGGATAATGCAATTGAGGCGAGCCGTAAGGAGTCACGACCGGCGCCGGATTCCACTACTGCTAGGGTTGCTGCCCTGATGTGGACGGCGCACCACCAGAAGCAGGAGGATACTGGGATCTGGGGAAGTCAGGATGAATGGGTTCCTGCACCCTGGACGGGAGTCTGCCGATAGAGATAATGTCAGCTTCAGCTTGCTGGGCAACCTCGTACAGAGCAGGAAACTCGTCTATTCCGGCAATCTTCAGCAGCAGGCATATGTCTGAGTTAAAGGATCTCAGATAGTAGTGAGCAGCCATGCCGGCTGAAGGCCGAAGTTCGCGAGGTACCCGTTTCCAGGATCTCGCAAACCTGATGTTAAAATCAGACACCTCCTCTTGAGGATGTCTCTCGGATAGCTTGGAACCGATGCAAGAGAGAAGTAGGGTCGGCGGACTCGTTGCATCCTTTCACGAGCCTTCCGGCAAGCTGGGGCCACCCCGTGATGGATCCCTCTGGCAACGATCTCCACCAGTAGAGAAGCTTTCCCCTTAGGGAAAGAGCCAGCAGACGAGTCTTCACACTCTCATCGGTAATGGTATGCAATGCGGCCAGGGCAAGGATGTCCTGGATGTGCTCGTACGCCGTCTTGTCGTAGCCGTCGTATGTAGGGATAGACTTTAAAGCAGCAAGGGGCACAGCTTGCTGTCCGACCAGGGCCAAGGGCCCTGTAGAGTCCACCGCCGGGAAGAGATCATCATCATTTTGCTACTGGGCAGCCATTTCTTCTTCTTCTCCGCCGTCGGTTGTGTACTCAATGTCGGTACTTTCCGAGGATGCAGATGCTTCTTCTTCCTCGGCCTCTTCTATTTCGTACTCAGCTCCGCCGACCTCGACCTCGGCTTCGGCTTCTTCTTGAATTTCAGCCTTGGCTTCGTCGACACGAGCTTGCGGATCAGCCAGCCTGGGAATTTCGCCTCGAGCGTTGATGTCCAGTTCGTAAAAGTCATGCGGGCTTCTCGGATCCCTTGCTCGCCACCTTCTTGTTTGCATGAAGGTGTTGGGACCGGTCTTTCGGACTCAGAGGATTTGTTCGTGCAGAGTCGCCAGGTGCTCAGATTTCGAACAGCAATGAAGCGAACACCGGTGCTTCAATTCTGTTGGGGGTGAGAAACTTCTTTGTCTCACCAGGTGCTCAGAAACCACTGTCAGCGCTAGGTGGAGACTGATCAGAAAATCTCTCTTCAAGTGTGGGACCTTGGTCCCACCGAGCGTGCCAGAGAAACTGTTGGTTACGAATCTGCCATGAGGAAAGGATTTTGGGTTAATGCGCCCAGATTCGCCCACCAGCATGAAAGGCCGGAAGGAAGAGATGCCTTCCGTGCCAATCTCCGGAGAAGGCCGGCTCCTTTTGGGGGGGTTTTTGGTTTAAGCTAAGAGTGCAGGAAAGAGATAAATGAACAAAAAGAATTTACAAATGTACTTGGAGTTTGGTGGGGGGGAACTAACAGTACGGCAACCAGCAATCACCAATACTTACTGCATCATAAATACAAAGCATGACTGAGAACTGCAAAATCTAAGTGTACTTTCTGTACTAAGCAATATACGCACAGCTACAATGGTCCCCTAGCAAACATTCTCCCTACAAGGAGAACTAACAGCACGGCAATGCATCAATCACCACTACGTACGGAAACTCAAAACATAAAGTAACTAAGAGATGTCAGAACCAGGTATATGTGTCATGCAGAGAATTTAACCACACAGCTACAATGGTCCCCTAGCAAACATTCTCCCTACAAGGAGAACTAACAGACGGCAACGCATCAATCACCACTACGGACAGCAACGTAACACACAACTGATGGAACTGCTACCACATCTAGTCTATGAAGTTCAAAAGTGCTTGACCACCAAATGCTAAAATAAATCAACAAGCCATGGCACAAACAATGCTAAAGGCGCCTGATCACCAAATGCTGAAACGAATCAATGAGCCGTGACACAGGGAAGCGTAAAGCATAAAGCATAAAGAAATAAAAGCACGAGAACAGAACCAGGCATACAAATTATATTTATAAGCAGAAGCACGGTTATAATGGTTCCCTAACAGACATTCCCCTTCCACCCTTTACAATGAAATCATGGTGGGTTTATATAGCCCGAGTCCCTCCCGTTACATTAATGGGCATAGGGTCCCAGTCAAACAATAGCTGACAAAAGCGGCGAAAGAGCTGCAAATGCTGACCTTTTGTCGGACCGGATTGTACCCGCAGCATGGTCTTCCTGGAAGCTGGACGGCTAGGTGGCGGTGTGTTGGGCAGAACTTCTTCTTGGCAGGAATGCGGGTAGCTGGAGCAGGTAGAACCTCAGATCAGCTTTAAATGAGGTCGCTGGCACAGGTAGTGCAGCCCATGCTCATCCTTTTGCTCAGCACGTCTTGGCTCAAATCCCGAAGCTGGACACTTGTCAGATGATGGATGATGTTGTTTGACACGTGTCTGCCTTGAAAGGCAGTTTTTCCAACTTCGCCTGGGATCAGAGCGTCTCGGGTTACGCAGGTAGAGAACAGCGCAGTTGGGAAGGCCTTCACATGCCTTGGGTGTATTTCCGAGTTTGTTTCCCTACTGCGCACCTGTCAAGGGCGCACTCCGACTTCGCTGCGAAGTCGGACTGCGCACAGGTGAAAACTGGTATCTGCCGCCGTACGGACTTTGCCCCAGCACTTATCATTCTTCTGTCAGCCTGCCAGTTACAAGGTGCGCCCAGAAAGAGGGGCGAAGTCGGACTTCGCACCAAAACTGGGCGAAGTACGCACTTCGCACCAAAACTGGGCGAAGTACGCACTTCGCACCAACACTTAGCCATTTTTCAGGTAACCGCTGTCAAGTTTAAAATTCAACTGTGGGGCTCCAAGAAAGGGGGGAAGAAAGAGAATGTAGGAAAGAAAGAGGAAGGGAGAGAAGAAGAAAGGAAAATAGAGGAAGAGGGAAAAAGAAGAGCAGCACTGTTACAAAAATTGAAAACATTGCACCCCGTGCAAAATGTGGCAACAGACCCCATCCTAACACATTGATGTAATAGTCCTTGTGGAACGTGGGTAACATCCATGTTAATATTTTGTAATGTTTTGTTATAGTTTTGGATTAAGAAGTATCTAGCCAAATGGCGCCCTTCTATGTAACCGTTTTTCAAGAATGTAACTGATTGTAGGTAGGAGATTCTAGCCCATGAGGCATTTTGCATGTAAGCCAACCTTGGGAGTTAGGTGCTAGAAGAATTCCTTAAAACTGTGAGGAGCAGTATAGTATATATATTTTTGCATAATTGAAGGAGGTTGCCCCCTCGAAGAGGCTTGCGATTCAATGCTATTGTGAGATTGTTCCTTTTCTACAATTTATTTCCATAGTGTGCATTTTATTTCCATAGTGTGTTGTGAGCATATATGTTTATTTTCCATATTTGTGTGAGTGTGTTTATTTTTAATAGTAGGTTCCTAACAAATATTTTCTCACAATACAATTGCTCTATTCTTGCTTCATTGTTGCTATGAGCAAGCACAACTTTTAATTCAAATGAAGTAGCCCATTAGTTGTAAGGAAGACATTAAAATAGTTGTTTGCATTTATTTAAAAAGGCATTTTGATTAAGAAGCATTATGGACTCAACACATATGGTGCACCAAACAAGAATGTAAACAAGAAGTGTCTTTGAAGTGTAAAGGTAGAAAATAAGGTACATGTGGCACCAACATGTAATTATGCTGGCAAACATTCCGCTGGTAGTAATCCCTTCTGGCAGAGTCTTCAATACTTTTTCTCCATTTGTTTTATGCATCATGCTCCTTAATGGCAAACCAAAGGATGACACTTTAGCACCCTTGCTTGACATTTTAATCATTTTCATAGACCCTATAACAAAAACAAATGAGAACATTAACATAATTCCAAACTTATGCATAATAATTTATGAGATATTGTATATACTATTGCAGCAACATACTGTTGCAAAATGCAGATAGAATTAACTTCTTTGACAAACTATATAAAACAATGTTTTTTTTCAAGTGTTAAGCTATCAAATTCTTCATTGAATTTAATTTAAAACCCGGGAGGTGCTTCCATCACATTAAGAGCTCAATGTTAATGCAGTTTGGTGGTTATGGCAGAGGAGCGGGTTGTTGATTAATCCTTAAACCAAAGACAGAATGACAAGATAGTTAGCTTCTCATATGCAGATATATCCTACACAAAGGCAAGGATTCTAAAGTGTAATGTAATGTGTGCATTTTCACGTGTATAAATCATTGCTAGAAATAGATTCATAATTATATTTACCTTTACATGCATAATCAAAAACCTTGCATTAAGGTGTCCCTTGATAAAAGCTTTTTAAACATGAAAGAAAATAATAAAGTGTGTATATGCTGAATGAAAGTCGAGTTGTACAGACCATAGATGGAAACTTCAACTTGGCAATTACTCACCAAGGTCATTTTTGACTCGGACACGTAGACTCAACAAAAAAATCACACAAAATACATACAAATTCAACAAAAAAAGAAAAATAATAACAATAATTAAAGAAACTAGTCCTATCAAAAGCTCAGACAAACATATTTAGCTCAAACTTGACGGAGCTTTTGGTAATCACGATTATTCATGAGTTTTCCTGCAAGTTTTTCCACAAGTCTTCATTAAAACTTGATGCCTAGTAAATTGGTGATTGATTTGGCTGGCCAAAAATCTCGCAATTATAGTGATCTCTCGTGGGAAACCAGTGATTTTTACAACTGTGTACACACATTGATGCGTGCCTTTCTTGTGCATATGTCTTAAGAGGATGAAAAAAGAGGTAATGCTGATCATTTAAGCCATTCCCCTAAATACTCTTGATTTCTGCTTTCTAGGTTAAAAAACAAAAAAGATTCCTTATCATTTCAAAGAAAGAAAAAGCAATTCTATTAATGTCCATGAGTGACAAAAATAGGTCAAGGGGCCTTGAAAGAGAGAATTAAATGTAGTAAACTATAGAAGCTAGATTAAAATATCCACAGATGCCCAAAGTAGGCCAACAAGACTCATTGAAAAGAGCTGTCACAAATTATAATGCATTGTAGTAACCACAAAGTACTATGAAAATAAGCTAAACTAGAGTAAAGAATCAAGTGTAAACTACTCTAAAGTGGAACAACTGTATGGAATAAAATTACAGCCTTGAGAGTTATCAAAAATGTATAAACCCTAACATGCTAGAAGTAATGACTAAGATCAAGTGGCATTAGCTCAATCAGTTAAATTCCTCAACACTTGCCAAGCAATACATGGATAATATCCAAGCTTTGTGGTAATACCACTATTTGGTGATGACGTAATATGGGTGGGGCCCGTTTCAATCCCATATAACTAATTGAAAAAAAAGTAATGACTAAGAGAGATTTTAGAAGTTGAGTACAACAAAGATAGAAAGGAGCTCCAATGGATCCAAGCAGCAATATTAATCTATAGTGGGATGTCAAGTAGATGCACAATTTTTGGCATCACCAACTATCCCAAAAGGGTCAACACAAGATCTTATGATGCTCCCACAAGAATGGCCAAGACTAAGAGCGTTTGCTTGGATAATCCTAGGAGGACATAAAGTTCAACACCTCAAGACTCTTCTAGCACCCATGGATGTGAAACCAATAGAAGAGGACAAAAAACTAGTAAGATGCCCCCATCTACAGCTTCTCACTATGTGAGGGGTGGTCGAAACCCAACACTGAAAAACTGTAGTCTTGTCTTATCACAAGTAAGAAGAAAGAATTGAAGCCCTAGCAGCCATTCTTGTATGCAAACAAGGTACACAGATTTGCCATTAATATTTTGGATAATTGTAGCTTCCAATGAGTGCTTATTACTCTCGGCTGCAGAGATAGGGCGAAAAAATGAGGTGATTGGTTGAGTAGTAGTCTATCTCCCCTATAATAACTAACACTAAAGAGTCATAGCTTGTAGCACGAGTGACGCTATTCCTAGTAATGGGGTGGCGACAAGTTTAAGAATTGAACGACGCTGTAGTCATGAGACTGTGAACACCATCGTACAACTAGACTTGAGACTGTAGGTCTCAATTGTACGACTCAACTCGTCGTACAATGCTAACAATCATAAGATACAACCTATTGTACGGTTCATTCCTCCATACAATCCAATCCCTTGTACAATCAGTCTATCGTACGATTAAGTTCTCGTACAATATATTCCTTTGTACAATTTGTCCATTGTACGATATAGTATGACACTCTTATGGGCAAATCCTTAGCCCTTTGTATGGCAACAATCGTATGGTAATCACACATACGATGCTATAAATAATGATCCAGTCCAATTACTAATTGGCAACACTCTTTGTCTTTGCCCTCGTACAACTCCACCATCATACGACCTGCAACTATTGTAACTGCCAAAAACCACTGCACCCTCGCATGGTTTGCTTGCGTAGGACAATCCTGCAACTTCGTCTGAAACCTGCAAATGCTAAAATCCTATTGCAATGCGAAAGCTAGCATTCCTATCACTAAAGCAATGATTTATACATTCTGCAATACTTAGAGAATACAGTGTATAGCATATTAACAAGCACACCTTCACACATTAACAAGGAATGCAATTGACACTGGCTGATTTAAATTACTATTCATCAACTGCTGCAAACAGCAGTATATGCCTGCAATTACAATGGCTGTTATGGCCAATTAATGATAATGGCATCAACATTTAACAACAATATCCATGTGCAACACTCTTCTCTATTTGCACAAGAACTTGTTCTCTCCTTATACTACAATAACATAATCTCAAAATGACAAACTCACAGGATGCAAAATGAAGGAAGTGGGGGCCTTATGAAACCTATCCAGGCCGTTCCGAGCAGTTCTTGGACAATGCAACATTTACAACCACTACCCCCAAATCCAAAGTTGCATTAATTTTTCATTTCCTAAAGTCTAAAGTCACTTTTCATTAAAATATAATTTCATGCATATTTCATCTTCATTTCGCCTAATTTCACTTTTAATTTCATTTGACTTTATTTACACAAATTACAAATTTCATCCAATTTCATTTCACCAAAATTACAAACAACATTTTGTACAACTTTTTATTTTTTCTTTTTCTAGGAAGTAATTTTGCTGCCTACATAGCTTCCCTAAGGTAAAGAGCCAAGCATCTTTGGTTAGTATAGCTGAAAAAAGTGGCAAGCAATCCACATGAGTCTCTATACAAGCAATAGTACCTCCCTCAAATCTCATAATAAACAAGACACCTGAAGATGAAATGTTCTTCAGTTTCCACCTCCCGAATAGAGCAAAGATGACATACCCTATTTTCTCGAGCAATATGGTGGTCCGTCTCCACGTGCAACTGATGTGAGCATACTTTGAGTTGACCATGAGAAATCCTAGGGTTGTGTGTTCAATGTCGCTCAACGTAGTCAGGACAAGTAATAATGTCATTCCTAATCCTCATGAAATGTTTAGTGTAGAAGGCCAACTTAGGACTAAAAGGTTGAGATGAAGCAACCCAAGTAATCTAAATATATTGTTGATAAACATCATCTATGATTGCTTGATTAATTACCCTCTTATTAGGAAGAAGGTGAGGAGGAGCATTTAAAGAGTAATTGAAAGGAGGTAATTGACCTATGGAGATGCCAATTGACTAAAGAAGAGAAATAACTTCTGAGTGTAGCACGAGTGGCGGTATTCTTAGCAATGGGGTGGCGATAAATTCAGGAACTGAACATACCTTCATACAACATGACTCAACTCCTATAATATTATGAACGATCGATTGGTTGTACAACCCAATCCGTTGTACAACACCACTAATAGTACAATACACCCTATCGTACGATGAATCTATTGTACGATCCTTTTTGTCATACAACACAACCTCTTGTACAATTCTACCCTTGTAAAAGTCAATCCCCTTGTACAATCTATCTCTCGTACGGTACAACGTAAGGCTTATGGGAATCTTCTCAATAGTCATACGATGATGACTTTATATGATATCACACAAAGTCACACTTAGCTAGAAAATCCCAATTCGGGCAACACTATTTGGTATTCCCTCATACGATTCCATCATCGTAGGTTCTGCAACTGTTGGAACTGTCAACTACTTGCAAGCGATTGTATGGTTGACTACAACCCTGCAGATTCTACTGTAACTTGCAATACTACAACCCTAGCAATATAGGCACTTAATAGTCCTATCATCAAGTAAAAATTCATACATCTTGCAAGACTAATACACACAACATGCATCATACAAATAATCATAACAATGAGATAGTTGCAAGCTTACTGCAGTGGTAAGGACTTTGGCCTTCTTTGGGAGGTCCAAGGTTCAAAACCCGCTCAATATGAGGGGGCTGGGACCCCTCATAAAAACCCATGCTTTCCCCTAACATTTTTCTCATATATTGACATTTCAATTTAATTTTCATATATTGACATTTCAATTTAATAGCTACAAGCTTACTGCAGTGGTAAGGGCTTTGGCCTCTCTTTGGGGAGGTTCAAGGTTCAAACCCCACTCAATACGAGGGGACCGAGACCCCTTATAAAAACCTGTGTTTTTAACTTAAATTTTTTAGCTGCAAGCTTACTACAGTGGCAAGAGCTTTGACCTCTCTTTTAGAGGTCCAAGGTTCAATCCCCACTCAGTACGAGGGGATTGGGACCCCTCATAAAAACTTGTGCTTTACCCTAACATTTTTTAGGTCTAAGGGTTTGGTCGGTTAGTAAAACGCCTCGTTTGGCGTGTGTAAACCCGATTCAAATCTCAAGGCCTCGTAATACCGGAGGGCGTGTCACGCCAATGCCATCGATTACATTAAAAATTTTACCCGGCACAACTGGAAGTTATAGTGGCAGCAAGGAGCGGGATTCGAACCCATGATGCGACGATGAAAAAAGTAATGAGTTACCAATTCCTCTAGTATACACAAAAAAGAAGAATAATCATAACAATGAGAACTGCAATTGTAAGCAATGGTTGTATATATATATATTATGCACTTACTACTATAAGTGCGCAATATCCACAAGAAATTACAATGGTTGTCAACAGGTACCAGAAATAACAATGCTATCTAGTGGCAATCAACTTAGCCTCCATGTACATAGCCATAATTCAGGCTTGCACAAAACTTTCTTAGACATGTGAAATAATCCTTCCTTGCCTGTTCTTGGGATCAATATCTCTCTCTCCCTCGATATGACTAACTCCAAAATGAAGGGGGGCCTTATGAAGCCTGCCTGGGCCGTTCCAAGCGGTTCTTGAGATAGCACGACATTTAAAACTACTACCCCGAATCCTTCGACTTGCATGAATTAATTTCACTTTCTAAAGTTCTAAGTCACTTTTATTAAACTCTAATTTCATGCACATTTCATCTGCATTTCCTCTAATTTCTCTTCCCTATGCTAGTTAACTTGCTTCTCCTTGGATTACTAAAACCCTTCCAACCCAATTGTTAACCAATCTATCAAATATGTCAAAAAATTAAACTTATTGTACAATGGTGCCAACTCCGGTGGTAGTTTCCTATACTCCACCTCTGTTGTGTCTGGTGGACAAGGCTACAAGGTACCTGCATCTATATACACTCTTCGAGGTGCCTTGTAATCGGTCATTGCATCTTCTAGCAGTTCCCTTATTCCGATCATGCTAATCACTTCCCCAGCTAGTATCTCCCATGACTATTTTTCATGAATTTCAGCGAGTTTCTTTATTCTACTATCATCTTAAACCCATTGCATTACCTTTTCCATCTCATTGTACACCATGGATTTATATCGTCGTAGTTGTCCTACACAGCCTATCCAAAACTGTAGTTGTGCATTATCTAGGACCTACATTATTTTCCCAAAGAACTCATCAACTTGATCATCAGTTTGGGCTCCTTCATCAGTTAACCCAAAACTAGGCACTTTAATGATAAAATGTTTATCTATCCCTTGATCAATTTCTTCTTCTTCGTGTCCCATATTTTCTTCCTGCTGGTTAGGCTGTGTTTCTCTACTTTCTTCCAATTGTATCTCTCTCTTACCTTCTTGTTGATCAGGTTGTTCTGCAGTTTGCTCTTGCGTATCTTCTAGCTGGTCACACTGGATTATATTTGGCATATTTAGAAAACTTTCTTCACTGGCTGATCTTTGGTTGTTGCCTCCTCTTCTAATAACTCTGATCTTTTTCCTCTTTCTTTGAGGTTCTTCTGGTGCAATCTCAACCTCCTTGACCCTTTCAGGCTCTTCTTTTGTTTCTCTTGGCACCACTATTTCTTTTAAACCTTGAGCTCTTTATGAGAACTCAAACTATTCCATACTTAACAAAGTAGGTGACGTGCAAAATTCATTTGTTGTGCCCATTCAGCAATTCCTATCAGATCTACCTCAATATTGTCCGTCACCCTTGGTTCTCCTTGGACCTCTTCAACTAGTTGCGCCCTCACTTTTTGTTGTTGCGCAATCTCTTTAGAGGGTTGTTGCTCTCACAGCATCAACCTCTCCTATTCCCGTTGTCTCCTTGTTCAAACAGGACTTACTTGCGGTCCTCCTTCCTCCCTCCTTTCTTGATCTTGCTGGTCTTGCAACAATTCCTAGTGAGATTCTCCCAGAGTCACTTCTCCAGTCTCCTACTCCAAATCATCTTCTAACCTCCTTTGTCACTTACTTCGAGAGGCAGGAAATTCTTGATTCTGGATGACAAATACGTTGCCCAATCGTACTGTACACTTTCCATCATGCCTTCCACATACTGTGCTTACCACACAGGCATCTCCGATGACAATTTCTCCTAATAGCTTTGACATGACAATGTTCATGACACATCAAAACTCGTCATTTTTCAATTGGCTCTGTTTGATCCCACGACCTCCTAAACCGAAAATCTTGCTAATATCTTCGGGTTTAATACTTGTCATTGCCTGAATTATCCTATTCCACTCCTTTTGATCCAAATGGTCCTTTACTGCAATTCCATGTTGCGGTAACCCAAAGGTCCACCAAAAATTGTTTGTTGATAACATCACCTTGATGTGTCGACTCCTAATCCTAACAAAACTCACATTGTCCTTTGCATCATGGGAATCGAGCATCTACAATAAGTATTCTCTAAAGAACTTTTTAGCAAAATCCGGAATTGCGCAATGTAGCACACTCTTGCTTGCATCAATTTAGCTTTCAACTCATGGTTTCGAGGTGTCTCTTGCCACTTGCGGAAGAATTCTCCCATTGGTTGAGTCCATGTTATCTCATTCAGCAGTATCTTTTCCTTCTCAAGTTCACTTTTGTGCCCTCTTGAAGACTAGGTTTCTTCTGCCATCTTGTAACCACATCCTTGTCTATGCATGTATTGTACTGTAACTAGCCTTCAAATGGGTCTTATCTCTTCTCTTCTCAGCCAATACTCCCTTTGATGTAGCGGGCTCGGTGAGCGCTCAATCCTTCGTGCAACAATCATTCATAAGTGCTCGCAAAAATCTCTTCTCCCTCCCATACTTCATTTGTCATACATTCTTTCCTCCTGTCATATACTATTTGTTGTCGCCTATTCAGCCCAATGCTTCCACTTGTACGGTGTTCGTTCAATTGTACGAC
The DNA here is from genome assembly GCA_028583015.1 of Wollemia nobilis. Lineage (NCBI taxonomy): Eukaryota > Viridiplantae > Streptophyta > Pinopsida > Araucariales > Araucariaceae > Wollemia > Wollemia nobilis. The sequence continues at coordinate 12,229,648 of JAQPPZ010016890.1, forward strand.
TCCCTCTACAACTATACGATGTTCCTCCCAATCGTACGATGCTCCTACCAATAGTACGACGGTCCTACCAATCGTACGATAGTCTTCATATGACGACTTCCTAGCATCATACGATTTCCCTTCATACGACACTTCTTCCACTTGGAGGTTTCTCCCTTTGTAGTCTTGCCTTAAGCACTCTTGTACAACGGGTTCTTCACTTGCCAACTTCCCTTTCGGCACACTTTGTTTGTACGACAATTTTCTTTTGCCTTCTCCTTGGACAATTTCAAAAACCCTTCGACTGCAACTTGCTGGGAAAGTTTTGAACAGTAGGTGCTCTTGTGCAGATTTTTGTACAATGATTTTTAATAAAAATTCAACCATCCTTTCCTTTTGTACAGCGTTTTCCCTTCTTCGGTTTAGCCTCCAATTTTCCACTTTTGCTGCACAAGCCCTTACTTCCAATTTTCTCTTCCCCTGCCAAATTTTTGTACATTTGCACAGTCTTTCGTATACCTACAATTTTTAGCAATTAGGGCACTAGCCAACACCCTAACTATGCTCCCTTTTCACGTAGGTTTTCCTAAATCTTAGCTGCAATTTCCCTTCTCTATGGTATTTCAGCTTCAATGGTGTCCTTCAGTGGTTCTCTCTTCTCTATAAATTCCTCCTAACCCTTCTTGCATTCCAATAATTGCATGCAACTCCCCTGCCTTATTTATAATTTTCAACTTAGGTGGGAAAATGGTTGTAACCGCTCCTCTAGTCGCCACATCTTCTTTTGCATGCGCTTTTTCACTTTTCGCCCTTTTTTTTTGGTTAACTATACATATCTACACGTGCCCACTTAGTAACGTGTTAGGGTTGTCTTACAAGTCATACGACGATGTCGACTTGCACTTGTACGTCCCCTACCAATGTGTCATTTTGTCGTTCAAGTGGTTCTTCTGCTACATAGGTCATATGATCCTCTTCCGCATCATCCGTCGTACGATTCCTTGTCATGCGATCCTCATACTTGTTTTTTGTCGTACGATCCTCTTGCACATTCTTTGTCATACAATTCGTACGAACCTCTTCCACTTGACTTGTACCATTGTCTTGTTCTGGGCTTGTATGATGCCTCGTCGTACGACCATTGCCTTCTTGGTTTGTACAATGCTTTTTCGTACAATCAATTTGACTTGTATGATGGTCAATTGTACAACCCTCTTCCTGCGTTTGACCTGTACAACACCTATCATACAGTCCCTTTGCCGCTCCTGATCTATACGATGCCCTATCATACAGTTATCTTCATTTGTATGGCTCTTGCTTGGGTTTCCTTGAACTAAATCTGCTTCCAAATTTAGCGACCGAGTTCATCCTCTAACTCCATGAACTTGTTGGACTTGTGCTTGCCTTACGCAAACTTGTTCTCTTTCATTTCCTTGCCAATATCTTCCGCAGCCATGCATTCGCACCTCTTCCTCTATTCATCGGATGAATCTCTCTAACTTGGGGCAATCCTCTCCCAACTCTTTTTTGTTCGAGATCCATCCAATTCCTCAGTCATTGAGGACAACTTCTTTGGTTTGAAAAAGGTCCTCAAGGTGGTCCAAATGGTCCAACCTGAAGTTCACACCCAACTTGATTGTTTCTTGCCAGATCAATGAATGATCCTTGTGGCTCATTATGTTGATCTTGCAGCCTAGGGGTAGCAGGACTATTTCTTCCCCTCGAGCCACTGGGAGGGAGATCAATCAAACTCCTCCCTTGGCCAAGTTGCCTTAGGCCCCCGTGGAGACTTGGTTGCCTCTCCAAGATGCCTGAGCTACCTTCTTCTTGTTGTTCTTGCTATCTACTCGACTCTCCTCTATTATGGTTACTTGGGGACAATTTTCTCAACCTTCTCAATATTTTGTCTATAGACCACAATCTTCAAGTTTGTCTCCTTTCCTCCCAACGTCTTTGTGCTACAGATTGCGTTAGTACTTCTCTGTATTGCGTTGCGAAGTCAAAATCGATACTTGAATTGTTCCCCTCACATTCTCTTTCTAGGGTCCATCCAGGCGCTTCATCCATGCGTCTCTGTAGACTTTGAACTTCGCTCATTTGCCTTCTCAATTGCCTGTTTGCATCTAGGTATTGTTGTACCTCATGATGGATTTGCGGTTCCCAATATATTTGCAAGAGATCAAAACTACTACTTGAACTTCTACTTTGTATCTGAACCGGGGGGACACCATCACTACTTGAGTATGTCACCCAATTCCTTCCTATCTCTTCTAGTGATGTTGGAGCTTCCTCAATATCCCTCCACAATATCTCAACAACTTCATCACTAATTGGTTGATGTTGTGTTGGATCTTCAGGTTCCTGTTGGGGCCTCTCTTCTTGTCTTGCACCCTCTTTAGCTTCTCCTTGTTGTTCAAGTTCTACCTCTTGTTCTTGTCATCTGACAATTGCTTGTTTATCAATTCTTTGTATAGTATCATCCAACTCCTAGATGATTTGCTCTCTCATTATTGCGTTATTTCTACATAGGGTTTCATACTCTTCTTGTAGTTGTGTTTGTTCTCGCATCCTTTGCTATATGATCCCAATTTGAGCTAACAAGCTATATCTTGCCAACTCCTCATTCATAACTCCTTTCTTAGGAGTCGATATTTCCTATCATATATCTCAGTATTATCTGGGAACCGTACAAATACCCATATTTTTCTTCTTTCTCTAGGATGAGGTGCTAACTCTTGTTGTTCTATAACTGGTTGTGCTTCCTCCCCTTCTGCAAACAACCTTCTCATCCCATATCGTCTTCGTCCTCTTGACAATTTTGATTGCTCCAACTTGATTCTCCTTGTTCACGGAGCGCTTCTTAATGTCTTTTTCTCCTTTCCACTTCCTCAAAATATATAAACAAACATTGAGCTTTATAAGGCTTCAATTTTGACCCATTAAGAGTTTCAAGAGCCACTGTTCCATCCAATTTTTGCAATTTTACCGCACCACTTTCCATCATCTCTACTACTCATAAAGGACCAAGCCATAGTGTTTTCAACTTTCCTAGATTGATTTCTCTCTTGCAATTATACTTCAAGACCAAGTCACTCGGTTTCAATTCCAACTTCCTAAGGTGCTTGTCCTGCCACAACTTCCTTCTTCGTTGGGATACTTCTATAACCCATTGTGACAACTCTCTTTTCGTCCAATCGAATTAATGCCGCAAGCCTGTCCTCTAGGCTTTCCTAATCTCCTAGTCGGTTTTCTACTAGGCAAAGCGCACTACCTCCAGGTGGGCTGCATTACTTTTCAACAATTAGAAAAATTAGGACAAAAGGGCTAAGAAGGTAGTGGGCCACATTGGTAACTACCGAGGTGAATTAGTTTGGTCCAAGGCACACTTTCACCAAGCAAGGCACACTGCTTTTCGACACTTGGAAAAATTAGCATAAATGGGCTAAGAAGGTAGTGGGACCCACTGGTAACTAGCAGGGCACATCAGTTTGTAGCGGGGCGCACTGCTTAACACTTAGCCAATTTCCGCTGATTTCAGCTTTGTCTTTTGTTTTAGCTTGTGCAACGAATCTTTGTTCAAAGCATGATGGTAGTAGCAGGCTACTACAGTTCTGGTGGCTCACAAGGGGGTCAATCCCGATTGATAGAAGATCCCAAATTGTGCTTTATTCTTGAGCGTAGAGTCAAAATTTAGCCCATCTCAAAGCAAAACTACAAAATTGCAGGTCGTCTTTATTTAGCTCTAAGGTAATAGGTTCAAAAGGGTTTGCCAATCTGCATCACAAGGTGGGTACATAGCATTCAACATTTTGCCATGTAATGCCAACTCCTTGAATTGATCCTTTGAAAGACCTTCCATTAGATCTACTATGCTCTTTAATTTCCCCAATAGGTTTTCCAAATTAGTGATCTTCTTTGAGATGTCAAGCACACATCAATGGCCTTGTACTATTATCTTCAACTGATCAAGTTGACGTCATAAGTCTTGTTTCTCTTGTTTGAAATGTTGCCTCAATTGATCTTTCTTCTATGCCAACTGTCGTTTGAGCTCTACCCCTGGATTTTCCATTTCTTCCTTTGCAACTACCTGTCTTCTAAGATCATTGTTTTCTTGTTTAGTATTTCTAGCTCCTATTGTAATTGTGTTTCTTGATTTTGTTCTTCTTCAAACAACTACTTGAATGCTTACATACTATCTTGGGCCTACCTCCTCTATTTTCAGCTTCATGAGTTGCTTGCACATATTTGATAGTCCTGGCTTGTTGTAACTATTTTTGTTAATAGCATCATCTAGAAAAGGGTTGGCCCTTGACAAGTCTAGGATTGACATCTATGTAGTGCAATCAGTTGGAGCGGTTGTCAATTTACTTGGATCTGTTGGAAGTGCCTTGACAATCATAAATTTTTTCCATTTTTTGTCAGTTGGGATTGGCGGATCACAGGTGTAACAAATGTTGAAGCTCTTATGCTAGCAAGGCTTGGATCAATTTGATTTCTTGCCTCCTACACAATGCCTAATATTTGTCTATGTCCTTTGTAGGGACTTTCTATCATCCGATGAGGGAATGATCAAGGGTCAAGTGTTTCTTCATGATGTGGATTGCCTTGGACAATTTCAATTATTTTGGAGGGAAGAGTGTCATTGTACCTATAGTGACCAATAGTCCGACAAAGGTGGGGATACTAGTTTGAAGTGACGACATAGACAATGATGGGAACAGGGTGATGATGGGTGATGAGAGGGGTGGAGATGAGGACATATGGGATGACATGATGATGCTTGCAGTATGGGTGACCAAAGGAAGCATGTATGGTGATGGAATGGTGGCATCAATGATAGTGTGACAAATAAAGATGGGATGTTGTAAGTTGGTACTAGCAAATGGAATGGCCCTAAAACTAGAGCAAGCGAATTGTGCTTATTGGAGGTGAGATGGGTGCATCAAAGGACATGAAGGGGATTTGAGAAGCAGGAACAAAATAAATAAGAGGGGAAAAGAGAATAGTAATGGGAATAGAAGAAACAAGGTAGTGGAGGTGAAGTGGTCATGGAGCAGATGGTGGATGTAAATTTGTGCTTCTGGATCAGCGGCTTCCATTCTTGCTACTCTTTTCCTGTGGAGCGAACCTTCTTTTCTCTCGGAGCACTCCTCTTCAAGGTTATCCATCATTCCTCTATCTTCTTTTTATCCTTTTCCCTGAGTCGTTAAAGGTCTAACAACTTCATCCTCTTTATTTGGCACCATGGTATCCAGGAATGAGCCACATTCATCAACTCTTGTGTTGTCTGTTGTTTTTGTGACTTGTTGTCATTGTTTTCCTAGGCTTGTGCATCATTTTATCAATCTCATGAAAGGAACTACTGATTTTGGAGAGATCTTCAACCAATCTTGGAAAGAAAGGGACGAGAAGAAAAGGGAACCTGAGCATCTCTTCCAAGATTTTCACTTTTACGAGAATTTTGTTTTCTTTCTTTTTAAATTTATTTATTTTATAAAGTTAGATACTGGTTGTAAGAGAAATATGGGAAAAGCCAAACGGCCCCATAGGGATATTTGTTCAGTCAAACAAGGCAATTGTTTTTGGGCAAACAATCTAGAACGACCGAACAAGAAATATGTGGAAACAAATTGAAAGAAATAGGAAATCAAACATCCAAATAGGGATTTTCGTTTGATCAATTAGGACTCTCTTTATTTTTATTTTTTATTTTTTGTTTGCCAAGTTGAATGATGCATGCTAGGCTTAGGCCGAGCACACTGCCTCTGGTAGGCGCATTCCACACTTAGCAAAATTTTCCTTCCCTTCTTTTGCAAACTATGTACATTATGAATCACTTTATGTGGGTTCATTGGCGACTATCTCGTTCAGCAAGTTGATTATATTGACAAGCTCCAAAAAGTAGTTGCCTTTCCTTTTAATGTCGATGTTCCAACTCACAATCTTCCAACATGTAATGATCTGCCTTGTTTGAAATTTGTAGTTCTTGCAAGTGTTTTTGGTTTTTTGATATATTCTGATTTTTTTGTAGTTTTTTTCAAAATATGGAAAGAAAATTGCAAGTACAGAAAACTAAACAAACGGCCAACTTGAACAAATCATAACTTTCACAATACTAATCGAAATCACTTGAAATTCGGAAACTAGATAGTATTTATATTCATCTTCAAACCCTTTTAAGGAAATAATGAAAGAACAAAGTACCAGGCTACAATAAATTTCTGAAATCAGAACTCTGGGCTGCTGGTACAGGTGGTACAGATGGTACAATGCCTCACGTTTTTGTTTGCAACTTCCAATGTAAGGGTTTCTCCACCAAATGGATCTCATAGAGGGGTCACTCAGACCTGGGCGCCCTTATAAAATGCAAGAGTGGCACCAAAAAGCAAGAGAAATAAATACCAAAGCTCACGCTAGCATGGAGTATGTACGGCAGTCCTGGGAGAGAGGTACGGCCTCAGTAAATGCTTGTCAACTCTTCAAATCCTACCAACAATGGCTCCGTTCTGATCTTCAAACCCCCAAAACTGCATAACGTCCCACTATCACTCAAACCCTTGTGTCAATATGTATTGAAACCGCTGCAATAATGTGCTGGAATAGTTCGAACTTCACAAAATCAGGCACAACAACTATAACTCTCATAAAATACCACCAACTGTAGTCCCAATCCCTTCGAAACCTCTGAAATCTATCACCAATGCAATATCAACGCATCCTCTGAAGCAAGAATGCCCAAAACCATTCTGAGAGTATCTCTCAACTCCGAAAATGGTGTTCTTGAGGGTGGTTTTCGTCACCAACAAGCTTCAGAAACCCTGCAAGTGTTATTTGCAAGTGCTCTCCAGATTTCTCCCCAAAAACATATGCCAAAAAGATCCTCAAGAATGACCCCCAAACCTCTATTTATTCTTTCCTCCAAGCCAACGTTGAGTTTCTAGATGCTTCTATAGAGGAAATAAACATTAAATTCTCACCTTTTACTTTTAATCTTTAAATTTGCATCCTCCAAGGGATCGACCACCCTTTCTAGGCCCGTTAAACATTACTTTATGAAATTATCTTTCCATCAAGTGGTTATAAGACCACTTTATGCATATAATATTAAATTATAACATTAACTATGTAATATTAATTTAATATCACATAATTAAACTGTTCATATTAAAATTTTGGCCTTCCACCTGTCATCCCGACAAACTGAACATAGAAACGGATACCCTTTTTTCCGTAGATCAACATCCCACTCTCCGCTTCCATGAAACCCCATCTTCACCGACTTACTAAAAATAGTAAGTCCCTTCCAAAACCATCCAGAATGGCCTGGAAAGGAAACTCGAAACATCTGCACATACTGGAACATCATACTGACATCAACTGGGCTCCCAACCCACTGATTCCTGCCTACGGGAACCCTGGAGTAGGCAAGTTCACACTCTCCCTCGATACTGACTAGGATGGGGCCATTACAGTCCTCCCTCCCCAAGATTGCTTGTCCTCAAGCAATCGGAGTGCTGGATGTTGTAGAATCTGCTCGTCCTCCCAAGTAGCATCCTCAACCGGCAAATCCTTCCACTTAATCAAATACTCCCTAATCGTTCGTCTCCTGAGAGTACGCTCCCTGCTGTCAATTATAGCCTCTGGTATTAGAATCAGCTTACCCTCATCATCCAATGGTGGTAGTACTGTAGAAGGAGTAACATTATGTCCTAATGCCTTTTTAAGGCGTGACACATGGAACACATTGTGAACCCTGCTATCTGTCGGTAAGTCAAGCTCATAAGCCACTGCTCCCACTCTCCGAGTGATCCTGAATGGTCCATAAAATCTCGGCTTGAGCTTTTCAGCTCCACTTTTCTTGAGTGAAGACTGCCTGTAGGGCTGCAGTCTTAAGTAAACTAAGTCTCCCACCTCAAAACTGCGCTCTGTACGCTGCTGATCTGCATATAATTTCTGCTGATTTTGTGCCTGCTGGATGTTTTCCTTCAATGCCCTCAGTATATCCTGACTATCCTGCAACATCTCCTTTGCCTTAGGCACCCTGCAATCCTGAACCAACAAATCAACAAACCCGGAAGACTCATATCCGTAAAGAGCCATGAACGGTGACATCTTGATGGACATATGATAAGTGGTATTATAGCAATACTCACTTAGGTGCAACCAGCGGATCCAGGCTCTCTGCTGTCCTGCCACATAATTTCTGAGATAACCCTCCACCCATTTGTTCACTATCTCCGTCTGTCCATCCGTCTGTGGGTGGTAGCTGGTACTGGGAGTGAGCTCGGTCCCACTCAATCGAAATAGCTCCTGCCAAAAATGGCTCATGAATCTGCTATCTCTGTCACTGACTATGTTCCGTGGCAGCCCATGCAATCTGAAAACCTCACGGAAAAACAAATCAGCAACTTGTACAGCTGAGTAAGTAGCTGAGATGGCAAAGAAATGTGCGTATTTTGTCAATCTGTCAACCACCACATAGATGCAATCTTTCCCTTGCACCTTCGGCAACCCTGTGATGAAATCCATAGATATACTCTCCCATTTGCTCTCTGGTATAGGCAGGGGCTGCAATAAGCCAACTGGAAGTGTATGTTCATCTTTGTTCTGCTGGCAGGTAGTACACTCCCTAACATGTTTAAGGACTTCATCCTTAAGCCCTTTCCAAGTGAATCTCTCTCTCACCCGCTTGTAGGTCTTATAGAACCCTGGGTGACCAGCCAATGGTGAGTCATGAAATGCTCTCAATACAAGTATGCTTAAACTGAGAGTTGGGTACCAGAAATATCCTGTCCTTGTAGACGATCATCCCATTAACTATTGTATACCTGTCATCTCTCCTGGTACCATCAATAATACTGGAGGCCCAATCATCTTTTGCATACTCGGTTAGAATGTGCTCCTTCCAATCATCTGAAACAACTCCTACTGCACACAAATGGGGTCTCCTGGATAAAGCATCGGCAACAATATTCTTTTTGCCCTTAACATATACAATATCAAAATCGTAAGCCTGTAATTTGCTCACCCATTTCTGTTGCCGCTCATTTAGGTCCTTCTGATTCATGAAGTACCTCAAACTGTTGTGGTCGGTCTTAACAATGAATCTGCCTCCCACAAGATACTGTCTGAATTTGGCCAATGCATGCATTATGGCCAACATCTCCTTATCGTACACAGAATAAGATCTCTCTGCATCTCTTAACTTTCTGCTCTCAAATGCGATAGGATGCTTATCCTGCATCAAGACTGCTCCGATGCCCTCCCCTGAGGCATCACACTCTAGCTCAAACGGTCTAGTAAAATCGGGAATAGCAAGAACTGGACAAGTACACATCACCTGTTTGAATCTGTCAAAACATCCCTGTGCTGCATCTGTCCAACTGAAGGCTCCCTTTTTCGTCAAGTCAGTCAATGGTGCTGCTATCTGCGAAAAACCCTTGATGAACCTCCTGTAGAACCCACAAAGACCAAAGAAACCTTTCAATTGTGTAAGATTGGTAGGAGGTGGCCAATCCATGATTGCTTTAACCTTCTCTGGATCCATTTTAACTCCCTCTGCACTGATGATATGACCCAGATAGAGAAGCTCCGTCAATCCAAAATCACACTTGGATTCCTTGGCGTACAGTGACTCCTGCTCAAGGATACCAAGAACCACATCCAAATGTCGCAGATGGTCCTCCCATGTCCTGCTATAAACCAAGATGTCATCAAAGAATATTAACACAAATTTCCTGAGCTGCCCTCTGAACACCTGGTTCATGCATGACTGAAAAGTAGTTGGAGCGTTAGTCAAGCCAAAAGGCATCACTAGAAACTCGAAATGCCCATAGTGACATCTGAATGCTGTTTTTTCTATGTCACTCTCCCTCATGCGAATCTGGTGATAGCCTGACCTCAGGTCTATCTTGGAAAAATACCGTGCCCCATGCAATTCATCAATCAACTCGTCGATCCTGGGTATGGGGTATTTGTTTTTAATTGTCTTTTTATTTAGAGCCCGGTAATCCACACACATCCGCATTGTCCCATCTTTCTTTTTCACTAGGACCACTGAAGATGCAAAGGGACTTTTGCTAGGCCTGATGTGTCCCATCTCCAAAAGCTCCTTAATTGTTTTTTCAATTTCATCCTTGAACCTCTTAGGATGACGGTAGGGAGTGGTGATAACTGGTTTGGCTCCCTCCTCCAACTCTATCACATGCTCAAATCCCCTCTCAGGAGGTCTCCCAGGAGGTATGCTATCAAATACCTTGCTGTGTTTACTCATCAGTACCTGTATATCTGGATGATAAGTCTTCTCCTGAGGCTCAATTGTTGTAGGCATAATGAGGCATTTTGCTGCCCAATCAACTTGATCATGTCGAAATAACCTCTCCATCCTTTTAAGTGACACCACTCTAGGCCCACCATCAGATATACCTCGGAGTACTATTTTTTTGCCCCCTTTTTCGAACTTCATCTCCATACTGTTCAAGTTCATAGTAAACTCACCCAATGTGCTCATCCAGTGTATGCCAAGTATTGCATCGGTGCCCCCAATATTAACAACATAAAAATCATCCACCAAATCATACTCTCCCAACCTCATACATAACTTAGGTATTCTGCGAGTGCAAGAAAGTGTGTTACCATCTGCTACCATTACCTTAAAACCCTCAAACTCTTCTGTCTGCAATCCCCTCTTTGCAACAAGTCTCTCATCCACAAAATTATGTGTGGCACCCGTATCAATCAATGTGACAATACGCTGCCCATTCAACACTCCACGCACCTTGAATGATCCTGCTTTCTGAAAACTACATAGTTGGGCCAATGTTTCACTCTTTTCCTGGGATTTCTCACCTTCTTCTTCGCTGTCCGGACTGCTGCTACTAGAATCACTCTGCTGATCTGAACTCTCGGAACCTGATTCTTCAGCTGTAAGATACTCTAATTGCTTGGCCCTTGCCTTTTCTGAACATTTATGCGAAGGTGTCCAAGGTTCCTTGCATTTAAAACATAAATTCTTCTTCCTGAGCTCATTAGTACTATCACTGATCTCTCTTTTTGAGCTATCCCTTTGCTGTTCTGAACCTTTGTGAAAATGTTTTTTGTCCTTGAACTTTTTATAATCACCCTTGGAATGAAACTTACTCTTCGAAGTGGAAGACTCCATGTCTTTAGCCTTCCGTATGGCCTCCTGTAGGTTTGGTGGGTTAAGGGCTTTAATCCATCCCCTCAAAGGATCAGCTAAGCCATCCATGAAAAGTACTATCAACCTCCTTTCTGAAATATCAGTCACTAGCACTGAAAGCCTCTGGAAATCTGCAATGTAACTATCCACTGAACCCCACTGCTTAAGCTGTGCTAACTCCTTAAAATGGAGTTCCGGATCCTTCATATCAAACCTGTCAATGAGCCTCTCAATAAACTCTGTATATGACGTGATTTGACCATGGCCCATAGTGTGCATCCCGTGATACCACCATTCGTGTGCTAATCCATCTAGGTGTAAAGCTGAGAATTTGATAGCTTCCACCTCCGGCATTGGGTTAAGTTGGAAATAAGTATCCAACTTCTGGACCCATGCTCTCGCTGTACTCTTACCCGAGCCATCATAGTACGGAATGGAAAGTTTGCCAACTCTCCTCTGAAGCTCATGGTTATGTTGTCTTTGTCTCTGAGGTCTATTCTGTGCCCTCCAGTGAGCATAATCTCTAAAAGACCACTCTGTCCTGAACTCAATACTAGCATGCTCCCAGTCATGTAAAATCTGCTCCTGGAAATCCTGTTGAGATACCTCTGCCTCAGGCTGTGCCTCAACTCTGGGTGGTGGAAATGTGGGAATAAGGGGTCTACTACGCGCTGCCCTAGCTCTATAGTTTTGGTCTCCACCTTGGTTTACTGAACCATCACCATTCCCATTGTTCCGATGGTTGTGCCCATTTTGTCCATTATTATTTTGGTTGTTTCCATCGTTCATCATCTGCATCTGTTGTGTCATTAGAGCTAGAAGTTGAGCCATGTTCTGCTGGATATCACGCTGTCCCCTCTGTAATATGTTCATCATTTCTCTGTCGGTAGGCTCTCTTTCTCCTCTATTTTCCCTGTTATCTCTGTTATCACCCATATCCTCTTCCTCTTCGGATTCAGAGAGAACTGAATGGTGTTTTCTCCGCCTGTATGTAATATACTGCCTATCTTCTGGAGTCATAAACCACAGGATGGCAGGAAGAGCTGCGCTCTGATACCACTGTAATGATCTGCCTTGTTTGAAATTTGTAGTTCTTGCAAGTGTTTTTGGTTTTTTGATATATTCTGATTTTTTTGTAGTTTTTTCAAAATATGGAAAGAAAATTGCAAGTACAGAAAACTAAACAAATGGCCAACTTGAACAAATCATAACTTTCACAATACTAATCGAAATCACTTGAAATTCGGAAACTAGATAGTATTTATATTCATCTTCAAACCCTTTTAAGGAAATAATGAAAGAACAAAGTACCAGGCTACAATAAATTTCTGAAATCAGAACTCTGGGCTGCTGGTACAGGTGGTACAGATGGTACAATGCCTCACGTTTTTGTTTGCAACTTCCAATGTAAGGGTTTCTCCACCAAATGGATCTCATAGAGGGGTCACTCAGACCTGGGCGCCCTTATAAAATGCAAGAGTGGCACCAAAAAGCAAGAGAAATAAATACCAAAGCTCACGCTAGCATGGAGTATGTACGGCAGTCCTGGGAGAGAGGTACGGCCTCAGTAAATGCTTGTCAACTCTTCAAATCCTACCAACAATGGCTCCGTTCTGATCTTCAAACCCCCAAAACTGCATAACGTCCCACTATCACTCAAACCCTTGTGTCAATATGTATTGAAACCGCTGCAATAATGTGCTGGAATAGTTCGAACTTCACAAAATCAGGCACAACAACTATAACTCTCATAAAATACCACCAACAGTAGTCCCAATCCCTTCGAAACCTCTGAAATCTATCACCAATGCAATATCAACGCATCCTCTAAAGCAAGAATGCCCAAAACCATTCTGAGAGTATCTCTCAACTCCGAAAATGGTGTTCTTGAGGGTGGTTTTCGTCACCAACAAGCTTCAAAAACGCCGCAAGTGCTATTTGCAAGTGCTCTCCAGATTTCTCCCCAAAAACATATGCCAAAAAGATCCTCAAGAATGACCCCCAAACCTCTATTTATTCTTTCCTCCAAGCCAACGTTGAGTTTCTAGATGCTTCTATAGAGGAAATAAACATTAAATTCTCACCTTTTACTTTTAATCTTTAAATTTGCATCCTCCAAGGGATCGACCACCCTTTCTAGGCCCGTTAAACATTACTTTATGAAATTATCTTTCCATCAAGTGGTTATAAGACCACTTTATGCATATAATATTAAATTATAACATTAACTATGTAATATTAATTTAATATCACATAATTAAACTGTTCATATTAAAATTTTGGCCTTCCACCTGTCATCCCGACAAACTGAACATAGAAACGGATACCCTTTTTTCCGTAGATCAACATCCCACCGTCCGCTTCCATGAAACCCCATCTTCACCGACTTACTAAAAATAGTAAGTCCCTTCCAAAACTGTCCAGAATGGCCTGGAAAGGAAACTCGAAACATCTGCACATACTGGAACATCATACTGACATCAACTGGGCTCCCAACCCACTGATTCCTGCCTACGGGAACCCTGGAGTAGGCAAGTTCACACTCTCCCTCGATACTGACTAGGATGGGGCCATTACACAACACCTGTGAAAACATAGTAATTAGGATGGCATTAATGGTGTACTACCAATAAATCTTCCCCAACTTAGAACTTCGTGGATTTACTCGAGTGAACAATATACCCCCTCATCTGAGGATTGTGCACGTCTATAAGCAAATGCCAAAATTGTAGAATCGAAGACAACCTTTGCCTCTTTGATTCCTCCTTGATCTAAGACTTGATACCATACATTTAGAGCAGAATATTCCCTTTTGGTCCTAAATTGATTGGAAATGAGGGTGGATACATGAACTTTTCTGATTATGACCACTTCCTTTTCTCCCAACTCATCCCACAATGGACATTGGTATCGATAACTAGTTTGTGCCTTTGTTCCCATGCGACCGAATGACATATCATTACTTAGTGGATTTGTCTTGACATTGTTCTTCGAAAAATCTCTATCATCTTTCATGGCATCAAACTATTGGGATGCGGGCCCTATCTCAACTTTACTCCACAAAATCATAGGAAACCGCATCATTCTTAGAATAATGACCTCTCTATTGTTTAGTGTGGTTACTTCATCTAAACTCCTTTGAACACCTTCGGGGCTTGCAGGTGGATCCATACCAATTGGTTGAACGATGTCTACTAAAATTCTTCTTCAGGGAGGTAGAATCCCTCCAAAAGGGTTCCTTCTGTCATAAATTCTTCAAAACTTTTAAATTCATTTTCCTCTAAAATCAAACCGAATGTTTTGTATTCTGGATGAAAATTTGCTTCCATTGTTCCATAGGATCTTCTTCTAGTGGAAACATGAATGCCTCGGATTTTGCTTTAACCTTTGAATCTTCATCTTCTAAATCTTCACCTTCCACTTCAAGTTCTCTTTCTAGTTTAAAAGGTATTCCATGAATTTTGTGGTCTTCTTACGGAATTCCTTCTTCGAAGAAGTGAAACACCTCCACAAATGGGAGCTTATCTGACAACTCTTCCAGCCTTGCTAGCTTTCCTTCCTCCCATATTGTTCCTGTAGAGTCCAATACAATGGTCTCCCATTTTGGTTGCAAACTCATCTCCATCTCCATCACCTCTATAGGTCCCCTTCCTCTTTCCAAGAGGACAAATACCTCACTCCTCTATGACCTCTGACCCTTCATCTTAAAATCTTCGTTTACTATCTGAGATTTTATCATTGGTTGATAGGGGCATGACCCTTGATGATCAGATAGGGGATCTTTTGGAGGAATTATCAACCCATCAAAATGATTAGTGTACATGACAACACCTTGGGAATTTGATCAGTTTCTGCCCATTGACGATGTTTCAGGCATCACACAAACTTGCATCATATCAACCAAAGATACAATCACTTGATTCATCGCTGGTTGGTTCATCATGGGTTGATCAGCCATTCGTTGAATGACTACAATGGGTTGATTCACCATATAGTTTTGTGCTTGATCAATCATCTAAAAATCTCCTTGTTGAGGCACCGACTAATTCCCCTCATCGAATTCATACTCGTGTATAGACTGATTGAAGGATTGAAACCATGTCTTCAATTCTTCTAGTTGCATTTGGGTGACTTATTGGTTCTAAGGAACCTATCGATACCGTGGAGCTTGGGGAACTATAGATATAGGGGCAAGTGCTAATTTTGCATGAAACATTGCCCTTGCGGAATACGTTGTTAATAGTTTTAGAGTGGTTGAGACACTTGTTCGTATTGTATTGGTTGGCCATGTTGATTATGCCCATCTAATGCAACCAATGGCACCTGAGAATGAAAGTAGACACAAATGAAACAAGCTACACCACTAGAATTATGAACACCACCTGACCTCTGTGTCTCAGGCAAACACAAATGAGACAAGCCACACCACTAGCTATGAACAACACCTGATCTTTGTGTCTTATTCCTGAAAGTAGTGACCCATTGGTAACTACTAATAGGTGGAAGGGCCCATTGACGGCTCTCATGGGTCTCAAGGGAGAAAACCAAGATCTTGTTAAGATACAGGGGTCTTAGTGAGAAAACCAAGATCTTGTTAAGATATAACATCCTAGAAGGTACCTAGAGAAGACCATATTGCCCATTTATAGCTCAAGCAAGCTATAGGCAGGCTATTGTTACGTACAAAGATCCAGGAGCACATCATTTGGCAAACCAAGGATGAGACTCCCACTTCTTTTCTTTCCTAGCAGTTATTACCTATGCATGAGCCTTTTGGAACTCTTCCATTTGAATCCTATGAGATCCTCATTCAAACACATTTTAGTGGGGACAATGAATAGCTTCTTCTTGGATCCTAAAGCCATCATACATCCTTCAGTTGAAAACAACAAATGAGAAGAGTGTTGTCTGGAGATGCCAAATCCCTATCAATGGTAATATCTTTGAGTTTGAAGGTGTGTGCAAGAAGTCACATGTCCTGTCTTCAAAGGATCAATGATTGTTGCAAAAACTCAAACCTAAAGGTTGAGTTCTTTGGTGCAGTGTGCCGTTTCTTTATCAAATTTTAGTTACAATATTAACTCCACAATCAGGGGAGTCTTCTTGCCCTTCAGCACCTGAACCCATGTATTATGTTCCTCAACTTGCTTTTTGGGGGATTGCTGATGAGCTGTTATGAACCTAATTATCTTCCACTTTTAGTATTAACGATAGCAATAAGTGGCATTGACCGTAAGAGTAAAGTCACTTGTGACATGCAATAGCCACCAAACTTTAGCTGATGACATACGAAGGGCCTTACAAATTGCATAGTTTGGTTACCATATAGCCTTAGACTTGAGTAAAGGCGCAATGCATGCTAATTCCCAATAGATGCTTGCTCAGTTCTGTGTCTGCCATCCAAAAATTATTGTTAGTATTCCTTTTCTGTAGAATAACTAGCACAGAACAAAGCGAACAGGAAAGCAAGGGATAAATTAAAAACATGCATGGAATTTTTATTTATTTTTTATTCTTTTAAACACCAAGAGGATCTAATATTGAACAAGATAAAATTTATGTAAGAATATAAGTATTAAAAAATGAATACTAAATTATAGCATGCTAGATAATTATGCCAGCTTCCAACAAAATGTGTAGGTATCCTCACGTTGTAAGTATTTAGTCCAAACCCATTCAAGCAATCAAGAAATAAAAACAAAGATGGAAACATAAAATGACAAGGTAATCGAGTTAAGTTGAAGCAGAGCAATTGTGAAAATATATTGATTGCAAACACAAAGATGTTATATATGACAACAAATGTTTCCAAAACCGGTACAATAATGATCTGATCTTCATCGTGCACCTCAAAATGGGGGCAGAAAAAAGAATGACATAAATCATACATACAAAGATGTCATTTAAGTTATAGAATGGATATGGCACATGTTGCTAACTCTATTTGCCAAACCGAAACATTATCCACTTATTTATTAACAAAATAACCCATATGAAGGTTATTTGGTCTATAGGAAGATTTCATTAGAAATAAGATACCTTGCTTTCCATGTAGCAACTTTGAACCGTCCCTTGAGCATGTAATCGTACTTATTCCAGATTTCCAACATTTAAGTACAGAAGCCATATGGAATTATGAAGGAACACAAAGTGCTGGCAGTCTCTTCTTGGAAAAAAGCAAAGCTGCATCTACCCTACAATCAAATACCTACAAAGAAGCATAGATGTAAGAAATGATTTGCATGGTGGATAATTACTGTTTCACTTGAAAAATATTTCCAGTAAAACATGAAAAGGAAAAATGAACTTCCAAACATGAAACTAAAACAATCATATCCTCAGTGCATGTATATAAACAAGATACCATATGCAAAGCCAATAAGATTTATTTTTTCATCAACACACTTGTTCTAATATGGATATATTCCAATTGATAATATGAAAAATATTGGAAAGTGTTCTAAGATGTTTAGGATATGCTTCATTGCAACTTTATTTGGATCTTATTGAAATACAAATTACATATCTTAATAAACGTTGCTCCAAATAGATTCTAGCAGAAAACTACCAATATATTTTAGCAGAATCTATCTATTTATCTATGTTTTGGGACACAGGGATGCAGATGAAACATCCCCATTTTTGGGGACTTGGGGGCAGCTGTCCACAAACCATCCCAGGCCATCCCCAGGATGATTGGGCATCCACATCATTTGGAGATATAATTTTAAAAATAAAATTAAGAAAAATAAATAGAACATGAAGAACCACCCCCCCTCCCCCCCCTTTGCCCAATCTATCCAGCTTATTTCAATCACATTAAAGAAGAAATTCACCATAATAATGTTGATACAATCCTGCCAGAGGAGTCATAAATGCATGTACGAGTCTGTCAAACAAGTATAATGCATGTACAAGTCTTCCAAAAGATATAAATGCATATATAGGTATGCAAAAAGGAATTAAATGCATTTAACAGGCCTTTTAAGGAAGCACAAACACATTTAACAGGCCTGCAATATCACAGAACATGTCTACAATGCCCATAACAGGATTGTCAAGTTTGTAACAGATTTAAATATGACTCATAATAATCTTCCATTTGTTGTTTTGCAAGTAGCCTAACTAATTTCAGACATGCCATTTGATTACAATCCCATTGATTCTATAATATACTTCATCTCTATTGCCTCATAAGCGTAGGTGACCTATAGTTTGTTAGGGCAGTTTAACATGCTTTCACATTGAATCCATGTAAAGTCCAACACAACCTTACTCCAAATACCAATAATAGAGTGCACACAGCCATTTGCATTTACATAATCAAAGGAGATAGTTCATCAAGTCTTTCATTCAAGCAATACCAAACAAGCTCACTTTTCACATGCCCTTGCAAAAACGCAGAGAACTTGGTTTCACTTTCATTTTGTTTATGTAGTTGGAACTTGAACTATAGTTGAATTGAGAATCCTAATTGCCTATTGTTTTCAAATTTTATTGTTACGTGAACGATGATCATGGACATTTGATGGATATTTGATGTTCATTGTTTTCTATGCTTTTACATTATTCCTAATTCCTAAATTCCTATGCTTTTACATTATGTTATGTTACATATTTATAGTTTCTGCTTAAAAAATCCAATTGGCTTAAATATATTGTTTATATATTTATCCATACATATTTAAATAAGTCATCCCCCAGTTGTCCCAGATACTAGGGCCAAAACCCCTCCTTCCCACCATTCTATGACGTCGCTGTCCCCAAAACTACAGGGAACATAGCTATTTACATGTCCCAAGTCCTAGGAGATGAAGTGCTGTTTTGGCATTTAAGCCCCATCTTTTATACTATAAAAGTCTTAGGATGTGCATTTAATTTTCTGAAAATAGAATGTATTCTGACCAGTATAACCGGGTTCTCGCACCCACTTGGCTGGGTTCGCGAACCCGCACCTGCACCCGCACCGGGTTCGTGGGTTCACGATCGGGTACGGCTGGGCCGAACCCTGTCAGTCAAGGTTCAGCTTTGACCGAACCCTATCAGTCAGGGTTCAGCGAAGCCGAATCCTGTGGTCAGTCAAGATTCACCCAGCCGAACCCAACCCAGTTTGGGCATTAACATAGGAAAAAAAAGTTTTTTTTTCTTTTTATTATTATTTTTAAGGTGGGCCCAACCACACCCAGCCCATACGGGCTAAAAAAAATTATTAAAAAAAATTAGAAAACATTTTAATTTTTTAAAAAGTTTATCCTAGGTTTTGCCTACTTAGGAGAATGGTAAGCTTCCTTTGGCTTAGAAGTCATGTAGAGATAATGATGATTCATGCTTAATATTTAACTAATGATGATATAAATGACAACATGTTTTATTAGAATAATGCAACTTGCCCATTGAAATTTATTTTCTAGCATTTATTTTATGCTAGTATGATGACTTTTGGGGTGTTTTTTGTTTATTGATAATGGGGTTTTGAAAGGGTCCCCGAACCTTTTACAAATGGGTCAGGGAGAGTATCTCCATAGGGAGAAGATCTCCACAAAGAGAACATAGAATAGGAGATGATCCTAGCAGGACAATCTCTAAACCATTCAAATTTGAAAAGCGGGATCATCCCACACTGCACAAAATAGAAAACCCGGCTTGTGGGAGCCTAGGATGAACGATCAAGTTGCTGCATTGAGGCGTTCTTATGTACCTTCCTTTCCAAATGATGTGCTTCTAGTTTTAATTAATTCTTGTAATCACAATATTACAGTTTCCTTTAAGTATTTACATTTCCACCACATTCCTGTTATGTATTTGTATATGTTACCATTTCGACTGCTAATGTATTTTGCTTGTCTAAGAAGCTTGCTTTGAGCTGCAATATATATGTTGTTTGGTGATCATTGTTGCACCAGCATTAAGTGGCCTTGATGAGAAAGCATACTTTCCTTTAAGAATGTTGCACTGACACTATAAGAGCCACATTTTAATGGTCAGCAAGATTTGGTAGCCATACACACTTTTAACCATTCCTTCCATAGACCCGTTGCCAAGCCCCGTATCACCTTCTAAAGAAATCAATGTAGATGTATTGACATACTTTGATAATTGTGGCCATAAAGGTCATGCAATCTGATCCAAAGACATACAAAGACAGATTCAAGACAACGGCCAAGCTCATGGGCTATCTTGAATAGGTGTGCATTTATGTCCCCAATCGCAACTAGTGCTCTGCACATGAATTATCTGAGATGCAAAACATAATTAAACAGCTACCAAAAAAGCCAAAACAAACCTATTGTGGGATACCCCTGCCTCCTTGGGTCTTACCCGAAAGTGGCATCCCTTTTGGGATGTTTTCCACAAATAAAACAAAAAAACAAAAACAAACCTATTGTCAAAACTACAATATGGAGGTTTGACAGACTGGCCATGACTGCTCATTTAGCCAAACTACAATATGGAAATTTTTCTGACTTATAAAAGCCTAGTGATCACAATTTTTTTCTTTGCTGGGTTGCACGGACTCAGACCATTCAACATATCTGACGTCGCACGCTATTACTAGCCTAGTCTACCCCAAGCAAACAGAGGATGGATTTCAGCATCTTTAGGAAGTAGTATCTGAACTGAATAACAAACAATACAAAAGTCCTATCAAACATGAACATTTTAAACAAGAAACCATTATATATCAGCATTGAGTGGAAAGAAAAATTTGTTGAGTTCAAATGGTGAAGGGAAAAAACGGCTCCTCCTATGGTTGAATATGCTCAAGCAAAGTTTGAAGAGGAAAGAGAGAAGCGAGTTCTGGAATTTGATCTCTGAGTTTGAGGTCTCCCTAAACCTAACATATCCTCCCCAAGCAAGTCAGTTAAAATCTTTGAAGCTCAATGTAACACCTACCATTTAAAATGACATTGTGATTATATGTGCCAAACTTACTTCTGCCCACCTATGGATAGTCAACCAGACTCTGAATGGAGCCAAAAATTCAGCTTGCAGTAGTATATCTGTGATTGTGGTTCTCTAAATATTCTTTGAGAATTAGTCAAGCACTTTCCTGCAACAAACAACAAGCATCATTCTTGTCTCTAAGGTTTTGCCACATCTTACAACTCTACCAATCTCCCACAAGCATTCTTGAGTCTTCTTCACTTTCTTGTTCTCGCTTCCAATGTCTCCTTTCCCACATAGCTAAATATTAAGGGTCTCATGGCGTACCAACACCCTTATACTGTTCTATACCATATCTTTCCCATTTGCTATCATTAGTGACGTCTCCCACATGTGAAATCACCCAATCTTATCCCACTATAAGAAATAACTTCTTTCCGTAACCCTATTCCTATATATTTTTCTACAACATCCTTCATCTTTCATTTTGCATTTTATGCCTCTATAAAACCTTTCAATTTTAGACAACAGTTGTTTATGGCATTGTACTTCGCACTTAATCTACCATTCTAGATGTAATTCACTCTGTTATGACCAAAGTTTTTGTTGTTGCTTAAAGCTCTTAGGTATTCAACAGTATTCATATAGTCACAAAAGATAAAGGCATCATTCATTGAATGCTTGATGAATGTTAAGACTGTTTGTCATTTGAATTGAATCTGAACCTGTTATTCATGTTCAAGAAGCCTATTTCCCAACCTTCTGATATGTTATGATTTTGTGCATGAACCAGTCTTTCATAACAAGTGCACTTGTATGACAATGCTAAGTGCATAATTGCCTTCACCTTGAATGGACCTTCAACCATTCCCCTATTCGCACATTGTAGGTCATCACTTCAAACTGTAATAACCCACCCCTGTTTGTTGTTTTGCCTTTCTGCTTTTTCTTTTTTTTTGCTGCTTTTTTCTGTTTTATGATTTTTTTGTGTTTTTTGCTTGCAAGAAATGAGAATGCAGAAAATGAAATGAAACGAACATAAACTAAAGGTTGAACTGAAATGAAATATCATATATTATTAACAAGAGGGATTCAGAGGTACATGGAATGGTCATATAGACCAAAGATGCAGATAATAATGCCAACCCAGATGCTGAAATCCCCTCCGAAGCCAAACCCAGAAAATTCAAACCCTAGCGCCACTGCTGAAAATGCAACCCCAAACTGTACGGCCCCCTTGGAATGGTATGGCCAGCATAGAAAAATGTGCACACCTCCAAAAATGCTCGAAATCACCACAAAGGGTCACCCAGGCATGCCATCTCCAACGCCAAAATACCTAGAATGATTTGATGTCTTCGTTGAGAGCTGTGAGCAAAAAGGTAGGGCTGGAAACCCTAGTGTGGTACGGCCAATACTGCAGAAATCTGCTGCAAATGAAAACAAAATGATCTGCAAATAATCTCCACTGATTTCTCCTTGAATAATCTCCAAAAATATTGCCAAAAGATCTGCAATAATCTCCAAACGACTCTCCGTTGAAGCACAATTGCAACCTCTGTATGAAGCTGCCTCCGAATCACCCAGGAGTGATCTCTCACACTCGAAGATGATGTTCTCTGAGAGGGATTTCATCCTCACAAAGCTTGAAACCCTTGCACAGGCCAAAGTCTCCAGTTTCATGAAATGAGCAAACAAGAATGACAAGGAAATGAAGAAATTTCACTTTTTATATCTCCTCCAGAAGGCTACGCCCCTCTTGGGCAAATAAACTTAATTTTAATTTAATTTCATTTCATCCCCTTATGTCTCCCAAATGGGGCGCCCAATTTTAAGTTATAACATTAGACACTTTTTAAATTTAATCCTTATGTCCCCTTTTGGCCCCATTCACAAAATACATTAGGAAATATAAAGTTAAATCTTTAATTTAACTTTAAGTTATTTCAACGACAAAATATTTAATATTTTGGTCCATGCCGCTCGAAACCACCAATCGAGGGTGGAAACGGATACCCAATTGGAAAACGCATCAAACCCATCTCTCCATTTCGTAGGACCCACCATGAACTGACTTACTAAAAATAGTAAGTGAAGCCCAAAACACCCCAAACCACTCCAAAAACTGGCAACCGGCAACAAGCAACACGTCCAAGCATCGAACTCATCCCCAAAAGGCTCCCACACACAACCATTAGCCTACGGGAACCCGAGAGTAGGCTAACCCAAGCAACAACTGCTAACTGATTAGAGAGGGGACATTACAGTCCACCCTCCCCAAAATTGCTTGTCCCCAAGCAATACCCAGTCAATCTCAAACCATCTGTCTGATCCTGGCTGCAATCCCATGTGATCCCAGGGTCCCATATCAATCTCTGCGAAGGCCCACCATACTGACACTGCACTACTCTGATTACAATAGAGCTACCAACATGTCGAAATGGCACACGTCTCAACTGCAAAACCATGATGAAATCTCTCTCAAGTCTAGAACTGAAGTACCTATCAAAGCTGAAATGAAGTATCTCTAGCAAGGTCATCTCAGAGAAATCATCATCATAAATCCCACTGTCTATCACCACCATGGGTAAGAAGGA
Source organism: Wollemia nobilis (assembly GCA_028583015.1). Taxonomy (NCBI): domain Eukaryota; kingdom Viridiplantae; phylum Streptophyta; class Pinopsida; order Araucariales; family Araucariaceae; genus Wollemia; species Wollemia nobilis. The sequence goes on from JAQPPZ010016890.1 coordinate 12,253,288, forward strand.
AGACAACCTGCTCAACAAGAAATTGTAGTTTCCCTCACTCATCGTGAGGTCCCCAATCTGAAATAGAAAAAACTCTGTCAAGAGGTAGTCATTAGAAACAATAGCCATATCAACTCTGGAAATGCCTCCATAATCAAGAACTAATAACCACCCATCAACACTCAACCTCCTGGTGAAAATTGGGTGACCCCAAGCACAACAATCAACTGCAGTCAACAAAGCATCCTCTGAAAGAATAAATACCAGCATCACGAATCGACTGCAGTAATCACCACTCAACCATGTGGGAAATAGAATTAACTGCACAACACCTAACGGATTCCCCACAACCCGCTGCCCATAAGCCAACAAGGGATCAAAATCTATCTGCTCATAGCCTGACATCACTATATTCAGCACCAGAATGTAAGGGCAGCAACTAACATCTCGGAATACTCTTGTATGCACTAGAGATGTGTGTGTGGAAAAAACTAAAAAGTTCTCTCCGAAAGTCAGATTACCTCTACCAACCAATTCCAACGACCAAGTACTGTGCTGCTGAGTACCTGTCAAGGTAATCTCCTAAAAAAACTCTGTAAGATGGGTACTCCAAATCTGCAAAGGCTCAAGAATCTCATCAGGAAACTGCTCACTGAAGACTCTAATCCCTGGTACCCCAAGAAGAAACTCAAGAGTGTCCAGGCCACCACCATCACTCACTGAACTCCAAACATCGGCATCAAAACTATTATTGCCAATTAATCTGCTATCTCTATCATACATGCCAGAAGCATAATCATAATTTGGTGCATGAACACCCAACCAAATCTGAAATAGGTAAGCTAACCCAGTCAGCCTCCCAATCTGACGTCCAAAAACCATCCTAAAAAAAGGCTGGATGGACTGAAAACATAGAGATGCGCAGCTGTCCAAGTCAAATATAGGACTAGCAATCATCCCAACAGTAGAACCATCACTGCCACAATCAATATCTCTAATCAAAAGGGGTGTTCTGATCACATCCTCAGGTAAAATGCACCTCTCAAAAGTCACCAACTCAGATATGCACCAAAATTTACTCAAAATCTCCCTCCAGTCTGCTTGTATGAGTACAAATGGACACGTAAGAAGGCTGCAAAAAGAGATAACAACAGCCCCATTGTCACCTCTCCCAACTGGAATCTCACGTGGTATGCCTCTACCATCATCAAGCAGCCAATGTATACGATCCTGGGTAAAGTAACTCATCTCAAGGGTGGCTCCCACACATGGAGGCCTACCCATCTCAATATCAAAACAACTCTCCTCTCCTTGTGGTGTACACACAAGGTCTATCATCAAATCCACCTCTAGATCAAATATCTCGCTAGAGTCATCCAAATGAGCCTCATCATCCAACTCAAACAATGGGTTATCTATCAGCTGAAAACTATCATAATCCTTATGCTTCACCTGAAGATCCTACTGATCCATAAGTTTGATAGAAAAACCTCTTGCCTTTCCATCTGACATACCTCGCAGAACTATCCGCTCCCCAGCTGAATCAAATCTCATCTCCATAGTGTGTAGGTTCATGTAGAATTCTCCAAGGGTACGCATCCACTGCATACCAAGCACTGCATCAATATCTCCAATACTCACCACATAAAAATCATCTCTCAACTCATAATCCCTAAGCTGAATGCGTAAGTTAGGGATCTTCCGTGTGCATGTGATGGTAAATCCATCGGCAACCATTACTCTGAACCCCTGAAACTTTTCTGTCATGATTCCCTTCTTTGCCACCAAACCCTCATCTATGAAATTGTGTGTGGCACCTGTATCAATGAGAGTAATGATTCGCTGCCCATTAATGACTCCCCGAACCTTGAAGGATCCAATCTTCTGAAATCTAGAAAGTCGGGCTAATGATCCTTCAAGCTTTGGCTCCTGTTCTTCTTCTCTTTTGAACTTTCCTCATCACTACCCTCAGAGTTAGCTTGCTGATCTAAATTTTCTGATTCTGTTTCATCAGCTATAAAGTACTCCATCTGCTTTTCTTGAGCCTTAACTGAGCACTTATGGGATAGGTCCCATGGTTCCCTGTAGTGGAAACACAACTTCTTCCTCCTAAGCTCATTAAGCTGGTCATTATCCAACTTGTTTGGAAAATTCCTCTACTGCGTGGAACCCTTCTAGAAATGTTTCTTATCCTTATATTTTCTGTCCGAAAATGATTGAAAGGATGTTTTATGCTTTGGAACAACAAACTCCATGTTACGTGCCTTCTTCATAGCATCCTGTAATGAAGGGGGATCAAATGCTTTGACCCAACCTCGAAGTGGCTCCATCAGTCCCTCATTAAAGAGGACCACAAGTCTCCTATCAATGATGCTAGGAACCATAACTGAGAGTCTCTAAAATTCTGCAATGTATGACTCCACAGATCCAATTTGCTTCAACTGGGCCAACTCTCTAAAGTGCAGCTCCGGATCCTTCCTGTCAAATATCTCAATGAGTTTGTTGGTAAACTCATCATATGTAGTGATTAACCCATGTCCCAAGGTAATAAGACCATGGTACCACCACTCATGAGCAACTCCATCCAGATGTAAAGTAGCGAATTTGATTGCCTCATCCTCGGACATTGGCCTAAGAGCCAAATAATTATCGAGCTTTTGCACCCAAGCTCTAGTTGTGCTCTTGTCACTACCATCAAAATGAGGTAAGGTAACCTTACCCAAGGCCTGCTAAAAATCTCTCTGCACAAGAGGTCTCCTCTGCTCAACTCTACCACTACCACCCATGTAATCAGCTCTCTTCTGGTTCATAAATTCATTCAAGGATAAATTAGCACGTAGGTCTGCAGGAAGTGTTGAATACTCAGCCCACACTTCGTTCATATTGTTAGTTACTGGGGTATGTTCTTCCTGTTGTGTTCTTGCCTCCTCTCGGGGTGTAAAGGTAGGTTGCATGGGTCTAAGGACCGATCCTGCTGCTACTATGTTACTATGTCTATTATTGTTCTGGTGATGGGAGGAACTCGCCTCACCATTTTGTGCAGGAATGACTGGGGGAGTGAACTGGTTAATCTTCCCCAACATTTGTGACATCATCTCAAACATACCTTCAAACTTCCTTTGAATGGCATCATCGGGATCTTTTGGATCAACACGCCCTTTATCCCTATCCGCCATTTCTCCAAATAACTCTTCACTACCACTGGACCCCTTAGAATGTATTCCAAGGACGTTAGAAACTGTTTCGCCCTCTGGGGCTGCTGGAGGTTGCCAACGTTTCCTCTGTCCCCTTTCGTAATACCTCCTTTCTCTTTCACTCATGTGCAACAAAACCTAGTTTAATCCACAGGATGGCAGGAAAACTCGCTCTGATACCACTGTAATAACCCACCCCTGTTTGTTGTTTTGCTTTTTTGCTTTTCTTTATTTTTTGTTGCTTTTTTTGTTTTATGATTTTTTTGTGTTTTTGCTTGCAAGAAATGAGAATGCAGAAAATGAAATGAAATGAACATAAACTAAAGGTTGAACTGAAATGAAATATCATATATTATTAACAAGAGGGATTCAGAGGTACATGGAATGGTCATATAGACCGAAGATGCAGATAATAATGCCAACCCAGATGCTGAAATCCCCTCCGAAGCCAAACCTAAAAAATTCAAACCCTAGCGCCACTACTGAAAATGCAACCCCAAACTATATGGCCCCATTGGAATGGTATGGCCAACATAGAAAAATGTGCACACCTCCAAAAATGCTTGAAATCACCACAAAGGGTCACCCAAGCATGCCATCTCCAATGCCAAAATACCCAAAATGATTTGATGTCTTCGTTGAGAGTTGTGAGCAAAAAGGTAGGGCTGGAAACCCTAGTGTGGTACGGCCAATACTGCAGAAATCTGCTGCAAATGAAAACAAATGATCTGCCAATAATCTCCACTGATTTCTCCTTGAATAATCTCCAAAAATATTGCCAAAAGATCTGCAATAATCTCCAAACGACTCTCCGCTGAAGCACAATTGCAACCTCTGTATGAAGCTGCCTCCGAATCACCCAGGAGTGATCTCTCACACTCGAAGATGATGTTCTCTGAGAGGGATTTCATCCTCACAAAGCTTGAAACCCTTGCACAGGCCAAAGTCTCCAGTTTCATGAAATGAGCAAACAAGAATGAGCATGAAATGAAGAAATTTCACTTTTTATATCTCCTCCAGAAGGCTACGCCCCTCTTGGGCAAATAAACTTAATTTTAATTTAATTTTATTTCATCCCCTTATGTCTCCCAAATGGGGCGCCCAATTTTAAGTTATAACATTAGACACTTTTTAAATTTAATCCTTATGTCCCCTTTTGGCCCCATTCACAAAATACATTAGGAAATATAAAGTTAAATCTTTAATTTAACTTTAAGTTATTTCAACGATAAAATATTTAATATTTTGGTCCATGCCACTCGAAACCACCAACCGAGGGTGGAAACGAATACCCAATTGGAAAATGCATCAAACCCATCTCTCCATTTCGTAGGACCCACCATGAACTGACTTACTAAAAATAGTAAGTGAAGCCCAAAACACCCCAAACCACTCCAGAAACTGGCAACCGTCAACAAGCAACACGTCCAAGCATCGAACTCATCCCCAAAAGGCTCCCACACACAACCATTAGCCTACGGGAACCCGAGAGTAGGCTAACCCAAGCAACAACTGCTAACTGATTAGAGAGGGGACATTACACAAACCCTTTTGGAGGCATCCCCAACTTTGGGTTCTGCTTGTTCAACAAACCTACAAGGAGATGCCTTGATAAAATCAGGCATGTTTTCTACTTCAAATCCACTTGGCATGCTCCTAATCCCTAGAGTTTAACTTTGCTTTCCACGTGCACTTTATTTTCCTTGCACTCTCCTAGCTCATTTTCTAAGAAATCATTCGTAGGACCTCTTCATCTACTATATTCAACCTAACAAATCTTTGACCCCATCACCACAAACACAATGGGTGCAACCATTTTTAACTGATGTTCTATTAAATTTTGTAACAAACTGGCACATTGCCATGATGTTTGTCAGTGCAGGCTGAATAGCTGCCTGATGAACATGAAATCTGTTATGCAAAACTGTGTAAATATTTATTTTGCAAATAATAGTCCAATCTGTGCTTATGTTTCTCCCGAAGCTACTGAAACTTATTTTTCTTGAAAAAGTGTGTATAGGCATCACATGAGAATATCACAAGGAAAACTACAAGAAACTGCAACTTAATTTTTGTTCTCTCCAAATCAAGTACCCAAATGTTCTACCATATAATGCAAGCATCACATATGCTCTTGAAGAGATAAGGTTAAGGTTTGAGGAAACTGAAATCACCTGCTAAATTATCTAACCAATTCTACAGGGCTCCCAAACATCATCATTGACACTTAGTTGAATTACTCATTTGCATCAGGCAAGTCCTGCTTTGAACCAAGACTCCTCTTTGCCTTCTTCAACAATAGAGCATCCAGGTCAATTATCCATCCCAACTGCTAGAGCAAAAGTGTAACCTATGCCGTTCCAAGTAAATTTTCAACATAGGTACTTTTAAAGATGTCCCTGGTGGTGTCTCTTCTTCTCAATCCCTTGTCATGATAGTTGAAGATGTTCTTGTGGATATCTATGATGCCGAGAATTACAATGTTTTTCTAAATTGAAGTAGTTGTTCAAGGCACCAGCCAACAAACTATTGTCTTTCCTTCTCTCCCTTCATCGTGAGTCAATTGTCAAAACATGATCCGTTGCATCCCTTACCCTTTGTAAGTCACTTCATCTGGCATCTTTCACCCTCAGTTTTCCCAGCCTTTCACTTAAACACTTTTTTGCATCCACTCCGCTCTTTCAATTCATAAGACCCCATATTTTGGGCCATGTTCCTGGGAGTCCACAATATTATGTCTTGTCCTCAATACTTCCAATCCTCGCACCAATCCAACCACCATAAGCATCGCTGCTCAGACCACAACCTCTGTTCCCTGCATAATCATACCCAAGGATTAGGAACCTTTTCTACCCAATCCATTTGCATCTGCCCACATTACTTATTACAATCTCAGGATCCTCTAGACCAGGCATTTGAAGATAAATTTTTTTGTGTTGAACAAGAAAGTAGACCACTTTAAAGAGCCATCATCTCATCAACAATGAACGCCAGCATCTAAATGCTAAGCTCCAAGCAACAAGAATTTATCCACCGACAAAGAAATACTACTGCTCTAATCCCAATTTTGAAGTATAAAGACATTTCAAGTTCTATTGCATTAGAATTTGGATAATATTGTTGCATTTACTGCCCAATACTTGTAGTTGCATGGGTAGTCATTGTAATGCCTCGTCATCAGGGATACACCTAACCAAATCAAAGACTTCCTTACCTTTGTGATGTAACTAGTTTAGGCACTTGTTAGACATTGCAAATTCATCTTAAATAACAAGCTGTCCAAAATGATCCAACATTTTAAAGGAACAAGAAAACTATGTTCCAAACCAATTCTTTGAAATATGGACAAAAAATCTCCTTGCAACCACAAATCTCCTTGCAACCACAGTATCAGAGCACATTCCTCTCCTTGTGGGAGAAGCCTTAGCAATGAAGTAACAAGTATATTGTCCTTCCTTGATCAATATTCCAGAATCCAGCTTATGAGAAACTTATCATAAAAACTCTCTTCTCCTTTTCAAAAATAAAAACTCGCTTCTCGTTTTCAAAATATATTGAGCTTTATAATAAAGATCAAAGGATGTGGCTTCTAGAAAGTTTTGACCAAAGACAATGAACATACTGCACTTGGAGCTTTCATCTAAGTGGGCACCTATACCTCCTCAAGGAGGTCATCGTTATTTTTTTCTTTTAATATTATATATATGATTATTTCTTTTTGTTTTTTTTCTCTCTCCTCTTTCTTTTTTTTTTCATTCTATGTATTCCCTCGAACTAATAGTTACAATAGTGGTGCAGTTATTTTACTTTTAAAATATATTTCTAAGCAGTTCGATATTTCATTCTGCTTTTCCAATCTACAAACTAGAAGATAAAAGTATGAATGTCAAAAACTCGAGGTTCTACATTTCTAGTTCAGCTAGTTCAGATCCAGAATTTATAGGCCTAGGCTTTTTGCTCTAGGTGCACAATAGTTGGAACATATTTGAATTTGATCCATTAGAGTCCTATTAAAACCATTTCCTTGGCCTCATGGGAGAAGTCGTGGCAATCTATTTTTTTTAGAGAAGCAGGGGATCTATAAAGCGCTAACAAAATTAGTTTTCAGAATGTTAAGGGGGCTTTGTTAATTTTATATTTTGTTTCTTATATTTGCAATTCAAATAAGAAAATGGAGAGTGAATTTGAAAAGAAAAAAAATAAGTGCCCATAAGGAACATATGAAAATCAGTTTTAGCTAGACATGTAACCTTACCACCAGATTTTGATCTCATTTCAAGATACCAAGAAGTTTCTGAACATTGCACAAGAATTTTGCTTTCATTTCGAGATGAAAACCTTGATGAATATAAGCTTGATTCTGAAATGAATAAACAATATTACCATGCTTTATGCTCTCGTATCACATTCTCAAATTTTCTATGTATGCCTTTTTCTTTACTGTTGGACATTCTCATATTTTCTATGTATGCCTTTTTCTTTACTGTTGGACATTCTCATATTCTGGTATCCCTTTAAGTTTCTGTTAATTATCAACTCTATTGTGAACGTTTACAAATGACGACAATATCTTAACGCTCATAAAGAAAGTAGTTGTAGTTTTTAATATCGGCTAGGTTTTTCTTTGATAGGTTATAAAATTTATTAATATCGCTAGGTTGAAGGGTCTCAATCCCTAATTACATAAGGCTATTATCTTGCGCAGAATATACAAAAATAGAACAACCTCCATAGACATAGGGAAGAGTTGTGCTAGTTCCATGGAAACACAAAAAAACAAAGCAGAAGATTCCAATAACCTTTTTCGACAACAGAAAGAAATTAGGGATATACCCGACAAAACAGGGAAGGTTCAATAATAGAAACTAAACTCAAAAATCCCACTAACCCAGAACCCAGGACTATTGGGCTTTATCACCATCTTCAGTAGCATTATCCTGCTGATGAGCGAGAAGAGCGTTGAGCGACGTCGGAAGATCCTGCAATTCCTTGATGTTAAGAGAGAATATGACCCCAGCTTCCTTGATCATATTGGTTGCTGCCAGGAGTTGGTCAACCGCCCCCGAGACATGGCTGATGATTCTGGAACGAAGGGCTTCAGCAACACAGCTAGTAATATTTTTAGCTTCATCCACGAACTCAATTTGAAACCCTCTAACATGAACCATTCCATCATTCCACAAATTAACAAACTCGTCAGTAATGTTGTCATCAACGTCGGAGAGGAGCTTGAAAAAAGAAATGAAGCCTTTAGCACCCAACAACAGGGCCAAAGCCAGAAGTACAGAACAGGGCCACAAGGGTGATGAATTTTTAAAGGAAACTTAATGCCGAGGAAACCGTAGAAAAAACTACACCACTGGCTGAAAAAAACGTCAGTTAAGGAGGTGGGAGCAAAACACGTGTTAGGGGAGAAAGGATGGGGGACATGAGAGAAGAAGGGAACAGGAATGAAGGAATGAACAGCGGAAAGGGGTGAGAGGAATTATCATGATGGAAATAGGTGGGGTGGTTGACATGAAAAACATGGAGAAGGTTTTGCACAGAGGTGAAAACATTAGCCTTGTGATGAAAACCACAATTTTGAAAAAACCCATAATTTGAAAGGAAACATGTGGGATCCTAAAACGGACAAGGAATGGTGTTGACAAAACACCATAGACAAAAGAACAAGGTGTTTACGAAACACCTTATAGCATTAAAAAGAACACCTTTGTTGGAACTGACAATAGTATTGAAAAAACACCGGTGTTGACAAAACACCTTATGGCGTTGAAAAAAACACCTTCGCTGGCATTTTTGTGATTATTAAAAAACCAGCTCATTTTTTTTTTGAAAAATGCCGATTAAATCCTCTGGAAAGCAGTCTTCCCAAATAATGCAATCAGATTGGTTTGCTGCCAAATTAACCAAAGTATCAGCAGCAACGTTGGCTTCACGGAAGACACATTGAACTGTACTTAAGAGAAGCTGCCTGAAAATGGCTTAATAGATAAACTTTATTTTTTTTATGTTTTTACTTAGATTCTAACCTTGAATTTTTATCTAAAATACTAAACTTTTTAGTATTAAATCCACTCAAAATACCTAATGACCAATGGCTATACATTTTCAACAAAGTATCTCTTTCTTTTCTTTTCTTTTTTATATAAGTTAGCTCATATACAAGTTTACATCAGGCCTCACAGTGATTTGAATCTGGATCTTCCTAAAGAAAACCCAAAATATTTTATTGTAATGCTGTTCTCTTTTGTCACGTTGCCAACTTTTAAATAGAAGGGAAACTATTTATTTGAATATTCAAAATTTAAATTTTGTTTCTTCAGTTCAGACTTAGATTTTCCTGGTTCTTCTTGATGATGGCGTGCAATTAATATCAGTTATAATAATTTACAATATATGCATTGAGTACACGAAAATCAAAAAATTGCATTCCCTGATTACATTTCGACACTGTCTTGAGTCATCCATAGTTGAAGTTCAGACCAGATTTTAATAGAGTTCTACGCTAGTTTATATATTGTCTTCGCTGTTTGTAGACCAATTTGTTACAGTGTGACGTACATGCAGTTTAGAGGTTCTGCAGTTTAAAAGTAAAATCTAAACTATATATTAATAAATCATTGGGAACTTTGCTCGTCAGTTTTGAAACTTTTATCTGTTTCAGGTTCTGCCTGACGGCCGCATAGGTTTCAAGACGTATTAAAAACTCATAACGATTATTTAAGTTTTAGAAAATCGCCATTAAGAATGGCAGTCTCTATGGTCAATTAACTAAAAAAGCATATAATCACAATGCAAATCCCGATATTCAGTGACTTACCAGTGAAACTTGTATATCGTTTCAGAATTTGAACATGGTTTGCCGATATCCTCCCCGTTGTTCAAACGTTATGGCAACCGTACCCTTCCGTTTTGGACCTTATCCGTGTAATACAAGACTCTTGTTTTAAGTGTTGTTTATACCTTTATATTTCCTTGGTACTAAGCTTGTTCGTGTTTCGTGGTTTGCGCGTCCGCCAGAAATTTTATGAATTTTAAATATCTGATAAACATTATTTAGACGTAACGTTGAAATTTATAATTCTACAAAATAATAATATGAATTTTATAAGACGCGAAAGAAATCGACTCATTTAATCGGGCTATTTTTTTTTGGAATTAGGCTGCTCCCTCTAACCCTTATTCCACCTTGTTGTTTAATTTGTTTAATTCGACATGTTGCTCAGGGTTGTACCAATGTCGTCGAGGTGGGGTTGGCATGCACTCAACGAACATTTACTACCTTTGCAAACAGGAATGCCTTCAAGGTTTGAACCTAAGTCTTTTCTTGCTAAACACAAGACCTTAACAAAACCATTTAGACTAAGAGGACATTTACTACCTTTGCAACCAGGCATGCCCCAAGGTTTGAACCTAGGTCACTTCTTGGTAAATACAAGACCTTACCAATCAACCTAGCCTCTAGGGACATCTTATCCCTCTATTTAGATAATAGTCAAAATATGCAAATTAATAGAACAATAAACTTAAATCAAGTGGCACTAGCTCAAGCGGTTAAATTCTTCAATATTTAAAGAGGAGACCAAGGTTCAAATCTTGCCAAGTGATACATGAAGATATCCAAGCTTTGTTGTAATAGATGATGTAAAATGGGTGGGACTTGTTTCAATCCCACATACCCAATTAAAAAAATAGAACAATAAACCCAAAGATATCCAAGCTTTGTTGTAATAGATGATGTAAAATGGGTGGGACCTGCTTCAATCCCACATACCCAATTAAAAAAATAGAACAATAAACTCCAAGCCGGGACCATTCATAAAAATTTATGTTTTTAACTCAAATTTTGGAATTTTTTTTTATTTGGTTATTATGAGAAACTCTATGACCGACGCACTAGGTTGAGCAGTCTCCTCTCAACCATGACCCTTCGTAAAAGTCGAGAGCTATACTTATCAATAGGGAATTTAACACAAAGCCACCACACACCCACCCTCTCACACACTCGCCCACATCGTGGTTTGAACCTTGGACCTCCTAAAGAAGAGCCAAAGCCCGATCGTTGCGCTGCACCCCCAGGTGCAAATTTTGAGATATTTTAGTAGAATGTCTTTGGGTGTCATTTAGGAGATCCAAGTTCAAACCCCAATGCAAGAGGACTAGGACCCTTCATAAAAACTCACATTTTTAAATCAAATTTTAATCCATGTGGGATATCGTAGTCGTATGTCTTTGAGTTTTCATTCAGAGCATTTGATACGAAAGGATAAGGACCTCTAATAAAAACTCGTAGGAGATCCAAGTTCAAACCCCAATATAAGGGGACTAGGACCCTTCATAAAAACCCATGTTTTTAACTCAAGTTTTAGTCCCATGTGGGATATCCTAGTGGTATGTCTTTGGGTTTTCATTTCGAAAATTCGATACGAAAGGACAAGGACCTCTAATAAAAACTCGTGTTTTTAATTCAAAAATTTAGTCTCGTTAGAGATACTGTAGTGGTATGTCTTTGGGTTTTCATTCAAGAGACCCAAGTTCAAACCTAGTATGAGAATGTAGTGGTATGTCTTTGGGTTTTCATTCAAAAGACCCAAGTTCAAACCTAGTATGAAAAAACTGGGACCCTCATAAAAACCTGCATTTTTAACTAAGATTTTTTGTCAGAACTCCTCATAAAAACCCAAGTTTTAACTCAAAATTTAGTCCCTTATGGAATATTGTAGTGGTATGTCTTTGGGTTTTCATTCAAAAAATTTGATACGAAAGGATAAGGACCTCTAATAAAACCTCGTGTTTTTTATTCAAACTTTTAGTCACGTGAGGAATACTATAGTGATACGTTGTTCAATCACATAAAAAGGATATCGTAAGGAAAGGATTTTATGTTACTTGAGAGAAACAAAGATGATTTACTTGAATTAACCTTGGTGTCCTTCATCTCCTTTGTTTTAAAATTTGCCTCCACATATTTCTTTTCACCTTTAACTCATATTGAATTTGAACTTGCATATTGTACTTTCTTATACCATGTATTATTTGTTTCTTCTAATGGTTGATGTCACTTTCTTGGGAGTGACGATCTTTGATTTGATGTAAATTATGCTATGGGATGATCTCTTTGCTTCATAATAAATGTTATCTCTTACATAAAATTTCCATCTCTTTTCAATCATTTCCACTTTGAATCTCTTGCAATGTGTTTAGTTGACATTAGAATATAATTTTTCATCATCCACTTGTTGATATCATTCCCTTGATTTGTATTTATTCCTAATAGAATGTGGTAAATATTTAGAAATATCCATGACAACAAATGTTCAAGTGTATTGTAAAGTCCTACCCCTTTCGAAGACAAAAAAATTGCCACCAAAAGAGCTAGGTTTCGATCTTGGGTTCCAAACTGAAAACTTGAGTGTCTTGTTTGTTGATTTGGGTTATTCAGTGTTTTTTATGTTTGGAGATCATATGAACATTCAATGTACTAACTCCAATTTTCAAATATCATATTAACTCGTGAATTTTCAACAAGACATTTTGACAAACATTTATCATGCATACTCAGAAATAACAGGGCAACTCTCAAGAATTGATCACAACTTGAAAATTATCAATCCAAATGCTACCAAATTCGTAGACTAGCTTCTTCCAATATAGATAAACAAACCCAATAAAGGAAATTGCATTAAAAGGAGTATACCCAAATTTGTGAAGGTCTGATACAAATCTGGAAATGTTCATCAACACACATAAATCTTCATTTTTATCATAAAATCCAATTTACAAACTTCTCCAGCATACAACTTATATTTTTTAATACCCTTTTTGGAGATAATAACAAAGCATGTAAGAAATCCTCTAAAAGCTAGGTGTTTGGTCCTAGGCAAGTAACTCGTCCCCCAAGAAATGTACGGACATACCAAGAGCAGGTACGGCTGCTAATAAACACTACAAAAATTCAATGAAGTCTCTAGGACCTGCAGAAAAGGTGGCGGCTAGGTCTGTAGTTGCAAGTAGATTTCAAACTTTGACAAACCATTGTTGAGTGTGCATCCAAATCGCTCTATTTTGGCCCTAGATGGTACGGCCAACTGAAGGAGTGAAGTGCAAATGAAATGGAATTGTTGTTAACTTCAAACTCTCTCCAATCTGTTCAATAATATATGAAAATATCACCTTTATCAGCTCAATTGCATCCACTGAGTACGAATGTTCATTAACCAATCTAAATGTATCTTTCAACCTCAAGATATGGTGTCCTTATATGTGGTTTTCGTCATAATACAAGCCTGGAATGACTGAAATCTTGCAACCTGCAAGTCTCACACAATAAGATTCAAGAATAATAGTCAAAGATGTCCAATCAACTCTTTCAATGCCACTTTTATCCTTTCCCAAAGCTGGTTGATCCATTCACTTCTTGAATGTGGGATAATTTATCTTTTCAAATGCTACGTTGCACCTTGAAGGCATTCTTTTTACCATAAATTGTAATATATTTTACTTATTAGTTTCCAAGGACACCATACCACTTTTATGACATTAGAAATATGAACTTTATAAAATCCCCTTTAATTCAAGTGGTTACATGACCCCTTTTAAGATTAAATTAATGCCCAACATTAATATATTTAACTTTTATATTTAAATATAACATTATAAATCTTCGGGCATTAAAATTATTGCTCTCCCAACATCCAACCACCAAACAACTTACGAAAATAGATACCCATTAAGTCGAAGATGCCAGTCGTACTTTTCATTTCTCAAGAATCCAACCCTAACTGACTTACTAAAAATAGTAAGTATTTGAAAATACTGCTAGAAACGGTCCTGAAAGCTGACAACTGTGAATGCAGATCATCCAACAATATCTCCATAACACCTAGTGGTTCCTAAACACTCGATATTGCCTATGGAACCTTATGAATAGGCAAGTCCATATTACACTCGCTCTATTAGCTGACTAGGATGGGGACATTACAGTCCTCCCTCCTCGAGATTGCTTGTCCTCAAGCAATCCAATCTCAAAACATGACAATCTCAAAAATAATTGCCATGCAATCCCTAGATCCCAGATGAACCAATGAGCTTCATATCTCCAATTGAGATAAATCCTGCACTGCTGACCCTCTGCAAGTGTCATCTCGTTTAGTCATCTATCCAGAAGTGCCATCAGTCTCTCAAATAGTTCAACCAACTCACAAGTAAACTGCTCTCTACAATCCCGGTCAAGCTCTGTCACCACACTGAAATTGAGCATATCCTTGAAGTCCCAAATCAACATCCTATCAAAACTAACATGTTGACGTTGTGCCACTCTAATCAAACGAGAAGCTCGTAATAACACAGCCGCACACACCTCATCTGTATTCCCAGAATGACGACACCCCAAACTAGACTAAAAACCTGTGTGAGAGGACAAGTAAATCAAGGATAGTAAGTTGAGGAGATGTTGGAATCAACCCCCCAATAACTCCCAACAACCAAAGTAATCGATCCTTGACAAAAAAAAATCTCTTCGATATTTTTGTTGATATAAGATTGGAGTTAATCGGTTGTTAATCCACAATCGAACAATAATGACCCATCTAGGATTCTAAACTAACTCTCGCTACCAAATAGCCAACGAAAGTGACATCAAGGCACGATCTCCACAGATCACTGAGCTCCATGAGCACACACCTCCCAGATCCTATGGGCCAAAGAATATCCTAGCAATCATGTCAACTGCCAATTCAGTGAAACAACAACTAAACCACTAACAACTACCTAGATCCCAAATCCATATGTGGTCCCCTGCCATATCACCTGAACCAAGGAAAAATCCAAGATCCAGCATCGAAATATCATAATTGCATACAAGCGAAGAGTTGTTCAGCCATAAATCTGTCTCTTCACTACATCCATCATGTTGAACCAAACAATCATCCCAACAATGAATCACCTTACCCTCTAATGAAGAAGGCATCTCATACCCTAGTGAAGTATACAACTGGCTATAACCATCTTTCAACCCACCACTATGTGTCATCCAAAAAAAGGTCCACTCATCTACATGTGGGCTGAAATCAAAATGACTAGCATACCTCACTATACAATCCATATGAACCTCACCAACTGAACACTTGTGAAGCTTCAAAGAATCCCCTGAAGTATGGCTCGCATCATCATCATAAGAATCAGGTAATGTACCATCATCTACTACACCAAATGAGGAAGTAGCATCCATTAAAGAAAGCATATCATCACTCCGCTTATGCTCATACTGATCGACTTGAGTGAATGCAAAATCATTATTACTAATCAATCATTCCTCACGTCCAATATCATGTATCCCCTCAATCAACTGCTTAACCACCATAGTATTCGAATTAGTTTCTAAATCATGTGAAGTGGATGCAACAGATGACTGACTTTTCTCTGTGAAAAGGAAGTTATGAGCTAAACTCAACTCAAGACAAAGCTCATCAATCTCATCATCTTTTCGAGTGAGCTCTTAGGAAGTCTGCTCTGCAAACCACATAACCTGATCCCTATCAGATAATAGTCTCAAGTAATCTGATTTGATTACCTCTAATGCTCGCTTGATGGCTTGCAAATTTGTAGCAGTAGCTCCAACTGTCAATTGGTGTCGTCTCTCTCCAAGCTAGGCTGTCTGATAAAGACATTCAACAAACTCATGTATGCTATTCAAACGTGTCAATGTGTGGACAACCTGGTCATCTATAACCTGCATGTGATCCTGCAATGAATTGGAATCATCAACACAAAATAAACTCTCAGGTGTATCCTCCAATGCACAATGATCAATCTTAGGCCCTTTCACTACACTGCACTCACCAACCTCATACTATGAAGTGATGACAAAACTATGCTCATCCTCTAAATCACCAACTACATCAACAACTGAATCCTCAACCACAATATCAACGTGCTCATCAATACACACCTCTCCAATATCCAACACACAAGATGAAGTGACCTCATCCTCATCAATTACTACTGTTGCTTTGTTTTCCCCATCAATACAAGAATCAACCTGAACCTCGATTATGCATGAAATATTCTCTAAATTTTCAACCTCCTTGTTGTCCTCTTCATTGTCCACAACTGTGCTTGGTTGCAATGAGTCGTTTTCCTTTGTCCCTGTTTTTATTCCAACTGCTAATGGAGGCTTCAACCACTTAGGATGATGTTCTATTATTGTTGTAAAAACTCATTTTGTTCTTGAAATTTTTGCATCAACTCTATCATAAGTTCCTGGATAGTAGCCATTACCAACACACTACTACAACTTTGTAATCCTTAGGCTGGCGGGATAAGCTGAACTCTGATAAAACTGTAATGTCCTACCCCTTTCGAAGACAAAAAATTTGCCACTAAAAGAGCTAGGTTTCGATATCGGGTTCCAAACTGAAAACTTGAGTGTCTTGTTTGCTGATTTGGGTTACTCAATGTTTTGTATGTTTGGAGATCATATGAACATTCAATGTACTAACTCCAATTTGCAAATATCATATTAACTCATGAATTTTCAACAAGACATTTTGACAAACATTTGTCATGCATACTCAGAAATAACAGGGCAACTCTCAAGAATTGATCACAACTTGAAAACTATCAATCCAAATGCTACTAAATTCGTACACTAGCTTCTTCCAATATAAACAAACCCAATAAAGTAAATTGCATTAAAAGGAGTATAGCCAAAATTGTGAAGGTCTGATATAAATTTGGAAATGTTCATCAACACACATAAATCTTCATTTTTATCAAAAAATCCAATTTACAAACTTCTCCAACATACAACTTATGTTTTTGAATATCCTTTTTGGAGACAATAACAAAGCATGTAAGAAATCCTTCACAAACTAGGTGTTTGGTCTTAGGCAAGTAACTCGTCCCCCAAGAAATGTACAGCCATGCCAGGAGCAGGTACGACTGCTAATAAACACTACAAAAAATCAATGAAGTCTCTAGGACCTGCAGAAAAGGTGGTGGCTAGGTTTGTAGTTGCAAGTAGATCTCAAACTTTGACAAACCATTACTGAGTGTGCATCCAAATCGCTCTATTTTAGCCCTAGATGGTACGACCAACTGAAGGAGTGAAGTGCAAATGAAATGGAATTGTTGTTAACTTCAAACCCTCTCCAATCTGCTCAATAATATATAAAAATATCACCTTTATCAGCTCAATTGCATCCACTGAGTATGAATGCTCATTAACCAATCTAAAGGTATCTTTCAACCTCAAGATATGGTGTCCTTGTATGTGGTTTTCGTCATAATACAAGCCTGGAATGACTGAAATATTGCAACCTGCAAGTCTCACACAATAAGCTTCAAGAATAATAGTCAAAGATGTCCAATCAACTCTTTCAATGTCACTTTTATCCTTTCCCAAAGCTGGTTGATCCATTCACTTCTTGAATGTGGGATAATTTATCTTTTCAAATGCTACGTTGCACCTTGTAGGCATTCTTTTTACCATAAATTGTAATATATTTTACTTATTAGTTTCCAAGGACACCATACCACTTTTATGACATTAGAAATATTAACTTTATAAAATCCCCTTTAATTCAAGTGGTTACATGACCCCTTTTAAGATTAAATTAATGCCCAACATTAATATATTTAACTTTTATATTTAAATATAACATTATAAATCTTCGGGCATTAAAATTATTGCTCTCCCAACATCCAACCACCAAACAACTTACGAAAATGTATACCCATTAAGTCGAAGATGTTAGTCGTACTTTTCGTTTCCCGAGAACCCAACCCTAACTGACTTACTAAAAATAGTAAGTATTTGAAAATACTGCCAAAAACGGTCCTGAAAGCTAACGACTGTGAATGCAGATCATCCAACAATATCTCCATAACACCTAGTGGTTCCCAAACACTTGACATTGCCTACGGAACCTTATGAATAGGCAAGTCCATATTACGCTCGCTCTGTTAGCTGACTAGGATGGGGACATTACATGTATACAACATGTCTTCCCTCCTAAGTTGTTGTCCTCTTGAATAAACTCTTCTAGAGTATTGACAATATTCTAAGTCCAAAAAGCCTAATCCACACTAAAAGCCTTTTAATAGTCTTTGTATCCACACAAAAATTTTAACTTCGTAGTCTTAAATATAATGTATCTTTACCCCTAAATCAAGGGCTATCATCCATTATTTATCCCTAATTTTCAAACTAGAGAATATTGTTAGAGAATATTACATTACTTGGTATTATATAATCATTTGATATTTGGGAGTTTAATAAATATTTATCCCATAAGAAAATTAAATAATTACATCTCCTTTGAGATTGAGAGGAGGTAAAGTGACAACTAAAGATGAAAGGCTAGGAGTTGCATAGCAATGAAGAGTCTTTTGGATATGAAGAGACTCTATATTAGAGTTGTATATATATGGATGAGATATATAATCAAGATGTATTGTAGTATTTGTAAATCTGTATGAGAATATTGTACATAATATAAGTTCTAGTTGGAATATTGTGACTTGTCTTTATTCTTGAATGAGATTTTTTTATTGAACTTAGGACTTAATTGACAAAAATTATAAGGAAAAACATTTTGGAAGAAGAGTCATGGAGTAATTTGAATTGAATTCCCACTTCCACTTGATTCAATTTTGAATCTCTAAAAAAAATAACTAGTATCTATGGAACTTACATATTAATCCTTTGATGTTAAGAACCACTATATCATTCTACATTATCTCATCCTTGATAATCACTTCTTGTGTAGTATCTAGTACATGTATAGGATTTGCCATAGATTTTCTCTTCCTCTTATCCCTAACTAGGACATCCTGACTTCGCGTAAGGACTTTTAAAACGACTTCTCATATTATCTAGTTTTTCTTCATAAGAATCCTTTGGCTTTTAAGTTTATCCCTAAATCTAGAACAAGAAGTAAAGACTTTCAAAATTGAGTTTCCTACACTATTATCTAGATTTTCTTCACAATAATCCTTTAGTTTCTGAGTTTCTCCTAAGATTTGGAACTCAATATTTTGGAGTAATTTGAATTGAATCCCCTCATAAAAGCCCATGTTTTTTACTCAAAATTTAAGAGACCCAAGTTCAAACCCCAAAACACTTAAGGGATATCTTAGTGGTATGTCTTTGGGTTTTCATTTAAGAGACCTAAGTTCAAACCCTAATATGACTAGGATCCCTCGTAAAAACCCACATTTTTAACAAAGTTTTTGTCCCGTGAGAGATACTATAGTGGTATGTCTTTGGGTTTTCATTCAAAATACCCAAGTTCAAACCCAAGTACTAGGGGACTGAGATCCATTTCATTTGTTTGCATGTTTTTAACCCTTCTAAAGCCACCCAAGCTTCAAAGCATAATGAGACAAAACATCTCATCTATTATTTCTAATTATTCCTCCTTCTCCTGTTGGTCTTGGATTTTTCTTTAGATGCTCCATCAAAATTTAATTTAACCAAATCCACATCTGGTGGATTCCACTTTATATTCTTTGCCTTCTTTTTTATTCTCTTGTACCCAACATCATAATTTCATTTAATGACTTGACTCCATCTATCAAGGCTCTTTGCTTCCAGATTAAGGACTGGGTGAGTTGATAGGGTTGGTTTAGACTCCTCTATGGTTAAAGGTATCTTTCTTTTCATTACCTTTAAACTACTTTCATTTCCTTTAAATATTCTTCTATTTATTTATAGCCATACAGTTCAAAGTATTGTATCTTTTGATATTATCTCATATTGTTTGTAAAGCCTCACTTTTATAAGTGTTTTATCATTGCTTTAACCAGTCTTCAATTTTGCTATTCATCACCATGCATTTACCAAACATATTAAGAATCCATTTCCATAGTTTCCAGACTATTGAGAAATGTCCCAAGAGATGGTCTATACTCTCCTCCTTTTTACAAAGAACATACTGAGAGGGGCCATGAAAACCCCTTTTCACAAGGTTATCCTAGGATAAAATTCGTATATGACCTACTATCCAAACAAACATTTTAATTTTAGGAATGCTTGGGCTATCCCAAATATATCTTCATATTTTAGTAATATTACTATTTTATTGGTGATTTACATTATATCCACTTCTTGTTGTGTATTCTCATGAGCTATTTAATTCTCAAATCAATTTATCCTTGGCTCCCCTTGGAATAATCATAGTTGTTATATTTCTACTTAATTACCTCCTAGCATCAATGTCCTGTATACTTGTAAAAAAATATTATTTCCATTTGTATCTTCCTTCTTGATCCTTGTACACAATGTTTTAAACCCTATCACCAAATTTGTCTTGAAGTAATATCATCCAAGGTTTCAAAATTGGATCTAATTTGAGTGGTTTTTTATCACACAAAGTATCCTCCAAATAAAATATTTTTCTCTAGTTCCCACCACCCATCTTAAACATTTAATTATTAGATCAATAAATTTTTTTAAACCATTCCAAAGAGTAAAACCATTTGGTAGAGAGAATTTACTAAAAATTAAACTTGGGTCACTGGGCTCAACTTACTTAGAAGAATTCCTTACCCATTGTCTTTGACTCTCTTTGTACAATCTCCAGATTACTTTTCCCCTAAAATCTAAGTTTACATCTATAAGAACTTTTAAACCAATACCTCCCCTAGTTTTATCATCACACATCTTGCTCCATTTCACCAAAGGAAATTCCCTTTTATCATGTAAACCTAACCATAAAAAGGATCGCATAATATAGATTAAACTTTTTTCAACTGATTTTGGCATAGTATACAATGACATATAATATGTTGGAATGACCTGTAAGATTGACTTAATTAACTACACTCTTCTTGCTAGCGATAACCATCTACATTTTCAAACTGGTAGTTTATTCTAAACTTTACTAATAACTAGATTCCATAATTCTATTCTCATTCTCCCCTAAAATAAAGGCATCCCTAGATAAGTTGCTGGTAAATTTGCCTCCTCCATTTGAAGTAACCTATAAATTCTTGCTTTGATATTAGTTGGAATGTTAAGGAAATAAATTTTGAATTTTGTTTTATTAAATTTTTACCCTAATGCTCTTTTGTATTTCTTTAAAAATATTAAAATCTTTGGCCTTATTTATCCTTGCCCTTCCAAAAAGGGTTGTATCATCTACAAATTGTTGAGGGTGATGTTGATGTTATTACTAACCTTAAGTCCACTTATAAGCCATATTTGTAAGCCTTCTTTAAGTTCCTACTCAAAACCTCTACCATAATAATGAAAAAATAAGGAGATAGAGGATCCCCTTGTCTAAGGCCTCTATTGGCTTTAAAATATTCTATTACTAACTCATTGACCAATACTGAATTAGACTTAAATAGCAAAAATATTGTTAAAATTAAATTTAACATATAAATAAGTAAAATATTTTTAATTTAAAATATTTATTTATAATATTAAAAATTATTATATACTACTAATTAAAAAATTTATATCAAATAGCATTAGCTCAGTTGATTCAATTCCTCAACATTTAAGGAAGAGATCCAAGTTCAAATCTTGCCAAGCAATATATGGAAAATATCCAAGCTTTGTTGTAATACCACTATGTTGTGATGATGTAATATGGGTGGGGCCCATTTCAATCCCATATAACCATTTTAAAAAAAGAAAAAAGAAATAATTAAAATTTTTACATGTGTGTTGATTACCATTTTTGATAATAAGTAATTTTAATTGGTTATATGGGATTGAAATGGTCCCCCCTATATTACATCATGACCATGTATAGTGCTATTATAACAACTTATATTTTTTCAATTGATTATATGGAATTGAAACAAGCTCCACTCGTATTCCAATTTCAACAGCTTAATGGTGGAGACTTTGAAACTTTGATTAGAGGTCCAAGGTTTAAATCTTATGGGGTGTAGAGTTGTATGCCAAGCTTTATTAATCAAAGTATGGTTGGATAACCATATATTGGGTAAATAACATCCTCCATGAGGACCATCTCATATGTTCAATGGCCTTGCAAATGCTAAAAATTACTTTACTCTTTATCCTTCATGACCACACATAGTGGTATCACCACAACTTGGATATTATGCATGTATCGTTTGGCAACCTTTGAACTTAGGTCTCCTCTTTGAAATTTAAGGAACTTAACCAGTTGAGCTAATGTCATATGACCAATTTTGATAATATGTTGAGGTTAACAATTTTTTAAAGGAAAAAATTCAACTCAAAATTCTTTCAAAAGGTCACTTTATAGAGTTCAACTCAAAGGTAAATTTATAAGACTATCCATGGGGTTTGGATCAAGTGGTTGGGAGTGAGTAATTTCACACCATTCCTAAACCAAGGTTCCAATCCCATGGATGAACCTTAGAAAAAGCAAGTGCAATCCAAGAGCAAGCCTTAAATTTTTCTTATTTTAGAAAGCAAGTCTTGCAACTATGAGCAAGAAGCAAGTAGGAAGTGAAGTGCAAGCAAGAAGAAATTGCCACTTCTTCTTGTTTCAAATCTTAGGAGAAACTAAAATACTAAAGGATTATTGTGAAGATAATCTATATAACACTGTAGGAAAGTCAATTTTGAAAGTCTTTACTTCTTGTTCTAGATTTAGGGAGAAACTTAAAAGCCAAAGGATTCTTATGAAGAAAATCTAGATAGTATGAGAAGAAAGTCATTTTAAGAGTACTTTACTAGAAGTAAGGATGTCCTATTTAGGGATAAGAGGAATAGAAAATCTATGGAAAACCCTATCCATGTACTAGATACTACACAAGAAGTGATTATCAAGGATGAGATGATCGAGCATGATATAGTGGTTCTTAACAACAAAGGATTAATATGTAAGTTCCATAGATACTAGTCATTTTTTTCAGAGATTCAAAATTGAATCAAGTGGAAGTGGGGATTCAATTCAAATTACTCCATGAATCTTATTCCAAAAGGGTTTTTCCTTCTCAATTTTATCAGTTAAGTCCTAGGTTCAATAAACAAAATCTCATTCAAGAATAAAGAAAATTCATAATATTCCAACTAGGACTTATATTATGTATGATATTCTCATACAAATTTACAAATACTGCAATACATATTGAATATATATCTCATCCATATATACAACTCTAATATAGAGTCTCTTCATATCCAAAAGACTCTTCACTACTATGTAGTTCCTAACCTTTCATATTTAGTTGTCACTTCACCTCCTCTCAATCTCAAGGGAGATGTAATTATTTAATTTTCTTATGGAATACATATTTATTAAACTCCCAAATATCAAATGATTACATAATGCCAAGTAATGTAATATTCTCTAGTTTGAAAACTATGGATAAAGTGATGGATGGTATCTCTTGATTTAGGGGAAAAGATGAATTATATTTAAGACCATGAAGTTAAAATTTTTGTGTGGATACAAAGACTATTAAAAGGCTTTTAGTGTGGATTAGGCTTTTTGGACTTAGAATATTGTCAATACTCTAGGGGAGTTTATCCAAAAGGGACAATAACTAAGGAGAGAAGGCATGTTGTATACACTTAAACATGTGTTGTCATATTTCAAAATATTTACCACAATCCATTAGGATTAAATACAAATCAAGGGAATGAGATCAACAAGTGTATGATGAAAAATTATATTCTAATGTCAACTAGATACATTGCAAGAGATTCAAAGTGGAAATGATTGAAAAAGAGATGGAAATTTTATGCAAGAGATAAAATTTATTATGAAGCAAGGAGATCATCCCATAGTAGAATTTGCATCAAATAAAGGATTTTCCACTCCCAAGAAAGTGGCAAAAAATCCCCAATGCATCATCAAATGACAAAGGCCATTACAATTTACTAGAATCAACCATTAGAAGAAACAAAATAATACAAGGTACGAGGAAGTATAATATACAAGTTCAAATTCAATATGAGTTAAAGGTGAAAAGCAATATGGTGAGGCAAATTTTAAATCAAAGGAGATGAAGGGCATAAAGGTTAATTCAAGTAAATCATCTTCGTTTCTCTCAAGTAGCATATAATCTTCTCCTTGCAATAAAAATGAAAAATAGTATAGAGTGCATTTGTTGCATTTAAGGGTTTCAAGAGTAGAAAACTAAAGAAATGCATATGGAGGATATCCAGTGAAATTTAATATTTTTATGGTAGCATAAGAAAGTAATTACTATGGAGGACCATCCTTGTACTTTAAGGTTTTAGGGCAACATAAAGAAGAAAGTGTTTATGAGGTCATCCCTTGAATTTCAAATTCTCTAGGGCAACATAAATCTTTAGAAGATAAGTCTTGATATGTATAGTATGGAAAAATAGAAGAGATTGAAGAAGATGAAAGTGTTAGTGGTAATGGGAAAAGGAGAGGAAGGATGTCATATCAAGAACAAAGAGAAAAGGAAACTCAAAGGAATATTGATTTGGGAAGCCAAGAACAAATATCATAGGTGTTAACAAGAAGTGGGATTAAGCCTTCTCATAAAAATAAAAAGTGATGATAAGAATGATAATTTAAATATTAGGGGTATGAATAAGACCCTTAAAGAAAGAGTTATTAAGGAATTAATGTTAGAACTTAATGCTTTGATGCTTGCATTATGGAAGTGATAGGTATTTAACAAACTCCTAACCATACCTACATCTACATTTCTCTTATACTACATGCATAAACCTTGTTAGGGGTGGTTATACCACTTGCCTTCTCATATGGGCTGTGATGTAATAATTTCTAGCATTTTTATCTTATAATATGATAGTCAAATATATATTTTTAGCTCATGACTAAAGAATTATGTCTATGATTACATTGGAATTTGAGAGAGAAATTCCCATCCCCTTTAATGTAGATTTTCTACTTTTATACTTAGGAGTGTTGGGTTCCACCGATCATACACTCCAAAAATACATTTATCATGAGATACTCATTCAATGCTTATAGAATTCAATGCATGGATTATATGTTCCCTTCAATATCTTTAAGTAATGTGCTATGCATCTAGTGTTGACCATTGAATTGATTGGTCACTGATTTTTGTCTTGCATGTGATGGGAAGAAGGTTGTGTAAGGCTTCTTTTGCTACTTTTCATTTCTTTAATTGTGATCCTAGATTTCTTGCAAGATATACTTTTATCATAAGTTTTTGTTATGATAAATGAGATGTATATTTTGAATACAATCTTTAGTAAGTATGCATACTTATTTCAGCCCTTTAAATGATCCCACAACTACCATAGTTTTTCTTGAACAAGAATGTAGCAACCTATTAAGTGCTCTATAGTCTTTAGAGTTGAAAAATTAGGGCCCAAAAACTGTTGACGATGTCTAAAAAATCTTCGTTTACCTTGTATTATGTTATCAATCTTGATGATATCATAATGCATCTTATCATTTAGTATATTTATTACTTATAGTGTTGGTATACTTATTGAAAAGAGTCTTATTAGATCATGGATTTTGATAAAGTTATATGGATCTCTTGCTCGAGTTACAAAAATAAACTTTCTTTCAACAAGATTGAGTTTGCAAGCTATGTCATACATTTTCAAAGCTTTCTTCACAATAGGCCATTCATCCTGCAAATGTTTTTCTTTGTACTTGGAAAAATGAGTAGAAAAGAAATTAATGTTGAATATACCATCTTTATTCCAAAATGTAGTGAACTTATTGACTGTGAGGTATCCCATGACTTTCATTTGTAATGATTTCCTTTGTATCTTTGTAATGATCCCAAAGTAGATGTGTCGGTTCATCGATTGGTCATGTTGGTTCATTGATTCTTTCATCTATTTATAGGTAGAATGATTTATTTAATTTCTCATCATCGAATAACATATTTTTATTTACATATAACTGTAAGAGACTTTGCCCTCTTTGAGTGGCTACAAGACTTTACCCTCTCTAAGTGGTTGAATTGCTTGATTTACATCATTATTCAAAATTTAATTTATATATTGCAATTGATTTATTCAACGAGTAAGGAGTTTCCTTATAAGTGGTATCAGAGCATGATTCGAGAGCTTCCTAAATAATGTTTTTTTTGGATGCAAAGGAGATTTGGTTCACCTGCAACACATTATTTTCAAATGTAAAACATTTCTTGATAGTCGTTTTGTTTCCAAACAGATCTGGTTCGAAGTGATTAGCTTCGTTTGATAACTGAAGTAGGGAAAAATGGTGCACCTAATGAAGCTAAACATCATGCATCAATATCTATATTAATGAAGCATTACTAAAGGATAGATTTAAGCAACCATATAAGCTAAATAAGTGCAATAAAAGGTGTTTCTCTTTATTTCATTTGGTAAATTAGAATAATAGTTACATAGATGTCCCCTTGAGAGCTCTCAATGTGATACAATTGTTTACAAAATGATGGGTGCTCAAGGATCAAGTCCTTTCAAAGAAGCTCATGTGCACTTCAAATGTTCTTCCTCATACCCACAATCGAAGTGGACATACCTACAATACCACCACTTTGTTCTATGGTCTTGTGCTCCTTCCTTGTACACTGTAAGACCTTCATTTACACACAAGGAAACCATAATTGTTAAATAGCAAGTGCATATATTGAAAACATGCAAACCCCACAGACACTAAAAGACTAAAAAACATGAATATGCAAGATGCCTATCTAAATCAACTCCAAATGACTTGAAATTGTAGAGAGATTTAAAATAGATGGTTTTGGAAAGATAATACTAAAAAATATCTGAAATTGCATTCGATGGTGTGGCATAATTGTAGTGCGTTTTTCCAACCTACAAAACCCAAAGTAAGTAATTTTTGACCCTAAACATATCCAAAATGTATGAAACTTGACAATAATACATAAAATAAGATTTCAAGACAACCCATGTGGTTAGATTTACAAAATTAGGTACATATCCCTATGCATGTTTCGATGGATCCTATAAGCCTGTAAAAACTTGAAAATACGATATCTCATCCAATACAACTCCAAAATGTATGAAATTTGGAAAGTAGCATCATATGATATCCTAGAATATGTATAAAAAAGAATAGTAGAAATTTTTTGCATAGATATATCCTTGTACCTTGCAGGGATGGTGGGGACTGTCACAGAATAGGGATCATCCTAGTGTGGGACGACCACCAATTCTGCACCTATTTGATCACCAATTCCCATGTGAATTGATTAGGGACCTCCTCAATAGTGTTTTCATAAAATTTGATGGTGAAATTCACTCAGATGATCCAGATGTGCCTCCTAGATCACTCATAAACCTCCCTCGCTAGGTAGAGATTTCGAGAGAAAAGGGCACAAAAATGCGAGGAGAAATCTTGGCAGCACTCCGTTGCTATGTCTAAAAAATTCTCTCTATATTTTGTGTGGAAAATGGATCCACTTTATAGAAAAAGGAAGCCTTTGGGCAAGAAGGCATGCAAGGGCATGCAGGGCAAGAGGCACCATTTGGCCAATAGGGTGGCATGCATTGGAGGGGGAAGAGAATCTCCCTATTTGACCTCCCTCATGTAGTATGTCATAATAATGTTGCACCCTATAACTTGCATGCTTGAATAGGTAGGGCAAATGACAGTTTTTGGGTGCCATTTGTTCAAATTTGACTTTTTGGGAGTCAAACCTTGTGGCCGTCCCACCCCGAGATGACTAGTTTGCCACCGTCCTAGGGTGGAATGGTGGTGATCTGCCCTCATCCCAGGCTAGGATGGTCATGGTTTTATGGCCCAAAACCTCCTAAAAATGGGGTAGAGCCTTACAAGAGTGGTTAGGACCACTGTAAAACATTTGAGGGTTGCCCAAGGGGACCAAATGGTGTTAATTAGACCTTGTCTTGGTCGCCTAATCAGATTGACCAGATTTTAGTGTCTAAAGATGCCCCTTTTTGAGATGCATTGTGTACCACACAATGCTGAGCAAAAATAGATGACTAAAATACTAAATGATTAGGGTTATTCAATAACCTAACCAGATTTTGATGTCCCAATCTCTGAAAGACCATGTGTTCTTGAATCCTTGCTTTTGACGAGCTAAGGAACTTGCTTCAAGTACAACCTTTTGGGTAAGGTTGACTTGACCTTGGACATTTTTTAGTCATGAAGATTATTCTATAATGTAAAGCATTTGTTTAATTATAATTTGTGCTTGTTTTCTGCCCTAAGCATGGGCATGATTATCTTTTTCAATGATTCGTTGAATGAACGTAATTTGCATGATTGAGTGTGTGTTTTTTGATTTTGATTATGAAATCATTAAGTATGACTAACCCCTCAAGCGACGATTCAATGAGGGAAGGACCAGGGATCAAAGTAATGAGTCGCTTGACACATTTGAATTTGTTAGGGTGTCCTTCAATTTTACCCATTGAAACATGGAGCAATTTGAGAGGATTTTGGTGATTTTGTTGATGATGTATGGAAGAAAGGAGCTGAAAACTTCATTTCCATGGGGTAGTCCAGCCACAATGGCCTTCTTAGAGTGTGAAGTAAAGAATTTTCCACTTCTCCATGATAAATTGAGATTCATTTTGATCCCTATGAAATTTTGACCAAATTTGAGCTATTTTTGGTGGGTTTGGGACCCTTTTTAGTGCATTTTAAGCTATTTTTAGATAATTTTTTATGGCCATCCTAGGGTGGGATGGTAGCATGTTTTATGGATATCACAGGGTGGGACAGTTGGCCAAATGTGTGCTCGTCCCACCCTGGGATGGTCATGGCCCTGAGAGGATTATTTAAGCCATAAATGGGTCATTTGGGCTCGTTCTTGCATTTGGAACTTTGCAGCTTGAGATGTGAGGAGGAGAAGAAAGATTCTAAGCAATGAAGCACTATCAAATTTGTCCTACAATCACCATGAGCTAGCGTATAGATTCGTCCATCGGTAGAGCTGGTGCGAGATGAGTAGGAATTGATTTTATTACTGCACTATGCTTAAGATTAAAAGTGCAATTATTGCTTGTTTTTGCTTTTTGACAAAGCACACTAATTTCTTGGTAATTGAACCTAATTAGGGATGCCCTATAATTTTTTATGCTTGTTTTTATGTTATTTTTTTACTTTATTTTACCTTTAATTGACTATTTTTGGTGGCTTGGAAGGTCCAATTTTGCCTAGTTTAGGGGTCGTCCCTGGGTTGGACAACTAGCCTGGGCTATTTAGGGGTCGTACCTGGGTGGGATGGTCACAGGTTTAGGGGCCATACCTGGGTGGGACGACCATAAACTGGCCTGAAAAGGGGTCCTTTTTTGTCTTTTTGACGCATTTTGAAGCCTATTTGAAGCTTGTTATTGATCGACTTGTCTCTACCAGGTGGTGAAGATTCATTGTCAAGTTTTAACCCTCTTTGATACCATGATAGACTTATTGATAGATGCCAACCAGGAGTGGCTTGATACCATTGGCCTCAAGCAGGTGACATGGTTAGATCCTATGGCGGGATACTGCGCTTACTTGATGACTCTTATTTATCTATGGGACCCGTGCACCAACACCTTCCACCTACTAACATGGGAGATGATGGTGATACTAGAGGATGTCTACCAAATATTATGCATTATGATAGAGGGAGGGTCAACTGTGTCTACTCACTGTGACTAGAGAGAGGTAGTGATGGGGAGGTACTTTGGTAGGGTTGCGGAGGAGGTGATAGGGGACTCTTCTAGTGGAGGCATACTGGTGGCATATTGGTATGAGGCTAGGGTACTGGGCATGAGTCATGTTCTGTTGATGATACTATTATCTAATATGCTACTACCAGACTCATCGGGTGCCAGGTTTCCTTGGAACCTTTTGGAGCTATTGTTTACTATGGTAGGGTGCAATGTGGAGCAACCACTAGTGATGGCATGGGGGATGACACTCTTGGAATAGTTGTATGATGAGTTGTACGAGATTCACTCCCATGGGTAAAAGGGCTTGGGGTGTAACTTTCTACTATAGATTTGGGGATGACAACATATAGCGGTTGATAGGTCGTGAGGACTACCATGGATAATACGGGCACAACTAGCGGACCGAGAGATTGGCTACAATATCCTATGGTAGCGGGCTCGGGAGGTAGGATATAGTTGACGTTGGGTAGACGATATGGATCATTATTTCTAGTATTTTGTAAGACTCTAAGCAACAAATGTACTCTGGAGACCCTATAAGGATTGCCCAGCATGGGTTGATGCTGAGGTGCAGCTTCATTGAGTGAGGCGAGGAAGATGGTTGGTTGGTCGACATGGGATAGAGCATGAGTTATTTTTGTATGCTTAGGTACATAGTAGTTTGGGCTATGATAAGGGTTACCCAATGAGCCAGTAGTTTAGGGTCATCCCTGGGTTGGAAAACTAGCCTAGGCTATTTAGGGGTCATACCTGGGTGGGATGGTCACAGGTTTAGGGGCCATCCTTGGGTGGGACGACCACAAATTGGCCTAAAAAGGGGTGATTTTTTGTCTTTTTAAAGTGTTTTTGACGTATTTTGAAGCCTATTTGAAGCTTATTGACCGAATTGTCTCTACTAGGTGGTGAAGAATCATTGTCAAGTTTTAACCCTCTTTGATACCATGAGAGACTTATTGATAGATGCCAACCAGGAGTGGCTTGATGCCATTGACCTCAAGCAGGTGACGCGATTAGATCCTGTGGTGGGCGACTGCGCTTACTTGATGACTCTTATTTATCTATGGGACCCGTGAACCAACACCTTCCACCTACTAACATGGGAGATGATGGTGATACTAGAGGATATCTACCAAATATTATGCATTATGATAGAGGGAGGGTCAATTGTGTCTACTCATTGTGACTATAGAGAGGTAGTGATGGGGAGGTACTTTGGTAGGGTTGCGGAGGAGGCGATAGGAGACTCTTCCAATGGAGGCATACTAGTGGCATATTGGTATGAGGCTAGGGTACTGGGCATGAGTCATGTTCTGTTGATGACACTATTATCTAATATGCTACTACTAGACTCATCGGGTGCCAGGTTTCCTTGGAACATTTTAGAGCTATTGTTTACTTTGGTAGGGTGCACTGTGGAGCAACCACTAGTGATGGCATGGGGATGACACTCTTAGAATAGTTGTATGATGAGTTGTACAAGATTCACTCCCATGGGTAATAAGGCTTGGGGTGTAACTTTCTACTATAGATTTGGGGATGGCAATATATAGCGGTGGATAGGTCGTGAGGACTACCATGGATAATACGGGTACAACTATGAGAGATTGGCTACAATATCCTATGGTAGCGGGCTCGGGAGGTAGGATAGAGTTGACGTTGGGTAGATGATATGGGTCATTATTTCTAGTATTTTGCAAGAATCTAAGTAGCAAATGTACTCTGGATACCCTACAAGGATTGCCCAGCATGGGTTGATGCTGAGGTGCAGCTTCATTGAGTGAGGCGAGGGAGATGGTTGGTTGGTCGACATGGGATAGAGCAGGAGTTATTTGTGTATGCTCAGGTACATAGCAATTTGGGCTATGATAAGGGTTACCCAATGAGCCAGTGGTTTACCGGTACCATGAGGATGAGAGGATATTGATGTGGCCAGTGATGGAGCTGGTTGGAGGGGATGGATCTAGTAGTGGACATTCTAGACTTGGATGATGTCGAGACTACAAAAGAGTATGACTCCTGGTGGGTGATGTTCTAGTAGAAAGGATAAGGGAAACTAGGGGATGGTGTAGTAAGGGCGGTAAAGGAGGCTCATAAGGAGGATCCTGATGAGGACCAGGTTAAGGCAGGTGAGTGGCATGAGCATTGTCACATGGCAGATGAGCAGGTAGACGTATTGGACTTGGGAGATCAAGGTGACTTTGGGGATGAGGGGATGCAGGTGTAGTAGGTGGCACAATATGACATAGAAGTTGAGCTACAAGATGAGCTGGTCAGGATAAGGCAAGAGAGAGATCTCCTTCAAACACAGGTGCAGGATGCTTAGGTAGAGATAGTGGCTCTACGGGTACAACTAAGATTGTGGAGTCCTAGGTAGGAGGGATCCAACAGTGAGGATGTGGCTAGGCTATAAGTGAAGGTGGCATGCCTCCATTTTGCAGTGGAGACCTATTAGGTGCGATACCAATGGGGATAGACCTACACGAATGCATTGGAGAATGAGGCAGTGCACCTTGGTGGATGCCTATCTAACGATTTAGCAGTTAGTGGATCACACTAGAGTCAACAAAGTGGGACAGGGTAGCCTTCAACTAGGATGGAGACACTTGGTTCTACACAAAGGGCAAATAGGGCAGGTGGTAGCAGGTATGGAATTTTTCATCATAATCTGACTATGGGTGGGAGTGTGAGCCGTAGCACTGGTTTTGCGTGACCATGGTGATTGAGGCTCTTGTGACTCTTTTTGAATATTTGGATGTTTAGCATTGTGAAGTATGAGTACCTAATTTATTGTAGCCTACGGGCAATATGATGTATATTTTTACCTCATACATACATACATACATACATATATATATATATATATATATATATATATATGAGCTATTTTTATTGTCATCATGTATCTCCTACTGCTTATGAGATGTATGCAATGTGTGTATTTGCTTTATGATATGATGATGGATGTTTATCATGTATGCATATGTTGTAATATGATTTGATTTGATTTTGTACATGCATGGATGTATGATGAGATGGATGATGTATTGATCTAGATGATGAAATGTATATTATATGACACACTATGTTAGCACCATAGACTATATAGAATTCATCAGTTCATGTGTAATGTTGTCCTGAGACTATGTAATAGATTTGTGACTATGAACACTAACATACATGTGATAAAATAGAATGAATTAAATGAATGTTATAGAATGTCTATGAGGTTTTCATGAGACTCAAACACTCTAGTTGACTGGTCAAAAATTATACACTAATCATGCAAGACTTTTTGACGAGGTATGAATCTTCTAGGATGACCAAGATACTCAATATCCTTGTGTGTACAAGTGAGTTCATTTTGTGATAAGTATAAGATTACCCCAGTTCCAAATGAGATTAACGTAGCTCATCTATACTGAATATCACCCGATGAGTATCACGATCCTAGGTTTTGTACTTAGTTGGATTGGATCACTAGGTAGTATAGGCTACTAAAATCTATCTCATCCACATGCAAACATTGGCATGCACACATGCAAAATGTTAATGTGACAGACATATCACCATGTGTAAGGATACTGCCATTGCCAAGAAGGCTTGGTGCCACCAAACCTATAATGAGGATAACATATAGTTTGTCAAATGTTGAGAATTCCAAGGATTCAAGTTCAAGACTCCCTTCTTTTATTTTATTTGATTTTAGGGTTATTTTCTCATACTTAGTGATGATAATAATTGTTTATTTTGTATTTTTTTTCTTTGAGCAAGGGATTGGGGAGTGGTGATAAACACTGTTTATTTTTATTTTGAATTTTGCTTTTGGGATTTTGCTTTTGATAGTGGTAAAAACCACTGTTTATTTTGAGGAATTGGATAAGAAGGAGCTTGTACTTTTTCCAATTTTCAACATTCTTGAACCATTCGCACAAGGGGATGAGCAAGATATAATTTTCACTTAAGGTAACCTAGACCACTTCGTAGGTTTCATATTTACTTGTTCAAAACTTGGATGTATTAGTGTGTAAATGTGATGGGATTCTTATGTTTACAAGGTACAATCTAAGCAAGACTCAACCTCCAAAAAACTAGGAAAACTTTCTATAAAATCTGAAAAGAAAACTAGAGATGGCTGAGTGATTGAAAACCCTAATGACATTCTAGATCAAATGGCTAGGTGAAGGGAATGGACACAAATATGAAAAGTGGAAAATGTATGTAGAAATGATGGAATGATGTGGATGATGACTTGAACAACATTGATTTTGAATGATGACTAGTTTATAGTCTCAGTGCTAGACATGTATGAGCAACTCTAAGATGCAAAGTGCAATGATGAGTATGCCTAATGCAAGCGATGATGAGTATGCCTAATGCAAGCGATGATGAAATGCAATGGTATGCAAGTTTGATGAAATGCAATATTTTCATATTTTTGATGTTTTGATGATGATTTTGTATTTTTATTGATATATATGTATGTACATGTGACCAACGGGTTTATTGGCGACCATTGGGGCATTTGGGGTGACCAAAGGGCTTATGGATGCCTTTGGAGCATTTTGGGGTGACCAAAGGGCTTATGGATGCCTTGGGACTTTTTGGGGTGATCTAGATGATCATAGACTACCTAGGAGCATTTTGGGTTGACCAAGCAGTACGTAGATACCCTTGGAGTCTTTTGGGGTGACCTAGACAATCATAGAATGCCCAAGATAATTTTAGGTTGACCAAGCAATTGTAGACACCCTTGGAGCCTTTTTGGGGTGATCTAGATGGTCATAGACCACCTAGGAGCATTTTAGGTTGAGCAAGTAGTTTGTAGACACCCTTGGAGAATTTTAGAGTGACCTATATAGCTATAGACCACCTAGAAGCATTTTGGATCGACCAAGTGGGTTGTATATACCCTTGGATATTTTTTGGGTGACCTAGATGGTCATAGATTACCTATTAGTATTTTGGGTTGATCAAGCAGGTTGTAGATACCCTTGGAGCATTTTGGGGTGACCTAGATGGTCATAGACCACCTAGGAGTGTTTTGGACTGACCAAGCAAGTTATAGATACCCTTAGAGAATTTTGGGGTGACCTAGACAGTCATAGACCACCTAGGAGTATTTTGGATTAACCAAGCAGGTTGTAGATATCCTTGGAGAATTTTGGGGTGACCTAGATGGTCATAGACCACCTAGAATCATTTTGGGTTGACCAAGTGGGTTGTAGACACCCTTTGAGCATTTTGGGGTGACCTATATGGTCATAGACTACCTAGGAGCATTTTTGATTTTCCTAGGAACATTTTGGATTGACCAAGCAGGTTGTAGACACCCTTAGAGCCTTTTGGGGTGACCTAGACAGTCATAGATTTCCTAGGATCATTTTGGGTTGACCTAGCGGGTATTAGACACTCTTTGAGTATTTTGGGTTGACCTAGATGGTCATAGAATGCCTAGGAGCATTTTGGGTAGACCAAGAAGGTTGTAGACACCTTGGAGCATTTTGGGGTGACCTAGACAGTCATAGTCTACCTAAGAGTATTTTGGGTTGGCCAAGCAAGTTGTAGACATCCTGGAGATGGTCATAAACCACCTAGGAGCATTTTGGGTTGACCATGTAGGTTGTAGACACCCTTGGAGCATTTTGGGGTGACCTAGATGATCATAGACCACCTAAGAGCATTTTTGGATGACCAAGCAACTTGTAGATACCCTTGGAGATTTTTGGGGTGACCTAGATGGTCATAAACCACCTAGGAGCATTTTGGGTTGACCAAGCGGGTTGTAGACACCCTTGGAGCCTTTTGGGGTGGGCCACAACACTCTAGGCATGGAAAGGCTATAGATGAAGGATGTTCAAGGGTTTAGGATCCTCAATTCCTTCAAGGGAGGCTAGGCAATAATTTTTGGGTCCAATATGACTAGTGATGACAAAAGGACCTAACCAGTTTGCCATAAACTTGTCTCGTAGATGGGGTGGAAAATTTGATTTTTGTTAGTTCTTCTTCAGAATGAGGTCACCAACCTAAAAGTATTTAGGATGTAATTTCATATTGTAGGCTCTCTTAAGTCACTCTTGATAAACATGTAGGTTCTCAAGAGCATTAATGCATTGTTCATCAAGCAACGTAAGTTGATCTAGGTGAGCCTACCGTGTAGTGTCATCATCGATGAAATACTACATGGATATGCACAACGATGGGATTTATAGCTCTAGAGGCATGACTGCCTCGGTTCCATACACTAGCAAAAATGGAGTTGCTCCAGTGGGCATCCAAATGCTAGTGTTGTAGGCCCATAGAGCAAGGGATATTTGCATGTGCCAATCAGTGTGATTTTATTTAACTATTTTCTTCAGAATGACAATCAATATTTTGTTTGATGCCTTTGCTTGCCCATTCACTTGTGGATAATAGGGAATAAAAAAGTTGTGTTGGATATTATACTTTACTATCAGAGCATGCACATATTTATGTTTGAATGATGTCCCATTATTGGAGATGATCTTGGATGGAATACCAAAATAAAAAATAATATTATGCAATATGAACTCCACGATGCGGGGTCCTATCATAGTGGTAAGGGAAATTACTTTCACCCATTTTGTGAAATACTCGGTAGCCATAATGATAAACATGTGATGGTCCAAGGAGGCAGGTGATATTTTCCTGATTAAATCCAACCCCCGTTGCAAGAATGACCAAGCCAATTGAATAGGTTGTAATACCTGAGAAGGTACGCGTGTCAAGTTAGAATGGTGTTGACACTTTATGTACTTCTTAACATATGTGCAACGATATAAATTTAACATTGGCCAATAATATCCCATGCAAAGAATGCACTTAGTGATGGCCATGCCATTGAAATAGCCATCACATGTACCATTGTATGCTTGGGCCATTTCTCAAACTAACTCTTGATGCTCTAAGAAGCGAAGGAGGATACCTTCATAGCCCCAATGATACAAAATGTATTTGAGAAAGACATATTTTGCCACCTTTAATTTAAATGTCCTTTTGGCAGTGTGCGACAACCCATGGGGGGTATTACCAAGATTTAGGTACTCCCTAATTTGTGTGGGCTAGTCCTCTTGTGAGGAAGACTCGATTGCATGAATTGCCTACCCCTTCTAAAGTTCATCCCAAGAAAATGTTGATTGGGAAAGAACATTTAAGAATAGCGTTGTACTGCTATCAAAAGGGGTTTGAGGGAAAAGAGTCCCTCAAGCGGCATGATTCAAGCACTCATGAATTTGTGAGAACCTATCTTGATGAGGTTCAATTTGAATCAAGTGGACTTTTGGTGTGGCTTGAGTGTTCTCACACTCAATCATAGATTGCGATAGCATTTTAACCTGAATGGTCATCATATCATTGAAAGGGTTTTGTGGTATTAATGACCCTAAAAAGGCCATGGTACCCACAAAACGATTCAATCAATGAGGAAGTGCCTTGATGTCATACCATTCAAACTTTGTTAGAAGTTTCTCCACAAGGGCCTTATAGGCTCGCAGAACTGGATACTTACACTAGAAAATCCCTTTGACCTGGTTTACAATGAGCAAGAAGTCACCAAAAATATTGAGCTTGATTATTTTCATGGTGACAACCATTTGAAGGCCTATGAGAAAGGCTTCGTACTCAACATTGTTGTTGGTACACGGGAAATCAAGTTTGAAATACAGGGGTATGGGAGCCTCTTGAGGTTTGAAAAACATGATCCCTATGCTGCCCACTTGCTCAGATTTGGAGTTATCAAATAAGAGAGTCATATCGACTTATGACTTAGGCTTGTCAAAATTAGGCAATTTTGAAATGTGGAATACTCCATCATCGGGTAGCTCTATGCTAAGAGGTTGAACGTCCTGAAGAGGAGCCTTTGTGAGTTGATCGACGATGACCTGACCCTTGATTGATTTTTTTCCAATAAATTTTAGGTCAAACTCCATAAACTACATGATCCATTTTGTCATGCGACTATTATGATAAGTACAACTCATCATGTATCGCAATGAATTATCTTTTGATACAACATATGTGGTATGACTAAGCATGTAATGGTGTAGCTTCTTGGGGGAAAAAACCGTCGCTAGGCATAGATTCTCAATGTATGCATACTTGATTTCATAGCTGACCAATGTGTCGCTAAGATAGTAAGTAGCCTATTCCTATGCAATTCGTTGTTCTGGGCTAACATGGCGTCTAATGCAATCTCAGTGGCTAAGATGTATAAGCAAAACAACACTCCTGGTTGGGGTGGAACCAATACTAGCAGTGAATCTAGATATTGCTTGATTGCATCAAAGATAGCTTGACATTCATCATCCCAATGGAATACGACCCCCTTGTGCAATAACTTGTTCATGGGTCGATATTTGTTTGACAATTGTGCTATGAAGCTTTTGATGGACACGACCTTACCCTGGAGGCTTTGGAGCTTATTAGTGGTAGTTGGGGGAGGCATCTCAAGGATTGCCTTGACCTTGTTGGGGTCCACTTCAATGCCTCATTTATAGACTATAAAACCCAAGAGTTTTCTAGATGTGATGCCAAAGACGCACTTCTTGGGGTTCAATCTCACGTTATGCTCAATAAACCGATCGGGGACTTTGCGTAAGACATCAAGATGCTCATGGCATAATAATGATTTAGCTAGTAAGTCATCATTGTAATCTTCCAAAATCTTATACATGTAATCATGGAATATGTATATCATGGCACTTTGGTAGGTAGTGCCGATGTTTTTAAGGCCAAAAGTCATGACCTTATAGCAAAATGTTCCCCAAGGTATTGTAAATGCCATTTTGAGTTGGTCTTCTAGATTGATATAAATTTGATTGTACCCAGAGAAAACATCCATGAGGAATAGAATTTCATGGTCTAACGTGGCATCTACCAGGGCGTTGATGCTTGAGAAAAAGGAAAATCATACTTAGGACTTGCTTTGTTCAAGTCTCGAAAGTCGATGCAAATGCGAATCCTCCCATCAGGCTTCTTGATAGGAATCATGTTGGACAACCAAGGTGGATAGTCTATATAAATGATAAACTTGGCATCCAATAGCTTTTGTAGCTCATCTTTGACCATTAGGGCTATTTTCAAATGCATCTTTCTTAGCTTTTGCCTAAACGACTTGGGCTTGGGGTCAAGCATCAGATTGTGGGTGACTAGATTTGGATCCAATCCTGACATGTATTTGTAGGACCATGCAAAATCCTCCTTCTATATGATAAGGGCTATGTAATCAAATTACTCTTTAGGGGATAGGCTTTCCACTAGCTTGATACACTTTAAATTCTTAGGATATGAGTCGATATCTTTGTTAATCGTTGGCTCAATTAACATATGCGACCCCTCCTCCAACTGGTGGGGAGTAGGTATCACGTGAATGTCATCAAATGGATTTATATTGTCAGTGGGAACCTCAAGTTCCTCTTCAACATGGAAGACATCATGAGTTGGTCTTGGAGAGAAATGAAATGGTTGTAGCATCTCCTCACAAGGCTAGTACTCAGAGGGCGATGGGGGAGAATCTTCCTGATCGAAGTCAATTACCCCTAGGTCAAGGTGCAATGGATTTGATGGGTTATTTAGATCTTGTAGGGGCTCAAAAAGGTCTATGGAAATCATGTTTATGGATGGATGATTTCCCCTAGGTGGTTGGTGGTGTCTATCGACATCAAGATGTCACAAGACCTATGGAGGTGGTTGCGACAGAGGTTGAATGATCGGAGGCGGTCGGTGTGGCTACGGGTGAGCTTGCTCCTCTAAAGGTAGAAGTTGTCACCAAATAGGATGGTGTAATGGGAATATTCATAGATAGAACTCATCCTCATCATACATAGGGATGATCCATGGGCCTTCTCCATCTGAACTATAAGAGTCAATAGGCGCTACTCGATAATATGACTTGTTGTCAAATGTACACTCATAAGGAGACCCCTGATCTTCTTCATCATTGTCATGGGGAAGAGTATGTGAACCTTTACCTCTATCGTAAGATTAGATGACATCATGAAGTGGTCATTATCATCTAAGGGTGTAGGGAAGTAGTCCCCCAATGAGTAAAAGCGATTGGGGTTGGCATAAGGATCTCGTGTAAGCTCATCCTTAAAGTTTAGAGTCATGCACTCTAAGCTAAATGTGAGGACATCAAGGGGCACATTCTTGTTGTGTCCTAAACCAGACTTGTAAGGTATTTAATACTATGGTTGGTAAGGAAGTCGGGTGCCTTGCTCATACAGGTCCAAACCATAACCATGCCAATTATTGAGGTGAAGGTACTTCATGGCGAAGTCAGGGTTGGACATGTAGTTGATGTCCTCAAAAAAGGGCTCTTCATCCTCTACCTACTGCTGATAAGGCTCAATGCCATAGTAGAGACCCCCATAGATGAAATTAATTTGATTAGGGGGAAGACCAAGAGGCACGATAGCGCCTATGGGAATACAATGTTGACCCATGTCTCACATTGACTCTATAGTAGAGGTAATTGTAACATTCCTAACAATGTACTCTCCTAAATCGATGGTAACTAGGTGCACTATGACCTAAGGCTAAGAAGGAGGGTATGGGAGTGAGACTTGAACTGATTCAACATTTGTCTCATGCGGTATCTCCTATTCTACTTGGCTAGGGATCTCCTTTGTGGATATGGTGGATATGGTTGGTTGGGCCTCATCAATAGGTCGCTTCCTCGAGTTCCTAGGAATAGGATCCATAGATAGTGGAGGCATTTTAAGGGGTGCCAATGCTAAGGATGGTATGGCATGAGATGGTGATGGATCACTCAAAAGTGATGGTGATAGATTTAAACC
Source organism: Wollemia nobilis (assembly GCA_028583015.1). Taxonomy (NCBI): domain Eukaryota; kingdom Viridiplantae; phylum Streptophyta; class Pinopsida; order Araucariales; family Araucariaceae; genus Wollemia; species Wollemia nobilis. The sequence continues at coordinate 12,293,859 of JAQPPZ010016890.1, forward strand.
TTGGATAGATTTATTCGGTTCAAAATCTATATGGGTTGATGATAAGGTTGACTTAGGTAGTTGCTGCACCATATTACAATACTTGAAAGGCTCTAGGTCTACAGAGATGACATAAACTTGCCCTTCATAAGTGTACTTGAGGCACTAATGAGCGATGGAAGGGACACACTTCATGTCCCTGATCCATGGTCTACCTAGCAAGATATTATATGCCAGCTCACCCTTCAAGATGTGGCACAGTGTCAGTATGGTCTTTTGCCCTACCTAGATAGGCAAGATGATTGTACCAACTGTTGAGCATATGACATTGAAGGGTGTAGGTAGATGCGATGATATGGGATGTTAGGAGCTTCAAATGCTTGAGATCTATTGTAGTGATGATGTTGCTAGAAGCTCGAGTGTCTACCAAAACTCTCTTGTATGGTGTTTTGTTTACACATGTAATGATGTGTAAGGGGGGATCTACCATATCATTTGGAACTAGTTTAAGTTCATCTTCTCAAAAGGTAATCATTGATTCCATGCACTGCCACACATGCCCTACAAAATTATTGAAGGAGTTAGACTCTTGGGTTTGTAGCTGTATCACCTTAAGGATCTCCATTTAAGATTCTCTATGAGGTGGCGATTGCTAAATGATCTCATATATGGAGAGTCGATCAGATTTTGTTCTTAGTCTCTGATCAATCTTGCTCTTAATTGTGACCACAGGCTTAGGTAGGAGGCTTGACACTGAATACAATAGAGGTTATGACATCGAAGGAACATTGATTTGAGCCACAGGTGGTGTGACTGGATTTGGGTATAACCTATTCCTAGTTACAATGTTGATCATGCCAACATACCCTTGCTTAGGGGGAAAACGATGAACCTCATCTACCTAGGGTACTGGCTTGGCTTGCTTCACATGGGCAGGCAAGGGGTATTTAAAGACTGCTATCTATTGGTTGTTTGGTGTGATAGGGTTGTCTGCCTGAAGGGCATTCCTATCGATCATGTATTGCACAAAATACTTTAACTTATAGCACATCTACACGTCATGCCCATTTTGCTTATGAAATTTGCAATATAGGTCTTCTTGGTATTCTTTGGACTTTGGTGCATTTGGGTCGATAGGTTGACTCTCAGGTAGATTGATCGAGTTATCCACTAAGAGATGCTCAAAAAATGAGTCTATAGACTCTGCAATGGGCAAGAAAAATCACTTGGGGTGATATTGTTGATTTTGCCCTTGACTATTATGGTTGTCCTTATTATAGTTCCTAGGTGTGGCCTGATAATTAGGTTTTTGAGGTGGTGCGGGTTGCGTTGGCCCTGGGATACTGGTGGTAACTTAATTCACTATTACTGGCTTAGGCTACACTAGGGTATTCTTAGCATTATTGTTCCACTCTTTCCTGTGAGACTTTGTAATTTCTCCCTCTTGAATCTTGATGTTCTCAATGGTCCTAGCCTGTGCTAGGGTATCTTCAAGAGTCGGATATTGTTGCAGCTACAACAACAATGAGATCAACTTTAGGCACCTCTTGGAAAACATCTAAGTCAACTCTAAAATGGGGAGTCGATATGGTAGCTTGGAAAGCAATGCCATAATTCACTATTAACTCATCATCATATTGTTTCAACACAGCGAGATCAGCCAGCATCGCCTTCCTCTTCGTATTGAAGGTGAAGCATTCTAGGAATGCATCTACAAGTTGGTCCAAATTGTGAATACTATGCTTTGGGAGTTGGGTAAACCACTCTATGGATGGGCCAGAGAGGGTAGTCATGAATGTCCACAAAAGCAAAATATCATTGTCCTAGATGCCAAAGCACTGGCTCAAGAAATTTATAACATGCTCCTATGCATATTATTCTCCCTTAAAGGTAGCCAAATGGGGCATCTCAAACTATTTTGGATAGGAAGGGGAAGACATCGAAGGATGGAGTAGTTGACTATGTAATTGATGTAAGCTGGGATTCTAGGACCCAAAATCGAAGGTATTATTATCTAAAGACTCTAAAAACTCTAGCAATACTTGATATGAATATGAGGATTTAATCTCAGTATCCTTGCTCCTATCCTATGATGGAGGTTGAGATTCTTTAGGCCTATTTCGAGATGGTAGCATGTCACTCCCTGCCTTGATAAGACGTGCCCAAATACTCCACCTTTGGTTCATGCTCGGTGTAAGCTCCATAGGGTATATCTTGAGCTGGTATATAGAGAGGGGTACCTGCCTACTATGGGTGTCCTATGTTTGGCCTAGGGGGCAAGTCCCGATTTGGCCTAGGAGGTCACGAAGGCAACATTGGATAAGGTCTAAGAGAGCTATCTTGAATGAGAGTGGGCTACCTCAGATTGACTTCCTATATATATGTTCTAAGGGTAGGGATCCTCTCATGAAAAGTTTTCTAGAATAACTCGTTGGTCTACTATTAATTTATTTCTTTCTCAAGTTGATGCAAGCAGTCTAGTTGCTATTTGTATTGCCAAAGTTGCTTGAACTATGCTTGGCATTCCACATATCTTACAACTGCTTGATTTATCTGTTCCACCGTCCAAACCCTAAATTATGGCCTACCCATTAGGTAGCCTACATGCGAGTAAACCAAATTATTATTATTTTTCTTCTCTTTTGTTATTTTTGCATTTATAATAAAATAAAACTATCTTTCTATCAAAGAAAGCATGCAAGAAAAATCAAATTTTAGCAATTTCTATCTGTGTAACTAAAAACCAAAAGTTCAGGCACCTACCTCATCACCCGAGGAACCTACTATTTTTGGAATCTAAGTATAATAGTCTCTATTTTGTGGCTATACCAGGGTAGTACAACTACAAATTTGATGGTTATCCTAGGTTGGGATGGTTGTGTGGCCATCCTAGGGTGACACGAGGAGCAGTCCAATGGCTGTTTCAGGACAGAATGACCAATACTTGCAATAGAAACCAAATAAAAATTAAGGTTAAACATTCAATAAAGCAATAGGGATAGGTTTCCACAATTATCACCACTAAATTAGGTGAAAAATGGTGCACCTAATGAAGCTAAACAACATGCATCTATATTTGTATTAATGAAGCATTACAAAAGGACAAATTTAAGCAACCATATAAGCCAAAAAAAGTGCAAGAAAATGTGTTTCTCTTTATTTAATTTTGTAAATAAGAACAATGGTTACATAGATGTTACATTGATGGCTCTTAATGTGATACAATTGTTTACAAAATGATGGGTTCTCAAGGATCAAGTCCTTTCAAAGAAGATCTTGTGCACTTCCAATGTTCTTCCTCATACCTACAATCGAAGTGGGCGGACCTACGATGCCACTGATTTGTTCTATGGTCTTGTGCTCCTTCCTTGTACACTATAAGACCTGCACCTATATAGAAGGAAACTAGAATAATTAAATAGCAAGTGCGTATATTGAAAACATGCAAACCCCACAGGCACTAAAAGACTAGAAAACATGAATATGCAAGATGCCTATCTAAATAAACTCCAAATGACTTGAAATTGTATAGGTATGTAAAATAGATGGTTTTGGGAAGATATTACTAAAAAAAGAACCAAAATTGCATCCTATGACATGGCATAATTGTAGTGCACTTTTCCAACCTACAAAACCCAAAGCAAGCAATTTATTCCCCTAAACATATCCAAAATGCATGAAACTTGGAAAGAATACATAAAATGAGATTTCAAGACAACCCATGTGGTCAGATTTGTAAAATCAGGCACAAATACCTATGCATTCTTCGATGGATCCTCTAAGCCTACAAAAACTTGAAAATGTGATATCTCATCTAATACAACTCTAAAATGCATAAAATTTAGACAGTAGCATAATATGATATCCTAGAATATACCTAAAATAGAATAGTAGAAAAATTATGCATAGATCTATCCTCATACCTTGCAAGGATGGTGGGAACTATCACAAAATGAGGACCATCCTGGGGTGGGACGACCACCAATTTTGCACCTATTTTATCACCAATTTCTCTGTGAATTGGTTAAGGACCTCCTAAATAGTGTTTTCATGAATTTTAGTGGTGAAATTCACTCAAATGATCTGATTTTGTAAAAAAATTGCGCCTCCTAGATCACTCACAAACCTCCTTTGCTAGGTAGAGATTCTGAGAGAAAAGGGCACAAAAAGGTGAGGGGAAATCTTGGTATCACTCTATTGCTATGTATCAAAACTCCTCTCTATATTTTGTGGAAAATGAATCTACTTTATAGCCAAAGGAAGCCTTTGGGTAAGAAGGCGTGTGAGGACATGTAGGGTAAGAGGCACCATTTGGCCAAAAGGGTGGCATGCATTGGAGGGGGAAGAGAATCTCCCTATTTGGCCTCCCTCATGCAATATGTCATAAGGATGTTGCACCCTCTAACTTGCATGCTTGAATAGATAGGGAAAATGGTAGTTTTTGGGCGCTATTTGTCCAAATTTAACTTTTTGGGAGTCAAACCTTGTGGTCGCCCCACCCTGAGACGACCAGTTTGCCATCGTTCCAGGGTGGGACGATGGTGATAAAACCTCATCCTAGGGTGGTAGGATCATGGTTTTATGATCCAAAACCTCCCAAAAGTGGGGTAGAGCCTTTCAAGAGTGGTTAAGACCATTATAAAACCTCTAAGGGTTGCCCAAGGGGGCCAAATGGTGTCAATTAGACATTATCTTGGTCACCTAATCAGATTAACCAAATTTTAGTGTCTATAATAACCAACTTCATTTGAAGCAAATAGCAATCGGTTCATTTTCTTCATGAAATAAGGGAAACACAAATGCCAGATAACTAAATATTATTCACTATAGAATTAGTTACTCCAAAATGAGCAAGAAAATACTATTAAGTAATCTCAATAGATTATTGTTTATAGGCAAAAAGTAAGATGTTAGTAGGCAATAAGGAAGTTTGGCAGTGATGTTATGTAATCTCAACATATTAGAGTTCGTATATTTTGCAATCTCTTTCCTCATGTTTCATAGGTAAAAAGTATACTCGAAGATCTGAAGCGTTAATAATACCACCTAAGACCTTACATCTTAGCTTGGCACATGAATAAGTAAGTAGACAAAGCGAACCAACACAAAAAATTACATTCACCATCTGTAGAAGCATATAGGTGAGGAAAAATATTTAATCATAGTAATCCTTACATTCTACCACTCCACTTTCGATACGTGGCACTATTTTGTTCATTTGCTCTAGTTTCGATCATCCAGTATATGAAGTACATGTGACAATTTGTTGTTAGTCTCTGTAGAAAAGTTGACTATTATATTTTTTTTGGGGTCAACATCCCATATCATCCTTGTGATGGGATGAAAGCATAATACAAGTGTCAAGGCAATTTTAAATATTCAATGAGCTGCCACTGGTCAAGTCGCTCTCCCTTTCATGCATACCCATGATTTGACACATCCCAACACTTGTGTAGTTTACTCCTTTGAAATTCATGCCTTTTCAAATCCACTCCTCATTGTGGTGTGAGTGTTTTTGGTTGTTACTCATTGGCTATTGATAGTTTATGTTGACCCCTCCAAATCCCTTGTTGTATTGTCCATTGATGGTTCTAAATCCATTCCATTGTTACCAGTTGCTAAATTGACCATTGGTTCTGATCGTGTACACCAAAATTTGAAATTACTGATTGAAAATTGACTATTGTGTTACAATTTACAAGTTTTTATAGTTGTACACCAAAATTTTGAAATTTGAAACTTATTGACCAAAAATTGAGAAATTATAACCGTTAGAAGTTTGAATTTAAATTGTGAAAACCAAATTTTTCTTTTTTATCTTTGAAAGGGTTACCATTGGAATAAATTGACCATTGGAACTATTTGTTTAATTTAAAATTAAATTATGGTGCCAAAAAATGCATGAGTGATTGGACTCGAGGCACAGACGGACGATTACAACGTAATTCCTCGATAGATGATGTGTTTATGACTAGAAAGTTCCCACCTAGAAATCAAGCTATGCATCATAATACTCCCAAAAACATTAATAATTTTGACCAACATTGTTATTTTTCACTAAATTCAATGGCTTCACCTTCTTCGAACAATGTCGATCCTTATCTCAATAATCCATCTATCCTAATTCCTAATAGTGTTGATCCCTCTTACGTCAATATCTTAATCAACAAGAAATAATGTTGAAGGACATTGTTACTATGCTGAGATCGATTGAAGCCCATATAACTATTGCAACACCTCCTCATACCTCCAGGTTACAAAATGCTCTCAATCTTGAACCTTTAAACATTCACCAAAGACAAGTTGCTTCTAACCAAGGCTTTGCTAATGATCTAGACCTAGAAGTAGGTGGTGCTTCCAGTTATTTGGAATGGCCTCATGATGTTCAAGTTCCTCGAATTGACATGCCCATATTTTAAGGGGCTAACCCTCGTGTATGGTTGGCAAAAATGGATGTCCTTATCCGATTATACCATATTTCAAAAATAGGTCATGTTGCTTTTGCAGCTTCTAAACTGGGTACACAAGTGTATCAATGGTTGTTATGGAAAATTTACGAAATTAATATCCTCTTTTATGGCCTCAATTTAAAAAAAATATATATTAGAAGATACGATAAAGGATCTTCCACATCATACGTGGTCCGTCTTATGCAAATTAAGAAAATAGGGTCAGTAGATGACTATATCTCTGAATTTACTAGTATACTCACCTATACACATGAATTAAGTTGAGTAGTGGTGGTTTTTGCTTTTTGCTATGGTCTTAAAGATAAAATTTGCAAGGAAGTTGACATGCATGATCCCTATACCCTAGATGATGCACAACATATAGCTCAAGCAGAAGAACCAAAAACTCCAAGATTTTGTCCCTCCATATCATCGAGATTTCAACTCTCATCATCCTTACCACAATGTTGAGCGTTCCATAGGATTATTCTAATATAAATATCATTCACATCACACAAGATATCAAGCTTGTGTGCAACATCAAAAATTTCACTTAGAATATGAGGCATTAGTCACTAAGGAAGAAGATTTACCTTAACCTAAACCATCTACAAAATCAGCCAATGATGAAACATAAGAGGATGATATCGTGGCTCTTTCAGTACATGCACTTATAGGTAGCAAAGCTCATATTACTATTAAGGTACAAGGATTCATTAAACACCATTGTTTTAATGTGTTGATTTATTCATGATGTACCCATAACTTCATAGATTATAAAACAACCAAATCCTTGAACTTGTATATCCATTATTCTAATCAAGATAAATTTCAAGTTCTTATTGCAAATGGAGGCAATGTCCAATACATGGGTTGAACATCTAAAATTCCAATACAAATGAGAAACTATACATGGATAGGTAATATTTTTGTTATGAACCTAGGGAGCTTAGATGTCATTATGGGAGTATAGTGGTTATCTCAGCTGGGCGATATTACTATTAATCTCCAAAAAATTTATATCAAGTGGACAGATAATGGAAGGGTCATTTGTATTTAAGGGATTCAACCTCTTCCTTCTAGGGCAGTGAGTTAACATAGCATGGAGAAGATATTGAAGAAATGTAGCTATGGTTTTCTTGCCCAAATAAATTCCATCAAGGCTCAATCCTTGGACTCTTCTCCTACAACTCTTCCCAGGGATATTCAATATATAGTGGATAATTATGAAGAAATATTTAGTGAACCAAGGGGTCTACCTCCTAAGTAATCACATGATAATGTAATTCATCCAATTATTGGTAGTTTACCTTCAAATATGAGCCCTTATCGCTATCCACAACCCTAAAAATTATAAATTGAGAAACTGGTCCAAGAAATGTTAGAGCATGGAATCATTCACCCAAGCATCATTTCTTATTCATCCTCCATGGTGATGGTATGCCGTAAGGATAACTCATGGTATATGTATCATTATTTTAATAATATTAACAAGATTACCATCAAATATAAGACTCCTATCCCAGTCATTGATGACTTGTTGGATGAATTACATGGTGCTAGTTATTTTTCCAAACTAGACCTACGCTTAGACTTCCACCAAATTAGGGTTAGAGAAGAGGATATTCTTAAAACTACTTTTTGTATTCATGAGGTCATTATGAGTTCCTAGTCATGCCCTTAGGTCTCACTAATTCTCCATAAACTTTTCAAAACCTCATGAACCATGTATTTTGACCCTATTGTAGCACCCTAAAATTGGCACAGTTAAACCATCAGTAAAAAGTAAAAATTTGAATTTTAACCCCAAAACCGCCCGTTAACCGCTCACCTCATTTTTTGTGCCATTTTTAGAAGTTGTTTTGAACGTTGGATGATATCATCGCCGATCTGACAATATCGTCCCAAATCAGACAAATTCGTCTGGGACAAACGTCCAGACGATTTCGTCCTAAAACTAAATTTTCATAATTAGCTTCTATTTCAACGACCTCTCCAACTTGGGCAGAAGCGTGTCTACATGGTTGGAGATTCCCATGTTGAGGATCTCCTAGATTGGGATGATCCTCAACTTCCTAACCTCCCCTTAATCCTATATAAACTAGGATTTTTCCAGTTTATCCCCCTAGCTGATTCCCTGATTTCCTTGATTGCCTGGATCCTTTGATTTCCATGACTTTCTCCCTGATCTCCCATCATTCGCATTCATGTTTTCAATTTTTTTTTGTAGGATTTCATTGTGTTTCATCCAGAGATATCTCGGATCATCGCAGGAAATTCAACCACAATTTCAGACGATCCTGTCAAGATCGACGATGATTGCAGATGATCTTGACAACTTGGGGGCAATCGGAGTCCTGAGTTTGTATTTTCTACCTCGTTTCTTTATTTAATTGGTGCATTAGATTAATTTACTTTTGTTTTGCATCTTGGAGTTCACCTCATTTAGCATAATTACATGATAAAATTCAAAATAAGTTACCAAAACATTGCATCTCATTTAATTTGATATATGGATTTGTTATTTAAGCATCTACACTCTCATTTCTATCACTTTGCATCATTATTGCAATAGTATTTTTGATTTTTGGTGTCCGTTTTCTTGATTGCAGGTCTCTAACGAATTCGTCTAACGAATTCGTCATGTCGCTGACGATCCTGGGTGATCTCAGACGATCGCCTGTGATTTGGAATGATTCTATACAATTACATATGATCCTGTCATATCTGGGATGATCTGGACTCCTACAAGCTTTAGAATCTTCATCAGACATTAGAAATCAGGTGTAATCTTCTCCATTTAACACATTCTCTGCATTTAATTGCATTAGGATTCATTTACGTTTGCTGTCTTCATGTAAATCAGAATTATCATATAGAATAGCTTAGTTTCATTTTGGCCAATCTAGGAATCTGAATGATTGAACATAAAATGAACAAATCAAACCCATTATCAACCTAGGTATGGAAACTACCACTCAAAGTTTCCTGGTGAACCCCACTATCCGTCGAAAATTCACCTTTATACCCCTCTCCCCCGAGAGGCACAAAATTCAAAGGGCCTCTCCGTCCGAGGTATTGTTCCATCCTTTTTGCATCCCCATTTTGGGCACGGATCCTTTAGCCTGAAGGTAAGGGTGTGAAAAATTTGGGCGATACATTTTGGTGAACCCGACGTGAAACTAAAACACCTTTTGAAAACAATCCAAAAAAATAAAAAAACACACATTATTAAGAACATCTAGAACCATTAGAAAACTGTTAAATTTGCATATCATACTTAGATGGTAGATTATAATAGAAGACGAGCAGTCTCCATAAATGTTGAAAATCAATTAACAACCATAGAGATTACTTCTATGCTTAGAGTACCTCAAACATATAGAGCCCAACCTTTGTGGGATGAACTTGATAGGAGATTGGGTATTATTAAATCTAGATCTGCAGAACTTAGGCAAATTAAGAGGTTTGTCCTAGATAGAATCCTAGATCCTGATCAGGTGACCTTCTACCATGAACTTCAGAGAGCTTGCCATAGATGGTTAGCCAATAAAAGAGCACTTGTCTTCTGAATTATACACCTTTGAGGAATACCTTGAGAACGCAGTTGTAGTACATAAATTTCTATCTCATGTAGAGGATCAAGAAGTCGTTTTTATGGATAAAAAGAGATGGAATAGAGTTTCTAGAGCTATGTTGTATCGAGAGTATTGCCATGAACTTTATTTTTACATGTCAGGGTCTGAAATAGATCATATTACCATAACACACTTTGTCAAGTTCTTAAAAAACAACTTCCAATTTGAAGAGGAGCATTTCATGACTCCTGATGAACTTGACCCTAACAATGATATCCATAAACTATTCATAGAAAACTAAGTGATTCTTTCTACTATTTTTTCTTATAACTAGCATGTTGTTTGTTATTTTTATTCTCGTAAAATAATAATATAATAAAATCACACAAAAAAACAAAAAAAAAAAAAAATAATAATAACAAAACATTTCCTTTAAAATATTATAGTAGGTATATAGTTAAAATATATACCTCTCAACCCTATTGCATATATATATATATATATATATATATATATATATATATATATATATAAGTATATATATTTGCTAAAACCTAAGTTTAGCATAATGCCTAGACTCAGGAATAGAAAACAAACCGAAGAAGATGAAGATTGGTTAGGAAGACAATTAACTGACCAAAATGTCCCTCCTGAGGACCAAGTTCAGGAAGAAGAAATCCTAGACCAGCAAGAAGAAGAGCTTGCTGTAGGAAATGAACAAGAAGAAACTGTTAAAGAGGAAGGATCCTCATGCCCTAAAATATCTTCGGGAGGAGCCATCACTTTTGAGAACATGGAACAATTATAGAAGTTCATTAACATTAATATTGGTGTTTTTAATAGAGCAGCCCATATGGACAAGGATCGAATTAGTGACACTCAAGCAACTCTAGAAGAAGTATTTCAAACACACACTAATCCCTTGTACTTTATTGACCAAGAGAGTGATCAAGCTGGACCATCCAATTTGGATATGGTAGCTGTGATCCAGAGCATGCAACAACATCAGGTTACCCAACCACCTAAAGTGCCTATTAACAAGCCTAGGGTCATTCCCGCACAAAAGAAACCATCATTTACTGCTCTATTTCGCCAAGCTCTTGATCAATATACCTCAAATCAAAAAAAACCCAAAACAAAACCGAACACCAATTACCAAAAACCTAAGGTACAACATAATACTATTACAAATCCCCTTCATAATACTCTTCCTACCAACACTTTGCATAATAGCAATATAACATCTAATCCTTTTGTCACACCATCATATGCTCATAGATCCCATACCTATGTGCCACCTAACCAATATGGTGGACAAACTAGCAATCTGGAAATCGTGGTGAAACAGTTAGTTTCTCACATGGACCAGATAGATCCCTACCATCCCTTGTACAGTTATCGAGAGATGTGTAGTCAGCCTTTGGATCCTATAGTCGTAGCACAGCCGTATCCTAAATATTTTCCTATGCCTGTTCTTCCCATATATAAAGGAACCGAAGATCCCATAGAGCATCTTTGTATGTTTAGGATAGCATGTCATGATATATCACATGATGACTTGTTATTACTAAAAATCTTCCCGAAAATATTGGGAGGAATGGCATTAGAGTGGTATTATCAATTACCCACTAATTCTTTGAGCAATTTTGAAGAAACTGCCGAGTCTTTTGTTCATAAATTTAGCGCCTACATCGAAGAGATGTGACCATTAAAGATTTGTATAACTTAAAATAGGGCAAAGAGGAATGCTTTGCTGATTTCCTAGCTAGGTGGAGACAATTGATAGGAAAATTGCACTTTGTGCTACCTTATAGGGAGATGTTGGACATCTTTATTAATAATTTGCAAGAGAAACTATCTTACGAATTATCAATTGCTACTTTGACCACCTTCGATCAGGCTATAGACCTAGCCCAAAGAGTGGAATATGCTCTCATTAGGAGAGGCCAGCTTAAAAGAGAGACGATGAGAAAACATCCAAAAATCAATATAAGAATAAACAAGTTGTAGGTGATGGAGTCACTGATAGCAAAAATATTGCTAATGTTAATACTGTGAAGACATCAGAGAAGTTTGTACTGAAACCTCCTGATAGACCTCCTCGAGAATTTACTAGGTTAAATCAACCTTTATCAGCTATTCTATCACAATTATTAGAACAAGGTTTGATTCAATTATCAAATATTCGGGAACCTGATCCAATTATACCCAAATATAGAGTAGATTTACATTGTGACTTCCATAGAGGACCTGGACACACTACCAACTCTTGTAAAAGATTAAAAAATAAAATACAGGACCTGATTGATAACAATGAGATGGAAGTGCAAGCCTTTCAACCTAAGCAAAATTCTCCTAATATTGTTCAAAAGAACATCCCACAAAACTAGAATCAGAATGCCAATCAGTCATTGGACATCTTTCAAAATCCCTTACCAAAACATGGTAAGGAGGTGGCTAATCAAATTGAACATCGTAATTTCCCTCCTCCTGCCCGATATGTAGGAACTATTGGTGGGTATTTACCTGTTCATGATCTGGAAATATTTGACACAAATTTATCCGTGGTTACAATAAGGCCTCTATATAATATTCAAATACCTGATCTAAGTGATATAGAATATGAGACTGAGAGTGATATGGAAATCACATCAAATCAATCGAATAGTTCTAATGATGAATCGGATCCTATTCATCCTATCACAAGTTATATGGTTCCAGACGAACCATTTCTAAGAAGAGTCACTACTAGACCCTTATATCACCAATTAATTTCTAATGAGCTAGCTATAAACACTAGACGAAGACCCATTCATCATCCATAGAATAATATTGTGGGTACCATTGGAGCTATTACTATACAACAAGCTCAAAATTCTCAACAAGATCAAATTCAGAATGGTGGATCAGCTCCATTTGTTGTGAGGGTTCCTAATAAAGGGAATCATTCACCTAATGTTTAGTCTAAACCTCCTTATAATATTAATGAGCAATTATCAAATATTACAGCTAGAATTTCACTCTTGGACCTTTTAAGATCTTCTCCTACACATAGAGATGAATTAATGCTCATATTAAGTCAGATGATGGTACCACAAGACATTCAACTTGAATCCATGGCCGATACTATAATAACTCATGAAGTTGATTGTATTGACTTTCGGGATAGAGACATACCGCAACATAGTTTACATAAAGATAACCCCTTGTATATTACTGCCTTAATTGGAGATGTAGCAATCAAACAAGTTTTGATTGATAATGGTTCATATTTAAATATTTGCACTTTTGACTTCTACCAAATATTTGGGTTTAGAAGTGATGAAATGAAAAGAACTGATATGATTATAAAAGCTTTTAATTACGAAACACAAGAAACATGTGGAGTTATTACCATTCTATTATAGGTTGGTCCAAGAACCTTGGATACAACTATGTTTATTGTACATTGCCCTGCATCGTACAATATACTCTTGGGCCGTCCTTGGATCAACACGATGCGAGTTGTTCCCTCAACTTTACATCAATGTGTTAAGTTCAAATTTAAGAATAAGTTGATTACCATTCACGGTGATCCAAGACCCTTTGATATGTGTGCTTTGGCAGAACCTATTGAAGTTCAATTTTGCCCCGCTCTGTCATCCACACATCCTAATTCTCATTATCCATCTAAACGTGTGAAACTCACACCCACAACGTCATATACTTCTTCTCCATCAGTTGCACCTCCACATATAGCTCAACCATATTTTGAACAAACCACATTAGGACCTAAGAAAGATCCTAATCCCACAACCAATGTCTCTTGTTCTACTCCTATAACTTCCATACCTGTAATAGACCCATCTATTGACACCTCTACACCATCTACATCCATAAAATTCATATTTTCCACATCGAAAGACGTAGGGAATATTCCTTCTACCTCTTATGCTCTTACTGATGAGCTCTTACCCGATCTATCTAAAATTCTTATATCAGAAGAAACAAATGCTTCTATGCAATATTCTCTTATTTTAAATAATTTGCCACCATCTCCTCATACCTTGGGCCTCCTATAGCCTATGGGAAATATTTACCAAGTCGGGAGCTATGCCTTTATTTATAAGGGATATGACTGGGGTAGAATACCCAGAAACATAAAAACTCATTATGATGGATATGCTCGATGTTATTTTACTAATGAGTATATTAAAGCCAAACCTATAATGCTTAAATTGGGATATAAAGGGAAAGGTTTGGGACCTTTCTAGAATGGTATGAAAGAACCTTTTGAGGTAGAAGCATGGCCCACCCGATGTGGTGTGGGCCTATTTTCTAGTAAGGGTCAGCCATTCCCATTTGAGGATGATGACCATATTATATGTTACCAAGATTATTTAGATGAACGTGATACTTTGCATTTAAGAAATGAGATATTCATATGTAATATGCTATCTATAGCTTATCCTGAGATGATCGCTGAATCTAACAATGAGTTGGAGGGAGATATCTTTCACGATGTCTTCGTTGAGGAATTATTACATAATGGATTTTATTTTGATGGCTCTATACCTAGTATAGCCTAGCTTGAGGCCACGAATCCTCAAGATGAATTATCCAAGCTAACCTTGGAAGAATTACAAGAATTGGGCTTTTCACCTGCCCCACCTAATTTTGAGAAAGATCTACACATGGAAGTAGAAAATGTCATAAAAATTAACATTGGAACCAACAATAACCCTCACATAATCAACATTGGATTAGAATTGAGTCAAGAAAAATAGGATAAATACATTGCATTTCTTAAAGAATATGAAGATGTTTTTGCTTGGACATATGAAGATATGCCAGGTTTAGACCCTTTTGTAGTTATGCATCACCTAGTAATGCATCCGAATGCTAAACCTATTAAGCAGAAGCTTAGAAAAATGCATCCTAAAGTGGCCTTACTAGTCAAAGGGGAGTTAGAAAAACTTTTGAATGTTATTTTTATACAAGCCATTGATTATGCTGAATGGATCTCGAATGTCGTTCCAGTAACAAATAAAGAAGCTACTAAGGTTAGGGTTTGTACAGACTTTAGAGATATTAATGTTGCATGCCCTAAAGATGATTTTCCCCTTCCCAATATGGATCAGATCATTGATTTTACCGTTGGGAGTGGAATGATATCCTTAATGGATGGATTTTTTGGTTATAATCAGATCAGGATAGCTCCTGAAGATCAGGCTAAAACAACCTTTATTACCCCTTGGGGGAATTTCTATTGGAAAGTGATGCCATTTGGTTTGAAGAATGCAGGTGCTCAACGAGCCATGACTTATATCTTTCATGATATGGTGCATGATATACTACATGATTATGTAGACGACATTATAACACGTTCTACTAAAGAAGATGACCATTTAGATGACTTGAGAAAAGTATTTGATCGGTTAAGGGAATATCTTATCCGATTGAATCCAACAAAATGTATATTCGGAGTTACGTCAGGTAAATTATTGGGGGTTATAGTTTCTTTACGTGGAATCAAAATTGACCCTCTCAAGATTACGACTATCACTGATATGCCCGCACCTACAAATATATCTAAATTACGGAGTCTACAAGGTAAGCTTCAAGCTATCTGTCGCTTCATCGATAAGCTGGTGGATAAAACTAGACCCTTTCTTAAGCTTCTTAAGAAGGATGTCTCTTTCCATTGGGACAACGAATGTAAGGAAGCATTTGAACTCCTAAAACAATATCTTCTTAACCCACCTGTACTTTTGCCACCTAAACTTGATCGCCCATTTATCTTGTATATTTTTGCTTTAGATTTTGCTTTAGGAGCTATGTTAGCTCAACTTGATGATGAGAAAAGAGAGCGTGCTAATTATTACATTAGCAGAACATTAATTAGTTATGAAAGCCACTACACAGCATTAGAGAAGTTATGTCTAGCAGTCGTATTTTCTATCCAAAAACTACGCCATTATATGCTCAGTCAAAAAACATACGTTATTGCTAAATCCGATCCCTTGTGCTATCTCATGAGTCGACCTTATTTATCTGGTCGTACAGCGAAGTGGGTTCTTGCTCTAAGCGAGTTTGAACTCATGTTTATAGGAAAAAAGTCTATTAAGGGTCAAATCATAGCAGATCAATTAGTTGTTGCACCCTTAGAGTCCACCCATCCCCTTGTCATTGAGTTTCCTGACGAATGCCTTAAACTAGAGGCGGATCATTCAGAGCAATGGTCCTTATACTTTGACGGAGCCCGATGTATGAGTGGGGTTGGTGCAGGTATTATTTTGATATCTCCATAGAAACATCTCATACCTCTATCCTTTAAATTAACGTTTGCTTGTACTAATAACACTGCTAAATATGAGGCTCTAATCCTTGGATTACAAGCTACCCTGGCACTAAAAATTAAAAATCTATTAGTTTTCGGTGATTCTCAACTTGTCATAAATAAAATTAATGATGTTTATCAGACCAGAGATGATAAATTGTGCCCATATAAAACA
The DNA here is from genome assembly GCA_028583015.1 of Wollemia nobilis. Lineage (NCBI taxonomy): Eukaryota > Viridiplantae > Streptophyta > Pinopsida > Araucariales > Araucariaceae > Wollemia > Wollemia nobilis. The sequence continues at coordinate 12,310,359 of JAQPPZ010016890.1, forward strand.
TATGTATTACAATTAATATCTTTATTTAATGAAGTTACCTTGGAAGCTATTCCTAGAACTAACAATCGTGCGGTTGACGCTATGGCCACAGCTGCATATCTTTTACTCTTGGAGTTAGATGACGAATATGCTACCATCATTATTCGTCGACTCAAGGAACCCGTTTCAACTAAATCATGCTTGGAACCTTTGGACATGTTTCTAATCAACAAAACTATTCCTGAACTTTGGTACAGTGACATCCTCAATTTTATTTAAAATGGGACCTTCCCTGAAGGTTTTAATAGAAACCAATGCTGATTATTACGTAGACGAGCAAGTCGCTTCGTAATAATTGGCAATATGTTATATAGGATATCTTTTGAAGGTATCCTATTAAGATGTTTGAATCTAGAGGAGTCTAGATCAGCTTTGAGTGAAGCCCACGATGGATCTTGTGGGGGACACTTTAGTAGTAGTGCCATTGTTAAGAAGCTCCTTAGGATAGGATATTTTTGGCCTACCATGGATAATGATGCACATGATTACGTGCACCATTGTGACAAGTTCCAAAAACACACTGACCTTGTCCATGCGCCTGCACAAGAACTATAGGCTATTTCATCTCCTTGGCCCTTTTCAAAATGGGGCTTAGACATCATCGAAAAAATCAATCCTGTGTCATCTGATGGACATAAATTCATCATAACTACCATCGAGTATTTTACAAAGTGGGTCGAAGCTATGCCCTTAGCTTCTTGCACTGGAACGCAAGTTTCCAAGTTTATTCTTAATCAAATTATTTGTAGGTTTGGAATTCCTGCAAATCTCATCTCGGATAATGGAACTTGTTTTAAAAACAAATATGTAAAGAAATTATGTCAAAAATATAAAATTCAACATCGTTGGTCCACTCCCTATTATCCTTAGGGTAATGGCCAAGCAAAAGCATCTAATAAAACATTAATTAAAATCCTCAAGAGACTGGTCAATAAATCTGGCCGTGATTGGCACATTCAATTATATCCTGCTTTGTGGGCTTATCGAACTAGCATTCATACTCCCACGGGCACTTCACCTTTTGTTTTGGTTTATGGCGCTGAAGCTATTTTTCCCTTTGAACTAGAAGTTCCTTCTTTGGCTCTACTACTTCAAGATACTAAAGTAGGAGATGAATATTGTGCTGGCAAATTTAGTCAGCTAAAAATATTAGATGAGAAGTGCATTAATGCTTTGGAGCATCTTCGTGCCTACCAGAACAAGCTCAAACGAGCATATCTAAAGAAAGTTCATAATCGATCCTTTGAGATCGACGACCTCATCTTAAAATAAAATAAAAAAATACTAATGCAACTAAAGACCTTAAAGACAAATTCAAGCCTAACTGGATTGGGCCATATATTATCACTGCTAAATTTGGATCGGGAGCATACAGATTAGCTACCTTAGATGGAAAATATCTCAAAGAACCTATGAAAATTATGCATCTTAAGCACTATTATGCATAAATATGGTAATTTCGTCACTGTACATATTATACATATTGTCTCATATTAGTAATTCATATAAAAATTTCAAAAAAAAAAAAAAACAGTAATATTATGTATTCTCTCCTATCATAAATTAAAATCAAAATATAAAAACATCAAAATCATCAAAATCCTCAAAAACATCTTCTATTTTGCACCTATCAATTCTTGACATAATGCATTTATATTTTTAGTTATTTTGGATAAATTAGCATTTATTTGGAATCCCTCACTTTCACACTGACATGAATAAATATCTTGATCTTATTTGGTATGATTATTAATCTCTCTTATATCAAAGTCCATAGTTGAATTAAATAAAAGTTTTGAGCATAGAGAACTGATCTTGTTATTTACTTGAACCAAGTACACCTTTTCACATTAAAATGATTTCATTGCAAATTCAAAACAATGCTACATAGTAGAAGTGGTCTCTTGAGCAAAAAGTTTCCCCTGCTATCCTATCATGCACATGGTCTAAAATCTTTGAGAATTGACAAAAGGACAAGCTCACCCCTGCCCAGAATAAAAATCCCTTGCTCTACAGCCAATCCGAGCAAGTATCCCTAGTATAGGAAGAAAAAAGAAAAAAGAAAAAAGAAAAAAGAAAAAAGAAATCAAGAAAAATCATGAGAAAAAGAGAAAATTATTCAGAAGCATTATTTCAGTATCATTTTGTACCATCTCAACAATATTTTAGCATTATCTCAGTGTCAAGAAAATACAAAAAAAAAAAAAATATATATATATATATATAGAAAAAGAAAAGAAACAACAAAAGCAATAAATCCTCCCCCCTACCCTTTGAAAGAAAAGAAGGGTGAATGAGATTGAATCCTTGGAATTCTCAATTATTCGAAAATCATGAGGTAAGCCCCATAACAGGTGGTTTGTGCCCAATATGCTTGGCCTTGGGTAACTCCTAGCGTGGTGATATGTCTATCACATTAGCGACCTTCTTTTGTATAGGCCGATGTCCGCTTATGAATCAGCTAGCTCTTGATGACCCGACTTACATAGTAGTCTGGTACGGTTACATGCATATAAATCATGGTCAACGAACACTCATTTGGTTAATTCAAATTACTTGTATCAAATTATCTTGCTCAAAATCAGTAAATGAACAATACAATTGCACACACATTTGTGTTTGAGAGATTTTGTATCATTATGATAGATCAAGATCGACAACGAACTCACATATGCACACGGGGTTCCTTATAAATGTCAAATTTGTCTTTGAAATAATTTAAAATATTTATTCCAATCTTCTGAAATAATTTGACTTTCTTACCTGAGAATATCTGCTTAGCGTAAAATCAATTAAATATTTTTTTTTCAAAAATCCAAAATTTCCTTGTAAAACATGTTCAAAAATCTAGCAATAAAGTCGCATTTATATATTTTCGACTTTTTGCAACGATGGTATAGTTCCTAGACCTAAATTGGAATTTCATGCCTAGTGCAAGTCCTCATTTGTATATTTTCTGTTTATCTCAAAATCAAAGATCAACTATGCAATAAAACTATTATATCAATTTTTTTTTTGGATTTCGCGATGATGGTATAAGTCTATACCTAAAATTCTATGCCTAGCGCAAACCATTGTTCTAATTTTATTTCCCATTTATTTAATCCATAAAAGCATATGGCTTAAATCATTATGTTACACAATTGTGCTTTAAAAAGAATAAAAACTTTTCTATTTCATTCCATTATGTCAACATTCATTTTTGTGACAATGGTATAATTCCCAGGGAATTGTTCAAATTTTTATCATACTTAGGAATTTTATGCCTAGCCAAAATCATATTTTTAATATTTCATGCATAATATTTTCATAGAAATCTAAAAACAAATCATCACTATCATCATTTTTCATCATCACAACACAAAGTCTTAAGAAAGTCTCTTAAGCACCCTTTTCATTTTAGCAATATTTCTCTCATACCGGGATTAGCTTGATGACCTAGCGAGCGACGACTCCATGAAATGGTCATGTAACAACAACAATGTCCTTTGAAATTATTGTTAGAAGTCACTTTATTTTCATCAAAACACACCACAAAAACCAGTTTGTTTACATCAGATTATTCCATTTAATTTTATAGCATGACATAAAATTCTAATATTTTCAACGACATAATTACATGAATAGTTAATCAACAATTAAAATATTAAAGCATCATAAAACATATGCACAAGTCATATCACAAAAATAGCATCATATATATCAAGAAGTATATACATCATATCAAAACGGATTGTTATGCCATAATCTATACCCTGTGATACTCAATCATATCATAAATAGTCTATGTGCAATATGCATCTAGCCTTGAGAAGACCTCGAGCTCTCAGCCTCATCTCCTCTCCCACCCTGAGGTGGAGGAGGTGGTCCCATCAAAGCCCATCCTGTGTCATGGGTCCTCAATGTCAATCATGATGATGTCCTCGACGACCCCATCTTGATTGGCTCTATAATACTGACTGGCAACTGTATCCTTTGGCCCTCTGGAACCATCTGGTAGTACAATCCCTGATAGAACATGGTCTGAGCAACCAACTGTGCCAGATCCAGAATGTTCACCCCTCTACCCCGAGCCTTGATCCATGTAGCCTCATCCTGTAGAGTCTGCACCTGAGCTCGTAGGCGGGCATTCTCTGCTCGGAGAGCTGCCATCTCGCTACTCTCCCCCACCTCGACACCCTTGCCCCTATCAAGCGATGGTGGCCTATCCCTCTGCTGAGAAGGGAGTCTCTCTCTCCTCTCCTCCCTCCTCTCTGGCTATTGTTGTCTCTTCGAAGCCTGTGGTATTCTCTAACGTCTCTCCTGAGGAGGCCATCACTGATCCCTCTCTCTGTGACCCCTCGCTACATTGATGGCAGCCTGGCATCGCCACCCCATTTGTTGCACTATAGTGTGAATCAGATCCTATGCCCTCATAATTTGAGGAGGGTGGATGCCTGCATACTAGACATCATACCTGTCTGCTACCCCCACATCATCCCCATCCACTAGTTGAATGGTGACATCATCAGCATCTTAACTCTAGAACCACTGCATGTTTGGAGCCCTGCTTAGTGTGGTGTTATACCGCATAATATGGGAGTACTCATAATGCCTAAGAGAAGGGATCCCCTACTGTAGATCGAACTACCTCAAAACTCGATCGTAGCGGTGGAGCTCTACCTCTCCCCGCTTTGTCCTCAGCCATAACACTCACCTAATGTGAGCCAACTCCTGTCTGTCCTCTGCCCTCCCTGGATGCTCTCTCCATGGTCTCCAGGTGATCCGATCTGGGGTGAGTCATCCAATAACCTTCAGGATGTCGATAGATATATCCATCACTATGACCCTCTATGGAGCCACCAAATGAAAACTCGGGGTCTCTCCCGGTCAACCCCTATCATTGGAAGCCCTATCAGCCTCTACACCACAATGTACTCCCAACACCAAATTTGTAGCAGCGATGTCAGCACTAGACATCGACCTCCCTTATATACAACCCCGTAAAGGATCCTATACAACCGACATAGTACATAGCTACCCCAAGCAAACCTATATCCGTGGTCTCTCATGTCATAGACCACATCTGAGAGTATCCATGGTAATATGCATCCACTCTGGTGGCATAGAAGAAGGCCACCCACCACTCCTGCCAAAAATTAGGTCAATCGAGACACCCCAGGCATCTGCCTCAAAGCCTCGATGTTCACTCCGCCCTTCTCCAGGGCGAAGCTTGGGTCACTACACAATATCATCATGGCATGGCCTTGATTGGCCAAAGGGTTCATGAATCGACCATGTATGGGGATCCTCAAGATCCTCCATACATCCTCTAGAGTGGGAGTCATCTTCCTTGTCGATAGCCGAAAGTAGGACGACTACATATATCATATCTCTTTTAGGGCTGTCAGTAGCCCCATGTCTGTAGGAAGTTGTGGCATATCTGCCACATGCTGCTGTCCTACCTCTTCCAGTCTGTCTCGCTCGGCCTGATCGAGCACGGCTAAGTCATCCCGAAGACCTCCATATTTCCACTCTCGACTCTTTAGCAATCCCCTCTACAAGATAAACAATAAAACAACAAAAATCATTAGTACATAATCATTAAAAAATCAATTACAATTAAAATCATCCCATAAAAATTTAGATAAAATCATCCTTAATAGGACGAAATCATCTCCGTTCTTCAATTTTGGGATCGCCCCTTATTGGACGGGATCGCCCCTATTTCTTCGATTTCGTCCTTAGATGAAATCGACGATATAGGGACGATTTTGACGAAATTGGGATGATTTCGTCCCGATGTTGTCGACAGCCTAAAAACGGCTGCGACGCCCAAAAACAATTAAAATTCAAATAAAAACTCAAGTAAATCAAGTTAAAAACATAGTACACTAGGTTTATATCCTTACCCGCAACTCGCGCTGGACCTCTATTGATCTGTGCGTCGTTTCCACAATTTCACCTGTAGAGCTCTGAAACAGCGAAAGTGAACAGTAAAAATGAATTAGGGTTTTACCCTATTTTTCTTATTTTTATTTTAAAATGACTTTTTTTTTAATTTTTGCTTTTCTACGCTTTTACCTCAAATGTTCGATTTGGGTAAAAACTCGGAGGGGGCACCATAGCAAACAGTCGTACGATTCGACCTAGAATCGTTGTCTACAAAATGAAATAAAATTTTTCTTTCTCGTAAAGTGTAAAGAACTCGTCTTTAATGCGTTTTCCTTAGAAAATTTGCTAAAGAGGGGGCAAAATGTAGCACCCTAAAATTGGCACAGTTAAACCATCAGTAAAAAGTACAAATTTGAATTTTAACCTCGAAACCGCCCGTTAACTGCTTACCTTGTTTTTCGTGCCATTTTTAGAAGTTATTTTGACCGTTGGATGATATCATCGCCGATCTGATGATATCATCCCAAATTGGATGAATTCGTCTGGGACAGAACGTCCAGATGATTTCATCCCAAAACTAAATTTTCATAATTAGCTTCTATTTCAACGACCTCTCCAACTTGGGCAGAAGCGTGTTTGTGTGGTTGGAGATTCCCACGTTGAGGATCTCTCAGATTGGGATGATCCCCAACCTCCTAACCTCACCCTAATCCTATATAAATTGGGATTTTCCAGTTTATCCCCCTGGCTGATTCCTTGATTTTCCTGATTGCCTGGATCTTTGATTTCACTGACTCTCTCCCTGATCTCCCATCATTCGCATTCGTGTTTTCAAGTTTTTTTGTAGGATTTCACTGTGTTTCAGCCGGAGATAGCTCAGATCATCGTAGGCGATTCAACCACAATTTTGGACGATGCTGTCAAGATCGACGATGATATCGTACGATTGCAGACGATCTTGTTTGCAATTCAGCTTGGGGGCAATCAGAGTCCCAAGTTTGCATTTTCTACCTTTTTTATTTGTTTAATTGGTGCATTAGATTAATTTACTTCTATTTTGCATCTTGGAGTTCACCTCATTTAGCATAATTGCATGATAAAATTCAAAATAAGTTACCAAAAAATTGCATCTCATTTAATTTGATGTCTGGAGTTGTTATTTAAGCATCTACACTCTCATTTCTATCACTTTGCATCATTCTTGCAATAGTATTTTTGGTTTTTGGTGTCTGTTTTCTTGATTGCAGGTCTCTGACGAATTCATCTGACGAATTCATCAGGTCGCTGATGATCTTGGGTGATCTCAGATGATCGCCTATGATTTAGGACGATTCTATACAATTACAGATGATCCTGTCATATTTGGGATGATCTGGAATCCTACAAGCTTCAGAATCTTCATCAGACATAAAAAATTAGGTGTACTCTTCTCCATTTAACATATTCTCTGTATTTAATCACATTAGGATTCATTTACGTTTGTTGTCTTCATGTAAATCAGAATTGTCATATAGAATAGCTTAGTTTCATTTTGGCCAATCTAAGAATCTGAATGATTGAACATAAAATGAACAAATCAAACCCATTCTCAACCTAGGTGTGGAAACTGTCACTCAAATTTTCCTGATGAACCCCACTATCCGTCAAAAATTCACCTTTATACCCCTCCCCCGAGAGGCGTGACCTTCAAAGGGCCTCTCCGTCCGAGGTATTGTTCCATCCTTTTTGCATCCCCCTTCCGAGCATGGATCCTTTAGCCTGAAGGTAAGGGTGTGAAAAATTTGGGTGATACACCAATCTTCGTAAGTTTATCTTAATTTTTTATGATATTTTAATATACAACAAATTTTGGAAGGATCACCTAGCTCATGTTGATAAAGTCCTTTATCTATTGCAAAAGGAAAAACTCTTCATTAAAAGATCCAAATGTGTATTTGGAGTTCAAGAGGTGGAATATCTAGGACATATAGTATCTCATGAAGGAGTCAAAGTAGATCCTCATGAAATCAAAGCCATTCAATATTGAACTCTACCAAAATTGCTCAAAAAAATTCATGGTTTTTTAGGACTCATAGACTATTATAGAAACTTTATTCGCAACTATGGTAATATTGTGGAACCTCTCACTGCTTTTACTAAAAAATATGCTTTTATTTGGAATGAAGCTACTTCTTAGGTCTTCCAAATCCTCAAAGAGGCTATGTGTCCACTCCAGTTTTGGCCACTCCTAATTTTAGCAATCCCTTTGTCATTGAGTGTGATGCTTTTGGCATAGGTATTGGAGTTGTTTTAATGCAAGAAGGACATCCATTGGATTTTTAAAGTAAGCAACTTTTAGGGAATAATTTGGGACAATCCACTTATGAAAAGGAAATGTTAGCTATTTTACATGCTATAGAGAAATGGAGATATTATCTATTAAGTAGTCATTTCATCATCAAAACTGACCATAGTAGGCTTAAGCATTTCTTAGAACAACATATTTGGTAACCTAAACAAAATAAATGGCTGACCAAACTCTTGGGTTATGATTTTGTCATTGAATACAAGAAAGGTAAAGAAAATATGGTAGTTGATGCTTTGTCTCACAAATACGAAGATGATGTGACCATCAATGCCATATTGGGTCCTTATCCCCAATGGATTTCCTAAATTTAAGAAGAATGGATGGCTGATTTAGAGACTGCTCAAGTCATTTAAGATATAAAATAGGATCATCCTTGTATTGTTACTTCTCTTATTCTGATGGAGTACTTCACAAGAAAGATTATATTTACCTTACTCAATATTCTTGTAGACACCTAAAATGCATCATGTCAAGGTGACTACTCATATGGAACATGCTAATTGACCATGTGAAAGATCTTGGATAGATTCCAAGGTGAGGAAGTGGTTCTAACCACTCAATATAGGTATTTTTGCCTAGTCAGTGTTGGTCATGGTTGACACCCATAGTTAACAGGTCTGACTGCACCTCAAAGCTACGATTAGCCTTCAAATTATTTTTGATCTCAACCGACCCAAAATAGGTTACAACAACCAAGTTGTTTGAGTTTCAAATGGTTTGGGTGCAAAATATTCTGGAAGTTTTCATTCAACTACCCTAATCGAAGGTTCTTGATCTTGGCTTCTCCATGAAGCCAAGACAATGCCTTCCTAAGTGCTATAATACCCCCCTCCAAATTAGGAAGAAGCCTAAATGAATATTGAGTTGAAATGTAGTGAAGCCCTATCAAATTGTAGACTCACTTGCTACCATTGAGAGGAACACTTTTGCTACCTAATTGGAGATCAAAATGGCATTTGAAGCCATGAAGGTCCTAGGAGCCTAGGAGAATCAAGAAACCCAATTGAGGGCCTTCATTTACGAATTTGAGCAAATCAGCTACCAAATCCATTGGAGGAAACTGAGGCGACCCTTGATCATCAATTCATCAAGGGAAATTAGAGACCTAAGGCCACATTTGGAGAGCAACTACATTTTTGGATCAGCCACAGATGTTAGCTATGACTAATAGTGCTAGTTGCACTACAAACCCATGGTCAGGGTTTAACTTCCATTTCCATTTGATTTAGCCATAGGTTTGTTCTTCATTGTATTAGATTAGATAAGTTTAACCTAGGATTGATTTCTTAGAGCCCATTTACTAGATATAATCATGGTTTAAGATATTCTTATTTAATCATATTTCATTTGGTAACTAGGATAATTGAAGCTATTTCTTGTACATTTCATGCTTTAATTACTTAATTAGGATGTTAGATGAATAGATCTAAGTTTCATTTACATTCTAGATGGAAGATTTATCAAGTTTAAGATAGATTACTATGCTTTTCATGTTTTCTTGATTTTATGTTTCATATGGCATCTTTTATGCAAGATTTGGATTAAAAGCCTCATTAAGAGAGGCCTCCTTTGCTTTTAATTATTTCTTGTTGTTTCTTGAACGTAGGGTTTTAAGGACTCCATTGTCAATGTATTCAAGGTAAAAATACCTCTTTTAAGGAGAGAATAAGGTCATACTTGACCTCGAGTAGTTCGTGTCATTCTAAAAGGCCTACGGATTACACTTACCCTTACGAGGGATTTATTATGATTGTAGCATTGTATCACATTGGGTATCCCTATGAGGGATGGATTTGTAGCCATGAATTGATTTAAAATTAATAAAATATACCTGCCTTTTGGTTATTTTTATTTTTTTAATTTATGTACATGCTTTGTGTGATTTGCAATCATTACTAGATTAGGGTGTATGCCTTTTGGGATTGTATAGATGGCGATCATGGTGGGAAACCTATATTTTATGCTATAAAAGGCTAACTTACTATGTTTTTTGATGGTAGATCTCAGCCACAACTGACATCTATGGTTAAAAATTGTAGCCGCACCTTTGAGCCACAGGTGACAGTTATAGTCGCGTCTGATAGACGTAGTCAGTAGAAAATAGAACAGCAGTAGATAACATACACCATCATCAGACTTGGATCTGAGATAGGACCATTTTTTTATCTCTATATTTTTTTATATGTATTTTTACAAAAATAAAATGCAATATATGGATGGTAATTAGAAAACATAGTGAAAAGTAGAATGAGGAAATCATAGATGCTTTTTTAGTTTTCTACTAGCCGTTGCTAGAAATAGCAGACTTTTGATTGTGGTATGCCATAGTCTCTAGCGATCTAGGCTATTTCATGTTTTGAGTTTGCATGCTTAAGACCCAATCAATGGCCATTCCTTCATAGGTAGAATTGCATTCTCTGAAAATCATTTAGCATAACCGTGCATTATCTTAAAATCAAATGTTCTTTTGAAAAACATGTAGCAAATTCATTTGAATGTTGTTTTGTGCATTTTATTTTCATGTAAAGTAAAAAGAACCACACACACCATGACACATTGTAAATGCTAGTGAGTTGGAAGTCACATCCAACCACTAGTAGGGTTCAATGATGGTGCCAGTGATTTCCATCCGTTGGCCCAACTCCCTCAACCCTTTGTTACTAGACCAATACCAGATCCAAGAACCGACATAGCCTGTGGAAAATTTGCATGTATCTCTCTTCAGAGAGGTATATCGTTGATTACATGTGAATAGGGTGAGGATTAGGAGGACCTATGCTCCCTGATTGTGTGTGGACTTCATTACCACATATTATAGGTGGGATAACATGGCATGGAGTTCATAGCTAGGTTGTCGAGCTGCGAGTATACATGTGAAATATTTAAACTATTGAATATATCATCAATAATTTCAAACACGATGAGAGTAATTTAGAGTTTTCAAAAAATATCAAACACATAAAACAGTTAGGGCTCACAAACAAAAATAAAAAAAAATATAATCATCATTATTATTTTTGTTTGCCTTAAAATATACATAAGAGATAATATAATATCATGGTGCAAACATGAAGAGGCTGATCTCATCATAGTAATGAGGTTGAGGCCAAAGCTCCACCTATTGCACAACACAATGTAGAGAATCCTCACTCACAAGATCCTCCCGAATGATGTTTGGTGAGCATTAGAGGGGATAACTCTACGCACGGGGGTTCTCATCAGAACACCCCACTTAGAGGAGGCAATGCACATGCCTCACGAGATGGATTTGAGCATGGAAGATCCCAACATGGGGCCTTCATGCATAGGAGCATTTATCACGTTCGTACACCTCATGGATCCACTAGATCCATCGAAGAGTACATTATTGAGGAAGAAATAGTAGAAAGACTCATTCCCATTCATACTTGAGATAGGGGAGGCTCATGCCCCCCACTAGATCAAAATAGAAAAGTAGAAAATCTACCCATTAAAGAATAGGAAGAGAGGCCTACTTCACAACATAGGCCCATGTTGACTCCCAACAACAATGAACTTGGTAAGTTCATGTTTGACATGTCTAAGGTTGGAGTCAATGGTATGCCACCACATGAGTCGTGGTGCACTAGATAGTTTGATGGTCTAGATAGAGTCTTAGGGTAGCTTGGGTATAAAACCTCTATTGCACATTCTCACTCTACGAGTTATCATAGTGAGAGCACACATTAGAAAATCAGAGAGCCAAGAAAATGCTCTAAGCATTCTTACACTATAGTTGCCCCATTGACCTATGCGGGCATAAAGTACAAACAACACCATAACACGAATGTTGTCTACATAGACAAGGATGAGCATGGAAAATATCAATAAAGTTGCTCATACTGAATGAGTACACCAGAGACCCCATACAATCGATCTCATGGATCGATCACATAAACTAGTGTTAGAAAAATGACAATAGATATTCCAATATCAATTGGATGACATTCGTGTAGAGCGTGAGTGCCTCGAAAAGGAGGATACTCAAAGGCAGAGGTTGCATAAGCAACATCATTTTCAACAATGCATGCACAAAAAATGCATCCTTGATCATAAGGAGCATGCTGAGCGAGAGGAGTGATTGGCTCGAGCCAACTTGCCCCCTCATAGTGAGTATAGGGAGTGCACTCATAGACAAGCTACTTTGCAGCCTGATCTATACCTCGAACATATAGAGAACCATACTTGTCACATGGACCAAGACATGGTGTAGCACCAAGCGTTCGAACAACATGGATGTACGTAGTATGAAGAAGTGGAAGAAGATCAAGAATAGGAATACCTTGAGATCTCCATAGCAGACATGGAGGATGATCCCATTCCCCCACCTTGTTCAAAGAAGAATTTATTGTCAAAGGCTCCTCATGGAGCTCTTAGAGAAGAGGAAATTTTATCTTCGAAGACCTATCATGCCATGGTAGACAAGGTTTGCACTATAGAAAAGGAAGGAATGGTTTATCAAAAACTGACCTTAAATAAGATTCACAACAAACCTTTATGCCCTTTGATGCTTATTCCAGCGTATCCTTAGCATTTTAAGACGCCGAAGTTGGATAAGTTTCAAGGTGAGGTGGATGCTCAAGAGCATGTTATGAGCTTTATGGATAAATGCTTTCATATTGAAAGCAATGATGCTCTAATGCTGAGAACCTTCATTACAACCCTCTTAGGTCCTACCCGAGAGTGGTTCAATCAACTCAAATGACATAGCATAACCAACTTCAAATAGATGGCTGATGCATTTCTTGAATGCTTCTTCTTCGACATCAAGAAGAAGGCTAATCTATCCGATCTGACTGCTTTATTACAACATGATGATGAGTCGATCATGGATTACGACAAAATATGAAGAAAGATAATGGTAAAGTTGCCATTCTTCATTCCAACTACCAAATTGACTCAAATGTTTACCAAGAGTTGTGCGAAACACATTTCATTACTTCTATAGCTATAATAATATCAAACATTTGATGAGGCTTTAGCGCAAGCCAAGGTGATAGAGGGTATCAAGTTACAGGAGGGTAACTTAGAACTTAGGAACATGAAGGAATAGAACTAAAAGAACACTCAAAATCAAAAGGAACAAGCCAAACTGACCCATGTTAATCAAGTGGTATTAAATCTCCAAAAATGGGATAAGGGGCAACAATAGAATTATCAAGCTCAACCTCCTAAGCAAAATGATCAATGCAATAATGACAACAAGGGTAATAATAAAGGACATCATCCACCTCATCGGTTTACACATTTGTTAGAATCGATGACATCGATATTCCATCAACTATGTGAGGCCAAGGCCATTCACTAACCAAAGATCAAACTAGTAGACCCTAATCAACCCAAGCCTAAGGGGTATAGGGATGATCTATACTGTGGTTTTTGTAGACACCTAAAATGCGTCATGTCAAGGGTGACTACTCATATGGACATGCTACAATACCATATGGAAGATCTTGGACATACTCTAATATAGAGTAATGGTTCTAACCACTCAATTTGGGCTCCTTGGCCTAATCAGTTTGAACCACGGTTGAGACCTACGGTATACAGTTTGAACCACTACTAACGCCCATGGTTTACAAACTAAACTGTATCTATCACCTATGGTCTTAACTAAAGTTTAGTTGGCCTTCATCCGAGCCAAATCAGTTTGAACAACCATTTGATCTAGAAGAAGGCGATTAAAGGATGAAAGATTCTAGAGGTTTCCAATCCAATTGTCCTAACCACCTCTTCTTGTTCTTGGCTTCTACATGAAGACACCCCTAGCCCTACGACATGCTATAAATACCCCATCCAAATTAAGGATGAAAAGAGAGAGATAATTGATCAAGAGAGCAGTGAAGCCCTATCGAATTGCATACTAATTTCATGCATTGAGAAGGCTACTTTGATATCCACAAAAGATCAATTTGCCATGGACGTCCTAGGAGCCTAGGAGAAGCAAGAAACATGAATTTGGACAAATGAAGGCTCAATTGTGGAATTAAACCACAAATCCAATCAAAGGACAACAAGGAAACCCTTGATAATCAATTTGAAAAGGAGGATCAAGCCCACAACCCTAGAATTTAGAGGGAAAAGCCATTTGGTTGCTTGTCGTGACTATCAGCCATGGTTTACAGTGCAGACCGCTCATTAGAGCCATGGTTTGGAATAGGTGACATATCCCCTTACTGTTCCTTTTACAATGCATTTATCTAGGTTAAATTACTCATTTCAATGGTTTCTTTGATAATTTAGAGACTCTAACTGACTGCGTTAAGGATTTCAATTAGTTTACTTCATTATAGCAAGTAAGGACATAATTAGTTTCTTTTCATGCTATCTTGCTTTATTTCATGCAATTGATCCAATAGATAGATAGTTGCATTCTTCATTTTCATGTATCTAGCAATCTTTATGAATTTAGCATAAGTTTAGCCTGTTTAGTTCACTTTCTTTATTTTACTAGTGTTATACCATATTTATGCATATTTTCCTCAAAGGGCCTCATCACGAGAGGCTGCCTATTTTTCTATCACTTTTCTATTGTTTCTTGACCACGGGAAATCAGATTTGAAGGAGGTTCAACCATTCAATTCCTTCCTCAATGCAAAGAAGAGGGTCAACTCCACCCTAGAGTAGTTTGTGACTATTTAGAGAGCATTAGTATTGTGCCTACCCTATTGGGGGTTTTAAAATTGTATCAGTTGTATCAATATTTGGGTGACCCTAAGAGGGGCATGATTGTAATCAAGATTTGGTTCCAATATTAATAAAAGAAACATCCAATTTATTGTCATTTGCAATCTTATTTCTTATTTCATGCTTTTATGTTTATTTCAATTGCAATATTAGATAGGTGCATGATTTTTGGATAGGTCAGAATGCGATCACGGTGGAACTCTGCAATTCAAGCTATCCAAATATCATTTTTTGTATTTTGGAAATTGCAGGTGCAAACTACAGCTGACAGCTACGGTCCAATTGTTGGCCTGTGGCTACAAAACGTGGTTTATAGTCTGAACCGTGCACCAGACCTATGGTTCACAATAAATAAATCAGACAATAGAGGACAAAACACATACAGGATGTGGACCTGAGGTAGGTCCCACTTTTTATCCTCTGTAACTTTTTTTTGTCACTATGTTTTCCAGAATGTTAAATTTTGCAATACAACTAGGACATTAAAAAAAGGATAATGAATTAGGTCCTAAAATATCTCATTTTTGCATTATTAGAAAGGTGCTACTAGGAACAGCGAACCTCTGAGTGTAGTCCGACCTAGAATCTAATGTGCTTGATAAACATTTATGTGTTGGTTTTCATGTTTGAGGCCCAAGCAGTGGCCATTTGCATCATAGCTTGCATTGTCAAAAATTATGTAGGATGTAGCATGTATTTCTTAATATGAAACATTTCTTTTTACATTACATGTAGGAAATAATAATTTATGCTATATTATGCATTTTTATTTCAAGCAAATTAAAATGAACCACACACACCACTTGGCACTTAAACGCTAGTGAGTTGGGAGTCACATCCAACCACTAGTAGGGTTCAACGACGGTGGAGGTGATTTCCATCCGTTGGCCCAAATCCTACATACCCTTGGATACTAGACCAATACCGGATCCAAGAACCTTTCATACCCTAGAAAATTTTCATGTATTCTCTTCGGAGGGTATAACACTAATTGGGGGAAAATGGGTGAGGATCTGGAAGGACCTGTGCTCCCTGATTGTGTGTGGGCTTCATTACCACATATTATAGGTTGGATTACGTGATCTGGAAGTCACATCCAGGTTTTTGAGTTGTGAGTGTACATGTGAAAGCAATTTAACTAAGAATATCATCCAAAAAGCTTTCAAAAGGTGATAAGAGTTTCTCTACTGATACAACAAACTTGAAACAACATCAAACAGTTTAGGACTCACTATTAAAAATTAATACAAGATAATCACCATTGTATACCTTGTTTTCTTAATAATAAAAGATACATCTAGACATTAGGTACACTATGGTGGACACATGGGATGGTCGATAAAGATCTAATATTGATATCAATGACCAACCCCCAACTGATTTACAACAACACATGTCAAGTCCTCGCCCACATGAGCAAACCGAATGTCGTTCAATAATCATTAGAGGAGATAACTTGACATGAGGAGATATCATCGAGCGTACCCTAAATATAGGAGCTTACATACACTCCTCTAGGCATAGGATAGAGCAGGGAGTCTCTTAGCATTAGGGTGATCCACTCAAAATCCATTACCGAGACCATAGTACATGCGCATCCACAGGATCAACCGATGAGTATGTCATGTAGGAGACCAAGTTGGTACCCATACATACTAGGTCCACAAGAGGTTCCATACCTCCACCTTATGAGTACAGAAGGAATAGAGATCCACCCATTTAGGGGCATGCATACATGCCCACTTTTGAGTGAAGGTCTACTCACACTCCCATGCGTGGTCCACCATGCAATATCACCATTGATATATCCAAGGTGGGAGCTAATGGTACACCACCACATGAGTGATGGCGATCCAGGTAGTTAGATGGTCTAGGTAGTGTCCTTGAGCAGTTAGGCTGTAAGCCTTCAGCTCTGACCACTCATGCCCTGAGTGAGCTTCATTCATTGTCTTTACCCTCATCGACTCGTCGCTTGAGGGGGTAGTTATAATATCAAATCATAATCAAAGTCAACATAAGATCCTTGAAATCATATATCCCTTTATCTTGTCAAAATTGTATTCATCCTTGTGAATCATTATCAAAAACTATCATAAGATTACTCCTTTGCTTAGGGTAAATACCAACTATGACAGTTTTTCTTGTTGTTCTTTGCATTTCGGATCTATGAGTTATAAGATACCTATGGAATTCACAACTGCACCGAATGAGATGATATGGACACAAAATTTTCAAATGTAAGCCTTTCACCCAGTTAGAAGCAATGATTCTAGGATGCACATCCTTTTGCTGGACCTAAGGCATCTAATGTTGATCTGACTAATGATCATCATGGAACCTCCAAAATCATTTTAGGAGACCTATTTTTTCTCAGTATTGTTTGATCTCATAACACATCTCAAAAAGGGAATATATAGACACCTAATACGTGTCATGTCGAGGGCTACTACTCATATGGACATGGTACAAGACCATATAGAAGATCTTGGATAGACTCCAAGATAGAGAAGTGGTTCTAACCACTCAATTTGGTATCCTTGGCCTAATCAGTCTGAACCACAGTTGAGACCTATGGTCTATAGTTTGAACTTATACTAACACATGCGATTTATAGTCTGAACCACAACTATCACCTATGGTCTTAACTGAAGTTCAGTTGGCCTTCATCCGAGCCAAATCGGTTTGAACGACCATTTGATCTAAAATAAGACGGTTAAAATATGGAAGATTCTAGAGGCTTCCAATACAATTGTCCTAACCACCTCTTCTTGTTCTTGGCTTCTCCATGAAGCCACCCCTAGCCCTAGGACATGCTATAAATACCCCATCCAAATTGGGGATGAAGAGAGAGAGATAATTTATCAAGAGAGCAGCGAAGCCCTATCGAATTGAATACTTATTTCATGCATTGAGAAGGCTACTTTTCTATCCACCAAAGATCAATTTTCCATGGTGGTCCTAGGAGCGTAAGAGAGCCAAGAAATGCAAATTTGGGTAAATGGAGGCCCAATTGTGGAATTCAACCACTAATCTAGTCGAAGGACAACAAGGCGATCCTTGATCATCAATTTGACAGGGAGGATCAAGCCCACAACCCTTGAATTTAGAGGGCAAAGCCACTTGGTTTCTTGCTACGGCTATCAACCATGGTTTACAATGCAGATCATTCATCAAAGCTATGGTTTGCAATAGGTGACAGATCCCCTTACTGTTCCTTTTACAATGCATTTATCTAGGTTAAATTAGTTATTTCAATGGTTTCTTTGATAATTTAGAGACTCTGACTGATCGGGTTAAGGATTTCAATTAGTTTACTTAATTATAGCAAGTAAGGACATAATTAGTTTCTTTTCATGCTATCTTGCTTTATTTCATGCAATTGATCCAATAGATAGATAGCTGCATTCTTCATTTCCATGTATCTAGCAATATTTATGAATTTAGCACAAGTTTAGCATGTTTAGTTCACTTCCTTGATTTTACTAGTGTTATACTATATTTATGCATATTTTCCTCAAAGGGCCTCATCACGAGAGGCTGCCTATTTGTCTAACACTTTTTTGTTGTTTCTTGACTGTAGGAAATCAGATTTTAAGGAGGTTAAACCATTCAATTCCTTACTCAATGCAAAGAAGAGGGTCAATTCCACCCTAGAGTAGTTTGTGACTATTTAAAGAGCATTAGTATTGTGCCTACCCCATTGGGAGCTTCAAAATTGTATCAATTGTATCAAAATTTAGGTGACCCTAAGAGGGGCATGATTGTAATCAAGATTTGGTTCCAATATTAATAAAAGAAACATCCAATTTATTGTCATTTGCAATCTTGTTTCTTATTTCATGCTTTTATGTTGATTTCAATTGCTATATTAGATAGGTGCATTTTTTTTGGATAGGTCACTTTCCACAGGGTAAAAGGACATGACATAGAAGTACGTTGGAGTTTCAAACATCTAGTACAAAACATGATTGAAATAGGTGAGCTAACTATAGACAACCCTAAGGCTCTTGACAATCAAAATATGGGGTCTTCAAGAACCCCTTACCAAATCACGAGTCATCGAGGAACAATGTTGACCATGTGAATCAAGTGCAGGTCAAACCACCAACTCAAGGATTCATCGATATGGTTAATGTTGTCACGAGACAAGGGAGGTACGAACGACCAAATCCACCTCTAGCTCCTATTAGGATGAATGTTGAATCTTAGCAAAGGCCAGTGTAAAATATTCTAGGCCCACCAACAAGATCGGTGGTGACCATTAAGAGTAGACTAGTTCAAAGCCTATAGATAACTCTAGCAAAGTTGTCAATCTATGATCTGATTTAACAGTCTTCCAAGCATAAGGAGATGCTTATGGAGATTCTAAGATCAATCAAAGTTTAGTATTAGAACCCTAAAGCTTTTACAAACTTTATGGGACATGTGCAGTAGTGCAGTGAATCGATAATACAATTTCATGATCATGAGATTAATATAGTTTCCACTGTTATAGTGGAATTACCACTACATATCATTGTGTGTGTTTATCACACACCTTTCAAATGAGTTTTGATTGATACAGGGTCATCAATCAACATAATTACAACCAAGGCATTAATGTATCTAAAGTTGTCGAAGTCACATATTGTACCTTCCACTTTCACCTTGAGAGCATTCAATGATGTGCTATGCTCAACGATAGGTACCATAGTTATTTTGATTCAAGTTGGACTAAAGACCATCCCTATGATGTATCATGTGATCGAAGATGCCATGTAGTATAACATATTTTTGGAGAGACCTTGGATTAGAGAAATGTATTGTGTTCCCTCGATCTTACATCAGTGTATAAAGTACATACACGAGGGACAAGTTCACATGGTACCTTCTGATGAAGAACCATTCAAGTACGTGAACCTAGCCAATTTGCCAAGGGATTTCATTCTCCCCTCAATGCATCTAGCTATACAACCAATGTCACCTATTATACATCCAGAAGGAAAAATCAAAGGAGTGTGTGTAGGACCTTCCACGGTAGCATCACAATTATCTGAGCACACTACAGTAGCTTCAGCTATCTTGATGGCATACAAAGTACTTAAGAATGATAAGAAGCTTAAAGTAGTTATGTACAAAAAAGATTTAAAAAAATGCCCAAAGTAGCAATTGTCGAGGTCCTACTCCCATGAACGAGGGGGATGCTTAAAATCTAGTCGAGTAGGTACCTCAACATGCTTTACCTGCATCTTCAACAAGATCATCAGCACCACTGGTGACCATGCATTGGGTTAAATTTTGGTTAATAGAATACATTATGCAAAACATGATGTTCATGCCAATTATTGAAACTGCGCAAGACATGGGCCGAATGCAAGCCCATCACTTTCCTATTAGGATGGTAGTACCATTAGGGATGCCACCCAACCAAATAAAATTCATTTATTGAGGGCTTGATCAATATGCAAATTGCATGTAAGTAGATGAAGATGATGATGAACCATTCATGGAAAATGTTTATTATATTTCCAACCCTAAGTTTATCTTGTGCTACTTCAAACATTACCATTGGTATGGTTATGATTTGGGCTTATTCAAGAAAGGGTGCAAAAATCCTTATGAACAACTGTAAAAACTACCAACTAATAGGTTTGGGTTGGGCTATTATATCCAAGGACGAGATGAGCTCTTGGAAACATATTTAGATTGTATTTAGAGGATGATGTAGATTGGAATATGTATCACCCTAACCCTTATTATCTATGAGGGGGTAATAGGTTGGTAACCTATGTCTCAAAAGTACCACCAGAGATCTATCATGAGCACATCATGGTAGAGGTAAACCAAGGAGGCAATCTAAGAGCCAACTTGGACAATCAAAATCGTGAAGCTATCGATGCCATAGGTATGCAGGTCTAGAATCTAGATATAGCAAGATACACTGAATCAAAAGTTGCTTCTGAGGATGTGAAAGTAGTGTCCATTATTAAAAGTGATGGACTATATAATGATTCTAGAACAGATGATAATGAACTATCCTCAAACAATGAATAATACAAGGATGAAATTAAGTTGGTCTACTTAGGTCTTCTAAATTTATGTCATCTATTAGCTAGGGAATAGATGGGTGAGACTGAAGAATTCTTCATGGTTGAGAGTGACTATGAGGATGAAATAGAGTGGGCCTACCTTGAGCCTCATCTCATAGATCATCTGATTATAGTGGGTAGGGGAGAAGGACTCATATACAAAAGTGATGATGAGGATGATACTGAGAGAGATTATCTCAAGCCTCAATATTTGCACCATCATCATGCACTAGTAGACATCGATGAGATGTATCGATGAGTATATCCTGACATGCACCTTAGAGGGAGATCATCTAATTTGGATGTGATTTATCATATAGTATTCCTTGATCCATCAACGTACATGGAGCTCCTTGAGCCCAATGATCCCATTTGATAATCTATTCACAGACTGGATTCAAATATCCCCATACCCCTAGAACCACATCTTAGGGATGGAAGTTTTATTAATGTAGAGTCACATGCACATGGTCCTGGAGATCTAATCCATTCCATCAATATGATTTCCATTAATTTGACCACTCCACTTCACAATCCAGTTGATCTGTCAAAGCCATTGCATTTGAATGTATATGCTATTGATTGGGATTGCACTGACTCACCACTTGAGCTTGAAGATTTCTTCCCTAATGAAAAAATGCTGCAACCTTTCCATTTTGCACCAGGCTATGCACATGATGTTTATCATGCTGAGGAAAATTCTAACGTAGGACGTTTAAACCTAGCTGATGACATCCACTTGATTTCTACACCTCACCGGCTTGAGGAGGGATCACATATGTCAATGGAGGAGACCTTCAATGTGGATATCAGTAATGATCCCACTCATCCAAGGAAGGTTAAATTTAGAGAGAGTCTAACTCTTGATGAGCGTGCCACACTCATCCCTCTACTAAAAGAGATACCTAACCTTTTTGCTTGGACATACAAGGATATGCCTAGTCTAGATCAAAAATTGGTTACTCATAACCTTTCGATAGACCCCACTAAGAAACATGTCAAGAAGAAGCTCAAAAAATGCATCCAATAGTCACTTTTATGGTTAAATATGAGCTGCAAAAGTTGCTGGATGTAGAGTCCATTATATCCATTGACTATCCAAAATGGGTATCATACATGGTACCTGTAGGAAAACCTAATGGAAGGATCCATATTTGTATAGATTTCAGAGACCTCAAAAAGGCAACACCAAAGGATTCATTTTCATTACCCAATATTGATGCTCTTGTAGACACAACTGCAGGTCATGAGGTGCTCTCCCTAATTGATGGTTTTTCTAGTTACAATCAAATTCAAATTAAAGCTGAAGACCAACACAAAACCATGTTTATAACGCCATGGGAGACATTTTGCTATAAAGTTATACCATTCAGCCTTAAAAATGCTGGTGCCACATATCAGTGAGCCATGACATAAATTTTTCATGACTACATGCATAAGATCTTAGAAGATTATATTGATGACTTATTGGCAAAGTCATTACTATATTATGAGCATGCAAAGGTCTTGAGGAAGGTTTTTGATCGCCTGATAGAGCACAATATTAGGTTGAATCCTAAAAAGTGCATATTTGGCATAAAATTTAGGAAAGCTCTTGGGATTCATCATTTCAAAATGAGGCATAAAATTTGACCTAGTGAAGGTCAAGGCCATATTAGAGATGCGTCCTCCCATGAATATCAAGGGATTAAGAAGGCTTCAGGGCAAAGTAGCATCCATAAAGTGATATCACACAATTATAGAACAAATTTTGATCCATGAATCAACTGATATACAAGGGGGTCCCATTCAATTGGGATGAGAACTATCAACCAACCTTCGTTGAGATTAAACAATGCCTGATAATGCCACCAGTGTTAGCTCCAACAAGACCAACTGTGCCTTTTTTGCTATATATATTGGCAACCGAATTTGCATTGGGAACCATGTTAGCCCAAAAGAACATGTAAGGTAAAGAGAAGGTCATATATTACATTAGTCACACCTTGGTGAGCTATAAGATCAGATATACGTATGTGGAAAAGTTGTGTTTAGCAGTGGTGTTTGCAACGAAGAAGTTGTCACTATATGTTAAGTCATATGACATACATGATATCTAAATAAAATCCTTTGTAGTATATGATGAGCAAGACATATAATAATATATGTACTGCAAAGTGGATCATGCTATTGATAGAATTCAACTTGAAATTCATCAGCCAAAAGTCCAGCAAGGGACAAGTCATAGCTGATCAACTGGCTGAGGTTTCTCTTGAGAATAGCAGACCCCTCAACATAGAGCTTCTTGATGATGTAGTATTCACATTATTAGAAGCACTTGAACCCAAATAACTAGATAACAAAGCTGATATGACTATGTTATTCAATGGTTCAAAGTGTGAGCAAGGGGGTGGTGTAGAAATTGTCATTTTCATGCCACAAGGGGCTCTAATGCCCTTTTAATTTAAGCTAGATTTTCTTTGTACTAAAAACAATGCTAAATACAAAGCCCTAACCTTGGGTCTCCAAATAGTCATCACCATAAATATTAAGTGGTTAAACATCTTTGGTGATTCCCTTCTCATAGTCAATCAAGTGAATGGAATTTTTCAATGTAGGTGTCCTATATTGAAAGCTTACAAGGATATTTATGACAAATATCTAGCCCAACTAGAATGATACAACATCGAGGCAATCCCTCATTTGTCAAAAAAAATTGTAGATACTATGGCATCTTTGGGATCCTTAATCCCTTAGAATATATCTGCCGACTTTACAACCATTCATGTAAAGATGCTCTCGTAGGCCATGATACAACGTGCAACTCTTGATAACAAGGAATCAGTCAACATGGTCCATATAGAACCAAACTATGAATAGTTCTATAGATCCAAATACTTTCTCAAGAAGATGTCTTGGGGTTCGTTGATCTCTTCACTACAAGGTTGTATCCCAGTCTGTATTTGTGCATAATGGAATGCTAGGGGAATAAGTCATCTTGACTGTTGAGGCAAAAGCTTATCAAGATTGGATGTTACAATTATATGACTTCCTAAAACTTGGTTTAATCCCTTAGGGATTGTCGTGTGCCATAAAATGCACATTTATATAGAAAGAGATAAAGTATGTCTTGGTTGGAGACATCTTGTATTGTAGAAGTTACGATGGAGTTCTCCTTCATTTTCTTGAGCCCTAAGAATCAGCTTGGGCAATTTTGCAAGCTCATGATGGTACATGCAGTGGCTATTTAAATGACATAGCTATTGTCAAGTGCATCCTTCAAATGGGTTATTATTGGCCCACTATGGAGAAGGACTACACCGTGTATGTCAAGAAATGTGTTAAATGTCAGCATCATGCTAATATTACATAATTGTCGTTGCAAGTCTTACAACCCATTCAAGTGGCTTGGCCATTTTCTTAGTGGGGTTTATATCTCATCGATAAGATATCTCCTCCATCATTAGGCTGACATACATTCATTATCACATCTACTGAGTATTTTACTAAGTGGGTGGAAGCGATCCCTTAAAAATGATGACTAGAGAAAGTATTGCAGAGTTTATACTTCACAATATCATTAGTCGCTTTGGGATACCATCCAAGATAATCTCAAATAAAGGAAAATAATTCAATAACAAAAATGTAAGAGCTTTAATGTATAAGTATAATATACAACATAGTTTTGCGACTCCATACTATCCGTAGGAAAATGGGCAAGCTGAGGCTTCAAACAAGACAATGGTAGCCATTTTGAAAAAGACGATACATGAAAACCACAATTATTGGCACATCCAGCCACCCCTTGTATTATGGGCTTATAAGACTAGCATTCGGACACCCACTGGGGTAAATATATTTTCACTAGAATATGCCATTGAGGCCATTATGACCCTAGAGTTGGAGATTCCAATGCTGCATGTCACATTGAAAGAGTTCATCGATAACAACACCGCGAAACAAGCTCACCTAGATCAATTGATGCTTCTTGATGAACATCGATTGAATACCCTTGAGCATCTATGTGTTTACCAAAAGTGCTTAAAACAAGCTTATAATAGTAAAGTCCAATTTTCAATCAATCATCTAATATCAATTTATTTTATTAGAGTTTTTTATTAGAATTGTTCATAATATAGGTTAGATACTGAATGAATGTCAAAAATAATATTTAAACGACCACTGACTATGTTATCCATATTTCTTTTAATTTACAAAAGCTTATGAATATAAACAATACATCATTGCATCTCACATATGGGTGTCCAATTGATTAATTCTTATAATAAGATATAGCAATTACAGTTCATGATTGTTATACATTATGTGGTGTCATCCATTAGATTTTTAAACTCATATTGCATTCATACATTATGTTTTAAGTGATTAAAGTATACATGTCCATTTATAGTAAATCATCATCATAAAAATTGTGCAGTACATACATGGCATTCATCATGTCATAACATCATAAATTAAATGCATACAAGTACAAAAAATTAAACATGCATTTAACATCAAATAGTGCATCCATATGCATACATCATATTAGTCCATATATACATCTAGATCACAATATCTAGTCATACATCCATCATCTAGCTAGTGCATTTCATCCATACATCACATCATATAGCATCAAATAAAAATAACATATAAGCATTGCATCCATATGCATCTCATATACATAAAATAAATAAACATGCACATATAATGAGTCTCATAAAATGCTGATCATATATATATATATATATGTGTGTGTGTGTGTGTGTATAAAAAATAAAGAGTACATTGGCATATGTAAAAAATGCTCATAAACTACAACTGTGTAGGTCCTCTACCTTACACTCAAAAATTATACATCTGTCAAGATATGTACTAAGCAGCACTTGCACCCCCAGGTTATGAGGCACATCCATCACCTCCACCCTCCCTGTGAGTCTTCCTGGAGCTAGTGCCTGTGGACCTCTCTGTCCTAGGTGTCTTGTGACTGGGATGAGCTGAAGACTGCCCTGTATCTCTGGTATAAGTCATCTAAGTACCTAGATCTATGGTCCTCTCAGGAACCTCACACTGGAGTAGCTTGATCTCTCCCACCAGAGTAGATATATAAGCAACATATGATGCTCACTCATAGACATGTCACTAAGTGAGAGCTCACAGTCTCTTGATCTTTGTTGTTGGGTCTATACCTAATAGTCCTGGTACTGCTAGAGCTGCTAGAGTAGCTAGAGCCACTAGAGGTACTTGTGAAGGTGAGGGATCTCCCATTAATCTCTAGAGTAGGCCCCTATATATTATGACAAAATATCTCTAAGATTGAGCTAGGTCACACTCAAGCATGATATTCTCTATAGTAGTGTTAGTAGTGGTAATCCATGCCTAGAGAGCTGACCTCTCCTCATCGTAACTTCACCACTAGGATTGTCCCTATCTCAACTAATCCTATATATCCCTCAGCTATGCTTATAGGGTAGTAATAGAGGTATCCCTATCTAGGAGCTACATCTGCATAGTCCCTATTCATGTTTATATACTAGAAAATTGGGCCTTGAGTTGACCAATCTCACTATCTAGTGCTACATCACCCTTTGCTGGTGGCTCACCCTCCTCCTCAGCTAGGGGACCCTCCTCTATGGCTTCTACCTTACCCCATAACCCTTAGTCCTTTGAAAAAATTGATACCCATGAGGATCAACCTATGCTCCCTCTATGCCCTCTATTGCAGTCACATCTGATGGCCTACCTAGTGGACCACCACCCTACCACAAAAGGGTAGTCCACCAAGTGTCATAGTCTGCTGTCATCCCTATGTCAGCCAGTCTTTAATATTTCTAGTTGTCATCCTAATCACCCAAGGGGGTGACCTATGGCTAGGTGAGATCTCTCTCTAGAGTGATATGATGATAGATGGTAGGTACTACTGAGATATCCTATCGAATTCCGAACTGCTTGGTGACATAGAAGTAGAAGAACTTGCATACCTAAAAATTATACCTAAAGAGCCATCTATATATGCATGTCCATCGTAGGTAGTCATTAGCCTCTGCCTATGTAGGGTAGTCTAGGTATGGCTACCACTCAACCTAGCCTGGTTAAAATCATGTAAATTGTCCAATATAGTAGCTTAGGTCCCCTAAGCGAGACCTACTCCTGAAGCCGTCTTGCTCTTGAGGCTAGCACGTTGCATATCACTACCACTCCATAGCAATATCAACAATATTCAAAGGTAGTATTATGGGGTGCTCTATGGTGATGTGTTGCCAACCCTAGATCTATAGTAGAAGGCTGTAGCCAATGCCCACTCTACTCCATTGTGTAATATGATACAACTTATTATAGAGTTGTGTAAGGCACTCCCCCAAGACAAGATAAGTTGATGATAGGCAGTGATAGCAAGGACATTACACATCTTAGCTAAGAGGTTCTAAAGGAATATCGCTCCTGAAGTGTCGAAAGCATGACCTAGACGATCAAGTGCATAAAAATGATTGCCCATCGAGAGAAGGCCTGCTTAGTGTACCAATGCTCTATGTGGATCCATTCATATTTCGAGTCTAGTTGCACCTCATCACTACGAGTGCTAAATACCCTAGTGAATACTGTACCTTTCACCTCCATCAGTGAAGATGTGATGGCCTCACCATCCAGAGGAAGTCTAAAAATATGATAGACATCCTCTAGGGTAATAGTCATCTCATCTATCAATAGGTGGAAGGTGTTGGTCCACGCATCCCAACATTGGGCCAATGCAGTCATGTAGGCTTGGTCAGCCTGGATGGTAGGAAACCTCAGGACATAGCGAAAGCCTATCACTATAAATTAGTCTTGCTCTATCGGTAGGAGGGTACCACATAAGTTGTGAAGGATATCAGATTCCCTCATTCATGCAGTGAGAGTGTAGTCAAAAGCATAAAAAATAAATAAAATCAATCAAAAACATAAACAAATGAACCTAAAAAAAAATTAAAACTTTATCCTAAAGTTTCCTAACTGTGGATGGGACCCATGGTCGATGCTAGCAATCAATTTTATGACTATTAGAATTTGAGTCTAGCCATAGCTGACAACCATCGCCCCCAATTTGCCAATTGGGATCCGTGTCTGCCACCCATGGCTAAGTGCAATGACCTTTTTAGGGTCACGCACCATCTCAAAAATACCATAAAATTAAAACCACCTATATAATCTAGCCTATGCTAAATCCTAGACTAGGGTGAGGTTCAATACCAATAGTTTAATGTGGTTCATTTAGCTTGTTAATTAATGAGTTCATTTTAAACTGGTAAATACTAATAAATGGTTATGGTTTTTTGTGCTACCTTCGGAGCACCAGTGCCTCCACCGGTGGATGCCTCAGGCTAGTTGGCCATTGATCAGGTGGGTAGAGAGGTCAAGTTTATGACAACATTTCGTATAAAATATTATCACTCACCTCTTAGAGCTCTCAAGTTTGCAAGCTAACAATTGGAAATAATGAAGTTGAAAATGACAAATTTTTCTTAAATATTTTCCATTTTGCTTTTGACCACACCTGGAACCCATGAGGATAGAATTAGGGTTTTTCGCTCATGGGTCAGAGTTGTGGCTAAGAAAATTTGCAAAATTAGCTACATCTGACATGTGTGGCTAGCAACCTACAATAAATGCTCTAAAATCCCACTTTGAGGAGTTTCAAAATGCCAAATTAAAAATATCCAACTAACCAATTTTTTCAAAAATATTAAAAAGAACAAAAAAATTAGATAATTCAAAATTCAAATGCACCTCGTATCTAGTTATTTACCCTATACACTTGGCGGTTGCAGCAACTTACGATCCATGCAATCTAAAAATATGAGTAAATTACCATAAGGCCATTTGAGGCAAATTAGTCATTGTAGAATTGATATGCTTCATTTCAATCTCAAAGAAGGCTTTCATGGCTGGACTTCCCCATAAGAACAAAGCAATCATGTCAATTATTCTATGATATTTTTAGCAGATCATTGAACAATATGATTCTTCATATGCCTAATTGGAATTATTATCATCTTGATTATCTAAGAAGGCCTTCATGGTTGGACTGCTCCATGGGATAGATATATACAAATACTATTAATAATTGTAATCATAGATGATTAGGCCTAGCCAAGTATCAAGTGCTAAACCTTAATTTGTTCAAGTCATTCATAATGGTCAAGTTACTCATAACTTCATTTAATTGTCATTACTCTCATAGAATCATTGCTTGAAGGGGTAGTCATAATATCATAATCATAATCATAGCCAATAGAAGATCCCTTGATCGTAGATTCCTTAATATTTTCAAAATTGCATTCGTCTTACGAATCATTGCCAATGACTCATAAACTTACCCTTTGCTAGGGTAAAAAGCAAATATGACAGTTGAGTTTTTAGATCTCTTTCTTTCAGATATATAGGCTCAAAATCCTATAGTAGAACTGAAGCTACCCAAATGACTAATGATGAGTGCAAGCTCTTTCAATTTAAGCCTTACCTCAGTTGGAAATAATGATTCTAGGATGCATGTTCTTTTGTAGGACCTTAGGAATCTAATGTTGATTAGACTAATGATCATCATGCAACCTATGACATCATTTTAGGAGGTCTATTTTTGCTCAACATTGTTCGATCTCACAATGCATCTCAAAAGGGGTATATGTAGACACTTAAAATACGTCATGTCAAGGTGACTACTCATATGGGACATGCTAACAGACCATGTGAAAGATATTGTATAGATTCCAAGATGAGGCAGTGGTTCTAATCACTCAATTTAAGCATTTTGCGTAGTCAATTTTTGTCACAACTGACACCCATGGTTAATAGGTCTAACCATACCTTAGAGCTACGATTAGCCTTCAAATTATGTTTGATCTCCACTGACCGAAAATTGGTTACAACGACCAAGTTGTTCGAGTTTCAAATGATTTGGGTGCAAAATATTTTGGAAGTTTCCATTCAACTACTCTAACCAAAGGTTCTTGATATTGGCTTCTCCATGAAGCCAAGACAAAGCCTTCCTAAGTTCTATAAGACCCCCCTCAAAATTGGGGAGAAGCCTAGACAAATATTGAGTTGAAATGCAACAAAGCCCTATCGAATTGTAGACTCACTTGCTACCATTAAGAGGAACACTTTTGCTACCTAATTGGAGATCAAAATGGCATTTTAATCCACGAAGGTCCTAGGATCCTAGGAGAATCAAGAAATCCAATTGAGGGCCTTCAAGCACAAATCTAAGCAAATAAACCACCAAATATATCGGAGGACATCGAGCCGACCCTTGATCATCAATTCATAAAAGGGAATTGGATACCTAAGGCCACATTTGGAGAGCAACTATATTTTTGGCCCAGCCATGGCTGTCAGCCATGGCTAACAGTGCCAGCTACGCTACAAATCCATAGTCAGGGTTTATATTTTATTTCCCTTTGATTTAGTCATAGGTTTATTCTTCACTATATTAGATTAGATAAGTTTAACCTAGGAGTGCTTTCTTAGAGCCCATTTATTGGATATAATCATGGTTTAATACATTTTTATATAACTATAGATCATTTGGTAACTAGGATAATTGAATTTATTTCTTGTACATTTCATGCTTTAATTACTTAATTAGGAGGTTATATGCATAGATCTAAGTTTCATTTACATTCTAGATGGAAGATTTATCAAGTTTAAGATAGATTACTATGATTTTTATGTTTTCTTTATTTTATGTTTCATATGGCATATTTTATGCAATATTTGGATTAAAAGCTTCATTAAGAGAGGCCTCCTTTGCTTTTAATTGTTTCTTATTTTTTCTTGAATGTAAGGTTTTCAGGACTCCATTGTCAACGCATTCAAGGCAACAAATGCCTCTTCCAAAGAGAGAAGAAGGTCCCACTTTGAAGCCTTGTATGGTCATAAACCACCAAAAATAATAGACTATGTTCTCGAAACTTCCAAGGTAGCATAGGTAGATGATTGGTTACAACAATGTCAGGTGATGCTTAAAATTCTTAAATATAATTTTATCCAGGAACAAAATCATATGAAGCAACAATAGGACCTGCAACATTCAGAATTATGATTCAACATCTAAGATATAGTATTTTTGTACTTACAACCTTATAAGCAGTTGTAATTGAAGACCAAGTCTAATCAAAAGTTGACTCCTTGATATTATGGGTCCTACAAAGTGGTTAGTCGTATTAGTGAAGTAGCATATCAATTAGAGCTTCCTCCATCATCTCACATCCATCCGGTTTTCCATGTGTCATGCCTCAAATAAGTTATTGGCCAAAAGGTACAATCCCAAATAGAGATTCTACTACTTGATGAAGAAGGTCATATAACTCTCCAACCAAAAGCCATATTACGATCTAGAGTATGTCATATTCGATCATGTCAAATTCAAGAGTTCCTATTTAAGTGGTAGGACCTTCCAGAAGAAGATGCTACATGGGAGTTTGAGAGTATTTTCTAGTCTTTTCCAGCTTTTAAGACAAAGCAATCTGAGGGGGGAGCCACGTAATGATCCCAAATCATTGATTGGTCATGTCTTTTCATTGATTCTTTCATCTATTTATAGGTAGAATAATTTATTTAATTTCTCATCATCGAATAACATATTTTTATTTGTGTATAATTGCAAGAGATTTCACCCTCTCTGAGTTGCTATGAGACTTCACCCTCTCTAAGTGGGTGAATTACTTGGTTTACATCATTATTCAAAATTTGATTTATATATTGCAATTGATTTATTAAACGAGTAAGGATTTTTCTTACAATCTTGGTAGTGTTTCCTC
The DNA here is from genome assembly GCA_028583015.1 of Wollemia nobilis. Lineage (NCBI taxonomy): Eukaryota > Viridiplantae > Streptophyta > Pinopsida > Araucariales > Araucariaceae > Wollemia > Wollemia nobilis. Next base: position 12,342,170 of record JAQPPZ010016890.1, read on the forward strand.
CTGTTGGTTCCTTGGCTTAGAGTGATCAACTAATGCAAAATTTCATGTATAACAATTTGGATGGATTCAAGTTTCTTGAATTGTCATATATTTGGTTTATTTGGAGTCATACCAACTGTGCTTGTGCAACAAACACTTATATTTCTTTTTCTTCTTCTTTTTAAACTTGATTTTATTTAACTGCATTATTTTGTTGTGTCTTTATTTAATTTTTATTATACTTGTTTGAAGATGACATATCTTGTTGTTGCTTCATATCTCATGAAGGTGATCCATTTTTGAATGGATTATGCCAGTATTCCTTGATGGTGTGGCCATTTCTACCATAATGTTCACACATATTTTATGTGTAAAAATTATTTTTTTAAGAATCATTTTTGTAATTTCGATATCTTTAAAAGTTGTTTCTCCATTGAAAACATTGTGTAAATCTCATGCCTCTTTTGGTTGTTTTCTCATTTGACTTATAAGAAGTATTTGTTCTTCTCCATATTCTATATATGAGGTCTTTAATTTCTCAGGTAGCTTCACTAGATTTTCAAAGCTTTATGTTTGTTCAGTGATATTTAATGTTGTTAGAAAAATATTTTACTTTGATGGGAGATGTCTCTAAATAATTAGAACTAATATTTTATCAGATATCTATGTTCTCAATACTTGTAATAAAGCTTGAAACTGAATAATTCTTCTCATAAAATATTCTAGCTTTTCTCCACTCTTCATATTCAAGTAATGGAGTTGGCTCTAGAGAAATATGTTAGAAATAGAGTCGATTCCATCATTTGAATTATGTAAATGTATCTTCCAATGTACATACTTAGATTACATTAGGGGCAAGTTATCTAGTTACTTCATGCAATGTAATAAATGAACAAGTGTCAATGTGCAAGTTGTCCCTTGCACAACTAGGTAGAGTGTTGGCCAAGGAACCTATGTTTCTATATAAGAAAGACCTCATTGTTATATATAGAGAGTCGGGGGACATAGTTAGAGAGTGTAGCTTAGGAGATAGTACAATTTTGTGTACATAACTATCCATTGGTGATGGGTTCAATGTAGTTCAGTAGATTTATTAATGGAGTGTTCATTTCCTTCATAGCTACATCGAGTTATTTTATATGATTTCTATTTACAACATATTTCAATCATCTAGTAGATTTACTTTCTTTCATATTATTCTGCATCTTGTGATTGTTATCTCCCAGTGCTCTTTACATCAAAATCTAACAGTAGTATCAGAGCCACAATAGATATAGTCTATGTAGGTCAATAGAGAAACCACCCTTATCATTAATCTTGAGTATTTTATCAAACTGATACGCCATCGGACCATCCATTGTCAAAATATCTCAAAATAATCTAGGTGAGATAATTAGGGAGAATCACAAAGTTAGGACTAAAGGAAATATCAATTCCAAATAATACTGAGATTATATTTGTCTAGAGTCCTTTCCATAGAGTTGTAAGGAAAACTTGTGAAGACTAAGACTCAACATTCAATCCACTAGATTGACAAATAATATAGTGAGAATCATCTAGGTTATTTGGAATTTGCTAACTATTACCTAAATTTTCTTTTGTTACAAAAAATTAATTCTTAGAGGATTGTTACTTCTAGAACAAAAAGCTAGGAGACTCAAAATTTATTGCCTAAAGGTCAATGTGCCCTCATAGTGTAGATATTAGTTCATTGTACAAGAGAAGGACACTGTAAAAGAAGACTTTTGGATAAGAGCTATGGTGAAGTTAGGAGATTTAAGATCTCCATTGCTAGAATGAAGAACTTCATAGTTAAAGAACAAGCCATAGAAGCCTTGACACAAAAAGGCCATAGCAACCTTGAAGAAAAGGCCATAGAAGCCTTGAAGAAGAAGCCACAAAAGTCTTGATATTGAAAAGGCCATAGAAGCCTTGATACTGAAAAGGCCATAGAAGCCTTGCCTTGATACTGAAAAGGCCATAGAAGCCTTTCCTTGATACTAAAAAGGCCATAAAAGCCTTGATATTGGAAAAGGCCATAAACACCTTGATATTGAAAAAGGCCACATAAATCTTAATACAAAAAGGCCATATAAGCCTTTATCCTAAAGAAGAATTTGAAAAGAATATCTGATTCAGAAGTAGATTAATATTTTAGTACAAATATCTTTATTGTAGGGAAAGAAGATTCAGTGAGTTGGAAAACTTTCTATAAGAAAGTTAGAAAGAGTATCTTCTACAGAATAAAATCAAAATCTTAAGCTAAATCAAAGATATCATGAGAATATCTCATTGAATAACTTCTAGTCTTGAAATAAGAAGGACTAGGAGAGTCTTGCTCGAAGCTAGAAGCAAAAAAATCAAAAAATCCAAAAGAAGATCTCACCACCAACACTTCCAGGAGTAGAAGGTTGAAGAGAAGGTCTCAAGACCATCAAAAATTGTAAGATTGAAGACCTAGAAAAGGTATCAAGAAGAATCTAGAAAAAGTCCTACAAAGCCTTGTTGAAGATCATCAAAAAAGTTCTTAGGAGAACTCATTGGAGAAATCCACTATCAAGGTGAAGCCCTTGATAGTGAAGGATTTGGTTCAATTGTCACCATCCAAAAATAAGCCCAAGAAGAAGAATTTGACAAGGAGTTCCAAATATGTGAAGAAGAATTTGGAAAGGAGCACCAAATACATGAAGAAGAATTTGGTAAGGAGTGCCAAATCCCAAAAGAAGATCCTGATTGAAGTTAGAATTTGACAAGAAGAATTGAAGATAGAATAAGCTTACCAAATCTTGGAGATTTGAATATTATGTCTCATAGAAAGAAGGTACCACTTCAAAGATAAATACTTCTCCAAATATATAGCAAAAGGAGAAGAACAAGCCACCAAATATTAGGCTTGTGAAAAAAAGTTCAAGACCATCATTTGGTGAAGAAGGAGTTGTTCAGGACAATCTACAAAAAGCTGCAATATCCTACTCGAAGCAACAACTTGGTGATCCTAGAAACCAAGATCTACATCCTCTGCAAAAGTAGGAAAAAAGCTACAACAAAAGGCAAGCAAATTTTGGTGTAAGTAGATTCATTAATTGGATTACTTATTATATTTGTTAGAGCACCTGAATTTGGATTAAAGTTGCAAGAAGAAAATTAGATTACAGTATTCTAAAGTGCAAAAGAAAAAAGGTTCTTTTTAAGGATTTTTTTTTTTTTGGTAATTATTTTAACAGTGGATTTTTATAGAGGATCCCAAAACCTTATGTACAAAAATAGCCTTGCTAAATGATGTATCATGCCTCCTAGCTGAATGTATAAGCCTATTACAGAAATTGTAAACCCTAAACTAATTACCCGGAGGCTACAGAAAGGCATTTATGCCTGATTAACCAGGTAACAAACCAAAATTTAAATAGGATAACGAAAAGTAATAGTCGAAGAAAATGAAACTTAGAGAGTAAAAACAAACCAGCTAAACACCAGAAAAGGAAACAGATAATCCGAATCCTCCTGATCCTTAGATTTCAGTCATATCACAGCTACTCCGGATCCTCTAGATCCTTCAAGTTTTGACTCTCCTGGGTCTGCTTTAGAATCGTCTAGATAGTCTGAAGATCTTCTTGCCTCCCTTACCATGTTGGAAGGGAGGTTTAGGTACATGCGTATCACCCGTCTGAGTGTCAGAGTCATCTAAAAATAGCAGACATTGGGAGCCATTCGCGATGTCTACCGTCGTCTCTTTGTCTCTTCTGTCTTTGTTGGGAGGTCGGCCCTGCTTCCTCACACTTCCATAATCCACATTTTGCTTTCAACTCCTAGTGATTCGAGGGGTAATATGTTCGATCTGATTGACGCACCTCCTTCCCAGGAGGTAATCTTCTAGCAAGGTTTGGGACTGGCTGAAATCGAAAGGGCCCAGGTCCTGGAGCCTGGGAGGCTCTGACTGAGTGGTGATTTGGGGGGGGTCACCCCTCTTTCCTAGTAGGTAATCTTCCAGCACATTTTGGGACTCGAAAGGGTTCTGGTACTGAAGTATGGGTTGGGGGGACAGTTCCTTCTCCTCCTGAGGTCCTAGAAGGGTGCTAGCAACACACAGTTGAGAGTCCGATTGGAGGGAGATTCCCTATACTAGGTGGGAGGATTCGAGAAGGTCCTTGGGTGGCCCTGGAGACTTATGGTCTTTCATAGTAGGGGGCTTTGTCTGACCATCACTGTGGTCCAAGGGGTTACAGGATTCCTGTTTCTTTTTCCTTGACTTTTGAAGAGGACAATTATGCTGGAGGTGCCCTTGAGAACTGCACTGGGGGCAGAAAGTTGGTCTGTTCTCATATGTAATGACTTGCTTGTGGAGAATGGAACCTCTGGACCAGAGAGTGATGGAGGAGGGGAGGTCCATCGCCAAGTCCACCAAAACACAAAAACGAGCTTGGACAAATCTTGTTCGAGCTCTGGTGGGAGGGTCAATGGTGACCAACTCCCCAATGGAGCGGGCAATACCTCTAATTACATTTTCATGCCAACAAAAAAGAGGGAGACTCGGGAGCCTAACCCATATTGGAGCAATGTTGATGTTCTGGGTATCAGGGTTGAAGTCCATACCCCACTTCCTTAGAAAGAGACTCCTACAACCCAAGAACCAAGGACCTCCAGATAGGATTTTGTAGAAGTCCTCCTCGTTGTTCAGTCTAATCGCGAAAAAACCTCGGGTTAAGGCCGCCAACTCCATGTGACCAGAGGTTCTCCATTTTCCTGACGCCCATTTGTGAATGGTCTCCATATCTGGACGACCACCAATGAACTTTCCAATGAGGGTAAATTTTTCAAATTCCATGAAGCTTGAGAGAATTTTCGTCGGGATGTCCAACTCGTCCCCAGCCGAAAACAACTCCTCGATGAAGATACCGCTTAGGGTTTCTGAAACCGTTGCCTGAGCAAACGACTTAGGGCTTCTATAGCCACTTAGGGTTTCTGAAGCCACTGCCTGAGCATACAAATTCTGATGTCCACCTCCCTCTTTGTCTGGCAGATCCTTGCCATGGCTGACACCATCTTCCTCAGTGCCCTTGGACTCTGGTTGCTCTCCCTCCACCCTGCTGTGCCCATGGTTCGACCTGCTGGCGCTCCCGTGCTCTCCCGCAGAAGCCTTCCCGCCCACCGTCATCCCATTTACTCTGCAAGCTCCCTCAACCATGAACCCTATTCGTTCTTTTTAAGGATTTATTTGCATATTAATTAGGATTTTATTAGATTTCAGAATTTCTCTATCAACTACCTATCATATAATTTGAAAAAATAAAAAGAATACTAAATCCTACATTACTAAATTATAGTAAATTGCAAAATAATTATTGAAGGTTCATTTTAGATTATTCTTGATTAGTTGCAGTAAATTTTATTAAGTGCATTACCTTGAGAGTTGATTGGAGTGATAAGGTGGAATTTTTAGTGCATTAAAAATAAAGTCTATTATATTTATTTTACACTATTATACTACTCTCAAAAGAAATTAGATTTATGTTTTTTAAAAGCACAAAATCTGATCTATATAAAGTGTCTAAAGACACTATTAAAGCCCAAAAATATGCAACACATAGTGGCCAAGTGGAGCAGCAAATAAGGTTAGAATCCTCCAAAATTTGGAGAAGAACACAACTAACCAAAAATAGAAATAGAAGCTTCAAATATTGAGACTTGGTGAGTCTCAAATCCAAAGCATTACAAGGTTAGATGCAAGGAAAGAAAGTGCAAAAAATTGCATCAATTTAAAAGCTTCTATCTACTGTTATCTAAGCTTGGATTTGTTATCAAAGTGTCCAAGAAAAAAAGGAAAGGTGTGTCTACTCATAAAATACAACCTCCAAACCCTTGATTTGCAGGAAAAATCTGCCACAAAACCACAATTTTAGATATAGAAAGAGTGCAAAAGAAGGTACATTAAATAAGCCTTATGTACAATTTATAATATATTTTATTGCACTACTCTAATATGGTTTTTTACGACAAAAGAGCAGATTTGAAAGTGCCAAAAAAGGCACAATAACTATAGGTTAAATCAACCAAGGAAGGCCGAACATCAGCACTCTTGTTCCCAAGAAAAATGAGCCACTCAAAGGTCTCATCTTGGATGTACGAACCTGCAGAATCAAATATTATATTAGTCTATAATTATGCTACATTTATGTAGATAAAAGAGTGCACATCTACTAAAAATATATGTCAAAAATATACACAAGAATCAACATGATTGGAGGTATAGAATAGGAGCAAAGGTTTTACTTTCAAGATATTTAACTTGGAGAAGAACATCCACCAAAGTAAGCTCCAAATTAGTCTTCAAGCTCCATAGCACATCGTCAATCCACCTATAAAATAATAGCTTGCTTGTTGCCCAAGAAATGTAGTAAAGCAAAGGAATGAAATACAAAAGGATTTGAGGAGTTATAATCTCCACCTTGGAAGATGTAACAGGGAAGGACTTCATGCAGAGAGTTTAAATGCCACTTGGCATAAACTTTCTAAGACATAATTTCTCTCTCAATGCTCAAGAAACCTCATGCAGGAGTTACAGCGAAGTGGTAACACTTTTTATCCTCTACAAGCTTCACACAAGTGCCCACACGAGTGCTCGCACATTACAGAAAGATCAAAGAGCATTGAACATAAAATTGGGATGTTATAGAAGGATAGGAGCGCTAATTTGCAATGGGTGTGATGCATGTCATAAAGCCCATGGTTATTCATCTATAAAAGGCACACGAAGTCCAAAGTTCAACAATTATCAAAGCACAATCAAATCCATATGAAGCGCAACATGGAAGCAAGGAAGAAAGAGCATAAAGGGTCTTGGTATTGAAGGTCAAACCTTCCTATTTTTACAATATCTATGTACCAATATTTAAGACAAGCAACTCCAAGGTATATCCATTTATTCTAGTGCAAAATGTGACATTTATATTGCTGTTATATCTAGCCAAAGAAAGTGTCGAACCGTGAGGAGATTTAGCATCCAAAGGTAAGGTTTAATCCCATCTTATTATTGATTTCATATTTTGAGATATAAGGGTTATAAACTAAGGTTAAAACTTAGATTTTGAAAGAAAAAGCTATAAGGGATAAGTTATATAATTGAATTAATATTTGCAATTTAGCCTAGGATAAATAAGAAATTCTACTTGGATTAAACTATTTAACATTTTTGCAATTATTATTATTTTTCTAATTTTTCAAATCTGGGAGCCACAAGGGTTACTACATAAAATTAATTTATTGGAAATTAGAAATAATCCAAGGGATATAAAAAGAGGTTATTAATGTGTTTACTAAGGTTGGATAAGTATAATTTTCTTGTCTCAAAACTTCTAAAAAAAGGGACAAAAAAAATCCAACATTAAAACCTCTTTAAAATTTGAAAAGTGCTTAGTTCAATTAGGAGTAATAAGGTGTTAAGAAGTTGATTTTTGATCTTTACAAAATTTTTACAAAATAAAAAAAAATTGAACTATTTTTTTACAAAATCACTATATCCTACTCCAAATAATTAGGGAGTCATAAGTCATTATACAAAACTTGATAATAATAATATTTGTTTAAGATTATCAAGTTGGGAAGATATAATATTTAAAAATAAAATAAAATTAGGTGTTCATACTCTCATTAATAGGGAGACAAGTGTTGGAAATAATATCTATTCCATCATTGGGTTATGTAAATGTATCCTCCAAGATACATACCTAGATTACTTCCTGTGCAAGTTATCTAGTGACTACATGCATTGTAATAAATGGACAAGTATCCATGTGCAAGTTGTACATGTACAAGATGTCCTATGCACAACTATATAGAGTGTTGGGCAAGCATCCTATTTTGCACATATAAGGATGGCCTCCTAGATAGATAGATAAGTAAGCAAGCAGGGACAGTCGAGAGATGTTGTTCGATAGCGTAGGTTAGTGGATTGTGTTCCACACAATTTACTGCGATGTAAATGATGTAGATCTATAGCTTTGTTAATGGAGTTCTCACTTCCTCTATAGCTACATTGTAATGTTTTATATGTTTTATATTTTAACATACTTCAGTCATATAGTAGATTTACTTACTTGCATGTTATTATGCATCTTATGGTTGTTATCTCTCATGGTTCATTCATCAAAAGATAACAGTGGTATCATATCCATGGTAGATCTAGTCTGTGTAGGTCAATAGAAAAACCACTATTATTGGTTTGCCTAAGAGTTTTGTCAAACTGATGCGCCACTGGACCAACCACTAGAAAAAGATATTAGGAGTATCTAGGTGGTAGATTTTGGGAGAGTCACAAAGATAAGACTGAAAGGAATCTTAGTTTTAGAAAATAATGAGATCATTTTCATATAGATTCTTTTCCACAGAGTTGTTATGAAAAATCTTGAAGACTAGGACTCAACATTTCAATCCACTAGATTGATGGATCATCTAGTGAAGATCATCCAGGTCATCTAGAATTTTCTAACTGGTGCCTAAAGTTTATTTTGTTGTAGGAAATTAATATTTTTTTACAAGAAATTAATCCTAAGAGGATTGGGACTCCTATGATAGAAAGCTAAGAGACTCCAACTTCATTTCCTGATGGTCGGTGTGTCCTCATAGTGTAGAGGTTAGTTCATCATGTGAGAGAAGAATATTGTGAAATAAGACTTCTAGTGAAGGATCATAGTGAAGATATGAGACTAAAGATCTCCATTGTTGGATTGTATAAATCCACACTTGAAGAACAAGCCACAAGAGCCTTGATACATAAAGGCCATAGAAGACTTGTAGAATAAGCCACATAAGTATTATACTGAAAAGACCATAGAAGCCTTGATATTGAAAAGGTCATAGGAGCCTTAATACTGAAAAGGCCATAGAAGCTTTGGTACTAAAAATGGAAACAAAAGCCTTGATCATGAAGAAGAATTCAAAAAGAAAATCTGATTTAGAAGCAAACATTATATTTCAGTACTAATATTATTGCTATAGGAATAAAATATTCAGTGAGTTGGGAGACTTCCTACAAGAAAGTTAGGAAGAGCATCTTCTTCAAAATCAACCTAATTCCTAAAGCAAAAGAGAAGATATTATAACATATCATTGAAGAACTTCCAATATTAGAAGAAGAAGAAGGAATAGGAGAGTCCTATTCGAAACCAAAAGTAACAAAAATATAATATCCAATAGAAAATCTCACCACCAACATTTCTAGAAGTAGAAGATTGAATAAAATATCTAAATGAAGACCATCAAAAGTTTCTAGATAAGAGACCTTGAGAAGGTCTCATCAAGCATCCAAAAAAGGCTAGGAGATCCTTGTCGAAGATCAAGAGAGTTCTTTGAGAATCATTAGAAAAATCCACTATCTAGGTGAAGTCCCTAATAGTGAAGGACTTGGGACAATTATCACCATCTAAAAACAATCCCAAGAGGAGAATTTGGCAAGGAGTGCCAAATTTTATAAGAATTTTGGCAAGGATTGCCAATTTTGAGAAGAATAATTTTAGCAAGGAGTACCAAACCCTAGAAGAAGATCTTGCTTGAAGTCAAAACTCGACAAGAGGTCTTAAAGATAGAATAAGCTCACCAAATATTGGAGATTTGGAGGTTACCTCTCATAGTAGGGAGGCACCGCCTTAGAGATATAGACTTATCCAAATATATAGGAGAAGGTGGAGAACACAAGAGGAGAACAAGCTGCCAAATCCTAGGCTTGTAAAAAAAGTTTGAGACCATCATTTGGTGAAATATTTGTGCAATACATCCTACTAGAAGTAGCAAATTGATGTTTCTAGATACCAAGGTCTACATCCTCTACAAAGGTGGGAGAAGAGCTACAAAAAAAGGTATGCAACTTATGGTGCAAAAATATTTATTGTATTGAACTAATTATTAGATTTATTGGAGCACCTGAAATTGGATTAAAGTTGCAAAAAGGAAATTAGGTTTCAGTATTCTTAAGTGCAAAGAAAAATAGATTATTTTTAAGAATTCAATTGCACATTTATTAGGATTTTATTAGATTCTAGATTAATTTCTATCAACTACCTATTATCTATTATTGAAAAAGAAGACTAAGTCCTACAACATTGATTGTAGTGAAATTGCAGAATAACTCCTAAAGATTTATTTTAGGTTATTCTTGATTAGTTGCAGTATATTATTAGTGTATTTATTTGAGAGTTGATTGGAGTGATAAGGTGTAACATTAGTGAATTAAAAGCAAAGAGCTTGTATTATTAAATCACTCTAAAAAAGAAATTTAGTTTTGTGTTTCCCGAAAGGTACAAATTCTTATTTGTATCAAGTGTCTAAAGACACTATTGAAGCACACAAATATGTAACTTGATGTGGCCAATAGAAGCCACCAAAAAGGGTTAGAATCTTTTATATTTGGAGAACATAACTAACCAAACATAGAGATAGAAGATTATGAAAATGAGACTTGGTGAGTCTCAAAATCAAAAGCATTACAAGTGAATGCAAAAGAAAAAATGCAGAAAAATTGAATCAATTAAAATAACTTCTATCTATTTTTATTGAAACTTGGACTTGTTATCTAAAGTTTCCAAGTAAAAAGGGAAAGGTGTATCTATTGTTAAAGACAACCTCAAATCCTTGTATTGCAAGAAATCTGCCACACAACCAAAATTTAACAATCTAGAAATAGAGTGCAAAAGAAGGTGTATTAAAAGCATTACTATACAAAATATAATACATTATCTTGCACTACTCTAATATGGTTTTGACAACATAAGCACAGATTTGAAAGTAACATATTAGGGCACATTTTCCTACAAAAAAAAGCCATAAAAGGTCAAATGTCAACACTCTTCCTCCCAATATAGAAGGATTCATTCAAGGGCTCATCTTGGATGTGCACACCTATAGAATAAAAGCTCATTTTAGATCATCCATGAGCCACATTTATGTAGACAAGCGAGTGCAAATCAATATGAAAAAATGACATAAAAATAGCAACACGAAAAACAATGTGTTTGGAGGTACAGAAGAAAGGAAGAAAGGTGTTACATTCATTGTCCCAATTTTAGAGAAGACCACTCACTAATGGAAGCATCGAACTACCATCCAAGCTCCATAGCGCATCACCCATCCACATGTTAAAAAGAAAGCTTGCTTTCTACCCAAGCAACGTTGCAAAGCAAGAAAGTTATGGATTTATAATCTCCATCTTCGAAGGCATTACATGAATGGTTTCCATGTAGAAAATAAATTTGCATTCTAGAGGATTTTACGAAGGATTTACAAGCAAAGACGTACCACTTGTCATTTTTCACCAGCTTCACACAAGGACTTATACATTTTAAAGAAGCGTTGGACAAATATTTTGGAGCATTACGTAAATAAGTGAAACTTGTCACAATGCCTATGATCAACATTGCTTAAAAGAAATATTTTATTCCAATAAAAATATGCAAGTGTTAAGCACATTCAAGATGTTCAAAGGAAGAATGTAGCACCGTCAATGCATGAGAAAAGCAATAGAAACGTTCAAACTATAGCATGGAAAAAAAAGATAAAGGAGCATTAAAATCTCCCCATTTTTAGAAGGTCAATAATTCAGTGCCTACGTACAACATTTATGTCTAGCCTACCATCGAATCTCCATTAACCAAGCACTCAGGATATATTTTAGACACTATTATATTCAGTCATGGAAAGCACTAAATATCAAGGAGATATTACGTATAAGGTAAGGTATAAATCCCATTAATTATTGCTTTCATAAGTTGGAGTTATAAGGATTATAAACTAAGTTTAAAACTTAGGGTTTTGAAAGCTAAAGGGGTGACTTATCTTATTATTTTAATATTTGTAATATTTCTTAGGAGGAATACGTAATTTAACTTGGATTAAATTATATTGCAAAAATTATTATCATTTCTCTAATTTTCCAAACTTGGGAGTCAAAAGAGTTACTCCATCAAATTTATTTTATTTAGAAATTAGAAATAATCCAAGGGATATAAAAGAGGTTATTAAGGGATTTTATTAAGGTTGGATAAATTTATTTTTACTTCTCTCAAATATCTAAAAGGAGATAAAATATTTCCAACATCAAAACCTCTTCAAAACTGAAATAATGCTTAGTTCAATTAGGAGTAATAAGGTGTTAAAAGTTGATTTTTGATTCTTGCAAAACTTGTACAAAATCAACCAAATTTGAACTATTTCTTTACAAAAGCACTATATTCTACTTAAGAGCCATTATTTCTCAATTATTCAAAGGAATGTCATACAATGGTTGTAAAACTTGGTCCGACAAGAACCAACTCACAAAGCATAATCATAGGTGGTTTATTGATTCAGGAGCTAGTCATCATATGACGAGAAATATACAATGGTTTGACTATCTTGAGGTTACAAAAGGTTATAGATTAATAATTACAAACAACCAAATATATCTTATTCATGGATATGGATGTTTATCTCCTTGTTGGCAATTTTGCACCATGCCACATTGGGAATTTTGTTCAAGTTTTGTTGGGATATTTTCAATTGTAGTCAACAATATTTATTCTGAAATAATTTCATATGTTCCTATTTTGTTTACATATATATATATATATATATTATATTTTGCATTGGCATTATAAATGTTTTGTAAAACTTCATTCATGATTCAAGTTCACCATACTAAAAATGCATTAAAAATGAAGGCGTATTTGGGATCATAAAAACAAAACAAAGAAGGATTAAGCTAAAAAACTTGAGGGACTTAAAAGTTTGGAAAGTGCCATCACGTTCACCCCAAAGATAGGGCGAACTCTCTATTCACCCCATGTTGGGGTAAACAAAATATCAAAGGGTGATAAAAGAGAGTTCAAAAATTCAAAAAAAATTTGTAGCAAAATGCATTCACGTTCACCTTGAATGAGGGGCGAACATCTCATTCGTCCTCCCATGGGTGAATGCGCCCCAACACTGGAACATGATTACGTTTACTCAAATAAAAAGCACAATTACATTCACCTCAATTGATGAGCTAACATCCCGTTCACCCCTACCATGATTGAATGTACATTGGGAGCATGATGTTGTCGCGTTCACCCTGATTGAGGGACAAACATCATGTTCGCCCCTCCCATGGGTGAACACATTTTTAAAGGAAAGTCGTGAAAGCATGCTGAATAATGGACGATTGGGTGAAGCTGATTTTTGTCAAAGGGTGGATGCAATTTTTGGGTGAAAATGACTATTTCAATAACGCCAAATTCACAGGAATTAAATAATGGTGACAAGAAATGACTCAAATTATGGATCCCAAGTGAATGAAGAAATTTTATGGAAGCATAAGGGATATTTTTTCATGATTTCCAAGGTAGGAGTGTGTTTCAAATATTTTAAATGTCTCCTAATTCTCTGTGCACTGATGCCCAAGTTGCTGGTTTCTTGGGAATTTTTCCCTGAAATATGGATTGCTGCCCTAAAAGGATGGATTTTTAATGATTTCAAGGAGAAATTTTCTCACTCTTTTTCCTGATCTATGATAATTTTGTTCTCATATGCATTTAATGAAAGAGGTGAAATCCTCTATAAATACTAATGAAATTTCTATTGTAAAAGAGGTTGGACATTCTGCAAGAAAAACTTCTTAAGTTCTCTGCATCAATAGAAGAGACTTGGCTTTTGAAATTTTCTAGTATTCTTATGTGTGTGTTTTCCTTCTATTTTAAGCATTTTTGTTTATGCTCATGTTCCTGCTGTTAAGTTTAAAATTCTATTTATGGATTTAAAACATTGCTGGTGAATGAGTTAGTTTTGAAATACAATCTGGAGGTTGTTATTGCAAAGGTGTAAAGTAAAATTTTATTGCTTTCTTTTTGTTACATGCTATTATAACACTTCATGGAATTCTTACTACTAGTATGCCCCAACTCTTGTAGTCCGTCCCATGGCCATATTTCCCTTTATTTCTGTTATTTTTCCAATTTCTTTCCTACATCCCTAATCTTCAACCAATTTAATATTAGTAAGGGAACCAAACCTATCTGGAGATTGACACGGAGGAAATTCCTTTCCTTTGGTCATTCAATGTTGGTTGTATCTAGGGTGCACAAATGCATTTCGTATGATTAGGCCAATAATTTACCAAAAAATTTTGGCACGCCCGATGGGACCTCAAATATTCCACTTACAATAGTATTAAGGTTTGATGTTTGCCTTTGTGCTGAATGTGTAGAACATTTGGTGACTCAATCACACCCAGAGATCTCCAAACGTGAGAGTTGCAAAAGTTGTGTCTCATGAATACAAGATCAAAGGCCAAAAATATAGATCATCAAATTGAGTTCTATGAGATCGATATTCAAAGGCTAGGGGAACATCCTCAAATAGCCACTTTTTGGTGTACATCCTCATTACCCCACATATCCCATATACCATCTATCACCTCCTCACGACTAGCTGGTGTGTTTTATGCTCTCGTAAGCCCAGTTAGTATTGCCACTAGCCTTCCTCAACCTCCACCTCACACGACCACTAGTGTTCCCCACGTTACACCTTATATACTGGTCCACATAGCTCAAAATCCTCCACCACATCAACAGTAGCCATCAAGGTAGTTCCCAACATGAAATAGCTCAAGGGCTTTGAAATTACAAGCACAAAATTCAGTGCTTCAAACTGATTTGAAGGCTTTGCCAATCTATGATGGTATTAGTAAAACTGTATATGAGCATATTCAAGATGTGGATTCTTTTGCGACCATCCATGGCATAACAAATGAATATGTAATAATAAAATTTTTAGTATTATTGCTAAGAGGTAAATTTTTGTATTGGTATCGATCGTTGCGAACTGGTACTATCACCTCATGGGATCATTTAGTGGAGTTGTTGATTAAAATTTTTTATGAACAAGCTGATCCATACTTTTTGCTGCATCCGTTCACTATGATTCAAAGAAATTCGTAGGAGAAGATAGTTGATTTTAACTTCAGGTTTGCATGAAGTTGGAAAAGAGTTCCTGATGGTTTGTGTTCCATGCATGAACAAGCTGCTTTCTACTATCTCAAGGTGTTCAACACTAAAATTGGCATGGTCGTGCGATAGGACAACTTGACTTTGTTTCCAAGCCTATACACACAAGCATAGAAGGCTGAATCTAACTTGATTGTTGTATGTAGGCTTCCCCTAAAGATGACTATGCCTATTGTCCTTGATCTCCCATAATATTTGTATTCAAGTGTATTTTCATAGACCATGCCTTCTATATACCCAATTCCCTCATGTTGTTTAAACCTGCATTTTATCACTCTGATCCCTATCCCACAATAGTCGGCTCCAAGTTTTTCATAGTTAATTGTTCCAATATTACCCCAACAAATTTTTTCTATTTCTTTTCCAACATTGCTATTACCTTCGACTCTGTTGCCACTGCCCGTGTTACCAACACCTTTACCTCTTCCTGTATCCCCTGTGCCATCTAATCTTGATCCTCTCATGACACTATTGTAGGAGATAAAATATAACAATTTGACCTTAAGGACGATATAAAATGAGCTTACTACGATGAGGAAGAAGTAGGCCAAGGATAAATTTTGAATGAGGATATTCCAAACTCCACAAATTACTCAAAAGCAAGCATCCACTAGTAGGGGGCCTAAGAGAAGCACAATAGTGCTAGCTAACGAGGAGTCAAATGCAATAGAAAAGGCATACTGGTGCTCAATGTATAATGATCCTCATGGAGAAGATACTTGCATGGTACATATGAATTATGTGCAAACACTTATGGAGAGCTCCGTTGGCAGACAAGTAAATATGATCAGGGAAGTTGATCACAACTTTATGATGTTGTATTTGAAACAAGTTTTGGTTCTTACAAGATCAGGAAAAAACCAATGATTGTATACCCAACTAAGATTGAGCCTTTGAAGGTACCTACAAAGCCAAATGTGCAAGATGAAAAAGGGTAACTTCTAGCGAAAGTGTTTGGAAAAAATGCTAGGGAACAAGGCTCTGTTAAGTTAAAATATTTGTTGCCTAAAAAAGCTCAAGAAAGGGTGCAAACCAAGACATCAACTTCACAACTTACAACAACTACTCAAGCGGCAAGTGAAATAAAGAAGCAGGCCAAGGAGTGACTCAAGCACCTGTCATTGACCAAGAGATAGAGAGTAGAAGCCACTCAACAATACCAAGACAAGTACAAATGAGTTGTAGAAGAGAAGGCTCCGACTGTGTCAAATTATAATATTATGGAGGATATGAAGAAGATACTTGCAAAGGTAAGTTTGTATGATGCACTTCAGTTTCTTGGACAAGTTAACTTGCTACACGAGTCTTTGAAAAATGCCAAGGAGCAAAAGAAAAATTCTTCCCAACTAGTCCTGGCATAAGTGCTTCCAACTTCAGCCACTGGGAAAAATAGATCTCCCCCATTTTATTTGTCACTTAGAATGGAGGGGTGGATTGTGAATAATTGTATGATCAACTCTGGTGCTACAACCACTATCATGCCAAAGGCAATATGCGAAATAATGGGGATGTAATATACAAGAATTAACCCAAGAGTGTTGCAACTGGATGGAACTTTGGTTGAGACAGTGGGAGTAATAAAAGACATTCCCATTGTACTTCATAGTATGCCACAAATCACGATTATTCAGGAGGTGGTAGTTGTTGACCTAGAACCTTACTTTAGCATGTATCTTTTAGGGGATTTCACCACAAAATTGGGAGGATACATTTTCTTAGACTATTCGCATCTAGAGATACCATTAAAAGAAAAGAGGATTCACATATATAATGATAAGCCATCAAATTTTCATATTGAAAAGTTGGATGAGGAAGAGGAATATCCAGGCGTAGTTAACATGATGATTGAAGAATTGAAATAGATTGATTTGATGGAAGAAGCATTGGGTAAACTTCACCTTGAAGATGATTTTTTGCTTATGGATTTTAATGCGATTATTGAAACAAACATTGGATCTTACACTATAATTAATCCAAAATAAATGGAGGAGAAAATCCCCAAGTCCTTGGAACCTATCATTGACCGGTTGTGGAAGTTGTACTTTGATGGTACAAGATGTAAGAATGGTGTAGGAGCTTGTGTCATATTGATATCCCCTAAGGGATTACAAAATACTTATTCATATAGGTTGAATTGAAGTTGCATAAACAATGCAGTTGAGTATGAAGCATTGTGCCTTGGATTGAAGAAGACTGAAAAGTTAGGTATCAAGCAATTACATTTTTTTTGTGACTCCGATATTATTATTAATTAGTCCACTAATAAGTGTGTGTCGAAGTAGAATTACCTAAAATATTATCACAATAGAGTGCGGGATTTGTTTAAAATTTTCATAGCTTTGAAAATTCAAGTGATTTCGCAGGAGCAGAAAAAACATGTGGATATTTTAGCTTCTCTCGATGCAAATTATTCCCCTACCAAACAAGTAGTCAAAAAGCCTAAGACTTTCAGGGTGATTTATAGACCTTTAATCCCTGATAATAACCTCCATTGGAAAGTGTTTGACAATGATGAGCAAATAGTCAATTTCCTACTCAGAGAATCCGCTAGCGCAGATGATAGAGTGCTTGCTAAAGAAGATAAAGAAGGGATGATCTAAGTGAAGAACAATCGTATCCCTAGAGGCTTAATTTTATTGGAAAATTTATTTGATCAAAATGATAGAGCTAAAAAGCACATGATCAAAGTCGATGCAAAGGAGTATAAGGAGTTACAATTAGAAACTAAAAATATTATAAATATTGCAATTGATTGCATACCAAAATAATTGGAAGGCATTAAGAACTTATGTTATGAGTACCCAGACATCGTGGCATGGAGCTATCAAGGTTTAAAAGGATATGATAAGAATGTAATCCAACATACCATTGAGCTGTAGGAGGGTGTAAAACCTTTTCGATAGAAACAATGTCCTGTCAATCCCAAAATCAAAGTGCTTATGAAGGTTTAGTTACTAAAGATGTTGGAGGTAAAAATAATTTATTCGATCAAGCACTTGATGTGGGTGGCAAATTTGGAGCCAGTACGAAAGAAGAACGGAGACATTCAATTATGTGTTGATTTTCACAACTTGAATTAGGCATCATTAAATTATTATTACCCCTTGCCACAAATTGATCAAATTCTTCATGTGGTGGCCGACGTGTAGAGGTTCTCATTATTATATGGATTCTTTGGTTATAATCAAATTTGGATGAAAGATGAGGACCAATATAACGGGTGCCATTTGGGATCTCAAATGCTGGTGCAACTTTTAGAGGGCTATGGACATCGATTTGGGTGAGTTTCTAAATAAAATTATTATGATATATCTTGATGATATGAATGTACTTTCACATCATAGAGAAGACCACATTTCCCATTTTAGGCAGGTGTTTGAGAAATGTTATGAAATCAGGATTTCTATCAATCGAAAAAAATCAATCTTTGTTGTGAAAGAAGGAAAGTTGTTGGGTCATGTGATCTCTCAAGAAGGGTTGGTGATTGATCCTGCAAGAGCTGAAGCACTTTTGAATCTACCATTGCCTACTAACAAGAAAGACCTACAATCTTATTTGGTTAGATAAATTTCATTTGTAAGTTCATTGCCGACTTTGCTTAGGTTGTGAAACCTATGACAGAGCTCTTGAAGAAGAATACTGAGTTCAAGTGGACTGAGGCTAGAAGAAGAGATTTTAAATAAATCAAAGAAATAATTACATAAGCTCCAATTTTAATTAATCCAGACTATTCAAAATATTTTATTCTTTATGCAGTGGGGGAGCAAGAAAGCTATGCTGTAGTATTGACATAGAAACAAGATGATGGAAAAGAGAAACCAATTGTCTTATTGATCCAAGTTATTGCCCCAAATTAGGAGAAGTATAAATTTATTGAGAAACAGGTCTACGCAATAATGAAATCATTAAAAAATTCTCACACTTCATTTCTCAGAGCAAAACAGTTGTCTATGTCATACATCCTGATGTTCAAATTTTTATACTACAACAAGAACTAGGCGATAAAAGGGCAGGGTGGGTCTCAAATATTCAAGAGTATGATGTGGAGATCCAACCAAAAAATCTAGTTCATGGGTAAGCTTTGTTCCAAGAATTAGCTAAAAGTGTTGTCGTGGAGATGTTGGATGTAGTATATGAAGGAGATCTTGGTGAAAGTATTTGCGTAAACAACACTTCAAGTAATCGAGATTGGATAGAAGTGCTGATTGATTATTTCACTTTAGGTAGATACCTAGCTCGCCTTGATGCCTCACATTGTTGAAGGTTTAGGTTGTAAGATCTCAAGTATGTTTTTTTACCAAATAGATTTTTCCATAATAATATTGATGGAGTTCTTCTCAGATGTGTAAAAGAGTCGAAAAAGGAGAAGATATTAGAGGAATTTCATTCTAGGCTATCTGGTGGTCAATATGCAAGAAGTATGTTTTGTTACCAAATAGATTATTCCATAATAATATTGATGGAGTTCTTCTTAGATGTGTAAAAGAGTAAAAAAAGGAGAAGATATTAGAGGAATTTCATTCTAGGCTATCTGGTGGTCAATATACAAGAAGTCCCATGACTTCAAAGATTATTTGAGTAGGCTATTTTTGGCCCAATCTATTTATCGATGCTCATAAAATAAGTCAGCAGTGTGATAGCTGCCAGTGATACATTGGCAGAATTAAAAAATGAGCATTGCCTCTACATTTGATACAAGTGGAAGCACATTTTTAGGAGTTGGGTCTTGAATCATTGGAGTTATTGATCTACATTCTTTCATGGAGCACAAGTATATCTTGACAACAACTAACTATTTTACTAGATGGGCAGAGGCCATTCCTACCAAGCAATCCAATCAAGCAACTCTTATCTATTTTCTAGAAGGCATCATCACCCATTTTGGCATCCCAGATTTAATTGTAACTGACAATGACACTCCATTCATTGGGGTCAAAATCACAAAATTTTCTAGCAAATATGGTATTTATCTAAAGATTTCGTCCAACTATTATCCTCAAGGGAATGGGTTGGCCAAAACCACCAACAAAAATTTACTATAAATTTTAAAAAGGATGATGGGCACTAATAAAGAAGCTGGCACTTATTGTTGAACCAAGAGCTTTGGGCGGATCGTATCTCAGTGAAGAAATCTATCAAAAATTCCTCGTATGCCTTGGTCTATGAGAAAGAAGTTGTTCTCCCTACTCATATTGAGCCATCGATACTCCAAACATTGTAACTATTTCAAGATGAAAATGAAGATTATGACCCTATGAGTGCAAGGTTGGCACAATTATTGCAGTTGGAGGAGGATTGAGATCAGTCTTATCAAGTGTTTTTTGACCATGCAAAAGAAATGCAGAGATTTTTAGGAAAGAAAACAATTGAACACAATTTTTAGGTGGGATATTTAGTCCTAAAATGGAACGAAAAGAAGGCTATGCTGAGAAAACACCACAATTTTGATGTTATCTAGGAAGGTCCTTTTCAAATAACTATAGTAAATTTGACAAATGCTTACTACCTTCATGATATAAAGGGCTATGACCTTTTGATTCCAGTAAATGGTATTCATCTGAAGGCCTATGTTCAAATATGAAATTTTGATGAGGTACTACTTTGTAGATATGTAAGTATTTTTTTAGTATGTTATTTGTTTTTACTTGCTGATGATATTTAAAAAAAAAAAAAGAGAGAAGAAAAAAAATAAGAGCAAAATTTCATTCTATTTCAAAGTGTTATAGCAAAGTTAAATTGAGAAGCACTCGCAAGCATTTTTGCCCAAGCAAAGAAAGTAAAGCCACGTGCGTCTCCTTGAGGTAAGTGAGAATAAATGTAAATTTTTGAAGTTGCGTTCACCCCATATAAGGGGTGACATGTTCGTTCACCCCTTGTTGGGGCGAATCCATTGACAGTTTTGATATCGTGTTCGGGCAAAGATAAAAGCAGAGCTACTAGTGCATTTGCCCAAGCGCTGGGCGCAAAGGCTGTTCACCCTTGATTTGGTTGAATGCGTTGGACCGGGCGATGAAGAATTTGTTTTTTTTTTGTATATATCCAAGAATATTATATATAAAAAAAAGGAGAAAAAAATAAGAAAACTTCATGCACTTTATTTTTTAAAAAGTTTTATTATCTACAGTTATTTTTAAAAGGAAAAATTAAAATCAAGAGTAAAAAAAAGTAGGAGTAAAGAAAAAATAGGTGAAAGCATTGAAGAGGAAAATTTATTTGGGCACTTGCCATTAGTTCCTGAGCAAAATAAAAGTCACCCCAAGGTGAAGAAAGAAAAATAAAAATAACTATAATTTTGAAGGTGCCTTCCAGAGAAGAAAGATAGTGTGAAGCCACAAAGTGATTTCACCGAAAATAAAGAAACGAGCGTATTTCGTAAGCACATTGTAAAAAAAATCGCACCCTTGGATATGTGGCAGTGATCAAAGAAGCTGGAGCGAAGGCAAAAGGGGGTTTTAGAAGCATTTAATTTTAAATGTGCACTATGCCAGATTTTTTATTTCCCAAAGAGTAGAAAATATTTACCATTGGTTGTTAAGCGGCTGATTTAGTTTTCCAAGCAACTTCAGGTGCCAGGGCATAATTTTCAACAAAATTATGTAGCGAAGAAGGCACTCTTTCCTAGGAATATTTGGTAGCAAATCAAAGGAAAATCCATTGGAACATTGGAAATGGTGCCAGGCTAGTGGATCAATATCCACATTCTCCTAAAAGCGTTCAACATTAATCCAACATTTATTACGATAGGTGTATAATTGGATGAGGTAAAAGCTTGTAGTTTGTTTTTCGTTTAAAATTTTACTGTTGCGTATTTCAAACTATAGCTGCAAAAGTGTCCATAGATTATTCAGAGCATTTGTCAGAGAAAAGAGAAAATGGGGAAACAGAGTAAAGAGCCCAAGGATGTTGCAGAGACTACAAATCCCAAGAAGTTAAAAAATAAGGAAGGAGGCTCTAGGTCAAAAAGGGCTCAAAAAAATAACTATGTTGATTTGGACCCTTATGAAGACACTATGGCAGAAATTGGTGACTGCCTCATCACTCACAAAGGTGTGGAGAGGTTAAGGCAGGATGTTGAAATGACAGTAAGCCAAGGAGTAACATCGAATAACTAGTTGACAGTGCCCTATCATTCATAGTTGTTCTAGTATTTATGTCCAATGGTTCATACTTACCCTGAGCTGGTACAACTTATTACCCAGTTCTATATACCCATTCACCCGAGTTGTTAGAAATGCCAAAAGGGATATTTTTTCACCATCACCCCAAATGAGGTTCAGGAAGCTTTTGCTTGTAGATTGAATCCCTTTCATATGCAATTAATAAAAAATTGCATACTGATGAACAAGAAAATAAGTATGTATCCAAGATGATAATGCACCAATTTATGGAGACCCAACTGATCAAAGAGCTACTGATGGGGCAAATTTCCAATTTGTTGAAGCTACTTTCAAAATTTAAGAGCCTATACATATATTCAATGTTGGCATGGGTCATTGGTTTACCTTCAGATGAAACTGTGCATAAATGGTAGGTGTCCTTAGCACAATGTATTTGTAAAGTCAAATTTTATCCTCCCGCAACCATGAGGTAAGGCAACAACTCCATTTTCTTTGATTGGGTCGACTATATTTCCTGAAGGTTGAACTTTCAATTGGAGAAGATACAGAGTGGGCAGTTAAGATCATTCAAGCACATGTTATTTTTAGTATGATTTTTCTTTTTCCAACGTCAACAAGGCTTCCCTTTTATTACTGTAAAACAGGTGGGTGAGAAAAATGAACCTCTGCCATTTTATAGGTGGACTCCCATTTTTCAAGAAGGGAGTCATTTTACAGCTTCAATAGTTAGTTTTTGGGACTGACCATAGAGTTGCTTTACAGTATCTGTGAAAGAGTGCCATGAAATCTAAGAGATGCAATTGTTGCCCAAGAAAAGGGTGATTGTTTTTCTTATCCAAGGTATCATTGGGAGAATTTTTGGCTTCACGGGTAAGCTATTTTTGTTACCGTATTTTGCTACGGAGCATGTGTTTGCCATGGAAGTAGTGCATTAGTAAGATTATGTAAATGATATATATGGAGCTGGGCATGGAAAGAATACAACATACAATATACCATTTAAATTCAGTAGCATATAAGTGAGTCAAGTTGGATAGAATCATCTCTTGACAATGGCGATACAAGATTTGTGCTTGATTGAACTGCCACAACACTGGAAGTATGACCCTCTGAGTAAATTTTTAGCTATTGTGAAGGCTAAGTCATTTCATTGCTGTTCTCATCCAGATATCCAAAGGAATAGAAATAATTTTGATGGTCCAGACATGAACTGGCACATTGAGAAGATGACAACGCTCCCACCTTGGCATGATTATTATGAGCAGGAGGCAGAATATATTCTGACCAAGTATAAAACCCAAATTCCTCTGTTGGGTTTATTTAGTCAAGTTCACAAAAGTGAGCCCACCTGGACTGAAGAGAAGATAATGAATTTATGGATAATGTAAATCCACCACAGGAATTTGACTACTCCTTATAGGCTAAAATTGGATGAGCAATTTTTATAAAATTATGACAAGTACGTCAATTCATATCATTCAGTCACCTTTGCCAATATTTTATCGCAAAGCTTCCACCACTCTAACAACAACAAAGGCAAAACTAAATGAGAGTACCCAACGATTGAAGAAGAGATCCCAAAAAAGGAAGATCAATAGTATGTGTTGCAATGGAGATCCTAGTGGGAAAAATCGAAGGTGGAACAGGCACCTATGCCTGTAAAGAAAAATATGCTAAAGGCACCCCATTTCCAAAAGTGACAAAAATACCAAGGTCTAGTATGGTTGCTACTTATGTTGTAGAGATCCTAGCCATTACAATTTCTATTGTTTTAGCTACAGTTATTGATCATTTACCTGTAGGAGAGCTCTCAACAAAAGTTTTATAGGTGTTTTCGATGGTTCAAGAGTAGGAGGAAGATCATCAATCGAAGAGCTCTCATGTGGAGATCATGTATGGCAAAGAGAATCCAGACATTCAAGGGAGGGTAGAAATGTAGCATGAAGAAGTAATTTCTTAGCCACCCCCATCCCTAGCTCACACGGTACCCATATCCAAAGGTACATTTTCTCTTCCCTCTTCTTATTTCTTAGAGCATGCAGTGACTTCTATTTTGCTTCTCTCTATTTACCTTCCACCATCCTCTATTTTTATTTCTCCACCATTTGGTATGTCCTCCACATTTGTTTCATTTCCATATTATTTTACCCCAAAAGTCACTACTACTCCTTCTTCTATTTCCATTCCTTCATCCTTCGTTTCTTTTAGTTTGTATGCATCAGGACCAAATCTCTTTTTGCATCCTTCCCCTTCCATTACTGCCACTACCACCATTGAGGCCATAATTACGTAAGCTACTCCTAGAGTAAGAAAAACTGTAGCTAAGATTTGCTCATCTACCCAAACTACTATTTCAGTTTCCCCTCTTCTCACTGGTTTATCCACCCCCACTGAGCATACTCACTTGGGTGTTTTGGTCCTATTCACTCCATTTTTGGAGTTGTAGACTGTGCCTAGAGTACAAGTGGATCAAAATCAGCTAGATGTCGAGAAAATTAAGAGAACACACTTGAGATATTAATAGTGGTTGAATAGCATGAGGTGCAAGGAGGCTTTGGCTCTGGCTCAGCTGATTAAGAAATTCACCTTTGACCCTATTGTAATGGAGGCTCATATCACCATGATTACTCCATAAGTTGATAAGCCTCAAGGAGAATTATTACCAGGTGATATTATTTTTGAGACCATAACAGAAGACCTCACAATAATTGATCCTATAGAAAATATGGGCAGTATTCAGGTTGATATGAGCTTAGTATGTTTGCATGGCAAGCATTTTAAGGAGAAGTATTTTGAAAATGAGAATAAGATTATTGAGCTTGAAAATACCCTGGCAAAGAGTAGAGTGTAAGAGGAGAAAATTACCACTAAAAATGAATATTTGTGCCAAAAGGTCAAAGTGCACCTGAAGGAACGATATGCCACCAAGATCGAAATGCATAAACTCTAGCAGTAGCTTGAGGATATGAAGAAGCAGTTAGTAGAGAAAGTTGCATAGGCTACTGGTTTTTCTCCTAAAAACATCAAGGAGACCTATCTCCGCTCTGCCAACAATTACAAGAAGTTGATCGCACAAGTAGTTCAGGTGATGTGCTATTTGTGGGAGGTGCATATACAGATACAAATAGGGTAGTAGTTGATTGAATATAAAAGATATGCTATAGCCATACATGGAAATGGCTATAAAAATTCAGGCCCTAGACAATGCCAACTTGCATATTTGTCCTCTTAGAAAAATGGATCATGCCTAGTCAATGAATAAGGTTACCCTACATAGTTATTTAAAAATAATGGAATTGGTAAGGGAAGGATGGAAAATTCTTAACACAATCGAGCGAGAGCATACCATTTCCATGGTTAACTTTGATACTCTTTTCGAGTTGGGATTTTTGGACTTTACACATGATTCGGATGAACCCTTGCCCATGGAACAACTAGAGCTGCTCTAGACCAAATTTATGAATGATACTTATTATATCGATGCATGGGAGGATCCCCTCATAGAAGTGCAGGTATTACCCCTAATTCAAAAATATACATTCCTGGAGCTATCATTGTATGAGTTGTCTCAACAAGTGAAGCGCCTCAGTTTGATAAATGTTCAGAATATTCACTTTGTTTATGAATATATCAATGTCTTATGCTTATTCACAACTCATGCTTGGAAGGATACCATAACAATTTATGAGGGTATGTCTAAGAGACTCAAATAAAAGGAAGAGAAGGCAACAGCTGAGCACACAGTAACAGAGAAGGCAACAAAGGAAGTAGAATGAGCTGAAGTGCTAAATATGGCAACCAAAGTGGAAGAGAAGGAGTGCATTAAAGAGGAGGCACGTCGAAAGGCATCTACAACATTAGAAAATATGCCAACCAAGGTGGCTAGAAAAAAGACTCCTTAATAGCCCAATGTGTAAAGGCATGGGATCGCTTGCATCCATGCGAGCTGGATACCTTGTGAGTCACCAAAATGTTGGCTATTTTGCACCACAACACATTAGAAATTTTGTTCAAGTTTTGTTGGGGTATTTTTGATTGTAATAAAAAATATTTATTCTGAAACAATTACATATGTTCCTATTTTGTTTACATATATATTATTTTTTGCATCGACATTATAAATGTTTTGTAAAACTTCATTTAGGATTCAAGTTTGCCATATTGAAAATGCATTAAAAATGAAGGTATCTTTGGGCTCATAAAAATAAAATGAAGAAATATTAAGCTGAAAAACTTGAGGGACTTAAAATTTTTGAAAGTGCCATCACGTTCATCCAAAATATAGGGTAAACGTCCCGTTCGCCCCATTTTGGGGTGAACAAAATATCAAATGGTGATAAAAGAGAGTTCAAAAATCCAAAAAGAAAGCACAACAAAACACATTCGCGTTCACCCCAGATGAGGGGTGAACATCCCGTTCACCCCTCCTAAAGGTGAACGTGCCCCAACACTGGAACATGATTACGTTCACTTGAAGACAAAGCACAATTACATTTGCCTCGATTGAGGGGTGAACATACCATTCACCCCTCCCATGAGCGAATGTACCTTGGAAACAAGATATTGTTTCACCCCTCCTACGGGCGAATGTGCCCCAACATTGGAACACGATTACATTCACCTAAAGATAAAGCACAATCACATTTACCTTGGTTGAGGGGAGAACATCCCGTTTGCCCATCCCATGAGCGAATGTACCTTGGGAACAAGATATTGTTGCATTCACCCTAGGTCAGGGGCGAACATCCTGTTAGTCCCTCCCATGGGCGAACATGTTTTTAAGGAAATTTGTGTGAGCATGTTGAATAATGGATGATAGAGCAAAGCTGATTTTTTTCAAAGGGAAAATGTAATTTTTGGGCAAAAATAATTATAGTCAAAATTTCAAGAATGCCAGATTTGTAGGCATTAAATAATGGTGACAATAAGTGACTCGAATTTTGGATCCCAAGTGAAGGAAGAAATTGTATGGAATTACAAGGGATATTTTTTCATGATTTCCAATGTGGGAATGAATTTCCAAGATATTAAATGTCTCCTAATTCTCTGTGCATCGACGTCCAAGTTGCTGGTTTCCTGGGAATGTTTCCCTGAAAGATGGATCGTTGCCCCAAAAGGATGGATTTTTAATGATTTCGAGGAGGAATTTCCTCACTCTTGTTTCTGATATGTGATCATTTTATTCTCATATGCATTTAATGAAAGAGGCAAAATCCTCTATATATACTAATAAAATTTCTATTGTAAAAGAGGCTGGACATTTTGCAAGAAAAATTTCTTAAGTTCTCTGCATCAATAGAAGAGACTTGGATTTTGAACTTTGCTAGCATTCTTATGTGTGTTTTCCTTCTATTTTTAAGAATTTATGTTTATGCTCATGTTCCTACTTTTAAGTTTAAAATTCTATTTCTGGATTTAAAACATTGCTGGTGAATGAGTTAGTTTTGGAATGCAATCTGGAGGTTGTTACTGCAAAGGTGTAAAGTAAAATTTTGCTACTTTATTTCTGTTACATGTTGTTATAACACTTGGTGGAATTCTTACTGCCAGTCTACCCCAACTCCTACATTCTAGCCTGTGGCCATATTTCCCTTTCTTTCTATTATTTTTCCAATTTCTTTCCTACATCCCTAATATTCAACTAGTTTAGGATTAGTAAGGGAACCAACCGTCTCTGGAGATTTGACACGGAGGACATTCCTTTTCTTCGTTCATTCAATGTTAGCCGTATCTATTGTGCACAAATATAGTTCATATGATTAGGCAGATATTTTACCAACACTCCAATAAATCCTTTCCAAATATTCTACTACAAAATTTCTTATATGTTCCTAAAATAAATTTTAATCTCATATCAGTGAGCAAGCTAGTAGAAAATATCTACATGATTAATTTTAGATATATGAATGGGATCAATACATTTATTGTTATGAATCAAGATGGAATAAAATAAACAAGTTCAATCTAAGAAAGTACTTATATCTTAGACTCAATGGAAATACCACAAATTATTGTGATGTTACAAAATGCTTCTAACTCATTTGTAGAAGAATAGGTTGAAGAATTTGAATAACCAGCACATAAAAAAGAAAAGTACAAAAGGATAAAAAATATGAGAGGACAATTGCATCATACCCTAGATATTCATAAACAATCAAAATTTAATGAAGATACTTGCAAGGAAGTCTACAAAGGTGGCTGTATAGAAGATGAATCTGAACATGTCACAGATTATGCAATGATAATATAAGGCATAGTTGCATCCTACTCTACATCATACGAAGACACAAATTGCTTGTTGAACCTGAATACAAAGAATATAGAAGAAGAAGACTCTAAAGACCAAGCAAAAGTAGATGAAGATAATCCATATTGAAGACTAAAGTCTTAAATACCCAAATAATGTAATACATGGAGGTGTTGGAAATAATAACTAGTCCATCATTTGGGTTATATAAATGTATCCTCCAAGATACATACCTAGATTACTTCATGTGCAATTTTTCTAGTGACTACATGCATTGTAATAAATGGACAAGTGTCCATGTGTAAGTTGTACATGTGCAAGGTGTCATATGCACAACTATATAGAGTGTTGGGCAAGCATCCTATTTTTCATATATAAGTATGACCTCTTAGATAGATAGAGAAGAAAACAAGTAGGGACATCTGGGAGACATTGTTTGATAGCATAGGTTAGTGGATTGTGTTCCAC
This sequence comes from Wollemia nobilis, assembly GCA_028583015.1. Taxonomy (NCBI): domain Eukaryota; kingdom Viridiplantae; phylum Streptophyta; class Pinopsida; order Araucariales; family Araucariaceae; genus Wollemia; species Wollemia nobilis. The sequence continues at coordinate 12,370,987 of JAQPPZ010016890.1, forward strand.
ACCATTTATTGGTGATCGATATGATGTAGATATATAGATTTTTTAATGGAGTACTCACTTCCTCCATAGCTACATTGTAATATTTTATATATTTTATATATTTTATATTTCAGCATACTTCAGTCATCTAGCAGATTTACTTTCTTGCATGTTATTCAACATCTTGTGATTGTTATGTCTCATGGCTTATTCATCAAAAGCTAACAATAAGGTAGCCTAAAAACCTAAGGATTTATAAAGGTTTGTTTAAAACACACTTATATACTTCAATAAGGAATCATATATCCTAAAACTTGGGAGCTATAAGGATGTCTACTTCCCAAAATACCTATAAGAATAATTGCTTAAGAAAAGAAAAAGCTAGTGCCATAAAACTTGGGATCATGAATCTACTCAAGAATCATAAGGAAAGATAAATATAACTTCAAAATTAATTCATAGTGAAGCCTTAGAAGAAAATCATGATACTATGGAATGTTATATTCAAACCCGTATCAATTAAGCAATTAGCAATGGAAATAGCGACATTTCACTTTCTTTGGACTATGTGAGCATATTATATATGGCACTACTCACTTATAAACACTACAAGGTAGAAAATGAAGAGCAAAAAGGATTTATAGAATTAATCAAAAAGAAAGTAGAACATCATGAATCATATCTAGATTTTTTTTTTCAATCCTCATGCAACATCAACACTTCCTGTTCTATTAACTCAAAATCATATCATGATTCCTTAAGTGGTTGTTCAAAAAATTCTATACATATTAAAGATATGAAAAGAGAATCTTACTCACAAGAACCAAGTAGTAGCTCAACCTCCTATGAGAACACATAAACCAAAATCAAAGGAAAATCTAGAGATGAAGAAGAAAACATAGCAGATAAAGGAGGAATACAATGCAAAGTCAATTGAAAGAAGCTCTAGCTGTAACTTACTATGCATCATATGAAGACACAGATTACCTGCTAAACTTGAACACAAAGAATGTAGAGAAATAATACAAAGATCAAGATGATGAAGAAGAATATCCATAATACCCAAATAATGTAATATAGGGGGATGTTATAAATAGAGTCTATTCAATCATTTAGGTTATGTAAATGTATCTTCCAAGGTGCATACTTAGATTACTTTAGGGGTAATTTATCTAGTTACTTCATGCAATGTAATAAATGCACAAGTGTCAATGTGTAAGCTGTATATGTGCAAGTTGTTCCTTGCACAACTAGGTAGAGTGTTGGCCAAGGAACCTATGTTTCTATATAAGAAAAGCCTCATTGTTATATATATAGAGAGTCAAGGGACATAGTGAGATAGTGTAGCTTAGGGGGTATTACATTTTTGTGTACTTCACCATCCATTGGTGATGGGTGCAATGTAGTTCAATAGCTTTATTAATGGAGTGTTCATTTCCTCCATAACTACATTATATTATTTTATATGATTTCTATTTATAGCATATTTTAGTCATCTAGCAGATTTACTTTCTTTCATATTATTCTGCATCTTGTGATTGTTATCTCCTAGTGCTCTTTACATCAAAAGCTAACAAAATAGTATTTGATTTTGATTATTTGATTCACTTATCCTATGCATCCTTGGTCTTTGTTGAATCTTGAATGTATGCTTGGGCCTCATCTGTTACTCCAAACATGATGATTAATCTTATCTTTTTGTTTGCCTTGTTGAGCTTTATTTGGTATTCATTTTCTTCTTCAAGACAAGTAGTGGTCCCATCTACTAACTTGCAATTCTTCCTAAAAATCAAGCTACATTTTGAGTTTGTTTTTCTAGGCAATATAATTATTTTACATTAACAGTTAGGAATTTTACAGTGAGAACTTCGATGCTCCACTAGTCATAGTAAAATTTTACAAAATTTGAATATTCTTATTTCACTAAATGTGCCTTGAAAAATACTTTTCGATGAGTATATATGCCTATATTTGTGTTTCAAATTGGAAAATATTTATGTCTCGATGAGCAAAATAAATGATGAAATTTCTTTCTTCTACTTCAATCTTTTAAGGAATATTTTTTATTTCTTCAATTTTTTAGAAGCCCTTCTTTTTGCTTGCAATAATAAAAGAAAAAGATAAATCTATTATAGGTTTTAATAAGGCTCACCTTAGTGTGTGTGAGATAATAAAATAAGTCGCTTGATGGCTTAGAAAAAATGAGGCACTCTGATACTTTGACTGTAATGTGCTATATTAAATTTTGATTTGATGCTTTGGATGTTTCTAAGAATAAGCATCATTTTTCTTCATGTGCCTGATTTTTTCTATTTGAGTTTAACTAATGCATCAGGTCCTATTAACATTAGGCTTTGAATATCTACTTTCTTCTTCCTTGATTCTTGTATGGAAATGACATTGGGCAATTAATTTGAATGTCTTTTGAGTCTCCAAGCATGGCAATTCAATGTATGTGGGTCTTGATTGTAGTGTAATCTACCTTATTTAATGATTATGCTATGATCTTGTTGATTAGGGCATAGGTGATTTTATTTGGGTGAATGTTTGAATGAAATGTTCTTTCAATACCAAAATTTGGATTCTCAACATGTTTCAAAGTATCTATTTATTGTTTAATATCTTCTTGATATTTATGTTTTTGAGAAAGTATTCCTGGTTATCCGAATGATCATAAGAGGTGTCCTTTGGAAAGGATGTTTTAGATACTATTCTACTTTATGCTATATTTTATCAAATTCTTGTTATTTCACCTTGTTGCAATTTGAACTTGGAGGTACAATAACAAGATTCTAATGAAAGGATGTAATGCTTCACTTGAATTGGTGAGAGAAAATGTTATATCAATCATGTAGGTAGTCTTTTGTTGCCCAAAAAATTGTCTCCTTAATATATAAATTTGAATTTGATCATTGTTATTTCTTTTTCTCTCATATGTAAAGTGATTTTGATTTCTATTTATATTTATTTAGCTTTGAAATGGTTTGATCCATTGGAAAACGAGATCTAAGTCTGACTAGTTGCTAGTTTTGTTCTCATGAGGAACATGCATATTTTTGTTTGAATATGAAAATTAAACTAGCTTGGAATTTAGTCTCATGCACCTCACAAGTTTTCTAAGTTTGACCGTTATATTTGGATGTTTCCTTTGTACATGCAAATTTTGCTTCAACCAATTGTCGTTTTGATTGGAATTTTCTTCTCCAAAAATCTATTTGTAGCTATTCAATAACTTATGATCATTTCTAAGTATTTTAAATGATTAGGATCCTCCTATCCTACTTCTAACTTTTTTTTATCTTCTTTGGAATTAATGCCTATTTTTGAAGCACCTTTGCAAATGACAACTATTACAACAATTCATATTTTTATAAAACTTGCTTCTTTTTTAAAACATGGACTTGAATTTCACTAAATATTTCTTCATCTTGTGACTTCTTATAAAAAATGTCTTATGTCAGATATTTTGATTTTATTCAATATTTTATGAAGCTTAGCTTCTCTTGAGTTGTGCTTTTGCTATGATTTACCATATTCCCTTGGAAAATTTTATCTCTTGGGAGATAATTCTTTCAATTTTATATAATGTTGCTTATCGTTTCCTTTAGTGAGCTCCTTACAATTTGGAAAATTTTCAATAATATTTTAGTGCTTCAAATAATATGTTTGCAGCTACATGGAAGGAATTTTATGAAGAACACAAGCTTATAGTGAGAGGGGGGTGAAAAGTGTAAGATAACTTTTTACTTTTCTTTCCCAATCAATATTATGTAATGTAAAGATAGCAATATCAACAACAGTAATAAAAGCAATTTAAAAATCACACACACAATAGAGACACCAATTTTATGTGGTTCACCCAATATGGGCTACTCCACGGAGAAAATATTTCACTAAAATTTTCTCAATCAATCTCTTGGGAATCCTTTTAATATTACAATGTTTATGGAACTCTATCCAAAGGAGACACCAATCCTCTAATCAAGTTAATGGATATCTATCCATAGGAGAACTCCTTTCCCATTAGCTCTGACTAGTGATATTCTATAAGAACTATTGCCACCATTGCTTTGGCTAATGGATGTCTATCCACTAAAGATAAATGTCCTCACTACCATAGCTAATGGATATATATCCATTGGAGACTATTTTCCTTTATATTCTATCAGCTTCAAAGATCTATCTCAAATATGCACTAAACACAGCCCTTCAATTTAGCACAAATCTGCTCAATCTCTGTCTCTGGTCTGGCATAAACCTATCATCAAATCTGCACCAAACTCTATCCTTAAATATATAATAAAGATAGTCCTTCGATGTAGCACAAATCTATCCTCAATATCTATCCTCTAATCTACACTAAACTCAATCCTTTGATCTAGCACAAATATGTCCTCAATATTTGTCTGTAAGCGTTAACATAAATCTTGATCCAATCACAAATCAACACTGCTAGATCTACTGTAAACCTTAACTCATGAAGAACATGTGCTTATACTGAGAGGGGGGGTGAACACTATATGATAAAACTCTTTTCATTTTAATCCAAGTAGTAACATCAACATCATTAAAGCAGTAAACATTACACAAAGCATCACACACATGAGAGACATCATGTTTACGTGGTTTAGCCGATGTGGGCTACTCCATGGAGAAAATATTTCACTAAAATTTTCTCAATCAATTTCTTGGGAATTATTCCTAATTACAATGTTTATGGATCTCTATCCAAAGGATATGCTGATCCCCTAAATCTGGTTTATAGATCTTTATCCATAGGAGAACTCCTCCTCTGCTCTAGTTGGTGATCCTCTAGAAGACTACTGCCTCCATTGCACTGGCTTGTGTATCTCTCTCCACTGAAGACTCTTGTCCCCACTTAGAATACTTATCCTCACTACCTTGGATGATGGATCTCTATCCACTAGAGACTTTGTCCTCTCTGCTCTGTCACCTCCAAAGCTCTATCTCAATACTGTACTAAATACAGTCTAGTCGGTCTAGCATAGCTCTTCTCAATATCTTGTACTAAACATAGTTTATTTGGTCTAGCACAAGTCTACTTAATAAGCTCACTCAAATCTACACTAAACACAATACATTTGGTCTATCATAAATCTGATCAACTCTTGCACTAAAAATAGTCCAGTCGATCTAGCATAAGTCCACTCAAATCTGTACTAAACATAGTTCATTCAATCTATTACAAATCTGCTCAATAGATCCACTCAGAACCTACTCAAATCTACTCAATAGGTCCACTTAGAACCTGCTCAATAAGTCCTCTATAGGACTTGATCAAATTTGTATTGTAAGATTCCACACAAGCTCACACAAAATCATTCCACAAGTCTTCTCAAATACTTACCTCAAATCTGCTTAACAAGTCCACACAGAACTTGTCCAATCTCATTGAAACATAAAGATAATTGTTAGAGATTCAATATGTTCTTTACTCAATGCTCAATATCAACTCAAATAAGAATATAGAATAGTTTTTTTTATGGAACTTGATCAATCATTTCATACATCCACTTGACTAGGCTCAATCAACTCTACTCAATAAATCACTTCAAGAAACAACTCTTGCTCACAAAACCTAGTCCAAGCATGTATACCTCAACTCAAAATATTTCCAACAATGCTCAAAAACAAATATCACATAACAATGATCTCAACAACAATGCTTATCAAACAAGGTTTTAATCACAACTCTCAATTTAGAAAACCTTGAAGCATTAACTCAACTACTTTTGAAAAGGAAACCCTAATCAAATCCTTTTCACTCCAAACTTAATTTTCAAGTAATCCAATTAACCATCTCAACCAAAGAAGAATTTGCCCATAAATTTTTGCTTGAAAAGGAGTTAATCTCATAAATCTTCCACTCTCAAAAATAATACTTTTGCCAAACTCAAATGGGTTAGTGGGAAAAATATTATTTCAATATTTGCTCTTTAATATTTTTCTCACTTGATGCTTATAAATCACACATGCAATATATCAATGGATATTCCTTATCACTCCATTAAAATAATATCCAACACCACATAGAATAAAAATAAATTCTTTCAAACTTATCCTTACCTTATTGCTCCACCATAAGATAATATTCAAATGTTAAGGACAATTATAATGTAATAACACATTAACTTTATTGCAAAAATAACTTTTGTCCTTTCAAAAACCCCTAACAGGTCAATGTGGCATTCAAACTTCACCTAGTGCAATTAACCCTTATTACTCCTAATTAATTTAAAAATTAATTTTAGAAAACACCTTATAACTCCCAATGTTGGGCAACACACATTAACTTGCACTAAAAAGTATTTACCTTTGCCTTGGTGGGAATTGAACCCACAATGCAGCCACTGAACAATACTCTAGCCATAGTTCCAATCGTCGTGAAATCTAGGCACTTGCTTGGGAAGTGGAAAGCACCACATGCTTCTTAACTTCCCTCCTTCTACCTAAAAAATGTATACCTCTACCTTGGTGCACAAGCAAAACGTGAACTTCCTTTACCACTTTCCAAAACATCTTCCACTAGGAATAAAAATCGAGACTCTTGATTTCCAAACATCTTAGCTACTGCCTTCTTTCCACAAGGCCATGTTGCTTTCATTGGATTATAATTTTGGTGCTTCTCCCTTTGTCCCTTGCTGCTGGCGCTGTCACGAATTTCATCGTCTTCTTCTTCTTCGAGGACTTTGAATTCATTCTTAATGGCTTAGACTTAAGGTAAGGTTTTACTTTTATATAGTATCCTCCATAGATTTAAAAACATCGGTGCTCATGCTTAACTTTTTTCCATAGCAGATTTAATTAATTAATTTATAAATTATTTAAATTCCTCTTGAATTTAAATTTTATAAATTAATTATTTTAAGACCTTTACTTTTATTAAGGTCAATATTTAATGAACACTTTATAATTATAATATTTATTTATAAAATTTAAATTTAGCTTGAATTTAAATATTTTATAAAATAAATATTAAACCTTTTAGTGCTCTTGTGAGCTCCCTCCTCCGGTGGTTTTAAATGAAAATATTTTATTTTTCTCTGTCAGGGTTTTAACAAAAACCTTTGCAACTTGTTATTCTGAGACTCTTTTTGGACCAATAAATTTCATTTTTCCTTGGGATATTTTGGCATAAATGAAAAATTTGGCTTAAGGACTCAAAATGTCCAACAATACCCCCCTTTGTCATACATTCTTTTTACTAAAACCTGACCTTTCATTTTCTTCTGCTCCCCCTAGGATATTGTTCCCCATGGCTCAATGCTCTCTCAGATATCAAATCTCTCCCTATTACACAAATATCTCCCCCTTTGAAATCAATGGAAAAGGGTCACCTTTGGGGCTCGGGGCTAAGAATGAGCCTCTTAGCTTAGCTCCCCCACCTCCTCATGAGGTGGTTAATTCTGGGGTGGGAGTCTTACTCCCATTTTTTCTTGAAGATACTCAAAAGTTTTATTTGAAAGTGGCTTAGTGAAAATATCTATTATCTATTCCTTTGTAGAGGCATACTCCAATTTGACCTATTTATCTGTCACCTGTTCTCTCAAAAAGTGACACTTAATAGGAATGTGTTTTGTCCTAGAGTGCATTACTAGATTTTTTGAGATACTTATGGCACTTGTATTATCACATAGTATAGGAATGGGCTGATCATGCTTTATTTTGAAGTCTTCTAGAGTTATCTTCATCCATAACACCTGTGTACAACTAGAAACTACTGTAATATATTCTACCTCTGCTATAGATAGAGATACTAAAACTTGCTTCTTACTTAACCAAGAGACTAGACATTTATTCAAGAAAGAATGCTCCTCCACTTGTGCTTTTTCTCTTTTAGGAAGGTTACCCAAACCATTCTGGAATAATCATCTATAAACAACATGAAGTAACTCTCCCCCTAAATACTTTGTTTTCTAGTGGGACCACATAGATCAGTATCTATTAAGCTCAATGTCTCAGATGAAATATAGCCTTTTGGTTTAAAAGTTGTCCTAGTTTGCTTTCCATGTTGACATGGTGCACAAATTGTGTTTTGAGATCTTCTTATTTTGGGTAAATATCTAATTGCCTATTTATTGCTTATACTGACTATGTTGTCAAAATTCAAATGACCAAATCTTCTATGCCATAACCAACTCTCATATTCTTATGATAGAAAGAAATTTTCTCCTTTGATCTCATTGATCATGTATAAGTTGTTTGGAGTTATTTTTGCATTTACAATGATTCTTCTAGTTTATGTTTTCCTTATTTCACATCTATCTGGATGGAAGGTGACCATGTATCCTTGATCACAAAGTTGAATTATACTTAGTATATTGTGTTTTAAACCTTTTACGTACAAAACATTCTTTATTTTTGTTTTTCCATTGTCTAGACTTAGAGTTCCTCTCCCAATAATCCTTGCTGAACCATTATCACCAAAACTTACTGATCCTCTATTTGTTTCTTTCAGTACAATGAATTTATCTTTATCTTCTGTCATGTGACTAGAGCAACCACTATCAAGATACCATTGTTCTTATTTATCTTATGTATGAAGGGCTATTTGTACTAACATTGATCTAACCCTAACATTTTTTTATTCTTTACTAGTTGTTGGAATTGTTTTTCTAGACCTAGGAGGTATCATTTTACACCATCTAGCCTTGTGCCCAAAATTATTGTATTTATAACATATAACATAATCATCCATGAGAGGTACAAAGGAATTGAAATTTCTATTGTATCTTGCATAGTGAATACAATGTGCAACTTTATGACCATATTAATTGCAAGAAAAACAATGACCATGGAAGAAATTATGTAACCTATTTGGGTGTCTTGGAATTTGTGAAGAAATCATACTCTTATTGTGATTAACTCTTATCCAGGGTTCTTCTTTGATTTCTTCATTTATGATATCCTTTGATTGATTTTATTTGTTTGAAGTCTCTGCATTTTGGAGACTTGATTCCTCTTTCTGCTTCTCATATTCTCATATTCTATATTTTGTAGTACTTTATTCCTTAGGAGAACAATTTTTGCTTCCAAATTTTTACATTATGTTTTCCTGGATTTGAATAGATCTGTCATATCTTGCTCAATCTTATTTCCTTCTTCCACCCTGATCTTGGGTTCTGTGAGATTCTATATAAGTTCCATTCTTGCTTCATCATCTTCTTGAACTTGTTCTTTCAAGCTTGAATTCTTCTCTCTAAGTCTTTCCAATTTTTTGAGAGTAGCAAATAATTCTTATTTTATATCAAACATAGTCTCCTATTCAATTTTTGAATTCATGTGTGCTATCGAAGTATCCTCTTCCAAGTTGTTAGTCTTTTCATGGAGAGACCCACTCTGATACCAATTGAAGAACATGTGCTTATATTGAGAGGGGGGTGAAAAATATATGATAAAACTCTTTGAATTTTAATCCAAGTAGTAAAATCAACATCATTAAAGTAGTAAATATTACACAAAGCATCACACACATGAGAGACATAATTTTTATGTGGTTCACCTGATGTGGGCTACTCCACGGAGAAAATATTTCACTAAAAGTTTCTCAATAAATTTCTTGGGAATCCTTCCCAATTATAATTTTTATAGATCTCTGTCCAAAGGAGATGCTGATCCCCTAAATCTGGTTTGTGGATCTCTATCCACAAAATAACTCCTTCTCCTCTGCTCTAGTTGGTGATCCTCTAGAAGACTACTGCCTCCACTGCACTGACTTGTGTATCTCTCTCCAATGAAGACTCTTGTCCCCACTTAGAATACTTATCCTCACTACCCTCGATGATGGATCTCTATCCACTGGAGACTTTGTCTCTCTACTCTGTCACCTCCAAAGCTCTATCTCAATACTGTACTAAATACAGTCCAGTTAGTCTAGCATAGCTCTTCTCAATACCTTGCACTAAACATAGTTTATTTGGTCTAGCACAAGTCTACTCAATAAGCTCACTCAAATCTACACTAAACATAATACATTCGGTCTAGCATAAATCTGATCAACTCTTACACTAAAAATAGTTCAGTTGATCTAGCACAAGTCCACTCAAATCTGTACTAAACACAATTCATTCGATCTAGTAAAAATCTGCTCAATAGGTCCACTCAAAACCTACTCAAATCTGCTCAACAGGCCCACTCAGAACTTGCTCAATAAGTCCTCTCTAGGACTTGATCAAATTTGTATTGTAAGATTCCACAAAAGCTCACACAAAATCAATCCATAAGTCTTCTCAAAGTCTTACCTCAAATCTGCTTAACAAGTTCACACAAAGATTTTCAAATCTCATAGAAACATAAAGATAATTGTTAGAGACTCAATATGTTCTTTACTCAATGCTCAATCTCAACTCAAATCAGAATATAGAATAGTTTTTTTATTGAAATTGATCAATCACTTCATACATCCAATTGAATAGGCTCAATCAACTCTACTCAATCAATCACTTCAAGAAACAACTCTTCCTCATGAAACATAGTCCAAACATGTACACCTCAACTCAAAATATTTCCAACAATTCTCAACAACAAATCTCACATAACAATGATCTCAACAACAATTCTTATCAAACAAGGTTTTAATCATAACTCTCAATTCAAAAAACCTTGAAGCATTACCTCAACTATTTTTGAAAAGGAAACCCTAATCAAATCCTTTTCACTCCAAACTTAATTTTCAAGTAAGACAATCAACCAAAGAACAATTTTCCCATACCTTTTTGCTTGACAAGGAGTTGATCTCATAAATATTCCACACTCAAAAATAATACTTTTGCCAAACTCAAATGGGTTAGTAGGAAAAATATTATTTCAATATTTTCTCTTCAATATTTTTCTCACTTGATGCTTATAAATCACATGCAATATATCAATGGATATTCCTTATCACTCAATTAAAATATTATCCAACACCACATAGAATAAAAATAAATTCTTTCAAACTTATCCTTACCTTATTGCTCCACCATAAGATAATATTCAAATGTTAAGGAAAATTATAATGCAATAACACATTAAATTTATTGCAAAAAGAACTTTTGTCCTTTTAAAAACCCTAACAGGTCAATGTAGCATTCAAACTTCACCTAGTGCAATAACCCTTATTACTCCTAATTAATTTAAAAATTAATTTCAGTAAACACCTTATAACTCCCAATGTTGGGCAACACACATTAACTTGCACAAAAAAGTATTTAAATTTGCCTTGGTGAGAATCGAACCCACAATACAACCATCAACCAACGCCTTGGCCATGGATCCAATCATTGTGCAATCTAGGTGCTTGCTTGGAAAGTGGGAAGCACCATGTGCTTCTTAAATTCCCTCCTTTTGCCTCAAAAATGTGCACCTCTACCTTGGCGCCAAAGAAAAGCGTGCACTTCCTTTACCACTATCCAAAACATATTCCACTGGGAATCAAAACCGAGAATCCTAGTTTCCAAATGTCTTAGCTGTTGCCCTATTTCCACAAGGCCATGCTGCCTTCGTTGGCTTATAATTTCAGTGCTTCTCCCTTTGTCCTTTGCTACTGGCACTGTCATGAATTTGACCATATTCTTCTTCTTCAAGGGCTTAGAATTAATTCTTAATGGCTTAGACTTAAGGTAAGGTTTTGCCTTTATATAGTAGCCTCCATCGATTTAAAAACGTCGGCACTCATGCTTAACTTTTGTCCATCGAAGCTTTAATTAATTAATTTATAAATTATTTAAATTCGTCTTGAATTTAAATTTTTTTAAATTAATTATTTTAAGACCTTTACTTTTATTAAGGTCAATATTTAATGAACACTTTATAATTATAATATTTATTTATAAAATTTAAATTCACCTTGAATTTAAATATTTTATAAAATAAATATTAAACCTTTTAGTGTTCTTGTGAGCTTCCTCCTCTGGTGGTTTTAAATGAAAACCTTTTATTTTTCTTTGTCAGGGTTTTAACAAAAACCTTTGCAACTTGTTATTCTGATACTCTTTTTGGACCAATCAATTTCATTTTTCCTTGGGATATTTTGGCATCAATGACAACTTTGGCTTAAGGACTCAAAATGTCCAACAACTCAAGGTTTGAAAAAATCAATCAATCAAATCTGCTCACAAGTTTACTCAAAGACTTGTCTCAATTATTCCTTGTAAGCTTCCACAAAAGCTCACATTAATCTATCCACAAGTCCTCTCTAGAACTTGTCCAATCTGCTCAACAAGTCCTCACTAGAACTTGTCTCAATCTGCTCAATAAGTCCTCACTAGAACTTATCCAATATTTGCTCTCAATATGTATTGTAAGCTTCCACAAAAGCTCACACAAATCTGCCCAAAAGTCTTATCAGAGACTTACCTCAAATCTACTCAAAAAGTCCTCACTAGAACTTGTCCAATATCATAGAAACATAAAGAGAATTTTTAGAGACTCAATATGCTTCACACTCATCACAATGCTCAATTACTTTTAATCACCTTTTTAGAAATATATAGATAATTTTTAGAGACTAAATATGCTTCACATTCACCTCAATGCTCAATCACTTTCAATCACTCTTTTATAAACATACAAATAATTGTTAGAGACTCAATATGCTTCATATTATGAAACTCTTAATCTCTTCCAATCTCTCTTTTATCACAAAAACATATAGATAATTGTTAGAGACTCAATATGTTTCACACTCATCAACACTCAACCTCTTTCTCAAATCAATTTAGAATATAATTTATTTCATATAAATTGAACTATTACTTAACACATCCACTTGACTAGTCTCTACCAAATCTACTCAACCAATCAATTCAATGAAATAGTCCTTGCTCACAAACCTTAGTCCAAGTATATGAACACTCACTCAAAATGTTTCCAACAATGCTTATCAACCAATCTCACATAACAATGATACTCATGTTCTTTCTAAACCCTATTTCAAGTTCTTCACTCAATCATTCACTTCAACAACAATGCTTATGAACCAAGGTGCATAGCATTCATTTCATAATGGCTCAACAACTTAATAAGGAAAACTAATCAATTCCTTTTAACTCCAAAGTTGTTTTCTTGAAAACCAACCAATCAACTCAACCATGGAAAAATATGGCCATACCTTTTTCTTTGATAAAGAATGATATTCAAAACCTATTTCAATTATCACAACTTTATTTTGCCAAGTACAAAGGGTTAGATGACAAGAATTATCACCCTAACACTTTTTACAATTTACCTCAAACACAAAGATAAATTAAATTCCAAATAAACCTTACTGCTCCATATCAACAATAAATTTCAACATCATAAATTTCATAAAAATCCTCTTTAAAATATAACACAACTTCTACTTATAACTCCTTTCTCAATATTGCATTTAAATTGAATAATTCGCTTTGAAACTAAATGCAATAAATTAATTTTACTTCCCTAAGGTAAAAATAACAATTACCCTAGCAACATTTACCATTTACCACTTAGGTAAATAAAAACATTACTCACGCCTTATCTCTCCAACAACCCTAGCATAGAAAATTAATAAAAAATTAAATTATAAAAACCTTGTGCAACTCTACAATTCATGGGATTCGATCCTACACCCTATGTTGTAGTAGCGCCTTGGCCGTGACTTCCACGCTGTGTGAGATAAATGCTCACTTTGCTCCACTAAAGCGCAATGTGCACTTTATCTTCTTCACCTTACTTAGAGCCCTTTGGCTTCTTATACAACACGTCTCCTGCTTCCACGTAGTGCTTTGAAGGCACTTCCATTTTTGAATTTGCATGAGCCTTTTACACCGAGTATTGTGGATATTAATTGAATTGCTCTTCCAATGATTTTGGCTAAGGTATAAATACCTTTATGCCTTTGTTCCACACATGTCGATGGAGGTAATTTATTGGAGGTCAACGCTTATGACTTTACCTTTAAATATTTAATTTATAAATTATTTAAATCCTTTAGAATTTAAATATTATAAATTAATATTTAAATATTTTGACTTTAGGGATTAAAGCCTCCTTAGGTTTTACCACTTTGAATAAATAATATTTATTTATAAAATTTAAATTTAAATATTTATAAATTAAATATTAAAACTTCCTTGGGCTTTCTAATTTGAGATTAAAAGCCTCCTTGGGTTTTTATGAAAAACCTTTTATCTTTGCTCATCCATGGTTTTAATAAAAACCCTTCTACTTATGATTTACATAATATATTATGAAGCTATTTTGCCATAAACCTTTTGCATTGCTCCTTTTGACCTTTTGGCATCAACGGTAGCTTATTCCTTGACATAAATGACAAATTCATGCCTTGACATCAATGACAACTCCATGGACTCAAAATGTCCAATAATCTCCCCCTTTGTCATTGATGGCAACCCAACTTCTTTTTACCAAACACTTGACCTTTTTCTTGTTTTGCTCTCCTTGGGACATTGCTCCCCCTATCTCAATGCTCTCTCCTTAAACCAAATATCTCCCCCTTAGTCAAATATCTCCCCCTTTGACATCAATGGCAAAGGGTCACCTTTGGGGCTCGGGACTAAGAATGAGTCTCTTAGCTTAGCCCCTCCCACACCTTCTATTGAGGTGGTTAATTTTGGGGTGGAAGTATTTCTACTCCTAGCAAGCACTAGTATTTATCTTTATCCTCTTTCCTTCTCATATTATCCTTCTAATTTCTTTGAATGTTCCTGTTTCTATCCCTGTCCATGTCCATATTCCTATTCCTGTTCATATCTATATTTCTGTTCCTGTTCATGTTCCTATTCCTATCCATGTCCATATTCCTGTTCCTGTTCCTGCTCCTATTCATGCTTGATTTTGGAATGTCTGCTCTACACCATTTTTTTGTATGTCCATCATTATTGCACTTATAACACTTAATTTTATTATTCCTTGGAGGTGCAAATATCTTAGAATTTCTCCTGGTGAAGACATATCCTTTTTTGTCATGAATCCTGCAATTCATTGCCTTGTGCCAAATTGATTACATGAGTAGCAATACCTATGGAGAATTTGTCTATTCCTAAAATTTCCATATTCCTATATTTCATGTGTCCTACACTATGAAGCCATGTGCCCAAATATGTGACATGAGAAACATCGTCCATTGAAACTTCCTTGTCTTGACCTCATTGGTATCTTAGTCTCTCTTAACCCATTCTAATTACTATTCCATATATTTCTTCTTTGTGCATTATTCCTTTCCTTGTTGAACTTTTTGCTGTCCAACTCATCCTCAAAAGTCTCACTTTTCTCTTACACTGTCTTCTTCTAAAGTAACTTGAGGTTAATTATTCTTATTGTTTCTTTTGAGTTTGTTCAAATCCAAAACTTGTCTTATTTGTTGACCTTATTTGTACCTTGATCATCTTATCCACAATATTTGAACTCTTTTCAAACTTGTGTAGCTTATCCTTGGATTTTTCTAAATATTTCTTTAGTAGAGCCACTTCTTGTTCTAACCTTTCACATTCTAAGACCTTTGCTTCTAACTTATCCTTGAACTTATTTGTCTAAGCCATTGACTTATTTAGATCCTCTATAAGCTTTCATATCTCTTCATTATATTATTAAAACTAAAATTCAAGTTTAGAGTTTTACTTTCTTACCTTATTTAATGTGTCAAGAGCATAAATAAGTTATGCTTTAAGATCAAATCCTTCTTTTTATGATTCTTCCTCTATTTGTTTGCCTTTGGAAACATATTCATTCTTTTCTGACTTGTCTTCTAGAGGATCACATTCTTCTTCTTCTAGTGCCATTAGAATATTTTCTTCTGGTCCTTCAAGTGTATCTTCATATTCATCATCACTAAAACTAAAACCATTCCTTGTACAACTATCTTCAAGATGTCCAAAATTACCACATCTAAAACACTTGAGAATTATTGGTGATATTTTCTTGAATTCTTTTTCTTCAATCAAAAATAGGACTTCATCTTTATCATTATGTGAAAAACTATTATCACTGTCACTTGAGTACTTACTTGCCTTTTCTGCATAGTAGTTCCTCTTTTGTCTTTGAAATAACTTATTTCCTTGTCTGCTTTGTCTATCCTTGCATTTCTTTTGGCACCTGTATTTTTCTAATTCCCTGTTCATGTGATCTTGTTTTTCTTTATCATTGGTATTTTTATCTTCTTGAAAATCAATTGCATAGTGACCATACTTTCCACAATTGAAACATCTAACTGATTTTGCATCTTTAAATCTTCTTGAATCTTTATTCCTTTTTCCATAATTTGCTTCTTCATCACTAGATGATTTATTGTTTGATTCTGAATTCTTACGCTTTGTCTTCTTAATTTATTTGAAGGCTACTTCCTTCTAAATATTAGGTTCCTCTTTTTTTCTCAACTCAAATGTTGTAATAATACCAAGTAGCATATCTCTTGTCAAAGAACCACCATATTTTGATTCTTCTATAGCATAAATATTTTCACTAAATATTTTTGGAAGATATCTTAAGACCTTATCACAAACATCTGATTTTTCATACTTAAGTCCAAGTCCTTGCATGGCATTAACAACCTCATCTACCCAAAGTAGATAAGTACTAATATTTTCCTCATCCTTCATTCTTAATTCTTCAAATTGTACTTTGAGATTTTGTATCTTTGCATTTTTGAAACTTATATCCTTCATATATACTTTGTAAATTATCCCAATTTCCTTTTGCATCTTTATAGTGCATAACTTTTATGGAATCTTTTTTATGCAAACCTCTCAAAATTACATTTATTGCTTTTGAATTGTAATGCTGTAGAATCTTACCTTCCTTATATGTAGGTGTATCAACTGGTGGCACGTATCCATTTTAAACTGCTTCCCAAATTTCATTTCCAAGTGCCATCAGGTAAATCTTCATTCTTATACTCCAATATATATAATAACTTCCATTAAATACTAGTTCTAAATTATCTAATGATACATTCTTAGAATCCATTGTGTTCTTGAAAGCTTTTTCCTTCAAGCTATTAAAATCTTCTAAAGGAACCTGCTCTAATACCAATTGAAGAACACAAACTTATACTAAGAGGGGGTGAACAACATAAGACCATTTTTTACTTTTCTTTCTCAATCAATATTATGCAATGTAAATATAACAATATCAACAACAATAATCAAAGCAATGTACAAATAACACACAATAAAGACACCAATTTTATGTGGTTCACCCAATGTGGGCTACTCCACAAAGGAAATTATTTACTAAAATTTTCTAAATCAATATCTTGGAAATCCTTTTCCTATTACAATGTTTATGGACCTCTGTCTAAAGGAGACACCAATCCCCTAATCAAGTTAGTGTATCTCTATCCACAGGAGAACTCCTTTCCCCTTAGCTCTAAATGGTAATATTCTAAAATAATTTTTATCCCCACTGCTATGACTAATGGATCTCTATCCACTAGAGATTATCATCCTCTATACTCTATCACCTTCAAAGCTCTGTCTCAAATTTTCACTAAAAACAGTCCTTCAGTCTAGCACAAATCTACTCAATATATGTCTCTGGTCTGACATAAACCTGTCCTCAAATCTGTACCAAACTTTTTCCTTGAATTTATACTAAACACAGTCCTTCGGTCTATCAAAAATTTATCCTCAATATTTATCCTCTAATCTACACTAAACTCAGTCCTTCGGTCTAGCACAAATATATCCTCAATATCTATCCTCAAGCCTTCACATAAAGCTTGATCCAATCAAAAATTAAAATTGATATATCTGCCCCAAACCTTAACTCAATGTTTGAAAAAATCAATCAATCAACTCTGCTCACAAGTCTACTCAAATACTTGTCTCAATTATTCCTTGTAAGCTTCCACAAAAGCTCACATTAATCTATCCACAAGTCCTCTCTAGAACTTGTCCAATCTGCTCAACAAGTCCTCACTAGAACTTATCTCAATCTGCTCAATAGGTCCTCACTAGAACTTGTCCAATATTTGCTCTCAATCTATATTGTAAGCTTCAACAAAAGCTCACACAAATATATCCATAATTCTTCTCAAAGACTTACCTCAAATCTGTTCAAACAGTCCTCACTAGAACTTGTTTAATCTCATAGAAACGTAAAGAGAATTGTTAGAGACTAAATATGCTTCACACTCATCACAATGCTCAATTAATTTCAATCACCTTTTTAGAAACTTATAGAGAATTTTTACAGACTCAATATGCTTCAAATACACCTCAATGCTCAATCATTTTAGATCACTCTTTTATAAACATACAGAGAATTGTTAGAGACTCAATATGCTTCACATTCACAAACTCTTAATCACTTCCAATCTCTCTTTAATCATAGAAACATATATAGAATTGATAGAGACTCAATATGTTTCACACTCATCAACACTCAACCTTTTTCTCAAATAAATTTAGAATATAGAATAATTTGTTTTATAGAACTTAAACTATCACTTCACACATTCACTTGATTAGGATCTACCAAATCTACTCAACCAATCAATTCAATGGAATAGTCCTTGCTCACAAACCCTAGTCCAAGCATATGAAAACTCACTCAAATTTTTTTCAACAATGATTATCAACCAATCTCACATAACAATGACACTCATGTTCTTTCCAAACCCTAGTTCAAGTTCTTCACTCAATCATTCACTTCAACAACAATGCTTATAAACCAAGGTGCATAGAATTCATTTGACAATGGCTCAACAACTTAATAAGGAAATATAATCAATTCCTTTTCACTCCAAAGTTGTTTTCTAGAAAATCAACCAATCAAATCAACCAAGGAATAATATGCCCATACCTTTTTATTTTATGAAGAATGATATTTAAAACCTGTCTCAATCATTACCACTTTCTTTTCCAAGTACAAAGGGTTAGATTACAAGAATTATCACCCTAACACTTTTCACAATTTACCTCAAACACAAAGATAAATTAAATCCCAAATACACCTTATTTCTCCATCTCAACAATAAATTTCAACATCATAAATTTCATATAAATACTCTTTAAAATATAACACAACTTCTACTTATAACTCCTTTCTCAATATTGCATTTAAATTGAATAATTCATTTTAACACTAAATGCAATAAATTAATTTTACTTCCCCAAGATAAAAACAACAATTACCCTAGCAACATTTACCATTTACCACTTAGGTAAATAAAAACATTACTCACACATTATCTCTCCAATAACCTTAGCATAGGCAATTAATAAAAAATCAAATTATAAAAACTTGTTCCACTCCACAACTTGTGTGATTTGATCCTGCACCCTATGACACAGTAGCACCTTGGCCGCGACTTCCATGTCGTGTGAGCCAAGCGCTCACCTTGC
This sequence comes from Wollemia nobilis, assembly GCA_028583015.1. Classification (NCBI taxonomy): domain Eukaryota; kingdom Viridiplantae; phylum Streptophyta; class Pinopsida; order Araucariales; family Araucariaceae; genus Wollemia; species Wollemia nobilis. Next base: position 12,390,294 of record JAQPPZ010016890.1, read on the forward strand.
TCCACTAAAGTGCAATGTACACTTTATCTTCTTCACCTTCCTTAGAGCCCTTTGGATCCTTCTCCAACACATCTCTTGCTTCCACATAGCGCTTCGAAGATGCTTCCATTTTTGAATCCGCATGAGCCTTTTGCACCGAGTATTATGGATATTAATCGAATTGCTCTTCCAATGTTTTTGGCTAAGGCATAAATACATTTATGCCTTTGTTCCATGCATGTCAGTGGAGGTAATTTATTAGAGGTCGACGCTTATGACTTTGCCTTTAAATATTTAATTTATAAATTATTTAAATTCTTTAGAATTTAAATATTATAAATTAATATTTAAATATTTTGACTTTAGGGATTAAAGCCTCCTTAGGTTTTACCACTTCGAATAAATAATATTTATTTATAAAATTTAAATTCAATTTGAATTTAAATATTTATAAATTAAATATTAAAACTTCCTTGGGCTTTCTAATTTGAGATTAAAAGCCTCCTTGGGTTTTTATGAAAAACCTTTTATTTTTGCTCATCCATGGTTTTAATAAAAACCCTTCTACTTATGCTTCACATAATATATTATGAAGCTCTTTTGCCATCAACCTTTTGCATTACTCCTTTTGAAATTTTGGCATCAACGATAGCTTATTCCTTGACATCAATGACAACTTCATGCCTTGACATCAATGACAACTCCATGGACTCAAAATGTCCAACATTTTATCCTTCATCTTTGGCAAGCTCTCAATGCTCTTTGATTCTACTACTTGATTCTTTTTTGCAATTCTTTTTGAATCTTCAATGACTTCATAAGTCTTCTTGTAATTTTTAAGGAGCTTCTATGGATTCATTAATGCATTTTGAAATGGAAATTCTTTAGGGGAAACTAATGACCAATTTTTCTTTCTTTCTAAAATTCACCTTGTTTTTACGTGCATGCTTGTGACCTTATTGGTCTTAGAAGGCTTTGAGACCATTTTTAGTTCTTGAGGGATTTTTTCCACTCTGTATTTGATAGGTATTTTTACCTTGAGACCCTTGAAGTTACCATGGAATTTTGCTTCATAGAGATGATTACCTCTCTTTTGAGTTTTTTCTTAAAAAATATTTTATAGGGTAATTTACTCTTGAAATTTCTTTTCTCAAATGGAGTGCTCTCTTTTCTTCTCTGTGTCAAAGCTAGAGGAGGATCAAAAAGATAATTCTTCTTTCTTATACCTATTATAATACCACGTGTTTAACTCAATTCTTCGATTCTTGCATTATGGAAGTGATAGGTATTTAAATACATACCTATTTTAGGTAAAACAAACTCCTAATCATACCTACAACTACCTATGGCCTAGACTACATACATAGACCTTGTGAGAGGTGGTTATATCACTTTCCTTCTCACATGGGCTATGATGTAATAATTTATAACAATTAATAAGTTGTTATGGTCTTGAGTTTACTTTAATACAATAAACAAAATTAAGTAATGAGGAATATAAGGATACTTTTAAAAAGATTTTAAAGATGGGGGATTGTTTCATACTTTCTTCTATAGGATATTTTAGTGCTATTGGGACAATATGAACAAACATAAATGGGATGGATAATTATTAGAGGAAAAAAGTAATTGGGTTGCTCAACTATTTTACAACAAAGAGAAAAATATCAAAGTTGGGCTTATAAATGTAAATGCTCCAACTATAGTCACTTCTCATGAAAGATGTTGGAAGGACCTTAGCATATTTTTCAAACATAATAATGATTAATAATCATGATTAATTTCTCTCTCTGACCATCCCAATTATATCTTTGAGGCCTCCTTGAGCAGATATTTGAATTTATCTATTGTGGAAAACCTCTCCTAGCCTACCCCTAATATAAGGACCCAGTCCTCTTGGACCCCCCCATCAAGGTTGGTTTAAATTAAATTTTGATGGGGCTGCCAAGGGTAACCCTGGTAAAGTAGGTGTTGGTGGTGTTCTAAGAGACCATAGAGGAATTGTCATCCTTGCTTTTGTAGAAACCCTAGGAGTTCAGTCTAATCAGGTTGTGGAAGCTAGAGCTTTGTGAAGAGGCTTGCTTCTTGCAAAATATTATCCTAGAAGGCTCATGGTTGAGGGAGATTCTCTTAATACCATAAACTACTTGAAGAACAACCAAAATAATGCTTGGAGGATACATGATTATATAGGGAAAGCTAGAATTAGTCAAAACCATCAAGAGATTATCTTCCAACATGCGTTCTGGAAAAGAAACAAAGTTTCTAACAAACTTGCTAATTTTGGTGTCAACACCACAAGTCTAAAGGTGTGGACAAGTGGATTGCCATAAGAAATTACTGACACTATGGAATAAGACATTAATTTTTAACTAGCAATACCACTAGATCTTTTTTTTTGGTTTTATTTCTCTTTAGGTTTGTCCTCATCGGCATTCGTGTCCTCTTGATTCTAGGGATATTTTTAATATACAAGATTTTAATTAAACCTTGGTATTTTTAGTGCTTTGATCCAAGGACATTTCACCTCATGCTTTAATTGCCTAAGCCCTTATGCCTTTCTCTGTGTTTGCATTCATTATCCTCTTCTCAAGGTGTAAACGTATTTCTTACGATTGCCCTCACTCGTGTCCTCTGTCCACCAATTGCCTACACCCTCTCCCTTGAATTATTACCTAGCACCTTTGTATTCATGCCCTTGTCTTCTCGATGTCCATTGTACTTCATTCTCCTTTCTCTCCACTTAATCTTCCCTTCCCTTGGCCTAATCAGATGGTTACAACCATTGTTTTTGCTTGTTTTATCATATTTTTTCAAGCCAATTCATGATACTTCTTATTATTATCTACAGTCCTTCCTGGCTTCTTTGGATCTTCATCCAAGGTAGTACCTTCCTTATGCCTATGAATAGCCTCTATGGGTTCCAACTTTATGCTACTCTAGACCCCCTTATTCATAGTGTATCTATATTTGAACCTGTCTCATCTCCCACTATGCCTTAAACCTACTGTTCTTCTTCAAAAAAAGTTTTTTGAGGATGGAGGAAAGGATACTATCACGAATGTTTCTACGAAAATTGATGAGGACCATGTTTCTTTGGTTAATTATGAGGATTATGGCGAGGATGAGCTTAAAGATATAGATATTGAAGCCAGAGAGCATGCCTAATTGCCTCCTTGGTGCTTGTTTTTATCTGGTTTAGGGCTTCCTTTCCTTTGCCTATCCTTACTATTTTTTAGGGTGTCTTGGTCTTACTATTTTGGGGCTGCATCCCCCTCTTCTTCCTTTTTCTATGTTTTTTTTCTATGTTCGAGTGCTACTAATGTATTCAGGTTTTGGGACCTTATTAAAATCCATTTGAATAAAATTTTAAACTTATAAAAAAATTAAATTAATAATAATTGTGATTCATGGATTCTTGGGAGTGACTTCAACATAGTTCTATATCCTTTGAAAAAGAAAGGTGGTACTCCTAGATGATCTAAATAAATATAATATTGGCAATTCAAATGGTCTTTAGGATGTTATTCCTTAAAATTTATAAGATACATGGCTAATAGATGCATTGGGTAAATCATATGGAAGAAAGATTGGATAGATTTTTATCATCCAACACTTTATTACAAATAATGTATACAATCTCTTTAGAAATTTTATTGTGAGTGGGATCATATCACAAACCTATTTTTGACTTGTGATCTACTTAATAATAGTCATCTAAAGCCATTTCACTTCTAATCTATGTAGCTCTAAGACCCTAATATCTTCCAGATGGTTATGCTATGGTGGAATGAAGCAAATTTTGAAGGATAATGTATGTACATTTTTTTTTAAATATGAAATATTTAAAAGGGATAAATGAAGATTTGGAATGTCAAAGTCTTATGGTAACATTTTTAAAGAAAAGAAGAAAATGAAATCTATGTTTAAAATTTTATAAGAGATAATAGAAATCAATGGGATAAACCAAGATTCTTGTGTGCAATAAAAACAACTACTATCATAATGTATTGAAAAAGGAGGAGTTATATTATTTCTAGAAATCTAAGCAAGGATCAAGGAAGTAGGTAAAAATACCAAATTTTTTCATGCTACAACATTTTTTTTTCTCATTGCATCAAAAATATTCTAACTCTAAATGGAAGATGTATTGAGTAAGAAGAAGATCTTAAGAAGGAAGCAATTAATTATTTTTAAAATATTTTGTTAGATGATGGGCAAGATAAGGAGGTACAAAGTAAGTTTTTGTAAAATATTCCATCAATTATCACATAGGGATAAAATGAAAGCTTGATGAAGAATATATTTATGGAGGAGCTATGTGAAGCAATTTTATCTTTTGATTCTAAAAAGGCACCTAGTACTGATGGATTTTTTGCAATTTTATTTAAATTTTTTAGGATTTATTGAAGAGTGATATGTTGGTTGTGATTAAAGAGACCTAGAAAATGAAGGCTACAATAAGTGAGATCAATGCCAACTTTATTACATTGGTTCCAAAGAAATGTGAGACAAAATATTTTGATAATATTGATTCAATAAGCCTTTTAATATGAATTATAATATAATTTAAAAAATTATAGCAAACAAGTTGAAAAATTCTTGATTGTGTTATCTTAGAGGAACAAGGTTGTTTTTCTCATGGTAAAAAAAGTATTGATGGTGTATCATTTTATAAGTGGCCATACATTCTCTTCATTCAATGAAATTAATTTGAACAAAGAATATGCTAGTATCTACTAGATACTCTCAAAAAAATTGGTTAGGATCAAGGTTGGTGTGGAAGCATTATATGTTATTATAACCCTCTGAAATATTCTATGTATACCAATGATTACCTTACTCGATAATTTAATTCATCCTTTGGAATACATCAAGGTCATCCACTATCTTCTTACCTATTTATTAATCTTATTGAGGCATTAGGGAAAGCTTTTTCAAAGGCAAAAGAGGAAAAGTCAAAAGTATTTAGGTTGCGATAAATTGTCCCTTTGAATCTCATCTCCAATTTGTTAATGAAACTTTTCTTTTGGGTCATGCCTCAACTAGTTAAGCAATGGAGTCTAAATCAATATTATCATGTTATGAGAAGGCTATTGAACAATTGGTTAATACTACAAAATCTATATTTTTTTTACTAACACTACCCTAGGTTTAAAATGGCTTATTGTGGATATTTTAGGTTTTAAAATTAAAAAAATTCCATTAATCTACTTGGGTATTCCTTTATCTCATAAAGAAAAAATAAGAGCTTTAGGACTCATATTTGATAGAACAAATATTTGTTTGACAATTAGAAATATGGTTTCTTAACCATGGAAAAAACATTAACAAATAAAAAATACTATATTGTAATCCATCCCTATTTATATGATGTTATTTTCAATATTGCTATTAGGTGTAGCATTAAAAATTTATAAAATTCAAAGAGTCTTTCTTTGGAAAATATGTGAGAAAAAATTTAGGTTTTTCTCTTTGTAAGTGCGATAGGGTTTACAAAGAAAAGAACATTGGAAGGATAAGCTTGCAGAATTATAGATTTATGAGTTTGATATTGTTGAAACTTTTGTACTTTGCCACATTGGGATTTTGGTTTTATTTTAATGGAACATTTTGATTGTAATACGGTGATATACATTATTTCTAATATAATATTTTGGGTCGAATTTATATGTTGCAGTTATTTTATCTTTCTATATTTATTTGTATGTATACTATTTTAGCTTGGAGGTCATGAAAGTTTAAGGGGAGAAGTTGAAAACTACACTAGAAATTCAAGTTTGTTCCATTCAAAAGCTCATTGTAAATTGAAGACATGTTCACTCTGGGAAAGACCCTGCACACTAAAAAAAGAGAAAACATTACAAAATATTGAAGGGAATGAAAGCATCCAATGATGAGACATGAAAGAGCATGTTTACCCCAAATATGGGGTAAAAGCTATGTTCACCCCACTTAGGGGTGAACATATTTATAAAAGTTAGAAATGATGCGTAATCGTTGTATAAAGAAAATAATTTCAACTAAAGATCGCGTTCACCCCAAGAGTGGGGTGAAAGCTCCATTCATCCCACTTTGGGGTGAATGTAATGTGAAGCATGATGGAAGAAGGAAAGTCAATGATGCATGCATGATTGAACAGTCAATGTCACATTCACCCAAGTTGAGGGGTGAACACCCCATTCACCCCTCCCATGGGTGAACGTCCTCCTACAAGCAAAATCATGTGAACACGTTGGCAAATGAATGTTGGGTGAATATATCAAAAGAGTTGAGGTGATGTTGAATAGTCAAAATTGCGTTCACCCCAAAGGGAGGGTGATTGTCTTTGGTACCCCTTTTGGGGGTAAGCATAATTTTTAAAGGCAAGCAATGTGGCTGTTAAGTATTTTTGCCAAGGATAAAAAGATTTGTTGTCGTCATGGTCAAAGAAGGAAGGTTGTCAATGAAAAGCGTATTCGCTACTAATATCTAGATTTTCAAAGTCACCCAGATCAGATTGCAAATAACATTAAATAATGGAGGCAAGAAGTAACTCAAATCATGAATCTCAAGCAAAGAAGAAAGTCATATTAAATTTACAGGAGGATTTTCATGATTTCTAAATTAGGAGTGCATTTTCAAGGTAGCAAACGTCTCTTAATTTTCTATGCACCAAATCCAAAAGTACAAATTTCATGAATAAGTTTCCTTGTAAAATGAATCACTTTTTCAAGATAATGAGCTTTGAATATTTCCAAGGAGGAGTTTCCTCACTATGGTTCCTGATCTGCGATAATTTTGTCTCCATGTGCATTTAATGAAAGAGGCAAAATCCTCTATAAATACTACTAAATTCTCATTGTAAAAGAGAGGTTAGACACTTTGCGAGAAAATTTCTCAAGTTCTCTGCATCAATAGAAGATACCAGGCTTCTGAGTTTGCAAGTAATCTTGTGTGTGGTTTCCTTTTGTTTATACATTTCTATTGTACACTTATATTCATTATCTATTGTTTAATTTAAATTCTGTATCTAAATTTAAATATTGCTAGTGAGGGAGTGAGTGTTGGAGTGTTGTCTTGAATGTTGTCTTTGCAAGATTATAAGTAAATTCTGCTACTTCTCTTTTATCATATGTTGTTTTATTCTTGAGTGAATTTCCTACTATTAGTCTACCCAAATCCTATGCTTTCAACCTACGGCCATATTTTCCATCTCTTTCGTATTTTCTAATTTCTTTCCTACAACTCTAGTCTACAACCAGTGTAGGATTTAGTTTGGGAGCCAACCCTCTCTGGATATTGGCATGAAGGATATTTATTTCCTCTGATCATTCAATGTTGGCCATATCTAGGGTGTAAAAATATAGTTTTGTTGAGTAGGTAGATAATTGACCAATAGTTTTTGGCACACCCAGTGGGACACCAAAAGTTCCACTTTTAGAGTCTTAAGGTTTTATGTTCACCTTCGTGCTGTATAGTTAGAACATCTAGAAACTCAATTATACCTAGAAATATTTGAAATTGAGAGTGATGAAAGCTATGTCTCATGAATACAATATCGAAGGCCAAAAATCTTGAAAATCCCATTGATTTCTATGAACTTGATATCCAAAGGTTAGGAGAGCATCCTTAATTAGCCACTTTAAATTGTACATCATCATTACCTCATACATCCCATATATCATTCACCACATCCTCATGACTAGCTGGTGTATTTTTTGCTTCCACAAGTCTAGTTAGCACTACCATTAGCATTCCTTAATCCATACCTCACACAACAGTCCATATGGCTCAGAACCCACCACCATAGCAACAACAGCCACCAGTGCAGTTCCCAACATGGAACTCAGGGACATTGAAATTACAAGCATAAAACCTAGTGCCTCAAGTAGTTTTGAAGGCTTTTCCAACTTATGATGGCACTAGGAAAACCACCTATGAGCATATCCAAGATGTGGCCTCTTTGGATATGATCCACGACATAATCGATGAAGATATAATGGTACAGTTTCTAGTTTTTTTATTAAGAGGAAAGTTGTTATATTGGTACCGATATTTATCACCTGCGACCATTGCTACGTGGGACTAGTTGTCAAAGTTGTTGATAAATAACTTCCATGAACAAGCCAAACCATACTCGTTGCATCAATTTACAATGATATAAAGACATCCATAGGAGGAGATAGTTGATTTCAACATCAAGTTTACTCGAAGTTGGAAAAGAGTTCCCAATGGCTTTGGGCCCATGCATGAACAAACTACATTCTATTACCTCAGGGTATTCAACACCAATATTAGCATGGCTATTCAACAAACCAATGTGAACACCTTTCTTGATATGTAAAATCAAGCCAGAAAGCTGAATCTAACTTGATCACCATAGGTAAGCTTCTCCCAAAAATGACGATGCCTATTCTTATTGACCTACCACAATATTTGTATTCAAGCACATTTTTACATCCCTAGTTAGTAGACATGCAAGAAGTCATTGTGGTCAATCTACATCCTTAATTTAGAATGTTTCTATCAAGAGAATGGACTAAGATGTCTAGATATGTATACCTAGTTATGGACTATACACATATGAAGGTGCCTATGGAAGGAAATATCATCAATATTGACAATGATCCTCCATGCAAATAACTTTTGTATAAGTTTGATGATGATGGAGTGGTAAGGGAACAAATTTCCTAAGTTTATAGATGAATAATCTATTGAATATTATTCTATTTCAAAGATCAACATGATCGTAGGTATTCTTTACAAATATGATAACCTAGAATTGAGATTTGAGGAAATTGAGCTCAACAATTACATGATGATGATAAAATGTAATTTTTGATTGTTATAATCTAGGTATTATTATTCTATTGATAGATAGGTTCATTGGATAGGGTTTGAACACTTAGAACTTGTATAATGGTAATAGAAGGTCTAAAAATTTGAGGATTTTGGGTTACATGGGTGTAGACACCTAAAACGTGTCATGTCAAGGTGACTACTCATATGGGACATGCTAGAAGACCATATGGAAGACCTTTGGACAAATCCAAGGTATAGCAGTGGTTTTTACCACTCAATTGGGCACCTTTGCCTAGTCAGTGCTAGGCCGCTATTGACACCCGTGGTTAGCAGAGCTGCCCATGGATGTCACCCATGGTTAAGCCTCTAAATCAGTTGGCCTTCATCCGACCCAAAATTGGTTGCAATGGCCAATTGGTTGCATATTGGAGCGGTTTGAGTGAGGAAGGTTCTGGATTCTTCCACCCAACAAGCTCAACCACCCAATATTGATCTTGGCTTCATGAGGAAGCCACCCCTAGCCCTTGGCACATGCTATAAGTACCCCCTTCAAATTGGGGATAAGTCTAGAGAAACTTACATCAATTGAGTAGCGAAGCCCTATCGAATTGCATACCCACCTACATGCATTGAGAGGGATACTTTTGCTACCCAATTGGAGATCAAATTGCCATGGAGGTCCTAGGAGCCTAGGAGAGCCAAGAAACATCAATTCGTGCAATCCATGCACCATCAGATCAATTCAACCACCAAATATGTTAGAGGACATAGAGGCGACCCTTGGACATCAATTTGACAAGGTGGATCGGAGAGAAAGCCCTAATTTGGAGGGCAAACTTACTCAAAGCTCCACCATGGCTATCAGCTACGATGAATAGTGCCAACTGCTCGTCAGACCCATGGTGAGAAAATTAGGGTAGATTCTCTTGTTTTCCCTTTTGTATATTATTTAGCTAGGTTATATTAGACATATTATTGGTTTAATTGGCATTTTAGAGACTCTGAATGCTAGATTTAGAGCATTTAATCAATATTGTTCATTGTATCAATTAACACATTAATGGATCTTTTTCATCCCTCCATGTTTTATATTCTAAAATTAGGCCATTAGATAGTTAGATGTGCTTTAGCTTACATGTTTTATGATAATATTTATGTTTTGCATAGTTTTAGCATCTTTCTTGCATTTTCTTGATTATTGCTAATCATGACATCTTTTTGTGCAAATACCCTTTAAAAGCCTCATCAAGAGAGGCCTCCTTTGTTTCTAATGCTTCTTGTTGTTTATTGCATGCAGGACTAACAGGGTTTTGAGATGCAAGGCAACAAATGCCTCTAATCATGGAGAAGAAGGTCATCGACACCTTGGAGCATTTCATGTCATTCTAAAAGGCCTACAGATTACACCTACCCTTGTGAGGGATTTTCCTATGATTGTAACATTGTATCACATTGGGTATCCCTAAGAGGGATGAATTTGTAGCCATGAATTGATTCTATTATTAATAAAAGATACATCTCTTTTGTTTATTGTAATTTGGTCAATTCTCGTATGCTTCTTTATGTGATTCAATTGTTGTAAGATACAAGCCTTTTAGGATCGTACAAAAGGCAATCACAGCGGAAATCTAAATTTTATGCCATGATTTACTGATTGTGTTTTTGTTTCTTATGGCAAGTGCTCATCATGGTTGATAGCCGTTGTCAAAAAATTGGCCCATGATTGAAATTCGTGGTCTACAATGGCAATAACACATCAGAACCATGGTTAGCAGCAGACATAGCAGAAAGTAGGGAGCTAAAACTATATCAGATGAGGACATAAGGTAGGTCCTACTCTTAACCTCTATTTCTGCTTTTACTGTCTATGTTTTTCCAGAGAGCATAAAAAGAAATCTAATTAGGACACCTTAAGAAAAAAGAGAAAATGGATTAGGTCTTAGGGTTTTGTTGTTTTTATGCTTTAGCTAGGCATTGCTAGGAATAGTGGACCTCTGAGTGCAGTCCACCCTAGAATCCAACGTGCTAGAATAATTTGTGTGGTGGTTTTGCATGCTTGAGGCCCAATTAGAGGCCATATCATCGTAAATTGCATTGTCGAAAGATCATGTAGGATGTAGCATGCATACTTTCTAAATATCAAACATTATTTTTATGCATATCATGTAGGAAATGATCATGTGAATGTTGTATTATGCATATTTCCTTTTATGCAATATAAAAAGAACCACACACACCATGTTCCAAAGTAAACGCTAGTGAGTTGGAAGTCACATCCAACCACTAGTAGGGTTTCAATGATGGTGGAGGTGATTTCCATCCGTTGGCCCAACTCCCTTGTACCCTATGTTCTAGACCAATACCGGATCCAAGAACCTTTCGTAGCCTAGAAAATTTGCATATACTTCTCTTTAGAGGGTATGACATTGACTGGGTGAAAATGGGTGAGGATCTGGGAGGACCTGTGCTCCCTGACCATGTGTGGGCTTCATTACCACACATTATAGGTTGGATTACGTGGCCTGGAGTTCATCGCCAGGTTGTCGAGCTATGAGTATACAGGTGAAAGCCATTAAAAAATTGAGAATATCATCAACGCTTTGCAAAACACATCTAGAGTTCCTTTACTGATACAACAAATTGAAAACACATCAAACAGTTTAGGATTCATAAGCAAAAATTTAAGAAAGATAATAATTATTGTTTACTTTGCTTGCTCTAGAATAGAAAATTTACCTAATAGATAATTCAATGGTGCTAACATGGAGGGGCCGATCCAGTCATAGACCCGAGATCGAAGCCCAAGCTCCACCTAATGCACAACACACTGTAGAGCATCCTCAATCATAAAATCCTCCCAAATAATGTTCGATGAGCATTAGAGGAGATAACTCTACACGAGGGGATTCCATCGAGAATACCCCAATTAGAGGGAGTACCATACACTCTTCTAGGCATAGATCAGAGATTGGGGCTTCCCAGCATGGGGGTTCCCAACATGGTAGCATATACCATGACCGCATTCCACGTGCATCCATAGGTTCTACCAAAGAGTATATCATCGAAGGATCCAAATTGGTACCCCTTCAACCTACAACTAGAGGAGGTTCATGACCTCCACCATCCAAGCCTAGATAGGTTCGAGATCCACCCATTTAGGGGTAAATAGATGGGGCCACTTTCGAGCGTGTACCCAAGCAGACTCCCCATAGGAGTGAACCTTGCAAGTTCACTATAGATATATCGAAAGTGGGAGCTAGAGGCATGCCACCTCATGAGCCTTGGCATAGCAGTTAACTAGATGGTTTAGAAAGAGTCCTAGGTCATCTAGGATACAAGCCTATGCCTGCACCCTCTCATCCTGCGAGTGTGTGCAGTGGAAGCACTATTAAGACCATTCAAGAACCTGGAGAGTGCTCCAAGCATTCTTGCAACATGTGTGATCCTGCATCCCATGCAGGAACCGAGTATGTTAGGCAAATTGACATGAATGTCATCTTCACAGACAAGGGTAGAAGCATGGCACACCAGTCCATTGCAGGACACACACACAAAGTCGCTCGCATAGAGTGCACGCATTAGAGGCCTCACATGGCCAATCATGCTGACATAGCATAGAGACTGGCATCAGAGCAAAGATGTCAGATCCTCCAAGATCAGTTGGAGGATGTTCACATAGAATGAGAACATCTCGAGCATGAGAACACTCAAGGGCAAAGGCTCTTGAGACAATGCTTATATGAGCAGTGTATGCATGAACAACGCATCCTTGACCAAAAGGAGTGCATCGAGAGAGAGGATCGACTAGCTAGCACTAGTTTGCATCCTTGCAAAGAGACCAGGGAGCATGTTGAGAGATGATAGGCTTCATTGCCTAAACTACGCCCTAAGTATGTGATTCCACCTACTCACCATGCATCACCACAATGAAGTCGGTGCCCAATATCCGAGTACCGTGAGCATAGGTAGTATGAGGAACAAGTGGGAGAGAGAGTAGATCAAGAATATCCAGAAATCTCCTTGGTTGAGGAAGATGGTAAGCCTAGTCTACCACCTCAAAAGAAGAAGAATCTACCTCCGGAGCCATCTTCAAGGTGATCTCGAGAAGAGGAGATCCTTTCTTCACAAGCTTTCAAAGCCTTAGCAGACAAATTTCAAGCCATAGAGAAGCAAGGGATGACTTATCAAAAGCTGACCTTGAAAAAAATTCACAATGAACCTCTATGCACGTCAGTGCCTACTCCAGCATACCCTAAGCATTTCAAGATGCCTAGGCTAGAGAGATTTCAAGGAGAGGAAGATGCACAAGAGCATGTGACTAGATTCTTAGATATGTGCTTTCAAATTGGAAGCAACGATGCCTTGCTTTTGTGCACCTTCATCATGACCCTCTTAGGCCCAGCCCCGAGAGTGGTTCAACCAATTACATAGGCACAACATCACTAGTTTTAATCAACTAGTGGATGCATTTCTTGAACACTTCTCCTTTGGCATCAAGAAAAAGGCTAATCTATCAGACCTGGCAGCTCTAATGCAGCATGACGATGAGCCAGTGATGGATTACAGAAAGCGATGGAGGAAGATGATGGTAAAGCTGCCATTCCCCATCCCATCCTCAAAATTGACCTGAATGTTTATGAAGAGTTGCACAAAGCACATTTCATTGTTGTTACAGCTGCAACAATATCAGACATTCGAGGAGGCTTTGGCACAGGCCAAGGTAATCGAGGACATCAAGTTACAGGAGGGTAACTTGAAGCTCAAGAACAAAAAGGAGTGGAACAAGAAAGGTACTGAGCGACAATAGGCCAAGCCGGCCCATGTCAATCAGGTAGTGTTAAACCTCCAGAAAGGGGATAAGGGGCAGCAAAAGCAAAATTATCAGGCCCAACCTCCTCCTATGCAATATGAGTAGCACAATAGAAATAAGAGAGGTAAAGATAAGGAGCAACGCCCTCCTCGCATATTCATGCCATTATCGGAGTCATTGGCTTTAATTTTTCATCAACTATGTGAGGCAAAGGCCATACACTTACCTGAGGTCCCATTAGTGGACCCTAATCAGCCTAAGCCAAAAGGCTATAAAGACGATCAATATTGCATATTCCATAGAACGAAAGGCCACGACATCGAAGTATGTTGGTCTTTCAAACATTTGGTGCAAAACATGATCGAGAGAGGTACGCTTCTCATTGATAATCCACAAGCACCTAATAACCAAAATATGGGGATTTATAAGAATCCTCTACCTAATCATGAGGCATCGAGGAACAATGTTGGCCAGGTCAACCAAGTGCGCATCGAACCACCTACCCATGGGTTCGTTGGCATGGTCAACGTTGTCATGAGAAATACGAGGTATGAATGACCCACTCAACCTCTAGTACCTATTAGAGTGCATGTTGTGCCTCCTCCAAGGCCAGCCTAGAATATGCTAGGCCCACCAACTAGACCGGTGGTGACCATCAAAAGTAGGTTGGTTCAAAACCTATAGATAACTCCAGCTAAGTTGTCGATATATGAGCTTATTCAGTAGTCTCCTAAGCATAGGGATACACTTATGGACATTCTGAGGTCCATTGAAGTTCAGTCCCAAGATCCTGAAGCATTCACACACTTCGTGGGACATGTGCAATAGTGTAAGGAACCGATCATTCAATTTCATGATCATGAAGTGAAGATGGTTTCTACTATTATAGCAGACCCATCGCTGCATATCATTGCATGCATAAATCATAAACCATTCAAGTGGGTTTTGATCGACATGGGGTCATCGATCAATATTATTACAACCAAGGCATTAACTCACTTAAAGTTACCTAAGACGCATATTATACCTTTGACCTTCACATTGAGAGCATTCAACGATGCATTATGCTCGATTGTAGGTACTATAGTTCTACCTATTTAGGTAGGACTGAAGACCATCCTCGTGATGTGTCATGTCATCGAAGGTGCTATGCAATACAATATACTTTTGGGTAGGCCTTGGATTAGAGAAATGCATTGTGTCCCTTCCATTTTACATCAATGTATTAAGTACATTCATGAGGGACAGGTTCACGTGGTGCCTTCGAATGAAGAGCCCTTCAAATACATGAACCTAGACAATTTTCTAGGGGAATTCATGCTCCCCTCAATGCACCTGGATGTGTGGCCAACATCACCAATTAAAGAACCAGGAGGTAAGATCAAAGAAGTGTGTGCTAAGCCTACAATGTCTGTATCTCAGATATCAGAGCACATGATTGCTACTTCCACTAGACCATCTACGTCTATGATGCATCGAGATGATAGGAAGCTTAAAGCTAATATGGGTGAAAAAGAGATCAAATCAATGCCCAAGCCAATCATCATTGAGGCCCCTACTCCCATGGAAGTAGAGGAAGCTCAAGTAGAATTCGAAGAGGCACCTCAACCTACTTCACCTGTGTCTTTAGCAGGGTCATCTGCACTACAGGTGACCATACATTTGGTTAATCCTGGATTGGGGGAGTACATTGTGTAGAATATGACGTTCATGCCTATTATCGATACTGCATGAGACATGGGCCGACCGTGAGCCCATCGCCTCCCTATAGGGATGGTGGAACCATTAGGGGTGCCACCTAACCAAACAAACTTCATCTATGGAGGGCTAGACCAAATTGCATCTCCCACGCCCATGGATGAAGATGATGATGAACCTTTTGCTATAAATGTTCATTATCTTTCCAACCCTAAGTACATAATGTGATATTTTAAGTATTACCATTGGCATGGTTACGGACTCGAACTATTCGAGTAGGGGTAGAAGAGACCTATCGAACCACGATATCAGTTACCTAATGATAGGTTCGGTGTAGGGTTTTATAATGGAGGATAGGATAAACTCCTTATAGCATCTCTAGACCACATATACCTAAATTTGGGGGGTGAATTTGAATTCAATCCTTATCACCCTAATCCTTCCACATTTTTGAGGGATAACTAGTTAGTGTCCTACGTCACTATTGAACCACTCGAGTCTTATCATGAAGACACCTTGATGGGAGCCGGTCTAGAACAAATTCCAAGAGCCAACTTGGACAATCAAAGCCGTGAAGCTATCAATGATATTGGTATGCATTTCTAGAGTCTAGATACAACTATGGACACCAAATCATAAGTTGCTTCTGAGGACGTGCATGCAGTATCCATCACCGAAAGTGATGGACCAGACTATGATTCTGGAATAGATGATAGTGAGTTATCCTCAAACAATGAGCAATATGAGGATGAAACTGAGCTGGCCTACTTAGGCCCTACACTCTTACATCATATGCTACCCATGGAAAAAATGGATGAGATCAAAGAGCGCTTCATAGTCGAGAGTGACTATGAGGATGAAACTGAGTGGGCCTACCTTGGGCCTCATCTTGTTGATCTCCCAATTCCTATGGGTAGGGTAGAGAGATCCATGTACAATAGCAATCATGATGATGGAACTGAGTTGGCCTATCTAGGTCCTCTCAACTTACATCATTTATTACCTATGGAATCAATGAATACGAGCGAAGAGCCCCTCAATGACGATGATGGCTATCAAGAGATAGCCTACATGGGGCCTCATTTGGAACATCACCCAATTCCAGTAGGTAGGGGTGAAGGTCTGTATTACGATAGTGATGATGAGGATAAAATGGAGAGAGCCTATTTAGGACCTCCCTACCTACGTCAGCGTAATGCACCTTATACAATTGAGGAGATGTACAGAGAGATTAATCTCCATCCTCGCCTCAAGGGAAGACCACCAAATTTTGATGTGATCTATCACATGGTGTTTCTCGATCCACCTACGTACATGGAGCTCCTTGAGCCCAATGATCCCATTCGATAGTCCGTTCATAGACCGGATCTAGAGATCCCCATACCCCTAGAACCACATCTCGAGGATGGAAGTTCCACAAATGTTGAGTCACTTGCACGTGGTCCTGGAGACATGATCCATTCCATCAATATGATCTCCATTTATTTGGCCACTCCACAATCCAACTAATCCATCCAAACCATTGCATCTAAATATAGATGCTATTGATTGGGATCACGTTGACTCACCCCTAGAGCCTAAAGATTTCTTCCCTAATGAAGAAATGTTGCAACCTTTTCACTTTGTGCCAGGCTATGCACATGATGTTTATCATGCTAAGGATGCTTCCAATGTGGAACCTATAAACCCAATAGATGACATCCACTTGATCCCTACACCTCATCAGATTGAGGAGGGATCCCATATGTTAGTAGAGGAAACCTTCAAAGTGGATATCAGTAATGATCCCACCAATCCAAGGAAGGTTAAATTTGGAGAAAGTCTTACTCCTAATGAGCATGCCAACATCATCCCTCTACTAAGAGAGAGACCTGATCTCTTTGCTTGGACTTACAAGGATATGTCAAGTCTAGATCCAAAATTGGTTACCCATAACCTTTCGCTAGATCTATCAAAGAATCTAGTCAAGCAGAAACTCAGGAAGATGCATCCAATAGTAGCCTTAATGGTTAAGGATGAGTTACAAAAGTTGTTGGACGTAGAGTTTGTCATTTCCATCGACTATCCTGAATGGGTATCCAATATGGTGCCTATAGGAAAACCTGATGGAAGGATCCGTATTTGTATAGATTTTAGAGATCTCAATAAGGCAACACCAAAGGATTCATTTTCATTGCCGAATATTGATGCTCTTGTAGATGCAACTATGGGTCATGAGATGCTCTCCTTAATGGATGGTTTTTTTGGTTACAATCAAATTTGGATTAAGCTCGAAGACCAACATAAAACTATATTCATAACACCATGGGGGACATTCTACTATAAAGTTATGCCATTCAGTCTTAAGAATGTTGGTGCCACATATTAGTGGGCTATGACATATATTTTCCATGACTACATGCATAAGATCCTAGAGGATTATATCGATGACTTGTTGGCTAAGTCATTGCTACGTTCAGAGCATGCTGAGGTCCTGAGGAAGGTCTTTGATCACCTGATAGAGCATAGTGTGCATATTTGGCATAACTTCAGGAAAGCTCTTAGGATTCATCATTTCAAAATGAGGCATCGAAGTCGACCCAACAAAGGTCAAGGCTATTTTAGAGATGCATCCTCCCACAAATATCAAGGAATTAAGAAGCCTACAAGGCAAAGTAGCATCCATAAAGTGATTTATCACATAATTATCAGATAAATGTTGACCCATGAATCGATTGCTACACAAGGGGTCCCATTTAATTGGGATGAGGACTATCGAGTAGCCTTTGCTGAGATTAAGAAATACCTAGCAATGCCATCAATACTAGCTCCACCAAGGCTAGATGTGCCATTTTTGCTATATATCGACGATCGAATTTGCATTAGGGACCATGTTAGCCCAAAAGAATGTGCAAGACAAAGAGTAAGCCATATATTATATTAGCTGAACCTTGGTGAGTTATGAGCTAGGATATGCATACATGGAAAAGTTGTGTTTAGCAGTAGTGTTCGCTACCAAGAAATTGTGGCACTATATGTTAAGTCATACAACGTATGTCATATCAAAACAAAATCCTTTGCAATATATGATGAGCAAGATATATCATAATACACGTACTACGAAGTGGATCATGCTATTGACAGAATTTAATTTGGAATTCATAAGCCAAAAGTCCATTAAGGGATAAGTCATAGCTGATCAACTGGCTGAGGCACCTCTAGAGAATAGTAGACCTCTCACCATAGAGCTTCTTGATGATGTAGTCTTTGCTTTATCAAAAGTACCTGAACCCGAGGAACCGGATAACAAAGCTGATATGACCTTGTTCTTCGATGGTTCGAAGTGTGAGCAAGGGAGTGGTGCAGGAATAGTGTTGTTCACATTGCAAGGTGCTCCAATGCCCTTGTTATTCAAGTTGGACTTTCCTTGCACCAACAATAATGCTGAATACAAAGCCCTAATTTTGGGTCTCCAAATAACTATCACCATGAATATTAAAAGGCTAAATATCTTTGGTGATTCCCTTCTCATTGTTAATCAAGTTAAGGGACTATTTCAATGTCGATGCCCGGTATTGAAAGCTTACAAGGATCTTGTTGACACATATCTAGCTCGACTGGAGTGGTACGACATCGAGGCAATCCCTCATTCATCTAATATATTTGTAGACACTATGGCATCTTTGGGATCCTTAATCCCTCAGAATCTATCTACTAATTTTACTACCATCCATGTAAAGACATTGTCACACGCTATTGTGCAGCGTGAAGCATTAGATAACAAAGAGTCAATCAACATGATTCATGTGGAACCAAACCATGAGTGGTTCTACAGAGCCAGAGACTTTCTGAAGAGAGCATCCTGGGGGTCTTTGATCTCACAGGATCCGACGGGGAGTGGTACTACCATTCACCATAAGGTTATTTCCTCAGTCTACATTTGCAAATGTAGAACCGTAGGGGGAACATGTTGTCTTATCAGTCGAGGCTAAAGCTTATCAAAATTGGACGTCACAGATACATGACTTCCTTAGGCTTGGTTTAATCCCTCAGGGATTTTTGTGGGCCATAAGATGCACATTTAAATAGAAAGTGACAAAGTATGTCTTGTTAGCAGACATCCTATACTATAGAAGCTATGATGGAGTTCTCCTTCATTGTCTTGAGCCCCAAGAGTCATCTTGGGCAATTTTAGAAGCTCACAATGGTATGTGCGGTGGCCATTTTAGTGGCATGGCTATCGTCAAGTGCATCCTTTGCATGGGTTATTATTGGCCCATAATGGAGAAGGATTACAATGTGTATGTTAAGAAATGCGTTAAATGTCAGCATCATGCTAATCTTATGCACTTGCCATCATAGGCCTTACAACCCATCCAAGCGGCTTGGCCATTTGCTCAGTGGGGATTTGATCTTATTGGTAAGATCTCTCCTCCATCATCAGGTCGACATACTTTTATTATTATGGCTACTGAGTATTTTACTAAATGGGTGGAAGCCATTCCCTTAACAATGACAACTAGAGTGCGTATTGCTGAGTTTATACTCACCAATATCATAAGTCATTTTGGGATACCATCCAAGATAGTTTCAGATAATGGAACGTCATTTAAGAACAAAACTGTGAGAGCTTTGACATCTAAGTATAGAATCAAACATAATTTTGCAACTCCATACTATCCGCAAGCAAATGGACAAGCTGAAGCTTCAAACAAGATAGTGGTTTCCATCTTGAAAAATATGGTACAAGAACACCACAAATATTGGCACATCCAACTACCCCTTGCATTATGGGCTTATAGGACTAGCATTCGGACACCCATTGGGGCAACTCCGTTTTCACTAGTATATGGCACTGAGGCCATTATGCCCCTAGAGTTGGAAATTCCAATGTTGCGCGTCGCATTGAAAGAATTCATTGATGATGACATCGTGCAGCAAGCTCACCTAGATCAATTGATGCTACTTGATGAACATCGTGTGAATGCCCTTGAGCATCTTCATGTTTATCAGGAGGACTTAAAATGAGCTTACAATAACAAAGTCCATCTGAGAGACTTTGAGGTTGGTGATCTTATGCTGAAAGAGAACCAACAAAATTCAAATTTACCACCAAAAATGTGAGATAAATTCATGGCTAACTGGTTGGGTCCTTATATGATCTCTGAGAAGATCGGATCTTGGAAATATCGCTTGACATCGTTGGAAGGATTTGAAGAGCTTGAACCTCTCAACATCCTTCATCTTAAAGCGTTCTATGCCTAAGACCAATAAAAGGCCCCAAAGGCATCTGTAAGCCCTTTGGTCAATTTCAAAAAGGCTCCAAAGGCATCTGTAAGCCCTTTGGTCAAGTTCAAAAAGGCTCCAAAGGTATATTTAGCCCTTTGGTCAAAGCATAAAGGCTCCAATGGTTTTTAAAATCCCTTGGTCAAAATATAAAAAAAAATCCAAAAACATTGCAAAATATAAAACTCAAAAACATTTTGCATTGCATTTTCAATTACATATTACATTTTAGTTGCATCATTTGCATATCATTTGCATTCCATTTCATTGCATTGCATTAGGCATTTCCATCCATCACACATTGCATTAGGATAGGTTGTGTTTGCAATCTTACAAACGATGCCATGTTTGTGTTTCAATCATGCATCTTTGCATTTTCATTAGTAATCACCCTTGTGAGTAAATGTGTTTTTCAACACAATCCATCTTGTTGCTAAGAGGAATAAGCTAGAGTTTTCTAGTCATTCAACCATACCTAGTGGACTTATCAAGAGCTTAGTGGAAATCTTGCTTTGTTTTTGTTAGGTAAGGTCTAGTTTTGATAGCACTGGGCATATCAGGATCCTATCACTAATTAAATACACTAAACAAATCCTATTTAGGGTGTGAAAGGGTGAAATCCATGAAGTGATCCAGATCACCTTGAGTGAAAGGTTTTATTACTTGCTTATCTTGTGAGGAGCAATGGTCTAGGGTAGTGGTCATTGGAAAAAGGATGAGCATACTCCCCTACCCGAATAAATCCCTTGCTTGCAAATGAAGGAGCAATATCCTAGAGTAACATCCTAGATCAACATCAAAGGTTGATACCCCAAATCGATATCCTAAGATCGATATCCCAAATTGACATCTCAAAAGTCAAATCCCTAGTATTCAAATCAAATATCAAATGAAGATCAAATGAAAATCAAAATTCAAATCCCTTGCTCAAGAGAAAAAGAAAAAACTCAAAATAAATAGTGATTATTATCACTAAAAAGAGAAAATAAATAGTGATTTTTATCACTATATATGAGAGCAAGTATCCCAATAAAATAAATAAAATGAGGGGGAGCTCGAATCCCTAGAATGATCAATACTTGAAAGCCATAGGGTGATCCTCAATGATAGAAATGGGCTGAAAGAATCCTGCCTATCATTAAAGGGGTAGTTCTACACAATTTACAAGTGGGCTAGCTTGGGGTGGCCTAGATTTATTAGTGGTCTAGTTTGACTGAGTTTGAACCTAGGATCGAATAGACATTTGAGGATCCCCAATACAACAATGAGCTGAATGAATCTCACCTAACACTGGGGTATGCTTATGCCTTATCTAATATATTCACTTGCACACATAGGGGTAATGAATAGTTTGGTCAATTGGAGCAAAAGCTTTACTTTTCAAAAGCCTAATTAGTTAGTATGCAACTTTTGATAAGTCAACTAGGGTGTTTGAGTCTCATGGAAAGCCTCAAAAATTCCCAAATAGCAACAATCAAATTTCATGCAATCATCAAATATCAATTTTCTTTTATGAGAGTTTGTTTATTAAAATGAGTTGTCACATACATTAGATACCGGATGGATGTCAAAAATGATATTTAAATAGCCACTGATTATGTTACTTATATTCCTTTTAGTTTACAAAAGCTTATAAACTGAAACAATACATCATTGCATCTCACATAAGGGTGTACAATTCATCAAAATTTTACAAGTATATAGCAATTACAATTCATGATTGTTATACATTTTGTGGTGTCATCCATTAGATTGTCAAATTCATTTACATTCATACATTATATTTTAAGTGATTAAAGCATACATGTCCATTTGCATAGCATTCATCACAAAATATATGCAATAAATACATGGTATAAACTATGTCATAAGCAACATAAATTAAATGCATAAAAGAAAGGAAATTATACATGCATTTATCATCAAATATTGCATTCATATACATAACATCATAAAGTAGTCTATCTACACATAGCATTTAAATCATACATCCATAATCTAGCTAGTGCATGTCATCCATACATCACATCATATAGCAATAAATCAAATACATGCATTGCATCCATGTGCATAACATAAACATAAAAATATCAAAAATAAAGTACACATGTAATGAGATGAAATGTCATATCATATATATATATTATATATATATATATATATATATATATGTGTGTGTGTGTGTGTGTGGGGGGGGGGGGGGGTTTTTTGTTTTTTGTGTGTGTCAAAAGTACATAGTATCAGGGTACATCAAAATTCCTATAAGCTACAACTATGTAGGTCCTCGACCTTACACTAAAAAATGGTACAAAAAGAAAAATTTGTGCCATAACAATGTGGTAGCTCTAACCTGCACCTATATGATCAGCTGGCACTAGATCCCTCTCTACCTCCCTCAAATTCATCTCTAGGAGCCTGCTCATGAGCCTAATCTGGAACCTGTTGTATGGCTTGTTGAGGATCTTGTGTTTAACCTAAACCAAAAAGGCCCAATACACGAGAAGTAACCCCATCTATCTTGCGAGTCTTGTGGCTCGAGCTGGCTGAAGACTACCCTATCTCCATGGTCCTGGTACTTGACCCACTCTTATGGGTCCCTGTAGTGTATGTGTCAGTTGGAACCTCCCAACCTATCAACCTGATGTAACCATCTAGCTGAGAGATGCAAGCTACACTCATTGTATGTCATTCATTACCCTCCTCCATGACAGAATGAAGCTACCTGATCTCGTCCATGGGGTCATGACCTCCTAGAAATGTAGAAGATGGTGCTATGGGAGGCATCATGATAACTTGTGTAGATGAGGATCCCCCTATCACTGTCCTTAATAGATACCTCTTAGTGGTAACCATAGACAGTTGTGCCTGTGTAAGATCACTCTCGCTAGTGATCTTCCTAATCTCTGCATCAACTGTAGCTATATGTGCCTGGAGAGCTGGTCTCTCCTCATAGCTATGCCACTATATCTAGCCATGAGTAAGCTTCACCTCTATCATGGTGATAGTAGTATCCCACTATAAAATTTGAGTCTACAGCCTCCCAACCTGGCTTTGGAGGTCAACAACTTGGGCTCTCAACTGCCCAATCTCGCTATCTAGAGGTACCTCGCCCTCCTCTGGTGTCTCCTCCTCTACCTCTACCTATGGGCCCTCCTCTACAGTAGCCCCTACACCCCATGCACCCTCTATCCTCTAGCGGGTCCTGCACCCATGAGGGTCCACCTCTGCGCCCTCTGCACCCTCTACTATGAATCCACCAGCTGGTCGGCCTAGAGGACCCTCTCCATGCCATTGGAAGTCTGCCCACCATCCATCATAGTTAGGAGTGGTGTCTACGTTTGATAGGCCTGACTCCTAAAAGTCATCATCCTCATCCCCTAGTGGAGTCACCTGGGGCCAAGTTAGGTCCCTCTCTAGGACCAAGCATCTATAGATGAGAGGCAACTCTGGGACATCCTACCGGATCCTAAACTACCTTAGGATGCACGAGTAGAAGTGGTACTCACGTATGTCGACCTTTCAGCTGAAGATCCATCTATCTCTGCATGCCCGATGTAGGTACCTACCTGCCTCTGTCTAAGAGGGGTAGTCCATATACGGTCACCACTATATATGCTCAGAGTGGAGCTATGAAAATATAGAAATATAATGCTCTAGGTCTCCTGCATGAGACCTACTCCTGAAGCCCTCATGCTCCTAAGGACAATAGGAAACATAACATTGACTCCCCTCATCAATATCAGTGATCAGCATGGGTAAGTCTACAAGGTGCTCAATCAGGATATGTTGCCAACCCCAAACTTGGAGGAGGATGTTGCAACTGATATTGAATTTGCTCTGACATGTGATCTGATACAACTCATGGTAGAGCTGTGCTAGCAGGGTGCTCCCCCATGATAGAATGAGAGGATATCGGGTCGAGCTCACCATAACCTCTCTGGTTTGAGCCAGGAGGTTCCAAGGGAACCTCATGCCTAAAGAGTCTGGGAGGACTATCTGGATAATCAGGTGCATAAATACAACCTCCCACTATGAGAAGAATTGGGCCTCAAACCACTCCCCGACATGGATGCCTCCATGGGCATTACGATCCTGCACCTCAATGCTCTATCCCAAAAATATGGCATCAAATACGGCCCTCCTGGCCATGGTAGGAGAAGAGGTGATGGCCTCACCATCAATGGGCAGACGAAAGATGCGGTAGACATCCTCCAAAGTAATAGTCATCTCACCCATCGGTAGGTGAAATGTGTTGGTCCGTGCATCCCAACGATGGGCCAAGGCAGTCAGATACGCTTGATCAATTCAGATGGTGGGGAGGTCCAAGATGTAGCCAAACCCCACAGCAATGAACCACTCTCGCTCCCTGTCAGTGAGGTCACCACGAAGGTCATGAAGGATATCGGTCTCCCTCGCTCTGTTGGTCAAGGCCTAAGTGGCAACAAAAATAATAAACAAGAAAAACAATGAAAAATAATTCTAAAATGTCAAAACAAATTAGAAAATGCATAAAAATACAAAAACATGTAAAAACATGATCACAAATTTCAAAAACATCAAAAATGTATTCCAAAAAAGTAATAAATGATATTAATTTCCTAGAAATATTATAAATGACTTTAATTACCTAAAGTTTGCACATCGCAGGTCCAACCATCGGTCAGTGCAATGGTCAAAAATTTGATTGTTGGGATTTAAATCCCGTTGTGGCTGATAGTTGCGATCCCCAATTTTCCAATTGGAGCCCGTATCTACCACCCACGGCTAGGGAGTATGACCTTTTAAGGGTCATAACCTCCCATCAAAAAACCCCAAAACCCTAAAAAATAATAAATCTAACCCACCCTCTAAGCTAACCTATGCTAATCCTAGCTAGGGTGAGGTTCGTTATCGATAGTTTAATGTGATTCGTTAACCCATTTTTTAGTGTGGTTAATTTTAAATCGGTAATGTGATTGCGTGGTCTCAGTTTTTGAGTTACCTTGGAGGCATCGACTCCTCCACTGGTCGAAGCCTCTGGCTGATTGGCCATCGGTGTGGATACAGGGAATAATGGTCAAGTTTTCGATAGTATTCTATGTCAAAATGTAGGTTTTACCTCATAGAGCTCTCAGTTTTACTATCGTTGTTAGGTCAATAATGAAAATTTACTAAGTGAAAAACCTTTTTATAATTTTTGAATTTGGTGTGGCCCATGCCTAGCAACCGCGGTCCCCGAATTAGGGGTTTTCGCCCACGAGTCTCAGCTACGATCAAGGAATTTGCCCAATTTTGATAGACATGGTTAGCAAACTGCATTAAATGCTCCAAATTCCCATCGTGGAGAGCTTTAAAAGGTCAAATAAAAAATGTTAACCAGACCAGATAATTAAAAAAAAATTCAAAAATTAACAAAAAAATCAAATAATTCAAAAGCCAAATGCACCTGGTATTCAGTAATTTACCCTACACACTTGGCGGTTGCAGCGACTTGTGATCCATGCAATCGATAAGATGAGTAAATTACCATAAGGACATTTGGGGAAAATTCATCATCATAGAATTGTTATGCTTCATTTCAATCCCTAAGAAGGCCACACAATCAGACTGCTCCATGGGAACGAGGTATTCATTGCAATTCTTCTATGACACTTTCAGCAGATCATTGACAATATGATTCACTACAAACCTAATTGACATTGCTATCATTTTGATTCCCTAATAAGGCCTTCATGGCTGGACCGCTCCATGGGATAGGAATATGCAATTACTCTAAATGGTGTAATCATAGCATATTAGGCCTTGCCAAGTATTCAAATGCTAAATCTTAATATTGTTCAAAGATCATTCATAGTGGTCAAGCGACCTCATCACTTCATTCAATTGTCATTACCCTCATCAACTCGTCGCTTGAGGGGGTAGTCATAATATCAAATCATAATCAAAATCAATAGAATATCCCTAGATCTTGTCAAAATTGCATTCGTCCTTGCAAATCATTACTAAAAACTATCATAAGCTTACCCCTTTGCTTGGGGCAAATAACATGTATGACAATTTTTTTGTAACTCTCTTTCTTTCGGATTGACATGAATGAAAGCCTACTTGGCATTGATGCTATCTAAATGTTTGATGACGAGTGCAAACCCTTCAAATTTAAGCCTTCCATCCAGTTGGAAGCAATGATTCTAGGATGTGCATCATTTTTCTAGACTTGGGGCATCTAATGTTGATTAGACTAATGATCATCATCTAACCTATGACATCGTTTTAGGAGGTCTATTTTTGCTCAGCATTGTTTGATCTCACAATGCATCTCAAAAGGGGCATCTGTAGACACCTAAAATGTGTCATGCCGAGGTGACTACTCATATGGGACATGCTAGAAGACCATATGGAAGACCTTTGGACAAATCCAAGGTATAGCAGTGTTTTCTACCACTCAATTGGGCACCTTTTCCTAGTCAGTGCTAACCACTGCTGACACCCGTGGTTAGCAGAGCTTCCTGTGGATGTCACCCATGGTTAGCAGAGCTACCCACAGATGTCACCCGTGGTCAAGCCTCTGAATCAGTTGGCCTTCATCCGACCCAAAATTGGTTGCAATGGCCAATTGGTTGCAGATTGGAGTGGTTTGAGTGAGGAAGGTTCTGGATTCTTCTGCCCAACTAGCTCAACCACCCAATCTTGATCTTGGCTTCATGAGGAAGCCACCCCTAGCCCTTGGCAAATGCTATAAGTAATCCCCCTATGAATTGGGGATAAGTTTGGAGAAACTTACATCAATTGAGCAGCGAAGCCCTATCGAATTGCATATCCATGTACATGAATTGAGAGGGATACTTTTGCTACCCAATTGGAGATCAAATTGCCATGGAGGTCCTAGGAGCCTAGGAGAGCCAAGAAACATCAATTCATGCAACCTGTGCACCATGAGATCAATTCAACCTCCATACCTATCATAGGACATAGAGGTGACCCTTGGACATCAATTTGACAAGGTGGATCGGAGAGAAAGCCCTAATTTGGAGGGAAAACTTACTCAAAGCTCCATTGCGGCTATCAACCATGGTGAATAGTGCCAATCGCTCATCAGACATGCGATGAGCAAATTAGGGTAGATTCCCTTGTTTTCTCTTTTGCAGGTTATTTAGCTAGGTTAGATTAGATATATTATCGGTTTAATTGGAATTTTAGAGACTCTGACCATTAGATTTAGAGCATTTGATCAATATTGTTCATTGTAGCAATTAACGCTTTAATGGATCTTTTCATGCCTCCATGCTTTCAATTCTGCAATTAAGCCACTAGATAGTTATATGTGCTTTAGATTACATGTTTTATGACAATATTTACATAATTCACATAGTTTTAGCATCTTTCTTGCATTTTCTTGATTATTGCTAAGTATGTCATCTTTTTGTGCAAAAACCCTTTAAAAGCCTCATCAAGAGAGGCCTCCTTTATTATTGATTCTTCTTGTTTTTTATTGCATGCAGGACTAACAGGGTTTTGAGATGCAAGGCAACAAATGCCTCTAAGCATGGAGAAAAAGGTCATCGACACCTTGGAGTATTTCGTGTCATTTTAAAAGGCCTACAAATTACACCTACCCTTGCGAGGGATTTTATTATGATTGTAACATTATATCACATTGGGTATCCCTAAGAGGGACAAATTTTTAGCCATAAATTGATTCTATTATTAATAAAAGACACCTCTCTTTTGTTTATTGCAATTTTGTCAATTCTTGTATGCTTCTTTATGTGATTCAATTGTTGCATGATTAAGGATATACACCTTTTAGGATCGTACAATGGGATACGCAATTCATATGTGGGATAAAAGGTAATTTTTCTAATAAGGATATATTTTGCACATGCCATATCTTTAAAGCTATATGTAAGGTAACATGATTTAGCATTGCAAAATATTAGCACTATGCTAGATTGCAGATCCTTAATATCATATAGAAAAGCTTATTCTTTGTTAGGACACATATTTGGATGAATGAAATATACTGTCCTCATAAAACTAGTGATATAATCATGAATATTTTCTTTAAGGATATCCTTGCATAGAATTTAATTTAAAAGGAACCAAATATCCATTGAATATATTATTGACTTTTCTCATAAATATTCTATAATTGATGCCCAATTAGCAACTGAATTGTCAAGTAAATATCTATACCATAAAGTAGCCTTATCTCTCAATGAGTAGATGAGTAACATACCATGATGTATTCTTCTTGAATGTGATATGCCAACTACAATATGGATGGCTTGTTAAGGTGACACAATCATTTAAGTTTAATTTCCATCAAAGGTAAAAAATTAGTTCATATTAGTATATGGAATGGGGGAATAGGTTCTTAGATTCAAAATTTCTTAATAGGTATAATAAATAACTTGATTTTGAAGCTTTGGTGAAAATGCACTTAGTTACATTAAGAAAATTTTCCACATTGTATTTTTGGAGGAAACATCATGTACCATTAAGGAGGCAAAATATAAGGGACAATCTATTATTATGGAAAACCTTATGGATTTTGTATATTAATATAACACTATGGTGGAAATTGAGGATTCAAATTATACACAAGGGGTGAATTGAGACAAGCTTGATTTTGCATAAATAAAGGATTTTCAATCCATAGTATGGGATTTATGAATTAGTTGGAGGTACATATTGCTAAAAAAATTTCATTATCTAATTGAATAGAGGCAACATCTAATTTGTGGAGGTTCCCTAAATTCCTTTTATCCCCATTTAAATAGGTGACACTTACAATTTTATGTGATGACTTGGCTATAAACTAGAACATTTATTTAAATTGAAGTATTAAAAGTTATGTTATTGGGTACATCATATGGATTTTGAGGTGATGGTCAGTTTAGTGGGGTTGCTACAATTGAGACATTATTTTTTGTCTATATTTGATCTAGGAACTCAAGATGATACCTTTTTTGTTGGAGAAAAATAGGTTGTACATAGGCCCCCCACCTTTGATAAATCATAACTCTCTCTTTTAGAACTTGAGAGTTTAGAGATAGATTCAATTCTTATCTCAATTGAGTACTATAGCTAAATACTTACATCTTTTTCATAAAAAATAAAACTCTTGATTTTAATTTTGTAAATCTTCTTCAGTTAGTTTCTTTGCAACTACAAATATTCCAAAATATAACATCTTTCTTCTTGTCATTTCTTGTAGCAGCCTTCACAATACTAAATTTTCTCCTTTATTGTCTTCACATTGAATCTTAGTAGAGTAATATTTCTAAAACTTCATGCTATTATAGTATGCTTTATCAGGTCTAGACTACTAGTTTTCTTCCTGAAGCATAAGTGCAAACACAATAACTATTTTAAATAATTTGTATGAAAACACATTAATGTTATAAAAGAAAACAAATATTATCAATGGAAAACATTAAAGTAAATCTTAATCATTATTTGATTTAGGTAGTCAATATTTTCTTGTTAGCTTCAACTAAACTTACTACTTCCTCTAACCATGTAAAATAGAATTTAACTTCATGATCCTCTATTTAAACCCCCTATTATCTAGCCTATATGCACAATTGGTCCTTTTCCTCAATGTATGTGTATACCTAATTTATTTAAACTCTATAGCAAGGTCTTGTATTTGCACAATGATCTCTTGTATGTTCCATGGAGCCTTTGCTTTTATTAAAATTGTATTTATTACTACATCTTCAGATGCATGGACAAGCCTAGAGAAAATATTTTATGGAAAAAAAAGGCAACTATTTTACATATTCAAACTCAACTTCACTCATTAAAAATGAATAGTGGAGAAAACATAGAACTATTCCTAAAGAAGTTCAAAGATATTAAAGGGAAATTATTAACCTTAGGAGAAATAGTTAAGGATGAACTTCTTACTCATGTAACCATTAGATAATTTCCAGAAAGCTACAAATATTTGGTAACATGTTTACAAGTCCTAAGTAAAGATACCTCCTTTGATGACCTAGTCAGTATTTTATAGGAATATGAGGTGGAAATTTAAGATAAAATGACTAACACTGTATTGTCATCTAAAGATAATCCATATGTAAATATTGCTTCATCATCAAAAGGACAAAAACCATAGTACAACAGGTATTGTAAGATATGTAGGTAAAAGGCCATAGTGTCAACTGTTGCAAATTCAATACCAAAAATCAGAATTAAGGAAATTAGATGAATAATGGGAATCAATTTCAGCCACAACAATATCAAAATCCTCATCAACAATATTTTTAGTGTCCAAACAATTATCTCCAATTGGAGTATTACAAAATAAATAAAAAAGGACATATGGCTTAGAGGATAGAAGGAATCAAATAACTGGAAGGATACACAAATGATTATGAAGTCAAAGCTCTTTCAGCAAGAATTATAGGTTATGAAGACACTAACTTCTTTCTTGGATAGGTTACAAAAAATAGAAAAGAAAAATTTGAATCTTAAGATCATCTAATGGAAGAAGATCCATATTGAAGACAAAAGTCTTCAATACCCAAATAATGTAATATAGGGGGGTGTTAGAAATAGATTATTTTACATTATTTGGATCATGTAAATGTACCTTCCAAGTTTCATACTTAGGATATTAGATTACTTTAGGGGGATGTTACCTAGTTTCTTCATGCAATGTAATAAATGCACATGTATTAATGTGCAAGCTATACATGTGCAAGTTGTTCTTTGCACAACTAGATAGAGTATCATACAAGGAATATATCTTCCTATATAATGGTCTTATTATCATAGATCATAGAGCATCACATTGAGCATCACTTACAACATTGTATAGCATAGATTAGATAAAGTCACCCATATTGGAGATGGGTGTAATTTAGTTTGATAGCAGTATTCATGGAGTGTTCATTTCCTCCATAGTTACATTGTATTCATTTTCGTTATTTCTATTTTTAGCATATTTTAGTCATCTCACAAATTTACTTTCTTTTATATTATTTCTGCATCTTGTGATTGTTGTCTTTGATTGCATACTGCATCAAAATATAACATCCAATTGATGATTTAACTCCATTTATCAAGGTTCTCTACTTCAATATTAGGGATTGAGTGATTTTATAGGGTTAGTTTAGACTCCTCTATGGAATCCATTTATATTTTGAATTAAATATTTTAGACTAGAAGCATTTTTTTCCATTGTCTTTGACTCTTTATACAATCTCCAAATTTATTTTTCCCCTTAGAGCTAAGTTTGTATTTATAAGAACTCTTAAAATGAGACCTCCCCTAGTTTTATCATCACACACCTTGCTTCACTTCACCAAGGGAAATATCCTTTTATCATTTAATATTGACCATAAAAATGATCTCATGATATAGACTAGACTTTTTTCTATAGATTTTGGTATAATATACAATGATATAATATGTTGGAGTGGCCTATAAGACTGATTTAATTAGTTGCACCCTTCCTTATAACAATAACCTTCTACTTTTCTATGTTGATAGTCTATTATAAATTTATAACTAGATTCCACAATTATATCATCATTCTTTCCTTAAATAAGGGCATCCCTAGATAAGTCGTTGAAAAATTTACCTCCATTTGAGTAACTTTCATATCCTTGCTTTGATCTAGCTTGAGTGTTTAGGAAGTAAATTTTGAATTTTATGCATTAACTTGCTGTCCTGATGCTCTTTCATATTCCTTTAATAATTTATCAAAGCTATAATCAAATCTATGGTGATAAAGATCTCTTTGTCTAAGTCCCCTCTTGGATTTAAATTTTTATTTTACTAGCCCATTGATGAGAATTGAATATCATTCTATAGAGACACAAGCTTTAATCCATCTAACCCATTTTTTCCTAAAACCAAACTTTTCTAATATTGAAAAAAATTTCCATTTAGCTCTATCATAGGCTTTATTCATATCAAGTTTTAAGATCATTACTCTCTCTTTTTGTGAAGCTCTTGAATGCATTACTTTATGAGCTACTATGATCTTATCCATAATTTATCTCCTTTTTTATAAATACTTCTTGCTCTTCTAAAATAATTATGTATAATTTTGGTCTTAATTGATTTTCTATCACTTTGAAGATTATATTATATGCCATATTACATAGTATTATGGGCCTAAATGAATAAAATAATTCCACATATTTCATTTTTGTAATAAGGGTAAGATATATCGCATTTATTTTATGTGTGAGTTATTTTATCCTTGATTTTTCCATTGCTATCAATAAAACATTCTTCACTATATCCTAGTCATGTTGATAGAATGCTACTGAGAGCCCATACGAGCCTGGGGGGATTACCCTTATCAAAAGATAAAAGAGTTAAATTAACTTCTTTCAAAGTAATAGGCTCCATTAGTTTACTATTGTCTTAATTTGTTATAATTAAAGGTACTTCTTGTAGTAGTTTATCATTAAGAACTTCAATCTCATATGATCCTAGAATATTTTGGGAAAACAATATTTCCTCCTATTTTCTATCACTATGGTCTTCAATCCAAACCCCTTCCGCTAATTATGGATGTTGATCTCTATACTATTACCATACTATAAGAAAACATTGTGTTTTTATCTCCTTTAAACTAGGTTTATCTCAATTTTAATCTGAAAAATTCTCTTCATTACTCAATATTAAAATATTCACTAAGCAACTCCCTTTTATTTGAGCTTGGATTATTGTGCTTATTTTTTTTAGAATTTTGAAAGTTTATGTTTTAGTTCTTTCTTATCAAATATATTTTCAAAAGTGTTCTTGGTCCATTATTTTAATCTATATTTCATTGATTTAATTTATTTTGGAAGTGTATACAACTCACCATTTCTTGAATAATTCCATGTCTATGCTATCATATTAACAAATTGAGGATGGTCTTCCCACATTTGCTCATATTTAAAATATATATTTTTAATTTACTTACCACCATTTTAACTCTTATTAGCTAGTGATTTGAACCAATACTTGTGAAGGTATTAAATTTAACACACGTTGTTTCATCTATCCAATGATCTAAGAGTATGCATCTATCTAAATTTTTGCTTTCAGGTTCCAGCCTATCCTGTTTCTAGTCCATGTACAATTGTCATCTTCAAACTCAACCTCCCATAGATTATTATTTTGAATAAAAGTTGAGAAATCTCTCATGCTTTAGGTTATTTTTCTAATTTCTCCATTTTTTTCATCTAGATTGGTTATCGCATTAAAATATCATATGCTCATGAATCAATTTTCTTGGTCTTTTCTTCTCATAAAGTCTTCAATCCCACTCCAAAATTTTTATCTGCATGGGTAAGTTGTAGGTCCATAGACATTGATAAGGATGAAAAAAATATTTGTAAAGTAGCATGTGACTAATGAGGCTATCCAATTTCTAGTTTTATGAATGGTTTCATAAAAGGTTCTAACTAGATTTCAACATATTAGAATTCCTCTTGTCATTCCTTTTAAATTCACATCTCATTAACATATCACCCATACTACTTTCATAGTTTTGGAAATATATTTCTTTTTCATTTTAGTTTCTTGGATACAAAAAATATTAGACTTATAACTTAAATAGATGTCCTTGATACACCTATGATTTGAGGGGGAATTAACACCCCTTATATTCCATAAGATAGTAATCATGTCTTATTAGGGGTTGCTTTCCCTACCTAAAAATTACCAATATCATTTTTTTGTTTGGTAAAGAGAAGTTCAACCAACTTATATTGTGTTCCTTTCTCTATGTTTGCTCTTGCTTGATAATTTGAAGGTTTTCCTCTTTTTTCTTGCTAGTATCAAGAGTAGGTCTTATTATTTTATTCCTTAATATTATTTCACAACTTTACTTTTCATCATATTTATCCTCTTATAGAACTACTGAGGAAGATTTTGACTTACAATGCTCATCATTTGGTATTTCCTTGTTAATGGTAGAGGTTTTAATATCTGACACTGTATTTTATCTACCACTTTCTTTCTGCTAAATGGTGCATCATATTTCAAGAGAGCCTTCAAAATATGATGAGGCACATTCCTTAGGTTCAATGGGAATGTTCATCCCTAAATTAATATCATACTGAGTAGATGGTTCCTTATTAATATTCTTATATTGTTATATTGTGTCCTCTAAGATTTGATTTGTTTTTGGTAAAGCTTCAAAAGAATTGGTATTTCTTGCAATATCCTTACTTACTGGTCTCCATTGTTTATTTACTTTTATTTATATAGAACTATTTTTGGAAGTTGAAAACCATACTAATCCATATCCATTTATAATTTTATATTAGGATTTTCTATACATGTTTTTGCTAGACTCTTCTTAGGGCACATTCTCTTAATATATCCCACCTCATGACATCTTTTATATATGAAAGATATGTTTTCATAATCCATGGTTTGGGTCCACAACTTGCCTCCATACTTAAGAATGATTGATTTTGGTAAAGATTTACTAATATCAATCATGACCAATATCCAAGAATCCATAAGTATTGCCTATTATCTTGAAGGTATTCATTTCCAATAATTCAATGCATAAAACATACATCTTAACCTAGACTAGTACTAGGGACATATTTAAATTTTTAGGTACAAAGAAGAGTCCTACTATTCATGTAACCCAAGGACCTTATTTCAGGATTCTATTGCTTTCCTCTATAGAATAGAAAATTCCTAGGAAAAAAATTAGGAAGAAAGAATAAAATCACTCATGGAGACTTCCATATTTTATCAATCCACTTTCTCAAAGTCAAAGCTCCTAGCTAAGACCTATTAAATTAACCAATGAATGCCTTATATTTGAGCAATGAGGATTGATTATCTATGAGGTCCTCCCTAACCTCTATTACTAGGGATGATTCAAATAATTTAGTTGTGAACCAACCCATGGAAATGAAACTATAACTCAATATCTACTAAAATTTACTAGTATAACCTATATCAATTATATTATTTGAAAACAAACCTACAATAATTTTCATGCAAAACTAAAATAATGAAGGGAAAATAATTAATTACATAAAAATTTCTATGCCTAAATAAAATTATCACCTTAATGATGCTAAAGCCTTCCATTTCTCCTCCCATCATCCAAACCTTAGGTAACAATTTTCTATAATTTTTTTCCCTCAACTTGAAAAATCATCATTGCCCTTATTCTGGATGGCTGACTTCATAGGTTCGTATCTCCCTCAATACTAATATTATTATTTTATACAAATACTAATTTTAAAATTCTTCATATTTTTGCACAAATTGGTCTAAGAATCATCTGAATCAGACAACCCTTCACAAATATTTGACTCTTGAGATATTAGATTTTTTTGAAATTATTTTCCAAACATTGCCCTAGTTCTAGAAAATTGTCTTCACATGGTCATATATCCCTCAATACTACATGGTCATATATCCATCAATATTACTTATTTTAAATTTCTTAAAATTTTGCACAAAATGGCACAAGAATTGTTTCAACCAGACAACTCTTTGCAAAGATATGGCTCCTAAAATATGAGTCATCTTTTTGAAAAACATTCTCCTAGGTCTACCATTTCATCATATAACATTATGTATATATTTAAAAAAATATGTAATTTTCTTTACCATTATTAAAGATAACTCAAGATGGTACTTTTCATAGGGTTATTTGGAATTTTAGAAGATGTTCAAATTTGAATTACTCTAAAGTATGTATTTAAAGATGGTGATTTAGAGTTTCAACCACCTTAAAAATTAGGAAAATTAGCTAAAGACTTTTGTAGGTTGATACATGTTTGGAAAGGTTTATGATACTTGAGGTATTCCATACAAATGATTTGTACATATATTTGGCACATAAGATCTAGAAAAGGCCTAGGTTTGATTGGCATCAAGAATAGTATAGTAAAAATTAGGGATGATTATGGAAGTTTAACTATCTAGGCCATAATGTAGGTAGAACGATTTTAATATTTGATTGAATGGATGAACCATTGGATATTTTCCTTTAATGGATTTGGATTTGGAGTAATTTCAATCTCTTCCTCTTCACATATCCACATGATGGTTTATTTCTTTCTCCCTTTCATATTTTTCTCTAGTATAGCATGAGCTTGACTATATAGATTCCTTGCCTAATTGGTGTATCCTTGAGCATGTATTCATAAACCTAGATTATTCCATGCATGTACCTACATAGATAGAGTTCTAGTTTAGAAAAAATAAACTTTAAACTAAGAAGCAAATCACTTCATGAAGTGAAGAAAATCTTTTTTACTAAAAATATTTGTTTATAAATTGGAGCGAATTATGCTAAGCAATTTGCTTCTAAATTTTAAGCAAATAGCTCTATTAAAAACACTTAGAAAAATTTTACTTTACAATATGAATCAATTCTAAAGGATAAAATTACTATAGGGGATAGAATTTATCTTCGAATTAAAACTTTATGTCAATGACAAAATATAATTTGGTATCAAAATTGGAAAACTAGATAATTTTTTGTGAAATTCAATGTCATTTTTTGAAGAGTTTAATTTTTTTTTGATGTTTGAAACAAAGTCACCATTCAAAAAGAACCTATACAATCACATGAAAAATTGGAAAGATATGTAAAATTAGATGTCAAAACAAGACTATGCTTAGTTTCAACATGAAAATTAAGCCCTTGGTCCCACTATGTGTGGGAAAAATATTTGTTGATTAGGAAAATTTCTAACTTCTTTGTTCCTTGAAAATTAGTCAAAAAATATTGAAGAAAGGAAATCATGCATCCTTCAACCTTTGAAATTAATTTAACTCCCCACTATCCTTGCTAAATTAAACTAATAAATTATAATTATAAAAATTAAATACATGGATGAAATATTTAATGGTAAGGGTACAACGTATTAACATAAATTGCATGAAATTATGTACGACTATAGTCATAGCAAGGAGTGTGTGTGATTAATTAAAATAATAAAATTGAATAACAATAATACGCTCCCATATGTATGAAATAGAAATAACAGGGAATGAGAAGGAGGTAAAACATCAATGTTGTAGTCACCATGCATTCCACAATACAAAAGAGTTATGCCATAATTAGAAAGAAAATATCTTGTATAGTCTTATTTCTAAAACTAGAGCAACTACAATGTAGGTATCATAAAGTGTAACTCTAATTTTCTCAAGGAAAAAAATGTTTACAATATAATATACAACTCCTACTTACAAATACTTCACCTTGGAGTAACCTAGGGTGAGAAATTTCTACTACTATTTCTACCAATTTGGATGTACCTTTAGAAAAATGATGCATCTCCAAATGCTATATGCCTCTAACTATACCTATATCAGCTTTACAAGTATTCTATGTAGGTGATGGCACCATAAGAAGAGAAAATTTACTTTATAAGAGATCTTGTTCAATATTCATTCATAATTTTCATGCTTAATTTACTAATGGATGACTCAACCTAGAAAGTAGAACAATTCACTCCTTATATAGTAATCATTCACTCTTATATAAGTCAGTCACTTCTTTGGGGTGGGTTGTATAACTTGACTCTATTTTTTTTGGTAAGTTAATATTATTGAAAAATAAAGGGGCATTTGAAAGGCACCCCAATGCCTTGTACAACAACAGAACAGAAAGGAAGACAACAAAGGAACCATGAAGGAACCATGAAACTGAAAAACTCAAAAGCAATTAGCCTGTAGAAACAAATGAGCTACATCCTCTAACGAATCTACTCTAAACCTTAACTCATGAAGAACATGTGCTTATACTGAGAGGGGGGTGAACAGTATATGATAAAAATCTTTGCATTTTAATCCAAGTAGTAACATCAACATCATTAAAGTAGTAAACATTACACAAAGCATCACACACATGAGAGACATAATTTTTACATGGTTCACCTGATGTGGGCTACTCCATGGAGAAAATATTTCACTAAAATTCTCTCAATAAATTTCTTGGGAATCCTTCCTAATTACAATGTTTATAGATCTATTTCCAAATGAGATGTTGATCCCCTAAATCTAGTTTATGGATCTCTATCCATAGGAGAACTCCTCCTCTGCTCTGGTTGGTGATCCTCTAGAAGACTACTGCCTCCACTGCACTGGCTTGTGGATCTCTCTCCAATGAATACTCTTGTCCCCACTCAGAAGACTTGTCCTCACTACCCTGGTTGATGGATATATATCCATTGGAGACTTTATCATCTCTGCTCTATCACCTCCAAAGCTCTGTCTCAATACTGTACTAAACATAGTCTAGTTGGTCTAGCACAACTCTGCTCAATATCTTGTACTAAACTAGTTCATTCAGTATAACAAAAATCTACTCAATAATCTCACTAAAATCTACTCTAAACA
Organism: Wollemia nobilis; assembly: GCA_028583015.1. Classification (NCBI taxonomy): domain Eukaryota; kingdom Viridiplantae; phylum Streptophyta; class Pinopsida; order Araucariales; family Araucariaceae; genus Wollemia; species Wollemia nobilis. The sequence continues at coordinate 12,429,151 of JAQPPZ010016890.1, forward strand.
TAATACATTCATTCTAGCACAAATCTGATCAACTCTTGCACTAAACACAGTCCAATCGGTCTAGCACAAGTCCACTCAAATCTGCACTAAACACAGTTCATTCGGTCTAGTACAAATTTTCTCAATAGATCCACTCAGAACCTACTCAAATATGTTCAACAGGTCCACTCAGAACTTTCTCAATAAGTCCTCTCTAGGACTTTCTCAAATATGTATTGTAAGCTTCCACTCAAGCTAACACAAAATCATTCCACAAGTCTTCTCAAAGACTTACCTCAAATATGATTAACAAGTCCACACAAAACTTGTCCAATCTCATAGAAACATAAAGAGAATTGTTAGAGACTCAATATGTTCTTTACTCAATGCTCAATATCAACTCAAATCAAAATATATAATAGTTTTTTTTATGGAACTTGATAAATCACTTCATACATCGACTTGAATAGGCTCAATCAACTCTACTCAATAAATCACTTCAAGAAACAACTATTGATCACAAACCCTAGTCCAAGCATGTAGAAATCAACTCAAAATATTTCCAACAATGCTCAATAACAAATCTCACATACAATGATCTCAACAACAATGCTTATCAAACAAGGTTTTAATCACAACTCTCAATTTAGAAAACCTTACAACATTAACTCAAATACTTTCAAAAAGGAAACCCTAATCAAATTCTTTTCACTCCAAACTTAATTTTTAAGTAAGCCAATCAACCAACTCAACCAAAGAAGAATTTACCCATACCTTTTTGCTTGACAAGGAGTTGATCTCATAAATCTGCCACACTCAAAAATAATACTTTTGCCAAACTCAAATGGGTTAGTGGGCAAAATATTATTTCAATATTTTCTCTTCAATATTTTTCTCACTTGATGCTTATAAATCACACATGCAATATATCAATGGATATTTCTTATCACTCCATTAAAATATTATCCAACACCACATAGAATAAAAATAAATTCTTTCAAACTTATCCTTACCTTATTGCTCCACCATAAGATAATATTCAAATGTTAAGGACAATTATAATGCAATAACACATTAAATTTATTGCAAAAAGAACTTTTGTCCTTTCAAAAACCCCTAACAGGTCAATGTGGCATTCAAACTTCACCTAGTGCAATTAACCCTTATTACTCCTAATTAATTTAAAAATTAATTTTAGAAAACACCTTATAACTCCCAATGTTGGGCAACACACATTAACTTGCACTAAAAAGTATTTACCTTTGCCTTGGTGGGAATCGAACCCACAATGTAGCCATCGACCAATGCCCTAGCCATGAATCCAACCACCATGCAAGCTAGGCGCTTGCTTGGGAAGTGGGAAGCACCACATGCTTCTTAAATTACCTTCTTCTGCCTCCAAAATGTATACCCCTACCTTGGTTCCCAAGAAAAATGTGCACTTCCTTTACCACTATCCAAAACATCTTCCACTGGGAATCAAAATTGGTACTCCTGGTTTCCAAACATCTTAGTTGCTGCTCTCTTGCCACAAGGCCATGCTACTTTCGTTGACTTATAATTTTGGTGCTTCTCCCTTTGTCCCTTGCTGCTGGCACTGTCACGAATTTTGCTATCTTTTTCTTCTTCGAGGAATTTGAATTAATTCTTAATGGCTTAGAATTAAGGCAAGGTTTTGCCTTCATATAGTAGCCTCTATAGATTTAAAAACATCGGTCCTCATGCTTAAATTTTGTCCATAGAAGCTTTAATTAATTAATTTATAAATTATTTAAATTCCTCTTGAATTTAAATTTTATAAATTAATTATTTTAAGACCTTTAATTTTATTAAGGTCAATATTTAATGAACACTTTATAATTATAATATTTATTTATAAAATTTAAATTCACCTTGAATTTAAATATTTTATAAAATAAATATTAAAACTTTTAGTGTTCTTGTGAGCTTCCTCCTTTGATGGTTTTAAATGAAAATATTTTATTTTTCTCCATCAGGGTTTTAACAAAAACCTTTGCAACTTGTTATTTTGAGATTCTTTTTGGACCAATCTATTTCATTTTTCCTTGGGATATTTTGGCATCAATGAAAAATTTGGCTTAAGGACTCAAAATGTCCAATAATCTCCCCCTTTGTCATTGATGGTAACCCACATTCTTTTTACTAAAACCAGAACTTTATTTTTCTTCTGCTCCCCCTAGGATATTGCTCCCCCTAGCTCAATGCTCTCTCAGATATCAAATATCTCCCCATTACACAAATATATTCCCCTTTGACATCAATGACAAAGGGTCACCTTTGGGTCTCGGGGCTAAGAATGAGCCTCTTAGCTTAGACCCTCCCCCACCTCCTCATGAGGTGGTTAATTTCAGGGTGGGAGTCTTACTCCCAATTTTTCTTGAATATACTCAAAAGTTTTCTTTGAAAGTGGCTTAGTAAAAATATCTGTTATCTATTCCTTTGTAGAGACATACTCCAATTTGACCTATTTATCTATCACCTATTCTCTTAAAAATAACACTTAATCAGAATGTGCTTTGTCCTGGAGTGCATTACCAATTTTTTTGAGATACTTATGGCACTTGTATTATCACATAGTATAGGAATGGGCTGATCATGCTTTATCTTGAAGTTTTCTAGAGTTCTCTTCATCCATAAAACCTGTGTACAACTGGAAACTACTATAATATATTATACCTATGCTATAGATAGAGATACTATTCTACCTCTGCTATAGATAGAGATACTGAAACTTGCTTCTTACTTAACCAAGAGACTAGACATTCTCCAAGAAAGAATGCTCCTCCACTTGTGCTTTTTCTATCATAAATGCTACCAGCCCAATCTGCATCTGTATATGATGTTAGTGTGAAGCTATCAATTTTGGGATACCAAAGACCAAAATATATAGTCCCTTTTAGATACCTAAAAAGTCTTTTTACTGTTGTCGCATGTGTTTCCTTAGGTGCTTCTTGAAACCTTGCCACTAATCCCACTAACTGAACTATGTCTAGTCTTGTAGCTGTAACATATAATAAGCTACAAATCATAGATCTGTATAATCTTTGATTTACCTTTGGAGATTCATCATACTTACTCAACTTGCATCTTGTGACCATAGGAGTACTTACTAGTTTGTAATATTCTAACCTAAATTTCTTCAATATTTTCTTGATATACTTGGTTTGAGAGAGAAACACTCCCCTTTCTGATTGTGAAATCTGAAGCCCAAGAAATAAGGACAATTCACCAAGCATAGAAATCTCAAATTCATTTTGCATATTCTTAGCAATATATTTGAACATCTTATCATTGTTTCCTCCAAAAATTATGTCATCAACATAAACAACCACTATTAGAAGATCATTTCCTTCATTTTTGATGTACAAGTTACTATCTGCTATTCCTTTCTTGAATCCCTGGTCCTGGAGATACTTATCCAATCTTGAGTACCATGCTATGGGAGCCTGCTTTAAACCATACAATGCCTTTTTCAATCTACATACCTGATTTGGTGTATCTGCTACTATGAATCCCTTTGGCTGTTCAATATAGACCTCTTCTTCTAGAATCTTGTTTAGAAATGTTGACTTGAAATCCATATGATATACCTTGAAGTTCTTGAAACTTGAGAAAGCTAAAAACATCCTTATAGCTTCAAGTTGTGCAACTGGAGAAAATTTTTCATCAAAGTCAATTCCTTCTACTTGTGTATAACCTTTGCATACTAACCTTGCTTTATTTCTGACCACTTGTCTGTCTTCATTCAACTTATTTTTGAACACCCATTTTGTGCCAATCACATTTTTATATTTTGGCCATGGAACAAGTTCTCAAGTTTTGTTCTTCTCTATTTGATCCAACTTATGATTCATATATTTAACCCAAAATTCATTCTCACTAGCCTAATTGAAGTCTTTTGGCTCAATCTTAGATAGTAAAGAAAAATTTCCTTGTTGAGATGGTTTTATTATTCTTATCCTTGTCTGTATTTCATCTGGATTATCGATGATCTGTTATTTTGGATGATGTTTCTATACATACCTGGAAGGAGTCTTAAGAAGAAACCTTTGTGTTTCTACTTCATATTTTTCTGATTCCTCATAAAATTCTTCTTGATAATATCCATCCTCTTGGTACATAGTTTGTTGAACTAGTTCTCTGGAATCTGTCTTTTCATCAATTGTTACATTCATACTTTCCACCATAGTGCATGTTATTTTGTTGAAACATTTGTAGGCTTTACTCTTTTTGGAATAACTAAGAAAAATTCCCTCATCACATCTTGGATCAAACTTGCCCAAGTTTTGATCTTCCCATCTTATCTAACATTTGCTTCAAAATATTTTGAAATGTTTTATAGTAGCAAGTCTTCCTTTCCAAAGCTCATATGGAGTTTTGTGATGATTTACCCTTAATTGAGCCCTAATAATTATGTATATAGTTGTGGATACTGCTTCTTTCCAAAAACCATCTGATAAATTTGATTCATTTAACATAGCTCTAGCCATATTTTCAATAGTCCTATTCTTCCTTTTAACTACTCCATTTTGTTGAGGGGTTCTTGCTGCTGAGTACTCTCTCTTGATTCCATGTTGTTCACAAAATTCTACAAATTCATTTGAAGTAAGTTCTCCTCATCTATCGGATCGTAGAAACTTAATCCTTTTGCCTATTTCATTTTCAACTAATTCCTTGAATGCTTTAAATTTTCCAAATGCCTCTAATTTCTCTTTTAGGAAGGTTACCCAAACCATTTTGGAATAATCATATATAAACAACATGAAGTAAATATCACCTTGAATACTTTGTTTTCTGGTGGGACCACACATATCAGTATGTATTAAGCTCAATGGATCAGATGACATATAACCTTTTGGTTTAAAATTGTCCTAGTTTGCTTTCCATGTTGACATGGTGCACAAATTGTGTTTTGAGGTCTTCTTATTTTGTGTAAATATCTAATTGCCTATTTATTGCTTATACGGACTATGTTGTCAAAATTCAAATGACCCAATATTCTATGCCATAACCAGATCTCATCTTCTTGTGATAGAAATAACTTTTCTCCTTTGATCTCATTGAGCATGTATAAGTTGTTTGGAGTTATTTTTGCATTTACAATGATTCTTCCAGTTTCTATTTTCCTTATTGCACATCTATCTGGATGGAACGTGACCATCCTTGATCACAAAGTTGACTTATACTCAGTATATTGTGTTTTAAACCTTTGACATACAAAATATTCTTTGTTTTTATTTTTCCATTGTCTAGACTTAGAGTTCCTCTCCCAACAATCCTTACTGAACCATTATCACCAAAAATTACTGATCCTCTATTTGTTTCTTTCAGTACAATGAATTTATCTTTGTCTTATGTCATGTGACTAGAGAAAAAACTATCAAGATACCATTGTTCTTCTTTATCTTGTGCATGAAGGGCTGTTTGTACTAACATTGATCTAACCCTAACATTTTTTCTTTCATCCTTCCTAGTTGTTGGAATTATTTTTCTAGACTCAAGAGGTATCATTTTACACCATCTAGCCTTGTGCCCAAAATTATTGCATTTGTAACATATAACATCATCATCCATGAGAGGTACAAAGGAATTAAAATTTCTATTGTATCTGGCATAGTGAATATAGTGTGTAACTCTATGACCATATTTATTGCAAGAAAAACAATGACCATGGAAGAGATTATGTAACCTGTCTGGATGTCTTGGAATTTGTGAAGAAATCATCTTCTTCTTGTGATTTACTCTTATCTAGGGTTCTTTGATTTCTTCATTTCTAATATCCTTTGATTACTTTTCTTTGTTTGAAGTCTCTGCCTTTTGGAGACTTTATTCCTCTTTCTGCTTCTCATATTCTCATATTCTATATTTTGTAGTACTTTATTCCTTAGGAGAACAATTTCTACTTCCATTTTTTCACATTCTGTTTCCCTAGATCTCAATAGATCTGTCATATCTTGCTCAATCTTATTTCCTTCTTCCACCCTGATCTTGAGTTCTATGAGATTATGTATAAGTTCCATTCTTGCTTCTTCATCTTCTTGAACTTGTTCTTTCAAGCTTGAATTCTTCTCTATAAGTATTTCCAATTTTCTGAGAGTCACAAATAATTCTTCTTTTATATCAAACATAGTCTCTTATTCACTTTCTAAAGTCATGTGTGCTATCAAAGTATCCTCTTCCAAGATGTTAGTATTTTCACGGAGAGACCTGCTCTGATACCAATTAAATAACATGTGCTTATACTAAGAGGGGGGATGAAAAATATATGATAAAAATATTTGCATTTTAATCCAAGTAGTAACATCAGCATCAATAAAGAAATAAATATTACATAAAGCATCACACACGAGAGAAATCATTTTTATGTGGTTCACCTGATGTGGGCTAATCCACGGAGAAAATATTTCACTAAAATTTTCTCAATAAATTTCTTCGAAATCCTTCCCAATTACAATGTTTATGTATCTCTGTACAAAGGATATGTTGATCCCATAAATCTGGTTTGTGAATCTCTATCCATAGGAGAACTCCTCCTTTGCTCTAGTTGGTGATCCTCTAGAAGACTACTGCCTCTACTGCATTTGCTTGTGGATATATCTCCACTAAAGACTCTTGTCCCCACTTAGAAGACTTGTCCTCACTACCATGGATGATGGATCTCTATCCACTAGAGACTTCGTCCTCTCTACTCTGTTACCTCCAAAGCTCTATCTCAATACTATACTAAATACAGTCCAGTCTGTCTAGCATAGCTTTTCTCAATGTCTTATACTAAACATAGTTTATTCAGTCTAGCACAAGTATACTAAATAAGCTCAGTAAAATCTACACTAAACACAATACATTCGATCTAGCACAAATCTGATCAAATCTTGCACTAAACACAATCCAGTTGATCTAGCACAAGTCCACTCAAATATACACTAAGCACAGTTTATTCGATCTAGTACAAATCTGCTCAATAGGTCCACTCAGAATCTTCTCAAATATGCTCAATAGGTCCACTCAGAACCTGCTCAATAAGTCCTTTCTAGGAACTGATCAAATATGTATTGTAATATTCCACACAAGCTCACACAAAATCAATCCACAAGTCTTCTCAAAAACTTACCTCAAATCTGCTTAACAAGTCCACACAAAACTTGTCCACTATCATAGAAACATAAATATAATTGTTAGAGACTCAATATTTTCTTTACTCAATGCTCAATCTCAACTCAAATCAGAATATAGAATAGTTTTTTTATGGAACTTGATCAATCACTTCATACATCCACTTGACTAGGCTCAATAAACTCTACTCAATCAATCACTTCAAGAAACAACTATTGCTCACAAAATCTAGTCTAAGCATGTACACCTCAACTCAAAATATTTCCAATAATGCTCAACAACAAATCTGACATAACAATGATCTCAAAAACAATGCTTATCAAACAATATTTTAATCACAACTCTCAATTCATAAAACCTTGAAGCATTAAATCAACTACTTTTGAAAAGGAAACATTAATCAAATCCTTTTCACTCCAAACTTAATTTTCAAGTAAGCTAATCAACCAACTCAACCAAAGAAGAATTTGCCCATACATTTTTGCTTGACAAGGAGTTGATCTCATAAATCTTCCACACTCAAAAAAAATACTTTTGCCAAACTCAAATGGGTTAGTAGGCAAAATATTATTTCAATATTTTCTCTTCAATATTTTTCTCACTTGATGCTTATAAATCACACATGCAATATATCAATGGATATTCCTTATCACTCCATTAAAATATTATTCAACACTACATAGAATAAAAATAAATTCTTCCAAACTTATCCTTACCTTAATGCTCCACCATAAGATAATATTCAAATGTTAAGGACAATTATAATGCAATAACACATTAAATTTATTGCAAAAAGAACTTTTGTCCTTTCAAAAACCCCTAACAGGTCAATGTGGCATTCAAACTTCACCTAGTGCAATTAACCCTTATTACTCCTAATTAATTTAAAAATTAATTTCAGCAAACACCTTATAACTCCCAATGTTGGGCAACACACATTAACTTGCATAAAAAAGTATTTAATGTTGCCTTGGTGAGAATCGAATCCACAATGCCACCATAAAACAATGCCCTAGCCATGGCTTCAATTGTTGTGCAATATAGGTGCTTGCTTGGGAAGTGGGAAGCACCACGTGCTTCTTAACATCCCTTCTTCCACCTCAAAGATGTGCACCTCTACCTTGGCACCCAAGAAAAATGTGCACTTCATTTACCACTGTACAAAATGTCTTTCGCTGGGAATCAAAATCAAGACTACTAGTTTCCAAACATATTACCCGATGCCCTATTTCCACAAGGCCACACTACCTTCGTTGGCTTATAATTTCGGTGCTTCTCCCTTCGTCCCTTGCTGTTGGCGCTGTCACAAATTTGACCATATTATTCTTCTTCAAGGGCTTCAAATTAATTCTTAATGGCTTAGACTTAAGGTAAGGTTTTGCCTTTATATAGTAGCCTCCATCGATTTAAAAATGTCGATGCTCATGCTTAACTTTTGTCCATCGAAGCTTTAATTAATTAATTTATAAATTATTTAAATTCCTCTTGAATTTAAATTTTATAAATTAATTATTTTAAGACCTTTACTTTTATTAAGGTCAATCTTTAATGAACACTTTATAATTATAATATTTATTTATAAAATTTAAATTCACCTTGAATTTAAATATTTTATAAAATAAATATTAAACCTTTTAGTGTTCTTGTGAGCTTCCTCCTCCGGTGGTTTTAAATGAAAACCTTTTATTTTTCTCCGTCAGGGATTTAAAAAAAAAACTTTGCAACTTGTTATTCTGAGACTCTTTTTGGACCAATCAATTTCATTTTTCCTTGGGATATTTTGACATCAATGATAAGTTTGGCTTAAGGACTCAAAATGTCAAAAAACTCAAGGTTTGTAAAAATCAATCAATCAACTCTGCTCACAAGTTTACTCAAAGACTTCTCTCAATTATTCCTTGTAATATTCCACAAAAGCTCACATTAATCTGTCCTCAAGTCCTCTCTAGAACTTGTCCAATCTGATCAACAAGTCCTCACTAGAACTTGTCTCATTTTGCTCAATAAGTCCTCACTATAACTTATCCAATATTTGCTCTCAATCTATATTGTAAGCTTCCACAAAAGCTCACACAAATATGTCCACAAGTTTTCTCAAAGACTTACCTCAAATCTGCTCAACAAGTCCTCACTAGAACTTGTTCAATATCATAGAAACATAAAGATAATTGTTAGAGACTCAATATGCTTCACACTCATCACAATGCTTAATTACTTTTAATCACATTTTAAGAAACATATAGATAATTTTTAGAGACTCAATATGCTTCACATTCACCTCAATTCTCAATCACTTTCAATCACTCTTTTAGAAACATACAGATAATTATTAGAGACTCAATATGCTTCATATTCACAAACTCTTAATCACTTCCAATATCTCTTTTATCACAAAAACATACAGAGAATTGTTAGAGACTCAATATGTTTCACACTCATCAACACTCAACCTCTTTTTCAAATCAATTTAGAATATATAATAATTTATTTCATATAACTTGAACTATCACTTCACACATCCACTTGACTAGGCTCTACCAAATCTACTCAACCAATCAATTCAATAAAATAGTCCCTACTCACAAACCCTAGTCCAAGTATATGAACACTCACTCAAAATGTTTCCAATAATGCTTATCAACCAATCTCACATAACAATGATACTCATGTTCTTTCCAAACCCTAGTTCAAGTTATTCATTCAATAATTCACTTCAACAACAATGCTTATGAACCAAGGTGCATAGCATTCATTTCATAATGGCTCAACAACTTAATAAGGAAACCTAATCAATTCCTTTTAACTCTAAATTTATTTTCCAAAAAACCAACCAATCAACTCAACCAAGGAAGAATATGCCCATACCTTTTTCTTTGATGAAGAATTATATTCAAAACCTATTTCAATTATCACCATTTTATTTTACCAATTACAAAGGGTTAGATGACAAGAATTATCACCCTAACACTTTTTACAATTTACCTCAAACACAAAGATAAATTAAATCTCAAAAAAACCTTATTGCTCCATCTCAACAATAAATTTCAACATCATAAATTTCATCAAAATCCTCTTTAAAATATAACACAACTTCTACTTATAACTCCTTTCTCAATATTGCATTTAAATTGAATAATTCACTTTAAAACTAAATGCAATAAATTAATTTTACTTCCCTAAGGTAAAAACAACAATTACCCTAACAACATTTACCATTTACAAATTAGGTAAATAAAAACATTACTCATACCTTATCTCTCCAACAATATTAGCATAGGCAATTAATAAAAATCAAATTATAAAAACCTTGTTCCACTCTACAATTCATGGGATTTGATCCTACACCCTATGTTGCAGTAGCGTCTTGGCTGCGACTTCCACGATGTGTGAGCTAAATGCTCACCTTGCTCCACTAAAGTGCAATGTGCATTTTATCTTCTTCACCTTACTTAGAGCCCTTTGGCTCCTTCTCCAACACGTCTCCTGCTTCCATGTAGTGCTTTGAAGGTGCTTCCATTTTTGAATTCGCATGAGCCTTTTGCACCGAGTATTGTGGATATTAATAGAATTGCTCTTCCAATGATTTTGGCTAAGATATAAATACCTTTATGCCTTTGTTCCACACATGTCGATGGAGGTAATTTATTGGAGGTCAACGCTTATGAATTTGCATTTAAATATTTAATTTATAAATTATTTAAATTCTTTAGAATTTAAATATTTTAAATTAATATTTAAATATTTTGTCTTTAGGGATTAAAGCCTCCTTAGGTTTTACCACTTTGAATAGATAATATTTATTTATAGAATTTAAATTCAATTTGAATTTAAATATTTATAAATTAAATATTAAAACTTCCTTGGGCTTTCTAATTTGAGATTAAAATCCTCCTTGGGATTTTATGAAAAACCTTTATCTTGGCTCATCCATGGTTTTAATAAAAATCCTTCTACTTATGATTCACATAATATATTATGAAGCTCTTTTGCCATAAACCTTTTGCATTGCTCCTTTTGACCTTTTTGCATCAACGATAGCTTATTCCTTGACATAAATGACAACTTCATGCCTTGACATCAATGACAACTCCATGGACTCAAAATGTCCAACAATATCTCCCTTTGTCATTGATGGCAACCCAACTTATTTTTACCAAACTCTTGACCTTTTTCTTGTTTTGCTCTCCTTGGTACATTGCTCCCCCTGTATCAATGCTCTCTCATTAAACCAAATATCTCCACCTTACTCAAGTCTCTCCCCCTTTGACATCAATGGAAAAGGGTCACCTTTGGGTCTCAGGTCTAAGAATGAGTCTCTTAGCTTAGCCCCTACCCCAACTTCTATTGAGGTGGTTAATTTTGGGGTGGGAGTATTTCTACTCCCAGCAAGAACTAGTCTTTACCTTTATCCTCTTTCCTTCTCATATGATCCTTATGATTTATTTTACTGTTCCTGTTTCTATCCCTATCCATGTCCATATTCCTATTCCTATTCATATCTATATTCCTATTCTTATTCCTATTCCTATTCCTATCCATGTCCATATTCTTGTTCCTGTTCCTGATCCTGTTCATGCTTGATTTTGGAATTTCTGCTCTACACCATTTTTTTGTATGTCCATAATTATTGCACTTATAACACTTAATGTTATTATTCCTTGGAGGTGCAAATATCTTAGAATTTCTCCTGGTGAAGACATATCCTTTTTTGTCATGAATCCTGCAATTCATTGCCTTGTGACAAAAATTATTACATGACTAGCAATACCCATGGAGAAGTTATCTATTCCTAAAATTTCCATATTCCTGTCTTTCATGTGTCCTACACTATGAAGCCATGTGCTCAAATCTGTGGCATGAGAAACATCATCCATTGAAAATTCCTTGTCTTGAACTCATTGCTCTCTTAGTCTCTCTTAACCCATTCTAATTATTGTTCCATCTATTTCTTCGTTGTGCATTATTCCTTTCCTTGTTGAAATTTTTGTTGTCCAAATCATCCTCAAAAGTCTCACTTTCTCTTACACTGTCTTCTTCTGAAGTTTCCTCTTCTTCAGAACTTGAGGTTAATTCTTATTCTTGTTTCTTTTGAGTTTATTCAAATCCAAGACCTGTCTTATTTGTTGACCTTCTTTGTACCTTGATCATCTTATCCACAATATTTGAACTCTTTTCAAACTTGTGTAGATTATCCTTGGATTTTTCTAAATATTACTTTAGTAGAGCTACTTCTTGTTCTAACCTTTCACATTCTAAGACCTTTGCTTCTAAATTATCCTTGAAATTCTTTGTCTTAGGCATTGACTTATTTAGATCCTCTATAACATTTCCTCTCTCTTCATTACATTATTAAAACTAAAATTCAAGTTTAGAGTTTTACTTTCTTACCTTCTTTAATGTGTCAAGAGAATAAATAAGTTATGCTTTAAGATCAAATCCTTATTTTTATGATTCTTCCTCTATTTGTTTGAATTTGGAAATATCTTCATTCTTTTATGACTTGTATTCTATAGGATCACATTCTTCTTCTTCTAGTGCCATTAGAATATTTTCTTCTTGTCCTTCAACTGTATATTCATATTCATCATCAATAAAACTAAAACCATTCCTTATACAACTATCTTCAAGATGTCCAAAATTACCACATCTAAAACACTTGAAAATTATTGGTGACCTTTTCTTGACTTCTTTTTCTTCAATTAAAAATAGGACTTCATCTTTATCATTATTTGAAAAACTATTATCACTATCACTTGAGTACTTACTTGCCTTTTCTGCATAGTATCTCCTCTTTTGTCTTTGAAATAACTTCTTTCCTTGTCTGCTTTGTCCATCCTTGCCTTTCTTTTGGTACCTATATTTTTTTGATTCCCTGTTCCTGTGATCTTGTTTTTCTTTATCATTGTTATTTTTTTCTTCTTGACAACCAATTGCATAGTGACCATAATTTCCACAATTGAAACATCTAATTGATTTTGCATCTTTAACTCTTCTTGAATCTTTATTCCTTTTTTCATAATTTGCTTCTTCATCACTGGATGATTCATTGCTTGATTCTGACTTCTTAACCTTTGTATTCTTAATTTATTTGAAGGCTACTTCCTTCTGAATATTAGTTCCTCTTTTATTCTCAATTAAAATGCTGTAATAATACCAAGTAGCATATCTCTTGTCAAATAACCACCATATTTTGATTCTTCTATAGAATAAATATTTTCACTAAATATTTTTAGAAGAGATCTTAAGACCTTATCACAAACATCTGATTGTTCAACCTTAAGTCTAAGTCCTTGCATGGCATTAACAACCTCATCTATCCGAAGTAGATAAGTACTAATGTTTCCTCATCCTTAATTCTTAATTCTCCAATTTGTATTTTGAAATTTTGTATCTTTGCCTTTTTGACACTTTTATCTCCTTCATATATACTTTGCAACTTATCCCAAATTCCTTTTGCATCTTTATAGTGCATAACTTTTATGGAATATGTTTTGTGCAAACCTCTCAAAATTGCATTTATTGCTTTTGAATTGTAATGTTGTAGAAGCTTACCTTCCTTATATGTAGGTGGATCAACTGATGGTACGTATCCATTTTTAACTACTTCCCAAATTTCATTGCCATGTGCCATCAGTTAAATATTCATTCTCATACTCCAATATATAATCACTTTCATTAAATAATGGTTCTAAATTATCTAATTATACATTCTTAGAATCCATTGTGTCCTTGAAAGATTTTTTCTTCAAGCTGTTAAACTCTTCTAAAGGAACCCGCTCTGATACCAATTGAAGAACACAAGATTATACTAAGAGGGGGGTGAACAGTATAAGACCACTTTTTACTTTTCTTTCCCAATAAATATTATGCAATGTAAATATAACAATATCAAAAACAATAATCAAAGCAATGTACAAATAACACACAATAGAGACACCAATTTTAAGTGGTTCACCCAATGTGGGCTACTCCACGAAGAAATTCATTTACTAAAATTTTCTAAATCAATCTCTTGGAAATCCTTTCCCTATTACAATGTTTATGGAACTCTGTCTAAAGGAGACACCAATACCCTAATCAATTTAGTGGATCTCTATCCATAGGAAAAATCCTTTCCCCTTAGCTTTAATTGGTGATATTCTAAAATAACTGTTAGAGTTAAAGTGCACTATGCCTTCAGTTGGACACTTGTCAGTTTCATTGACAAGTGTCATGTTCATCATATAGGCTTATGCCTATATATTGTAACCTATTTTTATCAATAATTAATCCCTTTAGTTTTCCCTCCTAACATTTGGTATCAGAGCTCCAGGCGGTCTCCTGAGCTTGTGAGCTTGAGGGGGGATTTCCCTCATGGAAATCCTCCCTCCCCCCATTTTGTTTTTTAAAATTTTTATCGAGGGAGTATGCTCTCCATCATTTGATGGATCAAAAACCAGATGGTAAAATTTTCATTTGGCAAATCATTTCAATTTTTTTTTTAGTTTTTAAGATCTAACTTGAGCTGGACCGGTTTCTGAATCTCCGGAGGCATTTGGATGAAGTTGTGGGAAAGTTTTTACGTAAAGGCTTGGCTCCAACTGAAACTTTCAGGTTCTCATGCAGTACAGCGACGCCGAGACGACATCGACAGCGAGATCAGCCGGAGCATTCCATGATTTTTGGTGCTGCTGCTGCTATTTATCTCCCATACTTTATCTCGCTGTATGGCACTAAATCCAATGCACCCATGCCTGCCTGTTGATGGCGTTCACACCGATGACCATCGTCTTGCTTCAGCCAGGGGATTCGTATCCCAATATGGACTGCGGGTGATTCGACAGTCAAATTATTCAAAGATCGGTGCAGGTCTGATTGAACAGCGCATAGATGGACAAGTTTATATCCCATCGAGTTTAATGCCCTGACGAATTTATATCCCAGGGTAGGAGCATTTTACATCGAGGTGGATGGGGCTATGAATTCTCTGCTGATGAACAAAGATCTACCCCCTTGCCGATGGTGATGAGGTTGTCATAGATGCTGATCCAGTAGCTCTCGAACCACACTCAAGAACAAAGCCCTAATCCAAGTTTGTCCACCACGCTCAGGTCCCTGTGGAGGCGAATTCGTGTCAGGTCCTTGTGGAGGCAAATTCATGGAGGCAAAATCATCGTCGTCTTCAAACGTGAAATACTTGATACTATGGCCATGTTTTTACTACTCTTCTTCCTATTTCGATCTGAGGATTTCACATTTTCTTCATCCCCCTGTTGGATTTTAGTGCAGTCGGTGCCTCCTAGACCGCAGGTGTAGTCCAGGGCCTGTTGTAGTGTTGCATACGTGGTGCCTGCGCTCGGAGGCGTAGTGGATGGAACAGTCGTTGTCATGTCATTCCCCAAGAAAAATCTTGCTACCGCAGAGGCATCAATATCAGTACTGTGGCATAGAGCGCAATGCTATGATGCTGCAATAATTTTTTGAAACTAAATGCCTGCTCCCGCGCTATGTGATTTCAGATCCACCGTGAGAAGCGGAAGGCGACTGCTGGCAGTGCCAGTTATTACTGTTTGCATGTAGGAAGAGGTTGTTTGCCGAGAATGGAAGTAGCTACTGATGTTTTAAAGTGGCGGTTAATGTTTTAGTGCTCAGATCTCTGGACGCGTGTCTTGATTTCATTCATGATATGCAACAACTGAGAGGGATGGCCGCTTTGCTGCTGTTGCTGCCGTGATGTACCTGGTTGATCCTGCCAGTAGTCATATGCTTGCTGTGTCTCGTACGTTTGGCAACCGATTTGAATGTTTTTTTTCATATTGAGGCAGAGAGATAGCAACGTTTTCCTAGATGGTGGATGAATTCATAATTCATATAGGGCGCCTCCATTAACAAATGATCTTTGGTCTTAGACACAGCCAGTAGCATTAACTGGCAGTGAAGTTCATTGCAAGCTGTATGCATATTGGCACCATTGTTTTTTCGATAGGTGGTAGCGAGCGACGATACTGAGGGTTTTATTTTTATATCTCACTGTCAAACCGCATCGTGCTCTGCCAGGGAAAACCGCATGAGAAATCCATAATTGACTTGTGCCCATGTCTTTCCCGGTGGTTGTTGTACCTGTGGCCCGTGGACTCGAACAAATTGGCATTTCAGATCCTAGCAATCCGAAAGAGGAGTGAATGTACCGAAGAGTTGTGATCGCGGTTTTCTGTTTCATTGATGTTATTTTGATGCTAATTTTTTTGCCTGAGAGCGATGCCGCTATTGAGCGATGTTGTATTTTTTCTGCCTTAGATAGGCATGATGTTTTTTCCACATGATGAAGGCCCCTTTGATGGTGGAATATAGGGGTATTTATAGTCGTTGGAAACGTTTTTCCACGATGGACACAATGGTGGTGTCATATTGTAATTTTGAGGCTGTTTCACTTTAGTTTTTTTAGCCTCAAAGTTTTATACCTTGGAGTGCACTCTCGGTTGTACCCGACACTCCCAAGGTAATTTTGTAAGTGAACCTAGTATCTAGTATTCACGTCTTTCTACTTGGCGGATGCAGCGGATAGTTACCCATGCATTCTAGTAAGATGAGGTGAATACCATAAGGACACTTATACTAGGGACTACAGACAAAGACACCCTAGACTCTATCCGAGGTTTTTTTCGGATCTACTTCTGAAGACTACAGATGAAGACACTTCAGAAGATTCTCTTCTATTATTCTTTCTTCTTCTCCTCCATATTTGGCACTATGGCTCATTTTATTGTATTGAGTGCATTTTCGACAGATACCGACACTCTTATATGGCTCGTTTTTCCTTTCATTAGGTGCATTTTTGGTAGAGACCGACACCTTCTAGATTGAGTTCACCATGAGGAGGGATTTCATACTCATGGTGAATCTAGTCAGTGACCTACGAGAGGCAACATCCTCTGAGGATGACCTGCAGAGGCAACAGACCCAGAAGTGGCTAACCCTGAGGCACCCATGATGACCCTGAGGCACTTAGACGGCTGACCCAGTGGCAACAGACCCAGAAGTGGCTAACCCTGAGGCACCCATGATGACCCTGAGGCACTTAGACGGCTGACCCAGTGGCAACAGACCCGTGGAAGTGGCTGACCCTGAGGCAACAGACCGAGATGTATACACAGTGGATCTAGCATTATTCATAGTTGGAGAGCCAAGAGCACAAAGCACGAGCCTAAGACCAAATCAGCAATAAGGAGGATGATAGGTTGTTTTCGAGAAGTCAACATTAAGGGGGAATGTTACCTAATGTTGACTTGCTTTGTTTTTTCTTTAGTTAGGATAGTGCACTTTAAGGGGGAATGTTAGAGTTAAAGTGCACTATGCCTTCAGTTTGACACTTGTCAGTTTCATTGACAAGTGTCATGTTCATCATATAGGCTTATGCCTATATATTGTAACCTATTTTTATCAATAATTAATCTCCTTTAGTTTTCACTCCTATCAATAACTATTGCCCCCACTACTTTGGCTAATGGATCTCTATCCACTAAAGACACCTGTCCTTACTACCCTGGCTAATGGATATCTATTCACCAGAGAATGCCATCCTCTATACTCTATCATCTTCAAAGCTCTATCTCAAATTTGCACTAAACATAGTCCTTTGGTCTAGCACAAATCTACTCTATCTTTGTCTCTGGTCTGACACAAACCTATCCTTAAATATGCACCAAAATTTGTCCTTGAATTTATACTAAACGCAGTCCTTCGGTCTAGCAAAATTTTGTCCTCAATATCTGTCCTCTAATCTACACTAAACTCAGTCCTTCGGTCTAGCACAAATCTATCCTCAATATCTGTCCTCGATCCTTCACATAAAGCTTGATCCAATCACAAATTAAAACTATTAGATCTGCCCCAAATCTTAACTCAATGTTTGAACAAATCAATCAATAAAATCTACTCACAAGTCTACTCAAAGACTTGTCTCAATTATTCCTTGTAAGCTTCCATAAAAAATCACAATAATCTATCCATAAGTCCTCTCTAGAACTTGTCCAATCTGCTCAAGTCCTCACTAGAACTTGTCTCAATCTACTCAATAAGTCCTCACTAGAACTTGTCCAATATTTGCTCTCAATATATATTGTAAGCTTCAACAAAAACTCACACAAATCTATCCATAATTCTTCTCAAAGACTTACCTCAAATATTCTCAACAAGTCCTCACTAGAACTTGTCTAATCTCATAGAAACGTAAAGAGAATTGTTAGAGGCTCAATATGCTTCACACTCATCACAATGCTCAATTACTTTCAATCACCTTTTTAGAAAGTTATTGAGAATTGTTAGAGACTCAATATGCTTCACATTCACCTCAATGCTCAATCACTTTCAATTACTCTTTTATAAACATACAGAGAATTGTTAGAGACCCAATATGCTTCACATTCACAAACTTTTAATCACTTTCAATATCTCTTTTATCACATAAACATATATAGAATTGTTAGAGACTCAATATGTTTCACACTCATCAACACTCAACCTATTTCTCAAATAAATTTAGAATATAGAATAATTTGTTTTATAGAACTTGAAATATCACTTCACACATCCACTTTACTAGGCTCTATCAAATCTACTCAACAAATCAATTCAATGAAATAGTCCCTACTCACAAACCCTAGTCAAAGTATATGAACACTCACTCAAAATGTTTTCAATAATTCTTATCAACCAATATCACATAACAATGATACTCATGTTCTTTCCAAACCCTAGTTCAAGTTCTTCACTCAATAATTCACTTCAACAACGATGCTTATGAACCAAGGTGCATATCATTCATTTCATAATGGCTCAACAACTTAATAAGAAAACCTAATCAATTCCTTTTAACTCCAAATTTGTTTTCCAAAAAACCAACCAATCAACTCAACCAAGGAAGAATATGCCCATACCTTTTTATTTGATGAAGAATGATTATCAAAACCTTTCCCAATTATTACCACTTTATTTTTCCAAGTACAAAGGGTTAGATGACAAGAATTATCACCCTAACACTTTTCACAACTTACCTCAAACACAAAGATAAATTAAATTCCAAATACACCTTATTGATCCATCTCAACAATAAATTTCAACATCATAAATTTCATAAAAATACTCTTTAAAATATAACACAACTTCTACTTATAACTCCTTTCTCAATATTGCATTTAAATTGAATAATTCACTTTAACACTAAATGCAATAAATTAATTTTACTTCCCCAAGATAAAAACAACAATTACCCTAACAACATTTACCATTTACCACTTATGTAAATAAAAACATTACTCCCACCTTATCTCTCCAACAACCTTAGCATATGCAAGTAATAAAAAATCAAAGTATAAAAACCTTGTTCCACTCCACAATTCGTGGGATTCGATCTTGCACCTTATGCTACAGTAGCGCCTTGGTCGTGGCTTCCATATGTGAGCTAAGCACTCACCTTGCTCCACTAAAGCACAATGTGCACTTTATCTTCTTCATGTTCCTTAGAGCCCTTTGGATCCTTCTCCAACACATCTTCTGCTTCCATGTAGCACTTCGAAGGTGCTTCCCTTTTTGAATTTGCACGAGCCTTTTGCATTGAGTATTGCGGGTATTAATCGAATTGCTCTTCCAATTTTTTTGGCTAAGGTATAAATACATTTATGCCTTTTGTCCATGCATGTTGATGGAGGTAATTTATTAGAGGTCGACGCTAATGACTTTGCCTTTAAATATTTAATTTATAAATTATTTAAATTCTTTAGAATTTAAATATTATAAATTAATATTTAAATCTTTTGAATTTAGGGATTAAAGCCTCCTTAGGTTTTACCACTTCGAATAAATAATATTTATTTTTAAAATTTAAATTCAATTTGAATTTAAATATTTATAAATTAAATATGAAAACTTCCTTGGACTTTCTAATTTGAGATTAAAATCTTCCTTGGATTTTTATGACAACCTTTTATTTTTGCTCATCCATGGTTTTAATAAAAACCCTTTTACTTATGCTTCACATAATATATTATGAAGCTCTTTTGCCATCAACCTTTTGCATTACTCTTGTTGACCTTTTGGCATCAACGGTAGCTTATTCCTTGACATCAATGACAACTTCATGCCTTGACATCAATGACAACTCCATGGACTCAAAATGTCCAACATTTTATCCTTCACCTTTGGCAAGCTCTCAATGCTCTTTTATTCTACTACTTGAAATTTGTTTGCAATTATTTTTGAATCTTCAATGGCTTCATAAGTCTTCTTGTAATTTTTAAGGAGCTTCTATGGATTCCTTAATGCATTTTGAAATGGAAATTCTTTAGGGGAAACTAATGACCCATTTTTATTTCTTTCTAAAATTTACCTTGTTTTTACATGCATGCTTGTGACCTTATTGGTCTTAGAAGGCATTGAGACCATTTTTAGTTCTTGAGGGATTTTTTCCACTCTGTCTTTGATAGGCATTTTTACCTTGAGACCCTTCAAGTTACCATGGAATTTTGCTTCATAGAGATGATTACCTCTCTTTTGAGTTTTTCTTAAAAAATATTTTATAGGGTAATTTACTCTTGAAATTTATTTTCTCAAATAGAGTGCTCTTTTGTCTTCTCTGTGTCAAAGCTATAGGAGGATTAGAAAGACAATTCTTCTTTCTTCTACCTGTTATAATACCACATGTTTAACTCAATTCTTCGATGCTTGCATTATGGAAGTGATAGGTATTTAAATACATAGAATACCTATTTTAGGTAAAACAAACTCCTAATCATACCTACAACTACCTATGACCTATACTACATACATAGACCTTGTGAGAGGTGGTTATATCACTTTCCTTCTCACATGGGCTATGATGTAATAATTTCTAACAATTAATAAGTTGTTATGGTCTTGAGTTTACTTTAATACAATAAACAAAATTAAGTAGTGAGGAATATAAGGATACTTTTAAAAATATTTGAAAGATGGGGGATTGTTTCATACTTTCTTCTATAGGATATTTTAGTGCTATTGGGACAATATGAACAAACATAAATGCGATGGATAATTATTAGAGGCAAAAATTAATTGGGTTGCTCAACTATTTTGCAAGAAAGAGGAAAATATCAAAGTTGGGCTTATAAATGTAAATGCTCCAACTATAGTCACTTCTCATGAAAGATGTTGGAAGGACGTTAGCATATTTTTGTCAAAAATAATAATGATTATAATTATGATTAATTTCTCTCTCTAACCATATCGCTTCTAGCTTTGAGGCCTCATTGAGCAGATCTTTGAATTTACCTATTGTGAAAAACCTCTCCTAACCTACCCCTAATATAAGGACCCTGTCCTCTTGGACCCCCCATAAAGGTTGGTTTAAATTAAAATTTTATGGGGCTTCCAAGGGTAACCCTAGTAAAGTAAGTACTGGTGGTGTTCTAAGATGCCATAGATGAATTGTCATCCTTGCTTTTGCAGAACCCTTGTGAAGAGGCTTGCTTCTTTCAAAATATTATCCTATAAGGCTCATGGTTGAGGGAGATTCTCTTAATACCATAAACTACTTGAAGACCAAAATAATGCTTGGAGGATTAGGGATTATATAGGGAAAGACAGAATTAGCCAAAGCCATCAAGAGATTATCTTCCAACATGCGTTCAGGAAAAGCAACAAGGTTTCTAACAAAATTGCTAATTTTGGTGTCAACACCACAAGTCTAAAGGTGTGGACAAGTGACTTGCCATAGGAAATTATTGACACTGTGGAACAAGACATATTAATTTTTAACTAGCAATACCACTAGATATTTTTTTTTTTGTTTTATTTCTCTTTAGGTTGGTCCTCATCGGCATTCGTGTCCTCTTGATTCTAGGGATATTTATAATATACAATATTTTATTAAACCTTAGCATTTTTAGTGCTTTGATCCAAGGGCATTTCACCTCATGCTTCAATTGCCTAAGACCTTATGCCTTTCTCTGTGTTTGCATTCATTTATTCTCTTTTAAAGATGTCAATTGTATTTCTTACGATTGCCCTCACTCGTGTCATCTATCCACCAATTGCCTACACCCTCTCCATTGAATTATTACCTGACACCTTTGTATTCATGCCCTTGCCTTCTCGATGTCCATTGTGCTTCATTCTCCTTTCCCTCCACTTAATATTCCCTTCCCTTGGCCTAATCAGATGGTTACAACCATTGTTTTTGCTTGTTTTCTCACTATTTTTTCAAGCCAATTCAGGATACTTCTTATTATTATCTACAATCCTTCCTGGCTTCTTTGGCTCTTCATCCAAGGTAGTACCTTCCTTATGCCTATGAATAGCCTCTACGGGTTCCACAATTATGCTACTCTAGACCCCCTTATTCATAGTGTATATCTATTTGAACCTATCTCATCTCCCACTCTGCCTTAAACCTACTGTTCTTCAACAAAAGTTTTTTGAGGATGGAGGCAAGGATACTATCACGGATGTTTCTAAGGACATTGATTAGGATCATATTTCTTTGGTTAATTATGAGGATGATGGCAAGGATGAGCTTAAAGATACAGATATTTAAGCCAAAGAGCATGCCTAATTGCCTCCTTGGTGCTTGTTTTTATCTGGTTTAGGGCTTCCTTTCCTTTGCCTATCCTTACTATTTTTTTTTTTTTGATAATTATGTGTTTGTATTTATAGCGAGTTTTAACAAGGATCCCAAAACCTGATTACATAAGCAATGGGCCTAGGGCATCAATCCCTTGAAACCGAACACCAAAACAGAAATCCCGCCCAGTGGTAACAGTAAGCATGAAATAATTCCTCTCAAGGGAAATAAACAAATAAGAAAAAAAGTAGTTTTGGAGATCCCGCTCAGCGGGGAGTAGCCAAAAACCACCATCGAGAAGATCCCGCCCAGCAGGAAGCAAAGAAAAACCGTTACAATAAAATCCTGCCTCGCGGGAAGCAGTCAAAACCACCACAAACAGTCCCGCCTAGAGGGAAGCAACAGGGAAAACCCGCCATCCGGGAAACCAGAAAAAAAGAAAGGATCCCGCCTCACGGGAAAACCGGCGGATTTGGTGGATCCCGCCCTATGGAGAAACCATCCCGCCCATCAGGAAAACATTCAGTTCAGCGAGAGCCATCCTGTAGGAAGCCGACAGCCAGCACAGAGAGGATCCAGTCCATCAGGAAGTGACTAGAGAGTTGCACCACAAGGAACCCACCCCGGGAAAACAGAAGAGGATCCTAGCAGCAGGGACCAAGAATCCCGTCCAAGCACAGAGCCTGTCGAGGATTCACAAGAAAAAGGGGGAAACTGTCCAAACCCTAAACCGTCACCTCCACCGCACTGAGAAACGCAGGGGACCAGATCCACGCGAATCACCTCCAAAAAACCCTGGGGTAAGCCTGAGGGAAAAAGGGAAGGGATCCCCAACCAAACAGGGATCCCTGGGAAGCACCAGTCCGAAAAAACAACCAAGGAAACCCTAGCCGGCCGGGAGGGGCGTAGATAGTGGAGAAGGATCTCCCCCTAGGAGATCATCTGCAAACAACCACTCCCCGGGAGGGATGACCTGGGTTGAGCCAGGGACTGGGCAGAAACCAGGAGCCATGGGAGGGGGAGCAGGGGAGGGAACAGAGCCCTCCCCTCTCCCTATCCTTACTATTTTTTAGGGTGTCTTGATATTACTATTTTTGGGCTACATCCCCCTCTTATTTATTTATTTTTTTTGCTATGTTTGTTTGCTCTGTTCTAGTGCTACTGATGCATTCAGGTTTTGGGACCCTGTTAAAACCCACTTGAATAAAATTTTAAACTTATAAAAAATTAAAATAATAATAATTGTGATTCATGGATTCTTGGGAGTGACTTCAATATAGTTCTATATCCTTTGACAAATAAAGGTGGTACTCCTATATGATCTAAATAAATATAATATTGGCAATTCAAATGGTATTTAATATGTTATTCCTTAAATTTTATAAGATACATGGATAATAGATGCATTGGATAAATTCATATGGAAGAAAGATTCGATAGATTTTTATCATCCAACACTTTATTAAAAACAATGTATACAATCTCTTTAGAAATTTTATTGTGAGTGGGATCATATCACAAACCCATTTTGACTTGTAATCTACTTAATAATAGTCATCTAAAGCCATTTCACTTCTAATATATGTAGCTCTAAGACCCTAATTTCTTCCAGATGGTTATGTTATGGTGGAATGAAGCAAATTTTGAAGGATAATATATGTACACATTTTTTTAAAATATGAAATATTTAAAAGGGATAAATGAATATTTGGAATGTCAAAGTCTTATGGTAACATTTTTAAAGAAAAGAAGAAAATGAAATCTAAGTTTAAAATTTTATAAGAGATAATAGAAATCAATGGGATAAACCAAGATTCTTATATGCAATAAAAACAACTACTATCATAATGTATTGAAAAAGAAGGAGTTATATTATTTCTAGAAATCTAAGCAAGGATCAAGGAAGTAGGTAAAAATACCAAAAATTTTCATGCTACAACATTTTTTTTTCTCATTGCATCAAAAATATTCTAACTCTAAATGTAAGATGTATTGAGGAAGAAGATCTTAAGAAGGAAGCAATTAATTATTTTTAAAATATTTTGTTAGATGATGGGCAAGATAAGGAGGTACAAGGTAAGTTTTTGTAAAATATTCCATCAATTATCACATAGGGATGAAATCAAAGCTTTATGAATAATATATTTATGGAGGAGCTATGTGAAGAAATTTTATCTTTTGATTCTAAAAATGCACCTAGTCCTGATGGATTTCCTGTAATTTTATTTAAAATTTTTAGGATTTATTGAAGAGTGATATGTTGATTGTGATTAAAGAGATCTAGAAAATGAAGGCTACAATAAGTGAGATCAATGGAAACTTTATTACATTGGTTCCAAAGAAATGTGAGACAAAATATTTTGATAATATTGATCCAATAAGCCTTTTAATATGAATTATAATATAATTTAAAAAATTATAGCAAACAAGTTGAAAAATTCTTGATTGTGTTATCTTAGAGGAACAAGGTTGTTTTGCTCATGGTAAACAAAGTATTCATGGTGTATCATTTCATAAGAGGCCATGCATTCTCTTCATTCCATGAAATTAATTTGAACAAAGCATATGCTAGAATCTACTAGATACTCTCAAAAACATTGGTTAGGATCAAGGTTGGTGTGGAAGGATTATATGTTATTATAACCCTCTGAAATATTCTATGTATACCAATGATTCCCTTACTCGATAATTTAATTCATCCTTTGGACTACATAAAGGTCATCCACTATCTTCTTACCTATTTATTAATATTATTGAGGCATTAGGGAAAGCTTTATAAAAGGCAAAAGAGGAAAAGTCAAAGGTATTTAGGTTGCGATAAATTGTCCCTTTGAATATCATCTCCAATTTGTTAATGAAACTTTTCTTTTGGGTCATGCCTTAACTAGTTAAGCAATGGATTCTAAATCAATATTATCATGTTATGATAAGGCTATTGAACAATTTGTTAAGAGCTTTAGGACTCATATTTGATAGAACAAATATTTGTTTGAAAATTATAAATATGGGTTCTTAACCATGGCAGGAACATTAAAAAATAAAAAATACTATATTGTAATCCATCCCTATTTATATGATGTCATTTTCAATATTTCTATTAGGTATAGCATTAAAATTTTATAAAATTCAAAGTCTTTCTTTGGAAAATATGTGAGAAAAAATTTAGGTTTTCTCTTTGTAAGTGGGATAGGGTTTACAAAGAAAAGAACATTGGAAGGATAAGCTTGCAGAATTATAGATTTATGAGTTTGATCGTGTTGAAATTTTTGCACTTTGCCACATTGAAATTTTGGTTTTATTTTAATGGAACATTTTGATTGTAATATGGTGATATACATTATTTCTAATATAATATTTTAGGTCGAATTTATATGTTGCAGTTATTTTACATTTCTACTTTTATTTGTATGTATACTCTTTTAGCTTGGAGGTGATGAATTTTAAGGGGAGAAGTTGAAAACTACACTAGAAATTCAAGTTTGTTCCATTCAAAAGCTCACTGTAAATTGAAGACGTTCGCTCTGGGAAAGATCCTGCACACTAAAAAAAAGAGAAAACATTACAAAATACTGAAGGGAATGAAACCACCCGATGATGAGAGATGAATTTTTTTTTTACCCCAAATATGGGGTAAAAGCTACGTTCGTCCCACTTTGGGGTGAACGTATTTAAAAAAGTTACAAATGATGCGCGACCATTGTATAAAGAAAATAATTTCAGCTCAAGATCGTGTTCTCCCTAAGAGTGGGATGAAAGCTCCATTCATCCCACTTTGGGGTGAATGTAATGTGAAGCATGATGGAAGAAGGAAATTCAATGATGCATGCATGATTGCATAGTCAATGTCGCATTCACCCAAGTTGAGGGGAGAACACCCCATTCACCCCTCCCATGGGCGAACGTCCTCCCACAAGAAAAATAATACGAACACACTGGAAAATGAATGTTGGGTGAATATATCAAAATATTTGAGGCAATGTTTAATAGTCAACATTGCATTCACCCCAAAGGGAGGGTGATTGTCTTTGGTGCCCCTTTTGGGGGTAAGCAATGTGGCTGTTAAGTATTTTTGCCAAGGACAAAAAGAATTATTGTCGCCATGGTCAAAGAAGGAAGATAGTCAATGAAAAGCGTATTCGCTACTAATATCCATATTTTCAAAGGCACCCATATCATATCACAAATAACATTAAATAATGGAGGCAAGGAGTAACTCAAACCATGAATATCAAGAAAAGAAGAAAGCCATATTAAAAATACAGGAGGATTTTCATGATTTCCAAAGTAGGAGTGAATTTTCAAGGTAGCGAACGTCTCTTAATTTTCTATGCACAAAATCCAAAAGTGCAAATTTCGTGAAGAAGTTTCCTTGTAAAACGAATCACTGTTTCAAGATAATGAGCTTTGAATATTTCCAAGGAGGAGTTTCCTCACTATGGTTCCTGATCTATGATCATTTTGTCTCCATGTGCATTTAATGAAAGAGGAAAAATCCTCTATAAATACTACTAAATTCTCATTGTAAAAGAGAGGTTAGACACTTTGCAAGAAAATTTCTCAAGTTCTTTGCATCAATAGAAGATACCAGGCTTCTGAGTTTGCAAGTAATCTTGTGTGTGGTTTCCTTTTGTTTATACATTTCTATTGTACACTCATATTCATTATCTGTTGTTTAATTTAAATTATGTATCTAAATTTAAATATTGCTGGTGAGGGAGTGAGTGTTGGAGTGTTGTATTGAAGGTTGTCTTTGCAAGATTATAAGTAAATTCTGCTACTTCTATTTTATCATATGTTGTTTTATGCTTGAGTGAATTTTCTACTATTAGTCTACCCAAATCCTATGCTTTCAACCTATGGCCATATTTTCCATATCTTTCATATTTTCTAATTTCTTTCCTACAACTCTAGTCTACAACTAGTGTAGGATTTAGTTTGGGAGCCAAACCTCTTTGGATATTGGCATGAAGGATATTTCTTTCCTCTGATCATTCAATGTTGGCCATATCTACGATGTACAAATATAGTTTTGTTGAGTAGGTAGATAATTGACCAATAGTTTTTTGCACACTCAGTGGGACACCAAAAGTTCCACTTTCATAGTCTTAAGGTTTGATGTTCACCTTCGTGTTGTATAGTTAGAACATATGGAAACTCAATTATACCTAGAAATATTTGAAAGTGAGAGCGGTGGAAACTATGTCTCATGAATACAATATCGAAGGCCAAAAATCTTGAAAATCCCATTGATTTCTATGAACTTGATATCCAAAGGTTAGGAGAGCATCCTTAATTAGCCACTTTACATTGTACATCATCATTACCTCATACATCCCATATATCATTCACCACATCCTCATGACTAGCTGGTGTATTTTTTTCTTCCATAAGTCTAGTTAGCACTACCATTAGCATTCCTCAAGCCACACCTCACACACCAGTCCACATGGCTCAGAACCAGCCACCACAACAACAACATCCACCAATGCAGTTCCCAACATGGAATAACTTAGGGACCTTGAAATTACAAGAACAAAACCTAGTGCCTCAAGTAGCTTTGAAGGCTTTTCCAACTTATTATGACACTAGGAAAACCACCTATGAACATATCCAGGATGTGGCCTCTTTGGCTACCATCCGTGACATAATCGATGAAGATATAATGGTACAATTTCTAGTTTTTTTACTAAGAGGAAAGTTGTTATATTGGTACCAGTATTTATCACCTGCTACCATTGCTATGTGCGGCTAGTTGGCAAAGTTGTTGATCAATAACTTCCATGAAAAAACCAAACCATACTCATTGTTGCATCAATTTAAAATGATCTAAAGACATCCGTAGGAGGAGATAGTTGATTTCAACATCATGTTTTCCTAAAGCTGGCAAAGAGTTCCCAATGGTTTATGGCCCATGCATGAACAAGCTGCATTCTATTACCTCAGGGTATTCAACAATGATATTAGCATGGCTATTCAACAAACCAATGTGAACACCTTTCTTTATCTGTACACTCAAGCCTAGAAAGATGAATCTAACTTGATCACCATAGGTAAGATTCTCCCAAAAATGACAACGCCTATTCTTACTGACCTACCACAACATTTGTATTCAAGCACGTTTTTACAGCCCTAGTTAGTAGACATGCAAGAAGTCATTGTGGTCAATCTACCTCCTTAATTTAGAATGTTTCTATCAAGAGAATGGACTAAGTTGTTGTCTAGAGATGTATACCTAGTTATGGACTATACGCATATGAAGGGGCTTATGGAAGGAAATATCATCAAGATTGACAATGATCCTCCATGCAAATACCTTTTGTATAAGTTTGATTATGATGGAGTGGTAAAGGAATGAATTGCCTACGTTTATAGATGAATAATCTATTGAATATTATTCTATTTCAAATATCAACATGATCATAGGTATGCTTTACAAAGGTGATAACCTAGAATTAATATTTGAGGAAATTGAGCTCAATAATTACATGATGATTATAAAATGTAATTTTTGAGATTAGTTTACTCAAAGCTCAATTCTATGTTACCATCTTTGTAAAGCATACCTATGATCATGTTGATATTTGAAATATAATAACATTCAATAGATTATTCATCTATAAACTTAGGCAATTCATTTCTTTACCACTCCATCATCAGAAAAATTATACAAAAGGTATTTGCATGGAGGATCATTGTAAATATTGATGGTATTTCATTCATTAGGCACCTTCATATGCGTATAGTCCATAACTAGGTATACATATCTAGAAAACCTCTTAGTCCATTCTCTTGATAGAAATATTCTAAATTAAGGAGGTAGATTGACCACAATGACTTCTTGCATGTCTACTAACTAGGGATGCTTCACTATCATAATAATAATATTATTTAATATTTTTATGAAATTTATCCTCATACCATATAGATGAAAGTTCATATCCTTATACATAGCCTCACATATCACTATTATTATTGCTTTCAAATCTACTATGTAATTTATTAGTAGGAAATTATCAATTTTTTAGAGTTACATAAAGTTATGATAGTTTTAGCATATTTGGCTTAGGGGCATTTGGGATATCAACCACATTGATCTACACTTGTACTATATTGTATTATGGTGGATGTGGTATCCCACTCTCATCCTTAGAATAACTCCTTTCCTACTCTTTGAGAGCTTCATGTAGTAGATTCCTTTGACTAGACAAGGCTAGGGCTTACAACATACTAAATTTTGCTTGTGTCTTCATCTCTTTAATGATGTTGAAGCTTAACTTAGTGATGCTACTTTCACCTCATAACACAAAATTTCTATATTGCCTTATGACAATAGTGTGTACTTGACTTGTTAAGGATGTGTATCCTAGCTTATTTTTAGTTTTTTTTTGTAAATTTTCAATTTTATTATTTCTTGGATTATACTTATGTTTATTATCCACCACAACCTCTTCTTAGACTTATTTTGTTTAATCATATTATTTTTATTTTTCTATGGTGACAATAGATGATGTAGTTTCTAGTGTATTTTTACACTTTCCTTTTACTCATTCTATTATTTATATTCTATTGGGCCTTTCTCCTTCACATGCAATGGTGGTCATCCTATTCTCAATACCATGATAATTAAGTTAGATTCAACTTTATTTTTGGATGGTTCCTCTTTTGTAGTTGTCTTTATTTTACTCTTGGTCCTATCTCCTTATTGATTAACATATATAATGATATCAACAAATAGAATATCCTCATTATGTTTAGAAATGCTAGGATTTATTATTGAATGAGGATGGGAGATCGGTAAAATTATTAATTCATTATAGGTGGTGGATTTCCTATTGGCACAATTTATCCTAAGGCTAAAACCTATTGATCATAACATTGTTTGTTATACTACTCAAATTGAGCATGAATAATAACCATAGCATATTCCATAGGGTATGTCGAATATTATACATTAATTACTATAAATTATTATCTTTTAAATTTATATTAACCATGTTAGTCCAAACCTAATTGTTTAAATGACTAGTATTTTTTTGAGGGACCTAAAATTTTATGAGGTATTCAATCTTCCTTTATTTCCAATTTTGATATTGCCAACAACTCTTTAGATACCTCTAATTTTATCTTTTATCCATGTTGGTGTTATTTACCACCATCTTCATTATGTCCATCATTTTAATCATTCAATATTTTTAATACATCATCTTGATTTTAGAAAACAAGTGGAAGCATTACTACTTTGCAATGGAGCTAATAAACTAGGCAATTAGGGATAGAAAGATGTGGAGGAATCTACATTGTGCCCTAGGAGAGTTATAATCTAGGTATTATTGTTCTATTGATAGATAGGTTCATTGGATAGGGTTTGAACACTTAGAACTTGTAAATGGTAATAGAAGGTCTAAAAATTTGAGGATTTTGGGTTACATGGGTGTAGACACCTAAAAAATATCATGTCAAGGCGACTACTCATATGGGACATGCTAGAAGACCATATGGAAGAACTTTGGACAAATACAAGGTATAGCAGTGGTTTTTACCACTCAATTGGGCATCTTTGCCTAGCCAGTACTATCTGCTGCTGACACTAACAGTTAGCAAAGTTGCCTGTGGATGTCACCTGCGGTCAAGCCTCTAAATCAGTTGGCATTCATCCAACCCAAAATCGATTGAAATGGCCAATTGGTTGCATATTGGAGTGGTTTGAGTGAGGAAGGTTATGGATTCTTCCACCCAACAAGCTCAACCACCCAATCTTGATCTTGGCTTCATGAGGAAGCCACCCCTAGCTCTTGGCACATGCTATATAATCCCCCTACACATTGGGAATAAGTTTGGAGAAACTTATATCAATTGAGCAATGAAGCCCTGTCAAATTGCATAGCCATTTACATGCATTGAGAGGGATACTTTTGCTATCCAATTGGAGATAAAATTGCAATGGAGGTCCTAGGAGCCTAGGAGAGCCAAGAAACATCAATTCATGCAACCCATGTACCATCAGATCAATTCAACTACCATACCTATCAGAGGACATAGAGGTGACCCTTGGACATCAATTTGACAAGGTGGATCGGAGAGAAAGCCCTAATTTGGAGGGCAAACCTACTCAAAGCTCTACCATGATTGTCAACCATGATGAACAGTGCCAACCGCTTGTTAGACCCACGATGAGCAAATTAGGGCAGATTCCCTTGTTTTCCCTTTTATAGGTTATTTAGCTAGGTTATATTATATATATTATCAGTTTAATTGGCATTTTAGAGACTCTAAATGTTAGATTTAGAGCATTTAATCAATATTGTTCATTGTATCAATTAAAAGATTAATGGATCTTTTTCATGCCTCCATGCTTTCAATTCTACAATTAAGCCATTAGATAGTTAGATGTGCTTTAGATTACATGTTTTATGACAATATTTACATAATTCACATAGTTTTAGCATCTTTCTTGCATTGTCTTGATTATTGCTAATCATGCCATATTTTTGTGCAAATACCCTTTAAAAGCCTCATCAAGAGAGGCCTCCTTTATTATTGATGCTTCTTGTTGTTTATTGCATGCATGACTAACAGGGTTTTGAGATGCAAAGCAAAAAATACCTCTAAGCATGGAGAAGAAGGTCATTGACACCTTGGAGCATTTCATGTCATTCTAAAAGACCTATAGATTACACCTACCATTGTGAGGGATTTTATTATGATTGTAATATTGTATCACATTGGGTATCCCTAAGAGGGACAAATTTCTAGCCACGAATTGATTCTATTATTAATAAAAGACACATATCTTTTATTTATTGCAATTTGGTCAATTCTTGTATGCTTATTTATGCGATTCAATTGTTGCAAGATACAAGCCTTTTATGATCGTATAGAAGGCGATCACAGTGGAACTCTAAAATTTATGCCATGATTTACTGACTGTATTTTTGTTTCTTATGGTAGGTGCTCATCATGGTTGATAGCCGTTGTCAAAAAGTTGGCCTGTGATTGAAATTCGTGGTCTATAATGGCAATCATACATCAAACCCATGGTTAGAAGAAGACATAGTAGAAAGTATGGAGCTAAAGCTATATCAAATGAGGAGCTGAGGTAGGTTCTACTATTAACCTCTATTTCTATTTTTACTGTCTATGTTTTCTAGAGTGCATAAAAATAAATCTAATTAGGACACCTTAAGAAAAAAGAGAAAATGGATTAGGTCCTAGGATTTTATTGTTTTTATGCTTTAGCTAGCTGCTGCTAGGAATAGTGGACCTCTGAGTGCAGTCCGCCATAGAATCCAGTGTGCTAGAATAATTGGTGTGGTATTTTTTCATGCTTGAGGTCCAATCAGAGGCCATATCATCGTAACTTGCATTGTCATAAGATCATGTAGGATGTTGTGTGCATACTTTCTAAATTTTTGAAATGTTATTTTTATGCATATCACATAGGAAATGATCATGGTAATGTTGTATGATGCATATTTCCTTTATGCAAGATAAAAAGAACCACACACACCACATTCCAAAGTAAACACTAGTGAGTTGGAAGTCACATACTGTAAGCAAAATAAGACAACACCAAGCAGATAATATAAAGACACAAGTGATTGTAGTAGAATAATTTTTGTATTAAATTTGTATTAAAATACATAGGAGCCTTGGCCTCCTTTTCTTTTACAATGATTTGCCCCAAAATATGTGGGGTCAGATTACAATGCTTGCTTGCTTCATGATATCACAAACAAGGCCAAAGAAGTGAGGTTTCTTTGGCACATCAATGAAAGGGGGTGTCTTTGGTCTTCTTTCGCTCCAATCCAATTGGTGAGTGGGCTTTGGTATCCAATGTAGGGACCACTCCTAGCTTCAATAGCTCTTCAAATACCTGTATCCTACACACATGGAAGTCAAACAAGGGTTAGTAGCACCTGTATAAATGATTAGAAATCAATGCAAATAAAAACCCTTGAAAGAAATGCTTGCAGGAGACATAAAAATAGTAATTAAACATGCCTTGCTAACAAATGAATAAATTACTGATCTATACTACTCAAAATGGCTTTAAAATTTGTGGAGATGTTCTAGGGGATGTCAGGAACCTACCCTCAAAATTTCAACTCGATCCGAGTTTGGATGAGGGAGATATGGCCAAAACAAGTTTGGCAGTTTTTGCAGAACCGTGGGTCCGCGGTTGTGACTATGTAACCGCGGGTTTGCGGTTTAGAAACCATGGGATTGTGGTTGTGATTGTGTAATGTGGGTATGCAGTTTAGAAAATGCATGCCTATGATTAGGACTATGTAACCATAGATGCACGGTTGTGCAGAGATGGAAAAAACCCTCAAAAACTCAGATCTAAGACCTCGATGTCTTGAACTCAGCGATCGTTGGTGATTCCCTGCAATGATTTTGATAGCGTAACGACGTATTTTCCAGCCCCATTTTCTTGATGGAATGGTGTTTCTTTTATAGGAAATTTTGGGTTTTGGAGGGAAATGAGAGGTGGCAAGCCAGGGCTGCCAAGTGGCAATCCTGGGCTGCCAAATGGAGGGGGCAGTTAGAGTGAGTCACCCAGGGTGTCTCACTTAACTGGGGTGATGTGGGTGCAAGTGGAGTGAGGTGTAAGGGTTGTCCCATGTGAAGGGACAAAGGGGACAAGGGTGTATGAGATGTGGCAAGGTGGGGTAGTGAGGTGGCTAGGACACATGTCTAATGGGTAGGTAGGGTATCCTAGGGGGATTTTCCAGATTTATTAAAATCTGGAAAATAGGATAATGTGTAGAATTTTTATGCCTAAGTTTAGACTTAGGCATATATTATTATGTAGAATTGTGGTGTGCAATGTGGGTGAAGTGTACATGAATTAATATACCTAAGTTTAGACCTAGGCATATATTTTATCATGCAGAATTATGTGGTGAATTGTAAATGCCTAGATTTTGGTGTCTACAGATGCCCCTTTTTGTACCGTGTTGCATGAAATACAATGCGGTGCAAAAACAAATGACACATGTCTTTATTGGATGAATGGACTCAAATCTTCTCGATGCACAAGAATGAATGACTTTTGAAAATTTTTGATTTGTTTGCTTACCCCCTCAATTGGTGAATGGGTAAAGGATGAAACCCATGAGCCAATTGACCAAATGTGGATGAAGAAGGTGGTGGATGATTGCATGAGGTGAATTGTGTATGCAAATGTATGACATTTTGATCAATTTGATGCTCCAAGTTTGGTATTATTTGTGTTCTTACAAATTTACCTTTGGTTTCGTTGATGTGCAAAATATGTGGTAAAATATTTGACCACATTTAGAGTTCTTGTTCCACTATGACTTTAGCAATTCCTTCCAAATGATGGGTTCAAGGAACCAATCATTTAGGAATTTGATACTCAAGTGATTTATGATTATTACCAAATTGTGTTTGGTTGTTTTTCGCTTTTGACCCAATGAAAGGGGTTGAAGGATAACCTTGTGCAAATCTATTTTGGACACATCTAAGCTCCAATATTTAGGGACCTAACTGATTTAATGCCATAGTGATTTGATGTTGAATGTTTGAATGAGTTTCCTTATGGTGAACTACCCATCCGACCGGATTGCATGGATTGCTAGTCGCTGCAACCACCAGGTTTATAGGGTAATCCACTAATACAAGGTTCACTATATGATGTGATGATGATGATGAAGATTTTTTGTGGAAATGCATGATGTGATTGATATAAATATTGTAAATCAATATCAAGTTGGATGCCCCAAGTTTGAGGTGGACTTATGTTGTATTAAATTTACCTTTTGGTTTGATTGACATGCAAGATGATGAAGTAAAGGAACCAATCACCCTAGGAGCTCGTTGTCCTAGTGACTGTTAGCAATTCCTTAATGCAAATGATGAAGTATAAGTTTTCCATGTTTTGTAACCCCACGGAGTAGGCGTCAATGACAACCTTGGACAAATCTGCTTGAATGCAAGTCACTCAAAAATTGAAGGATCAACTTGATTTGATTTCAAACGTGATGATATGAAATGATTTTGAATAAGTGTCCTTATGGTAATTTATTCATCCTACCGGATTGCATGGACAACCAATCGCTGCAACCGCCAGGTGTCTAGAGTAAATCACTAGGTAGAAGGTTCACTTGAGATGATGATGATATGAGATGATTATTTGGAGGGTTTTACAATGTTTTTGTAGCCATTTGCATTTGAAGAGGAGTTGTGTAAGATGATCACAAATAAAATTCAATTTGTGTTGCCCCAATCATGGAAAATATGCTCATTTTTAATGAGCATAATTTGCATGATTAAGTGTTTGGGTGTTGACTTTGATTATGAAACTAAATTTGTTGATTTTGTCTTTCCCTTCAAGCGATGATTCGATGGAGAAGATATGAAATGATGAAAGCAATGAAACAAATGATAATGGTTGGAATGAAATAAATGTTTTTGTTTTTGTTTCAACTGTGATTTTGACCTTTGTTGATAATTGTGCACTTCTATCCCTTGGAGCAGTCCAGCCGTATGGCTTTCTTAGGGAATTGAGATGATAACAATTCAGTTTTTGCATGAGGTGAATCACTTTTCAAGGGCCTTATGGTAACTTATCCATCCTACCGGATTGCATGGATTGCTAGTCGCTGCAACCGCTAAGTATATAGGATAAGTTACTGTATACGAGGATCACTTGAGGCTAAGTGGAAGAAGGAAATGTACACCTCTATCCCTTGGAGCAGTCTAGCCTCATGGCTTTCTTAGGGAGTTGAGATGATAACACTTCTATTCTTTCAAGAGCTTGTTGAATTTGTTTTTGACCAAAGGAATTGAGATATCTTTGGAGTTTTTCTTTGTTTTTTGTTTGTTCTTTTTTTTTTAGAATGCATGATTGTTTTGTGTGTGTGTGTGTGTGTTTTTTTTTTGTAAGACAAAAGATGTATGGAAATGTTTTTGATGTTTTATGTTTTATGTTTTATATGACAAAAGATTCATGGCAATGTTTTTTTTTAATTTTATGCTTTTGTAAGACAAAATATGTATGGAAATAGATGTTTTTTGTTTTTATGTTTTGATGATTTATTTTTTTTTTTTTTGACCAAAGGAATTTGAGTACGTTTGGAGCATTTTGGATTTATTTATTTATTTATTTTTGAGTGTGACCAAAGGGTTCGATTCCTTTGGAGCTTTTTGAATTGAATGTGACCAAAGGAGTTTGATTCCTTTGGAGCTTTTTGAATTGAATGTGACCAAAGGAGTTTGTTTCTCTTGGATTTATTTATTTATTTATTTTGAGTGTGACCAAAGGGTTTGATTCCTTTGGAGCTTTTTCAATTGAATGTGACCAAAGGAGTTTGATTCCTTTGGAGATTTTTGAATTGAATGTGACCAAAGGAGTTTGATTCCTTTGGAGATTTTTGAATTGAATGTGACCAAAGGAGTTTGGTTCCTTTGGAGCTTTTTGAATTGAATGTGACCAAAGGACTTTGTTTCCTTTGGAGCCTTTTGGTTTGATTGTGACCAAAGGAGTTTGTTCCTTCAGGGTCTTTTGAATTGAATGTGACCAAAGGAGTTTGATTCCTTTGGAGATTTTTGAATTGAATGTGACCAAAGGACTTTGTTTCCTTTGGAGCCTTTTGGTTTTATTGTGACCAAAGGAGTTTGTTCCTTTGGGGCCTTTTGAATTAAATGTGACCAAAGGAGTTTGATTCCTTTGGAGCTTTTTGGATTGAATTTGACTAAAGGACTTTGTTTCCTTTGGAGCATTTTGGTTTGATTGTGACCAAAGGAGTTTGTTCCTTCAGGGCCTTTTGAATTAAAATCTTGACCAAAGGGTATGGGTTCCTTTGGAGTTCCTTTGGATCATTTTGAATTGATGTAATTGCAAGTGTCCTTATGGTAATCTACTCATCCTACCGGATTGCATGGATAACCAGTCACTGCAACCGCTAGTTGACTAGAGTATATCACTAGAAACGAGGTTCACTTGGGGATCTAAGCTAGTGAATTAAATTATTGAATGCATGAAACTGAATTGAATTGGATGTGTTGTGTTCATGAATGGAAGGCAAACGGTGTAACATTTGAAAAAAGGGTGCAACCATTTGAACCTAGCATATGATTTGAAACATGAATGTTTAATGTGATTGTTAGGGTAGATTGATTGATTGTTTGATGTTATTGATGGGGAAGGTGTAAGACCTTGAACTCCCCCAAGTTGCTTGATTGATTATTTGATGTGATTGATGGGGAAGGTGTAAGACCTTAAAATTTCCCAAGTTTCTTGATTGATTGTTTGATGTTTTTGATGGGGAAGATGTAAGACCTTGAAATCCCCTTAGTTGGTGTTTTTGTTACTGTTTATGTACATGTGTAATGATGGATTGTTCAATTTTATTTATTTATTTTTTTAGTGCATGTGATGAAATGAGTGTGTTATGAATGAATGTGTTATGAACGAATGTGTTATGAATGAATGTGTTATGAATGCATGTGTTATGAATGAATGCAATTTATGGTGATGTATGCAAATGAATGGATGGTTTTGAATTATTAATTGTCATGCAAATATGTTATGGACTATTGTTAAGCAAACTTTACCTTTATTGCTTAATCAGGGGCACCAATACGATACTATGGTTTGACCAAAATTTGTAGGATGAAATGGACTATGATATATGTGTGGCAATATGATGGTGGTATGGAATGGAAAATTGCTTATGAATTTTTTAGCCTTAAGGATAAAGGATGTAGAATTTTTTTGCAAATACTCAAACAACCTAGTATATGAAACAAACTCTCTCAAATTATCTAATTCTTCTAGGACCAAATGTGTGTGCAGTGAATTCATTTTCTGAATCAAGAGCATGGTAATGACTCTAAACCATAAATAACCGGTGTGTGTAATTGAGTTCATTAACTCATCTTGAGTAAATTGGGTAGACATGTTATGGTTGGAACCAAGAAGCTAGCTTGTTCGTATGAGTGGTCAGAGGTCTCTTTTAAAAGATACATGTCGCCATGCATGAGCATACTCCACTTCCAGTCAAGTGTCTATAGCTTTGATGGAGGATAACTCCATAGTCCATGATTTTTATTTTTGATTTCTTGAATTTTGGGGATGACTACTTAACCGTCTTACTGGAAATGTAGTATGATCCTTAAAACCCATTTAATCAGTGGTGTGTTATGTAAATTTTTTAGAGCTTTGGGGAATCAGATTCCCAACCTAAGTGTGATGAGAATTATACCTTATCCTTACTACTCTACCTTTTAAATTTAGAAGCAATTATGATAGTAGTGAAAACCACTGTTGTCATAGACTATGTTGTATAATGGGACAAGCAAGGATGCCCCTTTTTACCTCAACATTCCTACCAAGTATGGTGTTATCCCTATTTGACACAAGATGTTTTTAATATGTGAAGTTGTGTTTGGTTCAAGAATGTTTTTGAAATAAATTCCCATTACTCAAGATTTGCTTAGTGTATATATATGCAATGGTCCTGAAAGAATTCAAAATATTTTTTGGAGGTTGCTTAAATCACTAGGAGTGGTTGAGTGATCGAAAACCCTTAGAGATTCCTCAAAATAGAGACCACAAAAGAAATAAATTGCTATGGGGTTTTATTGCATCTATTCTTTTTTTATATTTTGACATGGTTTTAGATGGCGAAATTGGACTAATGCTAGACCGTAGGTGCCCCTAATTAGGAAAACAAGACTTAGTGAATGAACAATTATCTAACCTCAGTGGATGACAATTAATATGGTAAGCGACATGAATGGATGTAAATGATACAAATGTGCAAATGCAATGAAAGTGGAACATGTGAATGCAATGAAAGTGGGATTTTGAATGCGATGTATTAAAAATGCAATGTGTATGAACATATTTTTGTGTTTTGTATTTATTATTATATTATTATATTTATTACTTGTTTTTTTTTTAGGTGTTTTTGAACTAAAAATGTGACCAAAGGGGTTTGGTTCCTTTGGAGCCTTTTGAATTGTATGTGACCAAAGGAGTGCCTCCCTTGGAGCATTTTGAGATGAGTTTTGACCAAAGGGGTTAGGTTCCTTTGGGGCCTTTTGAATGGAGTTGACCAAAGGGATACCCCCTTTGGAGTTTTTTTTTCTTTTGATTTGACCAAAGGGGTGTCCCCTTTGGGGCCTTGTGGATTGAATTGACCAAAGGGATTTGGTTCCTTTGGAGATTATTATTATTATTATTATTATTATTTTATTTGACCAAAGGGGTGTCCCCTTTGGGGCTTTTTGGATTGAATTGACCAAAGGGATTTGGTTCCTTTGGAGCTTTTTTTTATTTTTGAATGGGGAAGATGTGATACATTAATCATCCCAAAATTGTTTGGTGACTGGTGAACATGGAGAAGGTGTGATACCTTGATTATACCCACAATGTTTTATGCTTGGTGAGCATGGGGAAGGTGTGATACTTTGAGTATCCCCACAATGTTTTGTGCCTGGTGAGCGTGGGGAAGGTGCGATGCCTTGAGTATCCCCACAATGTTTTATGCTTGGTGAGCATGGGGAAGGTGTGATGCTTTGAGTATCCCCATAATGTTTTGTGCCTGGTGAGCATGGGGAATGTGTGATGCCATGAGTATCCCCATAATGTTTTGTGCCTGATGATCATGGGGAAGGTGCGATGCATTGAGTATCCCCACAATGGTTCTATTGACTATCAGGGTTTTGATCAGATACGATGAGTGGAATTTCGATGGAAAACACCCCCTTATTGATAAGATCTTGGACCACCTTTTTAAAGGCTTTGTAATCATTGATGTCATGGCCCACTTTTTGATGATAGAGACAATAACGATCTTCCCTATATGACCTAGGTTTATGTATTTTGGTATCTGTAGGATGTATGTCAGGTAAAATGATTGTTTTTGCATCCTACAACTTTTGAAATATGATTGACATGGGCTCGAATAGAGGGGTCCAAGTATGGGGTTGATGATTTGGACGAGATTGGCCATGTGGATGAGGTTATGAGGTTGTTGAGGTGGGTGATTTTGATGAAGTTTATGATGACTCAATTGTAGCTCAATTCTTGTGAGGTGGTTCAATATTTGTTGTAAATGGAGCATAGTGCATTGGTGAAACGGTAGTTGTTGATGAGGAGATAGTGGAATTATGGTGTGTTGTGTTGATGAAGCACCATACATGTGATTGATTGGATGTGTAGGTATGGTTATAGTTGGGGGGTACAACACCCAAGATGGATATTGGGTGAAGAAGGTGGGGGGTTTATGGGATGTTTATGGCGAGTAATTGGAAGATTACATTGCTACTGAAGGAAGGGGGTTATGGACCATGGTGCTTATGGGTGCTATGGATGGAATGGGCATAGGGATTTATGAAGCCACACTAATGGATGCTTCATAAAGGGGGTTGGTGCAAATGACTTGTTGATTTGGTATGATTATGGGAGGTTGATTAGATGATGATGAATGAGTATGGGCTATGGTGGTAGTAGTGTGCTCAAAAAGTGGATTCGCAAAGGCTTGGCTAGACTGTTGTGGGTGTCGAAAGGTGACTTCCTGATGGAATGATGGGATGGTATGGGGTGGAATGGTAAGCGGTGGTAGCAATGGAAAAACCATTCTAGTTGCACTCAGATACATCCTAACTGCATCCACATCTACAAGTGTGACATGATCATCAGTTATGGTAGGTGATTCACTTCTAGGAGTCTCAGGAATAGCGATGTGATTAGCCCTATGCATAATATCTATGTTTGACATGGGGGCACCGCTAGAGGGTCCTACATTTAGGCTTTGGGACATAGTAGAGGGCATGTTGACTTGCCCTAGCAACGAAGTGTTAGGGGCCTCACTAGACTGGGTTGCCATGGAGGAGGACCACTGACTCTGGATCAATGCTAATTTTCTTTCTTGACTATGAGTTACTACCGTACGCTAATATGCAATCTATGTGAATGAAAAAGAAGGTACAATGCAATACAACACGTCAAGCAAATAAACATACAAAGTATTTGACCCTAGTTTGCACTAAGTTTTTGAATTTTTTTTTTCAGTGTGTTTTTGTGTGTTTTTTTTGAAGTTTTTGAAGAGATTTTTTTCTTTTTGGAATAGAATAATAGAACTCAATGAAGATGGTAATTAAGAACACTAGCACCAAGTGTGATTTCTCAAAATACGCTAGGGTACATTGTTTAAATCCTAGTGGGGGGTTCACCTAGCTCTTCCACTCTGATTCAACAATCGTTCTAATAGTGGGAGACAACTTGAACACCAATGACCTAGCTTAAAGAGTGTTTTTATCCTAAGGATGATCTAGGGGTAAGTCGGTGGAAGGAGATGAATTCCAATATCATTGGTCTAAATTGAGGGTTGGTGATGAAATCCAACCGAACCAATGTTTTAATTATATGTGTGTGAAGGTTTTATTTTCTATTGTGCGATGCAAATATAACATGCAATTATTCTTTTATGCCTAATGCAAAAAGTAGGGAAGATAGAATAACAGACAAAATCATATCAGGGGTAAAATTGCAAATTCAGGTAATACTCAATCAAATTTTGTTTAATAGGGCTAACCATGGGTGAGCGGTTAGTTCTGGTAAACTGCAGGTACACAATTTTCCAACCACACATGCACATTTGGGGAAATCCCAATCATGGGTGTGCGGGTCCTTTTTGTAAATAGAATAAAGCCGAATATAGGCCCAAACCCCCCCAAAAAAATACCTAGGTTATTTCTAACCTGGTATATGCAAGATGATTGTTCCCTACTATGCATATGCCAATTATCATTTTATTTCCCTTTATTATTTCGTATATGAATGCAATATTTAAGTAAGTTTTTCTATTCCTAAGACCTAAATACAAACAAAGGCATACAGGACTAATACTCTTAATATACTTAAATGCACTCTAAAACTAGCATTAAAGAAATCACCACTCCTAGCTTTAGTAGCTCTTAAAATACCTATATCCTACACACATGGTAGTCAAAAAAGGGTCAGCAACACCTGTATAAATTATTGAAATCAATGCAAATAAAAACCCTTGAAAGAAATGCTTGCAGGAGACATAAAAATAGTAATTAAACATGCCTTGCTAAAAAATGAATAAATTACTAATCTATACTACTCCAAATGGCATAAAAAATGGTGGAGATGTTATATAGGATGTCAAGCTACTACTATCAAAATTTTAGCTTGATACGAGTCCGTGTGAGGGAGATATGGCCAAAAAAAGTTTGGAAGTTTTAGTAGAACCGTGGGTCCACAGTTGTGACTATGTAACCGTGGGTTTGCGATTTAGAAACAATGAGATTGCGGTTGTGACTATGTAACACAGGTATGCAATTTAGAAAATGCAAGCCTGTGGTTGGGACTGTGTAACCATGAATGCACGGTTGTGCAGATATGGCAGAAACCCTCGAAAACTCAGATCCGGGACCTTGATGTCTCAAACTCAACAATTTTTGGCGATTCCCTAAAATTATTTTGATAGCGTAACGACATATTTTCCAGCCCCATTTTCTTGATGGAATGGTTTTTATTTTATAAGAAATTTTGGGTTTTGTATGGAAATGAGAGGTGGCAAGCCAGGGCTACCAAGTGGCTGTCCTGGGCTGCCAAATGGAGGGGGCAGTTAGAGTGAGTCACCCAGGGTGTCTCACTTAACTGGGGTGATGGGGGTGCAAGTGGAGTGAGGTGTAAGGGTTGTCCCATGTGAAGGGACAAAGGGTACAAGGGTGTATGAGATGTGGCAAGGTGGGTTAGTGAGGTGGTTAGGACACATGTCTAATGGGTAGGCAGGGTATCCTAGGGGGATTTTCCAAATTTATTAAAATCTGGAAATTAGGATAATGTATAGGATTTTTATGCCTAGGTTTAGACTTAGGTATATATTATTATGTAGAATTGTGGTGTGCAATACAAGTGAAGTGTACATGAATTAATATACCTAAGTTTAGACCTAGGCATATATTTTATTATGCAGAATTATGCGGTGAATTAAAAATGCCTAGATTTTGGTGTCTACACATACAACCACTAGTAGGGTTTCAATGATGGTGGAGGTTATTTCCACCCATTGTACCAACTCCATTGTACCCTATGTTCTAGACCAATACCAGATCTAACAACCTTTCATAGCCTATAAATGCATATACCTATCTTCAGAGGGTATGACACTAACTAGGTGAAAATGGGTGAGGATCTGGGAGGACCTATGCTCCCTGACTATGTGTGGGCTTCATTACCACACATTATAGGTTGGATTACATGGATTGGATTTCATCACTAGGTTGTCGATCTATGAGTATACAGGTGAAATCCATTAAACAATTGAGAATATCATTGATGCTTTTCAAAACACATCTAGAGTTCCTTTACTGATACAACAAATTAAAAACACATCAAACAGTTTAGGATTCACAAGCAAAACATTGAAAAAAGATAATCATTATTGTTTACTTTGCTTGCTCTAGAATATAAAATTCACCTAATATATAATTCAATGGTGCTAACACAGAGGGGTTGATCTGGTCATAGAATCGAGATCGAAGCCCAAGCTCCACCCAATGCACAACACACTATATGTTAGGATCCTCAATCCTAACATTATTAGTTAGTATTATTAATCATTTAATTATTATATTATTAACTTATAAAGTGAACCATCACAACCCTTCATAACGTGAACCATCACATCTCTTCATACGTGAACCATCATGTCTCTTCACCAACGTAGCTTTAGGGTAGATATATATATATTAGGTTGGCCATCCATATCAAATCATCCATGAAATATTATATAAAACATTTATTAAAACATTGAAGGGACTTACCGACAATCCAAAAGTGATTCTTTTAGTTTTAGGTTATTTATTATTTAATTATCATTTTATGTGCTAGGAACCCTAGGTTCCTACCATCTGGTATCAGAGCCATGTGGTACCCAGTCATGTGGGAATTTCTCAAAGATCTTCATCAAATCACTTATGTGCCTGAGTATCAAACTCGGTTTCAGGATATCACCAAACACAACATAATATTGGATGAATCAATTCTCATAAATGGCTTCATTAGGGGATTAAAAGAAGAAATTAGAATGGAGGTGACAAGGTTCAATCCCTATACCATGATGCAAACCTAT
Source organism: Wollemia nobilis (assembly GCA_028583015.1). NCBI lineage: Eukaryota > Viridiplantae > Streptophyta > Pinopsida > Araucariales > Araucariaceae > Wollemia > Wollemia nobilis. Next base: position 12,473,980 of record JAQPPZ010016890.1, read on the forward strand.
GGATTGGAAAAATTAGCTAAAGATAAAATCAATGCACAACAATGATTATGGAAACCACTTATGGAAAAATCATTGACCACTTACATCACTCCCAAACCTATGCATAATGGAAGGGCACAAAGCACTTACACAACCCCCAAATCTAATCGAACTTTACAAATTAAACATCATAGCTTTGAGGAGATGAAGAAAAGACGAGCAAAAGGACTCTGTGATAATTGTGATGAACAATTTGGACCCTACCATAAATGTGCTACACTAACATTGTATTTATTGAAGGAAGTTGATCCCCGTCTCTCCATAGAGCAAGCTGATGAGGTAGTTGTGTCCGAAGTGACCAGTGCACCTACTCATCGCAATGAAGATAATGAGGTCGATGTGCAAGAAGTGATTGATGTACTAAGCAAGTATGAAGTAGACATACCCAAAGTGATCAATGCTAGCCAAACATGCACTCTACAAGACCTACACATACCTTTCTCACCAATAGTGAGTTCTTGCCATATGACCAAACCTATTCGAAACCAACGCAGAGTGACTACACACTCCTCCGTTGGCTCTACCAAGGAACCAAAAAAGGATATAAAATCATTACCATCACTTTTGATGCATCATTCTGAAGTATTTGAGGAACCCCAAGGGTTTCCATCCCATCGTCATCATGATTTTCCTAAGGGAGATTCTACTATTGTTCTTGGAAACCCCTCGCTAATGCTTAATCCTTTTCGATATCCCTGCCTACGAAAGGATGCCATTAAAAGAGTCCAAGAACTTACACAAATCCTTCTTGGAAAACAAAGGACAAATCTTCTCACTTTGAGCTTTGAGGACAAATATATTTTTAAGGAGGGTGGCATGTTAGGATCCTCAATCCTAACATTATTAGTTAGTATTAGTTAGTATTATTAATCATTTAATTATTATATTATTAACTTATAAAGTGAACCATCACAACCCTTCATAACGTGAACCATCATGTCTCTTCATACATGAACCATCATGTCTCTTCACCAACGTAGCTTTAGGGTAGATATATATATTAGGTTGGCCATTCATATCAAATCATCCATGAAATATTATATAAAACATTTATTAAAACATTGAAGGGACTTCCCGACAATCCAAAAGTGATTCTTTTAGTTTTAGGTTATTTATTATTTAATTATCATTTTATGTGCTAGGAACCCTAGGTTCCTAATACTATAGATCATCCTCAATCATAGAATCCTCCCAAACATCGTTCGATGAGCATTAGAGGAGACAACTCTACACGAGGGGATTTCATCAAGAATACCCCAATTAGAGGGAGTACCATACACTCTTCTAGGTATATATCAGAGATTGGGGCTTCCTAGCATGGGGGTTCCCAACATGGTAGCATATACCATGACCGCATTCCTCATGCATCCATAGGTTCTACCGAAGAGTATGTCATCGAAGGATCCAAATTGGTACCCCTTCGACCTATAGCTAGGGGAGGTTCATGACCTCCACCATCTGAGCCTAGGCAGGTTCGAGATCTACCCATTCAGGGGTAAACAGATGGGGCCACTTTTGAGCATGTACCCAAGCAGACTCCCCATAGGAGTGAACCTTGCAAGTTCACTATAGATATATCAAAAGTGGGAGCTAGAGGCATGCCACCTCATGAGCCTTGGCATAGTAGTCAGCTAGATGGTTTAGAAAGAGTCCTAGGTCATCTAGGATACAAGCCTACGCTTGCACCCTCTCGTCCTACGAGTGTGTGCAGTGGAAGCACTATTAAGACCATTCGAGAACCTGGAGAGTGCTCCAAGCATTCTCATGACATGCGTGCTCCTGCATCCCATGCAGGCACCGAGTATGTTAGACAACCTAACATGAATGTCATCTTCACAGACAAGGGTAGAAGCATGGCACACCAGTCCATTGTGGGACACACACACAAAGCCGCTCATATAGAGCGCACGCATCAGAGGCCTCACATGGCCAATCATACTAACATAGCATAGAGACTGGCATTAGAGCAAAGATGTCAGATCCTCCAAGATCAATTGGAGGATGTTCACATAGAACGAGAACATCTCGAGCATGAGAGCACTCAGGGGCAAAGGCTCTTGAGACAACGCTTATATGAGCAGCGTATGCATGAACAATGCATCCTTGACCAAAAGGAGTGCATCGAGAGGGAGGATCGACTAGCTAGCACCAGTTTGCATCCTCGCAAGGAGACCAGGGAGCATGTTGAGAGATGATAGGTTTCATTACCTAAACTATGCCCTGAGTATGTGATTCCACCTACTCGCCATGCGTCACCACAATGAAGTCGGTGCCCAACATCTGAGTATCGTGAGCATAGGTAGTACGAGGAGGAAGTGGGAGAGAGAGTAGATCAAGAATATCCAGAAATCTCCCTAGTTGAGGAGGAGGGTGAGCCTAGTCCGCCACCTCAACAGAAGAAGAATCTGCCTCCGAAGCCACCTCTGAGGTGATCTCGAGAAGAGGAGATCCTTTCTTCACAAGCTTTCAAAGCCTTAGTGGAGAAATTCCAAGCCATAGAGAAGCAAGGGATGACTTACCAAAATCTGACCTTGAACAAAATTCACAATGAACCTCTATGCATGTCAGTGCCTACTCTAGCATACCTTGAGCATTTCAAGATGCCTAGGCTGGAGAGATTTCAAGGAGAGGAGGATGCACAAGAGCATGTGACTAGATTCTTAGATATGTGCTTTCATATTGGAAGCAACGATGCCTTGCTCTTGTGCACCTTCATCACGACCCTCTCAGGCCCAGCTCGAGAGTGGTTCAACCAATTACATAGGCACAACATCACTAGTTTTAATCAACTAGCGGATGCATTTCTTGAACGCTTCTCCTTTGGCATCAAGAAAAAGGCTAATCTATCGGACCTGGCAGCTCTAACACAACATGATGATGAGCCAGTGATGGATTACAGAAAGCGATGGAGGAAGATGATGGTAAAGCTGCCATTCCCCATCCCATCCTTAGAATTGACCCAAATGTTTACAAAGAGTTGTGCAAAGCATATTTTGTTATTGTTGTAGCTACAACAATACCAGACATTCGAGGAGGCTTTGGTGCAGGCCAAGGTAATCGAGGACATCAAGTTACAAGAGGGTAACTTGAAGTTCAGGAACAAAAAGGAGTGGAACAAGAAAGGTACTAAGTGACAATAGGCCAAGCCGGCCCATGTCAATCAGGTAGTGTTAAACCTCCAAAAAGGGGATAAGGGGTAGCAAAAGCAAAATTATCAAGCCCAACCTCCTCCTATGCAATATGAGTAACACAATAAAAATAAAAGAGGTAAAGATAAGGAGCAACACCCTCCTCGCATATTCATACCATTATCAGAGTCGTTGACTTCAATTTTTCATCAACTATGTGAGGCAAAGGCCATACATTTACCTGAGGTCCCGTTAGTGGACCCTAATCAGCCTAAGCCAAAAGGCTATAAATATGATCAATATTGCATATTCCATAGAATGAAAGGCCATGACATCGAAGTATGTTGGTCTTTCAAACATTTGGTGCAAAACATGATCAAGAGAGGTACACTTCTCATTGATAATCCACAAGCACTAGATAACCAAAATATGGGGATTTATAAGAATCCTCTACCTAATCATGAGGTGTCGAGGAACAATGTTGGTTAGGTCAACCAAGTGCGCATCGAACCACCTACCCATGGGTTCGTTGGCATGGTCAATATTATCACAAGAAATATAAGGTATGAACGACCCACTCAACCTCTAGTACCTATTAGAGTGCATGTTGTGCCTCCTCCAAGGCCAGCCTAGAATATGCCAGGCCCACCAACTAGACCGGTGGTGACCATCAGAAGTAGGTTGGTTCAAAACCTATAGACAACTCTAACAAAGTTGTCGATATATGAGCTTATTCAACAGTCTCCTAAGCATAGGGAGATGCTTATGGATATTCTGAGGTCCATTGAAGTTCAGTCCCAAGATCTTAAAGCATTCACACACTTTGTGGGACATGTGCAATAGTGTAAGGAACTGATCATACAATTTCATGATCATGAAGTCAAGATGGTTTCTACTATTATAGCAGACCCACCGTTGCATATCATTGCATGCATAAATCATAAACCGTTCAAGTGGGTTTTGATCGACATAGGGTCATCGATCAATATTATTACAACCAAGGCATTAACTCATTTAAAGTTACCTAAGATGCATATTATACCTTCGACCTTCACATTGAGAGCATTCAACGATGCATTATGCTCGATTGTAGGTACTATAGTTCTACCTATTTAGGTAGGACTGAAGACCATCCCTGTGATGTGTCATGTCATCGAAGGTGCTATGCAATACAATATACTTTTGGGTAGGCCTTGGATTAGAGAAATGCATTGTGTCCCTTCCATTTTACATCAATGTATTAAGTACATTCATGAGGGACAGGTTCACGTGGTGCCTTCGGATGAAGAGCCCTTCAAATACATGAACCTAGCCGATTTTCTAGGGGAATTCATGCTCCCCTCAATGCACCTAGATGTGTAACCATCATCACCAATTAAAGAACTAGGAGGTAAGATCGAAAAAGTGTGTGCTAAGCCTACAATATATGTATCTCAGAGATTAGAGCACATGACTGTTGCTTCCACTAGACCATCTGCATCTATGATGCGTCGGGATGATAGGAAGCTTAAAGCTAAGATGGGTAAAAAAGAGATCAAATTAATGCCCAAGCTAGTCATTATTGAGGCCCCTACTCCCATGGAAGTAGAGGAAGCTCAAGCAGAAGTCGAAGAGGTACCTCAGCCTGCTTCACCTGTGTCTTCAACAGGGTCATCTGCACCGTAGGTGACCATACATTTGGTTAATCCTAGATTAGGGGAGTACATTGTGCAGAATGTGATGTTCATACCTATTATCGAGACTGCATGGGACATGGGCTGACCATGAGCCCATCACCTCCCTATAGGGATGGTGGAACCATTAGGGGTGCCACCTAACCAAACAAACTTTATCTATGGAGGGCTAGACCAGATTGCATCTCCCATGCCCATGGATGAAGATGATGATGAACCTTTTGTTATAAATGTTCATTATATTTCCAACCTTGAGTATGCCATATGATATTTTGAGCATTACCATTGGCATGGTTATGACCTCAGACTATTCGAGTAGGGGCACAAGAGACCTATCGAACCATGATATCAGTTACCTACTGATAGGTTCGATGTAGGGTTTTATAATGGAGGATAGGATGAACTCCTTGCGGCATCTCTAGACCACTTGTACCTCAGTTTGGGGGTGAAGTTGATTTCAATCCTTATCACCCTAATCCTTCCACCTTTTGGAGGGATAACCGGCTAGTGACCTACGTCACTATAGAACCACTAGAGAGATATCATGAAGACACCTTGGTGGGGACCGGTCCGAAAGCAAATTCCAAGAGCCAACTTGGACAATCAAAGTTATGAAGCTATCGAAGATATTGGTATGCATTTCTAGAGTCTAGATACAACTATGGACACCAAATCAGAAGTTGCTTCTAAGGACATGCATGCAGTATCCATCATCAAAAGTGATGGACTAGACTATGATTCTAGAATAGATGATAGTGAGATATCCTCAAACAATGAGCAATATGAGGATGAAATTGAGTTGGCCTACTTAGGCCCTACATTCTTACATCATCTGCTACCCATGGAACAAATGGACGAGATCGAAGAGCGCTTCATAGTCGAGAGTGACTATGAAGATGAAACTAAGCGGGCCTACCTTGGGCCTCATCTTGTTGATCTCCCAATTCCTATGGGTAGGGTAGAGAGATCCATGTATGATAGCAATCATGATGATGGAGCTGAGTTGGCCTATCTAGGTCCTCTCAACTTACATCATTTATTACCTATGGAATCAATGAATACGAGCGAAGAGCCCCTCAATGACGATGATGGCTATCAAGAGATAGCCTACATGGGGCCTCATTTGGAACATCACTCGATTCCAGTAGGTAGGGGTGAAGGTCTATATTATGATAGTGATGATGAGGATGAAATGGAGAGAGCCTATTTAGGACCTCCCTACTTACATCAGCGTAATGCACCTTATACAGTTGAGGAGATGTACAAAGAGATTAATCTCCATCCTCGCCTCAGGGGAAGACCACCAAATTTTGATGTGATCTATCACATGGTGTTTCTCGATCCACCTACGTACATGGAGCTCCTTGAGCCCAATGATCCCATCTGATAGTCTATTCATAGATCAGATCTAGAGATCCCCATACCCCCAGAACCACATCTCGGGGATGGAAGTTTCATAAATGTTGAGTCACTTGCACGTGGTCCTGGAGACATGATCCATTCCATCAATATGATCTCCATTGATTTGACCACTCCACTCCACAATCCAGCCGATCCATCCAAACCATTGCATCTAAATGTAGATGCTATTGATTGGGATCATGCTGACTCACCCCTAGAGCCTGAATATTTCTTCCCTAATGAAGAAATGCTGCAACCTTTTCACTTTGCGCCAGGCTGTGCACATGATGTTTATCATGCTGAGGATGCTTCCAATGCGGAACCTATAAACCCAACAGATGACATCCACTTGATCCCTACGCCTCATCAGCTTGAGGAGGGATCCCATATGTCAGTAGAGGAAACCTTCAAAGTGGATATCAGTAATGATCCCACCAATCCAAGGAAGGTTAAATTTGGAGAAAGTCTTACTCCTGATGAGCATGCCAACCTCATCCCTCTACTAAGAGAGAGACCTGATCTCTTTGCTTGGACTTACAAGGATATGCCGAGTCTAGATCCAAAATTGGTTACTCATAACCTTTCGCTAGATCTATCAAAGAAGCCAATCAAGTAAAAACTTAGGAAGATGCATCCAACAGTAGCCTTAATGGTTAAGGATGAGTTGCAAAAGTTGTTGGACGTAGAGTTTGTCATTTCCATCGACTATCCTGAATGGGTATCCAATATGGTGCCTGTAGGAAAACCTGATGGAAGGATCCATATTTGTACGGATTTTAGAGATCTCAATAAGGCAACACCAAAGGATTCATTTCCATTGCCGAATATCGATGCTCTTGTAGATGCAACTGTGGGTCATGAGATGCTCTCCTTAATGGATGGTTTTTTTGGTTACAATCAAATTCAGATTAAGCCCGAAGACCAACATAAAACCACGTTCATAATGCCATGGGGGACATTTTACTATAAAGTTATGCCATTCGGTCTTAAGAATGTTGGTGCCACATATCAATGGGCTATGACATATATTTTCCATGACTACATGCATAAGATCCTAGAGGATTATATCGATGACTTGTTGGCTAAGTCATTGCTACGTTCAGAGCATGCTGAGGTCCTGAGGAAGGTCTTCGATCACCTGATAGAGCATAATGTCAGGTTGAATCCTAAGAAGTGCGTATTTGGTGTAACTTCAGGAAAGCTCTTAGGATTCATCATTTCAAAATGAGGCATCGAAGTTGACCCAGCAAAGGTCAAGGCTATTTTAGAGATGCATCCTCCCATAAATATCAAGGAATTAAGAAGCCTACAGGGCAAAGTAGCATCCATAAAGTGATTTATCACACAATTATCAGATAAATATTGACCCATGAATCGACTGCTACACAAGGGGTCCCATTTAATTGGGATGAGGACTATCGAGCAGCCTTTGCTGAGATTAAGCAATACCTGGCAACATCACCAATACTAGCTCCACCAAGGCCAGATGTGCCATTTTTGCTATATATATCAATGATCGAATTTGCATTAGGGACCATGTTAGCCCAAAAGAATGTGCAAGACAAAGAGCAAGCCATATATTATATTAGCTGAACCTTGGTGAGTTACGAGCTAGGATATGCATACGTGGAAAAGCTATGTTTAGCAGTAGTGTTCGCTACCAAGAAATTGTGGCACTATATGTTAAGTCATACGACGTATGTCATATCAAAACAAAATCCTTTGTAGTATATGATGAGCAAGACATATCATAATACATGTACTATGAAGTGGATCATGCTATTGATAGAATTTGATTTGGAATTCATAAGCCAAAATTCCATTAAGGGACAAGTCATAGCTGATCAACTGGCTGAGGTGCCTCTAGAGAATAGTAGGCCTCTCACCATAGAGCTTCCTGATGATGTAGTCTTTGCTTTATCAGAAGTGCCTAGACCCGAGGAACCAGATAACAAAGCCGATATGACCTTGTTCTTCGATGGTTCGAAGTGTGAGCAAGGGGGTGGTGCAAGAATAGTGTTGTTCACATCGCAAGGTGCTCCAATGCCCTTGTCATTCAAGTTGGACTTTCCTTGCACCAACAATAATGTTGAATACAAAGCCCTAATATTGGGTCTCCAAATAGCTATCACCATGAATATTAAAAGGCTAAATATCTTTGGTGATTCCCTTCTCATTGTTAATCAAGTTAAGGGACTATTTCAATGTCGATGCCCGGTATTGAAAGCTTACAAGGATCTTGTTGACACATATCTAGCTCGACTAGAGTGGTATGACATCGAGGCAATCCCTCATTCATCTAATAGATTTGTAGACACTATGGCATCTTTGGGATCCTTAATCCCTCAGAATCTATCTGCCGACTTTACTACCATCCACGTAAAGACGTTGTCACACGTCATTGTGTAACGTGAAGCATTGGATAACAAAGAGTCAATCAACATGATTCATGTGGAACCAAACCATGAATGGTTCTACAGAGCTAGAGACTTTCTGAAGAGAGCATCTTGGGGGTCTTTGATCTCGTAGGATCCGATGGGGAGTGGTACTACCATTCACCACAAGGTTGTTTCCCAGTCTGCATTTGCAAATGTAGAACCATAGGGGGAACATGTTGTCTTATCAGTCGAGGCTGAAGCTTACCAAAATTGGATGTCACAGATACATGACTTCCTTAGACTTGGTTTAATCCCTCAGGGATTGTCGTATGCTGCAAGATGCACATTTAAATAGAAAGTGACAAAGTATGTCTTGTTAGCAGACATCCTATATCATAGAAGCTACGATGGAGTTCTCCTTCATTGTCTTGAGCCCCAAGAGTCATCTTGGGCAATTTTAGAAGCTCATGATGGTACATGTGGTGGCCATTTTAGTGGCATGGCTATCATCAAGTGCATCCTTTGCATGGGTTATTATTGGCCCACAATGGAGAAGGATTGCAATGTGTATGTCAAGAAATGTATTAAATGTCAGCATCATGCTAATCTTATGCACTTGCCATCATAGGCCTTACAACCCATCCAAGTGGCTTGGCCATTTGCTCAGTGGGGATTTGATCTTATTGGCAAGATCTCTCCTCCATCATCGGGTTGACATACTTTTATTATTATGGCTACTGAGTATTTTACTAAATGGGTGGAAGCCATTCCCTTAACAATGACAATTGGAGTGCGTATTGCTGAGTTTATACTCACCAATATCATCAGTCATTTTGGGATACCATCCAAGATAGTTTTAGATAATGGAACGTCATTCAAGAACAAAACTGTGAGAGCTTTGATGTCTAAGTATAGAATCAAACATAGTTTTGTGACTCCATACTATCCGCAAGCAAATGGACAAGCTGAAGCTTCAAACAAGATAGTGGTTTCCATATTGAAAAATATGGTACAAGAACACCACAAATATTGGCACATCCAGCTACCCCTTGCATTATGGGCTTATAGGACTAGCATTCGGACACCCACTGGGGCAACTCCATTTTCACTAGTATATGGCATTGAGGCCATTATGCCCCTAGAGTTGGAAATTCCAATGCTGCGCATCGCATTGAAAGAATTCATTGATGATGACATCGTACGACAAGCTCACCTAGATCAATTGATGCTACTTGATGAACGTCACATGAATGCCCTTGAGCATCTCCATGTTTATCAAGAGCGCTTAAAATGAGCTTACAATAACAAAGTCCATCTGAGAGACTTTGAGGTTGGTGATCTTGTGCTGAAAGAGAACCAATAGAATTCAAATTTACCACCAAAAATGCGAGACAAATTCATGGCTAACTGGTTGGGTCCTTATATGATCTCTGAGAAGATCGGACCTAGGACATATCGCTTGACATCGTTGGAAGGAGTTGAAGAGCCTGAACCTCTCAACATCCTTCATATTAAAGTGTTCTATGCCTAAGACCAATAAAAGGCTCCAAAGGCATCTGTAAGCCCTTTGGTCAAGTTCAAAAAGGCTCCAAAGGCATCTATAAGCCCTTTGGTCAAGTTCAAAAAGGCTCCAAAGGTATCTTTAGCCCTTTGGTCAAAGCATAAAAGGCTCCAATGGTTTTTAAAATCCCTTGGTCAAAATATAAGAAAAATCCAAAAACATTGCAAAATAGAAAACTCAAAAACATTTTGCATTGCATTTTCATTTACATATTGCATTTTAGTTGCATCATTTGCATATCATTTGCATTCCATTTCATTGCATTGCATTAGGCATTTCCATCCATCACACATTGCATTAGGATAGGTTGTGTTTGCAATCTTACAAACGATGCCACGTTTGTGTTTCAATCATGCATCTTTGCATTTTCATCAGTAATCACCCTTGTGAGTAAATGTGTTTTTCAACACAATCCATCTTGTTGCTAAGAGGAATAAGCTAGAGTTATCTAGTCATTCAACCATACCTAGTGGACTTATCAAGAGCTTAGTGGAAAGCTTGCTTTGTTTTTGTTAGGTAAGGTCTAGTTTTGATAGCATTGGGCATATCAGGATCCTATCACTAATTAAATACACTAAACAAATCCTATTTAGGGCATGAAAGGGCAAAAGCCATGAAGTGATCTAGGTCACCTTGAGTGAAAGGTTTTATTACTTGCTTATCTTGTGAGGAGCAATGGTCTAGGGTAGTGGTCATTGGCAAAAGGATGAGCATACTCCCCTACCCAAATAAATCCCTTGCTTGCAAATGAAGGAGCAATATCCTAGAGTAACATCCCAGATCAACATCAAAGGTTGATACCCCAAATCGATATCCTAAGATCGATATCCCAAATTGACATCTCAAAAGTCAAAATCCCCAATATTCAAATCAAATATCAAATGAAGATCAATATTCAAATCAAAATTCAAATCCCTTGCTCAAGAGAAAAAGAAAAACTCAAAATAAACAGTGATTATTGTCACTAAAAAGAGAAAATAAACAATGATTTTTATCACTATATATGAGAGCAAGTATCCCAATAAAATAAAGAAAAGAAGGGGGGAGCTCGAATCCCTAGAATGATCAATGCTTGAAAGCCATAGGGTGATCCTCAATGATAGAAATGGGCTGAAAGAATCCCACCTATCATTGAAGGGGTAGTTCTACGCAATTTGCAAGTGGGCTAGCTTGGGGTGGCCTGGATTGATTAGTGGTCTAGTTTGACTGAGTTCAAACCTAGGATCAGATAGACATTTGAGGATCCCCAATACAACAATGGGCTGAATGAATCCCACTTGGCACTAGGGTATGCTTATGCCTTATCTAATATATTCACTTGCACACATAGGGGTAATGAATAGTTTGGTCAGTTGGAGTGAAATATTTACTTTTCAAAAGCCTAATTAGTTAGTATGCAACTTTTGATAAGTCAACTAGGGTGTTTGAGTCTCATGGAAAGCCTAAAAAATTCCCAAATAGCAACAATCAAATTTCATGCAATCATCAAACATCAATTATATTTTATGAGAGTTTGTTTATTAAAATGAGTTGTCACATACATTAGATACCGGATGGATGTCAGAAATGATATTTAAATGGCCACTGATTATGTTACTTATATTCCTTTTAGTTTACAAAAGCTTATAAACTGAAACAATACATCATTGCATCTCACATAAGGGTGTACAATTCATCAAAATTTTACAAGTATATAGCAATTACAATTCATGATTGTTATACATTCTGTGGTGTCATCCATTAGATTGTCAAATTCATTTACATTCATACATTATGTTTTAAGTGATTAAAGCATACATGTCCATTTGCATAGCATTCATCAGAAAAATATATGCAATACATACATGGTATAAACTATGTCATAAGAAACATAAATTAAATGCATAAAAGAAAGGAAATTATACATGCATTTATCATCAAATATTGCATTCATATACATAACATCATAAAGTAGTCCATCTACACATTTAAATCATACATCCATAATCTAGCTAGTGCATGTCATCCATACATCACATCATATAGCAATAAATCAAATACATGCATTGCATCCATGTGCATAACATAAACATAAAATATCAAAAATAAAGTACACATGTAATGAGATGAAATGTCATATCATATATATATGTGTGTCAAAGAGTACATAGTATCAGGGTACATCAAAATGCCTATAGGCTACAACTGTGTAGGTCCTCGACCTTACACTCAAAAATGGTACAAAAAGCAAAATATGTGCCATAACAGTGTGGTAGCTCTAGCCTACAATCCTTGATCAACTGGCACTAGAGCCCTCTCTGCCTCCCTCAACCCCATCTCTAGGAGCCTACTCTGGAGCCTACTCTGGCACCTACTATGTGGCCTACTGAGGATCCTATGTTTGGCCCAAACCAAAGAGGCCCAATACATGAGAAGCAACCCCCTCTATCCTACGAGTCCTATGGCTTGAGTGGTGGAAGACTACCCTATATCCCTGGTCCTAGTCCTGGACCCACTCCTGTGGGTCCCTATAGTGTGGGTATCCTCTGGAACCTCCCCACCTATCAGCCTGATGTAGCCCTCTAGCTAGGAGATGCGAGCTACACTCACTGTATGTCGCTCATTACCCTCCTCCATGAGGGAATGAAGCCTCCTGATCTCTGCCATGGGGTCACGACCTCCTGGCAGTAAAGCAGATGGTGCTATGGGAGGCACCATGATAGCCTATGTAGATGAGGGATCCCCATCACTACCCTCAATAGATCCCTCTCAGTGGTAACCATAGACAACTATGCCTATGCAAGATCATGCTCGCTAGTGATATTCCTAATCTTGTATCAACTGTAGCTACCTATGCCTGGAGAGCTGCCCTCTCCTCCTCATAGCTACGCCACTATCTCTGGCCATGAGTGAGCTTCACCTCTATCATGGTGATAGTAGTATCCCTCTATAAAATTTGAGTCTGTAGCCTCCCAACCTAGCTCTAGAGGTCAACAACATGGGCTCTCAACTACCCAATCTCACTATCTAGAGGTACCTCACCCTCCTATGGTGTCTCCTCCTCTACCTCTACCTATGGGCCCTCCTCTGTAGTGGCCCCTACACCCCATGCACCCTCTATCCTCTGGTGGGTCCTGTACCCATGAGGGTCCACCTCTATGCCCTCTACACCCTCTACTAAAAATCCACTAGTTGGTCGGCCTAGAGGACCCTCTCCATGCCATTGGTAGTCTACCCACCATCCATCATAGTCAGGAGTGGTGCCTACATTCACAAGGCCTGACTCCTAAAATTCATCATCCTCATCCCCTAGTGGAGTCACCTAGGGCCAAGTTAGGTCCCTCTCTAGGACCAGGCATCTATAGATGAGTGGCAACTTTGGGACATCCTACCAGATCCCAAACTACCTCAAGATGCAAGAGTAGAAGTGATACTCATGTATGTTAACCTTCCAGCCAAAGATCCATCTATCTCTGCACACCCGATGTAGGTACCTACCGCATCTATCCAGGTAGGGTAGTCCATATACGATCACCATCATATATGCTTAGATCAAAGCTAGGATAATCTAGAAATATAATGCTCTAGGTATCCTGCATGAGACCTACTCCTGAAGCCCTCACTCCCAAGGCCAGCAAGTGGTATAACACTGACTATCCTCATCAATATCAGTGATCAGCATGGGTAAGTCTACAGGGAGCTCAATCAGGATGTGCTACCAGCCCCAAACCTAGAGGAGGATGCTGCAACTGATGTCGACTCTACTCTAACATGTAATCTGATATAACTCATGGTAGAGTTGTGCTAGCAAGGTGCTCCCCCATGATAGAATGAGAGGGCCTAGGTCAAGCTAACCATAACCTCTCTGGTCTAAGATAGGAGGTTCCAAGGGAACCTCATGCCTAAAGAGTCTAGGAGGACTATCTGGATGATCAGATGCATAAATACAACCTCCCACTGTGAGAAGAATCGGGTCTCGAACCACTCCTCGACGTGGATGCCTCCATGGGCATTACGGTCCTACGCCTCAATGCTCCATCCCCTAAATATGGCATCAAATACAACCCTCCTAGCCATGGTAGGAGAAGAGGTGATAGGCTCACCATCAATAGGCAGATGAAATATGTGGTAGACATCCTCCAAAGTAATAGTCATCTCACCCATCGGTAGGTGAAATGTGTTGGTCCATGCATCCCAATGATGGGCCAAAGTAGTCATGTATCCCTGGTCAATCCGGATGGTGGGGAGGTCCAAGATGTAACCAAACCCCACAATGGTGAACCACTCTCGCTCCTCTATAGTGAGGTCACCATGAAGGTCATGAAGGAGATCAGTCTCCCTCACTCTATTGGTCAAGGTATGAGTAGCAAAAATAATAAACAAGAAAAATAATGAAAAATAATTCTAAAAAGTCAAAACAAATTAAAAAATGCATAAAAACACAAAAACATGTAAAAACATGATCAAAAATTTCAAAAAAATAAAAAAAGCATTCCAAAAATGCAATAAATGGCATTAAGTGCCTAGAAATAAAAAAAAAATTAAAAAATTTGAAATTTTTTTCTAAAGTTTGCGCATCATGGGTCCAAGTAGCGGTTAGTGCAACGGTCAAAAATTTGACCATTGGGATTTAAATCCCATCATGGCTGACAACCACGGTCCCCAATTTTCCAATTGGAAACCACTTCTGCCACCCATGGCTAGGGAGTATGACCTTTTAAGGGTCATAACCTCCCCATAAAAACCCCAAAACCCTAAAAAAAATAAATCTAACCCACCCTCTAAGCTAACCTATGCTAATCCTAGCTAGGGTGAGGTTCATTACCGATAATTTAATGTGATTCATTAACCCATTATTTAGTGTGGTTAATTTTAAATCGGTAATGTGATTGCATGGTCTCAGTTTTTGAGTTACCTTGGAGGCACCGACTCCTCCATTGGTCGAAGCCTCTGGTTGATCGGCCATCGGTGTGGATACAGGGAATAATGGTCAAGTTTTTGATAGTGTTCTATGTCAAAATGCAAGTTTTACCTCATAGAGCTCTCAGTTTTACTATTGTTAGGTAAAAATGAAAATTTACTAAGTGAAAAACCTTTTTATAATTTTTGAATTTGGTGCGACCCGTGCCTAGCAGCCACGACCCTCGAATTAGGGTTTTTTTCCCGTGAGTCTCAGTGGCGGTCAAGGAATTTGCCCACTTTTGACAGGCATGGTTAGAAAACTGCATTAAATGCTCCAAAATCCCACCATGGAGAGATTTAAAAGGTCAAATAAAAAATGCTAATCAGACCAGATAATTCAAAAAAAATTCAAAAATTAACAAAAAAATCAAATAATTCAAAATCCAAATGCACCTTGTATTCAGTAATTTACCCTACACACTTGGCGGTTGCAGTGACTTGCGATCCATGCAATCCGAAAAGATGAGTAAATTACCATAAGGACATTTGGGGCAAATTCATCATCATAGAATTGTTATGCTTCATTTCAATCCCTAAGAAGGCCACATAGTCGAACTGCTCCACGGGAACGAGGTATTCATTACAATTCTTCTATGACATTTTTAGTAGATCATCGACAATATGATTCACTACAAACCTAATTGACATTGCTATCATTTCAATTCCCTAAGAAGGCCTTCATGGCTGGACCACTCCACGAGATAGGAATATGCAATTACTCTAAATAATGTAATCATAGCTGATTAGGCCTTGCCAAGTATTCAAATGCTAAATCTTAATTTGTTCAAAGATCATTCATAGTGGTCAAGCGACCTCATCGCTTCATTCAATTGTCATTACCCTCATCGACTCGTCGCTTGAGGGGGTAGTCATAATATCAAATCATAATCAAAGTCAATAGAAGATCCCTAGATCTTGTCAAAATTGTGTTCATCCTTGCGAATCATTGCCAACAACTATCATAAGCTTACCCCTTTGCTTGGGGAAAATAGCATATATGATAGTTTGTTTGTAACTCTCTTCCTTTCAAATTGACAGGCACGAAAGCCTACTTGGCATTGATGCTATCCGAATGTTTGATGACGAGTGCAAACCCTTCAAATTTAAGCCTTCCACCTAGTTGGAAGCAATGATTCTAGGATGCACATCCTTTTGTTGGACTTGGGGCATCTAATGTTGATCAGACTAATGATCATCATCTAACCTATGGCATCATTTTAGGAGGTCCAATTTTTCCAGATTCGACCCCCCACGCCACCAAAAAAGGGGAGGGAACCAAAAATGACATCATTTTAGGAGGTCTATTTTCCCCCCCCAAAGGGACAAAAGCAGCATGTTAGAAGACCATATGGAAGACCTTTGGACAAATCCAAGGTATAGCAGTGGTTTTTACCACTCAATTGGGCACCTTTTCCTAGTCAGTGCTAACCACTCAATTCCGATCACCCATGGTTAGAAGCTGCTTGTGGATGTCACCCATGGTCAAGCCTCTGAATTAGTTGGCCTTCATCCAACCCAAAATCGGTTGCAATGGCCAATTGGTTGCATATTGGAGTGGTTTGAGTGAGGAAGGTTCTAGATCCTTCTACCCAACAAGCTCAACCACCCAATCTTGATCTTGGCTTCATGAGGAAGCCACCCCTAGCCCTTGGCACATGCTATAAGTACCCCCTCCAAATTGGGGATAAGTTAGGAGAAACATAGATCAATTGAGCAATGAAGCCCTATCGAATTGCATAGCCATTTACATGCATTGAGAGGGATACTTTTGCTACCCAATTGGAGATCAAATTGCCATGGAGGTCCTAGGAGCCTAGGAGAGCCAAGAAACACCAATTCATGCAATCCATGCACAATCAGATCAATTCAACTACCAAACCTATCAGAGGACACAGAGGCGACCCTTGGACATCAATTTGACAAGGTGGATCAGAGAAAAATGTGAATAGCTCATGCTCATTAGATTTAATCAGAAAAATTACAAGGTTTAAATAGTCTGCTAACATATGGTTAGCGAGAATTAAGTAGGAGGAAGCAAAATTTAATTAAACAACCTAAACTAAATATCCTGCTGCCCAATCCTACCGTCCACTATGCCGACCACTGAGCTGACTAGGATGTCGTCCAAGGGGGTAAAATGGGTAAGGTCAAAACTAAAGTTGACCACCTTTTTTACCATTTTTACCATTTAACTTCCAACATTCTCCCCCTTAAAGTTGAGAGGACTGACTATACAGTCTCTCAGCTTTATATATTGAGCTTTAGCCATGCCTTTGGTGAAGATATCTGCAATGTTGTCCAAAGTGCTGCAATATTTAAGCTCAACTATTTGTTGCTCCACCATGTCTCGGATGAAGTGATACTTCATATCAAAATGCTTTGATCTGCTATGGTGGATTGGATTGTATGCCAATTGAATGGCACTTATGTTATCACAATACAGTCGAGTTGGACCACTTTGACTTTCTCCAATCTCTTCAAGGACTTTTCTCAACCATAGGGCTTGAGTACTAGCATGTGTGATAGCTATATACTCAGCCTCAGTAGATGACAATGCTACAACAATTTGCTTCTTGGAACTCCATGTAATTAGTCCTGACCCTAGACTAAAACAGTTCCCTGATGTAGATTTCCTATCATCTATATTGTTGCCCCAATCACTGTCACTGAAGCCAACTAATTTCACAGAATTACATTTGTGGTAGTGGATTCCAAAATCCAATGTACCTTTTACATATCTTAAGATTATTTTAGTTGCTTGTAGATGCAACTCAGATGGACTTGCCATAAACCTTGAAACTAGAGAAACAACATATTGAATATCAGGCCTTGTGTTGGTGAGAAACATCAGACTCCCAACCATGCTCCTGTAAGTGGTCATGTCAACCTTTGGTGCTCCATCATCCTTGCTCAATTGGATTCCATGTCCAGTTGGAGTTGCAACTGATTTGCACTGCTCCATGGAAAATTTCTTGATCATGTCTCGAGCATACTTGTGTTGACATATGAAGATCCCCTTATTTGATTGATGCACTTCCATGCCTAGGAAGTATCGCATTAAACCGAGATCTTTCATCTCAAACTGCTTCATCATGGAGTTTTTGAACTCCATATTCATTTTAGTGTTACTACCCATAAATATTAGATCATCCACATACAAACAAACTATGAGAATGTCTACACCATGCTTTAGGTAGTATAGAGTTGGTTCACTTTTGCTTCTAGTGAATCCATACTCATTGAAATAGTCATCAATGCGTGAGTACCAAGCTCTTGGTGCTTGCTTGAGGCCATAAAGTGCTTTTTTCAATTTATAAACAAGGTTCTCCTTTCCTTGTTCTTGAAAGCCTTGAGGTTGTTGAACATAAACCTCCTCTATCAAGTATCCATTCAGAAAAGCACTTTTCACATCCATGTGTTGAATGTTCCATCCTTTATGGGCAAGCTAAGGAAAGAACTGATCTGATTGTCTCTTGTCGTGCAACAGGAGCAAAGGTTTCCTCATAGTCAATGCCAAATTTTTGAGTAAAACCTTTTGCTACTAATCTCACCTTGTGCCTCTCAATGCTTCCATCAGCATTGTATTTGGTCTTGTAGACCCATTTACATCCAACACATTTTTTTCCTTTGGGTAGCTTTACTAGCTCCCATGTATCATTATTTTTTATAGAGGTTATTTCCTCTTTCATGGCTTCTTGCCATACATTTTGAGTACAAGCCTTCTCATAGCTAGCTGGTTCTAGCTGTGCACTAGCCAATAAAGCATAATTGACTACATCTCCCTTAGGATCTTGGGAGTTATCATCCCCATACAATTGCAAATTTTCAAGTTGCTGCAAAACTGTATTCATTTCACTAGCTTGGCTTCTAGTGAATCTTCTCTAGAAATTTTGATCCAACATTTGAAAGGATGGATGATGTTGTAAAGTTATTTTGCCTCTTGATGGAGAGTCACTGTCAATGTCCATCGGTGAAGAACTTACTGATCTCTATGGAGAAGGACTTGGAGTGGCATCAGATGTACTCGAAGTACTCCTGCTTGGGCTTGGAAGGGGTGGTGTGCCTTTGCTTTTCTTGGGAGACACCTGTTGTACCTGTTGTACCTATGAAGAATTTACATCTTGGGATCCATCATCAACAAAAATTCTTTGATGACCCCATTCTCCCCCTTCATCAAAAATTACATCCCTGGAGAGTACAATTTTATGAGTCTTGGGATTGTAGAGTCTATATGCTTTGGTAGACTCACAATACCCTAGAAATATACAAGCTTGAATTTTGGGATCAAGCTTCTTCCTTTTCTCATCAAGAATGTGTGCATATGCTAAAGAACCAAAAACTTTGAAATGCTTTACATTGGGTTTCTTTCCATACCACCCCTCATAAGGAGTGATTCCATCTAAACTAGAAGTTGGACTTCTATTTAGAATATATACACTGGTTCTTACAACATCGACCCAATACATATTAGTTAGATGCTTAGTCTGAAGCATCGTTCTCGCCATCTCAACTATGGTGTGGTTCTTTCTCTCTGCCACACCATTCTGTTGTGGGGTATAGGCAATAGTGAATTGCCTTTTGATCCCACTTGCTTTACAATATTTCAAGAATTCTTTTGAGGAGTACTCACCTCCTCGATCTGTTCTAAGACATTTTACAAAATACTCACTTTGTTTCTCTACATTGTTTCTGAAATCTATGAAGCAATCAAAAGCTTCATCTTTATGTTTCAAGAAATAAATCCAGCACATTCTAGAGAAATCATCTATGAAAGTGAGAAAATAGGAATTGTTTTCGATACTCTTTGTCTGCATTGGACCACAGATGTCCGAATGCACTAACTGAAGTGGATAGCTGGCTCTCCATGCTTGTCCTTTTGGAAACTTAGACCTTGAGTGCTTTCCCAAAGCACATCCTTCATAGACCTCCTTTTGTTCATTGATTTTGGGAAGTCCTGTCACCATAGCTTGAGAAGTTAACAGTTTCAAGCTAGCGAAATTAAGGTGACCATATCGCAAGTGCCAAAGCACACTTGGATTTGCTATAGCTACATTTGCAAGTTGAGCTCCCCCTGGCTCACCAAATTTGAGAGGGAATAACCGATTCTTGGTCATTGAGACCTGTGTGATGACTCGATTACAATTTTTTTTATCAAGAATGATACATTTTCCTTCATCAAAAACAAGTTTGTAATTATTCTCCATCATTTGCCCAACGCTTAGCAGATTGTGTTGGAGCTTTGGAGTGTAGTAGATGTCATTCACTTTCTTTAGTCCTTCTTTTGTTGGAACCTCCATGGCTCCAATGCCTTCGACTTGCAAAGCTTTATCATCCCCTAATTTGATTTGGGATTTGTAAGTGGAATCTAGAGTAGCAAATAGATTTTCTTTGCCACTCATATGGTTTGAGCAACCAGTATCCAGAATCCATGTGTCATTTAGATTCTGTTCTGATTGTCCATATGATAGAAAAATATTAGAGGTATCATCTTCTTCTCCATAATTTCCATATTGACTGCTGCTGCCTTGAGAAGATTTTGACCAGCAGTCACGAGCAAAGTGACCTGGCTTGCCACAGTTAAAACAAGTTATTTTGGACTTGTCACTTCCTCATCCTTGATTTCCACTTCATCCTGGATTTCCTCCTCGATTTTGGTTTCCACCTCTGTTCTGATTGCCTCCTCTGTTGGAGTTGCCTCCTCTATTTTGATTGCCTCCTCTGTAGTTGCCTCTGCCTCTACCTCTTTGTTGGCCTCTGCCTTGACCTCTTCCATGTCCTCTTCCAGCATTTTCATTGGATGTGAAGGCTTTATCATCGCCTCCATAGCTGGTTGAAGGAGATTCCTGTAATCTCTCTTCATGAGACATTAACGACCCAATTAATGCATCAAATGTTAAAGTGGAAAGATCTTTTGACTCTTCTATGATTATGGCTATGTGATTCCATATTTGAAGAAGTGTTCGTAACACTTTCTTTACAATTGTTTCAGGCTTAATTTCTTCGCCAAGAGTAACCATTTTATCAACTACTGCCTTGAATCTGACACAGTAGTCACCAAATTTTTCGTCTTCTTTCATTTTGAGATTTTCAAAATCTCATTTCAGTGTTTGAAGCCTCACTTGCTTCACTTGATCACTTCCCTGGAATCCGTCTTTCAAAGCTTTCCACGCATCTTGTGCAGTTATACAAGCGGCTATTCTAGGGAATATACTTTTCTCCAATGCTTCTTGGAGATGATAAAGAGCAAAAGAGTTGCTCTTTTGTGCTTCTTTCTTTGTTTTCTTATCTCGCGGCACTCAATGTAGCCCAATCTGTGGGTTCTGTGAAACCCTCTTCTATTATATCCCACAAACCTTTTCCTATGAGCAAGGTCTTCATTTTGATAGACCAATACTCGTAGTCATACCCATTGAACTCTGGAATTGGTAGATTGTTATGTGAGGCCATAGTTACTAAAACACTCTTTTTATTTCTTGGTTACAATAAAGCACTCTGCTTTTTCAAAGAAGGAAGAAGGAAGAAGGAAGAAAGAAGAAGAAAGAAGAGATTACAAATTTAAGTCAAATCTGACTTGATTCACTCTTTCACTGATTGCTTGTTCCTCTTGTTGTGGCGCTGCTATTTCTTGATTCACGAAATTGTCTGCTACTTGTTCTTCGTCGTCACTGATCAATATTATCTCTGGTGATTCTGGTTCTAGAATTTCCACTGAATTACTGTAATGAGTATATTCTGATTCTTGTGGTGCAACTTCTATGGATTCGGATTGCTCAAATTGACTCCCAAAGGAGTTATCTTCAGAGTCTACCTCATACCCTGAGTCCGGATGCCTCTGGTGTGCAATTACTATGTTCTGCAACTGATTAAACACAGTATGTAGCCCATAAGCTCTCACTTTTTCATCAAAACTTTTAGCGTTTTCTCTCACAAAAAGTGCACATAGGGCATGATAACAACCACTTGGTCTTATCATCAATGCCTCTTTACAAATTTTAGTTTGATCCTTTGTCTCTCTTACAAGAAAAAATACTAAGCCTCTCAGGCTTGTTACACAAAATTTCCAATTTGTATAGCCTCCTAGACTATCACAATATGCTTTTACACTACAATTTTGATTCCTTGAATCAGGTGTAAAGCTCCTTCTTTTACAATAAATTGCCTCTTAGGCAATGTTCTTAGAAAAAAAAATTATATAATTTTCTTTCAATAATAATTTTAAAAAATTACTATAATAATATGTTATTTAATAAAAAAAATATATTGGCCTTTTTTAAAAAAAACTTAAAAAAAAACAATATAATTTTGATTTATTAAATAACTTTACTATATAACTTTTAAAAATTATAATGAAATAAATTAAAATTATTAAAAAAAAAAAAAAAACTTTGAAGTGGCTTCGAATGCCGAATTTTTAACTAAGCAAAATGACTGTGTCGCGTTTCGAATGCGCGACCACCTCTATGCAAGTTTTGGCCTTTACCAAATGCGCTACAAGCCAAGCTTTGGCTTTCAACTACCTTGCTTCTATTTGAAGCATACCCGTCGCGATTTTTTTTTTAAAACTTCAAATGAAATATCCCACATGCACTGTGCATGGGGATATTTGGGGTTTAAAAGGGGAAGCGCGTGGATGAATGTTCGATTGCCTTCGGGCAATCGGACCTTGCCCCTTTTGCCCCTTACCTCCTATGAATCTCCTCTCGCCAAGTGTCACCTACGAAGCTCCTCTCGCCACGTCACCTATGAATCTCCTCTCGCCAAGTGTCCGCCTGTCAATCGCCTGCCATGTCAGCCTGTCAGTCGCCTGCCACGTCAACCTGTTAGTCTAGTCTATCCTCGGGCTTTGAGCCTACGGGCCTCCACTACGTGCCACGTGTCCTTCGTTGGTCTGTGCCTCAAACTACGTGCTCCCTACGGGCCTCCTCTCGACCTCGCCTCGGTTCGTGCTCTACGGGCCCTCTCGACCTCCTCAAGAATCATGCCTCACCTGTGAGCTCACTCCTGTGGGCCTCCTCGACCTCCTCGAGATCCGTGCCTCACCTATCGGTCTCCTCGGGCTCCGCGCCTCGCCTGTCTTGCCTCAACTCTGATACCAGATGTGAATAGCTCATGCTCATTAGATTTAATCAAAAAAATTACAAGGTTTAAATAGTCTGCTAACATATGGTTAGCGAGAATTAAGTAGGAGGAAGCAAAATTTAATTAAACAACCTAAACTAAATATCCTGCCGCCCAATCCTGTCGTCCACTATGCCGACCACTGAGCTGACTAGGATGCCGTCCAAGGGGGTAAAATGGGTAAGGTCAAAACTAAAGTTGACCACATTTTTTACCATTTTTACCATTTAACTTCCAACAAGAAAGCCCTAATTTGGAGGGCAAACCTACTCAAATCTTCGTTGTGGCTGTCAGTCATGGTGAAGAGTGCCAACCACTCATCAGACCCGCAATGAGAAAATTAGGGTAGATTCCCTTGTTTTCTATTTTATAGGTTATTTAGCTAGGTTAGATTAGATATATTATTAGTTTAATTGGAATTTTAGAGACTCTGGCCATTAGATTTAGAGCATTTGATCAATATTGTTCATTGTAGCAATTAACACATTAATGGATATTTTTCATGCCTCCATGCTTTCAATTCTACAATTAAGCCACTAGATAGTTAGATGTGCTTTAGATTACATGTTTTATGACAATATTTACATAATTCACATAGTTTTAGAATTTTTCTTGTATTTTCTTGATTATTGCTAAGCATGCCATATTTTTGTGCAAATACCCTTTAAAAGCCTCATCAAGAGAGGCCTCATTTATTATTGATTCTTCTTGTTGTTTATTGCTTGCAAGACTAACATGGTTTTGATATGCAAGGCAACAAATGCCTCTAATAATAGAGAAGAAGGTCATCGACACCTTGGAGTATTTCGTGTCATTCTAAAAGGCCTACGAATTACACCTACCCTTGCGAGGGATTTTATTATGATTTTAACATTGTATCACATTGGGTATCTCTAAGAGGGACGAATTTGTAGCCACAAATTTATTCTATTATTAATAAAAGACACCTCTCTTTTGTTTATTGCAATTTGGTCAATTCTTGTATGCTTATTTATGTGATTCAATTATTGCAAGATTAAGGATACACGCCTTTTAGGATCGTACAATGGGATACACAATTCATAAATGGGACAAAAGGTAGTTTTTCTAATAAGGATATATTTTGCATATGCCATCTCTTTAAAGCTATATCTAAGGTAACATGATTTAACATTGTAAAATATTGGCACTATGCTAGATTGTAGACCCTTAATATCATATAGAAAATCTTATTCTTTGTTAGGACACATATTTGGATGAATGAAATATACTGTCCTCATAAAACTAGTGATATAATCATGAATATTTTCTTTAAGGATATCCTTCCATAGAATTTAATTGAAAAGGAACCAAATATCCATTGACTATATTATTGACTTTTCTCATAAATATTCTATAATTGATGCCCAATTAGCAACTGAATTGTCAAGTAAATATCTATACCATAAAGTAGCCTTATCTCTCAATGAGTATATGAGTAACATACCATGATGTCTTCTTCTTGAATGTGATATCCCAACTACAATATGGATGGCTTGTTAAGGTGACACAATCATTTTATTTTAATTTCCATCGAAGGTCAAAAATTAGTTCATAGTAGTATATGGAATGGGGGAATAGGTTCTTAGATTCAAAATTTCTTAATAGGTATAATAAATAACTTGATTTTGAAGCTTAGGTGAAAATGCACTTAGTTACATTAAGAAAATTTTCCACATTGTATTTTTGGAGGAAACATCATGTACCATTAAGGAGACAACATATAAGGGACAATCTATTATTATGGAAAACCTTATGGATTTTGTGTATTAACATAACACTATGGTGGAAATTGAGAATTCAAATTATACACAAGGGGTGAATTGAGACAAGCTTGATTTTGCATAAATAAAGGGTTTTCAATCCATATATGGGATTTATGAATTAGTTGGAGGTACATATTGCTAAAAAAATTTCATTGTCTAATTGAATAGAGACAACATCTAATTTGTGGAGGTGCCCTAAATTCCTTTATCTCCATTTAAATAGGTGACACTTATAATTTTATGTGATGACTTGGCTAGAAACTAGAACATTTATTTACCTTGAAGTATTAAAAGTTATGTTATTGGGTACATCATATGGATTTTGAGGTGATGGTCAGTTTAGTGGGGTTGCTACAATTGAGACATTATTTTTTGTCTAGATTTGATCAAGGAACTCAAGATGATATTTTTTTCGTTGGAGAAAAATGGGTTGTACATAGGTCCCCCACCTTTGATAAATCATAACTCTATCTTTAAAAACTTGAGAGTTTATAGATAGATTCAATTCTTATCTCAATTAAGTACTATAGCTAAATACTTACATTCTTTTCATAAAAAAATAAAAACTCTTGATTTTAATTTTGCAAATCTTCTTCAGTTAGTTTCTTTGCAACTACAAATATTCCAAAAGTTAACATATTTCTTCTTGTCATTTCTTGTATCAACCTTCACAATACTAAATTTTCTCCTTTATTGTCTTCACATTGAATCTTAGTAGAGTAATATTTCTAAAACTTCATGCTATTATAGTCTGCTTTATCATGTCTAGACTACTAGTTTTATTCCTAAAGCATAAGTGCAAACACAAGAACTGTTTTAAATAATTTGTATGAAAACACATTAATGTTATAAAAGAAAACAAATATTATCAATGGAAAACATTAAAGTAAATCTTAATCATTATTTGATTCAGGTGGTCAATTTTTTCTTGTTAGCTTCAACTAAACTTACTACTTCCTCTAACCATGTAAAATAGAATTTAACTTCATGATCCTCTAGTTTAAACCCCCTATTATCTAACCTATCTACACAATTGGTCCTTTTCATCAATGTATGTGTATACCTAATTTCTTTAAACTCTATAGCAAGGTCTTGTATTTGCACAATGATCTATTGTATGTTCCATGGAGCCTTTGCTTTTCTTAAAATTATATTTATTACTACTAGTGAATTGCCTTCCATATATAGTCTATTCCATTTCATTTTTCTACATACTTTAACCCCTCCAAAGCTGCCCAATATTTAGCTTCATTATTTATATTAAACCAACTATTGAAAGCATAATGTAATAACAATCATGCATTCTTGGGCCTCCCAAAGGACCCTTCCATTATATTTAGTAAAATCATCATCTTCACCACTAAAAATATTTCCCTTTGTTCGTATTCCATACCCCCACCATCAAAATCGAAGCCTCCATTTCTGCCTCCATCACCCTACCCCTTCATCCCAACCCCAAAGCCAACTCCAATTGGACCCCACCCTCGATTGGTTGTATTAAGCTAAAATTTGATGGTTCTTCAAGAGGTAACCCTAGACCTGCTGGTGGTGGTGGAATTGTAAGAAACCATGTAGGGGACTTAATTTTGGCTTATTCTAAGAACCTTGGCATCCTCACTAACCATGTTTTAGAAGATAAATATATCCATCGAGGACTATTGATCACAATTTAGCTACAATGAAATTTAGTGATTGAAGGAGATTCACTAAACATCATCAATTATATCAAAAATAACAACCCAATATGGAGAGTAAGACACATCATTATTGAAGCACAATGTCTCCTCCTCATCTACCCAAAGAAAATTTGTAAATTTTCTTAGAGAAGCCAACATTGTTGCTGATATGCTGGCCAATCTAGGCCACTCATAGATATCCCTCATTTTCTAACATAATGATTTTCATCCAAAACTTCTTGAAGTTGTTTCTAGGGATCATCTTCCCCATACCTAATCCTTGGTCTTCATCACAAGTTTCAAAATTATAATATGGTGTAATTCCTCAAGTATCACCTCCCTCACTACCCAAGTATCACTCTCATTGGCCCACTCTTAACTAAATTGGCACCCTTTATCTTCCACTAGCCCTTGTATACCCTGATTCCCATCACCCTCATTTCCCTTGCTATTCACCAATTAGCCATCTTCAACCTTTTTCAAGGCCAAATTTGGGTTCCAATATCCACCTTGCCCTAAGTTCTAGATCTTCTATACCCTAAACTATCTCGATTATGCAAATTTTTCCTTGTAAGATTAACCAAAAAAAATTTTTTAGCCAACCCCATGATAGTATCTGAATCATGACTTTTCTTTCACTTTTTTCCATTTGTGTGTGTGATCCCAACACCATTTTTATCTGCATCACCTCAAGCAATCATCATGGGAAATATTTCTTGGACATCCTCAATTCCTATTATATGATTATTCCTTGTGCTAGTGACCCTCATCGCCTCACCATATTTCTAAACCTTTGTAGTTTTGGGGTGATGCTATCGGTATTGCATTTCAAAAAACACCACTATTCGCACCATGCACCATCCCAATGCACCTCCAACATTGATATCCTCAACATGTGTGATGATCAAATCATTTTTTTAAGATGGTGTCTAAATTATTTTTAGTTCATCAAGATATACCAGCATACTGTTCGCTTTGAATCCTTAATACCTAGAGCCAATTCACCCATGGCAATTCTCAAGTTGTCCACTCTGCACCTCAACCATGTGATCTAGGATATCCTCCAATCCTGCATCCCTTTCCTTAGAAATTTTATTTGCAATGAAGATGATATCCACATGCCATTGTAAACACATGGAATGATGGATAGGTCACTATGTGTGGCCTTCTGATGCAGGAGCATCTGGTGGCAGCAGAGCAATCTTGCACAAACAAAAAAATTTCTAAGTGTTTGCCTTGATGTCGCGATATCACGATAGAGAAAAGTGTCGTGATATCGTGACATGTCATTTTTTCATGACTCAGGAAAGAGAGAGAAGGCACGGAGAAAAAATGTCATGATTTCATGACATGTCACAAAATCATGACCGAAAGAAGACAAGAAATGCGCAGAGCAAAAATTTTGTGATTTCGTGACATGTGAAATCACGACCGAAAAAAGACAAGAAAGGCACGGAGCAAAAATGTCACGATTTCGCGACATGTTGCGAAATCACGACCAAAAGAAGACAGGAAAGGCACGGAGCAAAAATGTCACGATTTCATGACATATCATGAAATCACGACCGAAAGAAGGCAGGAAAGGCCAGAGAAGAAAATGTCACGATTTCATGACATGTCGCAAAATCACGATCGAAGGAGCAGAAAGAAAGCAAGGAAGGAAACTATCATGATATCGTGACATGTCATGATTTCACAACCCAAAATAGAGAGAGAAAGCAGAGAGCAAAGCTATCACGATATCGTGACATGTCACGATTTCACAACCCGAGAGGCGAGGAGGAGGCAGAAAGGAAAGATGTCATGATATCGCGACATGTCACGATTTCATGACCGAAAAGGAGAAAGAAGAGCCAGAAAGGAAAGATGTCACGATATCATGACATGTCGCATTATTGCGACCAAAGGACGAGAGAAAGCACAAAGGAGAAAAAGTGTCACGATATCGCGACATGTCGCATTTTCATGACCAAAGGATGAGAGAAGGCACAAAGGAGAAAAAGTGTCACGATATCACGACATGTCGCATTTTTGTGACCCAAAGACGAGAGAAGGTGGAAGGGAGAAAAAGTGTCTCGATATCGTGACATGTCACATTTTCATGACCAAAATACAAGAGAAGGCACAAGAGAGAAAAGTGTCGCGATATCATGACATGTCGCATTTTTGTGACCAAAGGACGAGAGGAGGTGCAAGAGAGAAAAGTGTCACGATATCGTGACATGTCGCATTTGCATGACCAGAAGACGAGGGGAGGTGCAAGAGAGAAAAGTGTCATGATATCGTGACATGTCGCATTTTTGTGACTCGAGAAAGGCAGGAAGGTAGAAAAGCAAAAGTGTCGCGATATCGCGACATGTCACATTTTCGTGACTTGAAGAGGGCAGGAAGGTAGAGAAGCCAAAAGTGTCGCGATATCACGACATGTCACATTTTCATGACTCGAAGAGGGCAGGAAGGCAGAGAAGCCAAAAGTGTCACGATATCACGACATGTTGCATTTTCGTGACTCAAAGAGGGCAGGAAGGCAAAGAAGCCAAAAGTGTCACGATATCGTGACATGTTGCATTTTCATGACTCGAAGAGGGCAAGAAGGCAAAGAATCCAAGTGTCGCGATATCGTGACATGTCACATTTTCATGACTCAAAGAGGGCAGGAAGGTAGAGAAGCCAAAAGTGTCACGATATCGTGACATGTCACATTTTTGCAATCAAAAGAAAAGAAAAGGGCAGGCGGTTATAGGAGCCGTTATAGAGGAAATTATCGAGCGATGGGTATACCGAATGTCATCATTGGTTGACAGGTGGATAGAGTCTACAGTGGCAGCACTGAATAGCATGTGGCACCAAGGTGCAGTGGAAGCAGACGAAGATCAAGAGTAAAAAAGAAAGGCGTTTCGAAAGCCAAGACAACGAAGAGGCACGAGAAATGAAACGAAGGGTCAGAAAAGGGAAATAGAGAGTCATGCTAGAGATTTTAAAAGGGGAAGTGAAGGCATGCACAAGGGTCAAAAAATTGTCGAGACAGTGTTGTAGACATGAAGGCAAGAGGGCCATTCTGGACCTGTTTAGGCTATTTTTCTTCCAGAGTTGGAAATACTATAAGAACAAAAAAAAAATAAACTACCTTTCGGGATAAAGGAGTTTATTTGGTAGACTGCTGCCATTATTGTAAATTTTTCCAAGTGTAATGAATGAGAATTTGAGAATTTGGGAGGAGCGATTTTGGCTCCCCATCAAGTGGTATCAGAGTGGGAGTTCCTGAGCATGTAAACAGATCACCAAAAGTGAGGCAGTTTGCACCAGGATCTATGGAAGAGTGGGAGTTCCTGAGTGTGTAAACAGATCACCAAAAGTGAGGTCGTTTGCACCAGGATCTGTGGAAGAGCGGGAGTTCCTGAGTGTGTAAACAGATCACTAAAAGTGAGGCGGTTTGCACTAGGATATGTGGAAGAGCAATAGTTCCTGAGTGTGTAAACAGATCACCAAAAGTGAGGCAGTTTGCACCAGGATATGTGGAAGAGCTTAGGGTTCCTGAGTGTGTGAGCAGATCACCGACAGTGAGGCAGTTTGCACCAGGATCTGTGGAAGAGCGT
Source organism: Wollemia nobilis (assembly GCA_028583015.1). NCBI lineage: Eukaryota > Viridiplantae > Streptophyta > Pinopsida > Araucariales > Araucariaceae > Wollemia > Wollemia nobilis. Next base: position 12,504,275 of record JAQPPZ010016890.1, read on the forward strand.
AGGGTTCTTGAGTGTGTAAAAAGATCACCAAATGTGAGGTAGTTTACACCAGGATCTGTGGAAAGGTTATGAGAAGAGATCGAGGAAGAATACCTCCATGAAGAAATCATGGTGGTGGGAGAAATGTGGTACCTGAAGAATATTTTAGAGCTTTGTAGAGGCAAGTGCAAGCCCTGCAAGAGGAGTTGCGAAGAGGGGTTGAGCCGAGGAGAAAAGAGTCGTGCTGAGGTTGAAGATTTTGCAAGATTTGAGATGTTGAAAAAGAAGGTGACAGAACAGTATAGAAGTAAAGGTCACTTCTCAATCCACCCCGGTTGTCTGATGCAGGAGCATCCGATGGCAGCAGAGCAATCTTGCATCAACAAAAAAATTTCTAAGTGTTTGCCTTGATGTCGCGATATCGTGACAGAGAAAAGTGTTGCGATATCACGACATGTCATGTTTTCATGACTCAGGAAGGAGAGAGAAGGCATGGAGCAAAAATGTCATGATTTCATGACATGTCATGAAATCATGACCGAAAGAAGACAGGAAAGGCATGGAGCAAAAATATCACGATTTCATGACATGTCATGAAATCACGACCGAAAGAAGACAGGAAAGGCACGGAGCAAAAATGTCACGATTTCGTGACATGTTGCAAAATCGCGACCGAAAGAAGATAGGAAAGACGTGGAGCAAAAATGTCACAATTTCATGACATGTCACGAAATCACGACCGAAAGAAGACAGGAAATGCCAGAGAAGAAAATGTCATGATTTCGCGACATGTGAAATTACGATCGAAGGAGCAGAAAGAAAGCAAGGAAGGAAACTGTCACGATATCGCAACATGTCACGATTTCATGACCTAAAACAGAGAGAGAAAGTAGAGAGCAAGTTGTGATATCGTGACATGTCACGATTTTGTGACCCGAGAGGCAAGGAGGAGGCAAAAAGGAAAGATGTTGCGATATCGCGACATGTCACAATTTCATGACTGAAAAGGAGAAAGAAGAGCCAGAAAGGAAAGATGTCACGATATCGTGACATGTCGCATTATTGTGACCAAAGGACAAGAGAAAGCGCAAAGGAGAAAAAGTGTCACGATATCACGACATGTCTCATTTTCATGACCAAAGGATGAGAGAAGGCGCAAAGGAGAAAAAATGTTGTGATATCATGACATGTCACATTTTTGTGACCCAAGGATGAGAGAAGGCGCAAGGGAGAAAAAGTGTCGCGATATCGCGACATGTCACATTTTCACGACCAAAAGATAAGAGAAGGCGCAAGAGAGAAAAGTGTCACAATATCGCGACATGTCGCATTTTCATGACCAAAGGACGAGAGGAGGCACAAGAGAGAAAAGTGTCGTGATATCGTGACATGTCGCATTTGCGTGACCAGAAGATGAGGGGAGGCGCAAGAGAGAAAAGTGTCGCGATATCGCGACATGTTGCATTTTTGTGACTTGAGAAAGGCAGGAAGGCAGAAAAGCAAAAGTGTCGTGATATCGTGACATGTCGCATTTTCACGACTCGAAAAGCACAGGAAGACAGAGAAGCCAAAAGTGTCGTGATATCGCGACATGTCACATTTTTGTGACTCGAAGAGGGCAGGAAGGTAGAGAAGCCAAAAGTGTCGCGATATCGCGACATGTCGCATTTTCATGACTCGAAGAGGGTAGGAAGGCAGAGAAGCCAAAAGTGTCATGATATCGTGACATGTCACATTTTTGTGACTCGAAGAGGGCAGGAAGGTAGAGAAGCCAAAAGTTTTGCGATATCGCGACATGTCACATTTTCATGACTCAAAGAGGGCAGGAAGGTAGAGAAGCCAAAAGTGTCACGATATCGTGACATGTCACATTTTTATGACAAAAAAAAAGAAAAGAAAGGGCAGGCAGTTATAGGAGTCATTACAGAGGAAATTTTTGAGCGGTGGGTATACCGAATGTCATCATTGGTTGACAGGCGGACAGAGTCTATAGAGGCAGCACTGAACAGCACGTGGCACCAAGGTGCAGTGGAAGCAGACGAAGGTCAAGAGTTGGAAATAAAGGCATTTTGAAAGCCAAGACAACGAAGAGGCACGGGAAATGAAATGAAGGGTCAGAAAAGGGAAACGGAGAGTCATGCCAGAGATTTCTAAATGGGAAGCGAAGGCATGCACAAGGGTTAAAAAACTGTCGAGACAATGTTGCAGACGTGAAGGCAAGAGGGCCATTCTGGACCTGTTTGGGCTGTTTTTCTTCCAGAGTTGGAAATGCTATAATGAAAAAAAAATAAACTACCTTTCGGGATAAAGGAGTTTATTTGGCAGACTGCTGCCATTATTGTAAATTTTTCCAAGTGTAATGAATGAGAATTTGAGAATTTGGGAGGAGTGATTTTGGCTCCCCATCACCTTCAATTCACCATCGATGTGTAACTACTTGTTGAGGTGATAGGATTACCAATGGATGGGAGGTTTTTTTGAAGGGACAAGTATTCCATGGCATTAGAACTAGAGTTCTTACCTGATAAAGGTAAATACCTTCTTACTACTGATGAGGGTGTGGAGAGAACTAAACTCTCCACTCCTTGGTATCATGTTATGATCTTGAATATCCAATTTTTATAGTAGATAAAATTTATTGCAATCTCAAAAGTTTTCACATTGCATTCCTTAACCATTTTTATGGCAGCCGCAAAATCAATATCCTTGACTATTTGTTTTTCTCCATTAAATTATCTATTTTTTATGTTTGATCTGGTAAATCCCATTATGCCATTCACCTGGGCCTCCATTATATACTTTACAAGAATGCATTAGATACCTTTGGCAAAAATACCCTTATTTCCTCTGTCCCTCCACCCATCGTTCCCCCGTATTCCCTAACTCTAAAGTTCTCCTTTCCCCTCTCCCCCCCTTGCTTCCCCAAGATCTTCTGCCCAGGTAACCTTTGACTATGGTCCCTACCAACCAACTCCCCCTAGCCCCTAGTCTCATGCCCCTCTATAGTTTGACCCTTTGCCTTTCTATCCCTCCCTTTACCCAACCCCTACCAAGTCTGCTAGTAGCTCCAACATTGAAACTGATATTCAACAAGTCCCTAGTAATGATTCAAATCCTAATTTTCACACCCTTGTTGCTCTAATGGTCAAAATTAAAGCCCCAAAGGGTTATAACCATAAATCAAGAGTGATCAAATACTCTTCTTACAAACTATTGAATCAATACCTTTCCACCATGAGAGCCTCTCCATGGCTCAAGAAACTCAAATCTGAGTCGGTATCCTCAACTAAATCCTCTAAACTACACAAAACCCATGATTCATCCCCTGATTAAAATCTAGAATAGGTGGACATGAAGATTGATAGCACCAATCCTCTAGGACTAGTGAAGGTTTCATATGACAAGAGTACCCTTTGTTCTATGATCCTTGGCCACCTAACTAGCTCTACAACCACTCTAAGTCCTAGTGGACAGTTATCTAGTAGGTGTTAAACAATTTGGAGGCTTCTTGCTTATAGCTCAACACTATCTTCAATGATGAAGTGGCAGCTCACACCACCCATGGCAACAACTGAAGGATCGACTTAGCCTACAGGGTCCCCTTGCGGGATGGGATCAACCTTAGAGATGGGACCATCCCCATTTTTTTTGTGGCTATGTACTTTTTATTTTTTGAAATATTTAACTATTGTAATAGACTATGTTAAGATGGCTAAAAAAATTGAAGTAATCCAACTCCATCTTATATATATTAAGGTTTTGAGGATCCCATCAAAACCCTTACACTAAAAGTAATTTTATTTTTTTACTGATAAAAAAAGTATAATGTGATAAAATCTCACCCATATTATTTCTAATTATTCCTCCTCCTGTTGGTTCTAGATTTTATTTAGATTCTCCATCAAAATTTAATTTGACCAACTCCAATTCTAGTGGTTTTCAATTTATATTCTTTTCCTTCATTTGGTTTCTCTTGTACCCAACATCATAATTCCTTTGTTAGAAATAGATTATATTACATCATTTGAGTCAAGTAAATGTACCTTCCAAGGTACATACTTAGGACATTAGATTAATGTAAGGATAATTTACCTAGTTTCTTTATGCATTGTAATAAATTCACAAGTATCAATGTGCAAGCTATACATGTGTAAGTTATTCCTTGCACATCTAGATAGAGTTTCGACCAAGGAACCTATCTTCCTATATAATGGTATTATTGTCATAGATCATAGATCATCACATTGAGCATCACTTACAACATCATAGAGCATAACTTAGATAAATTCATCCATATTGGATATGGGTGTAATGTAGTCCGATAGCATTATTCATGGAGTGTTCATTTCTTCCATAGCTACATTGTATTCATTTTTGTAATTTCTATTTATAGCATATTTGAGTCCTTGCATATTTAATTTCTTTCATATTATTTTTGCATCTTGTGATTGCTATCTCCCATTGCATATTTCATCAAAAGGTAATAGTGTTATCAAAGCTACAATAGATCTAGCCATAGGAAAACCACCATTATCAATGATCCTAAGTCTTTTATCAACTTGACGTGCCTTTGGACTAGTCACTATGAAAAACTCTCAAAAGAGTCTAAGGTGGTAGAATCAGGGAGAACCACAAGTAAGGACTAAAAGAAATATTAGTTTTAGAAACATTGATATTGCATTTGGCTAGATTAATTCCATAGATTTTTAGAAAATGCATGAAGACTAGGACTCAACATTCAATCCACTAGATTGACAAATCACATAGTAAAGATAATTTAGGATATCTATAATTTCTTAACTATTGTCCAAAGTTTCTTTTGTTGCAGATATCTAATTATCAGAAGATTGGGAATACTCCTACAATAAAAATCTAGGAGGCTTCAAATTTGTTGCTCGAAGGTCGGCATATCTTCATAGTGTAGATATTAGTTCCTTTTCAAGAAAAGAATACTATGGAAGAAGACTTCTAGAGAAGAGTTGTGCCAAATTTAGGAGACATGAGATATCCATTATTAAATTGAGAACTTTACATAAGAATAAAAGGCCATAGTAGCCTTGATCAAGAATAAAAGGACATAAAAGCCTTGATCTAGAAGAAAAGTCCATAGTAGCCTAAATTCAGAATAAAAAATGCCATAGAAGCCTTAATATTTAAAAAGACCATAAAAGCCTTGAAAAAAGCCTTGATATTGAAAACAATACCATAGAAGCCTTGATCTTGAAGAAGAATCCAAAAGTGAGTATTTGATTTAGAAGGAGATTAAGATTTTAGTACTAATGTGGGGAAAGGATATTCAGTGAGTCAGGAAACTTCCTAAAAGAAATTTAGGAAGGGTATCTTCTTCAAAAATAATCTAGCACCTAAAGCAAAATTGAAGGCAAAGATATTAGGAGAAGATCTCATTGAATAACTTCTAGTCTTGGAAGAAGAAGGACTAGGAGATTCCTATTGGAATCTAGAAGCAATAGAATCAAATATCTAGAGGAAGATCTCATCACCAACACTTCCAAGAGTATAAGGTTGAAGAAAATGTCTCAAGGAAGACCAGAAGAAGCTGCAATATCAAAAGACCTTGGGGAGGTCTCAATGAGCATCTAGTAAAAGTCTTGGAGAGCCTTACTGAAGAAATCATCAAATAAGAACTCATTAGAGAATACACTACCAAGGATAAACCCTTGATAGTGAAGGACTTGGGATAATTATCACCATACAAAAACAAACCCAAGAGGAGAATAATTTAACAAGGAGTGCCAAATCCCAGAAGAAGAATCCGTTAAAGACCTCAAAATATTAAAAATATTGAGAAGAAGATCCTGCTTGAAGCCAAAATTCGACAAGAAGACTTGAAGATAGGAGAAGCCCACAATATGCAAGATATTTGAATATTACCTTTTATAGCAAGAAGGCACCATTTTAGATACAAATGCTTCTTCAAATATATAGCAAAATGAGACTATAAAATAAGAACAAGCCAACAAATCAAAGGCTCATGAAGAAAAAGTTTGAGACCATCTATTGGTGAAGAAGGATTTGTTTATAATAGTTTAAAGAAAGTAGCAAAATCAACATCCTCCATAGAAGCATAAAAAGAGCTAAAAAAGCTTTCAAAAAGGTATGCAACTATTGGTGCAAGTAGATTCATTAATTTGTTTACTTATAAAACTTATTAAAGCACCTTAATTTAGATCAAAGTTGCAATAAGAAACATTGGATTACAGTCTTCAAAAGTTTAAAAAGAGAACAATTCCATTTAAGGTTCATTTGCACATTATGATTTGATGAGATTTATGCATTACAACTATCTATCAACCACATATCATATACTTTGGAAAGAAAAAGAAGACTAAGTTCCTACAACTTTGTTTGTAAGGAAATTACAAAATAATTTTTAAAGATTCATTTCAGATTATTCTTGATTAGTTGTAGTAGATTAATTAAGTGCATTAATTTTGAGAGTTAATTGGAGTGATAAAATGAAATTGTTTGTACATTAAAAATTAAAAGCTTATTGATTCATTTGCACTATTCTATTGCTCTCAAAATATTGTTATTTGTCTTCTTAAGAAATGTACAAAATAGAACTTGTCAAAGTGTCAAAATACACTATTAATGCACAAAGATCTAAAACTTTGAGTGGCCTGGGAAAGCCATAAAATTAGATCAATAATCCAATAATTGGATAATAAGATAGCCACCAAAAGAGCAACAAAGTAAGCCTCGAAAACGAGACTTGGTAAATCTCAAGTTCAAAGCACAATAAGTTTTCTATAAAGAAATAGTGCAAAAAATACATCAAAAAGAGAGCTTTTATGAAGTGGTTACAAGATTGGATCCATTTATAAAATATCCAAGTAAAAGGGGAAGGTGTCTAATAAAAGAGACAACATTGAAACCCCTTATATTACATTCAAAATTTTACCACATAACCAGAAATTCAGACATAAAAAAGGGGTGCAAAAGAAGGTGCAATAAAGGTTATTTTATACATGAATATATTATATTGCATTGCACTATCCTGATCTAGTTTATATAGAAAAAGGATGTAGATTTGAAGATGTCTCAAAGGCACATAATCCACTAGAAAATATAGTAGAAGGTGGTCATTCACTAGAATCCTTTCAAGCACAAAAAATAAGCCACTCTAAGGGCTCTTACTCCCCCATCTTGGATGGTCAAACCTGCAAGAGACGACAAAAAATCAAAGGAAGAAAATGATGTTATAAATAAGAGAAAAAATTTCTACAAGGAGAACATATAAAAAGTGTGAAAAGAGGAAGAAAAATCACCATTGGAGTGTTCTAGTCCACACATATTCAAAGTAGAAAATCGGTGCTCAAGCCTCCAGATCGATGCCTCTCAACTTGACTTGAAACAATCTACAAGAAAGTGCAATAGATAAAAAAAGGAGCTATGAATGTTATAGGGTTTAAAGAACCTCCAATAATAATACATTGAAGAAGCATTATAGAAGACACCCATACACAATGAGGAAGTGAAATTTGTCACTTGACACAATATCCTAACATTCCTCATGCAAGCACTCATATTCATCATCAAGAGAGTTACAAGCTATAGGTTGGTGCAATGAATATATGAGGAACACTTGTCTGAAGTAAATCCGAGTGCTTCATTAAAATAATGTAACATCCATATGTTACTCAAAGAAGAAAATAAGTATTCTCAAGCATCTTCTACTCCTCAAGCGCTCACAAAGAAACAAACATGCCACTTGGAACTCAAACCAAAATTCTCCTCCATTTTAAGAGTGCCAACAACCAAGGCAATCAACAAGCATTTAGGTTCGGGTTCTACGAACACACTTCATAGAGACAGTGTGGAAGCAAAGTGTGAAAGAGCCTTCAATGCTATGGAAAAGGAAGGTCAAAGGTAGACATTAATGGTACCACATTTGGAACATCAAAACCCTTGAATATTCCAAGCAAATCATTGGAGGAAGAGCCAAAGAAGTAACATCTATATTGCAGCCCATGCACAATGAATGCAGTGTCAACTATTGAATGATATAAGGTAAGATTTATTCCCACTATAATATGCTTTCATTTCTTGGGATTTATAAGGATAAACTTAGAGTAATATAACTAAATTGAAAGCTATATCTTAAATGGGAATAATATTTCATATCAATATAATATTTGCAATTTTGAACATAGGAGCAATAAGGATTTCTACTGAAAATTATTTATAAAATATTTGAAAATATTATAGTGGTCTATTTTTTCCAAAATTTAGGAGTTATAAGGGTTACTACATCAAATTGACTTATTGGAAATTATATACACTACAATCAAAATCCTGAAGGGATATTTAAAAGAGGCTATTAAAATCATTATGCTAAGGTTGGAAATTTATATTCTTGTCTCAAACACATCAAAAAAAGGACAACAAAAATCCAACATTAAAACCTCTTCAAATTGGAAAAGTGCTTAGTTCAATAGGAGCAATAAGGGATAATAAAAGTTGATTTTTGATATTTACAAAACCTTTCAAAATCAACCAAAAATTAAACTATATTTTCAAGAGCACTAAATTTTATCCCTAGGGAGACATAAGAATTGATACTAGGGAATTTAAATGGCATAAAACAAATTCTTCCTTGTAGAATCTCAATTCCTTAAAGGTCCTAATTATTTATACTAGAAGAATAAATTGAAATCAATCTTGGTATATGAAAAACTTTAGGATATTGTCAAAGAGCAATCATGGATACCTGCCACAGGTGATACTGAAATCCTAAAGTTTGAGGATTTTTTCTATTGATAAGGGTTTTGAAAGGGACCCAAAACCTTTTTACAATCCACAAAGGGGATCCCAAGCAAGATCGACCAACAAACCAAAAATGAGGACAACCCTTTATGGCCTTGAAACTAAAAAACTATAAACATCATAGGAGGATAAGGCTTGAAGGCATACACAAGAAACACAAATTTATAGTCATCAAATAGAAGGGGAAAGTCCAAAAAATGAGGGGTCAACCACAATGCATCATTTTAGGATATAGTCCTCATCATCATAGTCTTTGGGAGCATACCCCCTGGAATGGCTTGATTTCTAGGCCTTCATATTATTAATGATCTTTCCTGCCCTCAAAAATATTAATGCGGCTAATGAAACAATGTCATTTAGGTCAGAAATCTGGTTTGTGCCATCCATACACTAGATGGAGTATGCACTATGAGATAGCCTATCCAGAGTCTTCTATAGATTGTGAGTAAGGGAAGCATAATCAATTGCTGAAATAATTGAAGAAATTTTTACCTTTCTCATTGGAGAATTTAACCCGGGTTGAGTACCTACTAGGAGTTGAGGAGAAGCCCACCACCATTCACTACTTACCCACCCTACTAGGAGTTCCAACTTCAACATCAATGATCGGACCTTTAGGGACAACATCCAAAACTTCTAGGGGGAAGCCTAGGATGGGCTCTGGGTTAGGATTTGCAACCAGACCACCAACTTCTACAATTATCTAATCTAGATTTTGACTAATGTAATTGTAGATAATCAGATGTAATCCCTAGTATTTTGGATAAGTGGATTTACCTTTACAAACACTGTCAATGGAAATTTCCATTGACCAAAAAATATATTTTAGGATATTGATTAACTTAAAATCCTTTAGTTAGTTCAATAATGTCATATGGAAGCTCTACAATGGTGAGGATGAATCTTCAATAATTAGATATTGCATTATTAGGACCAAGGCATAGTTCCAGGATGGAGGAAGGTGTTCCCAAATAAAATCATTGTCCTTCTTGGACAAGAATTTCCCTTTATCCCAGAATAAGATAAGCTCCATAGCCATTGAATGCTTATCTCAGTGGATGATATTTCCATCATTGGGAAGATCTATAATATCGACAATTAAATCAATCATTATAGCAAACATAAGTCCCTTTAGGGACACAATGTCACTATCCTAGGTCTGGATAAATTCTCTTGAGAGCTCTGGGTCATGGCCTTGAAACTTTTTCAGGAAATTCAGCAACCCATGGGATGCCAAAATATCTTCCACCATTGAGTTGAGTTGTAGAAGTATAGGTTCAATAGGTGCCATCATCCTCCCCTACAAAACATAGACCCACTTAGAAAACATGCACAAACCAAATCACAACATGCTTCTTGAATGCATTCAAAATTCACATCCACGTAGTAAAGCATCCATCAATTTAAAAAACAAATTACCAAAGGATGTGAAGAACTCATGCCACCATACTTGGGACTATTTATCAATATGGGCTATTGAAGGATATACCGCAACCTAAAATATCTTACCACATGAGCCCTGCCATGCCCAAGAATGATTGGGTTCACCAACCGAGAAAAAGCCAAAAAAAGAGGTAGAAATGAGGAATACAAATATTACGAACATCATTGGAAATGATAGTGCAATTTGGATTAGATGGTTTTGGAAGTTGGAAAATGTGTATTGGTGTGAACCAATGAAAACACTCCTTACAACAAATCCAAGTCCAACCAAGGACACCTGGTCAAGAACGGATTGAAATACCATCCACATAGAGGTGGTGTTGGCAAACCCTATTGAAAATGGTAGCATGATTAATTAGTTGGCATAAATTGTTGGTTGTGTCAATATTGGAGATGTCAAAGGTATTCCCATGCATATTCCTAGTCCTCATTCAATGCACATCCCTTATATTTCAATATTTCCTCCTTTCCAACAATGATTTCCAGAAAATTTGGGATGTCAGGATCGCGCGATCTGGCGATTTGGCGGGAAAACTTCTGAACCGGCGTCGGGTGCTGCTCGTGGGCTTCTGGCCCGACAGATCTTCCCAGAGCTTTGTTTGATTGTTTCTGCACTACTTTGAATACTTGTAAGCTGTTTCGGGAGGGCCCGATGGGGTCTCCTCCAGTCTCTTCTGTTGGAAAAAAGAGTTCATACGCTGAGATGCTGAAAGAAAACCCCTCGCCCTCCACTGGTGAAGCGCAGAGGACTACTTTTCAGATGTTACTCAAGAACGCTGGCAAGGGTGCTTCTACACACCGAGTTAACGGTTGCCTTTCACAATCAACTTCTAGACCAAAGATTATTATAGAACCGAAACTGGTCGAAGACACAATATCCTATCGTGCTCATCATGACCTGATTTGCAAATTCATGGGTATCCGTCCCACTCTGAACTTTCTGCACACCTGGGTTAGACAAAATTGGGAGCCACTAGGTGAGTACTCCTTATGGCCTATTAGTAATGGATATTTCATTATTAGTTTCTCTTCTTTAGCAGATAGAAACAGAGCATTTGAATCAGAAAAGAGGAATCATGGCCCGGCTGGGTTATTTGTTCAACCTTGGAGAGTGGGTTTTGACCCTCGTATCGAACCCACGGCAGTCCCGGTCTGGATCCGACTGTATGCTCTCCCGATGGATTTCTGGGGTGAGCAGGTTTTAGAAATGATTGGTAACTCATTAGGCAGATTTATAGGAGTCTCCAGAGACACTATAGAGGGAAACACAGCTGTCTTTGCTAGGATCTATGTTGAAATGGACATTAGCCAGCCTCTACCAGCCGAGGTGGAACTTGAGTTGACAGGGCTCTCCTGGATACAATAGTTAGATTATGAGGCACTACCTTTTAGATGCAGAGTCTACCATAAGCACGACCATCTGGTGAGGTTCTGCCCAAATATTTTGAGCACAAAAGTGGAGGCACCGCTTGGAAATCCAAATCGCCCCAGAGAGGGCAAGTTTACCCCTGTCCAAGATCCATCTAGTATTCCTCAGGATTCTGATCTCCAGAAAGATGGTTTTGAACAACCGAAGCGAAGGAGAAATAAAAAGAAAAATTCCAAGGAGCAGGCACAACTTAAACCAACCAATCGGTATGAAATCTTTAAATCCCTAGTAGATCAAGAGGACCAAGTTATGGAAGGAGTGGATGGGAATGTTGAGGATATTAACATTCACTCTCAGGCTTTCCCTTCTTTTACTCCGGTCTTAGAACAGGTAATGGAACCCTCTGGGACAAGGCAGCGAGAGAACTCAGGGACACTGGTAATCCACTCCCAAGCCACGGTGGTTATTAAGGACGTCAATATGGGAAGCTCTGAAAGGAACAGGGAAAGGCCGGTTCTAGGGATTTCCCAGGTGGAGAAGAGGTCTAAAAACAGTAATTCCCAAGGAGCAGGCAGAAAATCCAATAAGGATCTACTAGCAATATAAGGAGACAAGCTGATCAATGGAGGATCGGTGAGGCCAATTGAGTCTTATTGCTCACAAGGTCCTCAATGATTATTCAATCCTAGAATGTTAGGGGTTTAAACAATGAGAACCCATCAATCCGTTGTTCAAGGACTTTTAGGAAAATGTAAAACAGACTTTTTGCTCATCCAGGAGACAAAAATGTCTGTAGATATTATGTGCAAGACTGCTAACAGAATATGGCGGGGTGCTGATTATATGGATGTGGCTACTCAGGGTGCCTCGGGGGGGATTTTTACTCTCTAGAACCCTCAAGTTTGGATAGCTTTAGAACACATAGCTTGGAGGGGTGTTCTCACTTCTCTGTTTAGAAACAATGCCACAGCTGAACATGTTCTTATTAAAAACTTCTATGGGGCTCAATGCTTTGATGGCCAGCGGCTCCAATGGCAAGCTGTACACAACATGAGGTCATCTCGGGAAGTTTTTGATTGGATCATAGCTGGGGATTTTAATGCCAAATTGTCTGTTAGGGATCAGGAAGGTGGTGCCCCAGTTTTGGATCCTGGGGACCGGTTCTTGATTGCCCAAATCCAAGCCTTTAATCTAGTTGATATCAAAGGCCCTGGAACCTACTTTACTTGGACAAACAAGAGGAGAGAGCCACACAGTAGGAAGGTTAAGTTAGATCGGTTTTTGGTTTTTGAAGAGGCATTTATTAAATGGAATCTTAAGTTCCAGATTTTGGAAGGTCCAGTCTCAGACCACTATCCCCTTTTGTTGGAGGGAGGGCCGATGATAGGTCAACACCATAAGCCATTCAAATTTGAAAATTTTTGGTTGCAAAAGGAGGATATCCGAAGGAAAATTCCACAGTGGTGGGAAGAAGGCCGCCTACCCTTGGGGACTGCAATGTTCAAATTCCATAAACAGCTCCATTTTGTCAAGTGTAAATTGAAACAGTGGAGACAAAACAATAAGTCGGACTTCCAGCTCCAAAGGGCCCCCTTGATGGCTAGATGGGAGGAGGTGCAAAAACACTTCAGGGAAGGTACCATAACTGAGCACCTTAAAGCTGAGGATGATGCTCTGCGCAAAGCGGTTGAGGACATTGATAATCAAGAGGAAATTTATTGGAAACAGAGAGCAAGAATCACTTGGTTACTAGAAGGCGATAGAAATACAAAATTTTTCCACCGCTCAGCCTGTGCAAGGAGACAAATGCATAACATGGAAGTCTTTCACGATGAGAATGGACACTCCTTTGATACTCTCCCTGGAATGCATTTCCACTCAATGGATTATTTCTCAAACCTTTTTAAGGAAAGTGGGGAACAAGATGTGGAAGCCCAAAATGAAGTTATTAATGTCATACCTTCTATTATCTCTCACGAAGAGAATCAGACTCTCCTTAGACCCATTGACAGTGATGAACTAAAGAAAGTGGTCTTTGGGATGAGCACGGGAAAATCGCCAGGTCCATATGGATTTCCTATAGAATTATTTCAGACCTTCTGGGATACTCTGGAGAAAGATGTTTTGGCTATCACAGAGGAGTCCAGAACTAATAAAAGAATGCTTAAGGCTCTCAATCACACCTTCATAACTTTAATTCCAAAAGGGGAGGGGGGGGGTTCATCTCTCTGATTTTAGACCGATTGCCTTATGCAATGTTATTTATAAAATAATCACGAAGATTATGGCTGAACGGCTAAAACCTTTTCTCCATAAAATAATTTCCTCTGAGCAAGGGGGTTTTGTTGAAGGAAGACAGATCTTGGATGAAGTGGTCCTTGCTCAGGAGGCAATCCATACAATGCAAACTTCAAGCAACAAAGGAATGTTCATAAAGTTGGATATGTCTAAGGCTTATGACCGGGTGGAGTGGGGCTTCCTGGCAAAGATGATGGCTGCCTTTGGCTTCTCTCAGGACTGGATTGACTAGGTCATGAGTCGTATCTCCACACCTTCTTTCTCTGTTCTAATCAATGGGCTCCCCTCGACTCCTTTTGGAGCCTCTCGGGTCTTCATCAAGGGGACCCTTGCTCTCCTTACCTCTTCCTCATCTTAGCAGAAGGATTAGGCAGACTCTTCCTGAGAAGACGACAGCTAGGTGTGATAACAGGTATTAAAGTGGGGACAGAAGTTTTGACCCACTTACAGTTTGTGGATGACACAGGATTGGTTGGAGTGGCCAGCCTCAGGGAAGCAAGAGGAATTAGAGATACTTTAAACATCTACCTTCAGGCCTCAAATAAAGTCATTAATGATACAAAATCCAAAGTGGTCTTCTTCAATCTTGACCGAAGGTTACAGAGAAAGAGTTCTCGAGATCCTGGGATTTACTAGGACTTCTCTACATGTTGTTTACTTGGGGGTTCCACTGCATTTCAAAAAACTAAAAATTGATATCTGGAAGGATATTTTGGATGGCATCAAAGAGAAAATGAATCATTGGTCTCATAAATGGTTAAGCTATGGAGGTCGACTAACTTACGTTCAATCAGTTATTCAGGCAATGCCAATATATAAATTCTCCATCCTGGCTGCCCCACATTCTATATGGAAAGAGCTTGAAAAAATGGCCAGAAGATTTTTATGGGAGGGTGCAAAAGGGAAGAAGAAATGGGCCTTGGTTGGATGGGATAAGGTCACCCAGCCCAAGGATAAAGGAGGGTTGGGACTGAGAAGCTCCAAGCTTAATAATCAAGCTTTGGCTGGTAAATTGTACTGGAGGTGGATTTCCCAGCCAACATCCCTCTTTAGCAGAATTATTTCTAGCAAATACCTAGGCCATGCTCACCCCAATGATCTTGGACATTTCCCTTTGGAGGGTAATGGATCCTTAGTTTGGCAGACTCTCAAGCTGGGAGCTCAAGTTATCAAAGATCAATTGTTTTGGAAAGTGGGGAGAGGGGAGAAGGCCCGTTTTTGGACTGACTCCTGGGATCAGCACCCTCCCATCATTGCTATGTTTCCAGAATTGCAACCCATTAAATCAGCCATAGAAGACAAGGGCTAGATTCATATTGAGAGTTATTTCAATACCAGCCACTTTGGGGAGTACAAGTTCAAAAAGTTCAAGAGGTTGGAAGAATGGCCAATTCCAATCCCACCGGAGCTGGCACCAATCTTAGAAAAAAATTTGAAAGCCAGGTTTCTTACTGGGTGGGATGAAGAGGATGAACTTGCCTGGGGCTTTGGGAACCTTGGGGTTTACACTGTGAAGGAGGGATTTAACCAGATTCTTCCAGAGCCCCCCCACACTCTTTCCCGGTCCATGTTTGGAAGAAGATATGGCACCCCAAGGGTTGGCCGAAGGTGAATTTTTTTGCCTCGGCAACTTATGCACAATGGAATTATCACCTTTGACAATCTTAGACACAGAGGCATCATCGGTCCTTCTCAGTGTGTTTTATGCCGCAAGCATGAGGAAACTGCTGATCATTTGATGTTTGAATGCCCCTTCTCACGGCATATTTGGATGCGCTGGTTTTCCCACTTCAAAATTCAAGCCAACAGTGAGGTGACTCGGACCAATATTTGGAACCGATGGAAGAGAGGCAGATTTAAATCCAAAGCTCTCTGAATTGGCTAGGAGCTGGGTTTTATTTTTATTTGGTGGCAGGTGTGGCTGGAGAGAAATGCCCGCATTTTCCGTGAAACATTCTCTTCACTTGATGGAATATGGCAGGTTATATGGAGCAAAGTGGTGGAAACAGTTGCCATCTACGTTGAGGAGGAACATCAGTCTATTTTTGTGCCACTGCTTGATGGAGTTGTTGCTCTTGAAAGACAGGCTCAGGATAGATGGCACCCTCCCCCAGCAGGCTGGATCAAAATCAATACTGATGGAGCTGCAAAAGGAAATCCGGGTAGTGTTGGTACTGGAGTTGTGTGCCGTGATCATGGTGGGTCCGTGCTTTACTGGGAACTGCACGGTCTGGGTCATGCCACAAACAATGAAGCAGAGGCCTTGGCTGTTAAATTTGCTTCTATCTGGGCTGTCAAGTAGGGCCATAGAAAGATAATTCTTAAGTCCGACTCCCAAATTCTGGTGGGCACTCTCGATTGCATGAGGAACTTTGATTTGCAATCCTGGAGGTTGCGGAGTCTTGTCTCTCAAATAAAGGATCTCTGGAAAGAATTAGATGATGTGGTTCCCATCTATGTGAGTAGGGATTTCAACAAGGTGGTTGATTTCCTTGCTAAGATAGGTGCTGAGAATGAAGTTGGAGTGCAGATGCATAGTGATATGCCTGTGGAGGATGCTGGGATTCGACAAGGCCTTGAATGCTACCTATGATAATGTGCAAAGTTTTTGCTGCTAAGGAAGGTTTTTGTCACGATTTCATGACATGTAGCGGCGTCGTGGCCTCTTGTTGGAAGTTGTCGCGATATCGCGACAGGTTTTGCCTTCTCAGCCTTAGAAAGGAACATGTCACGAAATCGCGACATGTCACGAAATCACGATGTTTTTTGCGTAGGGATGATAAGGAGGATTATCATCGTGATATCACGACATTTTTGGTAAACTTGAGTAAAGGGCACATTTCGTCGCGATATCGTGACATTTTTGTCGATTGGAAGCTGCATGGTAAAATTGTCGTGATATCGCGACAGTTGGGGCACACTGGCGTCAACTGGATTTCTTGTCGCGATATCGCAACAATTTTGAAGACTGGCTGCAATGAGGATTATCATCGCGATATCGCGACTCTTTTGGTGAACTTGAGCAAAGGGCACATTTCATCGCGATTCCGTGACATTTCTGTCGATCGAAAGCTGCATGGTAAAATCGTCGCGATATCGCGATAGTTGGGGCACACTGGCGTCATCTGGATTAATTGTCGCGATATCGCGACAATTTTGAAGACAAGTTGCAATGAGGATAACTTTTCGCGATATCGCAACAGTTTTGAAGATTGGGAACTGAAAGGAAAATTTGTCGCGATTTCGTGACACTTTTGGCACACTCATGACTTTGGTAAAAATTGTCGCGATATCGCGACACTTTTGCGGACTGGGAGTCAAGATGAGAATATGTCGCGATATCATGACACTTTTGCTGGCTGGGCGCTTCGGAGAAATTCCGTCGCGATTTCATGACCCTTTTTGAGATTTGATGCTTCCTGGAGTTCTTGTCGCGATTTCGCGACGCCTGGGATGATAGACCATTGGAGGGAGTTTCAGTCGCGATTTCGTGACTTTTTTGGCGAGCGGACGCGGAGGGCTTTGTCTGTCGCGATATCGCGACATGTCGTGATATCACGACATGTCACGTTTTCGTGACTGATGGCGCTGCTGCGGCCGCGACGGGGTTGATTGCCATGTTTCACGACATGTCGCGATTTCGTGACATGTCGCGTTTTCGTGCCTTGTTGTCTTCTGTGCTCTGTGGGGGTTTGCGTTGCCTTTGTGCTCTCCGCTTGTTGTCTAGTTCTCTGCTGCTGGTTGGGATGAGTTTTCTCCCTTGTGTAATTGCCTTTTGTATTAATACAAGTTTTTCAAATTTTCAAAAAAAAAAAACAATGATTTCCATAACTAACATGGTCATTGGGTGGATAACCACAACCAAGTTTCCACTTATGTCCGCTGGTTCTAATATGGAAAATAATGTTCTTCTGGGCCTTGGGATTATATATTAGCTTACAATCACACTAGTGTAGAAAATTAAGAGCATTATGGTACCAATAAGATTTTCTTGGATTCCTTGGGAGATGAACCTCAATATTATTGTCCACGTGCCTCAAGTGTAATTGGTGAAGCCCAGTCAGTGAGGCTGATTGAAAATAGACTCTACCCTAGTATAAGTGATGAAGTCCACTCATCAAGATAGGTGCATAGGGTCCTATAATCTAGCGTAGATGGTGAGGCATAGTCATTAAGGTAATTGGACTAAACATATGTGGATGCATCATTTTCATGAAAAATATTTAATAAGAACTAAGAAAAATATGCACTCTAGGTCTCAAAGGAATCTAGCATCAACCCAAAGTTGCCTTCCTAGTACACATGCTGAATTGATAGGTTGCTGAAGCTACAAATATTAAGTATGGTATCATGAATTAATAGGGAAAAATCCAAGGGGGCTTCATAGTACCTTTAATGAATTTGATCATATTCAGTAAGTCACCCTTGATGGCAAGCCTGCTGACATAAAGCTCCATAGCAGTTAAGATGCCTCGACAAGTGGCACGAGCTTCTAAAAAATTGTTGGACTGCACATCCAAATTTTCTACATATTCCAGGATGATTTTAGCATTCTCGTATATAATAATTCTCCCACAACTATCCCTTTCATTATTACTCTTGGTGGCCCCATCAAAATTGATTTTTAGCCAATGAGGAGAGGGAAGAATCCAAGACACTAAATATCTATTCACTATAGGGTGGGGTTGATTGTTTAGCTCAAGGAATAATTTGAGGATCTTGGCTAACTAATATCATATTTGGAATTTAAAAAAGATAATGGAAGGGGTCAAGTTAGCATTCTTATAAGCAAGGGAACCAATCCTAAGAAAAATGGATTCAGAGTCTTTGCTAGAATCGTGAAAAGTTTGAGAAAAATAATTCAAAGGCTCTAATGATAATAACCTTTGCTATCATTGATGAGATACAACCCTACATCAGTTTAGAAAAAACATCTTCAGATGCATGGACAAGCCTAGAGAAAATATTTGAAGGAAAGAATAATGCAACTATTTTACATCTTCAAACTCAACTTCACTCATTAAAAATGAATAGTGGAGAAAACATAGAATTGTTCTTAAGGAAGTTCAAAGGTATTAAAGGGAAATTATTAACATTAGGAGAAATAGTTAAGGATAAACTTCTTACTCATGTAACCATTAGATAACTTCTAGAAAGCTAAAAATATTTGGTAACATATTTACAAGTCCTAAGTAAAGATACCTCCTTTGATGACCTAGTCAATATTTTCTAGGAATATGAGGTGGAAATTTAAGATAAAATGACTAACATTGTATTGTCATATAAAGATAATCCGTAGGGAAATATTGCTTCATAATCAAAAGGACAAAAACCATAGTACATGTATTGTCAGATATGTAGGAAAAAGGCCATAGTGTCAGCTGTTGTAGATTCAATCCCAAAAATCAGAATTAAGGAAATTAGATGAATAATGGGAATCAATTTCAACCACAACAATATCAAAATACTCATCAACAATATTTTTAGTGTCCACCCAATTATCTCTAATTGGAGTATCACAAAAGAAATAAAAAAGGACATATAGCTTAGAGGATAGAAGGAATCAAAGAATTGGAAGGATCCACAAATGATTATGAAGTCAAAGCTCTTTCAGCAAGAATGATAGGTTATGAAGACACTAACTACTTGCTTGGATAGGTTACAGAAAATAGAAAAGAAAAATCTGAATATTAAGATCATCTAATGGAAGAAGATCCATATTGAAGACTAAAGTCTTCAATACCCAAATAATGTAATATAGGGGGGTGTTATAAATAGATTATATTACATCATTTGGATTATGTAAATGTACCTTCCAAGTTACATACTTAGGATATTAGATTACTTTAGGGGGATGCTACCTAGTTTCTTCATGCAATGTAATAAATGCACATGTGTTAATGTGCAAGCTATACATGTGCAAGTTGTCCCTTGCACAACTAGATAGAGTATCGTCCAAGAAATATATCTTCCTATATAATGGTATTATTATAATAGATCATAGAGCATCACATTGAGCATCACTTACAACATTGTATAGCATAGCTTAGATAAAGTCGCCCATATTGGAGATGGGTGTAATGTAGTTTGATAGCAGTATTCATGGAGTGTTCATTTCCTCCATAGTTACATTGTATTCATTTTTGTTACTTCTATTTATAGCATATTTTAGTCATATCACAAATTTAATTTCTTTCATATTATTTCTACATCTTGTGATTGTTGTCTCTCGTTGCATACTGCATCAAAATCTAACATCCAATTGATGATTTAACTCCATTTATCAAGGTTCTCTACTTCAATATTAGAGATTGAGTGATTTGATAGGGTTAGTTTAGACTCCTCTATGGATAATTTTTTTCTTTTCATTACCTCTAAATTACTTTCCTTTCCTTCAAATATTCTTTTGTTCTTTTTCATGCATATATTCTAAAATATTGTATCTTTTGATATATCCTAGATTGTCTATAATACCTCACTTTTAAAAGTGCTTTACCATTTCTTTAACCATTCCTCAACTTTGTCATTTATCACCATGCATTTACCAAACATATTAAGAATCCATTGCCATAGTTTCAAGACTATTGAACAATATCCCAAGAAATAGGCTATACTCTCCTCTTTTTTATATAGAACATATCATGAAAGGCCATGAAAACCTTTTTCATTAGGTTATCCCAAGATAAAAATTTTCTATGACCTACTAGCCGTATAAACATTTTGAATTTTAGAATTCTTGGGCTATCCAAAATATATCCATATTCTTGTGGTATTTCTATCTTGTTGGTGCTTTACATTATATCCTCTTCTTGTTGTATAATATTCTAAGCTATTCAAATCCTAAATTAGCTTATCCTAATCTCCCCTAAAAATAATCATTGTAGTTATCTTTTTGTTCAATTTTATCCTAGTAGCAAGGTTTAGTATACTTGTAAAAAAATATTCTTTCTATTTGTATCTTCATTCTTGATCCTTGTACAAAATATTTGAAACCCTATCACGATATTTATCTGTAAGTTATCTCATCAATGGTTTCAAAATTGGACCTATATGGACTGGTTTTTTATCACACCAAGTACCCATCCAAATAATTTTTTTTCTAGTTCCAAACCCCATATTAGACCTTTAATCGCTAGGTCAATTGATTTTTTAAAAATTATTCCACAATGTAGAACCATATGGTAGTGAGAATACAATAAATATTAAGCTTGGTTTATTGGGATAAACATACTTAGAAGCATTTTTTTCCATTGTCTTTGACTCTTTATACAATCTCCAAATTTATTTTTCCCCTTAGAGCTAAGTTTGTATTTATAAGAACTCTTAAAATGAGACCTCCCCTAGTTTTATCATCACACACCTTGCTTCACTTCACCAAGGGAAATATCCTTTTATCATTTAATATTGACCATAAAAATGATCTCATGATATAGACTAGACTTTTTTCTATAGATTTTGGTATAATATACAATGATATAATATGTTGGAATGGCCTATAAGACTGATTTAATTAGTTGCACCCTTCCTTATAACAATAACCTTCTACTTTTCTATGTTGATAGTCTATTATAAATTTATAACTAGATTCCACAATTTTATCCTCATTCTTTCCTTAAATAAGGGCATCCCTAGATAAGTCGTTGAAAAATTTACCTCCATTTGAGTAACTTTCATATCCTTGCTTTGATCTAGCTTGAGTGTTTAGGAAGTCAATTTTGAATTTTATGCATTAAATTGTTGTCTTGATGCTCTTTCATATTCCTTTAATAATTTATCAAAACTATAATCAAAGCTATGGTGATAAATATATCTTTGTCTAAGTCCCCTCTTGGATTTAAATTATTATGTTACTAGCCCATTGATGAGAACTGAATATCATTCTATAGAGACACAAGCTTTAATCCATCTAACCCATTTTTTCCTAAAACCAAAATTTTCTAATATTGAAAAGAAAAATCCATTTAGCTCTATCATAGGCTTTATTCATATCAAGTTTTAATATCATTACTCTCTCTTTTCTTGAAGCTCCTGAATGCATTACTTTATGAGCTACTATGATCTTGTCCATAATTTATCTCCTTTTTTATAAATACTTCTTGCTCTTCTAAAATAATTCTGTATAATTTTGGTCTTAATTGATTTTCTATAACTTTTGAGATTATATTATATGCCATATTACATAGTCTTATGGGCCTAAATGAATAGAAAAATTCCACATATTTCATTTTTGGAATAAGGGTAAGATATATCGCATTTATATTATGTGTGTGTTATTTTATCCTTGATTTTTCCATTGCTACCAATAAAATATTCTTCACTATATCCTAGTCATGTTGATAGAATGCTACTAAGATACCATCTGAGCCTAGGGGGATTACCCTTATCAAAATATAAAAGAGTTAAATTAACTTCTTTCAAAGTAATAGGCTCCATTAGTTTGCTATTGTCTTAATTTGTTATAATTGAATGTACTTCTTGTAGTAGTTTATCATTAAGAACTTCAATATCATATGATCCTAGAATATTTTGGTAAAACAACATTTCCTCCTATTTGCTATCACCATGGTATTCAATACAAACCCCTTCTGGTAATTATGGATGCTGATCTCTATACTATTACCATACTATAAGAAAACATTGTGTTTTTATATCCTTTTAACTAGGTTTATCTCAATTTTAATCTCCAAAAATTCTCTTCATTACTCAATATTATGATATTCACTAAGCAACTCCCTTTTCTTTGAGCTTGGATTATTGTGCTTACATTTTTGGAATTATGAAATTTTATCTTTTAGTTCTTTCTTCTCAAAGATATTTTCAAAAGTGTTCTTGGTCCATTATTTTAATCTATATTTCATTGATTTAATTTATTTTGGAAGTGTATACAACTCACCATTTCTTGAATAATTCTATGTCTATGCTATCATATTAATAAATTGAGGATGGTCTTCCCACATTTTCTCATATTTAAAAAATATATATTTTTAATTTACTTACCACCATTTAAACTCTTATTAGCTAGTGATTTGAACCAATCCTTGTGAAGGTATTAAATTTAGCACAAGTTGTTTCATATATCCAATGATCTAGGAGTATGCATCTATCTAAATTTTTGCTTTCAGGTTCCAGCCTATCCTACTTCTGGTCCATGTACAATTGTCATCTTCAAACTCAACCTCCCTTAGATTATTGTTTTGAATAAAAGTTGAGAAATCTCTCATGCTTTAGGTTATTTATCTAATTTCTCCATTTTTTTCATCTAGATTGGTTATGGCATTAAAATATCATATGATCATGAATCAATTTTCTTGGTCTTTTCTTCTCATAAATGCTTCAATCCCACTCCAAAATTTTGATCTGCATGGGTAAGTTGTGGGTCCACAAACATTGATAAGGATGAAAAAAATATTTGTAAAGTAGCATGTGACTAATGAGGCTATCCAATTTCTAGTTTTATGAATGGTTTCATAAAAGGTTCTAACTAGATTCCAACATGTTAGAATTCCTCTTTTTGTTCCTTCTAAATTCACATCCCATTAACATATCACCCATACTACTTTCATAGTTTTGGAAATACATTTCTTTGTCATTTTAGTTTCTTCGATACAAAAAATATCAGGCTTATAACTTAAATATATGTCCTTGATACACCTATTAATTGAGGGGGCATTAACACCCCTTATATTCCATAAGATGGTAATCCTGTATTATTAGGGGTTGCTTGCCCTACCTAAAAATTACTAATATCATTTTTTTGTTTGGAAAAGAGAAGTTAAACCAACTTATATTGTGTTACTTTCTCTATGTTTGCTCTTGCTTGATAATTTGAAGTTTTTCCTCTTTTTCCTTGCTAGTCTCAAGAGTAGGTCTTATTATTTTATTCCTTAATATTCTTTCACAAGTTTTCTTTTCATCATATTTATCATCTTATAGAACTACTAAGGAAGCTTTTGACTTACAATGCTCATCATCTGGTATTTCCTTGTTAATGGTAGAGGTTTTAACATCTAACACTGTATTTTCTCTACCACTTTCCTTCTCCTAAATGGTGCATCATACTTCAAGAGAGCCTTCAAAATATGATGAGGCACATTCCTTAGGTTCAATGGGAATGTTCATCCCTAAATTAAGATCATACTGAGTATATGGTTCCTTATTAATATTCTTATCTTGTTATATTGTGTCCTCTAAGATTTGGTTTGTTTTTGCTAAAGCTTCAAAAGAATTGGTATTTCTTGCAATATCCTTACTTACTGGTCTCCACTGTTTATTTACTTTCATTTATATAGACCTATTTTTGGAAGTTGAAAACCATACTAATCCATATCCATTTGTAATTTTATCTTACGATTTTCTATACATGTTTCTTCTATACTCTTCTTAAGGCACATTCTCTTAATATATCCCACCTCATGACATCTTCTATATGTGAAAGCACCTCATGACATATTCTATATGTGAAAGATATGTTTTCATAATCCATTGTTTGGGTCCACAACTTGCCCCCATACTTAAGAATGATTGATTTTGGTAAATATTTACTAATATCAATCATGACCAATATCCAAGCATCCATGAGTATTTCCTATTATCTTGAAGGTATTAATTTCCCATAATTCAATGGATAAATCATACATCTTAACCTATACTAGTACTAGGGACATATTTACATTTTTAGGTACAAAGAAGAGTCCTACTATTCATGTAAACCAAGGACCTTATTTTAGGATTATATTGCTTTCCTCTATAGAATAGAAAATTCCTAGGAAAAAAATTTAGGAAGAAAGGATAAACTCACTCATGGAGACTTCCATCTCCTATCAATCCATTTTCTCAAAGTCAAAGCCCCTAGCTAAGACCTATTAAATTAACCAATGAATGCCTTATATTTGAGCAATGAGGATTGATTATCTATGAGGTCCTCCCTAAACTCTATTACTAGGGATGATTCTAAGAATTTATTTGTGAATCAACCCATGGAAATGAAACTATAACTCAATATCTACTAAAATTTACCAATATAACCTATATCAATTATATTATTTGAAAACAAACCTACAATAATTTTCATGCAAAACTAAAATAATGAAGGAAAAACCAAAATTTACATAAAAAATTCTATGCCTAAATGAAATTATCACCTTAATGATGCCATAGCCTTCCATTTCTCCTCCCATCATCCAAACCTTAGGTAACAATTTTCTATAATTTTATTTCCCACAACTTGAAAAATCATCATTGCCCTTATTACGGATGGCTGACTTCATAGGTTAGTATCTCCCTCAATACTAATATTATTATTTTATACGAATACTAATTTTAAAATTCTTCATATTTTTGCACAAATTGGTCTAAGAATCATCTGAATCAGACAGCCCTTCACAAAGATTTGACTCTTGAGATATTAGACTTTTTTGAAATTATTTTCCAAACATTGCCCTAGTTCTAGACAATTGTCTTTACATGGTCATATATCCCTCAATACTACATGGTCATATATCCCTCAATATTACTTATTTTAAATTTCTTAAAATTTTGCACAAAATGGCACAAGAATTGTTTGAATCGGACAACTCTATGCAAAGATATGGCTCCTAAAAGATGAGTCATCTTTTAAAAAAAAAATCTCCTAGGTCTACCAATTCATCATATAAAATTATGTATATATTTAAAAAAATAAGAAATTTTCTTTACCATTATTAAAGATAACTCAAGATGGTACTTTTCATAGGGTTATTTGGAATTTTAGAAGATGTTCAAATTTGACTTACTCTAAAGTATGCATTTAAAGATGGCGATTTAGAGTTTCGACCACCTTAAAAATTAGGAACATTAGCTAAAGACTTTTGTAGGTTGATACATGTTTGGAAAGGTTTATGATACTTGAGGTATTCCATACAAATTATTTATACATATATTTAGCAGTTAAGATCTAGAAAATTCCTAGGTTTGATTGGCATCAAGAATAGTATAGTCAAAAATTAGGGATGAAAACCAAATAATTACAGAGGAAAATCAGAATGAAGGGTCTAATGTTGAGGATATAATTCTTCTTGGTCTCCCTGCTTACCTTGACTCCCCAACCAAATCTGGACCTTCCAATCCTCCTCCTGTTGGTCATAAATAATGCCCTAATGATGAGTCTTTTTACGCCCCAAAAAGAGAAAAAGTGCTTTCAGAGTTAATCAGCCCTTCCAAGCAACATTTTTCACCTTTGTCTTTGTCCCAATCCAGAGAAGGGGTTTCCAGCACTGTTATCCAACAGGTTACCCAAACCAAATTTAGCCCGAAACAGACTAGAAGCTCAATGAAGTCCCCCATGATTGACTGTGGAGGTGAGAAAAAAAAGGGAAGAAAGTCAAATGCCCAGCAATGGAAAGAAGAGGTCCAAGATGAGATAGCTAATGGAATTCAGACTACTCTGTTTCCATCAACTGGAAATCATCCCTTTGAAGAGAACAAAATTCTTAAGCCCCCTCAAGTCCAAGGCAGGGGAAGAGGAAAAAACTTTAAAAGTTCCAAATGAAGATCATATCCTGGAATGTAAGGGGGCTCAATGGCCTTCCTAAACAGCGGTTAGTCAAATATTTAAGAAGAGATTTTGATCCCACTATTCTTATTTTGCAAGAAACTAAAGTCGATGAAGTTTTGTCTAGAAAAATTGACCTCAATATCTGGAAAAAGGGAGAAGCAATTTTTTGCAAAGCCAATGGAACCTCAGGTGATCTTCTTTGTATCTGGAATCCAGGGAAGGTGGAAGGCAAGGTTATTCAATTAGGGGAAAGGGTAATGAGCATTATTTTTAAGGATAAGGTTAGTGACCTTTCTTGGATATTAACAAATGTGTACGCCCCTAATTCTATATGCGGGAGAGCTGATCTATGGAATTTACTCAGTCATTTCAAGGAAGCTTTTTAGGATATCCCATGGATAGTGGCGGGGGAATTTAATACCCCTCTTTACCCCTCTGATAAAAAAGGGGGAGTAGGAATTCTAGCAAGAAGTATGGAGGACTTTCAAGATTTCATCAACAACAACAATTTATTGGATGTCAAATTAAAAAATGCTAAATTTACTTGGAGCAATAGGAGGTCTGGAAATCAACTTATAATGGAAAATCTTGATAGGTTTTTTTTGTCACAGGATGCAATACAATCTTTTGGGGATGCAAATCTGTTGTCCTTGCCTCGCATTGGGTCTGACCACAACCCGATTTTACTTGAAATTGAAGAGACTCCAAAATTCAAAAGGCCTTTTAGGTTTGAATCTATGTGGATGCACCACCCTGATCTCAGAGACAGAATTTCTCAGTGGTGGCAGCATTCTTGTCAGGGCAGGCCTTCATTCAGATTAGCACAGAAACTTAAAGTGGTGAAAGAAAATCTAAGGATCTGGAATAAAGAAATTTTTGGAAATATTTTTGAAAACAAGAAAGTCATCTCTGAAAGGTTATCAACCATTGAGAAAAAACTTGAAGAGGGATTGCCAGACCCTTCCCTACAGGCAGATGAAAAGAAAGCCCTTGCTGAGTACCATAATGTTTTAGCCTACGAGGAGACTTTTTGGCGGCAAAAGTCTAGAGCTACCTGGCTAAAAGAAGGTGATGCCAACACAAGATTTTTTCATGCATCTACCTTAAGGAACAGAAGCCACAATAGAATTAAAGAACTTGTTAGAGATGATGGATCATCCCTTTCTAGTCCTAATGAGATCAGAAATGAAGCAGTTTCCTATTTTCGGAATCTTTTAGGAGAAGAACATTTCGAGTTCTGCCTTAGCTTCAGAATCAATGCTTTACCATATTCCTCATTTATTTTTTGATGACTTGAATGGGGAGTTAATTAAGCCTTTCACGGATGAAGAAATCAAAGAGGCCCTCTTCTCAATGAACCCTGATAAAGCTCCAGGTCCAGACGGGTTTTCACCTCATTTTTTTTAGGCTTTTTGGGATATTGTAGGTTTTGATGTATGTGCTACTATCAAGGAATTTCAGTCCACAAAGCATATTTCGAGAAGTTTTAACTCCACTTTTATTGCTTTAATCCCAAAGATTCCTACTCCTAGATCTATGATGGATTTTAGACCTATTAGCCTTTGTAATGTTGTTTATAAAATTTTGACCAAGGCGATTGCAAATAGAATGAGGAAGATCCTTCCTATGTTTATTGATGTTTGTCAAGGAAGTTCAGTCCCTGGAAGGTCCATCCTTGATGGTGTCATAACAGTTCATGAAGCCCTCCATTCGGTAGTCCAGACTAAAAAACCTGCTTTTGCTCTCAAGCTGGATATGAACAAGGCTTATGACCGCATAAACTGGAGTTTTGTCTCTGCCATTCTTCAGAAATTTGGTTTTCATCATGAATGGATCAAGCTTTTGGAAGGATGTTTTATGAAACCTTGGTTTTCAGTCCTTGTTAATGGTGCTCCTGCTGGATACTTTCAAAGTAAAAGGGGCCTAAGGCAAGGTGACCCTATCTCTCCCATGTTGTTTATCATTGTGGCTGAAGCCCTTGGGAGGACAATCAAAGCTGCCTGTAATATTGGTCTTATTTTAGGAATTAAAGCATCATCACAAACACAGGCAGTTACACATGAACAGTTTGTGGATGATACTTTGTTGTTAACTCTTGCATCAGTTTTTGAGGCTAAGGTCATAAAAAATATTCTAGAGCTATATGAGGATCTTTCGGGGCAAAAGGTAAATTTTTCAAAGAGTAAAATTTATTTCTTTAACACTCCCATTCGGAGGCGATTAAGATTGCTAGGATTCTTGGATGCTCGGTGTCTACTCTTCCATCCACATACTTAGGCCTTCCTTTATTTACGAGCAGAGCTACTGATTCCATGTGGACTAATGTAATTGAAAGAATTCAGAGGAAGCTGGCTGGATGGAAAGGGAATTTGTTATCTCAAGCTGGCAAGGTAGTTCTCACCAGGTTTTCCATTCAAAGCATCCCTGTCTACTTTCTCTCTGTTTTTAAAGCTCCTACAAGTGTCTACACTAAAATTGAACAGATCCAGAAGAGGTTCCTATGGACTGGTTCTGAATCTAAGCAGCGCTTTCACTTGGTGTCTTGGGATAGGGTTTGCAAACCAAGGGAGTTTGGAGGTATTGGGCTAAGGAGAATACAACATTTAAACATGGCCCTCCTGGCCAAAAAAGCATGGCGTCTTCTGACAAATGCAAATGCAGAATGGATTACTATAATTAGAAGAAAGTATTTGCAAGAAACTGAATTTTTAAGTTATTCCTTTCCTCCCAGGGGATCAATTTTTTGGAAATCAATCCTTCAAACTAAAAACTTGCTAAGCAAAGGGCTACGTTGGAAGCTGGGAAATGGAAGAAACATTGATTTACGGGACCACAAATGGTTAAAGGACTATCCCCTCTCTGCAGACCCCATACTTTCAACCCTTAGAGATTGGACAATTGAAGTTTTTGGTACCAAAGTTGCAGATTTTATTACTTTGTCAAACAATAGAAGGGTTTGGAAGCCAATAATGAACAATGATCTACCAGGGGCATCAATAATCCTGGAGAATGAATTAAGACAGTTTTTACTCCCTTCCGGCATTCTTGAGGACCAGCTTATCTGGGAAGCTTCAGACAATGGGGAATTTTCTGTCAAGACTGCTTATCTGATGCTTATTGATAATGATGAACCTACTTTCCCTCACTTGGAAGTTTGGCCCAAAAGCATTGTTTCGAAGGTTGGGTTTTTTGCATGGCTGGCCATCCAAAATAAGATCCTCACCATGGATAACTTAATAAAAAGAGGTGTGATTGTTGTTAATAGGTGTTATCTTTGTATGTCTGAGTGGGAGTCTATTGATCATTTGTTTCTGTATTGTAATTTTTTTGTCTCAATCTTGTTAGGTCTGTTACAAGTGTTTCATATTTATTGGGTCCATCCTCAGTCCATTTTTGACTTATTTGTCCAATGGCCTTCTCCCTTTTTGAATAGGCGTCTTAGGTATATGTGGAAGATCTGCCTTCATCACTACTTGTGGCAGATATGGTTGGAAAGGAATCGTCGGGCCTTCTTGGATAAGGTTTCTCAGTCATCGTCTGTCTTGTCAAAAATTTTAGTTTATGCTAATGAGAATGCTTGTTTAGTGCCTGAAGCATCTAGACCTCCAAATCCTTTTGAAGCTTCATTAGGCTAGTCATTAAACTTACCTCTCACTGATGGCCTCAATCATCCTCAAGTCTGTCCTAGAACCATGATCACATGGACCCCACCCCCCCTAGGGTGGATTAAGTTAAATTTTGATGGGGCATCTAGGGGCAACCCAGGTGAAGCTGGGGCTGGTGGCTTACTTAGAGACCACAAGGGTGAGGTGCTTGTAGCTTTTGCTTGACATCTTGGAGCTCAAACTAACAATGTGGCTAAAGCGAGGGCAGTTTGGAGGAGCCTCAAGGTGGCAGAGAATTATCCAGGGAAGCTGTTGGTGGAAGGTGATTCTGTTATTATTATAAATCTTCTAAAGAACACTAAGAGAGCTCCTTGGAGATTTGATGACTACATCCACGAAGCAAGGGCTCTAATTCATGATCGACATGAGGCCATAATTTTGCATACCTTCTGGGAAGCAAACATGGCAGCTGATAGGCTGGCAAATGAAGGCATTGTAGCAGCAAATTTGATCACGTGGACTGAAAATCTTCCTCATGCAGTCTCAATGGTGATAGATAATGAAAAAATTTAGATTGGAAGGCTCAAAGTGGATTTTGTCTTTGTTAGTTCTATTTTGCATCTTTCTTTTCTGATGGCCATAATATTAGGCTTCCATAGTTTAGTTTGGCTGTATTCTGTTGGAAGAGTAGGTCTTGGCCCTTTTTGTTGTCAGTTTAAACTTTTAGGGCTTGGCCTTTGTCCAGTTGGTCAGTGGACCCTATTTTGTAAAATGGTTTTGGGTCAACCAGTTAAAACCCGGTGTTAATTATAAATATTCTCTTACCAAAAAAAAAAAAATTAGGGATTATTATGGAAGTTTAATTATCTAGGCCATAATGTAGGTAGAAGGATTTTAATATTTTACTGAATGGATGAACCATTGGATTTTCCTTTAATGGAGTTGGATTTGGAGTAATTTCAAGATCTTCCTCTTCACATATCCACATGATGGTTTATTTATTTCACCCTTTCATATTTTCCTCTAGTATAGCATGAGCTTGACTAGATATATTCCTTGCCTAATTGGTGTATCCTTGAGCATGTATTCATAAACCTAGATTATTCCATGCATGTACCTACATAGATCAAGTTTTAGAATAGAAAAAATAAACTTTAAACTAAGGAGAAAATCACTTCATGAAGTGAAGCAAATATTTTTTACTAAAAATATTTTTTTCTAAATTGGAGCGAATTATGCTAAGCAATTTGCTTCTAAATTTTAAGCAAATAGTTCTGTTAGAAACACTTAGAAAATTTTTACTTTACAATATGAATCACTTCTAAAGGATAAAATAACTGTAGGGGATAGAATTTCTCTTCGAATTAAAACTTTCTGTCAATGACAAAATATAATTTGGTATCAAAATTGGAAAACTAGATAATTTTTTGTGAAATTCAATGTCATTTTTTGAAGAGTTTAAATTTTTTTTTATGTTTGAAACAAAGTCACCATTCACAAAGAACCTATACAATCACATGCAAAATTGGAAATATATGTAAAATTAGATGTCAAAACAAGACTATGCTTAGTTTCAACATGAAAATTAAGCCCTTGGTCCCACTAGGTGTGGGAAAAATATTTGTTGGTTAGGAAAATTTCTAACTTCTTTGTTCCTTGAAAATTAGTCATAAAATATTGAAGAAATGAAATCATGCATCCTTCAACCTTTGAAATTAAGTTAACTCCCCACTATCCTTGCTAAATTAAACTAATAAAATATAATTATAAAAATCAAATACATGGATGAAATATTTAATGGTAAGGGTACAAGGTATTAACATAAATTGCATGAAATTATGTACGACTATAGTCATAGCAAGGAGTGTGTGTGATTAATTAAAATGAGAAAATTTAATAACAATAATATGCTCCCATATGTATGAAATAGAAATAACAAGGAATGAGGAGGTAAAACATCAATGTTGTAGTCACCATGCATTCCACAATCCAAAATAGTTATGTCATAATTAGAAAGAAAATGTCTTGTATAGTCTTATTTCTAAAACTAGAGCAACTGCAATGTAGGTCTCATAAATTATAACTCTAATTTTCTCAAGGCCAAAAATGTTTACAATAGAATAAACAACTCCTACTTATAAATACTTCACCTTGGAGTAACCTAGGGTGAGAAATTTCTATTCCTACTATTTCTACCAATTTGGATGTACCTTTAGCAAAATGATGCATCTCCAAATGCTATATGCCTCTAACTATACCTCTATCAACTTTACAAGTATTCTAAGTAGGTGATGGCACCATAAGAAGAGAAAATTTACTTTCTAAGAGATCTTGTTCAATATTCATTCATATTTTTCATTCTTAATTTACCAATGGATGACTCAACCTAGAAAGTAGAACAATTCACTCCTTATATAGTAATCATTCACTCTTATATAAGTCAGTCACTTCTTTGGGGTGGGTTGTATAACTTGACTCTATTTTTTTTGGTAAGTTAATATTATTGAAAAAAAAGAGGTATTCGAAAGGCACCCCAACACCTTGTACAACAATAGAATAGAAAGGAAGAAAACAAAGGAACCACAAAGGAACCCAAAAACTAAAAAACTCAAAGGCAATTAGCCTATAGAAACAAAGGAGCTACATCCTCTGACGGAAAGGAATAAAAAGAAACAGGCACACAACCAAAAAACCCCAAAAAGGAATAGATCCTTTGCCATTAAGGAACTAGAAACCAGAGTAACAATAGTCACGCTTAGATGGGAATGTCAATTTGGATAGGTGACGAAGCAAAAATCTCTAGTGTGGCACCTTTCACTTCAACCTTTAAAGTTTCCTTTGGGTTGTCCTTTGGAACATCAATGCAGGCTTCCTTAGAAATATCAATAACATCCTCGTATTTAACATCAATCTTGGCATCCAAAGGTGCCTCTACAACATAAATAGCTGGGATATCTTCAAAGTTATCACAAAAGAACAAGAGGTTGAGTGCTTGGCATTGTTCCTTAAGTTTTGTGATTGCCTCCCCGATGGCCAAGTGAGCAATCTCAAGATGGTCAATAGTAACAGATGTTGCATGGAAAACCAACTTATGGAGATACTTTTCAACAATATTGGGAGAATTGGACAGATCCTTAAAAATTTTCACAGACATGGATGAAGGGGTTTCAACAATTTATTTAAGTTTGAGTCTCTGGGAACTACGGATAAGGGTTTTTTCAACCTTGACCTTTTTTCTAATATTGAAACAAGAATGGGATTTATCACTCTTGTCTTTCCTTTTAGGTCTAGAAGCTTTTGGGCTAGGGGTTGAGGAAGAATTTTCTTCCTTAGACTCTGGGGCAGGGATGTTACCTTTGGGAAATTTCAGCAGGAGGAACTTGACTCTATTTTTCAAAACTAGTTACTTAGAGGTTTTATTTGATCAATTTATTGGTTTTACAAACCTTTTAGGTGTCAATAATCACAAAGTGTTAACCTTATTGTTATAAAACATTTACCATTTAATGAGACAGAGAAGATTTTCTTGATACTATTTGGGAGTGAGAAGTCCTTGATCTAATCTAAATTTTGCTATAATATATTCCATTTTCTTCATATTTTATTTTTGTGCTTAGGACCAAATTTTTTTATTTATTTCTTAATTCTCTTGTCATGTGTTTGATCTCACATCATTTATAGTGTGCAGATACAATATTTTCATAATCTACATATTGATCATATTATTTAATTAAAAAGTAATACAAATAGCTTTGGAAAATGTTGACGAATATCCATGGTAATATATATTTTATTATATAAAGTATACTTTGCTCCTTATTGTTTCACCCCTCTTGGAATAAATCCCTAGAGTATTATCAATATTCTTTAAAAAAAAAAATCTTTTAAGTTGTTACTAAATTTCAAAGGTACTAACACCATACTAGAATCCCCTTAAATTTTTTAATCTCCACATAAAATATGATGTGAATTCTCCTTAAAAAAAGTTAACGAATAATGTGAACCATGAACCATGAACCATTGATCACCACTCATTATTCTATCCCTGGATTTGAATAAAAGAATATGATGAGGCAAATTATCTTTAAAAAAAAAGTTAATGAATAATGTGAATCAAATCCCCATTTCTATTTAATCCCCAAAAGAGTTAATTAGTGTCTATTGAAAATACATATATGAGAATCATTCTATTGTTATTGGTCATCTCATCCTTGATAATTATTTGGATAATCTATTATATGGATAGTATTATCATATATTTTTCATTGTTTTTGTTCTTCATGAATAAACTATTACTTCCCTATCTATGACATCCTCATTTTTAGATAGG
This sequence comes from Wollemia nobilis, assembly GCA_028583015.1. NCBI lineage: Eukaryota > Viridiplantae > Streptophyta > Pinopsida > Araucariales > Araucariaceae > Wollemia > Wollemia nobilis. The sequence goes on from JAQPPZ010016890.1 coordinate 12,538,618, forward strand.
TATTTCATAAGTAAGAATTCTCCTTTGCTATCAAGTTTTTGTTCTTATGAGAATAATTCATTTAAATTTTCTCTAAATATCCTAAGTATATACCTTTAATATGAAGCTCGGTCCTTGTTCACACTCACTTCTTACTTCAAATGCTAAAGTCCATATATAGAAATAAAACCTTGGATTAAGGAGTGAAAATTCTTGTTCCTTGCATTTGTCCCAATCTCATGATGTTCATAGGGTATGAAATTCCTTCCTTCTTATGTTGCCAAAAATCTCATGAATTAAAAATATTAATATATACTTATAGGATTATCCACGTGCTATAGGTGAGTTGGGGAGGGTAGGGCAATCCTCCAAGGGAGGTCTCTAGCTCGAATCTCCACCCTACCAAACACACATTGGGTACCCAAAATCCAGTTGATAATGCTATCCCAATTAGGATTGGGTGTGACTCCCTACTGATTTTTATGGTGTAGAACCCCCTCATCGTGGTTTCTCAGATCAAGACAACCCCACAAGGGGTTTTCGCTACATTAAAAAAAAATTACTTATAAAATTGTAAACTTTTTATACGATGAAACTCCATGCTTCCACTATCCCATATTTCTTTATCTAATCACATATATAATTATTAATACATATTATATATGATATAACATATTAATTATATTCATTGACTTAAGTACTATAATAAACCTATAAAAATTACTATAAATAAATTATAATTTACCTAATATTACCAATTTAAAATCAATTATAAAATTATATTATATATATATATATATATATAATGTTTTCAACTCACTTACATACCCATATCAATCATTTGATCGAGCAAACTTTGTTGAAATGTTAACTAATTCAAAGAACATTTATATTATCCTATTTAAGAAGCCTTTACAAAGAAATAAAAATGACCCTTTCAAAGAAAAGAAAAGGTTGGGTTCGAGATATCTTTGAATTTTTAAAGTTTAATTCATAAATAAATACATTTTGCTCGTAGAGATAACCAAAATGTTTTTAATTTTTCAAGGCCACATGAATATTTAGGGCTTTTACTATGCTCTAGATCTATGTATAGGCTTCTTAATATCAAAATCAAATATTCTTATATATATTTATTTAATTATTTTTTTGAAGGTTTAAGGTTCAAATTATGGTGTGGGTGGTTGTGTGTTAAATCCTATATTAAAAATCTCAACTCTCCCCTTTATGAGAGGTCGTGGTGGGATGAGGATGTCTAACCCTGAGCTTTGGTCATAGGGGTTTCTCACATTAACCATAATAATAATAATAATTTTTTTGAGGGATAACGTAAGGATTCGGTCTTTAGCTCTTCTTCAAGAGATCCAAGGTTCAAACTGCAACATGTGTGTGGCTATGTGTTAAATTCGCTATTAATAAGCTTAAATCTCTCCCTTATGAGAGATCATGGTGGGATGAGAATATCGTAGGGGTTTCTTACACTAACTAAATCTAAAAATATATATATCAAAACTTTTAATTAAGTAAAATTTATATATTTTTATTAAAATTATATTTTAGTTTTTTTGCTAAAGAACAAGGGGTTAGACTCAGGTCCCCCACCCTTGAAAAATCACAACTCTCTTCTTTAGGGCTTGATATTTTACAAATAGATTTACTTCTCATATCAATTGAGATTCTATAGCTAGAAATATACATCATTTGATATAAAATGTCTGAATTCTTAATTTTCATTTTCTAGATTTTTATTTTATATATTTTTGTAATAATACAAATATTCCAAAATTCAACATCTTTCTTGATATTTTCTATAGAAGCCTTCACAATACCAAAAATTCACCTCTACTATCTATGCATTACATCTTAGTAGAGTAATATTTTTAGATCATCGCATTATCATAGTTCGCTTTACCAAATCTAGATTGCTAGTTTCCTTCTTGAAGCACAAGTGCAACCACAACAATTATAATAAATAAGTTTATATGAAAATATTATTTTTTTGGATGAATAATAAGGGGTTGTACTCGGGTCCCACAGCCTTGATAAATTAAAAATATCTTCTTTAGAGCTTGAGAGTTTACAAATAGATACACTTCTCATCTAAATTGAGATGTTATAGTTAGAAACCTACATCATTTTATATAAAATGTTTGAATTTTTTATTTTTATTTTTTCGTATATTTTTAATTCTATGTATGAATACAAATATTCTAGAATTCAGCATTCTTCTTGAGATTTTTCTATAGTAGCCTTCACAATACCAAAACTTCACCTCTACTATCTATGCATTGCATTTTAGTAGAGTAATATTTTCAAAACATCGGACTATCATAGTTCTCTTTATGAAATATGGATTGTTGGTTTCCTTCCTGAAACCCAAGTGCAACCATAAAAATCATAATAAATAGTTTATATGAAAACACATTATTTTTACAAAATAAAGCAGATATTACCAATGGAAAACATTAAAGTAAATCATAATCATTATTTGATTCAAGCAATCAATATTTTCTTGTTAGTTTAAGCTAAACTTACTACTTCCTCTAACCATAGAAAGGAGAATTTAACTTTATGATCCTCAATGAAAATCCCTCTATTGGCAAGCCTATATGCACATTTTTTCCTTCTCTTAAAGTATGTGTAAACCTCATTTATTCAAACTCTTTAGCAAGATCTTGAATTTCCATAATTATCTCTTGTATGTTCCATGGAGCCTTTGCTTTCTTCAAAATTGCATTAATTACTATGATATAATCACCTTTTATCCATACTCTATTCCATTTTATTTGTTTACATATTGTTGATCCTTCTAAAGCTGCACAATCTTAAGCTTCATTATTTGTCTTAAATCCACTATTGAAAGTGTAATGAGACAAAATCTCTCTATTATTTCTAATTATTTATCCTCTTGTTCTTGGATTTCCTTTAGATGCTCTATCAAAACTCAATTTAATCCACTCCACATCTAGTGGTTTTCATTTTATATTATTTACTTTCTTTTTACTTATGTTATGCCCAACATAATTCCATTTAATGACTTGAGTCCATATATAAAGGCTCTTTGCTTCTAGATTAGAGAATGGGTGAGTTGATACGATTGGTTTAGACCCCTCTATGGCTAAACATATATTCTTTTTTGTTACCTCTAAATTGTAATCATTTCCTTTAAATATTCTTCTATTCCTTTCTAGCCAAATTATTGTATCTTTTGATATATCTCATATTGTCTATAAAGCCTCACTTTTATAAGTGCTTTGCTATTGCTTTAACCAATATTTAATTTTGTTATTCATCACCATGAATTTACCAAACATATTAATCCATTGCCATAGTTTCTAGACTATTGAGCAATATCCCAAGATATGGTCTATACTCTCCTCCTCCTTTTTACAAAGAGCACATTAAGAGGGGCTATGAAACCCCTTTTCATAATGTTATCCAAAGATAAAAAAATTCTATGGTCTACTAGCCAAACAAATATTTTAACTTTAGGAATGCTTGTGCTATCCCAAATATCTCTCCATATTTTAGTGATATTAGTATTTTGTTGGTGTTGTACATTATATCCACTTCTTGTTATATATTCTCCTGAGCTATTCAACTCCCAAATCAATTTATCCTTGGCTCCCCTCAAAATAATCATAGTTGTTATTTTTCCACTCAATTTCCTCCTTGCATTAATGTCTTGTATACTTGTAAACAAATATTCTTCCTATTTGTGATGCAGGAGCATCTGGGGACAGTAGGGCAATCTTGCATCTTCAAATTGTTTCAGTTTCTTTTCTAAGTTCTTTACTCTTTGACCTCTTATTTCTCAGTATTGGGGAAGGTTTGTAGAGCAAGTTTGGTTTGGAAAGTTTTGTAAGGCAAAGGAGGGAGGGGTCGCGAAATCGCGACCCCAAACGTGGCAACGCAACTTTGGTAAGTTTCGTCGCGATATCGCGACATCGCGATATCGCGACGTCGCGATATCACGACAATAACATGAGGCAGAGAAGGGACTCTTCAAACGTCGCGATATCGCGACGGTCTATCAAATGAAGCAGTGAAGTTGGAGTTCGGTCGCGATATCACGACAGGTCGCGATTTCGTGACCTGTCGCGATATCGCGGCCAGTAAAGGGGCGACACGTGGCTGAGGGACCGCAAGACTTAAGGAAAATAGAAGGCAAACAAGACCAAGGGTAAATGACGAATGACCGGGCAAAGCCAAGCTGGACACGTGGCGGTCGTGAAGGGCACGTGGATCAAATTTGTGGCAACAGGGGGAGAAGCTTGGATGGATGAACACGCAGCCGGCCACGTGTGTACAAGCTAATTTATGGGTCACTTTAACTGTTAAGGGAGGAGTCGACCGCGCTTTTCTTCTCGACATTTCTGGCTTTGTAACATTTTACAGTTGGTAGTTTAATGGAGGAGCCGACAGTGCAAGGACGGTCAGAACGACGCGGCCAGTGCAGGAAGACCATTAATGTCGGTACCTTGGTAGATCGGGCAGATGGCCGTTTAAGACTGAAATTTTGAAAATCCAGGAAGAGGGAATTTTGAATTTGAAATTATATTTGGTGGAGGCATTGATTGCCTGGAGGATCGAGGCCTCGTTAAAAACTCGAAAAATTTCTTGTAAAGGGATGGTGAAGTCGGGATTGGGGAAGAGAGACTGTGAGCCTGGAAAATTATTGTATGACTGTATTAAGAAAGTTAATGAAAATTACTGTGATTCTACTATGAATTTGTGGTGTGAATCCCGGCTTGCCATCAAGTGGTATCAGAGCGGGAGCTCCTGAGAGTGTAACAGATCGCCGGAGAAGGAGGCAGTTACACCAGGATCTGTGGAAAGATTTTCAAAAAAAAAAAAAAGAGAAATAGAATGCCTCCACGAAGGAACCGAGGCGGAGGAGGAGATGTGGTGCCGGTCGAAGACTTTCGAGCCTTGCAAAGGCAGGTTCAAGCCCTGCAAGTAGAGTTACGCAGAAGGCGCGAACCCGAAGGGGATGAGGAAAGTGAAGACGAAGTTGAAGAGGAAGAACAGTCTGAGGAAGAAGAAGAAGCTGTGGATCCAGCTCAAGCCCGGTTGTATAAGGCCATCTCTCAGATTGGAAAGCAGCCTAAAATGGAGGTTTCTACATACTCGAGAAACCTAAATCCAGAAGAAGTGATTGACTGGATAAATGATTTAGAGGAATATTTTGAGTACGAGGAAGTTGAAGACCCTAACCGGGTCAGATTTGCTAAGACTAAGTTGAAGGGTCATGCCAACATTTGGTGGAGAGGAATACAGTTGGAGAGGAACAGAAAAGGGAAGGAGAGAATAACGAGATGGGATAGAATGGTGGAGAAGCTGAAAAGACGAGTTCATCCCGGAAGATTACGAGTTAGATCTGCTAAGAAAAATGCGAGAGCTTGAGACAGACAAACAAAACTGTCCAAGAGTACACTGAAGAGTTTTACAAAATTTCTATTAGAACAGGGCATTTAGAGGCAAACAAAGAGAAGGTAGCCCGTTACATTAATGGGTTGAGGCTTGGTATCCAGGAAGAACTGAGCCTGGTTCGAGTAAACACCATTGAGGATGCTTACCAATTTGCCTTGAAGGTAGAAGAAAAGCTAAACGGGCGGTTTGAAGGCAAGCAAAGAGGAAGAGGCCGAGGTGGAAGGATTGGTGGGAGGACCAATGGAGAAAGGTACAAAGATCCGAAGAAGGCTGGTGAAGCCAGTAGTAACCAGGAACAAAGAGAAGAAGATGTTTATCGGCCCGAGATCAGAACAGCTACCCAAGAGGACGGGGTGGATCTGGACGAGGATTTGGAAGAGGAGTATTTCGTGGAACATGTTTCCACTGTGGTGAAGAAGGACACCGGGCATTTGAATGTCCACAACACCGAGAAAGAACAAACAAGAGGCCTGAGGGCCCGGCCAGAGCTGTTGTGGCAGAGGAGGATGCTGAATCTGAGCATTTCGAAGAAGCGGAGAGAGGAGAAACAATGATTGTAAGAAGAGTCTTGTTGAATGAGGAGAAGGACACAGACCAGAGGAAAAGTTTATTCCGCACTAGATGTAAATGTGCGGGCAAGGTTTGCAATATCATTATTGATAATGGTAGCACGGATAACCTGGTTTCTGAGGAAATGGTTACAAAGTTACAGTTAGAAAGGAAGAAGCACCCACACCCATACCGGGTCGCATGGTTACAAAAGGACCACGAGCTTTGGTCAACGAGCAGTGTTATGTTAAATTTAACATTGGAAATTATTGTGATGAGGTCCTGTGTGACATCTTGCCCATGGATGCTTGCCACATGTTGCTAGGGAGACCCTGGCAGTTTGACCGGAGTGCGGTACATGATGGCCGTGCCAACACCTACTCATTGACAAAGAATGGTGTACGCCATAAACTAAAGCCCTTGAAGGATGCAGATGAAAAGGTATGTAATATTTCCAGAGTCTGTTTAGTTGAGGGAAGAGAGTTTATGAACGGGTTAAAGCATGAACATTTATGTTATGCAATAATCCCTAGAGTTAGGGGGAAGGAATGCCGGGATACCCCGAAGAAGTTCTAAATCTGCTGGAGGAATTTCCAGACATTGTGTCGGACAATGTACCTGAGGGCTTACCCCCTGTGAGAAAAATTAGCCATCATATAGATTTAATACCAGGATCAAGCCTGCAAAATAAAGCTGCACACAGGATGACACCTGTAGAGACTGAGGAATTAAATAGACAGGTCCAAGAATTATTAGAAAAGGGATTGATTCGGGAAAGTTTGAGTCCATGCACAGTACCTGCAGTGCTGGCGCCAAAGAAGGATGGGGAATGGAGGATGTGTACAGATTCACGGGCCATCAACAAAATTACTATTAAGTACAGATTCCCGTTACCAAGAATGGATGATATCATGGATTGTTTAAGTGGAGCTGAGTACTTCACAAAGATTGACCTGAAAAGTGGCTATCATCAGATCCGTATCCGAGAGGGAGATGAATGGAAGACAGCCTTCAAGACAAGAGAAGGCCTGTTTGAGTGGTTGGTCATGCCCTTTGGACTGTCCAATGCACCAAGTACCTTCATGCGGCTGATGAATGAAGTACTGAAAGAATTTCTGGGAAAGTTTGTTATTGTTTATTTAGATGATATATTGATATTCAGCAGGACCCTGGAGGAACACCTGATGCATATCAGGAGGGTCTTTGAAAAGCTGCGAGAAGAACAGTTATTAATAAATTTGAAAAAGTGTAATTTTGTCAAGAAGGAATTGGTATACTTGGGGTTTGTAATCTCAACAGAAGGTCTGAAGATGGACCCCGAAAAGGTGAGAGCCATCATTGAATGGCCTACTCCAAAGAGCACAACGAAGTGAGGTCATTCCATGGTCCGGCCGGTTTTATAGGAAGTTCATAAAGAACTTCAGCGGTATTTGTGCACCTCTCACGGAGACAATGAGGGGAGATAAAAAGGAGTTCAAATGGACATCAGGGGCTGAAAGGAGCTTTGATACATTAAAGAGAAAAGTTACAGAGCGACTGTTTTGGCACTTCCAGACTTCAACAAGGTATTTCAGGTGGACTGTGATGCCAGTGGCAGTGCAATAGGGGTTGTACTGAGTCAAGGAGGCAAGCCAATTGCTTATTTCAGTGAGAAGTTAAATGATGCCCGGAGAAAGTATTCAGTCTATGATCAAGAATTTTATGCTATAGTTCAGGCCCTGAAGAAGTGGAGACATTATTTATTACCAAAGGAGTTTGTACTTGTTCATCGACCATCGAGCTTTGCAATACATTAACGATCGGACAAAAGCTGAACCAAAGGCACATGAAATGGGTGGAGTTCCTCCAAAGTTATACCTTTGTCTTGAAACATAGAAGTGGGAAGTCAAACGAGTTGCGAGATGCCTTAAGCGGAAGGCAAACTCTGCGACTAGATTGACAGAGAAGTAGTGGGATTTGAAGAACTGAAGGGTCTGTACCCTACGAGATCCGGATTTTGCAGAAGCCTGGAAGGCTTGCTTGATACCTATTACTATGGACAGAACAAAATGGTTGGATTTCTTAATCCAAGACGGAATGTTGTTCAAGGGTAGTAAGTTGTGCATTCCCAGAAGTTCCATGCGGGAGAATTTAATCAAAGAAAAGCACAGCGGAGGATTGGCTGGGCACTTTGGTCGGGATAAGACCATTGCCTTGGTTGAGGAAAATTACTACTGGCCACAACTTCAGCAAGATGTGCGGAAGTTTGTGCAAGGTTGCGAGAATATGCCGGATGGCAAAGGGTGTAAAACAAAATACGAGGTTGTACCGGCCATTACCTGTGCCTGAGAGACCATGGGAGGACATAAGCATGGATTTTATCCTTGGATTGCCGAGAACACGAGAGGGAAATGACTCAGTATTTGTGGTGGTTGATCGGTTCTCCAAAATGGCACATTTCATTCCCTGCCAAAAGACAAGTGATGCAGTTCACATTGTTGGGTTGTTCTTCAAGGAAGTGGTACGACTTCACGGTCTACCAAGAAGTATAGTTTCAGATAGAGATACCAAGTTTGTTGGGTATTTCTGGAGGACTCTGTGGAAGAAATTGAAGACAGACCTAAAATTCAGTTCAGCATACCATCCACAGACAGATGGGCAAACGGAGGTGGTCAATAGAAGCCTGGGCAATTTACTGAGATGCTTGATAGTGGATCAACCCAAGGGATGGGATTTGGTCTTACCACAGGCGAGTTTGCATATAACAGTTCAGTTAATAAAAGTACAAATAGATCTCCGTTCCAGATAGTATATGGAAACAACCCGAGGAATGTGTCCGAACTAAGAACGTTGGACAGAAGAGAAAAGTGTAGTGCCGAGGCAGAAGAATTTGCAGAACATATGAAAAGTCTGCATGAGGAAGTAAGAAGACAAATTACAAAAATGAACAGTCAATATAAGACAAGGGCAGACCAGAAGCGGCGGTTCAAGGAGTTCAAGGTTGGAGATGAGGTTATGGTGCATCTCAGGAAGGAGAGATTTCCTGCCAAGACTTATAATAAATTGAAAATGAAAAGGTTTGGACCATGCAGAATATTGGGAAAGCGGGAGTCAGGAAATGCGTATGAAGTGGAATTGCCAAGTTGGCTTGATATTTCACCAATTTTTAATATCTCAGATTTAGTGGAATATCATGAGGGAGAAGGTACAGAAATGCGAAGTCCAGAACCATGGCAACTTCCAGCATCTACTTCAAGCACAGATGAGGCCGAGGAAGTATTAGATACCCGTGAAGGACGGAGCACCAGAAACAGACAGTATACTGAGTATTTAATCAAATGGAAGGGCAGGCCTGTTGAAGATGCAACTTGGCTGTCGAAGACGGAGGTTGACTGCTTGGGTCCTCCCCCAACAAAACAGAAGTGAGGATCACTTCTAATTTACCCCGGGTGTCTGATGCAGGAGCATCTGGGGACAGTAGGGCAATCTTGCATCTTCAAATTGTTTCAGTTTCTTTTCTAAGTTCTTTACTCTTTGACCTCTTATTTCTCAGTATTGGGGAAGGTTTGTAGAGCAAGTTTGGTTTGGAAAGTTTTGTAAGGCAAAGGAGGGAGGGGTCGAGACATGTCGCGAAATCGCGACCCCAAACGTGGCAACGCAACTTTGGTAAGTTTCGTCGCGATATCGCGACAATAACATGAGGCAGAGAAGGGACTCTTCAAACGTCGCGATATCGCGACGGTCTATCAAATGAAGCAGTGAAGTTGGAGTTCGGTCGCGATATCACGACAGGTCGCGATTTCGTGACCTGTCGCGATATCGCGGCCAGTAAAGGGGCGACACGTGGCTGAGGGACCGCAAGACTTAAGGAAAATAGAAGGCAAACAAGACCAAGGGTAAATGACGAACGACCGGGCAAAGCCAAGCTGGACACGTGGCGGTCGTGAAGGGCACGTGGATCAAATTTGTGGCAACAGGGGGAGAAGCTTGGATGGATGAACACGCAGTCGGCCACGTGTGTACAAGCTAATTTATGGGTCACTTTAACTGTTAAGGGAGGAGTCGACCGCGCTTTTCTTCTCGACATTTTTGGCTTTGTAACATTTTACAGTTGGTAGTTTAATGGAGGAGCCGACAGTGCAAGGACGGTCAGAACGACGCGGCCAGTGCAGGAAGACCATTAATGCCGGTACCTTGGTAGATCGGGCAGATGGCCGTTTAAGACTAAAATTTTGAAAATCCAGGAAGAGGGAATTTTGAATTTGAAATTATATTTGGTGGAGGCATTGATTTCCTGGAGGATCGAGGCCTCGTTAAAAACTCAGAAAATTTCTTGTAAAGGGATGGTGAAGTCGGGATTGGGGAAGAGAGACTGTGAGCCTGGAAAATTATTGTATGACTGTATTAAGAAAGTTAATGAAAATTACTGTGATTCTACTGTGAATTTGTGGTGTGAATCCCGGCTTGCCATCAATTTGTCTCTTCCTTACTGATCCTTGTACAAAATGTTTGAAACCCTATTATCATATTTGTATTGAAGCAATCTCATCCACAATTTCAAAATTGGATCTAAATAGAGTGTTTTTTATCACACCAAGTATCCATCCAAATAGGATTTTGTTCTCGAGTTTCCACCACCCATATTAAATCTTTAATCATTAGATCCATAGATTTTTTTAACCATTTCAAAGAGCAGAACCATTTGGTAGAGAGAATGCAATAAATATTAAACTTAGGTCATTAGGCTCAACATACTTAGAAGAATTCTTGCCCATTGTATTTGACTCTCTTTGTACAATCTCAATATTTCTTTTCTCCTAAGATCTAATTTTGTATTTGTAAGAAAACTTAAACCAAGACCTCCCCTAGTTTTATTATTACACAACTTTCTCCATTTAACCAAAGAAAATTTTATTTTATCATGTAAACCTAACCATAAAAAGGATTGCATAATATAGATCAAACTTTTTTCAACTAATTTTGGCATATAATACAATGACATATAATATGTTGGAATGGCTTGTAACACTGACTTAATTAATTGCACTCTTCTTGCTAATCATAACCATCTTCTTTTCCAAGTTGGAAGTTTATTATGAACTTTACTAATAACTAGATTCCATAATTCTAACCTCATTCTCCCCTCAAATAAAAGCATCCCTAGATAAGTTGCTGGAAAATGTGTCTCCTCAATTTGAAGTAATGTGTAAATTATTGCCTTGATATTATATGGAGTGTTAAGAAAGTAAATTTTGAAATTTGTCTTATTAATATTTTTCCCTGATTCTCTTTTCTATTCCTTTAAAAAGTTATTCAAATCTCTGGCCTCACTTATACTTGCCCTTCTATAAAGAGTTATATCATTTACAAACTATTTATGGGTGATGTTGTCGATGTTATTACTAACCTTAAGTCCACTTATAAGTCCATATTTGTAAGCATTCTTTAAGTTCCTACTCAAAACCTCTACCATAATAATGAACAAATAAGGAGATAGAGGATATCCTTGTCTAAGGCCTCTCTTGACTTTAAAATATCCTATTACTAACTCATTGACCAACATTGATTAAGAAATTGTAGAGACATAAGATTTAATCTATATAACTCATTTCTTATTGAATCCAAACTTTTTTAAATTTTCAAAAATAAAATCCCATTTAATTCTATCATAGGATTTACTTATATCAAGTTTTAAGATCATTTCTTTCTATTTTATTGAAGTTGTTGAATGTATAACTTCATGAGTTACTATGATCATGTCCAAAATTTATCTCCATTTCACAAATCCTCCTTGCTCTTATGAACTAATATTATCTAACAATGACCTTAATTGATTCACCATCACTTTGGAGATAATATTAAATTTCATATTACATAGGCTTATGGGTCTAAAAGAATAAAAAAATTCAACATCCTTCTTTTTTGGAATTAGGGTAAGTATGTTGCATTTATTTTATAAGGTATGAATTGTTTTACTCTAGACTATTCCACTACCACCAATAAATAATATTTCACTACATCCCAATTATGTTGGTTAAATTCTATAGAAATCCCATCTGGACCTGGGGATTTATCCTTTAAAAAGAGAAAAGAGCCAAATGAACTTCTTCTAGAGTAATAGCTCCATCAATTTCCTATTGTCGTCATTTGTTATAACTGAAGGAATATCTTGAAGAAGTTTATCATTAAGAACTTGAGTCTCCTCTGATCCTAGAATATTTTGATAAAAATACTTTACCTCTTTTCTAATTTCATTATGATCTTCAATCCAAACCCTTTCTATTGATTTAATTATAATAATTATGGATGTTAATCTTTGTACTATAGGCATCCTATGAAAAAAATTACATTTTTATCTCCTTTTAACCAAGTATGTCTTGATTTTAATCTCCAAAATTTCTCTTCTTTACTCAAATATGATATTTACTAAGAAACTCCCTTTCCTATGAGCTTGGATTATTATGATCATATTTTTGGAATTTTGAAAGTTTATCTTTTAGTTCTTTCTTCTCAAAAATATTTTCAAAAGTTTTCTTGTTCCATTATTTTAATATAGACGTCATAGATTTAATTTTATTTAGAATAACATACAACCCACCATTACTTTAAAAATCCCATGTTTGAGATATCATATCAACAAATTGAGGATGATCTTCCCACATTTTCTCATATTTAAAATAATTTATTTTTCTAAATTCACTTACTACCATTTTAACTCTTATTTGCCAATGATCTGAACCAATATTTGTTAAGGTATTAATTTTAACACAAGTTCATTCATCTAGCAAATGATATGAGAGAATGCATATGTCTATTTTTTCTACTATTAGGATCTGGTGTCTCCTAGTTTTTATCCAACTATAGTTATCTTCTTCAAACTCAACCTCCCATAGATTATTGTTTTGAATAAAATCTAAAAAATTTCTCATAGTTTAGGTTAAGTTCCTAAGTATCCAAAAAATAATTATCTAACTTGGTTATGGTATTCAAATATCCTATGATCATGAATCAGGTTTCTTGGCATTTACTTCTCATATAGGATTCAATCCCACTCCAAGATTCTAATCTACCTGACTGAATAGTAGATCCATAGATATTGATAAGGATGAAATAAATATCTACAAAGTAGCAAGTGACTAAAGAGTCTATCCAATATCTAGGTTTATGAATGGTTACACAAGAGGTTCTAGAAGGATTCCAACAAGTTAGAATTCTCCATGTTTCTCCTTCAGAATCCATAGTATCCCATTCAAATCTTGCCCATACTATTATAATTTTTGAATTTTTTTTTGTCATTTTAGTTTCCCAGATACAAAGAATATCAGGCTTGTTACTTAAACATAGGTCCTTGATACACCTCTAATTTGAGGGATAATTAGCACCCCTTATATTCCATGAGATGATAATCATGTCTCATTAGGGTTTTTGGCCTCGCTTGTGTATTACCAATATCATTTTGTTGTTTGGTAAAGAGAAGTTCAACCAACTTAGTTTGTGTTACTTTATCTATGTTTGATCTTGCTTCCCTAGATCTTGCTTGATAATCTGAGGATTTTTCTATTTTTGCCTTGCCTATATTAAAAGTAGGTATTATTATTCTATTCCTTAATATTCTTTCACAATTTTTTCTTCATATTTATCCTCTCCTAGATCTACTACAGAAGCTTTTGACTTGTCCTATTCATTTTTTGGTATGTCCTTATCAATAATAGAGGTATTAACTTCTAAAAATGTATTTTATTTATCAATTTTTTTCTCTTGAATGGTGCATTGTACTTCAAGAGAGTCTTAAAAATATGATGAGACACATTTCTTAGGTTCATCAAGAATGTTCTTTCTTAAATCAGGATCATACTGAAGAGATAGTTCCTTGTTAATATGATGAAACTATTGTACTATGTCCTCTAAGTTTTTATCTTCTTTTTCTTCATAGGAGCCTCAAAATATTTGGTATTTCCTCCAATATCCTTCCTTACTAGTCTCCATTATTTATTGTATTTCATTTTTTTAGATCTATTTTTTGAAAGTTAAAAACCATCTTCATCTATAATCATTTGTAAGTTCCTCTTGCGATTTTCTACATATGATTTTGTTGGGCTCTTCTTAGGGCATGATCTCTCAATATGTCCCACCTCATGACATCTTCTACATCTAAAATATATGTTTTTATAATATATGGTTTTTATCCACATCTTATCCCCATACTTAAGAATGATTGATTCTGGTAAATCTTTACTTATATCAATCATGACTAATATCCAAGCATAAATAACCAATAATCCATATTTTGTAGTATCTAAAATCTCAAGGAATTCTCCTAGAGTGTTGCCTATTTCCTTTAAGGTATATATTTTCTCAAAATTCAATTGGTAATCCAAACATCCTTACCCAAACTGTTATTAGATATAGATTTACATTTCCAGTTGAAAATCCTTCATACCAATAGGTAAGGAAGAGTCCTTATCTTCCCATAAATGAAGGGCCCCCTTTTAGATTTTTTTTTCTCTTTATTCCCTATAACAAAAAATGGTTAGGAAAAAACCTTTGAGAAGAAATGATAGAATCACTCTTGGAGACTTCCTCCTATCAATCCATTTTCTCAAGGTTGAAGCTCTTGGCCAATACCCATTAAATTTAGCAAAAACCACCCTATCTTGGATCAATGAGGATCTCTCTAAGGTGCACTCACTAAAATCTACCACTAGATATTATTCTAAGAATTGAACTATAAATATATCCATGGAAAGGAAAATAAAACTCAAAATCTATCGAAATTTATCATAATGTCCTATAGAAAATATAATATTTGATAAAAAAATTATAATAATTTGCATGCAAATTTAAAATATAAATAAGGTAAAAAACCTTAGCTAAAAATATCTATGTCCATATAGAATGTCTTACATCACTGAATTCCTATCCCTTCGTTGCTCTTCCCATCATTTGAACCCTAGCTAACAAATATTTTTTATTTCATTTTTTATGATTTGAAAAATAATCACTGCCCTTGTTCTAAATGGTTGACTTCGTAGGGGTGTATCTCCCTCAATATTGCTGAAATTATTTTATATGACCACTCATTTTAAAACTATTAAAATTCCACACAAGTTGGTCCAAGAATTAGCTGAATTGAATAACCCTTTGTGAATATATGGCTCCTAAAATATGAGATATTTTAAAAAGAAAACATAATCCTTTGGGAAGTGACTATGTGTTGTTATATGAAAACATAGTAATGTTATAAAATAAAGTAAATATTACCAATAAAAAACATTGAAGTAAATATTCATCATTATTTGATTCAGATAGTCAATATTTTATTGTTAGATTCAACTAAACTTACTACTTACTCTAACCATGGAAAAGAGAATTTAACTTTATGATCCTCTATTAAAACCCCTCTATTGGCTAGCCTATCTGCACATTTGTTTCCTTCTCTTAATGTATGTGTAAATCTAATTTCTTCAAACTCTTTAGCATGATATTGAATTTCCACAATTATGTCTTGTATATTCTATGAAGATTTTGCTTTCCTCAAAATTGCATTTATTACTATGAGTGAATCACCTTCCATACATACTTTATTCAATTTAATTTGTTTGTATATTTTTAACCCTTCCAAAGCTACCCAAGCTTCCCTATCATTACTTGTGTTAAAATCATTATTAAAAGCATAATGAAACAAAATCTATCTTCTATTATTTCTAATTGTTCCTTCTCTTGTTGGTCTTGGATTTCCTTTAGATGCTCCATCAAATTTCAATTTGACCAACTCAACATCTGCTGATTTTCAATTTATATTATTACATTCTTTTTGTTTCTCTTGTACCCAACATCATAATTCTATTTGATGACTTGATTCCATCTATCAAGGCTTTCTGCTTCCAAATTAGGAATTGGGTGAGTTGATAGGGTTGGATTAGACTCCTCTATGACTAAATATATCTTCCTTTTCATTACCTCTAAACCGTATTCCTTTCCTTTTGTAGACATAAAAACTTAACCACTTGTCATCCATATGCATCATCCAATCACATCCGTCCATTATTTATATATATATATATATATATATATGTATATTTTATATATAAATATAAATATTTTATATTTATATTTATATATTTAATATATATAAATATATATGTATGAATAAATCACAATCACTCATTAATGTTTTAATCTCAACCATCCACTTGACTTGATCTGTGTCACATTACAAAGATATAATTCTAGCCATCCATTATGTTTTAATCTTGACTGCATGTTGGTATCATCGAAACCCTAGCATATGGAAGGCAGGTTATAAAAGGTTATTCATTTTCATGAATGAGGTTAAGTGGTATTTTTATTCTTGAAGTGGTTAAGCATTCATTTCAAGCTCTCATTTACATCCCTCCCTAAAATCTTAGCATTCTACTACCATTTACCTCATCGTTGCCATCAAAACCCCTATTTTTAGTCACCAAAATCCCTATGAACTAGATTTAGTTCTGTAGTACCCTCCATAGAAACCCCTGAATGCCTCATAGCATCCCATGAATACTAATAAGAATTCCAATAATGTTGTAGAGCATTTGATGCCACTATCGAATGTTGTTGATCATTCTAGGAACGCTTTTTATCATTCCAAGAATGTTGTATAATGTTTGCCACTATTGCTAAATGTTTTTAAGCATTTTATCTCAGCTTATTTGTCATTGTTGCACCCTCAAATGCTTCCATGCATTCATATGACTCCATATCATATACACAAAAACACAAATTATAATAACAAATATTCTTTGACAAGGTAAATATTTTATTGTGTTATATCTTATGTTTCTTGTATTTTGTATGCATTTCATCATTTTTAGCACTAGGGTTTATAGATATTATTTAAAAAGGGACTTAATATCATGAACCGTTACACTCCTACCTTATTTAAATAATATTAATTGATATTGGGTATCAATTAATACCTGATAGAAGGGGCATGACCCTAAAGAATACTGCAAAAATTCTAATAAAATAATTTTATGAAGGATAGAAAAATATTAATTATCTTCTGGAAAAGATAATTAATTATGAGGTTTTGTGAAATATAAATTTGAGGAATAATCTTTTACGAAATTATGACAATATAGTAAAATATATCTACACAACCTAGTAGAACCTAGTTAGATGGGACTCAGAAGGACTATAGGATTTTTAAATATTATACATATATCCCATCCATTGGGGAAATAACCATATGGCTTCCCTATATTGGTGGAAATTAAAAAGGAGATCCCTTACCCTATCAATAATAGTTCTAACTTTGTATCCATTCCTTGCCTTAATAGTATTTGCTTTACATTTATCCCCATGGGAAATGATACAAAACAAAAATAAGGGCACTTTCCTTACCTCTAAGTGGACCTCTTTTCTACTATTGGTCATACTATACAAGGCATGATGAGTCACAATGGGTCCAAGACATATTTTTAATATTATTATAATATGGCCACTATTTGTCCCATGAGTGGAGAAGTGTCCTATAAATAGAAGACATTATGTGAATAAAATGATCATCTAGGAATTTTGGATGGTCTAGGGAGTATGCTCTCCACCTTGATGGATTAGAAACCAGAAGGCTTGAAATATGTCCTAGTCATAGTAAGGAGTAAGTTTTGGAGGATTAGGAGTAATCAAAGGAAGAAGAACAAGAGAAGATACATGGAGGCAAGCCAATGGGAAAGAGGAGCTTGGAGAATTAGGTTGGACCTTTCCTTGCTTTTGCATGGGATATTTTATTAAAAGAACTAAAATTTTAATTTATCTGAAAATCGTCTTGTTATTGAAATATTTCCATTTTATGTATTGCTTTAATAGGTAATATTAATGTTTTCCATATCTTAATGGGTTCAATCTAATGAAGTAACCTTATTATCACTAAGATGAAATGAGAAAACCTTAACTATAACTACTGGTCTATGGTGTTAGACTTGCGGGATAATGCTTATAACAAAGTAGAAAATATGCCTAATGATCGATAGACTTATCGACTATAGGATTAAGTATAATTAAACAAAATATATATATATATACATGTAGTGCTTTCGACAAGGTTCATCCCTGCAACCCTATGGAAAAAGGGTGGTTATTGTAGAACTGACGACCAACCGCTCTACGTGATTAGAGAAAATAGTAATGGAAACATTACACTACGAATTATACTTATGTAGTGTCAGATCTAAATTATGGTGTGTCCTTCCTGTCTTGTGAATGCACTATTGCAGACTATCGATAAAGTTTGAAGACACCAAGCAGTGGTACTTGAACTCGATGACACACCCAACTTATTTCTAGGGAAGAAGTTTGGTCTAAAACCAGAGTATTTGGGGTATTACTACATGTTGATGGTTTAATACTAGGATTGCAATATAAACAGTTGATTACACAATCGTAGATTGAAATCTCAAGGCAATGTTGTGTGAATCCAAATCAGAACAGAATCGACAAGTCAAATTTGTGCTAGCCATTCGAATCTTCTCAATAATCGATGAGAGACTAGTTAGGTAAAGGAATTCGACTCATTTTGAACCAGTACAACACTCAACCACAGTCAAAATAAGGGATAATGGTCAAACCTTGCTTTTTGTAGTGTCTAGAATTAATACTAAAATCATACCTAGAAGAGGAATTTTGCCTCCATGACCTATAGGTCATATCTAGAACTTGTAGAAAAATATTTTAGGGCAGATTGATTCAGATGCCTCCACCAATAAAATAGAGATAGATTTGTTCCTCTTTGGGAAGTAATTGTAAAGATCTCATGTTCTCTATCTTCAACCCTCGAAATTGCTATAGATTGATAAAATCCACCTAAATTTTGTAAGGTTTGTGGAATCCATGGTGATGGTTTTCTAAGATTAGCCTTGTTCAATATATTACCTCCCCTGAAACCCTCTTACTCATTGTTGTTTAGCAAACTTCTTCATGACCTACCACCTCGCGTGCACTTTGGGTTCTTAGGAATTTTTTTGAGCATGGGAGCTACTGGTATCATCGAGGGTCGCTCACTACTAAGGAATAAGGTAGTAAGAAATAAATACCTCATCTTGTTGAAACCACCTCTGCCATGTAGAAAATGATCAAAGGCTAGATGTATATGAAAATAAAATCTAAGATATCATCTGATCCTTGATTAAATTTGATGCTGATATCTCCATACGTACGATAGTCTATGAGAAGTTGTATGGGAACATAAGAAACCTTATTGCTAGTTTCACCAACGTAGGACACATGGAAGGTTTGAATGCAGGGCACCAAATGGTAATATCCACGTGTTGAATTGATTGAAGCTTAATAGAGAAAACTTTATGGGAGTTTGGTAAAGAATTAGCATTTTTTTATTTGGGAAGGTAGTGTGCTTAGAGCTAAGTGTTAGACACCAAGATGTCTCAGACTCATAGTACATGATGGACAACTGGATCTCAACCAACCTTGGCAAACGTACCTACTATCCATCATTTTATACCAGTCGATTAGGGTGTATATAATCTTGGGTGACCTTCGAATTAGAAGAGTGGCCAAAAATAAGCCTAGTGAAATGACTATTGAGCCAACCGCGTTCACATTAATAGGATGGAGGAGGTAAATCATACTCATGTATTGACATGGGCATTATGTATTTTGTTCATAAGACCAAGTCGACATATATGAATATCCTTGGATTTAACAGGATAATCAAAATAAGGGGCCTATACCCCTACATTATAAGACTCATGGTAAAATAAGACCACTGTGAAATTAAAATGGTTAATAAGAGGAATTAATAAGAAAGCATTTATAAAAATTAAGTCTTAGAAGATCTTTAAGAGGAATTGACCCTATCACATTATGAAAATATTATAATGATCTAAATATTACATAAATGGAATAAAATCAATGATCTAAATATTACATAGATGGAATAAAATCAATGGTCATGGTTTAGTTGAAATCTAAACCAAATATAAACGATAGAAAATTTTCTTAATAAACCATAGGAGATTAAAAAGGTTAATCAGTTTGATTTTATGATAAAAATGTATAGATATAAATACATATAATATCTAATTAAGGTAGGGTAACCAACCTTTCCTCAAAAGATATGAAGCTTTCCTAGATAAACATTACGAAGGAAAGATCAATCTATTTTAAAATAAAATTTGATTGTGGTATATCATAAGTGAACATGACTAAGTTATGACTAGATTTTCTAGACTATATTGTATAGAAAATCAATTGAAATTGTTGATTAATAAAGAAAAATGCTTCATGAATTAGGGGTATGGGACCTTAGTTTATGAAGTTAACGTGGATTGTGTATCAATCTTAAATAATGGATAGGGAATTCATTCTTGAGGAAAATACAGATTTCCTCTTAAAATCCTTCTCTGAAATATGGTTCGATGATTATCATAATCACATATGAGATGTTATAATTCATTAAGTTGACTTAGAGAAAGGAATCAATATATTCCTTAATTGCATCATAAATCTTCAAGGAATCATTGGATTCCTTACGAGTATGAAAAGTACCTTCATGTTATAATGATGACTTAGAAAAAGGAATTAGAAAATTTCTTATTTGCATCATGAACCTATAAAGGGATAGTTGTACCCCTTGAAATGTATATCGATTAAAATGGATCCATAGATGCCCTTCTTTATCTGTAAAATTTTACATCTCAAGTTATGAATATGAGGAAAAAACATATTTTGGAGGTTGGGTTTATTCCCCATGAGGGTTCCCAAGATAAATATTTGTGTCACTCTATTTTTTGGTTTGCATTATTATATCTTGGGGTGTTGCATTTATGTTCAAAATGAAAATGATATATGTTTATTTTCATGCACTATAATTGAGAATAATTAAAATATGACATAATGTATGCTAAATTTTCATAAGTTTAATGATGCATGGATGCTAGAAATGTATACTTAATTCCTAATATATTGGTAATTTAATGCAATTGTGTCATTTACTTTTGGAATATGATGGGTAATGATGAGTGATATAGTTAGGTAGAGTTGCTCAAATAATAATCTCATGTGAAGGATGTATGTTTACTTGAATGTGTTAATGAATCAATGGGATTTGTTTTACTTTTTATAATATTGTGGGATAACTATTTATGAATGATGTACCTTTATACACATATTGGCTATTCTGTATCGAATTCCAAGAACTAATATGTAATAGAAGCTAATGCTTAAGGGGGATAATTAGATTTATGCTGATCTAATCATTATACACTTATTTTTGAATGGAATATAAACCTTGCTTAAGTAGAATTCTCATGTAATGCATCAAAACTAAGGATGTGACATAAGAAATTTACCATAAAAGGGCCTCATGGAGTTAAAATCACCTCAAAAACACTCAAGATAGTTTAATATAGAACACTATGTGGAATGAAACTCTCAAGATGGCAAAATGATCTTGATCTACAAACCAAGATAGACCCTACACTCTACACTAAAGAATTAAGTTTACATGTGGAGGAAAACACCCGTATGGGACAAGTAATGTCCATTTGTAATGAACTCAATGTGAACAACAAGAGGGTTGCCTAAAAAAAGAGTGTACCAATATGCTCTAAGAGGTTTAAAGATAGGTAATCATGTTTAAGATGATATTCCATGGATTATTATCATGATAGTGATATTATTGTCTTATAACTCCCTTCTAGATGGAGTGGATCGAATCTAATATCTTTGAATAACCATTGGTGTGGTTATTTCATCTATGATGGTTTACCATTGGTGTGGTTCTCCATATTCAAGGCATTCACCTGGTCTTGGTGGACCATTTGGTGATTTCTCCTTTTATGGGGATGAAACCTAATGCTTGGCCAACATACTCATACCAAGTGGGGTATGAGGGTTTCATAGAAGCTGATCACTTCTACTTAAAGAGACTCTGATCAAGTCTTTATATATTTTGAAGCTATTTGCCTTGATAGTTACAATCTAAATGAAATATATCTATCCTAGGAAATAATTAGGTCTTTTGCCATATGAAGATGATCATTCAAATATGTAAAAAACAATTATGTGGATGAGAAGAGGTAACAATTGGGGTTGTTACACTTACACGGTGGATCTCTCTTATATGCTATTGACCTCTTGGTGTTTTTTATTTATTTATAAGTTACGGGAACTACATTCTTGAAGGATGTTACAACTAGGGTGGCCCCGTAGGGATACTCAAGCCCAACTACAACTTATTTAGAGCAAAGAATGACATAGAAGACACCTAATATTCTTTATGAGACAGGGCTTTTTATATTGTAACCATTGTATCGATATACACTATATTTTAACATTGGAGATCAAGGCTCCCCCCACATTAATACAATATATTCCTTTCTTCTTTGTGTAATATATTTTGTGTGTTGATTCTATTATTGCTACATTGGTGTTATCAATTTTTGCTTTATAAAGTAGAGATCATGGTGGGACCCACAAAGGGTTCTATATTACAACTTACCTTGTCTTTTGATCTATGTTTTGTGTTTCTATTACATGTTTACAAATATTCAATCACATGAAAATTATAAAACTAGGATTTCTAGGAGTAGCAAAATTTGATTTATGGTCACACAAATGCCCTTCAACACTTGAGGGACACCCTACCACATGTAGGAGATATCTCACTATGTTTAGGAGACTTTGTAACACATCTAGGAGTGTTCGAAACAAAAAATGTAAGCTTCTTGCTAATTTTGGATCAAACCCCACCTCCATTTTTCTGCTTTTTAAGGAGATTAAAAAAAGAAAATACTT
Organism: Wollemia nobilis; assembly: GCA_028583015.1. Lineage (NCBI taxonomy): Eukaryota > Viridiplantae > Streptophyta > Pinopsida > Araucariales > Araucariaceae > Wollemia > Wollemia nobilis. The sequence continues at coordinate 12,561,352 of JAQPPZ010016890.1, forward strand.
AATTTCTATTTAAAAAATACATTTTTCATTTGTAGGCATTTACAAATACTGCTTCATATAGTTTGCACATAGGGTAGATTTGCATTTGTGCATCCATGCTAGTTGCATCAAAATATGCATCATAATAAATTTAAAGTTTTTGTTGTTTGTGGTGTTTCTACTTTTTACATTGTTTTCTGCTTAGAATAATATGAAAGGGCATAAGTAGCTGCATTCTAGGCTTAAGTATCCCACTTTTATTTCTTAAAAATTGGCACTAGTCAATGATATTCGAGCATATTCCCACTATTGGAATCACTTGATGATTTAGGGTGGAAGAGCTAGGTGAACCCTCCATTGTTGGAATCACTTGATGATTTAGGGTGGATCTTAAGTGGTGTACTATTGACATTTTGCAACATACCATTATTTTGTTTATATAGTTTTTTCAATTCTTCGTAAACTTTCATTTTGCAAAATAAATTAACCCCAAATTGTGACTTGGAAATCCGCTTCGGATTCACTTCGTCAAATTATCCACAACAACAGTTGAAAAATTAATAAATGGCAGTAAGAAATTGAAGGCAGTGAAATCAAAGAAAATAAAAAAGGAAAGACAAAAGAAAATTGGCTAAGTGGAGAATGCAAACGCGTTCGCCTCATTGGAGGGGCGAACGTCACGTTCGCCCATTGGAAAGGCGAACGCGCCCCAAAAAGAGGAATGCGCCAAACAAAAGGGAGAATAAAAAGAACGCATCGCGTTCGCCCCTTAAGTGGGGCGAACGTAGTGTTCGCCCCTCATTTGGGTGAACACGATTTCAATATGCGTCATGGTCGCTTTAAAGTATTCACGATGGATCCGTTCATTATTTTTAAAGGTGAATGGCATGGAGAGATAAAGTTTGGGCGACGAGAATTTTTAAATGGTTTTCACCCTTACACTTAGGTAAAAGGGGCGAACGTCATGATAGATGCGGTGAAGATATTTTGAAGGTGAATGTTGTTTGTTTTTTAGCACATGTGATTAAATTTCTCCAGAGGCATGAGTAGAATTAAATGGGGTAAATTTTAATTATTAATTGCCATCATCTTCGGCAATTTTAGAGCTTGATTTTTCTAGTTGAAGATTTGCTTTGGGTAACTGTTGCAATTTAATGTTGGTGACGAAGTGGAAGCATTTTTGTCATTTTCAAGAACATCTTCTCGAAGGTTTTACTCCCTCTCCAAAGCAAATTGAATATGGAGTAAATTGTTGAAGCTCGTGTTTGATTTCCAAGAAGATGGAGGTGACTCAAATTTAATGCTACGGTGTCTGAATGCTATCATCTCAAACCATTTTCAGGATCGTGTCTACCGACAGAAGATTTCCAAGAAATGATGACTCATTTGATGTATTCAATGAAAGAGGCGCAAACCTCTATAAATACTAAGAGAAATTTCATTGTAAGGGGTTGGAAAAAATAGATATCCTACGAGAAAACACTTCAAGTTCTCTGGAAGTGGTGTATTGTGGTCTTCTACATTACGCATTTATTTTACACAGTTAGCTTTATTATTTGTTGTTAGATTTAAATTCTACAAGTTGGATTTAAATATTGCAAGTGAGAGAGTGAGTGTTGGAGTGTTGATCCGAAGATTACATGTGCGAAGTTGTACGGAAATTCTGTTGTTTGATCATCTATTTGCATGCTATTTTCAGCTTGGTGTGGATTCCTGCTATCAATCTATTCCCATCCTACATAGTCGACCTGTGGCCATATTTCCCATTTCTTTTCGCATTTTTTAATTTCTTTCCTGCATCCCTAGTCTTCAACCATTTTAGAATTAGTAAGGGAACCAGCCCTCTCTGGAGATTGACACGGGGGACATCTCTTTCCTTCGGTATTTCAATGTTGGCCGTGTCTAGGGTGCACAAACATAATTTTGTATGATTAGGCAGATATTTGACCAACAATTTTTGGCACGCCCGGTGGGACAGATAGTTTCTGTCCCAGTAAGATCCATAGTCGGTGGAACAAGTATTATCCCAAGTTGACAAACCCATCGATGCCAATAATTTTTGGGACCTTCAAAAGTTCCACTTTCAACGGTATTAAGGTTTGATGTTCGCCTTCGTGCTGTAGAATTAGAACATCTGGCGACTCGATTATACTCAAAAATCTCCAAACGTGAGTACAACGAAAGTTGTGTCTCATGAATACAAGATCGAAGGCCAAAAATCTAGATCACCAAATTGAGTTCTACGAACTTGATATCCAAAGGCTAGGGGAACATCCTCAATTAGCCACTTTTCATCGTACATCTTCATTACCTCATATATCCCATATACCGTCTGTCACATCATCACGACTAGCTGGTGTATTTTCTGCTCCTGCAAGCCCAGGTAGTACTGCCACTAGTCTTCCTCAACCTCTGCCTCACACGACCACTGGTATTCCTCGAGCTCCACCTCATATACCAGTCCACATGGCTCAGAATCCACCACCACAGTAGCCACCCAGGCAGTTCCCAACGTGGAATAGCTCAGGGGCTTTGAACTTGCAAGCACAAAATCCAGTGCCCCAAGCTGCTTTGAAGGCTTTGTCGACCTATGATGGTACTAGAAAAACTGTGTATGAGCATATCCAAGATGTAGCTTCATTGGCGACCATCCATGACATAATAGATGAAGACGTGATGATAAAATTGTTGGTATTATCGCTGAGAGGGAAATTGCTATATTGGTACCGATCATTGCAATCGGGTACTATTACATCATGGGATCAGTTAGCAGAGTTGTTGATTAAGAATTTCCATGAACAAGCTGATCCATACTCCTTGTTGCACCAGTTCACAATGATTCAAAGACACCCACAAGAGGAGATAGTCGATTTTAATGTCAGATTCTCTCGAGCTAGCAAAGAGTTCCCGACGGTCTGCGACCCACACATGAGCAAGCTGCTTTCTACTATCTCAGGGTGTTTAACACCAAAATCGGTATGGTCATGCATCAAGCCAATGTGACTACATTTCTAGACCTATATACGTAGGCACAGAAGGCCGAATCTGATCTGATTGTTGTAGGTAGACTTCCCCCAAAGATGACTATGCCCATTGTTCTTGATCTTCCACAATATTTATATTCTAGTTCATTTTCATAGCCTATGCCTTCCATGTACCCAGTTCCCTCATGGAGCTCGGGTCCACCTCAGATTGCACCTATTCCTGCTCCACGACATACGACTCCAAGCTTCCCATAACTACCTAATCAGTCACTTCCACAATTACCCGCTTCTATTCCCGCTCTGATGCTGCCAGCACCACCAGTTCCATTACCATTGCCCGCGCCTCCAATACCTTTGCCTCTGCCTGCACCTCCCGCATCATCTAATCCTGATCCTTTCACGATGTTATTGCAAGAGGTAAAATATAATAATGTAGCCTTAAGGACGATATCAAATGAACTTACAATAGTAAGGAAGAAGCAAGTGGAGGCTGAATTTTGATCACGGAGATTCCAAACTCCACCGATCACTCGAGAGCAAGCATCTACTAGTAGAGGCCCTGAAAAGAGCACAACGGTGCAAGAAAATGAAGAAACTAGCACAACAGAAAAGGCATATTGGTGCTCAACATGCAATGATCCTCATGGAGAAGAAACGTGCATGGTGCATATGAATTATGTACAAATGCTAGCAGAGAGTTCGACTGGAGGACAAGTCAATATGATCAGGGAAGCCAATCACAATTTCATGATGTCATCTGTAGAGCAAGTTTCAGTTCTCACACGGTCTGGAAAGAAACCAGTAATAGTAGATCCTGCTGAGCTTGAACCCTTAAAGGTGCCAGTGGAACCAAAAGTGCAAGATGAAAAGGGGAGGCCTCCAACGAAAGTGCCTATAGGGGTAGCTAAAGAGCAAGATTCTATCAAGTTGAAAGATTTGATGCCTAAGCAAACTCAAGGAAGGGCACAAACGAGAGCATCTTCCTCACAACCTGTGACAACTACTCAAACACAAGATGAAACAAGAGAACAGGCCAAAGAGTGACTCAAGTACCCATATTTGACCAAGCGACAAAGGGTGGAAGCTACCCAATAGTATCGAGACAAGTATGAGTGGGTTACAGAAGAGAAGGCTCCGACTGTTTCAAATTACAATATTGTGGAAGAGATGAAAAAGATTCCTGCAAAAGTAAGTTTGTATGATGCACTTCAATTGCCAGGACAGGTTGACCTACTGCAAGAATCTTTGAAGATTGCTAAAGATCAAAAGAAAAATCCTTCTCAAACAGTCTTGGCGCAAACGCTTCCAACTTCAGCTACGGGAAAAAATAGGCCTCCCCCATTTTATTTATCACTCAGAATGGAAGGGTGGATTGTACACAACTGTATGATCGACTCTGGAGCTGCAACTACTGTCATGCCAAAGGCAGTATGTGAAGTGATGGGGATGGAATATACAAGGAGTAGCCCAGGAGTGTTGCAACTGGATGGAACTCCGGTCAAGATGGTGGGAGTAATCAAGGATATTCCCATTGTCCTCCATAGTATACCATAAATTACAGTCATCCAGGAAGTGGTAGTGGTTGACCTGGAACCATACTTTAGCATGTGCCTCTCAAGGGAGTTCACAACTAAGCTGGGAGGATATCTTTCCTTAGACTACTCGCATTTGGAGATACCATTCAAGGGAAAGAGGATTCATATTCATAATGAGAAGCCCTCACCTTTTCACATTGAGAAGTTGGAGGAAGAAGAATCTCCAGGTGCGGTTAACATGATGACTGAGGAGATAGAAGAGGTTGATTTAATGGAAGAAGCATTGGGTGAGCTTCACCTCGAGGATGAGTTTTCACTCATGGATTTCAATGCAATGGTTGGAACGGACATTGGTTGCTATACTATAACTAAGCCAGAGCAAATTGAAGAGAAGGTTCCTGATTCTCCTAATCCTATTGCAGATCAGTTATGGAGAATGTATTTTGATGGCGCCAGGTGCAAGAATGGTGCAGGAGCTGGCGTTGTGTTGATCTCTCCCGAAGGGTTGCAAAAGACCTATTCTTACAGGTTAACTTGGGGTTGCACAAATAACATAGCTGAATATGAGGTACTATGCCTTGGATTGAAGAAGGCTAAAAAGTTGGGCATCAAGCAGTTGCAGATTTTTGGTGACTCTGAACTCATAATTAATCAGATCACTAACAAGTGTGTGTCAAAGCAACACTACTTGAAGGCCTACCGCAATAGAGTGTGGGACTTGTTTGAATCTTTCACTACTTTAAATGTTCAGGCGATTTTGAGAGAGCTAAACAAACATGCAGATATTATGGCCTCTCTTGGTGCTAACTACTCTCCTGTGGAGCAAGTAGTTAGAAAGCCTAAGATAGTTAGGGTAATTTACAGACCCTCAGTTCCCGACAAAAATATCCATTGGCAAGTGTTTGACAATGATGAGCAGATAGTCAATTTCCTACTTAAAGAAACTACAAGCGCTGATGATAGAGTTCTTGTCGAAGAAGAGAGAGAAGGGATGATTCAACTAAAAAATAATCACATCCCTAGGGGACTGATTACACTTGAAAGTCTGTTCGACCAGAGTGATCGGGCTGAAAAGCATAGGATCAAAGTAGATGCAAAGGAGTATAAAGAATTGCATTTGGAGCCTGAGAAAATCATCAAGGTTGGAATAGATGGCACCCTAGAAGAACTGGAAGATATCAAGAAATTGTGTTACGAGTATCCAGATATTGTTGCCTGGAGCTACCATGATTTGAGGGGTTACAATAAGAATGTGATCCAACATACTATAGAACTGTAGGAAGGGGTAAAACCTTTTCATCAGAAACAATGACCTGTCAATCCCAAGATTGAAGTCCTCATGAAAGTAGAGTTATTGAAGATGTTGGAGGCCAAGATAATCTATCCAATCAAGCATTCAACATGGGTGGCTAACCTGGTCCCAGTACAGAAAAAGAACGGAGACATTCGGTTGTGTGTAGATTTTCGCAACCTAAACCAGGCATCTCTTAAGGACCATTACCCTCTACCGCAGATCGATCAAATCCTTCATGTAGTAGCTGGTGCCCAGAGATTCTCATTGCTTGATGGTTTCTCTGGGTATAATCAAATTTGGGTGAAATATGAGGATCAATATAAAACAACATTCACCACCAAGTGGGGTACTTTCGCCTACCAATGGATGCCATTTGGACTTTCAAATTCTGGTGCCACTTTTCAGAGGGCCATGGACATCGCTTTTGGTGAGTTATTGAATAGGATTATTGTGATATATCTTGATGATATGACTGTGTTTTCACATCGTAGAGAAGACCACATTGCTCATTTAAGGCAGGTGTTTGAGAAGTGTCGTGAGTTCGGGATTTCTATTAATCCAAAGAAGTCAATATTTGTTATCAAAGAAGGGAAGTTGTTGGGCCATGTAATCTCGCAAGAAGGATTGGCAATTGATCCTGCAAGAGCGGAAGCTCTAATGAAGTTACCATTGCCTGCTAATAAAAAAGATTTGCAATCTTTCTTTGGCCAAATTAATTTCATCCATAAATTCATTGCTGATTTCGCTCAGGTGGTGAAACCCATGACTGAGATTTTGAAGAAAAATGTTGAGTTTAAATGGACTGAGACAAGAAGACAAGATTTCAAAGAAATCAAGGAGAGGATTACTCAAGCTTCGGTATTGATTAATCCTAATTATTCTAAAGATTTCATTCTCTATGTCGTAGGCGAACAGGAGAGTTATGCTGTAGTTTTGACACAACGACAAGAGGATGGAGATGAGAAGCCAATTGCTTTCTTGAGTCAGGTTATTGCTCCTCATCAAGAGAAATATAATTTTATTGAGAAACAAGTATATGCAGTAATGAAGGCATTGAAGAAATTTTGACACTTCGTTTCTCAGAGCAAAACGATTGTGTATGTCATACACCCTGATGTAAGAAATTTTATTCTCCAAGGAGAATTAGGAGACAAGAGAGCAGGTTGGGTCACAAAAATTCAAGAATATGATGTGGAGATTCGACCAACGAAGCTAGTTCATGGGAGAGCTCTATGCCAGGAGCTAGCCAAAAGTGCGGCCTCCGAATCATTTGATGTGGTGCATGAGGATAGCCTAGGCGAAAGCATTTGCGCAAACCATACCGCCAGCGACCGTGATTGGACCGAAGAGCTAATTGATTATTTTACCTCAGGAAGATGTCCATCTCGCCTTGATGCTTCGCAACATCGAAGATTCAGGTTGCAAGCTCTCAGATATACTTTGTTGCCCGAGGGGCTATTTCACAAAAACATTGATGGAGTTCTTCTCAGGTGTGTGAGGGACTCCGAAAAAGAAAATATTTAGAGGAATTTCATTTCGGACTATCGGGAGGTCATTATGCGGGAAGGCCCATGGCCTTAAAAATCATTCGAGTAGGCTACTTTTGGCCTACTCTATTTGTTGATGCACATAAGATAAGTACACACTGCGATAGTTGTCAACGATATGTTGGTAGAATCAAGAAAGGGGCATTGCCTCTTCGCCCGATTCAAGTAGAAGCTCCTTTTCAGTAGTGGGGTCTTGATTTTGTGGGAGTTATTGAACCACATTCTTTTGTAGAGCATAAGTACATTTTGATGACAACTGATTACTTTACCCGATGGGCGGAGGCCATTCCTACTAAGAAAGTGGATCAAGCAACTGTAATCTCTTTCCTAGAGGGAATCATCACTCGCTTCGGTGTCCTAGACTCAATTGTAACAGATAATGGAACTCCATTTATTGGAGCGAAGATCATGGAGTTCGCCAAAAAATATGGGATTTATCTCAAGACTTCATCCAATTACTACCCACAAGGGAATGGCTTGGCCGAATCTACTAATAAGAATTTGTTGAGAATTTTGAAAAGGACATTGGGAAACAACAAACGGAGCTGGCATTTGCTGTTGAATCAAGCACTTTGGGCAGATCGCATTTCAGTTAAAAAGTCCATTAAAACTTCTCCATATGCATTGGTGTACGGGAAAGAAGCAGTTCTGCCTGCTCATATTGAGCTTTCGGTCCTTCAGACATTGCAGCTATTTCAGGAGGAAGATGAAGAGTTTGATCCCTTGAGTGCACGATTGGCACAATTGATTCAGTTGGAAGAGGATAGAGAAAGGTCCTACCAGAAGTTTGTCGAACATAACAAGGAAATGCAGAAGTGGTTCGGGAAGAAGACAAGCGAACGCAGTTTTCAAGTAGGAGATTTGGTCCTCAAGTGGAATGCAAAGAAGGCCAAGCCCGGAGAGCATCATAAATTCGACGCTATTTGGGAGGGTCCTTTCCAAATCTCTGATGTGAACTCGGCCAACGCTTACCATCTGCAAGATATGGAAGGCTGGGAGCTTCCAATTCCAGTGAACGACCTTCATTTAAAGACTTATATCCAATGACGGAATCGTAATGAGGTACCTTTGTAAATATGTACATATTCATTTTTAAGTTTATCCATTTCAAAAAAAAAATAGTAAAATTTAGAAAAGAAAAAATTTCATTCACCCATTTCCTTGGGCGACCATAAAAAAAAAAGGGCAACATCGCGTTCGCCTCCCCCTTAGAAAAACGTTCACCCCATTCGAGGGACGAACGTCACATTCGCCCCTCATGAGGGCGAACGTTTTAAAAATTTAATTTAAAAAAAAAAAAACAAAACTATAAAAAAAAATAAATAAAAAAAAATTAAAAAACAATGTTCGCCCCACCTTAGGCGATCTCCCAAACGCCCCCACGTGGGCAACGTCACGTTCGCCCCAACATTGGGCATTCCCACCCAAAAAAAGGGGAAGCGCCCAACGTAATGGATACATCCTCCCCATAAAGGGGAGCGCCCAAGCATGGGTTCTCCTCCCCATAAAGGGAAAGCGCCCCAGCATGGGCACTCCCCCACCCTTCCCATTAATGGGAAGGTTTAAATTAAAACAAATAAAAAAAAATTTTAAAATTAAATTTAAAATAAAAAAAAAAAAAAAAAAAAAAAAAAAAAAAAAAAAAAAAAAAAAAAAAGGTCATTCGCCCCAATGAGGGGCGAACGTCCACATAATATTAAAAATTAAAAATAAAAAATAAAAATAAAATAAACAAAAAAAAAAAAAAAAATATGAGCGTTCACCCCCATGGAGGGCAAACTCATTAGCCCCTCATGGGACAAACATCCCCATAAAAATAAAAAAAAATTTAAAAAATAAAAAAAAATTAAAAATTAAAAAAATTAAAAAAAAAACTTAAAATAAATAAAAATTAAAACCCACCATGACCCCCACTTATAAAGTGGATCGCCCATTCTTGCGCCCCACCAACCTAACTTATTAAAACAAATTAAAAATTAAAATGTAAAAAACAAAAAAACTTTTGCGTTTGCCCCATGACCACAGGCGACCACACAAAATAAAAAAATAAAAAAAATAATAAAAAATAAAAAAATAAAAAAATGAAAGGAGGAAGATGAATATGCATTCATTTTTTAATTAAAACAAAAAAAAAAAAGAAAAAAACTTTTTTTTTTGAAAATTTGATTTTCTAAAGAAAAGAAAAAAAAGGAAAAAAGGGCAAAGAATCAAAGTCTTTAAAAGGAGAGCCTTCACCCTAGTTTTATCAAAGCAGATCGGAAGCGTTCTGAAGGAGGAGCAGATTTCGGTGAGCAAACATTCCTTTTGATTTTCGAGATTTAGTGCGGACATATTGCCCCTCTCAAGACGTGGCAATTATTGGAAAGCATGCAGACAAGCGAAAGTTTTCTTTCTCGGGGAAGCACAAGGAGCATTTAATTGGTTCAAGTGGCCAATTTATTTTTTCAAAGCAAGCTTCTGCAGCCAGGGCACGGTCTACGACATAGTTATGCGGCCAAGGAAGACGCTTTTTTGAAGCCGACCAAGTAACTCAGTATTTATTGCGGCGGTTGAAAAGGGGTCTATTTAAACAAGACGAGGTAACCCTTGCAGTTATTCTTTTTAATTTTTCCTGCTACCATGTGTTTCAAGGGATTATTGCAGAAGTGCTCAAAAGGTGTGCGGGAAATTTGCTCGAAGTTTTTTAATAAAAAATGGGAAGGCGTGGCAAGGAGCCTCAAGAAGTTTTAGAATCTTCAGAACCAAAGAAGTCAAAAAGAAGGGAAGTGACTACGAGGTCCAAGAAGGCTCGAAAAAATGATTATGTTGATTTGGACCCGTATGAAGATTCGATGGCTGGAATCAGTGACTGCATCATCACTCACAAAGGAGTAGAAAAATTACGGCAAAATGTCGAATTTGCAGTGCAACAAGGATTGACATCGAAAAGTTGGTTAACAATACCTTATCACTCACTACTTTTTTGGTATTTATGCCCTCCAGTACATCCTTGTCCCGAGCTTGTGTTGCTTGTTGCCAGATATTATGATCCTTCAACCAAGGCTGTCAAGAATGCGAAGAGGGAAATTCTTTTTACCATTACTCCCGATGAAGTCCGAGAAGCTTTTGCCTGTGGGTTACAACCTCCCAACTATGGAGTCCATAAGAAGCTGCATATTGATGAACAAGAAGACAAATATGTCTCCACTGTGGCCATGCGTCAGTTTATGGAGACTCAGATGATTAAAGATCCACCAATGGGACAGCTTTCGAACCTGCCTAGACCACTGAAAGATTTTAAAAGCTTGGATATTTATTCCATGCTAGCATGGGTTGTGGGTTTGCCCTCGGATGATACAGTTCACAAGTGGCAGGCAACTGTGGCACAATGCATTTGTCGTGTAGAATTTTATTCTCCTTCAGCCATGAAACAAGGCACCAATCCAATTTTCTTTGATTGGGCTGATTATATTTCACGGAGATTAAATTCGCAGCTAGAGAGGTTGCAGACTGGAGCAGATAAATCTTTCAAGCATACTTCATTTTTGGTATGGTTTTTCTTCTTCCAACTGCAACATCGTTTTCCTTTTATTGTTGTTTCGACTACAAATGAAAAGGATGAGCCTTTATCGGTTTACCAGTGGACTTCTATTTTATTGAAAAAAGAATCTTGTTATAGCTTTAATAGTTTGTTTTTGGGACCGACAATTGAGTTGCTTTGTGGTACCTGTGAAAGAGTGCCACGAGAATTGAAAGATATAGTGGTTACTCAAGAAAAGGGTGATATTTTTCTGCTTACCCAAGGTGTGGTCGTGAGAATTTTTGGTTTCACGGGTAAGTCGTTCTTACTGCCATATTTTGCTATAGAGCATGTTTTTGCTATGGAAGTAGTGCGCTAGTCAGATTACGTGAATGACATATATGGAGTTGGGTGCAAAAGCAAGACTACATGCAATATGTCATTTCAGTTTGGTGGCATAACAGTGAGTCAAGTTGGACAGAATCGTCTTCTCACCATTGCATTGCAGGATCTAGGGCTGATTGAGTTACCACAGCGTTGGAGGTATGATCCTTTAGATAAGTTTAAAGAATTTGTCAAAATGAAATCATTTCATTGTTGTCCTCGATCGGACATTGAGCGTAATCGAAACAATTTTAATGGGCCGGACATGAACTGGCATATTGAGAAAATGGCTACACTTCCCCCTTGGCATGACTGCTATGAGCAAGAAGTAGAGTACAGGTCTCAAACTCCTCCGTCGGGTTTGTTTGACCAAGTAAAAGCCAGTAAGCCCGAATGGTCCGAAGAGAAGATAATGAATTGGTGGATAATGAGAGTTCACCATGGAAAATTGGTTTATGATAAATATGTGGATTCATACCAGCCAATTGCTTTCGCCAATATTTTGCCGTACAATTTTCAATAGTCAGAAAGTGGTGAAAGCGAGATAGAAGAACACCATCCATTGATCATAGAAGAAACTCCTGAGGAAGAGGAACCACAATACGTGTTTCAACGAAGATCTCAACGGGCAAAGCAAAAGATAGAGGAAGCACCAAAGCCAAAAAAGCGTGATGTACAATAGGTGCCACTATTTCCCAAGGTGGCTAAGAAACCAAGGACTGGTGCCATCACTATTTCTTCAGGTGATGTTGCAGTTACTATGACTGTTGTAACTTCTATCATTTCGGTGATAGTTGTTAGTGCTCCCATGGTGACTGAGGTTCCAATAGAGGTGGCACAAATACTTTCGATGATCCAAGGACAAAAGGAAGATCAACCGTTGGAACCACTCCAAGAGAAGGTCATGGAGACCCAAACAAATATTGGGGAGGTAGCACTGGAGCAACAAGAAGAGGATTTTGCGTAGCCCCTTCTATCACCACATCACATGGCACTTGCACCCGAAGGTACGTCTTCTCTCCCTTCTTCTTCTTCTCTTTTGGAGCAAGTAGTGACTATGTCAGTTTCACTTCCATTAGTTTCTGTGTCCGTTTCTCCACCCTTCGGTATGCCCTCCATATCCCTTCCACTTTCTTCATCCACCATTCTCGAAGTCACTACTGCTCCTTCTTTTGTTCCCTTTTCTTCGTCCTCCCTTTCTTTTAGTTCATATGCGTCAGGACCGAATCCATTTTTGCGTCCATCCCTATCTATCACTTCTACCATTTCTACCGAAGTTGTAAGTACGCAAGCTCCTTCTCGGGTGAGCGTAACTATAGTTAAAACTAGTTTACCCATCCATTCCACCATTTCTATTCCACCACTTCTAACCACCACGTCAGTTTCATAGCCTAACCGCTCTGAAGCCCTCATTCCCTTCACCTCATTTTTGGAATTACAATATTTGCCTAACATTCAGGTGGCATCCAAGCAGTCAGATGTAGAGAAAATCAATCGAGCACATTTGAGTTCATCCCAATGGTTGAAAAGCAGACGAAGAAAGGAAGCTCTCGAACCGGCACGTCCTCTAAAGAGGGTCGCTTTTGATCCTGTTGCAATGGAGGCTCATATCACCAAGATTACTCCATTGGTTCAGAAACCGCAAGGAGAATTGTTGCCAGGTGAACTTATTTCTGAGACCATCATAGAAGACCTCACGAAGATTGATCCTGTGGAAAATATGGGTAACATTCAAGTGGACATGAGTTCAGTTTACCTTCATGGTGAGCATTATAAACAAAAATATTTTGATCAGGCTGACAAGATCATTGAACTCAAAACCGCCTTGGCTAAGAGTAAAGCACAGGAGGAAAAAACTGCTATAAAAAATGAGCATTTGAAGTGACAGGTTGGAGTGCACCTGAAAGAGAGAGATGCAACACGCATTGAGATGCACAATCTTTGCCAGACGCTTGAAGTTGTCCAGAGTCAGTTGGTAGAGAAAGCTATGCAGGCTGCAAGTTTTTCTCATGATAACATCAAGGAAATGCGTCTTCGCTCCGCACAAAGTTGTGAGAAACTAGCTCTAGAAGTAGTTCAAGTGTTGTACTATCTGTGGGTGGCTCATCTACAAATACAAATGGGACAACAAATAATTGATAACACGGAGGAGTTACTGTCACCCCATCTGGAGATGGCAGTAAAAATACAAGCCTTGGCGAATTCCACCATGTATGTGAAACCTTTGAGCATGATGGATCATTCCTGGTCAGCTGCAAAAGTCACACTGCGTAGTTATTTTTAGCAGATGGATCTAATGCGAGAGGGTCAAAAAATTCTAAATGCCATAGAGCGGGAACATACAATTTCAATGACTCATCTTAACGCTCTACGTGACATGGGTTTTCCAGAATTTATTGATGAACAGGGTGAACCTCTTCCACAAGCACAATTGGAAGCAGTTCATGGAAGATTCTTCGGAGATTGATGCGTGGGAAGAGCCAATCACAGATGTTCAGGTCTTACCGTTCATGCAGAAGTATACTCGTATGGAGCTTTCACTTTTTGAGTTAGCCCAACGAGCAAGGCGCCTGAGTTTGGAAGATATTCAAAATTTGTGCTTCGTATATGAGTCCCTGAGCACTCCTTATTTGTTTACCACACAGGCATGGGATGCCGTGGTTGTAGTTTATGAGGTTACTTCTGAGGCCCTCAAAGAACAAGCAGAGGTAGAAAAAGAAGCAGAAGCCGTTGAGAAAGCAGATGAAGAGGAGGAGCGTCATCAAACATCTACATCAAAAGCACCAGCCAAGGAGGTTGGAAAGAAGACTCAAGATTACCCAATGGATTAAGGCTTGGGATCGCTTGCATCCATGCGAGCTGGATACCCCGAGAGCCACCAAAAATATTGGCATTTTGCAACATGTCATATTTTTTTATTGTAATCCGAAGACATTTATGATTGAGTTTTTTTAACTCAGTTATTTTGTTTATATAGTTTTTTCAATTCTCTGTAAACTTTCATTTTGCAAAATAAATTAACCCCAAATTGTGACTTGGAAATCCGCTTCGGATTCACTTCATCAAATTATCCATAGCAACAGTTGAAAAATTAAAAATGATTTCGCTTCAGTGGCGAATAAGAAATTGAAGGTAGTGAAATCAAAGAAAATATAAAAAAAAGGGAAAGACAAAAGAAAATCGGCTAAGTGGAGAATGCAAACGCGTTCGCCTCATTGGAGGGGCGAACGTCACGTTCACCCATTGGAAAGGCGAACGCACCCCAAAAAGAGGAATGCACCAAACAAAAGGGAGAATAAAAAGAACGCATCGCGTTCGCCCCTTAAGTGGGGTGAACGTAGTGTTCGCCCCTCATTTGGGCGAACACGATTTCAATATGCATCATGGTCACTTTAAAGTATTCACGATGGATCCATTCATTATTTTTAAAGGCGAATGACATGGAGAGATAAAGTTCGGGCGACGGGAATTTTTAAATGGTTTTCACCCTTACACTTAGGTAAAAGGGGTGAACGTCATGATAGATGCGACGAAGATATTTTGAAGGTGAATGTTGTTTGTTTTTGAGCACATGTGATTAAATTTCTCCAGAGGCATGAGTAGAATTAAATGGGGTAAATTTTAATTATTAATTGCCATCATCTTCGACAATTTTAAAGCTTGATTTTTCCAGTTGAAGATTTGCTTTGGGTAACTATTGCAATTTAATGTTGGTGACGAAGTGGAAGCATTTTTGTCATTTTCAAGAACATCTTCTCGAAGGTTTTACTCCCTCTCCAAAGCAAATTGAATATGGAGTAAATTGTTGAAGCTCGTGTTTGATTTCCAAGAAGATGGAGGTGACTCAAATTTAATGCTACGGTGTCTGAATGCTATCATCTCAAACCATTTTCAGGATCGTGTCTACCGATAGAATATTTCCAAGAAATGATGACTCATTTGATGTATTCAATGAAAGAGGCGCAAACCTCTATAAATACTAAGAGAAATTTCATTGTAAGGGGTTGGAAAAAATAGATATTCCTGCGAGAAAACACTTCAAGTTCTCTGTAGTAATAGTGAATTCAAAACATTTGGATTTGCAAATGACTTGGTGCATTGTGGTCTTCTACATTACGCATTTCTTTTACACAGTTAGCTTTATTATTTGTTGTTAGATTTAAATTCTGCAAGTTGGATTTAAATATTGCAAGTGAGAGAGTGAGTGTTGGAGTGTTGATCTGAAGATTACATGTGCGAAGTTGTACGAAAATTCTGTTGTTTGATCATCTATTTGCATGCTATTTTCAGCTTGGTGTGGATTCCTGCTATCAATCTATTCCCATCCTACACAGTTGGCCTGTGGCCATATTTCCCATTTCTTTTCGCATTTTTTAATTTCTTTCCTGCATCCCTAGTCTTCAACCATTTTAGAATTAGTAAGGGAACCAACCCTCTCTGGAGATTGACACGGGGGACATCTCTTTCCTTCGGTATTTCAATGTTGGCCATGTCTAGGGCGCACAAACGTAGTTTTGTATGATTAGGCAGATATTTGACCAACATGTACCCTAGGTTATTTTGAAAGAAATCGGTGTAAATGTTTTTGGTCACTAGCTTAGTTGAGTAAAAGTAGGTTTTTTAGCATTGTGTGAACACAATATATAATATAAACCTTAAAATGAATCACACACTTTTGCATATTCTACATTTAATATTAGTACATCAAACTTCATCACCAACTACTACTGATCAAGACTAGTGATGGTAGGCTTCATCTCCATTTGTTGTCTTGTCCCATAGATACCATAGCAACCTGTGAGAGATTTTTTAGGATTTCATTACCAGAAAATCCTCATTTGCCATCCATATTAGGACTCCATATTGCATAGTAGTCTAGGCTTAGGCATACATCAAAACACACCAACCACATTAAAAAAATCAAATAAAAAATTGTTGCAAGACCTAATTTAAATTGTTTGTTTGATTTTGTGTATTTTTCATTATCACTTCACATTTTCAAACACATTCCTCACATTCATTACCCCATTTGGCTCATTATCTTATGGTTTCAAATCTAAGGCAAGCCAGAATCACGAGTCAAGCATCCATCAACCAACCCACTTCATTCATGGAGTCCATCACTTTTTTTCTATTCACTTTTGTGGCTAACCTTGCAAGTGTGACACAAATAAACTATTCTATTTTTTTTGTTGGACCTTCACATTCTATGTTTACTTCAAATGCAGATGTGATGGAAAGGGCTATTCACACTTCCATCCCAGATACCGAGCCTTCCACACCTACTGACACTCACATCACATACATAGACATGGATAAATTTGGTGCTTACTTAAGATCAACTAGACCTATCTTAGAGAAACTTAACATTCCACGCAACTAAGTTCCTTCTTTTGAGTAGGAATTTGCTCACCCACAATACACCAACATTAGCCAAGTTTATACCAACCCTCTTTTTGAGGCCACATCCACCCCTTCACATCACATGTCCCCACCACAACATAGCCAAATCACCTCCATTCCATCTACATGTAACACCACTTACACCAATCCACTTTATGAAGCACATGTCAATGCATCTTCACACATTCCATCTACCATACCATCCACTACCCCTCTTTCTATTGTGATTACTTTCACAACTTATCCTCCAACAACATATACCAATATTTCCAATATTTACACCTCATCCACATCCTTCATAACCACACCATATGCTTCAAATATTTCCATACAAAAAGCATGGCAACATCTCAACCAAATGCTCATGGGACAACAAGATGCTCATTCTTATCCCCAATAACAACCTCAGATAACAAATTTCAAACCTCATTCCATCCCACGCCAACACATTTATTTCACGCCAAACTTATCCTAGGTATCTGATGAGGCTTGGAAATACCTCAATCATAGCATGTTTTGAACAGTTAAAACTACCTAAAAACTCTTGTGATATATCTTATATGCTAGTTAAGTTGATTTAATATGCTATGTATTAACTGTTTGCATGATTGATGTGTTAGGGATATTATACTTTGATTTTTATAGTTTTTGTATAGTTTTGTACTACTTTATCATGGATTGTTAATGAATAATGTGCACGGGTTGATATCAGCACTTTAGTATCTTTTTTTTAATGTTTTTCAAGAAATTATTTGTCTAAATTTAGCAAACAGTGCAAAAGGACTGTTACTGTGCAGTAGAAACAGGTTTTTGTTGTGTAAATTTCAACCAGCTGCCAATGAATGGCAAAGCATGGAATTTACACATGGATAAGATTGAAGGCAATTGTAACAACTTCCTAAGAGCTAAAATAGATTATCTACCTGAAGGAAGCAGCCAAAATAACCTGAAGAGCACCTATAGCTAGTTATTTCAAAGATCTTCGAAATAAGCAGAATTTGCTTATCTTCAGAATAACAGGGGAATATACTCCATTTGAATTTTTATGATTTTATAACGGTATAAAAAGGTGAAATAAGGTTGAGAGGATGTAGGAAAAGTGTCCTACAACTGTCCCTATCGTACTTGCTGACCAAAAGCTACAACTCATGGGAAAATATCAATTGAAGCAGTTAATCCTCTCGTAGAATAAACCTATAAATAACTGCAACATAATAGGCAGTTGGTTTGCAAGATAAAAACAATATATTTTTGTATGTAAATAGATTTTAGATGATTATAAAAGAATAGATCCCATGTCAGTTGATCTAATAAGAATAAGAAGATGAGGAAATAAGAAATAGAAAAATAGAAAATAACTATCAGTGCAGTTTTCAGCTTTGTAACAGTTTGTAGCAGCATAACTGTAATGCTATTTTCAGAGTAATAAAAGTGTAGTAATTTTTGTCATTCTTGTCATTTATGAGTGTGTGTGAGATTCAGTAAGGAAGTTTCACATCTTCTTCTAGAAATGGAAGCAAGGGCCACTTCCAGGCCCAAGAGAAGGACTAACAAGACATGTTTTCTTCTGATTCTTGTTGCAGCCGAATTAGTTGAATATTTGTCTAATTCATTGTTTGATGCACACTAACCATTTTTATCACTACTTTAATTTCATGTTCAAAGTATATCTTTAGGTTTCTGATGAATGAAATCATTTGGAAATTTCCTGTTTCAGCAATTTAGCAGTTTTTGCTTTGATTTCTGTCATTTCAGCAATTTTCTAGTTTTCCTGTATTTTTTCCATTTTGTTGTCAGCTGCTATGACAGAAGCCTAACAACCTTCTGAACAGAGCACTGATAGGTGTTTTTGCTTATGTGTTTCTTCTTTTTTAGTAATTTCATTTCTGCAATAGTAAATTAGGTTTGAGTTTTTGTCATTTCAATTATTGTAGTTTTAAATTTAGATTTCAATTTTTGTAATTTAGATCAAATTTTCACTTATGCAAGTAAAATTAGTTTCTTTTATGCAACTTGGAAGTAGAATGTGACCTGAAACCCCCCATAAAACCTATTCTACTAATAAGACCTGCTGCTCCCAAATGACTTGAACTATAGCCTTGTTCACCCCTTCTTTCGCAGACAGCCTTGAACACTGCCCTGGATTGAAAATTCATTGAGAATTAATGATGCTCTTAATGACACACATCATTTTTGCACCATTGTCGAGGACATGGTATTTTTTTTTTTTTGAATTTACATGGTGGAATCGGTATCCGCCACGAATCCGGCAGGCTGTCCAGCTTTTATGGCCGCCAGAGTATTCTGCGATGTCCGCCCCAGAATCCGCCACACAAATCTTCACGCAGTCCGCCCCAATAACCACCATGCCATAATCATTTTAAACCTTTTACGCCGCTGAAAGCACCAGGAAAGGGACAAGCGTTCAGTCCGACGAAGGACATGGTGTTGTTAGAAGGTGAAAAATAGCCCAATAATTGTTAAATGTGCTACGTTGTAAACTTTAGAGTAAAATATGAATGTAATGACTGGTATAAGTAACTGTTATTGGTAAATTGCATTTCAATACATTTAGTAAACAAGTAGAAACCACATGAAGAAAAATTTCACAAGAGGTTGAAACTATGTCAAAGGTGTCTAAATATTTTATTTTCAAAAATATTGGAATTTTCAAATAATCACAATCATCCACTTCAAGCACTATAAGATCCTTTGAGAAATCATTACAAGGAGGAAAAATCAGTAGTTCAACACCACTTTCTCTTGAAAAATACATACAATCAAGAAAAATTGACAAGATTTATAATTATATTTGGGAACCTATAATGAAAGGCTCACAAGAGAATCCAGGGAGAGCCAGTAATGTGCTCCATCCTAGTGCAACTAGTGCACCTGCTAGAAGTTTTTAAAATCCCATTCAATTAGATCCTAATCAAAATGCTCCCATGAAGGCCATTTCACCTTTAGTGTTACCAAATTTCAAGGGAATTACATCTGAAGACCCTGATATATTTTTGTTTGAGTTTAAAATTGTATGTCAAGCTCATGATTACACTAATGACAATCAGAAGCTCAAACTATTTTCTTCCACTCTTAAAGAGCCAGCTCTATGATGGTTTATCACCTTAGCACCTGATTCAATTAGAACTTGGGATGATATGGAAAACATATTCTTGGAGAGATATCAAGAATATTGTCAAGTCAAGAATCAAAATGATGAATTTTTTACAATGAAACAAGAGGAAAATGAAATCTTAGAAGACTATCTAGACAAATTTTCTTTTTTCATAAGATATGTGGAAGTGTTGAACCTAGAATTTGCAAAGTCATATTCTTAAGAGGACTGCAAAATGAATCTAGGGATGCATTGGATATCTTGGGAAGAGGAGATGCAAATGCACTTGAATTTTAGGAAATCCTTAAAATTTGTAAAAATTACTCTCATTCAGGACATAGAAAACACATAATTGATAATGATAAACATGATTGAAAGAATGCATGAAAGAGGCTGATATTTTAGTACATATTGATAAAAAATTAGATGAAAAGAATGAATCTGAACCTTCAGTAATCTATTGTTCAAAATGTAGTGAGAAGAAACACTTTGTTCATGTCTATCCTTTGAACAGAATATTTATACCTGGTATATGTAACATTTGTCAAAAAAGACACCCCACAGATCAGTGTAGTTTATTTCCAGAACTTAAAAGTGTCTTTGAAAAACAGTCTCAACCTATGAAAAAATTAATTTTTTAGTACAAGGACAAGGGAATAAATTTCATAAATTTCTATATCAAAATGCTTCTCAATTTCCTGAACATTGGAGGAATAATCCTTGGTATATGCCATGGTTTGCTTCAGGTCCACTTCAACAATGTTGGAGTCAACCACCATAGGTATATTCCCAATAATGGTCTCAACATGGTTGGGTACAACAACAATGGAATCAACAACATCCACCATGGTTGCAATAAAAATTGCAGGGATATCAATGGTACAACCACAAAAACTATACAATGGGCAACAATATTATCAAAATAAGAAATCAAACTTGTTGCCTACACATACCTAAAACTTATCTCATGGACAACAACAAAAATCAAAACAACCTCTGTTTTTAGCTCAACCTGTGGTCAGTCCAAATCATGTTAAACAGGTAACCCCTGTCTCTATGGCTGAATCAGAAAATACAACCATAATAAATGTTAGTGACTGTGATAAAACTTAGTTGTGTTTAGGTAAATTATTGCTTGAACCTATTTCACTTATCAGTGTAGAAAGGGAAGTTAAAAATAATGAACATGAAAACAAATCCACACTGAAAAATCAAAAAGAAAAAGAAAAGATCTCTCAAAAGGATTTAATGGAGAAAACATCATATCTTGAACAGTTTAAAATATCAAAACTAACATCTTTGAAATCATATTTGATAAAGGAATTCGAATATTTAACTGTTACAATCCCTTTACTTCAAGCTATTAAAGATGTACCAATAATTAATAAGATTGGTCAAGAAATATGTTTTAGGAAACCAAGAAAAAATAAGAAAGTATGTCCTGAAACCATACAAAAAGGTGGAAAATTAGTTGAATTGCTTGTAGGAAAACTTAATCCACCTAGGTATGATTGTCTAGGAAGCCCAGGGTTTATTGAATCACATAAGGAAAATAAAAATAACATTGCAACTTTGGCCTCCATAGTTGTAAAGCGTAATATAGAAGAGTTGAACTCATCCAAAGATTTTGTCTTTGCTGAAAATGTTCATATTTCAGATTTTAAAGATGAACCAACTACTGTTCAACAATTATTATGGAATGATGAAAAGCAAAATTTTGAACATTTGTCACTCATTCCAATACAAAATAATTTTCTTCATTTACCACATGGATGTCATCATTTTTTCTCATCTTTTCATTATCATTTATCAAAGTTAATTCTTTCAAGAATTGTTTTTGGTAAACATACATAGATTTTCCATTCTTTTCTATCACATAATTGCTCTCTTAATTCATTAATGCATTATTCCCTAGGAACCAATTCAAAACATTATGGTACAAAATAAACTAAAATGCAGCCAAAACAACCTTTGAACAACAATAGTTGGTTGACTAAAAACCAGGGAGAAAATTTGTTTGATGTATTGATCCAACATCCTAATGCTTTACTAACACTTTATGAATATTTAGTAGTTGGTATTGAGTTGTTGCAGGTATAAAAAAATAGATTTTACAGTTGAATACATTTGATAAACTTTGGTTGGAAGCACTTCACCAAACATAGTTCATTAAAAAATGGAAAATGTGGCATGATGATCACATTAAGAGCAACAAGGATGAACCAAAGGAGATTGAGAATGCAATTTCTTTAATTGATGATTCAAGAAGTACATTAGTGGTGAATGGACATCTTTTACAAGTGTACCATAAACCACTAACAAAGGTGGAAATTGCTCAATATTTCACATAATCCCATTTGCATACGATAGAAGAGGATTCCTCTTCTAACAAAGATTCCAATTGATCATATCTTTGAATATTGAAAAAAAAAAGAAAAAAAAAAGAGAAAAAATAAATAAAAAAACACAAAAAAATGGAGAATAAATCATGATTGTGAATTCCTTCATGGGCATGATTTTTAGGAAATCATGAATTCTTTCATTGGCACAATCAAGATCAAGAAAAAGAGAAAAAGAGAGGTAAAAAAAAGAAAGAAAAATGAATAATTTAGCAGTGAAAACCTCTATGAGGTGCTACTGATTTGGTATGCATGAAAACCAGTTTTCTGGCATGCATAGCCTTGGAGACACTCTATATCACCATTGTAAAAACTCACCAACTACACTTGTTTTGAAGTGTTTTAGTAAAATTCAGTAGAACATCATCAGAAGCAACCATCCTTCAAAAACTTGCAATTAACTTGTTTTAAACAGGTATATATATATTTCTTACACTTTTCTCATTGTAAATAATTGGTATATAGTATATAAATATTAACCATTAGTATAAAGATGTTCATAAGATTTGGCATATTCAAAATATGTCTTAAGAAGAGAGAGGATTTTAGTTTTTGCCTGATCTTCAGAATGAGAATGCCTAAAGCTATTTGAGAATATCTTAAAAATAATAGTCTGTTCATCTTCGAAATAGCAAAACTTGCTTAACTTCAGAATAAGTGAGTTTCTTCATCTTTAGAATGAGAAGTTATCTTTAGAACAACAATTTAAGGAAGGAAATAGAAGGTGAGGAAGAGGAACTCGCATCAAAACCTAAAACTATTTCTACAACCCCTAGTACCACAAGAAAATAGAGAAGAGAAAAAAAACCTACAACAGGGACTCGAAGGTCTACAAGAATCCATCAAAAAAATAGTAGAGAGTATAGCTGAAGAGGAAACTAGGAAAGATAGCCCTGAGGTTACTGAAATACAGTAGGAAACTATATTTTTAGATACAACCATGGAAAATTTACCAAATTTTCTTGAACAAGAATAGGCAATTGAAACAGAAACAACAGATGAAATGGTTTCTAAACAACTCCCTCAGATTCTAAATCAGAAGAAGAAGAGGACATTAAAGAACAATTAAGATCAGCTAGGAGAATTATACAAACACAAATGAGATGAATTGAAGAGAGGGAGGATACTATTGAAAATAATAAAAAGTAAATTGGGGAATTACATTAGGAGGTAGAAAAACTGAAAATAAGTTGTCACAATTTGAAGCACAGCCAAAAAAATATGGTGATGAAGAAGATCTGGTTCAGATTCTACTTGGATTATCTAGGGAAAATGATTCTTTTCCCTTGATTAAAGTGATTGAAACCTTGAATGAAGACACATATTCTAAATCCCCTCAAAAAAATGACATTATTATAGGGGCTGATGAACAACAATGTTTTCAACCTCCCTTAGAGCCTATTGGACTTGAAAGTGAAGAACCAAATCAGGGAGTAGCAAGTTTGGAACATTTAGAAACTATAAGTTTTCATTCTAAAGCAGTATCCTCTCATTCCAAATATGCTTTATAATTAATTAAAATTTTAGAAAAGAGCATCAATGAAGAACCACAACAACCACTCTTGCAAGTATTACCAACACAAGAGGATTTAGAGCATCAAAAAGTGAATATCCAAGTAAGTACTCCTCTGCATGAAACTTTTATGTCCAATTATGAAGCTGTCATACCTGCAGTAGAAGTAGAGGAAAAATGGGTACAGGTAGACTTGTTTCCAAGATTCCAACCTATAATGAGGAACCCAATATCGTATCTTTGGAAAAATACAACGCAGACATAGCTAAATGGGTGTTTAAATATGAAAAACTTGCAACCCAGGTTGAAAACTTGAAACTGATAGAGAAACAGTTAGAAGAAAAAGACAAAAATTAATAAACTAAAAGAGCAGGTAACTGATCTCTGCTAGATTATAGAATACTTGGTCCAATTCAGATGAATAGCCAGGTCCTATAGCCTCATCCTAAAATAAAAATATCTTAGATGGCAGGTCATGAGAATCAGTTCAGGTCTCCCTTACAAATTGGAAACTGTTGAAGATTTCTTGGAAGCTTACCTCAGTAGTCCTAAGGAGCAGAAAAATTTGCTATGTGAACTATTTTTACACAGTTTCTTCATTTTGGAGGAGGTAAATTTTCATCCTCAAATTTTCATAGAAGATGTTCAGTGAAGAGCCTTCATGTCTACCTTGCAAAATCAGCTTTATTGGATTCAGGAGAAGAAATAGAACAAGGGATTTGAATTGAAAGCTAAATTATTGGTCAGAGCAGTACAGCTAGATCATCCAAGTACCACCAACCAACACTTCAATATGATGAACATGGCAGATACTAAGAGGATGTATTTAAACAATATGAGGGGCTGTTTGAATAGTTTCCAAGATTTTTGTGCCAGTATTTTTGTTCTTGCTTTATCAGATTGTAAGGACAGGTGGGTAAAAGAAGTGGTGAAACTTATTTTAACTATGAAGCATCAATGGGTAGGTCTAAAATTTAGGCCTCCAACCATCATTTCTCTAGTTACCTTCTATTTTGAAGAGGATCCCCAACTAGATGACCAGTTTGCAGAATGGCTCAAACAACTTCAAGAAACTAGAGGATATTACATAGGCACTAAATTGTTCTACAAGACCTGGAATATGCATATGGACATATATGAACCCATAGTCAAATAGAATGCATGAGGATATGCATTAATATAAGTTGGGGGTAAAATGATGAGGCTTGGAAATGCCTCAATCATAACATGTTTTGAACAGTTAAAACTACCTAAAAACTCTTGTGATATATCTTATATGCTAGTTAAGTTGATTTAATATGCTATGTATTAACTGTTTGCATGATTGATGTGTTAGAGATATTATACTCCGATTTTTATAGTTTTTGTATAGTTTTGTACTACTTTATCATGGCTTGTTAATGAAGAATGTGCATGGGTCGATAGCAAAACTTTAGTATCTTTGTTTTTATGTTTTCAAGCAATGATTTGTCTAAATTTAGAAAATAATGCAAAAGGACTATTACTGTGTAGCAGAAACATGTTTTTACTGTGTAAATTCCAACGAGCAACCAATGAATGACAAAGCATGGAATTTACACATGTATAATATTAAAGGTAATTGTAACCACTTCCTGAGAGTTGAAATAGATGATCTACCTAAATGAAGTAGCCAAAATAACCTGAAGAGCACCTACAACTAGTTATTTTGAAGATCTTCAAAATAAGCAGAATTTGCTTATCTTTGGAATAATAGGGGAATATACTCCATTTGAATTTTTATGGTTTTATAACCGTATAAAAAGGTGAAATAATATTGAGAGGATGTAGGAAAAGTTTCCTACAACTTTCCTTACCATCCTTCCCAACAAAAATCTACAACTCATGGGAAAAGATCAATTGAAGTAGTTAATCCTCTCCTAGAATAAACCCAGAAATAACTGCAGCATAATAGGCAGTTGGTTTGCAAGATAAAAACAATATATTTTTGTATGTAAATAGATTTTAGATGATTATAAAAGAATAGCTCCCATGTCAGTTGAGGTAAGAAGAAGAAGAGGAGGAGGAGGAAATAATCAGTAGAAAAATAGGAAATAACTATCAATACAATTTTTAGCTGTGTAACAGTCTACAACAACAGAACTATAATGCTATTTTTAGAGTAATAAAAGTGTAGTCATTTTTGTCATTCTTGTCATTTATGAGTGTGTGTGAGATTCAATAAGTAAGAAAGTTTCACATCTTCTTCTGGAAAAGGAAGCAAGGGCCACTTCCAAGCCCAGGAGAAGGACTAACAAGATAGGTTTTCTTTTGATTCCTGCTGTAGAAGAATTAGTTGAATATTTGTCTAATTCATTATTTTATGCACACTAACCATTTTTATTACTACTTTCATTTCATGTTCAAAGTAGAATGCAATCATTTTGTTATTTCATGTTTTAGCAATTTAGCAGTTTTTGCTTTGATTTCTATCATTTCAGCAATTTTCTAGTTTTCTTACATTTTTTCCATTTTGCTGTCAGCTTCTATGATAGAAGCCTGACAACCTTTTGAACAGAGCAATGATAGGTGTTTTTGCTTATTATTTTTTAGTAAATTTTTTTCTGCAATAGTAAATTAGGTTTGAAGTTTTGTCATTTCAATTACTGTAGTTTTAAATTTAGATTTCAATTTCTGTAATTTAGATCAAATTTTCACTTATGCAAGTAAAATTAGTTTGTTTTCTGCAACTTAGGAGTAGAATGTGATCTGAAACCCCCCATAAAACCTGTTCTACCAATAAGACCTGCTACTCCCAAATGACTTGAACTATAGCCCTGTTCACCCCTTATTTCGAAGACAGCCTTGAACACCGCCTTGGATTGAAAATTCATTGAGAATTAATGATGCTCTTAACGACACACATCAATATCACCATATTATTGGGTTGCTATACCCATGCCTCCATTCACCCACACCAACACCACTTTCACAACCCAAAACACTCACATCCCATAAAATTCACATCCACTTCATCAAAATCATTATTCCAAAATCAAATCCAATAAAACGCCCAACATCACCAAATTCCTTTCAATTCATAAATCTATCAAAATCATATTTATTCACAACTCATTCCTTCACACATATCACCTCCACTTAATCATCAAACAATATATAAATTTCATACACATATAGAAGATCCCAAAATCTAAGCAATGCAACAACATATTAATAGCTTGATTCAGTATACTCCTAGTATGATGTACTAGAAGCCCAACCTAAGATAGATAATCAATCAACCTATCCATTTTTGGTACCATCACTACCATATCCAACAAATTTTACAGTACTAAAATTTGACAAGTTTAAAGGGATTGAGGATCCTAGAGAGCACATAAGCACATTTATCCACTCATGTTTTTGAATTTAAGACCAAGAGGCTTTAATGCTCAAAATATTTCCTTAGATATTGGGGGTAGATGCTCAAGACTGGTATAACCATCTACCTCACCACAATATTTTTACATTTGAATAGTTGGTAGATAAATTTTTGGAGAGATTTTCCCTCAATGTACGAAAGAAGACCACATTGACTAACCTATACAATTTAAGATAATTCAAAGAAGTGTCAATATATATTTTTGGAAACCATTGGAGGGTAGTTATCACTAAATTTCCATTCTTCCTTCCAATGGAAGAACTAATCGAAATGTTCACAAGGAGTTTCTTAAAATTGATCTCTTTGCTATTACATCTACAACAATATAGAACAATCGATGAGGCTCTTGCTCAAGCTCGTGTCATTGAAGAGATCAAAATTCAAGAGGGCAAGATAAATCCTAAGAAGAAAGAATGGTAGAACAAGGGTCAATAAAAAGAAAGTTATTTTGGTCAGACAAAGCCTAGTCAAGTAAATAAAGTGGGCTTGAGTTAGCTAGAAATGACTTAACATCAAAAACAACCCATGC
Organism: Wollemia nobilis; assembly: GCA_028583015.1. Classification (NCBI taxonomy): domain Eukaryota; kingdom Viridiplantae; phylum Streptophyta; class Pinopsida; order Araucariales; family Araucariaceae; genus Wollemia; species Wollemia nobilis. The sequence goes on from JAQPPZ010016890.1 coordinate 12,588,933, forward strand.
AACAACCACAAAAAATAAATTATCTACTGGTTATCCCACCTCACCAAACTCATGTCATAGCACCAACAATGGAGACTCTCCAACATCAAAAATATGTTTGATAAGACTGCATCTTCACACCCTTGCCTGAATCATAGACCTTCCTTTTTATGAAGGTTGTATGACACCAACACTATTGCCTTTCCTAAAATTATACCATAAGATCAAGTTAAATGAGGCAAGGACTATATGGAATACTTGTTTTGTCCTTTTCATAAACATAAATGGAATGACATTAAAAAATATTGGTAATTTAAACACATGGTCTAAGATATGATAGAGCTATGGGCCATCAAGGTTGATAGTCCCTTGGCTCAACAAAACCAAAATAATGGCATATACTAAATACTACTTACTCATAATGAGGAACAACAATAGACAATATAAGACTCAAACATTAATACTCCTAATCAGGTCAACCATGTGCAACAATATCAAGGTTTTATGAGGTCTATTCATGTAGTTACCCAAGGAAAAAGAAGCACCAATAGATAGAATGAACAAAAACAAACAATATAGCCTCCTATAGCACCTCAAGAAAATGTGTGACCATAACCTATCATTCCATCATCACCCATCCATTTATATCCCAATTCATCCTATCCAATTCACCTTCCAAGTTTTCCATATCAAACTATCCATCCTCTAAGCCACTCATAAAGGCCCATCATCTCATTATGTAGTCACCTGACAACTAGCCTCAAAATAGCTTTGGCCAAACTATAGATCTATGAGCTAATTCAACAATATCCACTACATTGTGAGGCATTAATAGAAATTCTAAAATCTATTGAACTCCAATAACAAGACACTAATGTCTTCAATAATTTAATGGGGAACATTCAAATGTGCATGGAGCCTTCCACTACATTCTATGATTTTAAAATTAAATAAATGTCATCGGAATCAATGGATCCTCCATTGCATATTAAGGCTTAGGTTGATAGGAATTCAATTAAATAAGTGTTAATTGACACCAGTTCCTCCATAAACATCATCACCATATATTCCCTTCAACATCTCAGTCTTCTGTCATCTCACATAACCAAATACACACTCACCCTAAGAGCATCCAATGATGCTCTTTGTTCCATAGTTGGTATTGTCGTTCTACCCATAGAAGTGGGAATCAAAATATTGCATACCATGTTTCACATATTGGAGGGGTCCATGGATTACAATGTACTCCTTGGACACCCTTATGTTAGGGAGATGAGATATGTTCCCTCAATATTGCATCAATATCTAAAATATGTACATGAGGGATAAATACATTATATATCGATGGACATCAAACCCTTTAAGTATTGCAATTTTATTTTAAATCCTTATGAACCCACACTTCCATCCACCCACCTATTCCTAACCCCATAAACCACACCATCCACCACTTATTCATACAAGGATCATATTCCTAATAATATTCCCATCACTACACCACATTAAGATTCCACTTCTACACCCCTACCATCATCACAGTTGGCTATATGTACATGTGGTCGAACCCAATCTACACTATCCATATCATAAATATTAACATCCACTACCATTCCATCCACATCATCAACATCAACATCCACTACCATTTCATCCATACCAATATCATCAACCATCCATAAAACCCCTCAACTAGATCCATATTCATCCACGCCAACATTTGTCTCACAAGTTGATCTAATAGACTATGAGATGCCATTTCACCACATATATTTCCCATCACCTAAGACACAAGATATCCATGAGCCACCCAATTCCACTTCCACTTTATCCATATCCTTACAAGCTTTAGTCCATCTCACCAATTTTGGTATTGGTGAATGTGTGGTCCAATATGTCAATGTTACATTGCTAAACATTCAATTTGCTAATGATTACAATAATCCTTGTGACCCAACCTTATCCATAGGAGTGGTGTACAATTTTTTTTTTATTGATAACAGGTTTTGAAAGGTATCAAAAACCTTTTTACAAGACTAATATAGGATCTTGGGTGAGATTAACCCAAGATGGTACAAGCCAAAAGGTTCCACGCAAGGTGGTAACTTAACTGAAAACAATGAGATAGAAAAATGAAAGACGCATAGGCTACACAAGGACCAAAATAAAATATTTAGCAGATAGAAGGGACAATCCAAAAAAGCCAAATACAGTGTATTACTCTGGGATGTAGTCTTCATCATCGATATCTTTGGGAGCATCATACCTAGTTTGGGTTGCTTTCTAGGCCTTCAACTAGTTAATAATCTTACCAGCCCTCAAGAACATTGAGGTAGCTAGAAAAATGATGTCATCCAGGTCCAAAATTTGGTTAAAATTTTCTACCTATTGGGTGGAAATCACACCAATGGATGGCACTGCCAGGGTCTTCTACATATTTCAGTAAGAGGATGAGAAATCTATAGCGGAGATGCTTGCAGGTATAACATTCTTACCCTTTTCATTGACAAAAAACTTGATGTGAGTAGAGTATCTTCTCGGAGTAGAATATGGAAACCCTGCTATTTTTTATTACTTGCTCTACTAGGGGTAGTAGCATCGACATCAATAACCGAGCATTTTGGGGTAGCTTCCAAGAGCACTAGAGGTGAGTATGGGATGGTCTCAAGAATTTTTGGTGGGCTACCAACATCACCGATACACTGATCTAGGTTCTGGTTGATGTAGTTATAAATGATTAGGTGGAGACCCTGATGCTTAGGATAAGTGGATTTTCCTTTTAAAATGTTTTCCATGTAAATCTCCATCAATTGAAAGATATATTTAATAATGTTGATCAAATTCACATCCTTTTGATAGTTTAGGAACACCATGTGGAAGCTTCATAAAGGATATGATATTTCATCAATAGTCAGGTACTACATAATCGAGATGAGCTCTTGATAACATGGTGGGAAAAGGTATTTTTGGATGAACCCATTATATTTCTTGGATAGAAACTTCTCTTTATCATAGAAGTAAAAAAGCTCCCCTACCATTGAATTCTTATCCCAGTGGATGATTTATCCATCATTTGGTAGCTCTATGATCTTGACCAGTAATTCAATTATAACTGTAAATGTCAATCCCCTCAGAGACACCATTTATCTATCCTAGGTCTGAACAAATTCCTTCAAAAGCTCTGAGTCATGGCCCTAAAAGTTTTTAAAAAAGTTCAATAGTCCATGGGATGCCAAAATTTCAACTTTAGGATCAAGCTACAAGATTTTAGGTTCAATCAATACCATATTACTACTATCACAGTACATAGTGATGTTCACAAAGTAGGCATACACCAACTTAAACCACAGTTTACACTGGTTCTTCATATTTAAGTAACTAAGCATCAATTCACTTAAAAAACATTTCCCATAATAGCAGGATGGGTTCATGCTACCACCCTTGGATCGAGTGCTCAATCTGAGCCATTTATGGGCAAGATATACCCTAAAATATCTCACCACATGAGCCTCACCACACCCAAATATGATTGGAGTTTCCAGATGAGCATTATCTAGAAAAGGAGGTATAAAATACGGGGTGAAGATCTAGCACATATTTAAGAATAGAACTAAACTTAGGATTGTCTTGTTTGAAATATTTATGAGTAACTTCAAGAGTGTACAAATGAGGGTAGGCCACATACCCAACCATCCTCCATGTGGTGCCACCATGCCAAACCCAACCAACGTTAATGTCCATAAGGAAGATAAGCTAGCTAAATTTGTTGACAAGGATAGTAAAATTATAGTTTTAGCACAAAGTGCTCATCATGTCATGATTAGGAGTGACATTTGTGCTCATTCAAAGTAGGATATAGGTGACCAATATAGATATCTCCCCACATGTCCTAATTGCTCAATCATTGTACCTTCCCATTGACTTCATGATTTCTAGTTTTCCAATGATGATCACCATTGCTGACATAGACTTCAAGCTAATATCTACTACCTATTTTTATTTGGTGTCTGCTAATTTATATATAGACTTTAATGTTCTTTTGGGTCTTAGGCTTGTACCAATCATCATAGCACAAAAAATTTAGCACATACTAGCCTAAAAAAAAGTAAGTTTTTCTCCTTGGAAGATGAAACTCGATCTTTGTGCTTATGTATCACTTGTTGATGGGGTGATGCCTCATCATCACGATTAAAAACTAAATTTTGAACTAGTAGGATTGGTGGAGTGATGCCTCGATATCAGGTCCTATTTTTAGGTATCGATGGCACAATATTTTCTTCATGTGATACCATCTATAGAAATATGGATACATCATTACCATGATAGATGTTTACCAAGAATTGACGGAAGTCAAAACTCCAAGTCTTATAGGAATCCATCGTTAACCCAAAGTTAGCCATTACATCAGTATATTTTTTGCCTTCCCTATACACATGGTGAATAGAGAGATTGTTGAACAATTGAAGACACTGAATAGTCTCCTAAATTAGTGGGGCAACATTCCAAGGTGGATTAGCCATACCTTTGATGTAATTGATTGTATTCAGAGAATCACCCTCAATTATTAGGCTTTGGATATTGAGGTCCACCATAGCCTGGACTCCCTAAAATATGGCTCTAGCTTTAGAAAAGTTGTTTGATTGCACCCCTAAATTTTTAGTGAAATATAGGATGACTTTAGCCTTTTTATCCCTGATAAGTCCCCCATAGCTAGCTCTCCCTGGGTTACCTTTGGCCACACAATAGAAATTTATTTCAATCCAATGAGGAGATGGAGTAATCCAAGACACTAAGGATCGATCTATAATAGGGTGGAGTTGACTATTAGGCTCCAAAGAAAGGTGGACAAAATTAGCCAACTGGATTTTATATTGGGATGTGGGACAATCATAGGATGAAATCCAATTTGTATTCTTAGAGGTGAAAGAGATAATCCTAAGGACGACAAAATTAGCATCTCTGCTAGAATATTAAAAAACTCTATTATTCCTATTTAACCACACCTACCAATGATGGGGTAAGGTGAAGGCCCACCAAGACTTGAGGAGGGTGGATCAGAAGGGGTTGATCCATTAGAGAGGTAGATATTTTAATAATTCAAGAATGACACAAGCAATAGAAGCTAACAAAATTAGGGATGACAATATTCTAACAGAGAAGGAACAGTCCAAGAAGATATGGTGGACAAACTCCCATGCATCCTGATAAAGGAAGAACCTATTAGGAAGGACCATGCTCCAAACCATGAGGTTGTCTATAGTGAAGATTTTGTTCTGAACCATTGAGCAACTTTAGGAGTGAAAATTTTAAGCAAAATGCTTTTGATAGGGAACCAATCACAATAGAGATCTTCCATGGCCAAATATACTGACTTGATAGAGAACATTCATGACTCACAAATATACCAAAAGGGGACGTCTGAACATTGGTGACGAGGGATAACCATAATGTGAAGCATATTAGATATGAATTGGTAGGCATCATGCTACTCCAGAGTTCCCACATCCATAGGAAGAGTAATCCATATTGGGATAGCATATTGGTAGGATATGAAATTGCAAACCTTACTCCCAAATAACTAATCAAAAATGATTTTGAAGCTCTTCACAAATTGGTCAAGATTCACAGGTTGAGCTGCTAGTTACGGGTCTTCCCAAAATATGATAAGGGATCTATCACCAAGTTTCCATCTACTTAATTTTTGCAAAAAGGGTCTTATATGGCACATAAAATTCCAAAAGGTAGATCCTAGCATTAAAAGAGAATCACTCAAGAGGGAACCTTGTCTGAGATATTTTTTTAGGATTTCTACCCACTAGACAAGGGAATTTGTGATTATTTTCCACCCTTGTTTACATATATTTTCCATATTAATTTTTGGATTTTTCGTAGTCCCAACCTTTCGATGGACTTTGAAAGGTAAAATTTATCCCAAGCAATGAGAGGAAATATGGATCTATTCTCTATTTTTGACTACAAGAAATTCCTTTGAATTTGCTCAATTTTATGGCACACAACAATTACGGCCTTGAAAAATGATAGGAAATATATGGGAACACTCTATAGACAAGCTTGGAAAATATTTGTTTTACCTGCACTACTAAGGAGAGCTCCCTTCCAACTGACCAACTTTTTCATAATCTGCTGAATAACACTATCCCACATCTGGTCTATTGGGCTACCTTGGAATAGGGGAAGGCCAAGATAGACCACATGGAAAATAGAAATGGTACATTCAGTGATATTAGCAAATTTCAATTATTTTTTTTTTGGATTATTAGTAAATAAAATGTTGCTTTTGAGGTAATTGAATTTCTATCCAGCAACCCTCTCATAAGCATCCAAGATTGACTTTATTGTTCTGGCCTCAGGGACACTAGAGAAATTGGCCAAAATGGTGTCATACACAAAATTTTTATGGGACATAGTGTGGAGCTCAGAGGAATATTGAATGCCAAAAATATCTCTAGAAGTGCATGCACCTTTAAGGACCCTCCCCAAATAATCAACAACAATGATAAACAAAAATGGTGAAACAAGGTCTCCCTGTCTTATTCATTTTTTACTTCTAAAATAGCATGTTGTTACCCCATTGAATAAAACTAAAAACCAAGTAGATGAGGTGCAAGCCTTGATGAGGCAAACCCATATAGAGTGGAATCCAAAGTGAGTAATAATAGAAAAGAGGAAGTCCCAAGAAATTCTATCAAAGGCTTTGCTAATATCCAATTTCAAGAAAAATCTTGGCACCTTGTTGACTATTACAAAATGGATTAATTCATGGATAGTTATCACAATATCTGTGATTACCCTACCCTAAATAGAACTACCTTGGCACGGGTCAATAATGCAAGGCAAAATCCACTTCATCCTATTTGCCATGGTTTTAGTAAGAATCTTATATAGGACGTTACACATGCTAATAGGGCGATAATCGAAAATCAATTGACACTCATGAGATTTTGTGATTAGGGTGAGGAAGGTGGAGTTAATATATCTTGGGATAAACATGGTCCTTTTAATTTATTGGATGGCTACAAATACATCCTACCCGATACAATCCCAAAAGGTTTAAAAAAACCTTGGCAGGAACCCATCCGGCCTGGGGGCCTTATCAACAAGCATTGAAAATAGGACTTCTTTGATTTCATCTTGGGAAAAGGGTTGGAGTAAGAAGTTGTTATTATCTTGTGTAACAAGGTATGGGATATGCTGAAGTAGGGATTCAAAAATAGAAAATAAGTAAGTTGGGATGGACCAAGAAGGTTGCAAGAATGATCAACTGCATCCTGTCTGATTTCTTCAATATTTTCAGTGTTGGTTCTGTCCTCTTTGTGAAGAACTTTGATGATGTTCAATCCTCTATATCTCATTATGGTAGAATGAAAAAACCTTAAGTTCTAGTCTCCTTATTTAATACAAATAGCCCTTGAATTCGATCTCGAGAATATCTCTTCTCAAAGAGACTGTTGGGGGCATAGATGTTGGATAGGATCCACATCCTTTTTTTTATTGTAGGAAAATAGGTTTTTGATCACTTTTTTAGTGAGGGAGATTAATTGGGCTTCCACTTTAATTGGGTCCCATAAACACAAAAAACCCCTAATTTTAGCGGTGTAGAATATGGTTTCAATGCTTGATAGTAATAATTTTATGTATGGGGGGATTTATTCATTGTTTGATCCACCTTGCTTAGATGAACCTACATAGCCATTCCTTGCCAACATAGAGCACATGACGAGTTTTCCCTCATGATACTTTCATCGAGTCAATTGACAATGATATGGCCTAGGATGATATGAATAGGGTATTCCAATTTCACTTCTACAACACTTTTATAGCTGTTTATTCCTATTTCGCTTCTAAATCTGCCCAAGATTTAGGTTCATTATTTGTCTTATATCCACTATTGAAAGTGTAATGAGACAAATTATCTTCTCTATTATTTCTAATTATTCCTCCTCTTGTTGGTCTTGGATTTCCTTTAGATGCTCCATCAAAAATCAATTTAAACCACTCCACATTTGGTGGTTTCCATTTTATATCCTTTACTTTCTTTTTGTTTCTCTTATGTCCAACATAATAATTTCATTTGATGACTTGAATCCATATATCAAGGCTCTTTGCTTCTATATTAGTGATTGGGTGAGTTGATATGGTTGGTTTAGACTCCTCTATGGATAAACATGTCTTCCTTTTCATTACCTCTAAATTGTAATCATTTCCTTTAAATATTATTCTATTTCTTTCTAGTCATACAGTCTAAAATATTGTATATTTTGATATATCTTGTATTGTATGTAAAGCCTCACTTTTATAAGTGCTCTATCATTGTTTTAACCAATATTCAATTTTTTTATTCATCACCATGCATTTACCAAACATATTAAGAATTTGTTGCAATAGTTTCTAGACTATTGAGTAATGTCCAAAGAGATGGTCTATACTCTCCTCCTTTTTACAAAGAACACATTTAGAGGGGCCATAAAAAACCCCTTTTCATAATGGTATCCAAGGATAAAATTCTTCTATGGTCTACTAGCCAAACAAATATTTTAACTTTAGGAATGCCTGGGCTATCCCAAATATCTCTCCATATTCTAGTTATATTACTATTTTGTTTGTGTTGTACATTATATCCACTTATTGTTATGTATTCTCTTGAGATATTCAACTTCCAAATTAATTTATCCATGGTTCCCCTCAAAATAACAATAGTTTTTATCTTTCTACTCAATTTCCTCCTTGCATCAATATCTTGTATACTTGTAAAAAAATCTTCTTTCTATTTGTCTCTTCCTTACTAATACTTGTATAAAATGTTTGAAACCCTATCACCATATTTTTTTTGAAGTAATCTCATCCACGGTTTCAAAATTGTATCTAAATTGAGTGGTTTTTTATCACACTAAGTATCCATATAAAAAGAATTTTATTATTTGGTTCCCACCACCCATATTAAACCTTTAATAATTAGATCAATATATTTTTTAAACCATTCCAAAGAGCAGAACCATTTGGTAGAGAGAATACAATAAATATTAAACTTGGGTCATTGGGCTTAACATACTTACTAGGAAGAATTCTTGCTCATTGTCTTTGACTCTCTTTGTAAAATCTAAATATTACTTTTCCCCATAGAGCTAAGTTTACATTTGTAAAAAATCTTAAACCAAGATCTCCCCTAGTTTTATCATCACACACCTTGCTCCATTTAACCAAAGGAAATTTTATTTTATCATGTAAACCTGACCATATAAATGATTACATAATATATATTAAAAAAATTTCAACTAGTTTTGGCATAGAATACAATGACATATAATATGTTGGAATGGCTTGTAAAACTGACTTAATTAATTGCACTCTTCTTTCTAATAATAACCATCTACCTTTCCAAGTTGGAAGTTTATTCTAAACTTTACAAATAACTAGATTTCTAGCCTCATTCTCTTCTCAAATAAATGCATCCCTAGATAAGTTGCTAGAAAATTTTCCTTCTCCATTTGAAGAAACCTATAAATTCTTGCTTTGATATTATCTGGAGTGTTAAGAAAGTAAATTTTAAATTTTGTCCTATCAACTTTTTGCCTTGATGCTCTTTTGTATTTCTTTAAATAGTTATTCAAATATTTGGCCTCACTTATCCGTGCCCTTCTATAAAGAGTTGTATCATATACAAACTGTTGATGTGTGATGTTGCTGATGTTATTAGTAGCCTTAAGTCCACTTATAAATCCATATTTGTAAGCCTTTTTTAAGTTCCTACTCAAAATATTTACCAAAATTGAATAAGAAATTGTAGAGACACAAGCTTTAATCCATATAACTTATTTCTTCTTGAATCCAAACTTTTCTAAAATTGTAAAAAAAATCCTATTTAACCCTATCATTGCCTTCACTCATATCAAGTTTTAAGATCATTGCTTTCTCTTTTCTTGAAGTTGAATGTATAAATTTATGAGCTACTATGATCATGTCCAAAATTTGTCTCCCTTTAACAAATCCTCCTTTCTCTTATGAAATAATTTTATCTAACAATGGAATTAATTGATTCACCATCACTTTGGAGATAATATTATATGCCATATTACATAGGCTTATGGGTCTAAAAGAATCAAACAATTCAACATCCTTATTTTTGGAAATTAGGGTAAGATATGTTGCATTTATTTTATAAGGTATATATTGTTTTACCCTAGACTATTGCACTGCCACAAATAAAGAATATTTCAAAAGAGCCAAATGAACTTCTTCTACAGTAATAGAAAAGAGCCAAATGAACTTCTTCTACAGTAATAGGCTCCATCAATTTCCTATTGTCTTCATTCATTATAACTGAAGGAACATCTTGAAGAAGTTTATCATTAAGAACTTCAGTCTCCTCTAATCCTAGAATATTTTGATAAAAATACTTTACCTCTTTTCTAATTTTATTCTGATCTTCAATCCAAACCCCTTCTATTGATTTAATTATACTAATTCTAGATGTTGATCTTTGTACTATAGCCATCCTATAAAAAAAAAATTACATTTTTATCTCCTTTTAACCAAGTATGCCTTGATTTTAATCTCCAAAATTTCTCTTCTTTACTCAAAATATTATGATATTCACTAAGCAACTCCCTTTCCTCCGAGCTTGGATTATTATGATCATATTTTTGGAATTTTAAAAGTTTATCTTTTAGTTCTTTCTTCTCAAAAATATTTTCAAAAGTGTTCTTGTTCCATTATTTTAATATAGATGTCATAGATTTAATTTTATTTTTAAGAACATAAAACCCACCATTACTTGAATAATTCCATATTTGAGCTCAAAAAATTGAGGATGGTCTTCCCACATTTTATCATATTTAAAATAAGTTTTTTTTAATTCACTTACCACCATTTTAACTCTTATTGGCAAATAATATGAACCAATGTTTGTTAAGGTATTAATTTTAACACAAGTTCATTCATCTAGCCAATGATATGAGAATGCATATGTCTAATTTTTCTACTATTAGGACCTGGTATCTCCTATTTTTGATCCAAATATAGTTGTATTCTTCAAACTCAACCTCCCATAGCTTATTGTTTTGAATAAAATCTAAAACATTTCTCATAGTTTGGGTTAATTTACTAAATACCCTAAATTTTTCATCTAGCTTGGTTATGACATTCAAATCTCCTATGATCATGAATAAGGTTTCTTGGTATTTACTTCTCACATAGGATTCAATCCCACTCTAAAATTCTAATCTACCTGATTAAATAGTAGGTCCATAGACATTGTTAAGGATGAAACAAATATCTACAAAGTAGCAAGTGACTAAAGATTCTATCCAATATCTAGTTTTATGAATGGTTACACAAGAGGTTATAGAAGGATTCCAACAAGTTATAATTCCCCATGTTTCTCCTTCAGAATCCATAGTATCCCATTCACATCTTGCCCATACAACTTTTATAATTTTTGAAACTTTTTTTTGTCATTTTAGTTTCCTAGATACAAAGAATATCAGGCTTATTACTTAAACATATGTCCTTGATACACCTCTACTTTGAGGGGGAATTAGCACCCCTTATATTCCATGAGATGATAATCATGTCTCGTTAAGGGTTTTTGGCCCTGCTTTTGTATTACCAATATAATTTTGTTGTTTGGTAAAGAGAAGTTCAACCAACTTAGTTTGTGTTACTTTCTCTATGTTTGATCTTGCTTCCCTAGCTCTTGTTTGATAATTTGAGGATTTTTATCTTTTTGCCTTGCCTATATTAAGAGTAGGTATTATTATTCTATTCCTTAATATTCTTTCACAATTTTTTTCATCATGTTTATCCTCTCTTGGATCTACTACAGAAGATTTTGACTTGGCCTATTCATTTTTTGGTTTTTTCTTATCACTGATAGAGTTATTAACTTCTAAAACTGCATTTTATTTACCAATTTTTTTCTCTTGAATGGTGCATTGTATTTCAATATATTATTCAAAATATGATGAGACACATTCCTTAGGTTCATCAAGAATGTTCTTTCTTAAATCAGGATCATACTGAATAGGCAATTCCTTGTTAATATGTTGAAATTATTGTACTATGTCCTCTATTTTTTTATCTACTTTTTTCTCATAGGAGCCTCAAAAGAGTTGGTATTTCTCCAAATATCATTCCTTACTAGTCTCCATTGTTTTTTTTCATTGTTCTAGATCTATTTTTTGGAAGTTAAAAACTATCTTCATCTATAACCATTTGTAAGTTCCTCTTGCGGTTTTATACATATAATTTTGTTGGGCTCTTCTTAGGGCATGATCTCTTAATATGTCCCACCTCATAACATCTTAAATATAAAAAATATATGTTTTTATAATATATGGTTTGGATCCACATCTTATCTCCATACTTAAGAATGATTGATTATGGTAAATCTTTACTTATATTAATAATGACTAATATCCAAACATAAATAACCAAGAATCCATACTTTGTAGTATCTAAAATATCAAGGAATTCTCCTAGAGTGTTGCCTATTTTATTTAATGTATATATTTTAAAAAATTCAATGGGTAATCCAAACATCATCATAGAATTACATTTCCAGTTGAAAAACCTTCATACCAATAGGTAAGGAAGAGTCTCGATATTCCAATAAATGAAGGGCTCCCTTTTAGAATTTGTTTTCTCTTTCTTCCCTAGAACAAAAAATGACTAGGAAGAAACCTTTGGGAAGAAATGATAGAATCACTCCTGGAGACTTCCTCCTGACAATCCATTTTATCAAGGTTGAAGCCCTTAGACAGTACCCATTAAATTTAGCAAAAACCACCCTATCATGGAGCAATGAGGATCTCTATAAGGTGCACTCACTAACATCTACCACTAGAGATGATTCTAAGGATTTAAATATAAATATACCCATGGAAAGAAAAATAAAACTCAAAATATATTGAAATTTATCATAATGTCCTATAGAAAATATGATATTTGAAAAAAACTTTATAATAATTTGCATGCAAAATTTCTAAGATAAAGAAGGAAAAAACATTAGTTGAAAATATATTTGTCTATATAGAATGTCTTGCCTCACTTAAGTCCCATCCCTTCATTGCTCTTCCCATCATCTAAACCCTAGTTGACAAATATTTACAATTTAATTTTTTATGACTTGAAAAATCATCACTACCCTTGTTATGAATGGTTGAATTCATAGGGTCGTATCTCCCTCAATATTTCTTAGATTCTATTATATGAAAATTCATTTTAAATCTATTCAAATTCCACACAAGTTGGTATTAAAATCAATTGAATCGAATAACCCTTCATGATGATATGGCTCCTAAAATATGAGATATTTTAAAAAGAAACCCAATCGTTTATGAAGCGGCTACGTTTTGTTATATGAAAACATATTAATATTATAAAATAAAGTAAATAGTACCTATAAAAAACATTGAAGTAAATATTCATCATTATTTGATTCAGATAGTCAATATTTTATTGTCAGCTTCAACTAAACTTACTACTTCCTCTAACCATGGAAAAGAGAATTTAAATTTATGATCATCTATTAAACCCCTCCATTGGCTAGCCTATCTGCACATTTGTTTCCTTCCCTTAATTTTATGTGTAAACCTAATTCCTTCAAACCCTTTAGCAAGATCTTGAATTTTCACAATTATGTCTTGTATTTTCCATGGAGACTTTGCTTTCCTCAAAATTGCATTTATTACTATGAGTGAATCACCTTCCATCCATACTCTGATCCATTTAATTTGTTTACATATTTTTAACCCTTCTAAAGCTGCCCAAGATTTTACATCATTACTTGTGCTAGATTCACTATTGAAAGCATAATGAGAAAAAATCTATCCTCTATTATTTCCAATTATTCCTCCTCTTGTTGGTCCTAGATTTTCTTTAGATGCTCCATCAAAATTCAATTTTACCAACTCTACATATAGTGGTTTCTACGTTATATTCTTACCTTATTTTTATTTCTCCTATACCCAACATCATAATTCTATTTGATGACTTGACTCCATATTTCAAGGTTGTCTGCTTCTAAATTAGGAATTATGTGAGTTGATAGGGTTGGATTAGAATCCTCTATGACTAAACATATCTTCCTTTTCATTACCTCTAAATTGAATTTATTTCCTTTTTTAGATACCAAAACCTATCCATTTGTCATCCATCCACATCATCCAATTACATACACCCATTATTTATATTTTATATATAAATATAAATATTTTATATTTATATTTATATATTTAATACAAATAAATAAATATGTGTATGAATAAATCAAAATCGCTCATTAACGTTGTAATATCAACCATCCATTTGACTTTATACATGTCACATTGCAAATACATAATCCTAGCCATCCATCGTGTTTTAATCTTAACCGCATGTTGGTGTCATCAAAACCCTAGCATATGCAAGGTAGGTTATAAAAGGTCATTCATTTTCATGAATGAGGTTAAGTCATATTTTGATTCTTGAAGTGGTTAAGCATTCCCTTCAAGACCTCATTTACATCCCTCCCAAAAATTCTAGCATTCTGCTACCATTTCCCTCATCATCACCATCGAATCCTCCGTTTTTAGTCACCCAAACCCTTGCAAACTAGATTTAGTTCTACAGTATCCCCTGTAGAAATTCCTAAACACCTTCCAAAATCTTGTGAACACTACTAAGCATTGCAAAAATACTGCAGAGTTTTCACCACCATTTTTGAATGTTTTCAAGTAATTTTTCTCTGCTGATTTTCTACCGTTGTACCCTCAAATGCTTCTAGGTGTTCGTACGACTCCATATCATAGAAACATGAACATAGATTAGAACAAATCTTCTTCAACAAGGTAAATATTTTGTTGTGTTATATCTTATTTTTTCTATGTTTTTATATGCATTTCATCATTTTTAACACTAGGGTTTATAGATATGATTTAAAGAGGGACTCACATAGTGGAGATCTCTCTTATGCTATTGAAATCTTCGTGTTGTTGATCTATTTGTAGGTTACAGGAACTACATTCTTGAACGTTTTTGCATCTAGGGTGAGCCCGTAGGGATAATTAAGCCCACATACAACTTTTTTGGAGTAAATAACAACACAAAAGACACCTAATATTCTTTGTGAACAAGGATTTTAAAACCCTTGTATTGTAACTATTGTATTGATATACACTAGATTGTAACATTGGAGATGAAGGATCCCCCCACATTAATACAATATATTTTATGTGTTGATTATTATTATTTTTTATTTGTGGAAAATATCCCAGAAGGGATGCCACTTTTGAGTAAAACCCAAGGAGGCAGGGGCATCCATTCCGCCAAAAATGCCCAGGTTTCAGACCTGGCCTACCACCTTTGACATACTCAAGGAGTAAACAAACACACAACCATTTAAATAAATAAATAAATAACAGTAAAAATAATAAAATAAAATAAAAAACATGTTCCTTGAGTCTATAAAAAATAAAAGCACAACCAAACACACACACAATAAGATTAAAAAAACCACAATATGAACCACATAGAAAAATCACAAGAACAACATAACAAAACGCAAACATGAAAAAAACAACAGAACACTACAAAGACATAACCAAAAAAAAAAAAAAAAAAACTGAAAAATAAACACAACCAAAAACTAAAACATTTAAAAATAAAATAAAAATAAAAATAAAACACAACCAACAATAGACAATAAACAAAAACAAAAACAAAAACATAGAAAACACTTACACATAAAAATACAAATTAACACAAACAAACAGAAACACAAGAACAATAACAAAAAACATAAACAATACAAGAACAACAAAAAACAACACAAAGAACACAAAAAAATAAAACAAAAGAACACACACACTTTAAAAAAATAAATAAAAAAAAAACCAATAGAAAAAAAAAACAAATTGAACATAACAATGACCTTACTAGACCAGAAGACTATTAAGGCAAGAATCAACAAAGGAAACAAAAGAAAGAAAAGAAAGAGCTAGGGCACTAAAATAACCTGATCGAACAAAAGAGAAGCAAAAATAAAGCAAGAAGAAACTAGGTACCTTCAAAATTGGAGCCATCCAAAGAAATGATAGAAAGAAGAGCTTCCCTAACTTGTGAAGCCCACCATCTAGGAGGGTGGCCATAACAAGTAAGATCACCTTTTTCCAAAGCCCAATTAGCTAAAGCATCATCACTCTTGTTTTGATCTCTGACCACATGATTGTAATCAACTTTCAAAAATCCCATCTGGATTAATTGAATCTTCTCAATAATTCTTTTTATTCTCCAATCAACCTTATGATTCTTAGAAGGAGTCTTCAAAATATTAATCATGAGTTGAGAGTCAGACTCAACTAACACCTTTTTCCAACCAAACTTAGTAGCCTCTTGAAGGCCTCTAAGGATACCATACCCCTCAAAAAAGTTATTGGAAAGAATACCCAAATTATCAGCAAAAGTAAAAACTAGGGAGCCATCTGAAAGTCTACCAATTCCCCCTGCACTGGCTTTTCCAGGGTTCCCTCTAGAGGCTCCATCAGTATTGAATTTTCCAAAATCCTTAGGAGGAGGTTGCCAATTTCTTGTCCTATCCATCTTACAAATACTCACATTACCTTTAAGTTGGTTGCTCTTAGAATATTTAATCTTCAATCTTTGCATCACTTGATCCCATCTTTGGTGAGAGTTTTGGGGGTGATTAAGGAGATGATGGATTGATTCAACTAAGTTGGCTATGGTCTTTTTCCAAATATAGTGAATATCCTTCCTATATTGATTAAACATTTGGTTGTTCCTTTAATTCTAGATATTCCAAAGAATAATGGTAGAACCCATCCAAATTAACTACCTAATAAAATGATAAACACCCTCTTGATTAGGCCAATCCCTCCAAAGATGTTCAAAAGTAAAAAAAATTGGACCACTGTAAGCCAAGTAAAGTGGCCATTTTCCTCCATAGCTCAGAGGCTAAAGTACACTCAATAAAAATATGGTTGAGAGTGTCTACATTATCTTCACATATTTCACATATAAAAGGGCCATGAAAACCATGCTTCATAAGTTGCTCACCAGTAAGCATCCTACGATGCAATAAAAGCCAAGTAAAGAACTGCACCTTAGGCCAAAGCTTTTGAGCCCACAATTGAGAAAAGATATCAAAAGAATGGTTGGGATTATTATGGCATAAGGTCAAATAACCTTGAGCAACTAAATACTCACCCTTAGTGGTGTTGTTCCATCCAAAATAATATTTTTCATGGGACCAAGAGAGAGATATCATATGAAGGATGCCTTGGATATCTTGTATTTGCCTTTCTAGTATTTGACTAGGCCAGCCCTCAATAGGTATCCAATATCTACCAACCTTTGAATTACCAGTATGGTACCGACAGTAATTAGCCACCTTTATCCAGTTAGCTCGATGAAGCTCTTCCATCCAAGGCCTCCAATCAGTAAACTGAGTTATCAAAGGCTTGTGACCATCCCAATAATATATCAAAAAAATTTCTTTTTGACCATTACGAATGATCCAAAATAAATTTTTCTTTATCAAATCCTCACCAGTATTAACAACTGCTAAAATGGGAGAACCTTTGGTAGGAAGTTGATAGCGAACAAGGTCTTCAGGACTTTTATTCTCAGCATATTTAGCATGAATATTATTGGCCCAAAGAGCATTGGGGTTATGCAACATCCTAAAATATAATTTAGCAGCTAAAGCTTTGTTGTTATTAATACAAGAATGGAATCCTAACCCCCCTTCATTCTTAGGAAGACATTTAGTACCACTCCAAAGGAAATGATGATTAATTTGATCTAGTTCTCAAAGAATAGCCTTTGGAATATTCACCATAGAAGATACATAAATAAGAATATCTTGAATGACTGATTTTCCCAAGGTGATTCTACCCCCAAAAGAAAGCCACCTGTTGGTCCACTTTCCAATTTTCTTCTTGATTTTGTCCAACAACCAATTCCAATATTTATTTTTCTACCTTTGAATATTGATGGGAATACCTAAATAAGTGATCGGAAGGGAGGTCTTCTTATATCTTAATTTATCCAAGACCATGAATTCCTGTCTAGCAGAGTAGTGAAAGAAAATAACTTTAGATTTGTCTTCATTGATCAACTGCCCAGTAGCCTTAGAAAAATAGCTAATGATTTTCTTAATATTAAAAGCTTCCTTAACTGTAGCTTTACCTAAAATAGTAGAGTCATCCACAAATTGAAGATGAGAGATAGGTCTAGCTCCATGAGAAATGGTAACTCCCTCCAATGTTTTGTTATTCCTCTTTTTGATTATAGTCCTACCCAAGCATTCAACAAGAATGATGAATAAATAAGGGGATAACAGGTCACCTTGCCTAATACCTCTGGAATATGGGAATGACTAAGAAGGCCTACCATTAATAAGAACTAAGTAGGAAACTTAAGATATACATCCCATAATCCAATTAGTCCAATCCTTATAGAAGCCAAATTGCCTCAAAACTTTGATAAGGAAGTGCCAATCCACTCTGTCATAAGCTTTGGCTAAGTCTAATCAAATGAACATGGAAGAAGATTTTTGCATATCCATGGAATGGATGGCTTCCTGAGCAAGAACTATATCATCTACTATTTGACGCCATTTCACATAACCCCCTTACTTAGGAAAAATAATCTTATGCAAAAGAGGCTTCAACCTTTCTACCATGATCTTAGTGTATCGCTCCAAATTTTTTGCATCCTTACCTTCAAGCTATAGGATCCGTGCCTAGAAGGGGGATGCGAGAAGGATGGGACAATACCTCGGACTGAGAGGCCCTTTGAAGGTCCTGCCTCTCGGGGGAGGGGTATAAGGGTGAATTTTCGACGGATGGTGGGTTCACCAGGAAACTTTTGAGTGGCAGTTTCCACACCTAGGTTGATAGTGGGTTTGATGTGTTCATTTTGTACTTTAATCATTCAATTCCTAGGTTTGGCCAAGATGAATCTAAACTATTCTATATGCCAATGCTGATTTTTATGGATACATAAAATATGAATAAATGCTAAACATAGAGAATGTGCCGAATGGGACATAACATACCTGATTCCGGATGTCTGATGAAGATTTTGAGTTTTGTAGCAGTCCAGATCGTCTCGAATCGTACATAATCGTCTGATATTTCATAGAATCGTCTCAAATCATAGTCGGTCATCTGAGATCAGACAGAATCGTCTGAGATCTAACGAATTCGTCAAAAACCTGCAATCACAAAAATAGATACAAAATACCAAAAATGCAACTGCAGAAGCAAAGGAGAATGATAGAAATAACAACAAACATGCCTAAATAATAGATTCAAATAATAAATAAGAGAAATGTAGTAGATTTAATGATTGATTTTAACTTTATCATGCGGTTATGCTAAATGAGGTGAACTCCAAGATGCATAAATATAATAACTAAGATAATGTATAAATAAATGCAAAAAACAATAAAGAGATGCAAACTCTAGACTTTGATTGCCCCCAATTTGGACTACAGTCGGGATCGCCTCCAATCGTACAAGATCATCTGCGCTCCTCGACAGGATCATCCAAAATCATCTGGAATCGCTTGCGACGATCCGAGCTAGCTTCAACTAAAAAACAGTAAAGTTCCTGCAAGAAAACATGAAATGCAGAACACAAATGATGGTGTGGGGATGCTCTGAGGTGTGTGGAAGTTCAAGGGGTTTAAGCAAAGTTTCAGGCAGAGAGTCAGGGAGAGTCAGGGGGATAAACTAAGAAAATCTTAGTTTATATAGGATTAGGGAGAGGTTAGGAGGTTGGAGATCATCCCAATTTGGGAGATCTCCAACGGGGGAGATTCTAACTGCGCAGACACGCTTTCTGCCCAGGTTAGAGGAGTTGTTGGAACAGAAGCTAAGTATGAAAATTTGGTTTTGGGACGAAATCGTCTGGACATTCTGTTCCAGACGAATTCGTTAGATCTGGGATGATTTCGTCTAATCTACGACGATATCGTCCAACGGTCAAAACAAATCCTAAAAATGGCACGAAAAACAAGGGGAGCGGGTAACAAGCGGTTAACGGGCAGTTTGAGGTTAAAATTTGGATTTTTATCTTTTTAATAAGGTTCAACTGTGCCAATTTTAGGGTGCTACATTTTGCCCCCTCTTTAGCGAATTTTTCGAAGAAAATGCATTAAAGACGAGTTCTTCCCATTTTACGAGAAAGCAAAAATGTACTCAATTTTCTAGACGACGATTCTTGGTCGAATCGTATGACTGCTGACTATGGTGCCCCCTCCGTGTTTTTACCCAAATCGAAAGTTTGAGGTAAAAGCACGAAAAACAAAAATAAAAAAAGAAATTTGTTTTTAAATAAAATTAAGAAAAATAGGGTAAAACCCTAATTCATTTTTATTGTTCATTTTTGCTATTCTAGAGCTCTGCAGACAAAAATGGTTGAGGCAGCGCACAGAGCAACAGAGGTCCGACGCGGGCTACGGGTAAGGATCTAATCCTAGTAGATTAGGTTTGAATTTAATTTGTGCAATTTTTTGTTTTAAATTTTGACTGTTTGGGGCATCGTGGCCATTTTTAGGCCGTCGATGATGTCGGGACAAAATCGTCCCTATTTCATCGAAATCATCCCTAGATCGTCGATTTCGTCGGAGGGCGAAATCGGTGAACTAGGGGCGATCCCATCCAACAAGGGGCGATCCCCAAGTTGCGAAATCGGAGACGATTTCGTCCTACAAAGGATGATTTTATCCAATTTGGGACGATATCATCCAATGGTGGACGATATCATCATTTTTATGAAATTTTGCTTTGTTTGAAATGCATTTAATTGATTTTAATAATTGGTTTATTAATGAAATTTTTTTGTTTTATTGTTTGTTTTGCAGAGGGGATTACTAAAGAGTCGATATGGAAATATGGTGGGCTACGAGATGACATATCTACGCTCGATCAGGCAGAGCGCGATCGACTAGCATAGGTCAGTTTACAACATGTGGTAGAGATGCCACAAGTATTGATGGACATGGGGCTACTGACAACCCTAGCAGAGAGGTGGTATCCGGGGTCATCCAGCTTCCAGTTACCGATAGGGGAGATGGCTCCCACTCTAGAGGACGTATGGAGGATCATGAGGATCCCCATACAAGGATGACTGATGAATCCTACGGCCAATCAAGGCCAGACTATGATGAGGTTGAGCGGAGACCCGAGCTTCGCCCTGGAGGCCTTGGAGAAGGGCGAAGTGAACATCGAGTCTCTAAGGCAGATGCCTGGGGCATCTAGGATGACTCAGGTTTTGGTAGGGGTGGTAGGTGGCTTACTGCTATGCCACCAGAGTGGGTGTAGATTACCATGGCTCCTATCAGATGTGGTCTGCGATATGAGAGACCATGGATACAGGTTTGCATGGGGTAGCTTTGTACTATGTCGCTTGTATAGGATCCTGCATGGGGTCGTATACAAGGGAGGTCAATGTCTGGTCTTGACATCGCTACTACAGGTTTGGTGCTGGGAGCACATCACGGTGCGGAGGCCGGTAGGGCTCCCACTGATAGGGGTTGATTGGGAGAGGCCCCGGGTTTTCTACTGGTGGCTACAGAGGGGGTCACAGCGGTGGATAGATCTACCGATGTCACGGAGGTTGCTGGATGACCTCATCCTGGACCAGATCACCTAGAGGCCATGGTGAGAGCACCCCGGGTGGGCAGAGGATGGGCAGGAGCTGGCTCGCATCAGGTGAGTCTGCTGGCTGAGGATGGAGCAGGGAGAGGTAGAGCTCCATCGCTATGATTGGGTTCTACGATAGTTCAATCTACAGTAGGGGATCCCTTCTCTTAGGGATTACGAGTACTCCCGGACTATCTGAGATAGTACCACGCTAAGCGGGGCTCCAGACATGCAACGGTTCTGGAGTCAGGACACGGATGATGCCCCCATCCAGCCAGTGGATGGTGACGATGTTGGGGTTACCGATGGATACAATGCCTGGTACATAGGCATCCGCCCTCCTTGAATGACAAGGGCTCAGGGTCCAATGCACATCGTGGTGCACCAGATGGGGAGGCAATGCCAGGATGCTATTGAGGCAGCATGGGGTCACGACGGGAGAGAGCAATGACGGTCTCTACAGGAGAGACGCTAGAGGATGGCACGGGCTCCACAGAGACCACAACATACAGGGAGGAGGGAGGAGGGACTCCCTTCTCAGCAGGGGGAGAGACCACCATCACCCGATAAGGGCAAGGGTGTCGAGGTAGGGGAGAGCAACGAGACGGTGGCTCTCCGGGCTGAGGTTGCCCACCTTTGGGCTCAGGTGCAGACACTGCAGGATGAGGCTACATGGATCAGAGCTCGAGGCAGAGGAGCGAGCATGTAGGAGTTGGCACGGTCTATGGCTCAGACTATGTTCTATAGGGGAGAATACTACCATATGGTTCCAGAGATCCAGAGGTTACAGCTACCAGCTGACATTATGGGGCCAATTAGGATGGGGTCATCGAGGACATCATCACGATCGATGTCGAGGACCCATGACACAGGGTGGACTCCGATGGGGCCTCCTCCTCCACCTCAGGGTGGGAGAGGAGATGAGGCTAAGAGCTCGAGGGCTTCTCGAGACTAGACGCTCACTGCATAGAGATTGTATTTTTTATTATATATTTTTTGAGAGGATTGAGTATGCCAGGCTATTGATTGTGGCATACCAGTCCAGTTTTGATATGATGTACATAATTTGTTGATATATATATATATGGTATTTTTGATGATATGACTTGTGTATATGTTGTATGATGCTTTAATGTTGAATGTTGCAATTGATTATTGATGATTCATGTAATTATGTCATTTTAGAAATATTATAATTTTATGTCATGTTGTAAAATTTAAATGAAATAATCTGATGTAAACAATTGGTTGTTTTGGTGTGATTTGATGAAAAATAAAAGGGACTTCTAACAATAATTTCAAAGGACATTGTCGCTGTTATAGACCATTTCATGGAGTCGCCGCTCGCTCGGTCGTCAAGCTAATCCTAGTATAGAAATATTGCTAAAAGTAAAAGAATGCTTAAGAGACTGTCTTAAGACTTTGTGTTGTGATGGTGATGATTTGTTTTCAGATTTTCATAAAAATAGTATGCGTGAGATACTAAAAGAAATATGATTTTGCTAGGCATAAATTCCTAAGTGTGATAAAATTTTGAACAATTCCTTAGAAATTATACCATGGTTGCAAAATTGAATGTTGACATAATGACATGAAATAGAATAAGTGTTCGTTCATTTTAAAGCACAATTGTGTAACATAATGATGTAAGTCATATGTTTTTATGAATTTGTTTAAAATAAATGGAAAATAAAATTAGAACAATGGTTTGCACTAGGCATAGAATTATAGGTATAGACTTATACCATCATCGCGAAATCCAAAGAAGAAATTGATATTTTAGTTTTATTGCATGATTGATTTTTGATTTTTGATAAACAGAAAATAATAATATGAACATGACTTTATTTGCTAGATTTTGTAATAGGTTGTTTAAAATAATTTTGGATTTTTGAAAACAATGTATGTAATTGTGTTTATACTAAACAAATGTTCTGAAATAAGAATAAAATTTATTCCAAAAGAGTTGCAGAAATATTTTAAATTATCTCAAAGACAAATGTAGATTTGTAAGGAACCCTCATGTGCATATGTGAGTTCATTTCTGATCTTGATTTATCATAATGATAGAGAATCTCTCAAATACAAATGTGTGTGCAATTGTATTGTTCATTCACCAATTTTGAGCAAGATAATTTGATACAAGTAATTTGAATTAACCAAATGAATGTTCGTTGACCATGATTTATATGCATGTAACCGTACTAGACTCATTGTGTAAGTTAGGTTATCAAGAGCTAGCTAATCCATAAGCCGACATAGGTCTGTACAAAAGAAGGTCGCTAATGTGACAGACATATCACCATGCTAGGGATTACCCAAGGCCAAGCGGGTTGGGCACAAACCACCTGTTATGGGGCTTACCTCATAGTTTTCGAATAATTGAGAATTCCAGGGATTCAAGCTCATTCACCCTTATTTTCTTTTCAAGGGGTAGGGAAAGGGATTTATTGCATTTTGCTTTTGCCTTTTCTATTTTTTCTCTTTTTTTTTATATTTTTTTTTGTAGTTTTGCTTGATATTGAGATAATGCTAAAATATTGTTTTGATGATACAAAATAATATTTTTCTTTTTCTCATTTTCTTTGACTTTTCTTTTTCTTCCTATGCTAGGGATACTTGCTCGGATTAGCTGTAGAGCAAGGGATTTTTATTCTGGGTAGGGGTGAGCTTGTCCTTTTGTCAATTCTCAAAGATTCTAGACCATGTGCATGATAGGATAGCAAGGGAAACTTTTCGCTCAAGAAACCACTTTTACTATGTAGCATCATATTGAATTTGCAATGAAATCATTTTAATGTGAAGAGATGTATTTGGTTCAAGTAAATAACAAGATCAGTTCTCTATGCTCAAAACTTTATTTAATTCAACTGTGGACTTTGATATAAGAGAGATTAATAATCATACAAAATAAAATCAAGATATTTATTCATGTGAATGTGAAAGTGCGGGATTCCAAATAAATGCTAATTTATCCAAAATAATTGAAAATATAACTGCAATACTTCAAGAATTGACATGTATGAAAATAAAATATGTTTTTGAAGATTTTGGATTTTGATGTTTTTATATTTTGATTTTGATTGATGAATTGCAAGAAGAAATACTATTACTATTTTTTTTTTGAAATTTTACTAAAATGAAACAATATGCAAAATACACAATATATATAAATGATGAAAAAGGACCAAATGTTATGCATAATAACGCTTAAGATGCATAATTTTCATAGGTTCTTTAAGATCTTTACCATCTAAGGTAGCTAATCGATATGCTCCCGATCCAAATTTAGCAAGTTGATGACATATGGTCCGAGCCAGTTGGGCTCAAATTTACCTTTAAGGTCTTTAGTTGCATTAGTATTTTTTTGATTTTCTTTTAAGACAAGGTCGCCGATCTCAAAGGATCGCTGATGAACTTTCTTGAGGTATGCTCTCTTAAGCTTGTTTTGGTAGGCACAAAGATGCTCCAAAGCATTGATGCGCTTCTCATCTAGAAGTTCCAACTGACTAAATCTACCAACATGATATTCATCTCCTACTTCAGTATCTTGAAGTAGTAGAGCTAAAGAAGGAACTTCTAATTCAAAGGGAAAAATGGCTTCAGCACCATAAACCAAAACAAAAGGTGAAGTGCCTGTGGGGGTACGAACGCTAGTTCGATAAGCCCACAAAGCCGAATATAATTGGATGTGCCAATCTCGGCCATATTTATTGACCAGTATTTTGAGGATTTTAATTAGTGTTTTATTAGATGCTTCTACTTGGCCATTACCCTGAGGATAATAGGGAGTGGACCAACGATGTTGAATTTTATACTTTTGACATAATTTTTTGACATCTTTATTTTTGAAACAAGTTCCATTATCTGAGATGAGATTTGCAAGGGTTCCGAACCTACAAATAATTTGATTAAAAATAAATTTGGAAACTTGGGTTCCAGTGCAAGAAGCTAAAGGCATAGCTTCAACCCACTTCGTGAAATACTCAGTGGTGGTTATGATGAATTTGTGTCCATCGGATGACACAGGGTTGATTTTTCCAATGATGTCTAAGCCCCATTTTGAAAAGGGCCAAGGAGATGAAATAGCTTGCAGTTCTTGTGCAGGTGCATGGACAAGGTCAGCGTGTTTCTGGCACTTGTCGCAATGTTGCACATAATTATGTGCATCATTTTCCATGGTAGGCCAAAAATATCCTATCCTAAGGAGCTTCTTAGCAATGGTGCTACCACTAAAATGTCCCCCACAAGATCCATTGTGGGCTTCACTCAAAGCTGATTTAGATTCTACTAGATTCAAACATCTTAGTAAGATGCCTTCAAAAGATCTCCTATACAAGGTATTACCAATAATCACGAAGTGACTTGCTCGTCTACGTAATAACCTATGTTGGTTGCTATTACAACCTTCAAGAAAGGTCCCATTTTGAAGAAAATTAAATATATCAAGGTACCAATGTTCAGGAGTAGTTTCGTTGATTAGAAACACATCCAAAGGTTCTAAGCATGATTTGCTTGAAGCGGGTTCCTAGAGTCGATGAATAATGATGGTAGCATATTCATCATCTAACTCCAAGGGCAAAAGAGATGCAGCTACAACCATAGCGTCAGCCGCATGATTGCTAGTTCGAGGAATAGCTTCCAAGGTAACTTGATCAAATAAAGATAATAATTGTAAGACATATGCTTTATATGGGCGTAATTTATCATCTCTGGTCTAATAAACATCATTGATTTGATTTATGACAAGTTGAGAATCATCGAAAACCAATAAATTTTTAATTTTTAGTGCCAAGGCAGCTCGTAATCCAAGGATAAGAGCTTCATATTAAGTAGTGTTATTAGTACAAGCAAATTTTAGTTTGAAGGACAAAGGTATAAGATGTTTCTATGAAGATATTAAAATAATACCTGCACCAGCCCCACTCATACATCGGGCTCCATCAAAGTATAGGGACCATTGCTCTGGATGGTCTACCTCTAGTTTAAGGCATTCATCAAGAAACTCAATGATGAGGGGATGGGTAGACTCTAAGGGTGCAACGGCTAATTGATCTACTATGATTTGACCTTTAATAGACTTTTGTCCTATAAAAATGAGTTCAAACTCACTTAGCGCAAGAACCCACTTGGCTATGCGACCAGATAAGTACGGTCGACTCATGAGATATCGCAAAGGGTTGAATTTAGCAATAACGTATGTTTTTTGGCTGAGCATATAATGTCATAGTTTCTATGTAGAAAATACGACTGCTAGACATAGTTTCTCTAATGCTGTGTAGCGAGTTTCATAACTGATTAAGGTTCTGCTAATGTAATAATTAGCACGTTCTTTCTTCTCATCGTCAAGTTGAGCTAACATAGCTCCTAAGGCAAAATCTGAAGCAAAAATGTACAAGATAAATGGATGATCAGATCTAGGTGGGGAAAGCATCGGTGGTTTAAGGAGATATTGCTTAAGGAGTTCAAATTCTTCCTGGAATTCGTCGTCCCAATGAAAAGAGACATCTTTCTTAAGAAGCTTAAGAAAAGGTCCGGTTTTGTCTACCAACTTATCAATAAAGCGATGAATAGCTTGAAGCTTACCTTGTAGACTTCGTAATTCTAATATATTTGTGGGTGCGGGCATATCAATGATAGCCATGATCTTGAGAGGGTCAATTTCAATGCCACGTAAAGAAACTATAACCCCTAATAATTTATCGGACTTAACTCCGAATATACATTTGGCTGGATTCAATCGGATAAGATACTCCCTTAACCGATCAAATACTTTTCTCAAGTCATCTAAATGATCATATTCTTTGATGGAATGAGCTATAATATCATCTACATAATCATGTAGAATATTATGCATCATATCATGAAAGATATAAGTCATAGCGCATTGATAAGTTGCACCTGCATTCTTTAAACCGAATGGCATCACTTTCCAACAAAATGTCCCCCAAGAGGTAATAAAGGCTATTTTAGCCTGATCTTCAGGAGCTATCTTGATCTGATTATAACTGGAAAATCCATCCATTAGGGATATTATTCCACTTCCAGCAGTAAAGTCAATGATCTGGTCCATGTTGGGAAGAGGAAACCCATATTTAGGGCATGCAGCATTAATATCTCTGAATTTTGTGCAAACCCTAACTTTAGTGGCTTCTTTCTTAGATACTGGAACTACATTCGAGATCCATTCAGCATAATCAATGGCTTGTATAAAAATAACATTTAAGAGTTTTTCTAATTCTCCTTTGACTAGTAAGGCCACTTTGGGATGCATTTTTCTAAGTTTTTGTTTAACAGGTTTAGCATCCGGATGGACTACTAGGTGATGCATAACTACAGAAGGGTCTAATCCTGGCATATCTTCATATGTCCAAGCAAAGACGTCTTCATATTGTTTAAGGAATGCAATGTATTTATCTTGTTTTTCTTGACTCAATTATGATCCAATGTTGATTATGTGAGGGTTATCTTTGGTTCCAATGTTAATTTTTATGATGTTTTCTACTTCCATGTGTAGATCTCTCTCAAAATTAGGTGGGGCGGGTGAAATTCCTAATTCTTGTAATTCTTCCAAGGTTAGCTTGGATAATTCATCTTTAGGAGTCGTGGCCTCAAGCTGGGCTATACTAGGTATAGAGCCATCGAAATAAAATTTGTTATGTAACAATTCCTCAATGGAGACATCATGAAAGATATCCCCCTCCAACTCATCGTCGAATTCGGAAATCATCTCAGGGTAAGCTATGGATAACATATTACATGTAAGAGGCTTATTCATTAAATGCAAGACATCCCATTTATCCAAATAATCTTGGTAACATATGAGGTGGTCATTATCCTCGAATGGGAAAGGCTGACCTTTACTAGGAAATAGGCCCACACCACATCGGGTAGGCCATGGTTCTACCTCAAAAGGTTCTTTCATACCATTCTGGAAAGGTCCCAAACCTTTTCCTTTATATCCCAATTTAAGCATTATAGGCTTAGCTTTAATATACTCATTAGCAAAATAGCATCTAGCATATCCATCACAATGTGTCTTGATATTTCTAGGTATTCTTCCCCAGTCATATCCCTTATAAATAAAAGCACAACTCCCGACTTGGTAGATACTTCCCATAGGCTGTGGGAGGCCCAAGGTACGAGGAGAGGGTGGGAGTTTATTTAAAATAAGGGAATATTGCATGGCAGTGTTTGTTTTTTTTTTATATAAGAATTTTAGATAAATCGGGTAAGAGCTCATCAGTAAGAGCATAAGAGGTAGAAGGAACATTTCCTACATCGTCGGATGTGGAAAGGATGCCTGTAGTGGATGTAGATGTTATAGAGATATCAATGGATGAGTCTATAGGTATGGAAGTTATAGGAGTAAAACAAGAAGCATTGGTTGTAGGTTTAGGATCTTTTCGAGGTCCTAATGTGGTTTGTTTAGAAGATGGTTGAGCTATATATAGAGGTGTAGTTTATGGGGAAAAAGTAGATGATGTTATGGGTGTGTGTTTCACACGTTTAAACAGTTGATGAGAATTAGGATGTGTGGATGATAGATTAGTGTAAAATTGAACTCCAATAGGTTCTGCCAAAGCACCCATATCAAAGGGTCTAGGATCACCATGAATGGTAACCAACTGATTTTTAAATTCGAATTTAACACACTGATGTAAAGTGGAGGGAACAGTTTGCATCGCATTGATCCAAGGGCGACCCAAGAGTATATTGTACGATGCAAGGCAATGTACAATAAACACGGTCATGTCTAAGGTTCTCGGACCAAATTGCAATGGGATAGTAATAACTCCACATGTTTCTTGTGTTTCGTCATTGAATGCTTTTATGATCATATCAGTTCTTTTCATTTTGTCACTTCTAAACCCAAATCTTTGGTAGAAGTCAAAAGTGCATATGTTTAAAGATGAACCATTATCAATCAAGACTCATTTAACTGCTACATCCCCAATTAGGGCAGTAATATATAAGGGGTTATCCTTATGTAAACTATGTTGTGGTATATCTCTATCCCGAAAGTCAATACAATCGACTTCTCGAGTTATGATAGTATTGGACATGGCTTCGGGTTGAATATTTTGTGGTACCATCATTTGGCTTAATGTGAGCATTAATTCATCCCTATGGGTAGGAGAAGATCTTAAAAGGTCCAAAAGGGAAATTCTAGCTGTGGTATTTGATAATTGTTCATTAATATTATAAGGAGGCTTAGGTTGAAGATTAGGTGCATGATTCCCTTTATTGGGATTTTTTCAAAACAAATGGAGTTGATCCATCGTTCTGAGTTTGATCTTGCTGAGAGTTTTTAGCCTGTTGTCTGGTAATGGCTCCGATGGTACCTACAATATTATTTTGGGGATGATGAATAGGTATTGGTCTAGTGTTTATGACTTGTTCATTAGAAAGTATTTGGTGAGAAGATGGTCTAGTAGTGACTCTTCTAGGAAATGGTTCTTCTGGAACCATAGAACTTGTGATGGGTTGAACAACATATGATTCGTCTTCAAAATTATTCGATTGATTTGAGGTGATTTCCATGTCACTTTCAGTCTCATATTCAGTATCACTAAGATCAAGTGTCCGAATATTATGTAGAGGTCTGGCCGTAACCATGGATAAAGTTGTGTCAAATACTTCCACATCATGAGTAGGTGAATGTCCACTAATAGTTCCTACATATTGGGTAGGAGGGGGAACATTATGATGCTCAATTTGATTAGCCACCTCTTTACCATGCTTTGGTAAAGGATGTTGAAATATGTCCAATGATTGATTGGCATTCTGATTTTGATTTTGGGGGATGTTATTTTGAGCATTATTAGAAGGATTTTGTTTAGGTTGAAAGGCTTGCACCTCCATATCATTGTTATCAATCAGGTCTTGTATTTTATGTTTTAATATTTTACAAGAGTTGGTAGCGTGTCCAGGTCCTCTATGGAAATCACAATGTAAATTAGCTCTGTATTCGGGTATAGTTGGATCAGGTTCCCAGATATTTGGTAATTGAAACAAACCTCATGCTAATAGTTGTGGGAGAATGGTTGATAAAGGTTGATTTAACCTAGTAAATTCTTGGGGTGGTTTATCAGGAGGTTTCAATATGAACTTCTCTGTTGTTTTTGCAGTATTAACATTCGCAATGTTTTTGCTATTAGTGAATCCATCACCCACAACTTGTTTATTTTTATATTGATTTTTGGATGTTTTCTCATCATCTTTCTTTTTGAGCTGACCTCTCCTAATGAGAGCATCTTCCACCCTTCGAGCTAAATATATAGCTTGATCGAAGGTGATCAAGGTAGCAGTTGATAACTCATAGGATAGTTGTTCTTATAAATTATTGATAAAGATATCCAAAATTTCTCGATAAGGTAACACAAAGTGTAATTTTCCTATCAACTGCCTCCATCGAGCTAAGAAGTCAGCAAAACACTCATCTTTGTCTTGTTTTATGTTGTACAAATATTTAATGGTTACATACCTTTTGATATAGGCACTAAATTGATGCACAAAAGACTCGGTGGTTTCTTCGAAATTCCTCAAAGAATGAGTGGGTAGTTGATAATACCACTCCAATGCCATCCCTCCTAAATTTTTTGGGAACATCTTTAGTAATAACAAGTCATCATGTGATATATCATGACATGCTATCCTAAACATACAAAGATGCTCTATGGGATCTTCGGTTCCTTTGTATATAGGTAGGACAGGCATAGGAAAGTGTTTGGGATATGGTTGTGCTACAACTATAGGATCTAGATGCTGACTACACATCTCTCAATAATTGTACGAGGGACGGTAGGGATCTATCTGGTCCATGCGGGAGACTAACTGTTTCACCATGGCTTCCAGATTACCAGTTTGGCCACCATATTGGTTCGGTGGTACATGAGCATGGGATTTGTGAGCATATGCTTGCGTGACGTAAGGATTATATGCTATATTGCTATTATGCAAATGGTTTGTAGGAAGAGTATTATGAAGAAGATTTGTTGTAGCATTATGTTGTATTCCAGATTGTTGGAAATTGGTATTTGGTTTTGTTTTAGGCCTTTGTTGATTTGAGGTATATTGATCAATAGCTTGGCGAAATAGAGCAATGAATGAAGGTTTATTTTGTGTGGGAATAACCCTAGGCTTGATAACAGGTACTCTAGGTGGTTGGGTAACCTGTTGTTGTTGCGTGTTCTGGATTATAGCGGCCATATCCAAATTGGATGGTCCAGCTTGATCACTTTCTTGATCAACGAAGGACAAGGGATTAGTGCGTGTGTGATATATGTCTTCTAGGGTTGCTTGAGTGTCACTAATTTGATCTTTGTCCATATGGACTGCTCTATTAAGAGTACCAATATTAGTATTGAGGAATTTCTAGAAATGTTCCATGTTCTCAAAAGTAATAGCTCCTTCTGGAGATATTTTAGGGGATGAGGATCCTTCCTCTCTATCATTTTCTTTTTTTTCATTTCCTACAACAAATTCTTCTCCTTGTTGGTCAAAGGTTCCTTCTTCCTGAATTGGGTCTTCAGGAAGGACATCTGGGTTATTTTCTGGTTTTTTAAACCAATCTTCTTCTACTTCAGTCTCTTTTCCATTCTTGAGTCTAGTCATTATGTTTAAATTTAGATTTTAGCAAATATATATTAATATATTTGCAACAGATTTGGGAGGTATATATTTTAATTATATACCTACTATGATGCTTAAAAGAAAATGTTTTGATTTTTGTTATGATTTTATTTTGTTTATTTTATTTTATTTATTTTTTGTTTTTATGCTTATAAAGACAACAAACAACACACTAAATGCAAAAAATAACAATAATAAAAGAATAGCTTAGTTTTCTATAAATAGTTTATAGATGTCATTGATAGGATCAAGTTCATTAGGAGTCATGAAATGCTCCTCTTCAAATTGGAAATGGTTTTTCAAGAACTTGATAAAGTGTGCTATAGTGATATTATCTGTTTCTGAATATGACTTGTAAAAATAGATTTCATGGCAATACTCTCGATATAACACAGCTCTAGGAACTCTATTCCATCTCTGTCTATCAGTAAGAACGAACTCTTGGTCCTCTATACGAGATAGAAATTTATGTACTATAGCTGCATTGTGGAGGTATTCCTCAAAGGTGTACAATTCAGAAGACACAAGGGCTCTTTTATCTGCTAACCACCTATGGCAAGCTCTTTGAAGCTCATGATACAAGGTCACTTGATCGGGATCCAAGATTCTATCTAGGACAAACCTCTTGATTTGCCTAAGTTCGGTTGCTCTAGATGAAATGAGATTCAATCTCCTATTAAGCTCGTCCCATAAAGGTGGGACTCTATATGTTTGAGATACTCTAAGCAAAGAATTAATCTCTATGGTTGCTAATTGATTTTGAACATTAATGGTGACAACTCATCTTTTATTATAATCTACCATCTAAATATGATATGCAATATTTGATTCTAAATGCATTTATGTTTTGATTTTTTTTGGATTGTTTTCAAAAGGTTTTTAGTTTTTCACGTCGGGTTCACCAAAATGTATCGCTCCAAATTTTTTGCATCCTTACCTTCAGGCTATAGGATCCATGCCCGGAAGGGGGATGCGAGAAGGATGGGACAATACCTTGGACTGAGAGGCCCTTTGAAGGTCTCGCATCTCGGGGGAGGGGTATAAGGGTGAATTTTCAACGGATGGTGGGTTCACCAGGAAACTTTTGAGTGGCAGTTTCCACACCTAGGTTGATAGTGGGTTTGATGTCTAGATCGTCTCGACTCGTACGTAATCATCTGAAATTACATCGAATCGTCTCAAATCACAGTCGGTCGTCTGAGATCAGATGAAATCTTCTAAGATTTGACGAATTCGTTAGAAACCTACAATCACAAAAATAGATACAAAATACCAAAAATGCAACTACAGAAGCAAAGGAGAATGATAGAAATAACAACAAACATTCCTAAATAATAGATTAAAATAACAAATAAGAGAAATGTAGTATATTTAATGATTGATTTTGACTTTATCATGTGATTATGGTAAATGAGGTGAACTCCAAGATGCATAAATATAATAACTAAGATAATGTATAAAGAAATGCAGAAAACAATAAAGAGATGCAAACTCTGGACTTTTATTTCCTCTAATCTAGACTACAGTCGGGATCACCTCCAATCGTACGAGATCGTCTGCGCTACTTGACAGGATCATTCGAAATCATCTGGAATCGCTTGCGACGATCTGAGCTAGCTTCAACTAAAAAATAGTAAAGTTCTTGTAAGAAAACACAAAATGCAGAATGTAAATGATGGTGTGGGGATGCTCTGAGGTGTGTGGAAGTTCAGGGGGTTTAAGCAGAGTTTCAGGTAGAGAGTCAGGGAGAGTCAGGGGGATAAACTGAGAAAATCTTAGTTTATATAGGATTAGGGAGAGGTTAGGATGTTGGAGATCATCCCAATTTGGGAGATCTCCAATGGGGGAGATTCTAACTGCACAGACACGCTTTCTACCCAGGTTAGAGGAGTTGTTAGAACAGAAGCTAAGTATGAAAATTTGGTTTTGGGATGAAATCTTTTGGACGTTCTGTTCCAGATGAATTCTTCAGATCTGGGATGATTTCGTCTAATCTGTGACGATATCGTCCAACGGTCAAAACAAATCTTAAAAATGGCATGAAAAACAAGGGGAGTGGGTAACAAGCGGTTAACGAGCAGTTTGAGGTTAAAATTTGGATTTTTATCTTTTTACTAAGGTTCAACTGTGCCAATTTTTGGGTGCTACACTTAGTAATGATTTTGAGAAGAAAATTACATAAAGTAATAGGTCTAAAATTTGAGATATGATCAACCTCTTGAGCTTTTGGAACAAGAGTAATACAAGTTTTATTGATAACCTTCAAAATATCCTTGGCTTTCTTGGCTTCTTCCACCACCTCTAATAAATCAGCATGAATAATATCCTAGAACTCTTGGTAGAACTCAATGAGAAAACCATCAGGACCTGGGGTTTTACCTTTTTACATTTTGAAAACTACCTGTTGAAGCTCATTGATAGTAATAGGAGCAGTAAAAATAGAGTTCTCCTCAGAAGTGATAAGAGAAGGGATTGCTTTAAGAACATTTTGTTGAGAAGTTGAGTCAAGAGGAGTAGCAACATAAATATTTAAAAATTAATCAACAACAATAGAGTTCATGCCATACCATGTATAGACAACATCTCCAAAATATGATTTCAAGGAATAAATAAAGTTGTGAGATATTCGATATAGAAGATATTTGTGGAAGAAATTTGTGTTTCGATCTCCTTCTTTGAGCCACTAGATTCTAGATTTTTGCTTCCATAAGATTTCTTCTCTTTTTTCCCATTCCTCTAACTGAGTTATGAGTTTAATTTCACCTGCACTTATATTCTCTATGAGGCCATATAAATGGATTTTCTTATTCAAATTTTCAAGTTGAGCAATAACTTTATGTTTTTTTTATGAACATCCCCAAACTCTTTCTAGTTCCAATTATTTATTTTAGATTTAATATATTACAGTATTTTAGAAAAATAGAACATTTTAGTCCCATGCCTAGGCTTACCTTCCTTCCACCATTGTTGCACACGAGGTCTAAAAGAACTATCTCTAAGCCACATTAATTGAAAATAAAAAGGAGAGAAACTCACATTGGTTTTCCACATTTCCACCATGACTGGCTAGCGATTCGAACCAACATTGTTAAGAGTCTTCACTTTAGGAATGTGACCGTGGATTAAGAAATTTTCAGAGAGCAAAAACCTATCCAATCTCTCCATTATACAAGCTAAGCCTTGCCTTAAGTTGGACCAGGTCATAAGGCCATTATCTAGTTGGATGTCCACAAGATGGATGTTTGCAATATATTCGCTCATGAGGAAGTTTTTTTGTCCAAATTTCTATTTCCACCCATTTTATCATCTAGAGAGAGGATGGTATTGAAATATCCTCCGATCAAGATCCAAGCTTCAGGAAAATGAGAGATAATATGAGTTATATCCTTCCACTATCTTATTTTTTCTTCCAAATTAGTCGGAGCATAAACAGTAATGCAAATCATAATTTGGTTGGAATGTCTACTTTGAATAGCTATAGCCAACAAACCCCAAACACCAACCATATAATGAATAACTACCTCTTTTGGGTCCCTAAGACAAGCAATGCCCCCAAAATTCCCCTGGGAACTGAGGGAATCCACTTTTCTAGCTAGCCAAATTTTACTGGAAATTGAGTCCATATACTCCATTGACATCTTTGTTTCTTGAAGGAAAACAAGATGTGGATGATTTATCTAGATCATTCTTCTAATGTTATTTTGTTTTGAAAGACTCCCTTTGAGTCCTCTAATATTCCAAGTGATGATATTCGTTAACACTAGGGCTAAAAAATTTGGGAAGGGCATTAATATTACCTTTCTCTACAATATTTTCACCTTCTTTTACCATATGATATTGATTGGTCTTGCGACCTGCTTTTTGATTAGAATCCATCTTCAATTTTTTTCCCTGTTTCTTGACTTACTCCAATTGAATATGAGATGGCTTCTAACCTTGAAGAATGCTCATACACAGCCAAAATTTTACTAGAGGGTTCAACATAGACTATATTGGGACCTGTATTATTTGAATTTTTGACATTTAAAAGATTGTTTTTCTTGTGTAAATTTTCTCCCTTGTTTTTTTGTTGAAAACCTTTGATTTATTGGTTTGTCTCTAAGTTCTTCCCTTCATCTTTAAATTGTGTTTCTAAGATTTTTGTTTCCATTATTTCCTCTTCCTCACTTGGGACATAATTTGTTGAAAGGATTTCAAACATATTAGCAGATGAATTTGATTGATCCTTCATAACTGGTTTTTTCTAAGTGTTCTTCTTCTTAGGCATTTGGAAACCTGTTGAGTTTATATCTTCTTTATTTTTATCAGGAATTTTGTTTGGGCAAGCACTAGCCAAATGACCATATTCATGGAAAATTCTACAACGAAAAGGAATGTTCTCATAGTCCACAATTTACTCCCAAGTGTCTTCCCCAAATTGTAATGTGACATTTTTAGGTAGGGGTTTGTCAAAATTCATTAAAACACAAATCCGAGCATAAATAATATGTTCAAAATTTTGAGTACAATCAGCAATCATCATAAAAGTTCCTAAAGAGTTTCCAATTGAAGAAAAAATAGTAGGATTCCAAAATTCAATGGGGAGGCCAAAAATTCTAACCCACAAAGGATCTATAGAAGGCATCTCTTCTTCGGATTTAAATTTAGTATGCCAGGGCTTCATGAAAAACCCTGCCCTTTAAAAAACCAAGGACCCCCTTGAAAAAATTCTCTCTATCTTCATTATTAGCAATTAAAACAAGAAAATAACCATTTGGATAAATAGAGATTTGTAACTCACCTTTAGTTTTCCAGATTTTTGCAGCCCAGACTTTGAAAGCAGACATGCTCGAACGAAAACCCACGAACTGACAAATTAGTCATTTTTTTCCAAATCTTCAATGCCAGTCTGAATGTTACCCATATCAAGTTTAACAATAGGAGTTCCATCAGTTGCTTTAGGACATCCTAACTCCATTTTCTAGGGATTAATATTAGGCATTATTAGAGGTTTATAGGAAGCCCTAAGATTAATATTAGCATTGGGCTGAGGCTGTCCACCATGGAGGGCATCCCAAAAATTTATTTTTGGTGCTGAGTCTTCAAAATTCTTACCCTTGATAGGGGTTTTCACAGTAGAATTATTTTGTGGGTGCACCTTAGCACTAGATTCACTTGAGATATGAGCCATTTTTTGATCAACTGCTTGAAACTTGTTTCGAGATATCTTTAATCCTTGCCATAGACCACGTGGAAAGGTATGGTTTTCACTTTTCTTTTGTGCAAAAAATTAGAAGCCGTTGTCACTCAAGTTCATAGCATGATCTGTTGAAAGATAAAATTTTAACCCATATTGGATTCCCTACAACATATCTTGCTAAAATATTAAGCATTACCCAAAAAAATATTGGTCGTTAGGGCCCGAAGGCCCTAAAAACCAATCTCTGTAGCTGCTTGCACTCACCCTAGATGAAACCCTCACACAACCGCTTACCAAAAATCTTGTTCACACATATGGATGTTCTAGGATATGTGTCCCTCCAAATGACCTAAAAATTTGCAGAGACATTCTAGTATTTTCCAGGCATCTACCCTCAAAATTTTAGCTCAATATGAGTCTAGATGAGTAAGATATGGTCGAAACAATTTCGATAGTTTAGGCAGTCCTGCAAAAAATTTCCTTCTCATCTATTAGCTTTTTCATGTGTTGATTATTTTATTGCTACATTGGTGTTGTCATTTTTTTCTTTACACATTTATATATTCTTTTATTCCTTTCTATCCATACAGTCTAAAGTATTATATATTTTGATATACCCTAGATTTTCTAGGAAGCCCCACTTTTAAAAGTGCTTTACCATTGCTTTAACCTTTCTTTAATTTACCATTTATCACCATGCATTTACCAAACATGTTAAGAATCCATTGCCATAGCTTCTATACTATTGAGCAATGTCCCAAGAGATGGTCTATACTCTCCTCCTCCTTTTTTACAAAGAACATATTCAGAGGGGCCATGAAAACACATATTCATAAGGTTATCCCAACATAAAATTCTTCTATAACTTATTAGCCAAACAAACATTTTGACTTTAGAAATGCTTGGGCTATCCCAAATATCTTTCCATATTCTAGTGATATTACTATTTTTTTGGTGTTGTACATTATATCTACTTCTTGTTGTATATTCTCCTCAGATATTCAAATCCCAAATCAATTTATCCTTGGATACCCTCGGAATAATCATAGTTGTTATATTTTTGCTCAATTGCCTCCTAGCATCAATGTCTTGTATACTTGTAAGAAAATATTCTTTCCATTTGTATCTTTCTTCCTAATCCTTGTAAAAATATTTGAAAACCTATCACCATATTTGTATTGAAGCAATCTCATCCGAGGTTTCAAAATTGGATCTAAATTGAGTGGTTTTTATCACACCAAGTATCCATCCAAATAGATTTTTTTTTAGTTCCCACCATCCATATTAAACATTTAATCACTATATCAATAGAATTTTAATTAATTATATAGGATAAAATTTGGTTTTTGTATTATAAATTCGTTTTCACAAATTTAAATATACCATATAGTCATATTATAATTGGTTTTTATTCAAGTCACTTCTATCAAAATATCAAAATATTATATTTATTGTTATGTTAATTAAATCATATCCAATATTTTTTATGT
The DNA here is from genome assembly GCA_028583015.1 of Wollemia nobilis. Classification (NCBI taxonomy): domain Eukaryota; kingdom Viridiplantae; phylum Streptophyta; class Pinopsida; order Araucariales; family Araucariaceae; genus Wollemia; species Wollemia nobilis. The sequence goes on from JAQPPZ010016890.1 coordinate 12,627,881, forward strand.
TTTTTAGTAAGTCGTGTGGATCGTAATGGACCACTTATATTACATTTATTGCATTTGTTTTTAGATTAGTTAAATTATATTCAACTTATTTTTTTAAAAACATGTTATTGATATTTGGATTTCCATTTTCCTCAAAACACAGTTGCTTCGCAAAGGATTGGTTTTTTTTTTAAATATCCCATATTTTAGGAGCCATATCTTCTTGAAGGGGTTTCCGATTCATCTAATTCTTTGAACAATTTGTGCAAAATTTTAATATCTTTAAAAGGAGTGGTCATATGAAATAATCCAAGCAATATTGAGGGAGATACAATCCTATGAAGTCAACCATCCAAAACAAGGATAGTGATGATTTTTCAAGTCATGAAAAATGGAATTACAATTATTTTTTAGCTAGGGTTCAGATGATGGGAAGAGCAATGGAGGGTTAGGACTTTAGTGAGGCAAGACATTCTCTCTAGACATATAATTTTTTAGCTAATTTTTTTCTCTTCTTTACCTTAAAAATTTTGCATGTAAATTATTATAAATTTTTTATCAAATATTACATTTGTTATAGGACATTCTGATAAATTTCAATAGATTTTAAGTTTTAGTTTCCTTTCCATGGACCAATTTATAGTTAAATCCTTAGAATCATCTCTAGTGGTAGAGGTTAGTAAGTGCACCTTAGAGAGATCCTCTTTTCTCCAAGATAGGAAAAATTTGGTAAATTTAATGGGTATTTGCCAAGGGCTTCAACTTTGAGAAAATGGATTGATAGGAGTTGGAAGTCTCCATGAGTGATTTTATCATTTCTTTCCAAAGGTTTCTTCCTAGGCATTTTTTGTTCTAGGAAAGAAAGAAAAAAATCTTAAAAGGGAGTCCTTGGTTTATGGGAAGAGCATGACTCTTCCTTACCTATTGGTATGAAAGCTTTTCACCTAAAAAGGTAAATCTATCCCTAGTACCAGTATGGGTTAGTATGTTTGGATTTCCCATTGAATTTTAGGAAATATATACCTTCAAGGAAATAGATAACACTCTAGGAAAATTCGTTGAGATTTTAGATACTACAAAAGATGGATTCTTGGCTATTTATGCTCGGATATTAGTCATGATTGATATAAGTAAGGCTTTACCAAAATTATTCTTAATTATATGGATAAGATTGGATCCAAACCATATATTATGAAAAAATATCTTTTATATGTAGAATATATCATGAGGTGGGGCATATTGAGAGATCATGCCCTAAGAAGAGCCAAGCATAATCATATGTAGAAAATCATAAGAGAAACTTACATATGGTTATGGATGAATATGGTTTTCAACTTCAAAAAATGGATCTAGAAAAATGAAAGAAAATAAATAATGGAGACTAGTAAGGAAGGATATTGGAAGAAATACCAAATCTTTTGAGGATTTAGCCTGTGAAGAAAAAGTAGATCAAAACTTAGAGGACATTGTACAACAGTTTCAACATATTAACAAGGAAATATCTATTCAGTATGATTTTGATTCAAGGAAGATCATTCTTGATGAACCTAAGGAATGTGTCTCATCATATTTGGAATATTATATTGAAGTACCATGCACCATTTAGGGGGAATTTTGATAAAGAAAATGCAGTTTTAGAAGTCAATACCTCTACCATTAATAAGAAAATACTAGAAAATGAGCAGAACAAGTAAAACGTTTTTGTACTAAATCCAGGAGAGGGTAGATATGATAGAAAAAAATGTGAAAGAATATTGAGGAATATAATAATAAGACCTACTCTTGATATAGGTAAGGAAAAATAGGAAAACCCTCAAATTATTAAGCAAATTCCATGGAAGCAAGAGCAAACATAGATAAAGGAACACAAACTAAGTTGGTTGAACTTATATTTACCAAACAATAAAATGATAATGGTAATACGCAGGTGGGGCCAAAAGCCCCTAATGAGACATAATTATAATATCATGGAATATAAAGGGTGCTAATACCCCATAAAAGTATAGGTGTATCAGGGACCTATGTTTAAGTAATAAGCTTGATATTCTTTATATTTAGGAAACTAAAATGACAAAAGAAGTTTAAAAATCTATAAAATCAGTATGGGAAATATGTGAATGAGATGCTATGGATTCTGAAGGAGTGGCAGGGGGGATTCTAACTTGTTGGAATCCTTCTAGAATATCTTGTGTAACCATTCATAAAACTAGGCACTGTATAGCCTCTTTAGTCACCTAGCATTGTGTAACCATTCATAAAACTAGGCATTGTTTCTATTTTAATAAGGATAAATACCTATGTCCAAATGGGATATTTGTAGCTTTTTATCAAAATAATTGGGATATAGTGAAGGATTTGTTTTTGGTGGTAGTGGAACAGTCTAGGATAAAACAATACATACCTTATAAAATAAATGCAACATATCTTACCCTAATTCCAAAAAAGAAGGATGTTGAATTATTTTATTCTTTAAGATCTATAAGACTATGTAATATATTATCTCCAAAGTGATGGTGAATCGATTAGGGCTATTGTTAGACAACATTATTTTAGAAGAGCAAGGAGGATTTGTGAAAGGGAGACAAATTCTAGGTAGGATTATAGTAGCTCATGAAGTTATTCATTCAATAACTTCAATAAAATAGAAAGCAATAATCTTAAATATTGATATGAGTAAAGCCTATGATAAGGTTAAATGGGACTTTCTTTTTACAATTTTAGAAAAGTTTAGATTTGGAAATAAATAGGTTAGATGGATTAAATTGTGTCTACAATTTCTTATTCAGTGTTGGTCAATGGGTTTGTAACAAAATATTTTAAATACAAGAGAGGCCTTAGACAAGGATATCCTCTATCTCCTTATTTATTCATTATTATGGTAGAGTTTTTGAGTAGGAACTTAAAGAATATTTACAAATTTGGGATTTCAAGTGGACCTAAGGTTAGTAATAATATCAACATCACCCATCAATAATTTATAGATGATACAACTCTTTTTGGAAGGGCAAGGATAAATGATGCTAGAGCTTTGAATAACTTTTTAAAGGAATATGAAAGAGCATCAAGGCAAAAATTTAATAGGACAAAATCCAAAATTTACTTCCTTAAGAATCTAGTTAATATGAAAGCAAGAATTTATAGGTTACTTCAAATGGAGGAGGACAATTTTATAACAACTTATCTAGGGATGTCTTTATTTAAGGGAAGAATGAGAATATAATTATGGAATTCAATTATTAGTAAAATTCATAATAAACTTCCATCTTGGAAAGGTAGATGGTTATCATTAGAAGGAAGAGTGTTGTTAATTAATTTGGTCTTATAAAACTTTCCAACATATTATATGTCATTGTATTCTATGCCAAAATCAGTTGAAAAAGTTTAATATATATTATGTGATTATTTTTATGGTCAAATTTACATGATAAAATAATTTTTCCTTTGGTGGAAGGGAGTAAGGTGTGTGATGATAAAACTAGGGGAGGTCTTGGTTTAAGAGTTCTTATAGATACAAACTTAGCTATTCAGGGAAAAGCAATATGGATATTGTACAAAGAGATGTTGGAAATTTGAGCATGTTGAGTTGTCATCAAGGTTATGCATAGTGGCAAATATTTGCCAATTAGGCTAATATTAGGATTTCCAAAATTAGAAATTAGCGAATATGAGGACCCTCGACATCGGCCCATTCACCTAAAATTTTTAGGATCAATTTTTTCTTAGGGTCAATTCGCCATAATATATATCCAAACATAGGCATATTTGTACTCGTTGGAAAGATCTTTTCAAGCCTGATCTAATGGTGGTGTTTTTATGAAGTTATAAGATGATTTAATAGGTCAAAAATGGCCCTAAATATGACCTTACATTTTAGGGCTTAAAATACCTCAAATTTTGGTGTGAAGATGCTCGATTTGATTTTCTTAGAATTCTCCATGATTCACCTTGATTTTGATTCAGATTCACCATTTTTTTACAAGTACATTTTGAGTCCAACCCCTTACGCATAACCCTAGTTGTCATTAATGTCAAAGAAAATATGTAATATTCAAAGGGGACATGAGACATTGAGGCAACAAGAAAAATATAAGGTTTTCTCCATGGGAGTATTTGCAAAATAAAAGGTTTAGGTGATTTACCATGGTGATATTTAAAAAAGAAAAAGGGTTAAATTGATTTACCATGGTGGTACTTGTAAAAGGAAAAAATGATTTATGATGGCAAAGTATTTATCTTATGTAAATGCCCAAAGAAAATTATAATATTTAAATCCTTGGAGATTTAAATTATTATAATAATTAAAAATAAATTATGAGTGCCAAAATTTTGGTTGGAAATCGAATGCGCCAACATCAAGGACCATGTCAACTATTATATATATAATGCAAAGCCAAGGTTGAAAAAAATTTATTGGTGTAATCGTGCATCCAATTTTTCATTCGTTCATGGCAGAGGAGAAGAAAAATACAAAGGTTTTTCACATATCAATGCAGAGCATGGAATAAGGAGAAAGGGCTTCAAACTTTTGTTCCATACAAGTAGGTAACCCAAATGGTATAACTTGTGGTGCTAGGGTGTGGCATAAGATAGGTATCAAGTTCGAGATGTAGTGGTAGTAAGGTAATAAAGTATTTTTGGAAAATCTCTTGATTTGTGGTAGAGTATAGGTATAAAGGACAACGGGCACATTTTGGTGTTGTGTGGGTGGCTAGCCTACATGGTGGCTCAATCGGTGGCTAAGGCACAGGGCCAAAAAGTGGCACAGGTTTGAAATACCATGGTAGCAATAAGGGGAAATAATTTTTGTCAAACATTAATGCTAAGGTATGCACACAGGAGTCATAAGGTTGGATATTAATTTTTTTAAATTAAAAAGGGGGTTGTAAGTGGTTTATTTTTTGAATTAAAAGGATGATGTGGAGTTTTTTGCTAAGTGCTATTAGTAGGGTATGAGATAAAGTGATTTTTAATGGTATTTTTAGAAATTTTAAGTGCCTTAATTCATTTGTGTCAAGAAGGAGGTATAATGTGTAAATGAAAATTTATATGTGTAATTTGTGATCTTTGTTGGATTGAAAATTAATTTGCAAGATTAAGAAGTAATAAGGTGTAAAAGTGGCTTGTTAATTTTATTGTATTTCTTGCTTTGTGAAAAGGAAATTTGAGAAGTTTTGTTGAGTTTTTTTTTTTTATAGCGAAAAACCCCTTGCGGAGCTTCTTTGGTCTGAGAGACCACGAACAAGGGTTCTACACCGTCAAAGTCACCCGGGGGTCGCACCCAGCCCTGTTTGCACCAACATTATCAATTGGATTTTGGGTACTCAATTTAACTTTTTGATAGGGTGGAGATTCGAACCTAGGACCTCTCTTGGAGGATTGCCCTCTCATCTCCAACTCACCTACAACACCTGGGTGAGTTTTGTTGAGTTTTAATGCATCATATTTGAGATTAAAATAAGGGTCCTAGAACATAAATTTCAGAATTCATTGAGCATTTTTGGAAGGAAAGATCATGTGGATATATTGAAATAGAATCTTGCTATCTAACTCCTGAAGTGGCACAAGAAGGATTGGTTGTTTGTGAGACATATTTTAATGACATATATTCATCTATGCAAATAAGAGGTATGGGCATATTCTTCTTTCTTTGAGGTATCTTTTTGAGAAAGGTTTTTTGGAACATAAGGTAGAGTGAAAAGGATTGTTTGAAAAGCATTTTTGGAAATAGTTGTGTTAGGATTTGTGCTTCATGGTTGAATTTTTTGGAAACATTTGGGATAGAATTTGAGAATAATATGTGTTTCTATTATTGAAATAGGTTAAGACATTTGTGCCAGGGATTGTGAACTACTTGTGCTAGGGTTGAAGACAAGTTAGTGCATCTTTATGAAATCTTCTGAACATTGGTTTGAGAGATATTGATTACTATTGTGGAAGTGTTTGAGATCAATTTCATGAAGGGAAATTATGTATTAGTGTGATTGATATTTGAGATAAAGTTTACAAGAAATATAGATCAATGTAATGAAACAAGTTATACATTGTTTTTATTTGATTTGAAAGGGATTTTGCAAGAGAAAGGGATTGGTTGATTGAGTACAAGATTTGTGAGTGTGAAAAATATTTAGTTTTTGATAGAGCATATCATTATATATATTTTATATAGTTTAAATGAATTTAAGTAGAATTTATCTGTGTAAATAAATCATTTTTGAAAGAGATTTATGTTGTGTTTTGTATGCAATATTTGGAAGTATTTAAAGCAGATTTTTTGAGCAGCATTGAAAGCATATTTGAGCAAGTCTTTTGAGAAGACTTGAAGGTATATTTGAGCATGTCTTATGAAGAATTAAAATAAAATTGGGAGTAGATTTCATTGCTGATTTGTTCAATATTTGTGTTAAGGCTTGGGGCAGTTGAGATAAAGTTTGGTGTAGATTTGTGAGAAAAGTTAGAGAAGATTTGTGCTAGACTTATGATAGGTGTTGGTGTATATTTGAGATAGGTTTTGATGTAGATTTGTGAGAAGAGTTAGAATATATTTGTGTTAGACTTGGGATGGAGTTTGGTGTACATTTTAAATAGAGTTAAGAGTATGCTTTAGAGGTGATAGAGTAGAGAGGACATAAGTCTCTAGTGGATAGAGGTCCATCAACTAGTGTAGTGGGAATAGAGGTCTCTTATGGAGAGATATCCACAAGATAGATTTATGGGGGCATAAGTCTTCTAGAAGTTCACCAAAAAAAGTAGAGGGGATAGAGTTCTCCTGTGGATAGAGATCCATGAACCAAAGCAAGGGGAAGAGTTCTCCTATGGAGTGATATTTGTGAACCATCTGGGAAGATAGAGTTATTCTATAGAGAGATATCCATGAACCATTTTAAGAGATAGATTTATCCTAGATCAAGTTCCATGAACTAAGAGCAAATGTGAAAGAGTTCTCCTATGGAGAGAGATCCACAAACCAGAGCAAGGGGATAGAGTTCTCCTATGGAGAGAGATCCAAAAATAAGAGTATAGGGGATTGGTGTCTCCTTTGGATAGAGGTCCATAAATATTGTAATAGGGAATTGATTCCCAAGATATTTGTTGAGAAAATTTAGAAGAAAAGTTTTCTCCATGGAGTAGCCCACATTGGGTGAACCACATTAAATTTGTGTCTCTCTTGTGTGTGATGATTTGTGCATTACTTTGATTACTGCTATTGATATTTCCATTGATAATAATGGATAATATTATTTAGGAAAGAAAAGTAAAAGTTGATATTATATTGTTCACCCCCTTTTAGTATAAGCCTATGTTCTTCAATTGGTATCAGAGTGGGTTCCTTCAGAAGAGTTAACATCTTGAAGGAAGATAGTATAAAAACACAAATGACATATTAGAATGGATATTCATAAAATAAGGTACCATTGTTCGATGGAAACAATTATGCTTTCTGGAGCATAAGAATGAAGATTTACTTGATGGCACAAGGATATGAGACATGACAATCAGTTGAGGATGGGTTCACACCTACAACTAATCCTCTCACTAGATAAATATGGTAAGCTATTGCATGTGAGTAATACTAAGGCTATGAATGGAATATTGAGTAGTTTACGTGAAGTAGAATTTGTGAAAGTTATGCACTACAAATAAATAAAAGAGATATAGAAAAAATAAAGCAAACATATGAGGGAGATAAAAAGGTCAATATGGAAAAATTGCAAAATCACAAGAAAAGGTTTAAATATTTGAAGATGGAAGACGAGGAAGATATTTCTACATACTTGCTTTGTGTGGATGATGTTGTTAATACCATGTGTGGACTTGTATTTGAAATTGAATGTTCCAGTGTTGCTCAAAAGGTTTTAAGGTCACTTCCTATGAGGTATTATGAAAAATTTTTAACTACAAAAGATATGAGAGATATTGAAAAATAGACTATGGATGAGTTACATGGAATTATCATAGCTTATGATATGAGAATAATAAAGGATCCCAACTCCAAGAAAGAGGTAACTTTAAAATCATAAAAGAAAATAAAATATAAGAAACCAAAAACAAGTGGTGAATTAAGCAATGATGAAGAAGCTAACTATGGTAGAAGAAACAATAAGGAATCAAGAAAGTACAAAGGTATGAAAATAGTGAAATGTTTTAATTGTGGTAATTTTGGTCACTATGCATCTAATTGTCCAGAAGATGGAAGTAGTAGTAGTGAAGAGAAACATGATCATAAGAAAAAGTAAGGAGGAAAATTTAGGTATGAAAAAAATAATAGGAATGGACAAGGCAAACATGAAAATAAGTTTTCTCAAAAGCACAAGAAGAGTTTCTATGTTAATAAGACAAGCAAGGTTTCAAGTGTTAGTGATGAAAGACCCTCAGATAATTAAGAATAAGATATTCTATTTATGGAAATAGAAGAGGAAGAAATACTCTTGTTGAAGATAAATCTAAAAAATATGAAGATGCTCTTGAAGACCAAGAAGTAGAGAAAGATTCAAAAAATAAAGAGGAACGCATAGTGGATGTAGAAGCAGAAGTTATTTTTTCTCTCAGAGAATTGAAAAAGGTTAGAAAGTAGAATTCAAGACTAAGGGCTCATGTTCAAGAATGTGAGGAAGAAAAAGAAAATCTAGAGGTAAAAGAGTCAAAATGTGAAATACTAGAACAAGAGGTAGTTTTATTAAGGATGAAAGTGAAAGATTCTAAGGACAAGCTACATAGGTTTGGGAAAATTTCAAAGAATTTGGATAAGATTATCAATGCACAAAAATCTTCATCTATCAAGACAAAACTTGGATTTGAAGAAGGAAAAGGGAAACAAGAAGAAGGGTAAAGCTCAAGCTCAAAAGAAGAGGAAATTCTAGAAGAAGATAGTGAAGAAGAAAGTGAGACTTATGTGGATAAGTTGAAGAATAGAATCTTTTCTAAGAAAGGAAATAATGCATAAACAAGAAATAAAGATCATCACAGAGAAGGTAAAGGAAGGATATATATACCAAAGGGATCAAGGCAATATTTATTCAAAGGATTTTGTTTTTCATGTAATAGGTTTGGTCACAAGGCTATGCATTACAGGATTCATGGAAAGGAGTATGGTTTTACTAAGAGCAACTTCAAATATGGACATATCTTTCATGGGTATCTCTACTCTTATATTTTCTTTGGTCATAAAGTGATCTAATGTAGGTTTCATGACAAAAATGAGTATGGATTCACCAAGAGGAACTTCAATATATTTACACCTTTTAAGAACTATAACATTAGGTGTTACAAGTGTAATAATCTAGGGCATAAGGCCAAGTGGTATAGAACAGAGTTTCTAGAGCTTCCAAAGACAAGCAAGAATAGGAACACTCAAAAGAATCAAAAGGTATGTTGACAAAGAAGGTTGAAAAAGAAAAAGAGCATTGTATGCTGGGATTAGAGATACTCCCACCCCAAAATTAATCACCTCAAGGAGAGGAGGTGGGGAGGGGATTGAGCTAAGAGTCTTATATTTAGCCCCAAAGGATTCCATTTGCCATTTATTTCAAAGGGGGAGATATTTAAGTAAGGGGGAGACCATTCAATCAGGGGGAGCATGTTTGGAATCATGTGGTTTGGAAAAAGGAATTTTTAGAAAAGGGTTGCCATCAATGAAAAAGGGGGGATATTTTTGGAAATTTGAGCATGTTGAGTTGTCATTGATGTCAAAGGAAAGATGTAATCTTCAAATGGAACATGAGACAATGAGGCATCAAGAAAAATATAAGGTTTTATTCGTGGGAGTATTTACAAAAGAAAAGGTTTAGTTGATTTAACATGGTGGTATTTGAAAAAGAAAAATAAAAGGGTTAAATTGATTTACCATGGTGGTACTTGCAAAAGAAAAAAATATTTATGGTGGCAAAGTCTTTATCTTATGTAAAGGCCCAAAGAAAAATTATAATATTTAAATCCTTGGAGATTTAAATTATTATAATAATTAAAAATAAATTATGAGCACCAAAATTTTGGTTGGAAATCGAATGCACCGACATCAAGGACCATGTCAACTATTATATATAATGCAAAGCCAAGGTTAGCATTTTATTTTTAGTGTAATTGTGCGTCCAATATTACATTTATTTGTGGAATAGGAGAAGAAAAATATAAAGGTTTTTTGCATATCGAGGCAGAGCACATAATAAGGAGAAGGGGATTCAAACTTTGGTTCCATCTAGGCAGGTAGCCTAGACATCAAAATCTGTGGTGCTAGGGTATGGTAGAATATAGGTCTTGAGTTTGAGACATGACAGTAGCAAGGTAATAAAGTTTTATTTGGAAAATATCTTGATTTGTGGTAGAGTACATGTATAAAGGAGATGGAGCACCTTTTGGTGCTGTGTGGGTAGTTAGACCACATGGTGGCTCAGCCGGTGGCTAAGGTGTAGGGCCAAAAAGTGATGCATGTTCGAAAAACTATGGTAGCAGTAAAGAGAAATATTTTTTGTTGAAAATTAATGCTAAGGTATGCACGCGGGAGTCATAAGGTTGAATATTATTTTTAAATTAAAAAGGGATTGTAAAGTGGTGATTTGTTTTTGAATTAAAAGGATGAAGTGGAGTTTTTGCTAAGTGCTATGAGTAGGGTATGAGATAAAGTGATGTTTTAATGGTATTTTTGGAAATTTGAAGTGCCTTAATTCATTTGTGTCAAGAAGGAGGTATAAGGTGTAAATGAAAATTTATATGCATAATTTGTGATCTTTGTTGGGTTGAAAATTAATTTTCAGTATTAAGGAGTAATAAGGTGTAAAAGTGATTCCAAACATCCTTCAGTGTGAAGAAACCTTTTGGAGGTAGAAGTCCCAAGCTATTTGGCTAAAGGAAGGTGATTCCAACACTAAATTTTTTCATGTTTCTACCATGAGGAATAGGAGCAACAACAGAATCAAATAAATTCATTGCTAGGATGGATGAATTACTTCTGATATAAAGGAGATTAGATCTAAAGCCATTTCTCATTTTATGCAGCTGCTTGAAAACCCTTCTATTGTCAGCTTAGGTGAGGCCAAGGATTTCCTACTCCAATTCATTCCTCCTATTCTTGAAGACATCAATTCTAAGTTAATTGCTTGCTTGTCTAACGAGGAAATCAAGCAGGCTATGTTCTCCATGAAACCAGATAAAGCCCTTGGCCCTGATGGTTTTTCTCCTAGATTTTTCCAGGCCTTTTGGGATTTTGTGGGTCCTGATGTGTGCGAAGCTATCAAGGAGATTCAAAACTCTAAAGTCATTCCTTGAAGTTTCAATTCTACCTTTATTGCCCTTATTCCAAAAAGTCCTAATGCAAAATATTTCAATGATTTCAGGCCCATTAGTCTTTGTAATGTAGTCTATAAAATTTTAACCAAGGCCTTAGCTAATCGAATGAGATATGTCATGCCCCTTATTATTGACCATTTCCAAGGAAGTTTAGTTTGAGGTAGATCCATCTTGGATGGAATTATTTTTGTTCATGAAGCTCTCCATTCAACTTCTTTCACTAAGAAAGTTGCTTTCCTTTTAAAATTGGATATGAATAAAGCCTATGACAGGTTGAATTGGGACTTCCTCCTGGTGGTTTTAACAAAATTTGGCTTTCATCAGGAGTGGATCAACTTGATTAGTGGATGTATATCTTCTGCCTAGTTTTTTATTTTAATTAATGGTTCATCGACTGGTTATTTTCCTAGCAGTAGAGGTTTAAGGCAAGGAGATCCTCTTTCCCCTCTCCTATTTATCATTATTGCAGAAGCTCTTGGGAGATCCATTCATGTGGCCAGATAATTAGGCTTAATTTCTAGTATTAAGGTGACTTCTCAAACCCCTCCTGTCACCCATCAATAATTTGTTGATGATACTCTTTTATCCACATTTGCATCAGTGGTTGAAGCTAAAGTCATAAAGCATATTCTCCTTCTTTATGAGGAAGCAGTAGGCCAAAAGGTAAACTTCCAGAAAAGCAAACTATTCTTTCTTAACACTCCTTTGAGAAGACAACTCAAAATTGCCAACATCCTTGGATGTGCCATCTCCTCCTTGCCTGCTACTTATCTGGGGATGCCTCTGTTCGTGGGTAATGCTTTTGAATATTTGTGGGACAATGTCATTGAAAGATTCCAAAAAAAACTCTCTGGATGGAAAGGTAATATTTTATCCCAAGCTGGAAAAGCTATTCTGACAATGGCCTATTTACAAAGCATACCCATCTACTTCCTTTTAATATTTAAAGCACCAGTCAAAGTTTATCAGAAAATTGAACAAATCCAAAAGCATTTCCTATGGATAGGAGATGAAAATAAAAATAGATTCCACCTGGTTTCTTGGGAAAAAGTGTGTAAGCCTAAATATCAAGGGGGAATTGGGCTTAGAAGAATCAATTTGTTAAATTCTGCTCTCCTTGCAAAACAAGCCTGGCATTTGATTTCAGGAGACCATGTAGAGTGGGTCAAAATTGTAAGAAGGAAATACCTCCAAAATTTTGATTTTTTACATGGAGAGGTCCCCTCTACTGGTTCCACCTTCTGGAAATCCATCTGCTCCATGAAACAACTTCTAAAAAAGGGATTAAGGTGGCAGGTCGGTAATGGAAACTCAATGAATTTTTGGGAAGATAGGTGGTTAGGCAACCTCCCTCTCTTACAATCCCCAGGATTCAGATTGCTAAAATTTTTCACTGATCCTCTCTTTGGTCCTAAAGTGGTGGACTTCCTCACTACTTTCAATGGCATCAGATCTTGGAAAAGGATCCAAAATCCCAATCTAGCAGCTAAAATCTCATCTCTTGAAGCCAGATTATCTTCCTTTTCTATCCCTTATGAGGCCTCTTGTGATCATCCCATATGGGAACCCACTGATTTAGGAGAATTCTCTATTAAGTCTACTTATCATATTTCCTTATCTCCTGTAGATGTTCTCATTCCTTTCAATCTTGTGTGGCTAAAACATTTGACTCCAAAGGTTGCCTTTTTCTCATGGCTAGCCATTCAAGATAGAATTATGTCCATCAAAAATATTATCAATCAAGGTATTCCCCTCCCTAACAGATGTTTCCTTTGTCTTTCTGATTGGGAATCCACTAGCCATATCTTTATTTTTTTCTCCTACTCCAGATCCATCCTTTATAACCTTTTCCTCAAGTTCAAAATCAGTTGGGCGTCTCCTCCATATCTAGTTGATATTTTCTCCCAATGGCCCAATCCTTTTAGAAATCCTTGTCTCAAAGGCCTTTGGAGTTTTTGCCTTCATCACTATCTATGGCAGATTTGGCTTGAGTGCAATAGGTGAGTTTTCTCTAAGGAAGCTAGGGATATTGATTTTATAACTAATAGAATTATCTTTTTTCCAAATAAAATGCATTGATTGCACCTTTTGATCCTTCACCTATTCCCCAGTTTGAAGCTTCTTTACTCCATTCATTTCACATTTCCTTGGAAAATCCTCATCCTTGCAACTCCCAAACTTCCAAAAATAACATCAAATGGAATCCTCCTCCTCTGGGATGGGTTAAGCTCAATTTTTATGGAGCTACCAAAGGGAATCCAGGGAGAGTTGGTGTTGATGGTATCCTTAGGGATCATCTTGGAAATTCTATCTTTGCCTTTGCAGAACCCATAGGGGATCAATCTAACCACTTTGCAGAAGCAAGAGCTCTATGGAGAGGATTACAATTCATTAAACAAGTCCCAAGAAAAGTCATCATTGAAGGGGATTCATTAAATATCATTAACTACCTCAAAAATTCCAAAACACCAGGATGGAAAATTAGAAATCTCATTGAGGATGCCAGAAGCTTATTGCTGCTCCAACAAGAAGTCATAGTTCAACACGCCTTTCGAGAAGCTAATATTGTTGCTGACAAGTTGGCCAATATCGACACATTTTCCCTTGGGATGCTGACCTGGATAGATACTCTTCCATGTGATGTTACTAAATTAGCTAGGTTGGATATAATTCAAACTCAAAAAAATGAATCCTTATCATTTAATACATAATCGTCACCTTTTTCTACCCTCAAAATTGAGAAGAGGGAATACCTTAGGCCCTGGTGTATCTTGTATTGTGGCTATTATCATAATCATCTTCATTACTAAAATATTTTCCATAATGACCATTATTTTCCCTAGGCATTCCCATTTTTGGAGCTTCATCTTGGAAATAATACCTTGGCACATTTCCCTTGAGCAACACATAATCCCTATGCAAAACATTCGTGTCACCACATTATTCCTATAACTTTTTACCCGGGTTTTGACTCATATTGTGTTAAAGATTTTTTCCTCCATATTTTTCCATAATTGCTGACTTTTCTTCTACATGTGGGCTTTCTCCTCCTATTTGCAACCTTTTCTTATTTCTCGCTCCAGTTGTATGGTTCCAAGATCCATTTTCATCCCTGCTCTTTCTCATGTTTCAATATCTTGGGCTTCTAAATTGATCTTTGTTCTTTCCATGTTTTCCAATTGGTCAACCTTTCCATTTTTGGGCACACCTCTCTATTATCGTGACTGATCCTCTCCATTGGAAAATCTCTCTATGTGATGTTTGGCACTCATTGGCCCATCCTTTCTGGCATGTGAGATTTCCTAGGCACATGCTTCATGCAAGAAGATATGTGAAGGGTCTTCAAAAATATCCAGATTCTCTTTGGTTCTATTTAAGCTTGGCTTAGAAAGTGCTATGTTCTTCCCCTATTTATCCTCTTCTCCTCTGCACCACTTTTGAGAGCTTCTATCCCCTTCCTCTGAGAGCCACTAGGATGACTTATATTGAGCCTGACACTCTCTCCATTGAGCCCATTACTGAAGCAATCCTCAGTGATAGGGGATTTATTCCCTTTTTAAAGCTATTTTTAGGAACTAACTGGGACGTCAATATGGTGTTTGCTTCAACCTGGGAGAAGGGAGTGGTCATCATCCATGGTGTTGATTTCTTGGTGGATGTGGACATCTTGGCGGAGCTGACCTAAAAATCTGCTACTGATCGTATGGTGAGAAGAGATAAACATAATTGGGAAGTGGAGGTAAGTCAGTTTGAACCTGCATCACCAATTAGGAAGCTCATTAAGAAGGGGTTATACCGCAAGGATATTCCCACACCATGGAAGGAAGTAATGAAACCTATCATGGAATACATAATAGTTGATGACCCTGATTCCCAGCTCCATAGCTTTCACCTTTCTTTTGTAAATCATTTTAGGGATTCAAAATTACTTAATATTCTTGAATTTTTATTTTTGTCTATGGATTACACTATAACCTCAACCCGTGCCAAGAAGGAAGAATATTGGCCTTCTCACCAAGGCCTTTTCAAGGTCCTATATGCATTTTTATTGTAGAAGTTTCCCAAGGGTAACATCACCATTCAGGACAATACAAAAGATGACACTTCTTCCACACCAGTTTCAAAGGTGAGAGGAGCCAAAAGAAAAGGAAAAGAGGATAAATGTGAAGGCCCTCATAGTTCTAGGAAGAAGGTAAAAGTGGAAGTTACTCCCACGAGGAGTTCCCAATGGCTCAAGAATAAAGAAGCTCAGTGTCCTGAGAAGGCAAAGGAAGAGGATGTGGATGACCTCAATGACCCTATTGAAAAGTATCTACAAAAATTTATTATCAAGACTACGTCTGCTATTATAGCTCATTTGGAAACCTCTTGGGATGCTATAGGGAGAGCTATCACACAGTTGAAATACCAAAGGAATGCACTCAATCTACTGTTCTTCTATGACACCTTCGATGAGGAGGCCCCTGCTAATTCCACTGCTACTAGAAAATCTGAGGTGAAAGAGGATGAGGTTGTAGAGATCACCAAGGAAGCATTCAAGGACGTCCCTAAGGACGAGACCAAGGAAGGTGAAAAGGAAAATATTGAGGCACCTGTCATTGATTGATTGGCTTCTATGTTGTTGTTGTTGGCCCATTGGGGCTTCTCCATATTTTTGTCTTAATCTTGTTTGTCCTTTTGTGTTTCAGTCTGTTCCTCTAGGATGCATTTTGCTAATTTTGGCATCCTTTTCTTTTCAGTCTAGTCCTCTAGGATGCACTTTTGGTAATCCTTGCATCCTTTTATTTTTTGTTGTACTAAGGTGTTAGGGCGCCTTTCAAATGCCCTCTCTAATGAAAATTCCTTAACTTACCAAAAAGTAAGGTTTAAAAGTGTATTGTTAATTTTATTGTATTTCTTGCTTTGTGAAAATGAAATTTGAGAAGTTTTATTTAGTTTTAATGCATCATATTTGAGATCAAAAGAAGCATCCTAGAACATAACTTTTAGATTTCATTGAGGAATTTTGGAAGGAAATATCATATGGATATTTTGAAATATAATCTTGCTATCTAACTCTTGAACTGGCACAAGAAGTATTGGTTTTTTGTGAGATAGATTTTAATGACATATCTTCATCAAAGCAAATAAGAGAAAAGGGCATATTCTTCTTTCTTTGAGGTATCTTTTTGAGCAAGGTTTTTTGGAACATAAGGTGGAGTGAAAAGGATTGTTTGATAAGCATTGTTGAAAATATTTGAGTTAGGATTTGTGCTTCATGGTTGAATGTTTTGGAAACATTTGGGATAGAATTTGAGAACAATATGTGTTTCTATTATTGAAAGAGATTAAGAAATTTGTGCTAAGGATTGTGAACTACTTGTGCTAGGGTCGAAGACAAGTTAGTGCATCTTTGTGAAATATTTTGAACATTGGTTTGATAGATATTGATTTCAATTGTGGAAGTGTTTGAGATCAATTTTGTGAAGGGAAATTATGCATTAGTGTGATTTATATTTGAGAGAAAATTTGCAAGAAATATAGATCAGTTTTGTGAAACAAGTTATACATTGTTTTGATTTTATTTGAAAGGGATTTTGCAAGAGAAAGAGATTGGTTGATTGAGTACAAGATTTGTGAGTGTGAAACATATTGAGTTTTTGATAGAGCATATCATTCTCTATATGTTCCAAAGGTTAAAAAAATTCTAAGTAGAATTATGTGTGAAGAAAGCTTTTTTAAAAGATATTTAAGTTGTATTTTGTATGCAAGATTTGGAAGTATTTAAAGCAAGTTTTATGAGAAACATTGAAGGTATATTTGAGCAAGTATTTTGAGAAGACTTGAAGGCAGATTTGAGAAAGTCTTGTGAATACTTGAAACATAATTGAGAGAATGTTTGATTGCTGATTTGTTCAAGCTTTGTGTTAAGGATTGGGGTAGAGTTGAGATAAATTTTGGTGTAAATTTATGAGCAAATTTAGAGTAGATTTGTCCTATACTTGGGATAGAGTTTGGTGCATATTTAAGATAGGTTTTAATGTATATTTGTGAGAAGAGTTAGAACAGATTTGTGCTAGACTTGGGATAAAGTTTGGTGTATATTTGAGATAAAGTTAAGAGTAAGCTTTAGAGGTGATAGATAAGAGAGGATATAAGTCTCTAGTGGATAGAGGTCCATCAACCAGTGTAGTGGGGACACAGATATCTTATGGAGAGAGATCCACAAGCCAGAGCAGTGGGAGTAGAAGTCTTATAGAAGTCCATAAGCCAGAGCATATGGGATAGATTTCTCCTATGGATAGAGATCCATAAACCAAAGCAAGGGGAAAGAGTTCTCCCATGGAGTGAGATTCGTGAACCAGCTAGGGAGATAGATTTTTACTATAGAGAGAGATTCCCAAACCAGTTGAGGAGATAGAGTTATCTTGGATCAATTTCCATGAACCAAGAGCAAAGGGGAAATATTTCTCCTATGGAGAGAGATCCACGAAATAGAGCAAGGGGATAGAGTTATCCTATGGAGAGATATCTACAAATAAGAGTATAGGGGATTAGTGTCTCCTTTAGATAAATATCCATAAATATTGTAATAGAGAATCGATTCCCAAGAGATTTTTTGTGAAAATTTAGAAGAAATATTTTCTTCGTGGAGTAGCCCACATTGGGTGAACCATGTTAACTTTATGTCTCTCATGTGTGTGATGATTTGTGTATTTTTATTGCTACTATTGATATGACCATTGATTATATTGGATAATATTATTTGGGAAAGAAAAGTAAAAGTTGATCTTATATTGTTCACCCCCCTCCCAGTATAAGCCTATGTTCTTCAAGAGAGTCAAATAAAATGGGCCATAATTATTCTAAGTATGTTTAGCCCAATTATCCAAGTATAATATTTATTGAATTCTCTCTACCAAATGTTTTTTCTCTTTGCAATGGTTTGAAAATATCTATTGATCTAATGATTAAATATTTAAGATGGGTGGTGGAAACTAGAGAAAAAATTTCTATTTGGATGGATACTTGGTGTGATAAAAAACCACTCAATTTAGATCCAATTTTGAAATATTGGATGAGATTGCTTCAAGAAAAATATGGTGATAGGGTTTCAAACATTTTGTACAAGGACCAGAAAGGAAGATACAAATGGAAAGAATATTGTTTTACAAGTATACAAGATATTGATGCTAGGAGGCAATTTAGTAGAAATATAACAACTACGATTATGTTTAGGGGAGCCAAGGATAAATTGATTTATGAGTTGAATAGTTCAAGAGAATACACAATAAGAAGTAGATATAATGTGAAGCACCAACAATATAGGAATATCACAAGAATATGGAGAGATATTTGGGATAGCCTAAGCATTCCTAAAGCCAAAATGTTTGTTTGTCTAGTAGGTCATAGAAGAATTTTATCTTGGAATAAAATTCTGAAAAGGAGTTTTCTTGGCACCTCACAATGTGTTATTTGTAAAAAGGAGGAGAGTATAAACCATCTATTGGGACATTGCTTAATAGTTTAGAAATTATAGCAATAGATTCTTAATATGTTTGGTAAATGCATGGTGATGAATAACATAATTGAAGATTGGTTAAAGCAATGGTAGAGCACTTATAAAAGTGAGGCTTTACAAACAATATGGGATATATAAAAAGATATAATACTTTGGACTAAATGGCTAGAAAGGAATAGAAGAATATTTAAAGGAAAAGGTAGAAGTTTAGAGGTAATGAAAAGGAAGATATTTTTAGCCATAGAGGAGTCTAAACCAACCCTATAAACTCACCTAGTCAATAATTTGGAAGTAAAGAGCCTTGATAGATGGATTCAAGTCATTAAATATAATTATGATGTTGGGTACAAGAGAAGAAAAAAGAAGGCAATGAATATAAAGTGGAAACCACTAGATGTGGAGTGGGTTAAATTGAATTTTGATGGAGCATCTAAAGGAAATCTAGGACTAGCAGGAGGAGGAGGAATAATTAGAAATAATAGAGGAGATATTTTGTCTCATTACACTTTCAATAGTGGATTTAAGATAAATAATAAAGTTGAAGCTTGGGTAACTTTATAAGGGTTAAAAATATGCAAAAAAATAAAATAGAATAAAGTATAGATGGAAGGTGATTCTATCATAGTAATAAATGCAATTTTGAGGAAAGCAAAGGCTCCATGGAACATATGAGATATAATTATGGAAATTCAATAGCTTGCTAAAAAGTTTGAATAAATTAGGTTTATACATACTTTAAAGGAAGGAAAACAATGTGCAAATAGGCTAGCCAATAGAGGGGTTTTTATTAAGGATCGTGAAGTTAAATTCTCCTTTCCATGGTTAGAGGAAGTAAGTTTAGCTAAAGCTAACAAGAAAATATTGATTGTCTAAATCAAACAACGATTAAGATTTAATTTAATGTTTTCCATTAGTAATATATATTGTATTTTGTAACAATAATGTCCTTTCATATAAACTGTTTATTATAATTTTTGTGGTTGCACTTGTGTTTCAGAAAGAAAACTAGTAATCCAGATTTCATAAAGTGGACTATGATAATGCGATGTTCTCTACTAAGATGCAATGCATAGATAGTAGAGGTGAAGTTTTGGTATTGTGAAGGCTACTATAGAAAAATGCCAAGAAGGATGTTGAATTTTAGAATATTTGTATTCACACAAAAAATTGAAAAGATCCAAAAAAAGAAAATCGATAATTCAAATATTTTATATACAATGATGTAGGTTTCTAGCTATAGCATCTCAATTGAGATGAGAAGTGTATCTATTTTTAAACTCTTAAGCTCTAAAGAAGAGAGTTGTAATTTTTCAAGGGTGGGGGACCCGAGTACAACTCCTTATTATTTAGCTAAAAATATATATTATTGATATTTTTATGGAACTGCTATGTTTCTACAATCAACATCTTGATATTTTATTCAAAAATAAAATCTTATTAAATATGTTACCTTTTAAAATTTGTTGTACTAATAATCAAACATGTAATTTCTAAATACATTACTAATATTTTTCATGAAAATATTATGTTTTTACAATTAACTTCTTGATATCATTTTAATTTAACTAAGAAATAAGATCTAGTTAAATATGTTATCTTTTAAAATTAATATATTAATATTAAAACATATGTTTTATATTTAAGTGTGTAATATTAATTATATTTAATATTATAAGTTCAAAACCCAAGTGTTGTAGGTGATTTGGAGAGGATATGGCAATACTCCAAGGGAGGTCCCAGGTTCAAATCTCCATCCTATCAAAAATTTGAATTGGGTACCCAAAATACAATTGATAATTATGGTGCAGGTAGGGTCGGGTGCGACTCTCGGGTGACTTTGATTGTGTAGAACCCCATGGTCATGGTCTCTCAAACCAAGGTGGCCCTACAAGGGGATTTTTGCTTTTAATATATATATATATATATATATATATATATATATATATATATATATATTATAAGTTCACTTTGGCCATTTTAGAACCTATAACATCTTAGAACATTGGCATTTGGTTTACATTGTTGAAGAGGAGGAAGGGAAAAAATGGAGATACTCCATCTAAATGGATTGGATTCCATAAGAGAATAAGCACTGAGGGAGCTAAATAATATGCTGAGATCCCAAGTCATTAACCCTAATAGGGTGGATGATTCAATTATTTGGAAGGTGCATAAAGGTAGGATTAAATCAACCTACTATCTTCATGAAGAAGATGGCTAGGGGTGGTTGTCTATCTTCAAATTATGGCTCAAGAATATAACTCACAAAATAAATTACTAAACAAGGTCCTCACCATAGATAATCTTCTCAAAAGAGGAATGATGATTCCAAATAGATGCTACTTATGTGAAGAGAATTGGGAGAATGTCCACCACCTATTTATTGAATATCCTTTTTATCAATAGGTCTTCAATATGATCCTAAGCAAATTTGGTGTTTCATGGGTTCCCCTGAATAGTCTCATTGACTTATGCATCCAATGGGAACCACCCTTTCAAAGTAAAAGGCTCAAAACACTATGGAATTTCAGCCTCCCCCATTTCCTTTAGGGGATATGGAAGGAAAGAAATAATCAGACCTTCAAAGATCATAAAAGATATCCTAAATTGGTTGAGGTTAGATTTAGTAATGCAATGTTATAAAATGTACAAATGATAAATATTAGAATCATGGGAAAATGATAGTGAAAGAATGGTTGCTTCCCAATGGAAATTAGCAAGAGTGACAAACTCCTCTAGACCTTCCATACAACTCATTTTATCTCAAACTAAATGAAAGGATTTTCCATTGGGTTATATAAAATTGAATTTTTATGGGGTTGCAAAAGACAACCTAGGGAATACTGGAGCCAAGGGGGTGATCAAGGATGATAAAGGTGACATCTTACTTGCTTATGCTAAAAATTTGGGAGTTCAAACCAACCACTTTGTGGAGGCAAAGGCCCTATATCAAGGTGCCCTTCTTCTTGATAGGTTGAACATAAAAAATGTAATCATAGAAGGGGACTCGCTAAATATCATCAATTGCACTAAAGGTATCCTTGAGGCGACTGGAACATTAATGACTTGATTAGAGTGGCGAATAAAAAAAATTAGCTCTTATATAATTCATAAGTGAATCACATCTATAGGGAGGGAAACTAGATGATGGACTTGATGACTAATATGAGTGTCAACCAGGAAGAATTAAGAATATGGAATAGGGATTTTCCCCCTGAGTTGTTGAGCATTACAAATGAGGAGAAACAAGATGCAACTAGGATGGATACCAATACATAAGACTATGGTTGAAAGAGATCAAATTTTTTGGGGCCCATGTTTGAAGCATCATCATCAATAGAAATTTGGTCCAATCATGCATTCGTTATTCTATTCAAATATGCCTAAAGGGGTAGTCAAAAACTTTCTTTCTTAGAAAAGTATTTCTATTTTAAGTTTTTAATATGAAATATTTTTTTGTATGTTTGAAGCATCTCCATTAATGGCAATTTGGGCCAATCATGCATCATTTCATTCTATTTGAATATGCCTTAAGGAGTAGTCAAAAACTTCATTTCTTTGAACAATATTTTCCTTTTAAGTTTTTTAATACTAACTCTCTTTTTGTTATATTTTAATATTGTCATCCAATGGATTTCAAGGAGTATTTTGATTGATTGTATGCCTACTAGTTTCAAGGAGATTTGGTTCATATACCTACCATATCATCGATCCTATGCATAGATAAACAACTCTCAATGAGGAACAATAAGTAGATCCCATACTGGTTAATATTTCTCAATCTTGGTGGTAAATGATGGGGTGAACCTTCTAGAATTATATTTTTGGTCTTTCAAAGGTTACCATTCAATGTGTTTACTAAGTAATGGTGTCTTTGTAAGGTTGCATGTTTTGAAAGGAGAGCTTTCAAAGATGTGGTTGTGGAGGTTTTTTGGAGCTAGGGTTTTTAGAGCTACGACTGTGGAGAGATTTCAAAGCTGGGACTATGGAGAGCTACAATGGAGGTTTTTTAAGAGCTAATATTTTTAGAGCTAGGGTTTTCAGAGCTACTACTATGGAGTTTTTCAAAGATAAGACTATGGAGAGTTTTTTGGAGATAGGGTTTTTGAAGCCGTGACTATGGAAAGTTAGGGTTTTCAAAGCTACAATTATGGATGGTATTGATAGAGGTGCATAGAGTGGAGGTTTCATGGAAGGAGCAGGATCTGAGTAGCAACATCAAGAAATTTAGCCCTAGTAGCTATAGAGGAAATGACATCAATTTTGAATGAAATTTATGCAAACCAAGGGGGTGCAAAGGCCTATGAGACAAGGGTAGCTTGGAATATGTGCAAAGTGAGGCAAATACTGATGGCAAGAGGAACATGGTATGTGGGATCTTGGGACTCTGTTTAGGTTTTGATATGTTTTACCCAGGCATTGGGGGGTTCAAAAGCTTCGATGTCGTTTGTTCCCTCTATGGATAATTCAAACAATTCTTGGTCTCGAGTGTTATTAGGAGAAGACCCTATTGTTAAGACTCACTTTGATTTAGTTCTAGAGATAAAGGATGATATTACTTATTTGCATATTCCTCAACCTATTTTTCATTGAACGATAGTGGAATGAGCAAACTCCTTGGTTGGGAAGTTTATTGGGGTTAAACATAATTTAGACTTGATAAAAAAATGGACTACTAAAAAATGAAGGCCAAAGAGGGATTTGGAAGTGATGGCATTTCCAAAAGGCTTTATGCTATTTAATTTTAATATCTTAGAAGACATGTAGGCTATGGGTATGAAGGTAGCATTGTTCTTTGGTTGAAAAGGCCTCTTTTTAAGGAAATGGTCCTCAAATTTCAATCCATCCACTAATAATGTCAATAGAGCACCCCTTTGGATGCATCTTTCTGGGTTACTAGTGGTATTCTAAGATGATGATATCCTCAAGGGAATTGCTAAATTAATGGACAACTTGATTGCGGTGGATCCAACCACTCATGCAAAAAAAAGGATGGTTTTAGCCAAGTTTTGTGTTAACATTGATCTCTCTAAACCTCTTCCTTATTATATTAAGTTGGTTTCAAATTCTATACTTTGGATCCAAGATATAGAATATGAAATATATATGCCCATTTGCATTGACTATAAAAGGGTTGGTCATTTATAGACTAAGTTTCTTGAGAAGAAACCTCCTTAGAAGTAGGAGGTCCAGATCAAGAGAAAGAAAAAAAAAGACTACCCTAAAGTTACTAGGGTTTTTCTAGAAGTTGATTGGCATTCCAAGGGTGCAAAGGTGAATCCAAATAATTTTTTTGTAATAGGAGAGTTTTTAACTTCTAGTCTTGAGGTTGCGTTGGATGACATTATGGATAATGGAGTTGAGATCCTAGATCGTCAAGGGGATTAATTACCTTCTACTCATGTTCCTTTGTCTCTCCTTCAGGAGGCTCATGTTGAGGTGTTTATGGGAGCAAAAACCCCTAATTTGTATAATAAGAGGGTTGTTTCCTCTTTTTATAAGGAAAAATATGAAGCTATCATGGATTATATTTGGGATGTAGCAGGAGAGATTCTACAAATGCATTGGATAAGGAATCAAAGGAGGTTTGACATTCCTCGAAGGAAGGTGGATTTCAAGAATTTTTAAACAAGTGAAAGATGAAACTAAATAAGATAGCTCAATAGTAGCAACTCCTTCCTCAATCAGTAGAATCAAGAAACAAGGGAATTATTAGCTTTATATGGCCCATCAAAAACACTTGAAAAGTAATGAATCTAAGTAGTGGGAAGGGGCCAGGAAGACCAAAACAATTTTAGGTGCTCTTAAAAAAACAACTCAAGATATGGCTAATGGTGCCCAAACTACATTACCTTTGAGTGGAGGGAAGGATCCATAACACTTGAAGTAATGAATATTGTATCATGGAATATTTGAGCTTTCTATACCCCGACTAAACAAAGAGTGCTAAAATATTTTAGAAAAAGTTTCAATATTGATATTCTTTTCTTACAAGAAACTAAGATGGGCAATGAGGATTTTGATAGATTATGAAGGTTTTTTTGGAAGGGGTGTGAAGGTGTGAGTAGGGTTGCGGATGCTTTGGAATATTGATTTTATGGAGGGCAAGATCATTCATCAGGTTGATAGATTCTCCTATTTTTTATTCTGCTGTAAAAAAATAAATTTTCTTTGGTTTCTCCCTGTGTATGCTCCCAATGTTGTTGTGGATAGAAGAAAACTTTGGCTTAACTTAAAATCCATTGGTTATTTGTTTGAACTTCCATGGCTACTTGTTGGTGATTTTAATACCATTATGCTTCCTTGTGAGAAACTTGGAGGCTCAACTATTTTTTGTATAATATGGAGGAGTTTGGTGAGTTCTTGACCTCCATGGGACTAGTAGATATCGATTTGCATGGTTATAAATTTACTTGGTTCAATAGAAGAAGGGGAGGGAGTTTGATTCAATATAGGATTGATATGCCCTTGCTTCAGTGAGTTGGCTTTCCATGGTTCAGGATTGCTCTTTGAGGACTTTATTGAGAATTACTTCTGACCACAACCCATTACTATTAGAATTCATGGAGGAGATATATTTGAAAGGTTATCATTTCAAGTTTGATACAATGGGGATTTCTCATATGGATCTTGATGGCTTGATTAGGGCTTGGTGGAATACAAATGTCTATGACACTAAGATGTTTCAAGTGGCCAGAAGATTAAAATCATCAAAGCTAACATGAAGAGGTGGAATCAAGAGGTTTTTGGGAACCTCTTCCATAGGAATCAACAAATATTTCAAGAATTGTAGAAAATTGATGAAAAAGGACAAAATGAAGGTTGATCAGAGGATCTATCCAAAAAAGAGTAAATTAATCTTGTAAAAATTCATAATATTATTTCCAATGAGGAGTCTTTTTGGAGGCAAATATCTTGAGCTATGTGGCTTAAGGAGGGGG
This sequence comes from Wollemia nobilis, assembly GCA_028583015.1. NCBI lineage: Eukaryota > Viridiplantae > Streptophyta > Pinopsida > Araucariales > Araucariaceae > Wollemia > Wollemia nobilis. The sequence goes on from JAQPPZ010016890.1 coordinate 12,653,582, forward strand.
GGTAGGAATACCAAATTTTTCCACCTTTCAACCTTGAAACATAGGAGTGTTAATAAAATAAGAGAAATTACATTGAACTCTGGTGAATTCCTTAAAGATAAGGAAGAAATTGTTATTACCACAATATCCTTCTTTCAGGATTTGTTTTATAGAGGCAGGAAGGAATATGAAGATGCTTCGAAGGAACTTCTCAAGAACATTCTCCAGATGGTGATGATTGATATGAATAATGCTTTGAATGCCCAATTTTCTAATTATGAGATCAGAATCAACCTATTTAGTATGAATAAGGCACCTAGTTTGTATGGGTTCCCTATTAGTTTTTTTAGAGGTTTTGGCACCTTCTTAGTTTGGATATTTCAAAAGCCTTAAGAGAATTCTAATCTTCTCCCGTTTGTTGCAGGCATGGAATACTACATTTATTATTCTAGTTCTAAATAAAAATGGTGTCTCTTCTCTAAGGGATTTCAGACCTATTAACTTATGCAATACCCTATATAAGTTTTTTACTAGGACACTTGCTAATAGATTGAAAAGGTTGCTCCCCATCTTGATTTATCCTCTTTAAGGTTATTTTTTTCATTGTAGGCAAATTGTGGATGGGATCATTATGATTAATGAGGCTTTATACTTTATGTAAAAATGCAGGTTAGCTAGAATGCTTCTTAAAATTGATATGCATAAGGCTTATGACAGGGTCTCCTAGGAGTTGCTTGACAAGGTGTTGTAAAAATTTAATTGGAGATCTATGGACGAAGTGGATTAGAGTTTGTATTTCCTCTGCAAAATTTTCTATCATCATCAATGGGATTCCAAGTGGTTTTTTGGGGGGTCAAAGAGGTCTTAGTCAAGGTGATACCTTGTGTCCATATATTTTTATTTTGATGATTGAATCATTAGGAAGATCGATTATTGCTGCTACCTTGGCCTCTAAGATTAAGGGTATTAGACCTGCTAGTATTGCAGAGGTAGTTTCTTGTCAAAAGTTTGTAGATGACATTGTACTTATTGGTGAGGCTACTATGAGAGAGGCTAAGGAATTCATGAATATTTTACAGTTGTATGAGAAAGCTTCTAGCCAAAAAATTAACCTCCATAATATTCAAATATATTTTGTGAATATTGGGGGGTAGCTTCAACATATAATTATAAGGATTTTGGTTGTGGCATTGCTAACCTTCCTTCTTTATATCTAGGTATACCATTGTTTACTGGTAGGTTGAAGGAGGAGTTGTGGTCTCCTGTGTTAGATATGATTCAACGTAAGCTAGATAGGTGGAAAGGTAATATCCTGATCCAAGAAGGTAAGTTGCAATTGCTTCAACCTACCCTCCAAATAATTCCTGTCTATTATATCTCCTTTTAGAATTCCCTTCAAATTTAGGAGGATCAATCAAAGATTTAGAAGATTTATGTAGGCTGGGATGGAGGATAAACAAAGGGTGTCCCTTGTGTCTTAGGATAGGGTCCGCTCTTCTAAGAAATAATGTGGTCTTGGGATTAGAAATTTTTTGTTGTTAAATAAGGCATTAATTACAAAAATATCTTAGAGATTATGTGCTGAGGAGGATCTACTATGAAAAGATATTATGAGAGGTAAGTATCTGGAAAAACATATTTATTTTTAAAAAGTGATGCTCCTCCTAGGGGCTCTATGATTTAGAATGATTTTTTGGGGGTAAAAATTTTGGTTATGGAGGGGATACGATGGTAGTTAGGAATAAAAAGGATGTGTTCTTCTAGGAGGATACTTGGATTATTCTTGAACCCCTCTTTATTAGTCATAAATATTATGAGTTGAAGGTTCCTTTGTCACTAAAATATGGAGAAATAGTAATTTATTATATAATCATCACTAATGGTAAGAGGATCTGGAAGCATCGAACTTTACATAAAACTAATCTTCATATCCTTTAGAGTTTGGCAAATTTGAACATGTTGCTAAAAAAATACTTTCTTCCTAGGTAGAGTGATAGGGACTTCTTTCTATGGGTTCATTCTCCTAAAGGATTTTTTTCTATTAATACTGCATATGAGGCCCAAACATTGTCCAATGGGGATCATTTTTTGTGGAAAGGGTTTGGTATCCTCATTTGATCTCCAAGATTGCATTTTTTTGTGGTTATGTTTGAAAAATAAAATTTGACTATTGATAATTTATGTAAGAAAGGCTTCCATATTATCAATATTTGTCTCTTGTGTTCTAAAAATGCTGAATTTGTGGATCATATTTTCATCCATTGTGATTTCTCAAATAAGGTGCTCAATGCTTTATTGGATTTTTTTGTCAAGTGGATGTTACCTTGAACTTTAAAGAAACTTTTCACTCAATGGAAATCCCCCTTCTTCACTCATAGCCTCACTATGGTGTGGGATTTGGTTCTTCCTCATTTTTTATGGGGTATTTGGTGGGAGATAAACAAAATAACTTTAAAGGATAATGCTAGGGATGAATCCTTTATCTTTAGAAGGATTAAAGTTACTATTGAGAATAACCTAATTGTCTTTGCTACTAGAAATGGTAGGGAGAAAACAATGGAGAAAGGGGCTCCTATTAGTTGAAAACTGAATCTAGGGTCTTATGCTTCTATATCCACCATTAAAGAAATATTGGCTACTATATGGCATAGACTAGCTAAGGAGTGGGTCATTCTAAAATTTTATGGGGCTATCAAAGGTAACCTCAAGAGGGCTGGTGGAGGGGTTGTTGTTAGAAATGATAATGGTGAGGTCATTTGGACTTAAACCAAATATTATGATATTCTAACCAACCACCTAGTTGAATTTAAGGTACTTTTTTTGGGTGTTCATAAGGTTTTGGAGAGGGGCTTTAGAAGACTTGCCGTATAAGGGGGATCCTTAAATATCATTAAGGATTTGTAGGCTAGAAATACTAACAATCGTTTATTAAAGACACCTCAAAGATTTTACAAGGTATGTTAGAAGTTAAAATTGAGCATATTTATAAGGAAGGTAACCAGAATACTAATGTTATGGTGAATATGGGAGTGGATAGTGGCCAATTCAAAATTTGGGAAGACAATTTCCCTCCATGGTTAATGACAATTTTTGCTTTGGAAGGATTGGGCTTACCTATCTAGTAGGTATTTTTATTGTCTTTCTGATTGGATGAGGTCTCTTTTGTGTTTTAGTGATCCTCTCTCTAGGGGGTATTTTTTGGGGGGCTGGTCCTCTTGCTCCCTAATGGTTTCCATTCTCAAGGAATATGCTTGGTGTATTATCGTCACCCTCGCTATCTAGGATTAGGATTTTATAATTTGCATCTTGATGTATTTTTTGCCCTTCCAATCTTATGCAAAAATAGGGGGGGATCATTGGTGTCTCTAAAATAAAGTTGAATAAAAAATTCTCCTTTATGCCTTGATGGGTGGTGGGCTGGTTTATGCTCTTGGGTGGATGTTGGGTTTTATTTTTGTTCTTTTGGCCTTGAAGGTTGGCTTGTGCTTAATTGGGCTTCTCTTTCTCTACCTACTCTAATGTAAAAGGTTTTGGGACCTTTCAAAACCCTATTTTTTCACCGTTAATAAAAAATAAATATTTTTTACGAATTACACTATATATAATTTGTGAAGGTTTTAGATATATTATTTTTTTGTTGTATATATATATATTTTTATAAAGGCCTTGGTCCATTTTGGGACAATGCATTGGTAAAGACTTTAGGCTCACATTGCGGAGACCTAAGTTCAACTCACATAGAGGGTGACCCTTGTTGTGTCCCAACTGTATGCCTTGACTATTAAAATAGCTCAAAAAAATAAAGACCTTTTTAAAATAATTTATTTTGAAAACATCTCTAATTTTTTTAATAAGCTAAAAGCATATTTAGGCCTACATATGTGAGTTTTGTAGCTTGTAAATTATATTTATATATTACATATGAAAAATTATTTTGTAAAGTTATATAATTAACCAGAATTTTCATCAAACTACGAAATTCTAGATTTTAAAATATATATATATATATATATATATATATATATATATATATATATATATATATATATATATATATATATATATATATATATATATATATATATATATATATATAGCTTGTATATTATCTATATTTATTTATAAAAAATTAAAATTATCCATAGGAATGTATTAATGTTATAATGTTAAGTGAGTACAGGTTTATTATAAGTTTTATTTTATTTTATTTTTGAAATCATAAAATTCTTATTTGTTTTTTTCTTGATAGGAGAGTTGGTTACAACCACATTATTTTTAGTAGTTGGCAAGCGCAGGGTTCAAACCATATGGTTGCATCCACCAAACCTATTTTACCTCATTTTTTTATAACCCGACATGAAATAGACCATTAGGTGCTTGAGATTTTTACCATCGTCATTAGTCTAGTGCACACTTAGAGGTTTCAGATCAGACTACTACCTTTGCAACAAGCTTCCCCAAGGTTTGAACCTAGGTCTATTTTTTGTAAGTACCCATCTAGACTAGCAATCATAAAATTATTATTACTATCATAAAAAATTATCATTTGCCTGATGAGTAGGAGGCCATATTTCCCTTCTAAAGTCTCCTACTCTAAGCAATTTTTTCTAGGCCTTCTCTCTTCCTTTTCTAGGTTTCTATAATTTAGATCTATTTTTCTCTTTGGTGTTGGTTGTGCATGTGGTGGTGTTCTTATCTTACTTCGAACATGGTTCTATGACACCTCTATGAGGGGTTGTGTGGTCCTTTTCTCGTCTATTGTAGGAGGTGTTCCAATGGGCCCCTTATTTGTAGTTTTTGTGGCCTTGAAGGAAGACCATGTGCTTCCACGGTAGCCATAGAGGAGGGGTTTTGGTTGTAGCCTCTTGGCTAGGTAACTTTGGTCCTTTGATTTTTTGTTATAAGAGATGTTCTAGTGGACCCTTTTTTTGTGTGGTTTTGAGGGGAGACCATGTGATTTCTCGATGGCCATAGAGGAGGATTTCTGGTAGCAACCTCTTGGTCAGGAAACTTGGTAGTGGGGGTGCCCTTTGCTCATATGATGTGGGATTTGTTTTGGTGGATATTTTTTTGTGGTTTTTTGTGTGGTCTTGAGGGTAGACTATGTGCTTCCATGATGGCCATAGAGGAGGAGTCTATTGGTAGCTTCTCGATTAGGCTATTTGGATTGGGTGTTGATAATATCATAAAGAAGGTGTATTGATGTACCATTTCTTTGCAATTTTGTTTGGGCTTGGGGGAAGACCATGTGCTTCCATGATTGTCACAAAGGAAGGTTTCTTGGGATGGCTTCTTGATCAGGTAGGCTTTGGTATATTTTCCATCTGGTTTTTTGGAAGGGGTTTCATTAGGGTTTTTCTCTGCATTTTTGTGTGGTCTTAAGGAGAGACCATGTGTTTTGATGGCCGTAGAGGAGAGGTTCTAGTTTCAGCTTCATGTTCTGGTGATTGGAGGGGCTATAGTGGGTAGTAGAGATATCATGGTGGTTTGCGTCTATTTTGGACATCTTTAGAGTCAACCCTTTTTTTTTTTCCAAAATTCTTCCTCTTATGGGGGATTTTTTTATTTTGGTTTTATATCGGTCTAAGTAGTCAAAATCTAGTATGAACCCTTGCTTGTTCTATTTTGGGAGGGCATTCTCCAATATTCTTGGCATTCTCTATTGGTATGTGGAACCCTCCTTTTTTGGGAGCTTTCTAGTGAATATTTCCTTGAGTAGGAAACCTTATTTTTAATTTTTATTAGAAGCTTGAAAATGTAGTTTAATTGCTGGTCCTTGAGACCCTCCTTTCTTGGGAGGTTGCTGGTGAAGGTTTCCTTGAGCAAAAAAAAATATTTTAAAGTTTTTATTGTAAGTTTGACAGTGCAGTTTATCTGCTGGTTCGTGGGACCCTCCTTTCCTGGGAGCTTACTGGTAAAGGTTTCCTTGAGTGAAAAACTTTGCTTTAAAATTTTTATTGGAAACTTGACAGTACAGTTTATCTGCTAGTCCATGGAACCCTCCTTTCCTAGGATGTTTCTGGTGAAGGTTTCCTTGAGAGAAAAAAACTTTGTTTTAAATTTTTATTGGAAGTTTGAGAGTGTAGTTTATCTACTGGTCCATGGGACCCTCCTGGGAGCTTGTTGGTGAAGGTTTCCTTGAGCGAAAAAAACTTTATTTTTAAATTTTTATTGGAAGTTTGATAGTGTAGGTTGTCTGTTGGTCTATGGGACCCTTCCTTGTGGGACTCTCCTTTCCTAGGAGCTTGTTGGTTAAGGTTTCCTTGAGTAAGAAACTTTGTTTTAAATTTTTATTGGAAGTTTGATGGTGGAGTTTATCTCCTCTTTTCTTGGGAGCTTACTGGTGAAGGTTTCCTTGAATAGGAAACTTTGTTTTAAAATTTTTATTGGAAGCTTGACAGTGCAGTTTATCTGTTGGTCCATGAGACCCTCATTTTATGGGAGTTTGTTGGTGAAGGTTTCCTTGAGCATAATTTTTTTTTTTAAATTTTTATTGGAAGCTTGACGGTGCAATTTATTTATTGGTTTGTGGGACCCTCCTTTCCTCATAGCTTTCTGGTGAAGGTTTCCTTGAGCGGGAAATTTTGTTTTAAATTTCTATTGGAAGCTGGACAGTGTAGTTTCTCCTGGCGAAAAACTTTTTAATTCAGTTTTGAGTGGGAGATTGTCTCTCCTTTATGTCTACTCTTTGCTTATCTCTAGGATAGATTATTTTATTGTGTATTTATTATAAAATATTTGGGGTTCCTTTCAAAACCCCTTCCACAAACCAATCAAAAAATAAAAATCTTATTTTCTACGTTTTTTAATAAGTTATGTGTGACTTTTATTGCAAGCTACATTATTAAAATAACAAAATATTACATTGTTCTCATTATATTGCTATAATTTTAATTAACCCATATTCAAATTGTCCTTTTACTAAAGATATATTTCATTTATCTTTCTATCTCTTCCTCAAACTATTATGTTTTCCTAATCAACTCCTTGATATCAAAATCTATATTTTCTTTTGATTGCCTATATCAATATACATTGTTTTTAGTAACTATTAAGTGCAAGGTTCAAACCATAGGGGTTGCCCCCAACCTATACAACCTCGTTATTCTATATCTCGATGTGAAGAGGACCATTGGTCACTCGAGATTTGTACCGTCATCATTGGTCTGACGTGCTCTCAGAGGATTCAAATCAGACTACTACCTTTTTAAATAGGCATGCCCTCAAGGTTTGAACTTAGGTCTCTTCTAGGTAAGCACTTGGCCAAAGAGACAACCAATCCACCTAGCCCTTGGGGACACTTGCCTATATCAATATCACTTTAGTTTTGTTTTTCTCTTTGTTTTTTCTTCTTTGGTCTTCCTCTATTTATTTTTTTCATTTTCACCAACACTTTCATCTTCATCATTCTTTTCAAGTTTTTCACACCACTTGCAGGGAGACATATCATGTATATGGTTGTCTTGTTTCAAAGGATTCAAAGTGCAAGAGACAACTTTAAAAACTCTTTTTTATTTATATTGTCTTAAAAACCTTAAAGTGCAAAGACACTCCTCCACAGCAATTATTTTTTTGCTTCCCTAAGAACCCTAAATTACTATGGATTTCTTTCATCCTTATTTCCTTATTATGTTACTCCTAAAACCCTAAAGTGCAAGGGATAACCTCTACACTACTTTCATATGTATTGGGATGAGAGAATTTCATACTATGGTGAATATGAAGAAAATTTACTTGGAATAAAGACCTCTTCTATGGTCTTTAATTTAAAAATTTCCTCCACATCTTCCTTTTCCCTTTTATTTCCTTCTTAAATTTGAACTTATTTGAACTTATGCATTGCACTTTCTCATCTAGTGTATCCTTCTCTTTATTCTAATGGCTGACTTAAGTGAACTATGGTGGCCCTTTCCATATGATGTAAATAGAATTTTTGCTTCTTCATTTGGAGTGGAATATCCTTGTTTCATATTTTTATAATAAGTTATATGTGGCTTCTATTGGGGGCCACTCTCAATCCTTGCTACATCTTGAAGTTTATCTCATAACCGTTTCTTCATAATTTTTTACTTTGCAATCAATATTTTAAAAGTTTTTTTTAACATAGTAGACTCTGTAGCCACCATGATGATCTAGGGCATGTTGTCAGCCTTTTATGGCTACCATGGTATTCTAATTTATCCACCCAGAAAGGTGGCTACCATGGAATTTTACATTATCCACCTAGAAAGGTGCCACATAGTATTGCTGAAAGCACCAAGAAAGGTACAAGCATTTAATCTAGCAAGGTCCAAGATTTGAACACTATACTTTTGTCCCCTTAAAATGTTTTCCCACACCAATTGATCTATAGGACCTAAAAGTTGCAACCTTATCCGCTCATGTAGAGGAGTTGGAGAGCAAGTGGGTAGTTAAAACTCTCCAGTTATTGAGAGGCCCAGGTTCAAATCTCTCCCCTCATATGTTGCGGATATGTTGTATATAAAAGGTTCCTCATCAAAAAAAAAAGTTGCAACCTTAGAATACAATGTTTTCATAGTCCACTTGTTGCTTACATTTTCTTAATTTAAATTTAATTTTAATGCATTGTGGCAAATGATTTTAAATATTGATAGACATAGGTATATACAACATGCTTCGAAACCTTATCTTCAACAACGACCCCTCTTTGATAAATTTCCCTAAGATATTTCCAATATTCTTCACAACCATCCTTTATTTATAAACTGATATAAAAAGGCTAACTCACATTAAAAACTATTAATAATTTTCATCCAAATAAAAAAATCTCACTAGATAAAGAACCCCTCTCTCCTAAACCATGGCCCATCCCCGAAAAAAAAGATGATTAGAAAAAATCTTTATGAATAGAAGTCATAAAGTAAATAAAATTTACTTTAAGAAGCGGAAGGTCAAAGAACGCCTTGCCCACTGCTTGTACCCGAGAAATGAAGAGTCGGAGATTCTCTGATTAACGATCTGGCTCTCTCCTTGAGATGATCGATGCTCAAACCTTGTAAGTCAAGGACAGGACGGGAAGCTCCAGCGGTCTAATAATCGTGTGAATGTGAGTGTCGGACCTTCACTAGGTCTACATCCAAAGATGATAGGTTTTCTGATTTTTTTTTTAATATATATATATATAGACTAGAATCAATAATGTGCCTCTTAATATACATATAGAGACTGAATCAATAATTTTGTGTGATCGTTTTCATTTTGCAGATTCGACCCGGTCTTTTTTATCTTCAACAAGAAATATAGCTAAGTTAAAGTGATTAAAATCTTTTCTACAGCAAAAATACCAGAAAGAAGAAAATTCATATTGGAAATAACAGTTCGTGGAAAGAAAAACGTGACACTGAATAGGTGAGAAATCAAGAAGATTAATTACTTTTACAGTTTTCGTCCATTGATATCAAGAAGATGAAGAATCGTTCATAATACTTACACCTGTTATCTTGATTTAAAAAAAAAAAAAAAAAAATTTAAAGTTTGGCAACCACTTTAGCGTCGTTGCATGTGGCGTGTAGGTCTTCATTTTCAATATTTTCATTCGCTCTAATTTAATATGTTGTACTAGGTTGATTTGAAATCTTCTTTTATTTGTTTTCGTTCAACCTTTGTTGCTATCAAATTAGTAGTTAAATGAATAAGCAATTATATATTGGATTATCGTTTTTCAGTTCAGCCCCTAGTTAACTTTATTTAAATTCTATTAGGAATGTATGGAGTACTGTTTTACTTATATGCTATTGTTTGCAGATTGAGTAAAATCCAGAAAAGGTGGAAGATTTGAGGTAAAAGCTTGAAATAAAAGCAATGGAAATGCCTCAGATTGAGTATCAAGCTCACGATGATGCTTGGTATGAAGTTTCCCTCGAAATGGAGGGAAATAAGCTGAAAGTGCGATATGAAAACTTACCCGAAGAAAAAGAAGAAATGATCTCTGAGAATCAGCTTCAACCATCCAAATTTAGATTGTATTCTCAACAGCTTCAAGATTCTGAATGTTACATAGTCAAAGAAGGAACAGATATCTGTGCTTGCATTAGCACCGATGGCGAGGACCTGAAGTTTTTCGATGCCACAGTCACAGAGGTCTCTATCTTTTTCACTTTTTGCTATTACTTTTATTTTATTAAAACTTTATATTTTATTAAAACTTTTTCATGGGTAGAAAATTGATTATATAAAATTGAAACTCTTTATTATAAGTATTGCATTTTTATTACATAATTTTATTGTAATGATATATATATATATATATATATATATATATATATATATATTTGAACAGGATTTTTAATAGTGGGATTTTAATAGTGAGATTATAATAGTTTAGAATAAGATTTCAACTTAGGTTTATGAGAATGGAAGAATTTAACCATTTTGAAATTATGTCATTTGATTTTGATTTTAATTGTTTTTGTTAGTTGATTAGATATTTGATAAAGTATTACATCGTCACCATATAGTGGTATTACAACAAGGCTTCCTTAAATGTTGAGGAATCTAGTCATAGAGCTAATGCCATTTGATTAAATATTTACTTTTATTTGATAACATTGATAATAATATAACCTCAATTTCTAACAAGTTGAGAGTGATATTATAACAACTTAGGGTAAGATTTCAACTTGGGTTTTCTTTGTGAAAGTAGAAGAATTTAATTATTCTGAGTTCGTGTCATTTGATTTTTAACCATTTTTTTTTTGTTATTGATAACAACTTGACCTCAACCTCTAAGTAGTTTATTGAGAGAATTGTCTTGCCTTCCCTTATATGAATTGATAAGGTATGGCTTGCCTTTATGGTAAATTAAGGTTGTTCTTTAATAAAATTTACTTTTTTTTTTTTGGTAAATATGGGTTGAGTAGCAAAATCTCATAAATATGGCTTACATTGTTATTTTTTTAAAGTTATGTATTTTCTCCTCATAGATATGGGTTGAGTAACTAAATATTATAAGCATAAAGTGCACCACACCACATGTTACCTAATAAGTGAAATGAGATAAAATTGAAAACCTCAATTTGCTTTATTTCATGACTAACATCCTTATATGACCAAGCACCTAATACAAAGAAAAAGGCTTTGGATGCTCTCCAATATTCAACCCAAGCAAATGTACTAAATTAAAAAATATATATTATCAATAGGATTAATGAAGACATTAATATTTTGCTTTCTAACATGCATACTAGGATTCTCTTACAATTTTTATTCTATAAGGCTTCCTAGATTGCTTTCTCCTTCTCACAAACGTGCCTATAACTATAATAGTTGTTGCATTGATATCTAATTTTTAAATGATATTGCACTCATAATTACAGCTTTCTAGGTCTCAACCTTTTTTTCTTCCATTGGTGAAGATGCAACTTCTAGCATTTTGCATTTACATTAGTGTTCCCATACCTATCAAAGGGTGAACAATGGTCATTGGATTATTTGTATTGAGAAGTGATAGTGGAGTTTTTCATTCCCTTATTTTTGTCCACCTTCCTAGAATCCCCAAATATTTTTATTTGTTAGTTGCATCCACATAAGAGAGTTTGTTGCAATTTTTTTCTATAATTTGTTTATGTTCTTGTATCATTAATGTTTTACAATTTGAAAAGCATAACAACCTTCATATTTTTTAATTGATTATATGAGATTGAAATGAGCCCCACCTATAGTAGACTGTGAACATAGTAGTATTACAATAACTTGGTAATTATGCATGTAAATAAGTTTATCCAGATGATCTCATGCCATTGATATTATTTCATTTTATTAGGGTGAAAAGAAGGGATTTTTGAAAGGGCTCCAACCATTTTTTGTGATGCCACTCCTCTACATTAAATAAAACAATGAAGAACTAGTGAAGTAGAGGAGTAGAACAAGATAAGAAATCACATAAATACCTTAAAGGAAAAAAAAATTTAAAAGCTTCACTTGTTATGACTACAAGAGGTGAATAAAGTTTGCAGCCACTGATTAATAATTTATGTATATCATAAGCTTGCAACTCCCTCCTAACTATACTTCTCAACTCATTAGGAAAATCATCCCTCTATAGAATTGGTTCAATATTGTCTACACCTTTGTTGCTTAACCCATTTGCCACTTGGTTGTCCTCTCAATAGATATGCACTATATTAACCTCATCGAAGGTTGTAATGATCGTACGCTCAACAAGAATCCTATCATAGAATAATAACCCTACCATAGAACAATATACCACTATCACACCACTCAACAAGAACCCTACCATAGAACATAAATCCTATCATAAAACAATATCTTGCCATTGAGATTGTAGTTGTTGCATTGCTCAATAGGAACCCTACCACAAAATAGTAATCCTACCACATAATAGGAATCCTACCACATAATAGTATCCTACAAAATATTTCATGGACCATGCTAACACCACATCCTATTGCAACTATCATTGAGATTGTAGTTATGACACTGCTTAATAGGAACCTACCATAGAACAATATCCCGCTATTACACCGCTTAATAGGAACCAAGAAATAACTTTCTATGATTACAAGAGGTGAATAAAGCTTACAACCACTGATTAATAATTTAACCATAATTCTATCCATCATAAGCTTACAATTCCATCTCCTCCTCAACTCACTAGGAAAATCATCCCTCCACATAATTGGTTCAGGACTATCTACCCCTTTATAGGTCAACCAATCCATCACTTGGTTGACCTCTTGATAGATATGCACTATATTAACTTCCTCCAAGGCTGCAATGACCTCTATTGCATATGATATAATGTTTGATATGTTACAACTTGCTTCATTTTTACCCCTTAAGATATTTAATATTTAAAGAGTCACCTTCAATAATGACCCTCTTTATATTTATCTGCTTCATTAAGTTCATGCATGTGAATAGGGCCTTTATTTGTATCATATGGTTAGATTGAATTCCATAATATTTTATAAAATATGTTGTGATATTCCCACTTGGATTTATAAAAATCCCCCTCCTCCTACCCTATTGGGGTTTCCCTTAGCTATCCCATCAAATTTCACTTTAATTCAACTGAGTTGAGATGGTTCCTAGGCTGTATTCCATCTAGTCAATTTTTGGGGGTCAATATCATAATTTTGGCTTGTAGAAAAACCCCATTGTAAAGCAATTTTGGCTTTCACTACCCTTTCTCCATCATTATGATAGGTATAATAGAGAGTTTTTACTTAACTACAGCTAAAATTTTGTTGAAGTTTGAGATTTAATTCATATATATTTCCTTAAATATTTTGTTATTTATTTCTTTTCAAATACCCTCAAAAAAGTGAGGCAGGGCTAGCTTCCAAGCTTGAGATAACCTATTGGTAAAAAATGTGCACCTAACAGAAAGGATGAGATGAAAAGGTTTGCGTATCCTATGAACCTTGACCAACATTGAATGGTCGCCATGCCTGGATGAGGTTGGGCAGTCAATATTTGGAGAAGGTTGGTTCCTTTTGGAAAGTCCTAGCTAATTGCCTAAAATTGAGGAAAAAGAGGGTATAAAGAAATGAAAAAGAGGTCATAGCTAGAACTCACAAGGACAAGTATAACCACATCAAAACACATGTAAGATAATAAGATGCTACCATAGAGAACACAAGTAGATTACCTAACAAATCATCCAACCTTACTCTTGTCTACCCTTTATCACACTCTACTACAAGTGAATTCTAGAAACAACGAATGAAATACAGGAAATCCAGATAGCAGAATTATTGCATGCACATCCAATTAACTTCAGCAAAAATAAACCTACAACATTCATGCATATGCAAGAGTCATTTTGGAGACCAAATAGTAAACACTTATATTCATATAACAACATAAGTTTTACATATGAATTGTAATAGCTAAAGAGCCACCCCAAGAATGCCTTGCATTCTAGTATAAATAGATATTTTACAATAAATTCAAACTACATGCATTAATGGTACTAGGTAGGAAAATAATTTTGGTAGTTGGGTGGTCGACTGGTACACTTTTTCACATGGCAAAGGACAATCATCTAGAGGGAGTGGGTAAATCTACAAAAATATGAACCCCTAATCATTTTGACAATCCTGAGAGACTAGAAAAATTATTTAATTGTGTTTTTCTTACTGACAACTATCACATTGGGTAGCTGAGCTACTGGAGTTAATCACCTATATAACCATATCTTTTAAATCATTGATTTCATATCAATTTATAATACACACCTAGATAGTTACAATAATTAATGCTTTCCTTAAAGGCTCTTGATGCTCTCCTCTGGTAGGTGATGACTTCACCATATGATGAGGATTCAGGACCTACCCTTTACCTAGTGGCAACCCAAAGTTTAGAAGTGCCCTCTCCCTGTTGTCTTAAAAATCTACCTGTGCTAGGTTGGGCTTTTAGGATCCACCTTGCTCCATTTGATAACCCAAAGTTTTGCCCATGATCTCCAATAGGGCAAAGGTTGGGATAATTCCAAACCTACTATTAACTTGAAATTCCACCCATGCTAGGGTGGCTTTTAAGAACCCTCATACATCTTCCTGGTGCTCATTTCTCTACAAAACTATATACTTGAGCAGCTAAGACTATGTTAAGAATATTGAGAAGCAATATTCAAACCCAAGGTAAATAGATATGCAAAGCATAACAAGAGACTGGAAAAGAATCTCAAGAATTCATTGATTATTCTATGAGAGGAACCTTGCATAAATAGAAAAGGTGAACAACATGAGCCATCAGATCATAACAACTGAATATATATTAGACAATCATAACTAGGAGTTTACCAACCTCATGCAAGAGAAATTAACTCAAATAAAGATAAATACCTTGAATATCCTAGTAATAACTTAACATATATTCTAACACCCCCCTTACATGATACTAGGAGTAGTGAGAACCAACAACAAAATAAATAAATATGTGGTATATCCATAGATATGAATCCCAACAATGATGCCTGAAAAGGTATTCATGTACAATATATCCATAAGAAATTATTTTGGAGAGATGATGGAAAAACCACGTGGAAAAAACCATCTTCCAAAATATAATGAAGAATAAGAGAGTGAAATTGAAGAGGAATATGTCCTTGTCAACATCCCCTAGGAATATGTCCTTGTCAAGACTCCCTACTAACTTTCTATACATAGTAGCATCACAAAGGGGTGAAGTGCAAGAGGAATTCAAAGTAACTCCAGTCTGAAATGGCATAGGTGATGACTTGCAATCAACCATCCTAAAATTCTCATGAAGATCTAGAGTATATTTCTGCTCATATAATAAAATCTTCGAATATTTTTGAGTGATCTAAAATACAAGAAAGTAACGAGCCTATCCCAAATTGGCCATCTCAAATTTCTTAGAAAGAGAGTGCTAAACAATCTGAATGTGAGAAGTAGAGCTATCAGTTAGAATAAAATCATCAACATGGAAAACAAGGATGGTGATGTTCTCTCCATCTCACCAAATATATACTATAGTATCAGATTCACAACAAAAAAAAGTAATGAAGAGAAGGAATCTATTTTTTGTACCAAGCTTGAAGTGCTTTTTTGATACCATAGAGTGACCTCCTTAGTCTAAAAACAAGGGACTTATCCTGAACAAAACTAGTGAGTTACTCCATATATATCTCTTCCTTTAAGTCCCCATGCAAGAAGGTACTTTTGACATCCATATAAAAAATAGGCCAATATTGTGATGCAACAAGGTCAAGTATAAGCCTAACATAATCTATTTTTGCAACAGGGGTAAAGGTTTTAGTGTAATCAACACCTTCAACTTGTGAGAAACCTTTGGCCACCAAGCAGACTGTGTACTTGTCAATGGATCTATTTGCTGCATACTTGGTTCGGTAAACCCATTTACAGTGAACAAAATTTCTTTCTTTAGGAAGAGAGATGAGATCCCAAGTATTATTTTTCATCAAAGAGGAATACTCATCTGCCATTGCATCATACCACTCCTTTATGCCATGAGCTTGTGAAAAGTTTTGAGGATCACTAAAAATTGATTGACAAACAAGACCAATACTTGAGGAATAAACATTTCTAGAAAGGGGGAAGATCTTTGATGAAGGGTGTTGCTTCCTCAAATGTGGTGTGGGCCCATTTTGGCATGGTGATAGGAAAAATGGTAGGTGGGGTAGGATTTGTGCCATCTGGTGTTGTATCTTCAAAAATAGGCTCTTCATAATGATCCTAAAAAAAAGGAAGGGTCAATAGATTCATTGAGAGCAAACGAAGAAGAAGAAGAAGAAGAAGGTGGATGAGGATCATGAGGTGGAAGGCACTCATAAAACTGAACATTTTTGTGAAAAAATACTTCATGAGTAGTAGGATCAAGGAGTCTATAAGCCTTCATATCCTCACAATAGCCAACAAAGATAAGTTGCTTGCTTTTCCTTTCTAAAGTTTTTCTTTTCTTATTCAAAATGTAGGCCCAAGCATGACTTCCAAAGACTCAAAGTAACTCTTGTCTAGAATGGCATAGGTGATGGCTTGCAATCAACCATCCTAAACTGCTCAAGAAGATATATAGTATATTTTTGCTTATATAATAAAATATTTGAATCTATCTGAGTGATCTAAAATCCAAGGAAGAAATAAGCCAATCCTAAATCGTCCATCTCAAATTTCTTAGAAAGAGAGTGTTGAACAATATGAATGTGAGAAGTAGAGCTACTAGTGGGTAGCAAATCATGAAAATAGAGAACAAGAATGATGATGTTCTCTCCATCTCACCAAATATAAACTGTAGTATCAGATTCATGATGAAAAACTAGTGGATAGAAGGAATGAATCCATTTTTTTACACCAATATTGAGGTTCTTGTTTGAGACCATAGAGTGATATCCTTAGTCTACAAACAAGGAAATAATATTGGACAAAACTAGTGGACTACTCCATATATATCTTCCTTTAAGTCCCCATGCAAGAAGGCATTTTTGACATCCATCTGAAAAATAGATCAATGTTGGGATGTAGCAAGGGCAAGTACAAGACTAAAAAAATCTATTTTTGTAATAGGGGAAAATTTTTTAGTGTAATCAACACCTTCAACTTGTGAGAAACATTTGGCCACCAAGCAAGCTTTGTACTTGTCAATGGATCCATTTGCTGCATACTTGGTTTGGTAAACCCATTTACAGTGAACCAAATTTCTTTCTTTAGAAAGAGTTATGAGATCCCAAGTATTATTTTTAATTAAAGAGGAATACTCATATTTCGTTGCATCATACCACTCCTTTATACCATTATCTTGTGAAAATTTTTGAGGATCACTAGAAATTGATTGAAAAACAAGGTCAATACTTGAGGAATGAACATTTCTAGAAGGGAGATATTTGATGAAAGGTGTTGCTTCCTCAACTGTGGTGTGGACCCATTTTAGAATGGTGATAGGAACAATTGTAGGTGAGGTAGGATTTGTTGCATATGGTGTTTTATATTTAATAATAGGCTCTTCATAATGGTCCTCAAAAAAAGGAAAGGTTAATAGATTCAACAAGAGAAGAAGAAGAATAATAAGGTGGACGAGGATCAAGGTGGGAGGCACTCATTAAACTAAATTTTTTTGACTTCATGAGTAGTAGGATCAAGAAGACCATAAGCCTTCATTTTCTCACAATAGCCAACAAATATAAGTTGCTTGCTTTTCCTTTCTAAAGTTTTTATTTTCTTCTTCTAAATGTAAGCCCAAGAATAACTCCAAAAGAATTGAAAATATGATACATTAGTCTTGGAGCTAGACCAATCCTTCTTTGGAGTTAAATGCTCAAGATATTTTTAGGGTGTGATTTTGAATGTAATTTGCATAGTTAACTGCTTAAGCCCCAACAAAGATGAAAATTCCCTTGAGTGCAGCATACAATTAGCCATCTCTTTTAAAGATATGTTCTTCCTCTCAGCCACACCATTATATTATGGTGTATGTGGGACATAATTCTAAAGAATAATGCCATGAACAAAAAGGGAGTCTGAAAACTCATTACTGAAATACTCCTCCCATTGTCCGTACAAAGTTTTTTGATGCTAAATGAGGCCTGATTTTCAACCAAGGACTTAAATATTTTGAAGTGAGAGAAGACATCACTTTTGTACTTGAGAAAATATACCCAAGTACATCTTGAAAAATCATCTATGAATGTCAAGGTATATTTAGCTTCTATGAAAGAGGAATGTGGGAAGACCATCAAATCATTGTGAACTAGTTCCAAAGGTGAGGATGCTCATTGGGATTTAATTTTGGGAAAATTATCTTGGTGTTGTTTCCCAAGAGCACAACCAAGAAAAACACCATCAACACAAGATACTTTAGGTAAACCAATTACCATGTTATGATTACTGAATTCCCTCAAGTACCTATAATTGAGATGACCAAATATTTCATGCCAAAGTTTACCCTCAATATCTGCATGAGCAACAAATCATGTAGCTAAATTAGTGTCATCAAAGGCTTCAAAGTGATACAATATAGCACTATGATCAATCAATCCTTTTGCAATAAGGGAATATAGCTCCTACAAGCTCCTAATTTTAACTCCTATGGGTGTAAATAAAACAAATTTTCTATACCAAATTTACAAATTTGCTAGACAAAAAGGATATTGGTAGAAATATCTAGAACATAAAGAACATCATTGATATGACCACCATCTATTAAAATATAACCTTTACATTTTACAAGAATGAAGTATGAATCACCAACTTCGATGCTAAAAATAGAACTTGAAGAAAGAGAAGCAAACGAATTTTTAGAAGCCATATGATGTGTGGCCCCTCAATCCATAACCCAATGATTGAAAAAGACTTAATAGATCTCCCTTGGACATTTAAAGTCTTTATATTTTGTTTTGGGACATCAATTTTATGTTGCTTCATGGATGCTTCTAATTATTGTAACCTCTTCCAATATCTGTTTACTGAATGACCATATTTCTTACAATGGGTACAAGGTACAAGGGATTTCTCTTTTTTCTTAGATTTTTCTTTATTTTTAGAGTTGTATGCTACCAAATATTTTAATGAAAATGTGGAGGACTCAAAATTTGAGAGTTTCATTTCTTCCCTAGTGAGACTATCACAAAACTCTTCTAATATGGATATTTTGAATTTTGTACCAAGAACATCCATTGTTGAGAGAAAATTTGTTGCAAATATTTGAAAGGCCCCTCTTAATTTTGCCACAATAAGGTAGATACATTCATATTCTATTTTTTTCCCACTTCCTTTTAATTGTGTCAAGTGTTCCTTAAATTTGGTGAAGAATTCAACAATTATGTTGTAATCATCTAGTAATGTTGTTAATATTGCTTCAAGATGAATAGATCTAATCTAGTCAACTTTACCAAATAACTTTTTTAACTTTATCCTAACTCTTAAAAAGAATGTTACACTCATCAATGTGAAACCACAAGCTCTAACTTACATTCATGCTTATTAATCCCATTGCTTTATACATTTTTCCTTTATGAACAAATATTTCATACTCTTTATGGAATTTAGGCTGTGTTTCTTCTAGTAGGTGAGAGAGACCTCTTTGTGCAATTAGATTTAGCATCATTGGTTTCTAGGTATGATAATTATGTGGAGCAAGTGGTTCAATTGAATTGGTGTTAGAGAATTCATCTTTACAAAAAAGGGGAGGAACCAAGCTGCAAAGAGGTATGAAAATTTAGCACCAATAAACCCCCCACCCAAATATTTATTATATTTGTTTAAAAGGAATGATATTTCATGAATAAATGCCTTTATAGAATAGGATTACAACCAAGAAAAGAGGGAATATAGGCAAATGCAATAATATTTCAATAATTATCGTGGGCCTAACAAGTGAATTCACTAAAAAAATGATGGCAGATGAGCTTTATAGTCGACCTTTGCACAAAAAAAATAGATTTTGAAAAAAAACTCTGCTCTTGAAATACTACTAATTTGCAAACTCTACTAAATATGGTCTCTAGCCCTTTCAACTATTGATCGAATATATTTAATTAGAAAATCCATCATCACTTATTCACTCACATGAAAAAACATGAGCAATATTCACACTGTAACTCTAAGAAGTAGATACTGCAAAAAATGTACTGCAAATAAAATAACAATGAAAAAAATGCGGTGGCCATCCAGAATGTTGCAATAGATACTATAAAAAATGTACTACAAATAAAATAACAATGAAAAAAATGTGGTGGCCATCTAGAATGTTGCAATCCTACAAAATAAAATTGTGAATATTTGTGCTATGGATTATCACCACACCAGTGACTTCTTTAATTGGTTTGTGATAAAAATGGATCTCTTGAGTGCCTTGTGACCCTGATCAGCTCCTCAACAATATTGAGAAGCAAATGCTATGCTAGAATGCAACAAGATTGAGAAGCATAGACACACATAGCAGAGGTGCCCCCCATTTTAGTTGCACATCAGATATAGAAAAGGATGGATTTTAAAAACTCCATAATTAGTGTGCAAATCCATGTGGATAGCACCAAGTGCTCATCTCTCATTGAGGGTGTTAGATTTAGCTTGCGAGCCTATTGAAAAAATCGTCATGATTGCATTCTCTCAAAATATCAAATATAATGACAACTTCATGTCTGCCAAATAAACTATGATAGCAAAAATAAAACTATCAATATGTCCAAAAAAAGAATAAAAAATATTGAATTAGACCTTTTTTAAAAAATATTCAAAAAGATCACTTGATGTTTGCAACAATATAAACTTGGCTCTAATACCATGTTGAGAATATTGAGAAGTAATATTCAAACCTAAGGTGAATTGATATGCAAAGCATCACAAGAGACTAAAAAATAAGCTCAAAAATTGATTGATTATTCTATGAGAGGAACCTTACATAAATAACAAAGGTGAACAATGTGATCCATCATATCATAAAAACCGAATAGATCCCAGCCAATCATAACTAGAAGTTTATCAACCTTATGCAATAGTGATAACTCCAAATAAATATAAATACCCTAAATATCCTAGTAATAACTTAAAATATATTCTAAGGATGGTATTTTTGGACCTACCCCAACCCACTGCCATCACATATTTCCACCCATGCACTAGAGCGGGGATTTGGGATGTGCCTAAGACATTTACTCACCCAAAAATCATCCACCCTTTTACTTAGCCAAAAAAATTCCACACGAAACTAGTGAGGTTCCTTTGAATAAGCTATTTAGTTGAAAAATGCTTCACCCTTCTTTTCTATCTTCCATGAGGTGGATATTCAGGATACACCCAATATTTAGGGGTGACAAGTTCTTCCACCCTATCAAAATTGACTGCTTTTCCTAGCACCATTTGTCCATGGGATTATCTTCAAAACTTAGCCATTTTTATGGATTAAAATATTGCATACAAAAGGAAAGAGTGGGTGGAAGGATGCAAAATTTCATCCACACTCTTGGTGATTCATAGGAGATTTCTACTTGTGGAAAAGGAAACCCAGGCATACATATTAGGTTCACAACACTTTTGAAAAAGAGAGAAGAAAATAAGAAGGGGACATAGAGGACACAAACAAAAGTATTTAGGAGTGGCTACAAGACAAAGGAGGAAGGAGGACAAAGAGGCAAAAAACAAACAAAGCAACTAGGTGAAACAAATTGGAAAGGAAAGAAACAGAGGGGCCCCAGGAGAAAAGAGAGGAGGCAAAGGAAAGGGGCCCTTGGAAATGAGTAAAAGAAAACATAGGAGGGAAGGAACAAAGAGAAGGGGTTGCTACAAGACAATCACGAATGCTATCATCTAGAGGGAGAAGCGATGTAGTTATTAGAACAATAGCATCAAAATGGAGAGAATAAAAAACAAAAGAGATACCAAAAATGATGCAACCTTGGTATCATCCCATGTCGAGGTGATCATAAATTGCCTACTCCACGGGAAAACCCCATAGACCATATGCCTATTAGCATACTCTGTTGGAGCCCAAAGCTACTTCAAGAATAGATAGAATACCAAAAGGTATTTTCACATCCTATCAGAGCCTTTTTCTTGATAAAAATCTACTAAAAAATAGCTTTAGCCATTACCTCTAGCCATGGGATGGACTAACTTCTCTTTAAGTCTCATTTTGTTTGTTTCTAACCATTTTCAATATTACATTCCTTAATCATAAAGTGCTAACCATTTACATGCAATAATAAGATTGAGCGTATTTACTCTATTAACATTTCATGATTCCACGTCTTAAAATTAATGTGAATCCTTATACATTAAATCTAAAGCAATAATTCTTTAACCGAGAACACAACATTATTATTAAATCATTTCCAATAAGGTAATATTGTAACATAAAATTTCTAGAAAAGCCACACAAAAAGCTCATTTACCCTAGGAGAAACCCCTATGGGAAAACCCAACCTTTAACCATCTTTCTTTATTGATATCAAATGAAATTCAAAATTCATACAATCATCTAAGGCCTTCCATATGCTTTCTTCCTTTCCATAAAAGGGTTTTCTTATACTATATCATGAGGATTCATTCCCTCAACTAACATCTTAACATTGCACTTTATAACTTCTGGAAAGTCAACTCTCTTCCTAATGTATTGCTTTGCAATAGATATACATTCGAGGGTATTTTAAGCTTATGACTACAAATTATTATGGAGTATTCACAATATTTTTTGCTGCCCCCAACATAATGAATCGTATTTTCAATGATAATGAATTTGGTCAAACAAACATTTCTCAAGCCTATTCTCTCTCTACATAACACACATTCCAACATGATTATATTACTACCAATATTAATCACAAAAAAATATTTAATAACCTATACATGGAGTTTTGTTTTCAACTGAAGCCATTGTTGTCCATTCTACATGATTTAAGAGATCTTTGTAGTCCACATCACTAGTGCTGCAATGCTTCCAGCTCATAATCAATGAACTATCACCCTCTCATCTAGATTATTTAAACCTAGATTCATCATTAACTAAATGATATAGAACTCTTTCAAACCATATAATACAACAATTGAGAACTTAACAAGATATCTCACACCAAAGTGTGTTAACAAATGTCAGATGAATGCTATCCAATCCATAATTGCTATGGTTATATCATCTCTTTACTCGATTTATCGACCCAACTTGGTAAGAGTACAACATTTCAGTTCTTTCCACAACATTACTAACATAAGATAGCTCATCATTCTACTAGTTCATGAAATCATTTTAACAAAAGTATAAATTTCTATCATACAAGTGTTGAGAAGTGATTTTCTATTTTTAAGTTCACTTAAATGATTCTATTTTGTAATTCACTTAAGTGATTCTATTTTGAAATTCACTTAAGTGATTTTCTATTTTTTTTTTAAGCGAAAAACCCCTTGCGGGGTCACCTTGGTCTGAGAGACCACGAATAGGTGGTTCTACACCGTCAAAGTCACCCGGGAGTCGCGCCCGACCCTGCCCGCACCAACATTATCAATTGGATTTTGGATACCCAATTCAGCTTTTTGGTAGGGTGGAGATTTGAACTTGGGACCTCTCTTGGAGGATTTCCCTCTCCTCTCCAACTCACCTACAACACCTGGGTAAGTGATTTTTTATTTTTAAGTTCAGTTAAGTGATTCTATTTTGTAATTCACTTAAGTGATTTTCTATTTTTAAGTTCACTTAAGTGATTCTATTTTTTAATTCACTTAAGTGGTTCTATTTTAAAATTCACTTTAGTGATTTTCTATTTTTAACCTTACATCTCAAGATGATATGAGATCTAATATTAGGGTTAGAGATATTAGGGTTACCTTTTTCAAATATAAAAGGATAAGGTCAATAGTGTTTTGGACACAAAAAGAAGAGAAGGAGAACAAATTGTTGAAGGAAAACTACAAGCTTAGGAGGAGAAGAACAATGTAATTGCTGGCTAAAAAAATAAGAGAGCAGAGTGTTCTATTGTAGCTATAGCCTCTTTATTTGTAATATTTCATGTTCAAAAATATATTTAACTTTAATTATTCACGCTATTTATTTTTCCAACCATCTGTGTGACTGTTGTATGTTTGAATAAATTATTTTCAAATCTGATTTATTTTAAAATAACATAGGATAACAATTATCTAGGATTAGAAAAATTTACATGGTATCAGAGCTAGATCCAGTGATTGAGATCCTAAAGGATTTAAAATACTAGATCACTACTGGATATTAAAAAAATAGTAGTTAGAGGGTTTCATATTTTGTGCTTGAAGGACTAAGCTTATTGGCAAGATAGTTTTTTTTGAGTCATTCATATCAGATCTAAAAGTTTGTACATCATATATCAGAGATGACAGTAATTAGCCTCAGCTTTGAGGATAGATAGGAATATGCCTCAAATTTCTTACCTTGGAAAGTTAAGGAAATGTTCTTATTGGAATAGAATGATCTCTAGGATATTTTCAAGGATGATGTAACTCTACCTATAGATCCATAGCAATTGGAAACTCATAAAAATAAGGAAGTGAAGGCCAATCAAATACTCTTGGATGCAATGAAGGATCACATGATTCCTCACATATCTGATAAGACTAAGGCAAAGAAGATGTTTGATGCCTTGGTTAGCTTCTACTAGAGTGAGAAAATAAATAGGAATATGATATTGCAGATAAAACTCAAATCTATGGAGATGACTAAATCTGACACCATTACCATTTACCTGATGAATATCACACAAATT
This sequence comes from Wollemia nobilis, assembly GCA_028583015.1. Classification (NCBI taxonomy): domain Eukaryota; kingdom Viridiplantae; phylum Streptophyta; class Pinopsida; order Araucariales; family Araucariaceae; genus Wollemia; species Wollemia nobilis. Next base: position 12,678,252 of record JAQPPZ010016890.1, read on the forward strand.
CATGATCAATTGGTAGTAGTTGAGGAGAAGGTTGAAGACACAGAGTTGGTGAACATGGCACTTAATGGTTTCTCAGCTTCATGGAAAATATTTATCAAAGGCATATGTGCTCGTTAGCACCTTCCTACCTATGGGAAACTATGGGATGATTTCATCTAGGATGAGACTCGAATGGAGTTAAAGGCCAACAAGAAAGGTGGTGATGATAACCTAGTTTTCTTTAGGTAAACCAAGAAAGGCAGAGGTAAAGAACCCAGAAAGGGTAAGGTAAAGAGTGAGGAGTCAACCTCATAGTCAGGGAAGAATAAATTGAGCAAGATCAAGAGCTTTATTTTTCATAAGCATGATCATTATGCATCATAGTGTCTATACAAGAAGGAAAAGAGAAGTAACAGAGGATACAGGTAGCAAACTCTACAAAAACTTAGATGAGTAATTTTGATACCAAATTCGAGAAGGCTTTCTTATTGGTCTCTTGTCTTTCTACCAACACAATTCTAAGATATGCTTGGTATGTGGATAGTGGGGCATCTCAGCACATGACATCAACTCAACAATTTTCTATCAATCTACAAGAGCATGACTCAAGGGTTTAGGTTGAGTTTGGTGATGATACCAAATATCTAGTTGTAGGAATTGGTACCATTTATTTTTTACTCTAGTCAGGGAACTCTTTGAAATTTCATGATGTTTTGTTTATTATAGGTCTCAGGAAGAACTTGATTTCAATTTTGATTATGGATTATAAGGGTTATGTAGTGGAGTTCAAGAACCAGTATTTCCTTATTAAACCAAAAGAATCTATCTTAGAAAATACACAAGTGATAGAGGTTAGAGAAGGTAATCTATACAGGTTTCAAGGTGAACCTATTTGAGCCATAGTTCATGGTAGTAACTTGTGTGAGTTGTGGTACAAGAGGATGAGACACCTACATCACAGAGTGTTGTCTATTTTGAGGGAGATAGTGATAGGTCTTCTAGATTTTATCATTGAGCAACAAGGATTATGCAGAGGATGTATGCTTGGAAAGCATGCAAAGGCTATTTTTCCAAATAACAAGCATAGGTCTAAGGAGATACTATATCTAGTACATTCGAATGTTTGTGGAAATATGTTAGTAGCATAAATTATAGGTAGGATGTACTATTATTCCATTATTGATTATTTCTCTTGCAAGATATGGATCTAATTCTTAAAGACCAAGGATGAAGTCCTTAACAAGTTTCAAGATTTAAAAGCTCTAGTTGAGAGAGATCATACAATGAGGATGAATATACCTTCAAGGATTTCGATGGTTTCTATAAGAAGGCAAGAATCAAGAGGGAGTTGATTGTTCCATATAACCCATAGTAAAATGGGGTTGTAGAGTGAAAGAATCAATCCATCATAGGGGCTTCTAGGGCCATGATTCATAACCAAGGCTTGCCAATGTTTCTTTGGGTTATAACATGCAACACAACAATCTATATCCAGAACATGTATCCTCATAGGATCTTGGAGGACAAGACACCAAATGAGGCATTCACTGGTCTGAAACCAGTGGTGAGTCATCTCTACATATTTGGATGTCTAGTTTATATCCATATTTCAGTAGATAAAAGGATCAAGTTGGAGCCCTTTAGTAGAAAGGGCTTATTTTTGGATATAGTGAGACTTCAAAATCTTATAGGGTTTATATTCGAAAGAAGAGGAATACATAAGTGAGCAAGCATGTAAAATTTGAGGAGTACATTGCATCCAAGAAGTATCATGAGCCTATTCTAGTGATAGAGAATGTGGAGGAAGAATATTCGAAGGTTAAGCCAGGGTCATCAAAGACACCAGTGGTTTCCATTTTAGGACAACAACCTTTTAGGTGAGAAGGTGGAGACATTAGCATCTTCTAGTTCCATCAAGATACCTTGATGGCTTACACAAACATTGAGGGATATTTAGGAGTATGTTGAGGCTCCTAGCAGCATGATTAGGGAGATCAGACTTCCAAGGAAGTTTTCAAATTACATGGTATTGATGAGTAACATTATAAATTTAAAGACTTCTAGTTTTTATGAGGCAAAAAAATAGTAGGTTTGGTGGGATTCCATGGTGAAGGAGTACACCTCCATCATGAAGAATTATGTTTGAGACATAGTGCCAAGATTGGAGGAGAAGTTAGTTGTGAGTTTCAAGTGGCTCTACAAAATTAAGCATGTTGTAGATGATAGCATCAAGAAGTTCAAGGTAAGATTTGTGGCAAGAGGGTTATCCCAGAAAAAGAGAGTGGACTATGAGGATATGTTTGCTCCAATAACCAGATACACTTTTATTAGAGCAATTATATCTTTAGATTCATCTATGGTATGGTGGGTTCATCAAATGGATGTGAACACAACTTTTATTAATGGTATCATTGAGGAAGAAGTGTACATAGAGCAACCTTAGGGCTTTGAGGTAAATGAGAAGGAGTCCCATGTTTGTTGGTTGAAGGAAGTCTTAAATGGATTCAAACAGATATTGAGAATATGGTATTCCAAGATAGATGGATACTTGTAGAGTGTGAGCTTCACAAAAATTTGTGTAGATCTTAATCTATATTATATAATTTTTAGGATTGATCTACTCATTTTGATGTTATATGTAGATGACTTGTTTCTTACAGGTGAAAATAAGTTCATTGCAAGGTGCAAATCAAATATGGAAGCTATGTTTAAGATGAAATATATTGGCATGATGTATTACTCTTGGGTTTGGAGGTTTGGCAGAGATTAGGAGAGATATTCCTTGGGAAGGATAAGTATACAGTTTAGATCCTAAAGAGGTTTCATATGGAGGACTGCAAACCTATGACCACACCCATGATAACTAATCTAAAGAAGGTGATAGCTTCAAATTCAAAATTTATGGACCCTACATTGTACATAAAGCTACTAGGATACTTGATGTATTTGGTCAATACTCTACTACATATATGTTTTACGATGAATACCTTGAGTTAGTTCATGGTGGATCCAAGGCAAGAGAATTGGGTATTAGCAAAGCATGTACTTAGATACTTAAGAGGCATGGTGGAGTATGGTCTGAGATATCTTGAAGATGGTTAAGTGAGGTTGCAGAGGTATACAAACTCAAATTGGGTAGGTAATGTAGCAGATTGGAAAAATATCTCAAGGTATTGCTTCAGCTTGGGATCTGGCATGATGTCTTGGTTCAAAAATAAGCATACTTATTTGGTACTTAGCTCAATAGAGGCCAAATACATGGAAACCTGTATTGCTATTTATGAGGACATATGGCTTCACAAGTTGCTTATAGTATTGATTGATCAGGACTTGGATCCCATGGTGGTATATTATGATACTCATAGTTGTATCAAAATTTCTAAATATCTAGTATTTCATGACAAGTCCAAATAAATAGACATCAAATATCACTTCATACAAGATAATATTCAACAAGGAGTCTTAAAGCTCTAGTATATTTCAATAGATCATTAAGTTGTTGATATTATAACTAAGCCCTTAGTGAAAGGAAAGTTTGAAGAATTCAGAGACAAACTTGTATTGGTGTAGGATTCCTTCCTCACTAAGAGGGAGTGTTGATAAATGTAGCTTAGACAGGAACTTCTTGCAGATGCTTCAGTATAAATGTCCTAGAAGTGGTTTGAGATATTTCTAATTCTATTTTGAAATTCATTGAAGTTATTTTATATTTATAAGTTCACTTAAGTGATTCTATTTTGTAATTCACTTAAGTGATTCTATTTTGTAATTCACTTAAGTGATTCTATTTTGAAATTCACTTAAGTGATTTTCTATTTTTAAGTTCACTTAAGTGATTCTATTTTGTAATTCACATAAGTGATTCTATTTTGAAATTCACTTAAGTGATTTTCTATTTTTAACCTTACATATCAAGATGATATGGGATCTAATATTAGGGTTAGATATCAGGGTTACCATTTTCAAGGATAAAAGGAGAAGGTCAAGAGTGTTTTACACACATAAATAAGATAAGGAGAACAAATTGTTGAAGGAAAACTACAAGCGTAGGAGGAGAAGAACAATGAAATTGCTGGTTAGAAAAGTAGCAAGATATTAGAGTGTTATTTTGTAGCTATAGCCTTATTTATTTGTAATATTTTAGGTTCATAATTATATTTAACTTTTGTTGTTCACATTGTTTATTTTTCCAGCCATTTGTGTGACTGTTGCATGTTTTAATAAATTATTTTCAGATCTGATTTATTTTAAAATAACATAGGACAACAATTATCTAGGGTAAGAAAAATTTACATCATTAAATCATTAAATAACATCATTAAATCATAATATATATATATATATATATATATATATATATATATATATATATATATATATATATATATATATATATATATATATATATATTTCTATTGGCTATTTATTTCAACAAAAACTAACTGATAAAATAACATCATTTCCAGAATATATAAATCATTCTACTTGATGTTTATTTCAACAAAACTAACTGATAGCTTAACATCATTTCCAAAATATATAAGTCTCTCTACTAGATATTTCTTTTAATCAAAACTAACTGACATAATAACATCATTTCCATAATATATAAATATTTCTACCTACTATTTATTTCAATGAAAACTAACTGATAGAATAACATCATTTTCATAATACATAAAAATTTATACCTAATTTTTATTTCAATGAAAACTAACTAATAGAATAACATCATTCTAGAATACACAAATATTATATTTTAACCAATTGCTACCTTCCACTACTAGATATATATCTTCATATTTGTATTGCATTATCCAATAATATAATTTCAAACAAACTTACCATTTGGCACAAATTGGCTTAGGATTCAATTTCATTTCATGTAGAAGTCGTCTCCATCGATCCTCAAGCTCTCACACCCTCTTCTCCTACTTAATTTTCCTTTATTATTTTTTATTTTTTTCTCTTTTACAATAACCAAGCACCCCCACTACGTCCATCATTGTCATCTTCTCTAACCTCTTGGCCTCCCATTATACCTTACCATTAATTATGGATATGCCAAATCAACAGTAAACATAAGGGAAACTCCATCACTTTATTGATAACTTATTTGTTGTATTTACAAAGTCATCACTTGGCTTAATCACATGTAGGAATAAAATATTTCCATAATGAAAAACAACATATTATATTCTCAAATATTGTACTTCAATATCGTTTAAGACATTTGTCCATCATTTAAGTCTCCACATCTCGAGTAATCACATAGCAAGATGTTATTCCAACTATAACTAAATTGAAGCATTCTTGCAAGGTTAGTAAAAATATTTTATTAGATACCCATTTAGTTGTAGATTTCCTACAATAAATTAAAGTTGTCATATAATATTTCTCATAAAACCTCACTAATAGTTGTTTAGCAGAACCTTAACATGAGCTAGTTTAGCATTCCTTCAATAAGTTATATCATATTCATTTCTTGACAAATATGTAATAGCATAATATAAATATAGAATAGTCCATTATTCTATACATATAATCATTATATTTCCATAGAATATGTGTCCTCCATAAATCAATCATTAAAATCAATCTATCCCTCACATGATAACATTGCTTAAACAATAATCTATCTAATCAAATTTTTTCCAAGAGAGGGGCATGACATCCTACCTCATTTAGGCTTAACACAGTCTTGTGTGTTTCATTAGTTCAAACATAAAATGATAATTCTAAAGCATTCTCAAACATGAATGAAAAATGTTTTTACATATCTGCTACTTTTTCCCAAGTAGCATTTCTTTGGCAATAGTGGTCCCATTGGACCTTGCATTGCTCCATGGTTTCCTTCCTCATCATTTTTAAACGAAACTCAAGGATCCTTACTGGTTGAACATCTATAGCCTATGGATCCACCATTTGAAGTTTAGAAAAGTTCCACACATGATCAATATTAGCTATATATTTTTTAAGAAATGAAATGTGAAAGGAGTCATGAATCTTTAATAGATTAGGTGGTAAGCAAGTTGATATGCCATAGGACTGATATATTCTATAATTTTAAAGGGTCCAAAAAATGTGGATCAAGTTTTGTGGACTTAATAGCACTCTTCTTATGTCTCACCCACATAAATACTCTTTCACCCACAATAAACTCGCATGGAAACCCCTTAAGGTCAGTATAACATTTTTGATGATCCACAACTTCTTTATATCTTTCCCTGACTGTTCTTAATTATCACTCAATTTCCTTGACCATATCTGGACCAAGCACAAACTTATCTTCTATATTGTCCTAATACAATGGTGTCCTACATGTCATACCATATAGATCTTGAAATGGATCCATGCCTAAGGTTGAATGGTGATTGTTATTATAGGCAAATTCTATCAAGTTTAGGAAATCTTCCCATTGGATCTTATGTTCCATACAAAATATGCAAAACATGTCCTCTAATACTTGGTTCACACTTTTAGTTTACCCATTAGTTTATCGGTGATAATTAGAAATGATATTTAACCTAGTACCAATGGAATGATGTAAAGCTTACCAAAACATGGATGTAAATCTTGAATCTCTATCTAAAATGATCACTTTCAAAAAAACATGAAGCTTAAATATTTATTTGGAAATTTTGTTAGCCACAACCATGACATCATCCTTGGTGTTTTTGGGGATAAAATATGCAACCTTGGTCAATATGTCAACCACAACTAGGATTATGTCATGCTAAAATATGGTCTTTGGCAAACCTACAATAAAATCCATTGATATCACCTACCATTTCTATGCAATTACATCATGAGGATACATTAGTCCTACAGTGTGTCTATATTTTACCTTAACTTTCAGGAATTAAATATACTAAGTGATATGTTTAGTTATGTCATTTTTCATTCTTGGCTAGTAGATGGTTTTCTTCATATTCTCCCTCATTTTTGTCCCTCTCGAGTGAGCAGAATATGGATATTTGTGTACTTCATTCATGATTATTTTCTTGAAATCATCAACCTCGAGAATTACTACCCTATCCTTAAAGCACAAGAAACCATCTTTATTGCTAAAATATTTACTTTCATTAGATTTCATTTCCATATTTTCTTGAATTTGATTGTAAAACACATATTGATGGTGCATTTCCTTGACTTGTTCCATCAAGTATATATGGATGTAAGACAATACAACTATGTGTCTTCTCCTACTGAGTGCATAAATAACCTTATTTTCCTTCCCTTTGATGTATTCAATGCCAAAATTATATTCAATGAAAAATTCCATCCACCTTATCTGTTTGGAATTCAGTAATGGCTGAGTAAATATGTATTTCAAACTTTGATGGTCTATCCTTAACTCAAAGGGTCTCTCTACCAAATAATGTCACCAAATTTTGAGATAAAAACCATTGCTGTCAATTCTAGATCATGCATTAAATATTTGACCTCATGTCATTTTAGTTTCTTGAATCATAAGCTACCATTGCTTCATATTGTGAAAGAACTCCTCCCAAAAATTTCTATGATGCATCTATACACCCAAAAAACTACCCTAAAGGTATGATATCTTTAGTATGGGAGATGTACTTGATTTTTAGTTTAATAAAATCAAAAGTTACCTCACATTTATTTATACACTTGAACTTATTTCCCTGAAAATTAGATGTTGGAGTGGTTATCTTGGTGTAATATTTCACATAATGCCTATAATATCTAGTCAAACCCATGAATATCTATACTTTTATAACATTTGTAGGAAAAAATTAATTTATTATAGCTTTGATTTTCTTAGGATCCACTGTGATCCCTTCTATTGATACAATATGTCCTAAATATTGCACTTTTGACACATGAAATACACACTTCGATAAATTATCGCACAACCATTTTTTTCTTAACAGTTCCAAAATGATCCTAAGGTATTTGATGTGCTCTAACTTATTCCAAGAATATATCAAAATATCATCCAGGAAAACAAGAACAAAGTGTTCCAATTGTTTCCCAAAAATGCTATTCATCAAATTCATAAATGTTGTTGGATCATTCAATAGATAAAAAGGCAATACAATAAACTCATAATGTTCATAATGAGTTTTAAAGGCTATCTTATGAGTATCCTCTTCTCATATCCTCAATTGGTGGTATCTCAAATTTATATCTTGAAGAGAAATAAACAACCCTAATAAACTAAAACAAAAAATAGTAATAACATAATTAAAAGAAGAAGATATCAAATTCACACATTACATAATATTTATCCTAGAAACCCTCAATCGAGAAAAACCAACATAGTATTATTCTTATTATTGCATTAACTTGATCGTATCGAATACAATAATATTCTCCTTCTCTCTCCAAACCCTAATGCAAGTGCAATATATAACAAAATTACATGCACAAATTTTTACAATATCATGGGCAAAAAAAAATGGGTTTAAATATAGAAACCCTAAAAGTCCATATGGGTCTAAAAATAGCTTAAAATCTAAAAATTTTATAGGTACAAAGTGTCCAGTACCTTTTAGTGTTAGCCCCATTAGAATAAAATGGAAAATATTCAACATATGTCCAACAGATCAATCTTTGAGAAGATAGTGGCATCTTTAAGCCGATAGAAGAGGTCTTCGATTCTAGGAAGAGGATATCAATTTTTAATGGTTGTCAAAATCCAATAATATATACATAATCACAAGGAACCATCATTTTTCTTGATGAACAACACTAGTGCACCCCACAGTGACACACTGAATCTAACTAATACCTTCTCCAAAAATCCTTGTAACTACACTTTCAACTCTTACATATCAAACGAATTCATTCTATAAGGATATGTATGAATAGGCTCTATTTGAAGTTGAAGGTTAATTATGAAATAAAATTCATTTTTAGGTGGTAATCCAAGTAAATCCTCTGGAAATATATCTCTGAACTCCTAAAGAACTAGGTGTTTCTCAAACACCACTTTCTTCTTTGCATCTTCTATCTCATTTAACTTCACTACCTAAAAAATTCCTCCTCTCTTCATTTCCTTCTTGAGCTGCATTATCGAGAGGATCTAGAGTTGAAAATCCCCTTGCAGGCTATACACCCTCTACATTTTCCTACCATATTTCGAGTACTCAATCCATCTATCCTAGAAATTTTTTATAGCCTTGTATTATTGTAACCAATCCATTCCTAAAACTATGTTAAATGCATGCAATGGTGCTATGTACAAGCATCCAATGGTCATACGACTAGGTAGGGTAATTTTTAGCATGGGGTAGCACTAATTTACAAAGTAGGTTTGTCCTGAAACATACTTAACCTTCCACCCGTGTACCAAGATTCCTAGTCTTTCTGGTATATCTTTAACTAAGCTAGTGGTATCAAAACTATCTATAGCACAACTATAAATCAAAATTTTAATATTTCTACCAAATATCTTATCTTTTTTAGTAGTGGGGTGGTTTGTCCTTCTATATTCTAACTTTCTATCGTAGTATAAATCTTGTGTGTAGGTTACTTGTAGGTGGGTTCTTTTCTATTCGAAGTCGATCTGGTTCTATACAGACATTTATTGGTGTAGTGTGGTCCACCCTAATCAAAGAATCTATCCTTAGGTCCTGGGGGAGTTTTCTACTTCTATTATTCTTATATGTTTACTACTAATGGAGGGTTGTCCTAAATCATTGTTTCAATTGTTAGGATTACGGTTCTTTCCTTGGAACTTCTTCATAAACTTGTCATGCTTTCTATCATTTTTTTTTGTCTTGTTTAGAGATGTTTTTGTTTTCTTTCTCACCTTCCAACTTCATGAATCCTACACTATTTCTCTTTCTTAGTTCCTCTTTATCTTGCTTAGATGCCTCCTCATAGTTGAATTAGGACTTAAGATAGGTTTCAGCTTTCCTAGCCAAGTCATAGGTATTCTATAGAGTATTAGGTTCTCTCATGTTCACTTCATGAACCACCCTAGGATCAACTCCTAAAATGAACTTATATACCTTCATATTCTCATTATACATGGGCATATATTTCAGAAACTTGATAAATTTTTGGTAATATACCGACACCATTTTATTTTCTTGTCTAATATTGGTGAACTCTTCAAATTTATAGGTATAAAAATATTTGATGTAAAACCTCTCTTTAAAATCCAATACAAAATTTTTCCACTTCTAATCAACTTTGATCTCAATACCTTTTTTCCCACTGAATATTTTCCACCAATCTAATCCAACATTTTGTAATGCAGAGTGACATACGATTTAAGTCCCAGAAGAATAATTCTTCATGTTGTAGAAAGTATATTTATCTTTTAGTCAAGATTTGGTTGCATCACCGCATTCCTCTCCTTTGAATTTGAAATATTTCATATGTTTCATATCCTTGCCCAATTTTTCCTCTAGCCGAATTCTTCCAACAATTGATTCTGTCATTCTACTTATTCTTGAAGTAGGGTAACTATTGCAAAGATATCCTCCCTCTCATTACTAGAATTATTTGTACCTACATCAATGGTTCTAACTTCTACATTATTTTGACAAGTTTGCCTCATCGTGTAGCAATTCCTCTCTATCTCTTTGGTGGTATTATCCTTGACCACATATATGAGAGATAATAGGAATTAATTTCCAATTACTTCTTCAAATTGGTTTTCCTACTAATAATTATTTACCTAGTCATATTAACAAGGTAGATAGGTTTTATTTTAATAGATAATATATTCTTGCAAAGCGTAATCCTCATGTGGGTATGTATCCTATACACAAAAACACCTACAATTACACAATGAAGCCTATATCCCTATGAATCGTGCTCTCATACCAAATATCACAACCCAAAATCTATCAGCTCAACCTAATGATTTGTTTTCTGAACCAAGGAATGACTCTAAGGGTTTAGTAATCTAAAATAATATCTAGTTATCCCAAGGTCTCATATTGCAATCAAAACCAATCAAATATTTCTTTGAGGCACACCCATATCTACATCTTACATATATTTGACTACATAAGTGTACTAGGTGCAAAGTCAGTTTTACAAGCTTCTCATATAACTATTACCCAATGAGCAAACTTGTATCCTTTAATTTTTTTGAAAGGAGTATATAATACCCCACACTACTTAATTCTATCTAAGTAGGTGTTTAAGCATAAAGATTCAACTATCCATATTATCTTTGCGATGACCTAGTCAAACCTTGGATAGCCTCTTAATTTTTTTAATTTGTGGGACTTCCTCAAATCATCTTTCAAAACACTCATTCATAACTCTTTAAGGTGTATAAGATTAATTCCTAGTCCATTTCATAGTCTTCACTTCATATAAATTATCACTCTAGCTTTTAAACTATTCCATGCTCTAATGAACCACTACTAATGATTGATTGTTAAGAATTAGAATATTAAATTTAATTGTCTATATAACTGAAAAATATAAACAATAATAACACTAACCATTTCCAACATTTTCTTCCTTAATCTTAAAGTGCTAACCATTTTCAATATTACATTCCTTAATCATAAAGTGCTAACCATGTACATGAGGTAATAATATTGAGCATATTTACTCTATTAACATTTCATGATTCCACATCTTAACACTAAGTGAATCCTTATACATTAAATCTAATTAAAGAAACCATTATTCAACAGAGAACACAACATTATTATTAAATCATTTCCAACAAGGTAATATTGTAACATAAAATTCCCATAAAAGCCACACAAAAATCTCATTTACCCTGGGAGAAACACCTATGGGGACAACCCAACCTTTAACCATCTTTCTTTATTGATCTCAAATGAAATTTAAAATTCACACAATCATATAAGGCCTTCCACATGCCTTCTTCCTTTCTATAAAAGGGTTTTCCTATACTATATTATGAGGATTCATTTCCTCAATGAACATCCTAACGTCACACTCTGTAGCTTCTGGAAAGTCAACTCTCTTCCTAACATATTTCTTTACAATAATTTTACGTTCTTGGGTCTTTGAAGCTTATGACTACAAGTTATTATGGAATAAACACATAATTTTTTCATTGCCCCCATAATGAATTGACTTTTTAAAAATAATGAATTTGGTCAAACAAACATTTCTCAAATCTATTCTCTCTACACAACACATATTCCAACATGATTACATTTTTGCCAATATTTTTTCCAATTGAAGCCACTATTATCCATGCCAAATGGTTCAAGATATCTCCATAGTCCATATCAATAGTGACATGGTGCTTTTGGATCACAATCGGTGAATTATTGTCCTCTCATATGGGTTATTTAAACTCATATTCATCATTAACTAAATGACCTGGAACTCTTTCCAATAACGTAATACAATAGATGAGAAATTAATAGGACATCTAACTCCAAAGTGCATAAACATATATCATAGATGAGTTCTATCATGTCCATCATTGCTACGATTCTGTTCATCGATCCAACTTGGTAAGAGTACAATATTTTAGTTCTTTTCACAACATTACTAACAAAAGATAGCTTATCATTCCAAGAGTTCACTAAATCATTTTAAAAAAAGTACAACTTTCTATCATACAAGTACTACTCCAAACATGATTCTATAAATGAAACCAAACCTACTTCAATATTGATTCCCAAAAGCTATTACATACTTGAATGAATATACAACTTGAACTAAATACAAATTACACCATTGTATCACAAAACACACACACACACACATATATATATATATATATATACATATATATATATATACATCTTTCGACCAGTTATTTCTTTCAACGAAAACTAACTGATAGAATAAAATCATTTCCAAAATATATAAATAATTCTACCTATTGTTTCTTTCAACAAAACTAACTAACAAAATAACATCATTTTCAGAATATATAAGTCTCTCTAATGGCTAATTCTTTCATTGAAAACTAATTGATAGAATAAAATCATTTTAAAAATATATAAATCTTTCTACATATTGTTTCTTTCAATGAAAACTAACTAATAGAATAGCATCATTTCCAAAATATACAAATATTTCTATCTATTATTTCTTTTAATACAACCAACTAATAGAATAACATCATTCCAAAATATACAAATCTCATTTTTATCCAAGTGCTATCTTTCACTATCAGATCTATGTTTTCATCTTCATATTGCATTATCCATTAACATACATTCAAAAAAACTTACCATTTGGTACAAGCTAGCTTAGGCTTCAATTTCGTTTAATGTAGAATTCATCTTCATCATTCCTCCATCTCACACACCCTCTTCTCCTAGTTTCTTTTCCTTTCTTCTTCTTTTTTCCTCTCTGATGATAGCCAGACACCCCCACTATATATGCCATTATCATCTTCTCTAACCTCTTGGAATCTCATTCCACCTTATCATTAATGATGGACATGCCCAATAGGTGGTAAAAAAAGGAAAACTCCACCATTTCATTGATAACTTACTGGTTGAGTTTACAAAACCATGACTTGGCTTAATCACATATAGAAATTAAATATTTCCATTATGAAAAAAAATGTATTATATTCTCAAACATTGCACTTCAATATCATATAAGAAATTTATCCATCATTTAAGTCTCCACATATCGAGTAACCACATAGCAAGACGTTAGTCCAACTATAACTAAATTGATACATGCTTGAAAAGTTAGTAAAAATCTTTTGTTAGATACCCATTTAGTTGTATATATCCTGCAACACAACATAGTTGTCATATAATCATTCCCATAAAATCTCACTAATAATTGTTTAGCAGAACCTTAACATGAGGTATTTTATCATTCATTCAACAAGTTATATCATATTCGTTTCTTGAAAAATATGTAATTGCATAATATAAATATAGAATAGTTTGTTATTCTATTGATAGAATCATTATATTTTCATAAAATACATGTCCTACATAAACCAATCATTAAAATTAATTCATCCATCACATGATAACATTGCTTAAATAATAATCTATCTAAACAAAGGTTTACCAAAGAAGGGTCATGACATCCTACTCTCCTTAGGCTTAACATAATTTTATATATTTCATTAGTTCAAATATAAAATGACAATTACAAATTATTCTCAAATAAGAATGAAAAATGTTTCTGCATATTTGCTACTTTCTTCCAAGTAGCATTTCTCTTGCAATAGCAGTCCCACTGGACGTTGCATTGTTCTAAGATTCCCTACCTTATTATTTTGGAATGAAACTCAAGGATATTTACTGGTCTAACCTCTATAGCCCTGGATCCACCATTTGTAGTTTAGAAAAGTCCCACACATGATCAGGGTTAGTTATATATTTTCTAAGTAATAAAATGTTTTAAGATGTCATGAATCTTTGATAGATTGGATGGTAAGAAGGGTCGGTATACCATAGGAGTGATCTTTTCCATAATTTCAAAGGGTCCAACAAAATTTGGATCACGTTTTATGGACTTAATAGCATCTTCTTTGGTATCACCCTTAGAAACACTCTATCGCCCACAAAAAACTCCCTTGGCAACCTATTAAGGTTAACATAACTTTTTTTTATTATCTATGACTTCTTTAAGTCTTTCACTTATTATTCTTAATTGTTGCTCCATTTCCTTGATCATATTTGGACCAAGCACAACCCTATATTTTGAATTATCCCAAGATAATGATGTCCTACACCTCTTGCCATATAGAGCTTCAAATTGAGCCATGCCTAAGGTCAAATGGTGACCGTTATTTTAGGAAAATTATATCAAGTGTAGGAAATATTCCCATCATGTCTTCTAATCCATAAAAATCATGTGAGAATTTCCTCTAACACTTTGTTCATACTTTTAGTTTACTCATAAATTTGTAGATGATATGCAAAATTGATATTTAACCTAGTGCCAATGGCACGGTGTAAAGCTTACCAAACCTTGAATGTAAATCTTGAGTCTCTATCTGAAATGATCACTTTTGAAAAACCATGAAGCATAAATATTTCTTTGGAAAATCTATTAGCCACACACACAACATAATATTTGGTGTTTTTGGGTATGAAATACTCAACCGTAGTTAGTCTGTCGACCACAACTAGGATTGCATCATGCTAAAATCTAGTCTTTGGTAAAACTAAAATAAAATCCATTGATATCACCTACCATTTTTGTGCAAGTACATCATGAGGATACAATAGTCTTTCAAGGTGTCTGTATTTTGCCTTAACTTTTTGGCATTTGAGACACCAAGCAACATATTCTGTTATTTCCTTTTTTTCCTGGCTAATAGAAGGTTTTCTTCATATTCTCCCTCAACTTACCCCTCCTGGGTGATCTGAATATGGAGATCTATGTGCTTCATTTATGATCATTTTCTTCAAATTACTAACCCCAAGAATTACGACCCTATCCTTAAAGCACAAGAAACCATATTTGATGTCAAAATCCTTACTTTCATTAGATTTCCATTCCATTCATTCTTGAATTTGATTGAAAAACACATCCTAATGTTGCATTTCCTTGACTTGTTCCATCAAGTCTATATGGATGTGAGATAAAAGAGCTATGTCTCTTCTCCTACAGAGTGCATCATTAAAATTATTTTCCTTCCCTTTGATGCATTCAATGCCAAAATCTTATTCAATGAGAAATTCCATCCACCTTCTCTACCTGACATTTAGAAATGATTGAGTAAATATGTATTTCATACTTTGATGGTCTGTCTTAAAATAAAAGGGTCTCCCTACCAAATAATATCATAAACTTTTAAGAGCAAAAACCACTGCTACTAGTTCCATATCATGGTTTGCATGATTGACCTCATGTCATTTTAGTTTCATAGATCCTTAAGCTACCATTGCTTCATCTTGTGAGAGCACTTATCCTAGACCTTCCAATGATGCATCTGTACACACATACAAACTATATTGAAGGTTTAGTATCTTTAGTATGGGATATGTAGTGGATTTTTTTTTAGGAGATCAAAAGGTACCTCACATTTATCCATCCATTTGAAGTCATTTTCCTTTATTTGAAGGTTAGTTATTAGAGCAATTATCTTGGCATAGTCCTTCAAATAATGCCTATAATATCCAATAAAAACCATGAAACTTTGGACTTTCATCCCATTTGTGGGTGGTGGCCAATTCATTATATCTTCAATTTTCTTAGGTTCCATCATGATCCCTTTTGCTAATACAATATACCCTAATTATTGCACTTTTGACACATGAAATACATACTTTGACAAATTCTCGTACAACTATTTTTTCCTTAGAAAAATAAGAATGTTCCTAAGGTATATATCATACTCTGACTTATTATGGGAATATATCAAAATATCTTCTAAGAAAACAAGAACAAATTGGTCCAATTGCTTCCTAAAAATACATCTCTAAACTTTTGAAGAACTATGTTTCTCAAACACCTCTTCCTTATTTTTTTCTTCAATCTCATTTAACTTCACTATATAAATGGTTCCTCCTCTATTTATTCTATTCTTGACCTACATTATGGAGAGGATATGGGGTTGAAAAGCTCCTTGCAAGTTGTACGCTCTCTATATTTTCCAGCCATCTTCTGAGTACTCAATCCGTCTATCTTGGAAATTGATTATAGCCTTGTGTTCTTGTAACCAATCCATTCCTAGAACTACATCAAATGCATGCAATGGTGCTACGTAAAAGCATCCAATGGTCATACCACTAGGTAGGGTAATTTCTACCATGGGTTAGCATTGATTTACCAAGTAGGTTTTTCCTAAAACATACCCATGTGAAAAGATTCCTGACCTTTTTGGTATATCTTTAACTAAGCTATTGGTAATAAAACTATCTGTAGCACAACTATCAATAAAATTTTTAACATTTCTACCAAATATATTAGATTTTATTAGTAGTGGGGTGGCTTATCCTTATATATTCTAAATTATTGTCATAGCATAAATCTTGTGTGCAAGTTCCTTGTAGGCGGGTTCTTTTCCATTCAAACTCGACCCGATTATGTACAGACATTTATTGGTATAGTGGGGTCCACCATAATCAAAGCAATAATCCTTAGGTCCTGGGTGAGTTTTCTACTTTTGTTCTTATTCTAATTTTACTACTAATTAAGGGTTAGAATGAACTTACAGTGGTGGCCTATTATTCTCATTGTTTCGATTGTTAGGATTATAGTTATTTCCTTGGAACTTCTTCCTAAACTTGCCCTACTTTCTATAATTTATTTTGTCTTGTTTACAGATGTTTTTTATTGCTCAATCACCTTCCCACTCCATGAACTCTACACTATTTATTTTTCTTAGTGCCTCTTTGTCCTACTCATATGCCCTTTCATATTTGAAGTCTCTCTCTTTTAGCCAAGATTCGGCTACATTATCATATTCCTCTCCTTTGAATTTAGAATATTTTAGAGGTTTCATATCCTTGTCCAATTCTACCTCTAGCTAAATTATAGCTTGTTTTACCTGAGTAATAGGTTCATTACCTTATCCTCCTCTAGATTTTTTAGCTTGAGTTTATTGACTCCATGAAATAGTTACTTCTATGATTCTATATGTTCCTAAAGTATACAATTGTTACAGAGAGATCCTACCTCTCATTACTAGGATTGTTCACACCTAAATCAATGGTTTTCACTTCTATATTAATTTTTTATGTCTACCTCATCAATGGGACAACACTTCCTCTCCTTATATTTTGCAGTATTGTCTCTAGCCACACATAGGAGAGATGGTAGGAATTAGTTCCCAATTACTTATTTGAATTGATTTTTCTCCTAATAACTATATACCTAGTCGTATTGACAAGGGAGATAGGGTTTTCTTTCAACAAATAATCTATCTTGAAAAGCATAACCCTCATGTAGGTATGTATCCTATACACACCATCACCTACTCTTACACAAGGAAGTCTATATCCCTACAAATCGTGCTCTGATACCAAATGTCACAACCCAAAATATATCAACTCAACATAATTAATTTTTTTTCAAACAAGAAATGACTCTAAGGGTTTAGTAATCTAAAAAGAATACCTAGTTTTCCTAGGGTCTCATATTATAATCAAAATCAATCCAATATTTTTTTGAGCAACACCCATCACTACATCTTACATATATCTAGCTACGTAAGTGTACTAGATGTAAAGTCAGTTTTACAAGCTTCTCATCTCGCTATTATCCAAAGAGCCAAATTGTATCCTTTAATTCTATTAAAAGGATTATGCTAATAGCCCATGCTACTTAATTTTATATAAGTAGGTATTGAAGCATAAAATATTTGACTATCCATCTAATTTTCATGATGAGCTAGTCAAACCTTGGATAGCCTCTTCATTTTCTTAATTCATGGGGCTTCCTCAAATCATATTTTGACAAATCCCTTAGTAACTCTTTAAGGTGTATAATATTAATTTCTAGTCCATTTCATAGTCTTCACTTCATATAAATTTCCACTCAAGCTTTTAAACAATCCCATTCTCTAATGAACCACTACTAATGATTGACTATTAAGAATTAAAATCTTATATTGAAATGTCTATATAATTAAACAATATAAACATATTAACACTAACCATTTCCAAAAATTTCTTCCTTAATATTAAGGTGCTAACCATTTTCAATATTACATTCCTTAATCATAAAGTTCTAACCATGTACATGTGGTAATAAGATTGAGCATATTTACTGTATTAACATTTCATGATTCTATATCTTAACACTAATGTGAATCCTTATACATTAAATATAATCAAAGCAATCATTATTCAATAGAGAAAAAAACATTATTATTAAATAATTTCCAACAAAATAATATTGTAACATAAAATTCCAACAAAATCCAGACAAAAAGCTTATTTACCCTAGGAGAAACCCCTAAGGAAAAAACCCAGCCTTTAATCGTCTTTCTTTATTGATACCAAATGAAATTTTAAATTCACACAATAATATAAGGCCTTCCAAATGCCTTCTTACTTTCTATAAAAGGGTTTTCCTATACTATATCATGAGGAGTCGTTCCCTCAACTAACATCTTAACATTGCACTTTGTAGTTTCTGTAAAGTCAACTCTCTTCCTAACGTATTGCTTTGTAGTCGGTATACATTCTAGGGTATTTTAATATTATGACTACAAGTTATTACAGAGTAACCACAACATTTTTTACCGCACCCAACATAATAAATCAAATTTTCAATGATAATGAATTTGATCAAACAAATATTTCTCAAGCTTATTTTCTCTCTACACAACACACATTCCAACATGATTGCATTCCTACCAACATTAATCATAAAACATGATTTAATAACCTATACATGGAGTTATATTTCCAACTGAAGCCACTATTATCCATTGTAGATGTTTCAAGATATCTTCATAGTCCACGTTAATAGTGACATGGTGATTTTAGCTTACAATCAGTGAACTATCATCCTCTTATATGGGTTATTTAAACCCAGATTCATCATTAACTAAATGACCTAGGACTCTTTCCCACCATGTAATACAATAGTTGAAAACTTAACAAGACATATAAAACCAAAGTACATTAATAGATTTCATAGATGAACATTGTACAATCTATCATAATTATGGTTCTATCATCTGTTTACTCAAGTCATCAACCCAAATTGGTACGAGTACAACATTTTAGTTCTTTCCATAACATTTATTTTTTTTAGGTGGTAAAAATTATATTATATGGGTTTTAACTGGTTCCCAAAACTAGAAAACATATGATGAAAAGAATGTAGAAAAGCACAAAACAAGGTGCCTACACCCCAACCGCTCCACAAACCAGACCAAAAAAGAAACAAACCCACGTAGAAGTTGCTAAAAAAAAAATATTGGATCGAAGGAGAGAACCCATGCAGGGGCTATGGAGAAAATAAAGCAAAACCAAAATAGGACCCATGTAGGGGTTAAGGTACCAAAAGTCCCATATAGGGGAATAAATTTCAAAAGACAAAACATACCAACTCTAAACATCAACAATATTTATTAGTTACAGATATTTTTAACCTTGGTTCTTGACCAATAGCTTTAGGGAGTCGTTAATGCTATCCATGGCATTGATGATGCTATTGAGGATGGTGTTGTGGATTGATTTGATAATTATTATCAGAAAAGTAGTCTTGTCACTCCCATCATTAAAAATGCATTGGGGAGAGGTCTGACCTATTTCAAAGATAAAATTTTGTTCTTTCCACAACATTACTAACAAAATATAGCTCATAATTCTATGAGTTCACTATATCATTTTAATAAAAGTATAACTTTCTATCATACAAGTACTACTCCACACACGAGTCTGTCATCGAAACCAAACCTACTTCAATATCGACTTCCAAAAGCTATTACATACATGAATGAATATACATATTTAACTAAATACAAATTACACCATTATATCATAAAAAATAAATATATATACATATTTCTACTAGCTATTTATTTCAAAAAAAACTAATTGATAGAATAATATCATTCTACCTGCTATTTATTTAAATGAAAATAACTGACAGAATGACATCATTTCTCAAATATATAATTCTCTCTACTGGCTATTTCTTTAAACAAAATCTAACTCATAAAATAGCATCATTTTCAAAATATATAAATATTTCTGCCTAGTATTTCTTTCAACAAAAACTAACTGACAGAATATCATTTCTAGAATATATAAATATTTCTACCTACTATTTATTTCAATAAAAACTAACTGATAGAATAACATCATTCTAGAATATACAAATCTCATTTGTTGACCAATCATTATTTTTCACTACCAGATATATATCTTCATCTTATTATCCAATAACAAAAATTCAAACAAACTTATTGTTTGGCACAAGTTAGGTTAGGCTTCAATTTTATTTCACGTAGAAGTCGTCTGTGTCAATCCTTCAACTCTCACCCCCTCTTCTCCTACTTTATTTTCCTTTCTTCTTTTCTATTTTATCTCTTCGACAGTATCCAAGCACCCCCACCATGTTCACCATTGTTATCTTATCTAACCTCCTTGCCTTCCATTCTGTCTTACCATTAATTATGGACATGCTCAATCAACAAAAAACATAAGGGAAAATCCACCACTTCATTGATAACTTACTGGTTGTATTAATAAATCCATCACTTGGCTTAATCACATGTAGGAATAAAATATTTCCATTATAAAAAATAAATAAATTATATTCTCAAACATTGCACTTCAATATCATATAAGATATTACTCCATTATTTAAGTCTCCACATCTCGAGTAACCACATAGCAAGATATTAGTCCAACTATAATTAAATTAAAACATGCTTGGAAGGTTAGTAAAAATCTTTTGTTAGATACCCATTCAGTTGTAGATATCCCACAACAAAATAAAGTTGTCCTATAATCATTCTTATAAAACCTCACTAATAGTTGTTTAGTAGAACCTTAACATGAGCTAGTTTATCATTCCTTCAACAAGTTATATCATATTATTTTCTTGACACATATGTAATTGCATAATCTAAAGATAGAATAGTATGTTAGTCTATTTATAGAATCATTATATTTCCATATAATATGTATTGTGCATAAACCAATCATTAAAATCAACCTATCCAGCACATGATAACATTGCTTAAACAATAATTTATATAATCAAAGGTTTACCAAGGGAGGGTCATGACATCCTATCCCCCTTAGGCTTAACACAGTCCTTTGTATTTCATTAGTTTAAACATAAAATGACAATTACAAAGTATTGTAAAATAAATATATAAAATATTTTTGCATATCTTATACTTTATCTCAAGTAGCATTTCTCTTGCAATAGTGGTCTCACTGGACCTTGCATTACTCCATGGTTCTCTTCCTCGTCATTTTGGAATTAAAATCAAGGATATTTACTAGTCAAACATCTATAAACTCTAGATATACCATCAATAGTTGAGAAAAGTCCCACACACGATCAGGATTAGCTATATATTTTCTAAGAAATTTAATGTGAAATGTGTCATGAATATTTGATAGATTCAGTGGTAAGGCAATTCGATATGCCACAAGAGTGATCTTTTGTGTAATTTCAAAGGACCCAAAAAAATGTGGATAAATTTTTGTGGACTTAATAGCACTCTTCTTATTTCTTACCTTAAGAAACACTCTATCACCTAAAACAAACTCTCTTAGTGACCTCTTAAGTTTGGCATAACTTTTATGACAATTCATAGCTTCTTTAAGTATTTCCTTGATTGTTTCTAATTGTCGCTCCATTTACTTGACCATATCAGGACCAAGCATAGCCTTGTCTTATAGATTTTCCCAAGACAATGGTGTCCTACACCTCCTACCATATAGATCTTCAAATGGAGCCATGCCTAAGGTCGAATGGTGATCGTTATTATAGGCAAATTCTACCAAGTGTAGGAAAAAATTCCATCAAGTATTTTGATCCATACAAAACATATGAAGCATATCCTCCAAAACATGGTCCATCCTTTCAATTTTTCTGTCAATTTTTGGGTGATATACAAAACTTATATTTAACCTAGTGCCTATGGCATGATGTAAAAATTTTCAAATCTTGGATGTAAATCTCAAGTCTCTATATAAAATGATCACTTTCAAAAAACCATGAATCCTAAATATTTATTTGGAAAATCTATCAAACACAACCACGACATCATCCTTGGTGTCTTTGGGTATAAAATGACCAACCTTGGTCAGTCTGTTGACCACAACTAGGATTATGTCATGCTAAAATCTTGCCTTTGGAAAAATTATAATAAAATCCATTGATATCAACTACCATTTTTGTGCAGGTACATCATGAGGATACAATAGTCCTACAGGGTGTCTGTGTTCTACCTTAAATTTTTGATATTCAAGATACTGAGTGATATATTCAATTATTTCCATTTTTATTCCTTGATAGTAGAATATTTTCTTTATATTCTCCCTCATTTTTACCCCTCTTGGGTGAGCAAAATATGGAGATCTATGTGCCTCATTCATGATCATTTTCTTCAAATCATTGACCTTAGGAATTACTACCCTATCCTTAAAACACAAGAAAGCATCATTGATACTAAAATTCTTACTTTCATCAAATTTCCTTTCCATCCTTTCTCATATTTGATTCCAAAACACATCCTAATGTTGCATTTTCTTGACTTGTTCCATCAAGTCTATATGGATGCGAGACAAGAGAGCTATGTGTATTCTTCTACTAAGTGCATCGATAACCTTATTTTCTTTCTCTTTGATGTATTCAATTCTAAAATCATATTCAACAAAAAATTTCATCCTCCTTCTCTACCTAGCATTCAACAATGGTTAAATAAATATGTATTTCAAACTTTGATGGTCTATCCTTAACTCAAAGGGTGTCCCTATAAAATAATTTCTCCAAATTTTAAGATAAAAAACCACCACTACCAATTCGAGATCGTGGGTTGCATAATTGACCTCATTTTGTTTTAGTTTCCTAGATCCATAAGCTACCATTGCTTCATATTATGAGATTAATCCTCCCAAACCTTCCAATGAGGCATCTGTACACATAGAAAACTACGTTGAAGTTCTAGTATCTTTAGTATGGTAGATATAGCGAGTTTTTGTTTGAGCATATCAAAAGCTACCTCACATTTATCTATCCACTTGAATTCCTTTACCTTTCTCTAAAGGTTAGTTATTGGAGCAATGTTGGTGTAGTATTTCACATAACATCTGTAATATCTAGTCAAACCCATGAAACTCTGGACTTGTGTCACATTTATGGGTAGTGACCAATTCAATATAGCTTCAATTTTATTAGGATCCATCATGATCTCTTTTGCTAATATAATATACCCCAAATATTGCATTTTGACACATGAAATGCACACTTAAAAAAATTCTTGTACAATCAATTTTTTTAGCACCTCCAGAATGATCCTAAGGTGTTTGTCATGCTTTGAATTATTTTGATAATGTATCAAAATATCATCCAGGAAAACAAGAACAAATTGGTCCAATAGCTTCCTAAAAATTTTATTCATCAAATTCATAAATGTTGTTGGAGCGTTTGATAGACCAAAAGGCAATATAGTAAACTCATAATGTTTATAACTAGTTTTAAAGGTTATATTATGAGTATCTACTTCTCATATCCTCAATTGGTGGTATCTCAACTTCAGATCAATATTTGAGAAGATAGTGGCATATTTAAGTTGATCGAAGAGGTCTTCAATTATAGAAACCATCATTTTTATTGATTAACAACACTAGTGCACCCCATGGTGAGATATTGCATCTAATTAATCTCTTCTTTAGCAATCCTTGTAACTGCAATTTCAGCTCTTGCATCTCAATCACATTCATTCTATAAGGAGTTCTATGAATAGGCTCTATTCTAGGTTGAAGTTCAATTGTGAAATCAAATTCATGTTTAGGTGGTAATGCAGGTAAATCTTCTAGAAATACATCTCTAAAATATTGAATAACTAGATGTTTCTCAAACACCTCTTCCTTATTTTCATATTCTATCTTATTTAAATTCACTACATAAAGGGTTCCTCCTCTCTTCATGCCATTCTTAAGATGCATTGTGAAGAGGATTTGGGATTGAAAATCCCATTGTAGACTTTACACCATCTATATTTTCCTTCCATATTTTGAGTACTCAATACATATATCCTAGAAATTGATTATAGCCTTTTGTGCTTATAACTAATCCATTCCTAGCACTACATCAAATGCATGCAATGGCACTATGTACAAGCATCTAATGGTCATTCCACTAGGTAGGGTAATTTCCACCATGGGGTAGCATTGATTTATAGAGTAGGCTTATCTTGAATCATACTTGACCTTCCACCCATGTGCTAAGATTCATGGCTTTTCTGGTATATATTTAACTAAGCTAGTTGAAAAGAAACTATCTATAGCACCACTGTCAATCAAAATTTTAATATTTCTACCAAAGATCTTACCTTTTATCATTATTTGGGTGGATTGTCCTTCCAAATTCTAACTTCCTATCATAGCATAAATCTTGTGTGCATGTTATTTGTAGGCGGGTTCTTTTTCCTTTGAACTTAGCTTGCTTCTATACAAGTATTTATTGGTATATTACGATCCACAAAAATCAAAGCATTCATCCTTAGGTCTTGGGTGAGTTTTATACTTCTATCCTAAAATGAACTCATGGACCTTCATATTCTCATTATACATGGGCACATATTTCTGTAACTTGATAGATTTTTGGTAATATGCCTCCATCATTTTATTTCCTTGTCTAAGATTAGTGAAATTTTCATATTTTTGGGTATAAATTTTTTTGGTGAGGAACCTCTCTTTAAAAGACACTACGAAATCTTCCCACTTCAAATCAACTAGAACCAATACCTTTTTCCCCATTGAATGTTTTCCACCAATCTAAGCCAACACTGTGTAAATAAAAGTGGCATACAACGTCTGAGTCCTAGTAGAATGATTTTTCATGTTGTAGAAATTCTCTATCTCTTTCAACCAAGATTTGGCTGCATTACCACCTTCCTCTCATTTGAATTTGGAATATTTTAGATGTTTCATATCCTTACCCAATACTACCTCTAGCTGAATTCTAGCCTATTGTACCTCAATTTTAGGTTTGTTACCTTGTCCCCCTATATATTTTATAGCTTCAACTTCCAAATTAAACATGGCCTCCAACAATTTCTTCTGTGATTCTACCTATTCTTAAAGTAGGGTAACTATTGTGGGGAGATCCTCCCTCTCATTACTAGGATTTTTCACACATACATCGATGGTTTAAAATTCTATATTGTTTTGTCATGTATGCCTCATCAATGGGGTAGGACTCCCTCTCCTATTTTGTTGTATTTTCCTTGGTCTTATTGTCCCTTCCACATGCCTTGTTCCTTTCTATAAAAGTGTTTTCCTATACTATATCATGAGAAGTCATTCCCTCAACTAACATCTTAATATTGCACTTTGTAGCTTCTAGAAATTTAACTCTCTTCATAACATATTGCTTTGCAATCGGTATACATTCTAGGATATTTGAAGCTTATGACTATAATTTATGATGGAGTAACCACAACATTCTTTTATTGTCCCCAAAATAATAAATCGACTTTTCAACGATAATGAATTTGGTCAAACAAATATTTCTCAAGCCTATTCTCTCTACACAACATGCATTCTAACATGATTACATTCCTACCAACATTAATCATGAAAGAGGATTTAATAACCTATACATGGAGTTTTGTTTCCAATTGAAATCATTGTTATCCATTCCATATGGTTCAAGAGATCTAAAAATTCTACATTAGCAGTGATGCAGTGCTATAGGCTCATAATCAATGAACTATCACCCTCTCATATATATTATTTAAATCCAGATTCATCATTAAATAAATGACTTGGAACTCTTTCCAACCATGTAATACAATAGTTGAGAACATAAAAGGACATCTAACACCGAAGTGAGCTAATAGATGTCATAGATGAACGATGTCTAGTCCATTATGGCTATGGTTTTATCATTTTTTTACTTGAGTCATCGATCCAATGTGGTAAGAGTAAAATATTTTAGTTCTTTCCACAATGTTACTAACAAAATATAGCTTGTCATTCTACAAGTTCACTAAATCATTTTAAAAAGTATAACTTTCTATCATACAAGTACTACTACAAACATGATTTTGTAACCGAAACCAAACCTACTTCAATATTGATTCCTAGAAGCTATTACATACTTGAATGAATATATAGATTGAACTGAATACAAATTACACCATTATATTACAATATATATATATATATATATATATATATATATATATATATATATATATATATATATATATATATATATATATACATCTTTCTATCGGCTATTTATTTCAACAAAAACTAACCAGTAGAATAACATCATTCCTAGAATATTTAAATCATTCTACCTGTTGTTTCTTTCAATGAAACTAACTGACAGAATAACATAATTTCTATAATATATAAATCTCTCTACTAGCTATTTCTTTAAAAAAAACTAACTAATAGAATATATAAATCTTTGTATCTACTATTTCTTTCAATGAAAACTAACTGATAGAATAACATCATTCCAGAATATACAAATCTTATTTTTTTATCAATCGCTACCTTTCACTACCATATCTATGCCTTCATCTTTGTATTGCATTATCCACTAATAGATATTCAAACAAACTTACCATTTGACACAAGCTAGCTTAGGCTTCAATATTATTTCATGCAAAAGTCATCTTCATCGATCCTCCAACTCTCACCCCCTCTTATCCTACTTTCTTTTTCTTTCTTATTTTTTGTCTTTTCATATCTAATGGTAGTCAAGCACCCCCACTATGTCTATCATTGTCATATTATCTAACCTCCAAGACTCCCATTATGCCTTACCATTAATTATGGACATGCCCAATCGATGGTAAACATAAGGGAAACTCCAACATTTCATTGATAACTTACTAGTTGTATTTACAAAGCCATCACTTCGCTTAATCACACATAGGAATAAAATATTTCCATTATGAAAAACAATGGATTTATTCTCAAACATTACACTTAAATACCATATAAGATATTTTTCCATTATTTAAGTCTCCACATCTCAAGTAACCACATAGTAATATATTAGTACAACTATAACTAAATTGAAACATGCTTGAATGGTTAGTAAAAATATTTTGTTAGATACCCATTCAGCTGTAGATATTCTATAATAAAATAAAGTTGTCATATAATCATTCCCATAAAACATCACTAATAGTTATTTAGCATAACCTTAACATGAGCTAGTTTATCATTCCTTCAACAAGTTATATCATATTATTTTATTGAAAAATATGTAATTCCATAATATAAATATAGAATAGTTCATTATTCTACTGATAGAATCATCATATTTCCACAGAATATGTGTCCTACATAAACCAATCATTAAAATGAATCCATCCATCACATGATAACATTGCTTAAACAATAATCTATCTAATAAAATATTTTCCAAGAGAGGGTCATGACAATTACTATGTGAAGGGGTAGAAGGTGCAAAATATACAGATATCTACTCAATATCATAGTTTGGTTTCTTTGGACTTGTGGGTTGATTTGCAGATTCCAAAGTTTTGAGTAACTTTTCAAATCATCCCCCTAAAGTATGGAATATGAACATTATATATGTTAGCATGTTTTGATCTAGGCTAAATATTGTGTCCCCTAGTATCCAATTTAACTAGTTGTTCTTCAGTTTCTATAAACATAACATCATGTATCACAATCACTTTCTGGTGTGAAAGAATGAATACCTTGCATCCCTTATGATCCATAGGTCATCAAACAAATATGTCCTTTAATTGCTTGAGCTTCAAGTTTGTTTTTGTGCTTTGGAAGAATATGAGCATAATAGATGGATCCAAATATTTTGAAGTGGTTGATGGTGGATGGTGTCCAATACATTTTTCATGAGATGGTGGGCCAGGTTTTGAGGGACTCACTGTGTTGAGTACATGTATAGCAATCCAGGTGGTTTCGACCAAAATATGTGGAGGAACATTTTTATAGACAAGAAGGGCATGAGCCACATTCATAATTGTCATGTCCATGTGGTCAATAACACTATTTTATTGAAGTGTGCCTTGTATTATCAATTGATGTTTGATCCTATGTGAGGAAAAGTACTATATGAATTCATTTGAGGTGTACTCATTGTCATTTTCACTCCTGAAGGTCTTGATTATACAAACTAATTCTTATTCTATATGAGCCTTGAATGCTTTGAAGAATTCAAAATCTTTAGATTTATTCTCCAAAAATTTGATCCTTAGCTTCTTTTATAAGCCATCAAATAAGGTGATGTAATACCTTATGTATTTTAATGAGGGAATAAGCATTGGCCCACAAATGTTTAAGTTAAATAGCTCCAGTTTTTATGTGGAATTCCACTAATTCTTTGGAAAAGTTTGTTGAGAGGATTTAGCAATGATGCATACTTCACATTTGATGGGTTTGGAAGAGAAGTGTGGTAGTTCCTTTATGGTGAACTCCATTTGTATCAATCAATCAAGTTTTATATGACCCGTGTGAGCATGGCATACTGCATAAACATGAAGTTTCTTTGGAGTTAGAGTGACATTAAGTGCCATGTTAGCTACAACAATGTGAACTTCAAAAGTAGTATGTCGAGCAATTTTGATGAGTTTTCCATATAAGGAACCAATTATGACCACTATTTTAGAGGGTGTATGAGTGACTCAAAGAGTTTTATCTTTGGCAATGACACTTAAATCAAATACATGATAGATGACTATGGATAATGACAATAGATTTTACTTCAAAGTATGATGTAGATAACATCAAGTAGCAAATAATCAAGTAATTTGGGAAGTTTAAATTGAACAGTTCTAGCTACTTCAACTAGTTGAGAGGATTTTTCATCTGTGTAAACTGTACCAAGTAATTTTGAGTTGAATTCTTAAAAGAAGTCCTTGTTGGAAGTCATGTGTTGGGTGGCTCTAGTATCTATGATCTATAAACTAATGGTGGAGACTAAACTATGGGCAACTCCAATGGGTTGCAATGAAGGATGAGAAAAATCATAGACAACATATCTTGAATATGCCTCAATGAATGTTTTAGGATGGTAAAAAAATGGTAATATAGGTTCTCGTGTACTAATTATCTAAGCATGCACAAATTGAGAACTATGTAAGACATATGGATTAGAGTCATATTAATTTACATTATACGCACTATGCTTTTGAAATCGCTTAATATTTTGTGTGGCAATTCGAAAATCAGTGGTATAGTGGTCTTTTTTGTTACAAAATTTGCACATGATATTTGAGTTACTAGTTCCTTGTGAGGTACCAGGTTGTTATATTTATCCTTGACTATGTTGTGTTTGACTAGTTTGATGTCACGAGTATTCATGTTGACCATTTTTAGAACCTTTTCCTTGTCCTTTGTCTTTACCTCAACCATGGCCTTTGGCCATAGCTTCTATTACCTTGACTATTTGAAAATATTTGTATCTTCATATCTTCATCCACCTGAAAGGCTGATTTGCTAGGGTCATAATTGGTGAATTTTTTATCAAAGTTTTTGTCAAATTTAATGAAATTTTTTGCCAAGGCTTCAAAGTTGAGAGTTTTTAAAGTTCCACTAGCTGATAAACTCGCAAGAAAGTTCTTGTAGTCTATAATATGAAGACATGATTGAATGAGAAAATCCTATGTGATACATTTATTTTGAAGTCTTTATCAATGACCTATTTAATAGGGTGAATGAGGTTGATGGTGAAATTGAATTATCCTATTTGCATGTTTATTTGATTCATATTGAGGAAAAGATGAATAAATTCTAGGTTATATTTGGTTTCAAAGTATTTCTTGAAGATTTTGAGAACTAACCTTGTTATGTCATGCT
Source organism: Wollemia nobilis (assembly GCA_028583015.1). NCBI lineage: Eukaryota > Viridiplantae > Streptophyta > Pinopsida > Araucariales > Araucariaceae > Wollemia > Wollemia nobilis. Next base: position 12,708,605 of record JAQPPZ010016890.1, read on the forward strand.
TGGCTTCATCAATAAAATTATGAAGGTGATATTCTATGACAAGTAGGATGTCAATACAAATTCGATCATCATCTATCTACCATTTTTCTAGGGCAACAACATTTGTAGATGATGTAGGATTTGCTTCTAGATGGTTGCACCATAGGTTATCAAATTTTATTAGCTATCCTAAAATATGTGAATAATTGATCCCAATTATCCTTACCTTTGAGGGTACATCCAATATTTTGTTTAAATTTTGAAGTCATTGTGACCTAAGACACTACAAAGACCTAAAAGAGGTGTTTCAAGATGTAAAAAAGGAACAAATTACTAAATATGGGAAAATATTCCAATAAATAATGAGCCAAACAATGAAAATGAATGAATGTGATCCACTAGACCTTTATCATTGTCCAAGTGGAATCTCTTTTACAAATAATGAATTGTACAAGTAAGTAGCTATGATTCTTGATGCAACAAGATGATGATGTGGCTAAATTTAAAATACTTAATAAAATGGTGTGTATCCCAAACTAAAATATTGTAGATGAATGTAAAAGCTAATATCTCCAATAGATGAATATGCAAGTCAATATCTCCAACATTAGATTATAAAATTGAATACCAAAGTGTGGGATGTGCAAAACTAGTACCTCAATCTTATGACTACAAGTAGGTGAGGTGCTAAAAATTGGAGAGGTATAATGAGCTTATCTCAAATTAAGACCTTTACTTGGATGCCCACATATAGATGCTCAATGATGAAATCCAAGCCATCATGGAGCCCAAGTCCTACTAGTCCTCACCCAATTTATTGTGGTCAGTGATATACTATTTTAAGATAAGTACGTACTTTATTCTATAGTTATGATGGCTATTAGACCAACTTAATTTCAATCTTGATTAAGAGTTTTCAAATTTTTGAGCATAGGTGAAAGGATGATCACTTTCCAAAGCTTCATGGGTATGGCTAACCCCCTTCATTATGTATTATCATTAATTCTAATCCAGCTTTGACTCACAGGGCCTTTAATGCATATTTTACACCATCAAATAAGTGGCATCCTATCATGAGGCTAGGCTATGAAATGAGTCATCGGATGCATTCATTTTAGGTATGATGCAAATATGTGGATCAATTACAATGAAAGAAAGTAAATGAAAACTAAAAATAGATTTGGAGTGCTACTATAGTTCTAATGTGGTAGTATGTATGTTAGGTGTGATCCACTATACCTTAATGATTGTCCAAGTGGAATAACTTTTATAAATGAGGGCTATAAGTTAGCTAAAAGCAATGTGGAAAATTCTGCAAGCCACTTATACAAGTACAATGGAGAGACAGAAAGCCTATTATGTTGTAAAAAAAATGATCAGTTTACACAACGGTTGATCTGACTGTATGGTTATCTAAAAATAAATATGGTTAGCTTACATAGATGCCCTCAAACTCCATCAGATCCATATTTTGGATATTGTATGGTTGTGTAAAAATGAAAATGATCAGTTTACATAGAGACCACCAAACTCAGTTAGATCTAGATTTTAGATATTGTATGGTTGTGTAAAAATGGACATGATCAATTTACACAAAGGTTGCCAAATTTGATCAGGCCTAAATTTTAGATATTGTATGGTTGTGTAAAAATGAACACAATCAGTTTACACAGAGGCTTTCGAATTTCATCAAATCCAAAATTTAGATATTGTATAGTTGTGTAAAATGAACACGATCAGTTTACATAGAGGTTGACAAACTTAGTTAGATCCAAATTTTGGATACTATATGGTTGTGTAAAAATGAACACGATCAATTTACATAGAGGTTGTCAAACTCAATAAGATACAAATTTTAGATATTATATGGTTGTGTAAAAATGAGCATAATTAGTTACACAGAGGCCATTGAACTCATTCAGATAGATATTTTGGATACCTATAAATAGATATACAAGCTAATATCTGCAATAAAAATAAAATCTATGGAGTTTTTATGAAACCTCATGCAACATCCTCATGCTCTCCTTCATCTCAACACATAAATTTATGGAGGAGAGGAGGAGAATGTAATACTTTCCCAAGTTGATTGTGGGAGAGGCAAGCATCCAAGCTCTAATACCACTTGTAGCAAGTATCAATGCTATGTGCCCAAGCTCAACCATATGAAACAAGAAAATGGAGAAGAATATTTTTGACAATGGAAATAATGAAAAATCACATCTCTCCCTTTGTGTTATGGAATTATATATTGAGGAAAATGAGATTAGGGTTAGGGTTCCCAAAGCCATATTACATAAAATTTAAATAAAAATGAAATAACATTACACATTAAAATAACTTGTTCTAATGAGGTTTTATTAAATCCTCATAACAATTAATTTATAACCTCACTAATAAGCATGACCTTGTAGAATTAAAAAAATTCCTCCATATATTTGGGTTGAAACCACCTAGATTGCTATGCATGTACTCAACACAATACTCAACACAATAATTCCATTAAAACCCATCCCGTCATATCATGAAAAATGGATTGGGAACCCCCACCATCAACCACTTCAAAATATTTAGCTCCATCTGTTATGCTCATATTATTCTAGAGCACAGAAACAAACTTGAAGCTCGAGCTATATGGATCAAAAGGGATACAAGGTATTCATTCCTTCACGTTGAAAAGTGTTTATGACACATGATTTTATGTTTATATAAATTGAATAATAATTGATTACATTGGATACCATAGGATACATCCTTTAACCTAGCTAAAAATATGCTAACATATATGATGTTTAGATTCTAGCCTTTGGGGGGAGACATTGAAAAGTTACTCAAAATTTTAGAATATACAAATCAACCCACAAGTTTGAAGGAACCAAACTATGATGTTGAGTAGATGTTTGTATCTTCTACAACTTCTACCCCTTCACACAGTAATGCTAATCACGATAAAAGTATTGTTTCACATTCATCTTCATCAACATCCTCCATACCTAATTATCCATTCCAAGATCATGATGAAAAATTTAAGGTAGGTGAGACATTCATACTTCTTCCCACTTGATGAATTCATGAAGCTCACCAACTCTTAAAGGACATCAAACCTAGATGAAGTGAGCAAAACAGGTACAAGAGGTGAGCTCAGAGCAAGAGTGAATGAATAATTACTTATTAAACTAGAACCTACAAAACTGCACCTCACTCTGAATAATGAACCTCTCACGTACCAATAAGATATCAAATACATATCTTTAAGACATGCAATGAACCAAAATTATGAATTCTAATAAAAATAGTACTTGGAAGTTAGTCGATCTACCACTTGGAAGAAAGGTAGTTTGAAAAAAATGGGTGTACAAAAACAACTATAAATTATATGGTACCCTTGAAAAACACAAGGTCATATTAGTGGCTAAAGTATTCACACAAAAGCAAAGCATTGAATACATTGAGCTATTTTCACCTACCACAAAATGGCCCACATTCAAGACTCGTGTAGCCTTAGTTGCACAAGAAGGTTGGAAGATTCAACAATTAGATGTAAAGACTGCTTTCTTGAATGAAAAATTAGAAGAAGAAATATACATGGTATAGCTAAGAGGTTTTGATAATGTAGGATAGGAGCACAAGGTATGCAGACTTAGAAAGTCTTTATATGGATTGAAGCAAGCCCCTTGTGTTTTTTTCAGCAATCTGTCAGATCAGATGAAGCAAATTGAATTTGAATTTTGTGATTACCAAGACACTGATGCAATACTATTCATCAAGTACAACAAATATAAATTCACATACCTTATATTATTTGTGGATGGTATTCTTCTAACAGGTAACAGTGAATACATCATGACCACACTAAAAAAGAACCTTGCAAAGACTTTTGATACATTTGATCTAGGATTGATGAAATTTATTTGGTCATAGAAGTAACTCAAGAAAATGGTAAAATATTCTTGATCCAAGAGAAATACATCAATGGTCTTCTAGAGAAGTTTCAACTCAAATATGCACACCCTGTGACAACACCAATGGAATCAAATCTAAAACTCATCATAGATGATGACACACTAGAGATGCAAAAATCTATAGAAGGATAGTTGGTAGTCTCATCCATGTTACTAACACCCGACTTAACATCACTTATGCAGTAGGTATTCTATCAAGGTACATGATCAAGGCAAATGAGAGTCATTAGAAATTAGCAACAAGAGTGTTGAGGTACCTAAAGATGACCCATAATTATGGCCTATTGTATAAAAATAATGTACATTTCAAATTCATCGCATACACAGACTCAGAATTTGTAGGAGATAAAGATACTATGATATCTACATCTAGTTACTTGAAATTTCTTGGCTCAACACCAATTTCATGGAGATCAAAGCAAAAAAAGACTATAGTAGATTCTTCAGCAAAAGCTTAATATATTACTATAGTTGAGATAAGCAAAGAAGTGATATGGTTGAGGAATATGTTGCACACTCTTGATATCACTCAAAAAGGTCCTATAATACTGTATTTGGACAATCAATGAACAATCCACATGGAAAAGAATTGTTTGTTTCATGACAAAACCAAACACATCAATACGAAAGTCCATAGGATCTGAGAACTTGTTCAATATGGCACAATACAAATGCACTATTGTCCAATAGTAGATCAAATTGTTGAAATATTTACCAAGCCACTCCAGAGAATGAATTTTGAATAGTTCAAACAACATATAGGGTTGAGAGCCTCCATATCCCCTTGACAATGGAGATGCAACATGACTAGCAAGGCTAATGCTTATTCATAAAACCACCTTCATCTGGGCAAAAAGTATTGGTCAGTATCTTCTCTATCCCATTCGTAAAAATACCTTGTGAACACAAAATGATAAGGGTTATACTATTTTTAGAAAATCAAAACTTATGAAATCCCAAAAAGGCACGAGGGATGACCAAACAATGTATGGAGACTTAGTGGTTTGGAGTCATATTTCAGGGATAATTGGCTAATCGACTACACAAAGAGCCACCTAAGCCACTCATCTACTGAAATAAAATGACCTTCTACCATTAAGGGAGGATTGAAGACATGTTAATGCTACAAGATCATGTTTATTAGTTAGGTTCCAAATTAATTTTTATGAGGCTTTAATAAGACCTCATTAGAATAGGTTATTTTAATGTGTAATGTTATTTCATGTTCATTTGAATTTCATGTAATATGGATTTGGAAATCCTAACCCTAATATTATTTTTCTCAATATATAATTCCATAACACAAAGGGAGATATGTGATTTTTTATTCTCTCCATTATCGGAAATTTTCTCCTCTCTCTTTTCTTGTTTCATGTGGTTGAGCTTGGGAACATAGAATTAATCCTTGCTACAATAGCAAGGTCTTGTATTTCCATAATTATCTCTTGTATGTTCTAGGTGTTGGATATGTCTCATTCTTTGCCGAAAAAGAATTGTATGATAGGCACTACAACGCAAAATACGACGGGTAGGGAGGGTCCGAGGGTGTCGGAGGCACCCAAGGACCCCCGGCTACGGTAAAGGTGATTACATAATAGGTGATGGCTCGGGGTGCGTAGGGGGACACCCTCGGATGCGGTGAAAGAGAAATATGCTGGAGAAGACCAGCTGAGAATAGGCGGCGGAGCCGCCTAAAATTTTTTCACCTACTTTTATCGCTACTTTTCACCTACTTTTATCGCTACTTTTGGAGCGGCCCTCGGGATTCCCACGGTTGGTGGGTGGTTAGTGGGTGTGGGTGGTTTAGCCCACGATGTTGTATCCACGGTACCCTAATACCACTTGGTGGTTTAGGGTTGTATGAGTTTCCTTATATAATTATTGTAATGCCCCATTTGAGGGATAAGAGAGAGAATAATATATCAAGGAGGATAGACTCTTTTTCCTGGACTAGCCCAAATCGGGTGAACCAGGGTAAATCTTGTGTGTTATATGTGCATTGAATGGTGTCATTATTTCCTTAGTTATTATTTTTGCATTATTTCTAGAATATGTTTCTGTAATTCTCTTCACTAGGGAGCCTTTTATTTCCTCAAAATTGCATTTATTTCTATTACTAAATCACCTTCAATCCATATTTTGTTTCATTTCATGTGTTTGCATATTTTTAACCTTTCCAAAGTAACCCAAGCTTCAACTTCATTACTTGTCTTAAACCCACTATTGAAAGAGTAATGAGACAAAATATATCTATTATTTCTAATTAATCTTCCTCTTGTTGGTCCTAGATTATCTTTAGATGCTCCATAAAAAATCAATCTCTCCATGTTTTGTGGTTTCCACTCTATATTTTTTGCCTTCTTTTTATTTCTCCTATACCCAACATCATAATTTAATTTGATGATTTGAATCCATATATCAAGGATATTTGCTTCTAGATTAGATATTGTATGAGTTGATAGGATTGGTTTAGACTCCTCTATAGCTAAAAAAATATTCCTTTTCATTACCTCTAAACTTATTTCTTTTCCTTTAAATATTCTTCCATTAATTTCTAGCTAAATAGTCCAAAGTATTGTATCTTTTAATATATCCTAGATTGTGTATAAACCCTCAATTTTAAAAGTTCTCTGCCATTGCTTTAACCATTATTTAATTCTACCATTCATCATGATGAATTTACCAAACATATTAAGAATCCATTGCCATAGTTTCCAAAATATTGAGAAATGTTCCAAGAGATGGTCTAAACTCTCCTCTTTATTTTTACAAAGAACAGATTGTGAGGGGCCATGAAAACTCCTTTTCATAAGGTTATCCTAGGATAAAATTCTTCTATGACCTATTGACTTTAGGAATGCTCAGGCTATCCCAAATATCTCTCCATATTCTTGCGATATTCCTATTTTTTTGGTGCTTTACATTATATCCACTTATTATTGTGTATTCTCCTAAGCTATTCAACTCCAAAATCAACTTATCCTTGACTCTCCTTGGAATAATCATTGTAGTTACATTTTTGCTCAATTATCTCCTAGAATCAATGTCTTGTATACTTGTAAAAAATATTATTTCCATTTGTATATTCCATTATAATCCTTGTAAATAATGTTGGGAACCCTATCACCATATTTATCTTGAAGTAATCGCATCCATGGTTTCAAAATTGGATCTAGATTGAGTGTTTTTTATCACACCAAGTATTTATCCAAATAGAAACATTTCTTCAATTTCCACCACCCATATTAGACCTTTAATCACTAAATCAATTGTTTTTTAAACCATTCCATAGAGTAAAACAATTTTATAGTAAGAATGTAGTAAATAGTAAGCTTGGATCATTAGGTTCAACATATTTACTTAGAATAATTCTTGCCCATTGTCTTTGAATCTCTTTGTACAATCTCTAAATTATTTTTCCCCTAGGAGATAAGTTTGCATATTTAAGAACTATTAAACAGAGAACTCCCCTAATTTTATCATCACACACCTTGCTTCATTTCACCAAAGGAAATTTATTTTTATTATGTAATCCTAACCACAAAAATGACCACATAATATAGATTAAACTTTTTTCTATCAATTTTGACATAGTGTACAAGGACATATAATATGTTTTTTTTAAAAGCTATGTGTGGCTTCTATTGGGAACCACTCCCATTACAAAAACAAAACATTACATTGCTCTCATTACATTTATACAATTTTAATTAAAGCATACCCATATTTACCTTTCTATCAAAGATATTCTCCATCTTCTTCAAATTGCAAACTTTCCATAATTAACTTTTTTTAAGGAACTAACAACAAGAACAACTCTTACATGACACATAACTCCGACAGATAGAAAGAAAACAAACATAACAGTAATCCATCAAAGAGAAAATTAGTTTAATTATTTTTCTTCTGTAGTAGAGGTTCTTCCTCCTTTAGAGTGGTAAGATCTGAGAATACATTTTTGTACTTCAAGCTCTTGAGGTAATATATAGTTGTAACACATTTTGTAGGATCTTCATTTTCAAAAAATTGACCATCATCGATTATTTCATAATTAGCTTCAAGAATACTATTTGAGGTGCTAATATTTTCCATGGAACTATTTGGATGATCTTTAGTAACCATTTGTCTTTTATCAATGATCTTATTCAAATTCTCTTTTTGGGGTTGAGTCTTTTGTTGCTCGCATGATTCCTACTAGATAATTGGTGCATCTAAAGGATGAGCTTATTTATTTTGAATTGGGAAATTTAAAGGTTTTGAATCATTTGCATGTTGGACCTTCCCCTCCACCAATAATAAATCAAAGCATGATCAAATGACCATGCATATATTATTTAGGTGGCCATATTGCTAACAACCATAACATCTTAGGGAGAAGTTTTCATATTTAATATTTTATCCATTTCCATTTGATTGAGGACATCGTAATGGATTAAGGCCCAAGAACTAAAATATCAATCCAAAGAACCAATCTTGCTTTACTCATATTAATTTTACTTGACAAATTTTCCTCTATTTGGGCATCCAACTACTAGAATGCACCAATGCCATTACTGATTTTGGTGAATATCTTCTCTCCCGAAAACTCCACAAGGGGAGCATAAAGATTCACCTTGACTGGAAAGCGATTAACTTCTTCTATAAAGGGATTGAAACTAGGAGTCCAAGGTTTTATATAGACACTCCTTTGTCTGAAAAACCAATTAGATCTATAATCCATAACCCTATCTCTATTTGCTAAATTAGAAAAGAAAACAAAAAATAATTTTTTTGGTAGAAGAGTTACTTAAATTTCTATAATAGTCCATCAATATTTAGTGTATCCTTTGAGCTCCTCCAAACCTAGTAATTTACCCTTGAGTTTGGAAATTATTTTTTGGGATTTATGATCAATAAGATACAACCTAAATTCATCCTCTGAAATAATGATAGAGGGTAGAGGTTCATCCACCCACAAACCCAAAGATACCTGCGAGAAATTTCTTTTGACCAAAGAGACTTTCTCATAGACTAAAGCGATCATCTATGAATAACCCTTTTCCTTCAACACTTAACTTCACCTAGGGTTTGCATCTCTTTCATGAATATTGTAGCCAAATTTTTTGATTTATTCCATAACTTGATTGCACCTAGGGTTTACATACCTTTTGCAAAGATTGAAGCTGCATTCAAACCACAACAAGTACATATAATATGTTGTAATGACTTATAAGATTGATTTAATTAGTTGAATTCTTCCTAATAATGATAACCATATGTCTTTCCATGTTAGTAGTTTATTCAAACTTTACATATGATTGGATTCCATAATACTATCCTCATTCTCCCCATAAATAAGGGCATCCCTAGATAAGTTGTTTGTAAATTTACCTCATCCATTTGAAACCCACAAATCCTTGCTTTTATTCTAGTTGAGGTGTTTAGGAAGTAAATTTTTATTTGGTCTTATTAACTTTCTTCCCTAAGACTCTTTCATATTCCTTTAATAAGTTATTCCAAGCTCTAGCCTTGTTTATCCTTGTCGTCCTAAAAAGTGTTGTGTCATCTACAAACTATTGGTGGGTGATGTACATATATCATTTTGCAATATTTAAACCCAATTGAAATCATATCATTTTATTTGTACTTAACTAACAATTTTTTTCTTTTCTAATTTATTCATGTCTTAGTTAATGTTTTACTTAGGATTTTTTTTTTATAAACAACTCTTTTCTATTTTTTTTGTTCCTCAAAATGCTTTCTTTATTAATATGGTATGATATCATGTCTTTTGTTGGCATTGACCACTTTTATAATTTATTTAATATATTTAATATTGTTCTCATCTTCGATGTCAATGTTGGTATGAATATCATTCCTTATTTTATTTTTTCTAATCAGTTATCAGATATTAAAATGACTCCACTAGGATAACATCATCACCACATGGTGGTATTTAACAACTTGAAAATTATGCATGTATCACTTGGCAAGATTCAAACCTTGTTCTCCTCCTTAAAATTTGAGAAATATGAATTAATACCATTTGATATCGTTCCTTATATTTTATTTTGACATCTCTCAAACTTTTTGTAACTTCAAGTTCACTTCCCTCTTGGGTTAAGAGATATTCCTCTTTATGTTGATTTTTTTCTTTCAATATATTTTGTAATATCAAGCCTTCTTATTTATTTCTTCTTTGAAAGAACATAGTCGTGAAATTAAATTTTTGTTAGTCATTCTTTATTGTGTTCCCTTGATTATTATTATTTTCTACTATTATTTGAATTTCAAAACTTCATTAACTTTATTTAAACTTATCTAAATACATCTATCATACCTCAAACTTTACAAATTGAACTAAGTATTACAATAACAACTTCAAAAAAAAATTATGTTGATAATCCTAATAGCCTTTTAGTATATTACTCAACTTAATGTGATGAAATACATTGAAACATTCTTATTACTATTAACTAGATAGTATAGTTTACATAGTTTTCCTAAAAAAAAATCTATAATTTTCATTTTTGAGTTTGAAAAAATACAATGTTACGGTTATAAAGGACCAACAAGAATTTTTGTTACATCATATCTAGGAGTTGGTCTAAATTAATCAGAGAGGAGTATTGACCTTTTTGTTGTAATATTTTACTATTAGATTACAATATAGAAACAAAATCCAATAATAAGTTTGATAGGTGGAAAACATGAATAGCTTCTTGATCAATCAAATGACTCTTACATGAGTACAAAAATAGGACTTAGGTTTCAATTTTTAATATAAACACTATTTGAAGCCTATCTCTCTATAATAAAAGGCAAGGGTCCCTTTTAGACCCCATTTTTTTGCTATTAATAGATCTCTAATATGATCCTTAATAAGAGGAGGACTATGAGGAAACCTCAAGTCCTCTAACCATTTATTTCCTCTTCCAAGTGTCTGCTAGAAGATTCAAACCATATTTTGAAAGACCATTTGCTTCTACATTCAATTCCCTATAGATGTGCTTGTATGAAATTTCTGTTATAGAAGATTCTAATAATTTCACTTGCTCATAGAAAGGACTAAAAAAATAAAATTTTCATCTCAACATGATTTGCAACCCAACTTATCACTAATTTTGAATCTCCATAAATTTATAAAATTATAATTCCTTGCTCCATTGCTATTCTCATCAAGAGGATCAATGCTTTCCATTCTGCCATATTATTTATTCCTTTCCCTAAACCTACCTTGAAAATGATCTTATGATTTTTATTTAAGTGCTCCCCCTACCCCACACCTTCCTAGGATGCCCTAGCAAGATTCATCAAAGAAGGTCCATGGTTTCATAGGATCCACTATTAATATCCCTATATGCCTACTCAATTTTAGTTTTCGAGAGATTTTTAGACTTTAAAAAATGAAGTTAATTTGCATTTGTACCTGAATCACTGTAATTTTCTTATCTTCAAACAACCTAGCATTTATAGCCAACCATAATCCCCATCCCAATATAAAGGGGACACACATATACTCCTTTAAATCTCTTTCTTTGGACCACTATTTCATGTTATTTGAAATATTTCTAGCAGGCCGCTATCCTTTCCCTTGAGTCAAAGTTATAATTGAATTTTACACTTATCTTGTGAAAGGGAAATGAACCAAAATATGATCCATTGTTTCTTCTTCCTTTTTGCACATGACACATTAACATGGTCCTTTCCAAGACCTCCCTTGAAGAACATCCTATATTATTGTTTTTTTGGCTAGAGCTAACCAAGCAAAGATTCTAGTTTTTAGGGGAGCTTTTACCTTCCATGTTCTACATCACCACCAAAGCTTTTCCTCATTGGCATTGTCAAAGCTTGCATTATACCCTTATCTAACCATGTAATTTAGACTTGCTAGATTCTTAGACCATATTAGAACGTCTCTTTGGTAATTTTGTCTTATGTGTGCTTTTTCCAGTTTTTTTTTGTAATCATGTTAAATATAGGCATCATTTCCTCCCAATGTTAGCTCTTTTATTGTTAGCCATCCTTATTTCCATAAATTAGTACTCTATTGATACCACCTATGCAAATACAATTTTTACTATGTTTTGTGGAAGTTAGTAGCCTTCTTTGCTTCCTAGCCAAGATTATCTACCTACCTTTACTTTATTTCCATTCCCTATATTCCAATCTAGAAATTCCAAACTAATTGCAAAGCTCTCACTAGTGCTTTCCAAATAATTATGGCTTTTAAAACTAATTTATTCTATAGTCTAATCCAATATACAAAGGACAAGGTGCCTAAATATTTCTCTTGAATTACTTCTTGTCATAATCCTTTGTGGGTTATAAATCTTCATAAACTTTTTGTTGCTAAAGCTTTTCCAAAATTATGTATGTTCTTGAGGCTCCATCCTCCATTTGATTTTGGTTTAGATATTTTGTTCCATTTAACTAGTGCCATTGCATCCTTTTTTTTGTTCCATGACCAAAGAAATTGGAAACACTTTTTCCTTATTTTCTCTACTATTATGATGAGAATCTAAGCTAGGGTACCAATAGACTAGGATTGATTTCAAAACTAATTTCACCAATGTAAGGCGGCCTCCCAATGATAGCCACCTATTGCACCAAGTGCTTATCCTCATCTCTATTTTGGTGTATAATTATATCTAATCCTAGTACCCATAGTCATTAGGTTTAAGATGAAATCCTAAATATTTTATCACTTTATCAAAGTCTATTTGCTTGAAATAAAAAATTCTCATTACTCCTATTTGCCCTAGCTAATACCTATTGAAGGCTATTTCTATTTGTGTGGATTTATTTCCATTTCTATAGCCATACAATATAGGTCCAAAATTTCTTTGTACTTTAAGGTTTCCTTAAATGTCTCATGTCCAAAAAGTAAAACATCATTTGCGAAGAGCAAATAGGTTACCTTCAAAGAATTGCCAATTTTTATACACATAATCTTCCTACCTTTTCTATTCCCTATTCAGTCTACTCAAACCTTCTGCTACCAAAATAAAAATGAGAGGAGAAATAGGACATCCTTGTCTCAAACCTCTAGAAGCCTTGAAAAAATTGGAAGTTGAGTCATTGATAAGTACAATAAAAGAGGTTGAATTGATACATTCCATAATCGCATTCACAAAGGAAATGCTACATAATGCTACATCCATTTTTTTTTTGGTAGGTGAAAGTAATTGTTGTACGGGTTAAAGGGTCCCATCCCTATTACATCAGTAGCAAAAAGTGATACAACTGTGGCCACCAATGGCAACAAACACAAAATATATGGGGATCTACCCCATACATCCTGATCCAATCAAGGTCGGAGCCCTCCAAGACGGAAAAAATAGAACTGATACAAAAACATGCAGCCTTGCTGCCTAAACAACAACTTCCCAGGCTACTGGGATTCTTTGCTCCTTTCCTGTTGGGCATTGTTATCAAGACAGAACAAACAAAAACCATCTTGGGATTTGACCCTCTACTACCTTGGTCCTCCAAAACTAGGAGGTGAAACCGTAACTAGGAAAATTTTATTACAATCACAGGCAATCCAACTGCCTATAGACAAATTCCTAGGGCTACTGGGAATCCTTATTCCCTTCCTGTTGCGCTTTATCATTTGGAACTTTTGGAGGGTTTTTGGCCCCCTTTGACTTGATGCATGGGTGGATTAGGTTTTCTGCTTTCTTCTTTAATGAGATTTTCAATTTCCTCAAATAGTGTTTTTTGAGTGCCATTGGCTATATCCTCAATAGTATCTCGATTTTTTCAATCTGCACCGGATGGCCTACCCTTATTTTTATCTACTCCTAGATCCATCTGGGACTTTTTGAAACTTCGAGTTTGCTTGGGACTCCATGTTTTCAAGGATTTCTGAGCGGGTTTGTCACTGTCGAAATTGGTGGTGTTAATGTTGGTCAAGGAGGCAGGGGAGTCAGACCTAATAAGGGGGGTGATGGGGTTGGGGAGGAGGGCATACGAAGGGGATTTTTGGTAGGGATTTGAGGGCCATCACTGGTGGTGGGAGGGTGGTGCTGGCACGGGGATTGAGGGGGGCAGGGACTCTCCTGGGTGGGACTGGGATAAGGGTGCAATAGAGAAGCAATATTAGGGGCACAGGAAGATCTAACAGGGATTTCTCCTTCCCCAATTTCCTCATTGGTCCTAGAATCATTAAGTAGATCAAATTGATTAGTAGTGGAAACCAACGTACTTACATTTTGAGGAGCTAATGCTGGTGGTGGCCAAGTTTGTTGCTTGTTCCTATGATTCAAGTTTTGTCCTTGGTTAGTGGTTGACCTCTGACTGGCACTTGGATCTGGGCGTCCCACTGGCTGATGATCAAATTTAGGGTTTTTGTGATTAGGGCATTGAGATAGGAGGTTCCCTTGGGATTGGCACTCCGAGCATAAAGCAGGCTTGTTCTCGAAGACCAATGGATATCTTCATCTAAAATTCTCATAAATCAGGTTGAGGTGGTCTGGGAGTTACGACTCTAGATTCACATTAACGTAGATGCGTGCTTGGGTTAGGTGAGTTCTGGTGTGAGTGGTCGAATCAATGGCCATTAGTTCTCCAAAGGCCCTAGCCAGGCCTTGAAGAGCATCCTCATAGAAAAAATGAGTGGGGATATTAGGGAGCCGGATCCAAATGGGGACAAAGTTAATGTTTTGTGAGTCAGGGTCAAAATTTAGCTCCTATTTTCTTAAAAACAGACTTCGTCTCCCGAAGAACCATGAACCTCTGGATAGAATGTGCTCTGCGTCCTCTCGAGTGTTCAACTGGATCATAAAAAATCCTCTAGTCATCGTGGACAACCCCATGTTTCCTAGGATTTTCCACTTTGAAGTCACCCAACGATGGATTGCATCCATGTCTAGGCGTCCTCCTACAAATTTTACCACAAGGGAAAGGAATCGCAAGACGCGTAACCTTCCATAAGGATTTTAGGGCACAACACATCGTACCCTTGCGAGACAAAGTCACTCGAACCGTTTGTGGGTGATTTGGGTTTGTTCTGCAGAAGGTTTGTATAATACAGATGGCCTTGGTAGCTCCCTAGGTCATCAGCTTTATTGGGGGGTTCTTTTCCCCGATTGATGTCGTTATGGATGTTCCCATGTTTAGCGATAGATGAGCTCTCGGCTAGGCCTGTTATCGCACGAGCAGTGATATTGTCCTTCGAATTCATGCCAATGTCTATTTGCTCTTTCGATCGTGCCTTCTCCTTACCTGTGGCTAGGTTTTCACCAAATTTTTTGTTCATCGTCGTTCCCAAAAACCCTCATCTCATTGCACTTCCCACTACATCCAATTTTAATTAGGCTGATATATAACCAATTTACTTTATCAAAATATTTTGCTAGATTCAACTATATTATCATTGCTTGTTGCTTCCTTATCTTTATTGAATGTAGTCTTTCTTGGGCTGTGTCTATTGCTTCATGAATCTTCCTTTTACTTAAAAACCTGAACAGTTCTTTTGAAAAATTATCTAAAAATATCCCTTTAATTCTATTATCTATAATCTTTGAGATGATTTTGTAGAGGGTATTACATAAAGAGATAGGGCTATAATCCCCAAAAGTATCTAGATTGTGTTTTTAATCAAAGCCAGCAAATTGAAATTTATGGATCCTATCAATTGTCCCTTAATTCTTGATTCTTATATCACTTTTAAAAGATCCCCCTCCATTAGTTAAAAATCCAAATAAAAATCATTTATTTATCCATCTAGACCTGAATTTTCCATTTTTGGAATGATTTGATAGCTGAAGTAATTCCTCCTTGGTGATTTTTGAGAACAAAGCTTATTTTTTTCATTGACCATCTTGGAAAATTTTATAACTAATTTGATTGTCTCTACTATATTTGCTTTATTTGGATCTTTATAAAAGTATTTGAAGTAGTTTATTGTCTTTGCTATATTTTCTTAGTGATATTTTTCTCTACAGCTAGAAATTTATCCAATATTCTAGATATCCCATGACTTCTAGATCTATTTTTTCTTCATGTAGGAGAAATTTTTGTTGGTTTTATATCACATAGTCTATCACTTTGAAAAATCAACTAGTAAGGTCTGTTCTCCCTATATTTTACTTCTTTTTGTAAAAAAATTTATATCCCCTCCCACCACTAAATTCTGTTTAAAAGATCTTGACCAAAAATTTCCTCCCATAAAACTTGTCTACCTCTATATAATACAATCTAACTTGTTTACATAAAAACATGCTAAATTGTATTATTATTTATTTATTAACTATAATTCAATCTAAAACCTTATTTTATGCTAAATTTTAGTAAAGATTCTATTAATACCTTACTATTAAAGTATTAACAATATAGAATAACACATGTACAAGTAAAGACTTTAAAAACTATATAAAATAACATTATTTTCCTGCTAATAATTAAGATTGAAAAAATAAACATTGAAACAGAATAAAGATTTTATTAATGAAAGTAATAATTATGTAGAATAAGTTATGAGTGTCTACAATTGGTAGACTTACATTAAAATATTGGTTAAAAAAAACTTTTAAATATTTTATAAATTGTTACTTTCATTTATGGTGAAGATTTTGAAAAATTCTAGGTAATTGATGTTGTAAAGTTATCCAGATGTAGGTGTTGTTGGTGAGTTGAGAGGAGAGGACAATATTTCAAGGGAGGTTCCGTTAGAATCTCTACCCTACCAAAAAGTTGAATCGGGTACCCAAAATCCAATTGATAATGTTGGTGCGGGTAGGGTTGGGTGCGACTCCCCCGAATAACTTTGATGGTGTAAATCTCCTTGGTCTTGGTCATGGTCTCTCAAGATGGTCCCGCAAGGGATTTTTCGCTTTAAAAAAATATTGTAAAGTTATTTAAAAAGAAAAAATTCATGGTAATTGATGATAATGGTTAACCTCTCAAGTCACTATAACCTTCAATTATATAACAATATACTTGCTTTTATTTATTTATTTATTTTTGAATAATACTTCTTAAGGACATTAGGGATTGAATCCAAATCACATCACCCATAATACAAGTGGCATCCTTACAAGTAAACCACACTCAACAAATTATATACTTACTTTTAAGTCTTGATTTTGAAAACTTTTTTATTAATTAATTATTTTTAAAAAAAATTTAAATAATATTTATAAATTAATTTTTTTAAAAGAAGTTAACATTTTCCTTGTTTTTTTTTTTAATTACACAAGTTCATGTAGCACACAAAATTTATAGACACAGTTTACTTATTGTGATGCACAAAAGCAAAATAGATCAATTAAATAAAAATCTTTGTGCATTCATTTAAAGTTAAATATGTTATTTTATGTATTTTCTTTACACAGTGATGCTCTATGTTTTTTTTCCTTTATTTCACAACACATTTAGAAAATAGCTCATTCTATTAATAACAAGATATACATGTTGCAGGTTTGCAAGTCCAAGCATCGTGTAGTAAAGGATGAGGAGCAATGTACATGCATTTTTGAAGTTTTATGGAAAGGTGGGCCAAATGTGAATAAATCGTCATATATTTCATGCCCAAGTATATGCTTGTTGACTGTTGGGAGCATTTATAGCCATCCTGTTATTAAGAATTTTGTGGATTTGAAAGACAAAAAACAGGGGTGCATGTCCGACGAGAGGCATGGTAGAAAACTTAATCCAGATCTGAACGCAATGCAAGTTAACTTAAAAAGTGAACAGCTGCCTTGTCAAAGTGGTTTGCTTGAGCCAGAGAATTCTGATATCCCACAAAATGAAAATAGTTCATATAATGTTGATAATGCTCAAGTTGCTGGTAAGTCTATATGTGCCCAAGTGAAAACATCAGAAGTAATCAGAGCAAGCTTTCTGACAATTATGCAGAAGGTTATGAGAAGAGACAAATTTGTCTCTCAAAATATCTGGTCGTAGATAATCTGGAAAAGAATGTCAACCCTTATGATGTGAAGGTTATCTTATCTTCTATGGGCTACAGTGTTGTTTGTGTTCAAATTTGGCCAAGTTTAAGTTTTGAGTATTTTACAAGAGCGTTTGTAGGGTTTGAAGATGATGAAGATTTGACGAAGTCACATGGATGTTTGCAAAGTAACAATCTTTTTATTGTGTCTTCAAATGGAAGGTATACAATTATGACTTTTACCTTGTCTTCACTACATGTTCAAAATATGTTTACTTGTTTTGAGCATTTCCTGCATGAACAAAACTGGTCTGGGGCTTACTGCTTATATTTTAATTTATGAAAAATCCTTTGGCTGGGGTGTAAGGAGTCCACTGGTTTATAGAGCATGTTTATTTGTACAGTGTTTAACTTATGAAAAGTTCTACGGTTTGCTTAGTGAAAAAAATGGAAACCTAAGGACTCTGTATGTATTTTGCAGGCCTTGGGTTGTACTTGGTATTGAAGATATGATACCTCAAGGCGTCTTTGAAAGATTCAGTATAGAACCAAAGGTTTTTTATTTTTCCTCAAAACCCTTTTAGAATATCAAAATTTTGGTAGGATTTGGTTTTTGTTTTTATGGTCTTATTTCGATTGAAAGTAATTTTCAATGTTCAATCTCTCTCCCTCTAATGATTGCGGTGGAGGAAGATCGATGTAACAGTCATCTCCTTGACGTCTAGCATGTAAAAGAAGTTTTACTTAGAAATTTGTTTCTCAATAGAACTAGAATTCTCTCCAAAATCACATACTAGATGTACTTGATGTTGTTGTTCCTATGATTTTATCTTATGTAGATTCTAATTGAAGATTAAATGACTTATGATTTTATAGATGTGGCAAAGTGCTTATAGATGTAAGACACCTTCCCATATTATCTTTATTATTGCGTAAGAATCATATACATGATGATGTTGTTTTAGCAACGCAACAAGCTTGATTAGTTCATTTGCTTATCTTAATGAATTATGATTTTATTCTGTAATTTTAGTTTTTTCATAATAGGTAATGGTTTATCTAAAAAGGGTTGAGGTTCAATTGAGAACAATTACTGACTCTTAATCCACCAAAGTTTGGTTATCTACTAGGTTTGTTGTGGCTGCTTAGGTAAATGGAGCACACTGGTCACACATAACATGTATGCAGATTGACAACTTAAAGGATAGTCATTAATCCTGCAATATTAACCATGATATTAAATTATGCTTTCAGACAAAGATGTTGCTCCCTCTGTGATTATTGTGTATTATGGTTCTATTTACAAAAGTATCTTCTTCACTAGACTTGCAAGCCTTTGTTTATGCTTTGCTTGAATAATAATAAATTCCTGGTGTATTTTATTGGGATTATTACAGGAATCTAAGCAATGTTGTACAGAGAGATCATCATCAAGGGAGATTACCATAGTCCATAAAGGCACAGAAGAATACGAAAAAGCGAAAAGGAAAAAGGAAAACTATTTGAAGTTTAGGAAACATTATGAAATACTATGTCGAAGGTTGGAGGTTGAAGAAAAAGATATTTGTGAATCTCAAACTGGTTAGCGGTTGCTGGTGACTCCTTGGCATTCAATACAAAATATAATTCTATTCCATGTAATAATGATATTGGAATTCTTGATAAGTATCAGTCAAATAAAAGCAAGGTAAACATGTTGTAAATGTCAGTCCGCCATTGATTCTTGAGTGATTCAAGATACTGAGATTTTTTTTTATAAGAATAGAGTGTTCCAACAAAAAGTTCAGATTGTAATGTTATTAATTAAAATATTTTAAAAGCCAAACAACTTTTACAGAATTGGTGTATTTTTCAAGAGTTATTTAAGGATGTTTTTCTAAGATAGATCATTAGTTTTCTTGATTATTTTAACAGATTTTAAATAAATAAACAATTATCACAATGAGGTCCAATGGCATATAAGTCCGCTTTTCTTGAAAGGGTGTTGACTTTTTTCTTAGCACATTGATTGCAGTTTTTAAAATAAAAGAATGATGGTAGTGACTACAATTAGTATTCTTAACAGAAATATGTTCGTGAGGCATATAGAATTAGTGACGAAGGTTCAATTATTTATCTAATTTATAGGACATATGAGTTAGTATTTAACAATTAGTATCCTTAACAGAAATATGTTCCTGAGGCATATTAAGGTTCAATTATTTATCTAATTTATAGGACATATAAGTTAGTATTTAACATAGCAGTTATAATTTTATATTTTTGTGTTAGTTATTTTTTTGTGGGTTGTGACTAATTGATTTCTTTTTTGATGGATGATTGAAATGTTTGTTTTTTTTTTATCTGTTAGAGTTATGTGTTATGTAAGGGTTGTTTTTGTTGTTAGTTTAAAAATAAAAATAAAAAAATTGAATATGAAAACTTAGCAGTTTGAGGAAGATGGAGAATCTTTTTGATAAAAAGACAAAGATGGGTATGTTTTAATTAAGTTGTGAGAAATGTAATGAGAGCAATGTAATGGTATTTTTTGTAATGGGAGTGGCTCTCAAAAGAAGCCATACATAGCTTATTCAAAAAAATACTTAAATTTAAACATGGATGAAAAAGTTTACAAAATAACTTTCAAATTAAATTATTAGGTTATTGTTAAAACTATTTTTTTTTACAAAGGGGTTATACTTGAGTCTCCCACCCTTGATAAATCATAACTCTCTCCTTTAGAGTTTAAGAGTTTACAAACAAATTCAATTCTCATCTTAATTGAGTTGCCATAGTTAGATTTCTATTTCATTTTCTTCAAAAGTTTGAATTCTTAATTTTTAATTATCTTCTTTAATATTTTGATTCAACATCATTAGCATCATTATTTTTGATATTTTCCTACAGCAGCCTTTACAATAACAAAACTCCTCCTCTATTGTTTATGCATTGCATCTTAGAAGAGTAATATTTTCAAAACTTCATGCTATCATAGTCTCCTTTGCCAAATTTGGATTTCTAGTTTTCTTCCTTAAACATAAGTGCAATCACCAAAATCGATATTAAATAGTTTATATGATAATACATTTATGTTATAAAATAAAACAAATATTACCAATGGAAAACATTAAAGTAAATCTTAATAAATATTTGGTTCACATAGTTAACACTAAACTTACGACTTCCTCTGACCATGGAAAAGAGAATTTAACTTCACGATCCTTAGTTAAAACCCCTCTATTGGCTAGCCTATATGCACAATTTTTTCTTTCCCTTAACGTATGTGTAAACCTGATTTCTTCAAACTATGTAGCAAGGTCTTGTACTTCTACAATCATCTCTTGTATGTTCCATGGAGCCCTTGCTTTCCTAAAAATCGCATTTATTACTATTAGTGAATCACCTTCCATCCATACTCCATTTCATTTTTCTCCATATTTTTAACCCTTTTAAATTTGTCCAAGATTCAACTTTATTATGTCTTAAATCCATTATTGAAATTTTAATGAGGCAAAATCTCTTTCTTTTTATATCTAATTATTCCTCCTTCTCTTGGTCCTAGATTACCTTTAGATGCTCCATCAAAATTCAATTTGACCAACTCCACTTTTGTTGTTTCCACTTTATATTCTTTGCCTTCTTTTTATTTCTTCTACCTAACATCATAATTCAATTTGATGACTTGACTCCATCTATCAACACTCTCTGCTTCAAGATTAGGGATTGGGTCAGTTGATAGGGTTGGTTTAAACTCTTCTATGGCTAAACAAATCTTATTTTTGTTACCTTTAAATTGCTTTATTTTTCTTTAAATATTCTTCTATTATTTTCTAGCCATATGGTTCAAAGTAATATATCTTTTGATAAATCCTAGATTGTCTATAAAGCCTCACTTTTTAAAAGTGTTTTTCCATTGCCTTAACCATTCTTCAATTTTGCCATTCATCATCATGCATTAACCAAACATATTAAAAATCTAATGCTATAGTTTACATACTATTGAGCAGTGTCCCAAGAGATGGTATATACTCTCCTCCTTTTTACACAAAACACATTATGAGGGGTTATGAAAACCCCTTTTCATAAGATTATCCGAGGATAAATTATTAGAAGTACTTAATCATGTTTAAAACGTGCTCTTGATATAACAATTTACAAATATTTCCAAAATATATCTAGGTAAAAAATAGACCAGTGAATGAAAAATCCTTGCCTATAAAGACCTCAGCAATAAATTAGACAAAACTTTAGACTATGAAAAATCATTTATCTTTGTTTTAGCATAATGCTTAGTAACTAGCAACTTAGAGTACCACATTCAATGTGTATTATACTAGTCGTCATATATGATTTTTTTTATTAGGGCAAAAACAGAATTTGAAAGGGTTTGAACACTTTTGCAACACAAATTCAATACGTCAACTCCACAACTACGAAGGATAAGTAGCCAAAAATCCCATGGATGCAAGACAAACAATATTCATCTTGGACCTTAATTAGATGCATTCCTCCCTAGTAAACTTTTCTAAGTCCTCATGGACCTCCCCTGGGAGGATCCATCTCATATCCTCTTCTTTAACGGCACCAAAGTTCGCTAACCATTCTGCTGGTTGTTACCTTCTCTAAAGACATGAACAAAGTTAACTTCTTCAAAATGCTTTACAATCTCTCTAATATCTTGCACAATGTAATCAATTTTCCAATTAGCTTCTCCCTCATTTTTTAAAAGATTGATAATATTCAAGGATTCTCCTTCAAAGATAACTTTTTTAGCACCTAGATCCTTAGCTAGCTCTACACCCAAATATAAAGCATTAAATTCAGCTTTATGACTAGTAGTAATTCTTAAAAACTTGTAGGCTACCCCCATCAATCTGCCCTGATTGTCCCTCAAAATTACTCATACTCCAATATTACCTGGATTACCTTTGGATGCCCAATAAAAATTTAAATTCAACCATTCATCTTGGGGTGGTTTCCATTTTACATCAGTTCTAACATGAGCATTTACCTCTCCACCACTAATGGGTTTCAAATTCCATGCCTTAGTTATCATAGTCTCTTCAGTATTCTTTGGCTTAACAGGTTACCTAATAGATTTAACATTCTCTTCTAAAAATGGGTGATACCTCTAAAACTTCTCATTGCTGATATTTTTTCCCCTTTAAAAATTCTCCTATTCCTCTTTAACCATATTACCCACACAAAATGAAATGAAATCAAGTTCTATATTTGTAATGTCCCCTTTTCTAGGCAGTCAATGTGCAGAGCAGGTTAGCCTATACACGAGCTCCCGTAGGCTAAGTTAGACGTTGGGGAGCCATGTGGAGGTGTCAGAATCTTCATCAGTTGGCAGAGAGCTCCTGTTTGGTGGTCGTTCAGACTTGTTCGGAGATCACTTGACCGGACTTGCTATTTTTAGCAGTGTCTATTTTTAGGGTTTTGGATGACGACTGGCAGCTCAGTGATATTCTCCGACGTACTGGGTGTCAGGAAACCTTCACTGATGGTTGTTCGGAGGAGCAGTGAACAATATTTTTATGGATGAAGATAACTTAAGTGATGTATTATTTAATAACATTAAGATCACTTACGGGATGTTATAAGGGGAGTCAGCTTTATTGATGTTCCCTTCTCGTCAATAGCCGGAGCAGAGACTCGTAGCCTAGTCACAGGAGTCCCCTAGGCTGGACAGTTCAGGTAGGGACTCATATTGGTGGAACTTTGGTAGTTTCCAGGTGATAATTCAACGACTTCAAGTGTTGACCTAGGGAGTCGGTGCTAGGAAGGCAAAGGGGCCACTTTATAACATTATGTTATAAAGTTAAGTTATAAACTTTGAAAACAACTTAAAGTTGCACGTCTAGGCTAAGGGGGGATTGTGGCCCTCTTTTATGAAGAAAAGGACATAATTTAGAATTAAAATAAAATAAAGTACGTGCAACCCTAAGGGCGCCCCAAACCCTAATTTTGCCCTAATTGTTATGCAACGTTATATTATGGTGTTGAGGCTTCATTTTGGGATATGGAGGATTTAGTTTTTTTTTAGGAGACTATCGAATTTCACAGAGAAATTCACAGGGCTTGTTGAGACGGATTTACTCGACAAGAATATCACAGTTTCAGGTGTGAAAGATCACCTCTAGCTGGATCAGGGATTGGATACTTCCATACAAGAGGTTCATCTGTGCTTCATCAACAGACTGTTGGAGCTGGGTTTTCCACACAGGGTCATTTTCTTGGTGCCTGTCTGAAGGCCATCGTTGCTGAGCTTTATACATCGGTTCTGGAGCTGGAGTCCACACAGGATCGACAGATCTGAAGTTTCATACAGAGGTATTCATATTATTGTTGATTTAATATCAAGGGTTTGCAAATATTGTAAGTTGTGTGCTATTAATTAAATACATTTGGAAAATGAGTTGTGAGATGAATGTTTATTTTTGCAAAACAATATTGCAATGATTATTTATTTCAGTCCAGTAAATTAAGAAATAGATCAAAAAAATTGGAAAAAATCGCAGAAGGGGGTGGCCATTATAGTGGTATCAGAGCTGGTTTTTCCTGCCAGCCTGTTCAGGGTTTGTACTTGTTTTCCTACAAAGATTCACAGAGGTTCAAATTTGCAAGAATTAAAGATATTGTATTTGGGGAGTATAGATAAATCATCTTTAAATCATTAATCCGTCAGTGGTGCCAACCTATGGGTTTGTAGAGTTTTCAGAGATCAAGTATTCTTTGGAAAAAATGCTGAAATAAGAAGATTAAAGGCATGACTCTTAGAAAGGGCATCACAGAAGGAGTACCCAACAAATATTATAATTTTGAATGGAAATCATGCCAAGAATATATTCGGTTTTCTCTATCGTAGTTGTCGAAAGGATTTATATCAAAGCAAAAATCAATGAAAACAGTTTTGGGCGATTAATTTAATGTCAACGACATCTTCTTCCTTGAAGGCAATAAAGAATCTTGGGAATAATATGTTTAAAGAAGCCGATAATGTTGATACGCATCCACTCTTTGAGGGAAACTAGCGGTGAATACCATTTTTAAGGAACCAAAGATTAAAAAAAAATCATCATGCTACATAATAAATGCATTGAGGAGTCATTGTTCAATGTCTCCGTGAGTCAGAGTAATACCATTACCATTTGTTGTGGAGGTCAAAGAGGTGCTATAGATCCCATTGCGAGAAGAAATCAAAGTCATGTTCGGCTTCCCTTTCAGGTTGTTTGTCTGAGTCGATTTATTGTCTCTATCATCAACTTGTGTGAACGGGCCATATTCCTTGGATTTGCGGGTGCTCTGGCATGACGGCTAGAGTGCTATATTAAGTTTGGGTGGTTGGACATATAATTTTCAACAATAGTCACCAGTTTTGGGCAGCGTTGAAGAATTTTGACTCTATCGATACCTTCTAGTCAGTAATTTGAGGTCAAAAATTTAATTATCTCATTTCTGATATTTAAATATGACATCTACTTTAAATTTTATATCTGAGATAAAATATTGCTCTATGCTGGCAAGTGTATACTACATTTAATTAATGCATGGGATTTCAATTTTTAAATATTCTTGCATGAAACCAAATCCGCTATGAAAACTTGCAACTTATTTCAAATAAAAAACAAGGAGACCGAATATTAGAAGGGATAGTGAAGTTGCATCAGAATATCAGCAGCAAACTATTTGTTGAAATATATATGAGGAAAGGACTGCAAAAATTTTGAATAAATTTTGTGGCAAAGTCAAACCATAGCATCAATCAAAAAATAGCAAGTGATCTGTTTATAGAAGAGACCTGCAGTTGTTGGCATCAACAAAAGAGAATGGTTCTACTTTGACATAGATCTGTATCCATCATTATTTGTCATAGTAGAATGTCAAGATTAACAGGGATAGTACAACAGTATTGGAAGTAAGCAGATTGCAAGGCATAAATAATCACAGTAGAACATTAACATCAGATCTTTAATGTCAGCAGATAGCAAAAATAAAAAATAACAAGGGAATAACCAGTCGAAATCAACAATTGAGCAAGGTTTTCAAGAGTTTGGCGCTTTTCTTTTTGGAGACTCTTCAGCTGATAGCAGTTTGTATTCAACAAATCTGAGTATATATATTCAACCCAAACAAACCCTCAGACATAGCCTTTGCATTTCAAAAGAGAACTTGGGCAAACTATTTGACATAATGCCAATGATGAGTTATGCAAAACATTGGGTGAATCAATCAGAAGAGAATATGGACCCCCTCAGGGAATTTGCTAAGAATCAACAAAATATTTTGCGTGAGCTACAGAAGATCCGTGACAATATGAATGATCAGGGGTACGCAATGGGGTTCACTCAATTGGTGACCAAACTTCATCATAAAAGATCAGGGATAGGGAAAGAGTTAGTTAAGGCCAAAAATCTAGTGGCGTTTGCAGAAAGGGGAAGCAAATCTGAAACTGGTGATGAAAAAGAAACCTTACCCCATGAGGTAGGTGTGTCAGAATCACGGGTTAACCCAGTGGACAGGGACGTACATACAGATGATGAGATTGTACTTCATGAGAACATTCGATCAGTACCAGAGGATATTCACCCATCACACCTTGGTGGTGATAGTACAGGTGAACAGGGGTTGCATTCTGCAATCGAATCCATTATGATGCAGGTTCCTGATAGTTACATCTACTTTGGGGATCTGCCAAGTGAGTTGCAATTGGAGTCACAGGGGGATCATGCACATGATGATGACATAAGGCACGTAGCAGCCCTCTTCAATGAGCAAATGCATGTTTTTTCTGACCATAACACACTTGAGGGTGGTGTTGATCACAAATCAGACTATCGGGATGGTTCATCTCCTTAGTATAACGATAGGGAGGCTCAGGAAGCATGGAAAGGCTTGGAAAACACTACTGATACACATGGGGTTAGTTCTGATTTTTGCTTGAATTTTGGTAGCAACCAACTTAGTTTTGATGATTATGATAGTTTGGGCAAAAATTGGAAGAGCCAGCTAACAGTGTCTATCAAAAACAAAGGGAGATACAGAGAGACTAATCAGTTGGTAGCAGGGATTGCAAAATGTCAGCGGGATTCTTTGTTTGAGTCGAGAGATTCATGCTACCCTCAGATTGTGCATGATGACTATGAGTCTAACCTTGTGGACACATCGCAAGGTGAGGAGACAGTTGATGACTCAGTAGAGGCTAAGGTGGCATGGTCGTGTGTTATACCGACATGCATCCCTTACTACTATCCAGTTGACATTCGTACTCTTCTTGGTGGGATGCAGTTTCCATCTAATAGGGCCACTTTGGAGTTGAGTTCACTCACCCAAGATCGTAGGCTTGCATCTATGAGCCTTGAGGACGATGGTAGGAGCATGTTTTGGGTGAGGGTTGATCACGATTTGGAGTGGTATTCTGCTGTTCACTCTTTGGGCAGCAGGGATATTGATCCAACTGTGTCTATTCAGGTGAATTGGAGAGAGGTACTGAGCCGAGCTTGGAGACTGGTGGACTTGTGGATGGTCAGGGAGCACTCGTACTCAGGTGATGTCCTATTTGACCTAGGGAGTCAGAGTATCAGTATGGGGTATTCAGATTCTGGTAGCAGATACATTTTTTGGGTGGCCAGTTACATGACAGAGGATGGGCAGCTTCCTGGTTGGCATTCTTTGGAGAGGTTTATTGAGTATCCTATTTCAGTATCGAGCATGACATTTTCTCAGGAGCTCAGTACTCATATGCGCCGTGAGTTGCAGGAGTGGAGTATGGGTGAGTCTCCAGGTATCATACAGATTTATCTACACCCAACTTGGTTGAGTCTGATGATGGACGACATCCTTCTAGAGGGTGTTTTGTTTGCGATAGTTGATTGGGTGACATGGGATCATCCGAGTCACTTTCGGAGTGTGAGTGTTGGGGTATGCTGGTCAGTTGAGGATTATAGAGGTACTTCTGGCATCATTGTTGCAGTGGCCTATGATGATTATCTCTTGGATCAGTTGTGGCATGAGATGTTTTGGTTCAGATTAGACTGGCATGCTGATGTCGGTTGGGAGAGGGATCATGTCATAATATTTCGGTTGGGGCTTCTATCGTTCCATCGTGTCAGAGGGGTAGTGGTGATCAGTGTGGTGCAACGTCAGCACGACGGGTTGTTTCTGAGGTTGTTATGGGATCCGGGTATTCTGTGAGACCTCATCTGGGATGCAGATCACTGACTGGGATATGTCTAGGAATTGCTTGAGGACAAGCAATATTTGGGAAGGGTGGACTGTAATGTCCCCTTTTCTAGGTAGTCAGTGTGTAGAGCAGGTTAGCCTATACACGAGCTCCCGTAGGCTAAGTTAGACGTTGGGGAGCCATGTGGAGGTGTCAGAATCTTCATCAGTTGGTAGAGAGCTCCTATTTGGCGGTCGTTCGGACTTGTTCGGAGATCACTTGACCGGACTTGCTATTTTTAGTAGTGTCCATTTTTAGGGTTTCGGATGACGACTGGCAGCTCAGTGATATTCTCCGACGTACTGGGTGTCAGGAAACCTTCACTGATGGTTGTTCGGAGGAGCAGTGAACAATATTTTGATGGATGAAGATAACTTAAGTGATGTATTATTTAATAACATTAAGATCACTTACGGGATGTTATAAGGGGAGTCAACTTTATTGATGTTCCCTTCTCATCAATAGTCGGAGCAGAGACTCGTAGCCTAGTCACAGGAGTCCCCTAGGCTGGACAGTTTAGGTAGGGACTCATATTGGTGGAACTTTGGCAGTTTCCAGGTGATAATTCAACGACTTCAAGTGTTGACCTAGGGAGCCAACGCTAGGAAGGCAAAAGGGGCCACTTTATAACATTATGTTATAAAGTTAAGTTATAAACTTTGAAAACAACTTAAAGTTGCACGTCTAGGCTAAGGGGGGATTGTGGCCCTCTTTTATGAAGAAAAGGACATAATTTAGAATTAAAAGAAAATAAAGTACGTGCAACCCTAAGGGCGCCCCAAACCCTAATTTTGCCCTAATTGTTATGCAACGTTATATTATGGTGTTGAGGCTTCATTTTGGGATATGGAGGATTTAGTTTTTTTTTAGGAGACTATCGGATTTCACAGAGAAATTCATAGGGCTTGTTGAGACGGATTTACTCGGCAAGAATATCATAGTTTCAGGTGTGAAAGATCACCTCTAGCTGGATCAGGGATTGGATACTTCCATACAGGAGGTTCATCTGTGCTTCATCAATAGACTGCTGGAGTTGGGTTTTCCACACAGGGTCATTTTCTTGGTGCCTGTCTGAAGGCCATCGTTGCTGAGCTTTATACATCGGTTCTGGAGCTGGAGTCCACACAGGATCGATAGATCTGAAGTTTCATACAGAGGTATTCATATTATTGCTGATTTAATATCAAGGGTTTGCAAATATTGTAAGTTGTGTGCTATTAATTAAATACATTTGGAAAATGAGTTGTGAGATGAATGTTTATTTCTGCAAAACAATATTGCAATGATTATTTATTTCAGTCCAGTAAATTAAGAAATAGATCAAAAAAATTGGAAAAAATCGCAGAAGGGGGTGGCCATTATAAAATTCCATTAATACGAGGACTACAAAAAGGGTTCTCCCACTATTGTAACCACAAAACCATATTACAAGGCATCACCTAAGAGATGCTCATCTTGTTTATGAGGAGCTACAAAAGGTTTAGAGCGTAGGGACATTCCAAGAAGATATGTTCCACTGATTCTTCTACCTCTTCACATAAGCTACATCTATTAAGGAATTAAAGAACTCTTTTCTTAAGATCATCCATTGTTAGGATCTTATTCTAGACTGCTTTCCAAAGAAAAATATCTAGTTTAGGAATAACTCTCTTACCCCAAATTCTATTCCAAGGGAAACCATTATCTACAGCAAGATCCAAAATATCATATGTTACCTTCATACTGAATTCACCATTCTTCGTTCTACTCCAAACCATAGAGTCCATTTTCCTAACAACACCTAAGTAATAAGACTTTATTTTAGCTTTAAGGAGGTTTAAAACCTCCAAATTATCAGGGCTTACCTCTAAATATTTCTAGCTCAACTAGTTATGCAATAAATTCATGTAGTCACAAACCTTTTTACCATATCTATCTTCTAGATTCTCTTTGAGAAAATATCATTGTTGGCTAAAAGGTTTTCATTTAACCAGGCATCTTCCCAAAAACTTATAGAGGCCCCATATCCAACACGGTATTTCACACCCTTACACAAGGCATCTCTAGCCTCCACCAAGTGGTTCCATAAAAAAGAGCCACAACATGGGCCCTAAATTGTCAAAAATCTGGTATCCTCCTAGTTGTCAAGATTTTTTTTTTTAGAATTCTTGCCCAAAGGGTTAGACCTTCCCTTAGAACTCTCCATCCCACCTTGGCTTCCATAACACTATTAACTAGGTTGAGTCTCCTCAGACCAATACCACCATGCTTCTTTTGATGGTATATTTTTTCCCAAGCTACAAGAGGAATCCTCCTCCTCTCTTTAGATCCTAATCATAAGAACTATTTTTGAATTCCTTCTAATATTTTGGAAACTTTAGCAAGGATCTTAAAAAGAGAAATAAGATAAATAAGGACAGCATGCATAACACTCTTAACCAACAACACATTACCTACTTGGGACAAGAGATTACCTTTCCATCCTACAAGTTTGGATTGAAATCTATCAACCAAACCATTTCAAAGAGGTGCCTTGCAAAAACCCATTAACATAGGTATTCCAAGGTACAAAAATATTTAGGGTAAACAAAAGATTTTTAGAGGGTATTGGACCCCTATATATAGGGTGGGCATAGGAGGAATGGATCCCTACCAAACTCTACGAGCACATAGGACATTTCTAGCTATGCCATATATTTGTAGGATGGATGTAGGGGTAATGGAACTTGGGTCAGCCTCTACCAGCACCCAAAAAATTTACCACTACACCACTAAGTAAATTTTTGATTCGTTTATATGGGATTGATATTGGCCCCACCCATGTCATATCACATAGTCGTATATCAACAACTTAGTAATTATGTTCACTTAGAAAGATTCTAACTTGAGTCTCCTCCTTGAAATTTGAGGAATATAATCGATTGAAGTAATAACAAGTTAAGGAATATCTTTGGTTGAACTAATAACTTGACAATTGTGCTTAGCAAGATTTGAACCTGGGTGTTGAATATAATCCAATTAATTAATTTCATTTGAGTTCAACATTCAAATATCTATTTTCTAAACCATATGATATTTAAAATCATATAAATATTTTTTATCAATATTAGTGCTTCAAATTTGTAACTAAATTAAACTTTTAAATATTTACAATATTAGATTATTTCTAAGGGGTTTTTAACCAAAATGAGAAATATGATAAGGGGTTTTTGTTGGAAATTTGAGGTATTTTATGTTTTCATTGATGTCACATGGATCACATTGAGTTTTGGTGGCCAAAGTATTTCATAAATAAGCATTTATGATATTTTGGAAAGCATGGATATATACAGGGTTTTTGTGAAAACCAAGGCAAGAAAAATAAAAGGTTTTATTTAAAACCATGGATGGCATATTTGAAATGGCTAATTTCTTAAAACCCAGGTTGGCTTTTTTTTTGTTGAAAAAGGTGCCCCGGTGATGGAGATATTTAATTTTAAATATTTAGTTTAAATTTTAATTATTTAAAATTTAAATTTAAATTTTAAATTAAAGTCATCGTCATCGTCATAAAAACCATGCACCATCAAAAGAAAATTAATAATTAAAGGTGTCGATGTATATGTGAAATTAAAGGAAGGTTGCATATATATATATATATGCAAAGGCTTTCAATTCAAAAGTCTAAGCATCGAACAAAGAGAACAAAAAGTGGAATCCCCGAAATCCTTCGATGTGATAGCGTGGTCCAATAGTGAGATTGGGAAGCATGGATTTTTTGGTTGAGACAGGGCATGTGTTTGATTCCCATCGGGTTCAATTTTCGTAGTGTGTGGAAGAAGAGCATTTGGCGCACATTTTTGGCATGAGCAAGGGCAGCGAAATATAGGGAGCTTTTTTGCTCTTTGTCCTATGTGAGCAGATAGCTCATGTGGTCTTTGGCATTGTTATTGTGGTGTTTAGTGGGAAGTGACGAGGGTACGATTCCTTCTAAGAGGCAAATAAATTTTTTATTGAATATTTTTTATTATTGCCTAATGTTGGAGGAATAAGGTGATGTTAAGGGAACAATGTTTGATTAAATTTTTATTTACTTGGAAAGCAAGATATAAGGGTTGAAATGCACTTTTAGAAAAAGAGAAATTTCTGGTGTTTTCCTCTTTTATAAGTATACCATATTATATATCACTGGAAAGCTTATTTCGAGGGATATTTGATTAAATTGATTAGATGGAGAAATAAGGTGTATGTAAAGCGATATTTCTATTTTTGTAAAGGGGTTCAAAGTGAAGGTTGTTTTTTTCTTTTTCAAAGTGTGTTGAGTGTGGCAGATTTCCAAAGGAGTTCCTTCATATTCATAAAACGTATGGGCACATTCTCGTATTGATTGATTATGGTGGTGATTTCTGAAATATCACTGGAGAGAAAAGGATTGATTGTAGTTTCCTTTTTGAAAGTGGTTGGTTGAATGCTTCAAGGTTTTCTAGTTTGAGAGTTGTGGTTAAACCTTATTTTATAAGCATAGTTGTTAAAGCCCATTGGTTATGCAAAGAACTTGAAAATAACATGAGTATCATTGTTATGTGAAGAATGTTTTATTAGCATTGTTTTTTAAGCCCATTGGTTATGCAAAGAACTTGAACTTGAGAAGAACATGAGTATCATTGTTATGTGAGATTTTTGGTCAAGCATTATTGGAAACATTTGAGTTGGTTGATACATTCTTGGACTAGGGTTTGTAAGAAATAGTTGTTCCTTGTGGTAGTTGGTTGAGAAGAGTTATTTGAGCCTAGTCAAGTGATTGTGTGAAGTGGTTGTTCAAGTTCTATGAAACAAACTATTCTATATTCTAGATTTAAGTTGATATTGAGATTTGAGGATAGAACATATTGAGTCTCTAAAAATTCTCTTTATGATTCTATGAGATTGCCTTGAGTTGAGAAAGATATTGGATTTGAGTATAGAACATATTGAGTCTAACAATTCTATTTATGCTTTTATGAGATTGATTTGATTTGAGATCATTGTGGATCATAGTTGTCATCCTTTGAAGAGTGTATTACCATTCATTGTTGAGTTCATATTTGAGCCTTGCCTGCATAAGATTTGTGGATGAGATTTGATTACTACTTGAGTATGATTGATTGAGCCTTTGAGAAGGCTTTTGGGATAGATTTGTGGATAGTTTTCTGATAGAATTTGAGCAAGTTCTTAGTGAGCTTGTTGAGTAGATTTGGACAAGTTATGTGTGAGCTTGTTAAGCATATTTGGACAAGTTCTGTGTGAGCTTGTTGAGCAGATTTAGACAAGTTTTGTGTGAGCTTGTTGAGCAGATTTGGACAAGTTCTGTGTGAGCTTGTTGAGTAGATTTGGACAAGTTTTGTGTGAGCTACCTAAGCATATCAGTGTGTTGCCTAGCTAAGAAGATCAATGGATTGCCTACCTGAGCAGATCAGTGTGTTACCTAGCTAAGTAGATTAGTGGATTGCCTACCTGAGCAAATCAATGTATTGCCTAGCTTTGAGCAGATCAAAGTAATCATTGTATTGGATAAGGATCCTTATTTCTGTATGAAATATTATAAGGATATTATCTTGTGGAGTACCCCACATTGGGGGAACCATGTTAAATATTGTGTCTCAATTGTGTGTGGTGACTTGTGTTCTTTCTTACTATTTTTATCCGAGTTATTAATGCACACTGCTATATTTGGTTATTGCAATTAAGGACATTAATTGATATTGGTTTGGAAAGAAAGTAAAAAGTGGGCGTTATATTGTTCACCCCCTCTCTTAGTATAAGCTTGTGTTCTTCAGTTTTATCATTCTCTTTATGTATAAATGCTTCCCAATAGCTAGTCTCATTTGTATTAGAATTATAATTTTTTAATAATTAACAAATACTTCCATGCATGATTATTAAAAAATAAGTATCTTTTAGCTAATCATTTAAAATAAATAAGAACCATATATATAAATTTTACTATCTAAAACAATCATTATAAAAATGTAAAGGAAGTGTAAAAGGTTTGGCAAGCCTTTCAAAACCCCTTCCCTCTACCATAGTAAAAAAAAATGTAAATTTCTTTATGGATATTGTTATCATCATTAAAATTGGATAGATAGATTAAAAGTCTTCATTATCTCTTTCTTAGAGCTTAGTTATTTTAGTTTTATTTAATTTTTCTAATTTTTTTATTAGTTAATTGGAAGGGGTTTTTAAAGGGTCCTTGAACCTTTTAACAAAAGGAGAAACCCACAAGGAGAGGTCCCAATAGGCCAATCACTAAGGGGTTACCAAGAAACACAAGAAAACAAGAAAAAACCCTGAAAAGAACATAAAGGTCCAATAGGCCAACCACTTAGAGGTTACCAAGAAACACAAGAAAACAAAGGGAAAATATTGAAAATAACATAAATCAAATCATTACTAAAAGAGCCAATATGGAACATAATATATTGGTCAATATGGAGTAGGTAGGCCTAAAAACTAAAGAACGGAAAGAGTCAAAGACTAAAAAAATTACAACAAAATAATAAAATAAAATAGTAGCAGAGGCAAAGATGAGATAATTAGTCAACTTTAGCACCAGTAGGAGAACCCAAAAACTTATCATCATTGAATTCCACCAACAATAGTTAGAAGTAAGATTCTCACCTTATGTTTTCCTACCTTGTCTTAATTTTTCTTCATGGAAGCAAGAAGATTGTAATCCGATGAGGGATCCTCATCATGGTTTGAGGTCTTGATATCTTTTCTAGGAGAGAAACACTTGTTACTAACATTTTCAATCTTCTAGGAGTTCACACAATCATCTTTCCAATCTTGTATCTTGTATCTTGGCTCCTCTTTTGAATCCTGCATCCTATATCTTGGGAATTTACATCTTGGCTCTAGCCACCTTTCGAATAGATTTTTCCACTTAGATGTTATTATATCCATTTTACCAATAACTTGGTTTGAGACTTTGCTCTCTTTTTTTCCACTATCAACTTTCATATTTCCTTTTCAACCTTGAGAAAATATTGAGATCCATTTGTAATTTCAAATTCAGTTTCTTTTCTTTTCAAAATTTTGATCGAGGGCTTCTCCACTTTTTGTTTGACCCCCACATCAATAGGACCCTTTCTATGACTATGAGTTTTAGGACCTAAGGATCCTTTCTCCATGTAGGACTTTGGGGATCCAATCAGGGACTCATTCAAATGGGCCACCATTTGGAGAATATGTTCCTTTGGAGGAAAATCTGACCCTAAGCAACCAAAGGAAATTTGAAGGTCTAGAATATTAGTTAGAAGATTTGATGGACTTACCTCTTTCACAAGAATCGAAGTGGTTTCACAAATTATTGGAGCCTTAACCTCCTTTTAATTCTCCTCAATTTATGGTAAACCATATGACAAGTCAAAAAATTTCTCTAGTACTAAAGGGTTTTCCAACTAAATATAGTCATCAATCTCCTTGGACTTTGATGACTCTCTACCAAACTTATTTTGAGCATCTAGGGCAATAAAAAATTCCTTTTGAATATTTGCATTACTATTTTATGCCTTTTATTACCCTCTTGGTTTTTTCTTGATGGACATTGATCCATGTTATGGCTAGCTTTTCCACACCCAAAGCAAACTGATGCTCTATTTTCAGAGATAATGGGTTGGATCCAAGAACCCATATATGAGATACACTTAATAGAAGAGAGAAGATCCAACTTTGAATCTATCAAGGCACACATCCTCACAAAAAATATTCTAGACTTCGATCTAGTAGTTGAATCAATATGAATAAGATCCCCTACCACCTTTGCCACTCCTCTTAGAATATCATCATGCCAAATATGAAACAGGATGGTAGGGATTCAGATCCAAAGAGGTATCAAGTTCATCTTTTGAGTATATAGGTTAAATTTAGGCCCCCATTTTTGAAGGAACACACACCTTTTTTCATAAAACTAGGGGCCTCTCCTAAGATGTGATTCAAATATTCCACACAATTCAACTTGATTATAATGAAATATTTGGGAACTACTATAATTTCTATAGAACCCAAAGATTTTCATTTTGCCAGGGCTCATCTTCTAATTGAATTTAGATTCAGCCTTTTACCCTAGAATATCCCCACAAGATTATATTATCCTTCATCTATAATGATTTAGATCTATAGTGATTTGGATAAGATCTATCAAAATGCAAATCTCATTATTTACTATAGAGAGGTCAAAAAAAACTTTATATCTAATAGAACAAACACCATTAGATACCATGGTATAAAATGAGTTACCAAGATCAAAAGTTCTAGTAATATTTTGGTGGCCTTGGTTAGGGACCTTCCACTTAGATTTACCTTTTGATGACCCGTGATCCCCCAAAGAAACTAGGGAACCAACATAGGGAATACCCCAAAACTTGGCATTCTTCATATCAAACTTCCTTCACTCTCGATCCATCCATCTACATGACCTCGCTCACCTACTCCTACAACTTCTCCACACTCTTGCATGTACCCAATTCAATATTCATCAAAAAATTTAGCTCCACTTAGTGGAGCTAAGGTTACCGCCGCTACTGGTTTTCTTAAAAAACCAAACCCGAATACTACATAATTTGCTTACAATTAGGAGAACCTTTAATTTTTCTAACATGATTTAGTTTTTACTTAGAGATTAATGATTACAAGTACTCTACCTTTTGTGTGATATAATTGTAAAGTATATTTTAATGTCCTGCAGATGTGTTTATCCAATTAAACTCCAATTATCAGAACATGATATATAACCTTATCCCCATCGTATTTGAACCTTGGACCCCCTATTTGGAGCTCCAAAGTCTTAATTGTTAGCCCTACTAGAGTTTTAGAGTGAATGACACCAATAGTATCATTTTTTATACAAACATACCTTAATAGGGATGACCACCTTTCCATTAACCTAAATGTGATAATATTTTATAGAAGACATATTTTTTACTTTTTTATGTTGGGTTTCATATAGTTTTTTTCCAAAAATATTTGCATTACCTCCAACAACTAATATTTATTTATATATCATTCCTCTTCACTTGGAATATAAACCACTGAAATGACAAATACTTAGTTTTTATATAACTATTGGAAAATCAACTAATGACCCATGCATATGAATATTTAGTGTAATATCTTTCATTGTAAATATTTTAGATATGATATTTTGATGTATTTATGGCTCGATAGGATATATAAAATGCAATTGTTATATTTTTAAGGCAATGCTATGTGAATATATAGAATAAATTTCATCATTGTGATTGTTATCATTCTCTAAATCAAAAT
This sequence comes from Wollemia nobilis, assembly GCA_028583015.1. Classification (NCBI taxonomy): domain Eukaryota; kingdom Viridiplantae; phylum Streptophyta; class Pinopsida; order Araucariales; family Araucariaceae; genus Wollemia; species Wollemia nobilis. The sequence continues at coordinate 12,745,887 of JAQPPZ010016890.1, forward strand.
TTTGTGAAAGATATTTAATTTTTAAAGCAAGAAAAAACTTTTTTCTAGTACATGGAGCAACAAAATCTTCATATTTTCACCACATTTTCAAGTGGAATCTTTGTAAATATTTTAAGCATTTTTCAAAGAATAAGTGTTTGTTCATTATATAAAAACTAAGATATTGAAAATTCAAGATAATTATAAAATATATATTATTCTTTTGTATTTTTCATTTTTAATTTGGGCTCACACACTAATATACTAAACTTTTAAACTTGTAACAAACTGATTGATAGTTGTACGTTAAATAAAACTCAAAATTTTATTTCATCCTTTTACATCCTCATTCTAAGTATACAAATAATCAATTCAAAGACATGATCATATAGCATGGTTGTTATATCTCTAGCATACTTCAAATAAATTCTTTCCTCTTCTATCCACTTCTTCACATTTAAACTTTGTAGGAGAGCAACACACAGACATATCCATGATATCTATAAGTAAAGTATAAGGTAATAACATATTTTAACTTACATAAAAAAAACATCTTACAAAAAATATCTAAAAAAACATGAGTATTAATTATCTAGTACTATAATGCATACGATTCATGAATACATGATTAAGTACAAAGACCAAGTCTAGAAAAATAACAAGTGTTTCTCTTCATTTTTCTCATTTTGCATCGTAATTGTTTGGTGCCTTGCACTTAGATTAAATGGACAATCTCCTATTTCATGCCCCATAACTACCAAGATATTACAATATGCATTCCTTGAACTATTTACATTTGTGTGTCCTTTTGATTTGCAGTCTGAGATTCAAATGCCTTTCATCTCTTTATTTTTCTCATATTTGACCTCATTAATTATTTTCTTGAAGTCCTTCATAAATTGAATTGCTACATGTAGATCATCTCTATCACTATTAGAATCATTGCTTTTGAAATAACTTAGCCCTATTTTTTTTGTTTCTCTTTCCATATTTTAGGCTAATTCATATGCTTCTTGGTAGGAGGTAGGTGGTATTACCTTCATCTTCTTATTATATTTGGGTAGCAACCCGTCAAGGAATTTTAGTAAAAAAATTAACATATGGAAACTCAATTCCATTTTCTACTTAAAATAAACCTGCAAATCTACCTTATAGCAATTAGCAATACAATACACATAGGAAACATACAACAATAATAACAATTAAAAATGATAAATGGTATAATAATAATTATATTAGAAACAATCTATACAATACTTGCAATACATACCATTTGCAACCTTGTGCGAAATCTCCATGCCATTGACCACTAGCCAACCTTTCGGTAACACCCACATGTAGGACCAACCATACACTTTGACCATACCAGGATTATCACCACACATGACCTGAATGAATGAGGCAAGGGTCTTATTTATACAACCAAACATTAGTTGCACCCTCCAACTACTTGACACCTTGTCATTTACCTAAATTATATTTAGAATGAATTTTACTTACATTTACAAGTTATTTCCTACTATAATACAAACTAACTTATGACTTTGACATATTTGTACATCACTTATCATTTTATAGATATTGCATTATTACATTACCATTATATAACATTATTAATTATGCGTACACATATTTCATCAAACACTTTATAGAGCAAAAAAACGGTGCACCTAGCAACAGAAATTGAACTGCATCTATTGTTCTAATCAAGCATTCTAAAGCGACAAATAATGTAAACCATAAATGATAAATATTTGTAAGGAATTGGGGGTTCTATTTATATTGATCAATTTACAAATACGAGATTATAAAACTTCCCCTTGAGGGCTCTCAAAATGATACAATTCAAATTACAATGTTAAAGGATCCAATCCTTTCACAAACTTATGGTGCACTTTCAATGTTCTTATCGCACTCACAATTTAAGAGCGGGTTTGCGCTGCCACTACTTTGATATATCTATGTTCAACTTCTTAGATCCTTTATCATGTGTTGGAATACCTGTACCTACACATAATAAATTAAAATGGGTTAATAGTCTGTACGAATTATGATAAAATCAAAGGAATGCATGCAATATTGAATGTAAAAAGTGCAATCGATAGGGCTAAACTACTCCAAATGATTCCAAAACTTAACATGATGTATATTAACTACTTTTGTAATGATATATGTAGAAATTTAAGTGATATTATGAGTAGAATCTATGGTCATACCTGGGTGAGCCAGATAGGATTGTAATCACAAAAACCCTAATTAATGATTCAAAATTGCTCCAAACTTCACCAAAATCAAGTATGATGCATATATATTGCTATATAAATTATCTACACTAAAATTAATTTAAAATTATGTCCCAATTCATGGCTTTCCCTAGGTTTTCCAATTAGTACTGTCAACCATCCCAGGTGGGGATGACCACTAAACAGGGTGGTTTTTGCTACCAATTCCACTTGGATTTGGTCTAGAATCCTCCTAGGGATGTTGCCATCAAATTTATTAAATTAAATCATAGTAATGGATAGTTTTTGAATAGGATGTGTGTATTTTGGGATGCCTTGAAAACACCTTCGATTGATGAGATTTCCAAGGGCAAATATGAGGGTAAAAGGTGAGAGGGAATATCGGTAGCACTTCATGGTAAATACTTGCAAAGGTCTCTCTCTGAAATTGAGTGAAAAAACTCCAATTTATATCCCAAGAGGGCAAAGGGGACAAAGGGGCAATTTGGGGCATGCAAGGCAAGTTCCACCACATATCAACATATTTTCCATGCATAGGGTGAAAGAGACCTCCAATTTGGACCTCCAATTTGTAGTCCCTAATGGCCTAGATAGTCTCCCAATTTGTCATAAGTTATTGGGTAGGATAAATGGCAGAAATTGATTGTCATTTGTCCTACCCTGGAGCCATAATTCATCTACATCAGGAAGTAATTTATGCATTTGTTTTCCCAAAAATTAAATAAATCAATTCATTTATCAATTGTATTTAGTATTAATTTCAAAGAGATTATGATTTTTTTCGTTGTTGCAATGGAAAAGGTAGGGGAGGACCAACTGGTGGTCAGCTTATTTCTCAAATAAGGTGTTCAATGCTTTACTGGATTCTTTTTCTAACAAATGGACGTTACGTCAAACTTTCGAGGAACTTTTCACTTAGTGGAAATCCACCTTCATCAGTCACAACCTCACTAGGGTGTGGTATATGGTTCTTCCACATTTTCTATGGGGTATATGGTGGGAGAGGAACAAAATAATTTTCAAGGATATTGGTAGGGATGAATCCTTTTTCTATAGAAAGATTAAAGTTGTTATTGAGAAAAACCAAGTTGTCTTTGCTGCTGGAAATGGTAGGGAGAAAGTTGTGGAAAAATAGGTTGTTGTTAGTTGGAATTTGAATCTAGGGTCTTATGCTTCTATATCCACTATTCATAAAAAATTGGCTACTAGATGGTATAAACCAGCTAAAGGGTGGGTCATAATAATTTTTTTATTTTTTATTTTAGTAGTATTATTTTTTAAAGCTTATTATTGATGTTAATATCTCAAATGTATCATTTTTTTATTGGTAAAGAGGAGTTTTGAAAGGATCCCATAACCTTTTACAATAGGATAATGTTGGTAGAAGATATCCCAACCACAAAATAGCTAAAGAAATAGACTCTCTATGGGCTATTGGAGAAAAACAGTTGAAACAGAGAAAGAGAAGCCCACGTAGGAGCAAGAGAGAAAGCCACACCAGCTGAGAAGAGAAGCCCTCATAGGGGCAGTAGGGAAAACCTCAAAGGTCAACACAAAAATGAAAAGGATTTTTCCATAAAGGAAAAAAATCCACACCCAAAATAAAAGGGTTTTACCACACAGGAGAAAACCACAGACTTAGAAAGCCAACTGCAAATGAATCAAGATTTTCCACAAACAAAATAGGACCATCCATAAAGATGAAATAGGATCATCCGCCAACTGAAATAGGACCATCCGCAATGGAATCAGGAGCAGACAAAAACCATACAGGACCATCCATAAATGAAACAATACCATCTGTAATGGAATAGGGACCATCCAAAAACTAGCATAGGGTCATCCACAAAATAGTCCAAGTCCATCTGCAAAACAAATCAAACCATCCGTAAAATCCCCATGCAAACTCCCAGAGAAGAAGGTGAAGCACAATAGAATACAAACCATGAAAGGAGGATACCCAGATCAACAAGAAACCCTAACCCTACCACCAAAAAAGAAACCATAGAATCCTTATACCATACATGGTCCCCCCAAGACCAAAAAAATATGAGAAAGAATCCAGTAGAAACCCTTGGACATGAGCCCCAAAACACCAACCATGAGAAACACTCAACTATGAATCTACAGCCTCCCCAAGCCCAAATAAGGTAGTGAATGACCACCCTGGTAAGCAAAACAAAGAAACACATCCATTGAAAATACCAAAATGCTAGCCACAAACTGTGAACAATGGAAAAATATCAACTGGGAACAAAAGGGCCCCCTCCAAACCCAAAAACCAATGAAAGGCCATCTCAACAAGTAGAACGAGTGAAACAAAGCCACCAAAAACCCTAAGCCACCAGCCATAAAATGTAAACCATGAGAACCACTCAGTTGAGAACAATCAGGGCCTCCCCCAAGCCTAGAAACCAGTGAATGATCCTCCTAGGAAGTGAAATGAAAGAAACTGGATCCCACTCTGAAGCAAAGCCAACCCCCACACCGATACCACCAACTAGGTTTATCCGATCATGCATCACCACCCAAGAAGACTTCTTGGAACACCTCAAGAAGAAATAAAGAAGGCCCTAGAGACCCTCCAGGCACCAAGTAGTGGTAGGAAGGGTAAGAAACCCTAAGAGAACTAGGAGATCTTCCTGGAAATCACATCATAGCAATAGATCCACTAGATGAAGAAGATGAAGAAGTGACCTTCCACCCATAATGGGAGGTCTCTTGCTCCTGCATCAGGGCATCTTCTAAGAACACTCTGTATCCACCAAAAAAAAAAAGAGATCTACCTACTCTTACTTGGAATACCTTAGGAAGACGTATAAAGGGCTTGGATACCCTCTAGGCACCAAGAAGTGGCAGGAAGGGCCAGAAACTCTGGGAGAACTAGAATATCTACTTGAAAAATCATAGCAAGCCATATGTCTGCCAGGGATCCCAAGGAAGAGCCATAGAGGGAGTAAGAAGATGAAGAGGTGACCTCTCATCCATTGCAGAAGGTCTCTTGCTCCCACATCGGGGCATCTCTTGAGTGCACTATGGATCCACCAAAATAAAAAGAGATCTACCTCCTCTTTCCTAGAACACCACAGGAAGAAGCAGAAATGGCCATGGAGACCCTCCAAGCACCAGGCAGAGATAAGAAGGGCCAAAAACCATAGGAAAACAAAGATATCTTCTTGTAATTCCACAACATAGCAAGATATCTACCTGAGAGCCCTAGGATGATCCAAGGAGGGAGCAATAATGTGAAGAGGTGACCTCCCACCCAGAGCGGGAGGTCACCTAAATTGTTATTAATGTTTTTTGGTCGAAAACATTATGTTAATGAAAATCGTTCCCCGTATCCCTTGGGGGCTAGGAGTTTACATTCCATGGGGACTATCCCATCTGAGTATACCCCTCAGGCTAACCGAGGGGGTTTTTTGTATTTGAGATAGGCCATAAAGCTTGAATCCCATACCTCCTTTCGAGGATTGAGGTTCAAATGTGTCATTTTAGTTTGTATTATTTATCAAATTATTTATCAAGCATCCTTTTAAATTAAAACAAGGGTATTAAGAAATCATGATGTATCCTTTTTATCTATGTATATATCAAAGAAAATATTGATAAATAGTTAATTAACATTAAATATTGATAAAATGTTTATCTATTATATTTTTATTGAATTATACAGTAAAAAATGATTAATTAAAATTAAATATAAATATGACAATACTTTTGCATAAGATAAAATTTATAATTATAATAATTAACAATAATTAAATTTAAACATGTTCATGGGTGGATGAACCTCTACACTCTATTAGGATTTTAGAGGATGAATTTGGGTTGGATATGATTGATCATGAATCCCAAACAATTATCTACAAACTCAAGTGAAAAAGAACAAGGCTGGAGGAGCTCAAAGGAGACATTAAAGATTGGTTTACCAATACATAATTCCAAGTAACTCTCCTACCCAAATTTTTATTTTTGTTTCCTTTTATAATTTAGCAGATATCAATAGGGTAATGGATTATAGATATAATTGGTTTTTTGAACAAAGGGAAGTCTATATAATAAATTGGACTCCTAGTTTCAACCCCTTTACAAAAGAAGTAATGGCTTCCCAGTTTGGGTGAATCTTTATGCTCTCCTTGTGGAGTTTTGGGGAGAGAAGATATTCACCAAAATTGGTAATGTCATATGCATTCCAGTATATGGATACCCAAACAGAGAAAATTTTGTCCAGTAAAATTAATATGAGTAAATCAAGATTGGTTGTTTGGATGGATGTTTTAGTTCATGGGCCTCAATCCATTACTATATCCTCAAGCAAAGGGAAATGGATCCAAAATATTAAATATAAAAACCTCTCCCTAAGATGTTATGGCTATTAACAATATGGCCACCTAAAGAAGGGATGTCTCACCATCCTGAAGAAGAGATGTCCTGCAATCCGATCATGCTTTGATTCCTCCTCAGTGGAGGAGAAAGCCTTGCATGTGAATGATTCAAAACCTTAAAATATCCCAATTGAAAATAAATAAGCTCATCCTCCATATGCACCATTTTTTTCTAGAAGGAATCATGCAAGCAACAAAAGAATCAACCTAAAAAGGAGAATTTGAATTAGATCATTGATAAAAATCAAATGGTTACTAAAGACCATCTAGATGGTTCCATGAAAAAGGTTAGCACCTTAGATGGTATTCTTGAAGCTAATTATGAAATAATTGGTATTAGTGAGTTTTTTGAAAATGAATATCCTTCAAAATGTGTTACAACTAGATATTACCTTAGGATCTTGAAGTGCAAAAATGCATTCTCAAATCTTAACACTCTAAGGGAGGAAGAATCTTTGCTTCAAAAGAAAAATAAACAAACTGATTCTCTCTTTTATGGATGACTGTGATGTTTATTTTCCTTCTATCTGTTGGAATTATGTATCACGCAAGGGTTGTTCTTGTTATTAGTTCCTTCAAAAGAAACTTGATTATAGATACTTAGCAGTTTAAGGAATATGGATAATCTCTTTGATAGAAAGGTAAATATGGGTATGCTTTAATTAACTTGTGAGAAATGTAATGAGAGAAGTATAATTTTTTGTTTTTGTAATGGGAGTGGCCCCCAATAGAAGCCACACATAGCTTATTCAAAAAAATAGTTAAATTTAAATATGGATGAAAATATTTACAAAATAACTTTCAAATTAAATTATTAGGTTATTATTAGAATTATTTTTTTTATAAAGGGGTTATACTTGAGTCCCCCACACTTGATAAATCATAAATCTCTCCTTTATATTTTGAGAGTTTACAAACAAATTCAATTCTTATCTCAATTGAGTGGCTATAGCTAGATCCCTATTTCATTTTCATAAAAATTCTGAATTCTTGATTTTTAATTATCTTTTTAATGTTTTGTGTGAATACAAATATTCCAAAATTCATCATAACATCATTCTTATTGAAATTTTCCTACAACAAACTTCATAATACTAAAACTCCACCTCTATTGTCTAGTAGAGTAATATTTACAAATTTGGATTGCTAGTTTTCTTCCTTAAACATAAGTGCAATCACTAGAATCAGAATTAAATAGTTTATATGAGAATACATTAATGTTATACAAAAACAAATATTACCAATGGAAAACATTAAAGTAAATCTTAATTATTATTTGATTCAGGCAATCAACACTAAACTTATGACTTCCTATGACCATGGAAAAGAGAATTTAACTTCACGATACTTAGTTAAAACCCCTCTATTGATTAGCCTATATGCACATTTGTTTATTTCCCTTAACATATGTGTAAACCTGATCTCTTCAAACTATGTAGCAAGGTATTGTATTTCTACAATTATCTCTTGTATGTTCCATGGAGCCTTTGCTTTCCTCAAAATTGCATTTATTACTATTAATGAATCACCTTTCATCCATACTCCATTCCATTTCATTTTTCTCCATATTTGTAACCCTTCCAAATATGCCCAAGATTCAACTATATTATTTGTCTTAAATCAGGGTTATGCACAAGCGCGAAATATCGTAAATTGGCTCTATTTAGGATTTTTTAAATTTTGAAAAGGCTAATTTTGGATCATTTCACTAGGGCCCATTCGCTCAAATTATGGGGTGAATTTTTTTTGGGGGTAAATTCGTCCGTCGTTGATAATCATGAACCTAACTTTATTTTAATTCGCCGACCTCAAATTACATATGATTTTGATTTTCCCGCCCAATTCGCCTTCAAATTATAAATGATTTTATATTTTTTGCCCAAATCACCTTCAAATTATAAATGATTTTATTTTTTTCACCCAAATCGCCTCATATACTACGCGTATATATACTATACTAGGTATCGATAAACATACATCAAAAATACTCTAACTCAAAAATAGCTCTAAAATAATGAAAAAATTGAGAAGGTTGTAGAGGAGTGTCGATCGACGCAAGACGATCGGTTGCAGAGTCGTGACTATCGAAATAAACCGATCGATTATAGATGAGTGTCGATCGATGCAATACGATTGGTTGCAGAGTCGTGTCTGTCGGTATAAGCCGATCGGTTGTAGAGCCATGTCTATCGACATAAGTCGATCAATTACAGAGTCGTGTCGGTCGATATAATCCGATCGACTGCAAAGCCTTGTCTATCAACAAAAGCTGATCGATTGTAGACCTGTGTCTGCTGGTAGAATATGATCAGTTACAAAGTCGTGTCTATCGATAGAAGTCGATCGGTTGTAGAGCCGTGTCTATCGATAGAAGATGATCGGTTGTAGAGTCGTGTCTATCAATATAAGATGATCGATTGTAGATTCATGTCTATCGGCATAAGTTGATCGATTGTAGAGTCGTGTCTATCGGTATAATTCGATTGGTTGTAGGATTTGTCGATTGGCATTTTCCTATCGGTTGTAGAGGTGTTGATCGACATTGGTCTATCGATTGTAGAATCGTGTCGATCATCTTTAGTCGATCAATTTTAGAGGTGTCGATCGACATTCATCTATCAGTTGTAGAGGTGTCGATCAGCCTTGGTAGGTCAATTGTAGATATGTCAATTGACATTAGTCTATCGATTGCATGGTCATGTCGATCGATGTTAGGTTGTTGGTTGTAGTGTTATCGGCATAAATCTATCGATTTTAGGGATGTGTGGTCGACATTCTATTGCTTGTAGTGACTATTGATCGGTATAAGTAAATCGATTGTAGGGAAGTGTTTATCAAAAAAAGCGTATCGATTATAGAGGATTCATGACTAAAAATCGGTAGAGTATTCTTATTCTATTATTATTTTGTCCAAATATCTTTTTCTATAGTTTCATAGGCACTGTAGGTGAACTATACGCAATAGTGGTAGACAACTATCAATGTCATCTGGTTGTGTGTTAGGAGCATTTATTTTGTTAGAGACTACTTCTTGTCTCTTAGAGTATGTTTCATACGCAGTGTAGAAGCACTATCTACAACTGTGGTCGATAAGTATTCCCTGTCATGTTGTGTGTTAGGATCATATGTTCATTTTGAGGGATGTCTCCTATTTTCCTTCAAATTCATATACATTTCCTAACATCTGAAGGTTTTTCTTTATAGACACAATGTCACCTACTGAATATGGAAAGAAGGGAGGTCAATCTTCTTGTAAAAAGATAATTCTAAAATATTTTACACCAAAATGCAATGAGACATCAATCTCTATAGATTCTACACAACTTGTAGGTATATACACCTTTTACCATCAATTTTCTAAAAATTTTATTCTTCTTAAATGTAAAACCTTTCTCTATTAATAGATAAATGGTTTTTTACTTATCTACCTCTTTTTAAATGCTTTGTAAAATTGTATTTTGTTAATTATTTAAAATAGTACATTTTTTACAACAAAAAATGATAGAGAACACCAAACATTGAATGTAGTTAACATTGTCGACCTTGATGTGCGTTCACTCAAAGATATTCTAGAAGATGAGATGGGACCACATGATAATTTTCCTAATAATGACATTCAACAACCACTTTAGGAGATTTTAAATTTAGACACATCAACCGAAAAAGAAAAAGATAATACAATTAAAATGCAAGACCTCTGGGAAATCTTCTAGTCAAAAATCTAAATGTCAAAAGATAAACGAATGGACTATTGGAAGGGATTTTAAAAATGAATGGGCATGATTATACCCCTTTATTGAGCGAGATGAGAAATTGAATGTGTGTAAATGTATTATTTGTACATGGAAGCTAGGAAAGGATCATTTATTACAAAATAAGAAAGATATAATAGAAAAATATTGTGGGAAATTTTACATCAAATAAATACAAAGTGATGGAACAATTAACATATTTCATAGGTGGAAGGATGCAACAGAATGTGTGAATGCGAGATATGCTCTTGAATATGATAAAGCAATGAAACAAAAACAAACTCTCATTGAGAAGGGTGGAACAATCGAGGCACAATTTCAAAAAGTTAATAATACTTTATTAGCCTCAAATAAATTGTAGTTTGCTATTGTATACAATATTCTAAAAAAAGGTCGACCCATGTCTGATTTTGCTGATTTTAAGGAAATACTTCAACTAGCCAATGTACAAAACCTTACTAGTTCACATTGGTCAGATCGAAGTGGTTGGGAAATGGTAAAATTTCTATCACTGGTTGAGAAGGAAGACCTGAGAGAGAATGTGAAACAAGCCAAATTTATTTCACTTTCCATTGATGAGGTAACAATTGTTGACAACACATATTTGGATTTGCATACATGTTTACACATTCAAAAATAATTTGAGACAACATCATTTACTAGCACTACATAAGATGATTGAAAATGGAAAAACATTTATAATGTTGTTGTAACTAGTTTAAAGGATATTGTCGGAATGGATGAAAAGGAAATTGCCACAAAGTTAATTTGTGTTGGAGCTCATGGTGTGGCTACAATGCAAGGACAAAGGAATGGTCTTTGTGTTAGGCTTCAAACTTCCATTGCCCCATATGTGATTCATATTCATTGCATGGCTCATCGAATGAATCTTGCATACAAAATTGTGAGCAATTTTGATAATGTAGCCAGAGTGGAAGAACTCGTCCGCGATATACACTCATACTTTTCATGTAGTCCAAAAAGGTTTGCAGAGTTTCAACAGTTTTCTCTAGGTGTAACGGAATGCAAAAAAATGTTAAAAGATGTGGAAACCAAGTGGATTTCATTGTTTCTTCCTACAAAAAGGGTATTTTTAGAATATCAATCCTTGGTTGGGTTTATGTATGCACATCGTAGAGATGTTGACAAGGCAAAATATTTGTTTTTTCGTATGACTGACTTGGAAACTCTTCTTACATTATGTGGTATTCTACCAATGTTACAAGAAATGAATACTATGATTAAACTTGCACAAGAAGAGGGCAATTTATATTGTCGATTTCATGAGGATGAGAAAACACATATGTATGGTTATTGACAGGATTTATTTATCCAAAAAAAAATTTGAGGATCCCAATTTTGATAGTTGGAATACGTTAATTAATGTCAATGAACCGAACAACTTTTTAAAGTTCAACATCAACGATAATCTTTGTATTGCTATCCATGGAAAGTTGATTCCTGTATATCATTTTGAAAAGCGATTAAATACTTTGATAGATGATGTTGAACAAGTGTATGTTACCCATTCCGGATTTGATGAGGTTTTGGATAACACTAAGAATAAATTGAAAAGAATTGCAAATGCATTAACAAGTGAATTAAGAGATCGTTTTAAGAGAGATGAGACACTTGAGGCCATGGTTAATGTTAATCCTAATTTCTGGAATCCTTGTGGTGACCAAAGTAGTAGAAGTGAGTTGTTTGTAAAATATGGGTTATATTATGAAACATTTCTCTAAAAGTGTGGAAATAAATGGCATTGAAATCAATGGTATTCTAAACAAAGATCTTTTGAGACATCAGTCAACCAATTTTGGAATAACAATGGATAATCAAATTGCACAATTCAAAAATCCACATGAGACTAGTTCAATCACGCGTTTTGGAAAGAATTGTATCAAAGTAGTGTCTTGCAAGATACTATGAGTGAATACTTTGTTTTATATGAATTATGTTAGACAATGATTTTGGGATTTGTTGAAGACGAAAGGGTTTTTAGTGCATTAACTTTTGTTAAATCAAAAGTTTGTAATAGGTTGGACAGAAATTTGGAAAATTGTTTGAGAATATTAGAAGTGGTCTCTCTAATATGGTTGATAATGACGAAAATGATTCAGCTAGGAGTGATGATGAGATTATGGAAACGTAGAATTCACAGATTTGTAGTTCTTATGGAGAAGTTGATAAAGCTTTGTATTACCCTCCATAAATGTAAAAATTGCAATGATTATATGAAAAATGCATATAATCTAAGATTTTTTCAGATTTGAAATCATTTTGTAAAATTTTAGTGATTTGAATAAATTCATATTAACAGTGATTTTTCGGATTTGAAATATTTCATATTATCAAAGATTTTTTGTATTTGATTTGTTGTAAAATCATATAATAATTCAATTTTCAATGATTATGCATGTTTGCTTTTTAATGTTATGGATTGTCTATGTTTTCAAAATTTATGATGTATGCTATAGCTTTGAGTAAGTTGAAAATTTGAAAACCATGTATACGTAATGATGCTATGTTATTGAACTAAATGTATATGTTGACAAAAAATAGTTATTTTTCCTTTGAATTTAAATGTATGTATGTATGATTAGTATCATTAGTTGTATGATATGACAAAATATAGTGATTTTTTATGATTTATGCTTTGTCATTGAGTAAACCATGTATGCATATAAAAAATTTGTGTACATATGTATGAAAAATGCATGTAGTATATTACTCTAGATATGGAAAATGAAAATTTAAACCCATTCATAGATATATCCTTCGTAAACTCACTTGAAAAATAAAAATAATATAGCTTAATAGAAATGAAAATACTCACTTTTATACTACAACAAGAATGAATATGAATAAACTGAAATTTAAACACATGCATAGATATATCATTCGTAAACTCATTTGAACATTGAAATATAAAAACAACATATCATAATATAGGGAAATTGAAATTTAACTCTTACATACATATCTCCATTTGTAAACTAACATTGAATATGAAAACAATATAGCATATTAAAAAAGGAAAACCACTTTTCTATACAAGAACAAGAATGAATATAAATAAACTAAAATTTAAACACATGCATAGATATATCATTCGTAAACTCATTTAAAAATTGAAATATAAAAACAACATAGCATATTTGAAACACCATAATACTTAAAAGATGAAAATAACACACAATTATAAAAGTGTATTTCTTAAAAGTAAAATAATAAAAGCAAGTATCTTGTTTTCATACGAAAACATATGAAATGTCATAAAATTGTCTTTCAAAATATCAAATTTTAAAATTTAATTTCTTGCTCCAGAATCTTTTCCCGTTGGCAGTGGACGTAATGCAGCCCCAGGTGGGGGTTGTCAGAGATCAGGAGAACTAGATGTTCTAGGTTTCCTTGTTGATCTTCTCCATACAGGTAGTGTTGTTTCCTTCATAGGTGTTTCGGAGTCTCCTGATTCCTCTTGATTATAACCTCTGACAGCAGCACCCCGCTTTGAAGAGAAAGAGGATACCTTTTTATGTGTATATATAAAATGTCAAAATTACAAAAAGACAAATAATGGAAAAATAAAAAAAAATTATTTAAATATTGATTAAAAAATTACCTAAACCTATTGTTCTCTCATGGCTGCATTGTCCAGGATTGAGTGCCATGATGTTGGTACTGGAGTGTTCTACAAATTGTAAAAATATTCATTAAAAAAAAAGAAATAATATAATATGTGCTAACTGTCGGTGAGGGTGAAGCATGGGTTATCATGTTCTCTATTTCCAATCTGATCCGATGTGAGACATAGGTGGACCAATTGAATTTCTGGTGTGAAAAACAACAAACCAAATACGCTAAGGCCCACATCAGAATTTCTGTTGGCCTTCCTTGTAGAACGAGTATGACAAGGAAGAATTTGCAACATGCCCGAAGAAATTTATTTTCAATTTCCAATACGGTCAAACCCCTTCTAGACTTGGTGGACGTAATTGTAAAAAAAAACAAAATCAGTAATACACCAATGACTAGAATTTAAATTCAATTAAATAAAAAAATAGTTACACCTTGAAAATATTCAAACTACACATTGAAGTTGGTCTCCAGGTAGAGTTTGTCTTCATTAGTTAATTGGTATTTGGAAGTGATAGGCTCAACACCAGCGTGGGGCAATGCTATCAATCTGGTGACATCTGTGACTGTGAAAGAAAGAATGATGTTTTTGTTGTCGATGACAAGATTTACCTTGCTCGAATCCATATTATAAGTTGCAATGATCCTCTCCACCAGTTTAATATTCGTATCAAAATGGGGCATTGAAACAAGACCCCGAAGACCAGAGTCCATGACCCAAGACATGTCGTAACCCGATGTTGATAAAAATTTTGAAATCAAGGGGTAAACCAGGTTCTTATAATTAACTTTAAACATTCAAGGGATTGTAGGGGACGCCATAGGGTGTACGGGTATGGATAAGAAGACATAGAGGATGGTACACGACACTTGATAGAAAAGGATTCAAAATGGAGGAAAAGGGTTAAAACTAGCTTAAAACTTATGGTAAAAGGTTAAAACTAAGATAAATCTGGAGGAAAAGGGTTAAGAATGCATTAAAATGAGAGGAAAAGGGGTAATAATACATTAAAAATGGAAGAAAATGATTAAGACTATGATATAATAGGCAAAAAAATGACTTTTAATCCCTTTATATAGAATTATCTACATACAATCAGCTTCTAGATGGGTGACACATGGCCTCTACATGCAATCATTTCATAGATGGTTGACACATGGCCTCTAAATGCAATCATTTCATAGATGGTTGACACGTGGCATAGATGCAACGCTATACCTACAACCGATCGACATGTTTGCAGCCGATCGGCATGTTTGCAATCGATCGGCATATCTGTAGTCGATCGTCATGCCTACAATTGATCGACATGCCTATAGCTGATCGACATGTCTATAGCCGATGTGCATGTCTGCAACTGATGTGCATGTCTACAATCGATCGGCATGTCTACAGTCGATTGGCATGGCTGCAACCAATCGACATGGTTGCAACCGATCGACATGCCTACAACCGATCGTCATGGCTGACAAAATATAGAGATTTTTTATGGTTTATGCTTTGTCATAGAGTTAACCTTGTATATATACATAACTACTAAAAAAATTTCTACAAATGTATGAAAAAAGCATATAGAATAGTACTCTAGATATGGAAAATGAAAATTTAAACCCATGCATAGATATATCCATTGTAAACTCACTCTGAAATATAAAAACAATATAGCATAATATAAATTACCATATTCAATTTTATACAACTATAATGACTATGAATGCACTGAAAATTGAAACCCATTCATAGATATATCCATTGTAAACTCACTTTGAAATATAAAAACAATATAGCATAATACAAATGACCATATTTATTTTTATACTACTATAATTATTATGAATGCACTGAATATTGAAACCCATGCATAGATATATACTTCGTAAACTCACTTTGAAATATAAAAACTATATAGCATAATACAAATGACCATATTCACTTGAAATATAAAAACAATATCGCAAAATAGAAATGAAATTACTCACTTTTATACTACAACAAGAATGAATATGAATAAACTAAAATTTAAACACATGCATAGATATATCATTCGTAAACTCATTTGAAAATTGAAATATAAAACAACATAGCATAATATATAGAAATTGAAATTTAACCCTTTCATTAATATCTCCATTGTAAACTAACATTGAATATGAAACAATATAGCATAATAAAAAAGACAAAATACATTTCTATACAACAACAAGAATGAATTTGAATAAACTAAAAATTCAAACTCATTTGAATATTGAAATATAAAAACAACATAGCAAAATCCACAAGACAAAACTCATTTTTATATCATAACATGAATAACATTGAATAACATGTAAATCTATACCTATGCATATATTTTACGTAAACTCAAGCATATTTGAAAGTTGAAACACCATAATACTTAAGAGATGAAAATAACACACAATTATAAATGTAAATAGTGTAATAGTAAACTAATAAAAGAAAGTATCTTGTTTTCCAATGAAAACATATAAAATGTCTTAAAATTGTTTTTAAAATTCTTTTTGTCCCCTCAAAATATTTTCTCCCTTCCTCCACTAATTTTGCCTTCTCAATGGCTTACGTAGTCTCCATAGCAACAACCCCTCCCTCATCTTTCCCTTGTTCAGCTCCTTTTTCCACATCCACTACTTCCATGATTACCGCATCTTGCATTTCGATGGCTCTTTTCTTGGGTTGGATAATAGTACTATCAATTACTCCAGAATTGACAAGGATCATCTCAACATTTTTCATTCCATCGAGAAGGGTCTTTTCTTCTTTGCCAACATCTTCATATGTTGGTCCTTGAACTTCTTTACCCTTCTCCTTAAGCAGAACATCAGGATCCAATCCATTACGGATAATGACTTTCCACAAAATGTTATTTTGTCGAATTGATTCCTATGCTCTTTTTTCATTGCCATGGAAGCGTTTAAGAACTCCTTTGCCATCCTGAGATAGTCTTGCAGGTTTTGAACCTGCTTCTTGAGATTTTCATACTTTACCTGCAAAAATGAAAAAAGTTAATCAACATGAAAAGATAATTACATTTTAAAAAATAGAACAACAAATTTTTAACACAAAAGTGATTGAGTCAAACCTCAGCAACATTCTTTGCAGCTACATCAACAGCAACCTTTTTTTTATCATTAACCCATTCATTGTAATAAGCTTGGGCCTCACTATTTATATTATCCAATCTATTCATTATAAACTTTAAAATTTCATATGTGTATGATGTATTCAACTTCAACATGTCAGATTTTACTTGTTGTAGCAGAGCCTCTATATTTTTTGGTTCATTTTGAACAATAGAAAATTTTCTCTCTTTTTGAAAAAATATTGTATCGGGCATTAATTTCCTTTATCAACACCTTAGCCCGATACTCCCATTTTTTTATTTGTGTTATATCTAGAAGTAGCAAATTGTTAATTGTAGATTCAACGTTATCAAAAAATAAATCTTTTTCTGAAAAAATTATTATATCATCCTCTTGTTGAGGAGGAGCCTAATGGGTGCTTCTTTCCTTTGGAGGAGATTTGCTTGAACATTCTGCACCTTCATTTACTTTGTATTGAACTAATTCTGATAGTTGAAATTGAGTGTGTATGTTATCATGAAAAAAGTAATCTTTATCAAGTGGAACATCAGCCAACCCAGTACCAGAAGCTTTCGGTATATCCTTAAAAGTAAAATTATTAAGAGATATACGGTCGAAACCGAAATAAGTCTTTGATGCTTCTCTCTCTGAAATTTGTTGTGTTGCTTCTCTCTATGGCCTAGATGGAAGGAAGTGTTTTCCAACTAGGAAACATTGACCTCGCATTTGAGTTGGGCGTTGTGGAGGAGGGGGCGATATTTTTTTATTTTGTTGATGAAATTGTTGCAAGGGACCTTAAAACATAAAAATAAAATTAGTTAAAATTTTTGTGAATGTAGAAAATAAAAACTAGTTATAAAATTACATTATGAAAATTGGTTGCAAACATTGTTATAACACTTACCGGTAGAAGAAAAAACATCTTGCATAGATGCTACTACAAATGGAATGTGGTCATGTTGTACATCTGAAAAAAAAAAACAAAATTAATTAAAAACAGTAAAAATATTGTAAAAAAATTGTTTCGATAGTAATTAAAACTTACTCCCATAAGGTTTCTACAAAAAGAAAATTGTTCAACATAGCAAAATTATTGACAAAGGAGATAAGAGATCGGTTTCAAAGACATGAATTGCTCGAGGCCATGGGTGTTGTTAACCCTTTGTTTTGGGGTTCTTGCAATGATCAAAAGTCTACACAAGAGTTGTTTATTAAATATATGGGTAACCTTATTGAGCATTTCAATAAAAGTGTGGAAGTCAATGGTGTTGAAATAAAAGGTATACTCAACAAAGATATTTTAAGACAACAGTCACATCATTTTGGAAGAACAATGGTTCATCAAGCGTCACTTTTGAGTAATATCCATGAGACTGGTTCCATTGCATGTTTATGGCAAAAGTTGTATCCAAGTAGTATCTTACAAGATACGATTAGTGAATACTTTTGTTTATATGAATTATGTCAAACAATGATTTTGGGATCTATAGAAGATGAGAGGGTTTTTAGTGCACTATCTTTTGTTAAATCTAAGCTCCGCAACAGGTTGGACAAAAATCTAGAAAATTGTTTAAGAATTTATGTGTCATCATATGAGTTGGACAAATTTCCATATGACAGAGCATTAGCTTACTGGAATTCAATTGCAGATATAAGGGGTATTACGAATACGATTGAAAAGGAGGATAATGATGCTTTTAGTGATCAAATGGTGTCTTCATAGATTGATTTTGGACAAGTTGAAACGTGTTCATTTCAGCTACCTGAATTCTGATTTTTCTAGTATTTCACAACACTGTAACATTTTGACATTCCAGATTTCACAATGTTGTTTCACAAGTTGAGAAATTTTCATTCCATATTTCACAAATGTTCATTCTAGATTTTACAATTGTTCATTTCAGATTTCACAATGTTGTTTCACAAGTTGAGAAATGTTCATTCCAGATTTCACAAATGTTCATTCCAGATTTTACAACTGTTCATTCCAGATTTCACAAAGTTGTTTGAGATGTACAATGTTTCAAAAATTTACTTTTCACATTAAGCTTATAAAAATTGTACGTTGTATATCACATTATGCTTTTAAAAATTGGATGTTTTTTTATCATACTGTTTCAATTGCCTTAATAAATTGTTGTCTTTTATTTTATATCACAGTATTGGTATTGTATTGTTAATGTATCAATATTGATCAACAAAAATATTCTTTTGTTGTTTGAAATGATGATAGTAAATAATATTGACAATTTAGACTAGAAAAGCAACACAAAATTATAAATGCAAACAACCTTTGAATGATTGAAGACACAAATTTAGAAAATAAGGTTTTCATTAATATGATTGAAAATATATTACATTGTACAAAACTGTTGACTACGATTGAAAATCTATAACATCATACAAAATTGTTGACAACAGTCAACTTGAGAGCATTTTACAGTCAAACATTTGATTGGGGGTTTGCACTTCCAACTTCAATATCGCTTGGAGTTGCCTTTTATTTTCCTTTATCTGCTTCTGT
This sequence comes from Wollemia nobilis, assembly GCA_028583015.1. Taxonomy (NCBI): domain Eukaryota; kingdom Viridiplantae; phylum Streptophyta; class Pinopsida; order Araucariales; family Araucariaceae; genus Wollemia; species Wollemia nobilis. The sequence continues at coordinate 12,765,508 of JAQPPZ010016890.1, forward strand.
GATGCTCTCTTCTGGCAGTGCTCCAGCTCGGACTAGGTTTTCACGTACTTTAACAATACTTACCACCAATGATGATTCCTCTTTGTTTGGATCTTCAAGTATTGTTGGAAGTGTTTCTTTTGCTTTTTGTTGCTCTAGAACGTGGTCTGGATCTTCATTGAGCTTCTCCCTGATGTATTTTCTTAAATGATTATTATCCGCTATTTTTTATTGCATTTTCTTTTTCAATTCCATTGCACTATGCAAAAATGTCTTCGCCCTATGAATATTGATGTCCATGCTCTTAACCTATCTTTTTAAGTTATCAAAATTTGACTACAAAAAAAATTGAAAACATAATTCAAAATGGTTATATTAAAATTATTACATGTTTTTCACAAATATAAAAATAAAACTGCAATAGAAAATTGAAACATAAATAACTTTACTTACCTCATCCACGTCCCTTGCAGCCTCAACAAATGCAACTTTATCCTTATCAAAAGTCCAATGGTTATAATAAGCTTGGGCTTCAGCATTAATGTTCTCTAATCTCCCTATTGCAACATTTAAAACATCATCATCATAATCAAAATCAGGCTTCACTGATCCTGATGTGGCCTGTTTTAGAAGGCCATCAAGCTTTTTTGGTTCATACTGAACCAAAGAATAAAGAGAATCTCTTTTTGTATAATTTTTATATCGAGCATTAATTTGCTTTAAAAGCACTTTTGCTCGATATTCCCAATCCTTCATCTCTTGCACATCTTTAAGGACAACCTGTTTAAGGGTTACCTCAGTTTTCTTAGACATTAAAATATTTTCATCAAAATTTACAATATCATCCTCAGTTGGAGGACCCTGAGGATTAGGGATGTTTCCTTGAGATGATGGCAATGGCATATTCTCAACTGCAGGGGTTCCTCTTTGTTCTGCATCACCTTGTGGCTCATGAAGCACATATGTTGCCTTGAACCCTAAAAATTTGCCCTGCAAAATAAAATCATCATCGAGCTGGATATTATCCAATCCAGGGGTTGAAGCTTCAGGTGCCTGTGAATTTGTTGTAAATGTAAAATATGACCAACCCTACCCAGAACTTGGTGCTGGTGCCTGTGATCTCTGTGAGAACCCACACCCAGAACTTGGTGTTGGCCCATGTAATCTCTGTGAAAATAATTATTTTCTAGAGCACCCACGACCTCGCATTTGCGTAGGCTATGTGTGTCGTTGATGTGGTGGAAGCGGTGGTTGTGGTGTGAGTGGTGGTTGTGGTGGCTGTGATGGAGGCGGAGGTGGCATATGGCCTCTCATTCTTGAAGGTTGTACTTGCTCATGTTGTTGATATTGAGAATCGACTAAAAACATTTCAAAATATTTTGTTACAAATTTTTAGAAAATAAAATAGAAAAAAATCTTAATTTAAATTTAACAAACATAGATTTACCTGAAGATGATGAAATATGTTGAATATGGGTGCCAATAGGTGAAGGGCTGACCACACTAGATTCAGGCTGCACATTTTGTGCATACCTAGGTGTACGAGAACGCCCAGGAGTAGCGACTTGCCTTAAACGTTTAGACGACCTTTCCAATGGTGTCGCTTGTGATCCAGTGTCTTTAGAATCACCATTTTGTTCTGGCCTATGACCCCTATTGGCTGTAACCTATTTTGTCTTTGTAATGGCTGCCCTACCCTGCATTTAGATGAAAATAAAATTTTAAAAAATAAAATGTGATAAAATCATGAAAACACTCATTGTGATAAAAAAAAAATTTAGAATCACCTTCAATTCCTCTTCTGTCATAGCAATAGCTTGTAGTGTTGCATGCACTACATTTGGTACAGGAGTAGATTGCAAATCATGAAAAGACTCATAATAGAGTGATAAAATAAAATTAACAATACCCACAATGGGTTGTGTCTTGTTGGTTTGCATTTGAACGCAATGCAACTCAGACCTGATGCGATCCGAGATGTATGTGCACCAATCAAACCTCTGATTATGTTCAGAAATAACAATATAGGCCAGTGCCCAAAATGGAATTTTTGGTCTTTCGAGTAGAATCAATCTTGTCCTGGAAGAACTCGATAATGGCCCTCAGAGTTTCATTGTTAACATCGTTGATAGTTAATCCCATTTTTGACTTGGCGGTAGAAGCTGGAAAAACAAAATTAGATGAGAATTTACAAATTTTAAACTTAAAAAAGTAATAGAATATAAATAACAAAAATTATACCTACCAAATATTCTGATGTCAGTCCATAGTTCCTCTCGAGGTATCCTTTGTGATCTGGAGTCAGTTGCAACCTCATTGACACTTGAGGACAATCAGTGAAAGGAAGATTTGTTAATCTGTGAATGTCTGCAGGCGTGATGGTGAAATTTAGATTTTGATTTCTGATTTTGATTCTGACTGTAGAACTATCATGGTCATAACCGGTGATGACATGTTGCAGTAGGACTTTATCAATTTTGAACTATGGCATCAAAACTAAGGTTGTCAAACCTGCGTTATCGAGCCATGAAAATTTTATACCTGGGGTTGTTATTAAATCTAAAATCAAAGTGCAAGAAAGGTTCTTGAACTTTGGTGCAAGGTTCGAAGGGGTGGCCATTGTAAGAAGTTTGTAGCAGAAGAAATTGGATTGGGAAAATTGGGAAAGGTTAGCTCTGGTTGGTTGTACTCATAGAAATGAACTGTAAAAATAACTGTTGAATCATTGATGACCTTTTATAGAGGGAAGAGGCAGAGTTGACACGTGGCACCATCGTAATGGACATGTAGTGTGACTGACCGAACGTGTGACACGTGGAAACCAGTCAAAGGGCGAACATTTACAAAGGGTGATCGGATCGCATTATGCATCCGAGCTACGCCCAAATCTTTTTATGCATCAAGTTTGTGGCCTGATCTCCTTTTGCATCTAGTCCAGGCCCAGATATCTTTATGAATCCAGTTGGCAACCATATCTCTTTATGCATCCGATCTGCATCCTGTATCTCTTTATGCATCTGGTTGGCGATCAAATCTCTTTATGCATCCAGTCTGCTATCCGAATCATTTTATGCATTCGGTCTGTGGTCAGATCTCCTTTTGCATTTGATACAGGCGTGGATCTCTTTACGCATCATGTTAGCATCCAAATCTCTTTATGCATCTGATTCGTGGTTGGATCTCTTTATGTATTTGATCCCTGACCGGTGTGCATTATGCAACCAATCCTCTACCGGATCTCTTTATGCATCCGGTCCACAAAATATTGCATATGTGATATCTGCTCTTAGCAGTTACAAGTGTTATCATTTATGATCAACAAAAATACTCATTTGATGTTTGAGATAAAGATAGTAAATAATAATAGCAACACAAAATCACAAATGCAAACAACCTCTGAATAATTGAAGAAGTCAAGACACAAATTTAGAAAATATAGTATTCATTAATATCATTGAAAATATATAACATTGTACAAAATCGTTGACTACAGTCAACTTCAAAACTTTTTTACATTGTAAAATATTTTATTTTTCCATAGCAACATCACTTTCACTTTCAACAATGGCTTGTTTTCCTTTATCTCCTTGCTTGGCTCCTTGTTCCGGCAGTGCACCAAGTTTGACTAGATTTTCTTGACCTTTCACAATACTTCCCAACAATGCACTTTCTTGCTGGTTTGGATCTTCGTGTATTGTTGGAAGTTTTTATTTTTCTTTTTGGTGTTGTAGTACAACGTTCGGATCTTCATGGAGCTTCTCCTTGATATATCTTCTCAAAATATTATTATCTGCCACTTTTAATTGCATTTTTTTCTTCATTTCCATTGCATTTTGCAAAAAAAAAATTGTCGCATTGATATTAACTTGCATGTTGTTTACTTGCTTTTTTAAGTTTTCAAAATTTGACTGCAAAAAAGAAAATGCGAAATCATTCAAAATAACTATATAAAAAATTATTACTTGTTTTAAAGAAAATTGAAATATGAAAAATAAAGTGCAAAAGCAAAATGAAAAATCAATAAATATTTTCTTACCTCAGCCACATCCCTAGCAGACTCAGCAAGTGCAAATTTTTCTTTATCGGAAGCCCATTGGTTATAGAAATCTTGGGCTTCAACATTAATATTCTCTAATCTGCTAACAACAATATTTAAAACATCATCATCAAAAACAATTTCAGACTTCACTGTTCCTGTTGTGGCCTGACTCAGCAGACCACTAAGCTTTTTTGGTTCATATTGAACCAAAGAATATATTGAATCTCTTTTTGCATAATTCTTATATCGGGCATTTATTTGCTTGATTAGAACCTTGGCCCGATATTCCCAATCCTTCATTTTCTCCAAATCTTGAAGGACAAATTCTTTGATTGTTGCTTCTGTGTTTTCAACCATTAAAATATTTTCATCAAAATTAACAATATCATCCTCAGTTTGAGGATGAGGGTCATTTCCCTCCGGAGCTATAAATGAACTATGCTCAGTTGTAGGGGCTTCCTATTTTTGTGCTTCACCCAGTGGATCTTGAAGCACATTTGTTGCTTTAAAACCTAAAATGTTTCCCTACAACAGAAAATCATCATCAAGTTGGATATTATCCAACCCAACAGATGAAACTTCTGGTGCCTGTGAAGAAGTGTGAAATGTAAAATATGAGAACCCAGGCCCGAAACTTCGAGTCGGTTGTGATCTCTATGAAAATTTTTTTCCAATCCACGTTTGACCTCTCATATGTGTAGGCCCAAGATGTGCCAGTGCTTGTCGTTGTTGTGAACGTGGTTGCTATTGTTGCTATTGCTTTTGTTGTTGTTATTGGTGTTGTTGTTGTGGAAGAAGTGGTAGCTATGGTGGAAGCGGTGGCGCCATATGGCCTCTCATTCTCGTAGTTTGGCATTGAGAGGCGGCTGAAAACATAAAAAAAAATTGTTTACATTATTCTAAAAATAAAATAGAGAACATCCATAATACTTAATTCAAAGTAAATACACATTGTTTTACCTGAAGATGATGAAATCTGATGAATTTGGGCACCAATGTGGGAGGGTGTGGCCACACTAGATCCACCAAGTGAAGGAGCTTGCCTTGGATATTTTGGTGCCCTTTGCAATGGTGAATTTTTTGATCTAGTGTCCTCAGAATCACCAGTTTGCTCTGGCCTATGACTCCTATTGGCAACATCTTGTTTACTCCTTATTGTGGCTGCCCTACCCTGCATTTAGATGAAAAGAAAAATTTAAAAATGAAAATGTACTAAAATATAAAATACATTTTGATTGTCAAATATGGACTGATTACCTTCAATTCATCTCGTGTCAAGGCAATGGCTTGCAGTGTTGCATGTACTACAATAGGAGGAGTATCTTGAAAATTATGAAAACTTTCAAAATAAAGAGCTAAAATATAATTAACAGAGCCCACAATGGGTTGTGTGTTTCTGGTTTGCAATTGCACCACATGCAGCTCGACCCTGATGCGATCTGCAATATAGGTGCACCAATCGAACCTTTCATGATGTTGACAACGAATAACATACGAAAGTCCCCAGAATGGAATTTTGGATCTTCCAAGAAGAATCAGTCTTGCCTGGAAGAACTCAATAATGGCCTTCAAAGTTGGATTCTTAACATCGGTGATTGATAACCCCCATTTTGACTTGGTGGTAGAAGCTACAAAAAGAAATAATTAGATAACAATTTACAAATTTGAAATATTTAGCATTAACAAATTCTAAGACAAAAGAATTATACCTACCAAATATTTTATGGTGAGTTCATACATTTTCTTGAGGTAGCCTTTCTCTTCTGCAGAGAGCTGGGACTTTGCTCACACTGGAGGACAATCACCGAAAGGAATATTTGTCAATATGTTTATGTCTACAGTTGTGATGTTGAATGATATATTTCTATTCCATATTTTCATTTTGACAATCCCCTTGTCATGGTCATAATCGCTAATGATATGTTGCAAGAGGACTTTATCAATTTTGAAATGTGGCATTGACACAAGGGTTGTCAAACCTACATCATTTAACCACGATAAGTCCATACCTAGGGTAATTAACAAATCTAAAATTAACGTGCAAGAAGGGTTTTTGAATTTTGGAATTGGGGTGGAAATGGTGGCCATTGCTAGAATTTGGAAACTTGGAAAAAGGAAAAACAAGAAAATTTGGTTGCTCGATAACGGTTTGCTCTGGTTTGCTCTGGTTGGGTGCAGTGGTAGAAATGACGCAAAAAATGATATTGATGCCCTTTTATAGATAGAATAGTCGTAGTCGACACGTGGCCGATTGTGCATTAGGTCGAATCTCGGACCATATTTTGCATCAGGCCCAATACTCGGACCTTATTGTGCATCAGACCCTGATCCTGGATCTTATTGTGCATCAAACCCTAACCCCGAACCTTATTTTTTTTAGAGTTACTATGGTAATTCTGTTATTACCTCATTTGGTTGTTAGGGTAGTTAGTTATCTACCTAAGTTAAGATATTCGTTAATATCTATATATTAACGAATATTATTGTGTTAGCAATATTTAGTTAGTTGTTACCTATTTCTATGGGCTAACTATAGCCTTAGCACTGTATTTATTCACTCTTGATTAATACATTCATATCGTTCTATCATGGTATCTATATCGCAGATTGGTGACGTAGAGATCCAAGCGGTGACACAGCCGTCACTTACAACCTACAGAGGAGCCCCACCAAAGAGTTGTAGCACCGTCAAGTGGAGGAGTCTACCACCAGTGTGGCAAAGTGAGCCGATGTCACTCGTAGATAGAGAAAATATTGTGGAGGAGACTCTACACATCGTCACCACTCGAGGAGAGTCGATCGTTGAATTCGAACGACAAATAACTCTCACAGAGGCTTAAGCAAAAGGACTTTATCCCTTTGGTTCACCGGCAAGGGTATCCAGACTGGCTACTCAGGCCATGGTAAGGCCAAGCAGTGTGGAATATCGGGAGGTCGACTCCTGTCGCTTCCAGTAGCCCAAAATTTTTGCTACCCGACACCAATTTCCACTAAGGTCAATTTTTTTTTTATGAAAGCTTTTTCATTGACCTTTCTTATTTTGCATTTTATTTAAAAAAAAAGGTTTTCAATTTTTATGTAATAATTTAATATTATCTTTGTTTTAAAGAAAAAAAAAATCAATTTTATTGATTTTCTTTAAACAAAGTTATTTTATTATTAAATAAATTTGTTGAATATCTTTTTATTTTTTTGCAAATTAAAAGCAAAGAAATTGGGGTTCAAAATATTTTAGCACAATATTTGTAAAAGCCTTCAAGAGGCTTCATAATTGCAATTTTATTGCAACAAGGGGGATTATATTGGTGACCTTTATTTTGCAATTTTATGCACTCAAAGGGAAAACTGTCAAAAATTACCTAAAGGGGACAAATTTGTAATCCTTGGTACACACCATCGTCAAATTTTTAGGCTTCATAAGTAGCAATTTTTTTGTTTGAAGTCCTTATTTCTTAAAGGGGGGATTTTTTGGTGATTTTTTTGACATTTGCCTCAGAGGCAAGCTTTGTAAAAGCCTTTTGAGGCTTCATAGTTGCATTTTTGCACTAAAGGGGGGGGATAATTTTTTTTTTCTCTCCAGAATTTCCTATATTGCACACAAGGGAGATATAATTTTACAAAACTAAAGGGGGAAGACTTATAAGGGTGAATTTTCGGTAGTGACCGACACCTTAGTCAGATTATTTTTGCAAAGATGTCATTGTAAAAGGTGCATTTTCGACAGAGTCCGACACCTTAAAAAATGGGCAAATCAAAGAAGAAAACTATACCAAAACCAACTGATGTTGCTAAATCAGTTAAAGGCCCATACTTTTTCCCATTCATGGATGAGATATATTATCATGAAGATGGCACATTTCTCACACTACGGAATGGTGTAGATGCCATAATCAATGATTCTGTGTATTGTGAAGACATGCAAAAAAATGGTGTTCTAATCCCTATTGGTGCTATAATGGGCATATACATGTCATTTGTTGCTCTTGACATTGCTCAAAGTAAAGTGAAAAGGGACATTAGTGAGGAAACATAGGTCAAACCCCTAATGGTCGATGCTTGTAGTGACACAAGTGACCTTCAGCCCATGGTGGTGAATGCTTGTTGTGACACATGTGACCTTGAGCCCATGATGGCCAATGCTTGTTGTGATACATGTGACCTCATGCCTATGATGGTAGATATCAGTTGTAGCACAAGTGATCTCATCATAGTAGCAGATTTTGCTTGTGACACTAGTGACTTAAAAAATGAACCTCCTAAAAATGAACTCCATAATCTCATCAATAATGACAAATGCCATATTGTTAAAAATATTGATGAAGATGATGAAATTGGGTGTTTTGAAAAACACACCAAAGGATATGGATCCAAACTAATGAAGAAAATGGGATTCAATGGTGAAAGTATAGGTAAACTTGAACAAGGCATTAAAACTCCAATAATGTTAAATGTCAGGGCAAAGAATAAAGGCCTTGGCTATACTGGACATGCAAGTACCAATAATTCCATGTTTGTAAAACCTAAATCTCCTACAAATCCTAAAAAATATTGTTGCAATCATTATGGAAAGATAGGACATGTTGTAGCTAAGTGTTGGAAATTACATCCTTGTGATTCATGTGGATGTATGAATCACTCTTCTTCAAGTTGTTGGTACAAACTAAAAATGGCCAACAAGGTTCATATAGATTGTGGATGGACAAATCACACACAATGGACCATGATGAAAGAAATGTTGTATGGCTTCTACCAAAAAGGTAAAACCTATGGTAGACCCCGAGGTGAATCTAGTGATAGAGCTAGTGGCAGTCCCAGAGACAAAGACCCAGAGGCAGACCTAAAGACAGACCCGAAGACAAAGTTCCAGAATTAGATCTACAGGCAGATCTAGAGGTAATGATCTAGAGGCCGATTCATAGGCAGATCTCGAGATATACCCAAAGGTACAAAACCAAAGGTACGCTTTGAGCCAGAACTAGATCCATGAGCCAGAGCCAGAGCCGAAGACAAAGCTCAAGCCACCATTCTTTCATCTCTCTTATTCTTCTTCACTATATTGAGGTAGTTATATACTTTACCCAAATATTGTTGTATGGGATGATAGTGTAGCTAGTAGTTATATTATTACCCAAATAATGTAATAAGGGAGGATGTTAGAGTTACTATGGTAATTCTATTATTACCTCATTTGGTTGTTAGGGTATTTAGTTATCTACCTAAGTTAAGATATTCATTAATATCTATATATTAATGAATATTATTGTGTTAGCAATATTTAGTTAGTTGTTACCTATTTCTATGGGCTAACTATAGCCTTAGCACTGTATTTATTCACTCTTGATTAATACATTCATATCGTCTATTCAGTGCTCTATCAATTGTGCATGAGACACGATCCTGGATCTTATTGTGCATCATACCCTGACGCAAACCTCATTATGCATCAGATTCAACCCGAACCTTATTCTGCATCATACTGGATCACCAGACCTTATTCTACATCATATCGAACATCAAACCTGGTTCTGCATCATACTAAACATTGAACCTGGTTATGCATCAAATCAAATCCAAGCCTGGTTATGTATCAGATCGGGCCTCAGCTCTCATTATGGACCTAACCAAGCCACTGTACCCAATTATGCATCAGTATGAATTCAGTTCTAGTTATGTATCAATATGGATCATGTTCTAGTTTTGCATCAGACCATAATCGAACCTTGTTATGCATCGACCCAGATTCAATATGGCAAAAACTATCAAAGTCACCATTTTTTCCTAATTTTTCCCAAAAACTAAGGTAATTTGCCATTGCCTTCAATGTCAGGTTGGCCAGGATTTGCCACGCTTTCTAAATGGATTTGCTTATTTTTTACAAGTACATTTTGGGTCCTACCCCTTATGCATAACCCTGCAATCAATGATAAAGTTATGAAAATCCTCAATGCTTTTGGAGGGCATCAGGTTCCCTCCCTACTTGTCATAAGGAAAAAATGGAGAGTTGAAATCTCTAGCGATAATCCATGGAAGGTTTAATAAAACACTTCTCATCTGACTCAAAGTACCCCATAGGCCCCTACAGCTGAGAGGATTGTTAGGGGCATAGACAATGGATAGAACCCAAGATAAATTACTACTTTTAAAGAAGAAAATCATATTAAAGACCCTCTTGAAAGAGAAAATAATTTTGCCTTCTAACTTGTTTGAGTCTCAAATATAGATAAGTCCCCCAGACGTACCTTGAGTGGGGAAAAAAGCAAACTCACCATTTTTCTAGATAGAATTTATGATTTTCTAGATTTTATTTTGGTCAATCTTTGTTTCTTACAGAACTATGATAGTGGGTCTATGTTATTTCCTTAGAGTGCAAACAAGCCTTTGCTTGACAGCACTGTTGAGGCCTCTCACATTCCATGAGAGGATCCTCATTTAGAATTTTCTAAAATTTTTCAACCTCCCTTAGATTGTTGCAAGGGAGGTTTGGGATCCATGGCAGAGTTTTCTCCTATCTGAGAAGATCTTAGAATAGGGTTTTTTGGGTACCATTTGCAATATCATTTTCTATTTCCTTTTTCTTTTGATTGTTTATAGAGGGTCTTCCCTTTTTTATTTTCACTATCGATGTCAATAGAAGATTTCTTGAGACTTCTAGTGTTAATGGGGCTGAAATCATATTTATATTTTTTCTCCACTTTGTCTAATATGGGACTACCAATTTCTATATGTCCCTCAGGGGTGGATGGAGGTTTTGAGATAGTATTGGAGGGCCTATATCTGGTTAGGGATTGAGGCTTATCTTGGTCAAAAACTAGGGTTTTAGCTAGATGTGAGGTGATTTTGTCCTCACCAGGTCCAAGACCATGAAAATTAGTTCCTTTTAAAACATCAAAATGATTTTGAAAGGTAAAAATGGAACTCACCTTTGGATGATCATTTTTTGAATCTTGGATTTCAATCTGCTTTTCTTTGGAATTTTCTAGAATTTTATCCTTCTTCTAGTAGTATTTGCTTTTTTGCTTGCCCTGTAGGGGTCTACCTTGTTGTTTCCCAATCTGCAACCCACTTCAAGAGGTATTGGGGAATTCATCTCCTTTGATTTTCTTAGCAATGGGTATTGGGTTTTGAGATGGCCCTGAGCCTTGCATTCAATGTATAATGTAAGTTTATTCTCATATTCTATGAACTGACATCTGTGATAGGAGCTGTAAACCAACTTTATCCAAGTGGGAAGCTAGAAATCCAGATTGTAATTAACATAAATTCTAGCATGTACCATGTGAGTGTGTGCTCTAGTCATCGGTTCGATTACAACCAGCTCACCTATATATTTGCCAATACCCTTTAAAATATCTTCGTACCAAAAATGGGCAGGTAAATCTAGAAATCGAACCTAGATTGGTGCAAAATTTATGCTTTACATCTTGAGGTTGAAATATTCACCCCACCTCTATAGAAAAATACTTTCAATCGAAGAACCAAGGAACCCTGGTAAGAATTCGAGAGGCATATTCTTCATTATTGAGTCAAATGAGGGAAAAGCCCTTTGAAAGAGTAACCAACTCCATATTACCTAGGGTTTTCCATTTGGTATAGGCCCAATGCCAAATAAATTCTATATCTTGCCATCCTTCGACAAATTTTCCCACAAGATTATGGGATTCAATAGAAATGTAATCCACCATTAGGGTTTTAGGAATTACCAAGTCTTCACCTACTGAGAGTAAGAGGGTTCCACTACCCGAAGGAGGTTTCATAGACCCTTTTAATTTCTTAGCATAAGACCAAATAGATAAATCATAGTATTTAGAGAGGGATCCATTTAACATGCCCTTATCGAGAGGATCATTGCCATATGGTTCTGAATAGAGGTCTACTTTCTCATTTTTGCATGCATTACCTATCTTTGATGAGTTCTAAGGGGTAGATCCACTTGTAGAGATTTTAAAATTTGTATTTATGCCTTCCTATTGCTCCCCTAAAGCCATCCAATCACCTAAAATTGCTTGTTCACTCACCATCATATATGTTATTGCTCAACCCAGATGAAACCCTCGCACAATCACTTGCAAAAAATATCATTCACACATTGGGATATTCTAGGATTTTTGTTGCTCAAAATGATTTAAAAATTGGTGGCGATGTTCTAGGATTTATCCTACATCTATCCTCAAAATTTTAGCTCAATCCAAGTTCATATGAGTGAGATATGGCCAAAACAAGTTTGACAATTTTGGCAATCCTACGAAAAACGTCCTCCTCCAATCTTCATCCTTTTTTTCTTCCCCCTAATTTTTCATCTAGCTTGGTTATGGCATTAAAATATCTAATTATTATGAATCGGGTTTCTTGGTCTTTACTTCTCATAAAGGTTTCAATCCCACTCTAAACTTCTAATCTACTTAACTAAGTTGTATATCCATAGACATTGATAAGGATGAAACAAATATCTACAAAGTAGCAAGTGACTAAAGAGGCTATCCAATACCTAGTTTTATGAATGGTTACACAAGAGGTTATGGAAGTATTCCAACAAGTTATAATTCCCCCTATCACTCCTTCGAAATCCATAGTATCCCATTCACATCTTGCCCAAACTACTTTCATAGTTTTGAAGCTTCTTTTGTCATTTTAGTTTCCTAGATACAAAGAATATCAGGTTTATTACTTAAACATAGGTCCCTAATATACCTCTTCTTTGAGGGGACATTAGCACCCCTTATATTCTATGAGATTATAATCATGTCTCATTAGGGGCTTTTGGCCCCACTAACGTATTACCAATATCATTTTGTTGTTTGGTAAAGATAAGCTCAACCAACTTAGTTTGTGTTCCTTTCTCTATATTTTATCTTGCTTCCTTAGATCTTGCTTGATAATTTAAGGGTTTTCCTCTTTTTACCTTGCCTATATCAAGAGTAGGTCTTATTATTCTATTCCTCAATATTCTTTTACAATTTTCTTTTTCATCATATTTATCCTCTCTTGGCTCTATTATAGAAGCTTTTGACTTGTCCTACTCATTTTTTGGTATTTCCTTATTAATGGCAGAGGTATTAACTTCTAAAACTATATTTTCTTTACCAATTTTTTTCTCTTAAATGGTGCATGGTACTTCAAGAGAGTCTTCAAAATATGATGAGACACATTTCTTAGGTTCATCCAGAATGTTCTTCCTTGAATTTAGATCATATTGAATAGACGATTTCTTGTTAATATGTTGAAATTGTTGTATTGTGTCCTCTAAGTTTTGATCTACTTTTTCTTCATAGGCTAAAGCCTCAGAAGAGATGGTATTTCTTCCAATATCATTCCTTATTTGTCTCCAATGTTTATTTTTTATTTTTCTAGATCTATTTTTTGAAATTTGAAAACCATCTTCATCCATAACCATTTGTAAATTTCTATTACGGTTTTCTACAAATGATTCTACTAGGCTCTTCTTAGGGCATTATCTCTCAATATACTCCACCTCATGACATCTTCTACATCTAAAAGATATGTTTCATAATCTATAGTTTGGGTCCACATATTATCCCCATACTTAAGAATGATTGATTCTGGTAAAGCTTTACTTATATCAATCATGACCAATATTCGAGCATAAATAGCCAAGAATCCATCTTTTGTCGTATCTAAAATCTCAAGGAATTCTCTTAGAGTGTTGTCTATTGCCTTGAAGGTATCTATTTCAAAAAATTCAATGGGCAACGCAAACATCATAACCAGGACTGGTACTAGGAATAGATTTACATTTTTAGGTGAAAAGCCTTCATACCAATGAGTAAGGAAGAGTCCCGCTCTTCCCATAAACCAAGGACCCCCTTTTAGGATTCTTTCTCTTTCTTGCCTAGAATACAAAATGGCTAGGAAGAAACCTTTGAGAAGAAATGATAGAATCACTCTTAGAGACTTCCAACTGCTATCAATCCATTTTGTCAATGCTGAAGCCCCTAGCCAATACTATTAAATTTACCAAATCTACCCTATCTTGGAGCAATAATGATCTCTCTAAGGTGCACTCATTAACCTCTACCACTAGAGATGATTCTAAGGATTTAACTATAAATCGATCCATGGAAAGGAAACTAAAACTCAAAATTTATTGAAATTTATCTGAATGTCTTATAGCAAATATAATATTTGATAAAGACTTTATAAAATTTTTATTCACAATTTCTAAGATAAAGAAAAGGAAAAAAAACTTAGCTGAAAAATTCTTTGTCCAATGTCTTGCCTCATTGAAGTCCTAAAATTTCATTGCTCTTCCCAATCATTCAAACCTAGTTAAAAAATATTTACAATGTTTCAAATAATATCTTATTATTCAATTAGTATATTTGCTTTAATAAATTAAATTATTTAAAATTAATAATAATATTTAATGATACTTTTTAAATTATTAAAATTATAATTAAGGTACAATTTATAGTGCAACCCGTAAGTATAAACCTAAACAAATTTAAACTTTATGACATGCATGTCTTATCATCACGTTAATTTGATTCTTAGTTTTAGCTTACTTGTATTTAGTTCAATTGATATTAATAAATAATTTTATAGGAACTAAATATTTGTTAACTTATTTTTACTTTAAAATATATACATATAATTTTATATTTACCTCTTTATGAAATTAAGAATCGCTTGTAAGCTGACAGGCAGTTACTCTATTGGTTAAGATGATGGTTTTTTTTAAGTGGTCTTATGTTCAAACCCCTTGAAGGTGGTTGTTGATGTAATTTGTAAACGTTCTCCTTAAAAAAATCAATTCTTATCGTTATGATATCATTTGAAAATATGGACTAAAATGTTGGGATATTGTTTGTGATAGTTACACTCAAATCAATATTTCTGGTAAAAATAAAAACATCGTACAAATTGGTTATTAACTGTAAATATTTAAATGGTAATAGTGACCACCCTAAATTGAACATAGGTTTGTGGGCTTTTATTAAGTATATAATTCATGAGAAACATGAAAAGGTATTGCTGGTTATAAAAGTCAATTATCAATCTTCGTTCAAAATATAAATGATGGACAAAAAAATAAATAAAAAATAGATTCTATTATATAAAACATATTGTCAAGGTGATTTAAAGGTGCTTAATAAATTTAAATAAAATATACAAATGAATAAATATTAGTAAACAACTACGAAGTAGTTTATTTAAACTATAAATCATTAAATATATGTGAATACATATTTTCAACATAAAATTAAAACCATAATTTTTTATTTAAAATTATTAAAATTATAATTTAGTAAACAACTACGATTAAACAATAAATCATTAAATATATGTGAATACATATTTTCAACATAAAATTAAAACCATAATTTTTTATTTAAAACTATTAAAATATATTAAAATTATAATTAATAATAATAAAATAAATAAACATATTTAAAAATTTAAACATGATATTTTAGATATATAATTTTTATTAAAAAGTGATTTTTATTATTAAAAGAATAATAAATATACTAATCACAAAAAAAGGTGGTATAGAAGCACACCTTGAAAATTTAAACTAAGATCTTCTTAGAGTCTTATACATAAACTTAGGTTAAACATAAAATCAATCATAAAATTTGAACAAAAATAACAACAAAGTGGGAATGTCTAAACCCTAGAGAGCTACAAAAATAGCACCAACAAGCTCTGGAGGATCCTTGTGGGATGGGTTACATACCTTGCTTGAATGTTTAGTTCTTTAGGTATGGGTTTTCATTTACACCCAAATCGTGCTCCAACTCACTGATGCACTTACTCCTTGCTCACACTCACACTTGCAATTATATTTATTTATGGCTGGCCCTCGCAGCTGCACTGACTTCCTGCTCACTACTGCTACATTGACTCTGGCTTGCGCTCACACTCGCTGCTACACTATCTCTGGCTTGGACTGGTACTCACTGCTACACTGAATCTGACTGTGGTTGGCACTCACACTCTTTCACTGTATGCTTTGACTATTAAAATAGCTCAAAAAATAAATAAATAAAAACCTTTTTAAAACATCTCCAATTTTTTTTAATAAGCTAAAAACATCTTTATTCATAAATCTATAAGTTTTGTAGTGTGTAAATTATATTTATATATTACATATGAAAAATTATGTTTTGTAAAGTTATATAATTAACAAGCGGTTTCATCAAACTACTAAATTCTAGGTTTTAAATATATATTACTTGTATATTATCTATCATTTGTCTGATGCACAATGGCTTCTTGTTCGGAGTGGAAGGCCATCTTTCCCTTCTAAAGGCTCCTGTTCTAAGCAATTTTGTTTGTTAGGCCTTCTCTCTTCCTTTTCAAGTTTCTATGATTCAGATCTATTTTGTTCTTTTGTGTTGGTTGTGTATGGTGGTGTTCTTGTCTTACCTCTAAAGTAGTTCTATGGTGCCTCTATGGGGGATTATGTGGTCCTTTGCTTATTTGTTGCAGGAGGTGTTCTGGTGGGCCCTTTCTCTTTTGGTCTTTTGTTTGTCTGTTTTAGGAGGTGTTTGAGTGGATCCTTTTTTGTAGTTTTTTGTTTGATCTTGAGGGGAGACCATGTGCTTTTTCAATGGCCATAGAGGAGGATTTATGGTAGTAGTCTCTTGGTAAAGCAACTTGGCAATGGGGGTGCACTTTGCTTGTCTGATATGGGAGGTGATTGAGTGGGTCTTTTCTCTATGGTTTTTTGTGTGGTCTTGAGGGTAGACCATGTGCTTACACGATGTTCATAGAGGAGGGGTCTATTGGTAGCTTCTTGGTCTGGCTGTTTCCATAGGGTGTTGATCGTTTGATGAGGAAGGTGTCTCAATGTGCCTTTTTTAAGTAGTTTTGTTTAGTCTTGGAGGGAGACCATGTGCTTCTATGATGGTTGTAAAGGAGGGTTTCTTGAGATGGCATCTTTGGTATCTTTTTCATCTAGTATTTTGGAAGGGATTTGATTGGGCATTTTTTCTACATTTTTGTGTGGTCATGGGGAAAAACCATGTGTTTCGATGGCTGCAAAGAAGAGGTTCTGGTTTTGGATTTATAATTTGGTGGTTGGAAGGGCTCTGGTGGGTGGTAGAGGTATCATGGTGGTCTGCATATATTCTGGACATCTTCAGAGCCAAACCTTTTGTTTTCTATTTGTTCTGCTTGAGTGTGATAGAGGTCTTTCTCTAACCTTTGTTTTTTGTTGTTTCACGGGACCTTCCGTTCTTTTATGGTTGGTATTTTGGCTGGTGATGCATGGCTGGGAACATGATTGGTGGTTTCCTACTGTTAGTATTTCCAGAAGTGATCCTCTCATGGAATATTTTCTTATTTTGATTTCATATCGGTCTAAGTAGTCAAAATCTAGTGTGAATCCCTACTTGTTCTATTTGGGGAAGACATCCTCTACACTACTTTCATATTCATTGAGAGGAGAGGATTTCTTACTATGGTGATAATGAAGAAAATTTACTTGGAATAAAGACCTCTTATTTCGTCCTTAAATTAAAAATTTCCTCCACGTCTTCCTTTTCACTTTTATTTCCTTTTAAATTTGAACTTATGCATTGCACTTTCTCATCAAGTGTATCCTTTGTTTCTTCTAACGGCTGACTTAAGTGAACTATGGTGGTCCTTTCCATATGATGTAAATAGGATTTTTTTGCTTCTTCATTTGGAGTGGAATATCCTTGCTTCATCTTTTATTTTTAATAAGTTATATATGGCTTCTATTAGGGGTCACTCCCAATCCTTATTTCATCTTAAAGTTTATCTCCTAACTAACTTTTTTCTTCTCTTTCTTCATCATTTTTCACTTTGCAATCAATCTCTTAATTTTATTTTTTACATAGTGGAATTGGTATCTTGCCACGATGATTCGGATACTTTGTCCACCATTTATGGCTGCCATGGTATTTTGTGTTGTCTGCACCAAAAACCGCCAACACAGTACTATGTCGTTGGAAGCACTAGGAAAGGGACAAGCGTTCAATCCAACAAGGCCCAAGATTTGAGCCCTAAGCACCAACAAGGCCCAATATTTGAACCCTGAGCACCAACAAGGTCCAATATTTGAACCCTGGGTGTCCATGGGGTTTCACCGCACCAATTGATCTACACCTCGAACCAAAAAGTTACAACCTTTGGAATACAATGTTTTCATAGTCTACTCGTTGCTTACATTCTCTTAATTTAGATTCAATCTTAATGCATTGTGATAAAATATTTTAAATATTCATAGACATATAAGTATATACAACATGCTTTCATTCCTTCTCCTCAAGAGTGCTCTTTGATAAATTTTCCTAGATATTTCCAATATTCTTCAAAACATCCTTCTCTTAACCAGCATTGGAAGCTTTTAATAGTTTTCATCTCAATAAAAAAATCTCTCTCTAATGTCTTAGATAAAGGGTCTCTCCTCTTAAACCATGGGCCACTACTTATTATTTTATCCCTAGTTTTTCAATTAGAAAATATGATTAGAAAAAATCTTTATGAATAAAAGTCATAAAGTCATTAAAATTTAATCCCACTTTCAAGGTCTAATTTTAAATCCCTTGACCCTCGTCAATATCCATAAAACATACGTATTGACCTTCTACTTTTAAAAACCTTTAGATTAAAATAGATCATCTAATCTTCCTTTCGATAATCACTTATCTTTTCTTCTTAAATCAAACTTTATCATATATTGGATTCTTTCTTTTTTATAAGCTCAAGGCTGAAAGTTTATGGTGGAATGGGAATATCCAACCTTGAAAATGGTAAAAAGTAACCAAATTATTAAAAACAAAATCATAATTTTTTTTTTTTTTTTTAATTCTAGATCTAGAGATATTTTAACTATAATGTTTAATGTTAAATGAAGATGATAGGTTTCAGGTTTTTTTTAATATATATATTTTTAAATTGAGTATTTACAAGTTCGAGGGAATATAAACTTCAGTATTCTTGGTTGAGGAGGCACACTTACAAATAACAGTTCGTGTAAAGAAAAACGTGACACTGAATCGGTGAGAAATCAAGAAGATTAATTACTTTTACAGTTTTCGTCCCTTGATTTCTCCCCGATTCCGTGTCACATTTTTCTTTCCACGAACTATTATTTCCAAAATGAATTTTCTTCGCTTTCTCCGTATTTTTGCTGTAGAAAAGATTTTAATCACTTTAAGTTAGCTATATTTCTTGTTGAAGATAAAATCGACGATACATTTCGGGTCGAATCTGCAAAATGAAAACGATCACACAAAATTATTGATTCTAGTCTGTATATGTAAATTAAGAGGCACATATCGGGGGAGCATAGTGATTAAGAAGCTTCTAAGTCATTTATAGCAAAAGGAATTTGTGCAGTTTAAATTCCTTCAAACTTTAAATATTCAATCTTAAAAATATATATATTAAAAAAACCAGAAACCTATAATCTCCATTTAACATTAAATTATAAGGTTAAAATACCTCAGGTTTCTATTCCTCGGCTTCATTCCTTTACACCCACCTTGTTGGTAGGGGTCCAAGCCCTCTAAAAGTATTGTGTTTACCCTGAACAATTTACTATTCAGAGGCCCGGTGACTGTGCTTTATCAGCGGGCTTAGGGTTTATAGAGGAAGCCTATTCATGGAGTTACATATTTCCTAATGAATCAAAAAAATCTCTATGAAATTCTTACTACATTCAGACCCGACTGGACATCCCCATCCCACCATGACCTTTCATTAGGGGCACAATTGAGCTTATAAAAGAGAAAGAATCCTGATAAGTTTGATTAAAGGAGAAAGGTGAAGTGACTATACATGAAGATTAGATGATTTATTTTAATATAATGATTTTTCAAAGTAGAGGGTTAATATGGAAGTTTTATGGATATTGATTAGGGTCTCAGGAGATTTAAAATTTGGACTTTGGAATTTGGACTTTGGAAGTGGGGATTAAATTTTATTTACTCTATGACTTTTATTCATAAAGATTTTTTATAATCATATTTTTTAATTGAAAAATCAGGGATAAAATAATAAGATGTGGTATGGTTTAGGGGGGCAAGGCCTTTATCTAAGACATTAGAGAGATTTTTTATTGAGATGAAAACTATTAAAAGTTTTCAATGTGGGTTAGCTTTTTTATATCAACTTATGAATAAGGATGTTTTGAAGAATATTGGAAATATTTTATGGAAATTTATCATAGAGGGGCCAATATTGAGGAGAAGGATTGAAAGCATGTTTTATATATATGTATGTCTATGAATATTTAAAATTATTTGCTACAATGCATTAAGATTAAATTTAAATTAAGAGAATGTAAGCAACAAGTGGACTATGAAAATATTGTATTCCAAGGTTGCAACTTTTAGGTTCCAGGTGTAGATCAATTTGCGTGATGAAACCCTTTAAGGGGGACAAACGTTGAGTGTTCAAATCTTAGGCCTTGCTAGATTGAATGCTTGTTCCTTTCGGGGTGCTTTTAGTAATGCAATACTGTGGCGGATAACGTGGAATACCATGGCGACTATAAAAGGCGAACAACATGCCTAGATCATCGTGGTGGCTATCGATTCTACTATGTAAAAAAAACTTTTAGGAGATTGATTGCAAAGTGAAAAATGATGAGGAAATAAATGAAAACAAATTTGGTTATGAGATAAACTTCGAGATGAAGCAAGGATTGGGAGTGGCCATAAATAAATTATTTAAAAAAATATGAAGCAAGGATATTCCACTCCAAATGAAGAAGCAAAAAAATCTTATTTACCTCATATGGAAAGGGCCACCATCACTTAAGTCAACCATTAGAAGAAACAAAAAAGGATACATTAGATGAGAAAGTACAATGCATAATTTCAATTTTAAAAGGAAATAAAAGGAAAAGGAAGATGTGGAGGAAATTTTTAAACTAAAGACCATAGAAGAGGTCTTTATTCCAAGTAAATTTTCTTCATTTTCATCATAGAATGAAATTCTCTCATTGCAATAGATATGAAAATAGTATAGAGGTTATCCCTTGCACTTTAGGGTTTTAGGAGTAGCATAATAAGGAAATAAGGATGAAATAAGTCCATAGTAATTTAGGGTTCTTAGGGAAGCAAAAAAAATAATTGCTATGGAGGAGTGTCCTTATACTTTAAGGTTTTTAAGGCAATATAAATAAAAATGAGTTTTTAAGGTTATTTATTGCACTTTGAATCTTTGAAACAAGACAATCATATACATGATATGTCTCCCTATAAGTGATCTGAAAAAATTGAAAAGAATGATGAATATGAAAGTGTTGGTGGAAATGAAAAAAATAAAGAGAGGAAGGTCGAAGAAGCAAAAACAAAGAGAAAAACAAAATTAAAGTGATATTGATATAGGCAATTGTCCCCAAGGTCTAGGTGGATTGGTAATTGTCTATCTGGCAAAGCGCTTACCCATAAGAGACCTAGGTTCAAACCTTGGAGGTATGCTTGTTTACAAAGATAGTAGTCTGATCTGAATCCTCTCAATGTATGCCAAACCGACTATGACGGTACGAATCCCGAGCAACTAGTGGTCCCCTTCACACTAGGTTATAAAATAATGAGGTGGTGTAGGATTGTTGGGGGTAACCCCTATGGTTTGAACCCTACACTTAACAGTTACTAAAAATAATGTGGATGTAACCAACTACCTTATGTATAAAAAAATATATTGATATAGGTGATCAAAAGAAAATATAGCTTATGATATCAAGGAGTTGATTAGGAAAATATAATAGTTTGAGGAAGAGATAGAAATACAAATGAAATATATCTTTAATAAAAGGTCAATTTGAATATGGGTTAATTAAAATGATAGCAATATAATGAGAACAATGTAACATTTCATATTTGTAGGTGATCTAGAGTAATTTCAACAGAGTTTTGGTAAGGAAAATTGAGAGTTCTTTTATGAATAAAATGACCCTCTATAAATAGAGTTTGGCCAAGGTTAGGGGGGAGTGAGGTGTCCCCTATGAGGTGTCTCCTCATGAGGTGGCCCTTGTGAGGTGGCCTAGGGAACATGTGGCTCATGATGGAGTCTTGTGTGAAGGAATCCCTCACACATGTGTGAGGATGAGATGGAGGATGACTCATCTCTCCTCATGCTTGAAGGAGGATATTTAAAATATCCTTTTTGGTGAGTTGTGCACACATGTGAGAAAAAAATATCCATTAGGATAAGGGTGCACACATGTGTGAGCCTTGGTTAGGTTAATCAACCTTAGCTAAGTTAATCCTAGGTTAGGAGGATGAGGTGACAGGTTAGGGTTTAATTAGGATTAGTGCTAATTAAACATGAATTTAACCTTTATTAATGATAAAGTACTTTCTAACCATGGTGAGGGTTGACCAAGGTTGAATGTTTGAAGGTGGTTGCATGGGGACCATGATTAAGCATAGGAAATGGTTGAGATAGCCCAAGGGGCTTAGAATTATGAGTGATAAAATTAAGTGATGAACGATATTTTTAAGTCAATTTATGCAAATTTCAAAGGTTTTACAAATTGATTGGCCATAATGATAGGTAAGGAGAAATGTACGACTTTTTAGTGTCTACAAAAGCATATTGTTGATTTCCCATGTTTAGTAATATGAAAAAATCACCTTGACCATGGTGCCCAAAAATAATTCTTGTTTTTACTTATGTTTTAAATAGGTTCATAAATTGAATTGAGAAGGGATATTTTTCGTAGGACTGCCCAAACTATCAAACTTGTTTCGGTCATATCTCACTCATCCGAACTCATATTGAACTAAAATTTTGAGGGTAGATGTATGAAAAACCCTAGAAAAGTTCCACCAATTTTTAGATCATTTGGAGCAACAGAGATCCTAGAACATCCCTATGTGTGAAAATAAGTTTTGGCAAGCGGTTGTGCAAGGGTTTCATCTGGGTTGAGTGCAAGCAGCTCCAGAGGTTGGTTTTTAGGGCCTTCGGGCCCTAGAAACCAATATTTTTGTGGTTTATACTCAATATTTTAGCAGGATATGTTGCAGGGGATCCAATATGGGTTAGAAATATGTCTTTCAATAGATCATGTTGTGAACTTGAGTGACAACAACTTCTAATTTGCTACACAAAATAAAAGTAAAAATCATACCTTTCCACAATGTCTAGGGCAAGGATTAAAGAGATCACAAAATAAGTTTCAAGCAAGCTGATAAAAAATAGCTCAGATCTCAAGTGAATTTGGTGCTAAGGTGCACCCACAAAATAAATCTACTATGAAAACCCCTGTCAAGGGTAAGAATTTCGAAGACTCAACCCCAAAAATGAATTTTAGGGATGCCCTCCATGGTGGACAGCCTTAACCCAATGCTAATATTAATATTAGGGCTTTTCATAAACCTCTAAGAATGTCTAAGATTGATCCTAGGAAAATAGAGTCATGATGTCTTAAAGAAACTGATGGAACTCCTATTGTTAAGCTTGATATGGGTAACATTCAAATTGACATTAAAGATCTGGAATAAAGAGGACTGATTTATCGATTTATGGGTTTTCGTCCGAGCCTATATTCTTTCAAAGTCGAGGCTATAAAAAGCTGGAAAAATAAAGGTGAGTTACAAATATCTTTTTATCCAAATGGTTATTTTCTTGTTTTATTTGCTAATAATGAAGATAGAGAGAAAACTTTTCAAGGGGGTCCCTAGTTTTTTGGAATGGTAGGGCTTTCCATGAAGCCCTAGCATACTAAATTTAAAGCCTAAGAAGATATGCATTCTACAGCTCTCGTGTGGGTTAGACTCTTTGGCCTCCCTACTGAATTTTGGAATCCTATTATTTTTTCTTCAATTGCAAACTCTTTAGGAACTTTTATAATGACTGTTGATTGTACTCAAAATTTTGAACATGTTATTTATGCTTAGATTTGTGTTTTAATGGATTTTGACAAACCCCTACCTAAAAATATCACATTAAAATTTGGAAAAGACACTTGGGAGCAAGTAGTGGACTATGAGAGCATTCCTTTTCATTGTAGAATTTGCCATGAATATGGTCATTTAGCTAATGCTTGCCCAAATAAAATTACTAATCAAAATAAAGAAGATATAAAATCAGCAAGTTTCCAAATTCCTACGAAGAACACTTAGAAAAACAAGTTATGAAGGATCAATCAAAGTCATCTGCTAATATGTTTGAAATCCTTTCCACAAATGATATCCTAAGTGAGGAAGGGGAAATAATGGAAACATAAATCTTAGAAACACAATTTAAATATGAAGGGAAGAACTCGGAGACAAACCAAAAAATCAAAGGTTTTCAACAGAAAAAAAGGAAGAAAATTTACACAAGAAAAAAATCTTTTAAATGTCAAAACTTCAAATAATATAGGTCCCAATATAGACTCTGTTGAACCCCCTAGTAAAATTTTGGTTGTGTACGAGCATTATTCAAGGTTAGAAGCCATATCAGAATCAATTGAATTAAGTCAAGAAATAGAGAAAAAAATGAATATGGATTCTAATAAAAAGGCAGGTCGTAAGACCAATCAATATCATATGGTAAAAAAAGGTGAAAAACTTGTAGAGGAAGGTAAGATTAATGCCCTTCTCAAAAGTTTTAGCCCTAGTATTATGAAGATCGTCACTTGAAATATTAGAGGACTCAAAGGGAGTCTTTTAAAACAAAATGAAATTAGAAGAATGATTCAGATAAATCATCCACATCTTGTTTTACTTCAATAAACAAAGATGTCAATGGAAGATATGGACTCGATTGCTAGTAAAATTTGGCCAGTTGGAAAAATGGTTTCCCTTAGTTCCTAGGGGACTTCTGGTGGCATTGCTTGTATTTGGGACCCAAAATAGGTAGTTATGCACCCTATGGTTGGTAGTTGGGGTCTTTTGGTTATAGCTATTCAAAGTAGACATTCCAACCAACTTATGCTCTGCATTACTGTTTATGCTCCGACTGCTTTGGAGGAAAATAGAAGATAGTGTAAGGATATAACTCATATTATCTATCATTTTCTTGAAGCTTGGATCTTGATCGAAGGATATTTCAATACCATCCTATCTCTGGATGAGAAAATGGGGGAAATAAAAATTTGGACAAAAGCACTAACCTCATGAGTGAATATATTGCAAATCTCCATCTTGTGGACATCCAACCAGATAATGGCCTTATAACTTGGTCTAATAGAAGGCAAGGGTTAACTTATATAATGGAGAGATTGGATAGGTTTTTGCTCTCTAAACATTTCTTAATCCATGGTCACATTCCTAAAGTGAAGACTCTTAACAATGCTGGTTCAGATCACTGACCAGTCATGGTGGAAATGTGGAAAACCAACGTGAGTTTCTCTCCTTTTTGTTTTCAATAAATGTGCCTCAGAGACAGTTCCTTTAGACCTCGTGTGCAACAATGGTGGAAGGAAAGTAAACCTAGGTATGGGACTAAGATGTTCTGTTTTGTCAAAAGACTACAATACATTAAATCCAAAATCAAGACTTGGAACTGGAAGGAGTTTGGGGATGTTCATAAAAAAAATATGAAATTATTGCTCAACTTGAGAATTTGAATAAGAAAATCCATTTAGATGGCCTCACAGAGAATAGAAGTGTAGATGAAATTATATTCACAACTCAGTTAGAGTAATGGAAAAAAGAAAAGAACTCTTATGGAAGCAAAAATCTAGAATTCAATGGCTCAAAGAAGGAGATCAAAACACAAATATCTTCTAGCTCGAAGATCTCACAATTTTATTTCTTCCCTAAAATCAGATTCTAAAGATGTTGTCTATACTTGGGATGGCATGAACTCTATTGTTGTCGATTACTTTTCCAATCATTTTGCTGCTACTCCTCTTGACTCAACTTCTCAACAAAATGTTACTCAAGCAATCCCTTCTCTTATCATTTCTAAGGAGAACTCTATTTTCACTGCTCATGTTACTATCAATGAGCTTCAACAGGTAGTTTTTAAAATGCAAAAATGGAAACCCTAGGTCCTTATGGTTTTCCCATTGAGTTCTACCAAGAGTTATGGGAATTCCTTCATGCTGATTTATTAGAGGTGGTGGAAGAAGCCAAGAAAGCCAAAGAAATTTTGAAGGTTATCAATAAAACTTATATTACTCTTGTTACAAAAGCTCAAGAGGTTGATCATATCTTAGCTTTTAGACCTATTGCTTTATGTAATGTTCTTCTCAAAATTATTACTAAGATCATGGAAAAAAGGTTAAAGCCTCTTTTGCATAATATTATTTCCCTTGAACAAGGGGGTTATGTGGAAGGGCATCAAATAGTAGATGAGATAGTTCTTGCTCAAGAAGCCATCCATTCCATGGATATGCAAAAATATCCTTCCATGTTCATTCGGTTAGACTTATCCAAAGCTTATGATAGAGTGGATTGGTACTTCCTTATCAAATTTTTGAGGTAATTTGGTTTCTCTAAGGATTGGATGGATTGGATTATGGGATGTATCTCTTCATTTTCCTACCTAGTTCTTATCAATTGTAGGCCTTCTCAGTCATTTCTAGATTCCAGAGTTATTAGGCAAGGTGACCTACTTATAGACACCAAAATAGCACCAATCCGATTATGTGATGACAAGCACTGATCGAATTGACATACATAGCCCCTAGGGCAGCCCCCAGAGGTTAAACAGTGGTCCTAACCACTCCCACAGTAGTTTGGAAGGTCAGAGGTCAATTTGGCACCTTTTTAGCACTTTGCTCCCTACTCGTCCCACCCTGGGATGATTACAAACCGGTATTCATCCCACCCAGGGATGATTATCAGCATTCGTCCTAGGGTGGGACAATTAGCAGGTTTGACTGGCAAAAAGTCAAACCTCGATAGGTCCGCCACTTAACTGCAACTTCAGGACATGCAATTGTGAGGAACGACTTCAAATCAGAGAGAGAGACTTCAGTCATGCATGCCTTGATTTTGGAGGCCTCATGCAAGGAGACTCTAAATCAGGGAAGAATATTTTCTCCCAAAATAGGACAAGCAACTCAAGTGGCGCCCTCGCATGCGCATTCAAAGAGAGAGACCCTAGGTCTATAAATTGGTGAGTCTTCTCACCCCAAAAGAAGAATAGAGAGGAGCATTTGGAGCAATGAAGTGCTGCCAAATTACATCCTCACCCATCATTTGTGCTTTTACATCCTTGATCTCTCTTTTGGAAGGGAGGTTATTGGGTGATTATTGGAAGCGCAATCCGGACCCAAACCCAAACATTTGGCCACAATACCCCACCAAATTTTCTGACACAACCCCATAAGAGGTTTTGGACCCATCCCAAGTGGATTGGTGCCGAAACCGAGTCCCAAACGATGGGCGTCCTGCCCCCGGGTGCCCCTCGCACTGTTGCAGTTCTAATCGCCCCACCCCGGAGCGATTAGAAATATGTGGTAGATTTCCCTAATTTTTCTTTTGCATTTGATTCTAGGTTACTTACATATGTTGTCATTTAAATTTCATGTGATTCTGACAAGTTTTGGCCATGATTTTGTTATTTCTCGCTTTCACTAACATACAGGGAGCATCATCGGATATAGGGTGATAGAGGCCAAATTGGCAAAATCCAACCATCTGGGTCATCCCAAAATACCCTGTTTTACCTAACCCCAACTTTGTAGGTGTTTTGGAGGCCTCTAGACTAGACATTTAGGAGGTGGCTTTCGGACAAGTTATGACAGTCCTAATCGTCCCACCCCGGAGCGATTAGAAATATGTGCAAGATTTCTAGACTGTTCCTTTTGCAGTGGCTTCCTGGTAATGTTTTATTGCTTTTATCAAATTTTTAGCTCATTCTGATATGTTTTAGTTATCATTTTAATTATTTTATGCATGCACTGACCGTAGGCCTTGGGGATCGCATGTTTCTCTCCATCCGTAGGTGCTACTAATCCTTTTATGTTTCTCTGAACGTAGGATCTCAACACCAGAGGGGAAGCAAGGAACCATAGACATATTCATGCAAGCGGCGGTGACATTTGGTCCGCCCATTTTACATGTGGGCACGCGGAAGAAAGCGTATCAATCCGTGGTGTAATAGAGCCCTACTTAACGCTCCTAGCCCCCAAAAAGGGAGGAGACGTATTGTAACCCGATTTTAAAGCAAATTAATAAAAAGGGTTGTACTCGACATTTGCTTTCTATCTTGTTTCAATTCGTTGATGTTTCTCTCCTTTCATGCATTTCAGTTCGTAGGACTTAGCGTTACGTTTTGCTTTTGCATACATCGCACTTGGCATTTCTGTTTTGTTTCCGTATCCTCATGCTTTCAGTGGCGATCATGGTGGGACCCCTGTCCCTTGATTTTGAGATCAAATTTTTGATCAAAAGTTGTGTGTTTTTGCTTGCAGGTATCAATATTTCAAGCACTGGACTGCTGCTCGTTCCATCCTGTAACGAATATAGAGCTGGAATTCGTGCCACCCTGGGACGAATAGGAATTCGTCTCACCCTGTGATGAATACAGATCTATTATTCATCTCACCCCAGGATGAATAGCTCTCTATGCAGTTTCAGAGCAAAAACTCAGAGGCATCCGGTTTGGGCAGAGAAGAGGTAGGGGTTCTGAGCATCCTCTATCATTTTTTGTTTTCTGTCTCTGTCATTTCTTGTTTCTTTGCTTGCATAGGAGAGTTTTACTGCATGTTTTTCTTTCTTTTCGCAAGTAAAAAGAACCCCACACACCACGAGATAATATGAACATCAAGGCGTTGGTCGTAAAACCCCAACACTTGATCAAGACCAACGGTGGATTTCATCACCACCTTGGCTTGAAACTTGCATACATAACCCCGATCGCTACTGTTGCTAGACGTAAATCCTGATGAAAGCTGACCAAGTGTAGCTGGGGTGATTCCCAGTGCATGAGGATAAGTCTTCTATGGTAGGTGTCAAAACAGAGTGATTCCCATTTCGTACCGCCTATGTTCCACGTATTGTTCTGCTCTCACGTACCAATAGTCTCCCTCACGTAAGGGCGGGTATATAGAGAGGTTTGGTATAATGGCTTGGTAGTGGTATATTGAAGGGGCGACCATTTTGGGAGATATAAGAGCCCTCATATTGCATATACAACAAAAATTTCTTTACAAGGTTTTCAAAACAAACATCAAAACACACTGAACCAGATTTAGGGCACACTTTTAATCCATAAACAAGATAATCATTGCTTTGATTGTGTGTTTCCATTTTGTTTAGTGTAGCATAAAAAATCATAAAGAAGATAAAAACGTACACATCTTTAGAAAAACATCACCATGGTGTACACCCGTAGCCGAGCCCAATCACGGGAAGAAGCTACGAAAAGTGTACAAAGGGGGACAAGTCACCTCCGATATAGTCCCAAGGACTTGGTCATACCACCTTGGCGGCCTGACCCACAAGATAGTCCACATCATGCCATTACAGAATGGGACTATAGAGGCACCCCTTTGAGGGGCACTCCCACTCAACATAGACCCTTTCAGGAGGAGGCCATACACGTGGCACTCAACATAGATGGGAGGGCTCCCTTAGACGCTCGTTATGAGTGGCCACCACGTGATGAAGTGCTAGAGAAACATAGGGTCCATAAGGAGGGGCCACATGATTACGTCATCCCTCCTTTACCCCTTATTACTGTCAAAACAATAGGCCAAATCCAGAGCACAAGGCTCTTCAGACAGGGCAAGCCAATTCTGCCCGCCCCTTTCACACATACGAAAGGGAGTACGAGGAAGACCACTACATTCCTCAAGAGCAATACACAGCGTGGGAGCAATGCACCTCCATGCCTGCTATGTATCAAGATCACCCACTGAGGCCAGAACCTCGGGTGAATGCCGCTAACCTCGATAGAGGAAAGCGACCCATAGGGATCTCGGATCACCACGACCGAGATAGACAGGTAGGAGAGGCATCTAGGCTTCCTAAACACAAGACGATAGAACAAATTGACTTGGCATTTTCCAAACATGCCACCCGCCAAGCGCAAATCACGCAGCTCAAGCAAGACCAACAATAGTTAGAGCACCTGTATCACCTTAGCAAAGAGCGCATTCGACGTCAGACAGACGAATTGCTCCAGAACACTATGCCTGAGAGGGTCCCAACCCCTCACGTGCATAAGATAGAATTGTATGAGAGGCACAACCCCTTGGTGCGAGACAGTCTCTCGTGACCTTATCAAATATTGCCTCCAAGACCTCCTAGACCCGAGCGGGAGGCCACTCCCGAAACAATGATGGGCACCCTCCGTGGGCACCCACCCATGTTTATAGGTCTCACCCAAGAACTCCTCAAGAAGCCTATGAGGAGTATGAGCAAGAAGAAGAGTGGGCTGAAACGCCCTACCAAGGCAGGGGGGATGTTGTCCGGCTACCCCTCCATAGGCCTCAAGTTCCCCGCAACCCACAATGGGAGCAAACCAAGGAGGAAGAGATCAAATCCTCCGATGCATATAAAGCGCTGCTAGAGTGCTTAGAGTCTATGGAGACCAAGACTTATGGGCCCCAAAAGCCCACTTTACGCCAGCTCCGTAGTCACCCTATGCATCCGTCAGTGCCAGCACCCCCATACCCTGAACACTTTAAACTGCCCCAGTTGGCACTCTTTAGAGGGGAGGAGGATGCCCAAGAGCACGTGACTAGATTCCTGAGCCAATGCTTTGGCATTCAGGACAATGATGCTTTGTCTGCTAAGAACATTTATAACCACGTTCGTAGGCCCTGCCTCGGATTGGTTCACTCAGTTGCCAAAACATAGCATCGATAACTTGGATCAGCTAGTGGACGCGTTCCTCGAACGCTTCACCTTCAACACCAAGAAGAAGGCATCACTAAGCGACCTAGCTAGCCTCAAGCAGTATGAGGAAGAAACCATGGCGGCCTATGGAAATCGATGGAGGACGTTGCTTTCAAAGTTGCCCTACCTCCCTCCCATGTCCGACCTGACCCAAATGTTCTCAAAGAGTTGTTTGAGATCGATCTCCATGCTATTGCAACTACAACAATATGCCACTCTTGAGGAAGCCCTGGCGCAAGCCAGAATCATTGAGGAGATCAAGATACAGGATGGCGAGATTGCCAAGCCAAAGAAGAAAGAGTGGCCTAAAAATGCCAAAATAGGGACCACGCAACCGAAACCCACTACGGTCAATCAGGTTGCTATAAACATGCCTAAGCCTGCACAAGCAACACAGCCCTCATAGGCTAACTATCAGGCAGTTCCTCTTGACAGCTATGAGAAGGAAAATCATCGGCAAGAGCAAACTCAGTAGCGTCGCCCTAGGCGATAGTTCACACCCTTCATAGAGTCCAAAGACTCCTTGTTTGACCGTTTGTCCATGGTAAACTTGATACACCTACCAGAAAGTCGACCCATAGACCCCAATGCGCCAAAACCTAAGGGCTATAGGGAAGACTTGTACTATAGATTTCATAGGCAGAAAGGACATGACCTTTACGCATGTTGGAAGTTCAAGAGCTTCGTGCAAGACCTAATAGACAACAAGACGCTGGCGGTGGACAACCCCGTAGCGCCAAACAACCAACATATGGGAGTCTTCAAAGACCCCCTGCCTGCCCATGATACGCAGGCAAAGACCCTTCAAGTCAATGAGGTGACACAGAACTGCCCCATGTAGGGGTATGTAGGGATGATAAGCATAGTGACTAGGAACAAGAGGTACCCAGGAGCTGCCCCCGCGACGGCCACAGGAGAGGTTCCATCAACGTCACAACCTCAACAACACCCTACGCAACCTCCCCCGCCTAGACCAATGGCCATGATTTGGACTAGACTTACCCAAAGTTTAAGGACCACGTCGGCTAGGCTCTCCATTTATGAGCTCATTCAACAATCATCGCCCCATCGGGAGGCTCTAATGGAGATATTAAAAGCCATCGAGCTGTAGCCCCACGAAGCAAACTCTTTCAACAACTTTGTGGGACATGTAAAACAATGTACAGAACCAGTCATCACCTTTAGAGAAGACGAACTAAAATCGATGATTGGTGATGTGGCGGATCCACCCCTGCACGTCATTGCGTGGGTCAACGGGATTTCGTATAAGAGGGTGTTGGTGGACACTGGCTCGTCTAGTAATATAATTACAACAACGACATTGAAACACCTCAAGTTGCCAGCATCTCACATCGTGGCCTCCACCTATACTCTTCGAGCATTCAATGATGCGATATGCTCGATGGTTGGCACAATTGTCCTACCCATCCAAGTGGGACAAAAGACTATTCCTACGTTGTGCCACATCTTGGAA
The DNA here is from genome assembly GCA_028583015.1 of Wollemia nobilis. Taxonomy (NCBI): domain Eukaryota; kingdom Viridiplantae; phylum Streptophyta; class Pinopsida; order Araucariales; family Araucariaceae; genus Wollemia; species Wollemia nobilis. The sequence goes on from JAQPPZ010016890.1 coordinate 12,797,729, forward strand.
GGTGAGATGGCCTATAATATCTTGTTGGGGCGGCCTTGGATCAGGGACATGAAGTGTGTCCCTTCGATAGCTCATCAGTGCTTAAAGTACACATTCGAAGGGCAGGTGCATGTAGTCCCGGTAGACTTAGAGCCCTTCAAGTATTGCAATACGGTGCAACTGATGTCGCAATCGACCCTTCCATCAACACATTTGGATTTTTAGTTGAATCCATCTAACCAGGGTTCGATTCCGCATGCATCCTCGCTGTTAAGTCCATCAAATCCCCAATCGGGTCCATCTTCATCATCTGGTCCTTCACCAACAATGCCACCTACGGTGGCCACACCGAAGGACAAGGGGAAGAAACCCCTAGAAGAGGCACCGCCCTCAGTCTCAACCATCTCTATCGAAGAGATGCCTAGCCGAATGGAAGTCGAGATGCCTAGTTCACCCTACATGGAGTGGACCCAGGAAGAACTCCCATTCCCTCCCCCTCCACCACCAACGATCACCATTGAGATGGCCAATACGGGCCTGGGGGAGTATCTAGTGCGGAACATTGTAGCAACACCCGCACTTGAGTCCATGCAGGACATGGGGAGACCTCGCCTCCCCATCGGCACTGTGGTTCCTCTAGGCTACCCACCCAATTAGACAAACTTTGTTTATGGGGGCCTCGATAATGGCATTGAACCTTACATGCAAGAAGAAGAAGATGAAGAGCCCTTTGTTGAGGACGTCAACTATTTGTCCAACCCAGACTTCGCTTTGAGATATCTTGGCCAATGTAATTGGCATGGATATGGGTTGGGCAGGTATGAGCAAGGAGTGCGCGTTCTTTTCCAACCAAGATATCAAATGCCATACGACAAGTCAGGAGTAGGGTTCAACCACCCCCTACCCCTTGACATCTTGGTAGAGAACATGCAAGGCCTAGGGATAGGCAACAAGGATGGGTTGGCATTAGATCCATATGCCAATCCTAACACAACATATACATTGGGGGATTACCTCCCATTGCTAACAACCAACCTTGTTGACCTTAACAACCCTTTCCCTTCGATCGAGAAAGGAGAAAGTTTGAGGACTCACCTACAAGAGGGATATAGACAAGGCCAAGAAGGGTCTTCAGAAGACGAGTTAGAGTATGAGGTAGCACCTTGGGACCCTTTCGAATCTGATAGCAATCATTCACAAGTGACCCCCATAGATGATTATCAGGAGAGCTTCATGACAATGTTCCCTTTGGATGCTCCAATCGAGCAAGTGCCACCTCAAGAGAATCAGGTCCCCCCATAGAGAGCGGAACAACCTCGATGGGACCACATTAATTTGCTCGAGCAAGACGAGCCTCACATGTCGCAAATAGCTGTTGGAGCCAACGAAGGCCTTTGGATCTCTGATAGCGATTATGAAGATGAGACTGAGATGGCATATCTCAATCATATGCGACAACAACAATACCCCATGGACATAGATGACATGTTTGAGCAACTACACATGGGGCCAAGGCATAGGTGGCACCTAAACCAGGCGTAGTTGGACCAACTACTGCACCCGCCACTTCAGGCATACAGAGAGCACCTTCCACCCGGAGACCCTATAGAGCCATCAGTGCCAAGGGCAGATCCTATCCTTTTATCCACACATAGGGCCGATCCATTTGTGCCAGTACCCATAGAGCCAGATCCGGAGCACAAAGATCACCTAGGATGTCCGAGTCACCACACCCACGGTAATGGAGACCAAAATCATTTCATCAACATGATCTCCATTGACTTAACCGCCCCCATCCATAACCCAGCCGACCCAACATGGTCATTGCATCTAGACCTAGATGCTATAGACTGGGATCGCGCTGACACACCACCATCCCCATCGGAGTACTGGCCTTGTGGTGGGATGTTCCATTTCACCCCAGGACAGACTCAGGATGTCTTCCATGCTGAAGAGGAACCCGACATTCCGAACGTAGATCTAAATTCAGCAAATGATATCCACCTGATCCCAACTCCACACCAATTGGAGGACGGGTCCCACATGTCAGTTGAAGAGATGACTGACGTAGACATCGACTCTGATCCAATGAATTTACAAATCATCAAGCTAGGGGTAAGTCTATCCCCCGAAGAGCAAGCCGACTACATTGCCCTTCTCAAAGAGAAGAAGGAGGTTTTTGCATGGTCCTACAAAGACATGCCGGGGCTAGACCCATAGCTAGTCATGCATAATCTAACGCTTGATCCGACAGTCAAGCCAGTTAAGCAAAAACTACGTAAGATGCACCCAACAGTAGCCTTAATGGTCAAATATGAGCTACAAAAGCTGTTGGATGCACAGTTTGTCATCTGCATGGATTACCCACCATGGTTGTCTAACATGGTGCCCATCAAAAATCCCGACGGGAGGATTCACATATGCACCAATTTTTGAGATCTAAACAAAGCGAGTCCTAAGGATGATTTCCCCTTGCCTAGCATCGACGCATTGGTAGATGCTACAATGGGCCATGAAATGCTTTCCCTCATGGATGGTTTCTCGAGATACAATCAGATTCGTATCAATCCCGAGGACCAACTAAAAATGGCATTCACAATGCCTTGGGGGACATTTTGTTATAAGGTCATGCCCTTTGGCCTTAAAAATGCTGGCGCCACCTACCAACGTGCCATGACATACATCTTCCATGATCACATGCATAAAACTTTGGAAGATTACATGGATGATTTGTTGGCCAAATCTCTTTTGTGCCCAGATCATCTCGATGACTTAAGCAAGATCCTCGATCGCCTCATTGAACATAAAGTTAGACTAAACCCCAAGAAGTGCGTATTTGGCATCACATCTGGAAAGCTCTTGGGTTTCATAGTCTCCAAATGAGGAATCGAGGTAGATCCAAACAAAGTCAAGGCAATCCTTGAAATGCTTCCCCCAACTACCATCAAGCAGCTCGAAGCCTACAGGGAAAGGTCGCGTCAATCAAGCGCTTCATAGCATAGCTATCTGACAAGTGTCGACCCATGAATAAATTATTGCACAAGGGGGTAGCATTTCACTGGGATGACGAGTGCCAGTCAACCTTTGACGACATCAAACAATACTTGGCTTTGCCACCAGTATTGGCACCACCTAGACCAGGAGTGTCATTCTACTTATACATCTCAGCTATTGAGGTGGCACTGGGTGCCATGCTAGCCCAAAAAAATGAACTACACAAAGAATAGGCTAATTACTATCTTAGCCGCACCTTGGTCAGTTATGAACTTAACTATGCATACGTCGAGAAGCTATGCTTGGCAGTGGTGTTTGCTACCAAAAAGCTATGCCACTACATGCTGAGCAATACGACGTATGTTGTGTCTAAGGAGAATCCATTGCGGTACATGATGAGTCATACTTATCATAGTAGTCGCATGGCAAAATGGATCATGTTGTTGACGGAGTTTGACATAGAATTCATTGGACAAAAGTCCATCAAAGGTCAAGTCATCGCCGATCAACTAGCAGAGGCTCCTCTTGAAGACGATCAACCTCTGACCATAGAGCTACCCGATGATGGGGTCTTCCATGTCTCAGAATCGCCAGATTCTGATGAGCCTGAGTCACAGGCCGACATAACCCTATTCTTTGATGGTTCTAAATGTGAGCAAGGGGGTGGTGTGGGAATTGTATTCTTCACACCGCAAGGGGCTCCAATGCCTCTATCATTTAAATTAGATTTCTCGTGCACCAACAACAATGCCGAATATGAAGCCTTGCTCATAGGTCTTCAGACAACAATCACCATGAACATCAAACGCTTAAACATCTTTGGTGATTCGTTGTTAATTGTCAACCAAGTAAAAGGGGTATTCCAATGTAAATGCCCAGTTCTGTAGGCCTACAAAGCCCTTGTGGATAAATTCCTGGCAAAGCTTGAATGGTACGACATCGAGGCACTCCCTCGATCATCGAATCATTTTGCGGATACTATGGCCTCCTTGGGGTCACTAATCCCGCAAGACCCTTTCGGTGAAATGACAACCATTCAGGTCAAAACATTATTGCAATCCGTGATGGAGCGTGCAAGCTCTGACCTAACGCCAGGAATCCACCTGATCCAGATTGAACCATCTCAGGATAAGTTCTCTTGAATCCTTGATTGTCTGAATCATGCCGACTGGGGGTCCTTGTTCTCCCCGACCCCTCTTAATAGCAACACAACGCTATTCTTACAAGTTCTTTCCCGCTCAACTTTTGCTAGGGATGAACTCCAAGAGGGATTGGCCATTCATACCATCGAGGTTTCTGATCAGTAGGATTGGTACACACCCATAAGGGATTACCTCAAGCTAGGTAACCTCCCACTTGGATTGACACACGCTGCAAAAAGATCATTTAAACAGAAAGTGGCAAAACATGTCTTGCTAGGAGACATTTTGTATCATCGGAGCTATGAAGGAATCCTCCTCCGTTGCTTGGACCAGCAGGAGTCCACTTGGGCGATCACCCAAGCGCACGATGGTACATGCGGTGGCCACTTCAGCGGTATGGCCATCGCAAAGCGCATTCTTCGCATGGGCTATTATTGGCCATCTTTAGAGCGAGATTGTTGCGCATATGTAAAGAAGTGCGTGAAGTGTCAACACCATGCCAATTTGACACACGTACCTTCTCGGGCCTTGCAACCGATCCAATCGGCTTGGCCATTTTCGTAGTGGGGCTTAGATCTAATCGAAAAGATCTCCCCTGCATCGTCAGGTCATCACACGTTTATCATAACGGCCACAGAGTACTTCACCAAGTGGGTGGAAGCAATTTCGCTTACCTCTACGACTGGACCCCGCATTGCAGAGTTTATTTTACATAACATCATATGTCATTTTGGTATTCCATCCAAGATCATCTCGGATAATGGGACGTCATTCAAGAATAAATATGTGCATGCTTTGACAACAAAGTACAAAATTCAGCACAGTTTTTCAACACCCTATTATCCGCAGGCAAATGGGCAAGCAGAGGCGTCAAACAAAATGCTAGTTGCAATCCTCAAAAATACGATCATAGAAAGTCACAAGGATTGGCACATTCAAATCCCGCTTGCCCTGTGGGCTTATCGCACTAGCATTCGGATGCCCATGGGGGCAACTCCATTTTTGCTGGTGTATGGCTCCGAGGCAGTCATGCCTCTCGAGTTGGAAATACCTTCCCTGTGCATATCAATGCAAGAGTTCATCGATGATGACACTGCACGGCAGCCCGGTTAGACCAACTTACGTTGCTCGACGAACGACGCATCAATGCTCTCGAGCATTTACGTATCTATCAAGAGCGACTTAAGAGAGCATACAACATGAAAGTTCACCCGAGGGACTTTCAGGTTGGTGACTTGGTCTTAAAAGAGAACCAACAAAATTCTAACTTGCCGCCCCATCTAAGGGACAAATTCATGGCAAATTGGTTAGGTCCCTATGTAATTGGTAGTAAAATAGGACCTGGAACATACCGGCTCGCCTCTCTTGAAGGAATCAAGGAACTAGAACCCTTGAACATCAGTCATTTGAGGCCATTCCACATTTAGAGAGCCATAGCCCACCCCAAAAGCTCCAAGGATTCTCACAATCGCTTGGTCAAACCCAAAAAGCTCCAAGGATTCTCACAATCGCTTGGTCAAACCCAAAAAGCTCCAAGGATTCTCACAATCGCTTGGTCAAACCCAAAAAGCTCCAAGGATTCTCATAATCGCTTGGTCAAACCCAAAAAGCTCCAAGGATTCCAATAAACCCTTTGGTCAAACCAAAAGCTCCAAGGATTTCCACAATCGCTTGGTCAACCCAAAAATGCCCCAAAGGTATCAATAATCCCTTTGGTCAAACCAAAAGCTCCAAGGATTTTCCACAATCGCTTGGTCAACCCCAAAAATGCCCCAAAGGTATCAATAAACCCTTTGGTCAAACCAAAAGCTCCAAGGGTTCCCACAATCGCTTGGTCAAAAATAAATATTCAAAAACAAACAAAACAATAAAATAATCAAAAATAGCAAAAAAAAATTGCATCTCAATTCCATGCATACTCGTAAAAATCAAAATACAAAAATATAAGTTGCATTAGGCATCGCATCCATACATTGCATATTTGTTGGTCATACATGTCACAAGCACCATAGACCGTAATTGCTAGGCAATTCCATCATTTTCCACATTCAATCCATTTTTAAACTCCATCCATAATAACACCATCCACATTTTTAGCATAGTCAATTGTCTCCTAATGTATTTAGGGTTTTCGTCATTCAGTTGTCTTTAAATTTCTAGCCAAAAACTATACAAAGTCAGACAAATTTTACAAAGGTAGAGTTTTACTTGGATCATGCCTCATTACGTAACATCCCTACACAAGTTAAAACACATAAAATAATTCCCAAGTTGTGTGAACGCAAGAGAAACCTACAAAGTAGTCTAGGGTACCATAGGTGAAAGGTTAGCCTGTTCATCCCCCTGTGCGAATGGTTCGAGAATGCTGAGAATTGACAAAAGGACAAGCTCTTCCCCCTCCAATACACCATAATAAAAAGTGGTTTTCACCACTAACAAAAATCCCAAAACACCTTTGATCCCCGAAGTCGTAAGGATTCGTACTACACGCCCCTGACAAGGATGGGTAGTCATCCCCAAGGCCTAAAAGGATCAATGCCATTTACAAGAAAAATTCCAAAAATCCATCATCACAAAATCCCAAAACACCTTTGGTCCCCAAAGTCATAAGGATTCGTACTACACACCCCTGACAAGGATGGGTAGTCATCCCCAAGGCTTAAAAGATCAATGCCCTTACATAATAACATCCCCAATCACCTTTGATTCCCAAAAGTCGTAAGGATTCGTACTACACGTCCCTGAACAGGATGGGTAGTCATCCCCAAGGCCAAAAGGATCAATGCCACTCATAAGCCAAAAACCTACGAAGCTCAAATTTGCAACCTAAAAAAGCAAAATCAAATAACAGTGGTTATCACCACTATTCAAATCCCTTGCTCAAAAAGAAAAACAAAAAGAGAAAAATAAACAGTGATTTTCATCACTATGTATGAGAGCAAGTATCCCAACAAGTTGAGCAACCAAAAGACGCCTGAACTTGAATCCTTGGAATTCTCAGCATTCAAAAAACCATCTAGGTGATCCTCATTATCGGTATAAACACAAATACATTCATGTATATATATCGTCAAAAAGGCCCTCAAGCTCCAATAAAATGGTCCTCTGACCTCACAAACAAAAATAAAAAACAACAAAAACTGTACCAAAATGCACAAAAAATAGCAATAAACTTGCCGATCAAATGGGCCTTTGTGCCTATGATTCTTGGCATGCAAAACTAATATTAGGGTCACAAATCCTCACTATCCTACTCCCTAAGAAGGCTACCATAGCTGGACCGCTCCACGAGAGGACGGATTTTTGAGAATTTCATCCCCAACCGGCGTCACAAAAAGGGTCCAAACCCACCCAAAAATAGCAATAACATTGCCGAACGAAGGGGCCTTTGCGCCTACCATTCTTGGCATCCAAAACAAACATTGGGGTCACAAATCCTCACTATCCTACTCCCTAATAAGGCTACCATAGCCGGACCGCTCCACGGGAGGACGGATTTTCAAGAATTTCATCCCCAAACGGAGTCACAAAAAGGGTCAAAACCCACCAAAAAAATAGCAATAACATTGCCGAACGAAGGTGCCTTTGCGCCTGACATTCTTGGCATCCAAAACAGACGTTGGGGTCACAAATTGTCACTATCCTACTCCCTAAGAAGGCTACCATAGCCGGACCGCTCCATGGGAGGATGAATTTTTGACAATTTCAGCTCCAAAATGCGTCACAAAAAGGGTTCAAACCCACCAAAAATAGGTCAAAATGTTCGGAAACTGCATAGGCATTCAACGAAAAACAATTGAAGGCACCCTTACATAAGTCATCTTGGGTCAAGCGACTCATCACTTTTCTCATGTCGGTCATTCCCTCATCGATTCGTCGCTTGAGGGGGTAGTCACACTTAGTCACCAATCAACAAAAACACACCCAATCAAGGAAATGGCATGCATTCAAAGGATCATTGACAAAGACAATCACGCTCCTGCTTGGGGTAGCAAACAAGCAATAATCACAAGCTGATCAAACACTTGGCATTCTAGAATCATGAACTCAAGGTTCCCATAGACAAAAGGTTGCGCCCTTTGCCTATTCATGATTGAACAATGTCCAAGATCAAGTAACACCTCACTGAAAAAGGTTAACACTTGAATTAAGCTCCTTAGCTCGTCAGAAGCAAGGATTCAAGAATGCGTGCCCTTTCCATACTTGGGGCATCAAAATTTGGTTAGGTTACTAAGAAACCCTAATCATTAGTGCTTTGGTTATCTATTTTTGCTCGGTGCTACGCCTTGCACAACGCATCCCAAAAAGGGGCATCTGTAGACACCAAAACAGCACCAATCCGATTATGTGACGACAAGCACTGATCGAATTGACATACATAGCCCCTAGGGCAGCCCCTAGAGGTTAAACAGTGGTCCTAACCACTCCCATAGTATTTTGGAAGGTCAGAGGTCAATTTGGCACCTTTTTAGCACTTTGCTCCCTACTCGGTCCCACCCCGGGATGATTACAAACTGGTATTTGTCCCACCCTGGGACGATTATCAGCATTCGACCCAGGGTGGGATGATTAGCAGGTTTGACTGGAAAATAGTCAAACCTTGATAGGTCCACCACTTAACTACAACTTCAAGACATGAAATTACGAGGAATGGCTTCAAATCAGAGAGAGAGACTTCAGTCATGCATGCCTTGGTTTTTGGAGGCCTCATGCAAGGAGACTCTAAATCAAGGAAGAATATTTTCTCCCAAAATAGGACAAGCAACTCAAGTGGCACCCTCGCATGCGCATTCAAAGAGAGAGACCCTAGGTCTATAAATTGGTGAGTCTTCTCACCCCAAAAGAAGAATAGAGAGGAGCATTTGGAGCAACGAAGTGCTGCCAAATTACATCCTCACCCATCGTTTGTGCTTTTACATCCTTGATCTCTCTTTTGGAAGGGAGGTTATTGGGTGATTATTGGAAGCGCAATCCGGACCCAAACCCAAACATTTGGCCACAATACCCCACCAAATTTTTTGACACAACCCCATAAGAGGTTTTGGACCCATCCCAAGTGGATTGGTGCCGAAACCGAGTCCCAAACGGCGGGCGTCCTGCCCCCGGGCGCCCCGCACTATTGCAGTTCTAATCGCCCCACCCCGAAGCGATTAGAAATCTGTGGCAAATTTCTATGATTTTTCTTTTGCATTTGATTCTAGGTCACTTACATATGTTGTCATTTAAATTTCATGTGATTTTGACAAGTTTTGGCCATGATTTTGTTATTTCTCGCTTTCACTAACATACAGGGAGCATCATCATATACTGGGCAATAGAGGCCAAATTGGCAAAATCCGACCATCTGGGTCATCCCAAAATACCCCATTTTACCTAACCCCAACTTTGCAGGTGTTTTGGAGGCCTCTAGACCAGACATTTAGGAGGTGGATTTTGGACAGGTTATGACAGTCCTAATCGTCCCACCCTGGAGCGATTAGAAATCTGTGCAAGATTTCTGGACTGTTCCTTTTGCAGTGGCTTCCTGGTAATGTTTTATTGCTTCTATCAAATTTTTAGCTCATTCTGATATGTTTTAGTTATCGTTTTAATCATTTTATGCATGCACTGATCACAGGCCTTGGGGATCGCATGTTTTCTCTCCATCCGCAGGTGCTACTAATCCTTTTCTGTTTCTCTGAACATAGGATCTCGACACCAGAGGGGCAGCAAGGAACCATAGACATATTCACGCAAGCGGCGATGACATTTGGTCCGCCCATTTTACATGTGGGCATGCGAAAGAAAGCATATCAATCCATGGTGTAATAGAGCCCTACTTAACGCTCCTAGTCCCCAAAAGGGAGGAGACGTATTGTAACCCAATTTTAAAGAAAATTAATAAAAAGGGTTGTACTCGACATTTGCTTTCTATCTTGTTTCAATTCGTTGATGTTTCTCTCCTTTCATGCATTTCAGTTCGTAGGACTTAGCGTTACGTTTTGCTTTTGCATACATCGCACTTGGCATTTTCATTTTGTTTCCGTATCCTCGTGCTACTATCCCTTTATTTATTCATCATTTTTTATGAATTCTTGGGTGGGAAAAAGAGAGAAAACAAAACCCTTGAGGGAGTTACCATTGCTCATGGAGATAGACCTATCTCTCATCTTCAATTTGTTGATGACTCTACTCTTTTACGTAAAGCTACAGTTAAGGAAGCTTCTAATATTAAGCAAATAATTAGCTATTTTTCTAAGGCTATTGGGCAGTTGATCAATGAAGACAAATCTAAAGTTATTTTCTTTCACTGCTCTACCAGACATGAATCCATGGTCTTGGATAAATTAAGATATAATAATGTATCGCCCAAAATTTTCACATCCTTACCTTCAGGCTAAAGGATCCATACCCGGAAGGGGGGTGAGAAAAGGATGGAATAATACCTCGGATAGAGAGGCCCTTTGAAGGTCACACCTCTCGGGGGAGGGGTATACAGGTGAATTTTTGACAGATGGTGGGGTTCACCAGGAAACTTTGAGTGGCAGTTTCCACGCCTAGGTTGAGAATGGGTTGGATTTGTTCGTTTTATGTTCAATCATTCATATTCCTAGGTTGGCCAAAATGAAGCTAAGATATTCTATATGAAGATTCTAATTTATATGAAGACATAAGACATAAATGAATCCTAATATGATTGAATACAGAGAATATATAAAACAGAGAAGAGTACACCTGATTTCTGATGTCTGATGAAGATTCTGAAGCTTATAGGAGTACAGATCATCCCAGATATGACAGGATCATATGTAATTGTACATAATCATCCCAAATCATAGGATATCATCCGAGATCACCCAAGATCGTCAGCGACTTGACGAATTCTTCAGGCGAATTCGTCAAAAACCTAAAATCAAGGAAACAGACACCAAAAACCAAAAATACAATTGCAAGAATGATGCAAAATGATAGAAATAAGAGTATAGATGTTTGAATGATAAATCCAGATATCAAATTAAATGAGATGCACTATTTTGGAAACTTATTTTTAATTTTATCATGTAATTATGCTAAATGAGGTGAACTCCAAGATGCAAAACAAAAGTAAATTAATCTAATGCACCAACAAATAGAGAAAATGAGATAAAAAATGCAAACTTAGGGCTCTGATTGCCCCCAAGCTGAATTGTAGACCGGATCGTCTGTAATCGTACAAGATCATCACTGATCTTGATAGGATCATCTATAATTGTAGTTGAATCGACTGCGATGATCCGAGCTACCTCCGACTGAAACACAGTGAAATCCTGCAACAAAATTTGAAAACACAAGTGCGAATGATAGCAAAAACTAAAATTGCAGGGAGATAATCAGTCAGGGCAGCCAGGTAGGGAGTCAGGGAGGGAATCAGGGGGATAAATTGGAAAAATCCTAGTTTATATAGGATTAGGGGGAGGTTAGGAGGTTGGGGATCATCCCAATCTGGGAGATCCTCAACGTAGGAATCTCCAACCGCGCATACATGCTTCTACCCAATTTGGAGAGGTTGTTGGAACAGAAGTTAATTGCAAAAATTTGGTTTTGGGACGAAATCGTCTGGACGTTCTGTTCCAGATGAATTCGTCCGATTTGATATGATATCATCAGATCGACGACGATATCGTCCAATGGTCACAACAACCTCTAAAAATGGCACGAAAAATGAGGTAAGCGATTAACGGGCGGTTTTGGGGTTAAAATTCAAATTTCTACTTTTTAATGATGGTTTAACTGTGACAATTTTAGGGTGCTACATTTTTCCCCATCTTTAGCGAATTTTCTAAAAAAAATGTGTTAAATACAAGTTCTTCACGCTTTATGAGAAAGAAAAAATTTATTCCCTTTTTTAGACAGCGATTCTAGGTCGAATTGTACCACTGTTTGCTATGGTGCCCCCTCCGAGTTTTTACCCAAATCGAACATTTGAGGTAAAAGCGCAAAAAAGAAAAAATAAAAAAATGTCGTTTTGAATAAAAATAAGAAAAATAGGGTAAAACCCTAATTCATTTTTACTGTTCACTTTCGCTATTTCAGAGCTCTACAGAAGAAATGGTGAGGACGAAACACAGATTGACAGAGATCCGACGCGGGTTGCGGGTAAGGATCTAAACCTAGTTTTACTATGTTTTTGACCTGATTTACTTAAGTTTTGACTTGAATTTTAATTTTTTTGGGGGTCGTGACCGTTTTTAGGCCGGCGACGAAATCGTCTCTATATTGTCGATTTCGTCTAAGGACGAAATCGATGAAAAGGGGCGATCCCATCCAATAAGGGGTGATCCCCAAATTGAAGAACGAAGACGATTTCGTCCCTTAGTAGGTGATCCCATCCAATAAGGGGCGATCCTATTAAGCAGGATTTTATCTAAATTTGATACGATATCATCCAATAATGGGCGATATCAAATTTTATGAGATGATTTGGTTTTAATTGATTTTTTAATGATTATGTACTAATGATTTTGGTTGTTTTATTTTTTATTTTGCAGAGGGGATTGCTAAAGAGTCGGGAGTGGAAATACAGAGGTCTAAGAGATGATTTGGCTATGCTCGATCAGGCCGAGCAAGATAGATTGGCAGAGGTAGGACTAAAGCATGTGGCAGAGATGCCACAAATTCCTACAAACATGGGGCTACTAACAGTCCTAGAAGAGAGATGATATCCAGAGTCATCCTGCTTTCGGCTATCGACAGGGGAGATGATTCTCACTCTAGAGGATGTATGGAGGATCTTGAGAATCCCCATACAAGGTCGATTCATGATGCCTTGGGCCAATCAGGGCCATGCCATTATAAGATTGTGCAAGGACCTAAGCTTCATCCTGGAGAAGTGCGGAGTGAACATCGAGGCATTGAGGCGGATGCCTAGGGCATCTCGATTAACCCAAGTTTTGGTAGGGGTGGTGGGTGGCCTTCTTCTATGCCACCAAAGTGGATGCAGATTATCGTGGCTACTTGCAGATGTGGTCTGTGACATGAGAGACCATGAATACAGGTTTGCTTAGGGCAGCTTTGTACTATGTCACTTGTATAGGATCCTTTACAGGGTCGTATACAATGGGGGTCGATATCTAATGCTGACATCGCTTCTATAGGTTTTGTGCTGGGAGCACATTGCGATGCAGAGGCCAATAGGGCTTCCACTAACAGGAGTTGACCGAGAGAGACCCCGAGTTTTCTACTAGCGGCTCTAGAGAGGGTCACTATGACAGATAGATCTATCAACGTCCCAGAGGTTGCTGGATGACCTCACCCTAGATCAGATCACCTAGAGACCATGGAGAGAGCATCCAAGGTGGGTAGAGGATGGACAGGAGTTGGCTCGCATCAGGAAAGTCATATAGTTGAGGACAGAGCAGGGAGAGGTAGAGCTCCACCGCTATGACCGAGTTTTGAGGCGGTTCGGTCTACAAGTAGGGGATCCCTACTCTTAGGGATTATGAGTACTCTCAAACTATATGAGATAATACCACACTGAGCAGGTCTCCAGACATGTAGCGATTTTAGAGTCAGGATGCTAACGATGCCCCCATTCAGCCAGTGGATGGGGATGATGCGAAGATAGCAGATGGATATGATGCCTGGTATGCAGGCATCCACCCTCCTCGGATGATGAGGGCAAAGGGTCCGATGCATGCTATAGTGCAACGGATGGAGAGGCGGTTCCAAGCTACCATCGATGCAACGAGAGGTCACAAAGGGAGGGATTAGCGATGACCTCCTCAGGAGAGACATTGGAGAGTACCACAGGCTCCGGAGAGACAACAACAGCTAGAGAGGAGGGAGGAGAGGAGAGAGGAGAGGAGAGAAAGACTCCCTCCTTAGTAGAGGGATAGGCCACCATCACTCGATAGGGGCAAGGGTGTCGATGTGGGGGAGAGCAACGAGATGGCAGCTCTTCGAGCGAAGAATGCCCACCTACAAGCTCAAGTGTAGACTCTGTAGGATGAGGCTACACAGCTTAGGGCTCGAAGTAGAGGGGCAAGCATTTTGGAGCTAGTGCAGTTGGTTGCTCAGATCGTGTTCTATTAGGGAGTGTACTACCAGCTAGTTCTAGAGGGTCAGAGGATACAACTACTAATCGACATTGCGGAGCCGATCAGGATGGGGTCATCGAGGACATCATCACGATCGACATCGAGGACCCATGACACAGGACGGGCTTCGATGAGACCACCTCCTCCACGTAAGGGCGGGAGAGGAGATGAGTCTGAGAGCTCAAGGTCTTCTCAAGACTAGATGCACATTGTACATAAACTATTTTTGAGATGATTGAGTATGCCAAGGTATATATTGTGGCATACCAATCCGTTTTGATATGATGTATATTCTTCTTGATATATATATCATGTTCTTTTTTTGATATGACTTGTGCATATGTTTTATGATGCTTTAATATTTTAATTGTTGATTGACTATTCATGTAATTATGTCGTTTGAAAATATTATAATTTTATGTCATGCTATAAAATTAAATGAAATAATATGATGTAAACAAACTGGTTGTTGTGGTGTGTTTTGATGAAAATAAAGTGACTTCTAACAATAATTTCAAAGGACATTGTCGTTGTTACATGACCATTTCATGGAGTCACCGCTCGCTAGGTCATCAAGCTAATCCCGATATGAGAGAAATATTGCTAAAAGTAAAAGGGTGCTTAAGAGAATTTCTTAAGACTTTGTGTTGTGATGATGAAAAATGATGATAGTGATGATTTGTTTTCAGATTTCCATGAAAATATTATGCATGAAATATTAAAAATATGATTTTTGCTAGGCATAAAATTCCTAAGTATGATATAAATTTGAACAATTCCCTAGGAATTATACCATCGTCGCAAAAAAAAATGAATGTTGACATAATGAAATGAAATAGGAAAGTTTTTGTTCTTTTTTTTTTTTTAAAGCACAATTGTGTAACATAATTATTTAAGCCATATGCTTTTATGGATTAAATAAATGGGAAATAAAATTAGAACGATGGTTTGCGCTAGGCATAGAATTTTAGGTATAGACTTATACCATCATCGCGAAATCCAAAGAAAAATTTGATATAATAGTTTTATTGCATAGTTGATTTTTGATTTTGAGATAAACAAAAAATATAAAAATGAGGACGTGCACTAGGCATAAATTCTAATTTAGTTCTAGGAACTATACCATCATCGTGAAAGTCGAAAATATATAAATGTGACTTTATTGCTAGATTTTTGAACATATTTTGCAAGAAAATTTTGGATTTTTGAAAAAAATATATTTAATTGATTTTACGCTAAGCAGATATTCTCAAGTAAAAAATTCAAATTATTCCAGAAGATTTGAATAAATATTTTAAATTATCTCAAAGACAAAATTTAGATTTATAAGGAACCCCGTGTGCATACGTGAGTTCATTGCCGATCTTGATCTATCATAATGATACAAAATATCTCAAACACAAATGTGTGTGCAATTGTAATGTTCATTTATCGATTTTGAGCAAGATAATTTGATACAAGTAATTTGAATTAACCAAATGAGTGTTCGTTGACCATGATTTATATGCATGTAACCGTTCCAGACTACTATGTAAGTCGGGTCATCAAGAGCTAGCTGATCCATAAGCAGACATAGGTCTGTACAAAAGAAGGTCGCTAATGTGACAGACATATCACCACGTTAGGAGTTACCCAATGTCAAGCAAGTTGGGTACAAATCACCTGTTATGGGGTTTACCTCACAGTTTTTGAATAATTGAGAATTTTGGGGATTCAAGCTTCACACTTCCTTCTTTCAAAGGGGGGGGATTTATTATTTTTTGCTTTTTCTTTTCTTTTCTTTTTCTATTTTTTTTTTTTTTGTATTTTGTATTTTGCTTGACACTGAGATAATGTTGAAATATTGCTGAGATGGTACAAAATGATACTGCAATAATGCTTCTGAATAATTTCTCTTTTTCTCATGATTTTTCTTGATTTTCTTTTTATTCCTATACTAGGGATACTTGCTCGGATTGGTTGTAGAGCAAGGGATTTTTATTCTAGGCAGGGGTGAGCTTGTCCTTTTGTCAATTCTCAAATATTCTAGACCATGTGCATGATAGGATAGCAAGGAAAAATTTTCACTCAAGAGACCACTTCTACTATGTAACATCGTTTTGAATTTGCAATGAAATCATTTTAATGTGAAAAGGTGTACTTGGTTCAAGTAAATAACAAGATCAGTTCTCTATGCTCGAAACTTTATTTAATTCAATTGTGGACTTCGATATAAGAGAGATTAATAATCATACCAAATAAGATCAAGATATTTATTCATGTGAGTGTGAAAGTGAGGGATTCCAAATAAATGCTAATTTATCCAAAATAACTGAAAATATAACTGCAATACTTCAAGAATTGACAAGTGCAAAATAGAAGATGTTTTTTGAGGATTTTGATGATTTTGATTTTTTTATATTTTGGTTTTAATTTATGATTTGAGAGAATACATAATATTACTGTTTTTTTGAAATTTTTATATGAATTACTAATATGAGACAATATGTATAATATATATAGTGATGAAATTACCAAATTTATGCATAATAGCGCTTAAGATGCATAATTTTCATAGGTTATTTAAGATTTTTACCATCTAAGGTAGCTAATATGTATGCTCCCGATCCAAATTTAGCAGTGATAATATATGGCCCAAGCTAGTTAGGCTCGAATTTGCCTTTAAGGTCTTTAGTTGCATTAGTATTTTTTTTATTTTCTTTTAAGATGAGGTCGTCGATCTCAAAGGATCGATTATGAACTTTCTTGAGATATGCTCGTTTGAGCTTGTTATGGTAGGCACGAAGATGTTCCAAAGTATTAATGCGGTTATCATCTAGGAGTTACAGTTGACTAAATCTGCCAACACGATATTCATCTCCTACTTCAGTATCTTGAAATAGCAGAGCCAAAGAAGGAACTTCTAGTTTAAAGGGAAAAACAACTTCAGCGCCATAAACCAAAACAAAAGGTGAAGTGCCCGTGGGAGTACGAATGCTAGTTCGATAAGCCCACAAAGCAGGATATAATTGAATGTGCCAATCACGACCAAATTTATTGACTAGTCTCTTGAGGATTTTAATTAATGTTTTATTAGATGCTTCTGCTTGGCCGTTACCCTGAGGATAATAGGGAGTGGACCAATGATGTTGAATTTTATATTTTTGACATAGTTTCTTTACATATTTTTTTGAAACAAGTTCCATTATCCGAGATGAGATTTGCAAGAATTTCAAACCTACAAATAATTTGATTAAGAATAAACTTGGAAACTTGCGTTCCAGTGCAAGAAGCTAAGGGCATAGCTTCGACCCACTTTGTAAAATACTTGGTGGTGATTATGATGAATTTGTGTCCATCAGATGACACAGGATTGATTTTTTCGATGATGTCTAAGCCCCATTTTGAAAAGTGCCAAGGAGATGAAATAGCCTGCAGTTCTTGTGTAGGTGCATGGATAAGGTTAGCGTGTTTCTAGAACTTGTCACAATGGTGCATGTAATCATGTGCATCATTCTCCATGGTAGGCCAAAAATATCCTATCCTAAGGAGCTTCTTAGCAATGGCGCTACCACTAAAGTGTCCCCCACAAGATCCATCATGGGCTTCACTCAAAGCTGATCTAGACTCTTCTAGATTCAAACATCTTAATAGGATACGTTCAAAAGATCTCCTATATAACGTATTGCCAATTATTACGAAGTGACTTGCTCGTCTACGTGATAACCGACGCTGGTTTCTATTAAAACCTTCAGGGAAGGTCCCATTTTGAATAAAATTGAGGATGTCAGTGTACCAAAGTTCAAGAATAGTTTCGTTGATTAGAAATATGTCCAAAGGTTCAAAGCATGATTTAGTTGAAGCGGGTTCCTAGAGTCAACAAATAATGATGGTAGCATATTTGTCATCTAACTCCAAGGGTAAAAGAGATGCAGCTGCGGCCATAGCATCAGCCGCACGATTGCTAGTTCTAGGAATAGCTTCCAAGGTAACTTGATCAAATAAAGATATTAATTGTAATACATATGCTTTATATGGGTGCAATTTATCATATTTGGTTTGATAAACATCGTTAATTTGATTTATAACAAGTTGAGAATCATCAAAAACTAATAGATTTTTAATTTTCAATGCTAGGGCAGCTCGTAATCCAAGGATTAGAGCCTCATATTCAGCAGTGTTATTAGTACAGGTAAACATTAATTTAAAGGATAGAGGTATGAGATGTTTTTGTGGAGATATCAAAATAATACCTGCACCAACCCCACTCATGCATCGGGCTCCATCAAAGTATAGGGACCATTGCTCTAAATGATCTGCCTCTAGGTTAAGGCATTCGTTAGGAAACTCAATGACGAGGGGATGGGTGGACTTTAAGGGTGCAGCAACTAATTGATCTGCTATGATTTGACCCTTAACAGACTTCTGTCCTATAAATGTGAGTTCAAACTCGCTTAGAGAAATTACCCACTTCACTGTGCGACCAGATAAATAAAGTCGACACATGAGATACCACAAGGGATCGGATTTAGCAATAACATATGTTTTATGACTGAGCATATAACGATAGAGTTTTTGTGTAGAAAATACGACTACTAGACATAACTTCTCTAATGCCGTGTAGTAGGTTTCATAACTAATTAATGTTCTGCTAATGTATTAATTAGCACACTCTCTTTTCTCATCATCAAGTTGAGCTAACATAGCTCCTAAAGCAAAATCTAAAGCAAAAATATACAAGATAAATGGATGATCAGGTTTAGGTGGCGAAAGTATAGGTGGGTTAAGAAGATATTGTTTGAGGAGTTCAAATGCTTCCTTACATTCATCGTCCCAATGGAAAGAGACATCCTTCTTAAGAAGCTTAAGAAAGGGTCCAGTTTTATCCGCCAGCTTATCGATGAAGCGATGGATAGCTTGAAGCTTACCTTGTAGACTCCATAATTCAGATATATTTGTAGGTGTGGGCATATCAATTATAGCCATAATCTTGAGAGGGTCAATTTTGATACCACATAAAGAAACTATAACCCCCAATAATTTACCTGACTTAACTCTGAATATACATTTGGTTGGATTCAATCGGATAAGATATTCCCTTAACCGATCAAATACTTTTCTCAAGTTATCTAAATGGTCATCTTCTTCAGTAGAACGAGCTATAATGTCATCTACATAATCATGTAGTATATCATGTATCATATCATGAAAGATATAAGTCATGGCTCGTTGATAGGTTGCACCTGCATTATTCAAACCGAATGGCATCACTTTACAATAGAAAGTCCCCCAAGTGGTAATAAAGGTTGTTTTAGACTGATATTCAGGAGCTATCCTGATCTAATTATAACCAAAAAATCCATCCATTAAGGATATCATTCCACTCCCTGTAGTAAAATCAATGATCTGTTCCATATTGGGAAGGGGAAAATCATTTTTAGGGCATGCATCATTAAGATCTCTAAAGTCTGTACAAACCCTAATCTTAGTAGCTTCTTTCTTAGTTACTGGAACTACATTCGAGATCCATTCAGCATAATCAATGGCTTGTATAAAAATAACATTCAGGAGTTTTTCTAACTCCCCTTTGACTAGTAAGGCCACTTTAGGATGCATTTTTCTAAGCTTTTTCTTAATAGGTTTAGCATTCAGATGCACTACTAGGTGATGCATAACTACAGAAGGGTCTAAACCTGGCATATCTTTATATGTCCAAGAAAAAACATCTTCATATTCTTTAAGAAATGCAATGTATTTATCCTATTTTTCTTGACTCAATTCTGATCGGATGTTGATTATGTGAGGGTTATTGTCGGTTCCAATGTTAATTTTTATGACATTTTCTACTTCCATGTGTAGATCTCTCTCAAAATTAGGTGGGATGGGTGAAACATCCAATTCTTGTAATTCTTCCAAGGTTAGCTAGGATAATTCATCTTGAGGAGTTGTGGCCTCAAGCTGGGCTATAATAGGTATAGAGCCATCAAAATAAAATCCATTATTATAATAATTCCTCAACGGAGACATCGTGAAATATATATCCCTCCAACTCATCGTCGGATTCAACGATCATCTCAGGATAAGCTATAGATAGCATATTACATGTGAATGTCTTATTCATTAAACGCAAAGCATCGCATTTATCTAAATAATCTTGGTAACATATAAGATGATCATCATCCTCAAATGGGAATGGCTAACCCTTACTAGAAAATAGGCCCACACCACATCGGGCGGGTCACGCTTCTACCTCAAAAGGTTCTTTCATACCATTCTGGAAAGGTACCAAACCTTTCCATTTATATCCCAATTTAAGCATTATAGGTTTGGCTTTAGTATAAAATAACATCGAGCATATCCATCATAACGAAATCTGATGTTTCTGGGTATTCTACCCCAGTCATATCCATTATAAATAAAGGCATAGCTCCCGACTTGGTAAATACTTCCCATAGGCTGTGGGAGGCCCAAGGTATGAAGATATGGTGGCAAATTATTTAAAATAAGATAATCTTCCATATAAGCATTCGTTTCTTATGATATAAGAATTTTAGATAGATCGGGTAAGAGCTCGTCAGTAAGAGCATAAGAGGTAGAAGGAACATTCCCTACGTCTTTCGATGTAGAAAATATGAATTTGGTGGATGTAAACGGTGTAGAGGTTTCGATAGATGGGTCTATTAAAGGTATGGAAGTTATAGGAGTAGAACAAGAGACATTGGTTGTGGGATTAGGATATTTCTTAGGTCCTAATGTGGTTTGTTCAGAAGAAGGTTGAGCTATATGTGGAGGTGCAACTGATGGAGAAGAAGTAGATGACGTTGTGGGTGTGAGTTTCACACGTTTATATGGATAATGAGAATTAGGATATGTGGATGACAGAGTGGGGTAAAATTTAACTCCAATAGGTTCTTCCAAAGCACACATATCAAAGGGTATTAGATCACCATGAATGGTAACCAACTAGTTCTTAAATTTGAACTTAACACATTGATGTAAAGTTGAGGGAATAGCTCGCATCGCGTTGATCCAAGGATGACCCAAGAATATATTGTACGATGCAGGGCAATGTAAAATAAACAAAGTCATATCCAAGGTTCTTGGACCAACCTGCAATGGAATGATAATAACTCCACACGTTTCTTGTGTTTCGTCATTGAAAGAGTTTATGATCATATCAGTTCTTTTAATTTCATCACTTCTAAACCAGAAGCACTTATATCAGCAATAAGATTCTCCCATAAGTTTGGCATGCTAATTAACAGTGCCAGACACTGATCTTCATCACTCCATTTATAACCAATGGAGTTTAGCTACTTCATTGACATATTAAAATCATTCAATTGGTCTGATAACTTACCACTCTCCTTCATATTTATATTTGCTAGCTTCTTTTGCAACATTAACTTGTTCACTATTGACTTGGAAGCATAGATGCTCTCCAAAATTTTCCACATATTATGAGTAGATCGTGCTTCTATCACATTTAAAATCACAGAGGCTACTAAACTTAGTATAATAAGGGCCATTGATTTTTTATTTATCTTATTAAACTCCTCTTGTGCCATCTCAGTGGGCTTTCCACTAACTACGAACCACAAGTCCCTTTCCACCAATAAGTCCTCCATTTTGATAATTCACAATGTGAATTTCGATCCATTGAACTTCTCAATCTCTAGTTTGTTGCTCATTTTTTGCTAATCGTTCTCTACTATCAGTAAAATTGTGAACCAATTCACAAACCCTTAGGAGCACTCCAAAATAAATACACAGAGAGGGAGAGCACGATTCACTACCAAAGCATATTCAACTGCCTCTTTTCCACTATAGTGCTCTGATGCCATGAAAAGAAAAAATAGAGCATATGTTGAACAAACATAGAATAAAAACTAGAAGTAGAAATATGAACAACAGATAAAAGGAGAACACAATAAATACAGAGAAACATATATTTATTCAGAGGAACTTTGCAATGCCATATTACATACATACAATTTTATTTTATAATCACAAAATGGGAGGAATCTCTAATTTTCCCACCCAAACAACCTTATGGAATTTTCTAAGGTTTACTAGTCTTCTAGAATCTTCCAAGTCATACCAAAAAACATAAGTTATCCAAAAAAGGGGTTTCCATGAACTTTGTAGAAGATTCTCCAAAAAAGGGATTTCCATCATTAAATAGGAAAATCATGCAGCACCTGCACATTATAACAAAATCCCACTTGATGCAGGATTTTTTTGCAATATTTTATCCCAAACTCATTGCTATGAAATTGGTACTTTTGAACTATGACAACATTAGTAAGTACATTTGTTGCATTCTCTTGAGTTATGCATTTGATCAGGTTGATCATTCCACTCTCCGCCATATCATACACATAATGATATTTCACTACAATGTGTTTTGTCTTTTCATTAAATGATGAAGTCTATGCAAGTGCTATTACACTTTGGCTATCACATTTTATTCCAACATATTCTTGGTTCAAATGTAAAAATTTGCACAACCTCATCAACCAAACAACTTCTTTTGTAGCATCAGTTGTAGCAATATATTCAGCTTCAACACTTGACAAAGCTACAACAGTTTACTTTTTACTCCAGCTCACTGCACCACCATAAAAATTGAAGACATATCCTCCTATTGACTTATGATTATCCAAGACACTTACCCAATATGCATATACATGTCCCTACAAACAAAATTCTTCATTCTTCTTGGGTTGATAGCACAAAATATGATCTTTAGTACCTTTTAAATATCTAAAATTATTTTTATAGCAATTCAATGTTCCTTTCCAATATTGGACAGATATCTACTGACCATACCAATTGCATGGCCAATATTGGTACATACCATTTCATACATAAGTGAGCCCACAACATCTGCATATGGAATTTTCTTCATCCTCTCCTTTTCTTCAGTTGTAGTTGGACATATTTTTGTAGATAATTTAACTCCAGGCTGCAAAGGAGTTTTGGTAGGTTTACAATCTTGCATTCTAAATTATTTAAAAATATGGTTAATGTAATCCTTTTGGGAAAGTCATAATTATCTACTTTTACAAGCTCTGACAATATTAATGCCCAAGCAATGGCATGCCTGATGCAAGTCATTCATATCAAAGTTCTTTGACAATAATTCCTTACTTTTTGAAATAAATTACTTATTATTTAAAATTAGGAGGATGTCATCCACATACAAAACCAAAATTACAAAACTTGTACTTTCTATTTTGTAATATACACATGGATCTACAGGGTTATGAAAAAATCCAATCTGCAACACATAATTGTCAAACTTTTGGTACCATTATCTAGGAGACTGCTTCAATCCGTAGAGATATTTTTCAACCTACAAAAAACACCTGCACCTCCTACTTCAAAATATTTATGTTGCTACATGTATATTTCCTCCTTCAAATATCCATGTAGGAATACAATTTTAACATCCATTTGTTCAAATTCTAAATCAAAAGCAGTAGCATATGCAATAAAAAGTCTAATAGAAGATAACTTCACAGTGGGAGCATAATTTTGATGAAAATAAATACCTAGGATCTGAGAGAACCCATTCATAATCGATATGGTCTTGTATATTTCCACAGACCCATCAGGCCTTAACTTCTTTTTGAACACCCATTTGTTGCCTACTATCTTTCTCCCAACACGTTGTTGAACTAAAACCATGCATGGTTCTTCTTCATTGAATCCATTTCTTCTTGCATGACCTTCTTCTAATGCTCTTTCTTTGGATTGTTCATGGCATATTCAAATGTGAGAGGATCATCACCAACAACTGTAAATCCACAAAAATAATCCTAAATCTTGTTGGGAAGATGTTTCTCTCTTCTAGTTCTTCTAGGTTGCTCCATTGATTCTTGGACCTCTTCTATGCAAGGTGGATAATCAGGCTGCATTATTTGTTGATCCTCTTGATGCACCTCTTCAAGCATATAAGCAAGCAAATATTCACCAGGTCTTTGTAGACTAGAAACTCTATCTAAAATATCAAAAGATATTGTATCTTGATGCTGATAGGGATAAACATGTGCATAACTTGAAGGTTGACCTAACATAGTGCATTCATGCACACTAACATTCTCTTTCAACTCTTATTGTGATTCATGTTATTGAATATATTTAGCTGTCTTAATTTCCTTAAAAATCACATCTCTACTGAAAACACTTCTATGTTCATCCAGAATCCATAATTTATATCCTTTTGTTCCAACAACTTCTCCATAACCAACATGAATGTATTTCATAGATTTTTCATCCAATATTTTTCTCTTTTTAGCAGGAATGTGCATAACTTCACAACCAAAAACTCTCAGGTGAGAGATAGATGGTTTTCTCCCACTCCAAGCCTCTTCAGGTGTTTTGTCACTCAAAATAGTGCATGGTGACAAATTAACCAAATAGCTGGCATTTGAAATTACTTCAGCCCAAAACCCTTTACTAATATTTGCATCTGATAACATGCTCCTCATCTTATCCAATAGTGTTGTATTCATTCTCTATGCTACTCTATTTCATTGAGGAGAATAAGGTGTAGTATTTTGTCTAAAGATACTTTTTTGCATGGAAAACTCTTCAAATTTAGTAGACCAGTATTTTTCTCCATTGTCACTATGCAATATCTTAAGTTGCCTGCCTGTCTGCCTTTCTACATTAGCAACAAACCTTTTAAAATGATCAAGTAACTCAAAAATATATTCCATACTATTCTTCTATGATCATCAATAAAAGTGGTAAAATATAGAGCACCACCAATAGATGGAGTATCCATAGGAGCACAAATATTTGTATGAACAAGATCCAAAATAGATTTAGCTCTATGTGGGTGAGGAGGGAAGCTTACCCTTTTTATGTTTGCCCATCACATAGGATTCACAAAAGCTAAGAGTGTTGGAGTTGATACCCTTCAGGCCATATACCATACCTTTATTAACCGACTGCTTCAAGCTGGTTTCTCCCATATGACCAAGTATTTTGTACCAAAGAAGACAATCTCCAACATCTGCTTCATTATTTTCTCAACTGCATTGCAATGGATTTTCTCACAAGGGTTGACACCAAATTTGAAAAAATTTCCTTTCTTCCTTAATTTTTTCAAGCACTAGTGCACCTCTGGTGAGCTTACATCCTTCATTTGAGAAGACTCCTTTTTCAGCCAACTGTCCAACTAAGAGAATATTTCTTCTCAACTAAGAGACATATCTAAATTTTTGTAAATTCTTGACTTTTCCACTTGAATCCCTCATAGGAATTGTACCTTCTCCTTCTACATCATAAAATGCATTATCACCCATATAAAATTTTACACCATTTGCCTCATTATAGTTGAAAAATCACTCACCGTGTGGTGTCATGTGGAAAGAGGCTCCTAAATCTATAATCTAATATTTAGGACACACTTCATTTGACAGACATGGAGAAGAAAGAAACATGGAGTTTTCATCTACAACTTTCTCAGTTGTCTCTCCTTCTTCTACCTTTTCAGTTTTCTTCTTCAACAAGGGATAATGAGTGACAATAGTAGCATTCCACATTGCTGAAATTTTTCTTTCCTATGCTGGAAGATCTGCCTCTACCTCTAGACTTGCTTCTCCCATTGGATCTACCTTTTCCTCTTTTCTTTGAGAGTCCACATGTTAAATAGGTCTCTAAAGTGGATGCTTCACCAGCATATTTCCTTCTTGTCTCCTCATTGAATAGTTGGCTAACCACTGACTCCATCTGCAACTTGTCACAAGCAGCACTTATGGTAGTAATAAGATTCTCCTATGAGCATGGTATGTTGATTAACAGTGCCAAAAATTGATCTTCATCACTCCATTTATCACCAATGGAGTTTATCTACTTCATTAACATATTAAAATCATTCAAGTGGTCTGAGAACTTACCACTCTCTTTCATCTTGAGATTTTCTAGCTTCTTATGTAATAATAAATTGTTCACTATTGAATTGGAAGCGTAGATGCTCTCCAAAAATTTCCACATATCATGAGCAAACTATGCTTCTATCACATTTAAAATCATAGAGTCTTCTAAACTTAGTCTAATAAGGGTCATTGCTTTTCTACTTAGATTATTAAACCCCTCTTGTGCCATCCCAGTGTGATTTCCACTAAATGCAACCCACAAGTCCCTTTCCACCAGTAAGTCCATTTTGATCTTCCACAATGTGAAGTTTGATCCATTGAACTTCTCAATATCCATTTTGCTACTCATTTTTTGCAAATCGTTATCTACTCCCACTCAAATTGTGAACCAATGGATGAACCCTCAGGAGCACTCCAAAATAAAGATACATCAACCAATGTCATATAGAGGGAGAGCATGATTCACTACAAAAGCATATTCAACTACCTCTCTTCTACTATAGTGCTCTGATACCATGAAAAGAAAAAATAGAGCATATGCTGAACAAATAGATTAAAAACTACAAGTAAAAATATAAATAACAGATAAAAGGACATAATAAATACAGAGAAACATATATTTATTTAGAGGAACTCTGCAATGTCATATTACATACATACAATTCTCTTTTATAATCACAAAATAGGAGGAATCTCTAATTTTCCCATCCAAACTACCTTATGGAATTTTCTAGGGTTTACTAGTCTTCTGGAATCTTCCACGTCATACCAAAAAACATAAATTCTCAAAAAAAGGGGTTTCCTTGAAATTTCCAAAATATTCTTCAAAAAAAGAGTTTTCATCATTAAACAGGAAAATTAAGCAACTCCTGCATATTATAACACATCATGGAAGCACATGGTCTTCCCCCAAGACCAAACAAAACTACAAAAAAAGCACATCGAGACACCTTCCTCATGAGATGATCAACACCCAATCCAAATACCCTGATTTAGAAGCTACCAATAGATCCCTCCTCTACGACCATTGTGGAAGCACGTGGTCTACCCTCAAGACCACATAAAAAACCATAGGGAAAAGGCCCACTGAAACACCTCCCACATCAGATGAGCAAAGGGCACCCCAATTCCAAGCTTCCTGACCAAGAGGTTGCTACTAGAAACCCTCCTCTACGGCCATCAAGAAATCACATGGTCTCCCCTCAAAGCCACACAAAAAAAACTATAAAAAAAGGGTCCACTAGAACACCTCCTAGGATAGATAAGAAAAATACCAAAGTTACCTGGCCAAGAGGTTACAACAAAAACCCCTCCACTATGGCCATTGTGGAAGCACATGGTCTTCCTTAAGACGACAAAAAACTATAGAGCCCATTTGAACACCTCCCATAATAGACGAGCAAAGGACCACGCAACTTCCAATAGAGGTGCCATAGAACCATGTTTGAAGCAAGACAAGAACATCACCACATGCACAACCAAAACCAAAGAGAAAAATAGATCTAAATCAAAAAACCCTAGAAAAGGAAGAGAGAAGGCCTCCTAGATAAAATTTCTTAGAGCAAGAGTCTTCAGAAGGGAAATATGGCCTCATACTCATCAGGAAAATGATAAAACTTTTATGATAATAATAATTTTATGAATACTAATATGGTTGGGTACTTACCAAGAAGAGACATAGGTTCAAACCTTGGGGAAAGCCTGTTGCAAAGGTAGTAGTATGATTTGAATCTTTTAAGTGTGCACCAAACTGACAATGATGGTACGAATCTCGAGCACCCTATGGTCAATTTCACTTTGGGCTATAATGCAATGAGGTAGAATAGGTATGGTGGATGCAGCCCCTATGGTTTGGACCCTGTGCTTGCCAATTACTAAAAATAGTGTGGTTATAACCAACTCTTCTATCAAGAAAAAAAAAAGAATTTTATGATTTGAAAATTAAAATAAAATAAAACTTATGTTAAACATGTAGTCACTTAACATTATAAAATTATTACATCCCTATGGATAAATTTATTTATTTATTTAAAATAAATATAGATAATATACAAGTAATATATATTTAAAATCTAGAATTTAGTAGTTTGATGAAAACTCTAGTTAATTATATAACTTTACAAAACATGATTTTTCATATGTAATATATAAATATAATTTACAAGTTACAAAACTTATATATTTATGCCTAAAGATGTTTTTAGCTTATTTAAAAAAAAAAGATATTTTTTCAAAATAAAATTATTTTAAAAGGTCTTTATTTATTTATTTTTGAGCTATTTTAATAGTCAAAGCATACAGTTGAGACACAAGGTCCACCCTCTGTGTGAGTTGAACTTAGGTCTCCATAATGTGAGCCTAAATCCTTTACCAATGCATTGTCCCGACAAGGACCAAGGCCTTTATTTTAGAAATATATATACAACAAAATATTAATATATCTAAAACCTTCACAAATTATTTATTTATATATATATATATATATATATATATATATATATATATAATTAAGTAGTGTAATTGGTAAAAAATATTTATTTTTATTAATGGTGAAAAAGTAGGGTTTTGAAAGGTCCTAGAACCTTTTACATTAGAGGAGGTAGAGAAAGAGAAGGCCAAAAGAACAAAAATTAAACCCAACAACCACCCAAGAGCATAGACCAACCCACCACCCAATAAGGCATAAAGAATAATTTTTTATTCAACTTTCTTTTAGAGGCACCAATGATCCTACTCTATTTTTGCATAAGATTGGAAGGGCAAAAAATACATCAAGATGCATATAAAAAACCCTAATCTCGGAGAGCAAGGGTGAGGGCAAGACACCAAGCATATTCCTTGATAATGGAAACCACTAGGGAGCAAGAGGACCAACCCCCCAAAAATACCCCCTAGAGAGAGGATCACTACAACACAAAGGATATCTCACCCAAATAGAAAGACAATAAAAAGGTCTACTAGATAGGTAGGTCCAATCATTCCAAAGCAAAAATTATCATTAACCACGAAGGTAAATTGTCTTTTCAAATTTTGAATTGGCCACTATCCACCTCCAAATTGCCCATAATATCACTATACTGGTTAAATTTCCTATAAATATGCTCAATTTTAACTTCTAACATACCTTCCAAAATATTTGAGGTGTCCTTAATAATATTTAGGATGAAATAGTTGTCAATATTTCTAGCCTACAAATCTTGAATGATCTTCAAGGAGTCCCCTTATATAAGAAGTCTTCTAAACCCCCTCTCCAAAACCTGATGAACACCCGAGAAAAGTACCTTAGATTAAACTAGGTGGTTGGTTTGAATACCATAATCTTTGGTGTAAGCCCAAATGACCTCATAATCATCATTTCTATCAACATCCCCTCAATAAGCCCTCTTGGGGTTACCTTTGGTAGCCCCATAAAATTTTAGAATGACCCACCCTTTAGCTGGTTTATGCCATCTAGTAGCCAATATTTTTTGAACATTGGATATAGAAGCAGAAGACCCTAGATTCAATTTCCAACTAATAGCAGCCCCTTTCTCCATAGCTTTCTCCCTACCATTTATAGTAGCAAATATAACTAGGTTATTCTCAATAGCAACTTTAATCCTTCTAAAGATAAAATATGTATCCCTAGCAATATCATTGAAAGTTCTTTTGTTTCTCTCCCACCAGATACTCCATAAAAAATGAGGAAGAACCAAATCCCACATCCTAGTGAGATTATGAGTGAAGAAGGGGGATTTCCACTAAGTGACAAGTTCCTTGAAAGTTCAAGGCAACATCCACTTGACAGAAAAAGAATTCAATAAAGCATTGAGAATCTTATTCAAGAAATCACAATGGATGAAAACATGATCTAAATATTTAGCATCCTTAGAACACAAGAGACAAATATTGGGAATATGGAAGTCTCTCTTACATAAATTATCAATAGTCAAAATTTTCTTTTGCAAACACGACCACAAAAAATGCAATTTGGGATCAAATGAGGATACCAAACCCTTGCCATCGAAAAATATTCCCCTTGGACAATGTTTGGGCCTCATATGCAATCTTGATAGCAAAAGAAATCCTTTAGGATAATAAGTCCCTAGAAGGAAGTCCCTATCATTCTACCTAGGAAGAAAGTATTTTTTTAGCAACATGATCAAATTTACCAAACACTAAAGGATATGAAGATCAATTATATGTAAAGTTAGATGCTTCCAAATCCTCTTGCCATTAGTGATGGTTATATAATCAATTACTTTTTCTCCATATTTCAGTGACAAAGGAGCCTTAAACTCATAAAACTTATGACTAAGAAAGAGGGTTTTAAGAAGAATCCAAGTATCCTCCTAGAAGAATACATCCTTGTCATTCCCAACTACCATCAGATCCCCTCCATAACCAAAATTTTTACCCCCAACAAACCATTCCAAATCACAGAGCCCCTAGGAGGAGCATCACTTCTAAAAAAAGGAATGTTATTTTCTAGATACTTACCTCTCATAATATCTTTCCATAGTTGATCCTCCTCAACACATAATCTCCAAGCTATTTTTGTAATCAATGCCTTATTTGACAACAACAAATTTTTGTTAGAGTAAGCGATGCAATATTAATCATAATTATGGAATATAAAGTACAATGATAAGTGTAGAATAGCAAATATGAGAATAGGAGATAACCTTCCTCAAATCATACTAAACACTAACAAAATATGCTAACAATAAGCTAACCTAAATAATGTAATAATAGGTATAAGAAAATATACGCTAACATCCCCCCTTAGTACATTATTTGGGTAATTGAATAACTACTAGTTATGCTAACATCCCCCCATACAACAATATTTGGGTAAAGTATATAACTGCCCCAATACAATGAAGAAGAAGAGAAATGAAAGAATGGTGGCTCGTGCTTTGTCTTCGGCTCTGGCTCTGGCTCTGGCTCTTAAGAATACCTCTGGAATTGTACCTCTGGGTCTATCTTGGGATCTTCCTATGAATATATCTCTGGATCATCACCTCTGGATCTACCTATAGATCTACCTCTAGAACTTTGTCACTGGGTCTGTCTTTAGGTCTGTCTCTGGGTAATTATCTCTGGGACTTCCACTAGGTCTGTCACTGGATTTGCCTCGGGGTCTACCATAGTTTTTACCTTTTTGGTAGAATCCATACAGTATTTATTTCATCATGGTCCATTGTGTGAGATCTGTCCATCCACAATCTATATGAACCTTGTTGGCCATTTTCATTTTATACCAACATCTTGAAGAAGAGTGATTCGTACATCCACAAGAATCACAAGGATGTAATCTCCAACACTTAGTTGCAACATGTCCTGCCTTTCCAAAGTGACTGCAACAATGCTTTTTAGGAGATGTAGGAGATTTAGGTTTTACAAACATGGAATCACTGGTACTTTCTTGTCCAGAATAGCCAAGGCCTTCATGCTTTACCCTGACATTTAACATTATTGGAGTTTTAATGCCTTGTTCCTGTTTACCTAATATTTCACCATTGAATCCCATTTTATTCATCATTTTTTATCCAAATCCTTTGGTGTATTTTTCAAAACACCCAATTTCATCATCTTCATCAATGCTTTTAACAATATTGCATTTGTCACTATTGATGAGATTATGAAGTTCATTTTTAGGAGGTTCAGTTTTTAAGTCACTAGTGTCACAAGAAAAATTTGCTACTGTGATGATATCACCTGTGCTACAACTGATATCTGCCATCATAGGCATGAGGTTGCTTATATCACAACAAGAATTGGCCATCATGGACTCAAAGTCACATGTGTCACAAAAAGCATTCGCCACCATGGGTTGAAGGTCACTTGTGCCACTACAAGCATCGACCATTTTGACCTCTGTTTCCTCACTAAAGTCCCTGTAGATTTTACGTTGTGCAATGTCAACATAAATCAATGATATGTAGAATGCCCTTATGACCCCTATAGGGATTTGAAAACCATTCTTTTGAAGGTCTTCAAAATCTTCAAAATATTTGAGAATGGATTTTACACCACTGCGTAGTGTAGAATATTTTTCATCCTCATAAAAATCCATTCCTTCCATCTCTGGTGGAAAGTAAGGACCTTTAACTGATTTTTCAACAGCATCAGTTTTTTTAGGGGCTTGCTTTTTCTTTGATCTACCCATTTTTAAGGTGTTGGTATCTACCGAAAATGCACCTTTTACAATGAATTTTGCAAAAAATGATCTGACTAAGGTGTCGGTCACTACCAAAAATGCACCCTTATAAGTCTTCCCCCCTTGGTTTTGCAAATTTATAATGTATCACCCCTTAGTGCAAGAGAGGATATGGAGGAGAAAAATGTATCCCCCCTTAAGGCAAAAATTTATCCCATCCTTGTGGCAAAAAAAATAATAGCCCCCCTTAGCAAAAAAAATGTTAATCCCCCCTTATTGCACAATATATGGCTTTTACAAAAAAATGCCTCTTAGGTAAAAATTGCAAAATTTTAAATTAATCAATGTATTTAATTAATAATAAAATATATTTTATTTGAAAAATCAATTAAATTGATTTAAAAAACAAAATAATATTAAATTATTAAAAAAAATTTGAAAAACTTAATTTTTTTCATTGCAAAATAAAATTTTGCCTTTTTGTGTGGAGTGGGGTTTGAACCCCAGACCTGCTTATCAATTGCCTCCAAACCACCTCAGCTACCACTATCAGTGGTGAGAAATAGAGAGGAATCCCTATTTGAAGGGGAGGCACTGCTCGAGCTTCCTCCACGGGGTGGTGCTGCACTCCGAACAGCTTCCTCCAAGACCTCTTTTAGTGGCATTGGACTACGAGTGATGACCTCGGATGTGGGTGGCACGCTCTATGCTTAGCCATGATGCCTTCCTCATACAATGCTTCGAAACGGTGCAACTACTGCAACAAAAAAATATTGTACCTTATCAGGGATATTTTGGAGATCGACAAATATCTTGACAGTTTCCTCCTGAATCATTTCAATGCATGGGTTTCGACCACACAACCAAACGATCTGCAAGCAAACAGAATAGGCAATTTGCCTCCTAGATTTGCTATAATTTTTTTGAGAATCGCTCTATTTCAAATTGACGATGTCGGTAAATATTTTCAAAATCTTTGGATGTACCAAACTTCCATCATCGACAACTGGGTGATTTCAATCGTCGTCGACTAATAACTTACAAGGGCATTGGATCTGCTCTATCAAAAATGCACATGTTGTCAACATTGCTTAAGCTACAATGATGCCTATGTGAAAGCCCTATCGCTCCTAGAGCAGCACAGTGCTATTGGCTTGAAGCCAAAAAATTGCCTACTTTGAGGTTGCTCTTCTAGTGTGGGCAGGATTGTTTGCGACCTTCTACTATAGATTTATAGTCATGGTTTGTAGCCAAAATCATGTCTAAATGTCTCTCGATCTACAGATCAATCTGCACTTTGTCTTGCAGCACCTATTTTTGACCACCTACGTGATTGCAAACCACCTGGCTATACGTCTACCAAAATGGTGCTCTAGGAAGCTCCGACACACAAGGACACCTTTCATCGTCGTCTCTATGCAAACGATCTCCAATGGATTTATCATAGCCCTAAAGATCTCATGGCTTCTGCATCAGATCATATTATACATATTGTAGATTTGTTTGTATGTTTGAGAAAACAACCCACAACTGGCACCGCGGCTAGCACTAGGATATTGGCGTGGACAATACAATCAATGCATCAATTTTAGGTCGCAACTTTTTTGGATTTGCAAAATATATAGAATATATATTTTTTATTTAAATCTATTATCCCACATGGGACATAGAAAGCATAAATAGTGCTTTATAAGGGAGAGTTCTCCCTTAACTAAGTGACCACCTGTTGGTGGTCGTAGGTCCCTTAAACGACCTTTTGTCAGTCATGACTTCCATTGAGTCAATGATGTCAACGGTCGTCCAATGGCCTATCCGATCTCGTGTCAGTCCATGCATCCCTTATGTCCAGTTTTTAGTCCAACGTCAGTCCATCATGCCTCGTCAAAGTCATCCTTAGCAATCTGCAGTCTATGTGTCCATCCCATCTAGGATTTCCACATTGGGTTAGGTCCACCTCTAGGGTTTCGTTAGGGTTGCTTCCAATCTAGCGTGTCCGTCTATCGTTCGCGTGAGACTCCGTCACCAGCAATACCTTCATAGGTTGAGAACCTCTCTCGGTGCTCTGATACCATGTTAGAGTAAGCGATGCAATATTAATCATAATGATGGAATATAAAGTACAATGATAAGCGTAGAATAGCAAATATGAGAATAGGAGATAACCTTCCTCAAATCATGCTAACCACTAACAAAATATGCTAACAATAAGCTAACCTAAATAATGTAATAATAGGTATAAGCAAATATACGCTAACAATTTATAATCCCAAGACCACATTTATTTCTTAGAAGAGAAGACCCTATCCTAAGAGACAAGGGACACCCTTTGTTTATCCTCTATTCGAACCCACATAAATATTTTAAAGTTCTAATAGATCCTCCTCCTAACTTTGAAGGGTATTCTAAAAAGAGATATAATAGACATGAATGCTTTGGATGGTATCTTGAAGGAATTGCAACTTACCTTCTTGGATCAGGAGATTACTGTTGGAGCCAAATTTGACTCAACTTTGAAACCCCCAAATTTTAATTTTTGGTTTTAATCAAATTGATAATGATGTTGGTCATTTTTTGAGTTGTGGTGAGTAATTTAATTTTTCATTGGTTAAATGATGTTTAAACCTTGGTTGTTTATAAGGTATACCTTTTTCAATTAATCGAATACCCCAAAATAGAAAGGACAAAGTTTCATTAATAAAAAATTCTAAAGTCGAAGTTCGACCTTCATAAACAATAAGTTCCCTTGGGCCTAAACTAACTTATAAAATCATAAAGTCCTAAGGTATGCTAAAGATAAGGGAATAATTAATCATCGTGGTCTAAAAAACCAAAAAATTAAAAGTCCGAACAAAAATCTTAAGTTAGACTCGAGGGTATGTACCCCACTAAGCTAACAAGCGAGCACCTCAGATTTAATCCAAGGGCTACACTCGATCCAGAAGAAATCGGATGACAGCGCATTAAAAAAATCAAACCAAGGGATAAGTCAAAATTCAAAGCCATAGTCAAAGTTAAAGAGTTTGCATCTAGGAATTAATCGAACGGTTGCACATTCATCAAAATAAATCTAATGGACGCGCATTCAAAAAGAACCCGAAGATAAAACAAAGACCTTAATAAATTAAAATCGATGCGACTTTGACAAAATCAACGGATGCGTCAACTACAAGATAAAATCAATGATTGCGCACTGTCCAAAGAGTCAAAGATTTAACACAAGTCATAAGGGTCAAATATTCTGATTAAACCTTAAGCAAATTTTATAGATCGGACGACAGTGCTTATGCATGTTTTAAATCAATGGCTACACGTCCTCCAAAGAATCAAAGATTTAAAAGGGTCAAAATGGGTCAAGCTATCAGTTAAACAATGAGCAAGTCCGACAGATCGGACGATCATGCCCATGCGACGTCTAGATCAATGGTCATGCATGTTCTAATTAAATTGCACTTTAAAATAAATATTAAAATACACGTCCCCTTTGGATTAATCATCGGGCTGGTTACCAAGATCAAACGACTGCGCTCAATTTATAATTGATCTCAAGATAGCACACTCATTGAAGTTGCATTAGAGTGTTTTAATATTTTGAAAATTTAATTAAGGTTAATCATGTCATTAGAAAGGGTCTAATACGTTGCATAATTACCCCCTTTTTTTTAGCTTAATCATGATTAATAAAATCAAAGGGTTTATGTTTTCGGCTATGTAGCATGTATCTTATAGGAGATCCAATGATAGCGTCCAAACTAGACCAAAGATCAACAAATGTGAAAGTCAATGGCGGCAACAAAAGATCCAAAGCAGAACAAAATAATTAAATAATGTGTGGATCTAACGGTGACGCTCATCTCTCCCCAGCAACGGTGCCAAAAAATTGTTGGAATCAATTCTTGCATCCGTAGGATTTTGATTGTCATGCTACAAGAATCCATTTGAAACCAATGAGCTATTACAGGCTCTGGTCAACCCACCTCATGTTTTGTTAAACACAAATATTGCTAAGAGAAAACTACAGAACGGGTAAAGAAACCCCAGTGATAATTCTATGATTAAAACTCTAATTACACGCTCCAGATTTATATTATACTATATGTATTAAAATGACCAAGCATGAACAAAACTATTTGTTATGCCTTATGTAGACCGATGCCTATATTCATTGGGCTATCATAGCAATTTAACAACAATACTATCATGAACAAAAAGAAGGGGAAGAGAAAAATTGAGGTTCTTAATATTATTCAAATATCGTAATAAAACCAAGAGTTAACCAATGAGAGAAATGTATATAATGCATTCAAATAATGTAACCCATTATACAGTGACACACAATACCAAGACAAAGAAATGATAGGAATAAAACTCGGAATTGTATTGATTTATGAAATATTACATGCAGAGTGGGAATGATGCCTTTAAACTCTATTTTTCTCAATAGAATACATCAATACAATGAAGAAGACTCTATTCAAATGATGTAACAGGTCTCTCCTACTCTCATTATTTCAATATGATAACAGAAGAGTCTCTGAATCCTCGACTCAATAAGACTAGAAATATTCTCAG
Organism: Wollemia nobilis; assembly: GCA_028583015.1. NCBI lineage: Eukaryota > Viridiplantae > Streptophyta > Pinopsida > Araucariales > Araucariaceae > Wollemia > Wollemia nobilis. The sequence continues at coordinate 12,834,480 of JAQPPZ010016890.1, forward strand.
CTTCTTGAATGCTTTCCTATCATATAATCCTGCACAGCAAGGGGAGGAAGAAAGAATGAATAAAATAAAATAGACACAAAAAGGAAATACAACAACACAACTATAGGGCACTCAAGTATACCTCTTAGCAAAAATGCTATTCTATAATTGCTTGATGCAGAATCTATCCTCAAATGCCTCTTCTTATAGCTTCTGGTTCTTGATTCTGTTATTTCTGGTTGATCTCTAGCCTTACACCTGTCAGCATCTGATTGAATTTCCAAAATTGATAAAATTGGCTCCAATTATTCTTGTAATATTGACTTTATTCTCTTATTTGAATTTTTCAAACATAACTCTATCCAACCGGTGATTAAGGTATGAGGAAGACCTTTATCTTTTTCTGCTACTTTTTTGTGCATTTAGCTATTGTCTTTCGAACTGGCCTCTTTTGGTCTACTTTCCTTTGATTACTTGGCTCTTTGACTATCTCAGAGACATACCCTATTGTTGCAGCTACCTATGGTGTTGAACTCACTTTTTGCTGCTGACTGTAGGTATTAACCTTTTTCCCTTTAATATTTTGTTGTAGCCCTTTTATATGTTCATAAATCAATTTCCAAAATTTTGTATCAAACGTGGCTGCTATCCTTAGCATGTTCATTTCTTGCAATATTATGTTTTTCTGTACAACAATAATAGGCATGTTCCTGTCATACTAAAAAAGTAACATTTCTACAACATTCACCATAAGTGTAGTTTGCTTAACCATTTCTTCCTCATCACCTGGTTCACAGCCAAATCTTTCCAATGCCTCCTTGAATAGCCCTTTCATATTTTAGGCCTCTAAACATTGGTTTAAGGATAGGCCAATATCTGCCAACTTCTCTGTGGTATCTTTTATTAGGTCATTCACTTTATTTACAGAATTGATTCATCTCTCCCTGTTTGATCCAAACAGGGCTGCTTTGAAGAATTCAAAATTGATCTGAATATTATTGTCGTTTTGTGTCATTATTTCTTATCCTTGTAACTCTTCAAAATGATCTCCTATAAAGTCTAGGGTGGGATGGATGATTCCAAAATCCTCTTATCTTTCCTACAACATGGTCAGAATTTCTTGAGCAGTTATTTGAATCACCTTTATCTATTTGAACATCTCGATAAATCCCCTGACATGAGATTTTATCTTCTTCAACATATTCTTCTTCATTGTATTGAGATAATAGACATGTTTTTGGATTTTTACCTCTGAATGGGGCTGGATACTTGAAGCATCTCTTTGAGTCAATTCTTCCTGTTGCCTATTTATTATTGCCTATAGTTCTGCCCTTTCTTTCTCTTCTTTATCTAGTTGTTTCCTTAGTTTATCAATAGTTCCAAAAAATTGGTCTATGAATTGAACCTTCATGGCTTTGGCAACTTCATCCATCTCACATTCTTTCCCTAGCACTGATGAGCATAATTTTTCCTCATTAACATTGAAGACAAGTGGATTTTGCTGAGTAGGGATATTTACCTCTCCTATGTCTGATATAGGTGCTTCTAGTTGTGATTCTTCTATAAACTGTTCTCCTTTGTTTCCCATTCCTGCTACTAATTGTAACTCTTGTTCATCTGTAGCAGTGAAAGGAGTTTGCTCATCTGTTCTTTTCAAAATAACTTTTTTAGAGGGTAAATACAACCTGGGTTTCTTCTTTTTCAAAGCAATTACCTCTATTTGATTCTTCACTAGGTGACTTCGGAATAGTCCACCTAATCCACCAGTTCTCCTATTGTTCATTTGTACTAATGAGGGAACTTTAATATCCCACATTTTTATGGTTATAGTGATAGGGACAACCATGGGTGCCAATTTCTTTACACTTGTTACAACTAGGACTCTATTCGAAATAGGAACTATGGCCTATTCTGAGAGAGTAGATTCTTGAGTTGGTGTTATTACAATCTCTTTCCCTTTGTCTATATTCTGGTCTTTGGTAGCTTTTTGGTAAGTGTTTGGCCCTACTTCTATTCTGAGTTGAGTACTTTTTGAAGGTCCACCTTGTTGCTCTACTATGTTTGCAACATTTACAGAGACCTTCATCAGGTCAATACCCTGCTCCTCTATTAGTTATAATATGGGATCTTCTTTGATTGTTGGAACTGCCCCTAGTAGAATGGGTGCTATAGCATCTACTGAACCTTCTTGGAGCCTTCTTAACTATGTGGGGTAATCATAGGCTTCACAAACCTGTGTGTTGACCCTTTTTTTGGGAGGGAATTCATCCCACACTTTTTGCAAATCTAATTCGTTTTCCATTGTCTCTAATAAGCTTTCTTCAAAAGCATATCCCTGGTGTAGTATACGAGCGTATTCTCTTTTTGCCATCATTCTGTTGTATGTTCCTTTTGGGTCATAAAATCTCCAAGTCACTTCATCACATACCCTATTATCCAGCTCGAACATTCCTTTGAGCATGGAAGGTTAACCCACAAATATAAAATCTCCAAAGTGATAGGGAACATTGAGCCAAGGGACCTTACCATGTTTCTTTACTAATCTCATCTTAGCTTCTTAGGCTACTTGTCTACATAATTCCAAAGCTGCTAGGGATAAGGGGCAGTATATTGGTAGCAATTTAAGGGGAATTTTAGCCCCATATAATCTGATATAAGTAAAACTTTCTATGAAGAAATAATCCCCAATATACTTTTCTTTGATAAAGGCTCTTACCCCTGGACCTATCCTCTCTGGGACTAATCCTATTAAAGCCCAATGAATTTCTACCATAAAGCGATCACAAAACCAGCTTATATGAGTTCGTCCTTCTTGTATTCTCCAGAAGCTGGTCTGGACATATGGGCTGTCAATGGATTTTACTCTTTTACGGGCTTCTTCTCCCAATTGACCCACTATTAGTTAGATGAAAAATGAATATAGTGAAAAATGGGGCATTTCCTGCCTTTGTTCCAAAATTGCCTTTCTCAATTCCACCATATCTTTGTGTATTTGGGTACTTATTTCCAATTCCTAGGTGTAAATTGGGGTGTTATATTCCCTATTGCATTGTGTAGATAAGTATCAAACTATCTTTGTTATTATACTTAGATCCTGTACTCCCAAAAATAGGTTTATCACATCACAAAAATATTGGACCCATGGTTTAAAGGCATCCTTCCTAAAGGCATACTTCCATATCAGTAAACATACGGGACTGGTGTTCGATTACCTGGTCTACCATGAAAGTGGTATACTTTATCAAATGGAAGACTTTCTATATTTGCTCAACTTTAATGGTGAACACCCACCGGTTATTGTTGTCTCGAAATGTCTTCGTTCTCTCATCATATGCCACCACCAGCCATGCCATCAAATCTGGAGAGAAGTGTACTTTCAGACATACCAACTTCCCAATATTACTGTTCCATCGGTTATTCCTAGGAAAACCCTTGTACTCTAGCCTCTATGCTTTGTGAAATAAATTTGCCATTATCCATGGGGTCCTGCCATCATTTTCCATTACACGAGAAAAACTATTGATGCATGCATTATCGATTTCATACTGCTGTGCTGGGGTGAGTCTTTTATCAGCTCCACTCTTCTGGGAAAAATCATACATGGTGGTACCAGGAACAAGAGGTCCAGAGATTACAGAATATGGTGACCTATTTGTGATGAACTACATAGCTTCCCTGGTGTCTTTGGATACGAAAACATCTCCCCATGATGCCATTGTTCTCAAAGAAGCAGGTAGGATTTTTCTATGACTGTGAAGCTTAAAATTCTTCTCCTCTCTATACTTTTTGTGTATCAACTTCTGTTCTTTGTTCACTCAGGTAGTAGCCCCGACTGTTCTGGTGAGCTCATATACGAGGTGGTAGAACAGGTTTGATTATTTCGCACGTTTTGTCATTAAAACAATGCCACAACTACTTGTTTAAAATTGTCCAACAAAATTTTGCCAACTCATATTTTTTTAGAATTTAGCTTTTTATGACGGTTAGTATCCTTCATCTTGCATGTCCTAGGACCCTTTGGTTTGTGTGCCTATAATTATTTAAAAACTTTCACTATTCGTTGTTGGAAACTTTTTTCATCAGACGTAGAACTGGTATGATCCACTAGGATGATTTTATTTTTGAGTCTTGTGCCACCTTGGGTTTGAATGATAACTAAATCTTCGGGATTGATGAGCACAACCATTAGATCCACACATTATTTAATTCTTTTGTTCTGCTTTGGATCTTTTGTTTTCACCATTGACTTTCGCATTCGTTGATATTTGGGCTAGTTTTGGCGCTGTCGTTGGATCTCCTGTAAGATGCATGCTACATAGCCAAAAATATAAACCCTTTGATTTTATTAATCATGATTAAGCCAAAAAAAAGGGGGTAATTATGCAATGTATTAGACCCTTGCTAATGACATGATTAACCTTAATTAAATTTCTGAAATCTTAAAACACTTTAATGCAACTTCAGCAAGCATGCTATCATTAGATCGATTATCGATTGAGCATAGTCGTTTGATCTTGGTAACCATCCCGATGATTAATCCAAAGGGGGCACGTATTTTAATATTGATTTTAAAGTAAAATTTAATTGGAACGCACGTGACCATTTATCTAGACGTCGTATGGGTGCGATCATCTGATCCGTTGGACTTGCTTATTATTTAACTGATAGTCTTCAATTTGACCCGTTGGACTGGGGGTAAATTCTATAGTTTTTTGGCGTTGTTACCGGGGATGAACTTATATATTAATATCATATCATCTTAAGTTTTTTTACCTAACGACATTATTTTTAAACAACGGGTGGCCAGTTTGAATTAAAAATATTTGTTTTAATTTTCACTATTTTTACGTTCTTTAGTTTTCCTGTGTTTTTTTTATTTTTCTTTACGTAATTCCCATTTCTTTATTTTCTTGAATTCTCTTTCTTGATTTTCTTGAATTTCCCCAAGAACCCACTCCTGTGAGGATGAGAGATAATATCAAGCATTCTTGATAAGAGTATACTTTGTTCTTTTTATACCTCAGTGTTGGCGACTCTGTTGGATGAACCCAGAAGAAAAATATAAAAAAAGAGAGAACAAAACATGCTGGCAAACACCAGGAGAAGTGGTAAGGAGCTGTTTCTAGAGCTCGAGAATCTAGAGGTATTTATACATACCCAAAAAACTCCACTTTTTAAGAATATTGTTTATAATAGTAGATTAAATTCTAGCGGTAAAAGGTACATGAAGAAAATTTAGAATACTATTACTACTAATATTATTGTAGATGAACATTTAAAATTAGTAGTAGAAGATATATGTGATTATCCTCATTCAAAGGTAGATAATTTATCAGTTTACATTCAAGCTACCTAGATGCATACCATCGTAGATACTACATTTGTGAAATTAAATTCTATAGTAGCAATGGCTCAAGGTAATGTTCATTTGTGGATAACTAATAGATATAGGCCTTTTGTATTACCAGTAAATTTAAATGCCTTACCCAGTAAAGCTCACAAATACCTCCCTAAGTTTTTAGGAAACAATGCAGTAACTAGAGAGGATCATATCAAAAGTTTTTTATATGCAATGGACAGTCTGGAAGTTGAACGTGAAGATGTAGTATTAATACTATTTCTATAGACTTTAGAAAATGATTCTAGAGAATGGTTTAATTCCCTTCCTAACAATGCTATCCCAGACTTCACAAAAATGGAAGAGGTGTTCCTAAAGAAATATGGTGAAAGGAAAAATCAAAAATCATTGTTAACTAAGCTAGCCACTATGAAGAAGAAAGAAAATGAGGCTATTAGTGATTTTAACAGAAGATTTTCAAAAACAAGAAACAAAATCCCTGCCAACCTCAGGCCTAGTGATATTCAGTCTATTTTTTTTTATAAGAATGCTTTTCAAGGAGATTTTAACTATGAATTAAGGCAAGAACAAGCCACTACCATTGATGGTTGTATGGAAAAATCAATGGATATAGAAAGAAATATGCTTGAAAGTGGTAAGATGAAGCCTTATTCTTTAGAGGTTAACATGCCTGATAGAAAACCTAAGAGAGTGGCTTTTTATATACAAAGAAGAACTGAAATTGATCTTGTGGAGAAGTTGACTAGTCAAATGACAGAAATGTTCAACAACATGAGTAACATGTTAGAAATAATTGAAAGAAATGAAAATAACGATGAATCTTCATAGACAGAGCGACCACATGTTGACAACCGTCCCCCATTTAAGAAAAATTACAACAAGAATTGGGGAAAAAACAATGGTTTTGAAGAAGGGAATATGAATAGGGGTAATGAGAATAACAACTGGAAAATCAGATATTCCAACAGGGATCAGAACAATGTCCCTAACCCAATTTCATCTGCCAATGTAGCTAAAGGTTTTCCTTATTTTTGCTCTACTTGCGATGCACCCCATAACCTTGATGCATGTGGAATACACCTAAGTGATCAACGTAATGTAGATATGCATGCAAAATAAGAAGAGGATATAAGAATTAATGCATGTTGGTCCATTGAAGATGAATCCAAAGAAAGGCTATTTGAAGAAGACATGGATAAATATGCTTCAAATCATCATCCTCAGATCTTAGTAACTGAAGGAACTAAAATCTTATAAAAATCACATGAGTCAAGATATGATAAGATGAAGCAAGGGAAATTGATCCCCACTGCTCAAGAGGTTGAAGAATTAGAGGAAACCCATGTTTTAAATGTAAGGAATAGAACAGTCCCTGAAAGAACAAAGAAATTATCTACAAATAAAACAAGAAGACAAGCTTTCACAAATAAAAATATCAGTAAAGAGAAAACCGATAGGAACCCTAAAAAAATCACTCCTAAGGTAATAGAATCAATGGAAAAAGTTCCCAAAGAAAAAAGTAATAAACCATTGGATATAAAGAAGATAGAATTTGATGCTGGGTCAGAACTCAGTAAGCAAAAAGTTAATATCACATTTTGTGAACTTATAAAAGTTCAAACATACAAAGAAGAAGTATGTAGAGCTTTTGGATTAGTAGAGCAGAAATAAGACCCTACTTGTCATGCTACTATACAAAATCAACATGATACAATATCACCATATTCTGTCAGACCCTTCTACATGTCATTAAGATATAATTCAGATGAAGGAGAAATATATGTGATTCATAATTGCATGCTCGACAGTGGAGCTTCACATAATATCATGCCTAAGCTAATAACTAACCAAATGGGATTAATCTATACTAGATATTCTACTCCTATTTTTGTAATGGACAAAAAATAAATTCCTTATGTAGGGGTCATAACTGGATTATTAGTTTTTCTAGACCAACACCCAAAAAAGGGCATTGTCATGGATGTAGCAGTAGTTGATGTTGACCCATTCTTCTCACTTTTATTCAGTAGGCATTGGGCAGAACAACTAGGGGGATCAATACAACTAGACTGATCTTATGCTACCATCCCCATATCAGATAAAGAGAATATAATTTTTAGAAGGGAACCATTCAACAAATGTTTTATAGAGTTAATTCAAATAGATGAAACCATGATTAACTTAGTTAACTCTATGGAAGAAAAAGGGATGGGAGTCTATTCAATATGGCACAACCCATTCTTTGTGGAAGTACCAGATGCAAAGAACATGGATCCAGAAGATATGAGAATAACTGATGCTGAATCAAACCAAGTATTAACCCAAGAAATGTGGACCATGTCATTTGATGGGGCTAAATCCCAATCTGGAGTAGGTGCAGGTGTAAATTTGACTGATATTAAAGGAAACTACCTTAGTATTCCTTACAAATTACAATTTCCTTGCACAAACAATGTAGCTAAATACAAAGCTTTACTATTAGGACTAAGGAAAGCAAAAGAGTTAGGTATTAACTATTTAACTATAATAGGGGATGCATAACTTATTATACTATAAATTAAAGGTAAAAATCAGACCAAGCATCCTAGACTTAAGCAATATAGAAATGCAGTACTGAAAGAAATTTATAAATTTTTGGCTTTCAATATTTCATATATTCCTAGAGAAAAAAATCATGTTGCAAATCTCTTAGTTATGAATGCCTCAGGTCTAGACCACCCATAAATAACTACAAAATATATGGATAGATTCCCAACTATTTCAGTCTACAAACATTTTGTGCTAGATAACATAGTCTATCTTTAGGTCTTTCAAGATGATATAGATATTAAGAATTTTATGACTTTGCAAAATCAGTATGTAGATGTAATCTATGATAAAAAAGATGAAGAAAAGCTAAAAGATCAAATAGGAGAGCTAGTAGAAGTAATCTAGTTGAAAACTAATATAATACCCAAAGGATTGGTGTCTCTTGAAAGCCTATTTTATGACTTTGACAAAACTTATAAACCTATACACAGAGAAGTGATATCTGAGGATATTAATATTGGCTCAATGAAAGAACCCAGAATAGTGAAAGTAGACATGGAATTACCTACTAAATAAAAAATTGGATATATCAGTTTCTTAAAAAAGAACAAAGAACATTTTTCTTAGACTTATGAAGATCTCAAAACTTTCTTTTTTTTGGTAATTAAGGTACATAATCATTACAATCGGGTTTTACAGGTTGACCCAAAACCTATTACAAAAATAGCACAAAGCTGAAACGGGACATGATCACAATAGTTACAGTCTGTCCTTAGCCCCCTACTGAGGACACACAACCAACAAAGAGCAACACCCTTACAAAATATTACACACACTTTAGAACACAGGCAGTCGACACTATCGCCTCCTAACACTTTCTCTTTTCTTTTGGTCGTGAAACTGCGACATGTCACGATATCGCGACACTTTTCCTTCCTCCTCTTTCTTTTCTCTTTTGGTCGCAAAAAAGTGACATGTCGCAAAATCGCGACACTTTTCCTTTTCGCTCTCTCTTCTCTTTTGGTTGCAAAAAAACGACATGTCACGATATCGCGACACTTTTTCCTTCTTGCTTATTCTCTTCACTTTGGTCACGAAAAAGTGACATGTCGCGATATCGCTACACCCTTTCTTATTAACATGTGAAATCGTAACACTTTTCCTTTCCTCATCTTTCTCTTATCTTTGTGTCGTGATAATGTGACATGTAGTGATATCGCGACACTTATCCTTCTTGCTCTTTCTCTTCTAAGATCTCAAAACTTTCAAAATGGATGTGATGACACATATAATACCCTTGAAAGAAGAGGCCAAGCCATTTAGACAAAAACAAAGAAAGAACAATCCAACTCTGCACCCAGTAATGCAAAAAGAGGTACAAATTTTTTTGGACTCCAAGATAATAAGAAAAGTAAGATTTTCCTCCTGGATATCCAAAGTACTAGTTAGGAAAAAGAATGGGGAAATTAGACTATGCATGGATTCTAGAAATTTAAACAAGAGCTCCCTAAAATACAATTACCCATTGCCTAACATGGAACAACTGCTCCAAGCAATAGTAGGTTCAATTAGATTGTCCATGTTAGATGGATTTTTAAGGTACAATCAAATTCTGATAAATCCAGAAGATAGACACAAGGCAACATTCACCACACCTTGGGGTACATTTGAATATTTAAGAATATATTTTGGATTGATGAATGCAGGTGCTACTTTCCAGAGAGCGATGGACTTTGCTTTCAAAGGATTAATGTTCAAAATTGTAGTAGTGTACCTATATGATATCATAATTTTTTCTAAAAGTCTAGAAGATCGTCTAGAACATTTGACTATAGTTTTTGCTCGGTGCAAGGAATTTGGAATCTCTCTAAATCCAAAAAAATGCATATTTAGAACTACACAAGGAAAATTGCTAGGTCATATAGTTTTAGAAAAGGGGATAAGCATTGATCCAAAAAGGATAGAAGCCATTTCTAAAATTCCCCCACCCAAGAATTTAAAAGGAGTAAGGTCATTCTTTTGCAAAATAAATTTTATCAGAATATTTGTCCTAAATTTTATAGAAATGACCAAACCCATAAATGATATGGTGAATAAAACTGGAGAAATAAAATGGACATTAGAAAATATGGAAACATTTAACAAGATCAAAGAAGCCATATCAACCACTCCAGCTTTAAGTTGCCCTGATTATACAAAGGATTTTAATATCTATTCATATGTATTTGAACACTCTATTGTTGCAGTTATTTCATATAAAGATAATGAAAACAATGAAAGCCCAATAGCCTTTATGAGCTCAGGACTAAAAGGAGCAAATATTAAATACACCCTGTTGGAAAAATATGCCTATGTAGTCATCCAATACTTAGAACACTTCAAAGATATATTTGGCCCAAACAAAGTTTACTGCTGTATTTCCTTTATAGCAATAAAATATATTTTTTCTCAATCAGAGCCATTAGGAAGACCAACAAGATGGATGGTAAAACTTTTGCAATACGATGTTGAATTCAAAATAGTTAAAATAGTCAAAGTGAAAGCACGAGATTCCGGGCAAAGGAAACACTAGCTATGCAACATAAGACGAAAATGTAACGCTTTGATCCTATGCACTAAAACAGAGAAAGGAGACAACTTGGAAACGAAAGACAAGATGCAAAGAAATCACAGCCCTCTTTATTCAAATATCTTATCCTCGGTTACATAGACGTCTCCTCCCCTTTTGGGGGCTAGGAGCGTTAAATTTGTCTTCATTACAATGTGTGACCTAGTCTTCCTCTTCCCGCGTGCCCACGATTGCAATGGGCGGGCCAAGATGCTGCCGCCGTTGATGTGGATAAGTTCTTCACCTCTGATTGCTTTTCCTGCAATCAAAGAAACAATGAAAATGTCAGTAGCACCTGCTGCAAATGAAAGGGGTTCGTTCTCTAAAATCAACGAAATACGCATGTAAACATCTGCCTGAAACAGTAAATACAGTAAGTCCAAATGGCTTGAAAACTTGACAGAAGACGGAAAATGTTACCAAAAGGCCATTGCCCCTGAGACAGCCGGCCAATCTGCTTTTACCTGGTAATCGTCCCTCGGAAGGACGATTGCTGCTGTTAATCGTCCCCTGAAAGGACGATTGCTGCTGTTAATCGTCCCCTGGAAGGACGATTGCTTTTCTGTTAATCGTCCCGTAGGGACGATTGATACTGTGTTGAAGAAGCCGACCTGCCGCTGCTCCAATGTCGATTCCTGAGACCTGCAAAATGCCTGCAAACAAGGGGGTTATGTAATTGGGGCCATTTTGGGACGACCCAGATGGTCGGATTCTCCCAATTTGGCCTCCATCACCGAGAAATTGGACGTTGTTACCTGCAAGTCAGTGGGACAACCAAAATAACAAAAGCATGATAATATTCGATGAAAACCTTTTGAAATCAAGATTCAAGATTCTGAACTATTGAACAACAGAGAATAACATGGAATATGAACAAATGACGGAAAATGAACTACAACTAAATCCAAAAGGTGCGGGGTGCCCAAGTGGGCAGCCCACCGATGGAACTTGATTTTGGCACCAATCCACTTGGGATGGGCCCAAAATCTCTTAGGAGTGGGGGGTCGGCGAATTGGTTGGTTCAGGTGTCCATGTGTTGGAATTGGGTCAGGTTCAAGCTTCCAAAAGCCACCCAACAACCTCCCTTGCAAAAGAGATTGGTGGATGTGGGAAGATGAATAAAAGGGGATGCAAGTGGGTCTCCAATTCGGCAGCACTTCGTTGCTTGAAAACTCCTTCAACCTGTCTATCTTGGGTGAGAAAAGTCCCACCTTTTATAGACCCAAGGGGTCTCTTTTGGGAGGGAAGCACAAATGCCATGTGTTGGTCATAGGCGCCATGTGGCAGTCATGTCTCCTCATGAGGGAGGGGAGTCCTCCATTGACTTGTGTTTTCATAATTGCTTCTTGTGACAATCCTCTAACGGCCCTTCTGTCCACCTACACACGCGTGCAAGGCAGGAGTCATCAACTGACTGTTCTGGGCTGCCACTTGGCGTCGTTTGTCATTTTGCCCGTTAAACTTGGTAATCGTCCCTGGGTGGGACGATTACAACAATCGTCCCTGGGTGAGACGATTGCAAGTTAGTAATCGTCCCTGGGTGAGACGAGTACTGGGCAAAGTGTCTAAATGTACCAAATTGCTTCCTGACCTTACAAAATTGCTATGGAAGTGGTTAGGACCATTGTTTGACCTCTGAGGGCTGCCCTGGGGGCTGTGTTTGTCAAAGCGATCAGTGTTTGCAGTCACATAATCGGATGGGTGCTATTTTGGTGTCTACAGATGCCCCTTTTTGGGAAGCGTTGCGGGTGACGCAGTGCTGAGAAAAAATAGATAACCAAAGCACTAATGATTAGGGTTTCTTGGTAACCTAACCAACTTTTGATGCCCCAAGTATGGAAAGGGCATGCATTCTTGAATCCTTGCTTCGACGAGCTAAGGAATTTGATTTCAAGTGTTAACCTGTTTTGGTGAGGTGTGACTTGAACTTAGACATTGATCAGTCATGAATAGGCGAAGGGCGTTTTTACCTCAGGGGAACCTTGTATTCATGATTCACGAAATGCCAAGTGTTTGATTGATTTGATTGTTGCTTGTTTACTGCCCCAAGCAGGAGCGTGATTGTCTTTGTCAATGATTCTTTGAATGCATGTCGTTTTCCTTAATTGGGTGTGTGATTGTTGGTTGGTGACTAAGTGTGACTACCCCCTCAAGCGACGAATCGATGAGGGAATGACCTTTGTGAGAGAAGCGACGAGTCGCTTGACCCAAGATGACTTGTGCAAGGGTGCCTTTTAAGGGTTTACCGTTAAGCGTGTGCAATTTTTCCAACATATGGACCTATTTTTGGTGGGTGTTAACCCTTTTGGTGATGCCTGAATGGGGTGAAATCATCGAAAACCTAACTTCCCGTGGAGCGGTCCGGCTATTGTAGCCTTCTTGGGGAAGTAGGAGAGCGATAATTTGGACCTCGACATCGATTTTCTTTGCCAAGAGGTTAAGTGCGAGAGCACTTTTGTCCGGCAATGTTATTGCTGTTTGTTTTTGTTGCATTTTTTCTTGTTTTTTTTTTTGTGACACCATTTGGTGATTAAATTGTTGGCAATCCGTCCTCCCGTGGAGCGGTCCGGCTATGGTAGCCTTCTTCGGGAGTAGGATAGTGACAATGTAAACCCCGACATCAATTTTGCTATGCCAAGAGGTTAAGTGCAAGAGCACTTGTGTCTGGCAATGTTTATTGTTGTTTGTTTTTGTGTTGCTTTTATTTGTTGTTTTTGTTGTTTGATTTTCTTTGATCTTGTGCATGATGGTTGATGAATATGGATGTATGCATGTTGATTTATTTTGATGGATGCATATGCTATAATGAATGCAAATGTTTTTTTTTTTTATATTTATATGTGATATGCAGATATGAAATGGATGAATGGGATTTGTGATGTTTGGCTATGGCACCATAGACTGTTTAGAGCTCTGTTATTTTGTTTTTAGGCGATTGCTGTAATGCATGACTTTGTATGTTTTCTCTTTTTTTTTTTTTGATGGTATTGTAAGGATGAAAAGTAGCACAGTTGGTTTAGAAATGTAGCTAGGGTTTCCTGAGACTCAGACGGTTTTGACTCACTAGCCACGACTGTACTTTATCTTACAAGACTTTTGAACAAGGTATGAATCAGACTTGTTTTTGACCTAGTTATTTCACATCCCTGTGTGTGCGATTGAGTTCATTTATGTGGTATTTGTCAGGATACCGCCAGTGCCAGATGGGCTTTCAACCGAACCTGTACTGAGGATCACCTAATTAGCTCCACGAATTCCTTTGTTGTATGTACTAAGATTAATCTGCGGTGTAATCCAGGATGCCATAAGCTAGCTCATCCACATGCAAACATTGATCTGTACGCAAGTTAATGTGATAGATATATCGTCATGCGGGAGGTTTACTTCATTACCCATTGGCTATCAACCAAATTGGTACTGAAGCTTGCCTTATGACCTATAGAATGCTTGAGAGTTCCGGGGATTCAAGGTCAACTCCCTTCTTTTTTTCAATTGTATTGGGATACTTGCTCATTGTAGTGATGAGATCACTGTTTATTTTGATTTGTTTTTCTTTCGAGCAAGGGATTGGGGATATGGAGTGACGAAAATCACTGTTGTTTGTGCCTTTTGATGTTTGCACTGTAGTTTGTCAAATTTAGAGTTTTGACATTTTGCAACTTTTTGTGTTTTGCAACTATTGAGAACTTTAGGGATTCTTAGGGAATTGGGTAGGGAGGATGCTTGTCCTTTTGCCAACTCTCAGCATTCTAGGGGTCACTCGCACAGGGGGATGAGCAAGATAACCGTTTCGCTTGTGGTGACCTAGATTATTTTGCGAAGTTTCGTCTTTCGTTCACACAATTTGGGAATTTTAGTGTTTTGATTTGTGTTGGGATGTTACGTAACAAGGTGTATTTCAAGTATGACTCTACCTTCGTAAAATCTGTTCGACTTGATACACTACATGGCTAAAGAGGAAAATGATGACTGAATCACTGAAACTCTTGGTACATTCCCAGACCACTGACTGTAGTGTGGTAAAGGTTATGCTTGGTGTTTTTGTTGTTTTTGTAACATGAGACAATGCGGAACAAGGTGGACTATCAGAGCTATTGCAGCTTATGGTGCCTTTGACCTTTATGACTACAAATATGCAATGTATGGATGCAATGCTTAATGCAACTATGTATTTTTGTAATTTTGATGGATTGTTTTTGGTGAAGGTGAAGATGAGGTGCGAGAATATGAATTTTTTGATGAATTTGAGTATGCCTAGAATTGAGATGCAAATCTTCGTTGTTTTTGATGATTTTTGTTGTTTTGTTTTTTGAATTTCTTGATTTTTTTGACCAAACGATTGCGATAATCGTTGGAGCTTTTTGGGTTGACCAAGAGATTAAATAAAGAGATTGCGATAATCCTTGGAGCTTTTTGGTTGACCAAGAGATTGCGATAATCCTTGGAGCTTTTTGGGTTGACCAAGAGATTGCGATAATCCTTGGAGCTTTTTGGTTGACCAAGAGATTGCGATAATCCTTGGAGCTTTTTGGGTTGACCAAGAGATTGCGATAATCCTTGGAGCTTTTTGGGTGACCAAGAGATTGCGATAATCCTTGGAGTTTTTTTTTTTTTTTTTGGTATATGGCTTTCTTAGATATGAAATGGTCTCAAATGACTGATATTCAAGGGTTCTGTTTCCTTGACACCGTCAAGAGAAGCTAGCCTGTACGTCCCGGGTCCTATTTTGCTATCAATGACATAAGGACCTAACCAATTTGCCATGAATTTGTCCCTCATATGGGACGGCAAATTAGAGTTTTGTTGGTTTTCCTTCAAAACCAAATCACCAACCCGAAAGTCTCTTAGGTGAACTTTCATGTTGTAAGCTCTCTTAAGCCGCTCTTGATAGATACGTAAGTGCTCGAGAGCATTAACGCGTCGTTCGTCAAGCAACGTAAGCTGGTCTAATCGGGCCTGCCGTGCAGTGTTATCATCGATGAACTCCTGCATTGATATGCGCAGGGAAGGAATTTCCAACTCGAGAGGCATTACTGCCTCTGAGCCATACACTAGTGAAAACGGAGTTGCCCCAGTGGGCGTCCGAATGCTAGTGCGATAAGCCCAAAGGGCAAGTGGGATTTGTATGTGCCAATCCTTATGACTGTCTGTGACGGTCTTTTTAAGGATGGCGACTAGCATTTTGTTTGACGCCTCTGCTTGCCCATTTGCTTGCGGATAATAGGGTGTTGAAAAGTTGTGCTGAATTTTGTACTTTGTGGTTAAAGCACGCACGTCTTTGTTCTTGAATGATGGCCCATTATCCGAGATTATTTTGGATGGAATACCAAAATGACATATGATGTAATGCAAAATGAACTCCGCAATGCGGGGTCCTGTCGTAGAGGTTAACGGAATTGCTTCCACCCATTTGGTAAAATATTCTGTGGCCGTTATGATAAACGTGTGACGGCCTGACGATGCAGGGGAGATCTTTTCGATTAGATCGAGGCCCCACTGCAAAAATGGCCAAGCAGACTGGACTGTCTGTAGGGCCTGGGAAGGTGCGTGCATTAAATTGGCATGATGTTGACATTTCATGCACCTCTTGACATACGCGCAACAATCTCGCTCTAAAGATGGCCAATAATAGCCCATGCGAAGAATGCGCTTTGCAATGGCCATACCACTGAAGTGGCCGCCACATGTACCGTCATGCGCTTGGGTGACTGCCCAAGTGGACTCTTGCTGGTCCAAGCAACGAAGAAGAATTCCATCATAGCTGCGACGATACAAAATGTCTCCTATCAAGACATATTTTGCCGCTTTCTGTTTGAATGTTCGTTTTGCGGCTTGCGTCAATCCAAAGGGTAGATTACCTAACTTGAGGTAGTCTCTTATGGGTAAATACCAATCCTGTTGATCGGATACCTCGACAGTTTGAACAGCCAATCCCTTTTGGAGTTCTTCCCTAACAAATGCTGATTGGGATAGAACTTGTAAGAATAGCGTTGTGTTGCTATTAATGGGAGTGGGGGAGAACAAAGACCCCCAGTTGGCATGTTTCAAATAGTCTCGGATTCGAAAGAACTTATCCGAAGATGGTTCGATCTGGATCATGTGGATTCCTGGCGTCAAGTCTGAGCTTGCGCGCTCCATCGCGGGTTGCGATAAGGTTTTGACCTGAATGGTTGTTATATCACCGGAAAGGTCTTGCGGGATTAGTGACCCCAAGGAGGCCATTGTGTCCGCAAAATGATTCGATGATCGAGGGAGTGCCTCGATGTCATACCACTCAAGTTTTGCCAAGAATTTATCCACGAGGGCTTTATAGGCCTTTAGAACTGGGCATTTGCATTGATATACCCCTTTGACTTGATTGACGATTAACAATGAATCACCAAAGATGTTCAATCTTTTGATGTTCATGGCGATTGTTGTTTGAAGACCTAGGAGCAAGGCTTCATATTCTGCATTGTTGTTGGTGCACTGGAAGTTTAATTTAAATGACAGGGGCATTGGAGCGCCCTGCGGTGTGAAGAATACAATTCCTGCGCCACCACCTTGCTCGCATTTAGAACCATCAAAAAATAAGGTTATGTCGGCCTGAGACTTAGGCTCTTCAGAATCTGGCGATTCTGAGACATGGAAGACCTCATCATCGGGTAGTTCTATGACTAGAGGCTGATCGTCTTCAAGAGGAGCCTCTGCTAGTTGATCGGCTATGACTTGTCCTTTTATAGATTTTTGCCCAATAAACTCAATGTCAAATTCCGTCAACAACATGATCCATTTCGCCGTGCGACTACTATGATAAGTACGACTCATCATGTATCGCAATGGATTCTCCTTAGACACAACATACGTCGTGTTGCTCAGCATGTAATGGCGTAGCCTCTTGGTAGCAAACACCACTGCCAAGCAGAGTTTCTCAACGTATGCATAGTTAAGTTCATAACTGACCAGGGTGCGGCTAAGATAGTAAGTAGCCTGTTCTTTGTGAAGTTCATTCTTCTGGGCTAGCATTGCGCCCAGTGCCACCTCAGTAGCTGAGATGTATAAGTAGAATGGCACACCTGGTCTAGGTGGTGCCAATACTGGCGACGAAGCCAAGTAATGTTTGATTTCGTCAAAGGCTGACTGGCACTCGTCATCCCAATGAAATGTGACCCCCTTGTGCAATAATTTGTTCATTGGTCGGCATTTGTCAGATAATTGCGCTATGAAGCGTTTAATCGACGCGACCTTTCCTTGCAGACTTCTAAGCTGCTTGATAGTTGTTGGGGGAGCCATTTCAAGGATTGCCTTGACTTTGTTTGGGTCCACTTCGATGCCTCTCTTTGAGACTATAAAACCCAAGAGTTTTCCAGATGTGACGCCGAACACGCACTTCTTGGGATTCAATCGACCTTATGCTCTATGAGGCGATCGAGAATCTTGCTTAAGTCACCGAGATGATCTGAGCGCAAGAGAGACTTGGCTAACAAATCATCCATGTAATCTTCCAAAGTTTTGTGCATGTAATCATGGAAGATATAAGTCATAGCACGTTGGTATGTAGCGCCAACGTTTTTAAGGCCAAAAGGCATGACCTTATAGCAAAATGTCCCCCAAGGCGTTGTGAATGCCGTTTTGAGTTGGTCTTCAGGATTGATACGAATTTGATTGTATCCTGAGAAACCGTCCATTAGGGAGAGCATTTCGTGACCTGTTGTAGCGTCTACCAATGCGTCGATGCTTGGCAAGGGGAAATCATCCTTAGGACTCGCTTTGTTTAGGTCTCGAAAGTCGGTGCATATGCGAATCCTCCCGTCGGGCTTCTTGACGGGAACCATGTTGGACAACCATGGCGGATAATCCATGCGGATGACAAATTGTGCATCCAACAGCTTTTGCAATTCGTCTTTGACCATCAAGGCCACTTTTGGGTGCATCTTTCTTAGTTTTTGCTTTACAGGCTTGATTTTCGGATCAAGCGTTAAATTGTGCATGACTAGCTGCGGGTCTAGTCCTGGCATATCTTTGTACGACCATGCAAAAACTTCCTTCTTCTCTTTGAGAAGGGCAATATATTCGGCTTGCTCTTCGGGGGAAAGGCTTACCCCCAGCTTGAGAATCCGTGGATTCATTGGATCTGTGCCGATGTCTACGTCAGTCGTCTCCTCGACTGACATGTGGGATCCGTCCTCCAACTGATGTGGAGTTGGGATCAAATGGATATCATCAGCTGAGTTAAGATCTATGTTTGGAACCTCGGGTCCCTCTTCAGCTTGAAAAATATCCTGAGTTGTCCTTGGGGTAAAATGAAGCATTTCACCGAAAGGCCAGTACTCTGATGGTGACAATGGTGAATTGACGCGATCCCAGTCGATGGCATCCATGTCTAGATGCAATGACCGTGATGGATCGGTCGGATTGCGGATGGGTGCGGTCAAATCAATGGAGATCATGTGGATGGAATGAATTTGGTCTCCAGAACCGCGGGTGTGATGACTTGATTCTTTTAGATGTTCCCTATACTCTGGATCTGGCTCTACGGGAACGGGCACGAATGGATCCTCTCTAGGTGCAAATTCATCTCTATGTGTGAAAAGGAAGGCGGGGTCTTCCCTTGGTACTGCTGTCATGATGGGATCTCGAGGTGGACGATGCTCATCTTGAATTTGGAGCCATAGGTCTAACACTTGGTCCCACCTCGCTGGGTCTACGTGCCATTCATGTCCTAACCGTATACCCATTTGTCCCATTAGATCTTCATGAGTTAGAGCGCGGTGATGTCATCGTGCATGTCTGAGATAGTCCATCTCAATCTCGTCTTCTGACTCACTTTCATAGATCCAAAATTGTTCATCCTCTTCAGCATCTGTTGCTTGCGATGTTGAGGACTCTTCCTGTTCCAGTGAATTAATCTGGTCCCATTGCGGTTGTTCCACTCTTAGTGGAGGGACCTGATTCTTTTGAGACTGTGTTATTTCGTCTGGAACCTCTAAGGGGAACAACTTCAGAAAAATGTCCGCGAGTCGTTGTTGTTCTCTTTGAGGATTGCTCTCCGAACTTTCACCTCTCTCTAGCAAAGGAGAGGGATTATTGTTGTTTCCAGGGGTGTTTGTTGACCATGGGAGGTAGTCTCCCAATGTGTATTCTGTATTTGGATTGGCATACGGGTCTTGTGCCAATCCCCCCTTGTTGCCTATTTCTAGGCCTTGCATATTTTCAACCAAGATGTCTAATGGCAGGGGATGGTTGAACCCTACCCCTGACTTGTCATATGGCATCTGATATCTTGGTTGGCAAAGGATCCGCATCCCTTGCTCATATCTGCCTAGCCCATACCCATGCCAATTGCATTGGTCGAGATATTTTAGGGCAAATTCTGGGTTCGACAGATAATTGATGTTTTCGACAAAAGGCTCTTCATCTGTTTCCTTTTGTTCGCATGGTTCAGAACCATGATCAAGGCCCCCATACACAAAATTTGTCTGGTTGGGAGGGTAGCCTAGTGGAACAATTGTCCCTATGGGAAGGCGAGGTCTTCCCATGTCCTGCACTGACTCCAATGTGGGGGTTGCCACAACATTTTGCACTAAGTACTCCCCCAGGCCCGTATTGGCCATCTCAACAGTGATTGTTGATGATTGGGTGGGAGGAAACGGTAGTCCTTCCTGAGTCCATTCCATGTTTGGTTGTTCAGGAGTCTTGGTTTGTGTTGTGTTGGGTGTTTCCTCTGTTGATATCGTTGAAATCGTGGGCAACCCCTCTTCTAGAGGCTTAACCTCTTCCATGATTTGCTTTCCCTTGTCCTTCTGTTGGGCCATGATAGGTGGCGTTGATGATGAAGGAGTAGGTGATGAAGTCTCACCTGGCTGGGATTTTGCCTTGTTGGCCACCAGTGGTGCCTGCGGTATCGGACCATGTTTAGATGGATTTAATTGAAAATCCAAATGCGTTGATGGGAGGGTCGATTGAGGTATGAATTGTACCGCATTGCAATACTTGAAGGGCTCTAAGTCCATTGGGACTACATGTATTTGCCCTTCATAGGCATACTTCAAGCACTGGTGTGCGATCGAGGGGACACACTTCATGTCCCTGATCCAAGGCCGCCCTAGCAGTATATTATAAGCCATTTCGCCTTCCAGCACATGGCACAGTGTAGGTATTGACTTTTGTCCTACCTGGACTGGCAGAACAACTATGCCGACTGTCGAGCAAATTGCATCGTTAAAAGCTCGCAGTGTGTACGTGGAAGCGGTGATGTGAGAGGTTGGCAGTTTTAAATGTTTTAACGCTGCAGTGGTTATAATGTTACTGGACGAGCCAGTATCTATCAGCACTCTCTTGTACGGGATCCCGTTGACCCGCGCGATAACGTGCAGGGGTGGATCCGGCATGTCATTTGATATCGTTTTGACCTCGTCTTCTCTGAATGTGATGACGGGCTCCGTACATTGTTTCACATGTCCCACGAAGGCGTTGAAAGAATTTGCTTCGTGGGGTTGTACTTCAATGGCTTTTAAAATGTCCATAAGAGCTTCTCTATGGGGAGCTGATTGTTGAATAAGCTCGTAGATGGACATCCTAGCCGACGTGGTCCGCAAACTCTGCGTGAGTTTGGTTCGTATCGTGACCTCGGGTCTAGGCGGAGGCAACTGCGTTGGGCGTTGTTGAGGCTGCGATGTCGACGGAACTTCCCTCGCAGCTACCTCGGGGGCAACTATTGGGTATCTTCTGTTCCTTGTTACAATGCTAATCATTCCCACAAATCCTTGCGCGGGAAGATCTTGTCGCACCTCGTTAATCTGGAGCGGTTTTGTCTGTGCCTCGTGGGCAGGCAAGGGGTCCTTGAATACCCCCATTTGTTGGTTGTTTGGTGCGATGGGGTTGTCCACGACCAATGTTCTGTTGTCGATCAAATCCTGGACTAGTTCTTTGAATTTCCAACACCCATTTAGGTCATGTCCTCTGCGCCTATGGAATCTGCAATACAATTCCTCCCTATACCCCCTAGGCTTGGGAATGTTAGGGTCAAAAATTTGGATTTTTGGCAGAGTAACTAAATTTTCCGCTGACAAGCGGTCAAATAAGGAGTCCCTAGACTCCGCATACGGGGTGAATTGTCGCCTAGGGCGACGCTGTTGATACTGCTCCTGTCTTCTGTTATCTCTTTCGTAAGCAGGAGGCACTGCCTGGTAGTTAGCCCTTTGAGGCTGCGTCTCTTGCACAGGCACGGGAACATTTATCGCAACTTGATTGACTGCAGCGTGTTGTGGTTGCGTTGTCCCGGTTTTAGTGGTTTTGTTCCACTCTTTCTTCTTAGGCTTGGCAATTGCGCCTTCGCCTATCTTAATCTCTTCTATAAGTCTGGCTTGGGCCAAAGCTTCTTCTAGGCTGTCGTATTGTCGCGAGCAACAATAGACCAGAGATTGATTTTAAGCAACTTTTTGTGAACATTTGCGTGAGATCCGACATGGGAGGACGGTAGGGTAACTTAGAAAGCAAAGCTCTCCATCGGTTCCCGTACGCTGCCATTGTTTCCTCCTCAAATTGTTTAAGGCTAGCAAGATCACTAAGTGATGCCTTCTTCCTTGTGTTGAAGGCGAAGCGTTCAAGAAACGCATCTACTAGCTGATCTAAGCTGCTTATGCTGTGTTTGGGCAATTGTGTGAACCAATCCGAGGCAGGGCCTACGAATGTGGTTATGAATGTTCTAAGCAGCAACGCGTCATTATCTTGGATTGCGAAGCACTGGCTTAGAAATCTTGTAACGTGCTCTTGTGCGTCCTCCTCACCTTTAAAAACTGCCAATTGAGGCAACTTGAAGTGTTCAGGGTAAAGAGGCGTAGGCACTGAAGGATGCACCGGATTACTGCGGAGTAGACGTAATGTGGGTTTTTGATGCCCAGCAACTTTTGTCTCCACAGACTCCAAACGCTCCAATAGCGCTTGGTATGCATCGGAAGATTTTATTTCTTCCTCTCTTGTTCGCTCTTGTTGCAAGTTACGGTAAACTGGAGGCCTATGGAGGGGTGGCCGAATGGCATCCCTCCTGCCTTGATGGGGAGTTTCAACATATTCTATCTCTGGTTCGTACTCCTCATAAAATTCTTGAGGAGTTTCTGGGCGAAACCTCTGACCTTGATCGAGTCCCCGCTGAAGGTACCCATCATCATTTCGAGGAGTAGCCTCCCTCTCATGTCTATGAGGTCTCGGAGGCAAAGCTTGACGAGGTCGTGGAGACCCGTTCTGCGTTAAAGGGTTATGCCTCTCATGTTGTTCGGCTCTTTGGACGTGAGGGGTTGGCCCTCTCTCAAGTATTTCATATTGTAACTCATCCGCTTCACGTTGCATGCGTTCTTTATCCAAGCGGTATTGATACTCTATCTCTTGTTGACTTTGTTTAAGCCGCATGATTTGGGCTTGACGGGTGGTATATCGGCAGCGAGTCGGGTCAATTTGATCTACCCTATTTTGTTCGGAAGGTTCAAATGTTCCTCCTATGGGTTTACCTCGGTTTTGATGCTCTAAAATCTCAAGGGGTCGCTTCCCTCTGTCGAGGTAGGCGGTATGTGCTCGAGGTTCTGGCCTCAAGGGGTGATCATGATATCCGACTGGTGCAGAAGCATAAGGTTCCCGCGTTGTATGTTGTTGTCCTTGAGGAATGCGATGATCTTCCTCATATTCTCTCTCATAGGTGCGTAAGGGGCAGGCGGAGTTAGGTCGCCCTGTGTAAGGAGCCCTACGCTCTGGATTTGGTCTCTCTGTTCTGATGAGAGGTAAAGAAGGGACGCCATATCCACGTTGTCCCTCCAAATGGACAGTGTGCCCCGTTAGCGCTTCATCGCGTTGTGGCCACTCATGTCTAGCTTGAGAGGGCGATTCTCTGTTTACATTAAGGTCTGCATGTAGGGCATCTTTTCGAGAGGGGCTGCTTTGAATGGGCATACCCCACCGAGGATTTTGAATTGGATTCTTTTGTAGGTTAGACCGATAAGGCGGTATGACCAAATCCTCAGGACTGAAGCGAAGGCGACTTGTGCCTGCTTCTTGTGTACCTTTCGGAGCTGCTGCCCTTGATTGGGCTTGGCTGCGGGTGTACACCATTGCGGTGCGTCCACACTATCTAAGTAGATTTTTATCTTGTTTTTAATGATTTTTTTTTTTTGTCTACACTAAACAGAATTAAACACACACATTCACAAAACCGTGATTATCTCTTTTAAGGATTCTTGGTGTGCCCTAGACTGGTTTAGTGTATTTTGGTGTTTTGTTTTGTTTTTGTAGGTTTTGTAGAACGTTTAAATGCATCATGTAGGCTCTTATAACTCCCAAAAGGTCGCCCCTTCAATATACCAGCCAAGCCGATATACCAACCTCTCTATATACCCGCCCTTACGAGAGGGAGACTATAGGTACGTGAGAGCAGAAGGTACGTGGTACGTAGGCGGTACGAAAGGGGGATTGTCCTGTTAATGGCACCTACCATAGAAAACTTATCCTCGCGCGCATGGGAATCACCCCAGCTACGCTCGGTCTGTCTTCGTCAGGATTTACGCCTAACAACAGTTGACAATCAGGAAATGTATGCAAATCAAGCCAAGGTGGTGATTAAATCCACCAATGGTCTTGATCAAGGGCTGGGGTCTTACGACCAGCTCCTTGGTTTAAAATTGTTTCGTGGAGTGTGTGAGGTTCATTTTATCCAACGAAAATGAAACATGCATGAATGACTTTTCCTAAGCAATGCAAGCTAAAATGAAAACAGTCAAAGAAAAAGAAACAGAAACAGAAAATTTCAACAGAGATGATGAAAATCCCTACCTCTTCTCTGCCTGCTCCAGTTGCCTCTGAATTTTTGCTCTGAAAAGTTGCAGACAGAAAATCGTCCCTTGGTGAGACGATTAACAGAACAGAAATCGTCCCTTGCAGAGACGATTTTACAATCGTCCCAGGGTGAGACGATTTCCGAAATAGAAATCGTCCCTTGCAGAGACGATTTTACAATCGTCCCAGGGTGAGACGATTTCCGAATAGAAATCGTCCCTTGCAGAGACGATTAACGATGCAAGAAGAAAAATGTACCTGTCAAGCACAAACACAAAAAATTCAATCAGTTTTTGTGATTTTAAAAATAGGGGACAGGGTCCCACCGTGATCGCCACTGAAAGCACGAGATTCCGGGCAAAGGAAACACTAGCTATGCAACATAAGACGAAAATGTAACGCTTTGATCCTATGCACTAAAACAGAGAAAGGAGACAACTTGGAAACGAAAGACAAGATGCAAAGAAATCACAGCCCTCTTTATTCAAATATCTTATCCTCGGTTACATAGACGTCTCCTCCCCTTTTGGGGGCTAGGAGCGTTAAATTTGTCTTCATTACAATGTGTGACCTAGTCTTCCTCTTCCCGCGTGCCCACGATTGCAATGGGCGGGCCAAGATGCTGTCGTCGCTGATGTGGATAAGTTCTTCACCTCTGATTGCTTTTCCTGCAATCAAAGAAACAATGAAAATGTCAGTAGCACCTGCTGCAAATGAAAGGGGTTCGTTCTCTAAAATCAACGAAATACGCATGTAAACATCTGCCTGAAATAGTAAATACGATAAGTCCAAATGGCTTGAAAACTTGACAGAAGACGGAAAATGTTACCAAAAGGCCATTGCCCCTGAGACAGCCGGCCAATCTGCTTTTACCTGGTAATCGTCCCTCGGAAGGACGATTGCTGCTGTTAATCGTCCCCTGAAAGGACGATTGCTGCTGTTAATCGTCCCCTGGAAGGACGATTGCTGCTGTTAATCGTCCCCTGTAGGGACGATTGATACTGTGTTGAAGAAGCCGACCTGCCGCTGCTCCAATGTCGATTCCCGAGACCTGCAAAATGCCTACAAACAAGGGGGTTATGTAATTGGGGCCATTTTGGGACGACCCAGATGGTCGGATTCTCCCAATTTGGCCTCCATCACCGAGAAATTGGACGTTGTTACCTGCAAGTCAGTGGGACAACCAAAATAACAAAAGCATGATAATATTCGATGAAAACCTTTTGAAATCAAGATTCAAGATTCTGAACTATTGAACAACAGAGAATAACATGGAATATGAACAAATGACAGAAAATGAACTACAACTAAATCCAAAAGGTGCGGGGTGCCCAAGTGGGCAGCCCACCGATGGAACTTGATTTTGGCACCAATCCACTTGGGATGGGCCCAAAATCTCTTAGGAGTGGGGGGTCGGCGAATTGGTTGGTTCAGGTGTCCATGTGTTGGATTTGGGTCCGATTCAAGCTTCCAAAAGCCACCCAACAACCTCCCTTGCAAAAGAGATTGGTGGATGTGGGAAGATGAATAAAAGGGGATGCAAGTGGGTCTCCAATTCGGCAAGCACTTCGTTGCTTGAAAACTCCTTCAACTTGTCTATCTTGGGTGAGAAAAGTCCCACCTTTTATAGACCCAAGGGGTCTCTTTTGGGAGGGAAGCACAAATGCCATGTGTTGGTCATAGGCGCCATGTGGCAGTCTTGTCTTCCCATGAGGGAGGGGAGTCCTCCATTGACTTGTGTTTTCATAATTGCTTCTTGTGACAGTCCTCTAACGGCCCTTCTGTCCACCTACACACGCGTGCAAGGCAGGAGTCATCAACTGACTGTTCTGGGCTGCCACTTGGCGTCGTTTGTCATTTTGCCCGTTAAACTTGGTAATCGTCCCTGGGTGGGACGATTAAAACAATCGTCCCTGGGTGGGACGATTGCAAGTTAGTAATCGTCCCTGGGTGAGACGAGTACTGGGCAAAGTGTCTAAATGTACCAAATTGCTTCCTGACCTTACAAAATTGCTATGGAAGTGGTTAGGACCACTGTTTGACCTCTGAGGGCTGCCCTGGGGGCTGTGTTTGTCAAAGCGATCAGTGTTTGCAGTCACATAATCGGATGGGTGCTGTTTTGGTGTCTACACAAAGGGTAAGGTTTAGCTAAACTATTGGCTAACAAATAAGAAGCAGGATCTAAAAATATTCTCACCATAGATAAGACATATGATGATAGAAGAATAAAAAATGAAGAATGTAAATGGTATGAAGAAATATTGTCATACTTACAAATTTTGTCTTTTCCCGAAGATATGTCAATAAACAGAATGAGGTCAATCAAACTTCAAGCTCATAAGTATTATATACAAAGTGGAGTATTATATTAGAAACATCTTGATGGAGTATTATTAGTCTGATTATATGAAAGAGAAGTCCTAAAAATAATTAATGAATTTTCATAATGGTTTTTGTGGACACTTTGCTCCAAGAGCTACAACTAATAAAATCATGAGAGAAGGATATTATTGACCATCCCTTGTTAAGTATGTATATAAATATATTTGGAATTGTCATAACTGCCAAGTTTTTACAAGGAAAAAGCATCTACCAGCCATGCCCCTCAAGCCAGTAATTATTGAAGCACCTTTTGCTCAATGGGGTATTGACCTGATTGGAGAGATCAAGCCTAATTCATATGTCCAAAATAAGTGGATCATAATTGCAAAAAATTACTTCCCAAAGTGGTTGGAAGTTGCACCTTTGAGAACATCTACAACTTTTGCAGTCATCATATTCATAGAAGAAAACATCTTGACCAAGTATGGAGTTCCTAAAAAGCTAGTAACTGATAATGCTCAATATTTTGTGTCATATGAAATGGTAGAATTTTGTGCTGAATATGGAATTGAATTATCTCATTCTACCAATTATTACCCCCAAGGAAATGTTTTAGCTGAGTCATCAAATAAAAATGTCATTAGGCAAAAAAAAATGGGATGGGATAGTGAACTTAAATTTGCTTTATGGGCTGATAGGCTTTCTGTTAAAAGAAATATAGGAAGAACCCCCTATGAGATGTTTTATGGAGAAAAAACCCTACTACCCCCAAAAATGGAAAAAAATGACACTTTCCCTTTTATTGCAAGATCATGAAAACCCTGATCCCATTCAGAGAAGGCTTGACCAAATTGTCTTGTTAGAAGAACAAATAAGAGAGACCCTCAATAGAATGATGGAAAAAACCCAGAAAACTGTAAAATTGTTTAATAAGAAAGCCAAGGGTACTCCTTTTTCTCAAGGAGATATAGTTATTTATTGGGATCCTAAAAAATATAAGCATGGTGAAAAGGGTAAGTTTGAACCTAAATGGATTTGCCCATACCAAATTGTTCATGTTATCAATCAAAATACTTACAAGCTACAGACTTTGCAGGGAGAAATAATGGCTATCCCTATTAATGGCCAACACTTCAAAATGTACAATCCTTGTTGAAGGTGTACTTTACAAAAAAAAAATATTACAAAAACAAAATAGAAAAACAAAAATCCAAAAACAGAGTGGTGAATTTTGTTAGTATTTAAGCTTCCATTTTGTTCTTGAATAATTTTGAGTTTATTTTACACATGATATCTTAGTTTGATGAGTATATCTAACTTTTTATTCCACCAAAGACAATAAGAAAAAATGGGATTTATTTTAGATGTTGATGAGGTTTATAATTCTATCAAATATGAGTGTTTATGCAATAGTTGTTTGATATGAGATAAAACAGATAGAAAACAAAGTTGATTGAAAAATCATGTCAAGCCTCACATTAAAAATGATACTTAAGGTGATTTCAAAGGTCCAAAGAGCTGAGTTATATTTGAGAGGGTAGTTGATCCAAAAATCATTACACTCATATTTTATAGCTAGAAACTAATCCTCAACTCAGGCATACTTATTGCACAATTTGCTTATATATCCAAACACTTATCTCACGAGAAATAAAAATAAAAAATAAAGTAAAACTGAGTCACTGCCTGAGATATCTTGGAAAACCTCTATCGGAGCTATAGATGCTTGACTGGTAGTAGGGTAAAACTAATATGGGATTAGAAGAAACTCCATCGAGGCTATAGATGCCTGACTAATAGTGGAGCCCTATAGAATGGTGAAATTTTTTAAAGAGTGAAATCACATATTAGGCTTGGCTATTTTTCTTAGATATGGTAAAGTTCTTAAATATTTAGAAATCCAAAAAATTATACACAAACACACACATGGGCAAAAATATGATGAAACAAATGGCTATGACAAAATCTGTGTAATCATATCTTATGACTTAGCTAAAACAAGCATTACAATATTTCAAAATAAAACTCATTGATTTATAAAATTTCTAACTTTTGTTTCCAAATTGAATGAAAAGGGATTTATAGTTTTTCATACTCTACTTGCTTTGATATCATGTTGTTCATACAATTTTTTAGTATATAAAAAAAAAATGAAGAAAAGAAAGAAAAGAGGAAGAAAAAGTTTTCTTTTATACAATTCAAGCTTTACTTAGCAGTTCAAAGTTTTATTCTTGTTTAATTTATTTTGCAAATAAAATCGAGAGATTATGGAATTCTCAAGAGCCTCAATTTTTCAGCTCCTTGTCCCAGTCAGAGCCTATGTTGGAGCCAAATTTGACTCAACTTTGAAACCCCCAAATTTAAATTTTTGGTTTTAATAAAATTGATATTGATGCTGGTCACTGTTTGAGTTGTGGTGAGTAATTTAATTTTTCATTGGTTAAATGATGTCTAAACCTTGGTTGTTTATAAGGTATACCTTTTTCAATTAATCGAATATCCCAAAAGAGAAAGGACAAAGTTTCATTAATCAAAAATTCTAAAGTCAAAGTTTGACCTTCATAAAAAATAAGTTCCCTTGGGCCTAAACTAACTTATAAAATCATAAAGTCCTAAGGTATGCTAAAGATAAGGGAATAATTAATCATCATGGTCTAAAAACCTAAAAAACTAAAAGTCTAAAACAAAAATCTTAAGTTAGACTCGAGGGTATGTACCCCACTAAGCTAACAAGTGAGCACCTCAGATTTAATCCAAGGGTTGCGCTCGATCCAGAAGAAATCGGATGACAATGCATTAACGAAATCAAACCAAGGGATAAGTCAAAATTCAAAGCCATAGTCAAAGTTAAAGAGTTTGCATCTAGGAATTAATCGAACGGTTACACATTCATCAAAATAAATCTAACGGACACGCATTCAAAAAGAACCCACAGATAAAACAAAGACCTTAATAAATTAAAATCGATGCAACTTTGACAAAATCAATAGATGCACCGACTCCAAGATTAAATCAACTACACGCTCTTCGAAGAATCAAAAAGGGCAAAAAAAACAAAAAAAAACATGTATTAAATCAATGACTA
The DNA here is from genome assembly GCA_028583015.1 of Wollemia nobilis. NCBI lineage: Eukaryota > Viridiplantae > Streptophyta > Pinopsida > Araucariales > Araucariaceae > Wollemia > Wollemia nobilis. The sequence continues at coordinate 12,864,162 of JAQPPZ010016890.1, forward strand.
CACGTCCTCTAAAGAATCAAAGATTTAAAAGGGTCAAAATGGGTCAAGCTATCAGTTAAACAATGAGCAAGTTTGATAGATCGGATGATCGCACCCATGCGACGTCTAGATCAATGGTCGCACATGTTCCAATTAAATTGCACTTTAAAATCAATATTAAAATACGTGCCCCCTTTGGATTAATCATTGGGCTGGTTACCAAGATCAAATGGTTGTGCTCAATCGATAATCGATCTAACGATAGTGCGCTCACTGAAGTTGCATTAAAGTGTTTTAAGATTTTTGAAAATTAATTAAAGTTAATTACATGCCATTAGTAAGGGTCTAATATGTTGCATAATTACCCCCATTTTTGGCTTAATCATGATTAATAAAAATCAAAGAGTTTATGTTTTCGGCTATGTAGCATGCATCTTACAAGAGATCCAACGACAACACCCAAACAAGCCCAAAGATCAATGGATGCGAAAGTCAATGGTGGCGACAAAAGATCCAAAGCAGAACAAAAGAATTAAATAATGTGTGGATCTAACGATGGTGCTCATCTCTCCCTGGATCCAATGGTGCGCATGCATAAAGATGATCAAGCAAAGACACAGCCAAAAAAAAATTGAAGTGCTTCATCGAGACAAAAGAGATCCAATGGTCGCACATGAGCCAAAGTAAAGACAAAAAATATAAAGGGTTTAATGAATAAGCATCTTCGATGGATCTAACGGGTATGCTTGACCTCCACTCAGATCCAATGGTAGCGCGTTATCCAAAGGTAAAATGAAGGTTTGAAAAGATCCACGATAGCCATACAAAAGAAGCACATCCAATGGTTGCGCTTGATCACATTTGACTTAAGGAAAAAGGGAGACACTCGAGGAAATTAAAGCTGTCACTCACACCAAGGACCCGATCTTATAAAATCTCAAGGGAGAACATTGCCTAAGTAACATATAATCAATCCCGAAGATTTAGTTATCATTCAAACCCGAGGTGGCACGAGACTCAAAAAGAAAATCATCCTAGTGGCTCATACCAGTTCCACGTCTGATGAAAAAAGTTCCCAGCAACGAATAGCAAAAGTTTTTAAATAATTACAGGCACACAAACCAAAGGGTCCCAGGGCATGCAAGATGAAGGACACTACCCGTCATAAAAAGCTAAATTCTAGAAAAGGACGAGTTGGCAAAATTTCATTGGCCAATTTTAAACAAGCAGTTGTGGCATCGGGTTAATGACAAAACATGTGAAATAATCAAACCCATTCTACCACCTCGTATATGAGCTCACCAGAACAGTCGGGGCTACTACCTGAGTGAACAAAGAATAGAAGCTGATACACAGAAAGTATAGAGAGGAGAAGAATTTTAAGCTTCATAGTCGTAGAAAAATCCTACCTGCTTCTTTGAGAACAATGGCATCATGGGGAGATGTTTTCGTACCCGAAGACACTAGGGAAGCTATGCAGTTCATCACAAATAGGTCACCATATTCTATAATCTCTGGACCTCTTGTTCCTGGTACCACCATGTATGATTTTACCCAGAAGAGTGGAGCTGATAAAAGACTCACCCCAGTGTAGCAGTATGAAATCGATAACGCATGCATCAATAGTTTTTCTTGTGTAATGGAAAATGATGATAGGACCCCATGGATAATGGCCGATTTATTTCACAAAGCACAGAGGCTACAGTACAAGGGTTTCCCTAGGAATAACCAATGGAACAACAATCTTGGGAAGCTGGTATGTCCGAAAGTACACTTCTCTCCAGATTTTATGGCATGGCTGGCGGTGGCATATGATGAGAGAATGAAGACATTTCGAGACAACAATAACCGACGGGTGTTCAACATTAAAGTCGAGCAAATCCAGAAGGTCTTCAATTTGACAAAGTATACCACTTTCATGGTAGACCAGGTAATCGAACACCAGTCCCGTATGTTTACTGATATGGAAGTTTTTAAGAAAATGTTTGATATGCATAAAAAAATAGAGAAAGAATTTCCAATTAGGAAGGATGCCTTTAAACCATGGGTCCAAGATTTTTGTGATATGATAAACCTAGTTTTGGGAGTACAGGATCTAAGTAGAATAACAAAGAGAGTTTTATACTTAGCTGCACAATGCAATAGGGAATATAACACCCCAATTTACGCCTAGGAATTGGAAATAAGTACCCAAATACACAAAGAGATGGTGGAATTGAGAAAGGCAGTTTTGGAACAGAGGCAGGAAATGCCCCATTTTTCACTATATTCATTTTTCATCCATCTAATAGCGGGTCAATTGGGAGAAGAAGCCCGTAAAAGAGTAAAATCCATTGACATCCCATATGTCCAGACCAGCTTCTGGAGAATACATGAAGGATGAACTCACATAGGCTGGTTTTGTGATCGCTTTATGGTAGAAATTCATTGGGCTTTAATAGGATTAGTCCCAGAGAGGATAGGGCCAGGGGTAAGAGCCTTTATCAAAGAAAAGGAGATTGGGGATTATTTCTTCATAGAAATTTTTACTTATATCAGATTATATGGGGCTAAAATTCCCCCTAAATTGCTACCAATGTACTGCCCCTTGTCCCTAGCAGCTTTGGAATTATGTAGGCAAGTAGCCAAAGAAGCTAAGATGAGATTAGTAAAGAAACATGGTAAGGTCCCTTGGCTCGATGTTCCCTATCACTTTGGAGATTTTATATTTGTGGGTTACCCTTCCTTGCTCAAAGGAATGTTCGAGCTGGATAATAGGGGATTTGATGAAGTGACTTGGAGATTTTATGACCCAAAAGGAACATACAACAAAATGATGGCAAAAAGAGAATACGCCCGTATACTACACCGGGAAGATGCTTTTGAAGAAATCTTATTAGAGGCAATGGAAAAAGGATTAGATTTGCAAAAAGTGTGGGATGAATTCCCTCCCAAAAAAGGGGCAGCACATAGGTTTGTGAAGCCTATGATTACCCCACAGAGTTAAGAAGGCTCCAAGAAGGTTCAGTAGATGTTGTAGCACCCATTCTGCCAGGGGTAGTTCCAACAATCAAAGAAGATCCCATATTAGAACTAATAAAGGAGCAGGGTATTGACCTGATGGAGGTCACTGTAAATGTTGTAGATATAGTAGAGCAACAAGTTGGACCTTCAAAAAGTACTCAACTCAGAATAGAAGCAACGCCAAACACTTCCCAAGAAGCTGCCAAAGACCAGAATATAGATAAAGGGAAAGAGATTGTAATAACACCAACTCAAGAATCTGCTCTCTCAGAACAGGCCATAGTTCCTATTTCGGATAGAGTCCTAGTTGTAACAAGTGTGAAGAAATTGGCACCCATGGTTGTCCCTGCCACTATAACCATAAAAAGGTAGGAGATTAAAGTTCCCTCAGTAGTACAAATGAACAGTAGGAGAACTGGTGGATTAGGTGGACTATTTCGAAGTCACCTAGTGAAGAATCAAACAGAGGTAATTGCTTTGGAAAAGAAGAAACCCAGGTTGTCTTTACCCTCTACAAAATTTGTTTTGGAAAGAACAGATGAGCAAACTCCTTTCACTGCTACAGATGAACAAGAGTTACAATTAGTAGCAGGAATGGGAAACAAAGGAGAACAGTTTATAGAAGAATCACAACTAGAAGCACCTATATCAGACATAGCAGAGGTAAATCTCCCTACTCTACAAAATCCACTTGTCTTCAGAGTTAATGAGGAAACAGGAGGCTCATCAGTGCTAGGGAAAGAAGGTGAGATGGCTGAAGTTGCCAAAGCCATGCAGGTTCAAGTCATAGACCAATTTGTTGGAACTATTGATAAACTAAGGAAACAACTGGATAAAGAAGAGAAAGAAAGGGTAGAACTACAGGCAATAATAAATAGGCAACAGGAAGAATTGACTCGAAGAGATGCTTCAAGTATCCAGCCCCCTTCGGAGGTAAAAATCCAAGATCATGTCTACTATCTCAATACAATGAAGAAGAATATGTTGAGGAAGATAAAAGCTCATGCCAGGGGATTTACTGAGATGTTCAGACAGATAAAGGTGATTCAAATAACTGCTCAAGAAATTCTGACCTTGATGCAGGAAAGAGAAGAGGATTTTGGAATCATCCACCCCACCCTAGACTTTATAGGAGATCATTTTGAAGAGTTACAAGGACAAGAAATAATGACACAGGATGACAATAAGATTCAGATCAATTTTGAATTCTTCAAAGCAACCCTGTTTGGATCAAACAGGGAGAGATGGATCAATTCTATAAATAAAGTGAATGACCTAATAAAATATGCCATAGAGAAGTTGGCAGATATTGGCCTATCCTTAGACCAATGTTTAGAGGCCTCAGATATGGAAGGGATATTCAAGGAGACCTTGGAAATATTTGGCTATGAACCAGGTGATGAGGAAGAAATGGTTAAGCAAACTATGCTTATGGTGAATGTTGTAGAGATGTTACTATTTCAGTATGATAGGAACATGCCTATTATTGTTGTATAGAAAAACATAATATTGCAGGAAATGAACATGCTAAGGATAGCAGCCACGTTTGATACAAAAGTTTGGAAATTGATTGATGAACATATAAAAGGGCTGCAACAAAATCTAAAAGGGAAAAAGGTTAATACCTACAGTCAGCAACAGAAAGTGAGTTCAACACCACAGGTAGCTGCAACAATAGGACATGTCTCTGAGATAGTCAAAGAGCCAAGTAATCAAAGGAAAGCAGACCAAAAGAGGCCAGTTCAAAAGACAACAGCTAAATGCACAAAAAAGTAGCAGAAGAAGATAAAGGTCTTCCTCATACCTTAATCACCGGTTGGATAGAGTTATGTTTGAAAAAGTCAAAGAAGAGAATAAATTCAATATTACAAGAATAATTGGAGCCAGTTGTATCAATTTTAGAAATTCAATCAGATGCTGACAAGTGTAAGGCTAGAAATCAACCAAAAATAATAGAATCAAGAACCAGAGGCTATAAGAAGAGGCAGTTGAGGACAGATTCTGCATCAAGCAATTAGAGAATAGCATTTTTGCTAAGAGGTATACTTGAGTGCCCGGTAGTTGTGTTGTATTTCCTTTTTGTGTCTATTTTCTTTTATTCATTCTTTCTTCCTCCCCTTGTTGTGCAAGATCGTATGATAGGAAAGCATTCAAGAAGCTGAGAATATTTCCAGTCTTATTGAGCCTAGGATTTAGAGACTCTTCTATTATCATATTGAAATAAGGAGAGTAGGAGAGACCTGTTACATCATTTGAACAGAGTCTTCTTCATTGTATTGATGTATTCTATTGAGAAAAATAGAGTTTAAAGGCATCCTAGCCCACTCTGCATGTAATATTTCATAAATCAATACAATTATGAGTTTTATTCCTATCATTTCTTTGTCTTGGTATTGTGTGTCACTGTATAATGGGTTACATTATTTGAATGCATTATATACGTTTCTCTCATTGGTTAACTCTTGGTTTTATTATGATATTCGAATAAGATTAAGAACGCCAATTTTTCTCTTCCCCTTATTTCTGTTCATGATAGTATTGTTGTTAAATTGCTATAACAACCCAATGAATCTAGGCACCGGTCTACATAAGGCATAACAAATGGTTGTTTTCATGCTTGGTCATTTTAATACATATAGTATAATATAAATCTAGAGCGTGTAATTAGAGTTTTAATCATAGAATTACCGTTGGGGTTTCCTTACCCATTCTATAGTTTTCCCTTAGCAATATTTGTGTTTTCCCTAATGCTTCAATCATCAAAATGGAAAGATATGGAGACAAGGGATCACCTTGCCTAAGACCTCTTTGAACCCCAAAAAAACCACTTGGAATCCCATTGATGATGATAGAAAATTTTGCCGAGGAAATACAAACTCTAATCCACTTCCTCCATAGATCCCCAAAGTCAAATTTTTACAACACCTTGTCAAGGAACTCCTAGGAGACCTTATCATAAGTCTTATGCATATCAAGTTTAAGAAGTATTCTAGCCAACCTGATTTTGGAAATAAAGTATAAAGCCTCATTAATCGTAATGATATCATCCACAATTTGCCTACCATGAACAAAATCACCTTGAAGAGGATAAATCAATATGGGGAGCAACCTTTTCAACTTATTAGCAAGTGTCTTAGTAAAAAACTTATATACGGTATTTCATAAGCTGATAGGTTTGAAATACCTTAGAGAAGAGACACCATGTTTCTTTAGAACAAAAATAATAAATGTAGTATTCCATACCTGCAACAAAGGGGAAGAATATTAGAATTCTCTTAAGGATTTTGAAATATCCAAACCAAGAAGGTGTCAAAACCTTTGAAAAAAATCAATAGGGAACACATAAGACCCAGGTGCTTTTTCCTTATTCATACTAAATAGGTTGGTTTTAATATCATAATTAGAAAAGCATTATTCATATCAGTTGTCACCACATGGGTAATGTTCTTGAGAAGTTCCTTCGAAGCATCCTCATCTTCCTCCCTATATCTATAAAAAAAATCCTAAAATAAGGATACTATGGTAATAGCAATTTCTTCCTTATCTTTAAGGTATTCACCAAAGTCCAATGTAATTTCTCTTATTTTATTAGCACTCCTATATTTTAAGGTTGAGAGGTGGAAAAACTTGGTATTCCTACCCTCCTCCTTAAGCCACATAGATCAAGATATTTACCTCCAAAAATACTCCTCACTAGCAAGAATATTATGAAATTATACAAGAGTAATTTTCTCTTTGTTGATCAGCTCCTCTGACCAACCTTCACTTTAACCTTTTTCCTCAATTTTCTACAATTCTTAAAATATTTGTTGCTTCCTATGGAAGAGGTTCCCAAAAATATCTCGATTCCACCTCTTCAAGTTAGCTTTGATGATTTTCATCTTCTTGGCCACTTGAAATATCTTAGTGCTATAGACATCTATATTCCACCAAGCCTTAATCAAGCCTTTAAGATCTAGATAAGAAAGCTACATTATCTCAAACTTGAAAGGATAACCTTTCAAATGTTTCTCCTCCATAAATTCTAACAGTAATGGGTTGTGGTCAGAAGTAATTCTCGGTAAAGTCCTCAAAGAACAACCCTCCAAAAGAACCACAAGTAGCCCTACTCACACCTTCACACCCCTTCCAAACAAACCTTCATAATATATCAAAATCCTCATTGCCCATCATAGTTTCTAGTAAGATAAGAATATCAAGATTAAATTTTTTTCTAAAATCTTTTAGCACTCTTTGTTTAGTCGAGGTGTGGAAACCCTGAATATTCCATGAGAAAAATATTTATTATGAAATATGCAAAAAACAACACACAAACAATGCTTTGAACAAAATAAAATTCAAGGAAACACAAGATTGCATAATAGAATAAATTCTTTATTCATGGGGGGAGCCTAGAAACTCCATTGTTTACAAGCTTGGATCCTTGAATCCTTTTGATACAATATTACAACAATTTAGGGTTCTCCAAAACCCTAAGAATTAAATGCATTGTGTCTTCAAGTGCATCTTGATCCCAATAAGTTTGAGTGGGATTTTCGGTATCTAAGGTTAGACCTGTTGAGTGGTATTTTCACCCAATTGTGAAAGTACACTCTCCCTTAGGATTTGGGTTCCAAATCCCCTCTTGCAAAGAAGTTAAACAAACAACTTCTCCAAGGTCTCCCCTATATTAGCATTTGCATATGTGTAATGGTAATCTCAAATAAAGATATTCAATTTAAATGCTTGGAACACCTTAGTGATTGCAAGTAACTGTAAACAAGGGGCAATGTTGGTTTATTTTACCATGAAATTTTAGTGATTGTTCATTAAACCAGAATAAACAAATGTGAATCGGCCCAGCAATGAAAATTTCCATTTTCGGATTTTTTAAAGATCTGCAATAAAACAACAACTTCGGTGAATTTTTTAAAATACTAAACAACTCCGAAAATGAAATTTCAAATTGCGTATTTGAAGTATGAAGTATAACCTACGCAATGGTTACATTATTTTTTTGTATTTTGAAGCCTTTTTTTTATATTTATTTTAATGTCTAAATATTAAAATAAAGTTAAAATTTCTTGAAGTAAAATGCAAAAAAAATGAAAATGCATTCAGTATGATGCTATCCTATTCCGAAAAAACCGAAGATATGAGGTTTTCATGCATGCAACCTAACCTATTGGACCTGCAAAACAAGCACAATCCGGATAAGCTAAGTGCTGGCTCCTAAGGATTTGAATGAGGTTTTCAGATTTAAGCATTCGCATGCAACAACCAAGAAAATACTTGCATCAACTACATTTACAAGCCTAAAATCTGAAAAGGGAAAATAGACATTTAATCTTGCATGCAGAAAATGACTCCTTCTTTCTTGCCCATAAAATGCAAATTTTTGAACAATTCTGCATTAAAAATATGTCCTGTTACAATAGCAGAATCTCTGGTTTTTCTCAAAACCAGCAAAAGGGGAAGAAAAACACTCCACAGCAGGCCCAGAACGGCTAATCACCCTCAACTCTGCAACCCCGCTCGCAGCGGTTTTCGACCCCTGTGCCTGTCTTCGCTTGTGCCTTTAAACTTTCTGCTACGGCTCTCTACTTCGCCTTGTGACGCTTCGTTTCATCTTCCAGATCGATTCGTTTCATCTCCCCGCTCCATTATTTTGGATTTTTGCTTGGTCATGAAACGTTCGATCTTCTCTGCTAATATATTGTCGATCTGAAGCATTATCATAACCCTTACACCTTTATGCCATGTGTTCAATGCTTCCCTGCATATTCTATAACGGCCCTCCATGCATCACGACAAAAAAAATAGCATGTCGCGATATCGTGACGTTTTTATATCGACGACTTAACTCTTCTTCATGCATCGCGAAAATGATACATGTCACGATATCGTGACATTTTTCTGCTATCGGCCATGATGCAACCTGTCACGAAATCGCGACTTTTCTCTATCTTGGTTTTGTTGCACTTAGCCAAAACGTGACATGTCATGAAATCGTGACATTTTTCCCTTTTCATCTTCTCCCTGTCGTGAAATCGTGACATTTTCTCTTTGTCTCTCGCTTTGTCGCGAAATCATGACGCTTTTCATTTCGTCTTGCCCACCACATGTCACGAAATCATGACATTTTCTTCATTGTCTCATCTTTCGTCATGAAATCGTGACGCTTTTCACTTGGCATGTCTATGCTTTATGTCACGAAATCGCGACAATTTTTCATTCCTTTCACTTTGCATTTTGTCGTGAAATCGTGACGCTTTTCTATTTCGGCTATCTTGCACTCTGTCACGAAATCATGACACTTTTCTATTCCTACAACTCGCTTTGAGCGCGAACGGACATGTTGCGATATCGCGACAACTTTTCATTTTCGGCTGCGACGAGCAACATGTCGCGATATCGCGACAACTTTTTCATTTTCGGCCACGACGGAGCAACATGTCGCGATATCGCGACACTTTTTCATTTTTGCCGTGACGGAGCAACATGTCGCGATATCGTGACACTTTTTCATTTTCAGCCGCGACGGAGCAACATGTCGCGATATCGCGACACTTTTTCATTTTTGTGAAATTTTGCTTTTTTCTTGATTTTTAGCATCTGGGTCATAGAGGTCTTCTTTGAAAGCATGCAAAAAAGGTGGGTCCCCAATTTTGGGGTGTGTTGTGGATCAGCCACAACAAATGGTGACTTCTATTTGTCAAATGCTCCTGAGCATTTTGGTGAGAACCCAACCTGGAAATATACAAGCTTAGATACAGGCATTAGCACATAAGAAATATAAACAAATACCAATAGATCAGAAATACATGAAACATCAGAATCATTAAGTATCAGCTCGATGTGTGCAATGTGTTTTCATTCCCTATCATTTGAACTTGATCAACATTCCATTGTCAGTTTCACTTATGATTTGTATGCAAGGCTATGAATGATTTGTGCAGGATTTGATGTATGATGAAGATGCTAGAGATATAACAACCTGCTTTATAAATGCTCAAACCTTCTAATATCATGGACAAACATATTAAAGATGTCAAACCCTCTTAGGATCAAATATATGTCTACTAAATTAATTTATTAGATCCCAAAGTTGGTTATGTGTCACTACCATCTTGAACCCATGTGCAAGTGTAAGTGAAATCAGAACTTTGGGGAATAGGATTCCCAACCTAAGCGAGATGGGAATTTAACCCTATCCTTACTATTCTGATTTGGAGTTCATTACCTCATCTTGAACAAAATGATTTAACCTGTTATGGATGAAATGGTCAAGCTAGTCTATCCATATGAGCAATCAGTGGTCTTGCTTTTAGGCAAGACATGTTGCCACGCATGAGCATACTTAACCCCATAATCCATGACTTGGCTTTCATTCATTCTTTTCTCTCTCTTTTTCTTTGGACCTTTGGGATGACTACCCATCCTTGCTAGGGACATGTAGTACGATCCCTCCAATCCAATATTAAGATGAAATGGAAAATATTATCTTTTATCTCTTGGACCTTGGGGATGACTACCCATCCTTTGCGAGAGGACACGTAGTACAATCCTTCCAATCCAAGATTGAGATGAAATGGAAAAAATTAGTTTTACTTTTATTGCTTGGACCTTTGGGATGACTACCCATCCTTTGCAGAGGACATGTAGTACGATCCTTCCAATCCAAGCTTTATGATGAAATGGGAAAAATGGAAGCTTTGGGGAATCGGATTCTCAACCTAAGCGAGATGAGAATTAAGTCCTATCCTTACTACTCCATGTAGGTCAAACCAGAGCTTTGGGGAGTTGGATCCTCAACCTAAGTTCGATGAGGATTTAACCCTATCCTTACTACTCTGGTTTTAGGCTTTAAGCTTTGATGGAAGTGGTAAAAACCATTGTTTTAAGGATTATGTTGCATGATAGGACAGACATGAAATATTCTTTTCACCTCACCTTTTCATCCAAGTATGGTTTTGACCATTTTGCTCAAGATTCTTTTTAATGTGCATGGAATGTGCTTGGTTCAAGATAGTTTGGGCAGCGGTTCCCAACCTTAGGATCCTTTTAATATATGTTATGTAATAATCCTAAGAGGATTCAACACCTTCTCAATAATTGCCCATGGAATGAAAATGTAACTGAGATGACATGTATATGCAATGTGGAATATGACATGAGATATGAATGCACTACTTCTTTTGGAATATATCATCTATTTTACCATAATGTGCAAAACTGACAACTTCATGCATCACAAGATTCAAACGATATTATTTAAATGTTTGTGTTACTTGTGGAGCTTTCTACAACACAATTCCAATGTTTCATATTCTCCTGATTTTAGGCATAAGTTGACATCTCAAATTTTTTTTTTTTTTTTATCAAAACAAACTAAACATGTCAAATGAAATCAAACACACAACTTAAATCCTAATCCAAATAGCAATCCCAAAATGAAACTTGAAAACACAAACCCAAACCAAAACCAAAATCTATATACAATATAGTACAAGATGATGCCAAGCTTGGACTATTACTTTCCTGGATCCCAAACATGATTAGAACATTTCAAAAGACATATGTCACAATACACATGCCAAATGTTGTAGGAATCCAACAACAATAAGATCAAACCAAGCAATGCAACAAATTTCAACTTGCCATGCTCACCATACCAATTTGATTTAGTTCTATTACCAACATCATAGGTGAGATTCAAATCAAATTGATTAGACAATGGTTGGTATTCAATTTTATTTTGTCTATTCTTTAAAGTGCAAGTTTCATCATTCCATTCATGATTTAGAAGTAGGCTTTCCTTTTCAAATGTGAGATATTGCAAACAAGAGCCTATTTCTAAAAGTCTTAAATTCAAATTATTTTTCGAGATTTTAAAACCATCAAAATCAATCAAAGCTTGACAAACATCACCAAGATTTGACATTTCATCATCAATGACATTAGCATCCAAAGGGACATCATGTAACCCATCACTTAAAATTTTTGTGGCTACTACCAAAGGTAAAGATTTCACCTTGTCACCCATACTCAACCCATCATGATTAGAATTTATCACAACTTGATGAGTGTTAGTAGCTTTTTCTTTTTCTTCATTGTCTTCTTCATCATCCAACACCTGTTCAAAAACACCAAAGTTAGGCACCCAATCAAACATGCGTCCATATTTTTCAAAACAAGAGCCTAATTTTTCAAGATATGTGTCACGTGACACCTTTCCACGATCAATGGCTTGAGTTGCCTCAAAATCCATATTTTCATTAGGATCATCAATAGTATTAAACCCATACCACCTAGGTTTTGTAATTTCATCATTTTGAGATGGCATAGACATTGTAGAAACAATAGGTGGATCAAGATTTTCTATTTCTTGCCCCTCAAGGGGAACAAAAACAATTGATTCTCCTTCTTCATCCATGGTAGTAGAATCATTATCCTTCTCCAACCTTTGATGAGATTCCAACCCTTCTTCCAAAACATTCTCAGATTGTACAGGACTTGTAATATCCTCATGTGAAAGGGCAATTGTATTATCCTGCATATCAATAGGCACACAAAATTCATCAGAAGGCTTGGAGTGAGCATACTCTTCCCAAGAATCATAATGATCATCTTTCAAAATCAAATTGTGATGCTCAACTATTTCTTCTTCATCTTTTAATTCATCAACATGTTTCTCATCAAATTTATCTTCACCTTCCTTAGATGGTTCAATTACTTCCAAAATTGGGTTATTGCTTGTATTCAAATTGATAAGGCTATCATAATCCACATGTGTAACCCATGATTCACGTTTAACATGATTTGGAAGGTGTGAATTTTCTAGGCCATTACTTTCAACAATGTCATCCAATGTGTCATCCGAAACAGATTCATCCTCATAGAATTCATCTTTTGGTGAGTCAAGGGTTTCCAATCTGTCACATGTTTCAATACTAGTTGGATCTAGTACTCCTCCCTTGCCTAAAATCATATTCTTATGAAAATCATTAAAATTGATTTTAGAAACATCTTTTGAATCAAGATGAGTATTTTGAAGTTGATTCATACTTAAGAAAGATGGTTGATCTTGCATAGTAGGTTGAGGATTTTGAAATTGATTGAAGCTTGGGAATGATTGTTGATTCTGAAATTGATTCACACTTGAACTTGGTTGAGGTGGATAAATCATTGGGTGGGTAAAGGAGGTATTAAATGATTGAAGATTATATGATCCAAAACCCACACCATAATTTTGACAACTCAATTGTTGCTCAATTGCCATTGCTTGAGTATAGGCTTGTGACAAAGATGTGATTTGAGGCATCCCTCGCAAATATGTGGAAATGAGTGGGTCAAGAGCATTTACATATATTTGGAGAGCCATTTCTTCTTGAAGAGCATAAAATGTCACTAATTGAGCATATAATCCAAAGAACCTTTCAGAAAATGACTTCACATTTTCACTTGGTCCTTTTTTAATAGTGAAAAACTGCTGATACATGCGGATTGGGTCAACTTGCTCTTTGTTGAATTGATTAAGAAATGCTGCCTCTAGCTGAGCCCAAGAAGTGATAGACCCTAAGGGCAGACTTGTAAACCAATCATATGCCACTTTGTCCAAGGTGTAAGGGAACATTTTACAAACCACATCATCATACCAAATTGTTAAGTGATTCACAACAAATTTGAATGCTTGAATGTGTTCTCCTGCGGTATTTGTCCCGTTAGACAAAAATCGAGGAAGACATCTCTCAAAACCAACGGGAAAATAATGTTGAACTCCTGGTATGTTCAATGGGCTACCTGTCATCCACGGTGAAAACATAGCCATTAGTGAATCTTAAAGAATATAACTTTAATACCCAAAAAAATTCTTTTTTTTAATTTATTTATTACTTTTTTTTTTTAAATCAAATCAAATCACATTATTCCTGTATGAACAATCAAAGCGTTAGGAAAGTGCATAGCAATTCATGTCCTCCTTTTGACAGTACAAGGTTGTATTGTTAAAAGAGGGCTAAAGATAATAACCAATAGGGCATGAAATATTCAAAATTTAAATCCCTATAGCATTTAAATCAATCTGAAATAAACCTATTCAGGCCCTCCTTCTAGCGCCAAAATGTTGAGTGGTATTTTCACCCAATTGTGAAAGTACACTCTCCCTTAGGATTTGGGTTCCAAATCCCCTCTTGCAAAGAAGTTAAACAAACAACTTCTCCAAGGTCTCCCCTATATTAGCATTTGCATATGTGTAATGGTAATCTCAAATAAAGATATTCAATTTAAATGCTTGGAACACCTTAGTGATTGCAAGTAACTGTAAACAAGGGGCAATGTTGGTTTATTTTACCATGAAACTTTAGTGATTGTTCATTAAACCAGAATAAACAAATGTGAATCGGCCCAGCAATGAAAATTTCCATTTTCGGATTTTTTAAAGATCTGCAATAAAACAACAACTTCGGTGAATTTTTTTAAAATACTAAACAACTCCGAAAATGAAATTTCAAATTGCGTATTTGAAGTATGAAGTATAACCTACGCAATGGTTACATTATTTTTTTGTATTTTGAAGCCTTTTTTTTATATTTATTTTAATGTCTAAATATTAAAATAAAGTTAAAATTTCTTGAAGTAAAATGCAGAAAAAATGAAAATGCATTCAGTATGATGCTATCCTATTCCGACAAAACCGAAGATATGAGGTTTTCATGCATGCAACCTAACCTATTGGACCTGCAAAACAAGCACAATCCGGATAAGCTAAGTGCTGGCTCCTAAGGATTTGAATGAGGTTTTCAGATTTAAGCATTCGCATGCAGCAACCAAGAAAATACTTGCATCAACTACATTTACAAGCCTAAAATCTGAAAAGGGAAAATAGACATTTAATCTTGCATGCAAAAAATGACTCCTTCTTTCTTGCCCATAAAATGCAAATTTTTGAACAATTCTGCATTAAAAATATGTCCTGTTACAATAGCAGAATCTCTGGTTTTTCTCAAAACCAGCAAAAGGGGAAGAAAAACACTCCACAACAGGCCCAGAACGGCTAATCACCCTCAACTCTGCAACCCTGCTCGCAGCGATTTTTGACCCCTCCTGTCTTCGCTTGTGCCTTTAAACTTTTTGCTACGGCTCTCTACTTCGCCTTGTGACGCTTCGTTTCATCTTCCAGATCGATTCGTTTCGTCTCACGCTCCTTCATTATTCTGGCTTTTGCTTGGTCGTGAAACATTCGGTCTTCTTGCTATATTGTCGATCGAAGCATTATCATAACCCTTACGCCTTTATGCCACGTGTTCAACGCTTCCTTGCATACTCCGTAATGGCACCATGAATCGTGACCAAAAATAGCATGTCGCGATATCGTGACATTCTTCTGTCAGCTTAACTCTTCTTCATGCATCGCGAAAATGATACATGTCACGATATCGCGACATTTTTTTGCTATCGGGCCATGCAGGTGCAACCTGTCACGAAATCGTGACGCTTTTCTCTATCGTTGGGCTTTGTTGCACTTAGCCACGAAAACGCGACATGTCACGAAATCATGACGCTTTTCCCTTTCAGGCTGTCTCGCTGCAACCTATCATGAAATCATGACGTTTTTCTCTTTCGGGTCTCGAGGATGCCGCCTATCACGAAATCATGACGCCTTTTCATTTTCTGTGTTTTGTTGTTCTGGCCGACCTGACATGTCACGAAATCGTGACATTTTCTCATTCCGTACTGTCTCACTCTTTCTATCATGAAATCGTGACGTTTTTCTCTTTCGGCATGTCTTATTGCTTTATGTCGCGAAATCGCGACAATTTTTTCATTCCTTTCACTTTGGCAATTTTCTGTCGTGAAATCGCGACGCCTTTTGTTTGGAGCTGTCTTGCGGCTTTCTGTCGTGAAATCGTGACACTTTTCTATTCCGTACAACTTCGCTTGTCTGAGCCGCAAAAACGCGACATGTCGCGATATCGCGACAACTTTTCATTTTCAGCCGCGACGGAGCAACATGTCGCGATATCGTGACAATTTTTCATTTTCGGCCGCGACGGAGCAACATGTCGCGATATCGTGACACTTTTTCATTTTTTGCCGTGACGGAGCAACATGTCGTGATATCGTGACAACTTTTCATTTTCGGCCGCGACGGAGCAACATGTCGCGATATCGCGACACTTTTTCATTTTTGTGAAATTTTGCTTTTTTTCTTGATTTTTAGCATCTGGGTCACTGAGGTCTTCTTTGAAAGCATGCAAAAAAGGTGGGTCCCCAATTTTGGGGTGTGTTGTGGATCAGCCACAACAAGACCACTCCAGATTCTAATGTAAAACCTTCATATCTGTACACAATGACACAAAAAATAGTTAGTAGTATATGCGAGGGCTCCACAGCGTGAGGCCCTCTATATGCAATAATAAAACCCTAACTAGATGTTGCAAATAAAGTGAAAAGAAACAAAAAGCACATGCAATGAAATAAATAAATATAGGGTTGATCTATTTTACCTTCTTACTATCTTATGATGCGTGATGTCTGATGTAGGTGGCTGGTGTGGCGATGCCCTAGCATCACCTCGAAGGCTAGGGGGACTTCAGGAATGGGAGCGTAAAATACCCATGGGCACCTAGCGACTATAGGAAATACCCATGGGCACCTGGGACTGGTGAGGAGGCACCCGTGGGTGCTTGGTGTTGATGGAAAACACTCAGAGGCACTTTATGATTGATGGGGAATTCTGTAGAAGTAGATCGGGTGAGGGCACAGGTTGAGGTGGTAGATATGGCGAGCGAGGGGAACAAAATGTGATAGATGGAATGGGGCTAGGGCACAAAAGGCTTGATATAAGACTTAAGGCACTCAGGAAACTTAGGGACTTAGAATCAGGAACTCAAGGAAAACTTAGGGGTTGAGCCATCAAAATGGCTCCTATTTATAATCTAACCTAGGGCATACTAGGGTTTCAATGACACTAATCGTGTGGTTGAGATTAAAGCATATCCAAGGGTAGATAATAAATCTAGGGTGTGGCATGGATTGATGTAAATGGGTGGTCGAGATTAAATGAAATTGGATGGTTAGGATTAATTCACTTAAATAAATACATATTTATTAAATATATATTAAAATATAATATAAAATATTATATTTAAATATATATAAATAAATGTGAATAATGATCAAAAATGGTGGAAAATAGGAATAGTGGGCAAATTCTAGCTTTGGGGGGGAAAGGGGGGAGAGGGGGGAGTGGCTAGAATTTGGTGTCTACAGATACCCCTTTTTGTACTACATTGCATGAAACACAATGCAGTGCAAAAACATGAGACACCTATTTTGGCCAGGTGCAGAAGCAACTTCTCTCTCTTGTTGGAATACGAGCTTGAAGATAAAAGAATAAAATAATTTGGAGTTTTGCATAGCTTACCCCCTCAATTGGTGAATGAGGTTACGGATGAATCTCATGAGCCAATTGAAAAATCTGTGCAAATGAATGATGGATGATGTGATACCATTTTTACCCCAATGGTGGGAAGGGGGTTGGTGGAAAATGTGATATGATGTGTCTATTTTTGCCCCAATAGATGAAGGGTTTTGTGCAAATGTGAGGTGATGAGGATGATATGAATGATGTAAAATTTGATACCATTTTTGCCCCAATGGTGGGAAGGGGGTTTTGTAATGATATGATTGTGTCTATTTTTGCCCCAAAAGAAGGGATTTTTGCCAAGTGTAGATGCCATGATCATGTAAGATGTATCCCATTGTGGGAAAGTCAAAAACAAAATGGTTGTCCCCAAATTTGGGGTGATTCGATGTTGTTGAAACACTTTACCTTTTTGACGTCATTGATATGCAAAATGATGATGCAAAAGAAAAGAATCAACCTTGGATGGCCTGCTAGTGATTATTTGGATAATTCCCACAATTGGAACCAATCATCCTAGCTAGTGCCTATCTCTAAGGTGTTAAGGAGATTTTGAATGATGAAATTTGAGTTTTGTCCATGTTTTAAGCCCCACGAACTAGGCCATCAATGACAACGGTTGTGCAAATTGTTCTTGGTAATGTTTCACTCTAAAGATGAGGAAATACCAAATATGATTGTGATTTTGAGCAAGGAGATAAGTGATGATGATCATGGTCAAGTGTCCTTATTGTAAGCTATTCATCTTACCGAATTGCATGGACCCAAATCGCTGCAATCGCCAAGTGTGTAGAATAACCCACTAGATACAAGATTCACTTGCATGTTATGTAAACTTGGAAAATATGGAAATGATGATGTGAAATGAGGTGGAGATGATGTATGAATGATGATATGAATGATGATGGTCATTTTGTGAATATTTGGGCCATTTTAGGTACTTTTGGAATTGGTTTGGTGAATTTTGGTCAATGTGGTCGCAAATGAGATTTATGCATCCAAATCAGTTATAATCTTCACAAAACCTGATAAAATGATGGAATGCATTGGTGAGTGAAATTTGGAGTGATTTGGTTGGGGGAAGCTACTATTTTGTGCTGATTTGGCTTTTGTCAATGTTGACATGAAACACCCATGGGTGCTTACGATCTACAAAAATGCCTGCAGGTGCTTCAACATGCAAGGAAATACCCATGGGTGCTTCAAAGCACCTGAAATAGCTATAAATAGCTTGTTGGGTGAGATTCAAGCTCATTTGTGCATCTACGGAGTTTGAGAAGTTACGTCTAAGGAGTGAAGGGTGAGTGAGGAGAGGTGAGGTGAGGTATTTGGAGTGTGGAAGCTATGGTGGTGGAGGGAGCTGGTGTGGGGGCCGGGTTTGTGGTTAGGGCATGAGTTGTTGAGGTAAGTCATTGTTTATTATTTATTGTGTAAATTTTTTTTTTTTTTTTTGAATTATTAACAAATATTTTGTGTTGTGTTGTAGCTTAGAGTTTTGGAGGCTCGACATTATTTTTCACCTTACATCCCTAGGATGAGGAAGGTGATTATGGAGGATGAGTGGGAGTTACTTAGGGAGGTGGGGCTAGTGGAGGTAGCCCGATTGGATATGGTGAGGGTGGATGAGGGGTACCTCTCTACCTTGGTAGAGAGGTGGGATGCAGATAGGGGGACATTCTAGCTCCCTATGGGTGAGGTCACTATGACCTTGGAGGATGTGTATCACATCCTCAAGGTATCGATGGAGGGTCTTCAGGTTGAGGTTGGCCTCAACCAAAAAGAAGATGAGGAGGATGTTTGGGGATGCCTAGGAGGGGGTGAAGGTGGAGAGTGGAGGTATCCCCTATTTTTCCATGTATGTGGACAAGGAGTTAGATCCCCTCCAAGCTTTGGTGATGTTCATGTTGGCCAACATTATGGCCTCGAATAATATTAGGTGTAGGTTCCCTTGGAACTTGATAGGGGTGGTGAGTGATATGCTCACCATGAGGTAGGTGTATGCATGGGCTCCCACCTTATTAGTATAGGTGTACCAAGAGCTTTATGATGTTATGAGGTAGGGGTGAAAGGGATTGGGGTGTAACCTACTACTACAATTTTAGGGATGGGAGCACTTTAGAGTTGCTCGATCAAAGGGGTTACCTATAGAGGATTTTGGTAGGGAGTAGCCCTATGCTAGGTGATGGGCATTGGTAGAGGAGGTGCAGCTGAGTCATCCAGTGAGGATGAGTCAGTGGTACAGGGATCTATGGGTGGGATTGACATCCACCCAAGTGGTATGGAGGCCATGGTTGGGTGCCTAATGGACTGGGGATGGAGAGCATCTATGATGGGTGTGGTAGGGTAGGTGGGTGATTGGGAGGCATAGGAGTGAGGTGGAGTACTTCTAGTTCTCATGAGTACTCCACCAATTTGGGCTGAGGTAGGATGTTCCTGATGAGCCGATGTGGTATAGGAGGCATCGAGAGGATACGGGGCTACCATGCATGGAGCCATGGAGGGTAGCCTTGGAGGATGATGAGGAGGTGGACATCCTAGATGTGGAGGATGTGGGGATGACCATAGAGTATGATGCATGGTTTATAATGCAACCACCATGGGTACCACCTCGAGGAGTGGTTGATGGGGGTGGTGGTCGAGAGGCTAGGGATGAGGCTACCCAAGAGACTCAAGATGAGGGTGCCCTAGAGACTTAGGGTGAGGGGACCTAGGATGCCCATAAGAGGTAGTGATACCTTCAATCTGATAGTCAAAGGTAGAAGGTGAAGGGTGTGATATAGCACCCGAGGTTGGGGGAGATGATAGAGATAGGGAGGAGATGGAGGAGGTTCCAGATGTACCCCTAGGCCAGAGTGAGGAGGAGTGGGCACAGCTAGAGTAGTAGGTGGTGGAGTAAGATGCAAGGATTATGACTCTCCAAGTAGAGCTAGCGGAGAGGGAGCATCGACATGAGGTCAACATATGATACCTTCAATCTCGACATAGATATATTGAGGCATTGGAGGATAGGTTGATGGAACATCATATTCCACTTCCTAATCCTCCAACCTCTTCTATCTAAGGGTGCTAGGCATAGTCTAGGTCTAGGGCTCCTACTAGGTTTGAGGCTCCTGCTAGGTCACAAGGGTCTTCTTGGAGGATGTAGCTAGTGCTTAGATGCACTTTTTGTATATGAGCCTTGGTGCTCCATTGTATGTAGCCTTTTGGCATTCATTGATATATATATACATGGCTTTTACCTTTTGTGTTATATATTTGTGTGAATGGAATTTTGTGGAATGCATGTTTATGTTTATGATTAATGCATATGATATGTTATGTGATGACTAATGATGATTAATGCATATATGATTATATGCTAATGATCATTTATAGTTTAGATCTTTGTTTTGACCATTTTCTAGCATTGTTGTTTAATCAGGGGCACCAAACTTGGTGGCATATGGGATGAATGACTTATGAAGTGACATGGATGTTGACATGGAAGAAATGGATGTTGATATGGAAGAAGATATGGATGTTGATATGGAAGAAGATATGGATGTTGATATGGAAGACTGCTTATTTTGTAGAGACTCAAACATCCTAGTGGCATCAAACAAACTCACTAAAACTACCTAATCCTTCTAGGACCAAATGTGTGTGCAGTGAATTCATTTACCAAATCAAGAGTAAGGTAATGATCCTAGACAATCAAGAACCAGTGTGTGTGCAAGTGAGTTCATTAACTCATCTTGAGTAAATTGGGTAAACCTATTATGGATGAAACCAAGAAGCTAGCTTATCCGTATGAGCGGTCAGAGGTCTCTTTTAAAAGAGACATGTCACCACGCATGAGCGTACTCCACTACTAGTCAAGCATCTATAGCTCCGATGGAGGCTAACTCCATAGTCCATGACTTTTGTTTTTGATCTCTTAAGTTTTGGGGATGACTACCTAACCGTCTGACTAGAAATGTAGTATGATCCTTACAACTCAATTGATCAATGGTGTGTGATGAAAAATATTTAGAGTTTTTGTTAGGGATTTATCCCTACTATTTCTTTTATTTTTGGAATTGTGATAGTGGTGAGAACCACTATTTTTATGGACTATGTTGCATGATGGGACTAGCAAGGATGACCCTTTTCACTTCAAGGTTTATACCAAGTATGGTGTTATCCCTTTTTGACACAAGATGTTTTTAAGATGTGAAAGTTGTGCTTGGTTCAAGAATATTTTTGGAATCAATTCCCAAACTCAAGATTTTTCTTAGTGTATATGTGCAATGGTCCTAAGAAGAACTCGACATGATTTTTGGAGGTTGCTTAAAACACTAGGAGTGGCTGAGTGACCGAAAACACCTAGGAGTTTGTGAATGTGGCTTGTGTTGATGGCAATTTGACTTTGTGGAATTGTGTGGATGACATTGTGAAGGTGCCCCTGATTAAGGCAACATGACTTTTGTTGGACCAATTAAGACCTTGAACTTAATAAATGATCCCTAAATATGAAATGTGGAATGTGGATGTGAATGCAATGTATGCATGCAATTTTTTTGTGAAATGCAATATGAATGTGGTGAATGCATTGTTTTTGGAATGTGAATGCAAGTGAAATGCAATGTTATGAATGAAGTGTATGCAAATGTTTTTGTGTATTAGCCATGTATATATATACATAATCAAATCATGCATAGAAGAGGACCCCCAGACAAGGAAGAGCTAAGACCGGTCTCAAAAATCAATACAAATGTATATCGCCCCATTAAGCTTACGAATGGGTACCAGGCTTGAGAGCCAGTTAGGATAGTCTATGATGTCATCTAACTCTTTTGGCTTATCCTCATCTATATCTACCTAGAAAACCTTAAGATCCAAAGGTGAAGGTGAAGGTGAAGGTGGAGGGGAGGGAGGAATGTAGTTGGTGGAAGCCCTTAACAATTCCTCGGATAAGACAAATTCGGTAAAGGTTGGAGGTGAGGAAATCTGGTCCATATCAATAAGGCTTATGTCAATTGGAATTGGTTTAGCCGGATCGTATGGATTGCGGAGCGGGGTGAATAAATCAATAGGATTCATGTTGACTTATGGGCAAGGTGGACAAGATTGGATGGAATGGATGGAACCTAGGAATCGGTGCTAGGAGCTTGGTTAACCTGAACAACAACAAGCAACACAAAACATATTTTATTAAATGGTATATTTACATATGTAATGCAAAGAAAGCAAACATGTTTTTAATTTTTGATTGATTTTTTTTGGTAGTGGTGATAACCACTATTTTTGAATTATGTACATATGTTACAATTTGGCTTATGGAATGGCTTAATGGAATGGAGGTGGTGGTTCACCGGTAGGGGCGGCTCGCTCTTGTGGAAGAAGCAAGCGAAATATGGGTTCATGGATGGGGAACATGTTGAGATAAAACTCATCTTGTTCGGTATGGGGAATGATGGGCTCCGATTCTTCTTTAGATTCATCTAAAATTATCGACATAAGTTCGAATTCTTCATAGATTTCCTCATCAGAATTATCGGGATGGAGGGCTTCTTCTCCTGAATTGAGGTTAAGCCTTTGGAAGGCTTGTTCAAAAGAAGAGATGGTAGGAAGTGGGTGGAAACCTAGACCTGAATGGTCATGCACCTCTTGATATGGAACATCGATAGGTTGATGCACACCCTGTTCATGCAATCCTAGGCCATGGCCTTGCCAATTGACAATGTGGAAATATCGAGATGGAAATCCTGACATGTTTGAAATATTGGCAAGTTTTGGTTCTTTGGGCTCTTCTATGGGTGTTGGGCTTGATGAAGATTCAATGCCCCCATATACAAAATTAATGCTATTTGGAGCTGAACCCATATTGTAAACTGCTCCTATTGCTAAAGGTTGGTCACGTGGGTGACCAAAATCCTTAGCACTAGGGATGGTGAGGGGTGTGATGGTGATGTCATCGACCATGTATTCACCAATACCAGGATTGGTGAGATGGACTTTGACTTGGGATGATATGGGAGGATCATGGTCAGGTGATGGATCGAGAAAGGGTGGAAATGGAGGTATCTCACAATCCATCAATTCGACTTGTGAGACATTAGGTGAAGGAGATGGATTGGATTGGGAAGGTTGTGGAATGGTTGATGATGATGTGGATGGCAATGATGTTGATGATGTGGATTGACCATGACCACATGTGCATGTAGTCATTGATGATGATGATGAGGGTATGGTGGTTGGTTGAGGCTTGGTGATGGGGAGCTCTTCAGGAATGGGATCCTTTGATGAAGAGGTTGGTGGAGTGGTGGATGGATTGGATGATGGTGATAGGAAAATATGAGTGGAAGGGAGCATGGACTCATAAGGATTTGAGATGAGATTGCAATACTTAAATGGCTCGACGTCCATTGGTATGCAATGTACCTATCCCTCATGGACATATTTCAAGCATTGATGTAAAATGGAGGGGACACATCTCATTTCCCTCATCCAAGGTCTTCCAAGGAGTACATTGTATGCCATGGATCCTTCCAAGATGTGGAACATTGTGTGCAATATTTTAGCCCCTACTTCGATGGGCAAAACAATAGTGCCAATTGTGGAACACAAAGCATCATTGAATGCTTTGAGGGTGAAGGATGATTTGGTGATGTGAGATGGAGGAAGGTTCAAATGATGGAGAGTGGATGTGGTGATAATGTTGATAGAGGAACCGGTATCAATGAGGACTCTCTTGAAATATTTCTTGTCAATTAGAGCCATGATATGCAATGGAGGGTCTACTGATCCCGATGAGATTGGCTTAATCTCAAAGTCATAAAATGTTATGGAAGGCTCCATGCATGTTTGAATGCTCCCCACAAAGTTATTGAAGGTATTAGGATCTTGTGATTGCAATTTGATGGATTTCAGAATTTCCATTAATGCCTCTCGATGTGGGGGAGATTGTTGGATTAGCTCATATATTGACAATTTGGTGGATGCCATTTTCAAACTTGTAGTTAACTGGCTACTCAATGAGATGATTGGTCGGGGTGGATGATTGATGGGTGGATTTGATGGATTCGATTGACTAGGTATATGAATGGGTGATGATGGATTAGGGGACACTTGGATGGGTGGCAATGTAGAAGGTTGTGAGACACTTGCTTGAGGTTGTTGCCTTTGTTGATTATTTTGTTGACCTCTAGTGACCACATGAATGGCCCCTACAAACCCTTGGTATTGTTGAATATGGTTGACTTGGTTAGGGGGAGTTTTAGTGTTAGCTCCCTCTACGTTTGGTTGCACCTCCTCGTGATGAGGAAGTGGTGTCTAAAATATACCAAGGTCTTGGTTTTGTTGAGCAAGGGGACTATTAACTTTAATTGCCCCCAAGTCAATAAGGTCTTGGACTACATTTTTAAACATATGGCAATTGTTGATGTCATGCCCATTTTGCCTATGATAGGGGTAAAATAAGTATTCTCGATAATTTTTACCATGCTTGGTGGGATCATCCAGTCTAATGTTAAGCAAAGCAAGTTTATTTGTCTCATACAACCTTCTAAAAAGAGAGGCATATGACTCATCTAGTGGGGTATATTGGTGATTCTATCAGATAAGACTATCACTAGGGATAGTTTTCCATAGGTGGCACTATGTTTTGAACTGTTGGAGCTTGTGTTGTTGAGGGGACCGCATGATAGGAAATTTATTGTGGTACTTGTTGCACAGGTTGTTTTTGTTGAGCCATTACCAGCTGGCTCATGACCACTTGATTGACTTGATTGGATTGGGTGGTTGGGGTAGCTTGTGTTGATTTTTGTTGGCCTAAATAATTACTTTTGTATTGGCCCTTGTTTTGCCATTCTTTCTTCTTGGGCTTAATGATGCCTTCTTGGATTTTGATATCCTCAATGACACTAGCCTGAGCTAAAGCTTCTTCAAAAGATTGATAAGTTCTTAGTTGGAGCATCCAAGAGATGGGTTTTAAGCAACTCTTGGTGAATAGCTTAATTAGCTCATCCATTGGTAGGGTGAATGGCAATTTTGTGATGATAACCCTCCAACGGTTTTTGAAATCATAGATAGATTCATCATCCTGTTGTCTTAAGGTATAGACGTCAGATAATGAGATCTTATTTTTAACATTTAGGATGAAGTGGTCAAAGAATTGCTCAATCAATTGGTCAAAAGTATAGATACTATGGCTTGGCAATTGATTGTACCATTCTATGGCATCCCCTCCTAATGTTTGAGGAAAATTTCAAAGCATGAGAGCATTATCATCTTGAATTCTGAAGCATGCATGAACAAAGGTGCTCACATGTTCTTTGGGATCCTCAGTTCCCTTAAATTTGTCAAACTTGGGTACCGTAAAGTCTGTCGGATATGGTGGGGTTGGTACCGAAGGATGAATTGGTTGTTTGATCAATTGGTGTAAAGTTGGTTTTTGATTTGAAAATCCAGGAGTGAATTGCATCAATTGATCTATTTGTTTCTGCATGGCCTCAATTCGAGGGTCTTCCTTAGGAATGTGGAAACCTTGAATTACCTGATGGGTTTGTGGTGGTATGGAGAGATGTTGTGGAGTGATCAAATGATGAGGAGATTGGTATTGATGATGAGGTGAATTGGATGGAATATGATGAATGGGGGATTGTTGATGAAAGTATGGGGAATTATGGAATGATGTTGATGGATGAAGGGTATGGCTAGGTTGGCCAATGGGAATAGGATGGGTAATGGTATGGGTTGATGGGGAATCAGGATAGAGACCACCGAAGACTGAGGTGCCCATGATGGACCCTGGTTGACAAGGGGAGTCTGAGTAGAGTTATGTAAAGGTGTAGGGTTAACCTGTACTTGTTGTTGAGCATTTTGATGTTGTCTAAGCAATTTTTTTAGGTGTTCCCATGCTTCACTAATATCTCTATCAGAGGCTAGGGGTATGGAGGTAGATGGTATGGAAGATGTGGTTGGGATACAAGTTACACTAGGTATGGCAACTTGTGAGGTTGGGACTTGTGAAGCAGCATTGACTTGTGCTTCATACAAGGGATTGGTGTAGGTGGAGGTATATGAGGTGCTAGGAGCACCTGAAGGTTGAGGGATGGATGTATGGGATGAAGGTGCAATTGATGCCTCAAAAAGAGGGTTAGTATACACCTAGGTAAAGGTGGATGGAGGTTGGGAATAGATAAGCTCTTGTTGTAAAGTAGAATCCTATCTAGGTGAGTTGGGGATAGACTCTAAGACATAATTAGAAGACTTCATGAAGGCTTCTACTTTTGCCATGTCTATATGGGTGATGTGGTGGTTGATGGTAGGGGAGTTTGACTCCTCTTGGGGCATGGTCATGTGGAAGGATGTGGAAGGTAAAGAATGTGAGGGACCTATAGATAAATCTACCTATGTCACATTCAAGGTATCTACCACTGAAGTGGTGGGGAAGGTGGATGAAGGTTCCATTAATTTTTCTTGACTTATTGCTTTCTTTTGATTTCTAGTTAATACCATAAGCAAAGTAAATCAAGATGCAAATTAAAATACCAAATGTAACACAAAAATTGGAATGCTTAAGGAAATAAACAAACAATGCTAAGTCTCAATCAATGTGGCTTACCTCATTCATTAATTATCTCCTTTTAATGTATATTCATTTTATGTGCCAGTTTTGTGTGTTTTGATTTTCTAATATTTCTTAATGAAACAAAGGTGAAAAACTATGGCTAAGGTAGGGCAACGAGATTCTTGTTGGTGATGAAATCCAACAAGTTTGCTCGGGGGTATTCCTAAGGTGTCTAAGGGTAGATATTGGTGGATGGAGATGAATGCCACCATCACCAAATCTCAAGCAATGGTTGGTGATGAAATCCAACCACTACTATTTTGCATGAATCGTGATGTGTGTGAATTATTTTTAAGGTTTATGTTTTCTATAGTGTACAAACAATGTTAAAAATAATTAATTTCATAAACCTAAATCAGAAGCCAACAAAATATTGCCAAGTTCTCCAAAGGGTGTGAAGTACACCGCTTAAGACCCCTTATCTAAATAACAACCGGAGGGTTCATCCACCCCTCTGCCTAGAATCACCCAACTGGCAGGGATACTTTTGGCAATCTAATATTGTTCCAACTTAGATATACAAAAGAAAATATCTTTAACCCTAAGATGCAACACTAGATTATGCAAGTTTTAGTTCAAATGCAGACAAAATGCAGTAGTTTACACCCAGAAAACAAAAACCCTAATCCGAATATGTGAATGAATGCAGATCTAAAAATGTAAACTAATATGCATTCATTTCCATATTTCTTAATGATGATTCATTTTATTGTTTAAAATCTGAAAAATACAGAAGATACCCAAAATACGTAAGACAAAAAACTAGGGTTTTAAACAGTCGACTTACTAGAAAGCCTACGTTTTTGCTCCTAACTCTCTGTAAATACCTTTGGGTACTTCTGAACATTGTTGAGATGCCCATGGGTGCTTCTGGATGGCTTGGAATACCTCTAGGTATTTTTGGATTACCTTCGGATGTCATTGGGTGCTTCATGCACCTTCTACAAACTTTTGCAGACTTCAAAAACCCTAGATCCAATGAAATATGAGAGATTCATGCTTCTAAAAAACCTACAAGATGATAAAAAATAAAAAATGAATTAGTAAAATAGATCATAAATAGAAACCCTTAGGGGGTCCCACCATGATCGCCATTTGAAAGATGCAAAATGCAACACACAGACAATGCTTTGAACAAAATAAAATGCAAGGTAACACAAGTTTGCACAATAGAATAAATTCTTTATTGATGGGGGAGCCTAGAAACTCCATTGTTTACAAGCTTGGATCCTTGAATCCTTTTGATACAATATTACAACAATTTAGGGTTCTCCAAAACCCTAAGAAGCAAGGTCATGGTGTCTTCAAGCGCGTCTTGATCCCAACAAGGTTGAGTGGGCTTTTTGATATCCAAGGTTGGGCCACTCCAGATGCTGATGTAATGCTCCAGATCTGCACACAATGACACAAAAAATAGTTAGTAGTATATGAGAGGGCTCCACAGTGTGAGGCCCTCTATAAGCAATAATAAAACCCTAACTAGATACTGCAAATAAAGTGAACAAAAATAGAAACACATGCATAAAATAAATAAATATAGGGTTGATCTATTTTACCTTCTTACTGTCTTCTGATGCGTGATGTCTGATGCAGGTGGCTGGTGTGGTGATGCCCTAGCATCACCCGGAGGCTAGAGGGACTTCAGGAATGGGAGCGTAAAATACCCGTGGGCACCTGGTGACTGTAGGAAATGCCCGTGGGCACCTGGGACTGGTGAGGAGGCACCGTGGGTGCCTGGTGTTGAAGAAAGTCCCAAGGTGCTGGAAGTTGATGGAGAATTTTGCAGAAGTAGATCGGGTGAGGGTGCAGGTTGTGGTGGTGGATATGGCGAGTGAGGGAAGTGGAATGTGATAGATGGAATGGGGCTAGGGCACAAAAGGCTTGGTAAAAGACTTAAGGCACTCAGGGAACTCAAGGACTTAAAATCAAAACTTAAGGAAAACTCAAGGGTTGAGCCATCAAAATGGCTCCTATTTATAATCTAACCTAGGGCATGCTAGGGTTTCAATGACACTAATCGTGTGGTTGAGATTAAAGCACATCCAAGGGTAGATAATAAATCTAGGGTGTGGCATGGATTGATGTAAATGGGTGGTCGAGATTAAATGAAATTGGATGGCTAGGATTAATTCACTTAAATAAATACATATTTATTAAATATATATTAAAATATAATATAAAATATTATATTTAAATATATATAAATAAATGTGAATAATGATCAAAAATGGCGGGAAAATAGGGATAGTGGGCAAATTGGCTAGGATTTGGTGTCTACACATTACTTCAAGGATTATGGAGCCTTCCCTCCACTCAAAGGTAATGTAGGTTGGGAGCCATTAGCCACATCTTGAGTTATTTTTTTAAGAGCACCTCAAATTTTTTGGTCTTCTTGGCCCCTTCCCACTACTTAGATTCATTGTTTTTTAAGTGTTTCGATGATCCACATAGAGCCAATAATTCCCTTGTTGCTTGATTCTACTAATCGAGGAAGGAGTTATTGTTGCTAAGCTATATTTTTTAGTTTTATCTTTCACTTGTTTAAAACTTCTTGAAATCCATCTTCCTCTAAGGAATACCAAACCTCCTCTGATTTCTTATCCAATGTATTTGTAGAATCTATCCTGCTTCTACATCCCAAAGATAATCCACGATAGCTTCATATGTTTCCTTATCAAGAGGGGCAAAAACCCTCTTATTATACAAATTAGGGGAATCTACTCTCAAAAATACCTCAACATGAGCATCCTAAAGGGAGGATAAAGGAACCTAAGCATAAGGTAGCTAATCCCCTTGATGATCTAGGATATCAAATCCCTTATTCGTAATAGCATCTAATCCAACCTCAAGACCAGAAGGTAGAAACTCTCCTAATAAAACAAATGTATTTGGATTCACCTCTACACCCTTGGAATGCCCATCAAATTCTAGAAAAACCCTAGCAACTTTAGGATAGTATTTTTCTTTCTTTCTCTAGATCTAGACCTCCTACTTCTAAGAAGGTTTCTTCTCAAGATACTTAGTCTACAAATGGCCAACCCTTTTATAGTCAATGAAAATGGGAATATAGGTTTCATATTTTATATATTGGATATAAACTACAGAATTTGAAACCAAATTAATAGAAGAAGGAAGACATTTAGAGAGATCAATGTTAACACAAAACTTGGCTAAAACCATCCTTGTTTTTTCCTGAGTGTCTGGATCCACCATAATCAAGTTGCCCATTTATTTAGCAATACCCTTAAACATGTCATCATCTTAGAAGACTATATTTAACCTAAGAAGATACACTCAAAGGGGTGCCCTATTTATATTCTCAGTGGATGGATTGAAATTTGAGTATCATTTCCTCAAAATAGGTCTTTTAAACCAAAGAACCATGGTCCCTTCATAACCATAGCCTGTATTTCTTCTAAGGTCTAAATAGCATAAAGACTTTGGGCAATGCCACCACTTCCAAATCCCCCTTTGGACTTTATTTTTTAGTAGTCCATTTTTTGGTTCAAATCATGTCAAACCCCAATAAGCTTCCCAACCAAGGAGTTTTCTCATTTCACTATCATTCAATGAAGAATAGGTTGAGAAATCTACAAAGGACTCTCATCCTCTATCTCTGAAACCAGATCAAAGTGATTCTTAAAAATAGGGTCAGCTCCCAATAAAACTTGAGACCAATAAAGGTTTGAATTGTCCACAAAGGAATCAAAAGACATTGAAGCTTTTGCATCCCCCCAATACCTAGGTCAAACACATCAAAACCTAGATAGAGTACTAAGGGTCCACCTACCATGTTACCCTTACCATCATTACTTGCCTCACTTTGTACATCTTCCACACTATCCTTGCTCCCTTGGCCCTTGCGCCCCCTTCTTTGACATAAATTTCATTCAAAATTGATGTCATATCCTCTATAGCTACTAGGGCCAGATCTCCCAATGTTGCTACTCAGATCCTTCTCCTCCTATGAAAACTCCACTCTGTGCACCTCTGCCAATACCCTCTACAATTATATCTTTGAAAACCATAACTTTCCATAGTCATAGCTTCGAAAAACATATCTCCAAAAAAACCTCCATAGTCGTATCTTTGAAAAATCTCCATAGTAGTAGCTTTGAAAAGCCTGGCTCTAAAAATACTAGCTTCTAAAAAATCTTCATAGTAGTTCTCCATAGTCCTAGTTCTAAAATCTCTCCACAGTCATAGCTCTAAAAATCCTAGCTCTAAAAAACCTCCACAACCACATCTTTGAAAGCTCTTCATAGTCGCATATTTGCAGCTTCAAATACCCTAGCTCTAAAAAACCTCCATAGTTGTAGCTTTGAAATCTCTCCACAATCATAGCTTCACAGCTTTGAAAATCCTAGCTCCAAAAAATATCCCACAACTTTAGCTTTAAAAACTATAAAAGGGCTTATGGTAGCTAGTGTGATTTGAACTAGAGTTGAATGGACCTGTGGTATGGTTCGATAGATCTTAGCTAGCTACCTCTCACCAACTCAGCTGCCCACTCACCCTATTATTTCAAAACCAATTATATAACATAAAAAAATATAATATTTTATAATTAAAAAACACAATTTCAAAGATATACAAGTTTGATCTTATATATCTATGCATAAAAATTAAGCAAATTGATTGAAAATAACCTTCTTTTAAAAAATTCTTGACATTTTATTTTAACAAAGCCTACTTACAATACAGCTTGCTTTATGTATTTAACATGTTCCATACATGATGGATGTGTATTAGGGATTTAGAGTCATGATTCTAAAATATTAAATATTATGTATATATCAATATAAAATCACATTTAAAAATAAGCTTAACAACTTAAACTTAAGTTTTAAAAAGTATTTACAGTATTTTCAATAGAGCACAATTTATCATTGGTATTTCTTATGGGTTTATAATGGTGAAATTATAATATTTTTTGATTAATTTTGCAAAGGGGTTTTTGAAAGGGCCCCAAACCTTTTATAAACTAGAAGAAAGATCTAACATTAATATCCCAAGACTAGTCCGACTGAATTAAAACTAAGGCTGCTAAATTAGATACAAAACATGCAACCTTACAAAGACACCATTACTTAGTAAACACATTGAACGGTAATTTTTGAAAGATAAAAAATCTAATTTTAGAAGGTTCACCCCATATTTTGCCACCAAGATTTAAAAATGTTAACTAGTATGGGATCTACTTTTTTTTCCTTATTGAGATTTGGTTCTATGTGCATAGGCCTGACGAGATGGTAGGCATATGAACCAAATCTCCTTAGAACTAGTAGGCATACAATCAGTCAACATACTGCTTGAAATCCATTGGATGATAGGTATTAAATCTAAAAAAAAGAGAGTTAGTATTAAAAAACTTAAAAGGGAAATATTGTTCAAAGAAAGGAAGTTTCTAACTACTCCTTAAGGCATATTTGAATAGAATGAACTAATGCATGATTTGACCAAATTGCCATTAATGAAAACACTTCTAACATACAAAAATAGAGTTCGTATTAAAAAAATTAAAAGGGAAAGATTGTTCTAAGAAAGGAAGTTTTTGACTACTCCTTAAGGTATATTTGAATAGAATGAACTGATGCATGATTGACCCAAATTTCCATTGTTGATGATACTTCCAACATGGGCCCTAGTAAATCTAATCTCTTCCAACCATAGTCTTACGTATTGGTATCCACCCTAGTTGCATCTTGTTTCTCCTCATTTGCAATGATCAACAACTCATGGGGGAAATCCCTTTCCCAAATTATTAATTCTTCCTGGTTGACACCCATATTAGCCATCAAGTCCATCACCTATTTTCCCTCCCTATAGGCGTGATTCACTTGTGAATTATCCAAGAGCTGAATTTTTTGCTTCGCCACTCCAATCAAGTCTTCAATGTTCTAGCTCGCCTCAAGGATGCCTTTAGTGCAATTGATGATATTTAGCGAGTCCCCTTCTATGATTACATTTTTTATGTTCAACTTTTCAAGAAGAAGGGCACCTTGATATAGGACCTTTGCCTCCACAAAGTGGTTACTTTAAATTCCCAAATTTTGGCATAATTAAGTAATATGTCACATTTATCATACCTGATCACCCCTTGGATCCAACCTTCCCTGGGTTATATTTTGCAGCCCCATAAAAATTTAATTTTATATAACCCAACGAAAAATCCTTCTATTTAGTTTGAGATCAAATGATTTGTATGGGAGGTCTAGAGTATTTTATCACTCTTTCTAATTCCCATTGGTAAGCAACCATTCTTTCACTATCATTTTTTCATAAGTCTAACATTTATCACTTATATATTTTCTATCGTTGCATTCCTGACTCTAACCTCAACCGATTTAGGATCTCTTTTATGATCTTTGAAGGTCCGATTATTTCTTTTCTTCCATATCCCCCAAAGGAAATGGGGGAGGCTAAAATTCCATAGTGTTTTGAGTCTTTTACTTTGAAAGGGTGGTTCCCATTGGATGCATAAGTCAATGAGATTGTTTGAGGGAACCCATGAAACACCAAATTTACAAAAGATCATATTGAAGACCTCTCAAGAAAAAGGGAATTCAATAAATAGGTGGCGGTCATTCTGTCAATTATCTTCACATAAGTAGTATCTATTTGGAATCAGCATTCCTCTTTTGAGAAGATTATCTATGGTAAGGACCCTTTTTAGTACTACAAACTAGTAAAATAAATTTATTTTATGAGTTAGATTCTTGAGCCATACTTTGGATACAAACAACCAGCCCTAGCCATATTATTCATGAATGTAGTAGGTTGATTTGATCCTACCTTTATGCACCATCCAAGTCATTGAATCATCCATCCCATTAGGGTTAGTGACTTGGGCTATTAGCATCTTATTTAGCTCCCTCAGTGCTTGTTCTCTTGTGGAATCTAGTCCATTTAGATGGATTGTCTTCCATTTTTTACCTTCCTCTTCTTTAACAATGAAGTCTTCAAATCAAATGCCAATGTGCTAAGGTGTTATAGGTTCTAAAATGGCCAAAGTGAACTTATAATATTAAATATAATTAATATCACATATTTAAATTTAAAATATATGTTTGAATATTAATATATTAATTTTTAAAAGATAACATATGTAATGAGATTTTATTTCTTAGTTAAATTAAAATGATATCAAGAAGCTAATTGTAAAAACATAACATTTTCACAAAAAATATTAACAATGTGTTTGTAAATTACATGTTTGATTATTAGTACATAAAATTTTAAATTGTAACATATTTAATGAATTGTTTTTGAATAAAAATATCAAGATGTTGATTGTAGAAACATATAATTTCCATAAAAAAATCAATAACATATTTTTTTTATCTAAATAATAAGGAGTTGTACTCAGATACCCCACCATACCATTGACAAATTACAACTCTCTTCTTTAGATCTTGAGAGTTTACAAATAGATACACTTCTCATCTCAATTGAGATGTTATAGCTAGAAACCTACATCATTTTATATAAAATATTTGAATTCTTGATTTTCATTTTCTGGATCTTTTCAAATTTTTGTGTGAATACAAATATTCTAGAATTCAACATCCTTCTTGAAATTTTTCTATAGTAGCCTTCACAATACCAAAACTTCACCTCTACTATCTATGAATTGCATCTTAGTAGAGTAATATTTCCAAAACATCGCATTATCATAGTCCACTTTACGAAATCTGGATTGCTAGTTTCCTTTTTGAAACACAAGTGCAATCACAAAAATTATAATAAATTATATGAAAGCACATTATTGTTACAAAATACAACATATATTACTAATGGAAAACATTAAAGTAAATCTTAATCATTATTTGTTTTAGGCAATCAACATTTTCTTGTCAGCTTCAGCTAAACTTACTTCCTCTAACCATGGAAAGGAGAATTTAACTTCATGATCCTTAATAAAAAAACCCTCTATTGGATAGCCTATTTGCACATTTGTTTCCTTCCCTTAAAGTATGTGTAAACCTAATTTCTTTAAAATCTCTAGCAAGATATTTAATTTCCATAATTATATTTTATATGTTCCATGGAGCCTTTGCTTTCCTCAAAATTGCATATATCACTATGATAGAATCACCATCCATCCATACTTTGGGCCATTCTATTTGTTTACATATTTTTAACCCTTCTAGAGCTGCCCAAGCTTCAACTTCATTATTTATCTTAAATATACTATTGAAAGTGTAATGAGACAAAATCTCTCCTCTATTATTTCTAATTACTCCTCCTCCTAGTCCTAGATTTCCTTTAATGCTCCATCAAAATTTAATTTAACTCACTCCACATTTGGTGGTTTCCACTTTATGTCTTTGCCTTCTTTTTGCTTCTCTTGTATGTTGGAATTTAGAACATCTTCTCTTAAAGTATCAAGGTTTAAAGTATCTAACTATTAAGTTAATATTTATTTAGCTTTTTCTAAGTTAGAGGTTAGTTTGGCTTTGAGGGCATATAGGAATTAAGTTGGAGTTAGCTAAATTAGTAAGTTATTTATGAATAGTATTTCTGGTAATATAATATAGTTCTTAATTGAACTATATATTGTAATTACTTTTGCAAAGTAAATTAGATTTCATAGAGAAATTCTCAATTGGTATCAGAGCCGGAGAGAAGCTCTCACACCCTGAGGATTGCTCATCACGACAAGGAGCTGAGAGGTGAAATTCTGTTGCAAGTGTGGTAAGGTTCACGGTGTGAAGGCAACGCTGAAGATTGCAGTTGCTGTTTACCACGAAAGAGTGCTCAGGATCCATTTCTGCTGAGGAGACATCACTGTGTGCGTTTAAAAAATGCTACTGAGGAGAATCGACAATTTGGAAATGTTTTGAGCGTATTGGAGTGTGAGTTTGATTGGCTATGGAGAAATGTGTGAGAAATACTATGTGAGGACTATGATTTTCTGGAGACCACTGAAGTTGATGCTCTTGTTGTGGACACGCGATCGCTACGAGGAGCACGCGCGATCGCTGTGAGGAATATTGTTGTGATGAGCGCGGACTGCTGAGTTGAGGCATAGATGCTGTCCACCGATTATAAAAAAAAAAACTCTGACCTTCCGCGTAAGATCCTCGTAAGAGGCTTGGTCAAATGGTTGTCAAGCTATGGAGTCAATCGCAGGCTTGATGAAAGGTGAAGTTACTGTCATAAAAAAGCATTGATGTTTGTTGATCCCCATAGACGTAAACCGAAAACCGTGCTAAAGAGAGGCTAAATTGGAGAAGACGGAGTGCTCGCATTGATCCCCATATGTCTGAGCTAGAAATAAGGTTTGCTGTGATGTCACGAAGATAGGAGGACGCTGCGTGCTGGAAAGTTTTTGCTACAGGAAAGAGTTTTTTGAAATAAAAAACACACGTGAAAGAAAGAAATACATTTGGTTTATTTTTTTGGTGAAATAAAGAAATACGTTTGGTTTACATTATGTTGTTACGTGAAAGACGATAGCGTGGACGACATCATTAAAGAGATGTTGTGCTACATGATATCATGATCTATTCGGAGGCTGCTAAAATCACTGTGCGAGTACCATTTTTGCTGAAGGCTGCGATTGAATGTTGTTATCTGCTGGATGCTGGGGACACAAGGTGATAGCTTTGCAGGAGAGGTCAAGCGGAGATTGAGTGCATAGAAGAACCTACACAAATCCACTATGAAAGCGTAGTGCTACCCGATTGCGCCGTGAAACTAATTGAGAGAGCGCTTTGCTGTTGAAAAAGTCCGCAGTGAAGGAAATAAAAACACGTTTAATAGAAATAACGCTTCACACAACTATGATGAAAAACTGGAGCTTCGCTGGATTAATTAACGAAGTGGCTGAGAGAAAGGAAGCTTCTTCGCATGTTTTAACGGGAGGATGAGTGCTTCACTAAAATTGACTGCGAAGTGGGAGCTTCGCTCAATAAAATCGTGAAGCGTTTTTGGAGAACTGAGTTTTGGAGGTTTTTCCAGCGAAGCGGGTGTTTCGCAAAGGATATTTCCGAAGTGGGACTTCGGTTCAAATTGGCATCACGACTAGAAGTGTACTGCAAAACTTACTTCGAGAAAGAAATCACCGAAGTATTACTTTGAGGCACAAAAGTGCTGAAGTGTAGCTTTGGCCAATATTGGTGCGAACTGCCACTGCGGGGCAGCAAATGAACAAACCTGCACTTGGATGGAAATGAGCCGTTTTGCCGCTTCGGGGCAAATTCTCCGTGTAGTTTGTCTACGGATAAATAAATCTTTCAGCCTGAGAACAAAACAATGGGACGCAGGATAGCAAGACAAAATATTTTATTTATAGAAATAAAACCAGGATTACAAGGCTTTTCCAAGGAAGCGGTTACAGACTTCTGCAACCAGGTTGCAGAATAAACACGAAGGAAAAATATCGGGAGGCTGCTGCTCCGTATCTTCGGCTGTCTGCTGCTTTGTTTTGGCATTACTCTCCACTGCCGCTCTGTTTTGGCGTTACTCTCCACTACCGCTCTGTAGTTTTCAACCCTTCAACATCACAAAATGGCATATGGTCCGGTATTTATAGACGAAGAATGAGGACAAGGGGCGAGAAAACTTTCACCAACCGACTGACAAAAATAAATGCCGAAGAGGGTTTTCCACAAATCGTTGAGCAACCCCAACTACTCACATGCTTGATGTCAAAGCCTCGTTTCCCTTGCCTAGTCACTACTTCGTAAATCTGAAGAGCAAAGTACCGGAATTGCATTACTTCGGAGTGAAGCACTTGCGGGAGGCATGAAATGTGGTTTAATATTTCTAACACCCTCCTTTAAACAAGATTTCATAAAATCTTTGACGCCCAACATTTCTCGCAACCTGGCAAATTCCTCTTTCAAAATTTTTATGAATATGTCAGCTACCTACTCCTTGGACCTGCAAAACTACAACTGTACTTCACCAAATTTCACCAGCCCTCTGATGAAATGATACCGGATATCTATGTGCTTTGTCCAGCCATGGAAGACTAGATCCTTCGAGAGTGCGATGGCAGAATTATTATCACAAAAAATTGTGGTTGCTGCTTCCGGTGGATGATTTAGTTCACTCAAAACTCTTCTCAGCCAAACTGCCTAGCATGCGGCTAAGGTGGTAGCAACATATTCTGCCTCTACTATAGATAAAGCAACAATCGACTGCTTCTTCGAGGACCAAGAAACATCATTGGATCCAAAATAGAAGGCATATCTAGAGGTTCTCTTCTGATCATCTATGCTACCAGCCCAATCGCTATTAGTGTAGCCAATTAATTCAAGTTGGTCTAGTCTGGCATAGTGAAGTTCATGGTTCCTCGTGCCATTGACATATCTCAAAATTCTCTTGCCTGCTTGCTAGTGAGTGTATTTGGGGGACTCCATAAACCTACTGATTAAACTCACAACAAACATTAAATCTGGCTTGGTTGCAGTCAAGTACATCAGGCTTCCAACTAACCTTTTGTAGAGAGTTGGATTAACACTTCTGCTATTGTTAGTTTTACTCAACTTCAGGTCAGTGGCAATCGAGGTGATGGGAGGTTTGTTATCCTCCATATTGAACCGCTTCAGGACATCCTTAGCATACTTGCCCTGAGAAATGAAGATGCCATCTGCTAATTGGTCAACTTCAATGCCAGGAAAGAATTTCATCAGCCCCATGTCTGTCATTTCAAACTCCGTATAGGAAGGTAAACTTGACATCCATCTGGTACACACTCCAACCTTTATGGGTTGCCAATGCTAGAATCATTTTGACTATGTCAATTCTGGCTACGGGTGCATACACCTCATGATAGTCAATTCCTAACTTTTTCTTGTAGCCTTTCCCATGCTTACCTCTACCTCTTCCTTCTTAAAAACTGGAGGCTCCATGGTGGGAGTCTTGTCTGTCGGTGTCTCGGAATGAGACTTATGCCTTGAAAGCTTGCTCCAGAGAGGACTGAGATGAGCAACTCAACCTCTGCTCATGTGTCTGCAGGGAACCCATGAGCTCATATATCGTGAGGGTTGTCAAATCCCTAGACTCCTCTATTGTAATGACAACATAGTCAAATTTTTTTGGCAGACTCCGTAGAATTTTCTTCACAATCCTTTGGTTCTGCATAATCTCTCCATTCAACCGCATATGGTTGATGGCATCAGTTATTCGGGTAAAGAAATCTCTCATGGTATCTGACTCACTCATCTGCAGGTTCTCGAACTCCCTCCTGAGCAAATGTAGCTTCACCAACTTCACCTTGTTGGTGCCCTGATACGAGCTAGCCACAATCTCCTAGGTCTGCTTCGCCTTTGTGACTGATGCGATCCACGGGAAAATGATCTCCTCAACCGCTTGCATAATATAAAATAGGGCTTTTTGGTCTTTCATTGTATTTTCCTTCAGCAGGTCCTTGTCAGCTTGGGAGAGGACAGCCAGTGCTACTGCATCTGTCGGTTCTGGGTACCCATTCTCAACCAAGTCCCACAACTCCTGAGACCCAAACAAAATCTTTATTTTTATGCTCCAGTAATTGTAGTTCTTGTCGTTAAATCACAGAATCTGCAACTATAGGAAATTGTTTCCGAATGTCATACTTCAGTATTTCACGTCACAACATAGATGCTTTGATACCAATTTGAAGGAATTAAAAATGTGTTTAATAGAAATAACGCTTCGCACAACTATGATGAAAAATTGGAGCTTCGCTTGATTAATTAGCTAAGTGGTTGAGAGAAGGGAAGCTTCGCATGTTTTAACGACAGGATGAGTGCTTCGCCAAAATTGATTACAAAGTGGGAGCTTCGCTCAATAAAATCATGAAGCGTTTTGGAGAACTGAGTTTTAGGGGTTTTTCCAGCAAAGCGGGTGCTTCGCAAAGGATATTTTTGAATTGGGACTTCGGTTCAAATTGGCATCACGACTAGAAGTGTACTGCAAAACTTACTTCGAGAAAGAAGTCACTGAAGTATTACTTCGAGGCACAAAAGTGCTGAAGTGTAGCTTTGGCCAATATTGGTGCGAACTGCCACTGCGGGGCAGCAAATGAACAAACCTACACTTGGATGGAAATGAGTCATTTTGCTTCTTCGAGGAAAATTCTCTGTGAAGTTTGTCTATGGATAAATAATTCTTTTAGGTTGAGAACAAAACAATGGGACACAGAATAGAAAGACAAAATATTTTATTTATAGAAATAAAACCAGGATTACAAGTCTTTTCCAAGGAAGCGGTTACAGACTCCTGCAACTAGGTTGTAGAATAAACACAAAGGAAAAATATTGGGAGGCTGTTGCTCCGTATCTTCGACTATTTGCTACTCTATTTTGGCGTTACTGTCCACTGCCGCTCTGCACTTTTCAACCCTTCAACATCATAAAATGGCATATGGTCTGGTATTTATATACAAAGAATGAGGACAAGGGGCAGGAAAACTTTCACCAAATGACTAACAAAAATAAATACTAAAGAGGGTTTTCCACAAATTGCCAAGCGACCCCAACTACTCGCACGCTTGATGTCAAAGCTTCATTTCCCATGCCTGGTCACTGCTTTGCAAATATAAAGAGCGAAGTATCGAAATTGCATTACTTCAGAGTGAAGCACTTGCGGGAGGCATGAAATGTGGTTTATTATTTCTAACACCCTCCTTTAAACCATATTTCATAAAATCTTTGACGCCCAATATTTTTCGTAGCCTGGTGAATTCCTCCTCCTTCAAAAGTTTTGTGAATATGTCAGCTACCTGCTCCTTAGACCTGCAAAACTGCAACTATACTTCATCAAATTTCACTAGCTCTATTGGATATCTATGTGCTTTGTCCAACCATGGAAGACTAAGTCCTTCGAGAGTGCGATGGTAGAATTATTATCACAAAAAAATCTGGTTGTTGCTTCCAGTGGATGATTTAGATCACTCAGAACTCTTCTCATCCAAAATGTTTGGCATGCGGCTAAGGTGGTAGCAATATATTCTGCCTCTGTTGTAGATAAAGCAACAATCGGCTGCTTCTTTGAGGACCAAGAAACAGCACCAGATCCAAAATGGAAGGCATATCCAGAGGTTCTCTTTCGATCATCTATGCTGCCAACCCAATCGCTATTAGTGTAGACAATTAATTCAAGTTGGTCTTGTCTGGCATAGTGAAGTCCATGGTTCCTCGTGCCATTGACATATCTCAAAATTCTCTTGCCTGCTTTCCAATGAGTATCTTTGAGGGACTCCACAAACCTACTGATTAAACTCATGACAAACATTAAATCTCGCTTGGTTGTAGTCAAGTACATCAGGCTCCCAACTAACCTTTTGTAGAGATTTAGATCAACGATTTTGCTATTATCAGTTTTTCTTAGCTTTAGGCTAGTGGCAACCGGGGTGATGGCAGGTTTGTTGTCCTCCATATTGAACCGCTTAAGGACATCCTTAGCATACTTACCCTAAGAAATGAAGATGCCATCTGCTGATTGGTCAACTTCAATGCCAGGAAATAATTTCATCAACCCCATGTCTATCATTTCAAACTTTGTACAAGAAGACAGACTTGACATCCATCTGGTACACACTCTAGCATTTTTGGGTTGCCAATGCTAGAATCATTTTGACTATGTCAAGTTTGGCTACAGGTGCATACACCTCATGATTGTCAATTCTTGACTTCTGCTTGTAGCCTTTCCCATGCTTGCATCTACCTCTTCCTTCTTGAGAACTGGAGGCTCAATGGTGGGAGTCTTGTCTTCTGATGTCTCGAAATGAGACTTGCACCTTGAAAGCTTTCTCCAAAGAGTACTTAGATGAGTGGCTCAGCCTCTACTTATGTTTCTGCAGGGAACCCATGAGCTCATCTACCATGAGGGTTGTCAAATCCCTCGACTCCTCTATTGCAATGACAACATAATCAAATTTTGTTGGTAGACTCTACAGAATTTTATCTATAATCCTTTGGTTTTGCATAATCTCTCCATTCAACCGCATCTGGTTGATGGCATCAGTTGTCTGGGTAAAGAAATAGCTCATGTTATTTTATTCACTCATCTGCAGGTTCTTGAACTCCCTCCTGAGCACCTATAGCGTCACCAACTTCACCTTGTTGGTGCCTTGATACGAGCTAACCAAAATCTCCCAGGTCTGCTTCGCCTTTGTGGCTAATGCGATCTATAGAAATATGGTCTCCTCGATCGCTTGCATAATGTAAAACAAGGATTTT
This sequence comes from Wollemia nobilis, assembly GCA_028583015.1. Lineage (NCBI taxonomy): Eukaryota > Viridiplantae > Streptophyta > Pinopsida > Araucariales > Araucariaceae > Wollemia > Wollemia nobilis. Next base: position 12,906,316 of record JAQPPZ010016890.1, read on the forward strand.
TGGTCTTTATTTATATTTTCCTTCAGAAAGTCCTTGTCAGCTTGGGAGAGGGCGGTCATTGCTACTGCATCTGCTGGTTCTGGATACCCATTCTCAACCAAGTCCCACAACTCTTGAGACCCAAACAAAATCTTTGTTTGTATGCTCCAGTAATCGTAGTTCTTGCCATTAAATTATGGAATTTGCAATTACAGGGAATTATGTTTGGATGCCATACTTTAGTATTTCACATCACATCACAGATGCTCTGATACCAATTTGAAGGAATTAAAAATGTGTTTAATAGAAATAACGCTTCGCACAACTATGATGAAAAATTGGAGCTTCGCTGGATTAATTAGCGAAGTGGCTGAGAGAAGGGAAGATTCGCATGTTTTAAGGACAAGATGAGTGCTTCGCTGAAATTAACTACGAAGTGGGATCTTCACTCATTAAAATCATGAAGCATTTTGGAGAACTGAGTTTCAGGGGTTTTTCTAGCGAAGCGGGTGCTTCGCAAAGGATATTTCCGAAGTGGGACTTCAGTTCAAATTGGTAGCACGACTAGAAGTGTGCTGCAAAACTTACTTTGAGAAAGAAGTCACCAAAGTATTACTTCGAGGCACAAAAGTACCAAGTGTAGCTTTGGCCAATATTGGTGTGAACTGCCACTACAGGGCAACAAATGAACAAACCTGCACTTGAATGGAAATGAGCCATTTTTCCTCTTCGGTGCAAATTCTCCATAAAGTTTGTCTACGGATAAATAATTCTTTCAGGTTGAGAACAAAGCAATGGTACACATAATAACAAGACAAAATATTTTATTTATAGAAATAAAACCAGGATTACAAGGCTTTTCTAAGGAAGTGGTTACAGACTTCTGCAACCAGGTTGCAGAATAAACATAGAGGAAAAATATCGGGAGGTTGTTGCTTCGTATCTTCAGCTATTTGCGGCTCTGTTTTGGCGTTACTCTCCACTTCTACTCTGTACTTTTCAATCCTTCAACATCAAAAATGGCATATGGTCCGGTATTTATAGATGAAGAATGACGACAAGGGGCGGGAAAAATTTCACCAACCGACTGATAGAAATAAATTCTGAAGAGGGTTTTCCACAAATCTCCGAGCGACCCCAACTACTCGCATGCTTGATGCCAGAGCCTTGTTTCCCATGCTTGGTCACTACTTTGCAAATCTGAAGAGCAAAGTACCAAAATTGCATTACTTCGGAGCGAAGCACTTGTGGGAGGTATGAAATGTGGTTTAATATTTCTAACACACAGGAGATATGTATGAGGAAGAAGCTGAAGCTTCACCTTCTAACATCGCAATCCATAATGAGTTGATCTACTAGAGAATTTTTTGCCTAAAACCTATCTTGGAGTGTGAAAAGAGAGCCCGCAATAATGAAGCAAGGCTTTGTGATTTAATTGAGCTTGCTCATCTCATCTGGTCGAGTAGTAAAAAAGGGAAAATTGAAGCGATCAAAAATGTAAAAAATATTTGATGTTTGCATTTTATTTTGAAAGGAAATTGCACACATTTTTTTAGTTTGCAGGTTCCCGTGAAAGAGGATCATGATTTACTATTGAGCCTAGTTTTAAGTCTGATTGTGCATGGCAGTATCTATCCTAGAGATCATGAGGAAACACATTTTTGAGAACGTTGGAGTTATTGGAGATATGCCTCATACAAGATGTTGGAGATTCATGGAAAGGCTACGAGGACTACGAGATCATGGAGAGGTCTATTCAAAGTGCAAGGCATAATGATGTGATTCTTACAAAATTCCCAAGAAAATACGATGAAAGAGCATGGAAGAGACATGGTTTTTAAACTATGTGATTACAGACATTCGTGAAATCTTTGAGATCCATGTGAGAGCATGGAGAGAGCATGTGGAAATCATGCAGTACACGCTTGATGAAGAATTTGAACATGAAGAAAGGCTGAAAGCTATCCACCAAGAGACGGCTTCATCGTGGTGAAATTCTTGAAGGCAGATAAGATGACACATTTTTTTTTGATGCATTTTTTTTTGACAGGAGCATCATCAAATCGGCGGTATAAAAAAAATAATGTTTCTCAAATCTCACAGAGCTCGTGACAGAGCTTAGATATGGAACTCATAATAGCACACGGTATTAGAGAAGAGCTGGTGGTGAATTACAAAAGTTGTGGTGAATCACATAAGTGGTGTTAGAAAATGATTGCCATGAACCGTGCGTGTGAAGGAGCATCCATCTTGTCACGAACAATTATGCAGGTTGATAGGTGTGAAGGATAATTAGTCAATGATCGCCTAGATGATGCGTAGATTCGTGATATAGACGTCACAGCTAACTGTTTAGTGCATTATATATAATTTGTAGCTTACCATTGATTATTAGTTAAGGACGTCACAACTGGATGTGATATAACAGTTTTTTTATTTGTTACAAACTTTGTTAGAGTTCTAGCAGTGGAGTGGAGGATTTAAAAATGACAATAAGACTGTACGTGGAACTATTATGATAAGGTCACAAGGATTCTACCTTGCTCTTCATTCTCTTATATTCAATGAGACTCCTAAATAATTTGATGAAAAAGTGTGTGTGTATGGTCTTAATACAGTCTTTAGTTGACTCCAAAATTATGTAATTGAGAACCAACTAGTACCTGGCATTGATTACAATGGTGATTCTGAAGATAATGACTCTTTTTATAGTAGAACCACTCCAAGTGATAATGAGGATAAATATTACAAACCTGAGGAGTTTGAATCTAACCAATTTTTATCTATGGAGTTAGCACCACAGGTGCCTAAAATTATTTATATCAGTGACAGTGATTCTGTTGAGCTAGTGGAGCTTGAACCACATACTCCTGAAATAGTAATTGTTAGTGATGACAGTGATTCAGTAGCTGACAATTTTATCATTGAAGAAATAGGTGAACCTATGGAAGTAGAGCAAGATCTCCATGAGAGAATTGACAAAATGAGGTTCGATCTAAATCTGTAATCTTCTTTGTTTGTAGGCATCTTGCCTTGTTTGTGGAGTTGAAAGTTATTGAAGAATAAAATATTTGTTGCTAAGAACCAGCTAGATTTTTGTAGAGATTATAGATAATTTTTTACAAAGAAAGTATTGTGATGGAAAATATGTACGAAGACTTGAAGGTGCCAAGTTTCAATGGAGAATATTATGCTTATTGGAGCATAAGGATGAAAATGTTGTTTAGAAAAATGATATGAGGAACCCACTTGGACCAAGCTACAATGAGAGGAGAGAAAAGAAAAGAAAGAGAAGCAATATGAAAATTGTTTAGCCCTTATGGATTTGAGGAGAGGAATGGAAAAGGGTGTTTTCCCTATCATAGCCAATTGTAGATCAGCTACAATGGCATGGCAAGTGTTGAATGATGCTTATGGGTTTGATGAGGACACCCCTAAAGCCATGTGTGACACTCATAAATATTGTTTAAGCAAGGAGGAGCCTTTATTCCTTGAAGAAGTTTTTGAATTAGATATTTTTGAAGGATTTTTTGAAGAGTCTTGTAAAGACTCATATGAATCATACTTTATAATGGAGAATTATTCCTTGAAGAGGAAGACATATTTGAAGAAGAGCCTTGTGTGGAAGAGAATAAAGAATCCATTCATGGAGAAGAGGATGAGAAGAAGCCTTGTCTAATTATCATTGATGAGAGTTATGATGAAGATTGTTTCAAGAGGAAACCTTATTCCCTAGAAGATACTTTTGGAGAGTCTTATGAAAACTCATCTGAAGATTGTTTTGAGCAACCATGGGGGACTCTCATTGATGAAGATATTACTTTTGAAGGTATGGAAAGTTGTAAGTACCAATTCTATCTTTTAGAGGGATAATATGATGATGAAAAGCAAATTTGTGTTGATAAATCCCTTGTAGGAATGACATGCTTAGAAAGCATTCCCCTTGATGAAAAAGAGAATGAATGTCTCATTGAAGAGACAATTGTTGAAATATCATTCTATGGGAATGATTTTTATTGTGAAGACCACTCCAAAGTGGATGATGGCTTGCTTGAAGAACCAACCCAAGAAGAAGGAAGAGAAACACTCACATTGAAGTGTTCCTTGCTTAAATATCACCTAGATGAGGTGGTGTATGGTGAATAATATCTCATGGAGGAGACAAATGGAGAGTGTATTTTGGATAATGCACCTACATTTCTCATGGAGGAGATTAAAGAAGTTTTGTGTGATGATGATGGAGAAGCAATGTTCATGGAAGACCATTGGCTCACTTATCTTGAAGACCATTCACTTGGAATGGTTATGTGCTCTCTTGAAAGAGCAAATGAAGATGCAAATATTTGGTGGGATGATTATCCAAGTATTGAAGAAAAAGAAGAGATGAGAGCTATTGACTCCATGCTCATGGAAGAAGATAACTCCCAAAGAGTGAAGTTTAATGAAAATTATCTCATGTATAAGATAATGAAAGAAAAAGAACATGATGAGGAAGACTATCTCAAGGAGGAGATAGAAAATAGTGAGATAGTCATTAATATAATTCATGTTGTAAAGGAGGCATCATCAAAGGAGATTGAAAATTATCTTGAAGAGGCAATTGTGGATGAAGATCACTCACTTGGAGTGACTACATTAAAGAAAGAGGCAAAAATGTATGATTGTTTGAATGAATGGTGTTTCAACACACCAACATGGATTGAACAAGAGAGGAGAATTGTGCTACAAAATAACTTTATAGGAAGCACCAAATCTAATAATACTAAAGGCAACAATGTATGATTGTTTGAATGAATGGTGTTTTTATGATTAGTGATTTGTTTTTTGTGAGCATGAATGAAAATAAAGGAGAATGTCTTCCAAAGGTATTATTGAGAGGAGATTGTCTCATAGAGACACCTTTAAAGAGTCTTCTTGGAGAGAATACAGTGATGGAGAACTTGGGTCACATGGATCCAAATGATGTGTTTAAAATTCCTTGGAAGAAGGAATATTGTAAAGCCATTGTTTTGAGAGAACATTTGTGTGAGGAGAAAATTTATGTTGCATATGTAGTTGGTCATTATATGGCCATATTTGTTGTGATATTTTGTGTGGAAATATGTGAAAGAGTAGTATGGTATAATCATCTATGTGAGATGATTAATTGTAAATACTCATGTGGAGTATTGTTTAGTGTTGAAGATGTAAAAGAAGATAAAAATGTGAGAGCATGGTTTAAATACCATAATGATAAAGATGTAAGAGAGTGGTTGCTAAAAATCACAAGAGGAGATACTTTTGTTGAAGGGGGAGCTAATAAAAAAAATAAGGCACTCAAGCATTTTTGTTATGGAGGAGCAACATCAAAGATGAAGGAGATCCCACATGAAGAGTGGAAGGAGTGCCACCACAAGTATTTTGCAAATTTTTATTTCTTGATTCAATATTGGAGGAAACGTAAGAGAAATATTTTCTTCCAACTTTGTGATGCTTAAATAACTCTTGCATGAGTGTCTTTAGCATCAATGGGGAGAATGTTGGAATTTAGAACATCTTCTCTTAAGGTATCTAGGTTTAAGTATCTAAGTATTAAGTTAATATTTATTTAGCTTTTGCTAAGTTAGAGGTTAGTTTGGCTTTGAGGGCATATAGGAATTAAGTTGGAGTTAGCTAAATTAATGGGTAAGTCACCTAGCTAAGTTAGGAAGTTGTTTACGAATAGTCTTTCTGGTGCTATAATCTAGTTCTTAATTGAACTATATATTGTAATCACTTTTGCAAAGTAAATTATATTTCATAGACTTGAAATTCTCATTGTACCCAACATCATAATTCTATTTAATGACTTAACTCCATCTATCAAGGCTCTTTGCTTCCATATTAAGGACTATGTGAGTTTATAGGGTTGGTTTAGACTCCTCTATGGCTAAATATATCTTCCTTTTTATTACCTCTAAACTTCTATATTTTAATTTATATATTATTTTATTCCTTTCTAGCCATATAGTCCAAAGTATTGTATCTTTTGATATATCCCATATTGTTTGTAAAGCCTCACTTTTATAAGTGTTCTACCATTTTTTTAATCAATATTTAATTATGTTATTCATCACCATGCATTTACCAAACATATTAAGAATCCTTTGCCATAATTTCTATACTATTAAGCAATGTCCTCCTTTTTACAAAGAACGCGTTGTGAGGGGCCATGAAAAATTATTTTCATAAGGTTATCCCAAGATAAAATTCTTCTATGACCTACTATCCAAACAAACATTTTAACTTTAGGAATGCTTAGGCTATCCCAAATATCTCTCCATATTCTTGTGATATTCCTATTTTTTTGGTGCTTTACATTATATCCACTTCTTATTATGTATTCTCTTGAGCTATTCAACTCCCAAATTAATTTATCCTTGGCTCCCCTAAGAATAATCATAGTTGTTATCTTTCTACTCAATTACCTCCTAGCATCAATATCTCGTATACTTGTAAAAAAATCTTCTTTCCATTTCTATCTTCCTTTCTGGTCCTTGTACAAAATATTTGAAACCCTATAATCATATTTATCTTGAAGAAATCTCATCCAAGGTTTCAAAATTGGATCTAAATTGAGTGGTTTTTTATTACACCAAGTATCCATCCAAATAGATTTTTTTCTCTAGTTCCCACCACCCATATTAAACCTTTAATCATTAGATCAATAGATATTTTTAAACCATTCCAAAGACCAAAACTATTTGGTAGAGAGAATGCAATAAATATTAGACTTGAGTCATTAGGCTGAACATATTGGCCCATTTTCTTTGACTCTCTTTGTACAATCTCCATGTTAATTTTCCCCTAAGAGCTAATTTTGCATCTATAAGAACTCTTAAACAAAGACCTCCCCTAGTTTTATCATCACACACCTTGCTTCCTTTCACCAAAAGAAAATTTATTTTATCATGTAAACCTGACCATAAAAATGATCACATACTATAGTATAAATTTTTTTCAAATGATTTTGACATAAAATACAATGATATATAAAGGTCTGTAAGACTAACTTAATTAACTGTACTCTTCCTACTAATGATAACCATCTACCTTTCCAAACTGGAAATTTATTATGAACTTTACGAATAATTGAATTCCATAATTCTATCCTCATTCTTCCCTCAAATAAAGGCATCCCTAGATAAGTTGCTAGGAAATTTACCTCCTCCATTTGAAGTAACTTATAAACTCTTGCTTTGATATATTTTTTTGGTCGATAAGATACTATAGCATTAATACCGGGTTTTACAGGTTGACCCAAAACCTTTTACAAAAATCAGCCTAGGGTTGTTGATGAACATGTCCTTACTAAGGATCTTATATATGTAAAAGAAAATTCCCATGCAACATTTTGGGTATACCCTGAGAAAACACACCTACATCATAATTATAAAAAAATAAACAGACACAGATCCCTTCCTTGAAACAGTGGAGAAACAAAAAGTTGTAGACACACATAGCAGAGTACTGAAAAAAATCCTACAAGCTCTGTATTGACAGTTACTCTTAATAATTCTTTGGTAATTGCTTTCTTCCATAGAGGACATGCTTTGGGACCACATCCTGTCTTGGCCAATAAACCTTGGAGAAGTGAACCTACTGGCTAGATTTATGGCAGTGGCTATTTAGTGGTCCGTATTAAGGAAGTAAATTTTGAATTTTGTCCTATTAAATTTTTGCCCTGATGCTCTTTCATATTCCTTTAAAAAGTTATTCAAATATCTGGCCTCATTTATCCTTGCCCTTCTAAAAAGAGTTGTATCATCTACAAATTATTTATGGGTGATGTTTTCGATATTATTACTAGCCTTAAGTTCACTTAAAATCCCATATTTGTAAATATTATTTAAGGTCCTAATCAAATTCTCTACCATAATAATGAATAAATAATGAGATAGAGGATATCCTTGTCTAAGGCCTCTCTTGGCTTTAAAATATTTTGTTACAAACCTAGTGACCAACACTAAACAAGAAATTATAGAGACACAAGATTTAATCCATCTAACCCACTTTTCCCAAATCCAAAAATTTCTAAAACTGTAAAAAGAAATTCCCATTTAACCCTATCATAGGCTTTACTCATATCAAGTTTTAAGATCATTGCTTTATCTTTTCTTGAAGTTGTTGAATGAATAACTTCATGAGCTAATATGATCCTACCTAGAATTTGTCTTCCTTTTTTCAAATCCTCCTTGCTCTTTTGAAATAATTTTGTCTAACAATGGCCCTAATTGATTCACCATCACTTTGGAGATAATATTATATGCCATATTACATACTATTATAAGTCTAAAAGAATCAAAAAATTCAACATCCTTCTTTTTTGGAATTAGGGTGAGATATGTTGCATTTATTTTATAAGGTATGTATTATTTTACCCTAGACTATTCCACTACCACCAATAAAGAATCTTTCACTATATCACAATTATGTTGGTAAAAATCTACAAAAAGCCCATATGGACCTAGGGATTTATCCTTATTAAAAGAGAAACGATCCAAATGAACTTCTTCTAGAGTAATAGGCTCCATCAATTTCCTATTGTCTTCATTTGTTATAACTGAAGGAACATCTTGAAGAGGTTTATTATTAATAACTTGAGTCTACTCTGATCCTAGAATATTTTGATAAAAATACTTTACCTCTTTTCTAATTTCACTTTGATATTCAATCCAAACCCCTTTTATTGATTTAATTCTACTAATTCTAGATGTTGATCTTTGTACTATAGCCATCCTATGAAAAACTTATTTTTATCTCTTTAATTTAACCAAGTTTATCTTGATTTTAATCTCTAGAATTTCTTTTCCTTACTCAAAATATTATGATATTCACTAAGAAACTCCCTTTCCTTTGAGCTTGGATTATTATGATCTCCTTTTTAGAATTTTGAAAGTTTATCTTTTAGTTATTTATTCTCAAAAAAAAATTCAAAATTATTCTTGTTCCATTCTTTTAATCTATATGTCATAGACTTAATTTTATTTGGAAGAGCATACAACCCACCATTACCTAAATAATTTTATGTTTGTGATATCATATAAATAAATTGAGGATGGTCTTCCCACATCTTCTCATATTTAAAATATGATATTTTCTTGAATTCACTTACCACCATTTTAACTTTTATTGGCTAGTGATATGAACCAATCCTTGTTAAGGTATTAATTTTAGCACAAGTTCCTTCATCTAGCCAATGATATGAGAGAATGCATCAGTTTAATTTTTTTTATAAGGTTCTGGCCTCTCTTGTTCTTGGTCCAAGTATAGTTGTCTTCTTCAAACTCAATCTCTTGTAGATTATTGTTTTGAATGAAATTTGAGAAATCTCTCATACTTTGGGTTAATTTCCTAAATCCCTCAAAGTTTCATCTAGCTTGGTTACGATATTAAAATATACTATGATCATGAATTAGGTTTCTTGGTATTTACTTCTTAGAAATGCTTTAATCCCACTCCAAACTTCTAATCTACTTGACTAAGTAGTATGTCCATAGACATTGATAAGGATGAAATGAATATCTACAAAGTAGCAAGTGACTAAAGAGGCTATCCAATGCCTAGTTTTATGAATGGTTACACAATATATTCTATAAGTATTACAACAAGTTATAATTCCCCCTTCTACTCCTTAAGAATCCATAGCATCCCATTCACATCTTACCCATACTGCTTTCATAGTTTTAAAAAAAAAATTGTCATTTTAGTTTCCTAGATACAAAAAATATTAGGCTTATTACTTAAACATAGTTCCCTGATACACCTCTACTTTGAGGGGCATTAGAATCCCTTATATTCCATGAGATTATAATCATGTATCATTAGGGGTTTTTGTCCTCGCTGCATATTACCAATATCATTTTGTTTTTTGGTAAAGAGAAGTTCAACCAACTGAGTGTGTATTCCTTTCTTTATGTTTGCTCTTGCTTCCCTAGTTTTTTATTAATAATTTGAGGATTTTCCTCTTTTTCCTTACTTATATCAAGAGTAGGTCTTATTATTCTATTCCTCAATATTATTTCATAATTTTGTTTTACATCATATCTATCCTCTCCTAGCTCTAGTCTAGAAACTTTTGATTTGTTCTACTCAATTTCTAGTATTTCCTTATTAATGGTAGAGGTATTAACTTCTAAAACTACATTTTCTTTACCAATTTTTTTCCCTAAATGGTGCATGGTACTTTAAGGGAATATTCCAACTATAATGAGACACGTTTGTTAGGTTCATTGAGAATGTTCTTCCTTAAATCAGGATCATACTGAATAGATAGTTCCTTGTTAATATATTGAAATTGTTGTACTATGTTGAAACTGTTGTACTATGAGATGATAAAGAGTTGGTATTTCTTCCAATATAATTCCTTAATAGTCTCCATTATTTATTTTCTTTAATTTTTATAGATCTATATTTGGAAGTTGAAAAACATCTTCATCCATAACCATATGTAAGTTTCTCTTATGATTTTCTACATATGATTATGCTTGGCTCTTCTTAGGGCATGATCTCTCAATATGCCCCACCTCATGAAATATTCTACATCTAAAAGATATGTTTTCATAATATATTGTTTGGATCACATCTTATCCCCAAACTTAAGAATTAATGGTTTTGGTAAAGCTTTACTTATATCAATCATGACTAATATCCAAGCATAAATAGCCAAGAATCCATATTTTGTAGTATCTGAAATCTCAAGGAATTCTCCTAGAGTGTTGCCTATTTCCTTGAAGGTGTCTATTTACCAAAATTCAATGGGTAATCCAAACATCCTAACCCAGAATGGTACTAGATATAGATTTACTTTTCTATGTGAAAAACTTTCATACCAATGGATAAGGAAGAGTCATGCTCTTCCCATAAACCAAGGACTCCCTTTTAGGATTTTTTTCTCTTTCTTCCCTAGAGAAAAAAATAGCTAGGAATAAAAATTTGGAAAGAAATGATAGAATCACTCCTAGAGACTTCCAACTCCTATCAATCCATTTTCTCAAGGTTGAAGCCCTTGGCCAATACCCATTAAATATACCAAAAATTGCCTATCTTGGAGAAATAAGGATCACTCACTAAACTCTACCACTAGAGATGATTCTAAGGATTAAAGTATAAATAAGTCCATGGAAAGGAAACTAAAAGTCAAAATATTTTAAAATTTATCAAAATATCCTATAGCAAATATAATATTTGATAAAAACTTTATAATAATTTACATGCAAAATTTTTAAGATAAAGAAGGGAAAAAATTAGCTAAAAAATTCTGTCCAGATAGAATGTCTTACCTCACTAAATTCCTAACCCTTCATTTCTCTTCCCATCATCAGAACCCTTGCTGACAAATAATTTGAATTCCATTTTTCATGACTTGAAAAATTGTCATTACCTTTGTTTTGGATGGTTGACTTCATAGGGTTGTATCTCTCTCAATATTTCTTGGATTCTTTCAAATGACCACTCCTTTTAAAGCTATAAAAAATTTACACAAATTGTTTCAAGAATCAGCTGAATCAGAAAACCCTTTGCAAATATACGACTCCTAAAAGATGATACATTTAAAAAAATAATCCTTTGCGAAGGGACTGTGTTTTGAGAAAAATGGAAATCCAAATATCAATAACATATTTTTTTAAAAATAAGTTGAATATGATTTAATAAATCTAAAAACAAATGCAATAAATGTAATATAAGTGGTCCAATACAATCCACACAACTTACTAAAAAACTTTAAAAATATTGGATAGGATTTAATTAACATAGCAATAAATATAATATTTTGATATTTCGATAGAAGTGACTTGAATAAAAACCAATTATAATATGACTATATGGTATATTTAAATTTGTGAAAAATATTTCATAATACAAAACCAAATTTTATCCCATTTAATTAATTAAAAAATTAAATTAAAATTCAATTGATCTAGTGATTAAATGTTTAAGATGGGTGGTGGGAACTGGAGAAAAAATTCTATTTGGATGGATACTAGGTGTGATAAAATCCACTCAATTTAGATCCAATTCTAAAACCTTGGATGAGATTGCTTCAAGACAAATATGGTGATAGGGTTTCAAAAAATTTGTACAAGGATTAGGAAGGAAGATACATATGGAAAGAAGATTTTTTCACAAGTATAAAAGACATTGATGCTAGGAGTAAATTGAGTAGAAAGATAACAAATGTGATTATTCTGAAGGAATCCAAGGATAAATTGATTTGGGAGTTGAATAACTTAGGAGAATACACAACAAGAAGTGGATATAATGTACAACACCAACAAAATAGTAATATCACTAGAATATGGAGAGATATTTGGGATAGCCCAAGCATTCCTAAAGTCAAAATGTTTGTTTGACTAGTAGGTCATAGAAGAAATTTATCTTGGGATAACCTTATGAAAAGGGGTTTTCATGGCCCCTCTCAATGTGTTATTTGTAAAAGGAAGGAGAGTATAGACCATCTCTTGGGACATTGCTCAATAGTCTGGAAACTATGGCAATGTATTCTTATTATGTTTGGTAAATGCATGGTGATGAATGAAAAATTTTAAGAATGGCTAAAGCAATGGCAAAACATTTTTATAAGTGGCTTCCTAGAAAATATGGGGTATATCAAAAGATATAATACTTTGGACTGTATGGCTAGAAAGGAATAAAAGAATATATAAAGGTATAAAGAAAAAATTGACAACACCAATGTAGCAATAAAAGAATCAACACACAAAATATATTGCACAAAGAAGAAAGGAATGTATTGTATTAATGTGGGGGAGCCTTGATCTCCAATGTTACAATATAGTGTATATCGATACAATAGTTACAATACAAGGGTTTTAAAACCCTTGTTCACAAAGAATATTAGGTGTCTTCTATGTTGTCCTTTGCTCCAAACAAGTTGTAGGTGGGCTTGAGTATCCCTACGGGGCCACCCTAGCTGCAACAACCATCAATAATGTAGTTCCTATAACCTACAAGTATATCAACAACACCAAGAGGTCAATAGCATATGAGAGGGCTCCACTATGTGAGTCCCTCTTTGAATCATATCTATAAACCCTAGTGTTAAAAATGATGAAATGCATAAAAAATATAGGAAATAAAGATATAACCCAATAAAATATTTACCTTTTCGAAGAATATATGTTGTTCTAATATATGTTCCTATGTCTACGATCTGGATTCGTACAAACACCTAGAAGTATTCGAGGGTACGATGATAAAAATTGACTGAGAGAAAATGCTCAGAAGCATTCAGCAATGGTGGTGGATGGTATGTAGTATTCCTATAATGCTTATTAGTATTTTTAAGATGTTGGGAGGTATTCAGGGGTTTCTACAAAGGATATTGAAGAACCATATCTAGTTTGTAAGGGTTTGTATGACTAAAAATGGAGGATTAGTGGCAATAATGAGGGAAATGGTAGCAGAATGCTAGGGTTTTCAGAAGGGATGGAAATGAGGGCTTGATCGGAATGGTTAACCACTTCAAGAATAAAAATACCACTTAACCTCATTCATTTTCATGAATGATATTTTATAACCTACCTTCCATATGCTAGGGTTTCGACGACACCAATATGTTGTCAATATTAAAACATAATGGAAGGTTAGGATTATGTCTTTGTAATGTGATATGGATCAAGTCGAGTGGATGGTTGAGATTACAATATTAATGAGCGATTGTGATTTATTCATGCATATATATATTTATATTAAATATATAAATATAAATATAATATATATATATATATATATATATATTGTTGGACATTTTGAGTAGTTGAGTTGTCATTGATGTCAAGAGTCAGTTTCAATGAGCAGTGCAAGAGGAAGATTGTATCAAAGCCAAAGGAAAAATATTATAATATTTTATTATAATATTCCAGTTAAAGGTTGATTTGAATAAAATTGAATACCATGAAGTGATCATTCTTTAAGTTTTCTAAAAAACCTAGGTGGCAGATTTGAAAGGATAAGGTTTAAATTATTTAAATTTAAATATTTTAACTAAGGTTAAAATTTAAATTTAAATAATACTTTTGGCACCAAAGTTAAAGGATATATTTTAAATCGAATTTCAAAATTCAATATCTTCACTGAAATTGGAAGTGCATGTGCTAAAGTGTATAAAAATAGGGTTAAATTTTTATTTAACCTATCCATGTGATTGATTGCCCACGATAGCTAAGAGTTCAAGCGCCAAAGTCTAGAGGATTTTGCATGTGCTAAAATTGACATTGGGCAGTGAGAAGAGATAAGACAAAGGGAGCACCGAGTTGAGTGCCAAAGGCACTGGTAGCATAGTTGGCAACAGTGGATGGCACTAAGAAGTTTGGCAAGTGAGGAGAGCAAGCTTTGAAACCTGTCGAGTTGGTTTTACAAGGGAGAAGAGTGTGTTTTGTTTTGCACTGCACCGATCAAAAAATGAAAAAGGAAAGGCTTGAGCCTTCCCCTTCGTGTGGAGGCTTGTAGCCCATGTTGTGGGCTAGCGCCTCGATAAGACACTCATATGGGAGTGGTCTCACGTTCAAAACCCATCGAGGCATTTTGCTTGAGATAAAATGTATGCACTAATGTTTTCCAAGGTTGCATGAAATATTTCAGATTTGCTAAGGTTGGATGAAAAATAAATATTTTTGGAGGTTTATAAAGTTTTTTTTTTTTTAATTTGGTTATTGAGTATTTGAAGGAGATAAAAGGGTAGGTAGTATTATTTTTTAGGGTTTAATTTTTGGAGGTTGTTAATTAAATATTGATGATTATAAGGTGTAATTGAGTAATTATTTGTTTTTGTATGTTTTGATTATTGCTAATTTCAAATAAGGAGTAATAAGGTGTATTTGAGTTTTATTATTTTAGTAATTGAGAAATATTTTTGAGAGAGTGTTAGTGTCATATTTTGTCATCTAACCTTTGAAATTGGAAAAAAATAAAATTATGTTTAAGATAGATTTTGAGGTCATCTCTTCATCAAAAAAAATGTATGGGCACATCTTCCTTGTGAGTGATTGTTGGATTTTGTGAATGCTAAGCTGGAGTGAAAAGGGTTGTTTGATAAACATTGTTGAAAATATTGAGTAAGCATTCATATTCTTGAACTAGGGTTTATGAAAGAACACAAGTATCATTGTTATGTGAAGTTGAGAACCATATTGAACTAGAGTGTGTGCAAGATCATGAGTATCATTGTTATGTGAGATTGTTTTATAAGCATTGTTTAAAATAATTGAGTGAGTGATTCATATATTTGGACTAGGGTTTATAAGTAAGGAAGTATTTCATTGAGTAATTGATTGAGTGGAGTTGATTGAGCCTAGTCAAGTGGAAGTGTTGAAGTGATAGTTCTAAATTATGTGAAACAAATTGTTCTATATTTTGAATTGATTTGAGAAAGAGGTTGAAAGTGATTGAGTGTTTGTGAGTATGAAACATATTGAGTCTAACAATTCTCTATATGTTTTTGTGGTAAAAAGAGATATTGAAAGTGATTGAGCATTGTTGTGAATATGAAGCATATTGAGTCTCTAAAAATTCTATATATGTTTTTGTGAGATTGGATAAAGTTCTAGTGAGGAATTTTTGAACATATTTGAGTTAAGTCTTGGTGAAGACTTGTTGAGTAGATTGGACAAGTTCTAGTGAGGAATTTTTTAGTAGATTTGAGGTAAATCTTGGTGAAGACTTGTTGAGCAGATTGGACAAGTTCTAGTAAGGACTTGTTGAGCATATTTGAGGTAAGTCTTGGTGAAGACTTGTTGAGAAAATTGGACAAGTTCTAGAGAGGACTTATGGGTAGATTAGTGTGAGCTTTTGTGGAAGCTTACAAGGTAGATTTGAGATAAGTATTTGAGAATACTTGAGAGCAGAGTTGATTGATTTGTTCAAACCTTGGATTAATGTTTGGGGCAGATCTAGCAGAGTTGATTTGTAATTGATTCAAGCTTTATATTAAGGCTTGAGGACAGATTTGTGCTAGACTGAAGGGCAGTGTTTAGTACAGATTTGAGGATATATTTGTGCTAGATCGAAGGACTATGTTTAGTGCATATTTGAGTACAAATTTTGGTGCATATTTAAGGAAGGTTTGTGCCAGACCAAATATAGAGATTGAGTAAATTTGTGCTAGATCGAAGGACCATGTTTAGTACATATTTAAGACAGAGATGAGAGTAATATTTGGAGGTGACATAGTATAGAGGATGATAGTCTCTACGTGGATAGAGGTCCATTAGCCATATAAGTGAGGACAAGTCTTCTGAGTGAGGATAAGAGTCTTCATTGGATAGAGATCCATTAGCCAGTGCAGTGGAGGCAACAGTTCTTCTAGAAGATCACCAACCAGAGTAGAGGAGATTGGTGTCTCCTATGGATAGAGATCTACAAACTTGATTAGGGGATTGGTATCTCCTTTGGACAGAGGTCCATAAACATTGTAATAGAGAAAGGTTTTCTAAGAGATTTGCTGAGAAAGTTTTAGTGAAAAAATTTCTTCATGGAGTAGCCCACATTGGGTGAACCACATTAAATTGGTGTCTCTATTATGTGTGGTGATTTGTGCATTGTTATGATTACTGTTGTTAATATTGCTATTGATACACTACATGATATTAATTGGGAAAGAAAAATTAAAAAGTGATATTATACTTTTCAGCCCCCCCTCTTAGTATAAGCTTGTGTTCTTCATATATATATATATATATGGGCAAATGTGATTGGATGATGCGGATGGATGACAAGTGGCTAGGTTTTGGTGTCTACAAAAGGAAATGAATGCAGTTTAGAGGTAATAAAAAGGAATATATGTTTAGTCATATAGGAATATAATACAACCCTATCAACTCACCCAATTCCTAATTTAGAATCAGAAAGCCTTGATAGATGGAGTCAAGTCATCAAATAGAATTATGATGTTGGATACAGGAGAAAAAAAAAGAAGGTAAGAGTATAAAGTAGAAACCACTAGATTTGGAGTTGGTCAAATTGAATTTTTATGGAGCATCTAAATGAAATCCAAGACCAACAAGAGAAGGAATAATTAGAAATAATAGAGGGTAGATTTTGTTTCATTATGCTTTCAATAGTGAATTTAACACAAGTAATGATGTTGAATCTTGGGCATATTTAGAAGGGTTAAAAATATGCAAACAAATGAAATGGAACAGAGTATAAATGGAAGATGATTCACTCATAATAATAAATGTAATTTTGAGGAAAGCAAAGGCTCCATGGAACATACAAGACATAATTGTATAAATTTAAGATCGTGCTAAAGAGTTTGAAGAAATTAGGTTTGCACATACATTAAGGGAAGGAAACAAATGTGCAGATAGGCTAGCCAATAGAGGATTTTTAATAGAGGATCATAAAATTAAATTATCTTTTCCATGGTTAGAGGAAGTAGTAAGTTTAGTTGAAGTTGACAATAAAATATTGACTATATGAATCAAATAATGATTAATATTTACTTTAATATTTTTTATTGGTAATATCTACTTTATTTTATAACATTAATATGTTTTCATATAACAACACACAATCGCTTAACATAGGAGTAGGCTTTATTTTTAAAATATCTCATCTATTAGGAGCCATATCTTAGAAAAGGGTTATTCAATTCAACTGATTCTTGGACCAACATGTGTGTAATTTGAATAGATTTAAAATGAGTGGTCATATAATAGAATATAAGCAATATTGAGGGAAATATAACCCTATGAATTCAACCATTCGGAACAAGGGCAATGATGATTTTTCAAGTCATAAAAATGAAATCATAAATATTTGACAACTTGGGTTTAAATGATGGGAATAGCAATGAAGGGATAGGACTTCAGTGAGGCAAGATATTCTATATGGACATATATATTTTTATCTAATTTTTTCTCCTTCTTTATCTTAGAAATTTTGCATGCAAATTATTATAAAGTTTTTATCAAATATTATATTTGGTATAGATATTATGATAAATTTCAATAGATTTTGAGTTTTATTTTCCTTTCCATGGATATATTTATAGTTAAATCCTTAGAATAATATCTAGTGATATAGGTTAGTGAGTGCACCTCAGAGAGATCCTCATTACTCCAAGATAGGGTGGTTTTTGCTAACTTTAACGGGTATTGGCCAAGGGCTTCAGCCTTGATAAAATGGATTGATAGGAGGAAGTCTCCAAGAGTGATTTTATCATTTCTTCCCAAAGGTTTCTTCCTAGCCATTTTTTGTTCTAGAGAAGAAGGAGAAAAAAATTCTAAAAGGGAGCCCTTGGTTTATGGGAAGAGCATGACTCTTCCTTACCTATTGGTTGAAGGCTTTTCAACTAGAAATGTAAGTCTATCCCTAATACCAATTTGGGTGAGTATGTTTGGATTACCTATTGAATTTTGGAAAATAGATACCTTCAAGGAAATAGGAAACACTCTAGGATAATTCCTTGAGATTTTAGATTATGGATTCTTGGCTATTTATGCTTGGATATTATTCATGATTGATATAAGTAAATATTTACAAGAATAAATCATTCTTAAGTATGGGGATAAGATGTGGATCCAAACCATAGATTATAAAAACATATATTTTATATGTAGAATATATCATGAGGTAGGACATATTTAGAGATCATGCCCTAAGAAGAGCCCAATGAAATCATATATAGAAAACCACAAGAGGAACTTACAAATGGTTATAGATGAAGATGGTTTTTAAATTCTAAAAAATAGATCTACAAATATAATAAAATAAACAATGGAGACTAATAAGGAAGGATATTTTGAGAAATACCAACTCTTGTGAGGCTCCTATGAAGAAAAAGTAGATAAAAACTTAGAGGACATAGTACAATAGTTTCAACATATTAACAAGGAATTGTCTATTCAGTATGATTCTGATTTAAGAAAGAACATTCTCTATGAACCTAAGGAAAGTGTCTCATTAGATTTTTAAGACTCTCTTGAAGTACAATGCACCATTCAAGAGAAAAAAATTGGTAAATAAAATGAATTTTTAGAAGTTAATACCTCTATCATTGATAAGGAAATACAAAAAAATGAATAGGATAAGTCAAAAGCTTTTGTAGTAGAGGCATGAAAGGATAAATATGATGAAAAAAAATTGTGAAAGAATATTAAGGAATAAAATAATAATACCTAATGTTAATATAGGCAAGGCAAAAAGATAAAAATCCTTAAATTATTAAGCAAGATCAAAGGAAGCAAGAGCAAACATAGAGAAAGGAAAACAAACTAAGTTGGTTGAACTCTTTACTAAACAATAAAATGATATTGGTAATACACAAGCAGGGCCAAAATCCCCTAACGAAACATGATTATCGTCTCATGGAATATAAGGGGTGCTAATTACCCCTTAAATTAGAGGTGTATCAGGGACCTATGTTTAAGTAATAAACATGATATTCTTTGTATCTAGGAAACTAAAATGACAAAAAAAGTTTCAAAAACTATAAAAGAAATATGGGCAAGATGTGAACGGGAAACAATGGATTCTAAAGGAGTAGTAGGGGGAATTATAACTTGTTGGAATACTTCTAGAACCTCTTGTATAACCATTCATAAAACTAGGCATTTGATAGCCCCTTTAGTCACTTACTATTTTGTATATATTCATTTCATCCTTATCAATATCTACGAACCTACTACTCAGTCAAGTAGATTAGAAGTTTGGAGTGGGATTGAATCTTATATCAGAAGTAAATACCAAGAAACCTAATTCATGATCATAGGATATTTTAATTCCATAACCAAGCTAGATGAAAAATTTGGGATATTTAGGAAATTAACCCAAAAAATGAAAAATTTCTCAGATTTTATTCAAAACAATAATCTATGGGAGGTTGATTTTTAAGAAGAAAACTATACTTGGACCAAAAATAGGAGATGCCAGATCCTAATAGTAGAAAAATTAGACACATGCATTCTCTCAGATCATTGGCTAGATGAATTAACTTGTGTTAAAATGAATACCTTAAAAAGGATTGGTTCAGATCATTGGCCAATAAGAGTTAAACTGGTGGTAAGTGAATTAAAAATAAACTTATTTTAAATATAAGAAAATGTGGGAATACCATACTCAATTTGTTGATATGATAACTCAAACGTGGAATTATTCAAGTAATGGTGGGTTGTATGTTCTTATAAATCAAATTAAATCTATGACATCTAGATTAAAATAATGGAACAAGAACACTTTTGGAAATATTTTTGAGAAGAAAGAACTAAAAGATAAACTTTCAAAATTCTAAAAATGTGATCATAATAATCCAAGTTCAAAGGAAAGGAAGTTTCTTAGTGAATACCATAATATTTTGAGTAAAGAAGAGAAATTTTGGAGATTAAATTCAATACATACTTGGTTAAAAGGAGATAAAAATGTATAGTCTTTTTCATAGGATGGCTATAGTACAAAGATCAACATTTAGAATTAGTATAATTAAATCAATAGAAGGGGTTTGGATTGAAGATCGAAATGAAATTAGAAAAGACGTAAAGTCTTATTATAAAAATATTCTAGGATTAGAGGAGACTCAAGTTATTAATGATAAACTTCTTCAAGATGTTCCTTTAGTTATAACGAATGAATACTATAGGAAACTGATGGAGCCTATTACTCTAGAAGACATTCATTTGGCTCTTTTCTCTTCTAATAAGGATAAATCTCTAGGTCACAGATGGTATTTCTATAGCTTTTTACCAACATAATTGGGATAGAGTGAAATTTTTTTTATTGGTGGTAGTGGAATAGTCTAGGGTAAAAAAATACATACCTTATAAAATAAATGCAACATATATTACCCTAATTTCAAAAAAGAAGGATGCTAAATTGTTTGATTCTTTTAGACCCATAAGACTATGTAATATGGCATATAATATTATCTCGAAAGTGATGGTGAATCAATAAAGGCCATTGTTAGATAAAATTATTTCATAAGAGCAAGGAGGATTTGTGAAAGGGAGACAAATTTTTAACATGATCATAGTATCTCATGAAGTTATACATTCAACAACTTCAAGAAAATAGAAATCAATGATATTAAAACTTGATATGAGTAAAGCCTATGATAGGGTTAAATGATATTTTATTTTTGCAGTTTTAGAAAAGTTTAGATTTAGGAAGAAATGAGTTATATGGATTAAAGCTTGTGTCTCTACAATTTCTTATTCAATGTTGGTCAATTGGTTAGTAACAAAATATTTTAAAATCAAGAGAGGCTTTAGACAAGCAGATCCTCTATCTCCTTATTTGTTCATTATTATGGTATAGGTTTTGAGTAGGAACTTAAATAAGGTTTAAAAATATAAACTTATAAGTAGACTTAAAGTTAGTAATAACATCAACAACATCACCCATCAAATTTTTTTAAATGATACAACTCTTTATAGAAGGGCAAGGATAAGTGAGGCCAGAGCTTTGAACAACTTTTTCAAGGAATACAAAAGAGCATCAGAGCAAAAATTTAATAAGACAAAATTCAAAATTTACTTTCTTAACACTCCAAGTAATATCAAAGCAATAATTTGCACATTAATTAAAATGGAGGAGGCAAATTTTCTAGAAACTTATCTAGGGATGCCTTTATTTGAGGGGAGAATGAGGTTAGAATTATGGAATATAGTTATTAGTAAAGTTCTGAATAAACTTCCAACTTGGAAAGGTAGATGGTTATGATTAGCAAGAAGAGTGCAATTAATTTAGTAGGTGTTACAAGTCATTCCAACATATTATATTTCATTGTATTCTATGCCAAAATTAGCTAAAAAAGTTTAATTATATTATGCAATCCTTTTTATGGTCAGGTTTACATGATAAAGTAAAATTTTCTTTGGTTAAGTGGATCAAGGTGTGTGATGATAAAACTAAGGGAGGTCTTGGTTTAAGAGTTCTTACAAATGTAAAATTAGCTCCCAGGGGAAAGTAATATTGATATTGCACAAAGAGATTCAAATATAATGGGCAAGAATTCTTCTAAGTATGTTGAGCCTAATGACCCAAGTTTAATATTTACTGCATTGTCTCTACCAAATGGTTCTACTCTTTGGAATGATTTAAAAAAATCTATTGATCTAATGATTAAATATTTAATATGGGTGGTGGGAACTAGAGAAAAAATATATATTTGGATGGATACTTGGTGCAATAAAAAATCACTCAATTTAGATCTAGTTTTGAAACTGTGGATGATATTACTTCAAGATAAATATGGTGATAAGGTTTCAAATATTTTGTACGAGGATCAGTAAGGAAGAGATAAATAGAAAGAAGATTTATTTACAAGTATAAAAGACATTGATGCAAGGAGGCAATTGAGTAGAAATATAACAACTATGATTACTTTGATGGGAGCCAAGGATAAATTGATTTGGGAGTTGAATAACTTAGGAGAATACATAACAAGAAGTGGATATAATATACAACACCAACAAAATAGTAATATAACTAGAATATGGAGAGATGTTTGGGATAGCCCAAGCATTACTAAAGTTAAAATTTTTGTTTGGCAGGTAGACCATAGAAGAAAGCACTTATAAAAGTGAGGATTTATAGACATTATGGGATATATCAAAAGATAGAATACTTTGGATTGTATGGCTGGAAAGAAATAGAAGAATATTTAAAGGAAATTATTACAATTTATATGTAATGAAAAGGAAGATATATTTAGCCATAAAGGGGTCTAAACCAACCATATCAACTTACCCAATCCCTAATCTATAAGTAAAGAGCATTGATAGATGGATTAAAGTCATTAAATAAAATTATTATGTTGTACAAAAGAGAAGCAAAAATAAATCAAAGAATATAAAATGGAAACCAACAGATTTAGAGTAGGTTAAATTGAGTTTTGATTGAGCATATAAATGAAATATAGGACCAACAAGAGGAGGAATAATTAGAAATGATAGAGTAGAGGTTTTGTCACATTACACTTTCAATAGTAGATTTAAGACAAATAATGAAGCTGAAGCTTGGTCAACTTTAGAAGTGAAATAGGAATAAATAGCTATAAAAGTGTTGCATAAGTGAAATTAGACTCATTATTGCATTCAAGAGTTTCAAAAATAGCATCTACGAAGTGAGGGAGTGGGTGAGTGAAGAAGTTTTAAGTGTGTGAAATGAGTGAAGTTATGAAAATGGGGGGTGTGGATGTAGCAGTAGGCACGAAGGTGCAAGTGGCTGAGGTAAGTGCCCTTGGCATTCTTGTTAGTATTTTTGTAAAATATTTTTTTTAACATGTGTAAATTTTTTTGATTATGCAATTAATGTGAGGATAATGTGTGTTGTGATTTTGCATTTAAGGATCTTAGAGGCTCATCATATATTCTCATCAATTATACTAGGGGTGAGTAAGGCCTTGCAAGAGGACAATTGGAAGAAGTTGGAGGGGATGGGATTGGTGGGGGTGGCCTAGATAGTGGTGGTGAGGGTGAATGAGGGGTACTTATCCACTTTATCAAAGAGGTGGTATCTGGATAGGGAGACCTTCTAGATATTTATTGAGGAGATGACAATGATACTAGAAGATGTATAGTGCATATTTTGAGTGCCAATGGAGGGATTGCATGTCCAAGTTGGGAATGACAAGGGGTATGAGATGAGTCAGATATTTGAATATGGATGGAGGGATGTGAAAATATAAGGTGGAGGGATAAGGAATTTAGCTATGTATTTGAGGCAGGAGTTGGAGGCCTTACTTACCTTGATCATATTTTTGTTTGCCAACATATTGGTGCCTAAAAGCACTAGATGTCGATTTCCATGGAACATGATAAAGTTGGTATACGACTTGATTTATGAGCCTCGGGTGTATGCATGGGCACCTACTCTATTGGCTTATATGTATTTGGATCCATATGATGTGATGGGGTGGAGGCAAAAAGGGTTGGGTTGTAGTGTACTATTATAGTGTTGAGATTGGAAGCACTTTAGTGTGGGTGCTGAAGGACCAACCTCTTCTTCCTTCTATAGGGATGATTCTTCCTCGGTATCAATGGACTTTACTTCTTTCTTTTCTTGGTTCCCTAGTGTGTATCTAGCTGGTTAAGCTACAATATGTTCATACAACTATTCAACCTTGGTTTGATCAACCAATTATTGACTAGTTAATTATGCATTATTTGTGGGACTAGTTGACTCTTGAGAGTGATCCTTTCTAAAGTCTTACCCTTGACCTACTTCTATCTAGATAGTAGGATCAACTATTTGTGTGTCATTAGCCAACTGAGTGGTACCCAATGGTATATCATCTTCCCCAACTGACTATGCCATTCTTGGTTGATCATCTGGTACATGACCATCTGAATGGGCATCATAAAATATTTTGGCTAACTCTTTCCCCTCACTATCTTAAATATCTACTTTAGGAGGCTCTATTTATGGAATTGGGCCCTCCTATTCTTCACATTTTATTTTAGCTAAGGTTTTAGAAAGGTCCTCTACTTCAATTGTTATCTTGGCTTCTATTTTGGCATCAGATAAAAACTAACCGGAAGAAGCAATATTTTCCTCAAAATCTAAAGAAGTCATAGGTACCTCCATTGCCCAATCTGTTTAAACTACAACATCAACTTTGGTTGGTTGAGCAGCCTCTATTCGCTAAACTGGTGGATGGTGTTATACATATCCAATTATTTCTCTGTAGTTGCCTTTATGGACACCTCAAATAGGATCTCCTCCACCTTGTATTTGCTTTCCTAAATGAAAACCTACTTCTTCAATGTTTACACCTATTTTTGTAGGTCCTCTTCCTAGAATGCTAGCCTAGAAGGCTCATCGCTAGCCATGTTCTGCAACACATGGGCAGCAATTTCATCCTCAGCTATTCCAATGACATCTTCATCATTGGACGAACTGGGGATGGCCAAGGATGTTTTCCTTATCCTGATATTGGTCCTTGGGTATTTTGTCACACAAAAAATGCTTGGCATACTCTTTTATTCTTCCTTAAAAATAGGGGATATATTTTGCCCTACCTCCCTTGTTGGTTGATCTTGATGGAAGGAAGACACTGATTCTATTAGCCCTAATACAACCAATTAACCATGGGAGCCAGGTGCCTTTGCCATCTCTTATTATTATAGAATAGTGGTGCCTTCTTCAATTTATACCTCCTTATGTGCCTCTACATTCCTAATTAGAGCTAAAATCAAGCCATGGTGTGACATGGTAGTAGTTGTATTTACCTAGTACCACCTAGACTCATCCTTTAGGGCACATGCTAAGTAATAGGGGACATTGATTTGGTCCCCATGTAATAGATGATTCATAAAATGGAAATGGTTTGCATTGAGAAATGAGTACCTACCAGTGCATGTGAAGAATCTAGCTATCTAAAAAAAAACTTGGTTCCAAAGATCTGGTAGGTGCTACCTCAATAATCTAGAATGTGTCAAATATGTCGTTGATCATCTAAAAAATATATTTGCACAATATATAGGGTTGTTGTATTTGTATACACTATCCCCTATCTAAGGGAGACTAATAACTACCACAATATGGGTCTTTGTGATTAGAATTTGTAGTCCACGCATTCGGGAAACCCCATATTTCAAAGGATCTACGAATTCCTTGGCGGCCTTAGCATCCTGGTTCTGACTAACCAGTCGATAGTAATCCATCCATCTGGCTACTTCAAATTGCCTATGAAAATTTTCATTAACCCTGAGATATCTTAAGCCTCATTCTTTTTGAGTAGATGATTTATAGATTTTCCTCCCATGGCAAATTACTCTCTGTTTTTGTCTGTAATTTTTTTTTGGTTTTTCTCTACAAATTACCCTAGATTTATAGGTTCTTAAACATCATTTCCATGTAACCATATCCGTGCAATCAGATGCCCTTACACCATAATTAGAAATAATTATAGTGATTGGTGAGAACATCATAAAATCATGTGCTAAATTTTGAATAGGTAATTATTATAAATTTTTACCCAACTGCTTGGTGGCACGTGGACAAGTGCATATTTGGGTATGAATATTGGATGGATATTTGTTTTTTCAAACAATGTGATGGTAATATTGACAAGAATGCTTTTACAATGAAAATTATATACATACAAAATAGAAAATTAATTACGTACCTAATTAGTATTTCATGCATGCATGATATGTAGACACTCATGGTGCATGCGGATTATTTGTCGCATGATGACTGTGATTACCGAAAAAATAATGGTGTGCATATTTCCATGTGAGAAAATATTTGTTTGAACAATTCATTCTTAGATGCTATAATTTATTTCATTCAAGGTTCCCTGCTATAAAACAATGCAATAAAAATATTAAATTAATACTTTTTCGTTGGATGACACACATCCCTCCTTAGAAGTCATTTTTCTAGTTGTCTTGGAATGTGCACAAATATCCAACAAAAAAATGTTTTCTATCCATGAGAAATTTGATTTTTGATCATGTGGATAAAATGTTGACATTGCTTCGACCAATTCTTGATGCTGAAGGTTTATTTTGTATACTAGAAATTAGGTGCTTATTAGAACAGAAATCAAGCATCTTTTTGATAGAAATCAGGTGCCTTACTTTAATATACATAACATAGGCACTCGTTAGAATGGGAGTCAAGTACCTTTTTACTGGAAATCAGGTGCCTTAATCAGATACAAGTGCCATTCAGAACTAAATTCATGAACCTTTTTTCTAGAAATCAGACACCCACGAAAGTAGAAAATAGGTGCCTTCTCGAATAGAATACATGCACCTTATAGCTAGAAATTAGGTGCCTTACAGAATAGAATACAGGTGACTTCTTGCTAGAAATCAAGTGCCCTTTTTTTTATGAAAACTCTTCAATAACAAGAGGCAAGTTCCTTTATGATATGTGGGAGTCAAGAACCTTACCGTCATTTGAATAGTCAATGTTTATTTTTGTGTTTGCAATTGAGCGCTTTTGATTTATTAGACTATCAGCATTCATCGTTCAAGGACAACATCATCATCTACTATGTGAACTAGCATTTGGGAATTTTTCTCAATGAAGACAAAAATACTTGCATACTCGTCCAAGCATGGTTAACCCCACTTGAATGGGGATGAATGTACTTCTACTAGAATTAACCTCCTAGAAATCTAGAAATGTGTAGGTTCATGGATCTTATGCTTGATAGGCCTAGGTTTCCTAGGTTACCTACAAATTGCATTCAAGGCATCGTTCTTGTAAAACAAAAACATAACTAAATAAATAAAAATGCAAGACTTATAAAATAATAAAAAAATTTGGATCATGTGGACAAACATGTGTCCACATATTACTATTTTTTTTTTTAAATGGACTCAAATGGGGTCTCCCCCATGCCTATTCTAGACTTCATCATAAAATTCTTAAACACATGTGTAGACACCTAAAATGCATCATGTTTAGGATATTACTCATATGGATGCACCTAAAGACCATATGAATGATCTTGGACCTCTCCAAGAGCTAGAAGTGGCCCTAACCACTAAAAAAAGGTAGTTCTAGACCATCCAGGCTTAACTGTTGTCAAGCATAGTGACCACCATACCTGGCCACTGAAGCTGAGAGTGACCACACCTAGCCACTGATTTGAACAATGGCTAACACCATGCATAGTTTTGTCATGAATGTAGGGCCATATCATGCAGTCAAACTACACCTTGCATTGCTTGCAGGCATATTTTAGTGATGAACTCCTAGAGTTCCTCGTAATTGCCCCTTCAATGAAAATTTATGACTGATGCTTTCCCCCTGGGATGGTTAGTTGCATATAAAGTTGGATTTTGGATTCTCTAGGAATATAAGATCCAAATCTAGATATAAAATAGGGATAGTCTACATATGGACTCTCTCAAACTAAGAAAATGATTCGAGAATATTAGAATTTTGTGCAGCAAAACCCTAGTAGTTCGAAGAGTGAATCCACACCCCCTTAAGTAGCAGTGAAGCGTTGTGCATATGAGCTACGTCTATGCATATGATTTTAGATCTATTTATTCTTCACCACACATTAGTGTACCAAAAATAAAAAGTGACCCTTGAACATCAATTGGAGCAAGGAATCTAGTGCTACAGCCCCTGGTTCATGAGGAGAAGAGCTTCATTTCATAGCCACTATCATTGACAGTGGTCTGTAGGCATAGCCTAAGGCTTTTAGACATTGGTTTCCTAGTTCTAGCTTAGATCTGATTATTTCTTTAGTTTATTAATTAGTTTTAGCTTAGATATGATTTCATTAATGCATTTACACCATATTTCTAATTTTTCCATGCATTTAAAGCTTATTTTGTGCTTGCATTTTAATATTATCATGCTCATATATTATGTTTATTAGATCTTCTAAAAATATCCTCTTTTGGAGAGGCTACCCATGCTACTTATAGTGCTTTGTTGTTTCTATGCATGCAGGTCACAGGTTTATAGGACTGATTCAAGGCATCCAGTGCATAAGATCCCTCCAAGGCAAGAAAAGGAGAAGGAGGCATCTATAAGCCCTCATACAAGTTTGTGTGCAAGATCAGGAGGCCTATGGAAGTGCACCACTCCCTTTGTGAAGGGATATTATTTTACATTGTTATTCCACTTGTATATTATTGTATCAAACTAGGTATCCCTTAGAGGGACCGATATGTAACCGAGATTTTGCCAAGAAATTAATAAAAGAAACTTTATTTATTTTATAATTTCTATGTTATATTATGCATATTGATTTTTGGTCTTTCATTTGATACAATATTACAATTAGCATAAGTGGTGCACACTTCTCGGGGTCACACATATGGTGATCATGGTGGGACCCCCACCAGGTTTTTATTTTCTATCAATTTACTGATGTTTACATGCATTTTTTGTGTGCAGGTTTAGCCACTCTGGTCAACAGTGGCCAACAAAGCTTGACCGTTCTTGTAGTCAATGACCAGCATCAGTCACTCTGGTCGATAATAGCTAGAATAAAATTGTAGTAGAGGGCAGTGCTTTCATCATCAGATGAGAATTTTAGGTTGGTGCTATTCCTTGATTTTCTATATTTCTCTGTCTATAATTTATTTTCAAAAAATAGAAAGTAAAATCATATTTTTTTATTTTTATTAAGGAAGTAAAACAAAATATGGAATAAAAATGCATCTGAAGCTTCTTATATATTTTTTAGCATTCCTCTAGTCGCTGCTAGGAACAACGGTCCTCTATTTTTGAGGTCTTCCCTAGTCTCCAGTGTTCTAGGCTCTTGCGTATTTTAAGCTTACTTGCATGTGGCCTAGATAGAGGTCGTTACATTACAAAGTAGAAATTGCATTGTATGAGAATCATTTAGATCAGTTAGAGAAACATTTTTTGAAATCAAACATTCTTTTTAGGCATATAGGAAAATAATCATGAATTCTCTTTGATGCATAACTGTTCATTATAAAAATCTAAAAAAAACCCCACACATCACGTATCATTTTAACATCAGTAGCGTTGGGATATCACATCCAACCTATTGATCGAGACCAACAGTGGATGTCATTACCACTTGGTTGGCTCACTTGAAAGAGTATCATCAAGACCC
This sequence comes from Wollemia nobilis, assembly GCA_028583015.1. Lineage (NCBI taxonomy): Eukaryota > Viridiplantae > Streptophyta > Pinopsida > Araucariales > Araucariaceae > Wollemia > Wollemia nobilis. The sequence goes on from JAQPPZ010016890.1 coordinate 12,935,837, forward strand.
ATCCATGGCCAAGGCTAACCCAAGAACTGTCCATACTGTGCAAAATAGCATATATTCCTCCATGATGGGTGTATCACTACACACGAGGTGTTGGGTGAGGGTTGGTAGTACCTATGCTACCTCATCGAGTATGGACTTCACTACCATATTTGGCTTGTGTGAGTATATAGGTGAAATCCCTTTAAAAATATAAGTATATCATCCAAAGAAATATAAAATACATGACACAAGGTCTTCTTTATATACAATGTATTAAAACACACAAAATAACTTAGGAAACACACATTAATCCTTAAATGAGATAAACATTTGTTTTCTTTACTTGTGTGGTTTAAAATTGTCATAAGAATATAATTCATAGTTCATTATGGTATACACATGGAGCAACCACCCTTGATCCAACATCGAGGTGAAAACTGATGCTTTGCACACTCACCATCACAATGGCATTGAGTCACCCACCCATAGTGTCATTGGATGAAGTTCAGCAAGTCTTAGGGGTGACAACTCAACCCTTGGAGGGACTCCTCAAGAAACCCTAGTGAGAGAGCCATATCTTGGTTCCTCTCATGATAGACATGTGGAGGCTTCAAGGTCTCCCTCATCATACATATATGAGGAGGTTTAAAGGCCTCCCTAATCATACAGACATAAGGAGGATTCAAGGCCTCCATCATCACATAGACATGTGAAGGCTTCAAGGCCTCCATCATCACACAAAAATGCAGAGGCTTCAAGGCCTCCATAATCACACAAACATGCAGAGGCATCAAGACCTCCATCATCACATAGGCATATAGGAACAGGAGATTATTTCCTTGAAGGTATATCAAATACTCACTGAGATATTTAAATCTCTTGAGAATTAGGACATGGTTGGACAAAATCCAACTTTGATAAAAATACACAACCAACCTCTATGTCCCTCAGTATCGAGTCCTGTATACCCTAGGAACTTTGAGATGCCTAGTCTAGACAAGTTTAAAGGAGAGGAAGATGTGCAAGAACACATCACAAATTTCATGAATGCATGCTTCTATATTGAGCAGAATGATTCCCTAATGCTAATAACATTCATCATGATGTTATCGAGTTCAACAACTCAATGGTTTAATAAAATGCCCAAGCATAACATCATCAACTTGAGAAATTGGTGAATGTATTCCTTGAACGCTTCTTCAAAATCAAGAATAAGGTAAACTTATATGATCTGGTGAACTTAAAGCAATATGATGATGAGCCAGTTATGGACTATGGGAATAGGTGGAAGAAAATAATGGTGAAGCTACCATTCTACATTCCCACTAAAAAGTTCACCTTAATGTTCACAAAGAGCTACATCAAACACATATTATTGCTATTGCAACTATAGTAGTTGAATCATTCAAAGAAGCCTTAGATCAAGCTAAGATTATAGTAGCCATAAAGGTTGACAAAGGAGACCTCAAGCTCCGAAACAAGGAGTATAATAATGCCAACCACAACAAGAATCAATAGAAGCAGGTCAAGCCTGCTCAAGTCAACCATGTCATTTTAATCATGCCAAAGGGAGGCAATGACCAACAACCATAGAACTACTAGGCTCCCCCTTCGTTGTCCAATTACAACCCAAAGAACAACCAAGGCCGAAACAAGGATCGATGGCTGCCTTGCTATTTCATGCCTATATCTAAATCGATGCAATCGATATTTAATAAATTAAGCGAGGAACAGAGAATTAGATTTCTTTATGCAAAAATTCTTAATTCTAATCATCCCAAGCCCAAGGGATATAGGGAAGATAATTATTTCTTATACCATAGAATACAGGGGCATGACATCAAAACATGTATCAAATTCAATAATGTTGTGCAAAACATGATTGAGAAGGGTGAGCTAAAAGTTGAAAACCCATTAGCACCTAATAATAGAGACATGGGTATATTTAGGAACCCATTTCCAAATCATGAGGCCCCTAGATATTAGGGCACCTAAGTCAACCGAGTCTGAGTTGAGCTACCCACTTAGGGATGCATTAGAATGGTTGAGATAGTAAACATGACAACTAGGATTCAACGATATGGTCAACCAGAGCCTCCAATAGCTCCTATTCATATCCCAATTGTACCTCGATAGAGACAGGTGTAAAACAATCCTCTATGTCTGCTAGTACAACTTGTGGTAACTATCCAAAGTAGATTGGAATAAAAACTACAAATGACTCCAACCAAGTTATCAATTTATGAGCTCATACAACAATCTCCTAAGCACAGGGAGACTTTTATGGATATATTGAGATCAATAGAGCTCCAGCCTTAGAACCCAGATGTGTTCATACACTTTTTGGGTTAATTGTAGCAGTGCCAAGAGCTTGTGATCCATTTCTATGATCACGAAATCAAGGTAGTGCCTACTACCTTAGGAGACCCACCATTGCATATCATCATGTCAATCAATGATATACCCTTCAAGTTACTTCTAATCAACATGATATCTTTGATAAATTTTATCACAACAAAGGCTATATGGCACCTGAAGATCCCTAGGTCCAACATTATTTCAACCTCCCACACATTGAGAGCTTTCAATGATGCACTATGCTCCATAGTGGGTATAGTTATTTTACCTATTCAGGTAGGTCAAAAGACCATCCCTGTGATGTTTCATATGTTGGAGGGGGTAATGCAATACAACATACTCCTAGGGCATCCCTATATAAGGGACATGCAATGCATGCCCTCAATCTTGCACCAATGCATCAAGTATGTGCATGAGAGATAAGTTCATGTGGTTCCATCCGATGAAGAGTTGTTTAAATACATGCATCAGGTCAACTTGCTGAGGGACTTTGTCCTTCTATCAATACATTTGTACATAAGGCCTTCATCCCTGACCATGCAACCAAAAAATAAGAGCAAATCAATGCGAGGTGATCCATCCACATTGGCACCACATCCTACATCTAAAACTACTAGTGCTTCTGAGCAGCCTTCAACATCCAAAGCAAAATATACTCAGAAAAGCACCCCTAGTGGAGGAAGGACCTAAGGAACTTCCAACTATAGTAGTTGTGGAAATTCCAAATCCCATGGAGGAGGAATATTCCCAGGACATAGTCGAGGAGGTACCTCAACCTGCCTCACCTGCTTCATCAACATCATCATTTGCACCACAGGTGATAGTTCACTTAGCCAACATAGGGTTAGGTGAATATCTTATGTAGAATGTGACTTTCATACCTATTATTGAGTCTGCACAAGACATTGGATAGCCAAGAGTCCCAAATTTGCCAATAGGGATATTAGTTCCATTAGGGATTCCCCCTAACCAAACCATCTTCATCTATGTTGGTTTGGACTATGCTCACACTACTTATAATATTGAGGTGGATGAGGATGAACCATTCACCATGGATGTTTATTAATTATCAAATCTTGAGTTTTCTCTAAGGTACTTTGAGTAATGGCATTGGTATGGTTATGGCTTAGGTTTGTATGAACAAGGGCACCAACTTCTATTCCAACCACAATACCAACTACCTATTGATAGGTGGGGTCTAGGGTATCAAATACAAAGTCATGATGATTCTTTGGTAGCAGCCTTAGACAAGCTAAGCTTAGGGTTTAGGGAAGACATTGACTGGAATCCCTATCAACCCCCTAGCAAAAAATACTTGGATGATAGATGGGTTTCTATGGTTAATATCGAACCACCCGATGAGTATCACCCTGATTCCTCAAGTGCACCCATCAAGAAACATCCTATGGGAGGACACACCAATCCATAGATATGAGCAAGAGGAATATGAATGTCTCAAGTGAGGATAAAGATGAAACCGACTTGGCTCATCATGGACCTCAATATCTATAAAACCTCTCTTGATCTGGCCATGTAGAGAGTGGATACATTTTGAATGAGAGTGGATATGAGTTATAGGACTCAACTAAGATGGCCTTCATTAGACATGCATGCCAAATCATAGGGCCAACAATAAATACCAATGGATTTTTCATAAGTGATAATTATTATGAATATGATACTGAGATGGCCTATCTTAGGCATCAATAGGTAATTCACCATTCAATTCCAATGGGTAGGAATGAGGGTTTCTTTATAATCGATGATGACTTTGAGGATGAGAACAAGATGGATTATATTAAGCCTCATCACTTACATCAAGTCAATCATCTTGTTGAAATAGATGTGATACTTTGCACCATAGATCCTAACCTTTGTTTCCTGGGAAGACCAGCAAATCTAGATGTCATCTATCACATGGTTTTCCCAAATCCACCAACATCTAGAGAGCTATTGTAGCCTAACGATCCCATCATATCGTCTATCCATAGATCATATTCTAAGATCCCCATACCCCCAGAGCCACATCTTGGGTATGTAAGGATAATTATTAATTAAGATTTTTACCCATGTGGTCTTGGAGATTTCATCCCATCCATCAACATGATCTCCATTGATTTGACAACTCCACTCCATAACCTAGAAAATACTTTGAAACCATTATGTCTTAAATTAGATGTTATTGATTGGTATTGCACTGATTCACCCCTAGAGCCTGAGGATTTCTTTTCTAATGAAGAGATGCTAAAACTGTTCCATTTTGCACCAGGTTGCACACATGATGTCTATCATGTTGGTTTCAACCATGATTTAGTGGAACCTTTAAACCCAATAGATGACATCCACTTAATCCCTACTCCTCACCAGCTTGAGGAGGGGTCACATATGGAAATAAAGAAGACTTTCAAGGTGGACATCAGCGGTCACCTTTCTAATCCAAAGAAAGTCAAGTTTAGAGAAAGCTTATCTCCAGAAGAACATGCCATCATTATTCCTCTATTGAAATAGATACCAAGTATCTTTGTTTGGACCTACAAGGATATGTCGGGACTAGATCCAAAGTTGGTTTTCCACAACCTTTTTCTAGATCCCATGAAAAAATTGGTCAATCAAAAGCTCAATAAGATGCATCCAATCATCGCTTTGATGGTAAATAATGAGTTACAGAAACTCTTGTATTAGTATTTATTGTTCCCATTGACTATCTAGAATGGGTATCAAACATGGTACCTATAGGAAAACCTGATGGAAGAATCCACATTTACATGGATTTTAGGGATCTCAATAAGGCAACACCCAAGGATTCATTCACGTTGCCTAACATAGATGCTCTTGTAGATGCAACTACAGGTCATGAGATGCTCTCCCTAATGGATGGTTTTTCTAGTTATAATCAAATTTATATTAAACTTGACGACTAGCATAAAATTGTATTCAACACTCCATGGGGAATATTATGCTACAAAGAAATGTCATTTGGTCTTAAAAATGCTAGTGCCATTTATCAACGGGCTATGACATATATTTTCCATGACTTCATGCACAAGATCTTAAAATACTATATCGATGACTTACTAGCCAAGTCATTGATGCATGAAGAGCATGTTGAGATCCTCAAAAAGGTCTTTGATCACATGATTGAGCACAATGTCAGGTTGAATCCCAAAAAATGCATCTTTGGTGTAACTTTTGGAAAAATATTGGGATTCATCATTTCTAAATGAGGCATCGAGGTAGACCCAGTAAAGGTAGAGGCTATCCTAGAAATGCCCCCCACTAAAATCAAAGATTTGAGAAGCTTACAAGGCAAAGTAGCATCCATAAAGTGATTTTTCACACAACTATCAAATAAATTTTGACCCATGAATCGACTGCTACACAAGGGGGTCCCATTCCAATGGTATGAAGAATGTCAGCAAGCCTTTACTAAAATCAAGAAGTACCTGGAAACATCGCTTGTCCTAGCTCCACCAAGGTTGGACATGCCATTCCTGTTATATATCCACTACCAATTTTGCTTTGGGCACTATTTTGGATCAAAAGAACATGCAATATAAAGAACAAGTAATATATTACATCAGCCACACCTTGGTGAGCTATGAGATAGGATACACATAAGTAGAAAAGTTGTGCCTAGAAATGGTATTTGCAACCAAGAAATTATACCACTACATGCTGATCCATATGATGTATGTAATATCCAAGCAAAATCCTTTGCAATATATGATGAGCAAAACATATCATAATACATGTATTGCAAAGTGGATCATGTTATTGACAAAATTTGACTTGGAATTCATAAGCTAAAATTCCATAAAGGAACAAGTCATAGCTGATCAATTGGCTGAGGTGCCTCTTCAGAACAATAGACCCCTCACCATAGAACATCCTGATGATGTAGTATTTGCATTATTAGAAGCACCCAAACTTGAAGAACCTAAAAATGAAGCTGACATGACTTTGTTCTTTGATGGTTCAAAGTGTGAGCAAGCAGGTGGTGTAGATATTATCTTTTTCATGCCACAAGGTGCTCCAATACCCTTGTAATTTAAGCTAGACTTCCATTACACTAATAACAACACTAAATATGAGCCCCTAATCTTTGGTCTCCAAACAACCATCACTATGAAAATAAAGAGGCTAAATGTCTTTTGTGATTCCCTCCTCATAGTCAACCAAGACAAGGGACTATTTCAATTTATGGATCCAATATTGAAAGCTTACAAGGAGCTTGTTAACACCTATCTAGCCCAATTGGAGTGGTATGACATTGAAACAATTTCCCGTTCATCAAACAGATTCACAAACACCATGGCATCTTTGGGATTCTTGATCCCTCATAATCCATCTGCTGATTTCACTACCATTCATGTGAAAACACTCTTGCACTCAGTGATGTAGCATGAGTTTTATGATAACAAATAATCAGTCAACATGATTCATATAGAACTAGACCATGACTGGTTTTGTAAAGCCAAAGACTTTTTAAATAAGGCACCTTGGGGGTCCTTGATCTCGTAGGGTCTTACGAAGAATAGTACCATCATTTGCTACAAGTTTGTTTCTCAATCTGCATTTTTACACATTGAATCACAAGAGGAACAAGCCATTTTATCTTTTGAGGCTGTAGCTTTTTAGGATTGGCTATCCCAACTAAAATATTTCTTGAGTCTAGAATTATCCCACAGGGACTATCGCATGCTGAAATATGAGCGTTTAAATAGAAAGTGACAAGATATGTCTTACTAGGAGGCATATTATATCATCAAAGCTATGATGGAGTCCTTTATTTCTTAGAACCCCAAGAATCAGCTTGGGCGATTTTTCAAGCTCACGATGGTACATGCGGTGGCCACTTCAGCGACATGGCCATTGTCAAGAGCATCCTTTGAATAGGTTATTACTGGCCCACCATGGAGAAGGATTGCTATGAGTATTTCAAAAAATGCATTAAATATCAACATCATGCATATCTGATACACTTTCCATCACAGGCCTTACAACCCATTTAGGCAGCTTGGCACAGGGTTTTGATCTGGTTAGAAATATTTCTCCCCTGTATTTGGACTGATACATGTTTATCTTAACAACCACTGAGTACCTCACCAAATGGGTGGAAGTGGTTCCCCTAACCTTTATAATTGGACCATGAATTGTGGAGTTCATACTTCACAACATCATCTATCATTTTGGGGTCCCCTTCAAGATAATCTTGAATAATGGTCCATCATTTAAAAACAAAAATATGTGGGCTTTAACATCCAAATACAACATTCAACATAATTTTGTGATACCATACTATCCATAGGAAAATGGGCAAGCAAAGGCCTCAAACAAGATAATAGTAGCCATCTTAAAGAATATGGTGAAATAAAATCATAAGAACTAGCATTTGTAATTACCCCTTGCATTATGGGCTTACAAGACTAGCATACAGACACCCACTAGGGCAACCCCATTTTTCTTGTATATGGCACTAAGGCCATTATACCCTTAGAGTTGGAAATTCCAACATTGTGCATTGCATTGAAAGAGTTCATAAATGATGACAATGTGTGACAAGCTCACTTGGATCAATTGACCCTTCTGGATGAACGTCACATCAATGCTCTTGAGCATCTTCATGTTTACTAGGATCGTATAATAGGAGCCTATAATAATAAATTCCACCTAAGAGACTTTAATGTTGGGTATCTTGTGCTTACAACATAACTAAAATCTACCATCGCATATGTAAGATAAATTTACAGCCAATTGGATAGGTCCTTACATCATCTCGAAGAAAATTGGACCTAGGGCATATCACCTAACATCGCTATAAGGTGTTGAGGAGATAGAACCTCTCAACATTATTCATCTAAGGGCATTTCACACATAGGTACAACAAAACACAAAAGCATTTAAATAAACCAACAAAATACCAAAAACATTCATAAATTTCAAAATCACAAAAATAATAGAAAACTTCAAAACAAAAAGGATCCAAAGGCATCTTAAAGTCCTTTGGTCAAATCACAAAAAGGCTCCAAAGGCATCTTAAAGCCCTTTGGTCAAATCACAAAAAGGTTCCAAAGGCATCTTAAAGCCCTTTGGTCAAATCATAAAAGGTGCCAAAGGCATCATAAGCCCTTTGGTCAAATCACAAAAGGCTCCAAAGGCATCATAAGCCCTTTGGTCAAATAATAAAAGGCTCTAAAGGCATCTTAAATCTCTTTGGTCAAATCACAAAAGGCTCTAAAAGCATATTAAAGCTCTTTGGTCAAATCACAAAAGGCTTTAAAGGCATCTTAAATCCCTTTGGTCAACTCAAAAAAAACTCCAGAGACATCATAAGCCCTTTGGTCACATCACAAAGAGCTCCAAAGGCATCATAAGCTCTTTGGTCACATAACAAAAATCCCCAAAAGCATCATAAGCCCTTTGGTCACATCAAAAAAGTCCCAAATGCATCCTAAAGCCCTTTGGTCACTTCACAAAATGCCCCAAAGGCACCATAAGCCCTTTGGTCAAAAGCAAAACATAAAAGCACAAAAATAGTTTAAAGTCAAAAAGTTCAAAAATATTTAGAATAATCAAAACTCAAAAACAATTGAAAGCATCAAAAATACAAAAACATTTGCATTCTGCATTTGCATTCATATAGTTTCATTGCATATAGGCATTTCCATCCGTTGCACTTGCATTAGATACATTTGTGTTTGTAATATTACAAACAACACCATATTTTTTCCTCAATCATGCATCTTCAAAATCCATCATCATCCATAACCCGTGTGAGTAACTATGTTTTTCAACACAACCCCTCCTATTTCTATAAGGAATATACTAGGGTTTTATGGTCACTCAACCATACCTAGTGATTTTATCAGATACTGTAGAAAGCTATCTTCACTAGCTGAATATGAGGTCTAGTTTTGATAGTGCCTTGTATATTTTATAATCCTATCACTAATCAAAACACTAAGATCATAGTTGAAACAAGGAAAATATGAATGATACAAAGTGGTACTAGGTATCCTAAGCGAAAGGTTTCCACTTGCCCACCTTGTGATGTGCATGGTCTAGGATTTTTATCATTGGCAAAAGGAAAAGCTCCACCCTACCCAAATAAATCCCTGTATTTCATCAAAACAAGCAAAAATCTTGAAACAAAGTAAAATTCAAAAGCAAAGTAAACAGTGATTATCATCACTACAAAAATCCCTTGCTCAAAAGAGAACAAAAATTTGAAATAAATAGTTATTTTAATCACTAAAGCATGAGCAAGTATCCCAAATAAATGTAAAGAAAATAAGGGGGTGAAGAGCTTGAATCCTAGAATGGTTGATCTCCACAAGCCGTTGAGTGATCCATAATACAACAATGGGCTGCATGAATCCCACCTGGCATTAGGGTAAGCTCAAAGTATTTTGTAAATAGGGCTAGGTTTAGGTGTCATGTATCGCCTAGTGGTCTAATCTAACTGAGTCCAACCTAGGATCAAGATGAACATTTGAGGATCCCCAATACAATAATGAACTGAATAAATCCCGCCTGACACTAGGGTATGCTTATGTTTTATCTAATATATTCATTTGCACACACAATTATAATGAGTATCTAGGTCTTCATAACAAAAGCCTTGTATTTCAGGAGTCCTTTATGGTGAGTATACAAATTTTGATGGAGTAACTAGGGTGTTTGAGTCTCATGGAAAACCTCAAAAATCCTCTCATAGCAACAAATCATGTCATCAATCACATCATCAACTTTCTTTAGGAGGTTTTGTTGATTAAAGGGTGTTAATAAAATAGGATAGATACCAGATAAATGTCAACAATGATATTTAAACGACCACTGACTATTTTGTGCATATATTTTAATTTATAGAAGCTTATAAAGAAAGTACATACATATCACATCATCTCATATCATATAAGATGTTTAAATAATTAATTCTTATTATAAGAGTTATTATTTATTCATGATTGATATACATTTTGTGGTGTCGCCCATTAGATTGTAAAACTCATATCACATGCATTCCTTATGTTTTAAGTGATTAAAGCATACATGTTCATTTACATTAGATCATCATCATGTAAATAGTGCATTACACATCTTATATTCACCATATCATAAAACCATAAATTAGATGCATACAACTAAATAAAATATTAAACATGCATTTAAATAAGCACTGCATCCATATATGCATACATCATCATAATGCATCTATACATCTAGATCATACCATCTAAGCATTCATTCATCACATATCTAGAGCATGTAAATCAATACATCATATCATATAGCATAAAATTTTCATATTGCATCACATAACCATTAAAGCAAAAACATAAAATACACATAATAAGTCTCAAAAAATAGATATCATATATATATGTGTGTGTGTGTGTGTGTGTGTGTGTGTGTGTGTGTTAAATAAGTACATTGAGGTACAAAAAGACCATAAGGCTACAATAGTGTAGGTCATCCAACCTTACACTCCAAAATGTACAATAGGCAAAAGGTATGCTCAAGAGTGGCTTGCACCACTAATTTCACCTACACCCTCGTCACCCTCTCTACGAGGAGGACTAGAGCTGGTACCTACTGTCCTCTCAGAATGGGTCACTATCCTGTGGTTGGGCTACATTGAAGACTACCCTAACGTGCTTTGTCCACTCTGATGCAAGCCCCCAACTAAAGACCTCTCTAGAGGAGTACCGCATAGTCACCTAATCATAAGACTCAGAGTGGCAATATATCCAGCATCTTCTGCTATCTGAGCCTTGTGCTCCTCTAATAAGCCCTAGAGGTACTGCATCTCAACCCTTGGATCTAAACCTGTAGGTCCTTGTACAGGAGTAATTGACACAATATGTCCCCTAGAAGCATCCGTATCAGAAGTGAGCTGCTCTATCCTAAGATACATTGAGTCAATATAAGTTTGGAGAGTGGTCCTCTCTCCCTCAAAGCTTTGAAACTATTCCTGAAGCCCAGTAATGGTAGAATTCCTCTACAAGATCTGGATCTAAGCTAACTGAAGCTCAGCCTCCATGTAGTGTAGCTAAGCCCAAAGAGGGGATTCCTACTCCTCTAGAGCTAACTCCTCCTCATCCAAGCAATCTTTTCCTCAGCCACCTACTACTCTACAACCTACCCCTAGTCCTCTATTCGATATCACACTCGCTATCCATCAATATCCTCCTCGGTAGCTACCTCATCTCTATCCTAGCCTAAGCTACTACCACCATGCCAAATCCGTGTGACCCACCACTGGATATAGATCTTTGTGACCCTGCAATCTATAATGCCAACATCCACTACTAGAGGATCGTTATCCGCTACAATTTTTGTAACTTGAGACTGTGGAAGATCCCTCTCTATAGTAATCTACCTATACAAAATGTGCTCTAGGGGTACATCTTGATGTAGGAAATACTATCGAAGCACTCAAGAATAGTGGAAGAACTCCTTGATGTTGTCCTTGTGACCAATAACCCATTGGTCATGATGAGTCTGATTTGTAAACCTATCTACCTCTACCCAAGTGGGGCAATCATGATAGAGCCTCTAGATAATGTCCTTGGCCTATAGGCTAGTTAGAGATGCTATGTAGTGAAAGAGTTCCCCTACGTGGCACTAACTCTTGAACTCCTAAACAACAAATCAAACCTCTAAAAGGGGTCCAAATAATTCATCTTGGTCAAGTGACTTATTGTTTTGTTCATTTTCCTTCCCTCATCGACTCCTCGTTTGAGGGGGGTAGTCATAATATCAAAAATAATAATAAAAATCAATAAAATATCACTCGATCATGTCAATTTGTGTTTGTCTTACGAATAATTTCCAAAAACTATCATAATCTTACCCTTTGTTAGGTCAAAAATCAAACATGACAGTTAAGTTTGTAGCTCTTCTACTTTTGGACATATAGTATCATTGAAGCTACCCAATTACCTGATGGACATCTGTAATATTTCACAAATTTAAGCCTTCCACCCTGTTGGAAGCAATGATTCTAGGATGCACACCCTTTCTCATGACTGGGAAATCCAATATTGATTAGATCAATGATCATCACACAACCTACAATGTGGCCCTAGGTGGTCTATTTTTGCTTCGTGTTGTGTTTCCACACAATGCATCCCCAAAAGAGGCATTTGTAGACACCTAAAATGTATCATTTTTAGGATACTACTCAGATGGACACACCCAAAGACCATATGAATGATCTTGGACATCTTCAAGAGCTAGAAGTGGTCCTAACCACTTAAAAAGGATAGTTATAGCCCATCCAGGCTTAGCCGCTATCAAGCACAATGATCGCCACACCTGGATGTTGAAGTTGAGAGCAACCACTTCTAGCCACTAATCTAAACATCAACTAGCACCATGCACATTTTAGCCATGAATGCGGGTCCATATCACATAGTCTGACTACACCTTGCATTGCTTACGGGTAAATTTTAGCGATGAACTCACAAAGTTCCTACTAACTTCCCCTTTAATGCAAAATTTGTGACTGATGCCTTCCCTTCAGGACGGTCAGTTGCATGCAAATTTGGATTTTGGTTTCTCCAGGAAGACAAGATCCAAATATAGATATGAAATAGGGATGGTCTACATATGGAGTCTCCCAAGCAAAGCAAATGATTCAGGAATATCAAAATTTTGTGTAGTGAAGCCCTGTCAGTTCAGAGAGTGAATCTACACCCCCTTGAGGAGTAGCAAAGCGATGTCCGACTAAGCTATGTCTACGCATCTGCTTTTCGATTCATTTATTCTTCACTATCCATCAGTGTACTGGATACAACATGAAACCCTTGAACATCAATTGGAGAAAGGAATCTAGTGCTACAGCCCCTGGTTTGTAAGGAGAAGAGTTTCATTTTGTGGCCACTGTCATTGACAGTGGACCGCAAGCATAGCCTAGGGTTTTCAGACATTAGTTTCCTAGTTCTAGCTTAGATCTAATTATTGCTTTAGTTTATTAATTAGTTCTAGCTTAGATCTTATTTCATTAACGCATTTACACTATATTTCTATGTTTTCTATGTATTTATCACTTAGTTTGTGCTTGCATTTAATATTATCATGATCATATATCATGTTTATTAGATCTATTAACAAGATCCTCTTCCAAAAATGCTTCCCGTGCTACTGATAGTGATATGTTATTTCTATACACCAGGTCACAGGTTTACAGGACCTATTCAAGGCATCCAGTGCATAAGATCCTTCCAAGGTGATAAAAGGAGGAGGAATCTATAAGCCCTCATACAAGTTCATGTGCAATATCGGGAGGCCTGCTTAAGTGCACTACCCCCTTTGCGAGGGAATATTCTTTTGCACCGTTATTCTACTTATATCTTATTGTATCGAACTAGGTATCCCTTAGAGGGACCGATATGTAACCGGGATTTTTTCAACAAATTAATAAAGAAGATTTCTTTATTTTATCATTTCTATGTTATGTTATGCATATTGCTTTCTGGTATTTCATTTGATACAATATTGTAAGTAGCATAAGTGGTGCATGCTTCTCGGGGTCATACAACATGATATAGCTATAGTCAGTGACCATTGATTGTTAATATGATATTGCTACTATCAATTTTTCTGACTCGCACAACTCCATTGTTAATGATTTCAATCACTTCATATGATCCCATATAGCATTGCATGAGTTTTCCTTTCCTTTTCTAGAATTGAGATTCATACAATAATACCTATTCTCCCACTTTTAATTGCTTTGGCCTAGTGTGACGATCATGCCACTTGGCCCTTTATTTTTAGATGACCTTTGTTCAATGCAAAGCATCACGTTGGTATTCATTTAGATGGTTAAGTTGTTGAATCCATTCCTTCTATATCTCATCTAGATTAAAATCTAAATATATTGTAGGTATGAGAGTCTTAATTTCAAACTCTATGGGCATCATAGCGTTATTCCTATATACTAACTAGAATGGTGTAAAACCAATGGTAGTTTTCCAGGTGGTTCTGTAAGACCACACTGCTTATGGTAATATTGTGGCTTAGTCTTTCCTATGTTGTTGTACCATCTTTGTGATAATGTTCTCCAATTCGCGGTTGGTGACCTCTACTTGCCCATTTTCCTATGGATGGTAATGAGTGGTTTTGTTGTACCTAATTTTGTATTGCTACATTATTTCTTGAATCAACCTTGAAGTAAATTGAGGCTCTTGATCAGTAGTGATATCCCTTGGAACCTCAAATATTTTAAAGATAGATAAAAATATGAAATTTTCTATAGTCTTCTCTTTAGAATCATGCAATACATGCACTTCAACCCACTTGGTCACATAGTCAGTGTAAACTAAGATATATCTCTTACCTGCTGATTATGGATTAATGGGTCCTACAAAATCCATCCTCCATTTGTCATATGATTCCATGTGCACATGTGGTTGAAGTGGAATTTCATCTCTAAGAGTTGGTTTGCCCATCCTCTAACACTAATCATATTATTTCATGTGTTTGGTTGTATATTTAATTAGTGAAGGCTATAAGTATCCATCTTATAATACTTTGAATGCAATTATTTTTCTTGCAAAATGACCACCACAAGGTTCATTATGGTAAGCTTTTAGTATTTCTATAATCTAATTATCAACAACACATCTTCTCATGATTTTAATAGGCCTTGTTTTAAACAGACATCCCTCAATATCTGAGAAGTCTACACTTTTCTCTATTAATGTTTGTTTCTCGTGAGGTGAAAGTGTAGGGGATACTTTACCAATGGCTAAATAATTAGCCATATTTGCATACCATGGTATCTATTCATTCAGAGCAAACAAATGCTCATCTAGAAATTAATGTTTTATGGTTGTATGATCTAGTGGTGTCAATCTGGAAAGAAAATATCCAACCACATTTTCCTTACCTAGTTTATCTATATTTGTCACATCAAATTCCTATAGAAGTAACAACCATATAATAATTCTACCACTAATTCTAGGTTTTTTTGTCAGGCACCTGATGGTTGAATGATCAGTAAATATAAAAACCTAATAACCTATAATATAGTGGTAAAATTTTTTAAGAGCATGTATGACTACAAGAAATTCCTTTTCTATGATAGTATAATTGAACTCAACACCTGTAATATGTTTACTGATATAATAAATGGCATAGAATTCATCACCATCCTTCTGTCCTAATACTGACCCTATCACATTATTGGATGCATTCGCATATATGTGAAAGAGAATGGTCCAATTTGGACCTCTTAATACTGGAGTAGTGGTTAGTTTTTATTTCAAATTTTTAAATGCTTATTCACATTCATATGTCTAGATAAATTCTACATCATTTGATAACAATGTGCTTAGGGGTTTAGTAGTTTTGCTAAAGTTTGCTATAAACCTCCTATAGTAACCAATTGAGCCAAGGAAACTTCAACTATCTTTCTAATTTTTGGAGTGGGAATATTTTGGACTACCTCTATCTTATTTTTATCTACTTTTATCCCATCTACATAAATATGATGTCCCAATACTATCCCCTCCTACATCAACATAAAACATTTTTCATTACTTAGGGATAGATTAGTTTCCTCACACTGCTAAAGTGTTCTTTCCATATTTGTTGTGGCTTAATCAAAAGTCTCACTATAAATAGTGAAATCATCCATATATACCTCCATATTTTCTCCAATCATATCATAGAAGATGCTCAATACTGCCCTTTAAAATGTGGCAGGTGCATTGCACAAACCAAAGGAAAAATTTTGGTAAGCGGAGGTTCCCCATGGACAAGTGAATGTGGTCTTATCTTGATCCTCTTCTCCAATATAAATCTAATTGTATCCATTAAAACCATCCAAAAATAAAAGTATTTCTTTCCTATTAAGATATCAAGGACCTAATCTGTGAAAGGTAAGGGGCAACAGTCTTTCTTTATTGCCTTGTTGAGCAATCTGTAGTCAATATAGATATACCACTTTCCATTTTTCTTGGGCACCACCACCAAAGGTGATACCCACTCACTATAAAATATAGGGTAGATAAACCCAACAATTAGGAGTTTCTGTAATTTAGCTTTAACAATCTCCTTCATAGTTGGATTCATCTTGTGTTGTAGTTGTCTTACCAATTTCAATTGTTCTTCCAGATATATGTGATGAGTATAGGTTTCTGGAGCAATTTCTATTATTTTTGAATACTCCCAAGAAAAAGCATGTTGATGTTTGACTAATATTTCTTTCAATTTGATATGCTTATAAAATTTCAATTCATCATCTATATTTAATACCCTCCCAGGTGCAACCTTAATTTGTTTGATATGGTGATTTTTACCTCCAACAAGTAGTAGCTCTAGAGGAGGATAGGAGGATTCCCCTTAGAAAATTGTTTATATAAATATTTTCTCATCACTCTCATCCTTCAAATCATCAAATGCAATGATGGATTGAGTCATTGATAAATCACCAATATTCTGGTTTTCACAAACAGGTTCTCCCAACAAGTCTATAGATTGTGTAGGTGGATGGATAATCAGATTTTTCACTTTATGATCATCAAAAATGGTCATTTTTACATTTCTAAAACTTATGTAGGCATAATTTGTTTGCATCCAAGGTCTACCTAAGATGATTGGATAACCACCCAACCTAGACTTGAATTGTAACACTAGAAAATCTACTGGGTATTCCCTTGCATCCACTATGAATGTTATATCTTCCAGTATTCCCCGAGGGAGTACTATAGACCTATCAACCAACTGAAGGATAGTTTTGGTTGGCTTCAGATTGGTAAATCTAAGTTTTTTCATAGTATCCTTGGGAATGACATTACTGGTAGCCCCCATATCTACTAATGTGTTTGGTAAGACATAGCCTCCAATTTTTATAGTTAAAACAGGGCTTCCTAGGTCTGAATATTTTTGGATGTAGGTGTATCCCGACATAAGATCAGCAAACTGACCTACAAAATTTATTACCTTTGCTGGTTTTATTCATAGTTTTCTCAGACATAATTCCCTTATGGCCTTTGTATAGTTTAGAATGTCTCTTATGGCATGAAAAAGAGGGATTGTCACTGTCAAAATTTTTAGACTGGAAAGAATATCAAATTTTGGTTGTACTGGCTTTTTGGGTTCCTACAACCTTTTTGGAAAAGGTGGAACCTCTTCTTTGGTATTTATAGCTATTGGTTTATCTTCTAATTCCTCTATAAGAGGTGATTCCTCTTTTTCTAAATCTATTTTTTCCTTCTCTTCTAAAAAAGGAGCTATTTCTACACCTACCTATTTACCTGACCTCAATTGTACAGGACTATAATCTACTTTGATATTATACATGGGGTACATCTTATTTTCCATTTGGTATGCTAGTTGTATTTTTTGTTTGGATTATGCATGGGTTGTATCAAAATTTGAGCAAGTCTCAAAGTAGAGGGAGCTGCTAAACTTTGTTTCAGTGGGACTTATATTGCATGTTATGGAGTTGGGTTCCAAACATTGTGATTTCTCCATTGTGGTATAGGTTATTGATGTGGTATCCATGGGTAAGGATTATAAGGATTTGATCCTTTGGGGGTATATTCCCAAGGTTTTTATCCCCACCAACCCATATTGGGTGGCTGAACTTGACCTTGGTTCTAATAATTGTTTCCCCCATAGGATGATATTCTTGCTAGCATGTTGTTTCCCATAGGAGACTGTTGCCAGTTTCTCCTATTTTCCATGAAGTATGATTTTTTTAATTCAGGATCTTCTCTATATTTTTTTAATTGTGGTTATAATTTTATCTTATGATTTTTTTGACACACAACGCATACTCTAACTGTGTTCTCTAGACATTTATTTCTAGGGTGCTTTCCTCTACATTTAGGACAAAAATAGGCTAATGCTACCTCATTATCCTGCTTCTTTCTCTGAAGTATAAGAGTTTCCATTTTAACTACAAGATATGACAACATCTCACACTTGAGGTCTTCTAGCATATTTCCTATCTCTATTTTGGTGATTATGGCTAATTATTTGATATTTCTAGAGGTTAATTTACCCTTCCTTATTGAATAGTTTTGGTATAACTGTTAGATATCAAACATTTTATGTTGATAAATATATCCTCCAAAAATCATGTTTAGTGCTTCAAGAGATTCATTAGTAAGCCCCTTCAAAAAAATACTTCTTAAGGACCTATCACCTAGTTTTGCATGGGGAGATATTTGTAGGTTAAAGCTAAATCTATCCCAATATTCTTCTAATGACTCACCTTCCTTCTAAGTCATATCTAGGACTTATTCTCTAGAATTTTGTGCTCTACCAAATTCTTGGTACTAATATAGGAAGAGTTTTTTCATGTCTTCCAAGTTAGTGATCTATTTATTTTCTAAACTGATGAACCAGTGTAGGGTTGAATCATCTAGAGTTGAGGGGACTAGTTTTAATTTCTAAGCATCGGTTTTATAATCTATTGACCTACATAGTATGTAAAACTTGAAAAGAAATAGGTCGGGATCTTCTATTTAAAATTATCTAAATATTGGAAGGTGGGAAATAGAGATATGTTTCATCTTTGTATCTCCTCTTGCCTCCTTGATTGGAAAGTTAAAACTAGTGGATGTCTCTTCTACTTCAACCATATTTTTTGAATAGAAGGTTTCAAAATCTACTTCTTCTAGGGCAGATTTCAAGGCTTCTAACTCATTTATTTTATCCTCTAGAAGGATTTCTAAATCAATATTTAAAATAGTTCTATATTTAATTGCTTTCCATCATTGAATGTTTAGAAAAACTTATTCGGATTGAATTCTTCCTACCACTGATCCTTAGGATTTTGTTGGTCTAGTTCAGAAGAATCATATGCAAAAAGTGGATGTTGAATCTAATGCACAGGTGGAGATAGTGGTGGGGAGATACCAATGTCAGGATTTGGCACAACTAAAATAGAGGCCTTTTGAGAAATAATATTTTTGCTATTGATAAAACAACCATTTGGTCCTTTGTTTTTAGGTGGACTCATACAAAATTAAATTGGAACAATTATGTATAAAGTAACTATATAATTTAGATAGTTGGTTTTTACTCGAAAACAATGTCAAAATGTTAGGCAAAACATTGGTTAATTCCTACGGTTTAATTCATTACCTCCATTTAATTGTCAACACGAGATAGCAAATAAACTTGTGAAAGGCGATGCACAATGTATGCTTATAATTCCTAAAGAGATGAGTCCTCCATATTGTATTGTTTGTGGGGTGCATTATTGCGGTGAAGTTATTTTTCTTTATATAAACTATTAATCTATTTTATATTATCAAATATATGACTAAAATAAACTATAAAAGTAAAAATGCACACTTGTTGGAAAAGTACAAAAAATAGGGGAAAGCTACAAAACTAAACTAATTTGTAGAAAACATAGAAAACAAGAAATAAATAAAATAACAGAAAGCAAGGAAAAAAGTGGGAGGAATATTGTTGAGAGTGGGCCTAGGCTTCTAACAAATTTCACCTAGATCAATTCATTCACCGGATGCTAGTTTGAGATTGATAATACATTCAAATGAATTGTATTGTATCACAACTTTAGAAAAATTATATAGATAATATGGGATATTGTTTTAGGGGTGGTCTATACATTTATATAGTGCACGACCATCCTTGATTACAAGCTCAGGCAAGTCTATTTCAAAATTGTGGTTACAATAAACACACACAAAAAAATCATAGACAACGAACACATGCTAATTTTATCCTTTGTAGGATAAATTAGGCATGTTCTATTTATTTATGGAATATGCCTATAATTATATTGCAAATTGATATCAATATAATTGATTTATGTGTTTGCTCTATTTACATGTTTTTTTAGTATTTAATGAGAAATGGATAATTTTTTTTGGTCCATATTGTTATCATTCATCTGCATATATCGCTAGAAACCACCATTTTGTTTCTTCTGAAAACATAGTTCTTGTTATACTTCTACTCGACATATCACTAGAAATCAGGTATTGTTGACTCCAAATTCGGAAGTACGACATCATTCCTGAGGCTGGAAGTCAGACACCTTTGGTCCTGAAGTCAAAAGTTAGGTGCCTTTTACCCTGAAGCTAGGAGTCAGGCACCTTTGATCCTAGAGTTGGGAGTTAGGCATGTTTTATCCTAAAGTTAGGAGTCGGGTGCCTTTACTCAATGTACATATCCTTTATTGCGGTCACTATTGTCCTTATGTTTCCACCATAAAACTTGAAGTGCCAAGTCCACATAGGACCTTGATGTAAATATGGAAAAAATAGCAAAATCATTGAATCTACACACAAACACTAAAAACACATATTAGAGAATATACCTAATTTATATTAAATATATATAAAACTTTCATTAAAAAGTACATCTTTTCAAAATTATGCCACACTATATATTATAAATCCATACAAAAATATGAGCATTTTTGGTGCTCATCAAGTTTCTTGAGAATATCAATCAAGGTCTTATTGGTTACCTCAACTTTTCCATTTGGTTGTGGATAGTAAGGAGTCAAGAAACTATGTTGGATATTATATTTCTTGAAAAGTGCTTGAAAATCCTTATTCTTGAAAGACTTGCCATTGTCAAAAATAATTTTTGATGGAATACCAAAATGACAGATGATGTGTTGAAGTATAAACTCCACAATTCTAGGTCCTATCGTACTGGATAGATGAATTGCCTCAACCCACTTTGTGAAGTATTCAGTAGTTGTGATGATGAATGTGTGTTTTCCTAAGGAAGGAGATAATATTTTATCAATCATGTTCTAGAAAAATACTTTGAATAGGTTGCAATGCTTGTGATGGCACATGGGTTAAATTAGTGTGTTACTGACATTGTTGATATTTCTTGATATAATTGCAACAATCACATTCCATGGTGGATCAATAATAACCCATGTGTAAAATACATTTTTCAATGGCTAATCCACTAAAGTGACCACCACAAGTACCATCATGAGCTTCTAAAATTTCTCTTTGGGCCTCTACAGGCTCAAGACAATGAAGGACGACTCCATCATAACCACATCTATAGAACACGTCCCCCAAGAGAATAAAAGGATCTACCTTTTATTTAAATGTTTGTTTGGTAATCTATGACATGTCCTATGGGAGTGCTCCAAACTTGAGGAAGGATTTTATTTGGGTAGAAAAAGTCTCATGTGACTCTGCATGGATAAATCAAATGTCCTTATCATATTTAGACTCAACTTAGGAAATTGTAAATTTGGAGATCATTGTGACAATAAATGACTATATTTATCCTTTGGATTTCTTTGGAATAAATTACCTTAGAGAGGCCACCGCATATGCAAATATATTAGTTGATCTAGGCAAGTTATTGATTTCATACCAGTCAAATTTTGCAAGCAAATTCATTGCTACTTCATGGTAAAGTTTTAGGACTGGTTCTTTGCATTGGTTTTCTCCGTTTACTTGGCAAACAACAAGCTAAGGATCACCAAATATCCTGATATGATTTATGCTCATAGTTATTTCTACTTGAAATCCTAATATTAAGACTTCATACTATGCATTATTGTTTGTGCATGGGAAATTGAGTTTGAATGAAAAGAGGATAGGAATCCCCTATGGTGTATGAAATATAACTCTAGCACCTTGTTCGTTTGTGCACTTATAAACATCAAAGAATAATGTGATATCAACATCTTCCTCTAGAATGACATCTTCTTGTTCAATGATGCTAAATACTAAATCATCTAAGAGCTAAATAATCAATGGATGATCACTAGGAAGTGGAGCTTCCACAAGCTGATCGACTATGACTTGATCTTTGATGGATTTTTGGCTAATGAACTCAAGATAGAATTTAGTGAGAAGCATTATCCATTTTTTGGTGCGGGTGTTATTGTAAGTGTGAGATATCATGTAATGTAGAGGATTTTTGTGAGCTATGATATATGTTGTGTGGATTAGCATGTAATATATGAGTTTCTTAGTGGCAAAAACCACCGCTAAGCATAATTTTTATACATAAGCATATTTAGTTTTATAGATTACCAATATTAAACTAATGTAATAGACTATTTGCTCTCTGTTGTTTTCATTCTTTTGAGCAAGCATTGTCTCTAAAGAAAATTTTGTTGTTGAAACATAAACATGGAAGGGGATCCTCGAACAAGGAAGGGTTAAGATTGGTGGAGAATCTAGGTATTGCTTAATGTCATCAAAAGCTTTTTGATATTTATCTATCCATGAAAATGTCACCCCCATTTTTAGTAGGTGATTGAATAGTCTACATTTGTCTGAGGGTTGTGTAATGAAAATATGGATCGATTGGATCTTTCCTTCTAGGCTACGTAACTCTTTCAATTTTTTTGGGGGAGGCATCTCCATAATGACCTTGACCTTGTTTGGGTCCAATTAAATACCTCTTTTGGAGCTAATGAATACTAGTGTTTTGCTTGTGGTGACACAAAAGACACACTTTTTGGGGTTCAACCTTATGTTATGCTTTAGAAGTCGATCAAAGAGTTTTTCCAAGACACCATCATGCTCTTGTTAGGTTTTAGATTTTGCCAATAGATCATCCACATAATATTTAATGATCTTATGCATGTAGTCATGGAAGATGTATGTCATGGCATGTTGATAAGTAACACCTACATTTTTGAGGCCAAAGGGCATCACCTTGTAGCAAAAATTCCTCCAAGGTGTAGTGAATATTGTTTTGTGTTGGTCATTGATATTAATTCAAATTTGGTTGTATTTTGAAAAACTATCCATTAAAGAAAGTATTTCATGGCCAACACAAGTGTCAACAAGAGTATCAATTTTTGGTAGAGGAAATTCATCCTTAGGACACACTTTGTTAAGGTCTCTAAATTTAGTGCAAATGTGTATCATCCCATTAGGTTTTTTAATGGGTACCATGTTTGAAAGGCACTTAGGATAGTCAATGGGCACAATGAAACCCACATGTAATAGCTTTTGAAGCTCTTGTTTGACCATGAGTAAAATGGTAGGATGCATCTTTCCTAGTTTTTTTGATCGACTTAGCATCGAGATGCAAGGTTAAATTATGGACAATCAAGTTGGGGTCAAGGCCAAGCATATATTTGTAGGACCATGTAAAAATTTCCTTTTTCTATTGAGGAGAGGAATTCATCAGTGAATACAATATTACCAAGTTTAGCGATTTGTATATTGTCCACATCTGAACTTACGTTCACATCAATGGTATCTTCATTGGACATGTGAGAACCTTCCTCAATCTGATGGGGTGTTGGGATCAAATGAATGTCATCAATAACATTATCAAACTCTTCTGACTTAGTCTCTTCTATGTCTACCTAGAAAACCTTAGGATCAAAGGGTGAAGGTGATGTCAGAGGTAATGGAAGAATGTAAGCAACAAAAGCTCATAATAATTCCTTAAAAAGGACAAATTTAGCAAAGGATGGTGGTGATGAAATCCAATCCATATCAATAATGCTAATATAAATTGGAATTGGATTTGCCAAATCATATGTATTACGGAGTAGGGTGTATAATTCAACAAGATTCATGATGACTTAGTGAGAATGGTAGTTGGAAATATGAATGGTAGGTTGGATTTATCCACTGAGAATTGGTGAAGGAACCTTGGGAACCTGAATAGTAGTAAGAAACACTTTTAAATGCAAATGATAAAGGTCATGCACATGCAACTCAAATTTTTTTTTTTTTAATTATGTACATATGTTACAAAATGTTCCTCTGATGTGTATCAATGAAGTGCAGGTGGTGGTTCACCGATTGGTTCAGCTCACTCCCTTATAAGGAGTAAAAAAAGTATGGGTTGATGGATGGAAAACATTCTAAGGTAATTCTAATCCTATTCGGTGAATGGAGTCATGGGTATCGATTCCTCATTAGATTCATCTGAATATATTGATATAATATCATATTCTTCATAGATTTCCTCCTCAAAGTCATTAATTTGGGTGGTTTCTTCTTTTGAACCTAAATGAAGGATTTGGAAAGATTATTCAAAAGAAGAAATGGTGGGATAAGAATGGTAGCCTAAACCTGAATGGTCATGTGCTTCTCAATATGGAGTGTCAATAATGTCATGCATACCTTGTTCATGTCATCCTAGGCCATATCCTTACCAATTGACTCGATGAAAGTATCATGAAGGAAAACCCATTATGTGCTCTATGTTGGCAAGGACTAGTTGTGTAGGTTCATCTAGGAAATATGGATCAGACAATGATTCAATCCCACCATACACAAAACTAATGTTATTAGGCACTGAACCCATATTGTAAACCACTCCTATGGATAACAATGGGTTATGTGTATGATCGTAATCATTAGCATTTTGGATGTTTAGCGGTGTAATAGTGACATATTGGACCAGATATTTACCAATTCTATGATTGGTGAGGTGGACCACAACTTGTGAGGATGTGGATGAAGTAGATGTGGAAGTGGAAGTAGAAGTGGAAGTGGGCAGCTCATGTCTAGCTTGTGGCTCAGGTGATGGAAAATATATGTGGTGAAATGGCATCTCACAGTCTATTAGATCAACTTGTGAGGCTTATACTAGTGTGAATGAAGATGGATTCAGTTGAGGAGTTTGATGTATGGTTGATGATGTTGGTGTGGATGAAATGGTAGTGGATGTTAATGTTGATAATGTGTATGGAATGGTAGTAGATGTTGATTTTGGTGATGTGGACATTGTGTATTGGGTTTGACCACATGTACATGTAGTCGATTGTGATGATGATAGGGGTATATAAGTGGATGTCTGATTTGGTCTAGTGATGGAAAGCTCCTTAGGAATAGGAGCCTTGGATGAATAAGTGGTGGATGGTGTGGTTGATGGGATTAAGAATAGGTGGGTGGATGGAAGTGTGGATTCATAGGGATTTGAAATGAAATTGCAATACTTAAATGGTTTGATGTCCATTGGTATGCAATGGACCTATCCCTCATGTACATATTTTAGATATTGATGCAATATTGAGGGAACACATCTCATATCCCTAATGCAAGGGTGTCCAAGGAGTACATTGTAGGCCATGGACCCCTCCAATAAGTGAAACATGGTATGCAATGTTTTGACCCCTACTTCTATAAGTAGAATGACAGTGCCAACTGTGGAACATTGAGCATCATTGAATGCTCTTAGGGTAAATGTGGATTTGGTTATGTGAAATGGTGGAATATTGATATGTTGAAGGGAATATATGATGATGATGTTTATGGAGGAACAAGTGTCAATTAACGCTCATTTAAATGGCTTCCCATAAATCTAAGTCATAATATGTAATGAGGATCCACTGCTTCTGATGACATTGATTTAATTTTAAAATCATAGAATATGGTGGAAGTATCCATGCATATTCAAAATTTCCCCATGAAATTATTGAAGGCATTAGTGTTGGATGTGGCTCATCCTTTGCAGAGGAAGCACTGTATAGCAGACCCACAATTTGGTGGTCTTGCTCACTAGTGAGTGGCTCAGGGCCAAGGGTGGGGGGTGAATCCTCGAGGGGAGGGCGAATCCCTCCCAGAGGGGGTTCAAGGGGGCGTAGCTCCTCTCATAAATTTTTCCATTTTTTTGGAGTGATTTTTGAATCAGTTTTTAAGATTCCCATGATTTGTGGGTATGGATGGTTCTAGCCCATGGTATTATGCCCACGATGCTCTAATACCATTTTGTGGTTTACGGTTGTAATATTTTCCTTTATATTGATTGTAATGTCCCATTTTGGGTAAGCAATGAATAATAATATCAAAGGAGGTGTAGCTCTTATTTTGTTGGATTAGCCCATATTGGGTGAACTAGGATAAATTTCTTGTGTTCTATGTGCATGTATATTATGAGTTGTTATTTTTCTTCTATATTATTTAGTTTCTACACTATTATTCTGGAATAAGTTAAAGTAAATCTCTTCATTTGGTATCAAAGCCAATTTTTTAGCCATAGAGATATGCCTTTATCGCTAATATTTCATTTCATTTGAAGAGGATCTAGGGTTTCTAGGATTTAGACAAAACCTATTTCGGAGTGGGAGTTTTACGTAGAAGGAGCTTGAAGAAAAAAGATGGGAAATCAATCAAGGATAGAGATTGAGAAGTTCAATGGAAAAAGATTTGATCTATGGAAGTTAAATATGGAGGATCTGCTCATGGACAAAGTGTCGAGCATTAATTTGTCATATTACAAATAATAACATGCAACTTAGAGTCTCGAACAAAAGACTCTTTCTTGCAAAGAAATAATTTATTTTATTTTCCTTCCTTTTTATTATTTCTCCAAGTTTCTTTGTGAAACAACTTTTACGTATATAAAAATGAATTCAATTTAATACATGCAACTGATATATCCCAGAATAACTCAAAATCCTGTAGATAGTCGTTAACAAGGGGCCTTTGTTGATTCTTAATGAACTTTATAATCTTGACTTGTTTAATTAATCAAAAAATAAACAAAAATCCTTTTGATGTTCTAATATTCACAATTTATTCTAAGGTTAACCTGTTCATTTTATTTCTATTCAATAGTTTTGTTATTTCAGTGTTAGTCTCTGACATGAAATTAAGCATATCAAGGAATAAAACAGAAACTGTTATTTTGAATCAGCTGGAAAATAATGAAGGATATTAAAATGGTTCACGATCTCCTCCCTGCAAAATCCCAAGTTAAGAGATGAAATCCCCAAAACAACCCAACCGATCAGATCTGTACTAACACACAATCTAATCAGATCAGATGCAAGACTCTAAGGAAAAGAATATAACTGCATCATTCTACCATTCACCTATCGTAACCCATCCCATGGCGTAAACGAAATAGATACAAGACAAAATGATGCAACGGAAAGATTGACAGTAAAACAATAGTTTTGGCTTCGATCTCCTTTTGATTTTACACACAAAAGTCATGTTACCAAAGAAAAATCCTTTATTTCAATAAGTAATGCTTTTTTTTTGTTACAGTCTCCAGCCCCTGTATCCATCTACATTTTTGCTATTTAACCTTTCTGTCGTGCGTTCTCGGCTGCTCCATGACGCTTCGTTTCGACTCCCGGGACCCTTCGCTTCAATTCCCGCCTTTTGGTATTCTAACCCTTGCATGCAATCGTAACGCTCGATCTCTGCGGCCAGTAACTGTTGTTATGAAACGTTACTCTGATTCTATCATTTCTGCCACGTGTCCTGCGTCTTCTGCACCTTTCGTAACGCTTTCCCGTGGAAATCCTGGCAGAATTTGCATTTGGCCTCTTCTATTTCCTAGCCGCGATAACGCGACATGTCACGAAATCGTGACATGTCACGATATCGCGACATGTTCTTGGTCCGTATGCCCGCCGTAGCTCATTGTAGCGATATCGCTACCGACTTTGCTTTGCCTTCTTTTCAAAAAAGTGGTAGCGATATCGCTACCACTTTGGTTCCGAGCCTTCCTTTCAAAAAGTGGTAGCGATATCGCTACCACTTTGGTTCCGAGCCTTCCTTCGATGAAGTGGTAGCGATATCGCTACCACTTTGGTTTCGAGCCTTCCTTCGATGAAGTGGTAGCGATATCGCTACCACTTTGGTTTCGAGCCTTCCTTCGATGAAGTGGTAGCGATATCGCTACCACTTTGGTCTCGAGCCTTTGCTTCACGAAGTGGTAGCGATTCACTACCACTTTTCCTTCGAGCCTCCGCTTCACGAAGTGGTAGCGATTCGCTACCACTTTTCCTTCGAGCCTCCGCTTCACGAAGTGGTAGCGATTCGCTACCACTTTTCCTTCGAGCCTCCGCTTCACGAAGTGGTAGCGATTCGCTACCACTTTCAACCTTGTGCTTCCTCTCGGCAACTCGTAGCGATGGAGAGACAGGTCACGATTTCGTGACATGTCGTGATATCGTGACCCTTTCAACTTTTTGTACGCTTCCAAAAAATGCGTCGCGATTTCGCGACATCCTTTTTTCTTTGTCGTCGACACGTCACGATTTCGCGACATCCTTTCTGTCCTGCTGCCGACACGTCACGATTTCACGACAGATTTTTTGTCCTGCTGCCGACACGTCATGATTTCGCGACATCCTTTCTGTCCTGCTGCCGACACGTCACGATTTCATGATAGATTTCAATTTTTTGCAGCGATGGAGAGACAGGTCGCGATTTCGCGACATGTCGCGATTTCGTGACCCTTTCAACACTTAGGCATTTTTCTTCTTTTCTTCATTTTTAGCATCCGGGTCTTTGAGATCTTCCCTAAAACCTGCAAAAACAAAGGTGGGTCCCCACTTATGGGGTGTGTTGTGGATGAACCACAACAAATGGCGACTCTCTTGTCAAATGCTCTTGAGCATTTTAGTAAGAACCCAACCTAACATAAATCACAAATTTGAAAACATGGGTTAGCCCATAATCAATATAACTAATGCCCAAAATAAGAAGTACATGAATTATCATAATCATCAAGTATTAGCTCGGTGTGTGCAATGAATTCCTTTCCTTATCATTTGAATTTGATCCACATTCCATCATCGGTTTTGCATGAATGCATATGCAAAATTGTGAATGATTTGTGTATCCTATTGAATATGCCATGAGAAAATGCATAGTCACTCTTGTAGTATTATGTGCAAACATTCAAGACTACCAAACCCTCTTAGGATCCACTAGTGAACGGTTCATTATATCCCAAAGTTGGTTATGAGTCCCTACTATCTTGAACCCATGTGCAAGTGGATGTGAAATCAGAACTTTGGGGAATTAGACTCCCAACCAACCGAGATGAGAGTTTAACCCTATCCTTACTATTTTGATTTAGAATTCTTTACCTCACTTTGAGCAAAATAACTGAACCAATTATGGAAGAAATGGTCATGCTAGTCTAACCCTCTAGACAATCAGTGGTCTTATTTTTTAGGCAAGACATGATGCCATGCATGGGCCTATCTAACCCCATAATCCAAAACTTATCTTCATTTCTTTGGACCTTGGGGATGACTACCCATCCCTTGTAGAGGACAAGTAGTACGATCCTTACAATCCAATATAAGGATGAGATGGGAAAAATTTATTTATTTTACTTCTTGGACCTTGGGGATGACTACCCATCCTGGTTAGGGACAAATAGTACGATCCTTACAACCCAAGATTTTAAATGTAAATGGAAAATATTAATCTTGTTACTTAGACCTTGGGGATGACTACCCATCCTTTATAGAGGACAAATAGTACGATCCTTACAATCTAAGACTTAATACGAAATGAAACATAAGAGCTTTGGGGAATCAGATTCTCAACCAACCGAGATGAGAATTTATGCCCTATCCTTACTACTCCATGTGGGTCCAATCAAAGCTTTGGGGAATTAGATTCTCAACCAACCGAGATGAGAATTTAACCCTATCCTTACTACTACGATTTTAGGCTTTAAGCTCTATGGAAGTGGTCAAAACCACTTGTTTTTAGGATCATGTTGCATAATAGGGTAGACATGAAAACCATTTTCGCCCAACCTTTTCCTCCAAGTTAGGTTTTGATCATTTTGCTCAAGATCCTTTTTAATGTATGAAACGTGCTTGGTCCTAGATACTTCAAGACTCAGTTTCCAACCTTAGGATTTACTTAAATTTATGTTATAACATAACCCTAAGAGGATTCAACATACTCAAATGAATTGCACCTAAGATGCATATGCCACTACGGTGAAATGTATGAAAAGTGAGATGGAACATGAATGCATTATTTCGTGAATTGCAAATGAGATGATTTGTCATGCAAAACAGACTTTTTCATGCATCACAAGCTTCAAATGATCTAAATTAACTGTTTGTATTACATGTGGAGCTTTTACAACATGATTCCAATGTTTCATATTCTCCCAATCTTAGGCATGTGTTCAACATCAAGCTTTTATTCCCTTTTTTTTTTTTTTTTTTAAAGGCAATGAAAAGGAAATCAAAGGAACACCACCGCCTAAATGTCCAACCTGCACACAAACGCAAAAACCCAACATTAATACAAGAAAAACCTGAAACAAAAATGAATACATACTCACATATCAAATCTACACATCAAAAAACTAAATTACAGCATTGACACAAAACTAGATATCTCCTGAAACACACACTTAAGTATCAAATCTGCACACAAAGAAACAGATCACAACATTAATACAAAGCTTAGACATGTCAAAGAAGAACAAAAAAAATAATGCACACCTAAACATGAAAAATGAAAGCAAGAAATTACAGCGTTATTACATATAATACAAAGCCCAACTACTTCATGCTTGAAAGTAATGCTTCAAGTGCAACCCATTGATAGGTAGTGCCAAATCCTTTCCATCCAAGGTTTTTAGTCTAAAACTATTTTCCCCTAGGATCTCTGAAATCTGGTAGGGACCTAACCAAAGGTAATCAAATTTATCATGTTCCCCCTTCTTCTCATGTCTTTTGTCCCATAACAGCACTAAATCTGAAATTTTAAACGCCTTGGCCTTAGACCTTTTGTCAAACCATCTTTTTACAATGTCTTGGTGTTTACTAAAATGAAGCATAGCTTCATCCCTTTTTTCATCCAAGCGCATTAATTGCGTTAGTCTAGACTCAAGTTTATCATTAGTTCCAAAATAATCTTTCATGAAGTGCAGCGTTTGTAATATGAGATTTGCAAGAAAAATGGGATCTTGTCCATAAACCAGATGGTAAGGAGATGTCCCTATTGCTTCTTTGACTCCGATTCTGTCAGCCCAAAGGGCCAACTTAAGCTTATTGTGCCGGTCCCACGGATTCCTTTCCAACAATTTTTTTATGACGAGTCAACAGATTCTTATTGGATGACT
The DNA here is from genome assembly GCA_028583015.1 of Wollemia nobilis. Lineage (NCBI taxonomy): Eukaryota > Viridiplantae > Streptophyta > Pinopsida > Araucariales > Araucariaceae > Wollemia > Wollemia nobilis. The sequence goes on from JAQPPZ010016890.1 coordinate 12,966,977, forward strand.
CGGCCAATCCGTTACCTTGAGGGTAATAATTGGAAGAGAACTTTAAACTCACGTTGTTATCAAATGCCCAATTAGCAAACTCTAGAGAGGAAAAGGCCGAACCATTATCACTTACGATGGAATTAGGCATCCCGAATCTAGTGACAATGTTATCTTCTAAAAATTTAATGACCACCTCTGCAGTAGCATTCTTTGTGGGGATAGCTTCGGTCCATCTCGTGCAATAGTCCGTAGCCGTCAGAATATACTTGTGAGCATCGGAGGAATTGGGGCTGATAATCCCAATAAAATCCAGGCATGGAAGCATTTCTATCTCTATTGGCTACAGTTTGACATATGTGACATGACCTCACATGAGAATGGGCATCCTTGAATAGTTGATGCCAATAATAACCGGCTCCGAGGATTTGATGGGGCTGTGGCATTAGCGGACCCATGCCCTTTCCCATGTTTACCATGAAACTCTTCGAGAATTCGCATTGCCTCCTCTTGATCAACGCAACGAAGGTAAATACCTTCATGGTTCTTTCTGTATAATGTGCCAGATCTAACTAGAAAATTAGCAGACTTCAAATGCAAGGCTCTGTGCTGAGTAGCATTCAAAAATGATGGACACCTACCATTTAGTAGATAGTACACCACATCTGCATACCACTCCTCCTTGGTTACATCAGTGACTTCATAATGTTGACAAGGGATTGTGAGATCCTACTCTGCGATTGCCTTAGCTAACCCTTGCCCTCGTACTATCTTCATCGATTGAATCTCCAGATCAAATTCCTACAAAGTTGAAACCCACTTACCATGCTTCTCACCTAATTCATTCTGAAAGAACATGGCTTTGACAGCAGGATCTGGGACGATAGCAAAGACCCTATTGTGGACTATGTAGTGCCCGAACTTTTTACGAGTCTTAACCGAGTGCATACATTTGCTTATCTAGGGTAGAATATCTCAGTTTCGCATCTTTGAGAGGACTACTCAGGAAAGCAATGGGATTTTCAATGCTGCCTTCACTCTTATGAGTTAAAACACTCGCAAAGGAGTGATCTGAAGCAAATGTGTAGATATAGAAAGGCTTCGTATAATCGGGACTCACCAAAACCGGGGCTTTAGAAATCGCATCCTTGATATTATCAAAAGCCTCTATCCTTTCATCTGTCCAAATGATCTGGACCTCTTTCTTTAGCATGTCGTTCAAAGGTCTTGCTATCTCTGCAAAATCTACGATAAATTTTCTGACAAAATTGATCTTTCCGAAAAATGATCTCAACCCCTTCTTGCTATTGGGACGAGGGATTTGCTGTATGGCTTCTATTCTCTCAGGGTCAATGGAAATTCCATCCTTAGATATTATATGCCCCAACAGTTTTCCTTCTGTTACCCCGAAGATGCACTTCTTTGGGTTGAGAGATATACCATGTTCCCTGCATCTTTGAAAGACTTTCTTAAGATCCTCGACATGGCTTTCCCTATTTTTAGAAAATACAGGAATGTCATCGACGTAAACAATGATGCACTTACCAATAAGCCCTTTAAAAGCAAAATCCATAGCTCGCTGGAAAGTGGCACCTGCGTTCAATAGTCCGAAGGGCATTCTCCTATATGCAAAGGTGCCCCATTTTGTCGTAAAAGCAGTCTTCATCCTATCACTAGGATGGATAAGGACCTGATTATATCCCGAATAACCATCCAAGAATGACATCATCTTCGACCCGTTTACCTTTTGGAGTATTTCATCGATGGTGGGTAACGGGTAGTTGTCCTTTTGGGATGCCTTATTGAGATTTCTGAAATCAATGCACAACCTTATTTCTCCACTCTTTTTCCTCACAGGGACTAGGTTAGCAACCCACGTGGAATGCCTAACGGGAAAGATGATCTTAGCTTCTAACGGTCACTTCACCTCTTTCTCTATCAAGGGTTCTAATAATGGATTAACTCGCCTTTGTCTTTGCACGAAGGGCTTGGACTCCGGCTCGGTGGAATCGTGTGCATTATGACATTTTGATCATAGGTTTTCAACTCCTTATAACTCCAAGCAATGCAATCTATGTATTCTTTTAATGCATTTGCTATGGAATCCTTCTCCTGCTTGGTACATGCTTTTGCTATGAATACCTCCCGGGGATTTTCTGCACTTCCAATGTTAACCAAATCACAGGCCTCTCCAGGAGATGGAACCCTTTTACCTTTTCTTGGTTTGCATCCGATATCAAAGATTTTTTCTAATGAAGCTATCTCATCAGGCATCCTGTTGTTTTTTATAGGATTTTTATCTTTTGGAACTACCTCCTCTACGTCTCTTTCTTCTTCATCTATGTACTGCTTTTCAAATATACCAGAATTAGTGACAAAATGAAATATGTGCCTGTCACTATCAAATACTTGGAAGTTCGTAACATTATCTGGTATCGAGGGACAAGGGACCAACTCTATAGAGAACTTCTTGCATTTCTTATGGTCCACTGGCTTCAACATGCTCGTTGCCACAGCTAGGGAGTCTGCAGGACGATTGCCCTTTCTCGAGATCGGAGAAATGTTAAAGGTGTCAAACTCATCTATTAAATCTCTGACCCTAGTTCGGTAAAGCTTGAGCCGCCTGTCTTTGCATATGTATTGTCCCCTCACTTGTTTCACCACCAGTTCCGAATCACCAAGGACTTTGATATATTTAATTTTCTTCCGAATGGCCAGTTGTAGTCCAAGAATCAAAGCCTCATATTACTGCCATATTGTTGGTGGCAGGGAACTGTAGTCTGTATGCAGCGAATATGGGCTCCTGGTCCGAACATGACAATTCAACACCGGCCCCTGCTCCTTGTCTGGACCTGGATCCATCAAATCTTAAGGTCCAAATGTCTTGATGTCCTTCAGTAAAGTTGTGCCCCATCCTTTCATCATGGGTATTTTCGAGTGCTTCTATGTCCAAACAGTATGCTCCCAACTCAGCTTCAATGTACTGGATCTCGTTCGGCTTGTTGTAATCTGTGATCATCTCTTTGAGTCGGGGTTCACTATCAATTCGAATTTGATTGGCCACTCCCCTCCAAGGCAGCCACATGTGTGAAGAGTCTATCACAATGTAACCGTTTAGGTTCTTACTCCAATCTCTTCCCAATACCATGCCATATTTGATAGGAATGTCGAGCACCAATATGTCTATGCGCTATTGAACTCTGGGTTCTGAATTAACTTGAATATGCACATCACCCAGCTCTCCTACTGCCTCCATGGTTGACCTGTCCAACTGCACCACCCTGCTCCTAGAAGGCTTTGGTGTAAGTCCCAATCTTTTCAGATTTCTAAGGGCATGATAGTAGCCGAGGCCCCCGAGTCTATTAAACAATTGTGCAAGTTTTTACCTGCAATTCTAATGGTTACCAAAAAGGGAGGTATATCTCGTTTTTCTTTTTGTACAACCACTTGGGACTCGGCACTTTTAGCTTCATGAACTTGTGCGAATGGATTTAATCCTTTTGGTGAACTCACTTCTTGGCCTAATAATCGGGCCATGTCATACATCGATACATTGGCCCTATTCTTCTTCATATCTTCCACCAAATCGTAAGTGAGCTTTTCTGGATTTGGCAAGTTTTGCATCATCTTAGACTTTTCGACCTTCGATGGAGGAGGGGGATTGACATCTCCTTTAGGGTCAGGAGGGAGTAATTGATTATTCGGAGGAGTAGAGGAAGTTTTGGGCTCTTTAGAACTCCTAGTGTAATATTTGTGATTTGCTTTCCCAAAACGTTTATTTGTATGAACTTCCAAAGCTTCTTCATCTTCGCTTCCAAAAAATTCTACATCCTCCTCTTCTTCACTTTCATGGGAATGTATGACCTCTGTTAGCATAGACTCCGGTTTCACGTGGCCACAGTGCGGGCAATCATTATCACAAGATCCTGCATCTCCATAGTCTTCCGAAATGTCTACCCGGTTGGCAACGGGATTGGGTACCTACCCGTTATTAGGCTGCGTGTTATACATTCCTTTTCCTCTATGATTGTGAGGTCGGTTATGGCCCATGGCCTGATCAACTTTTTTATTGACATTCCCCACTGTTACTAACACCTTGGCCAACGTTTCTTTCATATTTTCTATGGTTGCTTCGGACCCTTGTGGTTGAGGCACTGCAATTGCAGGTCCAGTTGTGTTGGCTGCATTAGCCACCTCTGGACTGGGTACAATGGCTTGAGTTTGGGTAGGTGGATTCCATCCTGGATTCCCATTTTGAATGGCTTGAGTTTGGGCAGGTGGATTCCATCCTGGATTCCCATTTTGAATGGCTTGAGTTTGGGCAGGTGGATTCCATCCTGGATTCACACTTTGAATGGGAGTGATTGTTGGATAATTCGTTGAGCTTGGCATGTTAATTGGAGCAAACCACGACATGGTCAACAGATTATTGCCCATACCGAACCCATGCAAACCCATCGAGTTATTTTGAATCAAACTCTGTGTTTGAACAGCGGCATTCGGATAACTTGACAATGGCGTAACTTGGGTGGGTGTTTGGAAGTTGTTCAACATCGGAGCTCGTGGTGCTACTACCGGTTCATCATGGCAAATTGGTTGTATGGGCCATATTGTCCCATCCCAGTCAATTGAGACAATCCTGCACCTGGCAGGTTCATCTGTTGTTCAAGAGTCATTGTTTCTGCATAAGCCAAATGAAGGGTTGTAACCTGAGGGTTCCTTCTAGTCAACAAAGATGTCAAAGGATCTAAGGCTCTGAAGTATAGCTGCAAGGCAATTGCAGGGTCTACCGCAAAGTGACGAGTCACATTCGTATATAGCTTTTGAAATCTCTGATTGAACGCTCGAATGGGTTCATTGGTTTGTCTTTTGCAAGATACAAAGAAATTGTATGTCATGGAGGGATCTACTAACTATCTGAATTGACCTATGAACGCAGTTTCTAGCTGGGCCCATGAAGTTATGGACCCTGCTGGCAAATTTCGATACCATTCGTTAGCAATGTGGTCTAGACTAGCAGGGAAAACTCGACAGGCAACATCCTCGTGAGTAACCCCCTGCCTAAACATGTAATATTTATAGATTTGGACATGATCTTCTGCTGTTGTTGGACCATCATGAATGAATTTGGGTAATCCCCTTTCAATGTTTCTAGGCAAGTCGTGGACTGCCCCGGGAATATCTAAAGGGGAACTCTGAGCACCATACCAAAGGGCAGGTGGTTGTTGTTGTTGTTGTTGTTGGGCCATGTTATTCAAAGGTGTCAACCCTGTGGGAACAATTGGAACTCCTAGAACTGTGGAGATAGATACAACTGGTGTTACTATCCCACCTGAACTTAAGGGTTCAGGCCCACTAGAGGTACTTGAGTCCAAAGAAATCCCTAACTCAAGTATACTGGGTGGTATTTCAACTTCTAATGTTTTGTTTTTCGGCCTCCTAGCAGTGGGAGAAAGACTTTGGAAGATAGTTTCCCCTATGGTTTTAGACCTAGTAGCAATGTACTCAGGTTGGGCCAGCTTGGAAACTCTAGGACTCTAAAATATATCACGACTCTGTTTCCAGATAAAATTTCTGGTGTTACACCTGCAAGCACAATAGGTGGAAACAAAACTACCCACGTTAATCGTTAGAACAAATCAAAATTGCAAAGCAATACAGAAGGCCCTCCTTCTAGCGCCAAAATGTTGAGCGTTAATTTGTCATATTACAAATAATAACACGCAACTTAGAGTCTCGAACAAAAGACTCTTTCTTGCAAAGAAATAATTTATTTTATTTTCCTTCCTTTTTATTATTTCTCCAAGTTTCTTTGTGAAACAGCTTTTACGTATATAAAAATGAATTCAATTTAATACATGCAACTGATATATCCCAGAATAACTCAAAATCCTGCAGATAGCTATTAACAAGGGGCCTTTGTTGATTCTTAATGAACTTTATAATCTTGACTTGTTTAATTAATCAAAAAATAAACAAAAATCCTTTTGATGTTCTAATATTCACAATTTATTCTAAGGTTAACCTGTTCATTTTATTTCTATTCAATAGTTCTGTTATTTCAGTGTTAGTCTCTGACATGAAATTAAGCATATCAAGGAATAAAACAGAAACTATTATTTTGAATCAGCTAGAAAATAATGAAGGATATTAAAATGGTTCATGATCTCCTCCCTGCAAAATCCCAAGTTAAGAGATGAAATCCCCAAAACAACCCAACCGATCAGATCTGTACTAACACACAATCTAATCAGATCAGATGCAAGACTCTAAGGAAAAGAATATAACTGCATCATTCTACCATTCACCTATCGTAACCCATCCCATGGCATAAACGAAATAGATACAAGACAAAATGATGCAACGGAAAGATTGACGGTAAAACAATAGTTTTGGCTTCGATCTCCTTTTGATTTTACACACAAAAGTCGTGTTACCAAAGAAAAATCCTTTATTTCAATAAGTAATGCTTTTTTTTGTTACAGTCTCCAGCCCCTGTATCCATCTACATTTCTGCTATTTAACCTTTCTGTCGCACGTTCTCGGCTGCTCCATGACGCTTCGTTTCGACTCCCGGGACCCTTCGCTTCAATTCTCGCCTTTTGGTATTCTAACCCTTGCATGCAATCGTAACGCTCGATCTCTGCGGCCAGTAACTGTTGTTATGAAACGTTACTCTGATTCTGTCATTTCTGCCATGTGTCCTACGTCTTCTGCACCTTTCGTAACGCTTTCTCGCAGAAATCCCGACAGAATTTGCATTTGGCCTCTTCTGTTTCCTAGCCGCGATAACGCGACATGTCATGAAATCGTGACATGTCACGATATCGCGACATGTTCTTGGTCCGTACGCCCGTCGTAGCTCGTTGTAGCGATATCGCTACCGACTTTGCTTTGCCTTCTTTTCAAAAAAGTGGTAGCGATATCGCTACCACTTTGGTTCCGAGCCTTCCTTTCAAAAAGTGGTAGCGATATCGCTACCACTTTGGTTCCGAGCCTTCCTTCGATGAAGTGGTAGCGATATCGCTACCAATTTGGTTTCGAGCCTTCCTTCGATGAAGTGGTAGCGATATCGCTACCACTTTGGTTCCGAGCCTTCCTTCAATGAAGTGGTAGCGATATCGCTACCACTTTGGTCTTGAGACTTTACTTCACGAAGTGGTAGCGATTCGCTACCACTTTTCCTTCGAGCCTCCGCTTCACGAAGTGGTAGCGATTCGCTACCACTTTTCCTTCGAGCCTCCGCTTCACGAAGTGGTAGCGATTCTCTACCACTTTTCCTTCGAGCCTCCGCTTCACGAAGTGGTAGCGATTCGCTACCACTTTCAACCTTGTGCTTCCTCTCGGAAACTCGTAGCGATGGAGAGACAGGTCGCGATTTCGCGACCCTTTCAACTTTCTGTATGCTTCCAAAAAATGCGTCGCGATTTCGTGACATCCTTTTTTCTTTGCCGCCGACACGTCGCGATTTCGCAACATCCTTTCTGTCCTGCTGCCGACACGTCACGATTTCATGACATATTTTCTGTCCTGCTACCGACACGTCGTGATTTCGTGACATCCTTTCTGTCCTGCTGCCGACACGTCACGATTTCGCGATAGATTTCAATTTTTTGCAGCGATGGAGAGACAGGTCGCGATTTCGCGACCCTTTCAACACTTAGGCATTTTTCTTCTTTTCTTCATTTTTAGCATTCGGGTCTTTGAGATCTTCCCTAAAACCTACAAAAACAAAGGTGGGTCCCCACTTCTGGGGTGTGTTGTGGATGAACCACAACACAAATATTAGTGGGTTGTTATCTCTAAAACAAATCCTGCCAATACATCTGATGAAGATTGGGAAAAGTTGAATTGGAAAGAAAAGAGTCTAATTTGACTGTGTCTTTTAGATTCAGTCCTAATCAATATTTTTGGAGAAGCTACTACAAAGGATCTCTAGGAGAATTTAGGGTCTCTATATCAATCTAAGTCCCTGGTGAATAAATTATTCCTCCGAAAGAAACTGTATAATCTCAGGATGAATGAAGGGGATTCAGTAGCAGATCATCTTAATGCATTAAATATGGTGGTAAGTCAACTTACATCTATTGAAATTAATTTGAGTGAGGAAGATAAATGTATTACTTTGTTATGCTCTTTACCAGATTTATGGGATAACCTGGTTGTAGCAATTGGCAGTACAACTTCAACCACACTAAAGTTTGAAGATGTTGTGGCATCTCTATTATCAAAGGATATGAGGAGAAAAGCCATGGAGGGAACATCAAATTGTGCCCTAAAATTGAGAGGGTGTGCCAAGGAAAAATATAAAATGATATATGGTGATAGATCTAAATCTAGAGGTAGATCCAAGTCTTGAGGAAAGTTTGAGAGAAAATGTTGGAAATGTGGTAAGCCTGGACACATGAAGAAGGATTGTAGATCAAAGAATATTTGTTCTAGAAAGAGATCTTATGAATATACTTCCATAGAGATAAATAAATCCACTGATGAATGGGGGATGTATATTTGGCATACTGCTCCACACATTCAGATAAAAATGATTGGTTGATCGATATTGGTGCCTCTTTTCATATGACTCCTCATAGGGGGTGGTTCAATGAATATGAAAGATATGATGGAGGGGAGGTACTATTGGGAGATGATTCACCACTTAGAATAATTGGTCATGGAAGGGTGAAAATTATTACAGGATGGTAGGGTTAAAATCCTCCCAGGTGTGATGGATATTCTTGGCCTTGCTAGGAATTTAATTTCTATAAGCAAAATGGCTAATGCAACAATAAATGTTAGTTTCAATAAGTATTCATGCAAAATGGTTCATGGATATATGGTGCTAGCAAGAGGAGTTTGGATTGGAATCTTGTATAAGCTATTGGGAAGCACTATGACAAATTAGTGTAATAGCTCAATGATTTTTGAGGCTGAATTAGATAAAATTTCAATGCTCTAGCATCAAAGAATGGGACATATTGGAGAAAAGAGATTGTGTACCCTGTATACAAAAGGTATGGTTCAAGGTATCCCTAATTTCTCAATGTGTTTTGATTTCTGTGAACATCATATTTATGGCAAGTAGAATCGTGTGAGTTTTCCATATGGTGCTGCAAGATCAAAAGGGGTATTAGATCTAATTCACAGTGATATTTTTGGTCCTGTTCCTATTCCATATCTTGGAAAATCATGGTACTATGCTTCTTTTGTTGATGATTTCTCAACATATGCATGGATTTATTTTCTTAAAATTAAAGATGAAGTGTTTAATAAGTTTAGAAAATTTAAAGCACTTGTGGAAAATCACACTGAGAAAAATATTAAGGTGTTGAGGTCTGATAATGGAGGAGAGTATTGTTCAGATAAATTTGAGGATTTTTGTAAGCAATGTGGTATTTCAAGATAGAACAATACTCCATATACATCCCAACAAAATGGATTTGCTAAGAGATTGAAGATCACTGATGGAAAAATATAGAAGTATACTCAGTGGTGCTAGTATGGCACATGAATTCTAGACAGAGGTAGTGAATGCAACATGTTACTTGTGAAATCGATCTCCTACATCAGTACTGCCAGATCAAACTCCATTTGAAGCACGGTTTGGTAAGAAACCCTCTCTTTCACATCTTAGAGTTTTTTTTTGTGATGCATACATACATATTCCAAAGGAAAAAGTAAGTAATCCTAATAATAAGGCTATTAAATGTATCTATTGGTTATAAATATGGTGTTAAAGGATATAAAATTTGAAATACAGAAACTAAAAGTATAATTTATAGTAGAGATGTGATGTTTAGAGAAATGAAAAGTGATCACAGGAATGAAGTAGCAGAATAAGAACCTAAAAAGGTGCAATTTGATCTCATGGAAGAAGAATCCTACTCAGAAGAAGAAGAGTATGAACCAGAGGTTCATACACCTATGGTAAGGAGATCAACATGTGAAAGAAGGAAACCTGATAGGTATAGTCCATCTGCTTTTCTTTCTTCATTTGTTTTATATGTTACTAATGGATATCCTAGAACAGTTAGAGAAGCTATTAATTCTGAAGAGCTAAACCTTTGAGAATAAGCCATGAATAAGTAAATGATGGCCCTAAAAAATAATAAGACATGGGATCTAGTAAAATTACCTGGTGGGAGAAAAGCAATAGGTTGCAAATGGATCTTCAAGAAGAAGCAAAATACTAAAGGAAAAGTGGAGAAATATAAAGCTCGCCTGGTTTCTAAAGGCTATTCTTAGATAGAGGGAATTGATTATGGTGAAGTATTTTCTCCTGTTGCAAATCTAACCTCAATAAGATTTATTTTATCTATGGTTGTTGCATTTGATCTTGAAATAGAGCAAATGGATGTAAAAATCACATTCCCTCATGGGGATTTGGAGGAAGAAATATATATGAGACAACTTGAAGGATTCATTGCTGAAGGATAGGAGGATTTTGTATGTAAGTTAAAGAAATCTCTGTACGGGTTGAAACAGTCACCTAGAATGTGGTATCAAAAATTTGATACTTATGTCTTAGGACTTGATTTTGTTCGTAGCAATGCTGATCATTGTGTATACTCAAAGAAAATTGGTAATGTACTTGTCATTATTTTTTTGTATGTTGATGATATGTTACTAATTGGAAATAGTAAGGAAATTATTAGGGAAGTGAAGTCTTAGTTAGCATCATAGTTTGACATGAAAGATCTAGGCCCTGCAAATTTTATTTTAGGTATGCAAATAAACAAATATCGTTCAAATAGAAATTTGTGGTTGGATCATAAAAAGTATGTTGAGACAATTTTGAAGAGATTCAATATGCAAGATTGCAAACCAATGAAGGTACCTATTCCTTTGGGTGAAAAATTATTGGCTGAACAATGTACAAAAATAGAAGAGGTAGAAGAAATTTCCCATTTTCCTTATGCAAATGTTATAGGGAGTTTAATGTATGCCATGGTGTGTACTAGACCAGATATTACCCATGTAGTGGGAGTTTTGAGCAGATATATGTCTAAACCTGGTAAAGAGCATTGGACTGCTATAAAAAGGGTCTTTAGATACTTGCGTGGTACATCTAATTTTTCAATATGTTATGAAGGTACATGTAAAGAAAACAAATCCTTGGATATAGAATGTTTTGTTGATGCAGATTGGGCTGGAGATATGGACAATAGAAGATCTACTAGTGCATATGTATTTAATTTGTTTGGAGAGGCTATTAGTTGGATGTGCAAAAGGTAAGCTATTGTGGCTCTTTCAACCACTGAAGCTGAGTACATGGCAACCACTAATGCAAGTAAGAAAGCAATATGGCTATAAAGACTATGTGCTAAAATTGGGTTCCATAAAGGAGCTATGAAGATAAATTATGATAGCTAGAGTGCTATATTTCTAGCAAAGAACCCTACTTACCATTCAAGAATGAAGCACATTGATACAAAGTACCACTTTAGTAGGGACATGATTGAATAGAAGAAAGTGTTGTTGCAAAAAGTGGATACCAAGGAAAATATTGCAGATGCTTTAACCAAGGCAGTTAGCACAAAAAATTTCATGTTATGTACAGTTGAAATGGGTCTGGTAAGACCAAGTGGTGCAACTAACATTGATTACAACTTTTATACAAATTATTCAACAAGTGGGAGAATGTTGGATGTGTCTCATCCTTTGTAGAGGAAGCACTGTATAGTAGACCCACATTTTTATGGTCTTTCTCACCGGTGAGCGGCCCGGGGCCCAATGTGGGGGGTAAAAGCCCTCCTGGGGGGTTGAGGGGGGCGTAGCCCCCCAAAAAATTTTCTTTTTTTTTCAGAGCAATTTGCGGAGTGGTTTTTGGGATTCCCGTGATTGGTGGATATGGGTGGTTTTAGCCCATGGTATTGTGCCCACGGTATTCTAATACCACTTTGTGGTTTAGTGTTGTAAGAGTTTCCTTTATATTGATTGTAATATCCCATTTCTAGCAAGTAGTGAATAATAATATCAAAGGAGGTGTGGCTCTTGTTTTGCTGTATTAGCCCATATTGGGTGAACCAGGGTAAATCTCTTGTGTTCTATGTGCATGTATATTGTGAGTTGTTATTTTTCTTCTATATCATTTAGTTTCTGCACTATTATTCTAGAATAAGTTAGAGTAAAGCTCTTCAATTAGTTTCTTGTGATTGGAGTTCAATGAATTTTAGAATTTCTATTAATGCCTCGCAATGTGGGGGAGATTGTTGAATTAGCTCATAGATCGATAGTTTGTCTGAAGCCATTTTGAGGCTAGTTGTCAATTGACTACTTAATGAGATGATGGGTATTTTGGGTGGCTTAGGGGATGGATATTTTGATATGGGTGGGTGGCTTGTGGAAAGGTAAATTGGCTAGGATGAATTAAGAGAGAAATGGATGGGTGATGGTGGAATGATAGGTTGTGGTGAAAAACTTGCTTGAGGTGCTATAGGAGGTTGGACTACCTGTTGTTCATTCTATTTGTTGGTGCTTCTTTTCCTTGGGTAACTATATGAATAGCCCCCATAAAACCTTTATATTGTTCTACATGGTTGACCTAATTAGGACGAGTATTAATATTTAACTCTCCTATTGTCTATTATTGTTCCTCATGATGAGGAAATGGTATTTGGTATATACCAAGGTTTTGGTTTTGTTGATCCAAGGGACTGCCAACCTTGATGGTCCCTAGCTCTATCATATCTTGCACCATGTGTTTAAATTATCATCAATTGTTAATATCATACCCTTTATGTTTATGAAAAGGATAAAACAAGTGTTCCCTATAGCCCTTGCCTCATTTAAAATGATATTATGGTATGATTTTGGGAAAGGCAATAGCGTTGGTGTCATACAACCTTCAAAAAATGGATGTGTATAATTTGAGCAAGGGTGTGAAGATGCGGTCTTATTGAACATATTGTAGACATTGAACATATTGTAGACATTGGTGAGTCTCCATAGTTGGTGCTATAGTGTGAGGTTGGTGAGGTGGGGGAACTACTTTATAATTTATTTGTTGTGGTTGTTGTTGTATGGGTTGTTTTTGTTGTTGAGTCATTGCCAACTAACTCAAGACCACTTGATTTACTTGACTAGGCTTTGTCTGGCTAGAATAACTTACTTTTAATTGGCCATTATTATTCCATTCTTTCTTCTTAGGCTTTATATTGTGCTCTTGAATTTTTATCTCTTCAATGACATAAGCTTTATTGAGAGACTTATAGAATGTTCTATATTTTTGTAGCTGTAATAGCAAAGAGATGGGTTTTAAGCAACTCCTTGTGAACATTAAGGTTAGTTATTCCATTGGTAGGGAGAATGGTAATTTAGTGATAACTACCCTCCAACAGTTTCCAAAATTATATACTAATTCTTATTCAAATTATCTTAAGTTGTATAGGTCAGTAAATATTGTCTTCTTTCAAACATTGAGGGAAAATATATCCAAAAATGTATCTACCAATTTTTCAAATATGAAATTATTATGGTGAGGTAGATGGTTATACTAGTCTTGAGCCTCTACTCCTAATGTCTGAGGAAAGGTTCTGAGCATTAAAGCATCTTGGTATTGGATCCAAAAACATGAGTGGATAAATGTGCTTATGTGCTCTCTAGGATCCTCAATCCCTTTAAACTTGTCAAATTTTGGTATTGTGAAATATATTGGATATGGCGGTGATGGTAAAAAAAAATGGATAGGTTGATTGATTAGCTATCTTAGGGTGGGATTCTAGTACATCATACTAGGAGTATGTTGAATCAAGCTATCAATATGCTATTGCATTGCTTAGATTTTGGGATCTTCCATATGTGTATGAAAGCCCTGGATTATTTGATGATTAAGTGGAGGTGATGTGTGTGAAGGAATGAGTTGTTGTGAAGAAATGTGATGTTGATGGCTTGTTGAATTGAAGGGAATTTGGTGATGTTGGGTGTTTTATTGGATTTGATGTTGGAATGATTGATGTTGATGAAGTGGATGTGAATTTTGTGGGATGTGAGTGTTTTGGATTGTGAGAGTGGTGTTGGTGTGGGTGAATGGAGGTGTGGGTATAGCAACTTGAGAAGATGGTGATACCTAGGATAAGTCAGGTGTGAAGTAAATATGTTGGATTGGTATGGAATGAGGTTTTAAATCTATTAGCTAAAGTTGTTGTCGGGGGTAAGAACAATCATCTTGTTGGATCATGAGAAGTTGGTTGATATGTTGTCATGCTTTTTGTATAGAAATTTTTGAAGGAGATGGTGTGGTTATGGTGGATGTGGATGAGGTGTAAATGTTGGTAATGTTGGTAGATGTTGGTGGAGGGTAAGTTATGAAATAAATAATAATAGAATAATGGGTAGTGGATGGCTTGGTAGATGGAATGTGTGAAGCTACATTGACCTGTACTTCATAAAGTGGATTTGTGTAAGTGGTGTTACATGTAGATGGAATGGAAGTAATTTGGCAATGTTGTTCTGGGGATATGTGATGTGAAGGGGTGGATGTGGCCCCAAAAGTGGGTTGGTATAAACTTGGATAATGCTGGTGTATTGTGGTTGAGCACATTCCTACTGAAAAGAAGAAACTTGGTTGTGTGGAATGTTAAGTTGCTTTAAGATAGGTCTAATTGATCCTAAGTAAGAACCAACTTTATCCATGTCTATGTATGTGATGCAAGTCTCAGTAGGTGTGGAAGACTCAATATCTGGGATGGAAGTGTGAATAGCTCTTTCTATAACATATGCATTTGAATTAAACATGAAATACGAAGTTCCAACAGAAAAACCAGAATAGTTTGTGTGTCACACTTACGGGGTTATCCACAAAAGTGGTTGGAAAAAAGGTGATGCACTCCATGGATGAAGTGGGTTGGCTGATAAATGCTTGAATCATGATTCTAGCATCGCTTCAATTTGAGACCATAATATAATGATCCAATTGGGGTAATGAAAGTGAGGAATGTGTGTGAAAATGTGAAGTGATAATGAAAAGTACATAGAATGAAACAAACAATTTGAATTCTATGTCTTGCAACAATGAGTATTTTGATGTATGCCTAAGCCTAGATTACTATGCAGGATGGAGTCCTAAGATGTATGTAAAATGAGGATTTTATAGTGAGTGAAATCCAAAAAAATCTCTTAAGGGTTGCTATGGTATCTATGGGGTAAGACAACAGATGGATATGAAGCCCATCGTTGCTAGTATTGATCAGTAGTTGGTGATGAACTCCAATGTACTGATTTTGAATGTAGAATGTGCAAAAGTTTGTGATCCATTTTAAGGTTTCTATTATCTATGGTGTTCACACAATGCCAATAAATCTACTTTTACTCATCTAAGATAGTGATCAAGAACATTAATACCAAGTTCTCTCAAAAGAACATAGGGTACACCACTTAAGATCCACCCTAAATCATCAAATGATTCCAACAATAGGAGTATGCTCAAATATCATTGAATGGTTTTAAATTAAAAGAAATAAAAGTGGGAGAATTTAGCCTAGAATCCAACTACTTATGCTCTTTTGTATTATTACAGGTAGCAAACAATGTAAAAAGTAGAAACACCATATAAAATAAAATATCTAAATCTATTATGATGCATATTATGATGCAACTAGCGTAGATGCACAAATGAAAATATACCCTATGTGCAAAATATATGAAGTGATATTTGTAAATGCCTAAAAATGTATTATTTTTTTAAATAGAAAGTGTTTCCTTATTTTTTAAATCTCTTTAAAAAGCAAAAAAATGGAGGTAGGGTTTGATCCAGACTTACCAAGAAGCCTATATTTTTTTCTTCCCAAAACTTTTGGACGTATTATAGATTCTCTTGAATGTATTTAGGCATATCCTACATGTGGTAGGATATCCCTTGAATGATGGAGGGCATCCATGTCACCATAGATCAAATTCTGCTACTCCTAGAAACCCTAGTTTCATGATTTTTGTGTGATCGAATCTTTGTAAACCTACAATAGAAACATAAAAACATAGATTAGAAGATAAGGTAAGTTAAAATATAGAACCCTTTGTGAGTCTGATTATGATCACCATTTTGCAAAGCAAAAATTGAAAACACGAATGTAGTAATAATAGAATCAACACAAAATATTTTGCACAAAGAAGAAAGGAATGTATTGTATTAATGTGAGGGGAGCCTTGATATCCAATGTTACAATATAGTGTATATCGATACAATAGTTACAATACAAGGGTTTTAAAACCCTTGTTCACAAAGAATATTAGGTGTCTTTTGTGTCATCCTTTGCTCCAAACAAGTTGTAGGTGGGCTTGAGTATCCCTACGGGGCCACCCTAGCTACAACAACTTTCAATAATGTAGTTATTGTAACCTATAAATAGATAAACAACACCAAGATATCAATAGTATATGAGAGGGCTCCATTGTGTGAGTCCCTCTTTAGATCATATCCATAAACCCTAGTGCTAAAAATTATGAAATGCATACAAAAATATAGGAAACATAAGGTATAACACAATAAAATATTTACCTTATCAAAGAATATTTGTTGTTCTAATCTATGTTATTATATCTATGATCTAGACTCGTATGAATACCTAGAAGCATTCGAGGATACGGTAGTGGCAAATTGACTGAGAGAAAATGCTTGAAAGCATTCGATAATGATGGTGGACACTCTAAAAAATTCCTAAAATAATCATTAGCATTTACATGATGCTAGGAGGTATTCTGGGATTTTTGTAGAGGGTACTACAAAAATAGATATGGTTTGCAAGGGTTTGGGTGACTAAAAATGAAGGATTCGATAGTGACGGTGAGGGAAATGATAGCAGAATTCTAGGGTTTTAGGGAGGGATATAAATGAGAGCTTCACGAGAATGCTTAACCACTTCAAGAATCAAAATACTACTTAAACTCATTCATAAAAATGAATTACCTATTATAGAATGCCTTCTATATGCTAGGGTTTCAATGACACCAATGTGTGGTTAAGATTAAAATGTAATGGATGGCTAGGATTATGTATTTGCAATGTGACACAGATCAAGTCAAGTGGATGGTTGATATTAAAATTTTAATGAGTGACTGTGATTTATTCATACATATTTATATATATATATATATATTTATATTAAATATATAAATATAAATATAAAATATTTATATTTTTATAAAATATAAATAAATAAATAAATATATATATAAATAAATAATGGGCGGATGTGATTGGATGATGTGGATGGATGACAAGTGGCTAAGTTTTGGTGTCTATAAAAGGAAAGGAATGTAGTTTAGAGGTAATTAAAAGGAAAATATGTTTAGCCATAGAGGAGTCTAATCCAACCCTATCAACTCACCCAATTCCTAATTTGGAAGCAAAAATCCTTGATAGATGGATTCAAGTCATCAAATACAATTATGATGTTAGGTACATGAGAAACAAAAAGAAGGAAAGAATATAAAGTGGAAACCACTAGATGTGGAGTTGTTCAAATTGAATTTTTATGGAGCATCTAAAGGAAATATAGGACCAACAAGAGGATGAATAATTAGAAATAATAGAGGATAGATTTTGTTTCATTATGCTTTCAATAGTGAACTTAACACAAGTAATGATGTTGAATCTTGGGTAGCTTTAGAAGGGTTAAAAATATACAAAAAAATTAAATGGAACAAAGTATGGATGGAATATGATTCACTCAGTAATAAATACAATTTTGATGAAAGTAAAGGCTCCATGGAACATACAAGACATAATTGTGAAAATTTAATATCTTGCTAAATAGTTTGAAGAAATTAGGTTTGCACATACATTTAGAGAAGGAACCAAATGTGTAGATATCCAATAGAGAAGTTTTAATACCTAGGTGTTGTAGGTGAGTTGAAGAGGAGAGGGCAATCCTCCAAGGGAGGTCCCAGGTTCAAATACCCACCCTACCAAAAATTTGAATTGGGTACACAAAATACAATGTATAATGTTGGTGTGGTTAGGGCTAGGCGTGACTCCCAAGTGACTTTGATGGTGTAGAACCCCCTGGTCATGGTCTCTCAAGAAAAGGTGGCCCTGCAAGGAGTTTTTTGCTTAAAAAAATAGAGGGTTTTTAATAGAGGATCTTAAAGTTAAATTATATTTTCCATGGTTAGAGGAAGTAGTAAGTTTAGTTGAAGCTGACAATAAAGTATTGACTATCTGAATCAAATAATGATAAAGGTTTACATTAATGTTTTTTATTGGTAATATCTAATTTATTTTATAACATTAATATGTTTTCATATAACAACACACAGTCACTTCACAAAGGATTAGGTTTTTTTTTTTAAATGTCTCATATTTTAGAAGCCATATCTTTGCAAAGGGTTATTCGATTCAACTAATTCTTGGACCAAATTGTGTGGAATTTGAATAGCTTTAAAATGAGTGGTCATATAAAATAATTTCATCAATATTTAGGGATATGTTACTCTATGAAGTCAACCATTCGAAACAAGGGTAGTGACAATTTTTCAAGTCATAAAAAATGAAATTGTAAATATTTGTCAGTTATGGTTCAGATGATGGAAAGAGCAATGAAGGGATAGGACTTGAGTGAGACAAGATAATCTATCTAGACATAGATGTTTTTAGCTAATATTTTTTCCTTCTTTATATTATAAATTTTGCATGCAAATTATTTTAAAGTTTTTATCAAATATTATATTTTCTATAGGACATTATGATAAAATTCAATAGATTTTGAGTTTTATATTTATTTTCATGGATATATTTATAGTTAAATCCTTAGAATAATATCTTGTGGTAGATGTTAGTGAGTGAAATTCAAAGAGATCCTCATTGCTCCAAGATAGGGTGATTTTTTCTAAATCTAATGGGTATTGGTCAAGAGCTTCAGCCTTGAGAAAATTGATTGATAGGAGGAAGTATCCAAGAGTGATTCTATCATTTCTTCCCAAAGGTTTCTTTCTAACCATTTTTTTCTAGGTAAGAAAGAGAAAAAAATTCTAAAAGGGGTCTCTTGGTTTATGGTAAGAGCAGGACTCTTAATTACCTATTGGTATGAAGGCTTTTCAACTGGAAATGTAAATCTATCCTTAATACCAGTTTGGATGGGGATGTTTGGATTACCTATTGAATTTTGAAAAATAGACACCTTAAATAAAATAGGCAACACTCTATGATAATTCCTTGAGATTTTAGATACTACATAATATGGATTCTTGGCTATTTATGCTTGGGTATTATTCACGATTGATATAAGTAAAGCTTTACCAGAATCAATCATTCTTAAGTATGGGGGTAATATGCGGATCCAAACCATAGATTATAGAAATATATATTTTAGATGTAGAAGATGTCATGAGGTGGGACATATTGGGAGATCATGATGTAGAATATTTCATGTGGTGGGACATATTGAGAGATCATGCCCTAATAAGATCCCAACAAAATCATATGTAGAAAACCACAAGAGGAACTTACAAATGGTTATAGATGAAGATGGTTTTTAACTTCCAAAAAATATATCTAATAAAATGAAATAAAATAAAAAATGGATACTAGTAAGGAAGGATATTGGAATAAATACCAACTTTTTTTAGGCTCCTATGAATAAAAATAGATAAAAACTTAGAGGACATAGTACAATAGTTTAAACATATTAACAAGGAACCGTCTATTCAGTATGATCCTAATTTAAGAAAGAAAATTCTCGATGATTCTAAGGAATGTGTCTCATTATATTTTAAATAATATCTTGAAGTATAATGCACCATTCAAGAGAAAAAAATTGGTAAATAAAATGTAGTTTTAGAAGTTAATACATCTATCATTGATAAGGAAATACCAAAAAATGAATAGGATAGGTCAAAAGCTTCTGTAGTAGAGTCAGGAGAGGATAAATATGATGAAAATAAATTGTGAAAGAATATTAAGGAATAGAATAATAAAACCTACTTTTAATATAGGCAAGGCAAAAAGGGAAAAATCCTCAAATTATCAAGCAATATCTAGGTAAGCAATAGCAAACATAGAGAAAGGAACACAAACTAAGTTGGTTGAACTTCTCTTTACTAAACAACAAAATGATATTGGTAATACACATGTGGGGCCAAAATCCCCTAATGAGACATGATTATCATATTATAGAATATAAGGGGTGCTAATTCCCCCTCAAAGTAGAGGTGTATCAGGGTCCTATGTTTAAGTAATAAGCCCGATATTCTTTGTATCTAGGAAACTAAAATGACAAAAAAAAAGTTTCAAAAACTATAAAAGCAGTATGGGCAAGATGTGAATGTGATACTTTGGATTCTGAAGGAGCAGTAGGGGGAATTCTAATTTTTTGGAATCTTTTTAGAACCTCTTGTGTAACCATTCATAAAACTAGGCATCATATAGCCTCTTTAGTCACTTTCTACTTTGTAGATATTCATTTCATCCTTACCGATGTTTATGGACCTACTACTCAGTCGGGTAGATTAGAAGTTTAGAGTGAGATTGTATCTTATATGAGAAGTACATACCAAGAAACCTAATTCATGATAATATGATATTTTAATGCCATAACCAAGCTAGATGAAAAATTTGGGATATTTAGGAAAATAACCCAAACTATGAGAAATTTCTTAGATTTTATTCAAAAAAATAATATATGGGAGGTTGAGTTTGAAGAAGACAACTATACTTGGACCAACAATAGAAGAGGCCATATACTAATAGTAGAAATATTAAATATATGCATTCTCTCAGATCATTGGCTAGATTAATGAACTTGTATTAAAATTAAATACCTTAACAATTATTGGTTCATATCATTGGCCAATAAGAGTTAAAATGGTGGTAAGTGAATTAAAAAAAAAACTATTTGAAATATGAGCAAATGTGGGAAGACCATCCTCAATTTTTTGATATGATAGCTCAAATGTGGAATTCTTCAAGTAATGGTGGGTTGTATGTTCTTCTAAATCAAATTAAATCTATGACATCTATATTAAAATAATGGAACACGAACACTTTTGAAAATATTTTTGAGAAGAAAAAACTATATTATAAACTTTTAAAATTATAAAAATGTGATTATAATAATCCAAGCTCAGAGGAAAGGGAGTTGCTTAGTGAATATCATAATATTTTGAGTAAAGAAGAGAAATTTTGGAGATTAAAATCAAGACATAATGGGTTCAAAGGAGATAAAAATGTAAAGTTTTTTCATAGGATGGCCATAGTACAAAGATCAACATCTAGAATTAGTATAATTAAATCAATAGAAGGGGTTTTGATTGAAGATCACAATGAAATTAGAAAAGAGGTAAAGTATTTTTATCAAAATATTCTAGGATTGGAGGAGACTCAAGTTCTTAATGACAAAATTCTTCATGATGTTCCTTCAGTTATAATGAATGAAGACAATAGGAAACTAATGGAGCCTATTACTCTAGAAGCTCATTTGGCTCTTTTCTCTTTTAATAAGGATAAATCCCCAAGTTTAGATGGGATTTCTATAGATTTTTACCAACATAATTGGGATATAGTGAAAGATTTTTTATTGGTGGCAATGGAATAGTCTAGGGTAAAACAATACATACCTTATAAAATAAATGCAACATATCTTACCCTAATTCCAAAAAATAAGGATGCTGAATTATTTGATTCTTTTAGACCCATAAGCCTATGTAATATGGAATATAATATTATATCCAAAGTGATGGTGAATCATTTAAGGCCATTCTTAAATAAAATTATTTCATAAGAGCAAGGAGGATTTGGAAAAAGGAGATAAATTTTGGACATGATAATAAGAGCTCATGAAGTTATACATTCAACAACTTCAAGAAAAGAGAAAACAATGATCTTAAAATTTGATATGAGCAGAGCCTATGATAGGGTTAAATGGGATTTTCTTTTTGTAGTTTTAGAAAAGTTTTTATTTAGGAAGAAATGAGTTATGTGGATTAAAATTTCTTATTCAATGTCGGTCAATGAATTAGTAACAAAATATTTTAAAGCCAAGAGAGGCCTTAGACAAGGAGATCCCCTATATCCTTATTTTTTCACTATTATGGTAGAGGTTTTGAGTAGGAACTTTAATAAGGCTTACAAATATGGACTTATAAGTGGACTTAAGGGTAGTAATAACATCAAAAACATCACCCATCAATAGTTTGTAAATGATACAACTCTTTATAGAAGGGCAAGGATAAGTGAGGCCAGAGTTTTGAATAACTTTTAAAAGGAATATGAAAGAGCATTAGGGCAAAAATTTTATAGGACAAAATTAAAAATTTACTTTCTTAACACTCTAGCTAATATCAAATCAAGAATTTGCACATTACTTCAAATAGAGGAGGTAAAATTTCTAGCAACTTATCTAGGGATGCCTTTATTTGAGGGGAGAATGAGGATAGAATTATTGAATCTAGTTATTAGTAAATTTTAGAATAAACTTCCAACTTGGAAAGGTAGATGGTTATGATTAGCAAGAAGAGTGCAATTTATTAAGTCATTATTACAAGCCATTACAACATATTATATGTCATTGTATTCTATGCCAAAATTAGTTTAAAAAGTTTAATTATTATTATGCAATCCTTTTTATGGTTAGGTATACATGATAAAAGAAATTTTCCTTTGGTTAAATGGATCAAGGTGTGTGATGATAAAACTATGGGAGGTCTTGGTTTAAGAGTTATTACAAATGCAAACTTAGTTCTTAGGGGGAAATTAATATTAATATTGTACAAAGAGATTCAAATACAATGGTAAATAATTAATCTAAGTATGTTGAGCCCAATGAACCAAGTTTAATATTTACTGCATTCTCTCTACCAAATAGTTCTACTCTTTGGAATGATTTAAAAAAATCTATTGATCTAATGATTAAAGGTTTCATATTGGTGGTGGTAATTGGAGAACAAAATTCTATTTGGATGGATACTTGGTGTGATAAAAAAACCACTCAATTTAGATTCAATTTTGAAACCGTGGATGAGATTACTTCGAGATAAATATGGTGATAGGGTTTCAAACATTTTATACAAGGATAAATGAGAAAGAGACAAACAGAAAGAAGATTTTTTTACAAGCATACAAGACATTAATGTAAGGAGGCAATTGAGTAGAAAGATAACAAATATGATTATTTTGAGGGGATCCAAGGATAAATTGATTTGGGAGTTGAATAGCTCAAGAGAATACATAACAAGAAGTGGATATAATGTACAACACCAACAAAATAGTAATATCACTAGAATATGGAGAGATATTTGGGATAGCCCAAGCATTCCTAAAGTTAAAATATTTGTTTGGATAGTATACCATAGAAGAATTTTATACTTGGATAACCTTATGAAAATGGGTTTTCATAGCCCCTCTTAATGTGTTCTTTGTAAAAATGAGGAGGAGAGTATAGACCATCTATTGCGAAATTGCTCAATAGTATGGAAAATATGGCAATGGATTCTTAATATGTTTGGTAAATGCATGGGAATGAATAAAAAAAATGAATATTGGTTAAATAAATGGCAGAGCACTTGTAAAATTGAAGTTTTACAGATAATTTGGGATATATCAAAAGATACAATACTTTGGACCGCATGGCTAGAAATAAATAGAAGAATATTTAAAGGAAATGATTACAATTTAGAGGTAATGAAAAGGAAGGTATGTTTAGCCATAGAGGAGTCTAAACCAACCATATAAACTCATCTAATCCCTAATCTAGAAGTAAAGAGCCTTTATAGATGGAGTCAAGTCATTAAATGGAATTATTATGTTGGGCATAAGAGAAGCAAAATGAAAGTAAAGAATATAAAATGGAAACCACCAAATGTGGAGTGGGTTAAATTGAGTTTTGATGGATTATATAAAGGAAATATAGAACCAAAAAGAGGAGGAATAATTAGAAATAATAGAGGAGAGGTTTTTTCTCATTACACTTTAAATAGTGTATTTAAGACAAATAATGAAGCTAAAGCTTGGATGACTTTAGAAGTGAAATAGGAATAAATAATTATAAAAGTGCTACAAAAGTGAAATTGGACTCATTCTTGCATTCAAGAGTTTTAGAAATAGTGTCTAAGGAGTGAGGGAGTGGGTAAGTGAAGGAGTGTAAAGTGTGTGAAGTTAGTGAAGTGATGGCAATGGAATGCGTGGATATGGTAGTAGGTGTGGAGGTGCAGGTGGTTAAGGTAAGTGCCCTTGGAACTCTTGTTTGAATTTTTGTAAAATATATATATATATATATATATATATTTTACATGTGTAAATATTTTTTATTATGCAATGAATGTGATGATAATGTGTGTTGTGTTGCTGCAGTTGAGGATCTTAGAGGCTCATCATAGATTCTCACCGATTATACTAGGGGTGAGGAAGGCCTTGCAAGAGGACAATTGGAAGAAGCTAGAGGGTATGGGATTGGTGGAGGTGGCCCAGATAGATGTGGTGAGGGTGAATGAGGGGTACCTCTCTACCTTAGTGGAGAGGATATATAGGGGGAGCTTCCATCTCCCAATCGGGTAGATGATAATGACACTAGAAGATGTATACTGCATATTTTGAGTGCTAGTGGATGGATTGCAAGTCCATGTTAGGCACAATAATGGGTATGATATGAGTCAAATATTTGGATATGGATGGAGGGATGTGAACATATGAGGTAGAGGGATAAGATATTTGAATATGTATGTGAGGTAGGAGTTGGAGGCCTTGCTTACCTTGATCATGCTTCTGTTGGCCAACATATTGGTGCATAACAACATTGGATGTCAGTTTCCATGAAACATAATAAGGTTGGTATAAAACATGATTGATGAGCCTTGAGTATATGCACGGGCACCTGCTCTATTGGCTCAGACGTATTTGTAGCTATATTAGGTGAGGATGTGGGGTATAAGGGGTTGGGCTACAGTGTGCTATTGTAGTCTTGGGACTAGGAGTACTTAAGTGTGGCTCATAATTTGGGCTTGTATTATGAGGATTGGGATAGGGATCAACCCTATGCTTTGAGGTGGTGTGTGGTTGAGGAGGTACAACCTAGTCATCCTGGTCATAGTGGCAAAAATTGTAGAGATCTATGGGTAGGGATGACATCAAATCAGGTGTGTTGGAGGCCTTGGTGAAAGGCTAGGTTATCGAGTGATAGATAGTAGCTGTAAAAGACTCAACAGGATAGATGAATGGTTGGGTAGCATGGGAGTGAAGTGGAACTAATCCAATTTTCTCGAGTATTGTGGTAGTTCAGGATGAGGTAGGGAGTTTTAGAGGCACATATGCTCTATAGGCATCAATATAATGAGTCAAGCCTACCATGTGTTCAAGAATAGAAGGAGGACTACATGGATGATGAGGAGATAGATCTCCTGAATGTAAATGTTGTTAGAACCACAATAGAGTATAAGTTTTGGTTTACCTTACAACATTTATGGGTGCCTAGTTAGATGGTCAAGAAGGGTGGTGGATATGAGGAGTAGATAGGAGCAAAGGAGGTTCCATGATGTTAGAGATATTATCAATCGAGTACATAGGTGAGTGGTGCAGTAGAGCAGCCTATGAAGGTTGGAGATGATGATGGTGGTAGGGATGACATGGAGGAGATTTCGGAGAGACCTCCAAGTCAAAGTGAGGAGGAGTGGATAAGGTTGGAGGTAGATCAGGACCAAATCTAGTAGATGGTGGTATATTGAAATGCAAATATAGTAGCTTGATATATAGTGATAGTAGCTTGGGATGCCAATAATGCTTGGTTGCAGGTGGAGCTAGAGGTACAGAGGGAAAAAATTAGAGGTGACAATGTGATAGTGAGGCTCTATGTAAAGCTAAGATAGAGGAATTCTCATCAAAGGTACAATGTACTATGCCTTCAATTTCAAGAGGTATGTATCTAGGATTTAGAGGATCTTCTTATGTGGCACCATATTGGACTACCCAATTGACCCTCTTCTTCCATAGTAGATTCTAGTAGGCCTAGTGGTCCTAGGCATATTGTCTCTAGGTCTAGGGCTCCTTCAGGGTCATAGGGGTCTACCTACGGATATTAGCTAGTGCTTAGATGCACTTTTTTGTATATGAGCCTTGGTGCTCCATTGTATATAGCCTTTGGGTGTTCATTGTACATGCAATTATATATATACATGGCTTTTACTTTTGTGTTATGAATTTGTGTGGATGTGTGTGTGAATGCATATGTATATGTGATGGATGGTAATGTAATGATGATGTGTATGTGTAATGAAAATAATGCAAATGAACTAATGCACTAATGATCATTCATAGTTTAGAATTTTGCTTGACCATTATTGATCATTGTTGTTTAATTAGGGGCACCAAAATGGTGGTGTATGAAATGGAAGACTCATGTAATGATATGGATGTTTTTGACTTATGAATAATTTATTATTTTGTAGAGACTTATACATACTAGTGATTTCAACCAAAATCCCTAAGTTTTGTCTAATTTCTCTAAGACCAAATCGTTTGTAGTGAAATTTTTATTTACCAAATCATGAACATGGTAAGGACTCAAGAAAATCAAGAACCAATGTGTATGCAAGTGAGTTCATTAACCCATCTTGAGTAAATTGAGATGACACCTATCATGGACGAGACCAAGAAGCTATCTTTCCCTTATGTGTGGTTAGAGGTAGCTTCAAGAGAGACGTGTCACCATGCATGACCATACTCCACTGTCAATCAAGCATTTACATCCCCAATGGATATTAGCTCCATATTCCAATAATATGATCTCTAAGATTTGGGGATTTAGACTACCTAACCATCTGGATAGAAATATAGTTCTATACTTACACTTGAGGATTTGTGGTGTGTGATGTGTAAAAGAGTTAGAGCTTTGGGGAATCGTATTCTCAACCAAAGTGTGATGAGAATTTTACCCTATCCTTATACTCATTCTTTTCTTTTGGCAATGTGAGTAGTGGTGAAGAACACTATTTTTTATTTTGGACTATGTGCATAAGTGGAGATGACTTTTTTTGCTTCGAGGTGCAACCCAATAATGGGGTTGTCCTCCTTTGACACAAGATGTTTTTAATATGTGTAATATGTGGTTGGTTCAAGAGTGTTAGATTCAATACTAGAACTCAATTTTTTTTTAGTGAAAATGTGACTTGGTCCTAGAGAAAGTTTGACATGTATTTTTAGTTTGATTGAAACACTAGGAGTGGTTGAGCGATCTAAAACACCTAGGAGTAATGAAGTGATAGTGCAAATGGTAAGTTGACTTGTGGAATGGTGTAATGAAATGGATGTAAACTTGGGGTGCCCCTAATTAAGTCAACAATATTTATTGGATAAATTATTGTCTGAAATTAACAAATGATCCCTAATATGGTGGATGAAATGTATTAAAATGACAATGAATGTGATTGTGAAATGTGGATGTGTGAAATGTTATGTGTATGAATGTAATATTTTTTTGTATTAGCCATGTGTATATATATATATATATATATATATATATATATATATATATATATATATATATATATATATATATATATACATATATACATGTAAATCACATTAAGAATGAAACACTCTCAAGTGGATGATGTTAAGTGGTTTAGGCTCTTCTTATCCCTCTAGACTATCAATTCTATATGTTCCTTGACCCACTTTTTGGGTGATAATGTATGGACCTAACCAATTAGCCATAAATTTATCACAAAAATGTGGTAATGCATTGGTATTTTTTTTATTCTCTTTAAGGACAATATCTACTTGAAATTCATGTAGATGGACTTTGGTATTGTAAGTATGCTTGATGTGATATTGATATACTCGTAAATGTTCTAAGGCATTAATCCATATTTCATAAAGGAGTGTAAGTTGTTCAAGACGTGCTTGTCTAGAAATGTCATCATCTATGAATTCCTACAATCAAATTTGCAATGAGGGTATCTCGAGCTCAAGAGGCATGATGGCTTTGGCACCATAGACTAATGAGAATGGTGTTGCCCCCATTGAAATACATATGCTTTTTTGATAAGCCCATAATACCAAGGGGATCTGAGTGTGTCAATCTCGATGATTTTCTTTGACTAGTTTCTTGAGAATAACAGTAAGATCTTATTGGTTTCCTTAGCTTATCCATTTGTTTATGGGTAGTAAGGAGTCAAGAAACTAAGTTACGGGGACCGAAAGACCACCCCTTACAAATTCCAACTTTTTTTTTTTTCATAAAAAAAAAGGCTTCGGGAAAATATTTACATTCCACAATAGCAAGATGCCCGCAGGCTTACAAAGACCAGAGATGCTCTGGTAATTCTCCCTCTCCGGTCCCCCCCCGGACTAATACAAAAATTTCGGGTTTTAACGAGGTCCCGGTCCTCCCAGCCATCAATGCTCCCACCAAACAAGATTTTGATTTCAAATTTCCCTCCTTCCCGGGTTTTCAAAATTTTGACATTAATGGCAATCTCTACCCGATCTATCCCTGAGTTTGCATTAATGATCTTCCTCCTCTGCACCCATCACTTCGGTCAGACTGTTTTCTACACTGCCATCTCCACCATACCGGCCATGCCCTGCAACAGTTGTTTTTCGAAAAGATCTTCAAGAGGTGGTTCTCCCCCTTAAATTCACGCGACTGTCCATTTTAATTCCATGATACGTGGCCTTCATCTTCACTTTGATACACGTATGCTTCCGCGTGCAAAACTTGCCATGCCTCCTCGTGGATGTAAAATATTTCAAACACGTGTCCTTCACAATTTTCAAGCTACACGTGGCTGTCCACGTGTCAAATTTTGGCCTTGTCTGGCCGTCCGCCTCTAAGCTTGGTCCTGTCTTCTCATTGGCCATGATATCATGACATGTCGCGATATCGCAACCCAAACACTGCCTTGAAACTGTCCACTTAATACTATCGCGATATCGCGACGTCGCGATATCGTGACCCAACCACCGCCGCGCCTTGCTTTTTCAACATCGTCGTGATATCGCGACGTCGCGATATCGCGATGGAGATCACCCCTTGCATTAGCTTCTCAACAAACGTCACGACATCGCGACGTCGCGATATCACGACATCACGATATCATGACGGAACCCTCCCTACGTGCCAACTGCAAACAAATGTCACGATATCGCGACGTCGTGATATCGCGACGTTGCGATATCATGATAGAACCGGTCCCTGCCTTTGCCACCACTTCGGAGGTCACGATTTCCCGACCTCCCCAACTTTTGCCTTAGCTCTTCTACCAACTTCCCCTTCTGCTTTGCAACATCTTCCCTCCTCCGAAAAGGAACCAAAATACATCAAAATACAAAAACTTAAATAAAATTTAGAAGGATGCAAGATTGCCGACACTGTTACCGGATGCTCCTGCATCAGACACCCGGGGTAACAAGAGAAGTGACCTTCACTTCTAGGCTATTCGGTCCGCGTCCTTTGTAATATTTCCGAACACCCATCAACCTTTACAACCTGTTCAAGTTTTGTTTCCTGGTAAAAATTTTTGCCTTCTACCAGACAAATTCTGGCATTACTGCACACTTTCTCATCTTCGGTCTGCAATGGCTTCAACTTGTGCCACACTCCATATTTCACCAAGGAGTAAGTATTTGCATGGCCATCATGCACTGCATTCCGATCAAACTGCCATGGCCTTCCCAATAGCAAATGGCAAGCATCCATGGGGAATACATCACATAGGACTTCATCCTAGTATCTCTCGATCTGGAACATGACTAAACACTGTTCCCGGATCCAAGCTCGGTGGTCCTTCCGCAACCACGCAATCTGGTACGGGTGCGGGTGTCTCCTTCTCTCTAGCTACAACTTAGAAACCATCTCCTCAGAAACCAAGTTGTCTGTACTCCCATTGTCAATAATGACATTACAGACTTTGCTCGCACTTTTGCACCGGGTGCGGAACAGGCTTCTCCTTTGCTCAGACTGGTCTTCATCCACCAGCATGGTCCTTCTCACAATCATGGCTTCCCCCTTTTCAGCTTCTTCAGAATGTTCTGAGTTAGCATCCTCAACTGCCACAACTGCTCTGGCAGGACCCACTGGCCTCTTGTTTGTCTTTTCCCGGTGTTGTGGGCACTCAAATGCCCGGTGTCCTTCTTCTCTGCAGTGGAAACATGTTCCTCGGAACACTCCCCTTTCATTTCCGCATCCAGACCTACCTCTTCCTCTCGGGTAGTTATCATTCTGAACTTGCGGTGTTGGGTCTTCCTCTCCTTTCTGATCCCGGCTGCTGCTCTCCTCTTCCTTCTTCTCTTCCTTTCCTTCTTTCTTTCCATCGTTCTTTCCTCCCGGTCCTTTTACTTTTTTCTTGCTGTCAAACCTTCTGTTCAACTTTTCTTCAACCTTTAAAGCAAATTGGTAAGCATCTTCGATGGTGCTTACCCGAACCAAGCTCAACTCCTCCTGCACACTCGGTCTCAACCCATTAATGTAACGGGCCACTTTTTCCTTGCTTGCTTCCAAATGCCCTGTTCTGATGGAGATTTTATAGAATTCCTCCGTGTATTCTTGAATTTTTCTATTCATCTGCCTCAATATTTGCATTTTATGTAATAGATCCAACTCATAGTCAACAGGGATGAACTGTCTTTTTAACTTCTCCACCATTCTGTCCCACCTGGTAATCCGTTCTTTTCCTCTTCGGTTCCTCTCCAACTGTACCCCCTTCCACCATATGCTAGCATGACCCTTCAGTCGGGTCTTAGCAAATCTGACCCGGTTAGGGTCTTCAACCTCTTCGTATTCAAAATATTCTTCTAAATCATTCACCTAGTCTATCAACTCCTCTGGGTTCAAGTTCCCAGAATACGTAGGAACTTCTAACTTTGGCCTCTTCCCGATTTGGGATATGGCCTTGTACAATCTGGCCTGTGCCGGATCTACATCTTCTTCCTCTTCTTCAAACTCATTCTCTTCTTCCACCTCATCCTCACTATCTGCATCCCTTCTCGGTTCACATCCTCTACGTAGTTCTTCCTGCAGGGCTTGGACTTACCGCTGCAAAGCCCAAAAATCTTTCGCTGCCATACCTCTACCACCCACCGAGTTTCTTCTCGGAGGCATCTTCACTCAAGCTCAAATCCTCCCACACATCCTGGTACAACTGCCTCTCCTTTGGTGGTCTTCTGTATGCTCAGGAACTCCCGCTCTGATACCACTGACGGGGACCGAAAGACCACCCCTTACAAATTCCAACTTTTTTTTTTTTCATAAAAAAAAAGGCTTCGGGAAAATATTTACATTCCACAATAGCAAGATGCCCGCAGGCTTACAAAGACCAGAGATGCTCTGGTAATTCTCCCTCTTCGGTCCCCCCGGACTAATACAAAAATTTCGGGTTTTAACGAGGTCCCGGTCCTCCCAGCCATCAATGCTCCCACCAAACAAGATTTTGATTTCAAATTTCCCTCCTTCCCGGGTTTTCAAAATTTTGACATTAATGGCAATCTCTGCCCGATCTATCCCTGAGTTTGCATTAATGATCTTCCTCCTCTGCACCCATCGCTTTGGTCAGACTGTTTTCTGCACTGCCGTCTTCCCCATACCGGCCATGCCCTGCAACAGTTGTTTTTCAAAAAGATCTTCAAGAGGTGGTTCTCCCCCTTAAATGCACGCGGCTGTCCATTTTAATTCCATGATACGTGGCCTTCATCTTCACTTTGATACACGTATGCTTTCGTGTGCAAAACTTGCCATGCCTCCTCGTGGATGTAAAATATTTCAAACACGTGTCCTTCACAATTTTCAAGCTACACGTGGCTGTCCACGTGTCAAATTTTGGCCTTGTCTGGCCGTCCGCCTCTAAGCTTGGTCCTGTCTTCTCATTGGCTGCGATATCGCGACATGTTGCGATATCGCGACATGTTGCGATATCGCGACATGTCGCGATATCGCAACCCAAACACTGCCTTGACGCTGTCCATTTAATACCGTCGCGATATCGCGACGTCGCGATATCGCGACCCAACCACCGCCGTGCCTTGCTTTTTCAACATCGTCGCGATATCGCGACGTCGCGATATCACGATAGAGATCACCCCTTGCATTAGCTTCTCAACAAACATCGCGACATCGCGACGTCATGACATCGCAACGTCGCAATATCGCGACGGAACCCTCCCTACGCTCCAACTGCAAACAAATGTCACGATATCACGATAGAACCAGTCCCTACCTTTGCCACCACTTCGAAGGTCGCGATTTCACGACCTCCCCAACTTTTGCCTTAGCTCTTCTACCAACTTCCCCTTTTGCTTTGCAACATCTTCCCTCCTTTGGAAAGGAACCAAAATACATCAAAATACAAAAACTTAAAGAAAATTTAGAAGGATGCAAGATTGCCGACACTGTTACCGGATGCTCCTGCATCACTAAGTGGATTATTATATTTCCCATAAAGTGCTCGAACATACTTATTATTGAAATATTTGCCATTGTAAAAAATTATTTTTGAGGGAATGTCAAAATGATAAATGATGTGTTGAAGTATAAACTCTACAATTCTAGGTCATATCATACTAGTTAGAGGAATTACCTCGATCCACTTTGTGAAGTATTCAGTGGTTGTGATGATAAATGTGTGTTATCTCAAGGAATATGGTGATATTTTATCAATCAATTCCAAACCCCATTACAAAAATGGCCAAAGACTTTGAATAAGTAGCAATGCTTGTGATGGCACATGGGTTAAATTAGCGTGTTGTTGACATTGTTGATATTTCTTGACATAATTGCAATAGTAAAATTCCATGTTGGGCCAATAATAACCCGTGTAAAATACACTGTGAATGTTGGACATTTTGGGTAGATGAGTTTTCATTGATGTCAAAAGTTATTTTCAGTGAGTAGTGCAAGGAGAAGCAGTTCCACAATCAGTGCAAAATGGAGAGTCTGCCTCCAGTTGGTCAGATCTGGTTCCACATAGTCATATCTGGTCCAAGGTGCAAAGAAGAGGCCCAAGCAAATAATATTATAATATTTTATTATATTATTAGAAAGGGAAATTTAATTAATTATAAATTAATTAATATAATTTTATTATAAATTAATTTATTAATTAATTTCATTAACTTCCAAAGTTATTTAAGTTAATTATAATTTAATTTTAATTAATTATAAAATATTTTATATTAATTTAAATAACCCTAAAGAGGGTTATAAGGTTAAATTAAAAATTGAATTTGAAATTCAATTTAAAGCACCGATATTTTATGGCACGAGGTCTTCATGTATAAAAGGTGGCAAAAACCTTTGCCTTACTCCCTACATACTATCAATCAATTTCCTAAGCTCCAAAGTATTGTGCACAAAAAGGAGAAAGAGTTTTTCACATTTTGAAAGGTCTCCAGCGATGGAAGATTAGATAAATAGGAGCGATGATCCTCTTATCTCGTACAACACTATGTAGCACAATTGGTAATGATAGATGGTGCTAAGTCTTGTGGCAGGTAAGGAGTGTAGGGTTTGAATCCCCTGAGTTTGTTTTACAAGGAAGATAAGGTATTTTTGTTTTGAGTATTTTTGAATGAAGGGAATAAAAGGAGGCTTGTGCCTTCCATTCCTCATGGAAGTGCTTATCCCACATGGTGGGCTAGCACCTCGATAAGGCACTCGGTTGGGAGTGGTCTCACGTTCAAAACCCATAGAGGCCTTTTGGCTAGTGTTAAAGGTATGCACTAATGTCATTTGTCTTGGTCGCTTGATTATTTTGGATGTGCTAAGGTTGAAAAAAAAAAAAATTTGATGGTTATAAATTTTATTTTTGCCTAAATTAATTTGGATATTGAGTATTTGAGGGAGATAAAAGGGTAGGCAATATTATTTTGAAAGTTTAATTTTTGGAGGTTGATTAATTAAAGTTGGATATTATAAGGAGCAATTGAGTAATTATTTTATATATGATATGATGATTTCTAATTTAAATGAGTAATAAGGTGTATTTGAGTTTTATTATTTTTGTAATTGATAAATATTTTAAGAGAGTGTTAGTGTGATATTTTATCATCTAACCATTGAAATTGGAAAAGAAGAAAATTGTGATTGAGACAGGTTTTTAGGGGTACTTCTACATCAAATAAAAAGGTATGGGCAAATCTTCCTAGTGAGTGATAGTTGGATGTTGTGAATGCTAAGTTGGAGTGAAAAGGATTGTTTAACAAGCATTGTTGAGTTTTATTGTTGAAGGTTTTTTGAGTGAGAGTTGATGATAAAAACCTTGTTTTATAAGCATTATTGGAAATATTGAGTAAAGCTTTCATATGCTTGAACTAGAGTTTGTGCAAAGAACATGAATATCATTATTATGTGAAGTTGTAAAATAACATGAGTATCATTGTTATATGAATTTGTGAACTATATTGAACTAGAGGTTGTGAAATATCATGAGTATCATTGTTATGTGAAGTTGTGAACTATCTTGAACTAGAGTTCATGAAATATCATGAGTACCATTGTTATGTGAGATTGTTTGATAATAATAAGTTGGATTAAAAATTATTTTTTAAAAATTATTGTTGAGTTTCATTGTTGAAGGTTTTTTTGAGTGAGAGTTGATGATAAAAACCTTGTTTTATAAGCATTGTTTGTAATATTAAGTAAAGATTTCATTTGCTTGAACTAGAGTTTGTGCAAAGAACATGAGTATCATTGTTATGTGAAGTTGTCAAAGAACATGAGTATCATTGTTATGTGAAGTTTTCAAAGAACATGAGTATCATTGTTATGTGAAGTTGTCAAAGAACACGAGTATCATTGTTATGTGAAGTTGTGAACTATATTGAACTAGAGGTTGTGAAAGATCATGAGTATCATTGTTATGTAAGGTTGTGAACTACCTTGAACTAGAGTTCGTGAAATATCATGAGTATCATTATCATGTAATATTTTTTTATAAGAATTTTTGGAAATAAGTGAGTGAGTGTTCATATGCTTAGACTAGGGTTTGTGAGCAAGGATTATTTCATTGAGTGATTGGTTGAGTAGAGTTGGTTGAGCCTAGTTAAGTGGATGTGTTGAAGTGATAGTTCAAGTTATGTGAAAAAAATTGTTCCATATTCTAAATTGATTTGAGAAAGAGGTTGAGTGTTTGTGAATGTGAAACATATTGAGTCTCTAACAATTCTCTATATGTTTCTATGGTAAAAAGGAGATATTGAAAGTGATTGAGCATTGTGGTGAATGTGAAACATATTGAGTCTCTAAAAATTCTCTATATGTTTCTATGGTAAAAATGAGAGATTAAAAGTAGATTGAGCATTGTGGTGAATGTGAAACATATTGAGTCTCTCATAATTCTCTATATATTTCTGTGGTAAAAAGAGAGATTAAAAGTGATTTATCATTGTGGTGAATGTGAAGCATATTGAGTCTCTAAACATTCTCTATATGTTTTTGTGAGATTAGAAAAGTTATAGTAAGGACTTGTTGAGCAGATTTGAGGTAAGTCTTTGAGAAGACTTGTGGATAGATTTGTGTGAGCTTTTGTGGAATATTACAATACAGAGTTTGAGGATAGATATTAAGAGCATATTGGACAAGTTCTGGTAAGGACTTGTTGAGCATATTTGAGGTAAGTCTTGGTGAAGACTTGTTGATAATATTGGACAAGTTCTAGAGAGGACTTGTGGATAGATTTGTGTGAGCTTTTGTGGAAGCTTACAATATAGAGTTTGAGGATAGATATTGAAAGTGGATTGGATAAGTTCTAGTAAGGACTTTTTGAGAAGATTTGAGGTAAGTCTTGGTGAAGAATTGTTGAGCAGATTGGACACGTTCTAGAGAGGACTTGTGGATATATTAGTGTGATATTTTATGGATATATTAGTGACAACGTAGATTTGACACAATTCTCTAAGAATACTTGTGAGTAGAGTTTATTGATTTATTTGTTCAAACCTTGGGTTAAGGTTTGGGACAGATCTAGCAGAGTTAATTTGTGATTAATTCAAGCTTTGTGTTAAGGCTTGAGGACAGAGATTGAGAAGATTTGTGCTAGACCGAAGGACTATGTTTAGTGCATATTTGAGATAGAGCAAAGAGCAATCTTTAGAGATGATAGAGTATAGAGGATGACAATCTCTAGTGGATAGAGATCCATTAGCCATGGTAGTGAGGACATGTCTTCTAAGTGAGGACAAGAGTCTTTAGTGGATAGAGATCCATTAGCTAGTGTATTGGAGGCAGTAGTTTTTCTAGAAGATCACTATCTAGATAAAAGGAGAAAAAAGTTCTTCTGTGGATAGAGATCCATGAACTTGATCATGGGATTGGTGTATCCTTTGGACAAATGTCCATAAAAATTGTAATAGGGAAAGGATTCCCAAGAGATTTATTGAGAAAATATTAGTGAAATATTTTCTCCGTGGAGTAGCCCACATTGGGTAAACCATGTTAAATTGGTGTCTCTATTGTGTGTGGTGATTTGTGCATTACTTTGATTATTGTTGTTGATATTGTTATTGATACATTACATAATATTGATTGGGAAATAAAAGTTAAAAGTGGTCTTATACTGTTCACCCCCCCTCTTAGTATAAGCTTGTGTTCTTCAATTGGTATCATATCGGGTTCCTTTGGAAGAGTTTAACAACTTGAAGGAAAAGCTTACAAGAATACAATGGATTATAAGAATGGATCCTCAAATAATTCAACACTAGTATTTGATGGAAGCGATTATATATTTTAGAGTATGAGAATGAATATTCACCTGATAGCACTTGGCAATGAAATATGGGAAGCAATTTAAAATGGATACACACCACTAGCTACTCCACCTACATATAAAGATGGTAAGCTTCTACATCATTATAATTCAAAAGCAATGAATGCAATTTTGAGAGGTTTGCATAGAACAAAGTTCATAAATGTTATGCATTGCAAATTGGCAAAAGGAATTTGGGATAAGTTTCAAAGCATATATGAAGGAGATAAAAGTGTCAAAAAGGTAAAGATACAAAATCTCAAAGGACAATTTGAAGAATGAAGAATTAAGGATAAGAAAAATATTAGTGCTTATCTACTTCATGTAGACGAGGTTGTTAACACCATGCAAGGACTTGGACTTGAAATTGAAGAATCTGATGTTTGTGATAAGATCTTAAGATCTCTCCCAAAAAGATTTAGTGAAAATATCTCTGCTATAGAGGAATCAAAATATGGTGATATTTTAATAAGAGATGTATTACTTGGTATTATTATAGCTTTTAATATGAGAACAAAAGAGGAACCTAATATTCGAAAGGAAGCAACCTACAAAGCCACTAAGAAGACAAAGGGCAAGAAGTTAGATTCAAGCAATGAGTCATCCAATGATGAAGAAGAAAATTATGGTAGAAATAATAAGGATCAAAGAATATTTAAAGATGCAAAATCTGTTAGATGTTTCAACTATGGAAAGTATGTTCACTATGCAACTGATTTTCAAGAAGCTAGAAATAGCAATGATGAAGAAAAATAGGATCATAAGAATAGGGAATCAGAAAAATACAGGTACCAAAAGAAAGGCAAGGATGGACAAGGCAAACAAGGAAAAAATTTCTTTCAAATATAGAAGAGGAGTTACTATGCAGACAATGCAAGTAAGTACTCAAGTGATAGTGATAATAGTTTTTCAGATAATGATAAATATGAAGTTCTATTTTTGACAGAAGAAAAAGAAGAAACTAAGAAGATGTCACCAATAATTCTCAAGTGTTTTAGATGTGGTAATTTTGGACATCTTGAAGATAGTTGTACAAAGAATGGTTTTAGTTTTAGTAATGATGAATATGAAGATACACTTGAAGGACCAGAAGAAAATATTCTAATGGAACTAGAAGAAGAAGAAGAAGGTGATCCTATAGAAGACAAGTCAGAAGAGAATGAATATATTTTCAAAGGTAAACAAATAGAGGAAGAATCAGAAAAAGGAGAAGTTGATATTGAGGGAGATCTTATTTATGCTCTTAACACATTGAAGAAGGTAAGAAAGAAAAATTCCCAACTTAAGCTTCAGTTTTAAGAATGTGATGAAGAAAGAAGAAAGCTTACAGAGGATCTAAATAAGTCAATGGCTAAGACAAAGAAGTTCAAGAATAAGTTATAAGCAAAGGTCTTAGAATATGAAATATTAGAACAAGAAGTAGCTCTACTAAGGGAAGAAGTAGAAAAGTCTAAGGATAAGCTACACAAGTTTGGAAAGAGCTCAAAAATCATAGATAATATGATCAAGGTACAAATATGGTCAACAAACAAAAAAGGTCTTGGTTTTGAATAGGTACAAAAGAAACAACAAGAAGAGTCAATCTCAAGTTCTAAAGAAGAAGAAACTTTAAAAGAAGACAGTGTGAGAGAAAGTGAGACTTATGAGAATGAGTTGGACAATAGAAAGTTCAACAAGGAAAATAACAATGCACAAAAGAGGAATAGATGGAACAAGAACTAGCATAGGGTAAAAGAGACTAAGAGACCAATGAGGTCAAGGCAAGGAAATTTCAATGGACGATGTTTCTCATGTCACATATTTGGGTACAAGGCTTCACAATGTAGGACACATGAAAGACAGGAATATGGGAACTTCAAAATAGGTAACTTTTTCATGGGTATTGCTACTCATGTAATCAGTTTGGTCATAAGGCAATGAATTGCAGGGTCCATGACAGGAATAGATATGGCTTCACTAGAAGAAATCCCTAGATATTTGCACCTTCAAGAAAAATTAATATTAAGTGTTACAAGTGTAATAATGATGGACATACAACAAAGTGGTGTAGAGCAGAAATTCTAGAGAAAAGCAAGAACATGAACAGTCAGAGGAATCAGAAGGATCATATGAGAAGAAAAGTGGACAAAGGTAAAGATCAATGCATGTTGGGAGTAGAAATACTCCCACCCCAGAATTAACCACCTCAAGAGGAGGTGGGGGAGGGGCTAAGCTAAGAGACTCATTCTTAGCCCCGAGACCCAAAGGTGACCCTTTGCCATTGATGTCAAAGGGGGAGATATTTGAGTAAGAGGGAGATATTTGATTTAAGGAGAGAGCATTGAGTCAGGGGGAGCAGTTTCCCAGGGGGAGCATAATAGAAAAATTTTAAGGAAATTTGAAAAGTTAATTGGGTTGCCATCAACGACAAAGGGGGAGATTGTTGAAAATTTTGAGTAGATGAGTTGTCATTAATGTCAAGAGTGAGTGGTCATTGATGTCAAAAGTTAGTTTCAATGAGCAGTGCAAGGAGAAGTAGTTCCACAATCAGTGCAAAAAGGAGAGTCCGCCTCTAGTTGGTCAAATCCGATTCTAGGAAGTCATATGTGGTCCAAAGTGTAAAGAAGAGGCCCAAGCAAATAATATTATAATATTTTATTATAATATTAAAAAGGGAAATTTAAATTAATTTATTAATTAATTTAATTAACTTCCAAAGTTATTTAAGTTAATTCTAATTTTATTTTAATTTAAATATAAATTAATTTATAATAAATTAAATAGCCCTAAAGATGGTTTTAAGGTTAAATTAAAAATTGAATTTGAAATTTTATTTAAAGCACTGACGTTTTATGGCACGAGGACTTCATGTATAAAAGGTGGCAAAAACCTTTGCCTTACTCCCTACATACCATCGATCAATTTTCGAAGCTCCAAAGTATTATGTGCAAAATGGAGAAAGATTTTTTCACATTTTGAAAGGTCTTCAATGGCAGAAGATTAGATAAATAGAAATGAGGCTCCTCTTACCTCGCACAACACTGTGTAGTGTAGTTGGCAATGGCAGATGGTGCTAAGTCTTGTGGTAGGCAAGGAGTGCAGGGTTTGAATCCCACTGAGTCCGTTTTGCAAGGAAGAGAGGGCATTTTTTGTTTTGAGCAACACTGAATGAAGGGAATAAAGGCAAGCTTGTGCCTTACCTTCCCCATGGAAGTTCTTAGCCCATGTGGTGGGCTAGCACCTCGATAAGGTGCTCTATTGGGAGTGGTCTCGCATTCGAAACCCACCGAGGCCTTTTGGCTAGTGTTAAAGGTATGCGTTGATGTCATTTGTCTTGGTTGCTTGATTATTTTGGATGTGCTAAGGTTGAAAAAATAAAATATTTTTTTATGGTTATAAAGTTTAATTTTGCCTAAATTAATTTGGATATTGAGTATTTGAGGGAGATAAAAGGGTAGGCAATATTATTTTGAAAGTTTAATTTTTGGAGGTTTATTAATTAAAGTTGGAGATTATAAGGAGCAATTGAGTAATTATTTTATGTATGATTTGATGATTGTTAATTTCAATAATGAGTAATAACGTGTATTTGAGTTTTATTATTTTTGTAATTGATAAATATTTTGAGAGAGTGTTAGTGTGATATTTTGTCATCTAACCATTGAAATTGTCAAAGAAGAAAATTACGATTGAGACAGGTTTTTAAGGGCACTTCTACATAAAACAAAAAGGTATGGTCACATATTCCTAGTGATTGATAGTTGGATGTTGTGAATGCTAAGTTGGATTGAAAATGATTGTTTAAAAAGTATTGTTGAGTTTCATTGTTGAAGGTTTTTTTGAGTGAGAGTTGATGATAAAAACCTTGTTTTATAAGCATTGTTGGAAATATTGAGTAAAGCTTTCATATGCTTGAACTAGAGTTTGTGCAAAGAACATGAGTATCATTATTATGTGAAGTTGTAAAAGAACATGAGTATCATTGTTATATGAATTTGTGAACTATATTTAACTAGAGGTTGTGAAATATCATGAGTATCATTGTTATGTGAAGTTGTGAACTATCTTGAACTAGAGTTCATGAAAGATCATGAGTACCATTGTTATGTGAGATTGTTTGATAATAATTGTTGGAAATAAGTGAGTGAGTGTTCATATGCTTGGACTAGGGTTTGTGAGCAAGGATTATTTCATTGAGTGATTGGTTGAGTAGAGTTGGTTGAGCCTAGTCAAGTGGATGTGTTGAAGTGATAGTTCAAGTTCTATGAAACAAATTGTTCTATATTCTAAATTGATTTGAAAAAGAGGTTGAGTGTTTGTGAATGTGAAACATATTGAGTCTCTAACAATTCTCTATATATTTCTATGGTAAAAATGAGAGATTTAAAGTAGATTGAGCATTGTGGTGAATGTGAAACATATTGAGTCTCTAACAATTATCTATATGTTTTTGTGGTAAAAAGAGATATTGAAAGTGATTGAGCATTATGGTGAATGTGAAGAATATTGAGTCTCTAACAATTATCTATATGTTTCTATGATATTGGACAAGTTCTAGTAAGGAATTGTTGAGTAGATTTGAAGCAAGTCTTTGAGAAGACTTGTGGATAGAACTATGTGAGCTTTTGTGGAAGCTTAAAATACAAAGTTTGAGGACAGATATTGAGAGTAGATTGAAAAAGTTCTAATAAGGACTTGTTGAGCCTATTTGAGGTAAGTATTGGTGAAGACTTGTTAATAATATTGGAAAAGTTCTAGAGAGGACTTGTGGATAAATTTGTGTGAGCTTTTGTGGAATCTTACAGTACAAAGTTTGAGGATAGATATTGAGAGCATATTGGACAAGTTCTAGTAAGGACTTGTTGAGCATATTTGAGGTAAGTCTTGGTGAAGACTTGTTGAGCAGATTGGACAAGTTATAGAGAGGACTTGTGGATAAATTAATGTGAGTTTTTATGGAAGCTTACAAGGTAGATTTGAGACAAGTATTTGAGAAGACTTGTGAGTAGATTTGATTGACCGATTTTTTCAAACCTTGGGTAGGTTTGGGATAAATCTAGCAAAGTTAATTTATGATTAATTCAATCTTTGTGTTAAGGCTTGAGGATAGATATTGAGGGTATATTTATGCTAGAATTAAGGATTGTGTTTAGTGCATATTTGAGGATAGATTTTGGTGTATATTTGAGTATAGATTTGTGCCAGACCAGAGACAGAGATTGAGAAGATTTGTGCTAGACCGAAGGATTGTGTTTAGTGCATATTTGAGATAGATCAAAGAGTAATATTTTGAGGTGACAGAGTATAGAGGATGATAGTCTCCAGTGGGTAGATATCCATTAGTCAAGGCAGTGAGGATAGGTTTTTTGAGTGAGAATAGGAGTCTTTAGTGGATATATCCATTATCCAGTGCAGTGGAGGCAATAATTCTTCTAGAAGATCACCAACTGGATCAAAGGAGAAAGGAGTTCTCCTGTGGATAAATATCCATGAACTTGATTAGGGTATTGGTGTCTCCTTTGGATAAAGGTCCATAAATATTGTAATAGGGAAAGGATTCCCAAGAGATTTATTGATAAAATATTAGTAAAATATTTTCTCCGTGGAGTAGAACACATTGGGTGAACCATATTAAATTGGTGTCTCTATTGTGTGTGGTGATTTATGCATTGCTTTGATTACTGTTGTTGATATTGCTATTGATACATTGCATAATATTGATTGGGAAAGAAAAGTAAAAAATGGTATTATACTGTTCACCTCCCCCTTTCAGTATAAGCTTGTGTTCTACAGTGATGCCCATTCCACTAAAGTGACCACCACAAGTACCATCATGAGCTTCTAAAATTTCTCTTTGGGCCTCTACAAGCTTGAGATAACAAAGGACTCCATCATAACCATGTCTATACAACACATCCTTCAGGAGAATAAAATGAGTTACCTTTTGTTTAAAAGTTCATTTGACAGTCTGTGATATATCATATGGGAGTTTTCCAAACTTGAGGAAGGCTTTCATTTGGGTAGACCAAGGCTCATGTGACTCTGCATGGCTAAAGCAAATGTTCTCATATTTAGACTCAACTCAGGAAATTGCAAATTTGGAGATCATTGTGACAATCAATGGTTGTACTTCTCCTTTAGAGTTCTTTGGAATCAATGATCCTAGAGAGGCCATCACATCTTCAAATCTATTAGTTGATCCATGCAAGTTATCAATTTCATACTAGTCAAATTTTACATGCAATTTCATTACTACTTCATGGTAAAGTTTTAGGATTGGTTCTTTGTATTGGTATTCTCTGTTTACTTGGAAAATGATAAGTTGAGAATCATAAAATATCGTGATATGCTTTATGCTCATAGTTATGGCTATTTGAAAACCTAATATTAAGGCTTCATGCTTTGCATTATTGTTTGTGCATGGGAAATCGAGTTTGAATGATAAGGAGATAGACACCCCCTATGGTGTATGAAATACAACTTCAACACCTTGTCCATTTTTGCACTTAGAATAATCAAATAATAATGTGATATTGAAATCTTCCTCTAGAATGATATCTTCTTCTTGTTCAGTGATGGTAAATACCAAATATTTTGGGAGCTCAATATTCAATGGATGATCACTAGGTAGTGGAACTTCCACAAGATGATCGACTATGACATGATCTTTGAT
Source organism: Wollemia nobilis (assembly GCA_028583015.1). NCBI lineage: Eukaryota > Viridiplantae > Streptophyta > Pinopsida > Araucariales > Araucariaceae > Wollemia > Wollemia nobilis. The sequence goes on from JAQPPZ010016890.1 coordinate 13,010,259, forward strand.
GGATTTTTGGATAATGAACTCAAGATCAAATTTAGTGAGAAGCATTATCTATTTTGTGGTGCGGGTGTTATTGTAAGTGTGAGACATCATGTAACATAGAAGATTTTCATGAGCTATAACATATGTTGTATGGTTTGTTAGTGGTAAAAACCATCGCTAAGCATTTATTTTCTACATAAGCATATCTATTTTCATAGCTTACAAATTTTTGACTAATGTAATAGATAGCTTGCTCTTGATTGTTTTCATTATTTTGAGAAAGCAATATCTCTAAATCAAATTTTATTGCTAAAAAATAAATATGGAAGGGGACCCCAAAATGAGGAGGGATTAAGACCAGTGGAGAAGCCAGGTACAAGTTATTGAATGCCTTACAATTATTTGAGAGTTGTGCGATTAAAAAATCGATTGATTGGATCTTTCCTTGTAGGCTACACAACTCTTTCAAGTTTTTTGGAGGAGGCATCTTCATAATGACCTTGACCTTGTTTGGGTTCACTTCAATGCCTATTTTGGAGATAATGAACCCTATTAGTTTTTTTGATGTGACATCAAAGACATACTTTTTGGGGTTCAACCTTACATTATGCTCTAGAAGTTGATCAAAGACTTTTTCCAAGACACCAATGTGCTCTTGTTGGGTTTTAGATTTTTCCAAGAGATCACTTACATAATCTTCCATGATATTATGCATGTAGTCATGGAAGATTTCATGGCATGTTGATAAGTAGCACCTATATTTTTGAGGTCAAAGAGCATCACCTTGTAACAAAAATTCCCCCAAGGTGTAGTGTTGTTTTATGTTGGTCATCAGGATTAATTTGAATTTGGCTGTATCCTGAAAAACCATCCAATAAAGAAAACATGTCATGGCCAATGCAATTGTCGATAAGAGTATCGATGTTTGGTAGAGGAAATTCATCCTTAGGACACACTTTGTTAAGGTCTCAAAAGTTAGTTCAAATGTGTATCATCCAATTAGGTTTGTGAATAGGTACCATATTTGAAAGCCACTCAAGATAGTCAATGAATACAATGAAACCCACATCTAATAGCTTTTAAAGCTCTTCTTTGACCATCAGGGCAATGGTAGGATGCATCTTTCTCAATTTTTTTTTGACTAACTTAGCATCGAGATGCAAGGTTAAATTATGGAAAATCAAGTTGGGATCAATGCCAAGCATATATTTGTAGGACCATGCAAAAATGCCCTTCTTTCTCTTGAGGAGACAAATTCATTGGCATATAAATTTTTTCCAAGTTTAACAATTTATAGATTATTTGCATCTGAACTAAGGTTCACATCAATGGTATCTTCAATGGATATGTGAGAACCTTACTCAAGATGATGGGACATTGGGATCAGATGAGTGTCATCAATGACATTTGTAGGTAGCAAATACACCTCCCATAAGAAGAAGAAGTGCCAAGAGGATTTGCCCAGTTTGAAAATTTTGACAGTTTTGGTAAAACATACAAGCAGGAGTAAAACGTATAAGTAGATGAAAAAACATACAAAATGGATGGCAAAACATACAATGTGCAATGAAATGCAAAGGAAATGCAATTTGAGTTGTAATTACGAATGAATTTGATAAACCATGTATTTAAACTTAGTAAAAGAGTGTAATTATGTATTCTACTATGCATGGGAAGTTGTGAATAATGAATTACCTTAGGAACCACTTGGAACAGCCTGGCCAACATTATATAAGATCCTCTTTTCAATTTTGATAGTATTGAATGCATATCTATGATTATTGTGTGGAATTTTTGGTTATTGTGTAACCTTTCTGTGATTGTATTTCACTATTGAGAAGTAATTAAGAAGAACCACATTTCATAATATTTTCTCATGTATTGTATGATTCTAAAATGATGGATTAATGTTTTGCAGTATGTAGTTGTTACATATTACTTCTTTATGTTTATGGTTGATGATTGATGCATTACTATGATGGATGGAATGGAACTAGCATTAGTATGAGACTTAGGAATGATATGTGAGGTGGATATTATCAAGAAGGAAATCTTGAAGGTTGTTGTATGATGTCTAGATATTGCCATTGGAAGGAACTCTATCAAACCCTGATAGTAGAACTTACATGTTGGTAGGAATGGAGTAATTGCCATTCCAAAATTTTCAAAACTTTTCTAAGAGAGATTTATGAGGAATAATATCCAAATTGGCACCTTGATGAACTTTCAGTTCGTACAAATTGTACAAAATAAACTTACCCAATTTTGCAGTTTAGTCGATTAAGGAAAACTTACCCGATTTGGTGATATTCGCAAATTGAACAATTTAGTTACAAAATTGTGTACAACAACTTGCAAAACCAAATATGAAGGATTAGTTGAGTGTAAAATCATACAAGCACTGTCAATGTATGATTTGGGATCATACAATGGTATGATTTGGGATTCGTACAAGCTATTTTGTGGTCACATATTAATGGTTGTGGAGACTGTATGATTGTACGATTTGGTTCTTCGATTGAGAATAATAAATTTATTATTCTAATATTTTGATAGCCACCTACCCATTAGGAATACTGCACCCCTATGCTACATTTGGTATCATTTCCTTATCAAACTTGGCATTTTTGTTAAAACAAGTCAAATTGATAAAGTAAGAATATTATAAAATTAGAGGTGAATGATAGACACCAGTGTGCAAATGCGTAGGAGATGAGAAGCACAAGAGAAAAATCTAGTAAGAAGGAGCACAAGGATTTCTCAAATATAGAATACAAGTAATTCAAACCATAGTACACATGAACCAAAAATAGAACAAGTTTGGACATCTAAAGAAGGAGATTTTGAGATGTTATTGAAAGGGATAGAAGAGGAGGTACTAGAACCACCTAACATAGAAGAGCAAGTTGAAATAGAAGTAATATACAAGGAAGAATATTGGATGGTGAAACTTGAGAAAGCAACATAAGGGTTGCAAGGGAGTGCAGATGACAAGAGTTAGACACTTGGGCAAAAAAGCATGGAGTCTTAGGAAGAAATACCAAGACCATATCCCTCACATAAGTGAAGAAAGTTGTGGAGTTAATATGCACATGAGTTTGGTCAATGAATGGTGGGATATAATAAGATAACTCAGATAGAAAATTTTGATGATGAGTGTAGTAAAACACCCCCAAGAAGGAATAAGATAGAGATTCCACGAGACACCTCAAGTGATGAGGATGATTCTCCATATATGGCTAACAAGGCATCTAAGAAGAGATGTCCACCCTTTATAGGTGAGGGTAAGGAAGACCCCACAAGATATGCCAAAACTTGTATAATCATTTGGAGGGTAAATGGTATAGACCATCCTAATGATCGGTTGACTTTATTTCTTGCAAATTTGATAGAATTTGTGATGATTTGGTATTTAAAAAGGAAAAATGCATTAGATTTCTAGACTTGGAATCAAGTGAAGGAGAAATTCATTGAAGAATTTTATCCCTTGCAGGATGATGGAGCCATTGTTACCGAACTTTGTATGATGAAGCAAAAGCCTGATGAAGATGTAAAATGATACAACCACAGACTAAAGTAGTTAGTAGATAAGATGTAGATGCCCTTAGAATATGTATTGGTAAAGTGGTGGTTCGTAGATGTATTGCTATCAAAATATAAGAAAAATATGAAGGTAGTACCATCAAAAATGTATGATGAGGCTTTGAAGCATGCAAAGAATTTTGAGAGTGACTCGAAGTAGATGTACACAGGAATATTATCTCATCCCAAGTCCAATAATTTAGATAGTGGAGAAGATGATATTATACAAAAACTAGTAGCATCATTTTGTCAAGAATTCAACAAGATCATAAAAAACAAATAAATAAGCCTAACAGGAATGACATTTTGTGAACAAAATGTAAACTATTTAGATATTGAGGTTCCTCAAGTTAAATTATATTGTCTCATCCCAAGTCCAATAATTTAGATAGTGGAGAAGATGATATTATACAAAAAATAGTAGCATCATTCTGTCAAGAATTCAACAAGATCATAAAAAACAAATAAATAAGCCTAACAGGAATGACATTTGGTGAACAAAATGTAAAATTGAGGGTCATAAAAATGTAAAGTATCCATGGAATAATTACTATCATATCTATAACATGATGGGACATGAGGTGATACTATGTTCGTATAATGCAAGAGTACATCCACAGGTCCTGACAATCCAGGAGTAGGAAGAGAAACCAAAGACCCTAGAAAGTGGGTAGCAAGCAACAAGTTGTGGTTATAGAAATAGTCGACTAGGTGGAAGGCAGAACCAGGGTAATCAGTAAGGATGACAAAGTCGTTTGTAGAATTATTTGAAAGGGAATATGATCATACAATGTCACAATTTCCAAGAGTGGGGGCATTTTGCAAAACAATTGTCCTTCACCTCAGAGACAAGAAATATAGCAAGCAAACACTAACACATGTGTAGGTGGTGTGGTCTAGGTAACCACAAGGAAGCAAATTGCCCTAAGTAGGTGAGTTCAAGTAACCCACAAAATGTAAACTATTTAGATATTGAGGTTCCTCAAGTTAAGGAATATTGTCTCATCCCAAGTACAGTAATTTAGATAGTGGAGAAGATGATATTATACAAAAAATAGTAGCATCATTCTTTCAATAATTCAACAAGATCATAAAAAACAAATAAATAAGCCTAACAAGAATGACATTTGGTGAACAAAATGTAAAATTGAGGTTCATAAAAATGTAAAGTATCCATGGAATAATTACTATCATATCTATAACGTGATGGGACATGAGGTGATACTATGTTTGTATAATGTAAGAGTACATCCATAGGTCCTGACAATCCAAGAGTAGGAAGAGAAACCAAAGACCCTAGAAAGTGGGTAGCAAGCAACAAGTTGTGGTTATAGAAATAGTCGACTAGCTGGAAGGCAGAACCAGGGTAATCAGTAAGGAGGACAGAGTCATTTGTAGTATGATTTGAAAGGGAATATGATCATACAATGTCACAATTTCCAAGAGTGGGGCCATTTTACAAAAAAAAATTCCTTCACCTCAGAGACAAGAAATATAGCAAGCAAACACTAACACATGTGTAGGTGGTGTGGTCTAGTTAACCACAAGGAAGTAAATTACCCTAAGCAATTGAGTTCAAGTAACCCACAAAATGTAAACTATTTAGATATTGAGGTTCCTCAAGTTAAATTATATTGTCTCATCCCAAGTCCAATAATTTAGATAGTGGAGAAGATGATATTATACAAAAAATAGTAGCATCATTCTATCAAGAATTCAACAAGATCATAAAAAATAAATAAATAAGCCTAACAGGAATGACATTTGGTGAACAAAATGTAAAATTGAGGGCCATTAAAATGCAAAGTATCCATGGAATAATTACTATCATATCTATAACGTGATGGGACATGAGGTGATACTATGTTCGTATAATTCAAGAGTACATCCATAGGTCCTGACAATCTAGGAGTAGGAAGAGAAACCAAAGACCCTAGACAGTGGGTAGCAAGCAACAAGTTGTGGTTATAAAAATAGTCGACTAGGTGGAAGGCAGAACCAGGGTAATCAGTAAGGAGGACAAAGTCATTTGTAGTATGATTTGAAAGGGAATATGATCATACAATGTCACAATTTCCAAGAGTGGGGGCATTTTGCAAAACAATTTTCCTTCACCTCAGAGACAAGAAATATAGCAAGAAAACAATAACACATGTGTAGGTGGTGTGGTCCAAGTAACCACAAGGAAGCAAATTTCCCTAAGCATGTGATCAAGTAACCCACAAAATGCAAACTATTTAGATATTGAGGTTCCTCAAGTTCAATTATATTGTCTCATCCCAATTCCAATAATTTAGATAGTGGAGAAGATGATATTATACAAAAAATAGTAGCATCATTCTGTCAAGAATTCAACAAGATCATAAAAAACAAATAAATAAGCCTAACATGAATACATTTGGTGAACAAAATGTAAAATTGAGGGTCATAAAAATGTAAAGTATCCATGGAATAATTACTATCATATCTATAACATGATGGGACATGAGGTGATACTATGTTCATATAATGCAAGAGTACATCCACAGGTCCTGACAATACAAGAGTAGGAAGAGAAACCAAAGACCCTAGAAAGTGGGTAGCAAGCAACAAGTTGTGGTTATAGAAATAGTCAACTAGGTGGAAGGCAAAACTAGGGTAATCAGTAAGGAGGACAGAGTCATTTGTAGTATGATTTGAAAGGGAATATGATCATACAATGTCACAATTTCCAAGAGTGGGGGAATTTTGCAAAACAATTGTCCTTCACCTCAGAGACAAGAAATATAGCAAGCAAACACTAACACATGTGTAGGTGGTGTGGTCCAGGTAACCACAAGGAAGCAAATTGCCCTAAGCAAATGAGTTCAAATAACCCACACAATGTAAACTATTTAGATATTGAGGTTCCTCAAGATAAGGAATATTGTCTCATCCCAAGTCCAGTAATTTAGATAGTGGAGAAGATGATATTATACAAAAAATAGTAGCATCATTCTTTCAAGAATTCAACAAGATCATAAAAAACAAATAAATAAGCCTAACAAGAATGACATTTGGTGAACAAAATGTAAAATTGAGGTTCATAAAAATGTAAAGTATCCATGGAATAATTACTATCATATCTATAATGTGATGGGACATGAGGTGATACTATGTTTGTATAATGCAAGAGTACATCCACAGGTCCTGACAATCCAAGAGTAGGAAGAGAAACCAAAGACCCTAGAAAGTGGGTAGCAAGCAACAAGTTGTGGTTATAGAAATAGTCGACTAGGTGGAAGGTAGAACCAAGGTAATCAGTAAGGAGGACAGAGTCGTTTGTATTATGATTTGAAAGGGAATATGATCATACAATGTCACAATTTCCAAGAGTGGGTGCATTTTACAAAACAATTGTCCTTCACCTCAGAGATAAGAAATATAGCAAGCAAACACTAACACATGTGTAGGTGGTGTGGTCTAGTTAACCACAAGGAAGCAAATTACCCTAAGCAATTGAGTTCAAGTAACCCACAAAATGTAAACTATTTAGCTATTGAGGTTCCTCAAGTTAAATTATATTGTCTCATCCCAAGTCCAATAATTTAGATAGTGGAGAAGATGATATTATACAAAAAATAGTAGCATCATTCTATCAAGAATTCAACAAGATCATAAAAAATAAATAAATAAGCCTAACAGGAACGACATTTGGTGAACAAAATGTAAAATTGAGGGCCATAAAAATGCAAAGTATCCATGGAATAATTACTATCATATCTATAACGTGATGGGACATGAGGTGATACTATGTTCGTATAATGCAAGAGTACATCCATAGGTCCTGACAATCCAGGAGTGGGAAGAGAAACCAAAGACCCTAGAAAGTGGGTAGAAAGCAACAAGTTGTGGTTATAAAAATAGTCGACTAGGTGGAAGGCAGAACCAGGGTAATCAGTAAGGAGGATAGAGCCGTTTGTAGTATGATTTGAAAGGGAATATGATCATACAATGTCACAATTTCCAAGAGTGGTGGCATTTTGTAAAACAATTGTCCTTCACCTCAGAGACAAGAAATATAGCAAGAAAACACTAACACATGTGTAGGTGATGTGGTCCAAGTAACCACAAGGAAGCAAATTGCCCTAAGCATGTGAGTTCAAGTAACCCACAAAATGCAAACTATTTAGATATTGAGGTTCCTCAAGTTCAATTAGATTGTCTCATCCCAATTCCAATAATTTAGATAGTGGAGAAGATGATATTATACAAAAAATAGTAGCATCATTCTGTCAAGAATTCAACAAGATCATAAAAAACAAATAAATAAGCCTAACAGGAATGACATTTGGTGAAAAAAATGTAAAATTGAGGGACATAAAAATGTAAAGTATCTATGGAATAATTACTATCATATCTATAACGTGATGGGACATGAGGTGATACTATGTTCGTATAATGCAAGAGTACATCCACAGGTCCTGACAATACAAGAGTAGGAAGAGAAACCAAAGACCCTAGAAAGTGGGTAGCAAGCAACAAGTTGTGGTTATAGAAATAGTCGACTAGGTGGAAGGCAAAACCAGGGTAATTAGTAAGGAGGATAGAGTCATTTGTAGTATGATTTGAAAGGGAATATGATCATACAATGTCACAATTTCCAAGAGTGGGGGCATTTTGCAAAATAATTGTCCTTCACATCAGAGACAAGAAATATAGCAAGCAAACACTAACACATGTGTGGGTGGTGTGGTCCAGGTAACCACAAGGAAGCAAATTACCCTAAGCAAGTGAGTTCAAGTAACCCACAAAATGTAAACTATTTAGATATTGAGGTTCCTCAAGTTCAATTATATTGTCTCATCCCAAGTCCAATAATTTAGATAGTGGATAATATGATATTATACAAAAAATAGTAGCATAATTTTGTCAAGAATTCAACAAGATCATAAAAAACAAATAAATAAGCCTAACAGGAATGACATTTTGTGAACAAAATGTAAAATTGAGGGTCATAAAAATGTAAAGCATCCATGGAATAATTACTATCATATTTATAACGTGATGGGACATGAGGTGATACTATGTTCGTATAATGCAAGAGTACATCCATAGGTCCTGACAATCTAGGAGTAGGAAGAGAAACCAAAGACCCTAGAAAGTGGGTAGCAAGCAACAAGTTGTGGTTATAGAAATAGTCGACTAGGTGGAAGGCAGAACCGGGGTAATCAGTAAGGAGGACAGAGTCGTTTGTAGTATTATTTGAAAGGGAATATGATCATACAATGTCACAATTTCCAAGAGAGGGGGCATTTTGTAAAACAATTGTCCTTCACCTCAGAGACAAGAAATATAGCAAGCAAACACTAACACGTGTAGGTGGTGTGGTCCAGTTAACCACAAGGAAGCAAATTGCCCTAAGCAGGTGATTTCCAGTAACCCACAAAATGTAAACTATTTAGATATTGAGGTTCCTCAAGTTCAATTATATTGTCTCATCCCAAGTCCAATAATTTAGATAGTGGAGAATATGATATTATACAAAAAATAGTAGCATCATTCTATCAAGAATTCAACAAGATTATAAAAAAAAAATAAATAGGCCTAACAGGAATGACATTTGGTGAACAAAATGTAAAATTGAGGGTCATAAAAATGTAAAGTATCCATGGAATAATTACTATCATATCTATAACATGATGGGACATGAGGTGATACTGTGTTCGTATAATGCAAGAGTACATCCACAGGTCCTGATAATCCAGGAGTAGGAAGAGAAACCAAAGACCCTAGAAAGTGGGTAGCAAGCAACAAGTTGTGGTTATAGAAATAGTCGACTAGGTGGAAGGCAAAACCAGGGTAATCAGTAAGGAGGACAGGGTCGTTTGTAGTATGATTTGAAAGGGAATATGATCATACAATGTCACAATTTCCAAGAGTGGAGGCATTTTGCAAAACAATTTTCCTTCACCTTAAAGACAAGAAATATAGCAAGCAAACACTAACACATGTGTAGGTGGTGTGGTCCAGGTAACCACAAGGAAGCAAATTGCCCTAAGCAGGTGAGTTCAAGTAACCCACAAAATATAAACTATTTAGATATCGAGGTTCCTTAAGTTAAATTATATTGTCTCATCCCAAGTCCAATAATTTAGATAGTGGAGAAGATGATATTATACAAAAAATAGTAGCATCATTCTTTCAAGAATTCAACAAGATCATAAAAAACAAATAAATAAGCCTAACAGGAATGACATTTGGTGAACAAAATGTAAAATTGAGGGTCATAAAAATGTAAAGTATCCATGGAATAATTACTATCACATCTATAACGTGATGGGACATGAGGTGATACTATGTTCGTATAATGCAAGAGCACATCCACAGGTCCTGAAAATCCAGGAGTAGGAAGAGAAACCAAAGACCCTAGAAAGTGGGTAGCAAGCAACAAGTTGTGGTTATAGAAATAGTCGACTAGGTGGAAGGCAGAACCATGGTAATCAGTAAGGAGGACAGAGTCATTTGTAGTATGATTTGAAAGGGAATATGATCATACAATGTCACAATTTCCAAGAGTGGGGGTATTTTGCAAAACAATTATCCTTCACCTTAGAGACAAGAAATATAGCAAGCAAACACTAACACATGTGTAGGTGGTGTGGTCCAAGTAACCACAGGGAAGCAAATTGCCCTAAGCAAGTGAGTTCAAGTAACCCACAAAATGTAAACTATTTAGATATTGAGGTTCCTCAAGTTAAATTATATTGTCTCATCCCAAGTCCAATAATTTAGATAGTGGAGAAGATGATATTATACAAAAAATAGTAGCATCATTCTGTCAAGAATTCAACAAGATTATAAAAAACAAATAAATAAGCCTAACATGAATGAAATTTGGTGAACAAAATGTAAAATTGAGGGTCATAAAAATGTAAAGTATCCATGGAATAATTACTATCATATCTATAACGTGATGGGACATGAGGTGATACTATGTTCGTATAATGCAAGAGTACATCCACAGGTCCTGACAATCTAGCAGTAGGAAGAGAAACCAAAGACCCTAGAAAGTGGGTAGCAAGCAACAAGTTGTGGTTATAGAAATAGTCGACTAGGTGGAAGGCAAAACCAGGGTAATCAGTAAGGAGGACAGAGTCGTTTGTAGTATTATTTGAAAGGGAATATGATCATACAATATCACAATTTCCAAGAGTGGGGGCATTTTGCAAAACAATTGTCCTTCACCTCAGAGATAAGAAATATAGCAAGCAAACACTAACACATGTGTAGGTGGTGTGGTCTAGGTAACCACAAGGAAGCAAATTGCCCTAAGCAGGTGAGTTCAAGTAACCCACAAAATGTAAACTATTTAGATATTGAGGTTCCTCAAGTTAAATAGTAAACGCAGGAATTTTTAGTCATGATAAGGAATCAGGATAAAAAGGATAAGTACTCTAAGCCAAAAAAATAAAAGCAATGCTAGAAAGTAGCAAAGAAAGTACTACAAGATGTAGCACAAAAAGCTAAAAAAGTAAAGTTAGCAGAAGAGAAGGAACTAAAAAACTATCAAAATAGAAGGTAGTCATGTAAAATATGACAACACAAGTTTTGAATACCATCATAGAGATAAAAATGGCTAACCTATTGGAAGCTATCCCATCATTACAAAAAGTGATGGTGGAGGAGATACAACCTCACAAGGTGATGGAAGTACAAAGTCAACTGATTCAGGAAAAGAAACAAAAATACCAATTTATGGACCCCACCATATTAATTATTGATGTAGGAAAGAAACCCACATTAGTTCATATGGAGATCCTAGGGCACAAATTGATGCAATTTATCATGGACGGATGATCCATAATCAATGTGCAACCTGAAAGGAATTGGCTAGAACTGGGTGCTCCATATCTATGGGCATCGAGCTTCTAATTATATGGTGCTTACCAGTATGGTATAAAGACAAATGGAGTCTTGACTACACAACAAGTGGTAATAGTTGACCAAGAGTTCATCCTGGATTTCATTGTGATTACTATGTAGAAGCCTACATACGATGCTCTATTGGGAATAGGATGGCTACATGTAGCCAAAGTTAATCATAACTAGGGAAAGAATCAGATAATTTTAATAAGGGACAACATAAGTGTATGATTAAATTGACTAATCAAAAGGTCGGTGAGGAGGTAGCCACAACTGATGAATCAGAAAACTCCTCAGGAGATGAAGGATATGATCTGAATGGAGAAGGAATGTTGTACCTTGATGAATATAGTGAATATGAAGCTAGCTATGATAGCGGAATTCTTCATTGGAAAATGGAGGAGTACAAAATGTTTCAACCCAAATGCCTCTATATTGACTCAGAGGAGATAAAGGAGAAACAAGACAAAACCAAAGTCAACTAGGAACCTATGAAAGAGGCAGAAGAGAAATGGATATTTCTAAAGTGTTTTGTAGAATATACAGTAGGATATATGGAAATAGATGCAAGACTATAAAACCCAAATAATGTGGAGAAATCAATGAGTTAGTTTGAGAATATCAAATACTAAGGACCTCGAATAGTGGACATCAATCTAGGGATAGAGGATGAACCTAGGATGATTCACTATGGTGATGATTGGAACCCTGTATTGAAAGTGGTAGATTTTAAGATATTCTTGGAATATAAGGATGTTTTTGCATGGACATACAAGGAATTAAATGGAGTACCACTTAAGTTATGCATCCATCATATCACACTGATGCCTGGAGCACAACCAGTAAGGAGGAAACCATATAGGATGAATCCAAAATATGTTGCATTAGTGAACGAAGAGGTAGAGAAGATGTTGGAGGTAGGAATAATCTTCAGGGTTACAACTAGTGAATGGATATCACATATAGTGGTCATATTGAAGAAGGAAGTGGAAAAAATCATAATATGTGTGGACTTTAGGAGTCTAAACGTAGTAACCATTAAGGATCCCTTCCCTATTCCCTTCACAGATTCCATCCTAAAGGAAGTCGTAGGACATGAGATCTATTATTTTTTGGATGGATTTTTGGGTTACAATAAAATAAGCATAGCCAAGTAAGATAATATGAAGACCACATTTATTGTGGAGAATGGTATTTATGCACACAATTGAATGGAATCTAGGCTCTATAATGCCCTAGATACATTTTAGCACATTACACTGTATATATTTGATTAGTTGGCAATGAGGAACTTAAAAGCACTTTTGGATGATTGGTCCATTTATGGGAATATCAAGAAACATATTCTTTCTCTCATTGAATGTATGAGTAGGTGCATAAATGCACAGATCTTATTAAACCCTAGAAAATACTACCTGATGGTACCATATGGAAAGTTATTAGAACACATAGTATGCAATGAGGGATTAAAAATAGATCCTGATAAGATCCGTGTGATATTGCACATGGAAGAACCATTTGATGTGAGTTCACTTAAAATATTCCTAGGATAAATGGGGTATTACCGAAGGTTTATCAATAATTATGCACATGTGTCTTATTCATTGGATTCATTGACAAAGAAAAAATTTCCTTTTAGATGGACAAAGGAGCACCAAGGAGCCTTTGAGGAGTTGAAGGAAAAGCTTATCAGTAGCCTAATTTTTGTGTTCCCAAATTGGGATAGGGAATTCCATGTCCACATTGATGCTTCAAATTTTGTAATTGGATGTGCTTTAGCATAAGAAGAATAGTTGCAGGCAAAGGATGAACAGTTGAGAACACATTTGGCTACGAAATATGAGCAACTGACAGTGTAGGATAATAAGATAGAAGAGCATACATAGGATAATAAGTGATATAATTATATGATCATGGATAAACAAACATAATTGATGGTTAATGAGGAGACTATTCATGCTTTGAAGGCTGATATTAATCACCATATGAAGTCCATTGTAGACAAAAATAAATAGTTAGAAGTAGCAACCTAAACAGAAGCACATTTGAAGGAGAAGCTTAAGAAGAGTGCCACTGAGCATGAGCAACAATTAAGAGAACTATTGAAGACTATTGAGGATACAACCAACCAGCATGGTACAAATGTAGTAGAATGGGTAACTACGCAGCCAAGTTGTAGAATCAATGCATAATTTTTTGCACTTGGTTGGAAGACAATGAAGCCTTAGTTAGAGACTATGTGGCCCAACTGAAATAGAAATACGATTCAGTGAGGACGCTGACCAAAGTAAATGGGAGGGTAGATGTAGGCAACAAATCCACCTCCCAAAATAATAATAAGTGATAAGAGGATTTGCCTAGTTTGATAATTTTGATAGTTTTTGCAAAACGTACAAGCAAGAGTAAAATGTAAAAGCAGGAGGTAAAATGTACAAACTAGATGGAAAAATGTACAAAGTGCAATGAAATACAAAGGAAATGTAATTTAATTTGTAATTGCAAATGAATTCGATAAACCATGTGTTTAATTTTCATGTTGAAATTAAGCATAGCATTGTTTTGAAATCTAATTTTGAATGTCTTTCCAATTTTGCATGTGATTGTATAGGTGCTTTGTGAATGGTGACTTTGTTTCAAACATCAAAAAAAAATTAAAACTCTTCAAAAAAAGACATTAAATTTCACAAAAAATTATCTAGTTTTCCAATTTTTATACCAAATTATATTTTGTCATTGACAGAAAGTGATTTATAAAAAATTGGAGTAATTTTATAAAGTTTTAATTCGAAGAGAAATTCTTTCCCCTAGAATTATTTGCTCCTTTAGAAGTGATTCATATTGTAAATTAAATTTTTTGTAAGTGTTTCCAAAAGAGCTATTTTCTTAAAATTTAGAAGAAAATTGCTTAGCATAATTCATTCCAATTTAGAAGACAATATTTTTAGTAAAAAATATTTGCTTCACTTCGTGAAGTGATTTGCTCCGTAGTTTAAAGTTCATTTTTTCTAAACTAAAAATCTATCTATGTAGGTACATGCATGGAATTATCTAGGTTTATGAATACATGCTCAAGGATACACCAATTAGGCAAGGAATCTATCTAGTCAAGCTCATGCTATACTAGAGAAAAATATGAAAGGGAGAAAGAAATAAATCATCATGTGGATATGTAAAGAGGAAGAGCTTGAAATTAATCCAAATCCAAATCCATTAAAATAAAATATCCAATGGTTCATCCATTCAATCAAATGTTAAAATCCTTATACCTACATTATGGCCTAGAGAATTTAACTTCCATAATCATCCCTAATTTTTTACTATACTATCGTTGATGCCAATCAAACCTAGGCATTTTCTAAATATTATGTGCTAAATATAGGTATAAATACTTTGTATGGAATATCTCAAGTATAATAAACATATCCAAATATGTATCAACCTACAAAGGTCTTTAGCTAGTGTTCCTAATTATTAAGATGGTTGAAACTCTCAATCACCATCTTTAAATACATAATTTAGAGTAAGTCAAATTTGAACGTCTTTTAAAATTCCAAATAACCCTATGAAAAGTACCATCTTGAGTTATATTTAATAATGGTAAAGAAAATTTCTTAATGTTTTTAAATTTATACATAATGTTATATGATAAATTGGTAGACCTAGAAGAAGTTTTTTCAAAAAATGACTCATCTTTTAGGATCCATATCTTTGAATAGAGTTGTCGGTTCAAATAATTCTTGTGTTATTTTGTGTGAAATGTGAAGAAATTTGAAATAAGTAATATTGATGGAGATATGACCATGTAGTATTGAGGGATATATGACCATGTGAAGACAATTGTCTAGAATTAGGGCAATGTTAGGAAAAATATTTCAAAAAAATATCATCTCTCAAGAGTCAAATATTTGTGAAGGGTTGTCTGATTCAGATGATTCTTAGACCAATTTGTGCAAAAATATGAAGAACTTTAAAATGAGTATTCATATAAAATAATATTAGTAGTATTAAGGGAGATACGAACCTATGAATTCAACCATCCGGAATAACGACAATGATGATTTTTCAAGCTGTAGGAAATAAAATTATAGAAATTTGTTACCTAAGGTTTGGACGATGGGAGGAGAAATGAAAGGCAAGGACATAAACAAGGTGATAATTTCTATTTAGGCATAGAATTTTTTATCTATGTTTTGATTTTACCTTCATTATTTTAGTTTTTCATGCAAATTATTGTAGGTTTATTTTCAAATTATATATTGCTATAAGTTATATTGGTAAATTTTAGTAGATACTGAGTTATAGTTTCCTTTCCATGGGTTGATTTACAACTAAATTCTTAGAATAATTCCTATTAATAAATGTTAGGGAGGACCTCATAGATAATCAATCCTCATTGCTCAAAGATGAGTTATTCATTGGTTAATTTAATAGGTCTTAGCTAGGGTCTTTGACTGTGAGAAAAATGGATTGATAGGATATGGAAGTCTCCATAAGTGAGTTTATCCTTCCTAAAATGTTTTCCTAGGAATATTCTATTCTATAGATGAAAGTGATAGAATCCTAAAACAAGGTCCTTGGTTTACATAAATAGCAGGACTCTTCCTTACCCATTAGTATGAAGTATTTGTACCTAAAAATGTAAATCTATCCCTAGTACTAGTCTAGGTTAAGATGTATATTTTGTACATTGAATTATGGGAAATGGATACCTTAAAGACAATAGGAAATACTCATGGATGCTTGGATATTGGTCATGATTGATATTAGTAAATCTTTACCAAAATCAATCATTCTTAAGTATGGGGGCAAGTTGTGGACCCAAACCATGGATTATGAAAATATATATTTCACATATAGAATATGTCATGAGGTGGGATATATTAATAGAACATGCCCTAAGAAGAGTCTAGTAGAAACATGTGTAAAAAATCATAAGAGAAACTTAAAAATGAATATGGATTAGGATGGTTTTCAACTTCCAAAAATAGATCCATATAAATGAAAGTAAATAAACAATGAATACTAGTAAGTAAGGATATTGGAAGAAATACCAATTCTTTTTAGGCTTTAGCCTATGAAGCAAAAACAAATCAAATCTTAGAGGACACAATATAACAAGATAAGAATATTAATAAGGAATAATCTACTCAGTATGATCCTAATTTAGGGATGAAAATTCCCATGGAACCTAAGGAATGTGCCTCATCATATTTTGAAGGCTCTCTTGAAATATGATGCCCCATTTAGGAGAAAGAAAGTGGTAGAGAAAATACAGTGTTAGATGTTAAAACCTCTACTATTAACAAGGAAATACCATATTATGAGAAGGATAAGTTAAAATATTCCTTAGTAGTTCTAGAAGAGGATAAATATGATGAAAATGAAAGTTGTGAAAGAATATTAAGGAATAAAATAATAAGACCTACTCTTGATACTAGCAAGGAAAAAAGATAAAAACCTTCAAATTATCAAGCAAGAGAAAACATAGAGAAAGGAACACAATCTAAGTTGGTTGAACTTCTCTTTACCAAACAACAAAATGGTATTGATAATTTGTAGATAGGGCAAGAAACCCCTAATAATACATGATTACCATATTATGGAATCTAAGGAGTGTTAATGCCCCCTCAAATCATAGGTGTATTAAGGACCTCTATTTAAGTTATAAGTGTGGTATTATTTGTATCCAGGAAACTAAAACAACAAAAAAATATGTTTCCAAAACTATGAAAGTAGTATGGGTGATATGTGAATGGGATGTGAATTTAGAAGGAATGACAAGAGGAATTCTGACATGTTGGAATCTAGGTAGAACATTTTATGAAAAAATTCATAAAAATAGACATTGGATAGCCTCATTAGCCACATGCTACTTTGTAAATATTTGTTTCATCCTTATCAATGTCTATGGACCTACAACTTACCCATGCAGATCAAAAATTTGGAGTGGGATTGAAGCCTTTATGAGAAGAAAATACCAAGAAACTTGATTCATGATCATATGATATTTTAATGCCATAACCAAGATGGGTGAAAAAATGAGGAAATTATAAAAATAACCTGAAGCATGAGAAATTTCTCAACTTTTATTAAAAATAATAATCTATGGGAGGTTGAGTTTGAAGAGGACGATTTTACATGGACCAGCAACATGATAGACTAGAACGCTATAACAAAAATTTAGATAGATACTCTTAGATCATTGGATAGATGAAGGGACTTGTGCTAAATTTAATACCTTCACAAGGATTGGTTCAAATCACTAGCTAATAAGAGTTAAAATGGTGATAAGTGAATTAAAATAAACATATTTTAAATATGAGTAGATGTGGGAAGACCATCCTCAATTGGTTAATATGATAGCATAGACATGGAATTATTCAGGAAATGGTGAGTTGTACACACTTCAAAAATAATTTAAATCAATGAAATCTAGATTAAAATAATGGAACAAAAACACTTTTGAAAATATCTTTGAGAAAAAAGAACTAAAAGATAAACTTTCAAAATTCCAAAAAACGTAAGCACAATAATCCAAGCTCAAAGAAAAAGGAGTTGCTTAGTGAATATCATAATATTTTGAGTAAGGAAGAGAGTTTTTGGAGATTAAAATTGAGACAAACCTGGTTAAAAGGATATTAAAACACAAAGTTTTCTCATAGGATGGTAATACTATAGAGATCAGCATCCATAATTAGTAGAATTAAATTAGTGTAAGGGGTTTGGATTGAATACCATAGCAATATCAAAAAGGAGGAAAGGTTTTTTTATCAAAATATTCTAGGATCAAAGGAGATTGAAGTTCTTAATGATAAACTACTACAAGAAGTACCTTAAATTATAACAAATGAAGACAATAGAAAAATATTGGAGCCTTTACTTTAAAATAAGTTTATTTAACTCTTTTCTCTTTTGATAAGGATAAATCCCCAGGCTCGGATGGGCTCTCAGTAGCATTATATCAACATAACTAGGATATAGTGAAGAATATTTTATTGGTAGCAATGGAACAATCAAGGAAAAAATAACAAAGAGAAAATAAATGCAATATATCTTACCCTTATTCCAAAAATGAATTATGTGGAGTTTTTTATTCATTTAGGCCCATAAGACTATGTAATATCGCATATTATATTATCTCCAAAGTAATGGAAAATCAGTTAAGACCACAATTATATAAAAATATTTTAGAAGAGCAAGAAGTATTTATAAAAGAGGAGACAAATTATGGACAAGGTCATAGTAGCTCATGAAGTAATGCATTCGAGAGCTTCAAGAATAGAGAGAGCAATGATCTTAAAACTTGATATGAATAAGCCTATGATAAGGTTAAATGGGATTTTCTTTTTCAATATTAGATAAGTTTAGTTTTAGGAAAAAATAGGTCAGATGGATTAAAGCTTGTGTCTCTATAGAATGATATTCAGTTCTGGTCAATGGGCTAGAGAGATCCTTTATCACCATAGATTTGATTCTAGCTTTGATACACTATTAAAGGAATATGAAAGAGCATTAGGACAAAAAGTTAATGCAAAAAATTCAAAATTGACTTCCTAAAAAATCAAGCTAGAATCAAAGCAAGGGTATGGAAGTTAATCCAAATGGAGGTAAATTTTCCAACAACTTATCTAGGCATGCCTTTATTTAAGGAAAGAATGAGGATATAATTATGAAATATAGTTATAAATTTATAATAGACTATTTACATAGAAAAGTAGAAGGTTACTGTTAGAAGGAAAAGGCAACTAATTAAATCAATCTTATAGGCCATTCCAACATATTATGTCATTGTATATTATGCCAAAATCTATAGCAAAAAGTCTAGTCTATATTATAAGATCATTTTTATGGTCGGAATTAAATGATAAAAGGAAATTTTCCTTAGCGAAGTGAAGCAATATGTGTGATGATAAAACTAGGGGAGGTCTTAGTTTAAGAGTTCTTACAAATGCAAACTTAGCTCTAAGGGGAAAAGTAATTTGGATATTGTATAAAGATTCAAAGACAATGGGCAAAAATGCTTCTAAGCATGTTGATCCCAATAACCCAAGCTTGATATTTATTCTATTCTCACTACCATATGGTTCTACATTGTGGAATAATTAAAAAAAAATCAATTGAACTACCGATTAAATGTATAATATGGGATTTGGAACTAGAAAAAAAATAATTTGGATGGGTACTTGGTGTGATGAAAAACTAGTCCATCTAGATCTAATTTTGAAACCATGGATGAGATAACTTAAAGATAAATATCGTGATAGGGTTTCAAATATTTTGTACAAGGATCAATATTGAAGATACAAGTAGAAAGAATATTATTTTACAAGTATACTAAACCTTGCTGCTAGGAGAAAATTGAACAAAAATATAACTACCATGATTATTTTCGCGGGATCTTAGGATAAGCTAATTTAGGATTTGAATAGATTAAGATAATATACAACAAGAAGAGGATATAATGTAAATCACCAACAAGATAGAAATACCACAAGAATATGGAGATATTTCGGATAGCCCAAGAATTCCAAAATTTAAAATGTTTATATGTCTAGTAGGTCATAGGAAAATATTATCTTGGGATAACCTAATGAAAATGGTTTTCATGGCCTTTCATGATATGTTCTATATAAAAAAGAGGAGAGTATAGACTATTTCTTGGGATATTGTTCAATAGTCTTGGAACTATGGCAATGGATTCTTAATATGTTTGGTAAATGCATGGTGATAAATGATAGAATTGAAAAATGGTTAAAGCAATGACAAAGCACTTTTAAAAGTGAGGCATTATAGAAAATCTATGATATATCAAAAGATACAATATTTTAGACTATATGGATTAAAAGGAACAAAATAATATTTAAAGGAAAGAAAAGCAATCTAGAGGTAATGAAAAGAAAAAATTATCCTTAAAGGAGTCTAAACTAACCCTATCAAATCACTCAATCTCTAATATTGAAGCAGAGAACCTTGATAAATGGAGTTAAGTCATCAAATGGAATTATGATGTTGGGTACAAGAGAAACAAAAGGAAGGAAAAGAATACTACATGAAAACCACTAGAAGTAGATTTTGTCAAATTAAATTTTTATGGAGCATCTAAAGAAAATCTAGGACCAACAGGAGGAGGAGGAATAATTAAAAATAATATGGGTGAGATTTTATCACATTGATCCTGGAATGGATCATTAGGTATGGAGGATGCTGATGAAGATGGATGTGAAACAATACTTTTACCATTATTAGAATTACTTGTGTGAAGGGGTAGAAGGTTCAAAAGATGCAAACATTTGCTCAGTATCATAGTTTGGTTCCAGTGGACTTGTGGGTTGATTTGCAGATTCCAAAGTTTTGAGTAACTTTTTGACATCCTCCCAAAGGTTGGAATTTGAACATCATATATGTTATCATATTTTTATCTACGCTAAATATTTTTTCCCCTAGTATCCAATGTAACCAATTATTCCTCAATTTTTGCAAACACAAAATCATGTGTCACAGTCACTTTTTGATGTGAAGGAATGAATACCTTGTATCCCTTCTAATCCATAGGGTATCCAAAAAAGATGTCTTTAATAGCTCAAGATTCAAGTTTGTTTGTGCTATGGAATAAGATGATCATAACATATGGAGCTAAATATTTTGAAGTGGTTGACGATGGGGGTGCCCAATCAATTTTTATGAGGTGACGAGTTGGTTTTTGAGGAACTTATTGTGTTGAATACATGCATAGCAATCCAAAGATATGTGTTAGGATTCTACTCCTAACCACCATACTAATCACATTATTAGTTAATTATTTAATCACTCTCTCTTTCACAAAGGTTGTGCCCTTTGATCACACCTTCACACTCGTAGAAATAGGCATTCCATTTGGTATAGTTGAGGCATCAAAGAATATAATTATTAATTAATTATTGGGTTCCCCATACAATACAACAGCGATTCCTTAATAAAAGTGATTCCTTTTTATTATTCTAGCATTATAATCAATCTTTCTCTATTGGGTTCACTACATCTGGTATCAGAGCCAAGTTCGAAAGGAATTTTTTTTTTCCTTTTTCTCGTTCTTCGAATACAAGCCTGGGGATGCTACCAAATGATTACAACCAATTCAAAATTAGCGAAACACGTCCAAGGAGCAACCATCCAAAGTGACTTTGAAATAAGGCTCTTCATATCCGATGTAGTGCTCACCACCGATAGCAAGGCAAGGACGTATAGAAGCCAGCAGGTTATAAAATCTCCAAAACCTAACTGCAATGGCCGAAGGATGAATTTTATGCAATTTTTTTATGATAATTTTTCAAGAAATTTTTTGACGACTTTCAACACTTTTTGCGACACCTTTTCGCCAAACGACTATGCAAATGGTCGATGGAAGAATATCTCACGACCCTAACCTACTTTTGCTACTTAATCTTGCCCACCTACGTCAAATCACATCAATGAGTGTATATAAAATTTATTTCCAGGATATTGCCAATCGCATCACAAGGTTGGACGAATTTGTCCTCATAAGTGGGTTCATCAATAAATTGAAAGAAGAAATTAGAGTGAAGAGCATGATGTAAACTCCTCACACCCTACAAGAAGCCATTGAATTAGCCTTGTTAGCCGATGATACATTCAATGTTCAACGTCAACATGGGGAGCAACCTATTGATACATCGACATTCATGCACACTATTCCAAAACATAAACCCTTGCCAGTTAAGTACCTTAGCCTACAAGAAATGGAGGAGCAACGAGCGAATGACCTCTGCTATACTTGTGATGAGCAATTTGGGCCCCTTCATTGTTGTTCTACACAAACATTGTATTTATTGAATATAGTTGATCCTTGTCACTCCATAGAGGATGAAGGTGAGGAAGATGTGCATAAAATGACCAAAGCACCTGATCATAACAATGAAGGAAATGAGGTCGATGTGCAAGAAGTACTCGATGCACCATGAAAAGATGAGGTAGACATCCATGCAATAAAAAATGAAGGCAAGACATACACTCTCAAAGAACTACACACAAGTTCATCGCCAATAGTGAGTTCTCGTCGTATAGGCAGCATAATTCAGAAAGGAGGCAAAAGAGTGAGTGCACCTTTATTTTCCTTTCATTATACACAGGAAGAATCAGCTAAAGCGGAAGCCTACCGTCATCACAATTCTCCTAAGGAATATTCTACTATTCTTTCTAGCTAACCCCCGCTAATGCTTTTACCTTCAATATATCCTTGCCTTCTAAAAAGTAACTTTAAAATAGTACAAAAACTTGCACAAATTCAACTAGGAAAACAAGCAACGAAGCTCCTTACTTTGAGCTTTGAGGACAAAGCTTTTTTTAAGGAAGGTGGCATGTTAGGATTCTACTCCTAACCACCATACTAATCACATTATTAGTTAATTATTTAATCACTCTCTCTTTCACAAAGGTTGTGCTCTTTGATCACACCTTCACACTCATAGAAATAGGCATTTCATTTGGTATAGTTGAGGCATCGAAGAATATAATTATTAATTAATTATTGGGTTCCCCATACAATACAACAATGATTCCTTAATAAAAGTGATTCCTTTTTATTATTCTAGCATTATAATAAATCTTTCTCTATTGGGTTCACTACATCTGGTATTAGAGCCAAGTTCAAAAGGAATTTTTTTTTCCTTTTTCTCGTTCTCCGAATACAAGCCTGGGGATGCTACCAAATGATTACAACCAATTCAAAATTAGCGAAACACATCCAAGGAGCAACCATCCAGAGTGACTTCCAAATAAGGCTCTTCATATCCGATGCAGTGCTCACCAATGATAGCAAGGTGAGGACGTATAGAAGGCAGCAGGTTATAAAATCTCCAAAACATAACTGCAATGGCCGAAGGATGACTTTTATGCAATTTTTTTTACGCTAATTTTTCAAGAAATTTTTTGATGACTTTCAACACTTTTTGCAACACCTTTACGCTAAACGACTATACAAATGGCCAATGGAAGAATATCTCATGACCCTAACCTACTTTTGCTACTTAATCTTGCCCACCTACATCAAATCACATCAGTGAGTGTATATAAAATTCAGTTCCAGGATATCGCCAATCGCATCACAGGGTTGGACGAATCAGTCCTCATAAGTGGGTTCATCAATGGATTGAAAGAAGAAATTAGACTGAAGATCATGATGTACACTCCTCACACCCTACAGGAAGCCATTGGATTAGCCTTGTTAGTCGATGATACATTCAATGTTCAACATCAACATGGGGAGCAACCTATTGATACATCGACATTCACGCACACTATTCCAAAACATAAACCCTTGCCAGTTAAGTACCTTAGCCTACAAGAAATGGAGGAGCGACAAGCGAACGACCTCTGCTATACTTGTGATGAGCAATTTGGGCCCCTTCATTGTTGTGCTACACAAACATTGTATTTATTGAATATAGTTGATCCCTGTCACTCCATAGAGGACAAAGGTGAGGAAGATGTGCACAACATGACCAAAGCACCTGATCATAACAATAAAGGAAATGAGGTCGATGTGCAAGAAGTTCTCGATGCACCACGAAAAGATGAGGTAGACATCCATGTAGTAAACAATGAAGACAAGATATACACTCTCAATGAACTACACACAAGTTCATCGCCAATAGTGAGTTCTTGTCGTATAGGCAGCCTGATTCAGAAAGGAGGCAAAAGAGTGAGTGCACCTTTATTTTCCTTTCATTCTACACAGGAAGAATCGGCTAAAGCGGAAGCCTACCGTCATCACAATTCTCCTAAGGAAGATTCTACTATTCTTTCTAGCTATCCCCCGCTAATGCTTCGACCTTCAATATATCCTTGCCTTCAAAAAAGTGACATTAAAATAGTACAAGAACTTGCACAAATTCAACTAGGAAAACAAGCAATGAAGCTCCTTACTTTGAGCTTTGAGGACAAAGCTCTTTTTAAGGAAGGTGGCATGTTAGGATTCTACTCCTAACCACCATACTAATCACATTATTAGTGAATTATTTAATCACTCTCTCTTTCACAAAGGTTGTGTCCTTTGATCACACCTTCACACTCGTAGAAATAGGCATTTCATTTGGTATAGTTGAGGCATCAAAGAATATAATTATTAATTAATTATTGGGTTCCCCATACAATACAACAGTGATTCCTTAATAAAAGTGATTCCTTTTTATTATTCTAGCATTATAATAAATCTTTCTCTATTGGGTTCACTACATCTAGTATCAGAGCCAATTTCGAAAGGAATTTTTTTTTTTCCTTTTTCTCGTTCTCCAAATACAATCCTGGGGACGCTACCAAACAATTACAACCAATTCAAAATTAGTGAAACACATCCAAGGAGCAACCATCCAGAGTGACTTCCAAATAAGGCTCTTCATATCCGATGCAGTGCTCACCACCGATAGCGAGGCGAGGATGTATAGAAGCCAGCAGATTATAAAATCTCCAAAACCTAACTGCAATGGCCGAAGGATGACTTTTATGTAATTTTTTTTACAAAAAAATTTCAAAATTTTTTTTGATGACTTTCAACAATTTTTGCGACACCTTTTCGCTAAACAACTATGGAAATGGCCGATGGAAGAATATCTCACAACCCTAACCTACTTTTGCTACTTAATCTTGCCCACCTACATCAAATCACATCAGTGAGAGTATATAAAATTTAGTTCTAGGATATCGCCAATCGCATCACAGGGTTGGACGAATTTGTCCTCATAAGTGCGTTCATCAATGGATTGAAAGAAGAAATTAGAGTGAAGATCATGATGTACACTCCTCACACCCTATAGGAATCCATTGGATTAGAATTGTTAGTCGATGATACATTCAATGTTCAATGTCAACATGGCGAGCAACCTATTGATACATCGACATTCATGCACACTATTCCAAAACATAAACCCTTGCCAGTTAAGTACCTTAGCCTACAAGAAATGGAGGAGCGATGAGCGAACGACCTCTGCTATACTTGTGATGAGCAATTTGGGTCCCTTCATTGTTGTGCTACACAAACATTATATTTATTGAATATAGTTGATCCCTGTCACTCCATAAAGGATGAAGGTGAGGAAGATGTGCACAACATGACCAAAGCACCTGATCATAACAATGAAGGAAATGAGGTCGATGTGCAAGAAGTGCTTGATGCACCATGAAAAGATGAGGTAGACATCCATGCAGTAAAAAATGAAGGCAAGACATACACTCTCAAATAACTACACACAAGTTCATCGCCAATAGTGAGTTCTCATCATATAGGCAGCCTGATTCAGAAAGGAGGCAAAAGAGTGAGTGCACCATTATTTTCCTTTCATTCTACACAGGAAGAATCAGCTAAAGCGAAAGCCTACTGTCATCACAATTCTCCTAAGGAAGATTCTACTATTCTTTCTAGCTACCCCCCGCTAATGCTTTGACCTTCAATATATCCTTGCCTTCAAAAAAGTGACATTAAAATAGTACAAGAACTTGCACAAATTCAACTAGGAAAACAAGCAACGAAGCTCCTTACTTTGAGATTTGAGGACAAAGATCTTTTTAAGGAAGGTGGCATGTTAGGATTCTACTCATAACCACCATACTAATCACATTATTAGTTAATTATTTAATCACTCTCCCTTTCACAAAGGTTGTGCCCTTTGATCACACCTTCACACTCATAGAAATAAGCATTTCATTTGGTATAGTTGAGGCATCGAAGAATATAATTATTAATTAATTATTGGGTTCCCCATACAATACAACAGTGATTCCTTAATAAAAGTGATTCTTTTTATTATTATAGCATTATAATCAATCTTTCTCTATTGGGTTCACTACATCTGGTATCAGAGCCAAGTTCGGAAGGAATTTTTTTTTCCTTTTTCTCGTTCTTCGAATACAAGCCTGGGGATGCTACCAAATGATTACAACCGATTCAAAATTAGTGAAACACGTCCAAGGAGCAACCATCCAGAGTGACTTCCAAATAAGGCTCTTCATATCCGATGCAGTGCTCACCAACGATAGCGAGGTGAGGACGTATAGAAGGCAGCAGGTTATAAAATCTCCAAAACCTAACTGCAATGGCCGAAGGATGACTTTTATGCAATTTTTTTTACGCTAATTTTTCAAGAAATTTTTGATGACTTTCAACACTTTTTGCAACACCTTTACGCTAAACGACTATACAAATGGCCAATGGAAGAATATCTCACGACCCTAACCTACTTTTGCTACTTAATCTTGCCCACTTACATCAAATCACATCAGTGAGTGTATATAAAATTCAGTTCCAGGATATCACCAATCGCATCACAGGGTTGGACGAATCTGTCCTCATAAGTGAGTTCATCAATGGATTGAAAAAAGAAATTAGACTGAAGATCATGATGTACACTCCTCACACCCTACAGGAAGCCATTGGATTAGCCTTGTTAGCCGATGATACATTCAATGTTCAATGTCAACATGGGGATCAACCTATTGATACATCGACATTCATGCACACTATTCCAAAACATAAACCATTGCCAGTTAAGTACCTTAGCCTACAAGAAATGGAGGAACGACGAGCGAACGACCTCTGTTATACTTGTGATGAGCAATTTGGGCCCCTTCATTATTGTTCTACACAAACATTGTATTTATTGAATATAGTTGATTCCTGTCAATCCATAAAGGACGAAGGTGAGGAAGATGTGCACAACATGACCAAAGCACCTGATCATAACACTAAAGGAAATGAGGTCCATGTGCAAGAAGTGCTCGATGCACCACAAAAAGATGAGGTAGACATCCATGCAGTAAAAAATGAAGGCAAGACATACACTCTCAAAGAACTACACACAAGTTCATCACCAATAATGAGTTCTCGTCGTATAGGTAGCCTGATTCAAAAAGGAGGCAAAAGAGTGAGTGCACCTTTATTTTCCTTTCATTCTACACAGGAAGATTCGGCTAAAGCAGAAGCCTACCGTCATCACAATTTTACTAAGGAAGATTCTACTATTCTTTCTAGCTACCCCCCGCTAATGCTTCGACCTTCAATATATCCTTGCCTTCAAAAAAGTAACATTAAAATAGTACAAGAACTTGCACAAATTCAACTAGGAAAACAAGCAACGAAGCTCCTTACTTTGAGCTTTGAGGACAAAGCTCTTTTTAAGGAAGGTGGCATGTTAGGATTCTACTCCTAACCACCATACTAATCACATTATTAGTTAATTATTTAATCACTCTCTCTTTCACAAAGGTTGTGCCCTTTGATCACACCTTCACACTCGTAGAAATAGGCATTTCATTTGGTATAGTTGAGGCATCGAAGAATATAATTATTAATTAATTATTGGGTTCCCCATACAATACAACAGTGATTCCTTAATAAAAGTGATTCCTTTTTATTATTCTAGCATTATAATCAATCTTTCTCTATTGGGTTCACTACATCTGGTATCAGAGCCAAGTTCAAAAGGAATTTTTTTTTCCTTTTTCTCGTTCTCCGAATACAAGCCTGTGGACGCTACCAAACTATTACAACCAATTCAAAATTAGTGAAACACGTCCAAGGAGCAACCATCCAGAGTGACTTCCAAATAAGGCTCTTCATATACGATGCAGTGCTCACCACCGATAGCGAGGCGAGGACGTATAGAAGCCAGCAGGTTATAAAATCTCCAAAACCTAACTGCAATGGCCGAAGGATGACTTTTATGTAATTTTTTTTATGATAATTTTTCAAGAAATTTTTTGATGACTTTCAACACTTTTTGTGACACATTTTCTCCAAACGACTATGCAAATGGCCGATGGAAGAATATCTCATGACCCTAACCTACTTTTGCTACTTAATCTTGCCCACCTACATCAAATCACATCAGTGAGTGTATATAAAATTTAGTTCCAGGATATCGCCAATCGCATCATAGGGTTGGACAAATCAGTCCTCATAAGTGGGTTCATCAATGGATTGAAAGAAGAAATTAGAGTGAAGATCATGATGTACACTCCTCGCACCCTACTGGAAGCCATTGGATTAGCCTTGTTAGCCGATGATACATTCAATGTTCAATGTCAACATGGGGAGCAACCTATTGATACATCGACATTCATGCACACTATTCTAAAACATAAACCCTTGCCAATTAAGTACCTTAGCCTACAAAAAATGGAGGAGCAACAAGCAAAAGACCTCTGCTATACTTGTGATGAGCAATTTGGGCCCCTTCATTGTTGTGCTACACAAACATTGTATTTATTGAATATAGTTGATTCCTTTCACTCCATAGAGGACGAAGGTGAGGAAGATGTGCACAACATGACCAAAGCACCTAATCATAACAATGAAGGAAATGAGGTCGATGTGCAAGAAGTGCTCGATGCACCATGAAAATATGAGGTAGACATCCATGTAGTAAACAATGAAGGCAAGACATACACTCTCAAAGAACTACACACAATTTCATCGCCAATAGTGAGTTCTCGTCGTATAGGCAGCCTGATTCAGAAAGGAGGCAAAAGAGTGAGTGCACCTTTATTTTCCTTTCATTCTACACATGAAGAATCGACTAAAGTAGAAGCCTACCGTCATCACAATTCTCCTAAGGAATATTCTACTATTCTTTCTAGCTAATGCTTCGACCTTCAATATATCCTTGCCTTCGAAAATGTGACATTAAAATAGTACAAGAACTTGCACAAATTCAACTAGGAAAACAAGCAACGAAGCTCCTTACTTTGAGCTTTGAGGACAAAGCTCTTTTTAAGGAAGGTGGCATGTTAGGATTCTACTCCTAACCACCATACTAATCACATTATTAGTTAATTATTTAATCACTCTCTCTTTCACAAAGGTTGTGCCCTTTGATCACACCTTCACACTCGTAGAAATAGGCATTTCATTTGGTATAGTTGAGGCATCGAAGAATATAATTATTAATTAATTATTGGGTTCCCCATACAATACAATAGTGATTCCTTAATAAAAGTGATTCCTTTTTATTATTCTAGCATTATAATCAATCTTTCTCTATTGGGTTCACTACATCTGGTATCAGAGCCAAGTTCGAAAGGAATTTTTTTTTTTCCTTTTTCTCGTTCTTCGAATACAAGCCTGGGGACGCTGCCAAACGATTACAACCAATTCAAAATTAGCGAAACACGTCCAAGGAGAAACCATCCAGAGTGACTTCCAAATAAGTCTCTTTATATCCGATGCAGTGCTCACCACCGATAGCGAGGCGAGGATGTATAGAAGCCAGCAGGTTATAAAATCTCCAAAACCTAACTACAATGGCCGAAGGATGACTTTTATGCAATTTTTTTTATGATAATTTTTCAAGAAATTTTTTGACGACTTTCAAAACTTTTTGTGACACCTTTTTGCCAAACAACTATGCAAATGGCCGATGGAAGAATATCTCATGACCCTAACCTACTTTTGCTACTTAATCTTGCCCACCTACGTCAAATCACATCAGTGAGTGTATATAAAATTCAGTTCCAGGATATCGCCAATCGCATCACAGGGTTGGACGAATCAGTCCTCATAAGTGAGTTCATCAATGGATTGAAAGAAGAAATTAGAGTGAAGATCATGATGTACACTCCTCGCACCCTATAGGAAGCCATTGGATTAGCCTTGTTAGCCGATGATACATTCAATGTTCAACGTCAACATGGGGAGCAACCTATTGATACATCGACATTCATGCACACTATTCCAAAACATAAACCCTTTCTAGTTAAGTACCTTAGCCTACAAAAAATGGAGGAGCGACGAGCGAACGACCTCTGCTATACTTGTGATGAGCAATTTGGGCCCCTTCATTGTTGTGCTACACAAACATTGTATTTATTGAATATAGTTGATCCCTATCACTCCATAGAGGACGAAGGTGAGGAAGATGTGCACAACATGACCAAAGCACCTGATCATAACAATGAAGTAAATGAGGTCGATGTGCAAGAAGTGCTTGATGCACCACAAAAAGATGAGGTAGACATCCATGCAGTAAACAATGAAGGCAAGATATACACTCTCAAAGAACTACACACAAGTTCATCGCCAATAGTGAGTTCTCGTCGTATAGGCAGCCTGATTCAGAAAGAAGGCAAAAGAGTGAGTGCATCTTTATTTTCCTTTCATTCTACACAGGAAGAATCGGCTAAAGCGGAAGCCTACCGTCATCACAATTCTCCTAAGGAATATTCTACTATTCTTTCTAGCTACCCCCCGCTAATGCTTTGACCTTCAATATATCCTTGCCTTTGAAAAAGTGACATTAAAATAGTACAAAAACTTGCACAAATTCAACTGGGAAAAAAAGCAACGAAGCTTCTTACTTTGAGCTTTGAGGACAAAGCTCTTTTTAAGGAAGGTGGCATGTTAGGATTCTACTCCTAACCACCATACTAATCACATTATTAGTTAATTATTTATTCACTCTCTCTTTCACAAAGGTTGTGCCCTTTGATCACACATTCACACTCGTAGAAATAGGCATTTCATTTGGTATAGTTGAGGCATCGAAGAATATAATTATTAATTAATTGTTGGGTTCCCCATACAATACAATAGCGATTCCTTAATAAAAACTATTCCTTTTTATTTTTCTAGCATTATAATCAATCTTTCTCTATTGGGTTCACTACAATATGAATGCACATTTTTAATTCTATAAGGTCATTCTTATTAGTTAGGTTATAAATTAATTTTTATGAGGCTTGAATAAGACCTCATTAGAACACATTATTTTAATGTGTAATGTCATTTCATGTTTATTTAAATTTTATGTAATATGGATTTGGGAACCCTAACCCTAATACCATTTTTCTCAATATATAATTCCATAACACAAAGGGAGAGATGTGATTTTTTATTCTCTCCATTGTCAAAAATATTCTCCTCTTTTTTTCTTATTTCATATGGTTGATCTTGGGCACATAGCATTGATCCTTGCTACAAATGGTATCAGATCTTGGATGCTTACCCCTCCTACAACCAATCTTGGAGAAGCATTGAATTCTCCTCCTCTCCTCCACAAATTTATGTGTTTATTTGAAGGAGATCATGAGGATGTTGCATGAGGTTTAATAAAACTCCCATATATTTTATTTTTATTATAGATATTAGCTTGTATCTTTGTTTGTAGGTATCCAAAATCTAGATCTGAATGAGTTCGGTGGCCTCTATGTAGACTAATTGTGCTATTTTTTACACAACCATATAGTATCCAATATTTGGATCTGACTGAGTTTGATGATCTCTATGTAAATTGATCATGTTTATTTTTACACAACCATACAATGTCCAAAATTCGGATCTAACTGAGTTCGATGGCCTCTATGTAAACTAATCATGTTCATTTTTACATAGCTATACAATATCCAAAATTTGGATTTTATGAAGTTCAAAAACCTTTGTGTAAAATTATTGTGTTTATTTTTACACAACCATACAGTATCCAAAATTTGGGTTTGATTGAGTTCAGTGACCTCTGTGTAAACTAATTGTGTCCATTTTTACATAGCCATAAAGTATCCAAAATCTAGATTTGATAGAGTTTGGTTGTCTTTGTGTAAATTGATCATGTTCATTTTTACACATCCATACAATATCCAAAATCTAGATCTGATGGAGTTTTGCAACCTCTGTGTAAGCTAACCATGTTTTTTTTACACAACCATACAGTTAGATCGACCTTTGTGTAAACTGATCATGTGTTTTTTTACAACATAGCAGGCTTTTAGCCTCTCCATTGTACTTGTATAAGTGGCTTACAAAATTTTCCACATTTCTTTTGGTTAACTTATAGCCCTCATTTGTAAAAGTGATTCCACTTGGATGATGAGCAAGCTCTAATGGATCACATCTAACATACATACTACCACTTTAGCACTATAGTAGCACTCCTACACTCCAAATCTATTTTTAGTTTTCATTTTCTTTCTTTTATTGCAATTGATTCACATCTTTGCATTATCCCTAAAAGGAATGCATCTGATGACTCATTCCACAGCCCAGCCTCATGATAGGGTGCCACTTCCTTAGTGGTGGGAAATTCACATTAAAGTCCCTATGAGTCAAATCTGGACTAGAATTTATGAGAATACATAGTGAAGGGGGTTAGACATACCCATGAACCTTTAGAAAGTGATCATCCTTTCACCTGTGCTCAAAAAAATAAAAACTCTAAATCATGATTAAAATTAAGCCGATCTAATATCCATCATAGCTATGGAATAGAGCATGTACTTCTCTTTAGAGAGTATATTACTGACCATAATAAACTGGGTGAGGACTAGTAGGACTTGGGCTCCATCATGGCTTAGATTTCATCATCGAGCCTATGTATGTAGGAATCCAAGTGAAGGCCTTAATTTGAGATAAGCTCATTATACCTCTCCAACTTTTAGCACCTCACCTACTTGCAGTCATAAGATTGAGATTACCATTTTTGCACATCCCACACTTTGGTATTTAGTTGTGTAATCTAGTATTGGAGATATTGGCCCGCACATTCATTTGTTGGAGATATTAGCTTTTACATTCATTTATAATATTTTAGTTTGGACTACACACCATTTTTTTCTAGTACTTTAGATTTAACCACATCAACATCTTGTTACATCAAGACTCATAACCACTTACTTGTACAATTCATCATTTGTAAAAAATATTCCACTTGGACAGTGAGAAAGGTCTAGTGGATCGTATTAATTCATTATCATCACTTGGCTCATTATTTATTGGCACATTTTGCCACACTTAGTCATCTCTTCCTTATTCACACCTTGACACACCTCTTTTAGGTATTTGTAGTATCACATGTCATAATGACTTCCAAATTTAAAAAAAATGTTGGATGTACCCTCAAAGGTAAGTATAAATGGGATCAATGGTTCACAAGCCTTAGGATAGCTACAAAATTTGAGAACCTATGGTGCAACCATATGGATGCAAATACCACACCACCCACAAATGTTGTTGCCTTGGAAAAATTGTAGATAGATGATGATAAAATTTGTGTTAACATCCTACTTGTCATAGAATATCACCTTCATAATTTGATTGATGAAGCCAATCATGACATAGCATGGTTAGTTCTCGAAGTCTTCAAGAAAAACTTTGACACCAAATATAACCTAGAATTTATTCTTGTCCTCAAGATGAATCAAATAAACATGCAAAAAGGACACTTCAGTTCCACCATCAAACTTCTTCCCCTATTAAATATATCATTGATAAATACTTCAAAAATCAATGTATCACATGGGCTTTCCTCATTTAGTCATGCCTTCACGTTCCAGACTACAAGAACTTGCTTGCTAGTTTATTAGCTAGTGGAACCTTAAAAACTATCAACTTTGAAGCCTTGGAAGAATATTTCATTTAAATTTGCAAAACCTTTGACACAAACTTCACCAGTTCTAACCCTAACTATAGACACCTAAAAGTCACACATGCTCACTCATACGTAATTGTAGTCATCCACAAGTGCAAAACTTGTAAAACTATGTAAAATGCACCCTAAAAACCTTCCATTCGCAAGAAGACCATCTACTAGCTCCCTAAGGCCACCTAATCCCTTTCCTACACCTAATTATGGCCCCCATAGGACCATTCCTTACCAAAAACCCTAATTAGACTAATTAGGATTCTAATTTGTGATTGACTTTCACTTAAGTTACACTTTATCATTAAATTGGGTTAATTAGGTTTAATGATCAAATTAGTCCTAAAAATATCCTCACACATGTGTGCACCCTAATTTGGTTAGGATATTTCCTAGAAATCCTAATTCAACCCCATCTAACCTAGGAGTTAGCTAACCCTAGTTAACCCTAATCCTTGCTCACACATGTGTGAGGATAGGATATTTCCTTCAGGGTATGTGAGAGGATGACTAAGCTTTCCACCTCCCAAACCCTAACCTAACCATACTAGGAATTGACCCTAGGGTGTAGTATACCTAACTACCCCCCTGACCTTGGCTTTTCCTATAAATAGATGGTTTTTTTTCCTCATTTTCTATATCTCTCCCTTTTCGTCAACATACTAGAATGCTGCTAAAATTGCTCTAGAATACCTTCTATCCTTTTTACATACATCAGATATCAACAAACATTACTTGGATCACTTCTAGACAAAAATCTTGCTTCAAAAATCTACAACTATTCTAAAACTCCAAATCAGGTAAGTATACTTTGCTTATGGTTTTTACAACATTTTCTTCAATTTTTAGCACATTTCACTTCATTTTTCATGTCATTTTGTCTATATAAATATGGGGTTTGATCCATGATAGGCCCCCAAATGCATTAATGTATTTTTATAGGTTTATACAGGTATATACAACACTACCATGCATCCAACCAATGGCACACATGCAAAGAAGCCCACCTTCATCAAGGAATGCAAGGAGACAATCAGATGCAGTTTCTATATGCTTCATTTGGGCATGCCTGATGGGACCCCCACAAAATTGAAGTGATATTGGTAGGCACCATGGGAAATTTACACAAACATTGTTGTCAATTTGTTTTTAGAAAATAAAGTTGTAAAATATTTTATTAAAAAAATAATTGTTGTCAATTTTTTTAAAATAAATTTGTGAAAATTTATTTTTATAAAGAAAAAATTACTGTTAAAAAAGAAAATATTGTTGTAAATAGTTTTTTTTATTACTATTTTATTTTTATGCTTTAAAAACCAAAAGAAAAATAAAAACAAAAAAAACAAAAAATGAAGGCCATCATCGCCCTACACATTTTCCAACCCCCTCCTCCCTCTCAGATCATGGTGGCCATGTGTAGCGTGGCCCAATAGGACACCCCCCTCCCCAACCCCTGCGTGGCCTGCAGAGGGGCTGTGCAACCCCCTCCCATATTTTTTGCCTACGAGCCACGTTGTGCATGACCTGCACTCCTCTTCATCGCCTATGGATCGTGATGTGTGCGACCCGTACTCCACCTCCACCTACGAGTCGTGATGCTTATGCCTTGCACTCTTTCAACACCTACAAGTTACACTATGTATGGCCCACACTCCACCTCCATCTATGAGTCATGCTTCTCATAGCTCACACTCCTTTGCCACCTATGGTCTATGTTGTGTGTGGCCCACACTCCACCTCCACCTGTGAGCCACGATGCTTGTGGCTCACATTTTTTCACTGCATATGGTTCACATTGTGCATGACCCACACTCCACCTATGATCCATTCTTCTCATGGCTTGTACTTCTTCATCAATTATGGGTCGTGCACAGCGTAGCTTGCACTCCCCCACTGTCTATGGGCCACACCAGTGCATGGCCCACGGTCCCCCACCACCATCAGGGTTCTATAGGCCCCTGGTGGGTCTATTAGGTTCTAATAGGCCTACGTCAAGCCTGCCACATGGCAGGCCTAATGCCACAAAGCCCTCAGGCTTTAAAAACAAAATACAATTTAACAAAAATAAATAAATAAAGTTCAATTCGAACCAAACGAAAAAAAAAAACAAAATAATCAACACCTAGAAAAAACAAAAACAAACCACAAAAAAAACTAAACTAAACTAAAAAAAAAAAATTCAACATTAGAAAACAAAAAAAAAAATTCAACATTTTCAAATTAGAAAAAAAAAATCACAAGAATTTAAAAAAAAAATTGACAAATCAAAAATAAAAAACATTGGCAAACTTCAACAAAGTCAAACACAAAAATTTTCAAAAACACAATCAACCTTAGCAAAATTTCAAATTTCTTTACATCATCTAGATAAGAAATTTTCTACTTCTTTCACAAACCCCTGGGTAACTTACACTTTCCTTTCATGTCATTAGATTAGGGTTTCAATTTTTTTTCTAACGCACATAGATAGATTTCAAATTCTTTTTCACACACCTCATCTCTGCTTGCTTTCATGCTTCATAGAGTATATTTATTTTTTTGAAAATACATATAGGCTTAGTTTCATTTCAAAAAGCATACAAATCTAGTTTCATTTCAAAAATGCATCTAGGGTTAGTTTCATTTCTAAAAAGGCATCTAGCTAGTTGTTTTTTCTTTCACCTTAGTGGTAGCAAACACACTATCACACACTCACGTGGCATACACAGTGGTGATATTGGACTTCATCCCCAATCCATCACTCGAGACTGGTGACGTTGGAATTCATCTCCTTCCACCAGCTCACCCCCTAGACACCATAGTAGCCCCCAAGAGTGGTTTTTTGGACTTCATCACCAGAAAATCCCCTACTCTTGAGATTGGTTTTCTAGAATTCATCACCGAAAGGGACCTTTGAAGTAGGATAGGGTTAGATGCCTTTGTTCACAAGGCTCATATAATTAGTGAATATGGTAACTGTCATTCTTGACTAAGCCCACCCGAGAGTGAAGCGAAAGCATGGGTATGCTGGTAGAAGGTCTTAGACAGTGCCACCTCTTCTCGTGAGAGGATTTTTGGACTCATTAGCGCATTTTGAGTCCCTCCCCTTTGGATATCATTTTACTGCACCTTTCCATTTAGGTCACCACTTGCCTGTTGAGACACTATTCTATTTTGTGCACCCTTGGGTGTTGTAGGAGGTTTCATGTCGATGACATTCCTATTCTTTCTAGAGTTTCACTATACTTCCCATGTCATGTTCTAGAGCAAATATCATCATCAAAATATACAAAAATAACCAAACATTTATTTTTCTTTGTTTAGCACTGATTCCAGTTATGCCTTGTATTGCATGCTCACAAAACTGGTTTCAACACATTCACTTGTTAGAAGCCCACTTGTTGGCTATTTACATTATGTTACTATCATTTTTTTGTGAGATTTAATATTTAGAGTAGGTTTGCATAGCACTATGTGAACCGGATTTCCATAGTTCAAGTTGCATAACAATGTGCGAACTCACTTCTCCTACATAGACATACATCAAAAATCATATATTTGCATCAAATCTTGCATAGAACACACCCACATGCTCCTATTTACATTTCTAAACAATTTTTAGCACTTCATCGCACTATACATCACCATGCCTATTGTTACTCATAGTTAAGCATGCAAGCAATCACATCTTGAGGAGGAGGCTTCTTGCGCCACCTCTAGTCAGTCTATTACTCCCTCTCCCTTCATGAGGGAAGCATCCACTCTCACACCTAATTTCCTCACTAGTTTTGAGCCATATCACATACACACCATATCCCATGATGAGACCTCTATTTAATAAAAGCTCATCCTATTCTTCTTCATTTACCCCCACCTACTCCACCATCCATATTTTGTGATCATGTTATCTATACCACTCTAGGAGATCCATATCCATTCTTCACTATTGATGAGGAGACTCTACCTACCTCACCCACATCTTCTCACCCATTTCTTTAGGATGCATCTCACTCCCTTCTTGGGGATAATCCCTCTTTACTTTTTCATCCACATCCTAGGATTACGACATCTACCCCCATAGTTAGGATGATTTCAGATCCTCAATCATCCACTCCTGGCACTCATGCACCTTCATCACATTCAACCCTACAACAATCAATCCCACAATAGTAGTACACCTCAATTGCATCATCCCATTCACAAACATCACAACCCCCATCCCAACCACAACAATTCATTTCCTCACAACATCAACAAGTCCCTTCCTCACAATCCTTTGTGGATACATTCACCACTCCTTCATTTTAGTATTTCACCTTTGACACCTACATCCCTTCTTCATCCCTTCCTCCACCTATGTTCCCCTCTTCTAGGATGTATGGTATACCATATTCCACTCCACTTCTGCCTCCATCTGCTTCCACATTTCCACTTCCCCCACCACATTCTATCACGCCTACATTCCTTATGACACCTCCTTCTTGGTCATCATCCCTCACAATACAACCATCATAGAAGATTCCTATATAGCAACCACAGACTCCACAACCACAATATTACTATCCTCAACCAATGTCTACTCCATAGCAGATTCTTCCATCCACTTTTATGTCCTATGCTATTCAACAACCACATCGATAGGTTTTCTCTTTCACAACAGGAGGAATAGTAGATCCAGTACCCTCCCCATTCTCAGTTTCCTACTGCCTTGATGCAGTTCATTCCACATCCATTACCTAAACTTCAAATCTTATAAGAGGAATTTAAGATGCTAAATCTTTGCATAATTAGTTATGGGTCACAAAAATCCACATCCAATGAGTTATACAATGAAACCATTCACCCATCAGTTACCATTACTCCTTATCCACATCTCTTTGAGATTCCAAATTTTAACAAATACAATGGCAAAGAGGACTCTCATGAACACATCAGTAACTATCGCTCTACATGTTATCAACTTCATAGCAGTGATCCCCTCATATTGCATACATTTTCTCTCTCACTTGGGGGACAAGCTCTCACTTGGTACAACATGCTCCCATGCCATAGCTTATTCACATTCGAACAATTGGCCAATTTATTTCTCGAATATTTCTCCATCAACATCAAGAAGAAGATGAACTTTTTTGATGTCTATACCTTATGATAGGCTAATGATGAACCTATCATGTATTTCATTTCTCGATGGAGATCGGTCATCCATGACCTAGCTCATAGCCTCCCATCTATCGAAATCATTACACTATTTTCCAAAAGCTATCACAAACACATTTCTACACCTTTGCAACTTCATCAAAGTCGCACATTTGATGAAGCCATTGCTCAAGCAAAGGTCATCGAGGACATCAAAGTCCAATCTAGAAAAATCAAACTTTAGTAGAAGCCATATTATGCTTCAAATTCTTACTTCAATTGCAATGCACCGAATCAACCCTTCTTTGAACCACCATAAACCAATCAAGTAGTGGTAGCCTCTCCATCTTCTTCATCAATATCATAACCTCCTCCTCCACAATAACAGTTGTCTCATACTAATGTGCCTCCTCCATCCAATCCACAATGAGCTTGCGGTCCCCATCCTCCATGTCGACATCACAATTGGACTCCACTTTCTGAGCCTCTACCTACTTTATTCTAGAGGTTGTTTGATGTTGGTCATGTCACATTACCAAACATTTGACCCAT
This sequence comes from Wollemia nobilis, assembly GCA_028583015.1. Classification (NCBI taxonomy): domain Eukaryota; kingdom Viridiplantae; phylum Streptophyta; class Pinopsida; order Araucariales; family Araucariaceae; genus Wollemia; species Wollemia nobilis. Next base: position 13,049,765 of record JAQPPZ010016890.1, read on the forward strand.
AGATCCAACTCGACCCAACCCTCGTGGGCACATCGAACATGCCTTTTGTGTTTACCATCACCAACATGGCCATGATGTCCATTCTTATCGCACCTTTTATGACTTAGTCAAGGATCTTATCGATCATGGTACTATTCAAGTTTCAAACCCCATCACACCACAAAATCAAAATCTAGGTATTTATCAAAACCCATTACCTAAACATGGGGGGACTAATCCTCATGGGACTCAACCCACTCAACAAGCCCAATCAAGGTAAGTCAATCATGTCCACCATAATCCTCCTTCCCATGGAGTGGTTGGCATGATTAGCATCACTACTCATAATCAGCACTATCCACCACATCGGGATGTGCCCATTCCTCCACTTCCACCATCATCCACTTCCACTTTTCACCTTCCTCCTACATAGCATTCCTTTTTGCTATGTTACGTTCACCATTCTTCCTTTCTTCACATCTCATTGTTCATCATTTTTCAATCACATCTTCATCATTCCACCATTCATTTTATTATCCTTCTACAATGGTTTTGTCCATTTGTTCTACATCTTCCACAACTAGGGATGTTTCTCATCTCCTTCCAATCCATCATTCATGATTTGGAGGAGTTTCTCTCTTTCCACCACACTCTCCACATCTAGCGGAGTTTCACTTCCTCCCAATCCATCATTCAAGATTGAGGGGCAATTTCATCTTCTCCCAATCCATCATTCAAAACTGGGGGTAACTTCATCCTCTCCCAATCCATCATTCAAAATGGGGGGCAACATGCATCATTTCAAAACTAGGACAACATCCATCATTTCAAAATTGGGGTAACTTCATCTCTCTCCCAATCCATCATTCAAAATGGGGGTAACTTCACCTTCTCCCAATCCATCATTCAAAACTAGGGTAACTTCATCTTCTCCCCATCCATCATTCAAAATTAGGGATAATTTCATCTTCCTCCAATCCATCATTCAAAATTGGGGTAACTTCATCTTCTCCCCATCCATCATTCCAAAATAGGGGTAACCCTCTCCCCAATCCATCATTCACAACTGGGGCAATTTCATCCTCTCCCAAACCATCATTCACAATTGAGAAAATTTCATCCTCTCCCAATTAATCCTCCTTGCACATTCACACTTCATCACCTCTCATCTACTCATGATGGTGCCACCCAATATTGCACTCACAAATAAATCACCATCAATCACATAACATTGCTAGATCCTAAAAAAAGGCATCCTTTTGTTAAAGGTTGCACCCTTTACCATGTATCAACAACTCATTCAACAACAACAGGTTTTACCATGAACCTCATGGCATTTGGCCATCATAATCAATCACTAGGTTCAAAAGGTTGCACCCTTTTGTCAAAGGTGGCGCCCTTTACCTCACCCTCATTACATCATAATCAATCACCAGGTTCAAAAGGTTGCATCCTTTTGTCAAAGGTTGTGTCCTTTGCCTTACCCTCATCAAATCAAATCAATCACTAGGTTCAAAAGGTTGCATCCTTTTATCAAAGGTTGTGTCCTTTTCCTTACCCTCATCAAATCATAATCAATCACCAATTTCAAAAGGTTGCATCCTTTTATCAAAGGTTGCATCCTTTGCCTTACCCTCATCAAATAAAATCAATCGCCAAGTTCAAAAGGTTGCATCCTTTCCCCTCCATCTTAGTTCAAAAGGTTGCACCCTTTTGCCTTACCTTCATCACAATGGTTTTTCCAAAAACTAGGTTTCTCCAAAATCCTCAATAAAATTTTGGAACATTCTTTTTAGAATATCTTAGGAAAAACAAAGGTTTCTCCTAAAACCTCAGCAAAATTTTGAATAGGTTTTTTCCAAAAAACCTCAACAAAAAAATCAACACAAAGGTTTTTCCAAAAACCTCAGCAAAAAAAATCAACACAAAGGTTTTTTCCAAAAACCTCAGAAAAAATTTGGATAGGGTTTTCCAAAAACCTCAGCAAAAATTTGGATAGGGTTTTCCAAAAACCTTAGCAAAAATTTGGATAGGGTTTTCCAAAAACCTCAACAAAAATTTGGATAGGTTTTTCCAAAAACCTCAATAAAAATTTGGATAGGGTTTTCCAAAAACCTCAAAAAAAATTGGATAGGTTTTTCCAAAAACCTTAGCAAAAATTTGGAACTAGGTTTCTCCATAGACATAGCCTAGCCATAGACATAGTCGTAGCATCAACATAGCCTAGCATAGCATACTCATAGTCTAGCATAAGCATAGTATACTCATAGTCTAGCATAGGCATAGCATTAGCATAGCCTAGCATAACATAGCCTAGTCATAGGTGTAGCATACTCATAGCCTAGCATAGGCATAGCATCAACATAGCCTAGCATAGGATAGCCTAGCATAGCCTATCATAGCATAGCCTAGCCTAGCATAGCCTAGAATATCCTAGCATAGCATAGCCTAGCATAGACGTAGCATCAACATAACCTAGCATAGCATAGCCTAGCCTAGCATACTCATATATTAATCATAGGCATAGCATACTAATAGCCTAGCATAGGCGTATAATCAGTATAGATTAGCATAGTATAGCCTATAATAGTATACTAATAGCCTAGCATAGGTGTAGCATTATAATAGTCTAGCATCAGCATAGCCTAGCATAGCATAGCCCAACATAGCATGACCTAGCCATAGGCATAGCATACTCATAGCCTAGCATAGGCATAGCATCAACATAGCCTAGCATAGCATAGCCTAGTCATAGCGTAGCATACTCATAGCCTAGCATAGGTGTAGCATTAGCATAGCCTAGCATAGCATAGCCTAGCATAGAATACTCATAGCCTAGCATAGGCGTAGCATCAGCATAGCCTAGCATAGCATACTCATAGCCTAGTCATAGGCATAGCATACACATAGTCTAGCATAGTCTAGCCTAGCAATTTTTCACTTCTTGGTCCTTGCAAAGATTTTGCTTCAAGGGGCAACTTTCCTTGCTTGCACATTCTTGTACATTCGACATCGAACACAACCAACATCCAAAAAAATGAGAACAAAATACAAACAAATCAAAACCATCCATTGGTGACGTATCTTGCATGTTATTTTCCTCTTTTCCACCAATATTCTATATCACTTGGATTTATATCAATGTTGTATGGTCATGCTTTGAGCGGCTACATACCTTTTATTGGATCCTATTCTTCATCTTCCCCTTCTTCTCTCTACCTCTTTTGGTTCTCGATCAATGTTGTATGGTCATGCTTCGACGCTACATACCTTTGATCGGATCTTATTATTCTCTTCCTCTTTTTCTCTCTACCTTTTGGTTCTCAATCAATGTTGTATGGTCACAATTTGAGTGACTACATACCTTTGATTTAATTCTATTCTTCTCTTCCCATTTCTTCTCCATTTCACAAGCTCACTTCCCCACCATTTCCATCATAATCATCTCCATCCATCAATCAGGTTGATGACCATAAAATATTGACATTCAGTTTGATTATTTCATGCATCCATTCACACCTTTTGGATTTGATCTTGTACATGGAAACCCACATTTTGGGTACACCTTCTTGCATCTATCTGTCTCACTTACTTTACATTGTCAAGAAACACATTAGTCGCATCCTCCTATACATTTTTAGGTATTTTGTCACATCATGTAGACATCACCCCTAGTCATGTTCTTTGTCTTCCTTGTACATAAGCATTCCATTGCTCGTATACATCACGACATTGACTCTATTCTTAGTTGCATGTTTATAAGAAGTCTTTTTGTTGCTCAACCATTCATGGTTAGTTTAATCAACCTATATCAAACATCATCAAAATCTACAGGATTTCAAGACTTTCTCTAGCTGAATCGAGTTTGTTCATGGACCACTCACACTTTACATCTTAAGCAAATTTTGAGTCTAGGGAGGACAACACCTTGCGTAAGCCTCACCATGTAGCAAATGGTTTCCCCTACTCATCCTATCATTTTCATGATCAAAATATGACCTAGGGATAAAAAAAGGGACAAGCATAAGAAAAAATAGAAAATAGGCAGAAAACAAAAGCCAACGCCCACAAAAAAAGAAACAAAAAAGAGCACCACAAAAAGAGAATCAAAAGGAAGAGGGACATAAAACAAAAGGAAAATCCTCCAAGAGTACTACCACTATGCTTGACTCCCTTTGGTCCTTTGGTTTAACATAACATCACAAGATGATTTCCATCACCAACAATAGGCTCCAAGAGCCTACCTGCCAGTGGAATAGTCTTACAAGTGGTGACACATCTATCACATTAGTGACCTTATCTTGTACAGATCACTACGTACTTGTGGATGAGCTAGCTACTTTGGCTAAGTTTACAATGGGTTAGTCCAACCTCCCTCAAAATGGATAAATGAACATCATGTGCACACATAGGTCCATGAACGATTCAACCTCAGTTATGGTAGTTAAGATATCTTCATGATATTGCTTGGCCATTAGATCAGTTTGATTCTTCATACTATGTCATTTGAGCTCCCAAAAACTCTTTTAAACATTCACTATGCTTGAGAATTAGGATCATGTAGCATCATCGCTGACTCTATTTATCACATACATCTTCTCAATCACACTTGCATTTCTCATTCATCGCATCATCTCATGATTTGTTACATCTCTTTCATGTGCATCTTGTACACCTCAGTCAGTTTGTACACCCCATGTTTTCTTATTTCATGTTCTGGTCATTGGTTAGTGTACTTCTTCATTTGTTTTTGATTAACCATGATAAGTAATATGGTATCCATGCAAGGTGGAGTGCCCTCCATTTTTCTACATTCTTATATCCCGCATGTACATAGGTTATCACATATAACCTCTACACATCATCATTCATACATACTCATGTTCAGTTAGGTTCATCGTACCTAACACACATCATTCATATCAAACACATTTCACAACATGTACACATTACATACATGTAAAATCACACACATTGTATGTAGGCACAACACAAAATCATCATGCGCACCCTTCACAAGGCTTGAAATTGTGCACTCATCACTTCTAAAAGTAGGGTCATATTTGGCCTAAATTTTCACCTATCAAATCATCTCCAAATTTCCCAAAACTTTCACCATTGGATCAGGCTCAAAAAGAGCTTTCCAACGGTATAATTTTATCCAATTCTGACATCATTTGGTCCCCCAAACTACCAAAACACTACGCACGTTTATGAGCCACCCTGTGAACTCCAGTCCAGTTTACAGGCCGCTCTATAAAATCCATTCTAGTTCATAGGCTACCTTGCAAACCAAACCTCATGACACCATTTCCACATTTTCTTCACTCCTACAACTTCTTCTTCTCTTCTTTCAATGTCTACCCAAATTTTCCTCACCTTTTGTCACAATTTTCTTCTATCAATCAACTCATCACCACATCATCACATTTCATTCGTATCATTGTTGATTCCTCATTTGAGGGGGTATTCATACACAAATCTACTTTACATACAACCAAACAATCAAACATCCAAATCACGGATATCACATTTGTCTACAAATTTTTTCTAAAGATTATCTCAAGATAAACCTCATCCCAAATTAGATATTTGTTAAGTCACGAGAGCCATGCACAATATCGGAGATGTCTCACTTTCATTCATGTATATCGACATCGACCACATATTGAATGTTACGCTTGATTCATCCATGCCACTCAGCTCAAATGGTTTGACATATGTCATCATGCACTCATCAATCAATCAGAAGAAAAAATTTGAATAGGCATTTGTTCTATTCGTATTTGGACCATCTTGCATTGGTTGCAAAAGCAAAGTAGTCTTAAGTTGCCCTCACAAACAACCAGTATGATATTGCAAATATTGTACTAAATTGGCAAATCATCATGTTTCATCCATAGTCATTCATTCGCATTCATCCACCCATACCTTCTTCATCTTCTCTCTTCTTCTCTTTTGTTCTCGATCAATGTTGTATGTTCACACTTTGAGAAACTACATACCTTTGATTGGATCCTTCTTTCTTCTTCTTTTATATTTATATCAATGTTGTATGGTTACGCTTCGAGCGACTACATACCTTTGACTGAAATCCATTCTTCTCTTCCCCTTACCCTCTCCATATTTGTCTAGTTATCTATCAATGTTGTATGGTCACTCTTCGAGTGGCTACATACCTTTGATTGGATTCTATTCCTCATTTGGATTCTCTATCAATGTTGTATGGTCACGCTTCGAGTGGCTACATACCTTTGATTGAATTCCATTCTTCTCTTTCCCTTTCTCATCTAGTTCATAAACACCTCACCACCTTCCTCCATCATATTTTTGCACTAAACTATGTTTCACACAGCATAGTACAAAAAGGGGCAAATGTAGACACCTAAAAGTCACACATGCTCACTCATAGGCAATCGTAGTCATCCATAGGTGCAAAACCTACAAAACTATGCAAAATGTACCCAAAACACCTTCTATTCACAAGAGGGCCACCTACTAGCTCCCTAAGGCCACCTAAGCCCTTTCCTACACCTAATTAGGGCCCCCATGGGACCATTCCCTACCAAAAACCCTAATTAGGCTAATTAGGATTCTAATTTGTGAGTGACTTTCACTTAAGTTGCACTTTATCATTAAATTGGGTTTAATTAGGGTTAATGATAAAATTAGCCCTAAACATATCCTCACACATGTGTGCATCCTAATTTGGTTAGGATATTTCCTAGAAATCCTAATTCAACCCCCATCTAACCTAGGAGTTAGCTAACCCTAGTTAACCCTAATCCTTGCTCACACATGTGTGAGGATGAGATATTTCCTTCAGGGCATGTGAGAGGATGACTAAGCTTACCACCTCACAAACCCTAACCTAACCATACTAGGAATTGATCCTAGGGTGTAGTACACCTAACTATCCCCCATGACCTTGGATTTTCCTATAAATAGAGGGTCTTTTCCCTCATTATATATATATATATATATATATATCCCTTTTATTCAACATACCAAAATGTTACTTAATTTAATCTAGAATACCTTCTACCCTTTTTGCATACATTAGACATCAACAAACATTACTTGGATCACTTCCATACAAAAATCTTGCTTCAACAGCCTACAACTAGTCTACAACTCCAAATTAGGTAAGTATACTTTGCTTATGGTTTTTACAATATTTCCTTCAGTTTTTAACATATTTTACTTCAATTTTCATGTCATTTTATCTATATAAATATGGGGTCTGATCCATGATATACCCTCAAATGCATTAACACATTTTTGCAAGTTTATACAGGATACAACACTCCCAAGCATCCAACTAGTGGCACACATGCAAAGAATCCCACCTTCATCGAGGAATACAAGGAGATAATCAGACATAGTTTCCATGTGCTTCACTAACAAATCAACCATTTAGGTGGATGAATATATCAAATTTTCAAATAGTCAAGGTAACCGAAGATGTGGCCAAGGTTGTGGTCGAGGTAAAGAAAATGGACAAGGACAAGGACAAGGTTCTAATAATGATCAGCATGAACACTCATAACATCAAACTAGTCAAAGACAATACAGTCAATAATAAATAAAAAACCCTAGTACCTCACAAGGAATTGGTAACTCAAATTTCATGTGCAAATTTTGTAATAAAAATACCACTATACCACTCACTATCGAATTGCCATAGAAGATCAAGCAGTTTCAAAATCATAGTGCACATAATTTAAATGAAGATAACTCTAATTCAGATGTCTTCCATAGTGTTCAATTGGTGCATGCCTATATCATCAGCACACGAGAACCTGTATTACCATCTGTTGACCATCCCAAAATATTCAGTGAGGCACATTCAAGATATGTTGGCTATAATTTTTTTCATCCTACATCGCAACCCATTGGATTTTCTCATAGCATAGCCTCCACCAGCAGTTTGTAGATAATATATACTAAACACCCAAAACATGACTTCCAACAAGGACTTATTTGAAGACTTTAACTCTAAAGTACTTCGTGTAGTTTACATGGCTGACAAATCCTCTCAACCAGTTGAAGGAGCTAGAACTATTTGATTGAAACTTCCCAGATTACTTGATTTTTGGATACTTGATGTTCCCTACATCGTACTCTAAAGTAAAATCTATTTTCATTATCCACACTCATATATCATGTATTTGATCTAAATGTCACTACCAAAGATAAAACTCTTCGAGTCATTCATCCACCCTCTAAAATAATGGTCATGACTGGTTTCTTAGATGGAAAACTCATCATACTTGCTGGAATCCTACTTTTGAAGTTCACATTGCTAAAGCTAACATGGCACTTAATGCCACCTTAACTCCCAAGAAACTTCATGTTTATGCATTATGGCATGCTCGCATGGGTCATGTCAAACTTGACCAATTGGTACAAATGAAGTTCATTGTCAAGGGACTACCATAATTCTCTTCCAAACCCATCAAATTCAAAGCATGCATCATTGCTAAATCATCTCAATAGCCTTTTCAAAATAATTAGTGGACTTCCATACAAAAATTGGAGTTGTTTCACTTAGACATTTGCGGGCCAATACCTATTCCCTCAATAAAGGACAAAAGGTATTACATCACCTTCATTGACAACTTCTCAAAGAAGCTATGGATCGGATTTTTAGAGAAGAAATCTAAAACTTTTGAATTATTCAAAGCATTCAAGTCTCACATAGAATGATAATTAGGTTATAGAATCAAGATCTTAAGGAGTGACAATGGCAATGAGTACACCTCAAGTGAATTCACATAGTACTTGTCCTCGCATGGATCAAACATCAATTGACAATACAAGGCACACCTCAAAAAATTGGTGCTATCGAGTACATGAATAGGATAATTATGAACATGGCTCATGCCCTTCTTGTCTACAAAAATGGGCCTCCACATATTTCATTCGAAGCCACCCAGAATTCTATGCATGTACTCAACACAGTGAGTCCCTAAAAACCTAGCCCATCACCTCATGAAAAATGAACTGGACACTTTCCACCATCAGCCACTTTAGAATATTTAGCTCCATCTATTATGCTCAAAACTTTAGAATCTGCAAATCAACCCACAAGTCTGAAGGAACCAAGCTATTATACTAAGTAGATATCTATATCTTCTGTACCTTCTACCCCTTCACACAATAATTTTCATGACCCTCCCTTGGCAAACCTTTTATTAGATAGATTATTATTTAATAAATGTTATCATGTGATGGATGGACTGATTTTAATGATTGGTTTATGTAGGACACATTGTAAGCAAAATAATACAACACCTTGCAAGAAAAATAATGACAACAAGCAATTGCGGAATTAAAGGATTTTGTATTGAATTTTATTGGAGCCTTAGTCTCCTTTTTACAAGTGATTTGCCCCAAGTGCACAGGGGTATGATTACAATAAGCGAATGCTTGCTTTCACATGATAGAATGGTCACAAAGAGGGGAAAAACCCCTTTGGCTAATCAAATTATTGGTGGTATCTTTGATCTTATTTCACTCCAATCCAATTGGTGAATGGGCTTGAGTATCCAATTATGGGCCACTCCTAGTTTCAATAGCTCTTCAGATACCTATTATCTGCACACATGCAAATCAGCAAAAGTGGGATTAGTAGCACTCGTATATTTAAGCTATAAACCTAATGCTACACATAAACCTATTACTTAAATGGATGAAAAGTAGATAGCACAAAACAATTAACAAACAAAGCCTTGCTTAATACTCAAATCGCTAATCTCTGTCGATGAAACCCGTTTTTGTTCTCGGGACTGTGGAACCGTGGAAGCACTGTTGTGGGCTAGAAATTGTAGACCTACGGTTATGAAATCATGAATGCACATTTTTGACTATGGAACCACAGACGGGCGATTTCGACTGAATAATAGATTGCATTAGAATTCAAGCCAACGGTCAGAGTCAGGCTTGCGCTCTCAATTTCCCATTGGATCTAGATCTATTTTGTAGCCTATCGGTATGCAGATTTAGCTCCTCTTGTTTGGTGGATTGATGGTGTATTTATAGGCTTCCTGGGGCTTTGGAGGGAAATGTGAGGTGGAAAGCCTGATTTGCCAAGTGGCTAATTTGGACTGCCAGGTGGAAGGGACAGTTACAGTGAGTCACTCAGTGTGGCTCACTTAACTGGGGTGATGTGGCTCCAAGTGGAGTGGGATGTGGGATGTTGTTTTATATGATGGGACAAGGGGACAAAAATAAAGGATTTGTGGCATGGGTGTTGGGAATCTATCTCATGTGCAAGGACAAAGGGGATAGGAGTGGGTAAGATGTGGCATGGATGTTGGATGAAGTGTCCAGGACACATGTCCAATGGGTAGACAGGGTATCCTAGGGTGATTTTCTTGATTAAATAGATTAGGAAAGTATAATGATGTGCAAGATTTTATATCCCTAAGTTAGAACTTAGGCATATATATTTATTATGCAGGATTTGATGGTGAGGTGGTGATTATGAACTAAAGGGGGCTATATTTTGGTGTCTACAGTTGCCCCTTTTTGTACTGCATTGTGTACAACACAATGCGGTGCAAAAACTAATGACATCTAACTTTATTGGACGAATGGGTTCATTTCTCTTTGACACACAAAATGAATGAATTTAAATTTTTTGATTTGTTTGCTTACCCCCTCAATTGACGATTGGGTAAAGGTTGACACCCATAAGTCAATTGACGAAATATGGATGTTAAAAGTGGGTTGTAATTGAATTATGTTGATATTGTTAATGAATTTTGTCTTGATTTCTTTGTACCCCAAACTTGGGATTATTTGTGTTCTTGCAATTTTTCTTTTAGTTTCATTAATGTGTAGAATACATAGTAAAAATCTGACCACTCTTTGAGTTTTCATCCACTATGAATTTAGCAATTCCTTCCAAATGATGGGCTTAAGGAACCAGTTGTCAAGGATTTGATGCTCTAGCGGTTTTTAATTTTACCAAATTGTTGTTTTTTGTCCCGCTTTTGACCCAACGGAAGGTGTTGTAGGATTACCTTGCAAATATGTTTTTGAACACATTTAAGCTCATAGATTTAGGGGCCTATCATCTTGATTCATTGTTGTTTGTTACGATTTTTGAATGAGCTTCCTTATGGTGATTTACCCATCCAATCGGATTGCATGGATTGCTAGTCGCTGCAACCACTAGGTGTATAGGATAATCCACTAGATACGAGTTTCACTCCAGATGATTAGGTGGATTGCATTTTTTATTTTTTATTTTTTTATTTTTTTATTTTTTTTGAAACCGTTGTATTGCGGTTATTTTTGTGAAAATGCGGATTTGCGTTTTCCTTTATGAAATTGCGTTTTTGTGTTTTTGCGCCTCAAAACACGGGTTTGTGTTTTCACACGCTGCAAAAAACACGGGCACGCATTTTTCACCGCTGTGGAAAACGCAGGCACATGTTTTTCGTCACTAAAAGCGACTATTTATAGGTTGTTGTCATTTTCAAAATCATTCTGCCAGTTGTCATTGGTTTATTGGTTGAAGGTTGGCAAGGGGAGCGATGGTGGTGGCTCGGCTGGAGCGGAAGTTGGCGTCCGGTTTGCAGAGGTAGGCGATTTGGCCTTTATATATATTTTTATTTGTTTTGCGTTTGTTTTGCTTGTTTGAAAATTAAGCGGGGCTGGTAAATTATTATTATTTGCTCACTAAGCGGGGCTGGTAATGAACTTTTTTTTCTTTTTTTTTATTACCATGCCTAGGTAAAAAAAATTCGTTTTATTCGTTTTTACTTTTATTACCTAGGGTAGGTAAAAAAAAAATCTTTTTTTTTTATTATCATGCATAGGTAAAAAATTTTCGTTTTTGCTTTTATTACCTAGGGTAGGTAAATTTTTTTCTTTTTTTTTTGTTTATTACCATTTTTTCGTTTTTGCTTTTATTACCTAGGGTAGGTAAAATTTTTTTTTTTTTTTTTTTGTTTATTACCATGCTTAGGTAAAAAAAAAATTGTGTTTGCTTTTATTACCTAGGGTAGGTAATTTTTTTTTTTTTTTTTTGGTTTATTACCATGCATAGGTAAACTTTTTTTTTTTTGCTTTTATTACCTAGGGTAGGTAAAAAATTCCTTTGTTTGTTTATTACCATGCATAGGTAAAAAGTTTTTCGTTTTTGCTTTATTTCTAGCATGTTGTGCTAAATTTCATTTTTTTATATGTTTTCTTTTCAGGTTAAGCTTCTTGATGCTCGACATAGGTGGCCGAGGACCATTCGGAAAGTGCAGAAAGCACTTTCTGATGATGATTGGACTCTACTTCAGACCATTGGTTTAGATGGTTGTGGGCGGTTAGGCACCGTCCGAGCTTATGAGGATCTTCTTTTGGTGCTTGTTGAGCATTGGGATCTAGACAGGGGTACATTTCAGCTCCCAACAGGGGAGCTAACTATCACTCTCGAGGATATCTATCGTATCTTTCATGTACCTATCGAGGGTCCTATCATTTGTGTTGGCCTTGACAAGAAGGATGCCCTTTTCCCTCTGTTTGGTGAGATGTGGGACATCGATTGTAGCAGGGGTGGCATTGCATATCTATATCTCTTTACGGCTAGTAGCTTGGGTGCATTGCCTGCCTTTATGATGTACATTTTGAGCAACATGTTGTTGCCCAATTCCATGGGATCGAGGATCCCGTGGAACCAGGTGTATATTGTTCTTGACTTGATAGTTGTTCCTCATTAGTTATCCTGGGCTCCTGCTCTTCTCTACAAGATTTATAGCGAGCTCTATGAGGTGAAGAGGCACAGGTGCAAGGGCCTGGGCTACATTTTGATGCTCCAAATTTGGTGTTTGGAGCATGTTATCATTGGTCGCCCTTCTGGTTTACCTTGTGGTGTGGATGCCACCTCTCCCCGGGCATACAGGTGGTTACTCAGTGAGGAGGTCAGTCGATCTGCTACGAGTGCATCAGAGTTCAGAGATACCTTGAGTTCTCTGACTAGGGACCTAATGTGTTGGAGGTCTTGGAGGGGTTTGGATTGGGCAACGAATGCAACGAAGCTTCGTCGTATTAGGTGGGGATGATGGGTTGTTGGTGTCCATTTGAGGGATATGGTGTTTATCTAGTTCTCTCACGTACTGCAAAAATTTGGTCTTTTTTAGGATGTTCCAGATGCGCCTATTACGTACAGGCAACGAGGTGATGATTTGGGGTTGCCTGTTGCTCCTAATTTCTAGCAAGTCAAATATCTTATTGATGACTCAGACTTGGAGGTGCTTGACTTGGATGATGTTGGCACGATTGCTGAGAATGATGCTTGGTTTGTCAGTCAGCCTCTATGGACTCCTAGCATCATTGTAGATGATGATGGGAGCGATGATGATGTTGATGTGGGTGGATGGGTTCCTTGGTCAGTAAAGCATCGATGTGGTAGCTCTTCGAGAGCTGACATGAACACGAACGTTCAGCAACCTGAGGAGGGTGGTGGTGATGATGATGAGGGTTTACCTCCTCGATGGTCAGAGGAGGAGTGGGGGATTCTCCAAGCTGAGTAAGATAATCTAGATTTGGAGTTGGTTCGAGTGAAGGCTGAGTTAGCATGATATCAGGGTGAGGTGACTCGTCTTCAGGCTGAGGTGGACGGGCTATGGGTTGGACCTAGCAGCACAGTTGTGGCTGCTAAGGATGCAAAGATCACCAGAATCAATGGTGATATTACCCATTTATAGGGTGAACTTTCTTGGTTGTAGTCAGGTGCTGGAGGTGATGATTTAGCTCTAACTATTGCTTCTCTATGAGAAAATATTTCTTAGAGGATCGCTCTCTAGGGTGCTGATTTGAGGAGCCTATGTAAGCAGGCTATCTACATTGAGATGTTGGAGAACATTCTTAATGAGCGTCAGATTCCTTTACCTATTCCTCCTTCATCATCTACTTCCACTGCTACCTGAGGGACTGAGATGAGTCATAGGACTCATCGTACTCCTAGCTCTCATGGGGCTTCTACATCGTAGGGTCCATGGAGGGATCCTGTTGGCACTAGCTAAATGTTGTATTTGCCTTATTTTTATTTTTTGTATAATTTATCTTAGTATGAGCCTCAATGCTTCGATGTACACTGCCTTTGGGCATTTTATTTTTATATTATACATGGCATTTTATTTTGGTATTCACATTCGTTATTTGTATATGTATTCTTCTTGTTTATGCTTTTGCAATGTTTATATTATGCAATTTATATGTTAATGTTATGATAATGAATGCAAGTGAACATGTAAAATGCATTTTTATTTATAGTTATGTAACTGAATGAAGGTATGCATGGTGCTCATGTAATATTATTTATCTTAGAGTAGTTGACCTGTACTCATTCATATTTGCAATTGGGGGTATCCCACTTGATTATTCTTTGTGGTTATGTATGTGGTATGTATAAATGGTATGTGGATGGTGATATGGATAATGATTTGGCTTTTGGTATGTAACTAAAAATATTCTCAAATACTCAAAGAAGCTAGTAATGTTAACCATTTTTCTTGAATGTTATCTTACTTTCTTTAGGACCATATTGTGTGCAAGTGAAGTTCATTTTCTAAATCTTGTGTGTCGATGACCCTAAGAAATCTAGAACCAGTGCATGTGATTGTGATGTTTATTTCCCCATATTGAGTAATTTTTGGATGGTACCTTTCTGGGATTTCCTTTTGGCTAGCTTACCCATATGTGCATTCAGAGGTCTCCCTCTTAAGAGAGAGACATGTCGCCCTGCATGAGTTTACTCCACTGCTAGTCAAGCATCTATAGCCCTGGTGGAGGCTCACTCCTTAGTCCAATGGTTTGATCTTTAAGCCTTTATGATGACTACATAACTTTATGAGGGGAACATAGTATGATCTTTTCAGCTTTAGAGATCTTTGGTGTGTGTTGTTAATTGTTTTTTGTGTAGAGTTTGGGGAATCGGATTCTCAACCGAAGTATGATGAGAATGTTACCCTATCCTTACTACTCTACATTTATTTATATTTGTTGTTTCACTATGGTAGTGGTGATAACCACTATTTTTATTTTTGGACTATGTTGCGTGATAGGGTAAGTGAAGAATTTGATTTTATTGCTTTGATGTTTACCCAAATTGGCGTTATCCTTCTATTATTTAAGATGTTTTAAGATTTGTAAAAGTGTATTTGGTTATAGATTTCTTTTGGGTCAATCTACCATAGTCAATATTTTCTTAATATGATGAAAGTGCTTTGGTCCTAAAGAAAATTGGACACTTCATGAAGTTTGGTTTTTCACTAGACATGTTTGAGTGACTGAAAATTGTATGATATATCATATATGATGTGTATGATTTGTGAGTTATAAATAATCTTAGTTGAATACCCCCAATTCTTGGAATTTGTTTTCTTGGTCTTATCATCACCACTATTAAATATTACTGAGCAAGGGATGGGATGGATGCAACTATATATATATATATATATATATATATATATAGTGTATGAACATATAATTGAAATGCAAATGCCATATGAAAAATGTAATTTAAAATATGTCTATTTACAATGTGAAATGCATGCAAAATTGTAAAATGAAATCTTTTTTTTTTTTTTTTGTGTATGAACGTATAATTGAAATGCAAATGTAATATGAAAAAATGCAATTTAAAATATGTCTATTTACAATGTGAAATGCATGCAATGTTGTAAAATGGAATCTTTTGTTTATTATTATTTTATTTTTTTTGTTTTAGCCATGTACATATATATACATATATTGCAAGTCGTTCTATGCATAAAATGCCTTTAGGTGCATAATGTTCAGTGGTTGTGGCTCCAATTTCCCTTCTAAATTGGAAAGTATGTATGTTCCTTGTCCCAATTTTTGCTTTACTGTATATGGGTCCAACCAATTTGCTACAAATTTATACCTTAAGTGCGGTAAAGCATTAGTATTTTGTTGATTTTCTTTGAGCACTAGGTCCCCTACTTGAAATTCATGAGAATGGACTTTTGCATTGTAAGCGCACTTGACTCTATCTTGATATAATCATAAATGTTCTAGAGCATTAATACATTTCTCATCAATAATTTTTAATTGGTCAAGACGCTCCTGTCTAGTTGTATCATCGTTCATGAAATCCTTTATCTCGATTCGCAAGGATGGTATCTCGAGCTCGAATGGTAATATTGCTTCTGCACTATAAACTAGTGAAAATGGTGTTTGCTCCCATTGGTGTTCTTATGCTTGTTCTGTAAGCCCATAGTGCTAAAGGGAGGTGAGTATGCCAATCTCAATGATTATCTTTTACCACTTTCTTGAGAATGGATATGACTGTTTTATTTTTTGCTTCAGCTTGCCCGTTTTCTTGTGGATAATAAGGTGTTGAGAATTTATTGCACAATGCTCTAACATCCTTATTCTTAAATGACTTTCCATTATCAAAAATTATTTTTGGGGGTATCCCAAAATGATAGATAATATGCTGAAGTATAAACTCCACTATTCGAGGTCCAGTTGTACTTATCAGTGGAATTGCTTCAACCCATTTTGTGAAGTATTCTATAGCAGTTATGATGAATTTATGTTGTCCTAATTAAGTAGGTGTTATTTTACCAATCAATTCAAGGCCCCATTGTGAAAAGGGCCACAAACTTTGAATGGGTTGAAAATTGTGTGATGGCACATGGGTCAAGTTTGCATGATGTTGGTATTTTTGGCATCTTTTGACATATTTGCAATAATTGTTTTCCATTGTCGGCCAATAGTATCCCATGCGCAATATTATTTTTGCAATTTCCATTTCGCTAAAGTGACCACCACAAGTACCATCGTGGGCTTATGATATTGCTCTTTCTACTTAAATTGGATTTAAACATCGTAGTAGTATTCCATCATAACTACGTTTATATAACACATATCCAAGTAAAGTGAAATGACTGGCTCTTTGTTTGAATGTTATTTTTGCAGTTTGTGTCATTTCCATTGGTTGTGTGCTTGATTTTCCATTGGTTGTGTGCCTGATTTGAGAAAATATTTTATCTCATCAAGGTAAGAATTATAAGGTTCGACATGTGTCAAACAAACATTCTTCTCACCTATAGATTCTACATTTTGAATTGATGGTTTAGACACTATTTTTATGATTAGCAGTTGCATTTGTCCATATTCATTTTTAAGGATGAGAGATCCCAAGGAATCCATTGCATTCGCAAATCTATTTTTCGATCGTGGCAAGTTACTAATTTCATACCAGTAAAATTTTCCTAGCAACTGTATCGCTACTTCGTAATATTTCTTTAAGACTGGCTCTTTACATTGGTATTCTCCTTTTATTTGGTAGAAAACCAATTGAGAATCACCAAAAATGCTTATTATTTTTATTCCCATTGCTATAGCTGATTTAAGACCTAGTATTAAGGCTTCATATTCTGCATTATTGTTAGTACATGTGAAGTCAAGTTTTAATGATAAAGGAATGGGTATTCCTTTAGGTGTGTAAAACACAACTCCTGCACCTTGCCCTTTTTCACACTTTGATCCATCAAAGAACATTGTCATATCTGCTTCATCCTCAGGTGAAACTATTTCTTCTTGTTCTGTGACAAAACACACTAAATCGTCGAGAAGTTCAATTATTAATGGTGTATCATTGTGCAGTGGAGCTTTCGCTAATTGATAAATTATTACTTGCCCTTTTATGGATTTTTAACTTGTGAATTCGAGGTCGAATTATGTTAAAAGCATTATCCATTTAGCAGTGTGGGTGTTGTTGTAAGTGTGAGTCATCATGTATCGCAAAGGGTTTTCTCTAGCTATAACACAGGTGGTATTGCTTAGCATGTAATGTCTAAGTTTCTTGGTGGCGAAAACCATTGCTAAGCATAACTTTTCGACATAAGCATATATTGTTTCGTAACTTACCAATTTTCGACTGATGTAATAAACCGTTTGCTCTTTATTTTTCTCATTCTTTTGTGCAAGCATTGTTCCTAAAGCAAAATCTATTGTAGAAATGTATAGGTGAAATAGGACTCCTATTTTTGGTGGCGTAAGAACCAGCGGTGAGGCTAGATATTTATTTATATCATCAAATGCCTCTTGACATTTAGTTGTCCAAGAAAATATCACTCCTTTTTGTAATAGGTGATTAAAAGGCCTGCATTTATCTGAGATTTGCACAATGAATTGGTGAGATTGGACTTTTCCTTGCAAACTTTGCAACTCTTTCAAGTTTTTGGGAGGTGACATTTCTAATATTGCTTTTACCTTGCCTAGGTCTACTCCAATGCCTCGCTTTGAGACAATGAATCCTAGAATTTTTCCTGATGTTACACCAAATACACACTTCTTTGGATTTAACCTTACCTTATGTTCTATTAATCGATCGAATGCCTTTTCTAGCACATCTATGTGTTCAAGACGCATTTTTTATTTAGCAATAAGATCATCTACATAATATTCAATTATCTTATCTATATAATAATGAAATATGTACGTCATGGCACGCTGATATGTAGCTCCTGTGTTCTTTAATCCAAAAGGCATCACTCTGTAGCAGAATGTCCCCCAAGGCATTGTAAACGCTATTTTATGTTGATCTTCGGGATTAATCCGAATTTTGTTGTATCCAGAGAAACCATCCATTAAGGAGAGCATTTCATGACCAGCACAAGAGTCTACTAATTAATCTATATTTGGCAAAGGAAAGTCATCCTTGGGACATGCTTTTTTAAATCTCAAAAATCAATGCATACTCATATCCCCCCATTCGGTTTACGAACGGGTACCATGTTTGAAAGCCATTCAAGATAATCGATTGGTACTATGAAGTGTACATCCAATAAATTTTGCAACTCTTCTTTTATAATTAATGCGACTATTGGATGAACTTTCCTAAGCTTCTGCTTGAACAGCTTAGCATCATTTGCTAGCATAATATTATGGACTACCAAGTTCAGATCTAAGCCAGGCATGTCTTTGTAGGACCATGCGAACACTTCCTTCTTTTTAATAAGTATGTTTATGATGATTTATTTTTCTTCTGTGGATAATTATTTTGCTATTTTTACAATCTAGGGATTGTCCACATCTTCACTAAGGTTCACATCTATAGACTCTTCTATTAGCATGTGAGAACCTTCTTCTACCTGATGTGGATTTGGGATGAGGTGGATATCATCTGCCACATTTTCAAACGTGTCCGGGGGTGTCCCTTCTATCTCAGATTAAAAAACTAAATTTTTTGATGATGAAGGTTGTTGTGGAATATAAGTGTTTGAAGCATGCAAAAACTCTTTGGATAGTATGAAGTCAGCAGTGGATGGCGGGGATGAAATCTTGTCCATGGATATGATATTGGTGTCGATATAGATTGGTTTTGTCTCATTATAAGGATTGCAGAGTGGGGTGAGCAAATCAATAGAAATCATGTTGAATTAATGGAAATGAGGCGGTTGTGATTCAAGAATTGATGACTCGTATTCTCTAGGTTGCAACTAACCTAATATGTGTGACTTATTTTGTTGTATGCTTTGCCAATGTGATGGAGGAGGTTATGGTTCAGGACCCTCACACTCTTTGTTTAGCCAAAAAAGTGTGTGGTCTATTGGAAACTTTTGTTGATACCAGTTATCTTTCTGCATGGTTTCTCCATATATTATCTCTTCTTGAGGTTCTTCTTCTTCTTGATTAAACCATTTAGAACATGCTTCATCTTGGAGCATTCTCTTGGCTTGTATCTCAAGAGCATGGTTGATAAAAATAATTTTTGTTTCATCATCATCACTGTCACTCATACATAATCCATTGGCATTTGTATGAGGTCCTACTATTAGTGGCTCAAGGTCTTGCCTAAGGTATGCTATCGCAGTAGGATCTTCATAATCTACCTCTTATTGTAAAGCTTGCTCTCGAGGGTAAAAATTGTAGATTTGTTATCTACTTTCTAGTTGTTCATTCTCATCATTATGTTCATACTCATCATTAGGTTCATCCTCATCATCGCTCTTTTCCTCCTCTTGTTCGCATTCTATGTCAAGTTCTTGGAAATCTTGATTAAGGGAAGAGCTTGTGATGGAAGGTTTATAGCCTAGACCTAAGCGGTCACTTGGATCTCTATATTCTGGTTCAATAATGTGGTGAGGACCTTGTCCATGTCTTCCAAGTCCATATCCTTGCCAACTAACCCTTCAAAAATATTTGACTAGGAAACTTGGGTTTGATAGATAATCAATGTTTTCATTAAACTCTTGTAAAGAGTTATCATTTTGAGGAGATGGGTCCGATGAAGAATTCATCCCTCCACATATGAAATTGATTGCATTTTTTTGATAACCCATTCTATATATCACCAATAGCTAAAGGTGGGTCACGAGGGTGACCGTAATCTTTGACTGACTCTATAGGTGGTGTAACTGTGACACTTTCAATAATGTACTCACCAATACTTGGATTGGCGAGATCTACTACAACTCTAGATGGTTGTGTGGCTAATGGCTCGATGAATGAAGAGGGTTCTTGAGCCTTAGCTCTTGGATCTACTGGTGGTGTTGTATTATCTCTAACAAGTGTCCCTATTTGTGAGACTATAGGTTCTAATAACTATGAAGTAGTGGTTGATGAGGTGGGTTGTGCTTTGAATGTGAATGGTGTCTTTGAATCTGGAAGTGTACTAGATGGATCTGGGGATTGATTAGTAGGATGAGTGGGTGTAATTTGAAAATGAAATGCGATGTTTGAAGGATGCGTTGAGCTAACACTTTTAGATGTGAAATCCAGATCAACTATAGGTAACTCTTCTAGAATGGGTGCTTTTGATGAGATGGTATTTTATGGAATGGTCCTAATAACTAGTGGTTGGATGGTTAGATGTGTTGATTGGAGTAAGGGCTCATAATGATTTGAAATAAAGTTGTAGTATTTGAAAGGTTCAGTGTCATCTGGTATGCAATGTACCTTGCCTTCATGCACATATTTTAAGCATTAATGCAATGTTGAAGGTACACATTTCATTTCCCTAATCCAAGGGCATCCAAGAAGTATGTTATATTGTATTTCCCCTTCCAAGATGTGAAAGAGTACATGTATTTTTCACCCCCACGGTGACGGGAAGAACAACATTCCCTATAGTTGAGCACAAAGTGTCATTAAATGCCCTGAGAGTGAATGTGGATGTTGTGATGTGAGATGATGGGACATTGAGCTTCATCATGGCAGGTGTGGTAATGAGGTTATAAGCACTCTCTTGAAGGGTTTCTTATCAATGTGAGCTACTATGTGCAATGGCGGATCAGGTGAATCTGCTAATATTTGTTTTTCCTTGAAGTCATAGAATACTATCAATTTTTCCATGCACTTTTGCACACTATCCACAAAGGAATTGAATGCATTGGGGTCTTATGATTGTACTTGAATAGACTTTAAAATTTCCATCAATGCTTCCCTGTGAGGTGTTGATTGTTGTATTAGTTCATAAATTGATAATTTTGTTGAAGCCATATTCAAACTCTGTGTTAATTGGTTGTTCAATGTAACAACAGGGTGGTTGTGGAACGGTGGCGGTGGCCCACTCGATCTAAGTTGTATGGGCACATTATTTGGTGATGCTATCGGATCTTGGGTTGTGCGATTAGCTTACCTTTATCCATGGGTAACTATACTAATAGCCCCTACAAAACCTTATGGCAGTTGAGACACATAATTAACCTGATTGAGAGGAATTATAGAAGTTGATGCTCCCATCAATTTTTGACTTGCCTCTTGATGCAGCAAAGGTGTCTGATATATACCTAGGTTTTGGTTATTTTGGGCTAGTGGGTTGTCAATTTTTATTGTACCTGCTTCCAATAAATCTTGCACAATTTCTTTAAATCCATGCTAACCTTCAATATCATGTCCTCTTTGTCTATGATAGATGCAAAAGAGGTGTTCTTTGTAACCTTTTGTCTTCGATTTGTTAGGATCATCAGGTTTCATTTTCGGTAAATTAAAAAGTTTTGTCGCATACAACTTCTAAAATACTAATGAATATGGCTCTTGTATTGGCGTGTAATTTATTTTTGGCTTAAAATGATGTTGTTGCCTTTTCGTAGGTTGTGTCTGATTTTGTGCCTATTGTGGGGATGGAACCTCTTGATAATTTGATTGATGTGTTGTTGTTGTTGTTGGGGTTGTTGGATTTGTGTTTGAGCTAGTTGATTTGATTGTGGTTGGTTCAAAACTATCCGATTAACCTGTGTGGTCTTGGACTGACCGTGGTTATTTCCCTTTTGATTCTTATTGTGCCACTCTTTCTTCTTAGGCTTAATATCGCCTTCTTGAATTTTGATTTCTTCAATCAGTTTTGCTTGGGCGAGTGCCTCATCAAATATTCTATATTGTTGTAGTTGTAGCAATGAAGAGATGGGTCTACCAAAACTCTTCATGAACATTCGTATTATCTCTGGCATAGGAAGTGAAAATGGTAACTTGATCATGACTGATCTCCATCTGTTGCCAAAGTTATAGACTGATTCATTGTCATATTATTTTAGGTAAATCAAATCAGTCAATGTTGTTTGTTTTCTAACATTTAGGGTGAATCTTTCCAAAAACTAGTTTGCTAGTTTTTCAAAGGTAAAAATACTTTGATGCTGGAGATGGTTGTACCAGTCTTGGGCCTCCCCCCATAATGTTTGAGGAAATGTATGTAATAGAAATGCATCAATGCTTTTGATTCTGAAGCATGCATTCACAAATCTTGTTACATGCTCACGAGGATCCTCTTCTCCTTTAAATTCAAGCTTCAATATTTGGAAATCATGTGGATATGGCGGTTCTAGTATCGAAGCGTGAATAGGGTGATTGAGTAGTTACCTTAAATTTATATTTTGGTATTGCAAACCTGAGGTTTTCATGGCAAGACTATCAATCTGACTCTGTAAAAACTAGTATCTAGGATCATCTACAGGACTGACACTTGAATGTACTTGATACTGCTGGTAATGGGCTGGATTATATGTAGGTTGGGGATGATAAGACATGTTTGGTAGAAATGTGTTATGGTATGGATGTTGAGGGATGTTATGATATGGATGGGGTGATGAAGGTATGATATTATGCTGACCTCCTACATTAGCATATGGGTGTGGTGGTTGACTGTTAACCATAGTGGTAGAGGGAGGACACATTACCCAATATGGATCTTGGATAAAGGCATTAGGTTGATGAGATGTAGGTGGAATATTTTGCTCAATCCCTTACAAATGTTGGTTAGGGTCAAGGTTCATGCTACAGTTAGCATTATCTAAAATCAGTTGCTGCAACTGTAAGAAATCCTGTTGCATAGCAATTGTATTTGACATAGGGACTGCTACCTATGATGTGGTGGACTGAGTTGGTTGTGGAACAACCATGGTAGTGGAGGCATATAGGGGGTAAGTAGCAAAGGGTATCGCCACTGATCATGGAATGGTATGATATGTATGTCCTACAAGTGTGGATGGAGGAATGGATATTGGGTCTTACGAAACAATAGGAATTGTTTCATACAATGGATTAGTGGTAATGGTCATTTGTTGTGATAATGTGGGGGGAATTTGGTTGGATGACAATGGTTGATTGGCTAATGCTACAGTAGCCAACTCAAAGAGAGGATTGGTGAAAATCTATTGTGACTATTGTGGATAGGCGAATATGGATTCTTATTGTGATGAGGGTATGACACGTGATGGGATGGAGAGTGGTGGTAATGATGGGAAGACCATTCCAGCTGCATTCAAGTACATTCTAATAGTGTCCATAACTATCATGGTGACCTGACTGTCTACTGCTGCAGGAGGTTCACTCCTAGGTGTCTCAGGTATAGTTGTGTGAGTAGATCTATGCATAATGTCTATGTCCATGTTGGGGGTATTACTAGAAGGCCCTATATCAAGACTCAGGGACATAGAAATAGGCACATCTACTTGTCCCACCATCGAAGTGTGACGGACATTTCCAAACTAGGAGGTCATAGGGGATGACCACTGACTTCATATTAACACTAATTTCTTAGCTTGATTACGAGTCACTACCATACGCTAATATGCTATCTATGTGAATTAAAAATAAAGTACAATGCAATACAACACGCCAAGAAAATAAACATACAAAGTGTTTGACCCTAGTTTACACTAAATTTTTTGATTTTTTTTTTTTTTGTGTGTTTTTGTGTGTTTTTTTTTGAAGTTTTTAAAGACATTTTGTTATTTTTGGAATAGAATAATAGAACTCAATGAATATGGTGATTAAGAACACTAGCACCAAGCGTGATTTCTCAAAAGAGGTTAGGGTACACCGCTTAAATCCCAATGGGGGGTTTGCCTAGCTCTTCCACTTTGATTCAACAATCATTCCAATAGTGGGAGATAGCTTGAATACCAATGAATTATACCAGCTTAAAGAGCGCTTTTATCCTATCTACGAATGATCTAGGGGGCAAGCCGATGGAAGGAGATGAATTCCAACGTCATCGGTCTAAATTGGGGGTTGGTGATGAAATCCAATCGGACCAATATTTTAATTATACATGTGTGTGTGTGTGAAGGTTTTTTTTTCTATTGTGCGATGCAAATATAACATGCAATTCTATTTTTATGCCTAATGCAGAAAGTAGGAAAGACATAGAATAGTAGACAAAATCATATCAGGGGTAAAATTACAAATCCAAGTAAGACTCGGTCCAATTCTGTTTAACAGGGCTAACTATGGGTGGGCGGTTTGTTCTGGTAAACCGTAGGTACGCGGTTTGCCAACTGTACATGTGCATTTGGGAGATCCCAACCGTGGGTGCGTGGGTCCTTTCTGTCAATAGAACACAAGTCGAATACAAGCTCAAACCCTAAAAAAGAAATACTTGGGTTATTTCTAACCTGGTACATGCAATATGATTATTCCCTACTATGCATATTCATATTCTCATTTATTTTGCTTTGTTATTGTGTTTATGAATGTAAGATTTAAGTAGAATTTTATATCCTAAGACCTAAATGCAAGCATTGACATACAAAACTGAAACCCTTAATCTACTTAAATGCAACCTAAATCTAGAACTAAAGGAGAAATTAAATAGATGGCACAGGGTACATACGTGTGTTCAATTTGCTGCTCCTTCTAGCTTTTAACCATCGGTCTATGTTTCAATAGTGAAGCAACCACGGATACGTGTTTCCTCAAATTAGAAACCGTGGATGCATAGTTTCATAGTGACAGGTCAAGCACAATCCAGATTTGCCAACCCGAGATTGAATTCTCACACGTTTCAAATCATTAGCACCTATACATGCAAAAAAATATTAGTAAGATTAAAATAAAGCAAGGTAAAATAAAATGAAACCCTTGGGAGGTCCCACCGTTATCGCCATTTTGTAATCAAAAGAAGACAACACCTTGCAAACAAAATAATGACAACAAGCAATTGCAGAATTAAAGGATTTTGTATTGAACAGGGTTATGCATAAGGGGTTGACCCCAAAATATATTTATAAAAATTTGGCAAATCGGTTTCAAAATCTAGGTGAATAGTTTTGAAACACATGTAG
Organism: Wollemia nobilis; assembly: GCA_028583015.1. Taxonomy (NCBI): domain Eukaryota; kingdom Viridiplantae; phylum Streptophyta; class Pinopsida; order Araucariales; family Araucariaceae; genus Wollemia; species Wollemia nobilis. Next base: position 13,075,285 of record JAQPPZ010016890.1, read on the forward strand.
AAGGTTCACTATTATTAGGGGTAATGTTGAAAATTTAAACTTAAAATGGTCAAATTATTATAAAATTGGGGCGAATCGACCCAAAAAAAAAAATTACACCCAGAAATGTTTGGCTAATGGACCCTGGTCAAGGATCCAAAATATTAGCCAATTTCAAAATTTAAAAATCCTAATTATAGCCAATTTTATGAAAATAACCACTATGCATAACCCTAGTATTGAATTTTATTGGAGCTTTAGTCTCCTTTTTACAAGTGATTTACCCCAAGTGCACATGGGTATGATTACAATAAGTGAATGCTTACTTTCACATGATAGAATGGGCACAAAGAGGGGAAAAACCCCTTTGGCTAATCAAATTATTGGTGGTGTCTTTGATATTCTTTCGCTCCAATTCAATTGGTGAATGGGCTTGAGTATCCAATGATGGGCCACTCCTAGCTTCAATAGATCTTCAGATACCTGTTACCTGTACACATGCAAACCAGCAAAGGGGGATTAGTAGCACCTGTTATTCAAGCGATAAACCTAATGCTACACATAAACCTATTACTGATATGGATGAAAAGCAGATAGCATAAAACAATTAACAAACAAAGCCTTGCTTAATACTCAAATTGCTAATCTCTGTCGATGAAACCTATTTTTTTTCTCGAGACAGTGGAACCATGAAAGCACGGTTATGGGCTGGAAACTGTGGACCTGCAATTGTGAAACTGTGGATGCATATTTTCAACTATGGAACCATGGATACGCAATTTTGGCTAAATAATAGATTGCCTCAAAATTCAAGCCAATGGTTAGAGTCAGGCTTGCGCTCTCAATTTCCTGTTGGGTCTAGATCTATTTCTATAGTCTATCGGTATGCAGATTCAGCTCCTCTTGTTTGGTGGATTGATGGTGTCTTTATAGGCTACCTAGAGCTTTGGAGGGAAATGTGAGGTGGCAAGCCTGACTTGCCAAGTGACTAATATGGACTGCCAGGTGGAAGGGGTAGTTATAGTAAGTCACTCAGTGTGGCTCACTTAACTGGGGTGATGTGGCTCCAAGTGGAGTGGGATGTGGGATGTTGTTTTATGTGAAGGGACAAGGGGACAACAACAAAGGAGTTGTGGCATGGGTTTTTGGAATCTATCTCATGTGCAAGGATAAAGGGGACAAGAGTGGGTAAGATGTGGCATGGATGTTGGATGAAGTGTCCAAGACACATGTCCAATGGGTAGACAGGGCATCCTAGGGTGATTTTCCTAATTAAATAGATTAGGAAAGTATAATGATGTGCAGGATTTTATATCCCTAAGTTAAAACTTAGGCACATATCTTTATTATGTAGGATTTGATGGTGAGGTGGTGAATGTGAACTAAAGGGGGCTATATTTTGGTGTCTACACATATATACTATGGAAATATAATGATTCTCTCAATAAAATAATGAACTATTCTATCTTTATATTATGCAATTACATATTTTTCAAGAAAAGAATATGCTATAACTTGTTGAAGGAATGATAAACTAGCTCATGTTAAGGTTTTACTAAACAACTATTAGTGAGGTTTTATGGGAATGATTATATGATAACTTTGTTTTTTAAGTATCTACAACTGAATGGGTATCTAATAAAATATTTTTACTAACCTTCCAATCTTGTTTCAATTTAGTTATATTTGGACTAACGTCTTGTTATGTGGTTACTCAAGATGTTGAGACTTAAATTATGGACAAATGTATTATATGATATTGAAGTGCAATGTTTGATAATATAATTCATTATTTTTTCGTAATGGAAACATTTTATTCCTACATGTGATTAAGCCAAGTGATGGCTTTGTAAATACTATTAAGTTATCAATGAAGTAGTGGTGTTTCCCTTATGTTTGTCATCAATTGGGCTTGTCCATAATTAATGGTAAGGTAAAATGGAAGGCCAAGAGGTTAGATAATATGACAATGGTGGATGTAGTGGGGGTTCTTGGCTGCCACTGGAGATAAAAAGATAAAAATAAAGAATAAAGGAAAAGAAAGTAGGAGAAGAGGGGGTGAGAACTAGAGGATCAATGGAGATAACTTCTACGTGAAACAAAATTGAAGCCTAAGCTAGCTTGTGCAAAATGGTAAGTTTTTTTTAATGTTTATTATTGGATAATACAATACAAAGGTGAAGACATAGATCTGGTAGTGAAAGGTAGTGATTGACTAAAAAATAAGATTTATATATTTTGGAATGATGCTATTTTATCAGTTAGTTTTCATTGAAAGAAACAGAAGGTAGAAATATTTATATATTCTAGAAAAGTTGCTATTTTATTAGATAGTTGTAGTTGAAAGAAATAGCCAGTAGAGAGACTTCTATATTCTAGAAACGATGTTATTCTATTAGTTAGTTTCATTGAAATAAAAAACAGGTAGAATGATTTAAATGTTCTGGAAAGGATGTTATTCTATTAGTTAGTTTTTGTTGAAATAAATAGTCGATATATATATATATATATATATATATATATATATATATATATATATATATATATGTAATGATATAATGGTGTAGTTTGTATTCAGTTCAAGTTGTATATTCATTCAAGTATGTAATAGCTTTTGGAAATCAATATTGAAGTAGGTTTAGTTCCAGTTATAACTCATGTTTGGAGTAGTACTTGTATGATATAAATTTATACTTTTGTTAAATGATTTAGTGAACTCATAGAATTACAAGCTATATTTTGTTAGTAATGTTGTGGAAAGAACTAAAATATTGTACTCTTACCAAGTTGGATCGATGACTTAAGTAAAAATATGATAGAACCGTATCAATAATTGATTGGAAAAAGTTCATCTATGACATTTGTTAGTGCACTTCAGTTTTATATGTCCTTATAAGTTCTCAATTGTTGTATTACATGGTTGGAAATAGTTTTGGGTCATTTAGTTAATGATGAATCTGGGTTTAAATAACCTAGATGAGAGGGTTATATTTCATCGATTATGAGCCAAAAACATGGTGTCACTGCTGATGTAGACTATAGAGATCTCTTAAACCATTTGGAATGGAAAAAGTGGCTTTGATTGGAAATAAAACTCCATGTATAGGTTCTTAAATCCTCTTTTGTGATTAATGTTGGTAGGAATATAATCATGTTGGAATGTGTATTGTGTAGAAGATAATAGGCTTGATAAATTTTTGTTTTACCAAATTCATTATCATTGAAAAGTTGATTCATTATGTTGGTGGTATCAAAAGAATGTTGTGGTTGCTTTGTAATAACTTGTAGTCATAAGCTTCAAATACCCTAGAACATATACCAATTGTAAAGCAATACGTTACGAAGAGAGTTGAATTTCCAGAAGCTACAAAGTGCAATGTTAAGATGTTAGTTGAGGGAACGACTCCTCATGATATAGTATAGGAAAATCATTTTATAGAAAGGAAGAAGGTATGTGGAAGGCCTTATATAATTGTGTGAATTTCAAATTTCATTTTAGATCAATAAAGAAACACATTTAAAGGCTAGGTTTTCCCCATAAGCGTTTCTCCCAAGGTAAAGGAGATTTTTTTGTGGATTTTATGGGAATTTTATGTTACAATATTACCTTTATGGGAATGATTTAATAATAATTTTGTGTTTTCTATTGAAGAATGATTACTTTTTTTATGGATTTAATGTATAAGGATTCACATTAGTGTTAAGATATGGAATCATGAAATGTTAATAAAGTAAATATGCTCAATCTTATTATCACATGTAAAGGATTATCAATTTATGATTAAGGAATGCAATATTAAAAAAAGTTAGCACTTTAATATTAAGGAAGGAAATGTTGGAAATAGTTAGTTTTATTATTGTTTATATTTTTCAATTATATAGACAATTCAATATAAGATTCTAATTCTTAATAGTCAATCATTTGTAGTGGTTCACTAGAGCATGGAATAGTTTTAAAACTTGAGTGATAATTTACATGAAGTGAAGACTATGAAATGGACTAGGAATTAATATTATACACCTTAGAGAGTTACAAAGGGGTGTGTCAAAATATGATTTGAGGAAGTCCCACGAATTAAGAAAATGAAGAGGCTATCCAAGGTTTGACTAGCTCATCGCAAAGATGATATGGATAGTTGAATCTATTATGCTTCAACACCTATTTAGATAGACTTAAGTAGTGTGGGGTGTTAGCATACTCCTTTAGGTATAATGAAAGGAGATGAGTTGGCTTTTTGGGTAATAGTAAGATAAGAATCTTGTAAAACTGACTTTGCTCCTAGTACACTTACGTAGCTAGATATATTTAATATGTAGAGATGGGTGTACCTCAAAGAAATATTGGATTGGTTTTCATTGCAAGATGAGACCCCAAGAAAAATAGGTATTCTTTTAGATTACTAAACCCTTGGATTCATTCCTATGTGGGAAAAAAAATTCATTAGGTTGAGTTGATAGATTTTGGGTTGTGATATTTGGTATCAGACGATGGTTCATAGGGATATAGGCTTCCTTGCATAAGAGTAGGTGATGGTGTGTATAGGATACATGCCCACGTGAGGGTTACACTTTGCAAGAATAGATTATCTACTAAAATAAAACCTTGTCTACCTTGTTAAGATGACTAGGTAGATAGTTATTAGTAGGGAAGTTTAAGGAAGTAATTGGAAACTAATTCCTACTATCTCTCCTATGTGTGGCCAGGGAAAATACCACCAAAGAAGAGGAGTGTTGCCCCATCGATGAGGTAAACATGACAAAAAAATATAGAAGTTGTAACCATAGATGTAGGTGTGAACAATCCTAGTAATGAGAGGGAGGATATCCCCACAATAGTTACCCTACTTCTGTAATAAGTAGAATCACAGAAGCAACTGTTGGAAGCCGTGTTTAGTTAAGAAACTCAAGCTAGAAAATCTAAAGGGGAACTAGGTAACAAACCTGTTACTGAGGCACAACAGGTCAAAATTCAGGTAGAGGTAGAATTAGGCAATGATATGAAACATATAAAATATTCCAAATTCAAAGGAGAGGAAGGTAATGATGCAACCAAAGTTTGGTTGAAAGAGAAATACTTTTTGCAACATGAAGAAATATTCTATTGGGACTCGGATATTGTATGCCACTCTGCATTTAAGGTTTTTGGCTTAGATTGGTGGGTAAAATTTAGTGGAGAAAAAGGTATTGAGAGTGCAATTGATTTGAAGTGTGAATATTTCATAGTGGCTTTTAAAAAGAGGTTCCTCACCAAACATTTTTATACCCAAAATTTGAAGAGTTTACCAATATTAGACAAGGAAATTAAACGATGGAGGCATATTACCTAAAATTTGTCAAGTTTTTGAAATATGTGCCCATGTATAATAAGAATATTAAGATCCATAAGTTTATTTTAGGATCTTATCCTAGGTTAGGGCATGAAGTGAACATGAGAGAGCCTAATACTCTATAGAAGACCTATGACTTGGCTAGGAAAGCTGAGACCTATATTAAGCCCTAATTCGACTATGAAGGGGCATATGAGCAGGACAAAGAGGTACTGAGAGAAATAAATAGTGTAAAGTTCATGAAGTGGGAAGGTGAGAAGGTAAAAAAATTCCTAAATAGGATAGAATAAATGATAGAAATAAGGGTAATTTTAAGAAGAAATTCCAAGGAAAAAATCGTAATCCTAACAATCACAACAATGGGAATAACATAACACCACCACAGGGTTAGGCCAACCCTCCATTAGCAATAAAATTACAAGAAGGATAAAAGTAAAAAAATCACCTAGGACCTAAGGATGGATGCTTTTACTGCAGTGGATTGTACTATGCCAATAAATGTCTGTACAGAACCAAGCTAAGTTCGAAGGAAAAAAAACCCGCATACAATGAACCTATACACAAGATTTATGTTGCAATAGTAAGTTAGAATATGGAAGGACAAGCCACCCCACTACTAATAAAAGGTAAGATATTTGTTAGAAATATTAAAGTTTTTATTGATAGTAGTGCTACAGATAGTTTTATTTCCACTAGATTACTTAAAGATATACTAGAAAGACTAGGAATATTAGCACATGGGTGGAAGGTCGAGTATGGTTTAGGATAAACCTACTCTATACATAAGTTCTATCCCATGGTGGAAATTATCCTTCCAAGTGGAATAACCATTAGATGCTTTTACGTAGCTCCATTGCATGTATTTTATGTAGTCCTAGGAATGGATTGATTACAAGTACATAAGGTTGTAATCAATTTATAGGATAGATGGATTGAGTACTTGAAATATGATAGGAAAATATAGAGGGTGTACAACCTACAAGGGGTTTTTCAACCCCATATCCTCTCCATAATACAACTCAATAATGAAATGAATAGAGGAGAAACCATCTATGTAGTGAAGTTAAATGAGATAGAATATGAAAATAAGGAAGAGGTGTTTGAGAAACACCCAGTTCTTTAGGATTTTAGAGACATATTTCTAGAGGATTTACCTGGATTACCACCTAAATGTGAATTTGATTTCACAATTAAACTTCAACTTAGAATAGAGCCTATTCATAGAGCTCCTTACAGAATGAATCCGATTAAGATGCAAGAGTTGAAAGTGTAGTTACAAGAATTGTTGGTGAAGGGATTAATTAGATCCAGTGTGTCACCCTAGGGTGCACCAATACTATTTGTCAAGAAAAATAATGGTTCCTTGCAACTATGTATATATTATTGGATGTTTAACAAGGAAACCATTAAAAATAGATATCCTCTACTCATAATTGAACCCCTATTTGATCAACTTAAATATGTCACTGTAACAGCCCACCCATTGAACTTCTTAGAAGACATAAATTGATCCAAAGGATCAATTAATCCTTGAATTTTGTCATTAACCAAAACCCATTAATGTTGTCAAGCATTAATATAAGGGGGTCAATTAATAAAATTAGGGGTATGGTAAAATTATTCCATAGAAATCCCTAATTTAAAACTATCTACACTCTACCAATTTAATTGGAAGAGTTTTGAATTTAATTGGGATTTTTGTAGGTTTTGGGGAAAGATAAAATAAATCTTGTGCAAAAGATTAATTTGGGAAATTATCTTTCACAAAAATGATTTATTAAAATAAACCTAATTTAATACAATTAGGTGCACCCCAAAATATGTCCAATTTTGATAAAACCCAAGAAGGATAAAGTCATATTTCAATAATAAATATGTGCATGTCGTCTAGTGGATGCACTATTCTCCATGTCACCTAATTCCTTTCCAATAGTTCTAATGCAGGTTTTGCAGGTGCACTTGGTTGAAAAGGGAACACCAAAAAGGAGTAAAGTACTCGAACTTTACCCTCTTGTCTTGTCCTTAATTTTAATATTTATAAAAATGGAATCCTACTATTTGGGTTGGTTCCAAGAAGGCTCCTTTTAATATTTTAATAGTAGGTCACCTTCTTGCTCATGAAGGAGAGGAAGAGCTAGAAAAAAATCTATAAAAGGGGAGACAAGCAATGGAATAGGGGGGAAGGAAATCCTGGGATTAGGGAGTATGCTCTCAACCTTGGTAGATCAGAAACCAAAAATCCTTAGGAAAGTACTAATTTGTAGTAAAAAAAACAATAGAAAGGGAAATTGGCCAAAATAAGTAACTGAAGGAGGTGAATCTGTGAGTCATGGAAAGGAAGCTTAGAGGACACTTGTAGTTACATTTTGTAACCTTCTAGACTTTGCCCTAATATGAAGAATTTAAATGAATGAATTTGATAAATATATATATATATATAGTTAGGTTGAATTAAATATTGACTGTCAATAAACTTTATTCTATGTGCTTAATCCAAAACATTCGATAATTATATAATGTATGAATTTGTGTCATTTAGGTCAACTAGAAGGCTTATCCTTGATGTTAAGCCTTCTAATTATGAGAAGCCACCTCTTTTAGAGTGTAGATCTTTTGTCTATGCATTCAGAAGATACTCTAGTCTTTTGGAATCACATAGTTTGACCTGAAGCATGTAATGCTAGTCGGTATAGGATATCGTTAGGAATTTTACTTTCTATTTCAGCCTATACAGGTGGATATTAAAATGATACCAAAGCCAAGGCTTTGTTTCTACCACATTTATAACAAATTTATTAACATTAATGATGAGAGGTCCTGCAAAATTGCTCTTTGGGTTGTAGTTGATGTTTACATGAAAGGGATTGATCCCATGTCATGGGAATAGGACAAGCCAAGGCCAGATAATATAGCCATGGATTAGGCTTGAGAATAATGATTTAAAGAATCATGTTAAGCTATCTAGGCTTGCTAAGAGAAAATTTGAGGCTAGTTTAGAATCCCAATATGCTATAACAAGCACTTAGAGGGATTTTTTACCAACACTATTTTTATATTGTTGTCATAGGCCCTGTATCCACCATCCAGTGATTACTCACCTTCTTAGGATACGGATAAATTTAATATCTTGTTAAGTATATGAGCCTACGCATGTTGAAATGGGTGGGTGTATGCAAAACACCAATATCAGGGGTTTTCCATGATCACTAAGGTTGTCGATAGTAGTATGAAGACTAGCCTCTCATGCATTGTATAGGTCATTAGATAGACCACAAATACACCCTCTCAAACCATAAATATGGGGGTATCCTGGCTATAAGAACTATCATTGGATTCTTCTTGTGGGTGGAATTAATCTTTAGTTGATATTAATCAATTCCAACCATATGGAAATCCACACCTAAGCATTAATCAATGCTTATGGTCATGGGTTTAAGGATGCCCTATTATAAAAATACTTTGTATAATGTTTGTCCTTGCCCATCGATTGAGTTATTTCATAACTAGGAGTGATTAACAGATGGTTTTTAACACAACTATCTAAAACATCAAAAGATTTCTAGGTGAAACATCAAGTACTGTAGGTCTATTTACATTGAGCCTTATGACAAACATCCACTATCGAAGGTATATAATTTACCTCAAAAAGAGAACCCCCTCCAAAAATGGTTAAAATATTATACCTCAGTGGATGTAGCACCTTTATTTACTTTGTGTAATGACTAAATCACCATGTGTGGATCCTCCCTATGGTTAGCTTGGAATAGATATTGTAATCTAGAAACATAGGGTGAAGTCACTATGATAAAATATTTGTGATGCTCGAAGGGGGCCTTGTATAGATTGAGGTAACTCAACTACCAAGTGCCCAGTGTCAGGCTCAATTTTGATCGAGCGAGGGACTTGATCAGGGACTTCTATTAATGTACCACAAAGGACATATTAGAGCATGAAAAGGTTTTACTACCCTTATAATTCCATCCACAACTCTATAGGACACGATTAGTATCCATGACAGGCAATAATACTTACCTCCCAACTCTTGTTGACTCGTTCATCTCAATCGATGGATCAATATTGGTCTTCATGGCTAAGTGGGTCATTGATAAATTGTGTTATTATTGTTGCAACGAGGCCATAGGTCACATGGTCCCCTTTTTAATACAACTATGAGTCAAGTACTTCCACATGGGTATTTTCAGTAGGTTAAAGGGAGTGCACCCTTTTATAGAATTAATGAAAATGCATCCTCTTACAGAATATCCAACCCTTGGGGGTCTCCATATGCTATATATTGGAGGTGGTCAGTTTGATCCCCAATAGGATCGAAGAGTCTAGAAGACTCTCACTATTGAACATTGAGGATTTCCCTACCTTAAATGAAAGGCATACTTGTCAGTATGTTAAATGGACTACTTGTTGTATGGTCCAATAAAAGGTATACTTGTCAGCATGTGATTGGAATGATTATTGTATGATCCAAAAACAATATTTTAGAGAAGGGGTTATAAATATATTATATATTCACCCTTGAAATATTATTGCATATATCCCTTATTGAAAGCTTATAAATGGGTAAATAATTATCCTTTTGAAAGTTGTATTTCACAATAGATTTAAGAGTAAAACAAAATTCCATCATGGAAACAGTAGTGGGATAATGAGTAAAGACCATAGACAAATTCAGGAGACAATTTGTGGGTCTATAAAGAATCCTTGATTGGAAATTACATGATAGATGTGAGTGATAATTTGTGGAAACTATAATGTATTCTTATTGTTAAATTACAAGACAAATAGATGAAATCTTGCCAAGGAAATATTATTTGATAGTTTCTAAGAAAATTGTTCAAAATTCATAGGTAAAATAAAAACTTGGGATATTTTAGGAACTATTGCTAAATAAATTAGTAAAATTTGCTATTTTTATAGTGTAATATTGATCACAAGACAAAAAATTTGGGAAATTTAGTTGAATAAACTATGAGATAAATTTATGGAAAATTTGTGAGACAATTTGTGTTTAAAGGTGTAATATGGTGTGATAGATTATAAGATTGATTTGTAATTAAGGTGTAATCTTGTGTGATATATTACAAGGTTGTGTGTAATGTAATCTTGTGTGATAGATTACAAGGTTAGTTTGTTATCTTGTGTGACATATTACAATATTGATTGGTGTTTAAGGTCTAATCTTGTTTTCTAGGTTACATTACAAAGAATATGTAACCTTGATTGCTATATTTAAAAGGTAAAATTTGTAGGAACTCCAACATAACCATATGAATAATACTGTTAAAGTATTATGAGAAATATACTATGATATGGTGGAAATTGTCTAAGTGTGAAATATGAATTTGGAAGATTAGATATGGGATCTAATCATGGAGAGAGTATGGGATCTCTCCATGAGAAGAAAAATTGTATACAAATACCTTACTATATTGGGTTTTGATGACTCTAGGTTGGAGAATGAACATGGACTCATTCTCGAGGGAATTATGAGATTCCCTCTTGTAAATTGATGAAATTTCTCCTTAATATGTAACCAATGATCTTTCATAAACATGTAGATACAATAATTTGTGATTCCTATTGGTTGATGGCTTAGATAAAGAAAATGTGGCATTTTCTTAATTGCATCATAATTAAAACATGGAACACATTGGTTCCTTGTATTGCATAATGATTTAGGAAAGGATATACAGGATGTCTTTTCTATATTTGTATTTATAACAATTTAAGTTTATGAAATGAGAGGAGAAACATATTTTGGAGGTTGGGTTTATTTCCCGTGAGGGTTCCCAAGGTATATGTTGTGTACTTCTATTTTGTGGTTTGCAAATGTTGTTAAGCATGGATGTTGTATTTACTCTCTAGTATAATGCTATCTAGATAGTTCATGGATATTGAATATGATGAAATAAGCAAATGCTATTTGATTTCTAATGAGATGGTGCTTCTAAATTCATACAAGATTATTATTATAATGTTGTATGATGCATTGTTTTTTTAACAAACAATATTCTATGGTTAATGATTATTATATATGATGCCTTTATGCTTTCTAAAGAATGAAACTTTTATTATGATGGTATGGTTTACATTTGTAATTAAGTGAAAGTCTTGATATGAATAAAGTAAACATCATGTGTTTTTTAGATGATACATGTATGATAATTCTATTGCAAATTAATGAAATTAGGAGAATGGATTGAAATGACATTCGAGTGATTATGTAACTAAGACTCCTAATAATGAAGAGGTAGAAACATTTAAGCCAAGGGATCATACATATAATTATGGGATGAAAGGTTGGATAGGAGTTGGTCACTCCTATCACGAGAGTTGACATTGATCATGTCATAATTATCTTGGTTACTTCCTTCCCTGCATGATGTTGATTCAAGCATACTTGGTTATAACTTAACATGATAAATATGAATAAAAAAAAATCTATCTCAAGTTTGGTTGGTAAAGTGGGTTGTTACAGTTGGTATCAGAGCCTAGGCTAGTTAGTGGACTCTAGTGATGGGTCTAGGCTAGAAAATAGAAGGGTTTTGTTTAAAAATATATAAATGATTCTTGATGAACCTTAAGTTAATGAATACATAGTAAGGGAAGAAAAGGTTCTTAGGGGTCACTAATGTGCAAATATTTTCTCCCATGCCTATATTCACTAGTGAATTAGAATGGAAGGGTGAGGGAACCTCCCACAACTTGTGGAGTACCCAAGAGACCATTGAGAAAGGATATTTGACATTTATGGTACGAAGCTAAGCCTCTTACTAAATTTTTTTTAGTAGAAAATAGATTCAAGAATGATCAAGTGGGGAAAAAGCTTAAATTTAATCTCAAATCATGGAGATTAAGGTTGAATAGAGCAAGTAAAAAAATGGTAGACATTGGAGTGTCTATGAGGTTTTGCGTGATAACATCGTTAACCCCCATTGTGTTATATGGGAAGAAGGTTAAGCATTGCATATGATATTTCTCTATCTTTATGATAGGATGTTTAGTCTTCAATACAAACGCCAAATGTACAGGTTGAAAGAGACCTCACATGAGTCTAGTGTTATATAGAAAGGGAAAAGGGTGTTCTTGTTGAAATAGATAGGAGAATTCCCAAGAGCATGGTATGTTTGATTACCCACTGGTCTTAATAGGAGGGTTGGCCACTCCTATCCACAAGATAGACATTGACCACATTGATTTCTATGAAGTGCAGCCTTGGACTTACTTGAGTATTCATATTTAAGAGAACCACATGGAGATTATGCTAAAGTAACCCCTTGATCATAAATTTAGCTATAAAGATTTTCCCAAAGGATATTTGGGAATTAAAAGTCATCTATGGATTAAAAAACCATAGGATATGAGATGAAATCCTATTCAAAATTTGTAAATGGTAATACTACCTTGCAATAAGATAGGAGTTTGGGTTTAGAGATCAAAAAAAATATTTTTCTTTTATATTTTTTATAAATGTTACAATACGCTCATGGTTTTCAACCAGAGGATATGGTGTAGGAAATGGTAGAACCGTTGGAAATTCCACTTAATTAAACATGGAAACCGCTCACGTATCACCAGAACCATCTTCTGGTATGAAACCTCAATATGGCAAGGGAGAGCAAGGATGGTGAAACTTCATATCTAAGCATGTAAATCATCCAAATCTCAACAAAGATATGTTTTGACATGAAATTTTGGTGTGAAATTCCAATTATCACCGCCACATGAGACTTCATCAACCTCTCCAAGTACCCTAACTCTATAGAAATAGTATGCCACCTGACCACCCAGGTGGTGATCAAGTATAATAATGTGTGCTAAACTATTTAAATAGGGGACCACCCTATGCACAATGCATGTGGTATTATTATCGATACAGTTAAACTAGGGTATAAAACTTCAACAATTTTTTGAAGCATAAAGAGACCTTTGTTGTTTAAAAGAGAAAACATAATTTTAATATTAATATATTTAGAGTAGTATTGTGATAAGTAATGACTACAAGTATGACAAACCTGGTCAGGAAATATTACAAAATTAGCAGTGGAGTATTCATTGGAAAGTACGTAATCATAGGAAGAATTCTTGAAAAATAAGAGTTACCTTAGAGTTTGAAGTAACTCATAAGAATCCCTTATCTAAGGCAAACATGCATCCCTATTGGGTAAATAGTCCAGTAAATATGTATACCAAGAAATAGTTTTTAGTATGACGCAGGGAGAATTATAAACTGCATCAAGCAACGAGATGGGTTGATAATTAAACTCGACTTAGAACAAAGTTGAATTTTTATCAAATAAACAATTGTACATGAGGTTTTGTGATAGTACTATGTGTACATATAAATGCAACCTCGATAGTTGAAAATGGTACATTATTGAATGCAACTTCTAAAATAATATTCATGGGTGAATGTGCACTCATCCAATGGAGCCTTTGGAAGGGCAACGATAATATAATTTGAGGTTGTATTAATGAGACACCCGTAAATATGCAATGTGATCACAAGTGTTTTGATAAGGTAAATTATTACCTTGGAAACTTTGGGAAAGGAACTAGGTTGGGATCAACGATATAGTACATCTACATCGATCGAGACATGATCAATGGTGGGTGTCAAATAGAATTTGAATAATTAGGGTACTTATGATCAAATTTCTAATCAGAATCTATGTACAAAAAATTGAAAGCTATCTAAACATTTGGGAGAACAGAATATGTGTTACTCTGTAAGCATTTAGAAAGTGAGAGTTCTATCCATGGAATGCAGGATGGTAGCACTTATTCTAGGGTTGGCATTGCTATTTATGGGTACAATAGGAGCAAGCCCTATAGTTGTCCTATGATCATAATCCTAGTGCTTGCCGATATACTAATCCACACTCTCTAAAGTAGGAAATGGATTCGTTAGTACCAGAACGAGCCAAGAAAATAATGTAATTTTTTGAAAGGATGTGGTGATGCAGGATGCTGTTAAAATAGTTGAAAGCACATCTGAGGCTATTGTTAGAGTAGAGCTTCCTGAAAAACCAGATCATACCCAAGAGAGTCTATGGGTCCAAGAAATAATAAGGTTAGAGGTTTAAAGGGATACAACCATAGTATAATGGGATAGGCTTAGGAAAACAAAAGCACAAAGAAATGACTGGAGAGCTAGGACCATGGTAGCTTTATATATAAAAAATGCACAACTACATCAAGAAAGTGATAAATATAGGATGACATTTTTTACCACCTGTTGTGGAGCACTAATAAGCCATGGACTAATGATCCCATCCCCACCAACAACTGGAACATAGCATGGGTAAGGTAGAACCATCCGAGCAGTTCGAAGAATGAACTAGGGCAAAGGCCAAGCAGGCATTAGAACAACTACCCCACCACCTTCTCTAGCTGAGGGTTTAGGTCTAGCACAAGAATAGTTTTAGGACCAAAGTACAGTAGCCTTAAGGGCTACAAAAGTGGCTGGAAGCCACCCATTGTATATTGCAATGATAATAATTATAACCCCAAGAGGATTTTTGCTTGTGTAATATAAAGAAATATTTATCTAATGAGATAATTATATTATTATATGTGAATGTATTTCATTAAGAGTTGGACTAGATGGTCCCTAATACTTAAGTCTTCTTGTTTTTATTTTGGGTAGTGGATAAAAAAATTCTAAGTAGCGGGTAGCTTTTGGGAGGTCCTAAGTGGGTGAGTTTGGACTAAGTACCCTATCTAACCTATTGATCACTTGAATGTCATTTAATGTACCTAGATATCAAGTGAAGAATGTCTTGGAGGGTAAGAAGATGTATTTTAGGATGCATATGTATAAGAGTCTAACAAACTTAATGAAAGAGGATCTTATTCTAAGATAAGATTTAAAACTAATATAAATAAGCAAGGTTAGACATGAAATTTTTTAATATGGAAACACTCATAGGAGGTATATATGAGGAATTTATCCTTAGAGAAGAGTGTGGGATTCTCTCTTAATATAAAATAAATCATGTTCTAATTATTGTAATGACACCTTACATGGAGTAAGTGTGGTCATAGGTACTATCGATGAGTGATAGTATGATTGTTATGATACCTTACATGGAGTAAGTGTGGTCATAGGTACTATAGATGAGTGATAGTATGATTGTTATGATACCTTACATGGAGTAAGTGTGGTCATAGGTACTATCGATGAACGATGGTATGATTGGTATGAAACTTTTTGCATGGTACTTTACAAGATATAAGTATGACCATGAATATTAATATAGAATAGTAAGCATAGTAAAGATGACCATTGCTATTGGATTTTGTTACTCGAATACTACATGTGTTCAAGTTCTTCTTCTCCCACTATTGAGCCACTAGTCAATCAAAGTGGAAGAGCTAAGTGAATCCTCCACATTTTGTGGGTCTTACGTAGTGTACCTTAGGTTCTTTTGAGAAAAACACTTGATATTTGTGTCTCTTGAGATATGAATATTGCAATAGGCTAATCAAATATGAGTACCACAAAAAATCAAGAGTGATGCACTGGTGGTGGCAAATGGGTTTTCCCAAATGGTTTCAAGATATATGGGTATCTTGAAGGAAGAAGCATGAAATTATGTCTCTTTCTTTGATGACACCTATGAAAATTAGGTTAATTGATAAAGAGGAGCTATCAAGGTATAATTTGATACTCCTTTGTGAGAGTTTTTGATGCATCTAATTAGACAAATTATGTCTATATTATTATTAGAAACATGAATTCATGACAAATATATGGAAATATTTTGGAGTTCTTTTGGTTGAAGTACTCTATTATCATTGACTATGCTGTGATAGATGCTTTGATGCTTTTTTTCATGATGGAAACTATGTATTGATGATGTTCTTAATACTTACTATTGATGTAGTATGGATGTTTTTTTGCTTTAATAACATGATAATTCTAGAAGTTTGCATTTTTACAGGTCCAGGTACTCTCGTAGATGGAATATGTTGCTTACCATCAAGATCGAGATGCTATAAATAAGGAAAAAGGATGATTATTCCATCTATTTTGTAAATACTAATGCTGAATTTATTAATTTATATAGTAACTAACCTAGGATCAAATGAGAAACAGAAGGGATTGTGTTTAATCCAAGGGGGGAGTATGTAATATCCCACCTGTTGGACTTCCTATAAGATATAAATTGATCCAAAGGATCAATTAATCCTTGAATTTTATCATTAACCAAACCCCATTAATGTTTTCAAGCATTAATAAAAATGGGTCAATTAATAAAATTAGGGGGATGGTAAAATTATTCCATAGAAATCCCTAATTAAAAACTATTTACACTCTACCAAGTTAATTGGAAGGGTTTTGAATTTAATTGGGATTTTGGTAGGTCTTGGGGAAATATAAAATAAAGCTTGTGCAAAATATTAATTTGGGAAATTATCTTTCACAAAAATGATTTATTAATATAAACCTAATTTAATACAATTAGGTGCACCCCAAAATCTATCCAATTTTGATAAGATCCAAAAAGGACAAAGTCATATTTTGATAATAAATATGTGCATGTGGTCTAGTGGATGCGCTATTCTCCATGTCACCTGACTCCTTTACAATAGTGCTAATGCAGGTTTTGTAGGTGCACTTGGGAAAAAAGGGAAGACCAAAAAGGGGCAAAGTACTCCCACTTTATCCTCTTGTATTGTCCTCAATTTTAAAATTGTTAAAAATAGAATCCTACTATTTGGGTTGGTTCCAAGAAGTTTCCTTTTAATATTTTAAGAGTAGGTCACTTTCTTGCTCATGAAGGAGAGGAAGAGCTAGAAAAATTCTATAAAATGGGAGACAAGCAATGGAATAGTGTGTTGGACATTTTGAGTCCCTACGCTAAAAGTTGTCATTGATGTCAAAAGGACCTATGTAAGTAAGCACTATGATTTTTCTCCACAAAGAGCTTCATGAGAAGCCAAGGTTTTGATCAAAGGTTCTAGAAGGGATGCATGGCATTTGGTTCCAAAAGGAGCTTCAAGGGAAGCTTAGCAAAAGGTTTTTATGAAAACCAAGGAAGGCAAGGAAAGGTTTTATTTAAAACCAATGGATGGCAGATTTGAAATGGGTTTTTCTTAAAACCCAAGTTGGCTTTTTGTTTCATCGAAAAAGGTGCCCCGATGATGGAGAAATTTAATTTTAAAGGTTTAGTTTAAATTTTAAATTTAAATTTTAAAATTAAATAAAAGGTTTTTCCCTCCTTTCTTATTGGCACCACCGACGTCATGAGGGCAATTTTAAAAGGGCCAACGTATTCACATTGAAGGATGGCTTATATAAATAAGCCAAAGGTTTTCCATTTAATAAACCTAAGGAGTGTCACATGATTTTCGAAAACCCAAAGTATTTTTGCATCCGAATATTGTGCAACGAATTTCATGGAGTGTGACATGGGCAGTCAAGTCATGGATGATCAAATTTTTGGTGCCTTGTGAGGAAAGCGCACGCAGCTTAAGGAAGAGAGTGCCCAAGGCACTCACGTGGGTAGTGTTAGCTCACACGGCTTAGTTATCGCTTGGCAGCACGGTGGGCAGAGGTTCGAAATACCAAAGCCCTTCAAGGGCTCCTTTGAGGTATGCACTCCGACTTCGATATTTGTGAGGGTAAATATTTTAATTAAAATATTTTCTTGCTAAGGTTTGATTATGATTTTTGTGGGAGATATAAGGTTGAGCAAGCTTTAATATTTTAATAAGGTTTGATATTTGATTAATGTGAGATATTGCCTAAGAAAGCTTTGTGATTATTTTTTAGTGCAAAAGTGTTGAAAGGAAGGATATAAAATATTTGATTTATTTTATGGTATAAGTGGTTTTTGGAGTGACAAGGTTATGCAATGTTTTGATTTATTTTATTTTATGGTACAAGTGGTTTTAGGAGTGATAAGGAAGTTGTGCATTAATTCTTAAGAAGGTTTTCTAATTAAAAGCCTTGGTGAATATTATTGTGAAGTGGAGTAATGTTGATTATTTTGTGATCTTCTAACCCTTGTGAAGATTGGCAAAAGAATATTGTGATTGTGGCAGATTTCCAAAGAGGCTTCTTCATCTTCATAAAAGGTATGGGCACATTCTCCTATTGATTGATTATGGTGGTTGATTTATAAAAATATCTTTGGAGTGAAAAGGATTGATTGTGGTTTCCTTTTCGAAAGTGATTGGTTTAATGCTTCAAGGTTTTCTGGATTGAGAGTTGTGATTAAACCTTGTTTTATAAGCATTGTTGTTGGAGCCCATTGGTTGTGCAAAGAACTTGAACTTGAGTTAGAAGAGAACATGAGTATCATTGTTATGTGAGATTTGTTGTTGAGCATTGTTGGAAACATTTTGAGTTGATTGATACATGCTTGGACTAGGGTTTGTGAGAAAGGGTTGTTCATTGAGGTGATTGGTTGAGTTGAGTTGATTGAGCCTAGTCAAGTGGATGCATGTGGTTGTTCAAGTTCCATAAAACAAACTATTCTATATTCTTGATTTGAGTTGAGATTGAGATTTGAGAATAGAACATATAGAGTCTCTAACAATTCTCTTTATGCTTCTATGAGATTGATTTGAGTTGAGATTGGGATTTGAGTATAGAACATATAGAGTCTCTAACAATTCTCTTTATGCTTCTATGAGATTGATTTGAGTTGAGATTGGGATTTGAGTATAGAACATATTGAGTCTCTAACAATTCTCTTTATGCTTCTATGAGATTGAGTTGAGATATTGATTGAGCATTAAGTATAGAACATATTGAGTCTCTAACAATTCTCTTTATGATTCTATGAGATTGGACAAGTTCTATGTGAGCTTGTTAAGAGATTTGAGACAAGTCTTTGAGAAGGCTTGTGGACTGATTTTGAGTAAGCTTTTGTGGAAGCTTGCTATGCAGATTTGAGCAAGTCCTAGAGAGGACTTATTGAGCAGATTTGAGAATCCTAGTTTAAGGACTTTTGAGATATTTGACAAGTAGGGACTTTATATTTGATGTGTGGACTTATTGAGCAGATTTGGATAGGTTCTATGTGGACCTATTGAGCATATTTGAGCAGGTTCTATGTGGACCTATTGAGCATATTTGGACAAGTTCTGAGTGAGCTTATTGAGCAGATTTGGATAGGTTCTATGTGGACCTATTGAGAAATTTGAGTAGTTCTATGTGGACCTATTGAGCAGATTTGGACAAGTTTTGAGTGAGATTATTGAGATATTTGAGAAGGTTTGAGTGAACCTATTGAGATAGAGCTTTGGAGGTGATAGAGTATAGAGGATAGAGTCTCAGTGGATAGAGATCCAACAACTAGGACAATTGAAGATAGATCTGAGTGAGGAGTCTTCAAGTGGAGAGAGATCCACCAGTCAGTGCAGTAGAGAGACAGAGTCTTCTAGAAGATCACTAGCCAGAGCAGAAGGGGAAAGAGTTCTCCTATGGAAGAGATCCATGAACTTGAGATTTAGGGGATCAACATCTCCTTTGGACAGAGGTCCATAAACATTGTAATTGGGAAGGATTCCCATGAGATTATTTGAGAAATATTTAGAAGAAATATTTTCTCTATGGAGGTAGCCCACATTGGGTGAACCACGTTAAAATTGGTGTCTCTATTGTGTGTGATGATTTGTGCATTGCTTTGGTTATTGCTATTGATATTGCCATTGATTATATTGATTAATACTATTTGGGAAAGAAAAGTAAAAAGTGGTCTTATACTATTCACCCCCCTCTCAGTATAAGCTTGTGTTCTTCAATTGGTATCAAAGTCGGTTCCTTCGGAAGAAGTTTAACAACTTGAAGGAAGATCCTACAAGAACACAAATGGCAAAGAAAGGCAAGAGTAGAAGCATGAGACACAAGAAGAAAAGAACACCTATGGTCATGAAAGAAAAGGAAGATGAGTTTAATATTGTTGTGTTGGGAGGACAAATGGAAATAGATTCAAGAGATGAATCAAGTAATGGAGAAATATCCAGACTGATAAAGTTTTGTACCAGATGTGGGAACACAGGTCACCATGCAACTTATTGTCCACAAGAATGTTTTGTTTGTGGTCAACTTGGCCATGATGCAAGATATTGTAATGGGTTTAGTAGTAGTGAAGATGAAGATGATATTCTCAAAAATGAAATCCTAGAGATTGGTTCAAGAAAGGATAACAGGGACAATCAAAATAGGTATGAAGAAGAAACTCTACTTTTAGTAATAGAAGAAAAAGAAGATGCTTCAAAAAAAGAAAAAGGGGAAGCCACTCTTAAGGAGCTTATTGAATTGAAAAGAGAGAATTTAGAATTGAAGGCTCAAATACAAGAAGATGAGAAATGTAAGACAAAGCTTCTACAGGATATCTCTGACTTGAGAGATAAGGTTGAAAAAGCAAGAAGAGTTGAAGAAGGTATGATTAAACAGTCAAAGGTAAAAGAGATAGAATGTGAAAGGCTTATGATTACTCTTGAAGAACTAAAAAGGGAGAACTCAAGATTAAGGGTTCAAGCTCAAGAAGATGAGAAAGAAAAAGCAAGGTTTCTACAAGAACTCACTAACTTCAAAATCAAAGTTGAAGAGACAAGAAAAATTGAAGAAGGTATGGCCAAAAAATTAAAGATAAAAGATCTAGAGTGTGAAATATTAGAGCATGAGATAGTTTCACTAAGGATGGAAGTAAAAGGTTCTAAGGAAAAGCTACACAAGTTTGAGGAAAATTCAAAGACCTTGGAAAGGACTATCAATGCACAAAAGTCATCAGTCACCATAACAGGACTTAGTTCTAAAGAAGAACAAGGGAAACAAGAAGCAAAAAAAGGAGAGTCAAGCTCAAACACCAGAAAAGAAGAAGAGTCAAAAGAAGTAAGTAAAAGAGAGAGTGAGACATCTAAGGATAAGTTGGACAATAGAAAGTTCAACAAGGAAAGGAACAATGCACAAGTTAGGAACAAATGGAACAGGAAACAAGTAGAAGAGACTAAGAGACCAATGGGGTCTAGGCAAGGTTTCTTCAATGGAAGATGTTTTTCATGTCACAGGTTTGGGCACATGGCTTCACAGTGCAGGACACATGAAAGACAGGAATATGGGAAAGGATAACTTTTCCATGGGTATTGCTACTCATGTAATGAGTTTGGTCACAAGGCAATGAATTGCAGGGTTCATGACAGAAGAGGATATGGCTTCACTAGGAGAAATCCTAAGATAGTTGCACATCCAAGGAATAATAACATTAAGTGTTATAAGTGCAATAATGATGGTCACATAGCAAGATGGTGTAGAGCAAATATTCCAGAAATAGGCATGAACAGGAATAGGAATATGAACAAGAACAAGAATATGAATAGAAATAGGAACATGAACAGAAACAAGAATATGAACAGGAATAGAGACTTAGAACAAGAATAGAGACTCAGAAAAGAACAAGAATAGGAACATGGATGAGAACAAGAATAGGAACAGGAACAGAAGTGATGACAGGAACAGGGATGATGACTTGGAAAGAAATAGTGAGAGGATTCAAAAAACTCAGAAAAGAAGAGAGAAAGATAAAGGTAAAGAACAGTGCTTTCGAGGAGTAGAAATACTCCCACCCCAGAATTAACCACCTCATGTGGAGGTGGGGGAGGGGCTAAGCTAAGAGGCTCATTCTTAGCCCCGAGCCCCAAAGGTGACCCTTTGCCATTGATGTCAAAGGGGGAGAGATTTGTGTATTGGGGAGAGATTTGATATGAGATTTGATATTTGAGAGAGCATTGAGCCAGGGGGAGCAAAGTCCCAGGGGGAGCAGAAAAGAAGGTCAGGTTTTAGTAAAATGAATATGGGTTGCCATCAATGACAAAGGGGGAGATTGTTGGACATTTTGAGTCCCTAAGCTAAAAGTTGTCATTGATGTCAAAAGGACCTATGTAAGTAAGCACTATGATTTTTCTCCACAAAGAGCTTCATGAGAAGCAAAGGTTTTGATCAAAGGTTCTAGAAGGGATGCATGGCATTTGGTTCCAAAAGGAGCTTCAAGGGAAGCTTAGCAAAAGGTTTTTATGAAAACCAAGGAAGGCAAGGAAAGGTTTTATTTAAAACCAATGGATGGCAGATTTGAAATGGGTTTTTCTTAAAACCCAAGTTGGATTTTCGTTTCATCGAAAAAGGTGCCCCAGTGATGGAGAAATTTAATTTTAAAGGTTTAGTTTAAATTTTAATTTATTTAAAATTTTAATTTTAATTTTAAAATTAAATAAAAGGTTTTTCCCTCCTTTCTTATTGGCGTCGTCGATGTCATGAGGGCAATGTTAAAAGGGCCGACATATTCACATTGAAGGATGGCTTATATAAATAAGCCAAAGGTTTTCCATTTAATAAACCTAAGGAGTGTCGCATGATTTTTGAAAACCCAAAGTATTTTTGCATCCGAATATTGCACAACAAATTTCATGGAGTGTGACGTGGGCAATCAAGTCATGGACGATCAAAGTTTTGGTGCCTTGTGAGGAAAGCACACACAACTTAAGGAAGAGAGTGCCCAAGGCACTCACATGGGCAGTCTTAGCTCACGCGGCTTAGCTACCGCTTGGCAACACGGTGGGTAGAGGTTCGAAATGCCAAAGCCCTTCGAGGGCTCCTTTGAGGTATGCACTCCGACTCCGATATTTGTGAGGGTCAATATTTTAATTAAAATATTTTCTTGCTAAGGTTTGATTATGATTTTTGTGGGAGATATAAGGTTGAGCAAGCTTTAATATTTTAATAAGGTTTGATATTTGATTAATGTGAGATATTGCCTAAGAAAGCTTTGTGATTATTTTTTAGTGCAAAAGTGTTGAAAGGAAGGATATAAAATATTTGATTTATTTTATGGTATAAGTGGTTTTTGGAGTGACAAGGTTATGCAATGTTTTGATTTATTTTATTTTATGGTACAAGTGGTTTTAGGAGTGATAAGGAAGTTGTGCATTAATTCTTAAGAAGGTTTTCTAATTAAAAGCCTTGGTGAATATTATTGTGAAGTGGAGTAATGTTGATTATTTTGTGATCTTCTAACCCTTGTGAAGATTGGAAAAAGAATATTGTGATTGTGGCAGATTTCCAAAGAGGCTTCTTCATCTTCATAAAAGGTATGGGCACATTCTCCTATTGATTGATTATGGTGGTTGATTTTTAAAAATATCTTTGGAGTGAAAAGGATTGATTGTGGTTTCCTTTTCGAAAGTGATTGGTTTAATGCTTCAAGGTTTTCTGGATTGAGAGTTGTGATTAAACCTTGTTTTATAAGCATTGTTGTTGGAGCCCATTGGTTGTGCAAAGAACTTGAACTTGAGTTAGAAGAGAACATGAGTATCATTGTTATGTGAGATTTGTTGTTGAGCATTGTTGGAAACATTTTGAGTTGATTGATACATGCTTGGACTAGGGTTTGTGAGAAAGGGTTGTTCATTGAGGTGATTGGTTGAGTTGAGTTGATTGAGCCTAGTCAAGTGGATGCATGTGGTTGTTCAAGTTCCATAAAACAAACTATTCTATATTCTTGATTTGAGTTGAGATTGAGATTTGAGAATAGAACATATAGAGTCTCTAACAATTCTCTTTATGCTTCTATGAGATTGATTTGAGTATAGAACATATAGAGTCTCTAACAATTCTCTTTATGCTTCTATGAGATTGATTTGAGTTGAGATTGGGATTTGAGTATAGAACATATTGAGTCTCTAACAATTCTCTTTATGCTTCTATGATATTGAGTTGAGATATTGATTGAGCATTAAGTATAGAACATATTGAGTCTCTAACAATTCTCTTTATGATTCTATGAGATTGGACAAGTTCTATGTGAGCTTGTTAAGAAGATTTGAGACAAGTCTTTGAGAAGGCTTGTGGACTGATTTTGAGTAAGCTTTTGTGGAAGCTTGCTATGAATATTTGAGCAAGTCCTAGAGAGGACTTATTGAGCAGATTTGGACAAGTTCTAAGTGGACTTATTGAGCATATTTGAGCAGGTTCTATGTGGACCTGTTGAGCATATTTGGACAAGTTCTATGTGGACCTATTGAGCAGATTTGGAAGTTCTATGTGGACCTATTGAAATTTATTTTGTGGACCATATTTATCTTTGAAGATTTGGTAGGTTCTATGTGGACCTATTGAGCAGATTTGAGCAAGTTTTATGTGGACCTGTTGAGCAGATTTGGACAAGTTCTGAGTGAGCTTGTTGAGCAGATTTGAGAAGGTTCTGAGTGAACCTATTGAGACAGAGCTTTGGAGGTGATAGAGTATAGAGGATAGAGTCTCAGTGGATAGAGATCCAAAATCTAGGACAATTGAAGATAGATCTGAGTGAGGAGTCTTCAAGTGGAGAGAGATCCACCAATCAGTGCAATAGAGAGACAAAGTCTTCTAGAAGATCACTAGCCAGAGCAGAAGGGGAAAGAGTTCTCCTGTGGAAGAGATCCATGAACTTGAGATTAGGGGATCAACATCTCCTTTGGATAGAGGTCCATAAACATTGTAATTGGGAAGGATTCCCATGAGATTATTTGAGAAATATTTAGAAGAAATATTTTCTCTGTGGAGGTAGCCCACATTGGGTGAACCACGTTAAAATTGGTGTCTCTATTGTGTGTGATGATTTGTGCATTGCTTTGGTTATTGCTATTGATATTGCCATTGATTATATTGATTAATACTATTTGGGAAAGAAAAGTAAAAAGTGGTCTTATACTATTCACCCCCCCTCTCAGTATAAGCTTGTGTTCTTCATAGTGGGGAAGGAAATCTTGGGCTTAGGGAGTATGCTCTCTACCTTGGTAGGAAAGTAATAAGTTGTATTAAAAAAAGAAGATAAAGGGCAATTGGCCAAAATAAGTAACTGAAGGAGGCAAATCTAGGAGTCATGGAAAGGAATCTTAGAGGAAGGAGATGAGAAAGGCATCTCGAAGGACACTTGGAGTTACATGTTGGAACCTTCTAGAATTTGTCTTAATCTAAAGAATTTCAATGAATAAATTTGATAAATAATATATATAGTTAGGATGAATTAAATATTGATTACAGATAAAATTTATTCTATGTGCTTAATCCGAAAGATTCGATAATTATAGAATGGAGGGATTTGTGTCGTTCAGGCCAATTAGAAGGATTATCCTTGAGGTTAAGCCTTTTAATTATGATAATCCACCTATTTTATAGTGTATATATTTCATCTATGCATTCGAAATATACTCTAGTCTTTTGGAATCACATAATTTAACCTAAAGAATGTAATGCTAGTCAGCATAGGATACCGTTAGGAATTTTACTTTCTTTTTTAGCCTATATAGGTGGATATTAAAGTGATACCAAATCCAAGGCTCTATTTCTATAATATTTATAACAAATTGATTAATATTAATGATGAGGGGCCCTACAAAATTGCTCTTTGGGCCACAGTTGATGTTTGCATGAACGTGATTGACCCCATGTCATGGGAATACGATAAGCTAAGGCCAAAAAATCTAGTTGTGGATTAGGCTTGATAATCATGTTTTAAAGAATCATGTTAAGCTAGCTAGGCTCATGAAATGGAAAATTGATGCTAGATTAGAATCCCAATATGTTGTAACAAGCACTTGGAGGGATGTTTCACCACCACTATTTCTAGACTATCATCACAGGCCCTGTATCCACCATCCAACGATTACTCACCTACTTGGGATATGAAGTAATTTTATATCTTGTTAATTATATGATCCTACACATGTGGAAATGGGTGGGTGTATTCCAAACACCAATATCAAGGATTTTCTATGATCACTCAAGTCACCGATAGAAGTATGAAGACCAACCTCTCATGCATTGTATAGGTCCTTAGCTAGACAACAAATACACCCTCTCAAACCACAAATATGGGGGCACCCCAACTATAAGAACTATCATTGGATTATACCTATGGGTGGAATTAATCTATAGTTGAGATTGATTTATTCCAAACATATGGAAATCCACACCTAAGAATTAATCAATGTTGGTGGTCATGAGTTGGAGGATGCCCTATTATACAAAGACTTTGTATAATATATATCCCCTGCCTGTCGATCGAGTCATTTCAGAGCTAGGAGCGATTAACATATGGTTTTTAACACAACTATCTAAAACATCAAAAGATGTCTAGGTGAAACATCAAGAATTGTAGGTCTATTTACATCAGGCCTTATGATTAACATCCATTATCAAAGGTATAAAATTTACCTCAAAAATAGAACCCCTCCAAAAATAGTTAAAATATTATACCTCAGTGGATGTTGTGCCTTTATTCACTCTATGTAATGACTAAATCACTATGGGTGGATCCTCCCTATGGTTGGCTTGGAATAGATATCACAATCTAGAAACACAGGGTGAAGTCACTCTGATAAAGTCTTTGTAATGCTCGAAGGGGGGATTGTATAGATTGAGGTGATAGGGATTAATATTATATTCTATAATATTATCCCTTCTCACATGGATCATGATATATGGTATTTAATAATCACACGGATCATGCATATTAAATACCAAATTGTAAAGGTAGACATGCCTATAAATATATTTTTGATTAATGCAATTTGCCATTTCGTGTCACCTTTTAATATTATTTTCCACATCATTGGTATCATAGCAAGGTGCAAGGGTTTGGAGAGTATCCTCTTTCCGAGACCAGATTGGTTTAGAAAGGAATGAGAAAACCAACCCATGGATCTTGAATGGTGAACATTATTTTCCTTCTATGAACACCTTCGTGCACTTTTGATCTTGAAAACTCTTAGCTTGGGT
The DNA here is from genome assembly GCA_028583015.1 of Wollemia nobilis. NCBI lineage: Eukaryota > Viridiplantae > Streptophyta > Pinopsida > Araucariales > Araucariaceae > Wollemia > Wollemia nobilis. The sequence continues at coordinate 13,102,378 of JAQPPZ010016890.1, forward strand.
CCCTCTAACTCCAAATCCTTGACTCTTGATATGAGAATTTGTCTTGGATTTATCATTTATTGACCTTCTCCGTTCATGACTACCATTCATGATGTCAAGTTTCGTAGAGATTTTTGCCAACCTTATCGATATTCAAGCTACTTTCATCACCAGTATTCAGTAACTCAAAGCCAAAATCATCACCACTGCTGATGAAGAACCAAATGCCAAAGTTCTCGTTCATGTCGATGTAGATATCAGTGAAGAATATCAAGATTTTGCCCCTGATCTATAACTTGAAGAATTTATAGACACACCTAGATTCAAACCAGGGTCTCTGGGTGATATACCCAACATATTTCCACTAGACGATGTGGCTCCTAATGTGGATCCAAGCTTATTTGAAGCTCTTATTGATGAGCTAGAATTCATTTCATCATCTACAATGGTTCCTATGATTCCTGCATCTTTTTACAACCATCCTATGATGCACACGGCCTTTACGCTCATTTCCTTGGTGGTTTCCCAATATTTTTTGTGATCCCCTACAATTTCTACCATTGATCTATAGATTTAAAATAGTATTCTACCTGATCTACTATATTTCATATGTCCTTGGGTGTGTTCGTAGCTCATTTTTTATTGTTGGCATGCCTAACATTGTCTATTGCAGTTTGTCAATGACGTTCTGCATGTTCTCTTAGATTATGTTTGCTTGGTTATTCCTCAGCCTATGCACTATTTTTTGTTGAACAACCTTACCCATGGCCTTCATCGGTTGTTCTACCCATTGATCGTAGTCCACTGAGCTCACCATTTTTAAATGAAAATTTAATTCATTAATGATGGTATTTTTAAATGCATAATTTATTCATTAATGATGGAATTTTTAAATGCCCAATTTATTTCATTAATGATGGAATTTTTAAATGTACAATTTATTCATTAATGATGGCATTTTTAAATGCCCAATTTATTTCATTAATGATGGTATTTTTAAATGTGCAATTTATTTTATTAATGATGGCATTTTTTAAATGTGTAATTTATTTCATTAATGATTTTTATTCCCTTTGAAATGCATTGGAGACCAATGCTTCTACAGTGGGAAGGAATGATAGGGATTAATATTATATTTTATAATATTATCCCTCCTCACATGGATCATGATATATGGCATTTAATACTCACACATATTGTGCATATTAAATGCCAAATTGTAAAGGCGGACATGCTTATAAATATGTTTTTGATTAATGCAATTCTAAGTTTTCATTTATGCCATTTTGTGTCACCTTTTAAGAGTGTTTCCCACACCATGAGGCCACTCAACTACCAAGTGCATAGGATCAGGCTCAATTTTGATCAAGTGAGGGACTTGATCAGGGACTTCTAGGTAATATCCCATAAAGGACATGTTGGAGCATGGAAAGGTTTTATTGCCCTTATCATTCCATCCATAGATATATAGGATGTAATTAATATCCATGATAGACATCAATACTTACCTCCCAACACTCTTCAACCCATTTTTCTTGATTTATGTGTCAATATTAGGCTTAGTGGCTAAGCGGGTCATAGATAAACCATGTTCCATCGCTGTCATAAGGCTATATGTCACATGGTTCCCATTTTAATATGGTTGTGAGTCAAGTACTTCCACATCATCCATGTGGGGATTCTCGGTAGGTTAAATGGAGTCCACCATTTTACAAAATTAAAGGGAATGCACCCTCTTACATAATATCCACCCCTTTGGGGTCTCCATACACTAGACATTGGAGGTGGTCGGTTCAATCTCCAATAGGATCAAAGAGTCCATGAGACTATCACTACTGAACATTGAGGATTGCCCTACCTTAAATGAAAGGTATACTTTTCAGTATGTTAAATGTACTACTTGTTGTATATTCCAATAAAAGGTATACTTGTCAACAAGTGATTGGAATGATTATTGTATGGCCCAGCAACAATCCTTTAGAGAAGGGGTTATGAATATATTAAATATTCACCCTTGAAAGAGTATTGTGTATCTCCCTTCTTGAAAGCTTAGAAATGGGTAAATAATTATCCTTTTGAAAGTCTTATTTCAGAATATATTTAAGAGGAAAAAAAAATCCAATCATGAAAACAATTTTGGGATAATGAGTAAAGACCATAGATAAATTTAGGAGACAATTTGTGGATCTATAAAGATTCCTTGATTGGAAATTAAATGACAGATGTGAGTGGCAATTTGTGTAAACTATAATGTATTCTTATTATTAGATTACAAGACAAATAGATGAAATCTTGCCAAGGAAATCTTATTTGATAGTTTACAAACAAATTGTTCAAAATTCATAGGTAAAATCAGAACTTGGGATGTTTTGGAAACTATTGCTAAAAAAATAGTAAAATTTGTTATGTTTATAGTGTAATCTTGATCACAAGGTAAAATTGTTGGGAAATCTAGTTGAATAAACTATGAGATAAATTTATGGAAATTTTGTAAGAAATTTGTGTTTAAAGGTGTAATATGGTGTGATAGATTACGATATTGATTTGTAATTAAGGTGTAATATTGTGTGATATATTACAAGGTTTTTAACACAACTATCTAAAACATCAAAAGATGTCTAGGTGAAACATCAAGCATTGTAGGTCTATTTACATCAGGCCTTATGATTAACATCCATTATCAAAGGTATAAAATTTACCTCAAAAATAGAACCCCTCCAAAAATAGTTAAAATATTATACCTCAGTGGATGTTGTGCCTTTATTCACTCTATGTAATGACTAAATCACTATGGGTGGATCCTCCCTATGGTTGGCTTGGAATAGATATCACAATCTAGAAACACAGGGTGAAGTCACTCTGATAGAGTCTTTGTAATGCTCGAAGGGGGGCTTGTATAGATTGAGGTGATAGGGATTAATATTATATTCTATAATATTATCCCTTCTCACATGGATCATGATATATGGTATTTAATAATCACACGGATCATGCATATTAAATACCAAATTGTAAAGGTAGACATGCCTATAAATATATTTTTGATTAATGCAATTTGCCATTTCGTGTCACCTTTTAATATTATTTTCCACATCATTGGTATCATAGCAAGGTGCAAGGGTTTGGAGAGTATCCTCTTTCCGAGACCAGATTGGTTTAGAAAGGAATGAGAAAACCAACCCATGGATCTTGAATGGTGAACATTATTTTCCTTCTATGAACACCTTCGTGCACTTTTGATCTTGAAAACTCTTAGCTTGGGTCCCTCTAACTCCAAATCCTTGACTCTTGATATGAGAATTTGTCTTGGATTTATCATTTATTGACCTTCTCCGTTCATGACTACCATTCATGATGTCAAGTTTCGTAGAGATTTTTGCCAACCTTATCGATATTCAAGCTACTTTCATCACCAGTATTCAGTAACTCAAAGCCAAAATCATCACCACTGCTGATGAAGAACCAAATGCCAAAGTTCTCGTTCATGTCGATGTAGATATCAGTGAAGAATATCAAGATTTTGCCCCTGATCTATAACTTGAAGAATTTATAGACACACCTAGATTCAAACCAGGGTCTCTGGGTGATATACCCAACATATTTCCACTAGACGATGTGGCTCCTAATGTGGATCCAAGCTTATTTGAAGCTCTTATTGATGAGCTAGAATTCATTTCATCATCTACAATGGTTCCTATGATTCCTGCATCTTTTTACAACCATCCTATGATGCACACGGCCTTTACGCTCATTTCCTTGGTGGTTTCCCAATATTTTTTGTGATCCCCTACAATTTCTACCATTGATCTATAGATTTAAAATAGTATTCTACCTGATCTACTATATTTCATATGTCCTTGGGTGTGTTCGTAGCTCATTTTTTATTGTTGGCATGCCTAACATTGTCTATTGCAGTTTGTCAATGACGTTCTGCATGTTCTCTTAGATTATGTTTGCTTGGTTATTCCTCAGCCTATGCACTATTTTTTGTTGAACAACCTTACCCATGGCCTTCATCGGTTGTTCTACCCATTGATCGTAGTCCACTGAGCTCACCATTTTTAAATGAAAATTTAATTCATTAATGATGGTATTTTTAAATGCATAATTTATTCATTAATGATGGAATTTTTAAATGCCCAATTTATTTCATTAATGATGGAATTTTTAAATGTACAATTTATTCATTAATGATGGCATAATTAAATGCCCAATTTATTTCATTAATGATGGTATTTTTAAATGTGCAATTTATTTTATTAATGATGGCATTTTTTAAATGTGTAATTTATTTCATTAATGATTTTTATTCCCTTTGAAATGCATTGGAGACCAATGCTTCTACAGTGGGAAGGAATGATAGGGATTAATATTATATTTTATAATATTATCCCTCCTCACATGGATCATGATATATGGCATTTAATACTCACACATATTGTGCATATTAAATGCCAAATTGTAAAGGCGGACATGCTTATAAATATGTTTTTGATTAATGCAATTCTAAGTTTTCATTTATGCCATTTTGTGTCACCTTTTAAGAGTGTTTCCCACACCATGAGGCCACTCAACTACCAAGTGCATAGGATCAGGCTCAATTTTGATCAAGTGAGGGACTTGATCAGGGACTTCTAGGTAATATCCCATAAAGGACATGTTGGAGCATGGAAAGGTTTTATTGCCCTTATCATTCCATCCATAGATATATAGGATGTAATTAATATCCATGATAGACATCAATACTTACCTCCCAACACTCTTCAACCCATTTTTCTTGATTTATGTGTCAATATTAGGCTTAGTGGCTAAGCGGGTCATAGATAAACCATGTTCCATCGCTGTCATAAGGCTATATGTCACATGGTTCCCATTTTAATATGGTTGTGAGTCAAGTACTTCCACATCATCCATGTGGGGATTCTCGGTAGGTTAAATGGAGTCCACCATTTTACAAAATTAAAGGGAATGCACCCTCTTACATAATATCCACCCCTTTGGGGTCTCCATACACTAGACATTGGAGGTGGTCGGTTCAATCTCCAATAGGATCAAAGAGTCCATGAGACTATCACTACTGAACATTGAGGATTGCCCTACCTTAAATGAAAGGTATACTTTTCAGTATGTTAAATGTACTACTTGTTGTATATTCCAATAAAAGGTATACTTGTCAACAAGTGATTGGAATGATTATTGTATGGCCCAGCAACAATCCTTTAGAGAAGGGGTTATGAATATATTAAATATTCACCCTTGAAAGAGTATTGTGTATCTCCCTTCTTGAAAGCTTAGAAAGGGGTAAATAATTATCCTTTTGAAAGTCTTATTTCAGAATATATTTAAGAGGAAAAAAAAATCCAATCATGAAAACAATTTTGGGATAATGAGTAAAGACCATAGATAAATTTAGGAGACAATTTGTGGATCTATAAAGATTCCTTGATTGGAAATTAAATGACAGATGTGAGTGGCAATTTGTGTAAACTATAATGTATTCTTATTATTAGATTACAAGACAAATAGATGAAATCTTGCCAAGGAAATCTTATTTGATAGTTTACAAACAAATTGTTCAAAATTCATAGGTAAAATCAGAACTTGGGATGTTTTGGAAACTATTGCTAAAAAAATAGTAAAATTTGTTATGTTTATAGTGTAATCTTGATCACAAGGTAAAATTGTTGGGAAATCTAGTTGAATAAACTATGAGATAAATTTATGGAAATTTTGTAAGAAATTTGTGTTTAAAGGTGTAATATGGTGTGATAGATTACGATATTGATTTGTAATTAAGGTGTAATATTGTGTGATATATTACAAGGTTTTTAACACAACTATCTAAAACATCAAAAGATGTCTAGGTGAAACATCAAGCATTGTAGGTCTATTTACATCAGGCCTTATGATTAACATCCATTATCAAAGGTATAAAATTTACCTCAAAAATAGAACCCCTCCAAAAATAGTTAAAATATTATACCTCAGTGGATGTTGTGCCTTTATTCACTCTATGTAATGACTAAATCACTATGGGTGGATCCTCCCTATGGTTGGCTTGGAATAGATATCACAATCTAGAAACACAGGGTGAAGTCACTCTGATAGAGTCTTTGTAATGCTCGAAGGGGGGCTTGTATAGATTGAGGTGATAGGGATTAATATTATATTCTATAATATTATCCCTTCTCACATGGATCATGATATATGGTATTTAATAATCACACGGATCATGCATATTAAATACCAAATTGTAAAGGTAGACATGCCTATAAATATATTTTTGATTAATGCAATTTGCCATTTCGTGTCACCTTTTAATATTATTTTCCACATCATTGGTATCATAGCAAGGTGCAAGGGTTTGGAGAGTATCCTCTTTCCGAGACCAGATTGGTTTAGAAAGGAATGAGAAAACCAACCCATGGATCTTGAATGGTGAACATTATTTTCCTTCTATGAACACCTTCGTGCACTTTTGATCTTGAAAACTCTTAGCTTGGGTCCCTCTAACTCCAAATCCTTGACTCTTGATATGAGAATTTGTCTTGGATTTATCATTTATTGACCTTCTCCGTTCATGACTACCATTCATGATGTCAAGTTTCGTAGAGATTTTTGCCAACCTTATCGATATTCAAGCTACTTTCATCACCAGTATTCAGTAACTCAAAGCCAAAATCATCACCACTGCTGATGAAGAACCAAATGCCAAAGTTCTCGTTCATGTCGATGTAGATATCAGTGAAGAATATCAAGATTTTGCCCCTGATCTATAACTTGAAGAATTTATAGACACACCTAGATTCAAACCAGGGTCTCTGGGTGATATACCCAACATATTTCCACTAGACGATGTGGCTCCTAATGTGGATCCAAGCTTATTTGAAGCTCTTATTGATGAGCTAGAATTCATTTCATCATCTACAATGGTTCCTATGATTCCTGCATCTTTTTACAACCATCCTATGATGCACACGGCCTTTACGCTCATTTCCTTGGTGGTTTCCCAATATTTTTTGTGATCCCCTACAATTTCTACCATTGATCTATAGATTTAAAATAGTATTCTACCTGATCTACTATATTTCATATGTCCTTGGGTGTGTTCGTAGCTCATTTTTTATTGTTGGCATGCCTAACATTGTCTATTGCAGTTTGTCAATGACGTTCTGCATGTTCTCTTAGATTATGTTTGCTTGGTTATTCCTCAGCCTATGCACTATTTTTTGTTGAACAACCTTACCCATGGCCTCCATCGCTTGTTCTACCCATTGATCGTGGTCCACCGAGCTTACCATTTTTAAATGCATAATTTATTTCATTAATGATGGTATTTTTAAATGCGTAATTTATTCATTAATGATGGCATTTTTAAATGCCCAATTTATTTCATTAATGATGGAATTTTTAAATGTACAATTTATTCATTAATGATGGCATTTTTAAATGCCCAATTTATTTCATTAATGATGGTATTTTTAAATGTGCAATTTATTTTATTAATGATGGCATTTTTTAAATGTGTAATTTATTTCATTAATGATTTTTATTCCCTTTGAAATGCATTGGAGACCAATGCTTCTACAGTGGGAAGGAATGATAGGGATTAATATTATATTTTATAATATTATCCCTCCTCACATGGATCATGATATATGGCATTTAATACTCACACATATTGTGCATATTAAATGCCAAATTGTAAAGGCGGACATGCTTATAAATATGTTTTTGATTAATGCAATTCTAAGTTTTCATTTATGCCATTTTGTGTCACCTTTTAAGAGTGTTTCCCACACCATGAGGCCACTCAACTACCAAGTGCATAGGATCAGGCTCAATTTTGATCAAGTGAGGGACTTGATCAGGGACTTCTAGGTAATATCCCATAAAGGACATGTTGGAGCATGGAAAGGTTTTATTGCCCTTATCATTCCATCCATAGATATATAGGATGTAATTAATATCCATGATAGACATCAATACTTACCTCCCAACACTCTTCAACCCATTTTTCTTGATTTATGTGTCAATATTAGGCTTAGTGGCTAAGCGGGTCATAGATAAACCATGTTCCATCGCTGTCATAAGGCTATATGTCACATGGTTCCCATTTTAATATGGTTGTGAGTCAAGTACTTCCACATCATCCATGTGGGGATTCTCGGTAGGTTAAATGGAGTCCACCATTTTACAAAATTAAAGGGAATGCACCCTCTTACATAATATCCACCCCTTTGGGGTCTCCATACACTAGACATTGGAGGTGGTCGGTTCAATCTCCAATAGGATCAAAGAGTCCATGAGACTATCACTACTGAACATTGAGGATTGCCCTACCTTAAATGAAAGGTATACTTTTCAGTATGTTAAATGTACTACTTGTTGTATATTCCAATAAAAGGTATACTTGTCAACAAGTGATTGGAATGATTATTGTATGGCCCAGCAACAATCCTTTAGAGAAGGGGTTATGAATATATTAAATATTCACCCTTGAAAGAGTATTGTGTATCTCCCTTCTTGAAAGCTTAGAAATGGGTAAATAATTATCCTTTTGAAAGTCTTATTTCAGAATATATTTAAGAGGAAAAAAAAATCCAATCATGAAAACAATTTTGGGATAATGAGTAAAGACCATAGATAAATTTAGGAGACAATTTGTGGATCTATAAAGATTCCTTGATTGGAAATTAAATGACAGATGTGAGTGGCAATTTGTGTAAACTATAATGTATTCTTATTATTAGATTACAAGACAAATAGATGAAATCTTGCCAAGGAAATCTTATTTGATAGTTTACAAACAAATTGTTCAAAATTCATAGGTAAAATCAGAACTTGGGATGTTTTGGAAACTATTGCTAAAAAAATAGTAAAATTTGTTATGTTTATAGTGTAATCTTGATCACAAGGTAAAATTGTTGGGAAATCTAGTTGAATAAACTATGAGATAAATTTATGGAAATTTTGTAAGAAATTTGTGTTTAAAGGTGTAATATGGTGTGATAGATTACGATATTGATTTGTAATTAAGGTGTAATATTGTGTGATATATTACAAGGTTTTTAACACAACTATCTAAAACATCAAAAGATGTCTAGGTGAAACATCAAGCATTGTAGGTCTATTTACATCAGGCCTTATGATTAACATCCATTATCAAAGGTATAAAATTTACCTCAAAAATAGAACCCCTCCAAAAATAGTTAAAATATTATACCTCAGTGGATGTTGTGCCTTTATTCACTCTATGTAATGACTAAATCACTATGGGTGGATCCTCCCTATGGTTGGCTTGGAATAGATATCACAATCTAGAAACACAGGGTGAAGTCACTCTGATAGAGTCTTTGTAATGCTCGAAGGGGGGCTTGTATAGATTGAGGTGATAGGGATTAATATTATATTCTATAATATTATCCCTTCTCACATGGATCATGATATATGGTATTTAATAATCACACGGATCATGCATATTAAATACCAAATTGTAAAGGTAGACATGCCTATAAATATATTTTTGATTAATGCAATTTGCCATTTCGTGTCACCTTTTAATATTATTTTCCACATCATTGGTATCATAGCAAGGTGCAAGGGTTTGGAGAGTATCCTCTTTCCGAGACCAGATTGGTTTAGAAAGGAATGAGAAAACCAACCCATGGATCTTGAATGGTGAACATTATTTTCCTTCTATGAACACCTTCGTGCACTTTTGATCTTGAAAACTCTTAGCTTGGGTCCCTCTAACTCCAAATCCTTGACTCTTGATATGAGAATTTGTCTTGGATTTATCATTTATTGACCTTCTCCGTTCATGACTACCATTCATGATGTCAAGTTTCGTAGAGATTTTTGCCAACCTTATCGATATTCAAGCTACTTTCATCACCAGTATTCAGTAACTCAAAGCCAAAATCATCACCACTGCTGATGAAGAACCAAATGCCAAAGTTCTCGTTCATGTCGATGTAGATATCAGTGAAGAATATCAAGATTTTGCCCCTGATCTATAACTTGAAGAATTTATAGACACACCTAGATTCAAACCAGGGTCTCTGGGTGATATACCCAACATATTTCCACTAGACGATGTGGCTCCTAATGTGGATCCAAGCTTATTTGAAGCTCTTATTGATGAGCTAGAATTCATTTCATCATCTACAATGGTTCCTATGATTCCTGCATCTTTTTACAACCATCCTATGATGCACACGGCCTTTACGCTCATTTCCTTGGTGGTTTCCCAATATTTTTTGTGATCCCCTACAATTTCTACCATTGATCTATAGATTTAAAATAGTATTCTACCTGATCTACTATATTTCATATGTCCTTGGGTGTGTTCGTAGCTCATTTTTTATTGTTGGCATGCCTAACATTGTCTATTGCAGTTTGTCAATGACGTTCTGCATGTTCTCTTAGATTATGTTTGCTTGGTTATTCCTCAGCCTATGCACTATTTTTTGTTGAACAACCTTACCCATGGCCTTCATCGGTTGTTCTACCCATTGATCGTAGTCCACTGAGCTCACCATTTTTAAATGAAAATTTAATTCATTAATGATGGTATTTTTAAATGCATAATTTATTCATTAATGATGGAATTTTTAAATGCCCAATTTATTTCATTAATGATGGAATTTTTAAATGTACAATTTATTCATTAATGATGGCATTTTTAAATGCCCAATTTATTTCATTAATGATGGTATTTTTAAATGTGCAATTTATTTTATTAATGATGGCATTTTTTAAATGTGTAATTTATTTCATTAATGATTTTTATTCCCTTTGAAATGCATTGGAGACCAATGCTTCTACGGTCGGGAGGAATGATAGGGATTAATATTATATTTTATAATATTATCCCTCCTCACATGGATCATGATATATGGCATTTAATACTCACACATATTGTGCATATTAAATGCCAAATTGTAAAGGCGGACATGCTTATAAATATGTTTTTGATTAATGCAATTCTAAGTTTTCATTTATGCCATTTTGTGTCACCTTTTAAGAGTGTTTCCCACACCATGAGGCCACTCAACTACCAAGTGCATAGGATCAGGCTCAATTTTGATCAAGTGAGGGACTTGATCAGGGACTTCTAGGTAATATCCCATAAAGGACATGTTGGAGCATGGAAAGGTTTTATTGCCCTTATCATTCCATCCATAGATATATAGGATGTAATTAATATCCATGATAGACATCAATACTTACCTCCCAACACTCTTCAACCCATTTTTCTTGATTTATGTGTCAATATTAGGCTTAGTGGCTAAGCGGGTCATAGATAAACCATGTTCCATCGCTGTCATAAGGCTATATGTCACATGGTTCCCATTTTAATATGGTTGTGAGTCAAGTACTTCCACATCATCCATGTGGGGATTCTCGGTAGGTTAAATGGAGTCCACCATTTTACAAAATTAAAGGGAATGCACCCTCTTACATAATATCCACCCCTTTGGGGTCTCCATACACTAGACATTGGAGGTGGTCGGTTCAATCTCCAATAGGATCAAAGAGTCCATGAGACTATCACTACTGAACATTGAGGATTGCCCTACCTTAAATGAAAGGTATACTTTTCAGTATGTTAAATGTACTACTTGTTGTATATTCCAATAAAAGGTATACTTGTCAACAAGTGATTGGAACGATTATTGTATGGCCCAGCAACAATCCTTTAGAGAAGGGGTTATGAATATATTAAATATTCACCCTTGAAAGAGTATTGTGTATCTCCCTTCTTGAAAGCTTAGAAAGGGGTAAATAATTATCCTTTTGAAAGTCTTATTTCAGAATATATTTAAGAGGAAAAAAAAATCCAATCATGAAAACAATTTTGGGATAATGAGTAAAGACCATAGATAAATTTAGGAGACAATTTGTGGATCTATAAAGATTCCTTGATTGGAAATTAAATGACAGATGTGAGTGGCAATTTGTGTAAACTATAATGTATTCTTATTATTAGATTACAAGACAAATAGATGAAATCTTGCCAAGGAAATCTTATTTGATAGTTTACAAACAAATTGTTCAAAATTCATAGGTAAAATCAGAACTTGGGATGTTTTGGAAACTATTGCTAAAAAAATAGTAAAATTTGTTATGTTTATAGTGTAATCTTGATCACAAGGTAAAATTGTTGGGAAATCTAGTTGAATAAACTATGAGATAAATTTATGGAAATTTTGTAAGAAATTTGTGTTTAAAGGTGTAATATGGTGTGATAGATTACGATATTGATTTGTAATTAAGGTGTAATATTGTGTGATATATTACAAGGTTTTTAACACAACTATCTAAAACATCAAAAGATGTCTAGGTGAAACATCAAGCATTGTAGGTCTATTTACATCAGGCCTTATGATTAACATCCATTATCAAAGGTATAAAATTTACCTCAAAAATAGAACCCCTCCAAAAATAGTTAAAATATTATACCTCAGTGGATGTTGTGCCTTTATTCACTCTATGTAATGACTAAATCACTATGGGTGGATCCTCCCTATGGTTGGCTTGGAATAGATATCACAATCTAGAAACACAGGGTGAAGTCACTCTGATAGAGTCTTTGTAATGCTCGAAGGGGGGCTTGTATAGATTGAGGTGATAGGGATTAATATTATATTCTATAATATTATCCCTTCTCACATGGATCATGATATATGGTATTTAATAATCACACGGATCATGCATATTAAATACCAAATTGTAAAGGTAGACATGCCTATAAATATATTTTTGATTAATGCAATTTGCCATTTCGTGTCACCTTTTAATATTATTTTCCACATCATTGGTATCATAGCAAGGTGCAAGGGTTTGGAGAGTATCCTCTTTCCGAGACCAGATTGGTTTAGAAAGGAATGAGAAAACCAACCCATGGATCTTGAGTGGTGAACATTATTTTCCTTCTATGAACACCTTCGTGCACTTTTGATCTTGAAAACTCTTAGCTTGGGTCCCTCTAACTCCAAATCCTTGACTCTTGATATGAGAATTTGTCTTGGATTTATCATTTATTGACCTTCTCCGTTCATGACTACCATTCATGATGTCAAGTTTCGTAGAGATTTTTGCCAACCTTATCGATATTCAAGCTACTTTCATCACCAGTATTCAGTAACTCAAAGCCAAAATCATCACCACTGCTGATGAAGAACCAAATGCCAAAGTTCTCGTTCATGTCGATGTAGATATCAGTGAAGAATATCAAGATTTTGCCCCTGATCTATAACTTGAAGAATTTATAGACACACCTAGATTCAAACCAGGGTCTCTGGGTGATATACCCAACATATTTCCACTAGACGATGTGGCTCCTAATGTGGATCCAAGCTTATTTGAAGCTCTTATTGATGAGCTAGAATTCATTTCATCATCTACAATGGTTCCTATGATTCCTGCATCTTTTTACAACCATCCTATGATGCACACGGCCTTTACGCTCATTTCCTTGGTGGTTTCCCAATATTTTTTGTGATCCCCTACAATTTCTACCATTGATCTATAGATTTAAAATAGTATTCTACCTGATCTACTATATTTCATATGTCCTTGGGTGTGTTCGTAGCTCATTTTTTATTGTTGGCATGCCTAACATTGTCTATTGCAGTTTGTCAATGACGTTCTGCATGTTCTCTTAGATTATGTTTGCTTGGTTATTCCTCAGCCTATGCACTATTTTTTGTTGAACAACCTTACCCATGGCCTTCATCGGTTGTTCTACCCATTGATCGTAGTCCACTGAGCTCACCATTTTTAAATGAAAATTTAATTCATTAATGATGGTATTTTTAAATGCATAATTTATTCATTAATGATGGAATTTTTAAATGCCCAATTTATTTCATTAATGATGGAATTTTTAAATGTACAATTTATTCATTAATGATGGCATAATTAAATGCCCAATTTATTTCATTAATGATGGTATTTTTAAATGTGCAATTTATTTTATTAATGATGGCATTTTTTAAATGTGTAATTTATTTCATTAATGATTTTTATTCCCTTTGAAATGCATTGGAGACCAATGCTTCTACAGTGGGAAGGAATGATAGGGATTAATATTATATTTTATAATATTATCCCTCCTCACATGGATCATGATATATGGCATTTAATACTCACACATATTGTGCATATTAAATGCCAAATTGTAAAGGCGGACATGCTTATAAATATGTTTTTGATTAATGCAATTCTAAGTTTTCATTTATGCCATTTTGTGTCACCTTTTAAGAGTGTTTCCCACACCATGAGGCCACTCAACTACCAAGTGCATAGGATCAGGCTCAATTTTGATCAAGTGAGGGACTTGATCAGGGACTTCTAGGTAATATCCCATAAAGGACATGTTGGAGCATGGAAAGGTTTTATTGCCCTTATCATTCCATCCATAGATATATAGGATGTAATTAATATCCATGATAGACATCAATACTTACCTCCCAACACTCTTCAACCCATTTTTCTTGATTTATGTGTCAATATTAGGCTTAGTGGCTAAGCGGGTCATAGATAAACCATGTTCCATCGCTGTCATAAGGCTATATGTCACATGGTTCCCATTTTAATATGGTTGTGAGTCAAGTACTTCCACATCATCCATGTGGGGATTCTCGGTAGGTTAAATGGAGTCCACCATTTTACAAAATTAAAGGGAATGCACCCTCTTACATAATATCCACCCCTTTGGGGTCTCCATACACTAGACATTGGAGGTGGTCGGTTCAATCTCCAATAGGATCAAAGAGTCCATGAGACTATCACTACTGAACATTGAGGATTGCCCTACCTTAAATGAAAGGTATACTTTTCAGTATGTTAAATGTACTACTTGTTGTATATTCCAATAAAAGGTATACTTGTCAACAAGTGATTGGAACGATTATTGTATGGCCCAGCAACAATCCTTTAGAGAAGGGGTTATGAATATATTAAATATTCACCCTTGAAAGAGTATTGTGTATCTCCCTTCTTGAAAGCTTAGAAAGGGGTAAATAATTATCCTTTTGAAAGTCTTATTTCAGAATATATTTAAGAGGAAAAAAAAATCCAATCATGAAAACAATTTTGGGATAATGAGTAAAGACCATAGATAAATTTAGGAGACAATTTGTGGATCTATAAAGATTCCTTGATTGGAAATTAAATGACAGATGTGAGTGGCAATTTGTGTAAACTATAATGTATTCTTATTATTAGATTACAAGACAAATAGATGAAATCTTGCCAAGGAAATCTTATTTGATAGTTTACAAACAAATTGTTCAAAATTCATAGGTAAAATCAGAACTTGGGATGTTTTGGAAACTATTGCTAAAAAAATAGTAAAATTTGTTATGTTTATAGTGTAATCTTGATCACAAGGTAAAATTGTTGGGAAATCTAGTTGAATAAACTATGAGATAAATTTATGGAAATTTTGTAAGAAATTTGTGTTTAAAGGTGTAATATGGTGTGATAGATTACGATATTGATTTGTAATTAAGGTGTAATATTGTGTGATATATTACAAGGTTTTTAACACAACTATCTAAAACATCAAAAGATGTCTAGGTGAAACATCAAGCATTGTAGGTCTATTTACATCAGGCCTTATGATTAACATCCATTATCAAAGGTATAAAATTTACCTCAAAAATAGAACCCCTCCAAAAATAGTTAAAATATTATACCTCAGTGGATGTTGTGCCTTTATTCACTCTATGTAATGACTAAATCACTATGGGTGGATCCTCCCTATGGTTGGCTTGGAATAGATATCACAATCTAGAAACACAGGGTGAAGTCACTCTGATAGAGTCTTTGTAATGCTCGAAGGGGGGCTTGTATAGATTGAGGTGATAGGGATTAATATTATATTCTATAATATTATCCCTTCTCACATGGATCATGATATATGGTATTTAATAATCACACGGATCATGCATATTAAATACCAAATTGTAAAGGTAGACATGCCTATAAATATATTTTTGATTAATGCAATTTGCCATTTCGTGTCACCTTTTAATATTATTTTCCACATCATTGGTATCATAGCAAGGTGCAAGGGTTTGGAGAGTATCCTCTTTCCGAGACCAGATTGGTTTAGAAAGGAATGAGAAAACCAACCCATGGATCTTGAGTGGTGAACATTATTTTCCTTCTATGAACACCTTCGTGCACTTTTGATCTTGAAAACTCTTAGCTTGGGTCCCTCTAACTCCAAATCCTTGACTCTTGATATGAGAATTTGTCTTGGATTTATCATTTATTGACCTTCTCCGTTCATGACTACCATTCATGATGTCAAGTTTCGTAGAGATTTTTGCCAACCTTATCGATATTCAAGCTACTTTCATCACCAGTATTCAGTAACTCAAAGCCAAAATCATCACCACTGCTGATGAAGAACCAAATGCCAAAGTTCTCGTTCATGTCGATGTAGATATCAGTGAAGAATATCAAGATTTTGCCCCTGATCTATAACTTGAAGAATTTATAGACACACCTAGATTCAAACCAGGGTCTCTGGGTGATATACCCAACATATTTCCACTAGACGATGTGGCTCCTAATGTGGATCCAAGCTTATTTGAAGCTCTTATTGATGAGCTAGAATTCATTTCATCATCTACAATGGTTCCTATGATTCCTGCATCTTTTTACAACCATCCTATGATGCACACGGCCTTTACGCTCATTTCCTTGGTGGTTTCCCAATATTTTTTGTGATCCCCTACAATTTCTACCATTGATCTATAGATTTAAAATAGTATTCTACCTGATCTACTATATTTCATATGTCCTTGGGTGTGTTCGTAGCTCATTTTTTATTGTTGGCATGCCTAACATTGTCTATTGCAGTTTGTCAATGACGTTCTGCATGTTCTCTTAGATTATGTTTGCTTGGTTATTCCTCAGCCTATGCACTATTTTTTGTTGAACAACCTTACCCATGGCCTTCATCGGTTGTTCTACCCATTGATCGTAGTCCACTGAGCTCACCATTTTTAAATGAAAATTTAATTCATTAATGATGGTATTTTTAAATGCATAATTTATTCATTAATGATGGAATTTTTAAATGCCCAATTTATTTCATTAATGATGGAATTTTTAAATGTACAATTTATTCATTAATGATGGCATAATTAAATGCCCAATTTATTTCATTAATGATGGTATTTTTAAATGTGCAATTTATTTTATTAATGATGGCATTTTTTAAATGTGTAATTTATTTCATTAATGATTTTTATTCCCTTTGAAATGCATTGGAGACCAATGCTTCTACAGTGGGAAGGAATGATAGGGATTAATATTATATTTTATAATATTATCCCTCCTCACATGGATCATGATATATGGCATTTAATACTCACACATATTGTGCATATTAAATGCCAAATTGTAAAGGCGGACATGCTTATAAATATGTTTTTGATTAATGCAATTCTAAGTTTTCATTTATGCCATTTTGTGTCACCTTTTAAGAGTGTTTCCCACACCATGAGGCCACTCAACTACCAAGTGCATAGGATCAGGCTCAATTTTGATCAAGTGAGGGACTTGATCAGGGACTTCTAGGTAATATCCCATAAAGGACATGTTGGAGCATGGAAAGGTTTTATTGCCCTTATCATTCCATCCATAGATATATAGGATGTAATTAATATCCATGATAGACATCAATACTTACCTCCCAACACTCTTCAACCCATTTTTCTTGATTTATGTGTCAATATTAGGCTTAGTGGCTAAGCGGGTCATAGATAAACCATGTTCCATCGCTGTCATAAGGCTATATGTCACATGGTTCCCATTTTAATATGGTTGTGAGTCAAGTACTTCCACATCATCCATGTGGGGATTCTCGGTAGGTTAAATGGAGTCCACCATTTTACAAAATTAAAGGGAATGCACCCTCTTACATAATATCCACCCCTTTGGGGTCTCCATACACTAGACATTGGAGGTGGTCGGTTCAATCTCCAATAGGATCAAAGAGTCCATGAGACTATCACTACTGAACATTGAGGATTGCCCTACCTTAAATGAAAGGTATACTTTTCAGTATGTTAAATGTACTACTTGTTGTATATTCCAATAAAAGGTATACTTGTCAACAAGTGATTGGAACGATTATTGTATGGCCCAGCAACAATCCTTTAGAGAAGGGGTTATGAATATATTAAATATTCACCCTTGAAAGAGTATTGTGTATCTCCCTTCTTGAAAGCTTAGAAAGGGGTAAATAATTATCCTTTTGAAAGTCTTATTTCAGAATATATTTAAGAGGAAAAAAAAATCCAATCATGAAAACAATTTTGGGATAATGAGTAAAGACCATAGATAAATTTAGGAGACAATTTGTGGATCTATAAAGATTCCTTGATTGGAAATTAAATGACAGATGTGAGTGGCAATTTGTGTAAACTATAATGTATTCTTATTATTAGATTACAAGACAAATAGATGAAATCTTGCCAAGGAAATCTTATTTGATAGTTTACAAACAAATTGTTCAAAATTCATAGGTAAAATCAGAACTTGGGATGTTTTGGAAACTATTGCTAAAAAAATAGTAAAATTTGTTATGTTTATAGTGTAATCTTGATCACAAGGTAAAATTGTTGGGAAATCTAGTTGAATAAACTATGAGATAAATTTATGGAAATTTTGTAAGAAATTTGTGTTTAAAGGTGTAATATGGTGTGATAGATTACGATATTGATTTGTAATTAAGGTGTAATATTGTGTGATATATTACAAGGTTTTTAACACAACTATCTAAAACATCAAAAGATGTCTAGGTGAAACATCAAGCATTGTAGGTCTATTTACATCAGGCCTTATGATTAACATCCATTATCAAAGGTATAAAATTTACCTCAAAAATAGAACCCCTCCAAAAATAGTTAAAATATTATACCTCAGTGGATGTTGTGCCTTTATTCACTCTATGTAATGACTAAATCACTATGGGTGGATCCTCCCTATGGTTGGCTTGGAATAGATATCACAATCTAGAAACACAGGGTGAAGTCACTCTGATAGAGTCTTTGTAATGCTCGAAGGGGGGCTTGTATAGATTGAGGTGATAGGGATTAATATTATATTCTATAATATTATCCCTTCTCACATGGATCATGATATATGGTATTTAATAATCACACGGATCATGCATATTAAATACCAAATTGTAAAGGTAGACATGCCTATAAATATATTTTTGATTAATGCAATTTGCCATTTCGTGTCACCTTTTAATATTATTTTCCACATCATTGGTATCATAGCAAGGTGCAAGGGTTTGGAGAGTATCCTCTTCCTGAGACCAGATTGGTTTAGAAAGGAATGAGAAAACCAACCCATGGATCTTGAGTGGTGAACATTATTTTCCTTCTATGAACACCTTCGTGCACTTTTGATCTTGAAAACTCTTAGCTTGGGTCCCTCTAACTCCAAATCCTTGACTCTTGATATGAGAATTTGTCTTGGATTTATCATTTATTGACCTTCTCCGTTCATGACTACCATTCATGATGTCAAGTTTCGTAGAGATTTTTGCCAACCTTATCGATATTCAAGCTACTTTCATCACCAGTATTCAGTAACTCAAAGCCAAAATCATCACCACTGCTGATGAAGAACCAAATGCCAAAGTTCTCGTTCATGTCGATGTAGATATCAGTGAAGAATATCAAGATTTTGCCCCTGATCTATAACTTGAAGAATTTATAGACACACCTAGATTCAAACCAGGGTCTCTGGGTGATATACCCAACATATTTCCACTAGACGATGTGGCTCCTAATGTGGATCCAAGCTTATTTGAAGCTCTTATTGATGAGCTAGAATTCATTTCATCATCTACAATGGTTCCTATGATTCCTGCATCTTTTTACAACCATCCTATGATGCACACGGCCTTTACGCTCATTTCCTTGGTGGTTTCCCAATATTTTTTGTGATCCCCTACAATTTCTACCATTGATCTATAGATTTAAAATAGTATTCTACCTGATCTACTATATTTCATATGTCCTTGGGTGTGTTCGTAGCTCATTTTTTATTGTTGGCATGCCTAACATTGTCTATTGCAGTTTGTCAATGACGTTCTGCATGTTCTCTTAGATTATGTTTGCTTGGTTATTCCTCAGCCTATGCACTATTTTTTGTTGAACAACCTTACCCATGGCCTTCATCGGTTGTTCTACCCATTGATCGTAGTCCACTGAGCTCACCATTTTTAAATGAAAATTTAATTCATTAATGATGGTATTTTTAAATGCATAATTTATTCATTAATGATGGAATTTTTAAATGCCCAATTTATTTCATTAATGATGGAATTTTTAAATGTACAATTTATTCATTAATGATGGCATAATTAAATGCCCAATTTATTTCATTAATGATGGTATTTTTAAATGTGCAATTTATTTTATTAATGATGGCATTTTTTAAATGTGTAATTTATTTCATTAATGATTTTTATTCCCTTTGAAATGCATTGGAGACCAATGCTTCTACAGTGGGAAGGAATGATAGGGATTAATATTATATTTTATAATATTATCCCTCCTCACATGGATCATGATATATGGCATTTAATACTCACACATATTGTGCATATTAAATGCCAAATTGTAAAGGCGGACATGCTTATAAATATGTTTTTGATTAATGCAATTCTAAGTTTTCATTTATGCCATTTTGTGTCACCTTTTAAGAGTGTTTCCCACACCATGAGGCCACTCAACTACCAAGTGCATAGGATCAGGCTCAATTTTGATCAAGTGAGGGACTTGATCAGGGACTTCTAGGTAATATCCCATAAAGGACATGTTGGAGCATGGAAAGGTTTTATTGCCCTTATCATTCCATCCATAGATATATAGGATGTAATTAATATCCATGATAGACATCAATACTTACCTCCCAACACTCTTCAACCCATTTTTCTTGATTTATGTGTCAATATTAGGCTTAGTGGCTAAGCGGGTCATAGATAAACCATGTTCCATCGCTGTCATAAGGCTATATGTCACATGGTTCCCATTTTAATATGGTTGTGAGTCAAGTACTTCCACATCATCCATGTGGGGATTCTCGGTAGGTTAAATGGAGTCCACCATTTTACAAAATTAAAGGGAATGCACCCTCTTACATAATATCCACCCCTTTGGGGTCTCCATACACTAGACATTGGAGGTGGTCGGTTCAATCTCCAATAGGATCAAAGAGTCCATGAGACTATCACTACTGAACATTGAGGATTGCCCTACCTTAAATGAAAGGTATACTTTTCAGTATGTTAAATGTACTACTTGTTGTATATTCCAATAAAAGGTATACTTGTCAACAAGTGATTGGAATGATTATTGTATGGCCCAGCAACAACAATCCTTTAGAGAAGGGGTTATGAATATATTAAATATTCACCCTTGAAAGAGTATTGTGTATCTCCCTTCTTGAAAGCTTAGAAAGGGGTAAATAATTATCCTTTTGAAAGTCTTATTTCAGAATATATTTAAGAGGAAAAAAAAATCCAATCATGAAAACAATTTTGGGATAATGAGTAAAGACCATAGATAAATTTAGGAGACAATTTGTGGATCTATAAAGATTCCTTGATTGGAAATTAAATGACAGATGTGAGTGGCAATTTGTGTAAACTATAATGTATTCTTATTATTAGATTACAAGACAAATAGATGAAATCTTGCCAAGGAAATCTTATTTGATAGTTTACAAACAAATTGTTCAAAATTCATAGGTAAAATCAGAACTTGGGATGTTTTGGAAACTATTGCTAAAAAAATAGTAAAATTTGTTATGTTTATAGTGTAATCTTGATCACAAGGTAAAATTGTTGGGAAATCTAGTTGAATAAACTATGAGATAAATTTATGGAAATTTTGTAAGAAATTTGTGTTTAAAGGTGTAATATGGTGTGATAGATTACGATATTGATTTGTAATTAAGGTGTAATATTGTGTGATATATTACAAGGTTTTTAACACAACTATCTAAAACATCAAAAGATGTCTAGGTGAAACATCAAGCATTGTAGGTCTATTTACATCAGGCCTTATGATTAACATCCATTATCAAAGGTATAAAATTTACCTCAAAAATAGAACCCCTCCAAAAATAGTTAAAATATTATACCTCAGTGGATGTTGTGCCTTTATTCACTCTATGTAATGACTAAATCACTATGGGTGGATCCTCCCTATGGTTGGCTTGGAATAGATATCACAATCTAGAAACACAGGGTGAAGTCACTCTGATAGAGTCTTTGTAATGCTCGAAGGGGGGCTTGTATAGATTGAGGTGATAGGGATTAATATTATATTCTATAATATTATCCCTTCTCACATGGATCATGATATATGGTATTTAATAATCACACGGATCATGCATATTAAATACCAAATTGTAAAGGTAGACATGCCTATAAATATATTTTTGATTAATGCAATTTGCCATTTCGTGTCACCTTTTAATATTATTTTCCACATCATTGGTATCATAGCAAGGTGCAAGGGTTTGGAGAGTATCCTCTTTCCGAGACCAGATTGGTTTAGAAAGGAATGAGAAAACCAACCCATGGATCTTGAGTGGTGAACATTATTTTCCTTCTATGAACACCTTCGTGCACTTTTGATCTTGAAAACTCTTAGCTTGGGTCCCTCTAACTCCAAATCCTTGACTCTTGATATGAGAATTTGTCTTGGATTTATCATTTATTGACCTTCTCCGTTCATGACTACCATTCATGATGTCAAGTTTCGTAGAGATTTTTGCCAACCTTATCGATATTCAAGCTACTTTCATCACCAGTATTCAGTAACTCAAAGCCAAAATCATCACCACTGCTGATGAAGAACCAAATGCCAAAGTTCTCGTTCATGTCGATGTAGATATCAGTGAAGAATATCAAGATTTTGCCCCTGATCTATAACTTGAAGAATTTATAGACACACCTAGATTCAAACCAGGGTCTCTGGGTGATATACCCAACATATTTCCACTAGACGATGTGGCTCCTAATGTGGATCCAAGCTTATTTGAAGCTCTTATTGATGAGCTAGAATTCATTTCATCATCTACAATGGTTCCTATGATTCCTGCATCTTTTTACAACCATCCTATGATGCACACGGCCTTTACGCTCATTTCCTTGGTGGTTTCCCAATATTTTTTGTGATCCCCTACAATTTCTACCATTGATCTATAGATTTAAAATAGTATTCTACCTGATCTACTATATTTCATATGTCCTTGGGTGTGTTCGTAGCTCATTTTTTATTGTTGGCATGCCTAACATTGTCTATTGCAGTTTGTCAATGACGTTCTGCATGTTCTCTTAGATTATGTTTGCTTGGTTATTCCTCAGCCTATGCACTATTTTTTGTTGAACAACCTTACCCATGGCCTTCATCGGTTGTTCTACCCATTGATCGTAGTCCACTGAGCTCACCATTTTTAAATGAAAATTTAATTCATTAATGATGGTATTTTTAAATGCATAATTTATTCATTAATGATGGAATTTTTAAATGCCCAATTTATTTCATTAATGATGGAATTTTTAAATGTACAATTTATTCATTAATGATGGCATTTTTAAATGCCCAATTTATTTCATTAATGATGGTATTTTTAAATGTGCAATTTATTTTATTAATGATGGCATTTTTAAATGCACAATTTATTTCATTAATGATTTTTCTTCCCTTTGAAATGCATTGGAGACCAATGCTTCTACGGTGGGAAGGAATGATAGGGATTAATATTATATTTTATAATATTATCCCTCCTCACATGGATCATGATATATGGCATTTAATACTCACACATATTGTGCATATTAAATGCCAAATTGTAAAGGCGGACATGCTTATAAATATGTTTTTGATTAATGCAATTCTAAGTTTTCATTTATGCCATTTTGTGTCACCTTTTAAGAGTGTTTCCCACACCATGAGGCCACTCAACTACCAAGTGCATAGGATCAGGCTCAATTTTGATCAAGTGAGGGACTTGATCAGGGACTTCTAGGTAATATCCCATAAAGGACATGTTGGAGCATGGAAAGGTTTTATTGCCCTTATCATTCCATCCATAGATATATAGGATGTAATTAATATCCATGATAGACATCAATACTTACCTCCCAACACTCTTCAACCCATTTTTCTTGATTTATGTGTCAATATTAGGCTTAGTGGCTAAGCGGGTCATAGATAAACCATGTTCCATCGCTGTCATAAGGCTATATGTCACATGGTTCCCATTTTAATATGGTTGTGAGTCAAGTACTTCCACATCATCCATGTGGGGATTCTCGGTAGGTTAAATGGAGTCCACCATTTTACAAAATTAAAGGGAATGCACCCTCTTACATAATATCCACCCCTTTGGGGTCTCCATACACTAGACATTGGAGGTGGTCGGTTCAATCTCCAATAGGATCAAAGAGTCCATGAGACTATCACTACTGAACATTGAGGATTGCCCTACCTTAAATGAAAGGTATACTTTTCAGTATGTTAAATGTACTACTTGTTGTATATTCCAATAAAAGGTATACTTGTCAACAAGTGATTGGAATGATTATTGTATGGCCCAGCAACAATCCTTTAGAGAAGGGGTTATGAATATATTAAATATTCACCCTTGAAAGAGTATTGTGTATCTCCCTTCTTGAAAGCTTAGAAATGGGTAAATAATTATCCTTTTGAAAGTCTTATTTCAGAATATATTTAAGAGGAAAAAAAAATCCAATCATGAAAACAATTTTGGGATAATGAGTAAAGACCATAGATAAATTTAGGAGACAATTTGTGGATCTATAAAGATTCCTTGATTGGAAATTAAATGACAGATGTGAGTGGCAATTTGTGTAAACTATAATGTATTCTTATTATTAGATTACAAGACAAATAGATGAAATCTTGCCAAGGAAATCTTATTTGATAGTTTACAAACAAATTGTTCAAAATTCATAGGTAAAATCAGAACTTGGGATGTTTTGGAAACTATTGCTAAAAAAATAGTAAAATTTGTTATGTTTATAGTGTAATCTTGATCACAAGGTAAAATTGTTGGGAAATCTAGTTGAATAAACTATGAGATAAATTTATGGAAATTTTGTAAGAAATTTGTGTTTAAAGGTGTAATATGGTGTGATAGATTACGATATTGATTTGTAATTAAGGTGTAATATTGTGTGATATATTACAAGGTTTTTAACACAACTATCTAAAACATCAAAAGATGTCTAGGTGAAACATCAAGCATTGTAGGTCTATTTACATCAGGCCTTATGATTAACATCCATTATCAAAGGTATAAAATTTACCTCAAAAATAGAACCCCTCCAAAAATAGTTAAAATATTATACCTCAGTGGATGTTGTGCCTTTATTCACTCTATGTAATGACTAAATCACTATGGGTGGATCCTCCCTATGGTTGGCTTGGAATAGATATCACAATCTAGAAACACAGGGTGAAGTCACTCTGATAGAGTCTTTGTAATGCTCGAAGGGGGGCTTGTATAGATTGAGGTGATAGGGATTAATATTATATTCTATAATATTATCCCTTCTCACATGGATCATGATATATGGTATTTAATAATCACACGGATCATGCATATTAAATACCAAATTGTAAAGGTAGACATGCCTATAAATATATTTTTGATTAATGCAATTTGCCATTTCGTGTCACCTTTTAATATTATTTTCCACATCATTGGTATCATAGCAAGGTGCAAGGGTTTGGAGAGTATCCTCTTTCCGAGACCAGATTGGTTTAGAAAGGAATGAGAAAACCAACCCATGGATCTTGAATGGTGAACATTATTTTCCTTCTATGAACACCTTCGTGCACTTTTGATCTTGAAAACTCTTAGCTTGGGTCCCTCTAACTCCAAATCCTTGACTCTTGATATGAGAATTTGTCTTGGATTTATCATTTATTGACCTTCTCCGTTCATGACTACCATTCATGATGTCAAGTTTCGTAGAGATTTTTGCCAACCTTATCGATATTCAAGCTACTTTCATCACCAGTATTCAGTAACTCAAAGCCAAAATCATCACCACTGCTGATGAAGAACCAAATGCCAAAGTTCTCGTTCATGTCGATGTAGATATCAGTGAAGAATATCAAGATTTTGCCCCTGATCTATAACTTGAAGAATTTATAGACACACCTAGATTCAAACCAGGGTCTCTGGGTGATATACCCAACATATTTCCACTAGACGATGTGGCTCCTAATGTGGATCCAAGCTTATTTGAAGCTCTTATTGATGAGCTAGAATTCATTTCATCATCTACAATGGTTCCTATGATTCCTGCATCTTTTTACAACCATCCTATGATGCACACGGCCTTTACGCTCATTTCCTTGGTGGTTTCCCAATATTTTTTGTGATCCCCTACAATTTCTACCATTGATCTATAGATTTAAAATAGTATTCTACCTGATCTACTATATTTCATATGTCCTTGGGTGTGTTCGTAGCTCATTTTTTATTGTTGGCATGCCTAACATTGTCTATTGCAGTTTGTCAATGACGTTCTGCATGTTCTCTTAGATTATGTTTGCTTGGTTATTCCTCAGCCTATGCACTATTTTTTGTTGAACAACCTTACCCATGGCCTTCATCGGTTGTTCTACCCATTGATCGTAGTCCACTGAGCTCACCATTTTTAAATGAAAATTTAATTCATTAATGATGGTATTTTTAAATGCATAATTTATTCATTAATGATGGAATTTTTAAATGCCCAATTTATTTCATTAATGATGGAATTTTTAAATGTACAATTTATTCATTAATGATGGCATAATTAAATGCCCAATTTATTTCATTAATGATGGTATTTTTAAATGTGCAATTTATTTTATTAATGATGGCATTTTTTAAATGTGTAATTTATTTCATTAATGATTTTTATTCCCTTTGAAATGCATTGGAGACCAATGCTTCTACAGTGGGAAGGAATGATAGGGATTAATATTATATTTTATAATATTATCCCTCCTCACATGGATCATGATATATGGCATTTAATACTCACACATATTGTGCATATTAAATGCCAAATTGTAAAGGCGGACATGCTTATAAATATGTTTTTGATTAATGCAATTCTAAGTTTTCATTTATGCCATTTTGTGTCACCTTTTAAGAGTGTTTCCCACACCATGAGGCCACTCAACTACCAAGTGCATAGGATCAGGCTCAATTTTGATCAAGTGAGGGACTTGATCAGGGACTTCTAGGTAATATCCCATAAAGGACATGTTGGAGCATGGAAAGGTTTTATTGCCCTTATCATTCCATCCATAGATATATAGGATGTAATTAATATCCATGATAGACATCAATACTTACCTCCCAACACTCTTCAACCCATTTTTCTTGATTTATGTGTCAATATTAGGCTTAGTGGCTAAGCGGGTCATAGATAAACCATGTTCCATCGCTGTCATAAGGCTATATGTCACATGGTTCCCATTTTAATATGGTTGTGAGTCAAGTACTTCCACATCATCCATGTGGGGATTCTCGGTAGGTTAAATGGAGTCCACCATTTTACAAAATTAAAGGGAATGCACCCTCTTACATAATATCCACCCCTTTGGGGTCTCCATACACTAGACATTGGAGGTGGTCGGTTCAATCTCCAATAGGATCAAAGAGTCCATGAGACTATCACTATTGAACATTGAGGATTGCCCTACCTTAAATGAAAGGTATACTTTTCAGTATGTTAAATGTACTACTTGTTGTATATTCCAATAAAAGGTATACTTGTCAACAAGTGATTGGAACGATTATTGTATGGCCCAGCAACAATCCTTTAGAGAAGGGGTTATGAATATATTAAATATTCACCCTTGAAAGAGTATTGTGTATCTCCCTTCTTGAAAGCTTAGAAAGGGGTAAATAATTATCCTTTTGAAAGTCTTATTTCAGAATATATTTAAGAGGAAAAAAAAATCCAATCATGAAAACAATTTTGGGATAATGAGTAAAGACCATAGATAAATTTAGGAGACAATTTGTGGATCTATAAAGATTCCTTGATTGGAAATTAAATGACAGATGTGAGTGGCAATTTGTGTAAACTATAATGTATTCTTATTATTAGATTACAAGACAAATAGATGAAATCTTGCCAAGGAAATCTTATTTGATAGTTTACAAACAAATTGTTCAAAATTCATAGGTAAAATCAGAACTTGGGATGTTTTGGAAACTATTGCTAAAAAAATAGTAAAATTTGTTATGTTTATAGTGTAATCTTGATCACAAGGTAAAATTGTTGGGAAATCTAGTTGAATAAACTATGAGATAAATTTATGGAAATTTTGTAAGAAATTTGTGTTTAAAGGTGTAATATGGTGTGATAGATTACGATATTGATTTGTAATTAAGGTGTAATATTGTGTGATATATTACAAGGTTGTGTGTAATATAATATTGTGTGATATATTATGAGGTTATTTGATCATCTTGTGTGATATATTACAATATTGATTGGTGTTTAAGGTCTAATATTGTTTGGTAGGTTACATTACAAAGAATATGTAACCCCAATTGCTAGCTTTAAAAGGTAAATTTTTTAGGAACTCCTACATAACCATATGAATAATATTGTTAAAGGATTATGAGAAATATACTAAGACATGGTGGAAATTGTCTAAGTGTGAAATATAAATGTGTAAGATTATATATGGGATCTAATCATAGAGAGAGTATGGGATCTCTCCATGGGAGGAAAAACCTTAGACAAATACCTTACTATATTGGGTTTTTATGACTCTAGGTTGAAGAATGAATGTGGATTCATTCTCGAAGGAATTATGGGATTCCCTCTTGGAAAATGATAAAATTTCTCCTTAATATGTAACCAATTATCTTTCATTAACATGTTTATACAAAATTTTGTGAATTCCTATTGATTGATGGCTTAGAGAAAGGAAATGTGGCATTTCCTTAATTACATCATAATTAAAACATGGAACAAGTTGATTCCTTATATTGCATAATAATTTAGGAAAGGATTTATGGGATGCCTTTTATATATTTGTATTTATAAAAATTTAAGTTTATGAAATGAGAGGAGAAACATATTTTGGAGGTGGGTTTATTCCTCGTGATGGTTCCCAAGGTATATTTTGTGTACTACTATTTTATGGTTTGCAAATATTGTTAAGCATGGATGTTGTATTTACTCTCTAGTATAATGCTATGCAGATAGTTCATGGATATTGAATATAATGAAAGAAGTAAATTCTATCTACTTTCTAATGAGATGATGCTTCTACATTCATGCAAGATGATTATTAGAATGTTGTATGATGCAATATTTTGTTAACAAGCAATGTTCTATGGTTAATGATTATAATATATGATGCCTTTATGCTTTCTAAATAATGACACTTTTATTCTGATGGTATGGTTTACATTTGTAATTAAGTGAAAGTCTTGATATGAATAAAGTAAACATCATTTTAGATGATACATGTATGATAATTTTTCTACAAATTAATGAAATTAGAATAATGTATTGAAATGACATTTGAGTGATTATGTAACTAAGACTCCTAATAATGAAGAGGTAGAAATAGTTAAGCCAAGGTATCATACATATAATGATGGTATGAAAGGTTGGATAGGAGTTTGTCACCCTATCATGAGAGTTGACACTAAACATGTCATAATTATTTCGCTTACTTCCTTCCCTATATGATGTTGATTCAAGCATACTTGGTTATAACTTGACATGATAAATATAAATAAAAAAAATTCTATCTCGGTTTTGGTTGGTAAAGTGGGTTGTTACAGCCACTATCTTCTCAAAGATTGATCTAAAGTCGGATACCACCAATTAAGGATCTAAGAAGAGGATACTCACAAGATAACCTTTAAAACTTGTTACAGATATTATGAGTTTACTGTTTTACCTTTTGGTCTATCAAATGCTCCAGCAACATTTATGAATTTGATGAATAACATTTTAAAGAAGAAATTGGACCAATTTGTTCTTGTTTTTTGGATGATATTTTGATATATTCTCAGAATAAGTTAGAGCACAAGAAACACCTTAGGATAATTCTAGATATTCTAAGAAAAAGTTGATTGTACGAGAATTTGTTGAAGTGTGTATTTTATGTGTTAAAATACATTATTTGGAGTATATTGTATCAACAGAAGGGATCATGGTGGATCCTAATAAAATTGAAGCTATAATGAATTGGTCACCACACAAATGTGATAAAATTCTAGTTCTTCATGAGTTTGACTAGATATTATAGACGTTATGTGAAAGACTATGCCAAGATAACCGCTCCAAAAACTAACCTTCAGAGAAATGGAAAGGAGTTCAAGTGGACGGATAAATGTGAGGTAGATTTTGATTTGCTCAAATAAAAACTCACTACATCTCCCATACTAAAGATACCAAACCTTTAGGGTAGTTTTTCTATGTGTATAGATGCATCATTGGAAGGTTTGGGAGGAGTGCTCTCACAAGATGAAGTAGTGGTAGCTTATGGATTTAGGAAACTGAAATGACATGAGGTCAATAATGCAACCCATGATATGGAATTGGTAGTAGTGTTTTTTTCTCTTAAAAGTTGATGATATTATTTGGTAGGGAGACCCTTTGAGTTAAGGATAGACCACCAAAGTCTAAAATACATATTTACTCAACCATTGTTGAATGCTAGGCAGAGTAGGTGGATGGAATTTCTCATTGAATATGATTTTGGCATTGAATACATCAAAGAAAAGGAAAATAAGGTTATCGATGCACTCAATATAAGACACATAGTTGTATTGTCTCACATCCATATAGACTTTATGGAACAAGTAAAAGGAATGCAACATCAGGATGTGTTTTGCAATTAAATCTGATAAAATATGGAAAGGAAATCTAATGAAAGTAAGGATTTCAACATCAAGTATGGTTTCTTATTCTTTAAAAATAGGGTAGCAATTCCTAAGGTCGATTATTTGAAGAAAATGATCATGAATGAAGCACATATATCTCCATATTTTGCTCACTCAGGAGGGGCAAAAATGAGGGAGAATATGAAGAAAACCTTCTACTAGCTAGGAATGAAAAAGGACATAACTGAATATGTTGCTTAGTGTCTCAAATGCTAGAAATTTAAGGTAGAACACAGACACACTGTAGGACTACTGTATCCTCATTATGTACTTGAAAAAAATGGTAGTTGATATCAATAAATTTTATTGTAGGTTTTCCAAAAATTAAATTTTATCATGATGCAATCCTAGTTGTGGTCAACAAACTAACCAAGGTTGCATATTTTATACCTAAAAACACCAAGGATGATGTCGTGGGTGTGGCTTACAGATTTTCCAAAGAAATATTTAGGCTTTATGGTTTTTTAAAAGTGATCATTTTAGATAGATACTTGAGATTTACATCCAATATTTAACAAGCTTTACATCGTGCCATTGGCACTAGGTAAATATTAGTTATGCATTCACCTAGAATCTTATGGGAAAATCAAAAGGGTGAATCAAGTGTTAGAGGATATGCTTCACATGTTTTGTATGAATCAAAATATCCAATGGGAATATTTCCTGCACTTGGTAGAATTTTCCTTAGAAAATTTCTTGAATCTCTATATGGTAGGATATGTAGGATACCATTGTATTAGGATAATCTAGAAGACAGGGTTGTGCTTGGTCTAGATATGGTCAAGGAAGTGGAGCGACAATTAAGATAAATCAAGGAAAGACTTAAAGAAGTTGCGGATCGTCAAAAATGTTATACCCACCTTAAGAGGTTGCTAATGGAGTTTTTTGTGGGTGATAGAGTTTCTAAGGGTGAGACCTAAGAAGAGTGCTATTAAGTCCACAAAACTTGATCCACATTTTGTTGGAACCTTTGAAATTATAGAAAAGATTAGTCCTATGGTACATCGACTTGCCTTACCACCAAATCTATCAAAAATTCATGACACCTTTCATATTTTATTGCTTAGAAAATATATAGCTAATCTTGATCATGTGTGGAACTTTTCTAAACTACAAATGGTAGATCCAGAGGCTATAAAGGCTTGACCAGTAAATATCCTTGAGTTCCATTCCAAAACAATGAGGAAGGAAACCATGGAGCAATGCAAGGTCCAGTGGAACTGCTATTGCAAGAGAAATACTACTTGGGAGAAAGTAGCATATATGGAAAAATATTTTCCATTCCTATTTGAAAATACTTTGTAATTGTCATTTTATGTTTAAACTAATAAAACACAAAGGACTATGTTAAGCCTAAGGGGGTAGGATGTCATGACCCTACCTTGGAAAACCTTTCATTATATATATTATTGTTTAATAAATGTTATCATGTGATGTATGGATTGATTTTAATGATTGGTTTATGTAGGACACATATTCTATGGAAATATAATGATTCTATAATTAAAATAATAGACTATTCTATCTTTATATTATGCAATTACATATTTGTCAAAAAAAAATATGATATAACTTGTTGAAGGAATGATAAACTATCTCATGTTAAGGTTTTTCTAAACAATTATTAGTGAGGTTTTATAGGAATGATCATATAACAACTTTATTTTGTTGTAGGATATCTACAATTGAATGGGTATATAACAAAAGATTTTTACCAACCTTCCAAGCATGTTTCAATTTAGTTATAGTTGGACTAACATCTTGCTATGTGGTTATTCGAGATGTGGAGACTTAAATGATGGACAAATATCTTATATGATATTGAAGTACAATGTTTGAGAATACAATCTATTTTTTTCATAATGGAAAATTTTTATTCCTACGTGTAATTAAGCCAAGTGATAGATTTATAAATACAACCAATAAGTCATCAATAAAGTGATGGATTTTTCTTTATGTTTACCATTGATTGGGCATGTCCATAATATATGGTAAGGTAAAATGAGAGGCCAAGAGGTTATATAATGATGTAAATCTAGCTGCAAGAGGTCAAAATGAAATACCTCCCATTACATAAAAACTGTAGTAAATGAAAATAATATGTAAAACCCTCCATTTACATAAAAATTGTAATAAATAGAAATAATCAGTAAAACCCTCCATTCACATAAAAACTATAGTACATGGAAATAAACCAATAAATAATTTATTTTCTCATTCCTGGATTCACTTTCCCTTTTATAATGCAATACCAAGGGAATATATATCCCCAAAGAAACCCTAAAGCTTGAAGCCCTAAAATAAACCCTAAAAGAAAACCCTAAAACTTGAAGCCCTTAAAGAAACCATAAAGCTTAAAACCCTAAAAATAAAAATAAAAATACTATTTTTGACAAATTGATTTTTCCACCAAAAAATGTCTTTTTAAGTAATTACTATTTTTGGCAAATTATTTTTTCATAAAAATTTGTCTTTTTTAGTAATTATCATTTTCGGAAAATTATATTTTGCGTCAAATAATTCCATTTTGAGTAATAAAAAAATTACTTTAAAACTTATTTAAAAAAAACCCTCTAAATATAGGCTCCTGCATCATTCTCCTTTGGTTGAAAAGAACTCTGCTCTTGCGAGTTCCTCCGATCAAACTCATAATCGCTCTCCATAGAGTGCCACACATCTACAAGTACTCCTCAAAGTACCAATATCCTTTTGAGGTTTTATATCTCAAACCTCCTACAAGCACTACACATAGTGCCAATTTATTCCTTTGAGGTTTTAAAATAGCAAACCTCCTACAAGCACTACACAAAGTGTCAATTCTTCCCTTTGAGATTTTTAATGAAAAAACCTCCTGCAAGCACTACATAGAGTGCCAATTTATTTCTTTAAGGTTTTACAAACCTTCTACAAGCACTACACAAAGTGCCAATTCCTCATTCTAAGGTTTTATATAAAAAACCTCCTGTAAGCACTTACACATAGTGTCAATTTCTTTCTTCAAGGTTTTACAAACCTTCTGCAAGCACTGCATAGAGTGCCAATTTTTTTTTTTTTGAGCCTCTTTGCTCTCCTCTCCTTTTCTCTTTTCTCCTCCCAACAAGATCCAACTTGCTCTAATACCAAATGATGTAAATCTAGCTATAAGAGGTCAAAAAAAAATACCTCCCATTACATAAAAACTTTAGTAAATGAAAATAATATGTAAAACCCTCCATTTACATAAAACTGTAATAAATGGAAATAATTAGTAAAACCCTCCATTCACATAAAAACTACAATACATGGAAACCAACCAATAAATAATTCTTTTTCTCATTCTTGGATTCACTTCCCCTTTTACAATGCAATACCAAGGGAATATATATCCCCAAAGAAACCCTAAAAGAAAACCCTAAAACTTGAAGCCCTAAAAGAAAACCCTAAAGCTTAAAACCCTAAAAATAAAAAAAAAAATACTATTTTCGGCAAATTGATTTTTCCACCAAAAATGCCTTTTTAAGTAATTACTATTTTCGACAAATTATTTTTTCATAAAAATTTGCTTTTTTTAGTAATTACCATTTTCGGAAAATTATATTTTGCATAAAAAAATTCCATTTTGAATAATAAAAAAATTACTTTAAAACTTCTTTTAAAAAAACCCTCTAAAGATAGGCTCCTGCATCGGATAAGACGATAATGGTGAACATAGTGGGGGTGCTTGGCTACCACCAAAAAGGAAAAAATAAAAAAGAAGAAAGTAAAAGAAATTAGGAGAAGAGGGGGTGAGAGCTAGAGGATCAATGGAGATGACTTCTGCATGAAACAATATTGACGCCTATTCTAGCTTGTCCCAAACGGTAAGTTTATTTGAATGTTTGTTATTGGATAATGCAATATGAAGATGAAGACATAGATTTGGTAGAGAAATATAGCGATTGGCCAAAACATGAGATTTATATATTTTGGAATGATGTTATTATATCAGTTAGTTTTCATTAAAAGAAACAATGGGTAGAAATATTTATATATTCTGGAAATGATGCTATTCTATCAGTTAGTTTTAGTTGAAAGAAACAATAGGTAGAAATATTTATATATTATGGAAATGATACTATTCTATTAGTTAGTTTTCATTGACATAAATAACTAGTAGAGAGACATATATTTTAGAAATGATGTTATTCTATTAGTTAGCTTCATTGAAAGAAAAAACAGGTAGAATAATCTATATATTTTGGAAATGATGTTATTCTATCAGTTAGTTTTCATTGAAAGAAATAGCGGGTAGAAAGATGTATATATTAATATTTTGTGATATAATGGTGTAATTTGTATTCAGTTCAAGATGTATATTCATTCAAGTATGTAATAGCTTTTTGAAATTTATATTAAAGTAGGTTTGGTTCTGGTTATAGACTCGTGTGTGGAGTAGTACTTGTATGATAGAAAGTTATACTTTTGTTAAAATTATTTAGTGAACTCATAGAATGACGAGCTATATTTTATTAGTAATATTGGGGAAAGAACTAAAATGTTGTACTCTTACCAAGTTGGGTCGATGACTCAAGTAAACAAATGATAGAACTGTTGCAATGATATACTGAAAAATGCTCGTGTATGACATATGTTAGCGCACTTTGGTGTTAGATGTCTTGTTAAGTTCTTAGTTATTGTATTACGTGGTTGGAAAGAGTTCTAGGCCATTTAGTTAATGATGAATCTGGGTTTAAATAAAAAAGATGAGAAGGTGATAGTTCACCAATTGTGATCTGAAAGTACCACATCACTGCTAACGTGGACTATGGAGATATCTTGAACCATATGGAATGGATAACAGTGGCTTTGATTGGAAATACAACTCCATGTATACGTTAATAAATCCTCTTTTGTGATTAATGTTGGTAGGAATGTAATCATGTTGGAATGCATGCTATGTAGAGAGAATAGGCTTGAGAAATGTTTGTTTGACCAAATTCATTATTGTTGAAAAGTTGATTTATTATGTTGGGGGCAACAAAATAATGTTGTGATTACTACATAATAACTTGTATTCATCAGCTTCAAATACCCTAGAACGTATACCGATTGCAAAGCAATACGTTGGGAAGAGAGTTGAATTTCCATAAACTACAAAGTGCAATGTTAATATGTTAGTTGAGGGAATGAATCCTCACGATATAGTATAGGAAAACCATTTTATAGAAATAAAGAAGGCTTGTGGGAGGCCTTAAATTATTGTGTGACTTTCAAATTTCATTTGAGATCAATAAAGAAAGACAATTAAAGGTTGGGTTTTCCCCATAGGGGTTTCTCCCAGGGTAGATGAGCTTTTTGTGTGACTTTTGTAGGAATTTTATGTTACAATATTACCTTATTGGAAATGCTTTAATATTAATGTTATGTTCTCTATTGAAGAATGATTTCTTTGATTTGGATTTAATGTATAAGGATTCACATTAGTGTTAATATGTGGAATCATGAAATGTTAATAAAGTAAATATGCTCAATATTATTACCATATGTAAATGGTTAGCACTTTATGATTAAGGAATATAATATTAAAAATGGTTAGCACTTTAAGATTAAGGAAGGAAATGTTGGAAATGATTAGTGTTATTATTTTTTTATATTTTTCAATTATATAGACAATTCAATGTAAGATTCAAATTCTTAATAGTCAACCATTAGTAGTGGTTCATGAGAGCATGGAATACTTTAAAAGCTTGAGTGATAATTTATATGAAGTGAAGACTATGAAATGGACTAGGAATTAATCTTATACACCTTAGAGAGTTACGAAGGGATGTGTCAAAAAATGATTTGAGGAAGTCCCATGAATTAAGAAAAGGAAGAGGCTATCCAAGGTTTGACTAGCTCATGGCGAAGATGATATGGATAGTCAAATATTTTACGCTTCAACACCTACTTAGATAGACTTAAGTAGCATGGGGTGTTAGTGTGCTCCTTTCAATAGAATGAAAGGAGACAAGTTGGCTCGTTGAGTATTAGCGAGATGAGAAGCTTGTAAAACTGACTTTGCACGTACTACACTTATGTAGATAGATATATGTAATATGTAGAGATGGGTGTGCCTCAAAGAAATATTGTATTAGTTTTCATTGCAAGATGAGACCTCAGGATAATTAGATATTCTTTTAAATTACTAAACCCTTAGAGTCATTCTTTGGTTAAAAAAAAATTAATTAGGATGGGTTTATATATTTTGGGTTGTGACATTTGGTATCAAAGCACAATTTGTAGGGATATATTTTCCTTGCGTAAGAGTAGGTGATGGTGTGTACAGGATACATACCCACATGAGGTTTATTCTTTGTAAGAATAGATTATCTACTAAAAACAACCTTTTCTACCTTATTAAGATGACTAGGTAGATAGTTATTAGTAGGAAAACCAATTTGAAGAAGTAATTGGGAACTAATTTCTACTATCTCTCTTGTGTGTGGCTAGGGAAAATACTACAAAAGAAGAGAGGAAATACTACCCCAACAATGAAATAAACATGAAAAAACAATGTAGAAGTCATAACCACCAATGTAGGTGTGAATAATCCTAGTAATGAGAGGGAGGATCTCTGCGTAATAGTTGCCTACTTCAATAATAGGTAGAATCACATAAGCAATCATTGGAAGTCATGTTGATTTGGGAAACTCAAGCTGGAAAATCTAGAGGGGGATAAGGTAATGAACCTATTACTGAGGCACAATAGGCTAAAATTCAGCTAGAGGTAGAATTGGGCAAGGATATGAAACCTCTAAAATCTTCCAAATTCAAAGGAGAGAAAGGCAATGATGCAACCAAAGCCTTGTTGAAAATTATAGAGACTTTTTGCAACATAAAGAATTATTAAACTGGTACTTGAGCATTGTATACCACTCTGTATTTATAGGGTGTTACCTTATATTGGTGGGAAACATTCAATGGGAAAAAAGGTATTGAGGTTGCAGTTGATATAAAGTGGAAATATTTTGTAGTGGCTTTAAAGAGAGGTTCCTCACCGAATATTTTTATACCTAAAAATTTGAAGAGTTCACCAATCTTAGAAAAGGAAATAAAATGATGGAGGCATATTACCAAAAAATTATTAAGTTGTTGAATTGTGTGACTACGTGTAATGAGAAGATGAAGGTCCATACATTCATTTTAGGAGTTGATCCCAGGGTAGGGCATGAAGTGAATATGAGAGAGTCTGATACTCTACATAAGTCCTATGAATTGGCTAGGAAATTTAAGACCTATATTTAGCCATACTTTGACTATGAAGAGGTGTCTAAGCAAGACAAGGAAGCACTAAGAAAAATAAATAGTGCAAGTTTCATGAAGTGGGAAGGTGAGTAGGCAAACAAAAACTTCTCTAAACAAGACAAAAGAAATGATAGAAAGCAAGACAAGTTTAGGAAGAAGTTCCAAGGAAATAACTTGTTAGCTTTTGATGCAACATGTAATGGGAGATAGCAATCACAAGATGCAAAATAATATGAAATAAAGTAAATCTGCGAGATGACTAAAAATACTATAAATAGAAATGATGGAGATGTTTACAAAATAGCTC
The DNA here is from genome assembly GCA_028583015.1 of Wollemia nobilis. NCBI lineage: Eukaryota > Viridiplantae > Streptophyta > Pinopsida > Araucariales > Araucariaceae > Wollemia > Wollemia nobilis. The sequence goes on from JAQPPZ010016890.1 coordinate 13,140,923, forward strand.
TGGAGGAAATGAACACTCCATGAATAGAGCTACTGCTCAAGAATGGGCATTGAGCATATCACACTCCATCATATTACATCACACTGCTACATCACACCACTCTGGTCTATACTACTTCCTACTGCTATATCTTGCTCTATACCTATGGCCCTTTATATAGGAAATAGGTTCCTTGGCCAACACTCTACCTAGTTGTGCAAGGGACAACTTGCACATATACAACTTGCACTTTGACACTTGTGCATTTATTACATTGCATGAAGTAACTAGATAACTTCCCCCTAAAGTAATCTAATGTCCTAAGTATGTACCAAGAAAGGTACATTTACATGATCCAAATGATGTAATATACTCTATTTCTAACACCCCCCTGTATTACATTATTTGGATATTGAAGACTTTAGTCTTCAATGTGGATCTTCTTCCATCTGATGATCTTTGATTCTTCTGTAGATGCTTCAGTCTTTAGATGATGCAAAAATAGGCTGAAGTTGTAGGTTCTCCTTTCAATTGACCTTGCACTGTATTCCTCCTTCTTTGGATTTATCTTCTTCTGTTGCTTCGGTCTTCATGTTATTTCCTCTATCCTTTTTCAGTTCGGAGTCCCTTGATGTCAAGCATTTTTGGTGAACAATTGTTCTCATGATTTTGCATGTCATGAGTGGATCTGAATAGGTTCTCCTCCTTTCTTTTGTACTTATGTAAGACCTATTTTTTTGCCCTTCATAAGTATCAACCTTGAGATCAATGTTAGTAGATCCATATGAAATAAGTTCTTGAAGATAACAATTTATTCTTTGTAGTAATCTTCTTTCATAGCCCTTATAGTATCTGTATTTGAAATGATAGGAAAAATATGAGTGATTTATTCCATCACAGTATTTGCAAGGATGAAAACTCCAACAATTTGTCTTTTCATGACCATATTGATTGCAATAGGTGCACAATAGAGATGATCTGATAGCTTTGAAGTCTATTTTAGGAACATCATGTTTGTCTATCTCTTTAATAAGATCTTCAAACCATATATGCACAATTGAAGCTATTCCATATTTTCCTTTTTGAATAAAATCTTGTTGATCAATTTTTTCCTGTCTTGTGTCTACTTTGATGTTAGATTCACTGGATGAATCTCCCTTCATATGGCTTTCAATTTCAGAGCTTATTTCATATTGTATTGGTTCTTCCTTTTCTTTGCCTTTTTCATCATTGTAATCCATCAGGTTTTTGATCCATGTTGGTATCTTCCTTATTCCACTTTTAAGAGTGTTGCTTAGCATGCTAGTAGTCATTTGTATTACCTGTATTCTTTGGGATAGAGTAGACTACCTTATAGCTCCCTACTTAGTGTGTATAAAATCCCACTAAATATAAGCTTGATTTGATAAAACCTTTATTAATCCTTGTTTTGTAGACTACCTTATGTCTCCCAAGTAATGTGAGTATATACTCCTAAGGATTTTTAGGTTTTGAGGAAAGCTTATATTTTGTAACTTGATAATATTTGATAGATGCTGATATTACCAAGTTTTGTAGAATGCCTTATGACTCCCTAGTATGCTATGGATAAGATATAGTGCTTTTGTAAATTATAGTTCAATATTTGATTGATTTTGTAAAGGTTTTGTAAATGCCAAAATCAATTCCTATTATCCCTTATTGCTCCTATTGAACTAAGCACTGTTCCCAAATTTTAAAGAGGTAATAATGTTGGATCTTTTGTCTCCTTTTGAGAAGTTTGAGACAATAATATTATGAATATCCAACCTTTGAAAAACTATGATAAACCTCTCTTTATAAATAACCCTTTGGGAATTAGGTTTAGTGTATCTAATTTTCCAATTAATTAATTTGATGTAGTAGCCCTTATGACTCCCTAATCTTTGGATAAATTAGATCACAATAATATTTGCAAATAATTATTATTTATTCCAGTAGAAACCCTTATTACTCCTAGGTTTTATATTGCAAATATTGTATTTATTTGATAAAGTATTCCCTTTGATGAATGGCTTTCAATTATTTAAATTCCTTCAATTATAACCTTATAACTCCCGAGGAAAGAAAGCACATAATAATGGGAATGAAACTTTACCTTTCACCAAGCAATATATGATGTTGTTTTCTGAGAAGCTAGGGCTGTAGTATTTACGTAGATGTCTTGAATGTTGTGATTGTACCCTCCAATGGAATCACTTGGAGCTTTAAGCATTCCAAAACTGGTGTTGCTTGGACTCTTCCTTTGACCTCGCTTGGATTGAGCATTGAAGGCTCTAACACCTTCTTTCCATGCTGCAATTCTGCACTATGTGCATAACGGTGAAGTGATAAATGTCGAGATGAGAATTTACTTGCTTTCTTACATTCACTTTGACCTTGATCATTGACATCCTTAATATGGAGAAGCTTCTTGTCTAAAGTGCCAAGTGGCACGTCCATTTCCCTTCGAGTGCTTGAGGAGAGTTTGGTGCAAAAGATACATTTGCCTTCCTTCTTGTAATGTATGAGCGTTACATTCTTTAGCAAAATGTTTGATCTTCCAATGGACAAGTGTATCCCATACACTCAATGCACCAACCTGTTCGTGTAACTCCTTTCTTGAAGATGAGCGCTCTCTTGACTTGAGCGTTAGGGTTTTCCTTTGGTGACAAGTGTCACTTTCTTCTCTGCATGGACATCCTCCCTTTCGCTGGTTCAAACAGACCTTTTTGGAGATCCTTTTAGCTTCAAAAATCCCCAACTCCTCTTTCATTCACCTACACTATTTTCAGCTGGGATATGGAGCAACAATATGGAGGCTTTGAGCACCGATTTTTGCCAATGGATGTGGAGTAAGTGACACTCCAATGGTGCTTTGTTTTCCTTTCTTCCTTACTTGCTTACGTCCTCCTTCCATAGATGCTATTGCTCTTGATTGACGTTGTTTCTCCCTTTGTTTTGCACGTTGTATCTTGCAGGTTCGGCCATCTAGGATGTGAGGAGTATGAGCCCTTTGATTGGCTCCTTGAGCTAAGCTTGGATTGATGCTAGCATACGACCGCTTTCGACTAGTTTTTCTAGCAAGTGTAGTGCCTTTGGGGCACCTTTAAATCTACCTTTTCTCCCTGTATAACCAGATTAGGATAGTGCAATATAATGTAAAATAGTTTTTACATAAAATATCCTTATTGCACCTTCTTTTGCACTCCTCTTTTTACATCTAAATTTCTGGTTTTGAGGCAGAATATTTGAGTGCAATATAGGGGTTTTGAGGTTGTCTCTTTGATTAGACACCTTCCCCTTTTTGCTTGGATGTTTTATGAATGGATCCAAGCTTGTAACCACATGATGGAAGCTTTGTTTTGTTGTATTTTTCTGCACTATTTCTTGTGCTTTGAACTTGAGACTCACCAAGTCTCGTTCGATGCTTCCTTTGATGCTCTTTTTTGGTGGTTACTTTCTTCTCCAATACTTGGAGGATTGAGATTATTTTATGGCTTCCTCAGGCCACCCAAAGTTGTAGATCTCTGTGCACTAATAGTGTCTTTAGACACTTTGACAAATTCTATTTTTGTGCCCTTCTCATGAACACAAACAATAATATTTTTGAGAGCAATATAATAGTGCAAATCTAATAATATTTTACTTTTAATGCACTAATAATATCACCTTATCACTCCAATCAACTCTCAAAAACTAATGCACTTAATCAATCTACTACAACTAATCAAGAATAATCTGAAATGAATCTTCAAGAATTATTCTAAAATTTCTTTAAAAGCAAGGTAATAGGAGCTAGTCTTCATTTTCTTTTCCAAAGTAGATAATAGGTAGTTGATAGATAGTTTGAGATTCTGAAATATAATCAACTCCTAAAGTGCAAATGAACCTTAAAGAATCCTTTCTTTTTGCACCTTTTGAAGACTCTAATTCAACTCTCCTTTTTGCAACTTCAATCCAATTAAGGTGCTTAAACAAATATGATAAGTAATCCACTTAATGAATCTACTTGCACCAATAGTTGCTTACCTTTTTTTGAAAGCCCTTTTCGCCACTTCTATAGAGGATGTAGATCTTGGTGTCTATGATCACCAAGTTGCTACCTTGAATAAGATCTTGCAGCTCTCTATAGGTTACCTTGAACAACTTTGTCTTCACCAAAATATGGTCTCCCTTTCATGAGCCTAGAATTTTTGGTGGCTTGTTCTCCTCTTGTAGTCTCCTCCTTTTTTTATAGATTTGAAGAGATATTTGATTCTGAAGTGGTGCCTTCTTGCTGTGAGAGGTAATCTCCAAGTCTCCTAGATTTGGTAGGCTTCTTCTATCTGAATCTTCCTTCAAGCTTCTTATCAAATTCTAACTTCAAACATGATCTTCTTCTCAAGATTATGTATGTCTTGAGGTCTTCTAAGATTTGGCACTCCTTACCAAATTCTTCTTCTTGGGCTTATTGTCGGATGGTGACAATTGTCCCAAATATTTCACTATCTCCAATAGTGAATTTCTCCAATGAGTTCTCCTTGGAACTCCTTTGATGAATTCTTCAACAAGGCTCTCCAAGCCTTTTACTGGATGCTCGTAGAGACCTCTCCAAGGCCTTTGATCTTGTAGCTTCTTCTGGTCTTCCTTGAGACCTTATCTTCAACCTTCTACTTCTGGAAGTGTTGGTGGTGAGATCTTCTCCTGGATCTCTGATTTTTCTACCTCTGTATTTGAGTAGGACTCTCCTAGTCCTTCTTCATCAATGAGATCTTCTCTTGATCTCTTTTGCTTCAGGTGTTGGATTGATTCTGAAGAAGATACTCCTCCTAACATTTTTGTAGGAAGCTTTCCCAACTCACTGAATCTTCCTATTCCTACAATAAAATATTAGTACTAAAATCTGCTTCTGAATTAGATACTCTCTTCTGAAGTCTTCTTCAGGATCAAGGCTTCTATGGCCTTTTTTAGTATCAAGGCTTATATGGCCTTTTTTAATACCAAGGCTTCTATGGCCTTTTATTCAAGGCTTCTATGGCCTTTCCTTCTGGATCAAGGCTTCTATGGCCTTTTCTTCTTGTGAAGTTTCCAATCTAGCAATGGAGATCTCCTATCTCCCAACTTCACCATAATTCTTCTCCAGAAGTCTCTTCTGTAGTATTCTTCTCTTGTAGTAACTAATATCTGCACTATGAAGGCACTCCGACCTTCGGGAAACGAAGTTGAAATCTCCTAGCTTTCTATTGTAGGAGGTGTCCCAATCATCTGAGAATTAATTCCCTACAATAAAAGAAACTTTAGGTCAATTTCTCTAGATCTCTTAGATGAGCTTCACTAGTTGATTCATCAAACTAGTGGATCAAATGTTGAGTCCTAGTCTTCACAAGTTTTCCCTTGAAACTCTGTGGAAAGACTCTAGCCATATGCAATCTCAGTATTCCAGAAACTGAGATTTCTTTTAGTCCTAACTTGTGGCTCTCCTTAATTCTACCACCTAGACTCTTCTGAGTATTTTTGATAGTGACTGGTCCAATGGCGCGTCAGGTTGACAAAAACTCAGGGTCAATGATAATGGTGGTTTTCCTATTGACCTACCGTGGCTTTGATACCATTGTTAGATTTTGATGCAACATGTAATGGGAGATAGCAATCACAAGATGCAGAATAATATAAAATAAAGTAAATCTATGAGATGACTAAAAATACTATAAATAGAAATGATGGAGATGTTTACAAAATAGCTCTGGAGGAAATGAACACTCCATGAATAGAGCTACTACTCAAGAATGGGCATTGAGCATATCACACTCCATCATATTACATCACACCACTCTGGTCTACACTACTTTATATTGTTGTATGTTGCTCTATACCTATGGCCCTTTATATAGGAAATAGGTTCCTTGGCCAACACTCTACCTAGCTGTGCAAGGGACAAATTGCACATATACAACTTGCACTTTGACACTTGTGCATTTATTACATTGCATGAAGTAACTAGATAACTTCCCCCTAAAGTAATCTAATGTCCTAAGTATGTACCAAGAAAGGTACATTTACATGATCCAAATGATGTAATATACTCTATTTCTAATAGAGCCGTAATCCTAACAATCGTAAAAATGGGAATAATAGACCACCATTACAGGGTCATGCCAACCCTCCATTAGTAGTAAAAGTAGAAGAAATACAAAAGCAAAAAACTCACCTAGGACCTAAGTATGGATGCTTTTATTGTGGTGGATCACACTACGCCAATAAATATTTGTACAAAACTAGGCCGAGTTTGAAGGTAAAAGAAACTGGCTATAAAGAACCTGCACACAAGATTTATGCTATAATAAGAAGATATAATTTGGAAGGACAAGCCACCACAATACTAATAAAAGGTAAGATATTTGGTAGAAATGTTAAAATTCTGATTAATAGTGGTGCTACATATAGTTTTGTTTCCACTATCTTAGTTAAATATATACCAGAAAGACCAAAAATATTGGCACATGGGTGGAAGGCCGAGTATGGTTCAGGATAAACCTAATTTGTAAATCAGTACTACCCATGGTAGAAAATATCCTATATAGTGATATGACCATTGGATACCTATACATAGCACCATTGCATGCATTTGATATAGTGCTAGAAATAGATTGGTTACAAGAACACAAGGCTACAATTAATTTCTAGGATAAATGGATGAGTACTCGAAAGATGGTAATAAAATATAGAAGGTGTACAACCTGTAAGGGACTTTTCAACCCCAGATCCTCTCCATAATGTAGCTCAATAAGATAATCTATAGAGGAGGAACCATTTATGTAGTGAAGTTAGATGAGATAGAAGATGAAAATAAAAAAGAGGTGTTTGAGAAACACACAGTTCTTCAGGAGTTTAGAGATGTATTTCCAGATGACTCAACTAGATTACCACCTAAACATGAATTTTATTTCATAATTGAAATTCAACCTAGAACAAAGCCTATTCATAGAGCTCCTTACAAAATGAATCTGATTGAGATGCAAGAGCTAAAAGTGTAGTTACAAGGGTTGCTAGAGAAGGGATTAATTAGACCTAGTGTGTCACCATGGGGTGCACCAATGTTATTCATCAAGAAAAAGGATGATTCCTTGCAACTATGTATATACTATTGGATGTTGAACAAGGTAACGATTAAAAATAGATATCCTCTACCTAGAACCGAGGACCTCTTCGATCAGATTAAATATGCCACTATCTTCTCAAAGATTGATCTAAAGTTGGGATACCACAAATTGAGGATCCGAGAAGAGGATACTCATAAAACAACCTCTAAAACTTGTTATGAACATTATGAGTTTACTGTCTTGCCTTTTGGTCTATCGAATGTTCCAACAACATTTATGAATTTGATAAGTACCATTTTTAGGAAGAAATTGGACCAATTTGTTCTTGTTTTTCTCGATGATATTTTGATATATTCCTAAAATAAGTCAAAGCATGAAAAACACCTTAGGATAATTTTGGAGCTGCTAAGGAAAAATTATTTATACAAGAATTTGTCGAAGTATGTATTTCATGTGTCAAAAGTACAATATTTAGGACATATTGTATTAGTAGAAGGGATCATTATGGATCCTAAGAAAATTGAAGCTATAATAAATTGGCCACTGCCCATAAATGTGATGAAATTCTAGAGTTCCATGGGTTTTATTGGATATTATAGGCATTATGTGAAGGACTACACCAAGATAATCACTCCAATAACTAACCTTCAGAGAAAGGAAAAGGATTTCAAGTAGATGGATAAATGTAAGGTAGCTTTTGATCTACTCAAACAAAAACTCACTATATCTCCTATACTAAGGATACCAAATCTTCAAGGTAGTTCTTTTGTGTGTACGAATGCATCATTGGAAGGTTTTGGAGGAGTGATTTCCTAAGATGAAGTAGTAGTAGCTTATGGATCCAGGAAACTGAAATGATATGAGATAAATTATGCAACCCATGATCTAGAATTGGTAGTAGTAGTTTTTTCTCTTAAAATTTGGTGAAAATATTTGGTAGGAAGATCCTTTCAGTTAAGGACAGACCATAAAATTCTAAAATACATATTTATTCAAGCATTGCTAAATGTTAGGCAGAGAAGGTGGATGAAATTTCTAGTTGAATATGATTTTAGCATTGAATACATCAAAGGGAAGGAAAATAAGATTGTCGATGTACTCAATAGGAGAAGACACAAAGCTATCTTGTCTCGCATCCATATAGACTTGATGAACGAAGTCAATAAAATGCAACATCAGGATGTATTTTGCAATCAAATCCAAGAATATATGGAAAGGAAATCTAATGAAAGTAAGGATTTCAACATCAAATATGGTTTCTTGTGCTTTAAGGATGGGGTAGTAATTTCTAAGGCTATTATTTGAAGAAAATAATTATGAATGAAGCACATAGATCTCCAAATTCTACTCATCCGGGAGGGGAAAAAAAGAGGGAGAATATAAAGAAAACCTTCTACTAGCTAGGAATAAAAAAGGACATAACTAAATATATCACTTAGTGTATCGAATGCACAAAATTTAAGGCAAAATATAGATACCCTGTAGGACTATGATATCCTCATGATGTACTTGCACAAATATGGCAGATGATATCAATGGACTTCACTGTAGGTTTGCCAAAGACTAGATTTCAACATTATGCAATCCTATTTGTGGTCGACAGATTGACTAAGGTTGTGTATTTTATACCAAAAAATATCAAGGATGATATCATGGTTGTGGTTAATAGATTTTCCAAAGAAATATTTAGGTTTTTGGAAGTGATAATTTTAGATAGAGACTCAATATTTACATCCAAGTTTTGGTAAGCTTCACACTGTGCCATTGACACTAGGTTAAATATCAGTTCTAGATATCACCCAAAAATTGATAGGCAAACTGAAAGGGTGAACCAAGTAGTAGAGTACATGTTTTTCATGATTTGTATGGATTAGAAGACTTGATGGGAATATTTCCTACACTTGGTAAAATTTTCCTACAATAACAATCACCATTATACCTTAGGCATGACTCCATTTGAAGCTCTAAATGGAAAGAGGTGTAGAACACCATTATCTTGGGACAATTCAAAACACAGGGTTTTTCTTGGTCCAGATATGGTTAAGGAAATAGAGTGACAATTAATAACAATCAAGAAAAGGCTTAAAGAAGTTGTGAATCATCAAAAATTTATACCTATTTTAAGAGGTCATCAAGGGAGTTTGTTGTGGGTGATAGAGTATTTCTAAGGGTGATATCTAAGAAGAGTGCTATTAAGTACACAAAAATTAATCCATGATTTTTTGGACCCTTTGAAAATATAGAAAAGATCAGTCATGTGGCATACTAACTTGCCTTATCATCCAATTTATCAAATATTCACAATACCTTTCATATTTTATTGCTTAGAAAATATATAGCTTATCCTGATCATGTGTGGGACTTTTCTAAATTATAGATGGTGGGTCTAGAGGCTATAGAGGTTTGACCAGTAAATATCCTCGAGTTTCATTCCAAAATAATGAGGAAGGAAACCTTGGAGCAATGCAAGGTCCAGTGGGACTACTATTGCAAGAGAAATGCTACTTGGGAGAAAGTAGCAGATATGCAAAATATTTTCCATTCCTATTTGAGAATGCTTTGTAATTATCATTTTATGTTTGAAATAATGAAACACAGAGGACTGTGTTAAGCCTAAGGGGAGTAGGATGTCATGACCCTTGGAAAAAATTTGATTAGATAGATTATTATTTAAGTAATGTTATCATGTGATGGATGGATTGCTTTTAATGATTGGTTATGTAGGACACATATTCTATGGAAATATAATGATTTTATCAGTAGAATAACAAACTATTTTATCTTTATATTATGCAATTTTATATTTGTCAAGAAAATAATATGATATAAGTTGTTGAAGGAAGGATAAACTAGCTCATGTTAAGGTTATGATAAACAACTATTAGTGAGGTTTTATGGGAATGATTATATGACAACTTTTTTTTGTTGTAGGATATCTACAACTAAATGGGTATCTAAAAAACATTTTTACTAAACTTCCAAGCATGTTTCAATTTAGTTATAGTTGGATTAACGTCTTGCTATGCGGTTACTCGAGATGGGGAGACTTAAATTATGAATAAATATCTTATATGATATTGAAGTGCAATGTTTGAGAATATAATCTGTTGTTTTTTCATAATGGAAATATTTTATTCCTACATGTGAGTAAGCCAAGTGATGCTTTGTAAATACAACCAGTAATTTATCAATGAAGTGGTGGAGTTTCCCTTATGTTTACCACCAATTGCATTATCATAATTAATGGTAAGGCAAAATGGGAGGCTAGGAGGTTAGAGAAGATGACAATGACAGACATAGTGGGGGTGCTTGGCTGTCACCAAAGAAGAAAAAATAAAAAAGAAGAAGAAAGGAAAAGAAAGTAGGAGAATAGGAGGTGAGAGCTGGAGGATTGACAAAGATGACTTTTGCATGAAATAAAATTTAAGCCTAAGCTAACTTGTGCTAAATGATAGCTTTGTTTGAATTTCTATTATTGGATAATGAAAAACAAACATGAAGATATAGATCTGGTAGTGAAAGTAGCGATTGGTCGAAAATAAGATTTGTATATTTTAGAATGATGTTATTCTATCAATCAGTTTTTGTTGAAATAAACAATAGGTAGAAATATTTATATATTCTGGAAATGATGTTATTCTATCAATTAGTTTTCATTGAAAGAAATAGTAGGTAGAAAGATTTATATATTTTGAAAATGATGTTATTCTATCAGTTAGTTCTCATTGAAAAAAATAGCCAGTAGAGAGATTTATATATTTTGGAAATGAAGTTATTCTATTAGTTAGTTTCATTGAAATAAGCATCAGGTAGAATGATTTATATATTCTAGAAATGATGTTATTCTATCAATTAGTTTTCATTGAAAGAAATATCCGATAGAAAGATGATATATATATATATATATTGTGATATAATGATGTAATATGTATTCAGTTCAAGTTGTATATTCATTCAAGTATGTAATAGCTTTTGGGAATCAATATTAAAGTAGGTTTGATTTCAGTTACAAACTCATGTGTGGAGTAGTAGTTGTATAATAGAAAGTTATACTTTTGTTAAAATTATTTAGTGAACTAGTAGAATGATGAACTATCTTTTGTTAATAATGTTGATCGACTGTAATAGCTTACATTTAATTTTTCTCAATCGAGGGTAATCAAGGTTAGATTTAAAGAGTAGGAATCTAGTATAGATTGTATCATGAGAATTAATTTTTAAGCTTAATTCAGATCTCTTTTAGTCTCAGGTTTTGTATGAAAATAATAATTACAGTAAACAAAAATTATGCAGAAACTGAAATAATATGCAATAAATTAAATATGATATTTACCTAAAAATGACTTTACCTATTGGTGCATTTACCTAATAATGATTATTTTACCTATTGGTGAGGATCCTCGTGCAAATAGTTAATTTTTATTATCTATTTTTACTTTATGTTCTATGATAATGTAATTTAATTTATTTTATATTTTTACAACTATATTGATTGTAATCATTTATTTGTATGTAAGAGCATCATGTTGTCGCTGATGTGGCATGCAACGTTGATCACTTGACTTGGTCAAATTTCTTTCATAACTTTCAATGAAAAGATATCTTTAGTAACAATCTTCAGAAGCTACCTTCTATAACATACTTCAGTAACTATCTTTTGTTACAGTCTTCAGCAGCTACCTTCTGTAACATACTTCAGTAAATATCTTTTGTAACAGTATTTAGCCATTGTGTTCTGTAACTATATCTAGAGCCTTCTTGATATGTCATCCTTATGTCCATCTTTTTCCATGGCCAAGGTCTAATCTGAATCTTGTGATGCTACATCATACTTCTGTGAAACGTTCTTCAACATTTTTTTTTCCAATCATACACAACTTCATACATGTTTTATGTGAAATACATACATTTATCAAATTAACCATATCTATCGTTTTAGCTAATAAATCACATAAATAAATAGAAATAACCATTTAAAATACATTGCAATCATGATTTAAAGATAAAAATTAAACAATATATTACAAATAATACATGCTAAATAATTACTCATCATCTTCCCCAAACTAAGAGATATGCATGTCCTCATGCATATGGAGAAAATGAGACTTTAACAAAATATCACAAACATTGCACATATTTCAAATATTGTGTTCCATATTTCTACAAATTGAAATATTCATAAATTTTTACACATTTTAGATAAATTTCTTTGCATTTACATGAAACATGATAATATAATTATTCTTAAAAAATAATCAAATAGGTCTATTAGATCTTGTTCCTGAAAATCATTGGTAACAACACTAAAATCACAAGAAATGAATATTTTTTAGAAATAACACAAAACATAAGCTAATGTATTACAACACAGTTTTCAATTAAATTTTTGTAGTTGAAAATAAATTGTTTCAAGTCTTCAAATATTATTTCCATGACAATACAATTTTTATAGGGACTACCAAACAGATCTGAAAATAATGACTTGCAATAATTTGATTAAGGGTTACTTGTAACAATATCCAATAAAAGAAATAATTTTAGCAATAAATGTAAAACATCTAATCGTTAAAACTTATGCAAAAAAATAAATTGTTTACAATTTTTTAGAGAATCAATTCATGCAAGAGTAAGATATCATAACAGTTCTTGGTAGAAAAATGAGTCCTCAGAATTATTTCATTGCGATAACCTGCTAAAATTGCAATCATAAAACATCAAGCACTGCATACATAAACAATTTCAAATGTAAAACACTATCTACAATATTATTATCAAAGATATATATTTCATAGAAAGATAATATATCTACGAACATGAAACATAAAATATATAATTTTTTTATTAGTTTTTTCAGTTCATCCGACTTGTGACCATCGGGAAGAAATTCTTGATGATGGTGGTCGTGTTGGTGGTAATTTTTGTTCATGTTTCACCTTCTGCACGTGTGCCTTATACTCATCAACTAGACTTTTAACCATAATAGTTTTGATGTGTTCCACCTCAATGGATCCCTCTCCCTGCATCGTGTCCTGCATCTTGGAAGATGGAGGCTATTCAATTTGTGCAACCACATTGTTAATGACTACATCAATATCTGGAGGTATCTCAATGTTTAGGACCAATTTTCTTAGTACAGTTTTAGTTTTAGTAAAGGGGTTCAATTCTTGAGGTTAATTCTATTGCATCAAAATAGCAAGTGGTAGTGAAATTTATTCTTTGAGAATCCTATAAAAGTCAATGGTCTTACTGTAGTCAGTTTTGCTGAATTTTATTGATATATTTTTTTCCGACTAGTTGTAGAACTCTTATTAGGAGAGATATCAACAAGTAGCGATTGGTTGACGAGTTCATTAGGTTTCGTCACCCTATCTGCTTTGATTTTTTTGATCATGTCTATCTGGAGAGTGAAGGCACATTGAACTAACTTTGAATGATCTATGAAATTTTTCCAAATTTTATCAATTTTAATTTGTAGAACAATGTTATGCACTTGAAGATATGACAGACTCAGTGGTTGGCTTAGGTGTGGGTAAATTGGACTCGTATCCATATATTTCTCCTTTTTGATGAGTTTTAGGAATATGTTTTTCATGCCAGGTTTTTTGTGCAGGTTGGAATGGTTTAGTAGACTTGGTGTGGGTTCGACATTTACATTTTGGAATTTCAGGCTCCTCTTCTTGACTCTCTAATTCAGGATCTTCCTCAAATGGACTATTTTCTTGGGACTCACTATTGGTGGACTCAAAATGATCCAGTATATTAGACTCTTCTATGATTTTTTTCCAGAATACTTTAAATTCATTTTCTTTTTGTAAAACCAATAATTTAATAAGCTTGTGATGTGCAATTAAATGAAACTTAGGGCTATCACCAACATTTTTAGGTTGTACATGAAGAACTATAGATTTTAAAGACTAGAACAAGAAATATGGCAAATTTATGATATAATATTTCTATCCTAGGAACTTCAAGTTTATCAACATCCTAAGGTGATATGTTGCACAACTAGACATTCTCCCTTCTAGTGTAAAAAAATTAATGATTAAAATAGTAGCTTCTTGCCACTTAAGAGGGAGTGTAGAAGTAGAAATTTCCTTTATCCATCCCTCCTTGTCACAGATGATGGTACACTCCTCTCCAAATTTTTCTACCAATTGGGTAATGCTCTTGGAAGAATTTTTGTAGTAGGGCAATCCCAGCTTAAGTAAAATCAGGACTTCAAAAACAATACTAGGGTTTAGGGAAAATTGAATATCCCCAATTCAGGTGACCATATTTGTAGGGTTATAGCTCATGATAAACTACTTTGCAACTCCCTGGTCATGCCCTTGAAAATTTATGAGGGCATCCCACCACCTATCATTTTGAAATAATTTTTTTATGGAATCACTAGGGTTCTGTGTTTCAAAGGATGGGGGTTCACTCCTCTTTTGGAACATGGAACGGGGTATGGTTTAGGATAGACAAAAATTTTAATGGGGTGGTTTCAAAAATTCTTTTTAATAGCTAAAATACCTGCAAAAATTATTCTATTTACAAAAAATCATTTTACATTTTTTTAGAATAGAAAAAATATTTCATCATTTCATAAAATAATTATGTAAAGATGTATAATTTGGGAGTCGTTTTATATTTTTGTAGTGGTTTCTTTTATCAGCAGAAATAATTATAATTTTAACCTACCCTTTTGCATAAAATACTAAAAGGTATACACATTTTTTTATATATGTGGTAGAATTATTAGGGTGTAAAGTATCTATGACAGTTCATAACTAAAAATAAAATTGAAATAATTAAAATGTTACCTTTCATCACTCTCATTTTGCCAACTTTTTCTATCACCCCATGACAGTGCTTTCAGAATTGTCTTTTGCCCATGTTTCCTTTCATAATTCTAGCCTTTTGGGGTGATTTCCCTTTTTTTGTTTGATTCGAGTCTTTAATTTTGTTTTTCTAAAAAATTCTTCAGGATTTTGGCTTTGTTCAAAAGTTGCAAAGCATTTTCATTGCATTTATAAGGCCTTCTACGAAGAAAAAATGAATTTTTAGGGTTTTTTTTTCCTTTGCATGGATTTTTAGCCATGCAAAGCATCTAGACCCTCCATTTAATGTTAATCGACAGTGGTGAATGTTATCCGTTGCTCAGTGAATCACGATCCTTAGTTTTATTTCAATTGATGGCTTAAAGCTTGGATTCGTGTCACTATCATGTGATTGGCCAGTAAATACTACATATCAATGATCATTATTAGTCATAAATAGCATAGCAAAGTTTCTATATTGAGCAATAATTTTCCTTCGTTAATCATAGCCTTTCATTTGAAACTTGATCAATGGTTGATGTCTTCTATCCACGATGTTTCTCTCTATTGGTGCATGGGTCCACTTGTCACTCATCAGCGATAGTTTTGGGGTGGTTGATGTTTCCCCTAGCATCAATTTTTATTGGCTCTGTAAAGCCACATGGCATTCATCACCGTGGTTGAGGTGTTCATCATTATTTTTGGTGTGAGACTTCCCACCACCTTGCATGGTGAGGATAGTCTTTGGTACCAATTATAATATATATTTATTTTTATTTTTTTTTTATTTTTTTAACTTTTATGTGTT
The DNA here is from genome assembly GCA_028583015.1 of Wollemia nobilis. Classification (NCBI taxonomy): domain Eukaryota; kingdom Viridiplantae; phylum Streptophyta; class Pinopsida; order Araucariales; family Araucariaceae; genus Wollemia; species Wollemia nobilis. Next base: position 13,156,594 of record JAQPPZ010016890.1, read on the forward strand.
TGATTACCACGGAGGTCGATAAATTATGCTTACACATTTGTGTCATGTAACCACTTCCTTCTACATATCGCTAGCTTTGATGTCCATGTCATCTATTTTATTTCATCACACTACTAACGTTGATGCCCATGTTGTATTCTACCATGTTGTACTCCACTGTGTCATATTCTATGTTGACATCGTGATTAATATGCATAGGGTGTTCATAGTCAATGCCTACACCTTATGGTCAACATTCATGCTTTCCCATGTAGGTTTCCATGTTGGATACTCATATGTTGTATATTTTTCTACTGTGTCGTTATTTGGATTAATCCATAGCTTGTCTTTATATGCAATGTGTACCTCATAGTCAATGACTTCCATTATTTTCAAAGGGAGGTATCCATATAAAATGCTTTCATCATTCGTAGATTATTATTTGTGGCACCATCATGATCGTACACATCAGTCAAATACCTTTTTATCTTAAGCATTCATGATTTAATTTTTAATTGAGCATTTTAAATTTAATTTCAACCCTGTACTTAGTAAAGATGTCAAATTTTGTGGATTTCGAAAGTGGTCAAAAAAAAGTATTTTATACATTTTCATGTGATTTTACCCATATTTTCTCCTGAAGCCTTGATTAATATCATTGCTACATTTTATTTATAATCTATGTTGACACGTCTTATCATATTCTATGCTGACACATCTTGGCATATCCTACATTACCATGTGTTATTTTTCCTTAAGGCCACTTTTTAAATTTTAACACTTAGTGAAGTTTTAAAAAAATGTGCTACAGATGGTGCTTACAAAGGATTACTACAAAAGATTATTACATAAGTTATCTACAGAAAAAATCTACAAAAGACTTCTACAGAAGATGTCTACAGAAAACATCTATAGAAGATGTCTACATAAAATATCTACGAAAGACATCTACAAAATCTGTTTATAGAAAATGTCTACAAAAAATGTAGTTGTTAGAGTTAAGAAAATACTTTACCTTGATTCTTCCCCCCAAACTGTATTATGAACTCCAGATGTCTTTATTTACTCCCCCCCAAACTTTATTTTTGGCTATATAGCCAAAAAAAAATGAAGGGTGTCTTATTTATATGATAAAATAATGAGTTTTATTTATGGGGAATTATTATGATTATCTTTGTGATTGTACTTCTTGAATTTCATTATGGAGTTTCCAAGTGAGAGAGAAGTAACGATTATAAATTTTGATATCAGTCATCAATATTTTCAAAAATAGATTTCTAGAAAAGGCTTGGATAATTTCAATATATAGAAAAAAAATGGAATAGATATTTTGATATCATCTTGATGGATTTTGCTAAAGGGTGCAAAATTTTGGGAGATACAAACCATATTTTTGTAGGATAAAATGAACTATGGTAATTCTATAGGAATTTGCTTCGGACTCTTGCTTGCTTATGATATTCTAAAGTTGCTTCACAAAGACTCAAACATCCTAGTGATTTCAAACAAAGTCATCTAATCATTTCATAAATTGATATGATGTTAAAATTATCCTAATATTTTCAAGCTTCTCAAGGACCAACTGTGTGTGCAGTGAATATTTATTCCCCATTGTGAGTAAGGAATGAGTAAAAAAATGGTCACTTGTGCCAACAAGCTAGCTTATATGTAAGTGTCCATACGTCTTATCCATACTTAGTGCTACTGCGTAGGTATACCTTATTGGCAAGCGGGTTTCATTCAACCCATTTTTGTAATGAGGATCACCTCATGGTTTTTGATATACTAATAATTCCAGGGATTCAAGCTCTTTTACCCTTCTTTGAGTTTTTCTTGGGATACTTACTCATTTTGAGAGGGAGTAAGGGATTTTTATTTTTTTGGGGATTCTTGCTTATTTTTAAAGGAAGCAAGAAGATAGTTTTTGAATACTTGCTCGATTAGATGAGAAGCAAGGGATTTTTTTTATTTATTTAAGGATGAAGGGTGAGCTTGTCCTTTTGCCAATTCATTAGTACTCTAGACCATGCGCATAGATGAATAAGCAGGGGAAACTATTCATTTTATGGCAATAGTAACTCATGAATCAATATTTTCAATTATCACAATGTTTTTATGTGTTATAATGTGCGTAGTCCAAGAGAAAACTTGATTGATTAGGAATAACTTACAACACCAAAATATTGTTTGAATTTCAATTAAAATTTGCTCAAAAAACTAGTGTTGGTTGAGTAATTGAAAACAACTAGATTTTATTTAGCAAACAAGGTATTATGCAACATGTGGTAGTAATTTTCCTACAAGATTTTAAAGAAATATCCTCTTGGGCTATTTTTGAAACATTGAGACTGAAAATTGATGAAAATAAGATAGAAATATTGTAAATATAGAAACTTCATGATGAAATAAAGGAATCATATTATTATTATTATTATTATTATTATTATTATTTATGATAGAGAAGTTATTATTCAATAGTTGCTTTTTGCAGTTTAGAGATACATTGTAAATCAATATGTTGCTTAAGGTGGTGTATGAACTCTTCCTTAGATAATGGTTTCTTGTAAAATTTAATTCTATGCCCATTTGCTAGTAGTTTTCTTGTTGAATCATCTATAGGGTTAAGTTTGACTGTATCATTCCTAAATATATCTACAATTTCATAGGGTACTATACTTAGTTTACCTTGAAAGTCTTGGTAACGAGAGTCAAACAACAAGGCCCAATCTCCTGATTGAAATGTTCATAGTATAATGTGCTTATGATGTCATTTATTTCTTTTTTGTTGGGTTATTTTGGTTCTATGTAATGCCTCTAGTCCTATTTCATCCATAATGTTTAACTTTTTCAATCTAGATTTCTACGCTTGGTCCAAATTCATGTCAAGTTGTACCACTATGCGAAGAGTTTCTATCTCAATTTTGATGGGCATGATAGCTTGTTTGCCATAGACCATTTCATAAGGTGATACTGTTGTGGTGGTTTTCCAAATTGTTGTATTATATGCCCATACAACTTCTTTTAGTCTCTCATCCCAATCAACCCTATTAACAACTATGGTTTTTGTAATAATTTTTCAAGTTCCCTATTCGTAACTTCTACCTGTCCATTGGCTTAAAGGTGATATGATGAGGTTTTCCTATGTTTTATTTGATATATATCAACAAAATGTGCAATTACCTTTGAAATAAATTGGGTTCCATGGTTTTAAACTAGCTCTCATGGTGCTCCAAAGTGTTGCATAATGTTTTCATAAAGGAAATCAGATACTGGTTTAGCTTGTGCTTGTGGTATAGCTTTGAATTCAGCCCACTTAGTAACATAGTTTGTACACACAAATATGTATTTATTACATACACTTGGAGGGTCTATTGGTCCAATAAATTCAATTCTCCATTTCTTGAATGGTTCAAACACTACTTCTAGAACTAAAGATATTTCCATTGAAGGTGTAGGCTTACTAGCTTTTTGACAAGCATCACATCTATCAACAAATTTATGGACATATTTATTCATGGTAGGCCAAAAGTAACCAGTTTGAATAATTTTACTAATTATCCTTTAGGTGGAATAATGGCCTCCACAGGGTTCTTCATGTGTTGATGTCATTCACATCTTCTTCTTGGACACATCTCCTAATTACTTGGTCAGGACATATTTTAAACAAGACTCCATGAATCCACATATAAGGGATGCTCTGACATATTAGTTTTCTACACTCATGTGGTGTATAGTTTTGAGGTATTTTTCCTATTACTAAGTAATTTAAAATATCAACATACCAAGGAGTGAAAATAGAAAGAGCAAAAAAATGTTCATCTAGGAAATTATCAGGAATTAACTCATCATCATCAAAAATTTGCATACGAGATAGGTGATATGCAATGATGTTGTATTTTCCTACTTTATCTATGATTGTAACTTTAAACTCCTATAATAGAAGAAGCCATATAACCACTCTATCTCCTACTATAGATTTTTAATTAAATATTTAATGGCAGAATGATCAGTGTGAATAAATACTTCATACCTTGTTGTGTAATGTTTGAATTTATTGATAGCATGGACTATAGCTAAGAATTATTTTTAGTAAAAGTGTAATTAAGCTCAACTCTATGCAAGTTTTTACTTACATAATAGATGGCATAAGGTATTTTGTTTTCTATCTATTGCAATACTACTCCTAATGCATAACCTGAAGCATCACAATGTATATAGAATGGTAATTCCCAATTTGGTCCTCTCAGGATTGGAGCAATAATTAATTTATATTTTATAACTTCAAAGGCTTCTTGACATGCTTTAGTCCAATTAAATTCACTTTCTTTAGTTAATAGCTTAAGCATGGGAGCAAACTTTTTACTAAAGTCCTTAATGAATCTACGGTAGTATCCTACATGTCATAGGAAACTTCTTACCACTATTTGTATTTTTGGAGGTTGAAGGGATTGAATAGCTTGTATTTTTTTAGGATCTACTTTAACACCTTATTCTAATATATGACGTCCTAAAACAATGCCTCCTCTCATCATCATGAAACACTTTTCATGACTCAAAGAGAGCTTTTGCTCTTGGCATCTAACCAGAACTCTTTGTAAGCTTGATAAATTTTCTTCAAATGTATTACCATAGACCGTCAAGTCATCCATATAGACTTGTACACATTCATTGATTAAATCAGCAAAGATAGCCAAAATATCTCTTTGAAAGGTGCCTTGCATAATACGAAAGGTAAGACTTTATAAGCATAGGTGCCTATTGGACATGTGAAGGTTATCTTTTCCTAATATTATTCAGCTATGAAAACTTGATTATATCCACTAAAACCATCCAAAAAGCAAAAATATTTCTTTCCAGCCAAGGTATCAAGAACATGATCAATGAATGGTAAGGGAAAATAGTCATTCTTTGTTACGTTGTTTAATTCCCTATAATCTACACAAATACCCTATTTACCATTCTTTTTAGGGACTATCACAAGTGGTGACACCCATTGGCTATCAAAAATTGGATATATAAATACTACCTTTAAGATCTTAATGATTTCTTCTTGAACCACATCTTTCATAGTTGGATTCAATATTCTTTGGGGTTGTCTTACTGGATAACAATATTCTTAGATAAAGATGTGATGGGTATAAATGTTTGGATGTATACATTTCATGTCCTTGTAGTTCCATGCAAATGACGATTGATGTTTCTTAAGCACATCTACTAAATACGATTCTTGTATGCTTGTGATCTCATTACTAATATTCAGAGTTCTTCCTGGTGTGATATCTATTTGCTTGTATTTTTTATTATTTGCATCTATCCCTATTATATCATGTTCAAGAAAATTTAAGTGATAGTCATGTGGTATCATTTGTTGATACTGAATCATGTTTGCTTTGCCAATGGCCATAATAGATTCATATGAATAACCATTGTCTTGACCTTGATCTTCTTTTTTATTTCCTAATAGTAATGGTAATGGTACCTCAATTTATTGTTGAAGGTGTTCACTCAGAACATTTATTGATAAGGTTTGAATATCATCCAAATAATGAGGGAAATCATACCATAGTTGCTTTGTAAAATTATTTTCTATTTTTGATTCAAGGAATAGGCTAAGATCCTTACCATTGTTACTATCGAAAATAGTCATGTTTCCACATCTGTAGCTAATGTAAGCATCAGTTGTTACAAGCCATGGATGCCCTAGAATTAAGGGGTGTCCCCCTAACATTTTTTAGGTTGTAAGACTATAAATTCTACAAGGTATTCCCATGAACTTACAGATACTATAACATCTTCTAGTTTTGCTTCTGGCTTAACAATAGACCTATCTCCAAGTTGGAGTACTATAGAATTTGATTGTAATTTATGTAACCCTAAATATTCTGATATTTCTTTGGTCATAATATTAATAGCAGCTCCTAAATTGACCAAAAAATTTTGCAAGGCTATGTCACCAATGTGTACCATGAGTATAGGTATTCTAGGATCTGTATATTTTGGCAATAACCTACCTCCTATTATTATCTCAGACAATTTTCCAATGACTTGAATAGTTTGGGCTTCATTCTTCTTTTTCCTTCCTGAATTTGTGCATATTTTTTTTATGAGCTTGGAATAGATAGGGATATTATTGATATATTGTAATAAAGGAATTTTAATAGTAACATTTTCTAATTCCTAAAGGAAGTTAAAAGTTGGATTAGATGGTTCTTTGATATTGCCATTCTTTGAGGAAATGGTATCTCTACTTCCTTCCTTTGAGGAATTTTGATCTCTTGTTTGTTGGAATGTTTTATGGTGAATTCTCTATTTCTTTCTCATTTTTATCCTCCTTTTCAAACAAGTCTGCAATGGGATTATCAAGTTATATGAGAGTTACATTGTTTTCCAACACTGTTCTAGATCTCAATTGAATATGTTGACAAGGTGCCACAGATATAGAACACGTCTCACTTGTTTCATAGACTTGTTGAACATTCTTGTTGTTGTTAGGATTAGGGATTGGTTGAGCTAGTATAGGGGGTTATTTAGAAGGATTATTATTATTAAATAGAGGTGGAATAATTCTATTTTAAGGCATATTTTGAGGGGCTTGTCCCCTAAATTGGTTTTGAAAGTTCTGTTGTTGTGATGGATTTTGAGACCAACCAGATCCTCCTTGGTTGTATTGGCCATTGGTATTCCAACTAGGCATACTTTGACTTGGAATTCCTTGATTGTGTAATTCCATAGGTATTGGCCAAAAAATGGGCCCATGGGGGTATGTTCCATTCTTGTTGATTTGAATATGAGTTCCAATTTACCTAGTTTGGTGCATTGGACCATTGATTAGGCCTTTACAGGTTGGAATAACTATGAATTGATCAATTAGGTGGTCCATTAAATGGACCATTCCATATTTGGGCCACAAAAAAACATCTTCTACCTCTTCAATTTTAGGTTCTTTTATGGCAGATTTAATAGTTGAGATGTACTTGCAGTTTTTAGTCTTATGATTCTTGTCATAGATTTGACAAGTAGCAATGTTGGAAATGTTTGCAATGTTGAGAGGACATTCTATTAGGTTGTGCTTTTTTCTACATATGTGATAGTAAATTTCTTCACTATCATGTTCTCTTGGTTTCCTATCCATTAGATCCAAATATGTAGTCAAGGTACTTAACAAATTAATTTTTAAACCTTCCAACATGTTTCCAATTTTTGTCCTTGTCACTCTTCCACTTACCGATGTAAAATTATTACTTCTAAGAGGCTTTCTTCTTGAGTATTTTCTACAAAGGTTTACAATCTCATCAAATTTCATAATATAAATATCTCCTTTTGCCATAAGGTTTATAACCTCAAGGACATCTTCTTTAAGTCCTTTTAGAAAGAATTATTTTAAGATTTCTTCATCAAGGTCTATATTTAATGTAGACCCAATGAATTGAAATCTCTCAAGGTAATCCTCGAAATATTCTTCTTATTTTTTATTCATGCAAAATAGCTCAGCTTTCTTATCCCTAACTCTACAGTAATCCTGATATCCTTCAAGGAATAGTTCTTTCATTCCATTTTCTCCATCTCGTTGATTACAAACACTTTCTCCTAGACCCATGATCCATCTTAAATATACATCTTTAAGAGTAGAGGGAAATAATCTTAGCTTTTGTTCATTGATGGTGTAAAAGTAGGATTGGCACACCACTTCAAATTTGAAGATAAAAGCATCAGGGTCTTCGTGTGGTTTCCCATGGAATGTGGGTAATACATAAATAGATATTGACTTAAGTTATCTTATTGTCCCATATGTATGTAATATTGGAAAGGCAAACATATTTCTTTGTGCATTCCTCCTTCGATCTCCATTATGTCTATGTCTATTCTCCTTTTGGTTCTCTTCTACTTATCCATGTTCACTTGGTTGATCAACCATGATTTAATATAGAATTTCAAGGATCGAGATGGGTATAGGGTCATTGAATATAGAAGAGGGATCTATGTGGTTGTCAAATTCTGGTTCAGGTAATAAATATGAGTTGGGATCTTGTTTTTGGATTTCATATTGGTTAGTTGATGTCGTAGTTTCAATTTCTTTTAGCTTATAAATTCTAGGCTTCTTGTTAAAGTCTCTTTGGAAATTTCCTTCTGATTTGTTGATCTTTATAAATATTCCCTTAGATTATCTAGGTTTGCTCATGAACTTTCTAAAGCCTTTGTATTTTGCAACAACATTTGACCTTTCTAATCTTCCTTGAATAGTCTATGAATATCGTTGATTGGATCAAGTTTTTCAGGTGTCATGTAGTGTTCCTATTTAAATTTAAAATCCTCTATCACTAATTGGATCAATTGAACAAGGAAATATTGTGTTGGAATAGGGTTAGTATTTCCAAATTGTAGCCCATATCATAATTCTTGACATAGTTCTCTAAAGCACACTACTCTAGGTATATTGTGATAATTATTGTTATATTCTAGGGCTACTTCTCTCTTTTCTATGTTTGCAAGGAAGTTGTGAATGATGAGAGAGTCCTCAAAATATTGATTCCAAGGATAAATTATTGGATTTACTGTTGCTCTCCTATCCCAAATCCAACGCTCACAACTTCTTCCAAGATCTAGATAAGGTGAATAATAGTCTGGCCCTAGAGATTTTGCTTTGTCAACTCTTTTGATCTTCTCCAACTCATATGATCTCTCTTTAATAATATTGATGTATTTACACAGACACTCATGTTGCGGGCCAAACAAGGTTAACTTCTTTCCTACTTTTGTCACATGCCCGTGCATTTAATTTATCAACCCAGGGAGCTTCGTAAACTTGCGAAGGGTCTTGAACAAGATTGCTTACAATACCACTTGAGATGAGTCCGCTAGTTCTACTATTGGGGGGTGTTTCAACGGTCGTCAATCATTCATACACTCCTCAATAATTTACGTAAAAACAATTAAATCTACAGAAAGGAAATATTCACGCATTCCTGGAAATAAACCTATTGCAATACTAGAAATAACAATGCGATAAACAATCTTATAAAAGCGGTAAACTAATCTAGAAAACACAAGAAAAATAGGGGAAGAAATACTGGCTTGGAGTGGGCCCAGGCTCCAGTAGCTTCCTCCCGATTGAACACGCACTTAGAAACTCTTAGAACTGTATTATAATTATCAAAGTATTACAATGCTTCTTCTGTATATCTCTCTACATTTACTATCAAAATATTCTATATATCCTCAGAGAGGTCTGCGTGTGTTTATATAGCACACCCGCAGATCTTCTATTACAAAGAAGTTATAACAGTCGATTCATTCCAGACTAAACTAAGACAGTCTGGTAAATGTGATCGACGTCTGCTAAAATTGGCATTCATTTCTAATGGTGGCGTGTTCACTGATTGGTTTGTGCTTCACCTGGCATTGGTAGGACATTCTCATACATCGGTGCGATCCCCAATTTAACTCTACATGACGTAGAGTTGGAACTGCACCAGTCTCTGTTGTCCACGTCATGCTTGTCTGGTCAACGGGCGAAGAACAGGGGTGCCTTCCCTATGAGGAAGGTGCCTAAGTATGTTGGGTGCCTTCTCTATGCGGAAGGTGCCTTACTGTCATTGGTGCCTTCCTAGAAGAGGAAGGCGCTTATCTTCTATTGGTGCCTTCCTGTGAGAGGAAGGCGCTTGCCTTCTAGTGGCGCCTTCTTGTCGATGCCTTCCTTATGAGAGGAAGGCGCTTGCCTTCTAGTGGCGCCTTCCTATCGGTGCCTTCCTTATGAGAGGAAGGCACTTATTTTCCTTTGGCACCTTCCTAGAAGAGGAAGGCGCTAGCCTTCTATTGGCGCCTTCCTGGGAGAGGAAGGCACTTGTCTTTCCTTGGCGCCTTCCTAGAAGAGGAAGGCGCCTACCTTCTCTACATTGATTTCGAAAGAAACAAAGTGCCAGGTCCATGAAAAGACCTCGACTGATCCAAATCTGACTAAATCAACTACAATTCCACAAAAACACACTAAAAACACATGAATTAGATAACATGCATAATTTCATCAAATAATTATATAATCATTCATAAACATATGCAATCCTTATTATACAACCGCATAATAATCAAGAAAATGTATACAAAATATGAGCATTTTTGATGCTCATCATCCCCCCATGCCTAACATATGCCACGCCCTCGTGGCATCAAAACTATAGGTAGCCCTGTTGACCCCTCATCATTGTCATTTCTTGGTGGATCCGGTTGTACCTACGGCCCGTGTCTGCCTCTTCTATGCATTGGCATCTGGAGGTGTGGCTCCTCTTTTTCTATGTGGGGCTATGGGTGCTGCTGTCGGATTTGCTTTCCTCATCCTGGCCGCTATCGGAGGTGATCTAGCCAGCGTCATCTCTGTTGCCTAAAATGCAGCTTCTATAGCTTGCCATAGGTCAGCGTCCGGAGGTCTGACCACTGCAAGAGGGATATCTAAATTATCCCTCTTGAGATGAACTACTTGGGCTTTGTACAATCGGGCTGCTTCAGGAGTAAGCCCTGCGTTCTCCTTTGCAATGGCAGTGGCTTCCAATTCGGGGCCATATACCCCCCATCATTCAAAATACCTTCTTATCTTGGAGGGTCATCCCTGGGATGACCCATAAATCTCCCAGAACTGGCTGTCCTCTGTCGGATTGACGTAGATACCAGAGTCCCCTGCATCCTCGAGGTTGCCTTCCTAGTCTCCTTAGCTACTGTCATCTCTTTGAGTAGTCGTTCAAACTATTTTTGCCTCTCTACGAATGGCTGCATATCCCACTCATCTTCTTTGGCTCGATGAAGGTCACCTTCACCTTCTTTCGAGCCATCCTGGGCCCTTTTCCTTTGGCCTCTACAAAAAATATGGTGGCTCGAACAGGGGTTTTCCCTTTCTCCCTGGGAACATCTTCTCGCTCCGAGGGACCTGCTCTACGGTCCCTGGAGCATTCTCTTCACTCTAGGGGACCTGTGCTGCCATCTCTAGGGGTGCTTCTTCACCCCCCTATCTGTCCTATGCCGACCCCTCAGGTTCTTCTCTTTCTTCCTTAGGTTCAGGGAGTTCTTCCTTATCCCCAGTCCTATCTGCTACTCTGTATCACTCAAGTCGATGACAAGGGGTGTTGTGGGACTTCTTTCCCCTTCACTCCCAAAAATAGAGGAATTCTCCCCTACCTTCGGGCTGCTCTATCGAGCGTCCAATCAAAATTCTCTCAAAGAGAATACTCATTCTGTAGATGTGGGAGAATTCATTGAGACTTCTCTTGCCTAGTCAATTTGGGTCGATGCATCCCTTATTTCTATTCCCCTATCCTAGAGTAGTTGGTTCTCCTCCTACAACTATTAGACCAGCTACTCGAGCTGGGTGATTCATCTTTCTCATTCTTCCAATTCCCCTCTATGCTCATTCTAGTAATCCTCCAAAATTTTTTGGGCCATCCAACAATTGGTCTGCCACTCCAGTGCTTCCTCCAAGGCTACATCGACCTGATCATTGCTCCCGGAAGTCCCTACATCTTGTGGGCTCTAATTTGTCAATTCTTGAAGGGTTTGGGCTGCAACGTCGACTTTCAAGTCATTCTCTTCTTCTTCTACCGAGAGGAGGAGTCACCATAGGCGTTTCCTCCTAGGGACTAGTTCTAGTGGCAAAACTCGGCCTCATTGCTAATAAGCGGTGCTCCTTCCTCTTCATACTCGAGCACTAGGGAATGCCCTCTTTCCTCTATGCATTCGAGCACTGGTGAATGCCCTCTTTCTTTCATGAAATCGAGCAATGCCAATTTCCCGATACTTGCCATCTCCTCTAGAGGGCTTCCCTCTTCTTGCCCTATTTTAGCAATAGCATCCTATTGCCTTTCTTGGCTGCCATCTCCCTCTGCATCGGGGTTCTGCCTCTGCGCTTCTGCATGGCGGACCAGTGTTGATATCAGCCCATGGTGGGCCAAGGTGGATGGTGCTCCCTTATAGTACCTAGCCGCTTCTTCCTTCAGGGCATTTTCTAGGTAGAAGGGCACGTTCAACTTCCTTCCATGCACCAGGTGATTCAGAAACTGCACATGGTTAGTGTGCAAATGGGTATACTTCTCGGTGCATGTAAAGAATCGAGCAACCTGCTCGAATATCTTTCACAGATTCATGGGAAGGCTACTTTTGGGTAGCCCTTCCTTATCTATCTACACATTTTCTCCTAGCAGTAGCACTTCGACGTACGACTTCAGCAGTCCACCTTTGTATATGCATTCACCTATGAGGGGCAATCCAGTCGCCTACGAGATGTATTCGGGGGTGACCAAAATTTCTACCCCTCGCACATGAGCTACGTCGCCCCTCAAGGAGGCAGTGAATTCCTTGGATACCTCCATATCCTGGCCCTGACTGACCAGGGTACAGTATTCGAACCATCCCTCGGCCTCGAACTATGTTTTTACCGTCCCCCTGATTCCTTTCGTATCACTCGGCTCATTCTTTTTCACCGCATGATTCTTCGACCTTCCTCCCATGGCGCCTTCCCTTACTACTACACTTTTTTTTTTTGTCCTTACTTCTTCAAGAAGGCGCCTTCTTATAGGGAAGGTGCCTAACCCTAGCATTTAATTCTAGGGTACACCTTTCGAGCCATATCATTGGCACGTGGTTTCGACCATGGGGGTATATGATTTTTATGATGACAATATTTTTTTGATACTGCATAATTTATGAATAATTATATAAATATTTGAGTTAGTATGCACGTACCTTATTTGGTGTTTCATGCATCATGAAGAGCGTTGATTCACTGATTTGTGACATGGGGGAGGGGTATGGTAATCTGATGTCGCTCGTTCATGTGGTGATTTCATTTCGATCGAGGCATCCATGAGACTTAAGTGTTGGTTGTATGTGGAAGGCGCTCTTTGGTACCTTCCCAATGTGGAAGGTGCTTATGTGGTGCCTTCCTGATGTGGAAGGCAATTATATGGTGCCTTCTCGATGTTGTCGATGCTCTTTGAATGGATGCGCCTTTCGATGGTGGAAGGCATCTCTGATTGGATGTGCCTTTCGATGGTGGAAGGCACCCTTTTGATGATGGCACCTTCCTACTACGAAAGGTGCTTCTGAATGGGTGCGCCTTCCTGATGTGGAAGGCTATTGAATACCTACGCCTTCCTAGGGTGGAAGCACCATTTATACCTACGCCTTCTTGGGGTGGAAGGCACCTCGATATGTATGCGCCTTCCTGATGTGGAAGGTGCCTCTCTTTTTTTTTTGGTGCCTTCTCGATGTGGAAGGCGCCTATTTTTTCTTTTTTTTTGTGCGCCTTCTTTATAAGGAAGGTGCCTTCTTCTGGCAGGGTGCCTTCTTTATAAGGAAGGCACCTTCTTAGGGGTGCCTTCTTTATAAGGAAGGCACCTTCTTCTAGTGGGTGCCTTCTTTATAAGGAAGGCACCTTCTTATGGGCACCTTCTTCATAAGGAAGGCGCCTTCTTGAGGTGCCTTCTTTATAAGGAAGGTGCCTTCTTCTGTGCCTTCTCGATGTGGAAGGCACTTTATTCTTGGCAATCATGTTGTGATTGACTGGGAAAGGGTGATCAAGCCTTCTCAGTCTCGCTTCACGCTGCCTCAGCTTCTACCTATGAGTGTCGGTGTCGAAATGCTGAGCCGAATCAGGCCTAGTTTCCCAGATACCTATTCCTCATGCTATCAGGTCCTCCACCTACAAAAAGCAAATGAAAAGAAAGAAAAATAAAGGTAGTTAGATGCATTCCATGCCTATTAGGCCCTAGATTAGGATGCCTATAGCTTGCATGCGGGCGTCATCCCTGCAAAACACACCGTAAGAAAAAAACTAAATTAACTAATTTTGGTGAGCACCTCCATGCCCACCATTTCTCCTATTAAGATTTTGGTCAGATATAACAAGATGGGGTCTCCCCCACGTCTATTCTAGATTCCACCTATAAGGTTTTAGATGTGTTATAGGGGCACAGTCGGTGGCCATTGACCATTAACATGGTGTTGCTATCATCAATTGTTCTAACATGCACTACCCCATTCTTGATGAGCTCTACCACCTCATACGGTCCCATCCATATTTGCATTAATTTACCTTTTCTTTCCTAGAATCGAGAATCGTACAACAACACCCATTCTCCTTCTTGGAACTACTTCAGTTTAATGTGGTGATCATGCCACCACTTTCTTTGCTTTTGTATGATTTTCATTCTCTGCAAAGCGTCCATTCAGATTTCGTCCAGCTGATCTAGCTATCGAATCCTTTCTTTTTGAGCGTCATCCAAGCTCAAGTTCAATTCTGAAGTTGTCCTCAATGTCTTGATTTCAAATTCAATGGGCATCATCGCACTCTTCCCATAGACCAGTTGGAAGGGTGTGAAGCCTGTGGTGGATTTCCACGTGGTATTATACGCCCAGACTACCTCCGAAAACCGTGTAGCCCAATATTTTCTGTGTTGTTGCATGGTCTTCATCAGGATGTTCTCTATTTCTCTGTTCATCACTTCCACTTGCCCATTTTCCTACGGATGGTAGGGTGTAGTTTTATTGTGCCGAACTCTGTATTGCTCCATCAGCTCCTTGATCAACTTGGAGGTAAATTGAGGCCCTTGGTCTATTGTTATCTCTCTAGGGACCCCAAATCATGTAAAAATATGGGCAAATAAGAAATCGGTGACTATTCTTTCTTTTGAATCTCTCAACGCTTGAACTTCAACCCATTTGGTGACGTAATCTATACAGACCAAAATAAACCTCCTCCCTATTGAAGGTGGATTAATTGGTCCCACGAAGTCCATGCCCCACTTATCGAAGGGTTCCAGGTGTACCTGAGGTTGGAGGGGCATTTCATCTCGATGGGTTGGTCTACCCATTCTTTGGCATTCATCGCACTTGTTGGCGTACGCAGCCGCATCCTTGAACAGAGTGGGCCAAAAGTACCCAACCTGTAGGATTTTGTAGGTAGTTCATTTCCCTACAAAGTGTCCTCCGCATGGTTCATCGTGACATGCTTTGAGTACTTCTGAGAACTCCTATTCTGCTATGCATCTCCTTATAATCTGGTCACGTCCTATTTTGAATAGGAGGCCATCAATCCATAGGAATGATGCACTTTTCTCTATGACCGCCTACTTTTCTTGAAAAGAGAGAGCAGGTGAGGTTCTTTCGATGGCCAAGTAATTGGCTATATCTACATACCATAAGATTTTCTCACTAATGGTGAACAAATGTTCATCCAAAAATTGGTCTTCCACTATTGTATGGTCTATCGGTATCAATCTGGATAGAAAATCTGCTACGACATTGTCTTTGCCTGGTTTGTCGACTATTGTGATGTCGAATTCCTACAGTAACAAGAGCCACCTGATAATTCTTCCACCAATGGCCGGCTTGCTCATCAAGTATCTGATGGCCGCATGGTCCATGTGGAAAAATACCTTATACCCGATGATATAATGGCAGAATTTGTTTATGGCATGCACAACTGCAAGGAACTCCTTCTCCGTCACCGTGTAGTTGAGCTCGGCTCCTGCCAAGTTTTTGTTGACATAGTAGATGGCATAAAATTCTTCGCCATCCTTCTATCCGAGGATTGCTCCAATCGCATTGTTGGATGCATCACAGTAGATATGGAATGGTATGGCCCAATTTGGTCCTCTTAAAACTGGTGTGGATATCAGTTTCTCTTTAAGCAACTGAAATGCTTCTTCGCAGTCTTCCATCCAATTGAACTCCACATCCTTAGATAATAGAGTGTGCAATGGTTTTGCAATTTTGTTGAATTCGATGATAAATCATCGGTAGTACCCGGATGATCCAAGAAAACTCCTCACCTCTCTCTACGTTCTAGGGCTGGGTAGGTCTCTGATGACCTCAATTTTTCTTTTATCAACCTTTATTCCTTCTGTGGAGAGGTGGTGTCCCAGTACGATGCCTTCTTGCATCATCATAAAGCATTTCTCATTGCTCAGGGACAAATTGTTTTCCTTGCTTCTTTCGAGCACTCTTTCCAAGTTCGTCATTGCTTCATCAAAGGTTTCTCCATAGACGGTGAAGTCATCCATGTATACTTCGACCGCGTCTCCCATCATGTCTAAAAATATGCTAAGCACCACCCTTTGAAAGGTGGCAGGTGCGTTGCATAATCCGAAAGGTAATACCCGATAGGCAAACGTTCCCCATGGGTAGGTGAACATTGTCTTATCCTGATCCTCTTCTCCTATCTGGATCTAGTTGTATCCACTGAATCCATCCAGGAAGGAGAAATACTTCCTCCCGGAGAGTGTATCCAAGACTTGATCAATGAACGGGAGCGGGAAGTGGTCCTTCTTGGTCGCTTTGTTTAACGCTCTATAGTCCACATAGATTCACCATTTCCCATTCTTTTTAGGGACTACCACTAACGGTGATACCCACTCGCTATCAAAAATTGGATAGATGAATCCGGTAGTCAAGAGTTTTTGCAATTCTTCCTTGACAATGTCTTTCATTGTCGGATTCATTCTTCTCTGTGGTTGCCTGCTTGGAGTTGCTTGATCATCTAGGTATATACGATGGGTACAGATCTCTGGGCTGATACCCTTCATATCTGAGTAATCCCATGCAAATGCCTATTGGTGTCTAACCAGGAGCTCTTCTACTTTCATCAATTGTGTGGGAGTCAACCCACTGCTGACATTCAATGTTCTTCCTAGCCCGACGTGTATCTGCTGAACGTGGTGATCTTGGGCACCAGCCAATGGTGATCTAGGTGCGGAGATGGAGGACTCCCCATGGAGGAACTCCACAATAGCACCATCTTCATCTTCTTCTACCAACTCATCCAACGTCATCACTGATTGGATCATGGATAGCTCAGGATTTTCATGCTCGATCAACATGGGTTCTCCTAATGAGTCGACGGACTATGTTGGGGGTGAAATAGTCAACCTTTTAACATTTCATCCATCGAAGATGGTCATCAGCCCATCCCGATAGCTGATGTAAGCATCAGCTATTGCCAGCCATGGCCTTCCCAAGATGAGCGGGTAACCACCTAACCTAGTTTTAGATTGCAAGACTAAAAATTTGGTTGGGTATTCCCATGCATTGACTATCACTATTACGTCTTCCAACATTCCTTTCGATGCCATGGTCGATCGATCGACCAGCTATAGCACTATCATAGTGGGTTTTAGGTTCATGAGTTGTAGCCTCTGCATGGTCTCCTGAGGCATTACGTTGATGGCTGCTTCGAGATCGACCAACGTATTGGACAGGGAATGTCCCTCAATTTTTATAGTCAGCATCGGGCTGCTCGAGTCTGCATACTTAGGATGGCACATTTTGCCCATCATCAAATCTGCTAGTTTACCCATGACATTGATAGTCTGGGTTGCTCTTCATCCTGGCTTCCTTAGACACATCTCTCTTATCACCTTGGTATATATCGAAACATCTCGGATGGCTTGAAATAATGGAATTGTCATGGTGAGGTTCTTCAAGCTAGACAAGATATCAAACTTTAGCTACGTTACTTTCCTCTATTCTTGTAATCGATTGGGAAATGGAGCCTTTGCTCTCTCGAGCATTTCTTCTATCACCTCTTCTACAAGAGGTGTTTCTCCTACCTCTTCCTCCTCTTCTACCAGTGGAGGCATTCCTACTCCTAGCTATCTACCAGACCTAAGCTGAATATGGTACATCGGATACATCTCACCCTCCATGTTGTATGCTGGTTGGTTCACCCTATTATTAGGATTTGTCATCGGTTGTGTGGGTAGCTATGCAGGTCTCACTACTGGCAACATCGATAAATTTTGTTGGGGGTGAGCTGGTGCTACATTCTATGGAGCCTGATTCCATGTAGTGTGGCCTCTCCACTATTGCCCAGGATATGGATATGGCATCCATGGCTACTGGTTTGGGAATGTTGTTGGGGGTGCATTGGACCAGGGTGATGGCCCCCACCACCCCATGTTAGGTGGTTGAGGTGGGCCTTGGGGCATGTATGGTCCTCCCCCATATGATGACATTTCGGTTGGCATATTCCCCATAAGGGGTTGTGGCCAACTCTTTCGATTGCCTATGAAATAGGCATCCATGCTTTCAACATCCTCCTGATTACTGGGCAGTTGTGGGCACAATCGAGTTTTATGGTTCAGCCTACAAACTATGCATACTCTGACTTTGTTCTCTAGGCATGCATTCTTTGCATGCTTCCCTCTACATTTTGGATAGAAATAAGCCAATGCTACTTCATTTTCTTGCTTATTTTTCTCTAACAACAGCGTATCCATATGCAATGCTAGAGATGAGAGCATTTCGCTCTTTAAATCTTCCAACATGTTACCTATTTCTATCTTCATGACTGAAGCAGTCACTTTCATGGTTCTAGAAGTGGTCTTGCCTCTCCTTCTTGAGTAGTTCTAGCATAGTTGTCGGATGTCTTCCATAGCGTGCTGGTAGACATCACCTCCAGAAATCATGTTAAGAGCCTCCAGTGATTCATTGGTAAGTCCTCTCAAAAATATGCTTTTGAGGGACTTATCAGATAGTTTCATGTGAGGAGATCATTGAAGATTGAAGTTGAATCTCTCCCAGTATTCCTTGAGAGACTCATATTCTTTCTGCGTCATGCTCAGGACCTCTTCTCTGGAGTCTCTTGCTCTCCCAAAATCTTGGTATTGCTCTAAAAAGAGCTTCTTCATTTGATCCCAAGTGGCAATGTGTTTGTCTCCCAGACCGATGAACCACCGTAGAGCTGCATCATCCAATGTGGAAGGAAAGAGTTTCAGCTTCTATGTATCAGATTTGTAGTCCACAGACCTGCATAAGACATCAAACTTAAATAAAAATAGGTCAGGGTCCTCAGTTGGGTATCCTCTGAAGGTCGAAAGGTGAGCAGGGGATATGTTTTTCATTTTGGTATCTCCTACTCCTTCATCAATCGGGAAACTAAAGCCAGATGAGACTTCTTCATTGTCAGCCATTTTTTTAGGAAATGCGGTCTCTAATGCAGTATTTATGGCCTTACGATCATTTAAGACTTTCTGAGTCAAGGCTCTAAGGTTGTCTGGTGTTATCGTCCGATCTTCTACAACTTTCCACAATAGGGCTTCCTCTAAGGGTGTCCTATTAAACAGGGGATTTATGATGATTCGTTCTTCCCCAAGTTGATGGGATGAGGAGGCACTTTGCACAAAGTGTGGATCCTCACTCCAATGGATTGTTGGTGGTGGGTCGGGTGAGTCTAATTCAAATTTAGAATGTTTGGCTGACTCAGGTTCTGGTGGATTGGTTTTTATAAACCGACCGTCAGGTCCTCTTCTTCTCGAAGAACTCATACAAGGTCAGATGGAAGGTTTCTAGGTATTGTAAATAATCTAGTTGAGATGCTTCCCCGACAATGGTGCCAAAATGTTGTGGGCCAAACAAGGTTAACTTCTTTCCTACTTTTGTCACATGCCCATGCATTTAATTTATCAACCCAGGGAGCTTCGTAAACTTGCGAAGGGTCTTGAACAAGATTGCTTACAATACCACTTGAGATGAGTCCGCTAGTTCTACTATTGGGGGTGTTTCAACGGTCGTCAATCATTCATACACTCCTCAATAATTTACGTAAAAACAATTAAATCTATAGAAAGGAAATATTCACGCATTCCTAGAAATAAACCTATTGCAATACTAGAAATAACAATGCGATAAACAATCTTATAAAAGTGGTAAACTAATCTAGAAAACATAAGAAAAATAGGGGAAGAAATACTAGCTTGGAGTGGGCCCAGGCTCCAGCAGCTTCCTCCCAGCTGAACACGCACTTAGAAACTCTTAGAACTGTATTATAATTATCAAAGTATTACAATGCTTCTTCTGTATATCTCTCTACATTTACTATCAAAATATTCTATATATCCTCAGAGAGGTCTACGTGTGTTTATATAGCACACCCATAGATCTTCTATTACAAAGAAGTTATAACAGTCGATTCATTCCAGACTAAACTAAGACAGTCTGGTAAATGTGATCGACGTCTGCTAAAATTGGCATTCATTTCTAATGGTGGCATGTTCACTGATTGGTTTGTGCTTCACCTGGCATTGGTAGGACATTCTCATACGTCGGTGCGATCCCCAATTTAACTCTACATGACGTAGAGTTGGAACTGCACCAGTCTCTATTGTCCACGTCATGCTTGTCTGGTCAACGGGCGAAGAACAGGGGCGCCTTCCCTATGAGGAAGGTGCCTAAGTATGTCGGGCACCTTCTCTATGCGGAAGGTGCCTTACTGCCATTGGCGCCTTCCTGGAAGAGGAAGGCGCTTATCTTCTATTGGTGCCTTCCTATGAGAGGAAGGCGCTTGCCTTCTAGTGGCGCCTTCTTGTCGGTGCCTTCCTTATGAGAGGAAGGTGCTTGCCTTCTAGTGGCACCTTCCTATCGATGCCTTCCTTATGAGAGGAAGGCACTTATTTTCCTTTGGCACCTTCCTAGAAGAGGAAGGCTGGCCTTCTATTGGTGCCTTCCTGGGAGAGGAAGGCGCTTGTCTTTCCTTGGCGCCTTCCTGGAAGAGGAAGGCGCCTACTTACGCTTGGCGCCTTCCTGGAAGAGGAAGGCGCCTACCTTCTCTGCGTTGATTCTGAAAGAAACAAAGTGCCAGGTCCATGAAAAGACCTCGACTGATCCAAATCTGACTAAATCAACTACAATTCCACAAAAACACACTGAAAACACACGAATTAGATAACACGCATAATTTCATCAAATAATTATATAATCATTCATAAACATATGCAATCCTTATTATACAACCGCATAATAATCAAGAAAATGTATACAAAATATGAGCATTTCTGATGCTCATCAACTCCCACTCTTTACATGATGTTTTATCTCCTTATTCAAAAATAAGTATAACTTCTTGATTTATTAGTTTTTTATAAGGTCTATAAGTGCAGACTGTTTTAGAATTTTTTCCACCATCTAGCAACCTATATTTTATTTCTCTTTTTTCTCTCTTTGGTTTTGGTTTTGTTTGGGTTTTTATTTTATTTTATGTTTTAATCCTATTATTTTCAAGTTTAGATATAAGTCACAACAATGAATTTATAACTATCCTTAACATAGTAGGAAAATAAAATAAAATTTCTATTTTTTTTAGCAATCCTGCTATAACTAAAACTAGGTGCGACTCACGGTCTATGAATCCATACAACCAATTATAGTATAACATGAGGTAAAATGAAATATTGCTTGAAAAGTAAAAATTTTTGGAAATAAAATTATTGAAAGTAAAAGGTTATTTTGCTATCACTTTTTTCATTATGTAAGAACTTTTCTTTCACTATGATTGTGCCACTTAATCATACCTACTTCCTATTTCTATATGAGAACCCAGACCAAAGCAATTGAATAGCAATCACCCAGAGCTTGGAAATTACTAGAAATGAAATTGTTGAATTAAAATGTTAAACTATTATTGCTTCTTTGATTTTTTAGGAATGTTTCACTATGACTGTGTCACTCAATAATACCTACTCTCTATTCCTATAGGTCCTAATATAAATTTATAAATGTTTATGACTGTGCCACTTAGTCATACGTACTTCCTATTTTCTACAGGTCCTAAACCAAATTAATAAATAATAATCACCCAAAGCTTGAAAAATTTGAAAGAAATAAAGTTTTGCAGGAAATAAAATTCTAACTATAAAAGCAGTAAAATGATTCCTCAAAAGAAAAAAACCTGGAAACATCGAACAAAGGGGCTTTTTGGGATCATCTCGTACCACTCTGACTCATATGCACGCCAAGGAATCATAAGTACCTCTTTCCACATACCAGTAAGCCTCTCTTCTTGCACAACCAAACAACTTTTCTAATTAACCACTACGTTGTTACTCTCCTCGACAATGATGCCAAAATTATCGACTGTAATAGCTTACATTTAATTTTTATCAATCGAGGGTAATCAAGGTTAGATTTAAAGAGTAGGAATCTAGTATAGATTGTATCATGAGAATTATTTTTTAAGCTTAATTCATATCTCTTGTAGTCTCAGGTTTTGCAAAAAAATAATAATTGCAGTAACCAGAAATTATGCAGAAACTAAAATAATATGCAATAAATTAAATATGATATTTACCTAACAATGACTTTACCTATTGGTGTATTTACCTAATAATGATGATTTTACCTATTAGTGAGGACCCTCATGCAAACAGTTAACTTTTATTATCTATTTTTACTTTTTATTCAATAATAATATAATTTATTTTATTTTATATTCTAAGGTTAATTTTATGTACAAACTATTCCTAACCTATTGTAAGGGCGAGAGAATACGGACTGATTATAGGAGTGGGCCCTGCCTCCTAGGGGATAGTGTAAGTATTTCTCCCCTAAACTATTTTATCTCAATAACTAAGATGCATAACTACTACTAACTTTATTCTATTCTATGGATGTAGGGAAATACAATTACAATTACATAAAGGAAATCAAGCAGTAAATAACATAATAAATGATACAATTACCATAAAAGTGCTACTTTATTTTTTTTATAAGTTAAAATTTTATTAAAAGGGGTTTTGAAAGGACTATTAGAGTAGGTTGTTTACCTTAGCTCATGTTCACCTAGGTAATTTATTTTCCTTTTATTTAGTTATTCCATGTATTTTCCCCACCCACTTATGTGTGGATATTTCATTTATCTTATTTAGATATTATGAGATGTTACATATTTATTTCTTAGATATTATGGGGATATTTTTAGGTTTGACTATTCCTAGGAGTTATGGGGATATTTTTAGGTATATTTGGAGGGTTGAGATTCTTTCTCCCCATAGCGGTTACAGATCTATGGACCATATCACTTATTCCTTTTGTACGGTGGATATTTATCCTTAGCTTGATCCTACCGCTATGGTTGATCATCCTTGCCTATATAAGCAAGGCACCTTCATTGTACTCATTGAGAAGTTCATTATTCAGGTATAATATATGATATTGTTGCTCATTGTTTTGCATATCCATTTGTAAGCTTATGCTATCAATTTGCTTTCAGATTCTTGTTTTGGTTGAATGTGGTGTTCTTGTTAACACTTGAGATCCTTGCAGCTTGGAATGATCTGATTATCATTCCTTTCATGGCATCAGAGCAATAGGTGTTGCAGTCATCCATTTGTGAGTGTTGTGCAGTTGTTTCTCTTGCAGGTTCGAAGATTGGTGTGGAAGCTTCAGTTTTTGTGATCGGGTCCTTGGTGGAGTTTTTTGGCCAGTTTGTGTCTCTCCTTCCATTTTCAGATCATCACCAGCCTCCTAAAATCTCTTCTACCCATACTGCAATAGCCTCATTCCCTTGGATCTGTCCTAAGCATTTTTTTCTTGAGCATTTCCTTTTTTGGCAGGGTCACCAACCCAGCCCATTTTTATATTTTGCATGTATCTCCTGATAGAAATGGAATTTTTCCACGAAATTGTTTGGAGGTCTGTAGATGCATTCATATGAGTTGTGCCCAAAATTTCAGCTCATTTGGATAAGTATTCTTCAAGATATCTTGATTTTACGAAAACCTGCACTTTTTTAGTAATCTGCATATATCTTCATCAAAGCTTCTAATTTTTTGCAGATTTTTTTACAGAATGTGTAAAATCATATGATAGACCTTCCCATAAAATTTCAGAGCATTTGGAGCTGTATTCTGATAGTTACAGTGATTTTACTATTTTTAGTAAACTCGTCCTTTCAGGAGAAATATTGGGAGTTGCTCAGCGAAATTTTTTCCAGGCCTGTAAAATCATGTTTCTGATATGTCTGTAAAATTTCAGATTTTTTGGATCTGTATTTAGACATTTATAATGATTTTATGACTGCACTCTCAATATTGCATTGTGAAAAAGGTTTTTGCACTTGAACCGGTATATGGACTATTGTTATAAAGTCCCATCTTCCTTCATTTTTTGTTTGTCCACTTAGTTTGGAACTTTGTGATCAGCTTACTTGGTGTTCAGTATTGGTGGAGCCTACACATTGTTGTGCTTGAGGAGTCCTTTGTCTTTGACTTCCCTTGCTTTGTTGTGGTGCATCCTCTTGTGCCAATCTTCCTCATTGAGACACTTAGTTTGAAGGAGGGGATTCTTTTGGGAATTCCTTTGGAGATTTTTCAAAGTTCAGAAGCTTCATTTGTGCATTGATGTGATTTTGTGGTATTTTGCACCACCTTGTGACATCACACTAGACCTCTCACATTATAATGGCATTTGATTTTGGGGGGGCTCTTCTACTTTTGAGGACATCTTGGAAACTTCTTTTTTTAAACTTAGCATAGAGGCAAATGCTGAAACTTTTGAAGCATGGTTTAAGGTACTTTGTTCATTATGTCAAAGTGAAGGTTTGGATCCTTTGTTCATAACTCCAAAACCCAAACCAATGGTGAAGGATAAGGAGTATAGGACATGGTTCATGAACAATTTAAGGATCTCTAGCATGCTTTATTATTCAGTTTGTGGGGAGCTTCAAAATTTTATTGGAGTTCACAAGAACACACCTCACCTTGCTTATCATATGTTGAAAAGAAAGTTTTTACCCAAGGCACCTTCTCTTACAATTGCTTGCATGGAGGACATCATTTGTGACATTGCATCTTTGTTTTTGGAGTCACTATCTCATGATGTTTTGGATGATGAGGTTGATGCTATAGTACCTGCTTCAGATATTTTACAGGATACATCTCCACACTTGTTTTATGTGGATGATCATGTTGATGTTGCAGCATATACAACAGAGATTTCATGGCATGTTACATCCTTACATACAGATGACTTCTTGGATGGTGTTGCCTCTCTCTTCATTGAGAGTCACACATGTGATTTTCTTGACATGTATGAGGAGCTCACTCATTTATTTGATGATGATGTATACATTGTATCTCCTCCATGTACTTCTTCCTTTGTGGACCCTTTTTTGGTGTGCCCTCCTTTGAGTGAGCCACCTTGTCCACCATTTTCTTCTCATGTTTCTTTCATATTGGATGATGTACTCCTACAGGAGTTGGATACAAATATTTTATCTTCAGTTGGACTCTCACTTGGAGATCCTGAAGACCATGTTGATTCTTTTGAGGCTTCTAAGCCTCCACTTCTTTCTCTTGTTGCTTCCATGGGCTCATCATCACTTATGCAACAGGACATTGGTGATTCTTCCTTGATGGATGCTCTTCACACATCTCTTCCACTTTTGCACACTCATGGTTTTGTGCACATTGATCTTTTGGATGTTGATTGGGACTATATTCTACCCTATTTTGGTGTTGGTTTGGGCTTCTACATTCTTGGAGATTCATTTCATAATTCATTGGTGACATCTTCTTCACTTCAGCTCAGTTTGAAGGATTCTACGTCATCATTCTACATTTTATTCCCATCTTCTCACACTCACTTGGAGTGGGAAGACATTCGATGGATGCTTCATGGCTACTTTCTTCCTCGTGGGAGACACATTGTTCATCGTAGAGGCATCCACTTCTTCATAGGACTTCTTCATGGAGCTCGTCATCCTAGGGGGTGTTGGGAGCACTCCTTGGCTCCATTCCTACTTCTTCTTCTCTCTTTCTAGCTGGATGGTTTTTTTCCACATGGTTTTCCACCTTCTGGTTCAAGAGCTTTTGGATACACATTGTACATGAGTACCTAATCAGGCCTTGTTGTCGGGACTCATATTGTGGATATGCCACTTTATTTTTTGGCACCTAGCTTCACTTGAGGGGGGTGTTAGAGTAGGTTGTTTACCTTAGCTCATGTTCACCTAGGTAATTTATTTTCCTTTTATTTAGTTATTCCATGTATTTTCCCCACCCACTTATGTGTGGATATTTCATTTATCTTATTTAGATATTATGAGATGTTACATATTTATTTCTTAGATATTATGGGGATATTTTTAGGTTTGACTATTCCTAGGAGTTATGGGGATATTTTTAGGTATATTTGGAGGGTTGATATTCTTTCTCCCCATAGCGGTTACAGATCTATGGACCATATCACTTATTCCTTTTGTACGGTGGATATTTATCCTTAGCTTGATCCTACCGCTATGGTTGATCATCCTTGCCTATATAAGCAAGGCACCTTCATTGTACTCATTGTGGAGGAAGTTCATTATTCATGTATAATATATGATATTGTTGCTCATTGTTTTGCATATCCATTTGTAAGCTTATGCTATCAATTTGCTTTCAGATTCTTGTTTTGGTTGAATGTGGTGTTTTGTTAACACTTGAGATCCTTGCAGCTTGGAATGATCTGATTATCATTATTTTAAGGACCCCAAAACCTTATTACAATAGGTCAATAGACCACAAGCAAGGCCATAGGAAAGACCGTAGGAAAGGCCACTAGAAATGCCAGAGGAAATGGCCAAGGAAAAGCCTAAGGAAAGGCTTAAGGAAAAACATCTGGAAAACCAACAGGAAGGACAATAGGAAATTTGCAAAAAAATATGCCTAAAGTGGGAAAAAATTGCGTCTTGCCCAACCATGAATTTGAGCCACCCACTAAGCGGGAAAAGGAATAAGTGTAAAAACATAAAACTTGAACAATCTCGTCTAAACACAAACTTGAACCACCCAAAAGCGGAAAAAATAATATACCCTCCAAAGAAGGGGAAATACAAAAATTTACAGTCTCGTGCAGGAAAAAACTAGAAACTAGCAAAGAAAATCCAAAAAACTAGACCTGCAAAACAAAAACCACCCTGAATAGTAGGATGGAGCAGATCCCAGGGAAGTCCCAGAGTAAAGGCACTTTAAATAACCCTACTAGAAGGTATGGAAAGGTGCAGAAAAATGGATAAGTGACCTACCACACCAAGGAGATCATCTACAACACCCACCAACCAAGAAGGAAGGACAAGGGAAGTGTCAAGGATCTAGGATAGCACATGCCTAAAAAATGGAACAACAAGCATGTGATCTCCATAGACCATAAAATCCCCTTGCAATAAGGAAACTACGAAGACACCAGTAGAAGTAGAGGAAGTAACAAATGCAGAACAACAAGTCATAGGAAAGATACAAGGAAGTTCCTAGGGAACCCAAAATAAAGGAGCCACAGGGTGAACCAGTTGCAGAAGTTAAGCACAGGTCAACCCAGACCAAGAAGATGTAGTGAGAAACTCCAGATAACCTTCAACATAATCAACAAATAGCTTCAAGAAACTAGATGAGAAAGTCCAGTAGGATCATAATAGCAAACAATGGAGAGGCCCATCCCAAATCCATAAAAAATATTAAGAGCCCATCAAGTCCACATCCATGAACCCAAAGAGCAGATTCATAGGAGAAAGCACATGGTCCCAACCCTAACCAAAAATATGTGCAAAATTGTTCATGAAGCCACTCTTCCACAGCCACAGTAGACCACACTTGGAGAACCATTGAAAGCCAACACCTAGTAGAAACCTGCAAAAATCCTGGGACACACTACGAGCACCAAGGAAAGGGTTCCCTAAAACAACCCATAAATCCTAGGAAAGGTCCTAGGAAAGGTCCCAAGGATGTCCTAGACTAAAGGTACATAAAGGAACCCTTTAAATAAGCAAGTAAAGGAGTAGACAAATGGATAAGTGACCTCCCACCCCAAAGAGATCATTTGTAGTACCAACCAGCCAAGAAAGAAGGGCAAATAGATTACCAAAGAATAAGGATAGGATCCAAGGACGTCCTAGAAAAATCCCAGGGACATCCTAGATCACAGCCACCAAAGTAGAACCCCACCAAAATGTATGGAAATGGGAAGACAAATGGAAAAGTGACCTCCCACTCGAAGGAGGTCATTTGCAGCACCAACCAGCCAAGAAGGGAGGGCAAAGGAAGTGCCAGGGAACTAGGACATGACCAAGGATCTAGGACAAGACCAGGGATGGGCTACAGGGAAGTGGAGAAGGACTTCCTAAGGAAGTCCCCTGTAGCCATAGTTGGGATCAAAATTTTTGCTTTATTACTGGAAATTTAGGTGTACATAATCTCGTATTTCTTAAAAAATTGTACAAGCACCAACTAGATGATTAAGCATTTGAACATTGGATATTTATTCATTAGACCTTTTCAAAGGTCTCCCTATGTAATATATAATATGAATTGGACAATTCTAAATATAACTCTTCCATGTATTTTTCCATGTGGCATTTTGCACTTAATGTGACAACTATGTACTTAACATAAATAATCTAAACTAACATAATTCCTTAACCTACTTGGACTCGATAAATAACCTAAGTGGTCCAAGTGGCACTTTATGAATGAACATAACAAAATAATGCTAAATCAAACATTTTGCAAGATATAACATCATAACTATATGTCCCTTTATGAGCCATACCTAGTGGTTTTATCAAACCTCGTAGAAATTTTTTTTTTATTTTAATAGATGAGTTTTGGTTATGATAGCACCTGGTATATTTTAGAATCCCATCACTAATCAAAATGCTAAAATCCTAGTTGTAACAAGGGAAATATGAAGGAATTCTACTGAAAAAATTGCGGGAGCTCTAGCGATTTGGCGGGAAACCTTCTGTGCAGGCACCGGGCGAAGCTCCAGGGTCTCTGGTTGGAAGATTCTTCCAGGACCTCCTGTGGATTGAATCTACACTACTTTGAAGGATCGTTCGTTGCCTTGGGAGGGCCCAATGGGGTCTCCTCCAGGATCTATCGATGGGCAAAAAAGCTCATATGCTGATATATTAAAAGAAAACCCTGCATCTTCCTCCGATGAAGCTCAACGAAGTGCTTATCAAATGCTATTTAAGAATGCTGGAAAGGGTTTACCTGCAAACAGAGTTAACGGCTGCCTTCCACAATCTGCGTCCAGGCCTAAGATTGTCATAGAACCAAAACTGGTTGAGGATACGATTATATACCGTGCTACCCATGATCTCGATCTCGCAAATTCATGGGTATCCGGCCCACTTTAAACTTTCTACACACCTGGGTGAGACAGAACTGGGAGCCCATTGGTGAGTACTCTCTATGGCCTATAAGCAATGGGTATTTTATTATTAGTTTCTCTTCTTTAGCAGATAGAAACAGAGCATTTGAATCATAGAAGAGGAGCCACGGCCCGACAGGATTATTTGTCCAACCGTGGAGAGTGGGTTTTGATCCTCGCATTGAGCCCACGGCTGTCCCGGTCTGGATACGGCTGTACGCTCTCCCAATGGAGTTTTGGGGTGAGCAGATCCTTGAGTTGATTGGTAATTCTCTAGGTAGATATTTGGGAGTTTCAAGAGATACCATGGAGGGAAATACTGCTGTCTTTGCTAGAATATGCGTAGAAATGGACATTAGCCAGCCACTTCCAGCCGAGGTGGAATTGGAGTTGGCAGGACTAACCTGGATACAACAGCTAGACTATGAAGCCTTACCTTTTAGATGCAGAGTCTGCCATAAGCATGGCCATTTGGCTAGGTTCTCGCCCAAATAGCCCGACCACAAAAGCGGAAGCTCCGTCGGGAGCGCCAAATCGCCCCAGAGAGGGTAAGTTCACTCCGGTCAAAGAACCCCTCAATATCCCCCAGGGTTCTGATGCCCAGAAAGATGGCTTTGAACAGCAGAAGCGGAGGAAAAACAAAAAGAGAAATGGCAAAGAGCAGGCCCAAACCAAGCCAACCAATCGATATGAAATCTTCAAATCCCTTGTAGACCAAGAAGACCAAGTCATGGAAGGAGTGGATGGGAATGCTGAGGATACTAACACCCACTCTCATGCTCCTCTATCATCTACTCCTGTCTTAGAACAGGTGATTGAAACCCCTGAGACTTTGCAGCCAGAGAACCTAGGGGCTATGGTAATCCATTCCCCTGCACAACCAGTTATTAAGGATGTCAACATGGGAAGTGCAGAAAAGAACAGAGAAAGACCAGCGTTGGGGATTACCTAGGTGGAAAAGAGGTCTAAGAATAGTAATTCCCAAGGAGCTGGTAGAAAATCCAATAAGGATCTACTAGTAGCGCAAGGGGACAAGCTGATCAATGGAGGATCGGTGAGAACAATTGACTCTTATTGCTCCCAAGGTTTCCAATGATTATACAATCCTGGAATGTAAGGGGTTTAAACAAAGAGAACCCATCAATCTGCTGTTCAAAGACTTTTAGGAAGACACAAAATAGACTTTTTGCTCCTTCAAGAAACAAAAATGTCTTTAGATCTTATGTGTAAAATTGCTAGTAGAATATGGAGGGGCGCTGGATATATGGATGTGGCGGCCCAAGGAGCTTCAGGGGGGATTGTTACTCTTTGGAACCCTCTGGTGTGGATAGCAATAGAACATACAACTTGGAGGGGTGTTCTCACATCTCTCTTTAAGAACATTGTTACAATCGAACAGAGTTTTAATCACAAACTTCTATGGGGCTCAAAGCATTGATGGCCAGCGGCTTCAATGGAATGTTGTTCATTCAATGAGATCCTCCCGGGAAGATTGCGATTGGATTATTGCTGGGGATTTTAATGCCAAATTATCTGCCAGGGATCAGGAAGGTGGTTTCCCGCTTTTGGATCCAGGGGATAGGCTTCTCGATTGCTCAAGTCCAGGCCTTTCACCTTGTTGATATCAAAGGTCCCGGCACTTATTTTACGTGGACTAATAAGAGAAGAGAGCCACACAGTAGGAAGGTAAAACTAGACCGGTTTCTGGTCTCGGAGGAAGCATTTGTGAAATGGAATATTAAATTTCAGATTTTGGAAGGCCCAGTTTCAGACCACTTTCCCATTTTACTGGAGGGAGGGGCTATGACAGGGCAGTACCATAAACCATTTAAATTTGAAAATTTTTGGTTGCAAAAAGAAGATCTCCGAAGAAAAATTCCTCAGTGGTGGGAAGATGGCCGCCCACCTTTTGGGACTGCAATGTTCAAATTTCACAAACAGACTTCAATTTGTCAAGTGTAAACTCGAAACAAAGGAGGCAAACTAACAAATCAGACTTCCAAAGACCAACGGGCCCCCTTGTTGGCCAGATGGGATGAGGTGCAAAAACATTTCAGGGAAGGAAACATTTTCGAGCACCTTAAATCCGAGGATGATGCTTTGCGCAAAGCGGTTGAGGATATTGATAATCAAGAAGAGATTTACTGGAAACAGAGAGCAAGAAATACTTGGTTATTAGAAGGAGACAGAAATACAAAATTTTTTCAGCGCTCTGCCTGTGCTAGGAGACAAGTGAATAATATGGATTTCCTTCAAGATGAGAATGGATACTCTTTTGACACTCTTCCTGGTATGCACTCCCACTCAATGGAGTATTTCTCAAAACTCTTTAAGGAAAGTATGGAGCAAGATGGGGCAGCCCAAGATGAAGTTATTGTTGTCATTCCTTCTATAATCTCTCCTGAAGAGAACCAGGCCCTACTTAGACCTATAGATAGAGATGAACTTAAGAAGGTGGTCTTTGGGATGAGTACTGGTAAATCGCCTGGTCCTGATGGCTTCCCTATTGAGTTCTTCCAGTGCCTTTTGGGATACCCCGGAGGAAGATGTTCTGGCTGTCACTGAGGAGTCCATAACCAATAAAAGAATGCTCAAGGCTCTAAATCATACCTTCATTACTTTAATTCCAAAAGGAGCAGGGGGGGTTCATTTATCTGATTTTAGACCTATTGCCTTATGCAATGTGATCTATAAAATAATTACTAAGATTATGGCTGAAAGGTTAAAACCTATCCCGCATAATATAATTTCCCCAGAGCAAGGGGGTTTTGTTGAAGGGAGGCAAATCTTGGATGGAGTGATTCTTGCACAGGAGGCTATCCATACAATGCACCAATCTGGGAACAAAGGAATGTTCATTAAACTGGATATGTCCAAGGCTTATGACAGGGTGGAGTGGGGCTTCTTGGCAAAGATGTTGACTGCCTTTGGTTTCTCTCAGGACTGGACAGACTGGGTCATGAGCTGTATTTCTACGCCTTCATACTCTGCTCTTATCAAGGGACTTCCCTTGCCTCCTTTTGGTGCCTCTCGTGGCCTGCGGCAAGGAGACCCTTGCTCTCCTTATCTCTTCCTCATCTTGGCTGAAGGATTGGGTAGACTCTTTCTCGAGAAGAAGACTTCAAGGTCGATAACTGTATTAAGGTCGGGTCGAAGTTTTGACTCATTTACAGTTTGTAGATGATACTGGATTGGTGGGAGTGGCCAGCCTTAGGGAAGCAAGAAGAATCAGAGATACTCTAAATGTCTACCTCCGAGCCTCTAATCAAGTCATCAATGACAATAAATCCAAAGTGATCTTCTTCAATATTGATCAACGGTTACAGGACAGAGTTATTGAGATTTTAGGTTTCACTCGGACCTCTCTCCCAGTAGTTTACCTGGGGGTCCCTCTCCATTTCAAAAAACTAAAAATAGATGTTTGGAAGGACCTATTGGATGGCATCAAAGATAGAATGAACCATTGGTCTCATAGATGGTTAAGTTATGGGGGTCGTCTAACTTTTCTCAGTCGCTTATTCAGTGCCATGCCAATTTATAAATTCTCCGTCCCGGTCGCTCCCAGCCTATTTGGAAAGAGCCGGATAAAATGGCTAGAAGATTTCTATGGGAAGGTGCCAAGGGAGAGAGGAAATGGGCCTTGGTTGGCTGGGACAAGGTTACCCAACCCAAGGAAAAAGGAGGGTTGGGACTAAGAAGCTCCAAGTTTAACAACAAGGCTTTGGCTGGCAAACTGTACTGGAGGTGGATTTCTCAGCCAACATCCCTCTTCAAGAGAATCCTCTCTAGCAAATACTTGGGTTCTGTCCATCCTAATGATGTGGGCCGCTTTCCTCTCGGAAGGTTTTGGATCACCAAAGGTGGCAGGCGCTCAAGCTTGGAGCTCAACTCATCAAAGATCAACTATTTTGGAAAGTGGGGAGAGGGGATAAGGCTCGGTTTTGGACTGATTCCTGGGACCGTAATCCTCCCATTATTGTCGTGTTTCCTGAATTGCAACCGATAAAATCTGCTATAGAAGATAAGGGATGGATCCAAATTGAGAGCTACTTTAACACTAGTCAATTGGGGGACTACAAGATCATAAAGTTTAAGCGGCCGGATGAGTGGCCAATACCAATCCCTCCGGAGTTGGTACCTACTTTGGGAAAAATCTTGGCGTAACGGTTTCTTACCGGGAGAGATGCGGAGGATGAACTGGCCTGGGGCTATGGGAGCCTTGGGGTTTATACTGTGAAAGAGGGATATGATGAGATCCTCCCAGAGCCCCCTCCACACTTTTTTTTGGTTCATGATTGGAGAAAGATATGGCATCCCTGTGGCCGGCCGAAAGTGAACTTCTTCGCCCGGCGCTTTTGCATAATGGAATTCTCACCTATGACAATCTCAGACTCAGAGGCATCATTGGCCCTTCCCAATGTGTGTTATGCCACAAGCAGGAGGAAACCGCGGATCATCTAATGTTTGAATGTTCTTTCACACGACAGATCCCGGAAGCGCCGGTTCTCCCACTTTAAACTTCAGGCTAATGGGGTCTTGTCTCGAAACAACATTTGGGAAAGCTGGAAGAAAGGTAGATTTAAATCCAAAGCTCTTCGAATTGGCTGGGAGCTTGGTTTATTTTTTATCTGGTGGCAGGTTTGGTTGGAGAGAAATGCCCGTATTTTCCGTGAAACCTTCTCCCCTCTAGAAGGAATATGGCAAGTCATTTGGAGCAAAGTGGCGGAAACGGTTGCCATTCATGCCGAGGGGGAAATTCAGTCTGCTTCTGAGCCTTTGGAAGAGGGAGCTGTTATTCAACAAAGGCAGGTGAGTGGTAGTTGGAAACCTCCTCCCGAAGGATGGATCAAAATCAATACTGATGGAGCTGCTAAAGGCAATCCGGGAAGTGCCGGAATTGGAGTAGTGTGCCGCGATCATGCTGGGTCTTTGCTCTATTGGGAACTGCAGGGTCTGGGATGTGCCACAAACAATGAAGCCGAGGCCTTTGCCATTAAATCTGCCTCCTTCTGGGCTGCCAAACAGGGACACAGGAAGATTATTATTGAGTCTGACTCCCAAATCTTGGTGGGTGCTCTTGACTGTATGAGAAACTTTGTCTCGAAAGCTTGGAGGTTGCGGATCTTAGTCTCCCAAATCAAAGAGCTTTGGAGGGAATTAGATGATGTGATACCTGTCTATGTGAATCGAGATCTCAATAAGGCGGCCGATTTCCTTGCTAAGATGGGTGCTGAAAGGGAGGTTGGGATGCAGCTGCACAGTGACATGCCTGTGGAGGATGCAGAGATCCGACAAGGCCTTGAACGTTTTCTGAAATGATGTGCAGTGTTTTTATGCTAAGGAAGGTTTCTGTCGCGATATCGCGACATGTAGCGCCGTCGCCAGCTTTGGCAGGTTGTCGCGATATCGCGACAAAGTTGCGCCTCTCGGCCTTTGGCGGGTTTTTGTCGCGATATCGCGACATGTCGCGCCATCGCGGCCCTGGGAAGGCGCATGGTAAAATTGTCGCGATATCGCGATAGTTTTGGCAATTTGGGGCTAACTGGAAAAATTGTCGCGATATCGCGACACTTTTGCAGATGGAGAGCAAAGTGGAAAATTCGTCGCGATATCGCGACAGTTTTGAGAACTGGGCGCCGAAAGGAAAATTCGTCGTGATATCGCGACAGTTTTGAGAACTGGGCGCCGAAAGGAAAAACCGTCGCGATATCGCGACACTTTTGGCGATCTGGTGTCATAAGGAAAACCCGTCGCGAAATCGTGACCATTTTGCTGATGTGGTGCAAAGTGGATATTTTGTCGCGATATCGCGACATTTTTTGGCGATGGCTGCTGTATGAAAATCTCGTCGCGATTTCGCGACAATTTTGGCTTACCAACGGAATGGAGAAAACTGTCGCGATATCGCGACGCTTTTGCGATCTGGATGCCATAAGGATAATTCGTCGCGATTTCGTGACACTTTTGATGGTTGGATGATTCGGAGGCTCTCTGTCGCGATTTCGCGACCTTTTTGGCGTTATGGAGCAAGCTGGTCTTCATGTCGCGATTTCGCGACAATTTTGACGAAGGGTTGCTGGAGGGTGCTGTCGTCGCGATTTTGCGACATGTCACGATTTCGCAACATGTCGCGTTTTCGTGACTGTTGGCACCGCAGTGGAGGAGCCGGGGTTGACTGTCGCGATTTCGCGACATGTCGCTTGTTCGCGCCCAGTTGACTTCTTTGCTTTGTGTTGTGCTGGGTTGACTTTGTGCTCTTCTCTTGTAGTGTTGTTTGCTGTTCTTGGTTGGGATGTGTTCTCTCCCGCTTGTAATTGCTCTTTGTATTAATACAAGTTTTTCATTTTTTTCAAAAAAAAAAACTATATGTCCCTTTATTCACGGGAAGGACATAACAATTTTGCATCAAAATCTAGACAACCTAACAATATTCTAATTTCATGACTTTATAAAGTAACTACAACTGTTGGATATTTTGAGTCAAAGTTGTCATTGATGTCAAGGAATGTGTCAAGGAACAATGCAAAGGTTAAAGGTAAAAGGGCTTCATAATATTTTTACTATTATGTGGAAGCAGAAGTTAAAAAGTTTTTCATAAAAACCCAAGGAAGCTTATTGCAAAGCTAAAAAAAGGTTTAATATTTATCTTATAAAATATTTAAATTCAAATTGAATTTAAATTTTATAAATAAATATTATTTATATAAAGTATGGGTTCAATGTTTACTCTTTCAACAACCTCACGCGCTGACTATGTGAAGGTCAAAGTCTTACACTTCATATTATTTTAACCCCTTGCCCAATAACCTTGATGAGGTCTTAAAAACCCTCCACTCACGTGCATGATTGATAATGCATATGGTATACATACTAAGCATAAGGTTTGAAAATATTATCCGCTGTTGAGAAGTAATAGCGTGAAATTCGCAGTCTCCCGAACTGTATACTCCGTGTTTAAAGACGAGGGAATTAAAGCATATATTGTTTTGAGTTGGAAAATTATGTTTATGATTATCGATGAAATAAAAAAAAGGTGTATTCGCATAGTCGACGAGGGAATTAAAGCATATATTGTTTTGAGTTGGAAAATTATGTTTATGATTATCGATGAAATAAAAAAAAGGTGTATTCGCATAGTCGACGAGGGAATTAAAGCATATATTGTTTTGAGTTGGAAAATTATGTTTATGATTATCGATGAAATAAAAAAAAGGTGTATATTCGCCATTGTCAAAATAATTGAAATGTGCATAAACGACAAAGAACAAAGATCTTGAAGTTTAAATTGATAAAGCGCTCATACGAATCGAAGGGAAATAGATGGTTGGCTATGCAAAAATTAATAGTCACACAGATATCGAGAATGCAAACACTTCAATGCGTTCGACAGAGTGATTAAATAACAACGGTATGACAATATCGAAAGGCACAGAGACCGAGAAAGTAGAGAGGACATGTGACTCGGTGACCTGGAAGAGAGAAGAGGGGTTTTTCGACAACACATTTTTTCGAAGAAGCAAGGGATAATATGGATGTCGTGCGCCTTCGTTTCGCCCAAACGGTGGTAGTGGCAAGTGCTAAGGCATTCTTAAAGATTGAGATTAAGGGTATTGTGCGTTCAATAACCGCCAGGAGCATTTTTAAGGTATGCAATATTTTTGTTGGTTGTAATTATTGATTAAAGTATGCAAGTTATTATTGATTAAAGTATGCAAGTTATCATTCACGAGTTATATGGGTGTATTTTGTGTGAAATTTAATTTACTTAATACTATAGTTGGGAGTCATAAGGATTTCTTTTTATACTAAAAATTAAATATTTGAATGGTTAAGTATCCTTGGGATTTATAAGGATCGGTCCTTTTTATTTTGAAAATTAAATATTTTTAAGGTATGCAATTTTCCGGTATAATTGTTGATTAAAGTATGCAAGTTATCATTCACGAGTTATAAGGGTGTATTTTGTGTGAAATTTAATTTACTTAATACTATAGTTGGGAGTCATAAGGATTTTTTTTATACTAAAAATTAAATATTTGAATGGTTAAGTATCCTTGGGATTTATAAGGATTGGTACTTTTTATTTTGAAAATTAAATATTTTTATAATAAGGCTTTGGGGAGCTATAAGCTTTTGTTGAAAAATTAAGATAAGTTTTATTTTAAGTTGGAGTTTATAAGGTGTATTAAAAAAATTATTTTTATGGTATAATGAATGTTATTTTGAAAGGGAGCAATAAGGCATAAATTGAGTTGTGATTATTTTGTGTCCAAGGAATATTTGAGAAAGTATTGGAGTAATATTTTGATATCTAACCTTCTTGAGTTTGGCAAAGAAGTGTTTGTGGTTGTGGCAGATTTATGAGATTCCTTCATCATCAAGAAAAAGGTATGAGCACATTCTTCCATAGTTAACTTGATTGGTTGGTTTCTGGAAAATAACTTTGGAGTGAAAAGGACTTGATTAGGGTTTCCTATTGAGAGTGTTGAGTTAATGCTTCAACTTTTTTTGGAATAAAGAATTATTGTTAAAACCTTGTTTGATAAGCATTGTTGTTGAAGCCATTGGTTGTGAGAACAAATTGAACTAGGGTTCGAGTATCATTGCTATGTGAGGATTGTTTTATAAGCATTATTTTTAAAGCCATTGGTTGAATGAAGAACTTAAATTAGGGTTTGAAAAGAACATGAGTATCATTGTTATGTGAGAGTTGTTTTATAAGCATTGTTGTTGAGCATTGTTGGAAATATTTTGAGTGAAGTATCATATGCTTGGACTAGGGTTTGTGAGCAAGGCTTGTATCATTGAGATATTGGTTGAGTAGAGTTGGTTGAGCCTAGTCAAGTGGATGTGTGAAGTGATTATTCAAGTTCCATAAAACAAACTATTCTATATTCTGAATTGACTTGAGAAAGAGATTGAGTATTGAGTTGAACTTGAAACATATTTATTCTCTAAAATTTCTCCTTATGTTTCTAAGAGAGTGATTGAAAGTAATTGAGCATTGTGATAATTGTAGAACATATTGAGTCTCTAACAATTCTCTTTATGTTTCTATGAGATTGGACAAGTTCTTGTGTGGACTTGTTGAGCAGATTTGAGGCAAGTATTTGAGAAGACTTGTGGACAGATTTGGTGTGAGCTTTTATGGAAGCTTACAATACAAATATTAAGCAGAATTGGACAAGTTCTTGTGTGGACTTGTTAAGAATATTTGAGCAAGTCCTAGAGAGGACTTGTGGAGCAGATTTGAGCAAGTTCTAGAGAGGACTTGTAGAGCAAATTTGGACAAGTTTTGTGTGGACTTGTTGAACAGATTTGAGGTAAATTTTTGAGAAGGCTTGAGATTAGAGTTGATTGATTGATTTGTTCAAACCTTGAGTTAAGGTTTAGGGTAGATCTAGCAGAGTTGATTTGAGATTGAGTCAAGCTTTGAGTTAAGTCTTGAGGACATAGATTGAGGAAATATTTGTGCTAGAATGAAGGTCTGTGTTTAGTGCAAATTTGAGAACAGATTTTGGTGCATATTTAAAGATAGGTTTGTACTAGACCAGAGATATAGATTGAGTAAATTTGTACTAGACTGAAGGAATGTGTTTAGTGCAGATATGAGACAGAGCTATGGAGGTGACATAGCAGAAGATAATAGTCTCTAGTGGATAGAGATCCATTATCCAGGGTAGTGAGAACAGGTCTTCTGAGTGAGGATAGGAGTCTTCAATGGATAGAGATCCATCAGCCAGTGTAGTGGAGATAACAGTTCTAGAAGATCACCAGCCAGAGTAAGAGAAGAAAGAAGTTCTCATGTGGATAGAGTTCCACAAACTTGATTAGGGGATTGGTATATTGGTTGGATAGAGGTCCATAAACATTGTAATAGGAAAAGGATTCCCAAGAGATTGATTAAGAAAATTTTAGTGAAATGTTTTCTCCGTGGAGTAGCCCACATTAGGTGAACCATGTTAAATTGGTGTCTCTAATGTGTGTGATGATTTGTGTATTACTTTGGCTATTGCTATTGATATTGTCATTGATTATATTGGATAATACTATTTGGTAAAGAAGAGTAAAAAGTGATTTTATATTGGTCACCCCCCTCTCAGTATAAGCTTATGTTCTTCAATTGGTATCAGAGCTGGTTCCTTCAAAAAAGGTTTAACTTGAAGGAAGATCTTACAAGAACACAAATGGCAAAGAAAGGCAAAAGTAGAACCATGAGACACAAGAAGAAAAGAACACACATGGTCATGAAAAAAAAGGAAGATGAATTCAATGTTGTTGTTTTGGAAGGAAAAGTGGAAATAGATTCAAGAGATGAATCAAGCAGTGGAGAAAAGATCATATGGATAAATTTTTGTACTAGATGTAGGAATACAGGTCACCATGCAGCTTATTATCCACAAGAAGGTGAAGAATGTTTTTTTTGTGGTCAACTCGGGCATGATGCAAGTTATTGCAATGGGTTTAGTAGCGATGAATATGAAGATGATATTCTCATAAATGAAATCCTAGAGGTTGGTTCAAGAAAGGATAACAGGGACAATCAAAACAAGTATGAAGAAAAAACTTTACTTTTAGTATTAGAAGAAAATACTCCTATTGAATACCAAATAAAAGAGAGAAATTTAGAAAAATAAAAGGAAGAAGCTACTCTTAAGGAACTTGTTAAGTTGAAAAATGAGAACTTAGAATTAAAGGCTCAAATACAAGAGGATGAGAAATGTAAGACAAAGCTTCTACAAGATCTCTCTAACTTGAAAGATAAGGTTGAAGAGACAAGAAAAATTAAAAAAGACATGGTTGAATAGTCAAAGGTAAAAGAGATAGAATGTGAAAGACTCATGGTTACTCTTGAAGAATTAAAAATGGAGAACTCGGGATTAAGGGTTCAATCTCAAGAAGATGAGAAAGCAAAATCAGATTTTCTATAGGAACTCACCAACTTCAAAATCAAGGTTGAAGAGGTAAGAAAAATTGAAGGAAGTATGGTCAAAAAATTAAAGACAAAAGATCTAGAGTGTGAAATATTACAGGGTTCATGACAAAAGAGGATATGGCTTCACCAGAAGAAATCCTAAGATATTTGCACCTCCAAGGAATAATAACATTAAGTGTTATAAGTGCAATAATGATAGTCACACAACAAAGTGGTGTAGAGCAGACATTCCAGAATCAAGTATGGATAGGAACAGAAACATGAACAAGAACATGAACAGGAACAGAAATAAGAACAGTAATAGAAATAGGAACATGGATATGAATGTAGACATGGACAGGAACATGGACATGGAAAGAAACGGTAAGAGGAAACATAAGGCTTAGATAAGAATAAAAGAGGATAAAAGTAAAGAACAATGCTTTCTGGGAGTAGAAATACTCCCACCCCAGAATTAACCACCTCAAGAGGAGGTGGGGGAGGGGCTAAGCTAAGATGCTCATTCTTAACCCCGAACCCTATTGTGGCTGCTCCACAACTAGCCCCAAAATTGGGGACCCACCTTTTTATTTTGGTATTTGGGTATTTGCGGTTTGTTTGAAGTGTCTAATGCTTTCGTTTTGTTGCAGGTTTGCAATTTTTGTCAATTTATTATTGACGACTTTTTCTTGTCGACAATATTTTATTGTCAACGATTTTTTCTCTTGTCGATGACTTTTGTCGTCAATTTGTTGTCGACGACTTTTGTCGTCAATTGGTTGTCGATGACTTTTGTCAATTTCTTATCGACGACTTTTTTTGTCATTTTGTGGTTGATGATTTTTATTGTCATTGTTGTATCGACAAGTTTTTTGTGGGTTTTGTTGTTAGTGTTTTTGTGATTACCTTTTGGGTTTTTTTTCATTTGTGTATACCGAAAAACAAAATTAAAAAAATGTATGTGGTGGTTTTGTGTTAAATTCCCTATTGATAAGTATAGCTCTCAACTATAAGAGGGGTCATAAGTGGGAAGAGACTGCTCAGCCCTATATATGGCCATAGGGGTTTCTCACAATAACCAAATCTAAAAAACAACAAAATATATATATATATATATATATATATATATATATATATATATATATATATAATAAAAATAAAAAGTATTTACATATATAATATGTATATGTAAATAAAACTAAAATATAATAAAAACAAAAAGTTTTTGGTCTTTATTGAATATACGTCTTCGAACCAAATATGCAGGTATATAGCCACAAGATAAATTTCTGGTCAAATGTTGATATCGAAACACGCAGTATGGATCATTGTTTGCTAGTAATAGCCAAAAGAAGGTCTCAGATTTTAAATTGATGGGCCACCTGAACGAAATGAAGATATACACAAAATAAATAAATAAATTAATTTTACCTTACTTCGGCTGGCGAGACCATCCAGAAATAGAAGGTTGAGCGCAATAATCACGGAGGCCAGTTGCAGTTTATAAAAGTCTAACGCGGGCTGATAGATGGAACCTATGGAAACATACCACGTAATAGAAGATGCCACCCGGACATTAAACATACAGCACAGTGTGAAAGCGGACGACGAAGGTGCTGGGAATCAAACGACAGTAATGCCCTGTCAGACGCAGCATTCATTAGAAACGTTTTAGCAGGCCTGGCAACAGTGGGTGATTTGGACCCGTGGATGAGCACAACGATGATGGCGCAATCAGAGCCACGACTCCGCGTGGATAAAGGGGAGTCGCAGTGCTGGAGTGGTTACTGCAAACCGCTGCGAGGGCTTCGACGAACAGCGATAACACAACAATAGCATCACGAAGGTGGAATCCCAGTCGCGGTACGAAGGTGGTCTACGTTAGAGGGAGAGTATCAGGTCCGATGATGATGACATTTTGGAAGATGGATATGTTGTTCATATCTACCAACGTTAATCAACAAACGTGTACTGAAATGGGGACAACAACCGAACAAATACACTCTTCGATGCCATAGTTGCAAGGCGAGCGACAGTGGAGATAGTGGATTGTCTCAGGCCGACTAATGGGACGATGATGTGGAGCCGCGTGGGTGAGGTTACAGAGGTAAACAGCTATGGCGGATGTTAGTGTTGGTTTCTAGATATGAAGAGAGAGCTCGGGAGTGACTATCACCAGCAAGAACGCTTTTGTTCGTTGTTCGTACGACATGGAGGTTTATTTAAATGAGTGTCAAATTAATGTTTCATTTTATTGTTTTTGCAAGTTTGACGGGCATTCGTAAAATGAAAACTCCAGTCGCCAATGCGGAGATGGTTCTGGATATCGGCCGGAAATAGTGTGACAAGTGGCCACGTTGTCACGCATTTGAAATTTGTAGACGTACGCAGGTGATCTTAGGGGGGCGTTTCGTTTCGCTGTAGGTGGTAACCATCGTCAGTTTGGAGAGACTGACAAGGCAGAGCACACTGCATCCATTCCAGCGCAACATACAGGTGGAGGTGTTGGAAATTATTTATCTATAGGCGTAGTATGGCAATGCTCAAGTTCAGTCAACAGTGTGAACAGACGGACAGTGCCACGCGGATTTGAATGGTAAACCAGGCCAGCGCGTGGTGATAGGAAAGAATAGCCGGATCAGAGATGCCGCGAACGAAAGGGTAACGTGGTGCAGTGTTTAGACTCCATATGACGGACAAATGGCGGTGAATACATAGAGGAGCCGTTAAAAATATCAGGGTCGCCCTTGTTAGTCCTATTGCTATCGTGATAAAAGGAAATATTAAATCATTTAACTTTGATTTATTATTAATGAGGGACACTAAGATAATGGTTAATATAATTAAAGGGCATGAAAGATTTATATGTTTTGACAAATGGTAAAAGCTGTCAGTAAAAAAAAATTCGGTTATGAAAGAAATGAAGTATTGGAAGTCTAAACGAAGCATGTAAAAAAAAAAAAACAAACGCTTTAAGAAGCCAAAAGGAACCCGTAGATTATGCTCACGCGAACAAAAGACAAAGGGAGGCATACGTGGATGTTTGGAGCATTGATGGTTTATATTATGGTAAATTTAAAACATAAAAGTAAAGGCCATGCTTTAAGACAAAAGTTAAATGGACAGTTTCATTATTAGTCCCAAAATGTTACATAAGGAAACGAAACGCATGAAGGAAAATGAAGACCAAAAGGCGCAGGAAAATGCAATGAAAGGTGTTGATGAAAATTTTAAATACTTCATTGAAAGATGAGAAAAGGGCTGGAACTTTTGAAGGCCAAATGCTGTTGATTTTTTAATGTAAAATTTGAAAACGTTTTTTTAATGTGAGAGTACTCTTCGTAAATTTCAGGTCTTGTTAGCAAGAAAGAATAAGATTTGTTCTCCATGTTATGATTTTATTTGTTTATCCTTCCCCTTTTATATTTTGGACTTTAGATGAAGTTTATGCAATTTTGTTTTGGTTACTTCATGTGAATGTCCAAATCTGAAAAATTATTTGAACCTTAAGAGTTAGCACTTATTATTTCGGTTGTGCAAATTTGTGGGCCGAATAAGTTAGGTTGCATGTATGAGCTTCTCACATATTCGGTTTTGCAAGATGGGGTACTATCAAACTGAGGAGGCTTTGCATTTCTGCGCAGAAGGCATCTAATTTACTTCAGATTTTCATTTTTCTGTTTTTCAAATTTCATTTTACAGAATTTTTTTAATTTTCAGGCAATAAAATAAAAAGTAAAAAAATTTCAAAATTCAAAAAAAATTGCATGCTGCGTAGAGTATACTTCATACTTACATTACGAACTTAGAAGTTTTTACTTCTAGGTCATATCGTATTTTTAAAAATTATCCAAAGTTGTTATTTTTATTGCAGATTTTTAAATTTCGAAATTGCAAAATTTTCATTTTGAGGTTGAATTTGATTCTTTCAATTTCATACTTCATTCATAAGCCTGTGATGACAATTTCCTTCATGAAAACTTCAATTTCATTGAAGGAGTTATGTTTTATGGCATTTCACAAATTACCATTTTTGGAGCATAAATGTACCTTTTCTTCATGAAAATTCTGATTTCATTGAAGGGGGTAATTTTACATGTTATATTGAAGGTTATTATTTCAAAGCACTAAATTATTCATCTTTATGAAAATTTGATTTCATTTAAGAGGGATAAGTTGAAGTGACATTTTAAAGTCCTTATTTTAAGGCCATAAATTATTGCATATTTTTTAAAATCAATTTCACCAAAGAGGGATAATTTATTGATCACATTGAAAGCTATCTTTATCTTTTTAATAAGAAGCCATATTCAAGAAGCCTATTCATCATTTCGGATTTACATTCATAGATAGATTTTTATCTTCATTTTCATATTTAAAAGTAGGATTTAATGCAAGATAAAACTTGATTAAAATCCATTTAATAAGGAAGAAAAAATCTACCTTAAAATCCTCAAGATAAAAGGAATTAAGAAACTACAACGTGGTCATATGAGAGCCAATTCACATATACTTTTATTTTGGTTTCATGAACAATCATTAAAGTAGCATGGTAAAATAAACCAACACATGCCCCTTGTTTATAGTTACTTGCAATCACTAAGGTGTTCCAAGCATTAAATTGATACATCTTTATTTGAGATTACTAATACACATATGCAAATGCTAATATAGCGGAGACCTTGGAGAAGTTGTTTGTTTAACTTCTTTGCAAGAGAGGGTTTTGAGATCCAAACCCTAAGAGATAGTGTAATTTAAAAATTGGGTA
This sequence comes from Wollemia nobilis, assembly GCA_028583015.1. Taxonomy (NCBI): domain Eukaryota; kingdom Viridiplantae; phylum Streptophyta; class Pinopsida; order Araucariales; family Araucariaceae; genus Wollemia; species Wollemia nobilis. The sequence goes on from JAQPPZ010016890.1 coordinate 13,201,197, forward strand.
AAATTAACACTCAACAAGCCCCAAAGGTGACCCTTTGCCATTAATGTCAAAGGGGGAGAGATTTGGTATTTGAGAAAAGAGGAGAGAGCATTGAGCCAGGGGGAGCAATGTCCCGGGGAAACCAAATAAAGGAAAGGTAAAGTTTTTGGTAAAAAGAATTTGGGTTGCCATCAATGACAAAGGGGGAGATTGTTGGACATTTTGAGTCAAAGTTGTCATTGATGTCAAAGAATATGTCAAAAAACAATGCAAAGGTTAAAGGCAAAAGGGCTTCATAATATTTTTAATATTATGTGGAAGCAAAAGTTAAAATAATTTTCATAAAAATTCAAGGAAGCTTATTGCAAAGCTAAACAAAAGTTTAATATTTATTTTATAAAATATTTAAATTCAAATTGAATTTAAATTTTATAAATAAATATCATTTATATAAAGTATGGGTGCTTATAAGGTAATATCGATGTTTACTCTTTCAACAACCTCACGCGCGGACTATGTGAGGGTCAAAGTCTTACACTTCATATTATTTTAAACCCTTGCCCAATCACCTCGATGAGGTCTCAAAAAACCCCCGCCGACGTGCATGATTGATAATGCATATGGTATAAATAGCAAGCTTAAGGTTTGAAAATATTATCCGCTGTTGAGAAGTAATACCGTGAAATTCGCAGTCTCCCGAACTGTATACTCGGTGTTTAAAGACAAGAATTAAAGGATATATTATTTTGAGTTGAAAAATTATATTTATGGTTATCGGTGAAATAAAAAAAGGTGTATTCGCATAGTCACCGTCATCAAAATAATTGCAATGTGCATAAATGACCCAAAAAAAAAAAAAAAAAACAAAGATCTTGAAGTTTAAATTGATAAGCGATAACCATAAAAAAAAGGTGTATTCGCATAGTCACCGTCATCAAAATAATTGCAATGTGCATAAATGACAAAGAACAAAGATCTTGAAGTTTAAATTGATAAAGCGCTTAGGGAAATAGATGGTTGTCTACGCAAAAATTAATGGTCGCACAGATATCGAGAACGTAGACACTTCAGTGCGTTCAACAGAGTGATTAACTAACAGTGGAATGGCAATATTGAAAGACACAGATATTGAGAACGCAGAGAGGGCATGTGACTCGATGACCTGGCAGATAGAAGAGGGGCTTTCGACAACACATTTTTTCTAAGAAGCAAGTGATAAGGCAAACATCGTGGACCTTTGTTTCCATGAGGGCTTAGCCCCAATGGTGGTAGTGGCAAGTGCTAAGGCATTCTCAAAGGTTGAGATTACGTGTTCAAAACCTTCTAGGAGTATTTGTAAGGTATGCAATATTTTTATTGGTTGTAATTGTTGATGAAAGTATGCAAGTTATCATTCGAGTTATAAGGGTGTATTTTGTGTGAAATTTAATTTACTTAATAGTATAGTTGGGTGGGAGTCATGGTCCTTTTTATTTTGAAAATTAAATATTTTTATAATAAGGTTTTGGGGAGCTATAAGTTTTTGTTGAAAAATTAAGATAAGTTTTATTTTAAGTTGGAGTTTATAAGGTGCATTAAAGAAATTATTTTTATGGTATAATGAATGTAATTTTGAAATGAGCAATAAGGCATAAATTGAGTTGTGATTATTTTGTGTCCAAGGAATATTTGAGAAAGTACTGGAGTAATATTTTGATATCTAACCTTCTTGAGTTTGGCAAAGAAGTATTTGTGGTTGTGGCAGATTTATGAGATTCCTTCATCATCAAGAAAAAGGTATGAGCACATTCTTCCATAGTTAAGTTGATTGATTGGTTTTCTGGAAAATAAGTTTGGAGTGAAAAGGACTTGATTAGGTTTTCCTATTGAGAGTGTTGAGTTAATGCTTCAAGGTTTTCTGGAATAAAGAATTATTGTTAAAACATTGTTTGATAAGCATTGTTGTTGAAGCCATTGGTTGTGAGAAGAACTTGAACTAGGGTTTGAGTATCATTGCTATGTGAGGATTGTTTTATAATAATTGTTGTTAAATCCATTGGTTGAATGAAGAACTTGAACTAGGGTTTGAAAAGAACATGAGTATCATTGTTATGTGAGAGTTGTTTTATAAGCATTGTTGTTGAGCATTGTTGGAAACATTTTGAGTGAAGTATCATATGCTTGGACTAGGGTTTGTGAGCAAGGCTTGTATCATTGAGAGATTGGTTGAGTAGAGTTGGTTGAGCCTAGTCAAGTGGATGTGTGAAGTGATTGTTCAAGTTCCATAAAACAAACTATTCTATATTCTGAATTGATTTGAGAAAGAGATTGAGTATTGAGTTGAACTTGAAACATATTTATTCTCTAAAAATTCTCCTTATGTTTCTAAGAGAGTGATTGAAAGTAATTGAGCATTGTGATAATTGTAGAACATATTGAGTCTCTAACAATTCTCTTTATGTTTCTATGAGATTGGACAAGTTCTTGTGTGGACTTGTTGAGCAGATTTGAGGCAAGTCTTTGAGAAGACTTGTGGACAGATTTGGTGTGATCGTTTATGGAAGCTTTACAATACAGATATTAAGCAGAATTAAACAAGTTATTGTATAAACTTGTTGAACATATTTGAGCAAGTTCTAGAGAGGACTTGTGGAGTAGATTTGAGCAAGTTCTAGATAGGACTTGTAGAGCAGATTTGGACAAGTTATGTGTGGACTTGTTGAGCAGATTTGAGGTAAGTCTTTGAGAAGGCTTGAGAGTAGATTTGATTGATTGATTTGTTCAAACCTTGAGTTAAGATTTAGGGTAGATCTAATAGATTTGATTTGATATTGAGTCAAGCTTTGAGTTAAGGATTGAAGATAGAGATTGAGGATAAATTTGTGCTAGACCGAAGGTCTGTGTTTAGTGCAGATTTAAGAAAAAATTTTGGTGTAGATTTTATGATAGGTTTGTGCCAGACCAGAGACAAATATTGAGAAAATTTGTACTAGAATAAAGGATTGTGTTTAGTGTAGATTTGAGATAGAGCTTTCGAGGTGACATAGTAGAGGACAATATTCTCCAATGGATATAGATCCATTAGCAAGGGCAGTGAGGATAGGTATTATGAGTGAGGACAAGAGTCTTTAGTGGATAGAGATCCATAAACTAGTGTAGTGGAGGTAGTAGTTCTTATAGAAGATCACCAGCTAGAGCAAGAGGAGAAAGGTGTTCTCCTATGGATAAAGTTCCACAAACTTGATCAGGGGATTGATATCTCCATTGGACAAAGGTCCATAAACATTGTAATAGGAAAAGGATTTCCAAGAGATTGATTGAGAAAAGTTTAGTGAAATATTTTCTTTGTGGAGTAGCCCACATTGGGTGAACCACGTAAAATTAGTGTCTCTATTGTGTGTGACTATTTGTTCATTGCTTTGGTTATTTCTATTGATATTGCCATTGATTATATTGGATAATATTATTTGGGAAAGAAAAGTAAAAAGTGGTCTTATACTATTCACTCCCCCTCTCAGTATAAGCTTGTGTTCTTCAATAATAACGTTATTAATCATAATATCCTCATGAATAATATTTGATAATTCAACCAACTACGTTGATTGTAATCATTTGCTATCATGTAAAAGTGTTATGCTATCGCTAACGTGGCATGCAAAGTCGATCAATTGGTTGGTCAAATTTCTTCCATAACTTTTGGTGAAAAGACATCTTCGGTAACAGTCTTCAGCAACTACCTTATGTAACATACTTCAGTAACTATCTTATGTAACATTCTTTAGTCCCTGTGTTCTGTAACTGTGTCTAGAGCCTTCTTTATATGTTGTCCTTATGTCCATCTTCTTCCATGGCCAAGGTCTTATTCGAATATTTTGCTCCTGCATCATACGCCTATGAAATGTTCTTCAACATTTTCCTGTCCAATCATACACAACTTTGCGCATGTTTTACGTGAAATACATACATTTATCAAATTAACCATATCCATAATTTTAGTTAATAAATCATATAAATAAACAAAATTAACCATTTAGAAAACATTGCAATCATGATTTAAATATGGAAATTAAACAATATATCATAAATAATACATGCTAAATAAATACTCATCAAATATTGTGGAAGGAACTAAAACATTGTACTCTTACCAAGTTGGGTCGATGACTCGAGTAAATAGATGATAGAACCATAGCAATGATGGACTAGATAAAATTTATCTATGATATATGTTAGCACACTTTAGTGTTAGATGTCTTGTTAAGTTCTAAGTTGTTGTATTACATGGTTGGAAATATTTCCAGGCCATTTATTTAATGATGAATCTAGGTTTAAATAACCCAAATGAGAGGGTGATAGTTTATCAATTGTGATTCGAAAGTGTCGCATCATTGCTAATTTGGACTACAAATATCTCTTGAACCATTTGGAATGGATAACAATGGCTTTGATTGGAAACATAACTCCATGTATAGGTTATTAAATACTCTTGTGTGATTAATATTGATAGGATTATAATCATGTTAGAGTGTGTGTTATGTAGAAAGAGAATAGGCTTAAGACATATTTGTTTGACCAAATTCATTATTAGTGAAAATTTGATTTATTATGTTGGGAAAAGCGGAAAAATGTTGTGGTTACTCCATAATAACTTGTAGTCATCAGCTTCAAAGACCCTAGAATGTATACTGATTGCAAAGAAATACATTAGGAATAGAGTTGACTTTCCATAAGCTATAGAGTGCAATGTTAAGATGTTAGTTGAGGGAACAACTCCTCATGATATAGTATAGGAAAACTATTTTATAGAAAGGAGGAAGTCATGTGGAAGGCCTTATATGATTGTATGGATTTTGAATTTCATTTGAGATCAATATAAATACGATTAAAGGGGGTTCTCCCCATAGGGGTTTATCCTAGGGTAAATGAGCTTTTTGTGTGGATTTTGTGGGAATTTAATGTTACAATACTATCTTGTGGGAAATGATTTAATAATAATGTTGTATTCTTTGTTGAAGAATAATTGCTTTGATTATAGATTTTATGTATAAGGATTCACATTAGTGTTAAGATGTGGAATCATGAAATGTTAATAGAGTAAATATGCTCAATCTTATTACCACATGTAAATGGTTAGCACTTTATGATTAAGGAATGTAATATTGAAATTTTTTAGCACTTTAATATTAAGGAAAGAAATTTTGAAAATTATTAGTGTTATTATTGTTTATATTTTTCAATTGTATAAAAAATTCAATATAAGATTTGAATTCTTAATAGTCAATCATTAGTAGTGGTTCATTAGAGCATGGAATAGTTTAAAATATTTTGTGATAATTTATATGAAGTGAAGACTATGAAATGGAATAGGAATTGATATTATACACCTTAGAGATTTATGAAGGGGTGTATCAAAATATGATTTGAGGAAGTCTTACGAATTAATAAAAGGAAGAGGCTATCCAAGGTTTGACTATCTAATCGCGAAGATGAGATGGATAGTCAAATATTTTATGCTTCAACACCCACTTAGATATACTTCAGTAGAGTGGGGTGTTAGCATACTCCTTTTGATAGAATAAAATGAGATAAGTTGGCTCACTGGGTAATAGCGATATGAGAAGCTTGTAAAACTAACTTTGCACCTAATACACTTACATAGACAGATATATGTCAGATGTAGAGATGGGTGTGCCTAAAAGAAATATTAGATTGGTTTGCATTTCAAGATGAGACCCCATGACAACTAGGTATTATTTTAGATTACTAAACCCTTAGAGTAATTCCTTGGTTCAAAAAAAAATCATTAGGTTGAGTTGATAGATTTTGGGTTGTGATAGTAATGTTTATCATGGTAAAAGTATTTTTTCACATCCATATTTTTTAGCATCCTCCATACCTAATGATCCATTAAAGGATCATGATGAAAACTTTAAGGTAGGTGAGACATTCACACTACTTCCCACTCAAGGAATTTGTGAAGCTCGCCAAATCTTAAAGGACATCAAACTAGATGAAGCTGACAAAATGGGCATAAGAGGTGTCCTCAAATTAAGAATGCATGAATCATTACTTGTTGAACTAGAACCTATAGAACTACACCTCACTCTGAATAATGAATATCTCACATACCAAGAAGTTGCCAAACATGTAGTTTGGACATATGCAATGAACCAAAAGTATGAATATTTGATAAAAAATGGTACTTGGGAGTTAGTCAATCTACCACTTGGAAGAAAGGTAGTTCAAAACAAATGGATGTACAAAAACAAGTATAAATCAGATGGCACTCTTGACAAAAACAAGGTGATATTAGTGTCTAAACACTTCACGCAAAAGCAATACATTGAATACACTAAGGTATCTTCACCTACCACAAAATGACCCACAATTAGGAATCTTGTAGCCTTAGATGCACAAGAAGATTGGAAGATTCATCAATTATATGTAAAGACTACTTTTTTGAATGGAGAATTAGAAGAAAAAATATACATGGCATAGCCAGAAGGTTTTAAGATTGTAGGACAAGATCACAAGGTATGCAAACTTAGAAAGTATTTATATGGATTGAAGCAATCCCCTCATGATTGGTTTAGTAAACTGTTAGATTATATGAAGCAACTTGAATTTGAAGTGTGTGATTACCAAGACATTGGTGCAACACTATTTATAAATCACAAAAAAACAATCATATACCTCATAGTCTTTGTGGATGACATACTTCTAATAGTTAATAATGAACACTACATCACCACAGTGAAAAAGGACCTTGAAAAGACTTTTGATATATCTAATCTGGGATTGATGAAATTCTATTTGGGTATAGAAGCAACTCAATAAATGGTAAAATATTCTTGACCCAAGATAAATACATCAATGATATTATAGAGAAGTTTCAACTCAAATATGCACACCCTATGACAACACCAATGGAATTAAATATAAAAATCATTGCATATGATGACACACCAGAGGCAAATGCAACAATCTACATAAGGTTGGTTGGTAGTCTCATCTATGTTACTAATACAAGACTTGATATCACTTATGTAGTGGTAATTCTGACTTATCCAAATAGTCAATCCATAGCTTCTTTGAGAAGTCATCGATGAAGGTGATGTAATACCTGTTGCCTTTTAAGGAGGGAATAAGAATTAGACTGCAAATATCTGAGTGAACTAGCTCTAATGTTTATGTGGAATTCCATTGACTCTTTGAAAATGGTTATCAAGAGGATTTGACAATGATGCATGCTTCATATTTGATGGGTTTGGAAGAGAAGTGTGGTATTCCCCTAATGGTGGACTACATTTGTCTCAATCGATCAAGTTTGGCATGACCCCCGTGAGAATGCCATAATACATAAATAGAAAGTTTCTTGGAAGTTAGGGTGGCATTAAGTACCATGTCAACTTCGGTAATGTGAACTTTAGAAGCAGGATGTCCAATAAGTTTGATGAGTTTTCTATCTAAGGAAATGGTCATGACCACTATTTTGGAGGATGGATGAATGACTTGAAGAGTTTTATCTTTGGTAATGACACTCAAATAAAATCCATGGTAGAAAAGTATGGATAGTGACAACAAATTTTTCTTTAGAGTAGGGATGTAGAGAACATCATATAACCAAAAAACAAGTAATCAAAGAAGTTTCTATAGATAGGTAAATTGATATGTCTATAATTGATGAATTTATTTTGGTATTGTATGTTATTTTCTAATTGTATGCAAAGTGTTTGAAAAAATACACGTACATATATTTAATAATTGTATAAAGTGAAATTTAATATTGTACATAATAATAAAGTGATGTAAATCATGTAAGTTGGTTAAATTATAAGTCATAAACTAGTTTGTCCTCTAGTGGGAAATGCCATGTAAATGTAAGATCAAATGCATATGAAATTAATTTGGGGAAGTTATGAGGTAGTTGGAGGCTAACTACTTTTTGGGTGTATAAATAAGCCCTCCCCTCATTCATTAAAGGGGGTTAATTCATTGCAATTGTTTCGCGGTTCATTCATTCAGCCAGGGCATTGAGGAGAGTCATGCAGGTTGATGGATTAATGGAGTAGCATTGGTATGTGTGAGAGTTGATGCATATGTGTGTAGGGCATGATGTAGTCCAATATTGTATGTAGCCATGAAGAATATTCTGCCTAGGGTTTGCAAACTACAAATTGCAATGTTGAAACTATAATGTTGTATTGTAAATTCCATTATTAATATAATTTTTTTTGTATTTACCATTATCTACCATTGTTGCTTCTATTGTTGTTATTGCTGGTGCTATAATTATTGTTGCAAGTTTTGTGCATTATGATTGTTGTACTATAGTGACTGCAAATATGTAAACTTATTTAAGTAGAAATAGAATTGTGTGTAAGCATGTTAAATTTTATTTCTACAAATTCAATCAAATAGTTCCAACTCCTTCGACTGGTTGAGAGGATTTTTTAGCCATGTGAACTACACCAAGTACTTATGAGTTGAATTCTTCAAATAAGTCCTTATTGGAAGTCATGTTTTGAGTGGATTCAGTATCCATGATCCATGAACTCCTGGTGGAGGCTATGTTGTGGGTAACTCCAATGGGTTGCAATGTAGGATGAGAAATATTATAGCTAGCATATCTTGAATGTGCCTTAATGAATATTTTTAGATGGTCAAGAAATGGTGATATATGTACTCGTGTGCTAATGATATAGGCATGCAAAAATTGAGTACTATGGAATATGTATGGATCAGAGTCATATTTATTTACATTATGTACACTATGCTTTTCAAACTGATTGATCTTGTGTATGGTAGTTCAAAAATTAGTGGTATAGTATCCTTTATTGTTACAACATTTACACACAACATTTATGTTTCTAGTTCCTTGAGAGGTACTAGACTATTTTATTTATCCTTGACTATGTTGACCTTGATAAGTTTGATGTCGTGAGTGTTCATGTTGACCATTGTTAGAATATTGTCCTTGTCCTTTACCTTTAACTTGACCATGGTCTCATCCATAAATTTTGTTACCTTGACTATTTGAAAAATTTACATCTTCATACACCTAAAACGCTGAGTTTCCAAGGTCAAAACTGGTGAAGTTTGTGTCAAAGGTTTTGTCAATTTTAATGAAATTTTCTACTAAGGGTTCAAATTTGAGATTTCTTAAGGTTCCACTAGTTGATAAACGGGTAAGCAAGTTCTTGTAGTCTAGAATGTGAAGACATGACTAAATGAGGAAAGCCCATGTGATACATTGAGTTTTGAAGTCTTTATAAATGACCTATTTAATAGGGAAAGGGAGGTTGATGGTAAAACTAGAGTGTCTATTGGGTAAAACATTGGTTAATTTCTATGGTTTAATTCATTGCCTCCATTTAATTGTCAACCCGGAACAACTCATAAACTTGTGAGAAATCGTGCACAGTATATACCTGTAATTTCCTTAATAAGATGAGTCCCTTAGATTCTATGGTTTGGGGGATGTATTATTGCGGTGGATTTTTTATTCTTTATCCAAACTATTTAACCTATTTCATATTATCAAAGGCATGACTGAAATAAACTATGAAAAGTAAAAATGCATACTTGCTGAAAATACAAAAAATAGGGGAAGCTACAAAATTTAACTAATTTATAGAAAACATAGAAAATAAGAAATAAATTGAATAATAGAAATAAAGGAAACAATGGGAGGAATACTATTGAGAGTGGGCCCAAGATTCCAACAGATTATGTCCGAATCAATTCATCCACTAGATGCTAGTTTGATATTAATAAAACACTCAAGTGAATTGTGTTATATTGTAGCTTCAAAAGAAATATAGAGATAATCCAGGATTTATTTCTTAGGGGTGGCCTACATATTTATAAGACATGCAGCCATACCCTATTACATTTTGAGGTAAATCTATTTTAGATTTTGTCGTTACAAAAAATACACAAAAATAGGGAGGATAAAGTGAATATACAATCAATTTCATCTATTGCCAGATTAATTAAGCGTATTCTATTTTTATCAGAATAAAATATGTCTAATATTACACTGATCTATTTATATATATATTTATGTATTTTCTAAAAATATATATCTTCTTTATGACATTATCCTTCATCTGCATCTATCGCTGAAATCAATGTTTTGTTCTGCTAAAAATAGGGGTCATGTTGTACTTTTGCTTCAATGGGAGTCAAGTGCAGGAGTCAAGTGCCAAATAGGAGTCAAGCACTAAATGGGAGTTAGGTACCAAACAATATTCAAATTTCAAAATGGAAGTCAGGAACCAAAATTGAAGTTAGGCATAAAACTTGGTGTTCATCACTGTTTGTGTTGTGATTACTTTTACCTTTGATTTTCCATCATAAAATAAAAAGTTCCAGGTCTGAATGGGACCTTGACGTAAACATGCTAAAAGGCAGTAAAAATCATTGAATCTACACACAATTCACTTAAAAACAAATATTAGACAACATACGTAATTTTCTATTAAATATATAAAACTTTCATAAAATATACATTCTATAATAATAATGTCATAATATATATGAAAAGTTTATACAAAAATATGAGTATTTTTAGGGCTCATCATTCCCCCATGCCTAAGGATTGGCACATCCCTGTACCACATGATACTAATAATTTTCAGTCTCATTAACAACTTTCTAGTAGGCCCTATTTTTCTCCTTCCTCTGATTGGTTGTGGCCTTGGATTTTTATTTATCTCTAGGTTTTTGACCCTTTGGTGTCATAGGGGTGCTCACTTCCTATTGTGGATTTTATAGGTGCTTCCTGCATTGAGTTTGCTGACTTGGTCTGGCTCCTATACCTGGATGTTCTTGTATTCATACTTTCCTCCCTACCACATTCCTCAAGTAATGCCTGAATAGTCATTGGGCTCATTCTTCTTCAATAAATGATTGTCCTATTTTCCCCCATGGTGAATTTGATTTTCCCTTGGCTCTAAGGTTTATATGTAACAATTTCTCATACCCTAGTTTCTATCTTTTGTAACTCTATTATTTTATTTCTCCCAATCAAAGCATCAACACATGGAAAAATGCCAAATGGGGCTAAATGGTTGGATGGACAATTTAATGGGGATTGTGTTGGTACTATTTTATAGAAATATACATCTATGAAAACTATATATATACAAAAAAAAAAATTAAGTACGCACCTATATTATGTTTCATGTGTGTATGATGTGCAGATATTGTGGTGCACTTGTATTGGTTACCTTATGATGACCATGTGTACCATAACAAAAAATGATGTGTGCATTTTCCATGTGGCAAAATTTTCTCCATATGACTAGTTCTTGGTTTCTACAATTTGATTCATTTAAGGATTCTTGCAAGGTTTCCAAAAAAATATTAAAAAAACATGTCTTCGTGGGATGACTCACATCCCTCTCTTGGAAGTTGTTCATTGATGACCTTGGAAAGTGCACAAATCTCTAACAGAAAAATTAAAATAATTTTATCCGTGAGAAGTTTATCTTTATGCACATAGATGAAATACTGACGTGGTGTGGACCACTTCCCAATGTTTAAGATTATTCATACGAAGTACAAACACCCGTAAAGTAGGCACCTTTTTATATGGAAATCATATGCCTTCCTTCAATTCACAACATGCAGGTGCTTGTTATAATAGAAAGCAAGCGCTTGTCATAACAGAAAGTAGGCACCTTTTGTTAGCAATTGGGTACCGTACTTAAAATGGAAAGTAGACACTTTTGCTGGTAATCGGGCGCCATACTTACAAACTTTATACACACACCTTTTTTTAATATCAAGGAAATGAGGTGTCTTTCTCTCGAAAAATGAAATTCAGGCACCATTTTCTTGGAAAAATAGGAATCAAGCGTTTGTCTATCGATATACCAAATTTGGGTACCTTTTCCTTGAAATATGGGAGTCAGGCATCTTTCACAATAAAAATAGGAGTTGGGCACCTTTGTTCCTAAAATATGGGAGTTGGGTGTCTTTCCACCATAAAAACAAGAGTTGAGCGCCTTCCTCTTTAGAAAACGGGAATCAGATGCCTTCCCCTATACAAAATGGAAGGTAGGCGCTCATTTATTTCAACGTTTTCTAATGTGTCCACAAGTGTGCATCTTAGACTGGTCAGGATTTTGACATTCTGTTTTGAAGGACAGGATCAAAATCTACAATATGAACTAACACTTGGGCATTTTTCTCCATGAAAACCAAAAATACTCACACATCCATTCAGATGTGGTATCCCCCTTCAGATCGGGATAAGCTACTTCTATCGAAACTAAATCTCTTAGAAAAATAGAAATGCATAGGTGCATGGATATTGTGCCCATTAGGCCTAGGTTTCCTAAGTTGCCTAACAATTGCACTCGAGTCACTGTTCCTACAAAACAAAAATACAACTAAAGAAAGAAAAACTACATGACTCTAAAAGAATAAATTATTTTTGGATCATGTGGACAACGTCCACATATTACTGATAAATTTTAAAATTGGAATCAACTAGGGTCTCCCCCATGCCTAATATGGACTTCATCATATAAATCTCAAACACATGATATGGCCACACTTGGTGACCATTGACTATTAATGTAATGTTGCTACCGTCAATTGTTCTAACTCTAACAACTCTATTGTTGATGATTTCAATTACTTCATATGGTCCCATCCAATATTGCATGAGTTTCCCTTTCCTCTCCTAGAACCAGGAGTCATACAATAAAGTCCATTACCCTACTTTGAACTATTTTGACCTGGTGTGACGATCATGCCACTTGGCTCTTTGTTTCTGGATGACATCTATCCGATGTAGAGCATCATGTTAGTGTTCATCCAACTGGTTAAGCTATTGAATCCATTCCTTTTGTGCCTCATATAGATTCAAATCCAAATCTACTATAGTTCTAAGAGTCTTAATATCAAATTCTATGGCATCATAGCATTCTTCCCATATACCAATTGGAATGGTGTAAAACCAGTGGTAGTTTTCCAGGTGGTTCTGTAAGCCCACACTACTTCTGGTAATCTTGTGGTCCAATTTTTTTTATGTTGTTGTACCATATTTGTGAGAATGTTCTCCAATTCATGATTGGTTACCTCTACTTGCCTATTTGCCTATGGATGGTAAGGAGTGGTTTTGTTATGCTTGATTTTGTACTACTAATTTCTTGGATCAAATTTGAAGTAAATTGAGGTCGTTAATTAGTAGTGATATCCCTTGGAAATCCAAATCTTGTAAAGATAAATGAAAACAAGAAATCTGCTTTAGTCATCTCTTTAGAATCATGCAATATATGCACTTCAACCACTTGGTCACATAGTCAATGTAAACTAAGTGAAGAACACAAGCTTATACTGAGAGGGGGGGTGAACAGTATAAGATCAACTTTTACTTTTCTTTCCCAAACAATATTATCCAATATTATCAATGGCAATAATCAAAGCAATGCACAAATCATCACACACATGAGAGACACAAATTTAACGTGGTTCACCCAATGTGGGTTACATCCATGGAGAAAATATTTCTTCTAAATTTTCTCAACAAATCTCTTGGGAATCAATTCCCTATTACAATGTTTATGGACCTCTATCCAAAGGAGATCTCAATCCCCAATACTCTGATTTGTGGATCTCTCTCCATAGGAGAACTCTATCCCCTTTGCTCTAGTTTATGGATCTCTCTTCACAGGAGAACTCTATCCCCTTTGCTTTGGTTTATGGATATCTCTCCATAGGAGAACTCTATCCCCTTCTCTAGTTTATGGATCTCTCTCCATAGGAGAACTCTATCCCCTCTACTCTGGTTTGTGGATCTCTCTCCACAGGAGAACTCTATCCCCTCTACTCTGGTTTATGGATCTCTCTCCATAGGAGAACTCTATCCCCTCTGCTCTAGTTTATGGATCTCTCTCCACAGGAGAACTCTATCCCCTCTACTCTAGTTTGTGGATCTCTCTCCATAGGAGAACTCTATCCCCTCTACTCTAGTTTATGGATCTCTATCCATAGGAGACCTCTATCCCCTCTACTCTAGTTTATGGATCTCTCTCCATAAGATAACTCTATCCCCTATACTCAAATTATAATCTCTCTCCATAGAAACTTTATCCCCTAAACTTGTTACTATCTCTCATCCAAAACTATCACAACTCTACTCAAAATCTATACTCCAATATTCCCCAAGCCTTAACACAAAGCTTGCTCAAATCAATAACCAAACCTTCTCTCAACTCTATCTCAAATCTACACAAATCCTCAACACAAGACTTGCTCAAATCTACAACCAAACATTCTCAAAAGACTTTCTCAAATCTACCTTCAAGCCTTCTCAAAAGACTTGCTCAAATCTACCTTCAATACTGCTCACAAAACCTGCTCAAATATTTCCAAATCTTGCATACAAACAAATGCTTAAATCTCTTTCAAAAATGCTTTCTTCAAATAGACAAATTCTACTTAGAATTCATTTAACCTCTGGAACATATAGAGAATGATATGCACTATCAAAAACCCAATATGTTCTTCACATTCACAAATCTTGCATTCAACTAATCCAATCTCTATCTCTTGCAAAATCCCTTTCAAATCAAATCAAAATAGTGTATAACTTGTTTCACAAAACTGGTCTATCTTTCTTGCAAATTTTCTCTCAAAGATCAATCACACTAATGCACAAATTTCCCTCACAAGATTGATCTCAAACACTTTCACAATTGCTTTCAATATCTCTCAAACCAATGCTCAAAAGGTTTCACAATGATGCACAAACTTGTCTTCAAACCTAGCACAAGTAGTTCACAATCTCTAGCACAAATGTCTCAATCTCTTTCAACAATGGAAGCACAACTTGTTCTCAAAATCTATCCCAAATATTTCCAAAACCATTCAACAATGAAGTACAAGAAGATCTCAAACTCTAATGCAATTGTTTCAACTTTCTCTCAACAATTGATGCACATGTAGGTCTCAAACCCTAACTCAAATATTTTCAACAATGCATACCAAACAACCCTTTTATCTCCACCTTATGTTCTAGAAACATTTACTCAAAAAAACACCTTAAACAAGGAATGATATGCCCATACCTCTTAATTTGCTCTTGATGAAGATATGTCCTCAAAAACCTATCTCACAAACAACTGATCTTTCTAGTGCCACTTCAAGGGTTAGATAGCAAAAGTACTTTTTCAAAACTCTCACATGAACTTTCTTCTCAAAAATATGTGCTCAAAAGAAATCTGAAAATGATCTTCAATAACTCTTCTTTGTTCTCAAAATAGAGAGCATTAATAATTATCAAAGACCTTCAAAATCACTTTTCACCATACAAGAATTACAATAAAATGTCAAGCCACTATTACACCTTATTACTCCTATTCTTGTATGCAAAACATATTTTTCATTTATGCACTTTGCAAAAATAAAACTATATAAAGCACTCTTAATATTTTATTAAATTACACCCTTATAACTCCCTAAGTGCAAATTCAAACTTTATTAAACTTAACCCTTATGACTCCCTAATAGCAAAAATCATGCTTCATTAATTTCAACCCTTATGGCACTCTTAATCAAAACCTAACCCTTATGACTCCCTAAAATCAAACAAAGACTTTATAAAAAAATTTGCCCTTACCAACCTCTGCTACCATGGGGATTCGAGCATGTGACCTCATGGAGCCCACGCTCTAGCGCGTGCTAGAGCACCGCATGGGCTAACTGCCCACACAAGAACCTCAATGCACAAACTTTCCTTTAAACCTATCATGGACCTTTGATCAACAAAAAAATATGAACAACCTATCACCATCGAGTCTCGATCTCGAAACCTCCTCCATGCCACGCCTTACATAGGGTCCACCTACCACCTGAGCTACCCACTCGGTTGGAAACAACCATGCACCTACTTTTACTTAAACCTCATGCATCATCCACCTACTTTAAAACATATGCATCTCTTTCTCCTCTTTGCCTTCATTCGAACACCGTGCGTTATGCTTTCGAATAGGATGCAGTAAATAATTCGAATGCCAATTAATCTTTTTCACACTACCAAATGATTTTTGATTCCACCTTATATATACACTTTGACTTAGGAAAAACGATGTCGATGCTTTGCAATTTAAAAATTATTTTAATTTTGGTGCCATAGGAAATTCAAATAATATTATTATAATATTTAAAATTTTAATTTAAATATTATAATTAATCCTTTGTCTTTTGCCTTGGAAACTTCCTCAACTTTGCAATTAATTGAACCTTTTTCAAAGGAGCTTTGTCTACCTTGTCTTCCTTTTTCAATGGAGGTATTTGCCTTGCAATTTTAATATTTCAACCTAGAAGATGATTTTCAATCATTTTACCTTTGACATCAATGACAACCAAAATACTCAAAATTTCCAACAATCTCCCCCTTTGTCATTGATGGCAACCCTTTCTAAAAATTCCTTTTCCAACCATTGGATTCCAAATCTGCTCCCCCTGAGAAACTACTCCTCCTGACTGAATGCTCTCCCCCTTACTCAAATCTCTCCCCCTTTGACATCAATGGCAAAGGGACTCCTTTGGGGCTAAATATAAGACTCTTAGCTCAGCCCCCTCCCCACCTCCTCTCCTTGAGGTGATTAATTTTGGGGTGGGAGTATCTCTACTCCTAGCATACAATGCTCTTTTTCTTTGTCAACCTTCTTTTTCAACATTTTTGTAGCCATACCCTTTTGATCCTTTTGAGTGTCCCTATTCTTGCTTGTCTCTAGAAGTTCTGGAAACTCTATTCTACACCACTTGGCCTTATGCCCAAGATTATTGCACTTGTAACACTTAATGTTGTAGTTCTTGGAAGGTGTAAATATCTTGAAGTTCCTCTTGGTGAAGCCATAATCATTTCTATCATGAACCCTGTAATGGATTGCTTTATGACCAAAGTGATTACAAGAGTAGCAATACCCTTGAAAGAAATATCCATATTTGAAAGAGTTGAAATTCCTTTTAGTGAGGCCATACTCTTTCTTTCCATGAACCCTGCAATGCATAGCCTTGTGACCAAACTGATTACATGAAAAACAATGTCCTTTGAAGAAATCTTGTCTTGAAACCTCTGGTCTCTTAGTCCTTTCTTTGCCTTCTCTATGATGATCCATGTTTCTTGTTTGTGCATTGTTTCCTTTCTTAGTGAAGCTTCTATTCTTCAACTTATCCTCATAAGTCTTAATTTCTTCTTCACTCTCTTCCTCTAAAACTTCCTCTTCTTTTGAGCTTGAGCTTGACCCTTCTTCTTGTTTCCCTTGTCCTTCTTCAAAACCAAGTCCTATTTTGATAGATGAAGATCTTTGTGCATTGATAATTTTATCCAAAGTCTTTGAACTTTTCCCAAACCTGTGTAGCTTGTCCTTAGAATCTTTCACTTCCATCCTTAGAGAAACTACCTCATGTTCTAATATTTCACATTCTAACTCTTTTACCTCTAACTTTTCAACCATGACCTCTTTAAATCTCCTTGCCTTAGCTTTTGAGTTTGTTAGGTCTTGTAGAAGCTTTTCCTTTTCTTCCTCATGTTCTTGAACTTGAGCCTTTAGTCTTGAATTCTGCTTTCTAACCTTTTTCAATTCTCTGAGAGCAACAATAAGTTCTGCTTCTAGATCAACTGTGCCTTCCTCTTCATTTTCTGAATCTTTCTCTACTTCTTGGTCTCCAAGAGCATCTTCATACTTTTCGACTTTATCTTCAATAGGAGCATTTTCTTCCTCTTCTATTGCCAAAAATAGAATCTCTTCTTCTTCACTATCTGAGAGTCTTTCATCACTATCACTTGAAGCCTTGCTTGCCTTGTTAACATAGAAACTCTTCTTGTGCCTTTGAAAGAACTTCTTTTCATGCTTGCCTTGACCATACCTATTTTTCTTTTCATGCCTGGATTTTCCTTCTTCCTTTTTCTTATGATCATGTTTCTCTTCACTGCTACTACTTCGGCTTGTGGACAATTAGATGCATAGTGACCAAAATTACCACAATTAAAACATTTCACAGTCTTCATACCTTTGTGCTTTCTTGAGTCCTTGTTTCTTCTCACATAGTTAGCTTCTTCATCACTGCTTGACTCACCACTTGATTCTGGTTTCTTATCTTTTGTCTTCTTTGAAGCTTTGAAAGTTACCTCTTTCTTGGAGTTGGGATCCTTTACTATTCTCATCTCATAAGCTATGAGAATTCCATGTAACTCATCCATAGTCAACTTATCAATATCTCTCATCTCTTCTATAGCTGAAACCTTTCCATCATACCTCATAGGGAGTGATCTTAATACTTTCTGAGCAACACTAGAGTCTTCAATTTTGAATCCAAGTCCATGCATGGTATTAACAACCTCATCCACATGAAGTAAGTATGTAGCAATATCTTCCTCATCTTCCATATTCAAATCTTCAAACCTTTTCTTGTGGTTTTGCAGTTTTGCCAACTTGACCTTTTTATCTCCTTCATATGTTTGCTTCAATTTGTCCCATATCTCTTTTGCTGATTTGCAGTGCATAACTTTCACAAATTTTGCTTCACGTAATCCACTTAAGATTCCATTCATAGCCTTGGCATTATTCACATGTAACAACTTACCATATTTATCTATGGGAGGAGTAGTTGTAGGTGTGAATCCATCCTCAACCGATTGCCATGTCTCATATCCTTGTGCCATCAAGTAAGTCTTCATTCTTATACTCCAGAAGGCATAATTGTTCCCATAAAACAATGGTGCCTTATTTGATGAGGATCCATTCTGAGATGCCATCTATGTTCCTATAATATCTTCCTTCAAGCTGTTAGACTTTTTCGAAGGAACCCACTTTGATACCAATTGAAGAACACAAGCTTATACTGAGAGGGGGTGAACAATATAAGATCAAATTTTACTTTTCTTTCCCAAACAATATTATCCAATATTATCAATGCAATAGTAATCAAAGCAATGCATAAATCATCACACACATGAGAGACACAAATTTAACGTGGTTCACCCAATGTGGGTTACATCCATGAAGAAAATATTTCTTCTAAATTTTCTCAACAAATCTCTTGGGAATCAATTCCCTATTACAATATTTATGGACCTCTATCCAAAGGAGACACCAATCCCCTATACTCTAATTTGTGGATCTCTCTCCATAGGAGAACTCTATCCCCTTGCTCTAGTTCGTGGATCTCTCTCCATAGGAGAACTCTATCCCCTTTGCTCTGGTTTATGGATCTCTCTCCATAGGAGAACTCTATCCCCTTTACTCTAGTTTATGGATATCTCTCCATAGGAGAACTCTATCCCCTCTACTCTGGTTCATGGATCTCTCTCCATAGGAGAACTCTATCCCCTCTACTATGGTTTGTGGATCTCTCTCCATAGGAGAACTCTATCCCCTCTACTCTGGTTTTGGATCTCTCTCCACAGGAGAACTCTATCCCCTCTACTCTAGTTTTGTATCTCTCTCCATAAGAGAACTCTATCCTCTCTACTTTACTCTCTCCACAAAACTCTATCCCTACCTCTCTCAAATCTACCCCACCCTCACACAATCTCTCAATTACTCAATTCTACCCCAAGCCTTCACAAAGCTTGCTCAAATCTACACAAACCTTCTCAACTCATCTCAAATCTCCCTTCAAGCCTTCTCACAAAGACTTGCTCAAATCTACCTTCAAACCTTCTCTCAAATACTTGCTCAAATCTGCCTTCAAGCCTTCTCAAAATACTTGCTCAAATCTACCTTCAATACTGCTCACAGAACTTGCTCAAATATTTCCAAATCTTGCATACAAACAAATGCTTAAATCTCTTTCAAAAAATACTTTCTTCAAATAGATAAATTCTACTTAGAATTCATTTAACCTCTAGAACATATAGAGAATGATATGCACTATCAAAAACCCAATATGTTCTTCACATTCACAAATCTTGCATTCAACTAATCCAATCTCTATCTCTTACAAAATCCCTTTCAAATCAAATCAAAACAATGTATAACTTGCTTCACAAAACTGGTCTATCTTTCTTGCAAATTTTCTCTCAAAGATCAATCACACTAATGCACAAATTTCCCTCACAAGATTGATCTCAAACACTTTCACAATTGCTTTCAATATCTCTCAAACCAATGCTCAAAAGGTTTCACAATGATGCACAAACTTGTCTTCAAACCTAGCACAAGTAGTTCACAATCTCTAGCACAAATGTCTCAATCTCTTTCAACAATGGAAGCACAACTTGTTCTCAAAATCTATCCCAAATATTTCCAAAACCATTCAACAATGAAGTACAAGAAGATATTCAAACTCTAATGCAATTGTTTCAAATTTCTCTCAACAATTGATGCACATGTAGGTCTCAAACCCTAACTCAAATATTTTCAACAATGCATACCAAACAACCCTTTTATCTCCACCTTATGTTCCAAAAACATTTACTCAACAAAACACCTTAAACAAGGAATGATATGCCCATACCTCTTAATTTTCTCTGATGAAGATATGTCCTCAAAAACCTATCTCACAAACAACTGATCTTTCTAGTGCCACTTCAAGGGTTAGATAGCAAAAGTACTTTCTCAAAACATCCACATGAACTTTCTTCTCAAAAATATGTGCTCAAAGAAATCTAAAAATGATCTTTAATAACTCTTCTTTGTTCTCAAAATAGAAGCATTAATAATTATCAAAGACCTTCAAAATCACTTTTCACCATACAAGAATTACAATAAAATATCAAGTCACTATTACACCTTATTACTCCTATTCTTGCATGCAAAACATATTTTTCATTTATGCACTTTGCAAAAATAAACTATATAAAGCACTCTTAATATTTTATTAAATTACACCCTTATAACTCCCTAAGTGCAAATTCAAACTTTATTAAACTTAACCCTTATGACTCCCTAATAGCAAAAATCATGCATCATTAATTTCAACCCTTATGGCACTCTTAATCAAAACCTAACCCTTATGGAGATAAATAACTTCTCTCTGAGTATAATAACTCGATTCACCACAATTATAAATGCAAATAGCTAATAAATCAGAACATACGCAACCGAAATGAATTATATTAAATCAAATAGTTTCATGATGAACAATAAAATCACTCACCACTCTACGAGGGCATGTCCCCGTCGTGAATGCAATTGCGAGTTCGCAGATGAAATGGAATAAAACCGAAATATGATAGATGTTAAATTAAATCAAACATATGTGATGTTTATATTAATATTTCTTCTATTGGACAACATAGCCGACTGCTATGTTTGGTGCGTAGCATGACTCCCCTCCTCGAAAAGCTTTGTCCTCAAAGCTGGAAATATCTGGAAGATACTTTCAGATTGCCAGGTAGCATATTATTTTGGTAAGTCTTGCCACTTGATGAGAAACTCTTGGATATGACAAGATATCAGTTTGCATGTTCTAGCTTGTACAACTGATTTTGGCTAGAGATATATACACCCTTCTTCATCCAACACTGGTAATTTTGATTGAGATTGTACTTTTTGGCCAATCACCTTCTTGATACAAGAAACATGAAACACTGGGTGTATGCATGAGGAACGAGGTAACTCTAGTTGATATGCTGCTTCCCTAATGTGATGCATAATTTTGTAAGGACCATAAAATCATGGAGCCAACTTATGACTTGATTTTATCTTCAAAGACAATTTTTTATAGGGTTCTAAACGTAAGAACACCATATCACCCACATTGAATGTTCTTTCCAAACGATGCATGTCTTGCTACTACTTCATACCATGTTGTGCTTGGACCATATTGTCCTTCATAATAGTGAGCATTGATTGTCGTTGTTGGAGCCAATAATCTACTTGGGCCACTTTAGAAGAACCTGGTATATAATCTACTACTGTTGGTGGCTTAGTTCCATATAATGCTTCAAAAGGAGACATCTTGGTGGAATAATGATAGAAAGTATTGTAACACCATTCTGCCAACGATAGCCATTGACTCCATTGATATTGTTTATCTTGTACAAAACATCTCAGATAAGTACCCAAATATTTGTTAACTACCTCTGTTTGACCATATTTTTGTGGATGGTATGCGAAAGACATGTTTAATTTGGTACCACTAAGTCGAAAAAATTCTTTCCAAAAATTACTAGTAAAAATGGGATCTTTATCACTTACAATATTTTTGGGCATTCCGTGCAATTTAAAAATTGAATTCATAAATACCTTGGCCACTTTGTTTGCTGAAAATGGATGTTGTAAGGCTTGAAAATGAGCATATTTGGAAATGCGATCAACTACCACAAAAATTATTGTTTTACATTCCGATTTAGGAAGACCTTCAATAAAATCCATGGATATATGTTCCCATTGACGATCTAGAATAGGTAACGGTTGAAGGAATCCTGGTGACTTGACTGTTTCTCCCTTATTGCGTTGGCACAATTCACACTCTGCCAGCAATTGCTTGATCTCTGCTTTAACCCTTTCCAACAAAAGGATTGTTTGACCTGCATGTAGGTTTTCAGAAACCTTGAATGTCTTGCTGATGGGGAAGCATGTGACTCCTCTAGAATCTGTGATTTGATTGTTGAGTTGTGTGGGATGTAAATGCGACTCTTATGTAATATATGGTCATCATATATGAAAAGAGGGCACTTAGAGGAACCCATAGACAATTCTTGAATTATGTGAGCTGTTTCACTTTCGGACAACCATTCTTCCTGCAACTGAGACACCCATTGCGAACAAGGTCCTGAATGGCATTAATGGCTACTTCATATTCATATTTTCTAGATAGTGCATCTGCTGCCATATTTTCTTTTCCTTTCTTATATTAAATTACAAAATTATATCCCAATAATTTAGTCAACCACTTATTTTGTTCAAGATAAGAAAACCTTTGTTCTAGAAAATGCTTGAGACTGTTATGATCGGTTTTAATAATAAAACGACTATTGATTAAGTAGTGCCTCTATTTTTCCACTGCGTGTAGAATAGCCAAAATTTCTTTTTCATAACTGGATCTACCCAAATTCTTCCTTGAAAGTTGTTTACTTTCAAATGCCAAGGGATGACCCTCTTGCATTAATACTACCCCAATACCTGTTCCTGAGGCATCACATTCAATGATAAATTGTTTTTGAAAATCTAGAGTGGCCAAAATTGGAGTCATACATATTGCCTTCTTGAGAGCCTCGAAGGCTTGAGTAGTTGTGTTGGACCAATGAAAAGCATCCTTCTTAGTGAGTGTTGTGAGAGGACCCGTAATTTTACCATAGTTATGCATAAATTTGAGATAATAGCCAATGAGACCCAAAAAACCATGAAGTTTCTTGATGATTTTAGGTAAAGGCCAATCATGAATTACCTTAATATTATTGGGATCCACTTTAACACCTTCTTGAGATACTATATGACCTAGGTACTTAACTTATTGAACACCAAAGGAGCATTTAGATTGTTTGACAAACAAATTTTCCTCATGTAGGATATGAAGAACTCTTCCCACATGTGATAAATGATCCATCCATGATTTATTATAGATGAGTATGTCATCAAAGAAGACTAGGACAAATTTATGAAGGGATGGATGAAACACCTAGTTCATGAGACTTTGTAAAGTATATGGGGCATTAGTGAGACCAAAGGGCATAACCAAGAATTCATAATGACCTTCATGAGTTCGAAAGGTGGTTTTGGGAATATCCTCTTCCCTAACTCAAATTTGGTGAAACCCTGAACGTAAATCTAATTTGGTGAAGTATTTGGCACCATGTAGTTCATATAGTAAATCATATATGATGGGAATAGGAAATTTATATTTGATTGTGATTTTTTTGAGAGGACAAAAAATTGGAAACATACGCCAAGAATTCTCTTTTTGATGGGCCAAAACTACTAGTGAGGAATAAGGGCTAGTACTATGATGAATGACACCATGGTCTAATAGTTCTTGGACAATATTCTCAATTTTTGTCTTCTGGGGTTGGGAATATCAATAAGGATGACCATTGGGTGGAATAATACCAGGCACTAGATGTATGTCATGGTCATGAGATCTTTTGGGTGGTAGTCCTTTCAGTTCTTGAAAAACCTCCTCATAGTTAACCATAATGTTTTGGAGATATTCTGCTTTGATTTCAAGCATATCTTGTTCTAATTTCTCTATGCAATTGATGTGGGATATGAATCTCCCACTATATTTTCTTAATAGATTTTCCATGCTATGTGAACTTACAACTTTTGATGGAGGTGTGGGTAATCCTTGAAGACGAATGGTCCTCCCATTGGCTTGCCATTACACAAAGCGATGTTTGTGATTAAAACCCATGCTGGTTTCCAATTGTTCCATCCATGCAACACCTAAAATAACTTCTAAATTTCCTAATTCCATAACAAAAAGATGATCTTGCCAAGTATACGTACCCATTTGTAATGAAACTGAAGATGTATTACCTAGACATTAAGAAATTTCCCTGCTTGTAGTTCTAACTTGAAACTAATCTTGATTAGAAGAGTAGATGTGCAAACCCAATGTCCTTGCAAGTTTTGCATCAGTAAAGTTGTGAGTACTTCCTGAATCAATTAATATTGTTACCCTCATTTTTTGAATAAAACCTGCCACCTTGATTGTATGGTGATAGGATAACCCCATAAGAGCGTGTGCTAAAATAGTCATGGTATCCTCCTTAGCTATAACCTCCTTGTGTTCACTTTGGTCATCAACTAAGGGATCCTTAGGTGCGTTGTACTCCTCTGTTTATTCCTCTTCCTTGTATGCATATTCGATCTAAAATTTTTGCCATGGTGTACATGCTTTATATTTTAGATGATGATTGCGACATTTGTAGCAAAATTACCATGACGGTTGATAATTTATGTGGAAATAGTTGTTGTGGAATGGAGGACGACCATATGAATCACGTCGTGTGGATGAGCCTAATTGCAACTTCGTATTTGCCTAATCGAAAATCCTTATACACTCATCCATCTTGGATGGATTTTATAGGTCCACTTCGACTTTAATATGTGCTTTCAATCCATTTTAAAAAGCCACTACCACCACATTCGGCTGTATATCTTGTGCATAGTGAAGCATGTTGGTGAATTCTGAGATGTAGTCCCCTACTGATCTTGTCTGCTTAAGTGACAACAACCGTACTGTGTAGGAACTTGTGGAACCTTTGTCAAATCTGTGAAGAAAGAATTCCTTGAAAGTATGCCAAAAGAAGGCCCGATGGACGGTCTCATGTTTATACCATGTAAACCATTGATAAAATTCAGTGTCTAATTTGGTTGCTGCAAAAGAGACTTTTTCCTCATCCTTGAATTGGTAGAACTCTAATATGCCTTCCATTTTGGCAATCCACCCACGTGGATCTTGACCTTCAAAGGTAGGCATGTCAACGCATGGATAATTGACTCCAGTAGGACCTCTTGGTTGGTAGTGAGAATTGTTTCTATCTTGTTCATAGTTACTCTGATGTCGCTGGTTGTTGTTTTGGTAAGGTCTATTAAAACCCCTTTATTGCTCTAAAATTTCTTCATTATCCCAATCCTCAATATTTTGGTGACCATTGTGATTTAGGGACTGACTATTTTGACCTTTGTGGTGTGTATAGTCATCATAGTGGACGTCAATACTCCAGAGATTAGAACTAGGAGGATTTGGTTGGGGCTATTTCCTAGATGCATTGAAGCTTGCAGTCATAATCTTAATATTGTCTATTAAATATCTTAACACATCATCATTGACCATGGGATGATTGTTTTCTACTTGAGTGACATTATCTTGTGAGGAGTTTGGAGAGGTATTGGATGCCATTGGGTTGACCAATGGATGACTCGGATTATAACTACCAATTCCGAAAGGAGAAGGAGAATTTTTTGTACCTTGGCTTTGATGAGGTCTTCTTGCGTCTTTGTTGGGAGTCTTTGAGCTTGATAAACGACCGTCAGATCCTTTGGTCCACTTTTTTCTCATGCACTTGTCAGCATAACCTGCTTAGGAGCTTTTGATTTTTGCAAAATTTGGTTGAATTTGGCAAAAATTTATATTCTGCTTCAACTGTCACTCCAACTGCGATGCGGATTTGAATATTGGCTCGCCTCCTTGACAACCACTTTGAACAGTTTCTTGACAACTTTTGACAATTTATTTCCTGACAACTTTTGACAATTTCCTTGACAACTTTTCAACACTTGACAATTTTAGCACACGAGCGAGACACGAATCTATGGAGGACAAGACCACTGGATGACACAGACACAACTGACAAATTCTTGAGAATATGAGACTAATGAGACTGACACAACTTGAGATGCTACGCTAGACTCAAGACTCAAGATGAAACGACTCTACGGAGGACAAGACCATCGGACGACACAGACACAACTGACAACCGCTTGAGAATAGGAGACTAACGAGATCGACACGACTCGAGACGCTACGCTAGACTCAAGACTCAAGACGAGGGTATGCTGGACTCGAGACGAGGATGCAAGGAACAATAATAAATGACCATACATGGACAACAGTGAATACAAGCAACACATCCTAACAACAAAGGATTCGAGAACTAACGTGGACTACATAGGAAGGACCCTGACTTGACAGAGAACCCCGATCAAGAACCTAACATGTAGGACATAGATGGAAGTGAGGATATCTAGAAGATACGAAAACAAAGACACAAAACGTAGGATGGGAAACTAGAAGACACAGACAGGGAATGCAGGATCACTGACACGAAGTCGATGCAACCCCTAACCAGTGAGGACTGGACACGAACGATGACACAACCTAGACTCAACACGACACAGAGAGTTAGGGATGCAACCAATTCAAGACACAAGATATGACACGAATGCAAGATCACTGACACGAAGAAGATGACACATGGAAATAGGAGATACATGGAGGAGGCTTCGCACGAAAGAGGAGGGTTGGCCGTGTGACCGAAGTCACACCCTAGTACTTTCTCCTTTCATCTTATAAACCTCTTGTGTCCTATTGCATGCCCAATGTGGGATATAAATCCTGAAGAAAAAATGAAACAAAAATTATAACCTATCGTACCTTAGGTTATCCGTGTAATATTTGATTTTCTCGCAATTTAATTGGCTCGTGGTGATGTGTGGGAACAACGACTGTAATTGCAGTGTTTGCAATGAATTTGTGCATGATTCTTCAACAATTCTTTGGATTTTGATTGATTGGGTGTCGTAATGATTTTGCAGATGGTTCTGTGGTGATTACCATTTGGATTGCGATCGATTGGAAATAGTGATTAGTCTGGTGCTTGCTCTGCCTGGGTCTATCCTCCGATGATTCGGCGCCTAGAAAAATATAATTACGTCGACTTCTCCTATGTTATGCTGATCATGCTTAGTTGTTGCCTGCACGTGGACTATGTTTGAGGATGGTTTATGTCTAAACAGCTACGAAGGATCGTTCTACTATGATTTGAATGGGCTACGAAGGATCGTTCTGCTACATCTTATGCCCTCGTGATGATGGAATGATATGTGAGAGTACAAAAATGTGAGAGAGATACTCCCGCTAGGTTTCGTTCGGATCTACAGAATCTGATACCACTTGGAGAGAAATAACTTCTCTCTGAGTATAATAACTCGATTCACCATAATTATAAATGCAAATAGCTAATAAACCAGAACATACGCAACCAAAATGAATTATATTAAATCAAATAGTTTCATGATGAACAATAAAATCACTCGCCACTCTGGGAGGGCACGTCCCCACCGTGAAGGCAATTGTGAGTTCACAGATGAAATGGAATAAAACCAAAAGATGATAGATGTTAAATTAAATCAAACATATGTGATGTTTATATTAATATTTCTTCGTTTGGACAACATAGCCGACTGCTATGTTTGGTGCATAGCACCTTATGACTCCCTAAACTCAAACAAAGGTTTTATAATTTTTTTTTTTCCCTTATCAACCTTCGCTATCATGGGGATTCAAACACACGATCTCATAGAGCCCACGCTCTAGCGTGTGCTAGAGCACTTCATGGGCTAACTGCCCACACAACAATCTCAATGCATAACCTTTACTTTAAACCTATTGTAAACCTTCGATCAACAAAAAAATGCTAACAACCTATCACCGTAGAGACTCGATATTAGAACCTCCTCCGTGCCACACCTTACGTAGGTCCACCTGCCACCTGAGCTACCCACTCCGTTAGAAATAACCATACGCCTGATTTTACTTAAACCTCGTGCATCATTCGCTTGATTTAAAACACATATGTCTCTTTCTCCTTTTTACCTTTGTTCGAACACCATGCGATGTGCTTTCAAATAGGACATAATAAATTTGATTGCCAATTTTTCTTTTTCACACCACAAAATTATTTTTGGTTCCACCTTATATATGCACTTCGATTTAGGAAAAATGATGTTGATGCTTTGCCACTTTAAAAAGGATTTGAATTTTGGTGCCATAGGAAATTCAAATTTTTATTATTATAATATTTAATTTTTTAAATTAAATATTATAATTAATCCTTTTAGAACCTTTGTATTTTGCCTTGGGAACTTCTTCAACCTTGCAAATAATGAACATTTTTTAAATGTGCTTTATCTACCTTGTATTCCTTTTTCAATGGAGATATTTGCGTTGCAATTTTAATATTTCAGCCTAGAAGATGATTTTCAATAATTTTATTTTTGACATCAATGACAACAAAAATACTCAAATTTTCCAACACTAAGATATATATCTTACCTGCTAACTGTGGATTAATGGGTCCTACAAAGTCCATCCCCCATTTATCAAATGGATCAATGTGCACATGTGGTTGGAGTGGCATTTCATCTCTGAGAGTTGGTCTACCTGTCCTCTAATATTGGTCATATTGGCTCACGTGCTTGGTTGCATATTTGAATAATGAAGGTCAGAAATATCTAGCCTGCAATACTTTGAATGTAGTTCATTTTCCTAAAAAATGACCACCACAAGGTTTATTATGGTAAGATTTTAGTATTTCTATAATATCATTATCAACAACACCTCTTCTCATGATTTGATTAGGCCCTATTTTAAATAGGCACCCATCAATCCATAAGAAGTTTGCATTTTTCTCTATCAATGTGTGTTTCTCACGTGGTGAAAGTGTAGGGGATACTTTACCAGTGGTTAAATATTAGCCATATATACATACCATGGTATATATTTATTAAGAGCAAACAAATCCTCATATGGAAACTGATATTCTATGGTTGTATGATCTAGAGGTGTCAATATAGAAATAAAATCTACCACCACATTTTCTTTAACTGGTTTGTCAAAAATTATCACATCAAATTCCTACACAAGTAACGAACATTTGATAATCCTACCATTAATTCCAGGTTTGTTTGTCACGTATCTGATAGCTGAATGATCAGTGTGCACAAAAATAGATAACTTGTAATATAATGGTGGAATTTGTTAAGAGCATGTATGACTACAAGAAATTCCTTTTCTGTGGTAATATAATTGAACTCAACACTTGTAAGATGTATATTGACATAATAAATGGCATAGAATTCATCACCATCCTTCCATCCCATAACTGATTCTCTTGCATTATTGGATGTATCTGCATATATGTGAAAGGAGATGGTCCAATTTGGACCCCTTAGGACTAGAGCAATAGTTAATTTTTCTTTCAAAATATTAAAAGTCTATTCACATTCATTTTTCTAGAGAAAATCTATATCTTTTGATAACAATGTGCTTCGGGGTTTAGCAGTTTTGCTAAATTCTGCTATAAACCTACAATAGTAACCAACTGAGCCGATATCTTTCTAAATTTTGGGAGTGGGAAGATTTTGGATTATCTCTATTTTATTTCTATCTACCTTAATCCCATATACATAAATATGATGTCCTAATAAAATATTTTTCATTGCTTAGGGACAGATTGGTTTCCTCACACCATTGAAGTGTTCTTTCCAAATTTTTTGTGTCTTTTCAAATATTTCACCATAAACAGTGAAATCATCCATGTATAGTTCGACACTTTCTCCAATCATATCAAAGAAGATGCTCAAAACTACCCTTTGAAATGTGGCAGGTGCATTGCACAAACTAAAGGGTAAAACTTAGTAAGTGAAGCTTCCCCATGGACAAGTGAACATGGTCTTATCTTGATCCTCTTCCCCAATATGAATCTAATTGTATCCACTGAACCCATCTAGGAAATAAAAGTATTTATTCCATTCTAAGGTATCAAGGACCTAATCTATGAAAGGTAAGGGGAAGTGGTCTTTCTTGGTTGCTTTATTGAGTAATATGTAATCAACACAAATATGCCACTTTCCATTTTTCTTGGGCACCACCACCAAATATGATACCCATTCACTATATTAAATAGGGTAGATAAACCCAAATTTTAGGAGTTTCAACAATTCTAATTTAAAAATATCCTTCATAGTTGGATTCATCCTACATTGTGGTTATCTTACTGGTTTTACTTGATCTTCCATATATATGCGATGAGTACAAGTTTCAGGAGTTATTCCTCTCATGTCAGAATACTCCCAAGCAAAAGCATCTTGATTTTTGACTAATGTTTCTTTCAATTTCATCCGGTTATCAAATGCCAACTCATAATCTATGTTCAATACCCTCCCAGGTGCAACCTCAATTTGCTTAATATGGTTATTTTTACCTCCAATAAGTGGTAGTTCTAGAGGAGGACATAAGTGTTATCCTTGAAAAAGTTTGATATACCTCTTTCCTCGTTACTCTCATCCTCCAACTCATCAAATACCATTATGGTTTGAATCATTGATAAATCACCATTGTTCTAGTTTCCACAATCAGGTTCTTCCAACAAATCTACAGACTGTGCAGGTGGATGGATAATCAAAATTTTCACATTCTTACCATAAAAAATGGTCATTTATCCATTTTTGCAACTTATGTAGGCATCATTAGTTGCCAACCAAGATCTACCTAAGATGAGTGGATATCCTCCTAACCTAGACTTGGATTGTAGTACTAGAAAATCTGCTAGGTATTCTCATGCATCCACTGTGACTATTATGTCTTCCAGCATTCCCTCAGGGAGCACTATAGACCTATATGCCAACTGAAGGATAGTTTTTTGATGTAGGAGCATCCGGAGAATAGAGCAATCTTGCATCCTCCAAAATTTTTTCTAAGCACTTTGTATTTTGTTTAAATCTTTCTTTCCCAAGGCAGAAGTTTTGAAATACAAGAGGGAAGTTTCGTCGCGATATCGCGACGTTTTTGGGAGCTAAGGCATGGAGGGGTTTTTCATCGCGATATCGCGATGTCACGACGTTTTTGAAGCTGAGGCACGGAGGAGGTTTTTCGTCGCGATATCGCGACGTCGCGATATCGCGATGTCGCGATGTCGTGACGTTTTTGCAGCTGAGGCACGGAGGAGGTTTTTCGTCGTGATGTCGTGACGTCGCGATATCGCGACGTCGTGATATCGTGACGTTATTCATGGACTAAGGCGTGAGGGTATTTTGGTCACGATTTCGCTATGATTTTTGCAGACGAAGGCAAGGCGATAGTTTGGTCGCGATATCACGACATGTCGCGATATTGTGACATGTCACGATTTCACGACTAGTTGAAGACAAATTAAATTTGAACACGTGGACAGGCCGTGCATGCGGGAAAAGAGACAACGATGGTAGATGAATGTTCTGACAAGGTGACAGCTGCAGGCCATG
The DNA here is from genome assembly GCA_028583015.1 of Wollemia nobilis. Lineage (NCBI taxonomy): Eukaryota > Viridiplantae > Streptophyta > Pinopsida > Araucariales > Araucariaceae > Wollemia > Wollemia nobilis. The sequence goes on from JAQPPZ010016890.1 coordinate 13,232,876, forward strand.
GGCATTTTAGATGAGACAGTGGTGCAGAGGAACAGTCTGACCAAAACGGTGATTGCAGGGCAAGGGGGCGTCTTTAATGTAAGCTTCCATAGCGGATCGGGGCAGTTGCCCATTGATGGAAGGAAATTCAAAAACTTGACAGAGGAGCGGACTTTCTTATTTTATTTCATGTATTCGATCGGGTGGGGGCATTAATTGCCTAGAGGGTCGAGACCTCGATAAAAACTCAAAAATTGTAAGGGAAGGGATGGTGAGTTTGAGATTGAGTGGGGGAAAGAACTATGCCTGGAGACGGTATTGTAAGACTGTGTTAAGCAATTTATAGAAAATTAATTTGAAGTTTTGTTGTGTGAATCTCGGCTTGCCATCAAGTGGTATCAGAGCGGGAGCTCCTGAGCGTGTAACAGATCACCGAAAGAGAGGCAGTTACACCAGGATCTGTGGAAGGATTTGTAAGAAAAAAAAAAAAAAGAATGCCTCCACGAAGAAACCGTGGTGGAGTAAGAAATGTGGTGCCGGACGAAGACTTTCGAGCCTTGCAGAGGCAAGTTCAAGCCCTGCAAGAAGAGCTACGTAGAAGGCACGAGCCCGAAAGGGATGAGGGAAGTGAAGACGAAGTTGATGAAGAAGAAGACCAGTCTGAGGAAGAAGAAGAGGTTGTGGATCCTGCACAAGCTAGGTTGTACAAAGCCATCTCTCAGATTGGAAAGCAACCAAAAATGGAGGTTTCTACATATTCGGGAAACCTAAATCCAGAAGAGGTGATTGACTGGATAAATGACTTAGAAGAATATTTCGAATATGAGGAGGTTGAAGACCCTAATCGGGTCAGATTTGCTAAGACCAAGTTGAAGGGTCATGCCAGCATTTGGTGGAGGGGAATACAGCTGGAAAGGAACAGAAGAGGGAAGGAGAGAATAACAAGATGGGATAGAATGGTGGAAAAGCTGAAAAGACAGTTTATTTCGACAGATTACGAGTTGGATCTGCTAAGGAAAATGCAGAGTTTGAGACAGACAAACAAAACTGTCCAAGAATACACCGAGGAGTTTTACAAGATCTCTATTAGAACTGGACATTTAGAGGCAAACAAAGAGAAGGTAGCCCGTTATATCAATGGGTTGAGACTCGGTATCCAGGAAGAGCTGAGCCTAGTTCGGGTAAGCACCATTGAGGATGCTTACCAGTTTGCCTTAAAGGTGGAAGAAAAACTGAATAGGCGGTTTGAAGGCAAGCAAAGAGGAAGGGGCCGTGGTGGAAGAACTGGTGGGAGAACCAATGGAGAAAAATATAAAGATCTGAAGAAGACTGGTGAAGCCAGTAGTAACCAGGATCAAAGGGAAGAGGATGTTTATCAGCCCCGTGATCATAATAGCTACCCAAGAGGACGGGGTGGATCTGGACGAGGGTTTGGAAGAGGAGTATTTCGTGGGACATGTTTCCACTATGGTGAAGAAGGACATCGAGCATTCGAGTGTCCACAACACCGAGAAAGGACGAACAAGAGGCCTGAGGGTCCAGCCAGAGCTGCTGTGGCAGAGGAAGATGCTGGATCTGAACATTCTGAAGAAGCGGAGAGAGGGGAAGCAATGATCGTAAGGAGAGTCCTATTGAATGAGGAGAAGGACACAGATCAGAGAAGAAGTTTATTCCGCACAAGGTGTAAATGCATGGGCAAGATTTGCAATATTATTATTGATAATGGTAGCACGGATAACCTAGTTTCAGAAGAAATGGTTACCAAGTTACAGTTAGAGAGGAAGAAGCACCCGCATCCATATCGGGTCGCATGGTTATAGAAGGACCATAGGGCTTTGGTCAGTGAGAAGTGCTCCGTTAAATTTAATATTGGGAATTATTGTGATGAGGTCCTGTGCGACATCCTCGCCTATGGATGCTTGCCATATGTTGCTGGGAAGGCCCTGGGCGTTCGATCGGAGTGCAGTGCATGACGGCCGTGCCAACACCTACTCATTGACGAAGAATGGCGTGCGCCATAAGTTGAAGCCCATGAAGGAGGCGGATGAAAAGGTGTGTAACAACTCCAAAATCTATTTAGTTGAAGGGAGAAAATTTTTGGACGGTTTGAAGCATGAACATTTATGTTATGCAATAATTCCTAGAGTTAGGGAGAAAGAATGCCAAGATACCCCAACAGAAGTCCTAGATCTGTTGGAGGAATTTCCAGATATTGTGTTTGATAATGTGCCTGAGGGTTTACCCCCAGTAAGGAAAATCAGCCACCATATAGATTTGGTGCCAGGATCGAGCTTGCCAAATAAAGCTGCACACAGAATGACGCCTGTAGAGACTGAGGAGTTAAACAGGCAGGTCCAGGAGTTGCTGGAGAAGGGATTGATTCGGGAAAGTTTGAGCCCATGCACAGTACCTGCAGTGCTGGCACCAAAGAAGGATGGAGAATGGAGAATGTGTACAGATTCACGGGCCATCAACAAGATCACAATAAAATATAGATTTCCATTGCCAAGAATGGATGACATAATGGATTGTTTAAGTGGAGCCAAGTACTTCACCAAGGTTGATCTCAAAAGTGGTTACCATCAGATCCGTATTAGAGAGGGAGATGAGTGGAAGACAGCCTTCAAGACCAGAGAGGGCTTGTATGAGTGGTTGGTCATGCCCTTTGGGCTATCCAATGCACCGAGTACCTTCATGCGGCTGATGAATGAGGTACTGAAAGAGTTTTTAGGAAAATTTGTCATAGTCTATTTAGATGACATATTAATATTTAGCAGAACCCTGGAGGAACACCTGATGCATATCAGAAGGGTTTTTGAGAAGTTGTGGGAGGAGCAATTATTAATAAATCTGAAAAAGTGTAATTTTGTAAAGAAGGAGTTAGTGTACCTGGGATTTGTAATCTCAGCAGAAGGTCTAAAAATGGACCCAGAGAAGGTGAGAGCCATCATGGAATGGCCTACTCCGAGAAGCACAATAGAGGTAAGATCATTTCATGGTCTAGCCAACTTTTACAAAAAATTCATTAAAAATTTCAGCAGCATTTGTGCACCCCTCACAAAAACAATGAGAGGGGATAAGAAAGAATTCAAGTGGACCTTAGGGGCTGAAAGGAGCTTTGATGCATTAAAGAAAAAGGTCACAGAACAGCCTATTTTGGCACTTCCAGACTTTAACAAAGTATTTTAGGTAGACTGTGATGCCGATGGCAATGCAATAGGGGTTGTACTGAGTCAGGAAGGCAGTGCTCGTTGCCTATTTTAGTGAGAAGCTAAATGATGCTCGAAAAAAGTATTCAGTTTATGACCAGGAATTTTATGCTATAGTTCAAGCTCTAAAGAAGTGGAGGCATTATTTGTTGCCAAAAGAGTTTGTTCTATTCACTGATCATCAGGCATTACAGTACATTAACAGCCAAACAAAACTGAATCAAAGGCACTTGAAGTGGGTTGAGTTCCTCCAAAGCTATACCTTTGTGCTGAAACACAGAAGCGGGAAATCAAACAGAGTTGCAGATGCCTTAAGTAGAAGGCAGAATTTACTGATTAAAATGACAGTGGAAGTAGTGGGATTTGAAGAACTGAAGGGTTTGTACCCTAAAGATCCGGATTTTGCAGAAGCCCGGACGGCTTGCTTGACACCTATTACTGTGGACAGGACAAAATGGTTGGATTTTCTAATCCAAGATGGAATGTTGTTCAGAGGAAGTAAATTATGCATTCCAAGGAGTTCCATGCGGGAAAACTTAGTCAAGGAGAAACACAACGGAGGACTGGCCGGACATTTTGGCCGGGATAAGACAATTGCCCTGGTGAGTGAAAATTACTATTGGCCGCAACTATAGCAAGATGTGAAAAAGTTTGTACAAAGTTGTAGAATATGCCAGATGGCAAAGGGCGGAAGATAGAACACGGGATTGTATCAGCCGTTACCAGTACTTGAGCGGCCATGGGAGGACGTCAGCATGGACTTCATCCTCGGATTGCCAAGAACACAGAGGGGAAATGACTCTGTATTTGTAGTAGTTGATAGATTTTCCAAGATGGCACACTTTATTCCATGCCAGAAAACAAGTGATGCGGTTCACATTGCAGGGTTATTTTTCAAGGAAGTGGTACGACTTCACGGTCTACCGAAGAGCATTGTTTCTGACAGAGATACAAAATTTGTTGGGTATTTCTGGAGAACTTTGTGGAAGAAGTTGAAGACAGATCTGAAATTCAGTTCTGCATACCACCCACAGACTGATGGATAGACAGAGGTGGTAAATAGAAGCCTGGGTAATTTACTGAGATGCTTGATAGCAGATCAACCCAAGGGATGGGATTTAGTTTTACCGCAAGCGGAATTTGCATATAACAATTCAGTCAATAAGAGCACAAATAAATCTCCATTCCAGATAATATATGGAAACAGACCCGAGAAATGTGTCTGAACTGAGAAAGTTGGATAAGAGAGAAAAGTGCAGTGCCGAGGTAGAAGAATTTGCGGAACATATGAAAAGTCTGCATGAAGAAGTAAGGAAACAAATTATAAAAATGAATACTCAATATAAGACAAGAGCAGACCAGAAGCGGCGGTTCAAAGAGTTCGAAGTAGGAGATGAAGTCATGGTCCATCTCAGGAAGGAAATATTTCCTGCCAAGACTTATAACAAATTAAAGATGAAGAAGTTTGGGCCATGCAGAATACTGGAAAAACGGGAGTCGGGCAATGCATATGAAGTGGAATTGCCAAGTTGGCTTGACATTTCACCTGTTTTTAATATTTCAGATTTAGTGGAATACCATGAGGAAGATAGTACAGAGGCACCAAGTACAGAGTTATGGCAAATTCCAGCATCTACTCCAACCACAGACGAGGTCGAGGAAATATTAGACGCTCGTGAAGGCAGAAGCACCAGGAACAAACAATACTCTGAATATTTGATAAAGTGGAAGGGCAGACCTGTAGAAGATGCAACTTGGTTGTCAAAGACAGAGGTTGACCGCCTGGGTCTTCCCCTAACCGAGCAGAAGTGAGGATCACTTCTTAATTTACCCCGGGTGTCTGATGCAGGAGCATCCGGAGAATAGAGCAATCTTGCATCCTCCAAAAATTTTTTCTAAGCACTTTGTATTTTGTTTAAATCTTTCTTTCCCAAGGCAGAAGTTTTGAAATACAAGAGGGAAGTTTCGTCGCGATATCGCGACGTTTTTGGGAGCTAAGGCATGGAGAGGTTTTTCGTCGCGATATCACGACGTCGCGATGTCGCGACGTTTTTGCAGCGGAGGCACAGAGGAGGTTTTTCGTCGCGATATCATGACATTTTTGCAGTGAACACATAGAGGAGGTTTTTCGTCGCGATGTCGCGACGTCGCGATATCGCGACGTTATTTGCGGACTAAGGCGCGGGGGCATTTTGGTCGTGATTTCGCTACGATTTTTGCAGACGAAGGCAAGGCGACAGTTTGGTCGCGATATCGTGACATGTCACGATTTCGTGGCCGGTTGAAGACAAATTAAATTTGAACACGTGGACAGGCCACGCGCACGGGAAAAGAGACAACGGTGGTAGATGAATGTTCTGACAAGGTGACAGCTGCAGGCCATGGGCATTTTAGATGAGACAGTGGTGCAGAGGAACAGTCTGACCAAAACGGCGATTGCAGGGCAAGGGGGCGTCTTTAATGTAAGCTTCCATAGCGGATCGGGGCAGTTGCCCATTGATGGAAGGAAATTCAAAAACTTGACAGAGGAGCGAACTTTCTTATTTTATTTCATGTATTCGATCGGGTGGGGGCATTAATTGCCTAGAGGGTCGAGACCTCGATAAAAACTCAAAAAATTGTAAGGGAAGGGATGGCGAGTTTGAGATCGAGTGGGGAAAGAACTATGCCTGGAAACGGTATTGTAAGACTGTGTTAAGCAATTTACAGAAGAATAATTTGAAGTTTTGTTGTGTGAATCTCGGCTTGCCATCATTTTGGTTGGATTCATACTAGTCAGTCTGAGTTTCTACATGGTATCATTGGACATGAAATTAATGGCATCCCCCAGATCTACTAATATGTTGGGTAAAACATAGCTTCCAATTTTATAGTTAAAACATGGCTTCCTAGATCTGAATATTTTTGGTTGTAGGTGTTTCCTAACATACGATAATCTAACTAACCTACCGAATTGATTTCCTTTGTTGGTTTTATCCCTAGTTTTCTCAACACAATTCTCTTATGGCCTTGCTATAGATGCAAATGTCTCTTATGGCATAAAAAGAGGGATTGTGATTGTCAGATTCTTCATACTGGAAAGAATATCAAATTCTAATTGTATTGGATTTTTGGGTTCCTACAACATTTTTGGGAAAGGTGGAACCCCTTCTTTAGTATTTACAACTACTAGTTCATCTTCTATTTCTTCTATAAAAGGTGATCCCTCTTTTTCTAAATCTAAATTTTCCTCCTCTTCTAATAGAGGAGCTATTTATGCACCTACATGTTTACCTAACATTAATTGTATAGAACTATAATATACTTTGATATTATACATGGGGTACATCTCATTCTCCATATGGTATGCTAGTTGTGTTTTATTGTTTGGATTAGATGTAGGTCATACCGAAAGCTGAGTAGGTCTTAAAGCAGGGAGATCTGGTAAACTCTATTATAGTGGGACTTGTGTTGCATGTTGTGGAGTTGGGATCCAAGCATTGGGATTTCTCCACTATGGTCCAGGCTGCTTATATGGCATCCATGAGTAAGTTTAGCATTGGGATACTAATCTAGGAAGAGTTTCTTCATGTATTCCCAGGTATTTATCTATTTATTTCCTAAACTGATGAACCAGTGAAGGGTTGAATCATCTAGAGTTGAGAGAAATAATTTTAATTTTTGAGCATCAATTTTATAATCTATAGACCTACATAGAACGTCAAACTTGAAAATAAATAGGTCAGATCTTCTGTTTGAAATCCTCTAAATATTGGAATGTGGGTAGGAGAGATATATTTCATCTTGTGATCTCCTCTTGCATCTTCTATTGGAAATTTAAAACTAGTGTATGTCTCTTCTACTTCAGCCATCTTGTTTAAAAGTAGGGTTTCTACACCTATTATTGCTAAGGCAGACTCTAAAGCTCTTCTGTCATCCTGAGTTTTCTGTACAAGAAGTGCTAATTCAGCTATTGATATTTTTCCATCCTCAACTACTTTCCAACATTAGTTGTAAAGTAGATCCTCCTCAGATTGAACTCTACTCAGTGTAATGTTATCTTCCCCAAAGTTTGCTACATGATTTGACTATTTTGGTATGGTAGTACTTTGTGCAAAGATTGAATGTTGACTCCAATGCATAAGTGGAGGTGATAAAGCTGAAGAGGTTTCAGTCTTAGGATATTGTATAGCTGATTCAGAAGCTTCTTGTATTACTATGTTTTTGTTCTTTAGGAAATAACTGTTTGGTCCTCTAATTCTAGGTGGACTCATAAAAAATTAAAAATAGAGTAGTTCTATAGAAAGTAACCTAAACTACCTCAGACGCATTTTTATTCATAATAGGATATTATAGTTGGATTTTCCTCAAAAGCAGTGCCAAAATTTTGGGAAAAATATTGGTTAATTTCTACGATTTAATTCATTGCCTCCATTTAATTATCAACCCAAGACAACTCATAAACTTGTGAAAAACCATGCATAGTATATGCTTGTAATTTCCTTAATAAGATGAGTACATTAGATTCTATGTTTTGGGGTATGTGTTGTTGTGGTGGAGTTTTTGTTCTTTATCCAAACCATTTAACCTATTTCATATTATCAAAGACATGACTAAAATAAACTACGAAAAGTAAAAATTCATACTTGCTGGAAAAATGCAGAAAACAAGGGAATCTACAGAATTAAACTAATTTACAGAAAACATAGAAATAAGGAAATAAATTGAATAATAAAAATCAAGGAAAAGTGGGAGGAATACTTGTTGAGAGTGGGTCTAAGCTTCCAGTAGATTTCACTCGAATCAATTCATTCATCAGATGCTAGTTTGAGATTAATAAAACACTCAAATAAATTATGTTATATTGCAGCTTCAAAAAAATTACAGAGATAATTTGGGATTCGTTTATTAGGGGTGGCCTGCATATTTATAAGATATGTAGTCATACCCTGTTACATTTGGAGGTAAATCTATTTTATATTTTTCTATTACAACAAATACATAGAAATAATGAGGATAAAGAAAATATACAATTAATTTCATTTGATACAGATGGAGGATATTACACTTATCAGTTTACATGGATATTTATGTATTGCTAAAAAATAGATGATATCTACTTTATGGCATTATCCTTCATCTGCATCCATCACTGAAATCATTGTTCTATTCTACTAACAACAAGGGTCATGTTGTACTTTTGCTTCAATGAGAGAGACATCAAACAAGAGTCAAGCACCAAATGGGAGTCGGGTGCCAAACAGTAGTCAAATGCCAAAATGAAATTCAAGCACCGAAACTGAAGTCGAGCACCAAAACTAAAGTTGGGTGCCAAACTTAGTGCTCATCACTATTTGTGTTGCGGTTACTTTTACCTTTGATTTCCCATCATAAAATAGAAAGTGCTAGGTCTGAATGGGACCTTGATGTAAACATACCAAAAGGCAATAAAAATAATTGAATCTACACACAATTCACTTAAAAACAAATATTAGATAACTTACGTAATTTGCTATTAAATATATATAAAAAATTCATAAAACATACATTCTATAATAATAATGCTACAATATATATGAAAATTTTATACAAAAATATGAGCATTTTCAAGGCTCATCAGTATCCTTTTTGCATCTTTATTTGATTCATATTGAGTATAAGATGAACAAATTCTAGGTCAGATTTGGTGTCAAATTTTTTCTTGAAGACTTCAAGAATTGACCATGTTGTGTCATTCTTGGTTTCATCAATAAAATTATAAAGGTGATATTTTGTGACAAGTAGGATGTCGACACGAATTTGATCATAATATATATAACATTTTTCCAAAGCAGCAAAATCTATGGGTGGTGTGGGATTTGCATCCAGATGGTTGTGCCAAAGGTTCTCAAACTTTGTAGTTGTCCTAAGGCCTGTGCACCATTGATCCCAATTATCCTTAACTTTGAGGGTACATCCAACATTTTGTTTGAAGTTGAAAGTCATTATGACCTGTGATACTACAAAGACCTAAAAGAGGTGTGTTAAGGTGTGAAAAAGGAACAAATGACTAAGGTAAGTAAAATATATCAGTAAATAATAAGCCAAGTGATGACAATGAATAAATGCGATCAACCAAAATTTGATCACCATCTAAGTGGAATATCTTTTATAAATGATGAGTTGTACAAGTAAGTGGCTATGAGTCCTGATGTAATAGGATGATGATGTGTTTAAATATAAATAACTAAAAAAATAGGTGTGTAACCTAAACTAAAATATTACATATGAATGTAAAAGCTAATATCTACAATAGATGAATGTGCGGGCCAATATCTCCAACACTAGATTTTACAACGAAATACCAAAGTGTGGGATGTGCAAAACTAGTAACCTCAATTTTATGATTGCAAGTAGGTGAGGTGCTGAAAGTTGGAAATGTATAATGAGCTTGCTTCAAATTAAGGACTTCACTTGGATTCCCACATACAAACGCTCGATGATGAAATATAATCCATTGTGAATCCCAAGTCCTATTAATCCTCACCCAGTTTACTATGGTTAGCGATATACTCTCTAAATATAAGTGTGTGCTTTATTCCATAGCTATGATGAATATTGAACTGAATTAATTTTAATCTTGATTAAGATTTTTTAATTTTTAAAGCATAGGAAAAAGTATGATCCCTTTCCAAAGGTTTGTGGGTATGGCTAACCCCTTTCATTGTGCATTCTCGTTAATTCCAATCTAGCTTTGACTCACAAGGCCTTTAATGCAGATTTTCCACCACCAAGGAAGTAGCACCCTATCATGAGGCTAAGCTACAAAATGAGTCATCAAATGTGTTGCTTTTAGGAATGATGCAAATATGTGAATCAATTTTCAATGAAATTAAGAAAATAAAAACTAAAAATAGACTTAGAGCGCAGATGAAGTTCTACTACAGTGCTAAAGTGACAGTATGTAGGTTAGGTTTAATCCACTATATCTTGCTCACCGTCCAAGTGGAACCACTTTTACAAATGAGAGTTATAAGTTAGCCAAAACTAATATGTAAAATTTTGTAAGCCACTTATACAAGTACAATGGGAGTCTAAAAGCTTGTTGTGTTGCCAAAAAATATGGTCAGTTTATATAGAGACCACCAAACTCTGCCAGATCTAGATTTTGGATACTGTATGGTTGTCTAAAAATTAACATGATTATTTTACATAGAGGCTACCGAACTTAGTCAGATTCAAATTTTAGATATTGTATGTCTGTGTAAAAAATAACTCAGTCAGTTTACATAGAGGTCACCAAATTCGATCAGATATAGATTTTAGATATGTATGGTTGTGTAAAAACAAACATGGTCAATTTACACAAAGGCCATCGAGCTTGGTCAAATTCAAATTTTGGATACTTGAAAATAGAGATACATGCTAATATCTTCAATAAAAATAAAATCTATGGAGGTTTTATGAAACCTCATGCAACATCCTCATGCTCTCCTTCAACTCAACACATAAATTTATGGAGAAAATGAGGGGAATGTAATGCTTCTCCAATATTGGTTGTCTGAGGGGCAAGCATACAAGCTTTGATACCACTTGTAGCAAGTATCAATGCTATGTGCACAAGCTCAACCACATGAAACAAAAAAAGGAGAAGTTTTCGACAATGGAGATAATGAAAAATCACATCTTTCCCTTTGTGTTATGGAATTATATATTGAGAAAAATGAGATTAGGGTTAGGGTTCCCAAATCCATATTACATGAAATTAAAATGAATATGAAATGACATTACACATAAAAATAACCTAATATAATGAGGTCTTATTAAAGCCTCAAAATATTTAATTTAGAACCTAACTAATAAACATGAGCTTGTAGCATTAATATATCTTCAGCTATAGAGTTTGGAGAAAGCAGTTTTACGCGTATGTTAAGGGAAGAAAACAAATGTCCAAATATTCTAGCCAATAGAGGGGTTTTAGTCGAGGATCGTGAAGTTAAATTCTATTTCCCTTGGTTAGATTAAAATTAAATTGAAGTTGATATTTAAAACATTTAAAATCTATAATAAGGTTCATAAGATATTTTTAATTTAGAAGTATATTATTTGATCTTTGAAAATTGCATATGATGATGTAGATTTGGCTATGATGTGTTTTCATAACATCATCATAATAAAAGGCTATAATTTATGAACCTATTTTTTTTTGTGAAAAACATCCTAGAAGGGATGCCACTTTTGGCTAAGACCCAAGGAGGCAGGGATATCCATTCCATCAAAATCGCCCAGGGATCAAACCTGACCTACCACCTTTGACATACTAAAGGAGCAAACAAATACACAATAATATTTTAAAATAAATAAATAAAAATAAAAATAATAAAATAAAATAAAATAAAACATGCTCCTTGAGTGTGTCAAAAAGATAAAGCACAACCAAACACTCACACAAAAAGATAAAAAAACAACAAAACAAAACACAAACATGACAAAAACAATATAACACTACAAAGACATAACCAAAAAAATATGAAAAACAAAAACAACCAAAACCTAAAAATTAAAAAATTAAAATAAAAAAAACCAACAAAAAACAATAAACAAAAACAAAAAACATAGAAAACACTCACACAAAAACACGAATTAACACAAACATACAAAAACACAAGAACAAGAACAACAAAAACACAAGAACAATAACAAAAAACACAAGAACAACAAAAAACAACACAAATAACACAAAAACAAAAAAAATACACACACCTAAAAAAATCTAAACAAAAAACAAAAAAGGAAAAAAAAATTGAACATAACAATGACCTTTTTAGACCAAAAGACTTTTAAAGCAAGAATCAATAGAAGGAACAAAAAAAAGAATAGTTGAGCTAGGGAACTAAAATACCCTGACCGAACCAAAGAGAAGCAAAAATAAAACAAGAAAAAACTAGGTACCTTCAGAACTGGAGCCATCCAAAGAAATGATAGAAATACGAGCTTCCTTAATTTGTGAAGCCCACCATCTAGGAGGGTGGCTATAACAAGTAAGACCACCTTTATACAAAGCCCAATTAGCTAAAGCATCATTAGTCTTGTTTTGATCTCTGACCACATGATTGTAATCATATTTCCAAAATCCCATATGGATTAATTGAATCTTATCAATAATTCTTTTTATTCTCCAATCAACCTTATGATTCTTAGAAGGAGTCTTCAAAATATTAATCATGAGTTGAGAGTCAGACTCAACTAACACCTTTTCCCATCCAACCTTAGTATCCTCTTGAAGGCCTCTGACGATACCATACCCCTCAGCAAGGTTATTGGAAAGAATACCCAAATTCTCAAAAAAAGTAAAAACCAGGGAGCCATCTGAAAGTCTACCATCAGTATTGAATTTTCCAAAATCCTTAGGAGGAGGTTGCCAATTTCTTGTCCTATCCATCTTAAAAATACTCCCATTCCCTTTAATATGGTTGCTCTTAGAAGATTTAATCTTCACTATTTGCATCACTTGATCCCATATTTGGTGGGAGTTTTGGGGGTGATTAAGGAGTTGATGGACTGATTCAACTAAGTTGGCTATGGTATTTTACCAAATATAGTGAATATCTTTCTTATCTTGATTAAAAATTTGGTTGTTACTTTCATTCCATATATTCCAAAGAAGAATGGTAGAACCCATCCAAACTAACTGCCTAATAAAGTGATCAACACCCTCTTGTTTAGGCCAATCCCTTGAAAGCTATTCTAAAGTAAAAAAATTGGACCATTGTAAGCCAAGTAAAGTGGCCATTCTCCTCCATAGCTCAGAGGTTAAAGTACACTCAATAAAAATATGGTTGAGAGTTTCTACATTCTCTCCACATATTTCACATCTAAAAGGGCCATGAAAACCATGCTTCATAAGTTGCTCACCAGTAAGCACCCTACGATGCAATAAAAGCCAAGTAAAGAACCTCACCTTAGGCTAGAGCTTTTGAGACCACAACTAAGAAAATATGTTAGAAGATTGGTTGGTATTATTATGGCATAAGGTCAAATAACCTTGAGCAACTGAATACTCACCCTTAGTAGTGTTGTTCCATATAGAAAAATATTTTTCATGGGACCAAGAGAGAGATCTCATATGAAGGATACCTTGGATATATTGTCTTTGCCTTTATTGGATTTGAATGGGCCAGTCCTCAATAGGGATCCAATATCTACCAACCTTTGAATTATCAATATGGTATCGATAATAAATAGCCACCTTTATCCAGTTAGCTCGGTGAAGCTCCTCCATCCAAGGCCTCCAATCGAAAAATTGAGTTATCAAAGGTTTGTGATCATACCAAGAATCTATCCAAAATTTTTCCTGTTGACCATTATGAATGATCCAAAATAAAATTTTCTTTATAAAATCCTCACTAGTCTTAAGAACTACTAAAATGGGAGAACCTTTGGTAGGAAGTTGATAGCGAACAAGGTCTTCAGGATTTTTTTGCTCATAATATTTAGCATAGAGATTATTGGCCCAAAGGGCATTGGGGTTATGCAACATCCTCCAATATAATTTAGCAGCAAAGCTTTGTTTTTATTAATATAATATTGAAATCCTAACTCCCCTTCATTCTTAGGAAGACATAAATTGTCCCATTTTACCAGGGCCCATTTTATTTTCTCCTTAGTACCACTCCAGAGGAATCGATGACTGATTTGATCTAGTTCTCAAAGAACAACATTTGGGATATTCAACATGGAAGAAACATAAATAGGAATAGCTTGAAGGACTGATTTTACCAAAATGATTCTACCCCCAGAAGAAAACCACCTGTTGGTCCACTTTCCAATTTTCTTCTTGACTTTGGCCAACAACCAATTCCAATATTTTTTATCTGCCTTTGAATATTGATGGGAATACCTAAATAAGTTATCGAAAGAGAGATATTATTTGTAGCACCCTAAAATTGGCACAGTTAAACCATCAATAAAAAGTAGAAATTTGAATTTTAACCCCGAAACCGCCCGTTAACCGCTTACCTCATTTTCACACCATTTTTAGAGGTTGTTGTGACCGTTGGATGATATCGTCGTCGATCTGATGATATCATAGTCGATCTGACAATATTGTCCCAAATTGGATGAATTCATCTAGAACAGAACGTCCAAATGATTTGATCCCAAAACCAAATTTTTGCAATTAGCTTCTGTTCCAACAAACTCTCCAACTTGGGCAGAAGCATGTCTACATGGTTGGAGATTCCCACGTTGAGGATCTCCCAGATTGGGATGATCCCCAACCTCCTAACCTCCCCCTAATCCTATATAAACTAGGATTTTTCCAGTTTATCCCCCTGATTCCCTCCCTAACTCCCTACCTGAATGCCCTGACTGATTATCTCCTTGCAATTTTAGTTTTTGCTATCATTCGCACTTGTGTTTTCAAGTTTTGTTGCAAGATTTCACTGTGTTTCAACCGGAGGTAGCTCGGATCGTCGCAGGCGATTCAACTACAATTCTAGATGATCCTATCAATATCGATGATGATCTTGTATGATTACAGATGATCTGATCTACAATTCAGCTTGGGGGCAATCAGAGCCCTGAGTTTGCATTTTTTATCTCATTTTCCCTATTTATTGGTGCATTAGATTAATTTACTTCTATTTTGCATCTTGGATTTCACCTCATTTAGCATAATTGCATGATAAAATTCAAAATAAGTTTCCAAAATAGTGCATTTCATTTAATTTGATATCTGGATTTATCATTCAAACATCTATACTCTTATTTTTATCATTTTGCATCATTCTTGCAATTGTATTTTTGGTTTTTGGTGTCTATTTCCTTGATTGTAGGTTTCTGATGAATTCGTCAGGTCGCTGACGATCTTGGATGATCTCGGATGATCTCCTATGATTTGGGATGATTATGTACAATTACAAATGATCCTGTCATATCCGAGACGATCTGGACTCCTACAAGCTTTAGAATCTTCATCAGACATCAGAAATCAGGTGTACTCTTCTCCATTTTATATATTCTCTATATTCAATCACATTAGGATTCATTTATGTCTTTTGTCTTCATATAAATCAGAATATTCATATAGAATAGCTTAGCTTCATTTTGGCCAACCTAGGAATCTAAATGATTGAACATAAAATGAACAAATCAAACCCATTCTCAACCTAGGCGTGGAAACTGCCACTCAAAGTTTCCTGGTGAACCCCACCATCCGTCAAAAATTCACCTGTATACCCCTCCCCCAAGAGGCATGAACTTCAAAGGGCCTCTCCGTCCGAGGTATTATTCCATCCTTTTCTCACCCCCCTTCCGGGTATGGATCCTTTAGCCTGAAGGTAAGGGTGCGAAAAATTTGGGCAATACATTTTGGTGAACCCGACGTGAAACTAAAAACACCTTTTGAAAACAATCCAAAAAAAAAAAAACACATTATTAAGAACATCTAGAATCATTAGAAAATTGTTAAATTTGCATATCATACTTAGATGGTAGATTATAATAGAAGACGAGTTGTATCCATAAATGTTGAAAATCAATTAATGGCCATAGAGATTACTTATGTGCTTAGAGTACCTCAAACATATAGAGCCCAACCTTTGTGGGATGAACTTGATAGGAGATTGGGTATTATTGAATCTAGATCTGCAGAACTTAGGCAAATTAAGAGGTTTGTCCTAGATAGAATCCTAGATCCTGATCAGGTGACTTTGTATCATGAACTTCAAAGAGCTTGCCATAGGTGGTTAGTTGATAAAATAGCACTTGTGTCTTCTAAATTATACACCTTTGAGGAATACCTTGAGAATGCAGTTGTAGTACATAAATTTCTATCTCGTGTAGAGGATCAAGAAGTCGTTCTTACGGATAGAAAGAGATGGAATAGAGTTCCTAGAGTTGTGTTGTATCGAGAGTATTGCCATGAACTTTATTTTTACATGTTAGAGTCTAAAATAGATCATATTACCATAGCACACTTTGTCAAGTTCTTGAAAAACTTCCAATTTGAAGAGGAGCATTTCATGACTCCTGATGAACTTGACCCTATCAATGATATTCATAAACTATTCATAGAAAGCTAAATGATTCTTTCTACTATTTTTTCTTACAACTAGCATGTTGTTTGTTATTTTTATTCTCGCAAAATAATAATATAATAAAATCACAAAAAAAACAAAAAAACAAGAAAAAAATAAAAACAACAAAACATTTCCTTTTAAAATATTATAGTAGGTATATAGTTAAAATATATACCTCTCAACCCTATCGCATATATATATATATATATATATATATATATATATAAGTATATATATTTGCTAAAACCTAAGTTTAGCACAATGCCTAGACTTAAGAATGGAAAACAAACCGAAGAAGATGAAGATTGGTTAGGAAGACCATTAACTGACCAAAATGTCCCTCCTGAGGACCAAGTTTAGGAAGAAGAAACCCTAGACCAGCAAGAAGAAGAGCTTGTTGTAGGAAATGAACAAGAAGAAACTATTAGAGAGGAAGGATCCTCATCCCCTAAAATGTCTCCGGGAGGAGCTATCACTTTTGAGAACATGGAACAATTCTGGAAGTTCATTAACACTAATATTGGTGTTTTTAATAGAGCAGCCCATATGGACAAGGATCGAATTAGTGACACTCAAGTAACTCTAGAAGAAGTATTTCAAACATGTGCTAATCCCTTGTCCTTTATTGAACAAGAGAGTGATCAAGTTGGACCATCCAATTTGGAATAGTAGCTATGATCCAGAGCATGCAACAACAGTAGGTTACCCAACGACCTAAAGTGCATGTTAACAAGCCTAGAGTCATTCCCACACAAAAGAAACCATCATTTACTGCTCTATTTCGCCAAGCTCTTGATCAACATACCTCAAATCAACAAAAACCCAAAACAAAACCGAACACCAATTACCAACAATCTAAGGTACAACATAATACTATTACA
Organism: Wollemia nobilis; assembly: GCA_028583015.1. NCBI lineage: Eukaryota > Viridiplantae > Streptophyta > Pinopsida > Araucariales > Araucariaceae > Wollemia > Wollemia nobilis. The sequence continues at coordinate 13,249,985 of JAQPPZ010016890.1, forward strand.
AATCCCCTTCATAATACTCTTCCTACCAACACTTTGCATAATAGCAATATAACATCTAATCCTTGTGTCACACCATCATACACTCACAGATCCCATACCTATGTGCCACAAAACCAATATGGTGGACAAACTAGCAATCTGAAAGTCATGGTGAAATAGTTAGTTTCCCTCATGGACAAGATAGATCCTTACCATCTCTCGTAAAATTATCGAGAGATGTGTAGTCAGCCTTTAGATCCTATAGTCGTAGCATAGCCATATCCTAAACATTTTCCTATGCCTGTTCTTCCCATATATAAAGGAATATCCCGTAGAGCATCTTCATATGTTTAGGATAGCATGTCATGATATATCACATGATGACTTGTTATTACTAAAAATGTTCCCGAAAAGCTTGGGAGGAATGGCATTAGAGTGGTATTATCAATTACCCACTAATTCTTTGAGGAATTTCGAAGAAAATGCCGAGTCTTTTGTTCATCAATTTAGTGCCTACATCGAAAGAGATGTGACCATTAAATATTTGTATAACTTAAAACAGGGCAAAGAGGAATGCTTTGCTGATTTCCTAGCTAGGTGGAGACAGTTGATAGGAAAATTGCACTTTGTATTACCTTATAGGGAGATGTTGGACATCTTTATTAATAATTTACAAGAGAAACTATCTTATGAATTATCAACTGCTACCTTGACCACCTTCGATCAGGCTATAGACTTAGCCCGAAGAGTGGAAGATGCTCTCATTAGGAGAGGCCAGCTTAAAAAGAGAGACGATGAGAAAACATCCAAAAATCAATATAAGAATAAAAAAGTTGTGGGTTATGGAGTCACCGATAGCATAAATACTGCTAATGTTAATGTTACGAAGACAATAGAGAAGTTTGTACTGAAACCTCCTGATAGACCTCCTCGAGAATTTACTAGGTTAAATTAACCTTTATCAACTATTCTATCACAATTATTAGAACGAGGTTTAATTCAATTACCAAATATTTGGGAACCTGATCCAACTATACTCGGATATAGAGAAGATTTACACCATGACTTCCATAGAGGACCCGGACACACTACCAACTCTTGTAAAAGATTAAAAAATAAAATACAGGACTTGATTGATAACAATGAGATGGAGGTGCAAGCCTTTCAACCTAAGAAAAATCCTCGTAATAATGTTCAAAGAACACCCCACAAAACCAGAATCAGAATGCCAATCAGTCATTGGACATCTTTCAACATCCCTTACCAAAACATGGTAAGGAGGTGACTAATCAAGTTGAACATCATAATGTCCCTCCTCCTGCCCTATATGTATGAACTATTAGTGGGCATTTACCTGTTCATGATCTGGAAATATTTGACACAACTTTATCCATGGTTACAACCAGGCCTCTATATAATATTCAGATACCTGATCTTAGTGATACAAAATATGATACTGAGAGTGATATGGAAATCACATCAAATCAATCGAATAGTTCTAAAGATGAATCGGATCCTATTCACCCTATCACAAGTTATATGGTTCCAGAAGAGCCATTTCCAATAAGATTCACTACTAGACCATCGTCTCACTGATTACTTTTTAATAAGCTAGCTATAAATGCTAGACCAAGACCCATTCATCATCCGTAGAATAATATTGTGGGTACCATCGGAGCTGTTACTAGACAACAGGCTCAAAATTCTCAACAAGATCAAATTAAGAATGGTGGATCAGCTCCATTTGTTTTGAAGGTTCCTAATAAAGGGAATCATTCACCTAATGTTCAACCTAAACCTCCTTATAATATTAATGAATAATTATCAAATATTACAGCTAGAATTTCTCTCTTGGACCTTTTAAGATATTCTCCTACACATAGAGATGAATTAATGCTCACATTAAGTTAGATGATGGTACCACAAGACATTCAACCTGAAGCCATGGCCGATACTATAATAACTTGTGAAGTTGATTGTATTGACTTTCGAGATAGAGACATACCGCAACATAGTTTACATAAAGATAACCCCTTGTATATTACTGCCTTAATTGGAGATGTAGCAGTCAAACGAGTTTTGATTGATAATGGTTCATCTTTAAATATCTGCACTTTTGACTTCTACCAAAGATTGTGATAAGTTGTAGATGGAGTCAGTGATTATCCAACTATTGAATGAGGAGACAAGAAGGATATATGCTGGTGAAGCATCCACTTCAGAGGCCTATTTAGCTCATGGACACTCAAATGAAATAGGAAAAGGCATATCCAATGGGAGAAGCAAGTCTAGAGGCAGAGGTAGATCATCCAACATAGGAAAGAAATTTTTTAGCAATGTAAAATGCTACTATTTTTACAAAAAGGGGAATATCAAGTTTCATTGTCCCTTGTTGAAGAAGATACAGTTTAGAAAGTTGCAGATGAAAACTCCATGTTTTTTGTTTCTTCATGTCTATCAACTGAAGTGTGTTCTAAAGACTAGATTATAGATTCAGGAGCCTCTTTACACATGACACCACATTGTGAGTGGTTTGTCAACTATAAGGAGGTAAATGGTGTAAAATTTTATATGGGTGCTAATGCATTTTGTGATATATAAGGAGAAGGTGCAGTTCCTATGAGGGATTCAAGTGGAAAAGTCAAGTATTTACAAAAAATTAGATAAGTCCCTCAGTTGAGAAGAAATATTCTCTCAGTTGGACAATTGGCTGAAAAAGGAGTAACTATTACCTTCTCAGATGAAGGATGCAAGCTCACCAGAGGTGCATTGGTGATTGCAAAAGGAAAGAAGAAAGGAACTTTGTTCAAATTGGATGTCAGCCCTTGTGAGAAAAACCATTGTAATGCAACTGAGAAAAATGATGAATCATATGTTGGAGATTGTCTTATTTGGCACAAAAGACTTGGTCATCTCGGAGAAATCAACTTGAATTAGTTGGTCAACAAAGGTATGGTGTATGGCCTCAAGGATATCAACTCCAAAACTCTTATATTTTGTGAATCTTGTGTGATGGGAAAACAAAAAAAGTGTAAGCTTCCCTCCTCACCAATATAGAGCTAAATCTATTTTGGACCTTGTTCATAAAAACATTTGCAGTCCTATGGATACTCCATCTATTGGTGGTGCTCTATATTTTACCACTTTATTTATGATCATAGCATAAAAGTATGGAATGTATTTTTGAAGAAAAAGAGTGACATACTTGATCATTTTAAAAGGTTTGTTGCTAATGTAGAAAGGTAGACAGACACGCAACTTAAGATATTACGTAGTGATAATGGAAGAGAATACTGTTCTACTAAATTTGAAGAGTTTTGCAAGAAAAAATGCGTATTTATACAAAAGACTACAACTTATTATCCTCAATAGAATGGATTAGCAGAGAGCATGAATAGAAACACTATTAGAGAATATGAGGAGCATGTTATCAGATGAAAATATTAGTAAAGGTTTTTGGGCTGAAGCAATTTCAACTGCCAGCTATTTGGTTAATTTTTCATCATGCACTACTTTGTGTGACAAGACACCTGAAGAGGCTTGGAGTGGGAGAAAACCATCTATCTCTCACCTGAGGATTTTTGGTTGTGAATATTTTATGCACATTCCTACTGAAAAGAGGAAAAATTTGGATGAAAAATCTAAGAAATACGTTCTTGTTGGTTATGGAGAAGTTGTTGGAACAAAAGGATATAAATTATGGATTCCATATGAACATAGAAGTGTTTTCAGTAGAGTTGTGATTTTTAAAGAAATTAAGATAGCTGCAGATATTTAACAGCATAAATCACAAAATAAAATAAAATAGAAGGTTAGTGTGCATGAATGCACTATGTCAGATCAACCTTCAAGTTATGTACAGGCTCAGCCCTATCAAACTCAAGAAACAATATCTTTTGATATTTCAGATAGAGTTTCTAGTCTACAAAGACCTGGTGAAGATTTGCTTGCTTATATGCCTGAAGAGGTGCATCAAGAGGATCAACAAATAATGCAGTCTGATTATCCACCTTGCAGAGAAGAGGTCCAAGAATTAGTGGAGTAGCCTAGAAGAACTAGAAGAGAGAAACATCTTCCCAACGGGATTTAGGATTATTTTTGTGGATTTAGAGCTACTGGTGATGATCCTCTCACATTTGAATATGCCATGAACAATCCAAATAAAAAGAATTAGAATAAGGTCATGTAGGAATAATTGGATTCAATGAAGAAGAACCATGCATGGGATTTAGTTCAACAACCTACTGGGAGAAATATAGTAGGTAGCAAATGGGTGTTCAAAAAGAAGTTAAGGCTTGATGGGTCTATGAAAAGATACAAGGCCGGATTTGTTGTGAAATATTTCTCTCAAATACCAAGTATTGATTTTCATCAAACTTATGCTCCCACTATGAATTTATCTTCTATTAGACTTTTTCTTGCATATGATGTTGCTTTTGATTTAGAAGTTGAACAAATGGATGTTAAAAATGCATTCTTGCATGGAGATTTGAAGGAGGAAATATACATGTAGCATCCTAAAGGTTTTGAAGTAGGAGGTGTTGGTGTTTTTTTTAGGTTGAAAAATATCTCTACGGGTTGAAGCAGTCTCCTAGAGAATGGTACCAAAATTTTGACAGTTATGTGTTGCAGATGTGATTTTTTTGTAACCCTGCAGATCCATGTTTCTATTACAAAATAGAATGTAAAAGTTTTGTAATTTTAATTTTGTATGTGGATGACATCCTCCTAATTGGAAATAATAAGCAATTTATTTCAAAAAGTAATGAGTTATTGTCAAATAACTTTGATATGAAGGACTTGGGTTAGGCACACCATTGCTTGGGCATTGATATTGTCAAAGATCACAAAAGAAGAAAATTATGGCTTTCCCAGAAGGATTACATTAATCATATTTTAAAAGAATTTGGAATGCAATCTAGTAAACCTACCAAAACTCCTTTGCAACCTAAAGTTAAATTATATGCAAAAATGTGTCCATATACAACTGAAGACAAGGAGAGGATGAAGAAAATACCATTTGTAGAGGTTGTGGGTTCATTGATGTATGCAATGGTATGTACCAGGTCTAATATTGCTAATGCAGTTGGTATGATCAGAAGATATATTTCCAATATTGGAAAGGAACATTGGACTGCTGTAAAAATATTTTTTAGATATTTATAGGGTACTAAAGATCATGTTTTGTGTTATCAGCCCAAGAAGAACGAAGAATTTTGTTTGTAGGGATATGTAGATGCAGATTGGGTAGGTAACTTGGACAATCGTAAGTCAAAAGAAGGATATGTCTTCACTATAGCAAATTAGGTGAAAAATATTGAGATTAATCAAAATTATTCATTACTAACATTAGCATTAGGACTAATGTTATATAATACATAAAATAGCAATGCCAACTAATTCTCCCTTAACCACGCTAACAAACGCGTCTGGTCAGGTATAGAGTTAGGTTTAGGATTGACTACCTAGGATATTTAGGATTTAACCTACTTACCATTAGATATTTGAAACAGTAAATATCTACATGGTAATAGTACAAAGTAAATGTAATAATCTATGTAGTATAATGCAATATACTACCTATTTTACCCTAACATCCCCCCTTTATTACATTACTTTGATATACAAAGTTTACTTCGAAACAATTCAAATTTGACACGTCCAAGTGCCTTTGTGAAGATGTCAGCAACCTGTTCGTCGGTGGGAATGTATTGGAGCTTGATTCTGTGTTTAGGAACTTCATCACGAATGAAATGACAATCTGTGTCAATATGCTTTGTACGTTCATGATGTACTGGATTCTTTACCAAGTTCAAAACACCTGAGTTGTCGCAAAACATGTGAATAGGAAGTTTCTTTGGTAGGCCCATGGTAGCCAAGATGCGACTTAACCATATCGCTTCACACACAGCTCCACGTGCAGCGCGATACTCTGCCTCTGTTGAAGATAAAGCAACCACCTGTTGCTTTTTACTATGCCATGAGACAGGACCAGATCCAAGATGAAATACATATCCTGATGTTGATTTTCTGTCATCTAGGGATCCAACGTAGTCAGAGTCAGTGTAACTCTGTAAGAAGAATGAGTTATTCTTCTTATACTCTAGACCATAATCTACACTACCCCGAATGTAGTGAAGAACCCTTTTAGCTGCTTTCCAGTGAGAGACCTTTGGTTCCTGCATGAACCGAGAAAGATAGTTTACAACATAAGTAATGTCTGGTCTAGTATTGGTCAAATAGATGAGGCTTCCAATCATCTATCTATATAGCGTGCCATCTACCTGTGGTGATTCATCATATCGTGATAACTGAAGCCCTGATTCCATCGGTGTTGCTTTGGGCTTACAATCAGTCATACGATATTTTTCTACTAAAGTCTTGGCATACTTTTTTTGAGTCACCCTAAGATGATTCTTCTTCTGTTCTATCTCAAGGCCAAGACAGTAGTGGAGAAGTCCAAGATCTGTCATATCAAATGACTCTTTCAAGTCATCCTTCACGACGTTAATCAATTTCTCTGAATTGTCGATAATGATCAGATCATCTACATATAATACAAGAATCACTATTTCAGAACCTGTGTTCTTGATATAGAGATTTGCATCAGATGGACTTCTCTTGAAACCGTGTTGTAGGAGGTGACTATCCATTTTGATGTACCATGCTCTTGGGGCTTGTTTCAGCCCGTATAATGATTTGACCAATTTGCAAACTTGTTGCTCATGGCCTTCCTCAGAAAATCCTGGAGGTTGAGTCATGTATACCTCTTCTTTTAAGTCACCATTTAGAAAGGCACTTTTTACATCCATCTGATGTAATTTCCATCCGAACTGTGCTGCCATAGCACAAAGAACTCGAATGGTGGTCATCCTTGCAGTGGGTGCAAAGGTTTCCTCATAATCAAGGCCTTCCTTTTGAGCATAGCCCTTCACCACAAGATGGGCCTTATGCTTATCTATGGTACCATCTGCCTTATATTTGATTTTGTAAACCCATTTGCAGCCTATGGGCTTCTTTCCTTTAGGCAAATCGACCAACTTCCAAGTTTTGTTTTTAATGAGGGATTTATGTTCAGCATCCATAGCTGCCTTCCACTGAGGCTGACTAAGTGCTTCATCAATCGTAGAAGGTTCATTTTCATCATATGATGACATATAAACCCTCTCCTCATCAACTTCCATATCTTCTCCACTTTCTAACTCTTTATTAACAGAAAGCTCTTGAAAATATTTACAAAGATCATCAACTGAAGTAGATGCTTCTGCATTTTTCTGTCGAGACATGCTTCGTGTCTTTGGACGATTGAGAGTGAGATCTGGTGGTGAAGTGAGTTTGGAATCTTTCATAGTACTAGTATACCATTTTGGAGGCTTTTTCTATTGTTGAGGAGTCTGTGGTTGTTGCTCCTCATCTTCCAGGTATACTGATGTAGTGTTAGATGTGAAAGCTTCATCAAACACTACATCTCTACTAACATGTATTTTCTTGGTGAATGGATCTATCAACCGATAGCCTTTTGAGAATTCATCATATCCAAGAAAAACACATTGCAGGGTCTTCTCATCTAACTTCTTTCTTTTCTCCTTAGGTATATGCATAAAAGCCTTACACCCAAATACTCGTAGATGAGATATGGAGGGTTTCCTTCCACTCCATGCTTCCTGAGGAGTCATACCTTCAAGAGCCCATGTGGGTGCTCTATTTAGAAGATATACTATAGTTGTTACAGCTTCAGCCCAATAACTATGCTCAAGATTGGCTCCCTTAAGCATACATCGAACCATTTCCATAATGGAACGATTTCTTCTCTCAACAACTCCATTTGACTGAGGAGAATAGGTTGTTGTCAACTGTATTTTTATCCCATGTTTCTGTAAAAATGAGGAAAATTATTTTGATGTGTATTCCCCCCTCGATCTGAATGGAGGGTCTTTATGAAACATCCTGATTCTTTCTCAACTAGCTTCTTGAACTCGCTGAAAATAGTCAAATGCTTCAGACTTCAACTGCAAGAAGAAGACCCACATTTTCCGTGAGTGATCATCTACAAACAATTGAAAATACCTTTTTCCTCCACAACTAGTAGACATAGGACCACACAAATCTGTGTGAACTAACTCCAAAGGTACTTTAGCTCGAAAAGAGCTAGGTTCAAAAGGTACTCTATGTTGCTTTCCTGACAAGCAATCTGAGCACACTGGCAAAGTAGATGAAAGAGTAGGCAGTCCTTTCACCATTTGATACTTACTGAGTTCAAGTAAATACCCTGAGCTTAGATGCCCAAATCTCTTATGCCATAGAGAAGTGGCCTCTTTTGTGGTTATTGCCATTGCAGTATGTGGTGAGGTAATTGCATCTAAGGTGAACAAACCATGTTTGTATGAACCTGTTGCTATCTATTTTCCTTTCTGAGTGATAAAGCAACGTTTCTTTTCTTTGTCCACTTTGAAATTGACATTCATGTTATTGTCCAGGATTTGTGGAACTGACAAGAGATTATTTTTCAATCCTGGTACATAAAGAACTTTTTGAATCTTACATTCTCCATCTGGAAGGGAGACAGAAACACTTCCTTCTCCCTGAACTCGATAGGTCTGATCATCAACAATGGTTACCGGTCTACCTTCTCGAGCCTCAAATGTCTCAAACCAGGACTTATCGCCAGTCATATGTTTACTAGCGCCTGAATCTATGTACCAAACAATATCCTTGTGAGGGGAGTCTGTATGTGTCATGAGCACTTTGTGTGCTCGTTCAGAGTCCGAACTAGAATCTTCAATGACAACAACATGTCCTTGTTGTTGTTTGTTCTTGTTCTTGGGTTTGCCTTTGCCCTTATTTTGTCCTTGTTCATTGGGTGGTTTGTTCTTAAACCAACATCTTTTGGTTTCATGAGTGTCTTTATCACAAATTTTACAATACTGCTTCTTCTTCTTAATCTCTTTGCCTTTACCCTTGTCTTTGTTAGAAGAAGATCCTTTCTGTTGATTCCACTTTTTCTTTCCACCTTGTCTGTTTGAGAAAAGGGCATTGTTGGATGCCTCATCTCTTTGGAGTTGATTAGCTTCCTCAGTTTGAAGCATATTTACCAACTCTACAAAAGTCACTGTCCTTCCAGAGACTTGTAGTGAAGTGATCAACATTCTATAGGAGTCGGGAAGAGCCCTCAAAATGATAGAGGTCAGGACTTGGTCTTCTACTTTTTCTCCTAAAGATTGCAGTTTTGTTTTCAATTCTGCCACTCTACAGAGGAATAGCTCTACTGTTTCTCCAGATTTCATATGAAGAGTATGAAGCTGAGTTTGAAGGTTAAGAATCGTTGATTGATTCTTTCCCTCAAAGATGGTAGCTAAGGCATCCCATGCCTCCTTACCATTTTTAGCTTCACTGATATGAGGTTGGATATCATCAGTAATAGCTAGCAAGATCAATAAGGAAAGTCTTTTATCCTTTTTATCATAGGTTGTTTGATCTGCTCCAGGTGATGTGGGTCTAGTCTCATTGCCAACCACTATTTCCCACATATCCTCTATAGTTAAAATGGCTTTCATCTTAGTTTTCCAGGCAGAATAATTTGAACCTTTGAGCAGTTGGCTCTCAGTGAGATACTTGTTGATCATGGCCATGGTGAAGGTTTCAAATTTGATATGACTAAGATGACTTTATCTTGCAATATACCCTCAAAAGAGTATATGGAAGATTTTAATTTGCTCTTTAAGATATTTAATGACACCTGCCTTAACACCCTTAACAAGGGATGAAAAGTTTGAGGAAATTAAGCCAAACAAATAGAGCAAATTAAAGGGGTAGGTTTTGAAAGACTTCTGATTTTGCTCTCTAGGATATTTAATGGCACCTGCCTTAACACCCTTCAAGAAGGATGGAAAGTTTGAGGAAATTAAGCCAAACAAAGAGAGTGAATCAAGGTGTTTGGATTTTGACCTTTTGATGGGGTGTAAAAATTGACTTGTTTAACCTGTGCAAGGTGTAGCACGATTTTAGTGAAGTTTGGGTTTATGAAATGCTCTTCAGTGTTCTTTATGATTGTTTAATTGCACACAAAAAACATGATTGTTAGTGCAATAATCAAAACAAGAGAGCAACCCAAATTATTATCACTATAGGTGTCGGATGCAACCGAGAATGCACCTAGTATAGTCAATTTTTAAGAAAAGGTGTCGAGTACAATCGAGAATGCACCTTTTTTACTTTGAAATATCCCCCCTTTCTCTTTACAATTTTGCAAAAAAATAGAATCACCAAATATGACTTCTATCCCCCCTTAATTTGTACAAAATTTTGAAAAATTCGAGCACTCCTTTCAAGACAAGTCGACACACGACCCACGTTTGAAAGGCTTCCAGACCAGTCGACACACGACTTTGGTTTTTGTCTTCAACACTCAAGCATGAGGATCAAAAAATAGGTTCAAAATATTTCTCAAGTTTACAACAAAAAAGTTGCAATTTTATGTCTTATATCTCCTTTGTGAAGGAGAAAACAAAAGCAAATTTTTGATTTTGTTGCAAAGAAAATGACCTATGTTCTTCCTCAATGTTTTAAATCTCTTTGTTTTGCAATAGAAGTTTGAGTTGCTATGTCTTTTTATCTCCAAAAATGTGTGAAGAAAACTATAGAACTTTGAGGATTTATTGCAAAAAATGTTGAAGAAATCCTTTGTTTTTGAAAAATAATTTGGTTTAATTTAAAAGATCTCTAAGTTCAAAAAAAACTAATAAAATACTTTTAAAGACTAAAATTCTTTATAATTAAGCAAAATTGGGAAAAAAATCAATTATAAAGGCTTAAAATTGACATTTTTGACCAATTTATACTATATTATAAAAAAATATCAAAAAAATATTAAAAAGCTTTAAAAACTATAGAAAAATTAAAAATTTAATTAAAAAAACCAAATTATGGTAAAAACCTTGCAAAATGGTGGCATGCGGGCTCGAACACGCGACCCGCTTGGCCCAAGGCGTCCGCCTTGGCCAACCAAGCTATCGACTGGCTTGGAACTGAAGCCCCGACGCTTGGTATTGAAGAAGCCGACGGGCTTCTTCGAGGGATCTGTGGGATTTATCCCACATGCATCCCATAGGGGGATGCAAGAGGCTTGAAAAACCTCAACACTCCCTTGTGGAGTGATTGCCTATGGGCAATCTGAGTCAGTCCCCCACCCTTTTGGACGTCGCTACGTGGCGCCAAAGGGTTGTCCGTCGAGTCTGAGTCATCCTGTGGCTGTCCGCCACGTGTCAGGTCTGAGTCAGGTCATTTGTCCAGTCAACATCCAGGTGGCGCATGGCCAGTGTGCCACATGTCACCTAGTCAGTAGTCCTAGTCAGCTCACCAAGTCAGCAGTCCAGGTCAGCACCTCAGGGTGCATGCAGTCCAGAGGTCTCCGGATCTCACCACGTGTCAGGTCTGCTGGGATCGAAGGGCCTCCTACCCTCATGGATCCCGAGGTGGTCGATGATCGGAGGGCCTCCTACCCTCTTAGATCCCGATTATGGGGCTCAGATCTCAAGGATCGAAGGGCCTCCTACCCTCTCGGATCCTGGGTGGCACCTGGTGTGCATCCAACTAGGAGGGGAGGGTGCTCCTACCCTCTCTAGGCCCTGGTAGGTCGAGTTGACCTAGCCAAAAATGGGCCTCGCTCCGCCATCGAGCTCGCCTATTGAGGTGGGTTTGGTGGCATCCAAATGTCACCAGCTCGTCCTCTGAGTGAGCCAAAAAAGTTGGATCTTATGCCAATGTAGCAAATTAGGTGAAACAATATTGAGATTAATCAAAATTATTCATTACTAACATTAGCATTAGGACTAATGTTATATAATACATAAAATAGCAATGCCAACTAATTCTCCCTTAACCACGCTAACAAACGCGTCTGGTCAGGTATAGAGTTAGGTTTAGGATTGACTACCTAGGATATTTAGGATTTAACCTACTTACCATTAGATATTTGAAACAATAAATATCTACATGGTAATAGTACAAAGTAAATGTAATAATCTATGTAGTATAATGCAATATACTACCTATTTTACCCTAACATTCACTTTGTATGGTGGTGCAGTAAATTGGAGGAATAAAAAGCAAACTGTTGTAGCTTTGTCAAGTGTTGAAGCAGAATATATTGCTACAACTGATGCTGCAAAAGAAGCTATTTGGTTGATGAGGTTGTGCAAAGGTTTACATTTGAACCAAGAATATGTTGGAATAAAATGTGACAATCAAAGTGCAATAGCACTTGCATATACTTCATCATTCTATTAAAGGACAAACATATTGCAGTGAAATATCATTTTGTACCTGATATGGTGGAGAGTGGAATGATCAACATGATCAAATATAAAAATTGAAGAGAATGTAGCAGATGCACTTACTAAGGTTGTTACATTTTAAAAGTACCAATTTTGCAACAATGATATTGGGATAAAATATTGCATAAATATCTTGCATCAAGTGGGAGTTTGTTATAATGTGCAGGTGTTGCATGATTTTTATGTTTAATGATGGAAACCCCTTTTTTGGAGAATCTTCTGCAAAGTTCATGGAAACCATTTTTTGGAGAATTTATGTTTTTTGGTATGACCTAAAAGATTCCATAAGACTAGTAAACCCTAGAAAATTCCAAAAGGTTGTTTGGATGGGAAAATTAGAGATTCCTCCCATTTTATGATTATAAAAGAGAATTGTATGTATGTAATATGGCATTGCAGAGTTCCTCTAAATAAATATATCTTTGTATTTATTGTGTCCTCCTTTTATCTGTTTTTCATCTTTCTGCTTGCGATTTTTATTTTGTGTTTGTTCAGCATATGATCTATTTTTTCTTTTCATGATGGTCGCAAAGGAGGGTTTCTTGGGATAACTTCTTGGTCAGGTAGTCTTTGGTATATTTTCAATATGATTTTTTGGAAGGGGTTCCATTGGGTTTTTTTCTCTACATTTTGTGTGGTCTTAGGGAGAGACCATGTGTTTCAATGGTCATAGAGGAGAGATTCTGGTTTTGGCTTCATGTTCTAGAGATTGGAGGGACTCTGGTGGGTGGTAGAGACATCATGGTGGTCTGCATATATTTTGGACATATCTAGAGCTAACAATTTTATTTTTTGTTTGTTTTGTTTGAGTGTGATGAAGGAATTTCTCCGTTCTCTCTTTCCTGGTTGGTGTTTTGGCTAGTGATGCATGGTTGGGAATAGGATTGGCATTTTTCTATCATTAGTATTTCCAAAAGTGGTCCTCTTATGGAGGATTTTATTATTTTAGTTTTATATCAGTCTAAGTAAGTAGTCAGGATCTGGTGTGAACCTTTGCTTGATATATTTTGGGATGGCATCCTCCAATATTCTTGAAATTATATGTTGGTTCATGGAATCCTCATTTCCTAGGAGCTTGTTGATGAAGGTTTCCTTGAGTGGGAAACCTTGTTTTTAATTTTTATTGGAAGCTCGACAGTGCAGTATATCTGTTGGTCCATGAGACCCTCCTTTCTTGGGAGATTACTGGTGAAGGTTTCCTTGAGCAAGAAACTTTATTTTAAAATTTTTATTGGAAGTTTGATAGTGCATTTTATCTGCTGGTCTGTGGGACCCTCCTTTCTTGGAAGCTTGCTGGTGAAGGTTTCCTTGAGTGGAAAACTTTTTTAAAAAAATATTATTAGAAGATTGATAGTGTAGTTTATCTATTGGTCCATGGGACCTTCCTTTCCTGGGAGCTTGCTTGTGAAGGTTTCCTTTGAGTGAAAAAAACTTTGTTTTAAATTTTTATTGGAATTTTAATAGTGTGGTTTATCTATTGGTCTATGGGACCCTCCTTTCCTAGGAGCTTGTTGGTGAAGGTTTCCTTGAGCAGGAAACTTTATTTTAAATTTTTATTGGAAGTTTGATAGTGTAGTTTACTTGTTGGTCTATGGGACCCTCTTTTATTAGGAGCTTATTGGTGAAGGTTTCCTTGAATGGAAAACTTTATTTTAAAAATTTTATTGGAAGCTTGACAATGCATTTTATCTGCTGGTCTATGAGACCCTTCTTTCCTGGGAGCTTGTTGGTGAAGGTTTCCTTGAGTATGAAACTTTATTTTAAATTTTTATTGGAAGTTTGACAGTGCATTTTATTTTTTGGTCTGTGGGATCCTACTTTCCTCAGAGCTTGCCAGTGAAGGTTTCCTTGAGTGGAAAATTTCATTTTAACTTTTTATTGGAATCTTGACAATGCAATTTCTCCTGTGCATAATTTTTTTTAATTTAGTTTTAAGTGGGAGATTGTCTCCCCTTTATGGCTACTCTTTGCTTGTCTCTAGGATACTTTCTTTTGTTGTGTATTTATTGTAAAATATTCGGGGTTCCTTTCAAAACCCCTTCCACTAACCAATCAAAAAATAAAAATCTTATTTTCTATGTTTTTTAAACCCCTTCTACCAACCAATCAAAAAATAAAAATCTTATTTTCTATGTTTTTTAATAAGTTATGTGTGGCTTTTATTGGAAGCTACATTATTAAAATAACAAAATGTTACATTGTTCTCATTATATTGCTATCATTATAATTAATACATATTCAAATTACTCTCTTATTAAAGATATATTTCATTTGTCTATCTCTTCCTCAAAGTATTATGTTTTCCTAATCAGCTCGATATCATAAGCTATATTTGCTTTTGATTGCTTATATCAATTTTTTTTTTATACATAAGGGAGTTGGTTACATCCACATGGATTTTAATAACTAGGGCTGCCCCCAACAAACCTATACCACCAAGTTATTTTATAACCCAAATTGAAGAGGACCAAAAATGGCTCAAGATTCATACCATTGTTGTTGGTCTGGTGTGCACTCAGAGGGACTACTACCTTTGCAAATAGGCATGCCCCCAAGGTTTGAACCTAGGTCTCTTTTGGGTAAGCATTTGGCCAGATAGACAATTACCAATACACCTAGCCCTTGGGGACACTTTCCTATATCAATATCACTTCAGTTTTGTTTTTCTTTGTTTTTTCTTCTTCGGTTTTCCTCTCTTTATTTTTTTATTTCCACAAACACTTTCATCTTCATTATTATTTTCAAGTTTTTCACACCACTTACAAGGAGACATATCATGTATTTGGTTGTCTTGTTTCAAATGATTGAAAGTGCAAGAAATAACTTTAAAAACTCATTTTTTTTATATTTCCTTAAAAACCTTAAAGTGCAAGGACACTCCTCCATAGAAATTATTTTTTTAGCTTCCCTAAGAACCCTAAATTACTATGGATTTATTTTATCGTTATTTCAATATTATGCTACTCTTAAAACCCTAAAGTGCAAGTGATAACCTCTACACTACTTTCATCTCTATTGCCATGAGATAATTTCATAACTATGATGAAAATGAAGAAAATTTACTTTGAATAAAAAATTCTTCTATGATCTTTAATTTAAAAATTTCCTCCATGTCTTCCTTTTTCCTTTTATTTTCTTTTAAATTTGAATTTATGCATTGCACTTTCTCATCTAGTGTATCCTTATTTATTTTTAATTTCTTCTAATGGCTAACTTTAGTGAACTATGGTGGCCCATTCCATATGATGTAAATAGGATTTTTTTTCTTCTCCATTTGGAGTGGAATATCCTTGCTTCATATTTTTTTTTTAATAAGTTATATGTTGCTTCTATTGAGGTCCACTCCCAATCCTTTCTTCATCTTGAATTTAATCTCATAACATAATTTATTTTCATTTATTTATTCATAATTTTCACTTTGCAATCAATCTCTTAAAAGTTTTTTTTTTTTTAACTTAGTGGAATAGGTAGCTGCCATGCCATGATGATCTGGGCACGTTCTCTATTTTTTATGGCTGTCATGTTATTCCATGTTATCCACTCCGAAAGTCGTTACATAGTTTTGCATTACTGAAAGCACCAAGAAAGTGACAAGCGTTCAATCCAACAAGGCCTAAGATTTAAACACTCGAGGTTTATCCCCATTAAAGGGTTTCATCGCACCAATTGATCTACACCTCAGATCTAAAAGTTGCAACCTTAAAATACAATGTTTTCATAGTTTACTTGTTGCTTACATTCTCTTAATTTAAATTTAATATTAATGCATTATGGCAAATGAGGTGGAATATATGCTATTGTTTACAGATTGAGTAAAATCCAGAAAGGTGGAATATTTGAGGTAAAAGCTTGAAATAAAGGCAACGAAAATACCTAAGATCCAGTGTCAAGCTGACGATGATGCTTGGTATGAATTTTTTATTGAAATGGAGGGAAATAAGCTGAAAGTGTGATATGGAGATTTCGATTGTGTTCTCAACAACTTCAATATTACCAATGTTATATAGTCAAAAAAGGAACGTACATTTGTTCTTGCATTAGCACCGATGGCAAGGACCTAAAGTATTTCGATGCCATAGTCACACATGTCTCATATTTTTCACTTTGCTAGTACTTTTATTTTTTATTTTTTAACTTTCTATTGTAGATTTTTTTTTTTTTTGATAGATAAGGTACTATAGCATTAATACTGGGTTTTACAGGTTGACCCAAAACCTTTTACAAAAATTATCCCAGGGCTGTTGATGAACATATCCTTACTAAGGATCCTATATATGTAAAATATACATGCCGCCAAAGCCATTACATCCAGTAAGGCACATAGCTTGTTATCAAAAAGAAACTTCCCATACAAAATTTTGGGTATACCCCGAGAAAACACACATGCATCATAATTACAAAAAAGAAACAAACACGGATCCCTTCCTTGAGACAATGGAGAAAAAAAAGTTGCAGACACACATAGCAGAGTACTAAAAAAAACTCCCACAAGCTTTGTATTGATAGTTACTCTTAATAATTCTTTGGTAATTGTTTTCTTCCATATATGACATGCTTTGGTACCACATACTATCTTGGCCAATCAACCTTGGAGAAGTGAACCTGCTGGCTAGATTTATGGCGGTGGCTATCTGGTGGTCTATTTGGCTTTGGTTCAAAGTCTTATATTGTCGTTTATGTCCTTCCCTGTGATTATAAACCAAACTCAAATTACTAAGATGACTAGGAGCCATGTTATCTGACATGTGACTATCCCAATTAGTCTTTGTGGTATTTCCAAGTAGCATCCATGAAGACTGACAACTCGGATAATTTTTATTGTGAGTCCAATTCAAAAAAGAGATGGAAATAATCCAAGCCTTTGAACTTACAGTGCCTTCCCTATTGGTAAATTCAACTATAATTCTTGGAATTCTTGTTGAATAAGCTCCTCTACTTCACTTGGGACACCGTGTTCCCATTTGAAAAGTCCATCACCATCGACACCCAAATTGGCCAGCTTATCAGCAATTTTTTTAGCTTCTCGAAAGACATGTTGGGCTTTTATGTCCTATCTTCCCTGGAAAAGGATCCTAGCCTCTTCAACAATTGTTTTAATCCTCCAAGGAGGTATTTTCCAATTATTGAGGAGATTTATAACATTCATAGAGTCTCCTTCTAAGATCAAATTGCCTTCTAAGTCTTGAGTCATTTGAAGGCCTCTCCACATAGCTCTAGATTTAGCTTCGTTGTTCATCCTTGTTCCCAAATATTCAAAAAATGTAAGCATAATATTCCCATTATGATCTCACACAATACCACCAGCGCCTGCTCTGCCAGGATTGTCCTTAGTTGCTCCATAAAAATTAATCTTAAACTAACCCGTAGGAGGTGGAGACCACTTAACATTGGCTCTGGGATTGACTGCCAGAGGCACATACTCATCTAACAAGGTTAAGCTTAAATATTGAGCAATCGTGGTCTCCTGCAGATGAGGTTTACAACTATCAAAAGGGATAAGGTTCACATTCTCATTGGCAAAGGTTAGGATCCTAGCAATGATAGTTTGATGATTATAGATAGACTCATTAAAGACTCTATGGTTCCTTTCTAACCACACCTGCCAAAGATAGTGATTGAGACAAATTTTCCACATGTATCTAAGTCTTTGGCTTGAAAATTGGCAAGGCCACTGGACAAACAAATCAAGTATGGTGGCTGGTTTAACCCATGAAATATTGAAGGCCTGAAAAACCCCACTTAGGATAGTCAAGGAAAAAGGGCACTCAAGGAAAATGTGATAAATGGTCTCCCAATTAGCCCTGCACAGATAACAACGATTAGTGATACAAATACCTTTATGCATCATATTATCAATGGTTAGAATTCTTCCTTGGATAACCAGCCATGAAAAGACTACAATTTTTGGAATTAAATTTTTTATCCAAACTAAGTCCTTTTGGAGGACAAAATCCTCGTCATCAAGTATGTAAGCTGATTTAATAGTGAACTGCCTATTTTCCATAGGAGCCCATGTCACTTGATCTTCCTTGGGTCTCATAGGGATAAATTGTTTCCTGAGAATGTTATAAATATCATTTGATTCCGCTTGAAATCTTTGAATTCTTATTTTTTTCCACTTCATTCTACCTCTATCCTCAACCATATAATCAGAGACTTTTATGCCAATGAGTTGTTCTATGATATCTCTGATTCGGGCTAAGTTAGGATATTGCGTCAGTGGTTTATCCTTAGCCCACCTGTCATTCTAGCAATTTATCCTCTCACCATTGCCTAAAACCCATCTTAAACCTTTTTTGATGATTTCCTTACAATTAAGAATTTCTTTCCAAAAAGCAGAACCTCTGATTGGAACTGAGTCACTTAGAAATTCCATATTTTGAAGATACTTTCATTTGATGATAGTTGTACATTCATTTCTTCACCATAAATGAGATGCCATGCCTGCTTAGCTAGTAAAGCTAAATTTATATGAGCAATTATCCTCAGACCTAACCCCCCATTTTCCTCGGGTCTGCACACTTTGGTCCATCCTACAAGGTGTATCCTTTTTTTCTCCTCTGATCCATTCCATAAAAAATCTTTTTGTATTTTCTCAATTTTTTGGAAAACCTTCACAGGGGCTTTGAAAATAGAGAGGAAATAGACTGGAATGCTCTAAAGAGAGGCCTTAGTGAGGTTCAACTTTCTTTCTTGAGATAGAAGATGACCTTTCCATCCAACACGTTTTTTTAATTCTTTCAATAACCCTGTCCTACATTGACTCTCTCGGAGAACCAATGAAAAGAGGGAGACCAAGATACGAAGTGGGGAGGTTTGCTATATCACACCCTAAAATTTTTGCAATCCTTCCTTACCTCTAAATGGGGGTGTTCAAGAAATATAACTTTCTTTTACTAAAATTAACTTTCTGACCAGCAGTGTCCTCATAGAGTTGCAGGATGTATTTAATTATTTTAGCCTCAACCACTGATGCCTTAGTCAATATAAGGGTATCATCGATGAATTTTTGGTGAGAAATAGACCTAGTGAGAGATGTTGCCTTGATTCCCGATATTAACCTTGAGCTGCAAGCATTTTTTATGGTTCTACCTAAATATTCTGCCACAATGATGAATAACATGGGGCTGATAGGATCCCCCTACCGGATTCCTCTGTGACTTTGAAAGTAACCAGCAGTTTTTCCATTAACTAGAATCGATAACCATGCTTTATAAATACATTATTTGATCAAATTAATCCATTGGTGGTGAAAACCAAACTTAAGGAGGACAACAATCAAAAAGTCCCAATTTAGCCTGTCAAATGCTTTATTCATATCAATATTGAGGGTAAAAATAGACCTGTTAGTCTTATGAGCAGAGTGTAGAGCTTCATAAACTGTGATAACTCCATCCAAAATTGACCTGCCATAGATAGAGCTTCCCTAGAATGGATTTATGATGTGGGTCAGAATATCTCTCATTCTATTTGCAATGGCTTTAGTTAGGATCTTATAAGAAACATTGCACAGACTGATTGGCCTGAAGTCAGCCATAGATTCAAGGGTTTGCTTCTTAGGAATTAGAGAAATAAAAGTAGAGTTGATACCTTTTGGGATATGATTGCTTGCTTGGAATTATCTGACAAAAAAATTACATCCTCACTTACGATGTCCCAAAAATCTTGATAGAAATGAGGGGGAAAGTCGTCGGGTCCCGGGGCTTTGTCTGGCTCCATGCTAAACAAGGCTTCCTTAATTTCCTCATAATAAAAGGGAGCTAGAAGCTTAAGGTTTATATCCTCATTTATTATGCTAGGAATGGATTGCAAGATAATATCTTTGGCCTCCTAATTGCACTACGATTCCTGACCAAGGATAGAATTGAAATAAGTTACTATCTCCTTTTTTATTTCTGTTAAGTCTTGAGTAATAGAACCATCTGCTTTTTTTTTTAAATTTATCTTGTTATTGCTTCTGTTTCTAAGCGTGGTGACGTGAAAAAACTTGGAATTTGAATCTCCATATTTCAACCAAAGAGCCCTTTATTTTTGCCTCCAATAGACTTCCTCATAGGCAAAAATGTTATGAAACTCTGCTAGTTTTGTTCGTTCCTCCTGCCTAGTAGTTTCATAAGAATCACAATGTTGGATCCTCTGATCAATTATCTTCAAACTTTCAACAACCTATTTTTTTATTTTCAAAGAGGTTCCTAAAGACCTCTTTGTTCCAAGTTCAAAGCTTTTCCTTAACAAACTTTAATTTACCAGAAAGTTTAAAAGGTGCACTACCCCTAACAGGCTGTTGCCACCACTGACTTAAGTTATCTCTGAAACAGGAATGTTTGATCCACATAGATTGAAATATGAAAGGTTTCTTGAAGGACAGAGAGTTAGGGATCTCAAAAAAATGGGATTATGATTAGAGGCAATTTTAGGAAGGGCTTGCAGGGTAGAATCACCAAACAAAGTTGTAGTCTCCTTTGATAGAAAAAACCTATCAAGCCTTTCTTGAATGAGATGACACCCTATCCGTCGATTGCTCCAGGTATAATTCGCTCCTCTAAGTTTTACATCCATCAACATGTTGGAGTTCACAAATTCATTGAAGTCATCCATGCTCCTGATAGGTGGTCCATTTCCACCCATTTTGTCTAAAGGGTAAAGAGGAGTGTTAAAATCCCCAACCAAAATCCAGGGGACATTATGGAAGATTTCACTCAGATTGCCTAAGTACTCTCACAGTAGAGCTCTCTCTAGAATTGAAGTCAGGGCATAAATATTTGAAAGGATCCATGACCTCATTCATCGTTTATTTCCTTAAATAAAACACTAAGAACCCTGTCATCTTTATAAATAATGGTGCCTTCTACTATTCGGGGATCCCACAAAGTCATAAGGCCTCCAGATTCTCCTCTGGTTGATTTGCAAACCATATCCCCTAGAAAATTGATTATATGAAATTGAAACTATTTATTATAAGTATTGTATTTGTATAACATGATTTAGTCATAGTTAGAAAAATCTAAAAAAAAAAAAAAATCTTGATTGGATTTGATAAAATTGCATTTTTTTATATATTTTTATTTAATTTTCCTTTAGATTTTTTGTCAATTTCTGATTTTTCTCGATTCTTTTTTATATCAATTCCGATTTTCTCAACTATGGATTTAGCAATATATATATTTGAACATGATTTTTCATAGTGGGATTATAATAGTTTAAGGCAATATTTCAACTTATAGTGGGATTCTCCTCCTTGAATGTTGAGGAATAATGTCATTTGATTAAATATTTACATTTATTTTATTATATTGATAATAACATAACCTCAATTTTTAACAACTTTAGAGTGATATTACAACAACTTAGGGTAATATTTCAACCTGGGTCTTCTTTGTGAAAGTGGAAGAATTTAATTATTTTGAGTTCAAGTCATTTGATTTTTAACTCAATTTTTTGGTTGGTTGATTAAATAATTACTTTTTATATAAATATATTGATAACAACTTGACCTCAACCTCTAACTAGTTTATTGCCTTTACTTGTTAAGCTAATAGAATTGTCTTCCCTCCCCTTATATGAATTGATAAGGTATGACTTGCCTTTATAGCAAGTTAACATTGTTATTTTTATAAAAGTTGCTTCTTTTTTCCATACAAGTTGTTTATTTCTAGTGGCATATTTCTATGTTGAAATTTTGTTCCACTTTAATATATTTTCTTCTTCTTATATATGGGTGAGCAACAAAATATCATAAATATGGCTTATATTTTGGACAAAAACATTGTTATATTCTGAAATTTATGTCTATTTTTCCTTGTAAATATGGGTTGAGTAACTAAATATTACAAACATAAAGTACCCCATATCACATATTACCTAATAAGTGAAATGAGATAAAATTGAAAACCTGAATTTGCTTTACTTCATGACTAACATCCTTATGTGACCAAGCACTTAATACAAATAACAAGGCTTTGGATGCTCTCCAATATTCAAACCAAGCAAAAGTACTAAATTTAAAAAATATATTGTCAATAATATTAATGAAGACATTAACCTTTTGCTTTTTAACATGCATACTAAGATAAAAAATGTCTTTTTCTCCTCCAATTTTTCCTAGATTGCTTTCTCCTTCTCACAAATGTGCCTATAACTATAATAGTTTTTGCATCAACATCTAATTTTTAAATGATATTGCACTCATAATTATAGCTTTCTAGGTCTCAACATTTTTTTCTTCCATTGGTGAAGATGCAACTTCTAGCATATTGCATTTACATTAGTGTTCCCATCCCTATCAAAATGTGAAAAATGGTCATTGAATTATTTGCATTGAGAAGTTATAGTGGAATTTTTCATTCCCTTCTTGTTTGTCCACCTTCCTAGAATCCCCAAATCCTTTTATTTGTTAGTTGCATCCACATGAGAGAGCTTGTTGCAATCATTTTCTATAATTTGTTTTTGTTCTTGTATCATTAATATTTTGTGGTTTGAAGAGAATAACAACCTTCATATTTTTTAATTGGTTATATGAGATTGAAATGAGCCCCACCTATATTAGATTATGAACATAGTAGTATTACAATAACTTGGTAATTATGCATGTAAAGGAGCTTAACCAGATGATCTCATGCCATGGGTATAAATTTTTTTATTAGGGTGAAAAGAAGGGATTTTTGAAAGGGCCCCAACCATTTTTTGTGATACCACTCCTCTACATTAAATAAAATAATGAAGAATTAAATAAGTATAGGAGTAGAACAAGACTAGAAGTCACATAAATCCCTTAAAGGAAAAAATATGAAAAGCTTCACTTCTTATGACTACAAGAGGTGAATAAATATTGCAACCACTAATTAATAATTTATGTCTATCATAAGATTGCAACTCCCTCCCAACTATACTCCTTAAATCATTAGTAAAATCATCCCTCCATAGAATTAGTTTAGTATTATCTACACCTTTATTGGTTAACTGATTTACCACTTGGTTGCCCTCTCAATAGATATGCACTATATTAACCTCCTCTAAGGTTGCAATGATTGTATGCTCAACTGGAACAATATCACAAAAAAATAACCCTGCCATAGAATAATATCCCACTATCACACCACTCAACAAGAATCCTACCATAAAACAATATATTTCCATTGAGACTATAGTCATTGCATTGCTCAATAGGAACCGTTCAACAGAATATGAACCCTACCACAATACAATAACCCTACCACATAATAGTATCCTACAAAATACCGCATGGTCCATGTTAATACCGCATCCCATTGCAATAATAATTGATATTACAGTTATCAAACTACTTAATAGGACCCTACCATAGAACAATAACCCTATCATAGAATAGTATCACGTTATTGCACCACTCAACAAGAGCTAGGGAATCACTTCCTATGACTAAAAGAGGTGAATAAAGCTTACAACCATTAATTAATAATTTAACCATAATTTTATCCATCATAAGCTTGCAATTCCATATCAACTATACTCCTCAACTCACAAGGGAAATCATCCCTCCACAAAATTGGTTCAGGACTATCTACACCCTTATAGGTCAACCAATTTGTTGCTTGGTTGCCCTCTTGATAGATATGCACTATATTAACTTACTCCAAGGTTGCAATGATCTCTCTTGCATATGATATAATTCCTAACATGCTCCAACTATCTTCATTCTTACCCCTTAAGAAATTAATAATATTAAAAGAGTCACCTTCAATAATGACCCTCTTTATATTTAGTTGCTTCAATAAGTTCATGCATGTGAATAGGGCCTTTATTTCTATCATATGGTTATATTGAATGTCAGAATATTCTATAAAATATGCTATGATATTTCCACTTGGATTTATAAAAATTCCTTCTCCTCCTGTCCTATTGGGATTTCCCTTAGCTGCCCTATCAAAGTTCACTTTAATCCAATCAAGTTGAGATGGTTTCGAGACTGTATTCCATCTAGTCAAAATTTGGGGGTCAATATAATAATTTTGGCTTTTAGGAAAGTCCCATTTTAAAATAATTTAATCTTCTAATACCCTTCCTCCATCATTATGATAAGGTGTAATAGAGATTTTTTCCTAAACTGCAACTAGAATTCTATTGAAGGTTGAGATTTAATTCCTATACATTTTCTTAAAGATTATGTTATTTCTTTCTTTCCAAAAACCCCCAAAAAAGTGAGGTAGGGCCAAATTCCAAGCTTGAGATAACCCTAAATTGAAAAATAAATATTTTTATTATTCTAATAAATTTATAACATTCTTTGACTTCACTCACTAAATTTTAAATTCCTTCATCATCAATTCAAAAACCCTTGAAGAGAAGGAGCACTCCATAAACATATGATTTATTGATTATTTACTTTAAAGACATAACACACATCTATTGGGGAGAGAAAATCCCCTTCTAATTAAGTTATCTAGTGTTAAAATCTTATTTTGTACAGGAAGAAGGTAATCTTTGGAATTAGAAACTTGCTTCAAATGTTATTTGCATCAAGGCTACCTAGAGAAGGAGAGATTTGGGATTCATTTCTTGATTTAATTGAATAGCTACCAGAGGGATTGGGGTTCAAATAATAGTATCTTTGTCCTTATTTTGGCTTAAATAATATCTATGTAGCAATTGATTCATACCATTGGTATAATAATCATCCTTATATTATCATGTAATCCTTAATGGTATTTTGATACCATTTATAGATCCCTAAGTATGTGGCTTAATATCCTTGAGTCTATGGCCTAAGAAAATGTTTTTTTTTGGAATTAAGTGCTATAATGTTATATGATTTGTCCCTCCTCTTGTTGAATTTACTACCATTTATATTTCCTCTCTTATTTATATCCAATAGAATAAAACTACTTTCACACAAAGTTCTTGAAGTCACTTGAGTTGCTTACCATAAGATTCTCATCCAGTCTAAAAAATTCCACAGTTTTTTATCATATTAAGAGCATGATATGTCATCTTCAAATATACAAAATAAATCTTCTACTTATCAATATATCCATGAATCTCAAAGTATAATTCAAATTGATCGAATCATTTATATAACTCCTAGACAACATTTTGGTCTCAAAATGGCTAAATGTCTATCTTACCCTTCATTTTGAATGGTGATGTTTTATTAGATATCTCTTAATCATCCACTTGCTCTTTTTCATCATTAAATATTATTGATCTTCTTCTTCTTCCTCATTTGTAAAGAAATTAGTTTTCTTTTATTGAGTGCATTTTCAAATATTTCATGGTTTTCATGAGCATTTTTTTAGTGGCTATCATATTTTTTTGAGATTCTACCAAAATCTTCAAATGAAATTTTATTATTTTAATCCTTTATTCAAAGGGACATAATTTCTTAGTTGTTGTGGATCTTATACAAATTTTTTACACTCTACATTCAGTATCACACTATCAATGTTCCAAAGAACCCAAATTGATATTTTTCTCACTTTTGGTTAATTATATGCAATCCCACAAGACATGATATTAATTGCCTTAATACCAAGATAATATACAAAGCTCATAAATGATTAGAGAGTTTAGAATTCAAATTCCATACTCATATATGTTCAACTTATAACATATGTGTCTAACAAAACAAAATTGGAGAAAGAAACTTTATGAGAATATAATTATCACATTAGAACTATATTTTTATTTAGAATAAAAATCTTATTGAGCAATAAGACTCCTAATGAAATAGAAATACTTTTATTTGTATGATATTATAGATTTATAAGGAAATTAAGTTATATTTTGGAGGTATATATTGTATTCAAACACTCCTATACTTGCTATATATTTTACTCTCTTATTGATCCTTATCAAAATCCTACCTTTGATGTCATGCTTTGCTTCTAGCTTTATTTTCTTCTTTCTTTCATGTCCTGTAGTTCTCTCATATTTTCATTATATATTTGACTTCCATATTTCGCATAAGAAAAGTAAAATGAGAAGGTAATGTGCAATCTCTAATATTATATATGTCTAGTTTCATCTCCATGATCTCATATGGAATACTTTCTAGGTTCAACATGCTTAGGCCTAGTTTCTTGTTGAAACTAAACCATATAAGTGTTAGAATTTAATTTAGACTATTTTTCTATATGTTTAAATATCATATGGGTTCATTATATTTTGATATTTGGTTATCACATTAAACATAGAGTGAAATATACAAAGCAATAAAAATGAACATATTTTGAGCTCATCAAAGAAACTATAACTATAACCATCATATTTTGCTATCAAAATTATTTGGCAAATATTGTATTGAGTATTATTTCATTAAAAGAAGAACCACTCCTCTTTTTTTTGGTAAAAGGTAATTATATTGATGTTGCAAAAAAATATCTCACATTCACAAGTGGTTTTAAGTGCCTCTAACTACCTTATATGGCTAAAGCATAAATTGTTCTAACCATAATATATTTAACTAGACATATTGTTATTTATAAAACATGTCATTATTGAGGTATCATATAGTATAGAATAAAACATATCAGATTGCATGGTCCTTCATATTACCTACCATGATGACAACTTGGTGTAGGATCACAATTATAAGATCTAATTGATAAATAATATGGTCAATATGTAGACAGAAGCAACCCATCATATCCATATTTTGATTCATAAATTATTTTAGCTCTACTTTACTTCTATAGATCTAAATTTTTTGTTAGTGTCGAGATTACCTCTTATAGTTAGATGTTGCATCAACTTTTGAAAATATCCTTATTTAATTTGTTTTTTCTTGGCCAAGGCTACATGATCTATCTTTTATTACTTGAGATGCCAATAGACAACATTCCATGAGAGTCTTCTAATTTATTGAGGTAGGTGAATATGAAGCATATTGTTGATTCCCCATGATGTTTAGTAATATGAAAAAATCACCTTGACCATGGTGCCCAAAAATAATTATCATTTTTACTTATGTTTTAAATAGGTTCATAAATTATAGCCTTTTATTATGATGATGTTATGAAAACACATCATAGCCAAATTTACATCATCATATGCAATTTTCAAAGATCAAATAATATACTTCTAAATTGAAAATATCCTATGAACCTTATTATATATTTTAAATATCAAATTCCATTCAATTTTAATCTAAATTGAAGTAAACTCGCATTGTACCTTCTAAGAATTATCTAATCAAAGTTCATTTAATCATGACTTTAGTATACCTTATATTATGGAAATTTTATTTTAAATAATCTTCCATTAATTTTAATTTCATTTAATGAAACTTGACAATAATTCTATAATGGTCCTTGAACAATGATGATCCTAGGGGTAAGCCTAAGTTTTCACTATTTAGAACTCTATAACAATGGTATGGATATATTTTTTATCATGTCTATATGTTAGAACATGTAGCAAGTGTTAATGTGTTCCTAACATGACTCGACTTCGATAAATTAAGTACGTGTACTCAATCCTACTTAGTGTTGGAGTCTAATTTGACATCAAGAAAAACTTGAACTATGACTATGAATTTATGACTATCTTGGAGGCGCACACCCACTAATCACATATCAAACCTTGATATTGGATGGATCAAATATTGCTTCAATCCAACCTCTCAAGTAAGCTGGTATACCTTATCAACTAATTGGTGTTGACTCAGTTTAGCTCAATTAAAAGTGTAAGTTTAGGGATAGAAATGAGATAAGGGTTAGAAAAAAACTGATTGAATAATGGTCGAATAAAGCTAACAGAATTGACAAATATCAAGAATCCTCTGATCAATCACATTTCTAGTATATGACACTTAGGACTAACAACATTCAAAACTAGTCATCTTCATCATAAAAAATAATAAAACACTTAAAGAACTATTTCAAACATCTAAAATATTAATAATCCAAATAGAAGAATTAGATAAACCTTCAAACCAATAGAAAAGAAGCTCTCTACAACATTTATTTAAGCATGAACCATTTAAATTTTCTCCAAATTAGAAATCCAATATCAGCAGAATTGACTATTCATAACAACAATAGTAAAAATGAATTCACAGAATAAACTCATAGAGATGAAGACACAAGCCTAAGGAAAACATCCAAGTAATGCTCCTTCTATTGATTTATCAATAAAATTATAGTAATATATCAGGCAAACACTCTAGAGCTGACCCTTAAAAATGAGGGTTCAACCTCTTTATATAGATTTTACAATAATAGTAAAAGAATGAATCATTACAAGGATTTTCATGCTAGATCAGTAGAAACTGAGGTGGCAACCTCTTATTGGTTTTCAAGAGAAAAGAATGGAGCTACACTCCATGAAATCTACAAAATATGAGCTCTACAAGTTGCTTGACCCTCAATAGAATCCGATGGATGAACTGATTGTAGATTGATATGGATCGTCCCCTATTCTTGAGTAGGTTTTACATCCATGGATATTTAACTGAAAATGTAGGTAAATCTTGATTTCTATGACATTTGGTTTCCATTGGTTCTTTTTATTGGTGCTCATTAGGTTATGCTGTGTTCTTTTTATCTTTGAAATCCATTGCTTTGAATTTTTTTGGGTCAAGTTTGACTAGTTTGACTACAGAATGAGAGCTCTATAGCAATCAATGCTTTTCTATAGAATCTACTTCTTTGATATCTGTTGGGTCAGGTTTGACCAGTTTGATCACGAATTAAAATCTACTTGTATTACTCGAGTGAGCATTGCAACCTCTACCAAAACTTACCTTGTCCTTCATAGTGTTTTATCTTCATTCCGCTATTCTAAATTTTTTTGAGCGTCATTTGACCATGTTGACCACGGAATTTAAATCTCATGTATTCTTGGCAAAATTTAACACTACATATTTAGAATCCACTACTTTGAATTCCACTAGTCCCTATTTGATTATGTTGACTATGAAATTCACATTTTGGCAAATTTTAACACTACCAATGCTTAATTGATTTCCTCTCAACACTTTGCTTATTTTACCAAACCTGCTATGTGTGTGGCTTTTTGCTGGGGAAATTAACCTCAAGATGCAGTTACTCTTCTATATTCCACTACTCTAAATTATTCTAGGCTCTATTTGACTGCGCTAACCACAAATTTTGTACTTTAAAAAACTTTAAAATTGCTCTTAAGCTTTTTCTCAACACTTAGCCAATTTTACAAAAGTATGTGGCCTTTTTGGACCTACATTTCGACACCTCTTGGGGAGCATTTCTAGAAAGGCTTAAAAACTTATATCCTTATCCTTTGGGTACTGGATTCAAAAAAATGAATGGGTGAGCTAGCACTAGGGCCATGTATCTCACCAATTCATCATCTTATGCTTTACCGACTGATCTCTTCATGGGCAGGTGGAATCTGCTCCTGATGGTTTTAGATTAGGCCTCCAAGAACAACTTCCTTATAAACCTCACTCTTCTAAGCCACTATAGAGATGCTAAAAGAGTAAAGTTTCATATGGAAGCCATGCTAGAATCAATTTTTGCTATGCTCGAAATGTATGGGAGTATACTCATTTATATATCTTGTTAAACAATTGTTCATCAAAACTCAACTTCATAACTTTTACATGTCTGGATAGGCTCACGCTTCTTCTTCCTTTTGACATTGTTAGGTTTCCAAAAGGCTTTTACAAAATTTGCCTATACAGCTATTCTGCTAACCATTGTTATTCAAAAATTTTCAACTATATTAAAATAAAATTCTTGGCACTCTCATGCCTTTACTATTGGTCTTGTTCCTAGCTATCCTGGACCTTGGTAGTGTCTTCTACTTTTTATTCATTTGAGATTTCTATTGTATCCTCCTATTTTTTATGTATCTCTTCTTTGGCTTCCTCTTGGTCTTCAACCTCTTCCTCTTGTTCTTCATCTTGCATCTCTTTATGTGCATCCTCTTTTTCTCCCTCCTGCTCTTCATATTAGTTTTATTCTTCCTCTTGTTTTTCATATTCCTCAACTTCCTTATCCTGCACTTCTTCCTCTTGATATCCCTTTGCATGCTACTGTACTTCCTCATCTTTGGCTTCCTACTATTTTGCATCTCCTTTCAAAATCTGAGTGGCTCGATTCAAGGTATTCATGGCCTTGTTCCAAGATGCTAAAGAAATGTTCTAAATATTTAAAAGTTACCAATGGACGTAATGCAATTCAAAAGTCTTATTATAGGAGAATGAAGTCTCCCATTTCACTAAATTTACCATCAAGTATTTCAATTTGGTTAATCTTTTAATCAACTAGGTTACTTCATATTTGTCAATTGGATCTTGCCATGCATCTACTTCTGATTCATATTCAATAATTGCTTGTATGCTTCTATGGATATCCTTCGTTAATATCATCAGATTATTTTCATCCAAAAATATGCTAAAGTCATATTATACCATCTCTTCATTGGTATCTATGATCCTCTAAATATCGTCATCCAATTTTTCAATCAACGATCACCCGTTCTAAAGTAAACTATTCTTCATAAGAATAATTCTAATGATACTTGAAGTGTTGTGATCCTTATTAGGGATGGACTTATACAACTACTTACAATTAGCTTCAAGCAAATTGAGGAGTTCACTGGCCTAAGGAGCTATTGGTTGTATCTGTTTGGTGATGGTATTTATATCTTCTTTAGTCTTCTGCAACACATGGCTGGCTTCATCCATGAAGTCAAATATGTGTTGGATTCTAGAGTACTCTAAGATTTTAGATAAAATTTCCTTTTTGACTTCTTTCACCTTAATCTTGGATAATCCTGCAGCCTTAGTTCTATCAACCTGGAGTTGATGTTGTAAAGCTTATATATGCTTCACATATTCTTTATTTTTATCCTACAGTTGTTGAACCTGCTCTTTGAATTTGACCATCTTATCAAACCTATTCTTCCATTTCTTAGCATCATTATCCAAGGTTTTTATTTCTTTCTTTTGGTCGCTGATGGTGGTTTCTAGCCTGGAGATATTTTCTTCCAATTTGTTAGACTACTTTTAGATGTCTATTTTAACAAATATGGTTTCTAAATTAGTCTTGGCTATGAAAAACTCATCCTATGTGAGTAGTTGTGTGATATATTTAGTCTTTTTCTCTAACCGATAATCTTCCACTATCATATCTTCCTCTAGTTTATCAACCAAGGGGATCATATTGTACTTTATCCTCTAATGGGACACAGGGTTGATCGTCATTATTATTATCACCTTAGCAGCTCCCTTAGAATACTAAACCAATTTCATACTCTAGTATTTTTGTGTTCTTAGTGAAGTATTTTTGACATTCTACAAAGATGTTACTATGATGTGATCCATGGGAGTGGATGGGATGACATTTATGGGGAAAATAGAACCACAATAGCTAGGAGGGGAGTAGTGGTGGTCATAATGGAGTCTATGTTCACAGTGAAAGTAGCAACCATAATGGAACTGGTGGTTATATTTTATGGTGGGGTCAATGGTAGTGATATTGCCATCATCGATGGAGGCAGTCATGATGGAGGAGTTTATTTTATGGAAGTTGAAGGTGGATATGACACTAGAATATATGGTGAAATAGATGGAGATGAAGATTTAGGACTCTCAATTGTATGAGGTGGAGAGCGGTCTGGATGAGGAGATGAATGTGGATGAGGTGGAGATGGTTGTAAAAATTAGGTTTTGATGATGATATTTCCACTGCCTTTTGAACTTTATAAGGGGAGGGGGATTTATTTGGGGAAAAAGTAGGAGAAGAAGGAGAAGAGGCACTAGAAATCATACCTGAGTCTACCGTAGTAGAATGTCTAAAAACTTTCTCAACACTCTTTTGTTGCTTTTGTTGTGCTTTCTGCTCGTCTGATGTATTAGGAGATTGTGTCACTTTCTCTGCTTCACTCAATTTTTTTTTCTTAGGAACTAAGGTGTCGATTTCCCATATTGTGGTTTATGCCTTCCTATTGAATATTATCTGCTACTTAGGTTCTCATTGAGGAAGTGCTCCTATGGATTTCATAATTAGGGCTGGTTTGTCCTTTTTGGAGGAGGTCACAACAGTAAGATCTATTGCTTTCATATTTTTCTTCTTTTCCTCTTTTGCAAGAGTCCTTTCCTCGATGGATCTATGCTTGAACCTTCTTCTCCTTGCGGTATTCTTTGCCACACCTATTTCTTTTGTTGTATCTTCATTTTTTTGTAAAGGGGTAGCAGATGGTGGAGTGGACTCTTGTTGCTTTTTAGTTGCTTCAGCATTCTTGATTTTTACTTTGCCTATTATGGACTCACTTGTTTCTAATTTTCCAAGAACTAAAGCTAGGCTCTTAATTTCCTTAGCCTTCCAAGTTGAAACATGTTCATCGTACCTCCTTTAAAACTCATCATCGATTTTAGCATTGGGGTACTTAATTTTCATCGTGTTTCTTTTGACCCTCATCTTCCATCATTCTAGAATTTTGGCTTGAGAGCATTTGTTTCTTTTCTTTTGGCATCATCAAGCTTATGAGAGCTTTTGGTTGGATTTTATTCATTCGTGTGCTCATAAAAATATCTCCAGGGTGGAATTGCATTCCATTGGAGGGGGACTGCTCTTTATTGTTTCAGTGTTTTTCTATGTGTGTGCGCTTGGACTTTACCAATTGAGCTACTTACTCCCCATGCAAATCTTTAATCCTTTTTATGAACAAATCATTTGGGTCATATCCCGACCTCTACAAAAGCTGACAAAGGCCTAATTTTTCCGAGGTTTCCATGATTTTATAACATTACTATTTTTCCATATGGTGATATCACATTCCTTGAAATCATAATCAACTATTGCTTTCCTCTTATTCCCAAAACCAAATTTATAGTTTATGTAATCTTCCTGCTTGCAATATTCTATTACGAATAGGTAGTGAGTGATGTAATGTGGTAATAAGAATGGATTCTCCATGAAACCATACAATCTAATGATTGTACCCTTTGTTAAGAGGTACCAATATCCCAATTTAGCCCCTTTAACTCTTATCTTCTTATAAATTTTTGGGGCTAACCTAGGGTAGTTTCCATACATAAATAATAAATTTGGTTTGAGAAATTCATAATTAAAAGTATAATAGGACTCAATTCTACTTAGAACCCTAGTCCAATAATATACTGGCAATTGATATCCATCTACATATTTATCAACAACTGATATCCATGGATAGTCATCCTTAGTGATGCTGAAGAACATCCAAACTAAATTGGAGCAATATCTAAATGATGGGTTCTCCTCATTCTCTTGGTGAGGAATGTAGGCCAGTTGAAGTAAATTGGGGTATTGTTTTTATCTCCTAACTATGTCATATACATCTTGTAGTGACCCTGGGGTGCATGCACCACTCTTTACTCTACTTGCGATGTTATTACTATACCAAAAATGAAGCTAAAATATTACGAGAAAACATATAACACGAAAATGACAAAGAATGGATCTTTCATTAATATTGAACCCCGGTTACATGTCGGTCCCTCTTAGGGATACCCATCTTGATACAATGATTTACAAGTGGATGAAGAGATGTCCCCTTTTGCAAAAGGGTGGCGCGCTCTAAAATGCTTCCCGGTTCTGCACACAAAAATGTTTGAGGGCTTACAGATGCCTCCTTCTCCAGGTATGTCTCCCGGATGGATCCTCTTGCTCTCGTATGTCGTGGATTATGTCTCGTGAACCTGTGGCCCTGTATGCAATTCAAACAACAATACACGTTTAGCTATCTGAGATTGCCTCCTCGGATAAGGTTGTTAGTAATCAAAGAATGTAATAGAAATATGATAAAATGATACCATGGAATCAAGTAAATCTAAGCTAATGATATAAGAAAACAAGATAAAAGATGCTATGTCTATCTAAGCTAAGCCTACGGGCCACTATCCAGGACAACGGCCGCTAAAGTAAACCTTACCCTCTTTGCCCCAAAGCTATGGGTCAAAGACTATGATTTGATGTTGAAGAAAGTTATGCTCTTTGATTTGTCCAAGCTCCACCGCACATGTGATCTCAAAGAGAACTCTCAAGTCTCAAAAGCTCTCAAAAATATGTCTCTCTCCCTGATGTGATAAAATATTAAATATTCAAGTCCAAAAGTCCCCGATCCTTTGGTGCTCTTAGGCTTGCACCTTTTATAGTGTGAAACCCTAGGTCTATGTCCAAGCCCTAGAAATGAATTTCTCATGCGTAGTGCAAGTTAGCATGAGAAGCTTTTGTCCATTGTCTATATTTGAAGGCCAGTTAACTGAAATCTAACTGCCCACTTGAGTCTTCTATGCAAACTGGTCATTAGCATGAGAAGCTTTTGTCCTTTGTTTATGCTTGGAGGTCAGTTAACTTAAGTCTAAATGCAAACTCAAGTCTCCTATGTGAACTGGTCATGAAAAGGAATGCAAAGTCACTCCCGCTCACCTTTATTGCATGCAGACTACCACTTCCACCCGAGATTGGGCTTGTTTGTCGGTAAACTACTTCTTATGGCTTAGCCGTTGTCATCTGCAATGGCTAATATTTGGCCATTGTCGACTGTAGTGGCTAGGTCTGGCCGCTCTAGGCTTGAGTGGCTAGGATCTGGTCGCTCTTGTCTTGAGCGGCCAAGCTTGGATGGCTTGAAAAGGCCCCAAATGAGTGGTGAGAACCACTGTTGATGCTTGGAAAGTCCAAGATTATGTCTTATGATCTTATGAGTGTGTCTATGTAAGTAGCTCCCCTAAGCATGACATGATTTAGGTGTCTATAGATGCCCCTTTTGCGATGCACTGTGTGGAAAACACAACGCTGAGCAAAAATGTAGATTGATCTATTTGTAGGGTGTATGGTGATCAATGGTCTGATCAACGTCGGATGGCCCAATCATGCAAGATGGTGCACATCCCTTGAATCATTGCCTCAACGTTCGAAGGACTTAGCCTAGTGGCTTTTGCATGTTAAATTGCACTCATTCCTCAAACTCAATCGGGTAGCTTCAACTGCTACAACAATTTTGATCGGTAGGAGAGCTACAATTGAAGATGTCATGTCTGCTTACGTTCCTAGAAAACAAGGGAAATTTGTGATTGTTGTATGCAATGATTCAAAGGACGAACACGATTTTGCTATGATCGAGTGATATTTTGTTGATTTTTATTATGATTATGTTGAAGTTTTGAACTACCTCTTCACACAATGAATTGGTGAAGAAAAGACAATGAATGAAGTGACAAGTCGCTTGACCAATATGACTAATCTGGTTCCTTTCTAGCATTTGTTGCTTTTAATGGGCAATCCCACATCCAAGTGTGATTCCAATTGTTTATGATAATCATCCATCCCTATCTCGAGGAGTGGTCCGGCTATCAATAGCCTTCTTAGGGAGTTAGGATGAGTGATTCTATTTATGTTCAAGATTGTATCACTTTGACTTAATGTTTTTGATGTCATAGGGGAATTAGAATGACCCCTTCGCACCCATGGAGCAGTTCGACCATCTTGATCTTCTTCGGGTTTGAAGGGTGACATATCGTAATTCCAAAATGAGTTGCTTTTGCCCCAAGTGGCCTTATGGTTGCCTACTCATCTCACCGAAATACATGGAGTGCAAGTCGTTGCAATCGCCGAGTAGATAGAGTAGGTAACTGGATACGAGGCCTACTTGAGATTGTGATTTTATGTGAATTTTTTTGTTATTTTGAACATTCTGATGATCCTAAACCATCAAAGTGTGATTATTTACTATTTTTGTTATTCCCTTATTGAAGGAACTACTTTATTTTGATTTGTGGGCTTGGCCGTTGTCAGGTCCAATGGCCTCTGATTTCTTGCCTGTGGCCGTTGTCGCCTTGAGCGGCCAAGAAGCTCGAGTCCCTGACGTCAAAAGTGGCCAAGGCATAATTAAGGAAATATAAAATTTGCAATTCTAGGGTTTTGACCTATCATTTTTACTGTTTGAAGATTCCATTTTTAGAGCTCTGGTGCAGCGACGATGGTTGTGACTTCAAAACTTGTTGGTGCTGAGGACATGGTTGCATGGGGTGAACCATCAGCTGTTGGAGGAGCCGGAGCTTCTCGGTATCTCTCTTCAAAACCCTAGCTCTCTTTTCTTTGCTTAAGTAAAATTGAACTCCACTAAGAAATGAACAAAATGAACATCACTAAACCTGCTGGCAATGAACAAACTCCGCAATTAGGCTTAGGTTCCTTTTTGCTATGGTGGGTTGGTCCCCAATTTTACAATCTGTTAGTGGCTTTAGCCTAGGGTTTTTGAAAATTTTCCATTATTCACCTGCTACCACCATTTTAGGGCATTCTCAAACTTAGCTTAGTTTTGATGCTTGGGTAGGGAATTTGCTTTCCATTTTGCTTGCTTTCCCTCCCTTTGTTGTTTTATTGAAGCTATCTTGTCAAAATTGTAATTTTTTTTATTTTTCTGGCCAAGGGTTCATGGGTTTTTCATGTCGCCCCTTGGCCGCTATCGCTCAGAGTGACCGGTTCTGAGCCATTTCGCTCAGAGCGACCAAGCTTGAATCCCAACGGTCAAAAATTTGACCATTGGGCCTTGGTCGCTGCTACCTCCAGTGGCCAGGTTTTGGCCGTTGTAGGTGACATCGGCTAAAGCTTAAGCCTTGTTTTGCATTTTATGTATTGATTTTATGATTTTTTTTTGACTTTTTGCTTTGCTTAGGTGCAATTTATTCTTCTCCTGCTTAGGTTTAGAGTAACTCATACTCTTTTTGCATCGTTTTCATGTTTATTGTGAATTATGCCTTAGATGCATTGTAGTTATGTTTTGTTTTTCTTCTACTTTGTTTTAGATCCTCACTGCTCGGGCTCGGGACCCGAGGCTACTGGTTGACTTGCTTCCTGGGTTTGATGACACTGACTGGGAGTGGTTTAAGGCCCATGGGCTACAATACATTATCAGGTTGCCCCACATCATGGTCGATCAGGCATATCTTATGGCCTTAGCCCATCGTTGGGACCCGCGGACCAACACCTTCCACCTTCCACCCGATGAGATGACTATCACGCCGGAGGACGTTTACAAGATTTTTTGGATCCCGTTCGATGGGGTGCCCATTGTTTCATCGGCCACTAATGATCAGGTGGTCGTCTATGCTTGGGTGTTTGGAGCACGCTCTGCACAGGCCCTCCGGGAGACTGGGTCTGAGGGAGTATCTATCAAGACTTGGTATGATGCTCATGTTTTCATAGTGAGGCATGTCGTGTTGTTGATGGTGATCAACAACGTTCTTGTCCCGGACTGCTCAGGTTTGAGGTTCCCTTGGAACCTCCTGGCGATGGTGCAGGACCTACTGGATAGCGAGGAGCCTATCATCTATGCATGGGGTAGATCACTATTGGCTCAGTGCTATGATGAGTTGTACCACATCCATCGATGGGGACGCATCAGCATTGCTTGCAGTTTGCTCCTGTAGGTTTGGGGATGGGAGCACATCAAGGTAGATCGCCCTAAGGGGCTCCCAACTGAGATTACATCTATTGAGGCTCGTACATAGTGCTATGCTGCCAGATGGGCTCGGGAGCATGAGGAGCATAAGAGCCACACTTTTGTAGGGGAGCTGCCCCACTATACTGATGCTTTTACCAGACTGTTGGTCGAAGATGTCATGTGGTGATCATACTATGAGTGTCCAGTTTGGGATGATCCAACTAGTTTTACTTCTAGGACATGATGCGAGCGATGGCTCGTTGGCCGTAAGATTGCCATCCGAGAGTATTTCTTCTACTCTTGGGTTCTTCATCAGTATGGATTGTAGCAGGATGTGCCCTTGGTACCATTCTTGTATAGGCGCCTCACAGCAGAGAGGGACCTACCTCCACGATAGGTCACAGAGCTTGCAGATGAGGAGGATGCCCCAATCATAGACCCTACAGTGGCTGGGGGAGTTACAGAGGCCTACTCTCAGTGGTGGGGTGATCGGATGTGGCATGGAATTGATAGTCTAGGGCACAAGGATGATGGTAGGGGTGATGGCATAGATCCAATAGGATACAAGGTTCAAGCCAAGACCGAGGTATGGGGCCAACCGACAGAGTAGGTGGTAGTAGAGGATCCTAATGTTCCTGAGGAGGAGGAGGAGTTAGAGCCTAAGGAGAGAGACTCTCCTTTGAGAGCACAATTGCATGAGGTCGAGGCTGAGCTCCAGGCTACTAAGATCTAGGTACAGTGGTGAGATGCTATGATTGAGTAGCTCACAACACAGATATAGGCTCTACAAGCTACTATTGGGGGTGGTGATGTCAGGATGTAGTTTGTTGTTCCTACTTCTACATCATAGGAGGTTCCTACAATAGGCTCAGGGGCAGAGGTGGGACGACTCCAGTCCTTGTTGGATGAGCATGAGGAGTAGATCCGAGAACTCACGAATCATGTCACCATCCTTCAGATGTAGCTCAGGAGGCATGGGCTTGTCCCTAAGGATCCAATAGGTGTAGGTGGTTCGCAGGCCAGTGGGCGCTCTACCTCGAGGTAGTCTTTCACCCATCCTAGCCAGCAGATCCGGTCTCGAAAGAGAGACCTATAGGCTCACATCACTCAACTCATGACACCGCCACAAGGGGAGGTGGCACTGGAGGAGGTGGCACAGGGGGCTCAGGCCCGACATTTGATTGATGCTCTACTTGGTTCTTGATCCATTTTTGAGGTCGACTGACCTACATGACTATAGCCCACGGGCATTTTTGTATATCCATTGGACTTGATACACATATTTTTATGATAGATTTACCTTTTATGACTCATTATGTGTATCATTTATTGCTTATGTTTTTGTTATTATTTTGTTTTATGATATGATGTGATGATGATATTATGATGATTTGATGGATATGTTAGATGATAGATGATATTTGAAGATGCTTAGATGGATGTGTAGATGTTTATATGATTTGATGATATGATGCGATGTATTTTGATGATGAATGATGAATTTATGATATGCAAATGGATATTGCCTATGTGTTTATGATGTGGTTTATGGATGATTAATGACTTGTTTTCGTGGATGCAAATGTTATTGTTAAATGCATGTTTAATTTTTGCTTTAATTATATGCATCTAACTCATGTGATGGAATGGTATAAATGAACTTGTATGCTCTAATCACTTAAAACATACGGAATGCATATGACATTGACAATCTTAATGGGTGATACCATAGAAAGTAAAAAATAATCATGAATTTAAATAATCACTCCTATCATAAGAATTGATTAAGTATTCATATATGAGATGTAATGGTGTGTAATGTATTTTCTTAATAAGTTTCTATAAATTAAAAGATATAAAGTAGTCAGTGGCCGTCTATATACTATTTCTAATATATATGCGGTATCTGTCCTACTATGTTGATACCCCCTAATTTATAGAATCTTATAAATAAAAGTGATGGTGTGAATGATTTTATGATTTGTTGCTATGTAAAAAAATTTTGGGGCTTTTTGGAGATTCAAACACTCTAGTTCCCCTATCAACAGTTGTCTACTTACCACTTAGACTTTTGAAAAGTAATGCTTTTACCATGGACCTGGTTTTTCATGATCTCTGTGTGTGCATGTGATTGTATATTTTGAGGTAGAACTCAAGCATTTCCTCCGATGTCAGGCGGGATTCTTTCAGCCCATTGCTAAGATCAGGGATCCTCAAGTGTTCATCTCATCCTTATGTTGGACTTAGTTGGACTATACCACTAGGCAATATTTGGTTACCTAAGCTAGCTCATCCACATTCAAACATTGGTCTACACAAATGCATGAAGCAATTGTAATAGACATATCATCATGCGTAAGGATTTCTCCTTCCAGTTTTGTACAATGTTGAGAATTCCAAGGATTCAAGCTTTATTCCCTTCTTTTTGGCTTTGGATTTTTGCTCATATGTAGTGATGAAAATCACTGTTTATTTTGATTTAATTTTTTCTTTGAGCGAGGATTTTTTTGTAGTGATGATAATCACTATTTATTTTTCTCATTCGTAGTGATGAAAATCACTGTTTATTTTTTATTGATTTTTTTCTTGAGCTTGATTTTTTCTGAACTTATGATTTGTGCTTTGAAATCTGGACTGTATGCTTGGCCTTTTGAATATGTACTTTGCTTTGGGATTTTGCTTATTTTGATTTAAGCAAGGGATTTTGATAGGGTAAAGCTTGTCCTTTTGCCAATTCTCAGCACCTTTAAACCGGTTGCATAGGGGGATAAGCAAGGATAATCCTTTTCGCTTAAGGTAACCTAGACCGCTTTGTAGCTTTCATATTTTCCTTGTACCAACTAGGATTTTAGTGTTTCAATTAGTGACGGGATCTTGAATATCCAAGGCTTTATCACAACTAGGCCTTACCTTCTACTAATCAAAGTTGTTTTCCTCAAAATTTGATAAGATTACTAGGTGTGGTTGACTAACCAAAAAGCCTTAGTATATTATGTATAGCAACAAATAATGGTTGTGTTGAAAAACACAATTACACACATGTGGATGGAGGTATGGATATGAATGACTTGTGCGACAAACTGTGGTATCACTTTTAAGACTCTCATGACATATCTTGTAATGTATGTGAAAATGCAATGCAATGATGTGGATGCAAAATGTGAAGTGCAATTGTTTTTATTTTTTTGTGTTTTTGTTTTATTTGACCAAAGGGCTTATGATGCCTTTGGGGCTTTTGTTATTGATTTTGACCAAGCGGTATGAATTACCCTTGGAGCCTTTTTTATTTTATTTTTGACCAAGCGGTATGAATTACCCTTGGAGCCTTTTGAATTGATTTTTGACCAAGCGGTATGAATTACCCTTGGAGCCTTTTGAATTGATGTTTTGACCAAGCGGTATGAATTACCCTTGGAGCCTTTTGATTGATGTTTGACCAAGCGGTATGAATTACCCTTGGAGCTTTTTGATTGATTTTTGACCAAGTGGTATGAATTACCCTTGGAGCCTTTTGAATTGATTTTTTTAATTTTATGTTTTTATGATTTGTTTGTATTTTTGACATATTTGAATGATTTTTATTTTTATGAAAAATATGAATGTTTTTGTGTTTTTGACATATTTGAAGTTTTTGATTTTTATGAAATATTTGAATGTTTTTTTATTTTTGACATATTTGAATGTTTTTTATTTTTATGAAATATTTGAATGTTTTTTTATTTTTATGAAATATTTGAATGTTTTTGTATTTTTATGAAATATTTGAATGTTTTTTATTTTTATGAAATATTTGAATGTTTTTGTGTTTATGTGTAAAATGCCTTTAAGTGAATGATATTGAGAGGTTCAGGCTCTTCAACACCATCTAATGATATAAGGCGATATGCTCCAGGCCCAAATCTTTGTGAAATCATGTATGGACCTATCCAGTTTACCATGAACTTATCTCGTAGATGCGGCGATAGATTTGAATTATGCTAGTTTTCTTTGAGCACTAGATCTCCAACCTTGAATTCCCTTAGGTGGAATTTACTATTGTAAGCTCACGCAAGGTGATCTTGGTAAACATGGAGATGCTCTAAAGCATTGACTCGATGTTCATCAAGAAGCATCAATTGATCAAGGTGGCCTTGCCATGCAACTTCATCATCTATGAAGTCCTTTAATGCTATACGTAGAGTCAAGATTTCCAACTCCAGAGGCATGATGGCCTCAATGCCATATACTAGTGAAAATGGTGTTGCCCCAGTGGGCATCCGTATACTAGTCCTGTATGCCCATAGTGCAAGAGGCAATTGCATGTGCCAATCCTTGTGATTTTCTTACATTGTCTTCCTCAAAATGGAGACTATTATTTTGTTTGAGGCTTCTGCTTACCCGTTTGCTTGTGGATAATAAGGCATTGAAAAACTATGTTGAATATGGTATTTGTTCATCAAAGCATGCACATTTTTGTTCTTGAAATATGGCCCATTATCCGATATTACCTTAGAAGGGACCCCAAAATGACTTATGATATTGTGGAGTATAAACTCCGCAATCCTCGGTCTAGTTGTTGATGTTAAGGGGATCGCTTCTACCCACTTAGTGAAGTATTCTATGGTTGTTATGATGAATGTATGTCGACCTGAGGATGGGGGTGAGATCTTCCCAATCAAGTCTAGTCCCCACTATGAGAATGGCCATGCTACCTGGATGGGCTACAAAGCTTGCGATGGTAAGTGTGTTAGGTTTGCATGATGTTGGCACTTACTACATTTCTTGACATACTCATAGCAATCCTTTTCCATTATGGGCCAATAGTAACCCATTCTCAAGATGCGCTTAACGATGGCCATGCCACTAAAATGGCCTCCACATGTTCCATCGTGAGCTTGCGAAATTGCCCAAGATGCTTCCTAGGGCTCAAGACAACGGAGCAATACTCCATCATATCCTCGTCTATAGAGGATTTCTCCTAGAAAAATGTATCTTGTTGCTCTCTATTTGAACGTTCACCTTTTAGTATGCGACAAACCTTGAGGTATTATTCCAAGCTTTAGGAAGTCCCGTAGTTGGGAAAGCCAATCTTGATAGGCCACAACTTCTATAGAATAGACAACTTGCTCTTCCTGCATTTTTGAGGTAGTGAACACAGATTGAGGAACAACTCTATGGTATATGGTCACACCACACTCTACGGGTCC
This sequence comes from Wollemia nobilis, assembly GCA_028583015.1. NCBI lineage: Eukaryota > Viridiplantae > Streptophyta > Pinopsida > Araucariales > Araucariaceae > Wollemia > Wollemia nobilis. Next base: position 13,292,865 of record JAQPPZ010016890.1, read on the forward strand.
TTGGGAGATCAATGACCCCCAAGGTGTTGTTTGCAAGAAACCTCTAGCTATGAAGGACCAATCCTGATTTGGTTCGATGTTGATCATGTTGACTGATTCTTGATTGTCAAAAGCCTCATGACGTATTGCTGAGTGCGAAAGCACTTTCACATGGATGGTTGTAAAATCAGTAGATGGATTCTAAGGGATTAAGGATCCCAAAGAGGCCATAGTGTCTACAAATCTATTCGACGTACGAGGGATTGCCTCGATGTCGTACCATTCCAGTCGGGCTAAGTAATTGTCAACAAGTTCCTTGTAAGTCTTTAGGAGTGGGCACCTACATTGGAAGAGTCCTTTGACCTGGTTTACTATGAGCAAGGAGTCACCAAAGATATTCAATATTTTAATGCCCATTGCTATGGCTGTTTGGAGTCCCAAGATCAATGCTTCATATTATGTATTGTTGTTTGTGCATGGGAAGTCTAGTTTGAATGATAAGGGCAATGGAGCACCCTACGGTGTGATAAAGACAATCCCTACTCCGCCTCCTTGTTCACACTTCGAACCATCGAAGAATAATGACATTTGTCTTTCTTTCTTAGGTTCTTCGAGTTCTAGTAGATCTGATAATGCAAAGACCACATCATCAGGCAACTCTATGGTGAGAGGCTTGTTATCCTGAAGAGGCACCTCTGCTAATTGATCTGCATATGACTTGTCCCTTGATGGACTTTTGGCTTATGAACTCTAGATCAAATTCTATCAATAGCATGATCCACTTTGTGGTACGTGTATTGTGATATGTCTTGCTCATCATGTACTACAAAGGATTTTGTTTTGATATGACATAGGTCGTATGGCTCAACATGTAGTGTCGCAACTTTTGAGTTGCAAAGACCACTGCTAAACACAACTTTTTGACATACACATATCCTAGCTCATAGCTCACCAAGGTGTGACTAATGTAATATATGGCTTGCTATTTATCTTGTGCATTCTTTTGGGCTAACATGGTGCCCAATGCAAAATTAGTAGCCGATATATATAGTAAAAATGGTATGTCTGGCCTTGGTGGAGCCAATATTGGCGGCGTTGCCAGATAAGTTTTGATCTCTACAAAGGCTTGATGGCATTCTTCGTCCCAATGAAAGGGGACCTCCTTGCATAGCAACCTATTCATAGGTCTGCATTTGTCTGATAATTGCATGATGAATCTTTTGATGGATGCTATCTTGCCTTGTAGGCTCCTCAACTCCCTAATGTTGGTAGGGGCGGCCATTTCTAGTATAGCCTTTACCTTTGTAGGATCTACTTTGATGCCTCTCTTGGATACGATGAATCCCAAAAGCTTGCCAGAAGTTACGCCAAATACACACTTCTTAGGATTCAATCGGACATTGTGTTCTATGAGGCGATCGAAGACTTGTCTAAGGACTTCGGCATGCTCTTGCCGTAATAGGGACTTGGCTAGTAAGTCATCCATGTAATATTCCAAGATCTTATGCATATAGTCATGGAATATGTATGTCATGGCCCACTGATATGTGGCACCAGCATTTTTGAGACCGAATGGCATCACTTTGTAACAGAATGTTCCCCATGGAGTAATGAAAGTAGTTTTATGTTGATCTTCGAGCTTAATCCGGATTTGGTTATATCCAAAAAAACCATCCATTAAGGAGAGCATTTCATGACCTGTGGTTGCATCTACAAGAGCATCTATGTTTGGCAATGGGAATGAATCCTTTGGTGTTGCCCTATTTAAATCTCTGAAATCCGTGCAGATACGGACTCTTCCATCAGGTTTCCCTATGGGTACCATGTTTGACACCCACTCAGGGTAGTCGATGGGAACTATGAATACTGCATCCAGTAGTTTTTGCAATTCGTTCTTCACCATCAAAGCGACGGTTGGATGCATTTTCCTTAGTTTTTGCTTGATTGGCTTCTTCATGGGATCCAATGAAAGGTTGTGAATGACTAACTTTGGATCTATCCCTGGCATGTCTTTGTAAGTCCAAGCAAAAATATTTGGCCTCTCCTTGAGGAGAGGAATTAGGATGGCTTGTTCCTCTGGAGATAGACTTTCTCCGAACTTGACTTTCCTTGGTTGGGTAGGATCATCACTGATGTCCACCTCGAAAGTTGCTTCTATAGCCATATGTGACCCATCCTCTAGCTGATGAGGAGTGGGTATCAAATGAATGTCATCGATGGGATTCATAGGACCTACTGACTCAGGTTCCAAACCAACATGGAAGACATCATACGCACAACCTGATGCAAAATGGAATGGCTGTAGCATCTCTTCATTGGAGAAGAGGTCATCTAGCTTTATGGGTGAACTAGCATGATCCCAATCAATAGCATCTACATCAAGATGCAATGATTTGGTAGGATCTACTTGGATTATGAAGTGGAGTGGTCAAATCAATGGAGATCATGTTGATGGATGGGATGAAATCTCTAGGACCACATGGGTGCAATCTTGTCTCAGGGGTTTCCCTTCCATACTCACGATGAGGTTCTGGAGGAATGGGAATTTTTGGATCTGGCCCATGAGTAGGGCGGACAATAGGATCATTGGGCTCTAACTACTCTCTGAATGTAGGCGGAGGGGGGTTGACCATCCGATGAATGGTAGCTAGGTCAACAGGTCTCCCCAAAAATTGGAGTTGAGGGTCTATGGCATGAAGTGCCACCTCTCTCTCTACTAGCTCGTTGACTTGCCGCAAGTGGTGAGGTCCAAGATAAGCCATCTCGGTCTCATCCTCAAAGTCATCATCACTTATCCAAAAACCATTAGCATTGGTATGCGGCCCTAAGACAAAGGGCTCATGTCTTGGCCCCAAGTAGGCCATCTCTATTTCATCTTCATATTCTTCATCACTTATGAAGAATCCATTTGCATTTGTCTCTTGCCCCAAAGTCAGGGGTTGATGGCTTAGGCCTAAGTAAGCTCTTTCTATTGAGTCTTCTGATTCATAGTCACTTTCATCCGATGTATATTCAATCTCATCATGGATGGACCATGTGAACCTTTGTAAATAGTGAGGCCCTTGATAGGCTAAGCCAAGTTGTGCCTCATCATCACTTGCTTCATATCCATTCTCCTCATCCCATGAGTTGTACCCTGTTGGGGTGGAATCAATTGAGGTGTTTGGATGATAAGTTTTTGGAGGCGGTATGTTTACCGTGGCCACTTGTCTATTGCTCAAATTTGCTATTCTCAGAGGGTGATAAGGAATGAAATCAATGTCTTCTCCCAACCCTATGCTTAATCTTTCCAATGCCATTGCAAGCGAGTCATCTCGACCTCCGCTATAGTAGCCTAAGCCAAATATGTTAGAAGGAAGCTGATATAGTGGCTCGTAAGGCCTCCTGCGCCCTTGCTCATATACGCCAAGGCCATAGCCATGCCAATGGCAATGCTCAAAGTAGCTTAGAGAAAACTCGAGATTAGAGAGGTAATGAACATTGACTATGAATAATTCGTCACCATCCCCTTCTATATCTGAAGACTTATGAGCGCAGTCCAGGCTGGCGTAGACAAAATTGGTTTGGTTGGGAGGGATTCCAAGTGGAACCACTATTCCTACTGGCGGCCTCAAGTATTTAGGCCTCCCTATGTCCTGTGCAGACTCAATGATAGGCATAAAGGTAATGTTCTACACAAGGTACTCCCCTATGCATGTACTTGCCAAGTGTATTGATGCATGCGATGTGGATGACCCCACGGATGATACTGGTGAAGCAGGGTGATAATCACTATCTTCATCTTGATCTTGAGGATCTTCCTCTTCCATAGGACTTGGCATTTCAGCAATGGCTATAGTTGGCACTTCTTTGGGCCTCTCTTCCTTAACTAAGGGGGCCTTTAGCTTCTGATTATCTTTTGGTTTTGACGTTGATGGTACTTTAGAAGCATTGACTGTCTTGAGTGCATTAGGAGGTGTTGAAGTGCATGGGTCTTTTCTTACCCCTTTGTCTTTGTTATCCACTTGTGTGGTTGGGGATGAAGGTGCCACGTATAGGTGAGTAGAAGGGATCATGAATTCTCCTAGAATATCCACCTGATTGATGTATTTAAAAGGCTCTTCATCGGCCAAAACCACATAGACTTTGTTTTCGTGCACATACTTGACACACTGGTGCAAGATCAAAGGCACACACTTCATGGCCCTTATCCAAGGGTGCCCTAAGAGGATGTTGTACTGCATAGCACCTTCCAAGACATGACACATCACGGGGATGGTCTTGTGCCCCACCTTGATGGGTAGGACTATCATTCCCATAGTATTGCATAAAGCATCATTAAAAGCTCTCAATGTGTAAGTTCCTGGAACGATATTGGTCTTGGGTATCTTGAGGTGCTCTATTGCAGTTGTTGTGATGATGTTTATCGATGAACCTGTATCGACCAAAACCCTCTTGAATGGTAAGTTATTGATGGCCGCTACAATGTTTAGTGGAGGGTCTGGTAAGGCAACAAGAACTGTCTTAATATCATGATCATAGAATCGGATTACAGGTTCCTGGAATTCTTGTACTTGTCCCACAAAGTGAGTGAATGCATTCACATCTTGCGGTTGAAGCTCAATCATTCTTAAAATATCCATTAGAGTCTCCCTATGCTTTGGGGACTATTGTATGAGCTCATAGATGGATAACTTAGTTGGAGTTATCTGTAGGTTTTGCTCCAATCTACTCCGAATAGTTACCACAGGTCTCATTGGTGGACCTGGAAGGTTGTCTTGCCTTTGCCTAGGAGTGGTTGGGATGTTCATGGGAGTTGCAGGTGGTTGCGGTTGACCATACCGCCTAGTCCTTGTTGCTATGTTAATGATCTCAACCATCCCAATGCATTCGTGGGTAGGTATGTCAGCTCGAACCTGATTGACTTGGGCCCCTTGCTCTCGAGGGGCTTCATGATTGGGTAATGGGTTTCTGTATATGCCCATGTCTTTGTTATCGAGAGCTAGTGGGTTGTCAACTTTGAGCTCTCCTGCCTCAATCATGTTTTGCACTTGATGCTTAAACCCTTTGCAAGCCTCAATGTCATGCCCCGGTATCCTATGATAAGGACAAAATTGATCTTCCCTATATCCTTTTGGCTTAGGATGGTTGGGATCTATAAGAGGTATATCAAGAAATCTGATCCTCCTGGCCTCGCTCAATTGATTAAATATTGATTGCATTGATTCTGTCAGAGGCGTGAAATAACGAGGCGGCTTGCATTCTCGGTTTCTTCCTTGATTGTTCTTTTGGTCGTAGTTGGCTGGTGGGGGATGTGCTTGATAGTTCTGTGGTTGTTGTGCACCCCCATCCTTGGGTGTAGCCAATACGACTTGATTGACTGGAGCAGGGTTGCCTTGCTTCTGCTTGTACTTGTCATTCTTACCATTCTTGTTCCACTCTTTTTTGTTTTGGAGCTTAATGGTTCCCTCATCTACTTTTATCTCTTCAATGAGCTTGGCCTGTGCCAAAGCTTCCTCAAATGAAGGATACTATTGGAGTTGTAGCAAGAGGGAGATATGTTTAGAACAACTTTTGGTAAACATACGAATGATCTCTTCTATGGGAATGGAGAATGATAATTTTGCCATGATTTTTCTCCATCTATTCCCATAATCCATTACTGGCTCATCATCATACTATTTCAAGTTAGCCAGATCTGAAAGGTTCACCTTATTCTTAGCACCAAAGGAGAAACACTTCAAGAATGCATTTACTAGTTGTTCAAAATTGGTTATGCTATGCTTAGGTAGTTGGTTGAACCATTGAGTGGCAACACCTGAAAATGTCATTATGAATGTTCTTAGCATGAGAGCATCATTGTCTTCAAGATGAAAATAGGCGTTGATAAAATTGGTGACATGCTCTTGTGCATCCTCTTCACCTTTAAACTTCTCTAACCTAGGCATCTCAAAGTGCTTAGGATATGGAGGGCTAGGGATTGATGGGCACAATGGTTGATTGTGTATCTTGCTCAATGTTGGTGAGTTCCCAACTGCCTCTTGTTTCTCAAAGGTTTTCATATTTTTAGCAAGCTCTTGAAATGCCTTTGATGCATGGATTTCCTCCTCGTGCAAGCCTATTCGCATTGGAAATGGAGGTAACTCTCTATCCATTTGATTTGTTCCATTTTCCTCCCTCCTACGAGGGGACTCAGGATTGTGATCTTGGTTTGTTATGTTTGCCCTCCCCCATTAGTTGGATTTTGTTCATGATTTGGTGGGGGGTTTCATTGTGGGCTATCTTGTCTAGTGCACCTTTCCTTAGGTGAGTCAACGTGTCTTGTTCTTTGGTGATCACCACCATTTATCTATAAATTGTTAAGAGCTAGTTGCTCAGCTTGCTCTCTTAAACGTTGCTCATGTTGGCGCAAGAGTCTTTCTCTTTGTTTCTCTTGTTCGAGAGCTTCCACTAACTCTCACTCTTTGCGTAATGCATTTTCTAACTGTCTCATTCGGTCAGTTTGTGTTGTTGTAGAAGACTCATGTTTATCTGACTCTATTCTCTTTGTCTTAACTCACAGATTCCTCGAGGGGGTTTCTGTTGTATCTGTGCTCTTGCTAGTTAATGTGACTTGTTCAATGTACTATTGAATATCCCTATGATCAGACTCCATGCATCTTCTATGGGGTCGCTCTGAGGTACCCCTAGACTAGGAGGTATGTTTAGAAGTCATAGTTCATGAACTTCCAGATGTAGAGTTCTCAGTAGCTACAGTTCTTTGGGTTGGTTGAGTAGGAAATCGATCCAACCTATCTAGCTGTCTTGTTCTCCATGGCTGGTCCCGTGGGGTGCCATTTACTCCTATGAGGTCATAGTCTATGAGAATATTTCCTTTTGTGTGAAGGGTTTCTTCTATATGATTCCCATGACTAGATGTAGCTCTAGTTTCCTGCCCTTCAGTGGGCAGACCTATTTCATATGTTTCTTGTGAGTCTTGAGGTGTTGCAATTCTTGTTTGCCTTCTTGATGAAGAGGGCTTTGTGGTGACATGTTTTCTCCATGTGGATGGAGATGTGGCAGTCTCATCATCCCTATGTGAAGAATGAGTCTTAGAACCTTCTTTATGTCTATGTGAGGAGGAAGCCCTTGAAGTTTCCTCATGTCTTTGAGATGTTTCTGTGTGTTTAGAGGAGGCCCTTGAGGTCTCCTCATGTCTCCTTGATGAGGATGGCTATGAAGCCTCTTTTTGTTTATGTGACTTTGTTCCATGATGTGGTTCCTTACTTGGGGTTTCTCGAGGAGATCCCCCAAGAGTTGAGTTATCACCCCTTAGGCTCGTGGAGCTATGTCTCACGGTCTTACGGGTAGGTCATTCAATATTACTATGACTCCACCTATGGGTATGAATTGCTTCTATCTCTCCCTCGAAATCAGACCGAGGGTGTTTACTTCTTGTTTTGACCATGTTGTTTTGTGACTTGATATTTTGAGTTTGCAATTTAGGAATGACCACACAATACCAAACAAATGTTTATCTTGATTACCAATTTGAGTGTGCCCTAAATTGTTTGATGTGTTTTGATGTGTTGTTCTCTTGATTTCTTTGCTCTTGTTCTTGGATTAAGAATGAGAAGACTCATCCATAGTGACAATCAAGTACACCCATGCCAAACATGATTTTCTCAAAAGAAGCTAGGGTACACCGTTGAAGACCCAATGGGGGGTTCGCCTAGCTCCTCCACTCTGAACCAATGATTGTTCCAATAGTGGGAGATAGTTTGAACACAAATAACTTAGTGTCACTATAAGTAAGTTTCCCAATCCATTTCTAGGAAGCTCTAGGGGGTAAACCAGTGGAAGGAGATGAATTCCAACGTCACTGGACTGAATTGAAGGTTGGTGATGAAATCCAACTCTCCAATGTTTAAATGAGACGTGCGTGTGTGGTGTTCATTTTAAGATTGCGTAACATAAAGTGCATCATATAGCAGCAATGAGTCTTTCCTATATGCCTAAGTGCAAAAATACATTTCAATATTTAGAAATATGCATGAACTACTATGATTTGTATGAGCACACTTTATCTCGTGCAACTATGGCCTCTAGCAGGGCCTCAAAGCAAGCAAACAACATACAATGTCTAGCACGTTGGATTCTAGGGTGAAATTTTTAGGCATAAGCCACTGTTCCTAGCAACGCCTAGTGGAAAATTTAAAAGAAGATCTAAGATATGTGAAATGCTTAATTCTTTCTTCTTTATTCCTTCAATTTCCAAACATAAATGTGCTTTAAGTTCTCTATTTTGAACACATAGAAGCAAAAAAAAAGCTATAAAATATCAAAAAAGCTATACCAACCTTTGATCCAACCCAGAGAGTCGATGTTTTGACCTCTACTGCACTCCATTCCTGATTGATGTTGACCAGAGTGGCTGGTTCTTGGCCGTTGTAGCTCAGAGCGGATAATTTTTGGCCGTTGTAGCTTAGAGCGGCTAGTTTCTGGCTATTGTAGCTCAGAGTGGCTAGACCTGTACACAAAATTAAGTTAGTATTCCAACAGAAAATGAAAAATTAGTGGTCATCCCACCATGATCACCATCTGTAGCGACCCCGAGGCGCATGCACCGCTCTTAACTCTACTTGTGATGTTATTACTATACCAAAAATGAAGCTAAAAGATTACGAGAAAACATATAACACAAAAATGACAAAGAATGGATCTTTCATTAATATTGAACCCCGGTTACATGTCGGTCCCTCTTAGGGATACCCATCTTGATACAATGATTTACAAGTGGATGAAGAGATGTCCCCTTTTGCAAAAGGGTGGCGCGCTCTAAAATGCTTCCCGATTCCGCACACGAAAATTTTTGAGGGCTTACAGATGCCTCCTTCTCTAGGTATGTCTCCTGGATGGATCCTCTTGCTCTCGTATGTCATGGATTATGTCTCGTGAACCTGTGGCCCTGTATGCAATTCAAACAACAATACACATTTAGCTATCCGAGATTGCCTCCCTGGATAAGGTTGTTAGTAATCAAAGAATGTAACAAAAATATGATAAAATGATACCATGGAATCAAGTAAATCTAAGCTAATGATATAAGAAAATAAGATAAAATATGCTATGTCTATCTAAGCTAAGCCTACGGGCCACTGTCCAGGACAACGACCGCTAAAGTAAACCTTACCCTCTTTGCCCCAAAGCTATGGGTCAAAGACTATGATTTGATGTTGAAGAAAGTTATGCTCTTTGATTTGTCCAAGCTCCACCGCACATGTGATCTCAAAGAGAACTCTCAAGTCTCAAAAGCTCTCAAAAATATGTCTCTCTCCCTGATGTGATAAAATATTAAAGATTCAAGTCCAAAAGTCCCAGATCCTTTGGTGCTCTTAGGCTTGCACCTTTTATAGTGTGAAACCCTAGGTCTATGTCCAAGCCCTAGAAATGAATTTCTCATGCGTAGTGCAAGTTAGCATGAGAAGATTTTGTCCATTGTCTATATTTGAAGGCCAATTAACTAAAATCTAACTGCCCACTTGAGTCTTCTATGCGAACTGGTCGTTAGCATGAGAAGCTTTTGTCCTTTGTTTATGCTTGGAGGTCAGTTAACTTAAGTCTAAATGCAAACTCAAGTCTCCTATGTGAACTGGTCATGAAAAGGAATGCAAAGTCACTCCCGCTCACCTTTATTGCATGCAGACTACCACTTCCACCCGATATTGGGCCTGTTTGTCGGCAAACTGCTTCTTATGGCTTAGCCGCTGTCATTTGCAGTGACTAAGATTTGGCCACTATCGACTGTAGCGGCTAGGTCTGGCCACTCTAGGCTTGAGCGGCTAGGATCTGGTCACTCTTGTCTTGAGCGGCCAAGCTTGGATGGCTTGAAAAGGCCCCAAATGAGTGGTGAGAACCACTGTTGATGCTTGGAAAGTCCAATATTATGTCTTATGATCTTATGAGTGTGTCTATGTAAGTAGCTCCCCTAAGCATGACACGATTTAGGTGTCTACACATCTTAGTGCTAGAGATGTAGTATACAGTGGCTAGTTGCTAGTATCTTATGTCCAGGTCAAACTCTAGGCCAACTATCATGACCAACATGGAGTAAACCTCTAGGTATAAAAATTTACTAGTGAGAATGGGAGTTATGGGAAGGGATTCTTTAGACCTAATGATATTAAACTAGTCGTACACCCAAGTTATAAAATGGCTTCTAATTTGTGCATTATTTCTTAGCGTGTAATACTTGTACTGTTGCTCTAAGATAAACTCTCTAGGGGTTATAGGGGGTTTTTGTCCTATTGCAAAAAAATCTCTGTAAGCTTACTCAGTGATGTGAAACAAGACCTTATCATGGGATGTTCCCATAGATCTAGTTGTAGGATCATAGAATTTTACCATGGTAGAGACTGAATCTAGGTAGGGATGGACTGCATCACAAACATAATAGGAAATAAGAGAGTACATAGCTCTAATAACTTGGTCTAGAAGAGGCTCCTCTTTGAAGAATTTGTCCTCATATCCCCTCATTAGGCAGTCCCTAATTACATATGTCATTTTTGTATCTATGACCCTTGCCTTCTTGTCTGTGTAATTTGGTCTATCAATCTTGCTATATTGCCCAGTCAGCATTGCTGAAGACAATGCCATCTTAGCTTCTAAGTAATTTTTTCTTCACAATTTGCTCTCAAGAGTATGTAGAATACCGTTCTAAATAGTCTCTCATTCTTTAGCTCAAACTATTTTAAAATGACTAAAATTTAAAATTTCTTTCTTAAATAGATCTTCAGGAACTCCACCATTAATGAATGCAAGTGGGAAGTTACCTCCCATAATTTCAAATGAGTGAATCACATGCTGCAAAGCACGGCTTGTTAGTGAAGTATGCATAGCTTATTGGATAGAATTTGTAGCAAATGGTGACAAACTATCCATTGGTATTCTTCTCAAGGTATATTTATTCACCAATTTTAATGGAAAAATCTTGTTCTTGTAATATTTTAACACTATACTTCCATTTATTAATTCCGCTTCTTAAGCATTGCATGTTCCTCTCAGGCACTTTTCTCTAAATTCTGCTAGTTGTATTTCCATAATGACAACTTTGATCAAGTTGACTACAAAATTCAGAACTTCGTCCGTTTCAAGAAATTTTGAAGGATTTATGGCCTCTTGAAAACTCTGCTGGATTATGAATTTCGTTGTTCTTAATTTTAGTGAGTGTTGTTTGATCGTGCTGACCACAGGTTCTACAATGCATTACCTCCTCATGGAGTATAGCACAATCTATTTTCAAAAGTAGAAAATGACATCCTTCTCTCCATTTTTTTATTTTTTATTTTTTGGGATTCAATAAGGAAAATATAATATATGCGTACATAAAGAAAATATAATACAAAATATATACATATATTACAATAAAAGAGATTATCTAGCTAAAATATAGTTTGATATGATACTTATTTATAGGAATGGGCTATATATTTCCTTCCTCATCTTGGAGCTGAAAGGCATTGTTCTTTTTTACTTCCACGATCTTAAAGGGTCCCTCTCAGAAGGAATTAAACTTTTGATGGTGTCCTAGTTTAGCATTTTCAACATTCCACCTTAGCACTGAATATCCTTCATTAAACTTCCTATAATTTGATTTATTATCAAACCACTCCTTTGTGTTCATGGAGTATTTCTATAAATTCTTATATACCTGAGTCTTTTGCTCTTCTAGTTGTAGCAAATGTATCAACCTGGCCTCTAGCATACTCTGATCAAGCTCTTGATCGTGGCTGGCCCATTTTAATGTTGGTATCTCAAGATGAGTGGGTAGCACAAATTCCTTACCATAAACTAAGGCATAAGGAGATATCTTGATAGAACTTTTGACAGTCATTCTATCTATCCACAAAACTTGATCAAGTAATAAGTACCATCTTCTTTTGTTCTCTTCTAGTGCCCTTTTCAAAATTTTAAGGAATTTTTTATTTGTGGATTCCACTAGTCCATTTCCCTAAGGGTAATAGTTAGAAAAAATCTTTATATTAATGCTATACTTGATGGTAAACTCAATATATTTTGTACCTATGAAATCTGGGCCTTTTTCACTTACTAATGCCTTCAAAATTCCAAACCTTGTGATCAAATTCTCCAAAAATTCAATCACTACTTCCTAGTCTAATTTCATGGTTGGGATAGCCTCAACCCATCTAGTTAAGTAATCAGTGGTAGTAAGGACAAAATTATGACCTGCTAATGAATTTGGGTGAATGAATCCAACAAAGTCAAGTTCCCATTGTTGGAAAGGCTCCTCCACATGAATTGGTCTGAGCAAAAATGTTGCATTCTTTGTCCTTTCCACATATCTCTGACACTTATAACATGACTTGGATGCCTTGAAGGCATCTACAAAGATAGTGGGCTAGTAGTATCCTGCCCTTATTATTTTCATGGCAAATTTTCTTCCTGAAAAGTGACCTGTAGATATGTCTCCATGAAATTCTTTGATGGCCTTCTATTTTTCATTATATTTTAGACATCTTAGAAGTACCCCATCTAGGTTCCTCTTGTATAATCCTTCAGGAAGTAATACATACTTCAAAACCTATAGTCTGAATCTTCTTATCTATTAAGGATTGAGGCTTTGCAAACATACTCCTATTTGGAAATATGTTTTCAATTGATCTACCTAATCTAAGCTTTCTAGAAAACTACCATTGTGATCATCTTCTACTCCCTGACAGGTTACTATCTGATCTAAGTCTGATTTAGCTACAAGATCTTGGTATAATACTCTTCTTCTAACCAATTTGGTAGGATGGATTTCAACATCGTACTCCTGTATTTTAGTAATCCAGACAACTCTTTTATTGCCCAGTTCTCTTTGAAGTATAAAATTCCTTACATCTGGATGTACCACATAGACCAAAATCTTACTTTGAACCAAGTATTGTTTGAACTTCTTCAAGGATTTCCTCACTACAAATAATTACCTCTCAATAAAATTATATTTGGTCTGATACTCATGCAAGGTTTGAATCCAAAAGAAGATAGGGTGTTCTTCCTCATTTCCATCCTTTTAAGTGAGCACTTATGCATAGCTTTACTCAGCTCCATAGGCATATAAAATAAAGTCTTTGTTGAAATTAGGATTTATCAATACTGGTGCAGTTGCAATTGCTTGTTTTATAGTCTCGAAGACTTATTTCATTTTCTCAATCCATTTGAATTCCATGTTCTTCTTGAGTAACTCTAATATGGGCATGACTACTTGAGAAAAATTTGAGATGAATTTCCTCACAAAGTTAATTTACCCAAATAAGGACTATAAGCCTTTATTATTTGTAGGGAGGGAAAGAGCTAGAATTGACTTCAGTCTATTAGGTTCTATTACCATACCTTCTTTGGAGACTATGTGCTATAATAACTTACTTTCATGGACAACAAAGAATGATTTATTTGGGTTGATGGAGATGTCAAAATATTTGCACTTTTGGAAAAAATTTCTAAATGTTCAAGATGTGATTCCTTTCTATGAGAAAAAAATGTCATATCATCTAGATAAATCAGAATGATTTTATTTGCTAGCTAACCAAAATCATAGTCCATGGCCCTTTGGAATGTGGCTCCCATATTGGATAGGCCAAATGGTATTCTCTGATAAGAAAATATGCCCCACTTAGTGGTGAAGGTTGTTTTGAACTGGTCTTCATCTTTGACCTAGATCTGGTTGTACCCAAAGAAGCCATCCAGTAAGGAGTATCTTTTCTCTCCTAACACCATCTGCAGAATTTGATCCATCTGTGGAAGTGAATAATGATCCTTTAGTGACCATTCTTATTTCTCACTAGGACCAAGTTGGCAACCCATGTGGAATGCTTAATAGGATAAATGATACTCTCTTTAAGAAGCTTAAGTAATTCCTACCTCATTATGGCTTCAATTTTAGGGTTGATAGACCTTTGTTTCTGTCTGAAAGGTTTTGCATCAGGATCTAGATCGATGATATGTTGAGTGAATATCTTATCATAAACTTTGAGGTCCTCATATGACCAGATAATAATATCTAGATATTTATAGCATAGTGCCCTGACTCCCTCAACTTCTTTTGGGGAATGCCTTATTCCAATATTGATTTTATTTTTCTCTTCTTTTTAAATCTCACTATAGATTTTATCATCTACTTTCATAGTCCTTGACCTCTTTCCATATTCATTATCAAAAAATATCTCCCATGTGATTAGGAATTTAGGAATATAATTATTCTTCAATTGGATGATATCTTGTTGATCTATTTCCCAGGAAAGCTCTTCCTGCACATTGGCTAAACAAGCTTCTCTAACTAGAAAGTCTATTATTTGATCATCATTCTCAAAAAATTTCTAGAAGATCTGTTTGTCCGGAACTGTAGGTCTGAAGACTAATTTGACTCTTTTACTTGCAATTGACCCAAGGTCTGAGGAAGGATTAAAATTATATCCCTTCACTACCAAAGCATCATCCAATGTATTCTATTCCCTAGGGACAAAGTGAAGATTTAGTGTATCAAATGATTCCATCAAGTCCCATACTTTGTTCTTGTATGTCTTCAGATAGTGATGTTTACTACTGCACTTCTCTGTAACTTGGTTGACCACTAGCTCTAAGTCACCATAAATGTCTAGTATCTTGATTCCAATTTTTTTGCTTGCATCAATCCTAAGCACAGAGCTTCATATTTCGTAATGTTGTTTGTACATACCCATGTGAATCTAAAAGAAAAAATCTTCAATCCTTCTGAAGGAGACTTCAACACTACACCGAATCAGACTCCATTCTTGCACCTTGCTCCATAAAAATGCATTGTCCAAATCTTTGTTTGCCTGAGTGATTGGTTGGATATGGCAATAATATTTTCTCTAATTCTAATGAAATACTGTATGTACCCAAACATATTTTTATAGGTTATAATCATCCTTAAGGGAAATTCATATTCAATTTCTATATCTTCCAGGAATTCTACCAACTTTGGCTCTTCCATCACTGAATGATTGTACAAATCCTCTTAAATTTTTTCAATATGGAAAGATACAAGATTTTTGGGGGTTATCCTTATTCTCTTACCTTTATAGGGGACTATCATAGCAGAGTAATCCAAATACATGTATCCTCCCATATTGGCCGTAAACTCTCTTGAAAGGCATATGCCAAAATATGGTTCAAGATCAACTACCATGATTTCCTGGACAATAGTTACCTCTGGTGCTCTATGCAACCTCATTAATACATTATTTATATCTCCAATAGTCTTAATCAGGGTAACACAAGTTGCAAGACTCCTTGACATGATCTTGTGTACTCCATGCCCATATCATCATAGACTGATTTTGGTATAACAGTCATTGAGGCGCCTGAGTCTATCATGCAATTATGAACAACCCATCCTTCCATTCTAAGAGAGATGTAGAATAGAGGAGGCTTGTTCTTCAGGGTGGCAGGAGATATCTTTTCCTTATCTTGTGCCAAATTGAAAACTATGATGGTTTCCTTTCCTTGGGACTTTTTATGTAGAGAAGCTTTCAACAAATTTATCTAGCCAGGGATAAAAAGTGTATCATATAGGCTTGCTCTAGATGGTGCTCTTTTCAACTCATCTACCATATTATATTTTGTCTAAGATGGGGGAGGACTTTTATACTTTTTTTTTTTTCTTCAAACTTACTTCTATACTTTTGGGTAGCCTCTATTATTTGGCCTTTTGTAATTGAAGGAAAAATTAATTTTTATTGGGCTTCTTTCCTAGCACTTTCTTACTCCTTTATTTTCTCCTTTTCACCTTCTCCTCGAGCTTTCACATCCTTCTCTTGCTTCCTAGGTATCGCATAAATTTTGTTAGTAGTCTGCATAATGGGAAACTTATCATTGCCTTGTAGTGGTGGTTCCTTTTTCTTTTGAGAAGGAACCTGAAAACCACCAATTTTATATGGGTTTACTTGCAAAGACTTATTTCCCGATTTGGTTATGAATGAGACCTATTCCTCTTTTAGAAACTCTTGTCCAGTCATGGCTTGATCATACTATCACAACATGTTAACTCTTCCCTTTCTCTCAAAGTTTTCCATTGCTTGTTGTACATGACATTAGGACATCATACATGTATCAAAATCATGCGGATCATTGCAAACTAAGCACCAAACATTGACCAAGCTAGTTTCGGGTTCAAACTCTTACTCTAATTGATTTGCATTGACTCTAGGGCCTATACTACCACTTGTACTTAGCTTCAAATCTTTATTAATGTAAAGGAACCTTCTTGGTTGAAATCTCTCTATTTACTTCTTTTCAATTGCATTGAATTTATTGTTGAGTGATTTCAGAGTGCTCTGGATGTCTAGTAATACAAATATTTCTTGGGAGTCTTGAGATGACAGAGGAGGGAAAGAGATAGTAGAAGTTATTTTTGGAGGATATTATGAGATGCTTTAGGGACTGATGGAGGATCCATATATGGAGGGGTGACTTTTGGTGGGAATTGGGGAACCTTAGAGCAGTAAGACATTGCCATTTTCGATGAAAGTCTTCCCACAGTAATTAGTACATTTTCTTCTTGGATAATCACTTGGTAAACTTGTGGGAAGGTGTTTATGCCTGATTGTTGAGTTTGTAGCCCCAGGTATGACCCAAAGGCTCTAATGTAATACGTATATACTAAATATGCTAATGTTCTGGCTTCAAGGGGAATTCTCTTCTAGGTTTTGCTAAAACTCAAGTTAAAATTAGATACTAGATCATGCTAATATTTTTGCATAGCTTTAAATTGATTTAGAAGGAAAAATGGATCAGATGACTCATTGAATTCTTATAAAAAAAGACCAACTAGATTTTCCCATAAGGTGATGGTTTTATATTCTAAGGTTATGAACCAGTGCATAATATTTCCTCTAAAAGAAAGGGCTAGAAGTTTAAATATGACATATTGATTCTTGATATTATGAATAGTTGCTAAGTTCAATTTGTCTTGGCAATGCTCATATGCAGTATTTCTAGTACCATCAAATGTGGGTATTGATTTTGTAACATACTGAGGAATGTCATTCATATTAGCAAGCCCGAGTGGTCCAGAAGTATCCCAATTAGGATTTTTCTACAAGGGCTGGTTTTAATTGCTTGGATGAGCCATTATAGGTGGGATTCTTGGTGGTATTGGTCTTGTATGCACCACATGGGGTGGTTGATTTGGGACTTCTTCCTCCAATATTTTTGGAAATAAAATTTTTATGATATTGGATCCTCTTAAAGGAATCTCATAAATATAACAAGGTCATGACTATTTTTAACAGATGACCTAGTATTCCTAAAAAAGATACTATACTAGGGTGGCTTTTTTTTGGAATATTGCACTCAAGGAGTCCACAAATTAATGTAATCTCTCCACTGAATGAGGTCAAGAAAATTCACTAAATATTTATTTCTTCGGGTATTCTCAAAGAAATGGGTAGGAGAAAATACAATGTGTCTTTAGTGTCCCACTAAGCATACCAGAACTATTGGGGTCTGATTTGACATCAAGGAAAACTTGAATGTGACTATAAATCTATGAATTTATTGGAGGTGCACACATACTAATCATAGATCAAACCTTGATATTGGATGGATCAAGGATTACTTCAATCCAACCTCCAGAGTAGGCCGATATACCTTATCAACTAATTGGTGTTGACTCAATTTAGCTCAATTTAAAGTGTAAGTTTAGGGATAGAAATGAGATAAGGGTTAGAAAAAAATGAGTGAATAATGGCCAAATAAAGCTAATAGTATTAATAAATATCAAGAATCCTTTGATCAATCACATTTCCAGTATGCCACACTTAAGACTAACAACATTCAAAACTAGTCATCTTCATCATAAAGAATAATAAAACACTTAGAGAACTATTTCAAAAATTTAAAATGTTAATAATTCAAATAGCAGAATTATATCAACCTTTATACTAACAAAAAATTAAGCGCTCTACAATATTTTTTTAGGAATGAACCATTCTAATTTACTCCAAATTAGCAATTCAATATCAGTAGAATTGACTAATCAAAATAGTAGTAGCAGAAATGAATTCCTAGAATAAAATCACAGAGATGAAGACACAATCTTGAGACAAACATCCAAGTAATTCTCCTATTAATTTATCAAAAAAATTATAGTAAACATTCCATATCTGACCCTTAAAAATAAAGGTTTGACCTTTTATATAGATTTTACAATAACAGTAAAAGAATAGAACATTATAAGTATTTTCATGCCAGATCAACAAAATACTGAGGTCGCAACCTTTTATTGGATTTCAAGAAAAAAGAATGGATATGCACTCTATGAAATCTGCAAAATTTGAGCTCTCCAAGTTGCTTGACCCTCAATAGAATCTAACAAATGAATTAATTGTAGGTTGATTTTGATCATCCCTTATTCTTGAGCAGGTTTTACATCCATGGATCTATAACTGAAAACACAAGCATATCTTGATTCTGATGAAGTTTGGTCTCCCCTGCTTCTTTCCATTGGTTGTCTTCAAGTTTCACTACATTCTTTTCATTTTTGAAATCCATTGCTTCAAATTTCACTAGGTCATGTTTGACTAGTTTGATTGTGAAATGAGAGCTCTACAACAATTAATGCTTTCCTATAGAATCTGCTTTTTCAAAATTTGTTGGGTAAGGTTTGACGAGTTTGACCATAGAATTCAATCATATTGTATTACCCGAGTGAGCATTGCAACCTTTGCTAAAATCTACAGTATCCTCCGTAGTGTTTTATCTTCATTTTGCTATTTTTGATTTTGTTGAGCACCATTTGACTGTGTTGATCGTGGAATTTCAATCTCACATATTGTTGGTGAACTTTAACACTGCATGGCCCTTCTTTATTTGGAATCTTCTAATTTGAATTCTGTTAGCCCCTGTTTGACTGTGTTGACTACAAATTTCTCATTCTAGCAGATTTTAACACTACCAAAACTTAACGGATTTTCATTCAACACTTAGCCTATTTTACCAAACCTATTATGTATGTGGCTTTCTGCTATAGAAACTAACCTCAGGCTGTAGTCACTCTTCTATATTCTACTACTCTGAATTCCGCTAGGCCCTGTTTGACTATGCTGACCACATATTTAACACTTTAGCATAATTTAATATTGCTCTTGAGCTTTTTCTCAACACAACTATTTTTGCAAAAAAATTCTAAGTATGTGGCCTTTTTGGGACTTCACTTAGTATTTGTCTTAATAAGCCTTCAAAATTATAATTTTATTCTCAATTGTAATATAGGTTCACAAATACATAATAATTTTCTCATGTTTAATAAAATCTAACACATTTTTTATTCAATCATTTAATGACAGAGGGTTGTTATATGCTTTCACTACTTAATTACCTCAAATATCTATACTATAAACATATGTTATAGGTAGAGACATCAAATATAAAAATCTTATAATTTTAATTAATATTTATGTTAGGGTTAGGTGTTCAAAAAGTTCAGAGAAAACATGATGAAGAAATTATTAAAAATGAACAATAATAATATTCTAACTTTAAGTTTATATTTTTCATAAACCAATGCATATCATCATTACCATCCACCTCTTTCTCCTATCTCTAACTAGAAATACCTTGATATTTGAGATATTATTCATGTTTTTAAACTATTATGTCATTGTACCTTTAATTTTACTTTTAGCAGAGGATGTTATTGATGTAAAACCTTTACCTTATAAGCATGTTGGTATTTTTCTCATTTGAATATCTCTTTACTTATCAGATAGTTTGTTGATTGTAATTATTTTCAAACAATTTTCATGATAGATATCATCCATTTTATTATTATTTTTGCTTCATTTATATGCTTCTAAGAACGAACTTCATTTTTTAAATTGATAATATAGATCTAAATGGACACACCAGTATTACATCATGACCATAGTATGATGGTATATATATTGCTTGAGAACAAGGGGTTGTACTAATCACAACTCTCCCCTTTAGTGCTTGAGATTTTACAAACATATTAAATTATCTCAATTGAGTTGCTATAGCTAGATACCTACATCGGTTTTCATAAAATTTCTAAATTCTTTATTTTCATTTTTTGGATCTTCAATTTTTTGTGTGAATACAAATATTCTAGAATTCAACATTCTTCTTCTTGACATTTTCCTACAAAAACCTTCACAATACCAAAACTTCATCTCTACTATCTATGCATTGCATCTTAGTAGAGTAATATTTCTAAAATATTGCACTTTCATTGTCCACTTTATGAGATCTAGATTGCTATTTTCAGTATTGAAGCATAAGTGCAACCTCAAAATTGTACTAAATACTTTATATGAAAACACATTATAATTATAAAATAAAGCAAATATTACCAATGAAAAATATTAAAGTAAATATTAATCATTATTTGATTCAAGTAGTCAACATCTTCTTGTCAACTTCAGCTAAACTTACTATTTCCTCTAACCAAGGAAAAAATAATTTAACTTCACAATCCTCAACTAAAACCCCTCTATTGGCTAGCCTATTTACACATTTGTTTTGGTTAACGTATGTGTAAAATTGATTTATTCAAACTTTATAGCTGGAGACATTTTAACACTACAAGATCATGTTTATTAGTTAGGTTCTAAATTAAATATTCTGAGGCTTTAATAAGACCTCATTATATTAGGTTATTTTAATGTGTGATATCATTTTATGTTTATTTGAATTTCATGTAATATGGATTTGGGAACCCTAATCCTAATCTCAATTTTCTCAATATATAATTCCATAACACAAAGGGAGAGATGTGATTTTTTATTCTCTCCATTGTCAAAAATCTTCTCCTCCTTTTTTTCTTGTTTCATGTGGTTGAGCTTGGACACATAGAATTGATCCCTGCTACAAGTGGTATCAGAGCTTAGATGCTTGGCCCTCCCATAAAAAATCTTGGAGAAGCATTGCATTCCCCTCCTCTCCTCCTCCATAAATTTATATGTTGAGTTGAAGGAGAGCATGAGGATGTTGCATGAGGTTTCATAAAACCTCAATAGCTTTTATTTATATTGAAAATATTAGCATATATTTTTATTTGCAGATATCCAAAATTTGAATTTGATCGATTTTATGGCCTCTGTGTAAACTGACCATGTTTATTTTTACATAGTCATACAATATCTAAAATACGAATATGATTGAGTTCGATGAACTCTGTATAAACTAATTGTGTTTATTTTTACATAGATATACAATATACAAAGTTTGAATTTGACTAAGTTCGGTGGCCTCTGTGTAAACTAATTGTGTTCATTTTTACAGTTATATAGTATCCAAAATATGGATCTGACAGAGTTTGATGGCCTTTGTATAAACTGACCATATTTTTTGACAACACAATAGGCTTCTTTCCTCTCCATTGTACTTGTATAAGTGGTTTATGGAATTTTCCATATTTCTTTTGGATAACTTATAGCCCCCCGCTTGGGAAGTGAGCAAGGTCGAATGGATCACACCTAACATACATACTACCACATTAGCATTGTAGTAGCACTCCATCTACGATGTAAGTCTATTTTCAATTTTCATTTGCTTTCTTTCACTGCAAATTGATTCACATATTTGCATCATTCTTAAAAGGAACATATTCGATAAATCATTTCATAGCTTAGCATCATTTTAGGGTGCTGCTTCCTTGGTGGTGGGAAAACTACATTAAAGGCCATGTGAGTCAAAGTTGGACTGGACTTAATAAGAATACACAATGAAGGGGTTAGCCATATCCATAAACATTTGAAAAGGAATCATCATTTTTACTATTCTTAAAAAACTAAAAACTCTTAATCAAGATTAAAATTAAGTCAATTCAATGTTCATCATAGCTATGGAATACATCACATACTTATCTTTAGATAGTATATCGCTAACCACAGTAAACTGGGTGAGGATTGGTAGGACTTTGGCTCCATCATGGCTTGGATTTTATCATCGAGTGTATATATGTGGGCATCCAAGTGAAGGCCTTAATTTAACACAAGATCATTATACCTCTCCAACGTTTAGCACCTCACCTACTTGTAGTCATAAAATTAAGATTACTAGTGTTGCACATCTCACACTTTAGTATTCAGTTGGGTAATATAGTGTTGGAGATATTGGCCTACACATTCATCTATTGGAGATATTAGCTTTTACATTCATATGCAGTATTTCAGTTTAGACTACACAACTATTTTTTTAGTAATTTAGATTTAACCACATCATCATCCTATTGCATCAAGACTCATAGCCACTTGTAAAATTCATCATTTATAAAAGAGATTATACTTGGATGGTGAGAAAGGTCTCATGGATCACATTCATTCATTGTCATCACTTGGCTCATTATTTACTAACACATTTTACCTTAGTCTTTTGTTCCTTTTTCACACCTTGACAAACCTATTTTAGCTCTTTGTATTGTCACAAGGCATAATGAATTCCAACTTCAAAAAAAATATTAGATGTACCCTCAAAGGTAAGGATAATTTGGATCAATGGTGCACAAGCCTTAGGATAGCTACACAATTTGAGAACCTATGGCACAACCATCTAGATGCAAATCTCGTACCACCCACATATGTTGCTACCATAAAAAACTAGTAGATAGATGATGATCGAATTTGTGCTGACATCCTACTTATCACAGAATATCACCTTTATAGTTTGATTGATGAAACCAAGCATGACACAACATGGTCAATTCTTGAAGTCTTCAAGAAAAAATTTGACACCAAATCTGACCTAGAATTTTTTCATCTTATCCTCAAGATAAATCAAATAAATATGCAGAAAGGACACTCTAGTTTCACCATCAACCTCATTTTCCCTATTAAAAATGTCATTGATAAAGACTTCAAAAATAAATGTATCACATGGGCTTTCTTAATTCAGTCATGTTTTCACATTCTAGACTATAAGAACTTGCTTGCCAATTTATCAAATAGTGGAACCTTAAAACTCTCAAATTTGAAGCCTTAGTAGAAACGTTCATTGAACTTGACAAAACCTTTGATACAAACTTCACTAGTTTTGACCCTAGTGACTTAGCCTTTTAGGTGGATGGAAATGCAAGTTTTTCAAATAGTCAAGGTAATAGAAGTCATGGTCAAGACCATGATAAAGGCAAGGGTAAAGGACAAAGTTCTAAAAAAGGTCAACATGAACACTCACGGCATCAAACTAGTCAAGTTCAACATAGTCAAGGACAAATAAAATAGTCTAGTACCTCTCAAGGAACTAGAAACTCAAATATCATGTGTAAATATTGTAACAGAAAATGGCACTATGCCACCGATTTTTGAACTACACACACAAGATCAAGAAATTTCAAAAGCATAGTGTACATAATGTAAATGAATATGACTCTAATCCATACATATTCCACAATTATTAATTTATACATACCCAGATCATCAGCACATGGGTACATGTATCACCATTTGTTGACCATGTCAAAATATTCATTGAGGCACATTCAAGATATTATAGCTATGATATTTATCATACTACATCACAACCCATTGGAGTTTCCCATAGATAGCCTCCACTAGTAGTTTGTGGATCATGGATACTAAATCCACCCAACACATGACTTTCAATAAGGACTTCTTTGAATAATTCAACTCAGAATTACTTGGTGTAGTTCACATGGTTGATAAATCCTCTCAACCAGTTGAAGGAGTTGGAATTGTTTGATTAAAAATTCTTGGATTACCTGATTTTTGGCTACTTGATGTTCTCTACATCCCTACTTTGAAGAAAAAATTATTGTCACTATCCACACTTGTCTACTATGGATTTGATCTGAGTGTCACTACCAAAGATAAAACTCTTCAATTCATTCATCCACCCTTCAAAACAATGGTTATGATTGGTTCCTTAGAAAAATCATCAAACTTACTAGAAATCCTGCTTATAAAATTCACATTACTGAAGCTAATGTGACACTTAATGCCACATTGACTCCCAAGAAACTTTCTATTGATGCATTATGGCATGCTCCCATGGGTCATGTCAAACTAGATCGATTGAGATAAAATATAATCCATCATTAGGGTACTATCACACTTCTCTTCCAAACCCATCAAATGTGAAGCATGCATCATTGCCAAATCCTCTTGATGATCTTTTCCAAAGATTCAATAAAAATCCATACAAAAATTAGAGCTAGTTCACTCAAGCATTTGTGGTCCAATTCCTATTCCTTCATTAAAAAACAAAAAGGTATTACATCACCTTCATCGATGACTTCTAAAAGAAGTTATGGATCAAATTTTTGGAGAAGTGATAATCCCCACTGCATAAGTGATATCAAGTCTTGTGTTAATAATATATATGAGACTACCAACCAACCTTATGTAAATTGTTGTATTTACCTCTCGTTATTCCATTGGTGTTTTCATAGGATGTGCATATTTGAGTTGAAACTTATCTAAAATGTCATTGATGTATTTCTCTTGAATCAAGAATATTTTACCATTTTATTGAGTTACTTCTATGACCAAATAGAATTTCATAAATTCCTGATCATATGTATCAAAAGTCTTTGCAAGGTCCTTTTTTACTATGGTGATGATGTGTTCATTGTTACCTATTAAAAGCATGTCAACCATAAATACTTTGAGGTATGACTTTGTCTTTGTTGTGCTTGATGAATAGTGTTGCATCAATGTCTTGGTAATCACACACTTCAAATTTAAGTTGCTTCATATGATCTAATAGCTTGTTGAGACAAGCATGAGCGGCTTGCTTCAATCCATATAAATACTTTCTAAGTTTGCATACCTTGTGCTCCTATCCTGCAATATCAAAACCTTTTGGCTATACCACGTATATTTCTTCTCCTAATTTTCCATTCAAGAAAGCAGTATTTACATCTAATTGATGAATATTCCAACCTTAGGAGTTGGCGAGCTTCATGAATTATTCAAGTGGGGAGCAGTGTGGATGTCTCACCTACCTAAAAGTTTTCATTATGGAGGATGTTGACAAATATGGATGTGAAACAATACTTTTATCGTTATCAACATTACTATCACAACCCAAAATATATCAACTCAACCTAATGATTTTTTGTTGAACCAAGGAATGACTCTAAGGATTCAATAATAAAAAAGAATACTTAGTTGTCTCGGGGTCTCATCTTGCAATGAAAACTAATTCAATATTTGTTTAAGGCACACCCATCTCTACATCTTACATATATCTGGCTAAGTAAGTGTACTAGGTGCAAAGTGGGTTTTACAAGCTTCTCATCTCGCTATTATCCATAGAGCCAACTTGTCTTTGTTCATTCTATCAAAAGGAGTACACTAACACCCAACACTACTTAATTCTATCTAATTAGGTGTTGAAGTGTAAAATATTCCACTATCCATATCATATTTGCGATGAGCTAGTCAAACCTTGGATATCCTCTTCCTTTTATTAATTCATGGGACTTCCACAAATTATCTTTTGACACACCCCTTTGTAACTTTCTAAGGTGTATAAGATTAATTCCTAGTCTATTTCATAATCTTCACTTCATATAAATTGTCATAAAATATTTAAAACTATTCCGTGCTCTAATGAACCACAACTAATTATTGACTATTAAGAATTAGAATCTTATATTGAATTGTCTATATAATTGAAAAATATAAACAATAATAATACTAACCATTTCCAACATTTCCTTTCTTAATCTTAAAGTGCTAACCATTTTCAATATTACATTCCTTAATCATAAAGTGCTAACCATTTACATGCGGTAATAATATTGAGCATATTTATTCTATTAACATTTCATAATTCCACATATTAACAATAATGTGAATCCTTATACATTAAATTCATAATCAAAGAAATAATTCTTCAATAGAGAACACAACATTATTATTAAAGCATTTCCAACAAGGTAATATTGTAACATAAAATTCCCATAAAAGCCACACAAAAAGCTCATTCACTTTGGGAGAAACCCCTATGGGGAAAACCCAACCTTTAAATGTCTTTATTTATTGATCTCAAATGAAATTTAAAATTCACACAATCATCTAAGGTCTTCCACATGATTTCTTCCTTTCTATAAAATGGTTTTCCTATAGTATATCATGAGAAGTCATTCCCTCAACTAACATCTTAACATTGCACTTTGTAGCTTCTGGAAAGTCAAATATCTTACTAACGTAATGCTTTGCAATAGGTATACATTATAAGGTAGTTGAATCTTATGACTACAAGTTATTATGGAGTAACCACAAAATTCTTTCGTTGTCCCCAACATAATAAATCAGCTTTTCAATGATAATGAATTTGGTTAAACAAACAATTCTCAAGCCTATTCTCTCTCTACACAATACACATTCCAAAATGATTAAATTCCTACAAACATTAATCATAAAAGAGGTTTTAATAACCTATGCATGGAGTTGTATTTCCAATCGAGGCCATTTTTATCCATTCTAGATGGTTTAAGAGATCTCCATAGTCCACATCAGTAGTGATGCAGTGCTTCTGGCTCATAATCTGTGAACTATCGAACTCTCATTTGGGTTAGTTAAACCCAAATTCATAATTAACTAAATGATCTAGAACTCTTTCTAACCACATAATATAACACCTAAGAACTTAACAGGATATCTAAAACCAAAGTGCGCTAATAGATTTAATAGATGAACATGTCGAGTCCATTATTGCTACGGTTCTATCATTTGTTTACTCAAGTCATCGATACAACTTGGTAAGAGTACAATATTTTAGTTATTTACATAATTTTACTAACAAAATATATCTTGTCATTCTACGAGTTCACTAAATAATTTTAACAAAAGTATAACTTTCTATCATACAAGTACTACTCCAAACATGAGTCTGTAATTGAAACCAAACCTACTTCAATATCGATTTCCAAAAGCTATTACATACTTGAATGAATATACATATTGAACTGAATACAAATTACACCATTATATCACTATATATATATGCATTTTTCTATCGGCTATTTCTTTCAATTAAAACTAACTAATAGAATAACATCATTTCCATAATATTTAAATCATTCTACCTATTTTTTATTTCAACAAAACTAACTGACATAATAACATAATTTCCAAAATATATAAGTCTCTCTACTGGCTATTTATTTTAATGAAAACTAAATGATAGAATAACATCATTTCCAGAATATATAAATATCTCTACCTACTATTTCTTTCAATGAAAACTAATTGATAGAATAAAATCATTCCAGAATATACAAATCTTATTTTTTAGTCAATCGCTATATTTTACTACCAGATATTTATCTTCATCTTCATATTGCATTATCCAATAAGATATATTCAAATAAACTTACCATTTGGCACAAGCTAGCTTAGGCTTCTATTTCATTTCACGTAGAATTCATCTTTGTCGATCCTTCAACTCTCACCCCCTCTTCTCCTACTTTCTTTTCATTTCTTCTTATTTTTTGTCTTTTTCTCTCTAGTGGCAACCAAGCACCCCCACTACGTCCATAATTATCATCTTCTCTAACCTCCTAGCCTCCTATTCTACATTACAATTAATGATGGACATGCCAAATCGATGATAAACATAAGGGAAACTCCACTACTTCATTGATAACTTATGAGTTGTATTTACAAATCCATCACTTGGCTTAATCACATGTAGGAATAAAAATTTTCCATTATGAAAAAACAATGGATTATATTCTCAAACATTGCACTTCAATATCATATAATACATTTGTCCATCATTTAAATCTCCATATCTTGAGTAACCACATAGCAATATGTTAGTCCTATTAGAAATATGTTGAATATTTTCCATGTTATTTTGGTGGGGTTAACACTAAAAGATACTGAATGCTATATACGATATACTCGTCGGGGTTCAGGTCCAGGACGGGTCCCGAACAAAGGTTTGGGGGTGGTAGCCCTCCGAAAAGCATGGGTCTGGGGGAGACATCTCTCAACCAAATTTTTAGAATTTTTAGTTATTTTTAGACCCATATGGGCTTTTAGGGTTACTATATTTGAACCCTTTCTTTTTCACCCATGATATGGTAAAAATTTGTGTATGTGCCTTTGTTATATATATCACACTTGCATTAGGGTTTAATATAGGAGACATAAGGAGAATATTATTGTATTGGATATGGTCAAGTTAATGCAATAATAAGATAATACTATGCTAGTTTTTTTGGTTGAGGGTTTCCAGGATAAATATTGTGTAATGTGTGAATCTGCTATCTTCTTCCTTTGATTCTATAATTACTGCGTTCTAGTTTTTATTTTATTAGGGCTCTTTATTTCTCTTCATTTGGTATTAGAGCTAGGTTTTAGCTTTGTTCAAGGAGTAAGGTTTTCAACCCTGTGATAAATTAATTCTTGAGTGGGAGTCATACGCGAAAGGATCCAAGCAAAGGAGAAAGATGGAAAGCACACAGATAGAGATTGGGAAATTTAATGGACAAAATTTTGAGTTGTAGAAACTCAAGATGGAGGATTTATTGGTTGATAGAGATAAGTGTATTATGGTCTTGGAAACAAAACCAACATCAATGGCAGGTGAGAATTGGCTAAAAATTTATAGGAAGGCAAGAAGTTCTATCAGATTGTGCTTATTTGACTCGGTATTGTTGAATGTATCTACAAAGACCACATAAAATCTATTATGGGAGAAGCTGGAAACATTGTATCAGACAAAATCACTGGTAAATAAACTCTTTATTTAAAATAATTTGTATTCACTTCGGATGAATGATGGTGATTCTATGGATAAAAATATGAATGCTTTTAACATTGTGGTAAGTCAACTAACCTCTGTAGAAGTAAAAAATGTATTACTTTACTTTGTTCATTACCTGATTCATGGGATAACCTTGTTATGGCTATCACCAATACTACATCTACATTGAAAGTAGAGGATATAGTAGGAACTTTATTGTCAAAGGAGATGATATTAAAATATTCTAAGGATTATAATCAAAAGGAAGCCTTGTTTGTGAGAGGTCATTCTCAAGAAAGAAGTAAAAAGAAATAAGGAGAAAAGAAATCAAAATCTAGGGGTAAATATGTTGCTCCAGAAAAGAGGAAATGTTGGAATTATGGTAAAGTAGGGCATTATAAAAGATACTATAGATCTAAAAAGGCTAATAATAATCGATCATCTGATGAAAGAACTTATACAGAAATGAAGGCCAAAAATGAAGATTTAGGGGACTTATTATTAGTTGTAGCATGCTCAAGTGAATGTGATGACTCATGGTTGATTGACTCGGGTGCTTCTTTTCATATGACTCCTCATAGGGAGGGGTTCTGTGAATATGAAAATATATATGGAGGTAAATTATTCTTGGGAGACAATTATACATATAAAATAATAGGTCAAGGAAGATTCAAGCTGATGCTAAAATATGGAAGAATTAAAACCCTTCCCAGTGTGTTGCATATTTTGAGTTTGGAAAGGAATCTAATATCTGTGAGTAAGATGAATGATGCAGGTGTGAATGTGACATTCAGTAAGGATAGCTACAAGATGGTCTATGGATCCTTGGTGTTGGCAAGAGGAGTTCACATAGAAACTTTGTTTAGACTATAAATATTAATTGCAATAACTCTTCAGTTGTATAGGAAAATAATATGGTTGAAATGGCTTTGAGTATTCCTATAGTGAAGACAATGTTGTGGCATCAACGCATGGGGCATATTGGTGAGAAATGACTTCAAACATTGAAAATGAAAGGTATGGCTAAAGGACCTTTTTATTGCCCATTAAATTTTGATTTTTTTGAGCACTGTGTTTTTGGGAAACAAACTAGAGTCAAATTTCCAAGTAGTGCTACAAGGTCTGAAGGAATTCTACATCTAGTTCACAGTGATGTGTTTGGATTGAAAAAAGTACCATCATTAGGTAAATCTATCTATTTTTTTACATTTATAGATGACTTCTCAAGAAAGACATGGGTATATTTTCTACGAAACAAATCTGAGGTTTTTAATAAATTTAAAGAGTTTAAGGCTCTTGTAGAAAATCAGATAAAGAAAAAGATAAAGGTTTTGACAAGTGATAATGGTGGTGAGTATTTATCTAATTAATTTGAGCATTTTTGCAAGGAATATGGAATAGAAAGACAAATAACAACTTTGTATACTCCACAAAAGAATGGGGTTGTAGAACAGATGAACATGACATTGATGGATAAGGCTAAAAGTATACTAAATGGTGTAGGGTTAGAAAATAAGTTCTAGGTAGAAGTTGTGTTAAAATCTTGTTATCTCATCAATAGATCTCCTACCTCAACTTTGGTGGACAAGAATCCACATGAAGTATGGACTGGTAAGAAACCCTCTCTCAAACATATAAGGGTTTTTGGTTGTGATGCTTATATGTATGTCCCAAAAGAGAAAAGGACTAAGCTAGACTAAAAATATGAAAAATTTATATTTCTGGGTTATAGTACTAGTGTTAAATGATATAAGTTATGGAACCCAAAGATATAGAAGTTTGTTTACAGTTGTAATGTAATCTTTAGAGAAATATAAGGGGTTTTAAAACAAGAAATGCAACCAAGAAAAGAACCAAAAATAGTGCAGGTAAAATTGGAACAGGAGGAAGAACCCATGATAGAACCTGAATTACAGAGAGATTCTAAAGAGGAATATTCAGAGGAAGAAGGTGAGGAGGAATTTGAAGATGTAAAACCTAGAACTCCAATTTTGAGGAGATCAGATCGAGAGAGAAGACTTCCAAACATGTATAGTCCTTCAAATTTTTATTTTGCATTTAATTTATCAGTTATTGATGAAGAACCCAAGACTGTAAAGGAGGCACTTCAGTCAAGTGAGAATAAGTATTGGAAAAGGGCTATGGAAGAAGAAATGGAGTCCTTGGATAAAAATAAGACATGGGACTTGGTGAAATTACCTCCTAGTAGAAAACCTATTGGTTGTAAGTGGTTATTCAAGAAGAAGTACAATGTAGAAGGAAAGTTTGAGAAGTACAAGGCTCGCTTGGTAGCAAAAGGATTTTCTCAGGTTGAGGGAATTGAATTTGGTGAGATTTTTTCTCTTGTGGCTAAACTAACTTCAATCAGATTTTTGTTGGCTATTTCTACTAATTTTTATTTTGAAATAGAACAGATGGATGTAAAGATAACTTTTCTACATGGTGAACTTGATGAAGATATATATATGTTACAACTAGAATTATTTAAGGTAAAGGTAAGGAGGACTTGGTATGCAAGCTGAAGAAGTCTCTTTATGGATTGAAGCAGTCTCCAAGGATGTGGAACCAAAAATTTGACAGGTTTTTATTGACACTTGAACTTGAAAAAAGCAAAGCATATCCATGTGTATACTTTAAAAAGGAAGGTACAAATTTTGTTATCATTTTATTGTATGTGGATGACATGCTATTAATTAGTAACAACAAGGAGATGATAAAGTTACTCAAATCTCAGTTATCTTCTAAATTTGACATGAAGGATTTGGGTGTTGCAAAATTTATTTTGGGTATGGAAATAATAAGGGATTGTGCAAATAGAAAGTTATGGTTAAATCAAAGGAAATATATTGATTTGATATTACAGAAGTTTAGAATGCATGATTGTAAACTAGTATGTACTCCATATCCGATTGGTCAAAATTTATCTGTTGAACATTGTCCCAAAAAAAATGACGAAATTGAAGAAATGCATCATGTTCCTTATGCTAGTGTTGTGGGTAGTTTGATGTATGCAATGGTCTATGCTAAACCTGATATTGTACATGTAGTGGGAGTAATTAGTAGATATATGTCAAATCCAGGAAAAGAATAATAGATTTTTGTAAAAAAAATCTTTAGATACTTGCGTGGAACTATAGATTATGCTATCTGTTATGGAGTAAATTCTGAAGGTAATAATATTGTAAATATACAAGGGTTTGTGGATTTTTATTGGGCTAGAGATCTTGGTAAGAGAAGATCCACAAGTGCTTATGCGTTTAGGCTATTTGGAGGGACATTAAGTTGGATGAGTAAAAATAAATTAGTTGTTGCTTTATCCACTACAGAAGTAGAGTACATTGTAGTAACTCATGCCAGTAAAGAAGCAGTGTGGCTACAAAGGTTATGTTCAAAAATTAGTATTAAATAGAAGGCTATGAGAATTAATAGTGATAGTCAAAGTGCAATTTTTTTGGAAAATAATTATGGTTTTCATGATCGGTCAAAACATATTGATATAAAGTACCATTTTGTGAGAGATATGGTTGAAGAGAACCGAGTTATATTGGAGAAAGTTGATACAGAGAAGAATATTGTTGATTATTTAACAAAGGATGTACCTACTCAAAAAATTTCTTGGTGTAGAAGATCTATGGGCGTGGTTGCCCTTGATAGCTAACAATGGTAGTTGTTAGCCACTATGGAAAGTATTCAACAAGTGGAATAATGTTGGAAATATGTTGAATATTTTCCATGTTATTTTGGTGGGGTTAAAACTAAAAGGTACTGGACACTGTGTACGATATACTCATCGGGGTTCGGGGTTGATTCGATCCCTGAAAAAGGGTTCGAGGGTGGTAGCCCTCTAAAAATCAGGGATTTGGAGCATCAACCCTAACCAAATTTTGAGGGTTTTAGTTATTTTTAGATCCATATGGGCTTTTAGGGTTACTATATTTTAACCCTTGCTTTTTTGCCCATGATATGGTAAAAATATGTGCATGTGCCTTTGTTATATATATCACACTTGCATTAGGGTTTAAGATAAGAGATAGAAGGAAAATATGATTGTATTGGAGATGGTCAAGTTAATGCAATAATAAAATAATATTGTGTTGGTTTTCTCGATTGAGGGTTTCTAGGATAAATATTGTGTAATGTGTGAATCTTCTATCTTCTTCCTTTGATTTTACAATTACTGCTTTTCTAGTTTTAGTTTATTGGGGCTCTTTATTTCTCTTCAAGTCCAACTATAAATGAATTGAAACATGATTGGAAAGTTAGTAAAAATATTTCGTTAGACACCCATTCAGTTTTAGATATCTTGCAATAAAAAAAAGTTGTCATATAATCATTCCCATTAAACCTCACTAATAGTTGTTTAGAAAAACCTTAACATGAGCTATTTTATCATTCCTTCAACAAGTTATATCATATTATTTTATTGAAAAATGTGTAATTGCATAATATAAATATAGAACAATTTGTTATTCTATTGATAGAATCATTATGTTTCCATAGAATATGTGTTCTGCGTAAACCAATAATTAAAATCAATCTATCCATCACATGATAATATTGCTTAAATAATAATCTATCTAATAAAAGGTTTTCCAAGGGAGTGTCATGACAATTACTATGTGAAGGGGCAGAAGGTATAGAAGATACAAATATGTGCTTGGTATCATAGTTTGGTTCCTTTGAACTTGTGGGTTGATTTGCAGATCTCAAAGTTTTGAGTAAATTTTCAATGTCTCCCCCCCAAAGGATGAAATATGAATATCATATATGTTAGCATATTTTGATCTAGGCTAAATATTGTATCCTTTGGTATCAAATGTAACCAATTGTTCTTCAATTTCTATAAACATGTGCCATAATCACTTTCTGATGTGAAAGAATGAATGCCTTGTATCCCTTATGATCCATAGGGTATCCAATAAAGATACCTTTAATTGCTTGAGCTTATTTTTTTTTTGTGCTCTGGAAGAAGATGAGCATAATAGATAGAGCCAAATATTATAAAGTGGATGACGATGTGAATGTCCAATATATTTTTCATGAGGTGACGGGCTAGGTTTTGAGGGACTCACTATTTTGAGTACATGCATACCAGGTGACTTCAATCAAAATATGTGGAAGCACATTTTTTTAGAGAAGAAGGGCATGAGCCATGTTTATAAAAATCTTGTTCATGTGCTCGAAAACACTATTTTGTTGAGGTGTGCCTTGTATTGTCAATCGATGTTTAATCCTATGTGAGGACAAGTACTGTGTGAATTCATTTGAGGTGTACTCATTGCCATTATAACTCCTGAAGGTCTTGATTCTAAAACCTAATTCTCATTCTGCATGAGCTTTGAATACTTTGAATAATTCAAAAGTGTTATACTTCTTCTCCAAAAAGTTGATCCATAGCTTCTTTGAGAAGTCGTCAATGAAGGTAATGTAATACCTTTTATATTTTAATGGGGGAATAGACATTAAGTGTCATGTTAGCTTTGGTAATGTGAACTTCAAAAGCAATATGTTTGAAGAACACAAGCTAATACTGAGAGGAGGGGGTGAACAATATAAGATCACCTTTTACTTTTATTTTCTCTAATAATATTATCCAATATATCAATGGTAATATCAAAATAAGTAATCAAAATAATGCATAAATCACCACACATAATAGAGACACCAATTTAACATGGTTCACCCAATGTGGGCTACTCCATAGAGAAAATATTTTACTAATTTTTTCTCAACAAATATCTTGGGAATCCTTCCCTATTACAATGTTTATGGACCTTTGTCCAAAGGAGACACCAATCCCCTAATCAAGTTCATGGATCACTATCCATAAGAGATACCAATACCCTTAGTTGATATGTGGATCTCTATCCACAGGAGAACTCCTTCTCCCCTGCTCTGGCTGGTGATCCTCTAGAAGACTATTGCCTCCACTACATTGGCTTGCGAATCTCTCTCCATAGAAGACCTTTGCCCTCACTACCCTAGTTAATGGATCTCTATCCACTAGAGACTACTATCCTCTACTCTGTCACCTCTAAATTTTACTCTCAGATCTGCTCAATCTATATCTCAACTATGTACTAAACACAATACTTCGATCTAGCACAAATATACTCAATCTCTATCTCAAATATTCACTAAACACAATCCTTTTATCTAGCACAAATTTGCTCAATATCTATATCAAATTTGCACTAAAAACAGTCCTTCGATCTAGAATAAATATGCTCAATCTCTATCTCTTTTCTGGCATAAATATGCCCTCATATATGCACCAAACTCTATCCTCAAATTTGATCTCAATACTTAACACAAAGCTTGATCCAATCACAAATCAACTCTGCTAGATCTACCCCAAGCCTTAACACAAAGCTTGAAAAATCGATCAATAAACTCTGCTCTCAAGTCTTCTTAAAGAATTACCTCAAATATTCTCAACAAGTCTTCACTAAGACTTACATCAAATATACTCAACAAGTCCTCTCAAGAACTTGCTCAATATTCTCAACAAGTCTTCACCAAGACTTACCTCAAATCTACTCAACAAGTCTTCACAAAGACTTACCTCAAATCTGCTCAACAAGTCTTCACCAAGACTTGCCTCAAATCTGCTCAACAAGTCTTCACCAAGACTTACCTCAAATCTGCTCAACAAGTCCTCACCAAGAATTACCTCAAATCTACTCAACAAGTTCTTACTAGAACTTGTCCAATCTGATTGTAAGCTTCTACAAAAGCTCACACAAATCTATCCTTAAGCTTTCAAAAAATCTTTTTCAATTTTTTTCGTAAGTCCACTCTAGGACTTACTTAAATCAGCTCACAAGCTTTCATAAAAGCTTGCTCAAATCTATTACAAAAATTGCATACAAAAACTCAACTCAATCTCTCACTAGAAAAACCTCTTCAAACACACAAACAAGTTTCACTCAGAATCTTGTTTAACAATAGAAAAATGTAGATAATGGTAAGAGACTCAATATGTTTCACACTTTTTTTTTTGTAAGTTAATGGAATTAATTAAAAAAGGGCATTTAAAAGGCACCCCAACACCTTGTATATTAGCAAAACCAAGAACAGAAAAGAGGAAACAACAGAGGAAGCAAAAGAGGAAACACCATAGGAACAAAAGGCATTCAGCTAGTAGAACCAAAAAGGACCTGAATCACCAAAATATGGAGCATTACAAAAAAGTGAAAGCTAAGACTAAGCTTTCATCAGCAGAAACAATAGACACGTTAGTTGGGAACATCAGTCTGTATTGGTGACGCAACCACAATCTCCAGGTTAGCATACTTAACATCATTATTTGGCATATCCTTTGGGACTTCCTTACAAGCTTCCTTGGCGATCTCCACAACCTCCTCATCCTTGGTACTATATTTTATATAATAAAGTCCCCCCACAATAGAAGTAGTCTGAACATCATCAAAAGAGTCGTAGAAGAACAGTAGGCTAAGTGCTTGATGCTGCTCCTTAAGCTGCGTAATAGCTTTCCCAATGGCAACATGAGCAGTTTCTAGGTGATTGATAGTAGCATATGTGGCTTGGAAAACAAGCTTATGAAGGTATTTTTCCACAATGTCAATAGAATTATAAATTTATTTTTTGGCCTTCTCAGAGGAAGGAGTGGACGTTTTAGCATTCTCCTTAAATTTAAGACTTTGGTAACAAATAACATACATCTTTTCAATTTTGACTTTTTTCTTGATGCTGGACATAGCCTGAGACTTCTCAATCTTGTTCTTTCTCTTGGACCTAGAGCCCTTAGGGCTAGGAGTAGAGGAAGATTTTTCTTTAGCAGAATTAGGGTTAGGGATATTACCTTTGGTTACAATTCACTCAATCACTTTCAAACTCACTTTCAAATCAATTCAGAAATAAATAATAATTTATTTCACAAATATTGAACTATCACTCCAATGCTTTCAATTAATAATGCTCAATCATCCACTCAATGAAACACAACTTGCTCACAAACCCTAACCAAATGTTTCACCAAATTTCCAACAACTCACACTATGGAACTCAAACCTTGACTCAAGATGATTTCAAACTCACATAAAAATGATACTCATGATATTTTCATAAAACCTAATCAAGCACATGAAAGCTTACTCAAATATTTCCAACATTTTTTATCAAACAATCTCACATAACAATGATACTCATGTTCTTTCACAAACCCTAGTTCAATATAGTTCTTAATTTCACACTCAATTGCTCTCATAATCATTCACAAATCATGTATATGAAAACTCACTCAACAATGCTTATAAAACAAACCTTCACTCCAACTTTGCATTTCTCAACATCCAACCCAACAATATTTCACTCATAAGGAAGATGTCTCCATACCTTTTGTTTGATGGAGATATGTCTTCTAAAACCTATCTCAATCACAATCAAATTCTCTTTGCTATTCTTAAGGTTAGATAGAAATAATTTATTTCAAAATCTCCACTCAAATATTTCCTTCAATAATTATCTCACCATACAAAAATATTAGCTCTCAAGTACACCTTATAATCTCCAAACTTTTCACAAAAATAATATTCAATTCATAAGAAATCAATTTTCTCTTAAGCACTTTATATCTCCAATATATATTTTTAATGCTAATTAAAAATATAATACTAAACACCCTTATGACTCCCTATATTTATTTTAATGCTAAATAAGAAATAAAATATTAAACACCCTTATGACTCCCTATCTTTACTTTAGAAAAAATTAATCAAACACCTTCACAAACATCACGTGGCCCCCTAGCACAATTCACACTATAGCAAAATAAATCACAACGCATACCTTATACAATGGCCCACATTTAAAAAGTGCCCACCAAGACTACGCATGACTTGAACCTACGACCTGTCGTCACCACGATGCCTAAGTCGTAAGGCTTGGCTACCATTGGGCCATGCGCCCAAAACAAAACCAATAGCACACAAAGCACCTTATGGTATTTGCTCCTAGTGCCTAAAAAAAATATTGTTGCACTAAAAAACTGAAGGGGATGCAAATTGAACCCCTAACCTTGCCCAACTTCAACACCTTAACCAGTTACCGATTGCCACTTGCGCTACCAAGTGCTTGGTGATTGATTTTATGCTCCACTTGGTCTTATCGAATGATCTGCCCTCTTATTCTTAAACACATGCAAATCCTCTTATCCTCTTTCACATGGTGCATGAATTATTTTACTCTCGGGCATACAAAATTGCATGGATAATATTTAAATGA
Organism: Wollemia nobilis; assembly: GCA_028583015.1. Taxonomy (NCBI): domain Eukaryota; kingdom Viridiplantae; phylum Streptophyta; class Pinopsida; order Araucariales; family Araucariaceae; genus Wollemia; species Wollemia nobilis. The sequence goes on from JAQPPZ010016890.1 coordinate 13,330,812, forward strand.
AATTATTGCCCTCCTTTTTATACCTTTCCTTGTGCATTCCAACACGTCGGTGCTTCCAATTCAAATTTTAATTCGAATTTCAATCTTTAGACTTATGGCACCTTAAATATTTATTTAAATTAAATTTTAACCTTATGGTTAAAATATTTAATTTAAATAAATTAAATAATAACCTCCACAAACTATCAAATGGGTCTTTTGAGGATTTAATCATTTTAAATAATTCCTTGGACCTTGTTTTCTTCACTTCAACCTTTTTAGCTCAGAATATTATAATATGAATTATTATAATATTATTATTGCCTTTAAACCTGCTTCTTCTTCCTTGAGTCCTCAACCTTCCTTGTCTTTTGGAAAAATACTTGATGACTTTAATGATGACGAAACTTGGACATCAACCTCTTGACATCAATGACAACAAAACTTGCTCATATTTCCAACAATTTCCAGCAAGTTTGATGATATTTCCATCTAAGGAACCGATCATGACCACTATTTTAGAAAGTGGATGAATGACTCGAAGAGTTTTATTTTTGGAAGTGAAACTAAAATAAAATCCATGACAGATGAGTGTGGATAATGAAAATAGATTTTACTTTAAAGTAGAATTTAGAGAACATCAAGTAGCCAAAAAATAATTAATATGGGAAGTTTCAATCAAACAGTTCTATCTCCTTAAACTAGTTGATTGGATTTGTTAGCCATGTAAACTACACCAAGTACTTCTGATTTGAATCAAAGAAATACTTATTGGAAGTCATGTGTTGGGTGGCTCCAGTATCTATAATCCATAAAATACTGGTGGAGGCTATGTTATGGTCAACTTCAATGGGTTGCGATGTGGGATGAGAAAAATTATAGCCAATATATCTTGAATGTACCTCAATGAATGTTTTAGGATGGTCAACATATGATAATATAGGTTCCTATGTGCTGGTGATCTAGGCGTGCACAAATTGAGCACTATGGAAGACATCTGAATTAGAGTTATATTCATTTACATTATACACACTATGCTTTTGAAACTACTTGATATTTCGAGTGGCAATTCGACAATCAGTGGTATAGTGGATTTTTTTGTTATAACATTTGCATATGATATTTGAGTTACCAGTTACTTGTGAGGTACTAGGTTATTTTACTTATCCTTGACTATGTTGTCTTTGACTAGTTTGATTTCATGAGTGCTTATGCTAACCATTGTTAGAACCTTGTCCTTGTCCTTTACCTTTACCTTGACCGCGATCTTGGCCACGACTTCTATTACTTTCACTTTGCATATTCATCCACCTGAAAGTATGAGTCGCTAGGATCAAAATTGGTGAAGTTTGTATCAAAGGTTTTTTCAATTTCAATGAAATTTTCTACCAAGGTTTCAAAGTTGAGAGTTTTTAAAGTTCCACTAGCTTGTAAATTGGCAAGAAAGTTCTTCTAGTATGGAATTTGAAGACATGACCAAATGAGGAAAGCCCATGTGATACATTTATTTTTTAAGTCTTTATCAATGACTTGTTTAATAGGGAAAAGGAGGTTGATGGTGGAACTGAAGTGTCCTTTTTGCATGATTATTTGATTCATCTTGAGGATAAGATGAACAAATTCTAGGTTAGATTTTGTGTCAAAGTTTTTCTTGAAAACTTCGAGAACTAACCATGCTATGTCATGCGTGGCTTCATCAATCAAAATATGAAGGTGATATTTTGTGGCAAGTAGGATGTCGACACAAATTCGATCATCATATATCTACCATTTTTCTAGGGCAACAACATTTGTGGATGGTGTGGGATTTGCATCTAGATCGTTGCACCATAGGTTTTCAAATTTTGCCTGTGAATCATTGATCCCAATTATACTTACATTTGAGGGTACATCCAATATTTTTTTAAAGTTGAAATTCATTGTGACCTGTGACACTACAAAGACCTAAAAGAGGCGTGTCAAGGTGTGAACAAGGAACATATGACTAAGTGAGGCAAAATGTACTAGTAAATAATGAGCCAAGTGATGCAAATGAATGAATGTGATCCACTAGATCTTGCTCACTATGCAAGTGGAATCTCTTTTACAAATGATGAATTGTACAAGTGGCTATGAGTATTTATGTAACAAGATGATGATGTGGCTAAATCTAAAGTACTAAAAAAAATGGTGTGTAGCCCAAACTGAAATACTATAGATAAATGTAAAAGCTAATATCTCCAATAGATGAATGCGTAGGTCAATATCTTTAATAGTAGATTACACAACTGAATGCCAAAGTGTGGAATGTGCAAAAATAATAACCTAAATATCATGATTGTAAGTAGGTCAGGTGTTGAAAGTTGGAGAGGTATAATGAGATTGTCTCAAAATAAGACCTTTACTTGGATGCCCACATACAAATGCTCAATGATGAAATCCAAGCCGTAATGGAGCTCAAGTCCTACTAGTCCTCACCTAGTTTATTATGGCCAGTTATATACTCTCTGAAGAGAAGTATGTGCTCTATTCCATAGCTATGATGGATATTAGATCGACTTAATTTTAATCTTAATTAATAATTTTTAGTTTTTTGAGCACAAGTGAAAGGATGATCACTTTCCAAAGGTTCATAAGTATGGCTAACCCCTTCACTATGTATTCTCATTAAGTCCAATCCAAATTTAACTCACAGGGCCTTTAATGTAGATTTACCACCACCAAGGAAGTGGCACCCTATCACAAGGATAGGTTGTGGAATGAGTCATCAGATGCATTCATTTTAGGGATGATGCAAATATGTGAATTTATTACAATGAAAGAAAGCAAATGAAAACTAAAACTAGATCTGGAGTGCAAATGGAGTACTACTATATTATTAATATGGTAGTATGTATGTTAGGTGTGATCGACTAGACCATGCTCATCATCCAAGTGGAATCACTTTTACAAATGAGGGCTATAATTTAACCAAAAATAATGTGAAAAATTTTGTGAGCCACTTATACAAGTACAATGGAGAGACTAGAATCCTGTTATGCTATCAAAAATAAACATAATCAATTTACACAAAGGTTGACCAGATTGTATGATTGTATAAAAATAAACACAGTTAGCTTATACAGAGGTTGTTGAACTCCATTAGATCTAGATTTTAGATATTGTGTGGTTGTGTAAAAATGAATATTATCAGTTTACACAGAGACCACCAAACTCAGTCATATCCATATTTTAGATACTGTATGGCTGTGTAAAAATGGACATGGTCAGTTTACACAAAGGTCACCGAACTTGGTCAAACCAAAATTTTGGATATTGTATGGTTGTGTAAAAATGAACACAAATGGTTTACTTAAAGGTTGTTGAACTTCATCAAATATAAAATTTGGATATTGTATAGCTGTGTAAAAATGAACATGATCAGTTTACACAAAGGCCACGAAACTTAGTTAGATTCAATTTTTGGATATCATATGGTTGTGTAAAAATGAACACGATCAATTTACACAAAGGCCGTCAAACTCGATCAGATCCAAATTTTGGATACTATATGGTTGTGTAAACATGAGTACAATTAGTTTACATAGAGGTCGTAAAACTCATTCAGATCTAGATTTTGGATACCTACAAACATAGATACAAGCTAATATCTACAATAAAAAGAAAATCTATGGAGGTTTTATGAAACCTCATGCAACATACTCATGCTCTCTTTCAACTCAACACATAAATTTGTGGAGGAGGATAGGAGGAGAATGCAATGATTCTCTAAGATTGGTTGTGGGAGGGGTAAGCATCCAAGATTTAATACCACTTGTAGCAAGGATAAATGCTATGTGTCCAAGATCAACCACATGAAATAAGAAAAAATGAGGAGAAATCTTTTGACAATGGAGAGTGAAAAATCACATATCTTCCTTTGTGTTATGGAACTATATATTGAGTAAAATGAGATTAGGGTTAGGGTTCCCAAATCTATATTACATGAAATTCAAATGAACATGAAATGACATTACACATAAAAAGAACCTATTCTAATGAGGTCTTATTAAATCCTCATAATATTTAATTTAGAACCTAACTAATAAGCATGACCTTGTAGAATTACAAATGTGAGTCCATATATTTGGGCTTAAACCACCTGTATTACTATGCATGTACTCAACACAACAAGTCCCTCAAAAACCAACCCGTCACCTAATGAAAAATGGACTGGGTACCCCCACCATCAACCACTTCAAAATATTTTGCTCCATATGTTATTCTCATCTTATTCTAGAGCATAGAAATAAACTTGAATCTTAAGCTATTAAAGGCATCTTTGTTGGATACCCTATGGATCAGAAGGAGTACAAGGTATTCATTCCTTCACATAAGAAAGTGATTGTGACACATAATATTGTGTTTGTAGAAACTAAAGAACAAATGGTTACATTGGATACCAAGGAACACAATATTTAGCCTAGATAAAAATATGCTAACATACATGATGTTTATATTCCAGCCTTTGAGGGGTGAGACATTGAAAAGTTACTCAAAACTTTAGAATCTACAAATCAATCCACAAGTCCGAAGGAACCAAACTATGATACTAAGAATATGTCTTTATATTTTACCCCTTCACACAGTAATGTTGATCATGGTAAAAGTATTATTTCACATTAATATTTATCAATATCCTCCATACCTAATGATCCATTCCAAGATCATGATGAAAAATTTGAGATAGGTGAGACATACACATTGCTCCCAACTTGAGGAATTGATGAAGCTTGCCAAATCTTAAAGGACATCAAACTAGATGAAGCAAGTAAAACGGGTACAAGAGGTTCCCTCAAAGAAAGAGTGCATGAATCATTACTTGTTGAACTGGAACCTACAAAACTGCACCTCACACTGAATAACGAACCTCTCACGTACCAATAAGCTATCAAAAATTTATCTTAGAGACATGCAATGAACCAAAAGTATAAATATTTGATAAAAAATGGTACTTGGAAGTTAGTCAATCTACAACTTGGAAGAAAGGTAGTTTGAATAAAATGGGTGCACAAAAACAAGTATAAATTAGATGGCACCCTTGACAAACATAAGGTAATATTAGTGGCTAAAGGCTTTATGTAAAAGCAAGGTATTGACTACACTAAGGTGTTTGCACCTACCACAAAATGGTCCACAGTCAAGACTCTTGTAGCCTTAGCTACACAAGAAGGTTGGAAGATTCATCAATTAGATGTAAATATTGCTTTATTGAATGGAAAATAGAAAAATAAATATACATGGTATAGGCAGAAGGTTTTGATATTGTAGGACAAGATCCCAAGGTATGCATATTTATAAAGTCTTTATATGGATCAACTATAGCACATGGAAAATAATCATAAAGATATTGTAGGACAGGATCTCAAGGTATGCATATTTATAAAGTCTTTATAAATATTCTTCAGTAGAAGAAAAATATATTGCTACAGTTGATACAATCCACATGGAAAATAATCATTTATTTCATGATAAAACCAAACACATCAGTACAAAAATCCATAGGATTTGACAACTTGCAATATGGCACAATACAAATGCACTACTATCCAATAGCAGATCGAATTGTTGACATATTCACCAAGCTACTGTAGAGGATGATGTTTGAATAGTTCAAAAAACATATAGGCTTGAGAGCCTCCATCTCCCCCTGACAATGGAGATGCAATAGGATCCACAAGGCTAATGCTTATTCATAAAACCACCTTCATGTGGGCAAAAATTATTGGTCAGTATCGGTTTTATCCCATTCATAAAAACCTCTTTTGGGCACGAAAGGATAAGGGTTGTACTAGTTTTATAAAATTGAAACCTGTGAAAACCTAAAAGGGCATGGGGGATGACCAAATGGTATATGTAGATCTAGTGGATTGGAGTCACATTTCATGGATAATTGGCTAATCGACTACACAAAGAGCCACCTGAGCCACTCATCTACTAAAATAAAATGACCTTATACCATTAAGGGGGGATTGAAGATATGTTAATTCTACAAGGTCATGTTTATTAGTTAGGTTCCAAATTAATTGTTATGAGGATTTAATAAGACCTCATTAGAATAGGTTATTTTAATGTGTAATATCATTTCATGTTCATTTAATAACATGTAATATATATTTGGGAACCCTAACCCTAATATCATTTTTATCAATATATAATTCCATAACATAAAGGGAGAGATATGATTTTTTATTCTCTCAATTGTCAAAATCTTCTCCTTCCTTCTTCCTTGTTTCATGTGGTTGAGCTTGGGTACATAGCATTGATCCTTGCTGCAATAGCAAGGTCTTGTATTTCCACAATTATATCTTGTATGTTCCATGGAGCCTTTTATTTCCTCAAAATTGCATTTATTACTATTAGTAAATCACCTTCCATCCATATTTTGTTTCATTTCATTTGTTTAGATATTTTTATCCCTTTCAAAGTTACCCAAGCTTTAGCTTCATTACTTGTCTTAAATCCACTATTAAAAGAGTAATCAGATAAAATATCTCTGTTGTTTCTAATTATTCTTCCTCTTGTTGGTCCTAGATTTCCTTTAGAAGCTCCATCAAAATTCAATTACTCCATGTCTAGTGGTTTGCATATATGTTTTACCTTCTTTTTTTTTCTCCTATACCCAACATCATAATTTCATTTGATGATTTTACTCCATATATCAAGGATCTTTGCTTCTAGATTAGGGATTGGGTGAGTTGATATGATTGGTTTAGACTCCTCTATGGCCAAAAAAATATTCCTTTTCATTACCTCTAAACTACTTTATTTCCTTTTAAATATTTTTCTATTCCTTTCTAGCCAAACAATCCAAAGTATTGTATCTTTTGATCTATCCTAGATTGTGTATAAAGCCTCACTTTTAAAAATGTTCTACCATTTCTTTAACCATTATTTAATTCTACCATTCATCACGATGCATTTACCAAACATGTTAAGAATCCATTGCGATAGTTTCGAAACTATTGAGCAATGTCCCAAGAGATGCTCTAAAATATCCTCTTCCTTTTTAAAAAGAACACATTGTGAGGGGCCATGAGAACTCTTTTTCATAAGGTTATCCTAGGATAAAATTATTTTATGACCTACTAGCCAAACAAATATTTTGACTTTAGGAATTCTTAGGCTATCCCAAATATCTCTCCATATTCTTGAGATATTCCTATTTTTTTGGTGCTTCACATTATATCCACTTATTATTGTGTATTCTCCTAAGCTATTCAACTCCCAAATCAAATTATCCTTGGCTCTCCTTGTAATAATCATTGTAGTTATATTTCTACTCAATTGTCTCCTAGAATCAATATCTTGTATACTTGTAAAAAAATATTATTTCCATTTGTATCTTCCTTTCTGATCCTTGTAAATAATTTTTGAAACCCTATCACCATATTTATCTTGAAGTAATATCATCCATTGTTTCAAAATTGGATCTAGATTGAGTGGTTTTTTATCACACCAAGTATCCATCCAAATAGAAAAATTTTCTCCAATTTCCACCATCCATCTTATACATTTAATCACTAAATCGATTTTTTTTAAACCATTCCATAGAGTAGAACAATTTGGTAGTGATAATGTAGTAAATAGTAATCTTGGATCATTGGGTTCAACATATTTACTTAGAAAAATTCCTTTCCATTTTCTTTGACTCTCTTTGTACAATATCCAAATTATTTTTCCCCTAAGAGCTAAGTTTGCATATGTAAGAACTCTTAAACCGATACCTCCTCTAATTTTATCATCACACACCTTGCTCCATTTCACCAAAGGAAATTTATTTTTATCATGTAATACTAACCACAAAAATGACCGCATAATATAGATTAAACTTTTTTCTATCAATTTTGACATAGTATACAAGGACATATAATATATATTTTTAATAAGCTATGTGTGGCTTCTATTGGGGGCCACTCCCATTACAAAAAAAAAACATTACATTGCTCTCATTACATTTCTAACAAGTTAATTAAAGCATACCCATATTTGCATTTCTATCAAAGATATTCTCCATATTTTTTAAACTACTAAGTTTCCATAATCAACTTTTTTTTAAGGAACTAACAACAAGAACAACCCTTACATGACACATAACTCCAATAGATAGAAAGAAAACAAACATAATAGTCATCCATCAAAGAAAAAATTAGTTTGATTATTTTATTTTGTAGCAGAGGTTCTTCCTCCTTTAGAGTGGCAAGATCTAAGAATGCATTTTTGCACTTCAAGCTCTTGAGGTAATATCTAGTAACACATTTTGTAGGATCTTCATTTTCAAAAAAATTATTGTCATCGATTATTTTATAATTAGCTTCAAGAATACCATCTGAGGTGCTAATATTTTCCATGGAACTATTTGGATGGTCTTTAGTAACCATTTGAATTTTATCAATGATCTAATTCAAATTCTCCTTTTAGGGTTGAGTCTTTTGTTGCTCGCATGATTCCTACTAGACAATTGGTGCATCTGGAGGATGAGCTTCATTCTTTTGAATTGGACCATTTGAAGGTTTTGAATCATTTGCATGTAGGGCCTTCTCCACCAATGAGGAATAAAAGAATGATGGAATAACCAGGCATCTCTTATTTACATGGCCATATTACTGAAAAACATAACATCTTAGGGAGAAGTTTTCATATTCAATATTTTATCCATTTCCCTTTGCTTGAGGAGATAAAAAATCCATCCAAACAACCAATATTGCTTTACTCATATAAATTACTAGATAAATTTTCCTCTATTTGGGAATCCATCTATTGGAATGCACCAATGGCATTACCAATTTTGGTGAATATCTTCTCTTGCAAAAAATCCATAGGGAGAGTATAGAACTAGGAAGCCATTAACTTCTTCTGTAAAGGGATTGAAACTAGGATTCCAAGGTCTTATATAGACACCTCTTTTCTAAAAAACTAATTAAAATTTGTAATCCATTACCCTATTTCTATTCGCTAAATTAGAAAAGAAAATAGAAAATAATATTTTGGATAGAAGAGTTACTTGAAATTTTGTACTGGTCCATCAATATTTAGTGTATCCTTTGAGCTCCTCCAAGCCTAGTATTTTACCCTTGAGTTTGCAAATAATTATTTGGGCTTCATGATCAATCAAATCCAACCCAAATTCATCCTTTGAAATCTTGATAGAGGGTAGAGGTTCATCCACCCACGAACCCAAATATCCTTGAGAGATATTTCTTTTGACCAAAGAGGCTTTCTCACAAACTAAAGAGATGGTCTACGAAAAACCCTCTTCCTTCAATGCTTGATTACACCTAGGGTTTGCATCCCTTTCATGAATATTGTAGCCAATTTTTTTGCTTTATTCCATCGCTTGATTGCACCTAGGGTTTACACCCCTTTTGCAAAGACTATAGCAGCATCCAAATCAAAGCAAGAACATATAACATTTTTTTTTTTAAATTGTGGACATATAACATGCTTTAATGACTTATACGACTAATTTAATTAGTTGAATTCTTCTTTCTAATGATAACCATCTATCTTTCCATGTCAATAGTTTATTCTGAACTTTATATATAACTGGATTCCATAATCCTATCCTCATTCTTCCCATAAATAAGGGCATACCTAGATAAGTTTGTAAATTTGCCTCATCCATTTGAAAACCTGTAAATCCCTGCTTTGATTCTAGTTGAGGTGTTTAGGAAGTAAATTTTGGATTTGATCCTATTGACTTTCTTCCCTAACACTCTTTCATATTCCTTTAATAAGTTATTCCAAACTCTGGCCTTGTTTATCCTTGCCCTCCCAAAATGGGTTGTATCATCTAAAAATTGTTGATAGGTGATGTGTATATATTATTTTACGAGATTTAAACTCAATTGAACTCATATAATTTGATTTGTACTTAACTAACAATTTTTCCTTTTCTAATTTATTCATGTATTAGTTAATGTTTTACTGAGGACATTTTTTTTATAAATAACTTTATTCTGTTTTTGTTGTTCCTCAAAATGCCTTATTTATTAATATGGTATGATATCATATCTTTTGTTGGCATTTACCACTTTTCTAATTTATTTAATGTCTTTAATATTGTTCTCATCTTCGATGCCAATGTTGGTATGAATACAATTCCTTATGTTCTTTTTTTTAATCGGTTATCAGGGATTAAAATGGCTCCACTAGGATAACATCATGATCACATGGTGATATTATAACAACTTGGAAATTATGTATGTATCACTTGGCAAGATTCGAACCTTGTTCTCCTCCTTAAAAATTGAGGAATATGAGTTAATGTCATTTGAAATCATTCCTTATGTTTTTATTTTGACATCCCTTAAACATTTTGTAACTTCACTTCCCTATTGGGTTAAGAGATATTCCTCTTTATGTTGATTTATTTTTCTTTCAATATATTTTGTAATATCAAGCCTTCTTATTTATTTATTCTTTGAAATAACGTAGCCTTCAAATTAATTTTGTGTTAGTCATTCTTTATTGCGTTCCCTTCGTTCTTGTTTTTTTTCTACTATTATTTAAATTTCAAAACTTCATTCACTTTATTTAGCCTTATCTAAATACATCTATCATACATCAAAATTTACAAATTGAACTAAGTATTACAATAAAAACTTCAATATTTTTTTATATTGATAATCCTAATAGCCTTTTAGTATATTACTCAACTTAATGTGATGAAATACATTGAAATTTCTTATTACTATTAACTAGATAGTATAGTTTACATAGTTTTCCATGAAAAAATCTATAATTTTCATTCTGAATTTGAAAAAAAATACAATGCTATGGTTATAAAGTACCATCAAGAATTTTAGTTACATCACATCTAGGAGTTGATCTAAACTAATATCAGAGGAGTATTGGCCTTTTTGTTGTAATATTTTACTATTAGCTTACAATATAGAAACAAAATCCTAATAATAAGTTTGATAGGTGGAAAATAGGAATAACTTCTTGATCAATCATAGTTTTCAAATGACTCTTACCTAAGTACAAAATAGGACTCAAGTTTCAATTTTGAAGATAAACACTATTTGAAGCTTGTCTTTCTATAATAATAGACAAGATTCCCTTTCAACCCCCCATTTTTTTTCTATTAATAGATCTCTAATATGATCCTTAATAAGAGGAGGACTATGAGGAAAAATCAAGTCCTCTAACCACTTCTTCCCTCTTCTAAGTGTCTTGCTAGAAGATTAAAACTATATTTTGAAAGACCATCTTCTTCTACATTTAGTTCTCTATAGATGTGCTTGTATGAATTTTTTTTATAGAAGATTCTAATAGTTTCACTTGCTCATAGAAAGGACTAAAAAAATAAATTTTTAACTTCAACATGATCTGCAACCCAAATTATCACTAATTTTGAATCTCCATAAATTTATAAAGTTGTAACTTCTTGCTCCATTGCTATTCTTATCAAGAGGATCAGTGCTTTCCATTATGCCATGTTATTTTTTCCTTTCCCTAAACCTACCTTGAAAGTGATCATATGATTTTTATTTAAATGCTCCCCCTACCCCACACCTTCCTAGGACGCCCTAGCAAGACCCATGGCTTCATAGGATCCACTATTAGTGTTCCTATATGCCTACTTAGTTTTAGTTTTGGTGATATTTTTAGACTTTCAAAAATAGAATTAATTTGCATTTGTACCTGAATCACTACAATTTCCTTATCTTCAAACAACCTAGCATTTCTAGCCAATCATAAGCCCCATTCCACTATTAAAGGGATACATATATACTCCTTTAATTCTCTTTCTTTGAATAACTGTTTCATGTTATTTGAAATATTTCTAGTAGGCCACTATCCTTTCCCTTAAGTCAAAGGTGTAATTTAATTCCACACTTAATCTTGTGAAAGGGCAATGAACCAAAATATGGTCTATTGTTTCTTCTTCCTTTCCGCACATGACACATTAACTTGGTACTTTCCAAGATCTCCTTTGAAGAACATCCTATGTTAGTGCTTTTTTGGCTAGAGCTAACCAGACAAATATTCTAGTTTTTAGGGGAGCTTTTACCTTCCATATTCTACTCCACCACTAAACCTTTTCCTCATTGTCATTGTCAAAGCTTGTCTCATACCCTTATCTAACCATGTAATTTTGACTTGCTAAATTCTTAGACCATATTAGAAAGTCTATTTTCTAATTTAGTCTTATATGTGCTCTTTCCAGTTCCTTTGTGTAATCATGTCAAATATGCTCATCATTTCCTCCTAGTGTTAGCTCTTCTATAGTTAGCTATCATTGTTTCCATAAATTAGTACTCTATTGATACCACCTATACCAATACCATTTTTCCTTATCTACGGAGATGATCTATTATGTTTTGTGTAAGATGGTAGTCTCCTTTTCTTCCTAGCCAAGATTATCTACCTATCTTTACTTTATTTCCATTCCCTATCTTCCAAGCTAGAAATTCCCAACTAATGGCAAAGCTCTCATTAGTGCTTTCCAAATAATTGTGGCTTTTGAAACTGATTTATTCTATAGTCTAATCCAATATACAAAGGACAAGGTGCCTAAATATTTATCTTGAATTACTTCTTGTCATAATCCTTTGTGGGTTATAAATATTCATTAACTTTTTGTTGTTAAAGCTTTTCCAAAATTATGTATGTTCTTGAGGATCCATCCTCCATTTGATTTTGGTTTAGCTATTTTGTTCCATTTAACTAGTTCCATTGCATCCTTTTGTTTGTTCCTTGACTAAAGAAATTGGAAACTTTTTTCCTTATTTTCTCTACTATTGTGCTGATAATGTAAGCCAGGGAGTACCAAAAGACTAGGGTGGCTTCCAAAATTGATTTCACCAATGAAATGCGATCCCCCAATGATAGCCACCTATTACACCAAGTGCTTATCCTCTTCTCTATTTTGGTGTATAATTATATCCAATCCTAGAACCCATAGTCATTAGGTTTAAGATGAAATCCTAAATATTTTATCCCTTTATCAAAGTCTACTTGCTTGAAAAAAAAATTCTCATTACTCCTTCTATTTACCCTAGCTGAAACCTATTGAAGGATTTTTTTGTTTTTGTAGATTTATTTCCATTTCTATAGCCATACAATATAGGTCCAACACTTCTTTATACGAAGGTTTCCTTCAATGTCTCATTTGCAAAAAGTAAAACATCATTTACAAAGAGCAAATGGGTTACATTCAAAGAGTTACCAATTTTGATACCCTTAATAAATTTCTATTTTTTCTATTCTCTATTCAGTATACTCAAACCTTCTGCTACCAAAATAAAAAGGAGAGGAGAAAGAGGACATCCTTGTCTCGAACCTCTAGAAGCCTTGAAAAATTTGAAATATGAGCCATTGATAAGTACAACAAAAGAGGTTGAATTGATACATCCCATCATTGCATTCACAAAGGGAATGCTACATAATGCTACATCCAATTTTAATTTGGCTGATATATAACCAATTTAATTTATCAAAAGCTTTTTCTAGATCCAATTTTATTACCATTGCTTGTTGCTTCCTTGTATTTATTGAATGTAGTCTTTCTTAGACTATGTCTATTACTTCATCATTCATGAATCTGTATTTTACTAAATAACATGAAGTGTTCTTTTGAAAAATTGTTTGAGAATATCCCTTTAATTCTATTAGCTAATAATATTTGAGATAATTTTCTAGAGGGTATTACATAAAGATATAGGTCTATAATCTCCAAAATAATCTAGATTATTTTTTTTAATCAAAGCCAAGAAATTGGAATTTATGGATCCTGTAAATTGTCTCTTAATCCTTTATTCTTCTATCACTTTTAAAATATCTCTCTCTAACAGTTAAAAATCCAAATAAAAATAAATTGTCCATTCATCTGGACCTGAATTTTCCCCTTTTGGAATGATTTGATAGTTGAATGTAACTCCTCCTTGGTGATTTTTGAGAACAAAGCTTATTTTTGTTCTTCATTGACCATCTTGGGAAAATTTAGAACTAATTTGATTGTCTATGCTATATTTTCTTTATTTGGATCTTTATAAAATTCTTTGAAGTAGTTTATTGTCTTTGCTATATTTGCTTAGTGATATTTTTCTCTACAACTATAAATCTATCCAATCTTTTAGATATCCCATGACTTCTAGATCGATTGTTCCTTCATATAGGGGCAATTTTTGTTGGTTCTATATCACATAGTCTAGCACTATGAAATATCAACTAGTGGGTATCATTTTGGTCTGTTCTCCCCATATTTCACTTATTTTTGTAATAAAGTTTATATCCCCTCCCACCACTAAATTTTGTTTATGATATCTTCACCAAAACATTCCTCTGAAAAAACTTGCCTACCTCTATATAATACAATCTAACTTATTTATATAAAAATATGCTAAATTGCAAGGAAACAGGGTTCACACACCCGGTTGGCTAGGTGCACAAACCCACACTCGCATCTGCCCTAGGTGGTGGGTGCGAAAACGGGTGAAGCTGGGCCAAACCTTAGCTGCTCCCAATCTAATAGGGTTCAGATTAGTCGAACCCTGGAGCCAGTTAAGGTTTGGCCAGCCGAACCTTACCCTATTTGGGCATTAAAATGCATAATTTTTTTATTTTTTATTTTTTTCAGTTATTAGGTGGACCCAGCCCTTAAAAAAAATTAAAAAAATAATAATTTTTAAAAAAGTTTATATTTTAAATTTTATAATTTTAAAGGTTTTTACTTTTTTAATTAAATTAACTTTATATTTTAAAGTTTTTTACTTTGTTTATATGACATGACATGTACACAAAAACAACCTAGCTACTTTCACAGTAGTTCAAAGATATTACGCTTGATTATGACACAAGGGAATTAAATTAAATTGTATAATTTTTTTATTTTAAAAGTTTTAAGAAATCCCCCCCAAAAAAAATTAAAAAACCCTCAGTCATGCTTTGTCTATCAGAAGTTGTTAGTCTTTGTTCGACATCTGCCTTCTCTATCCAAGAGTCTTTGTTTATTCGAAGTCTTGTTTATCTCTGTCCGAAGTTGCTAGTCTCTGTCCAAAGTCTGCCATCTCTATCCAAGAGTCTTTGTTTGTTGGAAGTCTTTTTTATCTCTGTTCGAAGTTCTGCTTTGTCTATCGTCCCAGTCTTACTTGTCTCTTGTCTTTGTCCCAAGTCTACTGTCTCAGTCTTGCTTTTCATTTGTGCAAATACTTAAAATGAAGTAGAAAACCTTACAGAAGGGTTTATATAAAAGAAATGGAATCCAATTCACTTTACAATGAATTGGCATCTACTTTATAATTATAATTTAATATTTATTATAAAAGTTTAAAAACTAAAAAGTTTAATGTATAAACTTTTAAAAATTAAAAAAAATAAAATGTTTTAAGTTTTTAATTTTTAGTTTTAAGTTTTATTTTTATGTTATTTTAAAGCCCATATGAGTTGGGTGGGTTGGGCCCACATAAACACTAAAAAACTTTAAAATATAAAATTAATTTAATTAAAAAAATAAAAATAAAAACCTTTAAATTTTAAAATATAAACTTTTTTAAAAATTATCATATATGCTTTTATGATGTCAATGTGTATGATTTATAATTTATTTTATTATTTTGGATAAAAAATACATAAATGATAATATATATATATATATATATAAAATAAGCACCACGAACCTTATTTTTGGCACGGGCCGCACTCGCACCCCGATTCTTGTCACACCTGCACCTCCCCACCTGGTAACCTTTTGTACTATTTTTTTTATTAATTATAAGCAAGTTCCCTCAATCCTTCAAAGAAGATCGAGTTTCAAGCCTTGCAACCTGCGTATACACAATATACAAACCCCCCCGGCTAGCTTGAGGGGTATACCCAGATGACCTGCGTCGGATACACAAACCGCCCCCCTGGTTAGCTTGAGGGGTATACTAGGATGGGACAGGTCCCCTAGAATGAAAATTCTTGGCTCCCAGGGGATACGGGGAACGGTTTTCCTTAATATAAGGTTTATTAGTCTTCACAAATTTTTAAGATGAAGGGTTTTACTATCGCTGGGGCAATATGTTGTAGATCTCCATTTCTGGCGGCTGGTTTCTATTGAGTTGGTTGAACGGGTGATCCAAATTTTAAATCTTTATTTTGCACTCAGGTCGAGTGGTGTTCTAGGGAAGAACATTTTATGCCTCGAAGATGAGTCGTTGATACCTTGAGTTCTGGTTGTCAGGGTTTGATGGTATTGTTGATTGGTTGGTTGGTCCGCCACTAGGAGGAATGAGGATAATTTTGATTTTTTGTGTTCAAATTGTTGTGCTGCCATTGAAGGGGAATGTAAGTTTGATTATTTTTTCTTGGGACATGAACTTGCTTTTGTACTAAATTGAAGATTGTAAGTTTTCGTGATTGGTTGACTCATTTTAGATCTCTATACACTAGTTGTGGATCCTTTCAAAACCCTCACCTTTTACCTAAAAAAAATTCTAAAAAAAACATAGTACCTTATTATTAAAGTATTAAAACTTGTATGAGTAAAACTATTTTCCTACTAATATTGAAAAAAATAAAATCTTTGAAATTGAATTAAGATTTTATTAATACTATATTGTAAAGTAATAATTATGCATAATAAGTTATAGTATCTATTATACAAATGGTAGACTTACATAAAATAATTGGTTAAATAAAATTTGTAAGTATTTTATAAATTGTTACTTGAATTTTTTTGGTAATTGATGATAATGGTTAATTTTTGAAGTCCCATTATAAGTGTTGCAATTATATAGCAATATACTTGCTTTTAAATCTTGGTTTTGAAAATATTTTTATTAATTAATTAAATTTTTTATTTTTTAAATAATATTTATAAATTTATTTTTTTATAGGAACTTATCCTTTGCTTGGTCTTTTTTGAATTACACAAGTTTATTTAACAGACAGAATTTATAGACACACAAGTTCATTTAAAAGACATAATTTATAGACACAGCTTACTTATCATGCACGAAAGTAAATCGTGATTGTAACCATTGCTTCTATATACCAAAACAAAAAACTCATGCACGAAAGTAAAATATATCAAGTAAATAAGAATTTTGTGCATTCATTTAGGGTTAAATATGTTATTTTATGCATTTTCTTTACACTGTGATGTTCTATGTTTTTTTTTCTTTATTTCACAGCACACTTAGAAAATAGCTCATTCTATTAATAACAAGATATACATGTTGCAGGTTTGCAAGTCCAAGCATTGTGTAGTAAATGGTGAGGTGCAATGTACATGCACTTTTAAAGTTTTATGGAAAAGTGGGCCAAATGCTAATAAATCGACATATATTTCATGCGAAAGAATATGCTTGTTGACTGTCGGGAGCATTTACAGCCATCCTGTAATTAAGAATTTTGTGAAGTTGAAAGACAAAAGGCAGGGGTGCATGTGCGATAGGCATGTTAGAAAACTTCCTTGTCAGAGTGGTTTGCTTGAGCCAGAGAATTCTGATATCCCACAAAATGAAAATAGTTCATACAATGTTGATAATGTTGAGAATTCTGGTAAGTCTATATGCCCAAGGCCTTCTGAATCAGATATCATCCTGAACACTTTGCCAGAATGCAGTCCATACCGCACTGAGAAGAGACAAATTTGTCACTCAAAATTTCTGGTCGTAGATAATCTGGAAAAGAATGTCAACCCTTATGATGTGAAGGTTATCTTATCTTCTATGGGCTATAGTGTTGTTTGTGTTCATATTTTGCCAAGTTTCAGATTTGAGTATTTTACAAGAGCATTTGTAGGGTTGAAGATCATGCAAATTTGATGAAGTCACTTGGATGTTTGCAAAGTGGCAATCTTTTTATTGTGTCTTCAAATGGAAGGTGTCTTCACTACATTTTCAAAATATGTTTACTTGTTTTGAGCATTTCCTACATAAGCAAAATATTTTAATTTATGAAAAATCCTTTGGCTGGGGTGTAAGGAGTCCACTGGTTTATTGAGGATGTTTATTTGCAGTGTTTAACTTATGAAAAGTTCTACGGTTTGCTTAGTGAAAAAAATGGAAACCTAAGGATTCTGTATGTATTTTGTAGACCTTGGGTTGTACTCGGTATTGAAGATACGATACCTAAAGGCGTCTTTGAAAGATTCAGTATAGAACCAAAGTTTTTTTTTTCCTTCTAAGCCCCTTTTAGAATATCAAAATTGTAGTAGGATTTCGTTTTTGTTTTTATGGTCTTATTTCGATTGAAAATAATTTTCAATGTTCAGTCTCTCTCTCTAATGATTGCGGTGGAGGAAGATCGATATAACAGTCATGTAAAAGAAGTTTTGCTTTGAAACTTGTTTCTCAATGTTGAATTGCTTGTAGAACTAGAATTCCCTCCAAAATCACATACTAGATGTACTTAATGTTGCTGTTCTTATGATTTTTGAAGATTAAATGACTTATGATTTTATAGATGTGGCAAAGTGCTTATAGATGTAAGACACCTTCCCATATTATCTCTATTATTGCATAAGAATCATACATGATGATGCTGTTTTAGCAACACAACAAAGCTTGATTAGTTCATTTGCTTATCTAAATGAATTATAATTTTATTCTATAATTTTAGAAAATAATGGTTTATCTAAAGGGTCGAAGTTCAATTGAGAACAATTACTGACTCTGATCCACCAAAGTTTGGTTATCTATAGTTATTGGTAGGACTAGGTTTGTTGTGGCTGCTTAGGTAAAGGGAGCACATTGGTCACACATAACATGTATGCAGATTGACAACCTAAAGGATAGTTATTATTCCTGCAATATTAACCATGATATTAAGTTATGCTTTCAGACAAAGATGTTGCTCCCTATGTGATTAATGTGTATTATGGTTGTCTTCTTCACTAGACTTGCAACCCTTTGTTTATGCTTTGATTGAATAATGATAAATTCCTAGTGTATTTTATTGGGATTATTACAGGAATCTAAGCAATGCTGTACAGAGACATCATCATCAAGGGAGATTACCATAGTGTATAAAGGCACAGAAGAATACCAAAAAGCGAAAAGGAAAAAATATATATATTTAGAGTTTAGGGAACATCATGAACTACTATGTCGAAGGTTAGAGTTTGAAGAAAAATATGTTTGTAAATCTCAAACTGGTTAGCGACTGCAGATGACTCCTTGGCATTCACTACAAAATATAATTCTATTCTATTTACTATTGATATTGGAATTCTTGATGAGTATCAGTTAAAAAAAAAAACGCAAACATGCTGTAAATGTCAGTCCGCCATAATAGTGAGAATTTTTTATAGGAATACTGTCTTCCAACATAATGTCGGAAGATTGTAATGTTATTAATTAAAATATGTTAGAAGCCAAACAACTTTTACAGAATTGGTGTATTTTTCAAGAGTTATTTAAGGATGTTTTTCTAATCTGGATCATTAGTTTTATTGATTATTTTAACAGATTTTAAATAAATAAACAATTAGGTCCAATGGCATATAAGTCCGCTTTTCTTGAAAGGATGTTAACTTTTTTCTTAGCTGATTGCAGTTTTTAAAATAAATAGAATGATGGTAGTGACTACAATTAGTATCCTTCACAGAAATATGTTCCTGAGGTATATTAACGTTCAATTATTTATCTAATTTATAGGACATATGAGTTAGTATTTAACAATTAGTATCCTTGATACAAATTTATTCGTGAGGCATATTATGGTTCAATTATTTATCTAATTTATAGGATATATGAGTTAGTATTTAACTAGCATTTATAATTTTATATTTTTCCGTGGGTTGATTAATTGATTTTTTTTATGGATGATTGTGATTGTTTTTTTTTATTTGTTGGAGTTATGTACTATGTAAGGGTTGTTCTTGTTGTTAGTTTAAAAAAAAAAAAAATGAATATGAAAACTTAGGAAAAAGATTAAGAATCTTTTTGATAAAAAGGCAAACATGGGTATGCTTTAATTAATTGTGAGAAATGTAATGAAAGTAATGTAATGTTTTTTTTTTTTTAAATGGCAGTGGCCCCAATAGAAACCATACATAGCTTATTCAAAAAATAATTAAATTAAAACATGGATGAAAAAGTTTACAAAATAACTTTCAAATTAAATTATTAGGTTATTATTAGAACTATTTCTATTACAAAGGGCTTATAGTCCCCACCCTTGACAAATCATAACTCTCTTATTTAGAGCTTGAGAGTTTACAAGCAAATTCAATTCTCATTTCAATTGAGTTGCCATAGCTAAATCCTTATTTCATTTTCATAAAAAATTTGAATTCTTGATTTTTAATTATCTTCTTTAATATTTTGTGTGAATACAAATATTTCAAATTTCAACATCATTGATTCATTAGCATCATTCTTCTTGATATTTTCCTGTAGCAGCCTTCACAATACCAAAACTCCACCTCTATTTGCCTGTTGCTAGTTTTCTTCCTTAAACATAAGTGCAATCCAAAATTGGTATTAAATAGTTTACATGAG
The DNA here is from genome assembly GCA_028583015.1 of Wollemia nobilis. Taxonomy (NCBI): domain Eukaryota; kingdom Viridiplantae; phylum Streptophyta; class Pinopsida; order Araucariales; family Araucariaceae; genus Wollemia; species Wollemia nobilis. Next base: position 13,351,250 of record JAQPPZ010016890.1, read on the forward strand.
AATACATTAATGTTATAAAATAAAACAAATATAACCAATGGAAAACATTAAAGTAAATATTAATCAATGTTTGATTCAGGCAGTTAACACTAAACTTATGACTTCCTCTTACTATGGAAAAGAGAATTAAATCCTTAGTTAAAACCCCTCTATTGGCTAGCCTATATGCACATTTGTTTCTTTCCCTTCACGTATGTGTAAACCTGATTTCTTCAAACTATATAGCAAGGCCTTGTATTTCTACTATTATCTTTGTATGTTCCATGGAGCCCTTGCTTTCGTCAAAATTGCATTTATTACTATTAATGAATCACCTTCCATCCATACTCCATTTTATTTTTCTCCATATTTTTAACCCTTCAAAATTTGTCCAAGATTCAACTTTATTATTTGTCTTAAATCCATTATTGAAAGTTTAACGAGGCAAAATCTCTTCCCTGTTATATCTAATTATTCCTCCTCTTGATCCTACATTAATTTTAGATGCTCCATCATAATTCAATTTGACCAACTCCACTTTTGCTGCTTTCCACTTTATATTATTTGCCTTCTTTTTGTTTCTTCTACCCAACATCATAACTTCCTCCTCTTGGTCCTAGATTACCTTTAGATGCTCCATCAGAATTCAATTTGACCAACTCCACTTTTGTTGGTTTCTACTTTATATTATTTGTCTTATTTTTGTTTCTTCTACCTAACATCATAATTCCATTTGATGGCTTGACTCCATCTATCAAGGCTATTTGCTTCAAGATTAGGGATTTGATCAGTTGATAGGGTTGGTTTAGACTCTTCTATGGCTAAACAAATCTTCTTCTTGTTACTTTTAAACTGCTTTATTTTTTTTAAATCTTTTTCTATTATTTTCTAGCTATATAGTCCAAAGTAATATATATTTTGATAAATCCCAGATTGTCTATAAAGCCTCACTTTTTAAAAGTATTTTTCCATTGCCTTAACCATTTTTCAATTATGTCATTCATCACCATGCATTAACCAACATATTAAAAATTCAATGCTATAGTTTACATACTATTGAGCAGTGTCCCAAGAGATGGTATATACTCTCCTCATTTTTACACAAAACACATTATGAGGGGTTATGAAAACCCTTTTTCATAAGATTATCCTAGGATAAATTATTAGAAGTACTTAATCATGTTAAAAATGTGCTTTTGATATAATAGTTTACAAATATTTCCAAAATATATATAGGTAAAAAATAGACTAGTGAATGCAAAATCTTTACCTATAGATACCTCAAAAATAAATTAGACGAAAAATTTGGACTATGAAAAATTATTTATTTTTGTTTTAGCATAATGATTAGTAACTAGCAACTCATAGTGAAGCCTCCCGCTCCTACTCCTGCACTCTGAAATCCTCTCTGAGCGGAGGTCTTCCACTACTCTTTGCTAGTTCTAGCCCCTCTGATATTTCCTCATTTTACCCTTTTGATCTTGCTGCATTTTGCATGGCTTGGTCAATCTGAATTTTCTCTACATATATTCCTAATCGTATGCCTCTAGCACCAAATTCAGGGGAATATCCTGTGCCTTTTTCAATTGTAGAGTTTTTCTTGTGCTACCTGGCCTATGGCTAGGGGCTAATTGGTATTTTACTAGGGTTTATTGTTGGATCCTTGGTTTGGTGAGGCCTCCTAGATCTAGGGTTTGCGGGTGGCTGCTAGTTGCCTATCTTGGTCAGTATGGTGTTTCTTTGCAACTTTATTGGTCGTTCCCCTCTAGCACCAAATTTAGGGGAAGACTTGTGCCTTCTTCTACTGCGAAGTTATTTTTGTGCTACTAGGGCATTCAGGCTAGTGTTTGCTTGGCTTTTGCTAGGGTTTATTACCAGATGTGGGAGCCGAATGCTTTCCATATGGTTCTTTTGGATCTTCCCCCTACATTCCCAAACCCCAAGGGGAACCATTGGGCTGAATATTCATGATGGAGGTATCTTGATGATGGCTCCCTAGTTTGGTGGTTTTTCATAGCTTTGGATGATAGTCATGTGGTTAGATCTAAATTTTTGGGTTCTTCAAATCCTTGGGTTCCAAAGATCTCTTTCTTTTGTCGAGATCCTTCTTTTCTCTCTCAAGTGCTATGTTTGGATGTTTCCTATATTTTCTTCTCAAATGGCCCTCAGAGTGGTTGGCTCCAGTGGGATTTGTGGGTTTCATGGAATTTCTTGTGCAAATCTCCTAGATGGTTTTTTATACTGTGGATTTTGTTGGCTAGTATTTTCTAGTGTTTTTTTCTTAAAGCGACTATTATTATGAGGGGTTGTCGTGTTACATTCTTTGTTAGATAGATTTGTTGATCATGATGATAGGATTTCCCTATTATATTTTCCTATTACGCATAAATGCTTTGATTTGGTTATTTTTCTTTGTAAATTTGTTTTAACGGGTAGCATTTTTCATTATTCTACTATTTTATCTGGTGCTTTAGATTCCTAAGCACATGGTAGTTTGTTTATGGGTAATATTTTGTATATGCTTGATAAAATCTGTGGTTTATTTTCTAGGAGGTTGCTTCATTGGATTTTTGGGTTTGATTCATGGAATCCAACTCAGTATTTCTTGATGTCTTATTGCTAGATCTAAGGTTTAGGGGTGCCTTTCAGAATGCTACTTATAATATGTTTGAGAACCCTCTAAAACCCCTTCTACTATCAATAAAAAAATTAGCAACTTAGAGTACCACATTCACTGTGTATTATAGTAGTCATCATATATGATTTTTTTTAATAGGGTAAAAATAGGATTTGAAAGGGTTCAAACCCTTTTACAACATAAATTTACCCTATCAAATCCACAAATACAAAGGGAAAGTAGCCAAAAATCCCCTGGATGTAAGACAAATAGTATTCATATTGGACCCCAATTAGATGTAGTCCTCCCTAATGAAATTTTCTATGTTCTCATGGACCACCCTTCGGGGTATCCATATCCTATCATCTTCTTTAATGGAACCAAAGTTTGCCAACCAGTATGCTGGTTTGTTACATTCTCTGAAGACATGAACAAAGTTAACTTCTTCAAAATGCTTTAAAATATCTCTAATATCTTGCACAATGTAATCAATTTGCCAATTAGTTTCTCCCTTATTTTTCAAAATATTGATAATATTCAAGGAGTCTCCTTCAAAGATAATTTTTTTAGTACCTAGATCCTTAGATAGCTCTGCACCCAGATGTAAAGCATTAACTTCAGCTTTATGACTAGTAATAATTCTTAAAAAATTGCAGGCTACCCCCATCAATCTACCCTGATTGTCCCTCAAAATTAGTCTTACTCCAGCATTACCTAGATTACCTTTGGATGCCCCATCAAAATTTAAACTCAACCATTCATCTTGGGGTGGTTGTCATTTTACATCAGTTCTAAACTAAGCATTTACCTCTCCAGAACTAATGGGTTTCAAATTCCATGCCTTAGCTATCATAGTCTCTTCAGTATATTTTGGCTTAACATGGTACCTAATAGATTTAACATTCTCCTCTAAAAAATGGGTGATACCTCTAAAAATTCTCATTTTTGACCTTATTTCCCCTCTAAAAATTCTCCTATTCCTCTTTAACCATACTCCCCACACAAAATGAAATGGAATCAAGTTCTAAATTATATTAATATGAGGACTAAAAAAAAGGTTATCCCACTGTTGTAACCACAAAACAATATTAGAAGGCATCGCCCAAGAGATGTTGATCCTGTTGATGAGGAGATAGAAAATGTTTAGAACGTAGGAACATTCCAATAAGATATGTTCCAATGATTCTTATGTATTTTCACATAAACTACATCTATTAGGTAACTGAAAACCTCTTTACTTAAGATTATCCATTGTTAGGATCTTATTCTAGATTGCTTCCCAAAGAAAAATCTCCAATTTAGGAATAGCTCTCTTACCCTAAATTCTATTCCAAAGGAAACCATTATCTACAGCAGGATCCAAAATATCATAGGTTATCTTCATACTGAATTCACCATTCTCAATTTTTCTCAAAACCATAGAGTATCTTTGCCTAACAACACCTAAGTAATAAGCCTTTAGTTTATATTTAAGGAGGTTTAAAGCCTCTAAATTCTCAAGTATTACCTCTAAATATTTCCAATACAATTGGTTATGCTATAAATTCATGTAGTCACAAACCCTTTTACCATATCTATCTTCTAGATTCTCTTTCAGTTTTTTAGAAAATATCATTGTTTGCTAAAGGGTTGTCATCTAACCAGGCATATTCCCAAAAAATTATAGAGACCCCATATCCAACATCGTATTTCACACCCTTCCACAAGGCCTCCTTGTTCTATAAAAAAGAGCCACAACATGGGTCCTAAATTATGAGAAATATGATATCCTCCTGGCTGTCAAGATATATATTTTTTAAATCCTTACCCAAAGAGTCTGACCATCCCTTAGAACTCTCCATCCCACCTTAGCTTCCATAACACTATTAGCTATGTTGAGTCTCGTCAAACCAAGACCACTATGCTTCTTTTGATGGCATATTTTTCCCAATATACAAGAGGAATCCTCCCCCTCTCTTTAGATCCTGATTATAAGAATTGTTTTTGAATTCCTTCTAATATTTTGGAAACTTTAGCAAGGATATTAAAAAATGATAGAAGATAAATGGAGACAACATGTAGAACACTCTTAACCAACAATACTTTACCTGCTTGATACAAGAGATTACCTTTTCATCCTACAAGTTTGTATTGAAACCTGTCAACCAAACCATTCCAAAGAGGTGCCTTACAAAAACCCATGAACATAGGCATTCCAAGGTACAAAAATGTTTAGGGTAAACAAAATATTTTTAAAGGGTCATGGACCTCTATCAATAGGATGGATGTAGGAGGAATGGATCCCTGTTGACCTCTAGCAGTACATAGGATATTTCCAGCTATACCATATATCTGTAGGATGGAGGTAGGGGGAATGGAACCCGGGTTGGCCTCTACCAGTACCCAGGACATTTGCCACTACACCACAATAAGTTGATTTTTGATTGGGCTACATGGGATTTATATTGGCCCCACCCATGTTATATCACATAGTCGTATATCAACAACTTAGTAATTATGTTCACTTAGCAAGATTCTAACTTGAGTCTTCTCCTTGAAAGTTGAGGAATATAATTGATTAGCAAGATTCTAACTTGAGTCTTCTCCTTGAAAGTTGAGGAATATAATTGATTAAAATAATAACAAGTTAAGGAATATCATCAGTTGAACTAACAACATGATAATTGTTCTTAGAAATATTTGAACCTGGGTGTTGAACATAACCCATTGAATTATTGTCATTTGAGTTCAACATTCAAATGTCTATTTTCTAAACCATATGATATTTAAACTCACATAAATAATTTTTGTCAATGTTAGTGCTTCAAATTTGTAACTAAATTAAATATTTACAAGATTAGATTATTTCTAAGCGGTTTTTAACAAAAATGAAAAATAGGATAAGGGGTTTTATCAATCTATTTATATATAATTACTTCCCAATAGCTAGTCTCATTTGAATTGGAATTATTATTTTTTAATAATTAACAAATACTTCCATGCATGATTATAAAAAAATATCTCTTTTAGCTAATCATTTAAAATAAATAAGCACTATATATATATATATATATATATATATATATATATATACTGTCTAAAACAATCATTATAAAAAAGGTAAGTGTAAAAGGTTTAGCAAGAATTTCAAAACCCCTTCCCTCTACCATCATAAAAAAATGTAAATGTTTTTATGGAGATTGTTATCATCATTAAAATTGGATGAATAGATTAGAAGTCTTCATTATCTCTTTCTTATAACTTAATTATTTTAGTTTTCTTTAATTTTGCTAATATTTTTTTGATTAGTTGATTGGAAGGGGTTTTGAAAGGGTCCCCGAACCTTTTGACAAAAGGAGAAACCCACAAGGAGAGGGCCCAATAGACCAACCACTTAGGGGTTACCAAGAAACACAAGAAAACAAGGGAAAACCCTGAAAAGAACATAAAGGTCCAATAGGCCAACTTCTTAGAGGTTACCATGAAATTCAAGAAAACAAGGGAAAGCCCTGAAAAGAACATAAATCAAGTCATTACTAAAAGAGGGAATATGGAACATAATATATTGGTCAAGATGGATTAGCCAGGCCTAAAAACTAAAGAACATAAAGAGTCAAAGGCTAAATACATTGCAACAAAAGAAAAAAAGAAAATAGTAGCATAGGCAAATTTGAGAGAATTAGTCAAATTTAGCACCAGTAGAACTTGAAAACTTATTGTATTTGAATTCCACCAACAATAGTTAGAATCAAGAAACTCACCTTATGTTTTCCTACCTTATCTTAATTTTTTCTTCATGAAAGTAAGAAGCTCGTAATCCAAGGAGGTATCCTCATCATGGTTCAAGGTCTTGATCTCTTTGCTAGGAGAGCAACACCTGTTACTAGCATTTTCAGTCTTCTAGGAGTTCACACAACCATATTTCCAATACCGCATCTTGCATCTTGGCTCCTCTTTCGAATCTTGCATCTTGCATCTTGGGTATTTGCATCCTAGCTCTAGCCACCTTTCGAATAGAGTTTTCCACTTAGATATTTTTATATTATTTTTACCAATAACTTGTTTTGAGGCTCTGCTTACTTTTTTTCTACTATCAACCTTCATCTTTCCTTTCAACCTTGAGCAAAGATTGAGATCCATTTGTAGTTTAAAATGTAGTTTCTCTTCTTTTCAATGTTTTAATTGGGAGCTTCCCCACTTTTTGTTTGACCCCCACATCAATAGGACCCTTTTATGACTAAGTTTTAGGACCCAATGATACTTTCTCCATGTAGGACTTTGGGGAGCCAATCAGAGACTCATTGACATGGGCCACCATTTGGAGAATAGACTTCTTTGGAGTAGAGTCTGACCCTAAGCAACCAAAGGAATTTTTAAGGTCTTATAAAACTAGAATATTAGTTAGAAGATCTGATGGAATTACCTCTTTCACAAGAATTGAAGGGGCTTCACAGCTTGTTGGAGCCTTAACCTCCTTTGAATTCTCCTCAATTTGTGTTGAACCGTCTAACAGGTTGGAAGACTTCTCTAGTACCAAAGGGTTTTCCAACTAAATCTAGTCACCAGTCTCCTTGCACTTTGATGACTCCTTGCCAGACCCATTTTGAGCATCTAGGAAAATAACACATTCCTTTTTAATATTTTATATTACCATTTTATGCCTTTCATTACCCTCTTAATTTTTTCTTGACGGGCATTGATCCAAGTTATAGCCAGATTTTCCACACCCATAGCAAACTGAGGGTCTATTTTCATAGCTAATGGGTTGGATCCAAGAACCCATATATGAGGTACTCTTAATAGAAGAGGGAAGATCCAACTCTAAATTCTAGAATCCTCACAAAAATCATTCTAGAATTTGATCTAGTAGTTGAATCAATATGAATAAGATCCCCCATCGCCTTTGCCACCTCTCTTAGAATATCATTGTGCCACAGATGAAATGGGATACTAGGGATTCGGATCCAAAGAGGTATCGAGTTCACCTTCTGAGTATATAGGTTAAATTTAGGGCCCCATTTTTGAAGGAACAAATACCTTTTTCCATAAACAAGGGATATCCCTTAAGATGTGGTTCAAATCTTCCACATAATTTAACTTGATTATAATGAAATATTTGGGAACCACTACAATTTCTATAGATCCCAAAGGTTTCTATTTTATCAGGGCTCATCTTCTAATTGAATTCAGATTCAACCTTTCACCCTAGAATCTCCTCATAATATTATAGTATCCTTCATCTATAGTGATTTGGATAAGATCTATAAGAATGCAAATCTCATTTTTACTGGAGAGAGGTCAAATAGAAATTTAGATCTAATATAATGAACACCATTAGATTCCATGGTAGCAAACGAATTTTTTTTATTAGGGTAAAAACAAGATTTTTACAGGGCCTGAACCCTTTTACAACACAAATTTAGTCCATCAATTACACAACTTCCAAGGGCAAATATCCAGATATCCCCTGAATGCAAGACAAAAAATATCCATCCTAGATCCCAATTAGTTGCAATCCTCCATCATGAACTTTTATAAGTCTTCAAGGACCACCCTAGGGGGTATCCATATTGTATCATCTTCTTTAATGACACCAAAGTTTGTCAACCAGTCTATTGATTTATTACCTTATATATAGCAATGAACAAATTCAACCTCTTCAAAATGCTTTACAATATCTCTAATATCTTGCACAATGCAATCAATTTACCAATTAGCTTCTCCCTCCTTTTTCAAAAGATTTATAATATTCAAGGAGTCTCCTTCAAAGATAACTTTTTTAGTACCTAGATCCTCGGTTAGCTTTGCACCCAGATGTAAAGTATTAAATTCATATTTATGACTAGTAGTAGTTACAAAAAACATGCAGGCTACCCCCACAAATCTACCTTGATTGTCCCTCAAAAATTCTCCTACTCCGGCCTTATCTGGGTTACCTTTGGATGCCCCATAAAAATTTAACTTCAACCAGTCATATCAAGGTGGTTGCCATTTTCCATAACTTCTAACCTGAATATTTATCTCTCCACCACTAATAGGTTCCAAATTCCATGTCTTAGCTATCAAAGTCTCTTTAGTATTCTCTATCTTGATAGGGTACTTGATAGATTTAATATTATCCTCTAAAAAGTGGGTGATACTTCCAAAAATTCTCATTGCAAACCTTTTTTCTCCTCTAAAAATTCTCCTATACCTCTCTAACCAAACTCCCCACACAAAATGAAATAGAATCAAGTTCCAAATTATATTAATATGAGGACTGAAAAAGGGGTTCTCCCATTTTTGTAACCACAAAACTATATTAGAAGGCATCACCTAAGAGATGCCCATATTGTAATAGTAGCAAATGAGTTACCAGGATCGAACGACCCTTGTTAGGGACCTTGCACTTAGATTTACCTTTCGATGACTCGTGACCCCCAAAAAAACTAGAGAACCAACATAGGGAACATCGCCAAACTTGGAAAACTTCACACCAATGAAAACCTCCTTCATTCTCGATCCATCCATCTCCACCACATCACTCCCTTACTCCTACAGCTTGTCCACACTCTTGTGTGTACCCAATTCAAGATCTATAAAATTTTTTAGCTCTACTTAGTGGATCTAAGGTTACCGCTGCTACTGCTTTGCTCAAAAACCAAACCTTGATCCATCAAAATTTCTAGTTCTACTTAGTGGATCTAAGGTTACCGCTACTACTGCTTCGCTCAAAAACCAAACCCTAATCCTACATGATTTTCTTAAAATTAGGAGAACCTTTAATTTTTCTAACATGATTTAGTTTTTACTTAGATATTAATGATTACAAGTACTCTAACTTTTGTGTGATATAGTTGTAAAGTATATTTTAATGTCTTGTAGATGTGTTTATCCAATTAAACTCCAATTATCATAACATGGTATATAACCTTATCCCCATAAAATTTGAACCTTGGACCCCCTATTTGGAGCTCCAAAGTCTTAACTATTAGGCCTACTAGAGTTGTGAAGAACACAAGCTTATACTGAGAGGGGGGGTGAACAGTATAAGACCTCTTTTTACTTATTCCTTTATACTTCAAAACAGTAAAGCAATATACCCAAAGCAATATCAAAGCAATGCACAAAATCATCCACAAAGTGACACCAATTTTAACGTGGTTCACCTAGAATGCCTGGGCTACGTCCACAAAACTTTTCTCTAAAAGTTATCTCAAAGTTCTTTGGGAAACCTTCCCAATTACAATGTTTATGAGCCTCGGCTCAAAGGAGACACCTTCCCCCAATCTGAATTTATGAGCCTCTGCTCAAAGGAGATACCTTCCCCTACGCTCCGGAAATTATCCCTCAGAAGATCAACTGCCTCTCCCTCTTGCCAGCATGTGGAACTCCTTTCCATCGAAGACCTCCTGTCCTCAATGCTTAGCCTAAGAGACCTCTGCCTTCTATGATCACGTCCACAGTGGCTCGGCTACCTGTACCAAACACAGTCGGTCGGTCTAGTACAAGTCTTCCTCTGTCCGTCGAGATCTGTCCAACTCTATGAACAAATCAATCCTCTGCACACAAGCCTTCTCAAAGACTTGCCAAATCTATCCTCGGGTTCTTCTCAAAGAACCAATGCACCTCTGTCCTCAAGTTCTCCGATAGAACTCTCAAAAACTCAGCTCACAAGTCCTCTCGCTAGGACCTCGTCCAAATCTGCTCACAAGTCCCCACCGAAACTCTCCCCCCCCCAAAACTTCAACAAGCTCACCAAGAAAAACTTGCTTAGCATGAACCCACAAAGAGAATTGTTAGAGACCCAATGTGATTCATAAACCTCATAGAAGCATAAAGAGAATTGTTAGAGACTCAATATGTTCTATACTTAACTCCCAATCTCAATCTCAACTCAATCTCAATCTCAAAAGAATAAGATAGATGTAGTATGCTTTTCTCAAGAATATGAAACACAACCCAACAATTGCCAACTATGCAATATCTCATATAACAATGATACTCATATTCTTTTTACCAACAATTAGAGTTTCAACAACAATGCTCATCAAACAAGGTTTAGACCACCAACACATTCAACTCAACATCAACCTTGAAGCATTAACCAATCATCACAAGAAAAGGAAACAAGTAGAAATCCTTTTCCCTCCAAGGATATTTGAACAAAACAGCCACCAACACAATATCACCAATTGCAAATAATAACTTGTTCAAATCAACTCAATGGAGTAAGCCCAATATCATGTATCAAGTAAAGCACTAACTTGATCAACAACAACCTCTATGAAAGCAACTCATCCATCAATATCAAAATAGCCAACTAAGGGTTTCATCATCTCAATGCAAGTAGCAAGACTTACTAACATAAACCCTAGTGCAAAAATGCTTCCTCTTCCTCAACCAGAATTATGCATTCACCCAAACACTCATCAATGATTTTAATGCATAAACAATCTTCAATATCCAGAAAATAAGATTTACACCAAAGATACCTAGTAGACAACCTTTTCACTCCAAACTCAATTTCAGAAAATATACCATCAACAACATACATGGAAGAAGTTGCCCATACCTTTACTTTGATGAAGAAGGAGAACTCAAAATCTGTCACAACACTAACTCTCAATTTGCCACTAATTAGAGTTAGCAACTATACAATAATACACAATAATAAAGATCCAAAATAACACCTTATTTCTCCAACTTAGTAAAAACACCAAAGTACAATATACATACAAAGTAAAACCTCTTTACACCTTATTACTCCACATAAACATTAAACATCAATAAAACAATGTCAAAAACAAATATGATACCTTAACCTTATACCTCCCGCGCATTCACAACCACTATCCTTTGCACACCGCGACCAAAAAGAAATTCCCAACGAAGAGAATCGAACTCGGCACCTCTGTCGTCTAGCGCTTTCGCTTAAACGCCTCCGTCGTTGGGTCACAAGTGCCCAACGAAGAAATACAACACTGCCCTCTCTTTTATCTTCCTTTGATGCCAAGAAACTGGAAAACGTAAACGTCTTCCACAAGTCACATGCAAACTGGTGAGCGCTGTCCAAAACGTAATTCACAGAATGCTTGCATTTATCATCTCACAGCACAGTCTAAAAACCGCAGTCCAGGTGCAATTGCCAATCCACCGACGTCAAGCATAAAGGTAAGGATGCAGCCCAAACTCGGTTTTGAATATGCCAAGCACGGTTTCCAACACAGAACAAGCACGATTTCAAGGACGTCAATAGGAGATCGAAAACACAAAGCGTTGTTCGAAAGAATAGAGAAAACGCAAAATCGTAGATGCCAAGCGCAAATCGCAAGATACAGAGCAAATCGTAAATCGCAGATGTCAAAATAATTCGTGGTACACAATTTGGAAAAACATCCCCACTTATATAGCCATTTCTCCATAAAGTTTGACGTCGACGCTCCTCCAACGATGGCATCATATCGGCGAAAGAATTCTTTTACTTCCGTCGCTTAAGGGTTGAAAGACCCTATAATAATAATTAAAATAATAATTATTATTATTTTATTAATAATAAATTAAACTTGGACCTTTGACAAAGGTTTGAGTTAATTTAATTATTAATAATAAACATGGACCTTTGCATTAAGTTAAGCTTGGTTTTAATAAAAACCCTTAATGAGTCCAAATGGTTTTAAGAAAAACCTTTAACCTTGTCACCATGGTTTTAATAAAAACCCTTTAACAATGAAGCTTCTCAAGATATTCTTGACATCACACTCTTTTGATATCAACACAAAAATGCCTTTTGACATCAATGACAACTTATACATTTGAGCAAGGGCAATGTACCCAAAGTACCCAAAATTGCCAACAATCTCCCCCTTTGTCATTGATGGCAAACCTTTACTGAAAACACTTCTCAAGAGCCAAAACTGAAACCAACTGAAACCAACTGTGCTAACAACTGAGAATCTTCCTTTGAAGTTTTACTCCCCCGACTTGAAGCTTTCCTCTTCACTTTGAAGCTCTCCCCCTTACTCATATCTCTCCCCCTTTGTCATCAATGGCAAAGGGCCACCTTTGGGGCTCGGGACTAAGAATTAGCCTCTTAGCTTAGTCCCTCCCCCCCCTCCTGATGAGGTGATTAATTCTGGGGTGGGAGTAAAACTCCCATTAGGCACTGATCATCATCAGCGTCTATAACTTCCTTGTCGGGCCTTCTCTTGAACTCTTTGTCCATATTCCTGTTCTTGTCACTGTTCTTGTTCTTGTTCTCATCCCTGTTCTTATCCATGCCTTGATCCTTGGACCTGATCATGCCACTGTTCTCGTTCTCGTATTCTGGAATTTCAGCTCTACACTGTCGATCGTGTGACCTTCATTGTTGCACTTATAACAAGTAACAATGTTATTTCTTTTAGGCATACCTGTTCTTTGAATCCACCAGTTCTGACCAAACCTGTTCGACCAAACCTGTTTTGACCAAACCTGTTCTGACCAAACCTATTTTGACCAAACCTTTACGTTCACCAACCTGTTTGATCATACCTGTTCTTGATATTTGCCTTGCAATAAACTGCCTTGTGCCCAAACTATTGACAAGAGTAGCAATACCCTTGAAAGAAATTACCACCTCTAAAACTGTCATTTACCTTCTTCACTTGAGCCATGCAATGTGAAGCTATGTGACCAAACCTGTGACAAGCAAAACATCTGCCTTGAAACTTTCCTTTATTTGACCTCTTAGGTTCTGAAAACTTCTTCTTCTCATTCTGAATTCTATTTTCTATTTCTGTGCATCTATCATTCAAGGACTCATGATCTGAAATACTTTCCTCATCAGAACTCTCTTCCTTTTGGAGTCTCTTACTAGACTCTCCAACTTGTTCCTTGTGATGCTTAACAAAACCAAGGCCTATTTTATCTGTTGTCTTTCTTTGACCTTTGATGAGAGACTTAACCTTTTTGGAGCTATCTTGAAACCTGTGAAGCTTATCCTTGTACCCTTTAGTTTCCTCTTTCAAAGAAGCCATTTTCTGTTCTAACTCACTATACTCAAGAACCTTAGACTCTAACTCATCCTTGAGTTCTTGTGTCTTAGCTATAGAGAAGTCAAGACTTTCTATAAGATCATCTCTCTCCATACAACATTCATCCAACTTATCCTTGAGTCTAGCATTCTTCTTTCTTTCCTTTTTCAAAGCACTAAGAGCACTAATAAGTTCACTTTCAAGATCTACTTCTCCTTCCTCTATATGATTTCCTTTTGAATCATCAAAGCCTTTTTCAGATTTCTTATCACTAGAGGTGCTACCCTTTTCAAAAACCATACATGCATCTTCCTTATAGTTTTTTGAAGCATCCTCATACATACTAGAAACCAAATCATTATTTGTGCAATCATCCTCAAGGTGACCAAAATTTCCACATCTAAGACATTTCATGATAATGAATCTATGTTTCGGTTCTTCCTCTTTTTCTGATATGAACAACATCTCATTTTCATTATCACTTGAAGAACTTTCACTATCACTACTAGAACACTTACTTGCTTTGTCTAGGTAGAAACTCTTCTTGTGCTTGTGAGAATACCTCTTTTCTTGATTGTTGTGCTCATCTTTGATTTTAAGATTTGTATTGGCCTCTTCTAGTTGTTTCTTCAATGAAACAATCTCTTCTTCTTGTTTGCAGCAAACAGTCTCTTTCTCATTGATCTGAGACCTGAGAGTTTCTTCACTCCTTTTGGACTCTTCTATTTGCAGCTTCAGATTGCTAACAACTTTGTTAGATTCCTCTTCATGTTTGCTTGCATATATCGACTTTATTACTCATTTCTTCCGTCTCGCATTCTTAAACCGTCAATTTCTTTTTCTAGCTTACTGCAATACTCTGTTTTCCTGGTTAATTGCATTTCGAGATCTTCAAAAATTTTCTTGTATTCTTCCTGTTTGTACTTTCAAACTGGTGATTATATCTTTCGCATCCTCAACCTTTTTACTCAGAGCTGAAATTAGTTTCTGTTTCCAATTTGCTTCTGCATCACTTCCTTCTTCATCACATTCCTGTTCTGAATCTGTTTCTTCACCAATTTTGAACGGATCATCTTCATCTTCACTGCTACTAAACCCATGGCAATGACGTTCATTATGACCGAGTTGACCACAAACAAAACATTCTCTACCTTGTGAGCAATCAGCTGCAAAGTGACCGGTCTTCCCACATCTGGTGCAAAACTTTATTAATCTGGCCTGTTCTCCACTGTTTGATTCATCTCTTGAATCTATTTCCATTCTTCTTCCCAAAATAGCAACATTGAGTTCATCTTCATTTTCTTTCATGACCATGTGTGTTTTCTTCTTCTTGTGTCTTATGGTTTTGCTTTTGCCTTTCCTTGCCATTTGTGTTCTTGTAAGATCTTCCTTCAAGTTGTTAAACTTTTCGAAGGCACCGGCTCTGATACCAATTGAAGAACACAAGCTTATACTGAGAGGGGGGTGAATAGTATAAGACCTCTTTTTACTTATTCCTTTATACTTCAAAATAGTAAAGCAATATATCCAAAGCAATATCAAAGCAATGCACAAAATCATCCATAAAGTGACACCAATTTTAACGTGGTTCACCCAGAATGCTCGGGCTACGTCCACAAAACTTTTCTCTAAAAGTTATCTCAAAGTTCTTTGGGAAACCTTCCCAATTACAATGTTTATGAGCCTCGGCTCAAAGGAGACACCTTCCCCCAATCTGAATTTATGAGCCTCTGCTCAAAGGAGATACCTTCCCCTCTGCTCTGGAAATGATCCCTCAGAAGATCAACTGCCTCTCCCTCTTGCCAGCACGTGGAACTCCTTTCCACCGAAGACCTCCTGTCCTCAATGCTTAGCCTAAGAGACCTCTACCTTCTATGATCACGTCCACAACAGCTCAGCTACCTGTACCAAACATAGTCAGTCGGTCTAGTACAAGTCTTCCTCTGTCTGTCAGATCTGTCCAACTCTATGAACAAATCAATCCTCTGCACACAAGCCTTCTCAAAGACTTGCCAAATCTATCCTCAGGTTCTTCTCAAAGAACCAATGCACCTCTGTCCTCAAGTTCTCTGATAGAACTCTCAAAAACTCAGCTCACAAGTCCTCTGCTAGGACCTGTCCAAATCTGCTCACAAGTCCCCACCGAAACCTGTCCAAAACCTGCTCA
Organism: Wollemia nobilis; assembly: GCA_028583015.1. NCBI lineage: Eukaryota > Viridiplantae > Streptophyta > Pinopsida > Araucariales > Araucariaceae > Wollemia > Wollemia nobilis. Next base: position 13,366,986 of record JAQPPZ010016890.1, read on the forward strand.
CAAGTCCCCACCAGAACCTGTCCAAAAACCTCAGCAAGCTCACCAAGAAAAACTTGCTTAGCATGAACCCACAAAGAGAATTGTTAGAGACCCAATGTGATTCATAAACCTCATAGAAGCATAAAGAGAATTGTTAGAGACTCAATATGTTCTATACTTAACTCCCAATCTCAATCTCAAATCTCATAGAAACATAAAGAGAATTGTTAGAGACCCAATATGTTCTATACTTAACTCCCAATCTCAATCTCAACTCAATCTCAATCTCAAAAGAATAAGATAGATGTAGTATGCTTTTCTCAAGAATATGAAACACAACCCAACAATTGCCAACTATGCAATATCTCATATAACAATGATACTCATATTCTTTTTACCAACAATTAGAGTTTCAACAACAATGCTCATCAAACAAGGTTTAGACCACCAACACATTCAACTCAACATCAACCTTGAAGCATTAACCAATCATCACAAGAAAAGGAAACAAGTAGAAATCCTTTTCCCTCCAAGGATATTTGAACAAAACAGCCACCAACACAATATCACCAATTGCAAATAATAACTTGTTCAAATCAACTCAATGGAGTAAGCCCAATATCATGTATCAAGTAAAGCACTAACTTGATCAACAACAACCTCTATGAAAGCAACTCATCCATCAATATCAAAATAGCCAACTAAGGGTTTCATCATCTCAATGCAAGTAGCAAGACTTACTAACATAAACCCTAGTGCAAAAATGCTTCCTCTTCCTCAACCAGAATTATGCATTCACCCAAACACTCATCAATGATTTTAATGCATAAACAATCTTCAATATCCAGAAAATAAGATTTACACCAAAGATACCTAGTAGACAACCTTTTCACTCCAAACTCAATTTCAGAAAATATACCATCAACAACATACATGGAAGAAGTTGCCCATACCTTTACTTTGATGAAGAAGGAGAACTCAAAATCTGTCACAACACTAACTCTCAATTTGCCACTAATTAGAGTTAGCAACTATACAATAATACACAATAATAAAGATCCAAAATAACACCTTATTTCTCCAACTTAGTAAAAACACCAAAGTACAATATACATACAAAGTAAAACCTCTTTACACCTTATTACTCCACATAAACATTAAACATCAATAAAACAATGTCAAAAACAAATATGATACCTTAACCTTATACCTCCCGCGCATTCACAACCACTATCCTTTGCACACCGCGACCAAAAAGAAATTCCCAATGAAGAGAATCGAACTCGGCACCTCTGCCGTCTAGCGCTTTCGCTTAAACGCCTCCGTCGTTGGGTCACAAGTGCCCAACGAAGAAATACAACACTGCCCTCTCTTTTATCTTCCTTTGACGCCAAGAAACTGGAAAACGTAAACGTCTTCCACAAGTCACATGCAAACTGGTGAGCGCTGTCCAAAACGTAATTCATAGAATGCTTGCATTTATCATCTCACAGCACAGTCTGAAAACCGTAGTCCAGGTGCAATTGCCAATCCATCGGCGTCAAGCATAAAGGTAAGGATGCAGCCCAAACTCAGTTTCGAATATGCCAAGCACGGTTTCCAACACAGAACAAGCACGATTTCAAGGACGTCAATCGGAGATCGAAAACACAAAGCGTTGTTCGAAAGAATAGAGAAAACGCAAAATCGCAGACGCCAAGCGCAAATCGCAAGATACAGAGCCAATCGTAAATCGTAGATGTCAAAATAATTCGTGGTACTCACTTTGGAAAAACATCCCCACTTATATAGCCATTTCTCCATAAAGTTTGACGTCGGCGCTCCTCCAACGATGGCATCATATCGGCGAAAGAATTCTTTTACTTCCGTCGCTTAAGGGTTGAAAGACCCTATAATAATAATTAAAATAATAATTATTATTATTTTATTAATAATAAATTAAACTTGGACCTTTGACAAAGGTTTGAGTTAATTTAATTATTAATAATAAACATGGACCTTTGCATTAAGTTAAGCTTGGTTTTAATAAAAACCCTTAATGAGTCCAAATGGTTTTAAGAAAAACCTTTAACCTTGTCACCATGGTTTTAATAAAAACCCTTTAACAATGAAGCTTCTCAAGATATTCTTGACATCACACTCTTTTGATATCAACACAAAAATGCCTTTTGACATCAATGACAACTTATACATTTGAGCAAGGGCAATGTACCCAAAGTACCCAAAATTGCCAACAAGTTGTAGAGTGAATGACACCAATAGTACTCCTTTTAATAGAAACATATATTAACAGGGATGACCACCTTCCCATTAACCTAAATGTGATAATATTTTATAGAATTCACCTTATTTACTTTTTTATGTTGGGTTTAATATAGTTATTTTCCAAGAATATTTGCATTACCTCCAAAAACTTATCTTTATTTATATATCATTCCTCTTCATTTAAAACATAAACCATTTAAATGACAAATACTTAGTTTTTATATAAATTTTTAAAAATATTTAGTGTAATATATTTCATTGTAAATATTTTAGTTATGATATTTTGATGCATTGATGGCTCAATAGGATATATAAAATGCAATTGTTATATTTTTATGGTAATGCTATGTGAATAGATAGAATAAATTCCATCGTTGTGATTGTTATCATTCTCTAAATCAAAATTTTGTAAAAGATATTTAAGTTTTAAAGCAAGAAAAACTTTTTTTCTGGACATGGAGCAACAAAATCTTCATAGTTTCACCACATTTTCAAGTGGAATCTTTGTAAATATTTTAAGCCTTTTTAAAATAATAAGTATTTGTTCATTATATAAAAACTAATATATTGAAAATTCAATATAATTATAAAAAACATATCATTCTTTTGCATTTTTCATTTTTAAGTTGGTCTCACACACTAATATACTAAACTTTTAAAATTGTAACTAATTGATTGATAGTTGTAAGTATATTGATTGATTGATAGTTGGGCTCAACTTTTTCTTTCATTCTTTTACATCCTCGTTCTAAGTATACAAAGAATCAATGCAAAGACATTATCATATACCATGGTTGTTATCTCTGTAGCATACTTCAAATAAATTATTTTCTCTTCTATCCACTTCTTCACAAACTTTGTAGGAGAGAAGCACACAGACATATCCATGATATCTATTAGTAAATTACAAGTGATAACATATTTTAACTTACATGAAAAAACATCTTATAAAAAATATTTGAAAAATCATGAGTATTAATTGTCTAGTACTATAATGCATAGGATTCAAGAATACATGGTTAAGTACAAAGACCAAGTCTAGAACAATAACAAGTGTTTTCTTCATTTTTCTCATTTTGCATTGTAATGTTTTGGTGCCTTGCACTTAGATTAAATTAACAATCTCCTCCTGCATGCACCATAACTTTCAAGATATTACAATATGTATTCCTCAAAAAATTTACATTTGTGTGTCCTTTTTTTTTGCATTCTGATAACCAAATGCATTTCATCTCTTTCTTCTTCTCGTCTTTCACCTCATTAATTATTTTATTGAAGTCCTTCATAACTTGAATTGCTACATGCAGATCATCTCTATCACTATTAAAATTGTTGCTTTTGAAATAACTTAGCCCTATTTATTTTGTTTCTCTTTCCATATTTTAGGCTCATTCATATGCTTCTTGGTAGGAGGTAGGTCGTATTACCTTCATCTTCTTCTTATATTTGGGTAGCAATTCATCAAGGAATTTTAGTAATAAAATTTAACATACAAAAACTCAATTCCATTTCTACTTAAAATAAACCTACAGATCTACCTTATAGTAATTAGCAATAACAATACACATAGGAAACATACAACAATAATAACAATAGAAAATGATAAATGACATAAGAATATTTTTATTAGCAACATTCTATACAATACTTGCAATACATACAATTTGCAACCTTGTGCAAAATATCCATACCAAAGGCAACACCCACATGTACGACCAACCATACACTTTGACCATACCAGCATTGTCACCACACATGACCCAAATGAATGAGGCAAGGGTCTTATTTATACAACCAAACATTAGTTGCACCCTCCAACTACTCGATACCTCGTAATTTTCCTAAATTATATTTAGCATGCATTTTACTTACATTTACAAGTCATTTCCTACTATAATACAAACTAAATTATTACTTTGAATTATCTATACATCATTTATCATTTTATGGATATTGCATTATTACATTACCACTATATAACATTATTAATTATGTGTACACATATTCCATAAAACACTTTGTGTACGAATTATAAAATGACATGTTTTAACAAAACTTATTTACTTATTGTGTAGACATATCATTTTTCCTACCCATATTTTGTCCCCTTATTGAAACTTATCGATATCCTTGATGATGACACATGATTTGAACATTGGGGATTGAAGCACTAAACAATGTAGTGGAATTTTTTGTTGTACTCCTTTCACTTTCTTTTATTCTATACATCTTCTACAACTAGCATCCCTTCAAACTATTGCTCACACAAAATTGTTTTATGATTATTCATCCCACTTTTTGCAATAAGATGCATCATCAACTTTATCAACATGACTAACATCTTCAATATGGTGGATAATTCCCATCACCACCTTTATAAGGGGTCAAGGTGTAGTTCGCCTTATGGGGTCATGGTGTAGCATCATTTGGTAGCCTTCACTCGACTCACTTAAATAGCTTTCCCTTGGCTCCAAAGTACTACTCTCTTGCTCTAATTTAATGCTTCTTGACCTTTGACTTAGCCTCTGACTTGTCCTCTAATGTCACATTAGCTTTCATGATAAATTTATTGAATGAAAAATGTTGGAATGGCAAGAACTAGAATGAAAAGCATTGTAAGAGCAAGCACTAGAACAACAAGCATTGGAATGATAAGCACTAGAACAACAAGCACTGTAACAATAATACCTTTATAAAATTATCTGAAGTTCCCATAGGTGCATCTAATTTTTTATCATCACTTATATTATAGTAGTGATTTATGGCATTATATATAGTCCCCCTAGACACATCTAATTTTGTATCATATATTGTATCATAGCAATACCTTATGGTATATCTAAATTCCCCCCTGGTAACATATTTTTTTGTATTATATCATGTATTATATCAATATCTTATGGTATTATCTAAAGTCCCCTTGAGCACATAATACTTGAATATACTTTACACTTGCATTATACTTATATCATCCATATCTAAAATAAAAAATCCAATAATTTATACATGCTTAAATCTAAAACTATTTTTCTCATATTACATCAAACATCTATCCTAATCTCTCATTAATGCTCTAGTAAGCATTATGGTCAATTTAAATTTTCTTTGTCAAATATGATTTCCCTCTAAAACTTGAGTGGGCACATCAGGTCATGATATCATTTAATGTTCTTGAAAAGAAAAAAGTTAACATCATTAGTAATCAACAAATCAAAAGCACCAGCCATCTTACATCCTATGCAACATCAAATATGCTTGTCTCGAATTAGGGTATGAAGATCCATTTTTTATGCATTCATCCAATAAATGCATCAAAAAGGGATAAATATAGACACCCAATTTTGATAATGTTATCAAAACTCTAAAATTCACCATTATCTCCATTACCTAACCAATAAAATGTCTAGATCGAATTAATCATTTCAAGGTTCAATCTAGGAGCATTTATTGCTCTAAAATAAAAAAAATTTGAGACTGAAGTGGTAACAACATTGGTACTACTACTTGCTTGGTAATGTTTTTGCTAGTCTTTTAAATTTATTATTTCCTACCCAATATACTCGATAATAACCTTTATGGAACTAGCATTAGGATATTAGTGCTACTAGTGTTATTGATCCTACTGCTATTGATTGTCAGATATTAAAAAGGAAATTTAGGTAGCTACTAGTTTCTAAATTGCATGCCAAACATAGATCTGATCATGCCAATCTAGTCCACTACCTCAATTACACCTTGTATGATAATCCAGAGCCCCATAAATTTCCCTTTTATTCTTACATCCTAAATTGTATGTTGAGCTCTTTTGAAAACTTACCTTCAATCAGTCCCATCAACTCCATGTAAGCATCCTCCAAGGAGATATGGCTTACTATAAATCCATCCCTTGGGGTATCCCAATAAAGAAACCTTTGAGAATAGTGAAGCTCTACCAAATTCTCAGTGAATCTCTTGCAATAATTAAGCTTTGCCAAATTCTCAATTGATCTATTACAATAGTGAGGCTTTACCAAATTCTCAATGGATATCCTATAATCGTGAATTTTTTCCAAACTCTTAATAGATTTTTTACAATAGAAAAGCTCTACCAAACCTCCAATTAACTCTTTAAAGTAGTGAAGCTCTATCAAATTAAATATCATCTCAAGCATAGCAAGATCAAACTCTCATTGTATCATCACAACAAGAGGACATCAATCACTTTTTAGGCTACAAGCTTGCTTATACCCAATTATTTGTGCCCTCTCATCTCTTACCTTGTTATTAACTTTGTTTTACCATTTTTTAATAATTTTATCATTACATTCTAACCTTGTTTTCTTATCAAATAGTTTATATATGTATAATATTGTTCTCATTTTATCATAGCTACATCTTTTATCAATAACTAGATTATCTTGCTTTCTCTAATTAGGATCCATACTCCCTCTATTCAAGGATCCTCCTTGAATAATTTTGAATCCAAAAAGTATTGTCCAAAGACACATTCTACTATATATATAGACCAAAGTGCTATCCTTGTAGTTTTGGTGGTGCTATTGTACTCTATTTCTATCATAGCAAAGACTATAATTTCACAATCATAGTCTATCACTAAATGTGAAAGTTCCACTACTTGAAAAAAGTATCAGTGGTGTTATCTCTCTCTAGAGGAAATTTTTCCACTGAGCTTACAGTCACATGATATACTTTTGCATCTATCTATTTTATCTTCTAGAAAGGGATCTGATGTTGATCAAAAAAGATATGCATACTCCACTAGTCTAGGAAAAATATCTCTACTATTAACGCCACTTGTTTTTTGTTTATTTTATAGAGTTTTAGAAAGCAAGGATCATCATAAAAAGTGCTACCATAGAACAATAACAATGAAAACACTCATGTTGCCCTCAAATACTTTTCCATTGAGGCAAAAATCAGGTTTGAAGTTCCAGTTATCATTTCTACCATTTCAAATTAGGGTTACTACATTTTGCATATTCTATATCTATATATGTTCTATATTTTTTTTTTACCCACTAAAGGATAGGAACAAGACATTATATCTAATAACATTAGGGTATTGGCTATAGTCTTGCATCTCATCAAAATAGAATCACATATGATCATATTAGGACTTTTTTTTTATTACATTACATTATTCAACCATTTCTATGAAAGTAGATCATCTTTTACATTCATTATTGAAATGCCAAAATAAAATAGCATATAGGACTTATTTGTTGTATTGATTGATGTATTTGTAGTTATGATAGGACCAGATTGATGTTAAGCTATCAAAGGAAAATCGTAGGGAGAAACATAGGTATTCTCTAACTTGAATCCATTAAACACTTGGACTTAGGCTCACAGTTTTCCTTATCCTCAAGCTAAGATGTTGTACATCTAATAAGTTAGAGTCTCTTTGCAATATTCCCTATCTCACACTTATATTCATGTTTTTTCTCACTTAAATTAAATTTTCCATAAAAAATCCATAATTATCTACAAGGAATATTGTCAAAATAGAAAGTGGTCAAATAAAAAACAATGTGTAATATAGAGATAGATATTTTGAAATAATTATGTTTTCATACTATACATGCTAAGGATTGTGTTGAAATGTTGTTTAGATTATTTTGATAAATATTTTTTTATAACAAATATTTTAATTATATCATGTGAAAATATATAACACAAATTTTTAACTTCCTATTTTGAAAATTTCTAAATATTTTTGCATGACATAGAAGATCATATTATGTCCTATGTTATATATATTTTTCAAAATTTTCATCAAAATTCTATTTTTTTTTAAATTGAATAACAATGTTTTTTTGTTAAAGAACTAGTTAAGAAAAAAATCAAATTTCTAAATTACAACCTTGGCACTAACGTGGACTTAGTTTTATGCACCTAGACCATAGTAATTACTTTATTTTTTGGTAAATAGAAAGATTCATTAGAACATAAGTTTTGAAAGGGGTCCCAAAACCTTGTGACTTAGTTTTATGGACCTAGACCATAGCAATTACTTTATTATTTTGGTAAATAGAAAGATTCATTAGAACACAAGTTTTGAAAGGGGTCTCAAAACCTTGTTACAAAAGGAACAGAGTTGCGGGAACAACATAAAAACAACACGAAAGCTTACAGATAGAGTGAAGATAACAAACCCAAATAAAGTAACAAAATAAAGAGAAGGAAAAGACCAACCATCATTCAAAATATTCCATAAAAAAATTGGACCAAAACATATGACATTGAAGCAGCACCCATAGGTCAAGCAGGTTCGTCACAGAGATTAGTGAGATCTCCACGGTTGCCAACAAAGATTTTGTATGCCTAAAAAACCTGATTCATATGAGCATGGAGGTCCTTCATGGTTTTTGTACTATGATAGAAAATGATACTATCATCTATGATAACATTGGAAGCCACGTATAGATGGACAATAGTGTTAGAAATCAGAGCCAAAACAAAATTTATTTGACATGTTACCAAACTTTCTTTCAAGACTGAGATCCTAGCCAAGGAAGATTAAGAGAGGGCCAGCTAGGCTCAGAATGATTACCTATCATTGGAGAATTCATGGGTAACAATTGCAAAGAGGGCCTAGGAAAATTCATTGTTCTAGATAGAAATATTTTCCATGATGGTCCCCAAATTGGCAAGAAAGTTTGCTACTTTGTTGGCTTCTCTGAAAATGTGTTGAACATTGGATTATGGGAGTTGATAGAGAAGCCTCTTGGCTTCTAAACTAACTTTTCTGACTTTCCACGTAGGGATTTGATTCTTATTCAAATAATTTATCATATTTAGTGAGTCTCCTTCTACAATGATGTTGCATTGGAAATGTTGGATGATGATTAGTCCTTGAAGTAAAGCTTTGGCTTCAGCTACATGGTTGGATTGAGTGGCAAATTTTTTTGCATAAGCAACTATCAATTTGCCACTGTGGCCATGAATGATACCTCCTCCACCTGCTTGCCTATGTTTCCTCTGGAAGATCCATTAAAATTAACTTTAATCCAACCTTCAGGAGGAGGGCTACACCTGGAATCGACTCTGGTGTTGGTTTGGATGGGGTAAGCAGTGAGATAGGGAATTGGGTTGAGGGAGGCGGTGATGGTGGCCTCAAATCTAGGACTAGGGACCTTAACACAGGGGATAAGTAGAGCATTTTCAGTGGTGAGACATAAGACCTTGATACCAAAAAAATTGAAGTACTTGGATAGGCTAGAGAAGACCTTGTTGTTGCATTCTAGCCAAACCTACCACAAAAAATGGTGAAGGCACATGGTCCACATGGATTTGAGTATGTCATTGCAGAAAGGGTTAGGTCATTGGGTGAAAAAATTGAGGAGGTAGTTAAGACGAACCCACAACAAGCTAAAGGTGCTCATAAGGAAATTGAGAACACCTAAAGAGAACTGCATTTGGTAAACAGGTGTTTGGATGACTCCCAAGAAGAAAGACAGAGGTAGTAGCAATTGGGGATGGTGAGACCACATTTGGAAATATTTTTTATTGTGAGGATTTTATCTTGGAGGGAAATCCAAGAAAATAATCCTACTTTAGGTATGAACATCTTCTACTAGATGATATTGATAGGAACATGCATTTGGCTAGGAGGATCTTGCAGTAAGTAGGCATTTTTGATAGTAAACAGGTTACTATCACATTCTTTCCATATAAGTTGATTTGAAGGATGGTTGAAAGGAATGATACAAGCACTAAGCACTCAGGCCAAGGAAATAACATCTTAGCAAAACTTTGAATTGGTGATCACAGGAGGGAAATACTTCCAGGTAGGGAAACCATGAGCATAAAATATGAAGTTGGCAAATTTGCTTCCAAATAACCCATAGGTAAGATGTTTGATGCTAGAAAGGAAAATTTCATTGATGAGAGGATTATCACAGGCCCAAGTGTCCTTCCATAAGTCGATATATTAGCCATCACCAAGTTTCCATCTGTAACCTTGCTTGATGATATGTCTAGATTGGATGATAGAGTTCCAGAAGGTAGATGCAGGTCAAGGAATTTCTTTATCCATGAAGTTGTGTTGTTGCAGGTATTTAATTTTTACGATGGATACCCATTCCACATAAAAATTTATAAATATTTTCTAGGTTTGCTTAGCAATAAGAGACATGTTCATATTTTGAATGTGTTTAAAGCCAATGTCTCCTCGTGCTTTGGTGGTGCAAACTTTTCCCACGCCATGATATGGAATCTACACATGTTATCAGGGCCTAGTCAAAGGAAGTTTTTTGGAGATTCTCTATTTTGGAACAAATAGAATTTGGTCTTTGAAAATGGATAGAAAATACACCAAAATTCTTTGGAGGCATCCTGAGATTAAGGTGGTTTTGGATGCTTGAATGAGGAGAGTACCTTTCCACCTGGTAAGACTTTTTTGGAGTCTTTCAAGGATATTATTCCACATGGAAGCTTTGGGGTTACCCACAAAGAGGGGAAGACCAAGATAAGTGGAGGGGAGATCAACAATGGTGCATTGAAGGACACTGGAAATATTTTCTTGGTGGGGTAGAGGAGTGTTTAGGAAGTAAATATTGCTTTTAATGTAATTGATTTTTTGACCTGTAGCATCTTCATATAGGTTGAGGATGTTTTTAATACTTTTTTCTTCTACCACTACTGCACAGGTAGCAAGGATGGTATCATCAATGAACTGTTGGTGCGTGATTGGGCTTAGAGTGGAGGTAGTATGAATTCCTGAAATGATACCATGCATACATGCTACTTTGATGGAACACCCTAGAGACTCAGTAAGGATAATGAATATCATGAGGGAAAGGGGGATCACCTTACCTGAGACCTCTGGTACTAGGGAAATAACGATCAACAAACCCATTAACTAGAACAGAGAACCAAAAAAAAGAGATGCAGGTCTTGATGAGATTAATCCAATCTCTATGGAAGCCAAATTTATTGAGTACAATAAATAAGAAGTTGTAGGACACTCTATCAAATGTTTTGTTCATGTCTAGTTTTAGGAAAAACTAGATTTTTTGCTCTGATAAGCCGAGTGCATGGTTTCATGAATGCTTAATACCCCATCTGTAATGAATCTCCCTGGAATAGTACTTCCTTGGCAAGAGTCAATGATGGATGGAAGGATTTCTTTCAACCTATTGGCAAGGACTTTGGTTAGGATTTTGTAGAGCGCGCTATAAAGGTTGATGGCTCAAAAGTCATGCATTGATTTATACACAACAAGTTTGGTGACCAGGGAAAGGAAAGTGGAGTTCACATCCTTGGATATGAATTTGGATTGTTGAGCATCCTTCATGGCATTGCACACATCATTACTAATAATGTACCAATTTTTTTGAAAGAATCTATGTGAGAAGCCATCAGGACCAAGGGCTTTATCAGTTTGCATGGATAAGAGATCTTTGTTGATCTCATCATTAGATAAAGCTTTAGTGAATTGATTGTTCATATCAGGGCTAATGATATTAGGAATATGGTTAAGCAAGGCTTCAAATGAATGAACTGATTGAGGGCTTTGAGAACCAAGGATGGATTCAAAGTGACCAACAACCTCGCTCCTAATTTTATGGATGCAAGAAGTGATCGAGTTGTCATTTTTTATGATCTATTTAATTTTTTTGGATCTTCTATACTTCATGGTAGAGGCATTAAAAAAATTGGTATTTGCATCTCCCACCTTGAGCCACAGGGATCTTGATTTTTACCTCTAGAATACTTCTTCCTTTTTAATAAAATTATGGAAATCTAACAGTAATATTTATTCTTCAAGTCTGGTCTAGGAGTTGTAGTGTCCTTGCTATATTTGACTTTCAATGATTTGAATCCTTTCTTTGATTACCTGCTTAATTTCAAAAATATTTTTGAAAATTTTTGCATTCCACACCTTGAGGTTGTTCTTGATGAGTCGGATTTTCTTTACAACTTGATCCATAGGAGGTTCTAAAAAATCATGTCCCCACCATTTTATAATTCTATCCCTGAGTTTTGTATGTTTGATCCACGTGGATTTGAACCTGAAGGGGGTTTTGAAGATGGGGGAATGGAGGTCTTCAAAGATTAGCGGATTGTGGTATGATCTAATTCTGGGGAGAGATTGAAGAGAAGAATCTGCTAGGAATGGAAAAACATCCTTAGACAATAAGAAATTATAAAGCCATAGTTGGATGAGTTTCCCTCCTATTATCCTATTGCTCCAAGTGTACCTGGTGCCCTTTAGTTGAACGTCCATCAATTCGTTGCTATCAACAAAGTTGCTGAAATCTTCATAGTTTTGGGGTGAAATGGCAGTTCCTCCACTTTTATCATTTGGGTAGAGGGGTGAGTTGAAGTCACTTACTATAATCCATGGGTGATTATCAAATATGGTCCTCATCTAATTTAAAATATTTCACAAGTTGCTTCTTCCTTGAGGGGTATTGGGTGCGTAAATATTTGATAGAATCTAGCTTGTGTTAGTATCTTTGTTGAAGAAAAAAACATTGGTGATTATGTTTGATGCTAAAAAATATATTCCTTTCAATTTGGATGGATCCCATAGACATAGGAGCCCACCTGAATATCCTTGTGTCGGGATTACAATGAATTTATATTTTTTCCATATAGTTTTGGCTATTTTTTTTGTGGTATTGTTATCAATTTTGGTTTCCTACATTATGAAGATGGTTGGATTTAATTATTTCCTCATGGTAGCTACCAGTATCTACTTGGAATGGCCATTGAGACCTCTTACATTCCATGAAAGGAATTTCATTTGGATATTTTTATTGAATATTTTCACCCCCTTTGTTTTTCTGAGAGGGAGGTTTGGCTTTTTTGGTTTCATCTTGCACTTGGATAAACATATCTGCCGGAAGGGTTGATTGAGTACCATTAAAAATTTCATTTTCAATGGTTTTTTCCTTTTTCTTGAAAATAGGTCTTCCTCTCTTTTTTTCACTTCCAACATAAACTGCTACCCTTTTAGAACTTTTGGTTTTCTTAGAACTAAAACCATTAGGTAAGTTGGTGGGGGGGGGAATGCGAGGAAAGACTTGGAATGGTGGGGTTGGGTGAAGTGGCTTTGAAGATGGGGGATTTAGGGTTGTGGGGAAAGGGAGGAGGAAAGGAAGGACTATATCTGGTTGAAGAGTTGGGAGGGTCAGGGATCTGGGGGATAGACATAGATTCAGGGAACATGGCATCATCTTTGTTGCCTAGGTCAAAAATATTCAAATGAGAAAGGACACCAAAATGGTTAGGGTAAGCAAATAATGAACATACAATTTTGAGAGAGTTGTTGTGAGGGATTTTCAATTTGCTTTCCTTTGAGGATAGCCTTAGATTGTTGGCCATTCAAGGTATATTAAGGTTCCTTTGGAATGTTTGGTTGGTGATGCTTGGATTTGTTATGAGTAGATCCAGGTCTGAAGAGTACCTTTTTGATAGAATAACCTTGCTTCTGGAAGCCCTGAAAGGTTTGCCCTACTAAGATATTTTCTTTCTGGTTGGTTCTTTGGGTGGTTTTAACCTAGGGCATTGGACCCTGAGATGCCCTTGAGTATGACACTCCATGCAAAAATCTGGCTTGTTCTCAAATTTGATGGTCTAACATCTTTTGTAAGAGTCATTGATCAAGTTGATGTGAGTAGAAATCTCAAAGTACATATTAGCATTAATGTAGAGCCGAACATGTACCATATGAGTTCTGGTTTTAGTTGTTGGGTCATGTTGGAAATTTGAGGTAATTTGAGGCATTTTATGTTGTCATTTATGTCACATGGATCACATTGAGTTTTGGTGGCCAGAATATTTCATAAATAAGCATTTATGATATTTTGGAAAGCATGGCTATTTGCAAGGTTTTTGTGAAAACCAAGGCAGGTAAAATAAAAGGTTTTATTTATAACCATGGATGGCATATTTGAAATGGATTTTTCTTAAAACCTAGGTTGGCTTTTAGTTTCGTCGAAAAAGGTGTCCCGGTGAAGGAGATAATTAATTTTAAATATTTAAGTTTAAATTTTAATCATTTAAAATTAAAATTAAAATTAATATTTTATTATTGCCGACGTCAAAAATGAGGAGGCAAATAATATTAAGTTATAGCCGACGTTAAAATAAAAAGGTGGGCATATATAAATATTCCACTCAAATTTTATTTTCCCTAGGTCCTCGATGAAGATAATCCTTTCAAAGCGCTAAGGGAGCAGAAGAGGGAACAAAGGTAATGGAGGTTCCTTACCTATCACCGTAGGTGCTTTTGGCCTAGCGACAAGAGAAAGACGTGTAAGATGTTTAAGCACTAGCAGATCTGAAGTTCGAATCCTGTCGACGCTAGTTTTTATAAGGTAAAAAGGGAGAACCTTTTGCGCACGTGGTTTTTATGGGCAAGTTCGAAGGAAGCAAGAAAGAGGTCTTGTTCTCTTGGTTTCTATGTGAGCAGTTGGCTCATGTGGTTATTGGCATCACAGTTTGAGTGGTGCAGGGGCAGTGACAGGGGATCAAATCCCGCTGAGGTTAAAGGCAAGTTATTAATTTTTCCAAATATTTTATTTTTTTCTAAGGTTGCCCTAGGAGAGATAAGGTTTGTGGTGCATGTTGTGAAAAGGAAATATTTCTGGTGATTTTCCTTTTAGAATTATATCATATTATATATCATTGGAAATCTTATTTCGAGGGCTATTTGATTATTTTATTTATAAGGAGAAATAAGGTGTACATAAAGAGATATTTTTGTTTTTGTAAAAGGGTTCAAGTGAAGGTTGTTTTGTTATTTTCAAAGTGTGTTGAGTGTGGCAGATTTTCTAAAGGGGTTTCTTCATCTTCATAAAATGTATGGGAACATTCTCCTATTGATTTTTTATGGTGGTTGATTTCTGAAATATCATTGGAGGGAAAAGGATTGTTTGTGGTTGATTGAATGCTTCAAGGTTTTTTTGAATTGAGATTTGTGTTTAAACCTTGTTTTATAAGCATAGTTTTTGAAACCCATTGGTTGTGAAAGAAGTCGAGTTAGAAAATAACATGAGTATCATTGTTATGTGATATTTGTAATTGAGCATTGTTGGAAACATTTGAGTTGGTTGATACATACCTGGATTAGGGTTGTGTGAGGAAGAATTATACCTTGTGGTGATTAGTTGATATTGATTTTAGAATATATTGAGTCTCTAACAATTCTCTTTATGGTTCTATAAGACTTGGGTTGATTTGAGTTGAATAAGCCTAGTCAAGTGATGTGTGAAGTGATTTTTCAAGTCCTATGAAACAAACTATTCCATTATTCTAATTTGAGTTGAGTTGATATTGAGCCTAGAACATATTGAGTCTCTAACAATTATCTTTATGCTTCTATGAGTTGATTTGAGTTGAGTTGAGTTGAGATCATTTCGGATCATTGTTTTCATCCATTGAAGAGTACATTTCCATTCATTAATGAGTTCATCTTTGATATTTGCCTTTATATATTTGTGTATGATATTTTAGTGCTACTTGATCATGATTGATTGAGCCTTTGAGAAGGTATTTGTGGATAGTTTTGAGAAAGCTTTGTGGATAGTTTTGGGAAAGATTTGTGGACAGTTCTGGGATAGTTTTGGGAAAGATTTGTGGACATATTTGGGATAGATTTGGACAAGTTCTTATTGAGCTTGTTGGAGCATATTTGGGCAAGTTCTTGGTGAGCTTGCTAGAGCAGATTTGGGCAAGTTCTTGGTGAGCTTGCTAGAGCAGATTTAGGCAAGTTCTTGGTGAGCTTGCTTGAGCAGATTTGACAAGTTCTGTGTGAGATTTTTAAGAAGGTTCTATGTGAGCCTATGTAGTAGGTTCTTAGTGATCCTATTGATAGAGCTATGGAGGTGAAAAAGTACAAAGGATAGAGTATGAGTGGATAGAGATCCAATAGCCAACATAGTTGAAGATAGATCTGAGTGAGGAGTCTTCAAGTGGAAAGAGGTCCACTAGTCAGTGCAGCTGAGAGATAGAGTCTTCTAGAAGATCACATAACCAAATCAGAAGGGGAAAGAGTTCTCCTGTGGAAGAGATCCACAAACTTGAGATTAGGGGATCAACATATCCTTTGGATAGAGATCCATAAACATTGTAATTGGGAGTGATTCCCAAAGATATTGATTGAGAAAGTTTTAGTAAAATATTTTCTTCGTGGAGTATCCCACGTTGGGTAAACCACGTAAATTGTGGTGTCTCTATTGTGTATGGTATTTTTTGCATTGCTTTGATTACTGCTATTGATACTGCTATCTATACACAACATTATATTGAATTGGAAGAAAAAGTAAAAAGTGGTCTTGTACTGTTCACTCCCCCTCTTAGTTTAAGCTTGTGTTCTTCAATTGGTATCAGAGTGGGTTCCTCCGAAAAGGATAATAGCTTAAGGGCAGATTATACTAGGTTACAGGATGTAAAAATGGTATATTTATAGTGGGTGCTCTAGTCATATGACTGGGTATAAGAATAATTTCATTTCTTTAAAAGGAAACAACAACGGATCTGTGAGATTTGTTGATAATGCTTTAGCTAAAATCAAAGGTAAAGGAACTTTAAGTTTGTATGATGGAAATACAACTACACAAGTTGTACTCTATGTTGAGGGTCTAAAACACAATCTACTAAGTGTAATTCAACTTTGTGATCGAGGGTACACAGTTACTTTTTTCTCTATAGGATGCAAAATCAGGGAAACAAAAATAGGGAAGCTTATTGTAACTGCAAAAAGAACCAATAACAACCTCTACATGTTCAATGAAATAAAAAGGGAAATATGTCTTCTATATCAAGAAGAAGAGATTTGGTTATGGCACAAAAGGTTGTGTCACTTGAACTTTGATAACATAGTAAGGATAAGCAGCAAACAAATTGTCAGAGATCTACCAAAGATAAAAATACTTTCAAATACAATTTGTGCACAGTGTCAGTATGGAAAGCAAACAATATCAAGTTTCAAGGAAAAATAATATTCCTCTTCCAAGGTATTAGAATTGATTCATACTGATTTATGTGGGCCTATGAGAACTAAAATTCTACAAGGTGAAAGCTACTTCATGTTGTTCATAGATGATTATTCTATAATGACTTGGGTTGTTTTTTTGAAAGAGAAATCAAAGGCATTTGAGCATTTCAAAGTATTCAAAGAAATGGTAGAAAATGAAATAGGAAATAAGATCAAGTGTTTGTGATCAAATAGAGGAGGGTAATTCATATCTATAGAATTCATTGATTTTTGTGCAGAACATGGAATCAAAAAATAATATTTAGTAGCCAGAACTCCTCAGCAAAATGGAGTAGTAGAAAGAAAGAATAGAACTCTTGAGAATATGGCCAGAGCAATGCTAAATGAATCAAAAAAATTAGATGGATTTTGGAAGGAAGCAATCAATACAACAGTCTATGTTATGAATAGAGCTCAAGTTAGAACAAAGCAACATAAGACTCCATATGAATTTTGGAAAAGGAATATCTCCCATGGTAAACTACTTCAGGGTTTTTGGAAGTAAGTGTTATATCAAAAGAGAGGATAAGGACTTGGGTTATTTTGATCTTAGATGTGATGAAGGTATTTTTCTTGGATACTCTACAAAAATTAATGCCTACAAATGCTACAATAAAATAACACATACCATGGTGGAAATTATAAATGTCAGATTTGATGAAAGAATAGGAATAAATGAGCCACATCAAGAAGATATTCCTGAAGAAGAAAGTTGCCAAGAAGAAATGGATGAATATTCAGATGAAGAAGAGTTGCAAAATATACCTTCCAAAACTACATCAAGATATATTCAGACAAATCATCCAAAGGACTTGATCATTGGTAGTCCTAATGTAAGACGAAAAAGAAGAGGAATCATAGGCTCAATAGAACAAGCAGATGTTTCACTATTATCCAAGATAAAACCAAAGGATTTTAGAGAGGCAAAAAATGATGAATGTTGGATTAAGGCAATGAAGGAAGAACTAGATCACATTGAAAAAATTAAGACTTGGGAATTAGTTCCAAGATCAAAAGGAAAAAATGTAATTGGTACTAAATGGGTCTACAGGAATAAACTAAATGAAGATGGTCAAGTCATCAGAAACAAGGCAATATTTGTGTGTAAAGGATATGCACAAGTAGAAGGAATTGATTTTTATGAGACCTTTGCACCAGTTGCAATATTGGAAGCTATACGGATGTTTTTGGCACTTTCAAGCTATAGGAATTTCAAAGTATATCAGATGGATGTCAAATTAGATTTTTTGAATGGTCATTTAGAAGAATTTTACATTGAACAACCAGATGGGTTTAATCAAGCAGATAAGCCATATTATGTGTGTAAATTGAATAAGGCTCTCTATGGCTTAAAGAAATCTCCTAGAGCATGGTATTCAAGTATATATAAATATCTTCGAGAGTAAGGTTTCAAAAAGGGAATAGTTGATAGCAATATGTATATTAAAAATAAGGGAAATTATTTGATGATTGTGGAAGTTTATGTGGATGATATTATTTTTGGAGGTAGCAATGATATAATGTGTCAAGAATTTGCAAGAAACATGACTAATGAGTTTGAAATGTCTATGCTTGGTGAATTAACATTTTTCCTCGGATTATAGATTTCACAAGTAGAAAAAGGGATATTTCTTTCACAAACAAAGTATATAAAGGATATGAAGAAATTCAAAATGGAATATAGTAAGCCAGTTAGTACTCCAATGGTTATATGGTGTAAATTAAACAAATATGATGAATCTCCTGATGCAAATCAAACTCTATACAGATCTATGATTAGTAGCCTATTATATGTTACAGCCACAAGACCAGATATAATACAAGAAGTTGGTTTAGTGGGAATATTTCAAGCAGCTCCAAAAGAATCACATGTGAGAGTAGTGAAAAAAATACTCACATATCTCAAAGGAACAATGGATTATGGTCTATGGTATCCTAGAAGTAGTAAGTTTACTCTCACAAAATACACAAATGCAGTTTGGGCAAGAAATATTGATGATAGAAAAAGCACAAGCGGAGGAGCATTATTTCTTGGTGATTTCCTAGTTTCTTGGCTAAGTATGAAACAACCATCAATGTCACTTTCCACAACAGAGGTAGAATATATTGCAGTAGCAGCATGTTGTTCATAGGTATTATGGATGAAATAGACTCTCAAATATTTCAGCATAGAACATGATCATCCCATTCCTATTCTGTGTGATAATACTAGTGCTATAAGTATCTCAAATAATCTAGTAATGCATGCCAGAACAAAGCACATTCCAATCAAGTATCAATTTTTAAGAGAACAGGTTATATAGAAATAAGTAATATTGGAATATGTTCCTACAAAATATCATATTGCAGACATCTTTACAAAACCATTACCAAGAGAATCATTTGAGTGTTTGAGAGAACAACTAGGAGTAAAGATACTCCTACCCCAAAATTAATCACCTTAAGAGAGAAGGGGGTGAGGGGGCTAAGCTTAAGAGTCATATATTTTAGCCCCATAAGTGTCCCTTTTGTCATTTATGTCAAAGGGGGAGAGATTTGAGTAAGGGGGAGTGTATTGAGTTAGGGGGAGCAACCTCCATAGAGAGTATTGAGTCAGGGGGAGAAGCTTTGATTCTCAGAGTTGGTTTTTGTAGTGATTGTGGTGATTTGCATTAGAGGTGTTGCCATCAATGACAAAGGGGGATATTGTTGGAAATTTGAGGTAATTCAAGGTATTATATGTTTTCATTGATGCCACATGGATCACATTGAGTTTTGGTGGCCAAAATATATCATAAATAAGCATTTATGATATTTTGGAAAGCATGGCTATTTATAGGGTTTTTGTGAAAACCAAGGCAGACAAAATAAAAGGTTTTATTTAAAACCATGGATGGCAGATTTGAAATGGGTTTTTCTTAAAACCCAGGTTGGTTTTTCGTTTCATCGAAAAAGGTGCCCCGATGAAGGAGATAATTAATTTTAAATATTTAAGTTTAAATTTTAATCATTTAAAATTTAAATTTAAATTTAAAATTAAAATTAATATTTTATTATTGTCGACGTCAAAAAGGAGGAGGCAAATAATATTAAGTTATAGCCGACATCAAAATAAAAATGTGGGCATATATAAATATGCCACTAAACTTTTATTTTCCCTAAGTCCTCAATGAAGATAATCCGTTTGAAGCGCTAAGGGAGCAAAAGTGTTGTATTCGTTCAAAAACCAGTGAAGAGAATAGGGAACAAAGGTAAGGGATGTTCTTTACCTATCACCATAGGTGCTTATGGCCTAGCAGAAATAGGAAGGCACGTAAGGTGTTTAAGTGCTAGCAGATCCGAAGTTCGAATCCCGTCGATGCTAGTTTTTGCAAGGTAAAAAGGGAGAACCTTTTGCACACATGGTTTTTGAGGGCAAGTTCGGAGGAAGCAAGAAGGAGGTCTTGCACTCTTGGTTTCTATGTGAGTGATTGGCTCACATGGTTGTTGGAACCATAGTTTGAGTGGTGTAGGGGCAGTGATAGGGGTTCAAATCCCGCTGAGGTTAAAGACAAGTTATTAATTTTTCCAAATATTTTATTTTTTTTCTAAGGTTGCCCTAGGAGAGATAAGGTTTGTGGTGCATGTTGTGAAAAGGAAATATTTTTGGTGATTTTCCTTTTATAAGTATATCATATTATATATCGTTGGAAATCTTATTTCGAGGGCTATTTGATTATTTTATTTAGAAGGAGAAATAAGGTGTACATAAAGAGATATTTCTATTTTTGTAAAAGGGTTCAAGTGAAGGTTGTTTTGTTCTTTTCAAAGTGTGTTGAGTGTGGCAAATTTTCCAAAGGGGTTTCTTCATCTTCATAAAAGGTATGAGCACATTCTTCTATTGATTATTTATGGTGGTTGATTTATGAAATATCATTTGAGGGAAAATGATTGTTTGTGGTTTCCTTTTCGAAAGTGGTTGATTGAATGCTTCAAGGTTTTCTAAATTCAGAGTTATGTTTAAACCTTGTTTTATAAGCATAGTTGTTGAAGCCCATTGGTTTTGAAAGAACTTGAGTTAGAAAATAACATGAGTATAATTGTTATGTGAGATTTGTAATTGAGCATTTTTGGAAACATTTGAGTTGGTTGATACATACTTGGACTAGGGTTGTGTGAGGAAGAATTGTCCCTTGTGGTGATTAGTTGAGATTGAGTTTATAACATATTGAGTCTCTAACAATTCTATTTATGGTTCTATAAGACTTGGGTTGAGTTGAGTTGAATAAGCCTAGTCAAGTGATGTGTGAAGTGATTGTTCAAGTCCTATGAAACAAACTATTCCGTTATTCTGATTTGAGTTGAGTTGAGATTGAGCCTAGAACATATTGAGTCTCTAACAATTCTCTTTATGCTTCTATGAGTTGAGTTGAGTTGAGTTGAGATTGAGCCTAGAACATATTGAGTCTCTAAAAATTATCTTTATGCTTCTATGAGTTGATTTGAGTTGATATCATTGTGGATCATTGTTGTCATCCATTGAAGAGTACATTGACATTAATTGTTGAGTTCATATTTGAGCTTTGCCCTGATAGATTTGTGGATGAGATTTGAGTGCTACTTGAGCATGATTTATTGAGCCTTTGACAAGGCATTTGTGGAAATTTTTGAGAAAGCTTTGTGGACAATTTTGGGGCAGATTTGTGGGTATATTTGTGGACAAATTTGTGGACATATTTGGGACAGATTTGGACAAGTTCTTATTGAGCTTGTTGGAGCATATTTGGGCAAGTTCTTGGTGAGCTTGCTAGAGCATATTTGGGCAAGTTCTTGGTGAGCTTGCTAGAGTAGATTTGTGCAAGTTATTGGTGATCTTGCTTGAGAAAATTTGACAAGTTTTGTGTGATCTTGTTAAGCAGGTTCTGTGTGAGCCTATTGAGCAAGTTCTTAGTGAGCCTACTGATAGATCCCTAGAGGTGACAAAGTACAGAGGACAGAGTCTTAGTGTATAGATATCTAGCAACCAACATAGTTGAAGATAGATCTGAGTGAGGAGTCTTCAAGTGGAGAGAGGTCCACCAATTAGTACAGCAGAGAGACAGAGTCTTCTAGAATATCACATAGCCAGAGCAGAAGGGAAAAGAGTTCTCCTATGGAAGAGATCCACAAACTTGAGATTAGGGTATCAACATATCCTTTGGATAGAGATCCATAAATATTTTAATTGGGAGTGATTCCCAAAGATATTTATTGAGAAAGTTTTAGTAAAATATTTTCTCTGTGGAGTAGCCCACATTGGGTGAACCACATAAATTATGGTGTCTCTATTGTGTATGGTATTTTTTGCATTGCTTTGATTACTACTATTGATACTACTATCTATACACAACATAATATTGAATTGAAAGAAAAAGTAAAAAGTGGTCTTATACTGTTCAACCCCCCCTCTCAGTATAAGCTTGTGTTCTTTAGGTTAATGGCCACAAGGTCACCAATACCACAAGCAATCCCAGCTAGGATTTTTTCATGCCAAAATTGATTAGGGAGGTCAAGAATATGAAACAAAATGGGAGCCAGATTGATGATTTGAGTCTCAGGTTGAAATCCTCATCCCATTTTCTAAGGAACAAACTTCTTCAACCAAATAACCATGGCCCACTAGTAAGGATACGCACAGATTCTTATAGGTTATTGATTCTGATAAGGAAAAATCCTTTGGAGAGAGCTACTAGTTCCATGTTGCCATAGGTCTTCCACTTGAGATAGGCCCAATTTTATATTGATTCCATATCAGGTCTATCATCGATGAATTTTCCAACTAGGGATAGGGATTCCACGGAGACATATTTGGCCATCACATTCTCAGGAAGGACAAATTCCCCATAGTACAGGACCAAAGAAACAATATTTGAATTGGGTTAGGAATCAAATGGCTTGGGGCCACTACGCACTATGTTTGCAAAGGACAACAGACTATTTTTGCCTCTCGTATTTTTATCAGGGGGGTCATGGGACCGGACTTCAATAAAGTCTTCTTCAGGGGAAATCATCTGGGTCACCATCACCTACAATACCATCACCAATATTTGGTTCACCATTACATGCAAAACCTCCACCATTTCCTGCAATGTTTGGGGTGGATTTCTCACTCTCAGATAGTTCAAAATTTGCATTAGTCTTTGTTGTGTTTGCCTTCACTTTGTTCGCTCTGTTTGCTTCGTTCACTTTGTTCACTCTGCTTGCTCTGTTCACCATCACTCCATTCAAAATGTCAATATTAGCTTACTTTAAAGTTGGTTGGAAATCATATTAATTACTTTTTTATGCTACCTTAAAAACCTTAAATTTTCATGGATATCCTCCATACTTCTTTCTTTATTATGTTTCAATTGAAAATATAGAGTGTAAGGAGTAAACTCTATATTGCTTTCATATTTGTTGCAAGGATAGAACTATATACTACTTGAGAAAAATGAAAATGATTTACCTAGATTAAATATGACCTCTTTTACCTCTATTTTTTTTAATTTTCCTTCACATCTTCATTCACACCTTTAATTTCTTTTGAATATGAACTTGCACACTATAATCCCTTAACCCTTCTATCCTTCTTTATTTCTTTTAATTTATCTGAGTGAACCATGATAGCCTATCTAGGCTAATGATGTAGAGGAGATTTCTTTACCACTTTCTTAGGAGTGGAAAAACCTTGATCTAATATAGCTTTTGCAACTATATGATCTCCTTACTTATCTTGTAGTTTTTCTCCTAACCAACTCTTTTGTCTCTTTTTTTTTATCTTTTTTGCATGGAATATATTTTCATGTGGCTAGTCTCATGACATTTGTGGCACCAAAATACAATAATTTCATAATTCACTTGTTGATCCTATTCTCATAATTCATATTTGAAATTAATAGATTGTAGCAAATATTTAAAAATATTTATGACAACACATATCTAGGAATATACATCATGATTTTTCTCCTTAGTAATTAGTCCCTCTTGAATTTAATCCCCTAAATTATTTCCATTATTACTCAAAATATCCTTATTGAGTAAAAAACCTAATCATCACTAGAAGCCTTTTAATAGTTTATATCTCCATAGAAAAATTGTCACTCCATGGTCCTAAATATATGTTATTTCTCCATCTAAACCAAGGGCCACCAACCAATTTTTCTCTCATTTCCAAATTTGATAAGATAATGAGAAAAAATCCTCTCAAAATAAAAATCAGTGAGTAATTTAAATTCAATCCTTATTTCCACTTGATCTTGTTTTAAATCTCTAAAAATATGGTCAGTATTTATGGATCTTATATATTAATCCTCTATTTTTAAGAACTAATATGTCATGTTGGAGCATTTTATACTTGATAATCATTGTTTGTGTAACATCTACCACCCAAATAAGGAATTCCATAGATTCACTCTTCATATTATCTCTAAGGCATCCATACTTCTAGCTAGAGCATCTTTACTTCCACTTAGAGGTTTCAAAAATGACTTCACTTTCTATTGTAATATTTAATAACTAATTTCCATGCTTCACTAATTATATTTTGCTATCAATAATTGTTATATTTTTGTGTTTTAACATAAATCTAGCTTGTCCTAAGGGTTTATTTTTTTCACTTTCTCCAACTAACCCTATTGAGCCTAAGATTTTTGGAAATCTTGTTAAGTCATTTATTTTTATAAATAAATTTAAATATGAAATCAATAATAGGTAATGATTGTATCTCATTCACCACAATGTTTATAATATTATGCAATCAAGTTGGAATATTTGATAAGATTTTACATAATGGATAGTGAATATTGTAAGCAAAAAACAAAGTACCATGATATGCACAGTTTATGAATAATAACACTTGTATATTATATTTGTACATAAATGTATACATACATGCAAACATATGTAATGTATAGTCTAATAAATATACTTTAGCAAATATGAGTATTTGCACATACTATGGTTCCACAATCATTTACCAAGCACAATAATTTACCAATGTGAGGATTATGTATCCACCAAAGTATTCATGGATGCATGTGTGCAACTCATTAAAGAATTGATGATATTTTTTCAATATTATGTGTATAGTTGGCTTAAGAGCATTCTCCATATGTTTATTTTGTTGCAAATGACTATATAATTATTTCATATAAATATGTGCATGCATACAATTCTTATGTTTGTTGTACATTTATATAAAATAGCCTAGATGTACATCAAAAAGATATTATTGTTGGACATTTTGAGTCCTCTAAGTCAAAGTTGTCATTGATGTCACCTGATAGAGTTATCACTCATATCAAGGAATTCGACAAGAAATAAAGTCGTCAAAGGTTGTCACTATCATCCAGGAAAAAGCTTCAACAGTGCAAAAGTTAAAGGCAAAAAGGCTCCATAATATTTTAATATTATTGGGAGCACAGGTTAAGTGATTGGTTCATAAAAACCCAAGAAGGGTTATTGCAAAGGTTAAAAAGGAGGTCCAATATTTATTTTATAAATTATTTAAATTCACAAGGAATTTAAATTTTATAAATAAATATTTCGTTACAAGGTTGTGCAATAAGACAAGGCTCCAAGGTTTAATTAAGTTAAAGCCTAAGGTTGGTTTGATTTAATTTATAATATTTAAATTTAATTTTAATTAAATTTAAATACCTTATAACCTAATCAACCAAGCCGACGTCGAATTAAATCGATGCGCCGACGTGATTGCATGGAAGACAAAGGGCACTATATATAATGCCTAAAAGACATTGATTAATTTATCCTTGCTCGAAATAAGAAAAGGCATACGAATTGGTGGTTGAGCTCATGAGAAACAACGAACATATTTGAAGGACGATGATCGAAATAAAGGAAAGCGCATTGAAATCCTCAAGCCAGCTGGGAAGCATGGCGTAGTGGCAAGGAGACATTGGTTAAGTTTTTGTGGCAACGTTGAGCTGCGTTCGAATCCTGGCAAGATGCAATTCGGTTGGTGTTGGGAACACCAAAGCGCTGCGCACATTTTTGTTTTCATCGGTAGCATAAGGAACTTAGAGCACGTGGTGCTCTCAATGCTCCAAGCGAGCGCTTAGCTCACGTGGCAATAGAGCCACGACTAAGGTGCAGGTCATGGGTAGAGTTAGGGGTTCGAATCCCCTCCAAGGCAGAGGTAATATTTTTTGTTGAGCATTTGAATAATATTGCCTAGGTTGATGATTAATTACTTTTAGCAAAGTGGGAGTTAAAAGGTTTTTATTATTTGGAAAATTGCTAGCTGAGAATTATTGATTGGAAATAAAGTTAGGAGGCATAAGGAGTTTAGGGTTTATTTTAATTAAAGTCTTAAATAATAAATTTTGGATATTTGAGAAGTAAGACTTTAATAGAGTTGATTTTATTGTGAAAGAGATATTTGCCAAGGAGATTATTTTTGGAAAGATATTGAGCATTGTTTTATAGATGGAGTGATAAGGTGTATTTTGGTTGATATTATTTTTGTGTTGTGATTTATTGAGAAAATAAATATCCTCTAACCCTTATTGAGTTTGTCAAAGAAGTAATTGTGAGTGTGGCAGATTTGCAAAGACAACTACTCTTCAAGAAAAGGTATGGGCAAAATTCTTCTTTGTTGAGTTAGGTGATTGGCTTGATTGAAAATTAAGTTTGGAGTGAAAAGGAATTGATTAGGGTTTCCTTTTTAAAAGTGGTTGGTTTAATGCTTCAAGGTTTTTTGATTTGAGAGTTGTGATTAAAACCTTGTTTTATAAGCATTGTTGTTGAAACCATTGGTTGTATGAAAAACCTGAGTTAGAGTTTGAGAAAAACATGAGTATCATTGTTAGATGAAGAATGTTTTATTAGAATTGTTGTTGAAGCCAATTGGTTATGCAAAGAACTTGAACTTGAGTTAGAAAAGAACATGAGTATCATTGTTATGTGAGATTTGTGTTGGGCATTGTTGGAAATATTTTGAGTTGGATGATACATGCTTGGACTAGGGTTTGTGAGAAAGGGTTGTTCCTTGAAGTGATTGGTTGAGTAGAGTTGATTGAGCCTAGTCAAGTGATTGTGTGAAGTGGTTGTTCAAGTTCCATGAAACAAACTATTCTATATTCTGATTTGAGTTGAGATTGAGTTTTGAGAATAGAACATATTGAGTCTCTAACAATTCTCTTTATGCTTCTATGAGATTGATTTGAGTTGAGATTGAGTTTTGAGTATAGAACATATTGAGTCTCTAACAATTATCTTTATGCTTCTATGAGATTGAGTTGAGAAAGTGATTGAGCATTGAGTATAGAACATATTGAGTCTCTAACAATTCTCTTTATGCTTCTATGAGATTGGACAAGTTTTGTGTGAACTTGTTAAGATGATTTGAGGTAAGTCTTTGAGAAGACTTGTGGACTGATTTTGTGTGAGATTTTGTGGAAGCTTGCAATGCATATTTGAGCAAGTCCTAGAGAGGACTTATTGAGCAGATTTGGACAAGTTATAAGTGAGCTTGTTGAGAATATTTGGACAAGTTCTGAGTGAGCTTGTTGAGAAGATTTGGACAAGTTCTGAGTGAGCTTGTTGAGAAGATTTGGACAAGTTCTGAGTGAGATTGTTGAGAAGATTTGAACAAGTTCTGAGTGAGCTTGTTGAGCATATTTGGACAAGTTTTGAGTGAGCTTGTTGAGCATATTTGGAAAAGTTCTGAGTGAACTTGTTGAGCATATTTGGACAAGTTCTGAGTGAGCTTGTTGAGAAGATTTGGACAAGTTCTGAGTGAATTTTGAGTAGATTTGAGCAAGTTCTGAGTGGACCTATTGAGAATATTTGAGCAAGTTCTAAGTGGACCTATTGAGCATATTTGAGTAGGTTTTGAGTGGACCTATTGAGAAGATTTGAGCAGGTTCTGAGTGGACCTATTGAGCAGATTTGAGAAGGTTATGAGTGAACCTATTGAGAAGAGCTTTGGAGGTGATAGAGTAGAGAGGACAGAGTCTCCAGTGGATAGAGATCCATCAACCAAGACATTGAGGATAGGTCTTCTGAGTGAGGACAAGAGTCTTCAAGTGGAGAGAGATCCATAATCAATGTAGTGGAGGCAGTGTCTTCTAGAGGATCACCAACCAGAGCAGAGGAGAAGGAGTTCTCCTATGGATAGAGATCCACAAACCAGATTTAGGGGATCAACATCTCCTTTGGATAGAGGTCCATAAACATTGTAATTGGGAAGGATTCCCAAAATATTATTTGAGAAATATTTAGAAGAAATATTTTCTCTATGGAGGTAGCCCACATTGGGTGAACCATGTTAAATCTGTGTCTCTATTGTGTATGGTGTTTTGTGCATTGCTTTGATTACTGCTATTGATACTGCTATCTATACACTACATAATATTGATTTGAAAAGAAAAGTAAAAAGTGGTCTTATACTGTTCACCCCCCTCTCAGTATAAGCTTGTGTTCTTCAATTGGTATCAGAGTGGGTTCCTTCAGAAGAGTTTGATAACTTGAAGGAAAAGTGGTCTAAGAACACAATGGATCAAAAGGATCAAAGGGATGGGTCCATCAATAATGTAGTACTAGTATTTGATGGAAGTGACTTCTTGTATTGGTGTGTGCTGATGAGATTTCACCTGATGGCACTTGGCAATGAAGTTTGGGATGCAGTGGAACTTGGATATGATTCAACAGCCAATCCTCCTACAGATAAGGAAGGTAAGCTTCTAATGCATGCAAATTCAAGAGCTATGAATGCAATTATAAAAGGGTTGCGTAGATCAGAATCTATGAAGGTTATGGAGTGTACAATAGCAAAAGATATGTGGGAACTATTGCATACCATATATGAAGGAGATAAAAGTGTCAGGAAAGCTAAGATCAGAAATCTCAAAGGAGAATTTGAGAACCTAAGAATGCGGGATGATGAAAACATTCATGACTATCTCAACAAGGTTGATGAACTTATACATGAGATGAAAGGTCTTGGAATGAAGGTTGATGAATCTGATGCTTGTGATAAGATCTTGAGAACTCTTCCAAAAAGGTACAGTGAAAAGGTTTCTGCTATAGAAACATCAATTGATAGTGATTCTCTGACAAGGAATTCTTTGCTTGGCATGCTTACTACTTTTGAGATAAGAACAAAAGATCCTATTCCTCCGAAAGAAGTTGCATTCAAAGTGGACAAAAATAAAAAGGGTAAGAAGATAGAATCAAGCAGTGAGTCATCTAGTGATGAAGAAGCAAATTATGGTAGAAGAGATAAAGGTTCTAGAAGACCCATAGATCTAAGATATGTTAAGTGTTTTAATTGTGGAAAGTATGGACATTATGCAACAGAGTGCAAAGAGCCAAAGAGCAACAATGATGAAGAAAAATAGGACCATAGGTACAGGGAATCAAAAAGATACAAGCACCAAAAGAAAAGCAAGGATGGACAAAGAAGACAAGGAAAGAAGTTCTTCCAAAGGCAAAAGAGAAGCTACTATGCGGATAATGCAAGTAAGTACTCAAATGATAGTGATGCTAGTTTTTCAGACAATGATAGAGATGAAGTCCTATTTATGGTTGAAGAGAAAGATCCAATTAAGAAAAAGACTCCAATTATTCTCAAGTGTTTTAGATGTGGTAAATTTGGACATCTTGAAGATGATTGTACAAGGGATGGTTATAGTTTCAGTGATGATGATTTTGAAGATGCACTTGAAAGACTAGATGAAAATCTTCTAATGGCATTAGAAGAAGAAGTGAGTGATCCTATAGAAGATAAGCCAAAAGAAAGAAATGATATGGATAAAGGTAAAAAAATAGAGGATTATTCAGAAGAGAATGGTTATGATCTCAAGGGAGAACTTATCTATGCCCTTGACATAGTAAAGAAGGTAAGAAAGCAACACTCTAAGCTTGAAAGTCAGTTTCAAGAATGTGATGAAGAAATATTATTGCTCATAGAGGATTTAGAAAAGTCAAAGGCTAAGGCAAGCAAGTTCAAAGATAAGTTAGAAGCAAAGATCTTGGAATGTGAGAAGTTAACACAAGAAGTGGCCCTACTAAAGGAAGATTTAGAGGATTCCAAGAATAAGTTATACAAGTATGTAAACGGTGCAAAGAGTGTGGATAAAATAGTCAAGATACAAAGAAGAGCAACAAACAAGACAGGTCTTGGTTCTAAACAGGTTCAAAAGAAAAGGGAAGAAGAGTCTACTTCAAGTCTTGAAGAAGAAGAAACTTTAGAAGAAGATACATCAGAAGAAGATAGTGTAAGTGGGAGTGAGACATCAGAGGATGAGTTGGACAACAAAGAGTTCAAAAAAGATAGGAACAATGCACAAAGAAGATACAGATGGAACAACAATCAGAATAGGAGACCAATGAGGTCAAGACAAGGAAGCTTCAATGGAAGATGTTTTTCATGTCACAGGTTTGGGCACATGGCTTCACAGTGTAGGACACATGAAAGACAGGAATATGGAAAAGGACAACTTTTCCAAGGGTATTGCTACTCATGTAATGAGTTTGGTCACAAGGCAATGAATTGCAAGATTCATGATAGAAGAGGATATGGCTTCACTAGGAGAAATCCTAAGATAGTTGCACCTCCAAGGAATAATAACATTAAGTGTTATAAGTGCAATAATGATGGTCACACAACAAGATGGTGTAGAGCAAATATTCCAAAAATAGGCATGAACAGAACAGGAACATGAAGAGAACAAGAACATGAACAAAAAAAAAAAATAGATGAACAGGAACAAGAACATGGATGAGAACAAGAACAGGAACAGAAGAAAAAAACAGAATAGGAACAGGAACATGGATGAGAACAAGAACAGGAACAAAAGTGATGACAGGAACAGGGATGATGACTTGGGAAAGAGGATTCAGAAAACTCAGAAAAGAAGAGAAAAAGATAAAGGTAAAGAACAGTGCTTTCGGGGAGTAGAAATACTCCCACCCTAGAATTAACCACCTCATGTGGAGGTGGGGGAGGGGCTAAGCTAAGAGGCTCATTCTTAGCCCCGAGCCCCAAAGGTGACCCTTTGCCATTGATGTCAAAGGGGGAGAGATTTGTGTATTGGGGAGAGATTTGATATTTGAGAAAGCATTGAGCCAGGGGGAGCAATGTCCCAGGGGGAGCAAAATTACAGAAAGGTCAAGTTTTTAGTAAAAAAGGATTTGGGTTGCCATCAATGACAAAGGGGGAGATTGTTGGACATTTTGAGTCCTCTAAGTCAAAGTTGTCATTGATGTCACCTGATAGAGTTATCACTCATATCAAGGAATTCGGCAAGAAATAAAGTCGTCAAAGGTTGTCACTATCATCCAGGAAAAAGCTTCAACAGTGCAAAAGTTAAAGGCAAAAAGGCTCCATAA
Source organism: Wollemia nobilis (assembly GCA_028583015.1). NCBI lineage: Eukaryota > Viridiplantae > Streptophyta > Pinopsida > Araucariales > Araucariaceae > Wollemia > Wollemia nobilis. Next base: position 13,398,553 of record JAQPPZ010016890.1, read on the forward strand.
TATTTTAATATTATTGGGAGCACAGGTTAAGTGATTGGTTCATAAAAACCCAAGAAGGGTTATTGCAAAGGTTAAAAGGAGGTCCAATATTTATTTTATAAATTATTTAAATTCACAAGGAATTTAAATTTTATAAATAAATATTCGTTACAAGGTTGTGCAATAAGACAAGGCTCCAAGGTTTAATTAAGTTAAAGCCTAAGGTTGGTTTGATTTAATTTATAATATTTAAATTTAATTTTAATTAAATTTAAATACCTTATAACCTAATCAACCAAGCCGACGTCGAATTAAATCGATGCACCGACGTGATTGCATGGAAGACAAAGGGCACTATATATAATGCCTAAAAGACATTGATTAATTTATCCTTGCTCGAAATAAGAAAAGGCATACGAATTGGTGGTTGAGCTCATGAGAAACAATGAACATATTTGAAGGACGATGATCGAAATAAAGGAAAGTGCATTGAAATCCTCAAGCCAGCTAGGAAGCATGGCATAGTGGCAAGGAGACATTGGTTAAGTTTTTGTGGCAACGTTGAGCTGCGTTCGAATCCTGGCAAGACGCAATTCGGTTGGTGTTGGGAACACCAAAGTGCTACGCACATTTTTGTTTTCATCGGCAGCATAAGGAACTTAGAGCACGTGGTGCTCTCAATGCTCCAAGCGAGTGCTTAGCTCACGTGGCAATAGAGCCACGACTAAGGCGCAGGTCATGGGCAGAGTTAGGGGTTCGAATCCACTCCAAGGTAGAGGTAATATTTTTGTTGAGCATTTGAATAATATTGCCTATGTTGATGATTAATTACTTTTAGCAAAGTGGGAGTTAAAAGGTTTTTATTATTTGGAAAATTGCTAGCTGAGAATTATTGATTGGAAATAAAGTTAGGAGGCATAAGGAGTTTAGGTTTTATTTTAATTAAAGTCTTAAATAATAAATTTTGGATATTTGAGAAGTAAGACTTTAATAGAGTTGATTTTATTGTGAAAGAGATATTTGCCAAGGAGATTATTTTTGGAAAGATATTGAGTATTATTTTATAGATGGAGTGATAAGGTGTATTTTGGTTGATATTATTTTTGTGTTGTGATTTATTGAGAAAATAAATATCCTCTAACCCTTATTGAGTTTGTCAAAGAAGTAATTGTGAGTGTGGCAGATTTGCAAAGACAACTACTCTTCAAGAAAAGGTATGGGCAAAATTCTTCTTTGTTGAGTTAGGTGATTGGCTTGATTGAAAATTAAGTTTGGAGTGAAAAGGAATTGATTAGGGTTTCCTTTTCTGAAAGTGGTTGGTTTAATGCTTCAAGGTTTTCTAGATTGAGAGTTGTGATTAAAACCTTGTTTTATAAGCATTGTTGTTGAAACCATTGGTTGTATGAAAAACCTGAGTTAGGGTTTGAGAAAAACATGAGTATCATTGTTAGATGAAGAATGTTTTATTAGCATTGTTGTTGAAGCCAATTGGTTATGCAAAGAACTTGAACTTGAGTTAGAAAAGAACATGAGTATCATTGTTATGTGAGATTTGTGTTGGGCATTGTTGGAAACATTTTGAGTTGGATGATACATGCTTGGACTAGGGTTTGTGAGAAAGGGTTGTTCCTTGAAGTGATTGGTTGAGTAGAGTTGATTGAGCCTAGTCAAGTGATTGTGTGAAGTGGTTGTTCAAGTTCCATGAAACAAACTATTCTATATTCTGATTTGAGTTGAGATTGAGTTTTGAGAATAGAACATATTGAGTCTCTAACAATTCTCTTTATGCTTCTATGAGATTGATTTGAGTTGAGATTGAGTTTTGAGTATAGAACATATTGAGTCTCTAACAATTCTCTTTATGCTTCTATGAGATTGAGTTGAGAAAGTGATTGAGCATTGAGTATAGAACATATTGAGTCTCTAACAATTCTCTTTATGCTTCTATGAGATTGGACAAGTTTTGTGTGAACTTGTTAAGCTGATTTGAGGTAAGTCTTTGAGAAGACTTGTGGACTGATTTTGTGTGAGATTTTATGGAAGCTTGCAATACAGATTTGAGCAAGTCCTAGAGAGGACTTTTGGACTTTGATTATTGAGAATTTGGACAAGTTCTGAGTGAGCTTGTTGAGCAGATTTGGACAAGTTCTGAGTGAGCTTTTGAGAATATTTGGACAAGTTCGAGTGAGCTTGTTGAGAATATTTGGACAAGTTATGAGTGAGCTTGTTGAGCAGATTTGGACAAGTTCTAAGTGAGCTTATTGAGCAGATTTGGACAAGTTCTAAGTGAGCTTGTTGAGCATATTTAGCAAGTTTAATGGACTTATTAGAATTTAAATTATGAGCTTTTACATTTACAAGTTCTGAGTGAACTTATTGAGCAGATTTGGACAAGTTATGAGTGAGCTTGTTGAGAAGATTTGGACAAGTTCTGAGTGGACTTATTGAGCAGATTTGGACAGGTTCTAAGTGGACTTGTTGAGCATATTTGAACAAGTTCTAAGTGAACCTATTGAGCAGATTTGAGCAGGTTCTGAGTGGACATATTGAGCAGATTTGAGCAGGTTCTGAGTGGACCTGTTGAGCAGATTTGAGAAGGTTCTGAGTGAACCTATTGAGCAGAGCTTTGGAGGTGATAGAGCAGAGAGGATAGAGTCTCCAGTGGATAGAGATCCATCAGCCAGGACATTGAGGACAGGTCTTCTGAGTGAGGACAAGAGTCTTCAAGTGGAGAGAGATCCACAGTCAGTGCAGTGGAGGTAGTGTCTTCTAGAGGATCACCAGATAGAGCAGAGGAGAAGGAGTTCTCCTATGGATAGAGATCCACAAACCAGATTTAGGGGATCAACATCTCCTTTGGACAGAGGTCCATAAACATTGTAATTGGGAAGGATTCCCAAAATATTATTTGAGAAATATTTAGAAGAAATATTTTCTCTGTGGAGGTAGCCCACATTGGGTGAACCACGTTAAATATGTGTCTCTATTGTGTATGGTGTTTTGTGCATTGCTTTGATTACTGCTATTGATACTGCTATCTATACACTACATAATATTGATTTGAAAAGAAAAGTAAAAAGTGGTCTTATACTATTCACCCCCCCTCTCAGTATAAGCTTGTGTTCTTCAATTACTCCTTATTTAAATATACATATGAGAGAAGCATGATACCATGAATAAGCAAACATTCTGTAGTGGTGAATGGTCAATGCATGATAGTGATTTCCTTCAATATGAAATATAATGATCATATCACCAACACTCTTGTGAAATGCTTACATCAAGTCTTCCATGATGATAAACACAATGCATTCATCTCTTGGTATAAAAAATTGACAATGTGCATTTAACAACCATGCTAAAGTAAATATTTTTTCAATGAATATCACCTAGGCTTACATTAACTTGTACTTAGTTGGACTTAGTAGTTTAATAACTTTGTTAAGGAGTAACTCATTACAAGACAATTTGTCTTATCATAAGTTCTAATGAAATATTTTGAAAGAAATTTCTTGTATGGATACATGAGAGAGAATTAATTGTATGATACTATGTCAAATATAATTAGTAATACTATTTTCAAATGAAAATAATATATATTTTAAGAGCACCTTCCTTATTTATATCTAGGTATGCCATTGTTTACTGGGAGGATGAAGGAGGAGTTGCGGTCTCTTGTGTTGGATAGGATTCAACGTAAGTTAGATAGATGAAAAGGTAATCTCCTAAGCCTAGCAGGTAAGTTGCAGTTGCTTCAAGCTACCCTCCAAAACATTCTTATCTATTACATGTCTCTTTTTAGAATGGTATTCAAATTTAGGAGGAGGATTGACCAAAAATTTAGGATATTTCTATGGGCTGAGGTGGAGGATAAACAGAGGGTGTCCCTTGTCTCTTGGGATAGGGTTTGCTCTTATAGAAAAGAAGGTGGTCTTGGGTTAAATTTTTTTTTTTTATTCAACAAGGCATTGATTGCAAAAATAGCCTAGAGATTATGTGTTGAGGAGGACCATATGTGGAAATATATTATGAGAGGTAAGTATTTGGAAAATCACATTCCTTTTTTTAGAAGTGCTACTCCTCCTAGGGGCTCTATGATCTAGAATGGTTTTTTGGGGATCAAAATTTTGGTTACAGAGGGTATGCGATGGCAGATTGAGAATGGCAAGGATGTGTTCTTTTGGGAGGATACTTGGATTCTTCCTAAACCTCTCTTTCTTAGTCCCAAGTTTTATGATTTTAAGGCTCCTTTATCACTAAAATATGAAGAAAAAGTAATTGATTACATAATCATCACTAATGGCAAGAGGATTTGGAAACATCTGACTTTATATACAACTGATGTTTAGATACTTTAGAGTTTGGAAAGTTTAAACATGTTGCTACAACAATACTTTCTTCCTCAACATAATGACAGGGACTTCATTCTATGGACTCATTCTCCTAAAGGCCTTTTTTCTATCAAGACTACATATGAGGCCCAATCATTGTCCAAGGGAGGATATTTTCTAGCAGAAATGGTTTGGTATCCTCATTTGATCCCCAAGATTGCATTTTTTATGGCTATGTTTGCAAAACAAAATTTTGACTTTTGATAATTTATGTAAGAAAGGATTCCATCTTCCCAATATTTGTCTCTTGTGTTCTAAGGATGTTGAATCTGTGGATCATATTTTTATCCATTGTGATTTCTCAAATAAGGTTCTCAATGCTTTATTGGATTTTTATTCCATCAAATAGACTTTACCTTGAACTTTCAAGGAAATGTTCACTCAGTAGAAATTCCCCTTCATCAGTCACAGCCTCACTAGGGTTTGGGGTCTGGTTATTCCTCATTTTTATGGGGTATCTTGTGGGAGAGGAACAAAAGTATTTTCAAGGATATTACTAGGGATGTATCCTTTATCTTTAGAAGTATTAAATTTGTTATTGAGAATAACCTAACTGTATTTGATGTTGGAAATTTTAGGGAGGCATTTATGGAGAAAGAGGTTGTTGTTAGTTGGAATCTAAATATAGAGAACTTTGTTTACGTATCCACTATTCAAAAAATATTGGCTAGTAGATGAAAAAAACCAGCTAAAGAGTGGGTCATTCTAAAATTTGATGGGGCTGCCAAAGGTAATCCCAGGAGGGTTGGTGGAGGGGGTGTTATCAGAAATAATAATGGTGAGGTCATTTGGGCTTACGCTGAAGATTATGGTATTCAAATCAACCACCTAGCTAAAGCTAAGGATATTTTATCAGGTGTTCATCGAGTTTTTGAGAGAGGATTCATAATACTTCTCATTCAAGGTGAGTCTTTGAACATCATTCAGGATCTACAGGTTGGAAAGACTAATAATTGTTTCATCCTTAATATTATTAAGGACCCATCAAATATTTTGGAAGGTATGTTAGAAGTTAATATTGAGCATATTCATAGGGAAGGTAACTAGGCTATTGATGTTATGGTCAATTTGGGGGTGGATAGTGGTCAGTTCAGAATTTGGGAAGACAATTTATCTTCACTATTAATGACAATTATTGCTTTGGAAGCACCTAGGTGTTGTAGGTGAGTTGGAGAGGAGAGGGCAATCCTCCAAGGGAGGTCCCAGGTTCAAATCTCCACCCTACCAAAAAGCTGAATTGGGTATCCAAAATCCAATTGATAATGTTGGTGTGGGTAGGGTCGGGTGCGACTCCTGGGTGACTTTGACGGTGTAGAACCCCCTGTTCGTGGTCTCTCAGACCAAGGCAGCCCCGCAAGGGGTTTTTCGCTTAAAAAATATATATATTTTTCTTTGGAAGCATTGGGCCTACCTATCCAGTAGGCCTTTTTATTGTCTTTCTACTTAGATGTGATCTCATTTGTGTTCTAGTGATCCTCTCTTTGGGAGGTCTTTTTTGGGTGCTGGCCCTTTTGCTCCCCGGTGGTTACCATTCTCAAGGAATATGCTTGGTATTTTGCCTTCATTCTTGCTCTTTGAGTTTGGAGTTTTGTTATCTGTATTTTTATATATTTACTTCCTTTCCAGTCTTATACAAAAATAGAGCACGATCATTGGTGTCTCTAAAAGAAAGCTGAATAAAAATTCTCCTTTATGCCTTCCTGAGTGGTGGGTTGGTCTTTACTTTTGGATGGTTGTTTTAGTTTAATTTTTTGTTTCTTTTGGCCTTGGAGGCTGGCCTGTGCTTAATTAGCCATATCTTTCTCTGTCTCCTCTAATGTAAAAAGTTATGGGACCTTTCAAAACCCTGTTTTTCACCATTAATTAAAAATATATAATATATAGTTTATTAAATTATCTATAACTATAAAAATAAGTCTTTATATAGTAAATAGATAATAATAAAACACAAATTATTGATAATATCTTATTGTTCAATTAGTATATTTTCTTAAATAAAAATATAAATTAAATTATTTAGATTAATAATAATATTTTATAATTCTTTTAAATTATTAAAAATTATATTTAACGTCCAAATTATAGTTTATGACATGCATGTCTTATCATCACGTTAATTTCATTTTTTATTTTAGTTTACTTGTATTTAGTTCAATTGATTTTAATAAATAATTTTATGTGAAGTAAATATTTGTTAACTTATTATGACTTTTTACCTTTAAAAATACCTCTTTTACTATATAAACTATATACATATAATTCTTCTATATTTACCTCTTGATGAGGATACCAAACACAGTCATAAAGATCGTTATAATTATATTTGAAAATATGGACCAAAAATGTTGGGAGAGTAAGATTCATCATATTGTTTGTGATACACTCAAATCAATATATCTAGCAAACATAAAAACATCATACAAATTGGTTAACTGTTTGGTTAACTGTTAATATTTAAATAGTAATAGTGACCACCCTAAATTGAACATATGTGGGCTTGTGGGTTTTTATTAAGTATATAATTCATGTGTGGGCTTGTGGGCTTTTATTAAGCATATAATTCATGAGAAACATGAAAAGTATTGCTAATTATAAAAAATAAAGAAAGAAAAAAAAGTCAATTATCAATTTTTGTTAAAAATACAAATATGGACAAAAAGGATTGTTATTTTTGTTTTAATACAATAAGGAACTGGTAACTATCTTTTTTTTTTGAATAATTGGTTATATGGTCAAATTGCATTACCTTCGATTGTAGCATGGTGCTACCATTATAACCCCTATCTTGCCTCGGTAAACACAATCCGAAGTGAGGGAGATCCTGGTGTCTCAAGATTGGTACCATCATCATCAAACTGCACACTAACCGGACTGAGGTCATAAAAAAAGGATTCTTATTATGTTGAACATATTGTCAAGGTGATTTTATTTGAAAAGTGCTTAATAAATTTAAACAAAATATACAAATGAATAAATTTTAGTAAACAACTATGAAGTGCATTACTCAAACAATAAATCATTATATATATATGGTAAAATTAAAACCATAATTTTTTTATTTAAAATAATTAAAAAATTATTAAAATTATAATTAATAATAATAAAATAAATAAATTACATATTTAAAAATTCAAACATTACATTTTAGATATATAATTTTGTTAAAAAGTATTTTTTATTACTAAAATAATAATAAATATACTAATAAAAATGGTATAGAAGTATACCTCAAAAAATTAAAGAGCCTATTAGAGTCTTATATAAAAAATTGGAGTTTAAACAAAAAATCAATCATAAGATTTGAATAAAAACAACAAAGAAGTGGGAATCTCTAAACCCTAGAGAGCTACAAAAATACCACACACATGTTAGGGAGGATCCTTGTCGAATGGGTCACCCCACCTTGCTTGAATGTTTAGTTCTTTAGGTATATGTTTTCATTCAAATTGTTCATTGGGGTGGGCGTTAACCTAGAGTTTCGTCATAGGAACAATCACTATTTCCCATCCTAAGGAGGAGGGGCACCAATCCTTGGAGCTCCATACCTATGCTTAAGTTGAAGTGCCTCCCCATCCTTGCACTTGAGAGGGAGGGGGAAAAGCAAAGATACAACCTCTGGTTCAATTTGAAGAACAGTGTTGGCATGGAGGGTTGCCTAATCCTCTTTTGGGTTTAGGACTACGATAACCTTGAGTCGAACGACTATGACCGTACTTTCAACCTCTAAATGGAGGTTGACTCTAATGATTGGGCAGAGAGGGTGGTAATTTGGCCACTAAATATGGGTTTTTTACCCAATGGTCAAGTAGAGCCTACAAGTGCTCTAAATTTAGAGTCATCTTGTTGGATTGGGCCTAATTCTATAACAAGATAAGAGCAAATCATAGCTTTGCAATAAGTAGATAAGTCTATGAAAATATTTAGATTGGCAAAAGTAGCATTATTATGGTCTTTCCAAAAATCAAACATAATATTTGTTCTAAAAAAGTGTCAGATTTGGTCAATGCTTGTAGGCATGCCAACCTTATCCCTAAGGAGAATCATATGCCAAGAAAACTACATGGGTTTAAATGGCTTGAAGAAGTCATGAATCCAAGTCCAAGTTGCTTGGGCCCTGGGGAAAAACTAGAATAAATATTTTATGGTTTCTTGACTCTAACAAAATAGGAATTTGGGATTTATCACCCCCAAATGAATCAGTCATTCCTTGACTGAAAATCCCTAGAAGAAAAGACACCAAGATAAGTGGACCAATTTGGGGTTTAGAGTTGCATCCCAAATAGAGGAAAATTTGTATTGTTAGTCCTTATTAGAGGATTGAAGATGCCAATGAGCATTGAGTGTGGGCATCATGGACAAATTAGGGGAAAGCCATGAATATATATTTATGGGTTTATAATTTTTATAAGGAGTATATGGGTACCACTTCCAATATTTCTACCATGGACAAGTGCATCTACCCCCAAGTTTATGGAGTTTATCATAGGGGACAACCTCCTCGTCTGCCTAGGTCTCCTTGTCTTGCTCTAGGAGATTGAACAAGGACTTGGATTTAAGACAAGAAATCCAATTTCTGGTGTGACTTAAAAAATATTCAAAGATGACCTATAACCCTCTGCAAAAAAATGTAATGCCTTAATCCAGGGAATTTCGGCTAGAGGCTAGTCTTGATGCATTACAATAGGGTACCACCAAACTTATTTAAGGTTGATAGATAATCCATTATGCAACCCATTACCATTCCACTGAAGCCAAGGCTTGATAACTTCCTAAGTCTTCCATATTATTTTGCCTATGAAGGTTCCTTAAATCTAAATAGGCACTTTCATGACTACAAGTGAGGGAAATCCAAGTCCATTCCAAGATTTTCTCCTATAAGGGGTGCTTGAAGAAATACAATTTTGGAGCAAAATTTTCCAGGCTTCATTTCCCTATATATATTTGATGACCCACTAAACATAAAGAGCTATTCCTTGCCTTTGGGTATCTAAAAGACCCAATCCTTCAAACTTCCTTGGGAGGCAACAAAACTCTCAAGCCACTTTGTAGAAATCTTTTCTTTTTGCTAAAGAAGCCCACAAAAATTCATCGAGGAGTTTCTCTAATTTTTGGTAAGAGGCTTTGGAAGGGGCCCAACATGAAGAGTAATAGACATGGGTGGTGGCCAAAATCTTAGAAAAAACTTGGAATTTATTGGCTAAAGAAAGAGGCTTGGAAAACCAATTGTGTAACTTATGTTCCACTTTGTTTGAGACGTATTGCCACATGATAATGACATCAATTAGCATAGCACTTAGTCTTGTTATTATTGTTAATAGCTTCTTAATACTTTATAAAATGTGGAACTACAATTCCTCATGTTATACTTTGATTAACATATCTTCTATATAGTTGTTAATCTTTTAAATAGATTAACTATTAGTGTATTTTTAGTTGTCAATCCCTAAAAATAAACAATGTGCTAGTGTATCTTCCAATTTGAAAGATATTACAATTGTAAATTATAGTATTTAAGCACTACTTAATACAATTTAAAGCTTGATTTTTATCCATATGAAATTGGTATTAGAGCATGTTGATCCTACCCATGGAAATTCTCCTCCCCTTTCATTGTCTCTTCCAACTTCATAACCATATTTGTTTTGGAATACTTGATTCAATCCACCCAGTTTGAAATGGTAATTAGTATTATTATAATGGCATTTAATGCACCAATCTACCTACTAAAGTATCATCTATGTTCATATGAAGCATAGTTTGCATGAATCTCACCCCAATACATATTACCTAGACCATACGATAACAGATTCATCATCTATTTATAAACAATTTACCTCCCTTCATAACCAAGTTTGGGTTGTAGGATACTCTCCTTACCTAGAAAATATGCAGAGGATAAAAGGAGATGATAGGCTTAGCAGTGTTGGCCATTGAATTTGTATAATGACATCGATATTCATACCCATTATGATTGACCTAAAAGTTAGAGCCTTATATTCACTATAAGTATGTGTTGGATGTACATGGGAGAAGGCAGGCCACCTGAATGTGGTTGGTATACTTATAGGAAATGCTTAGCTAGGATGTGAGCTTTTACTCATGGCATTCAGTATCTGGAGTCCTATAATCAACATTTTAAGTTGTCCCCCTAGTTTAATGAATACATGGAGTTTGTTTTCTATGATAGTATGTGCAGGATTTGGAGGTCTTGTTGAAGTCAGGGAACCCACAGGATCACAAGCATGCATTTATTTATGTTAAATTAGAAGAATGCTTCTTTATATGTAAGAAGGATGAACGAGAAAGAATTATGATTTCTCAAGTAGATATTTCACATCGTGGAGGAAGTCTTGGGATTTTTAGACCTCAACTCCTCCCATGCGAACAAATTATTTTTCCAACAATAGGGTTTCCATGAATTACTATGACATGCATGCCAACAAAAGTTAAGACTAAGTCTTACGATGAGAAATCAATGCACATAACTAGGCACAAACCCTTCCTCATCTGAGACATAATCACCTCTTTGATTGTCTTGGTTTGGTATTTCTAATAGATTTTACAATCCAATACCACCAAAATAAGGGGAATATTCTACCATTATTGGATTGACCTCTTAATTTGAGGTGAAGAAAGAGAAATCAAACTCAACATCACTTCTCCCCAAGAAAAAATCATGCCATTGAAGTTGAAAGAGTATTCACATTAGATGGCATTCCAAGTTACCTTGATGGCAGACCTCCATGCTAGTGCATATTTTGGTGGATCGACAAATCCTAGGGCGTTCTGGACAAGGTGAAATTTGGTAGAGCTATTAATATACATGGGAAATAGTTAATTAATTGAATCCTAATTAATTAATTTAACAAGAACATAAACGTGATTTTAGAATATTTTTATATTTCAGAGGAGGCATTTGTGAAATGGAATTTAAAATTTTAGATTTTGGAGGGTCTAATTTCATATCACTTCCTCATTCTATTGGAAGGGGGATCAAAACATGGTATCATCATAAACCATTCATATTTGAAAACTTTTGGTTACAAAAAGAGGAACTTCGAAAGAAAATTCCATAGTGGTGGGAAAAGGGATGCTCGATATATGGGACAAAAATGTTTAGATTCCACAAGCAGCTTTATTATATCAAGGATAAACTGAAACAATGGAGGTGAGCTAAAAAAACATACTTCTAGGTACAAAGATATCCATTAGTGGCTAGATGGGATGAGGTTCAAAAACACTTCAGGGAAGGAACAATTATAGAGCAACTCAAAGAAGAGGATGATGCATTGCATTAATTTTTTTAGGACATTGACAAACAATAGGAAATCTACTAAAAGCAGAGAGCAAGAACCACCTGGTTATTAGAAGGTGACTAAAACACCAAATTTTTCCATTGGATTACTTGTGCTAGGAGATAGACAAATAATATGGAAACTCTTCAATATGAGAATGGACACTCCTTTGATACAATCCTAGGTATGCATTTCCATTCAATAGATATTTTGCTAAATTATTTAAGGAAAGTATGGTGCAAGATGAAGAGGCTTAAAAAGTTCTTGCTATCATACCGTATATTAGATTTGAAGAAGAAAATAAGGCTCTACTTAAACCCATTGATAGAGAGGAACTGAAGAAAGTAGTCTTTGGAATGAGTATTGGAAAAATACTAGGTCTAAATGGTTTTTCAATTAAGTTTTTCAAACCTTTTGGGATAACTTGAAGGGGGGTGTAATAGTTGTTGTAAAGGTGTTAAAATTTAGTAAAAGAATTCTTAAAACATTAAATCATACATCCATTACCTTTATTCCAAAAGGGAAGGAGGGGTTGCATATTTTAGATTATAGATATATTGCCTTATGCAATGTCATATATAAAATAATCATGAAGGTAATGGTTGAGCGGCTAAAACCTCTCCTACATAGCATTATCTCCTCGAATCAAGGGAGTTTTATAGAGGGTAGGAAGATCTTGGATGGTGTGGTTCTAGCTCAGGAGGCAATCCACTCAATGTAAAAATATGGCAATAGGATAATGTTCATAAATTTGGATATGTCAAAGGCTTATATAGGATGGAGTGGATCTTCTTGTGAAGGATGATGTCAACCTTCCATTTCTCTTAGGATTGGATAGAATGGGTTATGATTTGTGTTTATACTTTGACATACTCAGTGTTAATCAAAGGCCTTACCTCACAACCATTTGGAGCCACTCAAGGCCTTCATCAAGGAAATCCTTGTTCCCCTTATCTTTTTTTCATATTGGCTAAAGGATTGGGTAGACTCATATTGAGGAGAAGACAACAAGGTTTGCTAAAAGGTATCAAGGTGGGTGAGGAGGTTTTGACTCACCTAAATTTTTTGGATGACATGGGATTGGTGGGAGTGGTCAACTTTAGGGAAGCAATAATGATTAGAGATACTCTTAATGTTTACCTTAGGGCCATAAACCAGTCATCAATGACAAAAAAAAACAAAGTGGTCTTTTTCAATCTTGATTGAAAGATTCAAGAATTTTTTTTAGAGATATTGGGATTCACAAGAACTTCTCTCCTAGTGGTATATTTGGGGTCCCTTTGCATTTATAAAAACTAAAGATAGATATCTAGAGGAATATTTTAGATTGTATCAAAGAAATAATTAATCATTAGTCTCACAAATGGTTAAGCTTTGGGGTAGATTAACTTTTTTGTAGTCAGTCATTCAAGCAATGTTAATTTATGAATTTTATATCCTTGTTGCCCCATATACCAGATGGAAAGAGTTAGACAAGATGGCTAAAAAACAATTATGAGGAGTAAAATGAGAGAGGAAATGGGTCTTAGTAGGTTGGGAGAAAGTACGCCAGCCCAAGGTAAAGGGAGATTTTGGGCTAAGGAAATTAGAGTTAAATAATAAAGCTTTGGCTAGAAAGCTTTGCTAGAGGTAGATCTCCCAACCAACTTCTTTATTTAGTAGAGTTTTAACTAGAAAATATTTGGAACAGGTGAACCAAATGAGGTGGGTCATTTCCCTTTGGATGGTAATGGGTTCTTAGTGTGGAAGACTCTAAAGTTGGGATCTTAGGTAGTGAAATATGGATTATTTTTTAAAGTGGGGAGAAGGGAGAAGGCACATTTTGGATAGATTCATGGGATCAATACCCACATAATTTTTTTGAATTCCTATAACTACAACTAGTAAAAACAACCATGGAAAGCAAGGATTGGATCCATATTGAAAGATATTTCAACACTAGTCAACTAAGGGATTATAAGTTTAAGTAGTTTAAGAAGTTGGGTGAGTGGCCAATTCCAATCCCTCTAGAATTGACACCCATCATGACTAAAATCTTAGTAGAAATATTTCTCATAGGTAGAGATGAGGAGTATGAATTAGATTGAGGCTTAGAAGCCTTGGAGTCTACACAATGAAGGATGGATATGATAAGATACTTCCAGAACCTCCTCCTCATGCATATTAGGTTGAGGATTGGAGAAATATTTGGTAGTCCAAGGGTTGACCAAAAGTAAACTTCTTTGCCTAGAAGTTCATGCACAATGGAATTCTTAGATGTGATAATTTAAGACACGGGGGAATAATTAGTCTATCTCAATGTGTTTTATGCTACAAGAGCAAGGAAACATCTGACCACTTAATTTTTGAGTGCACATTCATGCACCAGATCTAGAAGTGATGGTTTTTATCTTATAAAATTCGATCCAATGGTGATTTGAATCGAATTAACATTTGGTGAAAATGGAAGAGGGATGGATTTAAATCTAAAGATATTTGAATCAATTGGAATATTGTATTAAAATCCATTTGGTGGAAAGTGTGGTTGGAGAGAAATGGCAGAATTTTTATAGAAACCTTTTCATCCTTAAATGGTGTGTGGCAGGTCATTTGGAATAAAGTCATAGAAATAGTGGCAGTGTATGCTAAAGAGGAAAATCAGGTTGATATATGGATGATGGATAAGAAATCTGAAGTGCAAGAGGGGTAGTATAGAGCTAATTAGAAATCATCCCCAAAATTTTGGATTAAAATTAATATTGATGGATCTACAAAAGGTAATCTAGGTAGAGCTAGAATTGGATTAGTTTACAAGAATCGTGTTGGGACAATGCTCTATTGGGAACTGGAAGGCCTGGGAAGGACCATGAACAATGAAGTAGAAGCCTTAGCTATCAAATATGCTTCTATTTGGGTGGTAATACAAGGTTACATGAGGATAATCCTAGAATCAAATTCTCAAATATTGGTAGGAGCTCTAGATTGCATGAGGAACTTTGCTTTGAAGACATGGAGGTTGAGGATTCTTGTCACCCAAATTAAGGAATTGTGGAGGGAATTAGATGATGTGATTCTAGTTTATGTGAATAGAGATATAAATAAAGTGGTAGACTTCCTAGATAATATGGATACTAAGAAGGAGGTAGGGTTTCAGTGGCACAGTGACATGGTTATTGAGGATGAGAGGATTAAGCAGGTTGGTGAGAAAATCCAGTTTTTAGCTAATTTAGACAACCATTGTAGAAAGGATATTTGACTCCAATGCAGATATTTTTTACTATTATAAACATGTGTTCTCATCAGCTAAGGTTGGGAGGAGTCTCATCCCAACTTATAAATGGTTTTTATTTTAATATAAGTTTTTTAAAATGTTTTTCAAAAAAAAATAATAACATATGTTTTTAAATGCACGATAAATTAGTTAATTAAATAATTAATTTATCTTTATTATTAGTAAATTTTCACATTGTTTCTTGCACTCCATTAACTAATTAATTAATTGGTGTATTTATATAACATAATTTAATGTATTAATTATTATTTAATTAAATACTCAAACTTTTTTAATTAATCAGATTAATATTTGAGTAATTAATTAATTGTCTAGGGTGAAATGGATTTGAGCCAAGATGAAATTCTATTTATGCACTAAATTTTATATAGGCCTCAAATGCCCAAAATAGTTAGGAAAGAAATAGCATATGTTATTTTAATCCTAATCACTCACTAACTAAAAACCAGCTATGTGCTAAGACCAACTAATGGCCAAGCATAAGCCAACCAACTAGAAGCCTATGTGAGTTGAAGACTTTCATTGGTTATTTGTAATTGAACCTAGGAAAAAAATAAAATAAACCTATGCCTAGGACTAACAACAAAGAATGTGATACCCTCATCATACCTTCCCACTCAAGAAGCATTGGACTCCAATGCTTTTACAATATGAGTAGAAGGGTGAGTCACCAAATGCTACATACATATCTTATAGCCGATCGGAACAAGGTCGAGGAAACCTTGGAATGCTAGTATGGAGAAACAATATCAGGAAACCACTCACTCATCAAGTAGTAGATAAGAATGAGGAGAAATCACCTGCTACATAAGTTGTAGATTCTACTGAACATCTATAACCTATGGAGGTGATGTTGAAGTAGGTCATTGAAGTTCACGAGGTGGAACAATAGGAGGAGTACGATGAGAAATAGGAAGAGGTACTGATGGAGGAGGGATGACGTCATTTGTAGTAGAAGCATGACTATCCTTAGGCCAAGAGACTAAGGTAATCCTTGGTGATGATATCAAGAATTGGGCTTGTGGAAGATTACAAATAAGAAAGTTCTTATTCTAATGATGCATGGTGTAGGTTTTGTGAAAAACATCATATGTAGCCCGCTTATTGTATTGATAGGGCTAGCCTAGAATCATTCCATAGTAGTCCATGGGAGTCACATCACAAGTGACTCAATCCACATAGTGTGGTCCAAAGGTAAAATACACAATACAACATTCTATTATTGCAAAGGCTAAATCTGCATCCTTCCATCCAAGTGAATATGGATAAGGATAGGTTTCAATAGGCAATTTGATTCAATCAACTATGGATTTAGCAATGATATTGGTTTGAGATCCATTATTTAAAATGTAAGTCACATAATAGTTGTGTAGAAGATGTGCTCTGGTGATAAACATACTATCATAGTGATGTTTGTGTTGCATGACGGTCACATGGTTTAGTTGACCTAGAAGTTCTTCATAATTCTTAGCCTCATTTTTTATCTCAAGGGGTCCATTTTGTGGTACCTCCTTTACAAGAAAATTATTCTTATTTCTAAAGAACTCAGACTTAGTATGCCCTCATATCTTACAATGATTACAAAATATTTTGCCATTAAAAGAAAATAAATAATAAGATAAATAATAAGGAGAATAAGAAGTGTTTGACTTGGTTGATTTTTTTGGATGTTATTGCAATTGTTTGGGTGCTTTGGAGGCACCAAAAGAGTGAGATGCACTTGATTTAGTAGAAATTTTATCCTCTTCAAGTTGTGCTTTATTGTACACTTCATTCAAAGTGGTGCAAGGTGTATACTTCAAATCCCTAAAGAGTGGATCTTGCAAGCCACTTTTAAATTTATTGATTAGTTTTGGAGTTGAGTCTAGGATTCCATTTAGAATCCTCAATTTGTTAAACTTTCCAATGTAGTCTTGGACACTCATGTGGTATCCTTACCTCAAACAAAGCCATTGGAAGTCAAGATATTTAGCAAAATTAGAAGGATAGAAGGTTTTCTTCAATGCTTTCACTAAGTCATCCCAAGTGTTAATGGGATCTTGAGTGCTTTGGTGGTCCTGTATCAAGACTTTGGCAATGCCTGAAAGCTTGAGCTTGGAAAAGGAGACTTGGTCATATTTTTAAATTTTTCTATACTCGAACCATGTATCCATATCGAGAATCTAGTTGTTGAGGATTTTTAGATCATGAGACCCATCATAAATTTTGACCTCACATTTTTCTTGAGAGCGATGGTCAGGGGTTGGACTAGATCCACTAGGCCCAGACATATTTTGAACCTTATCAGCCAAAATTCTAATGACTGCAGCTATGGTGACCATTTTCTCTACCAAATCAGAAGCCATTTGATCATGTGTGTAAGCTAGGAGGGCTACCAAGGTGTGTCTAGTAAAAAGTTTTTACTTGTAGGGCACTTACAATGGTGATTTTTTCCAACACTTACAATGATCCAAAAAGGTTGATGATGTTGTTGCCTTGTAGGCAATTAAAAAAAAATATTCTCCAATTTTGTGAGGTGTAAATTTTTTAGCCTTCTAGGCTATTACAATGGCTTTTGTAATTCAAGATAAAGGTATAAATTGCAAAACAAATGCAATTTATAATGTTTAATGAATTAAACCATTAAATTAATTTAATTAACTTAATTTAATTTAATTAATATAATTAACTTAATTTAATTAATCTAATTTAATTTAATTAATTTAATTACCATTTAGCATAAATTAATTTGGGCTTAATCAACCCACAAAATAATGGTCAATTATTCCAACAACCTGGAACAACAACCCACACAAGTTAACGAGCATAGGCTCCACAAAAAATTGGTGTCCTACAACTAGCATACACCATGACCCTACACAGTATTAAAATGACCATCACATGGTGGTCGAAGGAAATAGGGGGCCTCCACCCTTTTGAAATTGATGAAGGCCGATCCCACCATAAATATGGGATTAAATAGGTACAAGAAAATGAGCATTCCCCCTCACCAAAAATCAATGTGTTGCCACTTGGTGTCTTGCATATGAAAATTAAAAAGGCTAAGGTTTTTGAAGTAATTTTTTGCATCACCTCACCATACTGCACCTCCTGAATAGAATACTTTACAGTCCTCTGAATCTACTAGTGCTTATTATTGGCCTTCATCATGAGAGTTCTTCAAGGCCGATTTGATCTCACAATATACACAAGAGTTGGCCTAATTCTATCCCATACTACTACTATAAACAAACCTTACCAGTTCTAGAAAAACCCACTCATGCAGTCAGATAGTCAAAAAACAATATCAAGGAAGTGTACGGTTAGCAGGTTTAGTCACTGAGTGGGGATGTGAGAGGAAATAATAGGATTTACAAACACAAATTTTGTTAAAATCACCTTCCTCTAGGATAGCCCATGATGATGAAGCTTATAGTTTGTTGATAAAGAAAAAACTCAAAAAAATCAAGTAAAATCCCTTGTTGATATACACAAATATATAGTTTACCTGCTCAAGGTTTTGGTTTTTTTGCAACAAACTTTCCAATCTATCAAACAACAAGGGATATTCTCAAACACCTATGACACATGTAGGCTTCAACCCCAAGACCACTAAATTCACCCTACAAAAAATACAACGGGGGTTCTCCACCAATAAAAACAAAGGGTAGTTGATCAATTAAATGCAAACATAGGCCAACCAAGGGTCCTACATTAATATTCAATGATCTGCATGAGAGAGAGCTATTTAAAATAAAAGGGTGCATTATAGTTTATGAACACCACACGGTGGTCCAGACCTCCTCTATCCCATCCTTGATTGTCACTTACTTGTGACAACTTAGAAAAAATAATATCACTTGCCACCTAGCGGTTTTGATGACCGCCATCATGTGAAAATGGCTACTTTTCATCTAGGCCACAACCTTTTTGACCAAGCCAGGATACCATGAAAGGATAAAAAAATAAAAAAATAAAATTTAAACTTGCCAATAAGGATAAAGTAAACAAAATTTGAATTTTCCAATCAAGCATACATCAGGATTAGTGCTCTGATACCAATGAAATAGATTTGAGCCAAGATGAAATTTTATTTATGCACTAAGTTTTATATAGGCCTCAAATGCCCAAAATACATTAACCTTATACCTAGATCATGCATGAGGATAAATATGGAGGAAAGAGATAACATATGCTATTTTAATCCTAATCATTTCCTAACTAAAAACCAATTGTGTTAAGACCAGCTAATGGACAAGCATAAGCTAGCCGACTAGAAGCCTATGCGAGTTGAAGACTCACATTAGTTATTTGTAATTAGACCTAGGAAATAAATAAATAGACCTATACCTAGGACTGACAATAAATGAATGTGATTCCCTCATCATAGGGTGCATCACTTTATAATTTTTACCAAGTACCTTTGTATACACAAAAACTATGCATGTATTTACTTGGTAATGTTGAGCTAGTAGTTCGGTTTGTTATCATAAATAGTTAGATAATCCATCTAAATAATTAGGTTAGTCTACAGGGAACCCACTTGCATGTGGAAGTACCACTATTAGACAACCATGTGTTTATCCAAGCTTTTGGAGCAACATCTCCATGCTCACATTTCATCTTCTCTCTCTCTCCTATTCTCTAGTGAATAAATCTATGTTAAACCCTAATTTTCCCAGTTCATATATTATTTTGGTACACTCCTAGTATTTTCTAGGGCATTTATTGGTCGGCTACTACAATCTTGTTCATGTTTGAGACTTGTTTAGAAGTATATTTTCTTCACAACCATGGCCCTTTTGTTTGATTCTATCATGATTTTGGATACTCCTACAATAGGAGGTGTTGTTTTCTGATCATGGGAATCCTTTGGGTACTTTAGTTTGGGAGTTGTTGTTGTCTCTTCCTTTGACCATGGTCCTTTTTTTTTATTTCATCATGATTTTGGGTACTCCTACAATTGGAGGTGTTGTTTTCCAATCATGGAAATCATCCAAGCACTCATAAAATTGGAGTTGTCTTTGTATCTCTCATGAATTCCATGTAGTGCTTCTATTTTTTTTGTTAAAAATATTTTTGACTATATGCATCACCAACAACAATTCCAGGGTAGTACCACATCATAATTGTATTTTAGAAAGCATTAGAGTCCAATACTTCTATTGTTGGGAGGTATGATGAGGACATCAACTAGCATAATGCTTAGTATTATTATTATTTTTAGTAGCTTCATAATTATTTGTAAATCGTGGGATTGCATTTTATCACATTAGACTTAGTTTGATTAGCATATCTTCTATATAGTTGTTAGTTTTCATATCTTTAAAACAGATAATTTGTTAGTAGATTTCTTGTTATCAATCCCTAAAATAAACAATGTGCTGGTTTATCTTCCAATTTGAAAGATATTACAGTTGTAAATTATGCTCATTAAAGCAATACTTATTAATGTAATTTCTAGCTTGGTTTTATCCATATCACCACACCTCTAAAAATAAGGACTGGAAGACAAAGGGAATGCCCAATAACATAAATATTTTTATGTGTTGGATCCATTTCTAATTATATATATTGAACCAAATGGGCTTTGGCAAAAAATATTGCCTATAGCATTAATTTTTTTAGGTTTATGTAGCCTCATATAATATTTTTAAGCATTGTAGGGCATTCTCAATGTTATCTTTATCTTTATAGAGCATAAAAAATGCATCATCTAAAAAGTGCCCACCAACCAACTATTTTGAAGTGTCTAAAAGGGTAATTTATTTCACTCTCCCTTCGTAAATAGCATATGCTAAAAGATAACCAAATCCTTTAGTTTCTAGAACATAAAGAGCAAGAGTAAGAGGTCACCCTTGGAAAATGGATCTTAAATGCTAATGAGTGAGGATTATTGGCAATTAATTGAAATGAAAACAAATGCATCATTAGAGAGCATTTTAACAATGAGAAAAAATGTAGGACCAAATCCCATAGCCAATATAAAGGGCCTTCTGATCCTATAATAAGATTTAGAAAATTCTATTTTAAGTACAATGGTTTTCTGTTGGGATTCTCTTACCCATTCCATCCCTTTCAAGACATCAATAATGTTATCTAGGATACATCTACTTTTAATAAATCTAGTTTCATCTGGTCGAATAATCAAGGGGAGAATATTATTGACCCTAAGAGTGATGGATTTAGCTATAATATTATAGAAAATATTAAACAAGGTGATGGGTCTTCAATTGAAAATGTCTTTAGGGTCCCCTAATTTGGGAATGAGATTAATGTTATTCCTATTTATCAAATGGTAAAAATAGCTAGCCTTGAAGGCTTATAGATATACCTAGTGAATATTTGGCCCCATAGTATCTCATAAAAATTTATAAAATTCATAATGGAACTTATCATAGTCTAGAGCCTTATAATTGGCCATGGAGAAGACTGCAACCTTAAACTCATATTGTGATTAAGGGCTAATACAAATGGCTTGTTGGGGAGTAGAGAGATGGCAAGGAACCATTGTGACACATTGCTAAAGGGTATGAGCTTGAGCTAAGGAAGTTTCTCGAGCTCTAAAACATTCTAATAATGTTGGAAAAAGGCCTAAAAGATATTAGGTATCTCGGTAAATATTTTTTGTCCTTCATGAATCTACTTTATTTTTGGATTATGATTGAAAATTTTCTTCAAAATCCTATCCCCAAATTTAAGCCAATAGAATATAGCTTTAATCTAGGCCCCTTACATTGCATGGGCATCTGCTATCTATTGCTACTACCAAAGCTTAGCCATCTGAAGTTTCAAAGAAGGTAAAAATAGTTGAGCTTCCATCTCCAAGTTGGCACATTGGAGGTCCAATATGGTAGCTTTGTATGATTAGTAGTGAAAGAGGGTTAGTTGGAACCTATAAGTGTAAAGAAAGCAAGTGGTGCATTCGATCATATTATTCCACCAGTAAATCAACTTGTTAAGTATGAGTGGGCATGTTTCTAGGTTCTAGACGTGCTATATGTGGGTAGTTAAAGGCTTATGAGTGAGCAATGATGTGTTGAAGTAAAATTGGCTGCGTAGAGTTGATCCTATGCCTCCTAACCATTTAATACAAAATTGAATAGGTGAATGGTCTGATAGTACAACCTTGGAAAGTGGCTCAATCAACATGAAGAAATGGTTAGAAAAAAATTAATATGATTTGCTTGAATAATATTGCCCTATCAAACCTTTAAAATTAATATCACCTTACACAATAAATTTTTAATATTTAATTTTATATTTTCAATAAATTTAGTAATAGTTTTTATTTTAGGTTAGGAAAATAAATTAAAATGGAAAAATATATTTTCATTAATTTATATTATAACAAAACTATTTTTCAAAAAAAAATGGAAGGTTTTACTAGGGGTTTAAAATGTTGCTTGATGGGGGGGAGGGAGGTGGGAGACAAACTATTTTGGGAAAGAAAAAACTGTTCCAAATTTCTTGCTCCCTTGTCTATTATTTTTATGGTGATCCTAGGTGGATTCCCTACTTTTCTTTCTTGAAGGTGATCCCAGGTGGATTTCCTCCTTTTTCATCTCTATTTTTTGGTGTTGGTTAGATTGGTGTGCATGGTCTTATATGAAGAATATTAGTAATGCCCCTTTGGTAGTCGGTTATCCTCTACTTGCCTGATGTGCGAGGTGGTCCAATAGGCTTTCTCTCCATATTTTTTTGTGGTATTTTGGGAGAGGCCAGGAACTTTCTCATCATGAAGGAGGGATTTTTTAGACGACCTCTTGATTTGGTAGTAGGGTAAAGGGTTGTGCAGCCTTCTACAGTCTGCTTGAGAGGCATTTTTATGAAGCTTTTTCTCTATAGTTGTTTATGGTCTTGGATGGGGGACCAGGTGATTTCTCGTTTCTCACAAAGGAGGGATTTTGAATATCACCTTTCAGTATGACAACCTTGGTCCTTTAACCATTTGGTGAGGAATCCCTAGTGAGTCTTTCTCTGTGGTTTTTTATCTGATCAAGGGAGAGATCTCATGCTTTCATGATGGTCACAATTGAAGTGTTTTAGTGTTGGCTTCCTAGGCTTGCCCTTGGTAGGTTGGGGGTCTCTACATAATCTAAAGAGGATATTGCTCCTTTGAACTCTATTCTCTAAATATTTTTAAGGTCTTGAAGGGGACCTAGGGCTTCCACACAACTATAGAGGAAGTTTTTGGGTTTGGTTTCCTAGTTAGATGTTTGAAGAGGCCTCAATGGGTGGTGGTTCTGGTGGTTCACATCTTCTCAAGACATTTGTTAGAAATTTTGAGTATATTTTGTTGTCTTTGATGTTAAAGGATTCATGGCATATGTTGATGTCATTGGTTGTCATTGATGTTGAAAAATTGATGTCAAAGATAGTTTGGTATGGCAAAAAGATAACAAGGCAAGGTTCATCCCAATACAAGAAAATTGATAAAAAGAAAAGGTTATAATATTTATTTTAAATATTATAAGCCAAAGAGGTTTGGGAAAAAGTTTTAAGTGTTTGGTTAAAATGTTGAAGGCCAAAGTTTTAAGACCATGGTTAAAAAAGAAAGCAAGTGACTAAGGCTTAAAAGAGATAATATTATAATATTTTAATATTATAATATTTGGGATAAAAGTTTGTAAAAAAAAGGATTTAAAAATACAACCATGGGCTTAGAGGACAAAGGTTATAATATTTAATCTTTTTAAAGATTTAAATATTTCATAAAAATTCTCGAAACCAAAATTTAAAAGGTAGAAATTTGAAATTATTTATAAAAATATTCAATGGGAGGCACCGACGTCATGAGAAGGGAGGACACAACTAGCATATAAATAAATATTCAAAACCTTGGCAAATAAGTGATGTGATTATTATTGAATAGTTCGCTCGTGCGTTTCATTCAATGAAGAGAAGAAGAAGAAGGGTGTATTTTTTTGTGAAGAGGTTATATAGGTCAAATATGAGGTGTTGGTCAAGAGGAAATAGCTGGCAGGCTAGCGTAGACGGTCATAGGGGTAGCACTAAGGCGTTGGTGTAGAATAGGTCACGGGTTCGAATCCCTTGAAGGGAAGTTTTTGCAAGGAAGTTAAAGGATCATTATTTTCAAGGTGCAAACAACAAAATAAAAGGGATATTGTGCACACTAGGTTCCAACCAGGCAAAGAGCCCAGGTGGCAAGCGGGTCCTACATAGGGCACTTGCAGCAGATAGGTCTCATGGTCAAACCTTTATGGCAATTATTTTATGACTTTTAAACTGGGTAGAAGAAAGGCGTATAATATTGTTTTAGTGCACATTTGTTCCCAGCGGGTGGGCCAACCCAACTGGCACTCTAGCTCGCACTATAGCATGGCCTCTGAGAGGTCACGAGTTCAAATCATGATGGCAACAGTGGCAAATGTGGGAAGGGTAATAACAATTTTATTATTATTATTAAAGTGTGACATTGCTTAGTGCTTGATCGAGGAAAATAAGGTTTAATTTTTGCTTTGAAAAAGTGCATAGTGTTGACCTAGGGAGACATAAGGATGATGTTTTAAAATCCAATATTGTATGCAATTCAGATTTTTGTGTGGTTCTATAAAGTTAAATAACTTTAATTTTGGAGATACCAGGTGTATGAAAGTGGATTTAAACTTTATTATGTGACTTATGGTTTTTAGTTGAAAATATTGAAATTGTTTGTGGGTTTTTACAAGTAGGAGTTATAAGGTGTGTTGTGGTTGATTATTGTGTGTAATTTTTGCATGGTGAAATAAAGGTTGAAGGAGTTGTAAACCAATATTATTGTGCACAAAAGGTTTTTATGTGGATGGTTGAAAAAGTGCTATGCTAACTAACCTTTGAAGTGGCATAATATTGAAAGAACATTGTGAGACAGGTTTTGAGGGATCTTTTTCATCAAATAAAATTAAGAGGTATGTTGACATTATTATTTCTCTAAGATGTCTGGTTGATCTACTTTTTTTTACTGAATCTCATCATTTTTTGTTTCTTGCAACATGATAATAGTTGGATTCACTTGATTTCTTATTGCATCGACTTCCCTGTGTTTGGGCAGGCCATTGAGGCCTCTCAAGTTCCATGAGAGGAACTTCATTTAGATTGTTTGGGATTTCTTCCTCTCCCCCTCCCTTGAGGGGGTTTTCCTAATTTGTTGTCTTCAAAACCTGGAATAACCTGTTGAAATAAGGTTCTCTGTTTTCCATTGGCAATGTCATTATCAGTTTTAATTTTTTGATGATCGGCATTTGATATTCTCCCTCTTCTTTTTTCACAGCAAAAATCTATAGGAGACTTCACAGTGCTCCTAGTTTGTTTAGGACTAAACTGGGGGGAGACAATTTGTTGCAGAATCGGACTGCCATATTCCTCATTTTAAAGAGTTTCACATATCTCCACCCCTATATCCAAATCTTCTCATTTTTTCCTATATTCCCCTGGTCTACGAGATAGCCCCTCAGTAGGATTCACCTGGCTCCTAGTGATGATGTTAGGGAGATGAGATTTTTTATTTTCCAATGCCTCAACTTTCTTTCTAAGTTATTCAACATTAGGGTTTATATTTGGGATGCCCACTGGGCTTGAAATATTTTCAGCATTGGGGTTTAAGGATCTCGAATTGGATGGGGATTCTAGAGATCAGGCATTAGGGTTTGGCTTTGTGATGCCCACGAGGCTTACAATAATTTCAAAATTACGGGTTGAGGATCTTGACTTGGATGGAGATTCTAGAGAGTCAGAAATGTTAGCCTGAAGGTTCTGGGCTTCTATGTCTTTCGATAATCTTCCTACTCCCATATTGGATAGAATTGAAAATTTATTTGAAACTAGAGGATTGGAACTTACCTGAGTATTTTGATTTCCAAAAACTTGTTTTTTTCCTTTTTCTTTTTGGGACCCTGCACCTTCTCTTTTCTTTTTTTGGTAGACATAGTTTGCCTGATTGAAATCACCTCTGCTAGGGAAACTCCTCAAATTTCCTCTGTCTAGAATTCCCTGTTTCTAATTTTCTCTATTCATTTTCAGGTTAGTGCACTGATTGCATAGATGTCCTTGATTTTTGCATTCTGCATAGAATGTCAGTCTGTTCTTGTATTCTACTAGCTATTTTCAATAGTATTGTTCATAATATAGCTCCACAAACCTTGGCAATTCATTATCCAAATTAGCATTTATGTAGATTCGTACATGAGTCATCCTTTTCCTGGCTAAGGTCATATGGTCAATGGAGATCAGGTCCCCTATAGTTCTAGATATGCCTTGCAGCAAATATTCATTGAATAACTGGGCAGGTAGACTCGGGAGACGAACCCAAATAGGGGCAATGTTAATATTTTGTTTTTTAGGGTCAAAATCTTCACCCCATCGTCTGAGAAAAAGGCTCCTTTTGCCCAAAAACCAAGGACCTCATGTTAAAATATGGTTAGCATCCTCCATATTATTAAAATGGATAATGAAGAACCCTCGAGTTAGAGCTACCAACTCCAAGCTACCTACCGGTTGTCATTTACCCGTCGCCCAAGCCCTAATAGTCTCCATGTCCGGCCTACCTCCAAAAATATGGAATCAAGGGGAGATGGTTTGCAAATCAGCCAGAGGAGCATATAGAGGCCTTATGACTTTGTGGGATCCTCGGATAGTAGAAGGCACCATTATTCAGAAATATGACAGGGTTCTTAGTATTTTATTTAAGGAAATAAACAACAACAGGTCTTGGATCCTTTCAAATATTTATGCCCCGGATTCAATTCAAGGGAGAGCTCTACTATGGGAGTACTTAGGTAATCTGAGTGAAATCTTCCATAATGTCCTCTAGATTCTGGCTGGGGATTTTAACACTCCTCTTTACCCTTCAAAAAAAATGGGTGGAAATGGACCACCTATCAGGACCATGGATGAGTTCAATGACTTTGTGAACTCCAACATGTTGATGGATGTAAAACTTAGAGGAATGAATTATACCTAGAGCAATCGGATGATAGGGTTTCATCTCATTCAAGAAAGGCTTGACAAATTTTTTATATCAAAGGAGGCTACAACTCTGTTCGATGATTCTACCCTGCAAGCCCTTCCTAAAATTATCTCTGATCATAATTCCATTTTTTTGGAGATCCCTAACTCTCTGTTCTTCAAGAAACATTTCAAATTTCAATCTATGTGGATAAAAAATTCCAGTTTTAGAGATAACTTAATTTAGTGGTGGCAGCAGTCTGTCAAGGGTACTGCAACTTTTAAACTTGCTGGAAAATTAAATTTTGTTAAGGAAAAGCTTCGAAATTGGAACAAAGAGGTCTTTGGGAACCTCTTTGAAAATAAAAAATAGGTTGTTGAAAGTTTGAATATAGTTTATCAAAGGATTCAACATGGTGATGCTGATGAAACTACTAGGTAGGAGAAACAAACAAAACTAGCAGAGTTTCATAACATTTTGGCCTGTGAGGAAATATATTAGAGGCAAAAATCAAGGGCTCTTTGGTTGAAATATGGAGATTCAAATTCCAAGTTTTTTCAAGTCACCACGCTTAGAAACATAAGCAATAACAAGATAAAAATTTTAAAAAAAGTAGACGGTTCTATTAATCAGGACTTAACAGAAATTAGAAAGGAGGCAGTAACTTATTTCAATTCTATCATTGGTCAGGAATCGCAGTGCAATGAGGAGGCCAAATATATTCTCTTGCAATCCATTTATAGAATAATAAATAAGGATATAAACCTTAAGCTTCTAGATCCCTTTTCTGATGAGGAAATTAAGGAAGCCTTGTTTAGCAGGGAGCCAGAAAAAGCCCCCGGACCCGATGGCTTTCCCCCTCGTTTCTATCAAGCTTTTTAGGACATCGTAAGTGAGGATGTAATTTTTGTTGTCAGATAATTCTAAGCAAGAAATCATATCCCAAAAGGTCTCAACTCTACTTTTATTTCTCTAATTCCTAAGAAGCAAACCCCTGAATCTATGGTTGACTTCAGGCCAATCAGTCTGTGCAATATTTCTTACAAGATCCTAACTAAAGCCATTGCAAATAGAATAAGAGATGTTCTGCCCCGCATCATAGATTTGTGCTAGGGAAGCTCTGTCCAAGGTAGGTCAATCTTGGATGGAGTTATCACAGTTCATGAAGCTCTACACTCTACTCATAAGACTAATAGGTCTATTTTTGCCCTCAAGCTTGATATGAACAAAGCATTTGACAGGATAAATTGGGAAATTCTGATTGTTGTCCTCCTTAAGTTTGGTTTTCACAACCAATGGGTTAATTTGATCAAAGAATGCATTTCTAAAGCATGGTTCTCGATTCTGGTTAATGGAACAACTGCTGGTTACTTTCAAATTCACAAAGCAATTCGGCAGGGGGACCCTATCAGCCCCATGTTATTCATCATTATGGCAGAAGCTTTAGGCAAAACCATCAAAAATACTTGCAGTTCAAGTTTAATATTAAGAATCAAGGCAACATCTCTCACTAGGGTTGTTTCTCACCAAAAATTCATCGATGATACCCTTCTATTGACTAAGGCATCGGTGGTTGAGGCCAAAATAATTAAATACATCCTGCAACTTTACAAGGATGTTGCTGGTCAGAAAGTTAATTTTAGTAAAAGCAAGTTATATTTCTTGAACACCCCCATTCAGAGGCAAGGAAGGATTGCAAAAATTTTAGGGTATGATATAGCAAACCTCCCCACTTCGTATCTTGGTCTCCCTCTTTTCATTGGTTCTCCGAGAGAGTCAATGTGGGACAGGGTTATTGAAATAATTAAAAAAAAACTTGCTAGATGGAAAGGTCATCTTATATCTCAAGAAGGAAAGTTGACCCTCACTAAGGCCTCTACTTAGAGCATTCCAGTCTATTTCCTCTCCATTTTCAAAGCCCCTATGAAGGTTTTCCATAAAATCGACAAACTCCAAAAAGAATATTTATGGACTGGATCAGAGGAGAAAAAAAGGATACACCTTGTAGGATGGACCAAAGTGTGCATGTTAGGAGGGATAAAATTGAAGGGATTAATTATTGATAAAAATAGGTTACAATATATAGGCATAAGCCTATATTCAACACATGACACTTATCAAGTGAAACTGACAAGTGTCAAGGTGAAGGCATAGTGCACTTTAACTCTAACATTCCCCCTTAAAGTGCACTATCCTAACTAAAGAAAAAAACAAAGCAAGTCAACATTTGGTAACATTCCCCTTAATGTTGACTTCTCGAAAACAACCTATCATCCTCGCTTATTGCTGATTTGGTCTAGGCTCGTGCTCTATGCTCTTGGCTCTCCAACTATGAATAATGCTAGATTCACTGTGTATACATCTCGGTCTGTTGCCTCAGGGTCAGCCACTTCAATGGGTCTGTTGCCACTGGGTCAGTCATCTAAGTGCCTTAGGGTCATCATGGGTGCCTCAAGGTCAGCCACATCTAGGTCTGTTGCCTCTGCAGGTCATCCTTAGAGGATGTTTCCTCTTGTAGGTCACTGACTAGATTCACCATGAGTATGAAATCCCTCCTCATGGTGAACTCAATATAGAAGGTGTCGGTCTCTGCCAAAAATGCACCTAATGAAATGAAAAACAAGCCATATAAGAGTGTCGGTCTTTGCCGAAAATGCACTCAATACAATAAAATGAGCCATAGATCCAAATAGGAGGAGAGAAGAAGAAAAGAAGAGAATCTTCTGAAGTGTCTTCGTCTGTAGTATTCAGAAGTAGATCCGGAAAAACCTCGGATAGAGTCTAGGGTGTCTATGTGTGTAGTCCCTAGTATTAGTGTCCTTATGGTGACCATGTCATCCCACCGAAATGCATGGGTAACCAGCCGCTGCATTCACCAAGTGTATAGAAAAGATCACTAGGTACAAGGATCACATATGAAATTACCTTGGGAGTGTCGGGTACAACCGAAAGTGCACTCCAAGGTAGAAAAATTTTGAGGCTAAAAAAATTGAACTAAAATAGCCTCAAAATTACAATTTGACACCACCATTGTGTCCGTCGCGGAAAACTATTTCCAACAACTATAAATACCCCTATATTCCACCATCAAAGGGGCCTTCATCATGTGGAAAAAACATCATGCCTATCTAAGGTAGCAAAATAAACCTCAGGAATATCATATTCCTGGCATCGCACTATGGCAGAATAAAAAAAGCATTAAAATTTCCCACGCAGGGGAATTACATGGGCCCTATGAAGCCCTTCCACCACATGTGGGAAAAATATTGGCCAATAATCATGGGCACTTTTCTTACATTTAAAACCAAAGTTGTCCACCCACTATAAATCCATATGCCCCACTATATAAGGCGGCCATACATTTTTTAAAAATAAATACCCCTTATGATAATCATTATTACTGGAAGACAAACTGGAAGTCAACACGCTGCTCCACAACTTTGACAGTAATGATTAAATAAAATAGGCCTAAAAAAACTGTAGTGCTTAGCGTTCTTTGGGGCTCAATGTACTGGCGGCATCAACTGGCCGCTTCACCATCGCCATGGTAATATTCATGATCTGTAAGTTTCTATGACTACTATGGCGACCAACACCACTGCCACCTGCCATGTGGGCGATCTAGAGCAGCACCCGACTACGTACACGTCTAAGACCTGACGCCACGTAAAACACTAGCATGTGATTGAAACAACAATGGTAAAATTTGATGAGCCGCTTGATTCAGAAAATCTGGGAGCTCCAGTTCTGGGTCAATTGTTCTTGGCCAACTTGGAATACTCTGGAGATATCCATTGACATGGCTGAGTGTTTTTGCTAAAATAACTATTGCAAGGGCGACAG
Organism: Wollemia nobilis; assembly: GCA_028583015.1. NCBI lineage: Eukaryota > Viridiplantae > Streptophyta > Pinopsida > Araucariales > Araucariaceae > Wollemia > Wollemia nobilis. Next base: position 13,429,258 of record JAQPPZ010016890.1, read on the forward strand.
CGTATAAACTTCCTTCTTCTTCTTGCCCAAATCATGGCGCTCCGCTCTCCTCTTCATGCAAAATCAAAATCTGGATCACAGCCTAGCTGACTGCCCGCCATTCATGATCAAACCCAATGTTTTATTGTCAAAAAATCAAGAAAATCAAAATTTGAGATGAAATCATCGTTACCGACCGACTCTCCAGATTCCCTCATCATTTAGTTCTGCAATAGCTTTCTCAGCTTGTTCAACAGTCTCATACTCCACAAGTGCATGCAGCCTGTTGCTGACAAGCATGTAATTCTTGGCAGGTCTGGATGACACTTGACCTGAATCATTATATCCATGAGGATGGCATACACACACCATTTTTACATTGCCAACAGCACCAAAAAGCTTTTCCAAATTTTGGATAGAATAATCAGTTGGTAGATTTTCTGCCACAACAGTGCGTGACTGCATCTCCTCGATGTCAATTTCATGTAACGGATGCAGACGCCTAACTTTCTTACCATCCTCACTTACAACCAGTTGTGAAGATGTCCTCAGGGAAGCTCCCACCCATGCATGATTACTATTAACAAGGTTTTTTATTTTCCTGAAAGATGCCACAACCATAATAGGAACAAATCCTTCTGGATCCTTCTTCACATACTTCATCAGATATTTGTCAGTAGGTAGATTTGCATCACTGAAGTAGAACTCCACCTGTTTCATGATTCTTTGTCGCAATTCATCGGTGAGAACCGGTTTGGACGATGACGTGGAGACCGCCGCCCCGGCACCCTCCGTCTCATATAGCTGGACATCCTGCTGCTCGAAATACTATGATGTCGAGGGCATAATCGATGACAGTGGCATCGGCGTGTACTCCATGAGGCTTGGAAAAGCAGGCCCGACCTGGAGCGGGGCAGCGGCTATTTGAGCCTGAACTTGAACTCTACCCGGAATAAACTCGGGAGCCTGGGCATTCAGCTTGCACAAACTCTTTTCAAGACCAACGGACGAAGCAGAAGACAACAAATCAAAAGGTCTCTGTAGGCATCCATGGATATTGAATGCTCTTGAAAAGGGTATAGATTATATATCCAGATTACTTTCAATTCCATTATTTGAATCTGTTGATGGTTGCACCTCTCGGATTCTCTCTCAGCCGACAGGTGAGGAATTCGATCCATACGAAGTCCGGATTGCCACCAATTTTCCCTCACTTTGAAGGCTCCAAAGGAGGCCGTGAAATTGCTATTAAAGCCAAATCCGACTCCACAGCAGTTGCGTGAGTTGCAGCAACGCCTCAAATAAGAATCCAAAAATGTTGATCACCAAGTTTGCGATATTCAAAGAGAAGAAAAAAATGTGTAGAAAGCAATCAACGAAGCAGCAAAACAGAATGACAAAGCAGCGGCAGCGGCCTCTTTGTTAATATCATAAAATATTAGTAAAATCTGGATCTGGACAGCAGGATCTGGACATGCATACCAGTACCTTTGCTGTGAAATCACTACAAAAATTTGACCCCCCACCAAACACAACTTTTTGATTTTTTGCAGGGAAAACAATTATAAGTAAACGGATTCGACTGACACCAAATCTCACCCGCAGTTGCTGTTGCTGCATCTTATAACAGAAAATTATTTGTCCACCAATTTTGAAACTTCTTTGCTCCCTTTCATCTGCGTCGAACTACATATTGCGTCATGTTTTTCTCGATGCTCACACCCGCTTCAATCGGTCAAGCCCAGCCGAGATCCCATCTAAAAAAAACTGACTCCCAATTTTTAATATTTTTTACCATTTGGTTTCTGATCCATCAAATGATGGAAAGCATACTCCCTCGGTAAAAAAAAATTAAAAAATAGGGAAAAAAAAAAATCAGGGGAGGGAGGATTTCCATGAGGGAAATCCCCCCTTAAGGGGTTTCATAGGGCAGGGAAAGTCTGCTCTGATACCAAATGTTAGGAGGGAAAACTGAAGGGATTAATTATTGATAAAAATAGGTTACAATATATAGGCATAAGCCTATATTCAACACATGACACTTGTCAAGTGAAACTGACAAGTGTCAAGGTGAAGGCATAGTGCACTTTAACTCTAACAGTGCAGACCCAAGAAAAATGGGGGCTTAGGTTTGAGGATAATTGCTCATATGAATTTAGCTTTACTATCTAAGTATGCATGGCACCTCATTTTTGGTGAAGAAAATGAATGGATATCTATCATCAAATTAAAGTATCTTCAAAATATGGAATTTCTAAGTGACTCAGTTCCAATCACAGGTTCTGCTTTTTGGAAAGTAATTCTCAATTGTAAGGAAATCATCAAAAATGGTTTACGATGGGTTTTAGGCAATTGTGAGAGGATAAATTGCTAGAATGACAGGTGGGCTAAGGATGAACCACTGACGTAATATCCTAACTTAGCCTGAATTAGAGATATCACGGAAGAACTCATTGGCAAAAAAGTCTTCGATTATATGGTTGAGGACAGAGGCAGAATGAAGTGGAAACAAATAAGGATTCAGGGATTTCAAGCAGAATCAAATGATCTTTGTAACATTCTCGAGCAACATTTTATCCCCATGAGACCCAAGGAAGATCAAGTGACCTGGGCTCCTATGGAAAATGGGCAGTTCACTATTAAATCATCTTACAAGCTTCTGCTTGATGACGAGGATTTTGTCCTCCAAAAGGACTTAGTTTGGATAAAAAATTTAATTCCAAAAATTGCAGTCTTTTCATGGCTAGTTATCCAAGGAATAATTCGAACCATTGATAATATGATGTGTAAAGGTATTTGTATCACTAATCACTATTATCTGTGTAGGGCTAATTGGGAGACCATTTATCACATTTTCCTTGAGTGCACTTTTTCCTTGACTGTCCTAAGTGGGGTTTTTTAGGCCTTCAATATTTCCTGGGTTAAACCAACCACTGTACTTGATTTGTTCATCCAGTGACCTTACCCCTTTTCAAGCCAAATACTTAGATACATGTGGAAAATTTATCTCAATCACTATCTTTGGCAAGTGTGGTTAGAAAGAAACCATAGAGTCTTTAATGAGTCTATCCATGATCATCAAACTATCATTTCCAGGATCCTATCCTTTGCCAATGAGAATGTGAACCTTATCCCTTTTGATAGCCGTAAACCTCATCTGCAGGAGATCATGATTGCTCAATATTTAAGCTTAACCTTGTTAGATGAGTCTGTTCCTAGGGTAGTCAACCCCAGAGCCAATATTAAGTGGTCCCCACCTCCTACGGGTTGGTTTAAGCTTAATTTCGATGGATCGGCTAAGGATAATCCTGACAAAGTAGGCATTGGTGGCATTGTACGAGATCATAATGGGAATATGATGCTTGCATTTTTTGAATATTTGGGAACAAGGACGAACAACGAAGCTAAAGCTAGAGCTATGTGGAGAGTCCTTCAAATGACTCAAGACTTAGAAGGCAATTTGATCATAGAAGGAGACTCTATGCATGTTATAAATCTCCTCAATAATTGGAAAACACCTCCTTGGAGGATTAAAACAATTTTTGAAGAGGCTAGGATCCTTTTCTAGGGAAGAAAAGATAGAAAAGCCCAACATGTCTTTCAGGAAGCTAACAAAGTTGCTGATAAGCTGGATAATTTGGGTGTCGATGGTGACAGACTTTAATGGGAATACAGTGTCTCGAGTGAAGTAGAGGAGCTTATTCAACAAGAATTCCAAGAATGATAGTCGAATTTACCAACAAGGAAGGCATTGTAAGTTTGAAGGCTATGAGTATTCCCGTCTCTTTTTTGAAATGAACTCACAATAAAAATTATCCGAGCTGTCAGTCTTGGTGGATGCTACTTGGAAATACCACAAATACTAAATGGGGATAGTCACATGTCAGATAACATAGCTCCTAGTCATATTAGTAATTTGAGGTTGGGTGATAATCACATAGTAGGAAAGAAACAATAATATAAGACTTCAAACCAGAGCCACGTGGACCACCAGATAGCCACCGCCATAAATCTAGCTAGTAGGTTCACTTCTCCAAGGCTTATTGGCCAAGATGGAATGTGGTCCCAAAGCATGTCATATATGAAAGAAAGCAATTACCAAAGAATTATTAAGAGTAACTATCAATACAGAGCTTGTGGGAGTTTTTTTCAGTACTCTGCTATGTGTGTCTACAGATTTTTGTTTCTCCACTATTTCAAGGAAGGGATCCGTGTCTGTTTCTTTTTTTGTAATTATGATGCAAGTGTGTTTTCTTGGGGTATACCCAAAATGTTGTATGGAAAGTTTCTTTTTGATAATAGGCTATGTGCCTTACCGGATGTAATGGCTTTTGCAGCATGTAGATTTTACATATATAGGATCCTTAGTAAGGACATGTTCATAAACATCCCTGGGCTGATTTTTGTAAAAGGTTTTGGGTCAACCTGTAAAACCTGGTATTAATGCTATAATATCTTATCTACCAAAAAAAAAATATGTCTGGTTGAGCAAGTATTTTTGAATTATAAGGTGGATATAAAAGGTTTGATTAGTGTGGATTGTTGGAAATATTTGAGCTAGGGTTTGTGAAACAAATTGTGCTTCATTGTTGAAAGAAATTTGAAATACTTGTGCTAGGGTTGAGATCAAGTTTGTACATCATTGTAAAACATTTTGAATATTGGTTTGAAAGACATTGAAATTAATTATGAAGTGTTTGAGATCAATCTTGTGAATAAATTTGTGCATTATTCTGTTTGATCCTTGAGAGCAAATTTGAAAGAAAGATAGACCAATTTTGTTTGATTTTATTTGAAAGGGATTTTGTAAGAGGTAAATATTGGATTAGATGAATGCAAGATTTGTGAATGTAAAGGACATATTGGGTATTTTATAGTACATATCATTCTCTATATGTTCCAAAGGTTAAATGAATTCTAAGTAGAATATGTTTTGAATTGCCTAGTTGAAGAAAGAATTTTTGAAAGAGATATAAGCTTTGTTTGTATGCAAATATTTGGAAATATTTGAGCAGGTTCAATGAGCAACACTGAGGTAGATTTGAGCAAGTCTTATGAGAAGACTTGAAGTAACACTAAGGCAGATTTGAGCAAGTCCTATGAGAATACTTGAAGCAAAATTAAGGCATATTTGATCAAGTCTTGTGAGAAGAATTGAAGCAATATTGAGGTATATTTGAGCAAGTCTTGTGAGAATACTTGGGACAGAGTTGAAAATTTTGAGATAGATATTTGTGAGTATATTTGGAGCAGATTTGTGCTAACCTTATAATGAGGTTTGGTGCAGATTTGAGAAAATATATTTGTGAGTAGAGTTGGAGAAAATTTATGCTATCCTTGTAACGAGGTTTGGTGTAGATTTGAGATAGATATTTGTGAGTAGAGTTGAAGCATATTTGTGCTAGCCATGTAACGAGGTTTGGTGCATATTTGATACTAATTTGAGAGCAGGATTTGAATCAAACCAAAGTAGAGGGGATAGAGTTATCCTATGGAAGATATATGCACAAACCAAAGTAGAGGGGATAGAGTTCTCCTATGGAGAGAGATCCACAGACCAGAATAGTGTGGATAGAGTTATCTTGTAGAGAGATCCACAAACCAGAGCAAAGGGAATAGAGTTCTTTTGTAGAGAGAGATCCAAAAACCAGAGTATTGGGGATTTATATCTCCTTTGGACAAAGGTCTATAAACATTGTAATAAGGAATTTATTCCTAAGAGATTTGTTGACAAAATTTAGAAGAAATATTTTCTATGTGGATGTAACCCACATTGGGTGAACCGTGTTAAATTTGTGTCTCTCATGTGTGTGATGATTTGTGCATTGATTTTATTACTTCTATTGATATTGCAATTGATAATATTGATATTATTGTTGTTATCATTTGGAAATAAAAGTAAAAGTTGATCTTATACTATTCACCCTCCCTCTCAGTATAAGCTTGTGTTCTTCAACATTCTCTGCAACCAGCTCTTTTGCTAGATTCTTTGGTTCAACTTACTGGTGAAGGTTTCCTTGGGTGGGAAACCTATTGTTAAATTCTAGTGCTATTGGTGAAGGTTTCCTTGGGTGTGAAACCTCTTTTCAATTTTTTTTTTGCTAGCTTAGTTGCTCTGGTCTATCTTGTTGGTGAAATTTTCCCTAGACAGGAAACCTCTTTCCAAGTTTTGATTTGCAAGCAAAGGCTTCCCTGGGTAGGAAAATTTTGTTCTACTTATGTGCTATCGGTGAATAATTCTCTAGGTAGGAAACCTCTTTTTATTTTTTGAACTGCAGGTGAAGGTTTCCCTGGGTGAGAAATACCTTTTCAATTTTTAAGGCTCCTTTGTTGTTTGCTAGTTTTCCCATTTTAGGCAAGAATCATTTTTCAAATTTTAGGTCTCCTTTATAGTTGGTCCTACAGATATTGCCTTCCTGTTTTAGTTGTTCTTTGTTTGTATTCTGAAGATAGTCTTTAGGATACAGTCTCTTTTGTTTTAATCCTTTTGTAAAAGGTTTGGGGATCCTTTCAAAACCCTGTCTTTCAACCAATCAAAAAAAATGTTGCTTGATGTATTAGTTGAAAAATTTTACATCACTTTTATAGCCTTCACATGTAAGAGTCATTTGTGCTATCCGTTAATTATATATATAAACCTAGCCTATTTAAAATCTTAAAAAATGCAAATTATATATTTTAATATTTTTATTTCTTAATTTCTTAAAGAAATCAAAGCTTAAGAATAGAAAGCTTGATAGGAAACATGGTAGTGAGTGGGTGACATTTACTATAAAAGTGTGAATTTGAGTTACCTCATCCTTAGATAACACCTCAATATCATTCCCCTTATATATACATAATATATTAGTTTTATTAAATTATATAATATATATGTTATATATTGTGGACACATTTTTGTAAGTTTTATCGTATAATGGTTAGTGGGACCAAACATTCATATTTTGTTTTTCTTAATGGGTAAAATATTTGTTTGTATAAAGTAAAATAATATACTTGTTACGTTAAAAACATAAAGACAATTTCTTTTACTTTTGTGTTATTTTTAAATTATTTTTTAAAATTAATAAAATTGGCAAGTTTCAAAATAAAAGAGATTGATCTTAATCCTTATAAAATTTATTATTTTTTTGATGTTTATATATATGGGTGTATGAACCATATGAAGTCAATCGTCTGGAAAAAGGACAACATGAAGGAAATTTTTTCTAGAAAATTATCTCATCTTTTAGGAGCCATATATTTGCAAAGGATTGTCTTATTCATATGATTTTTTGACCAAAAAATGTAGAATTTGAAGATATTTAAAATAAGTGGTCATATGAAGCAATCTGAGTAGTATTGAGGGATATATGACCTTATAAAGTCATCCATCTGGAACAAGGGCAATGATGATATTCAAGTCATAGGAAATAAAATTACAAATATCTATCAATTAGGGTTAGGGCATTAATGAGGTGGGATATTTTGTTTGGGAATATAATTTTTTAGCTAATTTTCATGCATATTATTGTAGGTTTATTTTCAAATAATATAATCGCTATAGGATATATTAGTAACTTAAGTAAATATTGAGTTATAGTTTCTTTTCCATGGAAAAATTTGCAATCAAATCCTTAGAATAATCTTTAGTAGTAGATATTACGTAGGACCTCATAGAGCAGTGATCCTTACTGATAAAATAAAATATAGTCACTGGTAAATTTAATGGATCTTGACCAAGGGATTTGAATCTAAGAAAATTAATTGATAGAATATGGAAGTCTCTAGGAGTTATTCTATCCTTTATTCTTAAAATTTTCTTCCTAGCCATTTTTTATTCTAGGAAGAAAATAAATAGAATCCTAAAAGGGGTCCTTGGTTTATGGGAAGAGCAAGAGTTTTACTTACTTGTTGGTATGAAGTCTTTGCACCTGATAATGTAAATATATCCCTAGTGCCAATTTGGGTTAGGATGTATAGGTTACCCATTGAATTATGGGATTTGGATACCTTCAAGGCAATGGACAACAATTTGGAAAAATTTCTTGAAATTTTAGAAACTACAAAGATAAAGTTTGGCTATTTATGCCTAGATATCAATAAATATTTATCAAAATTAAATATTATTAAGTATGGGAGTAAGTTATGGATACAAACCATGGATTACGAAAACTAATTTTCAGATTTAGAATATTCTATGAGGTAGGGCATATTGAGAGATCATGCCCAAATAAGAGTCCAACAAAAATATATGTAGAAAATTGCTAGATAAACTTACAAATGGATATGGATGAGGATGGTTTTCAATTTCCAAAAAAATAGGTCCATATTTATTGTAGCATAGGTGCAATATTACTTATGTGGAGGTGATTATTAGGGCTTAGAATGATCAAATTACTATCCTTTTTCAATTACCCAAATCATACAATAGTACAGTCTTCACAACAATTAATATGCAACCGTAAAATAGCTTGTACAGACTCAAATTGTACCACTGTATGATCCCAAATTATACAGTGTCAGTGCTTGTACAATTTGACACTTAGCCAATCCTTCATATTTAGTTTTTTAAGCTGTTGTACATAGTTTTGTAACTAATTTATTCAATTTGCCAATATTGCCAAATCGGGTAAGTTTTCCTTAATCGTCTAAACTGCCAAATAGGGTAAAATTCTTTTGTACGATTTTTAGCACGTCTGGTGTACGATTTGTAAGAAATGAAAGTTCAACAAGGTGAAAATTTGGATACTCTTATGTACCAATCTCTCTCATACAAGTTTTGGAAATTTTTTAAATGGCAATTACTCCATCTTTACCAACATGCAAGTTCTATCTTTAGGGTTTGAGAGAGTTCTTCACAATAGAAATATCCAAAAATAATACAACTTTAAATATGTCTTTCCAATGGAAATATTCCTCATAGATCATTCCTAGGGCTCACACCAGTGGTGATTCAGATCCATTATTCAAATTTATGCATTAACATTATCCACAGACATAGAGAAGTAACATGCAATAATTAGATACTGTAAAACACTAATCCATCATTTCATAATCATACAATACATGAGATAATACTATGTAATGTGATTCATCATTCATTACTCATTACTCTCCATGGAATATTACAATCACTAATAGCTACCACAATAATACATAATAAACTAATAACTCCACACAATGATTAGATATATACATTCAATCATCAGACTCATTAGACCATACTCTAACAAGACTTATGAAATTGAAAGGGGGGTCTTATTTAATATTGCCCACGTTGTTCCAAGTGGTTATTGAAGAAATTTTTTATTCACAACTACCCATGTATAATGAAATTCTTAATTACACCCTTTTACTAAGTCTAACTACATAATTTATCAAATTCATTCGCAATTACAACTCAAATTGTATTTTGTATGTTTTACCTTTTGTTTGTACATTTTTCCTCCTCCTTGTACGTTTTACTCCTGCTTGTACATTTTGCCAAAACTATCAAAATTTTCAAAACCAAGCAAATCCTCTTTGTCACTTCTTCTTATAGGAGGTGGATTTTCTACCTGCATCTGCCCTCCCCTTTACTTTAGTTAGTGTCCTTGTCAACTCATATTTCTATTTTATATGGGCCTCATATTCTTTGACTAAGGCTTCAATGTCTTCCAACCATGCATGAAGAATTACATGTTGGTTCTGCAATTTGGTTGTGTAGTTACCCATTTCAACTACTTTCACACCATGTTGGTTAGCTGTCTCCTTTATAGTCTTCAGGATTTCCCTTAATTCTTGTTCATGCTCTGTAACACTCTTCTTAAGCTTCTCCTACAAATGTGCTTTTGTTTGAGCTTCTACTTCTAATTCTTCATTCTTATCTATAATGGTCTTCATATGGCGATCAATATCAGCCTCCAAAGTATGAACAGTCTCCTCCTTGACCATCAGTTGTGTTTACTTTTCTAGGATCATATCATTATTTCACTTATTATCCTTTGTAAGCTCTTCTATCTTCTTATCCTACACTGATAGTGCTCATATTTCATAGCCAGCTATGTTTTCAGTTGTTCATCCTTCACTTGCAACTATTCTTCTTTTTCTATTACTAAGCTTTCAACTCCTTGATTCTTTCTTCTATCGTTAGTGAGACCTATCACTTATCCTCTTCTATCAAACTAATTTTAGCCTCAAAACAATACCTGTTACTCAACATTTCTTCTTCCAATTTCTTTAACTTATCTTCTGTCGTAGCCTTACTCTTATTCAATTCTTCCTCCATTGTAATCATTTCCTTCTGAGTGGACTCTATCTCTTCTTTCTGAGCTTCCTTGAGTTGATAGATTTGCTCCAATCCTATGGTCAACCACTATATAAAATGTGTTATGAAGTTCAACTTCCTTAAAGTGATAGCCAAGCTTGAGGTGACCCTTTTATGTTCCAACTCTACTATATTCCAGGGATAAGTTAGATAATTGGCTCTATCTAGGTACAACCTTGATTTTTTCTTGTAGTTGGTTCTCACTTAATTTGGTAAGTTGTCTCTCCCTAACATATTTGTTACCTCTTCCATGGGTAACCTCCATGGGTGGTGTATATGAATATCAACAATTCTCTTTGTACAATCCTCACCAGTCACCCATTTTGTTATCTTTTCCAATTTGATAAACACTTGTTCCTCCCATAGCTTCAAATATCCTACGCATCCAATACAAAACTATAGTTTGGTTCTAGCCATGGAATTACCTATCTAAGAGAAGAAATGGTCTATCTAATCCTCTACCCTTTTTGCATCCTCCTTAGTTTCAATCTTTGAAGATTGTGGTATTTTGAGGAGATAGTTTTTTTGCATCCTTCATAGTTCTTCTTATGTAGGATTTTGTTCTTCCTCTTCTTTCAAGTGGTGACTAGAGCTTCCTCTAAGCTCCATCAGTTTTTTTTGTGTTTATATTTTTCCATGATGGATTTTGTCCCATAGTTATCTCAACCTCCATATCATATTCAATATCAATAACCACAGTATGAGATTGCTATTTTCCTGTAGATTCCTAGACTTCCTTTTGATGTTCAAGCAATTACACCTGTTGTTATTCTATCACCTACTTTTCTTCCTGATTCTGTTGAACTTCCATTGCTATGACCTCTTCAATAATAGTATTTTCTTGTTTTGATGATGCATTCATATATTCTTGTGAATCACCATGTTCATTTTGATTTGTGCCTCCTCCTATCATGAATCTGAAGCGGAGATTATTTTTCTCTCTTGAATCTTCTTAGTTGTAGATAGGCTATTATCTAAGCTTGCATATAAATGTTGGCTTGAGGCTCCTGAGGTCTTCTATATTGTCGATGTGTTGTTGTATAGGCTAGAAGATCAGGATTATTCTAAGGATCTCAGGGTCTTCCTAGGAAGTCATCATCATCACTACTTTATGTGCTATGTTCCCTTACCAACCAAGGCATTACTTTATCACTAGATTCACTTGAATCTTCTCATGTATTACCTTGTGGTTCAAGTGATGTGTTTTCTTCCTCAATATCTCACCAAAGTATTTTTTCATCTTCATTTGTCATTGGTGGATCAATTGGTTCTACTTGTGAACTTATTCCTTCACTTGTGCTTGCACCATCATTTCTTATACCACTTCTTTGAATTGTCCACTCATTGTCCTTAGCTTTCCCTTCTATTTCTTGTAGTCTCACTACTCTTTGCTCATCCAGCCTTCATATTGTACCATCCAATTCTTGGATGATTTGATCCCTCAACCTTGCATTATGACCTTATAGTGACTAATATTCCTCATGCAATTGTTGGTTCTATAGTCGCATTATTTGTTGTAATAGCCCTATCTATGCTAATGGAGTAAGTCAAACCAATTCTTTGTCAATGGTCTCATTCCCATCCCCTTCTATAACTTCCATTTCAAAAGTGTCTACTCTATCTTCATATCATACTATTAATCGTATCCTTCTTCGTCCTTATACTTTTTGGGGTAGTTATCTACATTCCACCCGTGGATACATCATGTTTTGATTTACTTGGGATGCTTCTTCTTGCCTTCCTCTATTTTTGGGTAATAGTACTATCTCTTGATATCCTCTTTCATTTGGAGGAATCCACTCTTCATCTTCCTCTGTTACTCATTCAATACCATCTACAAATATGGCATGCACCCACAATATTTTTCTTTCTCTGGGTTGAGGTACCAACTCCTGTTGTTCTATAATTTATTGTGTCTCCTCCATTATCTAAATAAGCATGTGAGTACCATGTCAGGTTCTTCCTATGATTGACCTTACTCATAATGAGTTCTTCGTTGAGCTCCTACTCGTCTTCTTCATTCAATCTCTTTCGAAGAAATGAATAAGCACTATACTTTGCAGGGATTTAACTTTGATCCATTCACAGTGTTGAGTACCTCATCCCATTCAAATTTTGCAACTTGACTACTCCATTATTCATTAATTCCACCACTTTTTAGACACCAAGCCATAAATTCTTCAACTTACCCATCTTGATTTCTCTCTTCTCGTTAAAATTTAGAACTAAGTCACTTGAACTAAGTTCTAGCTTCCTCGAATGTTTGTCATGTCATAGTTTCCTTCTTTTTTGGGCTACCTCAATTTCCCATTATGCCAAGAATCTTCTTTCATCCAATTTAATCAGTTCTATAAGTTTCTCCTCCAAAATTTCCTGATAACCCAAGTGATGCTCCACTACAACTTTCAGAATTGGTATCAAGAATTCAACTGGAACCACTGCCTCTTGTCCATACATCAAATGGAAATATGTATGCTCCATTTTTGGTTTGAAAGTTGTTATGTATACCCACAAAATATATGGTAACCTTTCCTCCCAATATACTCCTTCTATTCCATAGGTTTTATACAAAATAGATACCATGACTTTGTTGCTTTCACCTACCCATTGGATCTGGGGTAATATGGACTAGATAATGAATGCAAATTATTAAATTCAATTGTCAGCATATTAATGATCTCATTTACAAAGGGTCCTCCTTGGTAACTTGTTATTTGTAGTAGAATTCCAAATCTTGTAATTACCTACTCATACAAGAATCTTACTATAATTTTAGCTAAGTTGCCAGGTAATGCTCTCGCTTTGACCCACTTTGTCATGTACTTTGTTGCTACCACAATGTACTTGTACTTCCTTATTCAAGAGGTTTTCAATGGTCTAACGAAGTCCAATCCCAATATTTCAAATAGTTCTTGGGGTTGTGATGGATGCAATGGCATAAAGTCTCTCTTTACTGGATTCCCTATCCTTTGACAAGTATCACATGCTTTTATGTATTATTTTGCATTGTTATATAGTGTGGGACACCATAATCCTACTAGTAATATTTTCCTAGCAGTGGCATATAGTCCCTTGTGCCCTCCTGCTAAGCCTTCATGAGCTTCTTTCAATGCCATTTTAACTTCTTCCTCCATCATGCATCTTCGTAAAATACCATCAATTCCCATCTTATACATCAATCTCTTTATCAACTGGAAGGGTGCTGACTTCATAATTACTTTCTTCTTCTTGGTTGTCATCATCTCTTGTGGCAACTCTCCTATGGATAGATACTGGCCAATAAACTTGTACCATGATGGAACAACATTGATGGTGAATAATTATGCATCAGGAAATTCATTTGGAATCCCTATTCCTATAGGCTCTTCTAATCGTATCTGAGATAGTTGGTCTGTAATTACATGCTTCTTACTAGGTCTCACTACCACTTGGAATACAAACTCCTATAGGGTGATGAGCCACCTACTAACCCATCCTTGTATAATTGATTTATTTATCAAGTATAATAGAGCTTGGTGATCTACATAAAAAGCAAAGAGATTTTCCAGTAGGTAATACATGAACTTTTGGATTGCATATACCATTTCCAAGGCTTCTCTTTCTATTTTACTATAGTTTCTCTCCACCCTTGAAAATAGGTGACTAGCAAAGAAAATAGGCTAGTCTAGCCTAAACTATCCTTCTTATGCTAAAGCACATCCAATTATAAAATTTGAAGCATCATTATGGACATGGAATTCCTTATCATAGTTGGGAAACACCAAAATCAAGCTACTAACAAGCTTGCTATTCAACTCCTCAAAGTCTTATTGGTGCTCCTTTGTCCATATGAAAGGAACATTTTTCTTTATCAATGAATCCAATGGATAAGACACATGTGCAAAATTCCTGATAAACCTTTGATAATACCCCATAAATCCAAGGAAGGTTTTAATTGAACTCACATCATATGGTTATTCCATGTGCAATATCACAAAGATCTTATCAGGATCTATTTTTGATCTCTCACTACACACTATGTGCCCTAACAACTTTCCATATGATACCATCATGTAACACTTCCAAGGGTTTAATGAGATTTGTGCATTTCTACACCTACTCATACATTCATTGAGGGTAGGAAGATGCTCCTTGATCTTCCCATAAATGGACCAGTCATCCAAAACTCCTTTGAATTTTCCCATTTCCAATTGATCAAATATATACAATATAATGCATTGAAATGTAGTTGCGACATTACAGAACTTGAATGGAATTTGATTGTATCATAGATGTCATCCTCCATAATAAATGTGGTCTTCAACTTATCTTCATTGACTATGCTTATTTGATTGTAACCCAAAAATCCACCCAGAAATGAATTGATCTCATGTCCTACAACTTCCTCCAGGATGGAATCTATGAAGGGAATAGGGAAGGGATCCTTAATGGATACTAGTTTTAGACTTCTAAATTCCACACATATTCTAATTTTATCCACTTCCTTCTTCAAGGTGACTACTATAAGTGATACCCATTCACTGGTTGTAACCCTGAAGATGACTCCTGCCTCAAACATCTTCTCTATATCTACATTCACTAATGCAACATATTTTGGATTCATCCTATACGGTCTTCTCATTAATGGTTGTGCTCCAGGAATTAGTGTAATCTTATGGACACATAACTCAGGTGGTACTCCCTTCAATTCCTTGTATGTCCATGCAAATACATCCTTATATTCCAAAAATATCTTAAAATCTATCGCTTTCAATACAAGGTTCCAATCATCACCACAGTGAATCATCCTAGGTTCATCCTCCATCCCTAGATTGATGTCCACTATATGAGGTCCTTCGTATTTAATATTTTTTGGCTCACTCATTTTTTTCTCCACATTCTTCGGGTGTGTCGGTATTGCATCAATTTTTGCATCTCCTACTATATATTTTGTAAATTTTTTTGGAAATATCCATTTCTCTTCTACTTTCTTTTTAGGTTCTTGGATTACTTTGGTTTTGTCTTGTTTTTCCTTGATCTCCTCTAAGTTAATATAGAGGCATTTGGGCTGAAAAAAATCATACTTCTCCATTTGCCAATGAAAAATTCTGCTATTATATCTAGCTTCATATTCACTACATTCATTAAGGTACAACATTCCTTCTTTTTCAGGTTCATATCCTTCATCTCCTAAAGAGTTTTCTGAATGATCAATCGTGGATACATCCTCACTGACCCTTTTATTAATCATATACTTATGTTTTGCCTTTTTAAAAGTGATCTAATTCTTTCTCCAATTGTAATTGACTTTAGCTACACATAGACATCCTCTTCCCAATAGAGCATCATATGCAGGCTTTTGCATAGTAATCAATATGAAATATAAGATGAACTCTTGGTCAACTATCACCACCCATTGTGATTTCAAGACTCCCTTTGTATTAATACCATACTGGTCAACACCATATCATCAAAAGCTCGATGCCCATAGAGATGGAGCACCAAGTTCTAGTGAAGTCCTTTCAAGTAGCACATTGACACTGGATCCTCCATCCATGATAACTTGCATCAAATTGTGCCCTAAAATATCCATATGAACTAATGTGGGTTTCTTTCCTACATCAATCATTAATATGGTGGGATCCATGAATTGGTATTTTTGTTTCTTCTCCTGAATTGGTTGACTCTGCACTTCCATCACCTTGTGAGGTTGTATCTCCTCCACCATCACTTTTTGTAATGATGGGATAGCTTCCAAAAAATTATTCATTTTGATTTCAACTATGGTGTTCAAAACCTGTGCTGCCAGATTCTACACATCTGCCTTCTCTTTTGATGGTTTTTTAGTTCCTTATCTTCTGCTAACTTTACTTGCTTAGCTTTTTGTGCTTCATCTTGTAGTACTTTCTTTGCTACTTGTCAATGTTGCTTTTATTTTGTTGGCTTAGGATACTTATCCTTTTTAGCCTAATTCATTGTCATGGCTAAAACTTCCTAGGTTTCCTCTTTAACTTGAGGAACCTTAATATCCAAATAGTTTACATTTTACGGGTTACTCGAACTCGCCTGCTTGAGGCAATTTGCTTCCTTGTGGTTACCCAAACCACACCACCTACACATGTATGTAGTTTTTGCTTGCTTCATTTCTTGTATCTGAGGTGAAGACCATTTTTTAACAAAATACCCCTACTCCTGACAATTACAACATTGTATGATCGACATCCCTTCTGAGTCATACTACAAATAACTTTTTCCTCCTTATTGATTGCCTTGGTTCTGCCTTCCACCTCGTCTGCTATTTCTATAACTACCACTTGTTGCTTGTTGCTCGCTTCCTAGGGCCTTTGGTTTCTCTTCCTACTCTTGGATTTTTAGGACCTGTGGATGTACTCTTGCATTATATAAACATAGCATCATCTTGTGTCCCATTATGTTACATATATAGCAGTAATCATTTCGAGGATACTTTACATTTGTATGGCCCTCAATTTTAAATTATGTGCACCAAATGTAATTCTTTACAGGTTTTTTTCTTTGTTATTTCATTATCTTGTCGAATTATTGATGGAATGATGCTACTATCCTTTGTATAGCATCATATTCTCCACTATATGAATCATAGGACTTCGGATAAGAAAATATTACTATGTACATCTGCTTCGAGTTACTTTCAAAATTATTTGTATGCTTAAAAGAGTCATCATACATTTTTTATGGTATTATCTTCATATTTTTCTTATATTTTGGTAGAAATCCATCTACGAACCACCACTTTACCAATACATCTACCAAGGGAATTTTCATCTTATCTACTAACTTCTTTAATCTATGATTGTATGATTTTACATCTTCATCAGGATTTTGCTTAGTCATACAAAGTTTAGTGACAATGTCTCCATCATCCTTCAAGGTATGAAATTATTTAATGAATTTATCTTTCACTTGGTTCCAAGTCTAGAAATCTACCACATTTTCCCTTTTCAAATACCAATCCATCATCAATCCTCTCAAGGTAGAAGGAAATAATATTAACCATTCATCTGGATGATCTACATCATTTACTCCCTAAATGGTTATGCAAGTTCTAATATGTCTTGTGGGGTCTTCCTTACCCTCACATATAAAGGGTGGACATATTTGCTTGGCTGCCTTATTAGCCATCTTTGGAGAATCATCCTCATCACTTGAGGTGTCCCATGGAATCTGTATGATTCCTCCTTGGGGGTGTTTTACTATGATTTTCATCAAAATTTTCTATCAAATTTATCTTGTATTGTCCCACAAGTCATTGACCAAACATGCATGCATATTCACTCTATGACTTCCTTCACTGATGTGAGGGATATAGTCTTGGTCTTTCTTCCTGAGACGCTCTATTGCCTTGGTGCTTGACTCCCATTCTCTACACTCCTTTGCAACCCTTTCATCACTTTATTCGGTGTCACCATACACTCTCCTTCCTCATGCACTACTTCTATATCAACTTGCTCCTCTACGTTAGGTGGTTTTCATACCTCTTCTTTTGTCCCTATTAAAAGCACCTCAAAATATCCTTCTTTAGATGTCCAAACTTGCTCTATTTCTGGTTCATGTGTACTATGGTCATAATTACTTGCATTCCCTCTCTAAGAAATTCTTATGCTCATTCTCATTGGAATTTTCTCTCGTACTTCTCATCTCCTATGTCTTTGTACACTGGTGTTTGTCATTCACCTCCAGTTTTGTAATATTCTTACTTTGTCAATTTGACCCATTTTAACAAAAATGCCAAGTTCGATAAGGCAACGATGCCAAATGTAGCATAGGGGTATAGTATTCATGATGGGGATGTGATTCTTATGGCTTATAATGATCAATTTACTATCATTTTTTAGTTATCCAAATCGTATAACCGTATAGTCTTCACAATAATTAATATGCAACCATAAAACAACTTGTACGGACTCAAATCATAGCACTATACAATCCTAAATTATAAAGTGTTAGTGATTGTACAATTTTACATTCAAAAAATCATTCAAATCCAATTTTGCAACCTGTTGTACATAGTTTTATATTCAATTTGCCAATTTTTCCAAATCGGGTAAGTTTTTCTTAATTGACTCAACTGTTAAATCGGGTAAGTTTTTCTTAATTGACTCAACTGCCAAATTGGGTAAAGTTCTTTTGTACGATTTATAGCATGTCTGGTGTACGATTTGTACAAAATAAAAGTTCAAAAGGGTGTAAATTTGGATACTCTTATGTACCAATATATCTTATACAAGTTTTGGAAAGTTTTGAAATGGGAATTACTCCATCTTTACCAACGTGAAAGTTTTATCTTTAGGGTTTGAGAGAGTTCTTCACAATGGCAATATCCAAAAATTATACAATATATTCCAATATGTCTTTCCAGTGGTAATATTCCTCACATATCATTCCCAGGTCTCATACCAATGGTGATTCAATTCTATTCTTCATATTAGTGCATTAACATTATCCATAGACACAAAGAAGTAACATGCAACAATTAGATATTGCAAAACACTAATCCATCATTCCAGAATCCTACAATACATGAGATAATACTATGCAATGTGATTCATAATTTATTACTCTCCGTGAAATATTACAATCACTGATAGCTACCACAATGATATAAAATAAACCAGTAATTCCACACAATGATCAGATATATGCATTCAATCATCAGACTCATCAGACCAAACTCTAAAAAAACTTATAAAATTGAAAGGGTGGTCTTATATAATGTTTCCTATGCTATTACAAGTGGTTCTTGAGGTAATTTTTTATTCACAACTGCCCATGTATAACAAAATTATTAATTACACCCTTTTACTAGGTCTAATTACATAATTTATCAAATTTATTTGCAATTACAACTCAAATGGTATTTCATTTGCATTTCATTACATTTTGTATGTTTTACCTTCTATTTGTATGTTTTGCCTCCTCCTTGTATGTTTTACTCCTGCTTGTACATTTTTCCAAAACTATAAAAATTGTCAAAACTAGGCAAATCCTCTTTGTCACTTCTTCTTCTTTTGGGAGGTGGATTTGCTACCTACATAGATGAAAGTAAAAATAGTGTATCCCAATAAGTATATTAGAATAAATACCAATTATTTTGAGGCTTTAGACTATGAATACAAATAAAATTAGATCTTAGAGGACATGGTACAATAGGATCAAAATATTAATAAGGAATCATCTACTTGGTATGAAAAATGATTTAGGGATGAACATTCCTGTTGAACCTAAGAAATGTGTTTCATCGAAGTTTTAAGACTCTCTTGAAATAAATTGTACCATTCAAAAGAATAAAAGTGGTAGCGAAAACAAAGTGTTAGATGTTAATATCTCTACCATTAATAAGGCAATACCATAAAATGAGCAATATAAATCAAAGTTTCCTTAGCCAAGAGAGGATAAATATTAATGGAAAGTGTAGACACCAAAACCTAGCCACTTGTCATCCATCCAGGTCTTCCTACCATTTTTACCCCTTTATTTATATATCTAGGCATATTTTGTTAAACATATGTTTAATATTAATATTTTAATATTATATTTTATATATTTAATAAATATAAATATTATATATAAATAAATCCTAGCCATCCGATTTGACTTAATCCTAGCCATCCATCCACATCAATCCATGCCACACACCTAGATTTAATCTCCACCCTCCATCACATTTTAATATTGATCACACAATTTGTGTCGTAAAAAACCTAATGTGCCCTATTTTGGATTATTAAAAAAGATCATTTTGATGGCTCAACCCCTGAGTTCCTTGAAAAGTTGATGACTGAATCTTATCCCCTTGGAGTATCCAAGCACTCTCACATTTTTTCGTCGCTCACCATAGCCTTCACCTTTGTCACCACCCATTTTTCTCAATCAGATCTACTTCTGCAAATCTTCACATCAACTCCTGAATACCTTTGGGTGCTCCTTATCACCGCCAAGCACCTCTGGGTGCTTCCTCTCCATTGCCAATCACCTCAAGGTACTTTCCACCACTCCAAAGCATCCATGGGAATTTTCTACTACTATCAAGCACCCATGGGTATTTTAGACTAGAGTTCTACAACCCTAATAGCCCTCGAGTGATGCTAGGGCATCACCACACCATGTTTCTACAATAGTTACATTAGATCAAAAAATGGCAAGTTCAACAATATAAATATTTTATTTTTATACTACTTTCATTATTTCCATAATTGTATGTAGTTTATTTCTTGGTATTTAGGGTTTTTATTTATTCTTGAGGGCCTCACACAACGGAGCTCTCATAATTACTATTAATCCTATTTTTTCATTCTCTATGTGCAGGTTTGGAAATACACAAGCATTGTGTAGCTGCTTAAGCTAGAGTGACCCAGTATTAGATAACATGAAGCCCACTCACCTCTATTGGGATCATAAGTGATATTGAATACACCGCCCTCACTGTTCACTAGGGTTTCGAAGAACCTTAGTATTGTAAACATTTGTATCAAAGAAATAAATTCTTTTATTGTAACATTGGAGATTTGAGGCTCCTCCCAATATTAATAAAATCATCGCTTTTTGTGCAATATTGAGTCTTGATTTCAATTTATCTTGTTATATATATTTTGGTGTTTCACTTTTGCATCTACAAATGATGATCATGGTGGGACTCCCTAAGGGTTTCTAATTTTGATTTACTTTTTTGACTAATTTGATGTTCTCTATCTCATCTTGCAGGATTTTCAGAAGTGCAGATTTCATAATTTTTCTAGATTAGGATTTCTGAAGATTCATAGAAGGTTGCATAAGGTGCATGAACACCCTGTGACACTCAAGTGTAATCCAGAAATTCCCAAGTGTATTTTAGAAGCACCCATGGGTATTTTATAGATAGTTAGAGCAAAAACGTAGCCTTATGGGTAAGTTTACTATCAAACCCTAACTTTCTGTTTTTACGTATTCTGGCACTTTTAAGTTTTTTTTAGATTTTTGGATTAAAATGAACATCACTAATAAATTTGGTAAAAAAAAATATTTTAGTTGCATTTTAGACATTATATTAGTCATTGCATTCATTCACACATTTTTTTCTTAAATATTTCTTAATTTTCTGGTGTGCTGCATTATTGTTTGCATTTGAACTGTCAAGCACATACATTAGTTTGCATCCTAGGGTTATATAATTCTATTTTTGTAAGTCTAAATAGGAACAATGCCAAGATACCAAAATTATCACTGCATTTGGGTGATTCTAGGAGAAGGAGTAGATGAACCCTCCTCTATTTAGAGAGTGGTCTTAAGCGATGTACTTTACATCCTTTGGATAAATTGGTATTTTGGATATTGGATTCTGATTTAAATTGTTTCTAATATTGTATGTACACAATAGAAAAGTGGGAACTTTTAAGCAGAATCACACACTTCACATTTCATATTAAATAGTAATGGTTGGATTTCATCACCAACCATTGCTTGAGATCTAGAGATGGTGGCTTTCATATCCATACACCAATCTCTTTTCCTAGACACCTTAGATTACCCCCAAGCAAACTTGTTGGATTTCATCACCAACAAGAATATTGTTGTCCTATCCAAGCCTTAGTATTCACCCATTTCTAATTCAGATTAGCACATTGAAACACACAAAATCAAAATATAAGCAAATTAATTCATACTAAGATGAGATAATCAATGAATGAGGTAAGACACATTTGTTGAAAAAACTTAGCAATTATTTGTCTCTATTTGAATTTTATGAAGTTTCAATTTTGCATTTCATTTTACTACAAAATTTGTATTTGGTTTAGTTGCTTATGGTATTAACAACAAAATCAACAAAAAACATTAAATCAAAACAATTCCATGGAAAATTCATCCACCTTCCCCACCACTTCTATGGTATATTCCTCAAGTGTGACACAGATAGATTTGTCTATAGGCCCATAACACATGGTATAGACTACGAATGTCTCATATAGGTATACCAAAATTTCCCTACCCCAATATAAAATATCTTCACCATCCATTGACCATAATATCACCCACATAGACATGGCCAAAGTAGAGGTTCTCTACAAATTGACTGATCATATCTTGTAACCCATCCATAGTTTACCTAGTCAAGATCCTACTTTACAATATGAACTTGCTCATTCTCAGTCATCCATATTTACCTAGGTGTACACTAACCCTCTTTTTGAGTCATCAATTGCACCTTCCTCTCATGTACCCATTTCATAATACCCAAGTGCTCCTAGCACTTCTGTACCATCTTCATACACATCCACCTACACCAACCCCTTCTATGAAGCACATGTAAATGTTGCTTCACAAGTTTCTACCTCCCAAGTTACCATGCCAAGTGTAACTTATCCCTTAGCCACATATTCCATGCCATATGCTTCCATACCTTACACTATTGATAGAGAAATTCATGAGGCATGGGAACACTTGAAAAAATTTCTTAAGCAACATCAAGACACTCAACAACAAGTACAAGTGAACCCTAAGCCTCTACCAGTTTCTACTCAAACCATCCTCATTAACCAAAGTCCATCATGGGTACCACAATATTCTATATTTTCCATCCCTAATCCTCCACCAAACCACACCAATACCAATTCCATTTCCATTTGCCAACCCAGCCATAGCCCCCATGGATTGTCCCCATTCCAATATTCTCCACATATTCATCATCAATCTCCTCTTCATCATTTTTTTTCAACTTCACAAAGTCATCATCATCAATCCCATCATCATCTAGTTAAAACACAACATTTCTCCACCATACCTTCTCAAAATCATCAGGTGATTCAAGGCTTTCACATTCTTGGGGAAGACCCTAGAATCAAGACCATGCAATAACAAATAGATCATTTGATACAACATACTCTTGTTATGATAAAATAGAAGCCAAACTTACATCAACTGATCAATCAGCCCATTAATCCTTTGGTACCATCATCACCATATCCAGTAGATTTCATGGTGTTGAAGTTTGATAAATTCAAGGGGACTGAGAACCCCAAAGAGCATTTAAGCACATTTTTACACTTATCCTTTAGAATCCAAAATTATAATGCTCTCATGCTTAGAATATTGTCTTAAACATTAGGAGGAGATGTCATAGAGTGGTATAACCAATTTTATAGTCATAGTATTTATACTTTCAAACAATTGGTAACCAATTATTTGAGCGTTTTATCCTTAATTTTAGAAAGAAAGTCTCATTGTCTAATGTTTATGCTTTAAGACAACATGATGATGAGTCTATCTATGATTTTAGAAACTGTTGGAGGGTTGTCATTACAAAATTACCATTCACCCTACCAAATTAAGAGCTTATCAAACTATTCACCAAGATTTATTTAAAACCCATCTCTTGGATGCTTCAATTATAAAGATATCATTCATTTGAAGAAGCTCTAGCACAAACTAGTGTCATCGAGGAAATAAAAATGTAAGAGGGTATTCTTAAGCCTAGAAAAAGGAATGGTTAAACAAGGGAAAATATGAAAGCAATTATTCTGGCCAATCAAAATCAACATAGGCTACTCTGGCCAATTAGCCTAATCATGTTAATCAAGTGGTCATGAGCCAGTCGATAATGGCTCAACAACAATCAATGCAACAACCATCATAATAAATTGCTTATCATGTGGTGCCCTCAGTAACTCAAGCTATAAAAAATGTAGTTCCAGCTATAGAGAATAATCCTCGATGATAATATATTTGAAAGAATCACCAATATACCCCTTTGTTTGAGTCATATTCTTCCATATTTCGAAGGTTGTACAACACAAATAAACTTGCCTTACCTAAAATCAGACCAGATTATCTTTCTAAATGTGGTAAACATTATAGAGAACATTTATTTTGTCTTTACCATAGGCAAAGTGGGCACAACATTAATAATTACCATGTATTCAAGGATATAGTTCAAGACCTTATTGACTTGGGGATAATCAAGCTTGACAACCCCCTTGCTCAAAAAAACTAAAATCTTGGTATTTTCCAAACACCACTTCCTCATCATGAGGAGGTGCAACCGAATATGGGAGGGGCTAACACCAAAACTTCTCCCAACCAATTTAACCATGTCAACCAATACCAAGTTTTTTGAGGTGCCATTAATGTGGTAACTAAAGGTCAAAAAAATACAAGGAAATAACCTCAGGCAAATACATCACAACCTTCCACATCACCTTCCATTCAAATTTTCCCTAGTCTTTCATCATCATTCCATATCCCTAGCCAACCAAATTCCCCCATTCATCCCATAAATCATCCTCCATGACCATTAATCTCGCTGAGTAGCCAATTAACCACAAGCCTAAAGATATATTCCACCAAATTGTCAATATATGAGCTAATTCAAAAATATCCCTCACATCATGAAGCATTAATGGACATTCTACAATATATTGAATTACAATCTCAAGATCCTAATGCCTTCAAAAACTTTATAAGGAGAATTCAAACATGCATGGAGCCTTCCATTACATTTTATGACTTTGAGATTAAGCCAATCTCATTAGAATTAGTTGATCCTCAATTGCACATCATGGCTCTAATTGACAAGAAGCCATTCAAAAGAGTTTTAATTGACACTGGCTCTTCCATTAATATCAACATCATGTCTACCCTGCATCATCTTAACCTTCCTCTATATCATATCACCAAGCCATCATTCACCCTAAAAGCATTCAACGATGCTTTATGTTCAATAGTTGGCACTACTTTTTTACCCATCAAAGTGGGGGTTAAAATGTTGCACACTATGTTCTACATATTGGAAGGATCCATGGCATACAATGTACTCCTTGGAATACCTTGGATGAGGGATATGAGATGTGTCCCTTCCATACTACATCAATTCTTGAAGTACGTTCATGAAGGACAAGTATATTGTATACCAGTGGATGTCAAACCGTTTAAGTATTGTAATTTTATCTCAAATCCTTGTGAATCCATGCTTCCTTCCACCCATATTTTCCTATCATTGTTAACCAATCCATCTACCACTCCACCCATTTCTTCATAAAAATATCCCCTTCCTGAGGAGCCCCTAATCACCAATACCCACCAATCATCCATGCCCCCATCATATTCATCATTGAATACATGCACATGTGATAAAATTCAATCTACATCATCAACATACTTGCCTTCCACATTATCATATTTCATCAAACAATCTTCCCAATCCAATCCATATTCATCAATCAATGTTTCACAAATCAAGTTGATGAATTGTGATATGCCTTCATCTCCACCATTCCCCGAGTCATTATCCAATCATGATCCTTCCACATCATCCCAAGTTGAGGTCCACCTCACTAATCCTAGTATTGGTGAATATGTGGTCCAATATATTACAATTACACTATTCACCATTCCAAATGCTAAATATTTTGATTGCCCATGTGACCCAACTTTATCTATAGGAGTGGTATATAACATGGGTTTAGCTCCAAACAACATAAACTTTGTATATGGGGAATTGATTCTTTATCAAATCTAGCTCCCCTAGAAGAATAAAAAGAACCAATACCTACCAACATACAAAACATGTCGGGATTTCCATCATGTTATTTTTACATAGTTAATTGGCAGGGACATGTCCTAGGACTGCATGAGTAGGTAATGCATGATATTATTGATGTTACATATGTAGAAACACATGATCATTTAGGCTTAGGTTACACTCTACTTTCTACCACTTCTTCTCTTGAACAAGCCTTCAAAAGACTTAATCTAAATTCAGGAGAAGAAACCCTCCATCCCGATGATTTTGATGATGAAATATATGAAGAACTCAAACTCATGTTAATAATTTTGGATGAATCTAAAGAGAAATTGGATCCCATCATTCCCCATACTGAACAAGATGAGTTTTATCTTAGAATTTTTCCCATCCATGAGTCTATCTTTCACTTGCTTCTTCCACAAGAGCGAGACACACCTACCGGTGAACCACCACCTCCATCTCATTAATCCATATCATAAGTCAAACTTGTAATATATGTACATAACACAAAAATAGTCGTTCTCACCACTATATATATATATATATATATATATATATATATATATCAAAAATCAAACAAACAAAAAAACATTTGTTTTTCAGCATTGCATGTATATATCATTTAGTTAAATGTATTTATTTGTTTTGTTTGCTACTATCTAGGTTTACCAAGGTCCTAGCATTAGTTCTTAGGCTCTATCCATCCCATCCATTTCATATTCATCCATTTTACCTTAAGTCAACATGAATCCTATTTATTTATTCACCCCACTCCATAATCCATATAATCCAACTAAACCAATTTCAATTGACATAAGACTTATTGATATGGATCAAATTTCCTCACTTCCATACTTTGTCGAGTTTGTATTATTAAAGGAATTGTTAAGGGCTTCAACCAACTACATTCCTCCATTCCCTCTACCTTCACCTTCAACCTCACCTTCAAATCCTAAGGTTTTATAGGCAGACATAGATGAATATAAGTTAAAAGTTTTTGATAATATCATAGACAACATTCATTTGATCCCTATGCCCAATAAACTTGAGGAAGGTTACCACATGTCCATTGAAGATACCATCGATGTGGACCTTAGTTCAGACAAAGACAATCCCAAAATTGTCAAAATTTGCAAAAGTTTCTCCAAAAATGAACAAGAGCAATTAATTGATCTCCTCAAGAGGAAGAATGGAATTTTTGCATGGTCCTACAAGGACATGCCTGATCTTGATCCTAGCTTGGTTGTCCATAATATTACTTTACATCCTGATGCTAAGTCAGTCAAACAAAAACATAGTAGGATGCATCCTATCATGGCCCTCTTGGTAAAAATAGAGCTTCAAAAACCCTTAGATGTGGAATTCATAGTCCCCATTGACTATCCTGAGTGGATTTCAAACATGGTACCCATTCACAAACCTAACGAGGTGATACGTGTTTGCACTGACTTTCAAGATCTTAAAAAAGCATGTCCTAAGGATGAATTTCCTCTTCCAAACATTGACACTCTTATCGACACTTGCGTTGGCCATAAAATTCTTTCTCTCATGGATATTTTTTAAGGATACAACCAAATTTGAATAAATCCTTATGACCAACACAAAACATCATTCACTAAACCTTGGGGAACTTTTGGTTACAAGGTGATGCCCTTTGGCCTCAAAAATGCAGGTGCCACTTATCAATGTGCCATGACATACATTTTCCATGACTATATGCATAAGATGATCAAATATTATGTGGATGATCTCTTGGAAAAATATAAAACTTAACAAGAACACATTGGTGTATTGGAAAAAGTCTTTGATTGACTTCTAGAGCATAATTTAAGGTTGAACCCCAAGAAATGTGTCTTTGGTGTTACCTCTAGCAAACTTCTAGGGTTCATTGTCTCCAAAAGAGGCATTAAGGTGGATCCAAACAAGGTGAATGCCATCATGGATATGCCTCCCCCAATAAATTTAAAGGAATTGCATAGTTTACAAGGAAATATTCAATCAATACGTTGTTTCATTGTGCAAATTTCTGACAAATGCAGACCATTCAATTACCTGCTATGAAAGGGGGTGCCATTTTATTGAACATATGAGTGCCAAAAAAAAATTGATGACATTAATCAATACATAGCTTCTCCACCAGTATTAGCTCCTCCTCATTTGGGGATCCCATTATATCTTTATGTTTTGGTAATGAACTTTGCATTAGGAACAATGCTTGCACAAAAAAATGAAGAGAATTGAGAGCAAGCTATCTATTATATTAATCAACAATTGGTAAGTTATGAAACTAAATATTCTTATGTAGAAAAATTGTGCTTAGCAGCGGATTTTACCACTAAGAAGCTTTGAAATTACATGCTTAGTCACACAATATACCTCATATCTAGAGAGAATCATTTGCATTATATGATATCTCGCACTTACAATAACACCTGAACCACTAAATGGATAATGTTGCTTATGGAATTTGACCTTGAATTCATTAGCCAAAAATCCATTAAAGGTCTAATCATAGCCGATCAGCTTATGGAAGCTGCACTACCTAGTGATCATTATTTGATTATTGAGATCCTAGATGATTTAGTATTCGATATCATTGAACAAAAATAAGATGTTATTCCAAAGGAAGACATCGATATCACACTATTCTTTGATGGTTCTAAGTGCACAAAAGGTCAAGGTGTTGGAGTCATGTTTCATACACTTGATGGGGTACCTATCCCTTTATCATTAAAACTTGACTTCCAATGCACAAACAACATAGCAAAGTATGACGCCTTAATATTAGGTCTTCAATCAACTATAGCTATGAGCATTAAGTGTATAAGGATATTTGGTGATTCTCAACTTGTCATCAAGAAAATCAATAAAGAATACCAATGTAAAGAGCCTACCATTAAACTTTACCATGAAGTAGCAATGAAATTGCTCTTTAAGTTTGATTGGTATGAAATCAATAGTTTTTCACATTTGAATAATAGATTTGTCGATGCAATAGCCTCCCTTGGATCATTGATTCCAAAATACTGCTTCGAAGAGGTACATCCCCTTATCATTTTAACAGTATCAAAATATACAATTGTTCATGCTAAATCTGAGGATGAAAAGGATGTGTGCTTTATCCAATCGAATACATATGAGCCTTGGTCAATCCAGATAGTATCCTTTCTCAAGTTTGGAACACTCCCATATGACATGTCTCGATCTACCAAATGCACTTTCAAGCAAAAATCAATTTGTTTCATTCTCTTGGGGGGTGTGTTGTATAAGCATGGTTATGATGGAGTCCTCCTCCATTGTCTGAAGTTGAGTTAAGCATAAAGAGCCGTATCTGAAGCTCATGATGGTACTTGAGGTGGTCATTTTAGTAGGATGGGCATCACAAAGTGTATTATATGCATGGGTTATTATTGGCCCACCATGGAACGTGATGTTGAACATATGTCAAATATTGTAAGAAATGTTAATAACATGCTAATTTAACCCATGTACCATCACAAGATTTACAACCTATTCAAAGCATTTGGTCCTTTTCATAATGGGGTCTAGATCTAATTGGTCAATTTTTGCCTCCTTCCTCGAGATAACATACATTCATCATCACAACCATCGAATACTTCAAAAAGTGGGTTGAGTTAATTCCTCTAACCAGAATGACAGGACCTAGAATTATGGAGTTCGTACTTCACCATATCATTTGTCGTTTTGATATTTTGTCAAAAATAATTTTTGATAATGGTAATTCTTTCAAGAATAAGGATGTTCAAGCACTTTGTGAAAAATATAACATCCAACATAGTTTCTTGACTCCTTATTACCCACAAGCCAATGGACAAGTTGAGGCCACCAACAAGACCTTAATTGCTATTCTCAAGAAACTTGTTAAAAAAATCATAGAGATTTGCATACCAAAATCCCCTTGGTATTATGGGCTTATCGAATAAGCATCCACACACCTACTGGGGCAATTCTATTTTCTTTGATTTTATGGATCTGAAGCAATCATACCCCTTGATTTTGAGATCCCTTCCTTCCAAATTTCTTTGCAGGAATTCATAGATGATGATACTGCTAGAAAAGCACATCTTGACCAACTCACACTTCTTGATGAGAGGTGATTCAATGCTTTAGAGCATTTATGAGTTTATCAATATTGCCTAAAGCGTGCTTATCATGCCAAAGTTCATCTATGTGAATTCCAATTAGCAGATATTTTCCTTAAAGAGAATTAACAAAGCACCAATGCATTATCACATCTTCGTGATAAATTTACGGTTAATTGGTTGGGTCCATACATTATCACTCAAAGAGTGTATAACAGTACTTATAGGCTTGCCAATCTAGAGGGAGAGGAATAACCCGAACCACTTAATGTTCTACACTTGAGAGCATTCTATGCATAACATGATTTATATATATGTATAAATACATGGCTAATACACAAAAACATTGCACTTAATTTGCATACATTTCATGCGAAAACATTGTATTAGTACATATTTCATTTTGAATTTCATACATTGCATTCAAATCCACATTTCACATTTTATATTAGGGATCATTTATTAAGTTCAAGATTTTAATTGGTCCAATAAAGTTATGTTGCCTTAATTAGGGGCATCTTCACAACATAATCCACACAATTACACCAAGTCAAATGGTCATTTGCCTCCATACATCCATAATTACTAGGTTTTTTTGGTCACTAAGCCACTCCTAGTATTTTAAGCAAACCATAAAAACATGTCAAGTTATTTTTAGGACCATTACACATCTTCACTAAGAAAATCTTGAGTTTTGGGAATTGACTCCAAAACATTCTTGAACCAAACACAAATTCACATCTTAAAAACATCTTGTATCAAATAGGGATAACACCATACTTGGTTTTAACCTTGAAGTGAAAAGGGTAATCCTCACATGTCCCATTATGCAACACAATCCACAAAAATAGTGGTTTTCATCACTATCACAATTAAAAAAAAATAAAAGAAAGAGTAGAGAAAAATCCCTAACAAAAACTCTAAATATTTTACATCACACACCATTGATCATTGGGTTGTAATAATTGTACTACATTTTTAGTTAGATGATTAAGTAGTCATCCTCAAAAATTAAGAGATAAAATCCTTGGACTATGGTGTTAGCCTCCATCAGAGCTATAGATGCTTTATTGGTAGTGGAGTATGCTTATGCATGGTGACACGTCTCTTTTAAGGAGACCTCTGACTACACATATGGATAAGATAGCTTCTTGGTCTCATCCATAACAAGTCACACCCAATTTACTCAAGATGAGTTAATGAAATCACTTGTACACACATTGGTTCTTGATTACCTCGAGTCATTACCATGCTCTTGATTTGATAAATGAATTCACTGCACACACATTTGGTCCTATAGGGATTAGACAGTTTTAGTGAGTTTTTTTGATACCACTAGTATGTCCGAGTCTTTGTAAAATAGTTAGTTTTCCATACCAAAATCAATATCTTCTTCCATATCAAAATCCATATCTTCTTCCATGTCAAAATCCATGTCATTTCATGAGTATTTCACCCCACATACCACCAAGTCTAGTGCCCCTGATTAAACAACAATGCTAGAAAATGGCCATGCAAAATCTAAAACTATAAATGATCATTATAATATTTGCATTTACATATCTTGCATTACTCATACATACATTTCCACTTGCATTAATCATCCATAACATATCATATGCATCAATCATCCATATAAACATACATTCCACAAAAAGCATTCACACAAACACATAACACAAAAGGTAAAATCCATGTATATATATATAAATATCACATGTATAATGAGTGCCAAAAGGCTACATACAATGGAGCACCAAGTCTCATGTACAAAAATTACATCTAAGCACTAGCTAAACCCTCCAAGAGGACCCCTGTGACCTAGAAGGAGTCTTAGACCTATCACTATGTCTAGACTCACTCTGCCTAGCAACCCCAAATATAGATCTAGAAGAGGAATATGATGCACTATCAAATTATCCTCCAAAGCCTTGATATATATCGACCAAGATCTAAGGCACGCTATGCCAAAATTATGCTGATGCCCCCTCCCTAGTAGCTCTACCTAGAGTCTCGTAACCCTCTCATCCTAAGCCATTACCATTGCATCCCACTCTACCACTTTCTACTCCAAAAGCACCCAATCCTCCTCGTTGTAAACTAGAGGCCCATCCAGAGTCTCCTCCACATCCTCCCCATATTCACCATCTCCCCCACTCCTTGGAGCCTACCTAGCCACACCCTTAGTCCTTCTCATTTGACTATTAGATCAAAGACACCTCTTCCACTTGGGAGCCTCATGGGTCCCCTCATCTTTAGCCTCATACCCATCTCCACCAACCGCTACTAGATTCAGTGCCCATGGTGGCTATGTAGTGAACCATGCATCGTACTCCATAGTAGTACCCACATCATCCATATTGAATAGATCTATCTCCTTTGCATCCTCATAAGCCACCCTCCATGGATTAGCACATGTAGAGCACTGACTCATCCAGAATCTCCTACCTCAGGCCAAACTATCAGAGCACCCTTGAGAACTGCATATACTCAGCCTCATTTTGATACCTCCCAACCACCTACCTAGCCTGTCTGACCCATCACAACTGCTCTCCATCACCTATCCACCTAGTACCCCACCATGGCCTCCATGTCACTTGGGTGGATATCAATCCAACCCAACAATCCCTATATCACTCACTCATTTATATAGGATGACTCGATTATACCTCCTTCACCACTTACCATATCTTAGCATAGGGTTGCCCCCTACACAAGCCTACTACTGGTAAGACCTCTGATCAAGCCACGCTAAAGTGCTCTCATCCCCAATACTATAGTAGCAAACTACATCCCAATCCCTTCCTCCCTCGCCTCCTCACCTCATAGAGCTCCCAATATGCCTGCACCAATAATATAGAAGCCCATGCATACACCTACTATGTAGTGAGCATATCGTCACGAACCCTATTAGGTTCCAAGGGAACTTGTAGTCGATACTATTCGGGGCTATGATGTTGGCCAACATGAACATTACAAAATCTTGAAGGGCATCCATATTGTTGTCCACATACATGGACACATAGGGAATGCCTCCACACTCCACCCTCACACTCTACCAATTATCACCAAACATCTTATTCATCTCTTCCTCTCGATCAAATCCAACCTCAACATGAATCCCCTCCACTGGCACCTTGAGTATGCGATATACATCCTCAAGTGTGAGGGTCATCTCTCCCATGGGGAGCTGAAAGGTACCCCTTTCTAGATCCCACCTCTCTACCAAGGCATAGAGGTATCCCTCATATGTTCTCACCACATAAATTTGAGCTACCTCTTCCATACCCATAGCCTCTAGCAAATCCCACTCATATTTCACCAGTGCCTTCCTCATACTAAGGATGTAAGACAAGAACCGATGCCAAGCCTCCAAAATCCTAAGCTGCAGCATCGCATAAAATATTTTTCATTAACATATGTTCAAAAAAAAATCACAAACACATAAAATTTTTGCACAAAACAAAAATAAGGGACTTACCTAAGCAACTCGTAATACAACCCCATATCTGGCCCCCACATTTGCTCCTTCCACTGCCATAGCTTTCGTGCCCAGATTCACTTTACCTCACTCCACTCCACTCCACCCAATTCTCCCAGACATAGCTTCACAAACATGCAAATTAGCTCAAATTTCACCCAATGATCTATTTATAGTTGCTTCAGGTGCCTTGAGATGCCCATGGGCATTTTCTGGTGCATTAAAGTGCACCAGGGCATTTGCAAAGCACCCAAACACAGACGGGCATCTGCGCATGTTGAAAGTACCAATTGGTGTTTGACATCAAAATTGACAAAAGACCAAAATTAATACAAAATAGTGGCTTACCCCCACAAAATCATTCCATATTCCATCCATGCATCATTTTCATCATATTAACAGGTTTTGTGAAGGTTCCAACTGATTTGGATACATATTCTTGTATGCAACCAAAAGTCGTAAAATTGCATAACAAGTTACAAAATGCTCCAAAATGGTCCAAATTTTCATAAAATGACCATAATAATAATTTTCATCATCAATACTTCATTTACACATCAAAATCATTACATTTGCATATTTTCCAAGTTCAAACAAAATTCAAGTGAACTTTGTATCTATTGGTTTATTCTATATACTTGGTGATTGCAATGATTTGCATCCATGC
The DNA here is from genome assembly GCA_028583015.1 of Wollemia nobilis. Classification (NCBI taxonomy): domain Eukaryota; kingdom Viridiplantae; phylum Streptophyta; class Pinopsida; order Araucariales; family Araucariaceae; genus Wollemia; species Wollemia nobilis. Next base: position 13,463,287 of record JAQPPZ010016890.1, read on the forward strand.
AATTTGGTAATATGAAAAACCTACCATAAGGACACTTGGTCATTTTCATTATCCCATATCTCACTATTAAAAATCACAATCACATTTGGTACTTCACATTTTGAGTGAAACCTTGCCAAGAATAATTTGCACAAAAATTATTGCTAGCCTAGTTCATGGGGCTTAACACATGGACAAAATCACATTTTATTATTTCACATCTCCTTGATAGTCATCATGGTGACTAGCCTTAACTAGGATGATTGGTTATGATCATAGGAATTATTTGAAAGTCACTAGTTGGCCCTCTGAAGTTGACTATTTTTTATCTTTGCACATCAATGACGCTCAAAGGCACATTTTTTAGCAACATTGAATCACCCCAAATTGGGGTAACCACATTTGGTTTTGACTTTCCCACAACATGATACATCTTACATGATCATGGCATCCTACAATTGGTAAAAATACCTTCATCTATTGTGAAAAAAATAGGCACATTTTCATAAATCCCTTCATCTGTTGGGGCAAAAATAGACATATTTTCATCACATTTTCACAAAACCCTTCATCTGTTGGGGTAAAAACAAACACATTTTTATCATATTTTCACAAAACCCTTCATCTATTGGGGTAAAAATAAATGCAATCATTGCACATTTTCCACCAATCCCCTCTCTCCATTAGGGTAAAAATGGTATCACATTTACATCATTCATATTGTCCATAATCATTTGCACAAATTTTTCAATTGGCTCATGAGATTCATCCACAAACTCACTTGCCAATTGAAGGGATAAGCTACGCAAATCAAAAAAATTTATTATTTTATCTTCAAGTTCATTTTTCATCATAATATAAAGTTGCTTTTGCACCTAGCCCAAGTAGGTGTCTTGTGTTTTTGCATCGCATTGTGTTTCATGCAATGCAATACAAAAATGGGTATCTCAGTAGACACCAAAATATATCCACTTGTCATCCATCTAGGTCTTCTCACCATATTTACCCCTTTTATATATATATATATATATATATATATATATATATATATATATATATCTAGGCATATTTTTTTAAATATATGTTTAATATTAATATTTTAATATTATATTTTATATATATTTAATAAATATAAATATTATATATAAATAAATCCCAACCATCCAATTTAACTTAATACTAGCCATCCATCCACACCAATCCATGCCACACACTAAGATTTAATCTCCCTCCTCTATCACATTTTAATCTTGACTACACAATTTGTGTCATAAAAATCCTAATGTGCCCTAATGTGAATTATTAATAAAGACCATTTTATGGCTCAACCCTTGAGTTCCTCAAGTAGTTGATGACTGAATATGAGCCCCTTGGAGTATCCAAGCACTCTCACCTTTTGTCCTCACTTGCCATAGCCTCTACCTTCATCACCACCCTTTTTTCTTAGCCAGATATAATTCTACAGATCTTCACCTCAACTCCCAAATACCTTCAGGTGCTCCTTGTCATCATCGAGCACCTTCAGGTGCTTCCCCTCCACTGCAAAGAATATTAGGGTGCTTTCCACCACTCTTGAGAACCCGTGAGTTTTTTCTGCTATCACCAAGCACCCACAAACATTTTATACTATATTTCTATAGCCCTAATAGCCCTCGGGTGATGCTAGGGAATCATTGCACCACTTTCCTACAACAGTTACATCATATCATAAAATGGCATGTTCAACAAGGTAAATATTTTTTGTTATATTTTTTGTTATACTACTTTCATTATTTTTATATTTGTATGCAGTTTATTTCATGGTATTTAGGGTTTTTATTGATTCTTGAGGGTCTCACACAGTGGAGACCTCATAGTTACTACTAATCCTATTCTATCATTCTTTGTGTGGAGGTTTGAAAATAAATAAGCATTGTGCAACTGTTTAAGCTGGAGTGGCCCAGTATTGGATAGCACAAAGTCCACTCACCTATGTTGGGATCATAAGCGATATTAAAGACACCACCAACATTGTTAACTAGGGTTTCAGAGAACCCTAGTATTGTAAATATATGTATGAAAGAAATAAATTATTTTATTGTAACATTGGAGATTTGAGGCTCCCCCCCATGTTAATAAAATAATATATTTTTATGCAATATTGAGTCTTTATTTTAATTTATCTTGTTATATATTTTGGTTTTTCACTTATAATCTACAAAAAGGAAAATTGTAGAAGAATGAGGAATATAATAGTAAGACCTAATCTCAATACTAGCAAGTCAAAAAGAAGAAAACCTTCAAATTATTAAGTGAAAGCTAGTGAATCAAGGTCAAACATAGATAAAAGAACACAATCTAAGTTGGTTGAACTTATTTTTACCAAACAACAAAATGATATCATTAATTTGTAGGAGGTTCCAACAACCCCTAGTGATATGATTACAATATCATGGAATATAAGTGGTGTTGATTCCCCCTCAAAGTAGAGGTGTATCAAGGACCTCTATTTAAGCAATATGCCTGATATTATTTGTATCTAGGAAATTAAAATGACAAAGAAATATGTTTTCAAAACTATGAAATTAGTATGGAAAATATGTACGTGAATGAGATTTTATGTATTTGGGAGTGATAGGGAGGATTTTAACATGTTGAAATACAGTTAGAACCTCCTTTAAAATCATTCATAAAACTAGATTTTAGATAGGCTCATTAGTCACATGCTAATTTACAAATATTTGTTTCATCCTTATTAATGTCTATGGACCTACAACTTAGTCAGGCATATCAAAAGTATGGAGTGAGACTAGAGCCTTTATGAGAAGTAAAGACCAAGAAACCAATTCATGATCATAGGATATTTTAATGCCATAACTAGGTTGGATGAAAAAATATGGGAAGTAAAATAACCCAAAGTATGAGATATTTATTATCTTTTATTCAAAATGATAATCTATGAGAGGTCGAGTCTAAATAGGACAACTATACATGGTCCAAAAATAGGACAAGCTAAAACTTGATAGAAAAACAATAGATAGATGCATGCTCTCAAATCATTGGATAGATGAAGGGACTTGTACTAAAATGAATACCTTGACAAGGATTAGTTCAGACCGCTAGACAATAAGAGTTAAAATTTTGGTAAGTGAATTTGAAAAAAATATGTTTAAAATATGATCATATTTGTGAATACCATCCTCAATTTGTTGATATGATAACAAAAACATGAAATTATTTAGGAAACATTGGGCTATATACACTTCCAAAACAAATTAAATCAATGACATCTAGATTAAAATAATGGAGCAAGGACCCTCTCATAAACATTTTTTATAAGAAAGAACTAAAAGAGAAACTTTCAAAATTCCAAAAAGGTGAGCACAATAATCTATGCTTGAAGGAAAGGGGGTTAATTAGTGAATATCATAATATTTTAAGGAAGAGAAATTTTGGAGATTAAAATCAAGACAAACTTGGTTAAAAGGAGATAAAAACATAAAATTTTTTATAGGATGACAATAGTACTGAGATAGACATATAGAATTAGTAGAATTAAATTTGTAAAAGATGTTTGAATTGAATACCGAAGCGAAATTAGAAAGGAGGCAAGGATTTTTTACCAGAATATTGTAGGATCAGACAATATTGAAGTTCTTAATAATAAAATAATACAATAAGTACCTTCAATTATAATAAATTAAGACAATAGCAAATTTATGGAGCCTATTACTTTGGAAGAAGTTCATTCAACTATATTTCCTTTTGATAAGGATAAATTCCTAGGTTTGAATGGGTTCTTAATAGCATTCTATCAACATAACTTGGAAATAGTGAAGGATTCTTTATTGGTTGCAGTGGAACAATCTAGACTAAAATAGTATATACCTTATAAAATAAATGCAACATGTCTTACCCTGATTCTAAAAAAGAAGGGTGCATAATTGTTCAATTCATTTAGACCCATAAGCCTATGTAATACGACATATAATATCATCTATAAAGTAATGGCAAATCATTGAAGACCATGATTAGACCAATTATTTCAAAAGAGGAAGAAGGATTTGTAAAAGGGATATTTATTCTATACAATATCATAGTAGCTCATAAATTAATGCATTCAACAACTTCTATAGAAGAGAGCAATGATCTTGACTTGATAAGAATAAAGACTATGATAGTGTTAAATGAAATTTTATTTTTGTAGTATTAGAAATTATAAGGCTTAGTATCTACATGAGAGATAATATTTGATTAGTTAATTTAGTAGAATATTATTATGTTTAGTCATGTTGTAATTGTCTTATTTTTTAAAACTTTCATATCTCTTCTTGAATTTTACTTCTTCTAAAAAGCATATTTGTACTCCTTTATAAGACTAGATATGAATAATATTGGGAGTATGCATTTTGTTGAGAAAAATATCTCTCAGTGATTTGTTCATGGATGATCATGCCAATTATTGTTCATATTAATTGGTATCAAAGCCCATGCAATCATGGCCTTGGATCTGGTCTTCTAAAATACTTTGATCAATGTTCACCAGATTCCTAATCTTAGGTTGGCAAACATCTAGCCTCCTTAAGGGTTTTTGGATATTACCCTTGCTATATATCTATTTACTTTTTCTTAGGCATGGAAAAAAAAAAACTCTGGAGCTCATTTGCAAGATATTCTACGGGCTTTTTGATGGTTTTTACAAGTGCCAAATTGATCCTTTATGAGTTCAATGTATCCAACTCATCAAGATCTTTGATTTAATAAAAAAATTAAAATAAGAGTTTTGAAATAAAATTTACTCCCTCTAGAAGGTTCCCTACTTTATAAACCTAAAATAATATTGCTCATCCCTTTTGCAAGGGATCCTAAATGGGATACATAGAAAGAAGGAAGTTCTAAAGGATCAATGAACATGAGTACTCTCCAATAGATTTTGTAAGATCAAGTAGAGAGACAAAATTATGTCATGCAATATCTTATTACAATATTTTAAATGTTTCTCCTACACACTCCAATTGATATGCATGTGGCTTAAACCCAAGGTCTCCAACTAGAAACAAATATTTCCTTTCCAAAATTTAATGGAAGCTTTGATGACAAGAAGCTAGAATATTGGCTATGTATCTTTGAGGAACATTTTAAAAAGGATCAATTTGACCAATAATCAGAATATCTAAATTTTTGAAGTCCATATGTCAAATTTAGCCCTAGATTGTTGGCAAAATTATTAAAAAATGCTTGCAACAAAAGTAGACGAGATCAATCAATGGGAGGAACTCCAAGCAACACTCAAGGAAATATTTTAACCCTTGGCTACTTGCAAAACATGTTAGCTCATTGGTTGCAACTTAGGCAAGCTCAAGGTTAATTTGTTTAGTAGTATATTAATACCTTTAGCAACCTTTAGTTCTGTAGACACCTAAAACATGTCATTCCGAGGAGACTACCTATATGGACACCTTTTTAGGCCATATGATCCACCTAGGGTAGCCTTAGGGATTATAACTTCAACAAGAAGGATTATTCCTTTACAACCTGGATCATCCTACCCAGGGATGACCTCCAAAGGCTGCCCTACCCTAGAACAACTAGCAGTCACAATCTATTTACCCTAGTATGGTTGTGTCTATAATAAATTAAAAACCAGTGCCATGGGAAAAATGGTTTCAATAGCCAATCAAGCCCAACGACACTTGCAATAAATTGTGGGAAGCTTCTAGAATTGATTTTTGCTCTTCTTGTTCCTAACCATTTCTTGGCTTCTCAAGGAAGCCAAGATTCCCACTAGGAAAATATATAAGAAGATACCTTACCTTCATTAAACCATCTATCCATTTCATGTAATGAAGTGCTACCAAATTAGAGAGCAATTGGATGATAACAAAGTGCTACTAGTTTTTTACTATAGAGATTATCCTCTCATAAGCAATGAAGTGCTACTAGACTTCAGTCATGGAGCTCTCAATTTCAATAATAGATTCCCTTGGAATTTTATGACTAAATTCAACATTATTTCATCACCAACGATCTTATTTTATTTCAATTTTCACAATTTAATCGTGCTTCAAGTACGCGACCCTTGAAAAATCAATTTTGTAGACAATCCTGATGTTTCCCTCATCGATCACAAAAAATTCTTTTGTTGTTCAATGGCCATATCACCTTGAGATAGCCCACAGGTGCCACCACCCTATCCTAGGATGGTCAATAGACCAGACAACTTTACCTCAAAATGACCTCTCTATGACGTCTATTTTTACTATTTTTCTTGACAACATTCCATTTCATTTCTAATATAGTTCAATTTAGTATTTCATGCATTTGTTTATAGTATTTACTTTCAGTTTCTAAATCACAAATAAGGGCCTCATCATGAAAGGCTCTACAAATGCTATTAACATCTTTTGAGTATTATTGTGTGCATATTTTAGGTCTTGAAAAGAGCTATCAACATAAATATTCATCACATTTACATCATACCTTATGGGGTCACAAGAAAATCCTTCCCAAATTAGTTTTGAGGGTGAAAATATTTTATGAGTTACACCTACCATATTTATTGATTGTAAAAATTGTATCAAATCCCTTAGAGGGATGTCATTATAATATACTTTTCAAGTACATGATTCAATATTAATGAGAAGTATGCCATTTATTTATTTTTTGTCTTTATCTTGATGGTTACATGATTTGTTATTTCAATTTGATTTCATATAATTGCATTAGGTGTATGATTTTTGCATACTACAATGGCAATCACGGTTGGAATTTGGCCATTTTTTTACAAATTTTGTTGCTATTGTTGTTTTTCTTGATTTTATTAAATTATAGGTACCACCATCCTTGGATGGAATGGTCAATAGTCTCAGTCATCCCACCTTGTGACGGTCAGCAGACTCTACCACTCTACCCATAGACAACACTGAAGTAGAGTTTAGAAATGTCATAAACAACACCTTCATTGGATGTGGGCTTCATTGTCCCTATTTTTCCTACTATTCAGTAAAGAAATGTAATAATTTTATATTTTAGTAGAGAAAATATAGAAAATTTTAAAGTTTTAGTAGCCTACTTGTGACCGCCCCTAGGTCAAGAAATCTCTATTTTTGGCCACTGTTGGATTAAGCAATCCCTATTTATAATTTCCCTTGTGTTATACAGCCTCTGATATAGACCATCTTACACGGAGATGACCTTTGTATTATTTCTATGTCGATTTTGTGTTTGTTTCTTGTGCAAAGGCTAATATCATATTAGGGTTTTGCAATTTTAGATTTTTGAAACTGAAATGTTTTTACTTAGGAATCTAAAAAATTAAACATTATTTTATGCATTATCAAAAGACATTGAATGCTCAATTTTTGCATTTTTTTTGCATAAAATAAAATTAACCCACACACATCACGCATCATATTAAGCATCAACAAGTTGGAATTCACACCCAACCATTGATCAAGACCAACAACAGTGGCCTTCATCACCACTTCATTGGCTTGTTTGTGGTTATTTTACACCCTATTTTTTCCAATACCGGTCCAAGACCCTTCATACAGTGAGGAATGGTAGGATCTTGGCTTCCTCATAAATTTTGGAATTCATCACAAAAATTTAGTGGGTTTCATAGCTTGGACTTCATCACCAAGTATTGTGTGATAGCATATAGGTGAAAACACTTTAAACTGAGTAATATCATCAACAACAAAAATGTGAACAAGCAAGAAATAGCAACAACAAATAAAAATGCACTAAAAAGTTTAGGACTCACAAAGAAATTTTAAACGAGATTATCATTTTGTATACTTTGTTTATTTCCTTTATTGTATTCTTAATCAACACATAATGATAACTACACAGTCAAGCTTAGCCACAAGCCGGTAAAGTAAAAAAATTCCATCGAGGTCCTGAATGCCTTTGATATAGTCCTAAGGATCTCCTCATTCCTGCATAATGCTCTAATAGTCATAGTGAGGTCAAATCCTCACATAGAGGATTAGACCACCAAGTTACCTTTACCAGGGAAACACCAATGTGTTATCCACGTGATCAAGTGGATGATTTTGTTAACCAATGCTGATACCAAACCACCACTAGACATGATCAATCTATAAAAGGGTCTAGTAAGGAAGTCCACATTCCTTCTACATCACGATATTAATTTCCCCAAACTCCCATACAAATCCCACCACATCAACCTATGGTCACAGTAAAAAGTAGGCCTATGCAAAGTCTACATACACCATCATCCAACATGACCATGAGTGACCTTATCCAACAATCCCCAAAGCATTGGGAAAATCTCATGGATATTCTATGTTTTATTGAGTTACAACCCCACGATCCTTATGTCTTCACCAAATTCATGGTACATATACAAACATACAATGAAAATGTGAAAGCCTTTCAGGATCATGAGATCAAACTCATTCCTATAAATATACTTGACCCTCCTTTGCACATCATAGTATGCATCAATAGGATCACCTATAAGTGGGTATTAATCGACATGGGCTCCATAATAAAAATTATTACCACAACCACACTAAAGCATCTCAACCTTTATCTTTAACACATTACAATGTTCAAATTCACCCTGTAAGTGTTTAACGATGTTGTATCTCCCACGTTTGGCATGATAGTCGCCCTTGTTCATGTTGGATAGAATACTATGCCTACATTATGCTACATATTAGAGGGTTCAAGATAGTATAATATACTACTTGGAAGGCCTTGGATGAGAGCTATGGATTGCATTTCGTCCATAGTTCATCAATGCCTCAAATACATAAATGAAGGTAAAGTCCATGTGGTTCATGTTAACCTAGACCCCTTCATGTATTACAATAATGTTGATCATCTATAGGAACTTGTAACCACCAAAGAGGCTCACACCCGATCTAACTATCGCAATTGAAGAAGAATACACAAATAGGAATGCATAATTTGATAACAAGAAATAACGTGAATACAAGGAATCCTTTATTAATTTCAATGGAGTCACATTACAGATTTGTCCCTCTTAGGGATACCCATTTGATACATCAATTACAATAGTGTTTAATCCCTATCAAAGATAGGTGTGATCAAAATGCCCCTCAATGTGACACAAAATGCTCTAGGGTGTCGTTGATCCTCTTCTTTGCATTGAGGAAGGGATTGGATGCTTTATCTCTCCTTTGGAATTGTTCCCTATGGTCAAGAAACAACAAGAATGTCAAAAATATAGGCAGCCTCTCATGATGAGGCCCTTTTAGGTAAAATGCATAATGACACCGTTAACATGCATAATCAAGAAAGCATAAAGAAAGCTGCTAAACTATGCAAATTGAATCAAGATTCAGGTAATAGCATAAAATAAAATAGCATATACTCTATGCATGGATCAAATATATAAAATGAAGCTTAAACATGCATAAAGAAAACATTTTAGTCCTAATTGAAACATAAGCATAAAATGTGAATCTAGCCAAGTTCTATGGTCAGAAGTCTTCTAAAATGCCATTAAATCAACCAGATAGCTAACCTAACTTAACTAGCCAGAAAAAAATGAAAAGAGTAAGGTGATCTATCACCTGTTGCAAACCATAGCTCTGGTGAGTGGTCTGCATTGTGAACCACGACTGACATCCGTGGTTTGACCTATGATAAGTTTGACCTCAAAATAAATTACAATGGTCTCAATGTCCTTGTCCAAATTGATGTTCAAGGGTCACCTTCATTGTCCTTAGACTGATTTTGTGGTCAATTCGATGTGAAGGTCCTTCGTTTGCCCGAATTTGTGTTTCTTGATCCTCCTAAGTACCTAGGGCATCCATAATGCAATTCATCATGAATGGTGGCAAAAGGGTTAGGGATTAAGTGTAATAGCTCTATCTCTTAGTATACTCAGTTTGAGTGTACAATTTTCCAAGGCTTCGTTGCTCAAATATCTAATGTTTTCTCTCTTTTTCTCCCCATTTGGAGCGGGTATTTATAGCATGCCCCTAGGGCTAGGGGTGGCTTCATGGAGAATCCAAGACCAAGAAGGTTGGTTACGATAGTTGGGATGGAAGACTCTGGAATATTTTATCCTTCAACTGCCTCCTAGATATTTTGGCCGTTCCAACTGATTTGGCTCAGATGGAAGGCCTAACTAAACTTCAGTTAAGATCACAGGTCATAGTTGCGGTCTAGACTGTAGACTGTAGGTGTCAACCATGGTTTAGAAGGGAGACCGCAAGTCTAGGCTATGATTCAGACTGCTTAGGCCAAAATGCCTAAATTGAGTGGTTAGAACCATTGCTCTATCTTGGAGTCTATCCAAGATCCTCCATATGGTCTTGTAGCATGTCCATATGAGTAGTCGCCCTTGACATGACACATTTTAGGTGTCTACAGATGCCCCTTTTGAGATGCGTTGTGAGATTGAACAACACTAAGAAAAAATATACATCCTAAAATGATGTCTAAGGTTAGATGCCCCAGGTCTAGCAAAAGGACACTCATCTTGGAATCATTACTTTTAGCTTGTGAAAGGCTTACATTTTGACAAGTCTACCCTTGTCATCAGACGTTCGGATAGCACCAATGCCAAGTATGGGTATCTTCTAACCCATAAATCCGAAGGATGAGAGTTACAAACCAATTATCATATTTGTTATTTACCCCAAGCAAAGGGGAAAGCTTATGATAGCTGTTGACAATGATTCGCAAGAACGAACACAATTTTGACAAGATCGGGGGATCTACGATCTCAGGGATCTTCTGTTGACTTTGATTATGATTATGAAATTATGACTACCCCCTCAAGAGAGGAGTTGATGAGGGTAATGAAAATGTATTAAGTGATGAAATCGCTTGACCATAATGCTAAACAAATTAAGATTCGATCCTTTTAATGCCTTGGCTAGGCCTAGTTCAGATTATGATTGCAAATTTTAGTAGTATTGAAACATTTCTATCCCCTGGAGCAGTCAGGCTACAATAGTCGTCTTAAGGAATCAAAATTATACAAATGCAATTAGACTTGTGTTGAATCATATTTTTCGATGATTTGTTGAAAAATGTCATAAAATAAATGACAATTTTACCCCAAATGTCCTTATGGTGATTTACTCATCTTATCGGATTGCATGGATTGCAACTCCCTGTAACCGCCAAGTGTAAAGGATAAATCACTGAATACAAGGATCATTTGGTTTTTAATTATTTATTTATTTATTTGTTTTTTTTTAATTTTGCATGTATTTGATCGGTCTTGGTGCTTTGAACATCACCAAATTTGTAATTTTAATCATTGATTTTGAATTTTTATCTGGTGTAAGTCATTAATTTCCTCTTTTAGACCTTCCCACGATGGGTTTTGAGTGCATTTAATGCTAGTTGTAGACCGTAGGTACGGTATGTGGTTTACATTTCCAAATTTTTGGAACCACGGGCCAGACCTGCGGGCAAAAAACCCTAGTTTTGGAACTGTAGGTGTCAGCTACGGTTCGCCAAGACTAGGAAAACCTATAAATTGAATTCCCATTTGAAATTTTTTATTATTTCCTGGTAAACATTAGCAATCTGAGAGCTTTGAGAGTGAGAAGACCCTTCCTGATCTAAAATGCTACCACACTCTACCGTGATTACACTCCTCGACCTCGATGGCAGATCCTGATCAACCATCTACTAGTCGGGGCCAGGGTGCGGGTAAGGTAACTCAAAATTGATACCATGCACTCAATACCAGTAAAATGAACTACATTAAGTAATGCAGATAATGAACCTCACTAAACTGCTGGTAATGAACCCTACTAGTCTAGGTTAGCTTTAGGAATTTAATTTTATGTTTTAGTGGTCTAGGAGGGTACTCGAAATGGGTGTCACTCCTAAACCGTAGCTGGTAGTTGCGGTTCCAATTTGGTAAATTGGGGACTACAGGTTTCAATTGCGGTTCCCAATTTATAAATTGGGGACTGTAGGCTTTAGCTATGGTTCCTAATTTGCAAATTGGGGACCACAGGTTTTAGCTGCGGTTTGCTATTGCTACTTTTTTTAGCTCTAGTTAGCTAGATTTTGTCTTAAATTATGCTTTTTATTCCAGAGATTGACTTTTAGAGCCTGGGAGTCAGATATTTTGAATACTCTCTGTGAGGCTTTATCTGATGACGATCGGGATTGGTTTCGAGCTATCAGGTTTAGATATGTCATGGATCTACCCACTATTAGGGTAGATCAATCCTACCTGACTACATTGGCCTGGCACTAGAATGCGTGGACCAACACATTTCACCTGCCTACAGGTGAAATGACTATTAGTTTAGAGGACATATATAGGATCTTTAGGATCCCTATTGATGGCAAGGCCATCGTCTCCTCTACCTTTAGGGTAAAGGAGGTTGTTTTTTATACTATCTTCGATAACCAGAGCGAGGATGCTCAGGACATGATTGACCATGGTGGGGTACACATTGGTGAGTGGTACCATGACGGGGGACCGAAAAACACACGCATACTCACACTCACAAGTTCCAAAAAATTTCATCTATTAATTCTGAAAATCTTTACATAACACTGCCCGCAGGCTTACAATTGCTAGCTCCCGGCTTAGCTTCACGCTTCTATACCTCTGCGTGCATTCTTCGATCCACCGTCCCGACTAAAACAACAAACTAGGTTTTTATAGAGGCCCCGACCCTCTCACGCATTAAACCATGCATTAATCGGGACACCAACCTGATTAATTACATTAACCTGGTTTTTTTTTATAGAGGCCCCGACCCTCTAAAACAAAAACATGAAAATCGGGACACCAACCCGATTAAAGACCCCTCTCCGCACGGTCCCTGTCATCTCTGAATCCATCAAAAAAATTTTGCGTGCCCATCCTCTTCGTCTCCCATGCTCCTGGGTAATCCCCCACTTTAACTTCAGCTTGTGCCATGTGGCATCTTTGAACGGTCCTCAAAAATGCCATTCCCGCCATTTCTTTCTCCTCCCATGCCCTTTTCTCTCTCCGTCGCGATATCGCGACATTCCAGCTTCTCTACGCTCCTTTTTCATTTTGGTCATGATATCACGACATGTCGTGATATCGTGACCAACTCTTGCTGACTGCCCTCTTTTAGATTCTTGTCGCGATATCACGACGTCGTCGTGAAATCGTGACGTCATGATTTTGCTACCAGTTTCTGCCTTCTCCTCCACTTCTGCCTTTATGCCACGATTTCACGACATCATGAAATTGTGATGTCACGATTTCACTGTTGCTTTCTACCTCCTTCTGCCTTTCGCTTCGGTGTCATGATTTTGTGACATATCGTGATTTCACGACGTGTCACAAAATCGTGACACTTCTTTTGTGACATGTCACGATTTCACGACGTGTCACAAAATCGTGACACTTCTTTTGCCTTCCTCCTGCTGCTGCTCCAACGTCATGATTTTGCGACGTCGTGAAATTGTGACGTCACGATTTTGCTACTTCTCCTGACCTCTGCCTCTGCCTTGCTGCTGCTGTCCTGATTTCGCGACGGTCACAATTTTGCGACATGTCACAAAATTGTGGGTCACAATTTCATGACATGTCACGAAATTGCGGCCCCTTCTACGACATTTTCTCTCTCCTAAAAACCGTTGTGATTTCATGACGTAGCAAAATCATGACAGTTTCTGCTATGAACTTCCTCCTTGCCTTCTGCTTCTTCTTCCTTGGCCGACTCTTCAGCACTGGCTTTCCCGCAACTGGATGCCTCTGCATCTGATGCTACCGGATGCTCCTACATCAGACACCCGGGGTAAGTGGAGAAGTGATCTTCACTTCTGCTTGGTCCGGTTGCTGCCTCCTGCAACACTTCCAGACTTTTCTCTGCCTTCTCTGCAGACTGCTCCAAACCCTTCTCCGGGTCCACACAACTTCTGTCTTCCACCGGACAGATTTCCCCACTGCTGCATACTTCTTCTACAGCCTTCTTCAGCTTCTCCTCTTTCTTCCTCTTTCTCTCTTCCTATCTTCTTTGCCGCTCTTCTTGCTCCCACAATTTAATGCTGAGCCACTCTTTTTGTAGGGCTTTTAATTTCCGCTGCAAAGCTTCGAACTCTTCCTCCGACACCATATCATTTTTATTGACACGACTTCTTTGGGAATGCATCTTCCTTGCTTTTCTTACAAAGCTTCAACGATCCGGTGTAGCTACCTCACGTTCGATGATCTGCTAACACGCCTAGGATCTTAACTCACTCTCTCTCAGAACCCTCCACAGATCCTGGTGTAACTGCCTCACGTCCGGCAATCTGTTACACACTCAGGACCACTTGCTCTGATACCACTGACGGGGGACCGAAAAACACGCATACTCACACTCACAAGTTCCAAAAAATTTCATCTATTAATTCTGAAAATCTTTACATAACACTTCCCGTAGGCTTACAATTGCTAGCTCCCGACTTAGCTTCACGCTTCTATACCTCTACATGCATTCTCCGATCCACCGTCCCAACTAAAACATCAAACTAGGTTTTTATAGAGGCCCCAACCCTCTCACGCATTAAACCACGCATTAATCGGGACACCAACCCGATTAATTACATTAACCGGGTTGGTGTCTCGATTAATGCATGGTTTAATGCGTGAGAGGGTCGGGGCCTCTATAAAAACCTAGTTTGTTGTTTTAGTCGGGATGGTGGATCGGAGAATGCACGCAGAGGTATAGAAGCATGAAGCTAAGCCGAGAGCTAGCAATTGTAAGCCTACGAGCAGTGTTATGTAAAGATTTTCAGAATTAATAGATGAAATTTTTTGGAACTTGTGAGTGTGAGTATGCGTGTGTTTTTCGGTCCCCCATCAGTGGTATCAGAGTAAGTGGTCTTGAGTGTGTAATAGATCACCGGACGTGAGGTAGTTACACCAGGATCTATGGAGGGTTCTGAGAGAGAGTGAGTTAAGATCCCGGGCATGTTAGTAGATCGTCGGACGTGAGGCAGCTACATCGGATCGTTGAAGCTTTGTAAGAAAAGCAAGGAAGATGCATTCCCAAAGAAGTCGTGTCAATAAAAATGATATGGTGTCAGAGGAAGAGTTCAAAGCTTTGCAGTGGCAATTAAAAGCCCTGCAAAAAGAGTGGCTCAGCATTAAATTATGGTAGCAAGAAGAGCGGCAAAGAAGATAGGAAGAGAGAAAGAGGAAGAAAGAGGAGAAGCTGAAGAAGGCTGCAGAAGAAGTATGCAGCAGTGGGGAAATCTGTCCGGTGGAAGACAGAAGTTGTGTGGACCCGGAGAAGGGTTTGGAGCAGTCTAAAGAGAAGGCAGAGAAAATTCTGTAAGTGTTGCTCTGATACCACTGATCAGGGACCAAAAAACACACGCATACTCACACTCACAAGTTCCAAAAAATTTCATCTATTAATTCTGAAAATCTTTACATAACACTGCCCACAGGCTTACAATTGCTAGCTCCCAGCTTAGCTTCACGCTTCTATACCTCTGTGTGCATTCTCTGATCCACCATACCGACTAAAACAACAAACTAGGTTTTTATAGAGGCCCCGACCCTCTCACGCATTAAACCACGCATTAATCGAGACACCAACCCAATTAATTACATTAACTGGGTTTTTTTTATAAAGGCCCTGACCCTCTGAAACAAAAACACGAAAATTAGGACACCAACCCGATTAAAGACCCCTCTCCGCACGGTCCCTGTCATCTCTGAATCCGTCAAAAAATTTTGCGTGCCCATCCTCTTCGTCTCCCGCGCTCCTGGGTAATCCCTCGCTTTAACTTTAGCTTGTGCCATGTGGCATATTTGAACAGTCCTCAAAAATGTCGTTCTCGCCATTTCTTTCTCCTCCTGCACCCTTTTCTCTCTCCGTCGCGATATCTCGACATGTCACGATATCACGATGTTCCAGCTTCTCTGCGCTCCTTTTTCATTTTGGTCGCGATATCGCGACATGTCGCGATATCACGACCAACTCTTGCTGACTGCCCTCTTTCAGATTCTTGTCATGATATCGCGACGTCCCCGCTGCTCCCTTTGAATGCCTCTCCGTTGTCGTAATTTTGTGACGTTGCAAAATCGTGACATCACGATTTTGCTACCAGTTTCTGCCTTCTCCTTCGCTTCTACCTTTACGCCATGATTTTGTGATGTCACGAAATTGTGACATCATGATTTTGCTGCTGCTTTCTGCCTCCCTCTACCTTTCGCTTCGGTGTCACGATTTCACAACATGTCGCGATTTCATGACGTGTCACGAAATTGTGACACTTCTTCTGCCTTCCTCCTACTGCTACTCCGACATCATGATTTTGCGATGTCACAAAATCATGACATCATGATTTTTCTACTTCTCCTGACCTCTGCCTCCGCCTCGTTGTTGCTGTCAGGATTTCACGACGATCGCGATTTCATGACATGTCACGAAATCGCTGCCCCTTCTACGAAATTTTCTCTCTCCTGAAAACCATCGCGATTTCATGACGTAGCAAAATCATGATAGTTTCTGCTGTGAACTTCCTCCTTGCCTTCTGCTTCTTCTTCCTTGGTCGACTCTTCAGCACTGGCTTTCCCGCAACTGGATGCCTCTGCATCTGATGCTGTCGGATGCTCCTGCATCATACCACGAGGATGTCTTCTATGCATGAGAATCCCTCTTTATGCACATCATAGCAAATATTGTGCTTCCAGACTCCTCAGGTGCGAGGATTCCCTGTAACCTCCTGTCCACCGCCTAGAGGGTGTTGCGAAGCTCTACATAGGTACCTCTATTTCTAGCTTGGGGGAGCACCCTAATATGTTAGCTCTAAAAGGAGCTATACCATATTAGGGAGCGTAGCCATAAGGTCCTTAGCTATAGTCTTATGTTGTAGATCTGGGGGTGGCAACACATCTGGATCGAGCATCCTGTAGATTTGCCCCTATGGATCACTGCTATTATTGATAATCATTAGTGTTATGTTGCCTACTGGCCTCGTGAGGAGGAGGGTACCCATAGCATGATCCATGCTGGTGACATCCAGCACTATATCACTCAGTTCATGGTACTTAGCCCATACAATGTTTAGTGGTAGCCCTATATGGATTACCCAGTGTGGCAAGAGGAGGGCTAGTGGCTAAGACAGGCATGCCATGACAGATGGTTGATCGGCCGTAAGGCTGAGATTAAAAAGTACTAGTTCTACTCTTGGGTCCTACGGTAGTTTGGGCTCATGAAGGATATTCTAGATATCCCCCTCAGGTACCAATGCTTGGTCGTAGAGCATGATCTATAGTGGTTCATTTCGAAGACTCTAGGAGATGCTGCTGATGACTACCAGGAGACTAGAGTCAAGACTATTGGGACCATTCCATAGTATGAAGGATGGTGGTCCATGTTCATATGGTACGGTACAGGGACTCTAGGCCAAGATCCAGATCAGGCAGAGGTAGAGGTGGATCTTGATGGGCATAAGGTGCATCAGCGGACAGAGGGTGGTTGGGGCACAACGACCACCATCGAGGAGGCTCCCGAGGTTTACCCTGATGAGGAGGCTCCATAAGAGGGTGAGGTCCCTTCGAAAAGTATAGAGGGTCATCTCCTAGCTTAGGTGGTTGACTTACATAGTCAGCTAGGATGATTCCACATGTAGCAACTAGAGTGAGATACTACTATCGCCACTCTAGAGGCAAAAGTAGCTGACAGGGATAGGTGCCTTACTGAGGAATAAGATCAAAAATAGGATCTGACTATGCAGGCCATAGATGCAGAGGCCCAATCTTAGAGATTGCAGACTGCTCTAGAGTTAGTGCAGGCACAATGAACTACAGTAGAGGCGGAGAGGGATCTCCTCTGGGTATCGAGAGGGGATATGCTACCTCCTCAGGATACTATGGGGACTTCGGTAGCACCAATGATAGCACCAGCAACTACACAGGATTCGATGACTGAGGTATAGTGACTACCTAGTATGATCATGAGGACCAATGAGATGCATGCAACCTAGCTTGATCACATTGATCAGCTAGTCGATTATATTGAGATGCATGAGATACAGGTTCTTGAGGATCTTTTCTCCTTAGAGTCTCAATGTACCAGGTCTAGGACCTTAGGGCATTCTATGGTGAGCTTAGATCATAGGACTCATAGGACTAAGAGGACGCACAGGTCCTCTAACACACATGGGACAAAATCACGTTCTAGGCCTAGGGATGTAGGGCAAACTTTAGGGGCCACCAGTCAGGGGACTAGCCTGCTATAGTTACCAGTTTCTCATGTGTTGGGCACCTTAGGATTTGAAGGTAGGCAGGACCCACAACAGGACCCACCATAGGTGCTACTGCAGACAGGAGAGCAGGCTCTAAAGCACAGTGCTGAGGGAGGTGACAAGAGCTCCGATATAGGGGGAGCAAAATAGACCTGGGCTTTGTTAGATGCAGACTATACTTTTGCTATGCTATACTTATTTTGAGTGTAAGGTCAAGTACCTACATGCTTTTTAGCCTACGGGCATTTTGATACTCCTCATATGTACTCTTTTTGCACATATATATATGACTTGGTATTTTTGGCTCATTATGTGTATCTGATGTTTAATTTTGATTTTATGTTTATTTGATGCACATGGATGCAATGCTTATGTGATGCTATGTTGATATGATGCAATTTTTATATGATGCAATGTATGGATGACATGCACTAGATAGCTATCTGTTTTATGATGATGATGTTATGTAGTGATCTATATGATTAGATGTGCCATATATAATGGATGCAAATGGATGTAGTATTTATTTTGAATGCATATTTTATTTTTCTTTGTTGGCATGTGTTTATTTTTATGAATTTATGGTATGATATGCAATGTATGGTAATGCATTATGTACATAATTGTAATCTAATGAGAATGAAACTGTATGCTTTAATCACTTAAAACATAAAGAATGAATGTAAACTATGTATATCAATTTTAAAATGTGACACCACAGAATGTATGACAATCATGCAAAATAATTGATAATTCTCATTACAAAAACTTAATCAATTAATCACCCATCTATGAAATGCAGTTAAATGGATTGGTATAATGCTAATGAATGAATATGTCATTCTATATATTTTTCTTTTCTGCACTATATAGTTAGTGGTCATCTAAACATCATTTCTAATATTCATGCAGTATCTATCCTATATGTTTGATTGTGCTTTGTAAAATGCATTCTAATGAATGAATGACTCTTATTTTTTATTTTTAATGATATTTGGTATCTTGTTGCTATTAGAGATTTTTTTTGGGTTTTCCTTGAAACTCAAACACTCTAGTAGACTTCTCCCAAAAATCACATACTAACTGTACAAGGATTTTATTGGACAAGGCTTTTACCATGACAGACCCAACTATTCATTATTCCTGTGTGTGCATGTGAGTATTTTTAGATAGATCATAAGCATACCCCGTATGTCAGTTGGGACTCTTTCAACCCATATGTGAGATAGGGTTCCTCATACAATCGTACCATCCTTGTTTTAGCTTTAATTAGACTTATACAACTAGATAATCCTAGGTACCTAGAGCTAGCTCATCTTGTAAATTGATCAGGGCTACCCCTCCAAATGTAGGCGATAATATTTCAACCCATTGCTACATTTGGGGATCACCCAATAGAACTACCCCTCCGATTGTAGGTGGGACTCTTCTAACCCATTACTGCGATCGGGGATCACTCTATGGCTTTCAAAAGGTGGACAATCCAAGGATTCAAGTTCTCACCCTTATTACTTGCTCATATGTAGTGATAAAAATAACTATTAGTCCACGTGTTACCATTTTATTTGAGCAAGGGATTTTTATAGTGCTTTTGATTCACTATGTCACTTTACATTTTGAGCTTGAAATTTGTACATTTGCACTTTGTAACTTGGGATTTAAACTTTGTGAATTTGGGATTTATAGGGGAAATTATTGTCCTTTTGCCAAAGTACACCTTTCTAAATCGACTATTTTGAAGATAAGCAGGTTGTGAAACCCATCTCTCTAGATACCTAAAACTGTTTTTATAGCTTTAATCATCTCTTGCCTTAGCAATATTTTATATTTTTTTGCTTAGTGATGGGATTCTGATATGTTGAAGCACTATCCCAACTAATGACCTTGTCTATAATAGCAAAGCAAGATTTCTACAATATTTGAAGAACCCACTAGGTATGGCTGAGTGACTAGAAAACTTAATATACATACATATTTCTCCGTAATAGGTATCGTGTATGAATGCAATGAATTATGATAAATGCAAGGGTGCATGATTGAAACACAAACGTGCGATCGTTTGTAAGATTTTGATAGACACATTACACTCTACTGTGGAATGCAACAGATGACAAATTCCTAAATGCAATATGATGATGTGAATGCATATATGAAAATGCAAACTACAAAAGCAAATGTTTTTGGATTTTATGCTTTACCATTTTTTTTGGAATTTTATATATTTTCAAATTTTTATACATTTTTGAGCTTTCATATTTGACCAAACGATGAGTATATATGCCTTTGGATATTTTTAGGGTTGACCAAGTGATTTTTAGAAATCCTTGGAGCTTTTTTAATTGACCAAAGGTCTTACAGACACCTTTGGAACCTTTTAGTTGACCAAACTCTCAACAAGAGGGCATGGAGCCTTTTAGGATGATCGAGAAGCTACATGAACTCTCGGAGCCTTTGGGTTGACCAAGCGATTTTAGAAATCCTTGGTGCCTTTTTGGGATGACCGAGTGGCTTTAAGAAACCCTCAGAGCCTTTGGGTTGACCAAACGATTTCAAAAATCCTTGGTGCCTTTTTGGGATGACCGAGTGGATTTAAGAAACCCTCGGAGCCTTTAGGTTGACCAAGAAATTTTAGAAATCCTTAGTGCCTTTTTGGGATGACCAATTGGCTTTAAGAAACCCTCGAAGCCTTTGGGTTGACCAAGCAATTTTAGAAATCCTTGGTGCCTTTTTGGGATGATCGAGTGGCATTAAGTAACCCTTGGAGCCTTTGGGTTGACCGAGCAATTTTTAGAAATCCTTGGTGCCTTTTGATTGACCAAAGGGCTTACATATACCTTTGGAGCTTTTTATGACATGACCAAATCACTCGAATGAGAGTTTGGAGCCTTTTGGGATGACCGAGTAGTTATAGGAACTCTCTAAGCCTTTTGGGTTGACCAAACAATTTTAGAAATCCTTGGAGGAAAGATATTTCCAATTAGATCAAACCCCCACTTAGCAAATGGCCAAGCCGCTTGGATGGGCTGTAAGGCCTATGATGGAAAGTGTGTAATATTAGCATGATGCTAACATTTGATGTATTTCCTAACATACACATTTCAATCCTTCTCCATAGAGGGCCAATAATAACCCATTCGAAGGATGCGCTTTATGATGGCCATGTCGCTGAAATGGCCACCGCACATACCATCATGAGCTTCTAAAATTGCCCAAGATGACTCTTGGGGCTCAATACAATGAAGGAGAACTCCATCGTAACTTCAATGGTACAAAATGTCTCATATAAAGATAAATTTAGTTGCTTTCTATTTAAATGTGCGTCTTGCGGCATGTGACAGTCCCTCCGGGACAAAACCAAGTCTTAGGAAGTCTTGAATCTATGACATCCAATTCTGATGAGCCTCAGCTTCGACTGCTAAGACAAACTGTACCCCTTGCATATTTAATTTTGCAAATGCAGACTAGGAGACAACCTTGTGGTGAATTGTGGTGCCACTCCCCGTAGGACTCTGGGAGGTTAAATACGCCGAGGGTGCTTTCTTGAGAAAGTATTTAGCTTTGCAAAACCAATCAGTTTTTGGTTCCACACTAATCATGTTGACTGATTCTTTGATATCAAAGGCTGCACGCTCTACTGTAGGATGTGAGAGTGTCTTGACATGGATGGTAGTGAATTCGACAAATGGATTTTGAGGGATTAAGGATCCCAAAGAAGACATGGTGTCTGCGAATCTATTTGACAAATGAGAGATTGCCTTGATGTCGTACCATTCCAGTTTAGCTAGCTATGTGGCAAAAAGATCTTTATAGGCTTTTAGTACTAGACATCGACATTGAAATAGTTCCTTCACTTGGTTAATTATGAGCAGGGAATCACCAAAGATGTTTATTCTCTTGATATTCATGGCGACGACTGTATGAAGGCCCAAAAGTAGGTCTTCATATTCAACATTATTGTTGGTGCACGGGAAGTATAGTTTAAATGACAAGGGCATTGGAGCTCCTTGTAGTGTGAAAAATACTATCTCTATGTCAGCTCCTTGCTCACACTTCGAACCATCAAATAACAGAGTCATATCAGCATTGTTCTCTGGTTCTTCAGGTTTGGGAGATTCAGATACTACAAAAATTGCATCATCCAGAAGCTCAATTTTTAGAGGCCTACTATTGGACAGTGGCATCTCAACTAACTGATATGCTATGACCTATCCCTTAATGGACTTCTGGATTATGAATTCTAGATCAAATTCTATCAATAGCATGATCCACTTTGCAGTACATGTATTATGATATGTCTTGCTCATCATATACTACAAAGGATTTTATTTTGATATCACATATGTCATGTGACTTAACATGTAGTGTCACAATTTCTTGGTAGCGAACACTACTGCTAAACATAGTTTTTCCACATATGCATATCCTAGCTCGTAACTCACCAAGGTTCGGCTAATGTAATATATGGCTTGCTCTTTGCCTTGTACATTATTTTGGGCCAACATGGTCCCTAACACAAAGTTTGTTGTCGATATATATAGTAGAAAATGCTCTTATGGCCTTGGTGGAGCTAACACTGGTGGTGTTGCTAGGTATTTCTTTATCTCAGTGAAGACTACCTTGTAGTCCTCGTCCTAGTTGAATGGGATACCCTTATGTAGCAGTCGATTCATGGGTCGATATTTATCTAATAGTTGGGCAATAAATCACTTTTATTGAAGCTACCTTGCCTTTAAGTCTCCTTAATTCCTTAATATTTGTGGGAGGACACATTTCCAAAATGGCCTTGACCTTCTCTAGGTCTACTTCGATGCCTCTCTTGGAGATAATGAACCCTAAAAATTTTCTAGAAGTTATGCCAAATACACACTTCTTAGGATTCAACCTGACATTGTGCTCTATCAGGCGATCGAAGACTTTTCTCAAGACCTTTGCATGATCTTCTTGTAGCAATGACTTGGCTAGAAAATCATCAATATAATCTTCCATAATTTTGTGCATATAGTCATAAAAAATGTATGTCATGGCCCACTGGTATGTAGCACCAGCGTTTTTAAGACCAAATGGCATAACTTTGTAGCAAAATGTTTCCCATGGTGTTATAAACATGGTTTTGTGTTGGTCTTTGGCTTAATCCAAATTTTATTATAACCAAAAAAATTGTACATTAAGGAGAGAATTTCATAACCAGCAGTAGAGTCTACTAGAGCATCGATATTGGGCAACGAAAAATTAATATTTGGGTGTTGCCTTGTTGAGATATCTAAAATCCGTACAAATATGGATCCTTCCATCTGGTTTTCCTACAGGCACCATATTGGATACCCATTCTGTATAGTTGACAAAAATGACAAATTCTACATCCAAAAATTTTTGCAATTCGTCTTTCACCATTAAGGCTACTATTGGATGCATCTTTCTGAGCTTCTGCTTTACGGGCTTCTTGGATGGGTCTAGCGAAAGGTTATGAGTAACCAAATTTGGGTCTAGACTGGGCATATCTTTGTATGTCTAAGAAAAAAGGTTAGGTCACTCTTTTAGTAGAGGGATGATGCTAGCGCACTCATCTGGAGTGAGACTCATTCCAAATTTAACCTTCTTTGGATTGGTGGGGTCGTTATCGATATCCATTTCAAAGGTTTCCTCTACTGACATATGGGATCCCTCCTCAAGCTGATGAGGCGTAGGAATAAAATTGATGTCATCAGATAAATTTATATGTTCTTTATTGGAATAATTTTTAGTGTGATAGACATCATAAGCACAACTTGGTCCAAAATGAAATGGTTGCAGCATCTCTTCACTTGGGAAGAAATCTTCAGGATCTACTGGAAAATCAGTGTGATCCTAATTGATAACATCCATGTTTAGATGTAATGGCTTGGATAGATCTACTGGATTACAGAGTGGAGTAGTCAAATCAATGGAGACCATGCTGATGGAATGGAACTGATCTCGAGGACCACACGGACTGAAATCTACATCATCTATGTAGATTTCATTCCCAAGATTTGGCTTGGATGGCATGGGGATGAAAGGGTCCTCCCTATGGATGCCCGGACAACTGGATCCTCTCTGTGCACTAACTACAAAATGGGATCTCTTAGCTCAAGAAACTCAACATAAGTAGGTGGATGGGAAAAGAGCCTTTGATATTCCTCTTCCAGATTTATTCTTTTCCTAAGGCGATGCTAGAGATTAATCTCTCAACGCAAAATCATAGCTGTAACAGGTGGCAGACCTCGAGGTGGATTCAAATTATGTAGGTGATGAGGCCCCAAATAGGCCATCTCCAATGAATCCTCATCATCACTGTAAATATATAATATTTCACTTCCCCCCATATGCAAGGGGTGATCTACCAGATGTGACCCCATGTATCTAATTATATGGTCGCTATCATCACTATCTGGATAGACCAGATAAAATGATCGTATATATGACATCGATGCAAAAACTAGATCTATTTTATCTTTAGAGCGATCTGCGTTAAGAGGCACCTCTTCTATAACATACTATGACTCCGCAGGCAATAGATGTAGCAGTTATACTAGCCTCGGATTGGTCATCTCAACGTCATCACTATGATTACTACTATGAGAAGGCCACTCTATCGTGTCCATGAATATTGGGAGATTAGCTGGATGAGGCCTTAAGTAGGTCTACTCTGTATCATCTTCATAAGCACTATCGACCATGAAATGCTCTTGTATCTCATATAATTGCTCTCTAGGTAGCAAATGGCGTAGAAATACCGAAACCATGAAGGCTCGATCAATTTCCTCTTTGGATTGATCATCATTTGAGGACTCGCCATCTGCATCATAACTCGGTCTGCTCATTTTGGAGGTGGAATCCTCTACATATTCACTACAAAGATCTCTTGAATTGATATCACCTAGAATGATGGGGTTGTGCCCCTACATACTAGTATCGTCGGTTGTGATACAGTTTTGATGACCCAGGATGCCTCTGGGTTTCTTCTCTAAGAACTCTTCATGTTCAATATCTGGTCTCTCAATGGTGATGACTGACACCATTGGGTTGTTTCCCCGAAGGCTAGACATGTTAGGATGATACAGATTAAAATCCACGTCATCCTCCAGACCTAGGTACAAATGATCTAATGATGTAGCGAGTAAATCATCATATCCTTGAATATGTAATCCTAATATGAACCTATCAGTTGCAACTGATAATGTAATTCAAGAGGGGTTCTATGTCCTTATTTGAAAAAACTAAGGTCATATCCATGCCAATGATAGAGCTCAAAAATATGCATGGCATACTCGGGGTTGGACAAGTATCAAACGTTCACCATGAACTATTTATCATCATCCACCTCCATGGGTGCCCGCATTGGAACTTGATCCAACCTGACATAAATGAAGTTTTTTTGGTTGGGTGGCTCACCCAACGATACTACGGATCCATGTGGGTATCAATGGGCTATCTGCTGACCCATGTCTTGTGCAATATCTAAAATAGGACTGAAGGTCACATTTTGCACAAGATATTCACCCAGACCTATGTTGGATAGGTGAAAACTCACCTGGGGTGTGGATGACCCTGCTGATGATGCAAGAAAAGTAGGCTGAGGTGCCTCCTTGACTTGATCCTAGGCTTCCTCCACCTCCATGGGAGTGGCAACCTTAGTGGTGACTAGTTCGAGTGTGTTCTTTGCTTCTTTCCTGTCCAATTTCACCTTTAATTTCTCATCATTCCAATGCATTGATGATGCACTTGGTCTCAGAGAAGTTGCAGTGGTATGTTCAGATCTGTTTGATACAAATATCGATGGTTGAACATGCACCGCCTATTTACCTCTTGGAACCCTCATCGACGATGTGGGTCGTATGTCCAAGTGCATTGATGGGATCACAAAACCCCTTGGCAAATATGCTAAGTTCATGAACTTGAATGGTTCTTCATCTGATGAAACCATGTGAACTTGTCCCTCATGTATATACTTGACACATTGATGCAATATCGAGGGAACATAATGCATTTTGCGAATCCAAGGCCTCCCCAATAGGATGTTATATTGCAAGACACCCTCTATCACGTGACACATTATGGAAATGGTCTTTAGTCCCACCTAAATAGGTAGTACAATCGTGCCAACCATAGATCATAGTGTATCGTTAAATGCTCTTAATGTAAAGGTGGTTGGTACGACAAGTGATTTAGGTAATTTCAAATGGTGCAGTGCCTTAGTCATGATTATATTGATCGATGAACTAGTGTCAATCAAGACCCTTTTGAACGACACATGGTTAACACATGCAATGATATGTAGTGGTGGGTCAGCCATACTTGCAGAAACCATTTTCACTTTGTGATCATAGAATTGGATCATTGGTTCCTGGCATTATTGTACATGCCCCACAAAGTTTGTGAACACCTGTGTGTCTTGGGACTGTACCTCAATGGACCTTAAAATTTCCATAAGAGTCTCCCTATGCCTAGGGGACTACTGTATAAGCTCATATATCGACAACTTCATAGGAGTCGTCTATAGGTTTTGAACCAGCCTACTCCTAATGGTCACCACCGGTCTCATTGGTGGGCCTAGAATATTTTGTGCCTGCCGCTGCTGGGGCGTGGCTTGTATTTGAATGGAAGCATGAGGTTGATCGGTTGTTCATACCTCCCATGTCTGGTAACAACATTGACCATGCCGATGAACCCTTTGGTAGGTGGTTTGACTCGCACTTTATTTACGTGGCCAACGTGGTTACGGGGTGCCTCATGGTTTGGTAATGGATTTTTAAAAATCCCCATATTTTGGTTGTCTGGCACCTGGGGATTTCCTGGTACTACAAGCTCTCCCTTTTCTATCATATTTTGCACAATGTGTTTGAAGGACCAAAACACCTCGATGTCATGGCCTTTCACTCTATGAATATGCAAAATAACTCTTCCTGATAATATTTGGGCTTGGGCTGATTTGGATCAACCATCTTGACTTTGGGCAATATTATTGCCTTGGCCTTGTAGATTTGATGAAATATCCATGTCATTGATTATGTCAATGTCATAAATATATGAGGTGGGCATTGCTCTTTTTTCTTGCACTTGTACTTATTTTTGTGTTGGTTGTATTACACAGGAGGAGGATGGGATTCATAATTCTATTTCTTTTGCCCCTTATCCTCATTTTGGAGATTTAGTACCACCTAATTCACATGGGCCTACTTACCCTGTTTCTTTGAGGTACTCTTCTTATATCCCTCTTTCCTAGTTTTTAGCTTCAAGTTGTCTTCCTGCAACTTGATATCCTCAATTACCTTGGCTTGCACCCAAGATTCTTTGAATGTGGCGTACTGTTGCAGCTGCAACAGTAGTGAGATGTGCTTGGCACAACTCTTTGTAAACATTCGGGTTAATTCTATGGCAGGAATTGGGAATGGCAACTTTGCCATTAATCTCCTCCACCTGTTCCTGTACTATTCTATTGTCTCATCGTCGCGCTAAGCTAGTGTAGCCAAATCAGAAAGGTTGGCCTATTTATTGATGTCGAAGGAATAGCGTTTAAGAAAGGCATAAGCTAATTACTAAAAATTTGTTATGTTGTGCTTCTTTACCTGATTAAACCACTCTCGGGCTGGCCCAGATAGTGTCATGATAAATATATGCAACAATAGTGCATCGTTGTTCTCTATCTGGAAGCAAGCATCCAAAAAGCTCATGACATGTTCTTGCACCTCTTCATCACCCTTGAATTTGTCCAACTTGGGAATCTCAAAATGCTCTAGGTATGGGGGCATAGGTACTGAGGGATATAAAGGTTCATTGTGAATTTTCCTTAGTGTCAAATTTTGGACAATCATGCCTTGTCTCTCAATTGCCTTGACCTTCTCAGCCAAAGCTTTGTAAGCCTCAGAAGACATAAATTCCTCCTCCATAAGTTGGTGTGGAGTCGGTCTGGGAGGTACATTTCTCTTCTATAGAGGTGGAGGGTGTTGCTCTTCCTCCTCCTTAGCTTGGGAAATCTTAGGATATTCTTGGTTGCATCTATTTCCATCTTGTTCCTCATAATGTTGTTGCCTCTGATTGTCGATCGAGGGTGGTTGTTCTCTATGATGGGCAGTGATATGAGTGTGAACGCTTGCATACTCATGGTGCATTTTTGCTTACAAAAAATCCTTCCTATGCATATCATCTTGAGAGTATATGCCAGCCCTAGACAACCTATCTTCTTGCTCTACACGCTCCTTTTGGACAAGGATGCGTTCCTCACGTAAGCGATGCTCATACAACCTTTTTCTAGTAAGCCTCTATGCCTGAAGATCTTCATATTTGATGTGTTGCCTCTCTAGGTGAGCATCCTCAAATTGATCTTTGAGGAGTTGGCATTTTTTCTCAGAGGCCAGATGATATGATCTTTCAACCTAGTGAGTTGTCGGATGCCTTTGATATGCTTACTCTGTATGAGTGACCTTGTGGGTTGTGTACCCATCGGACTGATGTGTTGTGCTTTTACCTCTATCTATGAAGATGACATTGACATCATGATGTGTCTTGTGTTGTGTGCCACCATGCTTGGATGGTGGATGCAAGATATGAGGGCACTTAGAAGCCTCTCCATGCTCTCTAGTAGTTCTAATGGTGCTCCCGCTATGCTCACTCAGATCATGAGTGGGCGAAGTCAAAGGCTTACATCCTAGCTTCTCTAGCACACTACCTAGATTGTCTAGCTATCCAGACCTTGACCTCTCATGGGATGGTGTTCCATTAGCTCCCACATTTGATATATCGATGGTGATCTTGCATGATATAGTATGCATGGGAGTATGGGTAGACTTGTGCTCAACAGGGAGTTCGTCTACTTGCCCCTGAATGGGAGGACCTCTATTCCTTCTATACTTAGAAGGTGGGGGTATAGTACACCCTATATAATTAGTGCGGATGGGTACCAATATGGTCCCCTACATGACATACTCTTAGGCCGATCCCGTGGACACGCATGCACTGTGATCTCAATAACAGCTTTCGAGTGGAGCACCCTCAGGATAGGAAGCCCCATTCTCTAGTCTACATATAACAATATGCACTGATGCTAATCTATCAGAGGTACGCTCAATGGGATCCCATCATTTTGAGTTGTCTCCTCTAGTCGAACGTCGTTCAGTTTGATCATGTGGTTGAGGACTAGACACATGTAATTGTGAATCGGTTGGGGCTTGGTCATCGGCCTCAGGATTGTGCCTTTGTCGACCACCCCGTGTATCCACCATAGTGTACCTAATGTCTAGACATATCTTTTATTATCAAAAAAGGTATACAATTATGCTTATATTATTTTTAAATTTTAAAATGCACCCTAAACTATTTGATGTTGTTTCAAAATGTGTTGTATCAGTATGAGAAACTCTTGCATGTTTTGAAAAATTGTTGGATTTTATTCTTAGTTTAATTGGATTTCACCTATATACTCGCACAAGCTAAATATGGTAATGAAGTCCATACTCAATGAAGTAGCATAGGTACTACCAACCCTCACCCAACACACCATGCACAGTGATACACCCTTCCGAATATGAGTCCGTGCTATTTTGCATGGATAGGACAGTTCTTGGGTCGACCTTGGCAACGAGCGAGTCCTGATAATACAATTTCAAATGAGCCAACCAAGTGGTAATGACATCCACTATTGGTCTCAATCAAATGGGTTGGATGTGAGAGCCCAATGCCACTGATGTTTAAAATGAAATGTGGTGTGTGTGGTTCGTTTTACTTTGCATAAAGACAAATGCATAAAAGAGCATTCATATGATCATTCCTACATGATATGCATAAGAAAGAACGTTTCAAATTCACAAAGGTATGCATGTTATGCCCTACATGACATTATGACAATGCAATTATGATGACATGGCCTCTAATTGGGCCTCACGCATGCAAACGACCATACAATTTTATCAAGGTCCACTGTTCCTAGCAACACCTTTCTAGGGTGGATTGCAATCAGAGGTCCTCTATTCCTAGCAGCACCTTTCTAATGTAAAGAATACGAAAGCAAATTAGGACTTATTCATTGATCCTTTTCCTTTAATGTACCTAATTTACCATTGATTTGACGCTTACTGTAAAAATACAAAGGATAAAATGCAGAAAAGAGAATGAAAATAGAACCTACCTCAACTCCTGACCTGTTACCAAGTGGTTTCTCTATTGTCTATTATTTATGTTATAAACCATAGCTCTCATATACAGGCTGCAGTGTAAACTGTAGCTCTGGTTTGCAGGTTGTAGTGTAAACCGTAGGTGACAGTCGCGGGCCAAAAAATAACTGTAGCTGTTAGCTACGTTTAGCACCTGAGATAAAACAAAAAAAAATGTCAGCACTCAGGGGCTAAAAATACAGATTTCTGCCATGATCACCATATGTAACCACCAAAGAGGATCACGCCCGATCTAACTATCCCAATTGAAGAAGAATACATAAATAGGAATGCATAATTTGATAATAAGAAATAACATGAATACAAGGAATCCTTTATTAATTTCAATGGAGTCACATTATAGATTCATCCCTCTTACAGATACCCATTTGATAAATCAATTACAATAGTGTTTAATCCCTATCAAGGGTAGGTGTGATCAAAATACCCCTCAGGGTGACACGAACTGCTTTAGGGTGTTGATGACCCTCTTCTTCACGTTGAGGAAGGGATTGGATGCTTTATCTCTCCTTTGGAACTGTTCCCTGTGGTCAAGAAACAACAATAATGTCAAAAAGATAGGCAGCCTCTCATGATGAGGCCCTTTTAGGTAAAATGCATAATGACACCGTTAACATGCATAATCAAGAAAGCATAAAGAAAGCTACTAAACTATGCAAATTGAATCAAGATTTAGGTAATAACATAAATTAAAATAGCATCTACTCTATGCATGAATCAAATATATAAAATGAAGCATAAACATGCATAAAGAACACATTTTAGTCCTAATTGAAACATAAGCATAAAATGTGAATCTAGCCTACTTCTACGGTCATAAGTCTTCTAAAATGCTATTAAATCAACAAGATAGATAATCTAACCTAACTAGCCAGACATAAATGAAAAGAGTATGGTGATATGTCACCTATTATAAATCGTAGCTCTGGTGAGTGGTTTGCACTATGAATCATGAATGACAGTCGTGGTTTGACCTCTAATAAGTTTACCCTAAAAATCAGGGGCAAAGGGCTCAGTATCCTCATCCAAATTTATGTTCAAGGGTCGCCTTCATTGTACTCAGACTAATTTGGCGGTCAATTTGATGTGAAGGGCCTTCATTTTATTGAATTTGCATTTCTTGATCCTCCTAAGCACCTAGGGCATCCATAATACAATTCATCATGAATGGTGGAAAAATGTTCGGGGATTAAGTGCAATAGCTCTATCTCTTAGTATACTCAGTTTGAGTGTACAATTCGCCAGGGTTTTGCTACTCAAATCTCTTTTTCTCCCCATTTGGAGGGGGTATTTATAGCATGCCCCTAGGGCTAGGGGTGGCTTCATGGAGAAGCCAATACCAATAAGGTTGGTTAGGACAGTTGGGATGGAAGCCTCTAGAATATTTTGTCCTTCAACTACCTTCTTCTAGATATTTTGGCCATTCCAACCGATTTGGATCAGATGGAAGGCCTAACTAAACTTCATTTAAGACCGCAGGTCATAGTTATGGTCCAAACTGTAGACCGTAGGTGTCAATCATGGTTTAGACTGGATACCACAGGTCTAGGTTGTGGTTCAGACTACTTAGGCCAAAATGCCTAAATTGAGTGGTTAGAACCATTGCTCTATCTTGGAGTCTATCCAAGATCCTCCATATGGTCTTGTAGCATGTCCATATGAGTAGTCGCCCTCGACATGACATAATTTAGGTGTCTACAGAACCTATTTTACCATCCATGTACCTATATACTAAACCCAACGATCATATCCAGAGTCTAGATTCAACCATGTGGTTAGTCATGGAACTATTTCCACCACCATTACCATCAGTCTCTCTTGTTACTTTTCCTTCATACTTGATTTCTATGAGTAGGTATGAGTTAACAAAGCCGACAGTGGATATTCCCACATACATCTCCAATATGTTAGTAGAGGACCTACCCACTCCCATAAAAAAGGAAGAATCCATTATTGTTATGGATAAATCAGATCATATCATACCATCTCCATCCACCACATTGCAGGTCACAACTCACTTGACCAACCCTAAAATCATTGAATACATAGAAAAAATATTATGTTTATGCCTATCAATGAGTCAATAAAGTATTTAGGTCGACCAATTGTCAAGTTACCACCCATTGATACCATCCTTGATTTATTATCTAAAAATGGGGGACAAGAAGATCACCCTGACAAGTTGATGAGGCATCCATGACTTGTCCAAATGCCAATACATCTTCCCATGAGTTTGTGGGAATGATCAATGTTATGAAAAAGAAATAGGGCTCCCTAAATTAATCCACACAATTGGTAGCTCCATCTAACATTCCCTATATATCAGAAGTACTATCACCACTGAAACTAGTCACACCTAGCTCATTTCATCCAACATATTTATAAGAGCAAGAATAGGTGTATCTGCTACTCCAAAATGGGGGTAATCAAGCTATCATAGTTAAGTCCCCTAAGGTGGAACAAGAGCATGAGATAAGTCAAAAATAAGAGAATGTGGACATATCCACTAAATAGGTTCATTATGATACATCCACACCTCCTCTGATGATAGAGACCTCTGATTCACATCTACCTAAGGGTCTTCTAGAACCCGCACCTAAGCCACTTCCATCACATAGTAGTTGCCATTCAAATCCATCAACAAATATCTAGTCATCAACCCCATTAGTATTACAATACATCTTGGATAGTTTAGCCAAAGTTGAGACACAAATGGATCACCAAAATAATGCTTTGCAATAAATCATGCATCAACTCACAAACATGGATCTCCTACAGCAAATTACACCCACGACTAAATCACCTCCTCCACAAATATAAAATGGAACCCTAAAAAATTGGACATTAAATCGACAATATCATCTACCTTGCATTTACACACCATTGTCCGAATTCTTGCAATTGATTTTTGTTATGTAATGCAAAGACCATTACTTTGCCTTAGATTCACTAGTCATTTCCAAATTGTACAAAATCTAAGGGATATAAAGAGGATTTATACTATTTATATCATCGATAAAATGGTCATGATATTCAAGCATGCTACACATTCAAAAACATAGTACAAGATATGCTCAAGAAGAATCAACTTCAAATAGACAATCCTCTCACTATTGAGGATCAACAAGTAGGCATGGTTTATGAGTCATTACCTATGCCAATGAATCAAACAAAGCAACCTAAGCAAGTGACTGAGATACATACAACACAACCACCTCATCAAACAAATTTATTGTGTCTACCCTATTAAAAATACCAATCTTGTACCTAGACTCCGTTATCTAAGACCATGTTGAGCACTTTTCAAAAGTTGTAAGAAGAAAAAAAAAATACTTTACCTAAAATACGCCTACTAGAATCAAATAGGACTAAGCCTAAGGGTTATAGGAATGATCACTTCTACCTTTATCATCGAATAGAGACCATAACATTAAAAATTGTTATGCTTTTATAAATGTGGTCCAAGACCTTATGGATAAGGAGGATTTTCCCATATATAGTTCACCTGATTCACCATAGCCTACCACAATTAAAGCCACATCATCCCATATGCAACCCCAAGATCAACCACAGCCTCACAAACCTGACAAGATACCTCATTGATACGTTAGATTTTTTATGACTACTTCAACCCTATTTCAAAAACTGTATGAGGCACATGTAATCCCATTATCAAAAATCAATCTAAGAAACCTAAACCTAGGTTAAAAAATAAAAGCCTCTATTGTACCTATCATCGTATGAATGGGCATGACATTCGCAATTATTCCTTGTTCAATAAGATGCTTGAAGAGGTGATAGAAAAATTGAGCTCCACATAGATGGTTTGCTCATTTTACTACATTGGGACATTGGCATTTCATAAAATTCTATTCCATAATAGGGGGTTAGTTTCTATCACTCCTCCTAGCCAAGCTAATCACATCGCATCAATTAGAATGTACACTAGGGGTCTTCAAGGTGTCATACCTTCCCCACCATCCACATCACAATCGATGAAATAAATTGGGGATTCTAAAGGTATTACAACTTCCTTGCATTCACTGATAACCACACACATTGGAGGTACATAAGGTATCACACCTTCCTCCAAAAATCATAAAACAACCAAAATTACAAAAACAACAAAAATGACCAAAAATACCAAACAAATCAGAAAACATAAAAACACAAAAACACTACAAAACATCAAAATACAAAAACGTTTACATTATATTATCATGCATTTCATTGTATGCACTAATTATTTGCATCTCATTAGGCATATTCATACATTGCTCTTGCATTAGGATAAGTTGTGTTTACATTATTATGAATGACACCATGTTTGTATGCCAAATCATGAACCTCAAATCAACCTTATCAATCATCATAATTCACAATTTTCTTTATGAGATTTTGCTTATTAAGAGGTCCTTATAAGATAGGTTAGATATCGAATGAGTATCAACAATGATATTTAGATGGTCACTAGCAATTTTATGCACACCTTTTAGTTTACAAAAGCTTGTAGGAAAAACCCTTACATCCCACATATCATTATCATTCACATTTCTCTTGTGAGTAATTGTGTTTCAACACAACTACTGAGTTGCTATAGGGTGTATACTAGGGTTTTCAATCATTTAGCCATCCCTAGTTATCTTTTCAGATTTTATAGAAAGCTATATTGGATTTTATAAGGTAAGGTCTCACTTTGATAGTACCTTGCATATATCAAAATCCCAACACAATTTTACACATTAAAATCTAAGTTTGAACAAGGAAAGATGACACTACAAAGTGATCCTTGTCACCTTAAGTGACATATTTTCCTTGCTCCTCCTATTATGCGGATGGTATAGAATACTGATAATTGAAAAAATCACAAGCTCCCCTATCCAAACAATCCCTTTTCTCTTCCACAAAATGAGCAAATTTCCAAAATAGAACAAAAGAAATAGAGATTTTCATCACCAAGAAAATCCCTTGCTCTCTAAAAAAATTGGTGTTCACCACTATAAATGGGAAAGTATCCCAAATACTCAAAAAATAAGAAGGGGATAACGAGCTTGAATCCCTAGAATTTTTTAGTATTCAAAAGCCATGGGGTAAACCTCCATTACAACAATGGGTTGAATGAAACCTACTTGACAATGGAGTAGCCTTATGCATGATGATATGTCTATCACGTTAATGACCTTATTTTGTATAGAACAATGTCAACTTATGGTTGAGCTAGATTTTGTGACTTGTATTGCCTAGTATTCTATTCTAACTATGTCCAAACTCAGGATTAGGGTGACCATAGGGTGATCATCATTACAAAAATGGGTTGCATGAAACACACATAGCAATGAGCTAGTCTTATGCATCATCTAAATACATTCACTTTGCAGACATAGGCATATTGAATATCTATGTCTTCTTAACAAGCTTGTATATTTTAGGATTCTTGTGTAGTCAATATAAAAATTTTGATAAATCAACTAGGATGTTTGAGTCTCACGAAAAATCTCAAAAATCCCCTCATAGAACCTACTCATCTCGTTAACAATAACCATTTTTATTATGATATTTTGTTTATTAAAGGGTCATCATAATATAGGATAGATACCAGATAAATATAAGCAATGATATTTAAATGGCCACTAACTATTTTATGCACACATTTTAGTTTACAAAATCTTATGGGGAAAACCCCTACATATCACATATTTCATCTCACATACAAATGTACAACTCTTGTGCTAAGGTTAACATTTTAATTCATTATTTTTTTATACATTCTATGGTGTCTGCCATTAGTTTGTTAAACACAATTTAGATTCATTCATTATGTTTTAAATAATTAAAGCATACATGTACAATTTGCATTAGAACATTCACATAAAATTAATACATTACATACACATTATATTTGTCATATCAATAACAAGAATTAAATGCATAATAAATTAAATAAATTTGAAAACATGCATTTAACATTAAACATTGCATCCATATACACATACATAATAGTGCATCCATACATCTAGACTACAAAATTTAGTCATACATCTATCACCTAATCATTGCATGTTATTAGTACATCGCATGTATAAATCAATACGTCATATAATCATCACATCCATCACTGCATCCATAACATAATATAAAACCATAACATTACATAGGATGAACCATAAAATGAGAGACATGATCTCATTTATATATAAGATTTAGGTACATAGTGATACAACTGCATGCAGGATACAACTATGTAGATCCTTAGACCTTACACCCAAAAAGCAATTAGTACATAAAATAAGTCATGCAAGGCCTATGCCTCCAGATTCACCTCCACCCTTAGCTTCATCCCTATAGTGCTACCTAGATATGTTGCCCACTAATATCTCTGGCATAGATTATGTCTTGTGAATGGGTCTAGCTGATGACCTATGACTCATTCTAGCAGATGACTATCTTGACTCTATGCATTGACTCCTTTGATATCCTTCTACTAGAGACCACATAGGTAAATCACCACTGACTATCTAGAGTCGATCCTCCAAGCTTGCTATGTACTTTGCATTAGACTAACACTGGTCTAGAAACTCCTCTAGTAGGTCCTATAACCTACAAATCTCACCCTCTTCACCTATACCTGGTTGCCCCTAAGCTACGATCAAGATCCCCACCTAAGTTTATAGAGAATCTTGATCTACTATCCTAGCAACCATCTATGTCTTTAGAGTGTCCCACTCTGCTATCACTCTATCATGCTTCATGGTCACCCTATCTATATCATCCTAGGATATTTCTACCTAAGCCTTGAGGATATCTCTCTCCTTATATAATCCCTTCCATAGCTTCTTCCCACTACTAAGCTAGCTCTGTACAATCACTAGGGTAGTCTCATACTTTGTGAGCTATCCTTGTAGGGTCTTCACCCATGCTCTCAACTGATCCACCTCATATGTTAGGTCATCCTCATCCCTCTCACCCTCATCCTATGGATCCTTTACCCCATCTATGGACTGGCCCCACTCTCCCTCTATCTAACAATGTACTCATTTCCCAACCTCATTTATACCCTCCTCCATTACCACCTCAATAGGCCTACCCATCGGTCCACCTCCCTACCATAATCAAGTCATCCACAAAGTATCATACTACACACTAGTACTAGGGTTAGCCAATCCTATCTTAGCTACTGCAGGATCCTCCTCATACCATAGTGGCTCCACTTGAGGCCATAGCAGTTGTGTTTCATCCCCTCGATGATGATAGATAATGGGCTCCTTTGAGACATATTGATAAATGCTAAACTATCATTTGTTGTGATAGTAATGGAAGTAATTTTGCTCGATTTTGTGATGTACAATGAGCCACTGTACATACCTCACACACCCTAGGTATATTGTAGTTTATATATAAATAGAGAAATTAAAGTAGGGCCTCCAAACCACCTGATCTACCCTCAATCCCTCCAATGATCTTACATAGTGTGATAGTCTACCTACCTATGGTGGGATCTGACCTATCTCTTATTTCCATCACCATAAAGATACATACCCAATATCAGTGTCATCCATCTTGACTCATGGCACTAGCAACCCCACTGGTTTATCTACTCAGATGTGTTCTCATACCCAAATCTCAAGGAGTAGATTGCAGTCCTATGCTTATCGACTCTGATGTTGTATATCATACAACTCATCATATAAGTGTGCCAATAGGATGCTACCCCATGCCATAATGATAAGCTCCTGAGGATCACACTCAATTAGATCCTAAATCATATTGAGGACATTCCATGTGAACCTTGCTCTTGAATAATTTGGCAGTAGGATGTTCGAGATGATGCACATCACTACTATGTGCCTTCAAGTAAATACCTGGGCATCATACCATGATATTATCAGTACCCCACCATGTTCCATCCACTAAAACACTTCAAATATCCTTTGAAGTACTCTATCCCACTATAGAAAGGTAGTGGAGGTGATGGGGTGTCCCTCGATCAGAATGTAAAATATTCAATACATATCCTCTAGTATCACAATCATCTCACCACTAGGGATATTAAAGGTGTTCATTTGGCTATTCCAATGATCATCCAAGATCATCCAGTAGGATTGATCTGACATCATAGTGGGTATCCAAACAACCTGTTTGAGGTCAATCACATCAAACCACATCCAATCCTCATTTGTGAGCTGACCTTGAAACTCCTCAAACAAGGTGGATACTCTGTATCAGGCCATACATTTTTGAAGCCCAAAAAACATAAAATTCAACAAAAATCTAAAAAAAAGAAGATAAAAATTTAAAACTTAATAATTTTGCATTCAAAATATAGTCACCTCATCTTGAGATGGTCTGCAGGAGAGGCCGCCCTACACTGGGATGGTCACTTTAGTGGTAAAAAATCTAACTGTTGTGTTTTGAATGAGGCCATCCCACCCCAAGATGGTCCCAAAGCTACCAAAGAGGAGCCACCCCTGCCTAGGATGGACCTGCAATGACATCCAAAAATATGCTTGAAAGCATTAAAAATTTCACAAAAAATATTAACATCTAAGCCTACACTAGCCTAATCTAGATTTCCTAATCTAATGTGAGGTTTATTATCAACAAGTTTAGTGAGGTTAATTTTCCAATTACTTAGTGAGGTTCATTTTAATTTACAAATTCACAAGAGGGAACGAGATTTCTACCTTCCTAGAACTATCTCCTTCACTCATAGATGCCTCTATATGATCCATCATGATGGTAGGTCATGTTTCCAATAGCATTATGTTTTAGACAACTCTATCTTCCAGCTCATCTCTCATTTTCTCTCATTTCTAGCTATGCAAATGATACCATAATTTTGTAAAATTTGATTATATATTTTTCAAAATTTAAGACCACCCTTGGGTGGGGTGGTCACATCTTGGCACAACTGTCCTACCCCAAGATGGCTTCAGGATTTACAAATTGTAGTCATCCTACCCCAAGATGGCCTCAAAATGATAAAAATTGTAAGCATTTTATTAGCATCATTAACATCATTTTGGGTATTTAATCACATACAATGGTCCAACATCACACAATTTCAAATCACATAATATTTTCAAACATAAAATGGGCCATTATTGGTATCATACTTCCCCTAATGAGAAATCCAATAAATCAAGCAATACGAGATCAAATAAAGAAAGAGTTCCTTCCTAATCAAAGGTCTAATACAATTCAATTACTAATCAACTAATCAACTTCTAGGTTTCAAAAGGTTGCACCCTTTGACTCACATTCAATCAATCCAAATACTTCAATTACTAGGATTAAAAGGTTGCGCCCTTTATCTCAAATTTAATCATTTAAAAAATCAACTACGAGGCTTAAAACATTATGCTCTTTGCATTGCTATCTCCAAATAAAAAGGTCCCAAATATTCCTAAATTCCTTTGGTCAAATTTCAAAAGGCTCCAAAGATGCCTAAATTTCTTTGGTCAAAATTTCAAAAGTCTCCAAAGATGCCTAAATTCCTTTGGTCGAATTTCAAAAGGCTTTAAAGAAGCCTATTTCCTTTGGTCAATTTCTAAAGGCCTCAAAGATAATTATTTCCTTTGGTCAATTTCTAAAGGTTCCAAAGATGCCTATTCCCTTTGATCAATTTCTAAAGGCCTCAAATATTCCTAAACTCCTTTGGTCAATATTTCAAAATGCTCCAAATATGTCTAAATTCCTTTGGTCAAATTTCAAAAGGCTCCAAAGATGCCTATTTCCTTTGGTCAATTTCTAAAGGCCCCAAAGATGCTTATTTTCTTTGGTCAATTTCTAAAAGGATCCAAAGATGCCTATTTCCTTTGGTCAATTTATAAAGGCCTCAAATATGATTATTTCCTTTGGTCAATTTCTAAAGACCCCAAAGATGCCTATTTTCTTTGGTCAAATTCAAAAGGCCTCAAATATATCTATTTCCTTTGGTCAATTTCAAAAGGCTCCAAATATGCCTAATTCCTTTGGTCAATCTCAAAAGGTTCCAAAGGCACCTTCACCTTTGGTCATTTCATTTCAAAAATATCCAAAGAGACCTATACCTTTGGTCAAATCAATCCAATCATCTTGGTCAAGCGACTCACCACTTTCATCATATTTCATCTCCTCATCAACTAGTCGCTTGAGGGGGTAGTCATACTCACAATATTCATAATCAAAATCAATAATAAAACACTCAAATAATGCTAATTGCATTCATCCATGAATCATTGCAAAAAACTATCATACCCTTTTTGCTTGGGGTAAATTGAAGAACACAAGCTTATACTGAGAGGGGGGTGAACAATATAAGACCACTTTTTACTTTTCTTTCCCAATCAATATTATGCAATGTATAGATAGCAATATCAGCAATAGTAATCAAAGCAATGTACAAAACACCACACACAATAGAGACACCACAATTTACGT
The DNA here is from genome assembly GCA_028583015.1 of Wollemia nobilis. NCBI lineage: Eukaryota > Viridiplantae > Streptophyta > Pinopsida > Araucariales > Araucariaceae > Wollemia > Wollemia nobilis. Next base: position 13,504,053 of record JAQPPZ010016890.1, read on the forward strand.
GGTTCACCCAATGTGGGCTACTCCACGGAGAAAATATTTCACTAAAATTTTCTCGATCAATCTCTTGGGAATCCTTTCCCTATTACAATGTTTATGGACCTCTATCCAAAGGAGATGTTGATCCCCTAAATCAAGTTCATGGATCTCTATCCATAGGAGAACTCCTTCTCCTCTACTCTGGCTGGTGATCCTCTAGAAGACTACTGCCTCCACTACACTGGCTTGTGGATCTCTCTCCACTGAAGACTCTTGTCCCCACTCAGAAGACCTATCCTCACTACCCTAGCTGATGGATCTCTATCCACTAGAGACTACTATCCTCTCTGCTCTATCACCTCCAAATCTCTATCTCAAATCTGCACTAAACACAGTCCTTCGGTCTAGCACAAATCTGCTCAAACAAAACCAAATCTCAACAATCCACAAACTTGCTCAAATTGCTCAACAAGTCCACATAGAACTTGCTCAAATCTGCTCAACAAGTCCACACAAGAACTTGCTCAAATATGCTCAACAAGTCCACAACAACTTGCTCAAATATGCTCAACAAGTCCACACATAGAACTTGCTCAAATCTGCTCAACAAGTCCACACAGAACTTGCTCAAATCTGCTCAACAAGTCCACACAAGAACTTGCTCAAATATTCTCAACAAGTCCCCAAACTTGCTAATAACTTGCTCAAATATGCTCAACAAGTCCACATAGAACTTGCTCAAATCTACTCAACAATCCACACAGAACTTGCTCAAATATGCTCAACAAGTCCACATAGAACTTGCTCAAATATTCTCAACAAGTCCACATAGAACTTGCTCAAATCTCTCAACAAGTCCACACATAACCATTTTCAAATATACTCAACAAGTCCACTCAATTACTTGTCCAATATCATAGAAACATAAGGAGAATTTTTAGAGACTCAATATGTTCTATCCACTCAATGCTCAATCACTTTCTCAACTCAAATCATAATATAGAATAGTTTATTTTATGGAACTTGAACAATCACTTCACACATCCACTTGACTAGGCTCAACCAACTCTACTCAACCAATCACTCAATGAAACAACCCTTTCTCACAAACCCTAGTCCAAGCATATAAACACCAACTCAAAATATTTCCAACAATGCTCAACAACAAATCTCACATAACAATGATACTCATGTTCTTTTCAAACCCTAGTTCAAGTTCTTTGCATGACAACCCACTTCAACAACAATGCTTATAAAACAATCTTCACATAACAATGATACTCATGTTATTTTCAAAACCCTAACTCAAGTTCTTCACACAACCAATGGCTTCAACAACAATGCTTATTAAACAAGGTTCTAATCACAACTCTTTATTCCAGAAAACCTTGATGCATTAACTCAAACACTCTCAAAAGGAAACCCTAATCAAGTCCTTTTCACTCCAAACTTATTTTCTAGAAAACCAACCAATCAATTTTAACTTTGGAAAATGTGCTCATACCTTTTTCTTGATGATGAAGGAATCTTCTAAATCTGCCAAAAATCTCAAACACTTCTTGCCAAGCTCAAAGAAATTATAAGGTGATTAATTTCCTCAAATTACAATGCAAACATTAAAACATACATACACCTTATCACTCCATCTTTAATAAAACATTCATCAACATTTACAAAAAGTAAATTACCACTTACACCTTATAATCTCCCACTAATATTCAATGCACTCTTCTTTTCAAAAATAACCTAAGACAAGAAGCTCCCTTTATCCTTTTAATATTTCAATAAATCAATATGCCAAAACACTTTATTAAAATAAAACTTAACACCTTATTCCTCCAACTAATCAAAAATCATTTCCAACTAATAAACCTTTCATGCACCCTTTTAACTCCAAACTTTAGGCATCACACAAAAATTAAACTTCAAAATTAATTACCTTGCCTTGGAGGGGAATCGAACACACAACGCAGCCTCAACCGGTGCCCTAGCCATGGCTCCCAATGCCATGCAAGCTAGGCACTTGCTTGGGGATAAACGAGCACCACGTGCTCAAAACCTTCCCCGCTCACCTTGCACAAAATGTGCACCTTCCTTGGCGCTCAACACCAATGCAACTACCACAAACAAAAATGTTGCCATCGAGTTTCGAACACAGACCTCCTTGCACCCAACACCCTAACGTTGTCCTCTTTGCCACTAGGCCACTTGCCTCATTGGCGCTTGGTCTTTTGGCGCAAGTCCCCTTGACGTTATTCATTGGTGCTTAAACAAAAATGTTCGCTGCTCTTTCTTCCTTACGAATTCAAAACACTATTGCATGCTTTGATTATCGAGCAAAAGGATAATTTCAAATGCCTTTAAGGCATAGCTTATATACCAAATTTCTTCCTCCATGCATGACATCGGTGCTTGATTTACCCTCAACGATTTTTGGACGTCGGCGCTCGAATTACCTTTGGAGATTTATTAATTTATAAAATATTTAAATTCTTTTGAATTTAAATTTTATAAATTAATTCTTTAAACCCTATGGTTTTATTTAAACCATATTTCACTTTGCACCTTGGTATAAATAATATTTATTTATAAAATTTAAATTCATTTTGAATTTAAATAATTTATCAAATAAATATTAAATCTCCCTTTAGCTTTTCAAATAAACTTTCTTGGGTTTTTATGAAAACCATTTAACTTATGCTTCCACATAATATTTAAAAATATTATGGAGCCCTTTGCCTTTAACCTTTGCATTGTTCCTCTTGACCTTTGACTTTATTAGAAGCTTCTTCCTGAATATCAATGACAACTTTGATAACTTATTTCTTGACAAATTTCTTGATATTAATGATGACTTCATTTCTTGACATCAATGACAACTTTAGACTTGAGGACTCAAAATGTCCAACAATCTCCCCCTTTGTCATTGATGGCAACCCAAATTATTTTTACCAAAAACTTGACTTCTTCTATGCTCCCCCTAGGACATTGCTCCCCCTAGCTCAATGCTCTCTTCAAATACCAAATCTCTCCCCCTTACTCAAATCTCTCCCCCTTTGAAATCAATGGCAAAGGGTCACCTTTGGGGCTTGGGGCTAAGAATGAGCCTCTTAGCTTAGCCCCTCCCCCACCTCCTCTTGAGGTGGTTAATTCTGGGGTGGGAGTATTTCTACTCCCAGAAAGCATTGTTCTTTACCTTTATCCTCTTTCCTTCTTATCTGATCCTTCTGATTCCTTTGACTATTTCTTTCCATGTCCATGTTCCTGTTCATATCCTTGTTCCTATTCCTATTCCTATTCATGTTCATATCCATGTTCATATTCCTGTTCCTATTCATATTCATATCCATGTTCCTATTCTTGTTCATATTCATATTCATATTCATGTTCTTGTTCATACATATTTTTGGAATGTCTGCTCTACACCACTTTGTTGTGTGACCATCATTGTTGCACTTATAACACTTAATGTTATTATTCCTTGGAGGTGCAAATGCCATAGGATTTCTCCTAGTGAAGCCATATCCTCTTCTATCATGAACCCTACAATTCATTGCCTTGTGACCAAACTGATTACATGAGTAGCAATACCCATGGAAAAGTTATTTGTTCCCATATTCCTATATTTCCCATGTCCTGCACTATGAAGCCATGTGCCCAAACCTGTGACATGAAAAACATCTTCCATTGAAGTTTCCTTGTCTTGACCTCATAGGTCTCTTAGTCTCTCTTGACCTGTTCTGATTGTTGTTCCATCTGTATCTTCTTTGTGCATTGTTCCTATCTTTGTTGAACTCTCTATTGTCCAACTCATCCTCAGATGTCTCACTTTATTTTACACTTTCTTCTTCTAAAGTATCTTCATCTAAAGTTTCTTCTCCTCCAAAACTTGAGGATGATTCTCCTTCTTGTTTCTTTTGAGCTTGTTCAAAACCAAGGCCTGTTTTGTTTGATGTAGTCTTTTGTGTCTTGATGAACTTATCCAAGTTCTTTGAGCTATTTTTGAACCCTTTCATATTGATCTTGGAGTCCTCCAAATCTTCTCTTAGTAGTGCCACTTCTTGTGCTAACTTCTCACATTCTAAGATCTTTGCTTCTAACTTATCCTTGAACCTTTTTGCCTTAGCCTTTGATTTTTCTAAATCCTCTATAAGCAAACTTCTCTCTTCATCACATTCTTGGAACTGAATTTCAAGTTTAGAGTTTTGCTTTCTTACCTTCTTTACTATTTCAAGGGCATAGATAAGTTCTCCCTTGAGATCATATCCATCCTTTTCTGAATATTCCTCTATTTGTTTACCTTTGTCTACATCTTCATTTTATTTTGTCTTGTCTTCTATGGAATCACCTTCTTTATCTTCCAATGCCATTAGAAGATTTTCATCTAGTCCTTCAAGTGTATCTTCATATTCATCATCACTGAAACTATAACCATCCTTTGTACAACTATCTTCAAGATGTCCAAAGTTACCACATCTAAAACACTTGAGAATGATTGGAGTCCTTTTCTTAACTGGTTCTTTCTCTTCAATCATAAATAGGACTTCATCTCTATCATTGTCTAAAAAACTAGCATCACTATCACTTGAGTACTTACTTGCCTTATCCGCATAGTAGCTTCTCTTTTGCCTTTGAAAGAACTTCTTTCCTTGTCTGCTTTGTCCATCCTTGCTTTTCTTTTGGTGCCTGTATCTTTCTGATTCCCTGTTTTTGTGATCCTATTTTTCTTCACCATTGTTGTTCTTGGGTTCTTGACAATCTATTGCAAAATGTCCATACTTTCCACAATTGAAACACTTAACAGATCTTAGATCTCTGGATCTTCTATAGTCCTTATCTCTTCTACCATAATTAGCTTCTTCATCACTGGATGACTCATTGCTTGATTCTGACTTCTTACCATTTGTCTTATTGATTGCTTTGAATGTTGCTTCCTTCTAGGGAATAGGATCTTTTGTTCTTATCTCAAATGTTGTGAGCATACCAAGAAACTTATCTCTTGTCAAAGTATCACCATCCATTGACACTTCTATAGTAGAAACCTATTCACTAAATATTTTTGGAAGAGATCTTAATACTTTATCACAAACATCAGATTCATCAATCTTCATTCCAAGTCCTTGCATACCATTAACAACCTCATCAATTCGAAGTAGATAAGCACTAATATTTTCCTCATCGTTCATTCTTAATGCTTCAAGTTGTCCTTTGAGATTTTGCATCTTTACTTTCTTGACACTTTTATCTCCTTCATATATATTTTATAATTTATCCCACATTTCTTTTGCAGTTTGACAATGCATAACTTTCATAGACTCTATTCTACGCAAACCTCTCACAAGTGCATTCATTGCTTTTGAATTATAGTGTTGTAGAAGCTTACCTTCCTTATCTGTAGGAGGATTGACTAAGGGATCATATCCAAATTCCACTACTTCCCAAATTTCATTGCCAAGTGCCATCAAGTAGATCTTCATCATCATACTCCAATACATATAGTCACTTCCATCAAATACTGGTGCTGAATTATTTGAGGACACCTCCTTAGGATCCATTGTGTTCTTGTTAGATTTTCCTTCAAGCTGTTAAACTCTTCTGAAGGAACCCGCTCTGATACCAATTGAAGAACACAAGCTTATACTGAGAGGGGGGTGAACAGTATAAGACCACTTTTTACTTTTCTTTCCCAATCAATATTATGCAATGTATAGATAGCAATATCAATAGCAGTAATCAAAGCAATGTACAAAACACCACACACAATAGAGACACCACAATTTACGTGGTTCACCCAATGTGGGCTACTCCATGAAGAAAATATTTCACTAAAATTTTCTCGATCAATCTCTTGGGAATCCTTTCCCTATTACAATGTTTATGGACCTCTATCCAAAGGAGATGTTGATCCCCTAAATCAAGTTCATGGATCTCTATCCATAGGAGAACTCCTTCTCCTCTACTCTAGATGGTGATCCTCTAGAAGACTACTGCCTCCACTACACTGGCTTGTGGATCTCTCTCCACTGAAGACTCTTGTCCCCACTCAGAAGACCTATCCTCACTACCCTGGCTGATGGATCTCTATCCACTAGAGACTACTATCCTCTCTACTCTATCACCTCCAAAGCTCTATCTCAAATCTACACTAAACATAGTCCTTCGATCTAGCACAAATCTACAAAAAACACACAAAACTTGCTCAAATATTCTCACAATCCACATAAACTTGCTCAAATATGCTCAACAAGTCCACACAGAACTTGCTCAAATATGCTCAACAAGTCCACACAGAACTTGCTCAAATATGCTCAACAAGTCCACACAGAACTTGCTCAAATATGCTCAACAAGTCCACACAGAACTTGCTCAAATCTGCTCAACAAGTCCACACAGAACTTGCTCAAATATGCTCAACAAGTCCACACAGAACTTGCTCAAATATGCTCAACAAGTCCACACAAGAACTTGCTCAAATATGCTCAACAAGTCCACACCCCTCAACAACAATAACTCAATTACTTTCCAATCACTCTATTAGAAATATAAGGAGAATTGTTAGAGACTCAATATGCTTCCATCACTCAATGCTCAATCACTTTCTCAACTCAAATCAGAATATAGAATAGTTTGTTTTATGGAACTTGAACAATCACTTCACACATCCACTTGACTAGGCTCAACCAACTCTACTCAACCAATCACTCAATGAAACAACCCTTTCTCACAAACCCTAGTCCAAGCATATAACCACCATCTCAAAATATTTCCAACAATGCTCAACAACAAATCTCACATAACAATGATACTCATGTTCTTTTCAAACCCTAGTTCAAGTTCTTTGCATGACAACCCACTTCAACAACAATGCTTATAAAACAATATTCACATAACAATGATACTCATGTTCTTTTCAAACCCTAGTTCAAGTTCTTCACACAACCAATGGCTTCAACAACAATGCTTATTAAACAAGGTTCTAATCACAACTCTTTATTCCAGAAAACCTTGATGCATTAACTCAAACACTCTCAAAAGGAAACCCTAATCAAGTCCTTTTCACTCCAAACTTATTTTCCAGAAAACCAACCAATCAATTTTAAACTTTGGAAAATGTGCTCATACCTTTTTCTTGATGGTGAAGGAATCTTCTAAATCTACCAAAATCTCAAACACTTCTTGCCAAGCTCAAAGAAATTATAAGGTGATTAATTTCCTCAAATTACAATGCAAACATTAAAACATACATACACCTTATCACTCCATATTTAATAAAACATTCATCAACATTTACAAAAAGTAAATTACCACTTACACCTTATAATCTCCCACTAATATTCAATGCACTCTTCTTTTCAAAAATAACCTAAGACAAGAAGCTCCCTTTATCCTTTTAATATTTCAATAAATCAATATGCCAAAACACTTTATTAAAATAAAACTTAACACCTTATTCCTCCAACTAATCAAAAATCATTTCCAACTAATAAACCTTTCATGCACCCTTTTAACTCCAAACTTTAGGCATCACACAAAAATTAAACTTCAAAATTAATTACCTTGCCTTGGAGGGGAATCGAACACACAACGCAGCCTCAACCGATGCCCTAGCCATGGCTCCCAATGCCATGCAAGCTAGGCGCTTGCTTGGGGATAAACGAGCACCACGTGCTCAAAACCTTCCTCGCTCACCTTGCACAAAACGTGCACCTTCCTTGGCGCTCAACACCAATGCAACTACCACAAACAAAAATGTTGCCACCGAGTTTCGAACATAGACCTCCTTGCACCCAACACCCTAACGTTGTCCTCTTTGCCACTAGGCCACTTGCCTCATTGGCGCTTGGTCTTTTGGTGCAAGTCCCCTTGACGTTATTCATTGGTGCTTAAACAAAAATGTTCACTGCTCTTTCTTCCTTACCAATTCAAAACACTATTGCATGCTTCGATTATCGAGCAAAAGGATGATTTCAAATGCCTTTAAGGCATAGCTTATATACCAAATTTCTTCCTCCATGCATGACGTCGATGCTTGATTTACCCTCAATGATTTTTGGACGTCGATGCTCGAATTACCTTTGGAGCTTTATTAATTTATAAAATATTTAAATTATTTTGAATTTAAATTTTATAAATTAATTCTTTAAACCCTATGGTTTTATTTAAACCATATTTCACTTTGCACCTTGGTATAAATAATATTTATTTATAAAATTTAAATTCATTTTGAATTTAAATAATTTATCAAATAAATATTAAATCTCCCTTTAGCTTTTCAAATAAACTTTCTTGGGTTTTTATGAAAACCATTTAACTTATGCTTCCACATAATATTTAAAAATATTATGGAGCCCTTTGCCTTTAACCTTTGCATTGTTCCTCTTGACCTTTGACTTTATTAGAAGCTTCTTCCTGAATATCAATGACAACTTTGATAACTTGTTTCTTGACAAATTTCTTGATATTAATGATGACTTCATTTCTTGACATCAATGACAACTTTGACTTGAGGACTCAAAATGTCCAACAATCTCCCCCTTTGTCATTGATGGCAACCCAAAATATTTTTACCAAAAACTTGACTTCTTCTTCTATTCTGCTCCCCCTGGCTCAATGCTCTCTTCAAATACCAAATCTCTCCCCTTACTCAAATCTCTCCCCCTTTGACATCAATGGCAAAGGGTCACCTTTGGGGCTCGGGGCTAAGAATGAGCCTCTTAGCTTAGCCCCTCCCCCACCTCCTCTTGAGGTGGTTAATTCTGGGGTGGGAGTATTTCTACTCCTAGAAAGCATTGTTCTTTACCTTTATCCTCTTTCCTTCTTATTTGATCCTTCTGATTCCTTTGACTATTTCTTTCCATGTCCATGTTCCTATTCATATCCTTGTTCCTATTCATGTTCCTATTCATATCCATGTTCCTATTCTTGTTCCTATTCCTATTCATATCCTTGTTCCTATTCCTGTTCATATTCATATTCATGTTCCTGTTCTTGTTCATACATATTCTTGGAATGTCTGCTCTACACCACTTTGTTGTGTGACCATCATTGTTGCACTTATAACACTTAATGTTATTATTCCTTGGAGGTGCAAATGCCATAGGATTTCTCCTAGTGAAGCCATATCCTCTTCTATCATGAACCCTACAATTCATTGCCTTGTGACCAAACTGATTACATGAGTAGCAATACCCATGGAAAAGTTATTTGTTCCCATATTCCTATATTTCCTATGTCCTGCACTATGAAGCCATGTGCCCAAACCTGTGACATGAAAAACATCTTCCATTGAAGTTTCCTTGTCTTGACCTCATTGGTCTCTTAGTCTCTCTTGACCTATTTTGATTGTTGTTCCATCTGTATCTTCTTTGTGCATTGTTCATATCTTTGTTGAACTCTCTATTGTCCAACTCATCCTCAGATGTCTCACTTTCTTTTACACTATCTTCTTCTGAAGTATCTTCATCTGAAGTTTCTTCTCCTCCAAAACTTGAGGATGATTCTCCTTCTTGTTTCTTTTGAGCTTGTTCAAAACCAAGGCCTATTTTGTTTGATGTAGTCTTTTGTGTCTTGATGAACTTATCCAAGTTCTTTGAGCTATTTTTGAACCCTTTCATCTTGATCTTGGAGTCCTCCAAATATTCTCTTAGTAGTGCCACTTCTTATGCTTTCTTACCTTCTTTACTATTTCAAGGGCATAGATAAGTTCTCCCTTGAGATCATATCCATCCTTTTCTGAATATTCCTCTATTTGTTTACCTTTGTCCACATCTTCATTTTCTTTTGTCTTGTCTTCTATGGAATCACCTTCTTTATCTTCCAATGCCATTAGAAGATTTTCATCTGGTCCTTCAAGTGTATCTTCATATTCATCATCACTGAAACTATAACCATCCTTTGTACAACTATCTTCAAGATGTCCAAAGTTACCACATCTAAAACACTTGAGAATGATTGGAGTCCTTTTCTTAACTGGTTCTTTCTCTTCAATCATAAATAGGACTTCATCTCTATCATTGTCTGAAAAACTAGCATCACTATCACTTGAGTACTTACTTGCCTTATCCGCATAGTAGCTTCTCTTTTGCCTTTGAAAGAACTTCTTTCCTTGTCTGCTTTGTCCATCCTTGCTTTTCTTCTGGTGCCTGTATCTTTCTGATTCCCTATTTCTGTGATCCTATTTTTCTTCACCATTGTTGTTCTTGGGTTCTTGAAAATCTGTTGCAAAATGTCCATACTTTCCACAATTGAAACACTTAACAGATCTTAGATCTCTGGATCTTCTATAGTCCTTATCTCTTCTACCATAATTAGCTTCTTCATCATTGGATGACTCATTGCTTGATTCTGACTTCTTACCCTTTGTCTTATTGATTGCTTTGAATGTTGCTTCCTTCTAGGGAATAGGATCTTTTGTTCTTATCTCAAATATTGTGAGCATACCAAGCAACTTATCTCTTGTCAAAGTATCACCATCCATTGACACTTCTATAGTAGAAACTTGTTCACTAAATATTTTTGGAAGAGATCTTAATACTTTATCACAAACATCAGATTCATCAATCTTCATTCCAAGTCCTTGCATACCATTAACAACCTCATCAATTCGAAGTAGATAAGCACTAATATTTTCCTCATCATTCATTCTTAATGCTTCAAGTTGTCCTTTGAGATTTCACATCTTTGCTTTCTTGACACTTTTATCTCCTTCATATATATTTTGTAATTTATCCCACATTTCTTTTGTAGTTTGACAATGCATAACTTTCATAGACTCTATTCTATGCAAACCTCTCACAAGTGCATTCATTGCTTTTGAATTATAGTGTTGTAGAAGCTTACCTTCCTTATCTGTAGGAGGATTGACTAAGGGATCGTATCCAAATTCCACTACTTCCCAAATTTCATTGCCAAGTGCCATCAGGTAGATCTTCATCATCATACTCCAATACATATAGTCACTTCCATAAAATACTGGTGTTGAATTATTTGAGGACACCTCCTTAGGATCCATTGTGTTCTTGTTAGCTTTTCCTTCAAGCTGTTAAACTCTTCTGAAGGAACCCGCTCTGATACCAATTGAAGAACACAAGCTTATACTAAGAGGGGGGTGAATAGTATAAGACCACTTTTTACTTTTCTTTCCCAATCAATATTATGCAATGTATAGATAGCAATATCAACAGTAGTAATAAAAGCAATGTACAAAACACCACACACAATAGAGACACCACAATTTACATGGTTCACCCAATGTGGGCTACTCCACGGAGAAAATATTTCACTAAAATTTTCTCGATCAATCTCTTGGGAATCCTTTCCCTATTACAATGTTTATGGACCTCTATCCAAAGGAGATGTTGATCCCCTAAATCAAGTTCATGGATCTCTATCCATAGGAGAACTCCTTCTCCTCTACTCTGGTTGGTGATCCTCTAGAAGACTACTGCCTCCACTACACTGGCTTGTGGATCTCTCTCCACTGAAGACTCTTATCCCCACTCAGAAGACCTATCCTCACTACCCTGGCTGATGGATCTCTATCCACTAGAGACTACTGTCCTCTCTACTCTATCACCTCCAAAGCTCTATCTCAAATCTACACTAAACATAGTCCTTCGGTCTAGCACAAATATTCTCAACAAGTCCACTCAAAACTTGCTCAAATCTACTCAACAAGTCCACACAAAACTTGCTCAAATCTGCTCAACAAGTCCACACAGAACTTGCTCAAATATGCTCAACAAGTCCACACAGAACTTGCTCAAATATGCTCAACAAGTCCACAAACCACTCAACCAAACTTAAATCTCAACAAGTCCACTAGAACTTGCTCAAATATTCTCAACAAGTCCACATAGAACTTGCTCAAATACTGCTCAACAAGTCCACACAGAACTTGCTCAAATATGCTCAACAAGTCCACACAAAACTTGCTCAAATATGCTCAACAAGTCCACACAGAACTTGCTCAAATCTACTCAAACAAGTCCATAAACTTTCCATATCTCATAATACTCAATCATTTTCAATCAATCTCTTAGAAACATAAAGAGAATTGTTAGAGACTCAATATGCTTCAAATTCAACTCAATGCTCAATCACTTTCTCAACTCAAATCAGAATATAGAATAGTTTATTTTATGGAACTTGAACAATCACTTCACACATCCACTTGACTAGGCTCAACCAACTCTACTCAACCAATCACTCAATGAAACACCCCTTGCTCACAAACCCTAGTCCAAGCATATAAACACCAACTCAAAATATTTCCAACAATGCTCAACAACAAATCTCACATAACAATGATACTCATGTTCTTTTCAAACCCTAGTTCAAGTTCTTTGCATGACAACCCACTTCAACAACAATGCTTATAAAACAATCTTCACATAACAATGATACTCATGTTCTTTTCAAAACCCTAACTCAAGTTCTTCACACAACCAATGGCTTCAACAACAATGCTTATTAAACAAGGTTCTAATCACAACTCTTTATTCCAAAAAACCTTGATGCATTAACTCAAACACTCTCAAAAGGAAACCCTAATCAAGTCCTTTTCACTCCAAACTTATTTTCCAGAAAACCAACCAATCAATTTAAACTTTGGAAAATGTGCTCATACCTTTTTCTTGATGATGAAGGAATCTTCTAAATCTGCCAAAAATCTCAAACACTTCTTGCCAAGCTCAAAGAAATTATAAGGTGATTAATTTCCTCAAATTACAATGCAAACATTAAAACATACATACACCTTATCACTCCATATTTAATAAAACATTCATCAACATTTACAAAAAGTAAATTACCACTTACACCTTATAATCTCCCACTAATATTCAATGCACTCTTCTTTTCAAAAATAACCTAAGACAAGAAGCTCCCTTTATCCTTTTAATATTTCAATAAATCAATATGCCAAAACACTTTATTAAAATAAAACTTAACACCTTATTCCTCCAACTAATCAAAAATCATTTCCAACTAATAAACCTTTCATGCACCCTTTTAACTCCAAACTTTAGGCATCACACAAAAATTAAACTTCAAAATTAATTACCTTGCCTTGGAGGGGAATCGAACACACAACGCAACCTCAACCGACGCCCTAGCCATGGCTCCCAATGCCATGCAAGCTAGGTGCTTGCTTGGGGATAAACGAGCACCACGTGCTCAAAACCTTCCCCGCTCGCCTTGCGCAAAACGTGCGCCTTCCTTGGTGCTCAACACCAATGCAACTACCACAAACAAAAATGTTGCCATCGAGTTTCGAACATAGACCTCCTTGCGCCCAACACCCTAACGTTGTCCTCTTTGCCACTAGGCCACTTGCCTCATTGGCGCTTGGTATTTTGGTGCAAGTCCCCTTGACGTTATTCGTTGGTGCTTAAACAAAAATGTTCGTTGCTCTTTCTTCCTTACGAATTCAAAACACTATTGCACGCTTCGATTATCGAGCAAAAGGATGATTTCAAATACCTCTAAGGCATTAGCTTATATACCAAATTTCCTTCCTCCATGCATGACGTCGACGCTTGATTTACCCTCAATGATTTTTGGACGTCGACGCTCGAATTACCTTTGGAGCTTTATCAATTTATAAAATATTTAAATTCTTTTGAATTTAAATTTTATAAATTAATTCTTTAAACCCTATGGTTTTATTTAAACCATATTTCACTTTGCACCTTGGTATAAATAATATTTATTTATAAAATTTAAATTCATTTTGAATTTAAATAATTTATCAAATAAATATTAAATCTCCCTTTAGCTTTTCAAATAAACTTTCTTGGGTTTTTATGAAAACCATTTAACTTATGCTTCCACATAATATTTAAAAATATTATGGAGCCCTTTGCCTTTAACCTTTGCATTGTTCCTCTTGACCTTTGACTTTATTAGAAGCTTCTTCCTGAATATCAATGACAACTTTGATAACTTGTTTCTTGACAAATTCCTTGACATTAATGATGACCTCATTTCTTGACATCAATGACAACTTTGACTTGAGGACTCAAAATGTCCAACATAAATAACATGCAAAAATTTAAACTAAACATATATCTTGGTATTCTTATGCTGGGATAGTGTACCAAGATCAAGTATACCTCATTGAAAGGTTTACTTGAATTAAGCTCTTTAATTTTGTTAGAAGCAATGACTCAAAGATGCATGCTCTTTCATGAGTGGGGTATTTAACATTGACTAAATCAATGATCACCATCAACCTTAAATTTAGTTTTAGGTCATCTATTTTTGCTTCGTATTGTGTTTTCACATAATGCATCCCAAAAAGAGGTATCTATAGATACCTAAAACACGTCATTTTCAGGATACTACCTATATGGACACCTTTTCAATCCATATGATCCACCTGGGGCAACCTTAGGGTTTAATAGTGATTTTTATCACTTCAACAAGAAGGATTCTTCCTTTAAATCTTGGACCATCCTACCTAGGGATGGCCTCCAAAGGCATCCCTACCTTAGGATGACCAGTACTCACGGTTGCTTTACCCTAGGACAGTTGCTCCTGTAACAAATTCAATATCAATTCCATAGGCAAAAAAAAATCAATGGCCAACCAAGCCCAATATCACTTGCAATCAGTTACGGGAAGCTTCTAGAATGGTTTGTTGACCTTCTTGATCCTAAACATTTCTTGTCTTCTCAAGAAATCCAAGATTCTCACTGGGAAAATCTATTAAAATATACCTTACCTTCATTAAACCATCTAGCCATTTCATATAATGAAGTGCTACTAAATTAGAGAGCAATTGGATGATAATGAAGTGTTGCCAATTTGTTTACTAGAGATATTATCCTCTCATAAGCAACAAAGTACTAATGGATTTTATTCGTGTAGCTCTCAATTGCAAAAATGAATTCCCTTGGAGTTTGAAGATAAAATTCAACATTCTTTCATCATCAACGACCTTATTTCATGTCAATTTTTGCAATTTAATCATGCTTCAAGTGCATGACCCTTGAACAATCAGTTTGGTAGATCAATCTAGATATTTTTTGCATTGGTCACAAAGAATTCTTCCACTGTTTAGTGATCGTCACACCCCAACCAACCTATAGGCATCGCCACCCTACCCTGGGATGGTCAGTGGGCTAAACCACTTTGCCTCAGAATGACCTCCTAGTGTTTTTACTATTTTTCTTGATTACAGTAGGATTAGCAGCATTCCATTTCCTTTATAACATAGTTCAATTTAGTTTCTCATGCATTTTTTTATAGTATTTCAGTATTTTCTTTCATTTTCTTTATCATGAATAAGGGCCTCATCATGAAAGGCTCTACAAATGCTATTAATATATTTTAAGTGTTCTTGTGTGCAGATTTTAGATCTTGGTAGGAGCTATCAACATAAAGATTCATCACATTTACATCATACCTTGTGGAGGTCACAATAAACTCCTTCCCAAATCAGTTTTGAGGGTGCAAATATTCTATGTGTTACACCTACCATATTTCTTGATTGTAAAAATTGTATCAAATTGGTATCAAATCCCTTAGAGGGATATCATTGTAACCTCCTTTTCAAGGACATGATTCAATATTAATGAGAAGGATGTCATTTATTTATTTATTGTCTTTATATTGATGGTTACATGATTTTTTATTTCAATTTTATTTCATATAATTGCATTAGGTGTACGATTTTGGCATACTACAAGGTCAATCTCAATATTTTAGATGTAGAAGAGGTACTAGTTGTTAAATTTATTTTGGGTATTTCCCCTATCCTTCATAAAGAGTTGGTTATTTTTGAATTTGAATCCTTAGATAAGGCCTTTAAGCTTGTCGTGGCTATAAAAAATAAGTTAGACTTTAAAAAATAAATTCAATAGGGTATCTATATGCCCTCCATAAACAATAGTGGCCAATCAAAATTTTCCAATCAGTCCTCGTCCCCTACTACTAGTATCAAGAAATAGTTTCATAGCTATAACAAGAGTTGGGGTTATTCAACTAATGAATTTAGGGAACTCCAAAGTAAGAAATAATGGGAAAATATCCTTGTGGAATATGAGAAAAAATACATATAAGGTAGAGGACCCACCTATGATAGAAATTAAAAACTCTATAAGTACTGACCCTACCCTTGATCTCATAAATAAGAACTACTCTTAAGACTCTCAAGAATCTATCTTTACATAGAATTGTCAAATCAAGAATAAAATGATTCTCTTGATAATTTATAGTAAAAGCAAAAATAATTTGGTCAATGAAAGGTTGGTCACCACACATCAACTACCCACATACAATCATCCTCACCTACGTCATCTGGTATAGATATAAGAACATTTTCTCATACACTAAATAAAAAAGTTTGTGCATCCATATTTTCTATTGGGACTTTCTAGGATACATTTGAATGTGATGTAACAACCTTGAACTTGCTCATATATCCTTCTTGGATGCTCATTCTAGTATGATCATAGTGCAATTTATGATGGATGACTAAATACCTACAAGATTAAAAATATGGTAAGGTATATTAGCTTACTTCTAATTCCAGTGCTAAATCATATTTCATGTCAGGAATGCCTATTATAAAGCATGTAAACTTACCAAAATAATTATCACTCTATATCATCTGCCAACCTAAGGAGGTTAATAAAGAGAAATTGATATCCTTTGCTATGAAAAATTTGGTTGAGTTACTCAAATGTTTCTAAAGAGCCAAAATGATTTCCACCTTTTAGAGTTATCAATCATTCTATAGATTTGGTTCCATGGTCTTCATTAAAAATTTTTCTAGCATATCATATCTCACAGATTAAAACTACATCAACAAAAAATCCAATCCAACAACTTATAGAAGGTAATATTGAGATAATTACCTTGAACTATTTTATAAGAATGGTTCTTAAATAGGGAGGACACCCTCAATTGTAGCAACACTTTCACCCTTCTATGCATCAACAACATTAACAAGCTCAACAATTGTGCTATCAAATACAATAATCCCAACAACCTTTGTAATAATTTGGCCAACATCTTCAAATGACATAGGCAAATGTGGAGCAAAAATCTTCTTTTGGTTAGTTATCATCACAACTATCATTATCATTATATGGTCAAATTTTGCTTTCACAACCTCAAGTGTAGTCATATATCACCCCAATATTGTAGTAGGTTCCTTCTAGTTTACAACAACATTTTTTAATAGATGTTTTTTTAGCAATAGCTTCTACCAAAATCACATGCATATCCATAATAGTAGATTCAACTACAAGCATAGTCATAGATAAAAATACAACCTAAAGCCATTTAGTTAATAGGTACAACAATGCCTCCTATAATTTCTCCACCTAAAAAATAGAATCAATAGAATCAATCTATAGGGTTAATTTTAGGAAAAAGTGCCATGATCAGTACGTAGATAAAAAATAATCAAGTTAGTATTAGTGAGGGTCAGTAACAACAAACTTAGGTGAAGAATAAAATTTCTAAAATATGCTTGAGCTTGTCTCCTCAAGATTACTATCATGGGAAACCATAAGGTGAAATATAGTAAAGGTATTTTGGAATGCTTCAAATTCCTTAATTAATAAATTGGTATTCTTAACTACAATAAACACAACAAATTGATGGATTTTACTAGTATAATCTACCATAATAGGCATTTCTATAGAAAGTCCCACCACATTTGTTTGCAAATCTATCATTATGAAATTACTCATTTGCATATTCATATCCTTTTTTGCTAGAAGGATAGCCAAAACACTTGAATCCTCATTTTGACCCCTCTGATTTTTAGCAATTATTCCAAATTTTCAGTCTCCTTTTGATGTAGACACTATTCTTAATGTTCGAAAATACACTAAAAAGAGATGAACTACCAATGCATACTTGGTTTATCATAAGGTTACACTACCAACTTAAGCAAAGTGGATATTTGAGTCATTTTTATCAAAATTTTCCCCATATTAAGGAAAATGTGGGGGCATTTTCCACTAAATATGGAGGAATTGATAAGGCTTAATATCTACATAAGAGATAAAAATTTATTAGTTATTATGTTTAGTCATTTTGTACTTTTCTTATTTTTGAAAATATTCATGTTTCTTCTTGAAATGTCCTTCTAAAAATAATTTGTATACTCCTTTATAATATTAGATATGAAAACATTGGTATTGTTAATTTTGTTGAGAAAAATATCTCTCAATGATTCCTTCATGCATGTTCATACAAATTATTTCTCATATCAATAAAATTTTAGATTTGGAAAAAATTGGGCTAGATGGATTAAATTTTGTGTCTCTACAATATCATATTCAGTGTTAATCAATAGGCTAGTAACATAATCCTTTAAATCCAAGAGGGGTCTTAGACAAGGAGCTATTCTATCCCCATATTTATTCATTATTATGGGAGAGGTATTGGAAAGTAACTTGAAGAAGACATAAATATGGGCTAATAAGAAAACTTAAGGCTAGTAATAACATTGATAACATCATCCATCAATAGTTTGTATATGATACAACCCTTTTTGTAAGGGCAAGAAAAAATAAAGATACAATTTTGAATAACTTACTAAAGGAATATGAAATATCATTAGGGCAAAAAGTTAACAAGCCCAAACCCAAAATTTATTTTCTAAAAAATTCAACTAGAATAAAATAAGAGATATGCAAATTACTTCAAATGAAGGAAGCAAATTTGCCAACAATATATCTAGGGATGCCCTTATTTGAGGGGAGAATGAGGATAGAATTATAGAATCCAATTATAAGTAAATTTTAGAATAAACTATCAACAAATAAAGATGGATGGTTATCATTAGCAGGAAGAGTGTGGCTAGTTAAATCATTCTTATAAGTCATTTCAACATATTCTATGTGCTTGTATATTATGCCAAAATCGATAGAAAATAGTTTAATCTATATTATGCGATATTTTTGTGGTTAATATTACATGATAAAAGAAAATTTCCTTTGGTGAAATAGAGCAAGGTGTGTGATGATAAAACTAGAGGTTTTAGGAGATCTTACAGATGCAAACTTAGCTCTAAGGGGAAAAGTAATTTGGAGATTGCATAAATATGGGCAACAATTCTTCTAAGTTACTACATTGAGCCTAATGAACCAAACTTAATATTTACTACATTCTCACTACCAAATGGTTCTACACTATGGATTTATTTAAAAAATTAATTGATCTAGTGATTAAAGGTTTAAGATGGGTGGTGGGAATTAGAGATAATTTTCTATTTGGATGGATACTTGATGTGATAAAAAACCACTCAATCTAGATCCAATTTTGAAACCATGTATGAGATTACTTCAAGACAAGTATGGTGATAGGGTTTCGAACATTATGTACAAATATCAATAAGGATGATTCAAATGGAATTTTTTTTTTTACAAGTATACCAAATATTATTTCTAGGAGGTAGTTGAGCAAACAAATAACAAAAATAATTATTTTGAGAGTTAAATAGCTTAGGATAACACATAGTAAGAAGCTGATATAATGTAAAGCACAAAAAAAATAGGAATACCACAAGAATTTGGAGAGATATTTAGGATAGCCTAAACCTTCCAAAAGTCAAAATATTTGTATGGTTAGTAGGTCATAAGAAAATTTTATCCTAGGATAACCAAATGAAAAGAAGTTTTTATTACCCCTCACAATGTGTTCTATGTAAATAGGAGAAGAGTATAGACCATATCTTGGGACATTGCTAAATATCCTAGGAACTACAACAATGAATTATTAATATATTTGGTAAATGCATGTTGATGAATGGTGGGATAAGCAATTGTAAAGCACTTTCAAAAGTGAGGTATTATAGACAATATAGAATACATCAAAAGACACAATACTTTGGATTGTATGGCTAGTAAGAAATAAAATAATATTTAAAGGAAAGTGAAGTAGTTTAGAGGTAATGAAAAGGAATATTTGTGTAGTCATAAAGGAGTCCAAACCAATCCTATCAACTTACCCAATTTTTAATATTTAATAAAAGAGCCTCGATAGATGGAGTCAAGTCATCAAATGTAATTATAATGTTGGGTATATAAGAATAAAAAGGAAGGCAAAGAAAATAAAGTTAAAACCACCAAAAGCAAATTTGATCAAGTTGAACATCTTAAGGAAACCTAGGAAAATAGTAGTAGGAGGAATAATTACAAATAACAAGGATGAGATTTTATCACATTATATTTTTACTAGTGGATTTAAGACAAATAATGAAGCTAAAACTTGGGCAAATTTGAAAGGGTTAAAAATATGTAGACAAATGAAATGGAACAAAGTATGGATGGATATGATTCACTAGTAGTGATAAATGCAATTTTGAGGAAAGCAAAGGCTCCATGGAATATATAAGAGATCATTGTGGAAATACAAGACCTTTCTATAGAGTTTGAAGAAATTAGGTTTACGCATATGTTAAGGGAAGAGAAGGATAAAATATAATATGGTTTTTATGAGTTATAGAATTCTATCCATGATTAAGAACTTAGCTTTATAACCTACCAAACAAGATTTTATTCAATCCAAAAATTATTTGTAGAGTTTCTTCTTATTTTCTCTATTAGACAAAAGAATACTTAGATATGTTGATGGAAATTTTTTAACTTTAAAACCTAAAATCTCCATAATAATTGATTCTAAATTTATAAAAATATTAATGAAAATTATATTAGATTGTGTAGTGTTAACCAATTATTCAAACTCTTTATCAAAATATGTTAATATTTATTTAAATTCCATGTCTTCATTGGATAAGGGATGACTCACAATACAAGTATCATCATAAAGTTGGAAACGATGTTCAAAGGGATAATTTGTTATAACATAAATACCTTTAATTTTTCCTTCTATTTTTACCTTTGAGAGAGTTCTCTCTTATTCCTCAACAAGAAAAATAAATAGATAAGTAGATAGTGGGTCATCCTGGTAGAGTATGAGTATGTAAAACAATTCAAAGTATCTAGGAGAGAATCCATTGATTAAAATAGAATATTTTGAAGTGTCATAACAACATTTAATCCATTCATAACAACCTTTATGAAAACCATGTTTTTTTTACAATATTATATAGAAAACTCTAATAATCCCCATCACATACTTGGTTCATAATTAGTTTTACAAACATGTCTAGTTTTCCATAGAATGAAGAAGAATGTATGTCCTCTTGTGATTATTATACCATTAAAAATATATTTCCCTTGAAAAAATTACCTTATTCCTTTAAGATCATACAACCTAAAATGCTTTTCAATCTATTTGTCCTAATCTTTATAATTTTATTATAACTTATGTTACAAAGTATTATTGTATAAAAATTATTAGAATATTTTGTCTTACCTTACTTGGAAATCAATATAATAAATTTTACATTGATTTCATTTGTTATAGCTTTATTTTCCCTAGACCCTTCAATCATGTCCAATATAGCACTCTTTATAAAACAATAATTTTTTAAAGAAAACTATAAGAGATCGATCATGACCAATTTCTTATTAAAGTGGCCTCTTATAGCTCCTTCATAGAGATATTCATCATCAAAATTTTATTCTATCCTTGTGCACAATAATTAATGGAACATAAAATATTATCTTAAGACTCTTTGTCTTACCCAACTTTTGAAATAATATCTTTGAAATGACTCATTGCTTCCTTCCTAATACGTTCTTCTTTCTCAACACTTCTTCTATTTGGAGTTGAAATATTTTTGCTTCAATGAAAAGATAAATCTATTTGGTTTAGTAATAAATAATTCATATTATTATTTTTCCTTAAGCCATATCTCCCTAGATTTTTTGGACCAATATGACTCTTCCTTTTTCAATACATTACAATAATAAAAAAAAGTAATTACTTTCCTTACACAATTATATTGGTCCATTTAATTTATTTTTACTATCTCTTGTAAATTGTTAAACTTAGATTTAATTTTTGAAACATGTGGTAATTATAATTCACTAAAGAAATAGAGTTTCCTAGGATTTTATGGTGGAAGTTTTGGCCAATTTTGGATTAACTTAATAAAGTCTTGCATTTCTTCAACTAGATTCTCAATTTTGGTTAATGGTTCTCCAACCAGTTATTTGAAAAGCTCTAGAGGTCTTTGCTAGGGAGACCTATTATCTCCTTATATTTTAATCCACATGGTAGAATATTTGGGCAGGTATATTTCATTGGATTCAACTATTGAAGACCTTAATATAGACTCCTCAATTGATCCAATTTCTTATCATCATTTCACTGATAATACCCTTCTATCCTTCTTGGGGTTGGTGGTCTAGGTTAGAGCAATGAAGAAGATCCTAAATTTGTTTGAGAGAGTAGCAGGTCAAAGGATAAACTTCCTAAAAAATAAAATGTACTTTCTAAATACCTCTTTAGCCAGGAAAAGAAAGATTGTAAATATTCTAGGTTGTGGAATTGCTGAGTTTCCAAATATTTACCTTGGTCTACCTCTGTTCATTAGAAAAATGTTGGAGATTTTTTGGGATCTTGTTGTCGAGAGACTACAAAAGAAACTTGCTAGTTGGAAAGGTGCTCTCCTGAGCCAAGCAAGAAAGGTACTCCTAGTTAAGACTATGTTGCAAAGTATTCCTATCTACTTTATGTTTATCTTTAGAATTCCTTGAAGGTTGTATCTAAGCTAGAATACATTCAAAAAACCTTTCTCTGGTTCAGTTTTGAATTTAAAAGGAAATTCCATCTCAACTCCTAGAATCAAGTGTGCAATAGGAAAGCTTGTGGAGGTTTGGGTCTTAGATACATACGTCTAATGAATGAAGCATTAGTGGTGAACCAAGGATGGAAATTTATTAAAAATGAAGATGTGGAGTTGATCCACATAATTTCTACCAAGTATTTAAATCAAAATAAAATTTTTTTATTTGATCCTCTTCCGAATATGGGTTCTCTCTTCTAGTAGAACTTGAAAAAATCTAGATCGGTCTTAGTTAAATGTGCAAGGTGGATTCTAGGTAATGGTAAATTAATTAATTTATGGAAGGATTCCTAGCTATTGGATGACCCCCTTTCTCAATATCCCAATCTAGAAATGGTTGAACCTATTTCTAGGAGCTTGGAAAATATTAAGGTTGTTGATTTTATGAAATTTATCAATGGTAGGAAATATTGGAAGGATATTTCAACAACTAATTGCTACAAAGATGTTAGGTTGGCCTAGAAATTTATATTTAAGACTCTTAAGTTTTATATTTTTAAGGCCCATAATTCAAAGGATGTTATTGTGTGGAAAGGGGAAGGTGATGGTTCCTTTTTGGTTAAGTTGGCATATTCCCTCCTTGACTTGGGTTCTCCCATGTGGCTCCCTACCTATAAGGTTTATTTCAATCATATTACTAAAAAATTTAATATCTTCTATTAGCTGGCCATCCAGAATAAAACTCTAACAATTGAGAATTTAAGAAAATGAGGGATGATCTTACCTAATAGATGTTATCTTTGTGAATCATGTGAAGAAACTACAATGCATATATTTTTTAGTGCCCCTTCTCTACTAAAGTCTTAAGAAGATTTTTCCAATCCTTGGGGGTATATTAGGTTTTTCCAAATATTCTTGTTAGAAATTTTGAGTAAGTTGTGTTGTCATTGATGTCAAAAGGTTGATGTCAGAGAGCACTTTGTATGGCAGGAATATTCTTCTATGGTTGATATGGTTGAAATTGATCAAGGCAAAGTTCATCCCAAAAGCAAGCAAATTGGTCGGAAAGAAGAGGCCATGGTTTAAAAGGAAAGACAAATATTATTATAATATTTTTCAATATTATAATAATTGGGTCCAAGAAATCATTAAAAAAAGATATCCTGGACAAGGTTTATTGAGCTTTTATAAAAGGTTGCAAAGGTTTCTTTTTAAATTATTTAAATTAAAATATTTTAACAAAAGTTAAAATTTTAATTTAAAATAATTTATGGCGCCAAAGTTTCAAATCGAATTCGAATTCGAAAGCAAGAGAGGGCCGACGTTTTTTAAACCAAAGGAAAGAGTATTTAAAGGAAATGATTTTTCATTTCCAAAGTGTATTAATTCGAATGCCTATGTTGAAGAGATAATTCATGTGCACTCTATTTTTGAAAAGGAGAAGACCAATCATAAGTCTAAAGAAATATTAGGAGGAGAATTTTATTGAAAATCATGGAGAGTGAAAAGATATATTCCAAAGCACTGGATAGCATAGATGGTAGTTGAGACGTGGCTAAGGTGCTTACGAAGGGAAGGTCTCAGTTTTGAATCCCATCGAGTTGTTTTGCAAGAGGGAAAAGCATCTTTTCATTTTTAGTGAAGGTGATTTCAAATACGAAATCATGGATATTTGATTTCGTATGGGCATGTAGCCCAAGTGGTAGCCTAGCCTTGGGCTAGGGCATTGTGGTGGCTAAGGTCATGGGTTTGAGCTTGGGCGCTAGTCATTGAGACTTGTGCAATATTTTTCATAGGTAGAATATTAAAGGTATGCTTTTTAATTTATGTGCTTCTATGGTCTTGGAATACATGATTTGACTTTGAGGCTTTGAAATCGTGAAAGGAAAATAAGTGAAATTGTTTAGGGAGTCATAAGGGGTGTTAATTAAATATTTTATTTTGGGTGCTTAGGAATTAAATCAAGTATTGGATATTATAAGGTGTAAACAAAGGGACTTTATTTTTTGATATGTGTTGAATATTATTTTGAAAGAGGAGGAGATTATAATAAAACTTTATTTTTATGTGTTGAATATTATCTTGAAAGAGAAGGATATTATAAGGTGTAAACAAGGAACTTTATTTTTGATATATGTTGAATATTATTTTGAAAGTGAAGGAGTGATAAGGTGTATTTGTGACTTGACATTTTATTGTATTTCTTGTATGGTGAAATATTTGTTGAGGTAAATATTCTTGTGGAGATTTTGAGATAGACTATTGCTATCTAACCTAGAATTGGAAAAAGGATTTGGTTGTGAGTAAAACAGGTTTTGAAGACATATCTCCATCAAAGCAAAGAGGTATGGGCACATCATATTTTGTTTGAAATGTTGGAATGAATGTTGTAAAATATAAGGTGGAGTGAAAAGGATTGTTTGATAAGGATTGTTGGAAATATTTGAGTGAATTCTTATATGCTTCATTGGTGAATGTTTAGAGAACATTTGAGATAGAGATTGAGGATTATTTGAGTTAGGGTTTGAGACCCACATTGTGCTCTTTGTTTGAAGAAGTTTGAAAACACTTGTTTAGGGTTAGTGAGCAAGTTGTGTTTCATTGGTTGAATGATTGAGTGAAATTCTTGAGCATTGGATTTGAGTGATATTGAAAGTGAATGTGCAAACATTAGAAATCATATTTGTGAAAGTGATAGACTTAATGATTGAGTAGAACATATTGAGTTTTTGATAGAGTACATCATTCTCTATATGTTCCAGAGGTTAAACGAATTCTGGATAAAATATGTCTAAACTACTTCAAGTTAAAGGAATTACCTTGAAGATTAGACAAAGCATTTGATAGCATTGTGTGCAAGATTTGAGATTGATTGAGCATATTTTGTGAGTTATTTTGAGTATGTATTAAGACAGATTTGAGCAAGTCTTGGTGAAGACTTGAGAGGATTGAGCAAGTTCTTGTGAAGACTTGAAGGTAGATTTGAGGTAAGTCTTGGTGAAGACTTGAGACAGATTGAGCAAGTTCTTGAGAGGACTTGAAGGTAGATTTGAGGTAAGTCTTGGTGAAGACTTGAGAGCAGATTGAGCAAGTTCTTGAGAGGACTTGAAGGTAGATTTGAGGTAAGTCTTGGTGAAGACTTGAGAGCAGATTGAGCAAGTTCTTGAGAGGACTTGAAGGTAGATTTGAAGCAAGTCTTTGTGAAGACTTGAGAGCAGAGTTGATTGATTGATTTGTTCAAGATTTGTGTTAAGGCTTGGGGAAAATCTAAGTAGAGTTGATTTGTGATTGGATCAAGCTTTGTGTTAAGGCTTGAGGAAAGATTTGAGGATAGAGTTTGGTATAGATTTGTGAGTAGATTTGTGCTAGACCTGAGATAGAGTTAGAGCAGATTTGTACTACACTTGGGATAGATTTTGGTGTAGATATAAGATAGAGTTGAGAGCAATATTTGGAGGTGATAGAGTAGAGGATAGGAGTCTCCAGTGGATAGAGATCCATTAGCTAGGGTAGTGAGGATAGAGGTCTTCTATGGAGAGAGATCCACAAGCCAGAGTAGTGGGGGTAAAAGTCTTCTAGAATATCATCAACCAGAGCAGAGGGGAAAGAGTTCTCCTATGGATAGAGATCCATGAACCAGAGCAAGGGGAAAGAGTTCTCCTATGGAGTGTGATCCATGAACCAGCTAGGAAGATAGAGTTCTTCTATGGAGAGAGATCCATGAACTAGTTGAGGAGATAGAGGTCTCCTAGATCAAGTTCCATAAACCAGAGAAAAGGGGAAAGAGTTCTCCTATGGAGAGAGATCCATAAATTAGAGGGGATTGGTGTCTCCTTTGGATAGAGGTCCATAAACATTGTAATAGGGAATTGATTCCCAAGAATATTTGTTGAGAAAATTTAGTAGAAATATTTTCTCTGTGGAGTAGCCCACATTGGGTGAACCACATTAAATTGGTGTCTCTATTGTGTGTGATGATTTATGCATTACTTTGATTACTACTATTGATATTGCCATTGATAATATTGGATAATATTATTTGGGAAAGAAAAGTAAAATTTGATCTTATACTGTTCACCCCCTCTCAGTATAAGCTTGTGTTCTTCAATTGGTATCAGAGCAAGTTCCTTCGAAAGAGTTTAACAACTTGAAGGAAAAGTATACAGGAACACAGATGGCATCTCAGAGTGGATCTTCAAAAAATAAGGCACCATTGTTCGATGGGAACAATTATGCTTTCTAGAACATAAGAATGAAGACTTACTTGATGGCACAAGGATATGAGACATGGCAAGTAGTTGAGGATGGATACACACCTCCAACTAGTCCTCCTATAGATAAATATGGTAAGCTCCTACATATATATAATGCAAAGGCAATGAATGCAATATTAAGTGGTTTACATGAAGTAGAGTTTGTAAAATTTATGCATTGCACATAAACAAAAGAGATTTGGGAAAAGTTGAAGAAAACATATGAGGGAGACAAAAAGGTCAAGATGGCAAAATTGCAAAATCACAAGAAAACATTTGAAGACTTGAAGATGAAGGATGAGGAAGACATTGCTACATACTTACTTCATGTGGATGAGGTTGTTAACTCCATGCGAGGACTTGGGTTTAAAGTTGAAGAATCAGATGTTTGTCAAAAGGTTTTAAGGTCACTCCCTATGAGGTATAGTGAAAAGGTTTCAGCCATAGAAGAAACAAGAGATATTGAAACTTTGACTATGGATGAGTTGCATGGAACTCTCACAACTTATGAGATGAGAATAGGAAAGGATCCTATCCCCAAGAAAGAGGTAGCCTTCAAAGTAGCAAAGAAGACAAAATATAAGAAGCCAGATTCAAGTGATGAGTCATCCAGTGATGAAGAAGCAAACTATGGTAGAAGGAACAAGAAGGACTCAAGAAAGCACAAAGGTACTAAAATAGTTAAGTGTTTCAATTGTGGTAAATATGGTCACTATGCATCTAACTATCCAGAATATGGAAGTAGTAGTAGTGAAGAGAAACAAGATCATAAGAGAAAGGAAGCAAGAAAATCTAGGTATGAAAAGAAAAATAGGTATGGACAAAACAAGCATGAAAATAAGTTTTTTAGAGGCATAAGAAGAGTTTTTATGTAGATAAGATAGGCAAGATTTCAAGTGATAGTGATGGAAGATCCTCAGATAGTGAAGAAGAAGAAATTATCTTCTTGGAAATAGAAGAAGAAGGAAGTGATCCTATTGAAGATAAATCTAAAAGATATGAAGATGCTCTTGAAGACAAAGAAGTAGAGGAAGAATCAAAAAATGAAGAGGAAGGAGTAGTAGATTTAGAAGCTGAACTTATTTTTGCTCTAAAATAATTGAAAAAGGTCAGAAAGTAGAACTCAAGATTCAAGGCTCAATTTCAAGAATGTGATGAAGAGAAAGGAAAGCTTATACAAGATCTAACAAACTCAATAGCTAAGACAAGGAGATTTAAAGAAAATTTAGAAATAAAAGTCTTAGAATGTGAGAGATTAGAACAAGAGGTAGTATTTCTAAGGAAGGAAATGGAAGATTCTAAGGATAAGCTACACAGGTTTTGGAAAAGTTCAAAGACTGTGGATAAAATTATCAATGCACAAAGATCTTCATCTAACAAAATAGGACTTGGTTTTGAAGAAAGACAAGAGAAACAAGAAGAAGGGTCAAGCTCAAGATCCAAAGAGGAAGAAGCTTCAGAAGAAGAGAGTAAAGGAGAAAGTGAGACTTATGTGAATAGAAGTTTCACAAAGAAAGGAAACAATGCACAAACAAGGAACAGGGAACATCACAGGGAAGAAAGGACTAAGAGACCAATGGGTCCAAGGAAATATTTCTTCAAAGGACATTGTTTCTCATGTAACAGGTTTGGTCACAGGGCTATGCATTGTAGGACTCATGAAAAGGAGTATGGTATTACTAAGAGGAACTTCAAATATGGACATTTCTTTCAAGGGTATTGCTACTCTTGTAATCAATTTGGTCATAAAGCAATTCATTATAGGGTTCATGATAGAAATAGGTATGGCTTCACCAAGAGGAACTTCAAGATATTTGCACCTTCTAGGAACCACAACATTAAGTGTTATAAGTGCAATAATGTTGGGCATATGGCCAAGTGGTGCAGAACAGAGTTTCTAGAGCTTCCAGAGACAAGCAAGAATAAGGATACTCAAAGGAACCAAAAGGGTATGTTGAGAAAGAAGGTTGACAAAGGAAAAGAGCATTGTATGCTGGGAGTAATTTTACTCCCACCCCAAAATTAATCACCTCAAGGAGAGGAGGTGGGGAGGGGGCTGAGCTAAGAGTCTTATATTTAGCCCCAAAGGAGTCCCTTTGCCATTGATGTCAAAGGGGGAGAGATTTGAGTTAGGGGGAGAGCATTCAATTAGGGGGAGCAGTTTCCAAGGGGAGCAGAGTTGGAAAAAGGAAAAAGGAATGATTAAGGAAAAGGGTTGCCATCAATGACAAAGGGGGATATTGTTGGAAATTTTGAGTAAGTTGTGTTTTCATTGATGTCAAAAGGTTGATGTCAGAGAGCACTTTGTATGGTAGGAATATTCTTCTATGGTTGATATGGTTGAAATTGATCAAGGCAAAGTTCATCCCAAAAGCAAGCAAATTGGTCGAAAAGAAGAGGCCATGGTTTAAAAGGAAAGACAAATATTATTATAATATTTTTCAATATTATAATAATTGGGTCCAAGAAATCATTAAAAAAATATCCTGGACAAGGTTTATTGAGATTTTATAAAAGGTTGCAAAGGTTTCTTTTTAAATTATTTAAATTAAAATATTTTAACAAAAGTTAAAATTTTAATTTAAAATAATTTATGGCACCAAAGTTTCAAATCGAATTCGAATTCAAAAGCAAGAGAGGGCCGATATTTTTAAACCAAAGGAAAGAGTATTTAAAGGAAATTATTTTTCATTTCCAAAGGTTGATCATATTCGAATGCCTAAGTGAAGAGATAATTCATGCATCATTCTTGAAAGGAGAAGACCAAGCATAAGTCTAAGGCAATAATGGGAGGAGAGTTTTATTGAAAATCGTAGAGAGGGAAGATATATTCCAAAGTGTTGGCTAGCACAGATGGTAGTTGAGACTTGGCTAAGGTGCTTGCAAAGGGTTGGTCTCAATTTTGAATCCCATGCGGAGTTGTTTTGCAAAAGGGGAAAGCAGCTTTTCATTTTTTATGATGAGAAGGCAGATTAAATATGAAATAGTGGACATTTGATTCTCGTGTGGGCATGTAGCCCAGGTGGTAGCCTAGCCTTGGGCTAGGGCATTGTGGTGGCTAAGGTCATGGGTTCGAGCTTGGGTGTTGGTCGTTGAGACTTGTGCAATATTTTTATAGGCAGAATATTAAAGGTATGATTTTTAATTTATATCTTCTATGGTCTTGGAATACATGATTTGATTTTGAGACTTTGAAATCATGAAAGGGAAATAAGTGAAATTGTTTAGGGAGTCATAAGGGGTGTTAATTAAATATTTTATTTTGGGTGCTTAGGAATTAAATCAAGTATTGGAGATTATAAGGTGTAAACAAAGGGACTTTATTTTTATGTGTGTTGAATATTATTTTGAAAGAGAAGGAGATTATAAGGTGTAAACAAGGAACTTTATTTTTATGTGTTGAATATTATCTTGAAAGAGAAGGAGATTATAAGGTGTAAACAAGGAACTTTATTTTTGATATATGTTGAATATTATTTTGAAAGTGAAGGAGTGATAAGGTGTATTTGTGACTTGAAATTTTATTGTATTTCTTGTATGGTGAAATATTTGTTGAGGTAAATATTCTTGTGGAGATTTTGAGATAGATTGTTGCTATCTAACCTAGAATTGGCAAAAGGATTTGGTTGTGAGTAAAACAGGTTTTGAAGACATATCTCCATCAAAGCAAAGAGGTATGGGCACATCATATTTTGTTTGAAATGTTGGAATGAATGTTGTAAAATATAAGGTGGAGTGAAAAGGATTGTTTGATAAGGATTGTTGGAAATATTTGAGTGAATTCTTATATGCTTCATTGGTGAATGTTTAGAGAACATTTGAGATAGAGATTGAGGATTATTTGAGTTAGGGTTTGAAACCCACATTGTGCACTTTGTTTGAAGAAGTATGAAAACACTTGTTTAGGGTTAGTGAGCAAGTTGTGTTTCATTGGTTGAATGATTGAGTGAAATTCTTGAGCATTGGATTTGAGTGATATTGAAAGTGAATGTGCAAACATTAGAAATCAGATTTGTGAAAGTGACAGACTTAATGATTGAGTAGAACATATTGAGTTTTGATAGAGTACATCATTCTCTATATGTTCCAGAGGTTAAACGAATTCTGGATAAAATATGTCTAAACTGCTTCAAGTTAAAGGAATTACTTTGAAGATTAGACAAAGCATTTGATAGCATTGTGTGCAAGATTTGAGATTGATTGAGCATATTTTGTGAGTTGTTTTGAGTATGTATTAAGACATATTTGAGGCAAGTCTTGGTGAAGACTTGAAAGCATATTTGAGCAAGTTCTTGGTGAAGACTTGAAGGTAGATTTGAGGTAAGTCTTGGTGAAGACTTGAGAACATATTTAGCAAGTTCTTGAGAGGACTTGAAAGTAGATTTGAGGTAAGTCTTGGTGAAGACTTGAGAGCAGATTGAGCAAGTTCTTGAGAGGACTTGAAGGTAGATTTGAGGTAAGTCTTGGTGAAGACTTGAGAGCAGATTGAGCAAGTTCTTGAGAGGACTTGAAGGTATATTTGAAGCAAGTCTTTGTGAAGACTTGAGAGCAGAGTTGATTGATTGATTTGTTCAAGATTTGTGTTAAGGCTTGGGGAAAATCTAAGTAGAGTTGATTTGTGATTGGATCAAGCTTTGTGTTAAGGCTTGAGGATATATTTGAGGATAGATTTTGGTATATATTTATGAGCAAATTTGTGCTAGACCTGAGATAGAGTTAGAGCAGATTTGTACTACACTTGGGATAGATTTTGGTATAGATCTGAGATAGATTTGAGAGTAATATTTGGAGGTGATAGAGTAGAGGAAAGGAGTCTCCAGTGGATAGATATCCATTAGCTAGGGTAGTGAGGATAGAGGTCTTCTATGGAGAGAGATCCACAAGCTAGAGTAGTGGGGGCAGAAGTCTTCTAGAAGATCATCAGCTAGAGCAGAAGGGAAAGAGTTCTCCTATGGATAGAGATCCATGAACCAGAGCAAGGGGAAAGAGTTATCCTATGGAGTGTGATCCATGAACCAAATGGGAAGATAGATTTCTTCTATGGAGAGAGATCCATGAACTAGTTGAGGAGATAGAGGTCTCCTAGATCAAGTTCCATGAACCAGAGAAAAGGGGAAAGAGTTCTCCTATGGAGAGAGATCCACAAATCAGAGCATAGGGGATTGGTGTCTCCTTTGGATAGAGGTCCATAAACATTGTAATAGGGAATTGATTCCCAAGAATATTTGTTGAGAAAATTTAGTAGAAATATTTTCTCCGTGGAGTAGCCCACATTGGGTGAACCACGTTAAATTGGTGTCTCTATTGTGTGTGATGATTTGTGCATTGCTTTGATTACTACTATTGATATTGCCATTGATAATATTGGATAATATTGTTTGGGAAAGAAAAGTAAAAGTTGATCTTATACTTGTTCACCCCCCTCTCAGTATAAGCTTGTGTTCTTCACTTTTGATTGATGTTTGTTCTTAGTGGGTGCCTTCATTTAAATTTCCAATACTAAAGTGTTTTTGGAGGTTCATTGGTATTTGGTGTGAAAGGAATAAAAGGGAATTTAAGAATGTTAAGAGGGATTCTATTATGGTATTTAATAAGGTAATTTGGAGTATAGTGGAAAATGTGTTGAACTATTATTCAGAGATGAGTGGAAGAATTTTGGCTAAAGTAGATATGGAACTAAATCTTGGCTTCCCCTAGACTCCTAGACTGATCAAACCTCCCCTTCCAAATTAGAGAGACCTATTTTGATGGTCCCCACCCCCTATTGGTTGTTTTAATCTAAAATTTTATGGAGCTTTGAAATGTAATCTTGGTCTAGTAGGGGCCAGTGTGGTTGTTAGAAATGAAGGAGGTGAATTGGTTTTGGCTTATGCGAACTTTCTATCTTCCCAAACCTTCCATACCTGGTCCAAGGTCTACTTTTATTAGAATCTATGGGTTATTAGAGGGTGATAATAGATGGACAATCTTTAAAAATAGTCAATTTGATTAAAATTTGCAAAGATCCCAAGCTGAAACATTACAAAATAGATTTTTTTTTTGAAAAATAATTTGAAAAAACTTGTATTAAAACAAAGATAATTTACAATTTGGGATGATATTTTTCCCAGCCTTAGCCAAATATAACATATGTTTACAATAGTAAAAGAATATTTGCATTGGAGCTGAATCTCTTAAACCATATTTCTACAATGACTGTTCACCTGTTTACAACTATAAAAGAAGATATGCATTGAAGCACAAATATTCTAAATAGTATTTTTGGAATGGTTATCCAAATTAGATATGCATTGGATTTGCTCACCAACCTACCTAATCATATCATCCTCAATAGCCATGTCACCGTGCCATTGAACCCCTACCTCCTCAAAACCCATCTTAGCCAGGAAGTCTTCCACTTTATTTAGTTCTCTACTCACATAAATTGGAATCACATCATATAATTACCTCCATAATTACTTAATTTGAGTGACAAGAATTCTCAACCTCCATATTTTCAAAGCAAATTTCCTCATGCAATCTATAGCTCCAACCATTATTTGAGAATCTGATTCTAGGATTATCCTCCTGTGGCCTTGTTTTATTGCCCAAATAGAAGAAGATTTGATAGCTAAGTCTTCTGCTTCATTGTTTGTGGCTCTTGCCAAGACTTGCAGTTCCCAATAGAGCACTATTCCAACATGATTCCGGCAAACCACTCCAATTCTAGCTCTACCTAGATTGCCTTTTGCAGCTCCATCAGTATTAATTTTAATCCAACCTTCCGGAGGTGATTTCCAACTAGCTATGTCCTGCCCCTCTTGCACTTCAACTTCCTTATCCATTGCCCCAATAACAACCTGAGTTTCCTCTTTAGCATAGAATGCCACAGTTTTTGTGACTTTGCTCCAAACGACCTACCAAACTCCATCTCAAGAAGAAACAGTTTCTCTAAAATTTTTGGCATTTCTCTCCAACCACACTTGCCACCAAATGAAGTTTAATCCAAGCTCCCAACCAATAAAAAGAGCTTTAGATTTAAATATACCCCTGTCACTCAAACATCAAGTGATCAACTATTTCCTCACTCTTATAGCATAAAACACATTGATATGGACCAATGATTCCCATACATATGAATTTATCAAAAATAAGAATTCCATTATGCATGAACTACCAGGCAAAAAAGTTTACTTTGAGCCAACCCTTGGACTGCCAAATATTTCTCCAATCCTCAAACTGATATGTATGAGGAGGCTCTAGAAGGATCTTATCATATCCATCCTTCACTATGTAGACACCAAGGCTCCCATAGCCCCAAGCTAATTCATCCTCCTCATATCTACCTGTGAGAAATATTTCTGCCAAGATTTTAGTCATGATGGGTGTCAAATCCGGAGGGATTGAAATTGGCCACTCATCCAACTTCTTAAATTACTTAAACTTATAATCCCCCAACTGACTAGTTTTGAAATAAATTTCAATTTGGACCCACCCCTTGGTTTCTATGGCTATTTTTATTGGTTGCAATTCAGAAAATTCAATAATGATAGGTGGGTATTGATCCCATGAATCTATCCAAAATCGTGCCTTCTCCCCTCTCCCCACTTTCCAAAATAATCCATATTTTACTACCTGAGATCCTAACTTGAGAGCTTTCCACACTAAGGATCCATTACCATCCAAAGAGAAATGACCCACCTCATTTGGGTTTACCTGTCCAAAATATTTACTAGTTAATATTCTACTGAATAAAGAAGTTGGTTGGGAAATCCACCTCCAGTAAAGCTTTCCAACCAAAGTTTTATTATTTAACTTTGATCTTCTCAGTCCCAAAACTTCGTTTACCTTAGGTTGGTTTACTTTATCCCAACCTACTAAGGCCCATTTACTCTCTCCTTTTACTCCTTCCAAGAAAAATTTCTAGCCATCTTGTCCAACTCTTTCCATATGGTATGTGGGGAAGCAAGGATAGAAAATTTATAAATTGGCATGGCCTGAATGACTGACTGTAAAAAAGTTAATCTACCCCATAGCTTAACCATTTGTGAGACCAATGATTAATTCTTTCCTTGATACAGTCCAAAAGATTCCTCTAGATATCTATTTTTATTTTTTTTAAATGCAAAGGGACCCCCAAGTATACCACTGGGAGAGAAGTCCTTGTGAATCCCAAGATCTCTAAAATTTTGTCCTAAAGCCTTTGATCAAGATTGAAAAAGACAACTTTCAATTTTTTATCATTGATGACTTGGTTTGTAGCCCTAAGGTAGACATTAAGTGTATCTCTAATCATTCTTGCTTCCTTGAAGCTGGCAACTCCCACCAATCCTGTGTCATCCACAAACTATAGGTGAGTCAAAACTTCCTCACCCACCTTGATACCTATTAGAAAACCTTGTTTTCTTATCAAGAGGAGTCTACCCAATCCTTCAGACAATATGAGAAAAAGTTAGAGAGAGCAAGGATCTCCTTGACGAAGGCCTCGAGTAGCTCCAAACAGTTGCGAGGGAAGACCCTTTATTAACATTGAGTATGTCGGAGTAGAAATACAACTCATGACCCATTCTATCCAATCCTGAGAGAAACCAAAGGCTGCCATCATCTTTGACAAGAAGCTCCACTCCACCCTATCATAAGCCTTTGACATATCTAATTTTATGAACATTCCTCTATTACCAAATATTTGCATTGAATGGATTGCCTCCTGAGCTAGAACCACACCATCCAAGATTTTCCTACCCTCTAAAAAACCCCCTTGATATGATGAGATCATGCTATGTAGAAGAGGTTTTAGCCACTCAACCATTACCTTTGTGATTATTTTATATATGAAATTACATAAGGCAATAGATCTATAATCTAAAATATGTACCCCTTCCTCCCCTTTTGGAATTAAGGTAATGAAAGTATGATTTTATGCTTTAAGAATTATTTTACTACCTTTGGACTCCTCTATAACAGCCATTACATTCTCCTCCAAGTTATCCCAGAAGGTCTGAAAAAACTCAATTGGAAAGCCATATGGACCTAGTGTTTTTTTGATGCTCATTCCAAAGACTACATTATTCAATTCTTCTCTATCAATGGGTTTAAGTAGGGCTTGATCTTATTCAGAGATAACAGAGGGTATGACAACAATAAATTCTTTTTGAGCCTCTTCATATTGCACCATACTTTCCTTAAATAGTTTAGAAAAATAATCCATTGAATGGAAATGCATACTTGGAATTGTATCAAAGGAGTGTCTGTTCTCATCTTGAAGAGCTTCCATGTTGTTCATTTGTCTCCTAGCATAATCGATCCGATGGAAAAATTTGGTATTTTTATCACCTTCTAATAACCAAGTGGTTCTTGCTCTCTGTTTCCAGTAGGTCTCCTCTTGGTTGTCAATGTCCTCAACCGCTTTACGCAATGCATCATCCTCTTCTTTGAGCTGCTCTATAATTATTCCTTCCCTAAAGTTTTTTTGAACCTCATCCCATCTGACCACCAATGGAGCTCTTTGGACCTGGAAGTCTGTCTTGTTAGCTTGCCTCCATTGTTTTAATTGATCTTTGACATAATGAAGTTGTTTGTGGAATCTAAACATTGTTGTACCATATTTTGGGTGACCTTCTTCCCACCATTGTGGAATTTTATTTTGAAGTTCCTCTTTTTGTAACCAAAAGTTTTTAAATTTAAATGGTTTTTTATATTGCACTGTCTTGATCCCTCCTTCCAACAAAATGGGAAAGTGATCTAAAACTGGACCCTCCAAAATATAAAATTTTATATTCCATTTTACAAATGCCTCCTCTAAAACCAAAAAAATGGTCTAAATTCACCTTCCTACTATGTGGCTCCCTCCTCTTATTAGTCCAAGTATAGTTGGTTCTAGGGCATTTAATATCCACCAAGTGTAATGCATGGACTTGGGTAATCATAATTCGATCCCTTGGGTCCAAAATTAGGGTTCTCCCTTCCTGATATCTAGAGGATAATTTAGCATTAAAATCCCCAACAATAATCTAGTATAAATCTTCCCTTGAGACTCTCATATTATGCACAACTTTCCATTGATGCATCTGACCATCTAGGTTTTGAGCCCCATAAAATTTTGTGATTAAAACATGTTTAGCTATGAAATTATTTCTAAAATGTGATGTGAGAACATCCCTCCAAGCTATATGTTCTATTGCATTCCATTAAAGAGAGTTCCAAAGAGTAACTATCCCCCCTGAGACCCCTTGGGTAGCCACTTCTATATGACCAGCACCCCTCCAAATTATGTTAACTATTTTACACATAAGATCCAATGACATTTTTGTCTCCTGGATAAGTAAAAAATATGTTTTACATTTTTTTGAGTCTTCAAAAAATAGATTGATGGGTTCTACTATTTAAACCCCCAACATTCCATGATTGTATAATCGTTAGTTACCTTGAGATCAATAAAAATATATTGGCCTCACCGATCCTCCAATGATTAGTTTGTCTCCTTGAACTGCTATCAATTCCTTATTTTATTTTCTACCCACTCCTTGAGAGCTGCTATTTTTTGATCTCTTTTCCACCTGATTTATCCCTAGAGTTGGCCTTTCTTTGTTATTTTCTGCTATGCCCATGCTAACATCCTTAATTATCGGTTGCTCTTGGTTATGCACTATCAATGCCCCTGCACTCTCTGACTGTGGTAACTCACTATACTCAATTACCTGCTCTATGATGGGGGGATATGAAAGAGGAGCTTGAACATGGCTGTTATTATTTTCATTATTCCCATCCACTCCTTCCATGAATTGTTCTTCTTCTTGGTCCATTAGTGTCTTAAATATCTCATACCTATTGGAGGGCTTGAGTTGGGTTTGCTCTTTACCATATTTTTTCTTTTGCCTTCTCCTTCTTTTGGGTTGTTCAAAACCATCTCCCTATGCTTCTTTACCCTAAGAAATATTGGTTGGTTCTTTTTTTATTGTTGACTTAACCTCCTTAGGAAGATTTGACATTCCTAGAGGAACCTCCATTTTTATGTTCATATTATTTGGGCAAGATCAAGCCAAATTCCCATATTTGTGGCAAACTCTGCATCTGAATGGCAATGCCTCATAATCTAGTTGTTGAATCCAAGATAGTCCTATAAGTTTGAGTTCCACCTCTGCCGGTAGAGGTTGGCTAAGATCCATTTCCACACATAATATTGCATAAACAATTGTGTTTCCTTCTATTGTGTCTTTGAAAACACCCAAATATCTTCCAAGGGAATTACCAATAATTTCCAATACCTGCTCACTCCAAAACTCCATTGGAAGTGCATACAAATGGATCCAAACCGGGACAACAGTGGATTTAATTCAAGGATCAAATCCCACTCTCCAGGGTTAAACAAATAATCATGTCGGACCATGATTCCTCTTTTTTGATTCAAAAGCCCTATTTCTATCAACAAGTGAAGAAAAAATAACAATAAAATATCCATTGCTAATAAACCACAAAGAATACTCACCAAGAGGCTCCCAATTTTTCCAGACCTAGGAATGCAAAAAATTTAGGGTAGGGTGAATACCCATGAATTTATAGATCAAATCATGATTGGATATATATAAAACTATTTCTTCGACAATGCTCAATGAAAATATTTGGCCTTGATTCTGACTGTGGCAAGCATCCATTAACTTGTTGAGATGTTGATCTATTTCCAGCAATCGTAAAGAGCATTTTTAATGCAATTTTTTGTGCTTCTTCAGTCTTTGATGGAGATTTATCCTTTAAAAAATATGTAAAATAACTATATCTCTCTAAAAGAGGATCTAGAGGTGTCCCCATTGGGCCCTCCTAGGGCAGCAATATTATCTTCAAATCCAAACAAAATTGATTTTTGAGGCTATGAGAATTCTGCATTCTAGAGAGGAGGTCTTGATCCAACACATATACAAAGAAGAAAATAAGTTAGTGAACTTAATGGTAAACATAGGCATATATCAACATGTTCTCTCTATTTGGAGATCAAATTATCCTTAATACCTTTTGAGGTTTATGGATGGGGTTAATTCCTAACTTGTTACCTTTGATGTAGTGTAAAGGTGATTGGTGGATCCTTAAATTTAGGTCTAGTTGAGGGTATTGTGTTGCTTCTTTTCAAATTAAAATTTAAATTCTTGGGGTTTAATTCCAACATATTTAGTAGAGGTGCTCCTAATAAAATACAATAGGTTAAATAAATAGGGTGTAATGTTTGGGTAATAGTGTTGCTCCCTTTCAAATTCAAATTCAAGGGGTTTAGTGCCAATATCATTTGTAGAGGTTTTATCTCTATTATTTGGTAGACTACAACTTGGGGTGAGATTATGGTAATATTTTTTATGGTCGTGGATTGGTTTAGAATTTTGAGATGGATAAAATGGCTCTCTATAGTCACACTTTGTAGTGATGTGGATCACATTATCATGTGCCCCCCACGCTTGGGTGATATCCATTGGTAATTTGATAACTCAAGCTACTCCCACTAATCATGATTATTATGGATAAGATCATTATTCCATTGGGTTCCAATATTGCTTAGTACAAGGTGGTAAGATGACAATATAGCTTCCTACACTTGGGAAATGAACCATATTTTTAGCCCATGGCACATTTGATTGGTAGGATATTTTAATCATTTTTGGAAAGAGTGCAGTGTTGGAAATTTTGAGATCTCATTCTTTGTTAGTGGGATCCATCGTCACCCTCATCAACAAGGTATGTTTGGAAATGTGATCCTCCCCTATGGTCATCCTCTTAATATGTGGCACCATGAATCCTAACATATTTTCAAAATCTTATTTAAAAGGTCTATCAAGGTTTGAACGATCCCAATGGTTCTTTAAAAATATTTAGGGAGATTGCTTGTAACATTTTTATCCACCAAATCAAAGGAATTAAGGATAATTTTCTCTTTTTTGGATGCAAAATATGGGCCATCAAAATATGTATAAGTTTCAAAATATCTCATTGTAGCCAAACTTCCTAGAGGTGAAAGATGATATCAAAAATATTTTGTTCAAACGAGGCTTACTAGATTGCATTCAATCTTTCCACAATCACCATAGAGGGCTATTTAGGCAAATGGTGCACTCTTAGAGGAAAGGTTGGGTTTAGGTTGGTGGATTGGAGTTTGAAGTTTTAGCAACCTTGGTTGGGGAGGTGATGGGGTTTCTAGTGGATGGTGCCTACCACAATAGGAAGAATCACTCCTTGATTAGAGAACTAAGGTTATTTCTTGATGAGGATGAGTATTTGTTGAAGCTATAGAATGGATACAACTCCAAGGGCATCAAGTATTCATAGAACTAGGTTATAATAGCGATCATATATTATTTCACATTGGACTCCAATAGGGATGTGCTATGTACTTTTTATTTTATGTTCTTGAACCAACTGAGGTGAAAGCGTCTAATGAAGAATTCATCATTTCTATTCCACTCCATGGAAAAATCAATGATGGAGATTAGGTGAGGGAAATGGTTAGATCCTATCCATCATGGCCTAGCTCTATTTATTTTTGAGCATGTGGCTACGACCAAAGGGGTGGTAGTGGATGAGACCCTATCCTGAATTGAGGGTCAAAAAGTACCTTTGTTGGAATTCAAAATGAAGAGATATATTGATACAAGAGAGAGTACAATATATAGGCATAAGCCTATATGAAAATGTGACAAGTGTCAAGAGAAACTGACAAGTGTCAAACTAAAACTGAAGGCATAGTGCACATTAATATTCTAACATTCCTCCTTAATGTGCACTATCCTAACTATAAAGAAAAAACAAGTCAACATTAGGTAACATTTGCTATTGTTCAATAATTTCACGTGGTCGTCATGCTCAATACTGGGTAAAAAAAATCTGATATGAAACAACTATTTGAAACTTTGCATATGGGACATGAATGTCAGATATTATTTTTAAAAAAAAATCAAAGCAACTACGTAGGAGTTCAGTGGCTATTGTGCTGCAATCGATGGAGCTCTTCGAAACTCAAATGTGGATTTCCCCAGTGGATAACAGAACAAGATGTCACTGCAATCTGTGTGGATAGAAAAATATTTGCAGTTGGCCTTCGAATATATGTACACCAATTTTTGAACTCTCATTCTCCATGCACACCTTCTTCGCACAGTTGTAAAGTACAACTTGGTGCATTAACATCTATAGGTGAAAGGTACAATGTCTATAGGGATGCGATACTTAACTATTTTGATGGTGGACATGCAACAGATCTTCAATAGCCGTTGACACAACCCCAATTTCATCGTCCCCTGTAAAATAAAATAAAAAATCAGTAACAAAAAGACTTACAGACCCTGCAGCTAGTGACACCACTCCAACCTTCGATTGCTTTGGGGATTTCAGTCATTAGATTTGTAAATAGAGATATAAATTAGGGTTCAAATATATAGGATAGAATGGCGAAAGGGCCCTTGGAGCTTTTGGCTTTGGGTTACAAAAAAATCCACTGTAGGCTAAATGGGCTGGGACTATAGTGGGGTTGCTCACTCAAAATAGAGAAACTAAAAACAATGAGAAGAAACCAAAGGAGAGCTTTCTGGTTTTTAATCCACTCAAAGAGTGGAGAGCATACACCCTCAGCCCATAACTCAAGACCCTAATAGTCCCATAGGTATATCTCATCACTCTGATACCATATGTTGTGACATAAGCAAAAGGTACAACTTGTGCACATTGCAGTAATCAAACTAGCCCATCAGGCGAAAGTGTGTAGCCCATTTCATGATTATCTGAAGGTGATGTTTCATCGAAGACATTTTGGCATCCACATATGCATTGCTAAAGGTTTTACACATCATTGAGGGCACACTGACAACTTCATGATGATCCAATATTTATGGATAAAAAAACCCACTTTTGTACCTACTCCTTGATGTAGTGTTTATCTTCCTCCAACACAAGGTATTTGATGATTTTTATGAAATAATGCAGCGCTCCACCATATAGATGTTCGTTGATATTTTTCTACCAGTTCATGATTAGGTGGGTGATGTTGGCATGCAGAAGGTCCAAGACATTGGTATCAAATAATACAGGAAGCATTTAATATATTTTGTGGTAATGCAATGTCGATAGGGGGATTGTAGTGCCTAGCCATCACTGGATTTGTCGTAGATTCACTAGTATTTTTTGTATGTTTGGTGAGCATGTAGAAATGTGTTGGCATTTATTTGTTTGATTTTTTATCTGAGAATAGTGACAACTCCTGTACTCTAAGTACCACAAATACAAGCATACCTCTGCAGTGCCTACACCGGCCATAAAATATGCCAACTACAACATTCAATGCCAATTTGACATGAAGGAAAATATGTCAATGGAAGTATTTTCCAACTCACCTGATAGCAACACCAAATATGTCTTTTTAATGGGATGTTTTAATTGTTTTTGGTGTGGTGGCTTCTAGAATCATTGTGGACATGCTTGGGGTAATTTTTTTGTGATCGCCACCACGTTGAAAGGAAAATCCAAGTTTTTCAATTTTAAATAAGGACCTTGCATCATGTTTTGATGGTTGACTTTATTTTATTTTTTAATCTCGTGTTAGTAATGTGAGGTGGAGGTGACCATGAGGCTTCACTCTCTCTAGTGCTACATGCGAGGGGTTTCAAATTCCATATTGAATAGGCCATGTAGTGTTGGATATGTAGTAAGTGTGATGGAGGTGGTCATATGGCTTCACTCTCTCTAGTGAACTACAAGCAGTTTCAAACTCGCACGTGATCACCTATCACAACGGGGAAGCTAGAAAATATTTGAGGTGTGAGAATAGACATAAATGCCTATGGAAGTGCACTCCACGATAATGTTTTGATCGAGAAACTGAATTTGGTGAGGAATTTGTTTGTGAGGATTAATTTATGATGGCTATGGAGATTGAAGTTAGATTTTGTGCCATGGAATAAGTAGTCCAGTCCCATTTCTTAGGATGATGCAAATTTTTATATATGCCAGATAGGACTTTTATTTTCATCATTTTCCTATTACTAGTTTGGGGAAAAGTTTTTTTTGGAATCCATTTGCCTATCATGGGTCCAATAGGTTATAATTTAAAAATTTAGGGGCATTTATTATAAAGTGGAGGGGCCACTTTATTAGTAAATTTGTATGGATAACTTGAGACATTATGAAAAATAGCCGATATAAATTTTTTTCATGGAATATGAAATTCCCCTACAAGGAAAAGTTGAACTATATTTTATTCCACTATGAGTGATGCCAAGAATATTCTAGGGGAATATTATCTGATGCTAGGAATATTTTAGATTCCTGAGGTTACTGTTTTTCCACAAAATGAAGGCCCCATTAACACCCAAAAATAGGGGTATTTATAGTCATTGGAAAGGTTTTTCCAAGACAGACACATTGGTAGTATCTAATTTTAATTTTGAGGCTATTCCATATGCATTTTTAACCTTCAAATATGTTGTATCATGGAGTGCACTCTCGGTTGAACCCAACACTCCCAAAGGAACTTGTATGTGATCCTAGTATCTAGTATTCTCCTCTATCATACTTGGCGGATGTAGTGGCTGGTTATCCATGCATTCCGGTAAGATGAGGTGATTACCATAAGGACACCTACTCTAGGGACTATAAATATAGAAACCCTAGACTCTATCCAAGGATTTTTTGGATCTACTTTTGAAGACTACAGATGAAGACACTTCAGAAGATTCTATTATCTTATTTCTTTTTCTCCTTCATATTTGGATTCTATGGATCTTTTTATTGTATTTTTAAGTGCATTCTTGGTAGAGACTAACACTCTTATATGGCTCATATTTCTTTTGTATTAAGGTGCATTTTTAGTAGATACCGACACCTTCTCTATTGATTTCACCATGAGGGGGGATTTTATATTCATGGTGAATCTAGTCAGTGACCTACGAGAGGCAACATACCTATTAAATGACCTACAGAGGCAACAGACCCATGGAAGTGGCTGAACCTGAGGTACTTAGACAGCTGACCTAGAGGCAACAAATCCAAGGAAGTGGCTGACCCTGAGGCAATAGATCAAGATGTATACATTGTTAATATAAAATTATTCACAATTTGAGATCCAAGTGCAAAGAGCATGAGCATGGAAAAAATCATGCAATAAAGAAGGATGATAGGGTTCTTTAAGAGAAGTCAATCTTCTAAAGTGTCTTCATTTGTAGTCTTCAGAAGTTGATCCAAAAAAGTCCTCGGATAGATTCTAGGGTGTCTATGTTTGTAGTCCCTAGAGTAGGTGTTCTTATTGTGATCTTCTCATATAACCATAAAGCATGGGTAACCAATTGCTACATATACCAGGTTCTATAGAGAAGGTGACTAGGTACAAGGATCACATACAATTTGCCTTGGGAGTGTCGGGTACAACCGAGAGTGCACTCCAAGGTACAAAAATTTTGAGGCTAAAAAATACAAATGAAATAGCCTCAAAATTACAATTTGACACCACCAATGTGTTTGTCTCGGAAAAACCTTTTCGATGACTATAAATA
Organism: Wollemia nobilis; assembly: GCA_028583015.1. Taxonomy (NCBI): domain Eukaryota; kingdom Viridiplantae; phylum Streptophyta; class Pinopsida; order Araucariales; family Araucariaceae; genus Wollemia; species Wollemia nobilis. Next base: position 13,548,437 of record JAQPPZ010016890.1, read on the forward strand.
CCCCTATGTTTTTTTCTCAACGGGGCCTTCATTTGCTCAAAAAAATAGCAGTCTCTCTTGGCAAAAACATCGCTCAATGGTGGTATCGCTCTGAGGCAGAATAAACAACAAGATTCAATTTTCCCTCATAGGGAAATTACATGGGCCTACATGGGCCATCCACTTCCACTCTCCATGTGGAAAATTAAAAAATGACCAATAAAAAATGAGATCATCCCTCTTAATAAAAAAGGCCCCTGTTTTCACTATCACAAGCAATATTTTAAAATATTCAAGTGGTCCTCCCACTTTATAATAAATTTTCTCTTTATGTTAAAATTACTTGGCCTTCGATATTCTTGTTATGTGGATAAAATATCACCAAATTACCCAAACTTCATGCTCACAATTCCTCCCCAATTTTACCTCCTCACTTGGGCTTTCATAAAAAAATAAAAAACTTTAGACAATATGTCACATTCACTTTGAATATAATTCTACTGGAACAAGATCACTAGATCACAAAATGGCCACTCATGGTGGTATTCTTAATTTAGAAACTGCTATGAGACACTGATAAAAACTGGCCAGGGGTCTGCACACTAATAGATAACCACCATCTCCACTGGCTTTACGAGCAGTGTTGAGAGTGCCTATACACTGGAAATATATTGTGGCGTGTTGGTGCCACCTGGGGGAGTCAGATCTAGTGCACTCATAGAAATCACATGAAAATATCATCCACAGTTTGGCAGGATATCCATGGTGATATGAGCACATAGGGTATGCACTAAATCATGAAGCCAGTAAATTTGTGGTAAAATAATTCATTCAGGGCCACATGATGAAATCCTTGATGATGGCATGGGCTTGGATGCCAAATGCCTTCAATGAAATAACACCTTCAGATAATCATGAAATGGGCCATGCACTTTCACCTACTGGGCTGGTTTGATTTCTATAGTGTGCACAAGTTGTGCCTATGTGGAAGGGCTTCCATAGTGCTCAATTCAATAACTTTTCCTCTAAAAGCAACATATTTGTCACTACCATAAACTCAGTAATAGTTTTTTAAAAAATAGCAAATGGCAGCATTGTCACTACAGGTTACTACCATCCTGATGGTAGCACCACCTACTATGGATAGGTTCTCAGTTTTTAGCAATGAATGCAGGTCCTATAATATCCACCATAATAGCACTCACTATTGTTTTTCATGTGCACTAGGACTTATTTATTTAATGGCATTGATTAGCAACACTTGCGTACTCCATTCCCTGATAGTCATCATTCTAGAAGAAGACCACTGATCATGAAATAGAAAACATAGTCTTGGAACAAGCAACAACAATAGATCTGTAAAAAAAATTCAATGCAACAGGACCTAAAAATTCTTGTACTACAGTTATAGGTTGCGTATCCTCCATTCATCGTGGTCTTCTTAGGCTATGGTGGGTAGTGCAGCACTTGGCTACATTGATGATCAATTTTCTCTGCTGACATCTCTTCTACATGTGTGCTTATATGGTGCTTGCTATCTGCATCATGTGTAGTGCAACAGAAAAATGTATCTATCATATCTCTAGAGGTGAACACAACCCTTGCAATATTTTTTTTTTATTTGTGGAAAACATCCCAAAAGGGATGCCACTTTCGGGTAAGACCCAAGGAGGCAGGGGTATCCATTCCACCAAAAATGCCCAGGACTCGGACCCGGCCTACCACCTTTGACATACTCAAGGAGCAAACAAACACACAAAACCAAATTAAAAATAAGTAAATAACAACAAAAATAATAAAATAAAATAAAAAACATGCTCCTTGAGTGTGTCAAAACCAAAAGCACAACCAAACACGCACAATAAGATAAAAGAAACCACAACACAAACCACATAGAAAAACACAAGAACCACATAACAAAACACAAACAAGACAAAAACAACAGAACACTACAAAGACATAACCCAAAAAAAACATGAAAAATAAACACAACCAAAACCTAAAAAATAAAATAAAAATAAAAATAAAAACAACCAACAACAAACAATAAACAAAAACAAAAAACATAGAAAACACTCACACATAAAAACATGAAATAACACAAACAAAGAGAAACCCAAGAACAAGAACAAAAAAAACACAAGAACAATAACAAAAAAACATTAAAAAAAAACAAAACAACAAAAACACAAGAACAACAAATAACAACACAAAGAACACAAAAACAAAACAAAACAAAAGAACCCACCCACCTTAAAAAACTAAACAAAAAAACAAAGAAGACAAAAGAAAAAAAATGAACAAAACAATGACCTATCTAGACCAGAAGACTATTAATGCAAGAATCAATAGAGGAAACAAAATAAAGAATAGAATGAGCTAGGGAACTAAAAAAAACTGAATGAACCAAAGAGAAACAAAAAAAAAACAAGAAGAAACTAGGTACCTTCAGAACTGGAGCCATCCAAAGAAATGATAGAAAGAAGAGCTTCCCTAATTTGAGAAGCCCACCATATAGGAGGGTGGCCATAACAAGTAAGATCACCTTTGTCCAAAGCCCAATTAGCTAAAGCATCAACACTCTTGTTTTGATCTCCGACCACATGATTGTAATCAACTTTCAAAAATCCCATCTGGATTAACTGAATCTTCTCAATAATTTTTTTTATTCTCCAATCCACCTTATGATTCTTAGAAGGAGTCTTCAAGAGATTAATCATAAGTTGAGAGTCAAACTCAACTAACACCTTTTCCCATCCAACCTTAGTAGCCTCCTGAAGGCCTCTAAGGATACCATACCCCTCAACAAGGTTATTGGAAAGAATACCCAAATTCTTAGCAAAAGTAAAAACCAGGGAGCCATCTCAAAGTCTACCAATTCCTCCCACACTCGGCTTTTCCAGGGTTCCCTCTAGAGGCTCCATCAGTATTGACTTTTCCAAAATCCTTAGGAGGAGGTTGCCAATTTCTAGTCCTATCCATCTTACTAATACTCACATTCCCTTTAAGTTGGTTGCCCTTAGAAGGTTTAATCTTCAATATTTGCATCACTTGATCCCATCTTTGGTGGGAGTTTTGGGGGTGATTAAGGAGTTGATGGACTGATTCAACTAAGTTGGCTATGGTCTTTTGCCAAATATAGTGAATATCCTTCCTATCTTGATTAAAAATTTGGTTGTTCCTTTCATTCCAAATATTCCAAAGAAGAATGGTAGAACCCATCCAAACTAACTGCCTAATAAAATGATCAACACCCTCTTGATTAGGCCAATCCCTCCAAAGCTATTCAAAAGTAAAAAAATTGGACCACTGTAAGCCAAGTAAAGTGGCCATTCTCCTCCATAGCTCAGAGGCTAAAGTACACTCAATAAAAATATGGTTGATATTTTCTACATTCTCTTCACACATTTCACATCTAAAAGGGCCATGAAAACCACGCTTCATAAGTTGCTCACCAAGAAGCACCCTACGATGCAATAAAAGCCAATTAAAGAACCTCACCTTAGGCCGTAGATTTTGAGCCCACAATTGAGAAAATATGTCAGAAGAATGGTTGGGATTATTATGGCATAAGGTCAAATAACCTTGAGCAACCGAATACTCACCCTTAGTAGTGTTGTTCCATCCAAAACAATCTTTTTCATGGGACCAAGAGAGGGATCTCATATGAAGGATGCCTTGGATATCTTGTCTTTGCCTTTCTGGGATTTGAATAGGCTAGTCCTCAATAGGGATCCAATATCTACCAACCTTTGAATTACCAAGATGGTACCGAAAGTAATTAGCCACCTTTATCCAATTAGCTCGGTGAAGCTCCTCCATCCAAGGCCTCCAATCGAGAAACTAAGTTATCAAAGGCTTGTGACCATCCCAAGAATCTATCCAAAAATTTGCATGTTGACCATTATGAATGATCCAAAATAATTTTTTCTTTATCAAATCCTCACCAGCCTTAAGAACTGCTAAAATGGGAGAACCTTTGGTAGGAAGTTGATAGCGAACAAGGTCTTCAGGACTTTTGTTCTCAACATATTTAGCACGAAGATTATTGGCCCAAAGAGCATTGGGGTTATGCAACATCCTCCAATATAATTTAGCAGCTAAATCTTTGTTGTTATTAATTGAAGACCGGAATCCTAACCCCCCTTCACTCTTAGGAAGACATAAAGTATCCCATTTCACCAAGGCCCATTTTCTTTTCTCCTTAGTACCACTCCAAAGGAAACGATGACTGATTTGATCCAATTCTCGAAGAACAGCCTTTGGGATATTCAAAACGGAAGAAACATAAATAGGAATAGCTTGAAGGACTGATTTTACCAAGGTGATTCTACCCCTGAAGAAAGCCACTTGTTGGTCCACTTTCCAATTTTCTTCTTGACTTTGTCCAACAACCAATTCCAATATTTATTTTTCTGCCTTTGAATATTTATGGGAATACCTAAATAAGTGATTGGAAGAGAGGTCTTCTTATATCTTAATTTATCCAAGACCATGGATTCCTGTCTAGCAGAGCAGTGAAAGAAAATAACTTTAGATTTGTCTTCATTGATCAATTGCCCAGTAGCCTTAGAAAAAGAGCTAATGATTTGCTTAATATTAGAAGCTTCCTTAACTGTAGCTTTACCTAAAAGGGTAGAGTCATCCACAAATTGAATATGAGAGATAGGTCTAGCTCCATGAGCAATGGTAACTCCCTCAAGGGTTTTGTTTTCCCTCTTTTTGGTTATAGTCCTACCCAAGCATTCAGCAAGAATGATGAATAAATAAGGGGATAGCGGGTCACCTTGCCTAATACCTCTGGAAGCTGGGAAATACTGAGAAGGCCTACCATTGATAAGAACTAAGTAGGAAACTGAAGAGATACATCCCATAATCCAATCCATCCAATCCTTAGAGAAACCAAATTGCCTCAAAACTTTGATAAGGAAGTGCCAATCCACTCTGTCATAAGCTTTGGATAAGTCTAACCGGATGAACATAGAAGGAGAATTTTGCATATCCATGGAATGGATGGCTTCCTGAGCAAGAACTATCTCATCTACTATTTGACGTCCTTCCACATATCCCCCTTGCTCTGGGGAAATAATCTTATGCAAAAGAGGCTTCAACCTTTCTCGCCATGATTTTAGTAATAATTTTGAGAAGAACATTACATAAAGCAATAGGTCTAAAAGCTGAGATATGATCAACCTCTTGAGATTTTGGAACAAGAGTAATATAAGTTTTATTGATAACCTTCAAAATTTCTTTGGATTTCCTGGCTTCTTCCACCACCTCTAATAAATCAACATGAAGGATATCCCGGAACTCTTGGTAGAACTCAATAGGAAAACCATCAAGACCTGGGGTTTTCCCTTTTTGCATTTTAAAAACTACTTGTTGAAGCTCATTGATAGTAACAGGAGCAGTCAAAATAGAGTTCTCCTTAGAAGTGATAAGAGAAGGGATTGCTTGAAGAACATTTTGTTGTGAAGTTGAGTCAAGAGGAGTAGCAACAAAAAGATTGGAAAAGTAATCAACAACAATAGAGTTCATGCCATCCCAAGTATAAACAACATCTCCGGAATCTGATTTTAAGGAAGAAATAAAGTTGTGAGATCTTCGAGCTAGAAGATATTTGTGGAAGAAATTTGTGTTTCGATCTCCTTCTTTGAGCCATTGAATTCTAGATTTTTGCTTCCATAAGATTTCTTCTCTTTTTTCCCATTCCTCTAACCGAGTTGTGAGTTTAATTTCATCTGCACTTCTCTTCTCTGTGAGGCCATCTAAATGGATTTTCTTATTCAAATTTTCAATATGAGCAATAACTTCATGTTTTTTTTTATGAACATCCCCAAACTCTTTCTAGTTCCAAGTCTTGATTTTGGATTTAATGTATTGCAGTATTTTGGCAAAATAGAACATCTTAGTCCCATGCCTAGGTTTACCTTCCTTCCACCATTGTTGCACACGAGGTCTGAAGGAAATGTCTCTAAGCCACATTAATTGAAAATGAAAAGGAGAGAAACTCACATTGGTTTTCCACATTTCCACCATGACTGGCCAATGATCCGAACCAACATTATTAAGAGTCTTCACTTTAGGAATGTGACCATGGATTAAGAAATTTTTAGAGAGCAAAAACCTATCCAATCTCTCCATTATACAAGCTAAGCCTTGCCTTCTGTTAGACCAAGTCATAAGGCCATTATCTGGTTGGATATCCACAAGATGGAGGTTTGCAATATATTCGCTCATGAGGTCAATACTTTTGTCCAAATTTCTATTTCCCCCCCTTTTCTCATCCAGAGAGAGGATGGTATTGAAATCTCCTCCGATCAAGATCCAAGCTTTAGGAAAATGAGAGATAATATGAGTAATATCCTTCCACTGTCTTCTTTTTTCCTCCAAAGAAGTTGGGGCATAAACAGTAATGCAGAGCATAATCTGGTTGGAATGTCTACTTTGAATAGCTATAGCCAACAAACCCCAACTGCCAACCATATGGTGAATAACTACCTCTTTTGGGTCCCAAAGACAAGCAATGCCACCCGAAGTCCCTTGGGAACCGAGGGAAACCACTTTTCCAATCGGCCAAATTTTACTGGCAATTAAGTCCATATCCTCCATTGACATCTTTGTTTCTTGAAGGAAAACAAGATGTGGATGATTTATCTGAATCATTCTTCTAATTTCATTTTGTTTTGAAAGACTCCCTTTGAGTCCTCTAATATTCCAAGTGATGATCTTCATTAATACTAGGGCTAAAAATGTTGGGAAGGGCATTAATCTTACCTTCCTCTACAAGCTTTTCACCTTCTTTTACCATATGATATTGATTGGTCTTGCGACCTACTTTTTGATTAGAATCCATCTTCAATTTTTTTTCCCTGTTTCTTGACTTATTCCAATTGAATCTGAGATGGCTTCTAACCTTGAAGAATGCTCATACACAACCAAAATTTTACTAGATGGTTCAATGGAAGCTATATTGGGACCTGCATTATTTGAAGTTTTGACATTTGAAATATTGTTTTTCTTGTGTAAATTTTCTCCTTTTTTTTTTTGTTGAAAACCTTTGATTTGTTGGTTTGTCTCTGAGTTCTTTCCTTCATATTTAAATTGTGTTTCTAAGATTTCAGCTTCCATTATTTCCTCTTCCTCACTTGGGACATCATTTGTGGAAAGGATTTCAAACATATTAGCAAATGACTTTGATTGATCCTTCATTACTCGGTTTTTTCGAGTGTTCTTCTTCTTAGGTATTTGGAAACCTCGCTGAGTTTATATCTTCTTTCTTTTGATCAGGAATTTTATTTGGGCAAGCACTGGCCAAATGACCATATTCATGGCAAATTCTACAATGAAAAGGAATGTTCTCATAGTCCACTACTTGCTCCCAAGTGTCTTCCCCAAATTGTAATGTGATCTTTTTAGGTAGGGGTTTGTCAAAATCCATTAAAACACAAATTCGAGCATAAATAATATGTTCAAAATTTTGAGTACAATCAGCAATCATCATAAAAGTTCCTAAAGAGTTTCCAATTGAAGAAAAAATAGTAGGATTCCAAAATTCAATAGGGAGGCCAAAGAGTCTAACCCACATGGGAGCTATAGAAGGCATCTCTTCTTCGGATTTAAATTTAGTATGCCAGGGCTTCATGAAAAGCCCCCGCCCTTCCAAAAAACCAAGGACCCCCTTGAAAAGTTTTCTCTCTATCTTCATTATTAGCAAATAAAACAAGAAAATAACCATTTGGATAAATAGAGATTTGTAACTCACCTTTAGTTTTCTAGCTTTTTGCAGCCCAGACTTTGAAAGCAGATAGACTCGGACTAAAACCCATGAACCAACAAATTAGTCCTCTTTTTTCCAAATCTTCAATGCCGAACTGAATGTTACCCATATCAAGCTTAACAATAGGAGTTCCATCAGCTGCTTTAAGACATCCTGACTCCGTTTTCCTGGGATCAATCTTAGGCATTCTTAGAGGTTTATGAGAAGCCCTAATATTGATATTAGCATTGGGCTGAGGCTGTCCACCATGAAGGGCATCCCTAAAATTCATTTTTGGGACCGAGTCTTCAAAATTCTTACCCTTGACAGGGGTTTTCACAAGTAGAATTATTTTGTGGGTGCACCTTAGCACCAGATTCACTTGAGATATGAGCCATTTTTTGATCAACTCGCTTGAAACTTATTTTGTGGTCTCTTTAATCCTTGCCCTAGATGTCGTGGAAAGGTATGGTTTTCACTTTTCTTTTGTGCAGCAAATTGGAAGTCGTTGTCACTCAAGTTCACAGTATGATCTGTTGAAAGATAAATTTCTAACCCATATTGTATCCCTTGCAACATTTCCTACTAAAATATTGAGCATAAACCAAAAAAATATTGGCCGCTAGGGCCCGAAGGCCCTAAAAACCAACCTCTGGAGCTGCTTGCACTCAACCCAGATGAAACCCTCCCATAGTCACTTGCCAAATATATCATTCACACATAGGGATGCGCTAGGATATGTGTTGCTCCAAATGATATGAAAATTGGTGGAGACGTTCTAGGGTTTTTCAGGCATCTACCCTCAAAATTTCAGCTCAATCTGAGTTCGGATGAGTGAGATATGGCCGAAACGAGTTTGGTAGTTTGGGTAGTCCTACGAAAAACGTCTCTACCATTCAGCTCCGATTGAGATCCAAAATACCTTCTTTTCTTGCTACAATCCTTGCAATCTAAAAGGTGCCTTGGATCGCATCATTTTTTTTATTAAACACATGCCCACTCCTTGATTTCCCACCTGAGAAAAAATGTTCAAACTACAAATCTAAGAAAAAATATATATTTGGAGCAGACAATAAGTGACCCTAAAAAAAAATCCAAATCTTGGTAGCAAACCAGTGTATCTCATTTTTCATTTCTCCTTGGAGAAATTACTTCTGCGGATGAATTCTTCCCCATAAATCTATCCTCCCTAATAACTCAAAAAAATGGGCAGACATTAATGTTTCAAGCTTCTAATTTCTGATCCATCTCATGGATGGAGAGCAGACTCCCTAGCTTGAAAAAATTGAGGAAAATATTAGGGGAAATAATGAGGGGGAAAAAATGGGGGGAGGGGAGATTTCCATGAGGGATACCCCCCCTCAAACTAACAGGGTAGGAAAATTCAAAATGAAGATATATATTGATACAAGAGAGAGTACAATATATAGGCATAAGCCTATATGAAAATGTGACAAGTATCAAGAGAAACTGACAATTGTCAAACTGAAATTGAAGGTATAGTGCACATTAATATTCTAACAACCTCTAATATTTGATCCCCCCTTGGTCTCCTCCAATTCTTCTTCTATTGACTCCTCGAAGTTTGATTATGAGGATCTCTAGAGTCCCATTATATCTGCTAAGAAGAAATTTAAAATTTTTGGAGGTGTTTCAATGTCGCCTAGAGGAATTAGAGGAGGGAGGGCTAGACACTCCAAGCATCTATTTTCTAAGTTGATCAAAGTTGAAAACTCTCTTATTAATGTGGAGATGTCAGATTCTGAGGATCAATATCCAACAATGAAGAAGGGAAATATGACAAAATAATCAACTGAATTTAAAATGCCTAATACTTCTAATATTTTCATATCCTTCCTCAATAATATGGAATAGAAATAGTAGGCCCTAATTGGGTCTTTACAAGTGGCTATTTTACTTGTTGAAGAGATACATGGCATGGTGCATGGAAATTCATACAGATGATGATGTGGCTATTGATGTGGTAGGGGCCAATGTGACAATAGCCAATGTGCAAGTAGATCACCACAAGACAAATATATATACAAATTCATCCAATCATATTATATTAAGGCATAAATTTTTTAGTGAATCAAAATATGATAAATGGTGTAGCATGGTTCATAGGTTGTAGAACAAATCAGAGCATATCAATTGAGGTAGTTTAGTTTACTTGTAATTTTCCTAGTGGATTTGATAGGGATTAGCATCTAATTTTATATTTTATATTTTGGCTAGCAATTAACATTGCATAAAATTTGTAGGCCAACCTTTAATTTTTTGTTAGAAGGATTAATTAAAAAGTTAGGTGGCTAAATGAATTTTTTTACAAAGAAGTTAATTCAATCCTATATGAAATCTTCTAGAAGGATACTTATGAAGAAATGTATCTGGCTATTTATAGCCCATTTGGTAATGAAATAAATCACCTTGGTTTTGATTAAAAAAAATCCAATGGAAAGGTATTTATGCAAGAGGACTTGTAATATATTCCAAGGAAAAGGAATATTCCCTCACACTTCTTTGGAGGGTAAAGACTTATCTTTTTTTTGTTGCAAGCAATATTATTTTCTTGCACTGTATGGGTACATATCCTTAACAAACCTTATTATAGTCATTGGAAAGTTCTTTTCAAGCCAAATATAGTAGAATAATTGTCTTTCTATTTATGAAGGTATACTTTAACCTTTGATGCTCCAAAATTTATGTTACCTAAAACTACTTTGTTGTATTATAGAGTGTATTTTTAGTTGTAGCTAACACTCCTCAACATAATGTAAGTGAACCTAGTAATTAGTGATCTCCTCTATCAAACCTATTAGTTTTAGCAACTTGTTATCCATGTGATCTAGTAGGATGAGAAGGTTTTCATAAGAACACTTTCAATTTCTTATAGCAAGCTCTTCTTTTGAGCAGTTGTATTATGTCAAAACAATCCACTTTTGACATTAGAACAAGTGTTGTGACAATCTTATTTTTTTTATTGCTTTAAGGTAAGTTCTATGATAAAATTATTCTCAATTTTCTAATAAATAAGATTTTGGATTCTAATTCCTATATTAAAAACTACCCTCCACACATGGTATCATTATGGGGATGATCATAAGACCATGAACCTTCTATATGTGATCAACATGCATTACATGGGTACTACCATTAAACTTGTTTTAGCCCTCTAGTGACACATCTCTCTCTTAGTGGATTTTAGTATTTTAGCCTTTTAGCTTAACTTATGTCTTCACAAGAAATACTTTCCAAAATTTATAGGGTAACATAACATCAGATTCTACTTCAGTCTCATTGGATCCTCAACTATGTCAATACTTGCATCAGCTACTTTAGCATTCCCCTTTTGTAGAATCTATTTTTTTCTTGTTCTCTATTCTCACTACCAAACAGATTGTGATTCTCCTTCCCTATTTACATGCATTGAAGTCCAATGCTTCTATAGTGGGGATGAATGATAGGGATTAGCATATAATAATATGTTTTATATTTTGGCTAGCAATTAATATTGCATAAAATTTGTAGGTTAATCTTTAATTTTCTATAAAATGGATTAATTAAAAAGTTATGTGGATGGATGAAAATTTTGATAGAGAAGTTAATTCAATCCTATCCAAAATATTTTGAAAGGCTCCTTCTTAGGCATTGCATCTGGCTATTTATATCCCATTTGGGAATGAAATAAATCAGCTTAGTTTTATTTCATTCTTTCCCTATCTGCTTGTATTAGGCTTACATAGTCAACACCTAATTGACAACCCCTACTCGTAGATTATAATAAGTTGTGTCACCTCATTTGTTGATATGTTACCCAATAAGTGTATACTTACAACTCCCTCATCCACTTATGTATTAACATGTGGAAACCTCCGCATTTGCTATAGGTATTAAAAATTTTCTATTTTTCAAAGGTTTTAGAGGTATCCTATGTGATTTTTAGGCCAAACTATTTTGGGACCATAACTTTTGCATACAAAAATGTTTTGAGAATTTTCAAATCATATGGTTTTTTTAGATCTCTAGATTTGGATTATTGTTTCTAGTCCAAACTGCATACATGATTTTATATTTTTTTAGGAAAGCTATGCATTAGCTTGTGTCCTTAAAAAATGGTCTAAATTAGTCCACATGAAAAAGTAATACTAAAGGATTACTTCAAAGCAAGGGTTCGTCAAATATGCGAGTGACGATCCTTGAGAGGTTGATTCATAAGATAAAAATCAGTTGTATAGGGATAATAATGATGGTGATCTTGGTATGATACCTCTTCATGTTCAAAATATCTATGACACTCATGTTAGTACCACCATAGAGCTTAAGGAATTACTTGGTAAATTTTATCGATAGAGTGATTGAATTAATTCTACATAGATTAGTAGATTGGAATCTTTTGATACTGTTGATGAGTTTATCAGTCGATTCAAGAAGTCACAAGATGACATCTAGACTACTAGGAGAATTCTAAAGATGAAATAAGTACAAGAAAATATGAACAAGAAGTAGAATATATAACTACTCAACATCATCTTCATCATTATTTTAAAGACATATGAGATAGTTGTTGTGCTTGAGATGTTTCATGTCTATTTTCTTAATTCTCCTTTGCCACAAATTAACAAGGTATTTAGGTGATTTATTTATCATTATACCTAAATACAAAGGTGTAATGGTAATTCTTGCATCAATAAAACTCATCAAAAAGTAGTAAAAATGATAAGAAACCAAAGTAGAATGAAAAATACCAAAAAGCCCTTCAAAAACCCAACATGTGAGTTTTGTAAAAAGGAAGGACACAACAAAATTTTGATGGATTTACATCAAGAAACTTGATAAATCAATAAAAAGGGGGTGTTGATGTTGCTCTCTTCTATGCATAGAGTGAGGATAACTTTAGTGGTGAAACCTCATAGGATCATGTAGTTTTTTATTTAGCATATTGGATATCCACCACTTTGAATGAGTGAATTTTAGATTCAGGGGAAAAAAGCACATGATAAAGCACAAATATATTCTTCAATGTTATAACAAATCATATTCAAAGAAACATGTTATCATTGAAGATGACTATTCTTTGCAAGTGGAAAGTTATGGAGAGGTTATTATTGGATATTATTATTTTGATAAAGTTATTCATATTCCTCTTGTTGATCATAATCTCTTGTCTATTTATCACATTACTCATATAAACAAAAAAGTAGAATTTTGGATTTATAATTGGATGATAAATGATATAGGTATTGGATTCCAGATAGTTGGTTTTGGTTATTATGATGAGTTAGATCAAATGTATAATCTAGAGGAAATATTGACTCCTGTTTATTCCTCTTAGAAGAAATATTTTATGTCCATGGTGGTTCATGCAAATATGAAAGCCACAATGGCACCATAGACTTAGGCATCTCAATTATGGATCTTAAAAATATATGAGTCATTGTCAAATAGTTATTGGGCTTCCTCGTATTTCCCCTCTAAGTTGTGCATGCAAGGGATATATTCTAGGGGACCATCATAATGAGATATTTCTCAAAGGGACAACAAGACATGCTACTCATTCTTGGAGATCATACATAATGACATGTGGACCCATGGGTACACCCTTTATTTTTTGAAATATGTACTTTATTCTCTTTATTAATGATTTATCTATATATGTGTGATTATATAATATTCATAAGGACTTTGATAAATTTAAGGTATTCAAAGCACTAGTAGAAAACTAACTATAGAGGAAGATCAAGTGTCTCAGGTCAAATAGAGGAGGTGAATATGTAAACAATATCTTTTATAATTTTTTTACTTGTCATGGTATAGTATATCAAAGGAATGTTTATTATACACTAGAGAAAAATGGGGTAACTAAGAGGAAGAATAGATTAATCATGGATATGGCTTGTTGTATAATTTGTACCAAGGGGATGAAGCAAAAATTATAGGATGAGACCATCACTTGTGTAGCATACATCATCAATAAGGTTCCCACTAGAGAAGCCAAGGGCATGACAATACTTGAGAGGGTAACAAATGATAATTATATTGTATCATAGTTCCATATCTTTGGGTCTTAAACATGGGCTCATATACCCAACTATATTTAGAAGGAAATTCCAAAGAGTCATAGATGTATTTTTATCGGGTGTTATGATAACTCTAAGGCATACCATCTATATGATCCTCAGAGGCATGATATTATAATTCCAAGAGATGTCAGTTTTAATGAGGTTCTTTGAAGGGCTCCATCCAATTTGCTATCCAAAATTTTAGCAAAAAATTCTCTTGTTTTTTTAGTTGATCCAGATACTTTAGAGATTCATGTAGGCTATCTTCTTACTATGTATTCTTATTCATATTCCAATGAATTTTATATGTCTATAGATTTAACCCTTGCTCATGCAATACCACTTTGAGAACCTCCAATATTATATGTAGAGAGTGACAAGCTTGACACACCAATTCTATGTGCTTTCATTTTAAATGATGATGTGCATGATGATTTTTATTTGGATTCTTCAATTTTGGTTTTTGATGTTGCTTTGCCATAGGATGTGCACTATTCTTCCATAGTTTGTCAAATATCTAAGCGGATTTAGATACTTTTGTTGGATGCTCATCCCATATTTTCTTTGAAGTGATATCAATATGCACCTTATCAAGCATTTATCTTAAAGCTTGATCATCCTAGATATCCTCTCACATGTTCTTAGGGTAAGGCCTAATTAGAGTGGGAAGATGTTATACCTATAGAGTATGAATCTTTGATGAAGAATATGACATGAGAGATTGTTGTGCTTCTATAAGGGAAGAATGTGGTTGAATATAAATGGGTTTATATGACCAACTACACTTCAAGTGATTAGGTGAAAAAGAACAAGGTATGTATTATTGCTAAGGGATTCTCTCTCAAAAGGAGGGAGTTGACTATCTAGAGATATTTACTTTCATTGCTCAAATGGATTCTATTAGGGTGATTATTTATATAGTTGTTTCCTATGGATAGAAGGTAAATTACATGGATTTGTAGAGTGTATTCCCCAATTGTGATATTCAAGAAGAAATATATATACATTAGCCATATAGTTTTGAGCTTTAGGGTTCCATTCCCTTGGTTTATCAATTATTTAGGTCCTTGTATGAAATTAAGTAGAAAACTCATGCTTGGTATGAGAAGGTCCACTCTTTATTCTCCAATTATGATTTTTGGTGGTGTGGGGCCAAACATGATATTTACATAAAAATTAGGATGGAGATGCCTTGGTGATTATTATTTACGTGGATGATCTTATTATTATAAGCATCTCCCATACCTTGATTCAGGACTTAAATCCATGACTTTTTAATTCTTTTGAAATGATCTATTTGAGGCTCTTACACTATTTCTTGGGTATTCAAATTGATCAAACTACCTTTGGGATCACTATAACATAGTATAACTATACCTTGGATATCCTTCAATGATTTAGGATGGAAGATTTTAAGTCCATATTTAGCTTCTTTTGGTTTAGTAATAAATATTCCATTTGATTGTATAATTCCCTTGGTGTATACTACTCTATATTTATCTCTTGTATGAGCTCTCCTCTATCTTACCTACACAAGACTTGGTACTTCCTTTGTTGTAAGATATTATTTCAAGTACAAGTAAACCCTTCAAAAGAGTCACTAGATGATGACCAAGAGGATCCTTAGATATATCAAAGGCACTTATCATATGGGTATTAATTATTTAGTTTATTCACCTCCTATTTTGATAGGACTTTTAGATGCAAACTAGGCTAATTATTTGTATGAGCAATGCTTTACTATAAGTTTTGTTTTCTATATAGGTTCCAACCCTATTCATGGTGCTTAAAATGATAGTATACTTTCTCCCAGTCTTTCACTCCATATTGTGCTACTAATAAGACAACAAAGTAATTTCATTGGATGCTTATGATTTTGGATTAGGGGGGCATTCCTCATACCTACTTCATCACTCTTTGGTATGACAATCATAACACCTTCCAACTTTTTGCAAATGAATATTTCATTAGTGGACTAAGCATACTAAGATTTAGATGCAGTTTATGAGATATATGTATGCCCATGGAATGCTTTATCTAGTATTTATACCATTAGTATATAATATAGTGGATATCCTAACCAACGCTATGTTTGAAGTTCTTTTTGTGTGCATGTAGGAGTACTTGTTGTGAGAGAATATCCCTTAAGGGGGATGAGTAGTAAGATTCTCTCTTTATTTCCCCTATTTAGCTTAAGGGGGGATATTGAAATATATGGTGGTTAAGCCTCACTTGAGGCTATGGAAAATATTGTATTGTATTATTTATATATTCCCTTTGGGCCCTTGTAAACCTTATAAAAGATATTTCTATAATATTTTATTACTTAAACCTAAAGGTCAGTTACTTAACCTTGACCTAAAGGTAACTTGTAATTGGGTATAAATACCTCAACATACCAAACATTTCCTTATTACTTGAAGTGTATTCCATTTCGCTATAGTGGAATCATTTGGTGTTCACAAACACACCTTACATCATATGCATCACTTTTTGTGTATTTTTTTTAAATAATATTGAGTGTTACATTTATTCCATTCATTTTTAAAATTTACTATGAAGTTCAACATTAATTTCTTCATTTGTTTTAAATGTATTACCATAGTATTTGATATTTTAAATCTTTACTTTGTCCTTTAGATATAAATCTTTGAATAATCTTATGCATACATGATCCTTTAAATATTGCTTCATCACACCATTACATAGCTATATGGAATAAATAAGGATTGTAGAGCCACATAGACTAAAATTTAAATAACTTTGAATGACCATTATTGATTAAATTACATCTGAAGAGAATGTGTATCAAAGCATTAAATTTATATGGATATCCTACATGTTTATTTATTTATTAGGATATTCTTGAGGTTCTATAGCATGTGAGATAATCGCTGCACTACTTTTATTTTTATCACGATAGGATTTTATGGGGAAAATTAAATGATTTACCTAGATTACATTGAACCTCTTCTATCTTCTTTCTTTAAAATTTGCTTCCACATATTCCTTTGCATATTTTATTATTTTTGAAATTTAACTTGCATATTGTGCTTGTAGAAAAATAATTGGACACTAGCAATATACAATCACACAAACACAAAGAGATTGCCAAATCAATAAAACCCTTTTGTATATTGATTTCTTGATACAGATTTACAATATTTTTGAATTACCCCAAGTAATTTGGGAGTAATGTTACAATATTTGTCTTCGTATGATACAAATGTCTTCCTGGGGAGGTCTTCCAGATCTTCAGCAATGTACAATGTCCTCCTCGTACTCAGCTATAGCTTCAAAATATGAGTGGGTTTTGGTATCCAACATAGACCATTTCAGCCTCAATGGCCTTCCCAATGTACCTATGACCTACACACACTCAACCAACAAAGAATCAATAACACCTGTAGGTAAAGAGGTATAATCAATGATACATACCAAATCCTAAGTTAGTACAAGTGTAATGTAGAAAATAGAAGCAAATACTCGAATAAAAGCCTTACTAGCACAAAATTTACTGATCTCTATCATCGTATGGTGTTTTTTTGTTGGGTCTGTTAAACTGTAGGTGCATGGTGGCATACTGGGAACCGTGGATGCACGGTCTCAAAACCATGAATTCTTGGTTCTAATTGTGAAACCACGAATGGGTGGTTCAGGCTAAAAATGTAGGTTATCTCAAGAAATGGACCTCTAGGATATGATACAGACTATACTCATGATCTGCTCAAGGATCGGGGTCAATTTCTATAGCCTAGCGGTGTCTTAATTCAGCTCCCTTTATTTGGTGGGGTAAGGGTACCTTTATAGGCCCCTTAGGGTTTTGGAGGGAAGTTTAAGGTGGTAAGCCTGGATTACCAAGTGGTAACTATGGGCTATTATGTGGGAGGGACAGTTACAGTGAGTCACTCAATATGACTCACTTAATTGGGATGATGTGGCTACTAGTGGAGTGGGATGTGGGATCCTGTCCTATGTGAAGGGACAAGGGAGACAAGGTAGATTATATGTGGCATGGATGTTGGATGGGGTGTCTAGGACACATGTCTAGTGGGTAGGTAGGGTATCCTAGGGTGGTTTTTCTAGATTTAATAAATCTAGAAAATAGGATGACGTGCTGAATTTTTATATCCCTAATTTGAGACTTAGGTATATGATTTATTAGGCTAGACTTTGAGGTGGGATGACAAATGTGGTTTTGTGGGTGTTGAATTTTAGTTTCTATAGTGCTTCTTCATCTTCTATACCCTTTATTTATTTTAATGTTTGATCTGAGTCGAACATGATGACCTTCAATATCTAATGAATTAGAGGAAATTTTTTTCTATGTTTTATGAGTGGAAAATCCTTTATATAATCTAGATTCCACTACAATTTGATATTGTTGCTTTATATTGAATATTATCTCATTTTAATAAAAAATTCATCTCTTTCTTCATCACTTTAACTGTCCAATATCATAATATTTACTTCATCACAATCTAATATTTTATAACCCACTCATTGATCTCATTCTCTTTATTCAAATTTAATATTAATGGATTAAGGTAAAGGTTTTACAACATCCATGGTAACACATAACTCAGTATATTGGTATCATAGGAGATTTTTCTTGGTTTGTGGACAATGCATCATAATTTCCATATGTAAAAATCTAACAAAAATAGGAAACTTAAGCTCAATATGAGGAGAAAGGTTCAATATTTAGTGGAATAAAACTAGTTGTAAACATATGAGATTTATAAGTTGAGGAAAGAAAATTACGGGCTTCAAATGAAGCTCCAAAGAAAGAAGACCTCTCATCCATTATGGAAAACCAAATTATAAAGATGTAGTAATAAAATATATAGGTAGGTAATGTTGGTTGTTAAGGTATAACAAAAGTAGTGTGAAAGTACCTATAAGAAGTGAACTAGATATATGAGAAATCTTCATCCATGGAGAGTTTTGTAGCTCAAATCCAAGAAGTGGATGATAAACGAAAGAGGAAATTTTCACCAAGCATACATGAACCATGACCAAGCTTACCATGGTAAGTAATAAAAGTTCTAATTTTTCAAGTTTTGATTAGCATACAAGTGTTATTGGCTACAAGAATGGGTTATGAAATCCAAGTTATTGGAGAAAATTGCTAAGGGATCAAAGAATATTATTGAGTTAACTCAAATACCTTCAAAAATAGGGCTTGTAAACCAAAATAATGGGAAATACTAAAATAATACTAAATATGTGCAGTACTAATAGAAGTACAAGTAACCATTCCAACACATTTTGCACAAAGAAGGCAATGTTTCCATAAAAAGATCCAAGAAAAATTTCCAAACATATCTAAGAGATAATCCATCCAAATAAATAGGATTAGACAATACTAATGTGATCTCCAAGACAAGATCAAGCAAGTATATATTTATAAGAAGAGGTATATGCATAAACCTTATATATTTCCATTTTGTGGTGATTGTTGTAGAAGAGAAGGTAATTATCTTAGCTTTTTTAAATTTCATCCATGCAATAGATACAAAGACCATGATACTAGTATATGTAGAAAGCATCTACCTTCCAAATTTAATGAACTGCTCTCCAAAGGAAAAGTAAAAGTTAGACAATATTCTCTTATTGCCAATTCAATGTTGTTGGCATTCATTTATGGTTAGATAACTTCAAGTAAATGATCACTACCATCATCAATGGCATGTATGTGCATAAATCATCCATTTTAAATGGTATTTGATATCACTCACACAATACTATAGAGAGAGTATGCCCAAGAAACCAAGAATGAGGTTGTAGTTGCATAATCCAAGTTGTTGAAATAAGATAATATTGAGGATAATAATTTAGAATATATTGGTGAAGGATAAATATTTATTTTTATATATGAGACTTAGAGTTGTACTTATTTTTTTTTTTGGTAAGTTAATAATTTTATTAAAGGGGCATTTGAAAGGCACCCCAATGCCTTGAAACAACAAGAAGAGACAAGAAGCAGAAAAGTAGAGAAGCAACAAAGAAAGGAAAGAAAAGAGGATGCTAAAAAGGAACAAAATGCATCCTTAGAAAGAGAGGAAGAAAATAGAAGTCAATACAGCAAGACCAAAAGGAAGGGAACCCCACAGAGCCAACAACATGCATCAAGAAAGAATCACTGCATAGGAGGTGCTTCAGTAGATGCAATAGTGATTTCCAGTTCATTGTTCTTGACATCAGCCTTAACTTCATCCTTAGGAGCATCCTTAAATACCTCCTTAGCAATTTCAATGACTTCATCCTCTTTAGCATCCTCATTAATATCAGAAATCCCAGCCACAACAGAGATAGCAGGACCATCCTTATCATAGGTGTCACAGAAAAATAACAAATTTAAGGCATTTCTTTGATCCTTCAGCTGAGCAATGCCCTTCCCAAGAGCAACATAAGCTATCTCCAGGTGATCAATGGTAGCGAAAGAAGACTGAATGACAAGTTTGTGTAGGTATTTCTCAACTACATCAGGCGAATCAGACCCAAACTTACTATCCTTCTTGCCCTTCTCAGGAGTAGGAGTTTCTTTGAATTTGAGCCTTTGGGAACAACGTGTGGGAGTATTTTCGACCTTGAATTTTTTCTTAGCATTGAAGACTGGCTGGGGTTTTCCAGGTTTGCCCTTTCTTTTAGCACCTTTGGATTTAGGGCTAGGAGTGTGAGAGGACTCCTCCTCAGCACTTTCATGGACAGTAATGTTTCCTTTGGGGAATTTCTGAAGCAAATAGCCATACAAAATTTTAAACAATCCTTGATGGGAAGGCCAATCTGCCTCTTTCTTAGCACGAGTGGATGTAATGGAATAGTCCATGGACCAGTATAAAAACTTAGGGATATTAAGCATTTTGGCATCTCTAAAATTATTAACAAAGGACAAATGAAAGCTACACAACTGTGACTCAGGATCATCAACAGTCAGATACTGCATGATGGGTTTCAATAATTCCTTCCAAGGAGTAGATAGGTCTTTGTGATACAAACCTTTTTTGTGAAGCTTTTGCATAGTGGCGAGGATGGTTCAAAGTGGGTAAGCTCTACTTCCCAGTTATGCTTGTTCCTTCTCACCACACATCCATCAAGAACCTGCCCAATAAGCTCAGCAAGGATTTCCATAGTAATCTGGAAATCTACTCCATGTATGATGACGATGCCATCCTCCCAAGTCGAAGCGAAAGCCATGCTGGCATCCCAATCAGTTCCAGAAAACATTTTGAAAAAGGGGATCAGACCACCTTTATCTTTGAGAATTGCTTCAGAAATAGCATCAATGGAAAAGGTGTCAGGTTCGACATAGGTCATTTTGACATCCTTCATGGTGAAAAAATAGGGGTAAAAAGCAAGGATACAGAGAGGCAGGTACAGGGCTAACAATGGGAGGTAAAGAGTGTCAATTGGATTTAAAAAACCTCTTTGCGACATGATACGACAAAGAAGGACAAAATCATGGTAAGCCAAAAAGGAAAAAAATATGGGAAAGGATAATGACCAGACCAAAGGAGCCAATTGGCTATGAATTTGATCGAGGAGGATTATCCGACAACTGCTATCACAAAGGAAAATTGGTAAGTGAGCTACGATCAGAGGAGGTTGACTTAAAATAACACTTGGGAATCATGGAAAGGAAAAAATAGGGAGAGCAGTAGAAACCCAAGATATTGAAAGGCACGATGAAACATTCCTTGGAACAAGGCATGAAGAAAACTGAAGAGGGAAGGTTCTCAAAAAGGTAAACAAGGTAGTAATGAGGAACACGAGCCAGAAATGATGATATATGGTGGGAGGAAGGGCCTTAGAATCCCAATGAAAGGCATTAAGTGAAAAAGAGGTGAATGGGGCCTGAAAAGGTGAAGGAAAAAATATGGGATTAAAATAAAAAATAAATATAGCAAAAAATGAGGCAAATCTTAGGTACCGGGAAGGCCTCAGAAAAATTAACACAATGAACAAGACTTTGATCAATAAGACAAAATTTGGATCCACCCCATTGGAAGAGAAGGGCCCAATAAGAGGTTTCACCCATAACAACACGAGTTGACATTGGCGAAACACAGAGTCACATGTCCCTAGTTGATGATTCATCATTGTGATTGATGTTTTGATCCAACCTGGCAATCACGCTGATGTCATGGGGAAGAGAATCAGTCCACATCAGTAGTCCTAGAGCAAAGACCCCTATGTTAGCCAACTTGTCAGCAACAATATTTGCTTCTCTGAAAGCATGTTGGATGATGACTTCTTGTTGACCATAGAGGATTTCTTTCACATCCTCAATTATACTTCTTATTTTCCATCCTGGAGGTTTGGAATTTTTTAGGTAGTTGATGATATTCAAGGAGTCACCTTCAATAATGATCTTCCTAGGAATATGTTGAATGAATTGTAGACCTCTCCATAGAGCTTTGGCTTTAGTAGAATGATTTGAAAGTTCCCCTAAAGGCTCAAAAAAGGCAAAAATAGAATTTCCTTGGTGATCTCTAAGGATGCCTCCAACACTAGCCCATCCAGGATTTCCTTTAGCAGCACCATAAAAATTGAATTTGACCCATCCGATAGGTGGAGGATTCCATTTAGTATTAGATCTTGTGCTAGGGGAAATAGCAGGACGACCATATTCCAAAGAAATATGACAAGATTGGAGTAAGGAGGCTTCAAAAGAGGAAATAGGGAAAGGATCAAGGGGAGCAATCAGGGCATTCTATTTTGCAAAAAGGATGATTCTATTAGAGATGAACTCAACATCCTTGGCATCCTTCTCAAAGACATGCCTATTGTGCTCAAGCCAAATCTACCATAAATAATGATGAAGACAAAAGCCCCATAAGCCTTTAAGAACAAGATTTTTAAAAGGATTGGGCCATTGAAGGAAAAGGTCAACAATGGAAGGAGGGGAAGCCCAAAAGATGTGAAATTTAAGGAAAATATTATAGAGCACAGTTTTGGAGTAAGGAAAAAAGAGAAAGAGGTGGGAGGTAGATTCCCAATCAGAAAGGTAGAGGAAACACCTATTCGAAAGGGGAATACCACGTTTAATAAGGTTCTCAATAGAAAGGATACGATCTTGAATACAAAGCCATGAAAAGAAAGCAACTTTTGGAGTTAGATGTTTGGTCCACACAATTTTGAAAGGAATGAGAACTTTGGAAGGGGCTAAAGACAATAAGTAAGCTGATTTGACAAAAAACTCCTAGAATCAGAAGGCTCCCAAATAGGGTGGTCGGAAGAATCATCAGGGAGAATACGAAAAGAGGATAACAAAACCTCAAGAGAAGAAATTTCAGCAGCCAAATTGGAAATATGAATCCTTTTCCAAGTCCTGATCCCATTTGAAGTAGTTAGGAAATCTGCCACCATAGGACCAAAAATATTAACAGTAATATCTTTGAGTAGTCAAAATTCAGGAAAATGAAGAAGTGGACGGTCACCAATCCACTTATCTTCCCAAAAATGCATAGATTTCCCATTAAAAATTTGCCATATTAGACCCTTTTTGATGATTGACCTTGCAGAGCAAATGGATTTCCAAAAAGAAGAACCTGAGGGGGGAATGTCTCCATATAAAAAATCATAAAATTGAAGATATTTTCTTCTAGAAATTTTAACCCATTCAACACTGTCTCTTGAAATGAGGTGCCAGGATTGTTTGGAAAGAAGAGAAATATTAAGAAAATGAATTCTCCTTAATCCTAATCCTCCTTGCTCCTTAGGTTTGCAAACATTTTCCCATGCAACCAAATGAAACCTATTCTTATTTTTAGCACCTGTCCATAGGAAATGTTTCTGAATTTGTTCTATTTTTTGGTAGACTTTTATAGGAGCTTTAAATAAGGAGAGAAAATAAATAGGAATGCTCTGTAAGTAGGCCATAGTTAGGATGGCTTTGCTAGCTTGAGAAAGAAGATTACCTTTCCACAAAGAAAGCTTTTTTTGAAGTCTTTCAATAATGTTATCCCATAGGTGCTCATTAGCATTACCCATGAAAAGTGGTAAGCCCAAATAAGAGGAAGGCAAAGAGGCAATAGTGCATCCTAAGATGTTGGTAATCTTGAATTATCTTCTCAAAGGGGTATTTAGAAAAAATACTTTGCATTTTTTAAAATTTACCTTTTGTCCAGCAGCTTCTTCATAAAGGAGAAGGATGTGTTTGATAACTTTTTCTTCACATACTGATATAAAGGTAGATAGCAAGGTATTATCAACAAATTGTTGGTGAGTTATAGGAGTGGTTTGGGAAGTAACTTTTATTCTAGTAATGAGACCTGACTATCTAGCAGCCTGAATTGATCTACCAAGAGCCTCAGTTACAATAATAAAAATAAGGGGGGAAAGGGGATCTCCTTGCCTCAATCCTCTGCTACTCTTGAAGTATCCTGCTGGTGAACCATTTATTAAAATAGAAAACCAAGCTGAAGAGATGCATCCTCTAATTAAAGAGATCCATTCAGAATGAAATCTAAATTTGGATAAGACTGCCAGGAGGAAGTCCCAATTCAACCTGTCATAAGCTTTGTTCATGTCTAACTTTAGAAGGAAGGCAACCTTTTTGTTAAAAGAAGTGGAATGGATGGCTTCATGAACAGAGATAATACCATCCAAGATGGATCTACCTCTAACCAAACTTCCTTGACATTGATTAATAATGAGGGGCATGACATCTCTCATTTTGTTGGCTAAGGCTTTGGTCAAAATTTTGTAAGTAACATTGCAGAGGCTAATAGGTCTAAAATCATTGAAGGTATTGACATTGGGGATTTTAGGAATAAGAGCAATGAAGGTGGAGTTAAACCCATGAGGAATGATTTTGGAAGTCTAAATTTCCTTGATGGTAGCACATACATCTAGACCTATGAAATCCCAAAAGGCTTGATAGAATCTGGGAGAGAAACCATCCGGTCCTGGGGCTTTATCTGGATTCATGGAGAAAAGAGCCAGTTTGATTTCCTCATCAGAAAGGCCAGCCATGAGTTTGCAATTAATATCTTCAAAAATTAGATGAGGAATGAATTGAAGGAAAAATTCCTTGGCATTTTCAGAGATGGCACTAGGCTCCTCTTCAAGTAGCTGCATAAAGTGGGCAACCCCTTCAACTCTAATTTCTTTGATATCAGAAGTAACAC
The DNA here is from genome assembly GCA_028583015.1 of Wollemia nobilis. Taxonomy (NCBI): domain Eukaryota; kingdom Viridiplantae; phylum Streptophyta; class Pinopsida; order Araucariales; family Araucariaceae; genus Wollemia; species Wollemia nobilis. Next base: position 13,573,372 of record JAQPPZ010016890.1, read on the forward strand.
TCCCATCCTGGCAATGGATTTCTTTAATTCTATTGTTGCTTCTATTTCTCAGTGTGGAAACATGAAAAAATTTAGTGTTAGAATCTCCTTGTTTGAGCCAAATAGCCCGAGATTTTTATCTCCAAAAATTTTCTTCACACTGAAGGATATTGTGATATTGGGATAGAAGATTTCTTTCTTCACTTCTTAGATCACTTGAGCAGAACTATCCTTCCTGGATTTATTTTTCGATTGTAGCAAGATGGCTTTTGATTTCCTGCTTATTTTGGAAAAGGTTCCCAAAGATGTCCCTGTTCCAAATTCTGAGGTTTTATTTGATTAATTTAAGCTTTTGGGCTAATATGAAAGAGGGAGAACCTTGAAATTCTATTTGCCACCACTGAATAATTTTATCTCTGAAATCAGGATGCTGCAACCACATTGCTTCAAATTTGAATGGGATTCTAAAAATTTTAGGATTATTAGTATCCAGAAGGATGGGACTATGGTCAGACCCAATCTTAAGAAGTGATTGAAGATTTGCATCCCCCCAAATAGCCGAGGCTTCCTGAGAGAACAAAACTCTGTCAAGTTTCACTTGGATGAGCTGAGAACCACTTCTTCTATTGGACCAAGTGAATTGATTTCCTTTGAGATTAACATCCATAAAATTGTTTTGATTAATGAAGTACTAGAAATCATCCATACTTTTGGTGAAGGAACCGACCCCTCCTCTTTTATCAGAAGGGAAAATATGAGTATTAAAGTCTCCAACAAGTATCCAAGGAAGGTCCCAAAAGGCACTCCTAATAGAGGAAATAATTTCCCATAGTCTAGATCTTCCTGTGATAGAATTCGGGGCATAAATATTGGTAAGAACCCACGGGGAAATATTGTCTTTGTCAAAAAAGAGAATACTAGCTATTTCATCATTGGAATGAATTAGTCTCCCCTCTAAAAAAGTAGGATTCCACATACAGATAAGACCTCCCGAAGCCCCTTTTGCATTACAAAATATAGAATCATAGTTTTTCCACATGGTATTACAAATAATATTAGCATAAGGGTCACCAATTTTGGTTTCCTGAAGAAGGAAAATAGTAGGACTTATTTATTTCCTTAATGACTTAGCTAGCCTCTATTTAGCTATGCCATTAAGGCCTCTCACATTCCATGAGAGGATTTTAATTTTGACAATTTGGTAGTTCTTTTGCCTCCCTTTCCTTGTGGTTGGGGAGGTTTGGTACATTTTGAATCATCTTTAGACAAGTTAATTCCAGAAGAAAACAAGGTTTTTTGAATTTTGTTTGCAATGTCATCATGAAGTCCCTACTTCCATTGATCAGAATTAGAAGGTCTACCTCTTTTATTCTTGCCCCCACAATCAATCGAATATTTCTTATGGCTTCTAGTATTTTTTGGACTAAAATTGTGAGGATTAATTTTTTGAACCACCAGACTGGATGGTCAAAGAAATGAGGAATATAGACTTCATAAATAAGGTAATGATCACATGATTTGTGTTACTATCAAGAATAAACTTATTGTCTTTGAACGGAGAAGTATGACAGGTGTTCTTGATTGAAGAAGAAAATTTGGACATCCCATTAGGAGGGGAAAGGACAAGAGAAGTTTCCTATTGTGGAACAAAAATAGGGGTAGAAGAAGGATTTGGAATAGGTCCTGGGCTATGAATGACTAGATCTATCACATCATCCTTGAAAGGTAAGTTATATAGGGCTTGAAATTTATTGGGAAGAGCAAATAAACTTACCTCATTTTGGAATGGCTCACTGATAGAAGAAGAAGCCTTTTTGCCGTTGTCATAAAAAATATTAGAAAACCCTCCTTGGGACTTTTTATTCTTGATAGGATGGAAGGTCATCCCTTTATCAGGAGGAAACCTTTTCTTATCCACCTTAGAGAATGGAAGTGAATCCTTTCCTTTACCAGCAGCAATATTTTCATGGTTATTTTTAGTATTTGATTCCTGAGCTTTGAGAGATGGGCATTGAGCTCTGAGATGTCCCTGGGTATGGAATTCGATGAAGTAGGGGGACTTGTTCTCATACTCAATGGCCTACTTCCGGTAGAAGGACCCATGTTCCAGTTCCACAAAGGTGGGGAGAGCCAAGTCTAAATTAGCATTGACACAAAAGCGGGTAGCATGCATCCTAGATCTGGCAAGAGTAACCCTGTCAATGACCACTAAATCACCAATAGTAGTGGCAATAGCTCTGAGGATAGGTTCATGCCAAATATACCAAGGAATATTTGGAAGCCTGACCCAGATTGGTGCATAGTTTATGCTTTGTGTATCAAGATCAAAATTAGGAGTCCATTTCATAATAAAAACACTTTTTGAACCCAAAAACCAGGGACCACCAGAAAGGATCTGATTAGCATCCTCCTGAGTGTTAATATGGATACCAAAGAAAGCATTGGAGAGCCCAATAATATCCAAACAACCTTTGGCTCTCCATTTAGAAAAATCCCACCTTTTGATGGTATCTAAATTAGGTCTACCACCCATAATTTTACCTACAAGGGAGAAATATTCCTGAGACAAATAATTTGATGCTAGGCTCAAAGGAATCTTGACCTTGTTACCAAAAATTTCAAAAGGGGGCAAAGAAGGATCTGGGCCCGAGGAACTTTTACCGATAATGTTAGCAAAAGAAGGCTTAGAGGCAATGGGTCCCTCAGTCGAAAGGGCCCCAAGTGGAGCAACATTATCAAGCAAAGCATCACCCCAAAAAGCACTAACACTACCAGTAAGGGTAGAGGACAGGCCTACCTCAGGACTCGAGTCAGAAAGCATGACATGATTAACCATAGAAGCATCCTCAACACCACCCACAAACATACCATTACCATCACCTACAAGAGCATCCTTTCCACAAATCACAGGATCACACTTACTACCATTCGCTGTAACATCCTTTTTACTATTACTATCCACATGAACGTCCTTACCACCATCCTCGCACCCTCTAAAATTTTGAAAAAATTCCTTCCCACCCACAAAAATGTGAATATTTGAAGTCCCTCCTAAACAGTTGTAGTAGCCATCCATATTTCCCTACATCTTCTACCTGCTAAAGAGTTGTACTTATTTTATAGGAAAGGACAACCATATTTATCATTGTATCCCTAAGAAAATAAACTATGCATATTTTCTCTAATGATGGTGAACAGATTGTAGGTATACAAGGACCAAGATGAGATGTAGATATTTATGAATGAGATATGCATATTCAAAATAAGCAATAATTGGAGGAAAATTAGTCTCTTTGATATAAAATTTCTAAATATGAAATTTACATCCATGGGTACCATCATGTAGCATGAGGTAAGCCACACAAGAGGTATGTGGTACAAAAAATAAAATTTAAGCATGTACTCTATTGAAGATAATATTTTTCATCTAACCAAACAAGGATTACAAAAGTAGAGAAAATTAGTGGTTATTCACATACAAGCAAAAAACATGTTGATCTAGTTGAAAACAACCAATCACTTAACAAAAAGATATAGCAAGCATATGTATATCCAAGTAAAGCACTCGAAGGCACTTTAGAAACCAAGAAAGCAAGCACTTGAAATAAATTAATAAAGCAAAGACACTTGAAACACATTAAAACAAGCAAGAATTTCAAGTAAGCAAGCAAAGACATTTGAAACTTTAATAAAGCAAGGAAGAATTCCAAGTAATACTTGAGATCAAGAAAGCAAGTAAAGGAACTTGAAACTCAAGCAAACAAGCATGAATTTCAATCAAGCACTTGAAATCGAGTAAAAAATAAACAGAACTTGGAAAACCATGCAAGCAAGGGAAATATAGTAAATTCAAATCTATAGGTTTATCAAGGATTCATAGCTCATTCATATTGATGAAATAGGCTACACCATTTTTGTTGATATTAGAATTTATGATGCATTAGAGTCACTTATCATCACTCCACCATGCAAGAAGTTGGGAAAATAAGTAATATATCATAAGGCTATATTGATTCACAAAATTGGTACCATGATCTCATAAGGCCTTCACTCAAGTATTAAGCCACTATGACCAGCATTGAAGAAGTTGTCTTGTTATTGGAAACATAGAAAGTGATTTCACTTGTAGAAGAGTGAATATCTAGGATAGGTAAAGGAATACAATCAATTATACATACTATTAGAGATCAAATGATAACACCATGGGATATGAAATCAAACCTTGATAGAATAAATTAAGTATGGGGACACCATTGTTTGCATAGGAAGAATCCAATGAACCAAAATATGCATGTGTACCATGTACAAAGTAGAGGTGGAATCAAATTTACTATAATAAGATTTAAGGATACAAAATATTCTCATGTGTGATGTATAATCCACTTGATAGGAAGTATATGATAGATTTAAATGCAATGTCTATTCTATGGAGAAGTAGGAAAGGCACCTACATGGAGGTAGTAAGAAAACAATTGCTAGCTTTTGATGCTAAATATTGAATGAAAAGCAACCACAAGATATATAATAAGAATGCTTACATATAAAATATAAGATAATTACAATATTTAAAGCATATAAAAATCATGAAAGGATTTTACAATAACTCAGAAACTACCATTAATAAAAGCTCACAAAAAAAGTATTTTTGATATATAATGGAGATCTCAAACTCTCCATATTTTATGCATGCTTCTACATTGTATCTCTACCTTATTCTCTACTTCTTATCTACACTTTGTCACATAATATGCTCACAAAAAGGTCAATATATAATGGGATGTGACTCTTGATATTCCATCTTCTTGTGACTCTTCATCTTCCTATTCTATGGACTCATGTGCACATGAACTATTATGCACATGTACATTATTGAATACTTTGAACATTCTAATAATACTTGTGCATTTATTACATTGCATAAAGTAAATACTCACACCCTAATATAAGACACACTCCTAATCTAAATATGTATCCAAGGTGGTACATTAGAATTTACAAAATAATGTTATATATTCCAACACTCCCCTGTATTACATTATTTGGTTATTGAAGACTTTAGTCTTCAATATGGATCTTCATATTCCATAAGTTCAACTTGATCAGGCTCCTATTATTCTTCTTAAATATTTATATGCCTAAGTAATCCAAAGTATTTTTTTCTTCTCAAATTTCTCATTTTTAATCTTTGATTTCCTCATCGACTTTTATGATAAATATATTTTTCATTTCCTATAATCTGTTCCTCAAAAAATCCATTAGTGTTGTTTTGAACTACAACAATATCTTGTGAAATATTAATTGAGTCTAGAGCATATATATCATTGTGAATTGATACTATATCTTCTATCTCATTTTGATTTATAATGAGACACTTATTGACTCCATTTATATATCTAAAATAAACCATCCTTTTGCTCTCTACCAATTTGGCTACTAAAATAAGGTTTGATGTTAATCCAAGAACATACATTACATCACATAACAAAATATTTGAAAATGATGTACTAGGTGTTACACACCCATATCCATGTATAAGATAGGTTTTGCCATCTACAATTTTCAACCTAAGATTGTTAGTGACTTCAAGGTAATCAAACCATTATAAATTTCTTGTCATGTGGTGACTTGCACTAGAATCAATATACCAAATGTCTTTTCCATTTTGACTTGTAGAGTTATTTGTGCTTGAAATAATTTTACATTTTTGATATGGAATATTGTATGGATTTTGATCTTGAATCCTTTCATAGTATATATTGTGATGATATGTTCCTCTTGCTAACTTATCCATTATTATATCAAAAAAAATTATTGTTGTATTCCTTGTCTTCCAATCTCTTCAACTTCTAAATTTTAGGTTGAATTTGAGTATACGATCAAATACTAACTTTCAATTCTTCAAATTTTGTAGTATACCTTGTAATTTCTAATGATCAAACAATGGTTTTGACAAAGATTTAATTTTTCAAATCTCTAGGTAGAATTCCTTTTAGCTCCCTAGTGTTTTGAATGTAAGATAGCTTTGATAAAATACTTAGCTTTCTAAGTTTTCCTTTGAGTTGAATCCCTTTTGTCTCCCTAATTATGAATAGAAAGCTAAAGACAATCTTGATGCAATTTCAATTTTGATAAGATTCTCTATTTTCAAGAACTTTAAGTTGGATTCCTTATGTCTCGTTAATTTGAGCAAGAGACTAATACCAATATAATTTTCCAACTTTCAAACAACTCTATGTTGTGTTTCTTATATTTTTTAATTTTCAATTGTATGGTTTCTAAATTTCAAGAACCTAAGTTGGTGTTGAATTCCTTATAACTCCTTAATTAGAAATTTAGAAAACAAATATATTTGCAAATTCAATGTTCCTATTTTGATGTAGAAATCCTTGTTCCTCCAAGTCAAATTATTTGCAAGTATTTCTATGCTTGAATTTCAAGTAAAGTAGTTTCAAAAACTTTCAAATTAGATACTCTTTACTTCAAAAATCTTCTAAATCATTCAATAAGTCTTCTAAGGTTATAACTTATCAATTCATTACCTTATACCTCCATTCATTTAATTAATCTCTAGCATAATAGATTATTCAATCTTAACCTTAGTAATAATATTGCTTGTCTCCCAAACCTTTGCAAAAGCAAATTAATTAAAATATTTCATGTACCTCCTTGAATATGGTGTGCTACTTTTGACTTGCTTCTCATGAGTCTTCTTGATTCTACAACCTGCGCTTCTAAAAATGATCTTCCTCCTCTACAATGTATTAAATACTCCTTGTGTATGGCGCTCAATAAATTTAGTCTTCAAGACTCAGACTCTCCCTTTGGCCTCTCTGACCATCAATGTGCTTAATACGTATTCAAAAATTGTTTGGGCTCCTCCAAGACTATTGATGTTCCTCTTCTCATGTGCCACATGGCACTCAATGTCTTCTTCAGGTGTTTCTATTCTCCAATATTCTCCTTGCTACATTACTCTACCCAGTTTGGTGATGTTATGATGATATGGGTGTTACTTTTGACAAGTGGCTTCCCTCAACCATTCACCCAATTCCTTGGTGCTTGGAGTTTGTTTCTTTTTTCCCTAGCATATTCTCTTTCGACCTCCTTGAAAACCTCACTTGATGTAGCACTCATTCAAAAATGTTGTAGCTTCTTGGATGTGCTAAGTTTAGTCTTATTCCATGCACGTAAGAAGGTGTTTCACCTTGCTCATATGATGGTTGGCGTTCCTCCTTCCATGAGGACATGTGGCATACAATCTCTTCACATGCTTCTGAGTGATGCTCCTTCCTCCTGGGCATTATGGTTTTGATTCTCTTCACCTAAAAATGATCTCTTGCCAATGCTCCAATGATGGCACTCCTTCCAAGATGTTTCAAGCCTTAGACAAATAATTTCCACTCAATATTTTTGCTTGCCCTAGCATTGCATGGTTGTAGAAGCTACATCCCTCTATTATTTTCATCTTCCCTTGAGTGACTCTTCAATGGCTGAAGGTAAATGACTCTTGGTGCATTTACAATGACACTTGAACTTTTGTATTTTCCAAGTGTTCCTTATGGTGGCGCTTTGGTGATTCTTCCTTGCACATAGGTGATGTTCCTACGGCTTCTTCACTACCAAATTTCTAAAATTTGGTTATGCTCCTTAGTGTCTTTTGACACTTTAAATCTTGCTCTATCTTGGGCCCTTATTCAATCTCCTATTATTTCAATAAATCTCCCTTTTGCAAGCTTGTAAAATGATATTCGTTATCAATATTATTTTCTCCTTATTTCTCCTTTTTGAGCAACTTTTAACTCTATATTGTGTTGATGTATTTTGCAAGTTTTGAAATAATAAAAATACCTTTGAAGATTTAAATTTTGTTATTTTTCAAAACTACATATTGAGCACAATATTCTGAGTGCTCCTTTTTGTATTTGAAGCTCCTTAGCTTGTTAATGCTTGCTTTCTTAATAGCATACAAATCTGATTTCAAACTTAAAATGAACCAACTCCTTTATGCTATATTAACACACTAATTTGCAAGCTTCTAAAACTCCTTTATTAAAGGGAGATAATAAACTTAGATTTCTTCTTTCTGATTTGAACTCTCTAATATAAGGTGCCAAATAAACTTAAATTAAATCCACTTTTTATAAAACTAAAATATTATTTTAAGCACCTAATTTCAAACCTCTTTGGTTGTCTTTTGTAGCTTGTCTCCTCTCCTTTCTTGCTACTCGAACTTGTTATTCTATACCTTCAAATTTGCAGCCTTAGCTTGCTGCCCAAAATCAGCTTGTATGTTGTTCAAGAATGCTCTCAAATCTGCCCTAAATTTCTCCAAAATACAACTCTCTTTTCTCCTTCTAATGTTGCCCAATTTCGTAGTTCAAATCACTTAATTTGCTGCTCCAAAAATCTGATTTCTCCTCCTTTATCTTGCTGTCCAAAAACAACATTCAATTTCTCCAAATTGCTGCCTTCTTTTTCTGTCAAGCCTTCCTTCAATTGGTTGTTCAAGGGCACTTCAAAATCTGCCCAATTCTTCTTCAATTTGCAGCTTTATGTCACCTTCAATTTTCTGTCCTGTGACCTTTCAAATTTTGCTGCAAAATCAGCAATCTTCTCCTCCACAAATCAGCCTTCAAATCTTTATGGCTATCTTCAAATATTTCAAATTGGTGGCCTCTTCAATCCTCTTTCTCCTCCTTAGATCTCACTTCAAATATGACCTCTTTGGCTAGTCTCTTCCTCAAGAATCTGAATGTCTTGAGATCTTCAAAAACTCTTTCCAAAAATTTGGCAAACTTCTTGCCAAATCCTTTTTCCTTTTGGGCTTGTTGTCGGATGGCGATAATTGTCCCAAATTCTTCTTTTAAGATCTTATCCTACTTGCAATATTCTACCTTGAGCTTTCTTCAAATATTCTCCAATGGCCACTTCTTCAACTTATTCAATAGGGCTTCTCTAGCCTTCTTCTTCTTTCTCCTTCCAAGTTTGCTTGAGACCTCTTCTCTTGGGTCTTCAAATTCTGCAACTCTTAAACAAATATACTTTCTTATTTCTTCAATATACAATTTGTAGTCTTCAATATTCTATGGGGACCTCCTTCTTGGGTCTCCTCAATATTTAATCTTCAATCTCCAATGGGGCCTTTTTATTGGACCTCCTTAATCTTCAATGTCTACGCTATTGTTGCAACTCAAAAACTAATCCCTACATGAGGAAAGCACATAGACTTTTAGGAAATCAAAGATGAAATTCTTCTCTATCCATTATAGGAAGCTTCTCAACTTTTGAGAACTAATTTTCTACAACAAAACTTAGACAACAACAAGCAAATACATGCAAATCTCTAGATCTCTAAAAATCAATAAACTTCACTAGTTATCCTTCAATCTAGTGGAAAGCAATCTTTGTTGAGTCCTAGTCTTCACGAGTTTTCCTGCAACCCTGTGGAAAGACTCTAGCCAAAAAAATAACTTTAAAATTTTCTAAAAATGAGATCTCCCTATCTCCTCTCAATATCTCTTGTGGCTCTCCCTATCTCCTATCAATCTTCCTTGTGGCTCTAATACCACTGTTAGCTTTTGATGCTAAATATTTAATGAAAAGCAACCACAAGATCTAGAATAAGCATGCTATATCAAATATAATATAATGGAAATATTTAAAGCATATAAAACTCATGAAAGACTTCTACAATAACTTAGAAAACTACCATTAACAAAAGCTCATGAAAATAGTATTTTGATATAGAATGGAGATCTCAAACTCTCCATATTTCATACATGCTTCTACATTGTATCTCTACCTTATTCTCTACTTCTCCTCTACATTGTGTCACTTCATATGCTCACACAAAGACCAATATATAATGGGATGTGACTCTTGACCTTCCATCTTCCTGTGACTCTTCACCTTCCTATTCTATGGACTCATGTGCACATGGACTATTATGCACATTTACATTATTGAATACTTTGCACATTCTAATAATACTTGTGCATTTATTACATTGCATAAAGTAAATACTCACACCCTAATCTAAGACACACTCCTAATATAAATATGTACCCAAGGTGGTACATTAGCATGTACCAAATAATGTAATATATTCCAACAAAATTATCATCTTTTGTGAGTGAGATATTGAGGAACCAAAAGCCTTCTCATTGGGGGTGTATTATCCAAATCGATTCTTATAGATGACTTAGAAGCATAAAAAATTAATTTCAAAGAAAAAGGACTTAGTGATTGTGACCCAACAAGCTTCCAAAATAGAATAACATCATCTTTTGACTATAAATCCTTTAAATAAAGTTTGACTATAATTTAGATGACTTTTATTGACACTAAAGGTAATATTCAATATTAATTTAAGCTCAATATACATCATCTACCTCCTCAAGAACCATTTCTTGCTTTTTTTGATATTTATGTGTTTATAATAGGTTTTTGAATAACCAAAGGAGGGTTTGCAATTTTATCAATAATATCATGATTAATCGTTGCATGTATGGGTTCTTTTTCTTTATACTTATTCTCTTTTTCTTCTTAATAAGGTTGTTTATTTTTTTGTTGAGGTGCACTCTCAGAGAAAACAATAATTTGTTGTTCTATGGAGGCAATTGTTTCTCTTTGCACCTCTAAAATGTTGACCTATTGAGTCATGTTTGGTTGACTACAAATATATTCTCCTTTTGGACAAAGTCAAAAAAATACTTGGTTAATTTAGAGGTATTTTGAGAAGTTCTAGGTATAGGATTCTAGTTTTGGGAGTAAATACCATTTTTACTTTGATAATTTTGACCCCTGCCCTAGTGGCCTTGATTAGAATTATATCCTTGATTTTGATAATTTTGTTGGACACCCTAATTAAACCCTTGACATTGATATTTTTGTTGATTAGGAGCTTGTTGTTTATGGTTGGGAAATGGTATATTGTATGTACCTAAAATTTCATTACAAGGGTGATTAAAACTCTTCTTAGGACTATTTTATTTTTCAAAAAATAAACTAATGCTATCATTTTTAAATTGATCTATGTTTAAGTTATGACCAAATGAATGCCTAAGGTAAAAGTTTCGCAAATATTTGCAAGTGGAATGTTCATAACCATATGTTTCATTTCAAAAGCAAAATTTTTAGCATAATGCCATACAAGTGATTCAAACCTATAATTCATATGATAGTTCTTTAGCTTATGTGGTGGGCATATTTTGAGAATATCTTCATGTGTCCATTAAGGCATCATATTCTTAGGATTTGGACCACCCCCAGACTAAGCTAACATATGTATAGGAGATCCAGCTATCTCTAATTCATGAGAGGTATCTTGGATTGCTACATTACAAACCCCATACCGTATAACATTTTTATGAGGGCTTTTAAGTTTCAAGGTTTTTTGGCCTTCTTTGTTTTCCCAATATTTAAGGATTTTAATAAATAATATAACTTTTTCAAGGGAAGGCATACCACAACTTTATATTTCTTGATATTAGCTTGAAAAGAGAGTCTAAGCTTATTTACAAACATTATAGTAGTAGACTCTTTATTCAAATTGATATTTACATGACATTTTATAGTTTTTTCAACCTTTTACGAAAATTAGTAATGGATTCATTAGGACATTGTTTATATTTACAAAAATTTCCATTGATTCCATTATAGTCATATTGCTATCAAAATATTGTTTTAAATTTTTTAACAAAATAATTTAGGAAATCATCATCAAACTTTTGTTTTAAAACCTCCTTAGGGTTGGCTTAGGGAGGAGGAGGAATAGGAGCATTAGAATTTAGAATGGAAGGATTAATAACAACCTACACTATAGGGTTTCTATTTGAACTTAAAATTTGAGTAAGATTAGTTATCAAGTTCTAAATTGTTTTGTTGTTTCTCTCTTAGAAGTCTCTATTTACTTTTCAATATCATGCCTATGATTGTCTAATTAGTAAACTAAATATTCCCTAAGGGCCATCATATATGTAGCTATATTTTTTTCATGAGGCTTAGAATGAGTTTTAGATTTCAAGGAATACCATTACATATACATCATTCACTCACATATTTATTTTATCATGATTCGTACATTTTGGGGCAATTACACTCATACTGTGACTACTTCATTAGGGGATGGTTTGAGTTTGTCATGATGCTTATATTTGATACCTAACACCAAAGCTCCTAAATGTAACAACCTGTGGGTGAAATTTTGCATCTATCACCCACTCTTCCCTTCAGGAAGTGATTGCCTCTACTTAAAATGAGTATGCTATTTTTTAAAGACATTACTAGATGGGCAAATTGTACCAAGTGGCAATGGTAGCAATCATGGGTGGAAAAAAGTATTAAGCAAATGGTGAAAATAAGTAGGATGGGCCATGGAATGGGTGAATATTTTTCCTGAGAGTCTGGGTAGAATATTCCCAAAAAATTATCCAACTCCTTAGGTGGATGGTCTAAATGACCAGCATGGGTGGAAGAATTAGTTTGTCCCACCCTTGAATAACAAAGAAAACTATTTCCAAAACCAGGTGGGAAGTTAGGAATAATGATGGGTGAGACATATGAGAAACACTCACCTTCTATGGAACCCCCATAGGCAAAAGGGAGAAACGACTGGATATGTAAAACACCCGCCATCACCCAAAATCCAAAGGAATACTTTCTTGCTATTACAAAAGGTCAAGTACCTAACAACATATGTAGAAGTGATAAGTTTTTGGCATGATGCTCTTGAGGTACTTTAGTATATGTTATCCATCGCATAGCCAAAATATCACCAATCAAGGAAAATGATGAGGTATCTGAGTATTAATGAGTTGAGTAGAAGATTGAAGGGCCCAAATTGATGTAGAAGTACCTACCACTCTTCTAGAAGAATGATATTTCTTAATGGATCAATGTGCCAGGATGATACTTGTCAGCTGCAAAGACCATATTCCTACCTACCACCATTAATATCCAAATTTTGAAATCCATGTAAATATAATTATAAATAGTGGAATGTTAGCCATTCCTAAGGGCAGTTATTTAGCCATTACAATTCTTATGTAAGTTTTTCCCATCTGTAAATACAAATTTTGTACTATTTGGAATTTAACTGTGTTTGCTTGTCTTTCACTGGGTGTATGAATATTCAATTCTTTATTTTCTTAAGTCATTTTGTTTTATTCTGGTATCCAGATTCTATGGTGTGTGCTTGACGACTAAGCGAGAACATTTTCATTATATGGGTTTGGGGTTTATTTATTATAATTTCAACTGAATGGGAGTGATTTGATTTTACATCTTGTATCTCATGCACCCATTCAACGATACTGGAATTTACCTCCTGCCCACCACTGATAGAGATCTAGGATAAGAAAGTTGTTGGGTAATCTATGTGGGACTTGTATTTTGGATGGGATATCATGCCTACATAGGTCTTGATGTGGCTATACCCATACTTGTGATTTATGACTATGACCTTTTATTTATTTTTTCTCTTTTCCATTTTTCCCTTTCCTTTTGTGACAGAGTAGTTGGAATCACCCCGAGTAAATGACCTTCTTCAGAGATCGTCCACCTTGTCCTTATGATGAGGTAATCATTATACATTGCTTGAAACTGATCCATCTACCCCACCCTATGCATCATGCCAGATTAGTGACCAAAAGTTTTTGGTAACTCTCCTGGGGACCAACTGAGTCCCATATTTTAGGAAACTAGAGTTTGGTGACTCTCTAGTTTACCCAGATTTTATCAAAGTCACCTACTGACTTCAATTGAGTGACACTTCCAGATCATGAGATCAGTCATCTACTTGTACTAAAGATCCAAATATCCCATAGAACTCAAGGTATGGTAAGTAGCCTTGACATCATAAGAAAATATAGTATGTTCACTTGACGACTCTGAATTTTACTCCAACATCATAGTTGAGACAAGAAAAGATAATATGTTCACTTGACGACTCTGAATTTGACCCCAACATCATAGTTGAGACCTCTAAATATTGGTGCCTTAATGTCTTGGCCATATTTACCCTAGTGGAATGAGCCCGATCCTCTCAATATCCCTCATAGGTATGATATCCCAAAAGTTTCCTTTGAAGCCCTACCCAAATATAGTGGCATCAAGGGATCTATGAAGGAACACCTTGAAAATATGGCTTCTATGGCCATCCTTCATAATATTGTGCATGAATATGCAATGATCAGGCTACTAGTAGCCTCTCTTGAAGGTAGAGCACAACTTTAGTATAAGACCCTACAACCGAGGAGCATCTCTACATGGGTGAATTTGTTGGATCCCCTAATGGATGTGTTTGGATAAATGGAGGACCCCTTCCAATCTCTAAAATAGTTAACATTTATCAAGAGAAACTCTCTTGAAAGTGTGGTAGACTTCAATGTTTGTTTTGATAAGATTTAGAAGAGGATTCCACTACAGATCCTCCCAACCTCCACCCAGGCACATCTTTTATACATCCAAGATTTGGGTCCTGATATCAATCTTCTTTTCCACCAATCAGGGAAAACTTATTTTTCCCAACTCTATGAGGAGGCTATCAGGGTTGACCAGGTTCAGATGTGGAGGCTCCAACCCACCAATTCCCATAAGGAGTTGGTACCATATCATGAATTGGGCATATACCAGGGTATGTCTATCAAGAAGCCCATAATGGCACAACAAATCAACCCCAACCCCTCAAGAATATAGGATAGGACATGGATGCTCATGAGTAGGAGAAGGACTCAATTATAGAGGAAGAGTCAACTAGACGATTGGCATAGTTGGCCAATATTAAAAAATGATAACATGGAAATTTGGTCCCTGAAAACACATCACCCAAAAGAATAAATACAATGGTAAAAAATATTACCACTCAGGAAAAAAAACATTACCAATACAGTGGTAGAAAACATTACCAATATAATGGTAAAAAACATTACCATTCAAGGGACTGGGTGTTCATGCACTCAGGAAAAAAAAGAATAATTATGATTTTATCATAATTCTGAGCCAGTGGGGAAGGCACCAGATAGATCACAAACGATGCCTCAAATACAATGTGATCTGGTTTATTCATTATATATTCAGAGGATGATTTGTATCTGATACCCTGGCTTAAGTGTGTTGGTCACACCATAATTTTATGACCACTAAATAAAAGCCTTACATTATGCATGGCCATTGCATTGGGAATCACAAGTTTTTCTACTGACCATCGACACAAAGAGGTCCTATGGAAGGTTACCACTTGGTCAAGCATTGGAGGGCATTAGCAAGGATTTTCCAATTTTTTTTTTAGAAAATATAACATTCTCCATTTTTGTGCTATTTTCTTAGTTATCTATTCTTATATGCATTGATATCTAAACCCTTAGCCCAATGGATGCATTCAACAATTTTTAAAACCTCTCACTTAGAGCTGTAGCAAGCCTTGAAACTCACAAATATAAGCACAAGATAAGATGGGTAGGCTATAAATGGCCCTAATAGTAAGATGCAATTGATACCATAAAGTTCAAATCGCAAGTTGTGGTTGAAGTTAAATGGCCTTCTGGTTGATAATTATCAGTAAAAGAGGATCATTGCTAGATTGTGTGAAAAGGAGGGCCAGAGATAGAAGAGATAAGATACAATGACAATCTATCTATTCTTGGAATTTCTCAGGTCTTTTGTGGATTACGTTTAGGGAAATTCAATTCATAAGAACACCTCATGAAATAGGTTCATGCCCCATTGGTTTTACTTGACAAGTTTCGGATTGTTTTTTCCTTCACTTCTCTCCTTTTTCTGGCCCCTTCCCCCCTTCGCCTTATTCTATCCTTTGTTTCCTGTAACTCCTACAATTGGTAACAAAGGCTCTACTGTTTCTATAGTTTCTTATTCACCTTTCCTCCGGTGTATGTCTTATAGCAAGCTTATTAAGCATTTGCTTACTGTTTCCACTGCTTGTCTTCCTTCTACTCTTATCTACAAAAATTCTCTTTGTGGTGCCCATCTTGGCCTTGTCTTTCTGAATTTATTTTCCTTGTTGCTCTCTTCTTCTCTAGTCAATTGAGCCTCTGCTCCTTTCCCTCCACTCTACTTTTCATCGTGTCTCATTTCCTCCAACTTCCTTACATGTTGATTTTCCTCCTTGAAAATTTTCCTTCATCATGTTCTCCTTCTTTATGTACCCTTATTTCCCTCTCTTCATTTCCCTCATCATGTTTATTATATTTTCTAATCATTCTGGGTTCCTTTTTTTCTATGATATGGAAAACCCTTGTAAGTCACCAAAGTGTGGGTACAATTTTACATATATCACCCACTCTTCCATTTAGGAAGTGATTTCCTCTACTCAAAATAATTCCACTCTTTTTTTGAAGACATTACTGGATGGATGGAAGGTACCAAGTGGTGGTGGCAACAGTATTGAGTGGACCAAAGTGTAAGGTGAATGGCAGAAAGAATCAGGATGAGCCATGGAATGGGTGGACCTTTTTCCTAAGAGTTTCGGTGGAATATTTCCAAAAACCTGTCTAAATCCTTAGGCAGATGGTCTAAATGACCAACATGGGTAGAATAATTAGTTGACCCCACCCTTGAAGAAAAAATAAAAATCCCATCCAACCCAAGTGGGCAGTTAGGAATATAAGATGGGCGAGACATATGAAAAACACCCACCTTCTCTAGAAATCTCGTGAGTAAAATTAAGAACCCACCAAATATGTAAAACTACCACCATCACACGAAATCCAAAGGAAGAGTTTCCCACTACTGCAGAGGGCCAAGTACCTAACAACGTATGTAGAAGTGATAGGTTTTTTGTGTGATGCTCCTGAGGTACTTCAGTACTTGTTACCCATCACATAGCCATAATATCACCAATCAAGTCGAAGTACAAGGTAGCTGAGTATTAATGAGCTGAGAAGAAGATCAAAGGGCCTAGATTGATCTAGAAGTACCTACCACTCTTCTAGAAGAATGGAATTTCTTAGTGGAGTAGTGTACCAGGCTAGCGCTTGTCAAATGCAAAGACCATCTTCCTACCTACCACCATTTATGTCCAAATTTTGAAATCCATGTAAATATAGTTATAAATAGTGGAATGCCAACCATTCCTAAGGGTGGCTCTTTAACCATTACAATTCTTATGTAAATTTTCCCCTCTGTAAATACAAATTATGCACTATTTTGCCTTTAACTATGTCTGTCTGTCTTTCATTGAGTGTATGAATATTCAATTATTTATTTACTTAAGTCATTATGTGTTATTATGGTATCTGTATTTCATGGGGTGTGCTTGAGTGACTAAGGGGGAGCGTGTTCATTATATGGGTTGGGGGTTTATTTTTTCTAATGCCAACCAAGCGAGAGTGCTTTGATTCTACATCCTGGATCTCATGCACCCATTCATTGGTACTAGAATTTGCCTCACACCCATCACTGATTGAGAACTAGGACAAGGACATCATTGGGTGATCTAGTGTGGGACTTGTGTTTTAGATAGGGTATCACACATTTATAGGTCTTGATGCGGCTATACCCATACTTGTGAGTTCTAGATATGACCTTTTATTTCTTTCTTTCTCCTTTCCCTTTTTTCCTTTCCTTTTGTGGTATAGAGTAGTTGGAATCACCTTGAGGAACTGGCCTTCTCCAAATATCATCTGCCCTATCCTTCCAACGCAATGGCCATTCTACATTTCTTGGCACTAATTCATCTACCCCACCCTATGTGTAGTGCTATATTGGCAACCAAAATGATCTTCCTCTCACGATGAAGGAAGATAAGAAAGAAATAATAAACTTACCTTTTTCTTGTGAAACCTGGTACTGATGATGATACTTTTAGATGCATGATAGTTGTAGGATGATAAGGAGAAGAAGCCAGGTAGTAGGAAAAAAATGGGGGTAAGAAATGGAAGTGATGATTTGGCTTGCAAGTACATGGACACTCGCACACCTACATTTCATGTAGAATTTTTATTTAATTATAGTGTGCATGCTCGTTTGGAAAAAAATATTATTTTCTTGACATAAGAGTATAGTGTGTTTGTGTTTTGTGTGGCTACGATCATGGGATCCACATTTTATTTTCTTTTAGACATGTGTATAATATTTGATCAAATGTGTAATATATATAATATATATATGTGCAATAGAACCATTTAATGCATAAACATGAGAACGTATCATGAAAATGTGTTTTGCATGTTACTTTAAAACATTGATTTGATTGACTTTTATATGCATGGCTTCTCGATCAATTAAAAATTTGAGGACATTTATGTTCATGTATTTAATCCAAGATTTATGATTGTTTGTTAAGCCATGGTAAGTTTGGTGTGGAAAGATATCGGCAAGATCATGCATAACCAAATGGAGTGGTGTCATAATTATTTTATCCTCCTCCTTACCTAACATCTGAAAAATGTTGGGAAGAAAAAAGAAAAATATGGGGATGTAAAATTGATGGGGGGAATGAAAACAAGATGAGTTGGACTAGGAGAAAAAATAAGAGAACCGCAAAATCTTGTTAAAAGAGTGTTGTAGACGTGAAAAGTAAGAGGAAGGCCAAGGAAGTCTTCAACGAGTAATAAACCTAGGTGGTTTCTTTAAGTGTGTAGGCTTTTGTTATTTAAGTTTACTTCTTTGAAAGAGTGAATTATGTTGAATGCAGCCTTGGTTGATAAATGCAAAGTGTACAATATAGACTGCACATAATGCTTGTGTTTTATTAAAAAAAAAATATATGTAGATTCTTCCATGTTCATTGTGCTTGAATGGGAAAAGACCATTGAATTTTTAGAACCGCATAGGAAGAATGTTTGTTGGTTGATATAGCTAATAAAATATCATGGAAAACTTATGTGTGCTTGATGAGCATTGTCTAGACTAAGTAGATGTCCTAGTTAAATTAGCATAAATGCTTTGATTGCTATGCAGAATGAAATATGAAATTGTATGTTTTTTATTCTAAATGAAAGCTGCATTTAGGAATGCATGCATCCAAAAGATGAGCCAAAATCTAATCCCACCATATATGCAAATCCAATTTCTCTCAAGTTGGTAGTAATAGGTTCTGGGTGGTGTTTATGGAAGCAGTATGTTCTACTAAAGTCAATGAAGATCGTACGTTGCCTATGCTCGAAACCCAGTTCTTTTTTAAAATCAAAATCATTTCATTAAACTTTAGATGTGCGTCCACTATGTATTAGTGACCTTATAATGTAAAATTTTCTGTTAAAAGGTGTTTAGTCCTGCATGAGTCATATCTTTAAGTAATGTTTAATGAGACACTAGAAGTTCTCAAAAACATTGTGTGAAAGTCTCGGTACAACTTTAGGAAATTTGGTCAATGATTTTATTGTTTGTAAGGCTCAAAAGTTGTTAAAGTATAATTATTTAATTATATTATAGAATGAGAAAGATATTTGTGTTTGGCATGTGTAACACTGTCTATGTTCAATTATCGTCATGTTTAAGCTATATATAATGCATAGTTAAAATATAGCTTATCTTTGAGAGCTCTTTGTAATTGCAAAACTAATGTCTTTTGGAATTTTTTTTAGATTATGTCACTAGTAAATGAGTTAGGCATTGAAAAGAGTATCCTTATTATAATATTTAGTTTACTTTAGCTTCAATACCTAAAGGTAGCGATAGATGACACCCAATTAAAGTGGATTTCAATGTTTTAAAGAGATACTTTTACATGTTTAATTATGTGAAATAAGCATGTATGTTTTACTAAGAAATATTAGCACTCTTTGTAGATGGTGATAATTTCTTAAAAAAATATAGTTAGCCATGTTAGAAAGCAAACTCGTGCTACTGGTTGAAAAAATATTTTAGAATCTTATTAAGGGTTTAATTATGAAGAAAGATAATTTATTTTATTGTGATTAGTAACAGTAACTTAAACCAAAAATCAATGAGTGGACTTCTTTTATAAATCATTATTGACTTGTCAAAGAAATTATCTTCTTTGTGAATTCTTTCCTTGTCTTTGTTGAAGATCGAATTGTTAGCTGGCTAAGGGTTCTTAAAGTTTGCTTGGAAGTAACCACATTATTTCTTTAAAATAAAATTAGTAAAAGTGAATTTATAGGTTATGTGCTTGAAAACTTGAGGGTTGAGAAAGAAAATGAAATAATATGACTTATATTTTGTACGTTTTGGAAAATAATTAAATAGCTCAATGATATTTTTTGCTATGTAAAGGGATGGTATTGAACCTTTTTCAAGGGTTAAATTTACCCATATATTATATTTAGAAGCCTAGGTTGAGTGAACTTCATAGAGGTATTCCAAGACCATAAGTTTGAAGTTAAGACTACTCTACCTTGCCTATGAGCTAAAGCATCGAGTGATAAGGATGCCTTTAGAAGAAAAATTAAAACCCAATATGTTGAGGTGTGAGTATGCACACAACTAGATTGAGGGCAATTGTTGGATTGATAGAATTGGTCAAAAAATGTGACTAGGCTAATCCTTTAAAGAGAAAGTGGTATGGGATGCCATATCAATATTATTGCTCGATAGTACTATGATAAGTCCCATACCCAAGTAACTTAGCTAGAAATTAGCCTTGATATTTGGTATGGGACAACGATCATGAGTCGCATCGACTATGTGTAATTAAGACCTAGGCCAGTGAATTGGAAAGACTCTATCTGACTCAAAGAAATAGGGATAATCAGATAGATAAGTGGCATATTTACACTAGAACCCTTACATTAAATATATCAAAAATTAAATGACAAAAGTCAAAGGTTCAGAATGTTTAGGGATGGGGAAGCAAGCATCAATTCTTTAGGTGTTATGGGCCCTAAAGAACAACCCCTATCGTGGTTCGATCCTAATGCCAAAAAATGAGGATGATAAATGAGATTGTCAACTCCACTAAATGGCACAATTACGGGATGTGGCCTATCTCATCCACTTGGATGACTGTCTATAGTAGTCTTAGATCCAAAATTTGGTTTAATATGTCGTACTATTTAAATTTTGTCATAATGATATATTGGGTAAAAAAAATCTTACTTGGTCCTTTAATGGTAAAAATTTAGCAAACTATAGGTTGAAAAAAAATTAACCTTCTTGCTTATCTTGTTTGATTGAGTAGGACAACCAAGTGAGTAGACTTGGGTTGTTACATATGGTATTAGAGCATACTTGATCCTAAGTTGTAGACTCTGAATATGAAAATGATTAGTTGTTACAAACTAATGTAATACTTTTACTTACAGGTTGAGATGGCACCAATGTTGTGTAGTGGGACCTCAAGAAACCTTGTGGGAGGTAGAGAGGAGGAAACCACTGAAAGACCTGTAAGGAGACCAAGAAAAAATTTGAGAAAATAAGGTGCCTAAAATGAAATAAGGATGAAAGGTTTGAATGAACCACCTCCAAATAAACCAAAAAGAGGAGGAGAAAGCCTTGTAAATTTTGTAAAATTACTGCAAACCCAAATGGAGTAGCAAAGGGAAGAGATGACCCAACAATAGGAATTCATTTCCCAACAACAATGGGTAATAGAAAACCTGATAGGAGAAAGAGAAACTAGGTTAGACATGATAGGGGATGTACCTAGAGAACCTGAGAGATCTAGTGTGGGAAGGGTTAGGGTAAGTAAAGAGTTGGACAAGAACTTGAAAAATGTTGTGATATCCGAGCTTAATGGAAAGGGCGATGGTGAATCAACTGAGAATTGGTTAAGTGAATTGGAGTCCTATTTCTCTTTAGTGGTTCTATCCTCTGAATCTAAGACTACTTTGGAAATTATGAATATGACTAAAGTAGCCCTAGATTGGTGGAAATACTATTAGAAAGGGCATGCAGTTAAGCTACTGACCTCAAATGGGAGGAATTTGTCAAGGAATTAAGAGATATATTCTTGACAAGACATTATTACATAGAAAAGTTTGGTGAATTCTCAAACTTGCATTAGGAAAGCATTTCAGTACGCAAATACCATCAAATGTTTATACAACTATTAAAATATGCATCTCAATACGAGAGTAATGAAAAGATGAAGACTCAAAATTTCATTATGGGCTTACATCCTAGAATCATGACTATAGTAAATATGCACAACCTTGTCAATCTGCATACTACTTTTGACTTGGCAAGAAATGAGGAAGCCAATTAAGAAACAAGAAAACCATATTTTAAATACCAAAAGCTATCCAAAAAGAAAAAAGATGAACTTCGAACGCGGAAAAGCACTAGATTTATGAAATAGGAGAAGAAACAAAATAAGAAACCCAAAGGAAGATATTAGAACAAGAAAAGTGGTAAAAATAAATTTAATTACCAAAGTGGTAAATACAGGAAAGACGCAAAGGAGTTTCCAAGAAGACGGGACCAGAAGTCAACAAGTTAATAAAGGGCTAGGGAAACTACTTTTGTGAACAAGAATTATAATGACAATAAGGGAAATAGAGCTCCACCAACTAGATTTTATGTGTGTAAAGAAACTCACTACTCCAGTAAATGTCCACATAGAGCAGATCTACCACCAAAAGTTCTAGAGGAAGCTAACCACAAGATCTATGTTACCATAGGTAGTTCTGAACTTGATGGTCAAATTACTCCTTTCTTACTAAATGGTAAAATATTTTATATAAATATTAAAAATTTTATTAATAGCAGGTCAGCAAATAACTTTATCTCATCTAGAATAGTGAGGGATTTGCTTGTTAGACCCAAATTTTTGTCTAGAAGTTGGAAGGTAGAATATGGCTCAGGGTAAACATACCATGTTGACCAATGCCTATTTGACCCCCACATCTCCTTGCCACAAGGAAAAACCAATTGGCATATGCATGTGGCACCTTTGCATGTGTTCGATATCATTTTAGGAGTGGATTGGTTGAAAGCACATAAGACTCTTCTAAATTTTGAAGGGACATAGGTGGAATTTTTGGATGAATCTAATCAAAGGATTAGAGTTAATTGTGATTGAAAAGAAGTTAAACCAAACCTATTGATTGCAATGCAGATTAAAAAGGTTATTAAAAGGAAAGGTATGATTTTTATAGTAAATTTGAATGAAAAAGAGGAAATAGAAAAAGAATCTAATCTTTTCCAAAAATATCCAGTATTGGAGACATTCAAGGATGTGTTTCCGAAGGATCTGCCAGGATTACTGTTGTGACTGTCGCACAACTCACCCTAAAATTGGAGACCCACCTTAATATTTGATTTTGGGGGGACTTTGATTGTATTTGAGCAAGCATGTTTGATAGGACCTTAACCATGAGCTCGTCATGTGAACTTCGAGGGTCTTTGGTTTGTCGTGTCTTTCTGTCTTCATGTAAAATGATTGGTTTTATTGTTTTGATTGGGATCACTGTTTCATGTTTTTGTGTTTTGGATTATAACATAAAAATATATTTTATTATTTTCATTTAATTATATATATATATAATAAAATAAAAGATAAAAATAAAATTAATAAAAAAAAAAAAAAAAAAAAACTTATAAAGTAAAGTTTCTTTTGAGAAGTTTCTCATTGCTTATTAATATATTTGGTGGCTTATTACAGGCAAGGTAAGCCGACGAATGGAACCCACACGTCCAATATGGGACACAGCAAGACAACGAAGTCGACCAGGACCCAGGACCCATGGCAAATGTGGAGAATAGACCTAGAATAATGGGCGATAGCAAGATGCCCTGTGGCTAAACAACACCAGCGATGACCTCTGACATGGATGACTCAAACCTGGATAGATCAAAGAGAGAGAGAGAGATGCATTGAGTGGGATGAGATTTCCCCTACATCGAAGACCTTCATTTGAAACCTCACTGCAATAGTAGCTGAGTAATATGCATACAGACATACAACATGGACGAAGAAAAACAATGACGGTAGTAGTTGTACATTATTTTTACATCATGAATGGGGGAATATTTCAAAGCATCAATGGTGTTGGCAGTATATAGACATCAACGAGAGGAAAAAAATGGTAGAAGATGTATTAAAGTGGAACGAAATTCTAGCATAAGCATGTACACAATGGGCAGATTGGCAATTTTCATCAGTAGATATCAATGATGGACAACCATACAAAACTACAGACAAGATAACATCTCAGTTCAATTTCTTGTCATATTTTTGGGATGTTTTATTTTGATAATAATGCAATGGATGCTCTGTATTGCTCTTAAACACAAGCTCAATATATCCAAATATTGTAGTGTTTGTAGTGGAGTCGTGTTCCTCGAGGATTGTTCTTGACAGTACAGTGAGAAGTAGAGAAACCGCGAACAGTGTGAATTGTTGAATAGAGAGATGGGCCCACGACTGTAAAAGGGTAACCGTGACAATGTTCAATGATATATTATTTCTCCCATAATAATATTTGTAGGCTTAACAGGTTAAAACAACACGGCAATATTAGGCAATAATGGGCAGCGTATGTAACAGTGATGTCGGTAAGGACAATGGAGATATATTTTACAATTGATGTAAATATTAGTTGGATGCAAGCTGAGACGTGGAGGTTAAATGAAGGACAACATATGGGTGAATGCTATAGAAATAAATAACACATGAGGGAACCAGCGACTAGAATAACGAAAGTGGAAACGAATGCATTAGACGTAGATTTGAAAAAATAGTAGTAACAACACAAAACATAACCAGGGTGAATGGGGCCACCTATTGCAAAAATATCATGGTACCATTCTTGGCATCCATGGCATGTATTATAGATCTGTCAGGAAACACTTGAGAAGGAGGTCATCAAACACCTGATCAAAGGGGTTTGCACGAATATGGTTTAATTAAAATTAAAAAATAACACCCATAGTCTATATGGCTAGCCATGTGGATATGAATGATTATGGGAATATTGTAAAAGATGTATAGCTATTAATGGAATGAGGATTCTATTAATTACGGTCTCTCACCCCTATGTGACCACATGGTGATGTGGTCAAGGCGTTATACGAATGTAATATAAAATAAAAATAGCCTTAGCTTAATGAGTGAATTAATGCATTTCAGATAGAATGTGGTAGAAATGTTGTAAAGTAATAAAGTGACGGTTACATTGGTATAAGGAAGAGAACGAACAGGGGTAGAAAGACAATGAAGTGTTGGAAGAAAATGAAACAGAAAAAATCAGGAAAACCAAACGAAAGGAAGCAAAACGGAAAGAAATGAATTGTTGCCTCTGAAATGTTAAATACAACATCCAAATGCAGAAAGGCGGTTGGATCTTTTGAGAGGAGAGCCACACCGCTGGATTATTTCCACCACTGGATGCTAATTTTGGGCATTGATTCTATATTATAGTTGTACATTGAATATCTTTATGTAATTTATTGGGGATGTTTCAAGTTTTAATGCATTTTTATGGTTTACTTGATTTCAATTTCAGTATATTGCACCATTTTCTTAGAAGATTGCACCGTTTGATTGCTTTAAATCGGGTCACACTAATTTCGTTTTTGTGTAGAATACTAATGCTTGTAGGGTCTATTGAAGAATTGGGAGCATTTTGATTTCTGTATTCACATTATAACCTCAGAACAAGAAAAAAAAAAAAAAAAAAAAAAAAATAAAAAAAGAGGGGGAAGAATGAGCTAAAAAAAAACAACTATTTAAAGAGAAAAAAAAAAAAAAAGTGTTTATAAGGGTTTTATAATTCAAAATTTGATTTTTGCATTTGAAGGTAAATAAAGGGAAAGAAGAAATGAACCCTTTATGAAAATTTCAATTTCATAAAGGGGGAATAAGGATTCATAGGATATTTTAGAGAATAAATTGTCTTCTTTATGAAAATTTTGATTTCATTAAAGAGAAGAAATTAAAAAGCATCAAAGCATTAATTATTCCTTCTTTAAAAAATTATTTCATTAAAGTATTATAATTATAATGATATTTTAAGGCCCTTACATTTCATGGTTATGCAAGCATATTTTTTCCTTATATTTTATTCATCAAGGCAAATTAAAAAGAATTCAATCTTCATTGCACATTCATATTTCAAGAGATTTTAATATTCTATTTTAATATTCAAAGTAGGGTAAAAAGTAAAAATGTTTAAATCTACTTAATAAATGAAATAAAATCTACTAAAATCCGAGATAAAATGAATAAGGCTTACATCGTGATATGAGGGCAATTCATATTTTCATTTCTTTTAAGTTTATGAAAATTATTAGCATAGCATAATAAAATAAACCAACATAGATCCCCTGTTAATATTTACTTGCAATCAATAAGGTATTCCTAGCACTCACTTAATATATTCACAAGATTACAAGCACACATAATTAAAAGGAACCTTGAAGAAGTTGTTTTTGTTTTAAATTCTTTGCAAGAGAGGGTTTTGTGATAAAAATCCTAAGTGTGATGGTTGTTTTGCAATTGGGAAAAATTACCACTCAACAATTACCACCTCAAAGGGAATTTGATTTCTCAATAGAATTATTACCTGGTGCTGCACCAATTGCAAGATCACCTTATAGAATGACACCCATAGAGTTGTAGGAGCTTAAAACACAACTTCAATATTTGCTATAAAAAGATCTAATCAAGCCTAAGCCCCTATTTTGTTTGTTAAGAAGACATATGGTACTTTAAGGATGTGCATAGATTAACAAATACTAAAAAAGTTACTATCAATAATAGATATTCTCTGCCAAGAATTGATGATTTGTTCGATCAGTTGAAAGGACAAATCATATTTTCTAAAATAGATTTGAGATTTGGTTATCATAAATTAAGGATTTGGGAGGAAGACACTTCTAAAACAACATTTAGAACAAGGTATGGACATTTTGAATTTACTATATTACCTTTTGGGCTAACCAATGCCCCAGCCGCATTCATGAATCTCATGAATAGTGTTTTTAGAGAGCAGTTGGATCGATTTGTACTTGTATTTTTGGATGATATATTGATCTACTCCAAGATTAAAGAGGAGCATGATCAACACATGAGAATAATGCTTGAGATCCTTATAAGGAATCAATTATATGGAAAGTTAAGCAAATGTGAGTTTTATACTCCACAAGTACAATATCTTGGGCATATTATTTCTACTATGGGGATTGTAGTGGATCCAAAGAAGATTGAAGCAATTATTGATTGGCTAGCACCTACTAATATTTTGAAAGTGTGAAGCTTTATGGGAATTTTAGGATATTATAGACGATTCATCAAAGGGTTTTCAAAAATTGCTTAACCCATTACAAATCTTCAAATAAAAGGGAGAAGCTTCAAGTGTATAAAGCAGTGTGAGAAGGATTTTTAGATTTTGAAGGAAATATTAACGACGACACCAATTCTATAATTATTTTATCCTAATAAATAGTTTACAGTCTATATTGACGTATCAATTGAAGGGTTAGGAGGGGTATTGACTCAAGATGATGCAATCATTTCCTATGAGTCCAAAAAACTAAGAGGCATGAGGTTAATTATGCCACTCATGATCTAGATATGGTAGAAGTGGTACATGCCCTAAAAATTTGGTGGCATTATTTGTTGGGAAAACCTTTTGAGTTGAAAACAAACCACTAGAGTCTGAGGTATATATTTACTCAACCATTATTGAATGTCAAGCAACATCGCTGAATGAAATTTATAGTGAAATATGACTATGGTATTGAATACATTAATGAAAAGGATAATAAGTTCACCGATGCTCTATGTAAAAGAGGACATTTACCGCAATGGCAAGATGTCAATATGATATATTGAACAAAATTAAAATATGGCAAGGAAGAGATGAGTTTTTCAATCTTGTGTAAACCAAGTTGAGCAAAAACTGGCAAGAATACAGATTATGTTCTTAAATATGGTCGGCTATTTTTAGGAATAGGTTGGTAGTTCCTTTTTGGGAGGATTGAGGGAAACAATCCTTAAGGAAGCTCATAATACACCTTATTCCATGCATCCAAGAGGGGTAAAAATGTGCAAAATTTTTAAAAAGAATACTACTAGCCCAGAATGAAGAAATATATTACTAAATATGTGGTAAAATGCTTAGAATGCCAAAAAGTAAAAGTAGAACATCTAAATCTAGCTAGGAAGTTATACCCACATGAGATACCCACACAAAAGTGGCAAGTAGTATCAATGGATTTCATTGTGGGTTTACCTAAAACAAGATTCAAGCATGATGCAATTTTGGTAATTGTAGATAAATTGACTAAGGTTGCACATTTTATACCAAGAAATATGCAAGATGATGCGATATTCATAGCAAGTAATTTTTCCAAGAAAGTGTAAGACTACATGGTTTTCCAAAAGTTATAATTTTTGATAGAGAATCTCGTTTCACTTCTGAATTATGGTAATTAATGCATCAGGTGCTAGAAAACAAATCACCCAAAAATAGATGGACATACTGAGAGGGTGAATCAAGTGCTTGAGGATATGCTAAGAATGTACTACATGGATCAACATGCAAAGTGGGAAGACTATTTATTCCTAGTGGAATTTACGTACAACAACAATTATCACGCATCGCTGGGTATGGTACCATTTGAAGCTCTATATGGGAGACGATGCAAAATTCATTTATATTGGGATAATTCGAAGGATTGGGTAGTGATCAGACCAAAAATGGTGAAAGAAATGGAGGAGCAATTAAAAAAAATTAGCTAAGGCTGAAAGAGGTCGTAGATCACCACCCCAAAATATCTATAAGGGAGTATTATGTGGGAGACAGGGTATTCCTAAGGGTGAAAACCACTAAGAGTTCTATCAAATCCTTCAAGCTTGACTCTAGATATGTTGGACCATTTGATATAGTAGCCAAGATAAGCCCTGTAGCATACAGACTAGCTCTACCACCCAACTTATCCAAAATCCATAATGTTTCATGTATCCCTCTTTAGAAAATATATTTTTGACCCCACTCATGTATTGGATGTTTCCAAATTGTATATGACCGATCCATTAAAAATTGAGGTTTGACCTATTCGTCTACTTGGTTTTAGAACCAAAAATATGAGAAAGAGAAGCATAGAAAAATGTCGGGTCCAATGGGACCACTACTCAGATAAAAACACTATATGGGAAGACGTGGCCGATATGCATCAACAATTTCCTTATTTGTTTGAGTAGATAAAAGACTTTATTTTGGAACTTCTATGTAAGTTACATGATATATGCACATGTATATATAGGATGAAACTAAATACTGAGTAGTAAGATATGTTTGTGAAACTCCTATATAAATCAGTTTAGAAATATTTTGCTTTGCTTCGTGAAATGTTTTGAAAACATATAATGAAGTATGAATGATTGTTTCCAATATTGACATAATCTATGATGGGATTATATATGGAAATGTGATATGATTTGTTGATGATATTTTGTTCAAAATATTGAAGATTAGATGGAAATAATTTTTCTTAAAAAAAAACTTGAATACTTTGATTCATGAAAAGATATGATAGTAAGTCAATCTTTATTTCTTTTGCTCTAACTAGTTTAAAACACAAGGACTGTGTTTATATCTAGTGGGGGAGGATGTAATGACCCTCCTCTCATGATGAAGGAAGATAATAAATAAATAATAAACTTACCTTTTTCTTGTGAAACTTGGTACTATTGATGATCCTTGTGGATGTAGGATAGTCGTAGGATGACAAGGAGAAGAAGATAGGCAACAGAAGAAAAAAAAGAGGTAAGAAAGGGAAATGATGATTCAGCTCACGAGTACATGGATGCTCACACACCTGCATTTCATGTAGAATTTTTATTTAATGATAGTGTGCGTGCTTGTTTGGAAGAAATGATTGTTTTCTTGACATAAGAGTAGAGTGTGTTTGTGTTGTGTGTGGCGATGATCTTGGGAGCCACCTTTTATTTTCTTTTAGACTTGTGTATAATCTTTGATCAAAAGTGTAATATATATATATATATATATATATATATATATATATATATATATATATATATATATGATATATGTTGGCAAGATCATGCATAACCAAACGAAGTGGTGCCATAATGATTTTATCCTCCTCCTTACCTGACGTCTGAAAAATGTTGGGAAGAGAAAAGAAAAATGTGGGAAGATAAAATGGATGGGGGGAATGAAAACAAGACGAGTTGGACCGGGAGAAAAAAAGAAGAGAAACATGGAAGCTTGATGGAAGAGTGTTGTAGGCATGGAAAGTAAGAGGAAGGCCAAGGAAGTCTTCAATGAGTAAAAACTACAAGTGGATTTCTTTTAGTATGTAGGTTTTTGTTAATTAAGTTTACTTCTTTGAAAGAATGGACTATGTGGAATGCATCCTTGGTTGTTGAATGCAAAGTGTAGAGGATAGAATGCACATAATGCTTGTGTTTTATTTTAAAAAAATATGTGGATTCTTCCATGCTCAATGTGCTTGAATGGGAAAAGAACATTGAATTTTTAGAACTGTATAGGAAGAACATTTGCTGGTTGAGCTAGCTAATAATATATCATGGAAAACTTATGTGTGCTTAGATGAGTGATGTTTGGACTAAGTAGACATCCTAGTTAAATTAGCATAAATGCATTGATTGGTATGTAAAATGAAATATGGGATTGTATGTTTGTTGTTTTGAATGATAGCTGCATTTAGGAATGCATGCATCCAAAATATGAGCCAAAATATGATCCCACCATATCTGCAAATTCAATTTCTCCCGATTTGGTAGTAATAGGTTTTGGATGGTGTTTATGGAAGTAGTAAGTTGTGTTGAAGCCGATGAAGATCCTATGTCGCCTATGATCGAAACCTAGTTCTTTGTTGAAATTAAAATTATTTCATTAAGCTTTAGATGTGCTGCCACTATGTATTAGTGACCTTATAATGTAATTTTTTTTTTTTAAAGGGTGTTTAGTCTTGCATGATTAAACTTTTTTGAAAAAAGTTGTAAACTTTCCTGAGACATTGGCAGGTCTCAAAAAATTTGTATGAAATTTTATCTTGGTACAACTCCAAGAAATCTGGTCAATGATTTTATTGTTTGTAAGGCTCAAAAATTGTTAAAGTATAATTCTTTAATTGGATGAAAGCATGAGAAAGATATTTGTGTTTGGCATGTGCAACACTGTCTATGTTCAATGATCATCATGGTTGAAATGCATAGTTAAAAGATAGCTTATCTTTGAGAGCTCTTTGTAATTGCAAAACTAATGTCTTTTGGAACTTGTTTTAGATTATGTCACTGGTAAATGAGTTAGGCATTGAAAAGAGTATCCTTCATATAATGTTTAGTTTACTTTAGCTTTAAGACCTAAAGGTAGTGATAGATGAGACCCAATGAAAGTGGATTTCAATGTTTTAAAGAGATACTTTTACATCTTTGGTTATGTGAAATAAGCATGTATGTTTTACTAAGAAATGTTAGCACTCTTCATAGATGGTGATAATTTCTTTAAAATATATAAAAAAACATAGTTAGCCATGTTGGAAAGCAAACCCATGTTGTTGGTTGAAAACATATTTTAGAATCTTATTAAGGGTTTAATTCTGAAGAAAGCTAATTCTTTTGCCTGTGATTAGTAACCGTAACTTAACCCAAAAAGCAATGAGTGGACTTCTTTTATAAATCATTATTGACTAGTCAAATAAATTATCTTCTTTGTGAATGCTTTCCTTGTCTTTGTTGAAGATCGAATTGTAAGTTGGCTAAGAGTTCTTAAAGTTTACTTGGAAGTAACCACCTTGTTTCTTTAAAATAAAATTAGTAAAAGTGAATTCATAGGTTATGTGCTTGAAAACTTGAAGGTTGAGAAAGCAAATAAAATAACATGACTTGTGTTTTGTATGTTTTGGAAAAGAATTAAATAGCTCAATGATATTTTCTACTGTGTAAAGGGATGACATTGAACCTTTTACAAGGGTTAAATTTACCCAACTATTACCTTTAGAAGCCTAGGTTGAGTGAACTTCATAGAGGTATTCCAAGACCATAAGTTTGAAGTTAAGACTACTCTACCTTGCCTATGAGCTAAAGCATCGAGTGATAAGGATACATTTAGAAGAAAAATAAAACCCAATATGTTGAGGTGCGTGTATGCACACAACTAGATTGAGGGTAATTGTTGGATTGACAAAATTGGTCAAAAAATGAGATTGGATCAATCCTTTAAAGAGAAGGTGGTATGGGATGCCATCTCAAGATTGTTGCTCGATAGTACTATGATAAGTCCCATACCTAGGTAACTTAGCTAAAAATTAGCCTAAACGTTTGGTATGGGATAAACGATTGTGAGTTGCATCGAGTATGTGCGATCAAGACCTAGGTTAGTGAATTGGCAAGGCTCTATCTAACTTCAAGGAATAGGGATAATCAGATAGACACATGGTATATTTATGCTAGAACCCTTACATTCAATATGTCGAACATGAATGACAAAAGTTGAAGGTTCAAAATGTTTAGGGATGGGGAAGCAAGCATCAATCCTTTAGGTGTTATGGGCCCTAAAGAACAACCCCTTTCATGGTTCGACCCTCATGCTAAAAAATGAGGATGATAAATGAGATTTTTGACTCCACTAAATGGTACAATTATGGGATGTGGTCTATCTTGTCCACTTGGATGACTGTCTACAGTAGTCTTAGATCCAAAAGTTGGTTTAATATGTCGTACTATTTAAAGTTTATCATAATGATATATTGGGTAAAACAAATCTTACTTGGTACCTTGATGGTAAAACCTTAGCAAACTGTAGGTTGAAAACAAAATAAAAAATTGGCCTTCTTGCTTATCTTGTTTAATTAAGTAGAGCAACCAAGTGAGTAGACTTGGGTTGTTACACTAAAGCTTTTTGGAACTCTATAAGATAATTATATGGTTCATCAAATTCAATATTAAAATATTTTTCTTCTGTATTAGAATCTTTATCAGTTCAATCCTTCATAAAAATTTCATCATCATGAGGAAGCAAAAAAGGATGGTTGATTGAAAAATATAGGCTTATACTAAGAGGAGGGATGAACAATATAATATCAAATTTTACTTTTCTTTCCCAAACAATATTATCCAATATTATCAATGGCAATATCAATAGTAGTAATCAAAGCAATGCACAAATCATCACACACATGAGAGACATAAATTTAATGTGGTTCACCTAATGTGGGTTACATCCACGAAAAAAATATTTCTTCTAAATTTTCTCAACAAATCTCTTGGGAATCAATTCCTTATTATAATTTTTATGGACCTCTATCCAAATGAGACACCGATTCCCTATAATCTGATTTGTGGATCTCTCTCCACAGGATAAATCTATCCTCGTGCTCTAGTTCATGGATCTCTCTCCACAGGAGAACTCTTTCTCCTTTTCTCTGGTTCATGGAACTTGATCCAGGAGAACTCTATCTTCTCAACTAGTTTGTGGATATTTCTCCATAGAATAACTCTATCTGTCTAGCTGGTTCACGAATCTCACTCCACAAGAGAACTTTCCCCCCTTACTTTGGTTTGTGGATCTCTCTCCATAGGATAACTCTATCCCCTCTACTTTGGCTAGTGATCTTCTAGAAGACTTATACCCCCACTACTTTGGCTTGTGGATCTCTCTCCATAGGAGACCTTTATCCCCATGGCACTGGCTAATGTATCTCTATCCACTGGAGACATATCCTCTTGCTCTATCACCTCCAAATCCTACTCTCAACTTTGTCTCCAATCTGCACCAAACTATTTTCCAATTCTAGCATAAAAATCTATCTCAAATCTATCCCAAATATATCTGCTCTAACTCTACTCACAAATATGCATCAAAATCTATCTCAAATATATCCCAAGCCTTAACACAAATCTTGATTAAATCAACAACCAAACCTGCTCTCTATCTTTGCTCAAATATGCCCCAAGCCTTAACATAAAGCTTTATTAAATCAATAACTAAAAATTCTCTCTATCTCTACTCAAATCTACCCCAAGCCTTAACACAAAGCTTGATTAAATCAACAACCAAACATGTTCTCTATCTTTGCTCAAATATTCCCCAAGCCTTAACATAAATCTTGATTAAATCAGCAACCAAACCTGCTCTCTATCTCTTTTCAAACCTGGCCCAAGCCTTAACACAAAGCTTGATTAAATCAGCAATCAAACATGCTCTCTTTCTCTACTCAAATCTGCCACAAGCCTTAATACAATAAATGATCAAAATAACCTTTAATCCTTCTCAAAATACTTGCTCAAAACTACCTTCAAGCCTTCTCAAAAGACTTGCTCAAATCTATCCTCAAGTCTTCTCAAAATACTTTCTCAAATATGCCTTCAAGTCTTCTCAAAAGACTTACTCAAATCTTTCTTCAATGTTGCTCAAAATATATGCTCAAAATAATTCCAAACCTTGCATACACAACACAACTTAAATATATTTCTTCACACTGACAAATTCTACTTAGAATTTGTTTAACCTTTGGAACATATAGAGAATGATATGTTGTATCAAAAACTCAATATGTTTCACACTCACAAATCTTGTACTCATTCAACCAATCTCTTTCTCTCAAAAAATTCCTTTCAAATCAAATCAAAAAATGTATAGCTTGTTTCAAAAAATCGATTTCTAATGTTTTCACATTCACTTTCATTATCAATCAAAACCAATACCCAAAATCTTCAGACAATTATTCAAACAATGAAGCATAATTTACTCACAAACCCTAACACAAGTGCTTCCACCTTCTTTCAACAAAGATGCATAATGTAGGTCTCAAAACCTAACTCAAATATTTTCAACAATGCTTATCAAACAACCCTTTTATCTCCACCTTATGTTCCAGAAAACCTTGCTCAATAACACACCTCAAAGAAGGAAAAATATGCCCATACCTCTTATTTGTTTTGATGAAGATATGTCATTAAAACCTGTCTCACAAACAACCAATCCTTCTTGTACCACTTCAAGGGTTAGATAGCAAGATTCTATTTCAAAATATCCACATGAACATTCCCTCCAAAATGTGCTTAATGAAATATAAAAATGATGTTCTAGGACCCTTATTTTGATCTCAAGGAAGATGCATTAAAACTCAACAAAACCCCACAAAAATTCTTTTCACAATGCAAGAGGTACAATAAAATTTTCAAACCACTTTTACACCTTATTACTCCTAATATTGCAAACTAATTTTCAACCTAACAAAGATCACAAACTACACAAGCAAAATTTTCATTTACACCTTATACCTCCTACTTGAAATTAATGCACTTACAAAGAGATAATTAAATCATTATTTTTTGTTTTATACCCCAAGGCACTAGTATAAACACCACATAATATTATATTTAAAATTAAATCAACATTCATAACCCTTTTATTTAAAAAATAAAAGCAAAAACAATACCCATTATATCTCCCTAGACAAGCACGCATACCTTAGAACCTTAGACTTTGCATAATTTAATTTTCAAAAATTAATCCCTTTGCTACCACATTCCATCGTGATTCAAACCCACGTTTCCTACTGGACCACACCCTAGCCATAACTAGGCCATCATGTGGGCTAGCCGCCCACATGAACACTAAAGGCATTCACTATACCTTATCCTTAACCTCCACCATGCAAAATGAAAAACTTCAAACAAAACCTTCTTGCCTACCTTCACCACATTTTGAACATGAGACCTATCTGCTACCACGCCCTAGCACCGTGGACCCTGCCATCTGGGATACCTTTCCATATGGGATAGAAATTTAGAGCCCCTGCTCCTTGTCCTTTACTCTACCTCGATTTCAAAAAAACTATCGTCTTCTTCCTCTCCACCGTGAAATGAATGATGATCTTTTGGGTGCATGAATTTCTCAATTTCAAACCTAAAATTAACCACATTAACATGCAATATTTATATGTCATATTTGGCATTGAATTTGACGTTGGTGCTCGAATTACAAACCTTTGACACCAATAAAATATTATATTTTAATTATAATAATTTAAATCCAAGGGATTTAAATATTATAATTTCTCTTAGGGCCTTTTCTTAGGTTAAACCTTTTGCCACCATAGTTAATCAATTTAACCTTTTTATTTTGTAAAATTACCACCAAGGTAAATCAAATAGACCTTTTTATTTTTCATTTTTCAAATACCACCATGGTAAATAAACTTGACACTTTTATTTTTATTTTTTAAATACCACCATGCAGAAGGCTTTTCTTTCTTCTTGTTGCCTCATGCCTCATGTGCCCTTTGAAGAATATTCTCACAAACATTACCATCAACTTAGGACATAAAAAATTTTAACATCAATGATAATACAACATGCTCAAATTTTCAACAATCTCCCCCTTTTTCATTGATGGCAACCCTTTTCTAAAAAAAAAAATTTCCAAACCATTTGATTCCAAATCTGCTCCCACTGACTGAATGCTCTCCCCCTTACTCAAACATCTCTCCTTTTTATATCAATGGCAAAGGGACTCCTTTGGATCTAAATATAAGACTCATAGCTCAGCCCCCTCCCCACATCCTCTCCTTGAGGTGATTAATTTTTGGGTGGGAGTATTTCTACTCCCAGCATAAAATGCTCTTTTTATTTTTCAATGTTCTTTCTCAACATACCCTTTTGATCCTTTTGAGTGTCCATGTTCTTTCTTGTCTTTGGAAGCTCTGGAAACTCTGTTCCACACCACTTGGATTTATGCCCTATATTATTGCAATTGTATCACTTGATGTTGTAGTACTTGGTAGGAGCGAATATCTTGGAGTTCCTACTGATGAAGCCATAACCATTTCTATCATAAATCTTGCAATGAATAGCTTTGTGACCAAAACTATAACATGAGTAGCAATGTCCTTGAAATAAATATCCATCTTCAATTTGGTTTAAGCTCTTCTTAATGAAGCCATAATTCTTCTTTCCATGAGCCCTGCAATTTATTTCTTTGTAACCAAATTGATTACATGAGTAACAATAGACCTGGAAATAATATCCATCCTGCCTTGATCTCATTACTATTTCCTTGTTTTTGGTGATGATATTTATCTCTTGATGGTGCATTGTTTACTTCTGCTTTGATGCTATCACCTATCAACACATTAGCGTAAGTATTAGGTTTTACTTCAATCACTTCTTTTTATTCTTCCTTTGAGACTTCCTTTTATTTTGAGCTTGACTTCCCTTTCTGTACTTGTAGACCTTCTTCATTGCCTAGTCCTATTTTGATAAATGAATATCTTTGTGCTTTGGTAATGTTATCCAAATATTTTGAACTTTTCTCAAACTTGTGTAGCTTATCATTGGCATATTTCACTTCCATCCTTAGAGAA
Organism: Wollemia nobilis; assembly: GCA_028583015.1. Classification (NCBI taxonomy): domain Eukaryota; kingdom Viridiplantae; phylum Streptophyta; class Pinopsida; order Araucariales; family Araucariaceae; genus Wollemia; species Wollemia nobilis. Next base: position 13,610,575 of record JAQPPZ010016890.1, read on the forward strand.
ACTACTTCATGTTCTAATATTTCACACTCTAGCTCTTTTGCCTTTAATTTTTTAGCCATACCTTCTTCAATTTTCTTTACCTCTTCAACCTTAACCTCAAATTTAGTGATATATTGTAGAAAATTTACCTTTATTTCCTCATCCTCTTGTTCTTGGACTTTCAATATTGAGTTCTCCCTTTTTAAATTATTCAAGTTCAACAACAAGCCTTTCACATTCTAGCTCTTTTACCTTTAATTGTTCAGCCATTCTTTTTTCAACTCTCCTTACCTTTTCAACCTTATCTTTCAAGTCAGAGAGATATTGTAGAAGCTTTGTCTTAGTTTTCTCATCCTCTTGTATTTGAACCTTCAATTCTAAGTTCTCCCTTTTCAACTCAACAAGTTCCTTAACTGTGGCTTCCTCCTTTTATTTTTTTGAATCTTCCTCTTCTTCTAGGTCTTTAAGAGCATCTTCATACTCTTCAATATTTGAGAGACTTTCATCACTATCACTTGAAGCACTACTTGCTACTTCAACAAGAGCATCTTCTTTTTCTTCTATTACCAAAAATAGAATTTCCTCTGTATACCTAATTTAAGTATCCCTAATTTATTTTTCATCTTCACTAGTACTGAACCAATTACAATAAACTACAATGTGGCCAAGGTTACCACAAACAAAATATTCTTCTTCACTGCTACTATACCCAATTTTTGAACAATGATATTCAAGATGACCAAAGTTACCACAAATAAAATATTTGAGTATTCTTAGTTTCTTCTTATCCCTTTTTACACAGTTAGCTTCTTTTCTACTGCTTGATTTTTACTTGATCCTATTTCTTTATATGTTTCCACTTCTCCTCTTACAACAAAAATCTATTTGAGAGCAAAATCAAGTTCCTTTTCCTCTTTACTGCTACTATACACATTTTATGGACAATACATTTCCATGTAACCAAGCTTACCACACTCAACACATATCAAATATTTTTCTTCTTCCCTCTTCTTAGTATCAAGATCAAATTCTTCTTCCCTTTTAGGTCTCATGGTTCTTCTTTTGCATTTTCTTGCCATGTGTATTCTTGTAGATATTTCTTCAAGATGTTAGGCTTCCCTGAAGGAACCCACTATGATAGCAATTGAAGAATATAGGCTTATACTAAGAGAGATGGGGTGAACAGTATAAGATCAACTTTTACTTTTATTTTCCAAATAATATTATCCAATATTATCAATGGGAATATCAATAGCAGTAATCAAAGCAATGCATAAATCATCACACATATGAGAGATACAAATTTAATGTGGTTCACCCAATGTGGGTTACATCCATGGAGAAAGTATTTCTTCTAAATTTTCTCAACCAATCTCTTGGGAATCAATTCGCTATTACAATTTTTATGGACCTCTATCCAAAGGAGATACCAATCCCCTATGCTCTGATTTGTGGATCTCTCTCCATAGAAGAACTTTATCCCCTTACTCTAGTTCATGGATCTCTCTCCACAAGAGATCTCTTTTCCATTTTCTCAGGTTCATGGAACTTGATCCAATAGAACTCTATATCGTCAACTGGTTTGTGGATCTCTCTCCATAGAAGAACTCTATCTCCCTAGCTAGTTCACGAATCTCACTCCATAGGAAAACTTTCCCCCTTGATCTGGTTTGTGCATCTCTCTCCATATAAGAACTCTATCTCCCTAGCTAGTTCACGAATCTCACTCCATAGGAAAAATTTCCCCCTTGATCTGGTTTGTGCATCTCTCTCCATGGGAGAACTCTATCCCATCTACTCTGGCTGGTGATATTCTATAAGACTTCTACCCCCACTGCTATAGCTTGTGGATCTATCTCTATAGGAGACCTCTATTCCCACTACACTGGTTGATGGATCTTTATCCACTAGAGACCTATCCTCTTGCTCTGTCAACTCCAAAGTCTACTCTCAAATTTATCTCAAATATGCACCAAACTCTTTTCCAAGTCTAGCACAAATATTCTCTAACTTTGCTCACAAATATGCATTAAACTCTATCTCAAATATACCCCAAGCCTTAGTATAAAGCTTGATTAAATCAATAACCAAACCTACTCTCTATCTCTGATCAAATCTACCCCAAGCCTTAACATAAAGCTTGATTAAATTAACAACCAAAATTTCTCTCTATATCTACTCAAATTTACCCCAAGCCTTAACACAAATCTTTATTAAATTAGCAACCAAACCTACTCTGTATCTCTACTCAAGTCTACCCCAAGCCTTAATGCAAAGCTTGATTAAATCAGCAACCAAACCTACTCTCTATCTCTGCTCAAATATGCCCCAAGCCTTAACACAAATCTTGATTAAATTAGCAACCAAGCCTGCTCTCTATATCTACTCAAATCTACCACAAGACTTAATACAAGACTTGCTCAAAATTGCCTTCAAGCCTTCTCAAAAGACTTGCTCAAAACTGCCTTCAAGCCTTCTGAAAAGACTTTCTCAAATCTATCATCTATTCTTCTTAAACACTTGCTCAAATATCCCTTCAAGTCTTCTCAAAAGACTTGCTCAAATCTGCCTTCAATGCTGCTCACAAAACATGCTTTAAATAATTCCAAATCTTGCATACACAACACAACTTAAATCTCTTTCAGAAAAGCTTTCTTCACACTGACAAATTCTACTTAGAATTCGTTTAACCTCTGGAACATATAGAGAATGATATGCTCTATCAAAAACTCAATATGTTCACACTCACAAATCTTGTACTCATTCAACCAATCTCTTTCTCTTACAAAATTTCTTTCAAATCAAATCAAACAATGTATAACTTGTTTCAAAAAACTGTTTTCTAATGTTTTCATATTCACTTTCAATATCACTCAAAACCAATACCCAACAGCTTCACACAATTATTCAAACAATGAAGCATAATTTACTCACAAACCCTAACACAGGTGCTTCCACTTTATTTCAACAAATATGCATAATGTAGGTCTCAAAACCTAACTCAAATATTTTTAACAATGCTTATCAAACAACCCTTTTATCTCCACCTTATGTTCTAGAAAACCTTGCTCAACAACACACCTCAAAGAAGAAAAAAATATGCCCATATCTCTTATTTGTTTTGATGAAGATATGTCATTAAAACCTATATCACAAACAACTAATCCTTCTTATGCAACTTCAAGGGTTAGATAGCAAGATTCTATTTCAAAATATCCACATGAACATTCCAGGACCCTTATTTTGATCTCAAGGAATATGCATTAAAACTCAACAAAACCCCACAAAAATTCTTTTCACAATGCAAGAGGTACAATAAAATTTTCAAACCACTTTTACACCTTATTACTCCTAATATTGCAAATTAATTTTCAACCCAACAAAGATCACAAATTACACAAGCAAATTTTTCATTTACACCTTATACCTCCTACTTGACATTAATGCACTTCCAAAGAGATAATTAAATCATCACTTTATTTTATACCCCAAGGCACTAGCAAAAACACCACATAATATTTTATCCAAAATTCAAACCACATTCATAACCCTTTTATTTAAAAAATAAAATAAAAAACAATACCCCTTATATCTCCCTAGACAAGCACGCATACCTTAGAACCTTAGACTTTGCATAATTTAATTTTCAAAAATTAATCCCTTTGCTATCGATTGTCATCGTGATTCGAACCTACACTGCCTGCTGGCCCATGGTCTAGCCACATCTAGGCCACTGCATGGGCTAGTCACCTACACGAACACTAAATACATGCAATATGCCTTATCCTTAACCTCCACCATTCAAAATGAAAAACTTCAAACAAAACCTTATTGCATGCCTCCACTGCGTCTCGAACACAAGACCTGTCTACTACCACGCCCTAGCACTGCGGACTCTACTGTCTGAACTACCTACCCAGAGGGGATAGAAATTTGGATCTCCTACTCCTTGTCCTTTAATCTGCCTCAATTTGGAAAAACTAATGTCTTCTTCCTCTCCACCATAAAATGAACGATGATCTTTTGGGTGCACGAATTTCTCAATTTCGAACCTAACATTAACCACCTTAACATGCAATATTTATATGCCATAGTTGGCATTGACTTTGATGTCAATGCTCGAATTGCAAATATTTGGTTCCAATAAAATATTATATTTTAATTATAATAATTTAAATCCAAGGGATTTAAATATTATAATTTCTCTTAGGGCCTTTTCTTAGTTTAAAACTTTTGCCACCATAGTTAATCAATTTAACCTTTTTCTTTTGTAAAATTACCACCAAGGTAAATCAAATAGACATTTTTATTCTTCCTTTTTAAAATACCACCATGGAGAAGGCTTTTCTTTCTTCTTATTGCCTCATGCCTCATGTTCCCTTTGAAAAATATTCTCACAAACATTACCATCAACTTAGGACATAAAACCTTTTGACATTAATGACAACACAACATGCTCAAATTTCCAACATTGATATAATTTGGATGACTAATAGAAGGAGAAATGTACTCTTCTATTTCTATATATTATAGAACATACTTTGTATTAGACCCAATAGTAATTCCAATACCCTTGGAATAAGCCAAAGGAGCCTTAAGAATAAGTAGAAAACCTACCCAAGAGTAATTAGAGTTTTACCAAAATGTTCTACACTTAAGCAAATAAACTTAAAAAACCCTTATAACAATTAAAATTTAAAGTTTAGAAAATTTATAAAATAAATATAAAACTATGACAAACTTATTCAATATGTAGAAAAAAACAATAACTGACATGAAATATATGACAACTAACCTACTAAACCCTATAAGCTAAAAATGAAAATAAGAACCTCAAGATGCATATTCATATTAGGTTCACCAAAATGTTCATGGAAAAAAGACGAGATATCATACAATTATTTAAATTAATACAAGATAAACCAATAAACTTAAACTAAGACAAAAAAGATCTAGGGGAGGAGGTGTCATTCAGAATGATAAAGGTGAAGTGTTATGGGCTTATACAAAAAGTTATGGGATACAAACCAAGAACTATGCAGAAGCTAAAGCTCTATACTCTGGTGTTATGTTGTTGAGACATAAGAGCTTAAGGAAGGTCATGATAGAAGGGGACTCTATGAATATTCTTAGGGATCTTAAGAAAGGAAATTTTGATAATTGGTAGGTGTTAGGTTTAATTATGGATATCTCATCCCTATTAAAAGTACTAATAGAAGTGAAGATATTACATATATCGGGAAGAAAATGTTATAGATGATTGTTTGGAAAACATTAGAGTTTATTTTTATCAAAGGAAGATATGGGAAAATATTTTTACCTTGTCTCTTTTAAGTATTACCTCATCAGAGGTAAAATAAAAGTATATTTCATAGGGTGTTATGTTTTGATGTTGTCAATATTGTTCTTGCTTCTAGAGTCTTTTGGTGCTACTTATGTGACTATATGTTGTTGCTATTACAATAGTTGTAGTTCTAGTGAACACTACTATAATGTGATTGTGCTTTTGTTATTGCTACTTATATTACCTATTATTAATAACTAGAGTGATTTCTACTATTGTTGGTGTGGGAGGGAGGAATAAACAATAGTCAAATCAACCTTTGCTCTCTTGCTAGAAATAGATTTTGATATCAGCTAGAGTATTGTTTTTTTGTTTTATTTTGAGAATTTTGTTGTAACTTTACTTTTATCTCATGTTATCCAGGGAGGAGATTGATGTTTATATTGTAACCTTGGATAACTTAATTCTGTATTAGAGTTGGGGCCCTCCAAAACCGCTTTTTTCACCATTACAAAAAAACATAAAGAATAAAGAAATAAATTAACAATAAATTCCATATACTATCCTAATAAAGCATAAATGAAATGGAATTTTCAAGAATAAACTACACCAAGATTCTCCTTAAAATTTGTCAAAGTTCTAGGGCTAGTATTAATACAATAAAATTAATTACTTGACACCTAGGAAATCAAGGACCAAATCATCTCATAATAAGAATAATAAAATTCTCACTCCTATTCTCACTTGCTTATAATGTCATAATAGTAAATAAGGAGAGATCACACCTATGATATTCATAGAGGGTTTGACTTGTATTAGAGTATTATCCTCAAGTAATAATCAATGACCTTTAACTAAAAATATTGGTAGAGAATACCATCATCATCTATGAAATGAAGTAAACCAATGGTTAATGTATTTGGTTTGACCTACAAGGAGAAGAGACAAAGAGAAAATATTACATGAAGTAGTACCAACAGAGGTAAAATTTTGAGAGGAATGTTAGTATTAAATATTTTATGAAATTTTGGTGAGAGCTATAGATCATTAGTTGAGAAAATGAGGAAGTGAAAGGGATATTTATGGTAGATAAGTTTCCCTTTAGAGATGACATTGATTTTCTCCTTTTATAGGGTCATGAAATTAGAACTATTGATCCAAACAACAAAATTCTTGGACCTTAGGTGTAAAAATATGCTAGCATCATGATCATACAAATAAAAACTAAAGTTAATTATATGACCAAGATCCTTACTTAAGTGGTGATATTGGTATCATTGATTTTTAATATGCATGCTTTGCAGAATGCATGTCAAATTATCTCTTAATCATGACTCTATTCTTATTTTTAGATTTTGGAAATTTTAGAAGGCAAAAACATTATAAAATATGGAAAAAGTGACAATTATGTGAAGAAAGAGAATTAAAACAATCAACCAACATGGATTTCTATTGTCCTACCCAAGGACTAACAATGATTTTTTTAATAGATTGAAATTTTGGGGGTATATCAGGACCACCCTTCCTATGAATTAAACTTGAGTCTCCATTACGAAATCCCAATGACTTTTTCCATTGTGGTGTACCTATCAATACCCAAAGGACTAACAATGTTAGTCTATCCCTATATTGTAAATAGGAGGATGGGCTCTACACCACCTATAAAATTAGTTAATTGTTCTCTTTTTACAAATACATATTGCTCCTCCCTAAGGACCATGGTTGACACTGCAAAAGATAGCCACTCATGAATCCTTAGAAAAAGTAAAAAAATAAAAAGAGCAATATTTAATAGTCAAAGCAATAGAAATAAAAATTCTATGTTGTGGAACAAAAATAAAATTTTTATAATATTTAATTCTAATGTATATGCAAAAAAATAAAAAGAATAAAATAAACAATAGAAAATATGCAAAAAGTTAGTCAAAAATGTGAGAATGAGAAAGCATACCTGATGCTTACCTATACATACCCCTAAAAATTTTGGCCAAAAAATTTTGATTTTTATTGGCCCTAAGTGGCTAGAAAGGAATCTACCTATAAAAATGCCCACCATTCTAAAAAATGCTAGTTGGATTGACATGAGAAAGAACATAGTGTGTATATAAGTCTAGAGCATGCCAAAACCCTTAGAAGCACTATCCTTTTGTAATTCTTGCAAAACTTGTTAAAAAGTTAATTTTATGTAGTAAAATATTCAAAAATATAAATAGGGGGTAATTACTTTAATTTTTAATTTTATTTTTATGCACACTTTGAGCCCTCATTTGACTATGCATTCACACATTTAATTAATACACAAAGACATGTGATGGCAAGCAGATGTGAGGGTAGTGCTAGAGAGGTAGCTTTTATAACCATTCTTCATTGTTTTCTCAAAATTTAGCTAAAAATAAACAAAAACTAAGAAAACAAGGAAAACAAATTATCACATAGCTAGTCTGGCTAAGAATTAGCTAGGAAAACATGAAAATCAATGATAGGGGGCTATATCACCCACATGGTGGGGCCCACACAATTCAACTAAAAATAGCCTTTTAGATGCCCCAAAGAGCACAAATCCTAAGGAAAACTATGATTTCCACTTATAAAAAACTAATGATCATAATGAAATAGGGTGATTTAGAAAACCATTAGAAACAATGATCACTACATAAAGCAATGATCTTTAAGAAATAGGAAGATCAGGATCATCATTCTAGAAAGTGGATTATCATGGTAAAAACTTATTATCATGGAAAAATGCCATAATCAAGCTTACACACTAAGATGAGGTGATTGTGAGATTGGCAATCTAGGAGCAATCACAACCTCGACCAATTACTATGGTCAAATCTAATAGTTATGGTCAAAGCTTATTTTTTTGGATTGATTAAGACATCCTAATAGGTAAAGGCCTTGGGTATGGTTGAGGATGAGGCTAAGGGTGTCATGATATTAAGATGAGTACTAGCTAGATAGTAAAGGTAGAGAGGTAGGAAGATGACTACCTATGGAGATAGCATAAAATATCTTAGATGTAGGAGTGGATGAGGTAGAGGATGACTCACTAGGGTTAGACAAAGCTACATGAGGTTGGATTGGATCACGTAGCAAACATATCCTATATCTTTGTTCACCATTCATTGTACTATGAATTCATATTTTCTAGAGAACAATAACTAATACTTTTTATGGAGGCTAGCCCTTAATGAGGTGATTGAGATGACACTCATCCTAGAGGATATTTACTCATCACAAGGATACCTATTTTAGGACAAACTCTATGAATTAATACCACAAATAAAGTTTAGATACAAGTGGTGGAGTGGGCTATAGTAAATGTGGCTAAACTATTAGTGTGCCATTATGCTAGAGCATATCTAGTTAGCCATTACCATTCTATTTGCATGATATGTTGGAATCCTCCTATTTGCCTCTGAATTTTTTCATAAGGGTACGAATAGGATCTTGGTATCCCTAATTTATCCATTGTATTTAGCCATGGATAATGTCCACATAGGTCTAGATAGAGGGTTTGCCTAGGGGAGGGAATTATTGGTGATCCTATACCATAAATTGTATTACATCTAACACCATCGATATCACACTATAATTCTAGTTTTCTTATCACAAACATGGGTGTACAAGCATTTTATGATGTGTAGGCCCCCAAGCCTACCCCATGACATTACACCATGAGATATTTTAATTATTTAGTGGGGATATATCATAAGTACTTCACATAGATAGGTCCCACCATTGACATGGATTCCCTAGGATCATATTCTTTGGACCCCATATCACCATCTATGACAAAGCAATTTATGGGACTTATATTAGCTTCTAGGGGTGTGATAGATGATTGTTCTATGAGATAATTGGTTAGAGGTTGTAGAGCCACATAGGGAAAAGAATGTCCTAGGATATTTTAGGGATCCATGCCCAACAAAATAGATCCCACTCCTTAAACCTAATTTTAGGCATCATAGGGAGTGAGTAATAGATAGGGTGAGCAGGCCACCACTAGTATAGGGCCATCAACAACCTAGGATATAACTATAGGGAGGACCTACAATGTATCAACAAAGAGGACCTAAAGAGGCTATTACTATGGAACCTACTTATAGCACTCTAATGAACATGATTCTAATGGTAATTTTATCTATCAATGATGAGTCATCCTGGGAGGTTGAGGTGTCAACATAATAGCCCACAATAAAGGTGGTTGAGGAGAGGATGACATAGAATATGATAGTCGATGAGGGAGATATCAAGGAGGATGCAACCAAGGATACTACCAAGGGATAATACTCATAGGAGGATATGGAGGTAGAGGAATTACATGTTCATGAGGTCAACATTGATACCACAAATCTCTAACCTTGAGGAGGGTTATCCTACCCAATAGTCAAGTGACCTAGGTAAAAACTCATGCTCATATTATATCATAGCACTCAATTTTTAATAGTATTATAGTTAGATTTTAGATGGTTTATGCATGATTATATATCTAACTATTTTATTCTTATTTTCTATTACAAAGATATCTTGAGAGTGGCATGAGTTGATATATAGGTTACAAGTTGTCACTTTGTGAGGGGTCATTGATTTTGATAGCCTACCACCACCATTTACATAATAGGATATCCCATTATAGAGGCTAACATACTTGTATAGTATATCATGATAAGTTGGCATATTTTTTAATAAGCACCAAGTAGGGATCACATAGCCTATAGACTCTACAAAATGTAGTTAGATCTATGGATTTAATAGGAGGAAGTTGAGAGGGAATAAGACTTACACAATAGGTGATACAAGCTTAGTTGGATTTAGTGTAGGTCCAAAGGGAGCTAGTAGGATTTTGGATGTTAGTTTTATGACACTGCTAGGCTCATACCTCTTAAAATGCAATACAAGTACCTAACACACACTTAGAGGTATTCAAGGGATGTTTTTTTAGCTATATCAAGGGATTTTTTTTTAGCTATATCCCTTGTATTTTGTATTGTATTTGAATCACTTTTATAGCTACCATAGTACCTATAGGATGTATAAATTACTTTTTTGATAATGGGGCTATGTGCTCAGGATATAGGGTAGAATAGAATGATGGCATTGGGTGCCTTATATACCATATTTTATCCCCATGTATTGATGATTTTTTAGATATTTATATGATATTTTCCTTTTATATGCAACTGTTAACACCAAAATTTGACCTAAACAATCAAGTCAATTTTCCCTTAGAATCCTAAGTAGCCCTTAAAAGTTGCCAAATGCATTTTTGTATCCATCAACCCTTTATTTTTAAGATATTTCTTATTTTTAGAAAATTCATAGTCTTCCTTTATGGACCAAAAAATTATGCTCCCCTATATTTAGGTCTTGCCTGCATTCAAAAAATTTGCAATCCCACTTAGCAGACCATGAAATCATTTATCGATATTTTTTGCCTAGTTTTCAAAAAGCCACCTAGCATCATTTGTTTCCACCTGATGTGACCATAAAAATTCATATCTAAAAATTCTTGATCGACCATTATCTATCATGAAATTACATCTCTAATTCAAGGACTCCAAATCTTGGATTATCTCTCCACCTTAGGATTTTGGGCCATTTATGGCACTATTCTTGGGTAACCTCACCCTTTTGTTGGTTCTCTAGGTTCCCTCCCTCTTGTATTAACCAAATTCAAATTAAACAACCTCTATTAATGTATTTTCCTCTCTTCCTCCATGCCCTAAAATTCTATAAATATAGGCATTGGGTTTCCATTTGCATAACACACTCTCATGGTAACAAAATTATTGCAAATTTTTAGCTTAAATTATCAACTTGCATTGGCCACTTTAGAGAGAACTTGAGGAAGTGTTAGGCTAATTCTTAGAGGACCACTCCTCCAATTTGTTATAGACTTCTTCCTTTTGTTTGCTCCCTCTTTTGAAGTTCATTATTTAGCATAGTTTTTATAATTACATAGAGTTTCTCCTTTCGATTTAAATTTATCCTTTTTATCCTAATCCTTTGCTTACAAGATTCTATGTAGTTATAGGCCAAGCTTAGTTCATCCTCTCTTCACATCCCCAGCCCTTGAAGCTTCCATGTTCGATGAGTTTTTGCATTGATCCTTTATATAGGATAATTTCATGGTGGGCCCATATCAGCTATGAATTTATTATAATCCAAGGAAGGGTTAAACCCTGCTCTATACCCAAATTATTCTTACCTACTCCACTCCATATCATACCCTATTAGCTTTGTAGTCAGTCTAGAACCAAGTTCCATCACCCTTGTGATTGTTTACCTTTTAATAGAGTGAATTTGTGATCTACCATTATATGGCATGGATTTGTTCCAAGCCTAAAATGGGACCACTTTCAATGTCTCCCATAGTATCTCTTAACCTACTCTTAGATTTTTAAATTTTTGTTGATCTTCCTAAAATATTTTGACCTGACACCATGTTTTTTCTAGTTTCCAAGATAGAAGAATAATTTTATCATCAAGAATTATAGACCATGAATTCATGTAATCAAGATTAAGGGTAAGATTTATTCTACCACTTGTGTTTCATCCTGTCTCGTACTCTTTTTTCTAGTCTTTGTATCCTATATCCTACCTAGACTAGTCCTATTTTTTGACCATTTCTCTCTAATCATAATTATATTTAACAAAACAAATTCACAATCCATAACTTTGGACCACAAAATAATTATAACCCTAGATTTACATCTCTAAATAACATATTCTATTTTTTGTCCCTTATGTTTCCTTAATGATTTCATGCTTAGTATCCTAAGAGCAAAAATTCATCCCTATAACTTAAAGGTTATCTACTTTAATACATTTATTTAGGTTAACTAAAAGGACCAATGGGATCTAACTTCCTATCCTATGAGCCTTGCCTCCTCTATGGCCAAATCCGAACATTGACCATCAATTTTCAAGTTCATATTTTTGTAGGTTTTGTGGATTCACAGTTAGTGTTTCTAGGGTGCGAAAGTGTATTCAAATTCAATAGTTTCAATGTGTGAAATCATGGCAACCACCAATTTATGTAAACACCCTTGGTAATCTTATTAGGCATTTCTTCAATTTTTGCTCTATATTATTTTCTATCTTTGTTCTATTTTTTTTAACACATAAATTGAAAAGGGTATAAAAGGAACCTTGGTTTATTTTAGTTTAAGTCACTAAACAAGGAGCAATTAAGGAACCTAGTCATTTGATTTATTTCTCTTCTCCCCTCACACTTAGACATTTAAATTTAAATTACATGTAGTTTTATGAATTAGGTTAATCTTTGTATGAGCATTATCTTCTCCCTTGCTCAAAAGGAAAATATTTTCTTTTTGTACTCTAGGATTAGATTCATATAAAGAAAATAATATTTCAAGGTTAGCCTTTGTATTATTGCATATTTAATCTTCTAGCATAAGCATTTTTTTATTATTTATCTAAGTGCTCAAAAAACAAACTTAGGTTTTTGCACAATTTACAAATCAAACCCCATAAAAAAACTTGGAGTGAGTCTTAAAAACACTCCTGGTGAATCCCTCAAATACAAAACACATCAATTGAGGTGAGGATAACCTTGTAGGTATTTTAGCCCTAGTGGATCTACTAAGATACTCATAGGAAGTCCTCACATTTTTGTGAACCTGACATGAACACCTCCTTATAAAACTTTTGAGACCATTAACATAAATAAAATATAAAAATTTATTTTCAAACTTAAGCAAGACCACTAAAAAATTTTTTATTTAATAATTTGTGCCTCAAGTCATTGTGGTAATATTGATACCGAGTTATGTATCCAAGAAATATTGATCCTTGTATCTTTCCTAGTCTAGAACCTCAAGGTTTTCCCTTGCGTATGAATACATATATTAGGGGAACTGAGTCACCCTATTATCAATAGGTATATCGATGTGGTAGGTATATTAGGTAAGTTTAGGTATATCAAGAGATATTCTTAAGGTATATTGGCTAGTTAAAATCAATATTCATAGCTTTTCTACATTTCTTTTAGTCAAGAGTAGTTATTTTTACAATTAATTTCCCTCTTTAAACATACCTCCTACTCTTCGAAGTAAGAAGAGAATCATAGATCCAAATGAGAATCCCTAATGGGATGACAATGACCAAGTTGATAGAGAAAATCCAAATATTGATGAAGAATATGATGACACTTCAGCCAATGGATCTCTTGAACCTATATAAGGGCCTTATGACCAACTCGCCTTCAAATATTATAACCATATAATGTATTTCTTAACATAAAACAATCATATTATGGTAGAAATTATAGAAAGGGATATCCACTTCAATGAAGTTAGACCATCCAACAATTAACAAATTCCTTATTCAAGTTCTATGTAAATTCATAATTCTCATCATAATTCTTTCTTTAATCAATCTCCTTTAAATCCAAATGTTAATCCACTTGCTTCTAATCCAACTTATGCCACAAAAACCACAACTAATGTTGGGGGAATTTCTTAACCACCTCCAAATAATAATCTTCATTCCAAAAAAAATCAAGTTTCTTCAACTCGTCCTAACAATTAATTTTATTATATTAATCCAAATGCCAATAATTTCTATTATGTTCCACCTAATATTAACAAATTTTCTTCTATTCCTCCTATTTATTCTTCTATCCCACCAAATGCTCATTATATTCCTCCACAAGATACTACACAATATCCTCCTTATTATAACCCTTATCACAATAATGTAAACACCTCAAACAGGAACCAAGTTACATTTTAAAATCCCATGACAAATAACTATAACCCACCCTTGGATAATTTTTGGGACAAACAAACCAATCACTTAACCTTTGACATTGCAAAACAACAATCCTGATATTCAAAACCTAACCTCTCTAGTCAATGAACTTGCTCAACAAATAGACACTATTCAAGCACTAAGTTTCGCATATTCATATAGATAAATATGCAAACAACCTTTGGATGCTATGGTGGTTTTTTGACCATACCCAAATAACTTTCTTTCATATCAACTTCTAATATACAAGGGTACGAAGGATCCAATTGAATACATAAGGATTTTTTAGACTGCTTTCCATGACATCACTTATGATGACATGCTCCTACTAAATAAATTTCCCAAAAATTTTGGAGGATTAGCACTAGAGTGGTATTATCAACTACCCCACCATTCTCTTAGAAACTTTGAAGAAACCATCGAAATGTTTGTCCACCATTTTGGTGCCTATGTGGAAAAGAGAGTAAGCCTCCAAGACCTCTACCTTCTCAAACAAGCCAAAGATGAGAGCTTCATGGATTTCCTATCCCGATGGAGAGGATTGGTGGGAATATTGCAATATACCCCACCACCTAAAGACATGTTGGAAATATTTATCAATAATTTACAAGAGCAACTATCATATGAATTAGAAACCACAACTATAACATCTTTTGAACAAGTGGTTGATTTGGCAAGAAGAGTAGAAGAATATATCATAATAAGAGGACAATTAAAACCAAATAAAGAAGAATATAAATCAACCAAACCTCAATATAAGAACAAGCATGTGGTAGGTGACGGTGTCACCAATAATCGATAAACCAATAATGTCAATACCACAAGCACCTTACAAAAGTTGGTTCTCAAAAAACCACAAAAACCATAAAGGAACTTCACAAAACTCAACCAACCTTTATCATCCATTCTTAAATATATTTTTTTATGCTAAGATGATTGAGTTACCCAACATTAGATAACCCAACACAACTTCTAATTGGTATAACCCCACCCAACATTGTGATTTCCATAGAGTGGATGAGCATCTCATAAATCAATGTAGAAGACTTAAACATGTGATCCAAGATTTGTTAGATGAGGGTCACCTTGTATTAGGTGATTTTGAACCTACCCCATCCACTAATCAAGACATGGGGATATTCCAAAACCCTTTACCTAACCATGATAAAAAAACAACCAATCAAGTTTCTTATCATGTTGTCCCACCTCCTTATGACAATATGGTTGGCATGATATCAATTACCACAAGACAAAAATATCAATCCCAACCATCTCAACAACCTCAAACTCAAGAAAATCCAACTTCCAATCAACCTTCTAGACCACCATTGATTTTGAAGAATAACAATAAAAACCACCAATGTTGACAAACCACCCTTAGTTCTTAAACCTCAATCAAAAAACTCTTTTGATCTCAAACAACTTGCAAATACACTAGTCAAAATTTCTCTTCTAGAGCTTCTTCAAACTTCTTCTACCCATAGAGGTTATCAAATAAAACAAAAAACTCCCCAAACCCCCCCAAAAACCCAATCCCCACCCCCCCCCCACCCACCCCATCCCATCAACCCTTCATTAATGTCTCAAATATGAATTTCAAAATCAACTTGTAACTATTCCTAAAGACTATCATCCATTTCAATATTGTTCAATGGTTGAGAAAATGTAGGCTAAGACAAAATTTTATCCTTCTATATCTCTAAATGAATCTACTCCTCCTTCTCCTCAAATCACAAAGAATCTAAAAATCTTAAAAATCAATTAAGAACCTCAAATCACTCCTTCTAGTGATCAAATAAATCAATATATCCAAAATTATCTCATAGATCTTTCTACACTACCACCTTTACTAAGAACTTTGAATTTATCCCATAAGAAAGGTGAAGTATTGCACATTGGCATGTGTACCTTTACTTACATGGGGATATCTTGTGAAGAAAATATTAGTGGTAGTAATCCATTACCTAATAAAAAACCATTTGCAACTTGTTACCTATCCAAATATTATCTCCTATCTAAAAAAATCTTGATCAATATGGGATATCAAGGAAAGGGATTAAGGCATCAACAAGGAATTTAAGAGCCTTTAGAAGTTGATATTTGGCCCAGAAGATGTGGTAATGGCTATATCCCTAACAAAAATCAACCTTTGCCTATAAATTCGGATGATGATCAAATCATAACTTTTGCTAAATTTATGGATCATCATGGCTTGGATTGGAGTGATCAAGATGAGGAACCTTCTTCCCCATCCACAATTTTATTTTGCAACTTAATCACCCTTGTTCATCCTAAACTAATTACAACCCAAGGAGAGTATGTTGAAGGAGATACCTTTTGTGACATGGATCATGAAGATATTCTCCAAAATAGCTTCTTATTTGATGAGCCAGTCTTGTGTGTCACCCATGTCAAGTCTAACCCTCAAGAGGATCAAATTCCTATGTTTCCTAAAAAACTTAAGAAATTAGGAGTCATTCCTACCCCTCTTCATTAGGAGTATGAGTCACATATCCTCATTGAAGAGACCATAGACATCAACATTGGAACCTTAGAAAACCCTAAAATCCTCAAATTAGGGCAAGCCCTCTCTATTGAAGAACAAGAGCAATTGACCAATTTATTGAAGGAATTTCAAGATATATTTGCTTGGTCATATACTGACATGCCTGGGCTAGACCCTTCTTTGGTTATGCACCATCTAGTAGTCCAACCAAATGTTAAGCCTGTTAAGCAAAAGCTTAGAAAGATGCACCCTAAGATTGCCTTGTTAGTCAAAGAAGAGCTTCAAAAGCTTCTCGATGTTGATTTTATCAAAGCCATTGACTATTTTAATTGGATATCTAATATTGTCCTTGTTTCCAAGAAATAAGGCACAATCAAAATATGTACCAAATTTTGAGATATCAACTTAGCTTATCCCAAATATGATTTTCCCTTGCCCAACATAGACATGATTGTAGATTTCACCATCGGATGTGGAATGCTATCTTTAATGGATGATTTTTTTAGGATACAACAAAATCAAAATTACTCTTGAAGACCAAGCCAAAATTGCTTTCATTACTCCATGGGGCACCTTTTGCTATCAAGTTATACCTTTTGGCTTAAAGAATGTAGGTGCCACATATCAAAGGGCTATGACTTATATTTTCTATGACTTAATGCATGACATTGTAGAAGACTATGTGGATGATCTCCTTGGTCATTCCATTCATTATGAAACTCATGCACAAGATCTAAGGCGTATCTTTGAATGATTAAGAGAATACAAAGTTTACCTTAAGCCCTCTAAATGTGTCTTTGGAGTCACATTTGGAAAGCTTTTAGGTTTCATTGTGTCTAGGAAAGGCATTGAAGTAGATCCTACCAAGATCTTAGCTATTATTGACATACCTCCTCCATGCAACCTTATTGAGTTATGTAGTTTGCAAGGTAAGCTTCAATCCATTAGGTATTTCATATCCCAATTAGTTGATAAGTGTCAACCTTTCTTTAAGCTTCTCCACAAAAATATGGAATATAAGTGGGATGATGAGTGTCAAAGAGATTTTGATGAACTCAAAAGATATCTCACTTCCTTTCCTATTCTTATAGCACCCAATCCAGCCAAACATTTATTGCTCTACATAGATACCACAACCCAATCCTTAGGGGCTATGTTGGATCAACATGATGATCAAAACAAGGAAAGAGTAATTTATTATATTAGTAGAACCCTTGTTAGTTATGAAACCTAATACACCCCTTTAGAAAAGCTTTACCTCATTGTAGTGTTTGCATCTCAAAAAATTGTGATATTATATGCTTAGCCATAAGATATTAGTAGTTGTAAGGTTTGATCCCCTTCACTACTTAATGTCAAAGCCTCACCTTTTAGGTCAAGCTGCCAAGTGGGTTCTTGCCCTTAGTGAATTTGATCTAACCTTTATTAGTCAAAAAGCCATAAAGGGTCAGGTTATTGTTGACCAATTAGCCATAACACCCCTAGAGTTTTCCTATCCCTTAGTTGTAGAATTTCTTGATGAGTGCATCTTCAACCTTGATGTAGAACCCCAAGATTCTTGGACATTGTATTTTGATGGAGCTCATTGCTTAAAGGGCATAGGGGCTAGAATCATTCTAGTCACTCCACAAAAGCAACTAATCCCTCTTTCCTTCAAGTTGCACTTCTCCTACACTAATAATACTATAGAATATGAAGCCTTGATCTTAGGTCTTAGGGTCACCCTAGCCTTAAAATTCAAGATCCTTTCTATATTTGGTGACTCTCAACTTATAGTCAATCAAGTCAATGATGTATATCATACTAAAGATGAAAATTTGAAGCCATACAAAGACATTGTTGCAAATCTTATGTCAACATTTGAGAAGATAACCATAGAATCCATCCCTAGATCCTCTAACCATCATGCAAATGCAATGGCTGTAGCCACATCCCTTATCCCCTTGGAGTTAGAAGATGATCAAGCTACAATTATCATTTGACAACTTCAAGAGCCTACAACCTATAGTTCTAGCCAACTTCCTTTAGATGTATTGAACATTAGAGCTTCTCCTTCTGAGCCTTGGTACAAGGATATATTTTGACTTCTTAAAATATGGAACAATTTTGCAAAGTCTTAGATCACAACAAGCAAAATATTTTGTGCAAAAGAGCATGTAGATTTGTGATAATCAATGATATCTTATATTGACACTATTTTGATGGTATTCTTCTATGATGCCTTACATCCGATGAAGCAAGACAAGCCCTTTGTGAAGCCCATGAAGGATCATGTGGAGGCCATTTTAGTGGTAATGCAATTTCCAAGAAGCTCCTTCAAATAGGATATTATTGGCCTTCCATGGAGAAGGATGCATGTGACTATGTTTGACACTATGACAAGTGTCAATGTCATGATAATCTTATTCATGCACCTTCACAAAACCTTCAAGTCATTTCTTCTCCTTGGCCATTCTCCATATAGGGTTTGGAAATAATTGGGAAAATCAATCCCACTTCTTTTGATGATCATAATTTTATCATCACAGTGATTGAGTACTTCACTAAGTGGGTAGAAGCCATACCACTATCCACGATCACTGGAGTTCAAGTCTCTAAGTTTATCCTTAACCAAATCCTATGTCGATATGGAATCCCTTCTGTTATCATCTTTGATAATGGAACTCCTTTTAAGAATAAGGATGTCCATAATATTTGTGCTAAATATAATATTCAACATAAATGGTCAACCCCTTATTACCCTCAGGGTAATGGTCAAGCCAAAGCCTCTAACAAATCCTTAATCAAGATCCTTAAGAAGTTGGTTAATAATACCGGTTATGACTAGCATATTTAACTTTATCTTGCTTTGTGGGCTTATCGTACCAATGTATGAACACCTATAGGTGCAACCCCTTATGTCTTGGTCTATGGCATTGAGGTTGTCTTCCCTTTTGAGTTAGAAGTCCCTTCTTTGTGCATTTTGTTGTAAGATACCTCTATCAACGATGAGTATTACCTTGCTCATCTAAACCAATTAGAGTTGCTTGATTAAAAACACATTCATGCCTTAGAGCATCTTTGAGCCTATCAAAATAGGCTCAAGTGAACTTACACTAAGAAGGTTTGCAATCATTCTTTTGAAGTAGGGGACCTTGTCCTCAAAGAAAACCAAAAGAACACCAATGCTCGAATCAATCTAAAAGGTAAATTTTAACCTAATTGGTTAGGCCCTTTATTGTGATAACCAAGTTTGGCTCAAGAGCCTATCATCTAGCAACCCTAGATGACAAAGATCTCAAAGAACCCATGAACATTATGCATCTCAAAAGATACTATGCATGACCTTATTCTTTCTTCTTATCATTCTAGTCTAATCTTCTTGAGTTATTCCAAAATTTGGAGGAGAGGTCAAAGTATTGACCATAAGATCTTTTCTTCATTATTAATTATTCTTCGATTTTCAACCCTTCTTTGCACTCTCTTGATCATCTTATCTCAATTCCTCTACTTCTCCTACTAGATTTCCCAAGATCTCTTTTGTGCCAACTTGCATATGTTTTCTTGCTCATACTACATGCTTTCTTGTCATATTTTGCATGGATTTCTTGACATACTCCTTTTTGCATTTATGCTTGACATATAGTTTACTTTTTCTTGACATTCATATTTGCATATGACTGCTTGCTCATGTAGATTTTTGGAATTTCGTAATGAGGCAATGATGACATCTAGTCAGGTTTAGCTCATATGCATTACACTTGCACTAGGTCATTGACTCTTAGTGAATCCCCAAACCTAGGGTATGTTTCTTTCTTTTACCCATTGGGATGCTATGATTACCATTTTTGATATTATGGGTAACATTGTGCTAGTGGGATTTATGTCTTTATTTTTATTTATTTACATATGATTGTATTTGTTGGCACAAAATTTCTCTTAGATCTCTTCACCTCCTTCTATCTTCAATATCAACCTTCTTCTCTAACTTATTATCCATCACATGGATCTTACCTTCTCATCCTCTTTTATTTTGACACATTTGCTTTTTACCATCATTTCTTTGATTTCTTTTGACTTTGCATATGCACCTTTGCTTCTCTCACATGTATTTTCTTTGCTTGGAGATATTTTCTGGTGGATCATAGCTCATCATTCTCTGGTTCATATATATGCTCATTGGATGCATTTATATTTATCATTGGATGATGATTCTAGGATTCATCACCCAATTATTTAGGCAAACACAATCCTCCTTTTCATTCTTCTCTTGCATATCTCTTGACCTTGTAAGTATAAAATCATCTTAATTTTCCCAAGTCAAGGGATATCCTCTTTTTTTTCTTCATAAACTTCTAATTTTTCTTCCTTAATTTCTCTTGTATATTTCTTGACCTTGTAAGTATAAATTTATTCTTTAATTTCCCCAAGTCAAGGGATATATACATTTATTCTTCTTTTTCTACCTCCTAAACAACTCCCCGATAATCAGGGAGGATGTCTTATAACATTTTTAGATTTGCATGCATCCCTTCTTGAATTATGATTATCCTTGGATGCTATAGGGTTCCCCTTTCTAGTTATCTATGAGTTTGTTAGGAATTTCCTTCTCCAATATTTCTACACTTTATTTCTTATTTCTTCTTTCTTCTTGAATAGCTCCTAGATAATCAAGGAGGACATTGTATGATGTTTATGTATCAATAGGCATATTAAATAAACTCTTATTGTTATCAAATATTAAATGGAACCTCTTATTGGTTATCTATGATTTGGTTGGGGTTCTCCTTCTTTACTTTAAAATTTCTTCACTTGTATCTTCTTTCTTCTTATTATACCTTTTTTTATCATCTCCCAAAACCTATTGCAATTACCTTTGATTTTATTGATTAGGTAATTGCCCACACAATCAATAAAAAAATAAGTACATTATGATGGAATATAATAAAATTATTCCTCTTCCTATTTATCTCCCTCTTTGACATTTTGGTTGTCAAGGGATGGTCATAGGATAGGCTAGATACTGCATGAAAATCATTTTATGGTGTTCATAAAACCACTAGCTATTTTGTGAGAATATCTTGGATATCAAAATTATAACAAGGATACTTTATTCTTCTTATTTTTGCATTCTCATGCTAACAAAGGAATGGAGGCACAATATGCTTATCTCCCTAACATTCACCTCTTATTGTGTAATGTTTAGTTATGAGCTATCTTGCCTTCATCCCTTGTTTTCCCTTTGTGCATATATCTTCTCTTTGATTTCCATTCATTCTTCTTGCTAATGAGGGAATGAAGGAAGGATAAACTCACTCCTTAGCATTATGCATTTGCACCTCAACACTAGATTATTGGTTATCATGGCAACATCTCTCATTTACCCATTGCAGATTTTTCTCACTACCTTTACAAATTTTGTCTTTGCATATTTCACCTACTTATACACAGATCACATATCTTGTAAAAATATTGTATATATCACACACACATGCACCTCAACTAGTCACTTGCAAGCATGTAACTTCATTGGTTATTGCCTTTTCATATTTGATCAAACTTCAATTATACCTTAATTGATCACCCGCAATCATGCATCTTCATTGGTCACTTGCAAGCATGCACCTTAATTAGTTATTAGTTCTCTTCAAGTAGTCCACTATAACTATACCTTAACTAGTCACCCATAGTGATGTATCTTCATTGGTTGTTGACCATATTAAGCATCAACTAGCTATTGATAATTATACATAGCTATATGTAGGCCTTACAACCATTATTTATATATCTACATATATTTATATTGGGTCATATTTTGACCCTTAATATTTTGCTTTGGCTCATGTCATTTTGATCACACTGATATTTATTGATTAATGTTGATATCTATGATGTTACCTAAGCACCTATTTATTGTCTTGACCTATTTGCAACCTCTTCTTCATTATATTTTCTCTCTTGATTCTATCATCATGTTTCTTCCTTCACTTTCCTTACTTAAATCTAAGAATCATAAAAAAAATAATGATATATCAATCACAATCATTCGTCACATTTTCTCAACATACTAAATAACAACCAAATATCATTAATATCAAAATAGAGAGTACATTCAATCCAATGTGTCAGTGTGTCACAATAAAAATTGGTACACTTGACCATCCTATAGCCTCTATCCTATGGGAAGAATACCACACTCAAAATTTTCATGTCATCCCATCCATAGCTAAGCCTATAAGCATAAATCATCTACTTTATCCATTGGTGGTGGTCTTGGTGGTGGTATGTTCACACAACACGAGATGGTTCACATTCATGACTAGGACCTACTGTGTGAGCAACATGATAATAGTAGAGGAACCCTTTGATATGCCAATATTTCTTGGTAGTATAGCATATGATATAATGTATCCCTTCATACCAATTCCTAACCTCCCTCATACTTTGTAGCTCCTCCTACAACATCTTGATCACCTAATCCTACTGGCCACCTATGATGATGGCCATGTTCTTTGAATGGTCTTGTTGTCTCTCTTGCTCTCGTTAGGTCATCTCCCCTCTCATTTACTCTTCCTTAGCCCTCATTACATCTCTCTATCTACCTTGATATGGTCATACTCAATGATTTCCTCATCTACCACTCCCCTTAGTCCTACTAGTCTTTGAGCCCCATCCTCATAAAGCAGGTCCATATCCCTCCACAACTAGGCTATCTCTTCTCGCATAGCCTCCCTCTCTACCATAAGGTCATCCTAACCCATCATCATGCTAGAACCCACTTTTTTTTTTTTATGGAGGTAACTCTTGTTTCTCCTTACCTCCTTGTAGTTATAGTAGTGATAGTTATTGATGCTTTGATAGCCATCATGACCTCTATCCTAACCTACACCTACCTCTACCTAGGTTGTCTTATTCCTCTTTATTGCCTATCCATGGTCTTCCTGGTAGCCTCATAGAATGTTAGTTGTATGTGATGATCCATCACCTAGCATGTCTATATAATCACTACTAGTGAGATCCTCATCAGCATGATCATCCTATACAACCATTTATAGCCTAATGCTACCTCTACATCATCCATCCTTGGATCAACATTGTAATGGCTCGCCTTGGTAGGAATTTTTATTGATACTTGATTTATGTATTGATGTGTGGATATCAAATGCATAATATTATTTATGTTATTAAGATGTGCTGATAGTTACACTTTATGATTTGATTATACTGCTTTTAGAATATGGTACTATTGATGAAATTTGTGGTTGCAGGACCAGGTCCTCTCACGGGTTGATTGGTATGTGACAACCACCAAAGTTAAGAGATAAAGGGAAATGATGGATGAAATTCTCATCGAAAACTCAAGGCTAAAAAGAAAACCCTTCATGTAGGTGCATTACATGTTTGTATGTTTGATTGAATGCACCATTGGAAAAAGAGGTTGCTATTAAAGCAAAAGAGACATCCTTCATAGGAGAGTGATAATGTTACAATTATTGTAAAATATTCTACTTAAAGAAAAGCTTTGTTGTGCATATTATTCATTGCATCTTAGTTGGGAAAGGTTGGCTTAGAAAAAGGCGTTATGTTGTTGTTTATGGAATTGTTGACATATGTTAATTATTAATATTAGCATGCAATAGTAAATAAATTAATTAGGTGAATAATTGATCTAATTATTATTATTCTAATATTGGTAGCTTTAGAAAGAAGTGAATGAATTATTTTATTATTAATGCTAGAATATTAATAAATTGGTAGCATTTATTTAAAGAGTATATTTTATAAATATGAAGTTAAGTTCATATTTAAGGTAACAAAGATATCATTTATTAATGGAAACATTAGAAGAGTTGGCATCTTGGTTTTTATTCAATGTAAATATTGGAAAGAAACGTTACTATTGATCATGATGAGCTAGCATGCAAAAGATGACTCTTCCTTGATGGTTCTTGGAAAAATTATATGTGCATGAGGATTGCCAAGTTTTGGTGGTTAATGAGAAGAAATAAGGAAGAAATAACATAGGTTGGATGGAGAGGGTGAGGTAAAATAGGAGAAAGGAAGGAGTTGGTGATAGTGATCGAGGTAAATTCTTTTGGTTTCTTCTCTTGTTCCTATCCATGGATTATTTTAGTTTATTTTCAATCAAAGTTCTTGCATATATGTTGAGGTGTGAACCCTGAGATTTTGTTTAACGCTGGTAGGACATAAATTTCTATATTATCTAGAGTCAAATATTTTGGAGTTTGAGCTCTATCAGCTTGTAGGAAACTCAACAATTTTAATGCCTTCTAGGTTTCATTCTATGAATATTTTGTGAGTGTTCTAAGGGAAAATTGGTTTATTCCTTTTTGGTGCGATGATTTTTTGTTACCACTAATAAAAATATTTTAAAATAATCGAGTAAATCTTGATCACCATGCATGTTCTTGTTTGCTGTCAGTGCTTTCTTTATATTTGGTTTAGACGTAAGGATAGCTTGTTCCAGGTACTAGTGTTTGCATTTGGGCATCTTTATTTATGTTTTCTAGTGTAAGTTATTCTCTATAATTTTGGCCACTTGAGTTTAGGGTAACCTTACATCTTAATTTGAAAGTCATATATGTAATGATTGTTTAAGACTTTTGGAGCTCGAGTTTTTGTTGCATAAGCTTTTAGGGTTTGCATGTTGGATGAAGTTTATTGGCTAGTTTATTTTATCCATACCTCCCAATATTGGATTGAAGGTCTTTCTATTGTGTTATTCTGCAACCAATATGAATTATTCGCAGGGAAATCCATGTTTTGCTTGCTTTGATTGTTTAATTTCATGTGATTATGTTGGTGTTGCTAAAGTTGAGTTGGAAATTTTCCTTAGTTAAAGTTATGGAAGTTTTGTTAATATTTGTTTTGCTTTGTTTAATTATTATAAATAATTTGGTTAATAATGTTGGTTTCAGATAAATAAACAATGTGAATGTCATTTGGCAATAGAATATGTTGGTTATTAATAGAAGTTAATAACTGGATTGGTTAACTTTATTGTTAAGACCTTGGCTTATATTAGTAAAAGTAGTATGTAAATGGTCATTAGAATATTATTATTCTTGTATTATTAATACTACTTAGACAAGTTGTTTGATTTTTTTCAATATTAATTCAGTAATAGAAAATTGACCTATTGTTGATATTGATGGATGTCAAATTTGTTAGTAATATTTAAAATAGATTTATATGTGGAAAGTAAGGAAATTATTATGTGGAATTAATGGATAAGCTTTTTAATATGGATGAGGTTTGAACCTATATTTTAGATAATTATGGGATTCTCTCAATTTTTTGCATGGAATATGCTTTGTGTTATGCATGTTTTGAATTTTTATGTTCTTTTTCTTTCATAGTGTATGTTAGGCTTGCATATGCATATCAATAGTTATATTAATCCCTAATTGTGCTTCAAGTTTGAAGGAGAAAAAACCATCATGTGGAGGATCCTTGGAGTGAATATCAAATTGGGACTATTTATTTATATTCATTATGAAATTATGTAATGTTTGATGAAGAAAATGATGTATTGTAAATATACTTGTATAGCATTTCAAGACTTGTGCAAAGATGAAATATTATATGTTGTAATTCTTTTATGTAAGATCTTGGAATGATTATTATGTGTCAAATGGAAAGTATATGTTATCGAAAAGAATGGTGGAATATAATTCCTAGATTATGGTTATAATTCTTTTAGATATGTTACATTCTTTCCATTATTAATAAAGGAATTGCTAAATGCTAGTATTATGAATTGAAAAGTATTTGAATTTACTAGTTTAGCAATGTGCTATGTTGAATTTATAAATGTAATAGCACTTTATTTCCTTTTAGAGAGATGCTTATTTTGTTAGACTCTTGGGTTTGGTAAGGTGTTTTTGGGTATGAATCTAGAGCTATATTAGATAACCCTTGAGTTGAGATGTATCCAATCCTAAGAGGAGTTGCGGTGATGTAATAACTAGTATATATCTAGGAGGAGTTGTGGTGATGCAATAACCAAATATTTATGAATGATACACCTTGAATGGTGAGGCTCAGGTGTTCCTAAAGTGATGAGGCTTTTGGGTAGTCCTAAGTGGTGAGGCTTGGATGTATTCCTTGCGGTGAGGTCTAGGAATCATTCACATGATAATATAGTGATAACACCTTGAACAGTGAGGATTAGGTGACCATGCTCATTACTAAGTGAGTGGTAATGGCCTTAGATAGCCCATAGAGGTTTGGTAACTAAGCACTCAGACATTATTCTATAATAATTATACATAGATTGACTTATGTAAGGTTAGGGAATAGTTGTACCCATTTAAATGTTATGGGCCTTAAAGTATAATCCATACATCATGGTCAAGTGGTCCTATACTGATGAGGGTATATAAAAAGTAGGGGGACCAGTAATAGCATCATTTCTAAATGGTGAGGTTTAGAAAGGTGAAACCCAAAAGTAAAAGATATTGGCTACTCTTATCCACTTGAGTTTTGTCTACAGTGACATTAAAATAAAAATATGGTTATGTATTATTATGCTAAAAAATATTGGTACTACTTTTTGAGTTAATCCTTGTATAAAAAAATATGTCTCTCTTGGGTCGAGTTGGTGGATTATTACAGTTGGTATCAGAGCCTAGGTTATAGTACTAGAATATTACATGCAAAAAACCTAGGTTGACCCTTGAATTGATGTTCTAATTTGGGTAATATTACACTTATAGGGACCTTAAGTTGATTTGGGATAAGGTGAGTATTGCACACTATCTTGACCAATCAAACCAACATGTAAAAATTCTAGAGAATATAATTTCTTCTTGGGAATGACACCTTGTGGTGAGGCAAGTGTGACCATGATAATTATTAGGTGAATGATAATGGTCTTACCAAAAAAATAGCACCTTGTAGAGAGGTAAGTGTGACCATGATCATTATTAGGTGAGTGACAATGGTCTAAGTTAATTCATGGGGATGATGAAACTAACTAAGTTAGAAGTTCAATTGTGAATAATTGGTAACTTATATAGATCCTTTTTCTATGGATAGGATGTGGCATATATTTTAAGAAAAGGATCATATAAGAAGTTGGGGTCATCTATGTAGGAGGAAGATGCAGCTCATACCTAGAGGAAGTTTTGGAGAACAATGGACTCCAATAAGAAAATTGGAATAACAATGGACTCTAGTAAGAATTTTAGAATAAAAATGTACTCCAACAGGAAAACTAGAATAACAATGGACTCTAATTAGAGGGTGAAAAATATTTATTCCATAGTTAAGTTACCTCAGGAGCAGATGGAGAAAAAACAAAAAATATTGGAAATATTGGTTGATTAGGAGATCAATAACAGGGATTCAAAGGGTATACAAGAAAAGAATCCTACTAGAGGAACTCATAAGGGTAAATATCAGATTGTGACTAAGCTTACCAAGGACCTTAATAATGTTAAGACATCTAAATTTAATAGAAGATAAGGGGGTAGTGTTGTAGATTCTTGGTTGAATGAGTTGAAAACTTTATTTTCTATGAATAATTACTCACCAAAAACCTAAACAATTTGGGCAACCTATCATATTTAAGATGTAGTCTTAGAATGGTGGAACATATTCAATGTAGGTAGAGGAACCCAAGCCATGGAACTTAATGGGATAATTTTGTAAGGGTATTTAAGAAGAGATTCCTATCAGATCAATTTTTGTGTATAGAAGTTTGAGGATTTTTTAATGCTCTAATAGGGTACATTGATTGTGGAGGTGTATTATCAAATATTCATTCAAATTTAGGTCCAAGGTGTAGAAAAATTGGTTCCTCCAAACCCTGTAAGGGGGGCAGAGGTCCAAGGTTAAAATATCGATCATTGTCGAACTAAATGCTTATCCATTTCCTAGTGCTTTTAGTGGTGTGAAAGATTTAAAATGATCATGGCATGGTGGTTATAGGAGCAGAGTATGTGAAGATCTGTGTGGTGGCTTCTAAGGTAGATAGCACAAAATACTGTGGACATAAAAATCCAACTACCAAGATTCATGGTGGCTATTGATTCTACCATGTAAAATAAAAAATAAAAAAGATTCATTCAACTTTTAAAATATGTTCTTGACTACAAGATCAATGAACAATTGAAGGTGCATAAGTTCATCATGAGGGTGGATCCTAATATTTGAATAGTGATTAATTTTATCAATCCAAAAATCCTTCAAAAATGATTTAGCTTGACAAGAAGAGAACAATCTACAAACCAAGAATATTTCCTTCAACTATAGAGGGTTGAAAAAATGAGAGAAACAAGAAGTCAAGAAGAGGAAGAGTTCTAGGTTTATGAAATAAGATAAGGATAAAAATAAGAAAAGTAAATGGAACCTAATGTTAAAAAATAAGAACAATGAAAACCAATGGAATTATAAGAAAAATTTCCATAAAAGATATAATTCAAAACCTCAACCTCAAAAGCAGAATGAGTTAGCTCAGAAAGAGGATATAGGATATAAAAGGCAAAAAAGGTCCCAAGTACCTAAGATAGGTTGTTTCATTTTTGGGGATACTCATTATACAAATAAGTGTCCCCAATGGCTAGAGTCAAGTAGTAGAGTTGAGGAACAAATGCATTGAATCTATGTAGCCATAAAAAATTAGAACCTGGATGGACAACAACTCCCATATTATTGAATGATAAATTGTTCAATAATAATGTTAAAATTTTAATTGATAGTGGAGCTACATATAGTTTTATTTCCACTAGTATTATTAGGGATATGTCAAAAAAACTTGGATTTTTGGCACAAGGGTGGAAATTTTAGTATAGATCTAGATAGACTTACTAAGTGGATCAATGCTTGCCTACGATTGATATCACCTTATCCAATGTGTCTACTATTTGGGACTTAAACATAGCACCGCTACATGCCTTTGATATTATCCTAGGAATAGATTGGTTAAGGTCTCATGGAGTCCTAATCAACTTAAAAGAAATATGAATGGAAAATACTAATAAGGGTAAGAAGAGAATAAGGGTTCAAAGTAGGCAAGGTTATTCTCAACCATATTTTATGTCAACTATATACCTAAATAAGGTAATAAAATGAGGTGGTATGTTGTATGTAGTTAAGATAAATTGCAATACAAGCGATAATGGAGATGAAATATTTAAGAAACATCCAATTTTGCATGAATTTAGGGATGTATTTTTGGAGAATCTCCTAAGCCTTCCACCTCAATGTGAATTTTATTTCACCATTGAGTTAATATGTGGGGCTAAAACTATTGTGATAACACCTTATAAAATGACTCTTATTGAGTTGCAAGAGCTTAAGGTACAAATCTAATATTTATTGGAGAAAGGGTTGATTAAACCTAGTGTGTCACCCTAGGGTGCTCTAGTGTTATTTGTATAGAATAAGGATGATTACTTAAGGTTATATATTGATTACAGAATGTTGAATAAGGTGACCATCAATCATAGGTATCCACTACCAAGAATAGATGATCTCTTTGATCAGTTAAAGGATGCTACTATCTTTTCAAAGATTTAATTAAGCTCAAAATATCATCAACTAAGAATTCATGAGGATACTCACAAAATAACCTTTAAGACTAGATATGGACACTATGAGTTTACAGTGTTGCCATTTGGGTTGACAAATGCACCAACACTTTTATGAACCTAATGAAAAATGTGTTCAAAAAATATTTGGATCGACTTGTTTTGATAATTATAGATGATATCTTGATATATTATCACACTAAAGAAGAACATGACTAGCATTTGAGGTTAGTGTTAGAGGTGTTGAGGAAGAACCAACGTTATGGAAATTTGTAGAAATTTGAGGTCTATGCCTTACAAGTTCAATATTTGGGGTATATTATATATTTAGATGGGATTACTATTGATATTAAGAAAGTTGAAGCAATTTTGAGTTGACCTACACCCACTAATGTGTCTGAAGTTAGAAGCTTCATGGGAATTACTAGTTATTATCAAAAAATTTTGAAAGAATATTCAAATATTTATTGCTCTATTACCAAAATTTAGAGAAAAGTAAAAGGATTCAAATGGATAGATAAGTGTAAGGATGCCTTTGGAACTCCGAAGAATAAGTTGAATATAGCACCAATTCTTAAGATATCGGATCCTTAAGGGAAATTTTAAAATATGTACAAATGCTTCCTTAGAAGGTTTGGGAGGGGTGTTATCCCAAAATGAAGCTACAATAGCATGAGTCTAGTAAACTCAAGAAGAATGAATTGAATTATGCCACACATGATTTAGACGTAGCAGCAGTTGTCCATGCTCTTAAGGTCTGGAGACACTATTTATTGGGGAAACCATTTGAGCTAAGGATAGATCACCAAAGCCTAAGGTATATCTTTACCCAACCTATATTGAATGTAAGGCAAAGAATATGGATAGAGTTCCTAGCCAAAAATAACTTTGAGATAGAGTATATCAAAGGAAAAGAAAACAAAGTTGTTAACACCTTAAGTAGGAGAAGACATATAACAATGTTAATCTGGAGTTATGTAGACTTGATGGACAAAGTTAAGGAAATGAAGTTACAGGACCAATATTGCATTGCAATTCAGGCTAAAATTGAGAAAAATAAGGATTTTAACATAAAAGGTGGACTTTTATGTGTAGACACCAAAATCTAGGCATTTACAACTCACCACATAATTCTGCATAATAAAATATATGCCTAGGTATAAACTTAGGTATATTAATTCATGTACACTTCACCCACATTGCACACCACAATTCTGCATAATAATATATGCCTAAGTCTAAACTTAGGCATAAAAATCCTGCACATTATCCTATTTTCTAGATTTTAATAAATCTGGAAAATCCCCCTAGGATACCTTGCCTACCCACTAGACATGTGTCCTAGCCACCTCACCACCCCACCTTGCCACATCTCACACACCCTTGTCCCCTTTGTCCCTTCACATGGGACAACCCTTACACCTCACTCCACTTGCACCCACATCACCCTAGTTAAGTGAGACACCCTGGGTGACTCACTCTAATTGCCCCCTCCATTTGGCAACCCAAGATTACCACTTGGCAGCCCTGGCTTGCCACCTCTCATTTCCCTCCAAAACCCAAAATTACCTATAAAAGCAACACCATTCCATCAAGCAAGGGAGGCTGGAAAATACATCGTCATGCTATCAAAATCACTGTAGGGAATCACCAACGATCATGGAGTTCGAGCCATCGAGGTCCCGGATCCGAGTTTTCAAGGTTTTATGCCATCTCTGCACAACCGCGCATCCATGGTTACACAGTCCCAACCACGTAGTCCCACGAGTTCTAAACCACATAACCATGGTTACACAAGCCCATAGTTTTATAACCGCACATCAGTGGTTACATAGTGACAACCGCAAGCTCAAAAATCTTAGAACCGCACACCCGTGGTTACACAATCACAACCACGGGCCCACGGTTCTATAGAAACTACCAAACATGTTTTGGCCATATCTCCCTCATCCGGACTCGGATCGAGCTAAAATTTTGAGGGTAGGTTCCTGACATCCCCTAGAAAATCTCCACCAATTTTTAGGCCATTTGGAGTAGCAGAGATCAGTAAGTTATTCATTTTTTAGCAAGGCATTTTTAATTAGTATTTCTATGTTTCTTGCAAGCATTCCTTTCAAGGGTTTTTATTTGCACTTGTTTCTAATCATTTATACAGGTGCTACTAACCCTTTTTTGACTTCCATGTGTGTAGGATATAGGTATTTGAAGAGCTATTGAAGCTAGGAGTGGTCCCTACATTGGATACCAAAGCCCACTCACCAATTGGATTGGAGCGAAAGAAGACCAAAGACACCACCAATAATTTGATTAGCCAAAGGGGTTTCTTTCCCCTCTTTGTGCTCATTGTATCATGTGAAAGCAAGCATTCACTTATTGTAATCATACCCCTATGCACTTGGGGCAAATAACTTGTAAAAAGGAGACTAAGGCTCCAATAAAATTCAATACAAAATCCTTTAATTTTGCAATTGCTTTTTTTCATTATTTTACTTGCATGGTGTTGTCTTATTTTGCTTACAAAATGGCGATCACGGTGGGACCTCCCAAGGGTTCCATTTTGTTTTGCCTTGCTTTCTTTTAATCTTACTAATCTTTGTTTGCATGTACAGGTGTCGAGGATTTGAAACGCATGGGAATTTGATTTTGAATTGTTTAACCTGTTACTGTGGAACCGCGCATCCGTGGTTTACCTTCTGAGGAAATGCACATCCGTGGTTGGAGTTCTATAGAAACATGGACATATGGTTGAGAGTTGGAAGGAGCAGCGAAAGGAACACAGGTATGTACCCTATGCCATATTTTTAATTTTTCCTTTAGTTCTAGTTTTAGGCTGCATTTAGGTAGATTAAGGGTCTTAGTCCTGTATGCCTTTGTGTGCACTTAGGTCTTAGAGATAGAAAAATTTACTTAAATATTGCATTCA
Source organism: Wollemia nobilis (assembly GCA_028583015.1). Lineage (NCBI taxonomy): Eukaryota > Viridiplantae > Streptophyta > Pinopsida > Araucariales > Araucariaceae > Wollemia > Wollemia nobilis. Next base: position 13,643,580 of record JAQPPZ010016890.1, read on the forward strand.
TACACACAATAACAAAGCGAAATAAATGAGGATCTGCATATGCATAGTAGAGAATAATCATATTGCACGTACCAGGTTAGAAATAACCTAGGTATTTCTTTTTTGGGGTTTGGGCTTGTATTCGACTTTGTTCTATTGATAGAAAGGACCCGCGCACCCGCGGTTGGGATTTCCCAAACGCGCATGTGCGGTTGGAAAACCACGTACCTATGGTTTACCAGAACTAACCGCCCACCCGTGGTTAGCCCTGTTAAACAAAATTTAGCCGAGTCTTACCTGAATTTGCAATTTTACCCCTGATATGATTTTGTCTGCTATTCTATGTCTTTCCTACTTTCTGCATTAGGCATAAAAATAGAATTGCATGTTAGATTTGCATCGCACAATAGAAAACAAAACCTTCACACACACACGTATCATTAAAACATTGGTTCGGTTGGATTTCATCACCAACCCCCAATTCAGACCGGTGACGTTGGAATTCATCTCCTTCCATCGGCTTGCCCCCTAGATCATCCTTAGATAGGATAAAAGCACTCTTTAAGCTGGTATAAGTCATTGGTGTTCAAGTTGTCTCCCACTATTGGAACGATTGTTGAATCAGAGTGGAAGAGCTAGGCGAAACCCCCACTAGGATTTAAGCGGTGTACCCTAGCCTCTTTTGAGAAATCACGCTTGGTGCTAGTGTTCTTAATCACCATATTCATTGAGTTCTATTATTCTATTCCAAAAAGAACAAAATCTCTTCAAAAACTTCAAAAAAAAAACACACACAAAAAGACTCAAAAAAAAAAATTCAAAAACTTAGTGCAAACTAGGGTCAAACATTTTGTATGTTTATTTGCTTGGCATGTTGTATTGCATTGTACTTTCTTTTTCATTCACATAGATTGCATATTAATGTATGGTAGTAACTCATAGTCAAGCAAGAAAATTAGCATTGATCCAGAGTCAGTGGTCCTCCCCCATGGCAACCCAGTCTAGTGAGGCCCCTAACACTTCGGTGCTAGGGCAAGTCAACATGCCCTCTACTATGTCCCAAAGCCTAAATGTAGGACCCTCTAGCGGTGCCCCCATTTCAAACATAGATATTATGCATAGGGCTACTCACACCGCTATTCTTGAGACTCCTAGGAGTGAACCACCTGCCATAACTAATGATCGTGTCACACTTGTAGACGTGGATGCAGTTAGGATGTACTTGAGTGTAGCTAGAATGGTTTTTCCATTGCTACCACCACTTACCATTCCACCCCATACCATCCCATCATTCCATCAGGAAGTCACCTTCCCACACCCACAACAGTCTAGCCAAGCCTTTGGGAATCCACTTTTTGAGCACACTGCTACCACCATAGCCCATACCCATCCATCATCATCTAATCAACCTCCCATCATCATACCAAATCAACAAGTCATTTGCACTAACCCCCTTTATGAAGCACCCATTAGTGTTGTTTCACAAATTCCTGTGTCCATTCCATCCATAGCACCCATAAGCACCATGGTCCATAACCCCCCTCCTTCAGTAGCAATGCAATTCACCACCTACCCACCATCAACAACCCATCAACCCCCACCTTCTTCACCCAAGATCCATCTTGGGTGTTGCACCCCCCAACTATAACCATACCCACACATCCACTCAATCACATGTATGGTGCTTCATCAACACAACACACCATCATTCCACCATCTCCTCATCAACAACTACCATTTCACCAATGCACTATGCTCATTTTACAACAAATCTTGAACCGCCTCACAAGCATTGAGCTACAATTGAGTCATCATCAACTTCATCAAAATCACCCACCTCAACAACTTCATCAAAATCACCCACCTCAACAACCTCATCAACCTCATCCACATGGCCAATCTCATCCAAATCATCAACCCCGTACTTGGACCCCTCTATCCGAGCCCATGTCAATCATATTTCAAAAGTTGTAGGATGCAAAAACAATCATTTTACCTGACATACATCCTGTAGATACCAAAATACATAAACCTAGGTCATATAGGGAAGATCGTTATTGTCTCTATCATCGACAAGTGGGCCATGACATCAATGATTGCAAAGCCTTTAAAAATGTGGTCCAAGATCTTATCGACAAGGGGGTCTTTTCCATCGAAAGTCCACTCATCGTATCTGATCAAAACCCTGATAGTCAACAAAACCATTGTGGGGATACTCAAGGCATCACACCTTCCCCATGCTCACCAGGCACAAAACATTGTGGGGATACTCAAGGCATCGCACCTTCCCCATGCTCACTAAGCACAAAACATTGTGGGGATACTCAAGGCATCACACCTTCCCCATGCTCACCAAGCACAAAAAATTGTGGGGATACTCAAGGTATCACACCTTCCCCATGCTCACCAATCACCAAAAAAATTGGGGATGATTAAGGTATCACATCTTCCCCATTCAAAAAAATCAAAAAAAAAAAATCTCCAAGGGGTATCCCTTTGGTCAACTCCATTCAAAAGGCCCCAAAGGAACCTAACCCCTTTGGTCAAAAATCATCTCAAAATGCTCCAAGGGAGGCACTCCTTTGGTCAAATTAGTTCAAAAGGATCCAAGGGAACCAAAACTCCTTTGGTCACATACAATTCAAAAGGCTCCAAAGGAACCAAACCCCTTTGGTCACATTTTAGTTCAAAAACACCTAAAAATAAAAATAAAAAAATATTAAATAAAAATAAATCAAAACACAAAAACATGTTCATACACATTATATTTTTAATACATCACATTCACAATCCCACTTTCATTGCATTCATACATTCCACTTCCATTGCATTTGCATATTTGTATCATTTGCATCCATTCATGTTGCTTACCATATTAATTGTCATCCACTCAGGTTAGATAATTGTTCATTCACTAAGTCTTGTTGTCTTAATTAGGGGTACCTACGGTCTAGCATTAGTCCAATTTCACCATCTAAAACCATGTCAAAATAGAAAAGAAAAAAAAATAGTTGCAATAAAACCCCATAGCACTTTATTTCTTTGGTGGTCTCTGGTTTGAGGAATCTCTAGGGGTTTTCGATCACTCAACCACTCCTAGTGATTTAAGCAACCTCCAAAAATATATGTTGAATTCTTTTAGGACCATTGCACATATATACACTAAGCAAATCTTGAGTATTGGGAATTGATTTCAAAAACATTCTTGAACCAAACACAATTTCACATCTTAAAAACATCTTGTGTCAAATAGGGATAACACCATACTTGGTAGGAACCTTGAGGTGAAAAGGGTCATCCTTGCTTGTCCCATTATGCAACATAGTCCATGACAACAGTGGTTTTCACTACTATCACAATAGCTTCTAAATTCAAAAGGTAGAGTAGTAAGGATAGGGTACAATTCTCATCACACTTAGGTTGAGAATCCGATTCCCCAAAGCTCTAAAACTTTTACATCACACACCACTGATTAAATGGGTTGTAAGGATCGTACTACATTTCTAGTCAGACGGTTAAGTAGTCATCCCCAAAATTCAAGAAATCAAAAACAAAAATCATGGACTATGGAGTTAGCCTCCACCGGAGCTATAGACGCTTGACTGGCAGTGGAGTACGCTCATGCGTGGCGACATGTCTCTTTTAAAAAGAGACCTCTGACCGCTCATACGGACAAGCTAGCTTCTAGGTTCAAACCATAACAGGTTTACCCAATTTACTCAAGATGAGTTAATGAACTCAATTACACACACACTGGTTCTTGATTGTCTTAGATCATTACCATGCTCTTGATTCGATAAATGAATTCACTGCACACACATTTGGTCCTAGAAGAATTAGGCAACTTTAGTGAGTTTGTTTGATATCACTAGGATGTTTGAGTCTTTGCAAAACAACTCTAGATCCTTTATCCCTAACACAAACAAATTCATAAGCAAGTTTCCATTCCATACCACCATCATATTGTCATTTCATCCTACAAATTGTAGTCAAACCATAGTATCGTATTGGTGCCCCTGATTAAGCAATAAAGGTAAAGTATGCTTAACAATGGTCCATAACTTCTTTGAATGACAATTAATAAGGCAAAACCATTCATTCATTTGCATACATCACCACCAATTGCATTCATTCATAACACATTCATTCATAACACATTCAAAAAAAAATTCATTACACATGTACATAAACAATCACAAAAACACCAACTGGGGGGATTTCAAGGTCTTACACCTTCCCCATCAATCACATCAAACAATCAATCAAGCAACTTGGGGGAGTTCAAGGTCTTACCCCTAAGTGAACCTCGTATCTAGTGATATACTCTAGTCAACTAGCGGTTGTAGCGATTGGTTATCCATGCAATCCGATAGGATGGGTATATTACCATAAGGACACTTGCAATTACATCAATTCAAAAGGATCCAAAGGAACCAAGCTCCTTTTGTAAAAAAAAAAAGGCTCCAAAGGAACCCACACCCTTTGGTCAAAATTTTAATTCAAAAGACCCCAAAGGAACCAAAACTCCTTTGGTCACAATCAAACCAAAAGGCTCCAAAGGAAATAAAGTCCTTTGGTCACATTCAATTCAAAAAGCTCCAAAGGAATCAAACTCCTTTGGTCACATTCAATTCAAAAAGCTCCAAAGGAATCAAACCCTTTGGTCACACTAAAAAAAAATAATAATAAATCCAAGAGAAACAAACTCCTTTGGTCAATTCAATTCAAAAGGCTCCAAAGGCACCTACCCTTTGGTCAAATCAATCCAAAAAGCTTCAAAGGTACCCAAATTGAAATTCCTTTGATAAAAAAAAAAAAAAACACCAAAAACATTGCCATGAATATTTTGTCATACAGAACCATAAAACACCAAAAACATTTCCATGCATCTTTTTTTCATACAAAAACATAAAACACCAAAAATATTTCCATGCACCTTTTGTCTTAAAAAAAAAACACAAAACACAAAACAATCATGCATTCTCCAAAAAAAAAAAAACAAAGAAAAAATCCAAAGGTACCTCAATTCCTTTGTTCAAAAATAAATTCAACAGGCTTCTGAAAGAATAGAAGTGCCCTCATCTCAACTCCCTAAGAAGGCCATACGGTTGGACTGCTCCAAGGGATAGAGGTGTACATTTCCTTCTTCCACTTAGCCTCAAGTGATCCTTGTATATAGTAACTTATCCTATATACCTAGCGGTTGTAGCGACTAGCAATCCATGCAATCCGGTAGGATGGATAGGTTACCATAAGGCCCTTGAAAAGTGATTCACCTCATGCAAAAAATGAATTGTTATCATCTCAATTCCCTAAGAAAGCCATAAGGCTGGACTGCTCCAAGGGATAGAAGTGCACAATTATCAACAATGGACAAAATCACGGTTGAAACAAAAACAAAACATCCATTTCATTCCAACCATTATCATTTGTTTCATTGCGTTCATCATTTCATATCTTCTACATCGACTCATCGCTTAAAGAGATAGACAAAATCAACAAATTTGAGTTTCATAATCAAAGTCAACACTCAAAATACTCAATTAAGCAAATTACGCTCATTAAAATGAGCATCTTTTCTATGATTGGGGTAACACAAGTTGACTTTTATTTATGACCATCTTACACAACTCCCCTTCAAATGCAAATGGCTACAAAAACATTGCAAACCCCACCAAATCATCATCTCGTATCATCATCATCTCGAGTGAACCTTGTATCTAGTGGATTACCCTATACACCTAGCGGTTGCAGCGACTAGCAATCCATGCAATCCGGTCGGATGGGTAGCTCACCATAAGGAAACTCATTCAAACATTCAACATCAAATCACTATGACATTAAATCAGCTAGATCCCTAAATATTTGAGCTTAGATGTGTTTAAAATAGATTTGCACAAGGTTATCCTTCAACCCCTTTCGTTGGGTCAAAAGTGGAAAACAACCAAAAACAACTTGGTAATAATCAAAAATCACTCGAGTATCAAATTCTCGAATGATTGGTTCCTTGAACCCATCATTTGGAAGGAATTGCTAAAGTCAAAGTGGAACAAGAACTCCAAATGTGGTTAAATATTTTACCACATATTTTGCACATCAACGAAACCAAAGGTAAATTTGCAAGAACACACAAAATCCCAAACTTGGGGCATCAAGTTGGTCAAAATGACATACATTTGCATCACATCCACATCATTCAATCAACCACATCCTTTCATCATCCACATTTGGTCAATCGGCTCGTGGGTTTCATCCTTTACCCATTCTCCAATTGAGGGGGTAAGCAAAAAAATAAAAATCAAAATGAAAAATAATCATCCATTCTTGTGTGTCGAGAAGATTTGAGTCCATGCATCCAATAAAGACAGGTGTCATTTTTTTTGCACCGCATTGTGCTTTACACAACACGGTACAAAAAGGGGCATCTGTAGACACCAAAATCTAGGCATTTACAACTCACCACATAATTCTGCATAATAAAATATATGCCTAGGTATAAACTTAGGTATATTAATTCATGTACACTTCACCCACATTGCACACCACAATTCTGCATAATAATATATGCCTAAGTCTAAACTTAGGCATAAAAATCCTGCACATTATCCTATTTTCTAGATTTTAATAAATCTGGAAAATCCCCCTAGGATACCTTGCCTACCCACTAGACATGTGTCCTAGCCACCTCACCACCCCACCTTGCCACATCTCACACACCCTTGTCCCCTTTGTCCCTTCACATGGGACAACCCTTACACCTCACTCCACTTGCACCCACATCACCCCAGTTAAGTGAGACACCCTGGGTGACTCACTCTAACTACCCCCTCCATTTGGCAACCCAGGATTGCCACTTGGCAGCCCTGGCTTGCCACCTCTCATTTCCCTCCAAAACCCAAAATTACCTATAAAAGCAACACCATTCCATAAAGCAAAGGGGGCTGGAAAATACATCGTTACACTATCAAAATCACTATAGGGAATCATCAACGATCATGGAGTTCGAGCCATCGAGGTCCCGGATCCGAGTTTTCAAGGTTTTCTGCCATCTCTGCACAACCGCGCATCCGCGGTTACACAATCACAACCGCAGTCCCATGGTTTCTAAACCACATACCCATGGTTACACAATAATAACCACAATTTCTAAACCGCATACCCATGGTTACACAATCACAACCGCAATCCCACGGTTTCTAAACCGCACACCCGCGGTTACACAGTCACAACCGCGGGCCCGCGGTTCTATAGAAACTACCAAACTTGTTTTGGCCATATCTCCCTCATCCGGACTCGAATCGAGCTGAAATTTTGAGGGTAGGTTCTTGACATCCCCTAGAACATCTCCACAAATTTTTAGGCCATTTGGAGCAGTAGAGATTAGTAAGTTATTCATTTTTTAGCAAGGCATTTTTAATTACTATTTCTATGTTTCCTGCAAGCATTCCTTCAAGGGTTTTATTTGCACTTGTTTTCTAATCATGTATACAGGTGCTAATGACCCTTTTTTGACTTCCATGTGTGCAGGATATAGGTATTTGAAGAGCTATTGAAGCTAGGAGTGGCCCATACATTGGATACCAAAGCCCACTCACCAATTGGATTGGAGCGAAAGAAGACCAAAGACACCACCAATAATTTGATTAGCCAAAGGGGTTTTTCCCCTCTTTGTGCTCATTCTATCATGTGAAAGCAAGAATTCACTTATTGTAATCATACCCCTATGCACTTGGGGCAAATCACTTGTAAAAAGGAGACTAAGGCTCCAATAAAATTCAATACAAAATCCTTTAATTCTGCAATTGCTTGTTTTCATTATTTTACTTGCAAGGTGTTGTCTTCTTTTGCTTACATTATGTTTCAAATAGATGGTTGTCATACCTAAAATTAGTTATTTAAGGATAATTATTATGCAAGAGGCACATAATTTTCCATATTCTACTCATCTGAGAGGTGCAAATATGAGATAAAATATGAAAACATATTCTATTGGTTACGGATGAAACTGGATATTAAATGTTTCATCACTAGATTTTTGGAATGCCAAAAAGTTAAGGCAAAACATTAATATCTAGTAGGAAATTTGTACCCACATGATATACCTACTTAGAAGTGGTAGGTTATATCCATGGATTTTATTATGGGTTTAACCAAGACAAGGTACCAAAATGATCTAATGCTTTTGGTCATAGAAAAGTTGACTAAATTTGCACATGTTATATCAGGGAACATCGAGGATGATGCATTGATTGTCGAAAATAGGTTTGACAAGGAAATATTTAGGTTACATAGTTTTCCTGGGGTGATCATATCAGACATAGATTTTAGGTTTACATAAAAATTTTTGCAAGCTCTTCATCATGTAGTGGGTAATAAATTGAATATTGATTAGTTCATCATGAAGAAATATTAGTTAGTTCCTTCGTATATATTGCATGGATTAAAAGTCTTAGTGGGAAGACTTTTTGCTTCTAGTTGAATTTTAATATACAATGGATACCATACATCCTAAGTAATGGCTTCGCTTAAGGCCTTATATGGCAAAAGTTGTAGAACACCTCTATCATGGGATAATCCAAAATATTAGGTGGTGATCAGACTAGAAACTAATAGAGATATGGAGGAGTAGTTCAAAATAATTTAGCAGTGTCTTAAGGAAGTATTCGATTTCCAAAAGATCTATGTTGATATAAAAATATCACCAAAATAATTATCTCTAGGAGATAGATTCTTCTTGAGGGTAAGAACCATTAAAAGTGCCATCAATTAAACTAAGTTAGATCTTCATTTTGTTGGACCTTTTGATATCATTGATAAGATTAGTCCATTAGCCTATATACTTGCCTTACTACCCAACCTGTCAAAGATCCATGATACTTTCCACATATCCTTTCTTAGGAAGTATATTATTGATCCTTCTCATGTTTGGAATGTTTCAAAATTGTAGATGGTGGATCCCTTAGCCATTAAGGTGCAACCAATAAGGATTCTAGGGTTTCATTCTAAGATATTAAGAAAAAAAACCCAAATATTTGTAAGGTCCAATTGGACCATTATTCTAAAAATTGTGCAACTTGGGAAGATGTTGAGGAAATGAGAAAGCAATTTCAGTTTTTGTTTGAATGAAATATATGATTTATTTTTCAAGAAATATAGGGGACTGTGTTTAGTCCAAGGGAGGTGCATGTATTGACCCTCCTTAGTAGCACTTGTTCTTGATATTTGATTTATGTATTGATGTGTGGATATCAAATGCATAATCTCATTTTATGTTATCAAGATGTGTTGATAGTTGCACTTTAATATTTGATTATACTACTTTTGAAATACGTTACTATTGATGAAATTTATGATTGCAGTACTAAGTACTCTCATGGATGGATTGGTATGGGATACACAAATGGATTGGTATGGGATAAATGAGTGGATTGGTATGGGACAACCACCAACATTGAGAGAAAAAATGAAATGATGGATGAAGTCTCATCGATAACTCAAGGGTAAAAAGCAAATCCTTCATGTAGATGCATTGCATATGCGTATGTTTGGTTGAATGGATCATTGGGAAAGGAGTTTGCTATTAAATAAAAAGATTCATCCTTCATAGAAGGGTGATAACATTACAGTTTTCATAAAACCTTCTACTTAAGGAAAACCTTTGTTGTGCATATTGTTGATTGCATCTTAGTTGGGCAAGGATGGCTTAGTAAGAGGTTGTATTTTGCTATTTGTGGAATTGTTGATATCGATATTAATGGCTAATATTAGCATGTGATAGTAGTTAAATTAATTAGATGAGTAATTTATTTAATTATTATTATTCTAATGCTTATAACTTTAGAAAGAAGTGAATGAATGATTTGATTATTAATGCTAGAACATTAATAAAATGATAGCATTTATTTAAAGAGTATATTTAATAAATGTGAAGTTAAGTTTATATTTAAGGTAAGAAAGATGTTATTTATTAATGGAAACATTGGAATATTTGGCATTTTGGTTTTTCTTCAATGTAAATCTGAAAAGAAGCATTACTATTGAGCATGATGAGCTAGAATTCAAAGTACGACTCTTCCTTGATGGTTATTAGGAAAATTATATGTGCATGAGGATTGCTAAGTTTTTGGGGCTAATAGGAATAAATAAGGAAGAAAGGATGCAAACTAGATGTAGAGGAATTTAGTGAGGTAGAATAGGAGAAAGGAAGGAGTTGGTGAAACATCTAGTTGTAAAAATAAAAAACACACAATTCTCATCAATAGTCCATTCTATGACAACTCAAATAAAACAAAAAACAAATCACTTTCATTCCTACTATTTTATTTCTTTCCTTTTCCTATTTCCTCCTATTTTCTATATTTCATTCTCTCTTTCTCTTTCTCTTTTTCTTCTTCTCCATATTTTATGATTTTACACCCTATTTTTATAGAGCACAAAATTGTAAATTTACGATCACTATTTTTGGTCCCCAAATTTGTTCATCGTAGCCCTTGCAATTTCATGGCCCCCTTGAAATTTGTGAGTACCAATTATTTCATGGGAGGACCCATGAATTCATGTTGAGCTTTACGATGATTTCCTCTAAAAAGTCTAAAAAATTCAAAAAAATCTAAATTCTACTCTATTTCTACTTCCTAATCCTAGCCAATTGGGAAGTGTTGAAGCTTAGTCGAACCCACTCCTCTGGTGTGCTTGACTTGCCTCTTGTAATTTTTGAATGATGTCTATGAAGAACCATATTCTATCCAAAGATCTTTTTCTTCCATCATTATTCCTTTAACATTTTGAGTTTCTTTAGAAATATTATCTTATCTTTCAAACTTAAGGAGTAGCCCAACCTTGTGGGAATGATGCCATCATCACCTCATAAAACATGCAAAATATTCAAAGTATCTAGAATTGCACTAAATTTGCACCATCCCTTTTCCTAAAATGTTAGCTTTCCATGTTGATTAGTTCATAGAAAGCTTTATCCAGAACAAAATATAAATAATATAAATACCACTAACAATGAATCACAATATTGAAATAACAATAATATCTCACAAATATAACTCAAATATATACAATATCAAAATATTACAAGAATGATTCATATAGATTACATTGCATGGAGCTTTATCTCCAATATATAACTTTACATGACTTTTTAATACTCTAACTATTGCTCTTCTCAAACATCCAAGAGATGCATCCTTTCATATTCCTCATATTAAGACAAAAATCTCATCTTACCACATATCAATGTGACTCTTCATTCTCTCTCTTGACACCTTGCACTTTCTCTCATATTGACACATATATTATAAAATATAAATCATTCTACCAAACTAATATTTACAAGGGGGCCAAATAATGTAATAATTCTAACATAAAATTTTTACCCATTTTAGTACCTTTCTTTCCAAATTTGAAGGTATCTACAACTTTATTTAACACATTTATTACACCATAAATACATAAAAGAGGGGGTTAAAATGTAGACACAAAAAATTAACTCCATCAATTAAGTCAATTTTCCCTTACAATCCTAAGTAACCCTTCAAAGTTACCATATGCAATTTTGTATCGATCAACCCTTAATTTTTTTTATGTCTCTCATTTTTAGAAAATTCTTGGTCTTCCTTAATGGATCATGAAATAATGTTCCCCTTTCTTTAGGTCTTGCCTATCTTCAATGAATTCATGATCCCACTTAGGAAACGATGAATTTTTTTATCAATATTTCCTATTGAGTTTTCAAAAAGCCACCTAGCATCATTTTTCACCACCTAATGTGACCATCAACGATCATATTTGTGAATTCACAGTCGACCATTAACGATTGCAAAATTGCATCTCCAAGGCAAGGACTCTAAATATTAAATTCTCTATCCACCTTAGGATTTTAGGCCATTCTTAGGTGTCTTCACCTTATTGTAGGTTCCCTAGGTTCCTTCCCTCTTGCCTTAACCAAATTCAGATTCAACCATCTTCATTAATGTTTTTTCCTCTCTCCCTCCATGCCCCAAAGATCTATAAATATAGATATTAGGTTCCCATTTGCATAACACACTCTCATGGTAATAAAACTCTTGCAAAATTGTAGCTCAAATTATCAACTTGCATTGGCCACTTTGGAGAGCATTTGGAGGAAGTGCTAGGCTAAGTCTTAGAGGACCACTCCTCTATTGGTTGTATCCTTCTCCCTTTTATTTGCTCCCTATTTTGAAGTTTGTTTTTTAGCTTTTTTTTATACTTACATAGAGTTTCCCCTTTTGATTTGAATTATCCTTTTTATCCTAATATTTTAATTTCAAGATTTTGTGTAACTTTTGGACAAGCTTTACTCATCCTCTCTTCACATCCGCAACCCTTAAGGATTTTTTGTTAAGTGATTTTTTTCCTTAGTCATTTATACAGGATAATATTATATTTAGCCCATATCAACCATGAATTTATTGCAAGCTAAAGAAATATCAGACCCTACTCTATGCCTTAATTCTTTCTAATTACTCCACTCCCTAATATACCCTAATATCTTTGTAGTCATCCTAGAACTAGGTCCCATCACCCTTATGACTCTTTATATTTTGTCAAAGCAAATTCATGGTCTTTCATTATGCCTCATAGTCTCTCTTAACCTAATATTAGGTTTTTAATTTTTTTTCTCATATTTCTAAAATATTTTTACCTAACACCATGTCTTCTATTCTGGTTTCTAAGCTAGTAGAATGATTTCATGGTCAAAATAGTCTTTTTTCTAGTCTTTGTATCTTGTATCCTGCTTAGAATGATTCTATTTTTTTACTATTCCTCTCTAATAACAATTTTTCTTTAATAGAATTAATTTGTGGTTCATAACTTGGGACCTCAAAAATTTTATAATCCCAAATCTCCCTCTCTGAACAACATATTATATTTTATGTCCCTTGTGTTTCCTCAACGATTTCACACTTAGTCTCCTAAGAGCACACATTTATCCCCACAACTTAAAGGTAATCTACTTTCATGCATTTTTTTGGTCAACTAAGGGGACCAAGGGGATCTAACTACCCATCCTACAAGCCCTACCTCCTCTATGGCCAAAGCACGTCCTCAAACATTGACCATTAATTTTTAAGTTCATATTTTGTAGGTTTTGCAAATTCATGATTATTGTTTCCAAGGCAGAAAAATGTATTCATGGTCAATAGTTCTAGGGTGTGAAATCATGGAAACCATTAGTTTAGGTAAACACCCTTGGTAATATTTTTAGGTTCTTTTTGGGTATAAAAAGAACCTTAGTTTCTTTTAGTTTAATTCATTATACAAGGATCAATCAAATAACCTAGTAATGTATTTGTTTATATCTTCTCCCCTCTCACTTAGGCATTTAAAGTTAATTTTCATGTAGTTTTATGAATTAGGTTAATATTTGTATGAGCATTATCTTCTCCCTTGATCAAAAGAAAAAAAAATTCTTTTTGTACCCTAGCATTAACTTCATGCAAAAAAGAATAATTTTAGGTTAGCCTTTGTCTTCTTGCATAAGCATTTTTTATTTTCTAGCTTTGTGCTCAAAAACCAAAATTATGTGTTTGTACAATTTACACATAAAACCCCATAAAAATACTTGGAGTGAGTCTTAAAAAAACTCTTGATGAACCCCTCAAACATAAAACACATAAGTTGAGGCGAGGACTATCCCATAGGGATTTTAGCCCCAATGGATCTACTAAGATACTTGCGGGACCTCCTCATAGAAACATATCTTTTTTTCTATGTATGTATTTACATGGATTTACTATAGGTATTGAATTCATTTCACTTATTGCATATGCATATAATTTGTGTAGTATTCGATAACATGTCCATTTTCCTAACATATACTTATGACTTATGAAGCTTGTGATGACATGTTAATAATTGGATGAAACATACTCAAGTTTTATGTAGCACATGAAAACATATCAATTAAGGTTTTGCATATATTATTTAAGTAGAATTTGAAGTCATGTGCCAATGACATAGCATGTATGATTTGTGTAGCAATTAGTGACATGCTTTATTGAAATTTAATTGATATAGATCATGGAATATTTTGGTGGAATTTTATGACATGCTTAAAATAAAATACCTTCCTATAGGAATGGCTAAGCATAAGGTGGTATGTCGCACATACATGTCACTAAAGTAGGTAAGCCACATATAGCGTATTTCAAGTGCCTAGTATTGACAAACACACTTGTCACTATTGTAGGGCAGACAAAGATAAATCAACCTACACCATGTATAGGCATAGGTATTTGATCCCAATACTAAAATAAACTATAATATAACTATATATGGATACTATGGTAGTCAATCATGTCTAACTATTACTACAAGATGATCCAAGGGATAACAATCTATTCTATAAATAGTACATAAGTATATATCCCCAATGCCATTTCATGCCCTCCCATTGACAATATCAATAAGACAAACCCACTATGACAAGGGGAGAATAAAGATAAAAGTAAGAAAAAGTGGGCTATATACACATTGCAACTCACCCTAGGGGGAAATTCGATATGTCTCTACTACAATAGGGTTTTTCACTATAGTATCTGATTAAGTGCATTGTTCAACAAGGCATCCTTACCACTATAATGGGACACCAAAATTATATAAATGATCAAATATGGACTAGATACATATTACACTACACCCCAAGGGAGTGATATTGCATGGAATGAAAAGAACCATACCCCTACTATAACAATGTTTTCCACTACAGTATCCAATAAATTATCTTGTTCAACAAGGCACACTTATCATCATAGTGAGACACTAAAATGATTGATTTATTGAAAAGTTTAATTTTATGAAAATTTAAATGGATTTTGCCTTGGTGTTTCAACTACATACCGTATGAGAGATGACATAGTTTGAACTAAGGTGATTGCTTTATGGAACTTGAAGTAGGGTATTGACACAAGGAAGATTTTAAAGACATCATGGTACCACTTACTAGAAAGAGTGACATGATGGCACTGAAAGGAAAATAGAGCATAAACAAAGTCAACAACAATAAATACCATTAAAATGGATAAAAAATACCAAGAAACAAGAAGATAAAGCAACAAAAGCAAAAATGAAACAAACTATGTAGAATCAAAGCTAAAAAATCAGAGCATTTGGTATCACCAATTTAAAAGGTGGTCATAATTAAACAATAGGAGATCACACAAAACACTAAATAGAAAACCTAAACCAACAAAAAATAGAAAAAATTTGAACATCTGAGATTGTTTCTTTAAGAGGTAATCATGGTTAGAGAAGAAGAGAGAATAAAACACATCTATATATGTCAAAGTAAAAAATATATAGTATTGACACACATCAATAGATAGTTACAAAAAAACAAGGCATCAGAGTCAATAGGTAAAATAGGAAAACACAAAGACTACAAACGTGTTATAAGGGGATACATATAAAAGCATTTGACATGCATGGAATTGATGGGTTCCTCCAACTCAACTCCATCAACCATTTGCAATTTTATTACCCTAGACACAAAGAACTCTTTGATAGTATATGACTCAATCCACTTATATATTAACATACCCTTACACTTCTTATGCACATTATTAAACTTGAGGAAAAGGTCTCCAACATTAAAATCATGATGATATACTTTCTTATTATACTACTTGACAAAAAAATTCTCATAGGTTTTATTGTGCTCAAGAGCAAGTAGACATCTCTTAACAATAGTCGATTTGGAAAGATAAGCCTCTCTATACTCCTAATGATATTTATCATGACTTGACAACATTTTTAAAGAAACACATAAATAAGGTAATTCAATTTCAAGTGATAAAATAACTTCAATACCATAGACCAAAGAAAAAAGAGGTGCCACTATATACATTTTAATATTGGTGTAGTACACCTACTATGTAGTATATAAATTTAAGTGTCAATCTTTGTTTGATTCTTTAACTTTATCAAAATATTTACCAAAAAACTATTGCTAGATTTAGATTTACCATTCCACTGTGGATAGTAAGACATAGAAAATAGTGTTGAATCCTTAATTGATAAGTTAAGTATTACATTTATTTATTTTTGAAAGGATTATCATTATCTAAAATGAGAGTAGATGGGACATCAAAGTGACATACAACCTAATTAAAAATAAATTTGGATTCAACTAGAATTGTCCAATTTGTCAATGGAATAATTTTTACCCATTTTGTAAATATTATATGGCTATGATAATAAATTTGTGCCCATCCAAAGACACAAGAGAAATGGGTCCAACAAGGCCAGGATCCCAAGAGGAAAACGTCTAAGGAGACACAATAGGATGAAGAGCCTAGGCAAGGGCAGGGTTACGCATAGTGGTGAATATTCGCAAATTGGGTGAATATTAGGATTTTCAAAATTGGAAATTGGTGAAAATGAGGACCCTTGACATCGACCCATTCACCTAAAATTTTTAGGATCAATTCACCACAATATATATTAAAATATAGGCATATTTATACTTGTTGGAAAGATCTTTCAATCCTGATCTAATGGTGGTGTTTTTATGAAGTTATAAGGTGATTTGATAGGTCAAAATTTTCCCAAATATGACCTTATGTTTCAGGGATTCAAATACCCCAAATTTTGGTGTGAAGATGATTGATTTTATTTTCTTAGGATTTGCCTTGATTTCGATTAGGATTTGCCATTTTTTTACAAGTGCATTTTGAGTCCAACCCCCTATGCATAACCCTGGGCAAGGGCATGCATTTCATATTTATGATCTATTTTTTGTATCAAGTGTGACTAGGGATGTAAGGCTTTTGTATAAGGTATCTTAAGGGATTAGTTTTAATGACCACATAATACAACATATAATATTTTAGTTTCTCATATTTAAAATATATGGAAAAATAATCCTTTTCCACAAGAGAACATCAAGTTTGTATTAGAAGTATTGTTTGACTAATATAGTATATGGTATACTCCTTATTGTTATCATCTTGTTGAGTAAAGACAACTCCAAAGAAAACCTAAGTAGCTAAGGTATACAAAATAAATAACTTATCTTGGTTGGTTTGGCCAAGAGTTGGGGGTCATAAAAGAAATTTCTTAAATTCAAGGAAGGCATCGTTACAAATTTCATCCCACTTGAACTTGATATATTTCTTAGGCAAGTGGTTCAAAAAATAAGCTTTAAAATATAACATTGGGATAAATTACCTAATGGATATGACCATCCCCAAGAAATATTTGATATCTTTAATAGTTTTGGGGGAGGCATAATATCAATAGCTTTAGTTTTGTCTTGGTCAACATCTATGGCCTTATGAAACACCATAAATACTAGTAGTTTGCCACTAGTAAAACCAAAAATACATTTCTTGGGATTAAGTCTAACCTTATAATGACATAATAATTCAACTATGATACAAATATTATTTGGGTGGCCAACCTACTTCTTAAAATTTCCCAAGAGGTCATCCACATAATATTCCACTATCTTTTCCATAAAGTAATGAAAGAGGGTTGTCATAGCCTATTGATAAATATCATCAAAACGTTTCAATCCAAATGTCATCACAATATAACAAAATGTACCCCAAGTGTAGTAAAGATATTTTAGTTTGATCCTCAAGGGTAATATAAATTTATTTATACCCTAAATACCCATCCATAAGGGATAGTATTGAATACACTATAGTAGAATCTATGGTAGTGTGAATGGAGGGAAAAAGAAAGTTATCATTGGGATAGGCTAAATTATTGTTTCCAAAATCACAACAAACCCAAATAAATATTATTTTATTTCTTTTTCATAATCATAATTTTAGACACCCATCCTTAATAATCAACAAGTCTAATAAAATTGGCATCTAACTTTTGAATTCTAATTTTGCACAGGTCTTGAATGAGGGAAGAGAATATCCTTTGCTTTTGTTAGACAGGAACAATTTTCTCATAAGTAACAATGTTATGGACAACAATATCCTCTTCCATCCCTAGCATGTAATAATATTCCCAATCAAATACTCATTATACTCCTTAAGCAAGGTAGTAAATATGGCTTATTCTTCACAAGATAAGGCTACTTTAATTTTAATTATGCGTGGTTGCTCATGGGTTCCTATATTAACATCTACGATATGCTTAGAATTCATGGCATTGTCTTCTTCAATATGGTCTAGAGTAGGGGAAGCTTCTCTAATTTAGAATTAATATCAACTAGAAAACATAATCAGACCATTTATGCATTTCTCATTTATGCTTGGGTTCTTGTAGAAACCCTCACTTATTGTTAGGTACCCAAGATAGGTACTTAATAATATAATATTGTATTGTATATTGGTATGAGCCATAAATTAACTATTGAGTAAGAAAGGCCACATGTAAAATTTAAAAAAAAAATGTAGAAGAATAATGTCATAGAATCATATATGTAATTATTAGGAAATATTTTCATATGTAACTGTCAAGGAATATTGTGATATTATTATGCACTTTGTAATTCATGGAAGGTGAAACACCACATGGGTGATCCTGTAACTTATTGAAGGTGAACCGTCACACTCTTGTATAAATAAATATGTACCCACATTGTAAATGGGTAACATATAAAGTATTATTGTAGAATTTTTAGCTTATGGAGCTAGAGATATTATGGAGTGGCTTCCTTCCAATAAAGAGCATTGTATAGTGTTGCCCTACCTCACGGGTATTATCAATATCTATTTTATTGTATATATTGTTATTGAGCAATTTATTTATTGATGTATGTTGCATATTTTTGCATATTAATTATTCTATAATGAGAAGATAGGTTCATAATATTCAATATCAAAGTAGCTATTCTAGCAAACTAAGGTTATTTTGGCAGAACTAGGGCATATTTTTTAAGAAAATATCATACTTTGCAAGAGCCATTTATTTATTTTTAAAAATTCATTTTTGAAAGGTTTTTGCACCATTGAGTTGATCTTTTTGAGTAGGACAAAAATGACAGCTCATTTTTTAAATTTTGATAAGTATTGAGAAAGTTATGGTTGTTTCAATTTGGGTTATCTATATATTTTTTGCCATGCAATTGTTTTTCAAAAGAAAACAATTTGTATTAAATTTTTCAGCAATCATTCTCAGAATATTTTTGCACCAACATGTATATTGTTTTTAGTACTATAAAAACAACTCATCATTTGTGAAATTATGATAAGTATTGAGAGAGTTATAGCTATTTGAAGTTGGGCTATTGAGGTTTTTTGGCTGCGCATTTTTTTCACAAATTAAAAATATCTTATTAAATATTTTAGCAGTCATTTTCATAATATTTTTGTACCAGCATATAGGTTATTTTTAGTATTACAAAAATGAATGCACTCTTATGAAATTTTTTTAAGTATTGAGGGAGTTATAGCTATTGCAAGTTGGGCTTTTGGTGTTGTTTTTGGGGCTGCATAAAAAAATCATGCAAGGGAAAAAAATCATAACTCTCAATATAGGGAAGTAGATCAGTTGTCATTTGTTTTATTTTCAATAAAATCTACAAATTTAATTGTACAAAGAAAGAAATATATGAGATCTTAGACATTTTAATTTTTGAGAGTTTTTAGTTTTTTAAAACCCTAACTACTTGGGAGGGGGAAAAAATAATTTGTGTTGAGATCATGGAGTTACATAGATTCACTGGAAAGGCGTATAATGATGCTAGGGAATTGTTGATGAAGTGGAGAAAAAAATCTTTAAATTTTTCTGAGACAATCAAAAGTGAAGATCTATTTTTCATTTTGAAGGAGAAGCTCTTTTTTGGTTTGCAAACTTTGAGCAGGCTCATAAAACTACATACACATGAGAAGAATTTGAAATTGAATATTTGAATGTATGGGGATAAAAATAAAGGGATAATAGTATGTAGGCTAAGGAAAATACACCTTGTGTGTTAGGGTCAAATAGTGGTAAACAATATTCATTTGAATGTAAAAACTTTATCTTCCAATTTCATGGTTGCATTCAAAATCAAAAAAATATTGTTATTTGAAGCTCACCATGGATAAATATTTTTTACATTCAAATTTTCATGCTAATAAGATGAATTATGTAGATATTTTTCTTGGTTATCTTTGGTTGGATTCCTTGGGTAAAATTAATATTAATGTGCAAAATAAATTTTTGAGGTTATGGTACCATAAAAAGAAGATAACATTGCAAGATATCTCTCAGTCTAAGGTGCAAGAATTAGGGGTAAACCAAGAAGTTATGGTAGGGAAGTGAGTTCCAGAATATCATGAAACAAAGTCTAAGGATGAGGCAGTAACAAAGTTCAAGAAAGAAGAAAAATTAGAATCCAAGGACAAATTTAAATATGGAAGCTTGAAAATAGTATAAGATGCTGAAGAGTCTGAAAAGGTTGAATATCAGGATAAGGTTGGAGTATATATCCATTCACACCACCATGAGAGGCAAAAATCATAGAGACAAGGCTTGAGGCAACAAATAAACAATGAGGGGCATATAGGAAACCATAGGAGCCAAAACTATGGATATGCTACTAGTCATAAATGTAAGTAGGTATGGTTGAAAAAATAAAATTTATGCTTCCATCACATGGCATTGGAATTAATGAAGATCACCATCAATCATAGTTTAATTGGGATGGATGGATGGATGATCGATATTAGTACCAGTACTTAGCATAGCTCAAAATATTTTTTTATTGTCTCTTCTAATATTTTAAGGATGAAACATTTGTAATGGGGATAGAATGTTAGGTACCCAATATAGGTACTTAATAATATAATATTATACTATATAATGGTATGATTCATAAATTAACTTTTTAATAAGGAAGGACACATGTCAAAATAGAAATAGATAGGAGAATAATATCATAGAATCATATGTGTAAGCATTAGGGAATATTATTTTTATTAAGGTAGAAAAAAGGGTTTTGAAAGGCTCCCTAAAACTTGAACAAGAGATCACTTACAGATCGATGTTCAAACTCATATTTGAGACATTCAAAAAATAAGACACCAAACTAAACTGAAACTAACCACCTTACAATGATACACACAAAGTAAAGGCCTTCCAAGACCAAACAAAACAAAAATAGTCAACACCAAAACAACCATAATGACCATGGTCCTAAATAAGCTATAGGACTCAATCCCTAAATCACTCCACTCAAACTCCCATAAACTAGAAAAAATTTTATTTTATTATTAATATGCTCTAGTTGGGTGATAGACTCCTCTAGGTTATGATATAACATCTGATTCATTATCACCCCTAATTTGATCATATCTTTTAGGATCAAATAAATATATTTTAGTGCTTCCAAAGTGTGCTCCATCAGGAGACTACCAACCATCTCCATTTTAACTCTCAGTAACTATTAGGATATATTATCATATATAACCATCAAGGAATATTATCATATTATTATGCATTTTATAACTCATAGAATGTGAACCACCATATGGGTGATCTTGTACCTCATGGAAGGTGAACCGCCACACTCTTGTATAAAGAGAGATGTACCCCCATTGTAAGGGAGTCATATATAAAGTATTATTTTAGAAGTCTTGGCTCGTGGAGCTATAAATATTGTGGAGTGGATTTCTTCCAATAAGAAGCATTGTATGGTGTTGCCCTACCTCAAGGGTATTATCAATCTCTATTTTATTGTGTGGATTGTTATTGAACAATTTATTTGTGTATGTATGTTATATATTTTTGTATATTGGTGGATTATTTTTATAATGAGAAGAAAGGTTCATAACACTTATGATTTTTTCAAGGAAGTCTTTCCTCTCTAGCATATAAAAATTCTAGGATATCTTCATCACTGACCAAGGATGGAAAAAATATAACATTATTAGATATTTGAACTATTGGTTCTTCCCCATCCCCCTTTCCCCTAAGCCTAGAGAGGATGTGAGCATGTGATTGGATATTGAGAAATATAGGAAGGTGTTTACCAAGGCATGGTATTATTTTTTTGTAAAAAAATTTAAAACCTTAATGAAAACCATGGTTTTTAGATCAATAGAAAACTTAGCTTCAATCATATGCCTTGTTAGATAAAAAATTATAGGATTAAACATATCATCAAGCCACTTGTTAGGAAACTTATCTAAGCAAAAAATAGTTTTCAAATCTAGAAACAAACCAACAAGGACAAGAAGGAATACCTTGAGATTCACTATTTTTTAATAGTAGAGGAATCCAATATCGTTACTTTTTGGGTGGATCATGATTGCTAAGAAATATCATCAAAAATATCAAATAGTCTAGCACAAGGTTTCTATAGATCAAGCAATCATTAGGGAATGTCAAGACAATAGGAACAAATTCTAAAATAGCTAAAATATAATTGTTAATTTAAATTACCTCTTTAAGTGGTAATATTAGATAAATTTTAACAAACAATGATCCAATAATGGATTCTAGTTGACGATAGGTTAAGACAATGCTTTTAGAAATAGAGTAGCCAACATGACAATCTTTAAATTGATAGATTTTAGCCTTTGTAAAATACCTTAACAATTGTTTCACTTAATCTATGCAAATTTTATGAAATAGAGATAACATAATCACTAGTTTTTCTATGTCTATATAGACTATATTTGTATTTATTACATTTAGTATTATTAAGCATACAATATACAAACAAATTACTATTGTTAATTGCACTCATATGTATATCAATTTGATCATCATCATAATCCAAAATAAGAACATCCATTGAATATACTTGATAATGCCCCACACCCACCTCAAAATAGGAATAATAGAAGGGTTCTTCTCATTTTCACTATGAGAAACTTGATTAAAATTATTGTGTATATCCTATCAGTTTCCTCACCCATGATATCATTATCCCTACAAAATATTGTTTTAATTTTGTAGCATCCTCATGAACTCTATGTAAATTGGCTAAAATTTGGTAAAACAAAATAAGATCTTATCTCTATTTAGGTTTTAATAATTGTGGTAATTTATCTACTACCTATGGAGGAAAGGGAGCAATGATATTCATTGCTCATATTGATCACCTTTAGTTTTATACTATCTTAAGAGAATTTCAAATAAAATTCAAGATGCCCCTTGTATAACTTCCTTCTAGAAGTCCACTAAGGCTCATATTCATAGATTGAAACCTTTTATATTTCATATTTAGAAGGAATAAAACAACTACTATGGCTTGGAGGAAGAGGACCCAAAGGATCTAAGTCTCCTTCTATACTAAAAAAATTATCATATGGACATACTTAACCACTTGACAAGTATTTGAAGCTATGGGTCTCATATTTATATCCCAAGGTTTAACTAATAGCATGTTATAGTTGGTTTAAAAATAAAACACCATAAAATTCACTCTCACTTATTTAGGCCCAACTGAAATTGACGACCAAATACAACCAATATGATCCTGAGGTTAACCATTATAATTATAGCAATAACTTATAGTAGAAAGGATATTTTCTCTAGGAAACTTTAATTTATCTATCAAGAACAACAACATAGTACATGTACCAACCCCTTCACCAACCAAAGCCTATGGATTTCCATATTATTATAAATATAAATTATCATTAACAATGGGTCATCAATCCTTGATAAATAATCGATGGCAATCATATTTTTCAAAGGAAAATAACCAAATTGTGAGACAAGAAAAGTCTCCCCAAGATCGAAGAATGCTCCACAAGATCAATCACACATTAAAGAGGTAAACCCACAACACAAATATTGAGTGGTAAAACCCTAATTGAAATGAAGAAGGGAAACATCCACTATGAAGCTCACTATATTACTCAATGATTCAATAGTACAAGAATGCTTCAATGTTATGCAAAAATATGTATCAACATAAAATACAACACAAGTCAATATGACAAGATATGATCATATGTAGTAGAAAACACCTCTATTTAAAGAGAAGTTTTTCTACTACAACCCTAAATCTTATCACAATCTAATTTTATCACAATATATCAAATATTAGAAAGTGCTTTAGTTACTTTCTAATTTTATCACAATCTAATCTTTGAGATATGTGATAAGTGGCATCTATCAAATATTAGAAAGTGACTAGTTACTTTCTAATATTTGCTAAAAAAAGGGAAATAACTTTTTCCCAACAAATTAAATATTCCTAACACCCTTAATTTATTTATTAATTGGGTGGGAATATTTTACATAAGATAGAATTATATTCTAATTCAAACATTATTCTTTAGACTTTATATTTTAGTCTAAGAATAATTTACACAATGTTGCATTACATATTCCAACACAAATTAGGGCTAGTATGTGCATCACAAAGGTTTTTTCTATGTAACTGAATGTGCTACAAATTATAATACCCTAGAATGGTAGGTATAATGTTGGAAATTCTTAGTCTAGGCATATCCATCTCATATAGTAAGTCACTTAACCTTTGCGATTGATAGGTAGATGTCCTAAGTAACTCTAAGTATGTGACCTTGCAAGTGGTTGTATGCAACTCTTCAACAATATCCCACACTTTTGTTTACTCATTGCTTTTAGTAGTTATTCTTTGGGATAGGTAACATCCTATTGTTTTTATGTTATGGATTTTTAGACCATAACTTTACAAGGTAGTCATGGCATTTCTCTATTTTAAAAATGATAGCCCCTATAGGATAGGTTAGGGGCTTCTCAAGAATGTTTCCTATATTTTTAGATGTTTTTGTATTTGTAACAAGTGCCCAAATGACCAAAGGAGGGTTCGAAATTTTATCAATAATAGAAATACTAATTGTTGCATGTATGGATTTATTTCCTTTATCTTTCTTCTCTTATTATTCTTTAGAAGTTTCTTTTTTGTATTGAGGTGCACTCCTAATAATAGCAACAATTTGATGTTCCAAGGTTGAAATTGTTTCTCCTTACACCTCTAAAATATTGATATACCCAATCACTTTTGGTTAACTAAAAATACATTCTCCACTTGGTCTAGGTTTGTAAAAGACTTGGTTAACTTTAGAGTCATTTTGAAGTTCTAGGTATTGTATTCTATATTTGGGAGTAACTACCATTTTGATTTTGATAATTTTGACCCTCACCCTAGTTTCCTTGATTAGAATTGTATTCTTGAGTTTGATAGTTTTGTTGGCCACCCTAATTAATTATTTACCTAAATTTTTCTATTGATTAGGACCTTGTTGTTCATGTTTGGGGGATGGAATATTGTAGATATATAACCTTTTATTTTGAGGGTGATTAAACCTTTTCTAGAGACTCTTTTTATTTTCATAAAAAAAATTATTCCTATCATTGTTAACTTGATCGATGTTGAAGTTAGTACCAAAGGCTTGCTTAAGGTAGAACCTTTGCAAATATATGCAAGTGGAATTATCACAACCATTTGTTCCATTTCAAAATAAAAAATTGTTAGCATTGTGCCATATAATTGCTTCAAACCTATCATTGATATGATAGTTCTTCAACTTAGGTTGTGGGTATATTTTGAGAATATATTCATGTGTCCATTGAGGTATCTTATCTTAGGCTTTGGACCCTCCAAACTTAGTTAACATATGTACAGATGCTCTAACTAAATCTAATTAATAAGAGGTATACTAAATATCTACATTACGAGTCCCATCCCCTATAGCAATTTTATTAGGATTTTTAGGTTTTAAGGTTTTTTGGACTTTCTTCTTTTACTAATGTTCAAGTATTTTAACAAAATGTATAACTTTGTCAAAGGAATGTATACCATAAAAGGTTATGTTATTGGGTATTTTCTTTAAAATAGGGTCTAATATTATTTACAAACATCATTGTAGTAGCCCTTTAGCTAAATTGATATTTGCATGATATTTACGTATTTTCCACCTTTTGTGGAAATCAATAAGGGATTCATTATGGCCTTGATTTTTATTTACAAAAACATCCATTGCTTATATTATAGTCATATTATCATAAAAATATTGTTTTAATTTTTTAACAAAAGTATCTAGAGAATCAATGGAATGTTTAGGTAAAGATGCACACTAATAAAGAGCATTTCCTGCTAAATCCATGGTCATTAATTTCAAAAAATATTTCACATTGTGTAGCCAATTCCTATAATATACCTTGAACTTGTCCATAAATATTTGGGATTTACTAGTCCCACCATAAAAGAACTTAGGCACATGCCCATATAGGTCAACAACTTTCACATTAGGGGTTAGAGATTTATAATTTCTCAAAGTTGGATTAGTTGATATGGGTAAAGTGTCCCCAATGTTAGCTAGGGAAGTAGGAGGAGGAGCATTTGGGTTCAAAATGGAAGGAGGAATAATTGAATGTACTATAGGATTTCTATTTGTAATTATAATTTGAGTAATATTAGTTATCAAGTCTTGCATTTCTTTTATCATTTCTCTTCTAGAATCCTCCATTTGCTTTTAGTATCATACTTATGATTTTCTAACTGATGTCTAAATATTCCCTAAGGATCATTATGTATGTAGCTATTTTTTGTCATGAGGCTTAGAATGAGCATTAGATTTTAGAGAGTGGAATTTCCCATGCATAATTCCCATGTGTATTTGTCTCGTTGTGATTGCCATATTTTGGGGTAATCATAGTCATATCATGACCGCCTCATTAAGGGGTGGTTTAGTTTCATCATGGTTCTCATATTTTTGCCTTACTTCAAAACTATTAAATATCTATAGGATCCTACAATAGATCTGTATTGTTCATTGAAGTTGATATTATGGTATTTTGTTTCTTCTAGATTAAAATCTTTAATAGTCCAATCCTTAATCCATTGTTCATCATCATAAGGAAGCATAAAATTATGGTTGATGTAATTTGGATGGCTAATAGGAGGAATATTCCCTTCTATTTCTATATATTCTATAACATGCTTCTTCTTAGACCTAGTAGTCATTCCAATGCCCTTGGAAGAAGTTGAAGGAGCCATAAAGGTAAGTAGAAAACCTAGTCATGAGTAACTAGGTTTTTCCAAAAAATTCTACCCTTAAAATAATAAACTATAAAAACCCTTGCAACTAATAAAATATAAATTTTGGAAATCCCTAACAGAAAGAGGAAAACTATGATAGTCTAATTCAACACAATAAAAAAATAGTTGGCACAAAATCTATGATATCTAACCTACTAAACCCTAAGGGTTAAAAATGGAAAGAAAAACCTTAGAAGGTAGATTCACATTGGATTCATCAAAATGTTTGTGAGAAAAATAAGATATCTCATGCAATTATTCAAATCAATAAAATATAAGCCAAGAAACTTAAACTAATACAACAAAGCAATAAATTAATAGTAAATATTACATGTTATCCTAATTTATGCATAAATAAAATAGAATATTCAAGAATACACTACACCATGATTATCCACAAAAATATCAAAATGCTAGGGCTAATTCTATTGTAGTAAAACTAATTACTTTACACATAGAGTATCAAGGATAATATCTTCTTATAATAAGCATAATAAAAATCTCACTCCTATTTTTACTTGTTTACAATGTCACCATAGTGAATAATAGATCATGCTTGGGATGTTCATAGAGGTTTGATCTATACTAAAATATAATCCTCTAATCAAAATCAATGACATTTAGATATAAACCCTAGTAGAGCATCTTGTCTTATTTCATGGAATGCAATAAACCAACAATCCATGGCTTTGGTATTTGACCTATAATAACACAAGAGAGAGAGGGAGAGAAAATATTCCATGAAGTGGTAGCAACAGACGTAAAATTTTGCAAGTAATGTTAGCAAAAAATAATTTATGAAAATTTGGTGATATATTTGGATGATTGTTGAGAAAATGAGGAAGCAAAAGGTTTATTTATAGTAGATAACTCTCCATTTGGATCTGATGACTAAGTTTCTCCTTTTTAGGATCATAAAATCATAATTGTTATTCCAAATGATGCATCGTTTGAAACCTATATGTAAAAACATGCTAGCATCATGACCATGAATCAAAAGCCCTAAAATTATTTGGATGACCAAGATCCTCCTTAAAGTAGCAATCTTGAAATAATTGACTTTTGGGATATGCACTTTGGGGGATGCATGTAAAAACATCCCTTAATCATGATTGTATCCTCATTTTTGAGTTTTAGAAAGTTATAAGGTCAAAATATCACAAAGAGGTTTAAAATATGATAATTGGATGAATAAAGGGAACTAAAACCACCAACTAATATGTATTTATATCATCCTGCCCAAGGACTAACAAAGTTACTCTACCCTTATCCCATAAATAAGAGGACATACTCTCCACCACCTACAAAGTTAGTTATTAGTGATATTTTTGCAAATATAGTGTTGGTATTTACAATGTATTATAGTCACTTATCATCACTCCACCAAGAAAAAAGTTTAAAAAATAAGTAAGAATATCATGAGGCCATATTGGTTCACAAAATGGGTATTATAATCTCATGAGGCCTTCACTAAAGTATTAAGCCACTATTACCAACATTGAATAATTTGTCTTGTCATTGGAAACATAGGAGGCAATTTCACTTATGGAAGAGTGAATATCTATAATAGGGAAAGGAATATAATCAATTATACATATTTTTAGAGGATCAAATGATAACACCATGGGGTGTGGAATCAAACCTTGGTAAAATAAATTAAGTATAGGGATATTTTTTTCTGCACAAGAAGGAACCAAGACACCAAATTATGTATAGTGAACCATGTATGGAGTAAAGGTGGAACCAAATTTACTATAATATAATTCAAGGATACAAAATATTATAGTGTGTCAAGTATAATCCACTTTATAGGAAGTATAAAATAAATTGAAATTTAGATTCTATTCCATGGAGAAGTAGAAAAGTCACTTCCATGGAGAAGTAAGGGAGTAAAGAAGGTAGTAAGAAACAAAATTATCATCTTTTGTGAGTGAGATTTTGATGCACCAAAACCTTTATCATTAGGAAGGTATAATACTTATGGATTCATGATAAATCACTTAGAAACATGAACAAATATTGTCAAGGAAAAATGCTTAGTGATTGTGACCCAACAAGATTCCAAAATAAAAAAGCATCATATTTTGGCTATAAATCCTTCAAAATAAATTTGATTTCAATGTGAATACATATGGAGGTTCTTGTCATAAAAGATAAATCTCAATTTTAATTTAAGATCAAAATACATCATCTATACCCCTACAAACACAAATAAAAAAATATAGAGGAAAGAATAGTGTTTAATACATAAGTTAACAAAAGTTCAAATTGAGTGATTCTTTTTGTAGGTTAAAAATGACTCATGATACAATGCCTACTATGAATTCCATTGCAAAATTATTTTATTTGGATAGTGAAATTGGTAATAACGTATCTATTTTTCAATTATATTTTCTCTTTCCTAGATCTCCAAATTAGAAATATTAATATCAAAGATTCCTTTCATCATAATACATGTTCATACCAAATTTTATCTCTAAATTCATTTACTTGTATCTTCAAAAGGTCAAAAAATAGTCCAACTAACAAGTTGGTTGGGAATGTACTAATCTTGTATGTATAAGGTGGAAAAAAGTGAATTGAAAAAATGTTGAAAGGAACATGTGTAGGGAAGAACCATGAACCATTAATTCCACATATTCTCACATCTAGAAGAAGACATTAATGTCTTTCCTATATTTGGAACTATAATACACTAGATGAGGCTTATTTGGGACTAGGCAAGGAAGGGAAAGAAGTTTTTGAGGGTGAGGAGTAGGGGGGAAAGCAAGTTATAGTAAAAGTATAGAAAGTAAGCACTAAAAATAACTATGTAATACTACAAACAAGTGCAGGGTATATATGTATCTTAGCCAAGGTCAAGTTAGTGGTCAATATATTTTATACGTTCTCTATCCTTTCAAGAATATGAAACTTGACTGATTGAGTAGTGTATTTTATTCTACTAGATGGTTTTCCCCACCATAAGTCATAATTTTTTTATTTTTTAATTAATTATATGGGATTTAAAAGGGCCACACCAATATTACATCATGACCACATATCAATTACACATATCAATTGACAAGATTTGAATGTGGGTTTTCTTGGAAGTCAAGGAATTTATCTGATTGATGGCATGCCATTTGATCAAATCACAATGCTATTAATGTTGTGTATTTTAATATAAATGCATGACTTTATATTCTTTCCACTTTTTTTATTTTTGGAAATCACCCCTTTTGGGGTTCCACTTTCAGGTAAGACCCAAGGAGGTAGGGGTATCTATTCTGCATAAATATACCTAGAGATTGCACCTAGCATGACACCTTCAACACACTCAAATAGCATGCTTAAAACAACAAAAACACAAAAAAAATAACAAAACACGAAAAAAACAAAAAATAACACAAAAACAACAAAACAACACAAAAAAACAAAAACGCAAAACACAAAAAAACAATAAAAAAACACAAATAAATTAACACAAAAACAAAATACAAGAAAAACAACATAAAAATACGCACACACTGAAAAAGTAAATGAAGGAGAAAACAAATAATATCTATGGCCAAACAATTCCAACAAATTTTTTAGCCAAGATTCAATAGAGGAAACAAAAGAAATATCTTTCTAAGATGGGAACTGAAAAACCCTAACTAAACCAAAGAGAAGCTAATACAAAGAAAAAAGGAACTTGATTATCTCTAGAATTGGATTCATCTAGAGAAAGGATAGAAAGAAGAGCATTCGTGATTAGCAAATCCCACCATCTAGGAGGGTGGCCATAGCAATTAATATCAACTTAGTCTAATGCCCAACTAGCTAAAGCATCAACAATCATGTTCTGATAAACTCCCTTTGAGTCTTCTAATATTCCAAGTGATGATCTTCATAAATAACGATGCTAAATATGTTGGTAAGGGCATTAATATTACCTTTATCTACAAGTTTTTGACCTTCTTTTACCATATGATGTTGATTAGTCTTACAACCTACCTTTTGGTTAGTAACCATATTATTTTTTCACCTATTTCTTATCTTACTCTAAGTGAATTTGGGATAGCTTCTAACCCTAAAGTATGCATATAAGAAACCAAAGCATTATTGGAAGGTTCAACAAAGTCTATCTTAGGGTTTGGATTGTTTGAAGTTCTAGTATTTAGAAGATTGTTCTTCTTGTCTATGTTTTCTCCCTTGTTTATTTGTTGAAAACCTTTGATTTCCTTGTTTATATTTGAGTCCTTCCCTGCAACTTTAAACTATGTTTATAATATTTTTATCTCCATTATGTCCTCTTCCTCACCTAGGAGGTTATTTGTGGAAAGGATTCCAAATATATTAGTTGACAACATTGCTTGATCCTTCATAACTAGATTTTTTTAGTGTTTTTATTTTTAGGCATTTGGAAACCTACTAAGTTTGTGTACTCTTTCTTTTGATTTAGAATCTCATTTGGACAAACACTAGCCAAATGACCATATTCATGGTATATTCTGCAACAAAAAGGAATGTTCTCAAAGTCCACCACTTGCTCTCAAGTTTCCTTCCCAAATTGTAATGAGATATTTTCTGGAAGGGGTTTGTCAAAATCCCTTAAGACACAAATTCAAGCATAAATAATGTGTTCAAATTTGTAATTAGTAGTCATTATGAAAGTTCCAAGGAAGTTTTGGATTGTAGAAAACACAATCAAATTCTAGAATTCAACTGGGAGGCCAAAGAGTCTAATCCACATTATTCTTGTAGAATGCATTTATTCTTTGGCTTTAAATTTAGTGTGTCAAGGCTTCATGAAGAGCCCTACCCTTCCAAAGAACTAGGGACACCCTTGAAATATTTTCTTTCTATCTTCATCATTAGCAAAAATAATAAGAAAATAACCATTGGTGTAAAGAGATATTTGTAACTCACCTTGTGTTGTAAGTATTTTGCAACCCCCACTTTGAAAGCAACTATGATCAAATGAAAACCCAAGCAATGGTAAATCAGTCATCTTATATCCATATCTTCTATGTTGTTCTGAATGTTGCCCATTGTTATCTTAACAACTAGGGTTCCATCAACTACTCTTAGACATCCTGACTTAGTTTTTATGGGATCAATATTAGGTATTCTTAGAGGTATATGAGAAGCCTTAATATTAATGTTGGTATTATTTTGGGACTATCCACCATGGAGGGCATCCCTAAAATTTATTTTTGGGGCCAAATACCCAAAATCCTTACCATTGAAAGGGATTTCCATAGTGGATTTTTTTTGGGGCATTCCTTAGCATTGGGATGCTTGAGTTCTAAACCATTTTTTATTTTCCTAAGGAGGCTTCTCTTATTTGATCTGCAACTTGAAAATTATTTCTAGGTCTCTTTAATCCATGCCTTGGATGTTGAGGAAAGGTGTGATTTTTTGTTTTTTCCTTTGGAAAAAAATTGTAAGCAATTTTCAATCAAGTTTGTAGAATGAATATTTATTGAATGATAGATTCCTAGCCTATTGTGGGTCTCCTATAATATATCCCATGATTATCTTGGGTAGAAACAAAAAAAAATGGTTGCTAGGGCTTGTAGGCCCCAAAAATAGCCTCTATCAGCACCTGCACTCAAACCACAGATGAAACCCTCACACAGTCATCTGCTAAAACCTCATCATCTCTATATTCCTTCCACTTCATTATATGGGGTTTGTAGGATTTCGTGTGCTCTTTATACTTAGAAACAATCAAGTTTGGGCTAGAACTAAGGATCATATACTAACAATAAAAAATAATTGCATTCAAAGCATATTTTAAGCTTCATAATCATTGAATTAAGATATTCATGTGCTATCCATACTCTATTCTTTACACTGATAAGTATTTTTGGGCATAGAAGTGTAGTTTTGATGCTAAAATAGTGGGTTGTACAAGTGATTAATAACTAGTTTTGTTGTAGTACAAATGGAACCAAGTCAAGAAGTAATTTAAGTGTTAACTAGAATGGTATTAACTCAATATTCTATTGTGACTATAATGGTATCCACAAATTTCATAAGAAAACATCTTTTTAATTATGTATGTTTATATTATTTAGATGCTTTTTTGCTCATTCTAAGTAAAATAAAAAGAAAATTATAGATTTTAGTAAATTAATAGTTGGATATCACTAACTTATTATAGATTTTATTATGTTATATTTTCTTTAAATATATTTGTATGAACGATTAAGTGGATTACCTAAATCTTAAGAGAAAAGATAGATGAGACGTTTTTCGCAGGACTGCCCAAACTGCCGAACTCATTTCGGCCATATCTCACTCATCCGGACTTAGATTGAGCTAAAATTTTGAGGGTAGATGCCTGAAAAACCCTAGAACGTCTCCACAAATTTTCATATCATTTGGAGCAACACAGATCCTAGCGCATCCCTATGTGTGAACGACATATTTGGCAAGCGACTATGCGAGGGTTTCATCTGGGTTGAGTGCAAGCAGCTCCAGAGGTTGGTTTTTAGGGCCTTCGGGCCCTAGCGGCCAATATTTTTGTGGTTTATGCTCAATATTTTAGCAAGAAATGTTGCAGGGGATACAAGATGGGTTAGAAATTTGTCTTTCAACAGATCATACTATGAACTTGAGTGACAACGACTTCCAATTTGCTGCACAAAAGAAAAGTGAAAACCATACCTTTCCACGGCGTCTA
Source organism: Wollemia nobilis (assembly GCA_028583015.1). Taxonomy (NCBI): domain Eukaryota; kingdom Viridiplantae; phylum Streptophyta; class Pinopsida; order Araucariales; family Araucariaceae; genus Wollemia; species Wollemia nobilis. The sequence continues at coordinate 13,677,176 of JAQPPZ010016890.1, forward strand.
GGGCAAGGATTAAAGAGATCACGAAACAAGTTTCAAGTAGTTGATCAAAAAATGGCTCATATCTCAAGTGAATCTAGTGCTAAGGTGCACCCACAAAATAATTCTACTGTGAAAACCCCTATCAAGGGTAAGAATTTTGAAGACTCAATCCCAAAAATGAATTTTAGGGATGCCCTTCATGGTGGACAGCCTCAGCCCAATGCTAATATCAATATTAGGGCTTCCCATAAACCTCTAAGAATGCCTAAGATTGATCCCAGGAAAATGGAGTCAGGATGTCTTAAAGCAGCTGATGGAACTCCTATTGTTAAGCTTGATATGGGTAACATTCAGACCGGCATTGAAGATTTGGAAAAAAGAGGACTAATTTGTCGGTTCATGGGTTTTCGTCCGAGTCTATCTGCTTTCAAAGTCTGGGCTGCAAAAAGCTGGAAAACTAAAGGTGAGTTACAAATCTCTATTTATCCAAATGGTTATTTTCTTGTTTTATTTGCTAATAATGAAGATAGAGAGAAAACTTTTCAAGGGGGTCCTTGGTTTTTTGGAAGGGCAGGGCTTTTCATGAAGCCCTGGCATACTAAATTTAAAGTCGAAGAAGAGATGCCTTCTATAGCTCCCATGTGGGTTAGACTCTTTGGCCTCCCTATTGAATTTTGGAATCCTACTATTTTTTCTTCAATTGGAAACTCTTTAGGAACTTTTATGATGACTCGCTGATTGTACTCAAAATTTTGAACATATTATTTATGCTCGGATTTGTGTTTTAATGGATTTTGACAAACCCCTACCTAAAAATATCACATTACAATTTGGGGAAGACACTTGGGAGCAAGTAGTGGACTATGAGAACATTCCTTTTCATTGTAGAATTTGCCATGAATATGGTCATTTGGCCAGTGCTTGCCCAAATAAAATTCCTGATCAAAAGAAAGAAGATATAAACTCAGCAGGTTTCCAAATACCTAAGAAGAAGAACACTCAAAAAAAACCAGTTATGAAGGATCAATCAAAGTCATCTGCTAATATGTTTGAAATCCTTTCCACAAATGATGTCCCAAGTGAGGAAGAGGAAATAATGGAAACTGAAATCTTAGAAACACAATTTAAATATGAAGGGAAGAACTCAGAGACAAACCAACAAATCAAAGGTTTTCAACAGAAAAAAAAGGAGAAAATTTACACAAGAAAAACAATATTTCAAATGTCAAAACTTCAAATAATGCAGGTCCCAATATAGACTCCGTTGAACCATCTAGTAAAATTTTGGATGTGTACGAGCATTCTTCAAGGTTAGAAGCCATCTCAGATTCAATTGGAATAAGTCAAGAAATAGGGAAAAAAAAATTGAAGATGGATTCTAATCAAAAAGTAGGTCGCAAGACCAATCAATATCATATGGTAAAAGAAGGTGAAAATCTTGTAGAGGAAGGTAAGATTAATGCCCTTCCCAAATTTTTTAGCCCTGGTATTAATGAAGATCATCACTTGGAATATTAGAGGACTCAAAGGGAGTCTTTCAAAACAAAATGAAATTAGAAGAATGATTCAGATAAATCATCCACATCTTGTTTTCCTTCAAGAAACAAAGATGTCAATGGAGGATATGGACTTAATTGCCAGTAAAATTTGGCCAGCTAGAAAAGTGGTTTCCCTCGGCTCCCAAGGGACTTCGGGTGGCATTGCTTGTCTTTGGGACCCAAAAGAGGTAGTTATTCACCATATGGTTGGCAGTTGGGGTTTGTTGGCTATAGCTATTCAAAGTAGACATTCCAACCAGATTATGCTCTACATTACTGTTTATGCTCCGACTTATTTGGAGGAAAAAAGAAGACAGTGGAAGGATATTACTCATATTATCTCTCATTTTCCTAAATCTTGGATCTTGATCGGAGGAGATTTCAATACCATCCTCTCTCTGGATGAGAAAAGGGGGGAAATAGAAATTTGGACAAAAGCACTGACCTCATGAGTGAATATATTGCAAACCTCCATCTTGTGGATATCCAACTGAATAATGGCCTTATGACTTGGTATAACAGAAGGCAAGGCTTAGCTTGTATAATGGAGAGATTGGATAGGTTTTTGCTCTCTAAAAATTTCTTAATCCATGGTCACATTCCTAAAGTGAAGACTCTTAATAATGTCTGGTTCGGATCATTGGCCGATCATGGTGGAAATGTGGAAAACCAATGTGAGTTTCTCTCCTTTTCGTTTTCAATTAATGTGGCTTAGAGACATTTCCTTCAGACCTCATGTGCAACAATGGTGGAAGGAAGGTAAACCTAGGCATGGGACTAAGATGTTCTGTTTTGCCAAAATACTGCAATACATTAAATCCAAAATCAAGACTTGGAACGGAAAGAGTTTGGGGATGTTCATAAAAAAAACATGAAGTTATTGCTCATCTTGAAAATTTGAATAAGAAAATCCGTTTAGATGGCCTCACAGAGAAGAGAAGTGCAGATGAAATTAAACTCACAACTCAGCTTGAGGAATGGGAAAAAAGAGAAGAAATCTTATGGAAGCAAAAATCTAGAATTCAATGGCTCAAAGAAGGAGATCGAAACACAAATTTCTTCCACAAATCTCTTCTAGCTCGAAGATCTCACAACTTTATTTCTTCCTTAAAATCAGATTCTGGAGATGTTGTTTATACTTGGGATGGCATGAACTCTATTGTTGTTGATTACTTTTCCAATATTTTTGCTGCTACTCCCCTTGACTCAACTTCACAATATAATGTTCTTCAAGCAATCCCTTCTCTTATCACTTCTGAGGAGAACTCTATTTTGACTGCTCCTGTTACTATCAATGAGCTTCAACAAGTAGTTTTTAAAATGCAAAAAGGGAAAACCCCAGGTCCTGATGGTTTTCCTATTGAGTTCTACCAAGAGTTCTGGGATATCCTTCATGTTGATTTATTAGAGGTGGTGGAAGAAGCCAGGAAAGCCAAAGAAATTTTGAAGGTTATCAATAAAACTTATATTACTCTTGTTCCAAAAGCTCAAGAGGTTGATCATATCTCAGCTTTTAGACCTATTGCTTTATGTAATGTTCTTCTCAAAATCATTACTAAAATCATGGCAGAAAGGTTGAAGCCTCTTTTGCATAAGATTATTTCCCCAGAGCAAGGGGGTTATGTGGAAGGACGTCAAATAGTAGATGAGATAGTTCTTGCTCAGGAAGCCATCCATTCCATGGATATGCAAAATTCTCCTTCCATGTTCATTCGGTTAGACTTATCCAAAGCTTATGACAGAGTGGATTGGCACTTCCTTATCAAAGTTTTGAGGCAATTTGGTTTCTCTAAGGATTGGATGGATTGGATTATGGGATGTATCTCTTCAATTTCCTACTTAGTTCTTATCAATGGTAGGCCTTCTCAGTCTTTCCCAGCTTCCAGAGGTATTAGGCAAGGTGACCCGCTATCCCCTTATTTATTCATCATTCTTGCTGAATGCTTGGGTAGGACTATAACCAAAAAGAGGGAAAACAAAACCCTTGAGGGAGTTACCATTGCTCATGGAGCTAGACCTATCTCTCATCTTCAATTTGTGGATGACTCTACTCTTTTAGGTAAAGCTACGGTTAAGGAAGCTTCTAATATTAAGCAAATCATTAGCTATTTTTCTAAGGCTATCTAGGCAGTTGATCAATGAAGACAAATCTAAAGTTATTTTCTTTCACTGCTCTGCTAGAAAAGAATCCATGGTCTTGGATAAACTAAGATATAAGAAGACCTCTCTTCCAATCACTTATTTAGGTATTCCCATAAATATTCAAAGGCAAAAAAATAAATATTGGAATTGGTTGTTGGACAAAGTCAAGAAGAAAATTGGAAAGTGGACCAACAAGTGGCTTTCTTCTAGGGGTAGAATCACCTTGGTAAAATCAGTCCTTCAAGCTATTCCTATTTATGTTTCTTCCATTTTGAATATCCCAAAGGTTGTTCTTCAAGAATTGGATCAAATCAGTCATCGTTTCCTTTGGAGTGGTACTAAGGAGAAAAGAAAATGGGCCTTGGTGAAATGGGATACTTTATGTCTTCCTAAGAGTGAAGGGGGGTTAGGATTACGGTCTTCAATTAATAACAACAAATCTTTAGCTGCTAAATTATATTGGAGGATGTTGCATAACCCCAATGCTCTTTGGGCCAATAATCTCCGTGCTAAATATGCTGAGAACAAAAGTCCTGAAGACCTTGTTCGCTATCAACTTCCTACCAAAGGTTCTCCCATTTTAGCAGTTCTTAAGACTGGTGAGGATTTGATAAAGAAAAAATTATTTTGGATCATTCATAATGGTCAACATGCAAATTTTTGGACAGATTCTTGGGATGGTCACAAGCCTTTGATAACTCAGTTTCCCGATTGGAGGCCTTGGATGGAGGAGCTTCACCGAGCTAATTGGATAAAGGTGGCTAATTATTATCGGTACCATACTGGTAATTCAAAGGTTGGTAGATATTGGATCCCTATTGAGGACTGGCCTATTCAAATCCCAGAAAGGCAAAGACAAGATATCCAAGGCATCCTTCATATGAGATCCCTCTCTTGGTCCCATGAAAAATATTGTTTTGGATGGAACAACACTACTAAGGGTGAGTATTCAGTTGCTCAAGGTTATTTGACCTTATGCCATAATAATCCCAACCATTCTTCTGACATATTTTCTCGATTGTGGGCTCAAAATATCTAGCCTAAGGTGAGGTTCTTTAATTGGCTTTTATTGCATCGTAGGGTGCTTACTGGTGAGCAACTTATGAAGCATGGTTTTCATGGCCCTTTTAGATGTGAAATGTGTGAAGAGAATGTAGAAAATATCAACCATATTTTTATTGAGTGTACTTTAGCCTCTGAGCTATGGAGGAGAATGGCCACTTTACTTGGCTTACAGTGGTCCAATTTTTTTACTTTTGAACAGATTTGGAGGGATTGGCCTAATCAAGAGGGTGTTGATCATTTTATTAGGCAGTTAGTTTGGATGGGTTCTACCATTCTTCTTTGGAATATTTGGAATGAAAGGAACAACCAAATTTTTAATCAAGATAGGAAGGATATTCACTATATTTGGCAAAAGACCATAGCCAACTTAGTTGAATCAGTCCATCATCTCCTTAATCACCCCCAAAACTCCCACCAAATATGGGATCAAGTGATGCAAATATTGAAGATTAAACCTTCTAAGGGCAACCAACTTAAAGGGAATGTGAGTATTAGTAAGATGGATAGGACTAGAAATTGGCAACCTCCTCCTAAGGATTTTGGAAAAGTCAATACTGATGGAGCCTCTAGAGGGAACCCTAGAAAAGCCAGTGTGGGAGGAATTGGTAGACTTTCAGATGGCTCCCTGGTTTTTACTTTTGCTGAGAATTTGGGTATTCTTTCCAATAACCTTGCTGAGGGGTATGGTATCCTCAGAGGCCTTCAGGAGGCTACTAAGGTTGGATGGGAAAAGGTGTTAGTTGAGTTTGACTCTCAACTTATGATTAATCTCTTGAAGAATCCTTCTAAGAATCATAAGGTGGATTGGAGAATAAAAAGAATTATTGAGAAGATTCAGTTAATCCAGATGGGATTTTTGAAAGTTGATTACAATCATGTGGTCAGAGATCAAAACAAGAGTGCTGATGCTTTAGCTAATTGGGCTTTGGACAAAGGTGATCTTACTTGTTATGGCCACCCTCCTATATGGTGGGCTTCTCAAATTAGGGAAGCTCTTCTTTCTATCATTTCTTTGGATGGCTCCAGTTCTGAAGGTACCTAGTTTCTTCTTGTTTTTTTTTTTTTTGCTTCTCTTTGGTTCATTCAGTTTTTTTTAGTTCCCTAGCTCATTCTATTCTTTATTTTGTTTCCTCTGTTGATTCTTGCCTTAATAGTCTTCTGGTCTAGATAGGTCATTGTTTTGTTCATTTTTTTTTTGTTTAGTTTTTTAAGGTGGGTGGGTTTTTTTGTTTTGTTTTGTTTTTGTGTTCTTTGTGTTTTTTTTTGTTGTTCTTGTGTTTTTGTTGTTTTTTTTTTTTTATGTTTTTTGTTATTGTTCTTGTGTTTTTTTCGTTCTTGTTCTTGGGTTTCTCTTTGTTTGTGTTATTTCGTGTTTTTATGTGTGAGTGTTTTCTATGTTTTTTGTTTTTGTTTATTGTCTGTTGTTGGTTGTTTTTTATTTTTATTTTTTTATTTTTTAGGTTTTGGTTGTGTTTATTTTTCATGTTTTTTTTGGGTTATGTCTTTGTAGTGTTCTGTTGTTTTTGTCTTGTTTGTGTTTTGTTATGTGGTTCTTGTGTTTTTCTATGTGGTTTGTGTTGTGGTTTCTTTTATCTTATTGTGCGTGTTTGGTTGTGCTTTTGTTTTTGACACACTCAAGGAGCATGTTTTTTATTTTATTTTATTATTTTTGTTGTTATTTACTTATTTTTAAATTGGTTTTGTGTGTTTGTTTGCTCCTTGAGTATGTCAAAGGTGGTAGGCCAGGTCCGAGTCCTGGGCATTTTTGGCGGAATGGATACCCCTGCCTCCTTGGGTCTTACCCGAAAGTGGCATCCCTTTTGGGATGTTTTCCACAAATAAAATATATATATATATATATATATATATATATATATATATATATATATATATATATATATATATATTTGTATGAACAACTAACATAATTTTTATTATTTATGGATTTTTTATTTATTAAATTTTGGCTCTTCTACAAAATTATAACTTATTGTAGTGATTTCTCACTACACCAATTTTTGGCAGCCAAGGCAGATTGCAAGAAGTTAACTAGTGCAAAGATAAACCTTTGATCAAAATTTTAGATGATCATAGGTCTAGTTAATAAAAATTCCCAAGGTTGAACCTTTTTCAGATCCGATCAAAAAGGGGAAAGAAAAATTCTCGATAGCTAAAATTTGATAGTCAAAATTCCCAAGGCAAGAAAACATTTTGAGGTGAAATGGCAAGAATTTTTTTTTGAAGGAAGATGCCACATCTCAAAAAGCTATGATTTTTCAAGGTGCACAATATTTTAGAAAGTATTTTCCTTTACTACAAAAGTAATGTTGTATATCTTTTGGAAAGGAAAACAATAGCTAGAAAACCATGCCAAGGCCACTCCCAAATAAGGAGCATTAGAAGCAAAAATATTTTACACCTAAACTATAAAAATGGGTAGGTGGAAATAATGGTGGTAGTTGTTGATCTAAAGTCTCAAAACCATCTGGCATTTAAAGTATCAATTATAGAGAATTTTGGAGGGATTGAAGACTTAGGCAAGATATGATCTTGTGTCGGATACAATAATCACCTTGAAATATTTACATGATTTTTAGAAGGAATCCCTCATATTTGTAATCTATAGATAGTAGTGTTAGATTTGTAAAGGATCAACGATTTTACAATTATATTCTCTTGTAGGATCTCATTTCATTTTTTTTTGTATAGTAATCAGATCCTAAGTGACTTATGGGCAAATTGAACCCCCTGCTCTTGATACAATCTCTATAATTTTACTATTTACATATATATCGAGGTTTGCATCAATTTTGGGATCAACCATATATGACTTCCTACAAAACCATATCTATATGTGTGTATGCTTGTAGTCTTTACCTACTTTAGGTTTTGTTCATGTATGTATGTGTGAGGGGCTTGGGTCAATTTTTGTATTACCCATCTATGGCTTCCTACTAACTCACCTTCTTTATGTATGTATGCATTGGAAAATCCCATATGTACTTAACTGTGTTAGGTAGTGGAAGAATTCAATGTTGGCATATAGTGTTTAGGCATGTTGTGTAAAGGAATCTTAGCGAATATTTTGGCACATTGTCACTTTTTTCCTTTTGTTGAGTTTTTTACTTTTCTTTTCTTGCATCCCTTTTCTCTTTTGAGTGTAAATGCATCACAAAGATAATTTATTAACAAGGATACAACCTTGTGAAAGATATCAAAGCCCCCTGATTAATACAAACCCCATACTCTTAGTTTTGGCCTTATTGTGTCACTCCTCGTGAGGTATGATTGTTCTATCTAGGAGAATCAAAGATAATAAGAGTTTAATGGCATACCCGATAAGATTTTAGTGACACATAATTGGTCCCATAATTATAATTAGGCTATACTTGGTGAGGGTTTGAGCCTACCCCTAATTTTTGAATTTTCTTTCATTCACCTAACAACTTTGCTCTAGAATGAACATCATAAGAAGTCACTACTAAAGATATGATATTATAATTTTGATGAAGGCCTTGATCTATAGCACATTTTGCATTCACCTGGTGACTTCACTCGAGCTAAAGGACCCAAAAGGCTATAAAAATCCCACCATGGATATTGTAAGCCAAAACATGAGTGTTTCCTTCATTATGAACTTTTTAGCATGGAGTAAAGCAAGCCCTTTGCAACCTCCAATGCCACTAGATGTTTTGGATGGCTATTCGACATCCATACTTCAAAATCTACCATATTATGATGGAAAAGGACTATCAAACTCACAAGAGCATCTACAAGACAATGTTTTCTTCTACCAATTACAAAATATCATGAAGTAGAATGTGGATCTAATGTTGCTCATGACCTCATTTAAAGGAAGGGATTGTAAGGAGTTCTGATACCTCTCCCCACACTCAATTTTTGAATAGAATCATCTTATCTTATTCATAAATGAATTTAGTAAGATGGATTAGTCAACCCCAACTATCCAATTTGCTACTTCAAAATCCTCTCTCACTCAATAACTTACTACTCTTGACCATATTATGCCAATTTGGGAAAATAAGTATATGGAGTCATAGGCAATAGTTCTTAATAGGCTGCAAACACAAATCAATAATCAAATGGGCTAGAGGATAGTTGAGGTAGTAAAATCTGCTACCTCAGAGGTATCTGAGCAAGCAAGATTGGATATTTCCCCAAGCTAGAAGGAAGCAACCTACCCCTCCAAAAATTAGGAATATGCAAAGCACATGACATGGAGGTGGAATTTGCATGCCAAAGGGGTAAAAAAAATATGGACTTGATACTAATAATGGCCTCACATAACCAAGAAAAATTTCTACCCACAGTAGTTGTCTGGTTGCATCAAAGGGGTTTCTAAGAAGTCTTAGTTTCATTGGGTGATGATCTTTAACTCAAGAAACTAGAAAAAACAAAAGGACTTGAGTAGCTAGTGGAGGTCCTTAAAAATTTCCATACTCAATGGATAAAGACCATCCATTTAAAGCCTTGTACATATGTATCATATGTCACATAGTAGTCCCAAAGTCATTGGATGACGAAAGTTCTAATAGTTGCAAATACGTGGATATGTAGACAGTTGAAATTTCCCAAGTTAGCTAGGTGGATTATTTACCTAAATTTATGCCCAATGAGCTAAGGCACCAACCTGCATAGGTTCCTTATATTTATAAAACTAAATATCCCAATGAGCCTCCAAAACTATAGTGATTTCTAACTATAATTTTTGGTAGGTAAGGCAGAGTGCAAGAAGCAAACTTGTGCAAAGAGAAACCTCTGATAATAAGTTTTGACAATTGAAGGGCCAATTAAGAAAAATTCTAAAGGTCTAACTTTTTTTAAGCCTGATCAAAAAGGGAAAAGAAAAATTATCAACAACAGAGATTTGACGGTCAGAAGTCTCGAGGCAAGAAAAATGTTTGAGGTCATATGAAAAGATTTTTTTTGAAGGCACCACATCCCAAAAAATGTATATTTTTTTAGGTGCATAATATTTTGGAAATTATTGTCCTTTACTATAAAAATAATGTTGTATATCTCTTGGAAAGGATAATAGTAGCTAGAAATCCATGCCAAGGCCACTCCAAAATCTAGAGAATTAAAAGCAAAAATCCTTTACACCTAGATTACGGGGATTCCCAAAAGGGGTAGGTAGAAATAATGGTGATAGTTACTAGCTTAGAACCATTTGGTATTTAAAATATCAAATCTAGAGAAATTTGGAAGGACTGATGACTCAAGCAATATTTGACTCGATGTCAGATACAATAATCATATTGAAATATTTACATAGTTTTTGGAGGGAAAACCTCCCCTTTTTAAGATATAAATATGAAAAATGTTAGCTTTGTAAAGGATAAAAAATTTACAATTGTATTCTCTTGTATGGTCTCCCACATTTCCTTTTGTATAGCAATTGGATCCTAAGCAGCTTGTGGGTAAATCGAACCCTTGATCTTAACACAATATCTATAATTGCACTATTTGCATATATGGAGATCTGCATAAATTTTTGGATTAGTCATTTGTGAATTTTTACAATACCATTTCTATATGTGTTTTTTCTTAGAATTTTTACCTATTTTGGGTTTTGTTGATGTATGTATGTGTGAGGGACCTACATCAATTATTGGATCAACCTTTTGTGGCTTCCTATGGATTCATCTTCTTTATGCATGTTTACGTTGGTAAATCCCATATGTGTTTAACTATGTTGGGGAGTGGAAGAATTAATTGTTGGTACAAAGCACTCAACCCTATTGTGCAGAGAAATCTTAGTAGAACTTTTGGTGCATCACCACCATTTTTATTTTGTTAAGTTGTTTACTTTTATTTTCTTGCATACCTTTTCCCTTTTGAGTGCAAGTGCACCACAAATATCACATCTTAACAAAGATTCAAACATGTAAAAAAATCCTAGAGGCCCTCGATTGAGCCAAACTCCATACTCTTGGCTATGACCTTGCAATGTCGCTCTTTGTAAGACGTGATTGTTCTAGTGGAGAAAATTGGACATAACAACACTTATTATTTATTCCCTTATTAATTAACTATATGATTTGTTAAGCACATGCTTATTTCACTATAAAATTAATATTTTAATTTAAATTATCTTCTATATCTACTCCATTTTTTTATATACTTACATTAAACAATTATATACACACCATAAAAATAATAAACAAAATAATATTTAACCTAATTTTTTTTGATTGGTTGAAAGGGTGTTGAAAGGTCCCTGAACCTTGTACAAAATAGTCGTGGGCCTCCGAAGAGGGAGGCAAAGGGGAAGAACGACGGCAGCAGAACGAGACAGCCTAAAAATAGCAGGGGCCACCTAAGGTAAAGGCGCCCAGAGGAACCAACTAGAAGAACTAACTAAAGGGAAACATGACCAGAGGCTAATTAGAAAAGGGAAAGCAAAAAATAAATAGAGAAATTCACCATTTGGAGGTGTTGTGGCTGCTCCACAACATACCCCAAAATTGGGGACCCACCTTTTTTTGCATGTTTTCCAAGAAGACCGAAGAGGCCCATATGCTAAAGATCAAAGAAAAAGCAAAACACCACAAGGAGGAAAAAGTGTCGCGATATCGCGACATGTTGCATTTTCGTGGTCCAAAGCAAAGGGAGAAAGCAAGGAGGAAAAAGTGTCGCGATATCATGACATGTTGCATCGTCATGGCCAAAGGAGGAAAAGGTGTCGTGATATCGTGACATGTTGCATCGTCGCGACCAAAGGAGAAAAAGTGTCATGATATCGCGACATGTTGCATCATCATGGCCAAAAGAGAAAAAGTGTCGCGATATCATGACATGTTGCATCATCGAGGACAAAAGAGAAAAAGTGTCATGATATCGTGACATGTTGCATCGTCGTGGCCAAAAGAGAAAAAGTGTCACGATATCGCGACATGTTGCATCATCACGAAAAAAAGAGAAAAAGTGTCACGATATCGCGACATGTTGCATCGTCGTGACCAAAAGAGAAAAAGTGTCACTATATCGTGACATGTTGCATTATCGTGGCCAAAGGAGGAAAAAGTGTCACAATATCGCGACATGTTGCATCATCGCGGCCAAAGGAGGAAAAAGTGTCGCGATATCACGATATGTTGCATTGTCACGTCCAAAAGAGAAAAAGTGTCACGATATCGCGACATGTTGCATCGTTGTGGCCAAAAGAGAAAAAGTTTCGTGATATCGCGACATGTTGCATCGTCGTGGCCAAAAAAGAAAAAGTGTCATGATATCGCGACATGTTGCATCGTCGCGGCCAAAAGAGAAAAAGTGTCACGATATCGCGACATGTTGCATCGTTGTGGCCAAAAAATAAAAAGTGTCGCGATATCATGACATGTTGCATCATCGCAACCAAAAGATAAAAAGTGTTACGATATCATGACATGTTGCATCGTCACGGACAAAAGAGAAAAAGTGTCACGATATCGCAAAATGTTGCATCGTCACGGCCAAAAGAGAAAAAGTGTCACGATATCGCAACATGTTGCATCATCGTGGCCAAAAGAGAAAAAGTGTCACGATATCGCAACATGTTGCATCATCATGGCAAAAAGAGAAAAAGTGTCACGATATCGCGACATGTTGCATCATCGCGACCAAAGGAGGAAAAAGTGTCGCGATATCGCGACATGTTGCATCGTCGTAGCCAAAGGAGGAAAAAGTGTTGTGATATCGTGACATGTTGCATTTTCATGGCCAAAAGAGAAAAGTGTCACGATATCGCGACATGTTGCATTTTTGTGATTCAAAAGGGGCAGGAAAGCAGAGAAACAAGAAGTGTCATGATTTTGCAACATGTCCGATTTTTGGGCATAGGAGTTGATGTTGACTCTGATTTCGAACAAACCCTCCCTGAGAATGTCATGGAAAGACTCCATGGTCGGCAGGAAACATGCAGACCAAATGATCGGGTTCCAACTGTCCTCAATCTGGAGATTATTGAGATGCTTGTGGATACATTTGTGGATAGGATTTGCTAGCATGGCGTAGGTGATTAGAGCATCAACAGACCATACCAATCCCCCTGGCAACAGCTCACATTGTGCAAACATTGAAAATTGTAGGATCATTCCTTAGGCCAATGGGGAAGGAGTCTCTCCACCATTGAATGTCATATTTGTCGACTCCCTTGGTAACTAGCCAGTCCGCAGCTTTGTTTCCTTCCCGGTACTGATGCTTAATGACTAATTTTGGGTAACTGACAACTAGAGCCTTGCATTCTTGGAAAATCGAATCTAGGAACCAGGAAGGCTTAGTTGTACCTTTGAGGCAGTTGATACAGTGCAACGAGTCTCCTTCGATGATAATTTTATTGATGGTCAACCCTTCCATGAGGATTAAACATTGGAACAGAGCTCGAGCCTTTGTCATATTATTGGATTGAATTCCCAGGTTCTGGGTGAAGGTCAAAATTATTTCTCCCTTATGGTTTCTGAGAATTCCTCCTCCTCCAAACTCTCCTATGTTGCCTTTAGCCCCACCATCGAAATTGAGCTTGTGCCACCCAGTATGTGGTAAGACCCACTTGATGACAAACCTGTCAACAGAATTACGAAGCATAACAGAGATGTTAGACAGATTGAAAAGTTTGGCTAGATCCGATTCTAAGCCAGGAGGGGGGGGTTTGGAGAAGAAAAAAGAGAGGCATTCTCCATAGATAGGGCCAATATTTTGACAATGATAATCTTCTTATCAGTGGCTTGATTATTGAAAATTCTAGCGTTTCTCTCAAGCCATATCTGCCACAGGTAAAGGTGAAGGTAATCTTGCCACATGAATTTTAGTTGGTTGCTCTTGAAAGGCCAGGGCCATTGCTTAATAAGGAGGGGAATGGAATGTGGGAGGGTTGTGGAGATGCCAAAGGTGTTATGGACCTGGTTGAGAACTACTAAAGAGAAGGGACATTCCAAAAAAACATGTGAAATTGACTCACAGGCATTTTTGCACAGGATACACCAATTGGGAATGAGTAACCCTCTAATTATCAAGTTGTCTATGGTGAGGATTCTATTTTGGGTGGCTAACTAGCAAAATAATTTGACCTTAGGAATGATCTTGGGAACCCAGACCTGATTTGATAAGTCCCATCCATCTGTGGGAGTTTCTTGACTGTAGTAAGTTGATTTGACAGTGAAATTTCTAGATTCTTCAAGGTTCCAGACCATGGAATCATATTTGTGTGAGCTCGGGATGATGCAAGTCCTCAAAAAGTTTTGTAACTTCCTAAGAGCCTCGGTGATATGCCTGGGCCCGTTAAGACCCACATGTTTCCATTTACATCTTGTAGGACCTTGGGTAATGAAGTGACACACCTTATATTCAAAGGTGGCTTCTGTAGTCGCCTTGAGCACTGCAAGATGCAGATCTTGGCTGAGAGGTTTATCATGGATCAATGGGTCATCCCAAAAATAGATGGTAATTCCAGTTCCTAGACACCACCTTAAGCCTTCCATGATGATTTTCCTTGTTTTGATTATGCCATTCCAGAAATGGGATCCGATAGGTAGGTTGTGCTCTCCAAGAAATGAAAACTGTTGAAGGTACTTAGCTTTAATGATATCAATCCATGTGACTTTTTCATTGATGGTAAGTATCCAGGCCTACTTGGCAATGAGGTCCATGTTCATCCGGTTGATGTCTCTAAATTTGATTCCTCCATCCTTTTTCTTGGAACAGACCCTATCCCAGGCGACTAGCAAAAATTTATTCTTGTTTTCGTTTCCAGCCCAAAGGAATCTACATTGAATTTGTTCAATTTTTTGGCAGATGGTAGTTGGAGCTTTGAAGACAGATAAGAAAAAAATGGGGATACTTTGAATGCAAGCTTGGACCATAGTGGCTTTGGCTTCCTGGCTAAGCATTGAGCTTTTCCACCCCGCTAGTTTCTTGTTGAGGCGATCTAAAATAGGGTTCCACATAGCCGAGATAGATCTGCCGTGGAAAAGTAGTAATCCGAGATAAGTAGTTGGAAGACTCCCAATGTTTCACCCAAGGATCTCAGCAATCCTATTTTGTCTGTGAGTGGGGGTATTGAGAAAGTACAGCTTGCTTTTATGATAGTTGACTTTCTGACCAGCCGCCTCTTCATAAGAATCAAGAATGTTCTTAATGATTTTTGCTTCGGGAATGGAAGCATAAGAGGTTAGAATAGTATCATCAACAAAATGTTGATGGGATATGGCTTTGGATGTTGAGGCTAGTTTGATCCCAAAAATAAGACCCCTGTTACAGGTAGCTGAAAGGGTTCTTCCAAGGGTTTTGACCAAAATGATGAAGAGAAAGGGAGACAGAGGGCCCCATTGACGGATGCCTTTGAAAATTTGGAAGAAACCTGAGGGTGAGCCATTGATTAGAATAGAGAACCAAGCAGTCAATATACATTCACAAACCATCTTGATCCATTCTTTGTGAAACCCAAACTTTTCCAGGACTTCAAATAGGAATTTCCAGGAAACACGGTCAAAAGCCTTGTTCATGTCAAGCTTGATGAACATGCTGGGTTTTTTATTTTTAGATGTCAAGTGGGCCATTTCATGGATGGTTATCACTCCATATGAGATGAGTCTGCCTTTGACTAAGATCCCTTGGCACTGGTCGATGATGGAGGGAATGATGGCTTTCAACCTATTTGCCATAATTTTGGTGATAAGTTTGTAAATGACACTGCAGAGGCTGATCGACCTGAAATTAGAAATGGAAGAGCAATCATTGGACTTGGGGATTAAAACAATGAAAGTGGAATTGGCCTCTCTTGGCATATTTTTGGCTCTCTGGAAGAATTTAACTGCAGCAACGACATCTTGGCCCACGATTTCCCAAAAGTGTTGAAAAACCTGGGGTGGGAAGCCATCGGGTCCGGGGGCTTTATCAGGTTCCATTGCAAACAAAGCTTCTTTGATCTCGTCTTTAGTGAAGCTTTCAAGAAATTTTCCATTATCATTGTTAGACACCATATTTGGGATGTTCTATAGCAAAGAACTTGAGGTGAGGGGATGGCAACCAGTGCTTGGTCCTAAGATTTCTTGGAAGTGGCAAACAGCTTCCTGTCTGATTTCTTGGATGTCAGAGACAATGGATCCATATGCCTTGGTCAGCTCAATGATTTTATTAGAGCCTCTGTGACGCATGGTGGATGCATGGAAAAACTTTGTGTTGGTGTCTCCTTCTTTGAGCCAGAGGTTTCTAGATTTTTACCTCCAATATGTCTCTTCCTTAGCCAAGGCATTGTGAAAATTTGAAAGGAGGCTCTTTTATTCAAGGAAAGTTTCGACCCTTAGATCTCCTCCCTGAATCAGATTTTCCACCCTTTTTAGCTCATCCATCAGATGCTTTTTCTTGCTAAAGAGGTTGCCAAAGACATCCCTGTTCCAGTATTTCAGCTTGAGTTTGACCACTTTTAGTTTCAGGAATAGATTTGTGAGAGGGTTTGGATAGAAATCCTGCTGCCACCATTTGCGAATACACCAGCCTATATCTAGATGAGTGAGCCACATATTTTAAAACCTGAAAGGGGTTTTGAAGATTTGTTGGGGTCGTGTACAATCTAGAATTAAGGGATTATGGTCAGAGTTAATTTTTGGGTGGCTATGAAGCCTGGCATTGCCAAAAATAGGAATGAGTTCTTTGGATAAGAGAAATCTATCTAGCCGGATTTGGATGTGTTGGATTCTCGATCGTTTGTTGCTCCATGTGTAGTTGGATCCTTGGAGCGGCATGTCCATTAGCTCTTTGTGGTTGACAAAGTCACTGAAATATTCTATGCAACTACTGGTGATTGGATTGCCTCCTTGTTTATCATACAAATGGATGGGAGAATTAAAATTGCCACATAACATCCATGGAAAGTCTTCAAAGTTATTATGCATTGCAGAAATGTTATCCCACAATAGTCTTCTGTTAAGAGGACTATTTGGTCCATATACATTGGTGGCGATCCACTGGAGGTGAGTGAATTTATTAGTAAATAGGATGTTGATGGTTCTGTCTGAGACTGAAATAACTCTCCCTTCAATGGTTGTCGGGTCCCATAAAAAAAGGAGACCCCCGAAGGCCCCTTTGGAGGGACAAAAGGCAAAGTTGCTATTTTCCCAAATTAGCTTGCAGACTTGAATGCTACTATTCTCATCTAATTTGGATTCTTGAAGGAAGATAATATTTGGTTTTAGATTTTTTCTTACTATTTTAACAGTTCTCTATTTTATAGTCCCATTGAGGCCTCTGACTTTCCAGGAGATGATATTCATCGAGATGATTTGGAGTTTGCTTTGTGGCCTCTACCTCTCCCTTGAGACAGAGTTAGTTTGGGTCTAACTTCATCCTCATCTTGATGAGTTGTGTTGGAGTGGTCAAAAATGGGGCCCAAGATGGTAGGCACTGTGCCATTAGCCATTTCGATCTCAGCTACTTTGAAAAGTTTTTTTGCATTTTACGGTCGTCCCCTCCTCTGGTCTTTGTTGACGTCTACTTTGGGTGTGGGGTTGGGTGATTTCGGTAGGCTGGAGGTTTTGTGGATGTCGATGGATAGCAAGTCAGCCCCAAGGATGGTCTGTTGGGGGGATGAAGAGCGGGGATGCGGGCATAGGGCATTAGACTCTAGGGGTTGGGGAAGGGGGCTCTAGGAAGGGGGGAGGGGCGAGAAGGGAAGAGGAAGGTGTGAGGGACCGAAATCGGTGGGTGAGTTTGGAACAGTCATTGCAGACTTTCCTTTGGACAAAGGGGGCTGGATCAAAATGGATGTGGACATGATGGTTAGGTCTATGGGTAGGTCATCTGAAATGTCCTCTCCAATGTGCAAGTTATTTAAGGGGGAAAAATGATTAGAGCGAGGAGGCTGAGCGCTTATAATTTTACTATATAAATTAAAAATAATTAATAATTTCTAATTAATTTGATGATTTGTTATACAATTTGAAAATTTGAATGGGTTTGATGTTAAATACTTAGGTATCACAAATGGAAAATATGTGATTTAGATTTGAAATGGGTAGAATGGTATTCCAATTTAAATACTAGCTTCCCAAGACCATCTTGAAATACAATCGACTTAATTCTCTTACTAGAAAGGTTTGAAGTGTCGTTGTGGTGCTCAATTTTTTTAAGTTGAATTCCTATATTTCTTTTTGAATAATATGCATGATGTAGTTATTCATATATTTTTTAGGTTAATAGGAGATTTGGTCATAACCGCATTATATTTAGTAATTGATAAACATAGAATTCAAACCACAAGAGTTGCTCCCCATATGTTACAAACATGCATTACTGTTGGAGAAGCTAACAAGGAAATAAATAATTGAGGAGGTGGTCCTAAAAAAAATGTAGGGGTACGAAGACTCTTACTAGGAGTGGAGGGTTCAAGATGTGATTTATACATAGTAGGATGAGCTAACTCAAAGATGTGTTCTTTTTTTCTAAATTACCTTTGTAGGTTGGTAGAGGAAGATGATGGCATTGCAGGTATGGAATTCAAATAAATAGTTAGGAGTAGGGGGAACTTTCACTCATGTATTCCTCTTCTTAGAAGGTAATGTATATATCTTTATTTAGATCTCTACTCACATAAAATGGAATTATATCATCTAATTCCCTCACAATTCCTTAATTTGGGTGACAAGAATCCTCAAATTCCATGTCTTCAATGCAAATTTCTTTATGGAATCCAAAGCTCCTACCAATATTTGAGAATATGATTCTAGGATTATCCTCATGTAACCTTGTCTTACCACCTAGATAGAAGCAGATTTGATAGCTAAATATTCTACTTCATTGTCCATGGATTTTTCTAGTCCTTGTGATTCTTAATAGAGCACTATCCCAACATGATTCCTATAGACCACTCCAATTCTAGATCTACCCAGAATGAATTTTACAACTCCATCAATATTAATTTTAATCTAACTTTCTAGGGATGGTTTCCAACTAGCTCTATCATGCCCCTCTTGCACTTTGACTTCCTTCTCCATCATTCCTATATCAGCCTAAGTTTCCTCTTTAGCATACACTGCCATAATTTATGTGGCTTTTCTCTAAATGATCTGCCAAACACCATCTAAGGATGAAAAGGTTTCTCTAAAAATTCTACCATGTCTCTAAAACCATTCTTGCCACCAAATGAATTTTAATTTAAGCTTCCATCCAATACAAAGAGCTTTAGATTTAAATATACCCCTCTTCCATCTTTCCCAAATATTAATCCGATTCAAATCACCATTGGATCAAATTTTATAATATAAAAACCATCACTCCTAGATTAGGCATGTGAATGGGCACTCAAACATCTGACCAAAGGAGATCTCCCTTGATGTAGAGATCAAAGGGGGGAGATTTTTATCTAGGAGTTAGTATATCATCAGAATAGTATTGGTCATAATTTACTACTTCATTGTTAGTATGTTTATATTTTTTTTTTCATCCCTTGAAAGAATTCAAAAGTAATTAATGATAGATATATCATCAAACATTCTTCTAAAGAAAGCATAACTATGTTTTGAGCATTCCACCAAGTCTTGAAAAGTACTTCATGAAGATAACCAATCAATGTCATAAAATTCTCTTCTTTTGTTTCCTTGAGAAATAACAAAAATATTTCCTTTAAACTACTAGGCAAATATTTGTATCTATCAAAAATATCTAAAGTTTTGTGAATAAAACTCCAGTTCATGAAATAGTTCTTCATCATTCTCATTAAATGCATTCTTGATAATTTCATCCATAGTTCTTCTAAATTAATATTTTAAACCTTTGAAGTAGAATTCCTTATAGCTCCCTAGGATTTTGAATGTAAGATATCTTTGATAAAATTCTTAGCTTTCTAAGTTTTCCTTTGAGTTGAATCCCTTTTGTCTCCCTAATTATGAGTGGAAAGCTAAAGATAATTTTGATGCAATTTCAATTTTGATAAAATTCTCCTTTCAAAAACTATAAGTTGGATTCCTTATGTATCGTTAATTTTGAATGAGAGACTAATTTCAATGTAATTTTATAGCTTTCCAAAAACTTTGTTATATTCCTTGTCTCCCAAATTTCAATAATATGGTTTCTAAATTTCACAAACCTAATTTGATGTTGAAGTCCTTATGGCTCCCAAATTAGAAATTTAGAAGTTTTGTAAAATGTATTTGCAAAAATATTATTCCTAATTTGATGTAGGAAACATTATTCCTCCAAATCTCAAAATATATTCAAATATTAAAAATATTTCACAAAATGTAATAACTCAACTAAATTTTTTTATAAAATATTCCCAAAACTTGAAATGGATTCCCAATTATTCTCAAAAATATTTCAAGGCTTCTCAAAACTTTCCAAAATAGGTTTTTTAATCTATATCTTAGAAGCAAAGTGCTATATTCGAACAACATATAAATGGTAGAGTTACAATGTGTGAACAATAGTTAGTCAATGTGTAAGTGGCTTTTGTAGAATAGCCAAGAATATTAGTAATAGAATGCTAGCTTATCATAAATAAGCTACCTTAAGCATAGCCTAACAAAGTGCTCTCTCCAAGATATCAATCACCTGAGCAAAGGAACGATGTGTTCTTATACAACATACATTTCTCCAAGTATGCTTTCCTACTGAAGAGAAATCCAACCATGGAGAAAATAAAATCAAAACCCTAGAATATGGTCAAAAGAAGACCACATTGACTGACCTATACAACTTAAGACAATTCGAAGAAGAGTCAGTCTATGATTTTGGAAACTATTGGAGGGCAATTATCACTAAATTGTCATCCTCCCTACCAATGGAAGAACTAACCTAAATATTCACAAGGAGTTGCTTAAAACCCATCTCTTTGCTATTATAGCTATAACAATACAGAATATTTGATGAGGCTCTTGCTCAAACCCATGTCATTGAAGAGATCAAAATTCAAGAGGGTGAGATAAATCCTAAGAATAAAGAATGGTATAACAAAGGCCAATCAAAATGAAGTTATTATGGCCATAAAAAACCTAGTCAAGTAAATCAAGTGGTATTGAAGTAGTCAATAATGACTCAACAACAACAACAACCCATGCAACAACAACCGTAACAAATCAATTATCAAGTGGTTTCCCCACATCACCAACCTCATGCCATAGTGCTAACTATGGAGACTCACCAACATCAATAATCTATTTGACAAGACCACATCTTCACACCCTTGCTCAAATCATATGCCTCCCTTTTCCAAAGGTTGTATGACACCAACGCTATTTTATTATGCAAAATAATACCATAATTTCAAGTTAAATGAGGCAAGAACTATAGGGAACACTTGTTTTGTCATTTTAATTGACATAAAGGGCATGGCATTAACAACTTTTGGTCATTTAAACACATGGTGCAAGATATGATAGAGCTAGAGGTCATCACGGTTGACAGTCCCTTGGCTCAACAAAACCAAAACCTTGGTATATACCAAACACCACTTCCTCATAATTAGGAATAGTAATAGACAACATGAAATTAAAAAATTAATACTCATCCTAATCAAGTACACCATATGCAACAATATCAAGGTTTTGTGAGGGCTATTCATGTAGCTACCCGAGAACAAAGAAGCACCAACAAACAAAATGAACAATTTTAGGTAGTCCAACCACCTATCATACCTCAAGAAAGTGTGTCACTACGACCTTTGATTCCACCATCAACCATACATTTCTCTCCCAATTCATCCCAGCCAATTCACCTTCCAAGTCATCCATCTCAAACTATCCATCTCCTAAGCCACCCACAAAGGCTTATCATCTCATTAACTAGTTGGCTGACAACTAGCCTTAAAACGGCTTCAACCAAAATCTATGAGCTAATTCAACAATCTCCCCCACATAATGAGGCATTAATGGAAATTATAAAATCCATTGAAATCCAATCACAAGATACTAATACCTTCAATAATTTCATGGAGAACATTCGAATGTGCATGGGGCCTTCCACCACATTCTACAATTTTGAAATTAAATAAATGTCATCAAAAGCGATAGACCCTCCATTACATATTATGAATCAGGTTGATAGGAAGTCATTTAAGTAAGTTTTAATTGACACTAGTTCCTCCATCAACATTATCACCACATTTACCCTTCAACCCCTCAATATTCCACCATCTCACATAACCAAATCCACATTCACCCTAAGAGCATTCAATGATGCTCTTTGTTACACAGTTGGAAATATCATTCTACCCATAGAAGTGGAGGTCAAAATATTGCATACCATGTTTCACATATTGGAGGGGTCCATGGCTTACAATGTACTCCTTGGACACCCCTATATTAGGGATATGAGATGTGTTCCTTCAATATTGCATAAATATCTAATATATGTATTTGAGGGATAGGTCCATTGCATAATGACATACATCAAATCATTTAAGTATTATAATTTCATTTCAAATCCCTATGAACCCACACATCCATCCACACAACTATTCCTAACCCTATCAACCACACCATCCACCACTTATTTATCCAAGGCTTCTATTACTAAGGAGCTTCCCTCACTACACCACATCAGGCTTCTACTTCTACACCCCTACCATCATCACAATTGACTATATGTACATGTGGTTGAAAACAATCCACACCATCCACATCATCCACATTAACATCCACTATCATTTCATCCATACCAACATCATCAACCATCCATCAAATCCCTCAACCAAATCCATCTTCATCCACACCATCAGATGTCTCACAAGTCAATCTAATAGATTGTGAGATGCCATTTCACCACACATATTTCCCATCACATGATCCACAAGCTAGCCATGACTTGTACACTTCCACTTCCACTTCCATATCCACATCATCGACATCCTCATAAGTTGTGGTCCACCTCACTAATCCTAGCATTGGTGAATACGTCGTCCAAGATGTCACTGTTACACTACTAAAAATATAAACTACTGATGATTACAATCATCCACATGATCCACCCTTATCCATAGGAGTTATGTACAATATGGATTCAACACCTAATAGTATTAATTTTATGTATGGGAGGATTGATTCATTATCCGATCCACCTTCCCTAGATAAACCTACATAGCCAGTCCTTGCCAACATAGAGAACATGATGGGTTTTACCTCATGATACTTTCATTGAGTCAATTGGCAAGGATATGGTCTAGTATGATATGAATAGGGCATGCATGACATTATTGATTCTCCATATTGAGAAGCACATGACCATTCAGGTTTAGGCTACCATTCTCATTTGACCATTTCTTCTTTTGAAAAATCTTTCAAAAGCCTTCATTTAGGTTCAAAAGAAGAAATCACCCACAATGATGACTTTGAGGAGGAAATCTATGAAGAATACGATGTTATATCGATAGCTTCAGATGAATCTGATGAGGAATCAAAATCCATAACTCCATTCACTAAATAGGATGAGTGTTACCTTAGAATTTTTCCCATCCATCAGCCCATATTTATTTTACTCATCCCAAGGGAGAAAGTTAAACCAACTGATGAACCATCACCCCCACTTCATTGATCCACCTCACCAAAAAATTTTGTAACATATGTACATAATAATAATAATAAACTTCATTACATTGCATGTGCATGACCTTTATTATTTGCATTTAAAAGTGTTGCTTACTGCTATTCAGGTTCCCAAGGTTCCTTCACTGATTCTCAGTGGATAAAACCAACCTACCATTCACATTGCCAACTACCATTCCCTCTAAGTCATCATGAATCCTATTGACTTATACATCCCACTCTGTAATCCATATGATTTGGCAAAGCCAATTCCAATTGATATTAGCCTTATTGATATGGAATTGATTTCATCGCCACCATCCTTTACCAAATTTTTCCTTTTAAAGGAATTATTGTGAGTTTATGTTGCTTAAATTCCTCTGTCACCTCTGCATTCACCTTTGCCTTCACCCTCTAATCTTGAGGTTTTCTAGGTAGACATAGAAGAGACCGAGTCAAAAGAGTTTTATAATTTCATTGATAACATTCATCTGATCCTAACACCTCATCAACTTGAGGAAGGTTCTTACATGTCCATTTAATATACCATTGATGTGAACCTTAGTTAATACAAGGATAATTCACAAATCATTAAATTTGGAAAAAGTTTATACATCGATGAATTGCTCTCCTCAAGATAAATAAGGGCATTTTTGCATGGTCCTACAAAGATATGCTTGGCCTTGATCCCAACTTGATTTCCCATAATTTAACCTTGCACCTTGATTCTAAGCTAGTCAAACAAAAACTGATAAAGATGCATCCTACCATTGTGCTCATGTTCAAATAATAGCTTCAAAGCTATTAGATATGGGTTTCATTGTACCCATTACTATAGTAAGTTTTTTTCAAACATGCTACCTGTTCATAAACTTGATGGGGAAATGCACATTTGTACTAATGTTTGAGATCTTAACAAAGTGTGTCCTAAGAATGACTTTTCACTACCAAACATCGATACTCTTATCGACACTTGCACTGGGCATGGAATTATTTCTTTAATGGATGGTTTTTCAGATACAACCAAATTCAAATTAATCCTAATGACCAAAACAAAACAACATTCACTACAACTTGGAGGATTTTTTGTTACAAGGGGATACCCTTTGGCCTAAAAAATGTAGGTTCTACTTATCAACATGCCATGACATACATCTTCCATGACTACATGCATAAGATAATTGAATATTATGTGGACGATCTCTTGGGAAAATCTAAAACCCGAAAAGAGCACATTGGTGTCTTGGAAAATGTCTTTGATCAAATTCCAAAGCATAATGTAAGGTTGAACCCCAAAAAGTGTGTCTTTGGTGTCACTTAGGAAAACTACTAGGATTCATTATCTCCAAAAGAGGTATTGAAGTGACCCCAAATAATGTTAAGGCCATTATGGATATTCCTCCCCCAAAAAACTTGAAAGAGTTGTGTATCCTACAAGAAATCCAATCGATCCATCATGTCATTGCACAACTTTCAAAAAATGTAGGTTATTCAATCACATGCTACAAATGGGGGTGACATTTTTATGGATAGATGAATGCAAAAAATATTTTGATGACAAAGAAATACCTAGCTTCTCCACCAATCTTAAACCCTCCTTGTTTGGGGTTCGCCTTCCATATTTATGTTTCAACAACAAACTTTGCTTTAGGGACAAAGCTTGCTCAAAATAATGAAAACAACCAAGAGCAAGCAGTCTATTACATTAGTCAAACATTGGTAGGCTATGAAACCAGATATGCTTATGTATAAAAACTATGCTTAGTAGTGTTTTTTACCACTAATGAACTTAGACATTACATTCTAAGCCACACAACATATGTCATAGCTTGCAAAAAATCCTCTGTGTTACATGATGTCTCACACTTATAATAACACCTGCATAGAAAAATGAATAATTCTTCTCACTGAATTTTATCTTGAGTTCATTAGCCAAAAATCCATCAAAGGCCAGGTTATAGTCGATCGACTTGTGAAAGCTCCACTTCCTAGTGATCATCCATTGATTATCGAGCTCCCAGATGATTTAGTATTTAGCATAATTGAACAAGAAGAAGATGGCATTCCGTAGGAATATGTCTATATCACATTATTATTTGATGGTTTTAAGTATGCAAATGGATAAGATGTTGAAATCATATTTCATACACCATAGGGGGTTCCTATCCCCTTATCATTTA
Source organism: Wollemia nobilis (assembly GCA_028583015.1). Taxonomy (NCBI): domain Eukaryota; kingdom Viridiplantae; phylum Streptophyta; class Pinopsida; order Araucariales; family Araucariaceae; genus Wollemia; species Wollemia nobilis. The sequence goes on from JAQPPZ010016890.1 coordinate 13,702,589, forward strand.
AACTCGATTTCCCATGCATAAAAAATAAAGCATATCAGTATATTTGGTGATTCTCAACTTTTCAATTGCCAAGTAAACAAAGAATATCAATGCAAATAACTAGTCCTAAACTTTACTATGAAGTAGCAATGGAGTTGATTGCAAAATTTAACTGATATGAAATTGATAGCTTACCTATATTGACTAATAAATTTATAGATGTGATGGCCTCTCTAGGGTCATTAATTCCAAATAAATATTAAGTAGAAGTACAATCATTGATTGTCATAATGATCTCAAAATTTATAATTTATTGAATTGAGTCTAAAGATGAGAAGGATGTTTGCTTTATCCATGCAGAGTCACATGAGCCTTGGTCTACCCAAATAAAAGCCTTCCTCAAGTTTGGAACACTCCCATATGACATGTTATAGATTGTAAAATAAAATTTTAAAGAAACAACAACTCGTTTTATTCTATTGAGGATGTGTTGTATAGATGTGGTTATGATGGAGTCCTCCTTCATTATATTGAGCCTGCAGAGGCTCAAAGAGAAATTTTATAAGCTCATGATGGTACTTGTGGTGGTCAATTTACTGGAATAGCCATCACAAAGCACATTTTACACAGATTATTATTGGCCCACCATGGAACATGATTATTGCAACTATGTCAATAAATGTCAACTATGTCAGCAACACGCTAATTTAACCCATGTGCCATCATAAGCATTTCAACCTATTCAAAGTATTTAGCTATTTTTACAATGGGGTTTGGACTTTATTGGTAAAATATTACCTCCTTCATTAGGAAAATACACATTCATCATCACAACCACTGAATAGTTCACAAAGGAGATCGAGGTAATTCCTCTAACTAGTATGACAGGACCTAGAATTGTGGAGTTTATACTTCAACACATCATCTATCATTTTGGAATTTTCTCAAAAATTATTTTTTATAATGGCAAGTATTTCAACAACAAGGATTTTCAAGCACTTTGCAATAAATATAATATCCAACATATTTTCTTGACTCCTTAATACCCATAGACAAATGGATAACTTGAGGCAACCAATAAGACCTTGATTGTTATTCTCAAAAAACTAGTCATAGAAAATTATTGATATTGGCACACTCAAATCCCCTTGGAATTATGGGCTTATCGAACAAGCATCTACATGATTATGGGGAAAAACTGTTCTCATTGGTCTATGGTATTTAAGCTATCATACCTCTTGATCTTGAGATTCCCTTATTGCAAAATTCATTGCAAGAATTCATAGATGATGACACTGCTAGACAAGCACATCTTGACCAACTTACACTCCTTTATTAAAGGTGGATTAATACCTTATAACATTTATGAGTGTATGAAGATCACCTCAAACGTGCTTACAACCCCAAAGTACATCTACATAAATTTCAAGTAGGAGACCTTATCCTTAAACAAAATCACCAAAATACCAATGCATTGTTGCATCTTCATGATAAATTCAAGGTTAATTGGTTAGGTACATACATTATAATCCAAAAATTGGGTCAAGGAACATATAGAATTACCAGTATAGAGGGAGAATAAAAGCCTGAACCACTTAACATCATCCAGTTGAGATAATTTCATGCTTAATATGATTTACATATATGTATATATACATGACTAATACATAAAAATAATGCATTCATACACATTGTATTTCACACATCCACATTTCACAATCACATTCATTGTCATTTTAATGCATTTCATCCACCATATTAGAGATCATTTATTAAATTTAGACAACAATTGATCCAATAATTTTTTTTGCCTTAATCAAGGGCACCCCCAAGTTTACATACATTTCATTACACCATTCCACAATGCAAATTACCATTTGCATTATCACTTCATTAATCCTAGGTGTTTTTGATAACTTAGCCACTCCTAATGTTTCAATTAAACTACAATACATGTCAAACTTTCTCTAGGACAAAGTCACATTTTCATTAAGAAAATCTTGAGTTTTGGGATTGACTCTAAAACTCTTGAACCAACCACATCTTACATATATTAAAAACATCTTGTGTTAAAGAAGGATAACACCATGATTAGGTTGCACTTGGAAGTAAAAAAGTCATCTCCACTTACCCCATTATGCACATAGTCCAAAATAAAAAATAGTGGTCTTCACCACTACTCACATTTCCAAAACAAAAGAATGAGTAGTAAGAATGGGATAAGATTCTCATCACATTTCAATTGAGAATCCGATTCCCAAAACCTTTAAATATTTTATACATCACACCTCAAGTTGTAAGGATAGAACTACATTTCCATCTATATGGTTAGGTAGTCTACATCCCGAAAGCTTAGATATCATATTCTTGGGCTATGCATCTAATCTCCACTGGGGCTATAGACACTTGACTGTCAGTAGAGTATGCTCATGAGTGGCGGTACATCGCTATTGAAGATACCTTTGACCACACATAAGGACAAGATAGCTTCTTGGTATCATCCATGATAGGTTTCATCTCAATTTACTCAATATGGGTTAATTAACTCACTTGCACACACATTGGTTCTTGATTTCCTTGAGTACTTACCACGTTCATGATTTGGTAAATGAAAATTTCACTGCACACACATTTGATCTTATAGAAATTATATAGAACTTGGAATTTTAATTAAAATCACTAGTATATCTAGTCTCTAAAAAACGATTATTTATTCATAAGTCAAAAATATCCATATCAATATCCATATCATTACATGAGTCTTCCATTTCATACACCACCATTTTGGTGTCCCTGATTAAACAATAATGATCAATAATGGTCAAGCAAAATTCTAAACTATGAATAACTATTAGCGCATTATTTCATTTACATTATTTTTATTACACATACATATCATCATTACATTACCATACAGCACATATACATCTGCATTCACACACACATCCACACAAATTCATAACATAAAAGTAAAAACCATGTATATATATATATAATTGCATGTGCAATGAATGCTTGAAAGCTATACAATGGAGCACCAAGGCTCATATATAAAAAAATGGATATAAGCACTAGCTAATGCCCATAGGTAAACCATTGTGATCCCAAAGGAGCCCTAGATCTAGAGACACTATGACTAGAACTACTAGGTCTACTAGAATCTGCTATGGAAAAAGAAGGTTGATCAGGCAGTCCAATATGGTGCCACATAAGAAGATCCTCTAAATCCTAGATATATGCCTCCTGATATCAAAGGCATAGTACATTGTGATTTGAAAATTATCCCTCTATATTAGATCTACTTGGATCCTTGATATTGCATCCTCACCTCTACTTGCTACCCTTTATACCTCTAGCTCCACCTACAGTCAAACATTCTTAGCATCTGGAGCTGCTATCACTACATCCTGAACTACTATCTCTACATCTTACTCTACCACCATCTACAGGATTTGGTTCCACTCTACCTCTAACCTTACCCACTCCTCCTCACTCTACATTAGAGGTCTATCTATAATATCCTCCATGTCATCCCTACCACCATAATCATCTCCAACCTTCGAATGTTGCTTTGCTACACCCCTTGCCTGTATGCTTGATTGATGATATCTTTGATATCAAGGATCCTTATTTGTTACTATCTCCTCCTCATATCCACCACCCTCATTGACCTCGTAACTAGGCACCCATAAAGGCTATGAGGTAAACCAAGCCTCATACTATGTTGTGGTCCTAACATCATTCACATTTGGGATATCTACCTCCTCATCATCCATTAGTCCACCACCACTCCTCAACACATGGTAGAATTAACTCATATTATTTATGCCTATAGAGAACATGCACCTCTAGAACTCCTTGCCTCAACCTAAACTTCTGCAATACCCAAGAGAACTAGATAAATTCCACCTCACTCCCATGCTACCCAACCATCCATCTAGTTTATTGAGTCCTCTATAGCCACTCTCTATCACTCAGCCACCTAGCCTCCCACCATGACCTCTAGTACACCTAATTTGGTATCAATCCTACCCATATATCTCTACACTCATGTTCACTATGACCAAGATGACTAGGTTGTACCTCCTCAACCACCCACCACCTCAAAGCATAGGGTTAATCCGTATCCCAATCCTCATAAGGCAAAGCCACAGGATGAGCCACACTAAAGTGCTCCCAATCCTAGAACTGCAATAGCACATAACAACCCAACCCATTTTACCCCCACCTCATAACCTCATATATATCTAAATACATCTGATCCAATAGAGCAGGTGCCCATGCATACAATTGAGGCTCATCGAACATATCGTATACCAACCTTATCATATTCCATGAAAATCAACATCCACTGTTGTTAGGCACCAATATGTTGGCCAATAGAAACATGATCAAGATGGAAAAGGCCTCCAAATCCTGCCTCACATACATAGCCAAATACCTTATCCCTCTACCTTGTATTTTTACATCCATCCATCCATATCCAAATATATTACTCATATCATACCCCTTATTGTGCCCAACTTGGATACACAATCCCTCTACCGGCACTTAATATGTGGTATATATCACCTAGTGCCACTGTCATCTACTGGTTGGGAGTTGGAAGGTCCCCCTATCCATATCCTACCTCTTTTCTAAGGTGGAGAGGTACCCCTCATCCACCTTCACCATCTCTATCCGAGCCACCCCCGCCAATCCCATCCTCTAAAAATTCTTCCAATCATCCTCCTGTAAGACCTTCCTCACTCCTGGTATAATCGATGAGAATCTATGACAATTCTCTAATATCCTCAACTATAGAAACACAACACACATTATCATCACATTCATTGCATAATCAAAAATATTTACACATGTACAAAAAAATATTTTGAAAAATCCAAACAAGAGTGCCAAGGGCACTTACCTCAGCCACCTATGCCTCCATGTCCGCTTTTGCATCTATGCCTATTTCCGCATCGACGACCTCCATTACCATCACTTCATTCACTTCACACACTTCACACTCCTTCACTCACACACTCCATCACTCCTCAGAATTTGTTTTTGAAACTCTTGAATGTAAGAATGAGTCCAATTTTGCTTTTGCAACACTCTTATGGTTATTTATTCATATTTTGCTTATAAAGATGCCCAAGCTTCAACTTCATTATTTGTCTTAAATCCACTATTGAAAGTGTAATGAGAAAAATATCTCCTCTATTATTTCTAATTATTCCTCATCTTGTTGGTCCTGGATTTCCTTTATATGCTCCATCAAAATTCAATTTAACCCACTCCACATCTGGTGGTTTCCATTTTATTTATTTTATTTCTTTTTGCTTCTCTTTTTTTTTTTTTTTTTTTTTTTTTTTTGTGGAAAACATCCCAAAAGGGATGCCACTTTCGGGTAAGACCCAAGGAGGCAGGGGTATCCATTCCGCAAAAAATGCCCGGGACTCGGACCTGGCCTACCACCTTTGACATACTCAAGGAGCAAACAAACACACAAAACCAATTTAAAAATAAGTAAATAACAACAAAAATAATAAAATAAAATAAAAAACATGCTCCTTGAGTGTGTCAAAAACAAAAGCACAACCAAACACGCACAATAAGATAAAAGAAACCACAACACAAACCACATAGAAAAACACAAGAACCACATAACAAAACACAAACAAGACAAAAACAACAGAACACTACAAAGACATAACCCAAAAAAAACATGAAAAATAAACACAACCAAAACCTAAAAAATAAAATAAATAAAATAAAAATAAAAAACAACCAACAACAGACAATAAACAAAAACAAAAAACATAGAAAACACTCACACATAAAAACATGAAATAACACAAACAAAGAGAAACCCAAGAACAAGAACGAAAAAAACACAAGAACAATAACAAAAAACATAAAAAAAAACAAAAAAAAAACAAAACAACAAAAACACAAGAACAACAAAAAACAACACAAAGAACACAAAAACAAAACAAAACAAAAGAACCCACCCACCTTAAAAAACTAAACAAAAAAAACAAAGAAGACAAAAGAAAAAAAAATGAACAAAACAATGACCTATCTAGACCAGAAGACTATTAAGGCAAGAATCAACAGAGGAAACAAAATAAAGAATAGAATGAGCTAGGGAACTAAAAAAAACTGAATGAACCAAAGAGAAGCAAAAAAAAAAACAAGAAGAAACTAGGTACCTTTAGAACTGGAGCCATCCAAAGAAATGATAGAAAGAAGAGCTTCCCTAATTTGAGAAGCCCACCATATAGGAGGGTGGCCATAACAAGTAAGATCACCTTTGTCCAAAGCCCAATTAGCTAAAGCATCAACACTCTTGTTTTGATCTCCGACCACATGATTGTAATCAACTTTCAAAAATCCCATCTGGATTAACTGAATCTTCTCAATAATTCTTTTTATTCTCCAATCCACCTTATGATTCTTAGAAGGAGTCTTCAAGAGATTAATCATAAGTTGAGAGTCGGACTCAACTAACACCTTTTCCCATCCAACCTTAGTAGCCTCCTGAAGGCCTCTGAGGATACCATACCCCTCAGCAAGGTTATTGGAAAGAATACCCAAATTCTTAGAAAAAGTAAAAACCAGGGAGCCATCTGAAAGTCTACCAATTCCTCCCACACTGGCTTTTCCAGGGTTCCCTCTAGAGGCTCCATCGGTATTGACTTTTCCAAAATCCTTAGGAGGAGGTTGCCAATTTCTAGTCCTATCCATCTTACTAATACTCACATTCCCTTTAAGTTGGTTGCCCTTAGAAGGTTTAATCTTCAATATTTGCATCACTTGATCCCATCTTTGGTGGGAGTTTTGGGGGTGATTAAGGAGTTGATGGACTGATTCAACTAAGTTGGCTATGGTATTTTGCCAAATATAGTGAATATCCTTCCTATCTTGATTAAAAATTTGGTTGTTCCTTTCATTCCAAATATTCCAAAGAAGAATGGTAGAACCCATCCAAACTAACTGCCTAATAAAATGATCAACACCCTCTTGATTAGGCCAATCCCTCCAAAGTTGTTCAAAAGTAAAAAAATTGGACCACTTGTAAGCCAAGTAAAGTGGCCATTCTCCTCCATAGCTCAGAGGCTAAAGTACACTCAATAAAAATATGGTTGATATTTTCTACATTCTCTTCACACATTTCACATCTAAAAGGGCCATGAAAACCACGCTTCATAAGTTGCTCACCGATAAGCACCCTACGATGCAATAAAAGCCAATTAAAGAACCTCACCTTAGGCCAGAGCTTTTGAGCCCACAATTGAGAAAATATGTCAGAAGAATGGTTGGGATTATTATGGCATAAGGTCAAATAACCTTGAGCAACTGAATACTCACCCTTAGTAGTGTTGTTCCATCCAAAACAATCTTTTTCATGGGACCAAGAGAGGGATCTCATATGAAGGATGCCTTGGATATCTTGTCTTTGCCTTTCTGGGATTTGAATAGGCCAGTCCTCAATAGGGATCCAATATCTACCAACCTTTGAATTACCGATATGGTACCGACAGTAATTAGCCACCTTTATCCAATTAGCTCGGTGAAGCTCCTCCATCCAAGGCCTCCAATCGGGAAACTGAGTTATCAAAGGCTTGTGACCATCCCAAGAATATGTCCAAAAATTTGCATGTTGACCATTATGAATGATCCAAAATAATTTTTTCTTTATCAAATCCTCACCAGTCTTAAGAACTGCTAAAATGGGAGAACCTTTGGTAGGAAGTTGATAGCGAACAAGGTCTTCGGGACTTTTGTTCTCGGCATATTTAGCACGGAGATTATTGGCCCAAAGAGCATTGGGGTTATGCAACATCCTCCAATATAATTTAGCAGCTAAAGCTTTGTTGTTATTAATTGAAGACCGGAATCCTAACCCCCCTTCACTCTTAGGAAGACATAAAGTATCCCATTTCACCAAGGCCCATTTTCTTTTCTCCTTAGTACCACTCCAAAGGAAACGATGGCTGATTTGATCCAATTCTCGAAGAACAACCTTTGGGATATTCAAAATGGAAGAAACATAAATAGGAATAGCTTGAAGGACTGATTTTACCAAGGTGATTCTACCCCAGAAGAAAGCCACTTGTTGGTCCACTTTCCAATTTTCTTCTTGACTTTGTCCAACAACCAATTCCAATATTTATTTTTTTGCCTTTGAATATTTATGGGAATACCTAAATAAGTGATTGGAAGAGAGGTCTTCTTATATCTTAATTTATCCAAGACCATGGATTCCTGTCTAGCGGAGCAGTGAAAGAAAATAACTTTAGATTTGTCTTCATTGATCAACTGCCCATGTAGCCTTAGAAAAATAGCTAATGATTTGCTTAATATTAGAAGCTTCCTTAACTGTAGCTTTACCTAAAAGGGTAGAGTCATCCACAAATTGAAGATGAGAGATAGGTCTAGCTCCATGAGCAATGGTAACTCCCTCAAGGGTTTTGTTTTCCCTCTTTTTGGTTATAGTCCTACCCAAGCATTCAACAAGAATGATGAATAAATAAGGGGATAGCGGGTCACCTTGCCTAATACCTCTGGAAGGCTAGGAAATACTGAGAAGGCCTGCCATTGATAAGAACTAAGTAGGAAACTGAAGAGATACATCCCATAATCCAATCCATCCAATCCTTAGAGAAACCAAATTGCCTCAAAACTTTGATAAGGAAGTGCCAATCCACTCTGTCATAAGCTTTGGATAAGTCTAACCGAATGAACATGGAAGGAGAATTTTGCATATCCATGGAATGGATGGCTTCCTGAGAAAGAACTATCTCATCTACTATTTGACGTCCTTCCACATATCCCCCTTGCTGCGGGAAATAATCTTATGCAAAAGAGGCTTCAACCTTTCTGCCATGATTTTAGTAATGATTTTGAGAAGAACATTACATAAAGCAATAGGTCTAAAAGCTGAGATATGATCAACCTCTTGAGCTTTTGGAACAAGAGTAATATAAGTTTTATTGATAACCTTCAAAATTTCTTTGGCTTTCCTGGCTTCTTCCACCACCTCTAATAAATCAACATGAAGGATATCCCAGAACTCTTGGTAGAACTCAATAGGAAAACCATCAGGACCCGGGGTTTTCCATTTTTGCATTTTAAAAACTACTTGTTGAAGCTCATTGATAGTAACGAGGAGCGAGTCAAAATAGAGTTCTCCTCAGAAGTGATAAGAGAAGGGATTGCTTGAAGAACATTTTGTTGTGAAGGCTGAGTCAAGAGGAGTAGCGACAAAATGATTGGAAAAGTAATCAACAACAATAGAGTTCATGCCATCCCAAGTATAAACAACATCTCCAGAATCTGATTTTAAGGAAGAAATAAAGTTGTGAGATCTTCGAGCTAGAAGAGATTTGTGGAAGAAATTTGTGTTTTGATCTCCTTCTTTGAGCCATTGAATTCTAGATTTTTGCTTCCATAAGATTTCTTCTCTTTTTTCCCATTCCTCTAAGCTGAGTTGTGAGTTTAATTTCATCTGCACTTCTCTTCTCTGTGAGGCCATCTAAACGGATTTTCTTATTCAAATTTTCAAGATGAGCAATAACTTCATGTTTTTTTTATGAACATCCCCAAACTCTTTCCAGTTCCAAGTCTTGATTTTGGATTTAATGTATTGCAGTCTTTTGGCAAAATAGAACATCTTAGTCCCATGCCTAGGTTTACCTTCCTTCCACCATTGTTGCACACGAGGTCTGAAGGAAATGTCTCTAAGCCACATTAATTGAAAATGAAAAGGAGAGAAACTCACATTGGTTTTCCACATTTCCACCATGATGGCCAATGATCCGAACCAACATTATTAAGAGTCTTCACTTTAGGAATGTGACCATGGATTAAGAAATTTTCAGAGAGCAAAAACCTATCCAATCTCTCCATTATACAAGCTAAGCCTTGCCTTCTGTTAGACCAAGTCATAAGGCCATTATCCGGTTGGATATCCACAAGATGGAGGTTTGCAATATATTCGCTCATGAGGTCAGTGCTTTTGTCCAAATTTCTATTTCCCCCCATTTTCTCATCCAGAGAGAGGATGGTATTGAAATCTCCTCCGATCAAGATCCAAGCTTTAGGAAAATGAGAGATAATATGAGTAATATCCTTCCACTTGTCTTCTTTTTTCCTCCAAAGAAGTCGGGGCATAAACGATAATGCAGAGCATAATCTGGTTGGAATGTCTACTTTGAATAGCTATAGCCAACAAACCCCAACTGCCAACCATATGGTGAATAACTACCTCTTTTGGGTCCCAAAGACAAGCAATGCCACCCGAAGTCCCTTGTTGGCCAAATTTTACTGGCAATTAAGTCCATATCCTCCATTGACATCTTTGTTTCTTGAAGGAAAACAAGATGTGGATGATTTATCTGAATCATTCTTCTAATTTCATTTTGTTTTGAAAGACTCCCTTTGAGTCCTCTAATATTCCAAGTGATGATCTTCATTAATACCAGGGCTAAAAATGTTGGGAAGGGCATTAATCTTACCTTCCTCTACAAGCTTTTCACCTTCTTTTACCATATGATATTGATTGGTCTTGCGACCTACTTTTTGATTAGAATCCATCTTCAATTTTTTTTCCCTATTTCTTGACTTATTCCAATTGAATCCGAGATGGCTTCTAACCTTGAAGAATGCTCATACACTACCAAAATTTTACTAGATGGTTCAATGGAGTCTATATTGGGACCTGCATTATTTGAAGTTTTGACATTTGAAATATTGTTTTTCTTGTGTAAATTTTCTCCTTTTTTTCTGTTGAAAACCTTTGATTTGTTGGTTTGTCTCTGAGTTCTTCCCTTCATATTTAAATTGTGTTTCTAAGATTTTAGTTTCCATTATTTCCTCTTCCTCACTTGGGACATCATTTGTGGAAAGGATTTCAAACATATTAGCAGATGACTTTGATTGATCCTTCATTACTTGGTTTTTTACGAGTGTTCTTCTTCTTAGGTATTTGGAAACCTGCTTGAGTTTATATCTTCTTTCTTTTGATCAGGAATTTTATTTGGGCAAGCACTGGCCAAATGACCATATTCATGGCAAATTCTACAACGAAAAGGAATGTTCTCATAGTCCACTACTTGCTCCCAAGTGTCTTCCCCAAATTGTAATGTGATCTTTTTAGGTAGGGGTTTGTCAAAATCCATTAAAACACAAATTCGAGCATAAATAATATGTTCAAAATTTTGAGTACAATCAGCGATCATCATAAAAGTTCCTAAAGAGTTTCCAATTGAAGAAAAAAATAGTAGGATTCCAAAATTCAATAGGGAGGCCAAAGAGTCTAACCCACACGGGAGCTATAGAAGGCATCTCTTCTTCGGCTTTAAATTTAGTATGCCAGGGCTTCATGAAAAGCCACTGCCCTTCCAAAAAACCAAGGACCCCCTTGAAAAGTTTTCTCTCTATCTTCATTATTAGCAAATAAAACAAGAAAATAACCATTTGGATAAATAGAGATTTGTAACTCACCTTTAATTTTCCAGATTTTTGCAGCCCAGGACTTTGAAAGCGAGATAGACTCGAACGAAAACCCACGAACCAACATATTAGTCCTATTTATTCCAAATCTTCAATGCCGGTCTGAATGTTACCCATATCAAGCTTAACAATAGGAGTTCCATCAGTTGCTTTAAGACATCCCGACTCCATTTTCCTGGGATCAATCTTAGGCATTCTTAGAGGTTTATGGGAAGCCCTAAGATTGATATTAGCATTGGGCTGAGGCTGTCCACCATGGAGGGCATCCCTAAAATTCATTTTTGGGACTGAGTCTTCAAAATTCTTACCCTTGATAGGGGTTTTCACAGTAGAATTATTTTGTGGGTGCACCTTAGCACCAGATTCACTTGAGATATGAGCCATTTTTTGATCAACTACTTGAAACTTGTTTCGTGATCTCTTTAATCCTTGCCCTAGACGCCGTGGAAAGGTATGGTTTTCACTTTTCTTTTGTGCAGCAAATTGGAAGCCGTTGTCACTCAAGTTCACAGTATGATCTATTGAAAGACAAATTTCTAACCCATATTGTATCCCCTGCAACATTTCCTACTAAAATATTGAGCATAAACCACAAAAATATTGGCCGCTAGGGCCCGAAGGCCCTAAAAACCAACCTCTGGAGCTGCTTGCACTCAACCCGAATGAAACCCTCGCATAGCCACTTGCCAAATATATCGTTCACACATAGGGATGCGCTAGGATCTGTGTTGCTCCAAATGATATGAAAATTGGTGGAGACGTTCTAGGGTTTTTCAGGCATCTACCCTCAAAATTTTAGCTCAATCCGAGTTCGGATGAGTGAGATATGGCCGAAACGAGTTCGATAGTTTGGGCAGTCCTACGAAAAATGTCTCCATTTCTTCTTTTTTCTTCTCTTATGCCCAACATAACAATTCCATTTAATGACTTGAATCCATATATCAAGCTCTTTACTTCAAATTAGGGATAGGTGATTGATAGAGTTGGTTTAGACTCTATGGCTAAACATATCTTCCTTTTCATTACCTCTAAATTATTTCCTTTCCTTTAAATATTCTTCTATTCCTTTCTAGCCATATAGTCCAAAGTATTGTATCTTTTGATATATCCTATATTATCTATAAAGCCTCACTTTTATAAGTGCTCTACCATTGCTTTAACCAATCTTCAATTTTACTATTCATCACCATGCATTTACCAAACATATTAAGAATCCATTGCCATAGTTTCCAGACTATTGAGCAATGTCCCAAGAGATGGTCTATACTCTCCTCCTCCTTTTTACAAAGAACACATTAAGAGGGGCCATGAAAACCCCTTTTCATAAGGTTATCCAAGGATAAAATTCTTCTATGACCTACTAGCCAAACAAACATTTTGACTTTAGGAATGCTTGGGCTATCCCAAATATCTCTCCATATTCTAGTGATATTACTATTTTGTTGGTGCTTTACATTATATCCACTTCTTGTTATGTATTCTCCTAAGCTATTCAACTCCCAAATCAATTTATCCTTGGCTCCCCTCAGAATAATCATAGTTGTTATATTTCTACTCAATTGCCTCCTAGCATCAATGTCTTGTATACTTGTAAAAAAATATTCTTTCCATTTGTATCTTCCTTCCTGATCCTTGTACAAAATGTTTGAAACCCTATCACCATATTTGTCTTGAAGTAATCTCATCCAAGGTTTCAAAATTGGATCTAAATTGAGTGGTTTTTTATCACACCAAGTATCCATCCAAATAGAATTTTTTCTCCAGTTCCCACCACCCATCTTAAACCTTTAATCATAAGATCAATATATTTTTTAAACCATTCCAAAGAGGAGAACCATTTGGTAGAGAGAATGTAATAAATATTAAACTTGGGTCATTGGGCTCAACATACTTAGAAGAATTCTTGCCCATTGTCTTTGACTCTCTTTGTACAATCTCCAGATTACTTTTCCCCTAAGAGCTAAGTTTGCATCTGTAAGAACTCTTAAACCAAGACCTCCCCTAGTTTTATCATCACACACCTTGCTCCATTTCACCAAAGGAAATTTTCTTTTATCATGTAAACCTGACCATAAAAAGGATCGCATAATATAGATTAAAAATTTTTCAACTGATTTTGGCATAGAATACAATGACATATAATATGTTGGAATGGCTTGTAAGACTGACTTAATTAACTGCACTCTTCTTGCTAATGATAACCATCTACCTTTCCAAGTTGGAAGTTTATTCTGAACTTTACTAATAACTAGATTCCATAAATCTATCCTCATTCTCCCCTCAAATAAAGGCATCCCTAGATAAGTTGTTGGTAAATTTGCCTCCTCCATTTGAAGTAACCTGCAAATTCTTGCTTTGATATTAGTTGGAGTGTTAAGAAAGTAAATTTTGGATTTTGTCCTATTAACTTTTTGCCCTGATGCTCTTTCGTATTCCTTTAAAAAGTTATTCAAAGCTCTGGCCTCATTTATCCTTGCCCTTCCAAAAAGGGTTGTATCATCTACAAACTGTTGATGGGTGATGTTGTCGATGTTATTACTAACCTTAAGTCCACTTATAAGCCCATATTTGTAAGCCTTATTTAAGTTCCTACTCAAAACCTCTACCATAATAATGAACAAATAAGGAGATAGAGGATCTCCTTGTCTAAGGCCTCTCTTGGCTTTAAAATATTCTATTACTAACCCATTGACCAACATTGAATAAGAAACTATAGAGACACAAGCTTTAATCCATCTAACCCATTTCTTCCCAAATCCAAACTTTTCTAAAACTGCAAAAATAAAATCCCATTTAACCCTATCATAGGCTTTACTCATATCAAGTTTTAAGATCATTGCTTTCTCTTTTCTTGAAGTTGTTGAATGTATAACTTCATGAGCTACTATGATCCCATCCAAAATTTGTCTCCCTTTCACAAATCCTCCTTGCTCTTATGAAATAATTTTGTCTAACAATGGCCTTAATCGATTCACCATCACTTTGGAAATAATATTATATGCCATATTACATAGGCTTATGGGTCTAAAAGAATCAAACAATTCAGCATCCTTATTTTTTGGAATTAGGGTAAGATATGTTGCATTTATTTTATAAGGTATGTATTGTTTTACCCTAGACTATTCCACTACCACCAATAAAGAATCCTTCACTATATCCCAATTATGTTGGTAAAATGCTACAGAGAGCCCATCTGGACCTAGGGATTTATCCTTATTAAAAGAGAAAAGAGCTAAATGAACTTCTTCTAGAGTAATAGGCTCCATCAGTTTCCTATTGTCTTCATTCATTATAACTGAAGGAACATCTTGAAGAAGTTTATCATTAAGAACTTCAGTCTCCTCTGATCCTAGAATATTTTGATAAAAAGACTTTACCTCTTTTCTAATTTCACTTTGATCTTCAATCCAAACCCCTTCTATTGATTTAATTCTACTAATTCTAGATGTTGATCTTTGTACTATAGCCATCCTATGAAAAAACTTTGTATTTTTATCTCCTTTTAACCAAGTCTGTCTTGATTTTAATCTCCAAATTTTCTCTTCCTTACTCAAAATATTATGATATTCACTAAGCAACTCCCTTTCCTCTGAGCTTGGATTATTATGATCACCTTTTTGGAATTTTGAAAGTTTATCTTTTAGTTTTTTCTTCTCAAAAATATTTCCAAAAGTGTTCTTGTTCCATTCTTTTAATCTAGATGTCATAGATTTAATTTGATTTGGAAGAGCATACAACCCACCATTACCTGAAGAATTCCATGTTTGAGCTATCATATCAACAAATTGAGGATGGTCTTCCCACATCTGCTCATATTTAAAATATGATTATTTTTAATTCACTTACCACCATTTTAACTCTTATTGGCCAATGATCTGAACCAATCCTTGTTAAGGTATTAATTTTAGCACAAGTTCCTTCATCTAGCCAATGATCTGAGAGAATGCATCTATCTAATTTTTTTGCTATTAGGTTCTGGCCTCTCCTGTTGTTGGTCCAAGTATAGTTGTCTTCTTCAAACTCAACCTCCCATAGATTATTATTTTGAATAAAAGCTGAGAAATATCTCATACTTTGGGTTAATTTCCTAATTCCCCCAAAATTTTCATCCAGCTTGGTTATGGCATTAAAATATCCTATGATCATGAATCAGGTTTCTTGGTCTTTACTTCTCATAAAGGCTTCAATCCCACTCCAAAATTCTAATCTACCTGACTGAGTTGTAGGTCCATAGACATTGATAAGGATGAAACGAATATCTACAAAGTAGCAAGTGACTAAAGAGGCTATCCAATGCCTAGTTTTATGAATGGTTACACAAGAGGTTCTAGAAGGATTCCAACAAGTTAGAATTTCCCCTACTTGCTCCTTCAAAATCCATAGCATCCCATTCACATCTTGCCCATACTGCTTTCATAGTTTTTGAAACTTCTTTTGTCATTTTAGTTTCTTAGATACAAAGAATATCAGGCTTATTACTTAAACATAGGTCCCTGATACACCTCTGCTTTGAGGGGGCATTAGCACCCCTTATATTCCATGAGATGATAATCATGTCTCATTAGGGGATTTTGGCCCTATCTATGTATTACCAATATCATTTTGTTGTTTGGTAAAGAGAAGTTCAACCAACTTAGTTTGTGTTCCTTTCTCTATGTTTGCTCTTGCTTCCCTAGATCTTGCTTGATAATTTGAGGGTTTTCCTCTTTTTGCCTTGCCTATATCAGGAGTAGGTCTTATTATTCTATTCCTCAATATTCTTTCACAATTTTATTTTTCATCATATTTATCCTCTCTTGGCTCTATTATAGAAGCTTTTGACTTGTCCTGCTCATTTTCTAGTATTTCCTTATTAATGGCAGAGGTATTAACTTCTAAAACTACATTTTCTTTACCATTTTTTTTCTCCTGAATGGTGCATGGTACTTCAAGAGAGTCTTCAAAATATGATGAGACACATTCCTTAGGTTCATCGAGAATGTTCTTCCTTAAATAAGGATCATACTGAATAGACGGTTCCTTGTTAATATGTTGAAATTGTTGTATTGTGTCCTCTAAGTTTTGATCTACTTTTTCTTCATAGGCTAAAGCCTCAAAAGAGTTGGTATTTCTTCCAATATCCTTCCTTACTAGTCTCCATTGTTTATTTTCTTTCATTTTTCTAGATCTATTTTTTGGAAGTTGAAAACCATCTTCATCCATAACCATTTGTAAGTTTCTCTTGTGATTTTCTACATATGATTTTGTTGGGCTCTTCTTAGGGCATGATCTCTCAATATGCCCCACCTCATGACATCTTCTACATCTAAAAGATATGTTTTCATAATCTATGGTTTGGATCCACATCTTATCCCCATACTTAAGAATGATTGATTCTAGTAAAGCTTTACTTATATCAATCATGACCAATATCCGAGCATAAATAGCCAAGAATCCATCTTTTGTAGTATCTAAAATCTCAAGGAATTCTCCTAGAGTGTTGCCTATTGCCTTGAAGGTATCTATTTTCTAAAATTCAATGGGTAACCCAAACATCCTAACCCATAATGGTACTAGGGATAGATTTACATTTTTAGGTGAAAAGCCTTCATACCAATAGGTAAGGAAGAGTCTTGCTCTTCCCATAAACCAAGGACCCCCTTTTAGGATTTTTTCTCTTTCTTCCCTAGAACAAAAAATGGCTAGGAAGAAACCTTTGGGAAGAAATGATAGAATCACTCCTAGAGACTTCCATCTCCTATCAATCCATTTCCTCAAGGTAAACCCCCCCCCCAAAACCCATTAAATTTAAAAAAAAACCTATCTTGGAGCAATGAGGATCTCTCTGAGGTGCGCTCACTAACCTCTACCACTAGAGATGATTCTAAGAATTTAACTATAAATCTATCCATGGAAAGGAAACTAAAACTCAAAATCTATTGAAATTTATCAGAATGTCCTATAGCAAATATAATATTTGATAAAAACTTTATAATAATTTTCATGCAAAATTTCTAAGATAAAGAAAGAAAAAAAACTTAGCTGAAAAATTCTATGTCCAGATAGAATGTCTTGCCTCACTGAAGTCCTATCCCTTCATTGCTCTTCCCATCATCCGAACCCTAGCTGACAAATATTTGCAATTTCATTTTTTGTGACTTGAAACTATCATTGCCCTTGTTTTGGATGGTTGACTTCATAGGGTCGTATCTCCCTCAATATTGCTCGGATTCTTTCATATGACCACTCATTTTAAAGCTATTCAAATTCCACACAAGTTGGTCCAAGAATCAACTGAATTGGATAACCCTTTATGAAGATATGGCTCCTAAAAGATGAGATATTTTAAAAATAAAACCTAATCCTTTGTGAAGCAATTGTGTGTTGTTATATGAAAACATATTAATGTTATAAAATAAGTTATATATTACCAATAAAAAACATTGAAGTAAATCTTCATCATTATTTGATTCAAATAGTCAATATTTTATTGCCAGCTTCAACTAAACTTACTACTTCCTCTAACCATGGAAAAGAGAATGGCACAAGAACACTTTTGAAAATATTTTTGAGAAGAAATAATTAAAAGATAAACTTTCAAAATTCTAAAACGGTGATCATAATAATCCAAGCTCAGAGGAAAGGGAGTTTCCTAGTGAATATCATAATATTTTAAGGAAAAGAAATTCTAGAGATTAAAATCAATAAGAACTTGGTTAAAAGAAGGAGATAAAAATACATTTTTTTCATAGGATAGCTATAGGACAGAGATCAACATCTAGAATTAGTAGAATTAAATCAATATAAGGGGTTTGGATTGAAAATCATAGTGAAATTATAAAAGAGGTAAAGTTTTTTTATCATAATATTCTAGGATTAGAGGATATTAAAGTTATTAATGATAAACTTCTTCAAGATGCTCCTCCAATTATAATGAATAAATACAATAGGAAATGAATGGAGCCTATGTGAAAGGTGAGTGTTAATTGCATTAACATTAAAACTTAGGTTACATAGATTAAATAGGCAGTAAATAACCTATTTGAGAAAGAAAGGGGGAAAGGAGAAATTGGGGGAAAGGAAAGATGAATAGAATTCTCTTGCCGCCCAAATGCTGCCGTCCACTGCCGTCCAGGTAAGGTAAAAGGTAAGTTACCTTTACCCAAGGTAAAAACAATTTTTTTAACCTTTTACTAATGGTAATATTCCAACATTCTCCCCCTTAAAGTTGAGAGGACTAACTATATAGTCTCTCAGCTTTATAAATTGAGCTTTAGCCATGCCTTTGGTAAAGATGTCTGCTAGATTATCCAAAGTGCTACAATATTGAAGCTCAACTGTCATTTGTTCCATCATATCTCTTATGAAGTGATACTTCATATCAAAATGTTTTGACCTTTTGTGGTGGATCGGATTATATGCCAAGTGTATGGCACTAATATTATCACAATTCAGTTTGGTTGGACCAATTTGTTTATTGCAAATCTCTTCAAGGATTTTACTTAACCGAGAGGATCGAGTACTGGCATGAGTAATGGCTATGTACTCAGCTTACGTAGATGATAATGCTACAACAGATTGCTTCTTGGAACTCCAAGTTATTAGTCCTGAACCTAGACTAAAACAGTTCCATGATGTAGATTTTTTGTCATCTATATTACTGCCCCAATCGTTGTCACTATAACCAAATAACTTCACAGAGTTAGACTTGTGGTAATGGATTCCAAAATCCAATGTACCTTTTACATATCGTAAAATTCGTTTGGTTGCTTGTAGATGCAGCTCGGATGGGCATGCCATAAACCGTGATACAAGAGAAACAACATATTGTATATCTGGCCTAGTGTTGGTGAGAAACATTAAACTCCCAACCATGCTTCTGAAATTGGTCAAGTCAACTTTTGGTGCTCCATCTTCTTTGCTTAGCTGGATTCCATGTCCAGTTGGTGTTGCAGCTGATTTGCACTACTGCATAGCAAATTTCTTGATCATGTCATGAGCATATTTATGTTGACATATGAAGATCCCATTCTTTGATTGATGTACTTCCATTCCTAGGAAGTATCTCATTAATCCGAGATCCTTCATCTCAAACTGATTCATCATGGAGTTTTTAAAATCCATATTCATTTTATTATTACTACCCATGAATATTAGATCATCCACATATAAACAAACTATGAGGATATCTACTCCATTTTCAGGTAGTATAGTGTTGGTTCACTCTTGCTTTTTGTGAAACCATATTTGCTGAAATAGCCGTCAATTCGTGAGTACCATGCTCTTGGTGCTTGCTTGAGGCCATAAAGTGCTTTTTTTAATTTATAAACAAGGTTCTCTTTTCCTGGTTCTTGGAAACCTTGAGGTTGTTGAACATACACTTCTTATGTCAGGTATCCATTTAAAAATGCACTTTTCACATCCATGTGTTGAATTTTCCATCCTTTATGGGCTGCCAAGGAAAGAACAGTTCTAATTGTTTCTTGTCGAGCAACTGGAGCAAAGGTTTCCTCATAATCTATTCCATATTTTTGAGTAAAACCTTTAGCTACTAATCTTGCCTTGTGCCTTTCAATGCTTCCATCAGCATTGAATTTGGTCTTATAGACCCATTTACATCCAACACATTTTTTTCCCTTGGGAAGCTTCACAAGCTCCCAAGTATCATTTTTTTAATTGAGGATATTTCCTCTTCCATGGCATCTTGCCATATATTTTCAGTGCATGCTTTTTCATAGCTAGAAGGTTCTAGGCGTACGACGACCAACAAAGCATAATTGACTACATCACCCCTTGGTTCATGAGACTCATCATCCCATGACATTTGAAGATTTTCAAGTCTTGACAAAATGTCATCCATCTCACTAGCTTGACTCCTAGTGTATCTTTGTTGGAAATTCCTATCCAACATTTGAGTAGATGGATGACTATGTAGTATGCGCTTTCCTCTATTTGTCTCTTTCCTTTGAGAAACTGAATCAATATCCATCGGGCTTGGAGCGCTTACTGATCTTTGAAATCATTTTGGAGAATTTGGTGGTGCCAACAAAGAAGTCCCTCTTGGACTTGGTGTACCACTTGATGTACTTGATGAAGTTTCCTGATGTGGAATTTGTGGAGGAGGACTTTTTCCACTGCTTTTCTTGGGTTGTACCAATGTGGGAGGTACTAATGTAGAACTGTCCGAATTAGAGTCAAAATCAACAAATTTTTTATGACCCCATTCTCCCCCTTCATCAAAAATTACATCCCTGGAGATAATGATTTTATGTGTCGTGGGATTGTACAATCTATACCCTTTGGTTGAATCACAATACCCTACAAAAACACATGCTTGACTCTTTGGATCAAGCTTCTTTCTCTTCTCCTCAGGGAATGTGTGCATAAGATAAAGAACCAAATACTATGAAATGTTTGACATTTGGTTTCTTACCGTACCATCCTTCATAAGGAGTGATACCATCTAAACTAGAAGTCGGACTTCTATTTAGAATATATGCACTTGTTCTCACTTGCATCTGCCCAATAGTTGTTTGTGAGATGTTTTGCCTGAAGCATTGTTCTTGCCATTTCAACAAGGGTGCGGTTCTTTCTCTCAGCCACACCGTTCTGTTGTGGGGTATAGGCAGTGGTGAACTGCCTTTTTATCCCATTTTGCTTACAATAATGAAGAAATTCATTTGAGGAGTACTCTCCTCCTTTATCGGTGCGAAGACATTTGACATAGTAGTCACTTTGCTTTTCTACATTATTTTTGAAGTCTATGAAGCAATCAAATGCTTCATCTTTGTGTTTCAGAAAATAGAGCCAACACATTCTAGAATAATCATCTATGAATGTTAGAAAATAAGAATTGTTTCCAAGACTTTTTGTTTGCATTGGACCACGGATGTCCGAATGTACTAGGCTGAAGAGGATAGCTTGCTCTCCACGCTCGGCCTTTTGGAAACTTCGTTCTGGAGTGCTTTCCCAAAGCACATGCTTCGCATACCTTTTTATGTTCTGGAATTTTTGGTAGTCCTGTCACCATAGCTTGTGATATTAACATTTTCAAGCTAGCGGAATTGAGGTGACCATATCTCAAGTGCCACAATTCACTTGGATTTGTAATAGCAATGTTTGCAAGTTGAGCTCCCCCTGGCTCACCAAATTTTAGAGGGAACAACCTATTCTTTGTCATAGGTACTTCTGTGATGACCCGGTTACAATTGTTTTTATCAAAGATTGTACATTTGCTTTCATCAAAAACTAATTTGTAATGCTTCTCCATCATTTGGCCAACACTTAACAAATTGTGTTGTAGTTGTGGAGTATAGTATATGTCATTCACATTTTTAAGGCCTTCTTTTGTTGGAACTGCCATAGCTCCAATGCCTTCAACTTGCAAAGATTTATTATCCCCTAACTTAACATGAGATTTGTAATTTGAATCTAATGTAGCAAAGAGATTTTCTTTGCCACTCATGTGGTTGGAGCAACCAGTATCCAAAATCCATGTATCATTTAGATTTTGATCTGGCTGTCCATAAGAGAGAAAAAGGTTTGATGGACCTTCTTCTTCTCCATAGAATGAGCCATATTGACTGCTTTGATCTTTTGAAGACTTTGACCAGCAATCCACGAGCGAAGTGACCTTGTTTCCCACAATTGAAACAAGTTGTTTTAGTCTTGTTACTTCCTCGTCCTTGATTTCCACGGGCTGCATTGCCTCTTTGGTTATGATTGGCTCCTCTGTTTTGATTTCCACCTCTGTTTTGATTACCTCCTCTGTAGGAGTTGCTTTGGCTCTTGCCTCTTTGTTGTTGTCCTCTGCCTCGGCCTCTTCCTTGTTCTCGTCTTGCAGTTTCATTCGAAGTGAAGGCTTTGTCATCACCTCCATAGCTTGTTGAAGGGGCTCCTTGAAGTCGCTCTTCATGTGATGTTAATGATCCAATCAAACTATCAAATGTAAGAGTAGAAAGGTCTTTGGATTCTTCAATTATGATAGCAATGTGATTCCACTTAGGAAGAAGTGTTCGCAACACTTTCTTCACAATTGTTTCATTTTTTGTGTCTTCACCTAAAGTTTGCATCATATCAACTACTGCTTTGACTCGTACACAGTAGTCTCCGACTCTTTCATTTTCCTTCATTATGAGATTTTCAAAATCTCTTTTCAAAGTCTGAAGCCTGACTTGCTTTACTTTATCACTTCCTTGGAATCCTTCTTTCAAGGCATTCCATGCATCTTAAGTAAGATGCAATTCTAGGAAAGATACTAGGATCTAATGCTGATTGAAGATGGTATAAGGCAAAAGAATTATTTTTCTGTGCATCTTTGTAGATCTTCTTATCATTTGCACTTAAAGTAGTCCAATCTGTTGGAGCAATGTATCCGTCTTCAATAATATCCCATAGTCCTTTTCCAATGAGTAATGTCCTCATCTTGATGGACCAGTACTCATAATTATCCCCACTGAATTCGGGAATTGGTAGATTATTATGTGATCCCATTATTATCTACTAAAACAAGAAACCTCTCTTTTATAGTCTTATTGCAAAAAAGACTTTACAAACTATCAAGCCCTACTTGATTTACAATCATAAACAACTCACACTTGTTGTTCAGCAATTACAAAATTGTCAGCGATTTGTTCATCATCGTCACTGATCAATATTATTTCAGGAGAAGGAGGTTGAAGGATTTCAACTGAATTACTATAATGAGTATATTCGGATCCTTGTGAAGCAATTGCAACTATGTCGGATTGTTCAAATCTGCTGCCAAAGGAGTTATCTTCGAATACGCTCGTATCCTTGATCGGGATTTCTCTGGTGTGCAATAACCGTGTTTTGCAACTGTGAAAAAACTGTATTAATTCCTAGTGTTTTCACATTCCTATCAAAGTTTTCAGGGTTTGTTTTCAATAACAACTTCAAGAGGGCATGATAACATCCATCCGATCTTATCATTTAAGAAAATTTCCCAGAAATTTTCTTTTACAAAGATTTCCTCTTAGGAAATAATAAAAAAAAATTAACTTTCAAAGTTTTTTTTTTAAAAAAAACTTTACAATTATTTCCTCTCAGGAAATTTCTATCAACTTTGAAAAAAAAAAAAATTTATAAAAAACTAATGAACAGATATTTCCTCTTAGGAAATTACACACAAAAAAAATTATTATTTTTTTTAAATTTAAACTATTCCTTAGTTTTTTTTTTTTTAAATTTTAATTATCTATTGACCCCGCCGAGAGTCGATCCTGCGACCTCGCGGGTGTCAGGGCTGAGGGTAGCCGCTGCGCTACCGGGCTGATCCGGGAGCAATGCGTGCTCCCCGCCCTTTAGCTTCCGCGTCGAGCGCGAAGCTAATGTTGGCTTCGCGCTTCGGCGCGAAGCTTGATTTTACTTGGGACTTTAGTCCCACATCGCCCGTAGGGCGATGTAAAAGCTCTTTAAAAAGAGCTAAGCACATAAAGTGCTTTGACTGCCTGTGGGCAGTCACTAACGCCGCAGGATCCTTTTGCCACCGATGCACGCGCGGATCGCCACGTCACCACTCCTCGGGCCGCGCGCCAGTGCCACGTCACCACACCTCGTGGATCGCCACGTCACCACTCCTCGGGCCGTGTGCCAGTGCCACGTCACCACACCTCGGGCCGCGTGCCAGTCACACGTCGCCACGCGTCACGCCACGTCAATCTCGTGCCTCGGGAATCGTGCGCCACGTCAACAGCGCCTCGAGAATCATGCGGATCTGCTGCTCCTACGGGCCGCTTCGTCCAGCTCCTCCAGTGCCTCGAGAAACATGTCGAACTGCTCCTACGGGCCGCCTCGGGATCCGTGCCGCCTCGGCTCCTACGGGCTGCCTCGGGATCCATGTCGCCGCCTCGAACTACGGGCCCCACCGCCTCGGGAATCGCGTCGCTCTGATACCAAATGTGAAAGGTGAGTGTGGACGAAAAAGGATTAATTGCATTAACATTAAAACTTAGGTTACATAGATTAAATAGGCAGTAAATAACCTATTTGAGAAAGAAAGGGGGAAAGGAGAAATTGGGGGAAAGGAAAGATGAATAGAATTCTCTTGCCGCCCAAATGCTTGCAGATCCACTTGCCGTCCAGGTAAGGTAAAAGGTAAGTTACCTTTACCCAAGGTAAAAACAATTTTTTTAACCTTTTACTAATGGTAATATTCCAACAGCCTATTACTCTAGAAGAAGTTCATTTAGCTCTTTTCTCTTTTAATAAGGATAAATACCCAGGTCCAAATGAGATCTCTATAGCTTTTTATCAACATAATTGTGATATAGTAAAGGATTATTTATTGGTGGTAGTGTAACAGTATAGGGTAAAACAATACATACCTTATAAAATAAATGCAACATATCTTATCTAATTCCAAAAAAGAAGGATGTTGAATTGTTTGATTCTTCTAGATCCATAAGATTATGTAATGTGGCATATCATATTATCTCCAAAATGATGGTGAATCGATTAGGGCCATTGTTAGAAAAAAATATTTCATAAGAGCAAGGAGGATTTGTGAAAGGGAGACAAATTCTATGCAAAATCATAGTAGCTCGTGAAGTTATTCAATAAACAACTTCAAGAAAAGAGAAAACAATGATTTTAAAACTTGATATGAGTAAAGCCTATGATAGGGTTAAATGAGATTTTATTTTTGTAGTTTTAGAAAAGTTTGGATTTGGGAAGAAATGGGTTAGATGGATTAAAGCTATGTCTCTACAATTTCTTGTTCAGTGTTGGTCAATGGGTTTGTAAAAAAATATTTTAAAGTCAAGAGAGGCCTTAGACAAGAAGATACTCTATCTCCTTATTTGTTCATTATTATGGTAGAGGTTTTGAGTAGGAACTTTAAGGTTTATAAATATGGGCTTTTAAGTGGACTTAATGTTAGTAATAATATCACCAACATCACCCATAGCTAATTTGTAGATGATACAACCCTTTGTGGAAGGGCAAGGATAAATGAGGCCATAGCTTTGAATAAATTTTTAAAGGAATATGAAAGAGCATCAGGGCAAAAATTTAATAAGACAAAATCCAAAATTTACTTCCTCAACACTCTAGTTAATATCAAAGTAAGAATTTATAGGTTAATTCAACTGGAAGAGGTAAATTTACCAACAACGTATCTAGGTATGCCTTTATTTGAGTGAAGAATGAGGATAGAATTATGGAATTCAATTATTAGTAAAGTTTAGAATAAAATTCCAGCTTGGAAAGGTAGATGGTTATTGTTAGCAGGAAGAGTGCAGTTAATTAAGTCAATCTTACAGACCTTTCAAACATATTATATGTCATTGTATTCTATGTCAAAATTAGTTGAAAAAAGTTTAATCTATATTATGTGATCCTTTTTATGGTTAGGTTTACATGATAAGAGGAAATTTCCTTCGATGAAAGGGAGCAAGATGTGTGATGATAAAACTAGGGGAGGTCTTGGTTTAAGAGTTCTTATAGATGCAAAATTAGCTCTTAGGGGAAAATTAATATGGAGATTGTATAAAGAGATTCAAATAAAATGGACCATAATTCTTAAGTAATTATGTTCAACCCAATGACCCAATTCTAATATTTACTACATTCTCTCTACCAAATGATTTTGCTCTTTGGAATGGTTTGAAAATATCTATTGATCTAATGATTAAATGTTTAATATAGGTGGTGGCAACTAGAGAAAAAAATTCTATTTGGATGGATGCTTGGTGTGATAAAAAAACCACTCAATTTAGATCCAATTTTGAAACCTTGGATGAGATTGCTTCAAGACAAATATGGTGATAGTGTTTCAAACATTTTGTACAAGGATCCGAAAGGAAGATACAATTGGAAAGAAGATTTTTTATAAGTATACAAGATATTAATGCTAGGAGGCAATTGAGTAGATAAACACTACGATTATTCTTAGGGGAGCCAAGAGTAAATTGATTTGGGAGTTGAATATCTTAGGAGAATACACAATAAGAAGTGGATATAATGTGAAGCACCAATAAAAAAGGAATATCGTAAGAATATGCAGAGACATTTGGGATAGCCTAAGCATTCCTAAAGTCAAAAATTTTGTTGTCTAGTAGGTAATAGAAGTATTTTATCATGGGATAACCTTCTGAAAAGGATTTTTCATGGCCCCTCACAATGTTTTTTTTGTAAAAAGGAGAGTATAGACCATCTCTTCGGACATTGCTTAATAGTCTAGAAATTATGGCAATATATTCTTAATATGATTGGTAAATGCATTGTTATGAATAACATAATTGAAAATTGATTAAAACAATGGTAGAGCACTTATAAAAGTGAGGCTTTAAAAACAATATGTGATATATCAAAAGATACAATACTTTGGACTATATGGCTGGAAAGAAATAGAAGAATATTTAAAGGAAAAGATAAAAGTTTAGAGGTAATGAAAAGGAAGATATGTTTAGCCATAGAGGAGTCTAGAGTTCATTTAGCTATTTTCTCTTTTAATAAGGATAAATCCCCAGGTCCAAATGATATCTTTGTAGCATTTTGTCAACATAATTGGGATATAGTGAAAGATTCTTTATTGGTGGTAGTGGAACAGTCAAGGGTAAAATAATACATACCTTATAAAATAAATGCAACATATCTTACCCTAATTCCAAAAAAGAAGGATGCTGAATTGTTTGATTCTTTTAGATGCATAAGACTGTGTAATGTGACATATAAGATTATCTCCAAAATGATGGTGAATCTATTAGGGCCATTGTTAGAAAAAAAATATTTTAGAAGAGCATGGAATATTTGTGAAAGGGAGACAAATTCTAGGCAGGATCACAGTAGCTCATGAAGTTATTCATTCAACAACTTCAAGAAAAGAGAAATAAATGATCTTAAAACTTGATATGAGTAAAGCCTATGATAGGGTTAAATGAGATTTTATTTTTGTAGTTTTAGAAAAGTTTAGATTTGGAAAGAACTGGGTTGGATGGATTAAAGCTTGTGTCTATAATTTCTTGTTCAGTGTTGGTCAATGGGCTTGTAACAAAATATTTTAAATTCAATAGAGGCCTTAGACAACGAGATCCTCTATCTCCTTATTAGTTTATTATAATAGTAGAGGTTTTGAATAGGAACTTAAAGAAGGTTTACAAATATGGGATTTTAAGTGGACTTAAGGTTAGTAATTATATCAACAACATCACCCATCAATAATTTGTATATGATACGACCCTTTTTGTAAGGGCAAGGATAATTGAGGCCAAAGCTTTGAATAAATTTTTAAAGGACTATGAAAGAGCATCAAGGCAGAAATTTAATAGGACAAAATTCAAAATTTACTTCCTTAACGCTATAGTTAATATCAAAGCAAGAATTTATAGGTTAATTCAAATGGAGTAGGCAAATTTACCAACAACTTATCTAGGGATGCCTTTATTTGAGGGAAGAACGAGGATAGAATTATGGAATTCAATTATTAGTAAATTTTAGAATAAACTTCCAACTTGGAAAGGTAGATGATTCTTGTTAGCAGGAAGGGTGCAGTTAATTAAGTCAGTATTACATACCTTTCCAACATATTATATGTCATTGTATTCTATGCCAAAATCAGTTCAAAAAAGTTTAGTCTATATTATGTGACCCTTTTTATAGTCAGGTTTACATGATAAGAGGAAATTTTCTTTGGTGAAAGGGAGCAAGGTGTGTGATGATAAAACTAGGGAAGGTCTTGGTTTAAGAGTTATTATAGATGCAAACTTAACTCTTAGTGAAAAATTAATATGGATATTGTACAAAGAGAGTCAAAGAAAAAGGGCTATAATTCTTCTAAGTATGTTCAACCCAATGACCCAAGTCTAATATTTACTACATTATCTCTACCAAAAGGTTTTTCTCTTTGGAATGGTTTGAAAATATCTATTGATCTAATGATTAAAGGTTTAATATGGGTGGTGGCAACTAGAGAAAAAATTTCTATTTGGATCGATACTTGGTGTGATAAAAAACCACTCAATTTAAATCCAATTTTGAAACCTTATATGAGATTGCTTCAAGACCAATATGGTGATAGGGGTTCAAAAATTTTGTACAAGGATCATAAAGGAAGATACAAATGGAAAGAAGATTTTTTTACAAGTATACAAGATATTTATTCTAGGAGGCAATTGAGTATAAATATAACAACTACGATTATTCTTAGGGGAGCCAAGGATAAATTGGTTTTAGAGTTTAATAGCTCAAAGTAATACATGATAAGAATTGGATATAATGTGAAGCACCAAAAAAATAGGAATATCGCAAGAATATGGAGAGACATTTGGGAGAGCCTAAGCATACCTAAAGTCAAAATTATTGTTTTTTTAGTAGGTCATAGGATAATTTTATCCTTGGATAACCTTCTGAAAAGAATTTTTCATGGCCCCTCACAATGTGTTCTTTGTAAAAAGGAGATTATAGACCATATATTGGGACATTGCTTAATAGTCTGTAAATTATGGCAATGGATTCTTAATATATTTGGTAAAGGCATGGTGATGAACAACATAATTAAAGATTGGTTAAAGAAATGGTAGAGCACTTATAAAAGTGAGGCTTTACAAACAATATGTGATATATCAAAAGATACAATACTTTGGACTATATGGCTAGAAAAGAATAGAAGAATATTTAAATGAAAAGACAAAAGTTTAGAGTTAATGAAAAGGAAGATATGTTTAGCCATAGAGGAGTATAAACCAACCCTATCAACTCACGTAGTCCTTAATATAGAAGCAAAGAGCCTTGATAGATGGAGTTAAGTAATTAAATGAAATTATGATGTTGGGTACAAGAGAAGCAAAAAGAAGGCAAATAATATAAAGTGGAAACCACCATATGTGGAGTGGTTTAAATTGAATTTTGATGAAACATCTAAATAAAATATAGGACTAGCAGGAGGAGGAGGAATAATTAGAAATAATAAAGGAGATATTTTGTCACATTACACTTTCAATAGTGGATTTAAGAAAAATATTGAAGTTGAAGAATGGGTGGCTTTATAAGGTTTAAAAATGTGCAAACAAATAAAATGGAACAAAGTATGCATGGAAGGTGATTATCTCATAGTAATAAATTCAATTTTGAGGAAATAAAAGGCTCCATGGAAGATATAAGAGATTGTTATAGAAATTCAATATCTTGCTAAAGAGCTTGAAGAAATCAGGTTTACACATAATTCAAGGAAAGGAAATAAATGTGCAAATAGGCTAGCCAATAGAGGGGTTTTGATTAAGGATCGTGAAGTTAAAATCTCCTTTCCATGGTTAGAGAAAGTAAGTTTAGCTGAAGTTGAAAAGAAAATGTTGATTGCCTAAATAAAATAATGATTACGATTTACTTTAATGTTTTCCATTAGTAATATATATTGTATTTTGTAACAATAATGTGCCTTCATATAAACTATTTATTATAATTTTTGTGGTTGCACTTGTGTTTACTAAAGGAAACTAGAAATCCAGATCTCATAAAGTGGACTATGATAATGTGATGTTTTGGAAATGTTACTCTACTAAGATGCAATGCATAAATAGTAGAGGTGAAATTTTGGTATTGTGAAGGCGACTACAGAAAAATATCAAGGATGATGTTGAAATCTAGAATATTTGTATTCGCACAAAAAATAAAAGATAAAGAAAAGGAAAATTGAGAATTCAAACATTTTATATAAAATGATGTAGGTTTCTAGCTATAGCATCTCAATTGAGATGAGAAGTGTATCTATTTGTAAAATATCAAGCTCTAAAGAAGAGAGTTGTAATTTATCAAGGGTGGGGGACCCAAGTACAACTCCTTATTATTCAGCCAAAACAAATATGTTATTGATTTTTTATGGAACTTCTATGTTTCTACAATCATCATCTTGATATTTTTATTCAAAAATAAAATATCATTAAATATGTTACCTTCAAAAATTTGATGTACTAATAATAAAACATGTAATTTATAAACACATTATTAATATTTTTCATGACAATGTTATATTTTTACAATTAACTTCTTGATATCATTTTAATTTAACTAAGAAATAAAATCTCATTAAGTATGTTATCTTTTAAAAATTAATATGTTAATATTCAAACATATATTTTATTTTTTAATGTGTAATATTAATTATATTTAACATTATATGTTCACTTTGGCTATTTTAGGACCTATAATATCTTAGAACATTGGCATTTGGTTTGCAAACTTCATTGTTGAAGAGGAGGAAGGGGAAAATGGAATACAATCCATCTAAATGGACTGGATTCCATAAGAGAACAAGCATTGGGGGACATAAATAAGATGCTAAGATCCCAAGTCACTAACCCTAACAAGGTGGATGATTTAATGATTTGGAAGGCACATAAAGGTAGGATTAAATCAACCTACTATATTCATGAAGAAGATAGCTAGGGGTGGTTGTTTGTCTCCAAAGTATGGCTCAAGAATCTAACTCACAAAATAAATTTCTTTTTTACTGGTTTGTAGTACTAAACAAGGTCCTCACCATAGATAATATTCTCAAAAGAGGAATGATCATTCCAAATAGATGCTACTTATGTGAAGAGAATTGGGAGAGTTTCCACCACCTATTTTTTGAATTCCCTTTTTCTCTAGATGTCTTCAATATGATCCTAAGAAAATTTGGTGTTTCATGGGTTCCCTCGAATAGTCTATAGGGAGTGGCAAAGAAAACAATTCAGCTCTTGGATAATTCACAAGTGAATCACATCTATAGGGAGGGAAACTAGATGATGGACTTGATGGCTAATATGGGTGTCAACTAGGAAAAATTAAGAATTTGGGATAGGGATTTCCCCCATGAGTTTTTGAGTATTACAAATGAGGAGAAAAAATATGCAACTAGGATGGATACCAATACGTAAGACTATGGTTAGAAGAGGTCAGATTTGTTGGGGCCCATGTTGACAACATTGTCAACAATGCAAATATGCCTTAAAGGGTAGTCAAAAACTTCCTTTCTTAGAACAATATTTCCCTTTTAATTTTTTTAATACTAACTCTTATTTTTGTATGTTGTAAGAATCATCAGCAATGGCAATTTGGGCCAATAATGCATCAGTTTATTCTATTCAAATGGGCTTTAAGGAGTAGTCAAAAACTTCCTTTATTTGAACAGTCTTTCCCTTTTAAGTTTTTTAATACTAACTCTTTTTTTTTATATTTAATACTATCAATGTTGACCAATCATACGCCTACTAGTTCCAAGGAGATCATGTTCATATGCCTACCATCTCATTGGGACTATGCACAGAGAACCAACTCTCAATGAGGAACAAAAAGTAGATCCCAAACTGGTTAACATTTATCAATCTTGGTGGCAAAATATGGGGTGAACATTCTAAAATTAGATTTTTGGCCTTTCAAAGGTTACTCATTAAATGTGTTTACTAAGTAATGGTGTTTGTGTAAGGTTACATGTTTTGTATCTAATTTAGTAGCCTTAGTTTTAATTTAGTTGGACTAGTCTTGGGAGCTTAATGTTAGATCTTTCTTTCAATTTGTAAAAGGGTTGGGGCCCTTTCAAAAACCTCTTTGCAACCATAAAATATTATAATTTCAGCATTATAAACCCATAAGAAAGACCAATGATAGATTATGCTCTATTGAAAATATTGTAAAAACTTTTTAAAACTTAAGTTTAAGTTATTAAGCTTATTTTTAAATGTGATTTTTGTATTGAGATATACAATGTTTATTATATACCTAATAATATTTAATGTTTTTGAATATATTTTTTTTATTTGGTTAGTGTGATAAAACCCTACAACCAACACACAAGGCTAGATAGGCTCCCCCCAACCATGACCCCTCCTAAAGCCGAGAGCTATGCTTATCAATAGGGAATTTAACACACACCCACCCCTTCACACACTCACCCACGCTACGGTTTGAACCTTGGAGCTCCAAAAGAAGAGCCAAAGCCTAAACCATTACATTGTATCCCCTGGGATAATAATATTTTAGAATCATGACTCTAAATGCCTAATACACATCCATCATGTATGGAATATTTAAAATACATAGAACGATCTCTATTGTAAGTAGGCTTTGTTAAAAGAAAAATGTCAAGGATTTTTCAAAAGAAGGTTATTTTCAATCAATTTCCTTAATTTTTATGCATAGATCTATAAGATCAAACTTGTAGATATTTGACCTTGTGTTTTTAATTATAAAATATTATATTTTTTTATGATATATAATTGGTTTGAAAATATTAGGGTGAGTGGGCAACTGAGTTGGTGTGAGACAGATAGCTTAGGTCTATGACCCATACCATGGGTCCATTCAACTCTAGTTAAAATCACATTGGCTACCATAAGCCCTTTTAGAGTTTTCAAAGCTATGAAGCTACAACTGTGGAGAGCTTTCAAAGCTATGACTATGGAGGTTTTTTGGAGCTAGGGTTTTTGAAGATGCGAAGCTACAACTGTGGAGAGCTTTCAAAACTGGGACTATAGAGAGCTATTATGGAGGTTGTTTAGGAGCTAGGATTTTTAGAGCGAAGGTTTTAAGAGCTACTACTATGGATATTTTTCAAATATATGACTATGGATATTTTTTTAGAGATAGAATTTTTGAAGATATGACTGTGGAAATTTAGGTTTTTCAATGCTACAATTGTGGAGGGCATTGATAGAGGTGTAGGGAGTGGAGGTTTCATGGTAGGATCAGGATCTATGTAGAAATATTGGGATATCTAGCCCTAGTAGCTATATAGGAGGTGGCATCAATTTTAAATTAAATTTATGCGAATGAAGGGGATCCAAGGGCCCAGGGTACAAGGGTAGAATGGAATATGTGCAAAGTGATGCAAGTACTAATGGCAAGGGGAACATGGTAGGTGGGCCCTTGGGACTCTGTCTAGGTTTTTATGTGTTTGACCCATGCATTGGGAGGGTCCAAAATATTTGATGCCTTTTGTTACCTCTGTGGAAAATTGAAATCGTTCTTGGTCTCGAGTGTTATTGGGAGCTAACCCTATTTTTAAGACTCAATTTGATCTAGTTCCATATATAGAGGATGATATTCTTTATTTGTGAATTCCTCAAACTATTATTCATCAAAAGATAGTGGAATGAGCAAACTCCTTGGTTGGGAAGTTTTTTGAGGTTTGACATGATTTGGACTCTATCAAAAAATTAATTGATAAAAAATGAAGGTCAAAGGGGGATTTGGAAGTGGTGGTATTGCCCAAAGGCTTTATGATCTTTAATTTAAGACCTTAAAATACATATAGGCTATAGTTATAAAGAAACTGTAGTCTTCTCCGAATGCCTAACTATCTCGGAGCTAATCTATTGAAAAATCCTAGTCAATGCCAAAGAAAATGCTTGCCTCATACCCCCATACCCCAAACCTACCTCCAGGTTTGATATTTCTTTGGGAAGATCTTTTGGTCTATCCGTAGAGGACTTTCATCCTCCTATCAACCAAAGAATAAATTCCAAATAAATTCATCCTATGATTGGATGATTCAAACTAAATTTTTATGGTGCTGCAAAAGGAAACATGGGGAAAGCAGGAATAGGAGGCATCCTCAAAAACCACCAAGGAGAAGTCATCCTCATATTTTTTTAGGGATTGGGAGACCATACGAACCATGTTGCTAAGGCAAAAGCATGTGGAGGGCAAAAACCTCAAAGGAATAATTACACTGGTCTTCCTCATGAGGATGTGGTCCTCCAGGATCCTCATCCTTTGTCACATGCGTAATATCAAAAGGAGAATTTGGATGTCCACATGTATTATAAATATTCCAACTAAGCATGAGAAACACAGGCTCCTTAAAATTCATATGAGGAGTGGGATCTAGCTTTCCACCCAAATCATCCACCACCAAAAGGTCACGTTTGGACAATTATCATTGGAATGTACGCTAATGTTTTTTCAAATTATGGTATTCTATGTCAACATTGTGCAGGTACCTAGGTAGCATGGTGATTTCCAACAAGATGACACTCCAAAAAATCATACACCTTAATTACTCCAAGTTTATGATATGGCATCAAAACCATGACAACATAGGGCCAAGTAATTTCCACTCTCAAAATAGAAATGCAACCCGAGGAAATCTGATTACCAATAGCACCATGAGTAGGATGTGGCACTTCAAGATGGAAGGAAATAACGACAATGGTTGGATTAAGATGAAATCCTAGAACCTAGAGTACAATTTCTTGAAAGATCATGGTGGCAAAGGCAAACATTCTAGAAAAACCATACTAGGCTCCAAAACCAATCATGCCCAAGATCTAAAGGTTATCATTCCAAACCTTCCATATCTCCTTTAAGAACATCCTCTTTTAGACAATCATTCCCAATATAGGCTTGAACCTTCCAATCCCCAAGTGCCAAATTCAAATTAATCTATTATGTTCATTAATGGCAACCTTTGATTTTTATGGTATTTTCCTCAAGATTCCATCCATAAATTCACCAGTGCTCCTCCATGCAAAACCATCACCTCCTTGGTTGTCTTCCTTCCTCACTGGTGTAGTAAACCCTTCAACCCTCACATCCCTGTTATTCCTTCTATCTCCTTCCCCAACCCCCATAATTTTTTCACCATGAGTTTCATTGAACCCAGCAAATTTATCTGTGACCCCCTTGCTGAGAGAATTCTCAATGACCACCATTTTTTCCCTTCCTCTATTTATTATCTAATGAGGAGCTCAACATCACCATATCCTTTCTAAATTCATGGGATAATGGCTCTATTATAGTTTGAGGGAGGATATTTTGCATGGATCTCAACATTTTTTCCATGATTACTGGGTAGAATCTAAAAGGACGTTCTATCCATAGACATAAGCACAACTAGGATGTGGAACTCAAAGAGTTCAAGGATAACAAAAATATTTATAAATGCGCCAAGAAAGGATTCTATAAGTATGAATTGAACACCCCTTGTAACAACTTGATGAAGCTAGTCATTGAGTTCATCATTGTCGATGACCCTAAAAAAGTCCTCTGTACTTATCATTTGGCCTTCATGAATCATTTTCATAATATCAATCCCCTCAGCATCCCCCAGTTTTTCATCAATTCCATCAACTATTCTACAAAATCCTATAATAACAAGAAACGTGAGGACCTCCCTCTCCACAAAGGCATGTTCAAGATAATTTACACCTATGTCTTGGCTCATAGTCCTAAGTCCAACCCAAGCATCCCCAACCTAGACAAACCTGCAGGATCCTCTACCCGCCTTTCCCTTGTGGAAATAAAGAGGAAGGCCATTTATGATATCACATAACTAAAGGTGATTAAAAGCATCAGTTTTATAAGCATGGAAGGGCTCATAAGGAAATATGTTCACCTCCAAAATTAGGCAGTGGGAAGTAATATTATTGACATCAAAACTAAGGATGAAGAGGTTGACGATGAGGCGAGGTGGCTAAAGGAATTCACTATCTCTTCCAAAATATGTATGATGAATGCCATGGTAAATTTAATTATTGACATTAGGGAAGGCCTTTCAAAACTATTCTTTTAAGGTCAAAGTTACCAAGAAGTCGATGGCAGGTCTGAAGCTGAGGAGGTGGTTGCGGTCAAAGAATAACCTAAGGAAACTGGTCAAGGCGATACCAAGGACAAAGACAAGATATTTGATAAGGAATAATTTCCTCAAATACTTTCTTTTTTCTTATATTTCTACCCTACATGGATCATGTTCCTTTTTCTTAGCTATTTGCATCATGTTCCCATGGCTGCCCTGCATGGAGCCTTTTCCTTTTTGCTTTACGAGATTATCTTCTTAGGTGACATCTTTTTTCCTATTTCCTTAGGTCTGAGGATGCATTCTTTGGTTTGTTTTTCTCTATTCTAGGCTCAGGGTATCATCCCTTGTTGTTAATCCTTTCTATTCATAGCAATCATTGTTTTGGTAATCCTTTTAATTACCAAAAAATTAAAGGTCTCTTTTTGAGGAAATGGTCCTTGGATTTCAATTCGTCCATTGAGAATTTCAATAGGGTACCCCTTTGGATGCATATGCTTGGGTTACCAGTGGTCTTCTAAGATGATGACATCCTTAAGGGCATTGCTAAATCAATGAGAAACTTGATTTTGGTGGATCTAGCCACTCAAGAAAAAACAAGGATGTTTTTTTCTAAGTTTTGTGTTAATATTGATCTCTCTAAACCTATTTCTTATTATATTAGGTTGGTTTCAAATTCTATAGTTTGGATCTAAGATATAGAATATGAAACCTATATATGCCCATTTTCATTGACTATAAAAGGGTTGGTCATATAGAATAAGTGTATTGAGAAGAAACCTCCTTAGAAGTAGGAGTTCCAAATCTGGAGAAAGAAAAAAGAAGATTACCCTAAACTTGCTAGGATTTTTCTAGAAGTTGATGAGTATTGTAAGGGTGCAGAGGTGAATCCAAATAAATTTGTTGTATTAGAATATTTTATACCTTATATTATTGAGGTTGGGTTGGACACTATTCTAGATAAGGAAGTTGAGATCCTAGATCATCAAGGGGATTAGCTACCATATATTTAGGTTCCTTTGTCCCCCCATTAAGAGGCTCATATTGAGGTGTTTTCGAGAGCATCTACCCCTGATTTGTATAATAAGAGGGTTTTTGCCCCTCTTGATAAGGAAAAATATGAAGCTATCATGGAGTCTCTTTGGGATGTAGAAGCACGAGAGATTATACAAATGCATTGGATAATAAATTAGAGAAGGTGTGGTCTTCCTTGGAGGAATATGGATTTCAAGAATTTTTAAACAAGCGAAAGATGAAACTAAAGAAGATAGATCAACAGTAGCAACTCCTTCCTCAATTATTAGAATCAAGCAACAAGGGAATGATTGGTTCTATGTGGCCCATCAGAAACACTTGAAAAACAATGAATCTAAGTAGTGGGAAGGGGCTAGGAAGACCAAAAAAAATTGAGGTGCTCTTAAAAGAACAACTCAATATGTGGCTAATGGCTCCCAACCTACATTATCCTTGAGTGGAGATAAGGCTCCATAATCCTTTAAGTAATGAATATTGTCTCATGGAATATTCAGGGTTTCCATACCTTGACTAAACAAAGAGTACTAAATTATTTTAGAAAAATTTTCAATCTTGATATTCTTTTCTTACAAGAAACTAAGATGGACGATGAGGATTTTGATAGATTATGAAGGTTTTTTTGGAAGGGGTGTGAAGGTGTGAGTAGGGCTGCTCATGGTTATTTTGGAGGGTTGTGGATTCTTTGGAATCCTGATTTTGTGGAGGGAAATCTCATTCATTAGGTTCATAGGTTCTCTTTTCTATTATTCTATAAAAACTAAATTTTCTTGGGTTTCTAACAATGTGTATGCTCCCAATGTTGTTGTGGATAGAAGGAAACTTTGGGTTGAATTAAAATCCCTTAGTTATTCATTTGAATTTCCATGGCTACTTGTTGTATATTTTAATTCCATTATGCTCCTTTGTAAGAAAATTGGAGGCTCAACTATTTTTTGAATAGTATGGAGGAGTTTGGTGAGTTCTTAACCTCCATGGGACTAGTAGATATCGATTTACAAGGTTCTAAATTCACTTGGTCTAACAAAATTAGGGGGTGGGGTATGATTAAATCTAGGATTGATAAGGCCCTTACTTCAATGAGTTGGCTTACCATGGTTTAGGATTTCTCTTTGAGGACTTTATCAAGAATTTCTTCTAACCACAACTCATTACTATTAGAATTCATGGAGGAGAAACATTTGAATAATAGTTGAACAACCTACAAATAGTAGATTTATAATGTGTGAAAAATATTCAGTCAATGTGTAAGTGGCTTTTTTAGAATAGCCGAGAACCTTAGTAACATAATGCTAGATTATCATAAATAAGCTACCTTACACAGCCTAAAAAAGTGCTCTCTCTAAGATGTCAATCACCTGAGAAAAATTTTTCAAGGAGAAATTAAAGAGTAGAATAATAGGCTTAGAAGGAACGAAGTGTGCTTATACAACACATGTTTCTCCAAGTATGCTTTCCAACTATAGAAAAATCCAACCATGCAGAAAATCAAATCAAAACCCTAGAATGTGATCGAAAGAAGACCACATTGATTTACCTATACAACTTAAGACAATTCAAAGAAGAGTTGGTCTATGATTTTAGAAACTGTTGGAGGGTAGTTATCACTAAATTACCATTCTCCATACCAATGGAATATGATTGGTTGTGATAGTTTACATTTAAATTTATCAATCTGAGGGTAATAAATGTTAGATTTAAAGAATAACAATCCAGTATAGATCATACCATAGGGATCAATGCTAATCTTAGTTTAAATTTCTTTTAGTTTTAGGTGTTTGCAAATAGGAGTTAGATTGTGTAGGAATGAAAATAGAATGCAATTTCTAATAGTAATTGGCTATTGATGAGTTTAACTATTATTGAGTTTTACTATTAGTAATTGCCTACTGATGAGGATCCTCGTGTAGTTTAGTTTTATTTATCTATTCTGACTTTATATTATATGAAAATGCAACTTAATTTGTTGGGGATAAAACACTGGTTAAATTTGTCCTATATATGTCACAACCCTCGCATTTAAATTGTCAAACCAGGGAGCTCGTAGACTTTTGAAGTGCCATGGTTGAGACTGCTCACACTACCACTTTTGAGATGAATCCATTCAACTATCATTGGGGGTGTTTGTAAAATAGCAATTGATTCATCCACACCAATAAAACTTATGCATAAATAAAATACGTAAAAATAAACACTCCACACTGAAAGCGGTAAACACACTTACGTAATTGAAAAGCACACCATGCTAAAGCAAATAAATTTAATCTAAGAAATAAACATACTATCATGCATAATTAAATCTATAAAAATAACTAAGAAGCAGGGGAGGAATACTGGCTTGGAGTGGGCCCGAGCTCCAGTAGATCCCACCCAACGAATCATGAAGACAATACGCAAATGAAAGAACGCTCAAGATTTTATTGATAGTGCAATGAAATATTACATGCGATAATGTTCTCTAAAATATTTGCCTCCCTTACTATAGAGAAGTTTGTGTGTTTATATAACACACATAGGACTTCCTATTGCAGTTCTATTACAACAGGCATCCTGGTTACAGTCTAAACTAGGATAGTTTAGTTACTATAATAGGTGCACGATAAACAACTTTTCATCATTTCCTGGCAATCGGATGATTTTTGCTTTGTTAGGATTCTACTTCATTGAGTGGTTACGTGTTCATCCACTCCAGCTGGGATAACTCATTCATTCAATGGTTTCCCATAGATGACATGGAACGGTGGTCAACGGGGTCCTTCTACAGTCGTCCGATCAACACGCATAATCCTGGTGCCTACTTGAGTAAGGCACTGCTTGGTACCTACTTGAGTAAGGCACCTACTTGATTAAAGTGCCTACCTCAGTAAGGCACCTACTTGAGTAAGGCACCTACCTCAGTAAGGCACCTACTTGAGTAAGGCACCTACTTGAGTAAGGTGCCTACTTGAGTAAGGTGCCTACCTCAATAAGGCGCCTACTTGAGTAAGGCGCCTACTTAGTATGCCTTAGTCTGATGAAGTGAAAGCATGCCAGGTCCATGTAGGACCTCGACTGAGCAAAAGATGACAAAATCAGGTGAATAACTACACAAAACACACTTCACACATAGATTAGATAATACACATGATTTCATTAAATAAATACATAATGATTCATAAAAATATACAACTCATGATATATTGCCATGCAAAAACCATTAGTACTTATACAAAAATATGAGCATATATGATGCTCATCATCCCCCATGCCTAATATGTGCCATGCCCTCATGGCACCTAAAATCGGTAATCACCTCCTTCGCATAGGCCACTTCTCCCTATTTCCTTTTCTTACTAGTGGCCTTGGCTTTCCCTTCATCCTGAGGCTTTCATTTCTGCTGAGGGGCACTAGTTTGTTGTGGGGCATTCTTAGGTTGTGTTGACCTCTAGCTACATTGGCTTCTAGTTGTGTTAGGTTGGCCTTCATTCTACATTAGCTTCCTATTGCACTAGCTATGCCTCCCTATCATGCTTGGCCCAACACCTATGTTGGGCGCTACTGCCATAGTCATTTCTCCTCTCTAGAAGGCCACCTCTGCTTCCTACCACAAGTCAACGAGTTGAGGGCATAACTCTCCGAGTGGACTATCAGAGTCATCCCTCTTTTAAATGACCATGCTAGCCTTGTACAACCAAATTTCTTTAGGGGTGAGGCCAACATTTTCTTCTACAATCATTATTACCTCTGCCTCTGGTCCGAATACCCCCCATATTTCCAACCATTTCCTCATCTTGGAGGGTCGACCCTATGATGAACCATATATCTCCCAAAATTGGTCATCCATAGCAGGGTCCACATAGATGCTAGGCCCTCTTTCAACCTTCTTGGTAGCTTTTCTAGCTACCTTTGCCACTTCAAACTCTTCACAAAGATTTTCAAAATTTTCTTTTCACTCAATGAAGGCCTGCATGCCTTCTTCCCATTCTTCATCCGAGTGGGGGTTCGGTTTGGTGAATGTAACTCTAGCCTTTCTTTTGGCCCTTTTCTATGATGTTTGAGGTGCCTTCCCTTTCTCCTATCTAGTATTATGGTGGCCTACATGGGGATATCTTCCTTTCCCATGGGAGATGCCTCCCTATTAGAGGATCCAAGAATCTGCCCTTCTAATCTTAGGTCCCCCATAGCTATCTCCCCTATTTCTTGGTCACCCGATGCCTACTCCTCTAGTTCTTCAGGTAGTGGTCCCTCAATTTTAGGTACCTAGTGCTCCAGAGAGTCCTTCTTGGCCTTAAGTTTAGGGTCTTTCCCTTGGCTCTACCCTGAAGGCTCCTCATCATCATCAATATCGATAACAGGGGTTTCTATTTGAAAAATAGAATTCCCCTATTCCTCTACAATTACTCTATCAGAGGTGCATGAACCCTCTCCTACCTCTACTTCCTCATTTTGGGCATCCGACCTGACTACCCTAGATGAGACTACCCTCTCTAGTGAGGTTGGAGAGTTTATGGGCACCTCAATTGCCCAATCTATTTGGGTAGAGGTATCCCATCTCTCAATCACCCTAACCTACAACTATTGGTTCTCTACCCTGAGCTACTAGATCAATTGCTATAATTGGGTGATGGTGGCCTCCTACCTCTAAATTTTTCTCATAACCATCTCCTTAAATTCCTTGAACAACACCTACATCATGAAGTTCTCACTCTACCTAGTGCGGTCCTCTCCCATCGGCACCTCAGGCTACTATTGTAGGCCTATTGAAGACTACGGGTCTTGTGGACTATGGGCGACCAAATTCTATAGGGTTTGGGCCATGAATCTAACCTCCACATCTTCCTCTTCTTCCTCACTCAATAGAATTAGTCACCATAGGCATCTTCGACCATGTATATGCTCTATCCATCGAGCTGTGGGTTCAAGGCTAGAGGATTCTAGCCTATCCTTCATATAATTAGGCAGAGAAATATGCCCTTCCTTTACAACATCTAGTGAAGTTTGGGGTTGTTCCTCTTTGAAAATTCCCCCCAATTCAGCCTTGTATCCAGCCTCTACTACTGATTGCTCCTATGCATCAAAATGTTCGACCCCTAACTTCTTTGATCACTTCTCGTAATTTCGACCTCTTGCTCTACTTTGACCGCCACCTACTCTTGTGCACTAGAGTGTTCAGCCCTTACCATCGATGAGCTTCCCCTATGTTCCTCAACATGGTGTATCAAGGCTATAATTAGCCCATGATGGGCTAGGGTAGATACCACCTCTCTTTGGTACCATGATGCCTCATCCTATAGGGCATTTTCTAGATAGAACGAGATGTTAATTTCTTGCCCATGCACCAGGTGGTTCAAGAACTGCATATGGTTCACATTCAGGTGTGAGTACTTCCTAATGCATGTGAAGTATCTCACAACCTATTCAAAGAGCTTCCTCAGGTGCATCAAGAGTCCCTACTTTGGGAGCCCCCCATGGTCAAATCAGATATTCCTCTATCCGAGCAATAATTTTATGCATTGGATTATCATGCCATCCTTATATGTGCACTCCCTAGTGAGGGGGAGACCGATGACATGAGCAATGTGCTCTAGGGTGACTAGAATCTCCAGTCCATGCAACTAGGCAACTCCTCCTCTCACAATGGTAGCAAACTCTTTTGTTGCCTCTATATCCTAGTCTTGGCTGACCAGGTGATAGTAATTCATCCACCCAACCACCTCAAACCAGTTATGGACTTCTCCTCTAATCCCCTTAGTGCCACTAGGCTCATGCTTTTTGAGTGCATGATTCTTTGATCATCCTCCCATGGTAAACTCTCTACTGATTTTGACTGGTTTGATGCTCTATTCTTAGTAAGGCACCTTCTTATAGATTCAGGTGCCTAACTCTAGAAATTGTTTTTGCATTGGGGTTGGTAGGGTATGCCACCCAAATTGATTTTTAGCATGACGTATTAGGCATGAGGGGTGAATTCAATTCTTGCATCGACATTATTTTTAGAGAAGCATATCATATGAAAAATTACGTATATATTTAAAAGAAATCATGCGCATACCTGATTGGTCATTTCATGCTGCGTGGAGTATGCCAATTTGGTACTTAGTGGTAATGGTGATAATATATTTCCCATGTGTTGATTACGTCACCTTGGTTACTACAATTCTAGTTCGCTCGAGGTCCTACACTAAAAATATGGTGGATCCTATTGGTTCAGGTTGGGATGCATATCTCCTTCGATGGTTGGCCTTGGGATGTGCAGAGATCCTATCCAATAATTTTAAAATATTTTTAGGTGCTTTCAGATTTCCATCACATGAGATGATGGTGTTGGTTTTAGTTGCTCCATGTACTGCCAAGTTGTGCATGTGCTTTTGATTCAATCGAGGCACCTACTTGAGTAAGGTGCCTACAGAGTAAGGCACCAGAGTAAGGTGCCAGAGTAAGGCACCAGAGTAAGGCACCTCCCTTGAACAATATATATATATATATATATATATATATATATATATAATATATATATATATATATTAAACCTTCAACCATGGTCAAGCACCTTTGTTGACATACCTGCTTCGTGGTAAGGCACCTCCTTGGTGGAGTAAGGTACCTCCCTTCCAAAGTAAGGTGCTAGAGTAAGGTGTCTCCCTTCCAAAGTAAGGTGTTGAAGTAAGGCACCTCCCTTTTAGAGTAAGGCACTAGAGTAAGGCACCTCCCTTCTGGAGTAAGGCACCAGAGTAAGGTACCTCCCTCTAGAGTAAAACATTCTCCCACCATTGAAAAGTCAGTAGCAATTGACGTGTCCATTGATGTGAGGTTGATCAAGCCTC
Organism: Wollemia nobilis; assembly: GCA_028583015.1. Taxonomy (NCBI): domain Eukaryota; kingdom Viridiplantae; phylum Streptophyta; class Pinopsida; order Araucariales; family Araucariaceae; genus Wollemia; species Wollemia nobilis. Next base: position 13,746,395 of record JAQPPZ010016890.1, read on the forward strand.
CTAAAATTCTCCTTATACTACATTGGCATCTGCTTCATCCAAGCATGGGGGTGCATAATTTTTCCTTTGTAAGGAATTGGTGCCCACGCCCATGCTTGGATCAAAACTATCTTCCTAAACATGCAGGTTCATGGATGTTGAGCCGATCTAGGCCTTGTTACCCAAGATGCCTATTATTCGAACAATCAGGCCATTCTCCTACAAAAAGAAAATGAGAAAAAAAAATGTAGTTAAATGTAATCCATGCCTATTAGGCCCTAGCTCTCAGGATACCTACAGCTTGCATGTGGGCATTGTTCCTGCAAAACACACCATAAGCTAAAAAAATAGGAAACTACACTAACTTATTTTTGGTGGACACCTCTATGTCCACCATGTTGTTGAGAACTCTAGAAAAATTTACTTGGATGGGGTCTCCCCCATGCCTATTATAGACTCCACCAACAAAATTTTGAACGTGTGGTATGGGTGCAACCGATGGCCATTAACTGTTAGAATGGTGTTGCTACCATCAATTGTCTTGATGTGCACAACACCATTTCTGATGATCTCCACCACTTCGTACGGTCCCATCCACCTTTGCATCAATTTTCCCTTCCACTCCTGGAACCTAGAATCATACAATAATACCCAATCTCCTTCTTTGAATTATTTCATCTTAATGTGGTGGTCATGCCACTACTTCCTTTACCTCTGCATGATTTCTATTCTCTGTAGGGCATCCATTCAAAATTTATCTAGCTAATTCAGCTACCGAATTCATTCCCTCTATGCTTCATCTAGGCTCAGGTCTAGTTCTACCACCATTTTGAGTATCTTAACCTCAAACTCGATGGGCATCATTGCATCCTTCTCGTATACCAGTTGGAAGGGTGTAAAGCCTATGGTTGATTTCCATATTGTATTGTATGCCCACACTACCTCCGAAAATCTTGTAGCCCAATCCTTCCTATGCTATTGCATGGTTTTCATCAAGATATTCTCGATTTCCCTATTGGTCACTTCTACCTACCTGTTCACCTATGGATGGTAGGGGGTAGTCTTGTTATGCCGAACCCTGTACTGCTTCATCAATTCCTCAATTAGCCTAGAGGTAAATTGGGGTCCTTGGTCCATTGTAATTTCCTTGGGCACCCCAAACCTCATAAAAATATGGGTGAATAGGAATTCAGCTACTATCCCTTCCTTGGAGTCCCTCAATACCTGGACTTCGACCCATTTAGTAACGTAGTCTATGCAGACTAGAATATATCTCTTCTCGACCGAAGGTGGGTTGATGGGTCCCATAAAATCCATGCCCCACTTGTCGAAGGGCTCTATATGCATGTGAGGTTGAAGGGGTATTTCATCCCTATGGGTCAGCCTACCCATTCTCTGGCATTCATCACACCTGCTGGTGTATGTGGCTGCATATTTGAATAGAGTGGGCCAAAAATACCTAGTATGTAACACCTTATACGTAGTCCTTCTCCCTAAAAAGTTCCCTCCACATGGCTCATTATGATAGGCTTTGAGTATCTCTGAAAACTCATGCTCTAATACACCTCCTCACGATATGGTCGGGCCCTATTTTGAATAGGAGGCCATCAATCCATTAAAAGGAAGCACTCTTTTCAATCATCACCTACTTCTCTCTAGATGAAAGAGTAGGGGAAGTTCTACCAATGGCCAGATAGTTGGTGATGTCTACATACCATAATATTTATTCATTGATGATGAACAAATGTTCATCCAAGAACTGGTCCTCTACCGCTACGTGATCTACTAGTATTAGCCTAGATAGGAAGTCTATGACTACATTGTCCTTCTTAGGCTTATCAATGATGGTAATGTCAAACTCTTATAGCAACAAAAGCCACCTAATGATCCTACCACTGATCATTGGTTTACTCATTAGGTACCTGATGGTCGCATGGTCCGTGTGAATGAACACCTTGTACCCAGTGATATAGTGGTAGAATTTGTTGATGGCATGCACAACTACGAGGAATTATTTTTCTATTACTATGTAGTTGAGCTCAGCCCCTGCTAAGTTCTTGCTGACATAATAAATGGTGTAGAACTCCTCACCATCCTTCTACTCGAGGACCGCTCCAATTGCATTATTGGATGCATCACAATATATATGAAATGGGACAACCCAATTTGGGCCCCATAAAACTAGGGTAGAAATCAGCTTCTCCTTCAATATCTAAAATGCTTGCTCATAGTCCTCCATCCAGATAAAATCTACATCTTTTATTAATAGGGTGTGCAACGGTTTGGCAATTTTACTAAAATTGATGATAAATCACCTGTAGTACCCGATAGAGCCGAGAAAACTTCTTACTTCCCTCTATATTTTTGGGCTAGGTAAGTCTTTGATGACTTCTATTTTCTTTTGATCAACTTTAATTCCCTCTATCGAGAGGTGATGTCCCAACACTATGCCCTCATGCATCATCATAAAGCACTTTTCATTATTGAGGGATAAGTTGTTCTCTTCACACCTCTGGAGCACTCATTCCAAGTTCATCATCACTTCTTCAAAGGTTTCCCCATAAATGGTGAAGTCATCCATATATACCTCAACTGCCTCCCCCATCATATCTAAGAATATGCTTAACACCACCCTTTGGAAGGTGGCTGGTGCATTGCATAACCCGAAGGGTAGCACTCTATAGGTAAACATTCCCCATGGGTAGGTAAACATTGTCTTATCTTGGTCCTCCTCCTCGATCTAGATTTGGTTGTATCCATTGAATCCATCCAGAAAGGAGAAGTATTTTCTTCTAGATAGTGTATCCAATACCTGATCAATGAAGGGAAGTGGGAAGTGATCTTTCTTGGTCACTTTATTCAATGATCTATAATCAACACAGATCCACCATTTCCCATTTTTCTTGGGGACCACCACAAGTGGTGACACCCATTCACTATCGGAGATTGGGTAGATGAATCCTGCTAACAAGAGCTTCTGTAGCTCAGCTTTAACAATTTCCTTCATGGTTGGGTTCATCCTTCTCTATGGTTGTCTGACTGGGGTTACCTGCTCTTCGAGGTAGATTCGATGGGTGCAGATTTTTGGGTTGATTCCCTTCATATCCGAATAATCCTAGGAAAATGCTTATTGGTGCCTAGTTAGGAGTTCTTTTAACTCTATTAGTTGTGTGGGGGTCAACCCACTACTGACGTTCAATGTTCTACCAGGCTCAATGTCAATTTTCCTAGTGTGGTGGTCCTGAGCACCGACCAACGGTGACTCAAGAACTGTGAGGGAGGATTCTCCTTGAAGGAATCTCATAATGATACCATCTTCATTGGCTTCCTCCTCCAACTCTATTAATGCCATCACTAGCTGGAGCATGGACAATGAACTATCCTCTTGATTGTCCCACATGGGTTCTCCCAACATATCCATGGACTACACAGGAGGTGAGATAGTCAATATCTTGATATTCTAACCATTTGAGATGGTCATCAGTCCATCATGGCAACTGATGTAGGCATCATCCATAGCTAACCATGGCCTCCCCAAGATGAGTGGATAACCACCCAATCCTATTTTAGACTATAGCACCAAGAAATCCATTAGGTATTCCCATGCATCGACTATCACGATGATGTCCTCAAGCATTCCCTCTAGTGCTACGGTTGATCGATCGACCAGTTGTAACACCATCTTGGTGGGTTTTAGGTTCGTGAGCTTCAACTTCTGCATGGTCTCCTATGACATTACATTGATGGTTGCACCCAGATCAACTAAGGTGTTAGCCAGTGAATGCCCTCCTATTTTTATGATCAGCATCGGGCTTCTTGGGTCTGCATATTTGGGATGATATGCATTCCCCATCATCAAGTCGACCAATTTTCCTATGACATTGATGGTCTATGCTGCTTTACATCCTAGTTTCCTTAGGCACAACTCCTTTATCACTTTGGTATATATCAAGACATCTTGAATAGCTTGGAAGAGTGGGATAGTAACTGTGAGATTCCTCAAGCTAGAAAGGATATCGAACTCGGGTTGTGTCGGCTTCCTCTGTTCCTACAACCATTTAGGGAATGGAGCCTCTATTTTCTCAACAACTTTTTCTTCTTCCACCTCTTCTATAAGAGGGGAGTCTCCTATGTTTTCCTCCTCTTCTACCAGGGGAGGTGCTTCTACTCCTAGCTGCTTACCTGACCTAAGTTGAATGGGATTACAACTAATATTGTACATCGGATACATCTCTCCCTCTACTTGATATGTTGGTTGGTTTACCTTATTATTTGGGTTCACCATCGAGCTGTGTTGGTAACTATGTAGGTCTCACCATAGGTAGGGCTGGTAGGCCTTACTGAGGTGGAGCCTATGCCATGTTTTATGGAGCAGAGTTCCATGGAATGTGGTTCCTCCACTATTACCCAGAATGTTGATATGGCATCCATGGTTGTTGATTGGGAAATGCAGCTCCTAGAGGTACGTTCATCCAAGGTGGTGGTCCCCACCATCCCATATTAGGTGGTTGTGGCTACCCTTGTGGCATATATGGTCCTCCTCCATAGGGTGGCATCCCCATTGGCATATTCCCCATAGGGGGTTGCTACCAATTTCTTTGATTACCCATGAAATAGGCTTCACTTACATCAGCATCCTCCTTGGTATTGGGTAGCTACGGGCACAGTCGAGTTTTGTGATTCTATTGGCAAACCATGCATACTCTGACCTTGTTCTCTGGGTATGCATTCCTAGCATGCTTCCCTCTACATTTTGGGTAAAAATAGGTCAATGTTGCTTCATTCTCTTATTTCTTCTTCTCCAACAAGAGTGTATCCAACTGTAGTGCTAGAGATGAGAGCATTTCACTTTTTAAATCCTCCAACATGTTGCCTATCTCTACTTTTGTGATCGATGTAGTCACCTTCACGATTCTGGGAGTGGGCTTGCCTCTCCTTCATGAGTAATTTCAACATAGTTGTCGGATATCTTCCATCAGGTGTTGGTATACGTCCCCTCAGAAAATCATGTTGAGTGCTTCCAATGACTCATTGTTAAGTCCCCTCAAAAAAATGCTTTTGAGGGACTTATCACCTAGCTTTGCATGAGGGGATCATTGTAGGTTGAAATTGAACCTCTCCTAGTACTCCTCCAAAGATTCATCCTCATTTTATATCATACTTAGGACCTCTTCTCTAGAGTCTCATGCTCTATCGAAGTCCTGGTACTATTCTAGGAAGAGCTTCCTCATTTCTTCCCATGTGGTGATCTGCTTGTTCCCCAACCCGATAAACCAGCATAGAGCTGAGTCATCCAATATTGATGGAAAGAGTTTCAGCTTTTGAGCATCTAATTTATAGTCGATAGACCTACACAACACATCAAATTTAAATAAAAATAGGTCAGGGTCTTCGGTTGGGTATCCCATGAAGGTAGGGAGATGGGCAAGGGATATATTCTTCATTTTGGTTTCCCCTACTCCTTCCTCTATCGGGAAGCTAAAACCAGATGAAACTTCTTCGACCATTTTTTTAGGAAGTGTGGTCTCTAATGCAGCTTCTATGGCCTTTCGATCATTCAAAACTTTTTGTACTAGAGCCTCTAAGTCAACTGGTGTTATGGTCTGATCCTCTATGACTTTCCACAGTAGGGCTTCCTCCGAGGGTGTCCTCTTAAACAAAGGATTCAGGATGATCTATTCTTTCCTAGGTCGATGAGACGAGGAGGAGCTTTGCACAAAGTGAGGATGCTCACTCTAGTGGACTATTGGTGATGAGTCGGGAGAATCTAATTCAAACTCTAAGTCTTCGATTGACTCAAATTTTTTTATGGGCTCTATCTTATAAAATGACCGTCGGGTCCTCTTTTTCTTGGTGGACTCATACAAGGTCAAATAGAAGGTTTTTAAGGGGTACTATAGTCAGTCTACTAGTGGTGCTTCCCTAGAAATGGTGCCAAAATGTTGGGTGTAAAACACTGGTTAAATTTATCCTATATATGTCACAACCCTCACATTTAAATTGTCAAACCAGGGAGCTCGTAGACTTTTGAAGTGCCATGGTTGAGACTGCTCACACTACCACTTTTGAGATGAATCCATTCAACTATCATTGGGGGTGTTTATAAAATAGCAATTGATTTATCCACACCAATAAAACTTATGCATAAATAAAATACGTAAAAATAAACACTCCACACTGAAAGCGGTAAACACACTTACGTAATTGAAAGGCACACCACGCTAAAGCAAATAAATTTAATCTAAGAAATAAACATACTATCATGCATAATTAAATCTACGAAAATAACTAAGAAGCAGGGGAGGAATACTGGCTTGGAGTGGGCCCGAGCTCCAGCAGATCCCACCCAATGAATCATGAAGACAATATGCAAATGAAAGAACGCTCAAGATTTTATTGATAGTGCAATGAAATATTACATGTGATAATGTTCTCTAAAATATTTTCCTCCCCTACTACAGAGAAGTCCGTGTGTTTATATAACACACACAGGACTTCCTATTGCAGTTTTATTACAATAGGCATCCTAGTTACAGTCTAAACTAGGATAGTTTAGTTACTATAATAGGTGCACGATAAACAACTTTTCATCATTTCCTAGCAATCGGATGATTTTTGCTTTGTTAGGATTCTGCTTCATTGAGTGGTTACGTGTTCATCCACTCCAAGCTGGGACAACTCATTCATTCAATGGTTTCCCATAGATGACGTGGAACGATGGTCAATGGGGTCCTTCTACAGTCGTTCGATCAACACGCATAATCTTAGTGCCTACTTGAGTAAGGTGCCTACTTGGCGCCTACTTGAGTAAGGTGCCTACTTGAGTAAGGCACCTACTTGAGTAAGGTGCCTACCTTAGTAAGGTGCCTACTTGAGTAAGGCACCTACCTTAGTAAGGCGCCTACTTAAGTAAGGTGCCTACTTGAGTAAGGTGCCTACTTCAGTAAGGCGCCTACCTCAGTAAGGCACCTACTTGAGTAAGGCGCCTACTTAGTATGCCTTAGTCTGATGAAGCGAAAGCGTGCCAGGTCCATGTAGGACCTCGACTGAGCAAAAGATGACAAAATCAGGTGAATAACTACACAAAACACACTTCACGCATAGATTAGATAATACACATGATTTCATTAAATAAATACATAATGATTCATAAAAATATACAACTCATGATATATTGCCATGCAAAAACCATTAGTACTTATACAAAAATATGAGCATATCTGATGCTCATCATACTTTATTTTATATTATAAGGTTAATTAACTATTTCTAACCTATTGTAGGGGTGAGAGATCTATTTCGAATCTATGGGTTTTGTCACCCTATCCACTGGAATTTGCTTGATCATGTCTATTTGAAGGGAAAGGGCTCTCTAAATCATTTTAGAATGCTCTATGAAATCCTCTCGCAATTTATAAATTTTTATTTGTAAGACAATATTTTGTACCCAAAGGTGGGATAGTATTTCGGTAGTCGACTTAGGTTCAGGTAAATCAAATTCATGCCCTGATGTATCCTTTTTCTTATGAGTTTTGATAGTCTTTTTCTGATGCCTAAATTTTGATTGGTTTGGTTTGATATTTTTAGTAGGTTGGCGTTTATGTTTTGGACTATCAGGTTCTTCCTCCTGACTATCAGACTCATGTTCTTCTTCAGTAGAATTATCTTCTTCAAATTCATTCTCAGTGGATTTAGAGTACTCTAGAAGGTTAGATTCATCCACTATCTGATTCCACGCAATTTTAACTTCATGAGATTTCTTTAAGACTATTAAATTAATCAAGCCATGATGCGCAAGTAGGTGTAATTTGGGTTTTTCTTGGGGGTTTTTAGGCTTAACTCATAAAACTATAGATTTTAGTGATTGGAAAAAGAAGTAAGGTAAATTGATAACACATTCACTATTTTTGGAAACTTTAGATTCATTAACATATGAAGATGGTAAGCTATGCAAGTGGACATTCATCCTTCTAGGGTAAATAATTTAATAATTAGGATGGCTACCTCCTGCCATAAGAGGGGAAGTGAAGAAGTAGACACCCCTTTAATCCATCCCTCCTTATCCCTGATAATAGTACATTTTTCACCAAATTTGGCTACCAACGAGGACACTGGGGGGTTTATGGTAACCCTACTTTTGGTAGATTCAGTACCTCCAAGATTAAACTGGGGTTAAGATTAAATTGAATACCCCCAACTTGAGTGGTCATCCTATCAGGGTCACAGTTTAGGATAAAATATTTAGCCACTCCTTGGTCATGCCCTCTAAACTTGGTAAGAGCCTCCCACCATCTGGCATTTTGGAATAACTTGGTTACAACGTCACTAGGGTTCTGGGTTTCGATCGAGGATGGTTCACTATGCTTCTAAAACATAGAGCGAGGCATAGTGGAGTCTAGGTTTTTTTTTTGTTTTCTTTAAAGTAGAAAGGGATAGGCAGAATATTTCTTAGAAACCCCAATGTTTTATAAAATCGGGAACCCTGCAATTATTTCAAATAATGAAAGAAATTACTTTATAATTCTGCAAAGTAGTTTGTTTTTTCTCAAAAATGTAGAACAATATTTATATAAAAAAATATTTTAAACCATATTAAACCCAAAAAATTATCAGTGAAACCATTTTTTAATTCCTCCTAATCCTCTACATATTTTCTATAATTTTAATATTGCTTAATCCATGTATAGTAGAGAAAATAAAAACAATTTTCGACATCCGTAACAATTAAATAAAATTCTTACCTATCATTTTCAATTTACTCCACCACCCTTCCTACGTCGATGAAAATTTTTCCTTCTACCCACAAAATTATGTGAATTTTTGAAGCTTGCCACCGTATAATAAAAAAAATCAGAAATATAATTGGAAAAACTAGGAAATTTCACTCAAAATTGAGTTACAGCGGGTCGTCGATGTCGAAAGAGGTGATTTAGGTTAATTTTACTCTGCATGGCTATATGCAGAGGTCATATATTTTTGATTAAATTTATCCGATGATAGAGACTAGCTTAATTCCAATTGACGGTGGATACCATTTGCCGTAATTAGACCTAATTTCATTTTGAACTCGTTGTCCATCGATTTTAGGTTTAATCAACGGTCCCACAGCTTAGATCAAAGTGCTACTATGTTATTCATTGGTGGAGGCCATGCGTCGATGATCGTGTCCTTCCCATGACACTTCTAGAATTATAACCTTTTACTTTGCATCATGATCCTTCATTTAAGCTTTAATCGATGGCTTGCATTGTTCATCTACATCGTCTCTTTTGATTGGTGAAGGTAATCCACCTATCCTTCATTGGTATGGTCTTTGGGTGGTTAGTCTCTCCTTGGCACCAAACCTACCCACCACCTTGCATGGCGAGGGTGGTCTTCACCATTTTTCATGCTTTGTCTACATGGCATTTTATTGCTGACGCGACTAGATGGAGTGGTCCACGTCCTTATTTTATATGCCCCTATGCACCCAATGAGACCAATATTCTTATTTTTGCCCTTTAAGAACACATATTTTCAATAAGAACTATGAATTTTAATTGGCACGTGGCACTCATTTATATGGACATGTCATAAGAGGCATTTATGTGGTGCTAGGTTAAATGTACAAGTCATGAGAGGGCTAAATTTTTATTTATATATTTTTTGTCTTGTCCCTCTTAATTGCTCACCAAGTTTCCTTTAAAATTCTTTGTTGAAGTGTCCTTATTACATGTCCTAGAGTTCCTTAAATTGCCATGTGTCTCACTTTTCCTGGCCTGATTTTAAATTTTGACACTTAGAATATTTTATGATATATGCTTACGGATGACATCTATAGATGATGCTTACAAAATATTGTTACTGATGATACCTACGGAAATCGTTTACAGAAGATTATTGCTAATAATATTTACGAAATATGCTTACGTAAAATTTCTACAATAGACCTATACGGAAGAAATCTATGAAAGATATCTATAGAAGATATCTACAGAAGACATCTACAGAAGATACCTATGGAAAATACCTATAGAAAATACCTACAGAAGACGTCTATGAAAGATACCTATAGAAGACATCTACGAAAGATATCTATAGAATATATCTACGGAAGATACCTACGAAAGACACCTATGAAATATACCTATGGAAGATACCTACAGAAGACATCTATAGAAGATGTCTACGAGACTATAGTTGCTAGAGTTTGGAACAATACTTTACCTATTTTCCCCCCAAACTGTATTGTGAACTTTATATACCTCTATTATCCCCCTCCCCAAACTGTAATTTTGGCTATATAGCCAAAACAAGATGAAGGGTATTTTATTTATAGTGATGGATGACATAATAATGAGTTTTATTTATGGGGGTTTATTATAATTTTTGTGATTGTGCTTCCTAAATTTCATTAAGGAGTAACCAAATGAGAGAAATATAATGATTATAAGGTTTGATATCAGTCATCAATGTATACAAAAATAGATATCTATCAAAGACTTGAAGTATTTTAAAAAATGGAATAGATATTCAGATGTTATGATGGCTTTTGTAAAAAGATACAAAATTTTGAGAGATGAAAGCCATATTTTGATAGAAGAAAATGAACTGTAGGAATTTGCTTCTAACTTTTGCCTTCTTAGGATACTCTAGAGTTATTTCTCAAAGACTTCAAACATCCTAGTGATCTTTAAACAATTTCATCTATTCATTTCACAAATCATCATGGTGTTAAAGTTATCCTAATGTTTTCAAACTTCCTCAAGGACCAACTGTGTGTGCAGTGAGTATTCATTTACCATTGTGAGTGAGGATTGAGTAACAATAAAGATCACTTATGCCAACAAGCTAGCTTATCTATGAGCATCCATAGGTCTTGTCCAGACTTAGTGCTATTGTGTAAGGATACTTTAATGGAGAGTACCCCATGGTGTTCAAGATACTAAGAATTCTAGGGATTCAAGCTCTTTTACCCTTATTTAACTTTTCTTTGGGATACTTGCTCATTTTGAGAGGGAGCAAGGGATTTTTATTGCTTTTGGGGTTCTTGCATATTTTTATGAGAAGCAAGAATATACTTTTTGGGATACTTGCTCGATTAGATGAGGAGCAAGGGATTTTTTTTTTTTGCAAAGGAGTAAGAATTTTGGGGAGTTGGATTCCCAACCACTCTATCAAAGTCTTGATGGGAATTTGATCCTATCCTTACTATTCTTTTCCTTTTCTTTTTTTTTTAGGGATGAAGGGTGAGCTTGTCCTTTTGCCAATTCAGTAGTACTCTAGACCATGCGCATAGATGGATAAGCAAGGAAAACTGTTCACTTATGGCAATAGTAATACATGAGTCAATCTCTCCACATCCCACAATATTTTTATATGTTCAAATGTGCATAGTCCAAGAAAAGTTTGATTGACTAGGAATAACTTGCAACATCAAAATATTGCTTGAATTTCAATGAAAATTTCTCAAAACACTAATGTTGTTTGAGTAATTGAAAAACATCCAAATTTTATCTAGCAAACAAAGTATTATGCAACATATAATAGTCATTTTCCTATAAATTATTTTAAAGAAATACCTCTTGGGCTATTTTTGAAACATTGGGACTGAAAATTGATGAGAATAAGATAGAAATACTGCAGATATAGAAACTTCATGATGAAACAAAGGAAGCATAATATTTTTTTTTTAAATGAGAGAAAATTTTTATTCAATAGTGGTTGCTTGCAGTTCAGAAATGGACTGCAATTTGGCTTGTTGCTTAAGATGGTGTATGAATTCCTCCTTAGATAATGGCTTCTTATACAATTTAAGCCTATGGCCATTTACTAGAAATTTTCTTGTTGAATCATCTATAGGCTTAAGCTTGACTGTACCATTTCTGAATATCTCTTTGATTTCATAGGGTCCTAGCCATCTGGTCCTCAGTTTACCTTGAAAGTCTTGGTAATGAGAATCAAACAACAAAGCCCAATATCCTGATTTGAATGTGTGTGGTACAATATGTTTATCATGCCATTTATTTCATTATTGTTGGGTTATTTCAGTCCTATGTAATGCCTCTAGTCTCCTTTCATCTAGAATGTTTAACTTTTCCAATCTAGATTTTTGCACTTTATCCAAATTCATATCAAGTTGTACCATTGTGTGAAGAGTTTCTATCTCAAATTCTATGGGCATGATAGCTTGTTTTCCATAGACCATTTCATAAGGTGATAATCATGTGGTGGTTTTCCAAGTTGTATTGTATGCCCATACAACTTCCTTTAATCGCTCAGCCCAATCACCCCTATTAATAGTTACGATTTTTGTAATGATCTTTTCAAGTTCTTTGTTCATAACTTCTACTTGTCCATTGGCTTGAGGGTGGTATGGTGAGGTTTTCTTATGCTTTATTTGATAAATATCAACAAAATTTTCAATAACCTTGGAGATAAATTGGGTTCCATGGTCTGAAACTAATTCTCTAGGTGCTCCAAAGCGTTGCATAATGTTTTCATAAAGGAAATTAGGGACTGGTTCAGCTTGCACTCGTGGTAAAGCTTTAACTTCAGCCCACTTAGTAACGTAATATATACACACAAGTATGTGTTTATTACCTTTTCTTGGAGGGTCTATTGGTCCAACAAAGTCAATTCCCCATTTCTTGAATGGTTCAAGTACTACTTGTGGAACCAAAGGCATTTCCATCGAAGGGGTAGGCTTACTAGCTCTTTGACAAGCGTCACATCTCTCAACAAATTTATAGACATATTTATTCATAGTAGGCCAAAAATAACCAATTTGAAGTATTTTACTAACTATTCTTTGGGTGGCATAATGGCCTCCATAGGGTTCTTCATGTGTTTCCCGAATGATGTCATATACATCATCTTCTTGCACACATCTCCTAATTACCTGGTCAGGACATCTTCTAAACAAGACTCCATGAATCCACATGCAAGGAATACTTTGACGTATCAATTTCCTACGCTCATGCAATGTATAGTTTTGAGGCATTTTTCCTGTTACTAAGTAATTTACAATATCAACATACCAAGGGGTAAAAATAGAAAGAGCAAACAAATGTTCATCTGGGAAGTTATCAGGAATCAACTCATCATCATCAAATATTTGCATACGAGATAGGTGATCTGCGATGACGTTATCTTTTCCTACCTTATCTATAATCGTGAAATTGAACTCTTGTAGCAAAAGAAGCCATCTAACCACTCTACCTCCTACTATTGCTTTGTTCATTAAGTATTTAATGGCAGAGTGATCAGTGTGAATGAATACTTCATACCCTATTATGTAATGTTTAAATTTATTAATGGCATGGACCACAACTAGAAATTATTTTTTAGTAATAGTGTAATTAAGCTCGGCTCCATGCAAATTTTTACTTACATAATAGATAGCATAAGGTATTTTGTTCTCAACTTGTTGCAATACTACTCCTATTGCATAACCCAAAGCATCACAATGTATATGGAATGGTAATTTCCAATTTGGTCCTCTTAGGATTGGAGAAGTAATCAATTTATATTTTATAACTTCAAAGGCTTCTTGACATGCTTTAGTCCAATTGAATTCACTTTCTTTAGTTAAGAGCTTAAGCATGGGAGCAGCAATTTTACTAAAGTCTTTAATGAACCTACGGTAGTATCCTACATGTCCTAGGAAACTTCTCACCTCTGTTTGTGTTTTCGGAGGTTGAAGGGATTGAATAACTTGTATTTTTGTAGGATCTACTTTCACACCTTCTTCTGATATGTAATGCCCTAGAACAATACCTCCTCTCATCATCATGAAGCACTTTTCATGACTCAAAGAGAGGTTTTTCTCTTGACATCTAATAAAAAAAAATTGCAAGCTTGACAAGGTTTCTTCAAAGGTATTACTGTAGACTGTGAAGTCATCCATATAGACTTCTACACACTCATTTATTAGATCAGCAAAGATAGCCAAAACTGCTCTTTGGAAAGTGGTAGGTGCATTGCATAACCCGAAAGGTAAGACTTTATAAGCATAGGTGCCTACTAGACATGTGAAGGTTATATTTTCCTGATCTTCCTCAGCTATGGAAACTTGATTATAGCCACTAAACCCATCTAGAAAGTAGAAATATTTCTTTCCAGCCAATGTATCAAGAACTTGATCAATGAATGGCAAGGGAAAATAATATTTTTTTGTTACCTTGTTTAATTCTCTATAGTCCATGCAAATCCTCCATTTGCCATTCTTTTTAGGGACTATCACAAGAGGCGACACCCATTGACTGTCAAAAATTGGATATATAAATCCTGCCTTCAAGAGTTTAATGATTTCTTCCTGAACCACGTATTTCATAGTTGGATTCAATATTATTTGAGGTTGTCTCACTGGATAACATCCTTCTTGGATAAAAATATGATGGGTACAAACATTTGGATGTATCCCTTTCATATCCTCATAGTTCCATGTGAATGTCGATTGGTATTATTTAAGCACATCTATTAATTGTGACTCTTGTATGCTTGTGAGCTCATCACTGATATTCAAGGTCCTTCCTAGTGTGATATCTATTTGCTTGCATTTTTCTATGTTTGCATCTATTCCCATTATCTCATGTTCAAGAAAATTTAAGTAACAATCATATGGTGTCATTTGTTGAGACTAACTTGTGCTTGCTTCATTAATAGTCATGGTAGATTCAGATGAACAACCATTGTCTTGACTTTGATCCTTGCTTTGATTTCCTAACAATAATGGTAATGGTCCCTCAACCTCTTGTTGAAGTTGTTCGCTCAGAACATTTATTGATAAGGTTTGGATTTCATCAAAATCATGAGGGAAGTCATACCACAATTGCTTTGGAAACTCATCTTCTATTGTTGATTCAGGGAATAGGCTAAGGTCTTTAGTATTTTTGCCATAAAAAATAGTCATATTTCCCATTCTATAGCTGATGTAAGCATCTGCTATTGCAAGCCATGGGTGCCCTAAAATTAAGGGATGTCCCCCTAACTTTTTCTTAGGTTGTAAGACTATAAAGTCTATAGGGTATTCCCATGAACTTATGGAGACTATAACATCTTCCATTTTTCCCTCTGGCTTAACAATGGACCTATCTACGAGTTGGAGTACAATAGAAGTTGATTGCAATTTATGTAACCCTAAATATTCTGTTGTCTCTTTAGTCATGACATTAATAGTGGCTCCTAAATCGACCAAGACATTTTGCAAGGCTATGTCACCAATGTGCACCGTGAGTATAGGTATTCTAGGATCCGTGTACTTTGGTAATAACCTACCTCCCATTATTATCTCAGGAAATTGTCCAATGACTTGAATAGTTTGTGCTTCATTCTTATTTTTCCTTCCTAAATTTGTACACATGTTTTTAATGAGCTTGGAATAGATGGGTATATCCCTGATAGCTTGTAACAAAGGGATCTTGATAGTAATATTTTCTAATTCCTAAAGAAAGTTAAAGGTTGGCTTAAGTGGTTCTTTTGGTATTTCCAGTCTTTGAGGAAAAGGTACCTCTACTTCCTTCCTTTGAGGAATTTGGATTTCTTGTTGTTTTTATTGGAATGTTTTCTGGTGAATTCTCCATTTCCTTTTCATTGTTATCCTCCTTTTTGAATAAATATATAGTGGGATTTTCAAGCTCTATGAGAGTTACATTATTTTCCAACACTTTTTCTGATCTCAATTGAATTTGTTGACAAGGTGCTACAGATATAGAACACGTCTCACTAGTTTCATAGGCTTGTTGAATGTTCTTGTTGTTGTTAGGGTTAGGGACCGGTTGAGATAGAAGAGGAGGTTTCTTAGGAGGATTATTATTGTTAACTGGAGGTGGAAGAAGTCTATTCTAAGGTGGATTTTGAGGGGCTTGTCCCCTAAATTTATTTTGAAAGTTCTATTGTTGTGACAGATTTTGAGACCAACCAGATCCTCCCTAGTTACTAGTATTCCAATTATTTTGGTTGGGCATTCCTTGATTCCATGGTGGATTTCCATAGGTATTGGCCATAAATTGGGCCCATGGAGGTGTGTTCCAGTCTTGATTATTTGAATAAGAATTCCAATTTGCCAATTTGGTGCATTAGACCATTGATTAGGCCTTTGTGAGTTGGAATAACTAGGGTTTGACCAATTTGGTGGTCCATTGAATGGACCATTCCATATTTGGGCTACAAAATAAACGTCTTCTACCTCTTCAACTTTAGGTTCCTTTATGGCAACTTTAATAACGGAGATGTATTTGCAATTTTTAGTTTTGTGACCTTTATCACAAATTTTACAAGTAGCAATATTGGAAATGTTGGTAATGTTAAGAGGGCATTCCCTCAGATTGTGCTTTTTCCTACATCTGTGATAGTAAATTTCTTCACTATCTTGCCCCTTTGGCTTTTTATCCATTAAATCCAGAGATGTAGTCAAGGTACTTAACAAATCAGTTTTTAATCCTTCCAACATGTTTCCAATTTCTGCTCTCGTCACTCCTCCAGTAGATGTATACTTGTTACCCCTTAGAGGTTTGTTTCTTGAATAGTTTCTGCAAAGGTTCACAATCTCCTCAAATACCATAAGATGGATATCTCCTTTTGCCATGAGATTTAAAACCTTGAGGACATCCTCCTTCAGTCCTTTTAGAAAAATTTCTTTTAATATTTCTTCATCAAGGTCTATATTTACTCTAGACCCAAAAAATAGAAATATTTCAAGGTAATCCTCCAAATATTCCTCTTCTTTTTTATTCATGTAGAATAACTCTACTTTCTTGTCCCTAACTCTACAATAATCCTGGTATCATTCAAGGAATAGCTCTTTTAATCCATGTTCTCCATCCCATTGGTTGCAAATATTTTCTCCTAGACCCATGAACCATCTTAAAGTTGCATATTTAAGAGTAGAGGGAAATAATCTTAGATTTTGTTCATCGGTAGTGTAAAATTAAGCTTGACACACTACTTCAAATTCGAAGAGAAAAGCATCTAGATCTTCGTGTGGTTTCCCATGGAAGGTGGGTAATACAGAGATAGAGACTAACTTAGATTCTCTTGTTGTCCCATCTGTGTGTAGGATTGGGAAGGCAAATGTCTTCCTCTGCCCATTTCTTCTCTGATCTCTATTCTATATTTTTTCATTCCCCCTTTGGTTCTCGTCTACTTCTCCTTGCCCACTTTGTTGGTCAGCCATAGCTGAATATAAGATCTCAAGAATTGGATCAGGTATGGGTTCAGTAAATATAGAAGAAGGATCTATGTGATTGTCAAATTCTAGTTCAGGCAACAAGTATGAGTCGAGATCTTGTTCTAGGATTTCAGCTTGTTTGGTTGATGTTGTTGTTTCAAGTTCTTCTAACTTATAAATTCTAGGCTACCTACTAAAGTCTCTTTGGAAGTTTCCTTCTACATTACTGATTTTTATGAATCTTCCTTTAGAGTCTCTAGGTTTGTTCATGAATTTTCTAAGTTTCTTATTTTTGCAACATGCCTAATCTTCCTTGAATAGTCTATGAATATCGTTGATCGGATCAAGTTGTTCGAGTGTCATGAAGTGTTCCTCTTCAAAATTAAAATGGTCTATCACCAAGTGAATCAATTGAACGAGAAAAGCTTGAGTTGGAATGGGGTCAGGATTTCCAAATTGTAACTCACAACGTAGATCTTGACACAACTCCCTAAAGCGCACAACTCTAGGTATCCTCTGATATTTCTTGCTATATTCTAGGGCTACTTCTTTCTTTTCTAGGTCTCCAAGGAACCTGTGAATGAGGAGGGAGTCTTCAAAATATTGATTCCAAGTGTAAATGGTTGGATTTACTGTTGCTCTTCTATCCCAAAGCCAACATTCACAATTTATTTTAAGATCTAGGTAATATGAATGGTGGTTTACCCCTAGAGTTTTAGCTATGTCAACCCTTTTGATTTCCTTCAGTTCATCTGATCTTTCTTTAATAATGTCAATGCGTTCATACAAACTTTCCCACTCTTTACTAGATGCTCTATTTCCTTACCCAAAAAGAAGGTTAACTTCTTATTTAATCAATAGTTCTCTAAGGTCTATAAGTGCAGACTGATTTAGACTATTTTCCACCATCTAGCAACTTATTTTTATTTCCCTTTTTCTCTCTGATTTTGTTTTTGTTTGGGTTTTGGTTTTGATTTTCTATTTTAATTCTACTGTAATCAAGTTTAGATACAAATCACAACAATTGAGTTTATAACCATCCTTAATACAATAGAGAATAATTGAAATAAAATTTTACGCTAATCCTAATATTTTTCTAAAATTAGATGTGACTCGCGTTCCTACGAATATTTATACAACGGTTATACAACCAACTTTAGCATATCAGGAACAAAATGAAATATTTGTAAGAAAAGTAAAATTTGAAATAAAATTTCACACTAATCCTAATATTTTTCTAAAATTATATGCGAATCACGTTCCTACAAATCTTTATACAACCAACTTTAGCATATCAGGAACAAAATAAAATATTTGCAGGAAAAGTAAAATTTGAAATAAAATTTCACACTAATCCTAATATTCTACTAAAATTAGATGTAACTCACGTTCCTATGAATTTTTATACAACCAAATTTAGCATATCAATAACAGAATGAAATATTTGTAGGAAAAGTAAAATTTGAAATAAAATTCATGCTAATCCTAATATTCTACTAAAATTAGATGTGACTCGCTTTCCTACAAATCTTTGTACAACCAACTTTAGAATATTAGGAACATAATGAAATATTGTAGGAAAAGTAAAATTTGATTTAAAATAAAAGGTTAAACTATTACTATTTATTTGATTGTTAAGAAGGTTTCACTACAGTTGTGTCACTCAACTATAACTACTTACTCCTTCTAATAGGGTTTCTCTTTCAACGTTCACCTACTTCCTATTTTTCTCACAGGGCCTAATTCAAACCAACAATAATAATCACCCAAAGCTAGAAATATGCAAAAATAAAATTTGTTGAAATAAAATTCTAATTAAGAAAGTAGTAAAACTGATTTCTCAATAAAAATGAACCTGGCAGTGTCGAACAAAGGGGCTTGAGAATCCAATGTTGCTTTGACTCTATGTGTTCCTACATACAAGTAAGCTTCTCCTAGCCACTTTAACTCGTATGCTTTCCTACATACAAGTAAGTTTATTCTTGCCACTCTGACTCATATGCGTTCCTACATACAAGTGAGCATCCCTTTTTTTTGCACTACCAAATAACTTTATGATTAACCACTACAATACTATTCTCCCAAAAAATGGTGCCAAAAATGATCAGCTGTAATAGCTTACATTTAAATTTGTCAATCTGAGGGTAATCAAGGTTAGATTTAAAGAATAATAATCCAGTATAGATCATACCATAGGGATCAATTCTAAGCTTAGTTTAGATTTCTTTTAGTTTTAGGTATTTGCAAATAGGAGTTAGATTGTGCAGGAATGAAAACAGAATGCAATTTCTAACAGTAATTGGCTATTGATGAGTTTAACTAATAGTAATTACCTACTGAGGATCCTCGTGCAGTTTAGTTTTATTTATCTATTCTGACTTTATATTATATGAAAATGCAACTTACTTTATTTTATATTCTAAGGTTAATTAACTATTTCTAACCTATTGTAGGGGCAAGAGCTTAGGGACTGGTTGTAGGAGTGGGCCCTGCCTCCTAGAAGATAGTGTAAGTCTTTCTCCCCTAGTTTACTTTATCTCAGTGACTAAAATGCATAACTATTCCTAACATGATTTTATTCTATGAATGCAGGGAAATACAATTAAACTTACATAAATGAAATTAAACAGTAAATACAAATGACACAGTTACCATTTGTGAAGAATAAAGTGTTACTTTTATTGTTGGTGATTCAAAAGTACATGTTGGCATAGTTCTTTAGAAAATCTCGACAAGACAATTCAATATTTCAGCATTTGAACATTTTGACATTAGCTATTTCTCCATTAGAACTTTTCAAAGGTCTCCCTATGTAATTTTTACTATAATGACTTGTACAATTCTAAATAAACTCTTCCACGTATTTTGCCATGTGGAGTTTTGTGGACTTATGATGCGACAACTATGTACTAACTAGAATAATCTAAATTAATACAATTCCTATTCCTGCTTAGACTTGGTAAACCTCCTGAATGGTCCAAGTGGCAATACGTAAGCTAACTTAACAAAGAAACACTAACTTTGACATTTCACAAGATATACAATATAACCAAATGTCCTTTATTCTAGGAAAAGGTTCAACAATCTTGCATCTAAATCTAATAAACCTAACAATAGTTGGATTATACAACTTTATTAAATAAAGTAATAACAAATTTATTAATCACACTATCCCATGTGAAGAATATGTGATAAATCAAATACTATGTTGATTGGAAATACTTGGCTGTCGTGTGAACACAATGTGGCAAGCAACATCAATTAACAAACTTAATCATCCTTCGATAACTACTGGTAAAAATCCTTCAATAACTGTTGGTAAAAATCCTTCGGTAACATATTTTAGTAGCTACCTTCTATAATGTACTTCGGTAACTATCTTCCGTAACATGCTCCATCTATTGTCTTCTATAACAACATTTTGATACTGATCTGTCACCGTGCCTTAGACTTCATACATCCTTTGTTCTTACATCCATCTCTTTGCATCTAAGGTGTATCCCAAGGATTTTGCTAGCTGCACCGTTCATCTATGGAACACTCCTCAACATCTTGCCTGCATAATTACTCATAATATCAGGTGCATTTTACATAAAACAAACACATTTATCATATTAATTGCATTTATCCTTTTATTGACAAATTACAAAAATATATAGCAATAACTTTACATAAACACATTATAATCATTAATTAAACATAAGAATGAAATATTTTATTATAGAAATACATGTCAAATATCCTCTCATCAGAAGAACTAATCTGAATGTTCACAAGAAGTTGCTTAAACCCCATTTATTTGCTATTATAGCTACAACAATATAGGACATTCTATGAGGCTCTCTCTCAATCCTATGTCAATGAAGAGATAAAAATTCAAGAGGGCAAGATAAAGCCTAAGAAGAAAGAATGGTAGAATAAGGACCAATTAAAAGGAATTTATTCTGGCCAAACAAATCCTAGTCAAGTAAATCAAGTGGTCTTGAGTTAGTTGATAATGACTTAACAACAACAACAACCCATGCAACAACAATCAATAACTTGCACACATATTGGTTATTATAGAAGCACCAACAGACATAATAAACAATAGCAGGCAGTCTAGCCTCCTATAGCACCTCAAGCAAGTGTGTCATCACAACCTGTCATTCCACTATAACCCATCTATTTCTCTCCCAATTTATCCTAATCAATTCACCTTCCAAGTCATCTATATCAAACTATACATTCCCTAAGCCACCCACAAAATCCCATCATGTCATTAAGTAGTTGGCTGACAACTAGCCTCAAAATGGCTTTAGTCAAACTATGAATCTATGAGATAATTCAAAAATATCCCCCACAACATGAGGTATTAATAGAAATTCTAAAATCCATTGAACTCCAATCACAAGACACTAATGCCTTCAATAATTTTGAATGTGCTTGGAACCTTCCACCATATTCTATGATTTTGAAAATAAATCAATGTCATCAAAAGTGGTTGACCCTCCATTACATATTATGGCTTAGATTTATTGGAAGCCATTAAAAGGAGTGTTAATTGACACTAGTTCCTCCATCAACATCATCACCACATCTACCTTTTAACACCTGAATATTCCACCATCTCACATAACCAAATCCACATTAACCCTATGAGCATTCAATGATGCTCTTTGTTCTATAGTTGGCACTATCGTTCTACCCATAGAAGTGGGAGTCAAAACATTGCATACCATGTTTCACATATTGGAGGGATCCATGGCTTACAATGTAATCATTGGACACCCTGGACTAGGGAGATAAGATGTGTTCCCTCAACATTACATCAATATCTAAAATATGTACATAAGGGATAGGTTTATTGCATACAAATGAACATAGAACTGTTTAAGTATTTTAATTTCATTTCAATGAAACCACACTTCCATCCACCCACTTATCCCTAACACCATAAACTACACCATCCACCACTAATTTATCCAAGGCTCCTATTACTGAGGAGCTTTCCTCACTACACCACATCAAACTTTTGCTTCTACACCCCTACCATCATCATAGTCAACTACATGTACATGTGGTTGAACCCAATCCACATAATACACATCATAAACATCCACTACCATTTCATCTACACCATAAATATCAACATACACTACCATTTCATCCACACCAACATCATAAACCATCCATCAAACCCCTCAACCAAATCCATATTCATCCACACCAACATATGTCTCACAACTTGATCTGACAGACTATGAGATTCCATTTCACTACACATATTTCCTATCACCTGAGCCACAATCTAGCCATGATATTCCCACTTCCACTTCTACATCCACATCCACATCCTCACAAGTTGCATTCCACCTCACCAATATTGGTATTGGTGAATACATGGTCCAATATGTCACTATTACACCGCTAAACATCCAAACTACTAATTATTATGATCATCCATGTGATCCACCCTTATCTATAGGAGCAGTGTACAATATGGGTTAAGTTCCTAATAACATTAATTTTATATATGGAGGGATTGATTCATTGTTTTATCCACCTTCCATAGATGAACCTACATAGCTAGTCCTTGCCAACATAGAGCACATGATGGGTTTTCCCTCATGATACTTTCATTGATTCAATTGGCAAGGATATGGTCTAGGATGACAAGACAATTCAATATTTCAGCATTTGACCATTTCAACATTAGCTATTTCTCCATTAGACCTTTTCAAAGGTCTACCTATGTAATTTATACTATGATGACTTGTACAATTATAAATAAACTCTTCCACATATTTTGTCATGTGGAGTTTTGTGGACATATGATGCGACAACTATGTACTAACCAGAATAATCTAAATTAATACAATTCCTATTCCTGCTTAGACTTGGTAAACCTCCTGAATGGTCCAAGTGGCAATACATAAGCTAACTTAACAAATAAACACTAACTTTAATATTTTACAAGATATAAAATATAACCAAATGTTCTTTATTCTAGGAAAAGGTTCAACAATATTGTGTCTAAATCTAATAAGCCTAATAATAGTTGGATTATACAACTTTATTAAATAAAGTAATAAAAAATTTATTAATCACGCTATCACATGTGAAGAATTTGTGATAAATCAAATACTATACTAACTGAAAGTATTTCACTATCGTGTGAACACAATGTGGCAAGCAACATCAATTAATAAACCTAATCATCCTTCAATAACTACTGGTAAAAATACTTCAGTAACTGCTGGTAAAACTCCTTCAGTAACATATTTAGTAGCTACCTTCTATAATGTACTTCGGTAACTATCTTCTGTAACACGCTCCAACTATTATCCTTTGTAACAGTGTTCTGATACTGATCTGTCACTATGCCTTAGACTTCATATATCCTTTGTTCTTATGCCCATATCTTTGTGTCCAAGGTGTATCCCAAGGCTTTCGCTAGCTGCACCGGTCATCTGTGGAAAACTCCTCAACATATTGCCTGCATAATTACTCATAATATTAGGTGCATTTTACATAAAACAAACACATTTATTAGATTAATTGCACTTATCCTTTTATTGACAAATTACATAAATATACAACAATAACTTTACATAAACACATTATAATCATTAATTAAACATAAGAATGAAATATTTTATTATAGAAATACATGCCAAATATCCTCTCATTAGAAGAACTAAATTGAATGTTCACAAGGAGTTGCTTAACCCCATATCTTTGTTATTATAGCTACAACAATACAAAAAAATTTATGAGGCTCTCACTCAATCCTATGTCAATGAAGAGATAAAAATTCAAGAGGACAAGATAAAGCCTAAGAAGAAAGAATGGTAGAATAAGGACCAATAAAAAGGAAGTTATTCTGGCCAAAAAAAATATAATCAAGTAAATCAAGTGGTCTTGAGTTAGTTGATAATGACTCAACAACAACAACAACCCATGCAACAACAATCTATAACTTGCACACATATTGGTTACTATAGAAGCACCAATAGACATAATGAACAATATGTCTAGCTTGTCAGGCTAATCATTTAATTATCAATCTAGGTCAATTCAATTTAAAGAACAACAATCCCGTATAGATTATCCCAATACAATAACCAGTTTACTTTGATTCGTTTCCTTAATATCAGGTTACAGGAAATAAAATACTTTTAAATGCAAAATAAAATTTACTTAATAAATATGAATATTTAAGCTAATTGTGTGGATCCACGTGCAGCTAATTATGATTTTAACTATTTAATTTAGAAAAGAAATGATGTAGATTAATTTCTATAAATTCTATTTAACATTAATCTAATCCTATTCTATTCTACAGGAGCAGGAGAACAGGGACTGGTCTTTTGGAAGTGGGCCCTGCCTTCAAAAAGGTTAGTATATTTCTCTTCTCCCTCTACACTATTTTACTTTAGTATTTTACTATTTCATCTACTTATTCTAACTATTGATTATTCATTTATTGCAGGAAAATAAAAGTATTACAGAGTAAAGTAAATCATTATGAAAATAGAATAATCATTGCGAAAGACATGGAAGAAAAGTAATACTATTTTATTGTTGGAATTTGAACGGGTACATTGCTGGAGATTACATCCACAGTTGACTTCTTCAACTCATGTTACAGAATACATTTCAGAGGAAAAGAAAGACTCAGAAGAATAATGCAAGGATCCAGACCTTTTCCATCCCTCCCTATTGTAATTTATACAATAATATTCAAAGAAGTATTTTCGTAACTTTCTTTGTATTCTCTAGCTAATCAAAATCTAAATCCTAACTAAGTACTAACAATTTTCTAAAACAAATATAATCTTGTAACAAGACGTAACTTTGACTAATCAGTGCTAACACATGTGCAACTGACTTGTTCTAACCAAACATGACTTTCTAACAAATATGACTTGGACAAATCATTATGAAGCCAAGTGGCATCTACTTAACAACTTTCTTAATATAAGAAACAATGGAAATAATCTTGTGCCCTATTCTCAAGGAAAGAGAATATTAGTTGGCAAAAATAAATCAATAGTTTGGATCCTTTCCAACTTTTATTAAACTTTACAACTTTATCAAATAAATAGAATATGCCAAATATTCGGTTGCCCACATTGACAACCAAATGAATGACTGTGTAAGTTGTGCTCACGTTGGATATGATGTGGCACAAAAGCTTGGTCAAATTTTGACTTTAGCTCTTTGTAGCACTTCAGTAACACTTCTTCATAACACTCCATCCATAATGCCTGTGAGTGTGCCATGTGTCCAACCAGTCTTCATACGTCTGGTTCAACATCCATGATCATTCATCTAGCTTCATACATAGTTACCTAATAACACACAAACTTACACAAAATCCATGTAAAATACACATATAATAACATTTATAATAATTAATCTAATTAACACATAAATAACAATATTAAGGTAAAGTAATAGTAAAAAGTATTCATATCCATTCATATATAAAGAAATATATAAGTAAATCCGGTGTAAATAATGTAACACTTTGGCACTCATCATTCCCCCAAACTGAAGGAAATGCATGTCCTCATGCATACAAGTTTTAAATATCACAACGTAAAACATTGCAAATATTATAGATGAGATACAACAAATTTTATAATTGAAACATTGTAGATATAATGAATGAAATATTGTGGTTTTATAAGGATAATTCTACAGATGTAAAAGATAAAATATTGTAATTTTTTATGGAGAAAATAGTGCAAATGTATGAAATCAACATACTTGATTCTATCCCTTGTATAGCATGTTCAGGTGTAATTAATTTAAATTTCATGTGAAATCATTGTTGAACAGCCAAGGTATTGCCCTAGATATTTTATGGAAAATATGGGTTTCAAAATTAGGGATTTCTTTTATGTTTCTCCATGCACCTTTGATCATGATTTGTTCGATGGTTTCTATATCTTGATCTATTTGCTCCCTGTTGCTAGCAGTTGAAATATCATCACCAAGAGCATATTAAATAAAAAAATCAATAAATAATATAATAATAAACTAGTACAAATATAATAGGATTATTATCATATTAACTAACTATAATTATAATAATAATAATAATAATAGTTGTGGACTGGCTTGCTAACAAGAGAGTTGACGAAACGGACATTCATGTTTGGAGAGACTCCTTCCCGATTGGCCTAAGGGACGCTTCTACAAGTTCCAATGTCTGCACAATGTGAGTGGTTAACTAGGCACCAGGTTTTTTTGCTCTTGGAACTGGTCGAGTCTTCGCATCCTTTCTTCCTTCCTCACCTCCTTCGGCTGCGTTTTGGCAACTTGGCGTGTTTTTGTGACACTTTTCATCGTTGGCCACAAAATTTTAGCTTGTCACGATATCGCGACATTCCTTTTTGCTCTGGCCGTGAGGTTGCTACTTGTCGCGATATCACGACACTTTTTTCTCCTTCGGACGCGGTCTTCCAACTTGTCGCGATATCGCGACACTTTTTCTCTCCAGGTGCTTTTTTGCAACTTGTCGCGATATCGCGACACTTTTTCCCTTCAGGCGCTTTCTTGCATCATGTCGCGATTTCGCGACATTTTTTCTCTTCGACGATGGTCTTCCATTTTGTCGCGATATCATGACACTTTTTCTCCTCGGCGAAGGTCTTCCATTTTGTCGTGATTTCGTGACACTTTTTCTCTTTGACTGTGGTCTTTCAAATTGTCACGATTTCGCGACACTTTTTCTCTTCGACTGCGGTCTTCCAGATTGTCGCGATATCGTGACACTTTTTCTCTTCGGCTGTAGTCTTCCAGATTGTCGTGATTTCATGACACTTTTTATCTTCGGTTGTGGTCTTCCAGATTGTCGCGATATCGCGACACTCTTTCTCCTTGGCAGCGGTTTTCCATCTTGTCGTGATTTCACAACACTTTTTCTCTTCGGCTGCGGTCTTCCAGATTGTCGCGATATCGTGACACTTTTTTTCTTTGGTTGCGGTCTTCTAGATTGTCGTGATATCACGACACCTTTTCTTCTTGGCAGCGGTCTTCCATCTTGTCGTGATATCATGACACCTTTTCTCTTCGGCTGCGGTCTTCCACAATGTCGTGATATCGTGACACTTTTTATCTTCGGCAGCGGTCTTCCATCTTGTCGTGATATCGTGACACTTTTTCTCCTTGGCAATGGTTTTCCATCTTGTCATGATTTCGTGACACTTTTTCTCTTTGGCTGCGGTCTTCCATAATGTCACGATTTCGTGACACTTTTCCTCTTCGGCTGCGGTCTTCCAGATTGTCGCGATATTTTTTCTTTGGTTGCAGTCTTCCAGATTGTCGCGATATCGCGACACCTTTTCTTCTTGGCAGCGGTCTTCCATATTGTCATGATTTTGTGACACCTTTTCTCTTCTGCTGCGGTCTTCCACAATGTCGTGATATTGTGACACTTTTTCTCTTCAGCAGCGGTCTTCCATCTTGTCGCAATTTTGCGACACCTTTTCTCTTTGGCAGCAGGCTTCCACAATTGTTGCGATTCTGCGACACTTTTTCTCTTCGGTTGTGGTCTTCCTTCTTGTCGCGATTTCGCAACACCTTTTATCTTCGACAGCGGTCTTACTTCTTGTCACGATTTCGTGACTCCTTTTCTGTCCGGGCGCATTCTTCCTTCATGTCGCGATTTCGTGACTCTTCTTCTCTTCCGGCTCCAACCTAGCAACTTGTCGCGATATCGCGACACTTCCTCTCTTCTGGCAGCAACCTTGCAACATGTCATGATATCACAACTTCTTCCCTCCTTCGGCTCCAATGGTGCTTCTTGTCACGATTTTGTGACATCCTTTCTTCTCTTGGCAGCAACGGTGCAACTTTTCACGATTTCGCGACATCACCTATTTGGTCATGATTTCGCGACACCTTTCCTAGTGTGGAGGTTTGCTCGATCTTTAATCTTTTCTTCTTGGACCACCTCGGTCGATCTGGAATTCATGTAATTCCTCTTGTACAAGGTTCAGGGACCTTTCAACACCCTTTCTACCAATCAAAATAATAATAATAATAATAATAATAATAATAATAATAATAAATTTATAAAAATATTAGACTAATAACATAATAATAAAATTATTATAATAATAATATGATTATAAGTATAGCATTATAAATTAATAATAATTATTATAATATTATAGTTATGAACTTATAAAATAATAATAATATAATTATAGAAATAATATTATAACTAATATAATAACTAATATAATAACTAATAATATATATATATAAATATAAATATATATATATATATATTTATATTTATATTTATATTTATATTTATATTAGTAAAATTAATATAGTTACATAAATAATCACTATTATATTATTATATTAATTATAGTAAATAAATTATTATAAAACATAAATACTATGGTGATAATACTATAAACTACTAGAAAAGCCGATGGAGCAGCAAGGAGGAGGAGCGGGAGGTTTAGGGGCAACAAACCCTAGGTATAGGGCTTCGAAGGGTAGATCAGCAGACGCGGCAGGTGGGGGCTCTGGTGAGATAGCAGGCCCCCAGGCGGAGGATGTGGACAAGGAAGTTCTATTGGAACCGGTCCAAGGGCATTGGGCGGATGCGGTTGAAGATTTCTCTAAGGGGGACCAGGACTCTGTGCGTCAGGATCAAAGGAAGACCCAAGAAGGAGACAAAGAGAAACCTGGCAACTAGAGACCTTCATATCTTAATGCTCTTCGCGGTAAGCAAAAATTATCCGACTCTTGTTTTAATCTAAAATCTATCAATGGTAGGTTGCATGTCCCGGATACCTTAGCTCAGCATGTGGCTATGGAGGGCAGAACATCTCTAGTGGAAAAATTTATGGGGGTGAGGTCGGACTTGGAAGTCATAAGGAGATGGGTTGTCCAAAAATGGCAGCCAAGGGACGGTATGATGATTAAGGCTTTACCCAAGAGTTTTCTTTTGGTGACATTTCAATGTGAACAGGACATGGAAAGGACTCTCCAAGGAGGTCCTTCGTTTTTTGGGAAAATGGGCTTGTATCTGAAGCGTTGGTCCCCCGATTTCAACCCCCAGACTCAGGTGCTAGATTTGTATCCTATTTGGGTTAAGATGTCGGGATTACCTCTGCTTTTTTGGAATGAATAAATCTTGGCTGGGATAGCTATAGAGATTGGAGAACTAATAGCTATTGATCCTGCAACCTTGAGAAAAACAAGACTCCTTTTTTCTCGCATGTGTGTGTTGGAAAACCTGAGTAAAGAGCTCCATAAATCCATTATATTGTCGTCTATGTTTGGCCTTAATACTCAGGTCTTTGAATATGAAAATATGTCTTTTAAGTGTAGTGTTTACGAGAAGGTAGGGCACCAGGGTATCCACTGCATTTCCAAGAACCATCCCCCACTCCAAAATACTGCTCCTCAAACCCAAAATAATATCCCTCCCCCACAGATCTCCATTCCTACCCAACATGGGCCTCAAGGACGTGGAGCTTGAAATTCGAATATCAGAGACCCTGTTCATCCTTTTGTAAGCAAGAGGCAACGTTATAACCCTCCTCCCAAAAATACCTATGCCTCGAAACCCTCTCACAGGGGAGCTGGTCCCTTTTATGGGAACCCTCAAGCTCAACCTGCTCCTAAGATGATACAGCAAGCCTCAGAGCCAAATCATAAAGGAAAGAACCCCATAGATCAATGCCCTGGGGAAAGTAAGTTTGATTGGGTAATACGGGAGGCCTATGGAGGCTCGGTGGAAGTGGTCCCATGTACTACAGAGGAATTTATGGGAATAAATTCCAAGGAGATCAACATCCCAGTGGAGAACAGTTTTGATGCATTAAATCATCTGAAGGGAGATCATATGGATAGCCAAGAAGTGGAATCTGAGGTAGAGGAGACTCAAGAGAAGGATTTAGAGGAGAAAAATCAGAGGAAGGAGCAGGAAACTAATTATATAGGCAAGGATACTCAGGAGGAAGAGGTGAACCACCAAGATCAATGTAACCCCAAAGCAGGGAAAAAATAATCTACTAATCAAGAAGCTAAGAGCATGGAATCTTCTCCACTGTCAGAAAGACCAGTTAACCTGGAAAGCCGATTGTTACCCCAAAGACCAAGACTGACCTATCCAAGATGGTTACTAGAAGCCAAGTGAATCCCAAGGAACCCCAGCCTAGAGCAGATGTATTGGGATATGGTTCGGTAGGAAGAGGGAAACCTAGCAATGTTGCCTTAAGGCAGAAAGAAGCAGAGTGAGGAGTGGCTGCTGGCACTCAAGAAGTATTGCTCTTTGGGGAAAATGCTCAAGGATCCAAAGCCCATAAATGAAGATTATTTCATGGAATATTCGTGGGAGTAATCCTGCAAAAATAAGAGCTTTGTATGCTCTTAGAAAAGAACACAAACCGGATATGATTTTACTGCAAGAAACAAAAATGGAGAGTAGAGTTATTCCTTTTAAGAATAGGACTTGGCGAGAAGCTGAAGTAGTAGGCCAAGAGGCCACTAGAATAGCAGGAGGGTTTCTGGTTATGTGGAACAAGAATGTGATTGATAGTAGAGTGATTCTGATGTCTAGTTGGTTTATTTGTCTCTTATGTGTGGATAAAACCACGTAGGAAGAGTGGATCTTAACGAATGTATATGCTCCAGTTAGACAGGGACTGAGAAGGGTTCTTTGGAGTCAGCTTGCTGAATTGAGGTAGACGATCCCCAACTACCCTTGGATTGTGGCAAGGGATTTCAATTGCTACCTTAATCCTGCAGATAAATTGGGGGGCTCTCAAAGAATAACTGCTGATATCTACGAGTTTAGAGATTTTGTTGAGCAACATGAGCTGATGGATGTGGACCTGCGTAGATTCTCCTATACATGGTCTAACAAAAGATTGAAGGAAAACCAAATTCAGATCATATTAGATAGGTTTCCTCTTTCTCAAGAATGCCTGAAGAGTTTTGGGGACTCTTCATTAACGGCACTCCCAAGAATTGGGTCTGATCACAACCCAATTCTGTGGGAAACAGGGGAGGACTCTAAGAAAAGATACATTAGACCCTTTCGATTTGAACTTATGTGGTTCCAACATCAGGATCTCAAGGATCTGGTTGCCCAATGGTGGGAGAAAAAGTATAATGGTTCGAAACTGGCCCAAGTGGCATGTAAACTAAGGAATGTGAAGGCTAACATTAGAGAGTGGAACAAAACTTCCTTTGGCAATATTTTTGTTAAAAATGCAGAACTAAAATACAAGATCAATGAAATACATGAGAAGCTGAAGTCAGAGCAGCTTATGGAGGATCTGAGAAACCAGGAGAGGGAGTTAGCCGAATACCACATGATGCTAGGATTTGAAGAAACCTTTTGGAGGCAGAAATCCAGACTGCGTTGGTTAAAGGAGGGTGACAGAAATACAAAGTTATTCCATGTCTCTACTCTTCACCATAGGAGTACTAACAAAATTAAGGAGATCAAGATGGTCGATGGGTCTAACACCAAATATATGGAAGACATAAGGAGGGAAGTGGTTGAGTTCTTTAAATCATTGCTAGAAGATGTAAATCCGACTATTGAAGAAGAGGACTCTCTGTTGGCAGCCATTCCACCCCTCGTAATTGAGAATCTTAATGGATTCTTACTTAGTCCTTTCACAAAGGAGGAAATCAAGAAGGTGGTTTTTGACATGGATGGTAACAACTCCCCAGGACCGGATGGCTTCCCCGTAGCTTTCTTCCAGAAGTTTTGGGATATCCTAGGCAATGATGTAGTGGAAGCTATAATTGAGGCTCAAAAGGACATGGAAATCCCAAAAGTATTTAATGCTACATTTTTAGCCCTCATCCCTAAACTAGTGGGAGCAATGGAATTTTCCAGTTTTCGCCCTATCAGTTTATGTAACACTCTGATGAAGATTCTCACAAAAACAATCGCCAATAGGCTGAAGGTTATCCTTCCTTTCATCATTGATATGAACCAAGGAGGCTTTGTAAAAGGGTGACAAATACTAGATGGTATCATCACAATTCATGAGGTTATTCATTCAATGGTGGCTAGTAAGGAAGCAGGTATGTTACTAAAGCTTGATATGAATAAAGCCTACAACCGGGTCTCATGGCGGTTCCTCACCAAGATTTTGGGTAAGTTTGGTTTCTGTCCCCAGTGGATTAAGTTTATTTTTAGTTGTATCTCTACTACAAGATTTTCTTTCATGGTGAATGGGTCACCCTTCAATTACTTTAAGAGTGAAAAGGGGTTGCGACAAGGATATCCTTTGTCTTCATACTTGTTTATTATTTTAGCAGAAGCATTGGGTAGGAACATTTCAGCAGCGGTGGCAAATGGTCATTTGGAAGGTTTCAAACCAACTTCAACAGTAGAGCCAGTGTCTCACCAACAATTTGTGGATGATACAATCATTGTATCCAAAGCCTCGGTGCCTCAGGCTAGGAAGCTGAAGAGAATTCTAACCAAGTATGAGACAGAAGCAGGAAAGTACATAAACTATAAGAAGAGTAGCATCTATTTCTTTAACACGCCTGATGGGAGGGAGGAAAGAATAGCTAACCTCTTCAGTTGTGGAAAGGAGCTTCTACTAGAAACTTATCTAGGCATGCCTATGTTCGAAGGAAGAATGAAGGCTACGTTATGGAACTCAGTCATTGACAGGATCTCCAAAAAGTTAGCAGGGTGGAAGGGCAGCCTTATCAACTTCGCAGGAAAAGCCTTATTAGTTCAAACTACTTTACAGAGCATTCCAATTTACTACATGTCTCTATTTAGAATGTCTGCAAAGGTCCGAGCTACATTGGAGCAAATTCAACGCAACTTCTTATGGTCAGGTTCAGAGGAGAGAAAGAGAATTTCGTTGGTAGCATGGAATCAGGTGTGTGCAAACAAGGATCAGGGGGGCCTAGGGCTAAAGAGAATGAAAGAAATGAATCAAGCTCTGATTGGCAAATATGTATGGAGATTTATCAATAATGATCAATTGGGATGCGTAAAACTTCTTAAGGCAAAATATATCAAAAATAATCAGGACTTCCTGAAAGCTGATAATCTCCCTAGAGGATCCTATTTTTGGAATTGTTTGCTCGAATGTCGGGAGGTAGTCAGGAAAGGCATCAGATGGAGAATTGGTAATGGAAGACAAGTGGACTTTTGGCAAGACCCGTGGTTGGAAGAGGCCCCTATGAAAGATAACTTAGACCTTTAGGTCCTCCAACATAAACTTTCGGAGGAAATGGGAGGAAAAGTAGGGGATTTTATTGTTGTAGCACAGGAAACTTCCTCTTGGAAGAAAATCACAGTTCATAATCTGTCAGAGCAATAGAAGGTGGCCCTAACAAAACTCAATGATTCTTTAAGGGTGTTCTTGATCATTCCTGGGGAAGGAAAAGACAAGGCGATTTGGGGCAAAACTACAAGTGGGATCTATTCAATAAAAATTGCCTATAAGTTAATCCACTCAGGATACAATGGCTGGACTCCAACTTCATTTATTTGGTTAAATAATTTAACCCCAAAAATAGCTTTCTTCTTTTGGTTGGTAGTTCAAAATAAGATTCTGACAATAGATAATCTGCAAAGGAGAGGTTTCCAATTCATCAATCGATGTATCTTGTGTGAGAAAGCGTTAGAATCTATAAGTCATATATTTCTAACTTGTGAATTTTCTTGTACAGTCTTCCAAATGATCCTGTCCAAATTTCATATAGATTGGGTCTGTCCAAATAGCATGTCTGACTTCTGCATACAGTGGGCTTCCCCCTTCCGGGTGAAACTTTTGACTTGGCTCTGGAAGCTCAGCTTACCCCATTTTTTATGGGGGATATGGAATGATAGAAATAAGAGAGTATTTAAAGGACGTAAGAAAGATCCCAGGTTATGTGGTAATAAAATAATCAGATCTTTGAAAGAAAACTGGAAAAATTTCTTCTTCAAAAATGAGACCATGTCTCTAAGGGAAAGGAGTATTTTGCGAAACTGTGGAGAGGAACTTCCAGACCTAGACATTACAACCAACCCACGGGATGGTGTCAAGTGGATACCCCCCACACAAAAGTGGGTTAAGTTTAATTTTGATGGGGCAGCTAAAGGAAATCCGGGGGCTACAGGAGCAGGAGGAGTTCTGAGAAATGAGGAAGGAAAAGTGGTCCTTGCCTTTGCAGAGCCTTTGGGAACTCAAACAAATCATTTTGCAGAAGCCCGAGCCTACATGCAGGTAATGAGAATTGCCAGACTTGAGGGTTATAAGGAAGTTATCTTTGAAGGGGATTCACTTAATATAATCAAGGCAATTAAGGAGGATAAAGACCCCATCTGGACCATCTTGGAGCTTATCCTAGAAGCAA
This sequence comes from Wollemia nobilis, assembly GCA_028583015.1. Taxonomy (NCBI): domain Eukaryota; kingdom Viridiplantae; phylum Streptophyta; class Pinopsida; order Araucariales; family Araucariaceae; genus Wollemia; species Wollemia nobilis. Next base: position 13,780,875 of record JAQPPZ010016890.1, read on the forward strand.
AGATTCATAAATCTCATTTGGTTAATACCTGAATCCAAAACACCTTCAGAGAAGGGAACCAGGCGGCGGATCTAATGGCAAATATTGTAGTTTCTATTGGGGAGATGCAAATTTGGAAGGATAACTTCCCTCAAGAACTATCGATGGAGAAGAGCTAAGATCAAACCTGTTAGAGCATCAGGAGATTAGAGAGGTTGATGATGAGTAATCCGACAGATGGAATTAGGCAGAAAAGGCATCCCATTTGCTGGGGCCTGGGAGGTGACAAGTGTATAGTACAACAACCTAGTGGTATTAGTAAGTGCTAGGTGTTGTTTGGTTTTTGTTTTATCCTGAATAGTCAAGCGAAAAGTATAGGACTGTGGACTCTAAGTATGGCTTAATGTAGGTCTTAGAAAGATCCATTTTGTATTTTGATTATATGGGCTTGAAGCTAGAACCAACCCATTTTGACTATGTAAAAGGTTTGTGGACCTTATAACCACCTCTACCTTATACCAAAAAAAAATACTATAAACTACTAAAAATAATATTGATATTATAATATAATAATATTATAAATTAGGTCCGAGGTGTAGACCAATTGGTTCATCCAAACCCCATAATGGGGGCGGAGGTCCAAGGTTCAAATCTCGGGCCTCATCGACTGAACGCTTGTCCCTTTCCTGGTGCTTTCAGCGGTGTAAAAGGTTTAAAATGATTGTGGCATGGTGGTTATAGGGGCGGACTACGCAAAGATCTATGTGGCGGCTTCTAGGGCGAACAACGCAGAATACTGTGGCGGCCATAAAAAGCTGGACAACCTGCTCGGATTCGTGGCGGCTACCAATTCCACCATGTAAATTCAAAAAATATATATATTATTATAAATTAATAATAGTAACAATATTAATAATATTATAACCCAGGTTTTGTAGGTGAATTGGAGAGGAGAGTGCAATCCTCCAAGGGAGGTCCCAGGTTCAAATCTCCACCCTACCAAAAAGCTGAATTGGGTATCCAAAATCCAATTGATAATATTGGTGCGAGCAGGGTCGGGTGCAACTCCCGGGTGACTTTGACAGTGTAGAACCCCCTGTTCGTGGTCTCTCAAACAGTGCACAAATAGGTAAGCGATCTTCCATCTTCCATAGTTCCATGCATTAAAACATCTTATGATTTGACACATGCCCCAAGAAACAAATAGTTAGCATCTAGATCCAATGTGCTTTAGGTTGGATCTATGACTTGATTTCTGCCCCAATTCTCCCGAGATAAAAATTTTACCTTAGTTCCCTTGATTATTGGTGCATGTATAAATTATTAATTTTTTTTTTTATTTATTTTTATATGTATTTTATTATATATATTAAAGAATGTTCAAATAGTAACATGAAAATAATATATATATATATATATATATATATATATATATATATATATTGTAATATTTTATTATTATTTAATTTTAATTATTAAAGATTATTATAATAAATATTTTTGTTCAAAAGAACTCGTGAATGCAAATTTTTTTTTTTTTAATTTATGCAATTAATAATAATTTAATCAATTTTGAATAACTAACATTTAGACATGATAATACAGTTTTTAATTTTAGGTTCAAATAATATTTGCGGATTAAATTATTTAAACTATAGATGAAATGTTTTGTTATAATTTCAATTTGTTACAAGTGGCCCTAAATATATATATATATATATATATATATATATATATATATATATATATATATATATATAATTTTTATATTTTTTATTTTTTTAAATGTTTATTCATACTCTTTGTATCTTCCCTATATGTGATGAAGATGAACAATATAAAATAGGGTCTTTAACTTTTATCGATGTGTAATCGAATATATATATATATATATATATATAATTTTTATATTTTTTATTTTTTTAAATGTTTATTCATACTCTTTGTATCTTCCCTATATGTGATGAAGATGAACAATATAAAATAGGGTCTTTAACTTTTATCGATGGCAATCGAATATATATATATATATATATATATATATATAATTTTTATATTTTTTATTTTTTTAAATGTTTATTCATACTCTCTGTATCTTCTCTCTATGTGATGAAGATGAACAATATAAAAGAGGGTCTTTAACTTTTATCGATAGCAAAATTTATTTATATATTTATTATATATATAAGGAAGAATGTTCAATTATAATTAATATATAATAATAATAATTATTATTATTATTTAATTTTATAATATATATATATATATATTCAATAAAATTGGTATATATTTCACCGTTTTATTAATTTAAAATTTATGCAATTAGCATATATAAAATTAAACATGAAAATTCTATTTTATAGGTGTTATATTATAGGAAATTTTCATATCTTTTATTAATTATATTTATTTTTATTTGATAAGTAACTATAATTTTATATACAAATTGGGTTTTTTAAGAGGATCCCAAAACCTTATAACAAAAAGGGCCGTAGCACCGAGATTTAAAGAAATTCCTTAGTACATGAAAATAAACACAAACTGTAAGAGAAAGGGCCAGAAACAACCCTTGAACCAATAGAAAGACCAGATTCTAGTACCAACTAGTGAGGCCCACTTCACAAAAATATCATCCTCCCATTACTGGTAGTTTGGGATCCTCCCAAGGGTGGATACAATAGTTTGGGATCCTCCCAGGGATGGATACAACAGTCTGGGATCCACCCAAGGGTGGATATAGCAGTATGGGATCCTCCTAGGGGTGGATACAGCGCACCTGCCTAGACCAGCATAAGGAGAGCGGGAAGGCCAAAAATAACCTACAACCAGAAATCCTGCCCAAAATTCAAAAGTAGGGAATTATAAGAAAATTAGAGAGGATCCTCGCCCATGTATGGCTTGGGATGCAACCTAGGGTGTAGCGGGGCAACAAGCAGCTATGCGAGCAAAGCAACAAGCAACATCGAGATACAGGCTAGGGATCAGCAACGGGACAGCCTAGGAAATGGCTTTAGGGTCCTCAAAGAAAAAAAATGGGAAGCCTCCGCATGAGCCTGAAAAGTGGAACAACACTAGTGGGGATATCTATAGGCCAAGATATCCCTGTGCATAAGGAGAAATACGAGGAATCCGAAAGGATCCAGGGAAAACAACAGGTGCAAAGACAGGATATCGAAAGCCAAAATTGAAGGAGGAAGGATGGGCCACAGCTACAAATACACTAATATCCCCCCAGACCATAGAAAACATAAGGAAACCCCCACCACTCTATAAGAAATGAAGGACCAGAAACCACCATCCTTGCTCATAAACAAATTCAGGTAACTGGGACCAAGAGCCCCTGAATAGGAGCTGAAACGAACAACCTGAGGATCCCAAGCAGGAAGCAACAATAGGCACAAATATGGGATCCTCATAAGCCTAACCTAGGGGAACCAGGGTCTACATGCACTGATCATGGGTCCCCCCCAAGATCCAGACATGCAACAAAAACCCTAGGAACCCTAGAAGAAGGGACCAAGATCCCCCATCCATGCTCATGGACAACTTCAAGGAACTGGGACTGGGAACAACCCGAGGCAGAGGAAGAGGCTCACCCCAAAGGCCAACCAATGCCCTGGGTGTCCACCAAATCATAGATCTAGCAAGAAGAAGCCTCCGAATAGGAAACTAAAAAGGGCCCTACCCAACGGGACGGGACCAACAACAACCACAGGCATCCCAGAGAGGATTCACTAGCAAAAGAGGAAATTGGCCCCCTAGACCAACCCCAAAGCAGAGAGGACCTCACAGGATGCACCAAGAAGCAGTCGAAATCCCAACCTGCCACCACCACCGATCGAGGAAGCCCTAGGAATTGGATCCACGAAAAAACCTTGCAAAAAACCCTAGGGGAAAGCCTAAGGGAGAACGGGGAAGGGATCCCAAAAACATGCAGGAAACCCTAGGAGACCCCTGGGATGCACCAGACCACGGGCTCAGGCAGGGAAACCCTGAAACTGCTGGGAAAGGAGCAGAAAGTGGAGAAGGATCTCCCTCGAGGGAGATCATCTACTACAAAGCATTACCAGAGCCTATTAATTATATTTATATATATTATATTTATTATTATTATTATATATATTTTTATTATTATTATTATTTATTTATTTTATTATTATACTTATTATTCTATAATATTATATTCTTGTACTACTCCCCCAAACTGTATTATAAAATTTATTGCATTAGGCCTATACTTCCCTCAAAACTGTAATTTTTGCTATATAGCCAAAATAAAAATAGAGGGAAATATTTTTATTTAAAAATGCTTATATTTATAGGAAATTTTAACATATATATTATTTTATTTATTTTAATGGTATGGGGGTAGAAATATTTTTCTTTTCTTTTTTTCAAAACTGTATTATAAACTTTATTGTATTAGCTTTATACCTCCCCCAAACTGTAATTTTGGCTATATAGCCAAAATAAAAAATAGAGGGAGATATTTTTATATAAAGATGCTTATATTTGTAGGAAATTTATATATTATTTTAAATGGTATGGGGGTAAATATATATTGATGTATTATTATAGATATTATATATATGATATAAATTATCATTATATAGATATATTTTATTTATTTATATATATATTTTTATTTATTATTTATTATATATATTATTTATTTATTTTTTTTTTTATTATTTGGAAGATTTTCTTCTTCTAATTTCATAAGGAGTTCCATGTGAGAGAAATAATGGATACAAATCGAATATCAATCATCAATATATAAAATGGGGCTTTTATCAAAGGCTTAGATGATTAACACATAGGATATTAGGGTTCTTGGAAAATACAAACCACACTTTTGTAGGATGGGATAAACCATAGTACTTAGGAATTAGTTTATGACTCTTGCTTGCTTACAACATTCTAGGGTTGTTTTACAAAGACTCAAACATCCTAGAGACTTTGAACAAATTCATCTATTTGTCTCACGAATCAGTATGATGCTAAGGGTGTCCTAATGTTTTCAAGCCTCTCGAGGACCAACTATGTGTGTAGTGAATGTTCATTCCTCATCATGAGTAGGGATTGAGTAAACCAATGGTCACTTATGCCAACAAGCTAGCTTATCTATGAGCATCCATAGGTCTTGTCCAGACTTAGCACTATTGCGTAAGGATACCATATTGTCAAGGGTTTCATTCAACCCATTGTTGTAATGAGGATCACCCCATGGTTTTTGAAATACTAAAGAATTCTAGGGATTCAAGCTCTTCACCCTTATTTTATTTAACTTTATTTGGGTTACTTTGCTTATTTTGAGAGGAAACAAGAAGATTTTGATTATTTTTGGGATACTTGCTCATTTAGAGAGAGAGAGCAAGGGATTTTTTTTTTTTTTTTTGGGGTTCTTGCTCATTTTTAAGAAGCAAGAAGATACTTTTTGGAATACTTGCTCATTTAGAGAGAGAGCAAGGGATTTTTTTCTTTTTTTTTCAAAGGTGAAGGGGGAGCTTGTCCTTTTTCCAATTCATTAGCTTTCTAGACCATGCACATAATTTGGATAAGTAGGGGAAACCATTCACTCTTATGGCAATAGTAACTCATAGGTTAGTCTTTCCAAACTTCACAATGTTTTATTTATTATAAAGTGCGTAGTCCAAGAGGAAACTTGATTGATTAGGAGCAACTTATAACATCCAAATATTGTTTGATTTTCAATGAAGATTTACTCAAAACACTAGTGGTGACTGAGTAATTGAAAACACCTAGATTTTTTTGATTTAGCAAGCAAAAGTATCATGCAAGATGTGGTAGTAACTTTCCTACAGAACTCTCAAGCTGATGCAAAATAAAGAAATATCTTTTTAGGATATTTTTGAAACAACATTGAGACTGAAAATTCTAGTGGAGAATAAAGTGAAAGTGATGCAAACATTGGAACTCTTTTATGAAACAAAAAGAAGCATAATCATTTTTATATATATATTATTTATATGAATATATTTTATACATATGTATATTTTAGATATAAAGCAACAACTTATTTAATAGGTAGTGTATTTGTTGCTTATTAAAGAGAAGTATTTATTCAATAGTAGTGATTTGCAGTTTAGATATACACTGCAAATCAGTTTGTTGCTTAAGATGGTGCATGAACTCTTCTTTAGAATGTGGCTTTTTATATAATTTAAGCCTATGTCCATTAACTAGCAATTTTTTGGTTGAGTCATCAATAGGCTTGAGTTTTACTATACCATTTTTGAATATCTCTTCAATTTCATAGGGCCCAAGCCATCTTGTCCTTAACTTCCCCTAAAAATCATTGAAGCGGGAGTCAAATAGCAAAGCCTAGTCTCCTGGTTGAAACATTCTAGGTACAATGTGTTTATCATGCCATTTCTTCCTTTGTTGTTGTGTTAATTCAGTTCTATGAAGTGCCTCGAGTCTCCTTTCATCAAGAATATTTAACTTCTCCAACCTAGCCCTTTGTGCTCGATCTAAGTTCATATCGAGTTGTACTATTGTGCGAAGAGTCTCAATCTCAAACTCGATGGGCATGATGGCTTGCTTACCATAAGTCATCTCATAAGGTGTTAAACCAGTGGTAGTCTTCCAAGTTGTGTTATAGGCCCATACAACTTCTTTTAATATTTTTACCCAATCTACTCTACTAGTGGCCATAATTTTAGTTATTATCTTTTCAAGCTCTCGATTGGTTACTTCCACTTGTCCATTGGCTTGAGGATGATATGGTGAAGTTTTTCTATGTTTTATTTGATAGATTGTGGTGAAATGTTCTATTAATTTAGAGAGAAATTGAGTTCCTTGATCTGAGACTAGTTCTCTAGGTGCTCCAAAGTGCAACATAATGTGTGAATAGAGAAAATTGGCAATAGGTTCAGCTTGTGCTCGTGGCATAGCTTCTACCTCTACCCATTTTGTAACATAATCTATGCACACAAGTATATGTTTATTATTTGCACTCGGAGGATCTATAGGTCCAACGAAGTCAATTCCCCACTTCTCAAATGGCTCAAACATAACTTGAGGTACTAAGGGCATCTCCATTGTAGGGGTTGGTTTACTAGCCCTTTGGCATGCATCACATCTATCAACAAATTGGTGAACATCCTTATTTATAGTAGGCCAAAAGTATCCAGTTTGATATATTTTACTCATTGTTCTTTGGGCTGCATAGTGACCTCCACAAGGTTCTTCATGTGCTGCCCTAATGATATCATACACATCTTCTTCATGCACACATCTCCTAACTACATGGTCTGGGCAAGACTTGAATAAAATCCCATTAATCCACATGTAAGGGGCACTCTGATGTACTAACCTTCTTTGCTCATAAGGTGTGAAATTTTGAGGTATCTTTCTAGTTACTAGATAATTTACTATATCAGCATACCATGGAGTGAAAATAGAAAGAGCAAACAGATGCTCATCCGAAAAGCTATCAAGAACTAATTCATCATCATCAAGTATTTGCATACGAGATAAATGATCTGCAATGACATTGTCTTTGCCTACTTTATCTATGATTGTAATATTAAATTCTTGAAGCAAAAGAAGCCATCTAACCACCCTACCTCCTACTGTAGCTTTGTTCATTAAATACTTAATGGCAGAGTGATCAATATGAACAAATACTTCATACCCTATTATGTAATGTTTAAATTTATTGATGGCATGAACTACGACCAAGAATTCCTTCTCAGTAACTATGTAATTCAATTCAGCCCCATGTAAATTCTTACTTACATAATAGATAGCATAAGGTATTTTATTTTCTATTTGTTGAAGTACTGCTCCTATTGCATATGTCGAGGCATCACAATGGATATGAAAGGGTAATTTCCAGTTTGGTCCTCTTAATATGGGAGCAATAATCAATTTTTCTTTTATGATTTCAAAAGCTTTTTGACATGCTTCAGTCCATTCAAATTCACTATCTTTAGTTAAGATTTTAAGCATAGGAGAAGCAGTTTTTCTGAAATCTTTAATGAATCTTCGGTAGTACCCTGCATGCCCTAAAAATCTTCTTACCTCTATTTGAGTTTTTGGAGGTTGAAGGGACTGAATAACTTGTATTTTTGTAGGATCTACCTTAACACCTTCTTCAGAGATGTAATGTCCTAAAAAAATACCTCCCCTCATCATCATGAAACACTTTTCATTACTTAGAGAAAGGTTTTATTCTATGCATCTAGCTAGGACTTTTTGTAGATTTACCAAAGTTTCTTCAAAGGTGTCACCATAGACCGTAAAACCATCCATATAAACTTCTACGCATTCATTAATCATATTAGAAAAAATAGTGAGAACAACTCTTTGGAATGTAGCAGGTGCATTGCATAGTCCAAAAGGTAATACTTTATAAGCATAAGTTCCTATGGGACATGTAAAAGTGGTCTTCTCTTGATCTTCTTCAACTATGGAGACCTGGTTGTATCCACTAAATCCATCCAAGAAACAAAAGTATTTCTTACCAGCTAGAGTGTCAAGGACTTGATCAATGAAAGGCAATGGAAAGTAGTCCTTCTTTGTCACTTTATTTAGTTCTCTGTAGTCTACATAGATTCTCCATTTACCATTCTTTTTAGGAACTATTACCAATGGTGAAACCCATTGACTATCAGAGATAGGGTATATAAATCCTGCGTTTAAGAGCTTGACAATTTCTTCCTGAACTATATCTTTCATAGTTGGATTTAATCTCCTTTGAGGTTGTCTTACTGGGTGACAACCTTCTTGAATGAAAATACGGTGGGTACAAATACTTGGATGTATCCCTTTCATGTCCTCATAATTCCATGTGAATGTTGTCTAATACTTTTTTAAGACTTCTATCAGTTGTGATTCCTGAATGTTTGTAAGTTCATTGCTTATATTTAAAGCTTTTCTAGATGTAATATCTATTTGTTTATAATTACTATCTATACTCATTATTTCATGCTTGAGAGTATTTAGTTGATAATTATAAGGGGCCATCGGATGAGGGTAACTTGTGCTTGCTTCACTATTAGTCATGGTAACTTCATTAGCACCTTGTTCCTCATCAAGAAGTGAAGCTAAGGGCCCTTCAATTTCTCATTGAAAACATTCTCCTAGCATATTGATTGATAAATTTTGTAGATCATCTAAGTCTTCAGGAGAATCATACCACAATTGTTTTGAAAAATTATTGTCTTTTATTGATTCAGGAAACAAGCTAAGATTTTTAGTATACTTACCATTTGAAATAGTCATATTCCCAGATCTACAACTAATATAAGCATCAATTGTTGCAAGCCATGGTCTTCCCAATATCAAGGGGTGCCCCCTAACTTTCTATTTGGTTGTAAGACTATAAAGTCTACAGGGTATTCCCATGAGCTTACGGAAACTATAATGTCTTCTAGTTTCCCTTCTGGTTTAATGGTAGATCTATCTGCAAGTTGAAGCACTATAGAGGTTGGTTGAATCATGTGTACCCCTAAATATTCTATTGTTTCCTTCATCATGACATTTATGGCAGCCCCCAAGTCTACTAAGACATTATGCAAGGTTGTCCTACCAATGTGAACTATGAGTATAGGTACTCTAGGGTCTGTATACTTTGGTAACAATTTCTCACCAGTCATGATTTTAGATAGTTGCCCAATAACTTGAATAGTCTTAGGCTCATTCTTCTTTCTCTTTTGTGAACTTGTTATACTTTTTACCAATTTGGAGTAGATGGGAATGTCTTTAATAGCTTGTAAAAGAGGAATTCTAATAGAGATATTTTCCAATTCTTGAAGAAAATTGAAAGTTGGTTTAGATGGTTCTTTAGGTATAGCCAGTATTTTAGGAAATGGAGCTCTTATTTCTTTTTGAGAAATTTGAACTTCTTTCTATTGATCCAACACTTCTTCTGGGGGAATTTCTATTCCTTCCTCACATTTATCATCTTGTCCTTTTTCTTTGCTCAAGATTTTGGTAGATTCTTCAAGTTCTATGAGGGTTGCTCTATGATCTTCCAATACTTTTCTAGATCTTAATTGAATTTTTTGATAGGGCATTATAGATATTGAACATGCCTCATTTGTTTCATAGACCTATTGAGTATTTTTATTATTATTGGGATTAGGTACAGGTTGAGCCGGTAAAGGTGGTTGTTTAGGAGGATTGTTGTTTGGAGGTGGAAGGAGTCTATTTTGAGGTTGGTTTTGAGGTACTTGCCCCCTAAATTGATTTTGAAAATTTTGTTGTTGGGGTTGCCCTTGAGACCAGCTAGGTCCTGCCTGATTGTATTGGCCATTCCAACTAGGTATGTTTTGATTTTGGCCTACCATCCATGGAGGTGAATTTCCATATGCATTGGGCATGAATTGTGCCCAAGGAGGCATATTCCAATCTTGATTATACTGATTCCAATTTGACCAATTTGGAGTATTTGACCAATAATTGGGTCTTTGTTGGTTGGAATAGTTAGAGTTTGACCAATTGGGTGGACCATTAAATGGACCATTCCTTATTTGAGCTATAAAGTAGACATCTTCTGCCTCTTCGACCTCAGGCTCTTTGATAGCGGTTTTGATAGCTGAGATATATTTGCAATTTTTGGTATTATGGTTTTTGTCACAGATCTTGCAATAGGCAGAAATGTTGGAAATATTTGTAACATTCAAAGGGCATTCCCTTAGATTATGTTTCTTTCTGCATCTATGGCAATATATCTCTTCAATGTTTTGGTACTTTGGTTTCTTATCCATGAGGTCGAGGGATGATGTCAATGTGCTTAATAAATCGGTTTTGAGATTTTCTAGCATATTACCAATTTTAGCTCGTGTTACTCCTCCTCCTGATGATGGGTATTTATTACTTCTTAATGGTTTATTCCTTGAGTAATTTTTACAAATATTTATGATCTCTCCTAATCCCATCTGATGGATATCTCCTTTCACCATAAGGTTTAGTATGTCCAAGACATCTTCCTTAAGCCCTTTTAGAAAAAGTTTTTTCTAAACTTCCTCATCCAACTCGATATTTACCCTAGATCCCACAAATCAAAATCTCTCGAGATAGTCCTCAAGGGATTCATCATATTTTTTATTCATACGAAACAATTCTACTTTCTTATCCCGAACCCTACAATAGTCTTGGTATCTTTCAAGGAATATGTCTTTTAATCCTTGTTCTCCATCCCATCGATTACAAATATTTTCCCCTAGACCCATGAACCATCTTAAGGCTGCATCCTTAAGTGTAGAAGGGAATAGTCTTAGTTTTTGCTCATCCATGGTGTAAAAGTAAGCTTGGCACACCACTTCAAATTCAAAAAGAAAGGCATCGGGATCCTCATGTGGTTTCCCATGGAAAGTAGGCAAAACAACAATAGAGACTGGTTTTGGTTCTCTTGTTAGCCTATCTTCAGGAGAAGGGATTGGAAAGGCAAAAGTCTTTCTCTATCCACCCTCCCTTTGGTTTTCTACTCCTCCTTGATCATTAGTCCTTTGCCTTGGGTTTCTATTTACTTCCCCTTGTTCACTACCTTGATCAACCATGACTGAATATAGAATTTCAAGAATTGGACCAGGTATAGGGTCGGTAAAAATAGATGAGGGATCGATATGATCATCAAACTCTGGTTTGGGTAGAAAATATGTTTTGGGATCTTGTTCTAGAATTTCAATTTGCTTAGCTATCATAGAATCTAAAGATGCAGTTTTAGTTTCTTTTAACTCAGAAGTTTTAGATTTCTTACTATGGTTTTCTTGGCAATCTACTTCTGGTTTACTGATTTTAATGAATCTACCCTTTGAGTCTCTAGGTCTGAACATGAAACTTTGAAATAAATTTTAGTCTTCCTTGAACAACCTGTAGATATCATTGATTGGTTCGAGTTGTTTAGGAGTCATATAATGCTCTTCATTAAACCCAAAGTCTTTTGTTACCAGAGTAATCAATTGGACAATAAAAGCCTATTTGAGAATTGGATTAGGGAATTTTGCTCAATCAGTAATTTTTTGAGGTCAATGGATGCAGATTGTTTACTATTTTCCACCATCTAGCAACTTTTACTTCTCTATATATATATATATATATATATTTGGTTCTATTTTTGTTTTTGTTTTTTTTTCTATTTTTTTTAAACAATTCCTACTGTACTAAAACTAAATGGATTGGCCAGCTAATTTTAGCATAATAAGAAAAAGTAAAGTGTTTGTTGTTACTATTTTACCTCTAAGAAATATTTTCACTATGACTGTGTCACTCAGTCACACCTACTTCCTATACTACCTTGTGTTTCTACAGGCCAAAGTCTTAGATTTTAAACTAGGAACAATGACACTTGTGCAAGAAAATAAATTGCTGAAAAGTAAATGCTTTAAAAATAAATGCTGGAAAATAAATACTAGAAAATAAATGACTAAATTCTAGGAAAACAATAAAAATTGATTTTAAGAAAATTGGAACCTAGTCCACCTAAGGTGGAGGATGCTTGTTGTGTGTATGCATTGGTCACTACTTGTGCCACCCTCCACACATAACTCCTCATATGCGTTGATCACTACTTGCACCACCCTCCACATGTAGGTAAGCTTTCCTTCCTTATGTGGTCCAATAACTTATAGATTAATGTAATGGTGCTGCTCTCCTCGAAAATAATGCCAAAAATATCTAGCTTGTTAGGCTAATCATTTAATTATCAATCCAGGTCAATACAATTTAAAGAACAGACAATCCCATATAGATTATTCCATAACATTTAACTAGCTTACTTGATTCAATTCCTTAAGATCAGGTTACAGAAATAAAATACTTTTAAATGCAAAATGAAATTTACTTAATAAATATGAATATTTAAGCTAATTGTGTGGATCCACATGCATCTAATTATGATTCTAACTATCTTACTTTTAAAATAAATGATGCAGATTAAATTTATATTATTTCTACATTATACTAATCTAATTCTAATCTATTGCAGGAGTAGGAGAACAGGGACTGGTCTTTTAGAAGTGGGCCCTACCTTCGAAAAGGTCAGTATATTTCTCTTCTCCTCTACACTATTTTTACTTCAGTACTTTACTATTTCATCTAATCTATTCTAACTATTAATTATTCATTTATTGTAGGAAAATAAAAGTATTACAGACTAAAGTAAATCATTATGAAGATAAAATAATTATTGCGAAAGACATGGAAGAAAAATAATACTATTTTATTATTAGAATTTGAATAGGTACATCGTTGGAGATTACATCCACAGTTGACTTCTTCAACTCATATTATAGAATACACTTCGAAGGAAAAGAAGGACTCAGAAAAAAGCAAGGAGGGACCTTTTCAATGGCCTCCCTATTGTAATTTATACAATAATATTCAAAGAAGTCTTTTCATAACTTTCTTTGTTTTCTCCAGCTAATCAAAATCTAAATCCTAACTATGTACTAGTAATTTTCTAAAACAAATATAATTTTGTAACAAGACGTAACTTTGACTAATCAGTGCTAACACATGTGCAACTGACTTGTTCTAAACAAACATGACTTTATAACAAATACAACTTGGACTAATCATTATGAGGCCAAGTGGCATCTACTTAACAACTTTCTTAATATAAGAAACAACAAAAATAATCTTGTGCCCTATTCTCAAGGAAAGAGAATATTTAGTTGGCAGAAATAAATCAATAGTTTGGATCCTTTCCAAATTTTAATAAAACTTTACAACTTTATCAAATAAATAGAATATGCCAAATATTTTGTTGCCCACGTTGACAACCAAATGAATGACTGTGTAAGATGTGCTCATGTTGGATATGATGTGGCACTAAAGCTTGGTCAACTTTTGACTCTAGCTCTTTGTAGCACTTCAGTAACACTTCTTCGTAACACTCCATCCATAATGCTTGTAGGTGTGCCATGTGTCCAACCAGTCTTCATTCATATGTGTTCTGGTTCAACATCCATGGTCATTCATCCAGCTTCATACATAGTTACCTAATAACACACAAACTTACACAAAATCCATGTAAAATACACATATAATAACATTTATAATAATTAATCTAATTAACACATAAATGACAATATTAAGGTAAAATAATCAGTAAAATCACTCATATCCATTCATGTATAAAGAAATATATAAGTAAATCAGGTGTAAATAATGTAACACTTTGGCACTCATCACAATAGTAGGTAGTCTAACCTCTTATAACACCTCAAGCAAGTGTGTCACCACAACCTATCATTCCACTATCACCCATATATTTCTCTCCCAATTTATCCCTATCAATTCACCTTCCAAGTCATCTATCTCAAACTATTCATCCCCTAAGCCACCCACAAAGGCACATCATCTTATTAAGTAGTTGGCTAATAACTAGCCTCAAAATGGCTTTAGCCAAACTATCGATCTATTATCTAATTCAAAATATCCCCCACATCATGAGGCATTAATTGAAATTCTAAAATCCATTGAACTCCAATCATAGGATACTAATGCCTTCAACAATTTCATGAGCAACATTCAAATGTGCATGGAGCCTTCCACCATATTCTATTATTTTGAAAATAAATCAATGTCATCAGAAGTGGTGGACCCTCCATTACATATTATGGCTTAGATTTATTGGAAGCCATTTAAATGAGTGTTAATTGACACTAGTTCCTCCATCAACATCATCACCACATATAACTTTTAACACCACAATCTTCCACCATCTCACATAACCAAATCCACATTCACCCTATGAGCAGTCAATGATGCTCTTTGTTCCACAGTTGGCACTATCGTTCTACCCATAGAAGTTGGGGTCAAAACATTGCATACCATGTTTCACATCTTGGAGAGGTCCATGGATTACAATTTACTCCTTGTACACCCTTGGAATAGGGAGATTATATGTGTTTCATACCTCTTGAGCTTGAGATACCATCATTACAAATTTCATTGCAAGAAATCATAGATGATAATACTACTATACAATAATGTCTTGACCAACATACACTCCTTAATGAAAGGTATATTAATGTATTAGAACATTTACAAGTATATCAAGGTCACCTCAAATGTACTTACAATGCCAAAGTCCATCTACGTGAATTTCATGTATGAGATCATGTCCTTAAATAGAATCATAAAAATACCAATGCATTACCGCGTCTTCATGATAAATTCATGGTTAATTGGTTAGGTCCATACATTGCCACCCAAAAAGTGGTTCAAGGAACATATAGAATTGTCAGTATAGAGGGAGAAGAAGATCCTGAACCACTTAACATCATCCACTTCAGAGTGTTTCATGCTTAATGTAATTTACATATATGTATATATACATGGATAATACATAAAAATAATGCATTCATACACATTACATTCATACGCATTGTATTTTATACATCCACATTTCACAATCACATTTATTTTTATTTTAATGCATTTCATCCACCATATTAGGGGTCATTTGTTAAGTTTAGACAATAATTGATCCAATAAATTTTGTTGCCTTAATCAAGGGCATCCCCAAGTTTACATACATTTAATTACACCATTCCACAAGTCAACTTACCATTTGCATTATCACTTCATTACTCCTAGGTGTTTTCGGTCACTCAACCACTCCTAGTTTTTCAAGCAAACTATAATACATATCAAACTTTCTCTAGGACCAAGTCATATTTTTCACTAAGAAAATCTTGAGTTTTGGTATTGACTCTAACACTCTTGAACCAATTACATCTTATAGATATTAAAAACATCTCATGTCAAATAAGGATAACACCATAATTAGGTTGCACCTCAAAGTGAAAAGTCACCTCCACTTATCCCATTATGCACATAGTCCAAAATAAAAAATAGTGGTCTTCACCACTATTCACATTGCCAAAACAAAAGAATGAGTTGTAATAATAGGGTAAAATTCTCTTCATACTTCAGTTGAGAATCCGATTCCCCAAAGCTCTAACTCTTTTACACATCACACACCATAATTCCTCAGGTTGTAAGGATAGAACTATATTTTCATCTAGATGGTTAGGTAGTTTGAATCCCCAAAGCTTAAAAATTATATTCTTGTACTATGGATCTAATCTCCATCGAGGCTATAGATGCTTGATTGGAAGTTGAGTACGCTCATGAGTGGTGATACGTCTCTATTTAAGAGACCTATGACCGCACATAAGGACAAGCTATCTTTTTGGTCTTCTCCATGATAGGTTTTATATCAATTTACTCAATATGGGTTAATTAACTCACTTGCACACACATTGGTTCTTTATTTTCTTGATTCTTACCATGTTCATGATTTGGTAAATTAACATTTCACTACACACACATTTGGTCTTAGAGAAATTATCCATAACTTAGGGAGTTTGATTAAAATCACTAGTATGTCTAGTCTCTGCAAAAAAATCAATTATTCATAAGTTAAAAACATCCATATCAACATCCATATCATTATATGAGTCTTCCATTTCATACACCACCATTTTGGTGCCCCTAATTAAACAAAAATGATCAATAGTGGTCAAGTAACATTCTAAACTACAAATAATAATTAGTGCATTATTTCATTTGCATTATTTTAATTACACATACATATCATCATTACATTACCATCCATCACATATACATCTGCATTCACACACATCCAATAAATTCATAACACAAAAGCAAAAGCCATGTATATATATAATTTCATGTACAATGAACACTTGAAGGCTATATACAATGGAGCACCAAGGCTCATATACAAAAAAATGCATCTAAGCACTAGCTAATACTCCAAAGGATCTCTAGACCTAGAGACACTATACCTAGAACCAATTGTCCTACTAGAATCTACTATGGAAGAAGAAGGTCGATTAGGTAGGCTAATATGGTGCCACATAAGAAGATCCTCTAAATCTTGGATATATACCTCTTGAGATTGAAGGTATAGTATATCATGCCTCTGATAAGAATCCCTTTGTATTAGCTCTACCTAGAGCCTCGCTATCGCATCCTTACCTCTGCTTGCTACCCTCGATACTTCTAGCTTCACCCACAATTGAGCATTCTCAGCATTTTGAGCTACTATCACTACATCCTGAGCTACTATATCCACATATCACTCTTCCACCATATATAGGAGCTAGTCCTACTCTACCTCCAACCTTACCCAGTCCTCCTCAGTTTAACCTGGAGGTCTCTTCAAAATATCCTTCATCTCATTCCTACCACCATCATCATCTCCAACCTTCATAGGATGCTCTGTTGCAACCCTTTCCTATCTTCTTGATCCATAATATATCTAACATTAGGGATTCTTATTTTCTACTACCTCATCCTCATATCCATAACTCTCATTTACCATATGACTAGGTACCCATAGAGGTTGTCAAGTAAACAAAGCCTCTTACTCTATTATGATCCTAGCATCATCCACATATGGGAGATCTATCTCCTCATCATCCATGTAGTACATCCACCACTCCTCAATACATGGTAGGCTCGACTCACCTTATTTAAACCTATAGAGCACATGCATATCTAGAACTCCCTACCTCAGCCCAAACTACCACAACACCCAAGATAACTAGATCAATTCCACCTCACCTCTATGCTACCCAACCACCCATATAGTCTATCGAGTCCTATGTATCTGCTCTCTATCACTTAGCCACCTAGCCTCTAGCCATGGCCTCTAGTACACCTAATTTGGTATCAACCCTATCCTTAAATCTCTACACTCTTGGCCACTACAACCAGGATTACTAGGTTGTACCTCTTCATCCACTTGCCACCTCAAAGCATAGGGCTAATCCTTATTCCAATCCTCATAAGGAAAACCCACAAGATGAGCCACACTAAAGTGATCCTAGTGCTAGTATTGCAATAGCACATAGTATTTCAACCCCATTTTGCCCCACCTCCTCACCTCATATAGCTCCAAATACATTTGATACAGTAGAGCAGGTGCCCATGCATACACCCGAGGCTTATCGATCATGTCGCATACCAACCTTATCATGTTGCATGGAAACTGAAATCCAATGTTGTTAGGCACCAATATGTTGGACAATAGAAACATGATCAAGGTGAGCAAGGCCTCCAACCCCTACCTCGCATACATAGCCAAATACCTTATCCCTCTACCTCAAATGTTCACATCCCTTCATCCATATCCAAATATCTGACTCATCTCATACCTCTTATCATGTCTAACTTGGACACACAATCTCTCCACTGGCACTCAAATAATGTGGTCCTCCTATCCACATCCCCATATCTACATCCCATCTCTTTACTAAGTAAGATAGGTACCCCTCATCCACCCTCACCATCTCTATCTGAGTGACCCCTGCCAATCCCATCCCCTCCAACTTCTTCTAATAATCCTTATACAAGGTCTTCCTCATCACTGATATAATTAGTGAGAATCTATGATAGGACTCTAAGATACTCAAATACAAGAACACAATACACATTATCATCATATTCATTGCATACTAAAAAATTTACACATGTACAGAAAAAACATTTTGCAAAAATCCAAATAAGAATGCCAGGGCACTTACCTCAGCCACCTACACCTCCATGCCCATTGCAACATCCATGCCCTCCATTGCCATCAATTTACTCACTTCACACACTTCACACTCATTCACTCACCCACTCCCTCAGTCCTCAGATATTGTTTCTAAAACTCTTGAACATAAGAATGAGTCCAATTTCACTTTTGCAACAATCTTATAGTTGTTTATTCCTATTTCACTTCTAAAGATGCCCAAGCTTCAGCTTCATTATGTATTAAATCCACTATTGAAAGTGTAACAAGAAAAACTATCTCCTCTATCATTTCTAATTATTCCTCGTGTTGTTGGTCCTGGATTTCCTTTATATGCTCCATCAAAACTCAATTTAACCCACTCCACATCTGGTGGTTTCTATTTTATACTCTTTGATTTCTTTTTGCTTCTCTTATGCCCAATATAATAATTCCATTTAATGACTTGAATCCATCTATTAAGGATATTTACTTCCATATTAGGTACTGGGTGAGTTATATGGTTGGTTTAGACTCCTCTATGGCTAAACATATCTTCCTTTTCATTACCTCTAAATTGTAATTATTTCCTTTAAATATTTTTCTATTTATTTCTAGCCATATGGTCCAAAATACTATATCTTTTGGTATATCCTATATTGTCTATAAAGCCTCACTTTTATAAGTGCTTTGCCATTGCTTTAACCAATCTTCAATTTTTTTATTCATCACCATGCATTTACCAAACATCCATTGCCATAGTTTCCATACTATTGAGTAATGTCCCACGATATGGTCTATACTCTCCTCTTTTTTACAAAGAACACATTTATAGGGGCCATGAAAACCCCTTTTCATAAGGTTATCCAAGGATAAAATTCTTCTATTGTCTACTATACAAACAAACATTTTAACTTTAAGAATGCTTGGGCTATCCCAAATATCTCTCCACATTCTAGTGATATTACTATTTTGTTGGTTTTGTACATTATATCCACTTCTTGTCATGTATTCTCCTAAGCTATTCAACTCCAAAATCAATTTATCCTTGGATCCCCTCAAAATAGTCACAATTTTTATCTTTATACTCAATAGCCTCATTGCATCAATGTCTTGTATACTTGTAAAAAATATTCTTTCTATTTGTCTCTTCCTTACTAATCCTTGTACAAAATGTTTGAAACCCTATCACCATATTTTTCTTGAAGCAATATCATCCACGGTTTCAAAATTGGATATAAATTGAGTGGTTTTTTATCACACCAAGGATTCATCCAAACAGAATTTTGTTCTCCAGTTTCCACCACTCATATTAAACCTTTAATCATTATATCAATAGATTTTTTTAAACTATTCCAAAGAGTAGAACCATTTAATATAGAGAATGCAATAAATATTAAACTTTGGTCATTGGACTCAACATACTTACATAGAAGAATTATTGCCCATTGTCATTGACTCTCTTTGTACAATCTCAATATTATTTTTCCCCTAAGAGCTAAGTTTACATTTGTAAGAAATCTTAAACCAAGACCTCCCCTAGTTTTATCATCACACACCTTGCTCCATTTCACTAAAGGAAATTTTCTTTTATCATGTAAACATGACCATAAAAAAGGATTGCATAATATAGATTAAATTTTTTTCAACTAATTTTGGCATAGAATACAATGACATATAATATGTTTGAATGGCTTGTAACACTAACTTAATTAATTACACTTTTCTTGCTAATCATAACCATCTACATTTCCAATTTGGAAGTTTATTCAAAACTTTACTAATAACTATATTCCATAATTCTAACCTCCTCCTCCCCTCAAATAAAGTCATCCCTAGATAAGTTGCTGGAAAATTTGCCTCCTCCATTTGAAGTAATGTTAAAATTCTTGCTTTGATATTAGATAGAGTGTTAATAAAGTAAATTTTGAAAATTTTCCCATTATTTTTTTTCCTTTATGCTCTTTCGTATTCCTTTAAAAAGTTATTCAAAGCTCTGTATCCACTTATTCTTGTTCTTCTACAAATAGTTGCATCATTTACAAATTGTTGATGGGTAATGTTGTCGATGTTATTACTAACATTAAGTCCACTTATAAGCCCATATTTGTAATCCTTCTATAAGATCCTGCTCAAAACCTCTACCATAATAATGAAAAAATAAGGAGATAGAGGATCTCCTTGTCTAAGGCCTCTCTTGACTTTAAAATATTCTATTACTAACCCATTGACCAACATTGAATAATAAATTGTAGAGACACAATCTTTAATCCATCTAACCCATTTCTTCCTAAATCTAAAATTTTCTAAATTGCAAAATGAAAATCCCATTTAACCCTATCATAGGCTTTACTTATATCAATTTTTAAGATCATTGGTTTCTCTTTTCTTGAAGTTGTTGAATGTATAAATTCATGAGCTACTATGATCATGTCCAAAATTTAGCTCCCTTTCACAAATCCTCCTTGCTCTTATGAAATAATTTTAACAATGGCCTTAATTGATTCACCATCACTTTGGAGATAATATTATATGCCAGATTTCATAGGCTTATGGGGCTAACATAATCAAACAATTTAGCATCCTTATTTTTTGGAATTAGGGTAATATATGTTGCAATTATTTTATAAGGTATGTATTATTTTACCCTAGACTATTCCACTACCACCAATAAATAATATTTCACTAATTCCCAATAATGTTGGTAAAAATATATAGAAACCCTATCTGAACCTGGGGATTTATCCTTATTAAAAGAGAAAAGAGCCAAATGAAATTCTTCTAGAGTAATAGTCTCCATCAGTTTCCTATTGTCTTCATTCATTATAACCGAAGTAACATCTTGAATAAGTTTATCATTAAGAACTTGAGTCTCATCTAATCTTAGAATATTTTGATAAAAATACTTTACCTCTTTTCTAATTTCATTTCGATATTCAATCCAAACCCTTTCTATTGGTTTAATTATACTAATTTTGGATTTTGATCTTTGTACTATAGCCATCCTATGAAAAAAACATTACATTTTTATCTCCTTTTAACCAAGTATGTCTTGATTTTAATATCCAAATTTTCTCTTATTTACTCAAAATATTATGATATTCACTAAGGAACTCCCTTTACTCTGAGATTGTATTATTATTATCACATTTTTAGAATTTTGAAAATTTATCTTTTAGTTCTTTCTTCTCAAAAATATTTCCAAAAGTGTTCTTGTTCCATTCTTTTAATATAGATGACATAGATTTAATTTGATTTAGAAGAACATACAACCCACCATTACTTGAAGAATTACATGTTTGAGCTATCATATCAAAAAATTGAGGATGGTCTTCTCACATTTGCTCATATTTCAAATAAGTTTTATTTTAATTCACTTCACCATTTTAACTCTTATTGGTCAATGATCTAAACCAATCCTTGTTAAGCTATTAATTTTAACACAAGTTCATTCATCTATCCAATTATCTAAGAGAATACATCTATCTAATTTTTCTATTATTAGGTTATTGCCTCTCCTATTGTTGGTCCAAGTATAGTTTTCTTCTTCAAACTCAACCTCCCATAGATTATTGTTTTGAATAAAATATGAGAAATTTCTCATAGTTTGGGTTAATTTTCTAAATATCCCAAAATTTTCATCTAGCTTGGTTATGGCATTAAAATCTCAAATGATCATGAATCAGGTTTCTTGGTATTTACTTATCATATAGGATTCAATCCCACTCCAAAATTCTAATCTACCTGACGGAGTAGTTGGTCCATAGACATTGATAAGGATGAAACGAATATCTACAAAGTAGAAAGTGACTAAAGAGGCTATCCAATGTCTAGTTTTATGAATGGTTACACAAGAGGTTATATAAGTATTACAATAAGTTAGAATTCCCACTGCTTCTCCTTCAGAATATATAGTATCCCATTCACTTCTTACCCATACTGCTTTTATATATTTTGAATTTTTTTTTGTCATTTTAATTTCCTAGGATACAAAGAATATCAGGCTTATTACTTGAACATAGGTCCCTGATACACCTCTACTTTGAGGGGGAATTAGCACCCATTATATTCCATGAGATGATAATCATGTCTCATTAGGGTATTTTGGCCCCACATGTGTATTACCAATATCATTTTGTTGTTTGGTAAAGATAAGTTCAACCAACTTAGTTTGTGTTCCTTTCTCTATGTTTGCTCTTGCTTCCCTAGATCTTGCTTGATAATTTGAGGATTTTTCTCTTTTTTTCTTGCCTATATTAAGAGTAGGTATTATTATTCTATTCCTTAATATTCTTTCACAATTTTTTCATCATATTTATCCTCTCTTGGCTCTACTACAAAAGCTTTTGACTGGTCCTATTCATTTTTTGGCATTTTCTTATTTATGATAGAGGTCTTAACTTCCAAAAATGCATTTTATTTACCATTTTTTTTCTCTTGAATGGTGCATTGAACTTCAATATAGTCTTTAGAATATAATGAGACACATTCCTTAGGTTCATAGAGAGTTTTATTTCTTAAATCAGGATCATATTGAATAGACATTTCCTTGTTAATATGTTGAAACTGTTGTACTATGTCCTATAAGGTTTTTTCCTACTTTTTATTCATAGGATCCTCATAAGAGTTGGTATTTATTCTAATATCCTTTCTTACTAGTCTCCATTTTTTATTTTATTTCATTTTTCTAGATCTATTTTTTGGAAGTTAAAAACCATCTTCATCTATAACCATTTGAAAGTTTCTCTTGTGGTTTTCTACATATGATTTTGTTGGGCTCTTCTTAGGGCATGATCTTTCAATATTTCCCATATTATGACATGTTCTACATTTTATAATTATGTTTTTTATAATATATTGTTTGTATCCACATGTTATCCCCATACTTAAGAATAATTGATTCTGGTAAATATTTACTTATATGAATCATGACTAATATACAAGCATAAATAGCCAAAAATCCATCTTTTATTGTATTCCAAATATCAAGGAATTCTCTTGGAGTGTTGCCTATTTACTTGAAGGTATATATTTTCTAAAATTCAATGGGTAATCCAAACATCCTCACCCAAACTGGTATTAGGGATAGATTTACATTTCTAGTTGAAAAGCCTTCATACCAATAGGTAAGGAAGAGTTCTGCTCTTCCCATAAACCAAGGACCCCCTTTTAGATTTTTTTCTCTTTCTTCCCTAAAAAAAAATTGGCTAGGAAGAAAACTTTTGGAATAAATGATAGAATCAATTATGGAGACTTCCTCCTATCAATCCGTTTTCTCAAGGCTGAAGCCCTTGGCCAATACCCATTAAATTTAGAAAAAACCACCATATCTTGGAGCAATGAGGATATCTCTGAGGTGCACTCACTAACCTCTACCAATAGAGATAATTCTAAGTATTTAACTATAAATATATCAATGAAAAGGAAAATAAAACTTAAAATCTATTGAAATTTAAGATAATGTCCTATAGCAAATATAATATTTGATAAAAACTTTATAATAATTTGCATGCAAAAATTCTAAGATAAAGAAGGAAAAACTTTAGCTGAAAATATATATATCCAAATAAAATGTTTTCCCTCATTGAATTCCTATCCCTTCATTGCTCTTCCCATCATCCAAACCCTAGCTAATAAATATTTGCATTTTTTTATGACTTGAAAAATCATCACTACCCTTGTTCCGGATGGTTGACTTCATATTGTCGTATCTCCCTCAATATTGCTCAGATTATTTTATATGACCACTCATTTTAAAGCTATTCAAATTCCACATAATTTGGTCCAAGAATCAATTGAATTGAATAACTCTTTGCGAATATATGGCTCCTAAAATATGAGATATTTTAAAAATAAAACTTAATACTTTGTGAAGCGAATGTGTGTTGTTATATGAAAATATATTAATGCTATAAAATAAAATAGATATTACCAATAATAAACATTGAAGTAAATCTTCATAATTATTTGATTTAGATAGTCAATATTGTATTTCCAGCTTCAACTAAACTTACTACTTCCTCTAACGATGTAAAAGAGAAATTAACTTTACGATCCTCTATTAAACTTACTACTTCCTCTAACCATGGAAAAGAGAATGGAACAAGAACAATTTTGAAAATATTTTTGAGAAGAAAGAAATAAAATACAAACTTTCTAAATTCCAAAAAGGTGATCATAATAATCCAAGCTCAGAGGAAAGGGAGTTGCCTAGTGAATATAATAATATTTTGAGTAAGGAAAAGAAATTCTAGAGATTAAAATCAAGATAAACTTGGTTAAAAGAAGGAGATTAAAATACATTTTTTTCATAGGATGGCTATAGGACATAAATCAACATCTAGAATTAGTATAATTAAATCAATAGAAGGGATTTGGATTGAAGATCAGAGTGAAATTAGAAAAGAGGTAAATTTTTTTATCAGAATATTCTAGGATTAGAGGAGATTGAATTTCTTGATGATAAACTTCTTCAATATGTTCCTTCAATTATAAAGAATAAATATAATAGGAAATGAATGGAGCCTATTACTCTAGAAGAAGTTCATTTAGCTATTTTCTCTTTTAATAAGGATAAATCCCTAGGTCCAAATGATATCTTTGTAGCGTTTTATCAACATAATTGGGATACAGTAAAATGTTCTTTATCGGTGGTAGTGGAATAGTCAAGGGTAAAAAAATACATACCTTATAAAATAAATGCAACATATCTTACCCTAATTCCAAAAAAGAAGGATGCTAAATTGTTTGATTATTTTAGATGCATAAGACTATGTAATGTGGCATATAATATTATCTCCAAAATGATGGTGAATCGATTAGGGCCATTGTTAGAAAATAATATTTCAGAAGAGCAAGGAGGATTTGTGAAAGGGAGATAAATTCTAGGCAGGATCATAGTAGATCATGAAGTTATTCATTCAACAACTTCAAGAAAAGAGAAAGCAATGATCTTAAAACTTGATATGAGTAAAGCCTATGATAGGGTTAAATGAGATTTTATTTTTGTAGCTTAAGAAAAGTTTGGATTTGGGAAGAAATAGGTTAGATGAATTAAAGCTTGCATCTCTACAATTTCTTGTTCAGTGTTGGTCAATGGTCTTGTAACAAAATATTTTGAAGTAAAGAGAGGCCTTAGACAACGAGATCCTTTATCTCTTTATTTGTTTATTATAATGGTAGAGGTTTTGAGTAGGAAATTAAAGAAGGTTTACAAATATGGGATTTTAAGTGGACTTAAGGTTAGTAATTATATCAACAACATCACCCATCAATAATTTGTAGATGATACAACCCTTTTTGGAAGGGCAAGGATAAGCGAGGCCAAAGCTTTGAATAAATTTTTAAAGAAATATGAAAGAGCATCGGGGCAAAAATTTAATAGGACAAAATTCAAAATTTACTTCCTTAACGCTATAGTTAATATCAAATATAGAATTTATAGGTTACTTCAAATGGAGGAGGTAAATTTACCAACAAATTATCTAGGGATGTCTTTATTTGAGGGAATAATGAGGATAGAATTATGGAATTCAATTATTAGTAAAGTTCAGAATAAACTTACAGCTTGGAAAGGTAGATGATCCTTGTTAGTAGGAAGAGTGTAGTTAATTAAGTCAGTATTACATACCTTTCCAACATATTATATGTCATTGTATTCTATGACAAAATAATTTCAAAAAAGTTTAGTCTATATTATGTGATCCTTTTTATAGTTAGGTTTACATGATAAAAAGAAATTTCCTTTGGTGAAAGGGAGCAAGGTGTGTGATGATAAAACTAGGGGAGGTCTTGGTTCAAGAGTTCTTATAGATGCAAACTTAGCTCTTAGGGAAAAATTAATATGGAGATTGTACAAAGAGAGTAAAAAAAATGGGCTATAATTCTTCTAAGTATGTTCAACTCAATAACCCAAGTCTAATATTTACTATATTCTCTCTAACAAAAGGTTTTTCTCTATGGAATGGTTTGAAAATATCTATTGATCTAATGATTAAAGGTTTAATATGGGTGGTGGCAACTAGAGAAAAAAATTCTATTTGGATCGATACATTGTGTGATAAAAAACCACTCAATTTAGATCCAATTTTGAAACCTTGGATGAGATTGCTTCAATACCAATATCGTGATAGGGTTTCAAACATTTTGTACAATGATCGGAAAGGAAGATACACATGGAAAGAATATTTTTTTACAAGTATACAAGATATTGATTCTAGGAGGCAATTGAGTATAAATATAACAAGTACGATTATTCTTAGGGGAGCCAAGGATAAATTGGTTTCAGAGTTGAATAGCTCAGAGTAATACATGATAAGTATTTGATATAATGTGAAGCACCAAAAAAATAGGAATATCGCAAGAATATGGAGAGACATTTGGGATAGCCTAAGGATCCCTAAAGTCAAAATGTTTGTTTTTCTAGTAGGTCATAGAAGAATTTTATCCTTGGATAACCTTTTGAAAAGAAATTTTCATGGCCCCTCACAATGTGTTATTTGTAAAAAGGAGAGTATAGACCATCTCTTGGGACATTGTTAATAGTCTATAAATAATGGCAATGGATTCTTAATATATTTGGTAAATGCATGGTGATGAACAACATAATTGAAGATTAGTTAAAACAATGGTAGAGCACTTATAAAAGTGAGGCTTTACAAACAATGTGTGATATATCAAAAGATACAATACTTTGGACTATATGGCTAGAAAGGAATAGAAGAATATTTAAAGAAAAATAAAGAAGTTTAGAGGTAATGAAAAGGAAGATATGTTTAGCCATAGAAGATTCTAAACCAACCCTATCAACTCACCTAGTCCATAATTTGGAAGCAAAGAGCCTTGACAGATGGATTCAAGTCATTAAACTTAATTTTGATGTTGGGTACAAGAGAAGCAAAAATAATGCAAATAATATAAAGTGGAAACCACCAGATGTGGAGTGGATTAAATTTAATTTTGATGAAACATCTAAATAAAATCTAGGACTAGCAGGAGGAGGAGGAATAATTAGAAATAATAGAGGAGATATTTTGTCTCATTACACTTTCAATAGTGGATTTAATACAAATAATGAAGTCAAGGCTTGGGTGGCTTTAGAAGGGTTAAAAATATGTAAACAAATTAAATGGAAAAAAGTATGTATTGAAGGTGATTCTCTCATAGTAATAAATGCAATTTTGAGGAAAGAAAAGGCTCCATGGAACATATAAGAGATCATTAAGGAAATTTAATATCTTGCTAAAGAGTTTGAAGAAATTAAATTTACACATAATTTAAGGGAAGGAAATAAATATGCAAATAGGCTATCCAATAGAGGGTTTTTTATTAAGGATCATGAAGTTAAATTCTTCTTTCCATGGTTAGAGGAAGTAAGTTTAGCTAAAGCTGACAAGAAAATGTTGATTGCCTAAATCAAATAATGATTAAGATTTACTTTAATGTTTTCCATTAGTAAAATATGTTGTATTTTGTAACAATAATATTCTTTCATATAAACTATTTATTATAATTTGTGTGGTTGCACTTGTGTTTCAGAAAGAAAACTAGCAATCCAGATTTCGTAAAGTAGACTATGATAATGCAATGTTTTGGAAATGTTACTCTACTAAGATGCAATGCATAAATAGTAGAGGTGAAGTTTTGGGATTGTGAAGGCTACTATAGAAAAATTTCAAGAAGGATGTTTAATTGTATAATATTTGTATGCACACAAAAAATTTAAAAGATCTAGAAAAGGAAAATCAAGAATTCAAACATTTTATATAAAATGATGTAGGTTTCTAGCTATAGCATCTCAATTGAGATGAGAAGTTAATCTATTTGTAAACTCTAAAGCTCTAAAGAAGAGACTTTTAATTTATCAAGGTTGGGGGACCCAAGTACAACTCCTTATTATTCAACCAAAAAAAATATGTTATTGACTTTTTATGGAACTTCTATGTTTCTACAATCATCATCTTGATATTTTTATTCAAAAATAGAATCTCATTAAATATGTTACCTTTTAAAATTTGATGTACTAATAATCAAACATGTAATTTATAAACACATTATTTATCTTTTTCATGAAAATGTTATGCTTTTACAATTAACTTCTTGATATCATTTTATTTTTAACTAAGAAATAAAATCTCATTATGTATGTTATCTTTTTAAAATTAATATATTAATATTCAAACATTTATTTTATATTTTAATGTGTAATATTAATTATATTTAATATTATAAGCTCACTTTGGCCATTTTAGAACCTATAACATCTTAGCACGTGGCATTTGATTTGCAGACTTTATTGTTGAAGAGGAAGGTAAAAAATGGAAGACAATCCATCTAAATGGATTGGATTCCATAAGAGAACAAGCACTGAGGGAGCTAAATAAGATGCTAAGATCCCAAGTCACTAACCATAATAGGATGGATTATTTAATGATTTGTAATGTGCATAAAGGTATGATTAAATAAACCTACTATCTTCATGAAGAAGATGGCTAGGGGTGGTTGTATGTATCCAAAGTATGGCTCAAGAATCTAACTCACAAAATGAATTTATTTTACTAGTTTGCAGTACTGAACAAGGTCCTCACCTTAATTAATATTCTTAAAAGATGAATGATGATTCCAAATAGATGTTTCTTATGTGAAGAGAATTGGGAGAATTTCCACCACCTCTTTATTGAATGCCCGTTTTCTTGAGAGGTCTTCAATATGATCCTAAGCAAATTTGGTGTTTCATGGGTTCCCTCAAGTAGTTTATAGGGAGTGGCAAAGAAAAAAATTCAGCTCTTGGATAACTCACAAGTGAATCACGTCTATAGGGAGGGAAACTAGATGATGGACTTGATGGCTAATATGGGTGTCAACCAAGAAGAATTAAGAATTTGGGATAGGTATTTACCCCATGAGTTATTGAGTATTGCAAATGAGGAGAAACAAGATGCAACTAGAGTGGATACTAATACATAAGACTATGGTTGGAAGAGATCGGATTTATTGAGGCCCAAGTTGGAAGCATCGTCATTAGTGGAAATTTGGGTCAATCATGCATCTATTCATTCTACTCAAATATGCCGTAAGGGTTAGTAATAAACTTCCATTCTTAGAATACTATTTCCCTTTCAAGTTTTTAATACTAACTCTCTTTTTTATATTGGAAGCATCATCAGTAATGGCAATTTGGATCAATCATGCATCAGTTCATTCTATTCAAATATGCCTTAAGGAGTGGTCAGAAACTTCCTTTTTTTGAAGTCTTTTCCTTTGAAGTTTTTTAATACTAACTCTCTTTTTATTATATATAATACTGTCATCCAATGAATTTCAAGGAGTATATTGACTTATCGTACGCCTACTAGTTCCAAGGAGATCTGGTTCATAGGCCTACCATCTCATTTGTCCTATGCATAGAGAACCAACTCTCAATGAGAAAAACAAGTAGATCCTAGACTGGCTTGGTGGAAAAATATGGGGTAAACCTTCTGAAATTATACTTTTGGCCTTTCAAAGGTTATCGTTCAATGTGTTTACTAAGTAATGGTGTCTGTGTAAGGCGACATGTTTTGTATCTAATTTAGTAGCCTTAGTTTTAATTCAGTTGGACTAGTCTTGGGAGCTTAATGTTAGATATTTCTTTTAGTTTGTAAAAGGGTTGGGGCCCTTTCAAAAACCCCTTTGCAACCTTAATAAAAAATATATTATAATTTCACCATTATAAACTCCTAAGAAAGACCAATGATAAATTATGCTCTATTGAAAATATTGTAAATACTTTTTCAAAACTTAATTTTAAGTTAAGATTATTTTTAAATGTGATTTTTATATTGAGATATACAATGTTAATTATATACCTAATAATATTTAATATTTTAGAATAATTTTTTTATTTTGTTAGTGTAAGAAACCCATATGACTAATGCATAGGGCTGAGCAGGCTCCCCCTAACCATGACCCCTCCTAAAGCTAACAAATATGCTTATCAATAGGGAATTTAACATACAGACACCACACACCCACCCCCTCACACACTTGCCCACACCACAATTTGAACCTTGTGCCTCCCAAAGAAGAGCCAAAGCCCAAACCATTGCATTGTTCCCCTGGGACAATAATATTGTAGAATGATGAATCTAAATCCTTAATACACATCCATCATATATGGAATATATTAAATACATAAAACAAGCTCTATTGTAAGTAAGCTTTGTTAAAAGAAAATGTCAAGGATTTTTTAAAAGGTTATTTTCAATAAACTTGCTTAATTTTTATGCATAGATCTATATGATAAAACTTTTAGATATTTGACCTTGTGTTTTTTAATTATAAAATATTATATATTTTTTATGTTATATAATTGGTTTTAAAATAATAGGGTGAGTGGGCAGCTAATTTGGTGTGAGGCAGCTAGCTTAGGTCTGCGGCCTATACCATGAGTCCATTCAACTCTGATTCAAATCACACTGGCTACCATAAGCCCTTTTAGAGTGTTCAAAGCTATGGTTGTGGGAGTTTTTTGGAGCTAGGGTTTTCAAAGCTATGAAGTTATGACTGTGGAGAGATTTCAAAGCTACGACTATGGAGGTTTTTTGGAGCTAGGGTTTTTGAAGTTGCAAATCTGTGACTATGAAGAGCTTTCAAAGATGTGGTTGTGGAGGTCTTTTTGGAGCTAGGGTTTATAGAGCTATGACTACGAAGATATTTCAAAGCTGTGACTATGGAGAGCTACTGTGGAGGTTTTTTAGGAGCTAGGATATTTAGAGCTAAGGTTTTTCAGAGCTACTACTATAGATATTTTTGAAAGATATGACTATGGAGGTTTTTTTGGATATAGGGTTTTTGAGACTGTGGTTGTGGAAATTTAGGATTTTAAAAGCTACAATTGTGGAGGGCATTGAAAAAGGTACATAGAGTGGATGTTTAATGGGAGTATCAGGATCTAAGTAGCAATGACAGGATATCTGTCCCTAGTAACTATAGAGGAGGTGACATCAATTTAAAATGAAATTTATGTGAATGAAGGGAATGTGAGGGCCCAAGGGACAAAGGCATCGTGGAATATGTGCAAAGTGAAGCAAGTACTAATGGCAATGGAAACATTGTAGGTGGGCCCTTGGGACTCTATCTCTATTTTGATGTGTTTGACCCAGGCATTGGGGGGTCTAAAAATTTCAATATCTTTTGCTCCCTCTGTGGACAATTCAAACCATTGTTGGTCTTGAGTGTTTTTGGGAGCTGATCATATTGTTAAAAATCACTTTTATCTAGTTTCAAATATAGAGGATGATATTACTTCTTTGAGGATTTCTCAACTTATTATTCATCGGACAATAGTGGAATGAGCAAACTCCTTGGTTGAGAAGTTTATTGGGGTTTGATTTGGAATCTATCAAAAAATTGACTACTAAAAAATGAAGGCCAAAGGGGGATTTGGAAGTGGTGGCATTACCCAAAGGCTTTATGCTCTTTAATTTTAAGACCTTAGAAGACATACAGGTTGTGGTTATGAAGAGACCATGGTTATTTTTTTTAAAAGGCCTATTTTTAAGGAATGGTCCTTGTATTTCAATTCATCCATTGAGAATGTCAATAGGGCACCCCTTTAGGTGCATCTGCCTGGGTTACTAGTGGTCTTCTAAGATTATGACATCCTTAAGGGTATTTCTAAATCAATGGGAAACTTGATTGTGGTGGATCTAGCCACTCAAGAAAAAATAAAGATGGTTTTTACAAAGTTTGTGTTAACATTGATATCTCTAAACCTCTTCCTTATTCTATTAAGTTGGTTTCAAATTTTGTAGTTTAACTCAAATATATAGAATATGAAACCTATATGCCTATTTACATTGAATTAAAAGGGTTGGTCATTTATAGACTAAGTGTCTTGAGAAGAAACCTCCTTAGAATTAGGAGGCCCAGATCTGGAGAAAGAAAAAATAAGATTACCCTAAACTTACAAGGGTTTTTCTAGGTGTTGATGGGTATTCCAAGGGTGCAGAGGTGAATCCAAATAAATTTATTGTATTAGGATATTTTCTACCTTATGGTTTTGAGGTTGGGTTGGACGCTATTCTAGATAACGAAGTTGAGATCCTAGATCATCAAGGGTATTAGCTGCCATATGCTTAGGTTCCTTTGTACCCCTTAAGGAGGCTCATTTTGAGGTGTTTTCGGGAGCAGTTGCCCCTAATTTGTATAATAAGAGGGTTGTTTTATCTCTTTATAAGTAAAAATATAAATCTATCATGGAGTATCTTTGGAATGTATAAGTAGGAGATATTATACAAATGCACTAGATAAGAAATTAGAGGAGGTTTGGTCTTCCTCCAACGAAGATGGCTTTCAAGAAGTTTTAAACAAGCAAAAGATGAAATAAAATAAGATAGCTCAAAAATATCATCTCCTTCCTCAATCAGTAGAATCAAGCAACAAGAGAATGATTGGATCTATGTGGCCCATAAAAATTACTCAAAAAATAATGAATCTAAGTAGTGGGAAAGGGCTAGGAAGACCAGAAAAAAATTTAGGTGCTCTTAAAAAAACAACTCAAGATGTGGCTAATCGGTCCCAACCTATATTAACTTTGAGCTAAGGGAAGGTCCCACAATACTTCAAGTAATGAATATTATCTCATGGAATATTCGGGGTTTCCATACCCCAACTAAACAAAGAGTGGTAAAATATTTTAGAAAAAGTTTCAATATTGATTTTCTTATCTTACAAGAAACTAAGATGGATGATGAGGATTTTGATAGAATACAAATTTTTGTTTGGAAGGGGTGTAAAGGTGTGAGTAGGGTTGCTCGTTATTCTTTTGTAGGGTTGTGGATGCTTTGGAATCCTGATTTTGTGGAGGAAAATCTCATTTATTAGGTTGATAGGTTCTCTTTTTTATTCTACTATAAAAAACTAAATTTTCTTGGGTTTCTACCAATGTGTATGCTCCTAATGTTGTTGTAGATAGAAGGAAACTGTGGGTTTATTTAAAATCCCTTGGTTCTTTGTTTGACATTCCATGACTACTTGTTGGTGATTTTAATTCCATTATGCTCCCTTGTAAGAAACTTGGATTCTCAACTATTTTTTTGATAGTATAGAGGATTTTGGTGAGTTCTTGACCTCCATGGGACTAGTAGATATTTATTTGTAAGGTTCTAAATTTTCTTGGTCCAACATAAGAAGGGGAGGGGGCCTAATTCGATCTAGGATTGATAGGGCCCTTGCTTCGATGAGTTGGATTACCATGGTTTAGGATTTCTCTTTGAGGACTTTACCGATAATTGCTTCTAACCACAACCTGTTAATGTTAGAATTCATGAAGAAGAAACATTCGAACAATAGTCAAACAATATACAAGTAGAAGAGTTACAATGTGTAAATAATAGTCAGTCAATGTGTAAGTGGATTTTGTCGAATAGCCAAGCACCTTGGTAAAAGAATGTTAGCTTATCATAAATAAGCTACCTTAAGCATAGCCTAACAAAGTGCTCTCTCTAAGATGTCAATCACCTGAGGAACAAGGTTTCAAGGAGCAATTACAGATCATAATAACAAGATTAGAAGGAATGAAGTGTGCTTATACAACATACGTTTATCCAAGTATGCTTTCTAGCTGAAGAGAAATCCAGCCATGGAGAAAATCAAATTGAAACCCTAGAATGTGGTTGAAATAAGAGGCGATCTATGATTTTGGAAACTATTGGAGGGTAGTTATCACTAAATTGCCATTCTCCTTACCAATGGAAGA
This sequence comes from Wollemia nobilis, assembly GCA_028583015.1. Taxonomy (NCBI): domain Eukaryota; kingdom Viridiplantae; phylum Streptophyta; class Pinopsida; order Araucariales; family Araucariaceae; genus Wollemia; species Wollemia nobilis. The sequence goes on from JAQPPZ010016890.1 coordinate 13,815,098, forward strand.
ACTAACCTGAATGTTCACAAGGAATTGCTTAAAACCCATCTCTTTGCTATTACAACTACAACAATACAAAATATTTGATGAGGTTCTCGCTCAATCCCATGTCACTGAAGAGATCAAAATTAAATAGGGTGATATAAAGTCTAAGAAGAAATAATTTTAGAGTAAGGGCCAATAAAAAGGAAGTTATTATGGCCAGACAAAGCCTAGTCAAGTAAATCAAGTTGTCTTGAGTCAACCAATAATGATTCAACAACATCAAAAACCCATGCAAAACATACAATAACTTGGACACACATTGGTTCTTGATTGCCTTGAGTTCTTACCATGTTCATGATTTGGTAAATTAACATTTCACTGAACACACATTTGATCTTAGAGAAATTAGATAGAACTTAGGGAGTTTGGTTAAAATCACTAGTATGTATGAGCCTCTGCAAAAACAATCAATTATTCATAATTCAAAAACATCCATATCATTACATGAGTCTTCCATTTCATACACCACCATTTTGGTGCCCCTAATTAAACAACAATGATCAATAATGGTCAAGAAAAATTATAAACTACAAATAATCATTAGTTCATTTGTATTACTTTCATTACACATACACATCATCATTACATTACCATCCATCACATATACATCTGCATTCACACACACATCCACACAAAAGCAAAATCTATGTATATATATATATAATTGCACGTACAATGAATGCCTAAAGGCTATATACAATGGAGCACCAAGGCTCATATACAAAAAAGTGCATCTAAGCTCTAGCTAATACCTATAGGTAGACCCATGTGATCCCGAAGGAGACTTAGACCTAGAAACATTATACCTAGAACCACTAGGCCTACTAGAATCTGTTATGGAATAAGAAGGTTGATCGGTCATTCCAGTATGGTTCTACATATGAAGATCCTCTATATCCTGGATATATGTCTCCTAATATAAAAGGCATAGTACATCTTGCCTCTTATAAGAATCCATTTATCTCAGCTCTACCTGGACCCTCACTATCACATAATCACATCTACTTACTACCCTCTATACCTCTAGATCCACCTACAGCCAAGAATTCTCGACATCTCGAGCTGCTATCACTGCATCTTGAGCTACTATATCCACATCTCACTCTACCATGATTGACTAGAGCTAGTCTTGCTCCACCTCTAACCTTACTCAATCCTCCTAACTCTAACTTGGAGGTATCTCTAGAATCTCTTCCATGTCATCCCTACCACCATCATCATCTCCAAACTTTAGAGGCTTCTTTGCTACACCCCTCACCTGTTTGCTTGATCAATGATATCTTTGACATTAGGAATCCTTCTTTGCTACTAACTCATCCTCATATCCACTATACTCCTTGACCACCTGACTAGTCACCCATAAATACTATGAGGTAAACCAAACCTCATACTATGTTGTGGTCCCAACATCATCCATATTCGAGAGATATATCTCCTCATCATCCATGTAGTCCATCCACCACTCCTCAACACATGATAGGCTTGACTCATCTACTTTACGCTTATAGAGCACATGAACCTCTAGAACTTCCTACCTCAGCCTGAACTACCAAAACACCCAAGATAATTGGATCAATTCCATCTCACTCCCATGCTACCCAACCACCCATCTAGTCTATCAAATATTCTATATCTGATCTCTATCACATGACCACCTAGCCTCTCACCATGGTCTCCAACACACCTAATTTGGTATTAGACCTACCCATAGATCTCTACACTCCTGGCCACTATGACTAGGATGACTAGGTTGTACCTCCTTAGCCACCTATAACCTCAAATCATAGGGATAATCCCTATCCCAATCCTCATAAGGCAAACCCATATGATGAGCAACACTGAAGTGCTCCTAGCCCCAACACTACAATAGCACACAATAGCCCAAACCCTTTTACCCCCATATTCTCACCTCATATAGCTGAAAATACATCTAAGCCAACATATTAGGTGCCCATGCATACACCCAAGGCTCATCGATCATGTTGTATCCCAAACTTATCATGTTCTATTGAAACTGATATCTAGTGTTGTTAGGCACCAATTTGTTGGCCAATAGAAACATGATCAATGTGGGCAAGTCCTCCAAATCATACCTCACATACATATCCAAATACGTTATTCCTCTACCTCGAACGTTCACATGCCTCCATCCATATCCAAATATTTGACTCATCTCATACCCCTTATCATGCTCAACATGGACACACAATCCCTCCACTAGAACTCGAAATATGTGGTATATATCTTCCAGTATCACTATCATCTCCCAAGTTGGGATCTAGAAGATCATCCTATCTGGATCCCACCTCTCTGCTAAGGTAGAGAGGAACCCCCTCATCCATAATCACCACCTCTATTCAATCCACCCCCACAAATCCCATCCCCTCTAACTTCTTCCAATCATCTTCCTGCAAGGCCTTCCTTACCCTTGGTATAATCAATAAGAATCTATGATGAGCCTCTAATATCCTCTACTCCAACAACACAACACACATTATCATCATATTCATTGCATAATACAAAATATTTACACATGTCCAAAAAAAATATTTTGCAAAAATCCAAACAAGAGTGTCAAGGGCACTTACCTCAGCCACCTATACCTTCATGTCTGTTGCCACATCCACACCCTCTATTGCCATCACTTCACTCACTTCACACACTTCACACACTTCACACACCTTCAATAACCCACTCCCTCACTCCTCACATGTTGTTTCTAAAACTCTTAAACATAAGAATGATTTCAATTTCACTTCTACAACACTCTTCTAGCTGTTTATTCCTATTTTGCTTCAAAAGATGCCCAAGATTTAGCTTTATTATTTATATTAAAACCACTATTGAAAGTGTAATGATAAAATTATCTCCTCTATTATTTCTAATTATTCCTCCTCTTGTTGGTCCTAGATTTCCTTTATATCCTCCAACAAAACTTAATTTAACCCACTTTACATCTGGTGGTTTCCATTTTGTATTATTTGCTTTCTTTTTGCTTCTCTTATGCCCAACATAATAATTCTATTTAATGAATTGACTCCATCTATCAAGGATATTTTCTTTTATATTAGGGACTAGGTGATTTGATATGGTTGGTTTAGACTCCTCTACGGCTAAACATATCTTCCTTTTCATTATCTCTAAATTGTAATCATTTTCTTTAAATATTCTTCTATTTATTTCTATCCATATGGTCCAAGTACTGTATCTTTTGGTATATCCTATATTATCTATAAATCCTCACTTTTATAAGTGCTCTACCATTGCTTTAACCAATATTTAATTTTTTTATTCATCACAATGCATTTACCAAACATCCATTGCCATAGTTTCTAGACTATTGAGCAATGTCCCAAGAGATGGTCTATACTCTCCTCCTTATTTTTATAAATAAAACATTAAGAGGGGCCATGAAAACTCCATTTCATAAGGTTATCCAAGCATAAAATTCTTCTATGGTACACTATCCAAACAAACATTTTAAATTTAGAAATTCTTGGGCTATCCCAAATATCTCTCCATATTCTAGTGATATTACTATTTTCTTGGTGTTTTACATTATATCCACTTCTTGTTATGTATTCTCCTGATCTATTCAACTCCCAAATCAATTTATCCTTGTATCCCCTAAAAATAATCACAATTTTTATCTTTCTACTCAATTGCCTCCTTCCATCATTGTCTTTTATACTTGTAAAAAAAAATCTTTCTATTTGTCTCTTCCTTACTGATCCTTGTACAAAAACTTTGAAACCCTGTCACTATATTTATCTTGAAGCAATATCATCCATGGTTTCAAAATTAGATCTAAATTGAGTGGTTTTTATCACACCAAGTATCCATACAAACAGAATTTTTTTCTCTAGTTTCCACCACCCATCTTAAACCTTTAATCTTTAGATCAATATATTTTTTTTAAACCATTCCAAAGAGCAAAACCATGTGGTAGAGAGGATGCAGTAAATATTTAACTTGGGTTATTGGGCTCAACATACTTAGAATAATTCTTTCCCATTATCTTTGTCTCTCTTTGTACAATCTCAATATTACGTTTCCCCAAAGAGCTAAGTTTGTATTTGTAAGAACTCTTAAACCAATATCTCCCTTAGTTTTATCATCACACACCTTGCTCCATTTAACAAAAGAAAATTTTCTTTTCTCATTTAAACCTGACCATAAAAAGGATTGCATAATATAGATTAAAAAAATTTCAACTAATTTTGGTATAGAATACAATGACATATAATATGTTGGAATGGCTTGTAACATTGAATTAATTAATTACAATCTTCTTGCTAATCATAACCATCTACCTTTCCAAGTTGGAAGTTTATTTTGAACTTTACTAATAACTATATTCCATAATTCTAACCTCATTCTTCCCTAAAATAAAGGTATCTCTAGATAAGTTGCTGGAAAATTTGCCTCCTCCATTTGAAGTAATGTGCAAATTCTTGCTTTGATATTAGTTGGAGTGTTAAGAAAGTAAATTTTGAATTTTGTCCTATTAAATTTTTCCCTGATTCTCTTTCATAATATTTTAAAAAGTTATTCAAATATCTGACCTCATTTATCCTTGCCCTTTAAAAATAGTTGTATAATTTAAAAACTATTGATGGGTGATGTTGTCAATGTTATTACTAACCTTAAGTCCACTTATAAGCCTATATTTGTAAGCCTTCTTTAATTTCCTACTCAAAACCTCTACCATAATAATGAACAAATAAGGAGATAGAGGATATCCTTGTCTAAGGACACTCTTGGCTTTCAAATATTCTATTACTAACCCATTGACCAACATTGAATAAGAAATTGTAGACACAAGCTTTAATCCATATAACTCATTTCTTCCTAAATCTAAAATTTTCTAAAATTGCAAAAAAAAATCCAATTTAACCTATCATAGGCTTTACTCATATCAAGTTATAATATCATTGCTTTCAAAAATAAAAATGAGCGGGAGGGCAGCTGAGAGCGGGAGAGCAGCGGAGAGCGGAAGAAGGCCTGGAAGCCCGACTCGAGGATCTGCCTTCCAAGACTCTAGCTCAGGCGATCTAGAGTTTGATCCTCCAGAGGAAGGAGAAATTCCTCCCCGTCAATAAAAACCCCTCGACAAAGGTGTTTTTCCACCTTTCCAGGGCTCGTACGCCTAGGCAGTCTCAAAGGAGTCAACCTCCCCGACCCCATCTCAACCCCTAATCCCATCTGGTTCCAATCTGGTGATCCCAGGTAGCTTGTTGAATAGTTACATTGATCAAGAAAAGTTCACCCTCATTGGAAAGTTTATTGGGGGTAGACCAGACATGGAGATGATCCGAAAATGGGTTTGTGGCAAATGGCGAACTAGTGGCAGCATGCAAATAGTGGCCTATCCCGAGGGTTTTTTGGGATCAGGATGAATAATGTAGAAGATTCCTGCAACATCCTTTCTGGTGGACCCTAGTTCCTGGGGAGACGGAGCCTATTCATCCACATATGGGGAGAGGATTTCGACCCTGAAACTCAGAACATCAATGTGGTACCTATCTGGGTTCGCCTTCCAAACTTGCCTTTCTAATGCTGGCATGAGGACATCCTGAGAGGAATTTCTCGCACCATTGGTGAACTCATCGCTGTAGATTCCTCCACCAATCCAGGATCCATGAAATATGCCTCGCATGTTTCAGGCAGAAGAGACAGAAAAACAAATGGATCCAGGAAATATGGTGAATCATCAATCCAAAGAGAGGATCCCCCTAAAGCTTTCCCAAAAACCCAAGGTAATGGAGAAGTGGGTCAAGAAGGAATACCATCTAAAAACCCCCATCCCCAAGAAGCGATCCTTATCCCCGCCACCACCATCGGACCTCCCCTAAATCCTCCCAAGGTTGTAGTAGCTAATGAAGACTCCCCACCCCCCATCCTCCAGGAAATCAAGAACTCCCAACCCCCCTAATTTCTATTCGAGAATTATAACGCAAAGAACACTAGGAGCAAGACACAGGCTATGGACATCAGAAGTGAGAAAAAGATAGGGCAACCTTCTTCCAATGACCAGTGAATCAGAGCAACCGAATATGACATAGCAAATGGCTCCCAACAGACCTTATTCACTGACACCGTCGATCCCCTGAAGGAAGATTCCAAAGGTTCCAAACCCCCCTTCCAGCAAGCGAAGGGAGGCAAAAAAACTCACAAATCTACTAGATGAAGATCCTCTCCTAGAACGTGAGAGGTCTCAATAGTGCAGCCAAGCTAAGACTTGCTGCTAATATTCGAAATAAATACAAACCCTCTATCTTCATCATGCAAGAAACCAAAAGTGACGAGAGCTCCTCCAAAAAAGCCACAAGGATCATCTAGCATCACAGTGAAGCCCTATACAGTCCTTCCCAAGGATCCTGTGGAGGAATGATGTGCCTTTGGGATCCGTCTTAAGTGGAAGGTAGACTTATATCCTCCTCCAGCAGAGTTATCAACATTCTTTTTCATTGCATTTCCAGTAATTGGTCTTGGATCATGTCCAACCTGTACGCTCCAAATTCTCCCCTAGAGAGAGCTAACTTCTAGAAGACTCTCACCCTGATGAGGGAATCCTTAAGCACCATCCCTTGGATTGTTGGAGGGTATTTCAACAGCCCTCTATTACCAACAGAGAAAAAGGAGGATTGGCTGCCACCCATCGTACCACTGAAGATTTCAAGGACTTTGTTGATACTAATGAACTTATTGACATTACACTCAAAGGAACACTCTACACTTGGAGCAACAAAATAATTGGAGGCAGACTGATCTTGGTCAAACTGGATAGGTTCCTAATTTCCCAGGAAGCCATTCCATTTTTTGGTGATGCGTCCCTCTCAGCACTAACCAAAATAGGATCGGACCACAATCCCATCCTCCTTGAGGTGGGTAAACCCCCTTCCTTCCGAACCCCCTTTCGATTCGAATCCATGTGGCTCAATCACAAGGACATTCGAGGGGAGGTGGGCCAGTGGTGGAATCAAAAATTCAAGGGATCACCTATCTTTCGGGTGACATAGAAGCTCAAGTTCACCAAAGAAAAATTGCAGATTTGGAACAAAGAAGTTTTTGGCAATATTTTTGTCCGCAAGAAGGCATTTTTAGATCAGCTCCAAGCCATTGAGAGGAGAATTGAAGTAGGAGACTCTGGGGCTATAGTCAGGGAAGAGGAAAGGAACCTGCTTGTCGAATTTCATAACATCCTGTCCAAGGAGGAAACCTTCTAGAGACATAAATCCAGGGAACTATGGATCAAATAAGGAGACTCTAACACCAAGTTTTTCCATGCTTCAACAATGAGGCACAGGGGATCCAACAATATGAGCAAGATCAATCATAGTGACAAATCAAATACTGAAGATATCCATGAAATCATATCTAAGGCTATCACCTTCTTCCAAAACCTCCTAGGATCCCCCCTGGAAAGCTTTGCTCGAGCCAAATCTGCTCTCCTGGGAAACATTCCTAGCCTAGTTTCTTGAGAGGCCAATTCCTCCCTCCTCAAACCCTTTTTGGATGAGGAAATTAGGGACGCGGTGTTCTCCATGCAACCCGATAAAGCCCCTGGGTCGGACGAGTTCCCACCTTGTTTCTACCAAGCTTTCTAGGAGATTGTAGGATCGGATGTCTGTGCAGCTATCCGAGATATGCAATCCTGGCCCATTCCCTGGGCTATCAACTCTACCTTCATTGCATTGATTCCCAAATCCCTAGATTACCGATCCATGGTAGACTTCCGTCCCATAAGCCTATGCAATGTCCTGTATAAAATTCTCACCAAAGCAATGGCATCTAGAATGAAGCCCATCCTCCCCTCCATCATTGACCCTTGTCAAGGAAGCTCGGTCAAAGGTAGGAACATTCTGGATGGAGTCATTACGGTTCATGAAACCCTTCATTCTGCTTTCCAAAGCAAAAAAGCAGGCCTCCTCCTCAAGCTTGACATGACTAAAGCTTTCGATCGTGTTGATTGGGATTTTCTCCAAGATGTTCTTCTAAAATTTGGTTTCCATCCCAAGTGGGTCTAGCTGATCCACAATTGCTTCTCCTCTGCATGGTTTTTGGTACTGGTCAATGGGTCCCCCGCTGGTTTCTTCCCCAGTGTCAGAGGCCTCCGCCAAGGGGATCCTCTATCCCCTCTTTTGTTCATCATTCTGGTAGAATCCCTCGATAGATCCCTGTCAGTGGCCAGAGTGGCAGGGAAAATTACAGTCATCCAAGTGGTATCCAACTTCACTCCCATAACTCATCAGTAATTCGTCGATGACACCATCCTCTCAACATAGGCGTCTATCATCCAAGCTAGAACCATCAAGCACATTCTTTCCCTCTATGAAAAAGTGGCAGGGCAATAGGTTAACTTCTCCAAAAGTAAGATCTTCTTTATGCACACCCCCCCTGAGCATCAGGCTAGAATTGGGCGGATTCTTGGTTGCTCTGCAGGATCCCTCCCATCCTCCTATTTGGGGCTTCCTTTATTCTGGGGAAGGCTGAAAGAGAGCATGTGGAGCAATGTCTTGGAAATATTTTAGCAAAAGCTAGCAGCTTGGAAAGGCAAACTTCTATCCCAAGCGACGAAGGCCACCCTCTCAAGATCCACCCTCCAAAGCATTCCCATTTACTTCATGTCAATTTTCACACTCCCCAAGTCAGTTTGCAAACAAATTGAACACATCCAAAAAATATTCCTATGGTCAGGATCCGAAGACAAATCTAGGATTCCCCTAGTGGCATGGGATACAGTCTACAGAAGTAAACATCAGGGGGGCCTTGGCTACAAAAAACTGTTCGAAATGAATTTAGCCTTATTGGGCAAACATGCTTGGAGGATCATCTCTAAATACCCAACTGAGTGGATCCAATTGGTGTCAAAGAAATATATGGGCAACCGCTCCTTCCTTAACTCATTCAACCACCCCAATGGCTCAGCATTTTGGAAAGCAGTGATCCACACCAAAATGCTAGTTCAAAAAGGTCTTCGATGGATTCTCAGGGATGGGCACAGCATTAACTTTTGGAGTTACAGATGGCTAACGGATGAACCCCTGGGTGACAGGGTAGATCTTTCAGGGCTACAAGTGATTTTTGATACAAGTATGGGAAGGAAGGTGTCTAATTTCATTGAATGGGAGGGTGGCCAACCCCGATGGAGGATCCTCTATGGCAGCAGCCCTGAGATTTCTTCCCTTAACCTCATGCTTCAAGCGACCACTATTCCCTCTGAGCGAAGGGCTGATAAACCCACCTGTTTTGGGTCGTACAAGGGTTTTTTCACTGTCAAGTCTGCTTACTCCCTTCTCACCCCTAACCCTATATCCTCCTCCCACATTGTCTAGAAAAAGCACCTCATCTCATAAATTGCTTTCTTCTCTTGGCTAGCCTTCCAAAATAAAGCTCTTACCATTGAGAAACTCATTAAAAGAGGCATTCCCCTCCTAACCGATGCTTCCTGTGCCAAGCCAACTAGGAATCCACCGATCACCTATTCCTCCATTGCGACTTCACCTTGACTGTGTTTAGCTTCATCCTCTCTACCTTTTAGATCCAATGGGATCCCCCCAAGTCCTTGTACAAAGATTTCCTCCAATGGCCCCAACATTTTTTTAACCATAAGCTCTAGTTCCTCTGGGACATATGCCTTCACCACTTGATCTAGAAAGTTTGGATTGAGCGTAATAGCAAATTCTTTGGGACTTTTATCTAGGATCCTCCATCGGTTGCCACTAGAGCCCTTGACTTCGCTTCTGAGAATGTCAACCTCATTCACTACTCCAGTCATCTTCTGATGTCCCAAGAAGGCCTTATCCTCAATTTTCTCAATATCTCGAGTGGACCCTCCCTAGAGATCTCCTTGCCTCACCCTTGGGCTCTTACTCTGTGGAATCCTCCCCCCCATGATTGGATCAAGCTAAATTTTGACGGGGCGTCCAAAGGAAACCTTGGAGCAATGGGTGCTGGAGGTGTTGTCAGGGACCATCGAGGAGTGGTTTTACTTGCTTTCTCTAAAGATCTAGGTCATCAGACCAATCATGTTGCAGAAGCCAGAGCCCTCTAGAGAGGACTAGTTCTCATCAAGGAGGATCCCCGAGAAGTCATCATAGAAGGTGACTCCATGAACATCATCAATTATTTGACTAAGGCTGAGACCCCTGCATGGCGGGTTTTCAACACCATCCAGGAATCCCGGTGAATCCTTCGAAGCAAGACCCACAGGTGCCAACACATCTTCAGGGAAGGGAATTCATTGTCCAAACACTTGGACAACAGAGGATCCTCCTCCTGCAATCTCACCATTTGGGATCACGAGATCCCACAAGATATCTCTAACGTGGCAGCGTCAGACCAAAAAGGTGCCGCTGAACTTGCTGCTCGATCTGGCCATTGATGCCATGGGAAACATCACCAAAGCTGCTGAATCGGTAATTCACTGCCTCTAAAAAATCAAGGAGCACATGGGAGGATCCTCAGGTTGTTAGGAGGATCCCAAGGAAAACTAAATTTGATGGCGAGTCCTAAAATTTTGCCCAAATCAAGGTTTTTGATTCTGCTATGTTTTTGCTGGAAATGTTTGTTGGGATTTACTGATGTTGGGTTTGTGGTTAAGATATTTTTTGTAAATTGGTTTGATACTAGCTCTTCGGTCTCAATATTGCGGCCTTAAAGGTGTTCCTTTTTTTGTAATAATGTTTTGGGATCCTCTTAAAAAACCTGCTATGTATATATTGCTACTTAACAAAAATAATAATAATATCATTGCTTTCTCTTTTCTTGAAGTTGTTGAATGCATAACTTCATGAGTTACTATGATCATGTCCAAAATTTGTCTCCCTTTCACAAATCATCCTTTCTCTTACACAATAATTTTAAAAATGACCTTAATTGATTCACCATCACTTTGGAGATAATATTATATGCCATATTACATAGGCTTATGAGTCTAAAAGAATCAAATAATTTAACATCCTTCTTTTTTGGAATTAGGGTAAGATATGTTGCATTTATTTTATAAGTTATGTATTTTTTTACCCTAGACTATTCCACTACCACCAATAAATAATATTTCACTATATACAATTTATGTTGGTAAAAAGCTATAGAAAGCCCATCTGGACCTTGGGATTTATCCTTATTAAATTAGAAAGGAGCCAAATGAAATTCTTCTAGAGTAATAGGATCCATCAGTTTCCTATTGTCTTATTTTGTAAGTCTCCTCTGATCCTAGAATATTTTGATAAAAATACTTTACCTCTTTTCTAATTTCATTTCGATCTTCAATCCAAACCCCTTCTATTAATTAAATTATACTAATTCTGGATATTGATATTTGTACTATAGCCATCCTATAAAAAAAACTTTATATTTTTATATCCATTTAACCAAGTATGTCTTGATTTTAATATCCAAAATTTATCTTCTTTACTCAAAATATTATGATATTCACTAAGCAACTCCCTTTCCTCCGAACTTGGATTATTATAATCACATTTTTAGAATTTTGAAAGTTTATTTTTTAGTTCTTTCTTCTCAAATTTTTTTCCAAATGTGTTCTTGTTCCATTATTTTAATCTATATGTCATAGAATTAATTTTATTTAGAAGAACATACAACCCACCATTACTTGAATAATTTCACGTTTGAGCTATCATATCAACAAATTTAGGCTGGTCTTCCCACAATTTTCTCATATTTAAAATATATTTTTTAAATTTACTTACCACCATTTTAACTCTTATTGGCCAATGATCTGAACCAATCCTTGTTAAGGTATTAATTTTAACACAAGTTCATTCATCTAGCCAATGATTTAAGAGAATGCATCTGTCTAATTTTTCTACTATTAACATTTTGCCTCTCCTATTGTTGGTCCAACTATAGTTGTCTTCTTCAAACTCACCCTCCCATAGATTATTGTTTTGAATAAAATTTGAGAAAATTCTCATAGTTTGGGTTACCCAAAATTTTTATCTAGCTTGGATATGGCATTAAAATATCCTATGTTCATGAATCAGGTTTATTGGAATTTACTTCTCATATAGGATTTAATCCCACTCCAAAATTCTAATATACCTGACTGAGTAGTAGGTCCATAGACATTGATAAGGATGAAACAAATATCTACAAAGTAGCAAGTGACTAAAGAGGCTATCCAATGTCTAGTTTTATGAAAGGTTACACAAGAGGTTCTAAAAGAATTTCAACAAGTTAGAATTCCCCCTACTGCTCCTTCAGAATCCATAGTATCCCATTCACATCTTGCCCATACTACTTTTATAGTTTTTGAAACCTTTTTTTTGTCATTTTAGTTTTCTAGATACAAATAATATCTGGATTATTACTAAAACATAGGTCCTTGATACACCTCTACCTTGAGGGGGAATTATAACCCCTTATATTCCATGAGATTATAATCATGTCTCATTAGGTAAGAGTTACATTTCTAGTTGAAAATCCTTCATACCTATAGGTAAGGAAGAGTCCTGCTCTTCCCATAAACCAATGGCCTGCTTTTAGATTTTTTTTCTCTTTCTTCCCTAGAGAAAAAAATGCTAGGAAGAAACCTTTGGGAAGAAATGATAGAATCACTTCAAGAGACTTCCTCCTATCAATCTATTTTCTCAAGGCTGAAGCCCTTGGCCAATACCCATTAAATTTAGAAAAAACCACCCTATCCTGAAGCAATGAGGATCTCTCTGAGGTGCACTCACTAACCTCTACCACTAAAGATGATTCTAAATATTTAACTATAAATCTATCCATGGAAAGGAAAATAAAACTCAAAATCTATTGAAATTTATCATAATGTCCTATAGCAAATACAATATTTGATAAAAAAATTATAATAATTTGTAAGAAAAAATTCTAAGATAAAGAAGGAAAAAAATATTAGATGAAAACATCTATGTCCAGATAGAATATCTTGCCTCACTGAAGTCCTATCCCTTCATTGCTCTTCCCATAATCTGAACCCTAGCTGAAAAATATTTGCAATTTTATTTTTTATGACTTGAAAAATCGTCATTGCCCTTGTTCCAAATGGTTGACTTCATATGGCCATATCTCCCTCAATATTGATAATATTATTTTATATGATCATTTATTTTAAAGCTATTCAAATTCCACACAAGTTGGTCTAAGAATCAACTAAATCGAATAACCCTTTATGAAGATATGGCTCCTAAAAGATGAGATATTTTAAAAAGAAAACCTAATACTTTGTGAAGCGATTGTGTGTTGGTATATGAAAACATATTAATGTTATAAAATAAAGTAGATATTACCAATAATAAACATTGAAGTAAATCTTCATCATTATTTGATTCAGTAGTCAATATTTTATTGTCAGCTTCAACTAAACTTACTACTTCCTCTAACAATGTAAAAGAAAAATCTAACTTTATGATACTCTATTAAAACCCCTCTATTGGATAGCCTATCTACACATTTGTTTCCCTTCCTTAAAGTACGTGCAAACCTAATTTCTTCAAAATATTTAGTAAGATCTTGAATTTCCATAATTATGTCTTGTATGTTCCATGGAGCCTTTGCTTTTCTCAAAATTGTATTTATTAATATGAGTGAATTACCTTCCATCCATACTTTATTCCATTTCATTTGTTTGCATATTTTTAACCCTTCTAAAGCTACCCAAGCTTCAACTTCATTACTTGTGTTAAATTCACTATTGAAAGCAGAATAAGATAAAATATATCCTCTATTATTTCTAATTGTTCCTCCTCTTTTTGGTCCTTTATTTCCTTTAGATGCTCCATAAAAATTCAGTTTGACCAACTCCACATATGGTAGTTTCCATTTTATATTCTTACCTTCTTCTTTTTTCTCCTATACCCAACATCATAATTCTATTTGATGACTTGACTCCATCTATCAAGGCTTTCTACTTCCAAATTAGGAATTGGGTGAGTTGATAGGGTTGTATTAGACTCCTCTATTGCTAAACATATCTTCATTTTTATTACCTCTAAACTGCATTCCTTTATTTTTGTAGACACCAAAACCTAGCTACTTGTCATCCATCCGCATCATCCAAAACCAAAACCTACAACTTGTTTGGAGCAAATAACAACACAAAAGACACCTAATATTCTTTGTGAACAAGGATTTTAAAACCCTTGTATTGTAACTATTGTATCAATATACACTATATTATAACACTATATATCAAGGATCCCCCCACATTAATACAATATATTACTTTCTTCTTTGTGTAATATATTTTGTGTGTTTATTTTGTTATTGCTACATTGGTTTTGTCAATTTTTTCTTTACACCTTTATATATTCTTTTATTCCTTTCTAGCCATATAGTCCAAAGTATTATATCTTTTGATATACCCCATATTTTCTAGGAACCCTCACTTTTAAAAGTGTTTTACCATTGCTTTAACCATTCTTACATTTTACAATTCATCACCATGCATTTACCAAACATATTAAGAATCCATTGCCATAGTTTCCAGACTATTGAGCAATGTCCCAAGATATGGTCTATACTCTCCTCTTCCTTTTTACAAAGAACACATTGAGAGGGGCCATGAAAACCCCTTTTCATAAGGTTATCCCATGATAAAATTCTTCTATGACCTATTAGCCAAACAACATTTTGATTTTAGGAATGTCAAGGCTATCCCAAATATCTCTCCATATTATACTAATATTACTATTTTGTTGGTGTTGTACATTATATCCATTTCTTGTTGTGTATTCTCCTGATTTATTCAACTCCCAAATCCATTTATCCTTAGATCCCATCAAAAATAATCATAGTTGTTATCTTTCTACTCAATTACCTCCTAGAATCAATTTCTTGTATACTTGTAAAAAAATCTTCTTTCCATTTGTATCTTCCTTCCTAATCCTTGTACAAAATATTTGAAACCCTATCACCATATTTATCTTGAAAATAGCAAGTGACTAGAGAGGCTATCGAATGCCTATTTTTATGAATGGTTACACAATATATACTAGAACTATTCCAACAAGTTAGAATTCCCCATACCGCTTCTTCAGAATCCATAACATCCCATTCACATCTTGTGCATACTAGTTTCATAGTTTTTGAAACTTCTTCTTTTGTCATTTTATTTTCCTAGACAAATATGGTGATATGATTTCAAATATTTTTTTAAAGGATCGGAAAGGAAGATACAAATGGAAAGAAGATTTTTTTACAAGTATACAAGATATTGATGCTAGGAGGAAATTGAGTAGAAATATAACAAATACGATTATTCTTAGGGTATCCAAGAATAAATTGATTTGGGAGTTGAATAGCTCGAGAGAATACACAATAATAGGTGGATATAATGTGAAGCACCAACAAAATAGGAATATCAAAAGAATATGGAGAGATATTTGGGAGAGCCTAAGCATTCCTAAAGTCAAAATTTTTGTAAAAAAGATAAAATTCATACCCTTTCCAGGAGCGGAGCGGAGCGGAGCGGGGCGGAGCGGGGCGGAGAGGAGGAAGTTTGAAAGTTTTTGGCGAGAACTATAGAGAAGGCACAGAGGGTTTGGGAAGGACCATCGAGATGGAATCAGGCGAGGATCTAGAGGAAGGGATGCCTTCGGCGTCAGGTGGGGTTGTCCAAAGTGGGCTGGACCCTCCTCAAAAAGATCCGAATAAAGGGACCCAGAAGGGCGTTACGGGTCCCAAAGGGGGCCGGTCCTTTGCGGAAACTGTTAAGGGTCGTTTGAGTGATTTCCTTTCACTCCTACCCCTCATTCTGGTGAATAATAGGATAATGGCTCCTACTGCTTTGATGAGTTCTTTTTTATCCATGGAAGAGTTTTCGCTTATGGGTAAGTTTCTGGGTGGAAGGCTGGATATTAAGACTATTCGATCCTGGGCTCTATCAAAATGGAGAATGGTGGGGAGTATGGAAGTTGTTTCCCTGTACAGGGGGTTTTTTATCATAATATTTAATAACAAGGAGGATGCGAACTACGTTCTAATTGGAGGACCCTGGTTTTTAGGGAAACACATCCTATTTCTTAGGAAGTGGGGGGAGGATTTCAACCCTGAAAAATAGAATATCAATACAGCCCCTATTTGGGTTCATCTTCCTAACCTACCAACTCAGTTTTTCAATGAGTATTGGTTGCAAGGCATCGCCAGAGTGATTGGAGAACTGGTGTCCATAGATCATGCAACCTTGACTAGGACAAGGATGACACATGCAAGAATATGCGTCAACGCTAATTTAGACTCTGAGTTGCCAAATTTTGTGGAGATAGGGTATGACAACTACCTAAGAAAATAGGTGGTGGAATATGAAAACAGGCCAGCTTTTTTCCCTAAGTGTAAAACCTAAGGCCATTTGCAAAATCAGTGCCCTAATCTTATAGATAGCAGAGAAAACCAAAAGATAGAAGGCAAACGAGCAAATGAGAAAGGGCTTCCTAGGTACCTCCCTCCAAATGGAGGCCCCGTGGGCAAAGGAGGGTCTAGGCCATCTAAAAATAACCACATTTATCAGGAGAAGACAAAATAGGGGGCAGGGCAAGGTCAGAGCAAAGGCAAGCAACATCTCTCCGATGAACAGGAAAATAAGGTAAGCCCTAAAATTCCAAGCTCAAATAAGTTCAAAATTTTAGAGGATCTAATGGGAGAAGGGGAGAGTGAGGATTTAGAAGGAGGAAACCTGCAAGGTGAAATCCCTGAATCCCTAGATTCCCCATCAAGGGCGGGTCCTGCAAATCCCATAACCAAGAACCCCTCAAGCCCCCAGGGAGGGGTAAGGCAAAATCCTAGAGAATACAAAAAATGGGTGGAGGAGATTGAGTCTTCGAAAATAGACCTTCCCACCATCATAGCCAGGAGCCCGTCAAACCATCTAGAAGGTTCAATACAAAAATTAGGAGAATACAGGAAATAGATGGAGGAGTTAGAATCTAGGATTGAGGTGGTAGAAATGAATGATTTGGAGGAATGTGTTAGTCCGGTTCTACAACAAAGAGTTCATCCACCTTTTAGCCCCAAGAATACCAGGAGTACTACTAAGTCACCTATTGACTATGGTAGTGAGAGAAAGAAGGGGAGGATGCCAAATGCAGAGCACAACGAAATGAGGACTGACAATGAGATTGCCAGTGGCAAACAAAAAACATTGATACAACAAGTTATCCTAGGGCTTGAAGATAACAAATCAGGAAAGCCTACTCAAGGGAGGGGGAAGAGGAAAAACTCTAAATAATCCAAATGAAGGTTCTCTTATGGAATGTGAGAGGCCTCAATGGCCAACCCACTCAAAGGGTGGTTAGCTCGTTAAGAAGGCAGTACAATCCAACAATTGTGTTGCTGCAAGAAACAAAACTAGGCGAAGCCCATTCAAAATCAATAGCAAAAAATATGTGGATCCAAGGGGACATGGTGTTCAAACCAGCTAGAGGAGCTTCAAGGGGGCTCATGGTTCTTTGGGATCCTCGGGTGGTGGAAGGCAACATTATTCAAGATGATGACAGGGTGCTAAGTGTTTTTTTCCATGACATTGACAACAATAGATCATGGATATTCTCAAATGTCTATGCTCCCAATGTTGTTCAAGGAAGAGCTTATTTGTGGGAGTACTTGGGTAAACTGGGTGATGCTTTCCATGACATCTCGTGGGTGGTGGCTGGTGATTTCAACACACCATTATACCCCTTGGACAAAAAGGGTGGATCAGGGCTCCCAACCAGAAGTATGGAAGACTTCAATGACTTCGTAAACTCGAACCAACTGATGGATGTGAGACTAAGAGGAGCCAAGTATATGTGGAGCAACAGGTGAGTAGGAAGCCAACTTATCCAGGAAAGACTTTACAGGTTTTTCTTATCGAAGGAGGCTATTGTTAGGTTTGGTGACTCGACTTTGCAAACTCTTCCAAAAATTTCCTCTGATCACAATCCCATCCTTTTGGAGGTGCCAAATTCAAACTCCTTCAAAAAACCTTTTTGATTCCAGTCAATGTGGATCGGGCACCCAGAGTTAAAATAAAATATTTCTAGATGGTGGCGGCAACCCTTCCAGGGAAGTTCAGGTTTCAAACTTGCTCAAAAGCTAAAATTAGTAAAGGATAATATTAGAACTTGGAATAAGGAGGTTTTTGGGAACCTGTTTGAGAACAAGAAACAAGTGGGAGAAAGGCTACAGGTCATTGACAACTCCATACAAAATGGTATCGGTGATGAAGCTACTAGGAAGGAGGAGCAAGCCAAGCTGTCAGAATATCACAATATTTTGGCTTGTGAAGAGATATACTGGATACATAAATAAATGGCTTTATGGCTAAAGGATGGTGACTTGAACTCAAAGTTTTTTCATGTCATAACATTGAGGAACAGAAGTAACAACAAGATCAGAGAGCTGACCAAAGCCGATGGATCCAAAACCCAGGATCTGATTGAGATCAGAGAGGAAGAAATTGCTTATTTTAGCTCCCTTATCGGGGATGAATCCCAGTGTATAGATGAAGCCAAGGACACTCTCCTCTAGTTCATTCCTAGCTTGGTTGATGAGGCCATGAATGGTAAGCTTCTTGCTCCATTCACCGATGAAGAAATCAAAAATGCTTTGTTTAGTATGGAACCTGAGAAGGCCCCTGGACCTAATGGGTTCCCTCATCGGTTCTTCCAAGTTTTTTGGGATATTGTGGGAAAGGATGTCATTTCTGCTATCAAAGAGTTTCAGGATTCAAAACATATACCGAGAGGGTTCAAGTCCACCTTTATTTCCCTGATTTCGAAGGGCCCATCTCTAGAGACAATGGCAAATTTTAGACCGGTTAGTTAATGTAACGTATCCTACAAGATCTTAACTAAATCCATTGCTAACAGGATGAAAGAAATATTGCCCCTCATTATTGACCCTGGTCAGGGAAGCTCAGTTCAGGGGAGATCAATTCTGGATGGTGCGATCACAGTCCATGAAGCTCTGCACTCTGCAAGGCAAACCAACAAGGAGGTCTTTGCTCTAAAGCTTGATATGAATAAAGCTTTTGACCACATTAACTGGGATTTTTTGATGGTTGTTCTTCTGAAGTTTGACTTTCATCCTCAGTGGGTCAGGCTGATAAAAGAGTGCATATCCAAACCTTGGTTCTCAGTATTGGTCAATGGCATGATAGCTGGGTATTTCCAGAGCCATAGGGGGCTTATACAAGGAGATTCGATTAGCCCAATGCTATTCATTATAGTAGCAGAGGCATTAGGTAGAACTATAAAAGTAGCTTGCACTGCTAGATTAATTTTGGGGATTAAAGCCACCTCTCTCACCAACCCAGTTACTCACCAAAAATTTGTTGATGACACTTTGATGTTGACCCACTCATCAGTGGTTGAAGCCAGAAGGATTAAGCACATACTCCAACTCTACGAGGATGCGGTGGGACATAAGGTGAATTTCAACAAGAGAAAGATTTACTTCCTCAACACCCCAATCCAGAGACAAGCCAGAATAGTTAAGATTTTGGGATGTTCGATAGCGACTCTTCCTACCTCTTATTTAGGCCTTCCCCTTTTCTATGGTTCTTCGAGAGAATCAATGTGGGATAGAGTGGTAGAAAGAATTCAAAATAAACTGGCTGGTTGGAAAGGACATCTTTTATCTTAGGCCAAGAAACTTACTCTCACTAAGGCATCCTTACAGAGCATTCCGGTTTATTTTCTATCTGTGTTTAAGGCCCCAACCAGAGTATACCAAAAAATTGAACAACTCCAAAAGAATTTTCTCTAGTCTGGGCCAGAGGAAAAAAAGAGGTTCCACCTTGTGGGCTGGGGCAAGATTTGTAGGCCGAAATAAAATTGGGGCTAGGACTAAGAAGAGTTGCTCACCTAAACACTACCTTGCTTGCCAAACAAGCTTGGCATCTCATCAACAATGAGGAGAATGAGTGGACTGCCATAATTAAAAGAAAATATCTTCAAGATACTGATTTCCTAAATGACACGGTGCACGGTAGAGGTTCGGTGTTCTGGAAAGCAATCTTAACAAGTAGAGAGGTCATAAAGAAAGGACTAATATGGGTTCTAGGTAATGGGCAGAAGATCACATTATGGGATGACAGGTGGGCCAATGATGAAGCTTTATCTCAGGTTCCTACCCTTGCAAGGATCAAAAGAATCACATTGTGGCGATGGATTCTTAATATGTTTGGTAAATGCATGGTTATGAATAACATAATTTAAAATTGGTTAAAGCAATGGTAGAGCACTTATAAAAGTGAGGCTTTACAAAGAATATGGGATATATCAAAAGATACAATACTTTGGACTATATGGCTAGAAAGGAACAAAATAATATTTAAATAAAAATATAGAAGTTTAGAGGTAATAAAAAGGAAGATGTGTTTAGCCATAGAGGATTCTAAACCAACCCTATCAACTCACCTATTCCCTACTATAGAATCAAAGAGCCTTGATAGATGGAGTCAAGTCATTAAATGGAATTATGATGTTGGGTACAAGAGAAGCAAAAAGAAGACAAAGAATATAAAGTGGAAACCACCAGATGTGAAGTGGGTTAAATTAAATTTTGATGGAGAATCTAAAGGAAATATAGAACTAGTAGTAGGAGGAATAATTAGAAATTATAGAGGATATATTTTGTCTCATTACACTTTCAATAGTGGATTTAAGACCAATAATAAAGTTGAAGCTTGGGTGGCTTTAGAAAGGTTCAAAATATGCAAACAAATAAAATGAAACAAATTATGCATGGAAGGTGATTCTCTCATAGTAATGAATGTAATTTTGAGGAAAGCAAAGGCTCCATGGAACATATAAGAGATAATTATGGAAATTCAATATCTTGCTAAAGAGTTTGAAGAAATCAAGTATACACATACTTTAATGGAAGGAAGCAAATGTGCAAATAGGCTATCCAGTAGAGGGGTTTTGATTAAGGATCATGAAGTTAAATTCTTCTTTCCATGGTTAGAGGAAGTAAGTTTAGTTGAAGATGACAAGAAAATGTTGATTGCCTAAATCAAATAATGATTAATATTTACTTTAATATTTTCTATTAGTAATATATGTTGTATTTTGTAACAATAATGTGCTTTTATATAAACTATTAATTGTTGTTTTTGTGGTTGCACGTGTGTTTCATAAAGGAAACTAGCAATCCAACTTTCGAAAAGTGGACTATGATAATGCAATGTTTTGGAAATGTTACTCTACTAAGATGCAATGAATAGATAGTAGAGATGAAGTTTTTGGTATTGTGAAGACTACTATAGAAAAATTTCAAGAAGTATGTTGAATTCTAGAATATTTGTATTGACACAAAATTTTGAAAAGATCCAAAAAATAAAAATCAAGAATTCAAACATTTTATATAAAATGATGTAGGTTTCTAGCTATAGCATCTCAATTGAGATAATAAGTGAATCTATTTGTAAAATCTCAAGCTCTAAAGAAGATATTTGTAATTTTTCAAGGGTGGGGGACCCAAGTACAACTCCTTATTATTCATCCAAAAAAAATATGTTATAATTTTTTTAATGAAACTTCTATGTTTCTACAATCAATGTCTTGATATTTTTATTCAAAAATAAAATATCATTAAATATGTTACATTTTAAAATTTTATGTACTAATAATCAAACATGTAATTTATAAACACATTATTAATCTTTACAATTAACATCTTGATATCATTTTAATTTAACTAAGAAATAAAATCTCATTAAATATATTATCTTTTAAAAGTTAATATATTAATATTCAAACATATATTTTATATTTAAATGTGTAATATTAATTATATTTAATATTATAAGTTCACTTTGGCCATTTTAGAAACTATAACATCTTAGCACTTTGGCATTTGGGTTGCAGACTTCATTGTTGAAGAGGAGGAAGGGAAAAAATGGAAGACTATCCATCTAAATGGACTGGATTCCATAAGAGAACAAGCATTGAGGGAGCTAAATAAGATGCTGATATCCCAAGTCATTAACCCTATCACGGTGGATGATCCAATGATTTAGAAGGTGCATAAAAGTATGATATAATCAACCTACTATATTCATGAAGAATATGGCTAGGGGTGGTTGTCGGTCTCCAAAGTATGGCTCACGAATCTAACTCAGAAAATGAATTTCTTTTATTGGTTTATAGTACTGAACAAGGTCTTCACCAAAGATAATCTTCTCAAAATAGGAATGATGATTCCAAATAGATGCTACTTATGTGAAGATATTTGAGAGAATATCCACCACCTATTTATTGAATGTCCTTTTTCTTGAGAGGTCTTCAATATGATCCTAAGCAAATTTGGTATTTCATGAGTTCCCTCGAACAATCACATTGACTTATGCATCCAATGGAAACTACCCTTTCAAAGTAAAAGTCTCAAAACATTATGGAATTTTAACCTTTCCCATTTTAATTAGGGGATATCGAAGGAGAGAAACAATCAGACCTTCAAATATCATAAAAGAGATCCTATATCGGATGAGGTTAGAGTCAGTAATGCAACGATAGAAAATTCACAAGTGATAAATGTCAGACTCATGGGAAAATGATAGTGAAAGAATGGTTGCTTCCCAATGGGAATTAGCAAGAGTGACAAACTACTCTAGGCTTCCCATACAAATCATTTGATCTCAAAATAAATGGAAGGCTTTTACGTTGGGCTATATAAAATTTAATTTTTATGGGGCTACAAAAGATAACCCATGGAAGGTTGAAGCCAAGGGGGTGATCAGGGATAATAAATGTGACATATTACTTAACTATGCTAAAATTTGGGAGTTCAAACCAACCACTTTGTGGAGGCAAAGACCCTATATCAAGGTGACCTTCTTCTTGATAGGTTAAACATAAAAAATGCAATCATAGAAGGGGACTAGATAAATATCATCAATAGCACTAAAGGAATTCTTGAGGTGAGCTGGAACATTGAAGATTTGGAATGGCGAAGAAAAAAATTAAGCTCTTAGATAATTCACAAATGAATCACGTCTATAGGAAGGGAAACTAGGTGATGGAATTGATGGCTAATATGGATGTCAACCAGGAAGAATAAAAAAATTTGGATAGCGTTTCCTCCATGAGTTGTTAAGAATTGAAAATGAGGAGAAACAAGATGCAACTAAGGTGGATACCAATACGTAAGACTATGGTTGGAAGAGATCAGATTTTTTGGGGCCCATGTTGGAAGCATTGTCAACAATGGAAATTTGGGCCAATCATGCATCGGTTAATTCTATTCAAATATGCCTTAAGGGGTAGTAAGAAAATTCCTTTCTTAGAAATTTTTTTCCCTTTTAATTTTTTAGATACTAACTCTCTTTTTGTATATCTGAAGCATCGTCGACAATAGCAATTTGGGCCAATCATGCATCAATTCATTCTATTTGAATATCCCTTAAGGAGTACTCAGAAACTTCCTTTCTTAGAATAGTCTTTCTCTTTTAAGTTTTTTAATACTAACTCTCTTTTTGTTAGATTTAATACTATCATCCAACGGATTTCAAGGAGTATGTTGACTAATTGTATGCCTACTAGTTCCAAGGAGATCTCGGTTCATATGCCTACCATCTCATCGAGCCTATGCACAGAGAACCAACTCTCAATGAGGAACAACAAGTAGATCCCAAACTTGTTAACATTTCTCAATATTAATGACAACATATGGGGTTAACCTTATAGAATTAGATTTTTGGCCTTTCAAAGGTTACCGTTCAATTTGTTTAGTAAGTAATGGCGTCTTTGTAAGGCTTCATGTTTTGTATCTAATTTAGCAGCCTTAGTTTTAATTTAGACTAGTCTTGGAATATTATGTTATATCTTTATTTTAGTTTATAAAATGGTTGGGGCCCTTTAAAAAACCCCTTTGCAACCTTGATCAAAAAAATATTATAATTTCACCATTATGAACCCATAAGAAAGACCAATGCTAAATTATGCTCTATTGAAAATATTGTAAATACTTTTTCAAAACTTAAGTTTAAGTTGTTAAGCTTATATTTTAAATGTGATTTTTATATTGAGATATACAATTTTAATTATATACCTAATAATATTTAATATTTTAAAATCATGACTCTAAATCCCTAATACAAATCCATCATGTAAATACATAAAACAAGCTCTATTGTAAGTAGGCTTTGTTAAAAGAAAATGTCAAGGATTTTTCAAAAGAATGTTATTTTCAATCAATTTGCTTAAATTTTATGTATAGATCTATAAGATCAAACTTGTAGATCTTTGACATTGTGTTTTTTAATTATAAAATAATATATATTCTTTATGTTATATAATTGTCTTTGAAATAATAGGTTGAGTGTGCAGTTGATGTGGTGTGAGGCATCTAGCTGAGGTTTGTGACCCATACCACAGGTCCATTCAACCTTTGTTCAAATCACATTGACTACCATAAGCCCTTTTAGAGTTTTCAAAGCTACGATTGTGGGTGTTTTTTGGAGCTAGGGTTTTCAAAGTTGTGAAGCTACAACTGTGGGGAGCTTTGAAAGCTATGACTATGGAGTTTTTTCGGAGCTAGGGTTTTTGAAGCTGTGATTGTGGAGAGCTTACAAAGATGTGGTTGTGGAGGTTTTTTTTAATCTAGGATTTTTAGATCTATGACTATGGAGAGCTTTCAAATCTAGGAGTTTTAGAGCTAGGATTTTTAGAGCTACTATTATGGAGATTTTCCAAAGATATGACTATGGAGATTTTTTTTAAGATAGAATTTTTGAAGTTGTGACTATGGAAAGTTAGGGATTTCAAAGCTACAATTATGGAGGGAATTGACACAGGTGCAAAAAGTTTATATTTCATGGGAGGAGTAGGATCTAAGTAACAAAGTTGGGAGATCTGGCCCTAGTAGCTATAGAGGAGATGATATCAATTTTTAATGAAATTTATGTGAATGAAGCGAGTGCAAGGGCACAGGGGGCAAGGATACTGTGGAAGATGTGAAAAGTAAGGTAAGTATTTATGGCAAGGGGAAAATGGTAGGTGGGCCCTTGGTACTCTATTTAGGTTCTGATGTGTTTGACCTAGGCATTGGGGGTCCAAAAGCTTCTATGTCTTTTGCTTCATCTATGGATAATTCAAACCATTATTGGGGAGTTGATCCTATCGTTAAGACTCACTTTGATCTAGTTCCAGAGATAGAGGTTGATATTCCTTCTTTGTGAATTCCTCAACATATTCTTCATCGAACGATAGTGGAATGATAAAACTCCTTGGTTGGGAAGTTTATTAGGGTTTGACATGATTTGGACTCTATCAAAAAATGGACTTCTAAAAAATGAAGGTCAAAGGGGAATCTGGAAGTGGTGGCATTTCCCAAAGGCATAATGATCTTTAATTTTAAGACCTTAGAAGACATGCAGTTTGTGGTTATGAAGGGACCATGGTTCTTTGCTTGAAAAGGTGACTTTTTGAGAAAATGGTCCTCATATTTTAATCCATCCATTGAGAATATCAATAGGGCACCATTTTGGATGCATCTTCTTGGGTTTACTATGGTATTCTAAGATGATGACATCCTTAAGGGTATTGCTAAATCAATGGGAAAATTTATTGTGGTGGATCCAACCACTCAAGAAAAAACAAGGATAGTTTTAGCCAAGTTTTGTGTTAACATTGATCTCTCTAAACCTCTTCCTTCTTCTATTAAGTTGGTTTAAATATTTGTAGTTTGGCTCCAACATATAGAATATGCAATCTATATGCCCATTTGCATTGACTATAAAAGGGTTGGTCATTTATAAACTAAGTATCTTAAGAAGAAACCTCCTTATAAGTAGGAGGCCTAGACCTGGATAAAGAAAAAAGAAGACTACCCTAAAGTTGCTAGGGTTTTTCTAGAAGTTGATGGGCATTCCAAGGGTGTAGAGGTGAATCCAAATAATTTTTTTGTATTAGGAGAGTTTCTACCTTAAGGTCTTGAGGTTGGATTGGACATTATTATGGATAATGGAGTTGAGATCATAGATCATCAAGAGGATTAGATGCCTTCTTCTTAGGTTCCTTTGTCCCCCCTTTAGTTGGCTCGTGTTGAGGTGTTTTCGGGAGCAACTACCCTTGATTTGTATCACAAGAGAGTTTTTGTCCCTCTTGATAAGGAAAATATGAAGCTATCATGGAGTCTCTTTAGGATGTAGAAGTATGAGATATTCTACAAATGCATTGGATAAGGAATCAGAGGAGGTTTGGTCTTCCTTGGAGTAAGATGGATTTCAACAAGTTTTAAACAAGTGAAAAATGAAATTAAAGAAGATAGCTTAGCAACAACAACTCCTTCCTCAATCATTAGAATCAAGCAACAATGGAATGATTGGATCTATGTGGCCCATAAAAAACACTTGAAAAATAATTAATCTAAGTAGTGGGAGAGGATCAGGAAGACAAAAAAAATTGAGGTGCTCTTAAAAACTCAAGATGTGGCTAATGGCTCCCAAACTACATTACCTTTTAGTGGAGGGAAGGATACATAATCCTTGAAGTAATGAAGAATGTCTCATGGAATATTCAGGGTTTCCATGCCCTGTCTAAACAAAGAGTGCTAAAATATATTAGAAAATTTTTCAATCTTGATATTCTTATCTTACAAGAAACTAATATGTGTGATGAGTATTTTGATATATTATGAAGGTTTGTTTGGAAGGGGTGTGAATGTGTGAGTAGGGTTTCTCATGGTTCTTTCATAGGGTTGTGTATGCTTTAGAATCCCAATTTTATGGAGGGCAAGCTCATTCATCAGGTTGATAGGTTCTCCTCTTTTTTATTTTTCTATAAAACTAATTTTTTTTAGGTTTCTACCAATGTGTATGCTCCCAATATTGTTGTGGATAGAAGGAAACCTTGGGTTGACTTAAAATACCTTGGTTCTTTATTTGAACTTCCATGGATGCTTGTTCATGATTTTAATTCCATTTTTTTCCCTTGTAATAAACTTGGAGGCTCGAATTGATTAAATTTCTTAAAATTCATACCAAATTAACATAAAAAATAGCAAGAAGTGATGAACTAGGATTTTTGGAGCTAGGGAAAATCTAGGGCATCAGTTGGGTTGCCGAAGAGATTTTTGGTTACTATGGATCTGAAGGCAAGATTGCTGCTCCAGGAGGGTCCAATGGGGACTTCTCCGGATCCTCTCCTAGGGAGAAATAGCTCTTATGCATATTTGTTAAAAGATAAATCTCCATCCAAGAATGACGAAGCTCAAAGAAATGCATTTAAAATGCTCTTTACGACTGTTGGAAACAGATCAACAACTCATCGAGTTAATGGATGCCTGCCATAGTCCGAATCAAGGCCCAATATTGTCATTGAGCCAAGGATGGTTGAAGAAATAGTCTTATATAGAGCCAATCATGATTTGATCTGTAAATTCATGGGTATTCGCCCTACCCTAAATTTTTTGCACTCCTGGGTCCGGCAAAACTGGGAGCCTCATGGTGAGTACTCTTTATGGTTTATTAGCAATGGGTATTTTATTGTTAGTTTTTCTTCTCTGGTCGATAGAAATAGGGCTTTCGAATAAGAAAAGAGGAATCATGGTCCGATAGGATTATTTGTTCAACCCTGGAGAGTGGGATTTGATCCTCGAATTGAACCCACTGCTATCCCAATTTGGATCTATTTTTATGCACTTCTAATGGAGTTTTGGAGTGAGCAAGTATTGGAAATGATCGGTAATTCCCTTGGAAGACATTTGGGTGTCTCCAGAGACACAATAGAAGGAAACACAATTGTTTATGCAAGAATATATGTGGAAATGGATCTTAGCCAGCCTCTACCGATAGAGGTGGAACTTGAACTTGCAGGACTATCTTGGATTCAACAGCTGGATTATGAGGCTTTGCCCTTTAGATGCAGAGTTTGCCACAAATATGGGCATTTGGCCCGATCTTGCCCAAATAATATGAACACAAAAATGGAGGCTCCTCTAGGAATGTCAAATCTTCCTAAGGAGGGTAAGTCAACAATAAACAAAGAACCAACCAATATTTCTCAGGGTAAAGAAGCACAGAGAGATGGTTTTGAACAGCCCAAAAGAAGGAGAAGGAAAAATAAAAAAGATGGTAAAGAGCAAACCCAACTCAAGCCCGCCAATAGGTATGAGATATTTAAGACACTAGTGGACCAAGAGGAACAATTCATGGAAGGAGTGGATGGGAATAGTGAAAATAATAACATCCATGTTCAAGCTCCTCTTTCATCTCCCCCCGTCATAGAGCAAGTAATTGAGCACAATGAGTTACCGCAATCAGAGAGTGCAGGGGCATTGATAGTGCATAACCAAGAGCAGCCAATAATTAAGGATGTCAGCATGGGAATAGCAAAAAAGAATAGAGAAAAGCCAACTTTAGGGATAACTCAGGTGGAGAAGAGATCAAAAAATAGCAACTCTCAAGGAGTGGGTAGAAAATCAAATAAGGAATTGCTAGCAGTTCAAGGAGACAAATTGATCACTGGAGGATCGATGAGGCCAA
The DNA here is from genome assembly GCA_028583015.1 of Wollemia nobilis. NCBI lineage: Eukaryota > Viridiplantae > Streptophyta > Pinopsida > Araucariales > Araucariaceae > Wollemia > Wollemia nobilis. The sequence continues at coordinate 13,843,590 of JAQPPZ010016890.1, forward strand.
TAGATTCTTATTGCTCTCAAGGTAACCAATGATTATACAATCATGGAATTTTAGGGGTTTAAACAGTAGAACCCATCAATCTGTTGTTCAAAGACTCTTAGAAAAATGTAAAATAGATTTTTTGCTTATCTAGGAGACAAAAATGTCGTTAGATCTTATGTGTAAAACAGTTAACAGAATTTGGAGGGGTGTTGGTCATATGGAAGTGGTTGCCCAAGGTGCCTCGGGGGGATATTTACTCTTTGGAACTCTCTTGAATGGACGACAATAGAACATATAGCTTGGAGGGGTGTTCTCACATCACATTTTAGGAACAATGTCACAGCTGAACATGTTTTAATCACAAATTTTTATGGGGCTCAAAACCTAGATGGTTAGAGGCTTCAATGGAAAGTTGTGCATAACATGAGAGTCTCAAGGGAAGATTTAGACTGGATTATTGCTGGGGATTTTAATGCTAAATTATCCTCTAGAGATCAGGAAGGGGGAACCCCAATTTTGGACCTAGGGGATCGACTTATGATTGCCCAAGTCTAGGCTTTACACTTGGTGGATATTAAATGCCCTGGAACCAACTATACTTGGACTAATAAGAGGAGGGAGCCACATAGCAAGAAGGTAAAGTTAGACCATTTTTTGGTTTCAGAGGAGGCATTTGTAAAATGGAATACAAAATTTCAGATTTTGGAGGGTCCAGTTTTAGATCACTTTCCCATTTTTTTGGAAGGGGGGACTAAGACAGGGCAGCATCACAAACCATTTAAATTTGAAAACTTTTGGTTACAAAAAGAGAAACTTCGAAAGAAAATTCCATAGTGGTGGGAAGAAGGTCGCCCCAATATATGGGACAATAATATATAAACCATAACAACTCAACAAAGACAACTAAAAAAAGGGGGGGGAGCAACAAGACAAACCCCCAACAAAGCCCCGAGGGTGAAGAGAATTTACAGAAACATATTCTAGAAATAATGCAGAAATAATAACTAAGGAAATAATGACACCATTCAATGCACATATAACACACAAGATTTACCCTGGTTCACCCAATTTGGGCTAGTCCAAGCAAACAAGAGTCTATCCTCCTTGATATATTATTCTCTCTCTTGTCCCTAAAACGGGACATTACAATAATTATATAAGGAAAATCATACAACCCTAAACCACCAAGTGGTATTAGGGTATCGTGGATACAACATCATGGGCTAAACCACCCACACCCACTAACCACCCACCAACCGTGGGAATCCCGGGGGTCGCTCCAAAAGTAGCGATAAAAGTAGGTGAAAAGTAGCGATAAAAGTAGGTGAAAACTTTGGTGTCGGCTTTAATCGCTTTCACCGTATCCGAGGGCATCCCCCTATGCACCCCGAGCCATCACCTATTACGTAATCACCTTTACCGTAGCCGGGGGTCCTTGGGGGCCTTCGGCCCCCCGGACCCCCCCTACCCATCGTCTTTTGCGCTGTAGTTCCTGTCGTACAATTCTTTTTCGACAAAGAATGAGACACATCCAACATTCTCCCACTTGTTGAATACTTTTCCAGACCCATTTCAATTGTACAGAATCTAAACTTTTCAGTGCTTATAGCCTTGGTTAAAGCATCTGCAACATTTTCCTTGGTGTCTACCTTTTCCAGCAACACTTTCTTCTGTTCAAGCATGTCCCTGCAAAAATGGAACTTTGTATCAATGTGCTTCATTCTTGAATGGTAAGCAGGGTTCTTTGCCAAAAATATGGCACTCTATCGTCACGCTTTATCTTCACGACTCCTTGAAAGAACCCAATTTCAGCACATAGTCTTTGTAGCCATACAACTTCCTTACTTGCATCGGTGGCTACCATATACTCAGCTTCAGTAGTTGAAAGAGCAACAACGGTCTGCCTCTTGCTCATCCAACTAATGGCCCCTCCGAACAAATTGAATACATAAGCACTAGTAGATCTTCTCCTGTCCAGATCTCCAACCCAATTTGCATCAACAAACCCTTCTATATCCAATTGTCTGTTTTCTTTACCTGTACCCTCATAGAAGATTGTAAAATCAGAGGTGCCACGCAAATATCTGAAAACCCTTTTCATAGCAGTCCAATGCTCTTTACCAGGTTTAGACATATATCTACTCAAGACTCCCACTGCATGGGCAATGTCTGCTCTAGTACAAACCATGGCATACATTAAACTACCTACAGCATTTGCATAAGGAATATGTGACATTTCCTCTACCTCTTCTTCTATTTTTGGACATTGTTCAGCAGACAATTTTTCACCTAAAGAAATAGGTACCTTCACCGGTTTGCAATCCTCGCATATTGAACTTTTTCAACATTGTCTCAACATACTTTTTCTCGATCTAGCCACAACTTTTTGTTAGAGCGATCTCTTTTTATTTGCATACCCAATATAAAATTTGCAGGGCCAAGATCCTTCATGTCAAACTGCGATGCCAACTGAGACTTTACTTCCCTGACCAGTTTCTTGCTATTTCCAATTAGTAACATGTCATCAACATAAAGAACTATAATGACAATTACATTACCAATTTTCTTTGAATACACACAATGATCAGCATTGCTACGAACAAAACCAATTCCTAAAACATAAGTATCAAATTTTTGGTACCACATTCTAGGTGATTGTTTCAGTCCATACAATGATTTCTTTAACTTACATACCAGATCCTCCTTTCCTGCAACAATGAAACCTTTAGGTTGCCTCATATAGATTTCTTCCTCCAAATATCCATGAAGGAATGCAGTTTTCACATCCATCTGTTCTATTTCAAGATCAAATGCAGTGAGCCACGACTAACATAAATCTAATTGATGTTAGCTTTGCAACGGGAGAAAAAACTTCACCATAATCAATTCCTTCAACCCGGGAAAAACCTTTAGCAACCAGACGAGCTTTATATTTCTCCACTTTACCTTCAACGATTCTCGCTTCTTCTTAAAGATCCACTTGCAACCTATTGCTTTCCTACCACTTGGTAATTTCACTAAATCCCATGTTCTGTTCTTTTTTAGGGACATCATTTCCTCATCCATGGCCTCTTCCCAACGGTTTGCATCTCCAAAATTAATAGCTTCTCTAACTGTTCTAGGATCTTCATCAGTAACAGATAGTACAAAAGAAGTAGGAAAAGCAGATGGACTATACCTTTTAGGTTGCTTCCTTTCCCGTGTTGATCTCCTTACCACAGGTGTATGAACCTCTTCTTCATCCTCTTCCAGATCCTCTACTGTCTGATAGTTTTCCATGAGATCAAATTGGACCATTCCAGGTTCCTCTTCTGTAACTACCTTCCTGGAATCACTGATCATCTCCCTAAACACCACATCTCTACTATACACTGTACTTTTAGTTTTTGGATTCCAAAGCTTATATCCTTTAACACCATCTTTATAACCAATAAAGATACATTTAATAGCCTTATTATCTAGCTTACTTCTTTTCTCCTTTGGAATATGCATGTATGCATCACAAGCCAAAAACTCCGAGATGTGAAATAGAAGGTTTCTTACCAAATAGAGCTTCAAATGGAGTTTGATCCAGCAATGCTGATGTAGGTGACCGATTTCGCAAGTAGCATGCCGCACTCATCGCTTCGCCTAGAATTCTTGTGCCAAACCTGCACCATTGAGCATACTTCTAGCCTTCTCCATCAGTGATCTGTTCAACCTCTTTGCAACTCCATTCTGTTGAGGTGTATATGGAGTAGTCTTCTGTCTTGCAATACCACATTGCTTACAAAATTTCTCAAATATATTAGAACAATATTCCCCTCCATTATCAGACCTCAACACCTTAATCCTTTTATCAGTTTGATTCTCAACAAGTGCTTTAAATTCCTTAAATTTTTCAAACACTTCATCTTTGCTCTTAAGAAAGTAAATCCATGCATATCTTGAAAAATCATCAACAAAGGAAGCATAATACCATGATTTTCCAAGAGACGGCATAGGAACAGGACCAAAAATATCACTATGGATCAAATCTAGTACCCCACTAGATCTTGTGGCACCAGATGGAAAACTAACCCGATTCTGTTTACCATAAATACAATGTTCACAGAACTCGAAAGACATTGAGTAATTAGGGATACCATGAACCATACCTTTTGTGTATAGGGTACGCAATCCCTTTTCTCCAATATGTCCCATCCTTTGATGCCAGAGTGTTGAGCTTTTATCAGAATCAACCTCAAGAACAGCTTGAGCTATTGCACTCATTTGTCATAGTGCTTCCCAATAGCTTATACAATGTTCCAATCCGAACTTCCCCTTGCCAACACCATTGATCCACGAACCATTTTGCATGAATCCTTGCCAAAAATGACATTCATTGCTACATCGGCCATTTTGCTTACCGAAATCAAATTTCTAGCAAGTCCCGGAATATGCATCACACCTGGTAGGGTCTTAACCCTACCATCCTGCAGCAAAATTTTCACTCTTCCACGACCCATGATTTTGAGTGGTGAATCATCTCCCAATAGTACCTCCCCTCCATCATATCTTTCATATTCATTGAACCACCCTCTATGAGGAGTCATATGAAAAGAGGCACTAGTATCAATCAACCAATCATTTTTATCTGATCGTGTGGAGCACGATGAGTAGGATGCCAGATATACATCCCTTGCTTCATCAATGGATTTATTCACATCTGTGGAAGTCAATTCATCAGAATTTTTTCTAGACTCAGCTTTCTTTGATCTGCAATCCTTCTTCATATGACCAGGCTTGCCACAATTCCAAGCATTTTCTCTCAAACTTCCCCCGAGACTTGGATCTACCTTTAGACTTAGACCTATCACCATATCTAGATTTTTCCTTCTCCTTGGCATGCCCTCTCACTATTAGGGCTTCCTTAGATGTGCCCTCCATGGCTTTTCTCCTCATATCCTCAGATAATAGAGATGCCACTATATCTTCAAACTTCAATGTGGATGAAGTTGTACTACCAATTGCTACTACTAAGTTATCCCATGAATTTGGTAAAGAGCATAACAAAGTAATGCATTTATCTTCCTCACTCAACTTAATTTCTATAGATGTTAGTTGACTTACCACTGTATTGAATGCATTTAGATGATCTGCAACCGAATCCCCGTCATGCATCCTAAGATTGTATAGTTTCTTTCTGAGGAATAATTTGTTCACTAGGGACTTCGATTGATACAAAGCCCCTAACCTCTCCCAGAGATCCTTTGTTGTAGCTTCTCTTGAAACATTGATGAGCACCGAATCTGCAAGACACAGTCGAATCAGACTCCTTGCTTTTCGATTCATCTTCTCCCAATCTTCATCGAAGTACCCGTAGGTTTTGTTGTTTCTAAAATAGCAGCCCATTGATCTCTTTCCACGAGCATATCTTCCATCTTTAACTTCCATAGCTCAAAACTTTTGCCGTCAAATTTCTCAATCTCTATCCTTGAATGATTTCCTAACATTTTTCCTTCAAACTCCTTCTACGTAACTCCCACTCCAGAATAGGTTTCCTCTCACTCCTAGAAACCCTAGATCTTCTTCAAACGGATTTAAACCCTAGCAATAAAGGCGTCCCCCTATGGCTAATGACTTGGCTCTGATACCAAATGAAGAGAATTTACAGAAACATATTCTAGAAATAATGTAGAAATAATAACTAAGGAAATAATGACACCATTCAATGCACATATAACACACAAGATTTACCCTGGTTCACCCAATTTGGGCTAGTCCAGCAAACAAGAGTCTATCCTCCTTGATATATTATTCTCTCTCTTGTCCCTAAAATGGGACATTACAATAATTATATAAGGAAACTCATACAACCCTAAACCACCAAGTGGTATTAGGGTACCGTGGATACAACACCATGGGCTAAACCACCCACACCCACTAACCACCCACCAACCATGGGAATCCCAGGGGTCGCTCCAAAAGTAGCGATAAAAGTAGGTGAAAATTTTGGCGCAAGCTTCGCTGGCTTTAATCGCTTTCACCGTATTCGAGGGCGTCCCCCTACGCACCCCGAGCCATCACCTATTACGTAATCACCTTTACCGTAGTCGGGGGTCCTTGGGGGCCTCCATCCCCCCCGGACCCCCCCTACCCGTCATCTTTTGCACTGTAGTGCCTGTCGTACAATTCTTTTTTGAAAAAGAATGAGACACATCCAACACCAAGGGGAGGGATGAGGTGCAAAAACACATTAGGGAAGGAACAATTATAGAGCATATCAAAGAAGAGGATGATGCATTGTGTAAAGCGGTTGAGGACATTGACAACCAAGAGGAGAACCTAGAAACACAAAGAGGAAAAACCACTTGGTATTATGGAAGGTGATAGAACTAGGAAAAAACAAGAAAGAGAACAGAATCCCATTCAATGGACTATTTGCTAAAAATGTTTAAGGAAAGTATGGTGCAGGATGAAGAGGCTAGAAAAAGTTTTGCTGTCATACCTTCCATTATCTCTGAAGAAGAAAATTAGGCCCTTCTTAAACCCATTGATAGAGAGGAACTGAAGAATGTGGTCTTTGGAATGAGCACCAGAAAAACTCCAAGTCCAGATGGCTTTCCAATTGAGTTTTTTCAGGCCTTCTGGGATAACTTGGAGGAGGATGTAATGGCTATTATAGAGGAGTCCAGAGGTAGTAAAAGAATGCTTAAAGCATTAAATCATACTTTCATTACCTTAATTCCAAAATGGGAGGATGGGGTACATATTTCAGATTATAGACCTATTGCCTTATGCAATGTGATATATAAAATAATCACAAAGGTAATGGTTGAGCGGCTAAAACCTCTTTTACATAACATTATATCCTCAGAGCAAGGGGGTTTTGTAGAGGGTAGGTAGATCCTGGATGGTGTGGTTCTAGCTTAGGAGGCAATCCATTCAATGCAAACATCTGGTAATAAAGGAATATTCATAAAATTAGATATGTCAAAGGCTTATGATAGGGTGGAGTGGAGCTTCTTGTCAAAGATGATGGCAGCCTTTGGTTTCTCTCAAGATTGGATAGAATGGGTCATGAGTTGTGTTTCTACTCTGACATACTCAGTGTTAATAAAGGGTCTTCCCTCGCAACCATTTGGAGCCACTCGAGGCCTTCGTCAAGGAGATCCTTGCTCTCCCTATATTTTTCTCATATTGGCTGAAGGATTAGGTAGACTTTTCTTGAGGAGAAGACAACAAGGTTTGCTAACAGGTATCAAGGTGGGTGAGGAAGTTTTGACTCACCTACAGTTTGTGGATGACACAGGATTGGTGGGAGTGGCTAGCTTCAGGGAAGCAAGAATGATCAGAGATACTCTTAATGTCTACCTTAGGGCTACAAACCAAGTCATCAATGATAAAAAATCCAAAGTGGTCTTTTTCAATCTTGATCAAAGGCTTCAGGATAGAGTTTTAGAGATCTTGGGATTCACAAGGACTTCTCTCCCAGTGGTTTACTTGGGGGTCCCTTTGCATTTTAAAAAACTAAAAATAGATATATGGAGGAATATTTTGGATTGTATCAAGGATAGAATTAATCATTGGTCTCACAAATGGTTAAGCTATGGGGGTAGATTAACTTTTTTACGATCAGTCATTCAGGCCATGCCAATTTATAAATTCTCTATCCTGGCTGCCCCACATACTATATGGAAAGAGTTGGACAAGATGGCTAGAAAATTTTTATGGGAAGGAGTAAAAGGAGAGAGGAAATGGGCCTTATTAGGTTGGGACAAAGTAACCCAACCCAAGGTAAAAGGAGGTTTGGGTCTGAGAAGATCCAAGTTAAATAATAAAGCTTTGGCTGGAAAGCTTTACTGGAGGTGGATTTCCCAACCAACTTCCTTATTCAGTAGAATCCTAACTAGTAAATATTTGGGACATGTGAACCCAAATGAGGTGGGTCGTTTCTCTTTGGATGGTAATGGATCCTTAGTGTGGTAGGCTCTCAAGTTAGGATCTCAGGTAGTAAAATATCGATTATTTTGGAAAGTGGGGAGAGGGGAGAAGGCACGATTTTGGACAGATTCATGGGATCAATACCCACCTATCATTGTTGAATTTCCTAAATTGCAACCAATAAAAACATCCATTGAAACCAAGGGATGGGTCCAAATTGAAAGTTATTTCACCACTAGTCAGCTAGGGGATTATAATTTTAAGTAGTTTAAGAAGTTGGATGAGTGGCCAATTCCAATCCCTCCAGATTTGGCACCCATCATGACTAAAATCTTGACAAAAATATTTCTCACAGGTAGAGATGAGGAGGATGAATTAGCTTGGGGCTATGGGAGCCTTGGTGTCTACACAGTGAAGGATGGATATGATAAGATCCTTCTAGAGCCTCCCCCTCATACATATCAAGTTGAGGATTGGAGAAAGATTTGGCACCCCAAGGGTTGGCTGAAAGTAAACTTTTTTCCTGGAAGTTCATGCATAATGGAATTCTCACTTTTGATAATCTCAGATGTAAAGGAATCATTGGTCCATATCAATGTGTCTTATGCTACAAGAGCGAGGAAACAACTGATCACTTGATGTTTGAGTGCCCATTCATGTGCCAGATTTGGGAGAGATGGTTTTTATATTATAAAATTCAAGTTAATGGTGACTTGAATCGGATTAATATCTGGGAAATATGGAAGAGGGGTAGATTTAAATTTAAAGCTCTTCGTATTGGTTGGGAGCTTGGATTAAACTTTATTTGGTGGCAAGTGTGGTTGGAGAGAAATGCTAGAATTTTTAGAGAAACTTTTTCTTCCTTAGATGGAGTTTGGTAGGTCATTTGGAGCAAAGTCACAGAAATTATGGCCGTATATGCTAAAGAAGAAACTCAGGTTGTTATTGGGGCAATGGAAGAGGGAGTTGAAGTGCAAGAGGGATAGGATAGAGCTAGTTGGAAACCACCCCCAGAAGGTTGGATTAAAATTAATACTGATGGAGCTGCAAAAGGCAACCCGGGTAGTGCCAGAATTGGAGTGGTTTGCCAAAATCATATTGGAACAGTGCTCTACTGGGAACTACAAGGCTTGGGAAGATCTACAAACAATGAAGCAGAAGCCATAGCTATCAAATATGCTTCTATTTGGGTAGTAAAACAGGGTCACAAGAAGATAATACTTGAATCAGATTCTCAAATAATGGTTGGAGCTCTAGATTGCATGAGGAACTTTGCCTTGAAAGCATGGAGGTTGAGGATTCTTGTCACTCAAATTAAGGAATTATGGAGGGAATTAGATGATGTGATTCCAGTTTATGTGAGTAGAGATTTAAATAAAGTGGATGACTTCCTGGCTAAGATGGGTGTTGAGAAGGAGGTAGGGGTTCAGTTGCACAGTGACATGGCTATTGAGGATGAGGTGATTAGGCAAGGTCTTGAAAGGTCCCTGAGCTAATGATCAAAGAAAAAGCAAAGGGTGGAAAGGTGTCACGATATCGCGACATGTTGCTTCGTCACGGCAAAGGGAGGAAAGGTGTCATGATTTTACGACATGTTGCTTCGTCGCGGCCAAGGGAGGAAAGGTGTCACGATTTCGTGACATGTTGCACCATCACGGTCACTAGAGGAAAGGTGTCACGATATCGCGACATGTTGCTTCATCGCGGCCAAGGGAGGAAAGGTGTCGCGATATCACAACATGTTACTTCGTCGCGACCAAGGAAGGAAATGTGTCGTGATATCATGACATGTTGCTTCATCGCGGCCAAGGGAGGAAAGATGTCACGATTTTGTGACATGTTGCTTCATCGCAGTCAATGGAGGAAAAATGTCGTGATATCGTGACATGTACCATTGCGACCAAGAGAGAAAAAGTGTCACGATATCGTGACATGTTTCATCGTCGCGGCCAAGAGAGAAAAGTGTCACGATATCGTGACATGTTTCATCATCGCGGCCAAAGGAGGAAAAGTGTCGCAATATCACGACATGTTGCTTCATCGCGGCCAAAGGAGAGAAAAGTGTCGCGATATCGCGACATGTGGCTTCATCGCGGCCAAAGGAGAAAAAGTTTTGCAATATCGTGACATGTTGCAACATCATGGCCAAGAGAGAAAAAGTGTCACGATATCATGACATGTTGCATCGTTGCGGCCGAAATAGAAAAAGTGTCGCGATATCGTGACATGTTGCATCGTCACGGCCGAGAAAGAAAAAGTGTCACGATATCGTGACATGTTGCATCATTGCGGCCAAGAGAGAAAAAGTGTTGTGATATCGCGACATGTTGCTTCGTCATAGCCAAAAGAGAAAAAGTGTCACGATATCGCGACATGTTGCTTCGTCGCAACCGAAAGAGAAAAAGTGTCACGATATCGCGACATGTTGCTTCGTTGCGGCCGAGAAAGAAAAAGTGTCACGATATCGTGACATGTTGCAACATCGTGGCCAAGAGAGAAAAAGTGTCACGATATCGTGACATGTTGCTTCGTCGTGGCCAAAGGAGGAAAAGGTGTCGTGATTTCGTGACATGTTGCAACGTCACTACCCAAGGAGAAAAAGTGTCACGATATCGTGACATGTTGCATCGTCATGGCCAAAGGAGGAAAAAGTGTCACGATATCATGACATGTTGCAATGTCACGAATAGAAGAGGAAAAAGTGTCACGATATCGTGACATGTTGCATTTTCATGGCCAAAGGAGAAAAAGTGTCGCAATATCATGACATGTTGCATTCTCGCGGCCAAAGGAGAAAAGTGTCGTGATATCGTGACATATTGCATTTTTGCGGCCAAAGGAGGAAAGTGTCGCGATATCGTGACATGTTGCATTTTCGTAGCCAAAGGAGAAAAGTGTCGCGATATCGCGACATGTTGCATTTTCGTGGCCAAAGGAGAAAAGGGTAAGAGTGTCGCGATATCGCGGCAAGTTGCATCAACAGACCAATCCGATCCCCCTGTTAGCTAGTTAATGGTTCAAGAGATTTGGCTCCATTGCAAATCTTCTTTTACTATTGTAAGCATGTGTTCTCTTTGATTTTGGCTGGGAAAATTCTCTTCCCAAATTGTAATTGATCTTTGTTTTAATACAAGTTTTTTCAAAATTTTCAAAAAAATAAATAAACTTGGAGGCTCAACTATTTTTTGAACAATATGGAGGATTTTGGTGAGTTCTTGACCTCCATGGGACTAGTAAATATCAAATTTTAAAGTTCTAAATTTAATTGGTCCAAAAAAATAAGGGAAGGGGGTTTAATTCAATCTAATATTGATAGGGCTCTTTCTTTGGTGAGTTGGCTTCCCATGGTTCATGATTGCTCTTTGAGGACTTTACCAAGAATTTTTTTTAACCGCAACCCATTATTATTAGAATTCATGGAGGATAAATATTTGAAAGGTTATCCTTTCAGGTTTAAGATAATGTGGCTTTCTCATCTAGATCCTTAAGGCTTGATTAATACTTGGTGGAATACAGATGTCTATGGCACTAATATGTTTCAAGTGGTCAAGAAGATTAAAATCATCGAAGCTAACTTGAAGAGGTGGAATCGAGAGGTTTTTGGGAATATCTTCCATAGGAAGCAACAAATCTTTCAAGAATTGTAGGAAATTGAGGAAAAAGGCCAAAGTGAAGGTTGGTCAGAGGAGCTAGCCAACAAAGAGCAAATTACTCTTGCAGAATTTCATAATATTCTTGTCAATGAGGAGTCTTTTTGGAGGTAAATATCTTGAGCTATGTGGCTTAAATACAGGGGTATGAATACCAAGTTTTTCACCTTTCAACCTTGAAAAATAGGAGTGCTAATAAAACAAGAGAAATTACACTGGACTCTGGTGAATTTCTTGAAGATAAGGAAGAAATTTCTATTGCCATAGTATTCTTCTTTTAGGATTTATTTTATAGAGACAGGGAGGAAGATGAGGATCCTTCGAAGGAACTTATCAAGAACATTTCCAAGGTGGTGATGACTGATATGAATAATGCTTTGAATACCCCATTTTCTAATGATGATATTATAATCAACATATATAGTATGAATAAGGACAAAACACCTAGGTTGGATGGGTTCCCTACTAATTTTTTTCAGAGGTTTTGGCACCTTCTTGGTTTGGATATTTCAAAAGCATTAAGAGAATTATAATCTTCTTCCTCTTTTTTGTAGGCATGGAATACTACCTTTATTATTTTGGTTATGAAGAAACATGATGTCTCTTATCTAAGGGATTTCAGACCTATCATCTTATGCAATACCCTATATAAGGTGTTTACTAATAAACTTGTTAATAGGTTGGAAAGTTTGCTCCTCATATTGATTTATCCTCTTCAAGGTGGTTTTGTTCATGGTAGGCAAATTGTGGATGGGATCATTACAATTAATGAGGCTTTATAATTTGTGTACAAAAGTAGGTTTGCTGGAATATTTCTTAAACTTGATATGCATAAGGCTTATGACAGGGTCTCATGGAAATTCCTTCATAAGGTGTTGCAAAAATTTAACTTTGGGCATCTATAGAGGAAGTGGATTAGAGTTTCTATTTCCTCTACCAAATTTTCTACCATCATAAATGAGATTCCAAGTGGTTTTTTGGGGGTCAAAGAGGTCTTAGGAAGGTGATCCCTTGTCTCCATATCTTTTCATTTTGATGATTGAAGCATTAGGAAGATCAATTCTTGTTGCTACCTTGTCATCTAATATTAAGGGTATTAGACTTTCTAGTATTGCTAAGGTAGTTTATTATCAACAATATGTAAATTACATTGTACTTCTTGGTGATGTTACTATGAGAGAGGCTAAGAAATTAATGAATATTTTATAGTTGTATGAGAAAGCTTCTAGCAAAAAAATTAACTTCCATAAAATTCAAATCTTTTTTGGAATACTCTAGGGTGGCTTCAACATAGAATTGCAGGGATTTTTGGTTGTGGCATTGCTAACCTTCCTTCTTTATATCTAGGTATGTTATTTTTTACTGATAAGTTTAAGGATAAGTTGTGGTATTTGGAAGGCAACACATGCCTTCTCTATTAATTATTTATTAAATTAATTTCGTAGTTATACACCCACGTAGTAAACTAACAATTAAGGACAATCGAAAGCAATATATCATGATGATGAATGAAAGCAATAATGAATTAAATCCTACTGCTTAAGGAGGGATGATCCTCACCACTTGGAGGGCGTCCCTTGTGACCACAAATGAATAGATGATTATATGATAATAAAACTGAATCAAAACTACCATATTAATAATGATTAAATCAAAAATTGGAGTACGATCGACATTATATTTGGTGTCTAACATGGCTCCCCTCATTAAAAATATTTGTTCTCAAAGCTGGAAATGTCTAGAAAATACTTTTAGGTTCCTATGTAGCATCTTCTTCAAGTAGGTCCCGCCATTTGATGAGAAATTCTTGGATGTGACGAGATCTCAGCATGCATGTTATGCTTTGTAAAATTGCTTTAGGTTGGAGATATACACGCCCTTCTTCATCAAGTACTGGTAATTCTAACTGAGATTGTACTTTATAACCGATCACCTTATTAAGATAGGAAATATGGAATACTGGATGTATATGTGATGAGGTAGGAAGCTCTAGTTGGTATGCCACTTCTCTAATGCAATGCATAATTTTGTAAGGTCCATAAAATCATGGAGTCAACTTTTTATTGGTCTTGAGCTTTAATGACAACTGTTTGTAGTGCTGCAAACATAGGAACACCATTTCACCTATATTAAATTATCTTTTCGAATGGTGTGAGTCTTGCTTTTGCTTCATACTATTATATGCTTGGACCAAGTTATCTTGAGAATGTTGAGCATTTACTATTGGTGTTGGAACCAATCATCTACTTGAGCCACTTTGGAAGAACCTAGTACATAATCTACTATTGTCAGTGTTTTAATTCCATACAATGCTTCAAATAGAGACATCTTAGTGGAATAGTGGTACAAAGTGTTATACCACCATTCTACCAAGGAAAGCCACTGACTCCATTGATATTGTTTATCCTGAACAAAATATCTTATATAGGTACCCAAACATTTTTTAATTGCCTCAGTTTGACCATCTGTTTGTGGATGGTATGTAGAGGACATATTCAATTTGGTACTGCTAAGATGAAATAATTCTTTCTAAAAATTATTAGTAAATATGGGATCATGATCACTTACAATATTTTTGGCATTCCATGCAATTTGAAAATTGAGTCCATAAATACCTTAGCCACTTTGCTTGCTAAAAATGGATGTTGTAGAGCCTAGAAATGAGCATATTTGGAGAGGCAATCTACTACCATGAAAATTACTATTTTACCTTCTGATTTAGGAAGACCTTCAATAAAATCCATTGAAATATGTTCCCACTAATGATCTGGAATGGGTAATGGTTGAAGAAATCCTAGTGATTTGACTATTTCACCTTTATTGCATTGGCATACTTCACATTCAACCACCGATTGTTTGACCTATGCTTTTAATCCTTTCCAACAAAAGGATTTTTTTATCTGCATATAGGTTTTCAAAAATCTGAATGTTCTACTGATGGAGAAGCATACGATTCATCTAGAATCCTTGATTTGATTGTAGAATTGGGTGCAATATAAATGCGATTCTTTCTTCTTAACACCTATCCTCATAAAAAAAAAATGATCCTTGGATGATCCCAACAACAAATCCTAAATTATTTGAGCAGTTTCTGTATTGGACAACCATTCTTCTTGTAGTTGAGATACCCATTGGGAACAAGGATCTAAAATAGAATTAATAACCACTTCATCTTCATATTGTTGAGATAATGCATCTGCTACCACGTTTTTTTTTTCTTTCTTATATTCAATAACAAAATCATATCCCAACAATTTTGTGAACCACTTGTTTTGTTTGGGATAAGAAAATAATTGTTTGAGAAAGTGTTTGAGACTACTATAATTGGTTTTGATAATGAAGTGGCTACTGATTAAGTAGTGTCTCCATTTATCCACTACATGTATAATAGCCAACATTTCTTTCTCATATGTGGATCTTCCAAAAAAAAAATTCCAAAATTTGTTTACTTTTGAATGCCAAGGGATGACCTTCCTGCATTAATACTACCCCAATACCTGTTCCTAAAGCATCACATTCGATTATGAATGGTTTGTGAAAATCTGGAGTTTCCAATACTAGAGTAGTACACATTGCTTATTTGAATGCCTTGAAGGCTTGAGTGGTTGCTTTTGACCAATGAAAATCATCCTTTTTTGTGATAGTTGTGAGAGGAGCTACGATTTTTACATAGTTATGTATAAAATTGCGATAATAACCGATGAGATTAAAAAAAACATGAAGTTTCTTAATAGTTTTAGGTAAGGGCCAATCCTAAATTACCTTTATCTTATTGGGATCCACTTTAACACCTTCCTGAGAAACTATATGACCCAGGTACTCAACTTATTGAACACCAAAAGAGCATTTAGAGAATTTGACAAACAACTTTTCCTTATAGTATATGAACAAACCTTCCCACATGCAATAGATGATAATTCCATGATTTAATATATATGAGTATGTCATCAAAGAAGACTAGGAAAAATTTGTGAAGGAATGGACGAAACACCTGGATCATGAGACATTGGAATGTAGATGGGGCATTAGTGAGGCCAAAATGCATGACCAAGAATTCATAGTGACGTTCATGAGTGTGAAAAGCTATTTTGGGAATATCCTCTTCCCTAACTCTAACTTGGTGAAACCCAGAACGTAAATCCAATTTTGTAAAACATTTATGCACCATGTAGTTCATCTAGTAAATCATCAATGACAGGTATAGGGAATTTATCCTTGATGATGATTTTGTTAAGGGGACAAAAATTTGAACACATACACCAAGAATTGTCTTTGCGACAGGATAGAACTACTGGTGAAGAATAGGGACTAGTGTTGTGACGGATGACTCCATGTTCTAATAGTTCTTGGATAATTTTCTCAATTTATATTTTTTGAGGTTGATGATATCGATAAGGATGACCATTAGGAGGGATACTTCCTTGAACAATATGTATGGCATGGTCATGGGATACTTTGGGAGGTAGTCCTTTTTGTTCTTGGAAGACCTCATCATAGTTGACCGCAATGTTTTGTAGATCTTATCATTGGATTTCAGGACTATCTAGTGCTTGATTTTCCATACAATTAATTTGAGCAATGGATCCATAACTACCTTTTCTTAATATTTTTTCCATGTTGTGCAAAATTACTATTTTTGAAGGAGGTGTTGGAATTCGTAGGAGGCGAATGGTCTTCCCATTTTATTTCCATTCAACAAATCATTGTTTGTAATTAAAACCAACTATGGTTTCCATTTGTTCTAACCATGTGACTCCCAAGATAATTCTGAATTCTCTAAATTCATAAAAAAAAAATGGGTTCTACCTATACATTGAGCAATTTCCCCATTTGCAGTTATAACTTGAAATTTATCTTGATTGGAGGAGTTTATGTGCAAGTTTAATGCCATAGCAATCTTTGTGTTAATAAAGTTATGAGTACTTCCTGAATCAATTAATACAGTTACCTTCCTTTGTCGAATGAACCTGATACCTTGATTATATGGTGATCTGATAAATCCATAAGAGCATATACTAAAATTGCCATAGTATCTTCCTCAACTATGGCCTCCTCGGATTCAATTTGGTCTTTGTTTATGGGAAAATCAAGTGAGCTGGTATCCTCTATTTATTCCTCTTCCTTATCAGCATATTCAATTTGAAATTTTTGTCGTGGTACACATGCCTGATATTTTGGATGGTTATTACGATATTTATAGCATTATTATCTTGATGGTTGATCATTTATGTGAAAGGAGTTGTTGCGGTATTGAGATCGACCATAGGAATCATGTCGTATAGATGTCCCAATTTGTACCTTCTTCTCAACCAACCTGGCAACCCTTATACAAGTGTCTAAAAAGGATTGATCTTGTAGGTCAACTTCAAATTGAATATTCTCTTTCAACCCATTTCTAAAGGTAGATACAACCACATCGGCTGGCAAGTTTCTTGCATAGGAAAGCAGACTAGTGAATTCTGAAATATACTCCCTTATAGATCCTATTTGCTTAAGTGATAACAACTGCACCATGTAAGAAGATGAGGGTCCTTCATCAAATATTTCAAGGAAATGTGTGGTGAAATCATCCCATTATATGGTATTTACATTCTCACATTTGAGCCATACAAACAATTGATAAGCTTCAGTACCGAGTTTGGAGGCAGCAAAAGGAATTTTTTTGAATCGTGAATTCGATATAAGTCTAAAATGCCTTCCATTTTAGCTATCCAAACACGTGGATCATGAACCTCAAAAGTGGGCATATCAATGCATGGAAAATTGACACCATTAGGACCTCTTGGTTGTTGGTAAACTTCATCTCTATCTTGGTCCTCATTATGCCTATGTCTATGAAAGCGATTTTGGGTATTATCATTATGACCTCTTTGTTGTTCATAGACTTCTTCTCCATCCTAATCCTCATTGTTCCATTGTATATGGTAGCAATTTGGGTTAGGAGGGGTTGGTTGGCTTTGTTTTTCCACTAGTTGGTGCACTAATGTAGTCAATATGTTCAACCTGTCTACTAATGTTTGCATAGTCGAGGTGTTGGTGTTGGGGTTTCCTATTTTCTCATTTGTGAGGTTCTTATGGGAAGAAGTAGGAGAAGGATTGGATGCTATGATGTTAAGTAGTGGGTGTCCGAGATCAAAACTATTAATATGTAAAGGAGAAGTATGAAGTGTACCTTTGTTTCATTGAGGTCTTCTTTAGGACTTTAGAAATTCTTCGTTTGGATTCTCCAATATTGTTAATCGACCGTTTGGTCCTTTGGTCCACCTTCTACTCATGCAACTATCAATAAATCCTGTTAAAAAAAAAATTCCCCAATTTAAGTAAAAATTTGGTTAATTCTGGAAAACATTTGGTTTTTTCCCGCTATATTGTCGCTTCAACTACGATGCGGGTTTGAATGTTGAATTCCAACGGTTATTGCATAACAGTTAGGAAACCAGATGCGGATAACAATTACTAGTTGTCCTCAAGTATTGAATTGAAACTCCAATGGATAACACGAGTTTTGAATTGAAACTCCAACGGCTAACACGATAAGGACATGCTACAACATGACAACTAGACCACTCTAACACAAGTTTTGAATTGAAACTCCAACGGCTAACATGACAAGGACATGATGCAACACGATAACTAGACCAACTATGTGGATACCGATGTAACATAACAACTAGACTAACTACGTGGATATCAAGGACTTAGGTAGTGAAGGAGGACGAACTCAATACGATAACTGATACCATGAAAAGGACACAATGTGACATGACTCACCACAAAAATTGAGACCACGATAAGGACACTATGTGACACATGATCTTACATGACTGCATGGATAGGTATCGATATTATATGATAAGACCGATAGGAACTACCAGACAAGACATAGGAATGACCACACGAGATGACATGAAGTACCAAGATGTGAAAACTATGACACGCAGGACACAAGATGTGGGAACGAAAATAAATCGAATTCTAACAGATAAGATGTGGTAACTGGACCAATGGAAGGTGCACTAAGGCTATCATGCGCATGAGGGACCACCGAACATGTGACCTAAGTCACATATTAAAAGGTGAGACCCACACCATATAAACTCTTCCTCTATCCTAACACACTCAATGTGGGATATTAATCCTGAATAAACTAAAAATAAAAAATAAAATAGGTGATTGTACCTTAGACGATGATTTGATAATCAAATTTTATTGCATGATGATTGGCCCATGAATTCAAACGGTAAGGACACTGGTTTCAATTTTTTACTACAATAGTTTGGAATTGGAAGTGAAGCATTCCTGCTTCATGTGATTATTGCTATCCTTGGTTCCTTGTATTTTTCTTGGATGCTAATGAATTGTAGGTGTTTATGCGGTGCTTACAAAGAATTTTGTCTACTGCTACTGTGCTTGGGTAAACCATCGTTTGACTCTACTACTAGAGGCATGTATGCACTGGGTTATTTCATAGGATATGCACTATGGTGATAGTTTGATTAATCCTAGCCTGATCACCAGAATGGCCCACAATTGCTATGCATGGAATACTATTAATTTAGGGTGAAAGTGAACCTCAACAGAGTGAATTATTGTCATTGGTTGCTGTTGTGATGATCGAATGATGTATGGAGTAGGGAAAAACTACCCAGTTTTGGGATCATTGACTCCTGATACCAATTGGAAGGCAACACCTACTTTCTCTATTAATTTTTTATTAAATTAATTTCATAGTTATACATCCATGAAGTTAACCAATAATTAAGGACAATTAGAAGCAATAGATCACGATGATGAATGAAATCAATAATGAATTAAATCTTGCCACTTAAGGATATTTTATCCTTGCCACTTGGAGGGCTCAGTCCCTTGCGATTGCAAATGAATAGATGATTATATGATAATAAAACTAAATCAAAACTACCCTATTAATAATGATTAAATCAAATATTGGAATACAACCGACATTATATTTGGTGTGTAACAGTCTCCTGTGTTAGATAGGATTCAACTTAAGTTAGCTAGGTGCAAACGTAATCTCCTGAGCCAATAAGGTAAGTTGCAATTGCTTCAAGCTACCCTCCAAAGGATTCCTATCTATTATATCTCTTTTCAAAATGTCCTTCAAATTTAGAAGGAGGATAAATCAAATCTTTAAAATATTTGTGTGGGTTGGGATGGAGGATAAACAAAGGGTGTCCCTTGTCTCTTAGGATAGGGTATGCTCTTCTAAGAAATAAGGTGGCCTTGATATTATAAATTTGTTGTTAAATAAGGTATTGATTACAAAAATAGCCTAAATATTATGTACTAAGGAGGATCAACTATGGAAAGATATTATGAGAGGTAAGTATCTAGAAAATCACAAAAGGTTTTTAGAAGTGATGCTCTTCCTAGGGGCTCTATGATTTGGAATGATTTGCTAGGGGTCATAAGTTTGGTTATGAAGAGGTTGCAATGGCAATTGGGAATTATAAGGATGTGTTCTTCTAGGAGGATACTTGGATTCTTGTTGAACCCCTCTTTATTAGTCCTGAGTTTTATGAGTTGAAGGCTCATTTATCACTAAAATATGGAGAAAAAGTAATTGATTATATAATCATCACCAATGGCAAGAGGATTTGGAAGCATCTAACTTTACATAAAACTAATATTCATATCCTTTAGAATTTGACAAATTTGAACATGTTTCTAAAACAATACTTTTTTCCTAGGTAGAATGATAGGGAATTCCTTCTATGGAATCTTAAGAACACAAGCTTATACTGAGAGGGGGGTGAACTGTATAAGATCAAAAAATTTACTTTTCTTTTCAAATGATAACAACAATAATATCAATGTAGTAAATGAAATAATGCATAAATCATCACACACATGAGAGACACATATTTAACGTGGTTCACCCAATTTGGGCTATGTCCACGGAGAAGATATTTCTTATAAATTTCATCAACCAATATCTTGGGAACCAATTCCCTATTACAATGTTTATGGGCACCAACCCAAAGGAGACACCAATCCCCTATGCTCAAGTTCGTGGACCTCTATCCACATAATACACCAATCTCCTTTGCTCTAATCTATTTACAAAACCTGCTCAACTTTGCTCACAACTACTCATAAAAAACTACTCATAAACTTGCTCAATTATTCTCATAAGACTTGATCAAATTTTCTCATAATATATGCTCAAATCTACTCATAAGACCTGCTCAAATATGTTCATCACACACGCTCAAATCTTCTCATAACACATGCTAAAACATACTCATAACACATTCTCAAATATGCTCTATAACTTTTACATTTTCATTTCCAATATCACTCAAAACCAATGCACAAGTTTGCTTTCAAACCCTTTCTAGTATATTTTCAAATTCATTCAACAATAATGCACAACTTGTTCTCAAACCCTAGCACATTAACTTTCAATTTCATTCAACAATCATGCATGACTTTGTTCTCAAACCCTAGCACTTGTATTTCCAATTTCATTCATCACTTATGCACATCAAATCAATCCTTATATCTCTACCATATGATATCAAGAATATTTTCTTTAAACAAAGTCACCTTGAGAAAGGAATCAAATCACCATACCTCTAAGGTTGCCTTGATGAAAATATTCTATGTGTCTTGACTTCTCAAAACCTATCTTAAAATAATTTCCCTTTCTTTCACCACTTCAAAATAGGTTAGTAATATTCTTTTCAAATCATCCACATTAAAAACCTCTCTCAAAATATGTGCAAAGTAAAAGTCTTATTTCTCCTTTCCAATCCTCAAAAATAAAACTTTCAAACCCTTAAAATCCTTTTTCTACAATGCAAAATAATACAATTACAATAAACCACATTACACCTTTTGACTCCTTTCCTTTCAAGCAATACTCATATCACAATATAATTATTTTCAACATGCACACATTACAATGTCACATAAATATTTATACACCTTATGCCTCCTATTCTCAAAATAAAATCTGCTTCTTATTATAAACAAAATACACCCTGCCCTACGCACTATCCTCTTTTCTTTCAAAAATTTGTCCTTATGTGAAATCAATAATCAGGCCAACAACTTATTAATTTTCAACTTTACCACATGCAAATTTAATCAAAAAAATTGCGCACATACCTCAACCAACAAGCCACGCGAGCACAGGAGAATCGAAACCGTGACCTCTACCCACTCAGCATCCAATCCAAGGCTTGGTAACCAGCTGGGCTACCCTCGCAGTAAGAACCCTCACATAGCACGTCACCTTTGAAGACTCCTTTAACAACCAAAAACTTTTCTTTCTGCCATGCAAAATAGACCTACCCGAAATCGAACCAGTGACCTCCTAGCTACTAGATGGTATAAACTAGCTAAAGAGTGGGTCATTCTAAACTTTGATGGGGATACCAAAGGTAACCCCGAGAGGGCTGGTGGAGGGGGTGTTATCATAAATGATAATGGTGAGGTCATTTGGTCTTACACCAAAGAATATGGTATTCAAACCAACCACCTTGTTGAAGCTAAGGTGATTTTATGGGATGTTCATCAGGTTTTGGAGAGGGACTTCATAATACTTCTCATACAAGGGGACTCCTTAAACATCATTTGAGATTTGCAAGTTGGAAATACTGACAATTATTTCATCCTGAATATTATTAAGGATACCTCAAATATTTTGGAAGGTATGTTAGAAGTTAAAATTAAGCATATTTATAGGGAAGGTAACCAAAATACTAATGTTAAGGCCAATTTGGGGGTGGATAGTTGCCAATTTAGAATTTGGGAAGACAATTTTCCTCCATAAATAATGATAATTTTTTCTTTGGAAGGATTGGGTCTACCTATCTAGTAGGCATTTTATTGTCTTTCTACTTGGATGAGGTCTCCTTTGTGTTCTCTAGAGGGTCTTTTTTGTGGGGTTGGTCCTCTTGCTCCCTAGTGATTTTCATTTTCAAGGAATATGCTTGGTGTATTTTCCTCACCCTTGCTCTATCATATTAGGGTTTTGTTATCAACATCTTTATGTATTTGCTGCCCTTCCAATATTATGCAAATAATAGAGCAGGATCATTGGTGTCTCTAAAATAAATTTGAATAAAAAATTCTCCTTTATGTCTTGTTGGGTGGTGGGTTGGTCTATGCTCTTGGGTGGTTGTTGGGTTTAATTGTTGTTCTTTTGGCCTTGGAGGTTGTCTTTTGTAGGGTTATGCGTAAGGGGTAGGCCCCATAATATATTTATAAAAAATTGATGAATTGGTTTCAAAATCTAGGTGAATAGTGTCAAAACACATGTATAAGGTTCACTATTATTAGGGGTAATGTTAGAAATTTAAACTTAAAATAGTCAAATTATTATAAAATTGGGGTGAATTGACCCAAAAAAAAATTACACCCAAATTTTTTTGGCTAATGGACCTTGGTCAAGGGTCCCAAATATTAGCCAATTCCAAATTTTGAAAATCTTAATTTTAGCCAATTTTGTAAAAATAGCCACTATGCATAACCCTGGTCTTGTGCTTAATCGACCTTCTCTTTCTCTGCCTCCTCTAATGTAAAAGGTTTTGGGACCTTTCAAAACCCTGCTTTTTCACCATAAATAAAAAAATAAATAGTTTTTACCAATTATACTACTTATATATATATAATTTGTGAAGGTTTTAGATATATTAATTTTTTGTTGTATATAATTTTTTCTAAAATAAAGGCCTTGGTCCCTGTTGGGACAATGCGTTGGTAAAGGCTTTAGGCTCACATTGCGGAGACCTAAGTTCAACTCACAAAGAGGGTGACCCTTGTTGTGTTCCTACTGTATGCTTTGACTATTAAAATAGCTCAAAAAATAAATAAATAAAGACCTTTCAAAAATAATTTTATTTTGAAAACATCTTTATTTTTTTTAAAAGCTAAAAAAATCTTTAGACATAAATCTATAAGTTTTGTAGCTTGTAAATTATATTTATATATTACATATGAAAAATCATTTTTTTGTAAAGTTATATAATTAACAAGAGTTTTCATCAAACTACTAAATTCTAGATTTTAAATATATATTACTTGTATGTTATATATATTTATTTAAAAAATATATCCATAGGGATGTCTTAATATTTTTTTTTTTAATTTACATGGTGGAATTGGTGGCCGTCACAAATCTGGGTAGGTTGTCCAACTTTTATGGCAGCCATAGTATTCTGCAATGTCCGTCCCATAAGCCGCCACACAGATCTTCGTGCAGTTCACCCCTATAACCACCATGCCACAATAATTTTAAACCTTTTACGCCGCTGAAAGCACCAGGAAAGGGACAAGCGTTCAGTTTGGCGAGGCCTAAGATTTGAACCTTGGACCTCCGCCCCCTTATGGGGTTTGGATGAACCAATTGGTCTACACCTCGGACCTAGATGTCTTAATGTTATAATGTTAAGTGACTACAGGTTTATCATAAGTTTATTTTTTATTTTTTTGCTTGATAGGAGATTTGGTTACAACCACACTATTTTTAGTATTTGGTAAGCACAGGGTTCAAACCACAGAGGCTGGATCCACCAAACCTATTTCACCTCATTATTTTATAGCCCAAAGTGAAGTGGACCACCAGGTGCTCGATATTTTTACCATCATCATCATTAGTATGGTGCACACTCAGAGGATTTGGATCAGACTACTACCTTTGCAATAGGCTTCCCCCAAGGTTTGAACCTAGGTCTCTTCTTGGTAAATACCCAGCCAGACTAGTAATCATAAAATTTTTATCATTTGCCTGATGAGCAGGAGGCCATCTTTACCTTTTGAAGGCTCGGCCTTCTCTCTTCCTTTTCTAGATTTCTATGATTTAGATCTATTTTGATCTTTGGTGTTGGTTGTGCATGTGGTGGTGTTCATATCTTTCTTTGAACATGGTTCTATGGTACCTCTATTGGGCCAAAATAGCTCAAAAAATAAATAAATAAAGACATTTCAAAAATAATTTTATTTTGAAAACATCTTTATTTTTTTTAAAAGCTAAAAAAATATTTAGACATAAATCTATAAGTTTTGTAGCTTGTAAATTATATTTATATATTACATATGAAAAATCATTTTTTTGTAAAGTTATATAATTAACAAGAGTTTTCATCAAACTACTAAATTCTAGATTTTAAATATATATTACTTGTATGTTATATATATTTATTTAAAAAATATATCCATAGGGATGTCTTAATATTTTTTTTTTTAATTTACATGGTGGAATTGGTGGCCGTCACAAATCTGGGCAGGTTGTCCAACTTTTAAGGCCGCCACAGTATTCTGCAATGTCCGCCCCATAAGCCGCCACACATATCTTCGCGCAGTCCGCCCCTATAACCACCATGCCACAATAATTTTAAACCTTTTACGCCGCTGAAAGCACCAGGAAAGGGACAAGCATTCAGTTTGGCGAGGCCCGAGATTTGAACCTTGGACCTCCACCCCCCTTATGGGGTTTGGATGAACCAATTGGTCTACACCTCGGACCTAGATGTCTTAATGTTATAATGTTAAGTGACTACAGGTTTATCATAAGTTTATTTTTTATTTTTTTTCTTGATAGGAGAGTTGGTTACAACCACACTATTTTTAGTAGTTGGTAAGTGTAGGGTTCAAACCATAGAGGTTGCATCCACCAAACCTATTTCACCTCATTATTTTATAGCCCAAAGTGAAGTGGACCACTAGGTGCTCGAGATTTTTACCATCATCATCATCAGTATGGTGCACACTCAGAGGATTTGGATCAGACTACTACCTTTGCAATAGGCTTCCCCCAAGGTTTGAACCTAGGTCTCTTCTTGGCAAATACCCAGCCAGACTAGTAATCATAAAATTTGTATCATTTGCCTGATGAGCAGGAGGCCATCTTTACCTTTTGAAGGCTCGGCCTTCTCTCTTCCTTTTCTAGATTTCTATGATTTAGATCTATTTTGATATTTGGTGTTGGTTGTGCATGTGGTGGTGTTCATATCTTTCTTTGAACATGGTTCTATGGTACCTCTATTGGGCCAAAATAGCTCAAAAAATAAATAAATAAAGACCTTTCAAAAATAATTTTATTTTGAAAACATCTTTATTTTTTTTAAAAGCTAAAAAAATCTTTAGACATAAATCTATAAGTTTTGTAGCTTGTAAATTATATTTATATATTACATATGAAAAATCATTTTTTTGTAAAGTTATATAATTAACAAGAGTTTTCATCAAACTACTAAATTCTAGATTTTAAATATATATTACTTGTATGTTATATATATTTATTTAAAAAATATATCCATAGAGATGTCTTAATATTTTTTTTTTAATTTACATGGTGGAATTGGTGGCCGTCACAAATCTGGGCAGGTTGTCCAACTTTTATGGCCGCCACAGTATTCTACAATGTCCGCCTCATAAGCCGCCACACAGATCTTCATGTAGTCCGCCCCTATAACCACCATGCCACAATAATTTTAAACCTTTTACGCCACTGAAAGCACCAGGAAAGGGACAAGCATTCAGTTTGGCGAGGCCCGAGATTTGAACCTTGGACTTCTGCCCCCCTTATGGGGTTTGGATGAACCAATTGGTCTACACCTCGAGACCTAGATGTCTTAATGTTATAATGTTAAGTGACTACAGGTTTATCATAAGTTTATTTTTTATTTTTTTGCTTGATAGGAGAGTTGGTTACAACCACACTATTTTTAGTAGTTGGTAAGTGCAGGGTTCAAACCACAAGGGCTGCATCCACCAAACCTATTTCACCTCATTATTTTATAGCCCAAAGTGAAGTGGACCACCGGGTGCTCGAGATTTTTACCATCATCATCATCAGTATGGTGCACACTCAGAGGATTTGGATCAGACTACTACCTTTGCAATAGGCTTCCCCCAAGGTTTGAACCTAGGTCTCTTCTTGGTAAATACCCAGCCAGACTAGTAATCATAAAATTTTTATCATTTGCCTGATGAGCAGGAGGCCATCTTTACCTTTTTAAGGCTCGGCCTTCTCTCTTCCTTTTCTATATTTCTATGATTTAGATCTATTTTGATCTTTGGTGTTGGCTGTGCATGTGGTGGTGTTCATATATTTCTTTGAACATGGTTCTATGGTACCTCTATTGGGCCAAAATAGCTCAAAAAATAAATAAATAAAGACCTTTCAAAAATAATTTTATTTTGAAAACATCTTTATTTTTTTTAAAAGCTAAAAAAATATTTAGACATAAATCTATAAGTTTTGTCGCTTGTAAATTATATTTATATATTACATATGAAAAATCATTTTTTTGTAAAGTTATATAATTAACAAGAGTTTTCATCAAACTACTAAATTCTAGATTTTAAATATATATTACTTGTATGTTATATATATTTATTTAAAAAATATATCCATAGGGATGTCTTAATATTTTTTTTTTAATTTACATGGTGGAATTGGTGGCCGTCACAAATCTGGGCAGGTTGTCCAACTTTTATGGCCACCACAGTATTCTGCAATGTCCGCCCCATAAGTCACCAAACAGATCTTCGCGCAGTCCACCCCTATAACCACCATGCCACAATAATTTTAAACCTTTTACGTCGCTGAAAGCACCAGGAAAGGGACAAGCGTTCAGTTTGGCGAGGCCCGAGATTTGAACCTTGGACCTCCGCCCCCCTTATGGGGTTTGGATGAACCAATTGGTCTACACCTCGGACCTAGATGTCTTAATGTTATAATGTTAAGTGACTACAGGTTTATCATAAGTTTATTTTTTATTTTTTTGCTTGATAGGAGAGTTGGTTACAACCACACTATTTTTAGTATTTGGTAAGCGCAGGGTTCAAACCACAGAGGCTAGATCCAACAAACCTATTTCACCTCATTATTTTATAGCCCAAAATGAAGTGGACCACCGGGTGCTCGAGATTTTTACCATCATCATCATCATTATGGTGCACACTCAGAGGATTTGGATCAGACTTACTACCTTTGCAATAGGCTTCCCTCAAGGTTTGATCTTGGGTCTCTTCTTGATAAATGCCCAACCAAACTAGTCATCATAAAATTTTTATCATTTGCCTGATGAGCAGGAGGCCATCTTTACCTTTTGAAGGCTCGGCCTTCTCTCTTCCTTTTCTAGATTTCTATGATTTAGATCTATTTTGATCTTTGGTGTTGGCTGTGCATGTGGTGGTGTTCATATCTTTCTTTGAACATGGTTCTATGGTACCTCTATTGGGCCAAAATAGCTCAAAAAATAAATAAATAAAGACCTTTCAAAAATAATTTTATTTTGAAAACATCTTTATTTTTTTTAAAAGCTAAAAAAATATTTAGACATAAATCTATAAGTTTTGTAGCTTGTAAATTATATTTATATATTACATATGAAAAATCATTTTTTTGTAAAGTTATATAATTAACAAGAGTTTTCATCAAACTACTAAATTCTAGATTTTAAATATATATTACTTGTATGTTATATATATTTATTTAAAAAATATATCCATAGGGATGTCTTAATATTTTTTTTTTAAATTACATGGTGGAATTGGTGGCCGTCACAAATCTGGGCAGGTTGTCCAACTTTTATGGCCGCCACAGTATTCTGCAATGTCCGCCCCATAAGCCGCCACACATATCTTCGTGCAGTCCGCCCCTATAACAACCATGCCACAATAATTTTAAACCTTTTACGCCGCTGAAAGCACCAGGAAAGGGACAAGCGTTCAGTTTGGCGAGGCCCGACATTTGAACCTTGGACCTCCGCCCCCCTTATGGGGTTTGGATGAACCAATTGGTCTACACCTCGGACCTAGATGTCTTAATGTTATAATGTTAAGTGACTACAGGTTTATCATAAGTTTATTTTTTATTTTTTTGCTTGATAGGAGAGTTGGTTACAACCACACTATTTTTAGTAGTTGGTAAGCGCAGGGTTCAAACCACAGAGGCTGGATCCACCAAACCTATTTCACCTCATTATTTTATAGCCCAAAGTGAAGTGGACCACCGGGTGCTCGAGATTTTTACCATCATCATCATCAGTATGGTGCACACTCAGAGGATTTGGATCAGACTACTACCTTTGCAATAGGCTTCCCCCAAGGTTTGAACCTAGGTCTCTTCTTGGTAAATACCCAGCCAGACTAGTAATCATAAAATTTTTATCATTTGCCTAATGAGCAGGAGGCCATCTTTACCTTTTGAAGGCTCGACCTTCTCTCTTCCTTTTCTAGATTTCTATGATTTAGATCTATTTTGATCTTTGGTGTTGGCTGTGCATGTGGTGGTGTTCATATCTTTCTTTGAACATGGTTCTATGGTACCTCTGTTGGGCCAAAATAGCTCAAAAAATAAATAAATAAAGACCTTTCAAAAATAATTTTATTTTGAAAACATCTTTATTTTTTTTAAAAGCTAAAAAAATCTTTAGACATAAATCTATAATTTTTGTAGCTTGTAAATTATATTTATATATTACATATGAAAAATCTTTTTTTTGTAAAGTTATATAATTAACAAGAGTGTTCATCAAACTACTAAATTCTAGATTTTAAATATATATTACTTGTATGTTATATATATTTATTTAAAAAATATATCCATAGAGATGTCTTAATATTTTTTTTTTAATTTACATGGTGGAATTGGTGGCCGTCACAAATCCGGGCAGGTTGTCCAACTTTTATGGCCGCCACAGTATTCTGCAATGTCCACCCCATAAGTCGCCACACAGATCTTCGCACAGTCCGCCCCTATAACCACCATGCCACAATAATTTTAAACCTTTTACGCCGCTGAAAGCACCAAGAAAGGGACAAGCGTTCAGTTTGGCGAGGCCCAAGATTTGAACCTTGGACCTCCGCCCCCTTATGGGGTTTGGATGAACCAATTGGTCTACACCTCGGACCTAGATGTCTTAATGTTATAATGTTAAGTGACTACAGGTTTATCATAAGTTTATTTTTTATTTTTTTGCTTGATAGGAGAGTTGGTTACAACCACACTATTTTTAGTAGTTGGTAAGCGTAGGGTTCAAACCACAGAGGCTGGATCCAACAAACCTATTTCACCTCATTATTTTATAGCCCAAAGTGAAGTGGACCACCGGGTGCTCGAGATTTTTACCATCATCATCATCAGTATGGTGCACACTCATAGGATTTGGATCAGACTACTACCTTTGCAATAGGCTTCCCCCAAGGTTGGAACCTAGGTCTCTTCTTTGTAAATACCCAGCCAGACTAGTAATCATAAAATTTTTATCATTTGCCTGATGAGCAGGAGGCCATCTTTACCTTTTGAAGGCTCGGCCTTCTCTCTTCCTTTTCTAGATTTCTATGATTTAGATCTATTTTGATCTTTGGTGTTGGCTGTGCATGTGGTGGTGTTCATATATTTCTTTGAACATGGTTCTATGGTACCTCTATTGGGCCAAAATAGCTCAAAAAATAAATAAATAAAGACCTTTCAAAAAATTTTATTTTGAAAACATCTTTATTTTTTTTAAAAGCTAAAAAAATCTTTAGACATAAATCTATAAGTTTTGTAGCTTGTAAATTATATTTATATATTACATATGAAAAATCATTTTTTTGTAAAGTTATATAATTAACAAGAGTTTTCATCAAACTACTAAATTCTAGATTTTAAATATATATTACTTGTATGTTATATATATTTATTTAAAAAATATATCCATAGGGATGTCTTAATATTTTTTTTTTTAATTTACATGGTGGAATTGGTGGCCGTCACAAATCTGGGCAGGTTGTCCAACTTTTATGGCCGCCACAGTATTCTGCAATGTCCGCCCCATAAGTTGCCAAACAGATCTTCGCACAGTCCACCCCTATAACCACCATGCCACAATAATTTTAAACCTTTTACGCCGCTGAAAGCACCAGGAAAGGGACAAGCGTTCAATTTGGCGAGGCCCGAGATTTGAACCTTGGACCTCCGCCCCCTTATGGGGTTTGGATGAACCAATTAGTCTACACCTCGGACCTAGATGTCTTAATGTTATAATGTTAAGTGATTACAGGTTTATCATAAGTTTATTTTTTATTTTTTTGCTTGATAGGAGATTTGGTTACAACCACACTATTTTTAGTATTTGGTAAGCGCAGGGTTCAAACCACAGAGGCTGGATCCACCAAACCTATTTCACCTCATTATTTTATAGCCCAAAGTGAAGTGGACCACCGGGTGCTCGAGATTTTTACCATCATCATCATCAGTATGGTGCACACTCAGAGGATTTGGATCAGACTACTACCTTTGCAATAGGCTTCCCCAAGGTTTGAACCTAGGTCTCTTCTTGGTAAATACCTAGCCAGACTAGTAATCATAAAATTTTTATCATTTGCCTGATGAGCAGGAGGCCATCTTTACCTTTTGAAGGCTTGGCCTTCTCTCTTCCTTTTCTAGATTTCTATGATTTAGATCTATTTTGATCTTTGGTGTTGGCTATGCATGTGGTGGTGTTCATATCTTTCTTTGAACATGGTTCTATGGTACCTCTATTGGGGGTTGTGTGGTCCTTTGCTCGTCTATTGTATGAGGTGTTCCAATGGATCCCTTATCTGTAGTTTTTTGTGGTCTTGAGGGGAGACCATGTGCTTCCACTATGGACACAAAGGAGGGTTTTTGGTTGCAGCCTCTTGGCTAAGGTAACTTTGGTCCTTTGCTTGTCTGTTCCAAGAAGTGTTCCAGTGGACCCTTTTTTTGTATTTTTTGTATTTGGTTTTTATGGGAGACCATGTGCTTTCTAGATGTCAATAGAGGAGGGTTTCTAGTAGCAACCTCTTGGTCGGGTAGCTTGACAGTGGGGGTTTCCTTTGCTCATCTTATGTGGAAGGTGTTTCAATGGACATTTTCTGTGTTTTTTTGTGTGGTCTTGAGGGTATACCATGTGCTTCGACGATGGCCATAGAGGAGAGGTCTATTGGTAGCTTCTCTATCAAGCTATTTGGATAGGGTGTTGATCATATCATGAGGAAGGTGTCTCGATGTGATTCCATGATGGTTGTAAAGGAGGCTTTCTTGGGATAGCTTCCTGGTCAAGTAGTCTTTTCTATCTTTTCCATATGGTTTTTTGGAAGGGGTTCCATTAGATCTTTTTCTCTACATTTTTGTGTGGTCTTAGGGAGAGACCATGTGTTTCAATGACGACATAGGAGAGGGTCTAGTTTTGGCTTCATGTTCTAGCAATTGGAGGGGCTATGGTGGGTGATAGAGGCATCATGATATGTTCTGGACATCTTCAGAGCCAACCTTTTTTTTTTTGTTTTTTCTACTTGAGTGTGATGGAGGCCTTTCTTCGTCCTTTGTTTTTTGTTGTTTTGTAGTACCTTCCACTCTTTTCTAGTTGGTGTTTTTTCTAGTGATGCATGGTTGGGAATAGGATTGGTGGTTTCCTATTGTTAGTATTTTTAAAAGTAGTCCTCTTATGAAAGATTTTATTATTTTGATTTTGTATCGGTCTAAGTAGTCCATATCTGGTGTGAACCCTTGATTATTCTATTTTGGCAGGCCATCCTCCAAGATTCTTGTCATTCTTTGTTGGTCCGTGGAACCCTCCTTTCCTGGGAGCTTGTTGATGAAGGTTTCCTTGAGTGGGAAACCTTATTTTTAATTTTTATTGGAATATTGATAGTGCAGTTTATCTATTGGTTCATGAGACCCTCCTTTCTTGGGAGATTGTTGGTGAAGGTTTCCTTGAGCAAGAAACTTTATTTTAAAATTTTTATTGGAAGTTTGACAATGCAGTTTATTTGTTGGTCCATAGGACCCTCCTCTCAAGAAAAAAAATTTATTTTAAATTTTTTTATTGGAAGTTTGACAGTGTAGTTTATTTGCTAGTCTGTGGTACCCTTATTTCCTGGGTGCTTGCTGGTGAAGATTTCCTTGAGTGGAAAACTTTATTTTAAAATTTTTATTGGAAGCTTTACAATGCAATTTATCTGCTAGTCCATGGGACCCTTCTTTCCTGGGAGCTTGCTCATGAAGGTTTCCTTGAGCAAGAAACTTTATTTTAAATTTATATTGGAAATTTGATAGTGGAGTTTATCTATTGGTCTGTAGGACCCTATTTTCTTACGATCTTGTTGGTGAAGGTTTCATTGAATGGGAAACTTTGTTTTAAAAAAATTATTGGAAGCTTGATAGTGCAGTTTATCTGCTGCTCCATGAGACCCTCCTTTCCTGGGAGTTTGTTGGTGAAGGTTTCCTTGAGCATGAAACTTTGTTTTAAATTTTTATTGGAAGTTTGATAGTGCAATTTATTTGTTGGTCTATGGGACCCTCTTTTCCTCAGAGCTTGCTGGTGAAGGTTTCCTTGAGCAGGAAATTTCATTTAAAAAAAAATTATTGGAAGCTTGACAGTGCACTTTCTCTTGGACGAAAAACTTTTTTAATTTAGTTTTGAGTGGGAGATTGTCTCTCCTTTATGGATACTCTTTGCTTGTCTCTAGAACAATTTTTTTTGTTGGATATTTATTGTAAAATATTCAGGGTTCCTTTCAAAACCCCTTCCACCAACCAATTAAAAATAAAAATCTTATTTTTTATGTTTTTTAATAAGTTATGTGTGGCTTTTATTGGAAGCTACATTATTAAAATAATAAAATGTTACATTGTTCTCATTATACTGCTATCATTTTAATTAACCCATATTCAATTTGCCCTTTTATTAAATATATATTTCATTTGTCTTTCTATCTCTTCCTCAAACTATTATGTTTTCCTAATCAACTCCTTGATATCATAAGCTATATTTGCTTTTGATTGCCTATATCAATATATTTTTTATATACATAAGGGAGTTAGTTACATCCACACTATTTTTAGTAATTTTTAAATACAAGGTTCAAACCATAGGGGGTGCCCCCAACAAGCCTATACCACCTCATTATTTTATAACTAGACATGAAGAGGACCATCGATCTCTCAGAATTCATACTGTCGTCGTCAATCTAGCGTGCACTCAAAGGATTTAGATCAGACTACTACCTTTGCAAATAGACATTCCCCCAAGGTTTGAACCTAGGTCTCTTATGGGTAAGCGCTTGGCCAGATACACAATTACCAATCCACATAGCCCTTGGGGACACTTGCCTATATCAATATCACTTTAGTTTTTTTTTTCTCTTTATTTTTGCTTCTTTCGTCTCCCTCTCTTTATTTTTTTCATTTCCACCAACACTTTCATATTCATCATTCTTTTCATGTTTTTCACACCACTTATAGGGAGACATATCATGTATATGGTTGTCTTGTTTCAAAGGATTCAAAATGCAAAAAATAACTTTAAAAACTTTTTTTTCTTTATATTGACTTAAAAAAATTAAAGTGCAAGGACACTCCTCCATAGTGATGCAGAAGCATTGTATTTTACCCTCTTTCTCTTAAATTCATAATGGTCATATTGTAACGGTCCAATTTATCCTTGCAACGGTCATATTGTAATGGTTGGTCATATTGTAACGGTCAAATTTCTCTTTGAAATGGTTATATTGTAATGGTTGGTCATACTGTAATGGTTAAATTTCTCTTTGTAACGATTATATTGTAATAGTCAAATTTATTGGAGCCTATAAATGCTCGATTCGATCAGTAGTTAGGGGGGTTGTTAACATTGATTGGTTTGTAATTTCAAGGCTGTAGTTTCAAAGCTAAAATTGAGAATGCTTGTAAATTCCAAGACATGATTTATTAAAAAAACATTTATATTTTATGTGTCTCATTTGTATATGTTGGTCTACTTTTGTTGTGGTACTACTGACATCAAGCGGTATCAAAGCTCAGAATATTTTCTACCAGTTTGTGTGTGCCTTTTCTTATCGATCAAGTGTGTTGCATGTGTGAAACAGAACATGTAGATGGATTACAACAAGTGTGAAACGGAACTTGCCCAAGGATCTATGCGAGTGGTGAAACAAACACTCGAAATTTCATGGATTATCGCAAGTGTGCTACACGTGTGAAATAAAACGTGTATGTGGATTACAACAAGTGTGAAACAAAACTTGCCTAAGGATCGCGAGTGGTGAAACAAACACTCAACATTTCATGGATTACTACAAGTGTAAAACAAAACTTGCTTAAGGATCTGCTTGAATGGTGAAAAGATGCTCAAAATTTTATGCATGACAATAATGGCATACATATGCCCTTACTTCAAGTGTGTTGCATGTGTGAAACATAATGTGTACGTATATTACAAGTGTGAAATAAAATTTGCCTAAGGATCTACGTGAGTGGTGAAAGAGACACTCGGTATTTCATGGATTATCCCAAGCGTGTTGCACATGTGAAACATAACGTGTACATAGATTACAGCAAGTGTGAAAAATAACTTGCCTAAGGATCTGTGTGAGTGGTGAAACAGACACTCGTTATTTTGTTGATTACCAAAAGTGTGAAATAGAACTTGCTTAAGGATCCACTTGAACATGAAAAGATGCTCAAAATTTTATGCATGAAAACAATGGCATACACACACCCTGTTGGTCAAGTTAGAGGTGACAGTAAATCAAGCTTCAAAACAATTGAATATCTCATGAGTAGGAGCTCATAAAATTTTAAAGCATGGGAGTCTAATGTAGGAGCATTGCATATTGTAACGGTCATATTGTAATGACCATATTGTAATAATCATATTGTAATGACCATGTTGTAATGACCATGTTGTAACGGCCATATTGTAATGATTAAATTTCTTAGAGCCTATAAATGCCCAATTCGATCAATAGTTAGGGGTGGGTTGTGAGCGTTGTACATCCACTTGGTGGTTTGGAGGTTGTTATCTATTTGTGTGATTGTCAGTCTTGTGGTGTTCAAACATGGATCAATTTGTAATTTCAAATTGTAAATGTGAATGCTTTTGATTTTAAAGTTGTGATCTAGTAAAAATGGTATGTTTATTATATGTGTTGCGTCTGTGTATGTTGGTTGGCTTCTGTTGTGGCGTTGCTGACATCACATAACAATTATTTTTTTTGATTTCCTAAGAATCCTAAATTACTATGGATTTATTTCATCTTTATTATGCTACTCTTAAAACCCTAAAGTGCAAGGGATAACCTCTACACTACTTTCATATCTATTATGATGAGAGAATTTTATACTATGATGAAAATGAAGAAAATTTACTTGGACTAAAGACATCTTCTATGGTCTTTAATTTAAAAAATTTCTCCACATATTCTTTTTCCCTTTTATTTCCTTTTAAATTTAAATTTATGCAT
The DNA here is from genome assembly GCA_028583015.1 of Wollemia nobilis. Taxonomy (NCBI): domain Eukaryota; kingdom Viridiplantae; phylum Streptophyta; class Pinopsida; order Araucariales; family Araucariaceae; genus Wollemia; species Wollemia nobilis. The sequence continues at coordinate 13,879,358 of JAQPPZ010016890.1, forward strand.
TGGACTTTCTCATCTAATGTATCCTTCTTTGTTTCTTCTAATGACTGACTTAAGTGAAGTATGGTGGCCCTTTCCATATGATGTAAATATGATTTTTTTCTTCTTTATTTGATTTTTAATTTAAAAATTTTCTCCACATCTTTTTTTTTTCCTTTTATTTCCTTTTAAATTTAAATTTATGCATTAGACATTCTCATCTAGTGTATCCTTCTTCTTTTTCCTTTTATTTCTTTTTAAATTTGAAATTATGCATTGAACTTTCTCATATAGTGTATCATTGAAGTACTTCTTTGTTTGTTCTAATGAATGACTCTAGTGTATCAGTGAAGTACTTTTTTGTTTCTTCTAATAAATAAAATGGATGAAGTATGCTTTGTTTGTTCTAATGAATGACTATAGTGTATCAATGAAGTACTTCTTTGTTTCTTCTAATAAATGAAAGGGGTGAAGTATGGTGGCATTGGACTTTGTTTCTTCTAATGAATAACTTAAGTGAAGTATGGAAAGGGGCGAAAAGGGTGACGTATAGTGTCATTGGACTTTCTCATCTAGTGTATGAGCCAAGTACTTCTTCGTTTATTCTAATCAAGTATGGTGGCATTGGAATTTCTCATCTAGTGTATCAGTCAAGTACAAAGAAGTACTTCTTTGTTTCTTCTAATCAAGTATTATTTGTTTCTTCTAATCAAGTATGGTGGTATTGGACTTTATCATCTAGTGTATTAGTCAAGTACGAAGAAGTAATTCTTCGTTTATTCTAATCAAGTATGGTGGCATTGGAATTTCTCATCTAGAGTTATCTAGTGTATGTATCAGTGAATTACTTCTTCTCCTTCGTTTCTTCTAATCAAGTATGGTGGCATTGGACTTTCTCATCTAGTGTTATCTAGTTTATTCTAATCAAGTATGAATTGGACTTTCTCATCTAGTGTTATCTAGTGTATGTATCAGTGACGTACTTCTTTTGTTTCTTCTAATGAATGACTTAAGTAAAGTACTTATTTATTTCTTCTAATCAAGTATGGTGGCATTGGACTTTCTCATCTAGTGTATCATTCAAGTACTGCATTGGAATTTTTCATCTAGAGTTATCTAGCGTATGTATCAGTGAAGTACTTCTTCTCCTTCGTTTATTCTAATCAAGTATGGTGGCATTGGAATTTCTCATCTAGTGTTATCTAGTTTCTTCTAATCAAGTATGGATTGGACTTTATTTATTTCTTCTAATCAAGTATGGTGGCATTGGACTTTCTCATCTAGTGTTTCAGTCAAGTACTGCATTGGAATTTCTCATCTAGAGTTATCTAGTGTATGTATCAGTGAAGTACTTCTTCTCCTTCATTTATTCTAATCAAGTATGGTGGCATTGGACTTTGTCATATAGTGTTATCTAGTTTCTTCTAATCAAGTATGAATTGGACTTTCTCATCTAGTGTTAGTATTATCAGTGAAGTACTTCTTTTGTTTCTTCTAATGAATGACTTAAGTAAAGTATAATTAAGTGAAGTATGGAAAGGAGTGAAGTATGGTGGCCATTTCCATATGTGATGTAAATAGGATTTTTTTGCTTCTTTATTTGGAGTGGTAGTAGGCTTGCAATAATCGGGCAGGCCCATGTGGACCATGGTGTTACCAATTGACGCCTTTGAGTGGCCTCGTGTGGAGGCTTCCTGACCACTGAGAGGTGGTCGAAAGCTTCTTTGCACCCTCGCGTATATAAGGTGCTCAAATTGCTTACCGGCAATAAATGTGGAACAAAACAACTCAAACTACGCACCCTAATTCGCATGTCTAACTCAGTTAATGTTAATATGCCATGTGGCAGAGGATGGTTGGAGGGTATTTTGTGCAACGCAATTGGATGAAGATAAAACCTTAGGAAAGGTTTTAATTTTCATTTTTTCATTTTGATTTTCTCCTCTACGCTACTCTACATCTGATCCGATATGCTCTTGATGGTGTCTATTTGAGGACGTTTGTCCCGCTTATGTGGGTGATGATTAGACCAATATGACAAGAATTAGACCCTTGTTTGGTTGATCTAGGCTGGCTATGGCTATGCATAGGGACCCTGTGTTAAGGGCAACACCTATTGTGCTCTGGTCGAGTTGGCTATGATAGCTGCACTTGGGCTGATCTACGGCCTTGGAGTTGTCGATCCTATGGCTGATGACTTTGGGGCTACCGGCCCTTAGTTGCATGCCTGAGCGGCTAACACAAAAAACACCTAAGCGATGAACAAAGCCTATGCGGTTAACAGAGTAATTGGGACCCTATTTTTTTGAAATTCTCTATCAGATAATTACAGCACCTTGGTGACTTCAAGACAAAATTCGATTCAGTCATGACCTTCAAGGTAGGGAATGCCATCAATCGATCCTATGTCTCCTATGCTCAGTTGCAGACTCGTTAATATAATCTCACAATCAAATGTTGGCAGAGAAATTCACAATTCAAAAATCATGGTATTGTTGCTCTCATACCAATGATGGCAAAACCAATCAACGATTTCATTCAGAATGAATTTTTTTTATTGAGGACTAGTCAAGATTAACCAGTAATCAAATATTTGCAACTCCTAACCCACCCTGCTAAGTACTATCTAATAATATATTTTTTTTAATATCACCTTCTCGAATGCCACCTGACGTGCACTAACCTAAGCTAATGTAATAAATAAATTTAATAACCTAACAATATTCTATTCACAAAATTCAAAAAGAGATTTTGTAAAAGAGAAAAATAGAAAAGTTGCTATTAAAAGTACGATAGAAATAAAACATTAAAATTAATATTTTTGTTTTCATTTTATTTAAAAAAGACTTGGAACTAAATCTCTCCATTAATTAATCAATCAAAAATTAAATTTATTCATCATTTTACTTAATTTTTTTATCTTCAATAATTATAAAAAATTAAATTATATATTACATAAAAATAAAAATAAAACAAATAATATAAAAATTTATAAATTTTATGTAGATATAATCCAATTTAATAAACCATATTCAAAGTGATGATCTTGTAAATATTTATTTTTAAACTTACAATTACATCCATATAATTTTAATTGTTATACAATACACAAAAACTATTCAGTGGACAAAAACTTTGCTTCTCAACCACAAGAAATTTTAAGCGAACTATTAAGTGGAAAAAAAACTTTGATCGAATTAAGTGGAAAAAACACTTTGCTTCTTGATCATTAGAGATTTCCATAATGTTATAATGAGAAATATTAAGTGAACTAAGTGGTATAAAAATTTGTTGGTCCTTAATGAAAGCACCAACAATTTCAAAGGTTCATACAAAGCATTTATTTCATACAGAAACCCTACCTAGACTTAGTGCATGTGTAGAACAAACAGAATACTTGGACGGCTGTAGCTAAAAGGAAAAGCACTGCCGCTATTGATCCAGCAACTAGCCAGGGCTTTGAGAAATAAGCTTCCACAAATTGACTCCACAGGATTTTGTACTTCCTTCTCTGGTATTTTAACAGCCCTCTTTTTGCATCATCAATAGGCTTGAACCCTGGAATATATCTACATTCCTGTGCTATGGAATTGAAGAGCTTTGCAACTTGTTCATTGCTTCCGAGCACATTATGAATTACCCCTCTTTCGCCAAGCAGGGTAGCGTCCGCCTCGTTGTCTATGAGTTCGTCCATAAATTTGACAAAGACAGTCATTGGTCTGGGAAAGTACTTGTCAGAACTGGCTTCTAAAGCAATTAAATTTCTTATAAGGTACTCGTCATAAGGACCTATAATCATTTGCGGTAAATAAAGGTTCGATGTTTGTGGATCAAATCTTATCCACACAATTCCTGAACCTTGATGTCTTGTACGTAGAATGTCTCTATTATGCACTGCATGGAACCTCACTCCTGCTTTATTGAGTTCCACTGCTGGCGGTATCGTCATCATATCTAGGCTCATTTCTTCGCCACGACTTGATTGGAGGAAGAAGCCCAAACCAAAACGCTTCATCCAGCCTGAACACTTTATACAAGGACGCCTGAAAGTGTCATTAATCCATCCAACATATTTCGTTAAACATGTTGATAGACAAAACACTTGCGACTGTTCCACGGAATAAGCTTCTTTCGACCACAGCCATCCACTATCACCCACAGTCTCAAAATAAAGTGCCTCCAGGAGATGAGACGAATACAAGTAGCCGTTGAACATACGCCAGGTAAAGGGTGGTGTCCAGAATAACCCAGTCAGCTCGTTCATCATCTGGTTGAGATTTTCTTTGGCCGCATCTTGAGAACCCATCTTTATTTCAACCAGCCGCTCCAAAACAAAACCCGGTATTTGGTTTTCAAATAGAAAAAAATCAACCAAAAGATTTTGCATTGTAGAATTTATATAGCATCCATCAAAAATATTACTGTGCTTTACTGAAAACCCTCTTTCCTCCTCAGAACGCTGTAATCCCCTGTAGCACCTTGGGAAATTAAGCAGAAGCTCAAAAATGAAACATGCGTCCCTGGTAGCCATCCACGCTAGGACTGTAGGAGAGTAAGGAATTTCATCAGCATAAAAATCTCTGATTCTTTTCTCCATAGGCACTATGTCGGACTCAACTATTGATTTCATACTCCGTTCAGGCAATCTCTTCTGAATTCTCCTTTCCATTCTCAGCATTGCTTCATCCTTTTCTTTCTCCATGTTGGCGAGCTCTGGCTTCCCGAAATGGTAGGGGCCAATGGAAACAAGGCGTGGAACGTAATACTGTTCATCGTAGCTTCGCACTTTGTGGAGGCGAAAGATGGGAGGTGACGTTCCATTTTTCATCTTGACGAGTATCTGCTCCATTTGGATCACGTATCCAATGGAAGCTGATGTTCCATTGCGTGGAGGTTCCATTTTCATCTTGTCGAGTATCTCCTGCAGTTGGATCACCCATCCCATGTGAGCTGAAGATTCCATTTTCACCTTGTCGACTCTCTCCTGGATTTGGATGACCCATCCATCTAAATCTGCATTGCTCTCACTGTAACTGCAACTGGTTGCCATTCCTGCATTGGCCATCGTAGATTTCTTTTGCACGAGATAAGGTAGCCTACAGGATGTACTGTGCTTTAAGCTGTCCTTTTATGGCAGATGTGTTCCCCTGCATAGGATGAAACGAGGAAAGGGCTTATTTGCTCTTTCATAATATCATATTATAAACTTAAATTTTTATAAAACGATAAATGCCTTTAAGTACAAACTCAACTTATTTTAAAAAAATAATAATTTATGCCATTTCACAATCCATATAAATTATATTTATGCCCAAAATATCGTAATGTTATGGATTCTGGCAATTTCAAACATTATTTTGTGGTCTCTTAAACACAAATGATAATTAATATTGTTTATTTATAAAATAGTATATTATTTTTAATTTAAAATTTTGATTTTTTATTTTATTGAATAATACATAATTTATGTTAAATTTAAATAATATAATTATATAATTAAGATGAATATATCATAATAATTAATTTTATTTTTTATTTTTATTTTTTTGAATTAACATGGTAGAATTGGTAGCCGTACCAACCATGAATCCGGACAGGTTATCATAATATTCATATGACAAAACAAAAACAAATATCACAAGTGCTAAGAAGAAGAGGGTTAAATCCACAAATAAATTTAAAAAATAACAATGAAAATAATATCTTGGAATATTAAGAGAATGGATAAGAACCCTAAATAAAGAATTAAGAAATTGTGAGGTTATAGATAAGATATTTATAGATATAAAAGTTGAGCAACGCATATTTTAGTCATTAGTTGTGTTGAATTTCATTTTGAAAAATTTTAAATTTTGGAGGAAGATGGAGATTGATAGAAAGGCAAATGAAAAATAACTTTGATCAAAAATTAAAGTTGGATATGCTTTAATTAACTTAGTTTGAGGAAGATGGAGATTGATAGAAAGGCAAATGAAGAATATCTTTGATCAAAAGGTAAAGTTCCATATGATTAACTAGAAATGTAATGAAAACAATGTAATATTTTGTTTTTATAATGTGAGTGGCCCCATTAAAACAATTAATAAAATTAATTATTAAAATATTACATTAGCATTTATAAAAAGTTTTAAAAACATTTAAAATCTTGTATTCACGATATAATACAAGTGAGACCTGAATAAAAAGTTACTATAAAATTTTATTATTTTTAGTTTTATCTTGGCAATTCAGTATATTTTAAGGAAGAAACTTAACAATGGGTGATATTAACAAACCTTAGGGTATGCTACGATTAACATGATTTAATGAATATTTTTTAGTGATCTTGTTGGTGGCGGGTTTAATCTATTTTTATTGTTTTGAGTAACCGCTTGAGTTTGTGTGACTATGTATTGAGATGTGTTTATTTTTTTTTAAATCTTGTATTTTAAATTAATTAAAATTTAAGCTTTTATATTATAAAAATAAAAAATAAACACTACACGTAAAAAAAATTATATTTTCAAATTCGATATCAAGGTATCTAAAATAATATTATCCAAACCACCCACTAATAAGACCTACAAAATCCTTTTTGTGTCTTATCCAGGATAAGTGACTTCTTAATTTTCAATAGCAAAATTTATCAGACCTACAAAATCCTTTTTGTGTCTTATCAAAGTGACTTCTTAATTTTCAATAGCAAAATTTATCAAAGTTGATTAATGGAAGATATGTTAATAAAATTTTAGTATATAATTATTTGGGAATGAAATTAATTGTATAATCAATTTTTTAAATGATTATAGATTATCATTCTATAATTCATAATTTGTGTTTATGATAAGTTGATTTTTTATTTTTTATTTGATAAATAAATATATATATATTTTTAATTTAAAAAATAATATATTATTTTTTTAATTGATTATAAGATTGAAACTGCAATATTACATCATCACTATATAGTGGTATTACAACAACACTTGTTACTTGGCAAGATTTGAACCTTGGTCTCTAAATAGTTGAGCTAATACCACTTAATTAAAAAATAATATGTTTAAATATGTTTAAAATCTCAAAACTTTAAGTTTTATATGGATAAATAGAATTTAATAATGATGTACTCTTGTATCACTTAGCATTAAAACTAAAGTAAGGAGTATATATTTATTTTAAAAAAAAAAACTTATATATAAGATATGTAATTTTATCCATAAATATATAAAATAAAATAAATGTTTATTTAAAAATTTGAAAAAATATTATTTATTCAATACACATTCATTTAATTTCTTATATAAATTTTTAAAAAATAATAATAAAATAAAATTTATATGTTTTTGATGATAGAAGTGTTATAATGTTATAGGTGCAACAATGATATATGAACAAATGACATACAAAAGAGACTATTACTTAACCATACAAAGTCTTCAAAACTTTAGTCTCAATAACATCCAGATTCTAAATACTTGTAGATGTGAATCACCAATATCAAACCAAATATTCACACTCAACTAACATTTTTAATGATAATTTATAAAAAAGATCGTCAAATTATCTGCATTCTATTTCAATGACAAACATTAATCTACTACTTTAATCTAAAATATTAAAAATCTTGTAAATAAAAAGCAGTTGGTTTTAAAAAAAAATTAAATAAGTAGAGTTACATTTAGTAGGGGCAAAAGACTGGTTATGAGATCCATATTCTGCAAGCCATCCCAAACTTGTGACAACAGACAGTGTGGGGCTGACAGCTTCAGGCTTCATTGAAAAAGCATTTCAGTGACTCTAAAAGCTGAGGGAGGAGCAAAACCATAAAACGGCTAATATTATCAGTTCTTATTCAATTCGAACACACGTTTTGTAATTCTAAATGAAATCAAATTGATTTAAAATAATTAAAAAAAAAAAAACATGCTATATACGTAAAATGATAAATTTAAAAGCGTTCTAAAGGTCGACATAAATACACATCTGGTTTGAATTTTAATCTTAAAAACACTAAAATCCAAATCATTTTACTGTCTCATATATTTTATTAAAAATCAATTAACTTTTTTTTCCGCTGTGGGACTAGCCGCTCTGGCTCTCGTTACTTTTTAAAGGATAGATTTTAACACGCATCATCTGCTTCCAATAATGAACTGATATAAAATTTTACCAGATCTGAGTCTGGACAGTAATCAATAATTCCACACAGATTATGGTAGCCGGTGGCGTCTTAAAAAGAGAAATAGTCACGTTTTCTCTTAAGTAAAATGTAAGGGGAAAGAGAGATTAGGCGAACGTACCGGGCCGAAAACCGAATTGAATCAAAAGTTCTTATAGGAAAAATTATCGATCACCAAAATGCAACACACACCAGTGATCTCTTCAAATGTCTGCAGAAATAGAAGCAGCATTCATATTAAACAAATATGATTAATAATACAAGGAATATCGAGCAGAATTATTAGCATGTGCGACATACTATGCTGAATTCTACTTATAAAAAAAGTTAAATACATCACTAAATTGGTAGAGTTGAACCTAGCACTGAATGGCAATGGCATCTCATAGCTCGACAGCTACACAAAGACAAACTATGCGAATTCTCCAAGTTCTTCACTTGATAACTAGCCATGAACTTGGGTTGAATACCTTATCTATTTATAGCGCTGTCAGCTTCAAATTAAATTAAGATTACATGTTAGTGGAAGGGGAGATTGACTAAATATGCCGACAAAATTACGCAATCTATTAGTAGTTCGAACGTAATGCAAATACATGTGAAGTATGTTGACCATTGTTGGCGAGGAGAGTTTCTTTTCTGAACATGAGAATAGGACTGAAGTAATATAAAGTGCTATCTCATAATTGAAGTGGGTCCTGCAGAAAATAATACATTACTTTAGTGTGAATGTAGTACCAAATGAAACTGACAACTTGTATAAGATTCCGATTAAAGCAGAGGTTAATTTGCTTTTCGAGGCAAATCTTCCTTTATTTTTCTTGTCGCTTATTGTAACCGGTTCTATTACCCTAGTTCGATTAGCTTAATGTCTTTTCCCCTTTTCTTCCTTTCGTTTTTTTGGTGAAGGCAAATGCTACTACCACGCTCGCGTCCAACACTCTTGTTGGTGTTAGGCTGGTGGTTATAGCGCAGGGGAGATTGATTATGCGGACAAAAAATATGCAATATGTCCGTAGTTTGAACGTATTCCAAATACATGGAAGTATCTTGACCATTACTGACGATGAGCGTTTCTTTTCTGAACATGAGAATAAGACGGTAGTAATGTAAAGTGCTATCTCATAATTGAACTGGGTCCTGCAAGGACTAATACATGACTTTCCACGTCGTGAAAAAGCAAGGGCCAACTTAAAGCAGAGCTTAATTTGCTTTTCGAGTCAAAAGCGAGAGACATGAATGGAATTTTTCCTTTCTTCCCGACAAAGTTTGACAATTATTCGTTTCTTCTCGAGTAGATCGACATCTTTCTCTGAGTCAATTAACTTATTCATCAAACTGATATGATGTGCAAATTCATTCTTTTCTCTGTACTCACGAATTCATCAAAATCAATCACTTCACCTAGATGTGCGATTTGTTTAACGGTATTAAAGAATACCGGGATAAGAGTACACGACATCAATACGGGTGTTGGAGCAGGTGCTGAAAATATTAGATATCACCGACAAATAAATGTGTGCGAAAACGTCAAGATCTATCTCAATCTATTGGAGTAGAAGAAGACCATACATTGCATGATCATAGACTCCCATATACTTGAAAGCATGCATTTATTGGTCAATTTAGAAAAAGCTATTTATAAATCAATTTGAAAATAAAATTTGTATAATTAGTGGTATTATTTAAATAAGCATAGAAAGCATGCAATATTGGTTAATTTAGAAAAAAATATTTATAAATAAATCTGAAAATAAAATTTGTATGATTAATGATATTATTTAAATAAGCATAGAAAGAATGCAAAATGAAGATTTATTTTTTAAACGAAAAATTAGATATTTAGATACAATTTGAGAATTTTTATGCACAGGAGGAGATGAACTGAACTGTCAAGTGTAATAATAAGTCATATTAGAAAATAAAAATAAAAAAATAAAGTTACGGTAGTTAATTTTTTTTAAGTTTATTTAATTTTATGAGAGCTTTTTTTTTTAAAACAATCCTATATTTTCAATAAGACAAATATGTTACAAACAGCTGTAACAAGAAACATCAGTTTAAAAAAAAAACTTAATAAATTATAAGAGGCTAATTTTAAAATTCTATTAATTGAATAAAGATATTGAATAGTATAGATATAAGAATTATGGTTATTAAGTCTAGTAAATTTTGTTTTATGTTCAGGAGAAAGTATAATGATTTTTTTTTTTTTTTTTTTTTGTTTTATGTTCATAGAGCAGGTTTTGTTGTTTTTTAAATTATATTAATCATTATAATGTTAAGCAAAGTTAAGTTATGAGACAAGACAAAGGTAGCATATTGGAAAAATATATTATTAAAAAATTAATGTGTGATATTAGGTTAATGGGTTAGATTTTTTAACATTTAAAAAATATCAACCTTCAAATTTTGACAAGTGATACATGAATAATATTCAAGTTTTGTTGTAATACTACTATGTGGTGACGTTGTAATGGGGACCATTTCAATCCCATATAATCCATTAAAAAAAATTAATTTTAATTTTAATTTTAATTTTTTTTTTGAAAAACCTCTTGCGAGTCGTCTTAACCAGGAGATTCTACACCCTCAATCCATATACTCCATTAAAAATTTTTTTTTTTTTTTTTTAAAAGAAAAACCCCTATTGTCTTGACCATGGGATTCTACATCATCAAAGTCACTTACGAATAAAAAGAAAAATAAAAAGCACTATTTTTTTTTGGTAAAGAAAAATAAAAAGCACTATTTTTTTTGGTAAAGAAAAATAAAAAGCATTATTATTATTATTTTTTTTTTTGGTAGTTTATGCATCTTGTAGAAGATAATTTAACGGTTGTTTTTATGAATGTATTGCATTTAGATAGATAGTAGGGAAGAATTTAACTCTAATGAATTTTAATTTTTTTTAATAAGTATGAAATAAAGGGTAATCTATAAAAGATAAAATCCTAAAAAAAATAGGGTTAGAAGATAAAAGAACAAAGTCATGGTGAAAATAACTAGAATCATGATCAAGGCAAATGGTATTTTTTAGGTGAAGTAGTAAATATTTTAGTTTATTTATTAAGTATATGTCCAAGCAAGAGTGTAAGGTAATAATACTTAAAGAAGTATAAGAAGGACATCACTTGCATTATCGGTGATGTGACACGGGTTCAATCCCCATGGTGGATGTGTATAAGAAGTATTACTCAAAAAAATAAAAAAATAATACTTAAAGAAGCTTAAAGTGAGAAAAATTAAACTATGAATCATTTTAGGGTGTTTGATTGTATTGTATATTCTAATATTCCTTAAAAAAAGCAAAAATACTTGATGATAAGTGTCTTTTATAGGATATAGTTATTGACAAATGGTTAGGATCGGTATAATCCTGTTACTAAAAAAATTATAAACAATCATAATATATTTTATGTATACAGTGACAATGAAGAGGAGATACAAATTAAGAAAAACTAGCAATGAATGAAAGAAAGGCATTGCAAGTAAAATTTTTACTTCTTCAAATCTTAGCAACAAATAACTTGGTAGTTGTTCACCTAAATTTAGTATTCCAAGTCCAAATTTTAGTACAAGTCCATAATTTTATCTATAAAAGGTTAAACCAAGTACTCATGGAGATATAATTAATCTCATAAGATGTAGTCAAGCATAAAGTTGGGATTGAAGCAAAGAGTGGAGAAATCCATATCCTAAATATAAATGAAAGATAAAATTTGGTTGACCTTTCACAAGGTAAAGTTGTCATAGATGTTTTTTTTTAATTTACATGGTGGAATCGGTAGCCATCATAAATCCAGGTAGGTTGTCTAGCTTTTATTGCCACCACATATCTTCGCACAGTCTACCCCAAAAGCCACCACATAGATATTCGCACAGTTCACCCCTATAACCACCATGTCACAATCATTTTAAACCTTTTACGCCACTGAAAGCACCAAGAAAGGGATAAGCGTTCAGTTTGGCAAGACTCAAGATTTGAACCTTGGACCTTCGCCCCCCTTACGGGATTTGGTCGAACCAATTGGTCTACACCTCGAGACCTAGTTGTCATAGATGTTAGATGGATTTACACAATAACATATAAATCTTAAGGTCTAGTCTAAAGGCATAAGGTATATTTGGTGAAAAGGGCTATTCATAATAGCCAAGTATTGATTAGAATGAAACCTTTTATCTTGTTACAAAATTAGATAATATAAGGACTACTTTAAAATTAATAGCAAAAATTTAGTGAAAAAATTATCAATTGGATGTTAAATCAAATTATTTTCAATGGATATCTAAATGACAAAGTGTTCGTAGAGTAATCATCTAGTTATGAGATTGTAAGATAGTAACATAATGTTTATAAGCTAAAGAAATCCCTATATGAACTTAAAATATATGTAAAGATCTTTATGAAATACTAGATACATATTTTTTGAAAAATATATTTAGTATAAGTCCAAGTGAACCTACTCTTTATGAAAAAACTAACGATTACACTGCTTTGCTAATTATTTTACTATATGTGAACAATATAATTTATATAAATCTTGTTAATTAATGATTTTAGAGAAGTCGTGATAAGCAAAATTGAGATTAAATTTTTAAGGCTAATGTATTATTTCATTGGTACACTTGTTTTTTAAGTGAACAATAGTATTTTATTTTGACAAGGAGTGAATATTTTTAGAATGATTGGTTGTAAATAAATAAATGATTGGTTCTAAGGATGCTAAATCTGTAGATCAACTTTTCATCCATTGTGATTTCTCAAATAAGGTGCTCAATGCTTTATTGAATTCTTTTTCTATCAAGTGGATGTTGCCTTGAACTTTTAAGGAACTTTTCACTCAGTGGAAATCCCCCTTCTTCATCGATAATCTCACTAGGGTGTGGGATTTAGTTCTTCCTCTTTTTTATGGAGTATATGGTGGGAGAGAAACAAAATAAATTTCAAGGATATTTCTAGGGATGAATCCTTTGTCTTTAGAAGGATTAAAGTTGCTATTGAGAATAACTTGGTTGTCTTTGCTACTAGAAATGGTAGGAAGAAATTTATGGAGAAAGGGGCTCCTATTAGATGGAAATTGAATCTAGGGTCTTACGCTTCTATATCCACTATTCAAAAAATATTGGCTACTAGATGGCATAAACAAGCTAAAGAGTGAATCATTCTAAACTTTGATGGGGCTACCAAAGGTAACCCCAAGAGGTCTGGTTGACGGGGTGTTGTCAGAAATGATAATGGTGAGGTCATTTGAGCTTACGCCAAAGATTATGGTATTCAAAAAAACCACCTATTTGAAGCTAAGGTACTTTTCTCGGGTGTTCATCAGGTTTTGGAGAGGGATTTTAGAAGACTTCTCGTATAAGGGGACTCCTTAAACATCATTCAGGATTTGCAGGTTAGAAATACTGATAATTGTTTCATCTTGAATATTATTAAGGACACCTCAAAGATTTTGTAAGATATGTTAGAAGTTAAAATTGAGCATTTTTATAGGGAAGGTAACCAGTATATTGATTTTAGGGATAATTTGGGGTGGATAGTGGCCAATTTAGAATTTGGGAAGACAATTTCCCTCTGTGGTTAATGATATTTTTTTATTTGGAAGGATTGGACCTACCTATTTAGTAGACCTTTTTATTGTCTTTCTACTTGGATGAGGTCTTCTTTATTTTTTAGTGATCCTCTCTCTAGGGGGTCTTTTTTTGGGGGTTGGTCCTCTTGCTTCCTAGTGATTTCCATTCTCAAGGAATATGCTTGTTGTATTGCCCTCATCCTTGCTCTCCGGTATTAGGGTTTTTTTATCTGCATCTTGATGTATTTTTTGCCCTTCCAATCTTATGCAAAAATAGAGCAAGATCATTGGTATCTCTAAAAGAAAGTTGAATAAAAAATTCTCCTTTATGCCTTGTTGGGTGGTGGGATGGTCTATGATTTTGGGTGGTTTTTGGGTTTAATTTTTGTTCTTTTGACCTTCTCTTTCTCTGCCTCCTCTAATGTAAAAGGTTATGGGACCTTTCAAAACCTTGCTTTTTCACCATTAATAAAAGATAAATATTTTTTACCAATTACAATATATATATATATATATATATATATATATATATATATATATATATATATATATATATATATATATATATATATATATATATATATATATATATATATATATATATATATATATATATATATATATATATATATATATTAGATATATTAATATTTTCTTGTATATGTATTTTTCTAAAATAAAGGCCTTGGTCCTCGTTGGGATAATGCATTGGTAAAGTCTTTAGGCTAACATTACGGAGACCTAATTTCAACTCACAGAGAGGGTGGGCCTTGTTGTGTCCCAACTGTATGATTTATGCTTTGACTATTAAAATAGCTCAAAAAATAAATAAATAAATACCTTTTAAAAATAATTTTATTTTGAAAAAATATCTAATTTATTTTAATAAGCTAAAAACATCTTTAGGCATAAATCTATAAGTTTTGTAGCTTGTAAATTATATTTATATATTACATATGAAAAATCATGTTTTGTAAAGTTATATAGTTAACTTGAGTTTTCATAAAACTACTAAATTCTAGATTTTAAATATATATTACTTGTATATTATTTATATTTATTAAAAAAAATTAATTTATCCATAGGGATGTCTTAATGTTATAATGTTAAGTGACTACAAGTTTATCATAAGTTTTATTTTATTTTAATTTTCAAATCATAATATTCTTATTTTTTGTTTTTGCTTGATAGGAAAGTTGGTTACAACCACACTATTTTTAGTAGCTGGTAAGTGCAGGGTTCAAACCATAGGGGCTGCATCCACCAAACCTATTCCACCTCATTGTTTTATAGCTCAAAGTGAAATGGACCATCGGGTGCTCGGGATTCGTACTATAGTCTGGTGCACACTTGAAGGATTTGGATCATACTACTACCTTTGCAACAGGCTTCCCCAAGGTTTGAACCTAGGTCTCTTCTTGGTAAGTACCCAACCAGACTAGTAATCATAAAATTCTTATTACTATCATAAAAGTTTTATCATTTGCCTGATGAGCAGGAGGCCATCTTTCCCTTCTAAATACTCCTGATCTAAACAATTTTGTCTGGGAGATCTTCTCTCTTCCTTTTCTAAGAAACCGTGATTTAGATCTATTTTTCTCTTTGGTGTTGGTTGTGCATGTGGTGATGTTCCTGTCTTGCTTCGAACATGGTTCTATGGTACCTCTATTGGGGGTTGTGTGGTCCTTTGTTTGTCTATTGTGGGAGGTGTTCCAGTGGACCCCTTCTCTGTAGTTTTTTGTGGTCTTGAGGAATACCATGTGCTTCCACGGTGGCCATAGTGGAGGGGTTTTGGTTACGGCCTCTTATCTAGGTAACTTTGGTCCTTTGCTTGTTTTTTCTAGGAGGTGTTCTAGTGGACTCTTTTTTATAGTTTTTTTGTGTGGTTTTGAGGGGAGACCATGTGCTTTCTCGATGGCCGTAGAGGAGGGTTTCTGGTAGAAACCTCTTGGTTAGGGAGCTTGGCAGTGGGGTTGTCCTTTTCTCATATGATGTGGGAGGTGTTTCAATGGGACTTTTCTTTGTATTTTTTTATGTGGTCTTGAGGGTAGACCATGTGCTTCCACGATGGTCATAGAGGAGGGGTCTATTGGTAGCTTCTCGATCAAGCTATTTGGATCGTGTGTTGATCATATCATGAGGAAGATGTCTTGATGTGATTTTTTTTGCAATTTTGTTTGGTCTTGGGGGAAGACCATGTGCTTCCATGATGGTCGCAAAGCAGGGTTTCTTGGAACAGCTTCTTGGTCAGGTAGTCTTTGGTATCTTTTCATATGGTTTTTTGGAAGGGGTTCCATTAGGTCTTTTTCTTTGCATTTTTGTGTGGTCTTAGGGAGATACCATGTGTTTCAATGGCTGCAGAGGAGAGATTTTGATTTTGGCTTCATGTTTTGGAGATTGGAGGGGTTCCATTAGGTATTTTTCTTTGCATTTTTATGTGGTCTTAGGGAGATACCATGTGTTTCGATGGCCGTAGAGGAGAGATTTTGGTTTTGGCTTCATGTTTTGGAGATTGGAGGGGATCTGGTGGGTGGTAGAGGCATCATGGTGGTCTGTGTTTATTTTGGACATCTTCAGAGCCAACCCTTTTGTTTTTTGTTTGTTTTGCTTGAGTTTTATGGAGGCCTTTCTCCGTTCTCTCTTTCTTGGTTGGTTTTTTGTCTAGTGATGTATGGTTGGGAATAGGATTGGTAGTTTCTTGTTGTTAGTATTTCCAAAAGTGGCCCTCTTATGGAGGATTTTCTTATTTCGGCTTTATATCGGTCTAAGTAGTCAGGATATGGTGTGAACCCTTGCTTACTCTATTTTGGGAGGGCATCCTCCAAGCTTCTTGGTATTCTTTGTTGGTCTGTGGAACTCTCCTTTCCTAGGATCTTGTTGGTGAAGGTTTCCTTGAGTGGGAAACCTTATTTTTAATTTTTATTGGAAGCTTAACGATGCAGTTTATCTACTAGTCCGTGAGACCCTCCTTTCTTGGAATATTACTGGTGAAGGTTTTCTTGAGCAAGAAACTTTAATTTAAAATTTTTATTGGAAGTTTGACAGTGCATTTTATCTACTGCTCTGTGGGACCCTCCTTTCCTGGGAGCTTGCCGGTGAAGGTTTCCTTGAGTGAAAAACTTTGTTTTAAAAAAATTATTGGAAGCTTGATAATGTAGTTTATCTGCATGGGACCCTCCTTTCCTGGGAGATTGCTGGTGAAGGTTTCCTTGAGTGAAAAAACTTTGTTTTAAATTTTTATTGGAAGTTTGATAATGTAGTGTATTTGTTGGTCTATGGGACCCTCCTTTCCTAGGTGTTTGCTAGTGAAGGTTTCCTTGAGCAGGAAACTTTATTTTAAATTTTTATTGGAATTTTGATAGTGTAGTTTATCTTCTAGTCTATGGGACCCTCTTTTCTTGAGAGCTTTATGGTGAAGGTTTCCTTGAATGGGAAACTTTATTTTAAAAAATGTATTTGAAGCTTGACAATGCGATTTATCTGTTGATCCATGAGACCCTCCTTTCTTGGCAGCTTACTGGTGAAGGTTTCCTTGAGCATGAAACTTTGTTTTAATTTTTTATTGGAAGCTTGACAGTGCAATTTATTTGTTGGTTTGTGGGACCCTCCTTTCCTTAGATATTGTTGGTGAAGGTTTCCTTGAGCGGGAAATTTTATTTTAAATTTTTATTGGAAGATTGACAGTGTAGTTTCTCCTATGTAGAAAACTTTTTTAATTTAGTTTTGAGTGGGATATTGTCTCCCCTTTATGGATACTATTTGCTTGTCTCTAGGACAATTTTTTTGTTGTATATTTATTGTAAAATATTTGGGGTTCCTTTCAAAACCCCTTCCACAAACCAATCAAAAAATAAAAAATTTATTTTCTATGTTTTTTAAACCCCTTCCACAAACCAATTAAAAAATAAAAAATTTATTTTCTATGTTTTTTAATAAGTTATGTGTGGCTTTTATTGGAAGCTACATTATTAAAATAACAAAATGTTACATTGTTCTCGTTATATTGCTATCATTTTAATTAACCTATATTCAACTTGCCCTCTTATTAAAGATATATTTCATTTGTCTTTCTATCTCTTCCTCAAACTATTATGTTTTCCTAATCAAATCCTTGATATCATAAGCTATATTTTATTTTGATTGCCTATATCAATATCTTTTTTTATACATAAGGGAGTTGGTTACATCCACATAGACTTTAGTAACTAGGGCTGCCCCCAACAAACCTATACCACCTTGTTATTTTACAACCCAGCGTAAAGAGGACCATCAATATTTCGATATTCATACTATCATCGGTCTAGCGTGCACTCAAAGGATTGAGATTAGACTACTACCTTTGCAAACAGGTATGCCCAAAAAGTTTGAATCTAGGTCTCTTCTCGGTAAGTGATTGGCCATATAGACAATTACAAATCCACCTAGCCTTTGGGGACACTTGCCTATATCAATGTCACTTTAGTTTTATTTTTTTATTTGTTTTTTCTTCTTCGGTCTTCCTCTCTTTATTTTTTTTATTTCCACCAACACTTTCATATTCATCATTATTTTCAAGTTTTTCACACCACTTACAAGGAGACATATCATGTATTTGGTTGTCTTGTTTTAAAGGATTCAAAGTGCAATAAATAACTTTATAAACTTTTTTTCTTTATATTGCCTTAAAAAACTTAAAATGCAAGGACACTCCTCCGCAACAATTATTTTTTAGCTTCCCTAAGAACCCTAAATTACTATGGATTTCTTTCATCCTTATTTCCTTATTTTTCTACTCTTAAAACCCTAAAGTGCAAGGGATAACCTCTAAACTGCTTTCATATCTATTGCGATGAGAGAATTTCATACTATGATGAAAATGAAAAAAATTTACTTGGAATAAAAACCTCTTCTATGATCTTTAATTTAAAAATTTCCTCCACATCTTCCTTTTTCCTTTTATTTTCTTTTAAATTTGAATTTATGCATTGCACTTTCTCATCTAGTGTATCCTTCTTTGTTTTTGTTTCTTCTAATGGCTGACTTCAGTGAACTATGGTGGCCCTTTCCATATGATGTAAATAGGATTTTTTTGCTTCTTCATTTGGAGTGGAATATCCTTGCTTCATATTTTTTTAATAAGTTATATGTGGCTTCTAATGGGGCCACTCCCAATCCTTGCTTCATATTGAATTTTATCTCATAACAGAATTTATTTTCGTTTATTTCTTCATTATTTTTTACTTTGCAATCAATCTTTTAAAAGATTTTTTACATGGTGGAATCAGTAGACGCCATGATGATCTGGGCATGTTCTCCGCCTTTTATGACCTTCATGGTATTCCACGTCATCCGCTTGAAAAGCCGCCATACAGTGATGCGTTGTTGAAAGCACCAAAAAAGTGAGAAGCATTCAATACAACAAGGCCTAAGATTTGAACACTCAAAGTTTGTCCAATTTATCTACACCTCAGACCTAAAAGTTAACCTTAGAATACAATATTTTCACAGTCCACTTGTTGCTTACATTTTCTTAATTTAAATTTAATCTTAATGTATTGTGGGCAAATGATTTTAAATATTCATAAACATATGAGTATATACAACATGTTTTCAATCCTTCTCCCTCTTTGATATATTTCCCTAAAATATTTCCAATATTCTTCAAAAACATCCTTATTAAACTGATATAAAAAACTAACCCACACTGAAGGCTTTTAATAGTTTTTATCTCAATAAAAAATCTCTCTAATTTCTTACATAAAGAGCCTCTCACCCTATCCATGATTTCAATTAGAAAAAATGATTAAAAAAATATTTATGAATAGAAGTCATAAATTAAATAAAATTTAATCCTCACTTTCAAATTCCCAACCAACCATTATATTAAAATAGATCATCTAATCTTTAATCACTTCTTGAATCAAACTTATCATATATTAGATGTTTTCTCTTTTATAAACTCAACTCTGCCCCTAATGAAAGGTCACGGTGGGATGGGGATGTCCAGCCCGGCCGTGAATGTACTAAGAATTTCTCACACTAACCAAATTAAAAAAAAAAACATAATTTTTTTTTATTTTTTTAAATTCTAGATTTATCGAATGTAAAATTTTTTATTGATTGACATGGAAATTCGTAACTCCATGAATGAGATGCCTCTATAAACCCTAAACCCATTGGGTAAAGCATAATCAACGAGACCCCGACCCCCTTTAAATTATTTATTTATTTATTTATTTATTTATTTATTTATTTATTTATATATATATATATAGAGGAATCTGCAGTCACCTTTCCTTTTTAAACAATTTCCTTTTTAAACAATTGGTCACATGGTCAAATTGCATTGCCTCCAATAGTAGTGTCATCATCATGCTACCACTATAACCCCTACTTCGCCTCGATAAACATGACCCACTATAACCCCTACTTCGCCTCGATAAACATGACCCGGAGCGAGGGAGGGCGGTTCAGGGTACCCCGCCATCAAGGTGCGCACACTCAGCAGACTCAGGTCAGACTACTACTTTTGCCCAAATTAGACATACCCACGAAATTTGAACCGGACTACTACCTTTGCCCAGATTGAACATACCCACGAAATTTGAACCTAAGTCTCCTCTTGGTAAGTATCCAACGTCTTATCAATCCAATAAAATATATATATATATATATATATATATATATATATATATATATATATATATATATATATATATATTTATTTATTTATTTATTTATTTATTTATTTATTTAAATAAATTAAATATTTACAAGTTTGATCAGTACTCTTGGTTGAGGATGTACAAATTCCTTTTGCTATAAATGACTTCGAAGCTTCTTCTTCTTAATCACTATGCTACCCCGATATGTGCCTCTTAATTTACATATACAGACTAGAATCAATAATTTTGTGTGATCGTTTTCATTTTGCAGATTCGACCCGAAATGTATCGTCGATTTTATCTTCAACAAGAAATATAGCTAACTTAAAGTGATTGAAATCTTTTCTACACCAAAAATACGGAGAAAGCGTAACCAGATGGAAGAAAATTCATGTTGGAAATAACAGTTCGTGTAAAGAAAAACGTGAGACTGAATCGGTGAGATATCAAGAAGACTAATTACTTTTACAGTTTTCGTCTCTTGATATTAATAAGATGAAGATTCGTTCATAATACTTACACCTGTTATATCAATTTAAAAAAAAAAAAAAATTAAAGTTTCATAACCACTTCGTTACTCTTGCATGTAGTGTGTGGCTCTTCATTTTCAATAGCTCTAATTTATTATGTTGTACTAGGTTGATTTGAAATCTTCTTTTATTTGTTTTTGTTCAACCTTTGTTGCTATCAAATTAGCAGTGTTATACTTTAGTAGTTAAATGAATAAGCAATTATATATTGGATTATCGTTTTTCAGTTCAGCCACTAGTTAACTTTATTTGAATTCTTTCAGGAATGTATGGAGTCCTGTTTTACTTGTATGCTATTGTTTATAGATTGAGTAAAATCCAGAAAAGGTGGAAGATTTGAGGTAAAAGCTTAAAATAAAGGCAATGGAAATACCTAAGATTGAGTATCAAGCTGACGACGATGCTTGGTATGAAGTTTTTCTTGAAATGGAGGGAAATAAGATGAAAGTGCGATATGCAGAGTTTCCCAAAGAATACGATGAAATGATCTCTGGGAATCAGCTTCAAGCATCCAGATTTCGATTGTGTTCTGAACAGCTTCAAGATTACCAATGTTACATAGTGAAAGAAGGAACAGACATCTGTGCTTGCATTAGCACCGATGGCAAGGACCTGAAGTATTTCGATGCCACAGTCACACAGGTCTCATCTTTTTCACTTTGCTATTACTTTTATTTATTTTTTTTAATTTTTTTATTGATAGAAAATTGATTATATAAATTTGAAATTGTATTGATTTAGCCATAGTTAAGAAAATTTGAAGAAGAAAAAAAAAAAATCTGATTTTTCCTTAGTGGATTTTTTTGCTGATTTTTCCGGAAACATTCTGATATGTATAAAAAAGTTTTTTTTTTCAATGAAAATTTGCATTTTCTTGATTTTTTTACTGATTTTCCTTTCGATTTTTTTTTTTTTTTTTTTTTTTTTTTTTTTTTTTGTCGATTCCTCATTTTTCTTGATTCATGCCAATTCCTGATTTTTCTCGATTCTTTTTCATACCCATTTTTCTTTTTCATACCCATTTTGATCCGATTCTGATTTTATTAACTATGGATTTAACAATATATATTTGAACATGACTATTCATAGTAATAATTATTCATAATAGGATTATAATAGTTTCGGACAAGATTTCAACTTACCTAGGTCTTTTCCTTCAATGTTCAGAGGAAAAATGTCATTTGATTAAATATTTACTTTTATTTAATTATATAACCTCAATTTTTAACAACTTCAGAGTGATATTATAATAACTTAGGGTAAGATTTCAACCTGGGTCTTCTTGGTGAAAGTGGAAAAAATTTAATTATTTTGAGTTTAAGTCATTTGATTTTTAACCCAATTTTTTTGTTGGTTGATTAAATAATTACTTTTTATATAAATATATTGATAACAACTTGACCTCAACCTCTAACTAGTTTATTGTCTTTACTGGTTAAGCTAAGAGAATAGTCTTGCCTCCATGAGTTGATAAGGTATGGCTTGCCTTTATAGCAAGTTAACATTGTTTTTTTTATTAAAGTTGCTTCTTTTTTCCATACAAGCTGTTTATTTCTAGTGGCATATTCGTATGTTGGAATTTTGTTCCAGTTTAATACCTTTTCTTCTTCATAAATATAGGTGAGTAGCAAAATATCATAAATATGGATAAGTAGCAAAATCTCATAAATATGGTTTGCTTGGGATAAAAACATTGTTATTTTCTGAAATTTATGTCTATTTTTCCTCATAAATATGGGTTGAGTAACTAAATCTTACAAGCATAAAGTACACCACATCACATGTTACCTAATAAGTGAAATGAGATTAAATTGAAAACCTGAATTTGTTTTACTTCATGACTAACATCCTTATGTGACCAAGCACCTAATACAAAGAACAAGGCTTTGGATGCTCTCCAATATTTAACCCAAGCAAATGTACTAAATTTAAAAAATATATTGTCAATAATATTAATGAAGACATTAACCTTTTGCTTTTTAACATGCATACTAAGATAAAAAATACATTTCTCTCCTGCAATTCCTTCTCACAAATGTGCCTATAACTATAATAGTTGTTGCACCCACATCTAATTTTTAAATGATATTGCACACATAATTACAGCTTTCTAGGTCTCAACCTATTTTTCTTCCATTGGTGAAGAAGCAGCTTCTAGCATTTTGCATTTACATTAGTGTTTTCATCCCCATCAAAATGTGAACAATGGTCATTGGATTCTTTGCATTGAGAAGTGATAGTACAGTTTTTCATTCCCTTCTTGTTTGTCCACCTTCCTAGAATCCCCAAATCCTTTTATTTGTTAGTTGTATCCACATGAGAGAGCTTGTTGCAATCATTTTCTATAATGCGTTTATGTTCTTCTATCATTAATATTCTATGGTTTGAAGAGCATAACAACCTTCATATTTTTTTAACTGGTTATATGATATTGAAATGAGCCCCACCTATATTAGATTGTGAACATAGTAGTATTACAATAACTTGGTAATTATGCTTGTAAAGGAGTTTAACCAAATGATCTATGTCATTGATATAATTTTTTTTATTAGGGTGAAAAAAAGGGATTTTTGAAAGGGCCCCAACCCTTTTTTGTGATACCACTCCTCTACATTAAATAAAACAATGAATAATTAGATAAGTATAGGAGTAGAACAAGACAAGAAGTCACATAAATCCCTTAAAGGAAAAAAAAATATGAAAAGCTTCACTTCTTATGAATACAAGAGGTGAATTAAGCTTGCAACCATTGATTAATAATTTATGTTTATCATAAGCTTACAACTCCCTCCTAATTATACTCCTTAACTTATTAGGAAAATCATCCCTCCATAAAATTAGTTCAGGATTGTCTACACCTTTATTGGTTAACTGATTTACCACTTGGTTTCCCTATCAATAGATATGCACTATATTAACCTCCTCTAAGGTTGCAATGATCGTACACTCAACAGGAACTCTATCACATAACAATAACCCTACCATAGAACAATATACCACTATCACACCACTCAACAAGAATCCTACCATAGAATATAAATCATACCATAAAACAATATCTTGCCATTAAGACTATAGTCATTGCATTGCTCAATATGAACCCTACCACAATACAATAACCCTACCACAAAATAAGAACCATACCATATAATAGTATCCTACAAAATACCGCATGGGCCATGCTAACACTGCATCCCATTGCAACCGTCATTGAGATTATAGTTATCACACTGCTTAATAGGACCCTACCATAGAACAATAACCCTACCATAGAATAGTATCACGTTATTACACCGCTCAACAAGAACTAGGGAATCACTTCCTATGACTACAAGAGGTGAATAAAACTTACAACCACTAATTAATAATTTAACCATGATTATGTCCATTATAAGATTGCAATGCCATCTCAACTATACTCAACTCACTAGGGAAATCATCACTCCACAAAATTGGTTCAGTACTATCTACACCTTTATAGGTCAACCAATTTATCGCTTGGTTTCCCTCTCGATAGATATGCACTATATTAACTTCCTCTAAGGTTGCAATGATCTCTCTTGCATATGATATAATGTCTAATATGTTCCAACTAGCTTCAAGAAATTAATAATTTTTAAAGAGTCACCTCCAATAATGACCCTCTTTATATTTAGTTGCTTCATTAAGTTCATGCATGTAAATTGGGCCTTTATTTATGTCATATGGTTAGATTGAATGTCATAAGATTCTATAAAATTTGTTATGATCTTTCCACTTGGATTCTAAAAATTCCTTCTCCTCCTGCTCTATTGGGATTTCCCTTAGCTGCCCTATCAATATTCACTTTAATCCAACCAAGTTGAGATGGTTTCGAGACTGTATTCCATCTAGTCAATTTTTGGGGGTCAATATCATAATTTTGGCTTGTAGGAAAGCCTTATTTTAATGCAATTTTGTATTCCACTACCCTTCCTCCATCATTATGATAAGCTATAATAGAGATTTTTTCCTTAACTGCGACTAGAATTCTATTGAAGGTTGAGATTTAATTCCTATACATTTCCTTAAATATTATGTTATTTCTTTCTTTTCAAATGCCCCCCTAAAAGTGAGGTAGGATCAGCTTCCAAGCTTGAGATAACCCTAATAACATAACCTCAATTTTTAAAACTTGAGAGTGATATTACAACTTAGGATAAGATTTCAACCTGGGTATTCTTTGTGAAAGTGAAAGAATTTAATTATTTTGAGTTCATGTTATTTGATTTTTAATCCATTTTTTTTTGTTGGTTGATTAAATAATTAATTTTTATTTAAATATATTGATAAAAACTTGACCTCAACCTATAACTAGTTTATTGCCTTTACTCGTTAAGCTAAGAGAATTGTCTTGCATCCCCTTATATGAATTTATAAGGTATGGCTTCCATTTATGGTAAATTAACATTGTTCTTTATAAAAGTTGCTTCTTTTTTTCTGATAAATATGGGTCGAGTAGCAAAATATCATAAATATGGTTTACCTTTAGGACAAAAGCATTGTTATTTTATGAAAATTATGTCTATTTTTCCTCATAAATATGGGTTGAGTAACTAAATCTTAAAAGCATAAAGTACACCACATCACATGTTACCTAATAAGTGAAATGAGATAAAATTGAAAACTTGAATTCGCTTTACTTCATGACTAACATCCTTATGTGACCAAGCACCTAATATAAAGAACAAGGCTTTGGATGCTCTCCAATATTCAACCCAAGCAAATGTACTAAGTTTAAAAAATATATTGTCAATAAGATTAATGAAGACATTAACCTTTTTGCTTTTTAACATGCATACTAAGATTAAAAAAAGGTATTTTTCTCCTACGATTTTTATTTTGTGAAGGCTTCCTATATTGCTTTCTCCTTCTCACAAATGTGCCTATAACTATAATATTTGCTGCACCCACATCTAATTTTTAAATGATATTTCACACATCATTACAGCTTTCTAGGTCTCAACCTTTTTTTCTTCCATTGGTGAAGATGCAACTTCTAGCATTTTGCATTTACATTAGTATTTTCATCCCTATAAAAATGTGAACAATGGTCATTGGATTCTTTTCATTGAAAAATTATAGTGGAGTTTTTATTTCCTTCTTGTTTTTCCACCTTCCTAGAATCCCCAAATCCTTTTATTTGTTAGTTGCATCCACATGAGAGAGTTTGTTGCAATCATTTTCTATAATTTATTTATGTTCTTGTATCATTAATATTTTGTGTTTTGAAGAGCATAACAACCTTCATATTTTTTTAATTGGTTATATGAGATTGAAATGAGCCCCACCTATATTAGATTGTGAACATAGTAGTATTACAATAACTTGGTAATTATGCATGTAAAGGAGTTTAACTAGATGATCTCATGCCATTGATATAATTTTTTTATTAGGGTGAAAATAAGGGATTTTTGAAAGGGCCCCAACCCTTTTTTGTGATACCATTCCTCTACATTAAATAAAACAATGAAGAATTAGATAAGTATAGGAGTAGAATAAGACAAGAAGTCACATAAATCCCTTAAAGGAAAAAAATATGAAAAGCTTCACTTCTTATGAATACAAGAGGTGAATTAAGCTTGCAACCATTGATTAATAATTTATGTTTATCATAAGCTTACAACTCCCTCCCAATTATACTCTTTAACTTATTAGGAAAATCATCCCTCCATAAAATTAGTTCAGGATTGTGTACACCTTTATTGGTTAACTGATTTACCACTTGGTTGCCCTCTCAATAGATATGCACTATATTAACCTCCTCTAATATTGTAATTATCGCACACTCAACAGGAACTCTATCACAGAACAATAACCCTACCATAGAAAAATATCCTGCTATCACACCACTCAACAAGAACCCTACCACAAAACATAAATCCTACCATAAAATAATATCTTAGCATTGAGACTATAGTCATTGCATTGCTCAATAGGAACCCTACCATAAAATAGGAACCCTACCATAAAATAGGAACCCTACCATAATACAGTAACCCTACCACATAATAGTATCCTAAAAAATTCTGCATAAACCATGCTAACATTGTATCCCGTTGCAACCGTCATTGAGATTATAGTTATAATATTTCTTAATAGGACCCCACCATAGAATGATAACCTTACCATAAATAGTATCACATTATTGTACCACTCAACAAGAAATAGGGAATCACTTCTTATGACTACAAGCGGTGAATAAATTTTACAACCACTAATTAATAATTTAACCATAATTTTATCCATCATAAGCTTGTAATTTCATCTCAACTATACTCCTCAACTCACTAGGGAAATCATCCCTCCACAAAATTGGTTCAAGACTATCTACACCTTTATAGGTCAACCAATTTGTTGATTGGTTGCCCTCTTGATAGATATGCACTATATTAACTTCCTCCAAGGTTGCAATGATCTCTCTTGCATATGATATAATGTCTAATATGTTCCAACTAGCTTCATTATTACCCCTTAAGAAATTAATAATATTTAAAGAGTCACCTTCAATAATGACCCTCTTTATATTTAGTTGCTTGATTAAGTTCATGCATGTGAATAGAGCCTTTATTTTTGCCATATGTTTAGATTGAATACCATAAGATTCTATAAAATCTGCTATGATCTTCCAACTTGGATTTTTAAAAATTCCTCCTCCTCCTGCCCTATTGGAATTTCCCTTAGCTGCCCCATCAAAGTTCACTTTAATCCAACTGAGTTGAGATGGTTTCGAGACTATATTCCATCTAGTCAATCTTTGGGGGTCAATATTATAATTTTGGCTTGTAGGAAAGCCCCATTTTAAAGCAATTTTGGATTCCACTACCCTTCCTCCATCATTATGATAAGGTATAATAGAGAGATTATCCTTAACTGCAACTATAATTTTATTGAAGGTTGAGATTTCATTCCTATACATTTTCTTAAATATTCTATTATTTCTTTCTTTCCAAATACCCCCAAAAAAGTGATGTAGGGCCAAATTCCAAGCTTGAGATAACCCTAAATTGAAAAAGGGAGATTTTTATTATTCTAATAAATCTATAACATCCTTTGGCTTCACCCTAATTAATTCAAAAACCCTTGAAGATAAGGGGTACTCCATAAATATATGCTTGACTGATTCTTTAATTTAAAGACATAACATACATCTATTGGGGAGAGAAAATCCCCTTCTCATTATGTTATCTAGTGTTAAATCTTATTTTGTACAACTAGTCATAGGAAGAAGGCAATATTTGGAATTAAAAACTTGCTTCAAATGTTATTTGCATCAAAGCTACCTAGGGATGGAGAGACTTGAGATTCATTTCTTGATTTAATTGAATAGCTACCTGAGGGATTAGGAGCTCAAATAATAGTATCTTTCTCTTTATTTTGGCTTAAAAAATATCCTTGTAGCAATTGATTTATGCCATTGGTATAATAACCCTCCTTATATTATCATGTAATCCTTAATGGTATTTTGATACTATTTATAGATCCCTAAGTATATGGATTTATATCCTTGAGTCTATGGCCTAAGAGAATATTTTATTATTGGAATTAAGCGCTATAATGTTATATGATTTGTACCTCCTCTTGTTGAATGTACTACCGTTTATATTTTATCTCTTCCTTATATCCAATAGAATAAAACTACTTTCACACAAATTCCTTGAAGTCACTTGAGTTGCTTACCATAAGATTCACATTAAATCTAAAAAATTCTGTAAGCAGCAAATCCACCTCCCAAAAGAAGAAGAAATGATTACTGGATTTACACAATTTTGTTCAATTTTGTTAATTTTTGATTAAAATGTACAAGTAGGTGTAAAGATACAAGGTTGCAATTTTTTAAATTTAAATGTTAATGAAATTAGGTGAAATGTGTATTTGTGATGAATTTGATAAAAATCAAATTAGACTTAGTAAAACCTTGTAATTAATTATTTTGAGATAATTTGGGATGGTAGTTGTAAGTAATGCGATGTCCTAGGAACCACTTTGGAATGGCCTAGGAATGCATTATATAGCCCCCCATTAAATTTTTAGGTTGTTCCTGATAGTTCATTAATTGTTCAATAGAGTATGTTCATTCATGGGATTCTTGGAGAGTTCAATGCTATTGAATGTATTCATTTTTGGTGATTGTTCAGTAATGATGGATGTATTATACAAGAATACTTATAATATGAATATATCAACAAATTTCTTTGATTCTAGACTGTTGTGAATTCCATTGTGTGTTATTACATGTTACAGATTCTATTTTGAATGACTAGATTGTTAAGTTAGATTGATGGAATTACAATGGAAATAACTTTTGATATTCCTACGAACCTGATGTGAGAGTGAGGGATGAGTGTATGATGGTTTATGGTTGTACAAAGATATTATTTGCTAGTTGTACTATTTTTAGAAATTTTGGTGATGATATTAATTCAATTCTATTGAATTAGGTTTTGCATGATAAGGAAAAAGCTAGCAATTGCAATAGGAAAACATTCCAAAATTTACCTTGAAGAGATACGTGGTGTAAATTGGCAAATCTGTGATAAATATGTTTAGCAAGGGTTTGGTCAAATTGTATATCCTGTGTACCAAACCATACAACTATCAGAATAAATAGCAAAATTATGTGCAAGTAGAAAAACACAATGACACAGAAAAAATAGTAACACAAATCACAGGGTAATGGTAGCTTGATCTTTTATTGATTTTGGTATATTTACATTCAATCAACCTTTACATGCAAGGGGTCATTCCCCTTTTATAGAAAAACAAATTGTTCATTTCCTCTCTCAAAGGAAGACTCCAAAAAACTATTTGTTTCCTCTTCCAAAGGAAGAGTCCAAAAAATTATTTGTTTCCTCTTCCAAAGGAAGACTCCAAAAAATTATTTATTTCCTCTCCCAAAGGAAGACTCTAGAAAACTGTTTGTTTTCTCTCTATAAATTGCACCACCATGCACCTCTCTACTAAATAACATTGAAGATCTGGATATTCACTTCACTTCCTAACATTCTCCCACTTGAAGTCGATATACATGAATTATTTGCCTATGTTTTTCATCCAAGTGCCAATTACCCAACATTGCCCTTATCACATTTTTAGCAAGCCCAGAGAAGTTCTGCACCACTCAAACTTCTCTGTTTTGATTGGCTTAGTAAGCATATTTGTAGGATTCATTTCAGTGTTAATTTTTGCAATAGGATCCTACCTTCTTCCACCATATTTCTTATAAATTGGTACTTGACATCAATGTGTTTCGTGTGATCATGGAATATTGGGTTCTTCACTAGCTGAATAGCACTTTGGCTATCACAATGCAACGTAATTTTCCCTTACATTACCTTGAAGTCACCCAACATGTCGCTCTAGCCAAATTGCTTCTTTGCAGACATGAGTCACTGTAATATATTCTACTTCAGTGTTTGATAAAGCCACCACATACTGTAACTTAGAAGCCCAAATCACAGCTCCACCAACAAGAGTGAAAGTATATCTTGTAGCAGACTTTCTCTCATATCTATCTCCACCATAATCAAAATCCACAAAACCTTTAACTTGTAAACTATCTGATCCATAGTAAATAACAGCATCTAAAGTACCTCTTAAATATCTAAATATCCACTTCATTGCATTCCAATGCTCCTTACCAGGATTTACCCTGTACTGACTAACTACTCCGACTACTTGGGCAATATTTAGTATAGTGCTCACCATGGAATACATGAGGCTTCCTACTACTGGTGAATATGGTACACAAGACATGCTTGTCTTCTCTGCTTCTGTTCTAGGATACTGGTTGGAAGACAATTTTAATTGTGAAAGAAGTGGGGTACTAACCAATTTTACATTCTGCATATTGATGCACTGCAGAATATTTTCTATATATGACTTTTGACTTAACCAAATCTTTCTTCATTTTCTATCCCTATGTATTTTCATCCCTAAAATTTGGTTTATTGCTCCTAAATCCTTCATTTTAAATATCCTTGCCAACTGATCCTTAAGATCAATGGTTTTCTTCATTTTGGGGCCTACAACTAGCATATCATCAACATGCAATAGAAAAATAATAAAACTACCATCATCAAATATCTTATAGTATCCATAATGGTCAACTTCAATCCTACCAAAATCTTGGCTCTTCATGAAGGTGTCAAGTTTTATGTACCACATCCTTGGCACCTATTTCAACCCATATAAAGAGTTATTTAGACTGCAAACCAAATGCTCTTTGCCTCTTTCTTCATAGCCCTCAGGATGATCCATATAAATATCCTCCTCAAGATCACCATGCAGGAAAATAGTCTTTACATCAAGCTACTCCAGTTCTAAATCTTGTGTTGCTGCAAGTGCAAGTAAAACTCTAATAGTAGTCATCTTCACAACTAGAGAAATTTTTTTATTAAAGTCTATACCTAACTTTTACACATAGCCTTTTGCCACCAAGTGAGCTTTATAGCGTTCCAACAACCGATCTTTATTTTTATTTATTTTGTAAACCCACTTGTTTCCAATAGCCTTTCTTCTAGATGGAAGATCCACCAGTTACCATGTTTTATTCTTACGAAGTACCTCAGTTTCCTCCTCCATTTATTTCCTCCACTTTTCTGCATTCTTAGACTCTCTAGCTTCTTAAAATTAACTAGGCTCACCATAATTAGTTAACAAAGCAAAAAATGACTGATAAACATGAGAATATCTTTCTGAATATTTTTATGGATGTGTAGATATTCTAACCCAATGATCTGTTTATTGTGGTTTTTGGTATTATGACTGTTATGGATGCTCTACTTGTTGTTCTACATGTTGTTATGCATGCTGGTCAAAAAATTTAGCATGCTGGTCAAAAATTTCAGCATGCTGATTTTTATTTTCATTCATGTCTACTTCAACTGGTACAACATTGGGTGTTTGTTGTACCTCCTTCCTTTGCATAGATTTTTATCAAAAATAACATGTCGACTAATAATTACCTTGTTGGTAGTAGGATCCAATAGTCTATACCCCTATACTGCATCTCCATAGCCAAGAAAAACATATTTTCTTGACTTTGGGTCAAGTTAGGCACATGGGAAAATGCATCATAACCAAAGGTATGCAAATGAGATTAATCAAATGGCTTACCACACCAAACCTCCTCTAGAATATATCCATCCAATTCAACTGTAGGTGACTTATTAATGAGGTAAAAAACTATATTAACAACCTCTACCCAGAACCCCTTATCCAACATTGATGTGCTGAGGATGTTTCTTGCATGTTCTATGATTATGTGATTCATCCACTCAACGATACCATTTTGTTGTGGAATATATGGTACAGTCTTCTGGTGCTTAATTCCTTCATGCGTATAAAATTTATCAAATTCCTTGGAGCAATATTCACCCCCATTATCTGACCTAAGACATAAAACAAGCTTACCCAAAATTTTCTCTACTCGAGCTTTGAACTCTTTAAATTTTTACAAAGCTTTTGACTTCTTTAGAAAATAAACCCACACTCTTCTAGAATAATCATCTATAAAAGTCAAAAAATATATGGCACCATTTAAATACTGAGTGGGGACTAGTCCAAATATATTTGAATGTATAAGTTGCAGAAAATCAGAACTCTTACCAGGGCTTGCAGTAAACCAAACCCTCTTAGTTACCAAAAATGTAGTGCTCACACAAGTCTAAATTGCAAGACTAAATCCTAGAAATCATACCTCTATCATGTAGAATTTTTATATTTTTTTCACTCATATGGCCTAGGTGTTGATGCCATAGCATTATTGCATCCTAAATAGAAGTTGTTGTTGTTGCATGGTTTGTCACCATATCACAACATAAACAATATAGGGCCCCATAAGATTATACCTTTGCTACTACAATAGAACCTCTAGTAATTTTGTAATAGTTGTTACCAAAAGTGATAGAATACCCTAGCTTATCCATCATCTTGATTGAGATTAAAATCTTTCATAAATCTGGCACATGTTGTACATCACATAACATCCCTTTCTCTACCATCATCTAGTCTGATCCTTATATCCCCTCTTTCCATAATTTATAAAGGGTGATCATCACCCAAGTAGACCTTCCTACTACTATATGGCTAATATTTGTCAAACTCGTCTCTATGAGGAAACATGTGGAAAGAAGCACTTGAGTTCAAAACCTAGGTATATAAAACAAATCTGATGTTCCTGATACAAAAAGCCTCACATGTTATTGTCTCTCCAAAATTTACTGTACTAGCCTCAGCTGATAGCTGAAATTACTTTTCACCATTTTATTCCTTTTTTAACTGCCAACAATCCTTCTTTGAGTGCCTTGGCTTACCACAATGTCAAAAATTCCCTTTCGTCTTGCATCCTTTATACTTAGACTGTGATCTACTTTGTTGTATCTTCTTGAAAGATCGACCTCTCACAACAAGGGCTTCATTGGTTGAGGGTTCCAAAAATATTTTCCACCTTAACTCTTCTGCCAACAAAGAGGCTACCACATCATCAAAATTTAGAGCTCTTGATGATGAATTGTTGATGGTCATCACCAAATGATCCCAAGTATTTAGGAGGGAATAAAGTAGGGTGATATATCTATTCTCATCCTCCATATTGACATTAATTAAAACCAATTTATTGATAAGGGTATTAAACTCATTCAAGTGATCTGCCATGGATGAATCCTCCTTCATCCTTAGGCTATAAAGTTTTTTTTAGAAAAACCTTATTTGTTGCAAGTTTCATCTCATACAATTTTTCAAGCTTCTTCCAAAAGGCTTTCGTGGTCTTTTTTCAACAACATTGAACAAGATGGAGTCTGCTAGGTATAGACGGATTGTAGAAACCATATTCCTATCCATAATTGCCCACTCATATTTTATGTTGTTTATTTTACTCGTGATCCCTTTCAATGTTAGGGCTTGGTCATTTTGAACCATCAAATCCTCCACATTCATCTTCCATAGGCCGAAGTTCCTACCATCAAACTTTTCAATCTCAAACTTGGTTACACTTCCAGTCATTATTACAGCTCCCACTCACACAAAACCCTAGTATTTGATACCAAATGTTATAAAATATAGCAAAATTATGTGCATGCAAAAAAACACAATAACGTAGGAAAAATAGTAACACGGATTTTACGTGGAAAACTTGCAATGTGCAAGAAAAACCATGGGACAATGACAACTTGATATTTTATTGATTTCAGCATAATTACACTCAATCAACCTTTACATCCAAGGTCTCATTCCCCTTTTATAGAAAAAAATATTTTTTTTCATTTTCTCTCCCAAAGGAAGAGTCCAAAAAATTATTCATTTCCTCTTCCAAAGGAAGAGTCCAAAAAACTATCCATTTCCTCTTCCAAAGGAAGACTTCAAAAAACTGTTGGTTTCCTCTCCCAAAGGAATACTCTAGATAATTGTTTGCTTCCTCTCCATAATATGCACCACCATGCACATCTCTACTGAAGAACATTGGAGATCTAGATATTAACTTCACTTCCTAACAACAACCAATCATTTGCCCAATTTGTAATGAAATTACATGATTAAAACTTACCAAATATGGAAAACTAGCCTTTTGGAGAAATCGATTACAAAATCTATCAATTTAAGTTGCAAAACCTATTCCAGTGAATTGGATAAGTGGAAAATCATACAAGCTATAGTGTTGTATGATTTGGATCATATAATTGTATGATTTACAGTCTGTACAAGCAGTTTTGTAATATTGATAAGTTATACAAAGCAAATCGTACATCTTTTACAATTTGGGTAAAAGTGTTCCAAGACTTTAGAAATCATTCCCACACTTTTAAATCACCTCCCCCTCTAGTAATACTACACCCTTGTGCTACATTTGACACCGTTGCCTTATCAAAATTTGGCATTTTTGTTAAAAACAGATTAAACTTGTTGTAATCGAGATCTTGTAAAGTGATAAATTGTGAGTACTAGTAAATTGGAGATGAATAACAAATACAAGTGTATAAAGATATAGGAGACAGGATCAAGGAGAAGATATCCCAGTTAGGAGGAGCATAATAATTTCTCAAAGAGTGAACATGAACAGTGTTGAACACAATACAAATGAACCTGTTATAGAACAAGTATAGACATTTGATGAAAGAGGTATTGAGAGGTTGGATACATGGTTGATCAAAACAAAAGAAGAGGTGCAAGAAGAACCTAGATTCAAGGATAACTTTGGTTTAAGTGAAGGTGTTAATGAGGAAACTATATGAGATCAAGGTGAATAGATGGTGATACTTGAGAAGTGCAAGATAGGTTGCAAAGGAGTGGGATGGACGGGAGTCAAGCACCAAAGCAACAACACACGAGGTCTCGGGATGAAATACCAAGGCCACAACCTACACACCAGTGAAGGTTGTCACAGAGCAAATATGCACAGGAGGTTGGTAGACAACTTTTTAGTGAGCATAATATACCTTGAAGAGACACTTACAATTAGTACTAGCAAAGTGAGTCACCTGCAAGGAGGAATCAATCAAGAATTCTAGGAGATACTTCATCAAGTGAAGAGGAAGAACCACCAATAATGGCCAATTTAGACAATCGAGCAGGGAAGCAGAGATGCCCACCCTTTATGGGTGAAGGAAAGGAAGACCCGACGAGACACATTAGGACATGCATAACCATTTGGAAATAAAATGGTGTGGACCAACTAGATGAATGGTTAAGACTTTTTCCTACTACATTACAAGGACTCACTATATATTGGTATTTGAAACGACAAAATACACCAAATTTTTAAGCCTAGAACATAATGAAGGATGAATTCATTGAGGATTTTTACCCTTTTAAGGATGATGAAGATATTGTAAGTGAACTTTGTGCCACTAAGAATAAAGTTGATAAATATGGAAAGTCATATAATCATCGATTAAAGCAGTTTGTGGATAAGATGCAAATGCCTCTAGAAGATGTACTGGTAAAAATATGGTTTGTAGATGGGTTGCTACCCAGATATAAGAAAAATATGAAGGCAGTCCCATCTTCCACATATGAAGAAGCCTTGGATAATGAAAAGAATTTTGAAAGAAAATTGAAACAAATAATCATAGAAATGATAACACATTCTAAGCATGACGATTCAGATAGTGACAAATATGATACAATACAATAGATAGTACAATCGTTTCAGAAGGAATTTGACAAGATAATAAAAGATGTGAAAGGTAAATTTAAGTAATATAGGAAGGATATTTGGTGTACAAAATGTAATTCTGAAGGCCACACGAATGTGACTTGTCCTCGAAATGACTATTGTCACATTTGCAATGTACTTGGACATGAAGTGGTACTTCGATGCAAAGGTGCATCCATAGGTTTTCTCAATACAAGAACAGGAGGAAAAACCAAAATCTCAAGGGAGTGGCTAGCAAGATACCAATGGCGGTTTTAGAAATAATCAAAGAGGGGAAATATAATACTAATGCAACTAGTAGGGAGGACATAGTTGCTTGTGGTATGATTCGAAAGGAAGACCAATCATAGAGTGCCATAATTGCTAGGATTGGGGACATTTTGTAAAGATTATCCTTCATCCGAGAAGTAAGAAATATAATAGACCAATGCTACACACATGTGTAGATGGTATGGTTTAGGGAACCACAAATAAATGAATTATCCAAAGCAAGTGAGTTCTAGTAACTTGTAGAATGTAAACTTTTTAGACTCACTATATATTGGTATTTGAAACGACAAAATACACCAAATTTTTCAGGCCTACAACATAATGAAGGATGGATTCATTGAGGATTTTTACCCTTTGAAGTATGATGGAGATATTGTAAGTGAACTTTGTGCCACTAAGAAGAAAGTTGATAAATATGGAAAGTCATATAATCATCGATTAAAGAAATTGGTGGATAAGATGCAAATGCCTCTAGAAGATGTATTGGTAAAAATATGGTTTGTAGATGGGTTGCTACCTAGATATAATAAAAATATGAAGATAGCCCCATCTTCCACATATGAAGAAGCCTTGGAGAATGCAAAGAATTTTGAAAGCAAAGCAAAACAAATAATCGTATAAATAATAACACATTCTAAGGATGACAATTCAGATAGTGACGAAGATGATACAATATAATAGATAGTACAATCGTTTTAGAAGGAATTTAACAAGATAATAAAATAGGTGAAAGGTAAATTTAAGTAATATAGGAAGGATATTTGGTGTACAAAATGTAATTCTGAAGGCCACATGAATGTGACTTGTCCTCGAAATGACTATTGTCACATTTGCAATGTACTTGGACATGAAGTGGTACAATGTCCATTCAATGCAAAGGTGCATCCATAGGTTTTTTCAATCCAAGAATAGGAGGAAAAACCAAAATCTCAAGGGAGTGGCTAGCAAGCTACCAATTGCAGTTTTAGGAATAATCAAAGAGGGGGAAGATAATACTAAGGAAATCGATAGGGAGGACAGAGATGCTTGTGGTATGATTCAGAAGGAATACCAATCATAGAGTGTCATAATTGCTAGAATTGGGGGCATTTTTTAAAGATTATCCTTCATCCTAGAAGTAAGATATATAATAGACCAATGCTACACACATGTGTAGATGGTGTGGTTTAGGGAACCACAAAGAAATGAATTATCTAAAGCAAGTGAGTTCTAGTAACTTATAGAATGTGAACTTTTTGGATATTGAGGTACCTCCAGTTAGAGAGGAAATCGAATAAGTATTAGCCATGACAAGGAATCAGGATGTGGCCATGACCGATAAGTCAGGTATTTATTTTGGTAAAGAGGATTATGAGCCGAATGAAGAAGGGATGTTGTATCTAGATGACTACAGTGAAGATGAAGCTCGATCTAATAGTGGACTCCTTCACTGGTAAATGGAGGAGTATGAGTTTTTTCAATCCACCTACCTTTGTATTAATATAGAAGATACCACAAAAAACAAGATGAGATGAAGGTTAGCTCAGAACCAAAGAAAGAAGAAGAGGAAAAATGGACATTCCCTAAAAGTTTTACAGAATATACAATGGGAGATGTTGAAATCGATGTAATACCAGTGCATCCAATGAATGTGGAAAATGTGGTAAAAAATATTGGGAACATTAAGTACGAAGGACCTCGAATAGTGGATGTCAATATAGGAATAGAGGAGGAACCTAGGATGATCTACTGTGATGATGATTGGAACCCAGTATTGAAAGCAACAACTTTCAAGATAAGGACCTGAAAGGGGTATAACCAGAGTTATGTGTCCACAATATCATGCTAATTCCTATGGTACAACCAGTGAGAAGAAGACCTTATAGGATTAATACCAAGTACATTGCATTGGTAAATATAAAAATAGAAAATATGTTAGATGCAAACATCATTTTTAGAGTCACTACTAGTGACTGGGTTTCACCTATTGTGGTCACCCTGAAGAAGGAAGCAAAAATTACCCTAAAATAAATATACTTTAGGAGTTTTAATGCAAAAAAAATCAAAGATCCCTTCCCAATTATTTTCACAGAATCCATTCTGGAAGAGGTTATAAGACATGAAATTTATTTGTTCCTGGATGGGTTTTTTGGGTACAATCAGATAAGTATAGCCAAGGAGGATAAGTTGAATACCACATTCATTGTGTAAAATTGCATCTATCCATATAACTAAATTCCATTTGGGCTATGTAATGCCTTATCCAGATTTCAGCATATTATTTTGTACATATTTGATCAGTTGGCCACATGAAATTTCAAGCTATTTTAGGATGATTGGTCCATTTATAGTAAGATCAAGGATTATCTACCTAGTCTCAATGAATGTATAAGCAGGTGTAGGAATGCATAAATCTCCTTGAATTTGAAAAAGTGTTTTCTAATGGTACCTTATGGGAAAATTTTAGGATATATAGTGTGTAGTGAAGGGTTGAAGATTGATCCTAATAATCTATGTTATATTACACATGGAGGATCCATATGATGTGATCTCATTAAAAACCTTCCTTGTATCCATGAGATACTATTGAAGGTTTATTAGGAACTATGCACATGTGTCCTACCCATTGGATTATTTGAATAAGAAGCATATTTCTTTCATATGGGCGGAGGAGCACCAAGAAGGTTTTAAATAATTGAAATCTAAACTTATCAGTAGTCCCATTTTGGTGTTCCCTAATTGGGATAAGGAATTCCATGTCCATATCGATACCTCAAACTTTGTAATTAGATGTGCATTGGCACAAGAGGGATAGTTTAGGCTAGATCAATCTATCTTTTTTGTAAGTCGTCTATTGTAATAGGCAGAGAGGAATTATAGTACAACATAATGAGAATATTTAGGGATGGTATATGCTATAAAAAAAATTATGTATTACCTATTGGTAAACTCTTTTACTTTCTACATAGATCATCAATCTTTTTTGTACTTAATAAATAAGCCAGTCATTCAAGGATGGTTCAACAAGTGGCTCATAGTGCTAGTAGAGTACAACTCAATTCTTGTATGAACAAGTAATTAC
The DNA here is from genome assembly GCA_028583015.1 of Wollemia nobilis. Lineage (NCBI taxonomy): Eukaryota > Viridiplantae > Streptophyta > Pinopsida > Araucariales > Araucariaceae > Wollemia > Wollemia nobilis. The sequence goes on from JAQPPZ010016890.1 coordinate 13,918,745, forward strand.
AAGATTCGGTATTCCATTACAAATAACAAGTTATCAAGGAGAACACTTTGTGAATGATATTATCAAAAAGTTGATAACTAATTTCAATAATTTATATTTTTTGTCTATTCCATATTACCCAAGAGCCAATGGGCATGCGAAGGTAACTAAAAAAGTCCTAATGTCAACCTTGTACAAAACTTATGGGATAGAAGGAGCAGATTGAGAGGAAAGGTTACCATCTATTCTTTGGGTTTACTTTCTATGTAGATCATCTGTATTTGTTGTACCCATAGTTGGAGCATAGATAACTACCTCAACCAACATAAGGTTGGTGAAGGATATTACTAATGGTACGATACAAAGACAGGATGGATACCTTTGATATGGAAGCTCTAGAAAGGAATGAAAATGAAACAATAGATGAAGAGCTCATCAAACTTACTCCATTAGCTCAGATAGGATTATTGCAGAAAATGATGCAATATTAGATCCAATAGTTTCAAGAGGAGTATCAAACATTGCAATGTCATACTACACGATTTTGTGAACAAACTATCCTATATTTGGATGAGATGAAGTAAAGGTTAGATGATTAAAGGATAATAAGGTTACAATAATTAGAAGTCATAGGAGAAGAACATGAGGCAACACCGCAAGTAAGTGGTACACACCATGAGGGTGCAAGCACTAGTGAGGGAAAAATACCGCAAACAACACCACATGACATGCCAAATGATCCACCAATGATAGAAGAAGATGCAAATATAGTTTAGCAAGAAATTGAAGAAGATATTACATTACCTAAACCACAAGGTAATGTACACGAGGACTTAAGCAAATCCAGTGACAGATAATTACCTTGGTTAGTAAGAGACGATAGTTTAGATAGAAGTGGTGATAACTTCTTAAGAAAACCATAGGTACCTCATGTTCATATTCATCCTGAGACCTATGCAATAGCCTATAGACAACTGAGATGACAAAGAAGAGAAGTATGGATACTTCAAAGGATAATGACTTTACCAACAAATTGGTCAGAACAAAGGGATGATGATTGTAATGATTCTAGTTCTAAATCTAACTTTTTGAAAACATGTAGGGAAACCCTGGTAGGGTTATGCATAAGAGATTGGACTCAAAATGTACTTGTAAAAAATTGGTGAATCCTAATTGAAATCAAGGTGAATTCTAAGCAAATTAAATCAATCATCTTCATAACAAAATTTGGGGCATTTGAAGCCCTAAAATGTAAGTTCATATTTAGGAAATATTTCTACCTATTAAATGATCATATATCTTCATACACACACACCCATTATATCAAGCTTGAAAAGAGCTTTCCAATAAGTACAAATATGCCTATGTTTGGATATATATTCTGGTGAATTGACCCTAAGAAACAACTGGTCTTGAAAATTTTAAGCAAATGGGACGACGTCAAGGGTCCTCATATACGCAAGTTTCCAATTTTGGAAATCCTAATATTCACCTAATTTGTGAATATTTGCCACTGTGCATAACCCTAAACCCTAGCAACCTTGTCTCCACAACAACACTTTGAGGAAATATGATGGACACACTAGCTATTACATGCATATCATCGAATGCGAGCATTTCAATAGTTATCACCTAGAGCACAAAGAAATGAAGGTCAGTTGGCCAACATATAATTCATGGATATAACTCCTGGTACTCGATGAAGGAGAGGAATGAATCGACAAGGATCTCCAAGGCAGCAATGAGGTCAAAGAAGAGGAGTCTATCCACTAAATATTGGAAGGAGTAGTTGGAATGTCTCACCTAGAGGAGGTAGAGGATGAGGGAGGATCCGACCCTCTACTCCTAGATGGTTGAGAGATACACCATTGACCTATTTGAACTGGACCAAAAACATGTAAGGTATCCCCTGGTTGAGATGGTATGTACCAAACCTTATCGAAAGATACCTACTTAGATGATCTCCATTTATCTAACAAGGACCGAGAAGAATTGAAGTTGTAAGAGGATTGCTTTAGGGCAGAGAAGATATATATAGAAAAATATTTTAATTGTGAAAATTCCTCAGGATGCAATTAAGATGGATGATGGTTCAAAATCAGAAATGGTGACCCCTTATGAAAAGAAAAAGAAAATAAATAGAAAATAAAATAAAATAAAATATTCAAAAAAGCAAAGAAAGGAAAAAATAAGAAAAAGATAAAATCACATGCACAAGGAATACGAGCTATCAATCATCCATACAAAAAGATAAAATTACATGCAAATGAGGTTAAGGTGGCATAATTTCATGCATTGAGACTTTAGGGTTTCCATATTATAAAAAGCAAGACACCATGTAGAATTTTTTTTCCCGCTTGCAAATCATACACGTGCAACATTGAAATTCAGAGGATTCATAAGCAAAAAAGATGTAACTGACGAAGTTTCACCATATGCATGTTTGAAATTTACCATTTTCTACAATTTTTGTGACCCATTTGAGAATTGCATGATAGGAAATTTTTACATTCCAAAAAGCAAACCAGATTGGGAAAAAGCGGCCAACACAGGGTTTTACTCCTGGAAAAGCTGAGTTAATTATAGAGATTGGATTATAGGTGGAAGAAAGTATTGTATAAATGAGGTTTTGAAGGAAGAAGGTACAAAATGAAACCCTTATTGTAGAAAAATTAGGGCTAGGTTTTGATTTTCCATAAATAGTGAAGTGTGAGAATTACGAGGAAACACGACAAACCCTAGTGTAGGAAAACAACCATTAAAGCACAAAAATATTTTTGTGACTTTGCATGTGTGGAAGAGCATAAAAGGATGTCTTTACAACACTATCATATTGCCAAAAAATTTATTTTAGAGAGAAATTACACCAATTGAAGGAGAACTTGCCCAATTGCATCGAAATTACACTAGAAAGGAAGATTGTACACTTTCAACAAAAGGGTATTCAACAAATCATACCAATTTGATAAAAATGAGGTTTTTTAGCCAAGTGAAGTTTCCAAAGGCTGTTTGTATGATTTGGAGGTGTGATTGTATGATTTCGGGGTAGATTTTATAATCTTAGGACTTTCGAGGATTCGATTTATACAATTCAGAGGTAATTGTACAAATGTTTTTGTAGTGGTATGAAATTTGACATGAGTGTATGGAAGGGAGACACCATTGTACAATTTGGGGTTGTTTGTACAATTTTTGATTGAGATTGTATGATTTGGAGCTCCCTTTGTATGATTTGGTAAATTTATACGAAATCAAGTGCAGTTGAACGTTTTTAAGTGAAGTTGTACGAATTGGTAGTGGTTGTACAATTTCAAAATGCACATGTATAATTTGCCAAGGCCTTGTATGATTTTTGGTAGTCTTTATATGTTTTGGAAGTAGCCATATGGATTTTGGAGTGATTTTGTGTTAAGTTGTCCTGATTTGCTAAGTTGACCAGAGATTGTGCAAACATGATTTCCACTCGACAATGGCAGAAGTATGAGCTTAAGGAGATAGTTTCAAGCTCATTTCAATTGCATTGTAGAAACTAGGGTGGAAATATCACCAGGACAAAGTATGATCATACACCATTTCAGCTAATGTATGATCAAGAAGTAGTAGTGCTAGTAGAGTTCTTGGTACCAAGTTTGCGGGTAGCTATGGAGCATCATTTAGGTGACCAAGAAATTCTAGAGAAAATACTAGTGAAACTAATCAATTTGGATGAAAGAAGATACATGGCATAGTGGGCAATCAAAGTGGTCAATAAGAGAAGGGATTTGTGGCATGATAAGCACCTTCATAAGTTAGAACTTAAGCAAGGTGACTTAGTTCTAAAATTTAATGGAAAATGAGAAATCAAGCCAAGAAAGTTAAAGATCTTGTGGCTTGGTTCCTTTTGAGTTGTAGAAGTGATGGATAATGGGGCAGTCAAACTGCAAAACTTGAATGGAATTGAAGTGCCAGACACTATGAATGGTTTGAAGTTGAAGCCATATAAAGTGTAGTGTCTATTTATTTCTTCAAAGGAAATTGAAAGAAGATGAAGGGAGGAAGCTCAGTACGATGAACTGCAGAGAAGAATTTAAGGTCCATTATGGGAGGACACTAACATGGGACTTGCACACCTATTTGTAGAAGGGGATAAGACAATACCAATCATTGAATAACAAGAATTTGTACCTCAACCTGGTGAGAGAATAAGGATGCAAGTACATGTAAGGTTCATATATGGGACAAGAGATCAAAGAAGAATATGAATAATGGATTCCTCCAAATGAGAGAAGGAACCAAGAAGTAGTACCGTTAGCTACCCAATTAGAATAGGGAATTATGTACCCATAGTTGGAGCATAGAGAACTACCTCAACCAACATAAGGTTGGTGAAGGATACGACTAATGGTACAATGCAAATATAGGATGGATACCTTTGATATGGAAGCTCTAGAAAGGAAAAAAAATGAAAAAATATATGAAGAGCTCATCGAACTTACTCCATTAGCTCAGGTAGGATTATTCCAGCAAATGATGAAATATCAGATCCAACAGTTTCAAGATGAGTATCAAACATTGCAAGATCATACTGCATGATTTCATGAACAAACTATCCCATATTTGGATGAGACGAAGTAAAGGTTGTATGAGTAAAGGATAGTAAGGTTACAAGAATTAGAAGTCATAGGATAACATGAGGCAACACCACAAGTAATTGGTACACACCATGAGGGTGCAAGCACTAGTGAGGGAAAATACTACAAACAACACCACATGACATGCCAAATGATAGAAGAAGATGCAAATATAGTTCAGAAAAATATTGAATAATATATTACATTACCTAAACCACAAGGTAATGTACACGAGGACTCAAGCAAATCCAATGACAGAGAATTACCGTGGTTAGTAAGAGATGATAGTTTAGATAGCAGTGGTGATAACTTCTTAAGGAAACCATAGGTACCTCATGCTCATATTGATCCTAAGACATGCAATAGCCTATCGACAACTGATGTGACAAAGAAGAGAAGTGTGGAGACTTCAAAGGATAATGAATTTACCAACAAATTGGTCAGAACAAAGGGATGATGATTGTAATGATTCTAGTTCTGAGTCTAACTTTTTGAAAACATATAGGGAAACCCTGGTAGGGTTATGCATAAGGGATTGGACTCAAAATGTAATTGTAAAAAATTGGTGAATCCTAATTGAAATCAAGGTGAATCCTAAGAAAATTAAATCAATCATCTTCACAACAAAATTTGGGGCATTTGAAGCCCTAAAAGGTAATTTTATATTTAGGGAATATTTTTACCTATTAAATGATAATATATCTTCATACACACACCATCATTAGATCATGCTGGAAAAGAGCTTTCCAACAAGTATAAATATGCCTATGTTTGGATATATATTATGGTGAATTGACCCTAAGAAAAAAATTGGTCTTCAAAATTTTTAGCAAATGGGACGACATCAAGGGTCCTCATATTCACAAGTTTCCAATTTTGGAAATCCTAATATTCCCCTAATTTGTGAATATTTGCCACTGTGCATAACCCTAAACCCTAGCAACCTTTTCTCCACAACAACACTTTGAGGAAATATGATGGACACACCGGCTATTACATGCAGATCATCGAATGCGAGCATTCCAATAGTTATCACCCGGAGCACAAAGAAATGAAGGTCACTTGGCCAACATATAATTCATGGATATAACTCTTGGTACTCGATGAAGGAGATGAATGAATTGAGAAGGATCTCCAAGGCAGCAATGAGATCAAGGAGGAGGATTCTATCCACTAAATATTGGAAGGAGTAGTTGGAATGTCTCACCTAGAGGAGGTAGAGGATGAGGGAGGATTTGACCCTCTATTCCTAGATGGCCGAGAGATACACCATTGACCTATTTGAACTGGACCAAAAACATGTAATGTATTCCCTGGTTGAGAGGGTATGTACCAAACCTTACCGAAAGATATCTACTTGGATGATCTCCATTTATCTAACAAGGACCGAGAAGAATTGAAGTTGGAAGAGGATTGCTTCAGGGCAGAGAAAATATATATAGAAAAATATTTTAATTGTGAAAATCCCTCAGGATGCAATTAATATGGAGGGTGTTTGAAAACCAAAAATGGTGACCCCTTATGAAAAAAAAAGAAAAAAAAATAGAAAATAAACAAAATAAAATATTCAAAAAAGCAAAGAAAGGAAAAAATAAGAAAAAGATAAAATCGCATGCACAAGGAAGACGAGCTATCAATCATCCATAAAAAAAGATAAAATTACATGCAAATGAGGTTAAGGTGGCATAATTTCATGCATTGAGACTTTAGGGTTTCAAGATTATAAAAAACAAGACACCATGTAGAATTTTTTTTCCTGCTTGCAAATCATACACGTGCAACATTGAAATTCAGAGTATTCAGAAGCAAACAAGATGTAACTGATGAAGTTTCACCATATGCATGTTTGAAATTTACCATTTTCTACAATTTTTGTGACCCATTTGAGAATTGCATGATAGGAAATTTTTACATTCAAAAAAGTAAACTAGATTGGGAAAAAGCGGCCAACACAAGGTTTTACTCCTGGAAAAGTTGAGTTAATTATAGAGATTGGATTACAGGTGGAAGAAAGTATTGTATAAATGAAGTTTTGAAGGAAGTAGGTACCAAAGGATACCCTTATTGTAGAAAAAGTAGGGCTAGGGTTTGATTTTCTATAAATAGTGAAGTGCGAGAATTACGAGGAAACACGACAAACCCTAGTGTAGGAAATCAACCATTAAAGCACAAAAATGTTTTTGTGACTTTGCATGTGTGGAATAGCCTAAAAGCATGTCTGTACAACACTACCATATTGCCAAAAAAAATATTTTAGAAAGAAATTACACCAGTTGAAGGATAACTTGCCCAATTGCATCGGAATTGCACTAGAAAGGAAGATTGTACACTTTCAACAAAAGGGTATTCCAAAAATCATACCAATTTGATAAAAATGAGGCTTTTTAGCCAAGTTAAGTTTCCAAAGGCTGTTTGTATGATTTGGAGGTGTGATTGTATGATTTTTGGGTAGATTGTATGATTTTGGGATAGATTTTATGATCTTAGGGCTTTCGAGGACCCTATTTATACAATTTAGAGTTAATTGTACAAACGTTTTTGTAGTGGTATGAAATTTGACATGAGTGTATGGAATGGAGACACCCTTGTATAATTTGTGGTTGTTTGTACAATTTCTTATTGAGATTGTATGTTTTGGAGCTCCCTTTGTATGATTTGGTAAATTTATGAAATCAGGTGCAGTTGAACATTTTTAAGTGAAGTTGTATGAATTGGTAGTGGTTGTACAATTTCAAAATGCACATGTACAATTTGCCAAGGCCTTGTATGATTTTTCATAGTCTTTATATGTTTTGGAAGTAGCCATATGTATTTTGGATTGATTTTGTGTTCAGTTGTCCTGATTTGCTATGTTGACCAGAGATTGTGCAAACATGGTTTCCACTCAACAATGGCATAAGTATGAGCTCAAGGAGAGAATTTCAAGCTCATTTCAATTGCATTGTAGAAACTAGGGTGGAAATATCACCAGGACCACTACACCAGAGATATTTATGACCAAGACAATCTCACTTAGTTTACCCCATTCAAGACCAAGGACATTGATTTTAGTCACACAGGAGGTATGGTAATCATCCTTAGAGAGGGAGAGGGTATAATCCATGGAGAGGTCAAATATATTGGTGTGGTGGTAGAAGTATTTCACCACTACAATTTCAAAGAGAAGATATGGAGCCACCAATGGCACACTGATGGGATCTTCATAGTGAAATTCATCATGAATCTACCCCAAAAAAATAGGATGAGTTTCTCAGTGAAGCAGAAGAAGAGCAAGTGGATATCAAGGATATCATTTTTGGATAGCCAACAATGGAATTTTATAGAAAATGGTGGGAAAATAATGAGGTAAAGCATCCATTAAATCTTGTTCTGAAGAAGGCCAGTGTGAAGATCATTGCATAATTCTTGCCATAAGATAAATTATTCTTCAATGAGTACTTGCTACAAATTCTTTAGTCATACAAAGCCACTGAGAATCACACCTTTGTGAGAGTGGGTAATCGACACATTAAGGTGGAGTTTTTAGTGGAGGTATTTCAATGAACATTTAGATTGCCCAAGGAGGGAGCTCCAATTTTGAAGAAGATGGTAGATCTAATTGAGGCTCACAGGTTGATTACGACACTCCCATCTATTAAGTCACCTATTGCAACCAACATTTCTTGTTCTGGAACTCTTGGAATAAAACAGAGCCAGTTGAAGACTGATGAATTGGCATGTGTAATGAATCACGAGAATAACGAGCTTCTATGATGCCAATTTGGATGGCATAGTATGTGGAAGGTATCTCCAATGGGGTGAAGTATAATTAGGGAACCTATCTAGAGAAATGAATTCAAAAATTATTGATGACTAGGAGGAAGACATTCGCCATGACTTTTCATGCCATTGCTCTTTTATTAGATGTAATATTCAAAATGGGCATTTTCTTTCCTAGTAGGACACAACCTTAATATTTGTCACTAGATCAATCTACCATACTATGATGGACAAATATTGTGCCTCTATTAAAGGCAACTCCAAAAAAATCTAAGGTTAAGAAGGGCACAAAATAGTTAATACATTCGATGCAAGAAGAGGCTAAGACTGTACCTGATGAAGATGTTCATACTAGGAGGAAAATAAGAAGATAGTTGGAACCTACCTGGGATCAGTAGGCACAAGACCAACAACTGTAGGAGCAACCAACCTATTGTGAAGAGGAGGAGAGAGTAGAATGATAATCTAGTACTATAAATATTCAAACACGCAGGTAACAGCAGAGAGATGAATGTGAAGAATCCCGTGTAGAAAGAGCAACCCGAGAAGGTACCAGAGGAAGGTTACTTAGACTCATAAGGGTTGGATTTTCTAAATTTTAATATACATGGTATGGAAGAAGTGGGAGGAGTAATAGAATCTTTGTCATTGCTTCACACCACAAATTTCAATTTTTTGGATTCATCCAAATATTTGGTAGAAATAAGAGTGGTACCACCACCTGCAAAAGCAAAATTAGTGGTGGAATTTCTATTTGATGAATCCTATAGGAATAATATTCCTCACATAAATATTATGATGCGAGGTGGTAACAATCAATAGGAGAAGGCAAGTATGTAGCCACCACTAAACAAGTTTACTCCTAATCAAATAGTTGCAACACTAAGGGGAGTGCAACCAAATCCACAACAGGAAGGGTTGGCAGAAATGAAACAGGAGGGTATATCTAACCCCACAAGAGGAAGTCCAAGCCCTAATAATAGAGTAGCAGTCTCTACAAAATATCTTCAATGTTGAGGAGATTAGATCACCTGAAGGAAAGACAAACAAGACAGTAGTATACATTTTGCTACAAGAAGAAAAAGGAGTTAGGGCGATCAAAGAATTGGAGCAATTTCAAATCCATAGGAAGAGGAAGAGGAAGAAAAGACCCCACCATAAGAGAATACTGCAAGGCTTTATACAAGATTTTTAGTTTAAGTACCTCGCTTTGGTATTTTGGGGGATGAGGATGAAAATACTGATGAATAGGTGGAGCACTTCTTTCGACAAGCTAGTGAAATTTTCGCCAGTGCCAGGTTGTAATTATGTATTGGTGGCATTGGATATTTGAAATAGTGAAGGGAGAAAACCTTAATTAAATTGGAGAATATAATGGAATAGGTGTGGAATAAAGATCATACCAGGTTGATAGCACATATTCATGCACAACATCCATGGTTGTTACCCAGGGGAGAGGTGACTATGATGTTAGGAAGAGATGATTTACCAGAGGGAGTGAAGACCAATTACCATGAGTATTCACATGTGTATTTGGATAAGGTAACATGTCAGACTTATCCATTGAATACTCCAGGTACAGAATTTCAAATATTACCTTCAAAATTGGCCTTCACCCTAAGAAAATTGAATTTCTTGATATATTGGATCGAGTGGCTCAGCTTGGATCTTGAACAAATTTACCAAGCTAAGGAAGAACAAAGAAAATAAGTGGAAGCTACTCAAAATGAAATGGCTATGATGGAAGAAGAACTAGTATGCAACAAGACTGATGCTGAGAAAAAGGTTGAAAACGATACAATCTGAATGGAATGACACTAAGAAGACTTATGAGGATAAGCTACACTCATAGGAGGAATAAAACTATCATGTGATTTAGCAAGCGAAAGAGTACATGAAGCAATTAGAAGCACAACTGGCAACACAAAATGAACAATTGGCTAAACAAGTGAATCAGTTGAAGGTAATGGAGGAACAACTACAATAGAAGAATTGTAATATCGAGAAGATGGCAAAGGATGCCAAGAGCTACAATGAGCTAATTATGGATCATAAGGCTCAACTTAGGGCTAAGGATGAGCGTATTACACTTGTAAAGTTGATATTCATCAAAATTTGTAGGTCATTACAAAAAATAATGAGGAGTTATCCGTAGCAGCTTGAACAGCCATGTAGATAGAGAAGTTTTGCAAGGGAGCATCCATGCATGAGAAGGAGCTAACTGCACTTCTAGATACTATAATAGAAAATACCAATGAATATGGGTTAAAATCCTTGGAATTCAGTAAATACATAGCTTGATTGAAGAATGAGTGTGTTGCTCTTCATGTTCAGCTTGATGAATACCAGCAAGAATCGTCAACCAAGACCAAGAAGACTGAGTTAGTGAGGACACCAAACTATTTAAAGAGGAGGGTAGATGTAGGCAACAAATCCACATCCCAAAAGAAGATGAATTGATTACTATATTTGCATAATTTTGGTGTTTTTTTAAATTTTTTATTAAAATGTACAATTAGGTGTAAATGTACAAGGTTGCAAATGTACAACTTGAAATGTTAATGAAATTAAGTGAAATGTGCATTTGGGATGAATTTGATAAAAATCAAATTAGACTTAGTAAAACCTTGTAATTAATTATTTTGAGATATAGAGATGGTAGTTGTAAGTAATGTGATGTCCCATGAACTACTTTGGAATAAACTAGGCATGCATTATATAGCCCCCCACTCAATTTTTCAAGTTGTTCCTGATAGTTCGTTGATAGTTCAATAGAGTTTGTTCATTCATGGGATTCTTGGAGAGTTAAATGCTATTGAATGTATTCATTGTTGGTGATTATTCAGGAATGATGGATGTATTGTATAGGAATGCGTATAATATGAATATATCATTAATTCTCTTTGATTCCATACTATTATGAATTCAATTGTGTGTTATTGCATGTTGCATATTCTATGTTGAATGACTAAATTGTTAAGTTAGATTGATGGAATTACAATGGAAATGACTTCTAATATTCCTACGAACCTGATGTGAGAGTGAGGGATGAGTGTATGATGGTTTATGGATGTACAAATATGTTATTTTCCAGTTTTATGATTTATAGAAATGTTGGTGATGATAATAATTCAATGCTATTGAATTAGGGTTTGCATGTCAAGGAGAAGGTTAGCAATTGCAATAGGAAAATATTCTAAAACTTGCCCTGAAGATATATGTGGTGTAAATTGGAAAATATGTGATTAACATGTTCAGAAAGGATTTGGTCAAATTTTATATCATGTGTACCAAACTGTGCAACTAATCATTTGCCCAATTTGGAATGAAATTGCATGATTTAAACTTTCCAAATATGGAAAACTAGCCTTTTGGAGAAATCGATTACAAAACTGATCAATTTAAGTTGCAAAACTTGTTCTATAAAATTGGATAAGTGGAAAATCATACAAGCTACAATGTTGTATGATTTGGATCGTACAATTGTATGATTTGCAATCTATACAAGAAATTTTACAATATTGACAAGTCGTACAAACCAAATCGTACACCTTGTACGATTTGGGTAACAGTGTTCCAAGACTTTAGAAATCATTCTCGCACTTCTAAATCACCTCCTCCTATGGGAATACTACACCCCTATGCTACAAATTTCACATAGTTTTTTATCATATTAAGAGCATGATATGTCATCTTCAAATATGCGAAATAAATCTTCTAGTTCTCAATATATCCATGAATCTCAAAGTAGAATTCAAACTGATCATATCATTTATGTAACTCCTAGACAAAATTTTGGTCTCAATATGGCTAAATGTCTAGCTTGCCCTTAATTTTGAATGATGATATTGTATTAGAAACCTTTTAATCAATTACTTGCTCTTTTTTATCATATAATCTTATTGATCTTCTTCTTCCTCATTTGTAAAGAAAATAGTTTTCTATTATTGAGTGCATTTACAAATATTTCATGGTTTGCATGAGTATGTTTTGAGTGGTTGTCATATTTATTTGAGATGCTACCAAAATATTCAAATGGAATTTTATTATTTTAATCCTCTATTCAAAGGGACATTATTTTTTAGTTGTTGTGCCTCTTATACAAATTTTTTACACTCTACATTCAATATCACACTATCAATGTTCCAAAGAACCCAAATTGATATTTTTCTCACTTTTGGTTAATTATATGCAATCCCACAAGACATGAGATTAATTGCCTTAATACCAAGATAATATACAAAGCTCATAAATTATTAGAGAGTTCAAAATTCAAATTACATACACATATATGTTCAACTTATAACATATGTATCAAACAAAACAAAATTGAAGAAAGAAACTTTATGAGAAGATAATCATCACATTAGAACTATATTTTTCTCTAGAATAAGAATCTTATCGAGTAATAAGACTCCTAATGAAATAGAAATACTTTTATTTTTATGATATTATAGATTTATATGGAAATTAAATTAGATTTTGGAGGTATATATTGTATTCAAACACTCCTATACTTGCTATATATTTTACTCTCTTGTCGATCCTTATCAAAATACTTACCTTTGATGTCATACTTTGCTTCTAGCTTTTTATTCTTCTTTCTTTCATGTCCTCTAGTTCTCTCATATTTTCATTATATATTTGGCTTCCATCTTTCATATAAGAAAAATAAAATGAGAAGGTAATATGCAATCTCTAATATTATATACGTCTAATTTCATCTCCCTGATCTCCTATGGAATACTTTCTAGATTCAACATGCTTACGCCTAGTTTTTAGTTGAAACTAAACCATATAAGTTTTAGGATTTAATTTAGACTATTTTTCTATATTTTTAGATATCATATGGGTTCATTAAATTTTTATATTTGGTTATGACATTAAACATAGAGTGAAATAAATATACAATAAAAAATGAATATATTTTGAGCTCATCAAAGAAACTATAACTATAACCATAATAATTTGCTATCAAAATTCTTTGTAAAATATTGTATTGAGTGGTTCTTTCATTTAAATAAAGAACCACTCCTTTTTTTGTTGGTAAAAAGTAATTATATTTATGTTGCAAAAATTATCTCACATTCACAAGTGGTTTTAAGTGCCTCTTACTACCTTATATGGCTAAAGCATAAATTATCCTAGCCATAACATATTTAATTGGATATATTGTTATTTATAAAACATGTTATTATTGAGGTATCATATAGTATAGAATTAGATTGCATGGTCCTTCATATTACCCACCCTAATGACAACTTGGTGTAGGATCACAATTATAAGATCTAATTCATAAACAATATCGTCAATATGTAGACAAAAGCAACCCATCATCTCCATATTTTGACCCATAAATTCTTTTAGCTCTACTTTACTTCTATTGAATTAATTTTTTTTTAGTGTTGATATTGCCTCTTATAACTAGATGTTACATCAACTTTTGAAAATATCTTTTTTTCATCTATTTTTTCTTGGCCAAGGCTACATGAATTATATTTTATTTATTGAGATGCCAATAGAGAGCATTCCATGGGAGTATTCTAATTTATTGAGGTAGTTGAATATGAATCATATTGTTTATTCTCCATGATGTTTAGTAATATGAAAAAATCACCTTGACCATGGTGCCCAAAAATAATTCTTGTTTTTACTTATGTTTTAAATAGGTTCATAAATTAAATCCTTTTATTATGATGATGTTATGAAAACACATCATATCCAAATCTACATCATTATATGCAATTTTCAAAAATAAAATAATATACTTCTAAATTGAAAATATCATATGAACCTTGTTATATATTTTAAATATCAAATTCCATTCAAATTTAATCTAAATTGATGTAGACTCGCCTTGTACCTTCTAAGAATTGTCTAGTCAAAGTTCATTTAATCATGACTTTCATTGTGGATATCTAATACAAGTATGCCTTATATTATGGAAAATAAATTTTAAATACTCTTCCATTAATATTAATTTTATTGAATGAAACTTGACAATAATTCTATAATGGTCCTTGAACAATGATGATCCTTGGGGTAAGCCTAAGTTTTCACTATTTAGAACTCTATAACAATGGTATGAATATATTTTTTATCATGTATATATGTTAGAACATGTAACAAGTATTAATGTGTTCCTAACATGGCTTGACTTAGATAAATTAAGTACATGTACTCAATCCTACTTAGCATTTATTTTATTTTTTTAAACAAAAAACCAAGATTTCTATTGATGGAAAAATACAAGTACAAAGCAATGGGGAGAAAACAAATTCTCACACCCTACATGAAAAAAACAAGCACCACAAAGCATTCATTCTGAAACCTGGAACATTGTGAATTACTCATTGTTCAATCTCACTCCTTCATTTACCTATTTGTTTGCTTCAGAATTCAAGCTTCTTGGAATATGGACAATTTTCCATCTCTGGAATTTTTCCAATAGCTCTTTTGCCTCCTCATAAGAGTCATTTATTAACTCATCCTATGGAGACCATAATTGTTTCATAATGTTGACAACCAACAAAAAATCACCTCTTATAACCACATCCTTCAACTCAAATTGAATAGCGACTCTCAGTCCCCAAATTAGGCCTTTGAATTCTGCAATATTATTTGTGTTGCAGCCTAATCCTTCTTTGAATAATATTTTTCTTTTTTTTGGGTAGAACCAAATAATTCTACCTCCTGCACCCGCTTGCCCTAGATTTCCTTTGGAATCTCCATCAAAAAACACGTGTTTTTTCTTTATCAAGATGTATCTTCTCAACTGCAATTGGTTTTGTGATTTTTCTTGTCAACCTATCATTTTCTAGATCTAGCATCTTTAGAATTCTAAGTTCATATTAGTTCCAAGAATCCTTGGAAGCTACCATGCTTTTTTTTTGCTCTAAATTTTTCCCCCACAACTCTCAAAATTTTCTTCCAATTTCTTTCGGTTGTGATTGTTTCATTGTTAAAACAGACCTTGTTCCTAAAGAGATAAATGTTCCAAAAAGTATTTATTAGAAGCAATATCCATACACTTCATATGACCTCATTATATTTTCATTGATCACCACAC
The DNA here is from genome assembly GCA_028583015.1 of Wollemia nobilis. Taxonomy (NCBI): domain Eukaryota; kingdom Viridiplantae; phylum Streptophyta; class Pinopsida; order Araucariales; family Araucariaceae; genus Wollemia; species Wollemia nobilis. Next base: position 13,934,162 of record JAQPPZ010016890.1, read on the forward strand.
TATTCCATATAACCATGAAATCTTCTATTGATCGTTCGATCAAAGCAACATTGATGTCTTTGTTGCACAAGATTGCATAGTTAGACCACAAAATTTTTATGAATGGATAGTGAATAAACACATGGATACATGTTTTATTATTTTCTCTATAAAGGTAGCAGATTTTTGGCCCAACGTATCCTATTTTTATCTATTTTCTCCAACTAGAATTGCCTATCTGATCAACAACCAAGAAAAGAACTTAGATTTTGGAGTGGCAACAAAACTTCAAACCAACCTTGTAGCCTTTTTAAAGCCTACTAAATGTCCTATTTGTTGAACTAACAAGGCATAGTACCATATCTTAACAGTATATACCACCAACCTATCCTTTTCAACCCATCTAACAACATCTTCACATTTCCTTAAAAGCATAGGTCTATCTTTTAATAATATTAATAATTCCATGAAAATATGATGGAGACGGGTGGGAATATTCAGTTCTTTAGTTGTTTTTCAACTCTAAGGATCGGTGTCAAGCAGTGCAACCCTTCTAAGGTCTTTAACTCTATTGTAGCCTCTATTTCTTAAACCTTTAATAATTTGAGCCAGATCTCTATGTTGCACTATTGGAAATTTTCCAGAAAAGAAATTAGAGAAAGCATCTATCTCTCCCAACCTGATTGCCTAAGAACAATTTGCTTTAAATAGTTCTAGACCTTTTAGAATGTGCCCCCAAATTTTTATTCCTTTTCTATAAGGATTCACTTTGAATAACATGTTTTTTGAAGGACACCCTGCACCATACTTGCTCAATAGGACTTGAACCCAGATATTATTTGCATTCTGAAGCTTCCACCACACCAATTTTTTTGCTAGGGCTTTGGCCATAAGGTATGTATTTTTAATACCTAATACACCTTAATTTTTAGGATAAAAAAATATGGACCACTTTACCAAAGGTAATTTGTTTGATCCATCTTTCCCTCCTTTCCAGAGAAATTTTCTCATTTTTTTTTACTTCTTACATCACTGATTTTGGGGCAGCCATCAGAGAAGACCAAAATATAGGTAAATAGGATAGCATTAATTTTACAAATGTGGTTATCCCAACCAAATTTAGGAATAAATAAGTCCAAGAATATATTTTTGTGCTTATCTTCTTTAGCAAGAAATACCAGTTTGTATATTTGGTGACATTGGAGGATTTTGGGACTCTCGGGTACCTGAAAATTCCTTTGGTGTTTCCCAATTCAATACTCTTTGAATTTTATTTTGGAGATGAATGTTGTTGTTATAAACAAATACATGGTATTTTCCATGGTTTATCTTACTTCCTAAGGCCATTAGAAACACATTAAGTATCTCCTTGCAAGCGTTGGCATTAGCAATGGAAGCCTTGCCCATCATAATAGTATCATCAAAATAGAGAGTATGATTGATAGATATGACCTTTGAGGATATTTTTACCCCTTATAAAATCCCTTCCTCTACTTTGGCTTTGATAATTTTTCTAAGACAGTTAGCCACCAATGCAAATAAACATGGAGATAGTGGGCATCCTTGTCGAATCCCTCTACTAGTTCCAAAAAACTTGTTGGACCTCCATTTATAAGGATAGCAAACTGGGGACTATTTATACATGCATGGATCCACTTGATCCAATTCTCACTGAACCCATATTTCTATAAAATTTTGAGAATAAATATCCGGTTAACTTGGTCATAAGCATTGGCCATATCCAGTTTTAATACCATTCACTTTTATTTCCATGTTTAATTCAATGTAATGCTTCCTAAGTCAAAATTATATTGTCAAAAAAATTTCTGCCTACAACAAAGGCTCCCTACTCCTATGAAATCAGATTTGGTAGAATGCACTTAAATCTATTTGCCATTATCTTTGCTATAATTTTATAACTTGTGTTACAAATAGATTTCGGTTTGAATCTAGAGAAGCAAGATGCATCTCTATATTTTGGAATAACTGCCAAAAAAGTGGAGTTAATGGCCTTGAAGATCTTACCCAATTTTCTTCTTCTACCACTTCCAATAAATCTCTTTTTAAAATTTCCCAACAACTTGTGTAAAAATTGACTTAGAACCCATCTCGACCAGGGGCCTTGTTCTTTTTCATACCTTTGACTATGGTCCACAACTCTTCCATTGAAATATTCTTTCTCTCTTTGTTTTGCTTTTCATTAACCACCTTGTCTATGTATTTTAGGGCTTCCTCTTGAGCTAGAGTCTTTGTCAACTAGTTATTCTTATAAAAGATTTCTAAAAAATTAAGAGCCTCTGATTTAATGTCTTCTAAGTCTATCACTATATTTCCATCCTCCCTCTAAATACTTTTTATGTAGTTATGATTTCTTCTTTGGAGTATAGATTTGTGGAAAAAATTGGTGTTTTGATCTCCCTTCTGTAACCAAATCATCCTTGATTTAAGTCAATACAGCTATTCTTCTTGATCCTAAAAATTTTCCAACTTTGTTAGTAAATTATGTTCTTTGCAAGACAACTCTTCCTTATTCCCTTCATCCAATATTATTTTATGAATTTCCTCAAGTTCTCTATTCAAAGTTTCTTTTTCCTTTTCCTTTAATTTGTGTCTCTTTTGCCTATTCTTTTAGTTTTTATTTTATCCATAGCATTTTTTGTGAAATATATACATGGTTATTCCATGTTTCGGTTCACCTTCCTACCACCACCTCTTAATTTTTTCTAAAAAAATTGGGTGTTCAATCTAAGTGGGGTTAAACTTGAAGGGAATATTCTTTATAATTATGACTTGATATGCCCGAAGAAGCATTGGCCAGTGATCCGAGTGAGTTCCCCTTAAGGTTCTTGATTCTATCACCTTATTGTAAGAAAATAACTCCTCTAAGATTAAATATCGGTCCAACCTCTCTGATATTGCCTCTTTCCAATTCTTCTATTTTTCCAAGTAAACCAACCTTTTTTAGGGTGCAAATCTACCAAATTGAACTCATCCATACTTGTTGAGCAAGGTGCAGCAAAAGTATTGTCATTGTTGTCAACACAGAAATATAGATCAGTTGATGCAGTGGACAGGAGTTCAGAGGTCAGTCAGAACATGTATAGTGAATTTCCAAGAAGACAGAAGTGGCCCAGATTCAAAAAATCAAAGAAAAAGACAAGTAAGAAAACTGTCGCGATATCGCGACATGTTTTCTGTCGCGATTTCGCGACATCTCGAAGGAGAGAGAAAATGCTGTCAAAATTGTCATGATTTCATGACATATCGAAGGAGAGAGAAAATGCTGGCAAAATTGTCACGATTTCATGACATGTTGGAGGCAAAGAAGCCAAGTGGAAAAACTATCACGATTTCATGACATGTTGTCAGAGAAGAAGGCAAGTAGAAAAACTATCACGATTTCGTGACATGTTGGAAGCAAAGAAGGCAAGTAAGAAAACTGTCACGATTTCATGACATGTTTGGAAAGAAGGCGCAAGCAAAGAAAACTGTCATGATTTCATGACATGTTTGGAGAGAAGGCACAGGCAAAGAAAACTGTCATGATTTCATGACAGGTTCGAAGAGAAAGCGCCAAGGAGAGAAAGTGTCACGATTTCATGACAGGATCGAAGAGAAAGCGCCAAGGAGAGAAAGTGTCACGATTTCATGACAGGTTCGAAGAGAAAGCGCCAAGGAGAGAAAGTGTCACGATTTCATGACAGGTTCGAAGAGAAAGCGCCAAGGAGAGAAAGTGTCATGATTTCATGACAGTTCAAGAGAAAGCGCCAAGGAGAGAAAGTGTCACGATTTCATGACAGTTCGAAGAGAAAGCTCCAAGGAGAAAAAGTGTCACGATTTCTGACATGTTAAAGAGAAAAGGCAAGGAGAAATGTGTCACGATTTCATGACATGTTTTTTTGTAGGCCAAAGACAAAAAGGCACAAGGTAGCGAATGTGTCATCGATTTTGCGACATGTGTTTTTGACGGCCAAAGACAGAAAGGCACAAGGCATGAATGTGTCGCGATTTCGTGACATGTGTTTTCATAGGCCAAAGACAGAAAAGGCACAAGGTAGCGAATGTGTCACGATTTCGTGACATGTTGTGTTTTCATGGGCCAAAGATAGAAAAGGCACAAGGCAACGAAAGTGTCACGATTTCGTGACATGTTCCATTTTCATGGGCGAAAGGTAGAGAAGTGCAAGGAAGCGAAAAGTGTCATGATTTCATGACATGTCTAGTTTTCATGGGTGCAAGACAAGAGGTGAACAAGGAGGCAAAAAATGTCATGATTTCGTGACATGTTGAGTTTTCATGGATAAAGGGCGAGAAGAGCATAAAGAGACAGAAGTGTCACGATTTCATGATAGGTCGCAACAGCACGATCACTGACAATTAACTGAAGCGAACAATAGTTAAAGGGGTAGTTGTAGAGGAAAAGCATGCAGCCAAAATAAGAAGAGTTAACTAGAGTCAATGCGACAATTATAGGAGCAATTACAAAAGAAAAGCATGCAGCTATTTTAAGAACAATCGAAGAAGAAGAAATCGAACAGTCGCATAAATAGAATCAAAAAATGCATGCATGCATAGAAAAGAAGACGAACAGTCATGGTAGAGGTATATGTTGCATGTAACATGTTTAACGAAATGCCCACTCTATAAATACAAAAGGAGTTACATAAAGAAGAAGTTACAATTGACAAGTGGCAGAAGAGAATATTAAAGGAACAGTTACGGGTTGCATGCGTAAATATGGAAGTTAAAAATAGAGACTAATATGTTATAAAAGCAGGTCTGCGTGAAGAATAAGGTTGTTGTTGTATGTGAGAAATTGTTGTGTAAAGAGGGTTAGAAGAGGGCCGAGAGAGAGATAAGCAGAGCCGTGAGAGAGTGCAGAGTTTGATTAATTGTAGACCAGTCAGGGTCGTGTAAACAGCGAAGGCATTTTTATGTCATTAAGATAATTTAGAATTGCAGTCCAAGTTGGTGCTTGGCATTAGGGGTTGGTGCTCCTATCTGTTGCAGCAAAAAAATAAGGGGTTGGTGCTCCTTCCAGTGGGTGCTGGTAAAGTGTTTGTAAAATTGGTGTTTTGCAAAGGTTGGATTTGGATTGGAGTCCAAGCAGTCATTTTTGAGGAGTAGCCAAATTGGTGAACCTCGTTACATTGTGTGTTGTGGTGTGCTCTCTTGTGAAAATTGCTTTACCTATTTTTAAGTTCTCTTTGCTTCAGCATTAAGTGTTGTAGATTTGAATTTTAATAGCTACACTGATTCACCCCCCCTCTCAATGTCATTGTGAGAATATCAATTGGTATCAGAGCAAGGTTCTTGAACAAGCTTAATCAGCTAAGGTGATCTTGGAAGGAACACAATGGCAGGTAATGAAGGATTCTCATCAAACAAAGCTCCTTTGTTCAATGGAACTAATTACTCATTCTAGAGACTCAAGATGCAGACATATCTGAGTGCATTAGGATACGACATTTGGGAGTCAGTAGAAAGTGGATACACAGTACCCGCTACTCCTCCAACAGATACTACTGAGAAGAAGAAGTTTGAGAATAACTCCAAAGCAAAGAATGCCATAATGTGTGGGCTAGTAGACAAGTGAACCGATAAGGATCATGAGCTGTAAATCAGCAAAAGACATGTGGGACAAACCGAAGAGCATCCATGAAGGAGACAACAAGATCAAGGAAGCCAAACTGCAAACTCATCGAGCTCAGTTCGAAGCATTACAAATGAATGACGATGAGAACATAGAGGCCTATATGTCCGAGAGTCAATGGAATCATTAATGCAATCAGAGGACTCGACGAAGAAATCGAAGATGCGGTTGTCATGAAAAAGGTACTTAGAACTCTTCACAAAAGATTTAATTCTAAAGTTTCTGCAATAGAAGAGGCTAAAGATCTAAATAATTTTAGCATGGACGAGATGCATGGTTCTTTGACTGCATACAAAATGAGAATAGGACAAACTAAGCCCATAGACAGAGAAGCTACTTTTAAAGCACACAAGAATACAAAAGTTGAACAAGAATCTGAGGATGAAGAGACATCGGATGAAACGGAAGCCAACTTTGTTCGAAAACTTACAAAGGGAAAAGGAAAGTATAGAGGAAAGTTACCATTTAAGTGTTTCAATTGTGGAGGGGTCGGTCACTTTGCAGCTAAGTGTCCAATGAATGAGAAAACCAAAAGTGATGAAGGGTCACACCAAGAAAGAAGTGACTGGAAGAAGAAACCAAATTTTAGGAAAAGCAACTTCAAAAAGAAAAGTTTCATATCAAAGAATGTCAACTCTTCTGAAGATAGCTCAGGTGAAGATTCTGAAGAAGAAATAGGTGAAGCTCTGTTCATGGCATTTGAAGAAGCAAAAATAGAAGAAAAATAGGAAGGTGACACAAAAAGTAAGGATGAGGCTGAAGTATATCTGGAAGGAGAGTTGGTTGTTGCACTTAAAGAGTTGAGTACAGAAAGGAAAAAGAATAAAAAGGTCTCAAGAAAACTAGAGGATGCGAATGACATAATAAGCAGTTTGAAAGTACAGACAGAAGAATTTAAGAAAATGTCTGAAGAACTCGAAGTTCAATTAACCATGAAAATAGATGAGTGCTGCAAACTGGAAGAAGAGATTGTTGTCTTAAGAATGCGGCTAGAAGAAAAGAATCAAAAATTAAGTTGCTATCACAAACTTGAAGGAAGTTCTGCAAAGCTTGAAAAGATTATAAATAGTCAGAGGACTACGGGCATCAAATTTGGCTTGGGCTTTGTCGAAGGAGAATCGTCAAGTGGATCAAAGGCCATAACTATAGAACAAGTAAAGAAAGAAGATAAGATCAAGGTTGATCAAGGAAAAATGAATCAGGCAAAAGAAAGCAACAGTGCTAGGCATGAGAAGAGTGCTGACAATGAGGGATTCATAAAAGTCACACATCAAAGGAGAAGAAAATTTGTGGCTCCTACTACAAAATGGCAAAGACCAATTCCCAGGTTCAATCATTCCTTTTCTGGTTATTGTTTTAAATGCAATGCTTACGGTCATAAGATTTCAGACCGCATTTATAATATAGGACAAAGAAATTTCACCAAGTAGAAATGTCTTTTCACCCTTGATGGATTATGCAAGTAGAATGCTATAACTGTCATAACTTTGGACACATTGCAAGAAACTCGTAGAAGCACATATGCAGAAAACAGATATCAGGGAAGAAGATCTCAACCAAACAGTTTAAGGCAAAACAGAAAATTCCTAGAAAAACATGCACAGAGCTACTGACAAAGAAAAGTCTAAACAAGTGACCAAAACTGTAGCCAAACCAGAGTGGAAAGAAAAGGAGCGACCCAAGGAAGAAAAGGAATCCTTGATTGTTCAGACAACTTTCAAAGCACAGAACAAATCTGCACCATGGATATTGGATAGTGGATGCTCCAGCCACATGACAGGAGATAAACAAAAATTTGAAAAATTACAGAAATATGAAGGGGGCTCAGTAAAGTTTGGAAATAATGATGGAGCCAAGATAGTTGGCAAAGGATCAGTCAAGATAAGTGATGGACAGATCAATTCCAAAGAAGTTCTATTTGTGATTGGTTTGAAGCAAAACTTACTGAGCGTAAGTCAAATCGTGACAGAGGTCATGAAGTCATCTTTAAGAAGCAGAGTCATGAAGTCAGAAAAGCACACAGTGGGAAGCTGATAGCTACTGGATTAAGGACTTCTAGAAATCTATATACTCTCTCAAAAACTTTAGAAGGAGCGTGCTTGATTGGACAGGAAGATGAAAATTGGCTGTGGCACAAGAGGCTCGGTCATATTAGCTTTGACAATCTGGTAAAAATAAGTTCAAAAAGGGCAAGTAAGAGATATACCCACCATTGGCAAACCAAGTAAATAGCATCCGTGCTTCATGCCAAAAAGGGAAGCAAACTAGAGCCACATTCAAATCAAAGGAATACTTCACCAGTAAGCCTTTAGATCTAATACATACTCGATTTGTGTGGACCCATGAGAACACAAAGCATAAATGGTGACAAATACTTTATGTTGTTCATAGATGACTACTCCAGGATGACATGGGTACTATTTTTAAAGCTTAAATCAGATGCCTTTGAGATGTTCAAGATTTTTAAAAAATAGGTTGAGAATCAAACTGGAAAAAGAATTAAATGCCTAAGATCAGACAGAGGAGGAGAATTTATCTCAGAAGAATTTGCAGAATACTATCAAAAATATGGGATCAGAAGACAATTTTCAGCAGCAAGAACACCTCAACAGAATGGTGTTGTAGAAAGGAAGAACAGGACAGTGCAGGAAATGGCACGGACAATGTTGGTCGAGAACAAAATAGCTGACAGATTTTGGAAAGAGGCAGTCCATACTACGGTTTACATCCAAAATAGGTGCATGCTAAGAACGCATGAAAGCAAAACACCGTATGAGCTGTGGTTCGATAGAAAGGCAACAACAAGATATTTCAAAGTGTTCGATAGCAAGTGCTACATCAAACGAACTGAAGATAATCTCGATAAATTTGAAGATAGAGCTGACGAAGGTATTTTTCTTGGTTACTCAACAAAAAGCAAAGCCTACACATGTTACAACAAGAGGCTAAAGAAAATTGTGGAGAGTGCAGATGTTAAAGTTGATGAAGGTAGAGATCGAGAAACTACTTATCAAGAAAACTACCCTATTTATGAAGAAGTCATTGAAGGAGATGAAGAAATGGAAACAGAAGAGAATCAAAAAATTGACCCAGCTGATTTAAGAATTGACTCAGAAGAAGAAAACAAGAAATTCAAAACAGGCAGCTGGCAGAAAAATCATCCCAGAGAACAGATTATTGGGGACCCAACAGTTGGTATTCAGACAAGAAGAGCAGTAGTACGGAACTACTCTCTATTATCTAGCATTGAGCCCAAAAATGTTGCTGAAGCAAGCACAGATGAAAGTTGGATGAAGGCAATTAATGAAGAACTAGATCAGATTGAGAAAAACAAAACCTGGGAGTTAGTACCAAGGCCGGCAAATAAAAATGTAATCGGTACTAAATGGATTTTTTGAAATAAATTGAACGAAGATGGACAAGTTGTAAGGAATAAAGCAAGACTGGTCTCAGAAAGGCTATGCACAGAGTTGAAGGTATTGATTTTGAGGAAACCTTTGCACCAGTAGCTAGACTAGAGGCAATCGAATGTTTCTGGCCTTAGCAGTTCATAAAAATTTCAAAGTATATCAAATGGACGTAAAATCAGCATTTTTGAATGGAAAACTGAAAGAAGAGGTTTACATTGAGCAGCCAGATGGGTTCCAACTCGGTGATAATCCCAACTTTGTTTGCAAGTTGAAGAAAGCTTTGTATGGCTTGAAACAGGCACCCAGAGCATGGTATGCAAGGTTGGATAACTATCTCGATTCAACAGGGGTTCAAGAAAGGTTTGGTGGACAACAATCTGTATGTCAAAATAGAGAATGGCCATCTTATTGTCCTTGTTGTTTATGTAGATGATATCATTTTTGGCAACAAGGAATGATAAGTCCTGTAGTGACATAGCAAATAAAATGAAGAAAGAATTTGAGATGTCTATGATTGGTGAACTTTCTTATTTTCTCGGACCGCAAGTCAATCAAAGTGAAAAGGGCATTTTTATTTCTCAAGTTAAATATGTGAAAGAAATGTTGAAAAAGTTCACAATGGAGGATAGTAAACCTGTTAGCACTCCCATGACAACTAGGTTGCAAGTTGAGCAAGGATGAAAAATCTCCGGATGTAGATCAAACCATGTACAGGTCTATGATTGGAAGCCTACTGTATTTGACAGCTACCAGACCAGATATCTTACAGGCAGTATGCATGGTGGCAAGATTTCAGGCTAGTCCCAAAGAGACTCATGTGACAGCCATGAAGAGGATTTTTAGGTACCTCAAGGGTACTATGGAGTATGGGTTATGGTACCCAAAAGGTAAGGACTTCACTCTTATTGCATATTCTGATGCAGATTGGGCAGGATGTATTGATGACAGAAAGAGTACCAATGGAGGAGCATTTTATCTTGGAGATAAGTTAGTAGCATGGCACAACAAGAAACAAGAATCAGTCTCTCTATCCACAACAGAGGCAGAATACATTGCAAGCAACAACATGTTGTACACAGATATTATGGATGAGACAAACCCTGAAAGATCTTGGTATTCACTTCAAAGAGCCAATTTTAGTTAAATGTGATAACACTAGTGCTATTAACATATCAAAGAATCCGGTTATGCATTCTCGAACCAAACATATTGCAATCCGGTATCACTTCTTGAAGGATAAAGTTGCAGAAGGTGAGGTCAAATTGGATTTTGTTCCGACTACAGAGCAAGTAGCAGATATATTCACAAAACCATTACCAAAGGAAGTTTTTGAGTACCTTCGGAGTAAGTTGGGAGTAGTCACATTTCCCAAGAACTGACTATCAATTGGGATCACATTCTCAGGGGGAGCATTTATGCCTATGTTTATAGTTTTGCTCATATTCATGATTTTTGCTAACTATAACAATGTGTATCTGAGAATGGTGTGCATAGACTCGGGGGAGTCTGCAGCAGCCCTTTGGTATTATTGTCAAAGGGGGAGAAGAATTACAGGAGAGTGCATGAGTGTTGCCAACAATTCCAAAGGGGGAGATTGTTGAGCAAGGTGCAGCAAAAGTATTGTCATTGTTGTCAACACAGACAGATAGATCAGTTGATGCAATTGATGCAATGGACAGGAGTTCAGAGGTCAGTCAGAACATGTACAGTGAATTTCCAAGAAGACAGAAGTGGCCCAGATTCAAAAAATCAAAGAAAAAGACAAGTAAGAAAACTGTCGCGATATCGCGACATGTTTTCTGTCGTGATTTCGCGACATCTCGGAGGAGAGAGAAAATGCTGTCAAAATTGTCATGATTTCATGACATCTCGAAGGAGAGAGAAAATGCGGTCAAAATTGTCGCGATTTTACGACATGTTGGAGGCAAAGAAGCCAAGTGGAAAAACTGTCACGATTTCGCGACATGTTGTCAGAGAAGAAGGCAAGTAGAAAAACTGTCATGATTTCGCGACATGTTGGAAGCAAAGAAGGCAAGTAAGAAAACTGTCACGATTTCATGACATGTTTGGAAAGAAGGCGCAAGCAAAGAAAACTGTCACGATTTCATGACATGTTTGGAGAGAAGGCACAGTAAAGAAAACTGTCATGATTTCATGACAGGTTCAAAGAGAGAAGCGCTCAAGAGAGAAAGTGTCACGATTTCGACAGATCGAAGAGAAAGCGCCAAGGAGAGAAAGTGTCATGATTTCATGACAGGTTCGAAGAGAAAGCGCCAAGGAGAGAAAGTGTCACGATTTCATGACAGGTTCGAAGAGAAAGCGCCAAGGAGAGAAAGTGTCACGATTTCATGACAGGTTCGAAGAGAAAGCTCCAAGGAGAAAAAGTGTCACGATTTCATGACAGGTTCGAAGAGAAAGCGCCAAGGAGGAAAAGTGTCACGATTTCATGACATGTTTTTTCGCCAAAGAGAAAAGGCACAATGTCAATTTCAACAAAAGGAATGTGTCACGATTTTGTGACATGTGTTTTTGTGGCCAAAGATAGAAAAGGCACAAGGCAGTGAATGTGTCATGATTTCATGACATGTGTTTTCATGGGCCAAAGACAGAAAAGGCACAAGGCAGACGAATGTGTCATGGATTTCGCTGACATTTGTGTTTTCTGAGGCCAAAGATAGAAAAGGCACAAGGCAGAAAGTGTCACGATTTCGTGACATGTTCCATTTTTACGGGTGAAGGTAGAGAAGTGCAAGGAAGCGAAAAGTGTCATGATTTCATGACATGTCTGGTTTTCATGGGTGCAAGACAAGAGGTGAACAAGGAGGCAGAAAACATCATGATTTCATGACATGTTGAGTTTTCATGGATAAAGGGTGAGAAGAGCATAAAGAGACAGAAGTGTCACGATTTCATGATAGGTCGCAACAGCACGATCACTGATAGTTAACTGAAGCAGAACAATAGTTAAAGGGGCAGTTGTAGAGGAAAAGCATGCAGCCAAAATAAGAAGAGTTAACTGGAGTCAATGCGACAGTTACAGGAGCAATTACAAAAGAAAAGCATGCAGCTATTTTAAGAACAATCGAAGAAGAAGAAATCGAACAGTCGCATAAATAGAATCAAAAAATGCATGCATGCACAGAAAAGAAGACGAACAGTCATGGTAGAGGTATATGTTGCATGTAACATGTTTAACGAAATGCCCACTCTATAAATACAAAAGGAGTTACATAAAGAAGAAGTTACAGTTGACAAGTGGCAGAAGAGAATATTAAAGGAACAGTTATGGGTTGCATGCGTAAATATGGAAGTTAAAAATAGAGACTAATATGATATAAAAGCAGGTCTGCGTGAAGAATAAGGTTGTTGCTTGTATGTGAGAAATTGCTATGTAAAGAGGGTTAGAAGAGGGCCGAGAGAGAGATAAGCAGAGCCGTGAGAGAGTGCAGAGTTTGATTAATTGCAGACTAGTCAGGGTCGTGTAAACAACGAAGGCATTTTTATGTCATTAAGATAATTCAGAATTGCAGTCCAAGTTGGTGCTTGGCATTAGGGGTTGGTGCTCCTATCTGTTGCAGCAGAAAAATAAGGGGTTGGTGCTCCTTCCAGTGGGTGCTGGTAAAGTGTTTGTAAAATTGGTGTTTTGCAAAGGCCGGATTTGGATTGGAGTCCAAGCAGTCATTTTTGAGGAGTAGCCAAATTGGTGAACCTCGTTACATTGTGTGTTGTGGTGTGCTCTCTTGTGAAAATTGCTTTACCTATTTTTAAGTTCTCTTTGCTTCAGCATTAAGTGTTGTAGATTTGAATTTTAATAGCTACACTGATTCACCCCCCCTCTCAATGTCATTGTGAGAATATCACATACCATATTTAGTTTAAATTCTAATGTGATCTCGTGAGAAGACTCTCCTTTCTTATCTTCAGGATCCAATACAGTATTTAAGTCTCCTCCAATGATAACATTTTGATTATTATCTTGTCTGATTTCACTCCACATGGAGTTCTATCATAGTAACTTGGTTGCCACTAAATTAGGGCCATACACATTATAAAACACATAAACTTTAGGATAATTTGCTAACTCGAAGCTGATTTTTATTCAATTCAGGTCTATTTTAATCTCTTTTACCTGTACATGTTCTTTGGACCATAAGAGGAAAATACCCTCTAACTATCCACAAGAATCAATATTTAGGAAGTTACAATCTTTCCACACCGGTCTTGCAATTTTGTCAACTTTGTATACTCCTAACTTGGTCTCTTGAATGCATACTATCCACAGTTTTACCTCTAAGACCTTTTTTTTAAGGATTTTTTATTTTTGAGGGGTTCCTAGTCCCCTCACATTCCATCTCAAAATAATAATTTTGAGGAAGACTTAGCCTTGGTTAGAGGTATCTTCTGTATGCATATTTTTAGCCTTTGCATTTCTTGACTTTATTTTTTTTCTACCTACCTTCTTATTTCCTATCCCCACATCTAAATCACAAGCTAAGAACTCTTTTGTCCATGAGTCTCCATATTTTGAATTCTCTAAGTCTGAATCTAGTGGTTTGCCTTTGTTTTTAGCCACTGATTGAATAAAGATATTTGTATCTACTATTTCCAATGTTGAATATCTTGTTTTGAGATTTTTGTTCTTTTTGGATGAAGAATCTTCAATTTTTATAGGGTACTGAAGTGGACCTGTGTGAATGAAGGAGCCCTGAGAAAGGACCCCACCTTTCATCTTTGATGCCCCTACATTATATTTTGGTTCTCCTTTTGATGTGATAGAATCTAGATTATTTAAATTTAGAGTTTTTTTTTCCTCGGAGATCGATGTGTCCAATGAACTATTTTTATGATTAGAAGTCTGACAGACTTTTGTTTCCCCTTTATACTTTGATACTTCATTTGTAGAATGGACTTCTTGCTCGGTTCTTTGGTTGTTATCTCCTTGTTTCGAAGTATTTCTGGATTTAAAAGTGTCTATTTCAAAAATATTGGGTAAATATTTAGCAATGTTTGAGATTACCTTTTGGCCCCTTTCTTCTATTTCTATGTTTGTGCATTGTTGATATTTATTTCTAGATTTCATAGTCTTTGTTGGAGATATCGGTGAAGTAATCTCCTTAGCCAAACTTTCCACTATATTTTCTTGATTTAGGATCTCAAAAGAGTTATGGAGAGTTGTTTGGTCCTGGTATTGAGCTCTTCTTCTTGTATTATTTCTTCTACCTCTAGCCTATGTAAAACCATCTTTATTTTATTTATCTTCAGTTTCTTGTGGAGGATTCAAAGGGAAGACTCTTGCAAAAAGGCCATATTCATGGTATTTTGTGCAATTGAAAGGAATACTTTCATATTCCAATTTTTGTGAATATTATTTAGTCATTAATTTTCTTGGTGTAGGCCAAATATTACAGAATTTATAAATAAGAGCAAAAATTTTAAGCCTTTGAACTTCGATATTAGCCTCTGTGAAATGGATTTTAAGCATCGAAACAATGCTTCTCTTTTTAATAAATCTAGATAAACTTGAGATTATTGGACTCATATCTGGGATTGAATTTTTGGGATTTAAACTAGTCGCTCCATCTATAGAGGGGAGGGGCGGAGCCCCCCCCTCTGGTTTTGCATCTTGAACCTTTCAAAACCAAAATCTAACTTAATTCTTGTGAGGATGAGACCTACTACCGTACTGTCATCTTCTATCCTCTACCTACACAACCCAAAAAATCATAATCTCCATTTACCCTCCTCTTCCTATCCTCTTAAGCTCCTTCACATTTGTCTTAATAAGCCTTCAAAATTATAATTATATTTTCAATTGTAATATAGGTTCACAAATACATTCTAATTTTCTCATGTTTAATAAAATGGAATACATTTTTTATTCAGTCATTTAATGACATAGGATTGCTATATGCTTTCACTACTTAATTATCTCAAATATCTATACTACAAACATATTTTATAGGTAGAAACATATCAAACGTAGAAATATTATAATATTAATTAATATTGATGCTAGGGTTAGGTGTTCAAAAATTTAAGAGAATACATGATGAATATATTATTAAAAATGAACAACAATTATATTCTAACTTTAAGTTTATATTTGTCATAAACCAATGCATAGCATCCTTACCATGCACCTCTTTCTCCTATGTCTAACTAGAAATGCCTTGATTTTTTAGATATTCTTCATGTTTTTAAACTATTATTTCATTGTACCTTTAATTTTACTTTTAGTAGAGGATGTTATTGATGTCAAAACTTTACCTTCTAAGGATGTTGGCATTTTTCTCGTTTGAATATCTCTTTTCTTGTCAAATAGTTTGTTGATTTTCATTCTTTTCAAACAAATTTCATGATAGAGATATTCCATTTTAATATTTTTTTGTTTCATTTATATGCTTCTAAGAACTTGCTTCATTTTTTAAATTTATAAATATAGGATCTAAATGGACACACCAGTATTACATCATGACCATAGTATTATGGTTTTATATATATATATATATATATATATATATATATATATATATATATATTGATTGAGTTAAGAGGTTGTACTCGGATCCCCCACCATTGAAAAATCACAACTCTCTCTTTTAGTGCTTCGTATTTAACAAACATATTCAATTATATCAATTGAGTTGTTATAGCTAGATACCTACATCAATTTTCATAAAATGTCTAAATTCTTGATTTTCATTTTCTGGATCTTCTTCAATTTTTTGTGTGAATACAAATATTTCAGAATTCAACATCCTTCTTCTTGACATTTTTCTACAATAGCCTTCACAATACCAAAAATCCATCTCTATTGTCTATGCATTGCATCTTAGTAGAGTAATATTTTTGAAACATTACACTATCATTGTCCATTTTACGAGATCTAGATTTCTAGTTTCCTTCTTGAAGCATACGTGCAACCCCAAAATTGTACTAAACACTTCATATGAAAACACATTAAAGTTATAAAATGAATCAAATATTACCAATGAGAAACATTAAAGTAAACCTTAATCATTTTTTGATTCAAGCAGACAACATCTTCTTGTCAGCTTCAACTAAACTTACTATTTCCTCTAACCAAGGAAAAGAGAATTTAACCTCACGATCCTCAACTAAAACCTCTCTATTGGCTAGCCTATTTGCACATTTTTTTTCTTCCCTTAATATAAGTGTAAAAATTATTTCTCCAAACTCTATAGCTGAATATATGTTAATGCTACAAGGTCATTGTTTATTAGTTAGGTTCTAAATCAAACGTTCTGAGGCTTTAATAAGACCTCATTAGATTAGGTTATTTTTATG
Organism: Wollemia nobilis; assembly: GCA_028583015.1. Taxonomy (NCBI): domain Eukaryota; kingdom Viridiplantae; phylum Streptophyta; class Pinopsida; order Araucariales; family Araucariaceae; genus Wollemia; species Wollemia nobilis. The sequence goes on from JAQPPZ010016890.1 coordinate 13,950,512, forward strand.
TGTAATTTCATTTCATGTTCATTTGAATTTCATGTAACATGGATTTGGGAACCCTAACCCTAATTTCATTTTTCTCAATATATAATTCCATAACACAAAGGGAGAGATGTGATTTTTCATTATTTCCATTGTTGAAAACTTCTCTTTTTTTTATTTCATGTGGTTGATCTTATGCACATAGTATTGATCCTTACTACAAGTGATATCTAATCTTGGATGCTTTCCCATACCACAACCAATCTTGAAGAATCATTACATTCCCTTCATCTCCTCCATAAATTTATGTGTTGATTTGAAGGAGAGCATGAGGATGTTGCTTGAGAAAAAGGAGTTGTACTCGGATCCCCCACCCTTGACAAATCATAACTCTCTCCTTTAGAGCTTGATATTTTACAAACATATTCAATTATCTCAATTTAGTTGCTATAGCTAGATACCTACATAAATTTTCATTAAATGCCTAAATTTTTTATTTTTATTTTTTGGATCTAAATGCATATTAGTAGAGTAATATTTCTTAAGCATTGCACTATCATTATCCATTTTGCAAGATCTAGATTGCTAGCTTCCATCTTGAAGCATAAGTGCAACCTCAAAATTGTACTAAATACTTTATATGAAAACACATAAAAGTTATAAAATAAAGCAAATATTACCGATTAAAAACATTAAAGTAAATCTTAATAATTATTTGATTCAAGAAGTCAACATCTTGTGAGCTTCAGCTAAACTTACTATTTTCTCTAACCAAGGAAAAGAGAATTTAACTTCACGGTCCTCAACTAAAACCCCTCTATTCTCTAGCCTATTTTCACATTTATTTTCTTCCCTTAATGTATTTGTAAAACTGATTTCTTCAAACTCTATAGTTGAAGACATGTTAATGCTACAGGTCATGTTTATTAGTTAGGTTCTAAATTAAATATTCAGAGGCTTTAATAAGACCTCATTAGATTAGGTTATTTTAATGTGTAATGTCATTTCATGCTCATATGAATTTCATGTAATATGAATTTGGGAACCCTGATCCTAATATTATTTTTCTCAAAATATAATTTCATAACACAAAGGAAGAGATGTGATTTGTCATTCTTTCCATTGTTGAAAATTTCCCCTTTTTTTTTGTTTCACGTGGTTGAGCTTGGCTACATAGCATTGATCCTTGCTACAAGTGGTATGAGAGCTTGGATGATTGCCCCTCCCACAACCAATATTGGAGAATCATTGCATTCCCCTCCTCTCCTCCATAAATTTATGTGTTGATTTGAAGGATAGAATGAGGATATTGCACAAGGTTTCATAAAACCTCCATAGATTTTATTTTTATTGTAAATATTAGCATGTATCTCTATTTAAGGTATCCAAAATTTGAATTTGTTTGAGTTCGATGACCTCTGTGTAAATTGATCATGTTTGTTTTTGCACAACCATACAATATCTAAAATTTGAATCTAACAAAGTTTGGCAACCTCTGTGTAAACTGATTGTGTTCATTTTTACGCAGACATATAGTATATAAAATTTGAATCTAACTAAGTTCGATAGCCTCTGTGTAAACTAAACGTGTTCATTTTTACATAGCCATACAGTATCCAAAATATAGATTTGACAGATTTCAGTGGCCTTTGTATAAACTAACCATGTTTTTTTTTACAACACAATAGTATTTTAACCTCTCCCTTGTACTTGTATAAGTGGCTTACAAATTTTTTCACATTGCTTTTGGCTAACATATAGCCTTTATTTGTAAAACTGATTCCACTTGGATGGTGAGCAAGGTTTAGTGGATCACACCTAACATACATACTATCATATTAGCACTGTAGTGGCACTCCATCTACACTCTAAGTCTATTTTCAATTTTCATTTACTTTCTTTCATTGCAAATTGATTCACATATTTGCATCATCCCTAAAAGGAACACATTTGATGACTCATTTAGTAGCCTAGCCTCATGACAAGGCGTCACTTCCTTGGTGGTGGGAAATCTGCATTAAAGGCCCTATGAGTCAGAGCTGGACTAGACTTAACGAGAATACACAATGAAAAGGGTTAGTCATACCCATGAACCACTGGAAAGGGATAATATTTTTGCCTATGCTTGAAAAACTAAAAACTCTTAATCAAGATAAAATAAATTTAGTCCAATTTTCATCATAGCTATGGAATAGAGAACGTACTTCTCTTTAGAGAGTATATCACTAATCACAGTAAATTGGGTGAGGATTGGTAGGACTTGGGCTCCATCATAGCTTGGATTTTATCAACAAGCATTTGTATGTGGACATCCAAGTGAAGGCCTTAATTTGAGACAAGCTCATTATACCTCTCCAACTTTCAACACCTCACCTACTTGCAATCATAAGATTGAGGTTACTAGCTTTGCGCATCCCACACTTTAGTATTCAGTTGTGTAATCTAGGGTTGGAGTATTGACCTCCACATTCATCTATTGGATATATCAATTTTTACATTCATTTACAGTATTTCAATTTAGGCTACACATCTATTTTTTAGTACTTTAGATTTAGCCACATCATCATCCTATTGCATCAGGACTCACAGCCACTTACTTGTACAACTCATCATCTATAAAAGAGATTCCACTTGGATGGTGAGTAAGGTATGATGGATCACATTCATTCATTGTCATCTCTTGGATCATTATTTACTAACATATTTTACCTCACTTAGTTATTTTTTCCTTGTTCACACCTTAACACACCTCTTCTAGGTCTTTGTAGTGTCACAAGTCACAATGACTTCCAACTTCAAAATGTTGGATGCATCATCAAAGGCAAGGATAATTGGGATCAATGGTACACATGCCTTAGGATAGATGTAAAATTTAAGAACCTATGGCACAACCATATGGATGCAAATACCACACCACCTATAGATATTGTTGCTCTAGAAAAATGGTAGATAGATGATGATCGAAATTGTTTTGACATCCTATTTATCACAAAATATCACCTTTATAATTTGATTGATGAAACCAAGCATGACACAACATGGTCAATTCTTGAATTATTCAAGAAAAACTTTGACACCAAATCTAACCTAGAATTTTCTCATCTTGTCCTCAATATGAATCAAATAAATATGTAGAAAGGACACTCCAGTTTCACCATCAACCTCCTTTGTCCTATTAAACGAGTTATTAATAAAGACTTCAAAAATCAATGTATCACATAGGCTTTCCTCATTCGGTCATGTCTTCAAATTCCAGACTACAATAACTTGCTTGCCATTTTAATAACTAGTGTAAACTTAAAAACTCTCAAATTTGAAGTCTTAGTAGAAAATTTCATTGAACTTGACCAAACCTTTGACACAAACTTGACCAGTTTTGACCTTGGTAACTCAGCCTTTCAAGTGGATGAAGATGCAAATTTTTCAAACAGTCAAGGTAACAATAGTCATGGTCGAGACCATGGTTGAGGTAAATGTAATGGTCAACATGAACACTCACAACATCAAACTAGTTAATATCAACATAGTTAAGGATAAATAAAATAGTCTAGTACCTCTCAAGGAACTAGCAACTCAAATATTGTGTGCAAACGTTGTAACAAAAAAGAACACTATGCCAATGATTGTCGAACTACCGCACACAAGATCAATAATTTTATAAGCATGGTGTACATAATGTAAATGAAGATGACTCTGATCCATACATATTCCATAGTGATCAATTTGTGCATGCCCATATCATCAACACATGGGTACATATATCACTATTTCTTGATCATCTCAAAATATTCATTGAAGCGCATTTAGGATATCCTAGCTATGATATTTCTCATCTTACATCACAACTCATTGGATTTTCCCACAATATAGCCTCCACCAATAATTTTTGGATCATGGATACTGAAGAATTCAACTCAAAAGTACTTGGTGTAGTCACATGGCTAACAAATCCTCTCAACCAGTTGAAGGAGTTGGAACCGTTTGATTGAAACTTCTTGGATTACTTAATTTTTGGATACTTGATGTTCTCTACATCCCTACTCTAAAGAAAAAATTGTTGTCACTATCCACACTTGTCTACCATAGAGTGTCACTACCAAATATAAAAAATCTTCGAGTCATTCATCCACCCTCCAAAATAATGGTCATGACCGGTGTTAGGAAATCATTTACTTTTTTTTTCTGCAAGAGGAAACACAATAATAGAAAATACAAACAACACAAGTGACACAGAGATTTATGTGAAAACTTGTAATATGCAGGAAAAACCATGGGGTAATGGTAACTTCTTCTTTTGCTATTTTTAGCAAACTTTACATTCACATATTTCAATGTTTTCACCCAACATAACATATGCAAGGGATTGCATCCCTTTTAAATAGTAGAATGAAGACTGTAAATTGTTTTTTTCCTCTCCCAATTGAAGCCTCCAAAAAACTATTTGTTTTAGCTCCCAAGGAAGATTCCTGAACCTATTTGTCTTCCATGTTAAGATGTCTATCCTAGACATCTAGTAGTGCTACCTAGATTTCTAGTAGCCTAGATGTCTAGTACTACTACCTATACATCTGACACTACTGCCTAGACATCTAGCAGTCTAGACGTTTGCTACCTAGATGTCTATTACTACTGCCTAAACATCTAGTACTACTACCTAGATGTCTGGTAGTGCTACCTAGATGTCTAGCCACCTAGACGTCTACTACCTATATGTCTAGTACTACTACCTAGATGTCTAGTAGCCTAGATGTCTGTTGCCTAGATATCTAGTATTGTTGTGTAGACATTTGGTAGTGCTACCTAGAAATTTAGCAGCCTAGATGTATGCTTCCTAGACATCTAGTACTGCTGCCTAGATGTCTAGCAGTAGTCTCTATTGGTAAAATTTGTATAATGAATTCATTTCCTAAAATTCTCCCACTTGAAGTTAGTATTCAATAATTCTTTTGCCAAATATTTTCATCCAGTGCCAATTTCCCAATGCTACCCTTGTTACTTTTTCAGCAAGCTAAAAGAATTTATGTACCACTCAAACTTCTCTACCTTGATTGAATTTGTAAGCATATCTGCAGGATTCACTTTAGTATCAATTTTTTGCAACAGGATATTGCCTTCTTCCATCACATTTTTGATAAAGTGGTACTTGACATCAATGTGTTTCATGCAATCATGGAATATTGGATTCTTCACTAGCTGAATAGCACTCTGGCTATCACAATGTAGTGTAATTTTCTCCTGTATTACCTTGAAGTCATCCAACAATCGCTCCATCCAAATTGCCTCTTTACTGGCATGAGTCACTACAATATATTCTATTTTAGTGGTTGATAAAGCCACAACAAACTACAACTTAGAAGCCCAACTCACCTCTCCACCAACAAGAGTGAAGGTATATCCTGTAGTGGACTTTCTCCCATCTTTATTTCCACCATAATCAGAATTCACAAAACCTTTAACTTGTAAATTTGTCAATCCAAAGTAAATGGCAACATCTGAAGTGGATCTTAAATATCTGAATATCTACTTTACTGCATTATAATGCTCCTTACTAGGATTTGCCATGTACTGGCTGACTACTCCCACTGCTTGGAAAATATGCAGTCTAGTGCTCACTGGTGAGCAAAAATTACGTTCCGAAAAACATTCATTTCTCTTCCACAAATTATCAATCCGGTAAGTCCGTAAAATTATGAGTGTCATGCATAGTATATGCCTGCAGTGTTGGGGAACAAATCTGGTTGTACCTTATTTAGTTTGGTGGGGAGGTTTGTGTAATTGGATTCCAATCAAACCAAATAAACTAAGTGCGGGAAATGAAATAAATAAATTATAAACAAAAATTAAAGTGATGGAAATAAAATGTGGAAATAAAATGCGAGGAAATAAACACACACAACTGAAATTAAATAAATCAGTAAACTAATCTACAAAAACCAAATGCACAAATTAAATAGGGGGAGGACTACTGCAGGGAGTGGGCCCAAGATCCCGAGATAGTCCGCCCGACTAGCTACATAGAGCTTGCTCGAATAAGAGGAGTTGCACTCTTAATTAATTAAACAATAAAATAAAATAAGTTATGTGTAAAATTAATCATTCCCCCCCATTGTTCATTTGGCCTACGTCTTTATATAAAGCGCAGCCAGATCTCATTACAATAACAAATCAGTCTATTTTAATCACGTGATGTGATTTAGTTACAATTGATTCTAAACATATTTCATTCTTCTATTTTAAAGTATGTTCATTCACCAGAAGGATAAATATAAACATCCTTAGGTGTATGTAACAACAAATCCTAAACTAATGCATCCTAAAAATAATAATATGCTTTAAGAGCTTTACAAGGTCAACCAGCCAATCGGTTGATAATAATAACAAGCATTTTATTCTATTTAATAAATGCATGATTAAAATAGATCTCCTTTGTCTTCACGTGCAAACTCCTCCATAGTCCTTGGTCAACCAGTAAAAGTTGACTTGGTAAATCTTGCAAATTATGAAGGCATGGAGGCACCTTATTTATAAGGAAGGCACCTACTTTTGTTGGGCACCTTCCTTGAAGAGGAAGGCGCCTACTCCTATTGGGGGTGCCTTCCTTATAAGTAAGGTTCCTACTTCTGCATGGCACCTTCCTTATAAGGAATGCACCTACTTCTGTTGGGCGCCTTCCTTGAAGAGGAAGGTGCCTACTTCTGCTTGGTACCTTCCTTGAAGAGGAAGGTGCATACTTCTGTTGGGAACCTTCCTTGAAGAGGAAGGCACCTGCTCTCATGCCTTAGTCTCTGAAATCAGAAGTATGTCAGGTCCAAGTGGATGTAGACCGAAAAACACCATATTAGTAATAAAACCTGCATTTATACACATTTCCCACTAAAAACACCAATCAAGCATAATACCAGATTTTCTATCAATTATATGCATAAGTTATATAAAATACATCTCATATGCCAATTGAACCAATGATAATTCTCCTTAACCGTGTATATAAAATGAGCATTTTTTGTGCTCATCACTCACCATGGCATACATGAGGCTTCCTATTTCTGATGAATATGGTACATGAGACATGATTGTCTTCTCTGCTTCTATTCTAGGACACTGGTTGAAAGATAACTTTAAGTGTGGAAGAAGTGGGATACTAACTGGTTTAGCATTCTGCATATTGAAGCACTGTAGAATCTTTTCCACATATGACTTTTGACTTAACCAGATCTTTCTTCCTTTTATGTCCATGTGTATCTTCATTCCTAAAATTTGGTTTACTACTCCTAAATCCTTCATTTCAAATGTCCTAGCCAACTGAGCCTTAAGATCAATGATTTTCTTCATGTTGGGACCTGCAACTAGTATATCATCAATATACAATAGCAAAATGATAAAACTACCATTATCAAACCTCTTATAGTATGCACAATGGTCAGCTTCACTCCTACTAAAACCTTGGCTCTTCATGAAGGTGTCAAATTTCTTGTACCACATCCTTGGCGCTTGTTTCAACCCATACAGTGATTTCTTCAGTCTACAAACCAAATGTTATTTACCTCTTTGTTCATAGCCCTCAAGCTGATCCATATATATCTTCTCCTCAAGAAGAATTTTACCCAAACCTATTCCATAATAATTAATGCAAAAATAAATAACTCAAAATAAATACAACTCACAAGATACATTCACATAGAACACAAGAGATTTATCCTGGTTCACCCAATATGGGCTACATCTAGCAAACAAGAGCCACACCTCCTTTTCTATTATTATTCACCTTGATCGTAACGGGACATTACAATCAATATAAAGGAAACTCTTACAACCATAAACTACAATGTGGTATTAGAATACCAAGGGAATATTACCATGGGCTAAAACCACTCATACCTACTAATCACGAGAATCCCACCAACGCCTTCGAAAATAGCCTTGATAAGTAGAAGTCGAATATGGGGCCTACCGTATAGTACTTCCTCTACAAATAATGAGACACATCCAACATTCTCCCACTTATTGAATACTTTTCAAAAAGGTTGTAATCAATGTTAGTTCCAAGACTCAGTCTTTCCAAACCCATTTCAACTATACAAAAAATAAGATTTTCTATGCTAACTGCCTTGGTTAAAGCATCTGTAACATTTACCTTGGTATCTACTTTTTTTAGCAACACTTTCTTCTGTTCAATCATGTCCCTACTAAATTGGTACTTCGTATCAATGTTCTTTGTTCTTGAATGGTAAGTTGGGTTCTTTGCTAAAAATATAGCACTTTGGCTGTCACAATTTATCTTCACAGCTCCTTGAAAGGACCCAATCTTAGCACATAGTGTTTGTAGCCAGACTACTTCCTTACTTGCATCAGTGTTTGCCATGTATTCAGCTTCAGTGGTTGAAATAGCAACAACAGTTTACCTTTTGCTCATACAACTAATAGCCCCTCCAAACAAGTTGAATACATAAGCACTAGTAGATCTTCTATTGTCAAGATCTCCAGACCAATATGCATCAACAAAAATTTCTATATCCAAGTATCTATTTTTGTTACCTGCACATTCATAACAAATTGAAAAATCAGATGTACCATGCAAATATCTAAAAACTCTTTTTACAACAATCCAATGCTCTTTACTAGATTTAGACATGTATCTGCTCAAAACTTCCACTGCATTGGCAATATCTGGTCTAGTACATACCATGGCATACATTAAACTCCCTACAGTATTTGCATAAGAAACATGGGACATTTCTTCTACCTCTTCTTCTATTTTTTTACATTGTTCAGCAGATAATTTTCCCCCAAAGGAATAGGCAGCTTCACTAGTTTGCAATCCTGCATACTGAATCTCTTCAATACTATCTCAACATACTTCTTCTGATTCAGCCACAACTTTCGGTTTTAACGATCTCTATTTATTTGCATGCCCAAAATAAAAATTTTAGGGCCAAGATCTTTCATTTCAAACTATGATGCTAACTGAGACTTCACTTCCCTGATCATTTCCTTACTGTTTCCAATTAGTAACATATCATCAACATACAGAACTATAATTACAAGTTCATTACCAATTTTCTTTGAGTATACACAATGATCAACATTACTACGAATAAAATCAAGTCCTAAAACATAAGTATTAAATTTTTGATACCACATTCTAGGTGACAGTTTCAATATGTACAAATATTTCATTAACTTACATACAAAATCCTCCTTTTCTTTAGAAATGAATCCTTCAAGTTGTCTCATATAGATTTCTTCCTCCAAATATCCATGAAGGAATGAATTTTTTACATCCATTTGCTCTATTTCAAGATCAAATGCAGCAGTCACAGATAAAATAAATCTTATTGAGGTTAGCTTTGCAATAGGAGAAAATACTTCACCATAATTAATGCCCTCTACCTGAGAATAGCCTTTATCAACCAAGAGAGCTTTATATTTCTCCACTTTACCTTCAACATTCTACTTCTTCTTGAAGATCCATTTGCTACCTATTGCTTTTCTCCCACCAGGTAATTTTACTAGATCCCATGTCTTGTTCTTTTTCAATGCCATCATTTCCTCATTCATGGCTTCTTCCCAAAGGTTTACCTCTTCAAAATTAATAGCTTCTCTAATTGTTCTAGGATCTTCATCAGTAATAGATAAAACAAAGGAAGAAGGAAAAGCAGATGGACTATACCTATCAGGTTGCCTTCTTTCTTGTGTTGATCTCCTTACCACAGGTTATGAACCTCTGCTTCAAACTCTTCTTCTTTTGAGTAGGATTCTTCTTCCATAAGATCAGTACTTCCTCTGCAAAGAATGAGATACATCCAATAGGCTAATCCATATATATCTTCTTCTCAAGATCACCATGCAAGAAAGCAGTCTTTACATCAAGCTGCTCCAATTTTAAATCTTGTGTAGCTACAAGTGCAAGTAGAACTCTAATAGTAGTCATCTTCACAACTGGAGAGAAAATTTCATTAAAGTCAACACCTGACTTCTGCGCACAACCCTTTGCTACCAAGTGAGCTTTATAGAATTCCAACAGCCCATTACTGTTCTTCTTCACTTTTTACACCCACTTGTTTCCAATAGTCTTTCTTCCAAGTGGGAGATCCACAATTTCCCAAGTTTTATTCTTGTGAAGTGCCTCAATTTCCTCCTCAATGGATTTCCTCCACGTTTTTGCTTTCTCATATTCTCTAGCTTCCTAAAATGAACTAGGTTCACGATCATCAGTTAACAAAGTAAAAGAGGACTGATACACATGAGAATACCTTTTTGAACACTTTTGTGGATGTGCAGATCTTCTAATCCAATGATATGTTGAGTGTGTATCTTGCTCTTGTGACCATTGTGGTTGTTCTACTTGTTTTTCTACTTGCTATTCTGCATGCTGATCAAAAACTTCAGCATGTTCATCTTCACTTAATTCTACTTCAACAAGTACAACATTAGTATTTTGTTGTACCTCCTTCCTTTGCATATATTTTTCATCAATAATTACATCTCGGCTAATAATTACCTTGTGGGAAGTAGGATCCCACAGTTTATACCCCTTCACTATATCTCCATAGCTGAGAAAAATACATTTACTTGACTTTGGGTCAATATTAGACCTTTTTCTTTGGGTACATGGGCAAATGCATCACAGCCAAAGCTACACAAATAAGATTAATCAAATGGCTTACAACACCAAACCTCCTATGGAATCTATCCATACAACATAGTTGGAGGTGACCTATTAATAAGATAAAAAACTATATTAACATCCTCTACCCAAAAAAATCCTTCAACATGGTTGCACTAAGCACACTTCTTGCACATTTCATGATTGTGTGATTCATCCGCTCAACCACACCATTTTTCTATGGAGTGTATGGTACAGTCTTATGGTGCTTAATACCTTCCTGCATACAAAATTTATCAAATTCCTTGGAGCAATATTCACCCCTATTATCTGACTTGAGACATAAATTTGACTTTCCCAAACTCTTCTCTACCCAAGATTTAAACTCTTTAAATTTTTGCAAAGCTTCTGACTTCTTCTTTAGAAAATACACCCACACTCTCCTAGAACAATCATTTATTAAAGTCATAAAATTTATGGCACCATTCAAGAACTGAGTGGGGACTGGTCCAAATATATCTGAAGTTATAAGTTATAGAAAATCAGAACTCTTACCAGTACTTGCAGTAAACCAAAACCTCTTCTATTTACCAATACAGTTCTCACATAAGTCTAATTACAAGACTTAATACCAAAAAGCATACCTCTGTCATGTAGAATTTTTAGGTTTTTTTCACTCATATGGCCTAGGCGTTGATTCCATAGCATTACTACATCCTGAACATAAGTTGTTACATGGTTTGCCATCGTATCACCACATAAATGGTATAAGGTCCCATAATATTCTCCCTTTGCTACTAAAAGAGCTCCTCTGGTAATCTTGCAATAGTTGTTACTAAAAGTGATAGAATACCCTAGTTTATCCATCATTTTGATTGAGATCAAATTATTCCTCAAATCGGGCACATGTCGCACATCACATAACATCCTTTCTCTACCATCATCCAACCTGATCCTTATATCCCATGCTCCCATAATTTCTAAAGGGTGATCATCATCCAATTATACCTTTCCACTATAGTATAGCTGATATTTTTCAAATCAATCTCTGTGGGTAGACATGTAGAAAGATGCACCTGAGTCCAAAACCCAGGTGTATAAAACATATCTTCTATTACTGATACAGAAGGCTTCACATGTTGTCATCTCTCTTGAATCTGTTGTACTGGCCTCAATTGATGGTTGATTTTGCTTTTCATCATTCTTTAATTTCCAATAGTCCTTGGAGTGTCCTAGCTTCCCACAATACCAAAACTTCCCTTTCTACTTATGTCCTTTAGACTTATATCTAGATTATTTTCTACCTTGTTTACTCCCCTCGAACGATCGACCTCTCACAGATAGGGCTTCATTGGTTGAGGGTTCTAGAGATGTTTTTCATCTCAACTCTTTTACCAACAAAGCGGCTACCAAATCATTAAATTTAGGAGTTCTTGATGATGAATTACTGATGGTCATCACCATATGATCCCAAGTGTCTAGAAGGGAACAAAGTAGGATGATAGCTCTATTTTTATCCTCCATCTTCACATTAACTAAAACCAGTTTACTGATAAGAGTATTAAACTCATTCAAATGATCTACCACGAATGAAATTTCCTTCATCCTCAAGCTATAAAGCTACTTTTTCAAAAAAAACCTTATTAGTTGTTGATTTTGTTTCATACAACTTTTTAAGTTTTTTCCAAAGGGCTTCCACAGTCTTCTCTTCAGCTACATTGAACAAGACAGAGTTTTCTAGGAAGAGACATATTGTAGAAACTGCTTTGGTATCAACCGTTACCCACTCTTCATCTTCCATGTTACTCGATTTACTTGCAACCCCTTTCAAGGCTTGAGCTTGGTCATTCTGAACAAAAAAATCCTCCATCTTCATCTTCCATAGAGCGAAGTTCTTACCATCAAATTTCTCAATATCGGACTTGGTTACACCTCCTATCATTGTTGTAGCTCCCACTCACACAAAACCTTAAGCTCTGATACCAAATTTAATAAATCCTTTACTTTTTATTTATGCAAGAGGAAACACAATAACAGAAAATACAAACAACACAAGTGACACATATATTTACTTGGAAACTTGTAATGTGTAGGAAAAACCCTGAGGTAATGACAACTTTTTTTTATTTTCAGCAAACTTTACATTCACGTATTTCAATATTTTCACCCAACATAACATATGCAAGGGATTGCATCCCTTTTATAGAGCAGAAGAAAGACTCCAAACTGTTCATTTTCTCTCTCGATGAAAGCCTCCAAAAAATTATTTATTTTAGCTTCCAAGGAAGGTGCCTGAACCTGTTCATATTTCATGTTAAGACATTTGTCCTAGATATTTTTTTCCTAGACATATAAAAACACTGCCTATACATCTAGCAGCGTTGCTTAGACATCTAGCAACATTGCCTAGACATCTAGCAGCATTGCCTATACATCTAGCAACACTACCTAGACATCTAGCAACCTAGACGTCTGCAACCTAGATGTCTAGTACTCTTACCTAGACATCTAACAACCTATATGTCTACTGCCTAAACATCTAGTACTACTGCCTAGAAATCTGGAAGAGCTGTCTAGATGTCTAGCAACCTAGACATCTAGTACTACTGCCTAGATTTCTAGCAACCTAGACATCTGGTAGTGTTGCCTAGATGTCTACTACATATATGTCTAGTACTACTACCTAGACGTCTAGCAGCAGTCTCTACTAGTAAAATTTGTATAATGACTTCATTTTCTAACAATCGGTTCCTTAGATAGAAAACTCATCAAACTTGTTGGACATCTTACTTCTAAAGTTCACATTATCGAAGCTGACATGGAACTTAATGCCACCCTAATTTCCAATAAACTTTTTATTGATGCATTATGGAATACTCACGTGGGTTATGTCAAACTTGATCGATTGAGACAAATGGAGTCCATCTTTAGGGGACTACCACACTTCTCTTCCAAACCCATCAAATGTGAAGCATGCATCATTACCAAATCCTCTCAACAACCTTTTCCAAATATTCAATAGAATTCCACACAAAAATTAGATCTAGTTCACTCAGACATTTGTGCTCCAATACCTATTATCTTGTTAAAAGGTAAAAGGTATTACATCACCTTCATCGATGACTTCTCAAAGAAGTAATGGATCAACTTTTTTGAGAAGTTAGAATTCCCATTATATAAGTGATATTAGATCTTGTGTTAGTAACATAGATGAGACTACAAACCAGCATTATGTGGAGTATTACATTTGCCTCTGGTGTGTTATCATCCATGGTGAGTTTTAGATTTGATTCCATTGGTGTTTTCACAGGGCGTACATCTTTGAGTTGAAACTTACCTAGAAGATAGTTGATGTATTTCTCTTGGATCAAGAATAATTCATCATTTTCTTGAGTTAATTCTATGCCCAAATAGAATTTCATCAATATTAAATCAAATATATCAAAATTCTTTGCAAGGTCCTTTTTCACTATGGTGATGATGTGTTCAAGATATCTCCATAGTCCACGTCAGTAGTGATCCAACTCACAATCAATGAACTATCACCCTCTCATATGGGTTATTTAAACCTAGATTCATCATTATCTAAATGACCTAGAACTCCTTCCAACCACGTAATACAATTGCTGAGAACTTAACAATACATCTAACACCGAAGTGCGCTAACATATGTCATAGATGAATGTTGTCCAATCCATCATTGTTATAGTTCTATCATCCGTTTACACGATTCATCGACCCAATTTGGTAAGAGTACAACATTTTATTTCTTTCCACAATATTACTAACAAAATAAATCTTGTCATTCTATGAGTTCACTAAATTATTTTAACAAAAATATAACTTTCTATCATACAAGTACTACTCCACACATGAGTCTATAACCAAACCCAAGCCTACTTCAATATTGATTTCCAAAAGCTATTACATACTTGAATGAATATACAACTTGAACTGAATACAAATTACATCATTATTTCACAAAACATAAATATATATACATATTTCTACCAGCTATTTTGTCAACGAAGACTAACTGATAGAATAACATCATTTCTAGAATATATAAATTATTCTACCTGTTGTTTCTTTCAACAAAACTAACTAACAGAATAACATCATTTCAAAAATATATAAGTCTCTCTATTGGCTATTTATTTCAATGAAAACTAATTGATAGAATATCATCATTTCTAGAATATATAAATCTTTCTACCTATTGTTTCTTTCAATGAAAACTAACTCATATAATAGCATCATTTCCAAAATATATAAATATTTTTACCTAGTATTTCTTTCAATGAAAACTAACTGATAGAATAACATCATTTCAGAATATACAAATCTCATTTTCAACCAATCACTATCTTTCACTACCAGATCTATATTTTCATCTTTGTATTTCATTATCCAATAATAGACATTCAAACAAACTTACCATTTGGCATGAGTTAGCTTAGGCTTCAATTTCATTTCATGCAAAATTCATCTTTGTTGATCCTCCAGCTCTCACCCCCTCTTTTGCTACTTTCTTTTCCTTTTTTCTTCTTTTTTGTTTTTTCCTCTTTAGTGACAGCCAAGCATCCCCACTACATATACCATTGTCATATTCTCTAACCACCCAACCTCCCATTTTGCCTTACCATTAATTATGGACATGCCCAATCGATGGTAAACATAAATGGAAACTCCACCACTTCATTGATAACTTACTTCTTGTATTTACAAAGCCATCACTTGGCTTAGTTACATGTAGGAATAAAATATTTCCATTATGAAAAAATAAAAAAAAAATTCTCAAACATTGCACTTCAATATTATATAAGATATTTATCCATAATTTAAGTCTCCACATCTCAATTAACCACATAGCAAGACGTTAATCCAACTATAAATTAAATTGAAATATGTTTGGAAGGTTAGTAAAAATCTTTCATTAGATACCCATTCAGTTGTAGATATCCTGTAACAAAACAAAGTTGTCATATAATCATTCCCATAAAACCTCACTAATAGGTGTTTAGGATAACCTTAACATGAACTAGTTTATCATTCCTTCAACAAGTTATATCATATTATTTTCTTGACAAATATGTAATTACATAATATAAAGATAACATAGTCTGTTATTCTAATGATAGAATCATTATATTTCCATAGAATATGTGTCCTGCATAAACCAGTAATTAAAATAAATCTATCCATCACATGATAATATTTATTAAACAATAATCTATCTAATCAAAGTCATGACATACTACCCCCCTTAGGCCTAACACAGTCCTTATATTTCATTAGTTCAAACTTAAAATGATAATTACAAAGCATTCTCAAACAGGAATGGAAAATGTTTTTGCATATATGGACTTTCTCCCAAGTAGCATTTCTCTCAAAATAGCAGTCCCACTAGACCTTGTATTACTCCATGGTTTCCTTCCTCATAATTTTGGAACAGAACTCAAATATCTTTACTATTCGAATCTCTATAACCTCTAGATCCACAATCTGTAGTTTAGAAAAATCCTACACATGATTAGGATTAGCTATATATTTTCTAAGTAATGAAATGTGAAATGTGTCATGAATCTTAAACATATTGGGTGGCAAGGCAAGTTGGTATGTCATAGGACTGATTTTTTTTGTAATTTCAAAGGGTTCAACAAAATGTGGATCAAGTTTTACGAAATTAATAGCACTATTCTTAGGTGTCATCATCAGAAATATTCAATCACCCATAGCAAACTCCCTTAGCAACTTCTTAAGATTGACATAACTTTTCTGATGATGCATGACTTTTTTTATGTCTTTCCCTGATTGTTCTTAATTATCACTCCATTTCCTTGACTATATTTGGACCAAGCACAACCCTGTATTCTAGATTATCCCAAGACAATGGTTTCCTACACCTCCTACCTTATAAAGCTTAAAATGGAGCCATGCCTAATGTCGAATGATGACCATTATTATAGGAAAATTCTACCAAGTGTAGGAAATATTTCCATCGGGTATTCTAATCCATACAAAACATGCAAAGCATATCCTCTAATACTTGGTTCACCATTTTGGTTTACCCATTAGTTTCTCAGTAAAATGTAGAACTAATATTTAACCTAGTACCAATGGCACGATGTAAAGCTTACCACAACTCAAATGTAAATCTTAAGTCTCTATCTGAAATGATCACTTCCAAAAAACCATGAAGCCTAAATATTTCTTTGGCAAATCTATTAACCACAACAATGACATAATCCTTGGTGTTTTTGGATATAAAATATGCAATCTTAGTCAGTATGTCAACCACAACTAGGATTGCATCATGCTAAAATCTAGTATTTGGAAAACCTACAATAAAATCCATTGATATCACCTACCATTTTTGTGCAGGTACATCATGAGGATACATTAGTCCTACATTATTTCTATGTTTTGCCTTAATATTTTGGTATTCGAGACAATGAGCGACATATTCAGTTATGTCCTTTTTCATTCCTAGCTAGTATAATATTTCCTTCATATTCTCCTTCATTTTTTCCCTCCCGGGTGAGTAGAACATGGAGATTTGAGTGCTTCATTCATGATCATTTTCTTAAAATAATCGGCCTTAGGAATTATTACCCTATCCTTAAAGCACAAGAAACCATCCTTAATGCTAAAATCCTTACTTTCATTAGATTTCCTTTCCATGTAAAAATACAAATTGACTCTCCTCTCTAAGCGTGATTGTTTTCCTTTTGCTGCAACTATTGTCCTTTCTTTATGGGTTTTGATCCTTTATTCTGAAGGATAGTATGTTTGTTTTTGGTATGGTTTGATGGTTTTTAGTTTCTCTTTCTATTCCTTTGTCCTAGAGAATTTTTCCTTTTGCTATTCTAGGCTTAATGCCTCTGTTGTGTTCCTCTTGAAATTCTAGTGCTTCTTTTTGTTTTACTATTGTACAAGACGTTGGGAAACCTTTAAAATACCCTATTTTGAATAAAATTAATTTACCAAAAAAAAATATTTCCTTTCCATCCTTTCCAGGATTTGATTGTAAAACACATCTTAATATTGCATTTTCTTGAGTTGTTCCATAAAGTCTATATGGATGTGAGATAAGAGAACTATGTGTCTTCTCCTACTGAGCTCATTGACAACCTCATTTTCCTTCTCTTTAATGTATTAAATACCAAAATCATATTCAACAAAAAATTCCATCCACCTTCTTTGAATGACATTCAACAATGGTTGAGTAAATATGTATTCTAAACTTTGATGGCCTATCCTTAAATCAAAGGGTCTCTTTACCAAATAATGTCACCAACTTTTGAGATCAAAAATCATCGCTACAAATTCTAGATCATGGGTTGCATAATTGACCTCATGTTGTTTCAGTTTCCTGGATCCATATGCTACCATTGCTTCATCTTGTGAAAGCACTCCTCCCAAACATTCTAATGATGCATTTGTACACACAAAAAAACTACCCTGAAGGTCTAGTATCTTTAGTATGGGATATGTAGTGACTTTTTGTTTGAGCAGATAAAAAACTACCTTACATTTATCCATCCACTTGAACTCCTTTCTCTTTATTTGAAGGTTAGTTATTGGAGTGGTTATCTTGGCGTAGTCCTTCACATAATTTCTATAATATACAATCAAACCCATGAAACTCTAGACTTCCATCACATTTGTGGGTAGTAGCCAGTTGATTATAACTTCAATTTTCATAGGATCCACCATGCTCCCTTATATTGATACAATATGCCTTAAATATTGCACTTTTAACTAATAAAATACACACTTCCATAAATTCTCATGCAACCAATTTAGTCCTTAGTAGCTCCAGAATGATCCTAAGGAGTTTGTCATGCTTTGACTTATTTCAAAAATATATCAAAATATCATCTAGGAAAATAAGAACAAATTGGTCTAATTACTTCCTAAAAATATTATTCATCAAATTCATAAATGTTGTTGGAGTATTTTTTAGACAAAAATACAAGACAGTAAACTCATAATGTTCATAACAAATTTTAAAGGTTGTCTTAAGAGTATCCTCTTATCATATCCTCAATTGGTGGTATCTAAAATTTAGATCAATATTTGAGAAGACAGTGGTATCTTTAAGTTTATCAAAGAGGTCTTTTATTCTAGGTAGAGGATATCTATTTTTTATGGTTTCCCTATTCAACATCCAATAATATATACATAGTCATAAGAAATCATCCTTTTTCTTGATGAACAACATTGGTGCACCCTATGGTGACATGCTAGATTTAATTAATTTCTTCTCCAGCAATATTTGTAACTGCACTTTTAGCTCTTGCATTTCAATCAAATTAATTCTATAAGGAGCTATATGAATAGGCTTTGTTCTAGGTTGAAGTTCAATTATGAAATCAAATTCACATTTAGGTGGTAATCCAAGTAAATCCTTTGGAAATACATCTTTGAATTCCTGAAGAACTGGGTGTTTTTCAAACACCTCTTCCTTCTTTTCATCTTCTATCTCATTTAACTTCATTACATAAATTGTTCCTCCTCTCTTAATTCCCTTCTTGAGATATATTGTAGAGATGATATGGGGTTGAAAAGCCCCTTGCAAGCTGTACACCCTTTGTATTTTCTTACCATCTTTCAAGTACTCAATCCATCTATCCTGGAAATTGATTATAGCCTTATGTGCTTGTAACCAATCCATTCCTAGCACTACATAAAATGCATGCAATGGTGCTATGTACAGGTATCCAATGGTCATACCACTAGGTAGGGTAATTTCTGCCATGGGGTAGCACTAATTTACATAGTAGGTTTATCCTAAACAATGCTCGACATTCCACCCATGTGCTAATATTCCTAGCCATTCTAGGATATTTTTAACTAAGGTAGTGGAAATAAAACTATCTATAGCACCACTATCAGTTTGAATTTTAATATTTATATCAAAGAGCTTACATTTTATCAATAGTGGGATGGCTTGTCCTTTTAAATTTTGACTTCTAGATTCAGATGTCCCTTCATATTTGAAGTAGGGCTTAAGATATGTCTCAACTTTCCTAGCCAAGTCATAGGCCTGGTATAGAGTATTAGGCTCTCTCACTTTCACTTCATGCTCTACCCTGGGATCAGCTCCTAAAATAAACTTATGGACCTTCATATTCTTATTATACGTGGGCACATATTTCAGAAACTTTAGAAATTTTTGGTAATATACCTCCACCATTTTCTTTCCTTGTCTAAGATTTGTGAACTCTTCAAATTTGTAGGTATAAAAATGTTCAATGAGGAACCTCTCTTTAAAAACCACTACGAAATATTCCCACTTCAAATCAACTGCAACCTCAATACCTTTTTCCTCACTAAAAATTTCCCACCAATATAATCCAACACCCTATAAATATAGAGTGGCATATGATGTTCGAGTCCCAGTAGAATAATTCTTCATATTGCAAAAAATCTTTATCTCTTTCAACCAAGCTTTGGTTGCATCACCACCTTCCTCTCCTTTGAATTTGGAAGATTTCAAATGTTTCATATCCTTGCCCAATTCTATCTCTAGTTGAATTCTTTCAATAATTATTTCTTTGATTCTACTTGTTCTCAAAGTAGGACAACTATTGTAAAGAGATCCTCCCTCTCATTACTAGGATTGTTCACGCCTACGTCAGTGGTTCTAACTTCTAAATTGTTTTGTCATGCTTTCCTTATCTATGGTGTAGCACTCCTTCTCTATCTCTTTGTAGGTATTATCCCTAGCCACATATAGGAGAGATAGTAGGAATTAGTTCCCAATTACTTCTTTGAACCCGTTTTCCTACTAATAACTATCTACCTAGTAATCTTAACAAGGTAGATAGAATTTTATTTTAGCAGATAATATATTCTTGTAAAGTGTAACCCTCACATGGGTATGTATCCTATACATAGCATCACCTACTCTTACATAAGTAATCCTATATACCTATGAACCGTTCTCTGATAACAAATATCACAACCCACGATCTATCAACTCAACCTAATGAATTTTTTATTTGAGAAAGTACAATATTGGGCAATACGAGAGGAGCAAAGAATGGACCCTAGAGCTAATATGGGTACCACAAGGGTAATAAACCAATGAAAATCACATATGGGGAGAAATCCACACTCACCACCATTGATTGATGCTCCCACAAGAAAGGATGGAGCATATAGCTTGGCCATGATTCGCTCATTTAAGGGGTTGGATCATGGTTGGGTTGCTTCCACTAGAGCATTTCACCCAAAAGTGTGCTTTTTAATTTGCAAATATCTATGTGGATGTTGTGATTTATATACCACAATGAGGGTCATCATGGGATACATGTGGGATAATGGCTCAAGACTCTCATAGTGTTGCTCAAGGTATTTTTAGAATTTTTTATTTGAGAAAGTACGATATTAGGCAGTACAAGAGGAGTGAAGAATGGACCCTAGAGTTAACATGGGGCCCATAAAGGAAATAAACCAATAGAAACCATACATGGGAAGAAATCCACATTCACCACCATCAAGCAATGCTCCCATAGGAGAGGATGGATCATATAGCTTGGCCATGATTCGTTCATTTCAAGAGCTAGATCATGGTTGGCTTGCTTTCACTAGGGCATTTCACCCAAAAGTTTACTTCCTAATTTGTAAAGCTCTATGTGGATGTTGTGATTTATATACCACCATTAGGGTCATCATGGGATACATGTGGGATAATGGCTCAATAATATCATAGCATTGCTCAAGGTATTTTAGAATTTTTTATTTGAGAAACTACAAGATTTGGTAGTACAAAAGAAACGAATAATGGACCCTAGAGCTAATATGGGTCCATAAGGGAAATCAACCAATGGAAACCATACATGGGGAGAAATCCACACTCACCACCATCAAGTGATGCTCCCACAGAATATGATGGAGCATATAGCTTGGCCATGATTCACTCATTTGATGGGTTGTGTCATGGTTGGATTGCTTTCATTAGGGTATTTCACCCAAAATTTTACTTCCTGATTTGCAAAGCTATATGTGGATGTTGTGATTTATATACTACCATGAGGACCATCATGGGATACATTTGGGATAATGGATCAAGAATCTCATAGCGTTGCACAAGGTATTTTAGAATTTTTTATTTGAGAAACTACAAGATTGGGCAATAGAAGAGAAGCGAAGAATGGACCTTAGAGCTAATATGAGGTCCATAAGGGAAATAAACCAATAGAAAACACATATGGGGAGAAATCCACACTCACCACCATTGAGAAATGCTCCCACACGAGAGGATGGAGCATATAGCTTGGCCATGATTCACTCATTTGAGGGGTTGGGTCATGGTTGGCTTGCTTCCACTAGGGTATTTCACCCAAAATCCTACTTCTTGATTTGTAAAGCTCTATGTGTATGTTGTGCTTTATATACCACCATGAAGGTCATCATGGGATACATGTAGGATAATATCTCAAGACTCTTGTAGTGTTTCTCAAGGTATTTTTTAATTTAATTATTTGAGAAAGTACGATACTAGGTAGTACGAGAGGAGCGAAGAATGGACCCTAGAGTTAACATGGGACCCACAAGGGAAATAAACCAATGGAAACCACATGGGGAGAAATCCACACTCACCACCATCGAGTGATGCTCCCATAGGATATGATGGAGCATATAGCTTGGCCATGATTCACTCATTTGAGGGGCTAGGTCATGGTTGGCTTTCTTCCACTAGGGAATTTCACCCAAAAACCTACTTCCTAATTTGCAAAGCTCTATGTGCATGTTGTGCTTTATATATCACCATGAGGGTCATCATGGGATACATGTGGGATAATGGCTCAAGAATCTCATAGCATTGCTCAAGGTATTTTTAGAATTTTTTATTTGAGAAAGTACGAGACTAGGCAGTACGAGAGGAGCGAAGAATGGACCCTAGAGCTAACATGGGGCCCACAAGGGAAATCAACCAATGAAAACCACACATGGGGAGAAATCCACACTCACCACCATCGAGTGATGCTCCCACAAGAGAGGATGGAGCATATAGCTTGGCCATGATTCGCTTGTTTGAGGGGTTGGATCATGGTTGACTTGCTTCCACTAGGGCATTTCACCCAAAAGCCTACTTCCTAATTTGCAAAGCTCTATGTGGATGTTGTGCTTTATATACCACCATGAGGGCCATCGTGGGATACATGTGGGATAATGGCTCAAGACTCTTGTAGCATTGCTCAAGGTATTTTTAGAAATTTTTATTTGAGAAAGTACGAGACTTGGACAGTACGAGAGGAGCGAATAATGGACCCTAGAGCTAACATGGGTCCCACAAGGAAAATAAACCAATGGAAACCACACATGGGGAGAAATCCACACTCACCACCATCGAGCGATGCTCCCACAAGAGAGGATGGAGCATATAGCTTGGCCATGATTCACTCATTTGAGGGGTTGGGTCATGGTTGGCTTACTTCCACTAGGGAATTTCACCCAAAAGCTTGCTTCCTGATTTACAAAGCTCTATGTGGGTGTTGTACTTTATATACCACCATGAGGTCCATTATGGGATACATGTGGGATAATGGCTCAAGACTCTCACAACATTGCTCAAGGTATTTTTAGAATTTTTATTTGAGAAAGTATGAGACTAGGCAGTATGAGAGAAGTGAAGAATGGACCCTAGAGCTAACATGGGGCCCACAAGGAAAATCAACCAATGAAAACCACACATGAGGAGAAATCCACACTCACCACCATCGAGCGATGCTCCCATAGGAGAGGATGGAGCATATAGCTTGGCCATGATTCACTCATTTGATGGGTTGGGTCATGGATGGATTGCTTCCACTAGGGCATTTAACCCAAAATCTTGCTTCCTTATTTTCAAAGCTCTATGCGGATGTTGTACTTCATATACCACCATGAGGGCCATCGTGGGATACATGTGGGATAATGGCTCAAGACTCTCACAGTTTAGCTGAAGGTATTTTTAGAATTTTTTATTTGACAAAGTACGATACTGGGTAGTACAAGAGGAGCAGAGAATAGGTCCTAGAGCTAACATTGGACCCACAAGGGAAATAAACCAATGAAAAGCACACATGAAGAGAAATCCACGCTCACCACCATCGAGTGATGCTCCTATAAGAGAGGATGGATCATATATTTTTGCCATGATTCACTTTTTTGAGGGATTAGAGCATGGTTGGATTGCTTCCACTAGGGAATTTCACCCAAAAACTTGCTTCCTAATTTGAAAAGCTCTATGTGGATATTATGTTTTATATACCACCATGAGGGCCATCATGGGATACATGTGGGATAATATCTCAAGACTCTTGTAGCATTTCTCAAAGTATTTTTAGAATTTTTTATTTGAGAAAATATTATACTAGGCAGTACGAGAGGAGTGGAGAATGGACCCTAGAGCTAACATGGGGTCCACAAGGGAAATAAACCAACAAAAACCACACATGGGAAGAAATCCACACTCACCACCATCGAGTGATGCTCCCACAATAGAGGATGGAGCATATAGCTTGGCCATGATTCACTTTTTTGATGGGTTGGGTCATGGTTGGCCATTGTTATCTATTTCGAGATGGTTCAAGAGATATCCATAGTCCACGTTAGTAGTGATACAGTGCTTTTAGCTCACAATCGATGAACTATCGCCCTCTCATATGGGTTATTAAAATCTAGATTCATCATTAACTAAATGACCTAGAACTCTTTCCAACCATGTAATACAATAGCTGAGAACTTAACAAGACATCTAACACTGAAGTGCACTAAAATATGTCATAGATGAGCATTGTCTAGTCCATCATTGCTACGGTTCCGTCATCTTTTTACTCGAGTCATTGACACAACTTGGTTAGAGTACAATATTTTAGATCTTTTCACAACATTACTAAAAAAAGATAGCTCGTCATTCTACGAGTTCACTAAATTATTTTAACAAAAGTACAACTTTCTATCATACAAGTACTACACACGAGTCTATAACAGAAACTAAAACTACTTCAATATTGATTCCCAAAATCTATTACATACTTGAATGAATATAAAACTTGAACTAAATACAAATTACACCATTATATCACGATATATATATATATATATACATATTTTTACCGGCTATTTATTTCAATGAAAACTAACTGATAGAATAACATCATTTCCAAAATATATAAATCATTTTACCTACTATTTCTCTCAACGAAAGTAACTGACAGAATAACATCTTTTCCAAAATATATGTCTCTCTACTAGCTATTTCTTTCAATGAAAACTAACTAATAGAATAACATCATTTCCAAATATATAAATCCTTCTACCTACTATTTATTTCAATGAAAACTAACTAATAGAATAGCATCATTTCCAGAACATATAAATCTTTCTACCTATTGTTTCTTTCAATAAAACTAACAAATAGAATAACATCATTCAAGAATATACAAATCTCATTTTTTATCCAATCGCTACCTTTCACTACCATAACTATGTCTTCATCTTTGTATTGTATTATCTAATAACATACATTCAAATAAACTTACCATTTGGCATAAGCTAGCTTAGGCTTCAATTTTATTTCATGCAAAAGTCATCTCTATCGATCCTCCAGTTCTCATCCCCTCTTCTCCTACTTTATTTTTCTTTCTAATTTTTTGTTTTTTCCTCTCCAGCGATATCTAAGCACCTCCACTTCGTCTGCCATTGTCATCTTCTCTAACCTTCTGGCCTCCCATTCTACCTTACCAGTAATTATGGACATGCCCATTTGGTAGAAAACATAAAGTAAACTCCACCACTTCATTGATAACTTACTAGTTGTATTTACAAAGCCATCACTTGGCTTAATTATACATAAGAATAAAATATTTCCATTATGAAAAATAGTGGATTATATTCTCAAAAAGTGCACTTCAATATCATATAAAAAAATTTCCATCATTTAATTCTCCACATCTCGAGTAACCACATAGCAATATGTTAGTCCAACTATAACTAAATTAAAATATGCTTGGAAGGTTAGTAAAAATATTTTGTTAGATACCCATTCAGTTGTAGATATCCTACAACAAAACAAAGTTGTCATATAATCATTCTCATAAAACCTCACTAATAGTTGTTTAGCAGAACCTTAACATGAGCTAGTTTATCATTCCTTCAATAAGTTATATCATATCCGTTTCTTGACCAATATGTAATTGCATAATATAAAGATATATAGTTTGTTATTCTACTGATATAATCATTATATTTCCATAGAATATGTGTCCTACGTAAACCAATCATTAAAATCAATCCATCCATCACATGATAACATTGCTTAAACAATAATCTATTTAATCAAAGGTTTGCCAAGGGGCATGACATCCTACCCCCCTTAGGCTTAACATAGTCCTTTGTTTTTCATTATTTCAAGTATAAAATTATAATTACAAAGCATTCTCAAATTGGAATGGAAAATGTTTCTGCATATCTGCTATTTTATCCCAAGTAGCATTTCTCTTGTAATAGTGGGACCATTAGACCTTGCATTGCTCCAAGGTTCCCTTCCTCATTATTTTGGAACAAAACTCAAGTATATTTATTGGTCGAACCTCTATAGACTCTAGATCCACCATTTTTAGCTTAGAAAATTTCCACACATGATCAAGATTAGCTATATATTTTCTAAGAAATAAAATATGAAATGTTTCGTGTATCTTCGATAGATTGGGTGGTAAGGTAAGTCGGTATACTACATAACTGATATTTTGTATAATTTCAAAGGGTTAAACAAAATGTGGATCAATTTTTGTGGACTTAATAACACTCTTCTTAGGTCTCACCTTTAGAAACACTCTATCGTCCATAACAAGCTCCCTTGGTGACCTCTTAAGGTTGGTATAAATATTTTGATGATCCGTGACTTCTCTAAGTTTTTCCCTGATTGTTCTTAATTGTCACTCCATTTCCTTGACCATATCTAGATCAAGCACAACCCTATCTTTTGGATTATCCCAATACAATGGTGTTCTACACCTCTTGCCATATAAAGCTTCAAATGGAGTCATGCCTAAGATTGAATGGTGATCGTTATTGTAAGAAAATTCTACCAAGTGTAGGAAATATTCCCATCAGGTCTTCTAATCCATACAAATTATGCAAAGCATATCCTTTAAAACTCGGTTCACCCTTTCATTTTTCCCATAAATTTTGGGTGATATGCAGAACTAATATTTAACCTAGTGCCAATGGCATGATGTAAAGCTTACCAAAACTTGGATCTATATCTCAAGTCTCTATATGAAATGATCACTTTCAAAAAACCATGAAGCCTGAATATTTCTTTGGTAAATCTATTAGCCACAACCACGACATCATTCTTGGTGTTTTTGGGTGTAAAATACGTAACCTTAGTCATTTTGTTGACCACAACTAGGATTGTGTCATGCTGAAATATGGTCTTTAGTAAACCTATAATAAAATTCATTGATATCACCCGCCATTTTTGTGTAAGTACATCATGAGGATATAATAGTCCTACAGGGTGTCTATATTCTATCTTAACATTTTGGTATTCGAGACACTGAGCGATATATTCAATTATGTCCTTTTTCATTCCTGGATAGTAGAATATTTTCTTCATACTCCCTCATTTTTACCCCTCTCAGGTGAGCAAAATTTGGAGATCTATGTGCTTCATTCATGATCATTTTCTTCAAATCATCGGCCTTAGGAATTACTACCCTATCCTTAAAGTATAAGAAGACATATTTTATGTTGAAATCCTTACTTTCATTATATTTCCTTTCCGTCCATTCTTGGATTTGATTGTAAAACATATCCTGATGTTTTATTTCCTTGACTTGTTCCATAAAGTCTATATGGATGCAAGACAATATAGCTATGTGTTTCCTCCTACCAAGTGC
The DNA here is from genome assembly GCA_028583015.1 of Wollemia nobilis. NCBI lineage: Eukaryota > Viridiplantae > Streptophyta > Pinopsida > Araucariales > Araucariaceae > Wollemia > Wollemia nobilis. Next base: position 13,977,998 of record JAQPPZ010016890.1, read on the forward strand.
ATTGATAACCTTATTTTTCCTTCTATTTGATGTATTCAACACCAAAATCATATTCAACAAGAAATTCCATCCACCTTCTCTTCTTGGCATTTAGCAATGGTTGAGTAAATATGTATTTTAGACTTTGATGGTCTATCCTTAACTCAAAGGGTCTCCCTACCAAATAATGTCACCAAATTTTAAGAGAAAAAACCACTGCTACCAATTCTAGATCACGGGTTGCATAATTGACCTCATATTATTTCAATTTCCTAAATTCATAAGCTACCACTACTTCATCTTGTGAGAGCACTCCTCCCAAATCTTCCAATGATGCATTTGTACACACAAAAAACTACCATGAAGGTCTGGTATATTTAGTATGGGAGATGTAGTGAGTTTTTATTTGAATAGATCAAAATATACCTCACATTTATCTGTCCACTTGAACTCCCTTCCCTTTCTCTGAAGGTTAGTTATTGGAGTAGTTATCCCTTCTACTAATACAATATGCACGAAATATTGCACTTTTGACACATGAAATACACACTTCTACAAGTTCCTGTACAACCAATTTTTTGTTAGAAGCTCCAGAATAAAGTGTTTTTCATGCTCTAACTTATTTCAAAAATATATCAAAATATCATCTAGAAAAACAAGAACAAATTGGTCCAATTACATCCTGAAAACATTATTCATCAAATTCATAAATATTTTTGGAGCATTTGATAGACCAAAAGACAATACAGTAAACTCATAATGTTTGTAATGAGTTTTAAATATTTTCTTATGAGTATCCTCTTCTTGGATCCTCAATTGGTAGTATCTAAACTTTAGATCAATATTTGAGAATACAATGGCATCTTTAAGTTGATCAAATAGGTCTTCGATTCTAGGTAGAGGATATCTATTTTTAATGGTTGCATTGTTCAGCATCCAATAATCTATACATAGTTGAAAGTAACCATCCTTTTATTGATAAAAAAAATGGTGCACCCCATGGTGATACACTGGATCTAATTAATCCCTTCTCTAGCAATCGGATTTTTTCTATAAGGAGCTCTATGAATAGACTCAGTTTTAGGTTGAAGTTCAATTGTGAAATAAAATTCATGTTTAGGTGGTAATCCAAGTAAATCCTTTGGAAATACGTCTCTGAACTCCTGAAGAACTAGATTTTTCTCAAACACCTCTTCTTTCTTTTAATTTTCTATTCCATTTAACTCCACTACATAAACAGTTCCTCCTCTCTTCATTCCCTTATTGAGCTGCATCATGGAGAGGATCTAGGGTTGAAAAGCCTCTTGCAGGTTGTACACCCTCTATATTTTCCTTCCATATTTCAAGTACTCAATTCATCTATCCTAAAAATTAATTATAGCCTTGTGTGCTTGTAACTAATCCATTCTTAGCACTACATCAAATGCATGAAATGGTGCTATGTAAAGACATCCAATGGTTATACCACTAGGTAGGATAATTTCTACCATGGGGTAGCATTTATTTATAAAGTAGGTTTATTCTAAACCATACTCGACCTTCCACCCATGTACCAAGATTCTTAGCCTTTCTGGTATATATTTAACTAAGCTAGTGGAAATCAAACTATTTGTAGAATCACTATCAATTAGAATTTTAATGTTTCTACCAAATATCTTACCTTTTATCAGTATTGCGGTGGTTTGTCCTTCCAAATTTTGACTTCCTATCATAGCATAAATATTGTGTGTAGGTTCTTTATAGGCCAGCTCTTTTTCCTTTGAACTCGACCTAGTTCTATATGAACATTTATTAGAATAGTGTGGTCCACCACAATCAAAGCATCCATCCTTAGGTCTTGGGTGAGTTTTTCACTTTTGTCCTTCTACTTTTACTGTTAATGGAGCGTTGGCCTAACCCTGCAGTGGTGGTCTTCTATTCTTGTTGTTGTGATTTTTAGGTTTATAGTTATTTTCTTTGAACTTATTCATAAACTTGCCTTAATTTTCATCATTTTTTGTCTTGTTTAGAGAATTTTTTATTGCCTGCTCACCTTCCCACTTCATGAACCCTACATTATTTATTTTTCTTAGTGTCTCTTTGTCCTGCTCAAATGCCCCTTCATAGTTGAATTAGGGCTTAAGAAAGGTCTCATATTTCCTAGCCAAGTCATAGGCCTTATGTAGAGTATTAGGCTCTCTCATGTTCACTTCATGCCCTACCCTAGGATAAACTCCTAAAATGAACATATGGACCTTCATCTTCTCATTATATGTGGGCACATATTTTAGCAACTTGATAAATTTTTGGTAATATGCCTCCATCATTTTATTTCCTTGTCTAAGATTGGTGAACTCTTCAAATTTATGGGTATAAAAATGTTCAGTGAGGAACCTCTCTTTAAAAAGCCATTAAAAAGCCACTAGGAAATCTTCCCACTTTAGATCAACTACAACCTTAATATATTTTTTTCCCACTAAATGTTTCCCACAAATCTAAATCAATATCCTATAAATGTATAGTGGCATACGAAATTTGAGTCCCAGTAGAATAATTCTTTATATTGCAAAAATCTCTATCTCTTTCAACCAAGCTTCGGTTGCATCACCGTCTTCCTCTCCTTTGAATTTGAAAGATTTTAGAGGTTTCATATCCTTTCCCAACTCTACCTCTAGCTGAATTTTGGCCTGTTGTACCTCAGTAATAGGTTCATTATCTTATTCCCCTCTAGATTTTCCATATTGAGTTTCCCGACTCAACATGGCTTCCAATAGTTTCTTATATGATTCTACCTATTCCTGAAGTAGGCAATTATTGCGAAGAGATACTCCCTCTCATTACTAGGATTGTTCACACCTACATCAGTGGTTCTAACTTATACATTTTTTTTTCATATCTACCTCATTGATGGGGTAGCACTTCCTCTTCTCTTTTGTGGTATTTTCCTTGGCCACACACAGGAGAGAGAGTAGGAATTAATTTCCAATTACTTCTTCAAACTGGTGTTCCTACTAATAACTATCTACCTAGTAATCTTAACAAGGTAGATAGAGTTTTTTTTTAGTAGATAATATATTCTTGCAAAGCATAACCCTCATGTGGGTATGTATCCTATACACACCATCATCTACTCTTACGCAAGGAAACCTATATCCCTACGAAGTGTGCTATGATACCAAATATCACAATCCAAAATCTATCAACTCAACCTAATTAATTTTTGTTTTGAACCAATAAATGACTCTTAGAGTTTAGTAATCTAAAAGAATACCTAGTTGTCTCGGGATCTCATCTTACAATGAAAACCAATCCAATATTTCTTTGAGGTACACCCATTTCTACATCTTACATATATCTAGCTACGTAAGTGTGCTAGATGCAAAGTTCATTTTACAAGCTTCTCATATCACAATTACCCAATGAGCCAACTTGTCTCCTTTAATTCTATTGAAAGGAGTATGCTAAGGTCCCATTCTACTTAATTCTATCTAAGTAGGTGTTGAAGTGTAAAATATTTGACTATCAATCTCATATTTTTGATGAGCTAGTCAAACCTTGGATAGCCTCTTCTTTTTCTTAATTCGTGGGACTTTCTCAAATCATATTTTTACACACCCCTTCATAACTCTCTAAGGTTTATAAGATTAATTCCTAGTCCATTTCATAGTCTTCACTTCATATAACTTATCACTCAAGATTTTAAACTATTCCATATTCTAATGAACCACTACTAATGGTTTATAATTAAGAATTAGAATCTTATATTGAATTTTCTATATAATTGAAAAATATAAACAATAATAACACTAACAATTTCCAAAATTTCCTTCCTTAATCTTAAAGTGCTAACCATTTTTAATATTATTCCTTAATCATAAAGTGCTAACCATTTACATGCAGTAATAAGATTGAGTATATTTACTCTATTAACATTTCATGATTCCACATCATAACACTAATGTGAATCCTTATACATTAAATCCATAATAAAAGCAATCAGTATTCAATAGATTACACAACATTTTTATTAAAACATTAACAACAAGGTAATATTGTAACATAAAATTCCCACAAAAGCCACACAAAAAGCTCATTTACCTTAGGAAAAACCCCTATGGGGAAAACCCAGCCTTTAACCGTCTTTCTTTATTGATTTCAAATGAAATTTAAAATTCACACAATCATTTAAGGTCTTCCACATGCCTTCTTTCTTTCTATTAAAGGGTTTTCCTATACTATATCATGCGGAGTCATTCCCTCAACTAACATCTTAATATTGTACTTTGCAGCTTCTGGAAAGTCAAATCTCTTCCTAACATATTGCTTTGCAATCAGTATACGTTCTAGGGTCTTTGAAGCTTATGACTACAAGTTATTATGGAGTAACCACAACATTATTTTTCTATCCCCAACATAATGAGTCAACTTTTCAATGATAACAAATTTGGTCAAACAAACATTTCTCAAGCCTATTCTCTCTCTACACAACGCACATTCTAACATGATTACATTCCTACCAATATTAATCACAAAAGAGGATTTAATAACCTATACATGGAGTTTTATTTCCAATCAAAGCCATTTTTATCCATTCCAGATGGTTCAAGAGATCTTCATAGTCCACGTCAATAGTGGCACGATGCTTTTAGCTCACAATCAATGAACTATCCCCTCTCATTTGGGTTATTGAAACCCAGATTCATCATTAACTAAATTACTTAGAACTCTTTCCAACCATGTACTACAATAGTTGATAACTTAATGATACACCTAACACCAAAGTGTGCTAACATATATCATAGATGAGTGTTGTCCAATCCATCATTGCTAAGGTTCTGTCATCTGTTTACTCGATTCATCGACCTAACTTGGTAAGAGTACAACATTTTAGTTCTTTTCACAACATTACTAACAAAAGATAACTCGTCATTCTACGAGTTCACTAAATTATTTTAACAAAAGTATAACTTTCTATCATACAAGTAATACTCCACACACAAGTCTGTAACTAGAACCAAACCTACTTCAATATCTATTCCCAAAATATATTACATTCTTGAATGAATATGCAACTTGAACTGAATACAAATTACACCATTATATCACAAAACATAAATATATATACATATTTCTACTAGATTTTTATTTCAATGAAAACTAACTGATAGAATAACATCATTCTAGATTATATAAATCATTCTACCTGCTATTTTTCAATGAAACTAACTTATAGAATAACAACATTTCCCATAATATATAAGTCTCTCTACTGGCTATTTCTTTCAATGAAAACTAATTGATATAATGGCATCATTTCCAAAATATATAAATATTTCTACCTATTGTTTCTTTCAACAAAAACTAACTGGTAGAATAGCATCATTTCCAAAATTTATAAATATTTCTACCTATTTTTTCTTTCAACAAAAACTAACTAATAGAATAACTTAATTCTAGAATACACAAATCTCATTTTTTGTCCAATTGCTACATTTCACTACCAGATCTATCTCTTCATCTTCGTATTGCATTATCCAATAACAGATATTCAAACAAACTTATCGTTTGGCACAAGCTAGCTTAGGCTTCAATTTTATTTCACACAAAATTTATCTCCATCAATCCTCTAGCTCTAATCCCCTCTTCTCCTACTTTCTTTTACTTTCTTATTCTTTTTTATTTTTTTCTCTTCAATGGTAGCCAAGAACCCCACTATGTCTGCCATTATCATCTTCTCTAACCTCCTAGCCTCCTATTCTGCCTTACCATTAACTATGGAGATGTCCAATCAGCCGTAAACATAACCACTTCATTGATAACTTACTAGTTGTATTTATAAAGCCATCACTTGGCTTAATCACGCATAGGAAAAAATATTTCCATTAAGAAAAAACATATTATATTCTCAAACATTGCACTAAAATATCATATAAGAAATTTGTCCATAATTTAAGTCTCCACATCTTGAGTAACCACATAGAAATATGTTAGTCCAACTATAACTAAATTGAAACATGCTTGGAAGGTTAGTAAAAATATTTCATTAGATACCCATTCAGTTGTAGATATCCTACAACAAAATAAAGTTGTCATATAATAATTCCCATAAAACCTCACTAATAGTTGTCTAGCAGAACCTTAACATGAGCTATTTTATCATTCCTTCAACAAGTTATATCATATTATTTTCTTGACAAATATATAATTGCGTAATATAAATATAGAATAATTTTTTATTCTACTAATAGAATCATTATATTTCCATAGAATATGTGTCCTGCATAAATCAATTATTAAAATCAATCCATCCATCACATGATAACATTGCTTAAAAAATAATCTATCTAATCAAAGCTTTTCCAAGGGAGGATCATGAAATACTACCCCCTTAGGCTTAACATAATCCTATGTGCTTCATTAGTTCAAACATTAAATGATAATTACAAAGCATTATCAAATAGGAATGGAAAATGTTTCTACATATCTACTAATTTCTTCCAAGTAGAATTTATCTTGCAATAGTGGTCTCACTAGATCTTGCATTGCTCCAAGGTTCCTTTCCTCGTCATTTTGGAATGGAACTCAAGGATCTTTACTGGTTAAACCTCTATAGCCTCCGGATCCACCATCTATAGTTTAGAAAATTCCCACACATGATCAGGATTAGCTATATATTTTCTAAGCAATGAAATGTGAAAGGTGTCATGAAGCTTTGATAGATTGGATGGTAAGGCAAGTTGGTATGCCATAGGACTGATATTTTTTGTAATTTCAAATGATCCAACAAAATGTGGATCAATTTTTATGGACTTAATAGCAATATTATTAGGTATCACCCTCAGAAACACTCTAATACCCACAACAAACTCCTTTGGCGATCTCTTAAGGTCGGAATAACTTTTTTGATGTCTGTAATTTCTTTAAGTTTTTTCCTAATTATTCTTAATTATCACTCCATTTCGTTGACCATATCTGGACCAAGCACAACCCTGTATTCTAGATTATCCTAAGATAATGGTTTCCTACACCTCCTGTCATATAGATCTTCAAATGGAGCCATGCCTAAGTTCGAATGGTAATCGTTATTGTAGGTAAATTCTACCAAGTGTAGGAAATATTTCCATCATGTATTCTAATCCATAAAAATATGCAAAGCATATCCTCTAACACTTGTTTCACCCTTTCAGTTTTCTCGTTAGTTTTTGGATGATATGTAGAACTAATATCTAACCTAGTACCAATGGCACGATTTAAAGCTCATCAATTCTTAGATGTAAATCTCAAGTCTCTACCTAAAATTATCACTTCCAAAAAACCATAAATTCTAAATATTTATTTAGAAAATATATTAGCCACAACCATGACATCATCTTTGGTGTTTTTGGGTATAAAATGTGCAACCTTGGTCCGTCTATCAACCACAACTAGGATTGCTCATGCTGAAATCTAGTCTTTAGAAAAACTACAATAAAATCCATTGATATAAACTATCATTTTTGTGCAGGTATATCATGACGATACAATAGTCCTATAGGATATTTGTGTTCTACCTTAACTTTCTAACATTTGAGACACTAAGCGACATATTTAGTTATGTCCTTTTTCATTCCTAGCTAGTATAAGGTTTTCTTCATAATCTCCCTCATTTTTACCCCTCTCAGGTGAGCATAATATGGAGATCTTTGTGTTTCATTCATGATCATTTTATTCAAATCACTAGCCTTAGGAATTACTACCCTATATTTAAAGCACAAGAAACCATCCTCAATGCTGAAATCCTTACTTTCATCATATTTTCTTTCCATCCTTTCTTGGTTTTATTGCAAAACACATCTTGATGTTGCATTTCCTTGACTTATTCCATCAATTCTATATGAATTCAAGATAATATAGCTATGTGTACCTACTGAGTGCATCAACAACCTTATTTTCCTTTTCTTTGATGTATTCAGCAAGAAATTCCATCCACCTTCTCTACCTAATATTCTACAATGGTTGAGTAAATATGTATTTCAAACTTTGATGGTTTGTCCTTTACTCAAAGGGTCTCCCTACTAAACAATATCATCAAAATTTAAGAGCAAAAACCACCACTACAAATTCCAGATTGTGGGTTGCATAATTGACCTTATGTAATTTCATTTTCCTAGATCCATAAGCTACCACTACTTCATCTTATGATATTACTCCTCCCAAACCTTCCAATTATGCATATGTACACATAGAAAAACTACCTTGGAGGTTTGGTATCTTTAGTATAGGAGATGTAGTGTGTTTTTATTTGAGCTGATCAAAAGCTACCTCACATTTATCTGTTCACTTGAACTCCTTTCCCTTTCTATGAAGGTTAGTTATTGGAACGGTTATCTTGGCATATTATTTCACATAATATTTGTAATGTCCAATCAAACCCATAAAAATTTGGACTTGTGTCACATTTGTATGTGGTGACCAATTCATTATAGCTTCAATTTTCCTAGGATCCATCATGATCCCTTTTGTTGATAAAATATGTCTCAAATATTGCATTTGACACATGAAATATACACGTCGATAAATTCTCATACAGTTAATTTTTCCTTAGCAGCTCTAGAAGGATCCTAAGGTGTTTTTTGTGCTCTAACTTATTCTGAGAATACATCAAAATATTGTCTAAGAAAATAAGAACAAATTGGTTCAATTGCTTCCTAAAAATGCTATTCATCAAATTCATAAATGTTGTTGGAGCATTCGATAGACCAAAAGGTAAGATAATAGACTCATAACGTCTGTAACGAGTTTTAAATGTTATCTTATGGGTATCCTCTTCTCGAATCCTTAATTTATGGTATCCCGACTTCATATCAATCTTTGAGAATATAGTGGAATATTTAAGCTGATCAAAGAGGTCTTCGATTTTTGAGTAGAGGATATCTATTTTTTAATGGTTGCCTTGTTCAGCATCCAATAATCTATACATAGTTACAAGGAACCATTCTTTCTCTTGAGAAAAAACACTGGTGCACCCCACAGTGACACACTAGATCTAATTAATCCCTTCTCTCACAATTCTTGTAACTACACTTTCAACTCTTGCATCTCAATCGGATTCTTTCTATAAAGAGATCTATAAATAGACTATGTTCCAGGTTGAAGTTCAATTGTGAAATCAAATTCACATTCAGGTGGTAATCCAGGTAAATCCTTTGGATATACGTATCTAAACTCTTGAAGAACGAGGTGTTTCTCAAACATCTCTTCCTTATTTTCATCTTCTATCTCATTTAACTTCACTATATAAACAATTCCTTCTCTTTTCATTCCCTTTTTGAGCTACATTACGGAGAGGGTCTGGGATTGAAAAGTCCCTTAGAGGTTGTACACCCTCTGTATTTTCCTGTCATCTTTCGAGTACTCAATCCATATATCCTAGAAATTGATTATAATCTTGTGTTCTTGTAACCAATTCATTCCTAGCACTACAAATACATGCAATGGTGCTACATATAAGTATCCAATGGTCATTCCACTAGGTAGGGTAATTTTTGAATATTTTATTCTAAAACTTATTCAAGAATAATAAAGCATAATTAAATAACTCAGAATAAAATAACAACTCACAATAAATCATGCACATATAACACACGATATTTACCCTAGTTCACCCAATATGGGCTACTCCAGCAAAAAAGAGCCACACCTCCTTTGATATTATTATTCACTCATTGCCCATAATGGGACATTACAATCAATATTAAATGAAAATCTTACAACCCTAAACCATAATGTGATATTATAATACCATGAGCATAATACCATAGGCTAAAACCACCCATACTGACCAATCATGGGAATCTTGGAAACCACTTCGTAAACCGCCCTTGGGTCCCGGGCCGCTCACCGGTGAGCAGGACCACCAAAGTGGGGGCCTTTTGTACAGTACTTCCTCTACAAAGGATGAGACACATCCAACATTATCCCACTTTTTGAATACTTCACATAAATTCTATCATCAATGTTAGTTGCAACACTTGGTCTTGCCAGACCCATTTCAATTGTACAAAACATGAACTTTTCTATGCTAACTACCTTGGTTAAAGCATCTGCAATATTTTCCTTGGTATCCACTTTTCCAGCAACACTTTCTTTTGTTCAATCATGTCCCTACTGAAGTGGTACTTTGTATCAATGTGCTTCGTTCTTGAATGGTAAGCAGGTTTCTTTTCCAAAAATATAGCACTTTGGCTATCATAATCTATCTTCATAGCTCCTTGAAAGAACCCAATTTCAACACAGTATTTGTAGCCATACTGCTTCCTTACTTGCATTAGTGGCTGCCATGTACTCAACTTTAGTGGTTTAAAGAGCAACAATAGTTTACCTTTTTCTCATCCAACTAATAGCTCCTCCAAAAAAATTAAATACATATTAACTAGTAGATATTCTATTGTCCAGATCTCCAGCCCAATATGCATCAACAAAACCTTCTATATCCAAGGATTTGTTTTCTTTACATGTACCTTCATAATAGATTGAAAAATTAGATGTATCACGCAAGTATCTTGAGAACCTTTTTACAATAGTTCAATGCTCTTTACCAGGTTTAGACATATATCTACTCAAAACTCCCATTGCATGGGTAATATCTGGTGTAGTACACACCGTGTCAAACATTAAACTCCCTACAACATTTGCATAAGGAACATGGGATATTTCTTCTACATTTTCTTCTATTTTTGGACATTGTTTAGCAGACAATTTTTCATCCAAAGGAATAGGTACCTTCACTGGTTTGCAATCCTGCATACTGAATCTCTTAAAAAATGTCTCAACATACTTTTTATGATTCAGCCACAACTTTCTATTTGAACGATCTTTGTTTATTTGTATATCCAAAATAAAATTTTTAGGTCCAATATCTTTCATGTCAAACTATGATGCTAACTGATACTTCACTTCCCTGATCATTTCCTTACTATTTCCAATTAGTAACATATCATCAACATACAAAACAATAATGACAAGTACATTACCAATTTGCTTTGAGTATACACAATGATCAGCATTGCTATGAATAAAATCAAGTCCTAAGACATAAGTATAAAATTTTTTATACCACATTCTACGTGACTGTTTTAGTCTGTACAGATATTTCTTTAACTTACATACAAAATCGTCCTTTACTTCAGCAATGAATCCTTCATGTTGTGTCATATAGATTTCTTTCTCTAAATCCCCATGAAGGAATTTAGTTTTTACATCCATTTGCTCTATTTCAAGATCAAATTCAGCAACCACATATAAGAGAAATCTTATTGAGGTTAGCTTTGCAACAAGAGAAAATACTTCACCATAATCAATTCCCTCTACCTGAGAATAGTCTTTAGAAACCAGGTGAGCTTTATATTTCTCCATTTTTTCTTCAGCATTCTACTTCTTCTTGAAGATCCATTTGCAACCTATTACTTTTCTTCCATCGGGTAATTTTACTAGATCCCATGTCTTGTTCTTTTTTAGGGCCATCATTTCCTCATTCATGGCTTCTTCCCAAAGGTTTACCTCTTCAGAATTAATAGCTTCTCTAATTGTTCTAGGATCTTCATCAGTAACAGATAAAATAAAGGAAGAAGGAAAAGCAAATGGACTATACCTATCAAGTTGTCTTCTTTCTTGTGTTGATCTCCTTACCACATTTGTATGAACCTCTGCTTCATCCTCTTCTTCTTCTAAGTAGGGTTCTTCTTCCATGAGATCAAATTGCACCTTTTTAGGTTCTTCTTCTATTACTTCATTCCTGTGATCACTTTTCATTTCTCTAAACACATCTCTACTATAAACTATACTTTTAGTTTTTGGATTCTAAATTTTATATCCTTTAGCACCATATTTATAACCAATAAAGATACATTTAATAGCCTTATTATCAAGCTTACTTCTTTTCTCCTTTAGAATATGCATGTATGCATCACAACCAAAAACTCTAAGATATGAAAGAGAGGGTTTCTTACCAAACCATGCTTCAAATGGAGTTTGATCTGGTAATGCTAATGTAGGATATCAATTTCACAAGTAACATGTTGCATTCACTGCCTCTACCCAAAATTCCTATGCCAGACTAGCACCATTGAGCATACTTCTAGCCTTTTCCATCAATGATTTGTTCAATCTCTTAGTAACTCTATTTTTTTGGGATGTATATGGAGTAGTCTTATGTCTTTCAATACCACATTGCTTACATAAATCCTCAAATTTATTTGAACAATACTCTCCTCCATTATCAGACCTCAACACCTTAATATTTTTCTCAATTTGATTTTCAACAAGTGCTTTAAATTCTCTAAACTTATCAAACACTTTATATTTACTTTTAAGAAAATAAATCCATGCATATCTTGAAAAATTATCAATGAAATAAGTATAGTACTATGAGTGTCCAAGAGATGGAACAGGAACAGGACCAAAAATATCACTGTGAATTAGATCTAATACCCCTTTTGATCTTGCAACACCAGATGGGAAACTCACATGATTTTGCTTGCCATAAATACAATGTTCATAAAAATCAAAACACATTGAGCAATTATGGATACCTTGAACCATAACTTTTGTGTACAGGGTATGGAATCCCTTTCTCCAATATATTCCATTCTTTGATGCCAAAGCATTAAACTTTTGTCTGATTCAGCCTCAGGTTTAGTTGAGCTATTGCACTCATTTTTCATAGTGCTTCCCAATAGCTTATACAAGGTTCCAATCCAAACTCCTCTTGCTAACACCATAGATCCATGAACCATTTTGCATGAATCCTTATGGAAACTAACGTTTACAATTGCATCAACCATTTTGCTTATAAAAATTAGATTTCTAGCAAGGCCAGGAATATGCATCACACCTAGGAGGGTTTTAACCCTACCATCCTGTAATAATATTTTCATCCTTCCACGACCAATGATTCTAAGTGGTGAATAATCTCCTAACAGTACCTCCCCTCCCTCATATCTTTCATATTCACTGAACCACCCCCTATGAGGATTCATATGAAAAGAGGCACCAGTATTGATCAACCAATTATTTCTATCTAAACATGTGGAGCAAGATGCCAGATATACATCCCCTCCTTCATCAGTGGATTTATTTATCTTTGTGGAAGTGGATTCATCATATCTCTTTCTAGAATCAATATTCTTTGATCTACAATCCTTCTTCATGTGTCCAGGCTTACCACATTTCCAATATTTTCTCTCAAAATTTCCTCGAGACTTGGATCTACCTCTAGACTTAGATCTATCACCAAATCTCATTTTATATTTTTCCTTGGCATGCCCTCTTACTATTAGGGCATATTTTGATGTGTCCTCCATGGTTTTTCTCCTCATATCCTCTGATAATAGAGATGCCACAACATCTTCAAACTTCAATGTGGATGAAGTTGTACTATCAATTGCTACAATCAGGTTATCCCACAAATTTGGTAAAGAGCATAGCAAAGTAATACATTTATCTTCCTCACTCAACTTAATTTCAACAGATGTAAGTTGACTTACCACTGTATTGAATGCATTTAAATGATCTGCTACTAAACCCCCTTCGTTCATCCTAAGATTATACAGTTTCTTCCAAAGTAATAATTTGTTGACCAGGGACTTAGATTTATATAGATCCCCTAACTTATCCTAGAGATCCTTTGTAGTAGCTTCTCCAAAAACATTGATCAAGACTGAATCTGGAAGGCACAGTCGAATTAGAATCCTTGCTTTTTGATTCAAATTTTCCCAATCTTCATCGGATGTACTGGCAAGTTTCATTTCAGAAATAACAGACCACTGATCTTTGTCCATGAGCAGATCCTCCATCTTTAACTTCCATAGCTCAAAGTGTTTTCATAAAATTTCTCAATATCTATCCTTGATTGATTTCCTATCATTTTTCTTCAAGCTCCTTCTACGTAAAACTCCCACTTCGGAATAGGTTTTCTATAACTCCTAGAAACCCTAGATCCTCTTCAGATGAATTGAAATCCTAGCAATAAATGTGTCCCTCTATGGCTAACTTGGATCTGATACCAAATGAAGATTTTATTCCTAAATTTATTCCAAAATAATAAAGCAGAATTAAATAACTCATAATAAAATAATAATTCACAATAAATCATGCATATAGAACACACGAGATTTACCCTAGTTCACCCAATATGGGCTACTCCAGCAAACAAGAGCCACACCTCCTTTGATATAATTATTCATTCCTTTCCTATAATGGGACATTACAATAAATAATAAAGAAAAATATTACAACCCTAAACCACAATGTGGTATTAGAATATCGTGGACACAATACTATTGGCTAAAACCACCCATACAACCAATTACAGGAATCCCAAAAACCGCTCCGCAAATCGCCTAGAAAAAGAGGAAAAAAAATTGGGGGGGCTTCGGCCCCCTTGGGCCCCGAGCCGCTCATAGATGAGCAGGACCGCCAAAGTGGGGGCCTATTGTATAGTACTTCCTCTACAAAGGATGAGAAAAATCCAACAATTTTCACCATAGGGTAGAACTGATTTACATAGTATGTTTATCCTGAATCATATTCGACCTTCCACACATGTGCTATGATTCCTAGATTTTTTCGTATATCTTTAACTAATCTAGTGGAAATAAAACTATCTGTAGCACCACTATCAATCAAAATTTTAATATTTCTACCAAAGATCTTACGTTTTATCAGTACTGGGGTGGCTTGTTCTTCCAGATCCTAATTTCTTATCGCAAGATAAATCTTGTGTGCATGTTCTTTGTAGGCGGGTTCTTTTCTCTTCGAACTTAGCCTAGTTTTGTATGAACAATTATTGGCATAGTACAGTCCACCACAATAAAAGCATCCATCCTTACTCCTGGGTGAGTTTTCTACTTTTGTCCTTATACTTTTACTACTAATGGAGGGTTGGCATGACCTTGCGATGGTGGTCTGTTATTCCTGTTGTTGTAATTTTTAGGATTACGGTTCTTTCTTTGGAACTTCTTAAAATTCCCCTTTTTTTCTCATTTCTTCTATCCTATTTAGATAAATTATTATTTGCCTGCTCACCTTCCCACTTCATGAAACTTGCACTATTTCTTTTTCTCAGTGCCTCTTTGTCCTACTTAGATTCCCCTTCATAGTCAAATTAGGGCTTAAGATAGGTCTCATATTTCCTAGCCAAGTCATACACCTTCTATATAGTATTAGGCTTTCTCATGTTCACTTCATGCCCTACCCTAGGATCAACTCCTAAAATGAACTTATGGATCTTCATCTTCTCATTATACATGGGCACATATTACAGAAACTTGATAAATTTATGGTAATATACCTCCATAATTTTATTTCCTTACTAATATTGGTGAACTCTTCAAATTTTTGGGTATAAAAATATTTTATGAGGAACCTCTCTTTAAAAGCCACTACAAAAACTTCCCACTTTAGATCAATTTCAACCTCAATATCTTTTCCCCACTAAATATTTTCCACCAATCTAAGCCAACACCCTATAAATATAGAGTGGCATACGATGAGTCCTAGTGGAATAATTCTTCATATTGTAGAAAGTCTCTATCTCTTTCAACCAAGCTTTGGTTGCATCACCGCCTTCCTCTCCTTTGAATTTGGAAGATTTCAGATGTTTCATATCATTGCCCAATTCTACCTATAGCTAAATTTTGCCCTATTGTACCTCAGTAATAAATTTATTACCGTGTGCCCCTCTAGAGTTTCCAGCTTGAGTTTCCCAACTAAACACAAATTCTAACAGTTGCTTTTGTGATTCTACATATTCTTGAAGTAGGGCAACTATTACGGAGAGATCCTCCCTCTCATTACTAGGATTATTTGCACCTACATCGATGGTTCTAGTTTCTACATTATTTGTCATGTCTTTCTCATCAATGGGGTAGCACTCCCTCTCTTATTTGGTGGTATTTTCCTTGGCCATGCAAAGGAGAGATAGTAGGAATTAGTTCCCAATTACTTCTTTGAATGAGTTTTCCTACTAATAACTATCTACCTAGTCATCTTAACAAGGCAAACAGGGTTTTTTATTTAGCAAATAATCTATTATTACAAAGCATAACCCTCACATGGGTATGTATCCTATACACACCATCACCTAATCTTATGCAAGGAAGCTTATATCCCTACAAACCGTGCTCTGATACCAAATTTCACAACCCAAAATCTATCAACTCAACCTAATGAATATTGTTTTTGAACCAAAGAATGACTCGAAGGGTTTAGTAATCTAAAATAATACCTAGTTTTCCTAGGGTCTCATCTTCCAATGAAAACCAATCCAATATTTCTTTGAGGCACACCCATCTCTACATCTTACATATGTCTAGCTACGTAAGTGTACTAGGTGCAAAGTCAAATTTTACAAGCTTCTTATCTTGATATTACCCAACAAGCAAACTTGTCTCCTTTCATTCTGTCAAAAGGAGTATGCTAACACCCCACACTAATTAATTCTATCTAAGTAGGTGTTGAAGAATAACAGATTTGACTATCCATTTCATCTTCATGATGAACTAGTCAAACCTTGGATAGCCTCTTTCTTTTCTTAATTTGTGGGACTTCCTCAAATCATTTTCGACACACCCCTTCATAACTCTCTAAGGTGTATAATATTAATTCCTAGTTCATTTCATAGTCTTCACTTCATATAAATTATCACTCAAGCTTTTCAACTATTCCATGCTCTAATGAACCACTACTAATTATTGACTATTAAGAATTAGAATCTTATATTGAATTATCTATATAACTGAAAAATATAAACAATAATAACACTAACCATTTCCAAAATTTCCTTCCTTAATATTAAAGTGCTAACCATTTTTAATAATACATTCCTTAATCATAAAATGCTAACCATTTACATGTGGTAATAATATTGAGCATATTTACTCTATTAACATTTCATGATTCCACATCTTAACACTAATGTGAATCCTTCTACATTAAATCCATAATCAAAGTAGTCATTCTTCAATAGAGGACACAAAATTATTATTAAATCATTTTCAGCAAGGTAATATTGTAACATAAAATTCCCACAAAAGCCACACAAAAAGCTCATTTACCTTAGGAGAAACGCCTATGGTGAAAACCAACCTTTAACTATCTTGCTTTATTGATCTCAAATGAAATTCAAAATTCACACAATCATCTAAGGCCTTCCACATGCCTTCTTTCTTTCTATAAAAGGTTTTTCCTATACTATATCATGAGGAGTCATTCCCTCAACTAACATCTTAACATTGCACTTTGTAGCTTCTAGAAAGTCAACTCTCTTCCTAACATATTGTTTTGAAATATATATACGTTATAGGGTATTTGAAGCTTATGACTACAAGTTATTACAGAGTAACTACAACATTCTTTCACTACCCCCAACATAATGAATCAACTTTTCAACAATAATGAATTTGGTCAAACAAACATTTCTCAAGCCTATTCTCTCTCCACACAGCGTGCATTCCAACATGATTATATTCCTACCACCATTAATCACAAAGGAGGATTTAATAACCTATACATGGAGTTTTATTTACAATCGAATCCACTATTATCCTTTCCATATGGCTCAAGATATCTCCAAAGTCCACATCAGCAGTGATGCAGTGCTTCCAGCTCATAATCGGTGAACTATCGCCCTCTCATCTAGGTTATTTAAACCTAGATTTATCATTAACTAAATTACCTAGAACTCTTTCCAACCACGTAATACAACAACTAATAACTTAACAGGACATCTAACACCAAAGTGTGCTAACAAATGTCATAGATGAACGTTTTCCAATCCATTATTGCTATGGTTCTATCATCTGTTTACTCAAGTCATCAATCCAACTTGGTAAGAGTACAATATTTTAGTTCTTTTCACAACATTACTAACAAAATATAGCTTGTCATTCTATGAGCTCACTAAATCATTTTAACAAAAGTATAACTTTCTATCCTATAAGTACTACTCCAAACATGAGTTTGTAACCAGAACCAAACCTACTTCAATATCAATTTCCAAAAGCTATTACATACTTGAATGAATATACAACTTGAACTAAATACAAATTACACCATTATATCACAAAACATAAATATATATATATATATATACATCTTTCTATCGGCTATTTATTTCAACAAAAACTAACTAATAGAGTAACATCATTTCCAGATTATTTAAATCATTCTACCTATTGTTTCTTTCAATGAAAAATAACATCATTTCCAAAGTATATAAGTCTCTCTATTGGCTATTTATTTCAACAAAAACTAACTGTTATAATAGCATCCTACTTTTCTTTCAATGAAAACTAAATGATAGAATAACATCATTCCAGTCTCATTTTTTGATCAATCACTACCTTTCACTACCAGATATATATCTTCATCTTCATATTGCATTATCCAATAATAGACATTCAAACAAGCTTACCATTTGGCACAAGCTAGCTTAGGCTTCAATTCCATTTCACGCAGAAGTCATCTTCGTTGATCCTCAAGCTCTCACCTCCTATTATCCTACTTTCTTTTTCTTTCTTCTTCTTTTTTGGATTTTCCTCTCCAACGGTAGCCAAGTAGCCCCACTACGTCCACCATTATCATATTCTCTAATCTCCTGGTCTCCCATTCTACCTTACCAATAATTATGGACATGCCCAATCAATGGTAAACATAAGGAAAAATCCACCACTTCATTGACAACTTATTAGTTGTGTTTAAAAAGCCATAACTTAGCTTAATTACACATAGGAATAAAATATTTCCATTATGAAAAAATAACATATTATATTCTCAAACATTGCACTTCAATATCATATAAGACATTTTTCCATAATTTAAGTCTCCACATCTCGAGTAACCACATAGCAAGATGTTAGTCCAACTATAACTAAATTAAAACATGCTTGGAAGGTTAGTAAAAATATTTTGTTAGATAATCATTCAATTGTAGATATCCTACAACAAAATAAAGTTATGATATAATGATTCCCATAAAACCTCACTAATATTTTTTTAGCACAACCTTAACATGAGCCAGTTTATCATTCCTTCAACAAGTTATATTATATTCTTTTCTTGACAAATATGTAATTGCATAATATAAAGATAGAATAATTTGTTATTCTACTAATAAAATCATTATATTTTTATAGAATATGTGTCCTGCATAAACTAATCATTAAAATCAATCCATCCATCACATGATAAAATTTCTTGAAAAATAATCTATCTAATCAAAGGTTTACCAAGGGAGGGTCATGACAATTACTGTGTGAAGGGGAAGAAGGTGTAGAAGATACAAATATATGCTCAACATCATATTTTGGTTCCTTCATACTTGTGATTTGATTTGCAGATTTCAAAGTTTTGAGTAAATTTTCAATGTCTCCCCCCCAAAGGATGGAATCTAAACATCATATATGTTAGCATCTTTTGATCTAGGCTAAATATTGTGTCCCCTGGTATCCAATGTAACTAGTTTTTCAATTTCTACAAACACAACATCATATGTCACCATCACTTGATGGTGTGAAAGAATGAATACCTTGTATCCCTTCTGATCCATAGGGTATCCAACAAAGATACCTTTAATTGTTTGAGCTTCAAGTATGTTTATGTGCTCTAGAATAAGACGAGCATAATAGATGGAGCCAAATATTCTGAAGTGGTTGGTAGTGGGGGGTGTCCAATCCATTTTTAATGAGGTGACAGGTTAGGTTTTGAGGGACTCACTGTGTTGAGTACATGCATAGTTGTACAGGTGGCTTTGATTGAAATATATGGAGGCACATTTTTTTAGACAAGAAGGACATGAGCCATGTTCATAATTGTCCTGTTCATGTGCTCGCCAACACCATTTTGGTGAGGTGTGCCTTGTATTTTCAATTGATGTTTGATCCCATGTGAGGACAAGTATTGTGTGAATTCATTTGAGGTGTACTCATTGCCCTTGTCATTCCTGAAGATCTTTATTCTACAACCTAATTCTCATTTTGTGTGAGCCTTGAATGCTTTGAAGAATTCAAAAGCTTTAGACTTCTCCAAAATTCGATCCATAACTTCTTTGAGAAGTTGTCAATGAAGGTGATGTAATATCTTTTGTCTTTTAATGAGGGAATAGGCATTGGCTCTCAAATATCTAAGTGAATTAGCTCCGGTTTTGTGTGGACTTCCACTAATTCTTTGGAAAAGACTATTGTGATGGGTTTGGAAGAGAAGTGTGGTAGTTCCTTGACGGTGAACTCCATTTGTCTCAATTGGTCATGTTTGGCATGACCAATGTGATCATCCCATAATGCATCAACATAAAGTTTCTTGGGATTTAAGGTGGAATTAAGTGCCATGTTATATTTGGTAATGTGAACTTCAGAAGTAAGATGCCCAACAAGTTTGATGAGTTTTCCATCTAAGAAATTGATCATGACCACTATTTTAGAGGGTGGATGAATGACTCAAAGATTTTTATCTTTGGAAGTGACACTTGGATCAAATCCATGACATACAAGTGTGGATAATGACAATAGATTTTACTTCAGAGTAGGATGTAGAGAACATCAAGTAGCCAAAAATCAAGTAATCTAGGAAGTTTCAATCAAACAGTTCTAGCTCTTTCAACTGGTTGAGAGGATTTTTCAACCATGTAAACTACACCAAGTGCTTTTGACTTGAATTATTCAAATAAGTCCTTTTTGGAAGTCATGTGTTGGGTGGCTCTAGTATCTATGATCCATAAATACTGGTGGAGGCTACACTATGCGAAAATTCAATGGGTTGCAATGTAGGATGAGAAAATTTATAGCCAATATATCTTGAATGTGCCTCAATGAATGTTTTGGGATGGTCAATAGATGGTAATATAGGTTCCCATGTGTTGATGATCTAGGCATGGAAAAATTGAGCACTATGGAAGACATCTAGATTAGATTCATCTTCATTTACATTATGTGCACTATGCCTTTAAAACTGCTTGATCTGCTATGTGGAAATTTGATAATCAATGGTATAGTGGCCTTTATTGTTAAAATATTTCCACATAACATTTGAGTTACTAGTTCCTTGTGAGGTGCTAGGTTGTTTTATTTATCCTTAACTATGTTTTCTTTGACTAGTTTGATGTCACGAGTGTTCATGCTTACCATTGTTAGAACCTTGTCCTTGTCCTTTGTCTTTACCTCGACCAAAGCCTTGGACACGACTTCGGTTACCTTGATTATTTGAAAAATTTGCATCTTCAACCACCTGAAAGGTTGAGTCTCTAGGGTCAAAACTGGTGAAGTTTGTGTCAAAGGTTTTGTAAATTTCAATGAATTTTTCTACCAAGGTTTCAAATTTGAGAGTTTTTTAAGGTTTCACTAGCTGATAAACTGGAAAACAAGTTCTTGTAGTCTTGAATGTGAAGACATGACTGAATGAGGAAATCCCATGTGATACATTGATTTTTGAAGTCTTTATTAATGACCTACTTAATAGGGCAAAGGAGGTTTATGGTGGAACTAAAGTGTCCTTTTTGCATATTTCTTTGATTCATATTGAGGACAAGATGAAAAAATTCTAGGTTAGATTTGGTGTCAATGTTTTTCTTGAAGACTTCGAGAACTAACCATGTTATATCATGCTTAGCTTCATCAATCAAATTATGAAGGTGATATTCTATGACAGGTAGGATGTTGACAGAAATTCAGTCATCATCTATCTACCATTTTTCTAGGGTAACAACATTTGTGGGTGGTATGGGATTTGCATCTCTCAAATTTTGTAGCTATCCTAAGGCTTGTGAACCATTGATCCCAATTACCCTTACCTTTGAGGGTACATCCAACATTTTGTTTAAAGTTGAAATTCATTGGGTTCGACATATTTACTTAGAAGAATTCTTGCCCATTATCTTTGACTCTCTTTGTATAAAATCCAAACTATTTTTCCTCTAGGAGCTAAGTTTGCATATGTAAGAACTCTTAAATCAAGACCTCCCCAAATTTTATCATCACACACCTTGCTCCATTTCACCAAAGGAAAATTGTTTTATCATGTAATCCTAACCACAAAAATGACCATATAATATAGATTGTTTTTTTCTATCAATTTTGGCATAGTGTACAAGGACATATAATATGTTTTTTTAAAAAGCTATGCGTGGATTCTATTGGGCGCCACTCCCATTAAAAAAACAAAATATTACATTGCTCTCATTATATTTATAACAAGTTAATTAAAGCATACCCATCTTTTCCTTTCTATAAAATATATTCTCCATCTTCCTCAAACTACTAAGTTTCCATAATCAACTTTTTTTAAGGAACTAATAACAACAACCCTTACATGACACATAACTCCAATAGATAGAAAGAAAATAAACATAACAATCATCCATCAAAGAGGAAATTAGTTTGATTATTTTTCTTCTATAGCAGAGGTTCTTCCTCCTTTAGAGTGGTAAGATCTAAGAATGCATTTTTGTACTTCAAGCTCTTGAGGTAATATCTAGTTGTAACACATTTTGTAGGATCTTCATTTTTAAAAAATTGACCATCATCGATTGTTTCATAATTAGCTTCAAGAATACCATCTAAGGTGCTAATATTTTCCATGGAATTGTCTAGATGGTATTTAGTAACCATTTTATTTTTATCAATGATCTGATTCAAATTCTCCTTTTAAGGTTGAGTCTTTTGTTGCTTGCATAATTCTTACTAGACAATTGGTGCATCTGGAGGATGAGCTTCTTTCTTTTTAATTGGCACATTTGAAGGTTTTGAATAATTTGCATGTAGGGCCTTCTCCTCCACCAAGGAGGAATCAAAGTATGATCAAATGACTAAGAATATCTTCTTTAGGTGGCCATATTGCTAAAAACCATAACATCTTAGGGAGAATTTTTCATATTCAATATTTTATCCATTTCCCTTTGCTTGAGGAGATAGTAATGGATCGAGGCCCAAAAACTGAAACATCCAGCAAAACAACCAATCTTGCTTTATTCATATTAATTTTATTATACAAATATTCCTCTATTTGGGAATCCATCTATTAGAATGCACCAATGGAATTACTAATTTTGGTGAATATCTTCTCTCCCCAAGACTCCATAGGGAGAGCATAAAAATTCACCTAGACTGGAAAGCCATTAAATTCTTCTGCAAAGGGATTGAAACTAGGAGTTGAAGGTCTTATATAGATACCTCTTTGAAACTAGGAGTTGAAGGTCTTATCTATAATCCATTACTCTATCTATATTCGCTAAATTAGAAAAGAAAACATAAAATAATTTTTTGGATAGAAGAGTTACTTGAAATTTTATACTAGTCCATCAATCTTTAGTGTATCCTTCGAGCTCCTCTAGGCCTAGTCTTTTACCCTTGAGTTTTTAGATAATTTTTCGGGCTTTATGATAAATTAGATCCAAACCAAATTTATCCTTTGAAATTATGATAGAGGGTAGAGGTTCATCCACCCAAGAACCCAAAGATCCCTGAGAGATATTTCTTCTGACCAAAGAGGCTTTCGCACAGATTGAAGAGATCGTCTACAAACAACCATCTTCTTTCAACGCTTAACTGCACCTATAGTTTTTATCCCTTTCATGAATCGTGTAGCCAAATTTGTTGATTTATTATATTTCTTGATTGCACCTAGGGTTTACACCCCTTTTTTAAAGACTATAGCCACATCCAAATCAAAGCAAGGACATATAATATGTTGTAATGATTTATAATACTAATTTATTTAGTTGAATTCTTCCTGGTAATGATAACCATCTATCTTTCCATGTTAGTATTTTATTCTGAACTTTACATATAACTAGATTTCATAATTCTATCCTCATTCTCCCCACAAATAAGAGCATCCCTAGATAAGTTGTTTGTAAATTTACCTCATACATTTGAAACATAGAAATCCCTACTTTGATTCTAGTTGAGGAGTTTAGGAAGTAAATTTTGGATTTGGTCCTATTGACTTTCTTCCCTAACACTCTTTCATATTCCTTTAATAAGTTATTCCAAGCTCTGGCCTTGTTTATCCTTGTGCTCCCAAAAAGGGTTGTAGCATCTACAAACCATTGATGGGTGATGTATATAATATCATTTTGCAAGATTTAAACCCAATTGAACTCATATCATTTGATTTATACTTAGCTAACAATATTTCCTTTTCTAATTAATTCATGTATTAGTTAATGTTTTACTTAGGATGTTTATTTTTATAAACAACTCTATTCTATTTTTTGTGTTCCTCAAAATGCCTTCTTTATTAATATGGTATGATACCATATCTTTTGTTTGCATTGACCACTTTTATAATTTATTTAATGTTTTTAATATTGTTCTCATCTTTGATGCCAATATTGGTATGAATATCATTCCTTATGTTCTTTTTTCTAATCGGTTATCTGATATTAAAATGGCTCCACTAGGATAACATCATGACCACATGTTGGTATTATAACAACTTGGCAATTATGCATGTATCACTTGGCAAGATTTGAACCTTGTTCTCCTCCTTAAAATTTGAGGAATATGAGTTAATGTCATTTGATATCATTCCTTATATTTTTATTTTGACATATCTCAAACATTTTGTAACTTCAAGTTCACTTCCCTATTGGGTTAAGAGATATTTCTCTTTATGTTGATTTATTTTTCTATCAATATCTTTTGTAATATCAAGACTTCTTATTTATTTCTTCTTTGAAAGAACATAGCCTTAAAATTAAATTTTTGTTAGTCATCCTTTATTGTGTTCCCTTCATTCTTGTTTTTTTCTACTATTATTTGAATTTCAAAACTTCATTCACTTTATTTATCCTTATCTAAATACATCTATCATACCTCAAAATTTACAAATTGAACTGAGTATTACAACAACTACTTCAATATTTTTTTATATTTTTAACCCTAATAGCCTTGTAGTATATTACTCAACTTAATGTGATGAAATACATTGAAAAAATCTTATTACTATTAAGTAGATAGTATAGTTTACATAGTTTTCCTCAAAACAAATCTATAATTTTCATTTCTGAGTTTGAAAAAATACAATGCTACGGGTATAAAGTACCATCAAGAATTTTAGTTACATCATATCTAAGAGTTGGTCTAAACTAAATTGAGAGGAGTATTGACCTTTGTGTTGTAATATTTTACTATTAGCTTACAATCTAGAAACAAAATCCTAATAATAAGTTTGATAGGTGGAAAACAGGATATAAATTTTTGATCAATCATAGTTTTCAAATGACTCTTACTTGAGTACAAATATAGGACTCAGGTTTCAATTTTTAAGATAAACGTTATTTGAAGCTTGTCTTTCTATAATTCAAGGCAAGGGTCCCTTTCAACCCCTCCCTTTTTTTTCTATTAATAGATCTCTAGTATGATCCTTAATAAGAGGACTATAAGTAAATATCAAGTACTCTAACCACTTCTTCCCTCTTTCAAGTGTCTGATAGAATATTCAAACCATATTTTTAAATACCATCTACTTCTACATTTAGTTCCCTATAGATGTGCTTGTATGAATTTTTTGTTATAGAAGATTCTAATAATTTCACTTGCTCATAGAAAGGACTGAAAATATAAGTTTTTCATCTCAACATGATCTGTAGCCCAACTTATCACTAATTTTGAATCTCCATAAATTTATAAAGTTGTAATTCCTTGCTCCATTGTTATTCTCATCAAGAGGATCAATGCTTTCCATTCTGCCATATTATTTGTTTCTTTCCCTAAACCTACCTTGAAAGTGATCTTATGATTTTTATTTAAGTGCTCTCCCTACCTCACACCTTCCTAGGATGCCCTAGCAATATCCATCAAATAATACCCATGGCTTCATAGGATCCACTATTATTGTTTCTATATGTCTGCTCAGTTTTAGTTTTGGAGAGATTTTTAGACTTTTAAAAATGGAATTAATTTGCATTTGTACCTGAATCACTAGAATTTCCTTATCTTCAAACAACCTGGTATTTCTAGCCAATCATAAGCCCCATACCACTATCAAAGGGACACATATATACTCCTTTAATTCTCTTCTTTTGAACCATTGTTGCATGTTATTTGAAATATTCCTAGCAGATCACTATCCTTTCCCTTGAGTCAAAGGTATAATTAAATTCTACACTTATCCTTTCCAAGACCTCCTTTGAAGAACATCCTATGTTAGTGCTTTTTAAAATAGAGCTAACCAAGAAAACATTCTAGTTTTTAGTGGAACTTTTACCTTTCATATTCTACTCCACCACCAAAGCATTTCCTCATTGTCATTATCAAAGCTTGCCTTATACCCTTCTCTAACCATGTACTTTCGACTTGCTAGATTATTAGACCATATTAGAAAGTCTCTTTGCTAATTTAGTCTTATATTTGCTCTTTCCAGTTCCTTTGTGTAATCATGTCAAATATGTGCATCATTTCCTCCTAGTGTTATCTCTTCTATTGTTATCCATCCTTGTTTCCATAAATTAGTACTCTATTGATACCACGTATACCAATAACATTTTTTCTTGTCTATGGAGATGATCTATTATGTTTTGTGGAAGTTTGTAGTCTCCTTTGCTTCCTAGCCAATATTATCTACCTATCTTTACTTTATTTCCATTCCCTGTCTTCCAAGCTAGAAATTCTCAACTAATGGTAAAGCTCTCACTAGTGCTTCCCAAATAATTGTGGCTTTGAAACTGATTTATTCCATAGTCTAACCCAATCTACAAAGGACAAGGTGCCTAAATATTTCTCTTGAATTACTTCTTGCCATAATCCTTTGTAAGTTATCAATCTTCATAAATTTCTTGTTGCTAAAGCTTTTCCAAAATTATGTATGTTCTTGAGGCTTCATCCTCCATTTGATTTTGGTTTAGTTATTTTATTCCATTTAACTAGTGTCATTGCATCCTTTTGTTTGTTCCCTGACCAAAGAAATTGGAAACACTTTTTCCTTATTTTCTCTACTATTGTGATGAGAATGTAATCCATTGGGTACCAATAGACTAGGGTGGCTTCCAAAACTGATTTAACCAATGTAATGCGACCCCCCAATGATAGCCACCTATTGCACCAAGTGCTTATCCTCTTCTCTATTTTGGTATATAATTATATCCAATCTTAGTACCCATAGTCATTAGGTTTCATATGAAAGCCTAAATATTTTATCCCTTTATCAAAGTCTACTTGCTTGAAACAAAAAATTCTCATTACTACTTCTATTTGCCCTAGTTGAAACCTATTGAAGGTTATTTTTGTTTTTTGTAGATTTATTTCCATTTCTATAGCCATATAATATAGGTCCAAAACTTCTTTATACTTGAATTTTTCCTTCAATGTCTCATTTCCAAAAATTAAAACATCATTTACAAAGAGAAAATGGGTTACCTTCAAAGAGTTGCCAATTTTGATACCCTTAATCAATTCTTGTCTTTTCTATTCCCTATTCAGTATACTCAAACCTTCTGCTACCAAAATAAAAAGGAGAGTAGAAAGAGGACATCATTGTCTCAAACCTTTAGAAACCTTCAAAAAATTGGAAGCTGAGCCATTGATAAGTACAACAAAAGAGGTTGAATTGATACATCCCATCACCGCATTCACAAAGGGAATGTTATATACAATTTTAATTAGGCTGATATATAACCAATTTAATTTATAAAAAGGTTTTGCTAGATCCAACTTTATTACCATTTCTTGTTGCTTCCTTGTCTTTATTGAATGTAGTTTTTCTTGGGCTATGTCTATTGCTTCATCATTCATGAATCTGTCTTTTACTTAAAAACCTGAATTGTTTTTTTTTAATTTGTTTGAGAATATTCCTTTAATTCTATTAGCTATAATCTTTGAGATGATTTTGTAGAGGGTGTTACATAAAGATATAGGACTATAATCCCAAAAGAATCTAGTTTATTTTTTTTAATCAAAGCCAAGAAATTGGAATTTATGAATCCTATCAATTCTTCTATCACTTTTAAAAGATCCCCCTCCAACAGTTAAAAATCCAAATAAAAATCAATTGTCCATCCATCTGGACCTGACTTTTCCCTTTTTGGAATGATTTTACAGCTGAATGTAACTCCTCCTTGGTGATTTTTGACAACAAAACTTATTTTTGTTCTTCATTAACCATCTTGGGCAAATTTTGAACTAATTTGATTGTCTCTGCTATATTTGCTTTATTTGGATCTTTATAAAAGTCTTTGAAGTAGTTTATTGTCTTTGCTATATTTGCTTAGTGATATTTTTCTCTACAACTAGAAATCTGTCCAATCTTTTAGATATCCTATGACTTCTAGATCGATTGTTCTTTCATGTAGGAGCAATTTTTGTTGGTTCTATATCACATAGTCTAGCACTCTAAAAAATCAACTAGTGGGTCTCATTTTGGTCTGTTCTCCCCATATTTCACTTCTTTTTGTAACAAAGTTTATATCCCATCCCACCACTAAATTTTGTTTAGAAGATCTTAACCAAAAAATTCCTCCTAAAAAACTTGCCAACCTCTACATAATACAATCTAACTTGTTTACATAAAAACATGCTAAATTGTATTATTATTTTTTTATTAACTATAATTAAATATAAAATAATCTTAAAATTTTAATAAATATTTTATTAATACCTTACTATTAAATTATTAACAATAAAAAATAAAACGTGTATAAGTAAAAACTTTAAAACTATAAAAAATATTTTTTTTGTTGGTAGAAGGGATTTTTTAAAGGGTTCCCAAACCTATTACAAGTAGGGTTTTGAAAGGCATCCCCAAACCTTAGATCTAGCAATAAGATATCAAGAAATAAAATACAAGATATTGTCATGGTCAAACAACCAACTGGCAATAGGGGCCAACATAGGAGAAACTGGCACCCAAAACAACTAGGGGTGCTTAGAGAACCAGAGAGCCAAGAATCTCACCTAAAACTGGATTAGATCTACAACAACAACATCCAGCCTGACAAACAACTAAACCAAAAAAAAAATCACTTGTTGGAAGCCTTTTGCAGTGAGGTCTTGAGAGGCCACCCACCTTTTTTGACCCCCACAGAAAGAAATCCTTTTTTAGGCCACACTCCTAAACACATTTGTTCCAAGTCTCCATGATTGGAACAACCTCATTCTCTTCGGGATGTAGAGCCTCAAAACTATCCATTATAAGGGGTTGTACTCTGTTAGAAATTTTAGAGTCAATCTCCCTTTTCCTGAGTGCTCTATTGTTGGGTCTCCCCACTTTCCTTTCATCCCCTACATCAATACGAGTTTTCTTGTGACTTCTGGTCTTCGGACCCAAAGAGCCTTTCTCAAACACATTTTTTGGAGAGGCTAGAGAGCTTTCCATTAACTGTTGAAGAGTCGGATCATCCATGTCAAGACATTCAAAGGAATTTTGGAGGATAAATCTAGAGGGATTTACCTCTTCTCCACTCTCCATGAATTTAGGAAGTTGAACAATATCCCCCGCTACTGGGATCACTTCCCTTTGCTTCTCAGAAACAACCATGTTTAACTCCTCTCCATCAGACATGATTGATGGAAGAAGGGATTCCTCCTGTAATTCCTCACTGAGCCTAACTTGAGAAATAGAAATTGAATCTTTTCCTTTCAAATTTTGAGGGTTTTTCTGAGGCACCCACTTTAAGATTAAAAAAATTCTTTGAAATTGAATAAAGATTTTATTAATGCCATATTGTAAAGTAATAATTATGCAAAATAAGTCATGAGTATCTATTATACAATTGGTAGACTTACATAAAATAATTGGTTAAATAAAACTTTTAAGTATTTTATAAATTGTTACTTTAATTTATGTCGATGAAAATTTTGTAGAAGTTATTTAAAAAGAAAAAATTCTAGGTAACTGATGATAATGTTTAACCTTTGAAGTCCCATTATAAGCGAAGTACATTGACTGTAACCTATAATTATATAACAATATACTTACTTTTAATTCTTGGTTTTGAAAATATTTTTATTAATTAATTAATTCTTTTTTGTTAATTTGAATAGTATTTACAAACCGGGTTTTGAAAGGGACCCAAAACCTTATTACAATCAGGGCTAAACTGTCAAATGCAGAACCACCATTTTCAAAAAAGTGCTACCACCCACTCCAAAAACCCTCAATGACCTAGAGGGAAGATCACTAAAATAGAGAATCAACGAAAAAAGAAAACAAACAGTAAACTGAAAAACCGCCACTAGGGCATAGGTTTCCTTTAGACAGGGGTAAACCCCAGCAACTTGTTGACACTGATTCAAAATTCCCACCTGACCACTGACACAAAAATATTTTTCACCAGCAAACCGAAACTACCCTTCATGCCATCGCCTTGGGAAGAGGGTCCCGCTTCTGTCAGATTTTGTCATCTTCCTTTTTATTCACAACGTAGCGGTCAACATCTTGGAGGTCTCCTCCAGGTATTTGATCGAGGTGCAAATGGTGGACGCCACTGGATCCATCGGCATCTGGGATCTTTGATCCTCCATGTCACTCGTAGAGTCAGAAATGACGTAGGTGGAGGATGAAGACGACTCCACCTTAGATTTTTTAAGCTTGGTCGAAGATCTACCTGTTAGGGGGTATTAGATACCACTGCTCATTTCTTCAACCTTGTGCTCTTGAGAGGGGAACCCTTGGGCTGCCCCCCAACTAGACCAGGGCCACAAGGGGACTCACCAGAGTGATTGGGCAATGGGGGAGCCTCATCGGGGGGACCAGCAGAAATTGATTTAATGTTGTGAACTGGAGGCTTGTTGGCTATGTCATGTCTAAAGATATAGCTAAAAGGCCCTGGTGCAACAGCTTCCCACTTGAATTTTGGCACTTTTCAATGGTTATGGACAGGGAATACAACAGGTAGTCAGGAACACAAATTGGCTTACCATCTTGGAGATGGTTGACGAAAGCAAGGTGAAAGCTTCGTAGCAGCTTCTTCGGGTCATCACACGTAACAAACTGCATAATAGGGACGATGGCTATGTTCTAGGGGGCCAGGAGGGACGAAACATGCAAGGTGGACTTGTCCCAACCCAAACACTTTCCTTTGTCAAGGAATTTAATCTGTCTCCTCTTTCCAATTATGATTATCACACCTGATGAAGCGCCCAAATAGCAGGAAGTCGATGATCTCAGTGAGCATATCAATTGTCACCTTGAAGTGGACCCCTTGGACTGCAACCTTGCCCTGGTTCTAAGAGTTAACAAAATATCTAGTAATATGATCTTTGGCTTTGGAGAATTTCATCAAGAAAGGGGTAAACCCCTTGGCATCCATAAAGACCTTAGCAACAGGGTCAAGATTTAGTTGGGTAGGCTAAATAAAGGCCATGCTTTTAGGAGGGGGATAGAGGCAGAAACAAGGAGATGGGATGCGGAGGGGGCCAATGGGGGAGACCAGCAGAGTCGAAGCAGGGAAACCAGATGAAGAACAAGAAAAAATACTAAGGTCAAAGCTGGTTAAATAGTGATGGGACGAGTGGAGAAGGCTTCCAACAATGGGAGCATATTAGACGAAATAGCGGTGGGAGGCATGGGATGCCCCTCGAAGGAGATCAGATGGGAGTGAACAATCATTCCCAACCATGGCCAGATCAACCTCGACCAACTCAAGATACGAAAGATTATAACTCACGCACGGGGCCAGGGAAGTTTCTAGAAAAAACTCTGCGAGGGGAAGGGAAGCTTTTTGGGAAAAGCAAACGATAGCTTGGGGAGGAAGCAAGGGCTGGGAAAAAACACCACAATTAGCGGGGCAGGGTAATTTCTTCTTCCCAACTTGTGGTTCTTTGCTATGTAGCAAAAATAGTGTTTAGCATTAATAACTTGGAGCACAGTGGCTTGGGAGGTCCACGTGTCGATGGTCTTGAATTCTAGATAGTGCCTTAATTCAGTCGAGTGGAGAGTGTTTCAGTTTCCCCATAGTTTGCCACCCAAGAATGTGAGCCTAATAACATAATTGGTCCACACATGGCATTTACTAGCAAACTAGGGCAAAGGTCTAGCAAGCCTGCCCATGGTGAGAAAATTCCCTATGCTTAGCATTGTTTCAAGCTTCAAATCCTTGGGATCTACCATCTTGAATTTTACTTATTTCTCAACTTGCTGCATCAGATACTTATTTGGGAAAGTTCTCTCTCCATATTTTGAGGTTGGTTGATGAGATTTCCAGGTTGGCCATGAGGTCAACTAGTTGATTAGCCTCCCTAAAATTGTGGTGGATGGTCGTCTCCGAGCGGCTTCGAAAGATTTTCCTGGACTCTTGGATGGTGTTGAAGACTTTCTAGGATGGAGTCTTGTTATTCGTCATGTAGTTGACTATATTTAGGGAATCACCTTCAATGATGGCCTTTCTAGAGTCCTCTTGAATTAGGACCAGGCCCTGCCACAGAGCCATGGCCTCCGTAAAATTATTAGTTTGAGGCTCGACAAATTCCACATACACAAGGATCATGGTGCCTTCATGGTCTCGGATGACCCCTCCTACCCATGAAAGGCCAGGATTTCCCTTGGAGGCTCCATCAAATATCAACTTGATCCACCCTTCCAGAGGCGACATCCAATTGAGATTGACTCTGGGGTTGGGCCTTGGCTGAGCTCTAGGGTCTTCATCAGGAATACCAAGGGATTTGAAAAGGGCTCGCTCAAGATCTTGGGAAGGGGTTGGGGAACAGGGGATGAGCCAAATGTTTTTGATAGCATATGCAATGGATTTGGAAGCCACAACTATGGGGTCCCTGGGGGAGGACGAGAAGACCTTGTTGTTGCACTCTAACAGATTTTCCAGTTCAAATAGTGGAGGCAGAAGGACCAAAGGGAGTGGAGCTTGGGATGGCTAAACGGGTTCGACCACTAGAGAATAGGTCAATAATGGAATTGGGTTAAATGCACTGGATGTGGAAGGATTTGAGCAAGTGTTAGAGGGCTAGGGACGAGAAGGCATAGTTGGTGAAAAGGTGATTCATGGATTCCCAGCTCGAAATGCATAGGTAGCAACAATTGGGGATCATGAAGCCTCTTTTGACCATATTCTCAAGTATGAGGATCTTGTTTTGGATGGCTGTCCAAGAGAAGAAACTGATTTGGGGGATGAGTTTCTTCCTCCAAATGCGGTTGAAAGGGATGGTTTCCACCTGTGCCGTCTCTTGGAAGGTTTAAGTTGACTTTATAGAGAAGGACCCTTCGTCATTTCCTCTCCTTATGGGCTTATCCTCTGCCTCTCCCATTGGAATGGTGACTGCATTGAGTAAGCTAGAGAGGCCAGCAGCTTGGCAAGGGAAGTTGCCCTCGTCTATGGGTCTCCACATGGGCTTTCCATTGTGACTGGTGATAAAGTTTACAACCTTGCTTCCCATGTTGATGTCAGTGGACTGTTTTAGAACCCCCAACTCCATGTCCTCACTCAAAGGTTCTTATTGAAGCCATCTATCATGCCAAAAATCGATGGTGCTCCCATTCCCCAGGATCCATCTGTTGCCTTTTCAAATGAGACTTTTGTTCTGGGTGATGGATTTCCAAAATGTTAAATCATTCTGGGATCCTTGATCATTTAAAAAATGGTGGTTTTGCAAGTATTTCTTTTTTACTATCTGAACCCACTCGGCCTCGTTGTTGGAGTAAACCTTCCACGTGTGTTTGGCTAGGAGAGCAAGGTTCATTTGGGAAAAATTTATGAGCCTGATGCCTCCTTCACTTTCGCTATGACAGACCAAGTACCAGGCCACCAAGGGGATTCTCTTCTTATCCTCACTCCCGGACCAGAGGAACCTCTTTTGTATTTGCTCTTTCTTCGAGCTCACAGGGGCTGGGATTCTGAAGATAGACAAGAAGTAAACCGGGATAATCTGGAGGTAGGCCGAGGTGAGGGTGGTCTTTGTTGCCTGGGAGAGGAGGTGACCTTTCCAAGAGGCTAGCTTTTTTTGGATCCTTTCAATGACATTATTCCACATAGGTCTAGTGGGATTACCATAGAATAGGGGAAGCCCAAGGTAGGAAGTGGGGAGAACCTCTGGGGAGCACCCAAGGATCCACGCAATCTTAATTTACCTAGTCTAGGGGGTTTTGATGAAGTATATTTTGCTCTTGAGGAGGTTGATCTTCTAGCCTGCAACATTCTCATAAAGGCAAAGAATGTGCTTAATGGTCTTGGCCTGGGCAACGAAAGCTGAAGTGGCCAATATAGTGATGTTGATGAACTACTTATGGGTAACTAGATTAAGACCAGAGGCAGTTTTGATCCTTGAGATGAACCATCTCTTGCCAAAACTTGCAATGGTCCTCCCTAGAGCCTCAGCTAGGATGATGAACAAAATTGGGGATAAGGGATCTCCTTGCCTCAAGCCTCTGGAGCTAGGGAAGAAACCAACAGGGGACCCATTAACTAAGATGGAGAACCATGGAGAGGATATGCACCTTTTGATTAGGTCAACCCAGGTTGGGTGGAAGCCAAATTTAAGGAGGACCTCAATGAGAAACTCCCAGCTGGCCCTATCGAAGGCTTTGTTCATGTCAAGCTTAATAAGGAATGTTGGTTTCTTGGCTAAGGTGGCGGAATGCAGGGCCTCATGGATGGTGATCACTTTATCTATAATGACTCTCCCTTTGACAAAGTGACGGGGACGGTGGCTACCAAACCATTACGAACTCTGCGTTCTCATTAAAATTTCGAATATTTACATGCATTTAAAAATAAAATCGCCCGCAGGCTTTACAAAGGCCGGACTCGGCTTCGGCTCTGTTCTCCCCCTCTCTGTTCTCCCGGTCCCCCTTTTGAAAACAAAAATTTCCTCTTTTAACGCGGTCCCGGTCCTCCCCCGGCAATCAATGCCTCCACCTAATTAAATTTTAAATTCAAATTCCCCTCCAGGACGAGAATTCAAATTTGCCATAAATGGCAACTGTCCGATCCGTCCAGAGCCTGCATTCATCGCTTTCCATACCCTGCCCTGCCATTTTAATCTGACTAATTTTAAATATCGCTGTCTCCGCCATTAAGTCTTTCACCTGTAACCATGGTTTCTCCAGAAATGACATCCCAAGGTACTTAAACTTGGCCGACGTCTAAATCTCTCTCCTCCGATTACGTGGCCCTCAACCTCATGATCTATTCCACGTGTCAAAATTAACTCTATCCCCCACTGGTCGTGCCGCCTTTAAGACACGTGGCAACCATGTGTCAATTTCTCCCTGTCCGACCGTCCGCATGGTAATTTCCGTTTGACTTTTCTTGGGCCGCGATATCGCGACCCCCCACGCCTTCGGACCTCCACAGCCTTCGCGAGCCGCGATACCGCGACATGTCGCGATATCGCGACATGTCGCGGTATCGCGACCCCCCCAATCCTTCGAACATAAGCAATGCAAACGGGCCGCGATAACGCGACATGTCACGATATCGCGACATGTCGTGGTATCGCGGCCCCCCGCGCCTCAGCCTTGCCTTGCGCAAAATGGTCGCGATATCGCGACGTCGCGATATCGCGACGTCGCGATATCGCGACGGTTTTGGCCCTCGCCCACTACACGCCTTCGGAGTCGCGATTTCGCGACTCCAGCTTAACCTTTGCCTTGCTTTTGAAAACTTCCCCGAAACTTGCCTCCCTTTACAAAACTTCCCCGCAGGAAAGGATAGGAACCCCACTAAATTCAAAGTACTCAGAGAATTAAGAAAAGAAGTTGGAGGATGCAAGATTGCTTTTCCTTCACCGGATGCTCCTGCATCAGACACCCCGGGTAAGAAGGAGAAGTGACCTTCACTTCTAAGTTGTTCGGTCTGCTTCCTTTGCAAAATCTCCGAACACTCATCAACCTTTACAACTTGCTCAAATCTTGTTTCCTGGCAGAATTTTCTGCCCTCTACCAGACAAATTCTGGCATTACTGCACATTTTCTCATCTTCGGTCTGCAATGGCTTCAACTTGTGCCGCATTCCATTTTTCACCAAGGAATAAGTATTTGCACGGCCATCATGCACTGCACTCCGATCAAACTGCCATGGCCTGCCTAACAACAAATGGCATGCATCCATAGGGAATACATCACACAGGACTTCATCCTTGTATCTCCCAATCTGGAACGTGACTAAACACTGTTCCCGGACCCAAGCTCGGTGGTCCTTCCGCAACCACGCAATCCGGTATGGATGCGGGTGTCTCCTTCTTTCCAGCTGCAACTTAGTAACCATCTCCTCGGAAACTAAGTTGTCTGTACTTCCATTGTCGATGATCACATTGCAAACTTTGCCTGCACTTTTGCACCGGGTGCGGAACAGGCTTCTCCTTTGCTCAGACTGGTCTTCTTCCACCAGCATGGTCCTTCTCACAATCATGGCTTCTCCCTTTTCAGCTTCTTCAGAATGTTCTGAATCAGCATCTTCAACTGCCACAACTGCTCTGGCGGGACCCACCGGTTTCTTGTTCGTCTTTTCCCGGTGTTGTGGACACTCATATGCCCGATGTCCTTCTTCTCCACAATGGAAACATGTTCCATGAAATATTTCTCTTCCATACCCGCGTCCAGATCTACCTCTTCCTCTCGGGTAGTTATTATTCTGAACTTGCGGTTTTGGGTCTTCATCTTCTTCTTTCTGACCTCGGCTGCTGCTCTCTTCTTCCTTCTTCTCTTCCTTTCCACCGTTCTTTCCTCCCGGTTCTTTCACCTTCTGCTTGCTTTCAAACCTTCGGTTCAATTTTCCTTCAACCTTTAAAGCAAACTGGTAAGCATCTTCGATGGTGTTTACCCGAACCAAGCTCAACTCCTCCTGCACACTCGGTCTCAACCCATTAATGTAACGGGCCACTTTTTCCTTGCTGGCTTCTAAGTGTCCGGTTCTGATGGAAATTTTATAAAAATCCTCCGTATATTCTTGAACTGTTCTGTTCATCTGCCTCAAGCTTTGCATTTTACGTAACAGATCCAGCTCATAGTCAACAGGGATGAACTGTCTTTTTAATTTCTCCACCATTCTGTCCCACCTGGTAATCCGTTCTTTTCCTCTTCGATTTCTCTCCAGCTGTACCCCCTTCCACCAAATGCTAGCATGACCCTTCAGTCGGGTCTTAGCAAATCTGACCCGGTTAGGGTCTTCAACTTCTTCGTATTCGAAGTATTCTTCTAATTCATTCACCCAGTCTATCAATTCCTCTGGGTTCAAGTTCCCAGAATACGTGGGAACCTCTAACTTCGGCCTCTTCCCGATCTGGGATATGGCCTTGTATAGCCGGGCCTGTGCCGGGTCTACATCTTCCTCCTCTTCTTCAAACTCATTCTCCTCTTCCACTTCATCCTCACTGTCTGCATCCCTTCCCGGCTCACGTCCTCTGCGTAGCTCTTCTTGCAGGGCCTGGACTTGACGCTGCAAAGCCCGAAAATCTTCCGCTGCCATGCCTCTTCCACCCATCGGGTTTCTTCTCGAAGGCATCTTCACCCAAACTCCAACCCTCTCACACGTCCTGGCGCAAACTGCCTCACGGCCGGCGGTCTGTTTACGCACTCAGGAACTCCCGCTCTGATACCACTGACGGAGACGAAAACTACCAAACCATTACGAACTCTGCGTTCTCATTAAAATTTCGAATATTTACATGCAATTCAAAATAAAATCGCCCGCAGGCTTTACAAAGGCCGGACTCGGCTTCGGCTCTATTCTCCCCTCTCTGTTCTCCCGGTCTCCCTTTTGAAAACCAAAAATTTCCTCTTTTAACGCGGTCCCGGTCCTCCCCCGGCCATCAATGCCTCCACCTAATTAAATTTTAAATTCAAATCCCCCTCCAGGACGAGAATTCAAATTTGCCATAAATGGCAACTGTCCGATCCGTCCAGAGCCTGCATTCATCGCTTTCCATACCCTGCCCCGTCGTTTTAATCTGACTGATTTTAAATATCGCTGTCTCCGCCATTAAGTCTTTCACCTGTAACCACGGTTTCTCCAGAAACGACATCCCAAGGTACTTAAACTTGGCCGACGTCTAAATCTCTCTCCTCCGATTACGTGGCCCTCAACCTCATGATCTGTTCCACGTGTCAAAATTAACTCTATCCCCCACTGGTCGTGCCGCCTTTAAGACACGTGGCAACCACGTGTCAATTTCTCCCTGTCCGACCGTCCGCGTGGTAATTTCCGTTTGACTTTTCTTGGGCCGCGATATCGCGACATGTCACGATATCGCGACATGTCACGATATCGCGACCCCCCACGCCTTCGGACCTCCACGACACCTTCGCGAGTCGCGCGACCCCCCCAATCCTTCGAACATAAGCAATGCAAATGGGCCGCGATAACGCGACATGTCGCGATATCGCGACATGTCGCGGTATCGCGGCCCCCCGCGCCTCAGCCTTGCCTTGCGCAAAACGGTCGTGATATCGCGACGTCGCGATATCGCGACGGTTTTGGCCCTCGCCCACTACACGCCTTCGGAGTCGCGATTTCGCGACTCCAGCTTAACCTTTGCCTTGCTTTTGAAAACTTCCTCGAAACTTGCCTCCCTTTACAAAACTTCCCCGCAGGAAAGGATAGGAACCCCACTAAATTCAAAGTACTCAGAGAATTAAGAAAATAAGTTGGAGGATGCAAGATTGCTTTTCCTTCACCGGATGCTCCTGCATCACAAAGTTGCCCTAGCAGGGATCGATGATGAGGGGGA
Organism: Wollemia nobilis; assembly: GCA_028583015.1. Classification (NCBI taxonomy): domain Eukaryota; kingdom Viridiplantae; phylum Streptophyta; class Pinopsida; order Araucariales; family Araucariaceae; genus Wollemia; species Wollemia nobilis. The sequence continues at coordinate 14,016,598 of JAQPPZ010016890.1, forward strand.
GGATCTCCTTGAGCCTATTAGCTAGAGCTTTGGTTAGGATTTTGTAAAGTACATTGCAGAGGCTGATAGGGTCGAAATTAGAAAGAGATTTGGAAGCTTGGACTTTGGCGACCAGGGCAATGAAGGTTGAGTTGATCCCTCGGGGAATGGCCTTGGAAGACTGAAGATCTCTAACTGTAGCACACACCTCAGGCCCGATCAAGTCCCAAATTACTTGGAAGAAACATAGAGGGAATCCGTTCGATCTAGGGGACTTGTCAGGCTGCATAGAGAATAGAGCTCCTTTGATCTCTTCAATGGTTAGCGAGATGATGAGCATCTCATTGGTGTATGGAGAAATGGAATGGGGGATATTGTCCAAGAGAGTCTTGGCCTCCTGGGAGGGGGTACCCAGTAGGGACTAGAAGAAGTTGGTTGATTCATCCCAGATCTCAGAGATTTCCCTTGAGACCCTCCCATCACTACAGGTGAGTTTTGAGATTTTGTTGGAACTCTTGTTTCTTAGGGTAGACGCATGGAAGAATTTGGTGTTCGAGTCACCATCCCTGAGCCACACGGCTCTTGATTTTTTCCTTCAATACGTTTCTTCTCTGGTCAAGATGTTGTGGAATTCTGCTAGCAACTTGCCCTCTTCAGTTTTGGAGTTGCTATCTTAATTGCCTTCCTGGAATTGTTGTTCTATGAACTCTAACTTCTCTTTGATCATCTGTTTTCTTTCAAAAATGTTGCCAAAGGTTTCTCTGTTCCAAGTCTTGAGATTTTCCTTGATAAACCTGAGTTTTTTGTATAGTTGCCCAGACGAGGATCCTTTGAAGGGCTACTGCCACCACTGGGCAACTTGGTTCCTGATGTCTGGATGGTGGAACCACATCGCCTCAAAGCGGAAGGGGATCTTGAAAGAGGGAGCTTTGTCGACTTCAAATAGAAGGGGGCTGTGATCAAAGCCAATTTTGGGGAAGGATTTGAGGGTGACATCCCCAAAAATAGGGATGGCCTCTCTCGAAAGCAGGATCCTATCCAATTTGACTTGGATAAGATTTGTTCCAGCTCTTCTATTACTCCAAGTGAACTTTGCCCCCTTTAGTTGGACATCCATGAGTTCATTTGCATCTATGAATTCCCCAAGTTCTTCCATGCTTCTAGTAATCAGGGTGTTGCCTCCTTTCTTGTCTGATGGGAATAGGGGGCTATTGAAATATCTTACAAGGATCCAAGGGATGGTTTTGAACGAGTTTCTCATGTGGCTTATCGAGTCCCACGACAATGCTCTTTTTAGAGGGTTATTGGTGGCATAGTCATTGGAAAGGATCCAAGTGTTGTTGTTGGTTTTACAGTGAAACAACATGTTGATGATCCTGCTGGAGGAGGAAATCAATATTCCTTCAACTTTTGACAGATCCCACATACATAACAGTCCTCCGAACGTTCCTTGGGCAAGGGTGAAAACAAATTCACCATTGTTCCATATTGCTTTGGCAATTCTGGGGAAGAAATCTCATCTACTTTAGTTTCTTGCAGAATGAGGATTGAGGAATTGTGTTCTTTCCTTAGATTTGCGGCTATCTGCTTCTTGGGGGCCCCATTAAGCCTTCTCACATTCCAAGTGAGAATCTTCATTTAAAATGTTTTGAGGGATTTTTTGCCTCCCTTCCCCTATTGAGAAGGAGGTTTGGATTTTTTAGGTTTGTCACTTATCATATTGAGAGAGTCGGACAATAAGGTGGCTTGAAAACCGTTTGCTATATCATCTTCCGCCTCTTTCCTTCTCTGTTCAGCAAGGGATGGTCGTCCTCTCTTCTTGTCACTTCCAAAATCGATGATGGATTTTTTGCTCTGGGTCCTCTTGGGGCTGAAGCCTTCCAGGGCTGACTGGGATGGGATAGGACTTCCCTCTTCTTCGTCCTCGAAATGTAAGGAAGTTGATCTGAAGGTTTCAAGCGGGGGGAGGGAGGGACCTAATTTGGAAGGGGATTCAAATAGAACTATTTTTGTCGTTCCTACCTGGGGACGATCAGAGAGGAAGGGGGAGGGGGATCAGCCAAGGGGGGGTCCACATTATCCTCAAAGAAACCAGGGTTAGATTCGGGTGGTGGACATACATGTTCAAGTTTTGGAGTCGAAGAAGGGTCGATTTTTTGTTTCCCTTTGTTTTTTGAGGACTTACCTCTTCTTTGCCCTAGAGTTTGGTTCGTTTGAGCCACTAGGGCGATTTTCTGGGGAGAGGTTCGCCCGTTATTTGGGTGATAATTTCAAGGTAGAAGGAACTTATTTTTGGGCCTTGGGGAGCCCTCGAGAAAGAGTCACCATCCTCGGTTTCCTCTGCAGGTTTAGATTTGAGGAGAGGGCATTGGTTCCTGAGGTGGCCTTGCATGTGGCACTGGACACAAAAGGCTGGTTTGTTTTCGTATTCCAGTGGTTGGCGCCATCTGAAGGACCCCGAGATTAGGTTAACAAAGGATGGAAGCTCTGACTCGAGATTGGAATTTACGCATATGCAGGCGTGGACCATTCTGGAGCCCGATTTGGTTGCAGAGTCAATGGCCACCAACTCACCAACTATTCCCGCAATAGCTTTCAGGACCTCCTCTTGCCAAAGATGGAAAGGCAAATCTAGGATACGGATCCAAATGAGAGCAAAGTTGATGTTCTGGATATTTGGATTGGAATCCGCTGCCCATCGCCTAAGAAACAAGCTTCTCCTGCCTAGGAACCAAGGCCCTCTTGTTAGTATACGACTTGCATCGTCATGATTGCCTAGTTTTATGACCAAAAAACCTCTGGAAAGGGCTACGATCTCCATGTTTCCTGAGGTCTTCCATTTGGAGAAGGCTCAACGCCTTATTGTCTCTATATCTAGGCGTCCCCCAACAAACTTCCCGATCAAGGAGTAGGAGGCCTTGGAAACATAGTTGGAGAAAACCTCTTCTAGGATGATAATATCCGATCCAACCTGAGTTAGGTGGGCATCTGAGGTTTTTGGGGGTTCGGTTCACCAGAAGTGACCTGCACATAAGACGACCTACCAGGGTTCCCAGGAATAGGGCCCTCAGCAGGTCTTTTGTCTGCAGGTCTTTTGTCGGGAGGCTCCTTGTCTCGAGGACTCACATGGGGCGTCTCTCGGGATCCCGCTTCTCCTTCGATGGCACCATTCTTACCTGAACCCGGTCCTCCCTGCGTCGATCCTGCATTTCAGATCCTACCGTCGCCATCGTTGCCCTTCGTCTCCACCATCACTCCTCCTGTTTCGCACAAAATGCTTCAATTTGCTTATTAATTTTTTTTATTTTTTAAATAATATTTATAAATTTATTTTCTATAGGAACTTATCCTTTCTTTTTTCTTATTTTTTTTATTTCTATTCTTTTAGTATATGCTTTGAGTAATGTTGTTTCTATTTGGTTTATAAATACTATGAAATTCAACATATTTTGTGTTATAGCTATTAGATATTCTAAATTATAGTGAATCATCTTGATCATATATCAGTCTTTTTTGAATTACACAAGTTTATTTAACAGACAAAACTTATAGACACAGTCTACTTATTGTCATTCATGAAAGTAAAATAGATCGAGTAAATAATTTTTTTTTTGTGCATTTCAAAACTTTATTTGTAATAGGTTTGGGACCCTTTAAAAACCCCTTCTACTACCAATCAAAAAAATCTTTGTGCATTCATTTGGGGTTAAATATGTTATTTTATAAGTTTTCTTTACACAGTGATGTTCTATATTTTTTTTCTTTGTTTCACAGCACACTTAGAAAATAGCTCATTCTATTAATAACAAGATATACATGTTGCAGGTTTGCAAGTCCAAGCATTGTGTAGTAAATGGTGAGGTGCAATGTACATGCACTTTTAAAGTTTTATGGAAAAGTGGGCCAAATGCTAATAAATCGACATATATTTCATGCGAAAGAATATGCTTGTTGACTGTTGGGAGCATTTACAGTCATCCTGTAATAAAGAATTTTGTGAAGTTGAAAGATAAAAAACAGGGGTGCATGTGCGAGAGGCATGGTAGAAAACTTCCTTGTCAGAGTGGTTTGCTTGAAGCAGAGAATTCTGATATCCCACAAAATGAAAATAGTTCATACAATGTTGATAATGCTTATGTTGCTGGTAAGTCTATATGCCCAAGTGAAAACATCAGAAGTAAACAGAGCAAACAGAGCAAGCTTTCTCACAATTATTCAGTAGATGCTTGTGGTGCATCATATTTGGTTATGGATGATCAAGATGGTTATGACCATCGTGTTTCCACAAAGGAAAACTGCTATTTATCAGATTATTTAGATGCTTCTGTTATGACCCCTTTCCACTGTGAGCATGATCCAGAAGGTCATTTCCATTTGACCTCAAGAGAATTTCAAAAGAAGAGCACAAGTTCCTTTAACACATATTCAAGGCCTTCTGAATCAGATATCATCCTGAACACTTTGCCAGAATGCAGTCCATACTGCACTGAGAAGAGACAAATTTGTCACTCAAAATTTCTGGTCGTAGATAATCTGGAAAAGAATGTCAACCCTTATGATGTGAAGGTTATCTTATCTTCTATGGGCTATAGTGTTGTTTGCGTTCATATTTTGCCAAGTTTCAGATTTGAGTATTTTACAAGAGCATTTGTAGGGTTTGAAGATCATGCAAATTTGATGAAGTCACTTGGATGTTTGCAAAGTGGCAATCTTTTTATTGTGTCTTCAAATGGAAGGTATACAATTATGACTTTGACCTTGTCTTCACTACATTTTCAAAATATGTTTACTTGTTTTGAGCATTTCCTGCATGAGCAAAACTGGTCTGGGGCTTACTGCTTATATTTAAATTTATGAAAAATCCTCTGGCTGGGGTGTAAGTAGTCCACTGGGGTGTAAGTAGTCCACTGGTTTATTGCGCATGTTTATTTGCAGAGTGTTTAACTTATGAAAAGTTCTACGGTTTGCTTAGTGAAAAAAAATGGAAACCTAAGGACTCTGTATGTATTTTGCAGGCCTTGGGTTGTACTTGGTATTGAAGATACGATACCTAAAGGCGTCTTTGGAAGATTCAGTATAGAACCAAAGGTTTTTTTTTTCCTTCTCAGCCCCTTTTAGAATATCAAAATTGTAGTAGGATTTGGTTTTTGTTTTTATGTTTTATTTCGATTGAAAGTAAATTTCAATGTTCAATCTCTCTCCCTCTAATGACTGCGGTGGAGGAAGATCCCTGCAACAGTCATCTCCTTGACGTCTAGCATGTAAAAGAAGTTTTGCTTAGAAATTTGTTTCTCAATGTTGAATTGCTTGTAGAACTAGAATTCTCTCCAAAATCACATACTATATGTACTTGATGTTGCTGTTCCTATGATTTTATCTTTTTTGATTGATGGAAGGGGGTTTTGGAAGGGACCCCAAACCTTTTACAATGTAATAGGAGACCAAAAAGAGGGCCCACAAGGGAAACCCGTGCAAAGGCCATAAAGAGACAAACCCTTAAAGGAAAGAGGTAGAGGTAGGAATAGAACAGCCTTAGAAAAACAAAACAAACCAGCAAAAAGGGGATAAGGGAAAAGCAAAGCCAAAACAGAGAACCAACCAAGAGATTATCCCAGGGTGGCGGGATGATCCTGGACTCCATATTCAGTATTTTGGCTAGTCTCCGCAACGTGATTCAGCTCCACAGCCAAAGCCGACATGGGAAGGCTCGACCCGGAGGGGGACGGGCCGCTGAGGGTCATCATGCTCTGATTCGGCACGGGTTGGGCGAACCGGGATGGACCACCCAGGGTCATCCTGCTCTGATTCGGCTCGGGCTGAGTGGACACAATCTGCTGGTTCATATGACCAGAAAGGGCACCCCAGGCACCCCCTTTTAGCTTGATAATTCTGGAGATGACCTTGGATGATTGGGTAAGCAAGGAGTTGGCTAGAGAGACCAGGTCATCCAAATTCGTCAATAATTCAGGCTCTTCAGATGGAAAAGCTTAAAATTCAGGCCCACCAGAAGGTGAAATAGACCGAGGAGTCGTCTCACGCAGGAGCTTCTTGCGGTTGGCGGGAAGAGTGTCCACAGTGGAGTAATCCTGGTCAAGAATAATCCTGGTCAAGAATGACAATACCTTTGCGTCTGTCTCCCGTCGAAATGTTACGGGGAGAACGCCTATAGGGGATGGGAGTAGTGTCCACTGACAATAGCTGCTTCTTTTTCCCACCTTGGACATGTCAGCAATGTCCATTTCCACTTCAAAGAAGCTGGCATCCTTCATCGCGGGCGAGTCTGACATCTGCTCAGGAACATCGGAATTGACCTCGTCCATGACAGGGAGTGCAGGAGCGGGGGGTTGGTGTTGCAACATATGCTTAAAGATCATAAGATGAAGACCTTGGTGCTTGGGATGGGAAAATTTCCCCTCCCTAACACTGGACACTGATAATTCCATCGAGCGGTAGAGGTACTCCGAGACGATAAACTTGATGTCCTTGAGGTGGTTCAGAAACGCCAGGTGGAAGCTCCGCAGCGGCGAGTTGGGGTCGTCAATCGTAAAGTACTGCATGATGGGTATTAACACCCGATTCCAAGGCGTAGTAAGATTCTTCCGAACTATGCCACTGTTATCCTTGTTTGGGTGTTTTCCCTTGTCGCGGAAATGGCCAAGCTGAGCAGCAATAGAGTGTTTGTCCCTTCGAACAGTGTCACCATCATTCACCAGCTCGGCGACCTCAACAATCAACCGAACGGTAATCCGAAAGGACAACCCGCGGATGGTGACGTTGCCACTATCCCAGGATTGGGCCAGTTTTATTGATAGCTCGCCATCGCTCACACCGAATTTCCTCAAGAACGGGAGGAAACCGTGGGAATCAAGAATCTCTTCCACCGTTGTGTCAAGCTCCAGGACCTCCGATTCAAGCAAAGCCATGACGATCCTCTGCCCAATCCTCTTCTTGCACGACCCAGACTTACGGCTCTCACCTTTACTCGGAGTGGAAATTACAGCCAGAAATAACAGGTGAGGGCTGGTTTAAAAATAATTTTGGAGCAGGCCAGCGAGGGTGAGGGCGTTGATAGTCATGCTGCTAAACAAGGACATCAGATCACGCAAGGGCCGTTGATGAGTAGCCATGGTCCCGAAGCGTCTAGTCACACGGATCAAATCAAACTTAATGCGGAAGGAGCCAGTAGGAATGCAAGTCTGGTGCTGACAAGGCACACGACAATGGAGAGTAGTGCCGCGTAGGAGGACGTTGGGACACGAAGGATCATGATTAGAAATCTTGTTCTCCTGCCAAAGATGATTACAAAGGTTGGCACACATATTAATAATATCGATGGCCTGCCACCGAGGAAACCTCCGTCAATGGGGGATAAAAAAACTGCTAATCGGGGCTGGGAGCCATTGCCAGACTAGAAAGAGTGCCACCTGTGACGAGTTTTGACGTTGTAACCAGGAGCCCAATCCGACGACGTAGAAGTTGCTGAACAAAGCCACCTGTACCCAGTCGGCATAGGAGTAAACACGATCCATGTACAACGACGCCACCTCGTAAGATGCCACCTAGGGACCCCGTTGGCATGGCTGTCAAGATCAATGGACTTGGAAATCTTCATGTTAGAGCTGGGGAGTAAGATTCAACTTAGAGAGGCCCATCCACCAATTGTGATTGGACTTGTACTTGCCGATATTTGTTTTGAAAAAATAATTGTGGCCAAATCTGTCGGTTATGAAAATGGGAATAACAATGTGCCAGCACAATCGCCAATTGGAAAGGGCGATGACAGTTCAAGGTGAAACGTGGCGGTGATGGTGGAGGATATAGGGCGCGGCAGCCACGACGGATGCAACTTTCCTGTGGGACTCGAAATAGCAGTCAACGACACTCTAGCAAGAACAAATAACCCTCCGGTGTACCCTTGAGTGGACCAATAAGAGTTGTGAGGCTGGGGCATTAAATCAATATGCAACTTGCTATTGGTCCAAGTGTTGATAGAATCAGTCAGGGCACTAAACCCCCAAGAGCTGGTGATGAGGTGGGGAATCCACTCTTTTGCAAAATTTTGTGACTTCATGGGAATGTTGTCGATCCGGACACGGAGGTCGGCCTAAGTCAAATCGTGATTTGCCATGACATCAGTCGCACCATTTCCTTCTCTAAACACACGCTGGATGATGGATCTCTCAAACCTGCCAACCAAGATTCTAGATTCCTCGATCAAATTGGCTACAGACCAAGCAGGGGGATGGGACCCTTTGACGTAGTTGATTGTGTTTAAGGAGTCCCCTTCAACGATGAGACTCCTGATACAAAGATCATTCGCAAGGGATAAACCTTTGAATAAAGCTCTGGCCTCTGCCACGTTGTTGGAGTGGATCCTAATGGAATCAATAAACACAAGGATGATTCTACCTCGGTCATCCCTGATGATCCCTCCAGAACTAGCATTACCAGGATTACCTTTGGCGGCTCCATCAAAATTGAGCTTGAGCCATCCAAGGGGAGGAGGGGACCAGCAAACCTTCGATTTGGCAACCTTAGGGAACTTAGGAGGAGTCGGGCTAGCCAGGAGTTTAAAGGAAAAAATGAGATTGGCTTCAAGGCCATGACTGTGGTTTTCAAGAGAAGGAACGAGGCTGGCGTTCTCAGTAGCCAAGGAAAGGATTATGGACCGTACTGAGAGAGGATCTTTGGAGGAATCATTGAAGGCTCTGCTATTCCTTTCAAGACATATCTACCACAGGAAGTGCGGGAGGCAAAAAGACCAAAGGAATTAAATGCGCACATGGTTAAAGGGATTAGGCCATTGGATGCAGAGGTCAGAGACCGAGTCGGGAAGGGCCCAAGAAATGTGAAACTTCGAAAGGAACATGGAAAGAACGTTGAAGGAGAAGGGACATTCAATGAAGAGGTGGAAGACCGATTCCTAGGCTGACTGACATAAGTAGCAACGATTGGGGATGATGAGGCCACCGATAGACATGTTGTCAAGAGTAAGAACTCTGTTTTGGACCACAAGCCAAAAGAAATGGGTAACCTTGGGGATAAGGTGATGGAGCCAAATGAGATTGGCAGGAAACCAATTGGGTTGGGTCTCTTCAATAAGGAAATAAGCAGATTTGACTATGAAAAGGCCTTGATCGTTAGCTTTCCAAAGGATAGAGTCCTGGACGGGAACGCTCGGAATGACAGTAGACTTGAGAAAGGAGGTGAGGGTTTGAGCAGCAGCCAGCTGGGAAGGATTAAGGCCCAGAGTAGGGATGGGTTGCCAAGAAGGGTGGTGGGGATTGGAGAGCGAAATAAAATCTTGAACCAAACTGCAAAAATAGATATCAAAGAGGAGTTTGAGAGAACAGAAGGAAGGATTAGAAATGAGGGGTTGGTCGGAGGCCCAAGAATCCTCCCAGAAACGAATAGAAGGTACCATCCGTTGCCCAAGCACCATCAGAGACCTCTAGAGAGAAAGGTTTTAGTCTTGTTGACAACACTCCAGAAGGTAGAACCATCCCAACAGAGGTTGTCCTCCAGAAAGGAGCAGTGTTGGAGATATTTGCTTTTGACGATTTTGACCCAAGGAACATTGGCATTGGTCACAATTCTTCATCCCCGCTTACTGAGTAAAGCCATGTTCATTTTAGAGATTTTCCTGAACCCGAGCCCTCCCTGGGATTTCTTTGAACAGACTTTGTCCCAAGCCACCAAAGGATATCTGAATTTATTTTCTAAACCAGACCAAAGGAACTTTTTTTGGACTTGCTCCACACCTTGGAAGGAACCTGGAAGACAGACGGGAAGAACACCGGGATGCTTTGAAGGCAGGCCTGGACTAACATGGCCTTAGCAGCTTGACTGAGGAGAGCATTTTCCAACCTGCCAATTTTTTCATGATGCGCTAGATAACATTGTTCCATATTTTTTCGGTGGGTTTCCCATGGAAAAGGGAAAGGCCAAGGTAGATGGAAGGCGGGCTTGCAATATAGCAACCCAGGATTTGAGCAATTTTGGCTTGCCTTTCCAAAGGAGTATTGATGAAGAATATGTTGCTTTTGAGAAAGTTGACCTTTTGATCAACGGCTTCTTCATACGAATTGATGATACATTTGATGTTCTTGGCTTCGGAAATAGAGGAGCGAGAGGCCAGGATGGTGTCATCAACGAATTGATGGTGGGAAATGGGGTCGAGCCTAGAAGAGGCCTTGATTCTAGAGATGAGGTCAGAGATGCAGACCAGTTTTAGAGATCTCCCTAAGGACCCAGCAAGGATGATGAATAAGTAGGGAGACAAAGGATCACCTTGCCTGAGACCTTTGAAGCTTCTGAAATAACCTGTAGTAGATCCATTGATGAGAACAGAAAACCAAGTTGTGGATAGACATTCCTTGATGAGGCTGACCCGTTCCTTGTGAAATGAAATGAAATATTTTAATTACGTCCGCGAGACCCAAATATGGTCTATGGGACCTCAACTTGTGAAAGCCAAACTTGGAGAGAATAGCCAACAGAAAATCCCAGGAGACTTTGTCGAAGGCTTTGTTCATATCTAATTTGAGGAAGAAATTAGGATTCTTGCTTTTGGTGGCAGAATGAATCAACTCATAAATGGTGATGATGCCATCAGTAATCAGTCTTCCTTGAACGGAGCTCCCTTGGCAAGGATCGATAATAACAGGGAGAATGTCTTTTAATCTGTTTGCCATGGTTTTCATCAGGATTTTGTACAAGACGTTACATAGGCTGATGGGGCGATAATCCAAGAGATAATTGCAGTCTTGTGACTTGGGAACAAGGGCAAGGAACGTGGAGTTAACATCTCTGGGAAGGGATTTGGTTCTCTGAACATCTTGGATGGCAACAGATAAATCAAGCCCCACAATATCCCAAAAGGTCTGGAAGAATCTTGGGGAAAAACCATCTGGCCCTGGAGCTTTGTCAGGAGACATGGAAAAGAGAGCGTCTTTGATCTCCTCTAGAGAGAAGGGACTGATGAGCTCAGCATTGAAACCGGGAGGAACCAAACTGGGAATATGCTAGAGGAGGGAGTTGGAGACAGAAGAGGAGCAAGAGTTCGAAGGTCCAAGTAAGTCCTGAAAATGACAGACAGCTTCAGCTCTAATCTCAGAGATATCACTGGCGGTGGATCTATCTTTTCTGCACAGATGTCTGTTCTTGTTGGAGCTCTTGTGTCTAGTAGAAGTGTGAAAATACTTGGTATTGGAGTCCCCTTCTTTGAGCCAGAGGGCTCTAGATTTCTGTCTCCAAAAGGTCTCTTCCTTAGCCAGAATATTGTGGAATTCTAAGAGGAGGGTTTTTTCAGTGTCTCTGAGGTCAGGAGAAGCGACCCCAAAAGCGAACTGCTCTTCAATCTCCTTAAGACCGGCTATGATTGTCTTTTTTCCTTTAAAAATATTGCCGAAGATCTCTCTGTTCCATACCTTGAGATTTTCTTTTATGAACCAGAGTTTCCTGGCAATCTAAGTAATGCAGGATCCATGAAAGCCATGTTGCCACCATTCAGCGATTTTGGTTCTCAGGTCAGGGTGTTGTAACCACATAGACTCAAAACGGAACGGCCGTTTGAAGGAGGAAGTTGGACGGATCCCTTCGAAAATGAGCGGATTGTGGTTGGAAGCAATTCTGGGAAGAGAGTGGAGAGATGCGTCACCGAGGAACAGAATGGCTTCTTTGGAAATGAACACACGGTCAAGTCTCAGCTGAATGAGATTATCTTCCATCCTATTGCTCCACGTGAAATTAGGACCTTTGAGCTCGATATCCATGAGTGCGCTGGTGTTGATGAAGTCGGTGAAATCCTCATAGCACTTAGAGGTGATAGGATTGCCTCCGAGCTTATCTGTAGGGTAGAGGGGATTGTTGAAGTCCCCAGCCAACACCCACGGATCACTAGAGAAGGAACTTCGCATCTGGGATATGAGAGACCAAAGAGCAAGGTGGTTAGCAGGAATATTGGAAGCATAGACATTGGAGAGAACCCACCTAAAGTTGGTGTTTTTGCAAAGGAAGAGGATATTCACTACCCTATCAGAGGAGGAAAGCAGTCTTCCTTCGAACATTGACAAGTCCCAGAGGCACAGCAGACCACCAGAAGAACCAGAGGCAGGACTAGCGATCGAATCACAACCATTCCAGAGCGATTGAACAACTTTTTGGGTGTTATTTGAGTCAGTTTTGGATTCTTGAAGAAGAATAATACCAGGATTAATGTCTTTTCTCAAAGATATTACAGCTCTTTTCTTGGTGAGCCCATTGAGGCGCCTCGCGTTCCATGAGAGGATTTTCATTTCTGAGATTTGGATGAGGACTTCTTCCCCTTTTTCCTTGCGCCTGGGGTTTTTTTTGCCTTTTGCTTCAGCCTTGGAGATGAATGAATCCGACAACCCAAAATTGAAGATTAAATAACTCAAAGAAGGGGACTCCAAAGAAGGGACTCAAGAATCAATGGCGGACTGTCATTTTCAGCATGTTTGCCCTTCTTTGAGCCTTGTAGATTCTAATAGAAGATTAAATGACTAATGATTTTATAGATGTGGCAAAGTGCTTATAGATGTAAGACACCTTCCCATATTATCTCTATTATTGCATAAGAATCAGATATGATGATGCTGTTTTAGCAACGCAACAAAGCTTGATTAGTTCATTTGCTTATATTAATGAATTATGATTTTATTCTATAATTTTATTTTGTTCATAATTTTAATAGGTAATGGTTTATCTAAAGGGTTGAGGTTCAATTGAGAACAATTACTGACTCTTAAGGATCCACCAAAGTTTGGTTATCTATAGTTATTGTTAGGACTAGGTTTGTTGTGGCTGCTTAGGTAAAAGGAGCACACTGGTCACACATAACATGTATGCAGATTGACAACCTAAAGGATAGTTTTTAATCCTGCAATATTTACTATGATATTAAATTATGCTTTCAGACAAAGATTTTGCTCCCTGTGTGATTATTGTGTATTATGGTTCTATTTACAAAAGTATCTTCTTCACTAGACTCGCAAGCCTTTGTTTATGCTTTGCTTGAATAATGATAAATTCCTGGTGTATTTTATTGGGATTATTGCAGGAATCTAAGCAATGCTGTACAGAGACATCATCATCAAGGGAGATTACCATAGTGTATAAAGGCACAGAAGAATACGAAAAAGCGAAAAGGAAAAAATATATATATTTGGAGTTTAGGGAACATCATGAACTACTATGTCGAAGGTTGGAGTTTGAAGAAAAATATGTTTGTAAATCTCAAACTGGTTAGCGACTGCAGATGACTCCTTGGCATTCACTACAAAATATAATTCTATTCTATTTAATATTGATATTGGAATTCTTGATGAGTATCAGTCAAATAAAAGCAAGGCAAACATGCTGTAAATGTCAGTCCGCTATTGATTCTTGAGTGATTCATAATAGTGAGAATTTTTTTAGAGGAATAGAATCTTCCAACAAAATGTTCAGATTGTAATGTTATTAATTAAAATATGTTGGAAGCCAAACAACTTTTACTTTTACAGAATTGGTGTATTTTTCAAGAGTTATTTAAGGATATTTTTCTAAGATTGATAATTAGTTTTCTTGAATTTTTTAATAGATTTTAAATAAATAAACAATTATCACAATCAGGTCCAATGGCATATAAGTCCGCTTTTCTTGAAAGCATGTGGACTTTTTTCTTAGCACATTGATTGTAGTTTTTTAGATAAAAAGAATAATGGTAGTATTCCAATTAGTATCCTTAATAGAAATATGTTCCTGAGGCATATTAAGGTTCAGTTATTTATCTAATTTATAGGACACATGAGTTAATATTTAACATAGCAGTTATAATTTTATATTTTTGTGTTAGTTATTTTGTGTGGGTTGTGATTAATTGATTTTTTTTTTTATGGATGAATGTGATGTTTTTTTAATCTGTTGGAGTTACGGGTTATGTAAGGGTTGTTCTTGTTGTTAGTTTTAAAAAAATATTGAGTATGGAAACTTAGCACTTTGAGGAAGATGGGGACAAAGATGGGTATGCTTTAATTAAGTTGTGAGAAATGTAATGAGAGCAATGTAATGATTTGTTTTTGTAATGTGAGCGGCTCCCAATAGAAGCCATACATAGCTTATTCAAAAAAATAATTAAAATTAAACATGGATGAAAAAGTTTACAAAATAACTTTCAGATTAAATTATTAGGTTATTATTAGAACTATTTTTTTTACAAAGGGGTTATACTTAGTCTCCCACCCTTGATAAATCATAACTCTCTCCTTTAGAGCTTGAGAGTTTTTCAAACAAATTCAATTCTCATCTCAATTGAGTTGCTATAGCTAGATCCCTATTTCATTTTCATAAAAAGTTTGAACTCTTCATTTTTAATTATCTTCTTTAATGTTTTGTGTGAATACAAATATTCCAAAATTCAACATCATTAGCATCATTCTTCTTGATACTTTCCTGCAGTAGCCTTCAGAATACCAAAACTCCATCTCTATTGTCTATGCATTGCATCTTAGTAGAGTAATATTTTCAAAACTTCACGCTATCATAGTCTGCTTTACTAAATTTGGACTAGTTTTCTTCCTTAAAAATAAGTGCAATCACCAAAATTGGTATTAAATAGTTTATATGAGAATACATTAATGCTATAAAATAAAACAAATATTACCAATGGAAAACATTAAAGTAAATCTTAATCATTGTTTGATTCAGGCAGTTAATACTAAACTTATGACTTCCTCTGACCATGGAAAAGAGAATTTAACTTCACGATTCTTAGTTAAAATCCCTCTATTGGCTAGCCTATATGCACGTTTGTTTATTTCCCTTAACGTATGTGTAAACCTGATTTCTTCAAACTATGTAGCAAGGTCTTGTATTTCTACAATTATCTCTTGTATGTTCCATGGAGCCCTTGCTTTCCTCAAAATTGCATTTATTACTATTAATGAATCACCTTCCATCCATACTCCATTTCATTTTTCTCTATATTTTTAACCCTTCCAAATCTATCCAAGATTCAACTTTATTGTTTGTCTTAAATCCATTATTGAAAGTTTAATGAGGCAAAATCCCTTCCCTAATATATCTAATTATTCCTCCTCCTTTTGGTCCTAGATTACCTTTAGATGCTCCATAAAAATTCAATTTGACCAACTCCACTTTTGTTGGTTTCCACTTTATATTCTTTGCCTTCTTTTTGTTTCTTCTACCTAACATCATAATTCCATCTGATGACTTGACTCCATCTATCAAGGCTCTCCCCTTCAAGATTAGGGATTGGGTGAGTTGATAGGGTTGGTTTAGACTCTTCTATGGCTAAACAAATCTTCTTTTTGTTACCTTTAAACTGCTTTATTTTTCTTTAAATATTTTTCTATTATTTTCTTAGCCATATAGCCCAAAGTAATATATCTTTTGATAAATCCCAGATTGTCTATAAAGCCTCACTTTTAAAAGTGTTTTTCTATTGCCTTAACAATTCTTCAATTCTGTCATTTATCACCATGCATTAACCAACATATTAAAATTCCAATGCTATAGTTTACATACTATTGAGCAGTGTCCCAAGAGATGGTATATACTCTTATTTTTACACAAAACACATTATGAGGGGTTATGAAAACCCATTTTCATAAAATTATCCTAGGATAAATTATTAGAAGTACTTAATCATGTTAAAAATGTGCTCTTGATATAACAATTTACAAATATTTCCAAAATATATATAGGTAAAAAATAGACTAGTGAATGCAAAATCCTTGCCTATAGAGACCTCGGCAATAACTTAGACAAAAATTTTGGACTATGAAAAATATTTTATTTTTGTTTTAAAAAAATGATTAGTAACTAGCAACTCAGAGTACCACATTCAATGTGTATTATACTAGTTGTTATATATGATTTTTTTAATGGTAAAAACGGGATTTGAAAGGGTTCAAAATATTTTACAACATAAAGTCAGCCCATCAACTGCACAACTACCAAGGGCAAGTAGCCAAAAATCCCCTGGATGCAAGACAAACAGTATTCATGTTGGATACCAATTAGATGCAATCCTCCCTAGTGAACTTTTCTAAGTCCTCATGGACCACCCCTGGGGGGATCCATCTCCTATCCTCTTTTTTAATGGCACCAAAGTTTGCCAGCCATTCTACTGGTTTGTTACATTCTCTAAAGACATGAATAAAGTTAACTTCTTCAAAATGCTTTACAATATCTCTAATATCTTGCACAATGTAATCAATTTGCCAATTAGCTTCTCCCTCATTTTTCAAAAGATTGATAATATTTAAGGAGTCTCCTTCAAAGATAACTTTTTGAGCACCTAGATCCATAGCTAGCTCTGCACCCAGTTATAAAGCATTAGCTTCAGCTTTATGACTAGTAGTAATTCTCAAAAACTTGCAGGCTACCCCACCAATCTGCCCTGATTATCCCTCAAAATTGCTCCTAATCTAGCCTTACCTGGGTTACCTTTGGATGCCCAATCAAAATTTAAATTCAACCATTCATCTCGAGGTGGTTGCCATTTTACATCAGTTCTAACCTGAGCATTTACCTCTCCACCACTCATGGGTTGTAAATTCCATGCCTTAGCTATCATAGTCTCTTTAGTATTATTTGGCTTAACATGGTACCTAATAGATTTAACATTCTTCTCTAAAAAATGGGTGATACCTCTAAAACTTCCGATTGCTAACCTTTTTTCCCTTTTAAAATTCTCCTATTCCCCTTTAACCATACTTCCCACACAAAATGAAACAGAAACAGGTTTCAAATTACATTAAGATGAGGACTAAAAAAAGGGCTCTCCCACTATTGTAACCACAAAACCATATTAGAAGGTATCCCCCAAGAGATGCTCATCCTATTGATGAGGAGCTAGAAAATATTTAGAGTGTAGGGACATTCCAAGAAGATATGTTCCAATGATTCTTCTGTCTTTTCACATAAAATGCATCTATTAGGTAACTGAAAACCTCTTTTCTTAATATTATCCATTGTTAGGATCTTATTCTAGACTGCTTCCTAAAGAAAAATCTCCAGTTTAGGAATAGCTCTCTTACCCCAAATTCTATTCCAAGGGAAACCATTATCTACAATAGGATCCAAAATATCATAGGTTATCTTCATACTAAATTCACCATTCTCAGTTCTGCTCCAAACCACAGAGTCTCTTTACCTAACAGCACCTAAGTAATAAGCCTTTAGTTTATCTTTAAGGAGGTTTAAAACCTTCAAATTCTTAGGGCTTGCCTCTAAATATTTCTAGTTCTACTGGTTATCCAATAAAGTCATGTAGTCACAAACCTTTTTACCATATCTATCTTCTAGATCCTTTTTCAGATTAGATAGAACATCATTGTTTGCTAAAAGGTTGTCATCTAACCAGGCATATTCTCAAAAACTTATAGATGTCCCATGTCCAACACAATATTTCACACCCTTCCACAAGACCTCCCTAGCCTCCACCAAGTGGTTCCATAAAAAAGAGCCACGACATGGGCCCTAAATTGTGAGAAATCTGGTGTCCTCCTGGCTGTCAAATTTTTTTTTTAAGAATCCTTGCCCAAAGAGTCTGAGCATACCTTAGAACTCTCTATCCCACCTTGGCTTCCATAGCACTATTAACTAGGATGAGTCTCCTCAGACCAAGACCATCATTCTTCTTTTGATGGTATATTTTTTCCCAAGATACAAGAGGAATCCTCCTCCTCTCTTTAGATCCTGATCATAAGAACTGTTTTTTAATTCCTTCTAAAATTTTGGAAACTTTAGCAAGGATCTTAAAAAGAGATAGAAGATAAATGGGGAAAACATGCAGAACACTCTTAACCAACAATACTTTACCTGCTTGAGACAAGAGATTACCTTTTCATCCTGTAATTTTGGATTGAAACTTATCAACCAAACATTTCCAAAGAGGTGCCTTGTAAGAACCCACAAAATTCTTAGGGCTTGCCTCTAAATATTTCTAGTTCAACTGGTTATCCAATAAATTCATATAGTCACAAAATTTTTTACCATATCTATCTTCTAGATCCCTTTTCAGATTAGCTTTAAGGAGGTTTAAAGCCTCCAAATTCTTAGCGTTTACCTCTAAATATTTCTAATTCAACTGGTTATCCAATAAAATCATGTAGTCACAAACCTTTTTACCATATCTATCTTCTAGATCCTTTTTTAGATTAGATAGAACATCATTGTTTACTAAAAGGTTGTCATCTAACCAGGCATATTCTCAAAAACTTATAGATGTCCCATGTCCAACATGATATTTCACACCCTTCCACTAAACCTCCCTAGCCTCCACCAAGTGGTTCCATAAAAAAGAGCCACGACATGGGCCCTAAATTGTGAGAAATCTGGTATCCTCCTGGCTGTCAAGATTTTTTTTTAAGAATCCTTGCCCAAAGAGTCTGAACATACCTTAGAACTCTCTATCCCACCTTGGATTCCATAGCACTATTAACTAGGCCGAGTCTCCTCAGACCAAGACCACCATGCTTCTTTTGATGGTATATTTTTTCCCAAGATACAAGAGGAATCCTCCTCCTCTCTTTAGATCCTGATCATAAGAACTGTTTTTTAATTCCTTCTAAAATTTTAGAAACTTTAGCAAGGATCTTAAAAAGAGATAGAAGATAAATGGGGAAAACATGTAGAACACTCTTAACCAATAATACTTTACCTGCTTGAGACAAGATATTACCTTTTCATCCTGTAATTTTGGATTGAAACTTATCAACCAAACCTTTTCAAAGAGGTGCCTTACAAGAACCCACAAAATTCTTAGGGCTTGCCTCTAAATATTTCTAGTTCAACTGGTTATCCAATAAAGTCATGTAGTCACAAACCTTTTTACCATATCTATCTTCTAGATCATTTTTCAAATTAGCTTTAAGGAGGTTTAAAGCCTCCAAATTCGTAGGGCTTACCTCTAAATATTTCTAGTTCAACTGGTTATCCAATAAAGTCATGTAGTCACAAACCTTTTTACCATATCTATCTTCTAGATCCTTTTTCAGATTAGATAGAACATCATTGTTTGCTAAAATGTTGTCATCTAACCAGGCATATTCTAAAAAAATTATAGATGTCACATGTCCAACATGATATTTCACACCCTTCCACAAGACCTCCCTAGCCTCCACCAAGTGGTTCCATAAAAAAGAGCCACGACATGGGCCCTAAATTGTGAGAAATCTGATATCCTCCTGGCTGTCAAGATTTTTTTTTAAGAATCCTTGCCCAAAGAGTCTGACCATACCTTAGAACTTTCTATCACACCTTGGCTTCCATAGCACTATTAACTAGGCTGAGTCTCCTCAGACCAAGACCACCATGCTTCTTTTGATGGTATATTTTTCCCAAGATATAAGAGGAATCCTCCTCCTCTCTTTAGATCCTGATCATAAGAACTATTTTTTAATTCCTTCTAAAATTTTGGAAACTTTAGCAAGGATCTTAAAAAGAGATAGAAGATAAATGGGGAAAACATGCAGAACACTCTTAACCAACAATACTTTACCTGCTTGAGACAAGTGATTACCTTTTCATCCTACAAGTTTGGATTGAAGTTTGGATTGAAACTTATCAACCAAACCTTTCCAAAGAGGTGCCTTGCAAGAACCCACAAACATAGGCATTCCAAGGTACAAAAATATTTAGGTAAACACAAGATTTTTAGAGGGTCATGAACCCCTATCAATAGGGTGGGCATAGGAGGAAAAAAGCCTTGTCGGCCTCTACCAGCACATAGGACATTTCCAGTTATACCATATATCTACAGGATAGAGGCAGGGGGAATGGAACCTGGGTCGGCCTCTACCAGCACCTAGGACATTTACCACTACACCACGATAAGCATATTTTTTATTGGGTTATATGGGATTGATATTGGCCCTATCCATGTCATATCATATAGTCATATATCAACAACTTAGTAATTATGTGTTGGTCACGAATCTGCCTAATCATAAAATATATGCGCCCTAGACCCGACCAACATTGAAAGGTCGAAGGAGAGAGATGTCCTTCGGGCCAATCTCCAGAGAGGGTTGGTTCCCTTACTAATCTAATTTGGTTTAAAGCTTAGGGTAACAGGAAAGAGATGGGAAATGATAGAAAGAAATGGGAAATATGGCTATGAGCCAGAAATGTTAAGTGGGGATAAACTAACAGCCAAAATTCACATCAAGTGTTAATTAGCATATAACAGAAAGGAAGGCACAGGAACCACTCACAGTTTGTAGAGATAACCTCCAAGAAGCATTTCAGTATTCATTCCCTCACCAACAGTAGTTAAATTCAGATGCAGAATTTAAAATCAGCTAATAATGGACATGAACGTAATCAGAAATGATAAGCAGAAAGTGATCAAACACAACGCTACTCAAGGAACCAGAAGTCGAATGTCTTTCTATTGATGCAGAAAACTTAAAGTGTTTTTCTGCAGAATGTCTATCCTCCTTCATTACATTGAAATGCTTAGTATTTATAGAGGATTTCACCTCTAAAATTAAATGCATATTAAAACAAAATGTCGGCTAGTCAAAAATCAGCAGCAACAATTCTCTCCTCGATAACGGCAATGCTCGAATCGGATCATTCTTCAAGGAGCAATGATCCAGTTTTCATGGAGTGCGCCTGGAAAATCAGCAAAGATGGATGATGGGAAAAATGTTCCAAGCATCGGTGCATCAAAACTCAGCAACATCACGCAGCAAACAAGAGCTTGGATATTAAATTCTGGATACCATTCCATCCCTTTACGCCTCGAAATCTTACCCTCACTAGTGGAGATCCAACGAACATTAACTCTGCTTCGAAAAGGAATGAAATCCATGGAGGGCACCTCAAAAATGATTGGGATCGCATCGGATTTTAGGATGTAGCATTTAATCCTGGCATCTCCTCAGCAAGAATCCTAGAAAAATTGATCTTATTGCTCCAAAAATTAAATTTCGCCAGTCTTCGATTCTTCTCGAAAAATATCAGCAACAGTAGCATCTTCGAAAGAGATCTTTGCTGAAGGGAGAGAGCAAGAATTGATTTCGCCCAGGTAGCCTTGGTGTTTTCACCTATCAACATATTTTCGCCCTTCTCGTGAGTAATTTCACCCAAAAATGACATGAAAACGTCTTCTACAAGAAAAGAGGTGAAGATGATTGATTTCACCCCTAAGAGGGGCGAAAATGATTTTCGCCCCACCCCAAGGGTGACTTTGACTTTGACCGGTAGGTAGAGATACTATTTTTAGGACTTTCACCCCAAACTAGGTGAAATTACAATTTCTACCCAAAATGAGGCAAAATTATATTCACCTTCTTAACTTGCTTTGACCTTGACTTTGTAACATTTATCCGTATGACGTCACCTTACTGTTTGCACTCCAAAAAGCATCTTCAATTTGGATTTTCACCCCAAAGAAGGGTGAAAGGGATTTTCGCCCCTTCTCAGGGGTGACTTTGACTTTGACTTCTCCAAGCATGCATTTCACTTGATTTTCATCCCACATATTTTACTGGAAATTCACCCTCAAGAGGGGCAAAAATGATTTTTCCCCCTTCCAAGGGGCACCTTTGACTTTGACCAATTTGTCTCCATTATTTTTCACTTTTAAAAAAATTTTCCTTCTTACTTGGACGAAATCTTCTTATCATGGTATTTTCACCCCAAAGAAGGGCGAAAATGATTTTCACCCCTCCATAGGGTGAAAACGTCTTGCACTTTCTTTTTACTAGTGCTTTCCCTTAAAAAACTACCAAAGCTTTAGAGTATTTCCATTGCACCTTTGATCCTGAGATGTTCCTTGCCATCTATTTTTCCCTTTTACATTTTGCCCATGACTTCCATTAATTTTTACTGGTAAAATTTACTGTGCATCTCCAAGGACGAAATCAACCTTCTTTATTTAATGAAATTGCTCAAAGGAAGGAAACAAAAACATTACATTAAAATAGTAAAATCAGAACAACTACATCATTCATATTCTTTTCAAAAATTTTACAATCAAAATTTAGTGTGGCAAAATTGCCAACACTTTTGGTGGCTCTCAGGGTATTCAGTTCATATGGATGCAATCGACCCCAGGCCTTCATCCATTGGGCTCAATTATCACCACCATCGGCTGCATCAGGTGGTACATTTGATTCTGTAGCCTCCTTCTTCCTTCTTTCCTCTTGTGCTTGCTTCTCTTGCTCTTCAACTACTTTCTACTCTACTTCCACCCGTGCTCATGCTTCTTGCTTGGTGAGGCTTTCATTGGTAGTTTCATACATGACAACTACCTCATCCTAGGAGTTCGAAGTGAATGCAGAGAGCGTACTTAGTGAATCAATGACAAAATGCAACATCTCGACGTGATCCATGTTGATGTGATTAGCTCTCTACTAGAGTTCCAATAGGGATGATTCGATGTGGGTGAGCCTCTCCATGTATGGCAATACTTGTTCCTCCATGATTGGCTCCTCCTAGTTGTCGATCTCTGAAGTATCTTCTATGAAATTTTTCCAAGCTACCTTCAACTCTTTTATTGGAAAAAGCTCCCCATATTCATCCACAAAGCTCGAAAACCCGACATCGGCTAGAGCCTCAAAATAAATGAGCGAAATGCAATGCTCTTGTTCGAACATAGTCATCAGATTTCGGTCTTCTCTCACCAGCTCTAACTTGGAAAAGAAGTTGCGCAACATCATCCTAGCCTTGGCCCAACCGTGATCCATCCCGCTCATCGGCTTAACTTGGAAGTCAGATTGAGCCAATGCCTAAATTTTTAATGCCATTTCTAGTTTTGGTTCCATCTATTCCTCAACATACTCCAAAGTCCGATCACCAAGAAAAATCACTATCCGAGCCTCATGAATATACAATAAAACTTTGAGAGCTTCTATTGCCAATGTCACACAATATTTCATTAAATGGCAGTGAGTTTCTTTGATTTTCTCCTTGGAGAAGCCTACTAATTGTGTGGCTTTCTCAACCACTATTTCTATAAAACCTCAAGTTAGGTAATTAATGCTTGCACTTGCTTCTTCGCTCCTACCCAAGCTATCTAGTATCCCTTGGCTTCATTCTCCAACTCTTCTACCCTCTGCTACCAGTGCTCTACCTCTAATTTCACTATTTCCAATTGGTCCCTATTTTTGGCCAGAGCATCATTCAATTCAATAATCTTCACCTCAACCTCAAAAAATATTTTCTTGTAATGCTCATCATGCAGGTAAAGAGAGCTCATATCCACTTGTATATTCCCCAACTTCTCCATGGTGTCAATCTTCGTCAGGTCCTCTATAATGACTTCATAAGTGTAATCACTTGGAGTCATTTCTCCTTGGGGCTTCTAGACCTAGGGAATCATTTTTATAGTATGAGACTCCATAGCTTCGAGGTCAAAAGTGACCTTCTTCAATATCTTTGCTAGAGCCTGAGCTTCTCTTCTCTTATGACTCTTCAACCACTATGATGAACTTTGTCGGGCTCAGCTCATATTTACTACAATAGGATGCTCTGGTACAATCTCCATATCTAGCTCCGATAGCACCTACAACTCAATAAAAGGAGTAGGAGGAAAATGAGCCTATTGAGGTTTTGGCTCGAGAAGGGAAGTGGAAATGGGAATGGTTGGTGGAATAGAAGTGGTTAAGGGGATGGAAGTGAGGGGTTCAGCTATAGTTACACTTACTCGAGGAGGAGCTTGTGTACTTATAGTCATGGTAGAAATTATTAGAATGGAGGATGAAGGGAGAAAAATGGATTGGGACCAGATGCAAAAGAACTGAAAGAAAGGGAAATAGTAGAAGTGGGAATAGAAGAAGAGGGAGCATCGATGACTAGGGACTAGGAAATAAGAAGTAAAATGGAGGTGGAGGGTATATCGAATGGAGGTGAGATAGAAGCGACAACTATGGAATGGGGTGCAATAGTCATCGAATGCTCAAGAGAAAGGGAAGAGGGTAGAGAAAATGTACCTTCAAGCTCTAACACCTTTTGAGCCGATGATGAGGGTGGTTGTGACACTGGTTCACCCTTGTCTTGTTCCTCCTCTACCTCCTTCTCTAGATCTATAACTTCCATGTGTTGGCCAAGTTATTCTACCTGAACCAAAGGAGGATTTCCTAAAACATCAGCTTGTGTGGCTTCGGCCATAGGAGGAGGGTTCACACCTGATGAAGAAACTACACTTGTTCTTGGCTTTTTGGATATCTTAGGGAAAGGAAGTACCTCACGCTTGCTTTTCTTCTTCTATTGGAGTTGCACTTTCAATGATGGCTATCTCTCTTCTTCCACAAGTGGTGCTTCCTCGACCACATGTTGCTCCTATTCGACCATGATCTCTTCACTATCAGATATTTGAAAGGTCTAAGGTACAATCTTAGCGAAAGAGATTGGTTGATAGCTATCATAGTATTCATCATAGACATCCAAAAATACCTCATCCATTTCCAGGCCATAAGCTGACCCGATTTTCCCTCTATGGGCCCTCATAACCCACCAGTTAGTAATTTTTTCCTCAAACCAAGCGGGCAACTATTCTTTCATTTTTCCAAACAAACTCGGAGGAGGAATTTGGTGCTTGTGAACTGCAGGGTTATACTCGACCTCCATCTCATAAAAATCATGCCATGGTGGAAGCAGTATCATCTGCTCAACATGCCATTCAAGATCATGCCCTTCTAGATTATTTCTCATCTCTCAATATTCACCCAAGGACAACAATGAAAACTTTTGGCTTTAATAAACGTTATGAACCGACCCAAAGGGTCATACTTCCACCATTGAGGTAACTCCACCATACCCATGTCATAGAGGGCTTCATTAATCAATTTATTCTAGCCAACCTGGTCTATTTCAATGCCATCAAAGTGAAATGGCATGGTGCATGTAGTCTTCTTGCCTCATCCTACCCCATAGACGTCATTGATGTAGTCGGTCTGATGGACAACTTCCATCGCAAAGAGGTGCTCGGTAGTAAAATATGGAAGGAGAAATGGCTTGCCAGTGAAGCCAAAAATTTGCACCATGATGCCCTACATCAACAAGAAAATATCTCCTTTATCCTTAGCAATGATTTCTTCCCTCATCGCCCTTGGCACTCTCTCACATGTGCAAAAAATAAGTTCGAGGGTGGGGCCCAAAAACATGTGATTAAAATTGTAGAATGACTCCCTCCTAGACAAGCTTGGAGTCCACAAATAAATTGGTAGCTTATTATCTACCTCATCAACTTGCTTGACTGCTATAAAAGAAAAATGTTGGTGCATGTGGAAGAAGAAATACCAAGCCAAAAATGAAGTGTGCCTGAATAAAACTACTCCTTCACTTTGTATCCTCTCCAAATGGGTATGCATTGCTCGAGCCACATAATCTACCCAATCAAAGAAAATGGGATTTGTGCTTGCTTGCATTATTATCGGGGCATAAAATTCCACCTACAAAATACATTGCACCAGCATTACTTGCCATTTGTACACTATGGTATCAATAGGAAGACCGAACACCCAAGCCAACATGGAAAACATATCTAAGCTTTTAAACTCTATTAAAGGCTTCGACAAAGTTGATAACTCTCCAAATTGGGGTACCTTTATCAACTAGTTCTCCATGAACTGGTGCAACATCATAGTCGATTGGTACCTCTCTTCTTGTTCCTTGAGATTCATATTTTTGAACATAACATCCGAGGAAGGCTTCACCCCACAAGAAAATGCCTCTCTGACTACACCAGGTGAAATGGTGAATAATTTATCTCCCTTCACATTACGGATGACCCTTGTTGCAGGTTGATAAAACTTTGAAATCACCATCACCAACTCAAGGTAAGGATGAATAGGTGTACATAGGTACCAGGAAAGCTATGCATGATAAGCAATGGTTAACGGGCTTTTCGGTATCAAACCTTGCTCGACAATAACTTCCACATCTTGGCACAATTTTTCTATGCCTTTGTTCAAAATAGTACAGTCTCCAATCTGAGCCAATGCATCAGAATATGGGTCAAGCTCTATATTTTCATTCCTCCTAGATTTTTTAGCTTTTTTACCTCCTTGTGCTTTCTTGGGCTCTACAACTTTTTTTGATTTAGTAGCTTTTCTTCCCATCCTCGTACGGTCAGCTTTACTACAACAATCTAAGAATCCTACAACAAAGCAATAATTTAACAGATACTCTAAGAAATAATCTTAATCCTTTCTTCAACTACAAGCTTCTAATTCACCCTTTTTATAACTTTCGCTCCCAACTACCAAATTTAATGTAAGTGGCACTTCTGAGGAATTCGAGTGAACGTGCTCCCTTGGTTCTCTCACTCGACATAATTTTTCATGCTTTTAAACTACCCATTAACTACCAATAATACCCTTGCACTATAAATCTTCCTTGAACATCGAACTCAACCACTTTTATCTTGAAAAGTGTAATCTGGGTATTTAACGACTCACTCAAGAATGAAAAATGCCACGTGTGAGTGATGGGTGCTCTTCAAGGGTGAAAATATTAATTTGCACTGCATTAAACCACCAAAAACATCTTCTAAGAGCTTCATCGATGAAATTATCTTGATTTCATGCAATTAACTAGAGCTCGCTCCAAAATTAGTGCAAGCTAGTGAAAAACGTCAACTAGGCTTGCCCTTCTTACCAAAAATGTCTGCTAGGCAAAAATACCAAGACACTTGCACTTCAAAAATGCTCTTCCACTTGCTTCTTGGTGAAACTCCATGCTTTAGGGTCCTTTTAAAATAATTTATCTTCAACTTCACCATTAAAAAGCTTATTGCCCAAAAAATAAGCTTTAACATAGAGTGCTTTGAATGAAAAAGCAAGGCAAAATTAACTTTGCCTCCTTCTTTGTCTAACTTTGCACTGCCAACTGGAGTTCTAAAAAAGCATGCATATGTTTTTTATTTTTTCTAGCAGTTTCACTCCAAAAACATATTCAGGGAAATAAATAAGAGTTTCACCCCAAAAATAGAAAAAACATGGAAAATCTTCTTTGTGGGGAAAAAAGTTTTTATTTTTACCTTTTCTTTTCTTTATTTTTAAAATTTTAAAAAAAAAACAATCCCTTTTTTTTTTTTTTTAATATAAAAAATTAAAATTTTAAAAAGTTGGAAAAACACTTCTAAATTAAATTCTCAAAAATTTCATCCATTTTTTATCTTTAAAAATACTTGACTAAAATAAAATAACATAACACTTATGTACATATATACATACTTGATCAAAATTCTGTCACTGATGGTAGGCCTTCAAATGAAGACCATTTATGAGAATCGGCAGTGCACGACCATCCATATCCTACAAATAAAATGAGTTGACTTGATTCATGCCTAAAATCTAGAATGGGCCCTCCCATATCACTTCAAACTTGTGATGCTTGCCAGGCTTAGCCTTATTTTCATTCCATTTCAGCACTAGATCACCTACCTCGAATGACTTCTCAAAAGTTTTCTTGCCAAACCATTTATGCGTCATCCGGGCATGTTCCATGAAGGCATTGTATGATTTCTCCCTCTCTTCCTCCAACTATAAAAGTTGTGCCAATCTCATGCTCATGGGATCAGATTCATCATCTTCACCATACAACAAGTGCCATGATTGAAGAGCTGACAATTCAATATGAATGGGTAACACTGCTTCTTTATCGTATACCAAGGAATAAGGAGATATCTTGATGGATTTCTTCATGGAGATACGATCGGCCCATAATGCTTGGTTCAGGAGCAAGTGCCAACTGTGCTTATTATCGCCCAGGGTCCTCTTTAGAATTCTCAACAAATTCTTATTTGTGGACTCAGCCAAGTCATTCCCCTATGGATAATAGTTAGATGATATCTTCAAATAAATCCCATACTTACCCATGAATTCGTTGATCTTAGCATCGATAAAGGGAGTCCCATTATCCATTATTATTGCATCTGGTATGCCAAAACGAGTGATTAATCCCTCAAGAAAAGCGATAATTATTGCTTGATCCACCTTCTTGGTTGGGATTGCTTCTGACCATCGGGTAAAATAGTCGATTGCAATTAGGATATATTTGTGTTCGATAGAGGAATTGGGATCAATGACCCTAATAAATTCTAAGCCCCATTGCTAAAATGGTGCTTCTACTTGAATCGGATGAAGGGGTAATGATGCATTCTTGCTTCTGCCAACATATCTCTGGCACTTGTCACAATTCTGACTAACTTTGAAAGCATCTACAAAGAGAGTAGGCCAAAAATATCCTGCTTTGATAATCTTCAATGCCATTGGCCTCCCTGCATAATGGCCTCCTGATAGACTAGAGTGAAACTCCTCTAGGATTCTTTGTTTCTCTGATTCTCGAACACACTTGAGAAGTACTCCATCAATATTCTTATGGAACAGCCCATTTGGCATCATCACATACCTAAGGGCCTAAAGTCTGAATCTCCTTCTTTGTGAGGCATTAAGGTGTGGAGGACATCTTCCTGAATGGAAATATTCGACAAGGTCCTCTATCCAATCACGATCATCCATAGAGCGATTAGTGAAATTGCTTGTTGAATCTTCAAGTTGGCAAACCATGGATTCAGATGCAACACTTTTTGCAAGCTCTTGACACAATGCTCGACCTCGAACTAGCTTGGTTGGATGGATTTCAACATCATACTCCTAGATTTTGGAGACCCAACCAACTCTCTTGTCTCCAAGCTCTCCTTGAATGATGAAACTCTGGACATCTGGATGAACAACATAAACTATTATTTTGCTTTGAGAAACAAAATGCTGGAACTTCTTCAAGGATTTCATCACCGCATATACTTGCTTTTCAATGAAATTATATTTTTCTTCATGCGGTTGGATGACTTGACTCAAGAAAGCAATCGGTCGCTCATCTCCATCATCTCCCTTCTACGTAAGAACCGCTGCATAGCTCTCTTGCTCACCAACGACATACAGGATAAAATATTTTGAGTAATCGGGGTTCACCAGGATCGGGGCTTGAGAAATTCTTTCTTTTATTTCCTTGAATGCTTGCCTCCTTTGCTCAGTCCATTTGAACTCAACATTCTTCTTTAACAACTCAATCATCGGCTTTACCACTTGGGTGAAATCTACAACAAACTTTCAAACAAATTTAATCTGCCCAAAAAATGATTGCAAATCCTTCTTGTTGGCTAGCAATGGAAGCTTCAGGAGAGCCTCAACTCTAGTTGGATCTATAGCCAAACCTTCCTCCGAAATAACATGGCCTAGGAGCTTTCCTTCTTTTACCATGAAGATGGACTTCTTTGGGTTGATTGATATTCTAAACTCTCGACACTTTTTGAACACTTGTCTCAGATGTAGACTATGCTCCTCCCTATTGTGAGAAAAGATAGTCATGTCATCCAAATAAATCACAATAACATGATTTAACAACTCACCGAAAGCTACGTCCATCGCTCTCTAAAAAGTTGCACCAGCATTTGAGAGACCAAACGGCATACGTTGATAAGCAAAAGTTCCCCATTTTATGGTGAATGTCATTTTATATTGGTCTTCATCCTTGACCCAGATTTGGTTATAGCCAGAGAATCCATCTAACAAAGAGAATCTCTGAGCACCAACAACCACATGAAGAATCTGATCAATTTGTGGTAGTGGATAGTGATCCTTCAGAGATGCCTAGTTTAAATTTTGAAAATCCATGCACAGGTGGATATCTCCATTCTTCTTTCTCACGGGGACCAGATTTGCTACCCAGGTAGAGTGCTTAATCGGGTAGATGATTTTGGCTTCCAACATCTTCAGTAGTTCTACTTTCATCAGGGTTTCAATCTTGGGATTGACTGATCTCTGCTTTTGCCTGAAGGGTTTCACTCCTTCCTACAACTCAATGGTATGTTGGATCACATCTTTATTGTAGCCTTTCAAATCTTGGTAGCTCCAAGCGATAATGTTTGGGTACTCATGACATAATTCTTTAATCTGCTCCAGCTCTTCTTGAGTGCAATCAGTGTCGACTTTGATCGACTTCTTGGGTCCCAACTGTAGTTCAGTGTACTCCTTTTCATCCACTTTGATATTATGCTTTTTTGCTCTATCATTTTGATCAAAGAGACTCTCAAGTGTAATCAATCCCTTTGGGATATGATTATTCCACAACTGGATCAACCCCTCGGCTTCTTCCTCATCAAGTGTTCTTTCTTCCACATTACTAGCTTCTCTTATCAAGAAATTAACAATCTGCTCATCACTATCAAACACTTGCCAGAAGATATTTTTGTTAGGGACTGAAGGTCTATAAACTAACCTCACAGTCTTGGGCTTTCTCACCACATGCTCAACTGGGGAAAAATTAGCGCCAAGGGATGCCAAGAGATCGGCATGCTTGTTCTGCTCCCATGAGATTGCTTGGATGTTCAATATTGTATAAGCCTCGAAGAGGTCCCAAAATTTATTACGGTACACCTTCAAGTAATGTTGCTTGGAAACACACTTACTGGTTACCTGGTTGACGATTAGCTCAGAATCTCCAAAAATCTATAATTGTTTGATCCTGAGCTTCTCTACCTTTTTTAGACCCAAGTAGAGTGCTTCATACTCGATGGTATTATTTGTACAGCTCTAGGTCAATCGGTAAGAGTACATATTTTGTATGCCAGAAGGAGAAATGAGAATGATCCCTAGCTCCTGCACCATTCTTGCATCTAGCACCATCAAAGTACAGCTTCCATAATTGATCAAGAACAGGATCTTCATCATCAAACACCTTCACTTCAACTTTTTAGGCTTAGTAATGGTGTAACAACCGATTTTGGTCTCCATCATGGCATTAAAATTGAGCATTGAAAACTCATCTTCTATCCGAAGCTCATCCAAAACTTCTTCCATCAAATCTAATTCCTCCAATTCTTCGATCATCAAGTTGATAGAATTCATGGGTTTATCTTCTTCTTCAATCTTCTCTATGTGATAAGTTGAAGGCTTCTCATTATAAATTTAGATTCTCCTCCCTTTGATAGGAATCTCCAAATGAGAATAATCCAGAGAAAGGTAGCCTCCCAACTTGGCGGTGAACTCCCATGATAGGCACATGCTAAAGTATGGCTCCAGATCAACCACGACCACCTCTTGGATCACTATGATCTGAGGTATTTTATGCAACATAATAGGGATATCTTTGATGACCCCCACTATCCTCATAGGGGTTCCATATAATTATAAAATTCCAAGGCTGCTCCTTGTATATTCCATACCCATAACATCACAAACTACCTTTGGCATGACAGTCGTTGCAATACCAAAGTCGATCATGCAATTGTGCACAATCCAACCTTCCATCCTGAGAGACAAGTAGAAAGGGGGTGGTCTATTCTTTCCAATGGTAGAAGTCATCAACATTTGAGCTAACACTATCTAAGTCAGATTCTTCCCCTTATCTTTCACAAATTTCAGCGATTCTTGCAACAAGTCCACTTGTCCAGGCAATTGTAGTGCATCATAGAGACTCACCTTGGCTGGAATCCTCTTCAACTCTTCAACAATGTTATACGTGGATGCACAAGACTCTTTTCCTTCATTGGCAGCCTCATATCTACTCTGATACTACTGTGTAGCTTCTACCCTCTAACGCTTGGTCAAGGATGGGTATTTGAGTTTTTCCCTAGCTTGTTCCTCCATTTCAGCTTTTGCTTGTGAAGTTGAAGCCTTTTCTTGCAATCTCTCTTTCGCTCATGGAGGTAAAAGATCTTTTAGTAAGATGGGTGCATCTAGCTTGGGCGCTGGAATAGCTGCCTTTGCTTACGCTTGTTTTTTCTCACTTTGCACCTTTGAATCAGTAGGTACCTTCAGGGGCTCCATCTCAACTGGGTCCATAGTGATGGGTTTTCTTCCAGCTCTCATGAGAACTGAAACTTGCTCTTCAGAAGGGACCATGAAATTATGATCGACTTCTATGATCATGTTGATTTGACCATCGAAAGAACTCTCCACCAATGTCTGCACATAGTTCAGGTGAACCATGCAAGTTTCCTCACCATGTGGATCATTGCACGTAGAGCACCAATATGCTTTGTCTGATGTGCCAACTTCTTCGTTTGTCAATATAATCAGATTTCTCTCAGGTGCCTTGTTGGTTGAAGCTACTTGCTCCCTGGTGATCGATGATGGTTGAAATCTCCTAGGTTGGAAATCTCTTTCAACCTACTTCCTTTTAATAATTATGATCTCATTACCCATCGCTCTTATGGTCGAGTTCATTGACTGCAACTCTTTCAACACTTTTTCTTGTGGATCAGGATTTGAGGGTGTTGGAGGAGCTGGTAATGGAAGAGGTACAGGTGGAGATGGTAGTGTTGGGAATGGAACTAGAGTGGGTAACTATGGAATGGTTGGAGTGGGCAGTTGAGGGATAGAAACTATCATCATGGTTTGAGATGTACTTGGATTCCATGAAGGGATTGGATACATGGGGGACATGGGCAAGGGCTGAGAAGATGCATTAGCATACAAATACTATAGAAGATCAAGAAAAATAGGCATTGCCATTTTTGGTGGAAGCTTACCAATAGCAATCAGGTCAGCTTCGACCTTTTGTGTAGTAGAATACAGATCAAGAAATGTGTTGATATTGGATTGTCGGATGGCCATACTGATGTCAGAGTTGAAAGCTCGGAGGTAGTAAAATATCGCTTGCTCAAGAGTCGATCGGAGACCATCAAGAACTCTATGCCAAGTTTGGGTGAACCTGACATTGAAGTCCATGATTTCCTCTTGCGGATACCTCTGAATGGTGGTAAATTGATGCAACAGAGAGAACGGATCCACTTGTTCATTGAAACCTTTGATCAATAATTCAGCCAATTGGTCCTAGGTAGTAATGGTGGTAGGTTGTAACGATCGGTACCAGTAAAGCAACTTACCTCTGAGAGAGAGCACAAGAAATATTACCATGATATCCTCATATATGATGCTATGGATTATCGCCAAGGCAGCCACATCTTGGACATGCTCATAAGTCATCTTCCTCATACCATCATAAGTAGGCAAAGCCTTCATTACTGCTTGTGAAATCAGGTTTTGAGCTTGCAGATTCAGAGGTCCGGAGTGGTTCCATGTTGGGAACTATCTTGGTGGTTGTGGTGGTAGATTTTGGGCCATTTGGACTGGAGTGTTTGGTTGGGGAGGTGGAAAACTAGTGGTTGTGCTAGAAGGACTCGAAGGAATAGAGAACACACCAACTAACTATGAAGATGTTACACTTGATGGGACAGCCAGAGTGACTAACCTAGGATGTTCTCCTAACACTTGGGTGTCAAGTTCATAAAACTCAATGGGATCTTCTAGATTTTTGGCCTTCGATCTTGTGATCATGAAGGAAAGATTTCGCTCACTTCACGTTCGGAGGCTTCTAGGTAAAGTTGAGTCACCAGATGTTCTAATCATACAGTACAAAGGTGAACATCAAACCTCAATACTATTCAAAGCAGGTGATTTTCAAACAATTCACCAACTCCTTAACTTTATATGGAACTTTTGTGTCCCATCAGGCGTGCCAAAAACTGTTGGTCATGAATCTGCCTAATCATAAAATATATGTGCCCTAGACCCGACCAACATTGAAAGGCCGAAGGAGAGAGATGTCCTTCGGGCCAATCTCTAGAGAGGGCTGGTTCCCTTACTAATCTAATTCGGTTTAAAGCTTAGGGTAATAGGAAAGAGATGGGAAATGATAGAAAGAAATGGGAAATATGGCTATGAGCCAAAAACATTAAGTGGGGATAAACTAACAGCCAAAATCCAAATCAAGTGTTAATTAGCATATAACAGAAAGGAAGGCATATGAACCACTCATAGTTTGCAGAGATAACCTCCAAGAAGCATTTCAGTATTCATTCCCTCACTAGCAGTAGTTAAATTCAGATGCAAAATTTAAAATCAGCTAATAATGGACAT
The DNA here is from genome assembly GCA_028583015.1 of Wollemia nobilis. Lineage (NCBI taxonomy): Eukaryota > Viridiplantae > Streptophyta > Pinopsida > Araucariales > Araucariaceae > Wollemia > Wollemia nobilis. The sequence continues at coordinate 14,050,485 of JAQPPZ010016890.1, forward strand.
GAACGTAATAAAAAATGATAAGCAGAAAGTGATCAAACACAACACTACTCAAGGAACCAGAAGTCGAATGTCTTTCTATTGATGCAGAAAACTTAAAGTGTTTTTCTGCAGAATGTCTATCCTCCTTCATTACATTGAAATGCTTAGTATTTATAGAGGATTTTGCCTCTAAAATTAAATGCATATTAAAACAAAATGTTGGCTGGTCAAAAATCAGCAGCAATAATTCTTTCCTCGACAACTGCAATGCTCGAATCATATCATTCTTCAGGGAGCAACGATCCGGTTTTCATGGAGTGCGCCTGGAAAATCAGCAAAGATGGACGATGGACTTTGACTTTGACCAGCAGGTAGAGATGCTGTTTTCAGGACTTTTGCCCCAAACTAGGCAAAATTACAATTTTTGCCCAAAATGAAGCGAAATTATATTGGCAGACGCCTTCATTAACTTCACTTTGACCATGAATTTGTAACCTTTATTCGGATGACATCACCTAATTGTTTGTGCTCCAAAAAGTATCTTCAACTGGGATTTCACCTCAAAGAAGAGCAAAAGGGATTTTTGCCTTTTCTCAAGGGTGAATTTGATTTTGACTTTGTAAGGTGCATGCTTCGCTTGGTTTTTTCTTTGAAACATCTTTGATTGGAAATTCACCCTCAAGTGGGGTGAAAATGATTTTCGCCCCTCCAAAGGGATGCCTTTGACTTTGACAGTTCATCCTCATTATTTTCGTCCTTTTCCACTTTGTCTTCTTTTCACTTAGATGAAATATTCTTATCACAGTATTTTTGCCCCTAAGAAGGGCAAAAATGATTTTCGTCCCTCCCTGGGCCAAAAATGTCTTGCACTTTATTTTTACTGGTGCTTTCCCTTAAAAAACTACCAAAGCTTTAGACTATTTCCATTGTTCCTTCAAAACCTGAGACGTTCCTCGCCATCTATTTTTCTCTTTTACATTTTGCCCATTACTTTCATTAATTTTTATAGGTAAAATTTACTGTGCATCTCTAGAGACGAAATCAACCTTATTTATTTAATGAAATTGCTCAAAGGAAGGAAACAAGAACATTACATTAAAACAGTAAAATCAAAACAACTGCATCATTCATCTTATTTTTTTCAAAATTTTACAATCAAAATTTAGTATGGTAAAACTGCCAACATTGTGTTCACTTAGCAAGATTCTAACTTGAGTCTCCTCATTGAAAGTTGAGGAATATAATCGATTGAAGTAATAACAAGTTGAATATTATCGGTTGGACTAATAACTTGACAATTGTGCTTAGCAATATTTGAACTTGGGTGTTGAATATAACCCACTGAATTAATGTCATTTGAGTTCAACATTCAAATATCTATTTTCTACACCATATGATATTTAAACCCATATAAATACTTTTTGTCAATATTAGTGCTTCAAACTTGTAACTAAATCAAAATTTTAAATATTTACAATATTAGGTTCTTTCTAAGGGGTTTTAAACCAAATGAGAAATTGGATAAGGGGTTTTTATCATTCTCTTTATGTATAAATACTTCCCTATAGCTAGTCTCATTTGTATTATAATTATTATTTTTTAATAATTAACAAATATTTCCATGCATGATTATAAAAAAATATATCTTTTAGCTAATCATTTAAAATACGTAAGCACCATATATATATATATATATATTTTACTTTCTAAAACAATCATTATAAAAATGTAAAGGAAGTGTAAAAGGTTTGGCAAGCCTTTCAAAACCCCTTCCCTATACCATTATATATATATATATATATATATATATATATATATATATATATATATATATATATATATTTGTTTATGGAGATTGTTATCATCTTTAAATTTGGATAGATAGATTAGAAGTCTTCATTATCTCTTTCTTAGAACTTAATTATTTTAGTTTTCTTTAATTTTGCTAATATTTTATAATTAGTTGATTGGAAGGGGTTTTGAAAGGGTCCCCAAACCTTTTGATAAGAGGAGAAACCCACAAGGAGAGGTCCCAATAGGCCAACCACTTAGGAGTTACCAAGAAACACAAGAAAACAAGGGAAAACCCTAAAAAGAACATAAAGGCCCAATAGGCCAACCACCTAGAGGTTACCAAGAAACACAAGAAAACAAGGGAAAACCCTGAAAAGAACATAAATCAAGTCATTACTATGGAACATAATATCTTGGTCAAGATGGTGTAGCCAGGCCTAAAAAATAAAGAACATAAAGAGTCAAAGGCTAAAAATATTACAACAAAAGAAGGAAAGAAAATAGTAGCAGAGGCAAAACCGATAGAATTAGTCAAATTTAGCACCAGTAGGAGAACCCAAAAACTTATTATCATTGAATTCCACTAGCAACAGTTAGAAGCAAGAAGCACACCTTATGTTTTCCTACCTTATCTTAAGTTTTTCTTCATGGAAGCAAGAAGCTCATAATCCGAGGAGGGATCCTCATCATGGTTTGAGGTCTTGATTTATTTTCTAGGAGAGCAACACTTGTTACTAGTATTTTCAATCTTCTAAGAGTTCACACAGTCATATTTCCAATCCTGCATCTTGCATCTTGGCTCCTCTTTCAAATCTTGCATCTTGCATCTTGGGCATTTGCATCTTGACTCTAGCCACCTTTTGAATAGATTTTTTTACTTAGATGTTTTAATATCATTTTTACCAATAACTTGGTTTAAGACTCTACTCTCTTTATTTCTACTATTAACCTTCATATTTCCTTTTCAACCTTGAGAAAATATTGAGATCCATTTGTAATTTCAAATTCAGTTTCTCTTCTTTTCAAAGTTTTAATTGGGGGCTTTCCCACTTTTTTTTTGACCCCTAGATCAATAGGAACCTTTCTATGACTAAGTTTTAGGACCTGAGGATCCTTTCTCCATGTAGGACTTCAGGGAGCCAATCATGACTCATTCACATGGGTCACCATTTGGACAGCAGGCTCCTTTGGAGCAGAATATGACCCTAAGCAACCAAAGGAATTTTGAAGGTCTTATAAAACTAGAATATTAGTTACAAGAATCGAAGGGGCTTCACAACTCATTGGAGTCTTAAACTCCTTTGAATTCTCCTCAATTTGTGTTAAAATGTTTGATAGGTTGGAACACTTCTCTAGGACCAGAGGGTTTTCCAAGTAAAGCCAGTCACCAATCTCCTTGGACTTTGATGACTTCCTGCTAGATTCCTTTTGAGAATCTAGGGTAATAACACATTCCTTTTGAATATTTTCCATTACTATTTTATTCCTTTCATTACCCTCTTGATTTTTCCTTGATGAGCACTGATCCATGTTATGGCCAACTTTTTCGCACCTACAACAAATTTAGGGTCTATTTTCATAGAAAATAAATTGGATCCAAAAACCCAGATACGAGGTACGCTTAATAGAAGAGGGAAGATCCAACTCTAAATCTGTCAAGACACACATCCTCACAAAAACCATTCTAGACTTTGATCTAGTAGTTGAATTAATATGAATAAGATCCCCCACTGCCTTTGCCACCCCTCTTAGAATATCATCATGCCACAGATGAAATGGGAGGCAAGGGATATGGATCCAAAGAGGTATCGAGTTCACATTCTGAGTATATAAGTTAAAGTTAGGCCCCCATTTTTGAAGGAACAAACACCTTTTTCCATAAAACCAGGGGCCTCCTCCTAATATGTAGTTTAAATCTTCCACACAATTCAAATTGATTATAAATAAATATTTGGGAACCACTATAATTTCTATAGATCCCAAAGGTTTCCATTTTGCCAGGGCTCATCTTCTAATTGAATTCAGATTCAGCATTTCACCCTAGCATCTCCCCACAATATTATAGTTGCCTTCATCCATAGTGATTTGGATAAGATCTCTCGAAATGCAAATCTCATTATTTACTAGAGAGAGGTCAAAAAAAATTCAGAGCTAATAGAATGAACACCATTAGATGCCATGGTAGAAAATGAGTTACCAAGATCGAAAGGTCTAGTAATATTTCGGTGGCCTTGGTTAGGGACCTTGCACTCAGATTTACCTTTATATGACCTGTAACCCCCCAAAGAAACCAACAAACCAACACAAGGAACACCGTAAAAATTGGCATTCTTCAGACCAACGAAAACCTCCTTCACTCTCAATCCATCCATCTCCACCACGTCGCTCCCCTACTCCTACAATTTCTCCACATTTTTACGTGTACCCAATTCAAGATCCATCAAAAAATTTAACTCCACTTAGTGGAGCTAATGTTATCGCTGCTACTGCTTTGCTCAAAAACCAAATCCTAATCCTACATAATTTACTTACAATTAGGAGAACCTTTAATTTTGCTAACATGATTTAGTTTTTACTTAGATATTAATGATTAAAAGTACTCTACCTTTTGTGTGATATTATTGTAAAGTATATTTTAATTTCTTGCACATCACTCCCCTACTCCTTCACTCTTGAAAATCTCTTTCACTCTCGATCCATCCCTCTCCATCACCTTGCTCCGCTACTCCTACAACTTCTCCACATTCTTGCGTGTACCCAATTTAAGATCCATAAAAATTTTTAGCTCCACTTAATGGAGCTAAGGTTACCGTTGCTACTGCTTCGCTCAAAAACCAAACCCTAATCCTACACGATTTTCTTACAATTAGGAGAACCTTTAATTTTGCTAACATGATTTAGTTTTTAATTAGAGAATAATGATTACAAGTACTCAACCTTTTGTGTGATATAATTGTAAAGTATATTTTAATGTCCTGCAGATGTGTTTATACAATTAAACTCCAACTATCAGAACATTGTTTATAACCTTATCCCCATCGGATTTGAACCTTAGACCCCTTATTTGGAGCTCCAAAGTCTTAACTGTTAGGTCTACTAGAGTTGTAGAGTGAATGACACCAATAGTACCCCTTTTGATACAAACATACCTTAACAAGGATGACCACCTTCCCATTAATCTAAATGCGATAATATTTTATAGAAGACATCTTTTTTACTTTTTTATGTTGGGTTTCATATAGTTCTTTTCCAAGAATATTTGCATACCTCCAAAAACTGATCTTTATTTATATATCATTCCTCTTCATTTAAAACATAAACCACTGAAATGACAAATACTTATTTTTTATATAACTTTTTAAAAATCAACTAATGACCCATGCATAGGAATATTTAGTGTAATATCTTTCATTGTAAATATTTTATTTATGATATTTTGATGCATTGATGGCTCGATAGGATATATAAAATGCAATTGTTATATTTTTATGGCAATGCTATGTGAATAGATAGAATAAATTCCATCATTGTGATTGTTATCATTCTCTAAATCAAAATTTTATAAAAGATATTTAAGTTTTAAAGCAAGAAAAAACTTTTTTCTGGGACATGGAGCAACAAAATCTTCATAGTTTCACCACATTTTCAAGTGGAATCTTTGTAAATATTTTAAACTTTTTTCAAAGAATATGTGTATTTTCATTTTAAAAAAACTAAGATATTTAAAATTCAAGATAATTATAATAAACATATCATTATTTTATATTTTTCATTTTTAAGTTGGGCTCACACAATAATATACTAAAATTTTAAACTTGTAAACAAATTGATTGATAGTTGTAAATTAAATACAAGTCAACTTTTTCTTTCATCCTTTTACATCCTCGTTCTAAGTATACAAAGAATAAATGCAAAGACATGATCATATACCATGGTTGTTATCTCTCTAGCATACTTCAAATAAATTATTTTCTCTTCTATCCACTTCTTCACATTTGAACTTTGTAGGAGAGCAGCACACACACATATCCATGATATCTATGAGTAAATTACAAGCTGACAATATGTTTTAACTTACATGAAAACAATATATTACAAAAAATGTCTGAAAAATCATGAGTATTAATTCTAGTACTATAATGCATAGGATTCAAGAATACATGGTTAAGTACAAAGACCAAGTCTAGAACAATAACAAGTGTTTTCTTCATTTTTCTCATTTTACACCGTAATTGTTTGGTGCCTTACACTTAGATTAAATGGACAATCTCCTCCTACATGCACCATAACTTCCAAGATATTACATTATCCATTCCTCGAACAAGTTACATTTGTGTGACCTTTTATTTTGCAGTCTCAGAACCAAATACATTTCATCTCTTTCTACTTCTCGTCTTTCACCTCATTAATTATTTTTTTGAACTTATTCATAACTTGAATCGCTACATGCAAATCATCTCTATCATTGTTGGAATCGTTGCTTTTGAAATAACTTAGCCCTATTTTTTTTGTTTCTCTTTCCATATTTTAGTCTCATTCATATGCTTCTTGGTAGGTGATAGGTGGTATTACCTTCATCTTCTTCTTATATTTGGGTAGCAATTCATCAAGGACTTTTAGTAATAAAATTTAACATACGAAATCTCAATTCCATTTTAACTTAAAATAAACCTACAAATCTACCTTATAGCAATTAGCAATAACAATACACATATGAAACATACAACAATAATAGCAATAGCAAATGATAAATGGTATAAGAATATTTGTATTAGTAACAGTCTATACAATACTTGCAATACATACAATTTGCAACCTTGTGCAAAATCTCCATGCCAATGACCACTAGCCAAAATTTCAACAACACCCACATGTATGACCAACCATACACTTTGACCATACCAGCATTGTCACCAAACATGACCCGAATGAATGAGACAAGGATCTTATTTATACAACCAAACATTAGTTGCACCCTCCAACTACTTGACACCTCGTCATTTTCCTAAATTATATTTAGCATACATTTTACTTACATTTACAAGTCATTTCCTACTATAATACAAACTAACTTATGACTTTGACTTATTTGTACATCACGTATCATTTTATGGATATTGTATTATTGCATTGCCACTATATAACATTATTAATTATGTGTACACATATTTCATCAAACACTTTGTGTAAGAATTATAAAATGACACAATTTAATAAAACTAATTTACTGATTGTATAGACATATCATTTTGCCTACCCACATTTTATCCCCTTCTCAAAACATATCGACATCCTTGACGTTGACACATGAGTTGAACATTGGGGATAGAAGCACTAAATAATGTAGTGGAATTGCTTGTTGTGCTCCTTTCACTTTCTTTTATTCTATACATCTTCTACAACTAGCATCCCTTCAAACTATTGCTCACACCATATTGTTTTATGATTGTTCACCCCACTTTTTGCAATCATAAGCATCATCAACTTTATCAACATGATTAACATATTCAATATGGTGGATAATGCCCATCACCACCTTTATAAGGGGTCAAGGAGTAGTTCCCCTTACGGGGTCATGGGGCAGCATCGTTTGGTAGCCTTCACTCGATCCACTTAAATAGCTTTCCCTTGGCTCAAAAGTACTACTTTCTTTCTCCAATTGAATGCTTCTTGACCTTTGACTTAGCCTCTGACTTTTCCTCTAATGGCACATTAGCTTGCATGATAAATTTCTTGAATGACAAATATTGGAATGGCAAGCACTAGAATGACAAGCATTGGAATAGCAAGCACTAGAACAACAAGCATTGGAATGATAAGAATTGGAACAACAAGCACTAGAACGACAAGCACTATAACAACAATATCTTTATGGAATTATCTAAAGATCCTATAGGTATATATAATTTTTTATCATCACTTATATTATAGTAGTGCTTTATGGCATTATCGATAGTTCCCTTGGGCACATCTGATTTTGTATCATATATTGTATCATAGCAATGTCTTATGGTATATCTAAAGTCCCCCTGGAAACATCTCTTTTTGTATTATATAAATATCTTATAGCATTATCTAAATTTCCCTTGATCACATCATACTTGAATATACTTTACACTTGTATTATACTTATATCATCCATATCTAAAATAAAAAATATAATAATTTATACATGCTTAAAATCTTAAACTATTTTTCTCATATTACATCAAACATTTATCCTAGTCTCTCGTTAATGCTCCAATAAGCATCATGGTCAATTTAAATTTCCTTAGTCAAATATGATTTGCACATCAGTGCATGATAGCATTTAATTTTCTTGAAAAGAAAAAATTTAACATCATTAGTAATCAACAAATCAAAAGCATCAGTTATCTTACATCCTATACAACATCAAATCTGCTTGTCTCAATTTGGGGTATGAAGATCAGTTTTTTATGCATTCATCCAATAAATGCATCAAAAGGGGATAAATATAGACACCCAATTTTGATAATTTTGTCAAAACTCTAAAATTTACCATTATCTCCATTAGCTAACCAATAAAATATCTAGATCAAATTAATCATTTCAAGGTTCAATCTAGGAGCATTTATTGCTCCAAAATAAAAAAAAAATGAGACTGAAGTGGTAGCAACATTGGTACTACTACTTGCTTGGTAATGTATTTGTTAATCTTTTAAATTTTTTTTATTTCCTACCCAATATGCTTGATAATAGCCATTGTGGCACTAGCATTAGGACATTAGCACTACTAGTGTTATTGATCTTAGTGCTATTGATTATCAGATATTAAAAAGGAAAGGTAGGTAGCTACTAGTTGCCAAATTGCATGCCAAACATAGATCTGATCATGCCAATCTAGTCCACTACCTCAATTACACCTTGGATGATAATCCAAAGCCCCATAACATTCCCTTTCTATCTTGCATACTTAATTGTATGTTGAGCTCTTTTGAAAACTTACCTTCAATCAGTCCCATCAACTCCATGTAAACATCCTCCAAGGAGATATGACTTGCTATAAATCCATCCCTTGGGGTATCCCAAAAAAGAAACCTTTGAGGATAGTGAAGCTCTACCAAATTCTCAATGAATCTCTTGCAATAGTTAAGCTTTACCAAATTCTCAATTGATCTCTTACAATAGTGAAGCTTTACAAAATTCTCAATTGATATCCTATAATAGTGAATTTTTACCAAACTCTTAATAGATTTTTTACAATAGCAAATATCTGCCATACCTCCAATTAACTCTTGAAAGTAGTGAAGCTCTATCAAATTAAATATCATCTCAAGCATAGCAAGATCAAACTCTCATTGTATCATCACATATCTTACCTGGTTATTATCTTTGTTTTACCATTTTGTAATAAATTTGTCATTACATACCAACCTTGTTTGCTTATCAAGTAGTTTATATACGTACAATCTTGTTCTTATTTTATCATAGCTACATATTTTATCAATAACTAGGTTATCTTACTTTCTCTAGTCAAGGATCCTCCTTGAGTCATTATGTATCCAAAAAGTATTGTCCAAAGACTCATTCTAATATATCTATAGACCAAAGTGCTATCATTATAGTTTTAGTGATGCTATTGTACTCTATTTCTATCTATGATTTCACAATCATAGTCTGTCACTAAATGTGAAAGTGCTGCAACTTGACAAAGCAACAGTGGTGCTATCTCTCTCTAGAGGAAATTTTGCCACTGAGCTTATAGTCACATGATATCCTTTTACATCTATCTATTTTATTTTCTAGATAGGGATCTGATGTTGACCAAGAAAGATATGCATCCTTCACTAGTCTAGGAAAAATATCTCTACTATTAACTCCACTTGTTTTTCGTTTGTTTTATAGAGTTTTAGAAAGCAAAAAACATCAGCAAAAGTTCTACCATAGAGCAATATCAATGAAAACATTCTTGCTTCCTCAAATACTTTTCCATTGAGGCAAAAATCAGGTTTGAAGTTCCAGATATCATTTCTACCATTTCAAATTAGGGTTACTACCTTTTGTGTATTCTATATCTATATATGTTCTATATTTTCCGTTTTATCCTTTAAAAGATAAATAAAAAATGCAACAAGTCATTATCTTTAATAACATTAGGTGATTGGCTATAATCTTGCATCTCGTCAAAATAGAATCACATATGATCATATTAGGACTTTTTTTATTACATTACATTCTTCAACCATTGTTATGAAAGGAGATCATCTTTTACATTCATTATTAAAATATCAAAATCAAATAGAATATAAGACTTGTATGTTGTATTGATTGATGTATTTGTAGTTATGATAGGACTAAATTGATGTTAAGCTATCAAAGGAAAATATTAGGGAGAAACATAGGTATTCTCTAACTTAAATTCATTAAACACTTGGACTTGGGCTCACGACTGCCCTTATCCTCAAGTTAAGATGTTGTACATCCAATAAGTTAGAGTCTCTTTGCAATATTTCCTATCTCACACTTATCATCATATTTTTTCTCACTTAAATTAACTTTTCCATAACAAATCCTTAATTGTCTACAAGGAATATTGCCAAAATAGAAAGTGGTCAAATAAAATACAATGTGTAATATAGAGAAAGATATTTTGAAATAATTGTGTTTTCATAAACTATACATGCTAAGGATTGTGTTGAAATGTTTTTTAGATTATTTTGATAAATATTTTTTTATAACAAATATTCTAATTATATCATGTGAAAATATATAACACAAATTTTTAACTTCCTATGTTGAAAATTTCTAAATATTTTTGCATGACATAGAAGATCATATTATGTCGTATATATATTTTTTTCAAAATTTACATCAAACTTCTATATTTTAATAAATTTTTGAATAACAATATTTTTTTGTTAAAGAACTAGTTAAGGAAAAAGTCAAATTTCTAAATTACAACCTTAGCACTAATGTGGAATTAGTTTTATGTACCTAGACCATAGCAATTACTTTCTTATGCTACCTTAAAAACTTTAAATTTTCATGGATATCCTCCATACTTCTTTCTTTATTATGCTGCACTTGAAAATCTAGAGTGCAAGGAACAAACTCTATATTGCTTTCATATTTGTTGCAAGTATAGGACTATATACTACTTGAGAAAAATTAAAATGATTTACCTAGATTAAATATGACATCTTTTACCTCTATTTTTTTAAATTGCCTTCACATCTTCATTCACACCTTTAATTTCTTTTGAATATGAACTTGCACACTATAATCCCTTAACCCTTCTATCCTTCTTTCTTTCTTTTAATGGTTTATCTGAGTGAACCATGATAGCCTATTCAGACTAATGATGTAGAGGATATTTCTTTACCACTTTCTTAGGAGTGGAAAAACCTTAATCTAATCTAGTTTTTGCAACTATATGATCTCCTTACTTATCTTATAGTTTGTCTCCTAACCAAGTCTTTTGTCTCTTTCTTTATCATTTTTACATGCAATATATTTTCATGTGGCTAGTCTCATGACATTTGTGGCACCAAAATGCAATAATTTCATAATTCACTTGTTGATCCTATTCTCACAATTCATATTTAATCTTAATAGATTGGAGCAAAGATATAGAAATATTTATGACAACGCAATTCTAGGAATATACATCGCGCTTTTTCTCCTTAGTAATTAGTCCCTCTTGAATGTAATCCCCTAAATTATTGCCATTATTACTCAAAATCTCCTTATTGATAAGTTCGTATTAAAGTCCAAAAAACCTAATCATCACTAGAAGCCTTTTAATAGTTTATATCTCCATAGAAAAATGTCACTCCATGGTCCTAAATATAGGTTTCTCCCTCTAAACCAAGGGCCACAAACCATTTTTTCTCTCATTTCCAAATTGGAGAAGATAATGAGAAAAAAACCTCTCAAAATAAAATCTGAGTAATTTAAATTCAATCTTTATTTCCACTTGATCTTGAGAAAAAATCCTCTCAAAATAAAATCAATGAGTAATTTAAATTCAATCCTTATTTCCACTTGATCTTGTTTTAAATCTCTGAAAATATGATCAGTATTTATGGATCTTATATATTAATCCTCTATTTTTAGAAACCAAAATGTCATGTTGGATCATTTCATCCTTGATAATCACTTTTTGTGTAATATCTACCACCCAAATAAGGTTTTCCATAGATTCACTCTTCATCTTGTCTCTAAGGCATCCATACTTCTAGCTAGATCATCTTCACTTTCACTTAGGAATTTCAAAAATGACTTTACTTTCTATTGTAATATTTCATGATTAATTTTCAAGCTTCACTAATTATATTTTGCTACCAATAATTGTTATATTTTTGTGTTTAATATAAATCTAGTTTGTCCTAAGGGTTTATTTTTCTCACTTTCTCCAACTAACCCTATTGACCCTAAGATTTTTAGAAATCTTGTTGAATCATTTTTTTTCATAAATAAATTTAAATATGGAATCAATAATAGGTAATGATTGTATCCCATTCACAACAATGTTTATAATATTATGCAGCCAAGTTGGACTATTTAATAAGATTTTACATAATGGATAGTGAATCTTGTAAGCAAAAAATAAAGTACCATGATGTGTAAAATTTATGAACAATAACACTTGTATATTATATTTGTACATCAATGTATAAATACATGCAAACATATGTAATGTATAGCCTAATAAATATACTTTAGCAAATATAAGTATTTGTACATACTATGGTTCCACAATCATTTACCAAGCACAATCATTTATCAATGTGAGGATTATGGATCCACCAAAGTATTCATAGATGCATGTGTGCAACTCATTAAAGAATTGATTATATGTTTTCAATATTATGAGTATAGTTGGCTTGAGAGCATCCTCCATATGTTTCTTTTGTTGCAAATGACTTTATCATGAGTTCATATAAAGATGTGCATGCATACAATTCTTATGTTTGTTGTACATCTATATAAAAGAGCCTAGATGTACATCAAAAAGACATTGCTCCTTATTTGAATATACATACGAGGGAAGCATGATACCATGAATAAGCAAACAATATGTAGTGGTGAATGGTCAATGCATGATAATGATTTCCTTCAATATGAAAGATAATGATCATGTTACCAACACTCTTGTTAAATGCTTACATCAAGTCTTCCATGAGATAAACACAATACATTCATCCCTTGGTACAAAATATTGACAATGTGCATTTAACAACCATGCTAAAGTAAATATATTTTCAATGAATATCACCTAGGCATACATTAACTTGTACTTAGTTGAACTTATTAGTTTAATAGCTTTGTTAAGGAGTAACTCATAACAAGATAATTTATCTTACCATAAGTTCTAATGGAAGATTTTGATAAAAATTTCTTGTATAGATACATAAGAGAGAACTAATTGTGTGACACTATGCCAAAAATAATTAATCATACTATTTACAAATAGAAATTATATATATTTTATTAAATTAACTAAAACTATAAAAATAAATCTTTATATCTTAAACATATAATAATAAGACACAAGTTATTGATAATATCTTATTGTTCAATTAGTATATTTTCTTTAATAAAAATATAAATTTAATTATTTAAATTAATAATAATATTTTTATAATTTTTTTCAATTATTAAATATTATAATAAACGTACAAATTATAGTGCAATCCATAAAGTATAATCTAAACAAATTTAAACTTTATGACATGCATGTTTTATCATCACGTCATTTTTAGTTTTAGCTTCCTTGTATTTAGTTCAATTGATATTAATAAATAATTTTATTTGAAGTAAATATTTGTTAACTTATTAGGATTTTTACCTTTAAAAATTCATCTTTTATTATATAAAATATATACATATAATTCTTCTATATTTACCTCTTAATGAGATTAAGAATCACAGTCATAAAGATCGTTATCATATCATTTGAAATTGTGGACCTAAAATGTTGGGCTAGTAAGATTCATCATGTTGTTTTTGATACACTCAAATCAATATTTCTCGCAAACATAAAAACATCATACAAATTGGTTATTAACTGTTAATATTTAAATGGTAATAGTGACCACCCTAAATTGAACATATGTGGGCATGTGGGCTTTTATTAAGCATATAATTCATTAGAAACATGAAGGTATTGCTCAATTATCAATCTTCGTTAAAAGTACAAATGATGGACAAAAAAGGATTCCTATTTTCTTTAGAAATTAGTAATTATTTTTTTTTTAACAGTTGATTACATGTTCAAGTTGTATTGCCTATGATCATAGCATCAAGTCATGGTGCTACCACTATAACCTTTATCTCGTCTTGGTAAACAACATCTGGAGTGAGGGTGTTATCATTATAACCTTTATCTCGCCTTGGTAAACACAATTTGAAGTGAGGGAGATCCCGGTGACTCAAGGTTGGTACCGCCATCATCAAGTTGGCGCACACTCAACGAACTTAGGTCATAAAAATTAGGATTCTTATTATGTAGAAGATATTGTCAGGGTGATTATATTTTAAATATGGGACACCTTGGTCTGAGAAACCATGACCAAGGGGTTCTACACCATCAAAATCACTCGAGAGCCGCGTTCGATCTTGACCACACTAGCATTATCAATTAGATTTTGGGTATCTGGTAGGGTGGAGATTCGAACTAGGGAGACCCTGACCGCACTAGCATTATCAAATGGATTTTGGATACCTGGCGTGCTTTTGGTAGGGTGGATATTCGAACCAGGAACCTCCCTTGGAGGATTGCCCTACCCTCTCCAACTTCTCTACAACACGTGGGTACAAATGAATAAATTTTAGTAAACAACTTTGAAGTACATTATTCAAACAATAAATCATTATATATATGGTAAAATTAGAACCATATTTTTTTTAATTTAAAATTATTAAAAAGATAATTAATAATAATAAAATAAATAAATTATATATTCAAAAATTCAAACATTAAATTTTAGATATATAATTTTGTTAAAAAGTATTTTTATTACTAAAAGAATAATAAATATATTAATTAAAAAATGGTATATAAATATAAAGTCGCAAGCTTATTGTAGTGGTAAGGGCTTTGGCCTCTCTTTGAGAGGTCCAAGGTTCAAACCCCATTCAGTATGAGGGTACCATGACCCCTCATAAAAACATGTGTAAACTTATTGATAAAAAATGGTATAGAAGTATACCTTGAAAATTTTTACTAAGAGCCTCCTAGAGTTTTAACATAAAATCAATCATAAGATTTGAACAAAAACAACAACAAAGAAGTGGGAATCTCTAAACCCTAGAGAGCTACAAAAATAGCACCAACGGGCTAAGGAGGATCCTTGACGTATGGGTTACCCCACCTTGCTTGAATGTTTAGTTCTTCATGTATAGGTTTTCATTCAAATTGTTCATTGGGGCGTTAACCTAGAGTGTCTTCAGTCATAGGGGCAATCACTATTTCCCATCCTAAGGAGGAGGGGCACCAATCCTTGCAGCTTCATCCCTATGCTTAAGTGGAAGTGCCTCCCCATCCTTGCACTTGAGAGGAAGGGAGTAGAGCAAAGATCCAACCTCTGGTTCAATTTGAAGAACAGTGTCGACATGGAGGGCTACCTAATCCTCTGTTGGGTTTGGGACTACGAGAACCTTGAGTCGGATGACTATGACCTCGTGTTCGACCTCTCAATGGAGGTTGATTCTAACGATTGGACGGATAGGGTGGGACTCTGGCCACCGAAATGGGGTGTTTGCCCAATGGTCAAGCAAAGTCTACGAGTTCTCTACCTCAAGATTCACCTTGTTGGCTTGGGCCTAGATCTATGACAACATATTAGAGCAAATAATAACTTTGCAATAAGTAGAGAAGTTTGTGAAAAATTTCAGATTGGCAAAAGTGGCATTATTATTGTCTTTCCAAATGTCAAAAAAAAAAATTGTTCTAAAAAAGTGTTAGATTTGGTCAATGCTTGTAGGCATGCCAACCTTATCCCTAAGGAGAATCATATTCCAAGAAAACTATGTGGGTTTGAATGGCTTGAAGAAGTCATGAATCCAAGTCCAAGTTGCTTAGGCTTTGGGGCAAAACTGGAATAAATGTTTTATGGTCTCTTGACGCTAACAAAAGAGGCATTTGGGGTTTCTCACCCCCAAATGAATCAGTCATTCCCTGACTGACAATCCCTGGAAGAGAAGACACCAAGAGAAGTGGACCAATTTGGGCTTTAGAGTTGCATCCCAAATAGAGGAAAATTTGTATTTCAAGTCCTTGTTAGAGGATTGAAGATGCTAATGAGCATTGAGTATGGGTATCATGGGCAAATTAGGGGAAAGTCATGAATATCCATTTATGGGTTTATAATTTCTAGGATTATATGGATACCACTTCCAATATTTCCACCATGGACAAGTGCATTTGCCCCCAATTTTATGGAGAATATTATAGGGGACCACCTCCTAGACTGCCTAGGTCTCCTTGTCCCGCTCTAGGAGATTGAACTAGGACTTGGCTTTAAGACAAGAGAGCCAATTTTTGGTGTCACTAAAAAAAGAGTCAGACATGACCTATACCCCTCTGCAAAAAAAATGCAATGCCTTAATCCAAGGTATTTTGGCTAGAGGCTGGTCTTGATGCATGACAATGGGGGACCACCAAACTTATTGAAGGTTGATAGACAACTCATTATGCAACCCATTATCATTCCACTAAAGCCAAGGCTTGAAAACCTCCTAAGAATTCCATATTATTTTGGCTATGAAGGTTCATTAAATCTAAATAGGCACTTTCACAACTAGACATGAGGGAAACCCAAGCCCATTCCAGGCTTTCCTCCTATAAGGGGTGCTTGAAGAAATACAATTTTGGAGCAAAATTTTCCAGGCTTCATTGCCCTATATATATTTTATGATCCACTTAACATAAAGGGCTATTCCTTGCCTTTGGGTATCCAAAAGGCCCAATCCTTCAAACTTCCTTGGGAGGCAACAAAACTCTCAAGCCACTTTGTAGAAACCTTTTCTTTTTTTCGAAGAAGCCCACAAAAAGTCACCGATGAGTTTCTCTAATTTTTGATAAGAGGCATTGGAAGGGACCCAACATGAAGAGTAATAGACATGGGTGGTGGCCAAAATATTAGAACAAATTTGGAATTTGTTAGCTAAAGAAAGAGGCTTGGAAAATCAATTGTGTAACTTATGTTCCACTTTGTCTGAGACGTATTGCCACATGATGATGACATCAATTAGCATAGCACTTAGTCTTGTTATTGTTGTTAATAGCTTCTTAATATTTTATAAAATATGGGACTACAATTCCTCATGTTAGACTTTGATTAGCATATATTCTATATAGTTGTTAGTTTGCATATCTTTAGAAGAGATTAGTTGTTAGTGGATTGTAAGTTGTCAATCCCTAAAAATAGACAATGTGCTAGTGTATCTTTCAATTTGGAAGATATTGCAATTGTAAATTATGTTTATTTAAGCACTACTTAATACAATTTACAACTTGATTTTTATCCATATGAAATTGGTATTAGAGCATGTTGATTCTACCCATGGAAATTCTCCCTCCCCTTTCATTGTCTCTTCCAACTCCATAACCATCTTTGTTTTGGAATACTTGACTCAATCCACCCAGTTTGAAATGGGTATTAGTATTATTATAATCGCATCTAACACACCAGTATGCCTATTAAAGTCTCATCTATGTTCATATGAAGCATAGTTCGCATGAATCTCACCCTAGTATGGATTACCTAGACCATACGATGATAGATTCATCATCTACTTATAAAAAACCTACCTCCCTTCATAAGCAAAATACGATGGCAAAATCCTACAAGTTTGGGTCGTAGGATACTCTCCTTGCTTGAAAAAGGTGTAGTGTATAGAAGAAGATGATAGACTCAACATTGTTGGCCATTGAATTTGTATGATGGTCTCAAGATCCATGCCCATTGTGATTGACCTGAAAGTTGTCATTTTTAGAGCCTTATATTCACTGTAAGTACGTGTTGGATGTACATGGGAGAAATGCATGCCACCAAGGAAATGCTTAGCTAAGATGTGAGCTTTCGCTCATGGAGTTCAGTTCCTAGAGTCCTATGCTCGACATTTTAAGCTTACCCCCTAGTTTAATGAATGCAAATATTTTGCTTTCTATGATAGTATGTGCAATATTTGGAGGTCTTGTTGAAGTTAGGGCAATCACAGGATCACAAGCGTGCATTTCTTTCTGTCAAAGCAAAAGAATGCTTTTTGATATATAATAAGGATGCACGAGAAGGAATTTTGGTATTTTGATTTCTCAAGCAAAGAGTTCACATCGTGGAGGAAGTCTTGGGATTTTTTGACCTCAAGTCCTCCCATGCAAACAAATTATTTTTCCAACAACATGGTGTCCATGAATTACTATGACATGCATGCCAGCAAAAGTGAAGACTGAGTCCCGCGATGAGCAGTCAACGCACGTAGCTAGGCATAAACATTTCCTTATATGAGATATAATTGCCTCTTTGATTGTCTTGGTTTGGTATTTCTAATAGATTTTATAGTCCAATACCACCAAAATAAGGGGAATGTTCCACCATTATTGGATTGACCTCTTAATTTGAGGTGAAGAAAGAGAAATCAAACTCAGCATCACTTCTCCCCCCAAAAAAAAACCATTTCACCAAAGTCGACAGAGTGTTCACATTGGGTGGCATTCCCAATGACCTCGATGGCAGACCTCCATGCTAGTGCACATTTTGGTATGGATCGATAAATCCTCGAGAGTTTTGTATGAGGTGATATTTGGTAGAGCTATTAATATACATGGGAAAGAAGTAATTAATTTATTCCTAATTAATTAATTTATTCCTAATTAATTAATTTAATAAGAACATCAAGGTGAAGTTAGATCCTTTTTTTTATTTCAAAGGAGGTGTTTGTGAAATGGAATCTAAAATTTTAAATTTTGGAGGGCCCAGTTTCAGATCACTTTCTCATTATGTTGGAATATGGGATCAAGATAGGGCAACATCACAAACAATTTAGATTTGAAAACTTTTGGTTGCAAAAAGGGGAACTTCGAAAGAAAATTCGAGAATGGTGGGAAGAGGGCCGCTTGACATATGGGACAACAATGTTTAGATTCCACAAGCAACTTCAATATTTCAAGGATCAACTAAAACAATGGAGGCGAGCTAACAAGACAGACTTCCAAGTCCAAAGAGATCCATTGGTGGCCAAATGGGATGATGTTCAAAAACACTTTAGGGAAGGCACAATTACAGATTAGCTCAAAGAATAGGATGATGCATTGCATAAAGCGATTGAGGATATTGATAAACCAAGAGGAGATCTATTGGAAACAAAGAGCAAGAACCACTTGGTTATTAGAAGGTGATAGAAACACCAAATTTTTCCATCAAGTTGTTTGTGCTAGGAGATAGACAAACAAGATGGAAGCTCTTTAGGATGAGAACAAGCACTCCAATCCCAAGTATGCATTTCCATTGAATGGATTCTTTTGCTAAATTATTTAAGGAAAGTATGGTGCAAGATGAAGAGGCTCAAAAAGAAGTTATTGTTGTCATACCCTCTATTATCACAGAAGAAGAAAATCAAGCTCTATTTAAACCCATTGTTAGAGAAGAACTAAAGAAAGTAGTCTTTGGAATGAGTATTGGAAAACACCAGGTCCAGATGGTTTTCCAATTGAGTTTTTTAGAACTTCTAGGACAACTTGGAGGAGGATGTAATGGTTGTTATAGAGGAGTCTAGAGGTAGTAAAAGAATGCTTAAAGCATTAAATAATACATTGATTACCTTAATTTCAAAATGGGATGAAGGTGTGCATATTTTAGATTATAGACTTGTTGCCTTATGCAATGTCATATATAAAATAATCACGAAGGTAATGGTTGAACAACTAAAACCTCTCCTACATAGCATTATCTCCTTGGAGCAAGGAGGTTTTGTAGAGGGCGGACAGATCTTGGATGGTGTGGTTCTAGCTCAAGAGGCAATCCACTCAATGCAAAAATATGGCAATAGGGGAATGTTCATAAAATTGGATATGTCAAAGGCTTATGATAGGGTGGAGTGGAGATTCTTGTCAAGGATTATGGTAGCCTTCAGTTTCTCTCAAGATTGGATAGAATGGGTTATGAGTTGTGTTTCTACTTCGACATACTCAGTGTTAATCAAAGGCTTTCCCTCGCAACCGTTTGGAGCCACTCGAGTTCTATCAAGTAGATCCTTGTTCCCCTTATCTTTTTATCATATTGGTTGAAGGCTTGGATAGACTCAACTTGAGGAGAAGACAATGAGGTTTGCTTATAGGTATCAAGGTGGGTGAGGAGGTTTTGACTCACCTACAATTTGTGGATGAAACCGGATTGGTGGGAGTGGCCAACTTCAGGGAAGCAAGAATGATTAGAGACTCTTAATATTTATCTTAGGGCCACAAACCAAGTCATCAATGATAAAAAATCCAAAGTGGTCTTTTTCAATCTTGATCAAAGGCTTTAGGATAAAATTTTAAAGATCTTGGGATTCATGAGGACTTCTCTCCTAGTGGTATATTTGGGGGTCCCTTTGCATTTTAAAAATTGAAGATAGATATCTGGAGGAATATTTTAGATTATATCAAAGAAAGAATTAATCATTGGTCTCACAAATGGTTAAGCTTTGCGAGTAGATTAACATTTTACAGTCAGTCATTCAAGCCATGCCAATTTATAAATTTTCAATCTTTGCTGCCCCACATATCATATGGAAAGAGTTAGACAAGATGGCTAGAAAATTTTTATGGGGAGGAGTAAAAGGAGAGAGGAAATGTGCCTTAGTAGGTTGGGAGAAATTAAGCCAGCCCAAGGTAAAGGGAGGTTTGGGACTAAGGATATTAGAGTTAAATAATAAAGCTTTGGCTAGAAAGCTTTACTGGAGGTGGATCTCCCAACCAACTTTATTCAATAGAGTTTTAACTAGTAAATATTTGGGACATATGAACCTGAATGAGGTGATTCATTTCCCTTTGGATGGTAATGGATCCTCAGTGTGGCAGGCTCTAAAATTAGGATCTCGGGTAGTGAAATATGGATTATTTGGAAAGTAGGGAGAGGGGAGAAGACACGTTTTTGGATAGATTCATGGGATCAATACCCACCTATCATTGTTGAATTCCTAGAACTGCAACCAATAAAAATAACCATGGAAAGCAGGGGTTGGATCCATATTGAAATTTATTTCAACACTAGTCTATTAGGGGATTATAAATTTAAGCAATTTAATAAGTTGGATGAGTGGCCAATTCTAATCCCTCCAAAATTGACACCCATCATGACTAAAATCTTGGCAAAAATATTTCTCATAGGTAGATATGAGGAGGATGAATTAGCTTGGGGCTATGGGAGCCTTGGAGTCTACATAGTGAAGGATGGATATTATGAGATCCTGCCATAACTTCCTCATGCATATCAGGTTGAGGAATGGAGAAATATTTGGCAGTACAAGGGTTGGCCAAAAGTAATTTTTTTTGCTTGGCAATTCATGCACAATGGAATTCTTTTGATAATATGATATGTAGTGAAATCATTGGTCCATATTAATGTGTTTTATGCTACAAGAGCAAGGAAACATCTGACCACTTGATGTTTGAGTGCTCGTTCACACTCCAAATCTGGAAGAAATGGTTTTTATCTTATAAAATTCAATCCAATGATGATTTTAATTGGATTAATATTTGGGAAATATGGAAGAGGGATAGATTTAAATCTAAAGCTCTTTGTATAAATTGGAAGCTTGGATTAAACTTCATTTGGTGGCAAGTGTGGTTGGAAAGAAATGGTAGAATTTTTAGAGAAACCTTTTCATCCTTAGATGGCATTTGGCAGGTCATTTGGAGCAAAGTCATAGAAATTGTGGCAATGTACGCTAAAGAGGAAACTCAGGCTGATATAGGGATGATGGAGAAGGGAGTCAAAGTGCAAGAGGGGCAGGATATAACTAGTTGGAAACCATTCATAGAAAGTTAGATTAAAATTTAATTGATGGAGCTACAAAAGGAAATCTACCATTTAAATTTAGAAATTTCCCATTTCTTTCCAAATCCCCTGGGTAAATTGCACTTTCCCTTTTCATGTCATTTAAATTAGGGTTTCAATTTCTTTCTAACGCACGTAGATAAATTGTCAAATTCCTTTTTCATGCACTTTAGTTTGCTTGTTTCCATGCTTTATAGAGTAAATTTCTTTTTCCAAAAAGGCATTTAGATCTAGTTTCATTTCGAAAATGCATCTAGGGTTAGTTTCATTTCTGAAAAGGCATCTAGTTAGTTGTTTTTGCTTTCACCTCAGTGGTAGCAAACACACCATCACACACTCACGTGGCATACATAGTGGTGAGATTGGACTTCATCCCCAATCCATCACTCAAGACTGGTGACGTTGGAATTCATCTCCTTCCACCAGCTCACCCCCTAGACACCATAGTAGCCCCCAGGAGTGGTTTTCTGGACTTCATCACCAGAAAATCCCCTACTCTTGAGACTGGTTTTCTAGATTTCATCACCGAAAGGGACCTTCAGAGTAGGATAGGATTAGATGCCTTTGTTCACAAGGCTCACATAATTAGTGAATAGGTAACTATCGTTCTTGACTAAGCTCACCCGAGAGTGAAGCGACCGCCTGATTGGGCCAGTAGCAGGTCTTAGACAGTGCCACCTCTTCTCGTGAGAGGTTTCTGGACTCATTAGCACATTTTGAGTTCCCCCCATTTGGTTATCATTTTACTGCACCTTTCCATTCAGGTCGCCACTTGCCTGTTGAGACATTGTTCTATTTTGTGCACCCTTGGGTGTTGTAGGAGGTTCTATGTCGATGACACTCCTATTCTTTCTAGAGTTTCACCCCACTTCTCGTGATATTTTCTAGAAGCATATATCAACATCAAAACACACAAAAACAAACAAACATTTATTTTTTTGTATTTAGCACTGATTCCAGTTACGCTTTGTTTGCATGCTCACAAAACTGGTTTCAGCACATTCACCTATTAGCAGCCCATCTGCTAGTTGTCTACAGCCTATCACTTTTAGTTTTCTATCAGATTCACTATCTGGGTCTAGTTCGCATAGCACTATGCGAACCAGATTTTTGTAGTCCAGGTTCGCATAGTGGCATGCAAACTCTATTCTAGGACACAAAAACTTCCCAAATTTCATAAGATTACCCAAAAACCTTACACAAAACACACCCACAACTTCAGATTTCCATTTTTGGATAATTTGAGCACCTAATTGCACTACACAACACCATGCCTATTATTACTCATAGCCGAGCATGCGAGCAAGCGCATCTTGAGGAGGAGGCTTCTCGCGCCACCTCCAATCAGTCTACTCCTCCCCTCCCTTCACAAGGGAAGCTTCCACGCTCACACCTGATCTCCTTACAGGTTCTGAGTCACTTCACATATGCACTATGTCTCATGGTGAGACTTCTATCTCTAGCAACATGCTTGCCACCTCATCCGATGAAGATCATCCACTTCTTCCCCACTCACCCTCACCTAATCCACCTTCCACATTTTGTGACCACATCATCTATACCACTCCAGGAAACCCACCTCCCTTCTTCACTATCGATGAGGAAACTCCACCTACCTCACCTACCTTTGCGCATCCTTTCTTTTAGGATCTATCTCATTCCTTTCTCGAGAATGACTCTTCCTTACTCAATCATCCTCACCCCAAGGTTGCATCATCCACCCCTACCATAGGGATGATCTCAGATCCCTCATCTTCCACCCCAAGCACTCAGGTGCCCTCATCACAATTCCCTCCACAACAATCCTCATTGTAACAACAATATACCCCACCCACATCATCACATCAATACGCTTCCCAAGCATCACAACAACCACCTTCCCAACAATCCTTTTTCCATATTTCAATACCACATCACAACCACCCTCTCAATCACAACAATTCCAATCTCAACAACATCAACAAATCTCATCTCCACAAACCTTTGTGGACACGTTCACCACACCTTCCTCTCAAGCTTCCACCTTTGAGACCTACACTCCTTCCTCATCATTACCTCCACCTACATTCCCATCTTTTAAAATGTATGGTATACCATCTTCTGCTCCTCCTCCACCTTCATCTACTTCCACATTTCAACTCCCTCCACCTCCACCATTTTAGGCTCCACCTTCCATCCCCTTTTCTACCTATAATCCACGCTACCCATCTTATCTCACTAATCCCCCATGCTATTCAACCTAAATTCTCCATTCATCACTCATCTAGTCCTACATAGTACCATATTTTGGTACATCATATCAACCACCACCTTCACCATATATCCCAACACCACTACCTCCACCATAGTCTATGCACCTACATTCTTCATGACACCTCCTTCTTGGTCATCATCCCCCACTATACAACCATTACAATAGACCCCTATGCAACAACCACAAACCTCACAACCATAATATTACTATCCCCAACAGATATCTACTCCATAGCAAAATATCCCATCAACCTCAACATCTTATACCATTCAACAACCAAATCCATAAGAACACCTACAATACATTCCTACTTCACAATGGGAAGAACAACAACTTCAATATCCTCCCCACTCTCAATATATGACTACCTCATCATAGTTCATCACACCTCCATCACCCAAACTTCAACTCTTGCAAGAGGAAGTTAAGATGCTAAATCTTCGCATGACTAGTTATGGGCCCCAAAAACCCACATACAATGAGCTATGCAATGAACCCATCCACCCATCAGTTCCTATTCCTCCTTACCCATATCACTTTGAGATTCCTAAATTTGACAAGTACAAAGGTAAAGAGGACCCTCGAGAACACGTCAGTAACTATCACTTTGCATGTTATCAGCTCCATAATAGTGATCCCCTCATGTTGTATACCTTTGCTCTCTCCCTTGGGGGACAAGCTCTTGATTGGTACAACATGCTCCCATGCCATAGCCTATTCACCTTTGAATAGTTGGCCAATTCATTTCTAGAACATTTCTCAATCAATATCAAAAAGAAGATAAACTTTTTTGATATCTACACCTTACGATAGGTTGATGATGAACCTATCACAGATTTTGTTTCTTGATGGAGATCGATCATCCATGACCTAGCTCATAGCCTTCCATCTATCGAACTAGTCATACTCTTTGCCAAGAGCTATCATAAACACATCTCCACACCTCTGCAACTTCATCAAAGTCACACATTTGATGAAGCCATTGCTCAAGCCAAGGTCATCAAGGACATCAAAGTCCAATCTAGCAAGATCAAGCTCAGGAGAAACCATCTTACAACTCCAATTTTTACTTCAATCAAAATGCACCAAATCAACCCTACTCAAAACCACCACAAACCAACCAAGTGGTAGCAGCTTCTCCAACTTCTTCATCAATCTCATGACCTCCTCCTACCACAATAATAATTATTTCAAACTAATGCACCCCTTCCATATAAACCACAACAAACTCATAGTCTTCATCCTCAACTTCAACAATAAAATTTGACTCCACTCTCTGAGCCCTTACCAACTCTATTTTAGATATTGTATGATGTGGGTCATATCACCTTACCCAACATTTCACCTATTGATCCAAATCAACCCAAGCCTCATGGGTATATCGAGCAGGCCTTCTATGCATACCATCGATAACATGACCATGATATAGAATCTTATCACTCCTTCTATAGCCTAGTCTAAGACCTCATCGATCGGGGTACCATTCAGGTTTCAAACCCCCTTGCACCACAAAACCAAAACTTGGGTATCTATCAAAACCCACTACCAGAACATAGGGGACCAATCCCCAAGGAACCCAATCTAATCCGCAAGGCCAATCTAGATAGGTTAATAATGTTCAATATGATCCTCCCTCACATGGAGTGGTTGGCATGATTAACCTCACCACTCATACCTAACATTACCCAACATGCCAAGATGCACCCATCGCTTCACCTCTAGTACCATTCACTTCTCCACAATCCCCTACAACATCACATGCTTCACCACCCCTACCATAAAACATCATCACTATTCATGGTAGCCTCACACATCAACTATGCAATACCCCTACTAGGCTATCCATTTTTGATCTATTACAACAATCTCAACCCCATCATGAGGCATTAAATGACATTCTTCGATCCATTGACCTTGAAACTCATGACACAAATGCATTTGTGAATTTCATAGGGAACATACCCCATTGCATGCAACCATCCATCAGTTTTCATGACCATGAGATTACCAAACTCATGGGTGAGGGAGCTGATCCTCCCCTCCATATCCAAGCAACTATCAATGACATCACCTACAAGCGTGTCCTCATTGATACCAGTTCTTCCATTAGCATCATCTCCACTACTGCTCTTCATCACCTACATATTCCACCTACCCACTTCACCATACCATCACTCGACCTTCACACTTTCGATGGTTCCATGCGACCCATAGTAGGTTCTATCATCCTACCTATCCACGTAGGCATTAGGACCATCTCCATTTTATTCCATATTATTCAAGGTGAGATGCAATACAATATCTTACTTGGACATCCATGGATCAGAGACATGCAATGTGTTCCTTCCACCTTGCATCACTATCTCAAGTATGTGTATGATGGACTCATCCATTGTGTTCCAGTCGATGGTGACCCATTCAAGTTTTGCAACATCATCGACCTCCCACCAGGACCTTCATCATCTTCTACATAGGTCCTCCCTATTCCTTCACATCATCAAGTAGAGACTTCTACACCTTCTCCTACACCTACCTCATCACCACATCACTCATTAGGGACACACACATGTCCCCTACATCTTCTTCTCACATACCTTCATCCTCTTCTATGGATCCCCATCTCACATCCATACCTTTTTCCCACCTTCTTCATGGCCTCCTCCTCCTTCCCAACCTTCTTCTTCCATGAATCCACCTCCCATATCTGTACCCTTTTCACCACCATCTTTGTGGCCTCCTACTTCATCTCATCCATCTTCCTCCATAGAGCCTCCTCTTCTCCCTACTCCTCAAACACCCCCACTTCCATTCCATCCTTGACCTTGATCTTTCACATCTTCTCATAGCCCGACACCTAGGCCTACTCCCCCCACCTCATAATTTCCACATGTGGGTCATCCAATCCCTTCCACTACAACTGAATATCATGATTGGGAGCAATGAGCCTCTCACCTTGATGACCAACTATTCCATTCCTCTACTACCACTATCCATGATTCCCAACTCTCATCTTCATCCTTTAACTCAGACTCACCACCTCATTCACCACCTCATACATCACCCCAAGTCTCCATTTTTATGATAAACTCTAGTCCGAGTGAATACAATGTTCATGATGCTCACATGCATCCTCCTACGATCCAATCTACCCATGATTTTGGTCACCCTTCAACTTCAATGCTAACCATTGGTACTATCATTCCCCTTGGTCCACCAAACAATCATACCAACTTCATCTACGTAGGTCTAGACTCATCACTCCCAACAATTATACCTCCACCACCACAATCTAGTTTTTGTGGTACCTTAGACCACATGTCCAACCCACACTTCACCTTACACTACCTTCAATATTTCCATTGGCATGGATTTGGACTAGGATATTATGAACAAGGCTTACGAATGCCTATCAACCCTCACATTCAATTACCCATCAATAAATCTAGGCTAGGATATCACCCTACAACCATCCATACACTCAAAGATGAGATTCAAGATCTCTCCCTAAATCCTCCACCAATTCCTACACACTCATTGGAAGAATATATCAACACTGACATCCTAGATGAGAGTCCTTCTCCTCATTCTACTATCAACATTCCATGCACCTTCTTCCAGGAAACACCATTTTTTGACACTACCGCTTACTGCATTGATGAGCTAGTCGATAGATTTGCTACCCTTTCCCTCACAACTCCTTGCTTAGAGTGCACTTCTTCACCTCCCCCTCCATCACCTATACATTCATTCATACATTTACCTAGTCAATGACAAACTCATCATTCTATAACTTGACCTCATTCTCCACCCATGGTGCTACATCCACCATTAAATCTACCACATCATTCACATACTCCTGAGTCTTCATCTTCAGACTCATCATATGACACCATCTCCACCACCTCTATTAACATGGTCGATATTGATTTATTCTTCCCACTTTGGTATACATCTCCTACGGATCACACCAAGGCACCCAATCCAAACTTCATCGACTTCACACACATCTCCCCTACACCTTCATCACAAGACTTCTTACTATCACCACCCATCCTACATGCTGCTAATGTACCTTCACCATCTACTCCACCTCACATTCCATGGGTCAATCATACGGATGTATACCTAGATGATGAATTTGATTTACCTAAGGCTATCGATGACCTCCATCTCATTCCTATCCTTGCTCAACTTCAAGATGGTTCCCACATGCTTGTGGAGGACACTATCGACATTGACATTGGTGATGATCCCACCAATCCCCATATCATTAAACTTACCACTAACCTCTCCTTAGAGGAACATGCCTCATTCACATCTTTCCTTAAAGAATACATCAGAATTTTTTCTTGGTCCTACATGGACATGCCTGGACTCGATCCCTCATTAGTAGTTCACAACCTCACTCTTGATGGGGATGCCAAACCCATTAAGAAAAAATTATGATGCATGCATCCCACAATCACTTTAATGGTAAAATCTGAGCTCCAAAATCTCCTTGATGTAGGGTTCATACAACCCATTGATTACCCAGAATGGGTATCCAACATGGTTCCAGTACCCAAACCCTCCAATGAAGTTCACATCTGCACCAATTTTAGAGATTTGAACAAAGCTTATCCCAAGGACAACTTTCCCCTCCCAAACATCGATTCACTAGTTGATTCCATCATAAGCCATGAAATGATATCCCTCATGGATGGCTTTTTTAGTTACAATCAAATCAAGATCAATCCTAGCCGATCAACACAAGACATCTTTCACAACCCCTAGGGGACCTTCTATTACAAGGTCATGCCCTTTGGCCTTAAGAATGTTAGGGCAACTTATCAACGTGCCATGACTTACATTTTCCATGACTACATGCATAAAATCATGGAAGACTACATCGATGACCTCATAGCCAAATCAAAAGAATGCTCACAACATCTTACCGATCTTCGTAAGATCTTTGATCACCTTCTTGAACATAATGTGCAACTCAACCCAAAGAAGTGTGTCTTTGGTGTCACTTCAAGTAAAATCTTGGGGTTCATTATCTCTCAACAAGGCATTGAAGTAGACCCCAACAAATTCAAAGCCATCATCGAGATACCTCCACCCACAAATCTCAAGCAACTACGTAGTCTACAAGGCAAAATTCAATCCATTCATCATTTTATTGCCTAATTATCTGATAAATGTAAACCATTTAACCACATTTTACAAAAAGGGGTTACCTTCAAATGGGATACCAACTATCAACAAGCCTTTGACTCAATCAAAGCCTACCTCACATCACCACCAGTTCTATCTCCACCACATCCACAATTACCATTCCTCTTATACATTTTTGCTATAGATTTTACATTGGAACATTATTAGCTCAAAAGAATATCCTCAATCATGAACAAGCCATATATTATATCAGTCATACACTAGTCAGCTATGAAACATGATACACCTACATGGAGAAGCTATACCTCGCTATAGTCTTTGCGACACAAAAACTATGCCATTACATGCTTAACCACACCACATTTGTCATTACTCATGATAATCCATTACGCTACATGATGAACAAGAGTTATCATAACTCTCACACCACTAAATGGATTATGCTTCTTACTAAATTTAACCTCGAATTCATTTCTCAGAAGTCCATCAAGGGATAGGTCATCATAGACCAACTAGCTAAGGCTCCATTGCCTGACAACCATCCCCTCCTCATTCAACTTCTTGATGATTCCATATTTCATATCACTAAAGCTGAGGAGTATGTCAAACCCAAAGTACCAACTGATCTAACACTCTTCTTCGATGGCTCCCATTGCACTCACACTAGGGGTGCTAGAATCATATTTTTCACACCTGATGGAGAACCTCTCCCATTTTCCTTCAAATTAGGGTTTCCTTGCACAAATAACAATGTTAAATATGAAGCCCTAATTCTTAGTTTGAAATAGGTACTCTCTATGCACATTAGATGCCTTCAAATCATTGGTGATTCTCTTCTCATCATAAATCAAGTCAAGGAGATTTGGCAATGTCATTACCCAATACTCCAAAAATATAAACAAATTACTCAACAACTACTCGCCCAACTTGAGTGGTATGATATCGAGGCCGCTCCTCACTCATCCAACCATTTTATCGACACAATGGCTTCCTTGGGGTCTTTAATACCACAAAACCCCTCTCTGACATGACACATGTGTCCATCCATACCTTAACACAATCTACTATTTCACCTCCATCCCCCATCGATAATGATGGCATCCATGTCATCCACACTAAACCACATGATCCTTGGTTTTCTCAGATCAAGGATTATATCAAATTAGGCTTCCTACCTTGTGACCTACCACATGCTCATCATCGAGCATTCAAACAAAGGGTAATCCATTACACACTACTGGGGGACATCCTTTACCATCATAGTCATGATGGCATCCTTTTACATTACCTAGAGCCACATGAAGCTCAATGAGTAGTCCAAGAGACCCATGATGGAACTTGTGATGGCCACTTCAGTGGCATGGCCATCACTAAACACATTTTATGCATGGGCTACTATTGGCCCAAAATGGAACATGATTATTGTGAATACATCAAATGATGCATCAAATATCAACAACATGCTAACCTCACACACTTACCTTCACAAGCACTCCAACCCATCCAATCCATGTGGCCCTTCTCACAATGGGGCCTAGACCTTATTGGACAAATATCACCTACTTCCTCAAGCAATCATAAGTTTATCATCACTACCACCAAATATTTTACAAAGTGGGTCGAAGCTATCCCACTTGTTCAAACAACAAGAGCCAAAATCATGGTATTCATCACTGATCATATCATTTATCACTTTGGAATTCCCTCACAAATCATCTTCAATAATGGCACCCCATTCAAAAACAAAATTATCCATGCCCTATGCACCAAATTTAACATTCACCATAGCTTCTCTACCCCATACTACCCATAGGGTAATGGCCAGGCTGAAGCTACTAACAAAACTATCTACGCTATCCTTCAAAAAATTATCATAGAATCTCATCGTGATTGGCATAATCAAATTCCATTAGCCTTGTGGGCCTACCGCACAAGCATCCATACTCCTACTAGGGCAACACCCTTTTCTTTGGTCTATGGCACCGAAGCCATTATACCCCTAGAACTTGAGATACCTTCTCTTTGCATCTCTATGAAAGACTTCATTGATGATGACACTACTCATCAAGCTAGGCTAGACCAATTAACGCTCTTAGATGAGCATCACATCCATGCCATAGAGCACACACATGTTTATCAAGACCATCTTCATCATACCTACAATAGTAAGGTACACCAACAAAATTTTAGATCGATGACTTGGTTCTCAAAGAGAACCAACAAATCACTAGTCAACCCCACCAACAATGAGACAAATTCACCCCAAATTGGTTGGGTCCTTACATTATCACACATAAATTTGGTTATAGGGCCTATCAATTAGCCAACCTCGAAGGACTCATAGAGCCCAAACCTATTAACATTATTCACCTATGCACATTCAATGCCTAGCTAGCCTAGGTACACATCACCAGTGGTTGCACATACTATCATCATTATGTTGTATATATCACCTCACTCACACATTCACAACCCACATTACACTACACACACTTTGCACTTTATATTACACGATAGAAACACTTTTGCTTTATATATCATTTTTATGTTATTGGTATATTTTATCTTATAGGTTCACCATCACCAACTATGACACCTTTACAGAGACACATTACTTTAGATCTACACCTCAAGCATACCACCATTCCATCATGTAAGACCTTATGATACTCCCTCCAATACCGATCACCCCAACCGATCATGCAATACCACCTAGCCCTATCCATGTTCATCAATCATCCTTATCATCACATTCAACTCATGACACATCACCTCGACCTCATTCACCTAACCATAGGGATTCCTCCTATTCTCCTCACTTTAGTGATAGTCAAATTTCCCTATCCTCCTTTATAGATAAGGAGGAACATTCCCACCCACCATACCCTCATGCAAGAGGCTCATCCCCTCCTCCATTAGTTGATGAAAGAGATCCTTATCTACCAACCTCTTCAGCTCGATGACCTCCACTTGGCTACTTTCCTCCTAACAGGGGAAATTCACCTACTCGCTTACAATCCTTAGGATTACCTCCACCCCTACCAAGTGGGATGTCACCTTATGACCAATCCCTTCACAAAATTCATCGACCACGTCACTCCTTATAAACATCCCATGCACCACCCATTCTCTAGACACCCCCATCCCCATTTTATGGTATTCTGCTTCAACCTACTCCACCACCAACTCACCAATTTCAATCTCCTCCTCCTTCCCCTCATTCATTCTCATATCCCTCATATCCCAACCCCATTATTACACTAGAATCTCACTCCCCACCTACCTCAATTCCATCCCCCTCCCATTAATATCCAACACATTCTCTCCCACCTCGACAACCTCGAGTTACACTTGAGTCATTATCGATGTCATTCCCCTCCACACCATTCTACTATGACCCATATTCCCTCACCTTCTTCCATTCCTATCCCTCACTCTCGCACACACCCTCCACTAGATTCCAGGTCCACAATCCAACCACTCAGGCCTACCCCACATCCCTCATGCTCATCACCACCCGAGCCATACATTTATCCCACACCTATACTTTTAGAGCTACTCTCCCACACTTTTCACCAACTGATCCATGTAGGACTCCTCAAGTTACCAAAAATCTATCCCATCGACCCCCTTCACCCCAAGCCAAGGAATTACAAGGAAAACCAATTTTACATTTACCATCAACAATCGAGGCATGACATCGACAACTACCACACCTTTGAAAGCCTCATCAATAACATGGTAGATGGCACACTTCCTCCATGATCCACACATGCCACCTCTTCTAGAGTTCTAAGCACTACACCTCCTCCCATACCTCACCCCACACCATCATGAGTCTTTCACATCCACACCCCACTATTTCTAAGAGCTATCCAACTACACAAATTACCAAAATCCTAGTCACATCACCATACCACCTAGTCATTCATGACCTGATCTTCACCACTTCACACATTCTTAGATTACCTTCCTATTTATTTATTTCTCTTCTTTCTCCCCTTCTTCTTGTTATCCTACATTGTTGTATGGTCACGCTTCGAGGCTACATACCTATGCTATACTTCCTTTCTTCTTCTCCCTTCTGGTCTGCTTCATTGTATGGTCATACTTTGAGTGGCTACATACCTATGCTAATTCTATCTTCTCTTCTTCTTCTCCTCTTCCTCCCTTCTTTGTTTCCTTCCTTTCATTACCTTTCTTCATTTTCACTTTCTTCACCATCTCTTTTAGCTTCCCACTTTCCTCATTCTTAATAATCACATGCATTTTCCCACTTACATTCATCTCTCGAGCTTGTTGCACCTCCCACATGCTGGGGCAACCATAACTATTACTCCTTCCTCTCATCATCTCTTCACATATCTATTTCTTCCAAAATAGCTTCCAATCTCATCTCATTGAGTTTCACAAATTTCCTCTTGTAGATATTTTCCTTGCATGCTATATCTCTCATACTACATCCATTGCATATACACATCACTCCTCTTTTTACATCTATATTCATGTTTGTACATTCCCCCTATAGAAATGTAATCATGATAGGATTAAAAATATACACTTGTTAGCATCACCACTTGGCTGTCCACTCCTCTTCTCAGGATTATAGATTATATAGTGATTAGCATGATTTTGATCACTCACCAGTTAAGTCAATCAAACATCACCTCTAGTTGACAAGTTCTTACACTTCTTACAACTTTCTTTGGTTGGTTCAACTTCTTTCAGGGACCATTCACACATGTCATATTTTTAAGCAAATTTTGAGTCTAGGGAAGACAACACCTTGCATAGATATCACCATCTAGAGAATGGTTTCCCCTACTCATCCTATCATTTGCATGATCAAAATATGACCTAGGGATAAACAAAGGGACAAGCATAAGCAAAATATAAAAATGGGTAGAAAACAAAAGACAATGCCCACATTCCAAAAAAAAAAAGAAAAAGAGTACCACAAAAAGAGAATCAAAAGAATGAGGGGTAGAAAACAAAAGGAAAATCCTCCAAGAGCACTACTATTATGCTTGATCTCCTTTGGTCCTTCGATTTAAAATAACATCACGGGATGATTTCCATCACCAACAATAGGCTCTAAGCACCTGCCTACCAATGGAATAGTCTTACAAGTGGTGACACATCTATCACATTAGTGACCTTATTTTGTATAGATCACTATGTGCTTGTGGATGAGCTAGCTATTTTGGCTATATTTGCAATGGGTTAGTCCTACCTCCCTCAAAATGGATAAATGAACATCACTCATCGCACACACTAGTCCCTGATAGACTTTGATCCAGTCAGGTTAGTTATGAGTTGTAGTTGAACCTTGCTCAGTTTCTCATGAGGTTTGATTGCTATAACTATGATAGTCAAGATTATTGCATAATCCCTATACCATCCTACATCCCTGAGATAATAGAATGGATCACATTGCCATCAGTTCTATTACGATACAAGTGCTTCCTATACGTATTTCATCATACACATACATGCATCATTGCATCTATTTTACATTCATTCATTTACATTACATCATTCCACATTACATCTAATCTACAGTGATATCATTCTCCTACATTTTACCACATGCATACATATTCATCCATCATACATTCACCTACCACTATTCTACATTACACATACACATAATATTAAATTACATATTCATTCACATCAAATCATGACACATGTATATAAAGCCACAAAAATGGTATATATATTATGATCAAAATACCCTCAAGCTACAAAAATAGAGTACATCCATGATACATCTCAGCCTTGTTGATCACTAGGAGTCTCACCACTCCCCTCCTAAGCCACTCATCTATCATCTCCACCCTCTACCCTCACCACTCAACTCTAGTCTAGGCCTCCACCACTATTCCACAAGCACTCCCCCTATCCAACTCTGGGTAGCTCCCACTACCCTGAGACACCACTAGTGCTACCATCCTTGACTCCCTTAACACTATCGATGGAGCACTCCATTGACTCTACTATGAATGTGTATGAGTCAACCATGATATCGACCTGATATGACCCTCCATAATCTAGAATCGCATACCCATACAAATCAAGGTAATCTCACACTACATCCTCATTGACCCCTCCCTTGAATATCTCTAAAACTCTCATGTGCCTATCACCAATGATCCACCTCCACCATGCCTACTCACCCCCCCTAGCATGATCAACCTCCTCCTATGCCTATTATTACCTCTCTATCTCTACATGTAACTCTACCACCTCTACCTCATGCACTACTCGAACCACATCCCTATCAACCTACACACTCTCCTACACTAAGGTAATATCTACCCTCAATCTCTCCTTAATGGCCATCATCTCTACAACCCAACATCATAAATCCTCCACAATCTTAGCATGCCTCACCTACTCTACCTCAAGCTATCCTCGTAGCTCCTCACCTCTCTAACTCCTCCTCTCTTTACTAACCTCTCCTCTAGCTCTTGATGCTCCTCCCTCCATCTCCCTAGATCTAGAGCCCAATATACCTCACTCTCATGTAATCTCCCCTCTAGATCTTGTACCTCTCTCTCTCAATATCACCAACTCATCATGAGCATCCATCCTATCTTATATATCAAATGGTATATCTAACATATCTCTAGCATCATCCTCCTCCATCATCACCATATCTCCCTAAGGAGACCCTACTAATACATCAACTACCATACCACCTCCCTCCTCCTCCATAAACACTACCTCATCTAAGGGCTAGCCTCCACTATTATCCTATCAATCTAGTGACCTCACAATAAGAATCCTAGACCCATCATCTCGATGTCACCTCTACCATCAAAGAGGCTCCTCTATCTCCTCCTTCAATCCTACATCTAGCATAGGTCCAACTCCCCTTATCTATCCCCCACTATAGGTAATCCTACCACTAGCTGCACCTAATCATCAATCACTCCAACTCCTAGTTCCCACCTCTATATGGCCCACCATACATCATACTCAAGAGTCATCCCTACATCATCCACATCCAAAATCACCATCGATGGATCCCTCTCAACATCCAAGGGAGGCACTACAGGTCGCATCCCTAGATCACCCTACCTCCTCCATATCACAATAGGTGGATCTAGTCTCCCCTATCATAACCCAAACTATCACATGACTCTACTAAAAGGGAAGAACTCTACCTACCACATACCACCCTACCACCCATCACCCTCGATGAATCACCCCCAACTACTCAGCATCCTTCTCCCACACTACCCTACCCCTCCAAGGCCTCCACTAAATATGCTTAGGCTCCAAATCGCCTAACTACCTCCTCCAAAACAAGCCATCACCCTCATGACTTCTCTTCATCCCCTTCTCCATATCTATACACCATTTCAAGGCATAAGGTACAAAGTCTCCCATCAACTCATGAGCACTATATGGCAACAATAGTAATCACTCTACCACAATGTGCTCCCATGCCCAAACCTACAACAATGGGCTCCAACTCAAGCTCGATCACCCTGCTCGCACCACATCATGCAACTCCCTATACACCTATGCCAATAACATGGGTACCCATGCAAACACTACCTCATGCTCTACCATCTCACATACTACATCCATCATATTCTAGGAGAACTTCACTCCTGAAGTATCTAGTAGAGCATACATAGATATCATAAGCATCACCATACAATGGTGATCAGACAACATCTTCTTATACCAATAGTACTCATAGTCCACCCCCTTCTCAAATTGTACCTCCACCCACTTTGCACCAAATATGCATTGCAATACCTCCTTCTACGTACCATCTAATGCCACCCTCACTAGAATACCCTCTATCGATAATTTGTAAATTCTATATATATCTTCCAATGTAATGGTCATCTCACCTATGGGAAGGTGAAAGGTGTTCCTGTCTGGATCCCACCTCTCACACAATGCTAAAATATATGCCCTATTGGCATGAATACTCAAAACATCCCATACACCCTTCATCCACACCCTACCCATCCACTCCACATCTACCTCATCACATTTCTTACCCAAGATAGCTCTCAACGACCACACACGATGTCGTGACTCAATCTTCTTCACCTATTTTCATTCAAAAACATCACACAAATTTTTATCAGTTTCACATACATATAAATTCATTTTCCTTATTTCATACAAATATTCATCACATACAAACTTCATACAACATATCTCATGCATCACACATACAAAAAAATCTTCGCATGCCACCATGCAAACTCCAGTTCACACCCCACCATGCAAACTCTACAAAAAGAGCATTTTTGGGCACCCATTAGGCCCTTTCATGACAAAAATCTCATACACATGCAAAAACATCACTTTTATGACATGCAAAACAAAATACAACCCCACAACACACATTTCAAGGCATACATTCACAAAACACACAAACACATTACAAAACATAAAACAATCACATTTTTGGATACCCATTTTGACCTTTCATAATGAAAGTTCAAACAGATTCCAAAAATAGTACATATTTCACACCACATAACAAATTCAAACTTCACAAACATACATCTCATGGCACGCATTCACATGACTTGCCAACACATCACAAAAAATCAAACAAATCACATTTTTGGATACCCATTTTAACCTTTCACAATGAAAGTTCAAACAAATTCCAAAAATAGTACACCATTCATGCGACACATCAAATTCAACTCTCACACATGCGCCACATGTCACACAGTCAAACATGTCAATTTACTGGTCAAACCAAAAAATAGTCAACACTTCTGGATACCCATTTGGCCACTTTTACACTTTGTGCACACATTTCAATCAAACATCACATGCAAATATGCATACACACTCAAACCTACATTACCATACTTTTCAAACATTCATACAATTCAAAATCAAAAATAGTTTGAGTCTCGAGTACTTACCGATGGGGTCCCATGTCGACCGCTAGTGCTCGCATGCCCTCTCACCATCTCTACACTAACTCAAGATTTTAAAAGTGCTTCACTTCACAAACTCTTCCTCACTCCTCTCTCCACAACTCTTCACAACACAAATGACCCTCACACGTGCAACAAGGGGCTTTATACTCCCAAAAACCCTAGTTCGCATGCCACCATGCGAACTCTAGTCCATTTCATCGCCATGTGAACTCCAGTTCACACCCTACCATGCAAACTTAGTTTGCATGGTGCTATGCGAACCAAACCTCATGACACCATTTTCATTTTTTCTTCACTCCTACAACTTCTTCTTCCTTTCCCACCACTATTTATCCCAAATTTTCCACCTCTTATCACCATTTTCTTCTATCAATCGACTCATCACCACATCACCACATTTCATCTGCATCATTATTGATTCCTCGCTTGAGGGGGTATTCATACACAAATCCACTTTGCATACGATCAAACAATCAAACATCCAAATCATGGATATCACATCTATCTACAAAATTTTTGTTGAAGATTATCTCAAGATAAAAACTCAATCCCAATCAAACATTTGTTAGATCACGAGAGCCATGTGCACTATCGAACACATCTTGATTTCATTTTGTATATCGATATCGACCACATACTGAATGTTACGCTTGATTTATCCATGCCACTCAACTCAAATGATTTGAAAAATGTCATCATGTGCTCATCAATCAATCAGAAGCAAAAATTTGAATAGGCAGTTGTTCTATTCATAATTGGACCATCTTGCATTGGTCACAAAAGCAAAGTAGTCTTAAGTTGCCCTCACAAACAACCAGTACGATATTGTAAAATATTGTACTAAATTGGCAAATCACTTATTTCACCATCATGTTTCATCCACATTCATTCATTCGCATTCATCCCCACATTCTTCATCTTCTAAAACACCTCACCACCTTCTTCCATCATATTTTTGTACTAAACTATGTTTTACACAACATAGTACAAAAAGGAGGTAAATGTAGACACCTAAAAGTCGCACATGCTCACCCATAGATACTTGTAGACCTGCATAGACACTTGTAGGCTTGCATAGGCCATCGTAGGCCATCGTAGGCCATCATAGTTGTTCGTAGGTGCAAAACCCTACAAAACTATACAAAATACATCCAAAATACATTCTATTCATAAGAGGGCTACCTACAAGCCCCTTAAGGCCACCTAAGCCCTTTCCTATGCCTAATTAGGGCCCCCATGGGACCATTCCCTACAAAAACCCTAATTATGCTAATTAGGATTCTAATTTGCAAGTGACTTTCCACTTAAAGTGCACTTTATCATTAAATTAGATTTAATTAGGGTTAAGAGTCAAATTAGCCCTAAACATGTCCTCACACATGTGTGCACCCCAAATTAGTTAGGATATTTTCTAGGATACCTAACTCAACCCTCACCTAACCTAGGGATTAGCTAACTATAGTTAACCCTAATCCTAGCTCACACATGTGTGAGGATAGGATATTTCCCTTAGGGCATATGAGAGGATGACTAAGCTTGCCACTTCACAAACCCTAACTTGACCATGATAGGACTTGACCCTAGGGTCTAGTACACCTAACTCCCCCCCTGACCTTGGTTTCCTCTATAAATAGAGGACCAATTCCTTCATTAATCTCTCTCTCCCTTTCAGTCAACATACCCAGACTCTGCCAAAATTGCTCCAAGAATCCTTTCTGACAATTCTACACTCGATAAACAGTAACAAACATCATCTAGAACCTATTGGATAACAAGTTTGTAGCAACAGTCAACAGTAGTCTAGTTCACACCCCGACCTGTGAACCCAGGATCCAGTTCACATGCCACCATGCGAACCAGCCCTACAACAGATTTACAATATCAAATCAGGTATATATTAGTTTTAGATACTTTTTATAGTATTTCTATCAATTTTCATCATGTTTTTCTTCATATTTGAGTCGATTTATCTTCATAACTATGGGGTTTGACCAAGGCAGGCCCCCAAACACACTAACTCCCTTTTGCAGGCCCAAAGTAGGTACAAAAGGATAAAATCAAACATCACTACCAGTGGCACACGCACACAGAAGCCCACCTTCATTGAGGGCACCAGAAGACACTAGCAAATGTTCTCAAATTCATGTGGAAAAAGGGATAAAAACCTTCTCAAGAGGAAGCTCATTTTGTAACCCTAATTTCAGATTAATAAAATAGCATTTAGCACAAATTGGTGATTTCCATGTGTTTGATTACTTATGGTTGTCTCATGCTAATTATGAAGAACCAACTTACAATAACAAGTATTCTAATGATCATAAGTCAACCAACTCAAATTCATAATAGCTTCAACAACCTTAAAGTGTAAGACTGAACAAATGTTGCATAAAAGCTTAAGGAAAAAGATCAGTTAATAAAAGTCAATGCAAAATATTAAAATCTCTTTCAAAGAAATTTTTCTCATTTGTTATAAATTCACCCAATAAACATCAAAATATACACAGCATTTATTATATAAACAAAACTTAATCATAATATAAAGTAAATCATCAACATAGAGCTACGTGCCTAATTAGTCCATGCAATTACATTATTGCAAATCAACAAAACCCAATAGAATGCAAATAATTAATATATAATTGTTTTCTTAGTTGGTAAATATTATTACTAATGCACATGATGAATATGGAGCTATTTTCCTAGCCAAAACATGTTTCCTGATAATAATGGAGCACGATCATACAAATAAAGGACTAAATCAACAAGCTAAAAAGTGTAAGCAAATCATTCAAAACATCTACATCAATGCATGTTTGCATGAATGAAGTATATGAACACATGCATGCATGGGTGCATGCGCCACATGTTGGTGATACGTATAAATAAGAGTTGTACGTTAGTGTTGTCACTTAATGTTGTATGTGTATATGGATATAAGTGTTTGTAATAGATATATTGTAATGTTAAGAACTATTTTTTATTATGTACAAGTAGTTTGGTGGTAGTTAGGAAATTGCTAGCCACCTACCTATCCAATAATGACTATATGTATGTCATCTACCTTGGTGAAGGGAGACTGGTTAAAGAATGTTTTGTTGAACTATAATATTGGTCAACACTGGTCAATGTAAGTCAGTGTCTTGTATGATTTTACCCAACCATGATATATTGTAGATAATTGGGTTGTAGGATACATGTGTACATAGTGTATCCACATGTATCTATAAATTATTTTAATTATGTACCTTTGTTTAAGAATTTATAATGGAATTATGTTTTCGTGTGTTGTATTCTAT
Organism: Wollemia nobilis; assembly: GCA_028583015.1. Taxonomy (NCBI): domain Eukaryota; kingdom Viridiplantae; phylum Streptophyta; class Pinopsida; order Araucariales; family Araucariaceae; genus Wollemia; species Wollemia nobilis. The sequence goes on from JAQPPZ010016890.1 coordinate 14,091,907, forward strand.
TTCTCCACTTTCCATCAATTCTTGTATGAAGTTGGGTTAAACTTCATGACATGGACTTGTGTTGAGCATAGAACTTGAGAAGATAAGCAACGAGGATAATGGGATGATTACAATGTAGTCGACGATTGACATAAGTGTGTCATTGCCCCCTTGGAAGGAGGGAAGATTAGAATTATGCAACATAAAGTGATGCAAAATTGTTTCTTGACGTCGATGAAGGTGTGCATACTAATAAAGGTTTTTATGATGAGGGCATGCATGTCAGCAAACGTCAATCAAACAAAGGTGTCCATGTGGAAGGGTGTGACAAAGGCAAGTGTGCCAACAAAGGTCATGTTGATAGAGGTTTTCATGATTAAGGATATTATGAAGGCATGCGTGATAATGGAGGTGTTTGTGACAAAGGCATGTGTATCAAGAAAGGTCATGTCAACAAAGATGTCCATGATGAGGTCATCCATAATGAAGCCATTTGTTATGAAAGGCATGACAAAGGCATGTGTCATGATGTAAGGCACAAGGGATTATGTGATAATGCAAGGCATGACAAATATGTGTGATGACCCAAAGTGCAATAAAGGGCAAAGTGACGACAAGTTTGACAATGGAGAAAGCCTTGTTTGACAAGATATGTTGATATAGGTTAAAGCAAGTAGTGTGTTAGACAATGTACATGATGGGAGTCTAGCACTAGCACAACTACAAGTTAGGATGTTTGATGATAAGTGGGATGAGAGTCTGACATCGAAGCAAATGCAAGACGGTGTGTTCAATAGTGCACATGATGGGATTCCAAGGCAATTACATGTTGGTTTCTTTGATAATGTGCAAGATGGGAGTCTAACATCAAAGCAACTACATTTTGACCATTTTAATGGTGCATAGGATGGGTGTTTGGCACATGTGCAACCATGGTGTAATGCATCTCACAATAATGTGATGAACATGAAATACATGAATAATCATTGCCTATGAATCAATAAATCATGACAAAGACCAATTTTGGAGTAACACACAAGTATCCTAAATTTCACGGTGGTAGAACAAAGGACCCAATTAGACATTTTAAAATCAATCTTACGATGTGGAAGGCCAATGAGTAGATGAATGAAGTAGATTAGAGGAGGTTATTACCTATGGCATTGCATGGAATCATAATGAACTTGTACATGGACTTGCCATAGGGAAAGTACCAAACCTAGGAGGAATTATGAGAAGCCTTCGTGAAGGAATTTAAATTATTATTAACCCACCTGGAGGAGAATCCATCAAATGCATTGAAGAAAAGATGGTTTGTAGAGGGCCTTCTTTGTATCAAAAGAACATGAGGTTGGTCCCTTTGATGTCATATCAAGAGGTCTTTCAGCAGACCATGAACTTGGAAAGTGATGTAAAGACATCGTTAAACTATTGGGGTCATCTTATTGAGTACGAGAATGGCGATGAACTTGGAAATCAAAGTGAAGACATCGTTAGAATGTTGGGATCTTAATGAGTATGAGAGTGATTCCGACAATAAGAGTAACTCTAAAAATGAGAGTAATGATTCTAAGAACAAGAGTAAAGTGAAGGGTTATTCAAGGATATCAACCAAATGTTGGGATTGAAAATTTAGTGAAGCCCATGAATCTAAAGATGAAAGCAACAACAATGATGGCTTCAAGAATGAGTGTGACATGGAGAACGAATGCAACAAGGTAATATCATTGCTACATATATATGCAACATATATAGACACTATTTGAATGAGAGGTGCATTTCATGACAAGTACCAAATCAATGGAAGATGTCAAATTGAGTACGATACTCCTAGCAAACCCATTATGCAGTGTCGAAGATGTCATCTTTGTGGGCACTTCACACACCAATGTCATAGTGTTGCGCGTCAAGAACCAATGATGTTTGGAGGGTCGAGAAGCCTCATAAGAGTCAAAGCAATGGGCAAGAAGCAAAAGATACAGTAAGCTTGATTATAGTCAAGGAGGTTAAGCACGCAATAAAAACGACCAAGATACATATAGAGGTGTCTACCTCCAATTCAATCATGTAAGTGGAAACCTTGGAAAACCTTGGTTTCTTTTTTCTTTTAAATGTTTTTCTTTACAAATAAAGGATGAGAACAAGAATGAAACCAATAATATATTAGAAGGAAAATGGATTCAATAGTGTAGTCTAGATGAAGAAATAGATGCAAAGTGGGCCAAGACAAAACTCCATACAAAAGAGGGTCGCTGGAGAGGAACTGTAACCAACCCTCCAGGCCAATTAGTAGATTTGAATGGTATGAGTGCTTCTCCCACATTGCCCAAATTTTGCCACGCTGGTTACAAATCTTTTGTAACACTAAAGGGATGTCTAGGAAAGAAATATTGTTGTCTAGAGAAAGAGTGGGTCATTTGGTAGGGCAAGACGGCCACCCAAGCTCTTGCCTTTGTATTCAATAGCATAATAGATGTCCAAATGAAGAAGCAAGTTGTGGGACAAAAGGGTTTTGTTTGAGGCATAGGGGTTGTCATCCAAGAAGAGAACATCTAGAGAGATAAATGCATTAGATGAGGAGTGATGGCAATCTGGTTGGGGTAGTATGTTGTCTGAGTGATGAGCATTTGTCTTTGGAAGATGCCATCTACCCATTGTAGGTTCATGCTATCTAGCCTACAACCATCCAAACCAATGTTTTATCATCTAGCTCTCAACCATCTAGGACAAAACCTTTGTCATATGACTATAGAATCATCCAATAGAAAAAAGTATGTAGACTAGCAGTAAGAGGAGGTCGTTTGACCTAAGGAGACTATCATCCAAGGGAATGGGTGGTCGTTCAACCCAAGGTGAATATCGTCAATGATAGTGGGGAGGTCATTTGGCCCATGGTGACTATTATTCAAGGTAGCATAGAGGGCATCTAGCCAAAGGAGACTTGTCCAAGGCAATGGGGAAATAATATGGCTAAGGAGACTATTGTCCAAGGCAAATGGGCTAGATGCCTAGCGTAAGGAGACTATGTTCCAAGGTAATGGGATTATTGTTTGGCCCAATATGACTTTTGCTTAGGGCAATGGGGTGGCCATTTGGCCCAAGGTGGATACCATATGGACCAAAGAAAAAGTTGTCTAGATCAAAGGAGTTACTTGACCTTGGGAGGGCATCATGGAAACAAAAGGAGGTGTCATCCAACATTTGGTCATTCAACGAAGGGATTGTTGTTTGGCCATCTAACAAAAGGGTTTGTTTGGTCATTCAATGAAGGGACTATTGTTTGGCATACAACAAAAGAGGTCATTTGGTTATTGGACGAAGGGACTATCATCTAGTCATCCGATGAAGATACTATCATCTAGCCAACTAATGAAGGTACTATCGTCAAACCATCTAAGAGGGGGGTCATTTGCCATCTAGGCATCCCAAAAAGGAAACATATGGTCATCTAGTAATGAAACCACTTGGCCATTCAATAATAAGGTTATCTAGTCATTAGGTGATGGGGCCGTCTAGTCATCTAGGCCTACTACTAGAAACTAGCTATCAGAGACCACCACTTAAAGCTTATCATTTGAGGCAGCCATCCATATCACGTTGTCTGAGGTTGTCATTCTTGCTTTCATTGAGGCAATTGTATAAGGGGTGCCATCTTGTCCATTTGGTAGTAGAAGAACATCTGAGTAGTAATTTGAGTGCTGGAACCAGGTCAAGCAGATGCCATCTGTGGAAAAAATTGACAAACAATGAAAGAATTAACTATTTGACCTTGAGGTTTGGGGCACTATGCCTCAACCTTGCAAGGGGGCTCCTACTCCCTTGACCCCACTATAGATGATGAGGGGCATTGGCAATCATGTATTTGATTCAGTCAGTTGGATACAATTAAATAAGCAATAAGCAACCAAAGCACAATGTTTTGCTCGTTGCAATTTGGAGTGCATCTAGTTATGAAATACATGTAGAACCTGAAGAATCGAAAAGAGCATGACAAGATATTCAAGTCCTCCATACAATGCTTCTACCCCCATTGCTCAATTAGTCTATCAAAGGTGAAATCAACAAGTCTAAAGGAAGGAATAGATGTAGGCAAATTGTTTGACACATCTACATGAGTGCACGTTTGCATGAATGCATAAGTGTATGAGCACATACACATATGGATGCATGTGTCACGTATTGGTGATAAGTGTAAATAAGAGTAGTCATATGTAAGTGTTGTTATGTAGTGTTTTGTTTGTATGTGGAAATAAGTGCTTATTATAAATTTATTGTAATGCTTAGAGGTATTTTTATTTTTTGATGTAGATAGGTAGTTTTATAGTAGTGGCATAGCTGCCTACTGTCTACCGACCCCGCAATATCTATATGTACATCATCTATCCTAAAGGGAGTTGGTTAGAGAGTGTTTCGTCCAACTATGATGTTTGTCGAAGCTGATCTAGGCAAGTTTGTGTGTTGTACACCTGACTAGACCATAATGATATTGAAAATAATTGGGTTGCAAGATACATGTTGTGTGCATAGTGTATCCACATGCATCTAGAACTTATTCCCATTGTGTACCTTTGTTTATATATTTATAATAGAACTATATTGTAGTGTTTTGTGTTCTATATCTACAAAATGTAACAATTCGGAACATGAGTATTAGGGCTATGTGTCACATCAAGTACACTACACTTTTTCCAAGTTCAATACATTAATCCTGCTCCATGAGCCCCTATTTTGCAGTAGAGAGATATAGAGACATCTCACAAAACAATGATATTGGAACAAAAATTGCACTTTAACCTGCAGTTGAAGAACGGTTGCTTTAGGCATAGCACTTCTATAAGCTAGGCCCCAAGTTTGATTCCCAAGTTCAATCCTTGGGAATGGTGTGAAATAATCACCATTAGTTAAAACTTGGCCTAGATGCCCAACCTCTATACACAACTCTTAAGAGATTTTAAAATCTACCATTTCTCGTTTTGCATGTATAAAATATCTATGCAAAATATACTAATTTAAAATAGAACTCAAAAGTAATTTTTCTATTATGATCAATAACTGAACAATGATATTAGAGGCTATTCTGAGAGATCTTACAGTTGGTTGTTACATCTCAAGTGAAAACTCGTCATCTTTATAGGTTCTGTAGTATACTCAATATAGACTTATGAAACTCCTCTTAAACTAGGTGATTTGATCATAGCTGGACCCTTGTGTACTTTGGATGTGTCTACTGCTTCTAGTGGAATTTAATTGAAATTATTGCACTTCCTTAAAATCAACAACTGAAAACCCCCGTCCCCTCTTTTTCTTCTCTCTACTGATAATTATGTCGTGATGCATTATAATTATTCACAATTAAGAAGTTTCACGTGTAGTAAGCTCCTGATTTATATAACTTATGGATAATTATACTGTAATGCATCATAATTATTCACAATTAAAGAGTTTCTCATGTAGTAAGCTCCTAATTTATATAATTTATGGATAACTTTATGCAGTTTAATGGCAAGGTAGACATGTTCAGGGCATGAGACAAGGTACTATTCTTGTTATAGCCCACCATTTAGGTAGTGATAGTTCAAAATGAGTCAAGTACCATTCAAAAGTAGTTCTCCTATTCACCATATTGTTGGTCCCTTTCGTACTAGCACCCAAAGGTGCCCCATTGAAAATATATAAAACCTTCTGCCAAAAGAATTTATAACTTCTTGTTTGTAAATAAGTGTCAATGTTTAAAGCTTTTAGTCACCCTAAAATTTCTTTTTTCCTTGGGAATTTAACCTTCAATACTTTTGTTGATACTAAATATTAGCTGTCAATCAGTTATTTCTAAAAGTTTCACCAAAAACACAAAACAGAATGATGATGATAATGCTAAATATCACATAGGAAAAACGAAATAACAGTACTTAAGCAAAATGGAGAATATTGAATGATTATGAACCTATAATCTCATCGGAGCTGGCAATTCATCAAGAAACCATGTAAACATTTTCAGGTTTAATAGAGATATTTAATAAACAACATACTCATGGATTTTTTTTTTTAAATGCAGAAGTTAAAATGTTCTCTTGTTAAAATCATAATTTACAATCCAATGTCTATCATCATTCATTTCATGTGCATTCAACTGGATAAAAATAGAACTATACTGTATACACTCATGAGAACGAGTAAAATGACAAAAGCTTAGCTATATTTTTGAATGTTATTAAGATGACAAGCGGGCTTCTTCTTGGCAGGGAAGAGTCAAAGCATCCATTGCAAATTGGATCTCCTGGATATTTGGTAAACGGTTTTCCTTCAAAAGTTCATGAAAACCAATAAATAATATGAGCTGAAAGAACACCTTTTTTTTTCAAAAGTAAGTGATGCAAGAACCAATTGCTGTCAATATCTTTGCAAACATAGAGAGGAGAATAGTTGCATCACTTATGTAATTTTATTTGAAGAAGAAATGTTCATAGAGTAGTTGATAAAGTCTGGGTGAATAGAATATCCAAGAATATGTTAAAAGAACAAAAGTAACACTACAAAAAACAAGTAGGGACTCAAGATTAGTACAGAGTGCTTACTTCAAGCTTAGAAAACAGCAAACGGCCCTCGATGGTAACTTCAAATGAGCCTCTCCTAGCAAGTCGGTCAGAACAATAGGCATATCAATGAACTCCCAGCAAAAAAATAGCCATAATAGCAAACCCTTAATCTATTAACTATTTTTCTCTTTGCAACATTTTAATCCGAGAAACATGAATGGAAGTCTAAACATAATTTCTTACAACATCTAGAATGACTAACAATCATCTGCCATGGATCTCACCTGGATTGCATATCTTCTGGGTTTCCAAGAACTACTACCTCAGGATAAGCTTCCTCTGGGAGGTGATAAACAAAACAGATTCATTCCATGAATGTTGACAAAATTAGTATATAACCTAAGTTGCAATGTTATGCTCAAAAAGAGTTTACCTATTGCATCTGCTAACTTAATAAAGTAATCTGTGTTATCTTCTTCTGTGCTATACTCAACAATGACCTGTCAAGGTACAAGCAAAGCAATTCATTATTAAAAACTCAGCCTAGAAAATTATGAATGCTCAGAAGTAACAACCCGAAATTTTGTATATAGTGGCAACTTGCAAAATGTGTAATGTGCATTGTCAATATCAATGAGAAAAGACTCAACCTTGCCCCAGATTGGGAATATGAAATTGCAACGATGAAACTTTTGGTTCAAAACAAACTAGCACTGTTATTGAAAGAAGCAAAGTTCAGTCAATTCCCACTGTTTGGAGGTCATATCCAGAAAAAAGGACTAACTCTGGAGGTATTACTTATTTCTGATACACATATCAACTTTAGGACTCTCACAATCCAGCTAACATATCAACTATGACTTGAGAATGGATCCCTTCTTTCTTCAAAAAATGACACTCTATCATCCTTACCAGATGATTAACACTGGATCTTATCTAGATTCCACTAAAAACTTTTTGAGGCACCAGTCACTTGAATGTTTAGCTTTCACTACACAATAATAACAAAGGTCCCGTTTCATGTCTGTTGGCCATATTCTGATATTGGGAACATCATCCTTCCTAGAATCAAGGTTGTAAAACGTGATGTTGAGGACAGGCCTAATATATACTATAAACAATCATAGTTTATCGTGAATTTAAAGCAACCTGGACTGCAGACACTGGGGAGGCTTTGACCTCATTCACTTCCTACCCCCTGTCAGAGACACAACTCTCCCAAGTATTAAACAACTTGAATCATATCTGCAGCAGAACATGAAAAACCATCATAATCAAAGGAAAATACATAAATGACCTGACTTTATGCCATCAAAAGGAAGATGAAGTTCCCATCATAGATATCCTGCTGACTATTGAGGTCCAAACACACATTGGATCTTTCAAAGACAGAGCACTGATATGCACGTTCAAAGCAGTATGTCCCTCTCCAAAGGCGCTTTAAGACTGGTAATGTAAAATTTGGTTTGATGTTTAAGACAAGTTGGAGATACGAATGAGACGAGGTTATATCATAATTCTGTTTGCCTCAAAAGAAAATCAAGTAGTAGTTTTACACGGAGAATCATGGTTTATGAATAGACAAGGTTCTTCATGAAACAGTGGAAAATAAAATTCCATCCTACAGTACTTCCTTTGGTAGCCCACAAAGTCAAACTCTTTGCTCTAGCTGCAGAACTTTGAAACTATGTCTCTCAAACTGTAGTGAAATTTCACTATGCCCGGGAGGAGTTATGCCTTGGCAATTTTTTGCAAGTCAGCATCAATGGGAAGCAGATCAGCAAGTTGAAGCAGGTCGAAGCTGAAGGAAAAGCGGGAGTGAAGCGTACCGTCGATTTGGCAAATCTATGGTGGGCGCTAATTTTGAAGCAAAGAATTTGACAAAAGCTCCCAAAACAATGTGGTCTGTTGATTGGGTCTATTTGCAGTTGGTGTTGATTCTAGGGGAAAATAGCTGATAGAGACAGCAAGATAACACAGGTCGTCGATCTCATTAATCAACGGTGAGCATTAATTCCAAGCAAAGCAATAAAAAGAGGTCTTCAGGGAATTGTGAACTGCAGATTGTTTATCCAATGGCCTGCACCATTTCATGAACCTGGCAATGACATTGTCATAAGAGATCTCTGCTATTGGTTGAAACCTAAGACACGTGGCAAATGCGTTGGCAGCCCTTGAAGATTTAAGTAGTTGTCCCATCAAGGCATACACCAAAGGAAGGTTTGTCGACGATTTTGGACAGGTGACAGATCTAGCAATACACGGATGTTTGAAGAAAATGCTGATACATTTAGGTTGCGAAGTCCCACAAACCATCCAATCTGAGCAATTAATGTTCTGCATCATCCTCAAAGGATTTTCAAGGATGTCAAAAGCAACCCCGCCATTGGATAAAGTGCAACAAGGTCAACAGTCACGCATTAACTCTCCCATCCTTGCCAACTCATAGCAACCATCCATATGGCCACCACGCGATCTCCTCACTCCGCATTCAATCCCATTGCTCATTATGGGGACCACTATTGATCAATGACGACGTGGAAGGTCAAATGGCTCACGGGAGTTGGAAGAAGAATTGGATGGTGTAGCATTGAAAAATCTCACCAATCGTCTGATCTCAGCAATCGACGACCTGGGAAGGAAGACGTACACAAGAAGAAGATTAGGGGAAGCTCCACCAACCGTCCGATCAAAGGTGAAATAGGCTAATCCGATGGGCTACGGTTTTGAAAATAGCGGAAATATCCATTCAAATTTTTCCACCAACCTTCTGCCCACCAACCTTCTGCCCATGCATAGCAAAGGACCTCCATGGCAAGTAAACGCCTTTACTGCAAATACATTGAAGCACGATCTTTTAGAAAAGAGCAGTTGGGCTCATAAAGGCAGCAGTTGCGAAAAAGCCTCAAGTCCACTTACCTGAATCACTTAGACACGACATTTCTGTTAAAGCGGCGTCTTAAAAGCAATAGCTGCAAAGGCTCTAGATTCAAAGACCTCAAGCCCACCAACATTGATTGTAGATGGATTCCCCACTCAGTTTTGGGGGAAAGTTTTGAATCACTTGTACAAATTTTAGAGGGAAAATCCCTAAGTGTTCATAGATATTTTCTTATAAATAGCAATTTCAAACTCATTGTAAGGGATTGGAAATTGCTAACTCATGCTTAATATCTAGCCTTGTTTGTAACTCCTTTCACTCTTCTTCTATGTATCAAGTCTAGTTTCGAACCTTGAATCTTTTTGTTACAGTCGTCAAACCTCTTCTAATTTGATCTCTATAATACGAAGATTATAATATAAGTTGTGGCTATCTTTGCTCTGTTTTATTTATTGTATGAATCTCATGTGTGAACGCTTTATGTGATATTAAAACCGTGTTCATTTAATTGGTTGATAACTCGTGACGCATGTGTTTATTCTGTTCCAGTGATACATAGAAGAATCTCTTGATCTTGACACATTGTCTCTTTTCGACTAGGATTTTATTTTTCGTAATCTCTCTCTTTTCCTTCGATACATGCAAGTAGTCTAGGAAAGCACCACATCAAAAATCATATTTGATAAGAAGCCGGCCTTAGTAAAATCTTGGAGGTTGCCTTGTGAGTCAAATCCCACACTCGCAGAGCTTCCTATTGTTTTGCTCTATGCGTGGCGTTTCAGGCACATCTGGCAACCGCAATAGATGGCCATGACATTTTGAGTGACCAACAATTTCTTGGCATGCTCGATGGGACTGACTTTCCACCTTGATTGAGATTCCGGTGAAGATCTCAACCTCCTTATTGGTTCAAGTATAAAACATTCACCTAGCAACTCCACTGAGACCAAAGGACCTAGAAATTTATGAGCACAAGACCTACTACTAGGTCCATTTCAAGAGTAAATCCGCAAGGGCTAGTGTCGCCCTTGATCCCACGTTCCAAAAGAAGACCCCGATGCCAAAACATGGTTGCACAACAGAACCAACCCCCAAGGAGATACCTAACCTGGAATGACAGAGGCCCCTTGCAACTGCCTGTTGCTCTTACAACATGGGACCTGGTTCCAACCTCAGCACTAAAGTCACTACCTTACTTCATCGGTGAGGACTTTACCACACCTACCGAGCACCTACATCACATGGTCAGCTTATGCACGGTGCATAATATTGGGGAGTAAAATATGGCTCTCTGATTTTTGGTGGCATCTCTCAAAGGGAAGGCACAAGAATGGTACATAAGCCTTGCCTCAAATTCAATCGAAAATTGGGACCAACTCACAAACCTACTAATTGACACATTCAAAGAGAAGGCATATGGTGTGTCTCTCCTGGAGCAACTAACCACTATTAAGACTAGTATAGGATCCGAGACGAGAAGGCATATGGAAACCATGGATGATTTCAAAAATCTATTTCACAAGACTTGGTACCAGATCCGAGACGAGATCCGCCCTCTTTTGGGTATGGTATATATTTACTATTTGAAAGCTATCAATTCAAAAACCGCCATGATGATTAAATCTAGAGAAGGTTACTCTCTGCCAGCAGCTTATGGGATAGCTATCCAAGATGAAAATGACCTAATTCAAATAGGAAGGCTAGCTCCCAAACCCCCTCTGCCTCTGTTCCCAAACATCCAACCACCTTACCAACCACCTCCGGTTATCCAACCTGTAACATTCCAACCTACTCCTATCATAAACCCTGAAAAGGCTCCAACTTCTTTCCCTGCTCCGAAGTGTCTACAAATCCTTACTCCTCCAATGAGCTTGATTTGATGAAAAACTTGCTTAGAACAGTTTCTAATGAGGTCATAGCCCTTAGGAGACAGCAAAATGCACAAAGGTTTCGATATCAAAACAATCAAAGACCTCCATTCCAACAAAACAGTCAAGGTTATAGACCCCCTCAAAATGGCCAGAGATATCAAGGTTCTCATTTCCAGCCCAATAGGAATGCAAACCAGCACCAAAACTCAAATCAACAGATAGTGCCTGTGCAGCTCCCATTACAACAAATTCCCCCTAACCCTGTTGGGGATATCATCCCCACACAAAACAATTACGTGGAAGACCCCAATGTATGGTACTACCCCTACCCGGACAGCCATCTTCCCAGTGCTTATCCTGAAGGTGATCCTCAATAGACCATAGCAACACAAAATGGAGCCGCACATGCTTAGCCACTTACTATTTGCCCAGGGATGGATTCACAAATGCAGAGCCAACCTCCTCATGTCCAATCACAAAACACTCTCCCGGAAACAAGTTCCACCAACCTTGAGCAGACTTTGATAACTTGGGATGAGGAAGAAGTGTATATTATATCAGATGGAGGAGGTACTTCAGCACCTAGAAGGCCCCAATCTGATTACATGACAAGGGCCAAAAGGAAAGCAATAGAGGAGCAAATAAAAACTAATCAAGTGGGTCTTAACACCCAAAATAAGCTAGTTGATCCTAGACAAGGCGTTTCCCCTATGATCACACCTGATCAGGATGTGCAAAACATCCTCGTGGCCACCAAGAAGGATGTCTCTGAGGCCTCTAAGCAACAAGAGCTAGTCCCTGAACAAGCTAGAGTTCCCCATCCTGTAGTAGAGGGGTCCAGATATCAATGGGTACCTAGCACCACTCAGAGGATTCAATCTATTAGATTGTTTAACGTAGTAATAATCTGAAAAATTCCACTGTAGCCATGCCCCTCTTGCACATCTTATCTATGCCCGAACAGATGAAATACTTAGAGGAAGCTCTGGAAAAACAGAAAGTATTGGGTAAGCAGATCTCACCTGCAGTCCTTCAAGTATCTGGCCCTAAGGTAAGCCAAGCCAAACCTATGCAATTTTCCTGACTCTAGTCCATGGTGACAAATTAATTCATATTTGTATGGCAGATTTTGGGTCAAGTACTTCAGTTATGCCCAGAAGGGTGGTAGATGCGTTAGGGTTGGTATATGAACCTGTTAATAAAGGGGTAGTTCAGCTGGATGGAAGTCCTATTCAGATTTTTGGAATGATAAAGAACCTTCCCCTTACACTGCATGCTTGCCCAAACCTCACAGTTTCTCAGGATATAGCAGTGATTGAACTCCCAACTTCTTTTGGTATCTGTTTGTCAAGAGACTTCACCACTAAAATAGGAGGCTATTTGTCTCTAGATTGGACACACATGTTACTAAGAACTCAATATGGAACTAAAATGAAGATCCCATCAAAACCTCTCCATATCCATCATGTTGAACATGTGCCTTCAATCAAGCTGGACACTGATCAGACCTTTGTTGCAGAGGAAGGGCAGTCTGGGTCAGACTTTCTGTCAATGAAGCCTGTTCTTCTTTTCCCAATGATCAGATGGACCAGTGGGCAGCTAAAATTTGGGATTTTAATCCTTAGGAAGTCTTTGAGCAAACAGGTATAAGTACTTATTTGATTTGAGAGGAGAACCCCTTTATCCCCGAGATCATGAAAGCAGAGGAAGACTTGACCAGCATGTGGAGACTATACTTTAATGGTCCCAAGAGCAAAAGGGGAGCTGGTGTTGGTGTCTGTGTGATTTCACCAAGAAGAGAAAAAATATTGCAGTTCTATCGATCGCAATTCAATTGCTCAAACAATGTTGCTGAGTATGAGACCTTCGTGCATGGCCTCCAACTAGTGGAAAAGAAATATCAAGCTATTGCAAAATTTTGGTGACATCAAGTTGGTGATTAAATAGGTGAGATCACAATGCTTGGCCAAGAACAATTTAATGAGATCTTATAGACACAGGGTCTGGGATTTGATGATGCAATAAACTTTAAAGTCATCCCTAGAGCCCAAAACGTGGATGCTGACCGATGGCACTCATAGGATCGCAGTTTGATCTTGTGAATGATCTAATGAAAAATCACCAACACATGAGATTAGTAGTAAGACCAGCAATTCCAGATGAGGTATATTGGTAAGTATTTGATAGAGATGAACACATTGTTCATTTCATCTGGCAGGCAGCTATATTTGCAAAAGAACCGAGCCCCATTCATCTGGCAGGCAGCTATATTTGCAAAAGAACCGAGCCCCAAGGTCGAAGAGGCACATGAGGATCAAATCATACAATTAAAGTCTAACAAGCTTCCCAAAGGGTTAGTTACGTTGGAATCCTTGTTCAGTCCGGATGATCAGTTCAAAGGAAAGAAAGGGATGACTGCTCACAAAGAAGACTATCAAGAGGTAGAGGTCGCCCCAGGGCAAACTTTGAAGCTAGGTAAAGTGTCTACTCAAGAGGAGAAGGAATCTCTGATCTACCTTTGCCAGAAGTATGATGAAGTGACAGAGACCTGAAAGGATAAAATAAGGATATCATCCAGCATACAATAGAGCTAGCTCCTAAGGCTAAACCCATGAGACAAAAGCAGAGACCTGTTAATCCCAAAATTGAGCCTCTTATGAGAACTGTTTAAATTAATTGAATCAAGGATCATATATCCCCTCAAGCATACCACATGGGTCTCCAATTTGGTGCCTGTGAGAAAAAAGAATGGAGAAATCAGGTTATGTGTTGATTTTAGGGACCTGAAATAAGCTTCATTAAAGGATCACTACCCCTTGCCCTTAATGAACCAGATCCTCTAGACCATCGCTGGTTTTGAAAGTTTACCCCTGCATGATGGATTCTCTGGCTATAATCAAGTATGGGCGAAGGATGAAGAACAACACAAGACAGCCTTCACAACCAAATGAGGCACTTTCATATATCAACAAATGCCTTTTGGCCTTTTGGACATTGCTTTCAAGGACTTGATCAATGAAATAATCTTGGTCTATTTAGATGACTGAACTGTCTTCTCCAAGCAAAAGAGGGATCACTTTGTCCACTTGGCGAAGGTTTTCAAACGTTGCCAAGAGATTGGTGTTTGCCTCCATCCCCAAAAATACATCGTGTTCCTCAGGGCAAACTTTTGGGCCATATTGTATCAAAAGAAGCTATTGCCATTGACCCTGAGAGGGTTGGCGCCATTGTCAACCTCTCATTACCCCAACATAAGAAAGCCCTCCAATCTTTCTTTGTCAAATAATCTTTGTCAGAAAGTTTATATCAGAGTTTGCAGGCATTGTCAGACCCATGACTCTTATGTTGAAGAAAGAGGCATTTAAGTGGAAGAAAGCTTTTTAAGGAGTAAAGAAAGCTATAGCAAAGGCTCCAGTACTAGCAAATCCAGATTTCAATAAAGATTTCATCCTCTACGCATATGGGGGTGAGTTCAACATTGCAGCATTGTTACCCAAAAGAATGATAACCAGAATGAACACCCAATTGCCTTTTTCAGTCAAATTTTGAAGGTCTGCAAGGAGAGATAATTTTGTTGAGAAACAAGTATATGCGCTGATCAGAGGCTTGAAGAAGTTCAAAAACTTGGTCTCTAATAGCAAAATCACTAATTATGTCATCCACTCAAGCATAAAGGAATACAGAATGGGTGGAGAAATCAGTGAGAAAAGAGCAGGATGGATCACCAAGATCCTAGAGTATGATATATAGATAAAACCAATGAAGCTGATTATGGGGAGAGCCTTCTGCCAAGGACTGGCCAAAGACATTGTCAATGCAGGACCTGACAGTGACATGTGCTTAGTTAATTCAGATGGAAAGGAGCAGGACTGGGTTGATGAGAGAGGTACATTTAGACAAGTCAATATCCCTCGAAATTGAATAGGACCCAAAGAAGGGCATTCAGACTGCAAAATGCCCATTATCTTCTCATTGAAGGTGTTCTGTTCCAGAGGAACTTTGATGGTATCCTCTTGAGATGTATTAAAATAGATCAAATTCACTCCCTGAAGAATTCCATCAAGGGATCTCAGGTGGCCATTTTTCATGTCAAACCACCGCTACAAAAATTATGAGAGCTGGGTATTTTTGGCCTACCATGTTTTTAGACGCTCACCAATGGGTAAGGAAATGTGACACATGCAAGTTCTTCACCGGGAAGAAGAGAAATGTGTCCATGCCTTTAAAGCCCATAGCTACAGACGAGCTATTCTCCCAATGGGGATTGGATTTCATTGGCATTTTTAACCCACCATCAAGTATAGGTCACAAATGGATTCTCACTGCCATTGATTATTTCACCAGATGGACAAAAGCAATCCCATTGAAAGAAGCCACTGAGAGGGTGATCATTAATTTCCTAGAGGAGATTATAACCAGATTTGGTATCCTAAACACTGTCATCACAAATAATGCAAAGGCATTCACTGGGGCCAAAATTACCTAGTTCACCCTCCAGTATGGCATATATTTGAAGGCTTCCTCAAACTACTATCCTCAAGGGAATGGTCTAGCAAAATCCACCAATAAGAACCTAATTAGGATTTTGAAGAGGATTGGTTCAAAGAATCAAAAACAATGGCACCTCCATATTAGAAAAGCCTTATAGGTAGACAGAATTACTCCGAAGAAGGCTATAGGATGTTCACCTTACACCTTAGTCTATGGCAAGGAAGCAAGATCGCGCACTACAGTTACTTCATCAGCTGGAACTCTAGGAAAATGACACTATGACCATAAGAATGGGTGAGCTATTCAAACTCGAAGAATAAAGAGAAGTGACTAGAGAACAATTGTTGAAGCATCAGGGGATATAGTTAAAAAATGGTTTGATAAAAAGGCAACTCCTCTGAACTCCAAGATTGGTAACCGGGTGTTCAAATGGGATGAGGACAAGAGTAAACCAGGATGCCACACTAAATTTTATCCCCTTTGGAGTGGTCCTTACATCATCACCACCTGCAAGATGGAGAATTCATTTGAAGTCTCAATGCTTGATGGTTATACATTACCGATCCCAGCCAATGGGATCTACTTTAAGAGCTACCTTTGATCATAGTCTAAAAGAAGCCCCTATATATGTGTATCATACTTAGCATGATATTTTGGTTTTGTTTTGTAAAAGGTTTCATTTTGGGGCACTTGTTCGGGAACATTCCTTTGTTAGCGTAATGGCATCGAATTTTCAAAATTCGATGCCGGAGACTCAAATCTTCGCCAAGGTAGGTAATCCACGTCATTGAAAACCACGAGTTGATCGATATCAACAATCCGCATGGCTTTTAGGATTCTAAGTAGAAACTTTTCTTCCCGAATAGCAACAACCATCAAATTGTCGAGGAGAGAAGATCCGCAAGTCGTCCAATACCGGAGCTCTCTCTTGTATATATGTATCATACTTAGCCAAATTTTTGCTCCTTATTTTGTAAAGAGCTTTTTGGGGCCGTTATCCTACACCGTTGATGATGACACGTGGCGAGCGCACGCTCAATCAAGAGTTATGAAAGAAAAGCCTGAGGCCGAGTAGCAAGAGCCATCCAATTAAATCATCAACAGGTGATGTTATTTGCTGAAACAATAAACACAAGTTTCTTCTTAACACTGCAACAACCGTCCAATTATCCAACGAGGAAGGCCCTCAAATTGTCCAATCAGCAAAGACTTAAAAAGGTGGCAATCTCTTCCCACCAACTTTGAATGGATGAAGAGTGAATTCGTGTAGCATGAATTCAATGTTGAAAAGGTGGTGGTCTATACTTGCATAGCGTGAATTCAATGCTAGTAGGTGCCCTCATCTTTGAGGAGAAAATCTATGTAAAGGCATCTTGCCTTCATTTCTTTCTCACCAAGTCTTACGCACTCAAGCAGACGAGTTCCCTTTGAGCACAGAAGTTGAGTTGCAGAAACCAAGTCGTAAGAAATAAAATTTGCAAGCATAGAAGTGTGAAGGAGCCCATGCAATATTTAATTTTTAGAATTCTGTGTAATTTTAAATTTTAAAATTTTGTGCAATATTAATTATTGTAATTAATAACTAGTGGCTATCACTATCCAAATTTTGGATATATCCCACTTTGTTATTCTTCGTGACACTTAGAAGAAGGTTTAGTGGCTATTTTAGCAGATCTTGGCTATCACTGCCATTTATTATTGGCATATCCCTAGATCACGCTTCCATAGGCATACTTGATTTCTGCCACGTGGCATGACCGTTGGTCTCCACGTGAGACCGAAATCATTTTTATACACACAAGTGTGGTTGTAAAAATTTTCATCAGCCGTACTGATGAGCACATAGGTGCGAAATGCGTTTACGGAGCATTTCAAGTTTTTGCAATCGTGCTTGTAAAGTTTTTTTGTGTATGCCATTATGTTAAAATTTCTTTTTTGATAAAATATTTTTTTGTGCTAAGTTTCTCTCCTTTCGTATACCAGTGTACTGTTGTGATTTGCCTTTTCATTTCTTCGCCTTAAAAGAGTCTTCAATGGCCTCACACGCTGCACTGGTTCAATACGATGCTTGCAACAATAATGCGCAGATTCCAGATCTATCGAGCAAACATCCACGAATAGCCATAGGCTCTGGAGAGCCTTCTGGAAGTTCCCATGCTGCTGGTTTAGGAAATAATTCGCATTTGACACCATTGTCGAAGGTGCCACAGAATCTCTTAGAAATTGCCAATAATTTTTGGGAGACATATAAATCCTCTTTTTTGAAAGCAATAAAAACTGAGGAGTTCGTGGAGAAACTTAGAAAAAATTTGAAAGAAGGCATCACTCCACATAGTCTTCGCATAAAAAAGCCAAAAGTGAAGATTGAAAATGCCTCTATTCAACAAGATATGGAGAAAGATCTTGAAGCCCTAGCTGCACAACATCAAATGTCTTGCACAAAAGTCTACATTGCAGCTCAAGTTAAACTACATGATTCATTGAAGCAAGAATGCACGGCAGTGGAGAATAAATTCAATGATCATATGGCGGAGCTATTTAGACCACTTTTTGTTCAAGACTCTGAAATAGCATCTGGATGGAAGTTGCGCATTGAACGAGATTTTAATAGCAAAAAGAAAGCCCTCATATTGGAGTGTCGAGTTAACAAAGAAACAACCAAGCAAGTTGTTGCTGCCAGAGCTACTGCAGAGCAACATGTGGAAGACACAGTCATGGGGGAGGCTTCCACCTCAGTCTCTTCCCTGATAAAGAAAGAGTGTGCCCCACTTTATAAAGAACTACAGACTTTGACAAAAGTTGTAGCGGATCTTTCAAGGAAAGTCAGATCTGAAAACTCTCCTGGCCGTTCTTCTCCACGCAACAGATCTGGTAACAAAAATGGTCATTCTACCTCAAAAAATGGGTTCAAAAAAAAACAACGAACCTCGTGCACAGTCAAGGACACCCCAAGCCCGTGGAAGACAATCATGGAGGCCAAAAAATGACTGGCACAACAGATCGTTGAGAAAACATCGCCCTCACTCTCAGAGCAGAGTCAGATGGGAAGATCACATACCCACACCTCATGCGCGTCAGCAATCGCATCAGGAGTATGGAAGTTCAACCCCAAGATTTGGTTCGAAAAATCAAAATCAGAACTCTGTGAGATTTGCAAACAAGCAGCAAGGGCAGGGTTGGCAGCATTTTCGCGGCCAACCACCAAGAAATGGCGCAAACCAAAACTGAACCAGTGGGGTGTCATCTTCACACCGGCGGACTGTTGCTTATAGATTTTTAGTAGAAGCAACGTGTATGTGATAGACGACATCATCACCAATGCCGCCGTACATAACTTTTCTGAGAAAAAATTGAGTGTAGCAGAAAAAGAACTTCTAGGCTTGGGGTTGAAATTTCTCCCCAAACCTCCTGCAATGACAGTGGATTCTGTTCATAGCAAATTTGAAGACATGGCCCGTATTCTCATAATCAAATGGTTTTTTGGACCCCGGGGTAAAAATCCAACCTCTTGGGTGGACCGGCCACCTCCAGTCTTCAGAGTTCCAAATCCAACTTGGAATCCACCAGAAGAGTACCAACCCCTTTCTGGGATCCTGGACTCTAGTAGAAGACGGTTGGAAAAACAACTCATAGCCACTCCGAGGCTATCACTACAACCTCTTTCTAGAAGACTCTCTCGTGCTTTGAGAGACCTCCGGGCAGATCACTCCATTGTCATAAGACCTACGGATAAAAATTTAGGCCTCACCATCCTCTCTAGAGATTGGTATCGGTCAGAAAGCCTTAGACAGTTATCAGATGTTGCAGTTTATGATCAAGTGACATCAATTCCATGGGCTACTCTTTTTAATTCACTTAGGCTTTCAATTAATAGTGCAGTTGCTTTTAAAATCATAACTAGAGAAGAAAAGTCTTTTTTATTGCAAGTCTCTCCTGAAACTGCACAACCTTGCACTTTTTATTTGATTCCAAAAGTGCATAAACAACCTTTGGTGGGTAGGCCAATTTGTTCATACTGTGGGTACTTGTTGGAACCTGTGTCTAAGTGGTTGCACCATCAACTTTTTCCAATTTTGTTGGAGCAAAAAAACCACTTGGAAGATTCTGATTCAATCCTAAGTCTCATACAAGAAAAAAACTTCCCTCAAGACTGCATCCTTTTTTCTTTTGATGTTGAAAGTTTATACCCAAGTATCCCTATTGCAGTAGGTATCTTGGCCATTGAAGTTTTTATCAAGGACAGATTTTCTACAGGTAAAATTTGGTTCATTTTGAAGATGGTGGACCTGGTGCTAAATCAACATTATTTAAAGTTTGATGGTAAACTCTATAGACAACGAAGAGGCACTGCAATGGGCAGCAACTTTGCAGTTGTTTATGCTTGTCTTTTCCTCTGTCATCTGGAAAATCAAATTCTAGAGAGAATGCCACATGTTGCAGATAATTTGTGTTTATACAAAAGGTATATTGATGATGCTTTTGGAGTGTGGCATGGAGATAGGTCTCTGCTTCTACAATTTTTAGATTGTTATGGAGCCATGTATGACAGCATTAACATCACTACCACAGTTTCAGACTCTGAGGTAAACATTTTGGACATTGTCATTTACAAATCTACCGAGTTAACTGCAACAGGAAAATTGTCCACAAGGTTGTTTCAAAAATCCATGAATGTATATCAATACATTCCGTTTACCTCCTTTCACCCGCGGCATCAGAAGAAAGCATTCATCCTCAGTGAACTTCGCAGGATCCTTGCCAGGGAAGAAAAACTAGAGGGTTTCAGTGCCATGAAGCATAACTTCTTCCATAGACTCAGAGCCAGAGGTTATCCTGTAGCCTTTCTCCTACCTTTATTTGCAGAAGTCAATTTTTCACACAGGCCTACCTTATTGCAAAAAATTATGGATAGGTTGCATAACAGATAGAGAACCAGACATCGTAGCACCCCCATTGTGTTGAAGCTAGTCAACTGTGAGTTCACCAGAAAATTACGTATCAAAGAAATGGTTCTTAATCCTTTGTTTGATGCTTGTGTCGTAGATCAAGAATTATCACATTTTGGCAAAGGAATTATATGTTGGGAAAATAGCAAGTCTTTGAGGGACTTACTTTGCAAAAATAAAATCTTTTAGTTTTCATCACGTTCAATCTCAGCCGTTCAAGCAAAACAATGCTAGTCGTTGGTGCAACTCTATGCTAGTTGTTGATGCAGTCAAACACTTTGTTTAAAACACGACAGCCCATGCAAAATTATTATTTTTAATTATTTTTGCAATTTTAATTTTGGGGTTTTGTGCAAATTTAATTATTGTAATAAATAACAAGTGGCTATCACTGTCCACCTTTTGGACATATCCCACTTTGTTATATTTTTTACTCTTAGAAGGATGTGTAGCCGCCCATGTAATATTTAATTTTTAGAATTTTGTGTAATTTTAAATTTTAAAATTTTGTGCAATATTAATTATTGTAATTAATAACTAGTGGCTATCACTGTCCAACTTTTGGATATATCCCACTTTGTTATTCTTCGTGACACTTAGAAGAAGGTTTAGCGGCTATTTTAGCGGATCTTGGCTATCACTGCCATTTATTATTGGCATATCCCTAGATCACGCTTCCATAGGCATACTTGATTTCTGCCACGTGGCATGACCGTTGGTCTCCACGTGTGACCGAAATCATTTTTATACACACAAGTGTGGTTGTAAAAATTTTCATCAGCCGTACTGATGAGCACATAGGTGCGAAACACGTTTACGGAGCATTTCAAGTTTTTGCAATCGTGCTTGTAAAGTTTTTTTGTGTATGCCATTATGTTAAAATTTCTTTTCTGATAAATATTTTTTTGTGCTAAGTTTCTCTCCTTTCGTATACCAATGTACTGTTGTGATTTGCCTTTTCATTTCTTCGCCTTAAAATGCTAGATTGTATTAGAAATTGTCTGAAGCTAGTAGATGACTCCAATCATATGCGGCCAGTTTCCGTTTGGACAGAGGTCCTGAGCAAGACCTCTTCATATTACAATTTTGTTGAAGAAGTTTTGGCACCAACCCTAGCAGTTATAAAAAGACAAAGACTAGAGCACATTTTAATGTCTAACCTCCAGATTTTGCATTTTAGGTTCAAAGGCGATTAATACTTTTTGGAGGACTCCACCATATTTAGGCTCTATGGATTCAACAAATCAGTATATCAACTACCTAAATATGTGTCGGACAAGATTTTTGCCTTGGATCTGATGAGACAAATGGATACCATTGACATAGCTTTAAGGAACAAGAAGGGCAAGACTGGCTTCTATAAGCCTCCTTTCAACCTCGGCAATGTAACATTGGTGAAGAGAAAGTCCGCCCCTATCCTAGGAAATAAGTTGAAGGATTTGGGGTTAGATAAGATTAAAGATGAGTGGAACTATGACCCCGAGGGAGAGTTCGCTACTTGGTTGACGAGCATTAAAAGCTCAAACAAGTTTGTTCATGAGCCTAGGCCAAATATTGAAGCCCACAGGAACCCAATGGATGGGACAATAACAAAACCAAAGAAGTTGATCATAAAACTATCATAAAAACCAAGGTCTTATGAAACCTTTTATCATAAAAGGTACCAGGCAAACCACAAGACTTGCATTAGCCCTAAAAAGAAGCAGATCTTAAGGGAGGAGCATTAGAGCGAGGAAAAGATCAATGCATTGTGGAGATTTAGATAGGAGATTGGGGATATTGTGATAGCTTATGGCGATCTAGACAAAGACAAAAGATTCAACAAGCTATACAACCAAGAACACTCAGACGCAGAGAGCACTCCCACAGATGAAGGCAATGAAGAAGAAGCAGGAGTTGAGTTGGGCCATATAGTGGCAATGGTGGAGACATCGACCAAGGAAGTCTACAATTTAGAAGGCTCTCCACCTAGATCCAAAGAAACCATAATCACAGTCTCTATCCATGCACCTTCTACCACAACAACTGAGTTGAGTGCAATCGCTCAAGGAAGCACTAGAGGGGATAAAGGTCCTAAGGAGAAAGGAAAAAGAAAATTAGTCTAAGAAATGAACCCTCCAGCTAGGAAGAGGAAGGAGGCGGATGCCCCAAGGGCACAACCACAAGCCGCTTCCCTACCTTCCTCAGTAAATTTTCCCATTACTTCCACTCCGATTGTTTCTACACCAACACCTAGCACCGCGGTCACATTGACCGATGTCCCTTCAATTCTTTCGGCTACTACATCAATTCTAGTAGCGCCCGCTCTCGTTGCCCCATCCATAGTCACTCTCATTTCCTCTGCTCCTGCCACCCCTACCAATCTTATCAGTTCTCGGCCCATTCAGCCGATGCGCTCATTACCCCCTCCAACGACTACTCCATCCACCCCACTTATACCACCAATTTTGTTCTCCCCCCTCCCTCCTCCAACCACATTTTTCCTTGCGACCAAACAGACCATACTTCCATTCTTTACATCTTTGGCCCCGATTTTGGCTACACAGGGGCAAATAATAATCTCCCAGGCACCTCAACCTATCTTTGGTGTGTTGCAACAGTTCCAGCAAATTCAAGTCCAAACATTGCAATACACACAAAAGACAAAGACCAAAAGAGCTAGATGGCCCATGGCAAAGAGGGTGAGGAGTCATTATGATACTTAGGGCAACACATTATATCTTGCCCACATGACCCCTACTGCTTCCAAGGTCGAGGGTCAAATGCAGGAACAAGATTATCAGGTGGCAACTGCAAGGATCAGCCTTCAAGAGGCCCAAGCTGCAGACAAGGTAGAATGCATGGAACAAGCTAGCAAAGCTAGCCATGGCTACCTGTCTTTAGAGAAGAAGTTGGTAAAAATGGAGAAAGAGATCGAGAATGTCGAGTACTCTCAAGGACTCCCAGTTGGAGGCTAAATCACTCAAGGATCAAATAGCCTAGCTCACTAGCCAATTGGCTTTAGAAGCACCAACTTCCCTCCTAGATGCAGAAAGGAGCAAATTGCAAAATCTTGCCAATCCGCTCACTGCCCAGGAGTCCCAGTTCAATAGAGAGGAGACTTTGCAAAAGAAGTTGGAAGAGAAGAGGAAGAAAATTGAAGAGCTCAAATAGCGATCAAGGGCCGTAGGGATGATAAAAGAGGTTTGCTAAGCTTACAAGGATAACATTACCAAGGCAACATCAACATTGTCCCAGATGCTTATATTTGTTGATGCAGCTACTACCCAGAGCTCCCAAATAAACCAAGAGGTTGAACAAGTCTTGACTGCAACCTCCGCGAGGTTGGCTGAAGCAAAAGGGATATAGAGTCAAATTAGCCACCTCACCCAATCAAAAGTTAGTGGTTACAAGAATCCAAGACAAAGATGCAATGGCACAGAAAGTGATGGATGTCTTGGATAAAAAAGGGGTTGCGCAGCAATGTAAGGTCCAAATAAATATTTTGGCCACTACCCTTGCAAACTTGAAGAGTCCTATTGACTCATTCAAAAGGCCCTCCCTCCCCCTAGACTTCAAAGAATACACTCCTTTCTCAACAGGAGTACACACAATTGTTCGAGCAACAAAAAAGGGATCAAACAAATTTTGACGCATGGTCGAATCCTCCCACTTCAAATAACATTGCTCAAGTCATCAAGCCACTAGCAGAGCTCAACATGCAAATTCATGAGGTCATGGATAGAGTGGAAGATTTCTCTCGTGACGACCAGCTAGAACTTTAGAGATGCTACCGCCAATTCAAAAAAATAGAGCTATCGTCCAAAGACGAATGGAAAGAGATCTCCATATCTTCATTCTTTCTTCAATTTTCTCCATATTTGTCATTTCTTTCATTAATTGTGCGCCAAATGGATGAGGCGGTGATTCTTCTGGATTCTTTATCTTCATCGAGTTGAAGATCCTTTGTGAGTCTCCAAAACTATAGTGAAATTTCACTATGCCCAAAACGAGTTATGCCTTGGCCATTTTTTGCAAGCCGGCATCAGCAGGAAGTAGATCGGCAAGTTGAAGCAGAAGGAAAAGCGGGAGTGAAGCATACCATCAATTTTGCAAATCTACGATGGGCGTTAATTTTGAAGCAAAGCATTTAACAAAAGCTCCCAATGTGGTCCATTGATTAGGTCGATCTACAGTGGGCGTTGATTCCAGGGGAAAAGAGTAGATAGAGACAGCAAGATAACATAGGCTATCGATCTCATTAATCAATGGTGAGCGCCAATTCCAAGAAAAGCAATCAAAAGAGGTCTTTAGGGCATCGCAAACCATAGATTTTTTATCCAACGGCCCGCACCATTTCATGAACCTGATGATGAG
Organism: Wollemia nobilis; assembly: GCA_028583015.1. Classification (NCBI taxonomy): domain Eukaryota; kingdom Viridiplantae; phylum Streptophyta; class Pinopsida; order Araucariales; family Araucariaceae; genus Wollemia; species Wollemia nobilis. The sequence goes on from JAQPPZ010016890.1 coordinate 14,116,964, forward strand.
ATTATCAAAAGAGATCCCCGCTATTGGTTGAAACCTGAGACACGTGGCAGATGCATTGGCAGCCTGCAAAGATTCAAGTAGCTGTCTTGTCAAGGCATACACCAAAGGAACGTTTGCCATTGATCTTGGATAGGGGGCAGATCCAGTAACCTGCGGGGTTTTGAAGAAAACGTTGAGACATTTGGGTTGCAAAGTCCTGCGAACCGTCCGATCTTAGCAATCAACGGCCCGAGTCATCCTCAAATGCTTTTCAGGGATGTCAAAAGCAGCCCTGCTATTGGTTAAAGCACAACAAGGTCAACAATCATGAATTAACTCTCCCCTCCTTGACATCTCACAACGACCGTGCACGAGGTTGTCGTGCGATATTCACACTCCACATTCAGTCCCATCGCTCATTATGGGAACCACCTTTAATCAATGACGAAATGGAAGATCAAATAGCTCATGAGAGTTGGAAGAAGACTCGAATGGTGTAGCATTAAAAAATCTCACCAACTGTTCGATCTCAGCAATCGATGGGCCAAAAAGGAAGACCAGACAAGAATATCAAGGGAAGCTCCACTAGTTGTCCAATCAAAGGGGAAACAGGCTAATCCAATAGGTCACAATTTTGAAAATAAGGGCAATAGCCATTCAAATTTTTCCACCAACCTTCCACCACACACAGCAAAGGACCTCCATGGCAAGTGAATGCCTTTACTGCAAATACATTGAAGCACAATCTTCCAGAAAAGAGCAGTTGGGCTCCTAAAGACAGAAATCGCGGACAAGCCTCAAATCTACCTACCTAAACTACTTAGACAAGACATTCTAGTGAAAGTGGCGGGTGTCTTAAAAGCGGTAGCTACAAAGGCCCCAAATCTAGAGACCTCGAGCCCACCAACATTGATTGCAGATGGATTTCTTGCTCAGTTTTGGGGGGGAAATTTTGAATCACCTGTACAAATTTTAGAGGGAAAATCCCTAGTGTTCATAGATATTTTCTTATAAATAGCAGTTTCAAACTTATTGTAAGGGATTGGAAATTGCTAACTTGTGCTTATTACCTGGCCTTGTTTGTAACTCCTTTCCCTCTTCTTCTATGTATCAAGTCTGGTTTCAAACCTTGAATCATTTTGTTATAGTCGTCAAACCTCTTTTAATTTGATATCTCTATAATACGAAGATTATAATATAAGAAGTTGTGGCTATCTTTGCTTTGCTCTGTTTCTTGTATGCATCTTATGTGTGAATGCTTTATGTGAGATTAAAACCGTGTTTATTTAATTGGCTGATAACTAGTGATGCATGTGTTTATTTTGTTCCAGTGCTACATAGAAGAATCTCTTGATCTTAGCGCATCGCCTCTTTTAGACTAGGATTTCATTTTCTGTAATCTATCTCTTTTTTCCTTCGATACATGCAAGTAGTCTAGAAAAGCACTGTGTCAAAGATCATATCTGATAAGGAGCCAGCCTTAGTAAAATCCCGGAGGTTTCCCTGTGAGTCAAGTCCCACACTCACAAAGCTTCCCGTTGTTTCACTTTGTGCAAGGCATGGGTGTTGGGCGCATTTAGCAACCACAATGGATGGCCATGCCATTCTTAGTGACTAACACAAACCATAGGCAATCACTTCAGCAACTTCATTGGTGCTTCACGCCTCACCATGTGTCATACTTTAACCAACAATGCCAAGATATGTATCAATCTAGATTTTAAGATGTGTCTTCAAGATAGAATTAAGCTCAGCATGACACACCACATATGGGAAGAACTAATGGATTCCAAAAATATCCCATAAAAGTTGAGGAACTGCCATGAGTATGGTCATCATCTATAAAGACACTTCCCGATAGCTTCAGCCAGGACAACACAAAGAGCATGTATATAAAATCAGAGAGAGCCGACTGGTACACAAAAGGAAGTACCAAGTTTTTTATCTCGATAGGCTTAGACACTGACCCAAACTGCAAATGATTGTAAGAAACAGAGGAGGCAAACAGAAAATAAAGGTAAGGAAACACTTTAAAACTTCAAAGCAAAGGAATTAGCAAACATTTTACTTTCCAAATCAGTTTCAAGTGCTTATTCTGGAAGTTTGAGATTCTGAATAAGACAAAGAAGAGGTTAACGTAGAGCAGTAAATGATGATATACTAGTACCAAACCAACCCTCTAAGAAGCCCCCCTTGACCAATCTATATACCAAGTCTTAAAGAAGCAAATAGGCTGATCTAGGCATGTGACCCTTTTGGAGCATAACTTTATGCCCAAATTTTTTCTTTTTTTTTTTAATCCTAACCACACTGTTAGGGGCATAATTTTGTGGTTGGGATTCCATTTTGATCCATTCAAGAAGCGTTGCAAAGGTTAGAGGGAGAACAACAAATTCAGGAGGAAAATCTGTCTATGCTAGCAACTTTGTGGAAAAAACGCTCCAAAGGCCCTCAAAAGTGCAAAACAAAATATTTACTAAAAATAAGAATTTCTATTTTTAGATTTTCGTAGCCAAAATGCATCTCTAGTTATGTTGACACATCAGTAAAAGACAAAGCACAAAAGGACAAGTCATATGTATATAATTTTTAAGTAATATGCACTTTGTAACATATGGGTGGCCTTCTAACTCATGGAAGGTGAACCACCACATTTTCATATGGCTGACCTTCTAACTCATGGAAGGTGAACCACCACATTTCCATGTGGGTGACCTTCCATATTCAATATGGTGGATTTCCAACACACCAAAAATATTGTATAAAGAGAGATGCACCCTTGACTGTAAAAGTAATGGATGCAATGTTATAGCCTCACATCTCTTCTCAGAGATTGTTTGCATTGTACCTTGTTTTCTGAGCAATAAAATCATTATGACATTTTGCTTATATATTTTTGTGTTCTGGTTTGTAATACTCTGTTATTTTTAAATTACACTCTTCCTTGATCTTCCTTAGCTCGAAATTCTGAGTTTCATATTACAAGCCCATCTCTACCAACTACAAAAGTTGATGATGCAGTCGTGATAGGCACCCATTGACAAACACCTATGTTCCATGGGGACGTGTCCCAAGATTGAGGGGTCATCTTGGAAACGTGTCCTGATGTCCTGAAAAGTCATCCTAACATCCCAAAAACATTTCCCACTTTCGCAAAAACACATCCTACTGTTTCGCAACTGTTAGAAAATTAAAAAAAAACAAGCAAGCAACAATAAACAGTACACGAGATTTTACGTGGAAACCCTGCAGTGTGCAGGTAAAACCACGGGGCAATGGCAACTTTTCTTCTTTTATTATTCTCAGCTGATTTCATACATTCACACTCTTGTCAAAATGCAAGGGGCATTCCCCTCTTGTTATCGAAAGCAGTTACCAGATGTTAGAAAATTAAATAACAAAAAGACATAAACAACAATAAACAGTACACGAGATTTTACGTGGAAACCCTGCAGTGTGCAGGTAAAACCACGGGGCAATGGCAACTTTTCTTCTTTTATTATTCTCAGCTGATTTCATACATTCACACTGTAATGTCCCCCCCTGTTCTGTGTTTGGTGTTTTTGCAATAACTATGGAGTAATTTGAATATGCAATAATACCCAAATGAAATAAGCCAATAACAGCAGCATGCAATGATACCCAAATGGATTTAACACTGAATAATCGATTTTTATGCAGAACCCATAATCAAAATAGCTTATTAATTCATATCAACAAATTAACAACAATGTTTAGAAAATTCCAGATGGATAAATGTCTTCAAAATATCATTATAAACATACCAATTTGCTATTATCTCAAACTGATGGACTATAAACCTCTGAATCTTTGATTGAATCACATAAGCGTGAATCCTGAGTGAATTCACCAGCCTAGAACTGGGTTTTCTTCCAGCTCCCTTCTCCAATACTGAGGGTTTCTGTCCTCAGAACTTCAACAATATGCACACTGTCGATCCTTGAAATGGAACCGATCTGCCCTTCAGGATTTCATCCGTCGAGTTATCGATTGGGGTTTGCGTCCCTTTCGATGAAGAAATATCAGCCACCGGCCTTAATCTCCAAGAGAAGAAATAACATAAACCAGAATGTCTAAAATGAGACCAAGTCACCGAATAAATAGACCCGACACTGCTAAAAATAGCAATTCCAGCATCCTAGATCCATTTGACCCCGAACGATCACCAAAACTAAGCTCTAAGAATCCAAAAATTGTCTCAAATATCTCCAAAGGCTCTCATCCATATGACAGCCTACGGGAACTCGTGTATAGGCTAGTCTCTATGTGCTCCCACTAGCTGATTAGAAGGGGACATTACACACACTCTTGTCAAAATTCAAGGGGCATTCCCCTTTTTATAGAAATACAAAGGAAGATTCCAAAAAATCCGTGGCACATTCCAGATAAGGGCGCTTTATTAAAAAATCTGCTTTAATCAACTGCTTTCTATAACAAAAGCAGCTTTAAAAGCAAAAAGCAGCTTTAAAGCAAAAAACAGCTTTAAAGCAAAAGCATTTTTAAAGCTCCACCAAGCACCACTCAGCTGAAGAACATCGGAGATCTGGATATTGACTTCACCTCCTAACAGCAACATCCCCATCCCAGAAACTTCATGGAACATAGACAAACACAAAGAATGGCATACATGACAGCACACATTAGAGGATGACCGTGAACAAACATGAAATATCTAAAACCAGTAATTAGAATGTATTAAAAGAAAGGGTAAAAAAGGGTAAAGTAGTTTTTAACATCCGGGAGGCCATAGGCCATAGGAGATGACCCTTGTTTTACCCAATATATGGTTATCAAACCGGAGTTCTCAAACCATACTTCGGTTACTGAAGCATAGTGTACAACCCTACCCCCTGCAGGATTCGAACCTTGAACCTCTATTCAGAGTTCCAAAGTCTCCACCATTAGGCTACTCAGGTTGTACTAAATTGGATAATCACAGCAAAGACTCGTCATCCTACGTGTCCAACACTATGCTAGTAAGAGTAAAATCAAGTAATCAATGAAATATCAATGCCATAAGAGAGGCATTTAAAAAAGAATAGGCAGAATTGTCCCTGAAGCAGCCAAGTGATGTCACCAGGCGTCCCCACAATTTTAAGGTGCGGAAATTTATCAGAAAAAGGAGTATTTTGTTATGTTCCTAGGTCATATTTAAGGTGAAAAGTGAAGTTACTGTTTACTTGTATTAATAAATATATTCAGATATAAATAATGGGACAAACATGGATATGTGATGCTGATCTCATACATTCATAGGCATTAACAAAGAAACTGCAACCCAAATTTCCTTAAGGTTGGCTTCACCATAAATCAGGATGAGTTCACATCTCTCACTCAACCTATGATATAGAGTCAATATACATTTGATATTTGCTCTGGTAACCGAATTTCCATAAGGCAGTCTTTTTTTTGCTCCGAGAATGAATTTCAGTCTTACAATGCTCAGTCAAGCTTGCCATCATAATATTATGGACATCACCTTTGCATAAAAGCATAATTAAAATGTTTAACCTGCTTATAGTAGCTTCACCACAAGTATTAGAGTAGTCACATGGATTAGATCTGCCTGTCTACATTATATCTTCCATCGATTCAGCCGTTTTATTTTTGGATTATGTCTACTTCAGATTAGCCGCTGAATATTCATGTTTTACATCGTCTGTCAGTTCAGCCTTTTTACTTTTGCATTACGTCTACTTTAACATTGTGTCCTTTAAGTTTTATTATTTGATTTTCATTTTGAACACAATGTTTATGTTTTACAAACCAGCCATAACCAACATTTATGGATACACTGACTTCCATAAACCATGCATGTGAATTTCAGAATGGTAATTTCTTGTTCAAGTCTGTATATACATAAGTTGCACTATTTGCTGCATCATAATGAACATGGGTTGTCAACTGGAAAGCATATTGACAAGGTTCACGATTCTGGATTCATAGAAGAAAACATGGGATGGGAACAGCCCTAATGATAGAGTGTGTTTCAAATCATGTATGTCCTATGTGCTTGACACCATGACCCCTTTTCTGGAATGTTTGAAAGAAAACATTGAGCAAAGCTGTTTAAACTGCAGATATTCCCGAATTTGATAATTTACCTTCTCAGTTGCCATTACTTTTTGTTATAAAGGTCTATTATGGAAGCTAAGAATGCATTTGCATGCCTCTGTTTTTCTCTCCAATACCAACAGTTCTTCTCTATTGTCCAATATGAGTTTAGAGTGTTCCCTTTGTTTATATTTCACAAATTGTGTAAATTGCTTTAAATTTGTTTGAAGATGTGAATGGATGCCTATCGCCTGTCAATTAGACATTTATTTCTCTGTCCACCTTCCTGACGCCTAAGCTAATGTCATTGTATTCACTGACTTGGGTCAGAACCAAATAATCAAGGAGTGGATACAGAAGCCCATATCTGCTTCATTTTCCATGGTCATTTCTATCAATCCCATTAACTAGAGGCTCTGCTCCATACCTGCTATTATTGCCCCAGATGCTGACTTTGGATCACTAGGCACTTGGATGATAAAGAAGAGGTTGAATGCCTTCATCTATAGCCATTAGGTATGTGCAGAATCATTGAAGTATACCTGATGTCTCAATCTGGTGTTCATCTGGCAAAGAGAACATGTAAAGGTCAAAACTCCATTGCTCCCAAAGTTGGCTATTCATGCACAAATGCAACAAATGTAAAAAGGATACTTTTGTAGTTTGCTTGGATATTTTTGAGTTAAGGTCTAGTTCAAAGCCTTCAGACAGCATGCATTGTCTGTTATTTTAAAAATGTGTCTTTAAACAGACATTCTATCTCTGCTCACTAATAGTCTCCAAAGAGCAGAAACCTGAAACAACCAAAAGCCATTGTCCTATTGATGTCCATCAATTAGATACCAACCAGAGTGCATACAATGTCTCATTTTCTTTTTCAATGGGTTATATGGGATTGAAATGGGTCCCATCCGTATTGTACCATGACCAATTACTGGTATTACAACAACTTGGCAATTATGCATGTATATTTTGGCAAGATTCGAACCTCTGCCTCCTCCTTGAAAATTGAGGGATCTAACCAGTTGAACTAATGCCATTTGATTGCATACAATGTCTCATTGTTATCATATTGATTAGTTTTTTATTGCATGTGAAATTTTGGTTCTACAAGATTATATCACTTATTGGTGCACATCCACAAAAATTTTGCTTGTCTAAGTTATGCCTTTTTAATTTGAGGATTTCTACTTCAGTTGTCTATATATTATAACTGAATAGCCAAAGTAATACATATCTTATCAATGCAAACAATCGAGTCTTAAAAAATTAGCAAGTCTTGACTTAATTTAACCAGCACGAATGAGCATTCCTCCCATGAATGCTGTGCATTTAGATGATTGATTTGATACCAGTTGGTCCTTCTTCATCTATGTATATAAGCCTCTTAGAAAATCTGCCAATACATGTGTGCCTCTATAATTTCATCTCCAAACAACATACAACTTCTTTATTTTTGTAAAATTTTCACTGGGTTTACCTCTAGTCCCAAGCATCATTCAAGATTGCAACTTTAACTTCCAAGCATCGGCAGATAAATATTTGTCAAACACAAATATCCTAATAAGCATTCCCCTCAAAAGAATTCATTATGTAAAGTGAACTATGCCAATTTAATCAAAACTGTAATCAGTTAAAAAAACAAGTAAACAAGGATTGCATTAATCAGAAGAAACTATCAAAAAATAAGAAAAGATTGCAAAATCATCGAAATACCATGAGCTGGTAGTAAGGTTGAGAGTGCTTGTAGTAACGATCTGGGTCCAAGCCCTGGGAATGTGGGTGCAAGCCTTAGATGAATTTTGACAGAATAAGTTAATAAATAAAAATTTGAAGGTCCACAATAATTATACATGTCAGACCACCCCATGCTCCTCTGGGTCTAGTTTGTATGAGAGAAGGTACTCTTGTTGTGCTATCTCTCTACAGAGTGTACATTCTCTACCTGCTTTGGATTTACACCTTGGACCTCCTAACTGAAATACCCAAAACTTTACCATCAGATTCACTTATCTCTCTTAGATGGCTTCTCAGCCATCTTTCACAGACATTTGGATTTACACCTTGGACCTCCTAACTGAAATACCCAAAACTTTACCATCAGATTCACTTATCTCTCTTAGATGGCTTCTCAGCCATCTTTCACAGACATTTGGACCATAATTTGAAAACTCGCAGAGAAATTGCAAGTTTTTGTGAGAATTTGCGTGGTGATTATTTTTTTTTATTTTCTCAATGCCGAGAAACTCGCCGACTCACGGTGAGTTTTGAGTTTTGTGCCATTTTCTCATCTATTTCTCATGAGTAACTCACCATGGGCAAAAGAAGAGAAAAGGCGCAGGATTTGTTTTTAAAAGCAGCTTAAAAACTGCTTTATATATTGAAATGTTATTTGGATTGATTTGTCGAATCATAAACTATAATTGTACAATCTAGTATAAAATCAACTTTTTGGCTCTCCAATTGTTGCTTAAAATGTTTTTTTTCCTGTTCATTGAAAAAATTTCTTTGCATATTTTTTTGGCCAGCTGGGTTTTCCCGAGTTGCCGTCAAAATCTTCAAAATTATGCTGCCGACTTTATCGTGAGGTGCAAATTTTCGAACTATGATTTGGACAACCTTTTACAATTTCTGGGAAGATAATTAAGACTTAATTTTTAGAAATTGCTGAATTTACAAAAATTGCTTACTGTGTCAGCACTAGTTGGCAGCGTAGAAGATTATGAATCTTTGGAAACTTGTAATCAATTGCAGACGATATAGCAGGCCGAAGAAACAGCCCAATTGCTTGCCATGGAAATGCCAAGGATGGTGTTCTTACGCTATAAAATGGGGGAAGATCCAGAAACTATAATACAATTTGCCGGAGCAGTCTGCAAATGGTACCTTTTGGGCAGGTTCTTAGGCAGGTGTTCGTTTCAACAAGAATTTTTGAAAATTATCAATTATAACAGTTTAAATTACAATTTTGATAGACATTGAAAATTACAATTTAAATACATTAACAATAGACAATTACTATTACAAATTTCAAATTTTAATAGATTTTAATAGCTGCCCGGAAACCTGCCCCATAGACATGTTTAGCCAATTCTCAATTTGCCACATTGCTCTCAAATCAAGTGGGGAAAAACAAGTGTTCCAAATTGGGAAATTAGAAAATCTCTAGTGAATTAAATCAGATACACTGACTGAATAGAAACCAGGAAATATTTGATAATACCTGGCGAGGAGGAGGGGAGTCCAACCGAGAACAGCACGACATCCACCGTTTGGCAATCGTAATCATCTCTCCCTGCATACCCATGCCTGCCAATCCTACATTCACAAACTTATTATGCTCCATAGGAGATGGAGCTCGAGAAGGAAGGTAATGCAGATGGTGCCCACAATAAGTAGCAAGAAGTCTTCTTGCACTATGTACGTAGGTACGTGTTTGTCTGCTCAAAAGCTTCGAAACCATTTTTCTAGTTGCCATTGTCATTGCCATTGTAGTTCTCTTTCAGCTCAGATCGTTCATGGATTATCTGCACCTGCTTGTTAAAGAGGAAATGGAACGGAAGAATTGCCACCAGCATTGCTTTGGATGACGGTATTCGTGGGTCCCACAATTTTGTGGTGGGTGGAGACCAAAAGAAGGAATCGCCTTCACTCGTGTTTAGGTTAGATTACGGAAGGATAAAGAGGGGATGAGGTCAGGTCCTAAATCCAACGGTGATGTTTGAGGCCATGAATCTACTCTCAAATTCAGGTATTTTATCGGACATAGATAAGGCGGAGACGTGACGCACGTGTGCACAGAGGAGAGAGTATTAATTAGAAATAAATAGATTTTACAAGAACAGAGATAAACTAATAGTTGACTTACGCCGTTAGTTTCTTAATAAGAAACATCACACTTGAATTGGTTACCATCACAATTTTTAGTACCTCTAAAAGGTTTAAATTATCAGCGAAGGCTTCTAACACACTCACCGTCTCATTAATGGTAAGATGGGGACAGCCGAACGCATAGGGTTCGCACCGTCTTCGTTAGTTTGGTTCAACATGTGGCATGAAAGGGATCGTCGGACAAGTAAGAAACAGATTGTTGTCATCACTCAATTGCAACACGGGAGCGGTGAATGATTATGGGAGCAAAGGAGTGCTTTTTATTATACACCTATCCATCGGGTAAGCACATTTTCCTTCTTCTTTCGATAAATAAAACAATTTAAGTAAAACATTGTTAGACAGAGCAAGTGGAGGGTTTGCAGTGGAGGAGGGTTTGCAGAGCAAGGATAGTTGGATTTTATTATATATTTATTTCATCATACCAAATAGTATAAGGGGATTTGACAAGGGCTTGTAGCGAAGGAGGGTTTGTGGCAGAAGGTTTTATTACATATCTATTTCATCAAATCAATAATATAGGGGGTTCAACAATGGAAGAAGGGAAGCAACAATTGCAAGAACCAATATATGTCAATGAGAAACAGTACTGGAGGATAATAAAGCATCGACAAGCTCGAGCAAGGGCAGCAGTAATGAAAAGGACTAATTGTAAAATAAAAATAAAGAATATTCTACCACATAAACATGTGGAGAATAAAGAACAAACAAAGGCACTAACCATCATCGGACGAGGAGATCAGTCCGCCCAATAGAGGGGACAAAAAAAGGAAGATAAAAGAAATATAGAAGGAAAAACAAGCGAGGAGAAAAAAATAAAAAATAACTGCAAGAAAGCATTCAACATGGAAAGTGGAGGTCACCAAAATGAGTTTTCATATGAGGAAGAAACTTACAGTCCCACAACCACACCACTTATGTGGGCACCAAGACTTTATGTGCAAGAGCTAATGAAGATGAAAGAGAAACTTGAAAGCATGGAAAGGAGGGAGAAATTAAGAGATACTAAATCACATGAGATTATAAACACCATTCAAAGGCTGGAAAAGGAAAACAACCAACTCAAGGAGCAGGTGTCAAAGCTACAAAACCTTGCGAACATGGGTCAACGTGAATGGCATGTCCTCAAACAAGCCATCCACCCCCCAAACAATGATGCAATAGAGGTGGGAAAAACAAATGCAAGTCAAATAAAAGAGGTACGAGAAACACTCCAAAACATGGAAACAAGAGAAAATGAGTTGCGAAATGAATTAGCAAAGGCAAAGACATGGTCTCAAGTAGTAAAAGAACCAGTCAATCAACAAAAAGAGTTGATAGAGAAGCAAGTAAAAATTCAAATAACAGAAGAGAAAGAAAGACATGAGAAGTTATCAAATATAATCATCAAAGGGTTGAAAGATTATGGGGATAGGGAAGACACAAACCGTTTAACCAGGGACTTCTTGTCAGATCGGTTACAATGGAAAGGTCAAATAAAAAAAACAAGCAGAATTGGCAGGCTGAGAGAAGGCGGCAGAGATAGGCATATCCGGGTCACATTGATGAGCTACGAGGACAAAACAAGGTTACTAAAAAACAGAGGCATGCTGAGAGGGTCACAATTCTATTTAGATGATGACCTAACATTTTTACAAAGAGGAAGAAAGAAACAAGGAATGGGAAAAGGTGAGGGCAGCAAGGAATGAAGGGAAACAGGCATATTTAAGAAATGGAAAGGCATACATCACATCTAAACAAAACAAATAGGGAGTATGGCCCGTCCGAGAACATCTTACGATGGTAAGCTGGAACTGTAGAGGTTACCCTTGGAGAAGAGGACCCGGGTTAGGGCCCATTGCTAGAGACAAAGATATAATCATCCTGACGGAAACACATGAACATGATGGATGTAGGACTCCAGAATTTGTGGGATACAAAAAAATAGCGAGTATGGAATAAAGCAAGAGAAAATGGCAAAGGGCATGGGGGTATTATGGTTTTAATAAAAGAGGAATGGGATAGGGTCATTAAAATTGAAAAACAGGATGAAAACAAACAGTACATCCGGATAAAGATCCTACAAAATAAGTCAGTTATTAGCATAGCAACATGTTATTTTGCTCCCAAGAATTCTAAATTCTATAAGAAACATGACCTTAACAGAGAAGATCCATACTCCTCCCTAAAAAGAGATATTTCAATATACAGTAAGTTGGGGGAGATTATATTAATTGGAGATTTCAATGCAAGGACAACAAATAAGCAAGCTAACATTCTAGAAGGAAGTGAAGATATTGAGATGAATCCTCTTTGGATGCCAGAAGAGGAAAATCAGCAGTGGACCAGGACTTCAGAAGATGAGCATGGGGCTATCACGCAATATGGAGAAGAGTTGTTAGGCCTCTGCAGCATACACAACTTGATTATTTGCAATGGGATGAACAAATGGAAAAATTCAGGAAGGTATACATGCAAAACATATAAGGGACAAAGTGTAATAGACTATGTAATATGCTCACAAAATTACATACCAAAAATAGAGGAGCTAGAAGTGGAAGATTCTCCAGTGGAACTTAAGTCAGATCACAACCCAATTGTTATGAAACTTCGAATGCAAGGAGACAAACCAAGGGAAAAACACTTGCAAAGCAATCAAAACAAATATCCTCACAAGGGAAACATTCTCTTAACAGATGAAAATCGACAGAATTTTAGGGCAGTATTAAATAACAAGTTACGAGAAAGGGAGAAACTACCTCATAGTAGCGGGGATTACGGTAAGAGTGAATGGTTAATGCACATTATCCAAGAAGCTCTAAACAAATGCAAGAGAGCTAAACCTCAAAAGAAAGAAAGGAATAGCTTCCCAACCAACCCATGGTTCGATGAAGATTGCAAAGAAGCGCAAAGATTACTAAAGGAACCAACGGGTAAAACAAGAGAAAACAGAAAAGCATATGAGAAACTGGTAAGGGCAAAAAAAGAAGAATACACTAGAACAAGGAGGAAAGAACTGATTTACTTAGGGAAGCATGAACCAAAGAAATTTTGGAAGGAGCTAAGCATAAAAAGGATGCAAGCTGAAAATAGCATAACAGTTAATCAGTGGTTGGAGTATTCAAAACAATTGTATCAACGTAGTAACCAGAAGGAGACACCCCCTATTATCACTGTCAAGAAAGAACTTTTCACAAATGAAGACATTATTCAAGGGATAAAAAAGTTAGCAACTGGTAAAGCCCGTGACATAGACAATCTTCAAGCAGAGCATATAAAATGGGGGTAGATATTCTGGCATCGCAGATCAAAGAAATTTTCAATGAGGTCATACAAAATGGTTTCCCTACCGAGTGGACAACTAGCTTGACCATTCCTTTGTTTAAAAGTGGAGATGTAAATAATCCCTCAAACTATCGAACTATCATGATCAACCCTCTCTTTGCAAAGTTGTTTGGGAGTATGATAGAGCGTAGGATCAATATATGGGCAAAAGAAAAGGGAAAGAGAGCAAAGGGACAAGCAGGTTTTAGGCCCAAGCACTCAACTATTGATCACTGTATCACACTCAGACACATAGTGGAAAAAATATGGGACAAAAAAGAGGAGGCTTTCTGTTGTTTTGTAGACTTCAAAAAGGCATTTGACACAGTGCCAAGGAAAAAATTATGGAGCAGAATGGAAGAGCTAGAGGTTCCAATTCACTACAGGGCAGCAGTTCACAGATTATATGAGCATGTAAAAGCTAGAATCAAAACACATGAAGGGTTATCTGAATGTTTTGGTAGTGACATAGGTGTCAAACAAGGTTGCCCTCTATCTCCTACCTTATTTGGGTTGTACATTGACAAGTTAGAAGAATGGATAAACAAATTTGGGGGAGAGGGTGTGCACTTAGCCAAATATGTGGTAAAACTCCTCATGTATGCAGACGATGTAATTCTTGTGGCCAAAACAACCAAAGATCTAGGAGATCACCTTCGAGCTCTAGAAATCTTTTGTAAGGAAGTTGGGATGCAGGTAAACACAAGCAAAACAAAAATCATGATTTTTTCAGCAAAAAGAAGAAGCAACAACTCAAATTTCAGTTTGCAGGAGAACCACTTGAGGTAGTAGTAGAATACAAATACCTGGGCATAGACTTTCATGACAAACTCAATTGGAATACATGTAGGATGAAAAGAACTCAAAGCGGTTGGAGAGCACTGTATGCACTTCAAAATAGGTGTAGGAATGTCGAGTTGTGGGACTGGAAGACCACCAGGGTTTTATTTGGCCTACTTGTTACACCGGTTTTGTTGTATGGTTGCGAGGTGTGGGCTAGTGGCACAACAAAGGCAAAATGGAGGCAAATAGAAAGGATTCAAAAATATCTAATCACAAATTTTCTCAAAATTAAGGCCACAACCCCTTATGAAATTATTCTAGCTGAAACTGGAATGTTTCCTTTAGAAGCAATTGCTATGACCAAGTTGTTATGTTACTTGAAAAAAACAGAAAACATGAAAAACGACAGATGGCCAAGGGCAGCTAAGGACGAAGAGTTGCATAGGCGGAAGAACACATGGATGAAACAAAATCAAAAATGGATGAAACGTTGGGAAATCAACATAAATGAATGCCCAAATTTCAACAAAGACATCAAAAGCTATGTGAATGAAAAGTTTAGAAGTGGAATGTGGAAAAATGCAAGCAAGAAAAGACAATATTATATTGCAAAGTTTAACCCAACATATGATCACAAGGAAAAAGCATATATAGGCGCTGAAATCAAGTGGAAGGAAAAAATCCTCATTGCTCAGATAAGGACTAGCTCTCATAGGCTTAGATGTGAAACAGGGAGATGGACAACACCCAAAGAACAATGGAAAGAAAGGATATGTACTTTATGCAGACACGAGGGCAGTAGAGACAGAGGAACACTTCATCTATAAGTGCCCGAGTTTTTCAGACATCCGTGGCAAATACAAAGAAACACTTGGAAACGGGTCTAGCCAAGTACTTGATAAAAAGACCTAGGTTCAAACCTTGGGGGCACGTTACCAGCTTTAGCAAAAGTAGTAGTATGTGTTGAATTCTTTGAGTGCGTGCTAGACCGATAACGATGATACAAACCCTGAGTGATTGGTGGCCTTCATCTCACGTCGGGTCAACAACAACGAAACGAATAAGTTGTTAGAAGCTGTCTTTGTGGTTTGAACCTGCACTTGCCAGTTACTAAAAAAAGTGGTTGTAACCAGCTCCCCTATATAAACAAAAAAAAAACTATGAACATTATTTCTTATCTCTCTAAAGTATTTCTAGTATTAAATTTAGAAGGATGATGTATTTCAATTGGTTTATAATACAACACCAATAAATATTGCTATTAAACCTTATGATGCATAAAATATCCAACAATAAAATGTGAATTAAAGATTCATTTTTTGCTTATGATTTTCTACCTTGTTAATGATTTTTACCTTAAAGCATTTACATTAGAATTCCTCACTCTTAAGGATTTGTGATTGTTCTAGGGTTAACATATGGTTTGCTTTACCATGAAGATAGTCAGTGAGATTGAAATATATGGCATTAGCCTTGATGGGGTTATCTTTATTCTTGATATTTCTATCATATTAAAAGTGATATTCCTTAATGCCATGATAAAGGAAGCTTGAAGTTTTGTCGGACATAGTTTTCATGCTCTAAGTATATAAAAAGGGAGGGACTAACAACATTAACTTTGATAGAATATTAATTATGCTTTGATTGATGTAAAGTTTTATTTTAGTATTAGATAGATAGATATAAATTAATTTTACTTATTATTGACATATGAATTTAATACAAAGAGCATCCTAGTAGATGTATTACACCTAATTTAAATTATAAAGTATTTATTAATCATATATGAAACTTGTTGCATACATAAATTATGCTAAATAAAATGGTTTTCTTTAAACTACCATAATGTAGGAACTAAAATAATAACTTGAGTGGCTTGTATAAGAATTAAACTTGAAAAGTTGAGAAATCCATGAAATGGATTAAAATGTTGATGTGCCCAATCGATGAATTGAAATCGACTTTTTTGTTGATTTAATATAAGAGGAAAATTACACTCGCTTCCTTTGATCTTCTAGATGGGTCACCTCATCACAAAGAGATCCATGATGGCATAAACTCATAGGTAACCTTATTGGCAGGGTACCTTGTAAGACTCAACAAGATTATCTGCCATAATGAGTTATAGGATGGTGTTATCACTTGATGGAGCTTATTAGAACCTTGCGGTTCTAAATAATCATTTATAAATAATTAATATAAATTTAATAAATAAAATGTAAATTCTAAATCGTAGGCCATTTATAGGGGGCTCCCTCCTTAAACTTAAAAATAAATTATTATTCTTTCATCTTGAAGATTTATAATATTGATCGTACACATATTTATACTACCCTAACCCTAACCCTACATTGGTTCATATATGATGGTTCATAATAATAATTAATTATACTATTAATAATTAATAATATAATTAATTATATTATTAATAATTAATAATTAATAATTAAATTAATTATACTATTATTAATAATAATGAACGTTAGGATATGGGATCCTAACAGAGCTTATTTATGTTGTCCCTTAGAGGATTTTTGTGAGACAGGATGACAAATATGCAATAAACTATATAAGAGAAATAAAATCATACTTATATGAAACCTTAGGTTCAAGGAAATGTATGTAATCCCAAATTGATGGCAACAAATTATGCCCTAGTAAGACTAGTTGATAGAACTAGATGATGGGACTCTTTGTGGTTTTTGAGGTTGCATATACTATAGAATTGATAACAAGGAGTCAAATGATGAGATACCCTTGCATAACCATTATGCATTGGTTAGTGTACTCATTTGTATTTGTTCAAAAAGATATGTAACCAATGTTATAGAACATTGTACATTATGATATATTATAAGTTGACAATTACAACAATTTGAATGTATAATCAATAATGCACTAAATAATCATCATATGTAGCTTGATAAAGGATACTTTGCATTTTGATGAAATATTTATACTTATTTAATGTGAGATAATGTTTTCTACTATAGTATTTATTTTATGTTTTCAGTAAATTCTCCCATTTTGGTGATTAAAAAATACACCTTATTATGGTGATGGATACGAGTATTGCACTTAATATAAAAGCTTGAGGTTATACATCTTAATGCACTATTAGATAACCTAAAGATGCTTCTTCTATGGAAGATCAACAAAAAAATATCTAGGTAAAGGGGAGGGACTAATTGGGATTGAGGCCATGGAAAAATAAGTTTGGGTTTTAAGACTACATGTGAGATGAGGCAGTCAAGAACAACTTTGTTAGAGCTAGTATAATATGATGAACCTTGTGAGGAATAAGATGCACAACAAGATGGGCCTCTTTCAGTTAGATAGTATTGGAAGAGGTAGGTGATTCTTGGTTGAATTGATTAGACATTTTTCGCAGGATTGCCCAAACTACCAAACTCGTTTCGGCCATATCTCACTCATTCGGACTCGGATTGAGCTAAAATTTTGAGGGTAGATGCCTGAAAAACCCTAGAACGTCTCCACCAATTTTCATATCATTTGGAGCAACAAAGATCCTAGCACATCCCTATGTGTGAACGAGATATTTGGCAAGCGGCTATGCGAGGGTTTCATCTGGGTTGAGTGCAAGCAGCTCCAGAGGTTGGTTTTTAGGGCCTTCGAGTCCTAGCGACCAATATTTTTGTGGTTTATGCTCAATATTTTAGCAGGAAATGTTGCAGGGGATCCAAGATGGGTTAGAAATTTATCTTTCAACAGATCATACTATGAACTTGAGTGACAATGACTTTCAATTTGCTGCACAAAAGAAAAGTGAAAACCATACCTTTCCACGACGTCTAGGGTAAGGATTAAAGAGATCACGAAACAAGTTTCAAGCAGTTGATCAAAAAATGGCTCATATCTCAAGTGAATCTGGTGCTAAGGTGCACCCACAAAATAACTCTACTGTGAAAACCCCTGTCAAGGGTAAGAATTTCGAAGACTCGATCCCAAAAATAAATTTTAGGGATGCCCTTCATGGTGGACAGCCTCAACCCAATGCTAATATCAATCTTAGGGCTTCCCATAAACCTCTAAGAATGCCTAATATTGATCCCAAGAAAACGGAGTCACGATGTCTTAAAGCAGTTGATGGAACTCCTATTGTTAAGCTTGATATGGGTAACATTCAGACTGGCATTGAAGATTTGGAAAAAAGAGGACTAATTTGTCGGTTCGTGGGTTTTCGTCCGAGTCTATCTGCTTTCAAAGTTTGGGCTACAAAAATATGGAAAACTAAAGGTGAGTTACAAATCTCTATTTATCCAAATGGTTATTTTCTTGTTTTATTTGCTAATAATGAAGATAGAGAGAAAACTTTTCAAGGGGGTCCTTGGTTTTTTGGAAGGGCAGGGCTTTTCATGAAGCCCCGACATACTAAATTTAAAGTCGAAGAAGAGATGCCTTCTATAGCTCCCGTGTGGGTTAGACTCTTTGGCCTCCCTATTGAATTTTGGAATCCTACTATTTTTTCTTCAATTGGAAACTCTTTAGGAACTTTTATGATGACTGCTGATTGTACTCAAAATTTTGAACATATTATTTATGCTCGGATTTGTGTTTTAATGGATTTTGACAAACCCCTACCTAAAAATATCACATTACAATTTGGGGAAGACACTTGGGAGCAAGTAGTGGACTATGAGAACATTCCTTTTCGTTGTAGAATTTGCCATGAATATGGTCATTTGGCCAATGCTTGCCCAAATAAAATTCTTGATCAAAAGAAAGAAGATATAAACTCAAGCAGGTTTCCAAATACCTAAGAAGAAGAACACTAAAAAAAAACAATTATGAAGGATCAATCAAAGTCATCTCGCTAATATGTTTGAAATCCTTTCCACAAATGATGTCCCAAGTGAGGAAGAGGAAATAATGGAAACTGAAATCTTAGAAACACAATTTAAATATGAAGGGAAGAACTCAAAGACAAACCAACAAATCAAAGGTTTTAAACAAAAAAAAAAAGGAGAAAATTTACACAAGAAAAACAATCTTTCAAATGTCAAAACTTCAAATAATGCAGGTCCCAATATAGACTCCGTTGAACCATCTAGTAAAATTTTGGCTATGTACGAGCATTCTTCAAGGTTAGAAGCCATCTCGGATTCAATTGGAATAAGTCAAGAAATAGGGAAAAAAAATTGAAGATGGATTCTAATCAAAAAGCAGGTCGCAAGACCAATCAATATCATATGGTAAAAGAAGGTGAAAATCTTGTAGAGGAAGGTAAGATTAATGCCCTTCCCAACTTTTCTAGCCCTGGTATTAATGAAGATCATCACTTGGAATATTAGAGGACTCAAAGGGAGTCTTTCAAAACAAAATGAAATTAGAAGAATGATTCAGATAAATCATCCACATCTTGTTTTCCTTCAAGAAACAAAGATGTCAATGGAGGATATGGACTCAATTGCCAGTAAAATTTGGCCAGCTAGAAAAGTGGTTTCCCTCAATTCCCAAGGGACTTTGGGTGGTATTGCTTGTCTTTGGGACCCAAAAGAGGTAGTTATTCACCATATGGTTGGCAGTTGGGGTTTGTTGGCTATAGCTATTCAAAGTAGACATTCCAACCAAATTATGCTATGCATTACTGTTTATGCTATGAAAAAGGATATTTCTCATATTATCTCTCATTTTCCTAAAGCTTGGATCTTGATCGGAGGAGATTTCAATACCATCCTCTCTCTGGATGAGAAAAGGGGGGGAATAGAAATTTGGACAAAAGCACTGACCTCATGAGTGAATATATTGTAAACCTCCATCTTGTGGATATCCAACCAGATAATGGCCTTATGACTTGGTCTAACAGAAGGCAAGGCTTAGCTTGTATAATGGAGAGATTGGATAGGTTTTTGCTCTCTAAAAATTTCTTAATCCATGGTCACATTCCTAAAGTGAAGACTCTTAATAATGTTGGTTCGTATCATTGGCCAGTCATTTCCTTCAGACCTCATGTGCATCAATGGTGGAAGGAAGGTAAACCTAGGCATGGGACTAAGATGTTTTGTTTTGCCAAAAGACTGCAATACATTAAATCCAAAATCAAGACTTGGAACTAGAAAGAGTTTGGGGATGTTCATAAAAACAAACATGAAGTTATTGCTCATCTCGAAAATTTGAATAAGAAAATCCGTTTATATGGCCTCACAGAGAAGAGAAGTGCAGATGAAATTAAACTCACAACTCAGTTAGAGGAATGGGAAAAAAGAGAAGAAATCTTATGGAAGCAAAAATCTAGAATTCAATGGCTCAAAGAAGGAGATCGAAACACAAATTTCTTCCACAAATCTCTTCTAGCTTGAAGATCTCACAACTTTATTTCTTCCTTAAAATCAGATTCTGGAGATGTTGTTTATACTTGGGATGGCATGAACTCTATTGTTGTTGATTACTTTTCCAATATTTTTGCTGCTACTCCTCTTGACTCAACTTCACAAAAAAATGTTCTTCAAGCAATCCCTTCTCTTATCACTTTTGAGGAGAACTTTATTTTGACTGCTCCTATTACTATCAATGAGCTTCAACAAGTAGTTTTTAAAATGCAAAAAGGGAAAACCCCAAGTCCTGATGGTTTTCCCATTGAGTTCTACCAAGAGTTCTGGGATATCCTTCATGTTGATTTATTAGAGGTGGTGGAAGAAGCCAGGAAAGCCAAAGAAATTTTGAAGGTTATCAATAAAACTTATATTACTCTTGTTCCAAAAGCTCAAGAGGTTGATCATATCTCAGCTTTTAGACCTATTGCTTTATGTAATGTTCTTCTCAAAATCATTACTAAAATCATGGCGGAAAGGTTGAAGCCTCTTTTGCATAAGATTATTTCCCCAGAGCAAGGGGGTTATGTGGAAGGACGTCAAATAGTAGATGAGATAGTTCTTGCTCAGAAGCCATCCATTCCATGGATATGCAAAATTCTCCTTCCATGTTCATTCGGTTAGACTTATCCAAAGCTTATGACAGAGTGGATTGGCACTTCCTTATCAAAGTTTTGAGGCAATTTGGTTTCTCTAAGGATTGGATGGATTGGATTATGGGATGTATCTCTTCGGTTTCCTACTTAGTTCTTATCAATGGCAGTCCTTCTCAGTCATTCCCAGCTTCTAGAGGTATTAGGCAAGGTGACCCGCTATCCCCTTATTTATTCATCATTCTTGTTGAATGCTTGGGTAGGACTATAACCAAAAAGAGGGGAAACAAAACCCTTGAGGGAGTTACCATTGCTCATGGAGCTAGACCTATCTCTCATCTTCAATTTGTGGATGACTCTACTCTTTTAGGTAAAGCTACAGTTAAGGAAGCTTCTAATATTAAGCAAATCATTAGTTGTTTTTCTAAGGCTATTGGGCAGTTGATCAATGAAGACAAATCTAAAGTTATTTTCTTTCACTGCTCTACTAGACAGGAATCCATGGTCTTGGATAAATTAAGATATAATAAGACCTCTCTTCCAATCACTTATTTAGGTATTCCCATAAATATTCAAAGGCAAAAAAATAAAGATTGGAATTGGTTGTTGGACAAAGTCAAGAAGAAAATTGGAAAGTGGACCAACAAGTGGCTTTCTTATGGGGGTAGAATCACCTTGGTAAAATCAATCCTTCAAGCTATTCCTATTTATGTTTCTTCCGTTTTGAATATCCCAAAGGTTGTTCTTCGAGAATTTGATCAAATCAGTCATCGTTTCCTTTGGAGTGGTACTAAGGAGAAAAGAAAATGGGCCTTGGTGAAATGGGATACTTTATGTCTTCCTAAGAGTGAAGGGGGGTTAGGATTTCGGTCTTCAATTAATAACAACAAAGCTTTAGTTGCTAAATTATATTGGAGGATGTTGCATAACCCCAATTCTCTTTGGGCCAATAATCTTCGTGCTAAATACGCTGAGAACAAAAGTCCTGAAGACCTTGTTCGCTATCAACTTCCTACCAAAGGTTCTCCCATTTTAGCAGTTCTTAAGACTGGTGAGGATTTGATAAAGAAAAAATTATTTTGGATCATTCATAATGGTCAACTAGTAAATTTTTGGACAGATTCTTGGGATGGTCACAAGCCTTTGATAACTTAGTTTCCCGATTGGAGGCCTTGGATGGAGGAGCTTCACCGAGCTAATTGGATAAAGGTGGCTAATTACTTGTCGGTACCATACTGGTAATTCAAAGGTTGGTAGATATTGGATCCCTATTGAGGACTGGCCTATTCAAATCCCAGAAAGGCAAAGAAAAGATATCCAAGGCATCCTTCATATGAGATCCCTCTCTTGGTCCCATGAAAAAGATTGTTTTGGATGGAACAACACTACTAAGGGTGAGTATTCGGTTGCTCAAGGTTATTTGACCTTATGCCATAATAATCCCAACCATTCTTCTGACATATTTTCTCGATTGTGGGCTCAAAATCTCTGGCCTAAGGTGAGGTTCTTTAATTGGCTTTTATTGCATCGTAGGGTGCTTACTCGGTGAGCAACTTATGAAGCGTGGTTTTCATGGCCCTTTTAGATGTGAAATGTGTGAAGAGAATGTAGAAAATCTCAACCATATTTTTATTGAGTGTACTTTAGCCTCTGAGCTATGGAGGAGAATGGCCACTTTACTTGGCTTATAGTGGTCCAATTTTTTTACTTTTGAACAGACTTTGGAGGGATTGGCCTAATCAAGAGGGTGTTGATCATTTTATTAGGCAATTAGTTTGGATGGGTTCTACCATTCTTCTTTGGAATATTTGGAATGAAAGGAACATCCAAATTTTTAATCAAGATAGGAAGGATATTCACTATATTTTGCAAAAGACCATAGCCAACTTAGTTGAATCAATCCATCAACTCCTTAATCACCCCCAAAAATCCCACCAAAGATGGGATCAAGTGATGCAAAGATTGAAGATTAAATCTTCTAAGGGCAACCACCTTAAAGGGAATGTGAGTATTAGTAAGATGGATAGGACTAGAAATTGGAAACCTCCTCCTAAGGATTTTGGAAAAGTCAATACTGATGGAGCCTCTAGAGGGAACCCTAGAAAAGCCAGTGTGGGAGGAATTGGTAGACTTTCAGATGGCTCCCTGGTTTTTACTTTTGCTGAGAATTTGGGTATTCTTTCCAATAACCTTGTTGAGGGGTATGGTATCCTTAGAGGCCTTTAGGAGGCTACTAAGGTTGGATGGGAAAAGGTGTTAGTTGAGTCTGACTCTCAACTTATGATTAATCTCTTGAAGACTCTCTAAGAATCATAAGGTGGATTGGAGAATAAAAAGAATTATTGAGAAGATTCAATTAATCCGGATGGGATTTTTGAAAGTTGATTACAATCATGTGGTCGAGAGATCAAAACAAGAGTGTTGATGCTTTAGCTAATTGGGCTTTGGACAAAGGTGATCTTACTTGTTATGGCCACCCTCCTATATGGTGGGCTTCTCAAATTAGGGAAGCTCTTCTTTCTATCATTTCTTTGGATGGCTCCAGTTCTGAAGGTACCTAGTTTCTTCTTTTTTTTTTTTCTTCTCTTTGGTTCATTCAATTTTTTTTAGTTCCCTAGCTCATTCTATTCTTTATTTTGTTTCCTCTGTTGATTCTTGCCTTAATAGTCTTCTGGTCTAGATAGGTCATTGTTATGTTCAATTTTTTTCTTTTTTCATTTTTTTTTTTTTGTTTAGTTTTTTAAGGTGGGTGGGTTCTTTTGTTTTGTTTTGTTTTTGTGTTCTTTGTGTTGTTTTTTTGTTGTTCATGTGTTTTTGTTGTTTTGTTTTTTGTTTTTTTTAATGTTTTTTGTTATTGTTCTTGTGTTTTTTCGTTCTTGTTCTTGGGTTTCTCTTTGTTTGTGTTATTTCGTGTTTTTATGTGTGAGTGTTTTCTATGTTTTTTTTTTTTTTTTATTGTCTGTTGTTGGTTGTTTTTTATTTTTATTTTTATTTTAATTTATTTTTTAATTTTTTAGGTTTTGGTTGTGTTTATTTTTCATGTTTTTTTTGGGTTATGTCTTTGTAGTGTTCTATTGTTTTTGTCTTGTTTGTGTTTTGTTATGTGGTTCTTGTGTTTTTCTATGTGGTTTGTGTTGTGGTTTCTTTTATCTTATTGTGCATGTTTGGTTGTGCTTTTGTTTTTGACACACTCAAGGAGCATGTTTTTTATTTTATTTTATTATTTTTGTTGTTATTTACTTATTTTTAAATTGGTTTTGTGTGTTTGTTTGCTCCTTGAGTATGTCAAAGGTGGTAGGCCAAGTCCGAGTCCCGGGCGTTTTTGGCGGAATGGATACCCCTGCCTCCTTGGGTCTTACCCGAAAGTGGCATCCCTTTTGGGATGTTTTCCAAAAAAAAAAGATGCACAACAAGATGCTTTAAAACCTCCTTTTGAATGATTTAGTTGAAAACAAAATAAAGGTAAATAAATGATCTACAATAATGTTTGGTGGGTAGGGAAGAATATTTTCTATATAAGCATCAACATGAAATTCAAGAAGTGAACTAGCTTGTTGGTGGAAAGGTAGTGACTTGGAATATTTATACCTAAAGAAATTCTAAGGTTGCACTTCACAAATATCAGTCACTTAAATTTAAAAGTAATACAAAATGGAATATTATTGAGATTGTAGAGGAATGGATTTTGGTGGTGGACAAGTATTTCTCTATTTATGATTTTAATGAGAATAAGAAAGCAATATTGATCATATTTTTATTTTTAGGAGGATGCAATGATATGATGATGACACCACAATATGATAAGGAGATGACCTAGGATTAATTCTACAAATTTATTAGACCAGTATCTAAATGAGTAGTATCGGGAAAGCAAGTTATAAGAATTTGAATGGTTGAAGGAAGAAAACTTGACAATGATAGACTATAAAAACAAGTTTCTTATTTTGTTGTAACATGTACCTTATACTAAGGACAAAGACCTTAAGGTCCAAAAAATATTGTTTAATCTTAACCATGATATAAGTATGGAATAAACAAATATGAACTCGATAATCTTAAGAAAGGCATACGAGTGGAAGAAAACCTTCTTTAGTAGAATTAGAAAGTGGTTCATAATTGAGAAGTTAAGGCACAATGTACCTCTATGGCAAAATGATGTCTTATAATGGGTTAAGGGGGTAAAAAATAATATCTACAAAAAAATCTACCAATACTTATGAAGATCAATGAATAAGAATGTAGTGTTGGATCAAGTAAATTTTCCAAGTTTGTCAATGTATTAGTTATATCAAAGGAAGATTATATTAAATATAGAATTGATATAAGCAAGCAATGTACTGCACCATGAGTCTTAAGTTGTGTTGGCATGGTTGACAACTTAAATGATATTATGGTATCAACAAGTTATAGTTAGAGTTTTTTTGCAAGCAAAAAGTGGCTCATAATTGAGAAGTTAAGGCACAATGTACCTCTATGGCAAAATGATGTCTTATAATAGGTTAAGGGACTAAAAAATAATATCTACTAAAAAATCTACCAAGACTTATGAAGATCATCAAATAAGAATGTAGTGTTGGATCAAGGAAATTTTCCAAGTTTGTTAATGTATAAGTTATATCAAAGGGATGATATCAAATATAGAATTGATTCAAGCAAGCAATGATTTTCACCATGAGGCTTAAGATGTGTTGGTATGATTGACAACTTATAAAATGATATTGTGGTATCTACGAGTTAGAATTTTGTTGCAAGCAAGGCACGCGAATGTTCTCTCAATTAGATCTAATGAAAAACTGTATTGTACCTAACAATAAACACAATAGATCAATAATGCATATGGATTGCAAGATTTAAGGCCCTTAAGTATTGTTAGGAAAATATTACATCATTATTATAATTACGGTGTATTTGGAAGTTATACTCAAATAGGTGGTTGATAGTAGTGCAACTAACCACCATCATCTTTGTACATATATATTTTTATCAATACATCTTATCCATCATCTTGTTGATCCATAACATGGTATTAGAGGGCTCATCATGTATGGGAGTATGGAATAAGAGTTTGTGAGAAGAACAATCCAAACCTATACCACACTCATTTTTGTATATTATTTTTGTATTTATATTTTTATAGAATATTGTTAGATATGGAGCAAGAGAAAAGAAGATTGTGGATTAATGTAAACGTGGAAGAACAATTCATACATGAGGTTGGTTGATTTTATCAAATGTATAGATTTTGAAAGGACGTTTCAATACATCTACACAAACTATAGGAAATGAGTTTTGTTGTAAGAAGTAAAGGGGACATCCAAATGTCCAATCTCATGAAGAATACCATTTGTATCATTATAAAAAAATTTAGGCATGAGGAGAGATATTCGTTGAAGAAAGGAAACCTATTTTGAATATGCCAAAGATCACTTGTTGGTATGTTTATGTGTAATAGAATTATATCTAGTTGAGGATTATGTCTCAAACATATTACAATGTATGCCCCTTAGTAGCTTGAAACAAATGATTTTCTAATGAGATATGTGGTTTTGTAGTTATCTTATATATGTAAGTATAATATTTTGAATTGGCACTTGTATATTAATGATTGGTAGTTTTATGTTTGCTAAGTTAGTGAAATTTTATATGAATTTGTGAGGTTGTCATTATAATTGGCACAATAAAATTGTAGTGAAGTTTCACTACCAACTAGCCAAAGAGGGACAATTGTGACTGGCATTGATTTGGAACCCTATGCAAAATGAAAAGTTGTCAAACTATTATTGACCACTAGGAAGCTTATGCCAAAGAATCACCAAAAGGCTATCACCAAAGGTTGAGTATGGGTGTAAAACCATATGATCTATGTAGCCGAGCTCACCACCAAATATTAATAGTTAGTGGACTACAACGACTCCTTACAACCTTTTCAATAATAACTAAATCAGACCCCACCATTAGTAGCAACTCATGAGTCATTTCGATGATAAGTAAAATAACTCTACTAATGGTGAAGAATTGATCCAAACAATATTTGTGGGTAAGTTACCAAAAATGGATATCAACCACATCTATTTGGGCTCCCGAATCCTGACCACCCATACATCATCTCTCCACCACATGCACATGACACAGTCATTGGGAGAGTTGATTGGGAGAAAATCAATAGCTATGAAAGATAGATGAAGAATCACATGAGCTCATCACGAAGAGATCATATGAGATATTTAATCTAATGTATTTGGTCAAGGGGGTTATTATATTAAGCTTCTCTACACTAATGACTCCTTCAAGAAGGAGATCAACACTTAAAGATAACAGAGTTGTAAGAGGTATATTGGAGAACTTCAAATAGAAGGCCTTAGAGATTACCTTAAAATTACTTGGGAGAGGACTAATAAAAAAGATGAAAAGCTAGCAGAAGGCAAGAAAAGAGGTTTCAAACCTATAAAGGCAGTAAAGTTCCAATCTATGGGTTCGTGCTATTTTTCAAAAAAATTGACAATCCACATTACCCAAGCTTCCAAAAAGCAGAAGATGGCCAAAATTTCCAAGAGATGCAAAGGGAGGTTGAATATCTAAAGATCAAAAGTTATAAAACATTTGACCAAGAAAGAAAGGCCAAATTTATGACAACCCTTGTTATCCAATGGTTATGAGAGAAGAATTTTTCGAAGGACGAAAGAAAAACAAGGATGATAGAAGATTGGAAGTTTTAAAAATATTGAGGAAAAAAAGAGGAGCAAAAGTCCCAATAATTGGATCATGAGTCTCAAGAAGCCTCCAAAGGTGGATAAAATAAAATTTCCAAAAAAAGAAATCATGCAAAAGTTCTGATAAGAGGGCAAGAGAAAAGTGTTTGCAAGACTTTTGAAAAAATTCATAGTCAGGCTCAAAGTTTTATAAAATCCCAACACAACAAGATGAGTAAAAGTCCTGATAATCTTCCAAATAAAGGATCAATGATGGGTATCATTACATAATGTAAAGAGAAGCTAAGGAGAGAACAAAAGAAAAGTCAAAGGTGCAACTGCAAAGACATTGCTATTGATATGTAAGCTTCCAAGAAGGTAGGTGAGATATGTTGAGAAGTCATTACTAAGAACCATCCATTGGAATCACTTGGTATCACTAATCAAGAAATGGCGGGTAGCCTATTAAAGGTAAATATATGGCAATTGCAACAACAACCACCCTAGTCCTAATAATCATTAATTGCAAAAAGAGCTAGTACTTAGATTCCAAGACCCTAGAAGAGGTAATTGAGCAATGTTAATGGAAGTTGGGCATCTAGCAAATCATTATTGATGATTCCAAATCTAGAGACCTTATAGGATGACAATGGCATGATAAAGACTAAATCAAACAAGCAAAAGAGAGTCATTGTCATAAATACCTACACTAATTTTGAAGGGAATATTTCTCTTTTATAATCTATAAATGGTAGAAGTTTTAGTATTGCGAAGGATGAGTTAGTTGCATAACTTTTCTTTCATTTTATTTTGTATATTAGTGGGTAAGCTTTTGATCCCCCACTTCTAGCATAATCTATAATTTTCATATTCATATATATGCTTGAGACCATGACTATTTGGTTTTTTGTCCTATTTCTTATATGTGTGTGTGTTTGTGTGTATACTAGAGGCCATGACTATCTGATTTATGTCTTACTTCCTTTATATGACATCTATGCTTAACATGATGAGAGGAGGAAGTGTTTACCTTTGAGTTGTCAGTGCATTACACTCATGTGTTCATGTGTCTTATTATTATGCAGAGGAATCTTATTCTAATCTTGGCACATCATCCCCTATTAGCTTAGGATATTTTTTCCTTTTTGCTATATTTATTTTTCATGGTTCCTCTTTCTCTTTTCCCCCTAAAGTTGGTTAGATTAGGGCATAGTAGGAAGAGCACTAAAGATCAAATCTTAAAAGGAGTTGTCTTATAAAAAACCTTGGAGGTAGTCTAATTGAGCTAATCCATGTGCTCTTGGAGTTGCCTTTCTATGTCATTCCATGAGAGGCATAATAGCCTGATAATTTAATCCTCGCATCTAGTGACCATGTCAATCATAGAGGACAATAAAAATTATGTGTATATTTTTGTTGGTACATTATTGGATTTATTATTTAATGGCTAGCCATGGAAAGAGGAAAATATGCATGTGTTTAATAGGTTTGTTGTTATAGGTGTGTGGATAGAAATCAAAGGCCAACCAAGAAGGGGATCGTATGTATGATTCTTATGTAAACTTGGTGTGGCCTTTTAATTATATGTCTTAAAAAATATGTGAAATTATGCCTTAACCATATTTATGTTGCATAGATATTCAACTATGTTTATGTTTGGTCATGATCTCATGAGGATTATGAATTATCTAGTTAATAAAATTAATTAATTAATTTGAACAAAAACAATAATCAATTAATATAATATGTTTAGGTGGAGAGGGTATTGAGATAATCAACATATTTATAGCCTAATAAATGAAATGAAAATAGACTAAATAATTTAATCTAGAAAATGATGGGGTCAACAAGTAGTTAGCTTGGAATGAGGGGTAACAACAAGAAATTGAAGTTAAATGATAAAGAAGACAATGTCCCCACTGTTATTTTATAAAATAGTGGGAGTAGAAGATAACAAGAAAAATCCATAACACAAAAAAGAGTAGAGGAAAACAAAGTAGCATGCATAGAAGTGAGGCAAGAAGAAAAAGAGAGATTAGTCCATAAGAAAAAGGAAGAAGACAATGCACTCTAACAAAGAGAAGGAAAGAGAAGAAGATAAGTAGGAGAGAAGAATATGTCAGAAGGATTTATAGAAGGTAGAAGAAGGGAATGGTACAAATGTGATTACTAAGGGTTTTCAATGAAAGAGAAGGGATAAGTAGAGAATCTATGCAAGGGGCACATATCCCAATTTTTACTTCTTCATAGAGTACATATTAATTTTAAAAAATTCTATAGAATGTTAAGATAAAATTTAAAAATAATGTATATATGTTTAATTAAATTTCTTTGTGCCCTTTACCACATGTGTTGACTATAATTGTGTAAGTATTTATAACTTGATTGTGAGGTGTATGATACCACGAATATAGGGTGTAAGCTAATTGTAATTTAGCTACATGCTATTATGTAACTGTTGATCAGTAATCTGCACCTAACGGAAGGATTGTGCATCCTGCAGACTAGACCAACATTGAGAGGTCATTGGTCAATGAAATATTATGACCAGTCTTTGGAGAAAGTTGGTTCCTTGTGACTTCAGTGGAAATTGATGGAATTTGGGTAAAGCAAGGAAGAAAGTAAAATTAAGTGACTTTGAGTTAAACTGGGCAGATAAGCCGCATCAAGACATATACAGACAATAATGGGAATACATTGATATATACAACCATCTAACATACCAGTTAATACATTTCAACTATTATCGTTCATGCTTCACACTATCTAATTCCAGAACTGATAAACCAATAGTCAAAATCTAGATAGCAGAATAATAACTAATTCATTCATCAATTTTAGCAGAAAAGCACAAACATGAAAATACATACATATAGGTGGAATGATCCGAAGGCCAGACAATGCTTTGTGATTCCTAGTCTTGCATACAAATTGTAATAGCTTAGAGTCGACCCTTCAAATGGGTTACATTCAATATTTTATAGCCGAAAGATAGGGCTTCCTTCTTACGCTGGGCAAGTTCATTCATGCATGTTATACCTCCTAGTTGGTAGAACATTAATTCTTTGACTGCCTGCTATATTTTATCAAGCCTTTCAAGGAACTAGGTACGTCGTCAGATGATCTTTATTAATTATATCCCCTTTGCCTGGCTCTATCTTTGTTGGTGCGACTGTATCTCTTTCAATCATGGTCCTATCTACAATGGTGGGTTATTAATTATGCCTACAACACACCTCCCTTTGCCTGCATCGTATTGGCGAGGAACCCTATCCTTGAGTAGGGCTTCAACAGGTATACCATAGTGTCTGGTGATCAGCATTGAATGCAAATGATAATACCTCAGAGATAGGCTCAATATTTAGGCTATCACCAACTTTGACCAACCCTTACCTTTCTTTGTAGTGACTTAGCCATGGGTAGGATATTTTGGGTGCATTTGTGGGTGAAAACTGACCTTCCTTTTTACCACTTCATGCGGGTGGCATTTTGGGGTGCTTTTGTCCTCAAGGATCTTCAAAATAGCCACCCTAACTAGGGATGGAACCTACAGATGACTCCACCTAAGTTGGGGCAAGATAATTGGGATGATTTCACCCCTTGTGTTGTCACAAAACTTCGCCCAAGTTGGGCAGGGATCTTTGTGGCTTCCTTTGTTTTACCCTCCCATTAGAGCTTGACATCTTAGTTCGGGTGGGATTTTGGTTGGGGCGGAACATATATTTATGGGAAAAACCTGCGTCGCAACATAGCCCACCCAAGTGGTGGGCCTTCTTATTTTGGGCAGGATTTAGTTCCATTACATTATTCACCCTACATTCTTGGTGACTTTCGAGGCCCCTTTACTTGTGATAGAGGGCAAACCCAAACTTTAAACTTGATCAAAAAATTTAAATCAAAATTCAAGTCAAAAGTGACCCTGGTCCTGGTCCGTTGAGCTAAAGAGTCAGTCAAAACAAGGAATTTTGCAAAAATGAACTCGGCCCGATGGGGCCTTTGACCCTACCTAAAATCCACCTGTAACAGAGGGGTCACCTCACTGCTTCTCCTGCCCTCTAGAAGGTTCAGCCTGTGACATCACCTTTGCAGAGAGCTGGATGTTCAAACCTTTACATATGTGTTCCCATTTCCTAGCCATGGGGAGGAATGCATTCTTGATAAATTTGTTGATGTCTTCCAGTCGATTCAGGCTTCTATAAGGAAGATTCACATAGTGCCCCGCCACCTCTTATGCCTTGGAACTAAGACTCAAGAATTATATGATAATATCCATTAATTTTTTTTACCTCCACGGGTTCACCAAGTTCATCAATGTCTCGATGGTCTTACTTTAAAGTTTCTATCAATTCATCATATCCTTCACTATGAAGAATTGCTTGCTACTCTCCCAGAACCCTGGCGAGCCAAGTTCTCTTAGTTCTGCATTTATGGCATTCATTTTCTCCACCTCCTTGAGCATCATCTGAATTTCTTTGCTCTCATAGTAAATGTCCATGACGAAGAGCACCTGATCCATGCAGTGCCTAATGTGATCCTTCTCCTACTCTGAGTAATCCACCAGGATAGGATTTGTTCGTATGAACATTATCTTTATAGCTAAAGCTTGGTATCCCATGCCATGGACCACCTGCCCCTTCTTTTTTGCTTCCTCCTCTACCCGTTTGGAGATTGATAATATGCCAACGAGCCTTATTATGAAAGTGGGGAGTACTTTGATCATAACATCTCTCGCCTTATCCAAATAAAACCTTTTACATCTCCTATATAGGACTTGGCAATCATTGACTCGTGGGGCATATTCCTTTCTTTTTTGAGCTCGACCAGAGTCTTATCCAAGGCGCTTTGCAGTTGTTGTGATTTGGTTTGGTCCTCAACATCTTGCTTCTTAGCTTATTCTTGAGCAACTTGAAACTTTGCTTTCCACGCATTAATCTCCTCATCATTTTCTTGCATCACTTTATGGGAGGCGATCTTGTTTAACCCTTCCTGTAGTTGCTTCACCTGCAACTCCAAAGCTCTTTGTCCTACCTTTGCTTGTTTCAATTGCTCCTCAAGACTGCTGATCCTTTTCTTAGCCTATTTTAGGTCTCTTTCCTCTTTACTACTCTTCCAGAATAAGGTGTCAGCCTACACATGCAAGTTTCTAAGGGTCTACACCTTAGGTGTTTTTGTGACATCCATGGACATTATTTGAAAGTTCCAGTCATTTCACTCCATTTCCACAAGGACTTTGTTAACTTTTGGTACAATGATTACCTAGTGAAGCATTCCTTCTACAAGATCCATCTCCATGCATGTTGAAGGGGTCGTTGGCATGTGTTCTTTTGTATACATATCCCATTGCTGGTCCTCCCATCTCTTTTGATTCTCCTAGATTTTATATATCATAGAGTAAGCTTCTAGTAAGTCTTCCTCTTTTACCTGCACAAAAATTGGGTTAGTCAAAAATGATGGAATGGGGGTTATGGGACATAGGTCTAGGGCATGTTCTTGGGATGAGCACACATACTTGCTCAACTATTTTGGATCAGGCATGGACGAGGACAACTTGTTATCTTCGGCTTGATCTGGTTGATGTTGGGGCATGCCAAAAGAGGGTTCCCTTCTTGGTGGAGACTACAACAGTAGGTGAATTTCATTAGAGGGATTGATGGATGGGGGCAGTAAATAGGTTTGTGATCCTTTGGGAGGTGAGGTTTTGGGATGGAAAGTCATTGCTATATCTATAGTGGGTGTTATCTCAACAAATGGGGCTTGGGATGTGATGGGGGAATCTTCTATCTCCTATGGCGAGGAGGCTTTCTATGGAGATGGTGTTTGTGAGTCCACATCCTCCACTTCAATCTGTTCTTGAGCTACTGCTAGTACTTCCCTTGAATTCAATTATTGCTTCTAAATTTTTCTTGAAGCTATCATCCCTTCTATTTTTGGTACCTTTAGGGTTAACACCTACCGTGACTAAATTTAGTCGGTACTTGGTGCACTCTTCCGCTTCTTGCTGGATTGGAACTTTTGAGAGGTAGAGGTTTGAGGTTTCTGAAGATGCACCCCAGTAGATTTGGATGACCTGGTCACCATGGCTTCCACTAAAGGACCTATGTGTGATACCTTTTTTTCATTGACATTTGCCCCTGATGAGATTGTCGATACTTGGAAATCACTTAGAGTTTCCTGCTCTTCATCATATTCTTCTGAATCCTCTTGGTTGTGTCCTAGATTTTGGGGATCCTCCTTCTTCATGACCTTAGGAGTGAGGTCTTCTACCTCCTTGTCCTTCTTCTTTGGGGCTCATAATTAGCATTATATTTAGCAGAAAAATCCCCATCAAATTTTCTTGGGTATGCTTCCTTGGTGTCGTCTCGCTCACAATGCATAATCCACCATTGCTCGACTTTATGATCTAACCAGTTCCTCTTATTGATGATGTCATGAAATAGAGACCCCCTTATCAATTGTGAGGGGTATTTCTTTGGGTTAAACACCTTCACATACAAACAATCCACCCTCCATGTCGGTCGATCGTGCATATCAAATATAGAAAAAGGGGGAACTTGATCCTCTGGTATATTTATGTAGTTTAGCACCATTTTGCTTCCTTCATTGTCAAGATGTCTGAACTACCTTGGCCTATTATTATTCGCAAGATTCTTTTACAGGATATGGTCAGGATAATAGTGCCATATGGGCAGCACTTGGAGAAGCTCCAAGGTTGATAGCTTCTGGTCCAATTGGTGGAAGAGAGCCTAGCTTTTCTTAGGTATGAAGGTGGGCTCAAAAAATATATTATGTGGGAAGATCACCTTTTTCTTTGTTCCATTTCCCCATCTTGCTTCAATGTAGCAAATTTGTCGACATGCTTCCATGCTAAAAATCCAATCTATGGCATAAAATGGGAGCAAATATGGGAAATCAGAGAAACCATATAACCTGATGCAAGTGCCCTCCTGCATGAAGTAGTAGTCTCCAATCTCTTGGGAGTTGGTCTGCAAAAAATCCTTGGCTCTCTGAGAGAGACGTGGGTAGGAGTGATTAATATACAAGAGGGCGGGTCCCAGGAACTCTTTGTTGAATTCCATATATGAATTTATTTTCTTGAGTACATGCATCCATTCAACAGGCGAGCATACTTCTCCTTGTTCATTCCTCTCTTGGATTCTCATAGAGTGCCTATCACGGGGTATATGATGGAAAATGAGCCAGGCTAGGTGGGACGCATACCAAAATTCTTTGATCATCCTATATTGATATTTCACGAGTTGCTTTCATATATTTTTGGCCAAAAATCTTGCCCAATCGAATCTAATGTTCGTATATGCCTAGGAGATGGTGTAACCCATTACCAGTTGGTATGGCTAGACTTCCTTATTTGAAGGAAGGTCCAACATGGTGGCTAGCAGAGATAGGATGGACCGGTATTATTCTTTGCAATCCGCTAGTGTCCAAGGTTCAACCTCATAGCCTATTGGTAAACCTCCGAGTACTTTAGCTACCCATTTCTTGGGTCTATCATTGAGCAGTCATGTTCGTTGCTCCTCTAAGTCTACTTCAATAATTCTAGGTTAGTTATTTCCCCAAGGGTCTCAAAGCATGGCAGCTTTAGGAAAGAAGATCTCTCGAATGGCGCTAGTGTAGATAATGAATATCACTTGGCCCTAAATATCCTGCACTACACCAGTGGCCAAGTCATATAGTTTTGCTACTGCGTGCACTAGCTCCAGGTAGGGGTGAGCAGGATAAGGCATGAAAAGGTTGAGGTGACTCCTCCAAGCCACTACTACTGCTCCATGGTTGGATTGATTCACCGCTATGGCTGCTAAAGCTTCCCTTGCAATTGGATTTGCCTCTGATTGTTATCTCAGTGTCCCTGAGGCCTTCATACGAGTCCTCTAATTTCCTCTTCATATTTATCTTTCCCATTTTAAATCCCTTCTTTTAGGTGTGATGGAACTATTAGGGGTAGAGACTATTGATACTTTACAATTTTTATAATAAATACTGTTGTCATCACCACGTTTTTATCAAAAAATTAGACAAGGGTAAGAGAAACTGGTTAGCTTTCTTCTTTAGTCATTTATAACATGTGATTGGGGTTGTGTGCGAGGTAGCAACGAGATCATTGGAAGAATTTTGCAAAAAATAGGGCAAATATTTTGAGCCATTTCCTTTTGATGATTGTTGATCCTTAAATTTTCTAGAAAAGAGCCAGTAGCCAATGAAATGAAGGTACTTGTTAGCTCATCCTCTCAACGTAGCAGAGCTTGAACCCTTTTAAATTGGCTTGCTTTGTTTATTGTGTCATTGTATTTTTGTCGTTACCTCATTGGTAGTGGATGATTAGGAGCCAAGATCTACCAGATATATCAACCAAGCACCCGCCTAGAGGAGTGTACCTTCTTTTTGCAATGTTTTAAATGCTTGCATTGGGATGTGCACCCATTGTTGACCTTCTTTTCTTTTAATTTTCATTCCGTTGGTGGCCTTGGGATGTGGTCTAACACATGTGTCGAGCGGTGATCCGAGCCACTACTGCAAGTATCATAACAATAATTACTCTCCATGATTTTTCATTAATGACACCTGTTCATGGTCAAAATGTGTGGAGGGGCTCCCGCTCATTAGTTGGTGTGTAGCCATTTCCAATTAGTGTTTCCTTGCTTCTAAAGGGTACAACTATACTCCACATTATCGGATGCAAGTTTCTAGGGCGGGACTTGAGGCCTCTTCGGGGTGATGGGTCATGTTTCTAATCATCTGCCCAATTCCAAATAAGGGAAGGATTTTGTATTTCTGCCTTGATTCTAAGCTTCTCATTTTCTTCATCCGAAGTGGGTGAACTTTTTGACTTGGTGGGTTATAAGGTTCTTTCGCAATTTTTTGCCCTGCTCGACTCTTTTAGCATCCATACTCTTCTTTTTATCTGTCATAACTAGCCATCCACTATAGTGATTGGAAAATCATTGAGATGATGATCTTTCAAGCTACATGTGAACTTAGGACAAAATTTGATAAGCCACCTAAAGCCTTCTAAAAGAAACCATACACAAAACAAACAAGACTATTTACATATGTACATTTTGGGCTCGGGAAGGGTTAAGCATAGTGTTTAAGATACTAAAATTTCACAGGAATGGGCAACAACCTTCCCTCCAAATCCTGTACCTAATATGTGTTTGAATTCTTGCAGCTTTGGACCAGATATGGGCCTGACCAAAATAAATCAAAATTTTCATGCGCCCCTAGCTTTTCATATTTTACATCCCACTTCAGGACCAGGTCCCCTTCATAGAATTTTCTAGGCATGGCCTTCTTATCAAACCAGCGCTTAACAATGCCTTGATGGTGATGTAGGTTATCATATGATGTATTCCACTCTTCCTCTAGTTAGAAAAGTTGAGCTAACCTTTTTTCAATGGTAGGAACATTCTTTGTTTTCATATCATTGATAAACCTCAGGGTGGGGAGTTCTACATTGATCGAAGGGATCGCCTCCCTCCCATATACTAGCACATAAGTAGATGTATTCAGTTCCTTCTTAGGGGTAATTCGGTCCACCCATAATGCTTGATCAAGCAGGAGGTGCCATATTTTGGGATTACACTGTATATTGTGTTTGATTATCTTCAAAAGGTTCTTTTTGGTAGATTCAGCTAGACCATTTCCCCGTGGATAATAATTTGAAGATGCATTCCAAAAGATTCCATATTTTATGGAAAACTCCAAAGTTTTGGCTCCTATAAAATGAGTATCGTTATCGGATACAATGGTGGAAGGGATGCCAAACCTAGTTATTAACCTTTCCAAGAAGTTTACCACCCTCTGCTAGTCAGCATGCTTAGTGGCTTCTGCCTCAGTCCACTTCGTGAAGTAGTCAGTGGCTGTGAGCATATACTTGTCATCCACCGATGAGTTTGGATTGATTTCACCAATAAATTCCAGCCCCCTTTTTTTTTTTGGTAAGTTAATATTTCATTAAAAGGGGGTTTTGAAAGGGCCCCAAAACATTTTTACAACAGGTCACTATACCAAAGACAAGGCCACAGGAAAGGCTGAAGGAAAAGCTCAAGGATGGGCCAGAGGAAAGGCCAAAGGATGTCGCGAAGGAAAACGCTCTCGAAGCACCAAGCGGGAAGAATTATAAAATCCTGCCCAATAATAAATTTTGAAAACCCGTCCAACGGGAAATTTGAAAAATCCCTCCAAAGCAAGGAAAATAAAATTTGAAAAATCTCGCGTAGGGGATAAACCAGAACCTAGTATTTCGCCAAGGAAATACCAGAAAAATAAAACTGCCAAAAACAAAACCACCCCGAACAACAGGATGGACTAGAGTAGTCGCCAAGAAGAGAAACCCGCCCAAGGATGACCAGGAAACATGTAGGGATGCAAGAAACATATCAGAACATCCTGCATAGGCCTAAAAATGAAACAACAATTAGGGGATCTCCAAAGGGCACAAAATCCCCTTGCAAAGAGGTAGAAGTACAAAGACATCAGTAGAAGTAGAGGAAGCAACAAAAGTAGAACCACAAGCCATGGGAAAGAGGTGGGGAAGTTCCTAGGGAACCCAAAAGGAAGGATCCACGGGGTGAACAAGCTACAGGCGTTAAGCACAGGGCTTCCCAGACCCAAAAAATGTAGCAAGAAACCCCAAAAAACCTTCAGCATCACCAACGAACAAATTTAGGGAACCAGATAAGGAAGACCAATGGGATCACAAAAACAAGCAACACAAAGGCCCCTCCCAAAGCCACAAAAAATGTTGAGAACCCACCAAGAAGCCCACATCCACGAACCCAAAGAGTAGAGTCACAGGAATAAGCACATGGTCCTTGCCTTGAAAAAAATGATACTATGCAAAATTGATCAAGAAGTAAAACTCCCAAAGCAACGACACCCCACACCTGGAGAACCTCTGAATCCTGATACCAAGTAGAAACCTGTAAAAAATCTAGGACACACTGAGAGCACTAGGGAAAAAGATCCCTGAAACAACCCATAAATCCCAGGGAAGGTCCCAGGGATGTACCAAACAAGAGGCACATGAAAGAACCCTTCAAATAGGCCCCCATTACTAGAATGGTTCTTATGCTATTACCAGTTGTAGAGGGAGAGTAGTATGCTTAGCTTTTCTAGCAAATATCTAACATTTTTCATATGATTGGACCAATTTCAATGCATCAGAACACTGTTGGCCAGTAAAATCTAGCCCTCAAGATTTTGGCAGCTGTGGTTTACCTTGAATAATGTCCTCCCAAAAATATGCCATGGAACTCTTCCAAGACTTTGGTGGTATACATATAAGAAGCACATCATTGAAACTTTTCCAGTCGAGGACATCGTCGACCATCACATATTTTCTTAACTGTAGTCTATACCTTCTCTTTTATGAGGTTGTCCATCCTTTTGGACATTCTTTGGAGTCAAAGTAATGAACAAGTTCATAAATCCATGTTACAGCCGCTTGTCGGCCATCCTCATGTTTGGTAGGGTGGTTCTCTTCCATAAACATATTCGAATGCTCCGTTGTGGAGTAAGCTAGATGCTGAAAAAAGGCCCTACCCCTTATTAGTTTCATTGGTTTGATCTCTACATCAAAATCCTAAATTTTTGACGTTCAACCGACCCTTCCTTCACCCAATTCTCCTTGTATGATGAAGCTTCTAACATTCAGATGGACCACGTACACCATGATTTTAATTTGAAACAAGAAATACCTAAAATTTTTCAAAGATTTCATGATGGTGTATACTTGTCTTTCGATAAAATTATACCTCTCCTCATGCTGCTGTAAAGTTTGACTAAGGAAGACAAATGACCTTTCATTACCATCTTCTCCCTTTTGAGTGAGTATTGTAGCGTAGCTCTCTTCCACCCCAAATGCATAGAGAATGAAATCCCTAGAATAATTTAGGTTGATTAGAACTGGGGCTCTCAAAATTACCTCTTTAATACCTTTAAAAGCCTCCCGCCAAGCTTCAGTCCATTTGAACTATGCATTCTTTTCAGCATCTCAATCATAGGCTTGATTATCTGAGCAAAGTTGGAAATGAATTTCCATATGAAGTTGATTTGTCCAAAGAAGGATTGAAGTCATTTCTTATTCATAGGCAAAGGCAATTATGGAATAGCTTTTACTCTATCGGGGTTGATAGCGAGTCCTTGTTTCAACTCAACGTGTCCTAATAGATTACCTTTTTGAACAACAAACACTGATTTCTTAGGATTCAGTGATATCTCAAATTCTCTATATTTCTAAAATATTTGAGCTAGGTGCTCGATATTTTGCTCCTCATACAAAAACACTATCATGTCATCTAGATAGATGATGATTACTTTATTGACCAGTTCTTTGAATGCTATATCCATTGCCCTTTGGAAGGTAGCTCCTGCATTTGAAAGTCCAAATGGCATGCACTGATAGGCAAAGGATCCCCATTTTGTGGTGAAGGTTGTTTTGTATTGATATTTATCTCGGACCCAGATCTGATTCAAGCCTAAGAAACCATCTAGTAGAGAGAACCTTTTTGCTCCTGCTACTATGTGTAGTATTTGGTCAATTTGAGGTAAGGTATAGTGATCCTTCAAAGAGACTTTGCTTAGGCTTCATAAATCAACACATAGCTTGATATCCCCATGATCCATAATGATCGCCAAACTATGACTATTCTCAGGATTATAGATTTAAGGATTGAAAATTATTTAGCTCTCCATGCAATTACTATAAAATACTGAAAATCAAGTGCAAATAACACAAAACAGTCACACAGATTTGACACAGAGAATTTATAGTGGTAAAACCCCAATGTGGGGAAACATCCACTTCAAAAGAGAGCTCACTACTGTATTAATGAACAAGAATTACAATTGCAACCTTAGAAGGGCTACAAAGCATTGTTACTATGCTGCAAATAGTCAATCCCCTATTCTGAAACAACCAATACCCTACAGATTTATCACCCAACAGTCTGCAATTAGTTCACCATAAACACAGCTCCATGCATCTTCTCCTCCATCCCCCATTAACCTTGAATAAATTCCAAAAAATGACATAAATAATTGCTCCAATAACTTCTGGCCTTTCTGCTACCAAACGTGTCTTTTGGTCTTCAACTGTTTTCTGGTATTCTGCCTCAAAAACACTAAGTTGCCATTTTGGAATGCATACAGTTTTTGGATTACATGTCCAATCGACTTAAAACTTGTACCATGTGTTCTATGTAGTTTGAACTACCTCTGGTTAAAATTTTAGGTCTTAACTCTTCATGAGTCACTCCCAGCATGTCCATGAATATGGCTACTGAGGCTGATTTTTAACCTGTTTCTAGCTGTTAAAAAGTGTCAGGTTGTCATTTTGGAACATCTATAACTTCCAGGTTATGTGTCCAATGGACCTAAAAATTTTACCACGTGTTCTCAATAATGTGAAATACATTCGGTTAAAATTTGAGGCCCTAAATCTTTCTGAGTCAATCACAACATGTCCCCGAAAATGGCCACTCAGGCTGATTTTTCCCCTGTTTCCAGCCAGTTTACATGGGAAGCAGGTGCTAGTTTTTGGGAATCAAGTGCCCGTTTTTGCTGAAAATTTGTTATTTATCCAAAAAATAATTTCGGATCAGGCCTCCCCACTTGGGGAGCTTTTGGTCCCTCAAAAGCTTTAAGTCATAAGGTGAGGATATAAATCCTTCACCTGAGCCAAAGGTAACCATCTTGCCTTGTTCAATATTTTTCTTTTCCACAGACCAACCAAAACTCTTGGTCACCCCTTCTTGAAGTATGAACTTTCCTTTCAAGCACCACATCCTCTACAGCCTCCTCAAAAGTTGATGAAGTCAGGTCATCCCAACGTGGTAGAACTGGAGTATCTTCTTTGGCATCCAACAATGAAGGCTCAAACAATTTCAAATTCTCCACATTAACAACAGAATACATTTGCATATAACTGGGCAGGTCAAGTTTGAATGCATTATCTCCATATTGATCCACAATCTTGAATGGTCCATAACGTATAGGTTCAGCTTCTTACCAGCTCCTTGAAGCCTCTCCTTACCCAAATGCAACCACACCATATCTCCAATATGAAACTGATGTGCAGTTCTGTGTTTATCATGGCGGTCTTTATACTGCTGCTGAGTCTTCTTCAACTTCTCCTCAATTCATTCATGGATAAGCTAAATTTTCTGGATGAACCTCAAAGCCTTGCTACCTTCTGACTCATAACTCCCTGCTGCATCTGAACCATTTGAAAACAGTCCATCAAAAGGTGAATGTGGTAGAAAACCATAGCATACCTCAAATGGTGACAGCTGAGTTGATGAATGAATAGCCCTATTATAGCAATATTGCACATAAGGTAGATTTTCATCCCAAGTCTT
The DNA here is from genome assembly GCA_028583015.1 of Wollemia nobilis. NCBI lineage: Eukaryota > Viridiplantae > Streptophyta > Pinopsida > Araucariales > Araucariaceae > Wollemia > Wollemia nobilis. The sequence continues at coordinate 14,158,984 of JAQPPZ010016890.1, forward strand.
TGGTCTTTGTTGGTTAAATCCTCTCAACAAATGAACAATGGTCCTATTGACAACTTCTGTTTGACCATCAGTTTGAGGATGAAATGCAGTGGATCTTTTCAACTTGGTATCCAACATTCCCCAAAGTGCAGTCCAGAACTTGCTGAGAAACCGGGTATCACGGTCACTAATAATGCTTTTAGGCAGACCAAAATTCACAAAAACCTATTGAAAGAACAAATCAGCTGCTCCTTCAGTTGTGATAGTCTTCTTACATGGAATCATAACAGCCATTTTACTAAATCTATCAACTATCACATACAAATAATCATTCCCCTTGCGAGTGGTAGGCAGTCCACCCACAAAATCCATTGAAATACTCTCCCAAGGTCGGCTAGGAACTGGTAGGGGAGTGTACAGTCCCAAATTCTGGTTACTTGGCTTGCTGGTATTACAAATGGCACACCCACGGATGTATCTAGAAACATCATTTTGCATATTTGGCCAATGCACATACCACTGCAAATTTGCTACTGTTTTGTGCACCCCAAAGTGACCAGCAATCAATGAAGTATGAGCTTCTCTAATCAATTGTAATCTACTACCAACTGGAATACAAAGCTTACTAGCCTTGAACAACAAGCCATCCTCCAAGTGATAGTCTTTCATAAAGGTATTCTTGTCTGCTCCAAGACTAAGATACACATCTTTAAATTCCTCATCCTCCTCATATTCACCTTTATAAGTATCAAAAGCAAAAGGCTCTAACTCCATAACAACTGAAGCAAGTTTCATGGGAGGTCTAGATAATAGATCAGCCAATTTATTAGCTTTACCCCTCTTATACCTGATCAAAAGGTTAAATTGCTGCAAGAAACCCATCCACTTAAAATGTCTTGACTACTGCAATTTGCTCTGAGTTTGCAAATATCTTAAGGGTTCATGATCAGTATGGATTACTGATTCTTTACCCATCAAATAGTGCTTCCATTTCTTAACCACTTGCACCAAGGCATACAATTCTCTGTCATATGTAGGATAATTAAGAATAACTCCAAAAAATAACTCAGAATGATAACATATTGGCTTACCTCCTTGGAGTAAAACTGCTCCCATAGCATGGCCAGAAGCATCAGTCTCCACTTCAAAAGGCAATCTCATATCCGGTATGGTAAGAACAGGTGCATTGCAAACCTTGTCCTTCAAATTCTGAAAGGCTTGTTCTTCTTCTTCACCCCACACAATACTACAGTTTTTTCTTAACATTCTCTGCAGTGGTGCAACCACCTGTGAGAAATATTTAATGAACTTCCTCAAATACTGAACTCCTCCAATGGAGCTTCTTAATTCAGTCTGAGTTTTTGGCTGGGACCACTCCTGGATGGCTGCAACTTTTGTTGGATCAATTCGAAGTTGTCCTCCACCAATCACATGGCCCAAATAAACCAAAGAAGTCTTCCCAAACTCACATTTCTTGAGGTTCAGTTTTAGTTGTGACTGTTGTAAAACTGCCAGTACCTTTCTCAGGTGCTGCATATGCTCCTCCCAAGATGCACTATACACAAGTATATCATCTAAGAAGACAAGTACACAATTATCCAAAAATGGACGTAGTACATCATTCATCATTCTCATGAATGTTGCAGGAGCATTAGTTAAACCAAATGACATAACCAACCATTCAAACAGACCTTGCTTAGTCTTGAATGTTGTATTCCAAATATCTTCCTCCTTCATTCGGATTTGGTGATAACCAGATTTCAAATCCAACTTGGTGAAATATCGGGCATGCTTCAGCTGATCAAGTAAGTCATCAATGCGAGGCAATGGATATCTATTTTTTATGGTGATTTTATTGAGTGCCCTGTAGTCAATGCACATCCTCCATGTCCCATATTTCTTTGGAACCAACACAATAGGAGAACCTATTGGTGATGTACTAGGCCTCACAAGCCCTTGTTCCAACAATTCTTGGACTTGTCTCTTCACCTCATCAGATTCCAATATTGACTGCCTATACAACCCAATGTTTGGTACTGGTGAATCTGGTAATAGCTGAATCTCATGTTCCACATCTCTCTTTGGTGGTAAAAACTGAGGTGCCTGCATAAAATCTTGGAAATATTGGAGCAACTTCTCCAACTCTGCCCTTTGCATAGGAGTACAATTAGCTACCTCCACTTTAGGTGCATCAATTTGTAAGTCTTCACCTACACCTCTCACCATGAGAAGCACAAACCTCTTGCTAGAATTCACCATACGCTTTGCTTGTTGAGCAGTAACTAGCTGAAATTTCTTTGGCCCTTTGTAGGCATGAATTCTAAATCCCTTGCCATATTTCACCAACCGCCACTGGTTCAGCCTTCTATAAAAAACAACATCTCTTTCCCATAAATATGGGCTACCAAAGACAACTTGGCATATATCCAGAGGTACAATATCACAAACTACCTCATCTTTAAACTTTTCATCAATGGCAAATCTAAATCTGCATTGCTTAGTTACTCGTAGTTCTACATCTTTGTGCAGCCACCCCAATGGATAAGGTTGAGGATGAGGTTTTACCTCCAATCCCAACTATTGTACTAATTTTTTTGAGATCAGATTTCTTTGTGATCCAGAATCATACAATGCAACTACCTTTGTCATATTTATTTGGATATACACCCAAAATAATTCTTCTTTTGTGGTTTCTGAAACTATCTCCTCCTTTGTAGCTTGAACATGGGCTGGTTCATGAGCTTCCAAAGTCTGTAGTTTCTTCTGCCCTTGCTTGGTTACACAAGCCAATTTTTCTTCAGCCTCTGTAGTGCCAATACAGTCCTCATCTTCATGATATACATTGGCTGATTTCTTTTTACCTTTGTTCAACCATTTAGGCTTCTTTTCTGGGTGTAATTTCCAACATTTTTTTGTAGTGTGCCCAACAACCTTGCAATGGTCACAATATTGTTCATATTTTTGCACTACTGTAGAAGCCTTTTTGGTCTGATTTTTGGTTTACTTCTATGGTTTTGCTGCATTCTTACTGCCACTAGGCTGATTAGAGGTCTGCTGCATTTTATTTGGCTTCCTATTCTTCATCTCCAAGTATATTGCCTTGACACATGCCTCATCTATGCTTGTGACATTGAAAAGTGCCAACTCTATTATGATATGGTAGTGCAATCCACCCTTGTACTTATTCAGAATTGATGGGTCCTATAGATTTATGTTCAATAACACCGCTTGTTTCCTGAATTTAATGGTGTATTCTTGAACATCATGTCCTTGTTTTTGCCTCAAAAATTGCCACCTCTCCTCCATCCTTTCTTGGTGTCCCACCGGATAGAATTGAGCTCTGAGTGCAGCCACAAATTGAACCCATGTTTGTATAGGTGGTTGTCTATTACGAGCCAAACCAACAACATATGCCTCCCACCATGTGAGAGCATGTCCTCCAAGCTTCAACCTTGCAAAACTCACTTTTTGGGGCTTCGTATAATGCTTGATACTGAAGTATACCTCCAACTATTTCAGCCAGTCGTCCAACTTCTCAGGATCTAACTCTCCACTGTAAACAGGTATGTCCAGCTTCACCTCCATCTTAAATGGGTCAGATAACAATGGTACCTTATCTAAAGTTGAAGCACCTACATCCTCACCCACAAGAATCATTTGCTCCTCCTTTCTAAACTGATTCAACTGTACTTGCATCATCTCCATAATTTTGGTGAGTTGTGAGAGAGTGCTCTCCATATTGAGGAATTTGTCTTCATATTCCTCATCAGACATTCGTACTCGCTTTTCTTCAGCCATGGAAGTATTTCTCTGCCTTCTCCCAATTTTTGGGTTCTCAGGAACTATCTCCAAATTCAGAGACCTTCTACCTTGCATACATAGGCCTTATGAAAGAACTTGCTCTGATACCACTTGATCCGTAATGATAGCCAAACTATGACTATTCTCAGGATTACAGATTTAAGGATTGAAAATTATTTAACTCTCCATGCAATTACTGTAAAATACTGAAAATCAAGTGCAAATAACACAAAACAGTCACACAGATTTGACACAGAGAATTTATAGTGGTAAAACCCCAATGTGGGGAAACATCCACTTCAAAAGAGAGCTCACTGTTGTATTAATGAACAAGAATTACAATTGCAACCTCAGAAAGGCTACAAAGCATTGTTACTATGCTGCAAATAGTCAATCCCCTGTTCTGAAACAACCAATACCCTGCAAATTTATCACCCAACAGTCTGCAATTAGTTCACCATAAACACAGCTCCATGCATCTTCTCCTCCATCCCCCATTAACCTTGAAGAAATGCCAAAAAATGACATAAATAAATTCTCCAATAACTTATGGCCTTTCTGCTACCAAACGTGTCTTTTGGTCTCTAGCTGTTTTATGGTATTCTGCCTCAAAAACACTAAGTTGCCATTTTGGAATGCATACCAGTTTTTGGATTACATGTCCAATCGACTTAAAACTTGTACCATGTATTCTATGTAGTTTTAAATACCTCTGGTTAAAATTTTAGGTCTTAAATCTTCATGAGTCACTCCCAGCATGTCCATGAATATGGCTACTAAGGCTGATTTTTAACCTGTTTCCAACTATTAAAAAGTGTCAGGTTGTCATTTTGGAACATCTATAACTTCCAGGTTATGTGTCCAATGGACCTAAAAATTTTACCACATGTTCTCAATAATGTGAAATACATTCGGTTAAAATTTGAGGCCCTAAATCTTTCTGAGTCAATCACAGCATGTCCCCGAAAATGGCCACTCAGGCTGATTTTTCCCCTGTTTCCAGCCAGTTTACATGGGAAGCAGGCGCCAATTTTGGGAGTCAGGTGCCCGTTTTTGCTTAAAATTTGTTATTTATCCGAAAAATAATTTTGGATCACCCCATTATTTTTCCTAACCGGGACCAGATTTGCCACCCAAGTTGAGTGCTTAATGGGATAGATTATTTTGGCGTTGAGCAGTTTCAGGAGCTTTTGTTTCATCAACATCTCAATCTTTGGATTGAATGGTCTCTGTTTCTGTCTGATTGGATTTAAACCGGTCTTTAGTTTAATGGTGTGTTGGATGGTATTTTTATCATAAACTTTCAAGTCATTGTATGTCCATGCTATAATGTCATCATACCTTATATAGAGCTCTTGAATTGCTTTTAATTCTTCTTCAGAGTAATCAATGCTAACTTTTAATATTTCTTAGGGGTTATTGAGATCTCCTTAGACTCCCCATCATCAATTTTGATCATGTGACCCATCGGACGATCATTATTGTCAAACAGATTTTCCAATGTGATTAGCCCTTTTAGGATATAGTTGTTATTTAATTGTAGAAAGCCCTCATCTTCTTCTTGGTCTTCATATTTCACATGTTCAGCAGAATAGTTCATCTCCTGGATTAGGAAATGCACTATTTGTTCATCATTATCAAACACTTGCCAAAAAATATCCTTATATGGTACCGAAGGTCAATATATCAATCTCACTACCTTAGGTTTGTATATGACATTTGATAGAGGGCAGTAATTAGCACCTATAGCTTCCAAGGTGTCCGCATGAGTGTTCTGGTCTTTGGGGTTATCTTTGATGTACAAAGACTTAATAGATTCCAATAGATCCCATACTCGGTTCCTATATGCCTTGAGATAGTGTTGTTTACTTATGCATTTTTCAGTGACCTGGTTGACCACCAGTTTAGAATCACCAAATATTTGTAGATGCTTGACCCCTAGCTTCTCAACCTTTCTTAGTACTAAGCATAGGGCTTCATATTCTGATGCGTTATTAGTGCAACTCTAGGTCAACCTATAAGAAGAAGTTTTTTGATCTCTTGTTGGTGTAACCAACACCACTCCTACACCTACACCATTCTTGCAGCTGGCCCCATCAAAGTATAGCTTCCACATTTGGTTAGATGCCTCAATGGAACTCCTCTTTGACTCCTTGTCATCTAATATTTTGATAGTCATGGCATTAAAATCTCTTAGGAAAAGCTAATCCTTAATATTAAGCTCTTTTGGGACTTCTTCCATCAAATTCTCCTCCTTGATAATGATTCCCACATTTTCTCCTGTTGGTTTTCTTCCTCAAGCCTTTCTATATGAAATGAAGAGGGATTCTCCAAGAAAATTTTCTCTTATACCTTTGAAAGGGATCTCCATGTGGGAGTATTCCAATTAAATGTATCCTCCTAGCTTAGCAGTGAATTCCCTAGAGAGACACATTCCAAAGTATGGTTCCAGATCCACCACTACAATCTCTTGTATTATAGTAACCTGAGGTAGTCTGTGTAACACCATAGGGATATATTTGATAACTCCTATAGTTTTGACTGGGGTGCCATCTACTTGGAAGACTCCAAGGCAATTCCTTGTATATACCATACCCATGACATCACATACTATCTTAGGCATCACCGTTGTATCAGCTCCTGAGTCTATCATGCAATTGTGCACCACCCATCCTCTCATCTCCAAGGACAAATAGAATGGAGAGGGCCTGTTCTTGTCCACCCCCATGATAGGGACATCTTGAGCCAAGTTTTGCTCAAGGGGTGATTTGTTTTGGGCTTTTATTAGTTGTAGTGCCACTTGGAGCAAATCAATTTGTCTAGGGATTATCAGGGCATCAAACATATTGACCTTTGAAGGGGTCCTCTTCAATTCTTCAACTATATTGAAACTGGGAGTGGCATACCACTTCTCCTTGTCCTTATAGTAACTTTCGTACCTGCTTCAATATTCCTAAGTGGCTTTTATCCACTACCTCTTGGTCAGGTAAGGGTATTTCAACCTATCTTTGGCCTCCTCTTGTGTTTGCATTAACTTATGTTGACCTGCATTAGGTATATTCTCCCTCTGTGTAGATGATTTTTGGGTGGGAGCTATTTGAAGGATCTTCCTCCCTACCTCTTCCATATCTTTCTTGTCACTGGGTGTTTTTAAGGGATGCAAGTCTTGGGGGCCAACCGATATCGGTTTCTTTTCGAACCTGGTGAGCATAGAGATTTGGTTATTTGAAGCCAACATGCAGTTATGTTCACATTCTCAGACTATATTTATATGACCCTTCTATGCCCGCTCTATTCTTTCCATAGCTAACTTCTGCACGTAGTGATGGTTCATCATGCATGTATTTTTTGCATGAGGATCATTTCACGTAGAACACCAATAATCTATTTGGGCAACATTAGAGGAGGGTTCCCATTCCTCATTTAGTAGAATAATACTTATTCTTTTAGGGGCTTTGCTGGTAGAGGTGGCTTGATCGTGAGATACATACGGGAATCTTCTTGGTTGAAAAATTAATTTTGCTTCTCTTCTCTTCATAAGAGTCATTTCATTGTTGAGGCTTTTGACAGAGTTTTGGACATCCATGTTTAGGTTTTTCATGGAGTTTTGTAGGTCTAACAGAATGGTCATATGAGGGTTTGGAGCAGGGAGTGTTGGAATTGCAGGAGGAGCAAAGAGATCTGGTAATATGGGTATTACTGGAAGAGCAGGTGTTGCTGGGGCAGTGTGCCATTGTGGTGTACTTACTAGAGGAGAATTCGTTGGGTAGGGCAATGTTGAGGACACCAATGGCGGTTGGCTTTAGGGAAACTCAAGGAAAAAATGCATAGTTGGATTTGGAGGAAGCTACCCCATAGCTATCAGGAGTTTTTTAGCTTTCATTGCTTCTTGGAATATCTAGGGAAAAGTTAGGACATTAGCTTACCTTATCATCAAACTCAAATCAGGGCTAAAGGCTCTCAAATAATAATAGACAACATGTTCATTAGTTGTCGAGGATCCTATGCCAAGAGTGAGTGAATCTAATAATAAAAAATTATTCTTGGGGATGTTTTTGAATCGTGGTGAACTACATGAGCGAGGATAAGGGATTGGCATGTTCATTGGACTCGAAAAAAAAACCTTCCTGATAGATCAGCCCATGAAGTGATACTTCTATTAGGAAGGGTTCTATACCAGTATAGCATCTTACCCTTCAATGAAATAACCAATAACTTAATCATAACATCCTCATCAATAATACTGTGAATGACGACTAGGGCTACTACATCTTGGTAGTGTTCAAATACCGTATTTCTAGTGCCATCATAGGTAGGTAATTCTTTTAAGGTTGGAGGAATAACATTCTAGTTAGTGAGGTTGAGGGGACCTAAGTTGTTCCAGGTGGGATATCCCAGATTTTGGTTCTGGTTTTAATTTTGGACCATAACTTCGATTTAGGTATCTGAATGCTGAGTATTAGGATCGAAAGAATGTTGATCCTTCAGAGGGGTATGAAATAAAATGGGCTCAAGAGAGGCCAAGAACCATCAACCTAGGAAATTTAGTTCAAAGAACTCGATGGGTTCTTCAGATAGACTAACTTTATACCTTGTAATCATGAAACATTTCTACTGTAAGGCTTTTTGGGTTTATGGTTCAATAGAGTCATCAGAGGATTATTGGATAGTTGAGTGGAGTAGAGAATCATCTAACTCTATGCTACTCTAAATGTGGGACTATTAGGATCCCATCGGGTGTGCCAAAAACTATTGGTCAATAATCTACACCTAACGAAAGGATTGTGCACCCTGCGGACTAGACCAACATTGAGAGGTCACTAGTTAACGAAATCCTATGACCAATCTCTGGAGAAGGCCGGTTCCTTGTGACTTCAGTGGAAATTGATGGAATTTGGGTAAAGCAAGGAAGAAAGTAAATAAAATTAAATGACTCTGAGTTAAACTAGGTGGATAAGCCGCATCAAGACATATGCAGATGGTAATGGGAATACATTGACATATACAACCATCTAATAGACCAGTTAATGCATTCCAACTATTATCATTCACGCTTCACACTATGTTTGTAAATTCCAGAACTGATAAACCAATAGTCAGAATCTAGATCATAGAATAATAACTAATTCATTCATCAATTTTAGCAGAAAAGCACAAACATGAAAATACATACATATAGGTGGAATGATCCGAAGGCCAGACAATGCTTTATTTATATTAATGGATTTCCAATATTACATACAAATTGTAATAGCTTAGAGCTGACCCTTCGAATGGATTACATTCAATATTTTATAGCCGAAATATAGGGCTTCCTTCTTACGCTGGGTAGATTCATTCATGCACATTATACCTCCTGGATGGCAAAACATTAATTCTCTAACTATCCGTTGTCTTTGATCAAGCCTTTCAAGGAACTAGGTACATCGTAAAATGTTATTTATCAATTATATCCCCTTCAACTGGCTCTATCTTTGTTGGTATGATTGTACCTCTTTCAATCATGGTCCTATCTGCAGTGGTGGGTTATTGATTCTACCTATAACACACATCCCTTTGATTGTATTATATTGGTGGGAAACCCTATCCTCAGGTTTTGATGTAGGGCTTCAATAGGTATACCGCAGTGTCTAATGACCAACATTGAATGCAAATGATAATGCCTCAAAGATAGGCTCAAGACCTAGGCTATCACTAGCTTTGACCAACCCTTACCTTTCTTTGTAGTGACTTAGCCTCGAGCAAGATATTTTGGGTGCCTTTGTAGGTGATAGCTCACCTTCCTTTTTGTCACTTTACGTAGGCAGCATTTTTGGGTACTTCCACCCTTAGGGATCTTCAAAATAGCTACCCTGACTAGGGTGGGAACGTATCGATGACTTTGCCCAAGTTGGGGCAGGATAATTGGGATGAACCCGCCCCTTGTGTTGTCACAAACCTTAGCCCAAGTTGGGGCAGGGAGCTTTGTGGTTTCCTTTATTTTACCCGCCCATTGGAGATTGTCACCTCAGGTCAGGTGGGATTTTGGTTGGGGCAAAACATACATTTAAGGGGAAAATATCCATCCCAACATAGCCCGCCCAAGTGGTGGACCTTCTTCTTATTTTGGGCAGGATTTAGCACCATTGCATTATTCGTCCTATAGTAACTCTTACTCTTCCTATGTGATGTATGGTGTTGTGAGGTTGTATGTGTAAACAACTTAGGGTTCCCAAGAGGAGGCCCTAAAATGAGATGTATAGGCATCCAATTTGTTTGGAATAGAGTAAGGGATCTTGTTACCAAAAAATATTCTCGTGAAGATAAATCATTCACCATATATCGAAGAACAAATTATCCATCCACAAATGCTTATCCACAATAATTATACACAAAACGAGATAAAGATAGATAATACCCTTAAGTAAAGAAACACCAATAATACTCCTTAAGGAAGTAATAACTCCACAAAATCTCCAATATGAGATTCCACTCCAAGATATTAATCAGTATGAGATGATGATAATGATAATATCCTTTCTTTATATTCCCTACATCTAATGCTACTTTAAAGAGGGTATAACCCTAACCCTAGTCGATCCTAAACTCTTATTCAACTAATTAATATAATTTAATATTTTATTACAATGAACCTTGGATTATGTGTGGCCCATGCCAACTATTCATAACATCCATATACAATATAATATCATATCCCAATATATCTATCCCTAGGTACCATAACATTCCATCCCCTTATAAAATTTTTATCCTAAAACATGAGAAAATACTAAATAATATGATATTCTAAGCATTATTTACAATTGGTACGAATCTTGATTGTCCATCCATCCAAGTGAAATCTTGATTGATCATGAGCTTTGATGATTATATGCATTCCTTCTTATTGTTTCTTGAATTTTTATAATCCCCTTTTCATTCTTTTGATTCCTCTTGAAGCATTTTTATTTCTTCTTCTTAACCATTGATAGCACCCTTCAAAATATCAATCATTTTATTCTTACTATTCAATTCTCATTTTCTCAAGAATGCATATTAAAAAATATCCCAAGGGCAAGCATCTTCCCATGAGTAGTTTTTGTAGCTCTTCAGGAGAAATAACCACCAATGAAGATATTCCCCATGAAATAAATCACAATCATTGTATGACCACTAAAATTTACCTAAATAAAAAATATTCATGATTCATCAACCACTCTATAACATTTTATCATCTTCTCTAGAAAAAAAATGGGCACATCCATTATCCCACTTTCCCAAAAAAATGACAATGAGAAACTAGGATTAATAAAAAAATTACCTCACCAATTTCAATCATCCACTATCTCATAAACAAGTAGATCCAAAAATTTAATCCAAAACACAATAAATGATAGTTGATTTTCTTACCCATACTAAAAGATATCTGAAATTGCATTGTATTGGAAAAAATATTGTTTGGAAAAATATCATTGCTATTGTTCCAAATGTTGATTTCACAAGGTCATATCTCCCTTGATACTTCTTAGATTCCCTCATATGATAAGTTATTTTGAATCTCTTCAAATTTTGAATGAAGTGACATAAGAATCATCTAAACCAAATAACTTTATAAAAATATATAACTCTTAAATATCATTTTGTAATAAAAAAAAGAAAGAATCCCACTTTGCTAGAACCATTACTTTGTTACTGGTTACAAAAACTTATTCTCATAAAGATAAACAATCTACAATGTACTGAAATATCAAATAAATCATTCACAAATAATAGTCCACAATAACAATCCACTCAAAGACACAAAATTATATAATACCCTTTATGGCAACACCAATAATAACAACTTGATAAGAGCTCCCAATATGAACGGGCCATTCCATGGGTAAAGATGATTATAAGAGAATGCTTGATACAAATGATGATTTATAATCCTTAAAATGACAATTTTCCTTCTTTGTATACATAACATCTAATTCTACTTTAGGGAGGGTATAACTTTATTTGTGAAAAAACTTACATATTTGATATACTTACTCTAAGATACTCTAACCAAAATAATAAAGCAATAAAAATACAACCAAACATGCAATAGTTGAGTTAATACTATCTTAATCAAAGCAAAGTACAATGAATTATAGTAAGAGATCTTGCTACACTTAGATCATAAACAAAGCATGCGTAAGACTAATCCTAATGTAAAAGAAGAAAATACTTGATACCCTAAGGCATCAAGGACTAAAACATACAAAATATTACAATATCAATCATGAAAAACACTTATTTCTATTCTATCTTACTTATAGTATCATCATACTAATAAGGAAGAGCCATAGTTGGGATCAATGTAGGGGACTCAATCTGCCTTGGAAATTGATCCTTGAGAAGTAACTTTGATCTTGAATTGCAAAGCCTGGTGGAGCACTTGGTTCTTCTCTATGGAAGGCAACAAACCAACTATCAATGGTTTTGATTGTACCTACAAAAATAGGAGATACAAATCAATTGAAAAGGTTAATGTATATAATGTGTAATATCAATCAAAATGACACATCATCTTAAACCTAAGTGTAAAAACATATTAGGATTTGAACCATATATTGAAAACCATAAAACCTTATTAATGTTTATAATATCGACTTAAAATGGTGATCATGGCACCATTGATAGTTAGAACATGTGATTTTGAGGACACATAAATATGTCCTTTAATCATGCCTATATCCTTATTTCAGATTTTTTGAAAAGTTAATGAGAGAAAAAATAAGTAAAAGATGGTGAAAATATGGCAAAATAGGCAATAGAAGGACCAATCTCCTACGAAGAAAAAAGGTAAATTATTGGTGGAGTTGACTGATATTCATTCCCATGCTAGATCCTAAGTCCTTCAATTCATGTCATTCCTTAGTAAGCTAGGTAAGAAGCACCAAGCTTTGAAAGGTTCAATCCATGTGACTATCTCATTTATCAAGGAAATTCATAGCATGACTCAAAATTAGTGCGATGTTTTGATAACCCTCATTAATGAAGTGGGAAACCCTGGGAAGCCATAGTTATTTTCTCTTCTCAAGTTATCCTCGATACCTCATGTGTAGGATGGTGATCCTACTTTTGTTTCCCCTTAGGTTTTGGTTCTCTGTTTGGTGGTGGTTTTGGATGTTTGGATGGTTTTGTTTTGGCTATTTGCTACTCTAGTTGGGTTAGATCTTTGAGTTAGAGTCTCTTAGGTTGTGCCTTGAGCTCTTCTAGTTTATTTTTATAATAAGGTTTGGGGATCCTTTCAAAATCCCTTCTTTTATCTAATAAAAAAAACTATTGGCCAACATGGCTCAATGTCGTCCTACCTAAGGACTAACAAAGTTAGTCCACCACGATCCTATATTAGGATGACAAAGCTCTCCGCCATGTACAAGTCAATTGTTAGTGCTCTTTTTACAAATATATATTTCCCCTCCATAAGAACCACAAGAAACATTGTAAGGAATAGTCAATCATAAGTCTTTTGAAAATAAAAAATAACAATATGTGAGAGTTGAAGCAAGATAAATAAAATTTATATGCTTAAATGCAAAAATAAAACTTTTGTTAGTTTGAATCTACTATTTATACAATATATATATATATTGAAATAAATAGTAAATAAATGTAAAAACATATCCAAATAATGTAAAAAGAAAGGAAATCATACATAATACTTACTTTCATGTGCTCAAGGAAATTTTGGCTAAATGAAAAAAAACCGCTTTCCCCTTGTGGCTTCAAAGGATTTTACCTATAAAAATACCCAAAGTGCTAAAAATACTTGTTGAGTGTAAAATGAGAAAAAAATAAGTGCATATATGAGTCCAAGGTGAGCCAAAACCCCTAAAAGAACCACTCTTATGCTATACCTAAAAAACTCAATAAAATATTATGTAGAAACCCATTTTTTAATTAAATATTCAAAAATATAAATTGGAGGGGGGTAAAAGTTCATTTTTAGTTTTCATTTTTATGCATACACCTATCCTTGTCATGACCACTACATAATTATGTGATATTCAGTTCACACACAAATATAATTGATGTGAGAGGAGGAGGAGGTGGTGTTCGAGAAGTAGGTTCCCTAACCCACTCTAGCATTTTTGGATGAAAATGAACAAACACATAAAAACAAGATTAATGAACAAACACTTAGTTAGATTTGCTAGGAGATAGATAGAATGTGTGATAAGTACCATCAAATATATTAGGTCATGCAAGTGGTGGGTTCTAGACAGGGCAATCATAAACAACCCAAAAATTGCCCTAAATATCCCCTAAATCTGAGTAAAGCAAGATCATTGCTTTTAAAGAAAAAGTGATCATGGTTATAGATAATGATTATGACTAAATAATAAAAGGCATGATACTTATCAAAAAAAGTAGTCATATATTACAATGATCATGGTCACATGTAAAAAGGGGCTAGCATGGACCTATCAAAATAGGGGTGATCTTATTATCAATCAACAATCCTGGTCAAAAATCGCAATCACAATGAACATGATTTTTTCAAACTTTTTAAGAATGGTCTATAGGTGGATATTAGACATAGAAGGTGCTAATCCCAAGGACACAAATTAGGATAATATGACATAAAAACCAGAACCAAGAGGATGGTGGATGATCACCTATGGAGATATAAAGAGACCTCCTAGATGAAGATATGGCTTCAACAAGGCATGACAATAGAGGTGCAGTTCTTATTAAGGGAGATAAGATTTGACAAGGTGCTAGACATACCCTATATCATACCTCATAGGTCATGTTATGAGTTTATAATATTTTGGAACACAATGACCTATACATTCTTATGGCAATCAAATCTATACAAGGATATTTAGATAATGATGACCTTAGAGGATTTGTACTTTATCACAAGCCTACACATCCTTAATCAAAACCATATAGAATATATTCCTAATATTTATAGAGTATATTACTAGGGAGATATGATTGAATGGGTAGTGGATCATTCTGTTAGTGTAGGTTTGCACATCCATAGGGGTACCATTCATGTGACATGCTAGGATCTTCCTCTTCACCTTTAAATATTATCATAGATATTTGAAGAAGATATTTATCATACTTATTTACCCACTATACCTAGCCATGAATGAGGGATATAAAATATTAAACATGGGGTTTGACTTAGGATGAGCAATACTGACATTTTATTATGATTTATATAGGATTTAGGAATGGAGGGTGCACGCCATTAGCTTAGGCCTAGATCTATGAACACTTCACTATGTACAAGCCCTTAGGAGTACCCCACAACATTCCCCCTAGTCATATTTATAGGTGATGATGGGCCTACAGCTAGGTGCAACACAACCACACGTGCCACACCTAACACATATCCCATGACATTAGATCATCTAGACACCCTATCACCACCTATAATAGACTGATGACTAGGGCCTCCAACAACTATAATAGGTGTGATCAATGACCATTTTGAGGGATCATCAACTAGAGTTTTATAAGACTCATAGGATAAATAGGGTTCCTATATAGTTTGGGGACCCCTCATCTAGATGAGACACTCCCATTTTTCCTTGTATGATGCAAACATAAGAGGTAATAGACAATAGATAGGTTGAGTGTACCACCATTAGCATGGGACCATTTCTAATAGAGGGTAGAAGGTGATGAGGGTCTCATAGCCTAGAGATATAGGATACCAAGGAGACAATAATCATGACTTGTATGCTAGGTGTAGGTCAACGATACCTATATGGACATAGAATCACCTTAAGTAGCACCTTTGTGGGATAGAGGAAAAGCTTTTGGTGCTAGAGGTACATGGAGCAATGAAGAGGAGATCTCTAGGGAGGAGGAGGCTCTAGAGGAGTGTGCTAGCATAGAGGAGGAGATAACACCAAAGGACAAGAGAGAGGACTCTAAGGAGGGGATTGATGTGGAGATCTACATATATGAGGTTTCAGTGGACACAAATTGCCTCAAGACATCATCCTTAGAGGAGGAAGATCACACCAAATATCACAATGATCTAGGTTCACCCTACTAACCTATATTAGATTCAACTCAACCTACTTTTTATATTTATAGATTCATAGTTAGTTATATATTAAAATCATGATACAAATGATACATATTTTATGATGAATCTAATATTTGATACTATTGTGATTATGGAGACAACCTAGGGATGGAGGGAGATCATAAAAACAATTATAAATAGTGATCCTAGAAAGTATTCTAGATTTTATTAACCTATTGCTGACATCAATGGACAACCCATCAAAGTAGTCGATCAATTTATACAACCAATCTTGATACCTCAATATCATTTTGACACATGCATCGAAAGTTGACCATATAGCATGCCAACTCCATTAGAGATATCAAGAGCTAATATTGAGATGAGAGGCTCAAGCAACAGAGGATAAGAATTGATAAAGGAAGCAAGTCTTATAGTAGCATTTAGTATAGGCTTAGTTGGATTTGGAATAGGTGCAAAGAGAGCTAGTGGGGCTTATGATGTCCATGTCAAAATGATCCTACTCAAGCACCACCTACATAGATGCTTAGGTGCTCAACATATATTTTGAGATGTGAAAAGGCTGATTTTGTATCCATAGCCCTACAATTTTGCATATTATAGATATTCTTTGTAGCCACCATGGCACCCATAGTGATGTACCATAGGATTTTTTTGGGAGGTAACTTAGAATGATGACACTCACTACCTCTATTATATCATATGTACTCTTTGATGTACTAATATACATACATACATACTATAGACACTAAAATCCAATACCTTCAAACCACATCTGCCACCCCACCATCAAATCATGCATAATAAAATTATATGCCTAAGTCTAAACTTAGGGATATAAAATCCTGCACATTATCCTATTCTCCTAATTTATTAAATTTGGAAAATCACCCTAGGATACCTTGTCTACATGTCCTAGACACTTCATCCAACACCCTTGCCACATCTTACCCACTCTTGTCCCCCTTTTCCTTACACATGAGACAGATTCCCAACACCCATGCCACAACTCATTTGTTGTTGTCCCCTTGTCCCTTCACATAAAACAACATCCCACATCCCACTCCACTTGAAGCCACATCACCCCAGTTAAGTGAGCCACATTGAATGACTCATTATAACTGCCCCTTCCACCTGGCAGTTCAGATTTACCACTTGGAAAGTCAGGCTTGCCACCTCCCATTCCCCTCCAAAGCCCTAGGAAGCCTATAAAAACACCATTAGTCCACCAAAAAAGGATGCTGAATTTGCATACCGACAGGTTGCCAAAATTGATGTAGACCAACGAGAAATTGTGATGCGCGAGCTTTGTTCTAACCGTTGGTTTGAATCCCGAGGCAACCTGTTCTTCAGCCAAAATCGCTTGTCCGTGGTTCCATAGTCAAAAACGTGATTCTACGGTTTCACAACTGCAGGTCCACGATTTCCATCCCACAACCATGCTTCCGCGGTTCCACAGTCTCGAGACAAAAATCACATGCACGATCGATATCAGTAACTTTAGTATTAGCAAGGTTTTATCTATTTATTACTACTGTTATTTGTTTCGTGTAATTATCTTCTTAGGGTTTATGTTTAGTATGGATTTGATTGCTCAAATATACAGGTGCTACTAATCCTTTTGCCGGTTTGAGTGTGTGTAGGTGATAGGTATTTTGGATAAGTTGTTGAAGCTGGAGTGGTCCTTTATTGGATACCAAATCCCACTCACCCCTTTGAAGTTGTAATTGGATACGAGGAGAACATTGTACTTTACGAAAGATTTGGAAAACTCCTAGAGAAAAATTTGTACCACACTGAGACAAAGATTGTAACATTGTATCCAAGTTGCTTGGGGCAATTCAAAATTTTGTAAATCTGTATCACAAAGAATCAATATATATAAGATGTTATTATTTCAGGCAATCTGTATCTGTGTGGCTTTATATTGCAAGTGTTCAAGTATTTTGGTTACAGAAATGGCGATCACGATGGGACCCCCTAAAGGTCCTATTTTGTTTTGCCTTGCTTTTAAATTTGTTTACTTATCTCTGTTTGCATCTACAAGTTTTGAGAATTCGAGACGCGTGTAGATTCAACTTTGGATCGATATACTTGGAAAACCTTGTGCCCGAATTTTTTACTGTGGAAATGTAGATACGCGGTTTATTTTCTAAGGAAATGCAGACGTGTAGTTCCTATTTGGAGGAAATGCAGACGTGCAGTTCCTATTTGGAGGAAATGCAGACGCATGGTTCCCATTTGGAGAAAACATAGACGCATGGTTCCTGTTATGAGGAAATGCAGACGCATGGTTGTTGTCTCAGAAACACAGATCGACGATTGACAAATGGAAGGAGCAACGATGGGATCACAGGTCTGTACCTTTTGATTTTTGTTCCTTCTTTTTCTCCTTTGTCTGCATTTTGTTATTAGCACTGAAAGGTCTAGTCCTGTTTGCTCTTGTCTACACATAGGTTTTAGGATAAGTCCAATTAGTTTAAGTCCTACATCCATAAAAAATAAAATAAAAAAAATCATGCTCCATGTGTTGGGTTAGGAATAACCCAGATATTATATTTTTGGGTTTATGTCTCTTTCAGCCCTGTTCTACTGACAGAAAGGACCCGCACATCCGTGGTTGGTATTTCCCAAACACAGACGTGCGGTTGGCAAATCGTGCATCCATGGTTTACTAGAACCAACCACCCACCCGTGGTTGGCCTTGTTAAGTAGGATTTGACCTAAAAGCTTATCTGAAGATGGCATTTTGCCCCTAACTTGTTGTCTGCTATTTTTTTTGCTTTTTGTCTTCTGCATGTAGGCATTCAAATATAAATTCATAATAGTTTTGCATAACACAATAATTAAACAAACCATCACACACTTGCACTTAAACATTGGAAAATGGCTGGATTTCATCACCGTCGGGTTTGGATTTCATCACCGAACCACCAACATCATACCCCATTCTTTGCCAAGGCCGATTCCAAGATCCATCATAGCCCGTGGGTTATAGCATGCATTTCTCCTCGGAGAGGTGTATCGCAGACTATGGGTGAGTTGGGTGAGGAATTGGTAGGACCTATGCTCCCTGGCCATGTGTGGACTTCATTACCACACATTATAGGTGGGATTACATGACCTGGAGTTCATAGCCAGGTTGTCAAGCTACAAGTATACAAGTGAAATCCTAGATTCATATAGGGTAAAACATTGAGCACACATCTTTTCATTTTTAAAACGCTTAACAAAAAAAAACGAAAACCTAGCACCAAAAGCTTTGTGTTGTATTGCATCGTATTGTCATTTTATTTACATAGATAGTCGCACTTGGCATTGTACCATATAACAGCGTATGGTAGTGACTCGTAGTCAAGCTAAGAAACTAGTGTCAAACCAAAGTCAATGGTCTTCCACCATGGCCTCTCAGTCTGGAAACATCCCTCACACTTCGGTGGTAGGACAAGTAGGCATGACCTATTCTATGTCCCAAAGTCTTAATGTAGGGCCTTATAGTAATGCCCCTAATACGAACATATTCATTATGCATAGGGCTACTCACACAACCATACCTGAGACACCTAGGAGTGAACCTCCTACAGTGGTAGATAGTCATGTCACCATGTTCGACATGGATACTATTAGAATGTACTTGAATACAGCTGGAATGGTATTCCCATCATTACCACCACTCTCCATCCCATCTCGTGTTGTACCATCATTACAACAAGAGCCCGCATATACTTACCCACAACAGTCTAAACAAGTTTTTACAAATCCTCTTTTTGAGTTGGTTGTTGTAGCACTGGCTAACCAACCATCATCATCCAACCAACCACCCCGCACATTACCTCACCAAATGATCATTTCCACTAACCCCTTGTATGAAACAATTCATGTTGTTTCACAAACCCTAACATCCACTCAACCCACTACCCTCATAGGTTCTACATCCCATATCATACCACAGTCAGTGGAAATACCATTTGATACTTACCCCCCACTCACTTCCACTACCATGGTTGTTCCACAACCAACTCAGCCTACCACATCACAGGTGGTGGTCCCTACTTCAAATGCAATAAGCTTTTTTACAGCTGTAGCAAATAATTTTAGATAACGTTAATCGTAGCGTAAATCATGATCCCAACCAGCATTTGCAAGGGATTGAGCACAAATTCCCACCTCCATCTCACCAAAAAAATACCTTTATCCAAGATCCATCTTGGAAAATGCGCCCCCCATCCACCACTATAGCTCAGAACCAACCTCCACATCCATATGCTAATACAGTAGGTCAGCATACCATCATGCCCCCATCACCCCATCCGTATCATAATCTCCATCATCATTCATATCATAACACATTTCATCCAACCATACCTTATCACCCGTAGCCTACATACAATCCACCCCATTACCAGCAACATCAAGTACATTCAAGTGTCAATCCTATGGATGACCCTAGATACCAGTTTTTATAGAGTCATATTGATAGTATTGCCATGCAAACTCTAGGTTTGCAATACCAAAAACCAACTTTAAGGCAACTACTCAATCATCCTATTCATGCTTCGGTTCCTGAGCCGCCATATCTAGAAGATATTCAAATACCTAAGCTTGAATTTAAAGGGGAAGAGGACCCCTATGAACATATAACTAGATTTGTAAATGCATGCTTCAGAATCAAAAGCAATGACGCATTATTGTTACATACATTTCCTTAGACACTAGGGGGAGAAGCCCAAGACTGGTACAACCACTTGCCACATCAAAGTGTTTTTACCTTTGAAAAACTAGCGGACCAGTTCTTGGAAAGATTCGCCCTGAATGTCATAAAACAAACCACATTGATTGATTTGATTTATCTAAAACAATATAATGATGAATCAGTCTATGACTTTGGTAATAGGTGGAGATCAGTCATGATCAAGTTACCATTTTCCCTCCCTATTCCAGAGATAATATGAATGTTCATGAAGAGTTTTGGTAGACCCATATCTTCATTATTATAGCTACAACAGTATAGGACATTCGATGAGGCACTCGCCCAAGCAAAGCTAATAGAAGAGATCAAAATTCATGAAGGTGAGATAAATCCTAAAAAGAAAAAGTGGCACAATAAGAATCAAAATGGGAATAACCACGATCAATCTAAGACCACATAGGTTAACCAGATAGTTTTGGGCCAACCATAGTTGAATCAACCAACCCAAGCACAAATCCAACAACCCCAACAATAAAAACAACCGCAACAATTGAATCATCAAGCGGTTCCACCCCCACAATAGGCACAAAATCAGAGACAACCTGCAGAAAGGCAACAACATCATTTTAAGCCAAAAAGAAATTACACACCAGTACAAGATTCATATTCATTAGTTTTCCAAAATTTGTATGCAGCAAAACTCTTTACATTACTGAAAATGAAACTTGAATATCCTAACAAACCAAAAACAAAAGGTTACAAAGAACACCTCTTTTGCATATATCATAGACAAAGAGGACATGATATCGAAGGCTATCATGGTTTCAAAGGAATTGTGCAATATTTATTAGAAGTGGGTATAATCAAAGTTGACAATACACTAGCCCAAAACAATCAAAACCTAGGCATCTATCAGACACCTTTGCCACATCGAGAGGAAAATAAACAATCGACGGGAGCATCAACTTCTACAGTTCCTCCCAACCAGGTTAATTATGTGTCTCAATTATCGCAAGGTTTTGTAGGAGCTATCAACATAGTTACCCGTGGATAGAGGCAAGCTAATCGCACAACACAAGCTCCAACAACACAACCAAAAAATATGCCCATACAACTTGGACCAAGCATTTCACCACCACCTTTCCATAATCACCTAGTGGTCACCTTAAATAGCCGATTAACGCAAAGTTTAAAAATGGCTTTAGTAAAATTATCAATTTATGAGCTAATACAACAATCAACACCTCATAGGGAAGCATTTATGGAGATCTTAAAGTCTATACAAGTACAGTCAAAAGACCCCAATGCATTCAATTCCTTTGTAGGGAGTGTACAAAAGTGTATGGAACCCTCGATAGTATTTTATGACTTTGAGGAAAAGCAAATTTCGGTAGATTCACCTGATCCACCATTGCACATAGTAGCTCACATTGACAGGAAGCCATTCAAGAGAGTGCTTATTGACACTGGTTCATCAATCAATCTCATCACCACACCTACAATAAAAAAACTCAACATCCCATCATCTCACATCACAACTTCCACCTTCACCCTTAGGGATTTTAATGACACTTTATGCTCAACTGTAGGGAATGTTGTTCTTCCCATCACCGTGGGGGTGAAAATAATACATGTCCTCTTCCACATCTTGGAAGGAGAAATGCAATATAATATACTTCTTGGATGCCCTTGGATTAGGGAAATGAAGTGTGTGCTTTCAACATTACATCAATGCTTAAAATATGTATATAGAAAGACAAACCAACCTAACCTTTCAAATGCTGAAACTTGATTTCAAACCCGTATGAGCCCTTGCTTCCATCAAAACATCTAACTTATTGGAAATGAAATGGCACAAAGTTAGGAGCTAGAGATTATTAACCAGAATGAAAAAATGCGACAAAATTCATTATTCAAACCCCGGATTACAAAGCTTAAATACTAGATTAATAACCATAATATAGATAGCTTAGGATAGAGAATAGGGAAGAGAATAATAGGGAGGAAAGGAAAAATTAACTTAGGAGCCTAACTCCTTGCCGTCCATGTCGTCCAATCATGTCGAGTTAGCTGTTGTCCATGAAGGTAAAAGGTAAGATCCAAAGCTTACAGTTGTAAAAAATATTTTTACCCCCCTTTTCTAGTAAAACCCTTTTTAACTTCCAACATTATCCCCCTTAAAGTTGAGAGGACTGAATATACAGTCTCTCAGCTTTATATATTGAGCTTTAGCCATGCCTTTGGTGAAGATATCTGCAATGTTATCCAAAGTGCTACAATATTTCAGCTCAACTATCTATTGTTCCACCATGTCTCGAATGAAGTGATACTTCATATCAAAATGTTTTGATCTGCTATGGTGGATTGGATTGTATGCCAACTGAATGGCACTGATATTATCACAATACAGTCGAGTTGGACCACTTTGACTTTCTCCAATCTCTTAAAGGATTTTCTCAACCATAGGGCTTGAGTACTAGCATGAGTGATGGCTATATACTCAGCCTCAATAGATGACAATACTACAACAATTTGCTTCTTGGAACTCCAAATTATTAGTCCTAATCCTAGACTAAAACAGTTCCTGATGTAGATTTCCTATCATCTATATTGCTGTCCCAATCACTGTCACTGAAGCCAACTAATTTCACAGAATTACATTTGCGATAATGGATTCCAAAATCCAATGTACCTTTCACATACCTTAAGATTCTTTTAGTTGCTTGTAAATGCAACTCATATGGACTTGCCATAAACCTTGAAACTAGAGAAACAACATATTGAATATCGGGCCTTGTGTTAGTGAGAAACATCAAACTCCCAACCATGCTTCTGTAATTGGTCATGTCAACCTTTGGTGCTCCGTCTTCCTTGCTCAATTGGATCCCATGTCCAATTGGAGTTGCAACTGATTTGCACTGCTCCATGGCAAATTTCTTGATCATGTCTCAAGCATACTTGTGTTGACATATGAATATCCCTCTATTTGATTGATGCACTTCCATACCTAGGAAGTATCGCATTAGACCAAGATATTTCATCTCGAATTGCTTCATCATGGAGTTTTTGAACTCCATATTCATTCTAATGTTACTACCCATAAATATTAGATCATCCACATACAAACAAACTATGAGAATGTCTACTCCATGGTTTAGGTAGTACAGTGTTGGTTCACTTTTGCTTCTTATGAATCCCAACTTGCTGAAATAGTCGTCAATGCGTGAGTACTAAGCTCTTGGTGCTTGCTTGAGGCTATAAAGTGCTTTTTTCAATTTGCAAACTAGGTTTTCTTTTCCCTGTTCTTGGAAACCTTGAGGTTGTTGAACATACACCTCTTATGTCAAGTATCCATTTAGGAAAGCACTTTTTACATCCATGTGTTGAAAATTCCATCCTTTATGTGCTGCTAAGGAAAGAATTGATCTGACTGTCTCTTGTCTTGCAACAGGAGCAAAAGTTTCCTCGTAGTCAATGCCATATTTTTGAGTAAAACCTTTTGCTACTAGTCTCACCTTATGCCTTTCAATGCTTCCATTAGCATTGTACTTGGTCTTGTAGACCCATTTACATCCAACACATTTTTTACCTTTGGGTAGCTTGATTAGCTCCCAAGTATCATTATTTTTTATAGAGGTGATTTCCTCTTCCATGGCTTCTTGCCATATATTTTTATTACATGCCTTCTCATAGCTAGATGGCTCTAGCTGTGAACTAGTCAATAAAGCATAATTGACTTCATCTCCTCTAGGTTCATGAGAGTCATCATCCCCATACAATTGCAAGTTTTCAAGTTTTTGCAGAACTGAATTCATTTCACTAGCTTGGCCTCTAGTGAATCTTCCCTAGAAATTTTGATCCAACATTTGATATGATGGATGATGTTGTAATGTTCTTCTACCTTTTTATGGAGAGTCAATGTCCATTGGTGAAGAACTTACAGATCTTTGTGGAGAAGGACTTGCACTGGTGTCTGATGTTGTAAAGTTCTTCTACCTCTTGATGGAGAGTCAATGAACATTGGTGAAAAACTTACAGATCTTTGTGGAGAAGGACTTGCACTCCACCCTAGTACTCTTGCTTGATCTTGGAGGGGGGGTGTGCCTTTGCTTTTCTTTGGAGATATTTGTTGTCCCTGCTGAATCTGTGTAGAATTTACATCTTGGGATCCATCATCAATAAATTTTTTTTGATGACCCCATTCTCCCCCTTCATAAAAAATTACATCCCTGGAAAGGATAAACTTGTGGGTCTTGGTATTGTAGAGTCTATAAGCTTTAGTAGACTCACAATACCCTATAAATATACAAGCTTGACTTTTGGGATCAAGATTTTTCCTCTTCTCATCAAGAATGTGTGCATATGCTAAAGAACCAAAAACTTTGAGATGCTTTACATTTGGTTTCCTTTTGTACCACCCCTCATAAGGAGTGACACCATCTAAACTAGAAGTTGGACTTCTATTTAGAATATATACACTGGTTCTTACAACATCAACCCAATACATATTAGTTAGATGCTTAGTCTGAAGCATTGTTCTTGCCATCTCAACAATGGTGTGATTCTTTCTTTCGGCTACACCATTCTATTGTGGGGTATAGGTAGTAGTGAATTGCATTTTGATCCCACTTGCTTTACAATATGCCAAGAATTCTATTGAGGAGTACTCACCTTCTCGATCCGTTCTAAGACATTTTACAAAATTCCCACTTTGTTTCTCTACATTGTTTTTGAAATCTATGAAGCAATCAAAAACTTCATCTTCATGTTTCAAGAAATAAATCCAACGACATTCTAGAAAAATCATCTATGAAAGTGAGAAAATAGGAATTGTTTCCTAGACTCTTTGTTTGCATTGGACCACAAATGTTTGAATGTACTAATTGAAGTGGATAGTTGGCTCTCCATGCTTGTCCTTTCGAAAACTTCGATCTTGAGTGCTTTCCCAAAGCACATCCTACACATACCTCCTTTTGTTCATTGGTTTTGGGAAGTCCTATCACCATAGCTTGAGAAGTTAGTAATTTCAAGCTAGCGGAATTAAGGTGACCATATCGCAAGTGCCAAAGTACACTTGGATTGTCTATGGCTAGATTTGCAAGTTTAGCTCCCCCTGGCTTGCCAAAATTGAGAGGGAATAACCGATTCTTGGTCATAGGAACTGTGTGATGACATGATTACAATTATTTTTATCAAGAATGAGATATTTTCCTTCATCAAAAACAATTTTGTAATTATTCTCCATCATTTGCCCAACGCTTAGTAGATTTTGTTGGAGCTTTGGAGTGTAGTAGATGTCATTCACTGTCTTGAGTCCTCATTTTGTTGGAACTTCCAGGGTTTCGATGCCTTTGACTTGCAAAGCTTTATCATCCCCTAATTTGATTTGGGATGTATAAGTGGCATCTAGAGTAGCAAATAGATTTTCTTTACCACTCATATGGTTTGAGCAACCAAGTATCCGAGAATCCAGGTGTCATTGAGATTCTGTTTTGATTGACCATATGAAAGAAAAATATTAGATTGTTCATCTTCTTCTCCATAGGTTCCATATTGACTGTTGTTGTCTTGAGAAGATTTTGACCAGCAATCGCGAGCAAAGTGACCTGTCTTGCCATAGTTGAAACAAGCTGATTTGGACTTGTCACTTCCTCGCCCTTGATTTCCACTTCGTCCTAAATTTCCTCCTTGATTTTGATTTCCACCTCTGTTTTGATTGCCTCCTCTGTTGGATTTGCCTCGTCTATTGGAGTTGCCTCCTCTATTTTGATTGCCTCCTCTGTTGGAGTTGCCTCTACCTCTACCTTGTCTCTGACCTCTACCTTGGCCTCTTCCACGTCCTCTTCCAGTATTTTCATTTGAGGTGAAGGCTTTATCATCGCCTCCATAGCTGGTGGAAGTAGATTCCTGTAATCTATCTTCATGAGACATTAGTGATCCGATTAAGGCATCAAATGAAAAAGCTGGACAATATTTTTTTACTCTTCTATGATCATAGCAACGTGATTCCATATTTTGTGGAAGTGTTTGCAACACTTTTGTTATAATTGTATTAGGCTTGATTTCCTCATCAAGTGTAACCATTTTATCAACTATTGCTTTCACTCTGACATAATAATCACCTACTTTTTCATCTTCTTTCATTTTAAGATTTTCAAAATCTCGTTTTAGTGTTTGAAGCCTCACTTGCTTCACTTGATCACTACCTTGGAATCCATCTTGTAAAGCTTTCCAGGCATCTTGTGTAGTTGTACAAGCAGTGATTCTAGGGAATATATTCTTCTCCAATGTTGATTGAAGATGAGAAAGAGTAGAAGAGTTGCTCTTTTGTCCTTATTTTCTTGTTTTCTTATCTGTGACACTTAAAATTGCCCAGTCTGTGGGTTCTGTGAAACCCTCTTCTACTATGTCCCATAAACCTTTCCCTAAGAGCAAGGTCTTCATTTTGATAGACCAATACTCGTAGTCATATCCATTAAATTCTGGAATAGGTATGTTTTTTCTTGAGTCCATAGTTTCTAAAACACTTTTATTTCTCGGTTACAAAAAAAGTACTCTGCCTTTTGAAAGAAGAAAGAAGAAATAAGAGATTACAAATTTAAGTCAAATCTGGCTTGACTCACTCTATCACTAATGGCTTGTTCCTCTTGCTGTGGTGCTGCTACTTCTTGAGGAACAAAATTGTCTGCTATTTCTTCTTCATCGTCGTTTATTAGAATGATCTCTAGTGGATCTGGTTCTAGAAATTCTACTGAATTACAATAATGAGTATATTAAGTTTCTTGATGTTAAATTGCAATTGATTTGGATTTCTCAAATTCACTCCTCAATGAATTGTCTTCAAAATCAGCCTCGTACCCTGAGTCAGGATGCCTTTGATGTGCGATTACTGCATTTTGAAGTACATTAAATACAACATGGAGTTCGTAAGCTCCTTACTCTTTCATCAAAAATTTCTGAGATTTGCTCTTGCCAAAATTGCACATAAGGCATGATAACAACCATTCGGTCTTATCATCAATGCCTCTTTACAATTTTACAATTTATCTTTTCTCTTTTACAAGGAAAATCTAAGCCTCTCAGGCTTTTTAATCTAAATTTGATGATGCCTTGAATCAATCAAAAAACTTTACCTTTTACAAGAAAATTGCCTCTTAGGCAATTGCTACTATTATATTTTCTTTAAAAATAATTTATAAACTTATTTAATAAAAAAATAATTGTTCTTTTAGAAGAATTAAAAAAAACAATTATAATTGATTTATTAAATATGGAAATAAATTTGAATTTTTTTAAAAATTAAAACTAAAACTAAAATTAAAAAAAAAAAAACTTTAATCAATAAAAAAAGGCAGCAGGCGGGAGTCGAACCCATGATCAAGCGGGCGGCTACGTCTTAGGCTAGCTCCTCGAGCCAGTCGGACTGCGTGGCCCGATGGAAGCCAAAGGAGGCTTCCCTCCTT
The DNA here is from genome assembly GCA_028583015.1 of Wollemia nobilis. NCBI lineage: Eukaryota > Viridiplantae > Streptophyta > Pinopsida > Araucariales > Araucariaceae > Wollemia > Wollemia nobilis. The sequence goes on from JAQPPZ010016890.1 coordinate 14,186,942, forward strand.
TGAACTGTCGCGGCCACACAGTTCCAAAAAAAAACACAGGACTTTAGTCCCACATTGGCTGTACGTAGCCAATGTAAGGATTTAAAACCCTTTGAAGACACAAAGGTCTTCGATTGCCTTCGGGCGATCATCAATCGAGCCTTTTGCCTTCGTTGTCTACCACTTGTCACGTCTATCTCCCATGTCTGTCAGCCACGTGTAGCGTCTGCTCCCACGTGTGTCGGCCACGTGTCGCATCTATCTCCCACGTGTGTCTGCCACTTGTCATGTCTTTGTCAGTCTGTCTGCTCGCCATGTGTCAGTCTATCTTCTCACCACGTGTCAGTTTGGTTAGCTCCTTGGTTTATGTGCTTCGATCTCCTCAAGATTCATGTTGTCCTATGGGCCTCCTTCGAGCTCATCGATCTACGGGCCTCCTAGACCTCCTCGTGATCTGTGTCCACCTGTCGATCGCCTCGAGCTCTGTGTCTACCTGTCTAGCCTACTCCTCAAGATTCGTGTCCGTTGGCTCTGATACCAAATATTGGAAATGAAATAGCACAAAGTTAGGAGCTAGATATTATTAACCAGAATGAAAAAATGTGACATTAATTCATTAAGTTCAAACCCTCGGATTACAAAAGATTAAATACATAGATTAATAACCATAATCTAGATACTTTAGGGAAGGAGAAATAATAGGGAGAAAAGGAAAAATTAACTTAGGAGTCTAACTCCCTGCCATCCATGCCGTCCAAGAAGGTAAAAGGTAAGTTCCAAAGCTTACAGTTGTAAAAAACATTTTTACCCCCCTTTTCTAGTAAAACCCTTTTTACCTTCCAACATAACTATCCAGCCACTCACCATTAGGACCATTCCATCTAGTAACACTTCATCAAAAGCACCCATTCAAGAGGAATTGCCTATAGTTGACCCAACTTTTGCATCCAAAAGCGTCAGCTCAATTCAGCCTTCGAACATTGCATATCACTTTCCAATCACACCAAACCATCCTGCCAACCAACAACCAAGTCCATCTAGCGCACTTCCAGATCCAATACAACCATTCATATTTGCAGCACAACCCAATCCATCCATCAATAAACCATAATCATCACAACCCGTAGTCTCACAAATAGGGCCACCTATTAGAGAAAGTCCACCACCACTATTAGAACAACAAACTAACTTAGAAGAACCCTCTTCATCCATCGAACCATTAGCCTCTCAACCTTCCCGAGTTGCAGTACACCTCGCCAATCCAAGTATTGGTGAGTACATTATTGAAAGTGTCATGGTTACACCACCTATTGAATCAGTCAAGGATTACGACCGCCCTCGCGACCCACCTTTAGCCATAGGTGAAATATACAAAATGGGTTCCCCATCAAATGCAATAAATTTCATATATGGGGGAGTCGAATCTTCATCAGGTCCATCTCCTCCAGAGGAGGACCATGTAAAAGAGTTTAATGAGAACATTGATTTTTTATCTAACCCATCATTTCCAGTGAGATACTTTCAGAGGGTTAATTGGCAAGGATATGGACTTGGAAGACATGAACAAGGTCCTCACCGCATTATTGAGCCAGAATATAGAGAGCCAAATGACCGCTCAGGTCTAGGTTACAAACCTTCCATCGCAAGCTCTTCGTTAAGTCAAACATTCCAAGAGCTGGATATTGAGTGCGAAGACGGGGAAGGAGAAAGTGACAAGGAGGATGAACCTAATGATGAGGATGATGATATAAATGGTGAATACCTAATCAAAAATTTTTACCCTCATGTGTTTGGAACTTTCCCAGAACAAGCCTTGCAACAAGAACCAGGATACGAAGATCCACCAGAAATGACCGACCTTAGGCCAGACTACACACAACTTGTTCTGGGACCTCATACAAATGCTAACGGCTTCTGGATAAGCGATGACGATTATGAAGATGAGACATAAATGATATTTCTAAATCATGAGCACGAAATGCAAGCTAGAAGAATACTACAAGCAGAGGCGCATCACGAACAACATAATCAAGAGGTAGAAGAACCTAGAGAAGAGTTAGTACATGCAGAATCTATTCGAAGAAATGACTGGTACCAAAAGAAGTTCCCAATAAACTGAAATCTCTTTTAGCTGAGCAAAAAGCATGAAAGTCCTGAACCAGAACCTCCTCCACCACCTTGGCCGCTCCTGCAGCACCGCCAATCACACACATTAGGTCAGTTGCAACCTAGGGAGGATGAGTCATCACCTCTCGAATCGCAGCCACATCACCTTCATCAAGTCAACATGATTTCTGTTGATTTGCTCACCCCACTCCACAATCCCTATGATGAGGCAAAGCCGATCCATATCGACACTAGCCTCATTGCCATGGACAGGATCTCATCCCCACCATCCATTGCTGAATTTGTCCTGTCCGAAGAGTTGTTGCGTGCTTCAAACACGTATATTTCATAGCAACCTTCATCATCAAATAATTTAGTTTTTCAAACTGAAATAGAGGGGGAAATCCTAGAGACATTTGAAAATGTGGCGGATGATATTCACCTCATCCCAACTCCACATCAACTAGAAGAAGGTTCTCACATGCTAATTGAAGAATCTATAGATGTGAACCTTAGTCAAGACGCGGACAATCCCCAAATTGTCAAAATTGCAAAATATTTATCCACAGAAGAAAAAGAACGCATAATAAACATGCTAATAAAAAATAAAGAAGTGTTCGCATGGTCATACAAAGACATGCCTGGTTTAGATCCAGACCTGGTAGTCCACAACCTTACACTGGCACATGATGCAAAGCCTTTCAAACAAAAGCTTAGGAAAGTTCATCCAACAGTCGCATTAATTGTGAAAGAAGAGCTGCAAAAGTTGTTGGATGTGCACTTCATAGTACCAATTGATTACCCATAATGGCTTTCAAATATGGTACCCATTCGCAAACCGAACGGAGGGATACACGTATGCACTGATTTTTGAGACTTAAACAAAGCGTGTCCCAAAGATGATTTTCCTTTGCCTAATATCGATCAACTAGTAGATTCCTGCGTTGGTCATGAAATGCTTTCCTTAATGGATGGTTTCTTGGGATACAACCAAATTTGAATTAATCCCGAAGACCAACACAAGACAACATTTACAACACCCTGGGGGACATTCTGTTATAGAGTGATGCCGTTTGGACTCAAAAATGTAGGAGCTACATACCAACGAGCTATGACGTACATATTTCATGATTATATGCATAAGATCATCAAGGATTATGTAGATGATTTGATTGCTAAATCTAAGACACGTCTTGAGCACATCGATGTACTAGAAAAAGCGTTCGATCGATTGATAGAACACAAAGTAAGGTTAAATCCTAAGAAGTGTGTATTCGGAGTCACATCAAGAAAACTTCTAGGATTCATTGTCTCCAAGCAAGGCATTGAAGTGGATCCAGGTAAGGTAAAAGCAATATTAGAAATGCCACCTCCCAAAACATTGAAAGAGTTGCGTAGTTTACAAGGAAAGATCCAATCTATCCGATGATTCATCGCACAACTCTCAGATAAATGCAGGCCTTTCAATCACCTGTTACAAAAGGGAGTGACATTTTCATGGACAACTGAATGTCAAGAAGCATTTGATGACATAAAGAAATATCTCGGCATCACCACCAGTTCTTACACCGCCTAGATCAAGAATCCCTTTTCACCTATACATTTCTGCAACAGATTTTGCACTAGGGACTATGCTTGCACAAAAGAACGAAAAACATAAGGAGCAAGCAATTTACTATATTAGCCGAACACTGGTAAGTTACGAAACAAGATATGCTTATGTCAAAAAGTTATGCTTAGCAGTGGTTTTCACCACTAAGAAACTTAGACATTACATGCTAAGCAATACTACCTATGTCATAGCTAGAGAAAATCCTCTGCGATACATGATGACTCGCACATACAACAACACCCGTACTGCTAAATGGATAATGCTTTTAACCGAATTCGATCTCGAATTCATAAGTCAAAAATCCATAAAAGGTCAGGTGATAGTTGATCAACTAGCAGAAGCTCCGCTACATAACGACAAACCACTAATCATTGAGCTTCCAGATGATTCAATATTCTCTATCACAGAACAAGAAGAGTTAGTTTCTCTTGAGGAAGAAGCAGACATGACCATGTTCTTTGATGGGTCTAAATGCGACAAAGGACAAGGTGTGGGAGTCATGTTTTATACACCTGAAGGAATACCAATTCCTTTATCATTCAAACTCGACTTCACATGCACCAATAATAATGCAGAGTATGAAGCCTTAATCTTAGGTCTTCAATCAGCTATAGCAATGGGCATAAAAAGACTAAGCATTTTTGGTGATTCTCAACTAGTTGTATACCAAGTAAAAGGAGAATACCAATGTAAAGAACCAGTCTTAAAGCAATACCATGAAGTAGCAACAAAGTTGCTAGAAAAGTTTGACTGGTACGAAATTAGTAACTTACCCCGATCCACAAATAGATTTGTGGATGCAATGGCTTCTTTGGGATCTCTCATCCCTAAGAATGAGCATGGAGAAGTACAACCGCTAATCATAACAACAATGTCAAAATCATCAATTCAAAAAGCAGAACCTACAAGTGAGAAGAACGTTTGTTTGATACATGTTGAACCTTACAATTCTTACCTTGATGAGATAAGAGACTTTCTCAAGTCTAGAATACTCCCAATAGAAATGACACGAACTACAAAAAGAACATTCAAACAAAAAGCAATTCATTTTACTCTACTGGGGGATGTGTTATACAAACATGGGTATGATGGAATATTATTACGATGTTTAGATCCGATTGAAGCAGAACGAGCAATAATAGAAGCCCACGATGGTACTTGTGATGGCCACTTCAGTGGAATGGCCATTGCAAAGAGAATACTGTGCATGGGATACTATTGGCCGACCATGGAAAATGATTGTTGCAAATATGTCAAAAAGTGTCAAAAGTGCCAATATCATGCAAATTTGACTCATGTACCATCGCACGCATTACAACCCATTCAAAGTCTTTGGCCCTTTTCACAATGGGGTCTCGATTTGATTGGTAAAATATCACCTGCTTCATCAGGACAACATAAGTTCATCATAACCGTGATAGAATACTTCACAAAATGGGTGGAAGCAATTCCAATGACCACTACGACTGGACCTCGAATAGCGGAGTTTATACTTCAACATATTATCTATCATTTTGGAATACCCTCAAAAATAATTTTTGATAATGGGAAGTCATTTAAGAATAAGGATGTTAGAGCATTGTGCAACAAATTCAAAATTCAACACAGTTTCTCAACACCTTATTACCCACAAGCAAATGGGCAAGCTGAAGCAACCAACAAAACAATGGTATCCATTCTCAAGAAAATGGTCAAAGAAAATCATCGAGATTGGCATACTCAACTTCCTTTGGCATTATGGGCTTATAGAACAAGCATCAGAATGCCAACGGGAGCGACATCATTTTCACTAGTTTACGGTGTTGAAGCTATATTACCTTTAGAGCTCGAGATACCTTCCTTGCGAATCGCATTACAAGAATTCATGGACGATGAAACAACTAGACAAGCACGTCTTGACCAATTGACACTTATTGATGAAAAATGTATCAATGCTTTAGATCACTTACGAGTATATCAAGACAGAGTCAAACGTGCTTATAACGCAAAAGTCCATCCTCACGAATTTCAAGTGGGGGACCTAGTGCTCAAAGAAAATCAACAAAATACCAATGCATTGCCACACTTGAGAGATAAATTTATGGCTAATTGGTTAGGCCCGTACATTGTAAAGCATAAATTGGGACCAGGAACATATAGACTTGCCAACTTCGAAGGAGAATTGGAGCCAGAACCACTAAACATAATGCACCTAAAGGCATTTTATGCATGAAATGACTTGCAATATATGTATATATATGTACATGGCTAAAAAAAAAAAAAAAAATTTATTTTATTTCTAATAATTAGTTACATTGTAAATAGAAATGTCATTACTAGCACTTAGCATATTGCATTTGCATATTACAAAAAAAAAAATCTTGTGCATTAAATAGGCATATCACAAGCATATAGCAGCATTAGACTAATCACATAATTGCATCCATCCCATCCCATGTTCAATGATCTTTCATAGTGGTGATGATACGACCAAGTAAAAACAAGTTCCAAAGAATTGGGGATACCCAACTAAGACTCTTCGCAAGTCAACAAAGTTCATATCCACACATGTTTTACTATATCATAAATCAAATTTTCAGTCACTCAAAAATGTCTAGTGAAGAACCAAAAATCATAATATGTCCAATTTTCTTTAGGACCAAAGCACTTATATCGCATTAAGAAAGTCTTGAGTATGGTAGATTGACCCCAAAGCAATCTTGAACCAAAAACACTTTACAAATTTAAAAATATTTTGAGTAAGAAAAGATAATGCCAACTTGGGTACAACCTTGAAGCGAAAAGGAAATATTCCCCGCTTGTCCCATTACGCAACATAGTCCAAAATCAAAAAGGTGGTTTTCACCACCATCACAACAATCCAAACAATTAAATTAAAAGGTAGACAATAAGGATAGGATCACATTCTCATCACACTTCGATTGAGAATCCGATTCCCCAAACTCTATCATGATAAATACTATACACACACCACAGATCACAAAAGCAAGAAGGATCGTACTACATTCCCCTCAGAAAGTTATGTAGTCATCCCCAAAGCTCGAAGATCGAATCATTGGACTATGGAGCGAACCTCCATCGGAGCTATAGATGCTTGACTGGCAGTGGAGTAAACTCATGCAGGGTGACACGTCTTTCTCCCAAGAGAAAGACCTCTGACCGCACATACGGACAAGCTAGCTAATTGGTAAACCCATACAGGTACCATCCAATTTTACTCATCATGAGTTAATGAACTTCACATACACATGCACTGGTTCTTGATTGCTTAGGGCCATTCCCAAACCAAAGATTCAGAAAACGAACTCCACTTGCACACACCTTGGTACTAAAGAGGGTTAGACGAACATTAAGAAAATGGTTAAATCACTAGACTGATTGAGTCTTTGAAAATCCTCCAATGTTATATATCAAAACCATACCAAATATCATATCATTATCACATGTTCTACATTATCACATACATACACCCACCATACATCAACCGCGAAGAGTCATCAAGTTGGATACCCCCAATTGCAAAAATGAACAAGTAATGGTCAACTACTCTGAGCTATAAAAGATTACAAAAACATCATGCATGTCATCATATAGTTAAATGAAAATAAACATAAGCTGCATATTACATATTAGTTTACATTCATTTATCATAGCACAAATATAACAATGTGAACATTGCATCACATAAGCACTAACAAAGCATAAACAAAAAGCATGCATATAAACATTAACACATGAGATAACCAAAATACAAAGCCATGTATATATATATAAATATGAAAGTCCCAAAGGTACAAAATGCCCATAGGCTATATACATCGAAGCACTAAGGCTCATAGAAAAATAAAAACAAAATACAAAAAAGAGAAGCGACATGTCACACTAGCTAGTACCAGCAGGATCCCTCTGAGGACCCTACGCTGTAGAAGCACCATGAGAACTCGATGATCGATGAGTCCTGCGACTCCTATCAGTCCCTCGGGTAGCAGTAGTGGCTGATGAAGAAGGAGGAACAGGCAAAGGAATCTGATGCTCATGTAGAATGTTCTCCAACATCTCTATATAAATAGCCTGCTTGCATAGGCTCCTCAAGTCAGCACCCTCATGAGCAACCCACTGAGAAATATCTACTCGAAGAGCAACAACAGTAGCTGTAGTGTCACCTCCATCTGACCCTGCCTGTAGCCGAGTCAGCTCGCCCTCTAACCGAGTGACCTCACCTCCGAGCCTAGAAATATCCAAGTCCTTTGCAATGAGAGCATCGCTGCTAGGCCCATCACGCATCCTATCCACCTCACCCTAGAGGTGAGTCACCTCGCCCTGGTACCATGCTAACTCGCCCTTTAGGTGAGTCACCTCTAAACCTAAGCTATCATGCTCAACCTATAACATATCCCAATCCTCCTCTATCCATCGAGGAGGGGCATCCTCATCACCACCACCCCCATCACCACCCTCATCACCATCACCACCAGCCTCCTCGGGCTACTAAAAATTGGTACCCATATCAGCTCTCGAAGAACTACCTCATCGATGCTTCACCGACCAGGGAACCCATCCTCCCACATCTACATCATCACCACTCCCATCATCATCTACAATGACACTCAAAGTCCAGAGAGGCTGGCCAGCAAACCAGGCATCATACTCAAGGGTGGTACCCACATCATCCAAGTCGAGAACCTCCAAGTCAAAGTCATCAGAAGGATCATCAACTCACCAAAATTTAGGAGCAACAGGTAGCCCTAACTCATCACCCCATCGCCTGTAGGTCATAGGCGCATCAGGAACATCCTGCACTAGCCCAAACTGATGTTGCACTCTAGAAAACTGAATAAACTCCATCTCCCTCAGATGGGCACCAACAACCCATCACCCTTGCCTGATGCGACGAAGCTCTACTACATCCGTCACCCAATCTAGACCTCTCCATGGCCGCCAACTCATCAAATATCTGGTAAGAGAACTAAGGATATCTCTATACTCCGAGGCACCCACCACTGGACGACTAAGCTCCTCACTAAGTAGCCATCTGTATGAGCGAGGAGAAGTGGAATCGATAGTGCAAGGGAGACCAATAGGTCGACCAATGATAATATGCTCCCAAGACCAAATCTGGAGCACCAAACTATAGCCTAGGCCCTTTCCCCCCGCCTCTTCACCTCATATAGCTCATTGTAAACCTCACAAAGAAGAGCGGGAGCCCATGCCAACCATCGAGGATCAGATATCAAATCTAGGACAATCGATACCTGGTTCCATGGGATCCTCGATCCCATGGAATTGGGCAACAACATGTTGCTCAATATATACATAATAAATACTAGAAGCGCCCCCAAGCTACCAGTCGTATACAAATCCAAGTACGCTATGCCACCCCTACTACAATCGACGTCCCACATCTCATCGAACATAGGAAATAGAGTCACCTTCTTGTCAAGGCCAACCCGAACAATAGGACCCTCGATAGGGACACAAAATATCTGATAAATATCCTCAAGGGTAATAGTAAGCTCCCTCGTAGGAAGCTGGAAGGTACCTCTATCAGGATCCCAATGCTCAACAAGCACCGAAAGAAGATCCTCATCAGCTCGAACGGTGCCTAACCGCCCGCAACCATCAAGACCGATAGTCTGAAGGAGAGCCCAGTCATCATCGAAAAGTGCCTTCCGCACCTTTCGGATAGTCCTCGACCACCTATGCCGAGCATCAAGAAGCTTAACCTAAAAATAACACACAATAAAAATTAGCAAATCCAACAAAAACAAAAAACAAACAAAACAAAAACAAAAATTTCACCTACCCCTAGGTAATCAAAAAAAACAAAAACAAACAAAAAAAACAAAAATTTTTACCTACCCCTAGGTAATAAAAAACAAAACAAAAACAAAATCAAAACAAACAAAAACAAAAAAAAAAATTTTACCTACCCCTAGGTGATAAAAAATAAACAAAAACAAACAAACAATAAAAACAAAAACAAATAAACAAAAAAAAAACAAACAAACAAAAACAAAAAATTTTCACCTACCCCTAGGTAATCAAAAATAAACAAAAACAAATAAACAAAAAAAACAAAACAAACAAAACTCATAAAAAAACAAAATGTTAATTACCACCAATAAAACACAAACAACATGTTCATTACCATCCCTGCTTAATTAAACAAAAACAACATGTTCATTACCAGCCCCACTTAATTAAACACAACAAACATCAAAAAAAAAAAACAACAAACAACAAAGAAAACAAACAAATCAAAAAAAAAGACCACCTACCTCGGCATACCGGGCGTCGACTTCCGCTCCAGCCGAGCCACCACCACCGCTTCCCTCACCAAGCTCCATCTCGCTCATCACTCCAACGAATCACAAAATGACAACTGGCAGAATGACAATTGAAAGCGACATCAGGCCTTTAAATAGCCGCTTTTAACGATGAAAAATGTGCACCCACGTTTTCATGTGTCAAAATAGACCCATGGTTTACAAAAAACCGTTTTAAAAACACATTCCCTTATGCAAAAACGCCAACCCGCGGTTACCTCAAAAAACCGCAACTTAGCGGTTACAAAAAAAAAAGCAGAATCCAAGGTTAAATGACGCCTACTCCGTGGGGTTACAAAACACGGTAAGTTCAAATCAAGCAAATGCACATTGGAATTGCTAACAGTCACTAGGACAAGCAACTAGGATGATTGGTTCCTTTTTACTTCATCTCATGCATGTCAGAAAACCAAAAGATAATCTGCAAAATAACTTAAACAACTCAGAACGACATCAAAAAAATAACGCTATCAATTGGCCATTGGGTCACAATTGTTACCCACTCGCCAATCGAGGGGGTAAACATGCAAACCAAAATTTCATTTACAACAGTCATCCATCTTGCCACACCAAAAGAGAGTGAGTCCATCCATCCAATAAAGTTAGATGTCATCGGTTTTTGCACTACATTGTGTTGTACACAACGCAGTACAAAAAGGGGCAACTGTAGACACTAAAATCCAACACCTTCAAAACCACATCTGCCACCCCACCATCAAATCCTGCATAATAAAATTATATGCCTAAGTCTAAACTTAGGGATATAAAATCCTGCACATTATCCTATTTTCCTAATTTATTAAATCTGGAAAATCACCCTAGGATACCCTGTCTACCCATTGGACATGTGTCCTAGACACTTCATCCAACACCCCTGCCACATCTTACCCACTCCTGTCCCCCTTGTCCTTGCACATGAGACAGATTCCCAACACCCATGCCACAACTCATTTGTTGTTGTCCCCTTGTCCCTTCACATAAAACAACATCCCACATCCCACTCCACTTGAAGCCACATCACCCTAGTTAAGTGAGCCACACTGAATGACTCACTATAACTGCCCCTTCCACCTGGCAGTTCAGATTTGCCACTTGGCAAGTCAGGATTGCCACCTCCCATTCCCCTCCAAAGCCCTAAGAAGCCTATAAAAACACCATTAGTCCACCAAACAAAGGGAGCTGAATTTGCATACCGACAGGCTGCCAAAATTGACGTAGACCAACGAGAAATTGCGAAGCACGAGCTTTGTTCTGACCATTGGCTCGAATCCCGAGGTGACCTATTCTTCAGCCGAAACCGCTTGTCCGTGGTTCCACAGTCGAAAATATGACTCTACGGTTTCACAACCGTAGGTCCACGATTTCCAGCCCACAACCGCGCTTCCACGGTTCCACAGTCCCGAGATGAAAATCACATGCACGATCGAGATCAGTAACTTTAATATTAGCAAGGTTTTATCTGTTTATTGTTGTTGTTATTTGTTTCACGTAATTATCTGCTTAGGGTTTATGTTTAGTATGGATTTGATTGCTCAAATATACAGGTGCTACTAATCCCTTTGTCGGTTTGAGTGTGTGCAGGTGATAGGTATTTTGGATAAGCTATTGAAGCTGGAGTGGTCCTTTACTGGATACCAAAGCCCACTCACCCCTTTGAAGCTGTAACTGGATACGAGGAGAACATTGTACTTTGTGGGAGATCTGGAAAACTCCCAGAGATAAATTTGTACCACACTGAGACAAATATTGTAACATTGTACCCAAGTTACTTGGGGCAATCTGGAATTTTGTAAATTTGTATCACAAAGAATCAATATATATAAGATTTTATTATTTTAGGCAATCTGTATCTGTGTGGCTTTATATTGCAAGTGTTCAAGTATTTTGGTTACACATACATACATATACATACACACATACAGATATATATATATATGTGTGTGTGTGTGTGTGTGATTTTTGGAACCCAATTTTGAACACATCATCAAATCTAAAAGCCTACCAACATCTATCTCATTGAGTCAATCAAGCATATTAACTAAATCAACCAACTAAATACTAAATTCAGGGGCATTTAATTCCCCAAACCAAACATACCATACCTAAGGCAATAACACTAATGATGCTATAGATTTGATGGTAGTGCATTTTCTAAAATTTTATTTTTTTCCTTCCTAATGACCCACAAATGATCATTTTTGACATTAGTTCCAGGAACATTAGTGCTATCTATGCTATCATTCTAACATTATTGCTTTATCATGAATAAAAAACAAACTAGGCAGCTAACTGATGTTAGCTATTTATCAAAATTGGAATCTTGCCTTGAAAATATCATCCAATCTCCATCCATCACCAATCACCTATCTTGATTGAAAATCATGCATGTCAATCTACTTGTAACTGCTAATTCCATAAAACAAACTCCCAATCAAATCTTCTTGACTACTAATCCTATCTTGATCTTATAAGTTAAAACTCCAATCAATCCATGCAACTCTAAACCTAAAGACAACTCTCCCCATATTTTCTAATACATATCTTCCCTTAATTGAATCTTCCAAGGGAGCTATGTATTCTATAAAGCCAACATTCGAGGGAGTCCAAGAGGATCATTTCAGAAGCTTAAAAAAATATACTAAAATATTTATCAATTCATCACTTGGGGAAGCCAAATAAACTCTATCAAATTTTAGAATCAATCACATCTTAGCATAGCAAAATTTTTCCAGCTTGTGGTTTCACTTGCATCCAAACAAGAGCAACTTGGAGCTTACATGCAAGGTGGAGCTTTTGATAGTTCATTCTATAATGGATTTGGATCTCAAACTCATCCTTATCCTTTTTACATAGCTTTGATCATGTTGTATTTTAGCTTAAATATTGATATAGCATTGTATCTTTATCTTATTTTCAACCATATTTACATCTAACTAGGAAAAAGGTTATTTCAATGAGGATATCTATACCCTATTGGTCAGGATCCCATCATCCCTTATGGGTTTCCAAATCTAGAAACTTACCTTTGTTGCATGTGCAGGTGGAAGTGACATAAAATTATAGTTCAAATAGTGCTACTATGTTCGGTCTCTATTACAACAGAAGACTATAAATCCTATAGCTGGCCCTTATAATTGCCATTAGCAAAAGCATAGCTCACAATCGCAAGCATCATCAATGTTACCTCTTGAATGTGACACTATTTATCTCTATGTAATAAATTACATTTTTAGTTTTTAGTCTTCAATATTTTATCTTGAACAGGGGTTTAATGCTAGCCAAGGAAGTAAAAACCTTCCATTGATTAAGGTAGATCCATTTGCATTTGACTATATTTTTGTTTTTGTTTTTTTAAAAGTATCTATAAATTTGAATGATATAGGTAAAAGCACTACGACCAATTAGAATTGCCAATGGTGCTTTTGTAGCAAGTAGTGCTACTACCATAGGGCATAACTAGATCCACTTATCCCTTTTTATTATTTTTTAGTTTAGGTTTGATTTGATATCATATTCCTATTGTTTATTCCTGTTTGCTATCTATTTTTGTTTTGTTTTCCATTTTTATTAATTAATAAGGAAATAAAAAAGAAGAAGAAATGAAATTCTAATCACATTGTCTTAGGGGACCAATCATTTAGCATTAAACACTTTCTTAGCATTTTTTTAGGGGACTAGTCATTTAGCATTAAATTAAATTGCATGTAGAAATTAGGTTTGTGTGTGTTGCATTCCTCCTTGAACCTTTTTATAATTGAAAATGCATTGTATTTCATCATTTGAAAATCAAAAGCACATAGACAATAGATTTTTATTTTGCATAATTATTTTATTGCATCTATAGCTAGGTAATGTTATATTAAGGTAAGATAATTAATTGGTATATATTAGGAAAATATAGATGTTTTCAAACTTAAATACAAAACTATAGAATCTTAAGAAACGTCCTCTATCTTTGAAGTGAGATGCCATAAACCCAACATTGAATAGGGATAAGGGAACCAATGTGTTTGTCCCCATCCACTAGTCAGAGGTCATCCATGATTTTCCTATCTCACATGTTGGTAAACCCAACTAAACACCTGTTGGTTATGAATCTGCCTAGTTACAAAATTTATGCCTTGTGCACCCTAGACCCGAACAACATTGAAAGGCCAGAGGAAATAAATGCCCTTCGATCCAATCTCCAGAGAGGGTTGGCTCCTTTACTAATACTACGATGGGTATAAGTTTAGAGAAACAAGAAAGGGATGGAAAATTGTAGAAAGAAATGAGAAATATGGCTATAAGCTAGCTTGACAGGATGGGGATAGACTAACAATAGAGCTTCCACCAAGAAACTTAATAGCATTAAATAGAAATATAAGCACATAAACTTTTGAAGAGTATGCAAGAAAATAACCTCCCAAGAAAATTCCAGTATTCACCCCAATACTAGCAAAGATTAAATTCAGAAGCAGAATTTACTCACAATAAATAATGGGAAATAAAGCTTTAGAAATCACACATAGGATGCAATCGAATACAAAATCGATCCAAGAATCAGAAGCCAAGTTGTTTCTAATAATGCAAAAACTTAGAGTATATTTTTGTAGAGTGTCCAACCTTCCATGTTTTTACAATGAACAATGATTAGTCTTTTATAGAGGGATTTTACCTCTATCATTTAATGCATGTACAATAAAATACTAGTAGATCAAGGACCAGCGTACATATTTTCTTCCTTGACATTAGTGGAATTTTGATCAAAACAGTTTGTAAATAATCCATGATCCGACTTTGACAGGAGGATTACACAAGGAAGTCAACAGGAATAAATGCTTGAGGCAATCTGGGATGTCGGTGCATCAGAACACAACAACATCACCTGAGAATCGAGCCTGAATTTATTTCATATTGCATCTCAAAAATTTACTTCCACCAAAGGAGTCCACTGAGTATTAAATTTTCTTTGAAAATCACCAAGGTTGATAGTTTGTGCATTTGAAATGAACAAGAATTTCCCCTGATCTTTCAATATTGGAGCAGATATTCTCGAAGTGCTTACTTGCATCACCCCTGGAATTAAATGTTATATTTCCTCGAAAAAATTGTGAAAGCGCGCGCCCTTGGCCTTATCTCTGTTGAAAAGTCAACATCGCCCAAATAAGGGAAAAATAAGCGACAATTGAGCCTGATACTCGAACACCTTCATTTTATTATTATTATTTCCTTATAACTCATGTTTTTACTATTGCCCTGAAAAAGGGCGACACATAATTTTGTTCTAATGGAGGAGCGATGTCACCTATCAATTCCACTTGAAATATTGTACGATAATCCTTTCCCCAAACTCAACCTCAAAAACTCCCTTTGCTCCTTGAGAAGGTACATTTAATTTACTATGTTTCAAAGCCTTCAGACGCTTTGTTTTACCTTTGCCCAACTGTTGTACGAAATCATCCTCCACATTAAACTTCAAAAGATTAACATACTTTTTTGCCCCAAAGAGGGACGACAAAGGACTTCGTCCCTCGTTTGGGGTGAAAGCACCTCCTTTTATTTATGTTGGGTGCATGACATCTTAAGATTTTCGTGCAATATGTTTCACCCCAAGGAGGGACAATAGAGAGTTTCATCCCTCAATTGGGGTGAAAGTGCACTTTACTTTGAAATGCTCAACTCATGAAGTCGCACTTTTAATATTATGTTTCACCCCAAGGAAGGGCAACAAGAACTTTTGCCCCTCACTTGGGGCGACGATGTCTCATTTTTTCTTTAAAGGTTGTGAGCGTTCGACCTTAACAACATCACCTTCACACTATTCGTCACCCCAAAGAGGGCCGCTAAATATTTTCACTCCTCTTTTGGGGTGAAAACGCCTCCAAATTTACGTAATGCTTCTTTAATTAAACTTTGACAAAGTCGACGCATCAAAAAATATTTTAAAACAACTTTCGCCTCAACGAGGGGTGACAAGAACTTTCGCCCCTCACTTGGGGTGACGACGCCTTGACTTATTTTCATTTCTCTACATTGAAGGGTTGCAACTCTTTGGATTCAGGTTTGTGTCTGAGAGGGGCAACAAAGATGTTTGTTCATTTTAAAATTGGAGCGAAAGTGCCATTTTTGTCCTCAGACCCAATCATGACTTGATATCTCTATCGGGGTGAAACTTTAGGTGAAAGCCTCAAAATTGTTTTCTTGCTGGCATAACATCCCTTAATAAAAAATCCTCCACTGCTTCCAATACTTTGAAGTAATTTTAAAAAGAAAAAATTACAAAAATAAAAGGCAAAAAACTAAAACTATAATAAAAATTGTATCCAGCAAAACTTCTATGCCTTCATTAACAAATGCACACAATTTTTTTACAATGAATTGTTCAAGACAAAATTGTAATGTGGTAAGGTTGCAAAATTGCCAACATTCTTGGTGGCTCACGGGATATCGAGCTCGCATGGATGCAATGATATTGAGCCTTTATGCATTGGGCTTCAGGAGTCAGCTTTATCAGGTGCATTAGGTTGCTTGTTGCTCGTCCTTGCATATTGCTCCTCAACCCCTTTATCTGCAGCTTCCTCTTCTTCGAGAAATGAAATTGTAGCCTCATACACTGCGATAGCATCGAACCAATATTCCGTGGTGATTATCTCTGGGCCATTGAGGGAATCCACCAAGTATCTAAAAATCTCCACTTGGCCCATATCAATGTAGTTTGCCCTCTGACTAAGATCCAATAAACCAGAATCAATGGTGTGAGCCTTCGTATTAGGGGTAACACATGATCTTCAATGAGTGGTTCCTCCCAAGCATCAACCTCAGAGGCATCATCAATAAACCTCACCCATGCTACTTCCAAATCTGTTTGAGATAAAATGTTCCCCCTATCATCAGTGAAACTGGGGAAGCCATTTTCAAGCATTGCATTAAAATATGTCATGGAAATTTGTTGCTCTTGCTCAAATATGTCAAGCAACTTGTAGGCCTCCTTCACCTGGTCCATCCTAAAGAAAAACTATCGTAGTACTACTTTGGAATTCACCCAAGCTCGAGCCATATCACTCATGGGACGAAATAGAAGGCCAGACCTTGCCAAGGTCTGCATTTGTGAAGTTTTCCCCAAGAGGGGCTCCAAATGGTCTTCACCAATCTCTACTATATATTGGCCATAGGAGACAACAGTTTGAATTTCCTGAAGGTACATGAGTACCTGTGTCGCCTTGGCTGCCTGGGTATTACAATGAGCAAGCAACTGGTTGCGTGACTTCTTGACCTTTTTTTTTGTTAGGACTATGGCCTGTGAGGTCTTTGCTGCCAATTGATCTTGCATATTCTGGAGCTATCTCTTCAATGCCTCAATCTATTGTTCTACCCTACCCTTCACCTGCTAGTGTTTGTGAAGCATGGCTTCCAACTCCTCTACCATTTTCTACCAATTCGATGCATCGAACTGAGCAAACTGCAAATATGCTTGGCATTTCTCCAAGGACTCCTTAAGATCGGTGATCTTGGTTTTGGATCGAACTGAGCAAACTGCAAATATGCTTGGCATTTATCCAAGGACTCCTTAAGATCGATGATATTGGTTTTGGCTTCAAAGAAATGATTCTTATAGTGTTCGCCATGTAGGAATAAAGAGCTTGTCTCCGCTTGGATATTTTTCACTATCTTCATGGTATCTAGCTTGGTGAGGCCCTTGATGATGATATCATAATGATAATAATTTGAAGTCATCTTGCCTTGAGGCTTCTGCACCTATGGAATCATCTTCATAGTGTGGGCCTCCATGGTGACAGGATCAAAGGCAACCTGCTTCAAGGTTTTTGTTGGTGCCATGGCTTATCTCATATTCTTACTCTTTAACCACTATGATGAGCTCAAGCGAGCCTGGCTAAACTTAGCTACAATGGGTTACACTCGCATAGTCGCTATCACCAATTCAGGTACTACCTGCAACTCCAAAATGAGGTAAACATAAAATGAGTCAGTTGTGGATTAGGCTCAATGGGAGTGGAAACAAACATAGTGGAAATGGTGGTGGAAATGGCAGTAGTGATGGAAACGGATGCATGGGGTTTGGCCATATTTACGCTCACTCAAGGAGGATCTTGCATAGTTACTACCATGGTGGAGGTCACTTGGATGTATGATATGGGAAGTGCAATGGATTCAGAGTGGAGGCGAAGGAACTGAAAGAAAGGGAAGTAGAAGAAGCAGGAAGAGAAGTAATGGGAGCAGTGGTGACCATTATTGGGAAACAAGAAGTGATATTGAATAAATGGGCATACCAAATGGAGGAGATATGGAAGTAAAAACCTAGGGAAGGGAAACAATAGTCACCACTCGCTCGAGGAGAGAAGAGAGAGAAGAAGATGTACCTTCGAGCTCTATCATCTTTAGAGCCAGTGAGGACGCGGATGGTTGTGGCACTAGACCTTTTCCCTCCTAGGAACTTGGTTCTACTACAACATCCTCCATGATATTAATAACATCAACGCTCTAGAGCAAGGGATTTGCCTGAATCAAGGGAATAAATTCTAGTAACTTTGTATGTTCTACCAAAACTGCAGCAGGAGGATTTGATGAAACTGCTCCAGTTCTTCGCTTCTTTAAAATTTTAATAACTGGCAGCTTTTCTCACCTTTTCTCCTTTTGATGCAAATGCTACTTGAACACTTGTTCCTCTTCCTCAATCACATGTGGTGCTTATTGGGTCATAGAACGTTCTTTTTAGGCCACATATTTCTCACTGCTTGATCCTTGTAAACTTCGAGGTACGATGCAGGTGAACGTAATGAGTTCATAGTTGGAATACCACTCATCATACATTTCCAAAAATATGCCATCCATCACTAGCCCATATGGTGACCCTGTCTTCCTTCGATGGGCCCGCATGATCCACCAATTTATGATTTTCTCTTCGGACCACTTCAAAAATTGCTCTTTGATCTGACTAAATAACATTAGCAGTAGAATCTAATTTTTATGCACAACAGGATTATATTTGGCTTCCATTTCATAGAAATCGTGCCAAGGTGGAAGCGACATCATGTTTTCCACATGCCACTCCAAGTCATGCCCCTCTGGGTTATTTCAATGCTTTTAAATATACGACCTTGGACAACAGTGAAAGTTCTTAACCTTGATGTGCTCAACAGTCAAACCCAAAGGGTCATACTTCCACCGTTGTGGTAGCTCCACCAACCAATGTCATAAAAAGCTTCAGTTATTAGTTGGTTCTGGCCCACTTAACTCACCTTGATGTCTCTGAAGCAAAAAAGCATTTCACACATGGTTTTCTTCCCACATCATGCCCCATACACGTCATTAATGTAGTCATGTTACCGAACAACCTCCATACCGAACAAGTGCCCTGTGGCATAGTATGGGAGTAAAACTGGCTTGTCGGTGTAACCAAAGATACGGAGCACCACACCTTGTGTCAACAAAAATATATCATATTTTTGTTTGGAGATGATTTCTTACCTCATCACCCTTGGTACTCTCTCACTTTTGTAATACATCATCTCAAGGGTAGGACCAACAAATGTGTGATTGAAATTATAGAAGGATTCTTGCATTGACAAACTAGAATTCCACATATAAACCGACAACTTCCTATTCTCTTTATCAACTTTCATACTTGCAATAAAAGAAAACTTCTCATGCAGGTGGAAAAAGAAGTACCACACCAGAAAGGACGTATGTCGAAATGACTTTGTTTCTTCATTCTGCATCTTCTCTAGTTGGGAATTCATCCTTCTAGAAATATAATCAGCCCAGTAAAAGAAAATGGGATTCGCCCTTCCTATCATCAGCGAAGGAGCGTAAAACTCAACTTGGGATATGCACTGTACTACCACCACCTGACACTTGTGGACCATTGAATCTTATGGGAGGCCTGCAACCCAAGACACCATGGAGAACAAATCAGAACTATAAAATCTGACAATGACTTCGGCAACGTCGATAGCTCACTATGCTAGGGTGTTTTTATCAACTGTATCTCCATAAATCTGTGCAGTGTCACATTGGACTAATATCTTTCCTCTTGCTCCCAAACATGCAACTTCTTGAAAATAAAATATGTGGGCAGTGTTATTCCACAAGAAAATTATTCTCAGATGTCTTTTGGAGTAATGGCGAACAATGCTTCCCATCTCGTATTCTACACCGTTCGGGTCTTCATATTATAGAATTTTGAAATTGCATCAACTAACTCTGAGAAGTAGCGGACAGGAGTGCACAAGAACCAAAAAATATGGGTGTGGTATGCTATTGTGAGAGGAATATGAGGATTTAACCCCTGTTGCACCGCCATGTCAACATCTTGGCATAATTTTTCAATGCCCTTGTTGGTGATTATGCAGTCTCCCACCTGAGACAGCGTATCTGAGTATGAATCCAACTCATGATTTTCATGGCACCTTGCTTTTTTAGACTTTGTTCCTCCTTCATCCTTTTTTTTTACTTCTTTTGCTCTTCAGTAGCAATTGGTTCGAAAATTATTTTTCCATTGCCTAAAATGCTCAAGCTCCTGGAACTTTTGCAGTAATATCACCTCAACGCAGTAATTCTTCAAAAAAATAAAATCAATGCTATTTACCTTCAACTCGTGGGAACCTCCAATTTATTACTATGCCCATCAACTGAATTAAATGCTTATGGTAAATCTCCAGGGAAATGGAATGAATGTGTGTATTGATAGTTGTGCTAGGCACATTTTTCAATGATTTAAAAACTACCCTAAACCTCTTTTGCCCACAATCTTCCTCGATTGCTATATTTTTAGCCACCTTCAGCTTCGAAAAGTGCTCAATAAATCTCAACGAACATTCTTAGGAATGAAAATTGCCAGCTGTCTACGTGGGGTGTGCCTAGGGACATACACCGGTCGTCTTCTTCGAGAGACTCCTCCTAAGGCAAAAGACATAATTTAAAAAATTTCTCGGGCGCTTTCGAAAATATTTCTTGATGAAAAGACCTTTAAAATGTGCGTTATGCTTTCCTCCTTACTTGGCTGTGCTCCTGAAATCTACTACTTTGATGAGAATCGAAAATCACCCCTTCTTAAATAATGTTCTTCTTCCCTTTTGTCTTTGGAAAACGCCTCCCTTTTTTAGAAAAATAAAGGGCTTTTCGCTTTTCTCTCTTTTTTTTTATATAATATTAAAATAAAAATCGGATCAATTAAATTTTGCCCCTCTCTTCTTCAACTAGCGCCTCTATCTTTAAATTTTCTTTTTGTTTTAAGGAGGCTGCATTTAAAAAAATCGCAAGGCAAAAGCTTCTTTTTTTATATATATTTTAATATACTTGTTGAAGGGGAGAGGAACACATATCACTTTCACCCTAAACTTAGGGCGAAAGTATTTCAACACTTCATACACTTTTTTTTTTCTTTTAAAAAAAAACTTCGCGTACGTAGCGCTACGACGTCTGTTGCCCGAACATGGGGCGCTTCGTCTTTCGCCCTATTATAGGTGCGAAGGCGCTATTAATATATACAAATATTTTTTTTCTTTTCTTTTTTCTTTTTTTTCCTTTCTATATATTATAAAAGCAAAACATTTGTCACCTTTGGACAAGGCGACTAAGACTTTCGTCCCTCAATCGAGGCAAAAGCGTTATTTTTTTCTTAGATTTTTTTTTTATTCATTTTACATAAATAAGCCAAAATACGCTTTTACAAAGCAAAATGTGCTCTAACATTAATACAGTCCTTTCTCCTATTTTATTTTAATATATTTTCGAGCAATAATAATAAAATAAAAACTGTACATATATACATACTTGAATCCCGAAATGCTTCAGTGGTGGTAAGTCTTCAGATGAAGACCATTTACTGGGATCGATAGCTCTCGACCATCCATGTCCTAGAGATAATAAGCGTTAACTACATTGGCCCCTGATATTTGGAATGGGCCCTCCCAAATCACCTCAAACTTATGGTGCTTGCCAGGTTTTACTTTGTCCGAATTCCACTTCAACACCAAGTCATCGACTTTAAATGCCCTTTTGGATGTCTTTTTCCTGAACCACTTCTGTGTTGTTTTAGCATGCTCCATAAAGGTGTTATACGCTCTTTCTCTTTCCTCTTCAAGCTACAATATCTATGCTAGTCTCGCACTCATAGGGTCGATTTCACCATCTTCACTACCCAGCAACTGCAATATTTGAAGGACCGAAAGCTCAATATGAGTCGAAAAAACTACCTCTTTACCATATACTAGGGAATAAGGGGAGGTTTTAATTGATTTCTTCACTGATATGTGATTTTCCCATAGAGCTTGATCTAGCAGCAGATGCCAACTTCTCTTATTGCTTCCAAGTGTTCTTTTCAGTATCCAAAGCAGATTCTTATTAGTAGACTTAGCTAAGTCATTCCCCTGTGGGTAATAATTGGAATATGCTTTCAAGTAAATGCCATATCTACTTGTAAACTCAGTGATATTTGCCCCAGTTAAGGGAGTCATGTTATTAGTTATAATGATATCTAGCACACCAAACCGGGTAATTAGCCCCTTAAGGAAAGAAATGATTGTTGCTTGGTCTGCTTTTTTGTTGGAATAGTCTCTACCCATCGGGTGAAATAGTTTATCGCTATCAAAATATACTTATGCTCAATGGAAGAATTAGGATCAATGACCCCGATGAAGTCCAAACCCCACAGTTTAAAGGGAGCTTCTACTTGAATTGGATGTAAAGGTAATGATGCATTTTTACTCCTGCTAGTATACCTTTGGCATTTATCATAGCTCTGACTCACCTTGTGTGTATTTGCAAAGAGTGTGGGCCAAAAATATCTAGCCTGAATGATCTTCAAAGCCATGGGCCATCCTACATAATGCCCACTAGACAAACCATAATGGAATTCCTCTAATATTTTTTGCTTATTAGACTCCTTTACACATCTTAGGAGTACTCCATATATGTTTTTGTGGAATAATCCACTTGGCAATAGGACGTACCTGAGCGCCTGCAACCTAAACCTTCTCCTTTATGAGGGGTTAAGATGAGAGGGACATTTTCCCATTGTGAATAACTCAATAAAATATTCTGTCCAATCACGATCACCTGTAACTTGGCTAGCAAGATTAATCTCACCAATAACTTCCTCATGTAGTGGCACTGGCGACTGGGAAGCCGCGCTCTTGGATAGTTCTTGATAGAGTGCCCGACAACAAACCAATTGGGTTGGTTGAATCTCCACATCATACTCTTGGATATTTGAAACCCAACCTGCTCTTTTATCACCAAGCTCTCCTTGTATAATGAAACTTCTAACATCTAGATGAATGACATAGACTATCGTTTTGCTTTGAGATACAAAATATCTGATTTTTTTGAGAGACTTCATGACCACATATACTTGTTTTTCAATAAAATTATACTTTTGTTGGTGCGGTTGAATAACTTATCTTAGAAAAATGATGGGCTACTCCTCTCCATTATCCTGCTTTTGTGTAAGAACTACGACATAACTCTCTTGTTCACCCACTGTATAAAGGATAAAATCCTTAGAGTAGTCTAGATTAATCAATACGGGAGCTTGGACTATCCTCTCTTTAATTTTATAGAATGTTTGCTTCTTCTTTTTTATCCATTTAAAATCCGCATCTTTCTTCAGTAGCTCCATCATTGGTTTCACCACTTGGGCAAAGTTGACAATAAATTTTTGAACAAAGTTGATCTGGCCAAAAAATTATTGTAGGTCCTTTTTATTGGTTGGCAATGGCAATTTTAGAAGAGCTTCAACTCTTGCAGGGTCAATAGCTAATCCTTCTTTTGAGATCACATGCCCCAAGAGCTTCCCCTCCTTGACAACGAAAATGGATTTCTTCGGGTTTATGGAAATACCAAATTCTTGGAATTTTTCAAACACCTGTTTAAAATAAAAGACATGCACTTCCCTTTGATGCGATAAAATGGTCATATCATCAAGATAAATCACAATAATCTGATTCAACAACTCACCAAATGTAGCATCAATGGCTCTTTGAAATGTGGTGCCAAAATTTGAAAGATCAAAAAGTATTCTTTGATATGCAAAAGTGCCCCACTTGGTAGTGAACACTGTATTTTTTTTATCTTCATCCGTCACCAGATCTGGTTGTAGCCAGAGAAGCCGTCAAGTAATGAAAATATTTGTGCTCCAGCAACGATGTGAAGAATCTAATCAATCTACGATAAATAGTAATGATCTTTCAAAGAGGTTTGGTTAAGATTGCAAAAGTCTACACACAAGTGGATATCTCCATTCTTTTTTTGGATCAGAACCAAGTTCGCCACCCAAGTCAAGTGCTTAATAGGGTAAATGATTTTTGCCTCCAACATTTTTAACAACTCTACTTTCATGAGTACCTCAATCTTCAGATTAATAGGTCTCTACTTCTATCGAAAAGGCCTCACTCCTTCCTGTAGCTCAATGGTGAGCTGAATTACATTTTTATCATATCCTTTCTGGTCATGATAGCTTCATGCCACGATGTCAGGGAACTCTTGGCATAGTTATTTGATTCCTTCAAGCTCACCAGGAGAACAATCTGTCCCAACTTTGATGACTTTGTTAGGTTCTAGCTTTAGTTTCGTGTATTCTTTTTCATCCACCTTGATTCGGTGCTTCTTCGCTCTATCATTTTGATCGAAGAGACTCTCTAATGTAATCAATCCTTTTGGAATATGATTATTTCTGAGTTGGATCAAGCCTTTAGCTTCCTCTCCATATAATATTCTTCCTTCCACACCACTGACTTCTTTAATTAGAAAATTCACAATCTGCTCATCATTATCAAAGACTTGTTAGTATATATTCTTATTGGGGACTAAAGGTCTAAAAATCAACTTCACAGTATTGGTATTTTGGACGACACTCTCAATGGAAGAGAAATTCGCACCAAGGTATACCAAGATATCTGCATGCTTATTTTTTTCTTGTGAGATTGCTTGAATATTTAACGCATCAAATGATTCAAAAAGGTCCCATACCTTGTTGTAATATGCCTTCAGTTAGTGTTGCTTTGAAATGCATTTACTGGTCACCTGGTTGACAATCAACTCAAAATTGCCAAAAATCTACAATTGTTTAATCTCGAGTTTTTTTTATTTCTTTAAGCCTAAGAATAGTGCTTCGTACTCAATGGCATTGTTTGTACAACTCCAATTCAGTTGGTACAAATAAGTCTTTTGGATTCCTAAAGGAGAGATAAATACCACTCCATATCTAGCACCATTCTTGCATCAGGCACCATCAAAATACATTTTCCACAACTGATCGAGGGTAAAACCCAGATTATCAGGCCTTTTCTCCTCATCCTTTTCAGGTTTAGTGATGGTGTAGCAACTAATTTTTGTCTCTATCATTGCATTGAAATTAAGCATAGAAAACTCATCCTCTAACCAACGCTCGTCCATAGCTTCCTCCATCAGGTCCGTCTCCTCCACATCTTCAGTCATCAGGTTCACTGAGCTTTCAACCTTTTCCTCATCTTCAATCTTCTCAATATGGTATGTGAAGGGATTTTCATTATAGATTCGTATCCTCTTCCATTTGAATGGAATCTCCAGGTGAGAATAGTCCAATGATAGGTAACCTCCCAATTTGGCCATAAATTCTCTAGATAAACACATACTAAAGTATGGCTCCAAGTCTACCACGATGACCTCTTGTATGATAGTAATATATGGTACACTTTGCAGAACAATAAGGATATATTTAATATCCCCTACTGTCATAACAAGAGTACCATACAATTGCAAAACTCTTGGGCTACTCCTCATGTATTCCATCCCCATGACTTCACATACTGCCTTTGGTATGACAATCATTGTTGCACCAGAGTCAATCATGCAATTGTGTACAATCCATACCTCCATCTTGAGAGACAAATAAAATAGGGGAGGTTTGTTCTTTCCAATAGCTGAAGTAGGCAACGTCTGGGCTAATACTGTCTAGGCAAAATTTTTCCTTTTATCATTTACAAACTTCAATAATTCCTACAACAAATCCACTTGCCCTGGCAGTTGTAGCGCATCATGGAGACTCCCCTTAGTGGGAATACTCTTTAGTTCTTCAACGATATTATACATCTACGCATTAGACTCCTTTAATTCACCAACATCTTCATATCTACTCTGGTACTATTGTGTAGCCTCGATCCTCTGGTGCTTGGTCAAATACGGGTACTCAAGTTTTTCCTTCACCTGTTATTTTGTTTTGGTTTGCACTTGAGCAACGGTAGGCTATGCAGTTGAAGCTTTCACTTGTACTCTATCCTTTGCTTGAGTGTGCAACATATATTTTAATAAAATAGGCTCATCTATTTTGGATGCTGGCACAGGCACTTTCGCTTGAGGTTGCCACTTTTCATTTTGTGTCTTTTGTTCTGTAGGTACCTTCAATGACTCCATTTGCACTGGATCTACCGTGACAGGTTTCTTTCCTGTCCTCGTAAGGACAGAAACTTGCTCAACATATGGGACCATAAAATTGTGATCAATTTTTAAAATCATATTGACTTGACCACCGATAGCGCTTTTGGCCAGCGTCTGCACATAGTTCAAATGAACCATACATGCATCTTCACCATGAGGATCGTTGCAAGTAGAATACCAATATTTCTATTCTCATATACTTTCTTCTTCATTAACCAACATAGTTGTACTCTTATATGCACCTCTATTAATGGTTGAAGCCATTAATATGAAGGAAAAGGAGGTGCTTTCTAAATATGATAATGCAGTAGCCTAGGAGGAAGTGCACTGAAAATAGAAATCAAGGGTGTCTTGGTTGGGAGAAGGTGATAGTAATACAAAATTCTTTAAACTCACAACTATACGAAGGAGGAGCTTTAACAAAATTTTAGAAATCAATAAGGCTAATGGGGAGATAACCAAGGAGTTGGAGGAAATCAAAGAGGAAGGTGTTGTCACGACCCGTTACCCTCGAATCCTATCAAAAGGATATTAATTGATCTTGGATCAATTAATGTTCAACAAAAAAGGGGTCATAGACCCTAAGGAATTCTACAAAATTCCAATTTAGGGATTTTGAAGGATTTAGGAGGAAAAATAATGAAAAATTAATTAAGCATGTTTGATTAGGTTAATTGCATTTGATTTTTAATGCAATTAAATGTCCAATTCTTATTGGACCAAATTAGGCACTAGTATTATTTAATGCTAAAGGCCTATCTTATTTTCCCTCATGGCATAATCTGGTTGGAGGAGAGAAAATCTAGATTCTTTCCCCTATATTTAATTAGAAAAAAAGTGGAAGCACGTGAGAACAAAACAAAAATAGGGCCACTTACCTTATCCCTAGTGGACCCTTTTTTGCCTTTGAATTATCCTCCACATGGTATGTTACATCGTAATGGGCACAAGCATCTTCTAACATTAAAATAATAAATCGTAATGGGCACAAGCATCTTCTAACATTAAAATAATAAATCGTAATGGGCACAAGCATCTTCTAACATTAAAATAATAAGGCCACTATTTGGTCCATGTGAGGAGAAGACATCTTGTGAAGAAAGAAGGCAGGGAATTCTTGGAGTTCTAGGGAGTATGCTCTCCACTTCGGTGGATAAAAAACCAGAAAGCCTTTAATAGATTTCTCAAGTTTATAGTATATAAAAAAAAATCAGCTTTGGGAGGATCTTGAAAGAAGGAGGGATTGAAAGCTTGAAAAGATCAGTTGAAGATTGAAGACTCTCGAAAACATTGGAGATGGAAGACTCTCGAAAACAAACCAGGTCGTACCTTTCTTTCTTTCTAAATTAATACATTGTTTAAATCACCAAATGTATGCCTTTATGTGATTTATTTATGTGATTTTAATTAGAGATTATGTTCACTACAATCTAATTTAAAATTAGATTCCTCTAGAACCTTAAAAGCTGCATCTGAAGAATAACCAAAAATCGATATTGTCTCTTTTTCAGTGCTCGATTTATTAAATGGAAAGCATGTTAGAAACCCTAAAAGACTCAATGTCCACGCATGAATGGAATGGACAATAAATAGGGTATTCCATATCATTTTGAAACCAACTCTATTTTTCGAAGCCATAGACCCTCTGTTGAGGAGGCCGTCAAGAGCAAACAACGCTCCATGCCATCGATGGTCACTTTTGTAACAAGATATTCCAATATTTGGTGGTCTCCAACTGACATAAATCTCACTGTGGACCTGAAACACTATGTAGGAAGTTCTTCTCACTGCCTACGCAGAGACGGGGGTAATAGTTCCTAAACCGAACCAGCGTAGCAATAGATAATATCTACTGATGACAACCCGTGAAGTGGGTTTTGTTAAAACTGCAATTCGATAACCAACTTTGTTCATCATCTGGATTAATTCTCCTTAAAGCTTTGATTTCCATCAAAGAAATTTCACTTTATTAGCATTGATGTGAATTTGGAACTATGCTTAAACCCCGTGGTGGTCAGATTGATTTCAACAATCGTTGATCTTGTATTGTAGGTATTGATCGATTACGTATCGCATAGGAGAAGTGGGAGAATCGGTAGGTATTGGTTGATTCACGTCTCAATTAAGGGTGGCTTTCACCACTGACATATATGTGCGAGTCATCCTAGTAAGAAGACATCTCATTTTACACTCTAAAGAACTAGTAAAGACAAATATTTAAGTCAATAAAGTGCAGTGGTAATATTCCATAAATACCCTATGAAGAACTTAGGTGAGTGAAATTTGAAATCAATTCACATTGGTTGTCGATTTCGGATGGTGGTCGGTTTAGAGCAAGATGCTTGATGTAATCACACCAATATTCGCAATTAATTAAGTTCCATGTTTTACCAAGGTACCGGGTGAAGAAGATCATTGATATTTGTTCGACGAATCACAACCTTGACTTCGAACTGATGGGAGCTTAACTAAGCTTTGACTCACGTGAGTCTAAATTGAATCTATCACCATTGACTACGATCTATATTTGGAGATCATATTAGTTTTCAATTTCCTAAATTCAATAGCCTTATGTCGATATGACTAAATGAATAACTATGACCAATATGGATTAGACCCCTATTTATTTATATTTATATATATAAGGAAATAATGTTTGGATTACTTGGCTAAGTTTATATAGACTAAGCCTTAAATTATTATGGGATTAAAGGGAACTTTGGCAAAAGAGTTGAATTTATCTTAAATTATAATTATTGGTAGTAAATGCTGGAATTAAGTTAGAGTTTATGGATTATATTTAATTAAGGTATAATATAATCGAATATAACCATGTTATGAGTAAATATCTTAGACTATAGGAAATTAGTTGAAACTATTGATTAAATAAAAGAATAAATGTTTCATAAATTAAGGGTATGGGACTTTAATTTATGAAGTGAAGGTTGATTGGTTTATCAATCCTAAAGAATGAATTTTGGAAATTCATTCTTGAGGGAATTTATAGAGTTCTCTCTAAACGACGATGAGACTTCTCCAAAATATGGATCCAATGATTTTTATAAACATACAGAAGATATCATAGACTCTTAAGGTGGCTTAGAGAAAGGAACTAATAGGTTCCTTAATTGCATCATAAAATTTAAAGGAATAGATGGATTCCTTCTTGGTATAGGAAATACCTTAATGATATAATGATGTCTTAGAGAAAGGAATTGGGAAATTCTTTAATTGCATCATGAACTTAAAAAGGAATAGTTGTATCCACTGACTTGTATAATTGATTGAAAGGGATTCGTAGTGACCCTTCTATATTTGTAACATTTGATATCTTAAGTTTATGAATATGAGGTGTTGGTCACGAATCTGCCATAGGAAAGGATTTTTATATAAACTGCACCCTAGACCCGGCCAACATTGAAAGGCTGGAAGCAAGAAATGGCTCCCAGACCAATCTCCAGAGTGGGCTGGTTCCCTTACTATTCTAAATTTTGGTTGAAGATTAGGGTTGCTAGAAAGAAATTAAAAAATTGCTGAAAGAAATGGGAAATATGGCCGTAGCCGAAGTTATAAGATCGGGAAGAACAACAGCAGATCACTTAAAGTACAGCAACAGCAAGTAACAGAAGATATCAACTTAATTCCCTCACAACCGTACGCATAAAATCCCTCCAAGATTACATTCCAAGACTCATTCCCTTATAAGCAATATTCAAATCCAACATGCATAATTCAAATGTAACAACAACTAAGGAATATGAGTGTTATTAGAAATGTAAATAACGAAAGGAAAATCTCACAAACGACACGCTTGAAAAATCAGAGGCCAATTCTTTCATTCCTGCAAATGAACTTCAAGCTTTTAGCAAGAAAACTCTCGAAATTTGCAAATGAGATTTACATTGGTTTTTATAGAGGGCCGACCTCTGTGCAGCATTTAAAATTTGCAACAGACCTCCTTGAGATCTACAATTTGTGCAACGAAAACAATGAACATGATCCCCTTAATTGCAGCCTCGAAGAACCCAAAAGTTAAATGCCATAAAGAGTCGGCAGTCTTCATTAAATTGTGTTCTCGAACATATGTATGAAACCGTTAGAACAATCCACTAACAGCAGCTTCGAATAAATAAAATCTTCAATTCTGGTAGCTTGGGCGCGTTCTTCTATTTTGACCGCATTGGAAATCAGCAAAATATTTAATTTTGGACTGCTTTTAATCATCGAAACTCACAAAACTACATTGGGCCACAGCTTAAGCATGCATAATCAATAATGAAAATAAATGTGGCAAAAATGCCAACATGAGGAAAATACATATTTTGGAGGTTGGGTATATTCCCCATGAGGGTTCCTAGGATAAACAATGTGTCATTTATTTGTGGTTTGATGTGTTAATTCTTGTGCATATTTTTTTTACTTTCAAAATGAAAATGATATAAGTGGATGAGATGGTTAAATGTTTAGATGAAATAGTTATGCATACCTTTAGATTATTGCAATGTTTACATTTGTGTACTATTTAGTCGATAGTTCAATTATGATGCAAAGAATGTATGCTTAGATTCCAATATGTTAATAATAAATGATTGTGTCATTTAATTTTTGGAATGTAATGGATAATTATGAATGATGTAATTAACTAGATTTACCTTTCAACAACTAGCACTTGATGTATTCAATGATGGTATGGATGCATAAAGAAGAATGTAATGGAATACAATTCTTGCTCAAATAGGTATCTCATGTGTTGTTTCAAACTTAAGGCTATAATGTAATGGATTCTATTCATAAAGACTTCATTGACTTATGTTCACCTCATAAACACTCATGGATGGCTTATCTTGAAACACATGAGTTCAGAGTGGGTTGAAACCCGCAAGAAGTCAAATTAGTAGTGAGTTGTGAACCAAGACATATCTTACATTCTAGGTTGAAATTTGAATACACATGATGAGTGGGTACTCCCATGATGGTTAAATAATACCCTTTTATAATGAGCTTAATTGATTCAAGTATAGAACAAAAGGGATGCCTAAAAAAAGGATGGACAAATAAGCCTTAAGAGACATAAGGTAATATAATCATGCTTAAGATGGCATTCCAAGGATTATGTAATTTTAATCACAAGTAGTGATTTTATTATCTTAGTGACCCCATCGGGAAGATGTGGGTGGGATCTAATATCTATGAATAACCATTGTTGAGGTTATTTCATTATGATGGGTTACCATCTTCAAGGCATTCACCTATATATTAGTCTTGGTGGACAATATGGTTAAGGGTGATTTCTCTTTTTATGTGGGATGAAACCTAACGCTTGGCTAGCGTTCTCATATCCGAGTGGTATGAGGGTTTCGTAGAAGCTTATCACTTCTACTCAAGAGTGACTATGATCAAGTCTTAATATCTCTTTATGCTATTTGCCTTGACAACTTACAATCCAATGGGAGTGATTCTATCTTGGATCATGATTATGTCCCTTGCCTCATGAAATTTGAAAATGTATATATAAAAAAAATTGTGGATAAAAAATGGTAAAATTTGGGATTGTTACAGTTGGTATCAGGGCCCAGGGTAATCGATAGATTATAGTTAGATCTAGGTTAGCAAAATATTTGGGCATGAAACAAAGCATGAGAGAAAACTCAAAATATAAATTCTACAATTCTAAACAATGCACACTTGGTAAGGACAAGGTCAGTACTTGAGATTGTTGATGTCTGAGTTTATTTCTCCCATGAATAGATCCATAGTCGTTCAAAAGTGAAAGAGCTAAGCGAACCCCCCTTCCATGGGTTTTAAGTGGTGTACCTTAGACTCTTTTGGAAAAATACTCGACATCTAAGTCTTTTGACTTACTTAATCCTTATTCTCAAGTGTGTATAAACCATAAGTTAGTTCAAATTCACTAAAGGATCACTTAGATTAAGGTTATAAAATTATTATAGATAACTGGTTAATTGCTTAGGCCAAAATGGCTCGAAATGAAGTATTTCGTGAGTAAGAATTAATGAATAAAGTTCGGTGAGTTGAAATATAGTCACTAAAGATAGCCTAAAGATGATAAAGATCTTCTATGCCAAAGCAATGTGGATACCCCAATCATCGATCTATGAATGACCTTGGACTAAATTTGGCATACTGTAGTATACAAGACAAATTAAAAGAATATTTTCTTTAATTAATTCTTGTTACAATATGGCCCCTTGACCAAGAAGCTGAATATTTCAACCATAACGAACTCTAGCAAATTACTATTTGGATTAGTAATAGTTCACCCAGAGATAGTCGTGACCTGAACCTTTACCACGGTTAAAGATATCATCTTCCTTTGTCGTAATCTAGAAGATGTGCTTTACACTACTTAAGCATTGAAATATGTCATGAAGTGGCGCATGTGGTATTAAAAATTGCACATAAGAACCCGATGGTAAAAGCAAAAAAACCAAATTCTAGTTGAGAATGATTAAACTCAATTCGGAATCATATTCATGGGATGTGAATACAAGTTAGTTGATTGCAATTGGAGACTCTGATAAAACTCGCTATTAAAAGTAGCCTTTCTAGTGGGAACATATTTCTTTACCACATCCAAATAACATGGTGGTAGAAATTGAAATGGAATATTTAGAGGATCGCTTATAGGAGGTAACCAGGAATCTCCAAATTGAACATGGAAAGTCTAGTTAGGCCAACTAAAGAATCTGTCAAACCATTCGAAATGACTTAAAGGACTTTCAAAAGCTAAATAATTATGGGAATTGTTCCTTAGCCAAACATCACAATGTGAATCCTGGATAAAGGTATTACAATATATTTGATCCATGGATATAAGGGCGTTACAAGCTTTGATAGCCTAGCTTTGTAAGAAATTTTGCAACCCTTCTCTCTGTCGAAGCAAGTTTCATGGAATCCAAACCAAAGATTAATAAAAATCATGTTGATATTCTTCATAACAAAACATGATGGCTAATTATTGAACTGGTTTCCTACCAAAAGGAAGTTAAGAGGATCTTTCTCTCTCTTTCTAATAATGTGCTTGATGTCAACAAGTACTTATTACCAGATTTGGAAAAAAGGTACCTAAAGATAAATCATCAAAATAAGTGTGCACGAAATCAACCTATGGAACCATTGAAGGGACAATGATAGGACTTTACGTAAAGATGAAAGGACATATACCACCTTGAGAATTGAAAAGGTAAAACAAAATCATCAATGGGATAATCAAGCCGAATACGAAAAGCATCATGGAAGTTGAAAGATCCACCTTGGGATCATCAAGATGCAATAGCTTAAATGAATGGATAGGATTAATATGTTTTAAATTGAACCAGATAATCGCTTCGATCAACAACGAAAAATCTGGAAATTGATCGTATATAATAACTTACAGGTTTTTAATATTTCACCTACTCATGGCATCCAATACGATCATATTCATGGCAGGATTTTCCTAGATGATATTAGTTATATGTGGTGTAAACCCCATTGTATGTTTTATGATCCTTTTGCTTTTGCTTATCGATCTAGTGATGCTTCTACTCTGAAAGGGAGAAACTAATATTTAGTATTACCAGATCTAAAAAAGAATAAGGGACAGTTATAGTAGGGGATATAGCAATGAGAAAAGCTAGAAGAATAGTTGAGGGAACAACGAGAGAATCTCCTGTGCAAAATGCCCAGGAAGATATATGGGCATGAGAAAGAATAAGGTTAGAATCCGAGAGAGATATTGTCATTGCTGAGTGATATAGGCTCAGATCAGAGATATTAAAAAGAAATAATTGGAGAGCAACAATGATGGCAACCATGCATACATAAAACCCACAATTTCATCAAATAAGGGAAGAATTTAATGTTGCATTCTTGGAATCTTGTTTTGTTGCATTGTTGAATCACGGTATGCTTATCCCATCACAACCAACTATTAATACACAGTATGGGAGAAGAAGAACCACTCGTGCAACTTGGAGATCAACCCGAGGTAGTGATCAAGCAGCTGTTGGAACAATTGCTCCACCACCTTCTCCAGTCGTAAGTACCAGTGCAACACAAAGTGAGGAACATACCCAGGAGCACCAACCCTAAAGATTCGTTAGGCCACCACTTTGTAGGCCACCACTTTGAAGTAGAGTATTCATGCCAAGGATGAGGCATAAATGTAATTAGCAAACTTTTGAAATTTTATATTTTTGTTTGTAGAAAATAAATACTATATGAATATTGTTGTTTATAATGGATTTAATTAGTTTAAAATTTATACTCAAAGGAATTTATTAATATCATGAACATTAACTTTTGTTTGTATGAAAACTAAAGAATGGATTGGTGTCCATTCTTGGAGAAGGTATGGGACTTCTCCATGATGATATACACCAGGAGACATCTGGGCGGATGCTCTGGTGATTGGCAAGAAAGTTGCCAAAATGCATATTGGGATATATATATCCTAGATTGAGATTCTAAAATTATGTTGTGTCTTTGTTGACACTTAATTTTATCAGGTTAACTCATGTTAAGGGTTAACAAATTATACCGTGATACTCCTTGGTGGGAGTTTTGATGAAATTAGTAAGACTTTTATGTCTAATAGAGTATAGAAGCATAATTTCATGATATATTTGTAGCATAATTTTGCAAACTTTATTATTGATGTGCTTTAAATTTATTATTTGTGCAGTAATAGATGATTTAAAATTGTAATCTTTGTGATGAGATTATTTATTGATGATGTTTCAATACTTATTAATATGCAAAACAGATGTTATGTTGTTTATAAGGACATGGTACTACTGATATTTTATTTTTTTGTAGGTCCAGGTACTCTCATGGATGGAAGATAAATCTTACCATCAAGATTGAGGTGCTGGAAGAAAGAAAAATATGATGTTTTAAATTGTAAAATAGCATGATGAATTCTAGCTTTGCTAGACACATATATCCATCAAGGCAATTGTTCAAACATAAAGGACTGTGTTTAATCTAAGGGGGGGCGTATGTTATGACCTGTTACCCTCGAATCCTATCAAAAGGATATTAATTGATATAGGATCAATTAATGTTCAACAAAAAAAGGGGTCATAGACCCTAAGGAATTCTATAAAATTCCAATTTAGGGATTTTGAAGGATTTAGGAGGAAAAATAATGAAAAACTATTTAAGCATATTTTATTAGGTTAATTGCATTTGATTTTCAATGCAATTAAATATCCAATTCTTATTGGACCAAATTAGGCACTAGTATTATTTAATGCTAAAGGCCTATCTTATTTTCCCTCATGGCATAATCTGGTTGGAGGAGAGGAAAGCTAGATTATTTCCCCTATATTTAATTAGGAGGAAAGTGGAAGCACATGGGCACAAAACAAAAATAGGGCCACTTACCTTATCCCTAGTGGACCATTTTTTGCCTTTGAATTATCCTCCACATGGTATATTACGTCGTAATGGGCACAAGCATATTCTAATATTAAATAATAAGGCCACTATTTGGTCAATGTGAGGAGAAATTGCCTATAAATAGAGGACATCTTGTGAAGAAAGGAGGCAGAGAATTCTTGGAGGTCTAGGTAGTATGCTCTCCACTTCGGTGGATCAGAAACCACAAAGCCTCAAGTTTATAGTATATAGAAAAAATTCAGCCTTGGGAGGATCTTGAAGGGAGGAAGGATTGAAAGCTTGAAGAGATTAATTGGAGATGGAACACTCTCGAAAACAAACCAGGTCATACCTTGCTTTCTTTCTCTAGATAATGTATTGAGTATCGTCTTTATGTGATTTTAATTAGATATTATGTTCACTACAATCTAATTTAAAATTAGATTCCTTTAGAATCTTAAAAGTTGGCATCTGAAGAGTAATCGAAAATCGAATTGTGTTACTCTGTTCTAACGTGTAATTGGGCCTAGGTACTACCTGTATCAGGTAAAGCAATTCATAGTGGTTGTCTATCAACGCAGTTTCCACTACCACCCGTTGGTGGTTATTTTATAATGAGTATGATGAAACATTTATAATCCACATGCTTCCCTACATAATCCATGTGGGACATTGTTCCTGTTGTCACTTCAACTTGGGGAAAATTACGGTGTCGCTAAGAAGCGAACCATGTCCATGTGAAATTTGGCATCGACTCAATTAACTACTTCGTCGAGGGTCGAAAGGCTTATGCCCTATTTTATGTCTCCTTCCTTGTCTTACCCACGCCTTCAAGATGTAAGTACCCAGCTTCGAGTTTTAAAAGGATGCTAATAATTTAAAATGTTGTAGGTATAGGAAAACTATCATGGGATTGCTCGATGTAGAGAATGCATCTAGACCAAATATTGGAAAACCCAAGTGTGTTTCCTTGTAATCATGCTCTCTGACAGAATTGTAATTGCGTGTTCAAAACACTATGAACCATGTTTGAAAAGGTTTAATGAATTACTACAAATTTTGTGGGCAATTAAACATCCCTGTGGAGTTGTTCTACACCAAAGGTACTTTTGCCATACCATCCTATCTGTCCACATATTCCATGAATTATGTCAGGTATATCGTAGTGCCTATGTTGGAATTTCTTTCCACTTTATTATCTCTTTTCTTGTGCACGATTTATTAAATGGAAAGCATGTCAAAAACCCTAAAAGACTCAATGTTTGTGCATGAAAGGAATGGAGGAGAAACAAGATATTCCATATCAGTTTAAAACCACCTCTATTTATCAAAGCCATAGACCCTCTATCAAGGAGACCGTCGAGAGCAAACGACACTTCATGTCATCGATTATCACTTCTGTAACAAGATATTCCAATATTTGGTGGTCTCCAACTGACATAAATCTCACTATGGACCCGAAAAACTCTGTAGGAAGTTATTCTCACTGCCTACGTAGATACGGGAGCAATAGTTCCTGAACCAAACTAGTGCAACATAGAAAAAATGTACTGATGACAACCCATGAAGTGGGTTTTGCTAAAACTACAATTCTATAACCAAATTTGTTCACCGAATGGATTGATTCTCCTTAAATCTTTGATTATCGTTGAATAACTTTCACTTTATTAGCGTCGATGTAAAGTTCAAACTATGCTTAAACCCTGTGGTGGTCAAATTGATTTCAACAATCACCGATGATCTTGTGTGGTAAGTATTGATCAATTACGTGTCACAGAGGACAAGTGGGGAATTGGTAGGTATTGGTCGATTTACGTGTCAAGTAAGGGTGGCTTTCATCGCTGACATATATGTGTGAGTCATCATAGTAAGAAGACATTTCATTTTACACTCTAAAGAACTAGTAAAAACAAATATTTAAGTCAGTAAGTGCAGTGGTAATATTCCATAAATACCCTACGAAGAACTTAGGTGAGTAAAATTTGAAATCAATTCACATTGGTTGTCTATTTTGGATTGTGGTCGATTTAGAGCAAGATGCTCGATGTAATCACCTACCAACATTCGCAATTAATTAAGTTCCATGTTTTACCAAGGTACCGGGTGAAGAAGATCATTGATATTTGTTCGACGAATCACAACCTTGACTTCGAACTGATAGGAGCTTAACTAAGCTTTGACTCATGTGAGTCTAAATTGAATCTATCACCAGAGACCGCGATCTATATTTGGAGATCATATTAGTTTTCAATTTCCTAAATTCAATAGCCTTATATCGATATGACTAAATCAATAACTATGACCAATATGGATTAGACCCCTATTTATTTATATTTATATATATAGGGAAATAATGTTTGGATTACTTTGCTAAGTTTATCTAGACTAAGCCCTAAATTATTAAGGGATAAAAGGGAACTTTGGGAAAATATTTTGAATCTATCTTAAATTATAATTATTGGTAGTAAATGTTGGAATTAAGTTAGAGTTTATGGATTATATCTAATTAGGTTATAATATAATGGAATACAACCATGTTATGAGTAAATATCTTAGACTATAGGAAATTAGTTGAAACTATTGATTAAATAAAAGGATAAATGCTTCATAAATTAAGGGTATGGGACTTTAATTTATGAAGTGAAGGTTGATTGGTTTATCAATCCTAAAGAATGAATTTTGGAAATTCATTCTTGAGGGATTTTATAGAGTTCCCTCTAAACGACGATGAGACTTCTCCAAAATATGGATCCCATGATTTTCATAAACATACAGAAGATATCATAGACTCTTAAGGTGGCTTAGAGAAAGGAACTAATAGGTTCCTTAATTGCATCATAAAATTTAAAGGAATAGATGGATTCCTTATTGGTATGGGAAATACCTTAATGTTATAATGATGTCTTAGAGAAAGGAATTGAGAAATTCCTTAATTGCATCATGAACTTAAAAAGGAATAATTGTATCCCCTTACTTGTATAATTGATTGAAAGTGATCTATAGTGACCCTTCTATATCTATAAAATTTGATATCTTAAGTTTATGAATATGAGAAAAATACATATTTTTGAGGTTGGGTTTATTCCCCATGAGGGTTCTCAGGATAAACAATGTGTCATTTATTTGTGGTTTGATGTCTTAATTCTTGTGCATATTGCTTTTACTTTCAAAATGAAAATGATATAAGTGGATGAGATGGTTAAATATTTAGATGAAATAGTTATGCATACCTTTAGATTATTGCAATGTTTACATTTGTGTACTATTTAGTTGATAATTCAATTATGATGCAAAGAATGTATGCTTAGCTTCCAATATGTTAATAATAAATGATTGTGTCATTTACTTTTTGGAATGTAATGGATAATTATGGATGATGTAATTAACTAGATTTACCTTTCAACAACTAGCTCTTGATGTATTCATTGATGGTATGGTTGCATAAAGAAGAACATAAAGGAATACAATTCTCGCTCAAATAGATAACTCATGTGTTGTTTCAAACTTAAGGTTATAATGTAATGGATTCTATTCATAAAGGCTTAATTGACTTATGTTCACCTTATAAACACTCATGGATGGATTATCTTGAAACACATGAGTTCAGAGTGGGTTGAAACCCACAAGAAGTCAAATTAGTCTTGAGTTGTGAACTAAGACAAATCTTACATTCTAGATTGAAATTTGAATGTACATGAGGAGTGGGTACTCCCATGATGGTTAAATAATACCCTTTTGTAATGAACTTAATTGGTTCATGTATATAATAATATGGATGCCTAAAAAAAAGGATGGAAAAATAAGCCTTAAGATACATAAGGTAATATAATCATGCTTAAGATGGCATTCCAAGGATTATGTAAGTTTAATCGCGAGTAGTTATTTTATTATCTTAGTGACCCCATTGGGAAGATGTGGGTGGGATCTAAGATCTATGAATAACCATTGTTGAGGTTATTTCATTATGATGGGTTACCATCTTCAAGGCATTCACCTATATACTGGTCTTGGTGGACAGTATGGTTAAGGGTGATTTCTCTTTTTATGTGAGATGAAACCTAACGCTTGGCTAGTGTTCTCATATCCGAGTGGTATGAGGATTTCATAGAAGTTGATCACTTCTACTCAAGAGTGACTCTGATCAAGTCTTAATATCTCTTGATGTTATTTTCCTTGATGACTTACAATCCAATGGGAATGATTCTATCTTAGATCATGATTATGTTCCTTTCCTCATGAAAGTTAAAAACGTATATATATATATATATATATATATATATATATAATATAAAAAATATATATATATATATATATATATATATATATAATTATGGATAAGAAGTGGTAACAATTGGGGTTGTTACAAGTGTGGCCTTATATCAAAATCTACTTTCTATTGATCAGATTAAGGATTAGCAGGCTATGGCTAAAGTGCCAGAGTATATTCCCTCACTGGTTTCTCCTAAAATTAATAAAGAACTGGCCAAACCCTTCTCAAAATAGGATATTAAAGAAGTAGTGTTCCTTATGAATAAATACAAGGCTTTTGGGCCTGATGGGTTCCCTGTTGGATTATTCCAATATTACTAGGATATTGTTGGGGATGATGTACTGGCTATTGTAAAGGAATTTTAGGAGAAGAAAATGATCTTGAAGTCTTGGAATGCAACTTTCTTAGAACTCATCCCAAATATTAGTGGGAACAATAATTTCAAAGACTTTAGAACAATCATTTTATGTAACACTGTGTATAAAATTATCATTAAATCCTAGCTAGAATATTACAAAATCATCTACCTCTCCTAATCTCCCAGGAGTAAGATGGATTTATCCAAGGTAGGCAAATAACTGATGGAATCATAACCATGCATGAAACTCTACACTCATTCAATAAGAGAAAAGAGTCTAGTATGTTGCTCAAACTGGATATGCAAAAATTCTATGATAGGGTTAATTGAAGATTCCTAGATAAGGTATTGGAAAATTTTAGGTTTGACACAAAATGGAGAAAATGGATCCAAACCTGCATCTCAACAACAAGGTTTTATTTTCTGATCAATGGGGAAGTGGTGGGATTCTTCCTAGCTTAGAGAGGCATAAGACAAGGGGACCCCATATCCATTTATCTCTTCATCTTGATGGTTGAGGCTTTAGGAAGGTCAATGAAGGCAATAAAAAGGGATAAGAATATTTATGGCAGCCTCCTTGCTTCGAACAATGAAACTGTATCTCATCATTAGTTTGTTGATGATACTCTTCTCCTTGGAAATGCATCAGTCCATGAGGTAAAGGATTTTTTGAAGGTTTTCAAATTGTATGAGGCTACCTCAAATTAGGAGGTTAACTTTGAAAATACTAGGGTGTACTTTTTCCACTCTAGAGAGAAGACAAAAGAAGATTGTTGATATTTTTAATTGCAAAATTACTAGCCTTC
This sequence comes from Wollemia nobilis, assembly GCA_028583015.1. NCBI lineage: Eukaryota > Viridiplantae > Streptophyta > Pinopsida > Araucariales > Araucariaceae > Wollemia > Wollemia nobilis. The sequence continues at coordinate 14,228,199 of JAQPPZ010016890.1, forward strand.
CCTCTACCTATTTAGGAATGCCACTCTTTGTTGAAATAATTAAAGGAAATTTTTGGGATAAAATATTGGAAAGAATTAGTAAAAATCTTCCAAGGTGGAAAGAAGCTACTTTGAGCCATGCTGGGAAATTTTTGTTGATTAAAACAACCCTTCAAAGAATACCTATCTATAGTGCACTTGTTTTCAAAATACCCTCAACTATTGCCAAGAGGATTGATCAAATCTGTAATAGATTTCTTTGGTCTAGAATGGAGGAGAAAAGGAGAATGACTCTGGTAGCCTAGGATAAGGTCTACAAAAACAAGTTCTTGGGAGGGCTTGGATTGAGAAAAATGAAGGTTATAAGCAAATCCCTAAGGGGGAAATTTGGATGGTAGTTGTGCAAAAATAAAGGATGTGAATGGAATTCAATATGCAAAGAAAAGTATCTTGATAATTCCAACTCTTTCCTAAGGGTGGAGATCCTCCCAAAAGGTTTGACCTTTTGGAATGGACTTGTAAGAATTAGAAAGTTGCTTTGGAAGCATCTGTCTTGGGATGTTAGGATAGGTATTGTGGTCTTTTATGGGAAGAAATCTAGTTGAGGAAGAATCTACTAAGTTGATATGGGAAACTCAAATAAGGGACTCAATGGACTATAGATAACCAAGGAAAAAGAATCTATGACTACTTTAGACTGATTGAAGAAGGTTGGAAATGGCATGTTCAAGAAGCTCCAAATAGGGAGCTTGATTAGCAATTGGAGATAGTTAGAAAATGAATGAGAAGAAAAAATTTATCATTCTGAGGATGAAGATAGCCTAGTTTGGAATGGTGATAAGGGGGAAGAGTACAAAGTAAAATTTACCTTCAAATTATTGAATGATGCCCCAATGGATGGATCTCCTCTCCTTTGGGAAAGGGTGTGGGTGAAAGGACTGATCCCAAAAATATCCTTCTTCCTTTGGATTACTTCTAATAATGGGATCTTAAAATTAGACAATTTGAGAAAAAAGGGTTTCCAATTGCCTAACAAATGTGTTTTATGATACAACACGAAGGAATCTATGGATCATATCTTTCGTGATTTTGTTAGAGGAATTTGAAGAAAATTATGGAATGATTTGAGAATCCAATGGGTTTTACCTAATTCCCTAAGAGACTTCTTGATCCAATGGGAAAGAAACTCAAGAAGAAAAATTCTCAATGAATTTTGGTCCTTCATCCCTCCACACCTATGTTGGGTTGTATGGAAGGAGATGAACCACGACATCTTCCAAAACTATAGCAAAACTGAAGTGGAGGTATACCAGATTGTTAAACTTTGTGTTAGTGAGAATAATTCTATTTGCAGACCACTAGAGGATGGAAAGGATGGTGAAATGATTAAGGTATTTCAACTTCTATCCCATGTGGGAAGCAATAGAAGGATTAGCAAGCCTAAAGTAGGAGGTGCCACCATCCAACCCAACTGTTGAGAAGAAAATGCACTGTGTGGTTGTCAAAACCTTCTTTAAAAATATGTAATGTTGTTAATTTTTGGGATCCTTATTATACAATCTTCACTTTGTATGCTTCAATTTTGATGGGGTTTTATTGTGGTGTGATAAATATATTTAACTTATTATGCTTTGTTTTTGTTAAAGTATCGATGGGGCTTTGTTGTTTTATGTGGATGTATGAAATTTTTTTGTAAACAGGTTTTGGGGACCTTGTTCAAAAAACCCACCCCTTTATTTACCTAATAAAAAAAAGAATCTAGTCAACCCTTCGTATTAGACTTTCCTGATGAGTTAGTCTTCAACCTAAGTTTCAAAGTAGATCAAGTAGTCTCTTGGAATTTGTACTTTTATGGCACAAGATGTGTCAAAGGAGTGGTGGTAGGAGACATATTGGTAACTCCTCAACAATAACTAATACCCTTCTCCTTTAAGCTTAAGTTCTCTTGCATGAAAATGCCACAAAATAAAAATCCCTTATCTCATGATGCTTTAACCCTCAAGGTTAGAATGATTTCTATATTTTAGGGATTCCCAGTTAGTAGTCAATCAATTCAATTGTGTATATCAAACCAAATATGCTAAACTAAATCCATATAAAGAATTTATCAATAAGCTAATGACTACTTTGGATAAAGTCACCATTGATACCACCCTAGATCTAGTAACCGACATGTTGATGATATGGCTTTAGTTGCATCTATGATACCCTTAGAGTTAGATGATCATTCTACCATCATCATTTAGGAATTAGGGAGCCTGTAACTTATACTCTATATAGATCCATTTAGATATTTTTTCTTTTGAATCAACCTCATCCCCTAGTCCTTGGTATTAGGACATATTTGCTTACCTAAAGGATGACACTTTGCTTGATGGTTTGAACTAAAATGAGCATAATAACCTCAAGTAATGAGCCTATAGGTATATTATTATTGATGATAATTTGTATCATAAAATCTTTAATGGTATTTTTCTTAGGTTTTTAGACTCTATAGAAGTCTAAACAGTCATTCAATAGGTTCATGATGGATCATACCATTTTCACTTTAGTGGTTTCACCATTGCCATGAAATTCCTTAGGATGGGTTGCTATTACTATCCCTCTATGGAAAAGGACTCTTACAACTATATCAAAAAGTATGATAAGTGTCAAGAGCATGTCAATATTATCCATGCCCCTTTCTAAGCCCTTGAATTATTAATATCACCTTCACCTTTTTCCATTTGAATATTGGACATCATTGGGAAGATAAACCCATGTCTTTTTATGGATAAAAAATTATCATCATGACTACTAAATACTTAATTAAATGGTTCAAATCTATACCTTTAACCTCAACCACTAGAGTGAAATTCTCCAAGTTTATCCTTAACTAGATCCCCAATCGTTATGGCATCCCTTTCATTCCTATCTCAAATAATGGAACACCTTTCAAGAATAAACATATTTAGAAAGTTTGTTCTAAATACAAGATACACTACAATTGGTCCACTCCTTATAATCCTAAAGTAAATGGTTAATCCAAAGCCTCTAACAAGACCCTTATCCAAATCCTTAGGAATCTTATCAATAAATGTAGTAGAGATTGCCATATTTAGTTGTGCCTAACGCTATGGGTGCATCACTCTTGTGTCAAAATTCTTACTAGAACAATACCCTATGATTTTTTCTATAGAACTTAAGTAGCCTTTCCCTTCAACCTTGAGGTCCCTTCCTTACACATTCTACTATTAATTGACTTTTTTAGAGATGAATATCATCTCACCCATACTAGCCAACTAGAACTACTTGATGAAAAGTGAATCCAATACTTAGAGAACTGAGGGCCTACCAATAAAGGATAAAGTGAGTCTATGGAAAGAAGGTACGATCTCAATCCTTTGAATTTGGTGCTCTCAATCTCAAGGAGAACAAAAAAACACCAATACTAAAACTAAGCTCAAAGATAGCCCAATTGGCTAGGTACATACATCATAACTACCAAGTATGATTCAGGTGCCTATAACCTTACCATAATTGATAGAAAGTAAATTAAAGAACCAATGAACGTAATGCATCTTAATAGATATTATCTAAAATCTATAATTTTTTTATTGTTTACTTCGACTACATGTTATGGCCTACATGGGTCTAATTATTTTCAAAACTACCTGCTTGCATGTGTTTTCTTAGTTTTTCTTAGACTATTTTTATCATAGAGAGTTATGGATCCATGATGACATGCAAATTATGATCCTAGTTAGGATGTATTGCGTTTATTCCTTCTATGTGACTGTTGTGTGTGGATCCTCCCTTATCTCATTTTGCAAACTACTTATCATGGTATACATATCTTATGATATGTGAGCAAAAGTATATGATAGTTTATAAACTTGTATGTTTCATCCCACCATAAAATATGCCTTCAAGGTATGATTGAGTCTCATCATCATTCCTCCATCAAGTATCATCTACCATTCTTACACCAAAAAAACCTCTATCATTATCACCAAATCACAATATCATATCTCCATCCCATTTTATCACACCTCATCATCTTGCTCTAGCTCTTTTGTACACAAGTTTTAAAATATTTTTCTATACTTATCTCCTAAACCATTAACAAAAAGGATAAGAACAATGTGTTAAAGGAATCACACATCTCATCTCATCAAATCCAACTTAAGCACACATTTATCATTGTGTCCCTTTGATATGTGATGATTCTATTCAAGTTCGATTTTTTATCAACTGTTGGCTATTAATCTAATTCCAATGCAACCATATCATAATAACCTTCAACTATATGTCAATAAACGTATCCTCATCTTGACACATGGTGCTAATGAAAAATTTCATCAATGCACTTTCAATCTTAAACCTACCACATGATGAAACTACAAAATTTACAAGTGTTGGTAGCAATATCACATATTTCTCCAAGTCATTTTTAATCACAATCGTATTTTCTTTCAATAAGGCATTATGTTGGATGACCTTAATAGAGCATTTCAATTCTCTATGTATAATCATAAAAACTACCCTGTCATGTATAGGCATGGAGGCAATATGCATCATATGCATAATAAAATCTTCCTCTAAAGTAATTCTACGTGAGGGAAAATTCATCGACAACATTAATATCATATCACATTTAAAGTCCTTAACAACATTTATCTCAAGGTAAATCCATCACCTTTAGCACATCTTAAATTTTTCTACAAGAGATAAGTCTAAAATTAGAAGTCTTTTTTGAAAATTATCTAGAGGCAAAAAATAAGTCCTTTATGATATTTGTCCAGAGGCAAATAAAAAAATCCTTTAATGACATTTGTCTAGGAAAAAGGAAGAAATCCTTTGTGATATTTGTCTAGAGGTAAATTATAATTCCTTTATGACATTTTTCTAGGGGTAAGGCATAAGTCATTTATGGTATTTTCTAGTGGTAAGGTAGAATTCCTTTATAACATTTTTCCTAAAGAAAAATCTATCAATAGAAGTCCTCTATGATATTTGTCTAGAGGCAAGTCCATTGCCATTTATTGCATTTATAAAGTCCTGAAAAACATGTGTTTTGAGGAAAATCTATTTACAACTTACAATAAAAGAATAAAAAACACTCTGAAATTTTTCTAGAAGCACAAAAACAATATCTTTATCTTGTACTAAAGCCATGCCTTATGACATTTTATCTAAAGTCCCCTTGGGTACATCTTTTTTTCTATATTATATCTTGTATCATAGAAATACCTTATGGCATTATCTAAAGCCCCCCTAGACACATATTTTTTTATATCATATCTTATATCATAGCAATACCTTATAACATTATCTAAAGTCCCCTTGGGAACATCTTTTTCTATATCATAACTTGTATCATAGCAATGCCTTATAGCATTATGTAAAGTCTCCCTAGGTGTATCCTTTTTGTATCATAGCAATGCCTTATGAAATTATCTAAAATCCCCTAGGCACATATTTTTTATATCATATATTGTATCATAGCAGTGCCTAATAGAATTATCTAAAGCCCCCCTAGGAACATTTTTTTTGGTATCATATATTATATAATATTAATGCCTTATGGCATTATTTAAAGTCTCCTTGGGAAAAGCATTTTTATAAACTTGTATCATATTTGTATTATACTTGTATTGTAAAATCTAAATCAAATACTTATCTCGTATCTTATCATCTATGTATCTAAGAATCCAAAGTGATTTTATTCATCAAATTAAATCATCAATCACATCATTAATCTACCTAAAATCATCATTTATTATATAATCATCACCACCATCACTAACAAAATTCACAAACAAATAAACATAACAAAAAGTAAAAATGCATCATAAGTATAATTTACAACCAAATCATAATAAATAGTTGATGTATATGTATATATAATTTTTATAAATATCAAGGTCATATAATACAATTAACAATAATATGGTAAAAAGTTCAAATTAGCCCTCCAAGGGGAAGCCTATGCACTAGCTCTATGAGCTAGTATGAGGGGCACCTCTTGCTTCAACTCCCATTGGAAACAATATCCTCATAGAATGCTATGACTGATAAGTCATGAACCAATAAGACATTCAATTCAATTGCCATGTGAAAAATCTTATTAATTATTTTATTACCTTCACAAAATGTATGAGAGAGGTTGCAAGGAAAAAGGGCGATGCAGGAGGAGGTCAAGCGATGGAACTCATCCAGTTGTATCATCTTCAAAATGTGTATAGATTCTTCCTTTGTGGCGTTTCAAAGAGATATATGAGCTTCATTTTGGTGTAATGGTCTTTTGGGGTTTTGTTTTTGTCTTTCTCCTGGAAAGATCCAGGTGCGTAGAGTTAGATCGAGTTGTTGAAAAGATTTTGTTAAAGTTTTAGTTTGGATTTGTTTCTCTCCTGGAAAGATCGAGGAATTTATTTTTTTCCTGCTATATAAATTGAACTTTTATATTATAATTTTTAATCGAGGTTGCAGGTAAAACCTCAACCAAGATCCCAAAGAGAGTCGAGAAAAACCTGCCATCGGAGCCGGAGGAGAATGTCAAAAAAGAGGAAGTTGTAGCACAAATAGTGAGGGCTCAATATGTACTTGGTGTAGACTCGTATGTGGTAGACTACAGATATGGCACATCGTACGATGGGGACCACACTAGTCGATGTGCTTGGTGAGCTAGGGTGGGATTTTTGGTGTTGTTGTTATGCTCTAGAGGTGTGGTTGCAAGGGGCGACGCAAATCAAGTTTTTTGATGGATTTTGAAGAGGATCTTGTGGACTACTCGGAAGATCCCTTTGAGGGGCAACACATTTTCATCTCTTCAAAGGCTAGTGGTCACTCTCAAGGGATCTCTCCGCAAATCTACTCAAATGCAAAAGAACCTCAAAGCTGTTTTACTGGATTGAATTCGGAGGATGGAGAAAGGGTTTTCTTGGAAATCAGAACAAGGGAGTTAACAAATAATCTAGAGTTAATACACATCCCAACAAAGGTTTTTAGTGGTGACTCTTCAACAGGTTTTCTTGGGAACCTCTTAAGCACAAAGGAAATGGTGGGCAATATGGAAGAATCAAAATTTTGTGGGGCTTCAAAGGAACATGGAATAAAAAATAAAAAGAAGTGTGTGAAAATGAAGAAGGAAAAAGTAAACCTTGTTTTAGGTGAAGATATTGGTCTAGATCAAATTCTAGAAATGGAGAAGAAAACCCTTACTGGAAAATTTTCCAACAGATTATATTTTGAAAAATCAATTCAGCAATGGGTTGGAGAAGTTTGGGGCTAGGCTTTGGGCTATACTCCAAAAATATATCTTCTGGCTAGAGGATGGCTTGCCTTCTCTTTCAATAAGGAGGAAGATGCAAAAGCTATATTAAACTCAAAATGGTTTTGGGACTCTTCATTGTTATCCCTGAGAAGATGGTCTCCATGTTTTGACCCACGAAAAGAGTTATTGACGTCCAAACCAATATGGGTCAAACTTCCAGGTCTGCCTTTGGAGTTTTGGACTCACAATATTTTGAAAAAAAATTGGTGACAGTATATGTTCCTTCATTAAAATGGTTGACAAGCTCATTTCAAATGTTTCTAGGACTGTGGCTCAGATTTTGGTTGTTTTGGACCTGAAGGATGGCCTTCCTGAAGCTATTGATATTGCATTTGGTAAATGGAAATACTCTCAGACCTTGGATTATATCAAAGTGCCATTTCGTTGTACACGGTGCCATGTTTATGGACATGTGGCCAGCGAATGTTCACAAAATTTTTCTAAGAAATTATGGAGGGCTAAGTTACCTATGCCTCCGAGTACAGGGAACACATCCTTTGATAGGAATCAAAGATCTTCAACTGGTCGAAGAATACAAGGGGAGATAGGAGAGGGTCAAAGAGGTGATTTTCTTGGAAGTGCAGGTGGACCTTCACATAACAAGGAAGGTGCTATGTTATCCAATTTATCTAAAGGGACAAATGCCAGTCTACCAATTCCAGAACAAGTAGGAGGCACAGAAGGGATGATGAGCAGATTAGACATGCCGAGAAATTTTTCTACTCCTATTATGGAACCCATAACTACTGGAATAGATCAATCAAATAAGGAAGATCTTTTATCACAATTTCAGCACAACAAGGTTTCTTTATGTCCACCTGATCTCTCACAAATACCTAAAACTGCTTTTGGGGATCTTGAACAAACTTCTAATGTCTATAAGAACAAATATTGGAATGGTAAGGAAGACATAAGGAGGGAGGAAGATAGTTTTCTTTTTGGTAAAGAATCTTCCCCTCCCAGAGATGCAACCTCAAACTTAAAAAATAATACTCACCCACTTTCTTACTCTCACTCTCTTTCTAGTTCTGAAGATGATCCACATTTAATTGGTAAGAATCGTTATTTCCTCAGATCTCAAAAAAAGGATGCAGCAGATGAAATAGTAATTAGAGGTGGTCTGAGTACTGATGGGGTGGGAGGTAGGTTAACAGGTGCTTCAGGAAGGAAATCCTTTCTAAGCATTGCCAAAGAAAAAGCCTGCAGAGAAATCAACCAAGGAAAGCAACAAACTATAATGGGGGTTCTTAGAGCAAGCATGACCCCAGGGAAAGGTCTATAATGATTATACTATCTCTAAATGTTCGAGGTTTGGGTAGTACTCATAAAAAAACTGCCTTAAACAGGTTAGTGAAGGTACAAAATCCTGATATTTTGATGCTACAAGAAACCATGGGGGAGGGCAAGAAAACCATAGGTGATTTGCTTGTTTTCTTGAAAGATTGGGATTTCCTCTCAAAGGATGTTGAAGGGAGATCTGGAGGGCTCATTTTGGGATGGAAAAAAAGGTCCTTCCAACTCTTAAATACTGTGGATCTAGTCTCAGGCCTGGGTGTTGAGCTATATTCTTTGGAGTTGGGTAAAAAAATTATGGTGGTCAACATTTATGGCCCTTATGATAATAGATTGCCTTATTGGGAAGCCCTATTCTCCAATATCTTTTTGAAACATGACAATTTGATATTAGGCGGTGACCTAAACTTTACTACCAAAAGAGCTGAGGTTTGGGGTTTTTCGACGAGGGCAGATTCAAATGCTGGTTTTTTCCTTCATAAAATAGAGGAAGCAGGTTTAGTTGATATAGAGCCTATAAAACTTGTTCCAACTTGGAGAAATAATAGGTCTGGAAGAGCCTTGGTTGCTAAAAGGTTGGATAGGTTTCTTATCTCTGAGTCTCTACTGACAAAAGGTGAAATTATCAGAACTTGGGTGGAAACCGGAGGTGATTCTGATCATTCTCCCATTATGTTACAAATTGGACTCAAGGATGAAAAGCCCCCTAGTCCCTTCAAATTCAACTCTTCCTGGCTAGAGGAACAAGAGCTTCAAGATTTAGTTAGGTATGAATGGAGGAAATTTGATGGCTCTCTTACATCTTCCGCTTGCTCACAATTCACATCTAGTTTGAAGAAGGTTAAAATTGCAGTTTCGAAATGGGCTTATCAAAAATATAAATCTCAAGAACAGGATCTTATTTCAGTGGAAAAACAAATTTCTGATTTCTATGACACAGATATGGAAGGGGATTTTTCTGAGGCTTCCAAACAACAAATCAGGAATCTAGAGACAAAAAGAAGGAATTTACTGTTCCAGTAAAGAGGCAACTTGGAGACTAAAAAGCAGAGCCATTTGGCTGGAAAAGGGGGATGAAAATACCAATTTTTTTCACAACTATGCAAATCACAGGAAGAACATAAACACCATTTGGGAAATGCCGAGAGGATATGGTAGTGTAGCAAGGAATTTCAAAGAGATAGCCAATCTTGGGGTCTCACACTTTCAAAAGATGTTCAAAGATCCCGAAAAGGCCAATTTAGCTGACATTTTAAAGCTAACTTCTTTCTTTCCAAGGTTTGTTGAAGCAGAGAACAATGAGATGTTACTTGCTGATGTGTCAAAGGATGAACTAAAAAGTATTTTAAACTCTATGCAAAAGGATAAAAGTCCTGGACCTGATGGTTGGACAACAAAATTTTTCATTGGTTTCTATGAGATGATTGAAGAGGATTTATTAAGGGTAGTGGAGGAGACAAAAAACACAGGTTTTATTCCAATGGATATAAACTCTACCTTTATAGCTCTTATCCCCAAGAAGGATTCTCCCACATCCTTTGATGACTTTAGGCCTATTTCACTATGCAATTGCCTCTATAAAATTATAGCAAAATTAATTACCTCCAGGTTAAAGAATGTTTTTTGGCTACTATCTCACTGGAACAGTTTGGGTTTTTGAATGGTAGGCAGATTCATGATGCTATAGGTGTGGCACAGGAAGGTTTACACTCAATTAAGACAAAGAAGATGAAGGCAGTGGTCATAAAATTGGACCTTTCAAAGGCCTATGATAGAGCAGATTGGATGTATCTTAGGATTATGCTTTTACACATTGGGTTTAATCTTCAAGCTGTAAATTGGATAATGGCATGTATGACCAATGTTTCTTTTGTTGTTTTGATCAATGGTTCGGCTTCAAAATTCTTCACCTCTTCACGTGGATTAAGACAAGGTTGCCCTCTATCCCCAATCCTTTTTCTTTTGATTGTTGAAGGCTTAAGTAGGGCTCTCAGAGAAGCGAAGCATACAGGAGTTATAAAAGGCATAAGGGTGGGCAGATCTATTTTCCTTACTCATATTTTATTTGTGGATGACATTTTGTTATTCTGCGAGGGACATTTGAGGGAAGCCACAAGTCTTAAAGGTATCCTTGAAAACTTTTGTAATGCTACTGGAATGATGATAAACATGACAAAGTCTATGATGTCCTTCAATGGTCTGAAAGAAGAGGAAGAAAATCATTTCCAACACCTTTTTCATTATCCAAAATGTGATTTTCAGTCGGGTTTTAAATATCTTGGTTTTTATTTGAAACCAAATGGTTATGGGAAAAAATACTGGAGTTGGCTTATTGAAAAAATAGATAAAAGAATAAATTTGTGGTGTAATAGATGGTTGTCCCTTGGTGGAAGATTAACCCTTGTCAAAATAGTCTTGGAAGCTATCCCAGTTTTTTGGCATGGACTGGCATACATTCCTAATGGGGTCCTTGACAACATCAGAAGGAAATGTTTTAGTTTCTTATGGTCAGGGAATAGGGTCAAAGAAGGTATTCATTTAGTTCAATGGAAGCACATTGCAAAACCAAAAAGGGAAGGTGGTTGGGGACTGAAAAATATTTTTAATTTTGGGAAAGCTTTGGCTGCCAAAAGTTTGTGGAGAATTATTACTCACGAAAATATTTGGAAACAAGTTATAATACAAAAATATATTGAACCACTTACCCTGGTGGAGTGGATCAGAAGCTCAAATAAGTCCACAAACAAGGTATCAATTATATGGAAAGCTTTGTGTCTTGCTTTTCCTTTAATAGGCAACTGGTTAGCATGGAAGATAGGCAATGGAACAAAAGTCAGGTTAGGTGTTGATCCATGGGTAGGCAGTGGAGATCAATATAAACTCTCTAACGAACTCATAGACCTACTCCATGGGCTTGGTCTTTATACAGTTGCACATGTGGCCGAAAATGATGCCACTACCATTTGGCAACAAGGATGGAAGAGGGTAAATCAGCTAGGCTTGGAAAATGATCATGCAAATCAGTGGAATGCCTTTGTGGCAAATCTTATCAGTAGTAATGTAAGGATAAATGAAAGGTCCGATGAATTGATATGGACCAAAAATCCACTTACAGGTAACTACACTCCAAAGCTTGGATACAAAGTTTTTTTTGATAGTGGGGATCATGCTGAGCCGAAATGGTGGTGGAACCAAATATGGAAAATAAAGTCTCCAATGAAAACCCGCACCTTTATGTGGTTGGTCTTAAGCAGAAAGGCTTTGACATGGGATATTCTCATGAAAAGAAATTGGCACGGACCCAGCAGATGTACATTGTGCAGAGAGGCTGAGGAAACTAGTGAGCATTTATTTATGGAGTGCAAATACACCAAAAATGTTTGGTCAAAAATTGAAATCTTAACCGGATGCAAAGATGTATGGAAAGGGCAGTCCCTAGATGAATGTTTCAAAAGTTGGTTCGAAAGAAAAGAGCTTAAGGTCTTTAGAGCTTTGCCTCTAGTCACAGTATGGGGAATATGGCTCTCAAGGAATGTCGACATTTTCAATAATTACTCTATTCCTTCCTTTCAATGCTCTCAACAGATCCATTCCATTTTTGAAGGCCTCAAGAGGAATTATAAGTGCCAAAGGAAAAGACAGATTTTTGAAATCCATATTGACAAGTCTGGTGCATGGGGTTATTTTGATGGTGCTCAGAACGGTACCACAACTTTATGTGGGGCTGGGGGTATTCTATATTTATCTGATAACCATCACATAAAATTTAAAGCAGGTTTGGGGCATGGTTCAAATAATTATGCTGAATTACTTGCTTTAAAATTGCTCATCAGATTAGCCATTGAAAAACAGGTTGAACAGATCAAAGTTTTTGGGGATTCTTTGTTTGTTATTAATTGTATGAGGGGTTTACAAAGGATGAATGTTCTACTTTTAAACCCAATTTATGAACAACTGAAAGGAGTGGAAGGGGCTTTCAAAGATATCACCTTTTCTCATATTTACCGAGAATTGAATATGGTAGCAGACTCTCTATCAAAATATGGTATTCACATGGAGCAAGGCAGATGGTTAAAGATGGAAAGGAAAGATGGTAAATTGTTGGGCACTACTATCAGTTCTATCTACGACCCATAATTTAATACCACTTAAATTTTTGAGCCTCTTTCCTAAATTTTTGGGAGGATAGCATGATTTTTCTCTTTTTCTCCATTATTTGTTGTTTTCTTCCTCTTGATTGTTTGGTCCCGGTGGGTTCAAAGTTATATTTTTGGTTGGTTTTTTTTTCCTTTTGTTTTTCCTTGGGTTTTGTACTGGGGTATTTTCCTTTCTTCTTGCTGGGGTTTTTCCCCAAGATCGATGTCGAATGCCTTAGGCATCTACAATATGTAATTTTTTTCCTTTTTGGAATAGAAATTATGATTTTTTCTTGGAAAAAAGGCATGAACCATGAGTGGTTTTGTGCCATACTCATCTTGTTTAGAAATAAAAATCAATGATCATCAAGAACTACTGCAAGGTATATTGTATAATAATAATTCAATCTCTCAAACTCTATTGTTAAGTCTAATTACATGCACAAGTTTCATGAAATGACACTACTAAGTAATAACAAACTAATCTAGTAATGTCTTGACCAACTGACTATTGTTGGCACCAACTATTGTTATGGATTTCATCATAGCTATATATCTCTCCATGGTCATATTGAGGATAGTTTATTATATCCTTATTGCTACCTTTGTACTAGCTACATATTGCTCTATCATGGTCATTGTTAGTGTAGCCTACAAATTGACCACCAACTAATCTAGTGCATCCCTCTATCTCCATAATAGACCGAGGTGGCTTACTTAGTCCTACCTCACTTGTTGTGATCATTGGCATGGTATTAGTTCCTATTAATGCTATTATTGCTTCTCTCACCTACTTCATTGATAATATTAATAACCAATGGAGGGACTACTTGCAAAGATTCCCCTGATCACCTCCTCTCTCCTATTCTCATTGCTTCCATTTTTATCCTCATAGGATGGAAGGTATAATACTAGATCCAATAGAAGTCATTGATTCTAGGATAATCAACACCTAGATTTAAAATAAGGAGTCATAAATGCTTAACTCAAGGATAGGAGTCAAGATCTAGTAATGCATCAAGCCTACACTCCCAAGTCATCCATTGATACCATGCTAAATATAGTAGGATATATTATCTTATGCCAAAATGGTAGACCATGTACTCGTACTAAAATATCTCCCACTCTCCTCATGGTCCCACTATCCATATTCTCTATCTAACTTGATCCAGCTAGTATCTATTGTCTAACCTACCCTTATAGACTCTGAATGACCTCCATGTCATCTCCTCTTGTTTGAGATCATTTATCATCCATTAGAACCTATCTAGAGCATATGTATGTGGTCTATGCACCCACTTGTATACCAAATATGCCTCTATATCATCTACCTATACTAGTAGCCCTAGTGACCTCATGATAATAATTTTCTCCCATACCCATACCTAGAGCAAGGTGTATTAGGATAAGCCTCTCTTGCACCTATATACCACTCAATATAATGAATGGTATGTTTGACATAGGATGATTGGACCCCATGCAAAAATTTTCCATTGCTCTAACATATTAGATATGACCTCTTCTTGATCCTAGTGCATCACCCTCCTACTAGTATTACTAATGAGAATCCCCAACACCAAGGTGGATAGCACTACTATCTGTCTATTAAGCTATCCTTTGGAATATAGAATATTGATACCAATATTTGATCTCATAATTTAAAAGTGAACATCACTTGTGAGCCACTACAGACTTTGTTGTTAACTTATATGGAAGCTCCTTTGATAGGATTTCTCAAGATATGCTAGACATCCTCATGTGTCATTGTGAGCTCTTCATAATATAATTGGAAGATCAATCCTTCCAACAACTTAAAGAAGCACTGTGTTTAGATCTAGTACTAGTCCTTTCAAATTTTCAATAACCCTTTGATATTGAGATAGATACCTTCAACTATGCTATAGGAAAAATTCTTAAATAGGGAGGATACCCTATCACCTATCATTATAAAGGTATATTAGTATCCAAGATTAATTATAGAACCTATGATCAAGAGTTGTATGCCTTGGTACAATCTTTGAAGCAACAAAGGTACTACATTCTTCACTATACCATTTGAGATGGTTGGTTATATGAGTTGAATCAGTTGTGTGTTCCTACGAGTTCTACTTAATTGCTATTAATTAAGAAGGTTCATTCTTCTTCTTATGGGGGATAGTTTGGCACCACCAAAAATATCTAACATTTAAAAGATATTTCTATTAGCTCTCCATGAGGAAGCACATGGATAATTTCATTAGAAAATGCACCTTTTGTAGCCAAACTAAGCTTACTAATTATAAATTTGGCTTATATCAACCCCTTCCTATTCCCTCTCAACCATGGGAGTCTATCTCTATGGATTTTATCAATGGGCTACCTACTACCTTTAAATAGAATGATTGCTTTTTTGTGGTGGTGTGTCAATTTTCAAAGATGGCAATATTTATCCCTTCCAAAAACCATTGATGCTTCATAGGCTTTTTGGAACCGTTTCTTGCATCCATAGTATTTGATTGTCATGTTGCAAGAAACCATTTGAAACCAATAAGCTATTATAGGCTCTGGTCAACCTGCCTCTTTGTTCTGATAAACACGAGTATTGCTAAAGAAAAACTACAGAACGAGTAAGGAGACCCCAACGGTAATTTTATAATAAAAATTTGATTACACACTCCAGATTAATATAACACTATATGTTTTAAAATGACCAAGCTTGAAAATAACCATTTGTTATGCCTTATGTAGACCGGTGCCTAGATTCATTGGGTTGTTATAGCAATTTAACAACAATTTTAACATGAACAAAGAGAATGGGGAAAATAAAATTGGAGCTCTTAGAATTATTCGAATATTGTAATAAAATTAAAAGTTGACCAATGAAAGAAATATATGTAATGCATTCAAATAATGTAATCCATTACACAATAACACACCAAAATGATACAAAGAAATAATAGGAAAAAGACCCATAATTGTATTGATTTAAAAAGTCATTACATTCAGAGTAAGCAAGAAGCTTTTAAACTCTGTTTTCTCTCAGAAATTATCAATACAATGAAGATATTATGTTCAAATAATGTAATGGAAATCTCCTACTCTCCTTGTTCCAATTTGATAACAAAAAAGTCTCTAAATATTTGATTCAATAGTATGGAAATATTCTTAGCTTCTTGTGTACTTTCCTATCAAAATATTGCACATAATAGGGAAGAAATAAGAATGAATGATAAAAATAGACACATAAATGAGATACAACAACACAATTCTAAAGGGCACTCAAGTATACCTCTTAGCAAAAATGCTATTCTCTAATTTCTTGATGATGATTCTAAACCCGAACACTTCTTCTTATAGGTTGTGTTTCTTGAATCTATTATTCTTGGTCGGTTCTTAGCCTTACACTTGTCCTCTCCTGAGTTGATCTTCAAAAATTGGTACAGCTGGCTTCCACTATCTCTTTTAGTTTATGTTGTACACTTTCCTTTGACTTTTTCAAACTGTAGCTTATTTCAACCGGTGATGGTGGTGTTTGGAGAGTCTGCTTTTTTAACTTGTTCCTCTATTTTTTCTTCCACTACTTCCTTTTCAAATGTTTCTCCTTCAACTGCTTCCGTTTAAGTGCTTGACTCTTTTGTCGTTTCGGAGATTTTTTTTGTTGGCACAGGTCCTAGTTTAGTTGGAAGGATTGAACTCATTTCCAGCTGTTGACTATATGTTTCAACCTTTTTTCCCTTTTGACCTTGTTGTAGCCACTTTATTTGTTTGTTTATTAGTCTCCAAACTTCTGTGTCATAGGTTGCAGCAAACTTAGCATGTTCATTTCCTACAAAATTCTATTTTTTTATATGGTAAGAATGGGCTTGTTTCTCTCATATTGGAAGAGCAACATCTCCATGGTATTTACCAGAAATGTGGATTGTCTAGTCATTTCTGAATCACAATTAAATATTTCTAATATATACCTAAGTAGCTCTTCTACATTGGGGACTTCCAAGAATTGGTCTAAGGACAAACCAACATCTGCCATTTTTTTTGTTGCGTCTTCTACCATATTATCCATTTCAGTAACAACACTGATCCATTTTTCTCAGTTTATCCCAAACATAGCTGCTTTTAGGAACTCAATATTGAACTGGATTTTATTGCCATCATTTGTTATTATCTCTTGGCTCTGTAACTCTTCAAAATTGTCTCCCATTAAATCAAGGGTAGGATGAATGACTTTGAAGTCTTCTTCCTTCTCCTGTATCAATGTCTATATTTCTCAAGCAGTTATTTGAATCACCCTAATCTGCCTAAACATCTCAATGAGCCCTTTGGCATGAGCTCATATTTTCATTTACATTTCCTTCTTCATTGTATTCAGATAATAGGCATGATTCGGAAACCTTACCACTGAAAGGGGTTGTGTCTTTGGAGTATCCTTTTGTGCCAATTTTTCTTGTTGTTTATTTATTAATGCTTTCATTTCAGTTTTTTTCTTCTCTTCTCTTTTCAATTGATTTCTTAATTCTACAATTTTCTCAACCAGTTAGTCCATGGTTTGATTTTGCATTGCCTTGACACTTTGACCATGTCACCTTCTTTTACCAATACTAATGAGCCTCCTATCTCCTCATTACCTCTAAAGATAATTGGATCTTGCAGGGCAGGAATATTTACTTCTGCTATATTTGACACAAATGTTTCTAATCGTGTTTCATCTGCAAGTTGTTCTTTTATATCTCCCATTCCTGCCACTACTTGTAATTCCTGCTCATTGGCGACAGTAAAGGTATTTTTCTCATCTATTCTCTCCAACAAGACCTTTGTAGAAGGCAAGGACAACTTTGGCTTCTTCTTTTATGTAGTGGTCACTTCTATTTTATTGTTTACTCGATGACCCCGAAATAGGCTTCCAAATCCACCTGTTCTCCTCATATTCATTTGTATTACAGATGGAATTTTAATCTCCTGGCCTTTTATTTTCAAAGAGATAGGGATGGCCATGGGTGCTAATTTTTTTACACTTGTTACTGCTAATACTTGATCAAAAATGGGAATTATAGCTTGTCCTGGAAGAGAAGACTTCTGAGCGGGTGTGGTTGTTATTTCTTTCCCTTTAGCTATGCTCAGGATTTTAGGAACTTCTTGGAAAGTGCTCAGTGTTGCCTCTATTATGAGATGATCATCTCCAGGAGGCCTGACATGTTTCTCTATTATGTTTGTCGTATTCATAGTGACCTACATTTGATTAATACCTTGTTCTTCTATTAACTCTAATAAAGGGTCTTCCTTGATTGCTTGAGCAGCGCTCGATAAAATAGGTGCTACATATTCTACTAAACCTTCTCTAAGCCTTCTCAATTTTGTAGGGTAATCATAGGCTTCATGAATCTGTGTGTTACCCCTATCTTTAGGAGGGAATTCATTCCATACAACCTGTAAATCTGTTCCTTTTTCCATAGCTTCCAATAATCTTTCTTCGTAAGTGTCTTTTTGATGTTGTATTCGAGCATACTCTTATTTTTCCATCATTTTACTGTATATTCCTTTCGTGTCATAAAACCTCCAAGTTATCTCGTCGAAGTCCATATTGTCTAAATAAAACATTCCCTTGAGCAGTGCAGGATAGCCAACAAATATATAGTCTCCAAAGAGATAGGGAACATTGAGTCAAGGGACTTTACCATATTTCTTTACTAGTCTTATATTAACTTCTTCAGCCACCTGCCTACATAACTCCAGAGCTATTAGGGACAATGGACAATACATCGATTACGTCTTAGGGTGAATTTTAGCTCCATAGAGCCTAATATAGGTGAACCCTTCGAAGAAAAATAAATCCCCAATCTCCTTTTCTTTGATGAAAGCCCTTACTCCTGGCCCTAGCCTTTAGGGAGTACATCGGTTAAATTCCAGTCGATTTCTACCATAAAATGGTCACAAAACCAGCCCATGTGAGTTCACCCTTCATGTATTCTCCAAAAACTGGTCTGGACGTAAATGTTGTTAACGGCTTCTACTCTTTTCTGGGCTTCTTCTCCCAATTGCCCCACTATCATGTGGATAAAAATTGAGTATTGTGAAAAATAGGGCATCTCTTGCCTTTGTTCAAAAATAGCCTTTTTCAATTTCGTCATCTGATCGTGCATTTGGTTGCTCAATTCTAGTTCCCATGCATAAATTGGAGTATTATTTGCCCGGTTGCACTGTTCTAATAAATATAAGACTCTTATGCTCACTACATTGAGATCTTGTACTCCTAGGACAATATTTACCATATCACAAAAATATTGGACCCATGGCCTAAAAGCAGTTTTCCTAATTGAGAATTGATCAACTATTTTCTCATTTGTATCAAACAAAGATTTAAAAACTTCTAACCTTGTTAAGAAGTTCAATTACCCATTTTATTAACCATGTGGTAGACTCTGTCAAATTGAAAACTTGCTTGATGTGCTCGACTTTGATGCCGAGCATCGGTCGGTCTTTATTATCTTAAAATGTTCTAGTCCTCTAGTCATATGCAATTTCTAACCATGCCATCAAGTCTGAGGAGAAGTAAACCTTCGAACATATCAACTTCTCAGGGTTTCTGGTCCATCTGTTACTTTTGGGGAAGCCCTTGTATTGTAACCTCCTGTATTTACAAAATAGGTCAACCATTATCCAAGGAGTTTTGTTATCATTCTCCATAACATGAGCAAAACTCCTTATACATGTATTTTCAATCTCGTACTGTTGTGTTGGAGTAGGTTTCTTATCAGCTCCACACTTTTGGGCACAGTCATACATTGTGCTACTCGGTACAGGTGGTCCAAAAATATTAGAGTATGGTGACCGATCTGTAATGAATTTCACTGCTTCTCTAGTGTCTTCGGGTGCAAAATCGTCTCCCCAGGATGCCATTGTACTCACGATAATGAGTCTAGTTTCTTTGAAAAGAAAAGGTCGAAACTATTTTTCTCTTTGTACCTCTTTCGTATCAATTTTTGCTCAAGATTACTAGGGTGGTAAGATCGACTGATTTTGTGAGCTCAAATATTGGGTGGTCAAATGAGTTCAATAATTTTGCATGTTTTGTTATTGATACTATGTTACCAACTGCTTTTTTAAAATTAGCCAATAGAAATCTACCAACACATCTTCTTCCGAAGTTGGGCCTTTATGGCGAGTAACGTCCTTCATCCTATATGTCTTGCGGGTTCTTTGGTTTGTGTACCTGCAATCATTTACATTCTCACTATTGGTCACCAAAACTTCTTCTCTGATGCGAAACGGCTACATGTGGTAGTGGTGGCCTCTTTTTTAAACATCGTGTCACCTAGGCCCTAGACGATAATTAAATCTTAGGGATCGATTACACTTTTAATTTTGATAGCAATCATCTTGGGGATCCTCGTAAGATTTGATTCTTGATGTAAGCACCTGTCATTATCTTGGATATATATTGGGAGGGATGTGTCTTATAATCTTATTCTCAATATTTTTGGACTGTTAGATCGGATATTCGACCAAGCACAGTCGTCTGATTGTTTACACAAACCTTAAGGCACCTTGAATAACCACAAACAAGCACAACCGTTCGATCAGATTGGATATGGCCGTAGCCTTTGATTTCATTTATGCCATCAAATTTTTCGTAGGGTATCCTTAATTAAACGATGATCATTAGATATCGATAGGTTAAAACATAGCCATTGATCTCCTTTTGGTCCTCAATTGCTCTTTATCGAAGCTCTGTCGTTGGATTTGGCCCTAAGTTTTTGTAGTCATCGATTGGTTTCAGCTTTGACTGGTTAATTCCTTTATATCACCCTAATTAATTCACGACCATAGGATCTATTTGAAATTTTAAACGCGTCCGTTGATCCCATTTTTTATATAACTTGTGCCTTGGAAGAACCGCGACCATCGAATCAACTTGAAACATATCACGGTCGTTGATCTGACTTGGCCCTTATTTTTAATTGCCATATTTAATCCTTGATAACCTTCTTCTTGCATGGAGCCATCGAATGAGCTAAGGTTTAACCGTAGTTGTTGGATCTAATGAAACTTGGGACCAGCTTATCTTTGACTTTTATGCGGGTATGTTTTAACGTTCGTCTTCTTTAATGACCTACGATGTCGTTAATTCTCATCGAAGAGTGTCTCATCTGTCGATCTGATCAAACCTACAAACATTTTATTTTAATAATGCAATTAATCCCAATAGGCTAACCTTGATGGTTCGTGGTTGCACCATCACCGTTGGATCAACCTTTGTTCCATCGCATCCATGGATTTTTTAATAACCTGCAGGTTAGATAGTAAAAAAGTACAATTTAAAAACTTTTATTAACCTAGGTTTTAGAAGAAGGGGGAGCAATTAGATAACGTATTAGAACCCTTGCTTAAACTTGATTACCATAGGTTAATCAAAATTAGCTTTAACGATTGTTTTTACCTTCTTTTAATTCAAACGTCGCTACCGTCAGATTCTCTTGGGATATAACACAATCGTCGATATTACCTAGATTCGTGTATACCTTGATTAACTAGAGTGAAAACACGTTTTTTGGATCTATCAGTGAATTTTGTGTTGTCGTCGGATCTATGAGAAGGATTATTTTATTTTTAAAAGCAAGTGTGTTCGTCAGATCTTTTTCGAATGAAGCTCGATCGTCAGATTCGCCCCGATGTGTTTCTTTGACTTTGAATTTGACTTGATCATCGTCGTCTAATTTTTATGAGGACTTTCATAGCCATTGATTTTCTTCTACATGTGGGTTTAGTCTTAAAGTGCAAGTGCAACCATTGATTAAAATATATTTTATATCGTTGTCGTAGATCTTTTAAAGCACAATATTATTTAATCAAATATTTTGACTTTATACTTAGGCTTTTGGATTAACATTAAGATTTTACTTGTTAAATGGAGCGCGACCATTGGATATTTCTCTCGATGGAGCGCTACCATTGGATCTCTTGATTTTATTGACTTAATTTTGATTTAAAACGCCATCGTCGGATCTTGTTGTGGATCTTTTGTAGTCGTTGATTTATCTTCACCGAATAAAATGCATCCGTTCGATTTCACCTTATGGGAGTGTTGTCGTCGGATTTGCATGGCTAATCAAAGGAGTGCATTTAACCATAATTTTGATATACTATGCAAATCCATTTAATTAAACATTACCTTTAGACCTAACTCTTGATTGGATTATTAAAGCGCCATCGTTCGATTAAGGAGGAAAAGAGCGCTACCGCTAGATTCGATCAATGTGCTCGACTATTAATTAATGGGGTGCATACCCTTAGATTTAATTAAGTTTTTCGATATTGTGCTTAGATTTTTTAGGTTTTTAGACCATGGCCCTTGATTAAATATTTTTAATACCTTAGGACTCAATGATTTAACACTTGGCTTAGGTCCAAACATGATTATTGATCTGGAAGACTAAACCTTGTATTTTTAATGGTCGGGTTTTATTAAAATGGATTGACTTTGGTAACCTCTTTAAGATATAACAATTGTTTTTTAAAAGGTGCACATATTAGCAATGTTTAAGGTTAAACTCATTAATCAAATTATGGAAAATCAACTTCTCTAATAAGATGCAAAGAGACCAGCAATGCTTGCTTATTTTGATGAAACCAAAAATTTAAATTTGGGGTTTCAAATTTTGAGTCAAATTTGGCTCGAACAAGGCTGCAAAATTATTTTTCAATAATGTATGGTGTCATTTTGGTTTACCTATTTCTATTCTTTTTTATCATGACACCATATTATTTAGTCAATTTTGGAGGCCCCTTTGGTGACTTTTGGGGTATCAACTTCAGTATTTTCATCCACAAAATAATGGATAAATTGAAGTTGTCAATTAGACTTTAGTTCATTCTCTCAGGATACACTACAGTTATTCTACAATTTTTCATCCACAAAATGATGGATAAATTAAAGTTATCAATTAGACTTTAGTTCATTCTCTCGGGATATACTATAGTAAGAATAAATAGTGGGATATCTATCTTCATGTTTTGCAACACAACTATAATCAGGCTACACATTTCTTTGTGGGTAATTCTCCTTTTGAGGTATATTATGGATATCAACCTCTTGCTCCCTATGAGATTCTAGTTGCTCTTCCTCTAGCTTCTTTAGCATATCATCAAAAGAAGCAAGAGAATGCTTCTCATTTTTTTCATAACCTAGCAAATATTCATGCACAAGTGAAAACAAATCTTTAGAATTCTTAGGCTAATAAGGAGATCCATTATCAGCATCACATCCCTTCCACCTTCTAGGTTGAGGATAAAGTTTAAATTTATTTGGTTAAGTAAATTATAGAGATTCAACATCACCATAAGCTCAAACCTATTTGATATGGCCCCTATACTATTACTCAATATATAAGAGCTAATACCTTTAAACTTGACCTTCCATCCCAACTTAGTATTCATGGTGTAATTAATATTAATGAACTAAAATGGTATGAGCCACCATACTTGCAAGTGAAATTTCCACTCTCACATCCAAACCATAATATTTTAGGTTTTCACCCTCCTTTTGATGCACACACCATTCTTGGTGTTCAAAAAATGTACTACCAAGAGCTAAACTATCACTACATACTTGGTTGATCATAAGGGTATACTGTCAATCCAAGCAAAGTGGGTCTCTAAGTCATATTTTCAAGAAATATTTTCCATTAAATAAGGAGGAATTCATAAGTCTTAGTATCTACATGAGAGATAATATTTGATTAGTTAATATTTGAAAATTTTCATATCTCTTCTTGAAGTTTCCTTTCTTCTAAAAATCATATAGAAACTTCCATGTCTCTTATTGAAGTTTCCTTTCTTCTAAAACCATATTTATATTTGGAAACTTCTATGTCTCTTATTGAAGTTTCCTTTCTTTTAAAAACATCTTTGTATTCCTTTATAAGACTAGATAAGAATAATATTGAAGGTGTGCATTTTTTAAAAAAATCTCTCAATGTTTTTTGTTTGTGTATGTTCATACCAATTCTTGCTCATATTAATGATGATCTATTAGTGAGAGTATCAATCAAGAGCACATTTAAGAGTGCTTCCATATCATTGAGAGTGAATGCTCTCATAATTTTAATTTTAAAAGATTAAATTATTTTCATAAAATGCTTTTGTGGGCTTAACAAGCTCTATTTCTACAATAATTGACATTAATTAATCATGATCCATATGAGCACCTATTTGATTGATTCTCTTACAAGTTAAAATCCAAATATAAAATTACTATAGATACCAACACTAAAATATCATTTTACAATTTCTAAGTGATTATATCCAAATTAGTGGTAAACACTTTCATTTTGGATGAAATTATCTAAGGTTATTTAGCATTATTCTCCTCCTAATATTTTATCTAAATCTATGTATTGAGGTAGTCTCCAAAACCTTGTGTAATTCCCCTTCTAAAGAGTTATATAACATCCATATCCATGTAAACTCAATTTGTGGTAATTCCTTGGATTTTCATTCGGGAGACCCAAGTTCAAACCCCGATACGAGGGGAGTGGGACCCCTCATAAATTCCATGTAAACTCAATTTGCATGGGTTAATTGGTTGATCACAATGGGGAACTTAACAAAGGGTGTTTTTTGTGGATGACCCAGGTACGATTCCCACTCCCCCTACAGATACACAAAAAATCCATTCCTTGTTGGTTGTGATTAGGGATCTAAGGGTTTCTTTGGTAACCATCCTAAACCAAAGTATAAAAAAACCCTAAACTAAATTTTTGGGGGTGGTCTGAAACCTAGAGTCTGATTGAAGGAGCGTGGAAGTTTGGGCTAGCTGAAGGAGTGTGGAATGATGGGTTAGTTGAAGGAGCTACAGTGGAAGGTTGGGATGGTTGAAGGAGCATGGAAGACCGATAAGGTTGAAGGAGCGTGGAAGGTTGCTCCAGTTGAAGGAGCTATAGCAGAAGGTTGAGATGTTGAGTAGAAGGTTGGGAAGGTTGGACTTTGTTGGGTGGAAGGCTTGTTTGAGGTTGGATTGGCTAAAGGAACCATAGTAGTAGGTTAGGTTATTGTATGAAATGTAGCAACAGGTTGGGTTTCTAGTTGGAAGGCTAGGACAACTGAACCCCCCTTTTTATTTGTGGTGTGCCTGTGGGTTTAGAACCCATAAGGATTGGGGTGGTTTTTTCCTCCTCTTTGTGTTGTGGGAGTGAGCCTCTTTGCATCTTGACTAGATCTTTCTTAGTTCCTCCTGTAGGATTGGTTTGCTGTGTTGGGTGTTGGTGGTTTGTGCTTTGAGTATTAGGGTTCTTATTTTGGATGGGTTTTGATTTTAATTTAAAATTTGAGCACCCCATGACCTTTGTTTTTTGGGTATAAATCCAATGGTTTGTTGCTTGGGTTCTTGTTTTGGGCAGGTTCTTTTAATTTTTTATTCATGATTGAGAAACCTTGGTTCTAGATCTCTACTTCTCGTCTTGGGTGGGAAGGTTTTTTTTTTAGAATCCCTATTGCAGGATGTATTTTTTCTGCTGAAGGTAGGCATTTTTTGTTGTAGGGTTCCTAATGGACCATATAATTCATATTGGAGTATTTTACCTCTTGGTTTTGTTGTAGGTTTTCAGTTTTTTTGGTGGGTAGGGGGTAAACTTAAATTTGAATTTGATCCAAATTTAGGCGAGAACCTGACAATGCTTTGGTATGTACCTACTTACTGAGGATTCATCCTTGAGAAGTTGTGGGGTATGGTTGTGATCTCTCTACAACATTGGGTAGAAGGTTGTTTGGTGGGACTTTCTAGCAAGTTTTTTATTGGTTTGGGGTTTGACCCTATGTGCCTATTGCTGGGAGGAGTTCTTGTTGTTGGTTGTTGGGTACATACTGATGGAGGCTAGAGTTATCAAAATCAGGATTCTTGTTATGGGAAGGAAGGCCTAATTTTTATCTATGATTCAAACTCGAGCGCTCTTGGTGTTTGAGCAAAATTTTTCAAAATTGAGCGCTCTTTTTATTTTTATTTTTAAATTCAAATTGATGTTAGATAGCATTGTTGGTTGTAATGTTGGATCCATCGATCATTTTCCTAATTCCTTAAGCATTTATTTATTTGGCTTGGGTGGGAAGCTTCATTTTGATTTTATTTTTAAATCCTCCGGATCCATGGGATCTAGCTCAGCTTGGTTTTTGGGTTCTCAAATGCAGGATTAGTTTATGTCGGATATAGGATCCAACTCTTAAAATTTGGTTGCTTTTGGTTCAAGTTGGGTAGGAGCCACCTAAGCTTGGTTTATTTTATCTGAAGTTTGGTCTCCTTTTCCCTTGGGTGGGTCAGACCTTCTTGTGTTTTGCCTTGGTTTCTCTTTGGATATTTTTATTGCTAGATCTTAGGTTTGGGAACCCTTTCAAAACCCCTTCTTATACCTAATAAAAAAGAAAAACATCCATATCCATCATCTTAAAAAAATAATGTTCTTCTTCTCCCCTATATTAGGTGTTCTCCTATAAAGAATTCCCTACCTCAAGGTTATTTTTTAGGTTCTCATCAACTAACAAAGGTCCTCTTGTAAATTCAACTCAATGGAGCCTCACGAGGGAGTAATAAAAGAAGAATAACATCAACTACATTCAAGAATCAAAGACATTCAATAATCCAACAAGAAAGCACATCACCAAGGGAAGCATTTTCATTAAATAACATTCATTTAATCAATGTTATTATCCTTTAAAGATATAATCTCTCTATATTCTTGTATTTCACTTACATTGGATAAATTATTTTGAATTTGTTGTCATGAATTACGTTTTTTCATATAATACTATCATTAATTCCACTAGTGTTTATGTGTGTATCAAAATTATACTTATCATTCGACACCTTTATTTAGGTCATTCCCTATGGTTAATGCATATTCTTGACTCTAATATTCCCTACTTTCATGTTATTTTTAAAGGTTTTTATGTTATTTAGACTAGTGTTAATGTTGTCTTTTCCTATAGGTTGTAATATCTATCTAGACTCATCCAAATTTAGGTGAAACATCTTGGTGAACCTGTCATGACCTGCTCCTAGCTAGTGGGTATACACCTATATCTAGTATTCATACTTTTTGTATTCCATATGGATCCTAACATGGGTAGTCCTTCCAACATCAATCCACTTAATTTAAGTCCCCCATAAACAAGTTATATTCAATATTAATCCCAATGTCTATGTCATAAGTATTATTTTCAAGAACAATAATACCAACCAAAATCAAAACAATATCCTATCAAAAAGAACTAATCTATTATAGTAGTGAAGATGAGGTAAATCAACCCAATAATTACAAGATGGGTCCCCTACCTCCAAGTGAATGGTATAGCTTCTTCTTACAATATCTATGAATTAATAGATAGAGAATCTAAATATAGAGGTTATTCTCAAGATCTCTAACAAATTTCCTTTCAAGATATAAATGAGAAAAATTGACAAAAAAATAGCTAGGCTTGGGCAAGAAAGAGAATGATAAAAAATTCAAAATAATAGCACCTCTAACCCAAGATATAAAGGAAAAAATCAATGAGGTGTCTCTAAAATCATTGTAAAATATAAGATTAGCATAATTTTTAAAGAAAATTCAAGAATAGATATTACAAGAGTTACTACAACAAGTAGGGATTACTAGCACCATAAAAGAGATGATCAAACTAAACTCCAGCCTTGCCTATATCTCCCAAGAGGAAAAAGAAAATATCTTAATCAAACTACAAGGTCAAAATCCCAAGCAAAATATTTTTGATGCAATAAAAGAGATTCTCAAAGCTAATCATACACTTAAATAATTATCTAGAAAAGAGCAAGAGAATATTTTGTTGAAGTTAAAAGATAATAAAACATCATAAATCTACATGAACAAATACAATATTTACAAATGGCATAAACAAATGCACAAGATAGAGCATATATGGATTGAAAGATAATGATAGAAGATATCAACCATCAGATGCAACCTACAAAGTGATAAGTGACTACTAAACCAACATATCTCAGGGGCAACATTCTATATGGGTTAAATCTCCAATGATTTTTCCTCTATGGTAGATGAGAAGGACACAATATTCTAATGTAAATCAAGTTAAAAATCCTCAACTTAGAAAGTGTCTTAATGATCGTTAGCATCTCACATCGTTTGCTACCTAGTACCTCCAACAATAATACTTTCAAACAATGGGTCACAAACTACCAAAATTTTCACAATGCATTTTTTAATACATATAAATATTTAAGGACTTAAACCCTAAAGATACTACAAAATTCCTAGCATGGTCATTCAAAACCATATTAAAGTGATGCAGACTTACCCAAAGATTTTATTACAAAATTTGAACAATCAATCAATCTTCTTACATATGATTTTAGATCTAGCACAAAACCAAATGATGTCATTCACCAATTTGTAATAACCAAGCAAGGACAAAATTAAATTATTGAGAATTCATTAATATATGGAAAGACCCTAGCTATCAAGAAAATCATAATATTAATGACATTAGTATTAACCTTGGCTATGAATAAAAGCATGATATTAATCACATTAGTATTAAGGAAATGTTTGCCAAGCTTCTCTTATCATTAATTAGACATGGCCTTAGGCAAAAACATAACCTTATAACTTTATAAAATTACATGGCACATGCTAGGACATTAGGAAGGATAGAAGAAGAAAGTAGTCTTAAACCTAAAACTAAGAACAACAAGAGAGGTGTTATTGGAGGTAGTGTTATTGAAGTAAACTTATGCACAATGTGGTTACTATTAATTATAATGGACAAACAAAAAAACCATCCAATCCATTCTATTGAAAAACTCAAAAAGAGCAGCCATAGTAAAATTCATAAACTAATTTTGCTTTTGATGGAGTATTACCCATGATATTGGACCAACTTAAGAGAATTTTGCTTAAATGGAGAGATAAATCCTTTATATGGATTAAAGCAAACCAAAACTATATTGATTGAAAGATAGATCATTTTTCTTTTAGCATGATAATCTTGGACATGATTTTGAAAATTATTGTTATTTTAGGAAATTCTTATATTTGACCATCTTTGGTAAGAATTAAGACTTAAATACGATAATATGCTAAATATGTTGCTAAAAGTGATAATATACAATATCAAATAAATCGAAATCTTTATATTTATAAAAATTCATTCCTAAACCATTGAAAGGCCCAACGACCCCCTATTGATAATAAGAATGTTTGTGATATTTTGACATATATCTAAGGAACAAAATAAAAAATAACAAATTTAAAGAGACAATTTAGATATAGTTTTTAAACATGTTATTACATTGAGAGGAATGTTATATAGAGCAAAATATAGGGTAGATCCTAAACTCTATGATGTGTCTATATAATTCCTTGTTCATGCGGGGTGTCATACATTGGTAATACTAGGAATTCTTAAGAACTATGTTCAAATAGCATCAAGTAGATATACAACATAATAATTTTTCCAAGTCAACATTTGCACATTATTCATTTAGAATAGGTTACCATAATTGTCTAGTGGAATCTAAAATCTTGACAAGAGAAGATCACTAGAGTAAGAGAAATATAAAAGAGGCCTTGAATATTGAAAAACAACCCTTAAATATCAATAAGGAATATGGTTTAAACTCAATTCATCTTGGAAATTCCTAATCCATCATATAATAGAAGCTCATCAAACCAATAGTGCTACATACAAAAAAACTTAAATAAGGCCTCTCCACTTCCCCCTCCCCCACCTTTTTAATGGGTGTTACATGTATGTTTTTCAAGTTGGTGCAAAAGCCATGTATAATCATTCTCTATAGATCTAGTTTCTTAAGGCTTATTAGTATTTCTCTTGGCTTCATAATACATCTAAGAATATAGTTATATTTTGATATAAATCTTAGATATTACAATTAGTTTTAGAATGATTAGCTTTTTTATTTTATTTTGAAATTTATATTATAAGTATAACTTGGTGTTATAAACTTTAAGTATACATATTCTCACAAATATATTATTACCATCATCATTATCATTATATAATGATGGTGATAATAATAATTGTAATAATATTTTACTATTGATAATTTATTATAATAACATCTTAAATCATTAGCTCAATCAATTAAAACCTTTGACTTTCAAGGAGGAGACCCACGTTTGAATATTTTCAAGCAATGCATGTATAGTAACCAAGTTGTAATACCACTATGTGATCGTGATGTAATATGGGTGGGTCCCATTTCAACCCCATATAACCAATTAATTTTTTTTAAATATAATAATAATTGTAAAGTTAATTGTTGCGAGTCAAGAGTGAATGTGAGTTGGGACTAAGCATCACCCTTTCTCATTTTAGAAAACAAGCAAATGTCATGGGTGCCAACACAAAGCAAGTGTGAGTAGGAAGCAAAGTGTGACCAAGGAGCAAGTGTCACATTTTTTGTTTTAGATCTTAGGGGAGATTTAAAAATAAAAGGTTTTATGAAGAAAAACTTCGTAGCATGGCAAGAAAGTTATTTTTTAAAGTCCTAACTTGAAGTAAGGATGCCCTAGTTGGAAACAGATATTCCCTAGTTAAGACAAGAGGAAGAGAAAAATAATGGCAAACCCTATCTAGGTAGCAGAACCAAAAATAATTATCAAGGATAAGATGATCAAGCATGATATAATGGTTCTTAAAAGTAGGCGGTAATATGTAAGTTCCATGGATTCTGACCAAGTTTTTTAGAGATTCAAATTGGATCAAATGGAAGTGAGAATTGAATTCAAATTTCTCCATGACTTTTCTTCCAGAAGAATTTTTCTTCATCATCTTCTCCAATTCAAAAATTAATTATAAAATAGTAGATAATGTCTCATGGTTTAGGGGAAGAGATGACAAATACTATTAATATACTTCTAACATGAATTAGGGTTTTTGGGAATCCATATCATCTTATCAATAAGAAGGTTTTGAAGAATATTAGCAAATACTCAAGGGGAGTTCATACAGGAGGGAGAAACTACTAAGGAGATAAGGCATGTTCTATACACATAAATATGTATTGTCATAGATATATCAAAACCTTTACCTTAGTCCTTTA
This sequence comes from Wollemia nobilis, assembly GCA_028583015.1. Classification (NCBI taxonomy): domain Eukaryota; kingdom Viridiplantae; phylum Streptophyta; class Pinopsida; order Araucariales; family Araucariaceae; genus Wollemia; species Wollemia nobilis. Next base: position 14,258,983 of record JAQPPZ010016890.1, read on the forward strand.
GGGTTAAATATGAAACAAGAAAATGAGATCAACAAGTGGATTATAGAAATAGTGTATTTCAATGTTGCAAATGGTACAATACTAGTGGCAACGGATTTAATGGCTAATCTAGGCCTTTCCCAACAAGGGCTAACAATCTAGAACTCCAGCTTCCCTTAGGCTCTCCAAATATTGGTAGATGATGATAAATATTGAGATCAGGTGTTGGTGTTGGTGTAGACGGGTTCTAGAAATATGGCATAGTTTTTCTAGATTGTTTTCTTACCACTTGTTATGTAATTGGTGGGTAGTTTGTGGGGGGCGGTTGGAGTTTGATGTCCTAAATAGGGATCGAGTTTAAGTGGCCTCCAAACAGTTGATATTGCTTGTCTTTTTTCCTTGTTGCAAGTTTATCCTAAGTGGTGACATCAGATTAAGCATACTTTTTGGTAATCAGGGGTGGAAAAGAATCGATGTCATCATCCTCACATGTTTGTGGGGTCATACAACTAAGGTGAATCATTTTGGTGGGAAAAATTGGACCTCTCATTCCAATTAGGTCTTTGGGTGGTCAAATTACCACCTCACTGTCCGCCTGGAGCTTTTTTTCGTAATCTATTTTGAGAGTACTTCTCATTGTTTTTCAAGGATGGTTTTCTCTAGAACTTCTAATGACACCTTGGAGCTCTTTGTTGGTTTTGAAAATTGGTTTCTCTTTTGTGGATCCCGCATGGAAAAAGACCTCTATCTCATGCTTGGATAGTGGGCAATTATGTCAAATTTCAGATCTTTTGGGGGACTTATGAGTTCGGGTGCAGATTCTGCCACCATTATTTTTTAGAATTGATGCCTCTTTATCAATGGTTTTGTGTCCTATGGCAAGGACTTCAATATCTTATTGAAGCCTTATGCCTGGGTTCATGTGGTGTTGCTTGTTTGCTCTTCTGTTTCAAGGTGACCTATTTTAGTGTTGTGAAGTGGTGGTGTGTGACTTGGTTCTCGACTTTATTCCTATTTTGGTAGAAATATTTGAAGGTTCATGTTAAACCCACTTTGTTAGTTATGGATGATGAGGTTAGAATAATTTTACATAAGGGTGGTCTCTTGAACTACCTTCTATCCTTTCATGGACACCACAAGGGTTTATTCAGAGTGATGGCGCATTCTTGGAGAAGGGAGCAAGTTCAAGTTGAGGGTTTGGATTTCCAAATCTCAATGGATTTAGTGGGGAAAGTAATAGGTCTACTGGTTGATGGTGCCTATCACAATCAAAAAATGCATTCCCTGAAATGGGAGGCGGGTTTTTTTTGGATGTCGATGAATACCTCCCAAGGATGTAAAATGGTTATGAAGCTAAGGCTCTCAAATCTCCCTGGGATTGAGTAATTTCCATGATTATGGACTATTTCACGTTGGATGTAAACATAGAGGTGATTCGAAGCTATACTAGGTTCCCTGCAAGTTAGGATTGCTTTTGTTATTGAAACTCATGAGTTGGTTCAGTAACATAAGGACAACTTAGCCCCTAAGCCTATGGGGATTTATCTTGCTTTTCTGTTGATTAAGTTCTTCGAGCAACTTACTGGTTCTATTTTCTGGAATATTGTCCAACTCTTTTTGAGGGATGTAGTTCTCTCATGCTTGTTAATTTGTAGGTTGGTTGTCTTGGGGTTGGGCAGTCTTATTTCTCGGTTGTTTCTCTTGTTTGAGTTTTTGGGTGTTAAACCAGACTCTTACAGTCCCTTTTTTTATTAAGGTTTGGGGTCCCTTTCAAAACCTCTTCTTTATCTAATAAAAAAAATGTTACAAGACTAGTGGAAACAATGGTTCTTAAAAGCAGAGGGTTAATATTTAAGTTCCATGAATTCTGATCAAGTTTTTTATAGATTCAATGGATCAAATAAAAGTGAGGATTGAATTCAAATTACTCCATGATTTTTCTGCCAAAATGATTTTTCTTCATCATCTTATCTAATTCAAAAATCAGGGATAAAATAGTAGACAGTGGCTCATGGTTTAGGGGAAGAGATGCATTATATTTAAGACAAGACTATTAAAAGGCTTACATCATGGATTAGGATTTTTGATATTCCATATCATCTTATAAATAATAAGGTTTTGAAGAATATTGGCAATACTGAAGGGGAGGATCATCCAGGAGAGAGCAATTACTAAGGAGAGAAGGCATGTTCTATACACACAAATATGTGTTGTCAAGGATATTTCAAATCCTTTACCTTAGTCCTTCAGGGTTAAATGTGAATCAAGAGAATGGAATCAACAAATGGATTATAAAAATGGTGCCTTTCAATGTTGCAAATATTACAAGACTAGTGGAAAGAATGGTTCTTAAAAGCAAAGGGTTAATATTTAAGTTCCATGAATTATGACCAAGTTTTTTAGAGATTCAATGGATCAAATTAAAGTGAGGATTGAATTCAAATTACTCCATGATTTTTCTTCCAAAAGGATTTTTCTTCTTCTCTAATTTAAAAATCAAGGATAAAATAGTAGGCAGTGGCCCATGGTTTAGGGGAAGAGATGCATTATATTTAAGACCATGGAGTAAGAATTTTTTTGTGGATAAAAAGACAATTAAAAGGCTTACAACATGGATTAGGCATTTTGGGATTCCATATCATCTTATCAATAAGAAGGTTTTGAAGAATATTGGCAATACTCAATGGGAGTTCATCCAAGAGGGAGCAACTACTAAGGAGAGAAGGCATGTTCTAGAGACACAAATATGTGTTGTCATGGATATTTCAAAACCTTTACCTTGGTCCTTTAAGGTTAAATATGAATGAAGAGAATGAGATCAACAAATGGATTATAAATATAGATGCAAATATTACAAGGCTGGACATATGGCAAGAGATTGCAAAGTGGAAACAATGGGGAAAGAGATGGAAAATTTTGGGCATGAGACAAACTTCATTATCAAGCAAATAAATCATATCATAGTAGAAGCTAGGTCAAATAAAAAAAACTCCATTACCCAAGAAAGTCACAAACAAATCCCTCTATATCATTAAATGGTAAAGGCCACAACAATTTACTCAAATAAATCATAAGAAGAAAAAAACAACATAAAGGATGAGAAAGTACAATGCACAGGTTCAAATTTAGGAGTTAGAGGTGCAAAGGAAGATAGGGAGGCAAAATTTAAAGCAAAGGAGGCAAAAGAGATGAAGTTTAATTCGAGTTAATCATCTTCATTTTTCTCAAATAGTATAAAATCATCTCAATACACTAAAAATGGAAGTGGTATCTTTTATACTTCAAGGTCTCAAAAGAAGCAAATGCAAATGCATAAGGAGGGTATCCATGGAAATATAGGTTTCCATGGCATCATAAGAAAGTAATCAGTATGGAGGATCATCATTATACTTCATATTTTTGAAAAAATATAAATCCGAAAGTGTTTGTGAGGTTGTTCCTTGCATTTTAGCTTCTCTAATGCAACATAAATATTTAGAAGATAAGTCTTATTATGAACAATATGAAAAAATTGAATAGACAGATGAAGATGAAAGTGTTGGTGATAATGGAGAAGAAGAAGAAGACCTTCAAAGCAATAACAAAGAGAAAAGAAAACTCAAAGGGATGTTGATTTGAGAAACCAAAAACAAATAGCATAGGTGTTAACAAGAAGTGAGGCCAATCCCACAAATAAAAATTAAAAAAAGATGATGAAAATGGTTTTGTGAAATATTAGGGTATGAATAAGACTCCTCAAAAGAGTTATTAAGGAATTGATAGGTTGTTATAGCCCTAAGTTTAGTTTAATACAAGAAACAAAATTAAGTAGTGAGGAATGTAACAAGTCATTCAAAAAGATTTCGTAAAAGGGGGGTTGTCTGATAGTTTCTTCTATAGGACCTTCATTTGGGACATAATGGGACAAACACAAATGGCATAAACAATTTTTAGAAGTAGTTGGGTTGCTAGTCTAAGTTGGGGTTATAAATGTATTTGTTCCACCTATAGTTACTCCTTGTGAAAGATGTTAGAAGGACCTTCACATTTTTGTCAAATATAATCATGATTCAAAATTGTGATCTATGGATTCTTGGGGGGAGCTCAAATGCAATTCTATCTCCATCGAAAAAGAAGGGTGGTACCCCTAGATGGTCTAATTTAATACATAATTTTGTTTTATTTTTCAATTCCAATGGTATTTGAGATGTTATTCCTTCAAGTTCTCAAGTACGGAGGATAATAGATGCATCGGGCAAACTCATACATTAGAAAGATTGGATAGATTTTTGTTATCCAACATATGGTTGCAAATAGAGTATACAATATCTTTTTATTGCAAGTAGGATGATATCACAAACTCATTCTCTTGATACGTGATTTATTCAATAAAGGTCATCCAACGTCATTTTGCTTTTAGTCAGTGTGGATCCGAGAATCTTATTTTTTCTATATGGTTATGTTATGATGAGATGAAGTAAATTTTGAAGGATTATGTATGTACAGGTTTGTTCAAAAAATGAAATTTCTGAAGGGAAAAATGAAGATTTGGAATCTCAAATCTTTTGGTAACATATTTAAAGAAAATGAGGAAATTGAATCCAAGTTCAAATATTTACAAGAGTAGAAATCAATGGAATAGACCAGGATTGTTATATTCAAGAAAAACGATCACATTCTAATTATCATAATGTACTGAAAATGGAGTCATATAAGCTCCAAAATTTTAAGGAGATGGTTCAAGGAGATAGAAATACCAATTTTTTTCATGCTATAACCAAAACAAGTTTTGTTTTTGTCACATTAAAAATATTTTAATTCCAAATGGAAGAAATATTGAGGAAGAAGATATCAAGAAGTAATTAAATATTTTTTAAAAAAATTGTCAAATGTTGGACAAAATAAGTAGGCACAATGTAAGCTTTTGCAAAATATTCATCAATTATCATACAAGAACAAATTGAAAGGTTGATGAAAAAGATATATGTGGAGGATCTAAATGAGGTAATTTTCTTTTACCATCCTAACAAGGCTTCCAGCCCCAATGGATTTCCTACGATTTTCTTTCAAAAATTTTGGGACTTATTGAAATGATGTTAGTTGTGGTTGAAGAGGCTCAAAAAAGGAAGGTTATAGTAAATGAGATAAATGCTACCTTAATTACATTGGATTCCAAGAAAGGGCAGACAAGACACTATGATCATTTCTATCCAATAAGCCTTTGTAATATGAGTTATAAGATCATTTCAAAAATTATGACAAACAAGTTGAAAAGCATTCTAGATTGTGTAATCTCAGAGGAATGAGGTGGTTTTGTTCATGGTAAAAAAAATCTTGATGGTGTAATCATTGCACAAGGGGCGATGCATTCTCTTTATTTCATGAATAAAAACAAATATGCTTTTGAAATTAGATATGAACAAAGCATATGATACAGTTTGTTGGAGTTTTCCACGTGATATTTTCAAAAAGTTTAGTTTTAACCAAGGTTGGTATGAATACTTCTCTCCATACACATCTACTTTTTTTGTGGAGGCAATAAGGAGAGCTTTCTCAAAGGCAAAAATGGAAGGAAAAATCAAAGGTTTTCGCTTACAATAAGTGGCCACTTTTAATCTTGTCTCCAATTTGTTGATAATACTTTTCTTTTAGATCATCCTCGAGTCAATGAGGCCATGGAGTTCAAATTATTTTTATTATTATGCTATTAAAGGCTAATAGAAAATTGGTTAATATTACAAAATCCAATATTTTTTATTAGCACCACTACAAATTTACAACAAATTATCATTGATGTTTTAGGGTTTAAAATTGGAAAAAATTTATCAACATATTGGGTACTTTTTTTACTCAAGGAAAGGAGCTTTGGGACTCAATTTTGAATAGAATAAAATTATGTTCGGTAGGTTCGAAAGGTAAGTTCTTAAACATGGCTAGAAGGCTACAAATTAGAAAGACTACAATGCAATCCATATCTATTTATATGATGTCAATTTCAAGATTGCCAACATGTATGGCATTTAAATTTGATAGAATTCAAAGAGATTTTCTTTGAAAAATATGAGGACAATTTTAGGCTTCCTCTTTGTGCATCGTATAGGATTTACAAAGGAAAGAATATTGGAGGGGTAGGCCTACAAAATTGCAAACTTATGAGTTAGGCCTTAGGGGCAAAACTTGGTTGGAAATTATTCAATAATCAAGGAGAGTTAGGCAAAAATGTTACTTCAATAATATACAAGTTATCTTAATGCAATGAAATTATTTAGGAAACAAACCCTACCTAGAGTAAATTTAAACTTATGAGTTTGGCCTTAGGGACAACTTGGTTGGAAATTATTCAAAGAACAAGGAAAGAGTTGTACAATGTTACTTCACTAATATATGGGTTCTCTTGATGCATTGAAATTATTTAGGAAACAAAGCCTACCTAGAGGCTCAACAACACGGGAAATATCAAATAGTTTACAATTAAGCAAGAAACATATTATATGGTAAGTCAATGAGGGCAATTTTTTTGTTCTAATGCTAGATTGAAGACTTATTCTCTTATTATAATAAAAAAATGTCAACAGTTGGATTGAGCATGTTTACCTTGTAAATATTCAAAGGTAAAAATTAATATTGATGCAAGCAACAACTCCACATCATGGATTTTTATTAGCAACCTAGTTGAAGGAGAAGACCTCAAACAAATATCATATTAGTTTTGAAGGATGCTTCAAGAGTTGTATTTGACTATTTTTACATGGACGGATAAGTTGGTTCGGAATTTATTAAAATATATTGGGATTTAAGGCTAATGATTTTCCTTGGAATAATGTTTGGTCACTTGAGGCCCTCCATAAGGCCGCAAGATTCTTATAGGTGATATTTTGCAAAGAAAATGACATCATGGACCTTTCAAGTGTACTTTGTGTAAGACGGATTTAGAAACATCATGTCATTTACTTCTTTATTGTCCCTTTGCTTACACATTTTGGAGCTGCTTTTAAATAAAAAAAGTATATTAGGTAGCTCCATCAACATTAAAAAATTTGGTAAAATATTAGATTAATTGTTTAAAAGCTAAAGCATTATGCTTTCTATGGGGGAATTGTCCTACTACTATTTGTTGGGATTTATGACTTGAAAGCAAAAATTGAACTTTTAGAAAGAAATCTCAAAATCATGCCCACGTTTGGAATTGGATTCTTGCCTCTTGAAAAATGCTTATTTGCATTGTGCTCAAGGGTGGAAATAAAGGTAGTCTCTTGGTTATAAGATTTGAATATATAAAGGGAAGTTTGTGATAGTCAAGTTAGGAATCCATAATAAAATGAAAATGTCCAAAAGTGAGGTTCATTAAAGTTGTTAAATTAATTGATTCAAAGCTGAAGCATTATATATTCTATGTAGAATTGGACTTGCTACTATTTGTTGAAATTTATAGCTTGCAAATCTTATAATCATGCCCAAGTGTATAGTCACATCATTTCCTCTCTTGTTGAATGTTTGCAAGCTTTGTGCTCATCATGGGTAATCTCAAGTGTGGGTATCGAAGAATATCCATCAGAGGGTCATTTGTGACAATTGAGTTAAAAGATTTGCGTTAATATATGGTAAAATAGAAATTTCCAGAAGTTGGGTTCATCAATTAATTTTGACAGTGCTTCCAAAGGAAATCTAGAAAAAGATGGCCTAGGCAAAATTCTTGTCACTTAATCATAATCATATGTAACTTCAATTAAAAACTATGCAAAGGCTAGGGCACTCCTTACCAGGATTGTTGTTGGAAGTAGTATCTTAAAAATGTCAATGTATCTATAAAGAAGAAGACCGAGAAGCAAATAATTTAGTCATTCAAGGTATTAATATTTACCCTAGCAAAATTCAAATATTACAAGGCAACTAGCCAAGTGAGATTTTGTTTTTTATGCAAATGATGTTGAGTTGATTGCAAAAAGATAGTTGTTTGAGGAAGACGGAGAATATCTTTGATGAAAAGGCGGACGAAGAATATATTTCATAAGAAGGCAAGCTAGATATGGAGAATTGTCAAAGTAGATAAACAGTAGACATCTAGAAAATTAATTTTCCCTATCCCAAAACTTAAAAAACTTCTTGATGAGACAAGTATACAAATATGCATATGCCTGCATAGCTTCTCTTAAAAGTTAAAACATACAATTCTAACGTGTCTAAAGAATGTTAACAACTCATTTACACATACAGAGAAATCTTGACATTGCCACACTATTTTTGGATGTTTAAGGACAGCTACACATAATCAAAAAATGAGTCATCATAGTTTGAGAACCATTCAATATAATCTCCAAATAATACATCATTATATTTCCATTGTCAATGATTGTTTATGAGTAATGAAAAAAACAAATGATTAACTCAAATTTGTAAATCTTTAAAATGTTTCAGTTGTAATTTTAGTTTATATTTTTATATATTTTTTTTTAATTTATACAGATATCCTCTTGTCATTCCCTTTTTGTTAAAATTTGGCGGTATCTTCTAACTGTCCCCTTTTCACGTCTTCTGTTTTCCTATCCTCAACAAAAGGGTCCTCTGTTTTCCTATCCTCAACAAAAGGGTCCTTCGAGTAACAGAATTATTTACATGTGCATAGTGAGACAAGTATAGATTCACAAATAATGGATATCCAACATGAATATGAGTGAAGATAAAAAGTAATGAATACCAAGAATAAGAGAAATACTGTACCAATGCAAGTGCTATATAGGAAATTGGGTTACAGCAACACTAGTGTCCTATGTTGCATAACAGAATGTGCATGCACCCTTGGCAATTATTTTCACAAGATATTAGACTGCAGGTATTTGACACTCCCCATCATAAACATCTATATCTTGCTCTGCTCCCACCACATATTACGCTTGGACTCTATAATGTGATGGGAAGAATTGTTTGTAAAACACTTAATAATAGGTGCTAATGGACACACAATGTAGTGTTTCTGCTCTGGCTCTTCAAATTTACCAAGTGCCACAGAAAAGTAAATTTCAATAGTCGGATGGTCCAATTGTTAATAGGCTTCTTGCTCTCCGGTGGAACTGCTATGAATACCAGCAATTTTGATTATTTATTATTGTCAACATGAGTTTCATTATCCATTGCCTGTGCAGCAGCGTAATTTAACTATGATTCCAAATCTTGGAAGAGGTCAATTATCATTATTGATAGAGAATGAAATACTGTCTATGCCTTCCTCTTGTGAGTATAATTCAACTTATATTTGCATGGAATAGTTTTAGGCATGATATTTTAAATGAAATCCCATCTTGTGAGCATAATTCAACTTATATTTGCATGGAATAGTTTTAGGCATGATAGCTTAAATGAAATCCCATCTTGTGAATATAATTCAACTTATATTTGCATAGAATAGTTTTAGGCATGATATTTTAAAAGAAATCCCATTCGGATATCCACCACTCCCAGGTCCAGCACTCTTAGTGCCCTCTCTTGTCAGAAGAAATAAAAGATCAAAACAGAACAGTAAATGAATCACCTATAATTTCCCACTGAATTTTTTCCTTAAAGAATTACGAATCCATTGGCCATGACATTTGAAATGTTTTAGAATTGCCTATTGTAAAAATTGTCTGCATAAATATGTGAGTAACCTATAAAAACTCGGGCTTTAATCTGAACAAAATCTGTTTACAATTAAAAAGAATTAAGAAACCTTAATCATCAGAATGCCTATAGATTTAAACTGACACTGTGGGTGGAACTAGAGGCTTTTCCGTATTTTTTGCAGAAAATGAAGTGCTTCAGTATACGCGGGATCTGAACGGCTAATAGGCTTGCATGAATTAATGTGATCTGTACCGTCTAGTACCTGCAATAACAAGTAAAACTTCGGCTCAAAAAAATACTTTTGATTTCTACAATAATTTCCTGAAAACAGTATAACCAAATTATAATTGAAAACATGTCAAAATATCGGAATCCTCATAAGGAAACAAGTGAGTTTCTTTGTCTCAAAAAGCACTTTTGATCAAATAGTTTTGAATTCTACAATAATTTCCTGCTCCATTCATCACATCTTTATGGGATACCTGGCTTGATACTTCCAATTAAACCTAAATTCTTGTTCATATTTTGCATAAACATTAAATCATATAAAATTCAGATTCAGTTTTCCAAACAGAAAAAGACTATTCTTTGGTCAAATATTTCCGATTCAAGTCCTATAAAATTCAAAAATGTTGAAGTCCTAGATTTTATTTGAATGCTTTTGGAGGTTACAAATCAGTTCAATACCAAAATAAAGCCTCACACAATAGAACTTTCCAGTCCATGTTACATCCCACTGAAACAAATCAAAAGATCACAATTGTCAGAGGAAACAAGTGAGTTATCTTGGTCGTCTTAAAAAGCACTTTTTGGAGGGTCCCAAGGGCAAACGGTGACATATTTACCAGCTACCACTAATAGATTGATGCAGTCACAATGTGAGACAGTTGCAACCACCTGCCCAACTAATGAGACTCTGGTATTTAACACAGACAATGTGTTTTTGTGATACAGGTGGGGTCCACTTCAACCCTATTTAACAAATTTAAAATTAATTAGGAAAATAAACTCAAAAAGCCATTAACCGATTAGTTCAAAAGAAAAATCAATATTCCCAATTTTGATGGCACTGGTAGTGGAAAGACAAGGTAGAACCAGGGTTAATGGTGTGTCGGTGTGGGTGTCTTACAATAGTAATAAGATATAAAAACATTAAAATTTAAATATAAAAAGAATTAGAATTCAACAAATGTTTAACATGAAGCTGCAAGCTTACTGCAGTTGTAAGGGCTTTGGCCTCTTTGAGAGGTCCAAGCTTCAAACCCGACTCAGTATGAGGGGACCGGGACCCCTCGTATAAACCTGTGTAAACTCATTGAAAAAACAAATGTTTAACATAAGCATGTCAATATTATAGAATCATGATGCACAGAATTCTTAAAGATTTAAAGAAAAACAAGCATGGAATCCCCGTGAGTGTGGTCTACCCGCAAGGACGCCACTTGCATTATCAGTGATGTGAACTGGGTTCAATCCCCATGGTGGATGTGTATAAGAAGTATTACTCCAAAAAATATAAAAATAAAAAATGAAAAAAGTAAATAAAAAAAAGCAAGCATGGAACATCAAGATGTTGAATTCAAATAAGACATTATGGGTACAGGTAATCAAACACACCAATATCTGGCTATAAGTGCAGTAGGAGTGCATGCAACCAGCTGGAGGATTGGGTACACAAACCAGCTAATTATGGTTGAAGAACTGTATATTGATTCTTTGAACATGGATGATGAGAACTAGACCACTTTGGTCGTTTGTACTTCATGGGCTATGTGAGAGCATACTGAATTGTCATAAAAACTATGGTTGTGGGTACAGACCATGGTTACTGCCAAACAGTCCACAGTCCATCACAATTTTGCACATGCTTTTAAGCTATTCATCACAATTCACAAAATCAACCATGCAAGATTTGGGATAGAATGGAAGATCTCATGGAAAATTTGGCAGACAGATAAATCACAAGTTTAAACACGTGAGGAGAACGGGTGCACAGCAACCTAAGAAGAACCCCAAAACTTGGGTGTGCTTGGCAAGGTGCAATTTTGATTTATCAATGTAGCTTTGCACATAAATGTTCGCCAACTCATGGGTTACCTAAAGTCATGTCAAAATACGTACAAAAGCCCAAGTTCACAAATCATACAACTACATCAGAAACACTTATTAATGTAGCTTTGCACATAAATGTTCGCCAACTCATGGGTTACCTAAAGTCATATCAAAATATGTACAAAAGCCCAAATTCGCAAATCATACAACTACATCAGAAACACTGATAGAATTCAGAAGTTCACAGATCACATATAGTTAAAGACAGAATGTAACGACACCATGCATCTGGACACTAACAGATGTTTATCAAATGAATTATGATACTGTCTTTAACATCATCTTCAATCATCATCTCCCAAAGGAACTGCCAAATTTCAAGGGCTTCACTGGCAGATGTTAGAAAGTCATCATCAATAGCCAACTCTGACTGTCCATCTATGTTAGAATCCTCCTCAAGAAAATGTCCTTGAATATCGCATCCCTCTCCCGACAAAGCCTCTCTCCATTAATAGGATATGCAACATCAATTTCTACAGGTCAATACCAAGTTCCCTACTCCCTTCAATGATTAATGGATTTGCTTAACTTTGGTAAAGAAATCACACTTCAGCTCTTCTCACACACAGTTCAACTCCCCATCTATGATAAACCCCTCTATTTTTTACAATCAAAAGAGACAGTATCAATAATAATATTTAATAAACACGCATACAGAAACAGCAAAAGCCATTCAAAATGGGACCCAACCACTTTTGATGTGCAACTGTGTGGCACAAGCAGAAACTGGGAGTGGGAGAAAGTGTTGCTGCTGTCATGAAGACAATGAAGATACACAGACCATCAGGAAAATAACCAAACTAAGGGAGAACTAAGCTAAAATTAGCTGCCACAATGTGTCCTCCATGAGCTGTTTTCTATTTCTCCTGAAATCCATAGGCATTCCTTATTTTTCCTGCATGCAATGACCATGAAAATGAATCTGGATGGACCTCCACGTCTTCATTAGATAAGTCTTGTTCTCCACTCAGAACCATATCTTTCGGCAAGAACAAAAAAAGCAAATATGATATATCATGGCGGACAGGAGTTGGGTATTGTGGACTAGGTATATTCTATTTAAAATAGAACTCCCTAGCCACATATAACAACTTAAAAAGTAGTAGTATTTGGGGTCTAGTGGCAGGCAATAAACAGACAACCAGACCAAGCCCCTGTGAAAAGCAGCACAGGCTGCATTAGCTTGGTTGTCAAATGTCACACATCTCCTTTACTCTTTATTACAGTTGGTTAGAAGATCGCTCATCATCTGTTATAACGATCAAATCCTTGCTTTTTGCATTGCAGCCACCTCATGGTTTAGGAGAAGCTAGTATTAGGGCTAGCCCATCTATAGAATTTGGGCCTTAAACTTCGTGAACCTGATGTTGAGTTGCATCTGCATGCTTCTCTTCAATAAGGAACTACCCTTTTTTGTTTGATTCCTTCAGACCAGCAATTGCTTACATCAACATTTCTGCCTCTTTCTGAAGCTGATTGTGGCTTTCAAGAATAAAAGCCTAAGCTTTTTTGCATATTCTAGATTGCAGGTTCGTATAATTGGGTCCATTTAAGCAAGTTATTGCAGTTGTCGTCAGCTCCTAAATGCAGTTGGCATGGACCTCTTCCTTTTGTTGTGCCGGGATCCTAGACGAATTTTGAAAAGTGAACTAGGACTGAGAAATGCATGAGAATGTTTTGCGTCCACTCTTTGGCGAATCCAGAATTGGACCCTGGTCCTGAGCAAGGAGACTGGGCTTGTTCGTAGGAAGGAGGGTGAGACAGAAAAAGTAGTCTTGCTAGGTAGCAAATGTAGAATGTTGGATAGAACCTGATTGTTCTCCAAAGCATTAGCAAACTTTTGCTATGTCAAAATGCAGTTCCCAGAAGAAAAATTGTATCCATGTATCTATCTTTACCCGTCATGCATTTTGTCCTCATCAAATGGAAATGAGCCATGATTGCCTGTGATTTTAAAACGAAGCCGGCAGTAATGCTTATTCTCCAGGAAAACTTTTCTGACAAGGGATTCATGCAAAGGAATGCATTAAATTGTCAATAATTGCTAATGAAAAAGCATGGTTGGTTGGTGGTGACATTTCCTTGGCTGTTTGTGCTAAGAGATCTGCTGGCTTCTTCAGATGTTCTGGGACGATGGAAACAAGATTTCACCCATGTCAATTATCCAACCCAATGAGTGAAAGTTCTAAAATAAAAAGATCAGAATTGAGCAGAGTTATTGTATCCAACAGTCCTACCTGGATAGGCATGTCTACATATCACATAGGGATATGGATACAATACAACCCGGATATATATCACATAGGGATATGGATACAATACATCCCGGATACCATAACTAAATGTATGAATATTATCTCCAAATGGATATGAAATTCTGAATACATACATGTCTGCCATATCGAACACATCCAGATGTGGCTTGGGCATGTCTAGAGCAATATCTACAAAATATGAATTAGAAAAGATCGTACTCTTTTCTTAAATACCTCTTCTGCAGGGTAGGAAAAATCCTCTTCTTTGTGAATGAAGGTAATCCTATTTACAACTTATATTTGTATGAACTCTTTTAAATTTTATATTTTTTTAATATATAAATATATATGGTTTATTTATGTGATATCTAATCTGATTCTGAGGGCTTGTTTTTGTCATATCCATTTCTGACACAGGATCCATATCCTTTTCCATGCAACACTGAAAAGGAGTTGGAGGAACTTGTCTCCAAAATTTTCCAAGCAGGGAAGAGATGAGAGCCAAGAATATTGACTTAAGTTAAACTGGACATGTTCCAGTCTGTCTCACTTACCATCTAAAAAAATTTCAACCAAAATGACCTTCATGTCCTCTAGCTGGTGTAGATGAAATTGTAAGGATCGCTTATAGGTAGACAGGCCATGTTTGTTTTGGATGCTCCTTGCAGCCTGCACCTAGCATTGGATGACATTTCTACCATGCTCTCCAACTAGTCTCTAGGGACTTGAAAGGACTGAGCATAAGGGAAAGGGCATTGATCCTGTTCATTACTCCACACTGCCCGAATCTGAGAGCCTGTTGTCACATTACAGTATGAGTTGTTTGAGAGCCTGTTGTCACATTACAGTATGAGTTGTTTTGCTTCCATGTGTCACATTAATCCCATGGCTGGAAAACTCGCATGTAATCATTCTACAAGGCTGAGCTAGAGGTGGTCATGCTGGCATTTGCAAATCATGTGGTTAGAATGATTGTTGGGCCCATGTTCTTGGGATGTACCATGCATGTTATTGCAAGGACAGAGACATTATGAGTTTGATTGATTTTTTTATTTGTCTTCCATGTGAGGATATTGTAAATTAATGGTTGATGTTAAGTATCAATTTCACACATGATGCTACTTTTTGAAAAAGTGATGTGTTTATCATGTTACTTCATGGGTAGAATTTATAGGCTTCAAGAACCTTATCTTAATGAATATGGATGGTTACTTCTCTAGTCCTATGCATGAAATTCCTACAGTCTGCAAATTTCAGTCAATAAACAAGTCTGGTCCCTATGCTTCATTATCAGTCGCATGCCAAAATTGAGAGCATATGCCATAATTAGCAACCCAATGCCTTTTGAAGAAACCCAAAACCCAGGTTATGACTACCAGTTCCATCAAAATTGAACTAGGCATACTGCAGAGATGGCAATTGACAATAAGTTTTTGGACAAACTTGAAAGCTTAGAAAATTATACTTACAGGCAATTTCCAAATTCATTGAAAACCCATACCTCCTATATTTGCGATAATGGATGGGGATGGGAGATACCCTAACAGTGTTAACCAAACTTTGTGATATATGCATAATAAAATATGCCCAACTGACATTGAACCTTGAAATAATTGGCTATTTCTCTCTCAACAGATTTGCCAAACAGTGTATAGAGGGAGTACGAAGCAGGTTGTTTGGATTTAGGATGACACTGATTTAGAAAAAGGTCAATGAGTAATTAAATGTGTTACCTGATCGAAAGGGAAACTGACTAGAAATGCCCAAACTCTGACTATTCCCAAATCCTCTATACTAAATAAGAAGAAAGAGATAGTTCTGTGTTTCCAAAGTATGGTGAGAATTAGGGCACCAACTAGGTCCCACACACCTCTTATGAGAAAGATTATCTGTGGTGAGGATTTTATGCTACACAAGCCAGATGATGTATTTCATTTTATGTCAGGCCTTATTGTCCCAAACCTTTTTCCAAAGGTGTTGATTAGTTATATCTGCAGTTGTAATCCTTTGTACACCGGATTCAGTTGCCAATAAATTCCTAGTCAAAGTAAATGCTTGAGGGAAAATATAGGTACACCTGTACCAGGCTCTTCCTGGAAACTGCCTCTCCTTGGAGAAAGATGGATAATACTCCAAAGAAGCAGTAATTTTCCATATATTCTACATTCCCTGCATAGCAAGACATCTTCTTGTGTCCACCTATGAGCAAATTTACAGGCCACATCCTGCCCTCCTCCTACCAGCACCCACAACAGTGTTGCATGGAAACAGATACAATGTCCAACACAGCTCCAGTATCAGATACAAATACAGAAAATTCTCAAGAACCCCTATTTTGGATACAGTTGCATACAATATTATAAAAATCATGAGTTTTAGAGTTTTTATTTTAAAATAGAAGATAATAAAGTTCACACAAAAATTTGTTCTTTTTAATAAGCTATGAGTAGCTCCTATTGGGGGCAATACCATCACAATAACAAAACATTCTATTTGTTGTCAAGTCAATAAACCATATCCAGCTTGCCTATTTATCAAAGATATTCTTCGTCTCCTTTTCCATCAAATATAATTTGTCATCTTCCTCAATCTGCTATCTTTCCACAAAATTAATTTCAATGAAGCCAACTTCTGAAAATTCCATTTTACCATAGATCAATGCAAATCTTTTGTGTTAACTCCATTGTCACATATGACCCTTCCATGTATATTCAAATCTTGTAACCAAGAGGCTAGCACCATTTTTCCACACTTGAGACTTCGCATGAAGAGCACATTGCCTGTAAACATTCTGCAAGAGAGGCAATGATATAATTCCAAACTTGGGCATGACTCTAAGATTTGCTTCTAAAAATTTTATTATTCCTTTCAAGCCATAAATTCCAACGAATAATAACAAGACCAATTCTCCACAGAATGCATAAGGCTTTAGCTTTGAAACAATTAATCCAACATTTTTTTTATGAATCCAACTTTTGGACATTTCCATTTTACCATAAATCAATGCAAATCCTCTTTGTTAACTCGATTGTCATAGATGACTCTTCTATGTATATTCAAATACTGTAACCAAGAGGCTAGCACCTTTTTTCCACACTTGAGACTTCCCATGTTGAGCACAATGCCTGTAAACATTTTGCAAGAGAGGCAAGGATACAATTCCAAACTTAGTCATGATTCTAAGATTTGCTTCTACAATCTCTATTATTCCTTTCAAGTAATAAATTCCAACAAATAATAGCAGGACCATTCTTCCATAGAATGCATAACAATTTAGTTTTGAAACAATGAATCTAACATTTCATCAACTCTTTTAATGTTAATGGAGCTACCTAATATATTCTTCTTTCTTTTTTTTGAGAAAGCAACTCAAATGGCGTAAGGAAAGGGGCAATGAAAAAGTAAATAATATGACCTTTCTAGATCCTTCTTACCCAAGGCAAACTTGAAAGGTCCATGAGAACCTCTTCTTTGCATATGGCCACCTATAAGAATCTTGCCTTGGACTGCTAACCAAAAGAATGTTGAGGCCTTAGGTAAGGCCTCAAGTGACCAAACATTATTCCAAGGGAAATCATTGGGAGTAGGAAACTTTGATTGCTCTAACGCCTTATATCCCAAATTGACCAAGTATCCACCATCATTTAATAGATACCAAACCAACTCATCCTTCCATGTTAAAAAATGTAAATACGACTCTTGAAGCATCCTTTGAAGCTCATCCGCTATTTGTATGAGGTGCTCTCCTTCAACTAGATTGCTAATACAAATCCATGATCTAGAGTTGTTGCTTGCATTAATATAATTTTTTACCTTGAACCTTTACAAGGTAAACATGCCCGAGCCAACGGTTACCATTTTGGATCAGAAATAAGAAAATGAGCCTTCAATCAAGAATTGACAAAACATTTGCAGAATCGCCCTCAATGACTGACCATCTAGTATATTTCCTGATCAATTGCAAACTATTTAATATGAAGTTTCATGTTGTTGAGCCTCTAGATAGGATTCGTTTCCAAAACATTTTATTGCATCAAGGGAACCTATATAATTTTGAAGTAAAATTTTTGCCCAACTCTTTCTTTGATCTTTGAATAATCTCCAACAACCACATTTTGCCCCTACTGCCAAACTCATAAAGTCTGCAATTTAGCAAGCCTGACCCTCCAATATGTTGTCCTTTGCAAACCCTATCCTACATACAAAGAGGAAACCTAGGTTTTTTCTTGCATCCTTTCCAAAGAAAATCTCTTTGAATTTTATCAAATCCGGATGTTATACCTGCTGGCAACTATGATCCAACAAAATTCCAAGATAGGGATGGTAAGACGGCTTTTTGAAATGGCAGGACAAGTTTGGGGATGGCAAGACACTTATCCAAGACGTTGAGATGCACTTCCAAGACGACCCCCAAATCCCAAGATGAGTCCCCATTGGAACATATGTTGGCAATCTTGAAAGTGACATCATCTATGTAGGGATAGATTACAATGTAGTTTCTATGAGTTGTGGCCTTCCAGCAATGGTTAAGAACTTACCTTTCCAACCTGCCAAACAAGATTGCATTGTATCCAAAATTGATCCCAGAACTTTGTTCTTCCTGCCTTTATTAGACAAATGAATACCCAAATATATTGATGGCAATTTTCCAACTTTAAACTGTAAAATCTCCACAGTAATCCATTCTATATCTAAGGCAATATTAATGAAAAATGTCTTGAATTTTGCAGTATTAACCAAATATCCAGTACCCTTCTCATAGCATGATAAGATTGATTTGAACTCCATGGCCTAGTTGCCTCCGGGATGAACCAAAAGAAAAGTATCATCAACAAAATGGAGATTAGATTCAAAGGGACTATTTGTTGCAACCTAAATGACTTTTTTTCCTTCCATTTTCGCCTATCAGAAAGCTCTCCCCAATGCATCAACAAGAATAATAAATAAACAAGTAGACAGTGGGTCACCTTGGCAGAGTGCACAAGATGATTCAAGGTATCTAGTTGGGGATCCATTAATCAAAACAAAATATATTAAAGTGCTTTAGCATCTAATCCATTCACGCCAACCCCGATCAAAACCTAACTTTTTTAGACGCTTTGTCCATATCTAATTCGATAAGCATGCCTGGTTTTCTCATGGTAAAAGAGAATGTATGGCCTCTTGTGCAATTATTATATCATCAAGAATTTGTGTACCTTGTTCTTTAGATGGAACACAATCTAGAATACTTTTCAATCTATTTGCTATAATTTTTTAAGATTATCGTATAAATCATATTACAAAGGCTTGTTGGGCGAAAATTATCAAAATATTTTCTCACCTTTCTTGGGAACCAATGCAATATAGGTGGCATTAATCTCACTTATGTAGCCTTATTTTCCCTAGCCTCTTCAACTGCAACCAACATTTCATTATTCAATAAAATCCCAAAAACTTTGAAAAAAATTGCATGAAATTTGTCAGGTCTAGGTGCCTTATTAAGGTGGAATGAGAAAACTGCCCCATGGAGGGATCTTACTCCTCAAACTCTCATTCTATCCTTGTGTGATAATTAATGGAATAATTTGCAAAAGCTTATCTTGAACCTCCTTATCTTGTCCAATTTCTGATAAAATATCTTTGCATAATTAATTGCTTCCTTCCTAATATCTTCTTCTTCCTCAATGCTTCTTCCATTTGAAGTTGAAATATTTCCGATTCAATGCAAAGACTAATTTGTTTTGGCTACTACATGAAAAAGTTAGTATTTCTATCCCCTTCCTTAAACCATCCCTCTCTACATTGTTGGGTCCACTATAACTCTTCCTTTTGCATTACATTATGATAACCAAAATGTAACCGGTATTCTTGCACATACGTATCTTGCTCCTAGGTTGATTTCTATTCTCTTATAAAATGCTGAGCTTGGATTTAATTTCCTTTTTTGTTTTAAATATCTGACCAAAAGATTTCACGTTCCAAATATTCATTTGCGCCTTTAGATATTTCATCCTTTGAACAAACCTGTTCATCCCTTGTTGAGGGCAAAACGAAGAACAAATCCATGTTAATCCCTTTAGAGGCAACAACTGTTTCACTAAAAGTGATTATCAAGAATGACAATATAGTGGTTTTTAAATGCAAACCATTGCTATGTAAGTTCAATGGGTATGACCCAACTTATTCGCAAGTGGGGTTTTAGTTTACATTATTCCATGGCTTTCCTTATTCACATCATCCTCTCCTATTCAAAAGCCAAAGATAAATTTATGGGTGGCTAGTTTAGAGGGATAGATGCCTTGTACTTAAGACCACGGAATACTCTTGAAAGGCTTCCAATATGGGTCAGGCTTTTTGGACTTCCATATCCACTTATCATTAAAAAGGTTTTGAAGAAAATTAGTAATACTCTAGAAAAGTTCATCCAAGAGGGGCCAACTATGAAGGAGCAAAAGCAAGAAAAACCCATTAAATCTGAATGGAAACTACGGAATCAACAAATGGATTATGAAAACATTGCATTTTGATGCCACAAATGTTAATGACACTAGGCACATGACAAGAAATTGCAAAGTGAAAATGATCGAGAATCAAGAAAAAGATGAAACATTTTGGTCATGAGACAAACTCAAAGATGAAGCATGGAGATCATATTGTCATAGAAGTTGTCTTAAATCATGTATTTTCCACTCCCAAAAACTGCTCCTTTGCCTCATCAAATGGTGAAGGCAGCTACAATCCATTTAGAGCAAACATTAGAAGAAACTAGGAATGGTACACAAAATAAGAAATTGCAATGTGGAGGAAGATGTCGAAAAAAAATTTGAAGCAAAGTAGAAGAGGTCATGTTTGGTCCAAGTAAATCATCTCCATTTTCCTTGGGTGTAGAAAATCTTCTTCTTGTAGTAAAAATGAAAGTAGTATGCCCATGACGCTTAGAACAATTGGTTGGGAGTGAAGAGTTTCACATCTTAAACCAAGGTTCAAATCTCATGGGTGAACCTTAAAAAAATCAAATGGCATTAGCTCAACCAGTTAAATTCATTGACTTTCAAGGAGAAGACTTAGGTTCAAATCTTGCCAAGCAATACATGCATAATAACCAAGCCATTGTAATACCACTAAGTGGTCATGATGTAATGTGGATAGGGCATGTTTCAATCCCATATAACCAATTATAAATAAATAAAAATGATAGTGTAGAGTCGGTCCATTGCACCTTAAAGTTTACAGAGCAACATATTAAAGAGAGTAGTGTGGTGGATATCCATTGCAATTTAGACTTCTTAGGACAGAAGAAGAAAGTACTATGGAGGATGCCCCTTGGATTTTAGAGTTTTAAGGGATGCATGAAAAATAAAAAATAAAAAAATAAAATCAAAAAGCTTCAAAGTCCATTTTCTATTAGATTTTCATAAAAAGAGTAATGCTTCAGTTCCCTCACCTTGCAATAAGATTGAAATTTTATTTGATATTATAATTTTTTAAATAAGCTATATGTGGCCTCTACTAGGGGCCATTCCCAATAAAATAACATAACATAAACTTTGCCATCAGGTCAATTAGACCATATTAAGCTTGCTATATGAACTGACAAAGGAAGCAAAATCTTGCATCGATTTAGAGAATCCAAGAATAACACCCTTTTTTTCCAAAGAAGATACAACTATGTTAGAGTTTCCCCCAAGAATCCAGAGATCGCAATTGTAAATCATTATTGAATTTTACATAAATAAACTCAGTTCCTTCCAACATTTATCACAAAAACGTTTTTGAAGCATATACATTTGTGACTTCAATCTTCATATTTTTTGCTTTCTTGGAAAAAATCCACCAACCCAATTATTTGTTGCTTCTACCAGTTGTCCATCCCATTTGTAATTGTCCCAAACCATTGCAATACCTCCTGAAGCCCCCATAGTAGAAACTGATGACAGAAGAGTGGCAAAGATAGACTAAAAAAGCTAAAAAAAAAACAGAGAGAGAGAGAGAGAGAGATTGATTTCTCTCTCTTCCAATCAAACCACACTTCCTCTGAATCTTTTTTTCATAGTTCCTCTCTTCCAAGCTGAATATTTATCCTTTTGACTCTCTGTCCCTAAGATGCCACAAACAATATGAGATGCATTCTAAAACCATGATAAAATGCCCTTAAGTAACTCAGGTATTTGGCACATAGTTTTAGATCAACATATACGTAATTTAATGTCTGCATGAATTTTTCACTGAATGGGAAATCACGACATCGTTGGTTGAATTTTGAGTGCATGTCCAAAAATTTCATGCAGATCTTATTTACACTTATATCATGCACAAATATTTTTGTATTTTCTTCCTCTGTTTTCTCTATATGCAATCACAATATAAAAAAAAAATGTTTGATAAATCTTTGGCAAGGTTATTGGCCACCTTTAAAGCAATGTCGAGTACGCTTGGACCACATTCTGCATGAAGTATATGAATAGGACACATTCTTTACAATTGAAACCTGGTTCATACTCGAAAGCACACCATTGGACCTGGATCATGCTTGAATGTACCCATATTTGTTGCCCCACAATCTCAACACACATCCAGTGGACTTATAGGCCACCTTATAGTTGTTAGGGGAATTTCAACCTGGACTTAACCCACATTGCCAACACAGCACAACCCCTTGGACAACAATCTCAAACTTAATGACTTTCATTTGTAAAAAACATCACGCCATCATAGTTGAAAAACCTAATCTTTTCTCTGAAAGCATAACCTGTGCATTGTAATGGAGAATGCCCTTGTCTATACTGTATGAATACAATTGATCCCAAGGAAAGTTTCAAATATATGGATATGTTCTCAAGCAGAATACATAATGCTCTTCATAGTTTATGCTAATAGCGGCCCCTATGTTCATTAAAGATGAATTACAATTTCAATCCAATTTAAGAGAAATTCTCTAACATACCACAAGTTCACCAAATCCAGGATATGCAGATTCAATTGGAACAACCTCCATACGAAATGCCCATCCTCCATATCCCTCCACCAGAGGAGTTACTTTAGTCTATAAATCAAATATTCAATGAAAACATCAGAGTAGAAATCCCAAATTACAAATCCGTGAAAATTTTAGATGTAAAAGAACAAAATGAAAAAAGCACAAGATCAACGCACCTCACTAAAACTCAGGACTTGAAGACCATTTTTATTATGAAGCCGGCGGACAAAGCGATTAAGCTCCTCTAACCTTGGAGACCCAGATCTTAACTCACCTATCTAAAGCATTCAGATCAGTACTGTGAATCACAATTATAGGGAGATGCAAAATGTAAGTGCTTACATGATATCAATGTCTATAAACATATTCCCAGCCATAAAAACAAGCGCTTAAAGGATGCTGACCGAAGGAGCCGGGCGAAGAACAATGCCAATCCTCCATGGCATATCAGCAAGTTTGCTACCAAAATGTGGACAGCTGTAAAATACCTGTAGAGAGAGAAAACTCTAGCTTCTTTAATATCTAAAGATAAATTATATGAAATTAAATACCAAACACCAAAAGAAGCCCCTCCATTCTTCTGGCAAGGAGAGATCAGGATTTGATGCCTTTAATGATATGGCACTACTTACAATTCCATGGGTGTTGTTAACAAGCTTCATAAGATTCTGCTTTCCTGCTTGAAACAACATCTGTTTAACAACTAGCCCTCCCATGCTGTATCCAAATGACATGATCCATCAATAAGTAACCGAAAAACCAAGCACGCAAATCACCAGAACAAGAAGAACAATCACAGGCCAAATAGTTTACGTATAAATTGCCCCTATGCAGCATGTGAAATTCAACTACATGCAGAACTCTCCAAGATACTTTCATGGCTAAGCACCGTATAAAGACCACAGAAAATACTTTGATACACTAACAAAAGTGCCCAAAGTTTTCTGTAATACTCTCTTCCAACAAATTTAAAAATAAAATAAGAAGTGTCACTTCATGAACTTTCCTACATCTTATGCCAGCCTTTCCAAGGTTATGTTACATTTCATACAAGCAAATCAGCTAAGGCTTGTGCTAAAGGTTGTACAGTATTCAGCCAAAATTACAATTCCATTTGATGCCATTTATAATATAGAATCTACTTGAGGACTAGACCTCACATGCCACATCCATGAGTTGGTTCACGAGTAATGTAAAAACTGATCAAGCAAAGAAGGTAACTGAACAAAGGAAAAGCAATCCAGAAGCAAATTCTCATCTTATCAGCTAAGTGTATAGTGAAGATCAATCCAATTCAGAAATCACAATTCTAGCATCACTGTTTAATTACTTTGTATTTTCCTGCTTGAAATGGAACCCGTTTAACAACAAGAAACCCCAGGCTGCATCCAGATAATTTGATCCATAAATGATGCAAAAAAATAATACAGAACTGCTAAAACCAATCAAAGGACAAAAAATTCAGAGCTAAGCAATATCCAAATATTCTCATAATGAATGTTTTCCCTCTGTCCGTACAACATTACACAACTCAGATTTGGAATAAGTCATCATGCCAATAAGAGGCCACTCACAATAACTCAGAATATATGTAACCTAAAACAACCATCCACAATCATTGGCCTCTTTAAAATGGGTCTGGACAAGCATTCTTCCATGCCATCAATGGTGCCCAACAGTTTGCAACAAGCTTGATTACAACTGACCTACCAGTTCTATTCCAACTGAACCCAAATTAGAGTCCCTGTTATTAACAGGAAAGGTTGTATAGCATATTAGCTTCAAAGCACAGTCGGGGTGCATTAACACCACAAAAAAATGTAGAAGAACATGAACTCCTCAGGCATGTGGAATATTACAGGAGTTATTAAGAATGTATTGAAATAAGATTTCCACTAGACAAATTGAAACTCTTCTTAATGGGAGAAAAGAGCAAGTAGAATCTTTCAAACATTTATGCTTCTCCTTATTTATGACACAGGAAACAACTCCTGTCTAAAGATGAGGAAAAATATGGAGTGGGATCAGGCCAAAAGTAAAAAAAATATGTCCATTGCACACTATTAAACACTGAGAAACAAGGAGATTGATCACTCATCCCAGATAAGCTTGAACCACTAACCTACCTTGGAGTACTGAAGAAATCATTTTCTGATAAGAAAGGAAAGGAATGACAGCACAAGAACACTCGTATATCTATTTTGTAATTCCCGTTCCGTTTCCTTAATAAAGAAGAGAAAGTAAAAAGAATGTGCTAAGAAAATAGAGCTTCAACAGTCCTTAATAGTAAACACCTTGAACTCAATGAGGACTTGAGAAATGAATCAATCAGATAGAGAAGAAAAAGAGAATAAGCATTGGCATGTCTATTATATAAAATTAGCAACTTACATGGTAAATTTTGTCCTATAAAAGCTGGAGAATCTAGCATCTAAGCCAATTGTCTCAATGGGCAAACATCCTTCTGAAGATAATCAACTCTGACATTAATGTGCAGAGACCCATCCATTATAAAAAAAAATCAGCTCTCCTAAATGGAATTTAGCGTCGTTGTTGTTGGCCATATCTCTTTTTCCCATCTGATGGTCCAGGCATCCCCCAATAGCAGGCCTCTCCAGGAAAGATAAGTGATATATATGCCACTAAACTCTGCTACAGCCATGCTCAAAAAGTAGTACAAGATGGTCATTTCAGGAAGACATGCCTGGTTGATACCTCATTCACAAGGAATACATGTCGCATATGCTAACCCTAATGAGTCATCTTTTTTATTGTCAAAGCATTAAGCACACCCCCAAAATACTGGTGAAACATTAGCCACCCCAAAATTTTGTGTTTGAAAGAACTCTTGATTTATAAAGAGTTTGATATGTCATTTGCCATCTTTCAAGATCACTTACTCCCATCTTCTGTTCAAGCATGCAACATTAAAGGATGTCAATCATATAATTTGTCACGGATCATCTCCAAACACTACCATTATTATCCAGTTTCCTACAAAATCTGAACCCTACATTCTAATATCGATGATACCTAGACCACCTTCATTCCTCCAAGCAACTAGGGCAATCCTTTATTAATAGAGACTTGTCCAACTAAGGTTAAACATGCGATACACTCTTCAAAACAGCAAATAAATGCACTTGTTTAGCGTTCAAATATTAACTTCCATACTGTTTCATGGAGTTCCTATACTGCCCAATTCTTCTCGAGAGCCTGTTAGGACCTTAAACCCTTCAGCCCTTTCCTTTTTGGTGCTATAAAATCAATGGGTCCGTCACAATGGTTACCCTTCTCTATTACGCCGTCAAAACTCTAGATGATATGTCCTCTAGTGCCCTGGACACTTTCCATCATCCTCCTACATATAAAGTAAAGCTGTTAGACGGCAGGTTTATCTAATGGAACTCTGCAAATAAATTGGTTCAGAGAAGATTTGATTTCATAGAAACCCTTGCAGAAGCCTATGTCAAGAGTCACTATGGCTTGATGAATTAAGCCAAAAAAGACAAGCCTGCACATCATGTTCAAAAGAAGTCCCATTCAATCCTGTCATAAGACTTCTAAAATCGATTTCAAGAACTTTACTTCTTATCTGGATTCACAAGGCCATTCATAGCCAATAGAATATCTTTAGATAACATTATCAAGAATATGTCTGTCTTCTATAAGCCCAAACTGCTCAGTTATGGTCACCTAAGAAACAAGACATTTAAGCTTCCTAGGAGGGGCTTATCCTAGGACTTCATAGAAATCAATAAAAACGTAATATAGGAAGCCAACCTCCTAGAATTTTTCTTGAGGGACCTCTAAGAATGATTTAAATCAGTCCTGCATTAACCAATTATCCCATTGTCTTACATTTCAGAGTTGCCTGACAAAATTCAAAATAAGCCAGTGCAATATTCTTCCACATTTAGAATTGCCCCACCCATAGCGAATTCTTGTTCATCATATACTTCCTTAGCTGCCTCGAATTCGTCCAACTCTCAAGAAAAATAAACTCTTTTATAATTTTCTTCCTTCTGTGAGACAACCTATTCGACTATGTCAATAAAGTGCCCATGGAGGGTCCTCACCTACCATAGAAAATCCTCTACAATTGTACCCTTGGGAATACCTGTGTGATAGGAATCTTCCAAGTTATGTTCTCTCTTCAAATATTGGAAGTAGAATATTGATCACACATCAAACTTTGCACTCCAGTCCATTCACCCAAGAAGTCAAAACATCCATGTGTGGCAAAGGAGGATATTTGATCAGAATGTTCATAAGAGATAATGTAGGGCATCTTGTTAAAACTTCCATGCATGGTAAAGTGGAAGTCAGTGCAGGACGAAAGTTCCAGCACTTCTTTAAACCTGGACAAAAAAGATCACCATGAAAAATGAATAATTGGAGACACCAGCATCCAATATTCTTTTGGAAATTTAGTAATTCTAACAGAAGCCAACCAAACTTCAGAAGCATTCTAGAAGTTTGGCAAAACAATGACAATTTTGAACAAAATGTTATTATCTGAGAGTTCTCTCTATTTTCCAAGCAAGAAATGCAGCCCCTAGTGCTCGAATCTCAATCGTGTGGGGCAGGGAAGCTGTCAGCCCAATTCTTTGTTATAGCATTTTGTTATCTATAATCACAATCTGCGTATCATACAGTTTAACTGAAGGATCAGCAAGGACTCCACATACACAACACTTGAATCAATATAATGCCATTATAATCAATAACAAAATTCTATGTTAGTGGTGCTCCATTTACAACATTCCCGTAAACTTGGACTTGAAGGGAATATTACACCAACAATATCTTTTCTTGATGTTTTTTTTTTTGAAAAATTTGAAAAAACTTGTATTAAAACAAAGATCAATTACAATATGGGAAGAGACTCTTCCCAGCCGAATTCAGAGAGAACACAAGCTTACAATAGTAGAAGAAGATTTGCAATGGAGCCAAATCTCCTGAACCATTAACTAGCTAGCAGGGGGTCGGCATGGACAGTTGATGCAGCTTGTCACGAAATTGCGACACTATTCTTCTCCTTAGGCCGCGAACATGCAACATGTCGCGATATCGCGACAACTTTCCCCTTTGGCCGCGAACATGCAACATGTCGCGATATCGCGACATTTTCCTCCTATGGCCGCGAAAATTCAACAAGTCGCGATATCGCGACACTTTTCTCCTTTGGGCACGAAAGTGCAACATGTCGCGATATCGCGACACATTATCTTTCTTTTCTTGATGTTAAATAATATTCAAATTTGAAAGTTCTTGACACCTTTGCATCATTGAAGATGATCAACATACAAGAAATGAAAGTAGTCATCATAGTTTCCGCACAAAATAATTCTTGAGAACATCTGATTCAAGGTTTCTTTAATCTAAAAATTCACAATTTCCTTCAAATATGTACCTATGCCAAATAATAATTGAAAGATTTAACCGATTTTCTTCAGAATTGACTTTTCATAGCACACTCATAAACACATGTTTAGAATCTTCTTTGCAAGCTTATATGTCAAGACATAAAACATTATATGACTACCCCACCCAGTAGAAAGAACTCGTTTAAGAATTGAAGCTAATATGTGCATGATAATCATATTTCCCTCGAATATCTTAGGGCAGGCATAACAATCACATTTCTCCATATATTTTTAAAATTGAAGCTAAAGGAATGAAAACATATAGACAATGAGAAAAGAAATAGCACCAGCATATAGGTTTTAAAAATACATACATAAATAGTCCATGACGTTGGAGCAATTGGATGGGAGTGAAGAGTTTTACATTTTAAACCAAGGTTCAAATCTCATGGGTGAACCTTAAAAAATCAAATGACAACAGCTCAACTGGTTAA
Source organism: Wollemia nobilis (assembly GCA_028583015.1). Taxonomy (NCBI): domain Eukaryota; kingdom Viridiplantae; phylum Streptophyta; class Pinopsida; order Araucariales; family Araucariaceae; genus Wollemia; species Wollemia nobilis. The sequence continues at coordinate 14,287,727 of JAQPPZ010016890.1, forward strand.
ATTCCTCAGCTTTCTAGGAGGAGACCCAAGTTTGAATTTTGCCAAGCGATACATGAATAATTGCCAAGCTATTATAATACCACTATGTGGTCATGATATAATACGGGTAAAGCCCATTTCAATCCCAAATAATCAGTTAAAAAATAAATAAATAAAAAGTCCTATGAATACCATATAAGACCTAGAGACAAACCTGTGAGTAATAAACACAACCGGTCGATCCCCAATACCAGCTGCAACCAACTTGTTCAGCAACATTAAACTCACTTCCTGAAATGCGAATAAAGTTAGATCATACTTAAAATTTTATAACTATTAAATTTCACCTACCTGAAATACATTTATTAACAACCCGTTGATAAATCTCAAGGCATCATTTCAAATTTTCAAGTGTCATTTAAACATAGATTTGCAGGCATTTCACGTATGTTCCACTTACTATATTTCATGAGCATAAATCCCTATTTTAGGAACACAATGATAAATACTCCACGGTGCAATTTATATATTCCAATTCAACATTTTAAAGAATATGACAAAGCTTGATTGCCATACCAAAGACCCTTCAGAACAAATCACTCAAAGGGGACAAAACAAACAAAAAAACATCTGTGAGCTGCACTTTCCACTATATGCATGAGAGGAGTTTAATTCCCAGAAATTCATTCCAGAAATAATTGCTTATATGACGAGTAGAAGATCTAATTTTGGCACACGTAACTGGCAATGGACACAGAAGAACATTTACCCATGGGACTGGTCAAAAATTTGACTGTGTGAACATGAATATTCTCGCCATTCAGCAATATATACAATTTGAAGTAATAAGCATATGCAACATTTTAACTAACATAGATAAGACACTGCAATATTTCTTAAATAAGAGGTACTAGTCTAGAAATGAGCACTTGTTTCTCACCATGCATTTTGGAGGAAACTTTTCCCTACAAACATAGTGACGTCGAAATCATCTTATAATGAATGTTTTCAGTACAGAGATGCAGTAATCTAAAGGTAATTTTGGAGCACTTGTGGTGCCAGTCTTCTTAATATAGGCTTTCACCGAGTATTCAACCCTCCAACAATACTACTAAAAGGTCCTGGCAGGTATCCACAGAAACATGTTTGCCGGTGGTTGAAAGATCGTATTACATATTGGCTAATCCCAAAAAGCTGTACATGAAGAGTTGCAGGCCAGTCAAACCAGCAGACATATAGAAGATTCATCACGCAAGGCAACATTTCAGAAGACAAATACTAATCCAAATACAAACTTCCTATGTGTATAGACACTGGACAAGACATGTAGAGTATCAAGAGGTTTTAGAACTAATTTTGTTTAAATAAGAAAGGTTTTTTTTTGGATTAGTACATCAATGTTTCAGACAATACACAAGAAAGGTTTAAATAAGAAAGGTTTGTTTTTGGATTAGTACATCAATGTTTCAGACAATACACAAGGTCCAGAAGAATACAAGAATCAAATACTCAAAAGCTCCCATCCAAAAAGGAAAAAGCCATTGCAAACCCAAATCGTCATCTGTTGGAGCGGAAAGAAAAATTAATTGCTGATTGGGTCATCCTCGCTCGGATGCACATAGATGAAGAAAAGCCTCCCCTCGATCACCTTGGAAGAGTGCAACTCATCTATGATTTTGTCTCTAAGAGATTCTTTGGTTGCCATCCTCTCTATGCAAGTTGTGAGGCCAAACCATAATCTCCTCATCAGCCTCCAATAAGTTGGAATCAGAGTTCAACCAATAACCCACTGCAGGTATTGGTTAACAGAGTTGCCTTCTCTATCTCTGATCAATAATATGCCTAATGGGTTTATATTTTCATTGATTGCCCACATAAGAATGTTGGATGGCTTCCTTGGCCCCTTTCCATAGCCTCATAGAGATAACCCATCTCCATTTTATAGCCATTAACAAGACACAAAACCCTAACCAAAGGTTCTATCATCTAAAAATAAAATAGTTTAAAAATAAACTTAATTAGAAATCTGAATTTAAAAATTAAAGATCAAAGATTATGAAAATCATAATTTCGCACATTTACAAAGTAATAAGGTTTTATTACTTTGTAAGCTTGTAATGTGATAAATTACCTTTAATATCTCTTTCATGCTCTTCCAAAACACAGTCTGAGCAAAGGCAGAGGTTGCTCAAGTCCTCACAATCAGTGACGCTACAGAACTTTTGGCTTGCAAGCCTTGGCACCCATCTGGACTTCTCACCAAAGCAACGGTTGCTCAAGACCTCAAGAGCAGCGACCCCACAACAATTTCGGCTTTGCAGGTCTTGGCACCCATCTGGATTTCTCACCAGATAGGTTAACACCATATTCACTTGTGACATCATGACCACCATGGTGCAACAACTCATGCACTCGTGCATACAGATAGAGACACCTATAGCACCAATACCAAGTATCACCGCCAAATGCCAACAGACATAAAAGGCATCTTTCCTTTGCTAGGCATTAAGGACACAGCTGCAATCATCCAGCCTCACCAATTGGCATCTTACCGATTGTCATGAGATCCAGAAGTGGTAAAATAAGCAGTTTTGTATGTACCATTGACATTGCTTTTTGATTAGTTGGAAGCCAAACCACTTCACCTCCCAGCTACTTGTTTGTACATTTGTATAAAGCTTAGAAATGTCTTCGCTTAAGGGTGCTTCTTCTGGTTCTCGTCCTAAGTTCCTCTTCCCTTCACTTCTACTTCGTCATCCCTGTTCTCACAACCTTCTCTCTTGCAGACCCTGGTTGACCCACAATGCCTATACTTTTATTCTACTACTTCTGTTGCAAAGGAACAAAGTGTGCCTGCGCTTAACAAGCCACACACCTCATATGATATACATTTATGTTGCTTCCAATTCTACTACATGAGCCTTGTATTCTGGAGTATATTTACATTTGTGTTATCTGTAATAAAGTTCCATTGTTTTGAGATATATTATGTTGTGCCTTGTTCTATTGCACAACTCTGAAGCATAACTCACCTAGTGCCACAAGCTGATTCAAGAAGTTGACCTTCACGCCACCACATCCTGGGCCCTACTATGCAGATCATATGTGTTGTCAAAAACCATCATGACAACCTTCTCCACTTCGTCCCTCCTAGAAAATGGGGACTCCAACCACAATTTGCTTACAAGCATCCTCTTCCAAGCAATTTATGCAGCATGCAATGAAATTTGTGGCAAAGCAGGTCACTTCTTGTTGCATAAGCTCCCTCCCATTAATTTACTCTCTTATCTAGCTAAGCACACGTCAGGTTGTAGAAGATTTTGGTGATGTTCTTTACATCTTCAACCACACCCTTCACCCACCCAAATTTACCAATGACTTCAAGACTAAGATCGATGCAATAAGTTACACACTCTCTCTAAAACATGGCAGGGTGCCTCACCTCAAGGAATCCCCTTGCTGCTGCATTATCGGTCACCACTTGGAAAACATTTTGAAATGCACTTCGATCACCACCTCCCCCAACGAATAACATAACTTTACAAGTTCCTAATTTCTACCATGTTCCTGCTCCTACGAAAAGAGCTAAGAGCCACTTGGATCAACTAGGAAGTTAACAAGTGTCCAATCCTACCATCTGTACACTTATTGGAAAATATGTTCCAGCCCTTTTCTGCACCAAATTTGCTTTGTTCATCTACTATGCCTTGCATATTTCTAACTGCTTCCCCCAACAAGGGCCCACTGAAATCATACAAAGTTGGAGGCTCGAACCCTTTACAAGCAACAATGATTGCAATTACCATTCTCTCCTACTATGAACTTTTTGCCACTTTAAATCGTACATTGCAATAAACAAGTGTCATAAGGGGCCAATCAACTTTGAGTAGCAAGCCTTGAGCAGAAAGGAGTCAAGAAATATTTGAAATTCCTTTGATTATATATCACCATGATTATGTTTTTCTTTGAACAACTTGAGTGAGCCTAACAGTGAAGACTTTAGAACTCCAAATAGGAGGTCCAAGGTTTGAATCGGGCAGAAGGCAAGGCCACACATCCTGTTCCGGTAACCAGAGTCCATGAGGATCGTCCCATATGGCCTATGGCCTCATGAACATAAAAAACTACTTTATATTATTTTTACTTCAGCCTCAACCTGTTTAATTAGTTGGATGGGTAAGAGTCGGACATTTCAGACAACACAAAATTTGACAGTTAAATAAATAAGCAAGCAACTCATATGCCAAATACCAAAAGAAATGTCATGTGCATTATTTTACAATCTTCGTTGTACCAACTATTCACGGAACAAGAGTCACAGGTGCAATTCAAATATGAATAGCAAACAATATGCATAAACAAGTCGAGGAGAATTTGAAATTTATTTAAATATGGTGACCTTGCTCATGTTTTCCTGTTTGCATCCTCTTCAGTATGAAACAGTTTAATCGGTTGAAGGGGTAAGTCTCAGATTTTTCAACCAACACTAAATTTGAGGGTTGAAAAATTTTGGAAGAAAGGAAAAGTTATAGCTCAAGATTTAACACCTCTTTAAAGTTTTGTTAATGCCACCAAGAAAAAAAAGAAAGAACGAAATTTTAAATGCATCCATGTGATCAAACTAGGTGCAATAAATTGAATGCTACGACTAGTTACAATAGCCTGGTGTAAGCCAAAATTGATCCCAAGAATAGAAAATTGTTAATTACAAAGTTACAACTTTGACCCAGAAGGGATGCAGCATATCTGTGTGTTACTGGCATCATGTGAAAATCAGAATATATACATCTCAAATATTGTACAAATATAATACAAGCATAATCCAAGCATGGCACAATGGGTCTCTTCCTTAAATTCCTCAACTTTTAAGGAGGAGACCCAAGTTCAAATCTTGCCAAGCAATACATGCATCATTACCAAGCAATACTGGCCAGAGTTTTCAAAGATTCAAAATTGGATCAAGTGGAAGTGGAGATTGAATTCAAATTACTCCTGAAGGTTTTTTCTTCATTATCTCTTCAAATTAGGAAATTAGGGATAAAATAATCGGTGGTAGCCCACAGTTTAAGGGAAGAGATGCTCTATATTTAAGGCCATGGAATGAGAATTTTTCTGTCAAGATAAAAACTATTGAAAAGCTTCCAAGCGTGGGTTAGGCTTCTTGAATTTCCATATCAGATTATCAATATGGATGTTTTGAAGAATATTGGAAATACCCTAGGGGAGTTCATCAAGGAGGAAACAACTACCAAGGAAAAAGGATATATTGTATACACCCGGATATACCTTGCTATGGATGTTTCAAAACCTTTGCCACAATCAATTAAGATAAATCCAAATCAAGATAGTGGGCCCAGCAAGTGGAATATGAAAATAAGGCATTCTAATGCCACAAGTGTTATCAGATTGGACAAATGGCAAGATTTGCAAAACAAAAGTGACGGAGAAGAAGAGGAAAAATTTGGTCATGAGATAAAGATGAAACAAGGAGATCATACTGTAGTAGAAGCTAGACTAGATCAAGGAATAATCCACTTCCATAAAAGAGGCAAAGAAAGCCTACATGCAGCATCAGTTGACAAAGGCCATCATAGCTCAAATGGATCAACCATTGGAAGAAACAAAGAAGGATACCAGGGATAAGGAAGTACAATGTGTAAGTTCAAATTCAAAAGGAATTAAAGTTGCAAAAAAAATATTGTGTAGGAAAATTTTATAACAAAGGAGATGGAAAAGGTCATATTTGGTGATAAATAATTTGTTGTAATTTGTGCTTATTTAAGCACTAGTTGGCAATGCCAAGTTCAGTTTGAGTTTGCACCCACATCAGTGGTATTAGAGCATACTGATCGAAAGGCCTTGGGTTATGTTCTGATCTTTGGTTTGCTCACACCCTTTTGTTTGTCACGCGAAAAGTTTACATCTTCATGTTTTGGTTTGCACATTCTATTGAGGCCTATAGGCTCTTTTTTGGAAGTAGATAACGTATCACCTTAAGAAGACACTTTGGATGTGCCATTGTTGGTTCGACATCTACAACGTGTTGAAGCTACTTATTGTGGAGCTCAAGCAGCACTTCCATTTCGGCAAGGTGACGCCTTGTTAAACTCTACAGTCGACGTCTCACAATTAGACATGAGCCCTCCTCGATATGTCTGGACTATTAGCTTCATTGCCTTGTGAGTGTCTGTGACCACCCAACACCTGAAAGTCGGCATCATTGTTAGTAGATAATTTCAGCTTGCAAGGTCTGAAGTGAGCCTACGATGGCCTCGGTGATAAAGCATGAAAAAGAACATCCATTTTTGGACAATTGTTTCAACGTACACGCAGGCCTACACGTTCATCCACCGAGACATACTCAGCTTCATCCAAAGACACCATTTTGACATGAATTTTGGCTATAACAATTCGCGTATTCCCTGCATTGACCTGAAGAAGAGACACTCGACGTCATCGCCTTGTGTCAAAATGCACACACAATGACAACATTGAAAATTTGTTGACGGCGTTACTACGAGGATTACGTTGTCTAACGTAGCATTTTTTCAGCATTCTTTGTAAGATGCAATTTCCAAACTGCAACTCCATTCAACAATCAAATAGTAGCAGAGTAAATCTTGTTGCATAATCTTTCAGCTCGATTAGCTGGTGCAAAATGGTTCCGGTCTTATGCATCCCTAACGAACAGTTCCCCCTTTGCAAACGGTTCCAACGTTCCTATTGGGCCATGATACGTCGATCAAACCAAACAATGTTACGTACAAAGTATGTAGACGTAGACACTACTTCTCAAACGAATTCAAACAAATGTTGTGCAACAAAAAATTCAACCGCTAGAGACTTTGTTGAGTTTCACATTTCAGTTTTACTCATTGCTACAGCACAAGCCATTTTGCAACGATAAATAATTTGTCTAGCTACTCAGCGACATTTACCCCAAGAGAGGAGGATTTTTTTTTGGAGGAGAAAGTAGAGACCCCTGATTCACGTGTTTCAACTGCACCATTTTTGTCTGCACGTTTTCGCCCGATGTGACATAGAAATACTTGGTTGGAGACGTCCGACGCTCAAACAACCAAGCCACTGCAACATTAGAGTGCCACATGGCATGGGCCAGATAGCTAAGTGATGTTTTTATATCTCCTGCGGCCAACGGTATTTTCCAACGAACATCTCCCAGCGACATTCTAATTGGCGCCTAATGCGCTATCTCTTGTTTTGTCCACCTAAAGACAAGTTGGTCTTCTTTACAACGTCTAAAATCTGCACATGAATGTGACTACCTATGCAGGCTAGAACCAGACCAAGTTGACAAATGAGCAAGAGGATCCTTCAATCATTACCCTCACACCGATCAGTTACGCATACAGACTTGGCAAAGCATTTTCTTTGTCTTACAGTTGCACCCTCATTTCGCAAAACAATGGGTTCTACAGGTTGTTTTTGTCAACCTTCAATTGAATTCCACGTCTGAATTAGAGTGGGTCGACCTGTGATTCCTTTAAGAAGAAGCACTGTCTAATGGCGAGATCGTACATGGACCAAAGGAAACGCAAAAGTGAACCCATAAAGCGCCACAATCCACATTGTCAGTCAACTGTTACAATTAAGCACCGCAAGTGACAGTTAGGTACAAGAAGTCAATCGTCGGCATTTGTCCAGTAGCGAGCCACATGGTGCAACATTGAGCTCGTTAACATTGGAGACTTTCAAGAAGCAGACTCTGTTTTGACTGTTGGCGCATTTTCTTTTTGCACCTACAGGAACACTCTTTAGGCGTACTTTAATGCATGATACGTATAAGGGGCTGCACAAATATTCTCCAATCTAATTAAAGTAATTAATTAGTTAATTATTATACTTTATAACGTGCACTTTTCAAATATTTTCCTTATACCAAATTAGACATTTGTAATTTGGATAAGTAGTGCATAATCTTCCAAGTATTATCTTTGTATTTTGCAAAGTCATTCCTTTGTAATTGCTTCAAAATTGCACAAGCTTTGTAACCCCTTTTTGTCAACCTCTCGATCAACTTAGGCACATATATTTACCTACATTTGGCTTTCACTCGTTCAGCCATGGCCACAAATTTGGCTGAAACAATGGCCAAATTAGCCCATGTAGTAAGTGCCCTGGCTGGTAAGGTCAATGACATAGCTATCCAAAATGGCCCAAGTGATGTAAAAATTTATAACAATGACCTTCGCTCAAGGCTAACTGCAAGGTCAAGTTGTATGATGGCTCTAGAGATCCAAACATCTTGAGTAGTTGGATCCTTGATATGGAGACATGGTTCTCCTATACTCAAACTCCTAATGAGGAGACACTTCCTTTTGCTAATCTCAAGCTTTCTAAGTTAGCAAAAATTTTGGTGATGGAATGTCAAGAGGGTCAAAACTTGCTTCACACTACATATGATCTTATTACGGCCTTGAAGATAACTTTTTATCCTTCCAATTATGAGCAAGATCTTGTCAAATGGTTTCGATTGCAGCAAAGTAACAACATGTCTGTGCAAGATTACATTTTCCAGTTCAACAAGTTGCGAATTCTCCTTGGTGTGGCTAATACGGCTCCAGCACTCATCACCAAGTTCAAAAGTGGCTTAGAGGAGCATATGTACAGAGAGTTGCCCCCCTTGCCACACTAAATGTTGCCAAAGAGAAACATGTTGCTCAATTGAGAGGTTCTTGATCTTCATTTTCTGTAGGAACTTCCAACATACAACAACAGGCCATGGGTCCTCGTCGACCTCCTCCTCCACAAGTTGGCAACAGAATTTTAACCAAGCGTTGTCTTACCAACAAGGCACCTCTTGGCATCATTGACATCATCAATCATGCTATCCACCTAACACCTGATTCGCAGCTTTCGCCAACTCTTGATCGCATGTTCGACATGTCAACTCCTCAGCTCACCAGGGTTATTCCACATTAGGCCGATTGTTCAAGGTATGGGTACTCGTCGACTTCCTCTTCCACAGCTTGGTGACAGAGTTTTGACCAAGCATTGTCTTGCCAACAAGGCACCTCTTGGCATCATTGACATCATCAGTCCTCCTGTTCACCTAATACCTGATTTGCAGCTTCCACCAACTCCTGATCACGTGTTCAACATGTGGACTCCTCAGCTCACCAGGGTTCTTCCACATCAGGCCAATTGTTCTTCTATTGTAAAAGGCATTAGACTCCAATGCTTCTATTGTGGGGAGGTATGATGCGGACATCTATCTAGGCTTAGGACTTAGGCTTAGGCATTTAAAATTTTATCCTAAGCTTTCTATTGTAAAACCTGAGACTCCAAATAAAGCTCATGTTGGATTGTTAGTTTAGGCTGTTGTTAGCATCTTCTAGAGATAAGCTCTATATAGCATCAGTTAAGGAAACTTCCTTAGCTATTAGTTACCTAATTGGTTTTCTCCTCTCTTACTTTATCCCTCTGCTCAGATTTGTTGATTAATAATTTGTTGTAATTTGTGCTTATTTAAGCACTAGTTGGCAATCCAAAGTTCAGTTTGAGTTTGCACCCACATCAAAGTCTCATTACTTCGAAGATGTAATTATAACCCTATTGCAACGCAAACATTGTTTCTGTATTATATAAGGAATGAATACCCAAAACAAGAAACTGATTGTTTATTGGAGGAGGCATTCTAATATATTTAAAAATACCACTGAATCACTGTGGAAAACAGCTTTAGCAGGCAAACCAACTCAAGATAAAAAGTCCGCAACAGCATCACTAGGGTCAAAGACTAGCATTTTCCATCCTTTGTTGTTGAAGTAAACTGAAAGTAAGTTAGCACTTAGGAAATTGTAAACAATAGTTCGCATTCAGGTGTTACAAAGTTAGCAGAGTCCATGAAGATATCAGGGCAAACAACCCAATACACTGATAAACAAATTAAAAGCTATGTGAGCAAATCAAAAGCAAAATCTACAATGATAAAAGAAAATGAAGGGTGACTTGTTACAATAATCAAATGACTATCAAAAGATCACAAAAACATGGATCGCATTCACTAAATCAAAACTTAAAAATTTAAATGTATACCCTAGTTGCCCTTAAGGAATACCTATAAGGCAGTTCAAAGATTGCAAAACAATGAAAGACAAGAATATTATAAAAGGCTTTCGTTTTTTCCATTATTGAAAGAAATAAAACCTTGACAAAAAGCTTTTTGGAGGACTCACCTCAAGCGGCAGCGTAGCTCCCGACCACTGAGATAGATTTGTCTGCATGCAGCATTCAATTAGATGGTAGCATGCACATCAGATGAAGCCCCAAACCTGAAGACCAGCTTCAAAATTAAAACAGCTGCCAGCATCTGGAAGGGACTCAATATAAAGAGTATATCATGCAGTCCATTAAGGAAACCAATGCATGCAACAGTTTTCTAGCAACTCTCCATATTTACAAGGTGTGACACTCATGACTAACGAGAAGAATACAATTGCAAATAAAAAATAAAAAAACTCACCTATGTTTTAAAGAGAAATAACCAACCATTGCTTTATCATTCTAGTGCAATACTAACCTTGTATTTGACTGTAAGCAACCGAACTTGAGGAAGATCAGCTGCAAGCCATTCCCGAGGCCAACATGATCCTTCCTGTCCAGACTCCTCATCTATTTTTTCGATTAGGCCAGATTTGCTTGTCGTAGAAGATTTGTTGTCTGTCACGCGCCATGTTTTGAAAGGCCCTCCACATAAACCATGTACGAAAACAACATCTAGAGAAGGTCCCACCTTTTGATTTATTTCCTGAATCGTGTCCCCAAGAATGTTTGAGGGAAGGCTAGACTTCAAATCTTCCTCGAAAGAATGAATCCCCCGATTAGCAGTTTCTGTTTGACTGACTATTTCTGCCTGATTAACAGTTTCTGTTGAATAGTGTGTGTTTGTCATATCTGCTGCTCTATTTTGTGGGACGCTCCAGTTCCTGAATGTCTGACATTTATAGTAAGAGGCCTCGGGGTTTACAAGGAAAACCATATCTTCATACCGTGGGCACATGATTCTCTGAATATGCATGTGTGTTGTCTGCCCAGTACTAAAGGCAGAGTTGTTTCCATTGTAATTTGAATTTGATATGTTTAATAGAGTTGCTCGAGCATAACTGCGGATTTTGGGGTCACTACACCCAGATATTTCTCCATTCGCACAGTCTTCAAGCCATTTACACCAAGCTCCATCTTCCCCAATTACTTTTGAAGCTTCAGAATGAAGTGAAAGAATGGTAAGCAGTCTAGCTGCATGCTTTCTAATGTGTGCAGTAGGTGGAACTCGAACATTAGATGAGCTATTATTTGTTTTTGATTTACCATTTTTATCTGCAGTAGCAGAAAGTTGATCTTGTCCCTCAAGCAGCCTAGATGCATCATATGCCTCAGTTGCAGCTAGTTGCTCATAATCATCACTGAGCATGAAACGCCGAAGTAAACAAAGTCCTCCAGATTCAATTATTCTTTTTTGATAAGTCTCGTTCTCTGAACACAATTCTGTTAATGCCTTGATGCCCTCGAGGGTTGCTAATGCAGCATCGGCTACATCAACTTGTGGAAAGCGATCTTTCTTTTTGGGTTTAATGTGTTCAGAAAATGCATCTAGCATAAGTAGGTCATCCATAGGTCGCCCTTCAGAAGTGTCAGATGTTGCAGTCCTTTCTCTCTCAGCTGTGTATGCAACTATGCCTGCTAACTGTGTAGCAGTTTGTACAGCTGATTGAATAATCTGGCCCTGCAATACATGCACCAACATTTGAATCATACATCATTTAACATAAAAGATTACTCTATATGTCTTTATAAATGAACAACACACAAATGATTCCTCATGCAAGTGGAGAAAGTTTTTGTATTTTATAGAGATGGGTAGATACACATGAACGACACACACAGACACATCCCACATTACAAATACAATGTCCAAAGCATATTTAATGCTTTCAAACATGAAAAATTAATGCAAATATAAACCTAATCCCAAAACATAATGTACGCTTAGAAGTACAGAAAGCCCAGTCATGCATGTAAGTGCAGGATGCCAAAAGAAGTTTATAAGAAAAACAAATGATTTATTGTATGAAAGCATATTAAACATAACAAACATAGCCAATGAATTAGGCTAGTGTGTTGGCCCATTATGAATTGGGCCTTGATTATGGCAAATAGATCCACCAAAACACAAAGAAAAAGCAACTGGTTTAAACTCATTTTCCTAAAGGTTTTGAAAATATGTGAATCTAGAAATTTTAGAAAATAAAGGCGTACTTTCCTTAGCAAGGAGTTGCCTGCATCTTTCTATAGCTAGCTAAAGCATCCTCAGTTATTGCAAGGGCAAAGGCCTTTACAAAGCATTTCGAAACCAAATGCAAAGACTGTTTTCATGCCACTTTAACATGGATGATAGAATCCAATTTGCTTCTCCCCTTTCTCATTCACTCAGAAGGATCTTTTGAAAGCAGTAAAATAAACTATGTACTAGCAAAGTACCGATGGCTTGGGTTGCTATCATCTTACTGAAATGTCCTACCGTTTGCTGACTTAATATCCCAAATTTCTACTGCTTTCACGAGGCTAATTGATCTGTTTGATATCCTGTTCTCCTAAACATTAAAACTGCTACTTCCTTAGCTAATACCATTTGTCTTTTGGAAAGTTTAACGAACATGCCTCTGTAGTAATTCCTGCATTCGAATTCGAAGTTTAGCAGTATATCTTAAGTCTCTAGTTTCTCTATATCTCTTCATAAATTATGGAGCTACAGAAACCTCATGATCCACAGAAAGCACTTTCCCAAAGTAATGCACCATTGCAGCCTTGCAAAGGACATGTTCAATATGGTCCATATTGTTTTAACAATATCTCATATCTTGGATGTTGTATTCATGCACAATGGTAGCCATAAAATTGAGAAAAGAAAATGAATATAAGCCAAAACAGAGTTCTTTTATAATATTTAAGATCTCTACTGAAATCACCACAAAGCGTGTGGCAAATATAAATAGTATTCAAGATTGACAAAGAAATAACAATAAGAAGATATATGCTTTTCGTACAATGTTTTGATGAGAAAGGTTGACAAAACAAAAAAGTGTCTTTTGACTAATAAGACAATTTGTATACATCAACAAGATTTCCTACATAACACAAACTAGGCCATTAAAGCTAACCAAATAATTTATACATAGAAATAAAAACTCACCTACATACATCCATGCTAATAAAGATAAATATTGTGAAAGAAAACTCCAAAACTTAAAAATACAGTTTTCTTTTTCTTCCATGTTTCTCTCATATGCACGTCAGTGTCATATATGTTTGTCTGTCTTCAACTATGGGGCAAGTATAATGTTTTAAGGGCTTCCATAGTGCAATGTGATAATGGTACGACTTTCTGGTCACAATATCCTTTTAGCTCCCAAGATTTGTAACACCAATAGATTGAGGTCTTGTGCTTATACTCATTAACGTTTCTTTTTTCTAACTATGACCAATATCCTAAGTCATTCTTGTATTGTCTTCAATATCTGTAGATGCAGTCCACCCACAACTTCCCTCTCTCCTTTAGAAGTATTTCCATTTGTCTTATTCTATGCAATGTTCTTGGTGTATATTATTCTACATATAATGCATATATGATACACGTAATGTCTTTTATTCCAATATTTAACTAGGAAGTAAGAAACTATATTTGTATTTTGATTGATGTTTCATCTTCAAGTCTTTTGTGTGAAGATAGAACAGTGCCATTGCCAAGAGACAGGTAATTCAAGATTTAAATGAACTAAGCAACAAGTGGTCCTCAGAGTGCAAGAGTGGAAGTAAAAGGTGATACTGTTGCTGACAGGAGAGTTCCTGCAGATGCGCATACCATCCTATTCAATTGGAAATAAAACGTATTGTAGGTCACCAAACAAGGAAAAAGAAGCTTGGTGAGTTTCATGCATAAAAAGCAATGCATTATCTAGATCCATGCAAGTTCCATTAAAGTTCAGCTTAGGAAAGGAAGATAATTCTGTTAAACAGCAAGCATTAAGGTTGACAGTAAGTTTAGCCTGGGAACAATATCTACAGATGCAAATAAATGCCAAAATGTACTAATACGAGAAAGTGTTAAAAGAGAGGGGATGTTCCACTTGGGAGCAATATTTGAAATACATGATGTTCAAAAATATTATCTTCAAAAAGAGTTTGCCTCAATCCAATCACTCTCATTACAAAGAAAGATCAGGGAGATATAGAACAATCGCTAGACCAATGTCTAGATCAATTACCATAGACACTGACTCAAAAGGAAGGAGATAAGAAGAAAACACAACTTTGCAATCCAAGCGTTTTTAATGGAGTCAGGCCATAAAAGAATAAGCTAGCCAGTGCATAGCAAGTTAGTTAACAAGAAGATCAACTTCTCTCGACAATGGATAATATTTTTTTTTAAATTGGTTATATGGTGTTGAAACAAGCCTCACCCATATCACATCATGACCACATTATCAAGGTATTTCAAGAAACCACATTACTGTGGTACTACAACAAACATATATTCATGGGACGCATTACCGCAAGACTGTTCATCACAATGTGAGGATTTGATCTCGGATGGCACTCTCAGTTGCTTCATGTTTACTGTTGCTCCACTAGAGATAAATACTCCCAAAATTTTGCTGATTTTAAGATTGATATCATAGCAATTAATAAGAAGCACCCAAACCAACTTATAACAAAACACATTATTTAGGAAAAGAAGGATGATAACAATGAAAATCAAAATAGGCATTGAATGAAACCAACATTGATCAAGACAGCAATATTTGTGTTTTATAATGCATTCATGGAAAAAGATCCACACAACAATCCAACTTTAGTATTTTGAAGTCGTCGTCTGCAACGACCTTAATGGTAAGTTCAAAATCAGATTTTTCAAAACTAGGCAAACAGGTCAAAATCAGATTTCTACTTTTAATGTTTTCTTAACTAGGCAAACCATCAAAGAGGGGGAAAACCTTGTATTGAGAGTCAAGACTATCCCCCAAGTCTGTGAGTCTTAGCAAGTCTGCAAGCCCCAATACCCCAGCCAAATCATCTTAAACCTTGACAAGTCTCTTTCTGTAATAATTCTTATTAGCAGGGCCATTACCAAGTTTTTCCCTGATTTTTGCTCCCATGCCTGAATCTGGGCCAAAAAAAAAGGCTTGCTGAGCCCATTCGACACTATGGGGAAAGCTCAATCATTTGGGGTACTTTGGTCAACTAAAGAATCATTTGGGCCATCCAAGTAGATCTCATGCAACCCAAAATGACCCCCAGCCATCAAGGACCGACTCTTGACAATCTGTGACTCCAGCTAGATTCTCAAGCCAAGCCACCCCCCACCATAAGAATGCAACCCTCAACCACTTGAAACAAAACTGACCTAATGGCATAATTAGGGCTTATAGGTTGACCTATATTAATTATGGCTGTATGTATAAAAGATAAAATGTAATTTAGGATCATAAAAAAGAAAATATCGTTAAAATATTGCAAGCAAGATTGCCCTCTCAGAGAGGCATTGCATTCTACATTTTATTCCATTTACTATTTATTTGTATTCTTCATTACATTACATTTTCGACTCTGTATCTATGCTCCTGCTAGATTATTCATATATTTCATTATAATTTCTGCACTATTTGTATAAATGAATCATTAGGATGAAACTCAAAGCCTCCAAAATTTCTCAATAGTCCATAACTCCAAAGTTCCAAAGATGAAAATATCTTCACAGAGTAGACAAATCTATGGATATTATAAAAACGGATGTATGATTGCATAATATTAGACTAAGATCTCAGAAATGGATCTTATTTTTGCCATGACCTCTAGATGTAAGATCCTATGTGCAGTCAAACTACCAGCATTAATCTCTTCATTGTATCAAAGACATATTTCTAAAGCAACCTCCATGGATATTCCTATGACATGTAAATAATATTATATACCTATCTTCCATGGGAACTTGTCCTGGGATTTGGGGGCCATCTCAGAGAGGTGTCCTGATGTCCCTAAAAAGCATCCTAGAAACGTGTCCCACTATCCTATAAAGCCATCCTGCCATCACTATCCGGAACTTTGTAGAACATACGTATATACAAGGGGCTTTTTTATATGTAGCTTCTATAATGGTATACCTGATAAAATTAGGAGTAAAGAGTGCAAAGAGGTCCAAGGAGAAGAAAGTGTTCATTTCTAAAAACAGGGGGGGAGGATATTTCGAAGCCTATGAATGCAAGTGTTTTGGACATGTCTCACTAAATTCTAAGAATCAGAAGAACATTCAGAAGCCTACAAGTGCAAGTATTTTCAGCATGTTTTACTACCAAGTGGATGCACCCTAAAACATGACCACTTTGATGTAGAACAAAAATCTTTACATAGAAAAAACATGTAGGCAAAAGAGAACAATAATTATGCCAGTTAAATCCTGCAATGCACAGAATGTATGCAGATATTTTTAACAATTCAACAAATATATTTCATCAAAAAAATTGAGTGTAATTTGTTCTTTGCAGCCACTTTCAGTCTTTATGAAAGAAACATAGATATTTCTGATCTCAACAATCATAAATTTTTCTATACTTCAGAAATAGGCAAAATGGATGAAACTTAGTTTTCACATATAAAATGCCAGCTCAAGTATAACTTGTTTGCAGAACTGTCCTTCGAAAAATATGCAGAGTTAGGGAAGCAAAAGATCAACATTTAGTTGAAAGCACTCCAAGGTAAACAAAAAGTATGCTTTCCCTAAGAGCCAGACATAAAATGATTTTTCAGATTTGGTAATTGGAACAATTGACAGTAGAAATAAGCAGTATAACTTTAGATGAAGCATTAATTTATATTTTTGAATAAGTCTACTTTTCAATCAACTTAGCTGCCATCACTCATTACTTTGCTAGAAAACCCTAATTTATGAAAGAGAGTTAGGATTACAAATGAAGCGTATAAAACTAGTATTCAAACATTTCTCTATACATGGCATATGTTACTATTTTGGACAATCCTCCTTATATACTTCATTCCTTAACCATATAATGAACATATATGAATGGAGGAGGTAAACTCGGTTCCTCCCAGCGTATTGCTGTTAAGAATGAATTTGACTTGCAAGTATTAACATCTACTTTTTCTTCTGTTCTTAAGAGTCAATACATAGTTCTTACAATTAAAAGAAACTCCATAATAAGAATTAGAAATGAGTTTCAATTTCACTATTTTCAGAATTTAAAATTTCAATTTTAAACTGAATTTTATATCATTTGGAAAATCCCCTAAACATACACAGTGTCATGCTATTTATAACAGCTAAAAGATACTAAATATGAATGACTCTCAACAATTGATCAGAAAAAGCTACCTGCACAATGTTATTCGCCTTGACTTCTGCTGTTTTGGATGAAGTACTAGTCCTTTTTACAGGTGTTGTCTTAGAAAGGCTGATCAGTTCAGTCAGTAGTAGAGTCAACCATGCTTGAGAAATAATAACGGTGTTTGGCCCATGGTCTTCAAGAATATGTGTAAGAATGTTTGTAGCTGAGGACCTTATGCCTTCTGCAGAATGTTTGCCACAAACCCAACATAAAAGAATTCCAGACCATTCTTTACTTTCATCAAGGGAGAGATGGGATCCTGTTGTCAACAACAATTCTAATGCTTTTGCTAAAACTTCTTGAATGTTCTGAACTTTCTCTGTCTGCTTTGTGATTTCCCTCATAGCCTTAAGACCTTTATCCATTACTGCCTTCTGTGCATTAAGGCTTCTTTCAATAGTAACAAAGAAGGATGAAAGCGCAATGCGTGCAAGTGGAATATCTTGAGCTTTACAAGCCTGAACTGCC
Organism: Wollemia nobilis; assembly: GCA_028583015.1. Taxonomy (NCBI): domain Eukaryota; kingdom Viridiplantae; phylum Streptophyta; class Pinopsida; order Araucariales; family Araucariaceae; genus Wollemia; species Wollemia nobilis. The sequence continues at coordinate 14,305,594 of JAQPPZ010016890.1, forward strand.
ATCGCAAGCAGAGATGAACTCCATTCAGCCCCAAAGTCAACCACAGGAATACTTTTATCCTCCATAAGTAGACGTGCAATCAATGCTCCATGCCACTTTACAGTTCGCTCAGGTGCTGCTAGAGCCGTCATAATAGCATGCCCATCACAATCTAGCTCTGCAATCCTACATCGATTTGAACCTGAAGCCAATGCCCAACTAGCAAGTGCCCATGCTGCCAATGGCACTGCAACATGTCCGCTTTGCAAGTCATCCCAAAGACCAGGATAATCAAAATTTTCGCTTCGACCAACAGCTTTTGCAGAGCCTGTGGGAATAAAAACATAGGAATTGCCTTCCTTTCCAGATAATTTCCCAGAAATATTATGGTCTTGCAGGTGTTGACTGAAGGAATAACTTTGAGAGAAAGATAAATGAGGCAATATAAACTTGTTCCAATACCCTGAATATGGCAACCCTGGTATAGAAAAATCATGAAGTCTCAATGCTCCAATAACAGCCGTGCCTCCAAGCACCTTAATTCCAATACCCCGCATCCCTTTCCTATCATCATCTTCATCGTCGTCGTCGTCATGTGGCTCATCCAAATCTAGTCCACCCTCTTCAATGACTTGAATAGCCGCAGCAATATCTCCCAAATCTGCATGTTCAGGGAGCCTAGGCCTCAATGCATCCATGTTGGGGTTCTCGCAACTGGATGTAATAATATCCATGATGGCAGCAACAAGCATACTTTTGCCTTTTAAAACTTCACTGTCATGCAAGGATTTTGTCCTTTTTGGCTGTTTTGAAAACAAGTACAAACCAAAGAAACTTCAGAGAGAAACTTTCCAGGACTTTCTCATGAGATGCAAAACGCAGAGAAATATAAGCAGTATTATTTGTCCAAAAGTACAAGCAAATCATAATGCATGTGTGCAATAACTAGTGAGCAGTTAAAACAGAAAATGCTTTACATCTTCAAGAATCCATATCTTCCTTGTCTGTCATAAAAAGAATTAAAAAGCAGAATGATCTGAATTGTTAGACTAGATCATCACTGGAGACATATGGGAACCAAATTGTACTGAGAGTTTAATGTTTTGGACAGCAAGAACACAAACTTGGTTAAATGCCTCACGGATGCATAGTTTTGTCAGAGACATATGTTGCTCAAGGAGAACTCTGGGAGCACTATTAACTTTTATTTAATTAAATCAATATTTTTGGAAGCGTATTTGAATGAATTTTCCAATAATATAAGATTTATTCATGTTAGATTTGCATGGCAAAAGTTATGCTCAATTGAGCAATGCTCTCTCTAGGTGATCCCCAAAAGGTACTAGGTGAGTTTGTCATAAACTATATCAAATGATATCAGATTCCTCTTTCATATGGGCCCGGAATGAGTTCATTCTTTTTGCTGTAGATTCTACAAATTGTGTTACATATTCTGACCAAAAATTAGTTCATTATTATTTTATTTTATAATCTAAAAAGTCCAAGTTGAGGACTGGAAAATATATGAGCTTAATTGTGTTGGGAAGTGGGCCCGGATGTGTGGCAGATGCAGAGCAATGATGGAGGAAGTTTTACACGTCCAATTAAACGTACACAACATTAGAAAATAATTATTACCTTCTTGTGTAACAGACCCATATGCGAGTCCCGTGAGGGACACCGTGGTGGTATGTCTTTGGGTTTTCATCCAAGAGACCCAAGTTTGAACCCCGGTACAAGGACCCGGGCCCCTTTCAAAAACCCATGCTTTACCCTAAAATTTTTATCAAATGGCATTAGCTCAATCGGTTATATTCCTCAACATTTAAGGAGGAGATCCAGGTTTGAATTGCCAAGCGATACATGGATAATATCCAAGCTGTTGTAGTACCACTATGTGGTGATGATGTAATTAGAGTGGGGCCTGTTTCAATCCTATATAACCAATTGAAAAAAAAAACAGACCCATAAGGGAGAAGGAAGGCCAAGCAAAAAGGAAGCCACCGATAGAAGACAACTCCAGAATTCCAGAGCTGAAAGGAGGAGTCGTAGAAGGTTGGAAGGCAGAATGAGCAGAGGATGTTGGGACGCTATTAGAGCAGCTTGACCCACGGATAGAGGGGTTTTCCAAATGCCTCATTGTAATGCTTAAACTGCCATGTAATCTCATCCATTGAGTGAGTAAAGCTTTCTTGATTTCCTGAGGAGTTTTTCCCGAGAGGGTTTCTGCTCATTAAAACTGGTGTATTATTCTGTCTCTCTATTATTTTTCTTATGAAATTTTATTTTTCAGATATGGGTGTAGCATAGCTCGCATTATCCTAATTTTGCTCACTTGTATGCAATTACGTTGTGATTGTTAGGATAAAAACTGTACTAGGTCAATAGTTATAAGTCTTTATGTTTGTTAAGATAAAGATTGTACTAGGTCAATGGTTGAAATAGTCTTTGTGTCTGTTAGGATATGTGAAAGATACGAGGGATTCATCCTTAGCAGTTGAATTCTATCTTTAGCATGTAATGCTTTTACATATGTCTGAATACGAAATACAAAGGCATGGCCTGTGAGTGAAAAACAATATGGTATAAGAGCCATGATCTCTGATCTTGAGGAATGGAGTTTGTGAATATCAGAGCTTCTAATTTAACCTGCAAAAACAAGGCTGTACTGGAGGAGAAAGGCTGAGAAACAAGTTTCTAAGAGTAGAGATGTCTTCTTGATTTTAATTTTATTCCCCTTTAGTTTTTCAAAATTTTGTTGTGCATGGACGGATGTCTCTTTTACATAGGTCATAAACAGACCTTTTTTTAATGAATTTTAAGCTTACCATTGCATCCGAGGGCCCCAAAACCTCTAGGGAAAGGTAGCATATCTGTTTTTGCATAATTGCAGATCTAAGTTTAATAGTTTGAAACTGATCTGCAAGGGACGTATTTGCTGTTTAAAATGAAAAGGCAGCATCAGTTTTAGGGACCACGATCTCTCAGATTTGGAGTCAAGCTTCCTCAGCTAAGCTCTATTACATTCTGCAGATCTGAGTTATTTGACCCCATTATTCCATGTCTACTGCAAACATTTTTTTCTCTCGCACATAGTGGCCTCTCTGCATCTCCTTCCAAAGTGGAATTTATTCATTGCACATCAACGGCATTGTGATCTCTTTGTCTTGGCTTCTCTTCATGCATATGATCTGGTGTGCTCTTGTGCTCTTCTTCAAACATTGCCTCCAAGTTACAACACCCAGCTTTGAGATCGATGTGGTTGTGCCATATCCACAGTCTATATCACTTCTGACGTTACACCCAGGAATTGTGCATCATCCACCTGAGCATGTTTGAAAAAGACTTTACAAAGATTACCGTGAAGCTTAACAGAAATATGCAATTACTGATGTGGAAGAGGGGGTATGTGGAAGCTTTTCCAACAATTGACAAAACATTTAGACAAAAGGTGCAAGGAAATATGTGTTTGAGTAAGTCACTTTTTGTGTTTTATTCCCAATACTAAAAATTTGTACAAATCCAAAGACTATGGTGTAAGTCCAAGTCCACAACATCAGACGTGTAAAGAATATTATGTGGTTTGGAGTCTTGGTGTCAAATTGTAGTTATTTGTGTTGAGAAAAAAACTAATTCAATGTAAAAGTTATGTTTCATTGAAAACCTAGATAAACCCCATCTTCTAGAAGTTTTCAAGACATAATTTTATTGTTACTGCATATTTCCCTATGTTCTTCACTCAATGCGAAAATAGACTCATCAGGGATTTTGATAAGTGGATGTATAATAGGTTGTCTACGAGAGGTATAACTTTTTAATGTAAATTCAGTCAGTTTCCTATATTTGATTTGATGAAGGCTAAAAGACCTATCAATTGCCTAAAGAACTTTAATAACTTTGTCAACTGGTACCCAAATCCATTATGTAAATACTTGTTTTTAGGGTATCAGGGATATTTCAATCGCACTAGCAATGTCAGTTTTAGCATACAAAATCTCTATTATTTGGTCCACTGATAGAGTCTCTTGAGGTGCACAATCGGTGGTGCCTAGCACCTCTCATTTTGTAATGTCCGTGATATTGCAAATAAACTATCTGCAACAAGCTAACCATGGGAAAAGGAGGGAAGAAGATGCATGCAACTCATCTAGAACCAAATCTTCTAAGATCGGTTAAACAAGATTGATATACTGAAAGAAGAGAACAAGCGGCTAAGATTTAAAATTGGACTGTTTGAGAAGATTGATGCTCAAAAAGATGAGTTCATAAAACTAATACCACCAAATTTTCTTAAGAAAATGGCAATGGTGTCAGATGCATCATGTGACACCAATGATTTGCTTCAACAATGTAAAGATTCATGGGATACAAGTTGTTTGATTGGTGATACTGATGATTTCTGTTATTGATGAAGATGCACATACAATTCATCTTGATGATGCAGCAGTTGACAATTCCTCTATTGATATTGTTGTTGGTGATGATGGCCAGGATGATGGCCATTATGATGCAAGTATTCTTCACAATGATAGATGTGATGATGAATTTGGGTGCTTTGAAAGGCATACCAAAGGTATTGGTTCAAAGCTACTACAGAGAATTAGACATGAAGACAGAGGATTAGGCAAATATGAGCAAGGAAATAAGGAACCCATAAAACAAATCATAAGGACAAAACATGCAGGTCTCGGATATGTTGGTAAACCAAGTAGCATGCAAACTACTTTTGTCAAAGGTGAAGCTAATGATGTAGTCAAGACATCCACAACCAATATTAGTGTATACCAACAAGTTCCAAACAAGAAATTGGTTGCATCCATTATAGCAGGAGAGGTCATACACAAGAAAGATGTTGATGAGGATTGATGTTTGTTCACTCACATGACCCCTCTTTTCTTCCTAGCTAGGTTTGCATAGTTTATTTCTTGCAAATAATATTGTAATGTGAGTCTTATTCTCACGTACACTTCTTGTGCACTAGTTGGCAAGCTAGTTGGCATTTAGAAGGATTTGTTAGGATTAGTTAACTAAAGATTGCATATGTTTTAGTTGGCATATTATCCTCTATGTTTGTACGTGCATTATTTTATGCCACCACTTTAGCCATTTGTTGAAGTGGTTATGTATTTTGGGCACTTCCATGATTTTGTGGAAGTGGTTATGTATTTTGGGCACCTTTGTGCCTATATATTCCACTTAAGGAATAAAGCACTTCAGTTGGATTTTCAACCTTTTTAGATGTTGGCATCTTCATCCTTGAGGATTCTGTGGTTTGAAAAACCATCGTGAGCAGGTATGTTGGGAAAAGCAAAAACTTACAACATTGGATCCATGTCAACTTTGGTTGGATAAATGCTCTTGAATGGCGCCAAGTCACATACATGTTGAGACATTCACAACCGATATTGGTGTATAGACCAACAAATTCCAAAACCAGAACTTGGTTGCAGCCATTAAGGCAGAAGTGGTCATACACAAGAAAGGATCTTCATCCTTGTGGATTCTGTGGTTTGAAAAACCATTGTGAGCAAGCATGTTGGGAAAAGAAAAACTTACAAAATTGTATCCGAGTCAACTTTGGTTGGATAAATGCACTTGAATGGCGCCAAGTCACATACATGTTGAGAAAACATTTTGTGCATAAATTTTCCCACATGAAGGGAAATACAAGGCAAAAACACTATTAGTGTGCACTTGTGGTTAAGGGTAAACCATGAAAAAACTCCATTACAGAGATGCCTGTGAGTATGATTAGGGATACACAAGTTTAAAACCCTATATTTGCTGAGATGGTTGAGGATAACCCCATGTTTCGGGTTAAAGGTAAAGCAATTGCTCAAAAACCCTGTAGTATGTACAGTTAAGGGTGAACAAGGGAAAACCATATAATAGTAATCTTGATGATTGGTTGAGGGTACGCCAATAAAACCCTTTCTAACTGGTTGAGGATCAACCAAAGAAAATAAAACCTTGTGTAACTCCATACACTTGAAAGAGTGGCGGCAAGGAGACAAAAGCAACTTTGTACACTCGGTCAAGTGGTGACAAGAGACAAGCAACTAAATACACTCGGTCGAGTGATGGCAAGGAGACAGGCAACTCCGTACACTCGGTTGAGTAATGGCAAGGAGAAAGGCAACCTCGTACACTCAGCCGAGTTGTGCAAGGAGACGAGAAACTCCGTACACTCTGTCGTGTGGTGGCAAGGAAACACAGGCACCTCCATACACTCGATCGAGTGGTGGCAAGGAGACAGGCAACTCTGTACACTCGATTGAGTAATGGCAAGGAGAAAGGCAACCTCGTACACTCAGCCGAGTTGTGCAAGGAGACGAGAAACTCCGTACACTCTCGGTACCTCCGTACTCTCGATCGAGTGGTCGCAAAGAGACAAGCACCTCCGTACTCTCGATCGAGTGGTCGCAAGGAGACACAAGCAACTTGGTGCACTCAATGGAGCGGTGGCAAGGAGACACAGGCAATTCCATACACTCAGCCAAAGCGGTGTAGAGGAGAAGCAAAACAAGGTGCATGGTGCACAATTAGAATGTACCTCAAGAGAACCCTATATTTAGCATCATTACCTAGTATATTCAGTAGTTGCAAAGTTTGGTTTCCCGTGCTATCTGGAGAGATGGAAAGATGATCATTGGTACACTTGAAGAATCATTGTTGTCATAAGACCTACAAAGGTAGTTGTTTGACTCTAACATTAAGACCCATAGGGGCAGGCATATTTGGTCATAAGTGCAATGGTGGCAGGCATTTGGTGTCATAAGCCCTACAGAGGCAAACATTTGGCAGTAAAACCTTTTAAGGCATGTTTGCTTGTGCAGATTACATCTCAAATGGAAGTACAACCATATATAGAGGTCCATTCCAAGATACAGAGAAAGGCGAGAGCCTATTCAAATTTGAGGGAAAGCTCAGTGATAAAATTGGTCATCTCCACTGCAAGCAGTTGTATGAGTAACATACTACCCTTGGATTCAGATGTAATAACTATCATATTAAGACCCATAGGAGCAGGTATATTTTGACATAAATGCAATGGTGGCAAACATTTGGTGTCATAAGACCTACAGAGCAAGCATTTGACATTTAAACCTTTAAGGCATGCTTGTTTGTGCAGAATAGATCTCAAATGGAAATATGACTCTATATTGAGGTCCATTCCAAGATATAGAGCAAGGCAGGAGTCTATTCAAATTTGAGGGAATGCTCAGTGATATAATCGGTTGACTTCATTGCAAGCAATTGAAAGAGTAACATACAGCCCATGGATTCAGATGCAATGACTATAAGATTAAGACCCGTATGGGCAAGTACACTTTGACATAAGTGCAATGGTGGCAGGCATTTGATGTTATGAGACCTACAGGAGCAAACATTTGGCAGCAAAACCTTTTAAGGCATGCTTGTTTGTTCAGAATAGATATCAAACAGAAGTACGACCATATATAGATGTCCTTTCCAAGATATAGAGCAAGGCAGGCATCTATTCAAATTTGAGGGAACGCTCAGTGATAAAATTGGTCCTCTTCATTGCAAGCAGTTGAAAGAATAAGATACTAACCTTGGACTCAGATGTAATTACTAAACCTTGTGGGTTATATCCAGTTTAGTCATTTCGGAGGGGGGATTAGGATAAAGACTGTACTAGGTGAATGGCTGAAACGGTCTTTAAGTTTGTTAGGATAATGACTATACTAGGTCAATGGTTAAAGCAGTCAATATGCTTTTTAGGATAAAGACTGTATTAGGTCAGTGGTTGAAACAGTTTTTATGTGTGTTAGGATATGTGCAAGATATAAGGGATTCGTCATTATCAGTTGAATCCTATCTTTAGCATGTGAAGTTCTATATATATATATATGAAATACAGAGGTATGGCCTGTGAGTGCAAACAAAAAAAGTAACTAGAGCATGTATGCAAATGTAGTCTGAATGTTAAACTCTCAAAAGGATATATTTAAGGTTCCATTGATAGGAATCACGGAACACAGAAGCCTAGCTCAATTTTTTGCTGTAATATTTGAATGCTTAGAGAAGTTGTATGTGCTAGTTAAAAAAAATCATCAGGAGGCTATTGAACAGACTATTGAGTAAAATTAAAGATTGCAATGTTCTGACATGATTTCATTAAATGGACTCTAGTTGTCTGTGTGATGCCTACAAAAGAGCAACCCTCGGCTTATAGAGTACAACATAGGAGATAAATATGCATAAATATGTTAACAGTACTACTAGTGTTGTTCTAACTCTAAAATCTAAATGAATAGTGTGGAGCCAAATCTTTATCCTCATAAAGAAAACTGATGAGATCTGGGTCCACAGCATATTCTGGAAAAAACAGAAGGTTGGCCTTTGGGTAAAATATTTTGTATTTTCTCCCAATGGACAGTCACCAAAAACAAAGGACTCCTCTCCTATAATTGAAAGGGAAGATCACAGTCATGTACGCCATCCTTTTAGCCAGATGGTCTATATTTGTTATGTGAAATTCCTATATCTTTGGATTAGTTACAGCATTCAAGATGAAATAAGAATGTAAGATTTCAGTTGAACACAATATCCACAAGCTTAAATGTTTTGTTACTTGTTGTTTTCCAAGACAGCACTCAAGTTTTAATAATCTTTTAGATAAAGTTCTAAATATGGTTTTGATTTAAGAATTTAAGAACACTTAAGAAATTTAAGACTTCAAGATGGCTTATGATATATATTAAATACTTCAGATTTTAATACTGCTTTAGACATGGTATAAACATAAGTGTGTCCCCTCCCCTTTCCCACCAAAAATTACTCAGTAGGACATGCCAAAAAAATGGGCTGCTATCCCCTCCCATACCAGAAAACCATTCCCCTGTCTCCTGTCATCCCAGTACCAGAAACTAGGTGGAAAATAGAATAGGACTTCATCAAGCTTTGTATTTCAGTTTAAATATTCAAGGGTCCTTCCACAGGCATTTATAATGTGAAGTGGATGGTGTTACGTTAGGTGCTTCCACAGGCGTATTTTTGTACATATGGTTTTCAGCAATTGCTGTCTTGCTCAAAGGCACTCTCTCAACTCTCTCATGGCTATCATTTCGATGATTGTTAGAAGAGTAACATCTGATGATGGGATTGGGACTTTAGAAGCATCTGACAGGAGTGCCCAGTAAAAAATCTTATTGCATTTTTCACATTATTTTCCCCTTGGGGTATAAATTTATCTTTCTTGTATCAAAAGAAATTGGAAAAACTCTATGTTTTATTTTTCATTAGTTGCCTAATATTTAAAAAATATATATTTTTTTTCTAAAATTAAGTTGAATTCTCCAAAAATATTTTGGCTCTTTCTGTATTATATGCCTAAACCTCCAATGTTTGTCAAATATCTTATTTATTACCCCATGTTATTGGATTTGCAAGATAACATGATTATATTTGATATAAAATTTTAAAAGAAAATCCACCTTTATATTTTTTAACTCAACTTTGTAAAGATTGCTGAGACAAAATTTGCCTCCCACAGTATTTTGTCTTTAAGTGAATTAAGAATACAAAACCAGCCTTAAGCAGCATGTTATCAATAACCTTTATACTGAACAGTGGCAATCAAATACAAAGATAGCCCCAAAGGTCAAAAGTCTAATGGCCAGTGATGGTTGGTACGGCAAAGTCCAATACTCCCTCATTTTTACAGAAACCATTACACCTATGATGAGATATCCAAATACAGATTAGCCCTGCTTAGGCAAAATTTATAATGTGATATAAACCATGTTAGAAACAATGAGAGATTGTACAAAATAAAGTGCAACACCCAAAAAGCAAAAAATCCAGAGCAGTGTCGTGAAAAGGTTGAATAGAATGGGCACACCTTTATATCTCCTTCCTTGTGCTCTAAATCCCAAATATTACAGCATTTTTTCTGAGTAGACATCCAACCTATAAGGACATAGAAGCTGCAGATGGATGGAAGAGGGCTACTATAGATAAGATGATAACTTATGACAACATCAGGAGGAGGGAGCTTTGGAAAATAAAATATGCTTTTCAGTATCGATTGAAAAACATCATGTTATTTCCCAGTCCTTGGATGGCTTCTTGCAACACTGGAACAACTCCAACTCTTCTTTTTTCCCTAAATCAGGTTACCTACAAAATCAATCCAGTATTCTTATAGTGGGAAACTTTAATGCAAAGAAATTGCAGAAACTTCCAGGAAAAACAGGGACAGAATAAAACAGGTTTCTTTTTGCTCCAAGCATGGACCACCTAGACTTGTCTCTCTACAAATACTACCCAAATAGACAATAAACTGGGCAAAAGAAGGGATTGTGGATAAGATTAGACTTCCTACTCCCTCCTCACTCTATCATAGGTTTGGTAAACAAAATGGTGATGACAAAAGTTAGGGCTCCTCCCAAGAAATTCACTAAAATTAATTTTGATGGCACTTCCAGTGGAAATCCTAGGCTTGCTAGTACTGAGACTGGGGCTGTGTATGGACATTATCAAGAAGCTGCATTTCTAAACGCATTGTAACTAGGAATGCACAATAAAAACTATTCTGAAGCTTGGAGTATAAAGTCACATCTCCCTAAGGGTTGCAGAAGAGGACTGAGCAACATTAATGTTGAAAGGATAAGTAAAGAAAAGTAGTTTTTAACGCCCACGAGATCATAGGCCATATGGGACGATGCCTTTAGGTAAAGACACACCATCACTGCCAGCTTGGATTTTAGTAGGAGCACACTGAAGCATGGTATACAACCCCCCAGGATTCAAACCTTCAACCTCCTATTTGGAGTTCCAAAGTCTTCACTGCTAGGCCCAATGAGAAGTTGACACTGAATCAAAGTTACTTTGGTTAACCTTTGCCAAAAATTGGCATCTCATGATCACCTTCAAGGACATCAAGACTTCTAGATCTTTTATTAACATTGTAATACCAACATATTAGAAGAGTTAAGAATATGGTGCAAGAAGGTTTTAGTTTGAAGCTAAGCATGATATCAAACTCCCCCTTGGTAAAACTCTATCTTTCAAAGGAATCAAGAACTAAGAATTTTAAGGGATATAATATGGATTAACTTTCCTGAGTTCCATAAGAATAAGAGAAGATCGCTTGTTAATAAGACTATTCTATAAAACATGGACTCTGTTTAACGCGAGTGACATGAACGCTGCAACTACCAACAAGATTTGGGATATTATGAAAACCATTTAACTCGTAAGCAGGGCTATCATGCAAGAACACAAAAGCATCATGTTAAGTTTATATGGTAAGTGATCTTTTGTTTGTCCTGGGAGATTAGCATCTGCACCTGTATTAACCTGGGATTCTGAGAAGCCTGGTGCAGCATGCTGATATTATTCTCAACACCGTTCATCTGATTTCCTTGATGTGACTAAGGCGCACCATTGCATTTTGAGTACTTCCAAGGATTTTGTAACCTCCATCATGGAAAACCATGGACATGCATATAAATATGTATTCCTGGAATTCCTTTTATGTTAATGTTATTTTCCAATTTAGTTTTAGGGGTTGCACGTAATGCCTTATCTTTGATGGCAGAAAAAGGACAGACACAAGCATCTCATAGCCTGGCCAGGCAGAGTTTGGTATAGCTACCATTACCACAGTTTCTTGGTAGCTTCTTGAATCTACAGTGTAACCAGCTTGATCAATGGGAGGAAATCCAGTCTGAGTTTAATAGAGACAATTCAAGGAGCAAAAGCATAGACTGCAAAGAGGGTGAGAATCCCGATTATATTTGCAACTGAAATGATGTAATAAAGTAACGTGTGCTTTATAGACAAATCTACAATTCAGAAGCATTTGTCCAACCTACTTTAGCAATATTCTAGAGATACTGCAACTGTTATCATAGTATTAGTTTCAAATCTTCAATCGGCAAAGTGATATTTGCTTTGAAAGACAAAACTATGTCACAAGCATTTGAAGTGTGTGATGAAGTAATGGGTGCTTTAAAAACTAAGCTAAGTTTCAGATGTATTTCCCCAAGCCTATCCTTCAACTTCTAGAATTATTTGAGTAATGTAATGCAGTAACATGAGCTTTAAGGACTGAGATAGGTTTCAAAAGCATTTTCCCAACCTAATTTGCCAATCTGCATTATATATGACAACAGTTATATTAGTATTCACTTCAATTTTCAGACAGCAAAATAATGGTTAATTCGAAGACAGAACAATGCTTCATGATAAGGATTACTTTAAAGACAAGAGTAGCACATACATGAAGGCCAAAGTTAGATTAAAAAAGCATTTGCCCAACCTGCTTTGACAATTTGCTAAAAATATCGCAGCTCTTATCATATGTTTGTTTTTGTGTATATGTAAAAACTTTCAATCATAAAGTGCTACGGTAAAAAGATCTCGTTGAACAGTAGAATTCTGGAGGAAGTAAATTACAAATAAGGTTACAAAGAAGGCATGCAGGCTCGGTCCTAGAGAGGGGGTTGCTACTCCTATTTTATTGTCCATGGTCCCACTGAACCTGCTTAAATATAAAAACTGCATAAATCAGAATCCTGAGCTAAAAATACAGAGCAAATACTCAACCACCCCACCCTCCCATTTACAACAGGGACCTTGAACAACTACCATAGAAAAGGTGCACAAAATCCAAATGGTGCACAATTGAACTAACATATGAGTTAAAAGTGAAAAGTTCCCTTGCTCCCACCAGGGGTCTTGCGTGCCCAAAGGGCACGCTGGCTTGACTTTGACAAAAACATAAACATCCCCTTTATCCTAATATGAGGCGAAGTTAAAGCCTCCAAATAGCTACTTGCAAGGGTATGAATCAACGGGCATGATCTCATATGTCAACTAAAACGCATGCTAGAAAGGGTGGCACCTAAACAACCACACCTTTATAATAATTCAAAAACATCTCTTGCCAAGGGACATTTGAATATAAGTTTTATTCCGTTGTTTTTATTTTTGTTTTAGGAATTCCCCTTAAAAATGTTTAGTGGTGATTTAAGATGCAGATTACTAAATTGCTGCAGGGGAGCTGAAAATTCAGTCTCAAATGAAACCAATTTATTCTCCAATACAAGGAAAATAAGATGTTTTTTTTTTTTTTTTTTTGGGTCTTATTGCAGTTCTGAGGAGTCCTCCTATTCTGATATGTCATTCAGTAATTTGGTGTAGCAATGTTTTTTTTTTTGTGCAATTTGTGTTTATTCTCTAATTGGGCATTCAGCTTTCAGGGGATTAAGGCATGTGCAGCCAGAAGGCTGCGACCTATGTATGGAAGGCCTCGCGGGTATCTAATCTGGTTTCTGTTTAATAAAATTTAGTCCTTTTTCGCTGAAAAAAAAAATAGACTGCCCGGCAACGTGACCACTAGATGTCAACCTTCATCTTTGCTGCACAGTAATGTTTGCTTTCGAAGACAAATCCATATATAAAACATGCGCAGTACAACAAAGCTAAGTTTCAAAAGCATTTGCCTTCCTGAGATAGACTTTACTAGAATTATCCAACAATTGCGACAGTTTCCACTTTTATTTCCAATCATGGAGTGCTGCGGTATATTACAAAACCATCAATGAGCCCAAGCTGTAAATTTGATCACAGAAGAACGAAAAACTTCTTCGTGCAGAAGACAATTATCAAAATAATAGCCATAAATTTGCCCACTTTAAGCCTACAAAATTCGCAAAACCTCGAAACCTTTCGACTAAAATGCAGAAACTGATTTGTAAAGATAAAGAAACAAACAAACCCTTACCTTTTTGGCTGACTGCGGGTGAACGGAGTAAATAAACCCGAAAAGATGAGAAATTGCGTGCGGCCGCGCAAGCACCGCTTCGCAGGTGGCGGTGTCCGATATGAGATACGAAAGCGCCCTTGCCGCCTCCGCCTGCGTCACCGCCGGCGTCGAAGCCGAGGAAAGCGTGTCGAGCAACCAGTCCACCACCGCCCCGCCGCCGGCGCCCACGATGGCCCTCCGCCGGCTTTCGTTGGCCCCCGAGAGGTCTGCCAGCAGCGCCGCCACCCTCATCTTGAGCCCCAACTTCGCCTCCTCGTTGGCCGAGCACATCATCGACCGCAGCGACTTTAACAGCACCGCCGCCGCCACGCCCGTGTCCACACACCGCCCGTAGAGCGACGCCGCCCTCTCCACTACCGCCGCCCCCGCCCCCTCCAGGCGGTGGAGAGACTCCGTCACCTTCTTCTCCGCCTTAGCCTTCGCCTCGTCCTCCGCCAGAACGTAGGCCCCCGTGGCGGTGACGGAGAGCAGCCCCGCGAAGGCGGTGAAGTATAGAAGTGTGTGGTTTGGGTGCGGCGGTTGGGCCAAATTGGAGGGGTTTCTGTGCAGCGCAACGCTGGTGGTGGCGGCGGCGGGAGCGGCTGCGGAGCCGATTTCATCTTTGCTTTTCGCTTCTGAAAGCCTTCGAGTGACGAATTTATTGATTAAAGAGGGAGTACTACAGCGCGCTCGTCCAATCCTACGCCACTGCATCTCTGATTCACATTTGCATTAAAAATCGGATGGCTGGTGACAGGTTACGGTTTCAACTCTGGCCAGATTGCTGTATTCACTTGGAGTTCTTTTATCCTGTTTGCGAAGAGGCTGAAGATATCACTTCGTTTGGATGACTGTACATCTTTTTGCGGTACTTTTATTATTTTTTATTTTTTAGGAGAGAAAGAATTAGAATATGCTTCGAATCTCGGCAATATTTAAATATATAAAAAATGAAGGTTTATGTTTTTTAATTTTTATGGCACCGTTAATTCGTAGAAAATTTTAAAGGGAGATCGTTATTTAATTTAATTAATAATGTGTTTTTTGATTGAGGATAATCGATTTTTTAGGGTTGGGCTGCATTACAAATTATAGAGGTTCCTTATGAAGAAAAAAAAATGTTTTCACTTGTGAAATGAAATGAAAGATTTTAATTACGCCCGTGAGACCCAAATATGGTCTATGGGACCTCAAATATGGAAGTACAACTACTCAAATCATATCATATGATCTTTAATATCTTTGAGAAGGTTGTTCCTTCTCCTGCTGATTTGTGTTAGCAATTCCCCAACTTTTTTTATTTTATTGTCTTCAAATAAATTTGCCATAAACTCGTTTCCAAGTGTTTCTTTGTATTTGTCACGAATATCTGAAAAACTCGGGTATTTATAGATGAAGTGTTCCTCTGTCTCTACTGCCCTTGTGTTGCATAGAGTACATATCCTTTCTTCTCGTTGTTCTTTGGGTGTTGTCCATCTCCCTGTTTCACATCTAAGCCTATGAGAGCAAGTCCTTATCTGAGCAATGAGTATTTTTTCCTTCCACTTGATTTCAACGCCTATATACTCTTTTTCCTTGTGGTCATACGTTGGGTTAAAATTTGCAATATAATATTGTTTTTTCCTGCTTGCATTTTTCCACATTCCACTTCTAAACTTTTCATTCACATAAGTGAACTTAAGGCTAGTAATAACATCGACAACATCACGCATCAATAGTTTGTAGATGATACAACCATTTTTGGGAGGGCAAGGATAAACGAGGCCAAAACTTTGAATGACTTATTAAAGGAATATGAAAGAGAATCAAGGCACAAGTTAATAGGACAAAATCTAAAATTTACTTCCTAAACACCCCAGCTAAAATCAAAGCAGAGATATACAGGTTGGAGAGACAAATTTGCCAACAACTTATCCAAGGATGTCCTTATTTAAGGGGAGAATGAGGATAAAATTATGGAATCCAGTTATTAGTAAAGTTTAGAATAAACTACCGGTATGGAAAGGTAGATCATTATCATTAGCAAGAAAAGTGCAGCTAATTAAATCAGTCTTACAGATCATTCCAACTTATTATATGTCCTTATATACTATGCCAAAATCAATAGAAAAAAATATTAATCTTTATTATGCGGTCATTTTTGTGGTTAGGATTACATGATAAATAAAATCTCCTTTGGTGAAATGGAGCAAGTTGTGTGATGATAAAACTAGGGGAGGTATCGGTTTAAGAGTTCTTACTGATGCAAACTTAGCTCTTAGGAGAAAAGTAATTTGGAGTAATGTTTTTTTTTTAGAATAAGGGGTTGTACTCGTGTCCCCCACCCTTGACAAATCAAAACTATCTTCTTTAGAGCATGAGAGTTTACAAACAAATTCAATTCCATCTCAATTCAATTGCTATAGCTAGAAACCCACATCATTTTACATAAAAAGTATGAATTCTAGATTTTTATTTTTTGAAACTTTTTCAATTGTAAATACAAATATTCTAGAGTTCAACGTTTGTCTTGACATTTTCTTATTGCAACCTTCACAATACCAAAACTTCACCTCTACTATCTATGCATTGCATCTTAATAGAGTAATATTTCCAAAACATCATACTATCATTGCCTGCTTTACCAGATATGGATTGCTAGTTTCCTTCCTGAAGCACAAGTGCAACCATAAAAATTGTAATAAATAGTATATATGAAAGCACATTAATGCTATAAAATAAAGCAAATATTACTAGTGGAAAACATTAAAGTAAATCTTAACCATTATTTGATTCAAGCAATCAACATTTTCTTGTCAACTTCAACTAAAATTACTACTTCCTCTAACCAAGGAAAAGAGAATTTAACTTCACAATCCTCAATTAAAACCCCTCTATTGGCTAAAATTTCTACACATTTGTTTTCTTCCCTTAACATATGTGTAAACCTGATTTCTTCAAACTCTATAGTAAGGTCTTGAATTTCCACAATTATATCTTGTATGTTCCATGGAGCCTTTGCTTTTCTCAAAATTGCATAAAGTCAAAATGTTTGTTTGGCTAGTAGGTTGTAGAAGAATTTTATCCTAGGATAACCTTATGAAAAGGGGTTTTCATGGCCCATCAAAATGTGTTCTTTGTAAAATGGAGGATGAGAGTATAGACCATCTCTTGGGACACTACTCAATAGTATGTAAACTATGGCAATGGATACTCAATATGTTTGGTAAGTGCATGGTGATGAATGGAATAATTGAATAATGGTTAGAGCAATGGCGTAACACTTTTAAAAGTGACACTTTACAAACAATTTGAAAAATATTAAAAGATACAATGCTTTGGACTATATGGCTAGAAAGGGATAGAAGAATATTTAAAGGAAAGGAAAGCAAATTAGAGGTAATGAAAAGGAAGATTTATTTAGCCATAGAGCATTCTAAACCAACCCTATTAACTCACCCAATCCATAATTTGGAAGAAAAGAGCCTTGATAGATGGAGTCAAGTCATCAAATGGAATTATGATATTGGAGACAAGAGAAACAAAAAGAAGGCAAAGAATATAAAGTGAAAGCAACCGGATGTGGAGTTGGTCAAATTAAATTTTGATGGAGCATCTAAAGGAAACCCAGGACCAACAGGAGGAGGAGGACCAATTAGAAATAATAGGGGAGATATTTTGTCTCATTACACTTTCAATAGTGGATTTAAGACAAAAAATGAAGTTGAAGCTTGGGCGGCTTTAGAAGGGTTAAAAATATGTAAACAAATGAAATGGAATGAAGTATGGATGGAAGGTGATTCACTTATAGTAATAAATTCAATTTTGAGGAAAACAAAGGCTATATAGAACATAAAAGAGATAATTGTGGAGATTCAAGACCTTGTTGTAGAGTTTGAGTAGAGTTTGAAAAAATCAGGTTTACACATACATTAAGCTATAAGAAAACACATAGAGAAGAAAATATTTTTTTTTTTACTAAGAAGAGGTTTTCATAAACCCCTAACCTACTTTTAGATAACTAATGTTTAAAATCCCCTAAGTAACTCGAAGAGCTACATCTCACTAGATACCCTACAAGTCCATATGTGTAGGTGTATTATGTGTTATCGCAAATAAGTTTATCTCTGTCATCATCCTCGATGAGCTAAACTTATCACCTTCTGTCAATCAAAGATATACACCCATATCCATATCATACACAAGTCAATTTGTGTAGATATGCTACGCATACTGTAAGTTAAGCTATCCATCTCATCTCAATGATGAGTTATCTTAACTCAGATGTAGTCTTTCCCTAAACTCAGTTATCATTATCCCTGAGAGGTTTTAATCCCTTAGGTCCACTATGTTCACCCTAAGGGGTCTCAATCCCTTAGGTCACCCTCTAAGTTCACCCTAGAACTCATTTATTTAAGTTTCTATTGTTTAAAAAGAAAAATAAGAATAGTCTAGATACTAAATCTAACAAAAAAAGCATAATTCATAAAGCAAGCAAAGGACATTGGAAAGGAAGCAACATTTTATAAAAGGTAAACATTTAATTGAGAGAGATGTAGATATAAAACATAGATAATTTAAAACAATAACTTAAAGGTACATCTTCCAACAATTAACAATTATTACATATGAGCAAGTATGGTAAATCCTCCATACTCTTAAAGAATAATATATTACATCACTTGGGAAGAAAGTAGAGAGGGGAGGGCTCTGGTCCCTCCCCTGCTCCCCCTCCCATGGCTCCTGGTTCCTGCCCAGTCCCTGGCTCAACCCAGGTCATCCCTCCCGGGGAGTGGTTGTTTGCAGATGATCTCCTGGGGGGAGATCCTTCTCCACTATCTGCGCCCCTCCCAGCCGGCTAGGGTTTCCTTGGTTGTTTTTTCGGACTGGTGCTTCCCAGGGATCCCTGTTTGGTTGGGGATCCCTTCCTTTTTCCCTCAGGCTTCCCCCTGGGGTTTTTTGCGAGTTATTCGCGTGGATCTGGTCCCCTGCGTTTCTCGGTGCGGTGGAGGTGACGATTTAGGGTTTGGACAGCTTCCCCCTTTTTCTTGTGAATCCTCGGCGGGCTCTGTGCTTGGACGGGATTCTTGGTCCCTCGGCGGGCTCTGTGCTTGGACGGGATTCTTGGTCCCTGCTGTTGGGATCCTCTTTTGTTTTCCCGAGGCGGGTTCCTTGTGGTGCAACTCTCTGGTCACTTCTTGATGGGCTGGATCCTCTCTGTGCTGGCTGTCGGCTTCCTACAGGATGGCTCTCGCTGAACTGAATGTTTTACCGGTGGGCGGGATGGTTTATCCACAAGGCGGGATCCGCAAAATCCGTCGATTTTCCTGCGAGGCGGGATCCTTTCTTTTCTGCTGGTTTCCCGGATGGCGGGATTTCCCTATTGCTTCCCGCTGGGCGGGACTATTTGTGGTGGTTTTTACTGCTTCCCGCGAGGCGGGATTTTATTGTAACGGTTTTTCTGTGCTTCCTGCTGGGTGGGATCTTCTCGATGGTGGTTTTTGGCTACTCCCCGCTGGGCGGGATCTCCAAAACTACTTTCTTTCTTATTTGTTTGTTTCCCACTAAGAGGGATTGTTTCATGCTTACTGTTATCAGTAGGCGGGATTTCTGTTTTGGTGTTCAGTTTCAAGGGATTGATGCCCTAGGCCCATTGCTTATGTAATCAGGTTTTGGGATCCTTGTTAAAACCCGCTATAAATACAAACACTTATAACTATAAAATATATATATATATATATATATATTACATCAATTTCATCAAGGAAATCTCCCCACATGGTTAATCTATTTGAGCATAAGTAAATCATTATAAATAGAATCAAACTGATACATTGGTTCCAATTGCCTCCTTGGTCCTTCTCAGCCTTCCATTGATTGTTTGAGGATAGTAGGGAGTCAGGGCACTCATTATTCCATGATAGACATGCTTCTAAATGTATTTACTTATTTCATTGCCAAATTGCAACTATGCAAATTATCGCAAAGTATCTAACCATTACTGCATAGTTAATATCATAAAAATCACAATTTTTATTTTCACCTCTCATTAACCATAGAGAGTCTTTCAACACATGCAACTAGACCATAGGTTTTACTTTAAACAATTTATTCAACCCTTATTCGACAATTAAAGTCCCATACCTTCAATCATCAAACAATCTAGGTTCCTTCAATCAAGAAATAACCATTTTTTCTTTGTTCTATAAATTAAAGTCCCATACCCTTAATTTACAACACCAACTAATTACATTTATTTACTAAATCAAAGTCACTTACTTTAATCTATAAATGGAGCATCTAAAGGAAATCTAGGACCAACAGGAGGAGGAGGAATAATTAGAAATAATAGAGGAGATATTTTGTTTCATTATGCTTTCAATAGTGGAATTAAGACAAAAACGAAGTTGAAGCTTGGGCAGCTTTATAAGGGTTGAAAATAAGTAAATGGAATAGAGTATGGATGGAAGGTGATTCTCTCATAGTAATAAATGCAATTTTAAGGAAAGCAAAGGCTCCATGGAACATACAAGAGATAATTGTGGAAATTCAAGATCTTGCTAAAGAGTTTGAAGAAATCAAGTTTACACATATATTAATGGAAGGAAACAAATGTGGAGATAAGCTAGCCAATAGAGGGTTTTTGATAAAGGATTGTGAAGTTAAATTCTCCTTTCCATGGTTAGAGGAAGTAGAAATTTTGGTTGAAGCTGACAAAAAATGTTAATTGCCTAAATCAATTAATGATTAAGATTTACTTTAATGTTTTCCATTGATAATATTTGTTTTATTTTGTAACAATAATGTGTTTTCATTTATACTATTTATTATAATTTGTGTGGTTGCACTTGTGTTTTAGGAAGGAAACTAGCAATCCAAATTTGGTAAAGTGAACTATGATAGTGCGATGTTTTGGAAATATTACTCTATTAAGATGCAAGGCACAGATAGTAGAGGTTAAGTTTTGGCATTGTGAAGGTTGCTATAGGAAAATGTCAAGAAAGATGCTAAATTATGGAGTAATTGTATTCATACAAAGATTTGAAAAGATCTAGAAAATGAAAATCAAGAATTCAAGCATTTTATGTAAAATGATGTAGGTTTTTAGCTATAACATCTCAATTGAGATGAGAAGGGTATCTATTTGTAAACTCTCAAGCTCTAAAGAAGAGAGATGCAATTTGTCAAAGGTGGGGGACCCGAGTACAACCGCTTATTATCAAGCAAAAAAAAAGTCACTTTAATCTATAAATAAACCATTTTCCTTCATTTTATAAATTAAAGTCCCATATCCTTAATTTACAAAACAAACTAATTATATTTATTTATTAAATCAAAGTCACCTACTTTAATTCATAAATAAACTCATTTCCTTCATTTTATAAATTAAAGTCCCATACCCTTAATTTACAAAACAAACTAATTACATTTATTTATTAAATCAAAGTCACCTACTTTAATTCATAAATAAACCATTTCTTTCATTTTATAAATTAAAGTCCCATACCCTTAATTTACAAAATAAACTAATCACATTTATTTATTAAATCAAAGTCACCTACTTTAATCCATAAATAAACCATTTTCCTTCATTTTATAAATTAAAGTCTCATACCCTTAATTTACAAAATAAATTAATTACATTTATTTATTAAATCAAAGTCACCTACTTTAATCCATAAATAAACCCTTTTCCTTCATTTTATAAATCAAAGTTTCATACCCTTAATTTACAAAACAAACTAATTTTTTATTTAATAATAATTAAAGTCCCCAACCCTAATTATTTAAATAAGTCGTTCTTGTATAATTTAAACCCCATCTCTTAAATTACACAAACTGTAAAAACAAATTGACCTAAAATGTTTTCTCTTCTTTTTTATTAAAATTCAATTAATGGTCTACCCTTATATAAAATAAATTAAAACCCAATCATTTATTTACCATTTGCCTTTGGGTAAATGATTTCCCACTACCTTAAGGTAAGAAACAAGTTATGTGTTCCTCCTTTCTTCGAAAGGAGTAACCAAAATGTATATGCATAAACTTACACAACGTTCTAATAAACCAAACTCCCTAAAGGACTTAGGTTTTGTTCAGGCGACCATGAGATGACACGGTGGATGGGATCTAGTTCTCAGATAGACAACAACTTCAAGGAGGATGGCACGACAACTATAGGCGACCTGAGAGACGAGGTACTAGACCAACACTACCCAGGATGATAGTAGATTGCTTACCGCGACCACTTACAACTCAAGGATGACCATAATGAACAACAGAGTGAATGTTGATGCAAGGAAACATAAAAGTTTTAACCCAAACACGGTAGTGAGGACAACAAGCCTTAGCTAGGTTCTGCCAACGTAGGGCCCCCACCGACGAACATCTGCTGCAAAAAAAGAATACATAGCTTGAGCGCAACAACAACAACTATTGACTACAATGGGAGTCTTGCGAGGGCTATGAGACGTCCGCACTAAGTAACACTCAGTGATATCCAGGAGGAAACACAGTTAGACAAAGGTGAAAGGGGCTTGGTTCTGAGGAAGAACAACTCACAATAAGTCATTGACCGAAGGCTACTTGCACAACTAACAGTGGGAGAAAAACCAAGCCGACACACACATAGGGGAAACAATATAACCAAATATGATTAAATGATTATATATATATTTTATTTTTTTAACATAAGGTGATCTTCCATAACCAACCTGTTATTCCTGCGCAAATGCTACTATATCTTTGTCTGACTGAATTCGTGCAGTCTAGAGCTTCCTCCCTTTGTGATCTCCCAAACTCCTTTCTTCGTATTCCCTTTTCTTTTTTTTCCTTTTCAACATCAAACCCTCCTTATCCCTTTAAGCTCGACGATCGAGCTCTTCTTGTTCATGTCTCCTTTGTCAATCGCCTTTTTGACTATCATTACTCTCTTATCCACTCCATGGTAGAAATTCGATCTTTTGGGGTTTTAAAAGTATTCTTCCCATTTATCAAAATTTTGCCATAATGGAGCTGGCGGAGAGAAGGTTATCTTCTTAGGACCTTATTTACTTTATATAAAACATTATTACATAAAATAAATCCAAGTTATCTATATACATAAATAAAGAATAGCTTCGAATCATTTATTCAAAATAAATTTCTTTTATTGCTTAAAATGATGTTTCTCCAAAGTCTTATAAATAGAAGTTCAATCATTAAATAAAGTGCTCAAAAATATATTATTATTTAAAATAAACCAACTATAATTTAAAAAAAAACTCTATTACCACTTAAAAATAAAGCAACTATTATTTTAAAAATAAAGCTCTATTATCATATAAAACAAAACACTATTTATTTATAAATGAAATTCCTTTATCATTTAAAATAAAACAACTATTTATTTATAAATGAAATTCCTTTATCATTTAAAATAAAACAACTATTTATTTATAAATGAAATTCATTTATCATTTAAAATAAAACTTCTATTATTCGTAAAATAGAGAGTAAGAGGTTTTTAAGCAAAATAGAGAGTTTTCAAAGGCAATCAAATTATGCATGTTTTTATTTCCCAAACCACCAATGCAGATAGTGATAAAGTAAAGACAATCATATGTATGCAATAAACAAAGAGGGAGTCTTTCCATCAATTCAATCACCCGTCTTAGCTTGAGAATTTATGATAGCTACTAGGCTATCAACTAAGGCTCAAGGTGGCTAGCTATTGACGATTATCCCTAACCGAATGCATGCCTATATGAAGGTATCCATCAATGTTACCCTCGAGTTGCCTTAATCATCATTTCCCCAACCTCAAGTACCCTCGTTTTTGGTGGATGATTCTACTTCCTCCACCTACAAGTGTACTTGATCTTGCACACTTGGCAATATGTTAGTAGTACCATGCTCTTCCAAACCAACTAAACATCACATAGTTGGTTAAATTGCTCAAATTAGGTATTAAAGCATCATAGTTTAATACATTGTTTTTTTGTGCCAAAAAGCCTACTAGGGAGGGTCATGATATCCTACCCCCTTGGGACTAAACATTGTCTCGGGTGTTTCCAATTTTGCAAAAAAATAGAAATTTGTACATTATATATTTTCAAACAAGAAGGGAAAATATCTTTGCATATCATCCACTTTCTCCCAAGTGGAATTTCTTTTAGAAAACCAATCCCACTTGACCTTACATTGCTCAAGAGTCTAGTTTCGTATAGTCTTAGAACGAAACTCAAGAATCTTCACTAACATCACTTCAATTGCCTCTGGATTTGCCATCTGTAATTTAGAAACATACCACACATGTTAAGGGTTAGCAATATATTTCCTAAGCAAGGATATGGAGAAGGTGTCATGGATATTTGACAGGTTAGGTGATAAGACAAGTCGATATGCAACCAGTTTGATCTTCTCAATAATTTCAAAGGTTCCCATAAACCAAGGATCTAGATTTATGGATTTGATAGCGCTCTTTTTCAGTTTCATCCTTAAAAATACTTTATCACCTACTGAGTACTCTCTTGGAGTTTTCTTTAAATCAACATGACTTTTTTATCCATCAGTAGCTTCTTTAAGTATTTGCCTGATTACATTTAACTAATCTTCCATTTCTCTGACCATATATGGCCCAATCACAACTCGATCTTCTAGGTTGTCCCAAGACAATGGCATTCTACACTTTCATCCATACAAGGCATCGAAAGGAGCCATTCCTAGAGAGGAGTGATGTCCATTATTGTAGGTGAACTCTACAAGATGTAGGTAGTCTTCCCAATGAGACTTGTGATCCATTTAGTACATGCGAAACATGTCTTTTAATACTTGGTTTACCTGTTCAATTTGACCATCCATCTTAGGGTTGTATGTCGAACTCATATTCAATTTTGTGCCTACTACACGATGCAGGGATGTCCAAAATTCGAAGCTGAACTTGGAATCCCTATATAAATTTATCACCTCAGGAAATCCATGCAATCAAAGTACCTCTTTGGAAAATCTATTAGCCACCACCTAAGAATCATCTTTGATGTTTTTTGGTATGAAATGTGCAACCTTAGTTAATATGTCGACTACTACAAGGATTGCACCATGTTGATACTTGGTCTTGGGTGAACCTACTATAAAATCCATAAATATAACCTACCATTGTTTTTTTTTATAAGTAGCTATTGTATTTACAGTGGGTTTTAACTAGGATCCCAAAACCTGATTACATAAGAGTTGGAAATAACATGTCGAGAATAAGCCATTACAACAAAATTTTGGGCCCAAGGCACCAATACCCTGAAAATGAAAAACAAACAAAAATCCCACCCAGCGGGAACAAGTAAATTTGAACAATCCTGCCCAGTGGGAAACCACCAATTTTGAAGGAAGGTAAGTTTGAAGATTCCGCCCAGTGGGGAGCAGCTAAAAACCGCCATCATGTAAATCCCGCCCAGTAGGAAGCAGCAAAAAACCATTATAATATAAATCTCGCCTAGCGGGAAGCAGTTGAAAAACCACCAAAGAGTGAATCCCGCCCAGCGGGAAGCAGCTAAAATCCATCTCAGTGTAGATCCCGCCCAACGGGAAGCAGCAAAAACCTCTACCAAGTGAATCCCGCCTCCCAAGAAAACCAGTAGGAAATGAGAAAAACCCGCCCAGCAGGAAACCCAACGATTCTGGAGAATCCCGCCCCGCGGGAAACCATCCCGCCCAACGGGAAACCATCCTACCCAGAAAAAATGGGGAATCCCACCCAGAAGGAAGCAACTGAAAACCAGCAAAGAGGAGATCCCGCCCATCGAGAAGCAGCCAGAAAGCACCACCAAGAGAATCTCGCCCCCAGGACAACCAACAGGAAAATACAATAGGTTAAGGGACCAGGGATACAGGGACTGGGGATCCCATGCGGGAAGAGGTAACAGCCACAAAGATGGGATCCCTGGGAGCCTAGCCTGGGGGATCCAGGGTCTGCATGCATAGATCAGATCCCCCCATGATTTGAAAAATGCAGCAGAACCCGGAGAACCCCAACAGCAGGGGCCAAGAATCCCATCCTTGCACGGGAGAAACTTCAGGGAACTAGGACTGAGGTCGGGAACAGCCCAGGCAGAGAAAAAGCCCCCCCAAGGCCAAATAAATGCCCAGGGTGTCCACCAAGGAGTAGAACCAGCACGAAGAAGCCTCCAAGTGGGAAATCAAAGAGAGCCCTCCCCACAGGGACGGGACCAACAACAACCATAGGATCCCAGAGAGGATTCACTAGCAAAAGGGGGAAAGAGGCCCCCCCAGACCACCCCCAAAGCAGTAAGGACCTCAAAGGAAACCCCAGGAAGCCGTAAAAAACCCAACCAATCACCCCCACCACCCAGAGAACCGTAGGGAACCAGATCCACGCCAAAAACCTGCATAAAACCCCAGGGGGAAGCCTGAGGGAAAAAAAAGGGAAGGGATCCCAAAAACAACAAGGAACCCTGGGAAGCACTAGGCCAAAAACTCAAACAAGGGAACCCTGACCGACTAGGAGAGGTGCAGAAAGAGGAGAAGGATCTCCCTCAAGGAGATCATCTGCAACAAACAATCCTAGGGAGGGATGACCTGGGATGAGCTAGGGACTGGGCAGGAACCAGGGGAGGGGGAGCAGGGAAGGGATCGGGACCCTCCCCTCTCTACTTTTTTCCCTTCGTTTTCCTTCACTAATATCATATCGATATAACCTACCATTTTTGTGTAGGTACATCATGTGGATATAATTGACCTACAGGATGCTTGCGTTCTACCTTAACTTTCTAACATTCAAGGCATCTAGTGATAAAATCAATGATGTCCTTCTTCATTCTTACTCAGAAGAAGGTTCTTTTCATGTTTTCCCACATTTTGGTCCCTCTAGGATGAGCAGAATAAGGAGATTTATGGGCTTCTTGCATTATTAATTTCCTTAAATCGCCCATTTTTGGTATGATGACTCTACCTTTACAGCACAAGAGGTCATCTTTCATGCCAAATTCCTTATTACCCTCAGGGTATATGTTCATCCTAGCTCGAATTTCCTAAAAATACTCATTTTGAGATTGCTCTTGTCTCACTTGATCAATTAGGTTCATGTGACTTCTAGTTATGGTTGCTATGTGGTTCCTTCTACTCAAAACATCAGCCATATTATTCTCTTTCCATTTTATGTACTGGATTTCAAAGTCATACTCGACGAGGAACTCGACCCATCTTCTTTGTCTTGCATTGAGTATAGGTTGGGTAAATATGTACCTCAAACTTTGATGGTCAGTATTAATTCAAAGGGCCTTCCCCCTAAGTAGTTGTGCCAAGCCTTTAGAGCATGCACCACTACAGGTAGCTCTAAATCATGTGTAGCGTAATTAACTTGATGCTTTTTAAGCTTCCTTGAAGTATATGCTACTACTGACTCCTCTTGAGAGAGTACTCCTAACCCTTCCAATGATGTGTTTGTGCATACTAAAAAGTCCCCTTTAGGATTAGAATTTTTTTAGTATTGGTGCAGTAGTGAGCTTATGTTTTAGCAATGCAAAAGTAGCTTCACACTCCTTCAACCACTTTAATTCCTTTCTCTTTTTCTAAAGGTTAGTTATTTCCAGAACAATCTTTGAGTAATCCTTTATGTAACGTCTATAGTAGCCCGTTAACCCCATGAAGCTTCTCACTTCAGTCACATTAGTAAGAGGTGGCCAATTTAGGATGACCTCTATTTTCTTTGGATCCACAACAATTTATTCTATTGATATGATATTCCAAGATAGCGTACCTCTAAAACATAGAAATCACTTTTAGCTAGATTTCAATAGAGTTGATTTTCCTCAACAACTCTAACACGATCTTGAGATGTTTATCATGATCCTCTTTGTTTCGAGAGTATATTAAGATATCATCTAGGAATACCAAGACAAACTAGTCCTGGTGTCTTCTGAACATAATGTTCATTAGATTCATGAACGTAACTAGGGTGTTAGTTAGTCCGAAGGGTATAACTATAAACTCATAATGCCCGTACCTAGTCTTGAATGTCATCTTGTGAGTGTCCTCCTCATGTATTCTTAACTTGTGATACCGTGATCTTAGATTGATCTTAGTGAACATTGTGGCATCTGTTAGTTGATCAAACAAATCTTCAATTCTAGGTAGGGGGTATCGGTTCTTGATTGTAGCTTTATTTAGCATCCTGTAGTCAATACATAGTCTTAAAGAACCCTCTTTATTTTTCATAAATAAAATCGATGCACCTCAAGGTGACACACTTGGTTTTATCAATCCTTTTTCTAAAAGCCCCTGTAGTTGTACTTTTGACTCCTACATATCGATAGGATTCATCATATATGGAGATATATGAATAGGTTCTGCTCTTGGCATCAGATCAATTATGAAATCAAATTCTCGCATAGGAGGGAGTCCAGGTAAATCCTTTAAGAACACATCCCTAAAATCTTGTAAAATTGAATGCTTTCCTGGCACCTCTCTCTTCTAATCATTTCCTACTTCATTAAGTTTTACAACATACACCAACCCTCCTTTCTTGAGGGCTTTCTTCAATTGTATAACCGATAACATATGGGGTTTGAATGTCCCCTCCTCACTATGAATTCTCAGCCTCTCCTTGCCTTTCTATGAAAAATTGATACATCTATCTTGGAAATTGATCAAGGCTTTATGAGACTGTAACTAATCCATATCTAGGATCACATCAAAGGCATGAAGTGGAGCTAAATACAAGCAACCTTAGATGGTACCACCAACTAAAGTAATTTTTATCATTAGATTACACTGGTTTACTCAGTAGGTTTACCCCAAACCATACTCTACCCTCCATCCATGGGCCAAATATACTACCATTTCTAGCATATCCCTAAATAAACTAGAAGAAATAAAGTTATATGTGGCTCCACTATCTATTAAATTTTTTACTTGTTTATTAAAAATCTTACCTTTCACAAGCAATGGGGTGACTTGCCCCTCTAGCTTTTATTTTTTGGTTGTAGTGTAGATCTGATACTCAGGTTCCTTTCCTTTGGCATTGACGAACTCGAACCTGGTTGGTGTGGGCATTGATTAGCATAATGTGGACCTCTGCAATGGTAACACCCATCCTTGGGTTCTTTTTTTTTGGAATTTGTTCCCCTATCTTACATACTAGAGCTAAGGTTTGAGGTTTTGAAGGGTGAGGCTTTGCATTGTTGGGATTATTGTTGTGCTTCATTTGGAAGTTCTTCTTGAACCTCCCCTATTTTCCATTATTTCCCTTCTTGAACTTTTGAGGATTTGTGGTATTTTTATCATGTTCCTATTCCCATTTCAAGAGTCCTTGACTATTCTTCTTCCCTAGTGCTTTTTGATCTTGCTCATATAGGGCAACATAATTAAAGTGCAAGTGGTACTCTGCTTTCTTTGCCAAGTCATATGCTTTTCGTAGCGATTTATGCTCATGCATGTTTACATCATGCTTCACTCTAGATTCTAACCCATGAATAAAACTTGTGAATCCTCATCTTCTCATCATAGGCAGACACATACTTAAGTAACCGAACCAAATTATTATAGTATCTCCACTATTTTAGTCCCTTGCTAAAGGATGACAAATTATTCAAAATTTAGGGTATGGAAGTGTTATGTAAGAAACCCCTTTTTGAAGATTTCAACAAAATATTTCCATTCAATATCAATAGGTTCAACCTTATTTATTTTCATGGTAGATTTCCCACCAATTTAAAGTTGCCCCTTTGATATGGGTAATTATTATTTTGCTTAGACCTTACGTTTCCTAGGTGTGTGCATTTAGGATATAGTCTTAAGGTTCATTAGCCACCTTGTACACGTGAGTCGTTTTACTCGCTCATGGTGGTTTGGTCTAGGTCTAGGTGTCTTCTATTTTGTAGAATAAACGGTTTGCTCCTTATCACTTGTTTTCTGGAGTAAGCCTTATCACGTAATATTCGGGTTACAGTTTGTACTTTGTGTTTATTTAAGAACCCATTTTGTAATATTAAGCATCTGGGAATTAATTTCGTATTTGAGAATTAGTTCCTTATCATTAGTATCAGAGCCTCATGGCTCCTGACCTGTGAGAGAGACCTGTGAGGGAGAATTTTCCCCATGAAAATTCCCCTCGTTCCTCCTCTTGTCAATTTTCTGCAAAAAGTCGCTTATGACTTTCTTGAAATTGTTGAAAAAAAATTGTTGACAATTTTTTGCAAATGTTGCTGACGATTTTTTGTCAGCAAATCATTGTTACAATTTGTTGTTGACAAAATATTTGTTGTTGTCAAAATTGTCATTGACAAAATTGGTGTTGCGGGTTTGCACTCCACCTTGGCGTTGATTGGGCATCCATATCTTCTTTGGAGCCCATGTAGAAGCTTGGCCCTCTGTGCCAAGCAACTTTTCCGTCTGGTGACCGTGACGACTGTTATTGGACGGATTATTTACTTCTTAGCATGTGACTCCACGATGACACTCACACCATTCGTGAAACAAAGCTAGTGGTCAATCTTTGTTGTTTCCGATGAGGGTTTCAGATTTTGATCCTCGTCCTTCTAACACGTTTCATTAGAATTCTATGCCGATGCAAGGACCTACATACTACTAGTTTGGTCCTAGTCGTGCTTTGCTGTGATTGTACATGGCATCCCCAACTAGTTATCTTTCTGCGTGCTAGTGCTCGGATCTTAATAGGTTCTTTAGTTACGGTGATATCTTTTGCAAGATCTGAAAGGATGTAGTTCTGTGCCACGCTCTACCACGGCTGGAAAAATCAGCAAGATCCAGCCAAGTCTGATGCATTCATTTTTGTGAATTGATAATGCATCAGATTAAATTTTAACGCACTTTCCCCACACTGCAATTCTTAGACATCGATCTGCCGCATTCCTAAGTTGTTTAGTCGACATAACTTCCCAAACTTTAGCCTCTGACCCTGTTTCTTCGACCACGATTCGTTTGTTGTGCCATCATCGAGATTGTGGTGTACTTTGATGGGGACTTCATTTATTACCTGTCAGCTCTTCATTTGTTGGGAGGAATGCTATGGTGGTCAATTGGTCTTGCGAAGCCTCAAACTGTTATCAGCTCCTACAAATCTAAACAGTTTGCTGTAGAAATATGCAGTTGTGTTTTACGACTTTTTGCCTTTGTGCCACTAGATTTTTATTGTGTGTTGGTCTTCGCTCTATGGCTTTGGTCGCTCACCATAGTTCAGTCACTCGATGCCTGATCCAAACTATTTTTCCTCTACTGCTTCACCGATCTGTAGATCCGATCCGTGTCTGTTGCTGCCTTAAAACTCAATGACACCACAACTTTGCACACGATCTGTTATTTGTTGTTCATCTGTTGGCGACAGTAATATCACCCCCAACACTTGTGGGAGCCTTGAACCTCTACCAAGATGATCTCAAGGTGGATAGATGATTGTGGTGATAGAATAGGCCGCTCAAAACCTGTTTGTAGGCACACAAACGAAGGTGGA
The DNA here is from genome assembly GCA_028583015.1 of Wollemia nobilis. NCBI lineage: Eukaryota > Viridiplantae > Streptophyta > Pinopsida > Araucariales > Araucariaceae > Wollemia > Wollemia nobilis. Next base: position 14,336,796 of record JAQPPZ010016890.1, read on the forward strand.
TGAAAAATTAAAATGCAATCGCTAAGGTTTTAAATCCGCCCAATCGTCGCACATTCTTCACATCCTCCATTATGTGCCTAACACGTGTCAACTGAGCTGGGTTCGTGGTACTGGTGAGAAATATATTTTGGTGGAAGACATTCGTGGGAAAGAATAATCCTACAATTTTGTGACGAAGGCTTTTTTAAGCCTTTAACAACGAATAACCTTATTTATTTTTTATTTTATTGGTCAGCACTGGTTACATAGCACAATGGCTATTGTTGATCGTTGATGCACATGGATTACCCTATTAAAGGGTTTGGTTTTATTCGATCACCATGATGTGATCCAGGAGCATCTGAAGCCCACGATTTGTTGTTAGCGTTGCACGGACGATGGAAATTTTTTTGTGTTTTTATCCCAAATATTTTGTGGGTAAGGCTTATAAGCCTTTATAAGCATCATTTCATGCTTGAAGATATAGCCAGTGAAGCATGTGCGTCGGCTACATGGTGGTCATTGAACGGGTATCTAGTCGTTTTCCTCGATCGATGACCAGTACGATTTGCCATTCATTGAGAAAATAACTTTTGATGTGGCTCACACAATTCGATGGTTTACTGCACATCATTTCATTTGTTGCATGGGATTTACATGTTTTATCCCACATTATGTGGGTTGAAGGCATATCTTTCCTCTAAGGGAAAGTGTGCGCCTTGTTAATGACAAGTTATTGAGCGCCATGCCAGTTGACCGATTGACTGCACTTTGAGTGGATGAAAATTTTTGACATTCAAGTTTCATGGTACCATGTGGTTCCTTGCTATTGGTACCATGTGGTTCCTTGCTGTTGGTACCATGGGTCTTGTACCTTTGATTTCTTTGACAAAGAGACCTACTATTTTTTGCAATTTTTGAAGCCTTCTCCTTTTGCAAGTACAGGCTTGCTTATAGTCGTTGGAAAGCTCTTTCTGAGCCGATTCCAACTGGACTATTATTTTGATGTTTTGTAAGGTCTATTTTGATATATGTTGCTCCGAAAATTGGGTTATTAAAACCTTCTGCAAAATCAAAGTGTTGTAAAATGGAGTGCATTTTTGGTTGAACCCGACACTCCTTCAATCCACTTTTATCCTTTTTTTTTATCCTTTGAGACTCTTGAAGTAGACTTTTCTAGGAATATTTGGGTACTCCAATATGGAGTTTTCGTTGTCGCTACTTTTGACCATGGCCCTCTTTATGTGATCATGGATATCACATGGGTACTCCACACACATTGGAGTTGTCTTAGCCTTTTGTGGCTTGTGTCTCTTAGTGGATTTTAGCTTTTCAGCTTAACTTATGTCTTCTTCAATAAGACTTGCAACACTTATTCGAGCAACACTACACAAAGCTTTTGCATCAACTGTTGATTTGAAGATTGATTGAAGCATATGAGGAGATCCACTTTACTCCTCTTATTGGTGCATTCATAATTTGGTGCATCATGTCCTATTGTGGACTGTATTGGGCTATACACCACTTGTTAGCTTTTGATAGCTATTATCCACTTGCATTTGTGGATCTTTGAGGAGTCACATTACTCCTCCCCCTTGGGATTTTATAAAATTTATGGATTTGTAATGAAGTGCATCTCGGTGGTACCCGACACTTCATCCTTTTGTTTACATCCATTGTATCCCACTTGGGCATTTTGTTTTATTGGTGATTTTTTTTAAGGATGCCTTTTATGAGCCGAAGACTATGGAGATTCGACACTTCGAACAACAACAGACTGCCAAAGACTACAAATATTTGACACTTCAAACATTAAATTTATGAAGACTACAGAGATTTGACACTTCAAAATGTGCCTACTTGTGCCTTTTCCTCTACTCTTCCTCCACCGACTATGGTTACAAGATACTTTCTTGGAAGGATCGTTTGTACTTAGTTTTGGGTGCATGCTTATGGTTCAACATGATTGGTGTGAAGAGTTGCTCCTTCTTGAAGATTGAACGACATTTTGTTGCTCCTTCTTGAAGATTGAACGATATTTTGATAGGACCCTTTTTTAGCATAGTAGTGTTCCAATGGAACCATGAGTGTTGTACACGATAATAGACCTCGATATCCCCTTTGGGATTCCTAAATGGACCATGTTTGAGCATGTGCGGGTACTTTGTGGAGGTTTTGGGTTATTTTCGACCTTGTGCTGGTTGATTTTGGTTTTTTTTTATTAACATCGTCCTGCTTGAAGCTCGTTGTTGCTCCCTTTGATGGAGTTGGGTGATCACTTTGGGGCTCTTGTACATCATCTTTCTCTCTTCTTTTCTGAACCATTTTGGAGGATTTTTGGGCACTTGTATATCTTCTCTCCCACTTCTTTGTAAAAGCATTAGAGTCCAATGCTTCATTTGTTGGGATGAATGATATGGGTAATTATTATTTTTCTTAGACCTTAGGTTTCCTAGGTTTGTGCATTTAGGACTTAGTCTTAAGGTTCATTAGCCACCTTGTACACGTGAGTCATTTTACTTGCTCATGGTGGTTTGGTCTAGATCTAGGTGTCTTATATTTTGTAGAATAAATGGTTTGCTCCTTATCACTTGTTTCCTGGAGTAAGCTTTATCACGTAATCTTCGAGTTATAGTTTGTACTTTGTGCTTATTTAAGAACCCATTTTGTAATATTAAGCATCTGGGAATTAATTTCATATTTGATGATTAGTTCCTTATCACCCTTCAAATTTGATCATGGCCCAAACTATTCGGGTCCCTGGGGAATAACCTTTAACTATAAAATAAACTTCTAATTCTCTCAACCAGGCTTCAACTGCATCCCCTTCACCTTCTCCACTAAATTTGGAGATACAAATATTTTTTAGATCCCTAGTCGTTTCCTTTTCTAGAAGGGCTCTAGCTTGCAACTATTATGCAGTTAGCCCATCAACTTGGCAAACCTTTGAGCCTCTAGCTTATGAGTTATGATTCGTAATTGTTTCCAACACTTGTCTCATGTGATCCTGCATAGCACCAATCATAGTAGTGAGGTCTTCTACCTCTCTATTGGAATTTCTTGGATCCTCATCTCATATCTCTTCTTCAACATTATTTTTTCGAGTTCACCTAGGTGTAGACCTCTCTTTTATGGCCTTAGGTGGCATGTTTAACCTGGTTACAACCAAGAAAATATTAGGCTACAACTTCACCTTAAACTATATCACTAATTCAAGCCACAATACAAAGTTCTCTTGCTAGAAGCATCAATAATCTAACTAGGGTGGTATTCCAAGATTATGATGTAACTTTAATACCCAAGCCCATACTTAAGGTACCATAACATTCATTCACCCTTGGGATTAATTCCATTAGATTCTAGCAAGTGGAGATTCTAAATTTTCCCAGCTTTAGCGTAGAACTCTAAGCAAGCCTTAAAAAAAAGACATCCAACTCCTTCTAGCACTTAAGAAGCTTTATACCCTCGTACCTAGAGCTTTGATACCAAATGTAATGACCCAAAATTAAGCTACAAGAAAACACATAGAAAAGAAAAGTTTTTTTTACTAAGGAGAGGGATTCATAAACCCCTAATCAACTTTTAGATAACTAATGTTTAACATCCCCTAAGTTAATTGAAGAGCTACATCTCACTAGATACCTTAACACAAGTCCATATGTGTAGGTGTATTATGTGTTATCGCAAATAAGTTTATCCCTCTCATCATCCTCAATGAGCTAAACTTATCACCTTCAATCAATCGAAGGTATACACCCATATCCATACCATACACAAGTCTATCTATGTAGGTATGCTACGCGTACTATGAGTTAAGCTATCCATCTCATCTCAATGACGAGCTATCTTAATTCATATATAGTCTTTCCATCAACTCAATTATCATTCTCCATAAGGGATTTTAATCCCTTAGGTCCACTATATTCACCCTAAGGGGTCTCAATCCCTTATGTCACCCTCTAAGTTCACCCTATAACTCGTTTATTTAAGTTTCTATTATTTAGCAAGAAAAACAATAATAGTTTAGATACTAAATCTAACAAAAAGAATATAATTCATAAAGCAAGCAAAGGACACTAGAAAGGAAGCAGCATTTTAAAGAAGGTAAACATTTAATTCAGAGAGATGTAGATACAAAACATATATAATTTAAAATAGTAATTGTGGGTGCAATTTTGTATTACTGCACCCACTTCCTTCTTGCATGATGATACCTTTTTAAGAGTTGACCATGTTTTGGAAATATCAATGGATGGGTGAAAGATAGAAAGCAATGACAACAGTAATGGGCGGATATAGGTAGCAAGTGGAAGGAAGGTTGTTCAAAAGAACGAGACGAATAATGGAGCGGACATATTATCTGCCCTTTGCCTTGGGTGGAACTACCCAAAAGGCCCACCTAATTTTTGGGCGAACATTTCAATATTCTGACATGGGTGAATATACCGTACAACCTCGCCCTCAGGAAGGATGAAAACTCCTGCTCATTTTCAGGCGGAAGCCTAAGGAACAAGTTGGGCGGAACTTTGGACAAGTAACCACTCTCCTTCCTAACGACTCCATGGGTGAAAGGAAGGACAAATAACGCTCTTGCCTGACATGCAAAGCTCCCACCATTGCTTGAATTTCAAATAGAAGGAATATTAATTACTATAGTAGTCTAGTACCAGGTGCTCATACACAAAAGTGACTAATTTGAGGTGCAATACTCCCAAGGTGGTTAATGCTAGTCATTCATCACCTAACTAGAGGATCATCGATTGAGTAAAAGGATAAGGTAGATGAAAATTTATGATTGGGCAAAAATTTCAAGGGTTCCAAGGGCCCATATCAGACTAGATGCATCTACCTCCTTTTAGAAGGTCATTGCCATCCCGAGGAGCAGTGACTAGCTGAGCGCCTGTTAGCTTTAAGTGTTGTCTTTCCGCATACCACCATTAATGTTTGAATTTTGAATTTAATGTAAAATACTTATAAATAGTGGAATGTTGGTCATTCCCAAGGACGACTCTTTAGCCATTACAATTCATATATAAGGTTTTCACCACTATGTAAATATAAGCTCAACATTGTTTGGTCTCTGATTCTGCCTTCATTTATTTTTGCATTGAATGCATGAGTGTTTATTTTTGCTTTGGTCAGTTGGGTGGTTTCATATAATTCTGCAATCTAGATTTCATGAAATTCACTAAGTGGCTATGGAATATGCATTCGTAACATTGGGTAACGGTTTATTTCTGTTAAAGTTGGTTGGATGGGAGCAGTCTAATTATGCTCTTTGGAATTCAAGTACCCACTCATCGATTCTAGAATTTGCTCTCCACCCCCACTCTAAAGTGTTTAGTGAAGGCACATTTGGATGATTTGTTAGGTGTTAGGTTTGTGTTTCTTCCTATGGTGCAACACCTACATGTGTCTTGATGCGGCTATACCCATCCTTGTGAATTATGGCTACGACCATTTTTTCATCTCTTTCCCCCCTTTTATTTTTGCTTTTCCTATTTTTCAATGTAGATAGCTGGAACCACTATAGAGAAACCGACCTTCTCTGAAGATCGACCGCTCGCTCCTTGCTGAGTGATGATCGTTCGATGTTGGCACTGATCCGCCCCTGCCCTCCATGCAGTGTTGAATTTTTGACCAACAATTTTTGGTGACTCTATCGGAGAACTCAGAGTTTTTATGTTTCAGGAAGTTAGACTTTGGTGATACTCTGATTTGCCCATACTGTCTCAAAATCACCTGGAAATTTTGACTATGCGGCATCTCCAGATCATGATATCAGTCGCCTTCCTGTGCTGAAGATCCAAACATCCTAGAGGACTCAAAGTTCGATGAACAACCTTGACCTCACCAGTAGAGAGAGTATGTTCATCTGGCAACTTCGATTTCGACTCTAACATAATAACCAGGACCTCTGAAGACTGGTGCCAATATGGCTCAATCGTGTTACCCCTAATGGAATGACCCCAGTCTATTGAACCTCCAATGTTGGCATAAAATTCCCAAGGGTGCCATGAAAACCCTATCTAAATATAATGGCATCGTGGAAATTGCTCGAGAACATCTTAAATATGTTGCCACACTAGCACCTCTCCATGGTATTACCCATGAAGATGTCATGATCAGGCTTCTGATCTTATCACTAGAAGGAAGAGCATTATTGCAAAACAGATCCCTTGGGTGAAAAACTATCTTCTCATGGGCAGATTTGGTGGGAGCTCTCATTGACACATTTGATGGCTCCATGGATCCCTTCAAACTCTTGATGCATCTCTTATTCATCAAGAGGGTATATTTCAAATCCATCATTGACTTTAACATTCGATTCAAGAGGAGCTAGACAAGGATCCCCTCTAGTTACCAACCATCCCCCGCCTAGGCTCACTTGTACTATATTTGAGCTCTTAGCTCGAATATCAACCTTCTCTTGTATCAATCTAGGGAAAGAAGATTCCCTTAAATTTTTTAGGAGATCGTACGGGTAGAGCGACTCCTGCTTCAAGTAGGAAAGACGTCTTCAGAGGATTTCATCCTCCCATCCCCTTTCTCAATTGTTGTTGCTCCCTTATCGACTGCACAATATCCACCATGGATGCCATCTCAAGCTGTGTAGGAACAAGGACTACAGCTCTACAGAACACAAGGGATAGATCTCTTCTCAAGCCCGTGCGGGAGAGGTGCAGGCACCAATCCTGAATTTGACAACCTTATTGCTTGCACCTTCTCTCAAAAAATGGAAGATATGGATAAAGAAGGGAATTCCACCCATAAAAAGGGAGTTTTTTTGCACCCTTTTTGTATCCAGGAACATGGTGAGCAAAGGCCAAGTCATATTCATGATGTCTTAGCTTATCATCATACAGTCCTCGAGGAGGTCCCGTTCATTACTCAATTAATGAAATCTATAGGAAGAAATGCACAAGGATGCTGGAGGTGTGTGAAACTAGGATTTCACAACAGGTGGATCTCGAGGAGTGGCGACATTGGAGCCTGTTGCCACATCAACCAATACTCGAGAAGGGCTCCCATGTGGCAAATTATTTTGCCACACTAATCATTAACTGCATGAGTACTGGCATGTATGATGGTTTTTCATGTCATATTTGAGATGTGACGTGGTAAGCTTCAGGAAAAGGCCAACCAAACTTTTAAAAGTGCCTAAAGTACAATGTAATTTGGTTAGGACACTGTAGATTTACGGGGTGATTTACCAAAGTCAGTTTTAAGGTAACAACATGCCTATCATGTCATAATTTTGTGTAAATAGGATGACTATTAAATAAAAGTGTAGAAGGCACATGGTAAAGAGGACATCATCAAGATTTTGGTGACTCCATTTTGGCATAGTTTCCATAAAGTAGGTAACTTGCGAAACACTCTCCCTTGTAGTCTATGTTTCCCTTATGTTTACCCCATGTTTTACGTTGTCGTGATCCCATTGCACAATGGACTAAGACCTCAAATATTGGCATTTATTTCATGCAATCCTGAGAATAACAGTTCATTGTAAGCCCAACTAGTAGGTTATGACGTTCTAAGATCATGAAATAGGTAAGTTTTAGATTGGCCCAATCCTTTGCATCAAAATTTTGGGAAACAATGCTCATTCATCAAGTGAATGAGAAAACAATCTATAAATAGGCCCCTAGAGGTAAAGATAGTGTAAGAAATGCAAAAAATCAAATGAAGCTGCAATTGAAGATTCCTTGGAGGATTGATGATGAGCAAATGAGCCTTTTACTCAATTGCGTCTTAAAGAAATACTACATCAAGGCTGACAAATGCTCTTGGCATTCTATATTTTCTTGAATGAGCTTGAATCCTTGGTGGGGTATGTTTACGGGAAGTTGTTCTATGGGGGTATCCCATGGAATAGGTAGTTTCTTATGCCTATGCCATAAGATAATCACAAGGACACCTTCCCCTTCCTTTCTTTTACTTTTATGTTCCTTCTCCTTCTTCCTCTTTCCTCGGTTTTCTCTTCTCACTAGCTCTGTTGGTTAGTGAGGCCCTTCCTCCTGCCTTTGTCTCTTCCTATGTTTTCCCTTTCATTGTCCTTGTTTGTCTCTATTTTTATTTTTTTGTCCTTTGGTTTTTCCTCCTTCTCCCCCTTCCTTTATTTTCCTTCTTGGTATTCCGTCATGTTGAGTGTTTCGCATCGTTCGCTTGTTTGTCCTCCCTCCCCTCTTTCTTTCATTTTCCCTCTCTTAGGGAGAGTTTTAAATTTATTTCTAGGTCCTTATTTACTGCAAGGGAAAAGCCCTTGTGAGTTGCCAAGAATGTGGGTGCAATATTGCATTGTTGCACGCACTTTCTTTTTGTAGAATGAGGCCTTTTTAAGAGTTTGCCAAGTTTTGAAAACATCGATGGACGGGCTGAAGATAGAAAGTGGTGGCTGTAGTAATGGGCATATATAGGCAATAGGTGAATGGAAGGTTTTTCAAAAGAATAGGGTGAATAATATGCCCTTTTCCTTGGGCAGAACTACCCAAAACGCCCACCCACTTATTGGGCATACATTTCAATAGGTCGACATGGGTGGATATACTGTACAACCCTGCCCTTAGGAAGGATAAAGAATCCCACCCATTTTTGGGTGGAAGTCTCAAGAACATGTTGGGAGAAACTTTAGACAAGTAACCACCCTCCTTCCTAATGACTCCACGAGCGAAAGGAAGGACAAATAACACTCTCGTCCAACACACAAAGCTCCTACCATTACTTGAATTTCAAACATAAGGGGTACTAATTGTTGTAGTAGTCTAGTACCAGGAAATCGTACATAGAAGTGACTAATTTGAGGTGCGTTGCTCCCAAGGTGGTTAATTCCAGTCATTCATCACCTAACTAGAGGATCGCTGGTCAAGTAAGAGGACAAGGTAGATGAAAATTGATGAATTGGGCAAAAATATCAAGGTTTCCAAGGGCCCATATCAGATCGTACACATCTACCTCCTTCTAGAAGGTCACCGTCATCTCGAGGAGTAGTATACTAGCTGAGCGTCTGTCAGCTTCAAGTGTTGTATTTCCACCTACCGTCGTTAATGTTTGAATTTTATATTTAATGTAAAATACCTATAAATAGTAAAATGCTAGTCATTCCCAAGGGAGCCTCTTTAGCCATTACAATTCATATGTAAGGTTTCCACCATTGTGTAAATATAAGCTCAGCACTGTTTGGTCTCTGATTTTACCTTCATTTCTTTTCCATTGAATGTATGAGTGTTTATTTATGCTTTGGTTAGTTGGGTGGTTTCATATAATTATACAATCTGGATTTCATGAAATTCACTAAGTGGCTCTGGAATATGCATTCATAACATTGGGTAAGGGTTTATTTTTGTTAAATCTGGTTGGATGGGAGCGCTCTAATTCTACTCTCTGGATTTCATGCACCCACTCATCAATTTTGGAATCTGCTCTCCGCCATTCACTCTGAAGCATTCAATGAAGACACAATTGGCTGATCTGTTACGTGTTAGATTTGTGTTTCCACCCGCGGTGCAACACTTGCATGTGTTTTGATTTAGCTATACCCATCCTTGTGAGTTCTAGCTACGACTATTTTTCCATCTCTTTCCCCCTTTTTTTTTCTCTTTTCCAATTGGCGATGTCAATAGCTAGAACCACCGTAGAGGAACTGACCTTCTTCGAAGATTGACAGCTCGCTTCTTGCTAAGCAATGGCCGTTTGATGTTGACGTTGATCCGCCCTCGCCCTCCATGCGATACCGAATTTTTGACCAACAATAACTTAAAGGTACATCTTCCAACAATTAATGATTATTACATATGAGCAAGTATGGTAAATCCTCCATACTCTTAAAGAATAATATATTACATCAATTTCATTAGAGAAATCTCCCCGCATGGTTAATCTATTTGAGCATAAGTAAATCATTATAAGTAGAATAAAATCGATACATTAGTTCCAATTGCCTCCTTGGTCCTTATCAACTTTCCATCGATCATTTGAGGATAGTAGGGCATTAGGGCACTCATGGTTCCATGATAGACATGCTTCTAAATGTATTTACTAATTTCATTGCCAAATTGCAACTATACAAATTAAAGCAAAGTATCTAACCACTACTGCATAGTTGATATCATAAAAATCACCATTTTTTTCACCTATCATTAACCATAGAAAGTCTTTCAATACAAGTAACTAGACCATAAGTTTTGCTTTAAACAATTTATTCAACCCTTATTCGATAATTAAAGTCTCATACCTTCAATCATCAAACAATCTAGGTTCCTTCAATCAAGAAATAACCATTTCTCCTTTGTTCTATAAATTAAAGTCCCATACCCTTAATTTACAAAACAAACTAATTACATTTATTTATTAAATCAAAGTCACTTACTTTAATCCATAAATAAACTCTTTTCCTTCATTTTATAAATTAAAGTTCCATACCCTTAATTTACAAAATAAACTAATTATATTTATTTATTAAATCAAAGTCACCTACTTTAATCCATAAATAAACCCTTTCCTTCATTTTATAAATTAAATTCCCATACCCTTACCCTTAATTTACAAAACAAACTAATTACATTTATTTATTAAATCAAAGTCAACTACTTTAATCCATAAATAAACCCTTTTCATTCATTTTATAAATTAAAGTCCCATACCCTTAATTTACAAAACAAACTAATAACATTAATTTAGTAAATCAAAGTCACCTACTTTAATCATAAATATACCATTTTCCTTCATTTTATAAATTAAAGTCTCATACCCTTAATTTACAAAACAAACTAATTACATTTATTTATTAAATCAAAGTCACCTACTTTAATCCATAAATAAACCCTTTTTCCTTCATTTTATAAATTAAAGTCTCATACCCTTAATTTACAAAACAAACTATTTTCTTTATTTAATAATAATTAAAGTCCCCAACCCTAATTATTTAAATAATTTATGCTTGTATAATTTAAGCCCCATCTCTTAAATAACACAAACTATAAAAACATATTGACCAAAAACGTTTTTTTTTTTAAAGTTAATTTATGGTCTACCCTTATAAAAAATAAATTAAAACCCAGTAATTTATTTACCATTTGCCTTTGGGTAAACGATTTCCCATGATCTTAAGGTAAGAAACAAGTTATACGTTCCTCCTTTCTTCGAAAGGAGTAACCAAAACGCATATGTATAAACTTACACAACGTTCAAATAAACCAAACTCCTTAAAGGACTTAGGTTTCGTTTAGGCAACCATGGGATGACACAATGGACGAGGTATAGCTCCCGGATAGATAACGACTTCGAGGAGGATGACGTGACAACTGTAGGCAACCCGAAAGATGAGGTACTGGACCAACAATATCGAGGATGACAATGGATTGCTTACCACGACCAACCACGACTCAAGGATGACCATAATGAACAACATAGTGGATGTTTATGTAAGGAAACATAAAAGGTTTTAACCCAAAACATAGTAGTGAGGACAACAAGCCTTAACTAAGTTCCTGTCAACGTAGGGTCCCCTACTGACGAATGTTTATGACAACAAAATAATACATAGCACGAGTGTAACAACAATGATTATCAACTACAAGGGGTGTCTTACAAGGGCTATGAGATGCTCGCACTAAGTAACACTCAGTGATATCTAGGAGGAAACACAATCAGACAAAGCTGTAAGGGGCTCGATTTTGAGGAAGAACAACTCACAACGAGTCATTGGTTGAAGGCTACTTGCACAACTAATGGTGGGAGCAAACCAATCCGACACACACATAGGGGAAATAATTTAACCAAAAATGATTAAATGATTATATATTTCTATTTTTTTAACAGAAGGTGATCTTCCATAACCAACCTGTTACTCCTGCGTGGATGCTACTTTGTCTTTGTCTGGCTAAATTTGTGCAGTATAAAGCTTCCTCCCTTTGTGATCTCCCAAACTCCTTTCTTTGTCTTCCCTTTTCTTTTTCTTCCTTTTCAACATCAAACCCTCCTTATCCTTTTAAGCTTGATGATCAAGCTCTTCTTGTTCACGTCTCCTCTATCAACTGCCTTTTTGACTGCCATTACTCTCTTATCCACTCCATGGTAGAAATATGATATTTTTGGGTTTTAAAAGTGTTATTCCCATTATCATTATTTTGCCACAATGGAGCTGATGACGAGAATATTATCTTCTTAGGACCTTATTTACTTTATATAAAAATATTATTACATAAAATAAATTCAAGTTATCTATATACATAAATAAATAATAGCTTTAAATCATTTATTCAAAACAAATTTCTTTTATTGCTTAAAATGAAGTTTCTCCAAAGTCTTATAAATATAAGTTCCATCATTAAATAAAGTTATCGGAAATATGTTATTATTTAAAATAAACCAACTATTATTTAAAAAAAATAAGCTCTATTATCACTTAAAAATAAAGCAACGATTGTTTTTTTTGCTTGATAAAAAGGGGTTGTACTCGGGTCCCCCACCCTTAACAAATTACATCTCTCTTCTTTAGAGCTTGAGAGTTTAAAAATAGGTATACTTCTCATCTTAATTGAGATGCTACAGTTAGAAACATACATCATTTTACATAAAATGTCTAAATTATTGATTTTCATTTTTTGGATATTTTCAAATCTCTGTATGAATACAATTACTCCAAAATTTAGCATCTTTCTTAACATTTTCCTATAGCAGCCTTCACAATGCCAAAAATTCACATCTACTATCTATGCCTTGCATCTTAGTAGAGTAATGTTTCCAAAACATCGCACTAACATAGTTCGCTTTACCAAATATGGATTGCTAGTTTCCTTCCTAAAACACAAGTGCAACCACAAAAATAATAATAAATAGTCTAAATGAACATACATTATTATTAAAAAATAAAATAGATATTACCAATGGAAAACATTAAAGTACATCTTAATCATTAATTGATTTAGGCAATTAACAATTTTTGTTAGCTTCAACTAAACTTTCTACTTCCTCTAACCATGGAAAGGATATGTTAACTTCAATATCCTCAACCAAAATCCCTCTATGGGCTAGCTTATCTGCATATTTTTTTCCTTCCCTTGATATATGTGTAAACCTGATTTCTTCAAACTCTTTAGCAAGATCTTGAATTTCCACAATTATCTCTTGTATGTTCCATGGAGCCTTTGCTTTCCTCAAAATTGCATTTATTACTATGAGAGAATCACCTTCCATACAAACTCTATTCCATTTCATTTGTTTACATATTTTTAACCCTTCTAAAGCTACCCAAGCTTCAACTTCATTATTTGTCTTAAATCCACAATTGAAAGCATAATGAGAAAAAATATCTCCTCTATTATTTCTAATTATTCTTCCTCCTCCTGTTGGTCCTGGGTTTCCTTTAGAAGCAACTATTATTTAAAAAATGAATCTTTGTTATCATATAAAACAAAACACTATTTATTTATAAATGAAACTCCTTTATCATTTTTTGAAAAAAAGGTAAAAATTTTATTGGAAAAAACTCAAATTATACGTTTATTGTTGATAACCTGCCTTTCTTGGCAAGGCTCAAAATGTGGCACAACTCTGTTCCTTTGATTGTCCAACTTTTAGAAGTTTTAGTCCGTTGTTGGATGACCCCTAAAGGTGTTCCATTTACCCTTTCCTTTTGATTCCATAGACTTCATCCTGAGTCTATAAAGCCCTCTTTCTATTCTTATCCTTACTTTCTTAGTTCCCATATTGCAATTATTTCTAGAGTTGTGTCCATATATCTGCTTCATCCTATGCCATCTGAGAGTCCTCTTGGGTTTTAGCATGCACTGTCTCTAAAATTTTCCTAATTAGAGTACCCCATATTCTTTCCTCTAGTCTAAATTCCTCGTTGAAAATCATGTTATTACGTTCCAACCAAAGTTGTCAGCAGATGAAACCCAAACACAAATCCTAAGCTATCTTCAAGGTCTTTGATTCGAATCTATTGGTCTTCCAATAGTCCCAAAAGTTGTTCTTAGTGAGAATAGATATTTTTGATTGATAAAAAATACTATACTACAAACTCCAGATTATTTGGGCATAGGGACTCAAAAAAAGGATATGGCCCATTGTTTCCTCCTCTTGGTGACACATTACACACCAGTTGGGTTTATTAAATCCACGTATCCTCATGTTATCCTAAGTCATAATACTGTTATATGCAACCAACCACATAAAGCAATTTATCTTTGGCCATCCTTTGGGTTGCCATAATTGCAACCAAGTGGGCTTTGGATCAATTTGAGTGCTTTGGATAAGCTTTATATAACCTTCTTCGAAAATATAAATTCCTAATTGGGTATGTCCCCAACCAAGTTGATAGGGTCCATTACTCCTTGGCCACTTTCATCTATCCAATATTTCTTTCAGTTCTCTTTTCTCCTCAGTCCATTATTCCCTCAACTCCTATGGGACTTGCCACTAACTAAGATTATCTTGTAGTTGATCTGATAATTTAAAATAGTGGCTTATGAGATTCTACCCTTTCCTTTGAAAGTTTTCCTTGAGTCCTATTAAGTGGGGATACTGATCAATTATGGGGGGAAATGTTCCCAAGAATCTTCCTACAGTCTAGCAGTTTTTTCATCTCCCAATTTCTAGTATAATCCTTCTTTGATAAGTGATGATCCTTTATTTAGAGCTTTTCAAGTCTTTGATCCCTCTCCTAAAATTGGAAGATGAGGAAGAACTTTTGTATTTTATGAGGGATAGTATTTAACTTTCAATACTTTGCTACAGAGCTGGTTAGGACGAGTTAGCCATCTCCAATACAACTTGGTTGTTTGTCATTGATGTTCTAATTCCTAAACCTCCAACTTCCTTAAGCTTGCAAACTTTATCCCAACTGACTAGTACCCTTGTGTGGTTACCCTACACTCTAGACCAAAGAAAGCATCTCATCATCTTGTCCAAATATTTTAGGATGCTCTTTGGGGCAGCCAAAATGGAGAATTTATACATTGGAATTGCTTGTAAAACTAATTTAAGCAATGTTACTCTTCCTCCAAAACTTAACCACTTGTAGGTCCAATGTAACAGTTTCGAGTGGATTCTGTCTCTTATTGATTTCCAATATTTATTTTTGAGGCTCTTCTCTATTAAGGGGATACCCAAATATTCTAAGGGCAGTGATGCCTCTAAGAATCTAAGGATGTGGGTTATCCGTTCTTTTAATTTTTTTTATCACATTAAAAAAAACCACTATTGATTTTTCTTCATTTCGTAGTTGTCCAGTAGCCGCTATGCAGAACTCCAACATTTTTTTCATATTGGTTGCTTCTCTTATTGTTGCTTCCCCCCACATTCTTGAGTCATCCACAAATTGGAGGTGAGTAATCTTTATGTTTTTGCTTATCCTTACCCTTGAAATGGTATTCTCTGCTTTTCTCTTTTGTATGAGTCTTCCCAAGCCCTCCGTAAAAATGATGAACAAAAATGGTGAAAATGGATCCCCTTGTCAGATTCCTTTGGAAGCTTTGAATAGTTGGCATGGATTACCATTGATGAGCACTAAGAAATAAACTATAGATATGCATTCCATAATCCATTTTATCTATTCTTCACTAAAACCAAATTTTTGTAGTATTTGGGCTAAAAATTCCCAACTTACTCTATCATATGCTTTGGATAAATCTAGCTTACGAAACATACCTTTGTTTCCATTTTGGCAAAGCTCGTAACTAGTTTCTTGTTCTATCACAACTCCATCCAAAATTTGTCTACCCTACACAAATCCCCCTTGTTCTAGAGAGATTAACCCTGGTAAGATTTGTTTCAACCTATTTGCCATCAATGTTATTATGATCTTATAAACCACATTGCATAGAGCAATTGGTCTATAGTTAGTGAGATTTTCCACCTTTCAGGATGAGAGCCAAAAAGGTGTGATTCAAGGCTTTAAGGATTCTTCCACTAGTCTTGACTTCTTCTACTGCTTGGGTTACATACTTTGCAATTATATCCCAATAGGCTCTATAGAAATCTATTGGAAATCCATCTAGACCTAGGGCCTTCCTTGTCATATCAAAATTTGTTTCTTTAACTTCTTCCTCTCTAATATCTCTTAAGAGCTCCTCATTTTGTTTCTGTGAAATTAACATTGGTATGCTTTCTAAAATTTCCTCTTGGTGCTGAGTGGAAAGGTGAGGATTTACAGTAAATAAAGTTGAAAAGTATTTATTTGCAGTTTCTTGCATACCTAGGGTAGTAGTTTCCCTGTTTCCATCCCTTGTGGATAAGGCATCAATCCGATTATAGTGATTACGTGTTGTGGCTGAGTGATGGAAAAATTTGTATTCTTGTCTCCCTCTTGTAGCTAGATTATTCTTGCTCGTTGTCTCCAGTAGGATTCCTCTTTCTTGTCTAACTCTTCTTCCTCTTGTATCAAAATACTTTCTTTGTGAAGGAGCTCTTCAGAGATAGGTTCTTAGCAGATCCTTTTTGCTATTTCTTGCACTCGAACTAAAATATTTGCTCTCTATTGCTGGAAATTTTTCCAATGAGATTTACTCCATGTTTTTAATTTACCTTTGATAAACTTCAATCTGGAGTAGAGCTAAAATTGCGTTGTCCCATGTTCTGGTTTTTCTTGTTCCCATCACTGTTTAATTAGCTCTGGTAAGTGATTATTTTGGAGCCAAAATATATCAAATCTAAAAGGATGATTCTTGAATTGAGGCCCTTTTCCTACGTAGATAGATACTGAAAAATGTTCAGATGCTAACCGGTTCAAATTTTGTGATTTACAGTGCCAAAGGGTGGAGACTTCCTCCCCCATAAGAAACCTATCTAATCTAGATTTGATTGTGAATGTCTATTTTCTCTTACTAGTCCATGTGTTGTTGCATTTTGGTGGGGGTATGCCAATCAAATCTAGGTACTCTGATTAAGCCAGTAACAACCTATCCTTCTCATTGAGCTGGTTCAAACCTCCTTCTTGATCCTGCACTGACATTTTAGCATTGAGATCCCCTCCCACTATCCAAAAGTCTTCCGAATGGGTTTCCCTCAACTGTTGTACTACCTTCCATTGGATTTTTTTAGCTCGTACCTCCATCATGATATAAAAATTAATTATCATCCAAACCAACCTACAGTCCCTCTCCCTAAGTCTAGTCATGAGGATTCCTTTGATTGAAGCTGAGTCCATCAATTAGAAGCAATTTTTATTCCATAAAGTGGTAATTCCTCCTAAAATCCTTGAGAGGCTTGGGCCATAAAATCTGTCTGCCCCTAACATTTCTTGGCAATATTTTCCAAAACTTCTAAGGAAGTTCTAGTTTTTGTAGCAAAACCACATCTGGGTTATTTTTTAAAATCATTTTCTTAACAACCAATTGTCTAGGGTGGTTGTTTAAACCCCTTACATTCCAAGTGTTTATAATAATTGAGGGTTTGTATTGTACAAGTTGGCAATGGACTTCACCAGTACAAATTTTTCATCTGTTCTCCTTGTTGCTGTATTTTGTCCTTATTTATTATTCTTCCCACCCTTTGTGAACTTGCATTCTTTGGTCGCTTCTCTATCTAGCTGATTTCTAGTGTTGGATTCTCTCTGTTTTTCTCTGCCACTCCCATAATGATATCTTTTGATGGATTTTGATCTTGTACATTAACTATCATTGCACCTACCATATCATTTTTTTGAAACATAGATATATTTGGCGTTTGTTGTTGCTCTTCCCATGCCCCTAACAAGTCAATTTGTTGGGACCTAGATGTCTCTGATTCTTGTTTTTTTTTTGGTAATTAGATGCTTATATTATACGGGTTTTGACTGGGTCCCAATCCCAGATATACAAAAAAATTTGTAAGATAGAGGATAAATACTACTAAAAGATCCCAAACTAGGGATGACCATTGTAAAAAAACCAAAATTTCCCACGCAGGGGATGATAGAACCAACTACCAAAGTGAAACTACCTACGCAGAGGCGAGAAACCAAGAAAACTACATTTCGATAAAAACCAACCAAAACCCATGCAGGGGCAACCTTAGGAAAAGATAGTTAATAGACTTAGGATAAGCACCCATGAAGGGGAAAGATGAGAAGCGCTATCTGTAAGTAATCGTCATCCTACAGGGAAATGAAATAGTAGTATAGAAAATAGAAAACCCATAAACTTACTTCGAAGAATGACTAATGAAGCTAGGCTTCCGAGGAGTTTTCCTTGGTACAACTTGCACCATTATGGAGGAAATTCTTGTAGGGTTGTACTGTTTCTGTCGAAAGTTGAGATGAAGCTTTTGAGGGACGTTATTGAAACTTTATCGAAGATTGCAACATCAAGGTTCGAATTCCCACTGTTGTCCTTAGAAATGCAGATTGGGGAATTTTGACTGGTCTCCGCCTTGGCTTTTTTGACCCAAGAGGACCTTCGAACGTGAGAAGAGCTCTCTCCAACCTTAGATTTCTGCTTCATTGGTAGAGGCCTACCTTCACTCGCACCAAGGGACTTGATGGAAGGGGGTGTCACAGCAGCTAGGGAACCTTTCTTAGAAATTGGAGTTTGGAATTCCTTGGAATCCTTGCTAACTAAGGGATCGTTGGATAGGGAGTGGGAAGGGCTGTGAACGAACGAGGGAGGGGAAGGATTAGAAAGAAGGGGGGTGATAGAAATGGGAGGAGGGGTGGAGGCGATGACGTGGTGGAAGATGACTGCAAGCAGTCCTTGGTGGATGGGGGTAGAGTGCTTTTTGCGGGTGCTAAGAATTGAGAGTCGATGGAGCGGTGAAGGAAAGCTGAGATATTCATGGGTTTGAAACCACACAGGTGATTGACCAGAGCTAGATGAAAGTTGGATAAAGGCTTGGTGGGGTCATCACAAGAAATGTACTGGAGCATGGGGATAATGACAATAGGCCAAATAGAGAGGAGGGATTCACGATCAAGGGTGACTCCGATCCACTTGAACTCTTGATGGTTGGGAAACCCATCGAGATCCTGGTCCCAATTATGCTTGTCTCGTTGGACCAAACTGCCTGTTAGCGAGATGCCAGATACTTCTATAATCAAATCTATCGTTACCTTGAAGCGAATGTTGCGAACGAAAACATGACCATTCGACCATGATTTCATGAAGTCTATGGTAATATCTTGCTCGACACCCTTGAATTTGGACAAAAAAGGGATAAACCCCTGCGCTTGTAGGTAGGTTGCCAGAAGGTGGTCCATATGGAAGTTACTAGGCTCGATAAAGGCCATGGTGGTGGAAACAAGGCACTCAAGATTACCAACAAAAGAACTAGATAGAGGGCTAGGGTGGCATAAATGAACAAAGTACGTGATCTGGGTAGACCATAACTAGTTTAAATAAGCGTGATGTGAAACAAGACTCGTGTCGGTAAACCAGGAGTGACAACAAGTGTAGAGGCGGTGTTGATGGTGATGAAACTGGGGATTTATGGGGGGCCTCGAATGGATATCCACACTGGTGGAGATGAAGCGGTAGTGGTACTTGGTAACAACAAGCCTATGCGAGATCTGAGGAAGGGTGGCTTTGGAAAAATCATAGTTGGGATTGCATGAGATACCTTAAACTTTGCTACAATTTGAAAAGCGAATCCAAGCTCGAAAAACATGAATGGAAGGGTCAGGCAGGCGATCAATTATATGATAGTGAGGAGGTGAACAGATCAGAATTCCAACCATAGGAACTTCGCACCACGGGACCTGCAAAACAATTATTAGGAAAACCATAGAACAATAGGGAAAGAGCTAAAGGCACGTGGTCTGTCTCAGCCAATCAACTGATGCTATATGAAGAACACTTTGTGGAACCATGTTGCACCAAATGGAGATGGTAGGTTGGGTGATTCCAAAATTTGCAAGACCATCAGCAAGCTTGTTGGCCTCTGAGTACACGTGAGCAACCATAACCTGATTTTGCTAGCCAATGAGAATTTGGGTCTCTTGGATGAGAGAGCAAATGTTCCAAGATGGAATTTTGTCACTGTTGATGTACCCAATGATGTTAAGGGAATCCCCTTCGATTTGGAGATTGATTTTTGAATCCCTGATTAGATGCATACTTCTCCATAGGGCCCAAGATTCAACCACATTATTCGTTTGATGGTCCAAGTTCTCAAAAAAAGCTATGACAACTTCACCCTTATGATTTTTGACAACCTTGCTAGCTCCTGCTAAAACTAGATTCCCCTTGAAGGCACCGTTGCAATTTAAATTCAACCATCCTTCTGGGGGCGGTCTCCACCGAGCCTCCTTTCTAGGATGTGTTAGGGAAGGGGCCGCATTAGAAGGTATGGGAATATTCAAAGATCGAAGGATATCAGTTTCAAATCCACTGCTAGGAGGTTTGGGGCATGGAAGTAAATGGGAATTTTTAGCAACATAAGTGATGGCTTTAGTAGTTGTGGACACAAGGTCATTAGACAGGAGGGAGAAAATTTTGCAATTCCTCTCTAACCAAAATTGCCATATATAATGATGGAGGTAAATTTTCTATAGAAAGGAGACTTTGGGATTGCTGAACGGGTTAGGCCATTGGATAAAGAGGTCCAGTAAATAGTTGGAAGGAGCCCATTAAATCTGAAAGGTAGTCAAGATGTGACACAAACCTTCTCTGGTAAAAGCACAATCTAGAAACAAATGATTGACAGATTCCCAATTAGAGAGACATAGGTGGCATCTATTCGAGACAGGCATACCTCTTTTCATTAGATTATCTATAGTGAGGGCTTTTTTTTGAGTGGTAATCCAAGAGAATCCAACCTTGGGGATGAGGTGCTTGACCCACACCATACTGAAGGGAATAGTGGGGACTTGGGAATTGAGCAGGAGGGAGTAAGCTGATTTGATGAAGAAATCCCCATTGTCATTCCCTTTCCAAATGGGGTAGTTTGGGGTAGCTATGGTCGGGATAATGGTGGTTTTGAGTAAGTGAGACAAGACAATCCCTACTCTAGCCACTTTTTCACTTTCATTGGTAGTGGGAATGGCTTTCCATCTACGTTGAATATCAATGAAGTCATTAACTTGGCTATCGAACCTCCTTTCTAGAAAAGGCCTAAGGATGGAGACTTCAGGGATCTCTAAAAGGGGTCTATATTTTATCCATACATCATCCCATAAATTTATATTTGAACCATTGTATAACTACCATCGGGTGCCTTTGATGATGAGGTATTTGACCTGAATAATAGCCCGCTAGAATGCAGATCCATTAGTGGGAGTGTCGTCATCCAGCAAGGATAGGTTCTGAAGATATTTACCTTTGATGATGGATACCCACTCTATTTTGAAGTTGGTGAAGATCTTCCATGCCTGCATGGTGAGAAGGGTGAGGTTCATGTTGGTGATTCTTCTAAGCCCAAGGCCTCCTTGGGATTTGGGGTGGCAAACTCTATCCTAGCTGACTAAATGGAATTTTTTCTTTTCCTCTGGGCCCGACCAAAGGAAGTTCTTTTGTATCTGTTCAATATTGGAATGCACAAAAATAGGAGCTTTGAACACCAACATAAATTAAACTAGGATGCTCTAGAGAGCAGCTATTGAGAGAGTTGCTTTGGTCATCTGAGACATAAGATAACCTTTCCATCCTACAAGTTACCGCTTGATCCTTTCTATAACATTGTCCCACATGGACTCTTTCGGGTTTTTAATGAACAAGGGAAGACCCAAGTAAGAGGTAAGGAGATCATGTCTCCGATTCTTGTTGTTGTGTCATAATATTATGATTTTCTTGACTCTTCTCGATTATAAAATTTTGAGCAATTATAATTTGGGAGGGGTTTGTCTCTTGTGGGATGGGGGTGTGCTCTCGATGGATATGTTGTTTTCCTTCTTGGTGTTGGCCCTTATCATTGATCGGTTCCACCTCTAAATCCCCTTGCCATTCCATTGGATCGTCTAATTTAAGGATTTCATATTTATTAGAAGATGCCCTCCAATCTGGGTGTTGGTTCATTTTTCCTGCTTTAGTTGGATTTCGTCCTCTTGCTTGATAATTATTTCTTTGGACTCTCTTTGTTACTGTTTGAAACCATTCATCATTTTATTTCTATGGGGAAGGGTTTTTGGGATTAGTTTTAGGTTGATGCATCTCCTCTCTTCCTATTTTAGGGCAATATCTTACCAAATGCCCATACTCATGGTAAGCTCTACACCTAAAAGAAATCGATTCATAATCCACTTGATATCTCCATGCATTTCTTCCCACTCGCAATTCAATTTCTGCTAGGAGTGGCTTTTCTAGGTCCATCTCCACACATATCCTTGCATATGTTGTTGATCCCCCCTCTATCGATTCTCGTGATCTTCTTATATATGTGCCCAAGAGATTACCAATCATCCCAAGGATATCCTATCTCCAAAATTCAAGAGAGAGAGCAAAGAGCTTTAGCCATATTGGGGCGATCGATGGCCCCACACGAGGATTAAATGCAGGTCACCAGGGTTGCATGAATAAACCTGCCAGTCCAATGTTGTATGGTTCCCCTTAAAAAACCTTGTTCAAATCTGAAACCAATATAAAATTTGCTACAAAGTACCCATTTGAAAGAAGCAAAATATCAACTTCTCCTTGGGGATCCCAATTTTTCCTTGCCTAATTGTATAAGAAATTATGGGATGGCCTCAACCCCACAAATTTACAAATCAAAGCATGGGTGGATTTGTACATGATGTCTTTTACAATTAATTCTTCTACAATCTCAAGGATAGGAACTGATTCTACTTGAGGAAAACATCCATTTCTTCGTGTTTGCTTTGGTTTTGTGCTTTTTTATTTGTTAGATTTTTGCATTTATTTTCCAGCTTGTGCCTCTATGTGGACCTCTCTCCTACTGATACCCTTAACTGTTTCTACAAAAGATCGTTGGTTGAAGGACACACCTCCCTGATTGACTTGTGAATCATCAATAGTACAAAATTTTTGGGGATGTTATGTGGGTTCCATTTTTGCTTATCTTCTCCTCAATATTTCTAGCACTATTTGATGGCCCACCATGGTTGGGGGCCATTGAAAACCATTGAAAATCGAAAAAATCTAACAATTCACACCAAGAGAAAAATAGACAAATAAAAAGTACATGCAATTGTTCTGAACATAGTTTGATGCAAAGAAGTCCCAACCTAAGCCTTGCATTCTGCCATCGCTTTGCCTCAAACCCTAGTTCTCCTCCTCCTTCCGCTTCATCTCTCTATCAACAATGAGTGCAGTTCCATCCTTTATAAATTATTTATTTAATCTAAAGTCTTCCTTTATCATTTAAAATAAAACAACTATTTATTTTTAAATAAAATTCCTTTATCATTTAAAATAAAACAACTATTTATTTATAAATGAAATTCCTTTATCATTTAAAATAAAACTTCTATTATTCGTAAAATAGAGAGTAGGAGGTTTTTAAGAAAAACAAGGAGTTTTCAAAGGCAATCAAATTATGCATGCTTTTATTTCCTAAACCACCAATGTAGATAGTGATGAAGTAAAAGATAATCAAACATATGCAATAAACAAAGAGGGAGTATTTTCATCAATTCAATCACCTATCTCAGCCTGAGAATTTACGATAGCTACTAGGCTATCAACTAAGGCTCAAGGTGGCTAACTATTGATGATTATCCCTAAATGAATTCATGCCTATATGAAGATATCCATCAATGTTACCCTCAAGTTGCCTTAATCATCATTTCCCCAACCTCAAGTATCCCCATTTCTGGTGGATGATTCTACTTCCTCCACCTACAAGTGTACCTAATCCTACACACTTGGCAATATGTTAGTAGTACCATGCTCTTCCAAACCAACTAAACATTGCATAGTTGGTTAAATTGCTCAAATTAGGTATTAAAGCATCATAGATTAATACATTGTTTCTTTGTGCCAAAAATCCTACCAAGGAGGGTCATGACAGGAAGGAAACAAATGAGCAAAGAGGCTATACAATAGAGGGTTTTTAATTGAGGATCCTAAAGTTAAATTCTCTTTTTCTTGGCTAGAGGAAGTAGTAAGTTTAGCTAAAGCTGACAATAAAATGTTGAATGCCTGAATCAAATAATGATTCATATTTACTTTAATGTTTTCCATTGGTAATATTTGCTTTATTTTATAATGTTAATTTGCTTTCATATAAACTATTTATTACAATTTTTGTGGTTGCACTTGTGCTTCATGAAAAAAACTAGCAATCTAGATATGGTGAAGTAGGCTATGATAGTGCGATGTTTTTGAAATATTACTCTACTAAGATGCAATGCATATATAGTAGAGGTGAAGTTTTGGTATTGTGAAGGTTGCTACAAGAAAATGTCAAGAAGCATGCTAAATTCTAGAATATTTGTTCTAGAAAATGAAAATCAAAAGTTCAAACATTTTATGTAATATGATGTAGGTTTCTAGCTATAGCAACTCAATTGAGATGATAATTGAATTTGTTTGAAAACTCTCGTGCTCTAAAGAAGAGAGTTATGATTTATCAAGGGTGGGAGACCCAAGTACAACCCCTTATTCTCCCAAAAAACAAAAAAAAAGTAATATTGTATTTTTTATACACATTCACACACCTCGCAATGGTTTGAATTTGGGTATCTAAGATGAGTTCCCAAAGTCATACCATTGTACTGTCATAAATGACACAGTAATATTGTCAAAGAAATAATTCAAATACCATTATAGAGTTAATGATGCAATAAGAGTGAGACCTATTTCAATTTCATATATTTAATTTAAAAATTAGAGTTGGATATAAGGTGAAAGGAATATTTTATGAAGTGGCGTGATGTTACGAAATAAAGAATATGCTTACAAAAAAAGTAATATTAATCAATAAGGAAAGCCTTACAAATTAAGTGAGCAAGATATTATTTTGTATAATACATGAACAATTAAATTTGAGTTTGCTTTCTATATATATGGTCACCATATTAACATCGTTGAAAGGTAAGTAGCTAAAAAGAAGGACAAAGAGGATGACACTATAAGACTAGACATCAACAAAGATAGTGTGGTGGCCCTCGTGAATGGTATATGGTTTGTCTAACATAAAAGTTCTAAATATATTCTCTTCTTCATTTAAGCAAATAAATTTCTTGTAATTATTTGGTATTGAAAGGTAAGTAGCTAGCAAGAAGGACAAAGAGGATGACACTATAAGACTAGACATTAGTAAAGATAGTGTGGCGATCCTTGCGAATGGTACATGGTTTGCCTAACATAAAAGTTTTAAATATGTTCTCTTCTTCATTTAAGCAAATAAATTTCTTGTAATTATTTTGCAGTATTATTTTGTGTGATTGAAGGCTTTTAGATCATCCCTAAATTAAATGTGATCTTATTTTAGCCTTGCGAGTAGCCCTATTATTATTTTTTTCTTTTTATATATGTTTTTGGAATTTAAGTGTGTGTGTTGGGAATTTAGAGAAATTGGGCACAAATCTTTTTTTTAGTAGATAATATGTGGCTTCTATTGGGGGCTACTCCCATCAAAATACTAAAATATTATATTTGTTGTAGCATACATTTTTATCACGGTTTTTTATTTCTTTTTTCTCTTAAATATATTCTTCAACTTCCTCGAAGTGCTATGTTTCCACAATCAACTCCTTGACATAATTTTGATTAAGACATAAAATCTCACTTGGCCAGTTGCCTTCTAAATTTTGAATTTTATTGAGATGAAGATCAAACACCATAACTCACTAATTTATCTGCTACTTGATTTTCTTCTCTATAAATATGTTCACACTACCAGGAGATTACCTCTAGTAATAGATGATGAACATCAACAATAATATTATTTTTTATCCAGTCTCCACATCCATTTTTGTTAATAGCATTGATGATAATTTGTGAGTTCCCCTCAATTGAAATATATTTCCATCTTTTTTTTGATGCAATTTTAATCCTTGTAAGAAGTGCCCTGTTTGCATAATTGTTAGTTGAAGTTCCATATGATTATGAATAAGTGAGGAGAATTTTGCCTTCACTAATTCTAAAAACACCACCTCCACCAGCTTTTCCTAGATTTCATTTAGAAGCACCATCAAAATTAATTTTGATAAACTTAATTGGACATTTCCATTTTACCATAGGTCGAAGTAGATCCTTTGTTTTAATTTTGTTGTCGCATATGACTCTTCCATGTATGTTCAAATCCTATAGCCAATTTTTTAGCAACACTTTTTATGCAATTGAGACTTACCATGACAAACACCATATTTGTAGACATTCGACAAGAGAGGCACTAATACGGTTCCAAACTTAGGCATGATTTTGATATTTATTTTTAAAAATTCTATTATTCCTTTTAAGCCATAAATTCCAACAAATAATGGCAGGGCCAATCCTCCAAAGAATACATAATGTTTTAGCTTTGAAATAATTTATCCAACATTTTATCCTCTTTCAATGTTGATGGAGATACCCAACATAATTTCATGTTTTTTAAAAAATAACTCCAAATGGTGTGAGCAAACGAACAATGAAGAAGCAAATGGTCCAGCGTTTCTAAATCCTTCTCACACAAGGCACATTTGAAGGATCCATAATATCTTATTCTTTGTAGACTCTCTCCCGTAAGAATTTTACTTTGAACTACTAACCAAAGAAATGTTGAGGCCTTAGGGAGAGCCTCTAATGACCAAACATTCTTCCAAGAAAAATCTTTGGGAGAAGAAAATTTTGATTGTTCTAAATCCTCATATCCCAACTTGATTGAGTATCTACCATCCTTTGATAAATTCCAAACCAACTCATCATTTCGTGTAAAAATTGGCAAATAAAAATGTTGAAGAAGCTTTTGAAGTTCATCTGCAATTTTTTTGAATTCCTCTCCTTCAACCAGGTTACTAAAAGAATTCCATGATTTGGAGTTTTTTCTCATAATAATATAATATTTGACCTTTGGACATTTACATGCTAGGCACGCTTGAACCAATGGTTTCCATTTTGAGTTAGAGATAAGAGGATAAGGCTTCAACCAAGCATCAGATCAAAAAATTGCATAACTGCCCTTATTAACTAACCATATAATATGTTTCTTTATCAATTGAAAACTCTTTGATATGAAGTTCCATGTTGACAATCCTTTGGGTAGAGTTATTTTCCTAAACAATTTCATTGCATCAAGAGAACCTATATATTTTTGAAGTAATATATTTTCCTAATTCTTTCCTTGATATTTGAATAATCTCCACCCAAGCTTTGCTTCTAATGCCAAATTCATAAGTCTACAATTCTGCAAGACTGCTCCTCCAATATTATTTCCTTTACAAACCCTATCCCACTTACAAAGAGGAAACCTAATTTTTTTCTCACAACCTTTCCATAGAAAATCTCTTTGAACTTATTAATTTTTGATGCAATACCTGTTGGTAGTCTTGAAAGTGACATCATATAAATAGGAATGGATTGCAAAGTAGCCTTTAAGAGTTGTAACCTTCTTGCCATAGTTAAGGACTTACCTTTCCAACCTGCAAAGCAAGCTTTCATTCTATACAAAAAAGATATCCAAATATCCTTTTTATTTTCTTTATCAGACAAAGGAATACCCAAGTAGGTTGATGGAAAATTTTCAATTTTAAAACCTAAAATATTCACAATAATTTGTTGTAAATCTAGGGTAATATTGATGGAAATAATATTATAATTTGAAGTATTTACCAACTGTCTAGTAGCCTTCTCATAAAATGATAATATTGATTTAAACTCCATGGCCTCACTAACTGAGGGATGGCACAAAAGAAAAGTATCATCAACAAATTGGAGATGAGATTCAAAGGGACCATTTTTTGCAATTTAAATACCCTTGATTTTTCCTTCCATTTTTGCCTTTGAAAAGGCTTTCCCTAATGCTTCCGCTAGAATAATGAATAGATAAGGAGAGAGAGGATCACCTTGATGAAGTCCACAAGATGACTTGAAGTACTATAAAAATATTTAATCCATTGGGGATTACAATGAAATTTTTTGCAGTGCTATAAGGAGAGAATCATTGATCAAAATAGAAAATTTTGCAGTGCTATAACAACATTTAATCCACTCACACCAACTATACTCAAAGACAAACTTTTTAAAAATAGCATGTAGATTTTCCAGGAAACCCTATCATAAGCTTTGTTCAAATCTAATTTCAAAAGCATACTTAGTTTTTCATGGAATGAAGAGAATGTATGGCCTCTTGTGCATAAATTATACCATCAATAATTTGTTTACCCTGAACAAAGCCACCTTGTTCCTTTGATATAAGACAACTTAGAATGCCCTTCAACCTGTTTGCCATTTTTAAAATTATCTTATAAATCATATTACAAAGGCTTATTGGACAAAAATTATCAAAATATTGTGTCATCTTTATTGGGAACCAAGGTAATAAAAGTAGCATTGATCTCACTTATTATAGCCTTCCTTTTTTAGGCCTTTTCAACCTCATCTAACATATCATTCTTCAATAAAGCCCAAATTTTTTGAAAGAAAATTGTAGAAAATTCGTCGAGGCTAGATGCCTTGTTAGGATGGAAAGAGAAAACTGCTTCATGGAGCTCCTCCATAGATATATTCTTCATCATGCTTTCATTTTATCCTTGAGTGATAATTGATGGAATATTTTGCATAATTTTTTCTTGTGCCTCCTTATCTTGCCTAGAATCTGACAACATATTGTTGAAATAATTTAATGCTTCCTTATATCTTCTTTGTCCTCCATATTTCTTCCATAAGGAGTTATTATATTTTTGATATGACGAACAAAAAAAATTGTTTTAGTTGTAGCATGAAAAATTTTGTATTTATATCTCCTTCCTTGAGCCATTTCTCTCTAGATTTTTGGAACCAATATGACTCTTCCTTTTTCAATGCATTATGATAATTAGAAAGTAATTGTTTTTCTTTCAGATAAGAATCCTGGTCCATTCCATTAATTTCTACTATCTCTTATAAATTTTTGAGCTTGGATTCAATTTATTTTTAAAATGTTATCCAAATATTTGACATTCCATATCTTCATTTTCTCCTTTAAATATTTCAAATTTTGAACAAAAATGTACATACAAGATCCTTAAAATTTTGACTCATCCCACCATAACATAACCATCTAGAAAAAATCAGAGCCTTGAAGCCACATAGAATGGAAGTGAAATGGCTTTGGATGACCATTGTTAGGTGACTCACAAGTCAAAAGAATGGGTATGTGATTTGATCCTACTCGCAATAAAATATCTAAAGAGATTGTATACTTTGTTTGCATTCATTTATTAAATAACAAGAATTTATCCAATCTTTTGGCTATATGATTTTTCCCAATGCATCTATTATCCCATGTATATTGAAATCTTGAGGGACTAACATCCCAAAGGTCATTTGAATTGATAAATTAAGCAAAATATTGCATTGATTTAGACCATCATAGAATGCCATCATTATTTTCCAAAGGAGATATAACAATATTAAAATCACCCCCAAGAATCCATAGATCACAATGAATCATCATTGTATTTGACAAAAATATACTAAGGTCCTTCCAACATCTTTCACGAGGAGTAACTATAGTTGAAGCATATACATTTATAACCCCAAATTTGATGTTTTCCTCTTTATTACAAAATAATCTAGCAATCCAATTACCTTTTGTTTTTAATAGTTGTTCATCCCATTTGCATTTGTCCCATATTATTGCAATACCGCTTGAAGCTCCTATAGAAAAAACTGCTAAACAATCACTTGTATTCCAAATCTTCTTAAAAGCATCCTTACATTCCTCATTGCTTAATTTTGTTTCTTGTATTAAAATAAACTCAAGGCTATAACAAAATATTAATTCCTTAACAACTCTTTTTTTAGGGGTTTTATACATACCCCTAATATTCCATGATATCATTTTTATCTTCAACACTTTTTACTTTTATTAGAGGGCTTGGCCCCACTTCTTGTTAACACTTATGACTTTTTTATTTGGCTTCCTAGATCACTATCCTTTTGAGTTTATTTTTCTCTTAGTTCCTACTTTGATGTCCTTCCTCTCCTTCCATTCCCTCCAATGCTCTCATCTTCATCCATCTCTTCCATTTTTCATATTGTTCAAAATGAGACTTATCTTCTAAAGATTTATGTTGCCCTAAAGAGTCAAAAGTGCAAGGAATAGCCTCATTAGAATTTTCTTCTTTATGTTGCCTTGAAAAATCTAAACTACATAGATGATCCTCCATAGTCATCACTTTCTTATGTTGGCTTGAAAAACCTAAATTTCCTTGGATATCCTCCATAAGATTTTCTTTACTATACTGCTCTCGAAAACCTAAAGTGCAAGGAATACACTCTATACTACTTTCATAATTATTAGAAGAGAATTTATTAAGATACTTGAGGATAATAAAGGTGATTTACCTGGATTAAGCTTGACCTCCTTCACCTCATTTTTAATAAAATTCATCTCTCCATATTCTTTTGTATTAAGATTTGCCTTCCCCTCTTTCTTCGTACTTTTAGCTCCTTTTATATTTGAACTTGCGCATTGTACTTCCTAATCCCTCATATCATTTTTTTCTTCTAATGTCTAATTCGAGTGAACTGTAATGGCCTTTTTGATCTAATGGTGTAGAGGGAAATTTTTAGCCACTTTCTTAGGAGTGGAAAATCCTTGATTTGACCTAGCTTCTCCTATGATGTGGTCTCCTTGTTTCAAATTGAAGCTACCCTCATGCTAAAAAAATTCCATCTTTTCCTCCATTTTTAGTTTGTAGTCTCTTGCCATGTACCCAATTTCATGATATTTACTACATCATAATGCAATGTTTTCATAATCCACTTGTTGATCCCATTATCTTGATTCAAATTTAATCTTAATCGACTACGATAAAGGTTTAATAATATCCATGGTAACACATATTCGAGTGTATACAACATACCTTTTAATAGTTTCTATGTCCACAAAAAAATTCTCTCTCCAAGGTCTTAAATATAATGTATCTTTACCCCTAAACCACGGGCCTCCATCCATTATTTTATCCCTTATTTTTGAACTGGAGAAAATAATGAGGAAAAATCCTTTTTGAAGAAAAGTCATGGGGTAATTTGAATTCAATCCCCACTTCCACTTAATTCAATTTTGAATCTCAGAAAACCTGGCCAAATATCCATGAAACTTACAAATTAACCCTCTAGTTTTAAGAATCATTATATCATGCTCAATCATCTCATCCTTGATAATCACTTTTGGTGTAGAATCTACTACCTCGACTGGGTTTGCCATAGATTCTCTCTTCCTCTTATTGCTAGTTAAGACATCCAAACTTCCAACTTAGCCATTCATAATTTCAGTAAGGAATTTTACAAATGACTTTCTTTTCATGTTACCTAGATTTTTTTCAAATGAATCCTGTAAATTCTCCTAAGATTTGGAATAAGAAGTGGCATTTGTTACTTGATCACACTTTGCTTTCTACTTTCCTTCTCACACTTCCTCCTCACTCCCATATTGTGCTCGCACTCACTTTTAGTTGCACTCACTCCTAGCTTATGCTTGCACTTGTTTTTGGCTGCACTCACTCCTAACTCGCATTCACACTCATTTTTGGCTACAGTCACTCCCATCTCATGCTTGCATTCACTATCTATTACACTCACTCCTGGATTGCACTCACAATATTATTTTGGTTGCACTCACTCCCAGCTTGTGCTCAGACTCACTCTCAAAACACCTAGCTTGCACTCGCTCCTAGTTGCACTCACTCTCAGCACACCTGACTTACACTCACACTCTTGTTTTTGGCTGCACTCACTCTTAGCTTATGCTTACACTAGCTCTTAACTGCACTCACTCCTAGCTACAAATGCTCTCGATGCACTCGCTCTCGATTACATTCACTCTTGATTGCACTCACACTCTTGTTTCTTGCTACACTTAATACTGACTCATGCTTGCACTTGCTCCTGACTGCACTTGTTCTCGGCTTGCACTCACACTCTTGTTTTTGGCTACACTCGCTCTTGGCTCGTGATACTCACACTCACTGTTGGCTTGTGCTCACACTTGCTTTTGACTACGTTCACTCTTAGTTGCGCTTTTAACAAATTGGGTACAAATCTTAAAAGACTAATGGGACATCTAATATCAAAGACAAAGATGTCAAAATTTTGAATACACTCTTCTTGGTGTCTAATCAAATATCTTGTGTCATCTTATGTAGTATAAATAGTCTCTTAATTTTATAGAGAATATAAAGGTCATAATCTTCTTGGTTTTATGAGTTACATATTCAAATTATCCACTAGTCGAACAAAATATCTTCAACCAAAGGTAGGTCAAGGACTTGAAACTTATATTAAAATAATATTTGTTGGTTTCATCATTCTTCGTCAATCTTATTTTATTCTAAAATTTAAGTATAATTTTCAATATTATTTTGTGGGTGCGAATATTGAGATTATTTTAATTTTTATTCTTTTAAGCTTTGTTGATTTTATTTTTCTTGTCAATCTTATTTTATTCTAAAATTTAAGTATAACTATCAATATTATTTTGTGGATATGAAGATTGAGATTATTTTATTTTTATTCTTTTGAGCTTGATGGATACAAAAAAAAGAGATTGAATCCCTGGAATTCTTAGTTTTGACAACCATGGGGTAATCTCCATCGAGGCTATAGATTCCTGACTGGTAGTGGAGCATCCTTATGCGTGGTGACATGTCTATCATATTAGTGACCTTCTTTTGTATAGACCAATGTTAGCTTACGAATGAGCTAGCTTATAATGGCTTGAGTCACAAATGATGAGTCCAACCTCACCCAAAATTAGAAATGAACAATTACTGCACACACATTGGTCTTCAAGTAATTTGAATAACCTGGTTGGTCTTAGTATTGTCAAGTGCCTATTTGATTAGTAGATGAGTTTGAATGATGTCACTAGGGTGTTTGAGCTTCCTGAAAGTATTTTCATATTCTTCTTCCCTAAGACACATGAAAGAGCAAGTCATGTCATCTTGGTCTCCATAATAGCACATATTTTTGCAAAACATTACATAACATCCACTCACATCCATACCCCATACATGTCAATACCATTGGGTTGACTCCCTTGATTCATTGATTAAAGTAATGAATAATGATACATGTATAAGCATTTTTTGAATTATATTTAAAAATAAATTGCATCCAATAATTTCACATATTATTTCCTCACATATAAAGCACATACGAGACACGTCATAGCCATCCACCAACATTGGGGTAATCAAGGTATCAAACCTTCCCCATCAGTCAGATCAAGCCATCAACCAACTTGGGGGGTGTTCAAGGTATCACACCTTCCCTCGATAATCAATCAAAGAACTTGGAGGTAATCAAGGTATCATGCCTTCCCTGTTGATCAATCAATAAAACAACCATAAAACAACTTGAGGGTGTTAAAGGTATCACACCTTCCCCACCAATCAATCAAATAAACCAATTTTACAAAAGGCTCAATCAATCAATCAATCAAGCACGTTGCCTTACCATAAAGACTTTTGTATGGTTTTATCAATGCAAACATTCAATCAACAAATCAGTTGCTAGGTTCAAAAGGTTGCATCCTTTTGGAAAAGGTTGAACCCTTTTGCCTTGCACTCACATCAATCAACAAATAAACTACCAGGTTCAAAAGGTTGCATCCTTTTGTCAAAGGTTGTGCCCTTTTCCTCACCTTCATAGACATAACACATTTGATTCCATTTACTTTCCTATATTTTCTTTCTTGCATTCATCCACTAGATTCACTAGCCTAGATTCTCAAGTGAACCTCGTATCTAGTGATCTACTCTAGTCACCTAGTGGTTGTAGTGATTGGTTATCCATGCAATCTAGTAGGATGGGTAGATTACCATAAGGACACTTGTTTAGATTATCATTCATGCAATTGACAATAAGGTCAAAATCCATTTTCAATCCAAAAGGCTCCAAAGGAGCCCGTTTGGTCAATTCAATTCAAAATGCTCCAAAGGAGACCCCCTTTGGTCAATTCAATTCAAAATGCTCCAAAGGAGGCACCCCTTTGTTCAATTCAATTCAAAATGCTCCAAAGGAGATACTCCTTTGGTCAATTCAATTTAAAGGCTCCAAAGGAGGCACACCTTTGGTCAATTCAGTTCAAAATGTTCCAAAGGAACCAAACTCCTTTGGTCACTTTCAATCCAAAATGCTCCAAAGGAGACACCCCTTTGGTCATTTTTCATTCAAAAGCTCCAAAGGAACCACACCTCATTGGTCATTTCAATTCAAAATGCTCCAAAGGAACCAAAATCCTTTGGTCACTTTCAATCCAAAAGGCTCCAAAGGCATCAAAACCCCTTTGGTCAACATCTCAAATAGCTGTTTTCTTTCCTGTAATAGCTTAGGATTTGCTTTTTGATTGTATATTAGCTAGCCTAGATCCTCGAGTGAACCTTGTATCTAGTGATCTACTCTAGTCACCTGGCGATTACAGCAATTGGTTATCCATACAATCTAGTAGGATGGGTAGATTACCATAAGGCCACTCGTTCTAAAAAATAAAAAAGAAACCGTCTCAGATCAAGATGACCAGTAAATTTCATATTTACCTAGGGCAACCATGCTAATAATTCCACTTTTTTCAAGCGCTTCATTGATATCATCATTTCACTTCTCCTCCATCAACTCATCGCTTGAGGGGATAGACAATACCTACAAATTCTCATCTCAAATCAAGTCAATACTCAAACACTCAATATTGAAAATTGTGCTCGTCCAAGAATCATTACCAAAGACTATCACATGTCCTTTTTATTGGAGCAAACAACAAGCAAAACTTAGACCAAACAAACACTTGGTATACCTAAAGCCTAAGCTTGTAGACTAATAACATCTACCCACGACTGAAAGGTTTACCAATATTAAATCAAGTTTATAAATTTGTCAAAATTAATGATTCAATTATGTGCATATTTTCCATGATTAGGGCATCCCACGGTAAATTTTATTTTAGATCTGCATCACTCCCCTTCAAGGCTATTTTTCATCAATTAACATCATCCATCATCAATCCAACCATTTTAAATCATCTATTTTTGCTTTGTATTGTGCTTTCACACAAGTATCCCAAAAAGAGGCATCTATAGACACCTAAAATGCATCATCTCAAGGAGGCTCTCAAAATGACTCCTTTCTAACTCTCATAATCCATCTTAGGAAACCTTAGGGTTAGTCCAGTTATTTTATCCAGCAATAGGCAACATCCCCCATGGGAATCCTGATCGTCTCGATCCAAGATGATCTCAAGGTCGAGACTGTCTTGACCTAAGATGATCGTGCAAAATGAAAAATAAAAAAGTAACGAGCAACGAAACTACTTGTCAGCACGATGCCTAATTTTACGTCGATGCCAAATGTCATGTAGATGACAATTTCACCTACCACTTGCAGTCATTTGGTGGCAGCTAATCAGGTTGCCCTTGATTTTTTTATTATTATTTGTGGAAAACATCCCAGAAGGGATGCCACTTTTGGGTAAGACCCAAGGAGGCAAGGGTATCCATTCCGCCAAAAGAACCCAAGACTCAAACCTGGCCTACCACCTTTGACATACTCAATGAGCAAACAAACACTCAAAAATATTTAAAAATAAAATAAAATAAAATAAATAACAATAAAAATAATAAAATAAAATAAAAAACATGCTCCTTGAGTGTGTCAAAAAGAAAAGCACAACCAAACACACACACAATAAAAAAAAAAAACACAACATGAACCACATAGAAAAACACAAGAACAACATAACAAAATACAAACACGAAAAAAACAACAGAACACTACAAAGACAACAAAAAAAAACATGAAAAATGAACACAAACAAAACCTTTAAAAAAAAAAAAAAAACCAACAACAGACAATAAACAAAAACAAAAAACATATAAAACACTCACACATAAAAACAATTAACACAAACAAATAGAAACACAAGAACGAGAACGACAAAAACACAAGAACAATAACAAAAAACATAAAAAACACAAGAACAACAAAAAACAACACAAAGAACACAAAAAAAAAACAAAACAAAAGAACACACACACCTTAAAAAACTAAATAAAAAAAAAATAGAAAAAAGAAAAAAAATTGAACATAACAATGACCTTTCTAGACCAGAAGACTTTTAAGGAAAGAATCAACAGAGGAAACAAAAGAAATAATAGTTTGATCTAGGGAACTAAAATAACCTGATCGAACCAAAGAGAAGCAAAAATAAAGCAAGAAGAAACTAGGTACCTTCAGAACTGGAGCCATCCAAAGAAATGATAGAAAGAAGAGCTTCCCTAATTTGTGAAGCCCACCATCTATGAGGGTGGCCATAACAAGTAAGATCACCTTTGTCCAAAGCCCAAATAGCTAAAGCATCAACACTATTGTTATGATATTTGACCACATGATTGTAATCAACTTTCAAAAATCCCATCTGGATTAGTTGAATCTTCTCAATAATTCTTTTTATTCTCCAATCAGCCTTATGATTCTTAGAAGGAGTCTTCAAAAGATTAATCATGAGTTGAGAGTCAGACTCAACTAACACCTTTTCCCATCCAACCTTAGTAGCCTCTTGAAGGCCTCTGAGGATACCATACCCCTCAGCAAGGTTATTGGAAAGAATACCCAAATTCTCAGCAAAAGTAAAAAACAAGGAGTCATTTGAAAGTCTATCAATTCCTCCCACACTAGATTTTCCTGGGATCCCTATAGAGGCTCCATTAGTATTGACTTTTCCAAAATCCTTAGGAGGAGGTTGCCAATTTCTTATCCTATCCATATTACAAATACTCACATTCCCTTTAATTTGGTTGCCCTTAGAATATTTAATCTTCAATATTTGCATCACTTGATCCCATATTTGATGGGAGTTTTGGGGGTGATTAAGGAGTTTATGGACTGATTCAACTAAGTTGGCTATGGTATTTTTCCAAATATAGTGAATATCCTTCCTATCTTGATTAAAAATTTGGTTGTTCCTTTCATTCCATATATTCCAAAGAAGAATGGTAGAACCCATCCAAACTAACTGCCTAATAAAATGATCAACACCCTCTTATTTAGGCCAATCCCTCCAAATCTATTCAAAAGTAAAAAAAATTGGACCACTGTAAGCCAAGTAAAGTGGCCATTCTCCTCCATAGCTCAAAGGCTAAAGTAAACTCAATAAAAATATGGTTGAGAGTTTCTACATTCTCTTCACACATTTAGCATCTTAAAGGGCCATGAAAACCATGCTTCATAAGTTGCTCACCAATAAGCACCCTACGATGCAATAAAAGCCAAGTAAATAACCTCACCTTAGGCCAGAGCTTTTGATCCCACAACTAAGAAAATATGTCAGAAGATTGGTTGGGATTATAATGGCATAAGGTCAAATAACCTTGAGCAAATGAATACTCACCCTTAGTAGTGTTGCTCCATCCAAAACAATCTTTTTCATAGGATCAAGAGAGAGATCTCATACGAAGGATGCCTTGGATATCTTGTCTTTGCCTTTTTAGGATTTGAATAGGCAAGTCCTCAATAGGGATCCAATATCTACCAACCTTTGAATTACCAATATGGTACCGATAATAATTAGCCATCTTTATCTAGTTAGCTTAGTGAAGCTCCTCCATCCAAGGCCTCCAATCGAGAAACTGAGTTATCAAAGGCTTGTGACCATCCCAAGAATATGTCCAAAAATTTACCTATTGACCATTATGAATGATCCAAAATAATTTTTTCTTTATAAAATCCTCACCAGTATTAAGAACTGCTAAAATGGGAGAACCTTTGGTAGGAAGTTGATAGCGAACAAGGTCTTTAGGACTTTTGTTCTCAACATATTTAGCACGAAGATTATTGGACCAAAGAGCATTGGGGTTATGCAACATCCTCCAATATAATTTAGTAGCTAAATATTTGTTATTATTAATAGAAGATCAGAATCCTAACCTCCCTTTATTCTTAGGAAGACATAAAGTGTCCCATTTCACCAAGGCCCATTTTCTTTTCTCCTTAGTACCACTCCAAAGGAATCGATGACTGATTTGATCCAGTTCTCAAAGAACAGCCTTTGGGATATTCAACATGGAAGATACATAAATAGG
The DNA here is from genome assembly GCA_028583015.1 of Wollemia nobilis. NCBI lineage: Eukaryota > Viridiplantae > Streptophyta > Pinopsida > Araucariales > Araucariaceae > Wollemia > Wollemia nobilis. The sequence goes on from JAQPPZ010016890.1 coordinate 14,374,849, forward strand.
AATAGCTTGAAGGACTGATTTTACCAAGGTGATTCTACCCCCAGAAGAAAGCCACCTGTTGGTCCACTTTGCAATTTTCTTCTTGACTTTGTCCAACAACCAATTCCAATATTTATTTTTCTACCTTTGAATATTGATGGGAATACCTAAATAAGTGATCATAAGGAAGGTCTTCTTATATCTTAATATATCCAAGACCATGTATTCCTGCCTTGCAGAGTAGTGAAAGAAAATAACTTTAGATTTGTCTTCATTGATCAACTGCCCAGTAGCCTTAGAAAAATAGCTAATGATTTGTTTAATATTAGAAGCTTCCTTAACTGTAGCTTTACCTAAAAGAGTAGATTCATCCACAAATTGAAGATGAGATATAGGACTAGCTCCATGAGCAATGGTAACTCCCTCAAGGGTTTTGTTTTCCCTCTTTTTGGTTATACCCAAGCATTCAACAAGAATGATGAATAAACAAGGGGATAGCGGGTCACCTTGCCTAAAACCTCTGGAAGCTTGGAACGACTGAGAAGGCCTACCATTGATAAGAACTAAGTAGGAAATTGAAGAGATACATCCCATAATCTAATCCATACAATCCATAGAGAAACCAAATTGCCTCAAAACTTTGATAAGGAAGTGCCAATCCACTCTGTCATAAGCTTTGTATAAGTCTAACTGGATGAACTTGGAAGGAGATTTTTGCATATCCATGGAATGGATGGCTTCCTTAGAAAGAACTATCTCATCTACTATTTGACGCCCTTCCACATAACCCCCTTGCTCAGGGGAAATAATCTTATGCAAAAGAGGCTTCAACCTTTACGCCATGATCTTAGTAATGATTTTGAGAAGAACATTACATAAAGCAATAGGTCTAAAAGCTGAGATGTGATCAACCTCTTGAGCTTTTGGAACAAGAGTAATATAAGTTTTATTGATAACCTTCAAAATTTCTTTGGATTTCCTTGGCTTCTTCCACCACCTCTAATAAATCAGCATGAAGGATATCCCAAAACTCTTGGTAGAACTCAATGGGAAAACCATCAGGACACGGGGTTTTCCCTTTTTGCATTTTAAAAACTACCTGTTGAAGCTCATTGATAGTAACAGGAGCAGTCAAAAAAGAGTTCTCCTCAGAAGTGATAAGAGAAGGGATTGCTTGAAGAACATTTTGTTGAGAAGTTGAGTCAAGAGTAGTAGCAAAAATATTGGAAAAGTAATCGACAACAATAGAGTTTATGCCATCCCAAGTATAGAAAACATCTCCAGAATCTGATTTTAGGGAAGAAATAAAGTTGTGAGATCTTCGAGCTAGAAGAGATTTGTGGAAGGAATTTGTGTTTCGATCTCCTTCTTTGAGCCATTGAATTCTAGATTTTTTTTTTGGTAAATAGTGTAGTTTATATTAAAGGGTTTTTTCCTGGATCCCAAAACCAGTAGTTACAAAGCCCTCAAAGGAGGCTAGCAGCTTAGAAGACTAAACTTTAGAAAAGTGTTTTCGTACATGGATAAACATTGTTCACTATACATTGATTAAATGTTAATAAGCCTAATTGCAAACACCCCAAATAGTATTGACACAAATAATATATGGACAACACCCCAAACGGGAACAACAAACACCCAAAATAGCATTGATGCATTTAATATATGTAAAGTTAAAATAACCCTCATGAAACAAACCCTAGTAAGGACCCAGAGAACCATAAACAAAAAATGATCCATGGCCCTCCATCATGCATCAACCACCTTCTTCTTCGTAGTGCTTTCCTCAGTCTTTATGATCTACTTCAGCTTCTCGCTAATGCAGTCAAGAGTACTAATAAGGCTACTGATGAGGATGTTGGTAACATGATGATGAATATCCTGCTCTGGTGCTTCGCTATTGATTTACCCACTCTTGGTTGGCTTTATTGATAATGTTTGAGGGTGGATTGTTATCCCATACAATCAAGGAATTCTGACTGATTCCCATGTTTGCTAAGAGGTCAGTCGATCTATTTGCCTCCCTGTACACGTATCTGCATATAACACTGCCCTATCTTTTGATCATGTTTTTGGCTTCCCTGATGGCATTCATAACCTTCCACGAAGGATTAGAGATTTTTTTGATATAATTTATGACTTTTAGAGAGTCCCATTCTATTTTGTAGTTCCCTTTATGCTTTTGGATGATGGTGAGACCTCTCCATAGGGCATGTGATTCTACTACGTGATTAGTTTGAATGCCTAGGTTCTCCACAAAGGTGACCATAATCTTACCGTTGCTATCTCTGGCCAGTCCTCCTGCCCCTGCCATTCTTGGGTTTCCTTTAGAAGCTCCATAGAGATTGAGCTTGAGCCATCCTACCAGGGGGGTTTCCAAGAAGAGGTGTACCTTGGGTGGGGATGAGTGACACAAGAATTATCTTCCCTGGGGATATTAAGACTGTTGAACATAAAAAGCTCCAATCCCATATCAGGGGGTTCTATGCAAGGGATGAGTCGGGAGTTCTCTATGGCAAAGTTGATAATTTTAATAGAAATGGAGGTAGGGTCCTTGGGAGTGTTAGAGAACACCCTGCTATTTATTTCTAGCCATACCTGCCATAAGAAATGGCGGGTGCACATTTTCCACAAATATTTTAGCCGAGGGTTTTTGAAAGGATTGGGCCAATGAGTGAAAAAATCTGTCAGGGAGTTGGGTTGGACCCAGTTGATGTGGAAACTGGATAATAGGTTACTCATCACAACATATGAGAAATCACATTTAGTGAAATGATGGTTGACTAATTCCCAAGCCTTATAGCACAAGTGGCATCTATTGGGTACCATCATTCCCCTCTTGATGATATTATTAGTGGATATAATCTTGTTGTGAATTTCCAGCAAGGAGAAAATTGCCACTTTAGGGATGAGGTGCTTGATCTAGATTTGGCTAGGGGAAAAGGGAGCTTGTTGTGGATTGAGGAGAAGTTGGTAGGAAAATTTGATAGAGAAACATCCACTGTCCCTTTCTTTCCAAATTAGGTCTTCTCTTCCATATGTCAGGATCACTGTAGTATTCAACATAAAAGCCAAAGCCCTCGCTGCCTTGGTTATGTGCCCATAATGTTGAGGTCTTTCCAGCTTTTAGATCCATTTATGTTTTGGATGAAGTTTTCTACTTTACTGCCTATGGTGTTGTCAAGGATGGGTTTTAGCATAGATTACTCATCATATTCAACTAGGGGATGATCACTGACCCACCTGTCTGTCCAAAAGTTTATGTCAGTACCTGTTCCTAGCTACCACCTTGAACCTTTCTGGAGAACTTCTCTGACTTGAATAATTGACTTCCAAAAATCTAATCCCTCTTTGGGGATATCTTCATCAGTGAATTCTTTGTGCTAAAGGTACTTCCTCTGTATTATTGACACCCATTCTGCGTTGAAACTTGTGTGAATTTTCTAAGCTTTCTTAGCCAGCAGAGCAGTGTTCATTTGCTTTATTCTTCTAAGTCCCAGTCCCCTTTGATTTTTTGGTCGACAAACCTTTTCCCATCCAACCAAAATGAGTCTTTTGTTTCTCCTCTGTGCCACCCCACAAGAATATTTTTGTATTTGTTCTATTTGGACGTAAACTGAAACAGGGGCTTTGAAGACTGAGAGGAAATAGGTTGGGATACTTTGAAGGCATGCTGCACTAAGGGTGATTTTACTAGCTTGGATTAGAAAAGCCCCTTTCCATCCAACTAACTTTTTGTTTATCCTTTCCACCATATGACTCCACATGGATAATTTGGGACGACTGTAAAAAAGAGGAAGCCCTAGATAGTGAGTATGGAACTCACCAATGCTACATTGAAGAATACACCCAATTTTAATCTGCCTAGAAAGGGGGTTATTTATGAAGAAGCTTTTACTTTTGGTATAGTTGATTTCTTGCCCAACCGCTTTCTCATATAAATCAAGGATTTTTTTGATCATCTTGGCCTCCACTACTAAAGCATAGGTAGCGAGTATTGTGTCATCCACAAATTGCTGGTGTGATAGCGAGTTTAGACTCGAGGCAGCCCTGATCCCTGTGATAGTTTTCTCACTGAAAACACTCTTAAGTGCTCTTCCTAGAGATTCAGTGAGTATGATAAAAAGGATGGGTGACAAGGGATCTCCCTACTTGATGCCTCTGCTACTAGGTAAATAACCTGTGGGTGATCCGTTAACCAAGACTGAGAAATGTGGGTTGGAGATGCAACCTCTGATTATATTTATCCATTCCCTGTGAAAACCAAATTTCTGAAGAACAACCATGAGGAAATCGCTGTTTACTTGGTCAAAAGCCTTACTAATATCTAATTTGAGAAAAAGGGCTACTTTCTTGTTTTGGGAAGTTGAATGGAGGACTTCATTCAGGGTGATTATGCCATCATGAATGGACTTTCCTTTGACCGAGCTGCCCTGGCAAGGATCTATAATGAGCAGGAGGATTTCTTTGAGTCTTGTTGTTTGGGCTTTGGCAAGAATCTTGTATATAACATTACATAGACTGATGGATCTATAGTCATTCATGGATTTGCACTCAAGGTCTTTAGGAATTAAGGCGATGAAAGTGGAATTGGTCCTTCTAGGGATGGATTTGGATTTTTGCAAGTGAATAATGGATTTGCATATGTCAACCCCTATGATATCCCAGTAAGTTTGGAAAATCCTAGGGGAGAAGCCATCAGGCCCGGAGCTTTATCAGGGGCCATGGAGAAAAGAGTTTGTTTTATTTCTTCATTAGTAAGGTCCTTGATGAACATGTCATTCATTTCCAGGGATATAAGATTTGGAATATGCTGAAGAAGCTGATATTGAGCCTGTTTGAAAATAGTGGAATTTGTCCCCAACATTTTTTTAAAGAAAGTGACTGCTTAATTTCTGACGAGGTGGATGTCTCACACTTGTGCCATCACTGTTTATTAACTCCCTGATCTTGTTGGAGCTTTTGTGGCAAAGGGTGGAAGCATGGAAAAATTTCATGTTTGAGTCCCCGTCCTTGAGCCACATAGCTCTAGACTTTTGTCGCTAGTACATTTCTTCCTTGGCCAAAATGTTGTGGTAATCGACAAGGAGCTTTTTTTCTTCATTCCTGATTTGTATGCTCATATGCCCTTTTTGAATTTGCTCTTCTATAGCTTTGAGCTTGCTGATGATTTGCTCCTTATTTTCAAAAATTTTACCAAACACTTCCTTGTTCCATATTTTGATGTGGTCTTTGATTATTTTGAGCTTTTGGGTAACATGAGCGATGGGGTATCCAACCACCTGTTGTTGCCACCACCCTACAATTTGATTACATAAATATGGGTGAAGAACCCACATTGCCTCAAATATGAAAGGGGTCCTAAAAACTAGAGGCTTGTTAGCTTCAAACAGGAGAGGGCTATGATCCGAGCCAATTTTGGGTAGGGAGATGAGGGAAGCGTCACCAAACAGTGGTATGGCTTCTTGAGATAGGAAGAATCTATCTAGCTTAACCTGGATCAAATTGTTCCCTATTCTTCTGTTATTCCATGTGAATTGAGCTCCCTGAATCTGGATATCCATTAGGTTATTCTCAGTGACAAAACCATGGAAGTCCTAAATACTTTTGATTGGAATGTCATTTCCTCCTACCTCATCTGATGGGTAAAGGGGGGAGTTGAAATCCTCAACCAAAATTCGAGGGAAGTTTCTAAAAGCCTGCCTCATTTGACTTAATTGGTCCCAAAAGGAGCTCCCATTGAGGGGATTGTTTGGGGCATATATATTAGACAGGATCCAATATTGATCCTTGTCTTTGCAAAAAAAACATGATGTTCATAACTCTATCTGAGGATGAGATTACTCTACCATATAATTTCTCTAGATCCCAAAGGCACAAGAGACCCCCAGATGGGCCTTGGTTGGGACTGAAAATGCTTCCACTATTTTTCCAAATGGTGTTGTCTGACTTGTATGCTTTTGACTGATCTAACTTGGTCTCTTGGATAATGAGAATTGTTGGTTTGATTTCTTTTATAACAATGCTAACCAGCCTCTGCTTGGCCGCACTGTTGAGGCCCTTCACATTCCATGAGAGTATCCTCATCTGGAAACTTTTGATGATTTCTTGCCCCATTTTGACTACTGCACAGGGGGTTTGGATAATTTGGGATCTTCCTTCGGGTGGGTAAACATTTCTGGTACAAGGGTTGTTTGGACTCCATTGGCTATTTCCTCAGCGGTTTGGCTTCTTATTTGCTCTTGGATATTAGGCCTTCCTCTTTTCTTATCATTTCCAACATCCACACACACTTTTTTGGAGCTTCAAGTATTTTTGGTACTGAAATCTGCTCTTGTTTTCTCGATAGCCTCTTGGGAAAAATACTTTTAGGAGGGGGATCAAGGGAACGTAGTTTGACTGGAGATAAAACAGGGGTGCTGGTGGGAAGGGGATACTGCAAAAATTCTTCGGTGGTGGGGATTTGGAGGTCAACATTTAGGTCTGACATGTCATTTTCTTGTTGAGTGAATAAAACTTCATTTATTTCTAAATCAGAATGAGTGAGATTTCCTGGAATATCAAACCGATTGGGGCGAGCGAACAATGAGCTAACCTAAGCCTGGTCCTCTGATTGTTCTGGTTGCACTTTTTCTTCCCTTTGTTTGCCATAGGGTTGTGCCTTGGTGCTTGTTAGAGAGGGTTTTTGTTGTATATTTTCTAGGTCTTTTGCATTGGGGGCTTCCCAGGGAAGCGAAAGCCTTGGTTCCTGTACAGTTGGTTGTCAGAATCTACCTCCATTTGAGGTTTGAGCGAGGGGTAGTGGAACTTGAGGTGTCCTTGAGTTTGGCATTTGATGCAGAATGTCGATTTGTTTTCGTACTCTATGGTCTGGCAGTGAAAAAAGAACCATAGACTAGATTGATTTGAGTTGGGAGCTAGGAATCAATATTTGCGTTGATGCATATTCTGGCTTGGGTCAACCTGGTATGGGCTTTGGTGGTTGAATCCATGGCCACAATTTACCCTATGTATTTGCCTATTCATTGCAGGATATATTCATGCCAAAATTGGCTAGGGAATTCTAGAAGGCGAACCCACACTGGAGCAAAATTTATGCTCTGAGTTTCGACATTAAAATCTTCCCCCCATCTATGAATGAACAAACTCTTTATCCCATAGAACCACGACCCCCCTGTTAGAATACGGGTTGCATCTTTGAGATTGTTTATGCGGATTTGAAAAAACCCTTTAGGGAGAGCTACAATCTCAAGATTCCCTAAAACTTTCCACCTGGTAGTGGCTCACCGCCAAATGGATTCCATTTCTGGTTTGCCGTCAACGAACTTCCCAATCAAAGAGTGTTCTTCTAAAGAAAGATATTTGGCCATTAGGGTTTATGGAATCACTAAGTCTTCTTCGACCGTTGTCAAAGGGCTTTGGTCCTTGGTAGATTTCTACGGTTTGGTACATGTGACCTTTTTGAGATAAGATGCAGATCCAGAGGGCACAACGCCGGTCCCACCATGATGCACCTTGCCGGAGCCATAACTTGTGAACCGTACGCCAGTTGGCCTTGAAATTTAACAGGTGGTTTTGTGTGTGTTCTGCATTAGACAAAACTTTGATTGGATTGAATCTCCAAAAAAAGTGTTTTCAGGACCTAAATCCTCCATCTAGTGTCCCAAAATTAGCTTTTAGAATAGGTTTTCGAGTTTTTTAGGTTTTTTTGGCTATTAGAAGTTTATTATCTTTTGTTATACCTTAATTTGAGACCTAATATTTTAAATTAAGGTTTGTTATTGTAAGAGGGATATGTGCACCGAATTTGGGTGCAATCCGACTCATTTCTATTTTTAGAAGTTTTTAGAAAGAAGATCTATTTTAGCAGTTTTAGAAAAAAGACGTTTTTAGGGTTTCTTTGGTTTTCGGTTGCTATATGATGGATTGTGATCTTTTGTAGAGGGGGTGTGAATTCAGGAATGAGAAGAATATCAGTTTGTAGTTTTATTCCATTATTACATTTGTGTTATGTGATTGGAGTCCATTTTGTTGGTCTCTTGTAACTGAGTTTACACCATTTGATATCAGAGTGGGTGTGATCTTGCTAGTGAAGGAAGGATGCCACCTAGAAGATATGCCCAGATGAATAGGCATATTGAGAATATGAATGTAGAAATAACATAGCTAACTGGTGTGATTGATCGCATGGGAGAGAGACATCCCAGGGCACATGTAGATCAAGGATCTGATGGTGAAAACATACCTAAGGAACGTGGATATGATGTCCACACAGAAGCAAAACTAGAGGGTCTAGAGGAAGAAGGGCACGGTTTTGAAAATTGACTGATATGAGATCTATAGGGGCTTAAGGGGAATCGAGATGAGATCAAGATTGAGGTTCCTGAATATGCTGGTGGGTTGAAACTAGAGGAGTTGATCGATTGGATCAATAGCCTAGAAAAATATTTTGAATGGAGTAACCTTGCTGAAGAGAAGAAGGTTAAGCTTGCATGCACAAAGTTGAAGGGACATGCATTTATTTGGTGGGACCATTTATAGACTACACGATAGAGGAATGGAAAGGAAAAGATTAGGTATTGGACAAAGATGAAGAAGTTACAGGAAAAGTTTATACCTATAGACTACTCCCAAACCCTATTTCATAGATTTTAGAATCTTCGACAAAAGGATCAAAGCACTGAGGACTATACTAATGAATTCTACAAGCTATCCATTCGAGTGGAGCACAATGAGATGGAGGACCAAAAGGCTGCCAGGTATGTAAATGGCCTAAGTTTTGTTGTTCAAGATGAGATGAGCATGCATCGCACTCTTACAGTGGAGGATGCGTATCAAATGGCCCTCAAGGCAGAGGAGAAATTGAAAAGGATTAATAGAAGAGGTAAGAAGGGATTCATGCCCTCTTTAGGTCAAGGTCAAAGTGGATCTAATTTTCTCAAGGGAGAATCCTCAATACCTACTAAACAAGAAGAAGATGGGCAAAATCTAAGAGGAAGAGGATACCAACGAGGTAGAGGTTACGGTGGTGGATGAAATGGGAATGATCCGAGGAGGTTGTATACCTGTTATGGATGTGGTGAGGAGGGGCATAAATAATTTGAGTGTCCCCAATGTGATGTCTAAGAAAGGGGTCAAGGAGGACAAGGAAGGGTCAATCTGGTTGAGATGGAAGAGTAGGATGAGGATGAAGTTGTTGCTGACATGGGGGAAGCCCTTATGATAAGGAGGACGTTGATTGCTCCTAAGAAAGAGATGGTGCAGAGCAAAGAAAAGGGGCAGACCATAGATGGTGAAGGTTCTTGGCTATGAATGAACATATTTCAAACTAGGTGTACATCAAGAGGGAAGGTATGTAACATTGTCATTGATGGTGGTAGCTGTGAGAATATGGTGTCAAATGTCATGGTTGAAAAAATGCACCTGAAATGTGAAAAACATCCTTATCCATATCACATCTCATGGGTTAAGAAGGGGAATGAGGTAACAGTAGATTAGAGGTGTTTAATTAAATTTTCAATTGGGAGCACTTACAAGGATGAAGTGTGGTGTGATGTGATCTCGATGGATGTATGTCACATTCTATTGGGAAGACCTTGGCAGTACGATAGGGATACTAACCATAATGGGAGAAAGAACACTTACACATTTTGGAAGGAAGGTGTAAAGGTAGTTCTTGTGCCTCTGAAGGAGGATGGGGCGAATGAGAGCTTATTGACGATGAAGGAGTTTCTTGTAGAGATCAGGGATGCTAGCTTCTATTATGTCTTAACAACTAGGAAGCTAGAAATAGAGGAAGTGGTTATGCCTACAGCAGTAGCTAAGTTGCTAAGTGAATATAAATATGTCACACCAGAGGAGTTACCAGATGGGATACCACTAAAAAGGGATATCTAGCATCACCTGGATTTTATTCCAGGATTAGCGCTCCCAAATTAGGTAGCTTATTGATTGAACCCAACACAGAATGCAGAGTTGAGTAGGCAAGTGACAGAGTTGATAAAGAAGAGATTAGTTAGGGAGAGTATGAGTCCATGTGTGACTCTAGCATTGCTGGCCCTAAAGAAAGATGGTGACTGGCGGATGTGTGTGGATAGTAGAGCCATAAACAAATCACAATAAAGTATCGGTATCCTATGCCGAGAGTGGATGATATGATGGATGGATTGGTTGGAGATAAATACTTCAATAAAATTTATCTACGAAGTGGCAACTACCAGATCAAAATTTGAGAAGGGGATGAATGGAAGACAAATTTTAAGATAAAAGATGGATTGTACGAGTGGATGGTGATGCCATTTGGGTTGTCTAATGCACCCAATACATTTATGCGGTTGATGAACAAAGTACTGAGGGAATATAATGATAAGTTTGTGGTTGTGTATTTTGATGATATTTTGATTTATAGTAAGAGTGAAGAAGAGCATTTGTTACACCTGAAATTAGTGTTAGAAGTGCTTAGGAAGGAGAAATTGTATGTCAACCTAAAGAAATGTAGATTTATTCAAGATAGTTTAGTGTTTTTGGGATTTGTAATCTCGAGATATGGCATGAGGATGGATGATGAGAAAGTGAAGGTGATTTTGGAATGGCCTCTTCCATGATTTATAATAGAAGTAAGGAGCTTTCATGGACTAGCTACCTATTGAGTGGTATTTTCACTCGATTGTGAAAACACACTCTCCAATAGGATTTGGGTTCTAAATCCTCTGCTTGCAAAGAAATTAAACAAGTAATTTCTCCAAGGTTCCTGTTATGCTAGCATTTAGCATCTGTGTATTAATAATCTCAAATAAAGATATTTAATTAAAATGCTTGGAACACCTTAGTGGTTGCAAGTAACTGAAAACAAGGGGCACTGTGGTTTATTTTACTGTGAAACTTAATGATTGTTCATTGAACCCTTATAAAACAAACGTGATCTGATCCTTATATGACCATGCTGCATCTTCAAAATGAATTTAATGAAATTCCATAAATGAAGGAATTGTTTATGGATTTTGAAGTTTTTTTTTTAAATTTTTAATTTTATTTTAATGCTTAAAAGAAATAAAATTGGGACTTCTGAAAAATAAAATACAGCAAAAAGAAAATAAAATGCAAAGAAACAAAAATTAAAATTGCATTCAGTTTTATGCTATCCCGCCCTGGCAAAACCGAAGATGTGAGGTTTCCATGCATGCAACCTAACCTATTGAACCTGCAAAACACGCACAATCCAAATAAGTTAAGTGCTGGTCTCTGGGGTTTTATTGTGATCTTTCAGATTTAGACATTCACATGAAGCAACCAAGAGAACTTGCATTCAACTTCACCTATAATCCTAGAAATCTGAAAAAGGGAAAGATAAACATTAAAACATGCATGCAAAAAATAACTCCTTCTTTCTTGCCAACAAGATGCAAATTTCGAACACTCCTGCATTAAAGATAAATCCTGTTACAATAGCAGAACATCTGGTTTTCTCAAAACCAAAAAAAAGGAAGAAAAACACTCCCGAGCAGGCCCAGAATGGCTTCTCGCCTTAGGCACTGCAACCCTACCCGCAGCGGTTTCCGACCCTTATGCCAATCTATGCCTCTGCTTTTATACTTTATGTCAATGCTCTCTGTTTCGTCCTGTGATGCTTCGCTTCATCTTCCAGATCGCTTCGTTTCACCTTCCCACCTTTTCGTTGCTTTGAATTCATGCTCGATGCCGAAATGCTTGATCTTCTCTGTGACTTGTAACGCTTCTGTAGCCTTTACACATGTATGCCATGTGTTCCGCACTTTTCTGCACGTTCTATAACAGCTCCATGAAAATCGTGACAAAAAAAAGCATGCAGCTTTGCTCCTCTACTTTCACCGCGAAAACACATGTCGCAAAAACGTGACATGTCGCAATATCGTGACGTTTTCCTGCCAACAGCCTTGCCAACGCAACCTGTCGTGAAATCGTGACATTTTTCAGTTTTGAGCTGTGAGGCTGCTTCCTGTCGCGAAATCGCGACGTTTTTCATTTTCGTACGCCTTGCTATTTTTTCTGTCGCGAAATCGCTACGCTTTTTGTTCGGAGCTGTCTTCGGCTGCAACCTGTCGCGATATCACGACGTTTTTCACTTGGTACGCTTTTGGCCGCAACCTATCGTGAAATCGCTACGCTTCTCCGTTCCGGGCTGTCTCCCTGCATTTGGCCACGAAAACACGACATGTCGCGAAATCACGACATATTTTCCATTTCGTACACTTTCGCTGTTGGAGCCGCGAAAACGCGACCTGTCGCGATATCGCGACGTTTTTCGGCTTCGTACCCCTTTGCCAGCTTTTCGTCGCAAAATCACGATGCTTTTTCGCTTCATGCCCCTTTGCTGCTTTCTGTTGCGAAATCGCGACGCTTTTATGCTTTGCCCTGTTTGACTGGTTTGACCCACGATTTTGTGACATGTCGCGATTTCGCTACCATTTTCCATTCTGACTTTCTCTCTCCTATCTGGACCACGACGGAGCAACATGTCGCGATATCGTGACACTTTTCACTTTCTGGAAGTGACCGCGCAACACGTCGTGAAATCGTGACACTTTTTCATTTTCGGCCGCGACAGCGCAACACGTCGCGAAATCGCGACAATTTTCATTTTTTGGCAGCGATGGCGTGAAATGTCACGATATTGCAACAATTTTCATTTTTCGACAACGATGGCGTGAGATGTCGCGATATCACGACACTTTTTATCCTTGTGCAATTTTGCCCCTTTTTCCTGATTTTTAGCATCTAGGTCACTGAGATCTTCTTTGAAAACATGCAAAAAAGGTGGGTCCCCAATTTTGGGGTGTGTTGTGGATCAGCCACAACACTACCTTTTACAGGAAGTTCATCAGGAACTTCAGAAGTATAACTATCCCTATAACTGAATGCACGAAGGGGAAAGAGTTTGTATGGACTACGACAACAATAGAGAGTTTTGAACTGTTGAAGAAGAAAGTGTCGGAAGCCCTTGTTCTAGTGTTACCAGATTTTAGTAAGGTGTTTGAGGTTGATTGTGATGCCTCATTTGTTGGGATTGGTGGTGTCTTAAGTCAAGAGGGCCGACCTGTAGCATTTTTTAGTGAGAAGCTAAATGATGCAAGGAAGAGTTATTCTACATATGATGTGGAATTTTATGCAATTGTGCAAGCATTGCAACATTGGAGGCACTACTTAATCTCAAAGGAGTTTGTTTTGTTTACCTGATCATGAAGCATTGAGGTATGTAAATTCTTAGAAAAAGTTAAATAGCAAGCATACCAAATGGGTTTCATTTTTGCAACAGTATACATTTATCCTAAAACACAAGTCGGGAAAACAGAATAAGGTTGCTGATGCATTGAGTAGGAGAGTCTTGTTGTTGACCACTATGGAGAATGAAGTGGTAGGATTTGAGGGGATTAAAGATCTGTATGAATCTGATGCAGATTTTGGAAATATTGTGCAACAGTGCAAAAGTGCGGTAGGGGGCGAGTCCCATACTATTTTTGAAGAGTATTTTTTTTAGAATGGTTACTTGTTTAAGGGTAATCGATTATGCATTCCCAATAGCTCTATGAGAGAGAACATCTTGAGGGAATTACATAGTGGGGGTTTGGCTGGTCATTTTGGAGTAGCCAAAACTACCACTCTTGTAGAGGAGAAGTACTATTGGCCAAAAGTGAAGAGAGACATAATCAAGTTTGTCTCTAGATGCAGAGTATGTCAAATGGCTAAGGGCCATACACAAAATACAGGGTTGTATATACCAATGCTAGTTCCTACAGGACCATGGACCAATTTGAGTATGGATTTTGCGTTGGGGTTTCCCAAGACACAGAGAGGTAAGGATTTAGTTTTTTTTGTGGTAGATAGATTTTCAAAAATGGTGCATTTCATTGCTGTCCAAAAAACTAATGATGCAACTAGGACTGCAGTCCTATTCTTTGATGAAATTGTGTGATTGCATGGTGTTCCAAAGACTATTACTTCTGATCGCGATACTAATTTCTTGAGTCACTTTTGGAGGATGTTGTGGAAAAATTTAAACACTAGGGTGCTTACCACCCACAGACTGATGGGTAAACAGAGGTAGTTAACAAAATCTTGGGAAACCTCTTATGATGCATAGTGGGAGAAAAACCAAAACAATGGGATTTAGCCTTGTCACAAGCTGAATTTGCATACAACAGTTTAGTGAACAGGTCGACAGGTAAATCTCATTTTCAAATTATTTATGGTCAAAATCCTAGAGGTGTATTAGATTTTGTTGAGTTACCAATTGGGAAACAAGTTAGTGATGATGCAGAAGCATTTGCTGAGCATATATAGAAAGTGCAAGAGATAGTGAGGGAAAAATTGTAGAGTAGTAATGCTCACTAAAAAGAGTTTGCTAATGCACACAGAAGGGTGAAAGTGTTTGAAGAGGGTGATATGGTCATGGTTCATCTTAGAAAAGAAAAATTTCCTAAGGGGACGTATAACAAACTAAAACTTAAGAAAATTGGGCCATGCAGGATTTTGAAGAAGATCAATGATAATGCCTATAAAGTGGAGCTGCCTGATGAATTTGATATTTCACCCATTTTTAATGTTTCTAATTTATTTCAGTATCTTGGTACTATCGAGGATGGCAAATTACAGGAGACAGTAAATTGGGCACAACAGATGCCTAAGAATAAAAAAGACAGAGTTGCATAGGTGCTCGATAAGAAGGCGATCACCACTAGACATGGGAGCCACAAAAAATTCTTGGTTCAGTGGGAAGGATTACCACAGTCAGATAACACTTGGTTTTTAGAGTTAGAGCTAAACAAAATTGATAACTAGAAGCTACAAGATTTTAGTTCAGCTGAACTCACAGGAGCTGAGTTCTTTTTCACCAGAGGAGAATGATGCACCTTGTCGAAGCCATAACTTGTGAACCGTACGCTCGTTGGCCTTGAAATTTAACAGGTGGTTTTGTGTGTGTGTTCTGCATAAAGCAAATCTCTAATTGGCTTGACTCTCCAAAAAAAGTGTTTTCGGGACCTAACTCCTCCATCTAGTGTCCCAAAATTAGCTTTTAGAATAGGTTTTCGGGTTTTTTGGGTTTTTTTGGCTGTTAGAAGTTTATTATCTTTTGTTATACCTTAATTTGAGACCTAATATTTTAAATTAATGTTTGTTATTGTAAGAGGGATATGTGCACCGAATTTAGGCACAATACAACTCATTTCTATTTTTAGAAGTTTTTAGAAAGAAGATCTATTTTTAGCAATTTTAGAAAAAAGATGTTTTTAGGGTTTCTTTGGTTTTCGGTTGCTATATGATGGATTGTAATATTTTGTAGAGGGGGTGTGAATTCAAGAATGAGAATAATATCAATGTATATTTTTCTTCCATTATTACATTTGTGTTATGTGATTGGAGTCCTTTTTGTTGGTCTCTTGTAGTTGAGTTTACACCACACCTACTTTGGGATAGCCCTCGTTCTTATTTGGGGGTTCTTTCCCTAGGTCTTTCTCCTGCCTAGTGGAAATATCCATTTCAGCATTAGCATTTGACTCATAAGTACCCTCCCCTATAGCAGAGCTAGGAATATCACCTGTTTCAAAGTTCCCCATCACTGTCGCGCCCAATACATTTGTGCCAGAACTTACCTGAAAGAAAATGCTCACCATCGCTCTTCTTTAAAATTTTAAATCCTAATTCTAGCTTTTTGCTTCCATAAGAGTTCTTCTCTTTTTTCCCATTCCTCTAACTGAGTTATGAGTTTAATTTCATCTCCACTTCTATTCTCTATGAGGCCATCTAAACATATTTTCTTATTCAAAATTTCAAGTTGAGCAATAACTTCATGTTTTTTTTATGAACATTCCCAAACTCTTTCCAGTTTCAAGTCTTTATTTTGAATTTAATGTATTGCAATATTTTGACAAAACAAAGCATCTTATTCCCATGCCTAGGTTTACCTTCCTTCCACCATTGTTGCACATGAGGTCTAAAGGAACTGTCTTTGAGCCACATTAATTGAAAAAGAAAAGGAGAGAAACTCACATTGGTTTTCCACATTTCCACCATGATCGGCCGATGATCCGAACCAACATTGTTAAGAGTCTTCACTTTAGGAATGTGACCATGGATTAAGAAATTTTTAGAGAGAAAAAACCTATCCAATCTCTCCATTACACAAGCTAAGCCTTGCCTTATGTTAGACCAAGTCATAAGGCCATTATCTGGTTGGATGTCCACAATATGGACTTTTGCAATATATTTGCTCATGAGGTCTGTGCTTTTGTACAAATTTCTATTTCCCCCCATTTTCTCATCCAGAGAGAGGATGGTATTGAAATCTCCTCTAATAAAGATCCAAGCTTCAAGAAAATGAGAGATAATATGAATTAGATCCTTCCATTGTCTTCTTTTTTCCTCCAAAGCATTCAGAGCATAAATAGTAACGCAGAGCATAATATGGTTGGAATGTCTACTTTGAGTAGCTATAGTCAACATGCCCCAAATGCCAACCATATGGTGAATAACTACCTCTTTTGGATCCCAAAGACAAGCTATGCCACTAGAAGTCCCTTGGGAACTGAGGGAAACCACTTTTCCAGCTGGCCAAATTTTACTGGCAATTGAGTGCATATCCTCCATTGACATCTTCATTTCTTGAAGGAAAACAAGATGTGGACGATTTATCTGAATCATTATTCTAATTTTATTTTGTTTTAAAAGACTCCCTTTGAGTCCTCTAATATTCCAAGTGATGATATTCATTAATACCAGGGCTAAAATTTTTGGGAAGGGCATTTATCTTACCTTCGTCTACAAGCTTTTCACCTTCTCTTACCATATGATATTGATTGGTCTTGCGACCTACTTTTTGATTAGAATCCATCTTCAGTTTTTTTTTCCTATTTCTTGAATTACTCCATTTAATCTGAGATGGCTTCTAACCTTGAAGAATGCTCGTACAGAACCATAATTTTACTAGAGGGTTCAAGAGAGTCTATATTGGGACCCATATTATTTGAAATTTTGACATTTAAAAGATTGTTTTTCTTGTGTAAATTTTCTCCCTTATTTTTCTGTTGAAAACCTTTGATTTGTTGGTTTGTCTCTGAGTTCTTCCCTTCATATTTAAATTATTTTTCTAAGATTTTTGTTTCCATTATTTCCTCTTCCTCACTTGGGTCATCATTTGTGGAAAGGATTTCAAATATATTAGCAGAAGACTTTGATTTATCCTTCATAACTAGTTTTTTTTTAGTGTTCTTCTTCTTAGGCATTTGGAAACCTGCTGAGTTTAGATCTTCTTTATTTTGATCAGGAATTTTATTTGGGCAAGCACTAGCCAAATGGCCATATTTATGGCAAATTCTACAATGAAAAGGAATGTTCTCGTAGTCCACTACTTGATCCCAAGTGTCTTACCCAAATTGTAATGTTATCTTTTTAGGTAGGGTTTTGTCAAAATCCATTAAAACACAAATTCGAGCATAAATAATATGTTCAAAATTTTGAGTACAATCAACAGTCATCATAAAAGTTCCAAAAGGGTTTCCAATTGAAGAAAAAATAGTAGGATTCCAAAATTCAATAGGGAGGCCAAAGAGTCTAACCCACACGGGAGATATAGAAGGCAGCTCTTCTTTGAATTTAAATTTAGTATGCCAGGGCTTCATGAAAAGCCCTGCCCTTCCAAAAAACCAAGGACCCCCTTGAAAAGTTTTCTCTCTATCTTCATTATTAGCAAATAAAAAAAGAAAATAACCATTTGGATAAAAAGAGATTTGTAACTCACCTTTAGTTTTACAACTTTTTGCAACCCAAACTTTAAAAGTAGATAGGCTCGGGCGAAAACCCACGAACTGAAAAATTAGTTCTCTTTTTTCTAAATTTTCAATGCCAGTCTGAATGCTACCCATATCAAGCTTCACAATAAGAGTTCCATCAGATGCTTTAAGAAATCTTGACTCCATTTTCCTAGGATTAATCTTAGGCATTCTTAGAGGTTTATGGGAAGCCCTAAGATTAATATTAGCTTTGGTCTGAGGCTGTCCACCATGGAGGACATCCCTAAAATTCATTTTTGGGGCTGAGTCTTTGAAATTCTTACCCTTGATAGGGGTTTTCATAGTAGAATTATTTTGTGGGTGCACCTTAGCACCAGATTAACTTGAGATCTGAGCCATTTTTTGATCAACTCCTTGAAACTTTGTTGTGATCTCTTTAATCCTTACCCTAGACGCCGTGGAAAGGTATGATTTTCACTTTTCTTTTGTGCAGCAAATTGGAAACCGTTGTCACTCAAGTTCATAGCATGATATGTTAAAAGATATATTTCTAACCCATCTTGGATCCCCTGCAACATATCCTACTAAAATATTGAGCATAAACCAAAACAATATTGGTCGCTAGGGCCCGAAGACCCTAAAAACCAACCTCTGGAGCTGCTTGCACTCAACCCAGATGAAACCCTCGCATAGTCGCTTGCCAAAAATCTTGTTCACACATAGGGATACACTAGGATCTATGTTGCTCCAAATGATCTAAAAATTGGTGGAGATGTTCTAGGGTTTTTTAGGCATCTACCCTAAAAGCTCAATATAAGTCTGTATGAGTGCGATATGGATGAAACAAGTTTGATAGTTTAGGCAGTCCTACGAAAAACCTCCCTCAGGTTGCCCCTGATTGACACTTACCACTTTTCATGTATTACCCTGAAGCCTATAAAATGGTGTCCTCCCTCCTTTTTTTAAGATCAAATATTTTTGAATTCAAAGCCATGAAGTGCTGCCAAAATATTTTGCCATGTTCTTTCGTTGCCAAATCGATGTTGCTGGAATGCCACTTTGGATTTGAAGTTAACTTCATCTCCTTCACACAATTGCTCATTGAAGGACTTGAAGAAGCCACATTAAAGATTATAGATCAAGGAGAAGGGTCTTTTGCAGATTGAAGACTTAAGGAAAACTCAAGGGAGAAGAGTGCTAGCAAAGAAAAGCACATAAGAAAGAAATATTTGGGACAATTATTGCTATTCGACAACAAGCCCAAAAGAAAGAAATATTTGGCAAAACGTTTGCCAAGTTTTGGAAAGAATTTCTAAAGACCTCAAGAAATTTAGATTCTTGAGAAGAAGGCCACTAGATAGGCCAAGATTGAAGTTAGAATTCGATAAAGAAGATCGGAGGAGAAAGGAGTTAGAAGAAGCCACCAAATATAAGAGATTTGAAGATTACCATTGAAAGGCTTGAAGGTTGATTAATAGAATGAAGGTTATTGGTTTTTATAGTAGAAAATTGAAAGCTTATAGAAGAAGAGTTATAGCTAAAATTTAGAGGAGTTTCCTACCAAATTGACAAGATTCGAGGACAACATTTCGAAGGGAAAAATTGATTGTGAAAGGGCAACAATTCGGGCAACATTACTAGTTGCTAAGTTTCACATTTCAAGAGAGCATCCTAAAGGAGAGTTGAATCCACCAAACTATATTTTTGGATAGCAAGTTAAAGGAGTTTTTTAAAGCTACAAAAAAGTGAGTTAAAGAGTTGTTTTTGGACAGCAAGGAAGAGATGCAAATCCATCAAACATAGGGTAGCATTTAGGTGAATCTAATCACCTATAAATCCATCATCTATAGAGGTCATAAAGGTAAGAAACTTTGGTGCAAAAGGTTCATTAATTGAACATTTGTTATTTGGTTCATTATTAAGTTTCATTAAGCACCACATTAGAGTTTAAAGTTGCAAGGGAGTAAGTTTCAAGTTTTTAGTCTTCAAGGAAGTGTAGAAGATAGTTCTTACAACGTTAACCTACACATAAGAAATAAGAGAGATATATTTCAAGAGAAAGAAAAATATCAACTTCCTATTATCTATTGGAAGCAAATAAGACATTACTCTTAAGTGAAAGTTGCATAGATTATAGTGCATAATACAAGTTACTTTTAAGAGTTCATTAAAAGGAGCAATAGGGAGAAATTAACAGTGCATTATACTAGTTATTTTTAAGATTTATAGAAGTGCATTAAGTGCTAAGCGAGAAAGGAAAATTAGTGCACAAAAAGGGACTAAGTTGAAGTGTCAAAAGATACTATTGAGCACAGCAAAAATATCAGCAAATCTTTGTGAAGAGAAGCCATTTTAAGGTGCATTATAACCACCAAGGAATAGGGAAGAAATTGCCATATCAAGGTATCAAAACCTAGGTGCAACTAAGGTATTTTATCTTAGTCTATTGCAGATTTAATTCAAGTGTCTTTAAGAAGAAGAAGAAGAAGAAGAAGCTTTGACACGTATAAGATAGAGCCATGTAATGGCTCAGTATCAATATATTTGAGGTGTCTAAAGACACCTTATACAGTGCCATAATCCTATGAAAATATTGCCTACATCAGTGTAAAAGAAGGAACCTACAACATTGAAGGAGTCTACGTAAGATAACATAGCACTCATTGCAAGGATAACGTAAAGCATATAGTGGAAATTGCAAAAAGAATAGCACAAGGGAATAATGTAATACAAGTGGCAAAGATAAGGTGCAAATGAGGTTAACTTCAAGTATTATCTAAGAAAACATAGAGAGGAGCTTGGATGAACCACCACCATGAAGAAAGCATTGAAGCAAGAACTGCCTACATTGGAGAGGATCCACCTTGGTTGAAAGAGGAGTCATAAGACGTTGAAGTTCAAGAACACACACTCCAAAGGAATCCAAATAGCTTGTGAAAGAATTAGAATTGCATTAAGATGATAAGGACATTGAAGAGGTAAGTTGCATGCAAAGAAGAGACTTCCACTTGTCTCACCAAAGGTATCTTGTGTCGTTTGGCACAACAAAAGAAGGTGCCTACATATTCTTGATAACGTATAAGGTTATAACGTTTGCACACAGGAAGGGAGTGCCCAGGTTTGGAGTAATGCTCAACTCAAGCGTTGAAGGCATCAATAATCATTGTGTAATATTCAAAGGTGCGTGCCACCTAAAGTAATGCTCTTCAAAGAGTGTAACCTCCCAATACCAATTAGCAAAGTTAATTTATGAACCAGAGCAACGTAGCATGCCAAGTGGATAACATTCCAAGAAGAGATAAGATAAATTAATGGTTCAGGTTGAGATTAAGTACAAATATTAAGCACATATATTAAGCATAGAGATTCAACATAGATAAATCGAGATTAGAGAGAGGTCAAAGCACATTGGAGGATTAGAAGATTGTCATACAATGTAGAGCAATAAATGCTCATAGTCATATGTTGGAGTAAGAGAATACAATGTGGAGAAGCTCTGAAAGCAAGGTCAAAGAAGACATTAATCAACTACCAGCATATCATAGTCCATGAAAGGTATACTTACAAGTTAATATTTGCTTTCCATTAATTACAAGGAGTTATAAGTTGCATTATATCTAAGGTTGAATTTGGTTGTTTATTGCATTGAAGAAGCTATATAAATTTACAACCTTAGTAGATTTGAAAGCAATTAAATAAAGGACATTATATCTTAAAAGATATTACAAATTACATTAGATTCAAATATTAAAATTTACAAATAATTAACTAGGAGATATAGGGTTTTCTACATTGAAAAATTGAAACATTAGTTTGCAAATATTATCATTTTCTAAATTTCTACATTAGGGAGATATAAGGAGTTTTACACCAAACACGAGACTATTGAAATTTAGAAAACTATACCATAGAGAATTGAAGGATAAAGGAAGCAAAATCATTGATTTCTTTAAAGTTGGAATTTATTGCTTATACTTGTATCATATACAAATTAAAGGGGAAAGAGGAATCCAACCATAGAGTCTTGAAAAAAGAGAACACCATCAAAGTAAAAGTGCATTAAATTATTTCTAGCTTTCGCAAATAGGGAGAAATAAGGTAAAAAATAGGAGTTGAACAAAACATTAGAGAGTCAAATCAAAAGGAAATTGAAATCAAGCACTTTATCAAGACCATACCATACTCCAAATACTTGGGAGATATAAGGGATACTACAAAAACTAAGATTTGAAAAGGTTTTATCAAGTTTGATCATAAACTCAAACTAGAGAGTCATAAGGTAGACAACTTCAAAGGATTTGAAATACAAAACTTCTATAAAAACTAAATACTTAGGAATTAAAGGATATTCTGCCTAGAGATTTGGAAAAACTAAATTCTTATCAAAATTATTGATTCTCAAAACACTAGGGAGACATAAGGTAGCCAACCTCAAAGGTTCAAAAATTAAAAGGTTTATTACTTAAAGCAATATGGATGAAATAATTAAGAATGCATTTAATGAAAATAGTGAAGAGCTATTTCATGAACTTGGGTTTTATTCACAAAACCTAATATAAACCTTTGATGGATTTAAACACTTGCCTACATATTTGAAAGAAAAATTATCTTTGTTTTTGAAGGAAGTAAAGGAAGAGAACTTTACAATATTAATTGGTTATCTTCGTGAATTATTTTTTAGAGCCTGGTGGAATACTCAAATATAGTTGTATTCACATCAAAAGAATGTTTGATGATATATCTATCATTAATTGTTTTTGAACTCTTTCAAAACATGAAACAAAATAGCAATCCTAGTCAATATTATTGTGATGATATAATAACTCATCATTAATAAAATATTCCTCTAGTAAAAATTTAGAAATAAAGAAGATGAATGAGGAAGAGGAAGCATGACAGGAAGGAACAAGATGAAGATACTCATTAGGGTACAAACACAAATTACAAATATTGAACCAAAAGAAGAAGAAGGACCAGATCAAGTTGAAGAACATCTAAAAGTCGAAGACCATATTGAAGACTAAAAGTCTTCAATACCCAAATAATGAAATACAAGGGGGTGTTAGAGTATATCACATTATTTGGTACATGTTAATGTACTACCTTGGGTACATAACTAGAGTAGAAGTTTACCTTAGAGTAAGGTTTGAGTGGTTACTTCATGTAATGTAATAAATGCACAAGTGTTAGAATGTGCAATGATGTAAATGTGCATGAGTCATAGGTTTGGCATATGAAAGGCCAAAGGACTTATCTCCCTATATATATGCCTTTGAGGTAGTTGTGAATCATAAATAAAGCAACACCAATACAATAATGATAAAAAATAACAGTAAGCAAAGTAATACACAAAGATTGCACAAATAAGATAAAACTCTTTATTGTTGTGGGTGGATCTCAAATGTTACAATCAATATGCCCCAAATATAGGGTTTTACAATGCTTATGTTGATATAAAATTATAGAGACTAGGGTTCTACGAAACCCAAGTTGAAAAGAATAGTTGGTGTCTTCACACTTGTCTTCGATCCCAACAAGATTGTGGGTGGGCTTGTGTATAGGGCCACCCCAACTTCAACAACTTCCAACAATTGTAATCCTTATACCTGCACACAACAAACAACAAATATTAGTAATACCTACGAGGGTTCCACTGCATGAGACCCTCAAAATAAAATCACTAACCCTAGATGCTGCAATAAAATTGTAAACAAAAGCATAAGAATATAAAAATAAATGAATAAATTTATTACCTTGTCAACAATACTGACTTCCTATTTTTTGTTTATGTAGACAATTCTAGTGATAGTTGCAAAAATACCCTAGTGATTCTCGAGGGATGTAGGGTTGTAGATCTGGTGCAGGAAATGCCTGCGAGCACTTAAGAATAACTAAAAATACCCAGAGGTGCTCGACTATCTCTAGTGGGTGCTCGACTAGCTCTGATGGGTGCTCAACTGGCTCTAGAGGGTGTTCGAGGCTAAGGGAGGTGTTGCAAAACCAAATATGGTTTTGTGTGGGTTATGCAATGGTGGATGCGAGCGATGCGAGGGTGATGATGGAAATGACAGGGCTAGGGTTTGACCTTCTAAGAATTATTTGCGAATGAACGTTGACATAATTCAAAGTAGGCTTCAAAAATATCTTAAGGATTCTCAAGGTTTCGGGGTTGTTAAGGGTCCGAGTCATCAAAATGAATCCTCTTTTATAATATTCCCTTAGACATGGAGTTTCGATGACACAATTTGAGTGGCCAAGATTAAAACATGAGGAAGGGTGGAGATTAAATCTAGGTAAGTAGCATGGATTAAGGTGGATGGATGGTTGAGATTAAAATGTGGTGGAGGGCTAGGATTAATTCATATATATATATTTATTAAATATAATATATAAAAATATTAATATTTAAATATATATATATATATATATATATATATATATATATATATATATATAATGGGTGTTTGTGATTGAAGGGCACAAATGGATGACAAGTGGCTAGATTTTGATGTCTACAGATGCTTTTTGTATTGCGTTGTGTGAAACACAATGCGGTGCAAAAATACGAGACACCTGGTTTGGCCTAATGCAAAAGAAACTTTATTTCCTTAGAATACGAAGATGATCTTGAAGATAAAATAATTTGATTGTGTAAGCATTTGATTGTGTAGCTTACCCCCTCAATTGGTGAGTGAGTGAAGAATAAATCTCACAAGCCAATTGACAAAATTGTGTGGTGAAAATGTAAGTGAATAGTGTAAGTGTAAGTGTATTATGTAAGTGCGGATGATATGAATGATGTGAAATAATTTTGTTTTTGCCCCAACAGAGAAATGGGATTGTTGTGAAATGCAAGTAATTGATTATGTTTTTCCCTAATAGTGAAAGGGTCTTTGCCAAGTGTAAATGCTATGATCATGTAAGATGTATCCCATTGTGGGAAATCAAAATCAAATGTGGTTACCAAAAAAAATTACTAAAGGGTTGCTCAATCACTTTACTCGGCCTGTATCCTTGGATATTGATGTAATTATAAATGAAAATAATCAAAGTTATCCATGATGTGAACCCCATGGAAAATAGCATCAATGCATCTATTGAGCAAATTGGCCTAGGCATGGTCTCACTCTAAGGGTGAGGTTCCTAAAAGTGATTTTGTTTTTGAACAAGAAGATAATGAATAATGAAGATATCCAAGTGTCCTTATGGTGATTTACTCATCTTACCAAATTGCATGGATAACCAATCACTGCAATCACCAAGGAGATAGAATAGACCACTAGATACTAGGTTCACTTGAAATTGTATATGAACTTGAAAAAATGTGCAAATGTAATTATTGATAAATGAATATGATATTGAGATAAAGATTTGATGATGAGAATGATGATTATGGTCGTTTTGTGAAAATTTGGACCAATTTTGTGTGTTTTGAGAGTTGTAAATCAATTTTGTGCCTTTTGGACGTAAGCAAAAATTATGCATCCAAATCAATTTTGGTTTTCACAAAACATTATATGATGATGCAATGAATGTATGAATGCAATTTGGAGTGAATTGGTGGAGGTAAGCTACCTTTTTGGATCTTTTTGTCTTTTATGCAAATTTTGATGTCAAACACATGAGGGTATCTGCAGTAAACTCAAATGCCCGTGGGCATCTGGTGATGTGCAAATGCTTGTGTGCATCTCAATGTGCTTGTGAACGCCCATGGGCATCCTAGTGTGTCATAAATAACTATAAATGGTTTACAGAGGTGAAATCAGATTTATTATTGTGTTAACGAATTCATGAAGCTACATTTGAGGGAGTGAGTGAAGTGAAGTGGAGTGAAGGAGTGTGGTGGTGCAAAAGTTATGACGATGGATGGTGTGGATGCGAAAGCAGGAGAAGGAGTGCATGTTGCTAAGGTAAGTATCCTTGGCACTCTTTGTCTATACTTGTGCATTTTTTTTAAAATTATGCAATGTATGTGACTTTAATGTAATTTCTTTGTGAATGTGTTGTGCTACAGTTGAGGATTTTAGAGGCTCAACATCGGTTCTCACCTCTCATCCTAGGGGTGAGGAAGGCATTGCAGTAAGAGGAGTGGGATTGGTTGGAGGATGTGGGGTTGGTTGGGATAGCTCGTATTGATGTAGTTAGGGTGGATGAGGGATATTTATTTGCCTTGGAAGAGATGGGATCCAGATAGGGAGACCTTTCAGATCCCTACTAGAGAGATTACAGTGACACTTGAGGATGTATATCGCATCCTCAAGTTACTAGTGTAGGGGTTATGTGTCAAAGTTGGACACAATAAGGGGTATGAGATGAGCCATATATTTGGATATGGATGGTGAGGTGAGAGTGTGAATGGTGCAGGGATAAGGTACTTGGCTATATATGTGGATAATAAGTTGGATGTACTCCTCACTTTGGTTATATTCGTGATGGCCGACATAGTGACCCTAAACAAAACTGGCTGTTAGTTCCCATGGAACCTGATTGGGCTGGTGTATTATATGATCGATAACCTCAGGTGTATGCATGGGTACTTGCTTTGTTGGTGCAGTTATACCAAGAGCTGTATGAGGTGAAGAGGTAAGGGCAGAAGGGATTGGGATGCAGTTTTCTACTACAATGTTGGGTCTAGGAGCATTTTAGTATGGATCGACCCGTAGGCTTACCTACTAAGGCATGGGATAGGGAGTAGCCCTATGCTATGAGATGGCCTACAACTGAGTAGGTACAATCAAGTCATCATATTCATACTAGCAAGTGGTACAGGGATCTGCGGGTTGGACTGACATTGACTCAGGTTATTTGGAGATCGTGGCAATATGCCACATGGAATGGTGATGGGGAGAAATTGTGAAGGGTTTGGTAGGCTAGGTGGGTGGTTGAGAGGCATAGTTGTGAGGTGGAGCACATCTAGTTCTTATGAGTGTTACGGTAGTCTAGGCTGAGGTAGGGGGTTCTTGAGGCACTAGTGCTCTACAAGCATCATCGAGATGAGATAGGTCTACCTTGTGTTGAGGCATGGAGGATTACCTATGAGGATGATGAGGATATAAACCTCCCCGATGTGGATGATGTAGGGACTACTACAAAGTATGATGCATGGTTCATTGCACAACCACCATGGATATCGAGTCCAACAGTGGAAGAGGGGAATGGTGATGAGGGTGAGGTAGAGGCCGAGATGGAGTCAGATGCGGCTCCTAAACTCCAGGGACACCTTTGATCTAGTAATCGAAGGAGGTAGGTGAGGGATACAACAGAGTAGGATCTAGGGCTTGGAATCAATAGAGAGGGCATGGGTGACAATATGAAGGAGGCTCTGAAGGGACCTCTAGGTTAGAGCGAGGAGGATTGGGTAAGGTTAGAGCAGTTGGTGGCAGAGCGAGATGTAGTGATAATGGATCAGGTTGTTGAGGTAGTGACTTGGGATGCAGAGATAGTGACTCAATATGCGGAGATAGCTTGGTTACAGGTGAAGCTAGAGGTACGATCGGCTACAAGTGTTGGCAAGGATAGGATCACGAGGCTCTAGGAAGAGCTACTTGAGAGAGATCATCATTAGGGACATGATGTACTATGCCTTTAGGCCTGTGATGGATATATACGGTTGTTGGAGGATCGATTGATGGAGCACAATATTGGGCTTCCAAATCCACCCTCCTCATCCATATTCGGGTCTGTTAGGCATAGTTTTAGGTCTAGGGATCCTTCGATGTCACAAGGATCCTCTTATAGGCATTAGCTAGTGCTTAGATGCACTTTTTGTATATGAGCCTTGGTGCTCCATTGTATATAGCCTTTTGGTATTCATTGTACATGCTATATTTATACACACACATATATATACATGGATTTTACTGTTGTGCTATGCTTTTGTGTGAATGCTTTTGTATATGGATGATTAATGCAATTATAATGTGTTGTGAATGCAAATGAATTAATGCTCTAATGATCATTTATAGTTTATATTTTTATTAACCATTGATAGCATTGTTGTTTATTCAGGGGCACCAAACTAGTGGCATGTGAAATGGAAGACTCATGTAATAATATGGATGCTAATATGGAAGAAGATATGGGTGTTGATATGGAAGAAGATATGGATGTTTATAGGGAAGAAGATATGGATGTTGATATGGAAGAATGACTATTTTGCAAAGACTCAGACATACTAGTGACATCAAACGAACTCACTAAATATTGCCTAATTTCCTCTAAGACCAAATATCTATGTAGTGAATTCATTTACCAAATCATAAGAATGGTAATGACTAGAGGTAATCAAGAATCAATGTGTGTACAAGTGAGTTCATTAACCCATCTTGAGCAAATTAAGATGAAAATCTATTATGGATGAGACCAAGAAGCTAGCTTGTTCTTATGTGCGGTCAGAGGTCTCTTTAAAAGATATGTGTCACCACGCATGAGCGTACTCCACTACTAGTCAAGCATCTATAGCCTCGATGGATATTTACTCCATAGTCCAAGAGTTTGATCTATAATTTTTAGGGATTCATACTACCTAACCGTCTAACTGGAAATGTAGTTCTATCCTTACAACTTGAGGATATGTGGTGTGTGATGTGTAAAAGATTTCGAGTTTTGTCGGGGATTTTGCCCTACTCTTTCTTTTATTTTGAAATTATGATAGTAGTGAAAACCACTATTTTTGTGGACTATGTGCATGATGGGAAAAACAAGGATTATCCTTTTCACTTTGAGGTTTAACCCAAGTATGGTGTAATCCGTCTTTGACACAAGATTTTTTAATATATATAATTGTGTTTGGTTCAAGAGTGTTTAAAGTCAATTCCTAAAACTCAAGATTTTATTAGTGAAAATGTGTCTTGGTCCTAAAGAAAACTTGACATGTATTCGGAGGTTGCTTAAATCACTAGAAGTGGCTAAGTGATCAAAAACACCTAGGGATTATGGACATGTGGTTTTGCAAATGATAATTTGGATTTATGAAATGGTGCAATGAAATGGAGGATGACTTGAAGGTGCCCCTGATTAAGGCAACAAAACTTTGTTGGACCAATTATTATCTGAAATGAATAAATGATCCCTAATATGAAATGTGAAATGTGTGAATGTGATTGTGAATGTAATGTATGAAATGCAATTTGTGAAATGGAATGTGTGAAATGCAAAGTGTGAAATGTAATGCATGAAATGAGATGTGGTAAAATGTGATGTGTGAAATGCAATTTGTTAAATGCAATGTTGTTTTTTTTTATTATCCATGTATGTATGTATATATATCATATTAAGCATAGAATGCTCTCAAGTGAATGATGTTAAGTGGTTTGGTTTCTTCAACTCCCATTAGACTAACAAGCCTATAAGTTCCTTTTTTTACTTTTTGAGTGACAATGTATGGACCTAACCAATTAGTCATGAGTTTATCATGAAGATGCGGAAATGCATTGGTGTTTTATTGATTCTCTTTAAGAACAATATCTCATACCTAGAATTCATGTAGATGAACTTTGGTGTTGTAAGAACGCTTTAGATGGTCTTGATAAACTCGTAAATGCTCTAAAGCATTGAATCACATTTCATCAAGAAGCATGAGTTGGTCAAGATATGCTTATCTAGCAATATCATCATCTATGAATTCTTGTAATGAAATTCACAATGAGGGGATATCAAGCTCAAGAGGCATGATTGCTTCGGCTCCATAGACCAATGAAAATGGCATTGCCCCAATAGGCATGGGGATGCTTGTTCGATAAGCCCATAATGCCAAGGGGATTTGAGTATGCCAATCTCGATGATTTTTATTGACAAGTTTATTGATAATAGCAATCAAGGTCTTGTTGGTAGCCTCAACTTGTCCATTTGCTTGTTGGAGTCGAGAAATAGTGTTGGATATTATATTTATCGCAAAGTGCTTGAACATCCTTTTTCTTAAAAGACTTATCGTTGTTAGAGATGATTTTCGAGGGAATACCAAAATGATAGATGATATGATGAAGTATAAACTCCACAATTCTAGGTCCTGTCATTCTGGTTAGAGGAATTACCTTAATCCACTTTATGAAGTATTTAGTGGCTGTGATGATGAATGTATATTGTTCCAAGGAAGGAGACAAGATTTTGCCAATCAAATCAAGACCCCATTGTGAGAAGGGCTAAAGTATTTGAATAGGATATAATGCTTGTGATGGCACGAGTTAAATAAGCATGCTCTTGACATTGCTTACAATGTTTGACATAAGTGCAACAATCGCGTTCCATGGTGGGCCAATAATAATCCATGCATAAAATACGCTTTGAAATGGCCATTCCACTAAAATTACCACCACAAGTACCATCATGAGCTTTAGCTATGGCTCTTTGTGCCTCTGTAAGCTCGAGGTAATGAAGGAGGATTCCATCATAACCATGTCTATACAACACGTCCCCCAAGAGAGTAAAAAAAGATACCTTTTGCTTGAAAGTGCATTTAGCAGTCCATGATATATCTGATGGAAGTGTTCCAAACTTGAGTAAGGCTATTATTTGATTTTAACAAGGCTCATATGGCTCCAAATGGATAAAGAACACATTTTTTTCATCTATAGATTCAACACGAACAATTGCAGATTTAGAGATCATTGTGACAATTAATGGATGTACCTCTCCTTCAAATTTCTTTGGAATCAATGATCCTAGAGAGGCCATCACATCTGCAAATCTATTAGCCAAACGTGGCAACCTATCAATTTTATACCAATTAAATTTGGAGAGCAATTTTATTCTACTTTATGGTAAATCTTTATGGTAGATTCTTTGCATTGGTATTTTCCATTGATTTGTCTTACAACAAGTTGAGAATCACCAAATATCTTGATACGCTTTATGCCCATAGCTATAGTTGTTGAAGACATAATATTAAGGCTTTATACTCTACATTGTTGTTTGTGCATTGGAATTCAAGTTTGAATGATAGGGGAATAGGTATCTCTTAGGGTGTATGAAACATGACTCCAACACCTTGACCTTTTTTGCACTTAGAACCGCCAAAGAATAGTGTGATATCGACATATTCCTGTATAATGACATCTTCTTCTTGTTCAGTGATAGTAGTACTGAATC
Organism: Wollemia nobilis; assembly: GCA_028583015.1. NCBI lineage: Eukaryota > Viridiplantae > Streptophyta > Pinopsida > Araucariales > Araucariaceae > Wollemia > Wollemia nobilis. The sequence continues at coordinate 14,405,676 of JAQPPZ010016890.1, forward strand.
ATCCGGGAGCTCAATAATCAAGTGTTGATCACTAGGTAGTGGAGCTTCTGCAAGCTGACCGACTATGACCTAAACTTTAATGAATTTTTGGTTGATAAACTCAAGATTGAATTCAGTGAGAAACATTATCCATTTTGCGATGTGGGTGTTATTGTAAGTGCAATAAATCATATAACACAGAGGATTTTCACGAGCTATGACATATGTGGTGTGACTAAGCATGTAATATATGAGTTTCTTAGTGGTAAAAACCACTACTAAGCATAATTTTTCTATGTAAGCATATATGGTTTCATAGATTACCAATGTTCGACTAATGTAATAAACAACTTGCTCTTGATTGTTCTTATTATTTTGTGTAAGCATTGTCTGTAATGCAAAGTCCGTTGCTCAAACATAAAGATGAAAGAGGACCCCCAGACGAGGAGTTAAGACTGGTGGAGAAGCCAAATATTGCTTGATATCATCAAAAGACTTTTGACACTCATTTGTCCTTGAAAATGTCACCTCCTTTTGTAGTAGGTGATTGAATGACTTGTATTTGTTAGAAAGTTGCGCAATGAAACGAAGGATCGATTTAATATTTCCTTGTAAAATACACAATTCTTTTAAGTTTGTTGGGCGAAGCATCTCCATTATGGCCTTGACTTTTTTTGGGTCCACCTCAATGCCTCTTTTGGAGACAATAAAACCTAGTAGTTTGCCTAAGGTAACACCAAAGACACATTTCTTGGGGTTCAACCTTACATTATGCTCTAAAAGTTGAACAAAGACTTTTTCCAATACATCATTGTGCTCTTGTCGAGTTTTGGATTTTACCAAGAGATCTTGCACATAATCTTCGATGATCTTATGCATGTAATTGTGGAATATGTATGTCATAGCATGTTGATAAGTAGCACCTACATTTTTAAGGCCAAAGGGCATCACCTTATAACAAAAAAAGTCCCCCAAGGTATAGTGAATGTTGTTTTGTGTTGGTCATTAGGATTTATTCGAATTTGGTTGTATCCTAAAAAACCATCCATTAGAGAAAGCATTTCATGGCCAATGCAGGTGTCAAAAAGAGTATTAATGTTTGGTAGAGGAAAGTCATCCTTAGGACACGGTTTGTTAAGATCTCAAAAATTAGTGCAAATGTGTATCACCCCATTAGGCTTACGAACGGGTACCATGTTTGAAAGCCACTTAGGATAGTCAATGGGTACAATAAAAACCACATCTAATAGCTTTTGAAGCTCTTCTTTGACCAAGAGGGCAACAATAGGATGCATCCTTATAAGTTTTTGTTTGACCGACTTAGCATAGAATGCAAGGTGAGATTGTGGACAACCAAATTATGGTCAAGACTAGGCATGTATTCGTAGGACCATGCAAAAATGACCTTCTTCTTCTTTAGGAGAGCAACTAATTGCTCTTGTTCATTTATGGATAAAATTTTACCAAGTTTGACAATTTGGAGATTGTCTACGTCCGAACTAATATTCTCATTGATGGTATCTTCAATGGACATGTGAGAACCTTACTCAAGTTGATGGGGCATTGTGATCAGATGAATGTCATATATGACATTATTAAACTCTTTTAACTCAACCTCATCTATGTTTACCTGGAAAACCTTAGGATGTGAAGATGAATGTGAAGGTGAAGGTGGAGGTGATGGAGGAATGTAGTTGGCTGAAGGCCTTAACAATTCCTTAAAAAGGATAAATTCGGTAAAGGATGATGGTGAGAAAATCCGATCCATGTCAATAAGGCTTATGTCAATTGAAATTGAATTTTCCAAATCATATGGATTACGGAGTGGGGTGAATAAGTCAACATGATTCATGTTAACTTAAAGGGATGGTTGGCAAGGTGGATGATGGATGGATCCTGTCTGCTAGAATCGATGTTATAACTATGGTAACCTGAACAATAGTAGGCAACACAAATAAATGCAATTGGCAAAAAGCCATGTACATGCAATACAATATTTTTTTTTTTGAATTTTTTTGTGTGTTTTTGATTTTTTTTTTTAAATTTGTTTTTTTTTTTAATTTTTTTTGAATTTTTGAATTTATTTTTTATTTTTTATTTTTTTGAATTTGTTTTTGATTTTTTTGAATTTTTGAATTTGTTTTTAATTTTTTTTTGAATTTGTTTTTTATTATTTTTTAATTATGTACATATATTTCAACAAAATGGTTGGTGATGTGGATCAATGAAGTGGAGGTGGTGGTTCACCAGTTGGTTCGGCTTGCTCTTGTGGAAGAAGCAAGTGAAGGATGGGCTAATGGATGGGGAAAATTATGAGGTAAAACTCATCGTGTTCAGTGTGTGGAATGTTGGGTGTTGATTCCTTATCAAATTCATCAAAATATATCGATATAACATCAAATTCTTTGTAGATGTCATCTTTAGATTCATCGGTGTGATGGATTTCTTCTCCTGAATCCAAATGGAAGCATTGAAAAGCTTGTTCAAGAGAAGTGGAAGAAAGTGGATGATAGCCTAAACCTGAATGGTCATGTGCTTCTCGATATGAAACATCAAAAATCTCATGCATTCCTTGTTTATGTTGTCCTAGACCATGTCCTTGCGAATAAACTATGTGAAAATACTGGGATGGAAAAGCCGACATGTGTTGTATATTGGCAGGAGTTGGTTGCTTGGGTTCATCTAGGAAATATAGATTGGATGATGAATTAATTCCCCATACACAAAATTAATGCTATTGGTCATTGAAATCATGTTGTACACCGCTTCTATAGATAAGGGTGGGTCATGTGGGCAACCATAATCCTTAGCAGTTTGAATGCTAAGCAGTGTGATTGTGATGTCTTGGATCATGTATTCACCAATAACAGGATTAGTGAGATGGAATGCAACTTGGGATGATATGGAGGTGGATGTGGAAGTGGATATGGATGATTCAGGATTGGCTTGGGGCTCCGACAATGGGAGAGGTATGGACATGGATGGCATATCACAATCTGTTAAGGCAACTTATGAGACATTGACTGATGTGGATGGAGGTGGATTTGGCTAAGGTGTTTGTTGAATGGGCAATGATGTGGAAGGAATTATGGTAGATGATGTTGATGATGTAGCTAATGTAGATTGGGTTTGACCACATGTGCATGTAGTCAAAGGTGATGAATATGGGGGCATGGAGGTGGAAGCTTGATGTGAAGTGATGATGGGGAGCTTCTCAAGAATAGGAGCTTTTGATGAAGATGTGGATTGTGTGGTTGATGAAGTGGTTGATGGTGTCAAAATAATATGGGTGGAAGGAAGCATGGATTCATAAGGATTTGAAATAAAATTTCAATACTTAAACAGTTCAACGTCCACTGGTATGTAACGAACTTGTCTCTCGTGTACATATTTCAACCATTGATGACGTATAGAAGGAACACATCTCATTTCCCTCATCCAAGGACGTCTAAGGAGTACATTGTATGCCATGGACCCTTCCAAGATGTGAAACATGGTGTGTAATATTTTTACCCCCACTTCGATGGGTAAAACAACAGTGCCAACTGTGGAGTAGAGAACATCATTGAATGCTTTCAAGGTGAATGTAGATTTGGTGATGTGATTTGGTGGAAGATTGAGGTGTTGGAGAGCTGATGTGGTGATGATGTTGATAGAGGAGCCAATATCAATCAATACTCATTTAAATGGCTTCCTATCAATTTGAGCCATGATATGCAATGGAGGGTCCACCGATTTTGATGATATTGGTTTGATTTCAAAATCGTAGAATACAATGGAAGAATCCATACATGTTCTTATGCTCCCCACAAAATTGCTAAAGGTATTAGCATATTGAGATTGAAGTCCAATGGATTTTAAAATATCCATTAATGCCTCACGATGTGGGGATATTTTTGAATAAGCTCATATATAGACAATTTGGCTAAATCTATTTTAAGGCTAGTGGTCAACCAACTACTCAAAGAAATGACTGGCCTTGATGGACGATTGGGAGGATGAATGGGTGGAGATGGATGACTTTGAATATGAATGAGTTGGAAAGGATTGGCAAAAATTTGGATGGGTGATGATGATGTGGTAGGTTGAGACATACTTGTCTATGGTACTACAAGAAATTGAACATGTTGTTGCTATACACTTTGTTGATTGTTAGTGCATTGTCGACCTTGGGTAACTACATGGATAGCACCCACAAAACCTTGGTACTACTTTATGTGGTTAACTTGATTAGGAGGAGTCTTGGTATTTGAACCTCCTGTAGTTGGTTGTACCTCCTCATGATGAGGAAGTGGTATTTGATAAATTCTAAGGTTTTGGTTTTGTTAAGCTAAGGGGCTATCAAGCTTGATGGCTCCTAAGTCAACGAGATCTTACACTATGTCTTTGAAGTTGTAGTAACTATTTATATCATGCCCATTTCACCTTTGATAAAGGCAAAATAAATGTTCCCTATAGTGTTTACTATGCTTGGTAGGGTCATCTAGTTTAATCTCAGGTAAGGCAAGTTGGTTAGTGTCATACAACCTATGAAAGATGGAGGTATATGAGCTAAGGGGGCGTACTGATGATTTTATCAAAAATATTGTCAACGTGGGTGGTTTTCCATAGTTGGTGCTATGTTTTGAATGGATTGTGATGGTGAGGGAATTGCATGATATGCAATTTGGTACGGTTGTTGTTGCACAGGTTTTTGTTGAGCCATTATCGACTATCTCATGACCACTTGATTGACTTGATTAGCTTGATTGGCTTAGTTTGGTTTGGATTGACTAGAATAACTACCTTTGTATTGGCCTTTATTCTACCATTATTTCTTTTTGGGCTTAAGAACACCTTCTTGGATTTTGATCTCTTCAATTGTGCTATCTTGGGCAAGAGCTTCCTCAAATGATTTGTACTGTTGTAATTGTAATAACCAAGAAATGGGTTTTAGGCAACTCTTGGTAAATAATCAGTTTAAATCTTCCATTGGTAGGGTTAATGGTAGTTTTATGATAACATACCTCCAAAAATTGCCAAAATTGTATACTGACTCATCATCATATTATTTTAAGCCATATAAATCAGATAATGAGACTTTCTTTCTAACATTAAGGGAAAAACTTTCAAAAATGTGGTCAACCAATTGTTCAAAAGCATAGATACTATGATGAGGTAAATGGTTGTACCACTCTATGGCATCAACTCCCAATGTCTAAGGAAAGGTTCAAAGTATTAGAGCATCATTACTTTGGATTCTAAAATATGAATGGATAAATGTGCTCACATGTTCTCTAGGGTCCTCATCCAAGGACGTCCAAGGAGTACATTGTATGCCATGGACCCTTCCAAGATGTGAAACATGGTGTGCAATGTTTTTACCCCCACTTCAATGGGTAAAACAACAGTGCCAACTATGGAGCAGAGAGCATCATTGAATGCTTTCAGGGTGAATGTAGATTTGGTGATGTGATTTGGTGGAAGATTGAGGTGTTGGAGAGCTGATGTGGTGATGATGTTGATAGAGGAGCCAGTATCAATCAATAGTCATTTAAATGGCTTCCTATCAATTTGAGCCATGATATGCAATGGAGGGTCCACCGATTCTGACGAAATTGGTTTGATTTCAAAATCGTAGAATACAATTGAAGAATCCATACATGTTCTTATGCTCCCCACAAAATTGTTAAAGGTATTAGCATCTTGAGATTGAAGTCCAATGGATTTTAAAATATCCATTAATGCCTCACGATGTGGGGAGATTTTTGAATAAGCTCATATATAGACAATTTGGCTAAATATATTTTAAGGCTAGTGGTCAACCGACTACTCAAAGAAATGACTGGCCTTGATGGACGATTGGGAGGATGAATGGGTGGAGATGGATGACTTTGAATATGAATGAGTTGGGAAGGATTGGCAAAAATTTGGATGGGTGATGATGATGTGGTAGGTTGAGACATACTTGCCTGTGGTGCTACAAGAAATTTAACATGTTGTTGCTATACACTTTGTTGATTGTTAGTGCATTGTTGACCTCGGGTAACTACATGGATAGCACCCATAAAACCTTGGTACTACTGTATGTGGTTAACTTGATTACGAGGAGTCTTGGTATTTGAACCTCCTATAGTTGGTTGTACCTCCTCATGATGAGGAAGTGGTGTTTGATAAATTCTAAAGTTTTGGTTTTGTTAAGCTAAGGGGCTATCAAGCTTGATGGCTCCTAAGTCAACGAGATCTTACACTGTCTTTGAAGTTGTAGTAACTATTTATATCATGCCCATTTCACCTTTGATAAAGGCAAAACAAATGTTCCCTATAGTGTTTACCATGCTTGGTAGGGTCATCTAGTTTAACCTTAGGTAAGGCAAGTTGGTTGGTGTCATACAACCTATGAAATATGGAGGTATATGATTCAGCTAAGGGGGTGTACTGACGGTTTTATCAAAAATATTGTCAACATGGGTGTTTTTCCATAGTTGGTGCTGTGTTTTGAATGGATTGTGATGGTGAGGGAACTGCATGATATGCAATTTGGTACGGTTGTTGTTGCATAGGTTTTTGTTGAGCCATTATCGACTATCTCATGACCACTTGATTGACTTGATTAGCTTGATTGGCTTGGATTGACCAGAATAATTACCTTTGTATTGGCCTTTATTCTACCATTATTTCTTTTTGGGCTTAAGCACACCTTCTTGTATTTTGATCTCTTCAATTGTGCTATCTTGGGCAAGAGCTTCCTCAAATGATTTGTACTATTGTAATTGTAATAACCAAGAAATGGGTTTTAGGCAACTCTTGGTAAATAATCAGTTTAACTCTTCCATTAGTAGGGTTAATGGTATTTTTATGATAACATCCCTCCAAAAATTGCCAAAATTGTATACTGACTCATCATCATATTATTTTAAGCCATATAAATCAGATAATGAGACTTTCTTTCTAACATTGAGGGAAAAAATTTCAAGAAATTGGTCAACCAATTGTTCAAAAGTATAGATACTATGATGAGGTAAATGGTTGTACCACTCTATGGCATCAACTCCCAATGTCTAAGGAAAGGTTCAAAGTATTAGAGCATCATTACTTTGGATTCTAAAACATGAATGGATAAATGTGCTCACATGTTCTCTAGGGTCCTTAGTCCCTTTGAATTTGTCAAATTTTGGTACTATAAAGTCTGCTGGATATGGCGGTGATGGTATCAAAAAATGGATTGGTTGATTGATCAGTTGTTTAAGAGTTGGATTTTGGTTCATCATACCAGGAGTATATTGCATCAAACTATCAATCTACTATTTCATGATTTGAATTCTAGGGTCTTCCCCAGGTATATGGAAGCCTTGAATTACTTGATGATTTTGTGAAGGTGGAGTGGTGAGATGTTGGAGTGTGATGAGATGGTGATGATTTGATGGAGTGAATTGAATTTTATGATGTGGAGATTGATGAAGAAATGAATATGAATGTCAAAAAGGAGATGATGTGCGAGGACTATGAATTTGATAATTTGTGGGAATGACATGGGTATGAGTTAAATATAGCATGGGGATGGAAACCATAGAAGATTGTGGTATCCATGATGGATTTGAAGTGAAAAAAGTAGGTTGAGTGGAAACATGGTAGGATTTAAAATCTATCATGTGTACTTATTGTTGGGAATAAGGTTGAGCACATTTTTGAGCCATAAGCAATGAATTGAGATGTTGCTATACTTTTTGTATGGCCACCTATAAGGCAGATGGTGTGGATGTGGAAGGAATGGATGATGTAGGTGGAGGATAGGTTATAATGGGAATTACAACTGGATGGGAAATATTGGATGAGGTGGATGTTGGTATTTGGGAAGCATCATTGACATGTGCTTCATAGAAAGGATTTTTATAGGTGGTGGTGTATGAGGATGGGATGGAAGTGCTTGGAGCACATGATTGTTGTGGTATGGACCAATGCTAGGCAGGTGCAACTGACGACTCAAAAAGAGGGTTATTATACACTTGGATATGGCTAGAAGGTTGGTAAGAGATAAGTTCCTACTAAAATGAAGGATCGTGCCTAGGTGGACTATGGACCTGTTCTAGAACATAGTTAGCGGATATTTGAAAAGCTTCCACTTTAGCCATGTCTATATAGGTTATGTTATGGTCGATTGGTGATGATGGTTCTATTTGTGGAATGGATGTGTGGATGGCTTTGTGCAAAACATCAACATTTAAAGTTTGCACAACATGTGGGGTACCCGTAGATAAATTTGAACATCTTGTTTGTATCACACTAGTGGGGTAAACCACAAAAGTGGTAGGGAAATACGATGAACACTCCATGGATAAAGTGACTTAAGTTGATGGAAATTTAACTCAAGACTTTTGTTTGATTTCTAGTTTTAACTGTAGACACAAAATCCTAGCAACTTGTCCTTCATCCTGGTCATTCTACCACCCACTTGTCAACCATCCTCCTTTCCCACCATTCAATTGGTCATTCCATGCCTTTCTCGCCATCCAATGACCCACTTTAGCCATTTCCCACCATTTTTTGACCCCTATTTGACTTATTCATATTTATTTTATATTATTTATATTTAAATATAATATTTTATATTATATTTTAATACATTTATTATAAAATATGTATATTTATAAGCAAGATTAACCTCAACCATCCGATTTGATCTAATCTCATCCGTTCATCCACGTTAATCCATAACACACCTTAAATTTATTATCCACCCTTGGATGTGCTTTAATATCAGCTACATGATTAGTGTCATTGAAAACCTAAGTGTGACCTAGGTTGGATTATAAGTAAATGCCATTTTTATGGCTCAACCCCTGGGCTAAGTCTCCTAGGTCTTTTCTAATTTCCCTCCAAAAACATCCTGTTGTTATTCCCGCATACCCTCAAACTATTTTGGCCATATATCACTCATTTGGAGTTGAATTGAGCTAAAATTTTGAGGGTAGGTTCATGATGAACTTTGGAATATATCCACCAAATTTTAGATTTATTGGAGCGAAAAAAAATCTCAAAATGACCTTATATTTGTATGTGAGCTAGGGCACAGTCGCATCACTAAGTTGCAACAGATCCATCCATCAACAAACAACAAACAAGTAAGAGTAAGATTGGAAAATATATTAGAAGCATTGGACAACTAATAAAGCTAGAGTGTCCTAGCATCAAATACACAGAATCCCACTCACACCTATTGGGAGAAGAACACAACTGAATACACCATCAATAAATGAAGGGGTTTTTATTGGATTTCATCACCAATAAGAATCTCGTTGCCCCATCCAACCATAGTTTTTCACCTTAATTTTTCATTAAGCAAGATTATGGTACTGTTGGCATTTTTGCCACATTATGTTGATTATTGATTATTTATGTATAAGATGTTGAAATCCTCACTCCTATACAGGTTTTGATGCAAAAAATGCCTAAGTCTGAAGACTGTCGTGAAATCACGACAAAAAAATAGCATGGAGAGCCAAAGTTAAAAACCGTCACGATATAGTGACATGTCGCGTTATCGCGGGTCTTTTGAGGAGAGAGAAGCAAAGTAAAAAACAGTCGCGATATCGCGACGTGTTTCAAAATCGTGGTCGAACGCAGTCAATGGCAGCAAAGACGCAAGGTTGTCGCGACATCGCGACGTGTTGGATTTTTGTGGTCTAAATGGTCAACGGAGGTAGCGCGGCAAAATTGTCGCAAAATCGTGACATGTCGCATTTTCGCGACTTACAATGGCCATGGTGAAGAGCAGAGAAAAGGTCATGAAATCGCGACATAACTAAGCAAAGGGCGGTGAGAATAAAATTTGTAGCGATATCGTGACAGAATATTGAACGCGGCACAAAAGGCGAAAGACGTCGCGAAATCGTGACGTGTTGCGTGGTCGCGACGCAGTTGAAACAAAAGTCATAAGGCATAAAAAATGTAGCGATTTCGTGCCATTTTTAAAGATGAGGGCAAGAAAGAAGTTGGCATCGCGATTTCGCGACATTTGTGGAGATAAAGCCTAGCAGCACGAAACGTCGCAATTTCGTGACACATTGGGCAAGAAAGACAAAGTGCAACAAATTGTCGTAATTTCGCGACATGATGAATTTTTGCGGTCGAAGAGTAGCAAAGTCCAAGGAGACAGAACCTGTCGTGATTTCGCGACATGATGGAGATGAAAGAACTACATAAGGAAGAATGTCACATTTTTGCGGGTTAGAAGCAGGACCGTACAGGATGGATGAAAATTATAGCGAAATCATGACATGTCGGATTTTTGCGACTTAGAAGAGAAGATTGAGCAGCGGTGAGATAGTGTAGCGATTTCACGACTTGTCTGATTTTCGTGACATATAAGTGAGACACAGCCAAAGGAAAGGAAAGTGTAGCGAAATCGTGCCTTGTCATGTTTTCGCGATTCGAAGCAGCGAAGAGAACAACATGGATGAAAAATGTAGCAAAATCGTGCCTTGTCGCATTTTCATGAAAACAGAGTGGAGAAAGAAAGAATGGTACGAAACATCACGATTTCACGAATTGTCACGTTTTCACGAGCTAAAGTAGCGAAGGAGACAAAGGAGCCAAACACGTCACTATTTCGTGACATGGATGGTTTTCACGGGTTCAAAGTGCCAAAACGTGCGGAGCAGAGATACGTCACGATTTTGCGACATGTCACGTTTTCGCGACCTATTACAGTTTCATGCCAGAAAGCAGTTCAAACGGCCCGATGAAGTTTTGCGATTTCCAACGATTAAAGGCACCCCAGAATTAAATGTTTTGCTGCTTTCCGATGCGGGCAAGGTAGAAGAACGTGTCCAAGTCACTAGAATTAAATATTTCCATTATCCAAAGCTGCTGTTCATGATTTTTCTAACGGTTCAAGCATGTTTCAAGAACAACCATTAAATGAAGACGACCGACTCCTTGTTTCATTGAATTTCTGGTTTCTCCGAGGTTGGTTTAAGGGGATGATTTCCTTGTTTTCGTTGCACATGTTGTAGATCTCGAGGAAGTTTGTTACAAGTTTTAAATGTTGTAAAGAAGCAAGACTTCTATATAAATCGATGTAGATCTCAGAAAAAGGGATCGGGAGTTTGAGAGACATTTTGCTGAAAGCTTTCAAATTCTTTACGTAAATAAGAGATATTTGGCCTCTGATTTTGCAAACGTCTTTCTGTGTGATGATTTCCTTCTATTTCATGTATTTCTCAGTTATGTTCATCTTTCTAATTTGCTGTTAGATTTTAATTATGCATCTGAGTTTCAATATTGCAAATGAGAGAGTGAGTTCGAAAATGCAATCCTGAAGGTTGTCTGCACAAGGTCGTAAGTGAATTATGCTATATTTCATTATTATATGCTGTTATGTGCTTGAAGTTAGATTCTTGCTGAGTTTCTTTTCCTGATCATATAAGTTCGGCCTGTGGCCATATTTCTCATCTCTTTCGTGTATTTCTCGTTTCTTTCTGCACATTTATAATTTATTTCCAGTAACTTTAGTCTTAATCAAGCTTAGAAATAGTAAAGGAACTAGCCCTCTCTGGAGATTGGTCTGGGAGACATTTATTTCTCCCAGCCTTTCAATGTTGGCCGGGTCTAGGGTGCATAGACATAGAAAATCCTTTCCTATGGCAGATTCGTGACCAACATTTTTTGGCACTCCCGGTGGGATAGACTGTTTCTGTTCCAAAGATCCATAATCGGTGAGATTGTATGTTTCATTGTTTAACACCCGAAGGTATCAAGATTTTGATGAGCTATCTTGACCTTGTAGCGGAGATTGTAAGTTCATATGGCGACTCTGCTGAGCTAAAGATCCGAATTTCTTGATCGTAGATACCTGCCTTTTAAAGCTAAAAGAAGATAATGACGAGGGTATGCTATCCTAGATGGGATGATCCTGGCCCTCTGAATCTCCAAATTCGGCACGAGATTCCCAAAAATGCCCTAAAAGCCCTAATAAAATACAATGGCACCCAGGGAATGGCCCGAGAGCATGTTGAAGATATTGCCGCTTTGTCGACCCTACATGATATAGTTCATGAAGATGTTATGATCAGGCTTCTGGTTCTGTCTTTGCAAGGAAGGGCGTTACAATGGTACAGACTGCTCAGGCGTCAAAGCATCAGCTCATGGGATGACTTAGCGGGAGCGCTAATCAAAAGATTCGACGAGGATCTCTTTTATAGCTCTCAGGATCCATTTCAATTTTTCATGTACATCACGAGAGCACCTCTGGAGAGCATCACGGACTTCAATGTCCGATTCAACAAAAGTTGGAAGAGAATTCTAGAGATGATCCGACCAACACCCGCCCAAGCCCACTTCTTCTATGTTTGCGCTTTCCATCTGGACATAAGCCTCCTCTTGCTGCAATCAGGCGAACGTATATTCCCTCAAATCTTTGAGGAAGCATTACAAGCAGAGCAGCTTTTGCTCTTATCAAGAAAATTACCGTGGGGAGAAGCTCCATTACCATATTCGATAGTCACCACTCCTGTCTACCCTATGCAATATTCATCATGGCAGATCCCACATACTATGCAGAGGCCTGAAATGCAGTTGTGTGGAATTCAAGGGGCAGATTTAGTCCAAGGCCAACAATGGGAATATGCAAGTACTTTCCCAGCAATGAACAATATGGTTGCTTGCAATGTCTATCAGGAGATGGGCCAAGGAGGGAAACTGATTCAAGTTCCAAAACCTGAGGAGGGCATACCCGTGCACAAAATGCAAGTTGTTAGCCAGAACCTATTGAGTATGCCTCATCAGGAGGAAGAGCCTAAAGAGATCCTAGAAGCAGATTTCTTGTCAGAAAGGTTCTGTGATCACACCAAAGGATTGGAGGAACCTATCCTCAGTCCACAACCAGGGAACCCTTCAAGATGGTGGTATTGGCTTCAGTCGTTACTACAACTGGTACCTACAAGAGCCCTCCATGTGGCAAATTTCTTTGCTACATTATTTGTCGATTGTGTGGGTACTGACATGCAGGATAACTTGCCCATGTCTGCAACATGGAGAACTTTAGGAAGAGGTCATCCCAATTTCAAGGACCGACTCAAGTATGATCAGATCTGGTCGGGACACTACAGATTTACCAGATAATCCCCTGAGACTGGGTTTCTAGTGACGACATGCCAATCATGTCGTAAACTATTGTTTATAGCAAAAAAAAAAAAAGAAGAAGAAAAAAATAGAAAAAAAAGTATTGTTTTCCTCTGTCCACTTCGGCTCTTTTTGCATGCGAGCCCGCAGGTACGTATTTCTTTCTTTTTTCTTCTTCTTTCCCAGCAGTTAGTGGCTTCCTCTCTATTTCTTCCCTTCCCCTCTTTATTCCCTCCTTCTCCTACTCCTTTTTCCTCTGCAGTAATCAAGCCACTGCTATTGTTTCTTTTCCCCTTTTCTAATATTCCCGGTTCTTCTTTTCCTTTTCTTCTAACTACATTATTGTTTTAAGTATTTATCCACAGTTCATTTCCCCATTCCATTCTCATTCCACAGCCTACATATTTGCTAGTTTTCATTCTGTTTATTCCATTCACCTCCATTTCCCTTTCATAGCAACTGGTAGCACATAAGCACTCTGTTACTGTATCTACCGCATCACTCCCTCCATTCCATTATTCCATCATTTATCATTTCCATTCCATGGTCAGCTAAGCCAAATACAAATTTACTTGAGGTTTCAGTAATTTAGCAAGAGTTGTTGTAGCAGTCCGCCGAGATGTACCCCATTAGCCAGCTTTTTGTTCTCAGTTTTTCTTGACTCTGTAGCCCAATGGATTCAGGCCTGGGATTCGTGCATACAACAAAACTGTATACCCCATGAGCCGCCAAGAATGTTGGCATTTTTGCCACATTGTGTTGATTATTTATTATTTATGTATAAGATGTTGAAATCCTCACTCCTATACAGGTTTTTATGCAAAAAATGCCTAAGTCCGAAGATTGTCATGAAATCATGACAAAAAACAACATGGAGAGCCAAAGTTAAAAACCGTCGCGATATCGTGACATGTCGCGTTATCGCGGGTCTTTTGAGGAGAGAGAAGCAAAGTCAAAAACAGTCACGATATCGCGACATGTTTCAAAATTGCGGTCGAACGCAGTCAATGGCAGCAAAGAGGCAAGGTTGTCGCAACATTGCGACGTGTTGGATTTTTGCGGTCCAAATGGTCAACGGAGGTAGCATGCCAAAATCGTCGTGAAATCGTGACATGTTGCGTTTTCACAACTTACAATGGCCATGGTGACGAGCAGAGAAAAGGTCATGAAATCGTGACATAACTAAGCAAAGGGCGATGAGAATAAACTTTGTAGCGATATCACGACAAAATATTGAACGTGGCATAAAAGGCGAAAGACGTCGCGAAATCGCGATGTGTTGCATGGTCGCGGCGTAGTTGAAACAAAAGTCATAAGGCATAAAAAATGTAGCGATTTCATGCCATTTTTAAAGATGAGGGCAAGAAAGAAGTTGGCATCATGATTTCGTGACATTTGTGGAGATAAAGCCTAGCAACACGAAATGTCACAATTTTGCGACACATTGGGCAAGAAAGACAAAGTGCAGCAAATTGTTGCGATTTCGTGACATGATGAATTTTCACGATCGAAGAGCAACAAAGTCCAAGGAGATAGAACTTGTCACGATTTCACGACATGATGGAGATGAAAGAACTACATAAGGAAGAATGTTGCATTTTCGCAGGTTAGAAGCAGGACTGTACAGGATGGATGAAAACTGTAGTGAAATCATGACATGTCAGATTTTCACGACTAAGAAGAGAAGATTGAGCAGCGACGAGATAGTGTAGCGATTTCGTGACTTGTCTGATTTTCGTGACATATAAGTGAGACACAGCCAAAGGAAAGAAAAGTGTAGCGAAATCGTGCCTTGTCATGTTTTCGTGATTCAAAGCAGTGAAGAGAACAACATGGATGAAAAACGTAGCGAAATTGTGCCTTGTCGCATTTTCACAAAAACATAGTGGAGAAAGAAAGAATGGTACAGAACGTCACGATTTTGTGACATGTCGCGTTTTCGCAAGCTAAAGTAGCAAAGGAGACAAAGGAGCCAAATACGTCATGATTTCGCGACATGGATGGTTTTCGTGGGTTCAAAGTGCCAAAGCGTACGAAGCAGATATACGTCATGATTTCGTGACATGTCACATTTTTGCGACCTGTTACAGTTTCGCGCCAGAAAGCAGTTCAAATGGCCCGATGAAGTTTTGCGATTTCCAACGATTAAAGGCACCCCAAAATTAAATGTTTTGCTGCTTTTCGATGCGGGCAATGTAGAAGAACGTGTCCAAGTCACCAAAATTAAAGATTTCCATTATCCAAAGTTGCTGTTCATGATTTTTCTAACGGTTCAAGCATGTTTCAAGAACAACCATTAAATGAAGACGATCGACTCCTTGTTTCATTGAATTTCTGGTTTCTCCGAGGTTGGTTTAAGGGGATGATTTCCTTGTTTTCGTTGCACATGTTGTAGATCTCGAGGAAGTTCGTTGCAAGTTTTAAATGTTGTAAAGAAGCAAGACTTCTATATAAATCAATGTAGATCTCAAAAAAAGGGATCGGGAGTTTGAGAGACATTTTGCTGAAAGCTTTCAAGTTCTTTGCGTAAATAAGAGATATTTGGCCTCTGATTTTGCAAACGTCTTTCTGTGTGATGATTTCCTTCTATTTCATGTATTTCTCAGTTATGCTCGTATTTCTAATTTGCTGTTAGATTTTAATTCTGCATCTGAGTTTGAATATCGCAAATGAGAGAGTGAGTTCAGAAATGCAATCCTGAAGGTTGTCTGTGCAAGGTCGTAAGTGAATTATGCTGTATTCCATTATTATATGCTGTTATGTGCTTGAAGTTAGATTCTTGCTAAGTTTCTTTCCTTGATCATATAAGTTCGGCATGTGGCCATATTTCTCGTCTCTTTCGTGTATTTCCTGTTTCTTTGTGCACATTTATAATTTATTTCCAGTAACTTTAGTCTTAATCAAGCTTAGAAATAGTAAGGGAACCAGCCCTCTCTGGAGATTGGTCTGGGAGACATTTCTTTCTCCCAGCCTTTCAATGTTGGCCAGGTCTAGGGTGCATAGACATAGAAAATCCTTTCCTATGGCAGATTCGTGACCAACAGGTACATCAAACACACAAAACTATCATTTTTAAAAGGAATTTACACTAAAAGGAGATAATCAATGAACAAGGTAACCCACACAAGGTGGAACTTATGATTGATTATTTTATTTATTTTTAAAATTATTTATCTCTATTTTTAGTTTCGGAGATATAATTTGATAGTACTAAAATTGCATTTTAATTTAATTAATTTATGGTTCTAACTCAAAATCAAACAAAGATATTCAGTAAAAATAATTTAATGGAAAATAGAACAAACATACTCGCTACTTCAGTAGCCAACCCTTCCAATTCTATCCAACCTACTCCATCTAGGCCCATTTACCCATCTCTCCCATAAGAGGGATCCCTTCCTCATAACATTGAACAACCTCCAACCCATATAGATATGGACAAGGTATAGACACCTAAAACACATCATGTTTAGGGGACTACCCATATGGGCACATTCGCAAGCCATATGAACCCTCTTGGATCTCTCCAAGAGCAAGCAGTGGTCCTAACCACTCAAGCAGGGCAGTTCTAGCCCATCTAGGCTTGGCCGCTCTCAGGCAGAGTGGCCAAGAAGCTTGGCCGTTGAAGACTACCTAGTGGCCAGACCTGGCCACTAGACTTGATAGCGACCAACATCACAAATAGTCTAGCCATGAATACGAGCCCAGATCATGTAGTTTGACTACACCTCTACATGGAATTTGGGTGGATTTTGGTGAGGAACTCCCTAAGTTCCTCCTAACTACCCCTTCAATGCAAAATTGTGATTAATGCATTCCCCCGAGAATGGTTAGTCGCATGCAGATTTGGAGTGAAGCTTCTCCAAGAAGCCAAGGTCCAAACCCTAAGAGGGAAGTCTACATATAGACTCTCCCACAAGAAGAAAAGGATCCGAGAAGTTTGAGAGTTGAGCAACGAAGCCCTATCGAGATGGAGAGCCAAAATACACCCATAGAGAGAGCATCGGAGCACCATCCGGTTGAGCTACGTTCACATAATGTGATTCAGATTCATCATACCCAATCACCATTCAATGTAGGAGACACGCTAGGTGACCCTTGAACATCAATTCAAGCAAGGATTGACTGCCATAGCCCATTAGACCTGAGGTAACCATTAAATCAGAGGTCACTGTCTTTGATAGTGGCCCATAGTCATAGCCAAGTTTTAAAATGGTCGATTCCTTTGTTCTAAGTAATAGATATTTATTTATCATTATTTCATTTATATAGCTTTAGCATAGATCTGAATATTTCATTGCATTTAGATTAATATTTCTGATTTCCATATGCATATTACTTATATCTGCTATATTTCAATGCATATTATGCTTATTTATCTAGATTATCATATTTTCTAATAAGAGGCCTCATCTAGAGAGGTGACCCATACTACTTACCATGCTTTGTTGTTTCCATGAACGTAGATATAGGTCTACAAGATCATATTGAAGCATTAGGAGCATGAGGATCCCTTTAAGAGCAGATCTAGAGAAGGAGGCATCTGTGAGCCCTCATACAATTTTGTGTGCGGTATCAGGAAGCCTGTGTAAGTGCACCACCCCTTTGCGAGGGGACATTTTATTCACTTGTAATTCATTGTATCAAAATGGGTATCCCTTAGAGGGACCGACATGTAATCGGGTTTCAATATAAATAAAAGGATATTTCTTTGTTATTTCCATGTTATATGCATTTCATGGTCTTTCATTTCATTTTGGTATAATATTGCAAGTAAGAGTACAGGTGCATGCTTCCTAGGGTCGCACAGATGGTGATCATGGTGGGACCCCCACCAAGGTTTTATTTTTTGATTGATTTACTTATATTTTAAATACATTTTTCTATGCAGATCTAGCCACTCTAGTCAACAATGGCCAGAAGATCTTAGCCACTATAGCTGGCAGTGGCCAAAATCAGCCACTCTAGTCAACAGTGGCCAATAGGAGAGTTGAAATAAAGGTCAACCAATTCATCATCAAATGAGTAATTGAGGTTGGTACACATTTTTGACTCTCTATGACTTTCTGTCTACATTTATTTTCTAGAAATAGCAAGCAAGAACATAGCTAAGTAGGGAAAGCTGAAGAAAATGAAATAAAAATTGCATTACAAGCTTCTTAGATTTCCTTAGTTTCCTCTAGGTACTGCTAGGAACAAGTGGACCTCTACCTGTAAGGTCTGCCCTAGTATCCAGTGTGTTGGACCATTGTATGTTGGTTTGCTTGCATGTGGCCCAATCAGTGGCTACCCATTCACAAAGTAGGAAGTGCATTACATGAATATCATCTAGATTAAATTAAACATGCATCCTTCTGAAGACTAAATGTTCTTTTTAGGCATGTAGTAGATTAAAGCATATATGCTGGTTGATGCATCATTTTTATGTTTTAAAAGCTAAAAAGAACACCACACACTTGCACGTTCTATCATAACATTGGTAAGGTTGGATTTCATCACCGACCCCCAATTCATACCGATGATATTGGAATTCATCTCCTTCCATCGGCTTGCCCCCTAGAGGTCCTTAGATGGGATAGAGAGCTCTTTTTAAGTTGGTACAAGACATTTGTGTTCAAACTATCTCCCACTACCTCGTAGTGGAAGAGCTAGGTGAACCCCCCACTGGGATTTAAGTGGTGTACCCTAGACTCTTTTGAGAAATCATGTTCGGCACTAGTGTTCTTAGTCTCCACTTTGATCGAGTTCCCTCATTCCAATTCCAAAGCATAGACAAGAAGACAAGATCATCAACACATCCAAACACACCAGACAGTTTAGGGAACACATTAAAAATCCTTAAACAAGATAAACATATGCTTACTTTGTTTGTGTAATTTGGAAACCAATTAACAAGATAACGCACAAGTCAGAATGGTGAACACACGGAGCAACCACCCCCGGTCCATGACCGAGGGGGAAAGTAGTGCTCCTAATTCTCACAGACACACTGGCATTGAGCCGCCCACCCATAATGCCATCGAATGAAGTTTAGCAAGTCTTAGGGGTGACAACTCAACTATTGGGGGGACTCCACGAGAAACCCTAATGAGAGATCCACTTCTGATGCTCCAACACATAGACATGAGGAGGCCTTAAGGCCCCCCTCATCACATGGGAATGAGGAGTCATCATGGCATCGCTCATTACACAGACACATAGAGGCATCATGACCTCCTTCTTCACATCGATGTGCGGAGACATCACGACCTCCCTCATCGCACAAACATGTAGAGGCTTCAAGGCCTCCATCATCATACCCGCATGAAGAGGCAACGAGGCCTCCATCATCCCACAGACAAGAAAGGGAAGCAAGATCCCAAACATCATATGATACCCATAGAACAAATCAGCCTACTAAGGGGTAAGATGACAGGCCTGCACCAACTCGTAGACCTAGGACATCCTCTAGCCTCCCGAAATATGGGAGAATACCTCTAGATCATAACCTCATTGGTGCCAATGGCACTCCATGGGATCAACCATGGAGAACTAGACAATTGGATGAGCTGGATCGGTTTCCCCCGAGACCAGCTTCGAGAAGTATTGCTACCGAACATTCTACTTCAAGAAGTTCACATAGTATAGCCACTAGATGCACCAATGAACCTCAAGAGGCTGCAAAGTGACCCCATAGTGCATACACTACTTCAGATCATGAGCATACTCAACCTTTGATGCAATACATAGAGCATGTCACCCTAGAAGACCGAGGTAGACACACAACAGGAACCTCCCCGAGGAACCTCCATATCAGAATTCCTCACACAGAGGTAGAAAGGCATGAACCCTCAATAGCAGGTCATTCGGACCGCCTACGTAGGTTGGAAGAAGAGCTACGCATTGAGCGAGAATGCATAGAAAATATCGAACAAGAAGAATGTAGGAAAAGATACATGCACTTACAAGAGCAACTCTTAAAAGAGGAAAGAGTAGAGCATGAGGAGCTAGTAGAAAGGCTAGCTCGAATGGATGCACGCATAGCTGGTGAAAGGTATCAACATGAGAGATGCACTGATTCTCCCCATGAGAGAGGTGCTAGATATGAGCATATTCACCATGCTCCACAACATCAACATCACATGGGCCTCGGACAAATGCAACTCAGCGAGGGCCGGACAAGGGTAGAAGATCAAGAACCACCCCCACCTGCACCTCCAAGTGTGGTCATGGGAGGAGAGTATAGATGCCCGGTTGAGGCAAACAATGAAATACCTCCCTTACCACCATGAGTAGACCTTCAAGAGCATGAGATTATCACCTCGAAGGTATACCAAATGCTCATCGAGAGAGTCAAGTCTCTCGAGAAAGACACAAGTGGACAAAATCCAACATTAGACAAGATACATAATCAACCTTTGTGCCCGTCAGTCCCGAGTCCCGCATATCCTAGGCACTTTGAGATGCCTAGGTTGGATAAGTTCAAGGGAGAAGGAGACATGCAAGAGCACGTGACCAACTTCATAAATGCATGCTTCCATCTGCACAAAGATGATGCTTTGATGTTGAGAACATTCATCATGACATTCTCAGGGGCCGCAACCCAATGGTTTAACCAGTTACCCAAGCATAGCATCACTGGCTTTGAACAACTGGTAAATGCATTCCTAGAATATTTCTCCTTTGGTGCTAAGAAGAAAGTGAACTTGTCCGATCTGGCCAACCTAAAACAATACGATGATGAGCCAGTGATGGACTATGGGGATAGATGGAGAAAATTCATGGTGAAGCTATCATTCCCTATCCCCATAGAAGAGCTCATTCGAATATTCATAAAGAGTTGCACAAAGCACATCTCTACTATTGTAGTTGCAACAATACGAATCATTCGAAGAAGCCTTGGCTCAAGCCAAGATCATAGAAGACATTAAGGTCGATGAAGGAGACCTTAAGCTCTACAACAAGAAAGAGTGGAGTAAAAACAATCAGAACAACAAGAACAAGTAGAAGTAGGCCAAGCCTACTTAGGTAAATCAAGTTATATTGGCTGCACCATAGGGGGGAATGGACAGCAGCCCTAAAATTATCAAGTGCAACCCCCATCGGCTAACTACGATCCCAAGAACAACCAAGGCCAAAATAGGGAACGTTGATCACCTCATTATTTCATGCCTCTGAATGAGTCGATGCAGTCGATATTCAACCAATTGAATGAGGTGTAGAGGATAATATTCCTTGACATACAACTATTGGACCCTAACCGACCCAAGCCAAAGGGATATAGGGAAGACCACCATTGCCCATACCATCGGATACCAGGGCATGACATCGAGAGCTGCATGGGATTTAAGAACGTAGTACAAAACATGATTGAGAAAGGAGAGCTCAAAGTTGATAACCCACTGGCTCCTGACAATAGGGATATGGGTATATTCAAGAACCCATTACCCAATCATGAAGCCCCGAGGGATCAGGGTGCATAGGTCAACCAGATTTGAGTTGAGCCACCTATTCAAGGATGCATCAGAATGGTTGAATTAGTCAATGTAGCAACCAAGAGTCAGAGATATGGGCAACCACAGCCATCGGTGGCTCCTATCAACATGTCGGTTGCACCCCGATAGAGACAAGTGCAAAACAATCCTCCAGGTCCCCTAGTGAGACCTCTAATAATGGTTCAGAGTAGACTGGAGCAAAATTTACAAATGACTCCGACCAAGTTATCCATATATGAGCTTATACAATAGTCCCCTAGGCATAGGGAGATGTTAATGGAGATTTTGAGATCCATCGAGCTCCAACCCCAGAATCTAGATGTATTCACACATTTTGTGGGGCAAGTGCAACAATGCCAAGAGCCCGTGATTCATTTTTATGATCATAAAATCAAAGAAGTGTCAACTACTATAGCAGATCTGCCTCTACACATCATCACGTTTATCAATGACATACCATTCAAGTGGGTTCTGATTGATACCGGCTCATCAATCAACATCATTACCTCCAAAGCTATAGGGCACTTGAAGATACCCAAGTCCAATATCATCCCGACTTCATACACCCTTAGGGATTTTAATGATGCGCTATGCACCATAGTGGGCATGATCATTTTACCTATAAAAGTGGGACATAAGACCATCCCTGTGATGTGTCATGTGTTGGAAGGGGCAATGCAATATAACATCCTTCTAGGGTGCCCCTGGATTAGGGACATGCAGTGCGTACCCTCGATCCTGCACCAATGCGTCAAGTATGTGCATGAGGGACAGGTGCATGTAGTCCCATATGATGAAGAGCCATTTAAGTATGTGCACCAAGTTGACTTACCCAGAGGTTTTGACCTCCCATCAACGCACTTATACATCAGACCATCATCACCAACCATGCATCCAGAAGCCAGAGTAGATCAGTGCGAGGTGACCCATCAACATCGACACCACCTCCTACAACCAAAGCAATGAGCACTTCTGAAAGGCTTGTGACTGATAAGGCCAAGGATAAATAGAAGTTGAAGGCACCCTTAGTGGAGGAAGGACCCCAAGAGCATCCGACTAAAGCAGTAGAAGAAATCCATATTCCCATGGAGGAGGAACATTCCCAAGAGAGAGGCGAGGAGGTACCGCAACCTGCCTCACCTGCATCATCAACAACGTCATCAACCCCCCAGGTGATAGTACATCTAGCCAACATAGTGCTAGGAGAGTATCTTGTGCAAAATGTGACCTTCACACCGATCATTGAGTCTACACAAGATATGGGATGACCAAGAGTCCCAAACTTACCAATAGGGATGGTGGTACCCTTAGGGATTTTGCCCAACCAGACCAACTTCATATACGTTAGGTTGGACTATGCCCACACTGCTCATGACCTAGAGAATGATGAGGATGAGCCATTCACCATGAGTGTCCATTACTTGTCAAACCTTGAGTTTGCACTGAGATACTTTGAACAGTGTCACTGGCATGGCTATGGCCTAGGCCTATATGAGCAGGGGTGCAGATAACCATTTCGACCATAGTATCAACTACCTACTGATAGGTGGGGCCTAGGATATCACAAATAGGGTCAGGATGACTCTTTAGAGGTAGCCTTAGATAGGCTAAACATTGGTTTCGAAGAGAACATTGATTGGAACCCACTTTGACCCCCTGGCAAAAACTTGTGGGGTGACGAATGGGTGTCAACAGTCAATATCGCACCCCTAGAGACATATCACCCTGAGCCTTCCCTCGAAGCAAACCCCTCAGGAGTCATCCTATGGGAGGAAGAGTTATTGCATAGCTATGAGCGAGAGGATTACAGATATGTCCCAAGCATGGATGAAAATGAAACCAGGTTGGCCTACCATGGGCCTCGATATGTGCAAAACCTTGCCTGGATAGGCCACACAGAGAGTGGCTACATCTCAGATGAGAGTGAGTACATCTTAGATAAGGAAGGATACACATCAGAAGAAAGTGACTATGAGTCAGAGGACTCAACAGAGAGGGCCTACTTATAGCCAAGACATGCAGGCCACATCATTGGGCCAGAGACAAACGTTAATGGTTTCTTCATAAGCGATGATGACTATGAAGATGAGACTGAGCTAGCCTATCTAGGGCATTCACAAGAAAGGCATCACCCCATCCTAGGGGTAGAAACAAATGCAAATAGTTTCTAGATAAGTGATGATGACTTCAAAGATGAAATAGAGATGGCTTATCTAGGGCCTCGCCACTTGCACCCAATCAAATTGCTTGTTGAGAGAGAAGCGGCACTCCATGCCATAGATCCTGGCCTTCACTTCTAGGGGAGGCCTCTAAACCTAGATGCCATTTATCGCATGGTCAATCTAGATCCACCAACATTTAGAGAACATTTATTGCCTAATGATCCCATCATTTCATCCATCCATCACCCAGATCCTGAGATCCCGATGCCCCCTGAGCCTCATCGTGAGCATAGACAACCCCCTCGAGGTAGAGTCGCACCCCTGTGGTCCTAGAGATTCTATCCCATCCATCAATATGATCTCCATTGATTTGACCATGCCACTCCATAACCCAACAGATCCTTCAAAACCACTATGTCTTGACATAGATGCTATCGATTGGGATCACGTCGATTCACCCCTAGAGCCTGAGGATTTCTTTCCTAGTGAAGAAATGCTGCAACCATTCCATTTTGCATCAGGCTATGCACATGATGTCTATCACACTGGTTTGGACCCTGAGTCAGTAGGGACTATAAATCTAGTAGATGACATTCATCTGATCCCCACTCCTCATCAGCTGGAGGAGGGATCACATATGGCTATAGAGGAGACTTTCGAGGTAGACATCAGCGATGATCCATCTCAACCAAAGAAAGTCAAGTTTGGAGAAATCTTGTCTCTAGAAGAACAGGCCATCATAATTCCCCTACTGAAAGAGAGACCAAATCTCTTTGCTTGGACCTACAAAGATATGCCGGGGTTAGATCCTAAGATGGTTGTTCACAACCTATCGCTAGACCCCACAAAGAAGCCGGTCAAGCAAAAGCTAAGAAAGATGCATCCAACCATTACTTTGATGGTTAAGAATGAATTGCAAAAATTATTGGATGTGGTCTTTATTGTCCCCATCGACTATCCAGAGTGGGTATCAAACATGGTGCCCATAGGAAAACCTGATGGAAGAGTCCGTATTTGCACTGATTTTAGGGATCTCAACAAGGCAATGCCAAAGGATTCATTCCCATTGCCCAACATAGATGCTCTTGTAGATGCAACAGCAGGTCATGAGATGCTCTCCCTAATGGATGGGTTTTTTGGTTACAATCAGATTTGGATTAAAGTTGAAGACCAGCATAAAACCACATTCACCACTCCATGGGGGACATTCTATTACAAAGTAATGCCATTCGGCCTTAAAAATGCTGGAGCCACTTATCAACGGGTGATGACATACATTTTCCATGACTACATGCATCAGATCCTGGAAGATTACATAGATGACTTACTGGCCAAGTCATTACTATGTGAAGAGCATGTTGAGACCCTCATAAAGGTCTTCGATCGCCTGATTGAGCACAATGTCAGGTTGAACCCCAAGAAATGCATCTTTGGCATGACTTCTGGAAAACTCTTGGGATTCATCATTTCTAAACGAGGCATCGAGGTGGACCCAACAAAGGTAAAGGCTATCCTAGAAATGGCCCCACCTACAAACATCAAGGAACTAAGAAGCCTACAGGGCAAGGTAGCATCCATAAAATGGTTCATCGCACAACTATCGGATAAATGTCGACCCATGAATCGACTGCTACACAAGGGAGTCCCTTTTTAGTGGGATGAAGAATGTCAGCAAGCCTTTGCTGAGATCAAGGAATACCTGGCAACGCCACTAGTTTTAGCTCCACCAAGGCCAGATGTGCCTTTCCTATTGTATATATCTACTACGGATTTTGCTTTGGGCACCATGCTGGCTCAAAAGAACATGCAAGAAAAAGAGCAAGCAATATATTACATCAGTTGCACATTGGTGAGCTACGAAGTTGGATATGCATATGTAGAGAAACTATGTTTAGCAGTGGTCTTCGCAACCAAGAAATTGTGCCACTACATGCTGAGTCATACAACATATGTAATATCCAAACAAAATCCTTTGTAGTATATGATGAGCAAGACATATCATAACACACGTACTGCAAAGTGGATCATGCTATTGACAGAGTTTGATCTAGAGTTCATAAGCCAAAATTCCATCAAGGGACAAGTCATAGCCGATCAACTGGTTGAGGTACCT
Organism: Wollemia nobilis; assembly: GCA_028583015.1. Taxonomy (NCBI): domain Eukaryota; kingdom Viridiplantae; phylum Streptophyta; class Pinopsida; order Araucariales; family Araucariaceae; genus Wollemia; species Wollemia nobilis. The sequence goes on from JAQPPZ010016890.1 coordinate 14,431,505, forward strand.
CTATAGAATAGTAGGCCCCTCACCATAGAGCTTCCTGATGATGCAGTCTTTGCACTATCAGAGGCACCCGAGCCTGAAGAACTAGGAAATGAAGTTGACATGACTTTGTTCTTTGACGGTTCGAAGTGTGAGCAAGGAGGTGGCATAGGGATCATCTTTTTCATACCACAAGGTGCTCCAATGCCCTTGTCATTCAAGTTAGACTTTCCTTGCACTAACAACAACATCGAATATGAGGCCCTAATCCTGGGTCTCCAAACAACCATCTCCATGAAAATCAAAAGGTTAAATATCTTTGGTGACTCCTTACTCATAGTCAACCAAGTCAAAGGATTATTTCAATGTCGGGATCCAGTCCTAAAAGCTTACAAAGAGCTTGTTGACACTTACCTAGCCAGACTTGAGTGGTATGACATCGAGGCTATCCCTCATTCATCAAATAAGTTCGTAGACACCATGGCATCTCTAGGGTCCTTGATCCCTTAGAATCCATCTACTGATTTCACTACCATTCATGTAAAAATACTTTCGCATTCAACGATCCAACGTGAGGCTTTGGATAACAAGGAATCTATTAACATGATTCATATAGAGCCAGACCAATATTGGTTCTATAAATCCAGAGACTTCTTAAAGAAGGCACCTTGGGGAGCCTTGATCTCCCCAGGTCCTATGGGGAATGGTACCACTATTCACCACAAGATTATCTCTCAATCTGCATTTGTGCAAATCGAATCACAAGAGACACAAGTCATCTTATCAGTCGAGGTAGTAGCATATCAGGACTGGCTCTCCTAGTTGCAAGATTTCCTAAGACTTGGAAGTGTCCCACAGGGACTGTCGCATGTCGAGAAGTGAGCATTCAAGAAGAAAGTGATAAGATATGTCTTTCTAGGAGGTATATTGTATCATCGAAGTTATGATGGAGTCCTCCTTCACTGCTTGGAGCCCCAAGAATCAGCTTGGGCTATTTCTCAAGCTCATGATGGTATGTGTGGTGGCCACTTCAATGGCATGGCCATTGTCAAGTGCATCCTTCAGATGGGTTATTACTGGCCCACCATGGAAAAGGATTGCTACGAATATGTCAAGAAATGTGTTAAGTGTCAACATCATGCGAACTTGACACACTTGCCATCTCAGGCCTTACAGCCCATCCAGGTGGCTTGGCCCTTTTCGTAGTGGGGGTTCGATCTAATCGGAAATATTTCTCCCCCATCATTAGGCCGACACACATTTATCTTAACGACTACGGAATACTTCACCAAGTGGGTGGAAGCGGTCCCCCTGACATCGATAATTGGTCCTCAGATTGTGGAGTTCATGCTCCATAATATCATTTGTCATTTTGGGGTACCTTTCAAAATAATATCGGATAATGGACCATCATTCAAAAAAAATATGTACAAGCATTAATAGCCAAGTACAACATTCAACATAGTTTTGTGACACCATACTATCCATAGGAAAATGGGCAAGCAGAAGCCTCAAACAAGACAATAGTAGCCATTCTGAAGAAGACGGTGAAAGAGAATCACAAGGATTGGCATCTATAGCTACCTCTAGCATTATGGGCTTACAGGACTAGCATACGAACACCCACTAGGGCAACACTTTTTCACTTGTATATGGCACTGAGGCCATCATGCCCTTAGAGTTAGAACTTCCAACATTGCGCGTCGCATTGAAAGAGTTCATCAATGATGACACTACATGACAAGCTCACCTGGATCAATTGACCTTACTGGATGAGAGATGCATCAATGCTCTTGAGCATCTTCACATTTACCAGGATCATCTAACATGAGCATACAATACTAGGGTCCACCTAAGAGACTTCAAGGTTGGGGATCTTGTGCTTAAAGAGAACCAACAGAACTCAAACCTACCATCGCATCTACGAGACAAATTTATGGCTAATTGGATAGGGCCCTACATCATATCTGAGAAGATTGGGCCTGGGGCATATCACCTAACAACATTGGAAGGTGTTGAGGAGCCAGAACCTCTCAACATCATTCACTTAAAAGCATTCCACACATAAAACAACAAACTATCAAAAACATTCGAATAACTGTAAAATTTCAAAAATAATAGAAACCATCAAAATCCAAACAAATCAGAAAACATCAAAATAAAAAATAAGCACAAAAAGCTCCAAAGGCATCTTAAAGCCCTTTGGTCAAATCATCACAAAAAGCTCCAAAGGCATCTTAAAGCCCTTTGGTCAAATCATCACAAAAAGCTCCAAAGGCATCTTAAAGCCCTTTGGTCAAATCATCACAAAAAGCCCCAAAGGCATCTTAAAGCCCTTTGGTCAAAAGGAAAGCATCAAAATACCAAAAACAACTTAAAAACAAGAAAAGTAAAAAACAATCAAAATAATAAAAATGCCAAAAACAACCAAAAGCATCAAAAATACAAAAACATTTCATTTGCATTCACATAGTTGCATCATAGGCATTTGCATCCATCACATTCCCATACACAATGCATTCACAATCTCACAAATGACACCACATTTGTACATCAACTCTGCATCTCCAAAGACCATCATCATCCATTACCCATGTGTGAAATTGTGTTTTTCAACACAACCCTCTCCTATTGCTATAAGGAATATACTAAGGTTTTCCAGTCACTCAACCATACCTAGTGGTTTTATCAAACTTAGTAGAAGGTTGTCTTTGCTTTTGATAGGTAGAGTTTAGCTTGATAGCGCCTATAGCTCAGAATCCCATCACTAATCAAAACACTAAAATCCTAGTTGGAACAAGGGAAAGATGAATACTACAAAGTGGTACTAGGTATCCTAAGGTGAAGAGTTTATCTTGCTCATCCCCCTATGCGACCGGTTCAAAAATGCTGAGAATTGACAAAAGGACAAATTCATCCCTACCTAAAATCCCTTGCTTTAATCAAAATGAGCAAAAATCCCGAACAAAGCAAAATTCAAGATTCCAAAGTCATAGTTCAAAGTACAAAATAAAAAACAAGTGAATAGTGATTATCATCACTACATAAATCCCTTGCTCAAAATAAAAGAAAGAAAACAAAAATTCAAAATAAACAGTGATTTTTGTCACTATATCATGAGCAAGTATCCCAATAAATATGAAGAAAATAAGGGAGTTTAGAATTTGAATCCCTAGAATTCTCAGCATGGTCGAACCTTATGCACGATGATATGTCTATCACATTAGCATCTCGCTTGTGTACAGACCAATGTTTGCATGTGGAAGAGCTAGCCTTAGGTGTCCTATATCACCTAGTAGTCTAATCCAACTAAGTCCAACTTAGGATCAGGATTAACATTTGAGGATCCCCAATACAACAATGGGTTGAATGAATCCTGCCTGGCACTGGGGTATGCTTATGTTTTATCTTAATATATTCACTTGCACACATAGGGATAATGAGTACATAGGTCTTCATGACAGAACTTTATCCTTCAAGAAGCTCTGTATGGTCTGTATACAACTTTTGATAAAGTAACTAGAGTGTTTGAGTCTCATGGAAAACCTCAAAAACCATACATAGCAACAAATCACCTCATCCCATAATCATACATAGCAATGAGTCATCTCATAATCACACATCCTACATCATCTCATCATGCATTTGAATGTTTAAATAATCAAATCTAATGTTAAGAATCATTATTTACATTCATAATTGCTTGTACATTCTGTGGTGTTATCCATCTAGATTGTTAAAACTCATGATTAATCATCAATATGTTTTAAGTGATTAAAACATACAAGTTCATCTGCACTAGACTATCATCACATAAATAGTGCATCACCAACATTGCATTCATCATATCAAGACATCAAAATTAAACATGCATAAAACAAATAGGCATTAACATCATCCATAACACCATCTACATCATATCATCTAAATCAGTCACATCATGGAACATAAATCATATAAACTAAACCATCTGCATACATCATAAATAATACACCTACACATATAGGTAAAAGCATCTAAGCATACATCTGTCATATTATATCACATCATAAACCATGAAAGCATAATACTGCATCACATAAACATAAAAACATAAATCATAAGGAAATACACATAATGAGTCTCAAAGTCTAGATATCATATGATCATGTGTCAAATAAGTACAAAAAAAATCACCAATAAGGCTAAATGTGTAGGTCAGATGACCTTACACCCAAAAATAAGTACAGAGTATCAAGTGAGCCATAACATGTCAGGAGTGGCCTGCACCACTAGCCTCGCCACCACCCTCACCACCCCCCCTCTAGGAGAGTGGTCAAGCGACCTTACCTCCAGTACACTCTTTGAGACCTGGTCCTATGACTCGATCTAGTCGAGGACTACCCATAAGTGCTCTGTGCACTGTGCAATAAACCTCCTACTATGGGCCTCTCTCGAGGAATAGCACCTAGCCATCGTACCTGTGATCTAAGGGTAGCAATATAGGCAGTTTTTGAGGCCATATGGGCATTATCCTTCTGCTGAGCAAGGTGTAGCAACAATATTGTCATTGTTGTCAACACAATCAGATAGATATGCTGATGCAGTGGATAGGAAGTTCAAAAGCTATTCAGATGTAGAAGACAGGAGTTCAAATATTATTCAGAGTATGTACAGTGATTTTCCAAGAAGACCGAAGTGGCCCATATGCAAAAGATCAAAGAAAAATACAAGTAAGAAAAGTTTCACGATATCGCGACATATACAGCAGGCAAGAAAAACTATCGTGATTTTGCGACATGTTGGAAGAGAGAGAAAAAGTAAGAAAAACTATCACGATTTTGCGACATGTTGGAGGAGAGAGAAAAAGCAGGAAAAATTGTCGTGATTTCGTGACATGTTGGAAGAGAGAGAAAAAGCAGAAAAACTGTCACGATTTCGCGACATGTTGGAAGAGAGAGAAAAAGCAAGAAAAACTGTCACGATTTCGCGACATGTTGGAAGAGCAAGAGAAAGAAGGAAAAAGTGTCGCGCTTTTGTGACAAGTTCGAAGAAAGAGAACAAGTAAGAAAAGTGTTATGATTTCGCAACATGTCACATTTTTGCGACTAAAATAGGAGAGAGAAAGTAAGTTTGAAAAGTGTCATGATTTCGTGACATGTCGCATTTTCGCGACTAAAATAGGAGAGAGAAAATGTAAGGAGAAAAAGTGTCACGATATCGCGACATGTTGCATTTTTGCGGCCAGAAGAGAAGAGAAAATACAAGGAGAAAAAGTGTCGTGATATCACAACATGTTGCATTTTCACGGACAGAAGAGAAGAGAAAATGCAAGGAGAAAAAGTGTCACGATTTTGCGACATGTATTTTCACGGGCCAAAGCTAAGAGAAAGAGCAAGGAGAAAAAGTGTCGCGATATCGCGACATGTATTTTCATGGTTGAGTTGAAGCCGACGAAGTCCGATGACAGCCGACTAAAATTAGGGTTTACAGTTGTTATGAAAGCCGACTAAGATTAGGGTTTACAATCGACTAAGATTAGGGTTTTCATCATGAAAATGTTGTTATAAAAGGAGGGCTGTTTGGAGAATTGAGAAGTGTGAAATGTGTGAGCGATACGGTCATTGTGCATAGAGAGCAAGTTGTGTCGAATCATGCTAAGTGCAAAATTCACAAAGAGAGTAGAGTGCACAAAAGGGAGAAGACGATCGTGAAGTTCGACTGTAACGAAGCAGAGTGTGCGAAGTGATTACATAGAGAGTGCAGAGTGCATAGAGAGCAAAAAATGTTGAAGCTCGACCAGGTGCTACTGTGATTGCGTAGAGAAAGTAGAGTGCACAGAGATCGCAAAGGTGAAGAAGACCAATCAGGGTCTTGCAAAAGCAAAGGTATCTTACTATCAAACTTATAGATTCAAAATTGAAGTCCAAGTTTGTGCTTGGCATCAGGGGTTGGTGCTCCTTCTAGTGGGTGCTGGTAAATTGATTGTAAAGTTGGTGCTTTGCAAAGGCTGGATTTGGATGGTAGTCCAAGCAGTCAATATTTGAGGAGTATATTGGTGAACCTCGTTAAATCTTATGTTGTGTGATGCTCTTTTGTTATACTTGCTGTATCTAGTAATAAGTTTTAATTACTATGATATTAAGAGCTGTAAATTCAAGTTAAAAGAGCTACATTGATTCACCCCCCTCTCAGTGTCATTGTAAGACTAACAATGGTATCAGAGCTAAGTTCCTGTACAAGCTTAATCGGCTAGGGTGATCTTGGAAGTAACATAATGGCAGGTGGTGAAGGATTCTCATCAAACAAAGCACCATTGTTTGACGGATCTAATTATGCATTCTAGATAATCAGGATGCAAACATATCTCTATGCTTTGGGATACGACATTTGAGATTCAATAGTTAATATATACACAATACCCATCACTCGTCCAAAAGAGGCTGACGAAAAGAAACTGTTTGAAAATAACTCAAAAGCAAAGAATGCTCTCATGTGTGGATTAGTAGACAGTAAACTAGTAAAGATCATGAGCTGTAAAATGGCAAAAGAAATATGGGACAAACTGAGGAGTATTCATGAAGGAGACGATAAGATCAAGGAGGCCAAGTTACAGACACATCGAGCTCAGTTCAAAGCATTAAAGATGAATGACGATGAAAACATTGAGACATATATTCTGAGAGTTAATGGAATCATTAATGTGATCAGAGGACTCAACGAGGATATCAAAGACTCTGTCGTCGTGAAAAAGGTATTAAGATCTCTTCCTCAAAGGTTTGATTCTAAAGTCTCAGCGATAGAAGAAGCTAAAAATCTAAATTATTTTAGTATAGATGAGATGTATGGTTCCTTGAATGCATATGAGATGAGGATAGGAAGATCTAAACCCACAGACAGAGAAGTGGCTTTTAAAGCCCTTAAAAATAAAAATGCAAAACAAGAGTTCGAGGAAGAAGAGACATCAGATGAAATGGAAGCAAACTTTGCTAAGAAACTAAAAATGAGAAAAGGAAAGTACAGAGGAAAGCTACCGTTCAAATGTTTCAACTATGGAGGCGTTGGACATTTTGCATCTAAATGTCCACTTAATAAGAAGAACAAAAATGATGAAGGATCGCACCAAGAAAGAAGTGACTGGAAGAAGAAAACGAATTTCAAAAAAGGCAACTTCAAGAAGAAAAGTTTCATCTCCAGGAATGCCAGTTCATCAGAAGACAACTCCGATGAGGATTCTAAAGAGGAAATAGGTGAAGCTCTTTTCATGGCATTTGAAGAAGTAAAATCAAAAAATGAAGAAGGAGTGAACTCTGAAGTATGTGGTGAAAAACCTGAGGCTAAAGTAGATCTAGAAGGTGAGTTGATCTCTGCACTTGAAGAGTTGACAATAGAGATGAAAAAGAATAAGAAAATTTCAAAAAATCTTGAGGATGCAAACGAAATCATAACCAGTCTGAAAGTACAGACAAAAGAATACAAGAAAATATCTAAGGATCTCGAAGTACAAATTACCATGAAAATAGATTATTGCTGCAAACTAGAAGAAGATAATGTTGGTTTACGGATGCAGATAGAAGAGATGAATCACAAAATTAGTTGCTATCACAAATGCGAAGAAAGTTCTATGAATCTGGATAAGATTATAAATGACCAAAGGCCTGTAGGCATCAAAGTTGGTCTGGGTTTCGTCGAAGGAGAATCATCAAATGGATCAAAGGCCAAAAATGTAGAATCCATAAAGAATGAAAATAAGAAACAGGTTGATCAAGGAAAAACATCTCATGCAAAAGAAAGCAATGATGCCAGACACGAAAGGAGAATTGACAATGATGGATTCACCAATGTCACACATCAAAGAAGAAGAAGACCTATGGCTCCTACGAAAACATGGCAAAGACCATCCCCCAGGTTCAATTATCCCTTTTTCTGGTTTTTGTTTTAAATGCAATGGCTATGGACATAAAATCTCAGATTGCAAATATAATGTAAGACCAAGGAATTTCACCAGTAGAAATGTTTTTTCTCCTTTGATGAATTATACATGAGAATGTTATAATTGTCATAATTTTGGGCACATTGCAAGAAACTATAGAAGTACATTTGCATCAAATCAGTTTCAGGGAAGAAAATTTCAACCAAATAGGATGAGACAAAATAGAAAACTTCCCGAAAAACATGCACAAGCTATTGATAAGGGAAAGGCAAAACAAGAGCCCAAAACTACTATCAAAACATAGTGGAAAGAAAAAGAGCGACTTAAGGAAGAAAAGGAATCCTTAATCGTACAAACAACATTTAAAGCACAGAATAAATATGTACCATGGATACTTGATAGTGGATGCTCCAGTCATATGACAGGTGACAAACAAAAATTTGAGAAGTTACAGAAATATGAAGGTGGTTCAGTAAAGTTTGGAAATAATGATGGAGCTAAGATAGTTGGCAAAGGTTCAATTAAAATTAGTGACGAAAATATTAAGTCAGAAGAAGTCTTTTTTGTGGATGGTTTGAAACATAACTTATTGAGCGTAAGTCAGATTTGTGATAAAGGTCATGAAGTAGTTTTTAAGAAGCGAGGTTGTGAAGTCAAAAAAAACAAACGTGGAAAACTGATAGAAACTGGATCAAGGACATCTGGCAACTTGTACACGCTCTCAGAGACTTCAGAAGGATCTTGTTTTATTGGATAGGAAGAAGAAAATTGGTTGTGGCACAAGAGACTCGGTCATATCAATTTTTATAATCTAGTAAAAATCAACCCAAAAAGGGTAGTGAGAGATATTCCCACCATCAGCAAACCTGCAAAAAACATTTGTGCTTCATGCCAAAAGGGGAAGCAAACTAGAGTCACATTCAAAACAAAAGAGTACTACACGAGCAAACCTTTGGAACTAATACACACTGATTTATGTGGACCCATGAGAACACAAAGCATAAATGGTGACAAATATTTTATGTTGTGCATTGATGACTATTCCAGAATGACATGGATATTTTTTTTGAAGCATAAATAAGAAGCTCTTAACATGTTCAAGATTTTCAAAAACCATGTTGAGAATGAAACAGGAAAGAGGATAAAATGTTTAAGATCAGACAAAGGAGGAGAATTCATTTCAGAGGAGTTTACAGAGTACTATGAAAAATACGGTATTAGGAGACAGTTTTCAGCAGCCATGACACCTCAGCAAAATGGAGTGGTAGAAAGAAAGAACAGGACAATGCAGGAAATGGCATGGACTATGTTGGCTGAAAGCAGAGTAGCAAACATATTTTGGAAAGAAGTAGTCCATACTGCGGTGTATATCCAAAATAGGTACATGATGAGAACATATGAAAGCAAAACTCCTTATGAGTTGTGGTTCGGTAAAAGGGCAACAACAAAATACCTCAAAATTTTTGGCAGCAAGTGCTACATCAAAAGAACTGAAGATAATCTTGGTAAGTTTGAAGATAGAGCGGATGAAGGTATTTTTGTTGGTTATTCATAAAAAAGCAAAGCTTACAAATGCTACAACAAGAGGCTAAAGAAAATTATGGACAATGCCAATGTTAAATTTGATGAAGGTAGAGAACGAGTAATTAGCTATGAAATGAACTACCCAATTTATGAAGAGGTTATTGAAGGAGATGAGGAAAATGAAATGGAAAAGATACAGAAAATTGACTCAGATGATTTAAGTTGTGATTCAAAAGTGGAAGAAAATAAGAAATTCAAAACAGGCAGCTGGCAAAAAAATCATCCTAGAGAGCAAATAATTGGAGACCCCAATGTTGGTGTTTAGACAAGAAGAAGAGTAGTAAGTAACTACTCTCTATTATCCAACATTGAGCCCAAAAATGTTGTTGACACAAGTAAAGATGAAAGTTGGATGAAGGCAATAAATGAAGAATTAGATCAGATCGAGAAAAATGAAACTTGGGAGTTAGTACCTAGACCTGCAAATAAAAATATAATCGGGACTAAATGGATTTTTTGAAACAAATTGAATGAAGATGGACGAGTAGTCAGAAATAAAGCAAGATTGGTATGTAAGGGTTATGCACAAGTTGAAGGTATTGACTTTGAGGAAACTTTTGCACCAGTAGCTAGACTAGAGGCAATTAGAATGTTTTTGGCTTTAGTAGTCTACAAGAATTTCAAAGTTTATCAAATGGATGTGAAATCAGCGTTTTTAAATGGGAAACTTGAAGAAGAGGTTTATATTGAGCAACCAGATGGTTTCAAACTTGGTGATGATCCCAACTTGGTTTGCAAGTTGAAGAAAGCATTATATGTCTTAAAACAGGCACCCCGAGCATGGTATGCAAGGCTAGACAACTATCTCACTCAACAAGGGTTTAAGAAAGGTATGGTGGATAGTAATTTGTATATCAAAATAGAAAATGGGCATCTTATTGTTCTTGTTGTATACATAGATGATATCATATTTGGCAACAGCAAAGATGAGTCATGTAAAGATTTAGAAAATAAGATGCAGAAAGAATTTGAAATGTCAATGATTGGTGAAATTTCGTATTTCCTTGGGTTGCAAGTTAATCAAAATAAGAAGGGCATATTTATTTCTCAAGTTAAATATGTGAAAGAGATGTTAAAAAAATTCACAATGGAGGATTGTAAGCCAGTTAGCACTCCCATGACGACAGGTTGCAAGTTGAGCAAGGATGAAAAATCTCCACTTGTTGATCAAACCATGTACAGATCTATGATTGGGAGTTTATCGTACTCGACAACTACCAGACCAAATATTTTGCGGGTAGTATGCATGGTAGCACGATTTCAGGCTAATCCCAAGGAGACTCATGTGACAACAGTGAAAAGGATTCTTCGGTACCTCAAGGGTACTATGGAGTATGGGTTATGGTATCCAAAAGGCAAGGACTTCACCCTTATTGCATATTCAGATGCAGATTGGGCAGGATGTGTAGATGACAGAAAGAGTACCAGTGGAGGTGCATTCTATCTTGGAGACAAGTTGGTCGTGTGGCACAGTAAGAAACAAGAGTCAGTTTCTTTATCGACAACAGAGGTAGAATATATTGCAACGACAACATGTTGTACGTAGGTTTTGTGGATGAAACAAACCCTGAAAGATCTTGGTATTAGCTTCAGTGAGCCAATATCAGTTAAGTGTGATAACACTAGTGCCATTAACATCTCCAAGAATCCGGTTATGCATTCACGCACAAAACACATTGCTATTAGGTATCACTTTTTGAAGGAGAAAGTTGCGAAAGGTGAGGTTAAGTTGGATTTTGTTCCAACTACAGAGCAAGTAGCAGATATCTTCACAAAACCATTGCCCAAGGAATTTTTTGAGTACCTTCGCAATAAATTGGGAGTGGTCACACTTCCCAAGAATTGACTAGCTACAGGGATCACATTCTCAGGGGGAGCATTTAAGTATTTTATTATCTTTTTGCTCATGTTCATGATTTTTGCTAAGTGTAATAAATTTTGCCTGAGAATGTTGTGCATGGACTCAGGGGGATTTTGCGGTAGCCCTTTGGTATTATTGTCAAAGGGGGAGAAGAGTTACAGGAAATTGCACATGTGTTGCCAACAATTCCAAAGGGGGAGATTGTTGAGCAAGGTGCAACAACAGTATTGTCATTGTTGTCAACACAATCGGATAGATCTCATTGATGCAATGGACGGGAAGTTCAAAAGCTATTCGGATGCGAAGACAGGAGTTCAAAGGTTATTTAGAGTATTTACAGTGATTTTCCAAGAAGACCGAAGTGGCCCATATGCAAAAGATCAAAGAAAAAGACAAGTAAGAAAAGTGTCGCGATATCGCGACATATATAGCAGGCAAGAAAAATTGTCATGATTTTGTGACATGTTGGAAGAGAGAGAAAAAGTAAGAAAAACTGTCACGATTTCGCGACATGTTGGAAGAGAGAGAAAAAGTAGGAAAAACTATCACGATTTCATGACATGTTGGAAGAGAGAGAAAAAGCAGGAAAAACTATCACGATTTCACGATATGTTGGAAGAGAGAGAAAAAGTAGGAAAAACTGTCGTGATTTCGCGACATGTTGGAAGAGCAAGAGAAAGTAGGAAAAAGTGTCGTGTGACAAGTTCGAAGAAAGAGAACAAGTAAGAAAAGTGTCGCGATTTCGCGACATGTCGCATTTTTGCGACTAAAATATGAGAGAGAAAGTAAGTTTGAAAAGTGTCATGATTTCGCGACATGTCGCATTTTCGTTACTAAAATAGGAGAGACAAAATGCAAGGAGAAAAAGTGTCGCGATATCACGACATGTTGCATTTTCACGGCCAGAAGAGAAGAGAAAATGCAAGGAGAAAAAGTGTCGCGATATCGCGACATGTTGCATTTTTATGGCCAAAAGAGAAGAGAAAATGCAAGGAGAAAAAGTGTCGCGATTTTGCGACATGTATTTTCGTGGGCCAAAGCTAAGAGAAAGAGCAAGGAGAAAAAGTGTCACGACATCGCGACATGTTGTATTTTCATGGTTGAGTTGAAGCGGATGAAGTCCGATGACAGCCAACTAAAATTAGGGTTTACAGTTGTTATGAAAGCCGACTAAGATTAGGGTTTACAACCGACTAAGATTAGGGTTTTCATCATGAAAATGTTGTTATAAAAGGAGGGCTATTTGGAGAATTGAGAAGTGTGAAATGTGTGAGTGATACGGTCGTTGTGCACAGAGAGCAAGTTGTGTCGAATCGTGCTAAGTGCAAAATTTGCAAAGAGAGTAGAGTGCGCAAAAGGGAGAAGACGATCGTGAAGTTCGACTGTAACGAAGCAAAGTGTGTGAAGTGATTACATAGAGAGTGCAGAGTGCGTAGAGAGCGAAAAATGTTGAAGCTCGACCAGGTGCTACTGTGATTGCGTAGAGAAAGCAGAGTAGACAGAGATCGCAAAGGTGAAGAAGACCAGTCAAGGTCTTGCAAAAGCAAAGGTATCTTACTGTCAAACTTATAGATTCAGAATTGAAGTCCAAGTTTGTGCTTGGCATCAGGGGTTGGTGCTCCTTCTAGTGGGTGCTGGTAAATTGATTGTAAAGTTGGTGCTTTGTAAAGGCTAGATTTGGATGGTAGTCCAAGCAGTCAATATTTGAGGAGTAGCCACATTGGTGAACCTCGTTAAATCTTGTGTTGTGTGATGCTCTTTTGTTATACTTGCTATATATAGTAATAAGTTTTAATTGCTACGGTATTAAGAGCTGTAAATTCAAGTTAAAAGAGCTACACTGATTCACCCCCCCCTCTCAATGTCATTGTAAGACTAACACCTTCCCTATGATCCACTAAAGTCATCACACCTCAGTCGTAAGATCTAGACCTGTAGCTCGGGTAGCCTGACCCCAAGTAGTATCTTGCTCAGTTGTGACCTGAGAAAGCTATCTCTAAAGGTTTGCTATGGTAGCATCCCACTGCTGAACCTGCATCATGGAAATATTTAGCTCAACATCAACTTGGTGCAGCTGAGCCTAGAGAGGATACTCCTACTCCTCGAGATATGCATCATCATCTCCTACAGGATCAACTTACTCCTCGACAACTTGCTCCTCGGCCACCTGCTCCTACTGCCTTGCCTACCCCTAGTCATCTGTTTGAGCCCACACTCGACACCCATCAGGATCCTCTACCTTAGTTGCATCTAAAGTACGATCCAAACGGCCACCACCCTACCATAATCGTGTACCCCACCAGAGGGTGTATGCCTCTGTCACCCCTGCATCGGCCACTCCAGGATCAGTTGTGGGAGGATCATCCTCCTCAAGAGCTACTGTAACACATGGCGGTGGAAGGTTCTTCTCAAGGGAAATCTGATGATAGACAACCGGATCGAGAGGAACATCCTATCGAATCCCAAACTGTCGCAACACCCTAGAATAATAGAAGAAATCCCAGATACCAGCATTGTAGCCAATCAACCATCGATCACGGTGAGTCCTCGCTGTGAAGTTGATAGGATCATCCCAAGCAGGACACTCATGATAGGGCCTCCATATGATATCATCATCCTGTAAACCTGTAAAGAATACCCTGTAGTGAGAAATTTGCCCTGCATAAGGCCGGATCTTGCACTCCTCGAGTGTCCTGGGCCACTTAGATCCATAGCATTGTACATCTTTGCTCAGATCAGAAATCTCCACTAGAAGTACTCCAGGGCGGTTGATCTTGATGTGCTCCTAGCCCCAGACCTAAAGGAGCAAACTACAGGTAATGCTAGCCTCTCCTCGGTCCTAGATATCGTATAACTCATCATAGCACTGTGCCAATAGTGTGCTCTCCCAAGCATATATGATAGGCTTCTCACTATCCAATAGGTCCTATACCATCGATAAGAGGTTCCATGGGAACCTCAAACCAAAGCAATCAGGAACAAGAGTGTTATAGATGACCATCATCAACATGGCATGCAGACGAGTAAACACCTCATCATACCAACGGTAAATAGAGATTCCTCCTGAGCGAGTATCCCTGGAGCCAGCGTCAGCATGCTCACCAAAGACCCTTGCAAACATTGCATGTCATGCAGTAGTGGCGGAGGAGACAAGGGGAACTCCATAAAAAGGCAACTGAAGAATCTTGTAGACATCCTCCGATGTGATGGTCATCTCACCAGTGGGAAAATAGAAGGTGTTGGTCCTGTTATCACACTGATGTGCTAGGATCGTCAGATATGCCTGATCTGATATGATCACAAGCATACTAGTAGCAAATTATAGCCCGTGGATCTTGAGCCAGATCCAATCTGTATCAGGCATCTCCTCAAGAAGGTCACAGTGCAGCTTTGGGTCTCGATGGTAGGAACCTAGGGTTCCTAGCACATAAAATGATAAATAAATAATAAATAGACCTAAAACTAAGAGAATCGCCTTTTGTATTGTGGGAACCCTTCAATAAATTGTATTATATTTCATATTCATGGATATTGGAATGATAAGTTCTTACAGTATTTTATACCCACTCTAGGGTTATAGGTGAAAGGTTGCAATGCTTCCCAACCCTAATCTTATAATAATAATATAATAATTAATTATATTAATTATTATATTATTTTATTATTATAACTATAGGATATGAAATACATTATTACTATTATTATTATTAATTAATGTTAGGATAGGACCCTAACATTCCACCCTCCTTAAAACAAGATTTGTCCCTAACATTCCACCCCTCTTGAAAAACGGCTTTGTCCTCAAAGCGACCAATTTTGTCTCATAATCGTTGTGAGTGGGTTATCTTTGAATGGAGCGTTTGCCTGTTTCATTTAAGCAGCTGAAATGCCTGCAATATCTAGATTTTTCCAATTATAGGAGGCTCAATTTTATGTTAGAGAATTTAGATATTTTGGAAAACATCACAATGCTTGAGTATTTGAGCTTTTCATACTACGAGGAACTGCAAGCGTTGCCTCATTATATCACAAACTAGACATTCTTGAGAGAGTTCAATTGTTCTTGTACTAGCATAAGGAATGTGCCTCCTAACATATATAAACTCTACAATTTGGGAGTGAGGAATATAGAGAGCATGGTGTTGAGAAGTTTGCCAATTAATTTTGGTAATTTGTCTAACTTGACTAAATTGGATGTTACGGATTGGAATGTTTGCCACCGTATTTTTAGTTAATTTGTCCAGCTTGATTTCACTGTATATTTGTTTGTGTGTAGGTTTGGAGTTTTTGCCAGACTCTCTGGGTGTCTCAATATTTTAAATAATTGTCATACCATCGAGTATCGTGAACTGCAGTCTTCTTGTTGTTCTCAACCTAAGTTCCAATAATTTTTTTTTGTGGTATGCTTCTAGAGCTAGGTCATATCTCGAGTTGTCTTCTCTGTTGTACTGTGTTTGACCACTTTGTTTGGTGTAAGTGATGGCAGCATAATTTTTGAGGCCCAAAGGATTAGCAACATCTCTTAAGAATTTCATGTGTGCTCCATGTTATATTTGTGGCCCGTCTCTCCGCTGGACGCGACATTAATGCAAACGCAAATGCAGTCAACAGCCGAGATAAATATCTGTTTGCGAGCATAGAGGAAGAGTTACAAAGCTGCGCAAACTGCAGTGGCAATACTCCAGACAAGAATTGCTGCAAAAATCCACCTTCCAAGTATAAAAAAGAAAACCAAAAGCCAATGATAACGGACCAGAATTGGCGATGGGGATATGGAAAGATTTCCACTGGTGGACATATTCCCCCTCATGTGGAAACTGCAGGGCCAAAATCGCACATCGAGTAGCAAGTATTCGACAAGTTCCATTATGGAAACAAATAAGACATAAATAGCTATTCCATTTGCTATGTCGAGGCTTCTTCCACCAGAATAAAGACAGATATTTGTATTGACTGATGGCTATTCTATAGGACAAATGAAATTACCACCTAAATCTAAATCCGCATCCACTTATTCTTTTCCTTTTCTTTTTCTTTGAATTCAAATGCTAAGAAGGGTTCTGGTAATTGTAATAAAATTTGGGTAATCCATCGTCTCTTGATAACAAGCGTTACCCGCAAGAGTTCTTCGTCTTTTGGAGGTCTGTATATATATATATATATTTGTAGCTTGATCATTTAAATTTTTATCTGCGTGGATAGGCAACTTCAATGTCTACAATATGTTAATATCTTCAGTCATGGAATTATAAGAGCCTTCCTATCATGATACCTACTGTATCGCTCCAAATTTTTTGCACCCTTACCTTCAGGCTATAGGATCCGTGCCCGGAAGGGGGATGTGAAAAGGATGGGACAATACCTCGGACTGAGAGGCCCTTTGAAGGTCCCGCCTCTCGGGGGAGGTGTATAAGGGTGAATTTTCGACGGATGGTGGGTTCACCAGGAAACTTTTGAATGGCAGTTTCCACGCCTAGGTTGATAGTGTGTTTGATGTGTTCATTTTTATGCTTGATCATTCAAGTCCTAGGTTTGGCCAAATGAATCTAAACTGTTCTATATGAAATGCAAATTTAAATGAATACAAAAAATAGATTTAAACAGAAAATACAGAGAACAAGCTAGATGAGAAAAACCATACCTGATTTCGGATGTCTGATGGAGGTTCTGATTTTTGAAGCAGTCCAGATCGCCTTTGATATGACAGGATCGTCTGATATCAGACAAGATCGTCTGAGATCTAGCGAATTCGTCAGAGACCTGCAATCAGAGAAATAGACACAGAATACAGAAAATGCAACTATACTAATAGAGGAAAATGATGTAGAATGATAATAATAATATTAAACTGATAATTACAAAATAAAAATATAAGTGCATTACAATGATTTAATGACAATTATGACTTTATTATGCATTTAAGCTACATGGGTGAACTCCAAGATGCAGAATAGTAATAATTCTAACTAATGCAAAGCAAAACAAGAGATAATGGGTGAGAGAATGCAAACTCAGGGCACGGATTGCCCCCAATGTAGGCTGTAGTCGAGATCATCTACAGGATACGAAATCGTCTCGAATTTTGGCATGATCGTCCGAGATCGTACAGGATCGTCTGTGACGATCTGAGCTTGCTCCGATTGAAAATAATGAAGGTCCTGCAAACAAACTTGGAAAAATACGAAGGCAAATAGTAATTTAAGATACTCTAATGCAAATAAAACTCGTGTTACAGAAAATTTCAGCCAGGGGAATGTCAAGGGGAGGGCCTAAGATTAAATAGGCATAGGAAGGAGGTTGGGAGGTTGGAGATCATCCCAATTTGGGAGATCTCCAACGGGGGAAGTCTCTAACCGCGTAGACACGCTTTTGCCCCGGTTAGAGACGCCGTTGAAACAGAAGCTAATTATGAAAAATTAGTTTTGGGACGAAATCGTCTGGACGTTCTTCTCTAGACGAATTCGTCCGATCTGAGGCGATATCGTCTGATCGGCGACGATATCGTCCAACGGTCACAACAAATCCTAAAAATGGCACGAAAAACAAGGGGAGCGGTTTAACAGGCGGTTAACGGGCGTTCGGGGTTGAAATTTGAATTTTGAATTATTACTAAAGTAATTTTAATTATTTGCTAAGGTTTTATCATGCCAATTTTAGGGTGCTACATTTTGCCCCCTCTTTAGCGAATTTTTTGAAGAAAATGCGTTAAAGACGAGTTTTTCCCGTTTTACGAGAAAGCAAAAATATACTCCATTTTTAGACGACGATTCTAGGTCGAATCGTATGAATGCTGACTATGGTGCCCCCTCCGTGTTTTTACCCAAATCGAACGTTTGAGGTAAAAAAGCGAAAAAGCAAAAAATTTTTAAAAATGTTTTTAATTGTTTTTGAATAAAATTAAGAAAAATAGGGAAAACCCCTAATTCATTTTTACTGTTCATTTTCTTGATTTCTAGAGCTCTACAGACAAAAATGGTCGAGACAACACACCGATCGACAGAGGTCCGACGTGGGCTACGGGTAAGGATCTAATCCTAGTAGATTAGGTTTAATGTAACTTTATGCAAGTTGTTTGATTTAAATTTGATTGTTTGGGGCATCGCGGCCATTTTTAGGCCGTCGACGTCGTCGGGACAAAATCGTCTCGATTTCATCGAAATCGTCCCTAGATCGTCGATTTTGTCTGATGACGAAATCGATGAATTAGGGGCGATTTCATCCAACAAGGGGCGATTCCCAAGTTGCAAAATCGGAGATGATTTAGTCCTCACAAAGGATGATTTTGCCCAATTTGGGACGATATCATCCAATTGTGGACGATATCATTTTAAACTTGATTTTAAGTTGTTTAATTTGCATGCTTGAGTTATTAATGATTTTGTTGTTTTATTGTTTGTTTTGCAGAAGGGATTACTAAAGAGCCAGGAATGGAAATACGATGGACTAAGAGATGACATGGCCGCTCTTGACCAGGCAGAGCATGACCGACTAGGATAAGTCGGTCTATAGCATGTGGCAGAGATGCCACAAGTATCGACTGACATAGGGCTACTAATAGCCCTAGCAGAGAGGTGGTATCCGGGGTCGTCCTGCTTTTGGTTACCGATAGGGGAGATGGCTCCCACTCTAGAGGACGTATGGAGGATCCTGAGGATCCCCATACAGGGACGGCTGATGATGCCTATGGCCAATCAGGGCCAGGCGATGATGAGGCTCACTGGAGACCCGAGCTTCACCCTGGAGAAGGGCGGAGTGAACATCGAGTCGCTACGGCAGATGCCTGGGGCATCTAGGCTGACACAAGTTTTGGTAGGAGTTGTCGATGGCTTACTGCTGTGCCACCAGAGTGGGTGTAGACTACCGTGGGTGCTCTCAGACATAGTCTATGACATGAGAGACCACGGGTATAGATTTGCATGGGGGAGCTTTGTACTCTGCCGCTTGTATAGGATCCTGCATGGGGTCGTATACAAGGGAGGTCGATGTCTGGTCTTGACATCATTGCTGTAGGTTTGGTGCTGGGAGCACATTACGGTGCGGAGGCCGGTAGGGCTCCCATTGATAGGTGTTGACCAGGAGAGACCCCGGGTTTTCTACTGGTGGTTACAGAGGGGTTCACAATGATGGATAGATCTGTCGATGTCTCGAAGGTTGCTAGACGACCTCATCCTGGACTAGATCACCTAGAGGCCATGGCGAGAGCACCCCGGGTGGGCAGAGGATGGGCAGGAGCTAGCTCGCATCAAGTGAGTCTGCTAGCTGAGGATGGAGCAGGGAGAGGTAGAGCTCCACCGCTACGATCGAGTACTACGATAGTTCGGTCTACAGCAAGGGATCCCTTCTCTCAGGGATTACGAGTACTCCTGAACTATTCGAGATAGTACTACACTAAGCGGGGCTCCAGATATGCAATGATTCTGGAGTCAAGACACGGACGATGCCCCCATCCAGCCAATGGATGGTGACGATGCTAGGGTTGCTGATGGCTACGATGCCTGGTACGTAGGCATCCGCCCTCCTCGGATGACGAGGGCATAGGGTCCAGTACACGCTATGGTGCGCCAGATGGGGAGGCAATGGCAGGCTGCTATTGAGGCAGCATGGGGTCATGGGGGGAGAGAGCAACGACGGATCTCATAGGAGAGACGCCAGAGGATGGCACGGGCTCCATAGAGGCCACGGGAGACAGGGCGGAGGGAGGAGAGGCTCCCTTCATAGCAGGGGGAGAGACCACCATCGCCTGATAAGGGCAAGGGTGTTGACATAGGGGAGAGCAGTGAGACAATGGCTCTCTAGGCTGAGGCTGCCCACCTTCGAGCTTAGGTGCAGTCACTGCAAGACGAGGCCACTCAGCTGAGGATGCAGGTACGAACACTACAGGATGAGACGACACGGCTCAGGGCGCGGAGCGGAGGAGCGAGCAAGGATGATCTAGTGTGGTCGATGATGCAGACTGCATTCTACCAGGGTGTATACTTCCAACTGGTTCCAGAGGGCCAGAGGGTACAACTGCCGACCAACATTGTAGAACCAGTCAGGTGGGATCGACGAGGACATCCTCCCGATCGACGACGAGGACCCGAGATACATCCTGGAACTCTATGGGACCACCTCCTCCACGTCAAGGTGGGGGAGGAGATGAGGCTGAGAGCTCGAGGGCTTCTCGAGGCTAGGTGTCTATGGACTGCATAGATTTTGTAGAGATTGTTGAGAGGATTGAGTATGCCAAGGTATAGATTGTGGCATACCAATCCAGTTTTGATATGATGTATATAATTTTTGGATATATATATATATATATGATCTTGTTTCTGATGATATGACTTGTTCATATGTTTTTATGATGCTTTAATGTTTGAATTATTTGCTTATTGGATTGAGGATTCATATAATTATGTCGTTTTGAAATATTATAATTTTGATGTCATGCTGTAAGATTTTAAATGAAATAATCTGATGTAAACAATTGGTGGTTGTGGTGTGATTTGATAAAAATAAAAGGGACTTCTAACAATAATTTCAAAGGACATTGTCGCTATTATAGACCATTTCATGGAGTCGCCGCTCACTCGGTCGTCAAGCTAATCCCAGTATAGAAATATTGTTAAAAGTAAAAGAGTGCTTAAGAGACTGCCTTAAGACTTGGTGTTGTAATGATGGAGATAATGATGGTTTGATGATTTGTTTTCAGATTTTCATAAAAATAGTATGCATGAAAAATATGATGTTGCTAGGCATAAATTCCTAAGTGTGATAAAATTTTGAACAATTCCTTAGAATTTATACCATGGTTGCAAAAACTGAATTTGAACATAATGTCATGAAATAGAATAAGTGTTTGTTTGTTTGTAAAGCATAATTGTGTAACATAATGATGCAAGTCACATGTTTTGATGAATTTTGTTTTAAAATACATGGAAAAGAAAATTAGAACGATGGTTTGCGCTAGGCATAGAATTATAGGTATAGACTTATACCATCATCGCGAAATCCAAAGAAGAAAATAGATTGTTGGTTTTATTGCAAGATGCATTTTTGACTTTTGATAAACATAAAAATAATAATATGAAAATTTTGTTTGAAATTATTTTTGAGATTTTATGAGAAGATGTATGTAATTGCTTTTATACAAAACAAAAATTCTGAAATAAAAGGATAAAATTATTCCGAAAAGAGTTACAGAGATATTTTAAATTATCTCAAAGAGAAATGTAGATTTATAAGGAATCCTCATGTGCAAATGTGAGTTCATTACCAATCTTGATTTATCATAATGATACAAAATCTCTCAAATACAAATGTGTGTGCGATTGTATTGTTCATTTACCAATTTTGAGCAAGATAATTTGATACAAGTAATTTGCCTTGACCAAATAAATGTTCGTTGACCATGATTTATATGCATGTAACCGTACCAAACTACTATGTAAGTTAGGTTATCAAGAGCTAGCTAATCCATAAGCTGACAGAGGTCTATACAAAAGAAGGTCGCTAATGTGATAGACATATCGCCACGCTAGGATTTACCCAAGGCCAAGCGGGTTGGGCACAAACCACCTGTTATGGGGCTTACCTCACAGTTTTTGAATAATTGAGAATTCCAGGGATTCAAGCTCATTCACCCTTATTTTCTTTTCAAGGGGTAGGGAAAGGATTTTATTGTATTTTGCTTTTGCTTTTCACTTTTGCTTTTTTTTTTTTTGTACTTTTGTATTTTTGCTTGATATTTGAGATAATGCTGAAATATTGCTGTGATGATTCAAAATAACCTTTTTCTTTTTCTCTTTTTCTTGAACTTTTCTTTTCTTCCTATGCTAGGGATACTTGCTCGGATTAGTCTGTAGAGCAAGGGATTTTTATTCTGGGTAGGGGTGAGCTTGTCCTTTTGTCAATTCTCAAAGATTCTAGACCATGTGCATGATAGGATAGCAGGGGAAACTTTTCGCTCAAGAAACCATTTCTACTATGTAGCATCATATTGAATTTGCAATGAAATCATTTTAATGTGAAAAGATATACTTGGTTCAAGTAAATAACAAGATCAGTTCTCTATGCTCAAAACTTTATTTAATTCAAATGTGGACTTTGATATAAGAGAGATTAATAATCATAACAAATAAAATCAAGATATTTATTCATGTGAATGTGAAAGTGCGGGATTCCAAATAAATACTAATTTATCCAAAATAACTGAAAATATAACTGCAATACTTCACAAATTGAGAGGTATAAAGATAAAATATGGTTTTGAAGATTTTGATGATTTGGATGTTTTTGGTGTTTTTATATTTTAAGTTTATGAATTGAAAGAAATACAAGATAGTGGTTTTTTGAAATGTTTTAAACAAATATATACAATGATGAAATGACCAATTTTTACGCATAGTAACGTTTAAGATGCATAATGTTCATAGGTTCTTTAAGTTCTTTACCATCTAAGGTAGATAATTTGTATGCTCCTGATCCAAATTTAGCAAATGATGACATATGGTCCAAGCCAGTTGGGCTCAAATTTACCTTTAAGGTTTGTAGTTGCATTAGTATTTTTTTTATTTTCTTTTAAGACAAGGTCACCGATCTCAAAGGATCGAGGATGAACTTTCTTAAGATATGCTCTCTTAAGCTTGTTTTGGTAGGCGCGAAGATGCTCCAAAGCATTGATGCGCTTTTCATCTAGAAGTTCTAGCTGACTAAATCTGCCAAATACGATATTCATCCCCTACTTCAGTATCTTGAAGTAGTAGAGCTAAAGAAGGAACTTCTAATTCAAAGGGAAAAATGGCTTCAGCACCATAAACCAAGACAAAAGGTGAAGTTCCAGTGGGGGTTCGAACACTAGTTCGATAAGCCCACAAAGCAAGATATAACTGAATGTGCCAGTCTCGACCGGTTTTATTGACCAATTTTTTGAGAATTTTGATTAAGGTTTTATTAGATGCTTCTGCTTGACCATTACCCTGAGGATAATAGGGAGTGGACCAGCGATGTTGAATTTTATATTTTTGACATAATTTCTTGACATCTTTATTTTTGAAACAAGTTCCATTATCAGAAATGAGATTGGCAGGAATTCCAAACCTACAAATAATTTGATTAAAAACAAACTTGGAAACTTGTGTTCCAGTGCAAGAAGCTAATGGCATAGCTTCAACCCACTTCGTGAAATACTCAGTGGCAGTTATGATGAATTTGTGTCCATCAGATGACACAGGGTTTATTTTTCCAATGATGTCTAGGCCCCATTTTGAAAAGGGCCAAGGAGATGAAATAGCCTGCAGCTCTTGTGCAGGCGCATGGACAAGGTCAGCATGTTTCTGGCACTTGTCGCAATGTCGCACATAATTATGTGCATCAGTTTCCATGGTAGGCCAAAAATATCCTATCCGAAGGAGTTTCTTAGCAATGGCGCTACCACTAAAATGTCCCCCACAAGATCCATTGTGGGCTTCATTCAAAGCTGATCTGGATTCTTCTAAATTCAAACATCTCAATAAGATGCCTTCAAAAGATCTTCTGTACAAGGTATTACCAATAATCACAAAGCGACTTGCTTGTCTACGTAATAACCTACGTTGGTTGCTAGTGCAACCATCAGGGAAGGTTCCTTTTTGCAAAAAATTAAATATATCAATATACCATGGTTCAAGAGTTGTTTCGTTGATGAGAAACACATCCAAAGGTTCTAAACATGATTTGCTTGAAGCGGGTTCCTGGAGTCGACGAATAATGATGGTAGCATATTCATCGTCTAACTCCAAGGGTAAAAGAGATGCAGCTGCAGCCATAGCGTCAGCCGCACGATTGCTAGTTCGAGGAATAGCTTCCAAAGTAACTTTATCAAACAAGGACAACAACTGCAAAACATATGCTTTATATGGGCGTAATTTATCATCTCTGGTCTGATAAACATCATTGATTTGATTTATGACAAGTTGGGAGTCACCGAAAACCAATAAAATTTTGATTTTCAATGCCAAGGCAGCTCGTAATCCAAGGATAAGAGCTTCATATTCAACAGTATTATTAGTGCAAGCAAATGTTAATTTGAAGGACAGAGGAATAAGATGTTTTTGCGGAGATATTAAAATAATACCCGCACCAGCCCCACTCATGCATCGGGCTCCATCAAAGTATAAGGACCATTGCTCTGAATGGTCTGCCTCAAGTTTAAGGCATTCATCAAGAAACTCAATGATGAGGGGATGAGTAGATTCTAAGGGTGCAGCAACTAATTGATCTGCTATGATTTGACCTTTAACAGACTTTTGTCCTATGAAGGTGAGTTCAAATTCGCTTAGCGCAAGAACCCACTTGGCTGTGCGACCAGATAAATACGGTCGACTCATGAGATATCGCAAAGGGTCGAATTTGGCAATAACATACGTTTTCTGACTGAGCATATAATGTCATAGTTTTTGTGTAGAAAATACGACTGCTAGACATAATTTCTCTAATATGGTATAACGAGTTTCATAACTGATGAGGGTTCTCGCTAATGTAATAATTAGCACGTTCTTTCTTCTCATCATCAAGCTGAGCTAACATAGCTCCTAAGGCGGAATCAGAAGCAAAAATGTACAAGATAAAAGGACGATCAGATCTAGGTGGGGAAAGCACTGGAGGTTTGAGGAGATATTGCTTAAGGAGTTCAAATGCTTCTTGGCATTCGTCGTCCCAATGAAAAGAGACATATTTCTTAAGAAGCTTAAGAAAGGGTCCAGTTTTGTCTGCCAACTTGTCGATGAAGCGACTGAATAGCTTGAAGCTTACCTTGTAAACTTCGTAATTCTGATATATTTGTGGGTGCGGGCATATCTCGTGATAGCCACGATCTTGAGAGGGTCAATTTCAATGCCACGTAAAGAAACTATAACCCCTAATAATTTATCGGACTTAACTTCGAATATGCATTTAGCAGGATTTAGTCGGATAAGATATTCCCTTAACCGATCAAATACTTTCCTTAAGTCATTTAAATGATCATCTTCTTTGATGGAACGAGCTATGATATCATCTACATAATCATGTAGGATATCATGCATCATGTCATGAAAAATATAAGTCATAGCTCGTTGATAGGTTGCACTTGCGTTCTTTAAGCCAAATGGCATCACTTTCCAACAAAAAGTTCCCCAAGGGGTAATAAAGGTTGTTTTGGCCTGATCTTCAGGAGCTATCCTGATCTGATTATAACCGAAAAATCCATCCATTAAGGATATCATTCCGCTTTCGACAGTAAAGTCAATGATCTGATCCATGTTGGGAAGAGGAAAATCATCTTTAGGGCATGCAACATTAATGTCTCTGAAATCAGTGCAAACCCTAACTTTAGTGGCTTCTTTCTTAGTTACTGGAACTACATTTGAGATCCATTCAGGCATAGTCAATGGCTTGTATAAAAATGACTTTCAACAGTTTTTCTAGTTCTCCTTTGACTAGTAAGGCCACTTTGGGATGCATTTTTCTAAGTTTCTGTTTAACAGGTTTAGCATCTGGATGGACTACTAGATGATGCATGACTACATAAGGGTCCAGACCTGGCATGTCTTCATATGTCCAAGCAAAGACATCTTCATAGTCTTTAAGAAATGAAATGTATTTATCTTGTTTTTCTTGACTTAATTCTGATCCAATATTAATTATGTGAGGGTTATGTTCGGTTCCAATGTTAATTTTTATAACGTTTTCAACTTCCATATGTAAATCTCTCTCAAAATTAGGTGGGGCGGGTGAAACACCCAATTCTTGTAATTCTTCCAAGGTTAGCTTGGATAATTCATTTTGAGGAGTCGAGGCCTCAAGTTGGGCTATACTAGGTATAGAACCATCAAAATAAAATTCATTATATAACAATTCCTCAATGGAAATATCATGAAAGATATCTCCCTCCAACTCATCGTCGGATTCGGCAATCATCTCAGGGTAGGCTATGGATAGCATATTGCAAGTAAAAGAATTATTCTTTGGATATAAAGAATCTTGTTTATCTAGATAATCTTGATAACATATGAGATGGTCATCATCCTCAAATGGAAAGGGCTGACCTTTACTAGAAAATAGGCCCACACCACAGCAAGCAGGCCACGGTTCTACCTCGAAAGGTTCTTTCATACCATTTTGGAAAGGTCCCAAACCTTTCCCTTTATATCCCAATTTAAGCATTATGGGCTTAGCTTTAATATATTCATTAGCAAAATAGCATCGAGCATATCCATCACAATGTGTCTTGATGTTTCGGGGTATTCTTCCCCAATCATATCCTTTATAAACAAAAGCACAACTTTCGACTTGGTAGATACTTCCCATAGGTTGTGGGAGGCCCAAGGTACGAGGAGAAGGTGGGAGTTTATTTAAAAGGAGGGAAGTCTCGCATGGCAGTGTTGATCTCTTCCCGATATAAGAATTTTAGATAAATCGGGTAAGAGCTCATCAGTGAGAGCATAAGAGGTAGAAGGAACATTTCCTTGATCTTCTGATGTGGAAAGAATGCCTGTAGTGGATGATGATGTTATAGGGATATCGATGGATGAGTCTATCGGTATGGAAGTTATAGGGGTAAAACAAGAAGCATTGGGTGTAAGTTTAGGATCTTTTCGAGGTCCTAATGTGGTTTGTTCAGAAGATGGTTGAGCTAAATGTATAGGTGTAGTTGAAAGAGTAGATGATGTTATGGGTGTGTGTTTCACACGTTTGGATGGATGATAAGAACTAGGATGTGTGGATGACAGGGTAGGGCAAAATTGCACTCCAACAGGTTCTGCCAAAGCACACATATCAAAGGGTCTAGGATCACCATGAATGGTAACCAACTGGTTTTTAAATTCAAATTTAACACACTGATGTAAAGTGGAGGGAACCGCTCGCATCGCATTGATCCAAGGGTGACCCAAAAGTATATTGTACGATGCAGGGCAATGTACAATAAACACGGTCGTATCTAGGGTTCTAGGACCAACTTGCAAGGGTATAGTAATGACTCCACACGTTTCTTGTGTCTCGTCATTGAAGGCTTTGATAATCATATCCGTTCTTTTCATCTCGTCACTCCTAAACCCAAATCGTTGGTAGAAGTCAAAAGTGCATATGTTTAAAGATGAACCATTATCAATCAAGACTCGTTTAACAACTACATCTCCAATTAGGGCAGTAATATATAAGGGGTTATCCTTATGTAAACTATGTTGTGGGATATCTCTATCTCGAAAGTCAATACAATCGACTTCTCGAGTGATGATAGTATTGGACATGGCTTCAAGTTGAATATTTTGAGGTACCATCATTTGGCTTAATGTAAGCATTAACTCATCCCTATGGGTAGGAGAAGATCTTAACAAGTCCAAAAGGGAAATTCTGGTTGTAGTATTGGATAATTGTTCATTAATATTGTAAGGAGGCTTAGGTTGAACATTAGACATATGATTCCCTTTATTGGGATTTTTCAAAACAAATGGAGCTGATCCATCATTCTGAGTTTGATCCTGTTGAGAATTTTGAGCCTGTTGTCTGGTAACGACTCCGATGGTACCTACAATGTTATATTGAGGACGCTGAATTGGTCTCGGTCTAGCGTTTATGGCTTGTTCATTAGGAAGGAACTGATTAGAAGAGGGTCGAGTAGTAACTCTTCTAGGAAATGGTTCTTTCGGAACCATAGAATCTGTGATAGGTTGAATAGGATCTGATTCATTTTCAGAACTATTCGATTGATTTGAGGTGATGTCTATTTCACTTTTAGTATCCGATTCTACATCACTAGGATCCGGTGTTTGAGTATTATATAGGGGTCTGGACGTAACCATGGAGAAAGTTGTGCCAAATATTTGAGGATCCTGAATAGATAATTGTCCGCTAATAGTCCCTACATATCGGGTAGGAGGGGGAACATTATGATGTTCGATTTGATTAGCCACCTCTTTACCATGCTGTGGTAAAGGATGTTGAAATATGTCCAATGATTGATTGGCATTCTGATTCTGATTTTGGGGAATGTTCTTTTGAGCGTTATTAGAAGCATTTTGTTTAGGTTGGAAGGCTTGCACCTCCATCTCATTATTATCAATCAGATCTTGTATTTTATGTTTTAATATTTTACAAGAGTTTGTAGCGTGTCCAGGTCCTCTATGAAAATCACAATGTAAATCAGCTCAGTATCCGGGTATAGTTGGATCAGGTTCCCAGATAGTCGGTAATTGGATCAAGCCTCGTGCTAGTAATTGGGGGAGAATGGTTGATAAAGGTTGATTTAATCTAGTAAATTCTCGGGGTGGTTTATCAGGAGGTTTCAATATGAACTTCTTCGTTGTTTTCGTAGTATTAACATTAGCAATGTTTCTACTATCAATGACTCCGTCACCCACAACTTGTTTATTTTTATACTGATTTCTGGATGTTTTCTCATCATCTTTCTTTTTGAGCTGACCTCTTCTAATGAGAGCATCTTCCACCCTTCGAGCTAAGTCTATAGCTTGATCGAAGGTGGTCAAGGTAGCAATTGATAATTCATAGGATAGTTGTTCTTGTAAATTATTGATAAAAATATCCAACATCTCCCGATAAGGTAACACAAAGTGTAGTTTTCCTATCAAATGTCTCCATCGAGCTAAGAAGTCAGCAAAACACTCATCTTTGTCTTGTTTTAGGTTGTACAAATATTTAATGGTTACATGCCTTTCAATATAGGCACTAAATTGATGCACAAAAGACTCAACGGTCTCTTCAAAATTTCTCAAAGAATGAGTGGGTAGTTGATAATACCACTCCAATGCCATCCCCCTAAGCTTTTCGGGAACATTTTTAGTAATAGCAAATCATCATGTGATATGTCATGACATGCTATCCTAAACATACGAAGATGCTCTATGGGATCTTCGGTTCCTTTATATATAGGTAGGACAGGCATAGGAAAGTGTTTGGGATATGGTTGTGCTACAACTATAGGATCTAGAGGTTGACTACACATCTCTCGATAATTGTACGAGGGACGGTAGGGATCTATTTGGTCCATACGGGAGGTTAACTATTTCACCATGGCTTCCAGATTGCCAGCTTGCCCACCATATTGGTTCGGTGGTACATGAGCATGGGATTTGTGAGCGTAAGAAGGCGGAACATAAGGATTCGATGCTATGTTACTATTATGCAAATGATTGGTAGAAAGAGTATTATGAAGAAGATTTGTGGTAGCATTATGTTGTATCCCAGATTGTTGGAAATTAACATTTGGTTTTGTTTTAGGCTTTTGTTGATTTGAGGTATATTGATCAATAGCTTGGCGAAATAGATCAGTGAATGAAGGTTTCTTTTGTGTAGGAATAACCCTTGGTTTGGTAACAGGCACTCTAGGTGGTTGGGTAACCTGTTGTTGTTGCATGTTCTGGATTATAGCAGCCATGTCCAAATTGGACGGTCCAGCTTGATCACTCTCTTGATCAACAAAGGACAAAGGATTAGTGTGTATGCGATATATATCTTCTAGGGTTGCTTGAGTATCACTAATTTGATCTTTATCCATACGAACTGCTCTATTAAGGGTGCCAATATTGTTATTGAGAAATTTCCAAAAATGTTCCATGTTTTCAAAAGTAACAGCTCCTTCTGGAGTTATTTTAGGAGATGAGGATCCTTCCTCTCTATCATTTTCTTTTTGTTCATTTGCGTCCACAAATTCTTCTTCTTGTTGGTTTAAGGTTACTTCTTCTTGAATTGGTTCTTCAAGAAGGGCATCTGGTCTATTGGTTTTTCCTAACCAATCTTCTTCTACTTCAATTTGTTTTCCATTCCTGAGTCTAGTCATTGTGTCTAAATTTAGGTTTTAGCAAATATATATTAATATATTTGCAACAGATCTTGGGAGGTATATATTTTAATTATATACCTACTATAATACTTAAAAGAAAATGTTTTGATTTTTTTGTTATTATATATATATATATATATTTTTTTTTTTTTTTTTTTTTTATAAAGACAATAAACAACACACTAAATACAAGAAACAACAATAATAAAATAATAACTTAGTTTTCTATAAATAGTTTATAGATGTCATTGATAGGATCAAGTTCATCAAGAGTCATAAAGTGCTCCTCTTCAAATTGGAAATTGTTTTTCAGGAACTTAATAAAGTGTGCTATAGTGATATTATCTGTTTCAGTTTCTGTTTTGTAAAAATAAATCTCATGGCAATATTCTCGATATAACACAACTCTGGGAACTCTATTCCATATTTTTCTATTTGTAAGAACGACCTCTTGGTCCTCTACACGAGACAAAAATTTATGTACTACAACTGCGTTATCGAGGTATTCCTCAAAGGTATACAACTCAGAAGACACAAGGGCTCTTTTATCTGCTAACCACCTATGGCAAGCTCTCTGAAGCTCATGATACAAAGTCACTTGATCGGGATCCAGGATTCTATCTAGGACAAACCTCTTGATTTGCCTAAGTTCAGTTGCTCTAGATGAAATGAGATCTAATCTCCTATTAAGTTCGTCCCACAAAGGTTGAACCCTATTTGTTTGAGGTACTCTAAGCACAGAAGTAATCTCTATAGCTGCTAATTGGTTTTCAACATTAATGGTGACAACTCGTCTTTTATTATAATCTACCATCTAAATATGACATGCAATCTTTGATTCTAAATGCATTTATGTTTTGTTTTTTTTTTGGATTGAATTGAATTGTTTTCAAAAGGTTTTTAGTTTTCACGTCGGGTTCACCAAAATGTATCGCTCCAAATTTTTTGCACCCTTACCTTCAAGCTATAGGATCCGTGCCCGAAAGGGGGATGTGAAAAGGATGGGACAATACCTCGGACTGAGAGGCCCTTTGAAGGTCCCGCCTCTCGAGGGAGGTGTATAAGGGTGAATTTTCGACGGATGGTGGGTTCACCAGGAAACTTTTGAATGGCAGTTTCCACGCCTAGGTTGATAGTGTGTTTGATGTGTTCATTTTTATGCTTGATCATTCAATTCCTAGGTTTGGCCAAATGAATCTAAACTGTTCTATATGAAATGCAAATTTAAATGAATACAAAAAATAGATTTAAACAGAAAATACAGAGAACAAGCTAGATGAGAAAAACCATACCTGATTTCGGATGTCTGATGGAGGTTCTAATTTTTGAAGCAAATCCAGATCGCCTCTGATATGACAGGATCGTCTGATATCAGACAAGATCATCTGAGATCTGGCGAATTCATCAGACGAATTCGTCAGAGACCTGCAATCAGAGAAATAGACACAGAATACAAAAAATGCAGCTATACTAACAGAGGAAAATGATGTAGAATGATAATAATAATATTAAACTGATAATTACAAAATAAAAATATAAGTGCATTACAATGATTTAATGACAATTATGACTTTATTATGCATTTAAGCTACATGGGTGAACTCCAAGATGCAAAATAGTAATAAGTCTAACTAATGCAAAGCAAAACAGTAGATAATGGGCAGAGAATGCAAACTCAGGGCACTGATTGCCCCCAATGTTGGCTGCAGTCGAGATCATCTACAGGATACGAAATCGTCTCGAATTTTGGCGTGATCGTCCGAGATCGTACAGGATCGTCTACGATGATCTGAGCTTGCTCCGACTGAAAAATAATGAAGTTCCTGCAAACAAACTTGGAAAAATACGAAGGCAAATAGTAATTTAAGATACTCTAATGCAAATAAAACTCGTGTTACAAAAAATTTCAGCCAGGGGAATGTCAAGGGGAGGGCCTAAGATTAAATAGGCATAGGAAGGAGGTTGGGAGGTTGGAGATCATCCCAATTTGGGAGATCTCCAACGGGGGAAGTCTCTAACCATGCAGACACGCTTTTGCCCCGGTTAGAGACGTCGTTGAAACAGAAGCTAATTATGAAAAATTAGTTTTGGGACGAAATCGTCTGGACGTTCTTCTCCAGATGAATTCGTCCGATCTGAGGCGATATCGTCTGATCGGCGACGATATCGTCCAACGGTCACAACAAATCCTAAAAATGGCATGAAAAACAAGGGGAGCGGTTTAACAGGTGGTTAACGGGCGTTCGGGGTTGAAATTTGAATTTGAATTATTACTAAAGTAATTTTAATTATTTGCTAAGGTTTACTGTGCCAATTTTAGGGTGCTACACCTACGTAATAGAATTCACATATGCATATCTATCATGGTATTGCATTGTATTTCTTAGGTAATTCAGGCTACAACAACTCTTATGTTTCAATATTGATCATATTACTTTGATTTTTGGTGTTATGATTTAGTATGTGCAGGATCCTACTGTGGTCATTGAAGAGGGGTCACCTTAGCAATATTAAAAATGTCTCCCTATGAGCATGTGACCTATTTTGAAATTAGATGAACCCTTCATGCATGCACTGCATCTTGGCTCCTTTTTCTTATAGGATACATGTTCGTACTTTTCTTCTGACATTGCTTCTTCAACCATTTCTATCTCCCACTTGGCACCAGGTTGCTCAGGTGATTATAACATTTGGCCAGAACTCAAGTGTCTTATGCTTTCCTTCTATTGTGCAAGGTCATGACATGTTACGAGGCATACCTTATACAATTGCATTTTTCCTGCGCCAATCTAGCTTTGCATCAGTGACTTTTCAAATATCTTCGAGACGTTTAATATCCATAAATAATGTTAATATTTCATGGTGATTTCCATATTAAGATTAAAAAAACACTGTTATTAGTGGTATAACTTCTAAATTTTTGAGTATTTTATAATACCACATCAGTTGATGGAAGAACAAGAAAGGGTCTTCCATTTTTGTCAGTATTGTCTTTTGTTCTCCTCACAATCGTAAAGTGAATCATCCAGTGGTGATATCAGTTGTTGTAAGTGATCATAATCACAATTATTATTTGAGTGGAAGGAAGTCTTTGCATGATCTAAGCTCCCATGCATTGGCAGAATGGCCTGTTACACTCTAGAATAGCATTGGGTAGCCCAGAATATTATTTTCAAGCCACAGTGTTAGAAACTAATTGAAATGGTGGAAGAACATAATAGTATTATAACTGGTACCTGCTTTAGGTAACTCAAAGGCAGAAGCTTGACCACATCGTCTGGATGTCAACCATAATTTATCATGAAGTGGCAGTTGTTTTCATCTATCAAGGATTACATCTGGATTACATTTGTCTAATATTATAAGGTTGCTAAAATCACTTTCTATCGCAACGATTTGTCAGACAATTTGAGTAATAA
This sequence comes from Wollemia nobilis, assembly GCA_028583015.1. Lineage (NCBI taxonomy): Eukaryota > Viridiplantae > Streptophyta > Pinopsida > Araucariales > Araucariaceae > Wollemia > Wollemia nobilis. Next base: position 14,465,053 of record JAQPPZ010016890.1, read on the forward strand.
TAAGTATGATAGCAATGCATTATTCACAGATGTATTCATATTATTTAATGCATATGCTAGTTTACACTCACACCTTGCTGGATCTATTTGGATGACGCACATGTCACATGAGTGAGCAGAGAAGGAGGTGGCCATGGAGGAGGTCGCACGGATGAGGGTTGTGTGCAGGTGGTGGTTGGTTCAATTTTCCAATTGGCGTTACAGTTATCATAGAATTTTTTATAATTCAACTGGTAAAATGCAAGGGAATAAAGCAGTAAACCATGGAATATTTTTTGTGGAATTTCCAGTAGGTTTTTTGCTATGGAAAAATTTGCACTGTTGCTGGAAAAGACCTCTTTTTCATTTATTTCTTTAAAAAAAATTGTATTTTTAGGATTTGCATAATTTTATTTTGGAAGCACATCATGTATCGTTTGAAAATTTATGGCTTCAAGCTCTTCCGAAAAAAAATTAGGGTGTGAATCATCTTTTTCTTTCTTGGGGAGTGCAATGGTTACCACCTGGGATTCGTCGAATATGGGTTCTTCCTCCACCTGGGATTCCATGGCTATGGGTTCTTCCTCCTCTACCTAAGATTTCATGGCTAGGGTATCCTCTTGCATTTCCATTAAATATTGTATAATACGATCAGAACGCTCCATTTGTTTATTTTGTTTTCGTTCAATTATTCTTCTAATTTCTGTAATGTCATTTTTTATTCCTTTGATATTTATGTCCCATATGGTTGGATCCATACGACTCTGATACCAGATGGTAGGAACCTAGGTTTCCTAGCACATAAAATGATAAATAAATAATAAAAGGACATAAAACTAAGAGAATCGCCTTTTGTATTGTCGGGAAGTCCCTTCAATAAATTGTATTATATTTCATATTCATGGATATTGGAATGATAAGTTCTTACAATATTTTATACCCACTCTAGGGTTATAGGTGAAAGGTTGCAATGCTTCCTAACCCTAATCTTATAATAATAATATAATAATTAATTATATTAATTATTATATTATTTATTATTATATTATTTTATTATTATAACTATAGGATATGAAATACATTATTACTATTATTATTATTATTATTATTAATAATTAATGTTAGGATAGGACCCTAACACTCGAGCCCGAGTAGATAAAATCTAGAAAGTGCAAAAGGAAACCTAAATTAATGCACTACAACTACATAAATGAAATAAAATATGCTAAAATGGTGCAAACAAAATAGGACTGCTCTAAGACTACATGAGCTACACATAAATGCACCCTATCATGCAAGAATTTTCATAAAAGACACTCAAATTTTCAAAAAAATCAATTAAATTGGCCTAAAAATCAGAAAATTTGAAATTTAGCCTAAAGTACCTCATCCACTGAAGTTGACAATGACTAGATCCCAACAGTCAAAAAGTAACCATTGGAAATTCAAACTGGCCATTGACAGCAACAACGACCAGCCTCATAGCAGGCTAACCGCTCTGGGCGGCAGTGACCAACGAACGACACGCCAACGACATCCCTCCTCGGCCCAAAATTACAAAAAAATGGCATAAAAGGAAAAACTAGAGCAGACCCACCTACTTAAAGCCTAAATGGAACCTAACTATTAGTGAAATTCATTACCAAAAAGTTTAATAAGGTTGTTTTTACAAATTAGTTAGTTTGGTTCTTTTTGTCACAACAATGAAAGGAATAGGGTTTAGAGAGATACCTGAGAAGCACCAACTCCTCTGCTCATCGAAGTCTTGCCCTGCTCAGCCATACTGTCGCGTCAACAAAATCTTGATTAGAGTGGTCACTTTTAATTCAGAGCTCCAAAAAGCCAAATGACAAGCTAGCAACAATGATAGCTCAAAACCCTAATTCTCTTTTATTTTTCTCAAGTCGCACCTTAGCCACTATTGACCTCAGTGGCCTGCACTTCTTAGCCACTGGACCTAACAACAGCCATGAGCAATAAATTAGGGGTCGCTGGACCTGAAAACATCCAAAAAAAGAGGAGAAATCGCAAAAATTTATCACCATAGAGTGCTTCAAAATAGGGCATAAAGAGCATAATAATCCAAAAACATCATAAAAATCAAAACTAACCCAAAAAAGCCTCGTACCTAGTCACTTGTTCTATACACTTGGCAATTGCAGCAATAAGCAATCCATGTAATTTGGCAAGATGAACAAATGACCATAAGGCCACTTGGGGCAAACAAGTTATGGTAGAATTGAGATGGTTCATCTCAAACTTGAAGAAAGCCATGATGGTTGGACCACCCCACGGGAGTGAGAATCCTTCTCTTTCCCCCATAATAACTAGTGCTTCAACACATGCTCAAAAGGAATTTCTAAACTTGATTTCCTGAGAAGGCCATTATGGCTAGACTGCACCATGGGATGAAGAGGTGCAATCACCAAACAGGGTTGAGGTCACACCTGGATGGGAACTAAGCTATAAAAACAATTACAACCCTATAAGGGGGTCCAAGTCATTCATTTTGGTCAAGTGACTCATCGCTTTATGAATGGTTCTTTCCTCATCGACTCGTTGTTTGAGGAGGTAGTCAAGAAGCTTCAATATATCATAGTCAAAGTCAAAAAAAGATCATCTCGATCATGTTAGAGTCATGTTTGTCTTACGAATCATTGCCAAAAACTATCATAAGCTTACCCTTTGTTGGGGAAAAAGAAAATATGACAAATTCATTTGTAGCTCCCCTCCCTTTGGATCTATAGTAGTACTAAAGCTACCCGATCATCTGATGTGCGAGTGCAAACCTCCATAAATTTAAGCCTTCCATCCCATTGGAAGTAGTGATTCTAGGATTCATGCCCTCCTGCATGATTGGGGTATCCTATGTTGGTCAAGATCAATGATCATCATGCAAACCTATGATGTGATCCTAGGTGGTCTATTTTTGCTTCGCATTGTGTTTTCCCATAATGCATCCCCAAAAGGGGCATCTATAGACATCTAAAATACGTTATGTTTAGGGGACTACCCATATAGGCATATTCACAAGCCATATGAACCCTCTTGGATATCTCCAAGAGCAAGTAGTGGTCCTAACCACTCAATTAGGGTAGTTTTGGCCCATCTAGGCTTGGCCGCTCTTAGGCAAAGCGTCCAAGAAGCTTGGCCTTTGAAGACTACAACGGTCAGACCTGGCCGTTAGACTTGATAGTGACCAACATCACAAATAGTCTAGCCATGAATACGGGCCCAGATCACACAGTTTGACTGCATCTCTGCATGGAATTTGGGCTGATTTCGGTGAGGATATCCCTAAGTTCCTCCTAACTACCCCTTCAATGCAAAATTGTGATTAATGCATTCCCCCGAGAATGGTTAGTCGCATGCAGATTTGGAGTGAAGCTTCTCTAGGAATCCAAGGTCCAAACCCTAAGAGAGAAGTCTACATATAGACCCTCCCATAAGAAGTAAAAATATCGAGAAGTTTGAGAGTTGAGTAGTGGAGCCTTGTCGAGACAGAGAGCCAAGATATGCCCATAGAGAAGCATCGGAGCACCATCTAGCTGAGATACGTCCATGCATTAGTATTCAAATTCACCATTCAAAACCACCAATCAGTGTAGGAGACACGCTAGGCGACCCTTGAACATCAATTCAAGCAAGGATTGGCAGCCATAGCCCATAAGACCTGAGGTAACCTTTAAGTTAGAGGCTATTGTATTTGACAACGGCCCATAGACGTAGCCAAGTTTTAAAATGGTCGATTTATTTATTCTAAGCAATAGATCTTTATTTAGCACTGATTCATTTATATGGCTTTAGCATAGATTTGAATCTTTCATTGCACTTAGATTAATATTTTTGATTTTCATATGTGTATTTCTTACATCTGCTATATTTCAATGCACATTATGCTTATTTATTTAGATTATCATATTTACTAATAAGAGCCTCTTCTAGAGAGGTGGCTCATACTACTTACCATGCTTTGTTGTTTCCATGAATGCAGATACAGGTCTATAGGATCATATTGAAGCATCAAGAGCACGAGGATCCCTTTAGGAGTAGATCTGGAGAAGGAGGCATCTATGAGCCCTCATACAGTTTCATGTGCTGTACTAGGAAGCCTGTGCAAGCCAACCACCCTTTTGTGAGGGGACATTTTGTTCACTTGTAATTCATTGTATCGAAGTGGGTATCCCTTAGAGGGACCGACATGTAACCAGGTTTCAGTATAAATAAAAGGGATCTTTCTTTGATTATTTTTGTGTTATATGCATTCCATGGTCTTTCATCTCGTTTTGTATAATATTGCAAGTAAAAGCATGGGTGCGCACTTCCTGGGATTGCGCACAAGGTAGAGGCTCTTTATAGATCCTCTAACTATGTTCTTGAACCCCTTAGCCAAGATACTGCTTCACAGCAGGAATTGGCTACTTCCTAGCCATCCAACCTCACCCAAGTGTATACTAGTTCTTCTCATGAGGAATATGGTATGCCTTCTTCCTCCATTCCATCTCACCAATACCCAAGTGTTTCTAACACTTCCCTCCCACCTAGTTATACCTATGGTTGCTCTAACCCTTTGTATGAGGAGCAAGTCAATGCTACCTCATAGGTGTCAACCACCCAAGTTGAAATAATTTATCTTGCCTAGAATATGACAAAATATTATTGAAATAATTTATTGCTTCCTTATATCTTCTTCGTCCTCCATATTTCTTCCATATGGAGTTATAATATTTTTGATATGATGAACAAAAATATTTGTTTTTGTTGTAGCATGAAAAAAATTTGTATTTATATCTCCTTCCTTGAGCCATTTCTCTCTAGATGTTTAGAACCAATATGACTCCTTCTTTTTCAATGCATTATGATAATTATAATGTAGTTGTTTTTCTTTCACATAAAAATCCTGGTCCATTCCATTAATTTCTACTATCTCTTATAAATTTTTGAGCTTGTATTCAATTTATTTATTTTCTACAAAATGTTATCAAAATATTTGACATTCCATATCTTCATTTGCTCATTTAGCTATTTCAAATTTTGAACAAACATGTACATACAAGATCCTTCAAATCTTGATTCATCCCACTATAAGATAACCATTTGGAAGAAATTAGGGTCTTGGATCCACATACATTGATATTGAAATAAGTAGGTCACATCTCAAGAGAATGGTTTTGTGATCAAATCTTGATCATAATAAAATATCTAAAGAGATTATATTCTCTATTTTCAACCATATATTATACAATGAAAACCTACCAAATATTTCTATTATATAAATTTTCCCAATGCATCTATTATCCCATGTATACAAACATTAAAGGAACAATATAACAAGGACCATTTGAATTTATGAGAAAAGCAAAAGACTCCATTGATTCAGATCATCTAGATTTACCATGACATATATAGTACTATGTTAAAATCTTCCTCCCCTCCCCCTATAACCCAAAAATTAGGATCATGAATCATTAATGAATTTGACATACATATGTTGAGGTCCTACTACCATATTTCATGAAGAGTAACTATAGTTAGAGCACATACAATTATAATTCCAACATTTGTATTTTCATATTTCTCACATAAATACCAAGAACCTAATTAATCTTTATTTCTACTATTACCGATTCCATTCACATTTTTCCCATATTATTGCAATACCCACTAATGCTCCTATAAAAAACTGCTAAACAATCACTTGTATTCCAAATCTTCTTAAAAGCATCCTTACATTCCTCACTACTTAATTTTGTTTCTTGTATTAAAATAAACTCAAGGCTATAACAAAATATTAATTCCTTAATAACTCTTTTTTTAGGGGTTTTATACATACCCCTAATATTCCATGATATCATTTTCATCTTCAATACTTTTTACTTTTATTAGTGGGCTTAGCCCCACTTCTTGTTAACACTTATGATATTTTTATTTGGCTTCCTAGATCACTATACTTTTGAGTTTATTTTTCTCTTAGTTCCTACTTTGATGGCCTTCCTCTCCTTCCATTCCCTCCAATGCTCTCATCTTCATCCATCTCTTCCATTTTTCATATTGTTCAAAATGAGACTTATCTTCTAAAGATTTATGTTGCCCTAAAGAGTCAAAAGTGTAAGGAATAGCCTCATTAGCATTTTATTCTTTATGTTGCCTTGAAAACTCTAAACTACATAGATGATCCTCCATAGTCATCACTTTCTTATGTTGGCCTGAAAACCCTAAATTTCTTTGGATATCCTCCATAATATTTTCTTTACTATACTGCTCTTGAAAACCTAAAGTGCGAAGAATACACTCTGTACTACTTTCATAATTATTGGAAGATAATATTTTAAGATGCTTGAGGATAATAAAGGTGATTTACCTGGATTAAGCTTGACTTCTTTCACCTCATTTGCTTTAAAATTCATCTCCCCATATTCTTTTGTATTAAGATTTGCCTTCTCCTCTTTCTTCGCACCTTTATCTCCTTTTATATTTGAACTTGCGCATTGTACTTCCTAATACCCCATATCATTTTTTTCTTTCTAATGGCTAATTCGAGTGAACTGTAATGGCCTTTGCCATCTACTGGTGTTGAGGGATTTTTTTAGCCACTTTCTTAGGAGTGGAAAATCCTTTATTAGACCTAGATTCTCCTATGATGTGGTCTCCTTGTTTCAAATTGAAGCTACCCTCATGCTAAAAAAATTCCATCTTTTCCTCTATTTTCAGTTTGTAGTCTCTTGCCATGTACCCAATTTCATGATATTTACGACATCATAATGCAATGTTTTCATAATCCACTTGTTGATCCCATTTTATTGATTCAAATTTAATCTTAATCGACTATGGTAAAGGTTTATAAATATCTATGGTAACACATATTCGAGTGTATACAACATACCTTTTAATAGTTTCTATGTCCACAAAGAAATTCTCACTTCAAGGCCTTAAATATAACACATCTTTACCCCTAAACCACGGGCCTCCATCCATTATTTTATCCCTTATTTTTGAATTGGAGAAAATAATGAGGAAAAATCCTTTTGGAAGAAAAGTCATGGGGTAATTTGAATTCAATCCCCACTTCCACTTAATCCAATTTTGAATCTTAGAAAACCTAGCCAAATATCCATGGAACTTACAAATTAACCCTATGGTTTTAAGAATCATTATATCATGCTCAATCATCTCATCCTTGATAATCACGTTTGGTGTAGAATATACTACCTGTAAGGGGTTTGCTATAGATTCTCTCTTTATCTTATTGCTAGTTAAGGCATCCAAAATTCCAACTTGGCCATTCATACTTTTAGTAAGGACTTTTACAAATGACTTTCTTTTCATGTTACCTAATTTTTTTTCAAATGAATCCTTTAAATTCTCCTAATATTTGGAATATGAAGTGGCACTTGTTACTTGATCATACTTTACTTTCTACTTTCCTTCTCACACTTCCTCCTCACTTCTAGCTTGTCATCACACTCGCTTTTGGTTGCACTCACTCCTAGCTTACGCCTGCACTTGTTTTGGGCTGCACTCACTCCCAGTTTACATTCACACTCATTTTTGGCTGCACTCACTCCTGGCTCGCACTTGCATTCACTATCTATTGCAATCACTCTTGGATTGCACTCACACTCTTATTTTAGTTGCACTCACTCCCAAATTGTGCTCAGACTCACTCTCATCACACCTATATTGCACTCGCTCCTAGTTGCACTCACTCTCAGCACACCCGACTTACACTCATACTCTTGTTTCTGGATACACTCACTATTGGCTCATGCTTGCAATCACTCTTAACCACACTCACTCCTAGATACACCTTCTCTCGATGGACTTGCTCTTGATTGCATTCACTTTTGATTGCACTCACTCTCAGCTTGCACTCACACTCTTGTTTCTTGCTACACTCACTATTGACTCATGCTTGCACTTGCTCCTGACTGCACTTGCTCTCGACTTGCACTCACACTCTTGTTTTTGGCTACACTCACTCTTGGCTCGTGCTACTTACACCCACTCTTGGCTTGTGCTCATACTCGCTTTCGACTGTGTTCACTCTTAATTGCACTTTTAAAAAATTGGGCACAAATCTTAAAATACTAATGAGACATCTAATATCAAAGACAAAGATGTAAAAATTTTGAATACACTCTTCTTGGTGTCTAATCAAATATCTTGTGTCATATTATGTAGTATAAATAGTCTCTTAATTTTATAGAGAATATAAAGGTCATAATATTATTGGTTTTATGAGTTATATATTCAACTTATCCACTAGTCGAACAAAATATCTTCAACCAAAGGCAGGTCAAGGAATTGAAACTTATATTAAAATAATATTCATTGGTTTCATCATTCTTCGTTAATCTTATTTTATTCTAAAATTTAAGTATAATTCTCAATATTATTTTGTGGGTGCAAAGATTGAGATTATTTTAATTTTTATTCTTTTAAGCTTTGTTGATTTTATTTTTCTTGTCAATCTTATTTTATTCTAAAATTTAAGTATAACTATCAATATTATTTTGTGGATATGAAGATTGAGATTATTTTATTTTTATTCTTTTAAGCTTTATGGATATGAAAAAAGAGATTGAATCCCTGAAATTCTTAGTTTTGATAACCATGAGGTAATCTTCATCGAGGCTATAGATTCCTGACTGGCAATGGAGCATCTTATGCATGGTGATATGTCTATCATATTAGTGACCTTCTTTTATACAAACCAATGTCAGCTTATGAGTGAGCTAGCTTATAATGGCTTGAGTCACAAATGATGAGTCCAAACTCACCCAAAATTGGAAATGAACAATCACTGCACACACATTGGTCTTTAAGTAACTTGAATAACTTGGCTGGTCTTAGTATTTTCAAGTGCCTATTTTATTAGTAGATGAGTTTGATTGATGTCACTAGGGTGTTTGAGCTTCCTGAAAGTATTTTCAGATTCTTCTTTCCTAAGACACATGAAAGAACAAGTCATGTCATCTTGGCCTCCATAATAGCACATATTTTTGCAAAACATTACATAACATCCACTCACATCCATTCCCCATACATGTCAATACCATTGGGATGACTTCCTTGATTCATTGATTAAAGTAATGAATAATGGTACATGTCTAAGCATTTTTTGAATTATATTTAAAAATAAATCACATCTAATAATTTCACACATTATTTCCTCACTTCTAAAGCACATACAAGACACGTCATAGCCATTTACCAAAATTGAGGTAATCAAGGAATAAAACCTTCCCCATAAGTCACATCAAGAAATCAACCAACTTAGGGGGTGTTTAAGGTATCACACCTTCCCCCGATAATCAATCAAACAACTTGGAGGTAATCAAGGTATCGCGCCTTCCCCATTGATCAATCAATAAAACAACCATCAAACAACTTGGGGGTGTTCAAGGTCTCACACCTTCCCCACCAATAAATCAAATCAACCAATACAAAAAAAGGCTCAATCAATCAATCAAGCACGTTGCCTTACCATCAAGACTTTTGTATGGTTTTATCAATGCAAACATTTAATCAACAAATCAGTTGCTAGGTTCAAAAGGTTGCATCCTTTTGACAAAGGTTGCACCCTTTTGCCTTGCACTCACATCAATCAAGAAATTATCTACCAGGTTCAAAAGGTTGCATCCTTTTTTCAAAGGTCGTGCCCTTTTCCTCGCATTCATAGACAACACATTTGATTCTATTTATTTTTCTACCTTTTTTTTCTTGCATTCATCCATTAGATTCGCTATCCTAGATTCTCAAGTGAACCTCATATCTAGTGATCTACTCTAGCCACCTAGTGGTTGTAGTGATTTGTTATCCATGAAATATAGTAGGATGGGTAGATTACCATAAGGAAACTTGTTTAGATTATCATTCATGCAATTTACCATAAGGTCAAAATCCAATTTCAATCCAAAAGGCTCCAAAGGAGATACCCATTTGGTTAATTGAACTCAAAATGCTCCAAAGGAGACCCCCTTTGGTCAATTCAATTTAAAATGCTCCAAAGGAGGCACCCCTTTGTTCAATTCAATTCAAAATGCTCCAAAGGAGATACTCCTTTGGTCAATTCAATTTAAAGGCTCCAAAGGAGGCACACCTTTGGTTAATTCTGTTCAAAATGCTCCAAAGGAACCAAACTCCTTTGGTCACTTTCAATCCAAAATTCTCCAAAGGAGACACCCCTTTGGTCATTTTTCATTCAAAAGCTCCAAAGGCACCACACCCCATTAGTCAATTCAATTCAAAAGGCTCCAAAGGAACCAAACTCCTTTGGTCACTTTCAATACAAAAGGCTCCAGAGGCATCAAAACACATTTAGTCAACATATCAAATAGCCTTTTTCTTTCTTGTAATAGCTTAGGATTTGCTTTTTGATTGTATATTAGCTAGCCTAGATCGTTTATTGAACATTCTATCTAGTGATCTACTCTAGTCACCGAAGATTGGTTATCCATGCAATCTAGTAGGATGGGTAGATTACCATAAGGCCACTCGTAATAAAAAACAAAAAAATAAACTATCTCAGATCGAGATGACCACTAAATTTTATATTTACCCAGGGCAACCATGCTAATCAATCCACTTTTTTCAAGCGTTTTGTTGATATCATCATTTCGCTTCTCCTCCATCAACTCATCGTATGAGGGGATAGACAATATGTAAAAATTCTCATCTCAAATCAAATCAATACTCAAACACTCAATATTGGAAATTATGCTCGTCCAAAAATCATTACCAAAGACTATCATATGTCCTTTTTGTTGGGGCAAACAACAAGCAAAACTTATACCAAAGAAATACTTGGTATACCTAAAGCCTAAAGCTTGTCGACTAATAACGTCTACCCACGACTGAAAGGTTTACCAATATAAAATCAAGTTTATCAATTTGTCAAAATTAATGATTCAACGACGTGCATATTTTCCATGATTAAGGCATCCCATGTTGAATTTTATTTTAGATCTGCATCACTCCCCTTCAAGACTATTTTTCATCAATTAACATCATCCATCATCAATCCAACTATTTTAAATCATCTATTTTTGCTTTGTATTGTGCTTTCACACAAGTATCCCAAAAAGAGGCATCTATAGACACCTAAAATGCATCAACTTGAGGAGGCTCCTAAAATGAGTCCTTTCTAACTCTCATAATCCATCTTAGGCAACCTTAGGGTTAGTCCAGTTATTTTATCCAGCAATAGGCAACATCCCCCATGGGAAGCCTGATCAAGGTCGAGACTGTCTTGACCTAATATGATCAAGCAAAACCAAAAATAAAAAAGTAACGAGCAACAAAACTACTTGTCAACACGATGTCTGATTTTACGTCGATGCTAAATGTCCTGTAGATAACAATTTCACCTACCACCTGCAGTCATTTGGTGGCAGCAAATCAGGCTGCCCTTGATTTTTTTTATTTGTGGAAAACATCCCAGAAGGGATGCCACTTTGGGGTAAGAACCAAGGAGGCAAGGGTATCTATTCTACCAAAAACGTTCAGGACTCGAACCTGGACTACCACCTTTGACATACTCAAGGAGGAAACAAACACACAAAAATATTTAAAAATAAATAAATAAATAAATAACAATAAAAATAATAAAATAAAATAAAAAACATGCTCCTTGAGTGTGTCAAAAATAAAAGCACAACCAAACACACACACAATAAGATAAAAAAAAAAACACAACACGAACCATAGAAAAAACACAAGAACAACATAAGAAAACATAAACATGACAAAAACAATAGAACACTACAAAGACATAACAAAAAAAAACATGAAAAATAAACACAACCAAAACCTAAAAAAAATAAAAAAAAAAAATAAAAAACAACCAACAACAGACAATAAACAATAAACAAAAAACATTGAAAACACTCACACATAAAAACACGAATTAACACAAACAAACAAAAACACAAGAACAAGAATGACAAAAACACAAGAACAATAACAAAATACATAAAAAAACACAAAACAACAAAAAACAACACAAAGAACACAAAAACAAAACAAAACAAAAGAACACACACACCTTAAAAAACTAAACAAAAAAAAACGAAAAAGAAAAAAGAAAAACAATTGAACATAAAAATGACCTTTCTAGACTAGAAGACTTTTAAGGCAAGAATCAACAGAGGAAACAAAAGAAAGAATAGTTTGAGCTAGAGAACTAAAATAACCTTATCGAACCAAAGAGAAGCAAAAATAAAGCAAGAAGAAACTAGGAACCTTCAAAACTGGAGCCATCCAAAGAAATGATAGAAAGAAGAGCTTCCCTAATTTATGAAGCTCACCATCTAGGAGGGTGGCCATAAAAAGTAAGATCACATTTTTCCAAAGCCCAATTAGCTAAAGCATCAACACTCTTGTTTTGATCTCTGACCACATTATTGTAATCAAATTTCAAAAATCCCATCTAGATTAATTGAATCTTCTCAATAATTCTTTTTATTCTCTAATCAACCTTATGATTCTTAGGAGTCTTCAAAATATTAATCATGAGTTGATAATAAGACTCAACTAACACATTTTCCCATACAACCTTAGTAGCCTCTTGAAAGCCTCTGAGGATACCATACCCCTCAGTAAGGTTATTGGAAAGAATACCCAAATTCTCAGCAAAAGTAAAAACCAGAGAGCCATATGAAAGTCTACCAATTTCTCCAGCATTGACTTTTCTAGGGTTCCCTCTAGAGGCTTCATCAGTATTGAATTTTCCAAAATCCTTAGGAGGAGGTTGCCAATTTCTTGTCCTATTCATCTTACAAATAATCACATTCCCTTTAAGTTGGTTGCCCTTAGAAGATTTAATCTTCAATCTTTGCATCACTTGATCCCATATTTGGTGGGGAGTTTTGGGGTGATTAAAGAGTTTATAGACTGATTCAACTAAGTTGGCTATTGTATTTTTCCAGATATAGTGAATATCCTTCCTATTGGCTATTCCTTTCATTCTAGATATTCCAAAGAAGAATGGTAGAACCCATCCAAACTAATTGCCTAATAAAATGATCAACACCCTCTTGTTTAGGCCAATCCCTCCAAAGTTGTTCAAAAGTAAAAAAATTGGACCACTGTAAGCCAAGTAAAGTGGCCATTCTCCTCCATAGCTCAAAGGCTAAAGTACACTCAATAAAAATATGGCTGAGAGTTTCTACATTCTCTTCACACATTTCATATCTAAAAGGGCCATGAAAACCATGCTTCATAAGTTGCTCACCAATAAGCACCTTACAATGCAATAAAATCCAAGTAAATATCCTCACCTTAGGCCAGAAATTTTGAGCCCACAATTGATAAAATATGTTAGAAGATTGGTTGGGATTATTATGGCATAAGGTCAAATAACCTTGAGCAAATGAATACTCACCCTTAGTAGTTTTTTTCCATCCAAAACAATCTTTTTCATGGGACCAAGAGAGAGATATCATATGAAGGATGCCTTGGATATTTTGTCTTTAAATTTATGGGATTTGAATAGGTCAGTCCTCAATAAGGATCCAATATCTGCCAACCTTTGAATTACCAGTATGGTACCGACAGTAATTAGCCACCTTTATCCAATTAGCTCGGTGAAGCTACTCCATCCAAGGCCTCCAATCAGGAAATTGAGTTATCAAAGGCTTGTGACCATCCTAAGAATCTATCCAAAAATTTTCTTATTGACCATTATGAATGATCCAAAATAAATTTTTCTTTATCAAATACTCACCAGTATTTAGAACTGCTAAAATGGGAGAACCTTTTGTAGGAAGTTGATAGCAAACAAGGTCTTCAGGACTTTTATTCTCAGCATATTTAGCACGAAGATTATTGGCCCAAAGAGCATTGGGGTTATGCAACATCCTACAACATAAATAAGCAGCTAAATATTTGTTGTTATTAATATAATACCAAAATTCTAATCCCCATTTATTATTAGGAGGACATAAAGTGTCCCATTTCACAAAGGTCCATTTTATTTTCTCCTTAGTATCACTCCAAAGAAATTGATGATTGATTTGATCTAGTTCTCGAAGAACAACCTTTGGGATATTCAACATGGAAGATACGTAAATAGGAATATCTTGAAGGACTAATTTTACCAAGGTGATTCTACCCCCAGAAGAAAGCCACTTGTTGGTCCACTTTCTATTTTTCTTCTTGACTTTGTCCAACAACCAATTCCAATATTTATTTATTTTCCTTTGAATATTGATGGGAATACCTAAATAAGTGATCGAAAGGGAGGTCTTATTATATCTTAATTTATCCAAGACCATGGATTCCTGTATTGCAGAGCAGTAAAAGAAAATAACTTTAGATTTATCTTCATTAATCAACTGCCCAGTAGCCTTAGAAAAATAGCTAATGATTTTCTTAATATTAGAAGCTTCCTTAACTGTAGCTTTACCTAAAAGAGTAGAGTCATCCAAATATTGAATATGAGAGATAGGACTAGCTCCATGAGCAATGGTAACTCCCTCAAGGGTTTTGTTTTCCCTCTTTTTGGTTATAGTCCTACCCAAGCATTCAACAAGAATGATGAATAAATAAGGGGCTAGCAGGTCACCTTGCCTAATACTTTTGGAAGCTGAGAATGACTAAGAAGGCATGCCATTGATAAGAACTAAGTAGGAAACTGAAGAGATACATCCCATAATCCAATCCATACAATCCTTAGAGAAACCAAATTACCTCAAAAATTTGATAAGGAAGTGCCAATCCACTCTGTCATAAGCTTTGGATAAGTCTAACCGAATGAACATGGAAGGAGATTTTTGCATATCCATGGAATGGATGGTTTCCTGAGAAAGAACTATCTCATCTACTATTTGACGTCCTTCCACATAACCCCCTTGCTCAGGGAAAATAATCTTATGCAAAAGAGGCTTCAACCTTTCTGCCATGATCTTAGTAATGATTTTGAGAAGAACATTACATAAAGCAATAGGTCTAAAAGCTGAGATATGATCAACCTCTTGAGATTTTGGAACAAGAATAATATAAGTTTTATTGATAACCTTCAAAATTTCTTTGTCTTTCCTGGATTCTTCCACCACCTCTAATAAATAAGCATGAAGGATATCCCATAACTCTTGGTAGAACTCAATGGGAAAACCATCAGGACCTGGGGTTTTCCCTTTTTGCATTTTAAAAACTACCTGTTGAAGCTCATTGATAGTAACAAGAGTAGTCAAAATAGATTTCTCCTCAGAAGTGATAAGATAAGATATTGCTTGAAGAATGTTTTGTTTATAAGCTGAGTCAAGAGGAGTAGCAGCAAAAATATTGGAAAAGTAATCGACAACAATAGAGTTCATGCCATTCCAAGTATAGATAACATCTCTAGAATCCGATTTTAGGGAAGAAATAAAGTTGTGAGATCTTCGAGCTAGAAGATATTTGTCAAAGAAATTTGTGTTTCGATCTCCTTCTTTGAGCCATTGAATTCTATATTTTTGCTTCCATAAGCTTTCTCTTTTTTTCTATTTCTCTGACTGATTTGTGAGTTTAATTTCATCTGCACTTCTATTCTCTATGAGGCCATCTAAACAGATTTTCTTATTCAAATTTTCAAGTTGAGCAATAACTTAATGTTTTTTTTTACGAACATTCCCAAACTCCTTCTAGTTCCAAGTCTTGATTTGGATTTAATGTATTGTAGTCTTTTGGAAAAACAAAACATCTTAGTCCCATGCCTAGGTTTACCTTCCTTCCACCATTGTTGCACATGAGGTCTAAAGTAACTATCTCTGAGCCACATTAATTAAAAATGAAAAGGAGAGAAACTCACAATGGTTTTCCATATTTCTACCATGTCTGGCCAACGATCTGAACCAGCATTTTTAAGAGTACTCACTTTAGGAATGTGACCATGGATTAAGAAATTTTTAGACAGAAAAAACCTATCCAATATCTCCATTATACAAGCTAAGCCTTACCGTCTATTAGACCAATTCATAAGGTCATTATTTGGTTGGATGTCCACAAGATGGAGGTTTGTAATATATTCACTCATGAGGTAAGTGCTTTTGTCCAAATTTCTATTTCTCCCCATTTTCTCATCCAGAGAGAGGATGGTATTGAAATCTTCTCCGATAAAGATCCAAGCTTAAGGAAAATGAGAGATAATATGAGTTATATCCTTCCACTGTCTTCTTTTTTCCTCCAAAGTAGTTGAAGCATAAACAATAATGCAAAGCATAATTTGGTTGGAATTTCTACTTTGAATAGCTATAGCCAACAGACCCCAACTGCAAACCATATGGTGAATAACTACCTCTTTTGGGTCCCAAAGATTAGCTATTCCACTAGAAGTCCCCTTGGAACTGAGGGAAACCACTTTTCTAGTTGGCCAAATTTTACTGGCATTTGAGTCCATATCCTCCATTGACATCTTTGTTTCTTGAAGGAAAACAAGATGTGGATGATTTATCTGAATCATTATTCTAATTTCATTTTGTTTTGAAAGACTCCCTTTGAGTCCTCTAATATTCCAAGTGATGATCTTCATTAATACCAGGGTTAAAAAATTTGGGATGGGCATTAATCTTACCTTTCTCTACAAGCTTTTCACCTTCTTTTACCATATGATATTGATTGGTCTTACGACCTACTTTTTTATTAGAATCCATCTTCAGTTTTTTTTCCTTGTTTCTTGAATTACTACAATTGAATCTGAGATGGCTTTTAACCTTGAAGAATGCTCGTACATAGCCAAAATTTTACTAGAGGGTTCAATAGAGTCTATATTGGGACCTGTATTATTTGAATTTTTGATATTTAAAAGATTGTTTTTCTTGTGTAAATTTTCTCCCTTATTTTTCTATTGAAAACCTTTGATTTGTTGGTTTGTCTCTGAGTTCTTCCCTTCATCTTTAAATTGTGTTCCTAAGATTTTCATTTCCATTATTTCCTCTTCCTCACTTGGGACATCATTTGTGGAAAGGATTTCAAACATATTAGCAGAAGACTTTGATTGATCCTTCATAACTATTTTTTTCTAAGTCTTCTTCTTCTTAGGCATTTGGAAACCTGTTGAGTTTATATCTTCTTTCTTTTGATTAGGAATTTTATTTGGGAAAGCACTAGCCAAATGGCCATATTCATGGCAAATGCTACAATGAAAAGGAATTTTATCATAGTCCACTACTTGCTCCCAAGTGTCTTCCCCAAATTGTAATGTGATATTTTTAGGTAGGGTTTGTCAAAATCCATTAAAACACAAATCCGAGTATAAATAATATGTTCAAAATTTTGAGTACAATAAACAATCATCATAAAAGTTCCTAAAGAGTTTCCAATTGAAGAAAAAATAGTAGGATTCCAAAATTCAATAGGGAGACCAAAGATTCTAACCCACACGGGAGCTATAGAAGGCATATCTTCTTTAGATTTAAATTTAGTATGCTAGGGCTTCATGAAAAGCCCTACCCTTCCAAAAAACCAAAGACCCCCTTGAAAAGTTTTCTCTCTATCTTCATTATTAGCAAATAAAACAATAAAATAACCATTTGGATAAATAGAGATTTTTAACTCACCTTTAGTTTTCCAACTTTTTGTAGCCCAGACTTTGAAAGCAAATAGGCTCAGATGAAAACCCACAAACCAAAAAATAAGTCCTCTTTTTTCGAAATCTTCAATTCCAATCTGAATGTTACCCACATAAAGCTTAACGATAGGAGTTCCATAAGCTGCTTTAAGATATCCTAACTCCATTTTACTGTGATCAATATTAGGCATTCTTAGAGGTTTATGGGAAGCCCTAAGATTAATATTAGCATTGGGCTGAGGCTATCCACCATGGAGGGTATCCCTAAAATTCATTTTTGGGCCAAGGGTTTTCACAGTAGAATTATTTTGTGGGTGCACCTTAGCACCAGATTCACTTGAGATATGAGCCATTTTTTGATCAACTGCTTGAAACTTGTTTTGTGATCTCTTTAATCCTTGCCTTAGATGTCGTGGAAAGGTATGATTTTCACTTTTCTTTTGTGCAGAAAATTGGAAGCCATTGTCACTCAAGTTCACAACATGATCCGTTGAAAGAAATATTTCTAACCCATCTTGGATCCCCTGTAATATATCCTACTAAAATATTGAGCATAAACCACAATAATATTTCCTGCTAGGACCGAAGGCCATAAAACCAACCTCTAGAGTTGCTTGCACTCAAACCAGATGAAACCCTCACACAATCGCTTGCCAAAAATCTCATTCACACATAGGGATTCACTAGGATCTGTGTTGATCCAAATGATCTAAAAATTGGTGGAGATATTCTAGGGTTTTTCAGGCATATACCCTCAAAATTTTAGCTCAATATGAGTCTAGATGAGTGAGATATGGCCAAAAATAGTTCAATAGTTTGGGCAGTCCTATGAAAAATGTCCCTTAGGCTGCCCTTGATTGACACTTACCACTTCCCATGAATTACCCTGAAGCCTATAAAATGGTGTCCTTCCTCCTTTGTTTAAGATCAAAATATTTTTGAATTTGAAGCCATGAAGTGCTATCAAAATAATCTTCTAGGTTCTTTCATTGCCAAATCAATGTTGCTAGAATGCCACTTTGGATTTGAAGTTGCCTTCCTCTCCCTCACACAATTTCTCATATTGCTCTGGTGACCACCTACAACCTCTTACTCACCTCCACACTCATTGAGATCCATAAGAAATAAGATCCTACATATCCAAAAATGTTGTCTGGAATTGGTTACGTTGAGGCACAGACTCGTGATAAAGATCATCTCATCCTGAGATGGTTCACATACAAAAAACATCTTGACCCACTATGATCTCAGTAAGGTGACTGGTTTTCTCATTTCTTGTACATTTTAGCTTATATCTATGCATAGTTTATATCTTCTATATCACATGCACACATCTGTTTTCTATTTAATTTTGTTTTTCTAGATTGAATACGGGTCTAACCTTGGTGGGCCCCTCATATGCTATTGATCCACTTTTTTTTTTCTTTGCATGCAGGTAATAGAACTCAAGGACAACAAAGGACATTGGATCTTACTCTCACACGATGGTCACATATCACATGCATGCATATGTTTTGCATTTAATTTTGTATTTCTAGATTGAATATGGGTCTAACCTTGGTGGGCCCCTTATATTCTACTGATATGATTTTGTTTTCTTTTCATGTAGGTAACATGACTCAAGGACAATGAAAGACATAGGATCTGACTCTTGGACGACGGTCTCAGAAAACCCGCTTCCCAACAACGTGCTGACACAAAGATATTCATATTGTATCCAGAATATTTCTGATACAAAGGGGAATAACACCCCTATTGTATTTATTGTATCACTAGTGAAATCCCCTCGAGGGGATCCTCTTGTAACACTTTGAAAGAATGATATAAATAAATATAAAAGATTCATTTTATTTGTTCAATCATTGTGTTTCATTGCTACTTTGTTTTATGGTGCAAATTTATGTCCTTCAGGTGTCATGAGGGGGATTTGAACATGAGTTGCAATTTTAAAAATATATCTTATTATGAATACACCACAACCCTTTGTTAGGCATTTTATATATAGTGCATGTTCCTTATTATGTACCTTGGGGTCAGATTGATGGTTAATATTAATTTTATTATGGGTTTGGTTAAATGGTTGGAACCCAAAGAGGAACATAATTGAATCCATATAAAATAAAGTAAAATGCATCCCTCGTTACCCACAAGGAGGATCTTGTATAGCCAAGAGGTATGCTAGTTGTGACCTCAAATATCATGTTTACTTTTAGATTGTTATTATTAAATAATTGTTAGAATGTGTTCAATTTTATATATTTTTACATGTGTTGAAGAGGTAGAGTACTATTGGAAATTATGCCAATTACATTTTTATTGATTAATGGTTACAATATCTACCTGTGTGTTGTTGTACATTGTAGTTCCATTCC
Source organism: Wollemia nobilis (assembly GCA_028583015.1). NCBI lineage: Eukaryota > Viridiplantae > Streptophyta > Pinopsida > Araucariales > Araucariaceae > Wollemia > Wollemia nobilis. The sequence continues at coordinate 14,484,952 of JAQPPZ010016890.1, forward strand.
AAATGCTCTAAGAGGTTTTAGTTTCTTGTATGCAATATACTTAATTATAGATTGTGTAGAATATCCTACCAACTTGGATATTGTCCCTGACAATAAGTACTTATTGTATATTGATAAAAAGGTTAGACCAAAATTTTGTAAATAATTTAGTTTAAACCATGAATCATTGTATTAAGACCTATATTTTATAGTAAATTTGTGGAGAAAAGGCCAAGGTCATTAGTGAATATTTGTTTATTATTGTCATTAACCATTCATTTTTATAAGCATGACTTCATATTTCCAATATAACTCACCCAAACAAGATAGTCAAATGAACTCTTTGTTAGAGTATATTACATTATTTGGTACATGCTAATGTACCACCTTGGGTACATAACTAGAGTAGGAGTTTACCTTAGAGTAATATTTGAGTAGTTACTTCATGCAATGTAATAAATGCACAAGTGTTAGAATGTGCAATGATGTAAATGTGCATGTAGTCCACATGTACATGAGTTATAGGTTTGGTAGATGAAAGACCAAGGGATTTATCTCCCTATATATATGACTTTGAGGTAGCATAGAGAGAGAGAGAGAGTGACAGGAGATAGAATAGTGACTAGTTGCATTAGAGTGAGTACAATGTAGTTCCTACATGTATTTATGGAGTGTTCATGTCCTCCATTATATCACATTGTACTATTTTTGTGAGCTTTCATTAATGGAATATTTTTGAGTTATTGCAAAAGTTTCTCTTATAATTTTTCTTGCATATTATAGTGTCATTATCATATAGTTATCATTGCTTATTTATTTTACATCTTGTGGTTGTATTTCATTTAATATATTATCAAAAGCTAATAGTGGTATCAGAGCACACGGTAGATCGATAGGAAATAGGGAAAGCCACAAGAGAGATTAAGAGGAGATAGGAAATATCATTTTTAAAATTTTTAACAATTATATTTGGCTAGAGTCTTTCCATAGATTTGTAAAAAAATTATGAAGACTAGGACTCAACATTGATTCCACTAGATTTATAATTCAACTAGTGAATATTATTCTCTTTAAGAATTAAAGGATTTTCTATTATCAGTTTCTAATACGTTGTTGCAGAAAAAGGAGATTCAAAGAAATTTGGGAAGCTTCCTATATCTTCTTTGGAATCAATCTAGTGCTTGAAGCAACAAGTTGGAGATTGAATATTTGGAGGCCTTAAGGAAAAGGTCCTATTGCAAGAGTTGCAGACCTATAGATTGTATAAGAGAAAAAAAGACCAGAGAAGCCTTACTACAAATTGAAGGAAGAAGAGACTCTAGAAAAAAGTATTGGAGAAGATTGGAGATCTCCATTAAAGATTGAGGACTACAGTTTGCAGAGTGAGAGAAGGAGAAAACAACTCAATAAGTTGAAGAGACCCACATAAGTTCCCATTGAATAAATTCTAATTTGGAAGATCAAAGATTGAGAAGAACTAGAAAAGGTCTTGTTATAGATTTTAGAAGCAGTAAATTTTAGAGATCCAATATAGAGATCTCATTGCAAAACTTCCATAGTTTAATATTGAAGAGATCAAGGGAAGGTATCATTGAAGTGTTAATAAGACTAGAGAATATGCAAAAATTTAAAGACCTAAGAGAAGAGGTCTCAAGGAGAAGGCTAGAAAAACCTCATTGAAAGACTTGAAGAAGCCACATTAAAGACTATAGATCAAGGATAAGGGTCTATTGTATATTGAATACTTGAGGAAAACTCAAGGGAGAAGAGTGCTAGCAAAGAGAAGCACATAAGAAAGAAATATTTGGAACAATTATCGCTATTCGACAACAAGCCCAAAAGAAAGAAAGATTTGGTAAAATGTTTACCAAATTTTGGAAAGAATTTCCAAAGACCTCAAGAAATTCAAATTCTTGAGAAGAAGGCCACTAGATAGGCCAAGATTGAAGTCAGAATTCGACAAAGAAGATTGGAGGAGAAAGGAGTTAGAAGAAGCCACCAAATCTGAGAGATTTTAAAATTACCTTTGAAAGGCTTGAAGGTTGATTAAGAGAACGAAGGTTCCAGGTTTTTATAGTAGAAAATTGAAATATTATAGGAGAAGAGTTATAGATACAATTTAGAGGAGTTTCCTACCAAATTGAGAAGATTCGAGGATAACATTTCAAAGGAAAAAATTGATTGTGAAAGGGCAGTAATTCGGGCAGCATTACTAGCTGCTAAGTTTCACATTTCAAGAGAGCAACCTAAAGGAGAGTTGAATCCACCAAACTACATTTTTAAATAGCAAGTTAAAGGAGTTTTTAAAGCTGCAAACAAGTGAGTTAAAGAGTTGCTTTTGGATAGCAAGGAAGAGCTGCAAATTCATCAAATATAGGGTATCATTTAGGTGAATCTAATCACCTAGAAATACATCATCTATAGAGGTCATAAAGGTAAGAAAATTTGGTGCAAAAGGTTCATTAATTGAACATTTGTTATTTGGTTTATTTTTATGTTTCATTAAGCACCACATTAGAGTTTAAAGTTGCAAGGGAGTAAGTTTCAAGTTTTTAGTCTTCAAGGAAGTGTAGAAGATAGTTTTTACAACGTTAACTTATTTTTACAACGTTAACTTGCACATAAGAAATAAGAGAGATATATTTCAAGAGAAAGAAAAATATCAACTTCCTATTATCTATTGGAAGCAAAGAATACATTACTCTTAAGTGAAAGTTGCATGGATTATAGTGCATAATACAAGTTACTTTTAAGAGTTCATTAAAAGGAACAATAGGGAGAAATTAATAGTGCATTATACTAGTTATTTTAAAGAGTTATAGAAATGCATTAAGTGCTACGCGAGAAAGGAAAATTAGTGCACAAAAAGGGACTAAGTTGAAGTGTCAAAATATACTATTGAGTGTAGCAAAAATATCAGCAAATCTTTATGAAGAAAAGCCATTTTAAGGTGCATTATAACCACTAAGGAATAGGGAAGAAATTGCCATATCAAGGTATTAAAACCTAGGTGCAACTAAGGTATTTTATCTTAGTCTATTTCAGATTTAATTTAGGGTTTAATAGCTACATATTTGTCTTCTACAAAGCAATAAAATGAAGACAACATTCAAGTGTCTTTAAGACACAACATAGCACATACTACAATCACCAAGCGACGATATTATAAAGCGTAGAGAAGAAGCTTTGACACGTAGAAGATAGATCCATCTAATGGCTCAATATCAGTATATTTGAGGTGTATAAAGACACCTTATACAATGCCATAATCCCATGAAAACATTACCTACATCAGTGCAAAATAAGGAACCTACAACATTGAAGGAGTCTACGTAAGACAACATAGCACTCATTGCAAGGATAACATAAAGCATTAGTGGAAATTGCAAGAAGAATAGCACAAGGGAATAATGTAATATAAGTGGTAAAGATAAGGTGCAAAGGAGGTTAACTTCAAGTATTACCCAAGCAAACATAGAGAGGATCTTGGACAAACCACCACCATGAAGAAAGCATTGAAGCAAGAACTGCCTACATTGGAGAGGAGCCACCGTGGTTGAAAGAGGAGTCACAAGATGTTGAAGTTCAAGAACACACACTTCAAAGGAATCCAAATAGCTTACAAAAGAATTATAATTTCATTAAGATGGTAAGGGCATTGAAGAGGTAAGTTGCATGCAAAGAGGCTTCCACTTGTCTCACCAAAGATATCTTATGCCATTTAGCACAATGGAAGAAGGTGCCTAAATATTATTGATAACATATAAGGTTATGACACTTGCGCACAGGAAGGGAGTGCCTAGGTTTGGAGTAATGCTCAACTCAAGAATTGAAGGCATCAATAATCATTGTGCAACATTCAAAGGTTTGCGCCACCTAAAGTAATGCTTTTCAAAGAGTGTAACCTCCCAACACCAATTAGCAAAGTTAACCTATGAACCAGAGCAACGTAGTGTGCCAAGTGGATAGCATTCCAAGAAGAGATAAGATAAATTAATTGTTTAGGTTGATAGTAAGTACAAATATTAAGCACATATATTAAGCATAGAGATTCATCATAGATAAATCGAGCTTAGAGAGAGGTCAAAGAACATTGGAGGATTAGAAGACTGTCATTCAATGTAGAGCAATAAATGCTCATAGTCATATGTTGGAGTAAGAGAATACAACGTGGAGAAGCTCTGAAAGCAAGGTCAAAGAAGACATTAATCAACTACCAGCATATCATAGTCCATGAAAGGTATATTTACAAGTTAATATTTGCTTTCCATTAATTACAAGGAGTTATAAGTTGCATTATATCTAAGGTTGAATTTTCTTGTTTATTGCATTGAAGAAGCTAGAGAAATTTACAACCTTAGCAGATTTGAAAGCAATTAAAGAAGGGAAATTATATCTTAAAAGATATGACAAATTACATTATATTCATCCATGAAGTGAGGATCCTTTTTGCGGAAAGACATAACAGGAGGGCTCGTCACGTGTACCGTGAGGCCAACAGGTTAGCTAACAAATTAGCCAACATAGGTGTTGATGTTGGCAGTTTGGTGACATGGACACAAGGTGTGCCACGTGAAGTGGAAAAAATTATTAGTCATGAAAAGAAACCTACCCGTTAAGGAGAAAGATGAATGGGTGTTATTTCCCCATGGATCTGGTAATAACTATGGGGTTTTCCTCTAAATCATACCAAATTGGAAATGAAGGTAACAGGGTGTAAGCCTTGGAAGATTCCGACAAAGAATAGGAAATGGGCAAGCAACAGGTTTCACAAGTGCAAAGTTCCAAACTTCAATTCCTGTCAATGTAAGTAATGTTTACAATTATGTTTAGGTATGGGTGTGCTTTGTTAGTAAGGTGTTGTAGGGGATTCAACACAATTTATGGTAAGAAAGTTTCAAGGATGAATAGGATATACAATCTCAGCAGAAGGTTGGATAATGTAATAGGTTTTGGGTTAACCTGCAAAACCCGGTAATTAATGAAGACTTTTATTTACCAAAAAAAAAACATTAGATTCAAATATTAAATTTTACAAATAATTAACTAGGATATATAGGGTTTTCTACATTGAAAAATTGAAACATTAGTTTGCAAATATTATCATTTTCTAAATTTCTACATTAGGGAGATATAAGGAGTTCTACACCAAACACTAGACTATTGAACTTTAGAAAACTATACCATAGAGAATTGAAGGATAAAGGAAGCAAAATCATTGATTGCTTTAAAGTTGGAATTTATTACTTATACTTGTCTCATATACAAATTAAAGGGACAAGAGGAATCCAACCATAGAGTCTTGAAAAAAAGAGAACACCATCAAAGTAAAAGTGAATTAAATTATTTCTAGCTTTCACAAATAGGGATAAATAAGGTCAAAAATAGGATTTGAACAAAACATTAGAGATTCAACTCAAAAGGAAATTTAAATCAAGCACTTTATCAAGACCATAGCATACTCCAAATACTTGGGATATATAAGGGATACTACAAAAACTAAGATTTGAAAAGGTTTTATCAAGCTTGATCATAAAATCAAACTAGAGAGTTATAAGGTAGACAATTTCAAAGGATTTGAAATACAAAACTTCTATCAAAACTAAATACTTAGGAATTAAAGGATATTTTGCCTAGAGATTTGGAAAAACTAAATTCTTATCAAAATCATTGATTCTCAAAACACTAAAGAGACATAAGGTAGCCAACCTCAAAGGTTAAAAGATCAAAAGGGTTATTACTTAAAGAAATATGGATGAAATAATTAAGAATGCATTTAATGGAAATAGTAAAGAATTATCTCATGAACTTGGGTTTTATTCACAAAACCTAATAGAAACCTTTGATGGATTTAAACACTTGCCTACATATTTGAAAGAAATATTATCTTTGTTTTTGAAGGAAGTAAAGGAAGAGAACTTTACAATATTAATTGGTTATCTTCATGAAGAATTTTTCAGAGCCTGGTGGAATACTCAAAATATAGTTGTATTCACATCAAAATAATGCTTGATGATATATATCTATATATATATATATCATTAATTGTTACCAGGTGTTGTAGGTGAGTTGGAGAGGAGAGGGCAATCCTCCAAGGGAGGTCCCAGGTTCAAATCTCCACCCTACCAAAAAGCTGAATTGGGTATCCAAAATCCAATTGATAATGTTGGTGCGGGCAGGGTTGGGTGCGACTCCGGGTGACTTTGACGGTGTAGAACCCCTCGTTCGTGGTCTCTCAGACCAAGGCGGCCCCACAAGGGGTTTTTCGCTTAAAATAAAAATAAAAAATATATATCATTAATTGTTTTTGAACTTTATCTCAACATGAAACAAAATAGAAATCCTAGTCAATATTATTATGATGATATACTAACTCATCATGAATAAAATATTCCTCTAGTAAAAATGCAGAAACAAAGAAGATGGAGGAAGAGGAAGCATGACAGGAAGGAACAAGATGAAGATACTCATTAGGATACAAATAAAAAGTACAAATATTGAACCAAAAGAAGGACCATATCAAGTTGAAGAACATCTAAAAGTCGAAGACCATATTGAAGACTAAAAGTCTTCAATACCCAAATAATGAAATACAAGGGGGTTTTAGAGTATATTACATTATTTAGTACATGTTAGTGTACTACATTGGGTACATAACTAGAGTAGAATCTTACCTTAGAGTAAGGTTTGAGTAGTTACTTCATGCAATCTAATAAATGCACAAGTGTTAGAATATGCAATGATGTAAATGTGCATGTAGTACACGTGCATGAGTCATAGATTTGGCATATGAAAGGCCAAAGGACTTATCTCCCTATATATATGCCTTTGAGGTAGTTGTGAATCAAAAATCAAGCAACACCAATACAATAATGATATAAAATAACAATAAGCAAAGTAATACACAAAGATTGCACAAATAAGATAAAACTCTTTATTATTGTGGGTGGATCTCAAATGTTACAATCAATATGCCCCAAATGTGGGGTTTTACAATGCTTATGTTGATACAAAATTACAGATTACTAGGGTTCTCCAAAACCCTAGTTGAAAAGAATGGTTGGTGTCTTCACGCTTGTCTTCGATCCCAACGAGGTTGTGGGTGGGCTTGTGTATCCTAGATAGGGCCACCCTAGCTTCAAAAACTTCCAACAATTGTAATCCTTATACCTGCACACAAAAAACAACAAAGATTAGTAATACCTGTGAGGGCTCCACTGCGTGAGACCCTCAAAATAAAATCACTAACCCTAGATGCTGCAATAAAACTGTAAACAAAAGCATAAGAATATAAAAATAAATGCACAGAATTATTACCTTGTCAACAATACTAACTTCCTATTTTTTGTTTACGTAGATGATGCCAGTGATAGTTGCGAAGATGCCCTAACGATGCCCGAGGGTCGTAGGGCTGTAGATCTGGTGTGGGAGACACCAGTGAGTGCTCGAGAATAACCAAAAATTCCCAGATGTGCCAAACTAGCTCTGATTGGTGCTCGACTGGATCTAGAGGGTGTTCGGGGCTAAGGGAGGTGTTGTAAAAACAGATCTAGTTTTGTGTGGGTTATGCAATGGTGGATGTGAGTGATGCGAGGGTGAGGATGGAAATGAAAGGGCTAGGGCTTGGGACCTTCTAAGAATTCTTTGTGAATGAACGTCGATAGAATTCAAAGTAGGCTTCAAAAATATCTTAAGGATGCTCAAGGTTTCTGGACTGTTAAGGGTCTGAGTCATCAAAATGACTCCTCTTTTATAATATTCCCTTAGACATGTTAGGGTTTCGATGACACAATTTGAGTGGCCGAGATTAAAACATGAGGAAGGGTGGAGATTAAATCTGGGTAAGTGGCATGGATTAAGGTGGATGGATGGCTAAGATTAAAATGTGGTGGAGGGCTAGGATTAATTCATATAAATATATATATTATTAAATTTTTTTTATTTTTTAAAATTTTTATATTTATATATATATATATATATATATATATATATATTAATGGGTTGTGATTGAAGGGCATGGATGGATGACAAGTGGCTAGATTTTGGTGTCTACAGATACCCCTTTTTGTATCGTGTTGCATGAAACACAATGTGGTGCAAAAATATGAGACACCTGGTTTGGCCTGATGCAGAAGCAACTTTCTTTCATTGGAATGCGAAGATGATCTTGAAGATAAAATAATTTGATTGTGTAACCATTTGATTGTGTAGCTTACCCCCTCAATTGGCGAATGAGTGAAGAATAAATCTCACAAGCCAATTGATAGAATTGTGTAATGAAAATGTAAGTGAATAGTGTAAGTGTAAGTGTATGATGTAAGTGTAGATGATATGAATGATGTAAAATGATTTCATTTTTGCCCCAATGGAGAAAGGGGTTGTTGTAAAATGCAAGTGATTGATTCTATTTTTCCCCAACAGAGAAAGGGTCTTTGCCAAGTGTAAATGCCATGATCATGTAAGATGTATCCCATTGTGGGAAATCAAAATCAAATGTGGTTACCCCAATTAATAATTCCTAAATAGTTGCTCAATCACTTTACTCGGCCTATATCCTTGGAGACTAATGTAATTGTAAATGAAATGATGAAAGTTATCCATGTTTGGAAGCCCCATGGAAAAGGGCATCAATGACAACTATTGAGAAAATTGGTCTTGGCATAGTCTCACTCAAAAGATGAGGGACCAAAAGTGATTTTATTTTTGAACAAGGAGATATTGGATGATGAATATGGCCAAGTGTCCTTATGGTGATTTACTCATCTTACCAAATTGCATGGATAACCAATCACTGCAATCACCAAGGAGATAGAATAGACCACTAGATACGAGGTTCACTTGAAATTGTATATGAACTTGGAAAAATGTGCAAATGTAATGATTGATGAATGAAAATGATGGTGAAATGAATATTTGATGATGAGAATGATGATTATGGTCATTTTGTGAAAATTTGGACCATTTTGGTGTGTTTTGAAGCTTGTTAAGTGATTTTGCACCTTTTGGGTGCAAACAAAAATTATGCATCCAAATCAATTTTGGTTTTCAAAAAACATGATATGATGATGAAATGAATGTATGGATGCAATTTGGAGTGATTTTATGGAGGTAAGCTACCTTTTTGGATCATTTTAGTCTTTTCACCAATTTTGATGCCAAACATTAGAGGGCATCTACAGTAAAATCAGATGCCCATGGGATCTGGCGATGTGCAAATGCTGGTGTGCATCTCAATGTACCTATGAATACCCATGGGTATCCTAGTGCACCAGAAATAACTATAAATGGCTTACAGAGGTGAAATCAGATTCATTCTTGCATTCATGAATTCTAGAAGTTACATCTGAGGGAGTGAGTGAAGTGAAGTGGAGTGAAGGAGTGTGGTGGTGTGAAAGCTATGGTGATGGAGGGTGTGGATGCGATAGTAGGAGTAGAAGTGCATGTTGCTAAGGTAAGTGTCCTTGGCACTCTTTGTTTGGACTTGTGCATTTTTTTTTTATGCAATGAATGTGACTTTAATGTAATTGCTTTGTGAATGTGTTGTGCTACAGTTGAGGATTTTGGAGGCTCAACATCGGTTCTCACCTCTCATCCTAAGGGTGAGAAAGGCATTATAGAAGGAGGAGTGGGATTGGTTGGAGGATGTGGGGTTAGCTAGGGTAGCCCAGATTGATGTGGTGAGGGTGGATGAGGGATATCTCTCTACCTTGGTAGAGATATGGGATCCAGATAGGGGGACCTTTCAGCTCCCTACTAGAGAGATTATAGTGACACTTGAGGATGTATATCACATCCTCAAGTTACCAATGGAGGGGTTACATGTCGAGGTTGGACATGATAAGGGGTATGAGATGAGTTACATATTTGGAGATGGATGGTGAGGTGAGAGTGTGAATGGTGGAGGGATAAGGTACTTGGCTATGTATGTGGATAAGAAGTTGGATGCACTTCCTACTTTAGTCATGTTCATGTTGGCCAACATAGTGGCCCTAAATAACATTAGCTATTGATTCCCATGGAACCTGATCAGGCTAGTGTATGATATGATTGATACACCTTAGGTGTATGCATGGGCACCTACTTTGTTGGTGCAACTATACCAGGAGTTGTATGAGGTGAAGAGGGAGGGGGGAAGGGGTTTGGATGTAGTTTGCTATTATAGTATTGGGGTTGGGAGCACTTTAGTGTGGCTCGACCTATAGGCTTACCTATTGAGGCATGGGATAGGGAGAAGCCCTATGCTATGAGATGGCCTATGGTAGAGGAGGTGCAATCGAGTCATCCTATTTAGACTAGCTAGTGGTACAGGGATCTATGGGTTGGACTGACATTGACTCAGGTGATTTGGAGACCATGGTGAGGTGCCACTTGGATTGGTGATGGGGAGCAGCTATGAAGGGTTTGATAGGCTAGGTGGGTGGTTGGGAGGCATAGGAGTGAGGTGGAGCACATCTAGTTCTCATGGGTGCTAAGGTAGTTTGGGCTGAGGTAGGGGGTTCCTGAGGCACCAATGCTCTACAGGCATCATCGGGATGAGATGGGTCTACCTTGTGTTGAGGCATGGAGGGTGACCTATGAGGATGATGAGGAGATGGATCTCCTCAATGTGGATGATGTAGGGACTACTATAGAGTATGATGCATGGTTCATTACACAACCACCATGGGTACCAATTCTAGTAGTGGATGAGGGGAATGGGGATGAGGATGAGGTAGAGGTCAAGATGGAGGAGGTAGATGAGGCTCCTAAACATCAGAGATACCTTTGATCTAGAAATCAAAGGAGATAGGTGAGGGATACAATAGAGTAGGATCTAGAGCTTGGAGGTGATGGAGATGGTATGGATGATGATATGGAGGAGGTTCTAGAGGGACCTCCAAGTTAGAGTGAGGAGGATTGGGTGAGGCTAGAGTAGTTAGTGGTAGAGTAAGATGCAATGATAATGGCTTAGGTTATTGAGGTAGTGACTCGAGATATGAAGATAGCAACTTAGGATGTAGAGATAGCTTGATTACGGGTGGAGCTAGAGGTATGATCGACTATAGGTGGAGGTGAGGATAGGATCATGAGGCTCTAGGTAGAGCTACTTGAGAGAGACCATCATCAGAGACATGATGTACTATACCTTTAGGTCTAAGATGGATATATTCAATTGTTGGAGGATCGATTGATGGAGCACCATATTGGGCTTCCAGATCCACCCTCCTCATCCATATTTATTTGTTAGGCATAGCTCTAGGTCTAGGGCTCCTTCAAGGTCATAGGGGTCCTCTTATAGGTATTAGCTAGTGCTTAGATGCACTTTTTGTATATGAGCCTTGGTGCTCCATTGTATATAGCCTTTGGGTATTCATTGTACATGTGATATTTATATATATACATGGCTTTTACTTTTGTGTTATGCTTTTGTGTGAATGCATGTGTATATGTGTGATGGATGATAATGCAATGATAATATGTTATGAATGCAAATGAATTAATGCTCTAATGATCATTTATAGTTTAGATTTTCTTGACCATGTATAGCATTATTGTTTAATCAGGGGCACCAAAATGGTGGCATGTGAAATGGAAGACTCATGTAATGATATGGATGTTGATATGGAAGAAGATATGGATGTTGATATGGAAGAAGATATGGATGTTGATATGGAAAATTGACTATTTTGTAGAGACTCAGACATACTAGTGGTATCAAACAAACTCACTAAATACTACCTAATTTTCTCTAAGACCAAATGTGTGTGTAGTGAATTCATTTACCAAATCATGAGTATGGTAATGACTCGAGGTAATCAAGAACCAATGTGTGTGCAAGTGAGTTCATTAACCCATATTGAGTAAATTGAGATGAAAACCTATTATGGATGAGACCAAGAAGCTAGCTTGTCCTTATGTGTGGTCAGAGGTCTCTTTAAAAGAGATGTGTCACCACGCATGAGCGTACTCCACTACTAGTCAAGCATCTATAGCCTCGATGGATATTAACTCCATAGTCCAAGAATTTGATCTCTAAGCTTTGGGGATTCAGACTACCTAACCATCTGACTAGAAATGTAGTTCTATCCTTACAACTTGAGGATCTATGGTGTGTGATGTGTAAAATATTTAGAGTTTTTGGGGAATTTTTCCCTACTCTTTATTTTATTTTGAAATTGTGATAGTAGTGAAAACCACTATTTTTTTGGACTATGTGCATGATGGGACAAGCAAGGAATACCCTTTTCACTTTGAGGTTCAACCCAAGTATGGTGTTATCCCTCTTTGACACAAGATATTTTTAAGATGTGTAATTGTGTTTGGTTCAAGAATATTTAGAGTCAATTCCTAGAACTCAATATTTTCTTAGTGAAAATGTGTCTTGGTCCTAAAGAAAACTTGACATGTATTTGGAGGTTGCTAGAAACACTAGGAGTGGCTGAGTGACCAAAAACACCTAGGGATTATGGAAATGTGGTTTTGCAAATGATAATTTGACTTTATGGAATGGTGCAATGAAATGGATGATGATTTGAAGGTGCCCCTGATTAAGGCAACATGACTTTATTGGACCAATTATTATCTAAACTGAATAAATGATCCCTAATATGAAATGTGAAATGTGTGAATGTGGTTGTGAATGCAATGTATGAAATGCAATTTGTGAAATGGAATGTGTGTAATATAATGTATGAAATGCAATGTGTAAAATGTAATGTGTGAAATGCAATGTGTGAAATGCAATGTTGTTTTTGTGTATTAGCCATGTATATATATATATATATAAATCACATTAAGCATAGAATGCTCTCAAGTGGATAATATTAAGTGGTTCAAGCTCTTCAAATCCCTCTAGACTAGCAAGCCTATAAGTTCCTTTACCCACTTTTTGAGTGACAATGTATGGACCTAACCAATTAGCCATGAATTTATCATGAAGATGTGGTAATGCATTGGTGTTTTATTGATTCTCTTTAAGAACAAGATCTCCTACTTGGAATTCATGTAGATGAACTTTGGCATTGTAAGCACGCTTTAGGTGGTCTTGATAAACTCGTAAATTCTCTAAAGCATTGACACACCTTTCATAAAGAAGTGTGAGTTGGTCAAAATGTGCTTGTCTAGAAGTATCATCATCTATGAATTCCTACAATGAAATTCGCAATGAGGGGATCTCAAGCTCAAGAGGTATGATTGCTTTAGCTCCATAGACCAATGAAAATGGTGTTGCCCTAGTAGGCATGTGGATGCTTGTTCGATAAGCCCATAATGCCAAAGGGATTTGAGTATGCCAATCTCTATGATTTTCTTTGACTAGTTTCTTGAGAATAGCAATTAAGGTCTTGTTGGTAGCCTCAACTTGTCCATTTTCTTATGGGTAATAAGGAGTCGAGAAACTATGTTGGATATTATATTTCTTGCAAAGTGCTCGAACATCCTTGTTCTTGAAAGACTTACCATTGTCAGAGATGATTTTCGAGGGAATACCAAAATGACAAATGATATGATGAAGTATAAACTCCACAATTCTAGGTCCTATCATACTAGTTAGAGGAATTGCCTCAACCCACTTTGTGAAGTATTCAGTGGTTGTGATGATGAATGTATGTTATCCCGAGGAAGGAGGTGAGATTTTTCCAATTAAATCAAGACCCCATTGTGAAAAGGGCCAAAGGCTTTGAATAGGTTGTAATGCTTGTGATGGCACATGAGTTAAATTAGCATGCTCTTGACATTGCTTACAATGTTTGACATAAGTGCAATAGTCACGTTCCATGGTGGGCCAATAGTAACCCATGCATAAAATACACTTTGCAATGGCCATTCCACTAAAATGACCACCACAAGTACCATCATGAGCTTCAACTATGGCTCTTTGTGCCTCTGCAGACTCGAGATAATGAAGGAGGATTCCATCATAACCATATCTATACAACATATCCCCCAAGAGAGTAAAATGAGCTACCTTTTGCTTGAAAGTGCATTTAGCAGTCCATGACATATCTGATGGGAGTGTTCCAAACTTGAGGAAGGCTATTATTTGGTTTGACCAAGGCTCATATGGCTCCAAATGGATAAAGCAAACATCCTTTTCATCCTTAGATTCAGCATGAACAATTGTAGATTTAGAGATCATTGTAACAATGAGTGGTTGTACCTCTCCTTCAGAGTTCTTTGGAATCAATGATCCTAGAGAGGCCATCACATCTACAAATATATTAGTCGAACATGGCAAACTATCAATTTCATACCAATTAAATTTAGAGAGCAATTTCATTGCTACTTCATGGTAAAGCTTTATGGTAGGTTCTTTGCATTGGTATTCTCTATTTATTTGTCTAACAACAAGTTGAGAATCACCAAATATCTTGATACGCTTTATACCCATAGCTATAGCTGCTTGAAGACCTAATATTAAGGCTTCATACTCTGCATTGTTGTTTGTGCATTGGAAGTCTAGTTTGAATGATAAGGGGATAGGTATCCCTTAGGGTGTATGAAACATGACTCCAACACCTTGACATTTTTTGCACTTAGAACCATCAAAGAATAGTGTGATATCGACATCTTCCTCTAGAATGACATCTTCTTCTTGTTCAGTGATAGTGAATACCGAATCATCTGGGAGCTCAATAATCAAGGGTTGATCACTAGGAAGTGGAGCTTCCACAAGTTGATCGGCTATGACCTGACCTTTAATGGATTTTTGGCTAATGAACTCAAGATCAAATTTAGTGAGAAGCATTATCCATTTAGTGGTGTGGGTGTTATTGTAAGTGTGAGACATCATATAACGTAGAGGATTTTCATGAGCTATGACATATGTGGTGTGACTAAGCATGTAATATCTGAGTTTCTTAGTGGTAAAAACCACTGCTAAGCATAATTTTTCCATGTAAGCATATCTGGTTTCATAGCTTACCAATGTTTGACTAATGTAATAGACAACTTGCTCTCGATTGTTCTTCATTCTTTTGTGCAAGCATTGTCCCTAATGCAAAGTCCATTGTTGAAACATAAATATGGAAGGGGACCCCAGACGAGGAGGAGTTAAGACTAGTGGAGAAGCCAAGTATTGCTTGATATCATCAAAAGCTTTTTGGCATTCATCTATCCATGAAAATGTCACCCCCTTTTGTAGTAGGTGATTGAATGGCCTGCATTTGTTAGAAAGTTGTGCAATGAAATGATGGATCGATTGAATATTTCCTTGTAAACTATGCAATTCCTTCAAGTTTGTTGGGGGAGGCATCTCCATGATGGCCTTGAATTTGTTTGGGTCCACCTCAATGCCTCTTTTGGAGATAATGAATCCTAGTAGTTTGCTAGAGGTAACACCAAAGACACATTTCTTGGGGTTCAACCTTACATTATGCTCTAGAAGTCGATCAAAGACTTTTTCCAATACACCAATGTGCTCTTGTCGAGTTTTAGATTTTTCCAAGAGATCATCCACATAATCTTCGATGATCTTATGCATGTAATCATGGAATATGTATGTCATGGCATGTTGATAAGTGGCACCTACATTTTTGAGGCCAAAGGGCATCACCTTGTAACAAAAAGTCCCCCAAGGTGTAGTGAATGTTATTTTGTGTTGGTCATCAGGATTGATTCGAATCTGGTTGTATCCTAAAAAACCATCCATTAGAGAAAGCATTTCATGGCCAGCATAAGTGTCGACAAGAGTATCAATGTTTGGTAGAGGAAAGTCATCCTTAGGACATGCTTTGTTAAGGTCTCAAAAATCAGTGCAAATGTGTATCACCCCATTAGGCTTACGAATGGGTACCATGTTTGAAAGCCACTCAGGATAGTCAATGGGGACAATGAAACCCACATCTAATAGCTTTTGAAGCTCTTATTTGACCAAGAGGGCAATGGTAGGATGCATCCTTCTAAGTTTTTGTTTGATCGGCTTAGCATCAGAATGCAAGGTGAGATTGTGGACAACCAAGTTAGGGTCAAGACCAGGCATGTCTTTGTAGGACCATGCAAAAATACCCTTTTTTCTTCTTAGGAGAGCAATTAATTGCTCTTGTTCATCTATGGATAAAATTTTACCAAGTTTGACAATTTGGGGATTGTCTACATCTGAACTAAGGTTCACATCGATGGTATCTTCAATGGACATGTGAGAACCTTCCTCAAGTTGATGGGGTATTGGGATCAGATGAATGTCATCTATGACATTATCAAACTCTTCTGACTCAACCTCTTCTATGTCTACCTAGAAAACCTCAGGATCTGAAGGTGAAGGTGAAGGTGAAGGTGGAGGTGATGGAGGAATGTAGTTGGCTGAAGCCCTTAACAATTCCTTGAAAAGGATAAATTTGGAAAAGGATGGTGAGGAAATTCGGTCCATATCAATAAGGCTCATGTCAATTGGAATTGGCTTTGCCAAATCATATGGATTATGGAGTGGGGTGAATAAGTCAATAGGATTCATGTTAACTTAAAGGGGAAAATGGTGGTTGGCAAGGTGGAGGATGGATGGATCATATTTTCTAGAACCGATGCTAGAACTCTGGGAACCTGAACAATAATAGGCAACACAAATAAATGCAATTGGAAAAAAGCCATGTACATGCAATGCAAATTTTTTTTTTTTTTTTTTTTAATTATGTACATATATTACAAGAAAAATGGTTGATGATATGGATCAATGAAGTGGAGGTGGTGGTTCACCAGTTGGTTTAGCTCACTCTTGTGGAAGAAGCAAGTGAAGGATGGGTTGATGGATGGGGAACATTCTGAGGTAAAACTCATCATGTTTAGTGTGTGGAATGATGGGTGTTGATTCCTCATCAGATTCATCAGAAGCTATCGACATAACATCAAATTCTTCATAAATTTCATCTTCAGATTCATCAATGTGATGGATATCTTCTCCTGAATTCAAATGTAAACTTTGAAAAGCTTGTTCAAGAGAAGAAGTGGAAGAAAGTGGATGATAGCCTAAACCTGAATGGTCATGCACTTCTCGATATGAAACATCAATAATCTCATGCATTCCCTATTCATGTCATCCTAGGCCATGTCCTTGCCAATTAACTATATGAAAATATCAAGATGGAAAACCCGACATATGTTGTATATTGGTAGGAGTTGGTTGCTTGGGTTCATCTAGGGAAGATAGATTGGATGATGAATCAATCCCCCATACACAAAATTAATGCTATTGGGCATTGAACCCATGTTGTACACTACTCCTATAGATAAGGGTGGGTCACATGGGTGACCATAATCCTTAGCAGTTTGGATGTTAAGTGGTGTGACTGTGATGTCTTGGACCACATATTCACCAATACCAAGATTAGTGAGGTGGACCACAACTTGGGATGATGTGGAGGTGGATGTGGAAGTGGATATGGATGACTCAGGATTGGCTTAGGGCTCTAAAAATGGGAGAGGTATGGACTGGGATGGCATCTCACAATCTATTAAGGCAACTTGTGAAATATTGGCTGATGTGGATGGAGGTGGATTTGGCTGAGGTGGTTGTTGAATGGGTGATGATGTGGAAGGAATGATGGTGGAGGATGTTGATGTTGATGATGTGGTTGATGTGGATTGAGTTTGACCACATGTGCATGTAGTCAAAGGTGATGAAGATGGGGGTATGGAAGTGGAAGCTTGATGTGAAGTGGTGATGGGGAGCTCCTCAAGAATAGGAGCTTTTGATGAAGAGGTGGATTGTGTGGTTGATGAGGTGGTTGATGAAAAATATGAGTGGAAGGAAGCATGGATTCATAAGGATTTGAAATGAAATTGCAATACTTAAATGGTTCAACATCCACTGGTATGCAATGAACTTGTCCCTCATGTACATATTTCAAGCATTGATGAAGTATAGAAGGGACACATCTCATTTCCCTCATCCAAGGACATCCAAGGAGTACATTGTATGCCATGGACCCTTCCAAGATGTGAAACATGGTGTGCAATATTTTTACCCCCACTTCGATGGGTAAAATGATAGTGCCAACTATGGAGCAGAGAGCATCATTAAATGCTTTCAAGGTGAAAGTGGATTTGGTGATGTGATTTGGTGGAAGATTGAGATGTTGGAGAGCTGATGTGGTGATGATGTTGATAGAGGAGCCGATATCAATCAATACTCATTTAAATGGCTTCCTATCAATTTGAGCCATGATATGCAATGGAGGGTCCACCGATTCTGATGATATTGGTTTGATTTCAAAATCATAGAATGTAATGGAAGGCTCCATACATGTTCGGATGCTCCCCACAAAATTGCTAAAGGCATTAGCATCTTGAGATTGAAGTTCAATGGATTTTAAAATATCCATTAATGCCTCATGATGTGGGGGAGATTGTTGAATAAGCTCATAAATAGATAGTTTAGTTGAAGCTATTTTAAGGCTAGTGGTTAACTGACTACTCAAAGAGATGATTGGCCTTGATGGATGATTGATAGGATGAATGGGTGGAGATGGATGACTTGGAATATGAATGGGTTGGGAAGGATTGGTGGAAATTTGAATGGGAGATGATGATGTGGTAGGTTGAGACACACTTGCCTATGGTGCTATGGGAGATTGAACAGGTTGTTGTTGTGCATTTTGTTGATTGTTAGTGCATTTTTGACCTTGGGTAACTACATGGATAGCACCCACAAAACCTTGGTATTGTTGAACATGATTGACTTGATTAGGAGGGGTCTTGGTGTTAGACCCTCCTATTGTTGGTTGTACCTCCTCATGATGAGGAAGTGGTGTTTGATAAATTCCAAGGTTTTGGTTTTGTTGAGCTAAGGGACTATCAAGCTTGATGGCCCCTAAGTCAATGAGATCTTGCACTATGTCTTTGAAGTTGTAGCAACTATTTATATCATGCCCATTTTACCTATGATAAGGGAAAAATAAATGTTCCCTATAGTGTTTACTATGCTTGGTAGGGTCATCTGGTTTAACCTCAGGCAAGGCAAGTTGGTTAGTGTCATACAACCTATGAAATATGGAGGTATATGATTCAGCTAAGGGGGTGTATTGATGGTTTTGTCAAATAGATTATCGATGTGGGTGGTTTTCCATAGTTGGCACTATGTTTTGGATTGATTGTGATGGTGAGGGAACCGCATGATATGTAATTTATTATGGTTGTTGTTGCATAGGTTGTTGTTGAGCCATTATCGATTGGCTCATGACCACTTGATTGACTTGATTGGCTTGATTGGATTGGTTTGGTTTGGATTGGCCAGAATAATTACCTTTGTATTGGCCCTTATTCTACCATTATTTATTTTTAGGCTTAAGCACACCTTCTTGGATTTTGATCTCCTCAATTATGCTAGCCTGGGCAAGAGCTTCCTCAAATGATTTATACTATTGTAATTGTAATAACCAAGAGATGGGTTTTAGGCAACTCTTAGTAAACAATCAGGTTAGCTCTTCCATTGGTAGGGTGAATGGTAGTTTTGTGATAACAACCCTCCAAAAATTACCAAAATCATATACTGACTCATCATCATATTATTTTAAGCCATATAAATCAGATAATGAGACTTTCTTTCTAACATTGAGGGAAAAACTTTCAAGAAATTGGTCAACCAATTATTCAAAAGTATAAATACTATGATGAGGTAAATGGTTGTACCACTCTATGCATCTCCCCCAATGTCTGAGGAAATGTTTGAAGCATTAGAGCATCATTACTTTGGATTCTGAAACATGAATGGATAAATGTGCTCACATGTTCTCTAGGGTCCTCAGTCCCTTTGAATTTATCAAATTTTGGTACTATAAAATCTATTGGATATGGTGGTGATGGTACCAAAAAATGGATTGGTTGATTGATCAGTTGTCTTAGAGTTGGATTTTGGTTCATCATACCAGGAGTATGTTGCATCAAGCTATCAATATATTGTTGCATAGCTTGGATTCTAGGGTCTTCCCTAGGTATGTGGAAGCCCTGAATTACTTGATGATTTTGTGAAGGTGGAGTGGTGAGATGTTGGGGTGTGATGAGATGGTGATGATTTGGTGGAGTGAATTGAATTTGATGATGTGGAGGTTGATGAAGAAATGATTGTGAATGTTGAAAAGGAGATGATGTGTGAGGACTATGAATTTGATGATTTGTGGGAATGGCATGGGTGTGAGTTAATGGTGGTGTGGGGATGGAAACCATAGA
This sequence comes from Wollemia nobilis, assembly GCA_028583015.1. Classification (NCBI taxonomy): domain Eukaryota; kingdom Viridiplantae; phylum Streptophyta; class Pinopsida; order Araucariales; family Araucariaceae; genus Wollemia; species Wollemia nobilis. The sequence continues at coordinate 14,505,067 of JAQPPZ010016890.1, forward strand.
ATATTGTGGTACCCATGATGGATTTGGAGTGAAAAATGTGGGTTGGGTGGAAACAGGTTGGGATTTAAAATTTATCACCTGTACTTGTCATTGGGAACAAGGTTGAGCACCTTGTTGAGCCATAAGCAATGTATTGAGATGTTGCCATGCTTTTTGTATGGCCACCTCTAAGGTAGATGGTGTGGATGTGGATGGAATGGATGAGGTAGGTGGAGGATAAGTTGCAATAGGAATTACAACTGGATGGGAGACATTGGATGAGGTGGAAGCTGGCATTTGTGAAGCAACATTGACATGTGCTTCATACAATGGATTGCCATAGGTGGTGGTGTATGAAGATGGGATGGAGGTGCTTGGAGCACATGACTATTGTGGAATGGACCAATGTTGGGAAGGTGCAGTTGATGCCTCAAAAAGAGGGTTGTTATACACCTGGGTAAGGCTGGAAGGTTGGGAAGAGGTAAGTTCCTACTAAAAAGAAGGATCATGCCTAGGTGGGCTATGGACTTGTTCTAGAACATAGTTAGCGGATCTTTGAAAAGCTTCCACTTTAGCCATGTCTATATAGGTTATGTTATGGTCGGTGGGTGATGATGGTTCTATTTGTGGAATGGATGTGTGGATGGCTCTATGCAAAACATCAACATTTGAAGTTTGCACAACGTGTGAGGGACCCACAGATAAATTTGAACAACTTGTCTGTATCACACTAGTGGGGTTAACCACAAAAGTGGTAGGGAAAGATGTTGAACACTCCATGGATGAAGTGACTTGGTTGATGGAAATTTGACTCAAGACTTTTGTTTGATTTCTAGTTAAAAAAATAGACACAAAATCCTAGCCACTTGTCCTTCATCTTGGTCATTATACCACCCACTTGTGCACCATACCCCTTTCCCACCATTTTCTGACCCCTATTTGATTTATTTATATTTATTTTATATTATTTATATTTAAATATAATATTTTATATTATATTTTAATACATTTATTATAAAATATATATTTATAAGCCATATTAACCTCAACCATCCAATTCGATCTAATCTCATCTGTTCATCCACCTTAATCCATAACACACCTTAAATTTATTATCCACCCTTGGATGTGCTTTAATATCGGCCACACGATTAGTTTCATTGAAACCCTAAGTGTGTCCTAGGTTGGATTATAATTAAAGGCCATTTTTATGGCTCAACCCCTGGGCTAAGTATCCTTGAACTTTTTTGACTTCCCTCCAAAAACATCATGCTATTATTCCCACATACACTCAAACTATTTTGGACATATCTCACTCATATGGAGTCAAATTGAGCCAAAATTTTGAGGGTAGGTTCCTTATGAACTCTGGAACATCTCCACAAAATTTTAGAATTATTTGAGCAATAGAGATCTCAAAATTACCTTATCTTTGGATGTGATCTAGGGCACGATCGCATCACCAAGCTGCAACAGATCCATCCATCAACAGACAACAAGCAAGTAAGAGTAAGATTGGAAAATATATTAGAAGCATTGGAAAACTAATTAATATAGAGTGGCATAACATTAGATACACAAAATCCCACTCAAATTTATTGGGAGTAGAACACAACTGAAGACACCACCAACAGATGGAGGGGTTTTTGTTGGATTTCATCACCAACAAGAATCTCGTTGCCCCATCTAGCCATAGTTTTTCACCTTTATTTTTTATTAAGAAATATTAGGATACATCAAACACACAAAACTGTCATTTTTAAAAGGAATTTACACTAAAAGGAGATAATCAATGAACAAGGTAAGCCACACAAGGTGAAACTTATGATTGATTGTTTTCCTTGTTTTTAAATTCTTTATCTCTATTTTTAGTTTTGGAGATTTAATTTGACAGTCTTGAAATTGCATTTTGATTTAATTACGTTATGGTTCTAACTCAAAATCAAACAAAGTTATTAAGTCAAAATAATTTAATAGAAAATACAACAAACATACCCACTACTTCAATAGCCAATCCTTCCAATTCTATCCAACCTAGTCCATCTAGGCCCATTTACCCATCTCTCCCACAAGAGGGATCCCTTCCCTAGAACATTGAGCAACCATCCACCCAAATTGACATGGACAAGGTAGAGGCCCTCTATAGATCCTCTAACTATGTTCTTGAACCCCTTAGCCAAGATCTATGTTGCAAAACCGGAATTGGCTACATCCTATCCATCCAACCCCACCCAAGGGTATCCTAGTTCTTTTCATGAGGAATATGGTATGCCTTCTTCCTCCATCCCCTCTCACCAAAACCCAAGTGTTTTTAACACTTATCCTCCACCTAGCTATACCCAATTTCTCCAACCCTTTGTATGAGGAGTATGTTAATGTTGCCTCATAGGTACCAACCTCCCAAGTTGGCACATCAAGTGTGACTTACCCCATGCCCATGCCCTCTAGTCCATCCACATCCTTGCTTATTTCTTCTATCTCATCCATTTCTGACCAAGAGCTTCATGATACATGGGAATATTTGAATAAATTGCTCAAGCAACGACAAATAGCTCAACAACAAGTTCAAGTGAACCTTATGCTTCAACCAATTTCCACTCAGCCCATCTTTATTACCCAAATTTATTTTTGGGTACCATAATCTTCTATGATTTCCATTCCCATACCTCTGTCAACCCATTCCATTCCTATGAGTCCACCCATCCATAGTCCTCATACATCATATCTTCTTCTTCATTCACAATCATTTCTTCACCAACCCCATCATCATCAAATTCACTCCATGCCTCCCAATTCATCACACCTCCAACAACACACTCAATCTCATCCATTCATTAATCGATTCACCACATCTCAAGTCACTCAACAAGCCAACCAAGGCTTACAATCATATTGTCAATACACTAAAATTCTACAACAAATTTTAACTTGACTCACTAACATTGAGTTACAGTTGAGTCATATTTAGTGTTAGTACCCACAACAATTGAAACATCCAAGTTCACAATCCACATCTTAGGATTTTATACTTGTACCACAATTTCAAAGTCCAACATAATTGGACAAATGCACCAAGCATACCACAAAGCCCAATCACAACTACACAATGCTTTTAGAATCTTACTCAACCATTTTGCAAAGGCTTTATGAAGCACAAAATATTATACTTCTAGAAACCAAATCAAGTGATCTTAACAAGCCACATGGAAAGAATTATAAGAAGCACTTGTACTATCCTTACCATCAACAAGTGGGCCATGACATCAAAAAATTTCATGTATTTAAAGATGTTATCCAAGATCTTATTGATCTGAAAGTCTTTTCCACCAACGATCCATCCAAACCCTATGATCAAGACAATGGTACCAACTCAATCACCAAGCAAAGCGAGGACTCTCAGGATATCACATCCTCCTAGTCACTCACATCACCAATCAAAAATCTCCAAAGGTACCTAATCCCTTTGGTCACATTTTAACATGGCTTCATCTTAGCCATTCCACCATTAACATGGCTTCATATTAGCCATTCCACCATTAACATGGCTTCATCTTAGCCATTCCATAATTAACATGGCTTCACAACAGCCATTCCACCATTAACATGGCTTCATCTTAGCCATTCCATCATTAACATGGCTTCACAACAGCCATTCAACCATTAATATGGCTTCATCATAGCCATTCAACCATTAACATGGCTTCATCATAAGCCATTCCATAATTAACATGGCTTCATCTTAGCCATTCAACCATTAACATGGCTTCATCACAACCATTCCACCATTAACATGGCTTCATCTAAGCCATTCCATCATTAACATGGATTCATCTAGCCATTCAACCATTAACATGGCTTCATCTCAGCCATTCATCATTAACATAACTTCATCACAACCATTCAACCATTAACATGAATTCATCACAACCATTCAACCATTAACATGGCTTCATCTTAGCCATTCATCATTAACATGGCTTCATCACAACCATTCAACCATCAACATGGCTTCATCTTAGCCATTCCATCATTAACATGGCCATTCAACCATTAACATAGTTTCATCTCAGCCATTTCACTATTAACATGGCTTCATCTTAGCCATTTCACCATTAACATGGCTTCATCTTAGCCATTCCATCATTAACATGGCTTCATCTTAGCCATTCCATCATTAACATAGCTTCATCTCAGCCATTCCATCATTAACATGGCTTCATAACAGCCATTCCATCATTAACATGGCTTCATCTTAGCCATTCCATCATTAACATGGCTTCATCTCAGCCATTCCACCATTAACATGGCTTCATCTCAACCATTCCATCATTAACATGGCTTCATCACAACCATTCAACCATTAACATAGCTTCATATCAATCATTCCACCATTAACATGGATTCATCTTAGCCATTCCATCATTAACATGGCTTCATCTTAGCCATTTCACCATTAACATGGCTTCATCTCAACCATTCCATCATTAACATGGCTTCATCTTAGCCATTCCACATTAACATGGCTTCATCTCAGCCATTCCATCATTAACATGGCTTCATCTTAGCCATTCCATAATTAACATGACTTTATCTTAGCCATTCCATCATTCACATGGCTTCATCTCAGCCATTCCATCATTAATATGGTTTCGTAACATTCCCTATTTCTGTTGAGGCAAAACCAGAACTCATCACTTGCATTTTTACAATTACTCCATCATTCATTATAGTTCCACAATCAGTTCATCACAATCACATTCACTTTCATCCATAATCATTTCATTCTCTAAATCAAAAGCCCCAAAGGTTCCTAATCCCTTTGGTCACATTTCAATTTCAAAAAGCCCCAAAGGTACTTAATCCCTTTGGTCACATTTTAATTTCAAAAAAACCCCAAAGGTCCTAATCCCTTTGGTCACATCTCAATTTCAAAAATCCCCAAAGGTCCTAATCCCTTTGGTCACATCTCAATTTCAAAAAGCCCCAAATGGTCCTAATCCCTTTGGTCACATGCCAATTTAAAAAAAAAGTCCCAAAGGTTCTAATCCCTTTGGTCACATTTCAATTTCAGAAATCCCCAAAGGTCCTAATCCCTTTGGTCACATCTCAATTTCAAAAAAGCCCCAAAGCTTCCTAATCCCTTTGGTCACATCTCAATTTCAAAAAGCCCCAAAGGTCCTAATCCCTTTGGTCATATCTCAATTTCAAAAAGCCCCAAAGGTCCTAATCCCTTTGGTCACATTTCAATTTCAAAAAGCCCCAAAGGTTCCTAATCCCTTTGGTCACATTTCAATTTTCAAAAAGCCCCAAAGGTCCTAATCCCTTTGGTCACATTTCAATTTTCAAAAAGCCCCAAAGGTCCTAATCCCTTTGGTCATAAGCTTACTAGGCTAGGGGAAGTAGAAAAAATTGAGCCAATGAACATCATACACTTGAAAGCATTCCATGCTTACTTTGATTACTATATATGTATATGTATACATGGAAAATACAAAAATAAAAATATTTGCATACATTTCACTCATAACATTGCATTTCACTTGCATTTACATTTCATTCAAAACAATGTATTCACTCGCATCACATATTGCATTCCACATTTCAATTGCATTTCATACATTACATTAACATCCACATTCCATATTTCATCTAGGGATAATTTATCCAATATCTTAATTGGTCCAACAAATATCATGTTGTCTTAATCAGGGGCACCTTCACAATGTCATCCTCACAATTTCACAAAGCCAAATTTCCTTACATACAAGCCATATTCACAAATTCCTAGGTGTTTTGGGTCACTTAGCCACCCCTAGTATTTTAAGCAAACTTCAAAATACATGGTGAGTTCTTCTTAGGACCATTGCACATCTTACACTAAGAAAATATTGAGTTATGGAATTGATTCCAAAAACATTCTTGAACCAACCATAATTTCACATCTTAAAAACATCTTGTATCAAAGAGAGATAACACCATCCTTGGTAAGAAACTTGAAGTGAAAAGGGTCATCCTTGCTAGTCCCATCATCCAACATAGTCCATAAGAACAGTGGTTTGCACCACTATCACAGTTGCTTCAAATTCAAAATATAGAGTAGTAAGGATAGGGTACAATTATCATCACACTTAGGTTGAGAATCCGATTCCCCAAAGCTCTAAATATTTTACATCACACACCACTGATCATTGGGTTGTAAGGATCATACTATCTTTCCAGTCAGATGATTAGGTAGTCATCCCCAAAATTCAAGAAATCAAAAAAACAAAATCATGGACTATGGAGTTAGCCTCCACCGAAGCTATAGATGCTTGACTGGTAGTGGAGTACGCTCACGCGTGGTGATATGTCTCTTTTAAAAGATACCTCTGAATGATCATATGGACAAGATAGCCTCTTGGTTTCAACCATCATAGCTCTACCCAATTTACTCAAGATGAGTTAATGAACTCACTTGCACACACACTGGTTCTTGACTGTCTCGGGTCATTACCTTGCTCTTGATTTGGTAAATGAATTCACTGGACACACATTTAGTCCTAGGAGGATTAGGCAATTTTAGTGGGTTTGTTTGATGCCACTAGGATGTTTGAGTCTCTGCAAAATAGGTAGTCTTCCATATCAACATCCATATCTTCTTCCATGTCAATGTCCATATCATTTCATGTGCCATTCATCCCATATGCCACCAAGTCTAGTACCCCTAATTAAACAAAAATGCTAAACATGGCCAAGAAAATATCTAAACCATAAATGATCATTAGCACTGCATTCCACCTTGCATTAATAATCAAATACATGCCATATTACATTAATCATCCATACATGCCATATTGCATACATCATCCATATACACATGCATTCACACAAAAACATCCACATAAGCATAAAAGTAAAAGCCATGTATATATATATATATATATAAATCACATATGCAAAGATCGCTAGAAAGTGCAAACAACATCAAAACTTGGGGGTGTTCAAGGTTTCACATAATTTAAAAAAATAAGCACATAACTTGGGGGTGTTCAAGGTTTCACACTTTTCCCCCAATCAAGTTCAAACATCATCACAACTTGGGGGTGTTAAAGGTATCACACCTTCTCCACCAATTCAACAAATAATTCAATCATTCAATCACATCACATCATCAACAAGTCAATTTCTAGGTTCAAAAGGTTACGTCATTTTGTTAAAGGTTGAGCACCCTTTGCCTTGCATTCACATCATCACACATCAATTGCTAGGTTCAAAAGATTGCATTCTTTTGTCAAAGATCACACCCTTTGCCTTGCATTCACACCATCCACATTTGCAAAAATCCCTTTTCTATTGGGGCAAAAAAATAGAATGCATCAATTACATCTCCACATTCACTCAATTTCATAGCCTTACCCGTCAGCTGAAAACATGGAGTTTCATTGCCTTACCCGTTGGCCAAAAACATGAATTTTTCTAGCCATTGTTAAAGGTTGAACCCTTTGCCTATCATACATAAAATCCAAAAGGCTCCAAAGGAACCAAACTCCTTTGGTCAAAATAAAATCACATCATTCACACATCAATTGCTAGGTTCAAAATATTGTGTTCTTTTGTCAAAGATCGCATCCTTTGCCTTGCATTCACACCATCCACATTTTCAAAAATCCCTTTTCTATTGGGGAAAAAAATAGAATGCATCAATTACATCTTCACATTCACTCAATTTCCTAGCCTTACCCATCAGCTAAAAACATAGATTTTCATTGCCTTACTCGTCAACCAAAAACACGAAGTTTTCTAGCCTTACCCGTCAACTAAAAACACGAAGTTTCCTTGCCTTACCCATCGGCCAAAAACACGAAGTTTCCTAGCTTTACCCGTCGGATAAAAACATGGAGTTTCCTTGCCTTATCCGTCAGCCAAAAACATGAAGTTTCTTAGCCTTACCCGTTGGCTAAAAACACGGAGTTTCCTAGCCTTAACCGTCGGCCAAAAATACGGAGTTTCCTCATTTCAAAAAACCCTTCATCTATTAGGGCAAAGAACAAACACAAGTACAAGTGAACCTTGTATTTAGTGGTTTATCCTATTTAACTTGGCGGTTGTAGCGACTGGTTATCCATGCAATCTGGTAGGATGGATAGATCACCATAAGGACACTTACATCATCAAAAACCCCTTCATCTGTTAGGGCAAATAACAACCACACTCATCACATTTTTCCATTTTAAACACCCCTTTCATCTGTTGGGGCAAAAATAGACTTAGTCTCTTGCATCCATATATTCAAAAAGGTAGCTTACCTTCACAAAATCACTCCACATAGCATCCATCAATACATTTCTCATCACCGTGTCTCCATGTCACCATCAAATCCATCAACAATTATATTTATATTCAACATTTACCAAGTTCATGTGCTGAATTTCAAGTGAACCTTGTATTTAGTGGTTCATCCTATTTAACCTAGAAGTTGTAGCGACTGGTTATCCATACAATCCGGTAGGATGGATAGATCACCATAAGGACACTTACAACATCAAAATCCCTTCATCTGTTGGGGCAAAAATAGATCACATTCACATTTGCATTTCAGCATCATCAATTTCATTTGTCATTACACCTTCATTCATTTGCAAGTACAAGTGAACCTTGTATTTAGTGGTTTATCCTATTTAACCTAGCGGTTGCAATGACTGGTTATCCATGCAATCCAATAGGATGGGTAAATCACCATAAGGACACTTACATCATCAAAAACCCCTTTCATCTGTTGGAGCAAAAATAGAATCAATCACTTGAATCCACATATTCAAAAAGGTAGCTTACCTCCACATTGCATCCATCAATACATTTCTCATCATCACATCTTCATGTCTCTATCAAATCTATCAACAATCACATTTATTTTCAACATTTGCCAAGTTTACCTATAATTTCAAGTGAACCTCGTATCTAGTAGTTTATTCTATCTCCTTGGTGATTGCAACGATTTGTGTCCATGCAATTCGGTAAGATGAATAAATCACCATAAGGACACTTGGCCATTTTCATCATCCACTATCTCCTTGTTTGAAAACAAAATCACTTTTGGTACCTCATATTTAGAGTGAAACTATGCCAAGACCAATTTTATCAAAAGCTGTCATTGATGTCCTTGTTCGTGGGGCTAGAAACATAGATAAAATCATAAATTATCATCATCTCCTTTTTGCATTTGCATACTTGCATTTCAATGACGCCATAAGGCATTTTCTTCAACAACATCGAATCACCCCAAACTTGGGGCAACCACATTTGGTTATATTTTTCCCACAATGGGATACATCGTACATGATCATGAAAATTGCACAAAATCCTTTATCCATTAGGGTAAACACAGACACATCATATCACATTTTACACCAACCCCCTTTGCACCATTAGGGAAAAAATGATATCACATCATTCATTATTTGCATAAATTTTTCAATTGGATCATGAGATTCATCCATAATATCATTCACCAATTGAGGGGGTAAGCTACGCAACAAATCTAAAATTATTTATGCTTTTTGTCTTCAAGTCCTATTCCGCATTCCAACTAGAAAGAGAAGCTGCTTCTGCACCCAAAGCCCAACCAGGTGTCTCGTGTTTTTGCACCATATTGTGTTTCACGTAACATGGTACAAAAAGGGACATCTATAGACACAAAATCCTAGCCACTTGTCCTTCATCTTGGTCATTATACCACCCACTTGTCCACCATCCCCCTTTCTCGCCATTCAATTGGCCATTCCTTGCCTTTCCCGCCATCCAATGGGCCCACTTTAGCCATTTCCCACCATTTTCTGACCCCTATTTGACTTATTTATATTTATTTTATATTATTTATATTTAAATATAATATTTTATATTATATTTTAATACATTTATTATAAAATATATATTTATAAGCCATATTAACCTCAACCATCCGATCTGATCTAATCTCATTTGTTCATCCACCTTAATCCATAACACACCTTAAATTTATTATCCACCCTTGGATGTGCTTTAATATTAGCCACACGATTAGTTTCATTGAAACCCTAAGTGTGTCCTAGGTTGGATTATAAGTAAAGGCCATTTTTATGGCTCAACCCCCGGCTAAGTCTCCTAGGTCTTTCTCGATTTCCCTCCAAAAATATCTTGTTGTTATTCAAGCATTCCCTCATACTATTTCGGCCAAATCTCACTAATCTAGAGTCATATTGAGCTGAAATTTTGAGGGTAGGTTCTTTATGAGCTTTGAAACCTCTCCATAAAATTTTAGACTGATTGGAGTAACATATATCTAAAAAAAAACTTATCTTTGGACATGATCTAGGGCATGGTCGCATCACCAGGCTGCAACAAATCCATCCATCAACAGACAACAAGCAAGTAAGAGTAAGGTAAATCAATATTATTTTGTTACATTTCATATTGTTTAATTTTGTTCACATTTTATATTGCTATAGCTAGGGTTTTACCTATGATTTTTGAGGGCTCATGTAGTGGAGCCCTCATTATTATTACTAACTCTCTAGTGTTTCTTTGTGTGCAGATTGGACAATATATTAGAAGCATTGGATAGTTAATCAAGATGGAGTGGCCTGGCATCGAATACGTAGAAGCCCACTCACACCTATTGGGATCAGAAAACAATTGAAGTTTTTAGAGAACCCTAGCAATATTTGTAATAATTGTATCAAAAGGGATTCCTACATCCACTATTGTAACAATGAAGTTTTTAAGCTTCCCCCTTATTTAATATAAATCTCATGTGTTGTGCAATATATGGTCATTTAAATTTTGTTTATTCAGCATTTGTTTGGTGTCGTGTTTTGTCTTCACATAAACCATAAGCTAATAAATCAAATATGTGAAATATGCAAGAAAGTAATGCAAATTAAAAATTTCACAAAATCAAGTAAATAACTCAATCCTATGTTTTTGCAATATATTTTCTTTTATTTCGCTTTTAATTTTTTTTTTTTTGTGAGTTGTGTGTGTTTTGGATGTTCTAATATGAATTATGTAGGGTGAAATCTATGGCTGGTTGGAAAATGATATTCTTCCTGGTGATAAAATCTAGAAATTTTGCTCATGGGTATCTATGGTGGCTAAGGGTAGAGATTTACAGATGGAGATGAAGCCCACCATTGCCAAAAATTAAGCAATGGTTGGTGATATAATCCAAATCATTAGTATTTATTGTGAAACATGCATTGTATGATTCATTTTAAAATTTCATGTTTTCTAATGTGTACATACAATGTCAAAAATAACCTATTTTACAAGTCTAAATCAAAAGCCAAAAATAGAAATACTAAGTTCCTCAAAAGAATGTAGGGTATACCGCTTAAGACCCACTCTAAACAGTGGAGGGTTCACTTAATATTCCGCCTTGAATCATAAAATACAAGAGTATAGTTATGTATCCTGATATTGTTCCTAGTTAGACAAATAAAAAAGGAATTCTTAACCCTATTATACAACTATTTTATGTAGTTGTCACTTCACATGAAAAAAGTATGCAGAATATTGAATAAAACACACTAGAAAACAAAAAATTTAAATCTAAAATGTGAACTATGGTGAATGTGTGAATGCAAGGCTATTCTAGATGCCTAAAATGCAAATGAAATATGATTGCTTTTAATAGAAATTAATGATTTCCTTTTATCAATTTATCTGTAGAAAGCCAAAAAAAATAAAGCAAAATTGGGTTAGGGTTTGAAGAAGACTTACAAGGAACCCTACGTATATTTTCCTCACTCTGTGAAATGCACCCTAGAGCCACTGGAATATAGTTGGGCATTCCTTGAATGCTATAGGGCATCCCTCGAGCACTACAGGGCATCCACACAACTTTTGATCAACTTATGCAACTTTCCAGAAACCCTAGCTCTACAAAAATTGCATAATTAAATTTTTGAAAACCTGCAAAATAGAAACATAAAATAGAAGTTAGTGACAAAGTGAATTAATATAGAGAACCCTTTGGGGGTCCCACTATGATCGCCATTTATGAATCATAAATCAAGCAACACTAATACAATAATGATATAAAATAACAGTAAGCAAAGTAATACACAAAGATTATACAAAGCAACTAAAACTCTTTATTATTGCGGGCGGATCTCAAATGTTACAATCGAAATGTCCCAAATGTAGGGTTTTATAATGCTTATGTTGATAAAAAATTACAGAGACTATGATTCTTTGAAATCCTAGTTGAAAAGAATGGTTGGTGTCTTCGCATTTATCTTCAATCCCAACAAGGTTGTGGGTGGGCTTGTGTATCCTAGATAGAGCCACCCTAGCTTCAACAACTTCCAATAATTATAATCCTTATACCTGCACACAACAAACAACAACAAATATTAGTAATACCTATGAGGTCTCCACTGCGTGAGACCCTTAGAATAAAATCACTAACCCTAGATGTTGCAATAAAACTGTAAACAAAAGCATAAGAATATAAAAATAAATGAACAGATTTATTACCTTGTCAACAATACTAACTTCCTATTTTTTGTTTACATAGATAATGCCAGTGATAGTTGCAAATATTCCCTAGTGGTATAGGGTTGTAGATCTAGTGCAGGAAACTTTCCCGAGCACTCGAAAATAACCAAAAATATCCAGAGGTGCTTGACTGGCTCTAGTAGGTGCTCGGCTAACTCTAATGGGCACTCAACTGGCTTTGGAGGATATTCGGTACTAAGGGAGGTATCACAGCATGGGTTATTCGATTGTGGATGCAAGTGATACAAGGGTGATGATGGAGGGTAAGTATGGAAATGGAAGGGCTAGGGTTTGACCTTCTAAGAATTCTTTACGAATGAACATCGATAGAATTCAAAGTAGGCTTCAGAAATATCTTAAGGGTGCTCAAGGTTTATGGGTTGTTAGGGGTTTAAGTCATCAAAATGAATCCTCTTTTATAATCTTCCCTTGTACATGTTAGGGTTTCAATGACACAATTTGAGTGGCCAAGATTAAAACATGAGGAAGGGTGGAGATTAAATTTGGGTAAGTGGCATAGATTAAGGTGGATGGATGATTGAGATTAAAACGTGGCAAAGGGCTAGGATTAATTCATATATATATATATATATATTATACATATATATTATATATATATATATATAAATATAATATATAAAATATTAATATTTAAATATATATTAAACAAATACACACACATATATAATGGGTATTTGTGATTGAAGGGCACAGATGGATGACAAGTCGCATAGAGAGAGAGTGATAAAATATAGAATAATGACTAGTTGCATTAAAGTGAGTACAATGTAGTTCCTAAATGTATTTATGGAGTGTTCATGTTCTCCATTATATCACATTGTACTATTTTCATGAGATTTCATTAATGGCATATTTCTAAGTTATTATAGAAGTCTCTCTTATAATTTTTCCTACATATTATAGTGTCATTATCATATAGTTATCATTACTTACTCATTTTACATCTTGTGGTTGCATTTCCTTTAATATATATATATATCATCAAAATTTTAGAGAATATATTACATTATTGGGTACATATCAATGTACCACCTTTGGTACATTACTAGAGTAGGGGTTTACTTTAGAGTAAAGTTAAGTAGTTACTTCAGCATGTAATAAATGCACAAGTGTTAGAATGTGCAATGATGTAAATGTGCATGTAGTCCACATGTACATGAGTCATAGGATAGAGTCAAAGGTAGAGTGAGGGCCAAGGAACCTATCTTCCTATATAAAGGCCTTATAGTGAGTGAAAGAAGAGAGGAGAGAATATAGAGTGTGGTTAGTATAGATTAGTAGTGTGGTACAATGTAGTCCTTTCATATCAGTTTATGGAGTGTTCATGTCCTCCATTATACTACATTGTACTATTTTTGTGAGCTTTCATTAATGGCATATTTTTGAGTTATTACAGAAGTTTCTCTCATTATTTTTCTACATATTATAGTGCCATTATCATATAGATATTATAGCTTGCTTATCTTGCATCTTGTGGTTGCATTTCCTATATCATATACTCATCAAAAGCTAATAGTGGTATCAGAGCACATGGTAGATCGATAGGAAATAGGAAGAGCCACAAGTGAGATTGAGAGAAATCCAGAAATCTCATTTACAAAATTTTTGAGATTGCATTTGGCTAGAGTCTTTCCACAGGGTTGTAGAAAAACTCATGAAGACTAGGACTCAACAAGGATTCCACTAGATTGAAAAATCAACTAGTGAAGATTCATCATCTCTAGATTTAGAATTTCTTCCATTACAGTCCTAACACTTTGTTGCAGGAAAAAGGAGATTCAAAGAAAGTGGGGAAGCTTCCTACAAAAGAGCTAGGAATAATATCTTCTTTAGAATCAATCCAACACCAGAAGCAACAAGAGGAAGAACGAAGATTTGGAGGCCTAAAGAAAAGGTCCCATTGCTAGAGATTGCAGACCTACAGAGTGTAGAAGAAGAAAAGGCCATAGGAGCCTTGTTGTAGATTCAAGGAAGAGACTCCAGAGAAGAGTCCAAGAGAAGATTGGAGGTTGGTGATCTCCATTGAAGACTGCAAATAACAAATTGAAGAGACTCTAGAGAAGAGTCCTGGTGAAGATAGGAGATTGGTGATCTCCATTGAAGATTGAAGACTTCACCCTGAAGGAGAAGAAGAAATCAGCCTGAGAAGCTGAAGAGACCTACAAGAGATCTCAAGGAGAAACAAGGAGAAGGCTTGGTGAGCCTCATTAAAGGAGATTCAGAGAAGGCCATTAAAGGAGTTCCTAGGAGAACTCATTGGAGAAATTTACCACCAAGGAGAAGTTCCTAATAAAGGAAGTTTTTGGGACAATTATCGCCATCCGACAACAAGCCCAAAGGAGAAGGATTTGGCAAGAAGTTTGCCAAATTTTGGAGGATATTGGTGAAGACCTCAAGACTTTTATATTCTTGAGAAGAAGGCCTTGATTGAAGTTAGAATTTGACAAGGAGGTTGAAGGAGAAAGGAGCCAAACATTACTACCAAACCTGAGAGGTTTGAAGATTGCCTTTGAAGGCTAGAAGGCTCATTCGAAGATAGGGGTTTGTTGAATCTTCAGCAGAATACTGAAGGGTTCTTGAAGTAAAAACTCAGCTGTGATTTGGGGGAATTCCCTACCAAATTTTTTGAGATTCAAGGATAACATTTCAGTGGAGATATTGACTACGAAAGGGTAGAAAGTTAGAGGGTTTTCAGAGCTACAAATAGGTGAGTTAGAGAGCTATTTTAGACAACCAAGAAGAGCTGCAAGTTCATCCAGTTAAGGGCAACAATTTGGTGAATCGAATCACCAAGACATCCACCATCTTCAGAGATCTTAAAGGTAAGCAACTTGGGTGCAAAAGGTTCATTAGTTGAACTTTAGCTTTTTGGTTTATTAAGATTCGTTAAGCACCATATTAGTTTAAAATTTGCAAGGAGTGGATTCATTTTAAAGTCTTCAAGGGAGTGTAGAAGAGAGTTTCTTTTAAGGTTATTACCTACACATTAAAATAGGAGTTAGATATATTTTGATAGAAAGAAAAATATCATCTTCCTATTATCTAGTTACAACAAAGAAGACTACATTAAGTTACAGATATTATAGTGCATTTAGGAGCAATTACTAGTGCATGATTTAAGGTTCATTTGAAGGAGTAATAAGGTGAGATCAATATTGCACTATACTAGTTGTTCTTAAAGAGTTTTAAGGTGCACTAAGTATTTTAAGTTGCAGTGAAAATTAAGTGCATATTTCAAATTACTTTGAGGGTTCATTTATAGGAGCAATAAGGTGAAATTATTATTATCCTTAAGTGCATTGAGTTAGAGATATTACTGGTACATTAAGGATTGATTGCACTATTCTAGTTATTCATCAAACTAGTTACTCTCAAAGGATTATTATGTGCATTGGTTGTTAAGCTAGAGTGGAAAACCAAAGTGCACAAATCAGCATATATCAAAGTGTCTAGAGACACTATTCGGTGCACAAAACCAGCAACTTATTGTGGCCTAGAGAAGCCACCTTACAAGGTTATATTCCTCCAAGGTGTGGAGAAGAAAGCCACCATCAAAACCAAAGAAGAGAGCTACAAAATGAGACTAGGAGAGTCTCAGATTTTAGGTGCAACTAAGGAGCATATTATAGGGATATACAAGCACCAAACTTGTCTCTATTATTACATCAAAGGGAGACAAAATATAAGTGTCTTAAAGACACTCTACGTAGCCTATCATCCTAACTACAAGTGACCACCATTGGTAGAGGAGAAGCACAACCAAAGTGCTCATAGAGGAGCCATCCTAAGGGGCTCAACATCCATCGTTACAAAGGGAAGCATGACTCAAGGTGCTTGAGTGAAGAGCCATCCATAGGGCTCGATATTCACCTCATCAAGGTGTTAGAAGACACCATAGCTCGGTGCAACTAGCTACATGCGAGCAACACCATTGCAAAGGACCACTACCATATCAAAATCCTGCAACATCAAAGGATACATAGCACTTGTTGTTAGGTGAACAACACTAAAGAGAGTGAAGTACAAGCTATGTTAAAACAAAAGGTAGACAAGGAATACATTACTCAATCGATTTCTTGGACAAACTACCAGCTAAAGCTATCGAAAGCTACCATCGATTGGAGATGAATCACCAGCTAGGAAGAGAGTGATTGAAGCTATCAAGAGTGACCATCGATTGAAGATATATCATCAGCCAAAAGGGTTGTGTTGGAGCCATAGTTGGAGCCAACCTTGAAGAAGATATCATCATCGATTCACTGGAAAACGCACAACTTGCACTCATTGGCAAGAAGGAGAAGAGTGTTAAAGCCAAGATTGAACAACTTGCACCCACTGGGGAAGAAATATTGAAGGATAAGGAGACATTGAGGATGTCCTCTCATGCAAGTGCCATTTGGCATAATGAAAGGAAGCATTACATAACTCGACTAACGCCTGCGTAGGGAGAAATCATTCAAAAAATATTGAACACTCATCTTGGTAGCATTGAAGGCATATTTTAAAGGTTGAAAGGTGTAGTAATCATTTCATCCAAAGAGAGAGCATTGAAGACTCATCAACCAATGCTCGAAAAGACTATAATGTCTATCTACCACCTACTTGTTTGAGCAATGTATGCACCAAGTGTCAAGAGCATCAAGAAGGTAGAAGGTTTAGTAACATATGAAGTAAAGGAGGCTACACTATTAATAGCCTAGGTTGAAAGACGCGTATAGATCGAAGTGAGAATACCGAAGCGAGAAGATCAAAGTCACATAGTGAAGGAAGTGCATCCGGTGCGAGCATTGAATGTAGAGGAGTCAAGGTAAATTTAAGTGGGATTAAGATTAAATTCGAGGTACGATTAAGAGCGAGTATCCAAGGAGTTGAAGAGGAGTCAAAGGAGCATTTAAGACTCACTGCCATCACTATCATACATCCACCATTGAAGGAATACAATGCCTACTATTTAGGAGTTGCAACATTATAAAGGTAAGGTTTCACCTTGATTAACATTGCTTTCATTAAAGGAGTAATAAGGGGTATATCATAAGGTTGAGTTTATCATTTATAGTGGAGAAACAATCAACCTTAATACATTGGAAAGCAAATCAAAGGAGTTTATCCTTAAGAGTATTTCAAAGCACATTAGTTGAAATACAATTATATTTGCAATTAAATATCATAGGAGATATAAGGGTTTCTACTTAGTAAACCAAATTATTATTATTGCAAATATTATCAATTTCTAAAAATTCCAAAATTAGGGAGTTATAAGGTATACTACATCAAACATAGATTATTGGAATTTAGAAATATTAAACTATTGGATATTAAGGGGTATAAAAAGAAGTTCATTATTTACTTAAAGGAGTTGGAATTATTTACTTACACTTGTCTCATACTCATACTAAAGGGACAAAAGAATCCAACCATAGAGAACTTCAAATTGATAAGTGCATAGTTCATTAGGAGAGATAAGGTGAAATAGGAGTTGATTATTATTATTTACAAAATATTACAAAATCAACTCAAAAGGTGAACTATTACTTGCTTATAACATATTCTAAACCACTAGGGAGATATAAGGATCCTACAAAACCTAAGTCTTAGAAAGGTTTTATCAAAATAGTTTACATACTCTAAACTAGGGAGACATAAGGAAGACAACTTCAAAGGTAATAAAAAAACATAAACATCAAAAGGTTTATTATGGAGGAAATAATTAAGAATGCATTCAATGAGAATAGTGAAATGATATTTCATGAACTTAGGTTCTATTCACAAAATCTAATAGAAAAATTTGATGGATTCAATCTCTTATCTACAAAGTTGAAAGAAATATTCTCTTTATTTTTTAAAGAAGCAAAGGAAGAGAAATTTACAATATTAATTGGATATCTTCATGAAACTCTATTCAAAACTTGGTGGAATACTCAAAATGTGATTATTCTTTCTTTAGAAGAGTGCTTAATGTTCTATTTTTCATTAATCACTTTTGAGTTCTTTCAAGGAATGAAACAAAAGAAAGTGAATGCTAGTAGTGAATCCTTGAATCCAAGTCAATTTTATTGTGATAATAGACTAACTTATCATGAAGCAAATATTCCTCTAGTAACAATGCAAAAACAAAGAAGAAGAAGGAGAAGAGAAAACATGGCAAAAGAGAACAAGACAAATATCCTAATCTGGATACAAATAGAAAGTATAATAAAGATAGCACAAAGACAAAACCAAAGGAATATGAAGTTAGATCTCTCTCAACAAAGATAGCATTTTATGAAGATACTAACTACTTGCTTGAACATGATACAGATAAGAAGTAGAATACATAAAGTAGAGAAGGAGAATATAAACTTCATAATCAAGTCGAAGATCCATATTGAATACTAAAGTCTTCAATACATAAATAATGTAATACAGGGGGGTGTTATAGAATATATTAAATTATTGGGTATTGTAGACACCAAATCCTAGCCACTTGTCATCCAATCATCATCAAATCATAGCCATTTATCATTTATTTTTATATATGTATATATATATGAATAAATCTCATCCATCCATCACATCTTAATCTTGGTCGCTCATTTAACATGATCCATGTCACATACCAAATGCAATCACAATCCTTCATCATGTTTTTATCTCGATCGCTCATTGGTGTCATCAAAACCCTAACATGAATTAAAAGGAATCATAAAAGATCATTCAATTTTGTGAATGAAGGTCCAAAAATTAACATCTGGAGAGTTTGAATCATCCATAATATCATGAATTCTAACATTATATCATCCCATTTATCCCTTTGCATTCACACAAACCCTTACTCTTGCCATATATGTCATTCATTCTTTGTAGCCCCTATGAGCCATATTCGTACCCTGCTAAGCATCGAATATAGGCCATAGATGCTTCATGGTGTCTCATAAACACCTTAGAGCATCTCTCGAATGTTACAAAGCATTTGATAGACACCACAAGGAATCCAACTATCCCCCATATGCTTCAAGGCATTCATGTGATATTAGATCAAACCAATAAAAATGTAGATCCAATGATTTTAGGTATTGACAAGGTTGTTATTTGCTTTATGACTTATGTTTCCTATATTTACTTTACATTTCATCAACACTGCACCTAGGTTTTAGTGGATCTACTTTTTGAAGAGGGCCTCACATAATGGAACCCTCGCATGTATTATTGACCCAACTTTTTGGAGTGTTTTTTATGCAGGTATAGAAGATATCTTCATCGGCAGTTGTCATAGTTTGAGTGGCCCTGTAGGGATACACAAGCCCACTCACCCTTGTTTGGAGCAAAGAATATTCAAAGACACCACCATCATTTGATCAAGGGTTTTATCCCTCCTATTGTAAATCATTGTATCAAAGAAAATATTGCTCTATAACCCCTTATTTGGGGCACATCTATGTATAAAGTGGAGATCAAGTATCCCCGAGTTTATAATATATAAGATATTTCATTTTATGTGTGCATTGTCATCTGCTTTGATTTACTATTTTTAATATAGGTTTATGGAAACTTGATTGCATGAAAATCACAAAATCAAAAACTAGGGTTTCTGGAAGCTATGGGGATTCGATTTGTGGTTGTGCAGACGTCTTACTACATCTGGTGGATGCCTCACTATGTCCGGGGGATGCCTCACTACTCTAAGAGATGTCACACCGCATATCGAAGACACCACAAAGTATCTAAGAGATTCGACTCTATGAAGTTGGGGGAAGAATACATAGGCTTCCTGGTAAGTTTGTTTTTGAACCCCACTTACGTTTTTGCTTTATAAAGCGAAAAGAAAAAATGTTTATTTTTCTGTGTAAAAAGCAATATGCCATGCATTTTTAGGCATTTGTAGGCATTTTATTTACAATAAATCGAAAAAAGTGCATTTTAGAGTAACAATCCATTTGTCATATAGACTACATATAGGGATAGATCTGCACTCATAAATCAATTTTTAGTTGCATTAGGGCTTTCAGATTTATTTTATGCTATTTTTGAATTTGTATGTCAAAAATAGTCTAAAGTTTATCTGAAATTCATTCACTACATTTTGGCTCATGTTTTTCTATTGTTTATGGCATTTTGTTTATTGTTTTGTTTGCTTTGAGTGTTTTCGCTTATGTTTTAGGTGACAAACTTGAAGAGCATATTAGGTTGCATCTTAAGATAGTTTTTCTTTTCATTTTAATGTTTAGAAAAACACCATAGAGAACAAAATTTTTAAAAGGAACCACACACTCTTATTTCTTTCTCACTTCTCACCCTTCTAGGTTGAAATAGGTCATTTGTGCTCAAGCTTCCTCCCACTGTTGGAAACACGTGTTGATTCAGAGTGGAAGAGCTAGGTGAACCCTCCACACGTTGTGGATATTAAGTGGTGTGAAGAGACAAAAATGCAACACCAAATAACAAGATATATAAATTGAACTCAAAGAAGATAATATTGCACAATAAATGATTTTATATTAATAGGGGGAGCCTCAAAACTCCATTGTTACAATAAGAATCCTTGAATTCTTTGATACAAATTTTACAATAGCTAGGGTTATCTGAAACCCTAGCAAACAATGTTGGTGGTGTCTCAAAATGCATCTCTGCTCCCAATAAAAGTGAGTGGGATTCTAGTTATCCGATGTCAGGCCACTCTAGCTTAAGCAACTTGTCCAATGTTGATGTAATACTTCCAGATCTACACACAATAAAATAGCAAGTAGGTTAGTAGCAACTGTGAGGGCTCCACAATGTGAGGCCCTCAAAAAGCAGTATAAAAACCCTAGCTATACAATGTAAATAAATGAATAGAACCTAAAAGTGCATAAAATGAAATAACAAATGAAATATTTTACCTTGCTTATATGTCATTCTATGATTTGATGAAATATGTTGCAGTGGATTGTGCATGGCGATGCCCTAGCATTGCCCGGAGGCTAGGGGGACTTCAAAATTCTGGCGTAAAATGCCTGCGGGTGCTCGATGGTTGTAGGAAAGGCCCGTGGGATCTCGAGGATGGTGGAGGGTGCCTAGATGTGCTTTGTGGTGGAAGGGAAGCCCCCAAAGGTGCTCGAGAATGACAGGAAGCGCTTGAAGGTGTTCGACGACTGAGGGGGAAGTCTACAGAAGCAGATCTAGTTGAGCGAGGGAGGTGGTGATAGATGTGGGGCTATGGCAGACGAGGGTGGAAGGTAAGGATGTTCGGATGCTCCAGGTAACTCTGGGATGAATGACTTAGAAAATATTTCTCTTGAGATTCAAGCTTCTGGGATTCAGGCTTCTAAGATACAAGCTTCCAAAATTCAGAGGTTGAGCCATCAGAATGGCTCCTATTAATAATCCAACCTAGGGCATGCTAGGGTTTCAATGACATTAATTGTGTGGCTGAGATAAAAGAATATCGAAGGGTGGATATTAAATCTAGGGTGTGGCATGGATTGATGAAGATGAATGGATAGGATTAAGTGAAATCGGATGGCTGTGATTAATTCACTTATATAAACATATATTATTAAATATATATAAAATATTAATATTTAAATATATAAAATAAATATATATAAATATATATGAATAGTGGGTGGAAATGGCGGGAAAATCAGGATGGACAAGTGGCTAAGTTTTTGTGTCTACAGATGCCCCTTTTTGTACTACATTACATGAAACACAATGCGATGCCAAAACACAAGACACTTATTTGGGCGAGGTGCAGAAGCAACTTTCTTTTGAGATGTGAAATATGAGCTTGGAGATAAAAGAATGAAAGAATTTGAATTTTACGTAGCTTACCCCCTCAATTGGCGAATGAGTTTGCAGATGAATCTCATGAGCCAATTGAAAAATATGTGCAAATGAATAATGGATGATATAAATGATGCAAATGTGATATCGTTTTTGCCCCAACGGTGGGAAGGGGGTTGGTGAAAAATGTGAAATGATGTGTCTATTTTTGCCTCAATAGATGAAAGGTTTTTGTGGAAAGGTGTGATGAATAATGTGTCTATTTTTGCCCCAACATATGAAGGGATTTTTGCCAAGTATAGATGCCATGATCATGTAATATGTATCCCATTGTGGGAAAGTCAAAACCAAATGTGGTTACCCCAAATTTTGGGGTGAGTCATTGCTATTGAAGAATTTGCCTTTCGACGTCATTGATATGCAAGGATGAACATGCAAGAAAATATAAAGATAGTCAACTTCGGAGGGCTAACTAGTGACTATCAGATAATTCCTATGATCAGATCCAATCACCCTAGCTAAAGTTAGTCACCATGATGACTGTCAAGGAAATGTGTAATGATGAAATATGATTTTGTCCATGTTTTTAAGCCCCACAAACTAGGCCATCAATGACAGCTTTTGTGTAAATTGTTCTTGGCAAGGTTTCACTCAAAATTTGAAGTACTAGATATGATTGTGATTTTGAATGAAGAGATATGGAATGATGAAAATGACCAAGTTTCCTTATGGTAGGCTCTTCATCTTACCGAGTTGCATGGATGCAAATCGCTGCAATCGCCAAGTATATAGAAAAACCCACTAGATACAAGACTCACTTGCATGTTGTTTGAACTTGGAAAATATGCAAATGATGATATGGAATGATTTTGGTGATGATGTATGAATGATAAGAGTGATGATTGTGATTGTTTTGTGAATATTTGGACCATTTTGGAGTGCTTTTGTAACTTGTTAAGCAGATTTACGATTTGTGGTCGCAAACAAAAATTATGCATCCAAATCAGTTGAAATCTTCACAAAACCTGTTGATATGATGAAACAGATGATTGGATGCAATATGGAGTGATTTGGTGGGGAAAAACCATTGTTTTGTAAGAATTAGTCCTTTTGTCAAAAATTGATGCCAAACACCCATTGGTTATTTTGGCACGTAGAAATTCCCATTGGTGTTTGGGTGCTCTACAAACGCCCTGGTGCACTTCAGTGCACCAAGAAATGCCCATGGGCATCTCAAGGTGTCCTGAAGCAACTATAATTAGCTTACAAGGCAAAAATGAAGCTCATTTGTGCATTTGTGGGTTTGAGAAGCTATGTTTGGGAGAGTGGAGTGAAGTGAAGTGACTTGGGTGCGGAAGCTATGGCGACGAAGGGAGTGGGTGCGAATATCGGGGCTGAGGCTGGAGCGTGAGCTGCTGAGGTAATTCACCTTTTTTGTGCAATGTGCAAAATTTTATGTTTTTGTAATTTTTTCTTAAATATGAAAATAACAAGTGTCTTGTGTTGTGTTGCAGCTTAGGATTTTGGAGGCTCAACACCGGTTTTCATCGCACATACTTAGGATGAGGAAGGCGATGGTGAAGGATGAGAGGGGTTTTTTGGAGGCAGTGGGGCTAGCAGAGGTAGCTCGGATTGATGTTGTGAGGGCGGATGAGGGGTACTTATATGCATTGGCATAGAGGTGGGATCCGGATAGGGGAACTTTCCAGCTTCCTATCGGAGAGGTTACTATTACACTTGAGGATGTATACCGTATCCTCAAGGTTCTAGTGGAGGGTATTCATGTCGAGCTTGGA
The DNA here is from genome assembly GCA_028583015.1 of Wollemia nobilis. Lineage (NCBI taxonomy): Eukaryota > Viridiplantae > Streptophyta > Pinopsida > Araucariales > Araucariaceae > Wollemia > Wollemia nobilis. The sequence continues at coordinate 14,529,120 of JAQPPZ010016890.1, forward strand.
CGCAATCAGGGGACGAAGATGAAGAAGATGTTTGGCGATGGTTGGCAGGGTGTGAAGGTGGAGAGTGGAGGTATACCTTACTTGTCCATGTATGTGGACAAGGAGTTGGATGCCCTTTGTGCCTTGGTTATGTTCGTGTTGGCCAACATCGTGGTCTCAAATAGCACTGGGTGTAGGTTCCCTTGGAACCTGATAGGGTTAGTGAGTGATATGCTCACTATGCAACAAGTGTATGCATGGGCTCCTACCTTATTAGTGTAGGTATATCGGGAGTTGTATGAGGTGACGAGGCATAGGAGGAAGAGATTGGAATGCAACTTGTTGCTGTAGTGTTGGGGATGGGAGCACTTCAATGTGGCTCGACCAGAGGGCTTACTAGTAGTAAGCTTGGGTAGGGAGTAGCCCTACGCTAAGAGATGGATGGTGGCTGAAGAGGTACAATCGAGTCGGTAGGTGCGGATGAGTTAGTGGTACCAGGATTTGTGGGCTGGATTGATATCCACCCGAGTGATATGGAGGCCATGGTGAGGCAATAGGTGGACCCGAGATGAAGAGCATCTGCGATGAGTGCGACAGGCTAGGTGGATGGTTGGGAGATATCGGAGTGAGGCTGAGTATTTTTAGTTCTCACGAGTACTTTGATAGTTTGGTTTGAGGTATGGGGTTTCAAATGAATCGGTGCACTATAGGAGGCATTGGGAGGAGATAGGGCTACCATGTGCGGAGGCATAGAGGGTGAATTATGAGGATGACAAGGAGATGGATCTCCCAGATGTGGACAATGTGAGGACTACCACGAAGTACGATGCTTGGTTCATGATACAGCCACCATGGGCACCACCTCGAGTAATGGCTAGCAAAGGTGGAGACGAGGCTAAGGGTGATGATGAGGGGACCCATGAGGCCCCCAAGCGATAACAACACCTTCGACCAGATAGTCGAAGGAGGAGGACTAAGGGTGCGGCTAGGTAGGCTTCTACGAGGGAAGGAGATGGTGAAGATGGGGATGATGTGGAGGCCACTTTAGATGGGCCTCTAGATCAAAGCAAGGAGGATCGAGTGAGGTTGGAGCAATAGGTAGCGAGAGGAGGTGATGGTGATAGCTCAGGATGAGAGGATCGTGAGGCTCTAAGAAGAGCTGACGGAGAGGGAGCATCGGTATAATGTCGATATAGCATGCCTTTGATCTTGGTAGAGGTATATCAAGGCATTGGAGGATAGGTTGATGGCACATCATATTTCACTTCCTGATCCTCCAACCTCATCTAGCTCCGAGGGTGCTAGGCATAGCGAGTCTAGGCATATCTCTAGGTCTAGGGCTCCTACTAGGTCACAAGGGTCCTCTTGGAGGGCGTAGCTTAGTGCTTAGATGCACTTTTTGTATATGAGCCTTGGTGCTCCATTGTATATAGCCTTTTGGCACTCATTGTACATGACATATTTATACATATATGTATATACATGGCTTTTACCTTTTTGTGTTATATGTGTTGTGTGAATACTTTTGTGGAATGCTTTTGTTTATATAGATGATGAATGCATATGATATGTTATGGATGATTAATGCAAGTGGTGATGTATGGATTATTAATGTAAGGTATGGACCGCACAGATGTTCTAATGATTATTTATAGTTTAGATTTTGCTTGGCTATTTTCTAGCAGTGTTACTTTATCAAGGGCACCAAACTTGGTGGGATGTGGGATGAATGACTCATGAAGTGACATGGATGTTGACTTGGAAGAAGATATGGATGTTGATATGGAAGAATATATGGATTTTGTAGAGACTCAGACATACTAGTGGTATCAAACAAACTCACTAACACTGCCTAATTCCTCTAGGACCAAATGTGTGTGCAGTGAATTCATTTACCGAATCATGAGCATGGTAATGACTCGAGGTAATCAAGAACCAATGTGTGTGCAAGTGAGTTCATTAACTCATCTTGAGTAAATTGGGTAAACCTGTTATGGATAAGACCAAGAAGCTAGCTTGTCCTTATGAGTGGTCAAAGATCTCTTTAAAAGAGATATGTCACCACACATGAGCGTACTCCACTACCAATCAAGCGTTTATAGCTCCGATGGAGGCTAACTCCATAGTCCACGATTTGTGTTTTTGATCTATTAAGTTTTGGGGATGACTACCTAATCATTTGACTAAAAATGTAGTACGATCCTTACAACCCAATGATCAATGGTGTGTGATGTAAAATATTTAGAGCTTTGGGGAATCGAATTCTCAACCTAAGTGTGATGAGAATTGTACCCTATCCTTACTACTCCATCTTTTGGATTTGGAAGCAATTGTGATAGTGGTGCAAACCATTGTTCTTATGGACTATGTTGCATGATGGGACTAGCAAGGATGACCCTTTTCACTTCGAGGTTCATACCAATTATGGTGTTATCCCTCTTTGACACAAGATGTTTTTAAGATGTAATATTGTGTTTGGTTCAAGAGTGTTTTGGAGTCAATTCCTAGGACCCGAGATTTTCTTAGTGTACATGTGTGATGGTCTTAAAAGGAACTCGACATGTATTTGGAGTTTTCTTAAAACTCTAGGAGTGGCTGAGTGATCGAAAACACCTAGGACTTTTATGAAAAATGTGGTTTATACGGATGGCAATTTGACTTGGTAGACTTATGTGGATGACACTGTGAAGGTGCCCTTGATTAAGGCAACATGACTTTTGTTGGACCAATTAAGAACTTGAACTTAATAAATGATCCCTAATATAACAATGAAATATGGACGTGAATGCAATGCAAAATGAAATGTGTGTAGATGCAATGTTTGTGAAATTTGTAATGCAATATGAAATGTGTGTTAATGCATTGTTTTTGAAATGAAGTGTATATGCAAAGGGAATGCAATGTATGAAATGTATGCAAATGTTTTTGTGTATTAGCCATGTATATATACATATATAGAAATCAATTCATGCATAGAATGCTTTCAAGTGTATAATATTAAGTGGTTTGGGTTCTTCCTCTCCCTCTAGACTGGCAAGCCTATAAGTACCATTACCCACTTTTTGAGTAATAATGTATGGACCTAACCAATTAACCGTAAATTTATCACGAAGATACGACAATGCATTGATGTTTTTTTGGTTTTCTTTAAGGACAAGATCTCCTACTTGGAATTCATGTAGATGAACTTTGGCATTGTAAGCACGATTTAGGCGGTCTTGATAAACTCGTAAATGCTCTAAAGCATTGATTCGCCTCTCATCAAGAAGTTTGAGTTGATCAAGACGTGCTTGTCTAGCAGTGTCATCATCTATGAATTCCTGCAAATAAATTCACAAGGAGGGGATCTCGTGCTCAAAAGGCATGATTGCTTTAGCTCCATAGACCAATGAAAATGGTGTTGCCCCTATAGGCATGTGAATGCTTGTTCGATAAGCCCATAATGCCAAGGGAATTTGTGTATGCCAATCTCTATGACTTTCTTTGACAAGTTTCCTGAGAATAACAATTAGGATCTTGTTGGAAGCTTCAGCTTGTCCATTTACTTGTGGGTACTAAGGAGTCGAGAAACTATGTTGAATGTTAATATTTCTTGTAAAGTGCTCAAACATCCTTGTTCTTGAAAGACTTACCATTATCGGAGATGATTTTTGAAGGTATACCAAAATGAAAAATGATGTGATGAAGTATAAACTCCATAATTCTAGGTCCTATCGTATATTGCCTCAACCCACTTTGTAAAGTATTCAGTGACTGTGATAATGAATGTATGTTATCCCGAGGAAGGAGGTAAAATTTTACCAATTCGATCTAGACCCCATTGTGAAAAGTGCCAAAGGCTTTGAATGGCTTGTAGAGCTTGTGATGGTACATGAGTTAAATTAGCATGTTCTTGACACTTTTTGCAATGTTTGACATAAATGCAACAATAATGTTCCATTGTGGGCCAATAATAATCCATGCATAAAATATACTTTGTAATGGCCATTCCACTAAAATGACCACCACAAGTACCATCATGAGCTTCAGCTATGGCTCTTTGTGCCTCACTAGACTCGAGATAATGAAGGAGGAATCCATCATAACCACATTTATAAAACACGTCCCCCAAGAGAACAAAACAAGTTGCCTTTTGCTTGAAAGTGCATTTGGTAGTTTGAGACATGTCATATGGTAGTGTTCCAAACTTGAGAAATGCTAATATTTGGCTTGACCAAGGCTCATATGGATTCGAATGGATAAAACAAAATATTCTTTTCATCTTTAGATTTAGCATGGACAATTGTATTTATAGAAACTATGGAAATGATAAGGGGCTATACCTCTACAAAGGATTCTTTTGGAATCAGTGATCCAAGGGAGGCCATCACATCTACCAATCTATTAGTCAAATGTGACAAACTATTGATTTCATACCAATCAAACTTAGAGAGCAATTTTATTGCTACTTCATGGTAAAGTTAATGGTAGGTTCTTTGCATTGGTATTCTCCACTGATTTTCTTAACAAAAAGTTGAGAATCCCCAAATATCCTGATACACTTAATACTCATAGCTATAGCTAATTAAAGACCTAGTATTAAGGCTTCATACTCTATAGTGTTGTTTGTGCATTAAAAGTGAAGTTTGAATGATAAGGGAATAGGTACCCACTGGGGTGTATGAAACACGACTCCAAAAACTTGACCTTTAATGCACTTAGAGCCATCAAAGAATAGTGTGATATCGATGTCTTCCTCCGAAATGACATCTTCTTCTTGCTCAGTGAAAGCAAATATCGAATCATATGGGAGCTCAATAATTAAAGGATGATCACTAGGTAGTGGAGCTTCCATAAGTTGATTGGCTATTACATGACCTTTAATGGATTTTTGACCAATAAATTCAAGATCAAATTCAATAAGGAGCATTATCCGTTTAGCGGTGCAGGTTTTGTTGTAAGTGCAAGACATCATATAACGTAGAGGATTTTCTCTAGCTATGACATATGTTGTGTGACTAAGCATGTAGTGTCAAAGTTTCTTAGTGGAAAAAACCACTACTAAGCACAATTTTTCTACATAAGTGTATCTAGTTTCATAACTTACCAATGTTCGACTAATGTAATAGATAACTTGCTCTCGATTTTATTCATTCTTTTGTGCAAGAATTGTCCCTAATGCAAAGTCCATTGCTGAGATATAAATATAGAAAGGGACCCCCATACAAGGAGGAGCTAAGACTAGTGGAGAATCTAGGTATTGCTTAATGTCATTAAAGGCTTTTTGACATTCATTTGTCCAAGAGAATGGCACCCCATTTTGTAGTAGGTGATTGAATGACCTACATTTGTCAAAAAGTTGTATAATGAAATGATGAATCGATTGGATCTTTCCTTGTAAACTACATAATTTATTTAAGTTAATTGGGGAAGGCATCTCCATAATGGCCTTGACCTTGTTAGGGTCCACCTCAATACCTCTTTTGGAGATAATGAATCCTAGAAGTTTGCCCGAGGTAACACCAAAGACATATTTCTTGGGGTTCAACCTGTAGACACCAAAACCTAGCCACTTGTCGTCCATCCTGACTTTCCTACCATTTCCACCCATTATTTATATATATTTATATATATTATATTATATATATTTAATAAATATATATTTATATAAGTGAATTAATCCCAGCCATCCGATTTCACTTAATCCTATCCATCCATTCCATCAAATGCCCAGACACCCTAGATTTAATATCCACCCCTTCCGATATGCTTTTATCTCAGCCACACGATTAGTGTCATTGAAACCCTAGCATGCCCTAGGTTGGATTATTAATAGGAGCCATTTTGATGGCTCAACCCCTAAATCTCCTAAGTCGTAAATTTTCTAATTTTCCTCGAGTTCCTTAGAGCATCCGAGCACTCACCTTCCATCCTCGTCTACCATAGCCCCTGCATCCATCATCATCTCCCTCGCTTAGCCAGATCTACTTCTATAGACTTCCCTTAGCCATCGAATGCCTTCGAGCACTTCCTATCATCCTCGAGGCACCTCTGGGGCTTCCCTTCACCACCAAGCACCTCTTGGTACCCTCCACCATTCCCATAGCACCATAGGTGTTTCCTATAGTCATCAAGCGCCCATGGATGTTTTATGCCAAAGTTTTGAAGTCCCCCTAGCCTTCGAGTGATGCTAGGGCATCGTCGCACCAATCCACTACAACAGATTTCATCAGATCAGAAACAGATACGTAAGGTAAATATTTCATTTGTTATTTCATTATATGCACTTTTAGTTCTGTTCATTTATTTACATTGCATAGCTAGGGTTTTTATCTGCTTATAGAGGGCCTCACATTGTGGAGCCCTCATAGTTGCTACTAACCCATTTGCTATTTTATTGTGTGTAGATCTAGAAGTGTTACATCAGCATTGGATAGCTGCTTAAGCTGGAGTGGCCCAACATCGGATAACTAGAAGCCCACTCACTTCTATTGGGAGCAGAGACGCATTTTGAGACACCACCAACATTGTTTTGCTAGGGTTTTAGAGAACCCTAGCTATTGTAAAATCTGTATCAAAGAATTCAAAGATTCTTATTGTAACAATGGAGTTTTGAGGCTCCCCCATTATATAAAATCATTCATTGTGCAATATTATTCTTTGAGTTCTAATTTATATCTTATTATTTGGTGTTGCATTTTTGTCTCTTCAAATGGTGATCATGGTGGGACCCACTAAGGGTTTATTTTTATGATTTGCCTTACTAATTTATTTGTTATTTTCTATCTTATTTTGCAAGATTTTTAAAAGCATAAATCAAGCATTTTTCATTGGTTAGGGTTTTTGAAGACTTGTAGGAAGTTGCAGAAGGTGTGAACGCTCGATGCTCGAGGGCTATCCAAAAATTCCCAAGTGCATTTTAAAAATACCCAAAGGTATTTTACAGAGAGTTGGAGTAGAAACATAGGCTATTTTGTAAGTCTACTATTAAAACCCTAGCTTTTTTATTTACATATTTTAATCTTACTTTTTTTTAGGTTTCTAAGCTAAAAAGAACATCATTAATTAATATGGAAAAACATTCATATTAGCTTGCATCTTAGGTTTTATATTACTCATTTGCATCCATCCACACTTTCTATTTGAAGTTTTTAGTTTTTGTTATATTCACAAATTGAAAATATTGCATTCTGATTTCATGTGAATTGAAAATTTGCATAATTAGTTTGCATTATAGGGTTAGGGATTCCTATTTTTGTAGGTCTAAGTAGGAACATTATTCATATACCAAAAGTATCCCCATACTTGGGTGATTCCATACGGAGGAGTAGACGAACCCCCAACTATCTAGAGTGGGTCTTAAGCGGTGTACTCTACATCCTTTGGAAAAATTGGTATTGTGAGTAGTGGCTTCTGATTTAGACTATCAAAAGTAGTTATCTTTCTAACATTGTATGAACACAATAGAAAATCAAAAATTTTAAAAAGAATCACACACTACACGATTCACATTTAATAGTAGTGGTTGGATTTCATCACCAACCATTGCTTGAGATTTGGTGATGGTGGCTTTCATCTCCATCCACCAATATCTACCCTTAGAAACCTTAGGTCACCCTCGAGCAAACTTGCTAGATTTCATCACCAACAAGAATCTCGTTGCCCCAACTTAGCCATAGTTTTTACCTTTCTTTGGATTAATTCAGATTAGCACATTTGAAACACACAAGATTAAAACCTAAGAAAATGAACTCACATTAAAAGGAGATAATCAATGAATGAGGTAAGACACACATGTTAAACAAACTTAGCATTGATTATTTATTTTTCTTGTGAAATTTAAATTTTGTGTTTCATTTTACTACATAATCTATATTTTGGTTTATTTGCTTTATGGTCTTAACAAGAAAACAAAAGAAAGCATTAAATCAAGATAATCCAATGGAACCTTCATCCACCTTCCCCACCACTTCTATGGTAGATTCCCTAAATGTGACACAGGCAGATTTATCTATAGGTCCCTCACATTCCTTACCATCCACAACCTTTCATATGGCTATGCCCCAAGAAGAGTCAACCTCACCAACCATTGATCACCACATTACCCACATAGACATGGCACGAGTAGAAGCTCTCATGAAGTCTTCTAACTATATCTTAGAGTCAATCCCCAACTCACCTAGACAAGATCCTACTTTACAATAGGAGCCTATTTATTCCTAGCCACCATCCAACTTTACCCAGGTGTACACTAACCCTCTTTTTGAGGCATCAATTGCACCTTCCTCCCATATGTCCATTCCCCAACCCTCATGTGCTCCTAGCACTTCATACACATCCACATACACCAACCCCTTGTATGAAGCACATGTAAATGTTGCTTCACAAGTTTTAGCCTCACAAGTTACCATACCAAGTGTAACTTGTCCCCAACCACATCTTCCATACCATATACTTCCATACCCTCCACTTATGATAGAGAGATTAATGAGGCATGGGAACACTTGAACAAATTGCTTAGACAACATCAAAATGCTCAACAACAAGTACAAGTGAACCCTAAGCCTTTACCAAACTCTACTCAGACTATCCTCATTAACTAAGGTCCATCATGGACACCATAATCTTCTATGGTTTCTATCCCTATTCCTCCACCAAGTCATACCACTACCCATCCTATTCCCATTGGCCAACCTAGCCATAACCCTCATACATCAACCTCATTCCAAAATTCTCCATATTTTCACCATCAATCTCCCATTCATCAATTTCCATCAAATTCACCTAGTCATCATCACCAATCTCATCATCATTTAGTCACTCCACAACATTTTTCCACCCCACCTCAAAATCATCAGGTAATTCAAGGCTTCCACATTCCTGAAGAAGACCCTCGAATTAAGGCCATGCAAAAATAGATAGATCAATTGATACAATATACTCCTAGTTTGACAAACCAGAAACCAACCTTACATCAATTGATCAATCAACCCATTCATCCTTCGATACCATCACCACCATATCCGATAGATTTCATGATGCCTAAGTTTGACAAATTCAAGGGAACTGAGGATCCCAAAGAACATGTGAGCATGTTTGTACATGCATATTTTAGAATTCAAAATGACAATGCTCTCATGCTCAAAATATTTCCTCAAACATTAGGAGGAGATGCCATAGAGTGGTATAATCAATTACCCAATCATAGTATTTATACTTTTGAGCAATTGATTGACCAATTATTTGAACATTTCATCCTAAATGTTAGAAATAAAGTCTCATTATCTGATGTCTATGCTTTAAGACAACATGATGATGAGTCTATCTACGATTTTGGAAACCATTGGAGGGTTGTCATTACCAAGTTGCCATTCACCCTACCAATGGATGAGCTAATCAAATTATTCACCAAGAGTTGTTTAAAACCTATCTCTTGGATGCTTCAACTACAAACTTATCATTCATTTGAAGAAGCTTTAGCTCAGGCTAGTGTCATTGAGGAAATCAAAATCCAAGAAGGCATACTTAAGCCTAAGAAGAAAGAATGGAAAAATAAGGGCCAATATAAAAGCAACTATTCTAGCCAACCAAAATCAACATAGGCTACCCCAACCAATCAGCCCAATCACGTTAATCAAGTGGTCATGAGCCAACCGGTAATGGCTCAACAACAATCAGTGCAACAATCACCGCAACAAATTGCTTATCATGTGGTACCCTCGACAACTCAAGCCATGCAAAACATAGTGCCAGCTATAGAAAACCATCCTCGATGATAGTCTATCCAAAAAAATTACCAATACACCCCTTAGCCGAGTCATATGCTTCCCTTTTTTAAAGGTTGTATGACACAAACAAACTTGCTTTACCCAAAATTAGACCAGATGATCCCGCTAAACATAGTAAACACTATCGAGAACATCTATTTTATCCTTATCATAGGCAAAATGGGTATGATATTAACAATTTCCATACATTTAAAGACATAGTGCAAGACCTTATTGACTTGGGGGCAATCAAGCTTGACAACCCCCTTGCTCAACAAAATCAAAACCTTGGTATTTTTCAAACACCACTTCCTCATCATGAGGAGGTGCAACCAAATATAGGAGGGGCTAACACCAAAACTCCTCCTAATCAAGTCAATCATGTCCAACAATACCAAGGGTTTGTAGGGGCCATCCATGTGGTCACTAGAGGTCAAAGAAATAATCAACAAAATGTAAGGCAACCACCTCAAGCAAGTGTGTCACAACCTCCCACATCGCCACCCATTCAAATTTCCCCAATCCTTCATCACCCATCCATATCCCTAGCCAATCAAATCCTCCAAATCCACCCATCAATCATCCACCATGACCAGTCATCTCATTGAGTAGCTGGTTAACCACAAGTCTAAAGATGGCTTCCGCCAAATTGTCAATTTATGAGTTAATTCAACAATCTCCCCCACATCATGAGGCATTAATGGATATTCTGAAATCCATTGAATTACAATCTCAAGATTCTAATGCCTTCAAAAACTTTGTAGGGAGCATCCAAACATGCATGGAGCCTTCCATCACATTCTATGACTTTGAGATTAAGCCAATCTCATCGGAATCAGTAGACCCTCCATTGCATATCATGGCTCTAATTGACAAGAAGTCCTTTAAAAGAGTGCTAATTGATATCGGTTCCTCTATCAATATCATCACCACATCTACCCTTCATCATTTGAACCTTCCTCCATCTCATATCACCAAGTCATCATTCACCCTAAAAGCATTCAATGATGCTTTATGTTCCATAATTGGCACTATTGTTTTACCCATTGAAGTAGGGGTCAAAATGTTGCACACCATGTTTCACATCTTGGAAGGATCCATGGTATACAATGTACTCCTTGGAAGACCTTGGATGAGGGAAATGAGATGTGTCCCTTCAATACTACATCAATGTTTGAAATATGTTCATGAAGGACAAGTACATTGCATACCGATGGATGTCAAGCCATTTAAGTATTGCAATTTCATCTCAAATCCTTATGAGTCCATGCTTCCTTCCACTCACCTTTTCCTATCACCATCAACCAATCCATCTACCACTTCACCAATTTCTTCATCAAAAGCTCCCATTCCTGAGGAGCTCCCTATCACCAATCCCCATCAAGCTTCCACCCCCATCATCTTCATCATTGACTACATGCACATGTGGTCACAATCAATCCACATCATCAACATCATTGCCATCCACTTCATCATCATCATCCATTCAACAACCTTCCCAAGCCAATCCATCACCATCACCTAATGTTTCACAAGTCGAGTTGATGGATTGTGAGACATCTCCATCTTCACCACTTCCCGAGCCATCATCCAACCATGGTCCTTCCATATCTTCCCAAGTCGAGGTCCACCTCACTAATCCTGGTATTGGTGAATATGTGGTCCAAGACATCACCATCATGCCCCTCACCATTCCTAAGGCTAAGGATTTTGATCACCCACGTGACCCACCTTTAGCCATAGGAGCAGTATATAACATGGGTTCAGCTCCAAATAGCATAAATTTTGTATATGGAGGGATTGATTCTTCATCAAATCTAGCTCCCCTAGAGGAACCCAAAGAACCAACACTTGCCAACATTCCAAACATATCAAGATTTCCATCCCGCTATTTTCACATAGTCAATTGGCAAGGTCATGGCCTAGGATTGCATGAACAGGGAGTGCATCAACCTATTGATGTTCCATATCAAGAAGTGCATGACCATTCAGGTCTAGGTTACCACCCACTTTCCACCACCTCTTCTCTTGAACAAGCCTTCCAAAGGCTTAATCTAAATTCAGGAGAAGAAGCCCTCCATCCCGATAATTTTGATGATGAAATCTATGAAGAATTTAAACTTATGTCGATAATTTTGGATGAATCTGAAGAAGAATCAAAGCCCATTATTCCCCATACCAAACAAGATGAGTTTTATCTCAACATGTTCCCCATCCATGAGCCCATATTTCACTTGCTTCTTCCACAAGAATGAGCTACCCCTACCGGTGAACCACCACCTCCATTCCATTAAGCCATTTCATAAGCCAACTTGTAACATATGTACATAACACAAAAATAGTGGTTTTCACCACTACCAAAAATAAAAAATCAACAAAAATATTTTCTTTTTTGCATTGCATGTATATATCATTTAGTTAAATGCATTTATTTGTGTTGCTTTTGCTATCTAGGTTAACCAAGCTCCTAGCACCGGTTCTTAGGTTCCATCCATTCCATCCAACCTTATCCACTTTGCCCATAAGTCAACATGAATCCTATTGATTTATTCACCCCACTCCATAATCCATATGATCCAACTAAACCAATTCCAATTGACATAAGTATTATAGATATGGATCAGATTTCCTTGCCTCCATACTTTGCCAAATTTATCTTATCCAAGGAATTGTTAAGGGCTTCCACCAACTACATTCCTCCATCCCCTCCACCTTCACCTTCACCTTCACCTTTAAATCCCAAGGTTTTCTAAGTAGAAATAGATGAGGATAAGCCAGAAGAGTTTGATGACATCTTAGATGACATTCATATGATCCCTACACCCCATCAACTTGAGGAAGGTTCCCACATGTCCATTGAAGATACCATCGATGTGGACCTTAGTTCAGACAAAGATAATCCCCAAATTATCAAGCTTGGTAAAATTTTATCACCCGATGAACAAGAGCAATTAATTGCTCTCCTCAAGAGGAAGAAGGGCATATTTGCATGGTCCTATAAGGACATGCCTGGTCTTGACCCTAGTTTGGTTGTCCATAATCTCACCTTACAGCCTGATGCTAAGTCGATCAAACAAAAACTTAGGAGAATGCATCCTACCATGGCCCTCTTGGTAAAAATAGAGCTTCAAAAACTCTTAGACGTGAACTTCATAGTTCCTATCGACTATCCTGAGTGGCTTTCAAACATGGTACCCATTCAAAAACCTAATGGGGTGATACACATTTGCACTGACTTTCGAGATCTTAACAAAGCATGTCCTAAGGATGACTTTCCTCTCCCAAACATCGATACTCTTGTCGACACCTATGCTGGCCATGAAATGCTTTCACTCATGGATAGTTTCTCAAGATACAACCAAATTCAAATAAATCTTGATGACCAACACAAAACAACATTCACTACACCTTGGGGAACTTTTTGTTACAAGGTGATGCCCTTTGGCCTCAAAAATGTAGGTGCCACTTATCAACGTGCCATGACATACATTTTCCATGACTACATGCATAATATTATCAAATATTATGTGGATGATCTCTTGGCTAAATCTAAAACTCGACAAGAACACATTGGTGTATTGGAGAAAGTTTTTGATCGACTCCTAGAGCATAATGTAAGGTTGAACCCCAAGAAATGTGTCTTTGGTGTTACCTCGAGAAAACTTCTAGGATTCATTATCTCCAAAAGAGGCATTGAGGTGGACCCTAACAAGGTCAAGGCCATCATGGAGATGCCTCCCCCAACTAACTTAAAGGAATTGCATAGTTTACAAGGAAATATTCAATCAATCCATCATTTTATTGCACAACTTTCTGACAAATGTAGGTCATTCAATCACCTACTACAAAAGGGGGTGCCATTCTCTTGGATAGATGAATGTCAAAAAGCCTTTGATGACATTAAGCAATACCTAGCTTCTCCACCAGTCTTAGCTCCTCCTCATCTAAGGGTCCCATTCTATATTTATATCTCAGCAATAAACTTTGCATTAGGGACAATGCTTGCACAAAAGAATGAACAAAATCGAGAGCAAGTTGTCTACTACATTAGTCAAACATTGGTAAGCTATGAAACTAGATACGCTTATGTAGAAAAATTATGCTTAGCAATGGTTTTTGCCACTAAGAAACTTTGACATTACATGCTTAGTCACACAACATATGTCATAGCTAGAGAAAATCCTCTACATTATATGATATCTCGCACTTACAATAACACCCACACCGCTAAATGGATAATGCTCCTTACTAAATTTGACTTGGAATTCATTAGCCAAAAATCCATTAAAGGTCAGGTAATAGTCGATCAACTTGTGGAAGCTCCACTACCTAGTGATCATCCTTTGATTATTGAGCTCCCAGATGATTCGGTATTTGTCATCACTAAACAAGAAGAAGATGTCATTCCAGAGGAAGACATCGATATCACACTATTATTTGATGGCTCTAAGTGCATGAAAGGTCAAGGTGTTGGAGTCATGTTTCATACACCCCAAGGGGTACCTATCCCCTTATCATTCAAACTTGACTTCCAATGCACAAACAACACTACAGAGTATGAAGCCTTAATCTTAGGTCTTCAATCAGCTATAGCTATGAGCATTAAGCGTATTAGGATATTTGGTGATTCTCAACTTGTCGTTAAGCAAATCAATGGAGAATACCAATGCAAAGAACCTACCATTAAGCTTTATCATGAAGTAGCAATGAAATTGCTCTCTAAGTTTGATTGGTATGAAATCAATAGTTTACCATGTTTGACTAATAGATTTGTAGATGTGATGGCCTCCCTTGGATCATTGATTCCAAAAGACTCCTTTGGAGAGGTACAACCCCTTATAATTTCAATGGTCTCTAAATCTACAATTGTTCATGTTGAATCTAAAGATGAAAAGGATATTTGCTTTATCCAATCGGATCCATATGAGCCTTGGTCAAGCCAAATAGTAGCCTTTCTCAAGTTTGGAACACTCCCATATGACATGTCTCAAACTACCAAACACACTTTCAAGCAAAAGGTAGCTCATTTTATTCTCTTGGGGGACGTGTTGTATAAACATGGTTATGATGGAGTCCTCCTTCATTATCTCGAGTCTAGTGAGGCACAAAGAGCCATAGTTGAAGCCCATGATGGTACTTGTGGTGGTCATTTTAGTGGAATGGCCATTGCAAAGTGTATTTTATGCATGGGTTATTATTGGCCCACAATGGAACGTGATTGTTGCACATATGTTAAACATTGCAAAAAGTGTCAAGAACATGCTAATTTAACTCATGTACCATCACAAGCTTTACAACCTATTCAAAGCCTTTGGCCCTTTTCACAATGGGGTCTAGATCTAATTGGTAAAATTTCACCTCCTTCCTCAAGACAACATACATTCATCATCACAACCACTAAATACTTCACAAAGTGGGTTGAGGCAATTCCTCTAACCAATATGATAAGACCTAGAATTGTGGAGTTTATACTTCATCACATCATTTATCATTTTGGTATACCCTCAAAAATCATTTTAGACAATGGCAAGTCTTTCAAGAACAAGGATGTTCAAGCACTTTGCAAGAAATATAACATTCAACATAGTTTCTCGACTCCTTATTACCCACAAGAAAATGGATAAGTTGAAGCTTCCAACAAGACCTTAATTGCTATTCTCAAGAAACTTGTCAAAGAAAATCATAGATATTGGCATACACAAATTCCCTTGGCATTATGGGCTTATCGAACAAGCATCCACATGCCTACAGGGGCAACACCATTTTCATTGGTCTATGGAGCCAAAGCAATCATACCTCTTGAGCTCGAGATACCCTCCTTGCAAATTTCTTTGCAAGAATTCATAGATGATGACACTGCTAGACAAGCACGTCTTGACCAACTCACACTTCTTGATGAGAGGTGAGTCAATGCTTTAGAGCATTTATGAGTTTATCAAGACCACCTAAAGTATGCTTACAATGCCAAAGTTCATCTACATGAATTCCAAGTAGGAGATCTTGTCCTTAAAGAGAACCAACAAAACACCAATGCATTACCGCATCTTCATGATAAATTTATGGCTAATTGGTTAGGTCCATACATTGTTACTCAAAGAGTGGGTAATGGTACTTATAGGCTTGCTAGTCTAGAGGGAGAGGAAGAACCCAAACCACTTAATGTTATACACTTGAGAGCATTCTATGCATGATTTTATTTCTATATATGTATATATACATGGCTAATACACAAAAACATTTGCATACATTTCATTCACAACATTGCATTTCCTTTGCATATACACACTTCAAAAACATTGCATTAACACACATTTCATATTGCATTTCACATTTCACAAACATTGCATTCATACATTGCATTTACATCCACATTTCACATGTCATATTAGGGATCATTTATTAAGTTCAAGGTCTTAATTGGTCCAAAAAAGTCATGTTGCCTTAATCAGGGCACCTTCACAATATCATCCACAAAATTCCACCAAGTCAAATTTCCATTCATGCAAACCACATTTTCATAAAAGTCCTAGGTGTTTTCGGTCACTCAACCACTCCTAGTGTTTTAAGAAAACTCCAAAATACATGTCGAGTTCCTTTTTAGGACCATCACACATATACACTAAGAAAATCTTGAGTTATGGGAATTGAATCCAAAACATTCTTGAACCAAACACAATTTCACATCTTAAAAACATCTTGTGTCAAAGAGGGATAACACCATACTTGGTATGAACCTCGAAGTGAAAAGGGTCATCCTTGCTAGTCCCATCATGCAACATAGTCCATAAAAATAATGGTTTTCACCACTATCACAATTCCAAAGCAAAATAGAGTAGTAAGGATAGGGTAAAATTCTCATCACACTTAGTTGAATCATTCCCCAAAACTCTAAATATTTTACATCACACACCACTGATCATTGGGTTGTAAGGATCATACTACATTTCTAATCAGATGGTTAGGTAGTCATCCCCAAAACTTAAGAGATCAAAAACACAAATCGTGGACTATGGAGTTAGCCTCCACCGGAGCTATAGATGCTTGACTGGCAGTGGAGTACGCTCATGCATGGTGACACATCTCTTTTAAAGAGACCTCTGACCACACATACGGACAAGCTAGCTTCTTGGTCTCATCCATAATAGGTTTACCCAATTTACTCAAGATGAGTTAATGAACTCACTTGCACACACATTGGTTCTTGATTACCTCGAGTCATTACCATGCTCATGATTCGGTAAATGAATTCACTGCACACACATTTGGTCCTAGAGGGATTAGGTAGTTTTAGTGAGTTTGTTTGATACCACTAGTATGTCTGAGTCTCTACAAATAGTTTCTTCCATATCAACATCCATATCTTCTTCCATGTCAACATCCATGTCACTTCATGAGTCATTCACCCCATATACCACCAAGTTTGGTGCCCCTAATTAAACAACAATGCTAGAAAATGGACAAGCAAGATCTAAACTATAAATGATCATTAGTTAATCATCCATACATTCCACCTTGCATTAATCATCCATAACATATCATATGCATTCATCATCCATATAAACATGCATTCCACAAAAGCATTCACACAAACAAACATATAACACAAAAGGTAAAATCCATGTATATATATGTATAAATATCACATGTACAATGAGTGCCAAAAGGCTACATACAATGGAGCACCAAGGCTCATATACAAAAAGTGCATCTAAGCACTAAGCTACGTCCTCCAAGAGGACCCCTATGACCTAGTAGGAGCCCTAGACCTAGAGCTATGCCTAGACTCGCTATGCCTAGCACCCTCGAATACAGATGAGGTTGGAGGATCTAGAAGTGGAATATGATGTTCCATCAACCTATCCTCCAATGCCTCGATATACCTATATCGAGATCGAAGATATGCTATATCAACATTATATTGATGCTCCCTCTCTACTAGCTCTACCTAGAGCCTCATGATCCTCGCATCCCACTCTACCACCTACTGCTCCAACCTCACCCAATCCTCCTCACTCTAATCTAGAGGTCCATCCAGAGCCTCCTCCACATCATCTCCATATCCACCATCTCCCCCACTCTTGGAGAGCCTACCTAGCCACACCCTTAGTCCTCCTCCTTTGACTATCTGATCGAAGGTCACTATTACTTGGGGCCTCATGGGTCCCCTCATCCCTAGCCTCATCACCATCCCCACTAGCCACTACTCAAGGTGGTGCCCATGGTGGCTATGAAGCAAACCATACATCATACTCCATGGTAGTCCCCACATCATCCACATCTAGGAGATCTATCTCCTCATCATCCTCATAAGCCACCCTCCATGGCTCCACACATGGTAGCCCTATCTCCTCCTGATGCCTCCTATAGCACACCAGCTCATCCAGGACATCCTACCTCAAGCCAAACTATCAGAGTACTCATGAGAACTAAAAATACTCAACCTCACTTCGATATCTCCCAACCACCCACCTAGCCTATCACACTCATCATAAGTGCTCTCCATATCTAGTCCACCTACAAGCCCACCATGACCTCCATATCACTTGGGTGGATGTCAATCCAACCCACAAATCTTGGTACCACTAACTCATCGCATAGCTAACTCGATTGTACCTCCTCAACCACCACCCATCTCCTAGCATAGGGCTGCTCCCTACCCAAGCCTACTACTAGTAAGCCCTCCGATCAAGCCACACTAAAGTGCTCCCATCCCCAACACTATAGAAAAAGCTGCACCCCAATCCTTTCCTCCCCTACCTCATCACCTCATAAAGCTCTCGATATACCTACACCAATAAGGTAGGAGCCCATGCATACACCTATCTCCTAGTGAGCATATCACTCACTAATCCTATCAAGTTCCAAGGGAACCTACACCCAATGTTATTCAAGGCCATGATGTTGGCCAACATAAACATTACCAAGGCACGAAGGGCATCCAAATCCTTGTCCACATACATGGACAAGTAAGGTATACCTCCACTCTCCACCCTCACACCCTACCAACCATCACCAAACATCTTCATCATATTTATCTTTCGATATCCAACCTCAACTCGGATCCCCTCCACTGACACCTTGAGGATGTGATATACATCCTCCAAGGTCATAGTCACCTCTCCTATGAGGAGCTAAAAAGTCCCCTATCTACATCCCACCTCTCTACCAAGGTAGAGAGGTACCCCTCATCCACCCTCACCACATCAATCTAAGCTACCTCCACTAGCCCCACATCCTCCAACAAATCCCACTCATCCTTCAACACTACCTTCCTCATCCCAAGAATGTACAGTAAGAACTAATGTCGAGCCTCCAAAATCCTAAGCTACAACACAACACAAAACACTTATCATTTACAACAAAAAAATCACAAAAACAAAAATTTTGCACAATACACAAAAAGGGAATTACCTCAGTAGCTCACACTCCAGCATCAGCCAACCTCACACCTACTCCCTCCACCACCATAGCTTCCATGCCCAAATCACTTCACCTCACTTCACTCCACTCTCCCAAACACAACTTCTCAAACTCTCAAATACACAAATGAGCTTCATTTCTCATCCTACAAGCTATTTATAGCTACTTTAAGCACCTTGAGATGCCCATGGGTATTTCCTGAGTGCACTAAGCACCCATGGGTATTTGCAGAATGCCCAAACATCGATAGGTGTTTTTGCATGCCAAAAGCACCAATGAGCATTTGGCATCAAATTTGACAAAAGATAAATTTTCACAAAATAGTGGCTTATCCCCACCAAATCACTCCATATTGCATCCATGCATCTATTCCATCATATTAATAAGTTTTGTGAAGATTCCAATTGATTTGGATGCATAATTTTTATTTGCGACCACAAATTGCAAATTCACTTAACAAGTTACAAAAGCACTCCAAAATGGTCCAAATCTTCACAAAACAATCATAATCATCATTCTCATCATTCATACATCATCATCAAACATCATTCCATATCATCATTTGCATATTTTCCAAGTTCAAACAACATTCAAGTGAATCTTGTATCTAGTGGGTTTTTCTATATACTTGGTGATTGCAATGATTTGCATCCATGCAATTCGGTAAGATGAAGAGCCTACCATAAGGACACTTGGTCATTTTCATCATTCCATATCTCGTTGTTCAAAATCACAATCATATTTGGTACTTCACATTTTGAGTGAAACCTTGCCAAGAACAATTTGCACAAAAGTTATCATTGATGGCCTAGTTCATGGGGCTTAAAACATGGACAAAATCAAATTTCATCATTACACATTTCCTTGACAGTCATCATGGTGACTAGCTTTAACTAGGGTGATTGGTTTCGATCATAGGAATTATCTGACAGTCACTAGTTGGCCCTCCGAAGTTGACTATTTTTATCTTTGCATATTCATCTTTGCATATCAATGATGCCGGAAGGCATATTCTTCAACAACATCGAATCACCCCAAATTTGGGGCAACCACATTTGGTTTTGACTTTCCCACAATGGGATACATCTTACATGATCATGGCATCTACACTTGGAAAAATCCCTTCATCTATTGGGGCAAAAATAGACACATTTTTCATCACATCTTTCACAAAACCCTTCATCTGTTGGGGCAAAAATAGACACATCATGTCACATTTTTCACCAATCCCCTTCCCACCATTGGGGCAAAAATGGTATCACATTTACATCATTCATTTGCATAGATTTTTCAATTGGCTCATGAGATTCATCCGCAAACTCATTCACCAATTGAGGGGGTAAGCTATGCAAAATTCAAATTCTTTCATTCTTTTATCTTCAAGCTCATGTTTCACATCCCAAGAGAAAGTTGCTTCTACACCTAGCCAAAATAAGTGTCTTGTATTTTTGCACTGCATTGTGTTTCATGCAACGCAATACAAAAAGGGCATCTATAGACACCAAAACCTAGCCACTTGTCATCCATCCTAACTTTCCTACCATTTCCACCCATTATTCATATATATTATATATATTTATTTATATATATTTAAATATTAATATTTTATATATATTTAATAAATATATATTTATATAAGTGAATTAATCCCAACCATCCGATTTCACTTAATCCTATCCATCCATCCACATCAATCCATGCCACACCCTAGATTTAATATCCACCCTCCGATATGCTTTTATCTCAGCCACACGATTAGTGTCATTGAAACCCTAGCATGCCCTAGGTTGGATTATTAATAGGAGCCATTTTGATGGCTCAACCCCTAATCTTTTTTCTAAGTTTCCTAAGTTCCTTAGAGTATCCTCAGTACTCTTCCTTCCATCCTCACTGCCATAGCCCTCGCATCCATCATCCCTCCCTCGCTCACCAATCTGCTTCTATAACTTTCCCCTCACTCGAATGCCTTCGGGCACTTCCTATCACTCCTGAGCACCTCTGGGTGCTTCCTTCTCACCCAAGTACCTCTAGGTGCCCTCCACCATTATCGAGCACCCATGAGCATTTCCTATAGCCACAGCACCCACGGGTGTTTTACACCAAAGTTCTGAAGTCCCCCTAGCCTCCAGTGATGCTAGGGCATCATCGCACCAATCCACTACAACAAATTTCATCAGATCAGAGAACGACAGATAAGTAAGGTAAATATTTTATTTGTTATTTCATTTTATGCACTTTTAGTTTTGTTCATTTATTTACATTGCATAGCTAGGGTTTTTATATTAATTTTTGAGGGCCTCACATTGTGGAGCCCTCATAGTTGCTACTAACTCATTTGTTATTTTATTGTGTGTAGATCTGGAAGTGTTACATTAGCATTGGACAGCTGCTTAAGCTAGAGTGGCCCGACATCGGATAACTAGAAGCCCACTCACTTCTATTGGGAGCAGAGATGCATTTTGAGACACCACCAACATTGTTTTGCTAGGGTTTCGGAGAACCCTAGCTATTGTAAAATATGTATCAAAGAATTCAAGGATTCTTATTGTAACAATGGAGTTTTGAGGCTCCCCCATTAATATAAAATCATTCATTGTGCAATATTATTCTTTGAGTTCTAATTTATATCTTGTTATTTGGTGTTGCATTTTTGTCTCTTCATAACCTTACATTATGCTCTAAGAGTCGGTCAAAAACTTTCTCCAGTACACCAATGTGCTCTTATCAAGTTTTGGATTTAGCTAAGATATCATCCACATAATCTTTGATAATCTTATGCATGTAATCATGGACAATGTATGTCATGGCATGTTGATAAGTAGCACTTACTTTTTTAAGGTCAAAGGGCATCACCTTGTAACAAAAAGTTCCCCAAGGTGTACTGAATGTTGTTTTGTGTTGGTCATTAGGATTTATTCAAATTTGGTTGTATCCTCAAAAACTGTCCATGAGGGAAAGTATCTCATGGACAAAGTAAGTTTTTACAAGAGTATCGATGTTTGGGAGAGGAAATTCATCCTTAGGACACACTTTGTTAAGATCTCAAAAGTCAATGCAAATGCGTATCACCCCGTTAGGCTTTTGAATGGGTACCATGTTTGAAATCCACTTAGGATAGTCGATAGGAACTATGAAGTTCACATCTAAGAGTTTTTGAAGATCTTTTTTTACCAAGAGGGCCACGGTAGGATGCATCCTCCTAAGTTTTTTTTTATTATATTAGCATCAAGCTGTAAGGTGGTATTATGGACAATCAAACTAGGGTCAAGATCTAGAATGTCCTTATAGGACCATGCAAATATGCCTTTCTTCCTCTTAAGGAGAGCAATTAATTGCTCCTTTTCATCGGGTGATAAAATTTTACCAAGCTTGACAATTTGGGGATTGTCTTTGTTTTAACTAAGGTCCACATCGATGGTATACTCAATGGACATGTGGGAACATTCCTCAAGCTGATGGGGTGTAGGAATCATATGAATGTTGTCTAACATGTCATCAAACTCTTCTAGCTTATCCTCATCTATTTTTTCCTGTAAAACCTTGGGATTTGAAGGTGAAGGTGAAGGCAAAGGTGAATGGGATGGAGGAATGTAGTTTGTGGAAGCCCTTAACAATTCCTCAGATAAGACAAATTTAGAAAATGATGGAGGTAAGGAAATACGATCCATATCGATAAGGCTTATGTCAATTAGAATTGGTTTAGCAAGATCATATGGATTATGGAGTGGGGTAAATAAATCAACAGGATTCGTGTTGACTTATGGGGTAAGGTGAATAATGTCATATGGAATGGATGGGACATAAGAACCAGTTCTAAGAGCTTAGTTAACCTAAACAATAAAAAGAAACATAAATAAATATGTTTAACTAAATGATATGTACATGCAATGTTAAAAAATGAAAGATGTTTTTGCTGATTTTTTATTGATTGTTTTTGTAGTGGTGAAATCCATTGTTTTTGTGTTATGTACATATGTCACAATCTTGGCTTATAAAATGGCTTAATGGAATGGAGGTGGTGGCTCACCGGTAGGGGAAGCTCACTCTTGTGAAAGAAGTAAGTGAAATATGGGCTCATGTATGGGGAACATGTTGAGGTAAAGCTCATCTTGTTTGGAATGGGGAATGATGGGCTCCAATTCCTCTTTAGATTCATTCAAAATTATTGACATAAGTTTGAATTCTTCATAGATTTCCTCATCAGAATCATTGGTATGGAGTGCAATGCAAGTTTGAAAAACCGTCCATGAGGGAAAGCATCTCATGGCCAACGCAAGTTTTTACAAGAGTATCGATGTTTGGGAGAGGAAATTCATCCTTAGGACACACTTTGTTAAGATCTCAAAAGTCAATGCAAACGCGTATCACCCCGTTAGGCTTGTGAATGGGTACCATGTTTGAAAGCCACTCAGGATAGTCGATAGGAACTATGAAGTTCACATCTAAGATTTTTTGAAGATCTTTTTTACCAAGAGGGCCACGGTAGGATGCATCCTCCTAAGTTTTTTTTTATTATATTAGCATCAAGTTGTAAGGTGGAATTATGGACAATCAAACTAGGGTCAAGACCTAGAATGTCATTATAGGACCATGCAAATATGCCTTTCTTCCTCTTAAGGAGAGCAATTAATTGCTCTTGTTCGTCGGGTGATAAAATTTTACTAAGCTTGAAAATTTGAAGATTGTCTTTGTTTTAACTAAGGTCCACATCGATGGTATCCTCAATGGACATGTGGGAACATTCCTCAAGCTGATGGGGTGTAGGAATCATATGAATTTTGTCTAATATGTCATCAAACTCTTCTAGCTTATCCTCATCTATTTTTGCCTGTAAAACCTTTGGATTTGAAGGTGAAGGTGAAGGCAAAGGTGAATGGATGGAGGAATGTAGTTGGTGGAAGCCCTTAACAATTCCTCAGATAAGACAAATTTAGAAAATGATGGAGGTAAGGAAATACGATCCATATCGATAAGGCTTATGTCAATTAGAATTGTTTTAGCAAGATCGTACGGATTATGCAGTGGGGTAAATAAATCAATAGGATTCGTTTTGACTTATGGGGTAAGGTGAATAATTTCATATGGAATGGATGGGACCTAAGAACCAGTTCTAAGAGCTTAGTTAACCTGAACAATAATAAGAAACATAAATAAATATGTTTAACTAAATGATATGTACATGCAATGTTAAAAAAGAAAATATGTTTTTGCTGATTTTTTATTGATTTTTTTTTGTAGTGGTGAAATCCATTGTTTTTGTGTTATGTACATATGTCACAATCTTGGCTTATAAAATGGCTTAATGGAATGGAGGTGGTGGCTCACCGATAGGGGAAGCTCACTCTTGTGAAATCATTAAGTGAAATATGGGCTCATGTATGGGGAACATGTTGAGGTAAAGCTCATCTTGTTTGGAATGGGGAATGATGGGCTCCAATTCCTCTTTAGATTCATTCAAAATTATTGACATAAGTTTGAATTCTTCATATATTTCCTCATCAGAATCATCGAGATGGAGGGCTTATTCTCCTAAATTTAGATTTAGCCTTTGGAAGGCTTTTTCAAGAGAAGAGGTGGTGGAAAGTGGGTGGTAACATAGACCTGAACAGTTGTGCACCTCTTGATATGGAAAATCAATAGGTTGAAGCACTCCCTATTCATGCAATCCTAGGCCATGACCTTGCCAATTGACTATGTGAAAATAATGAGATGGAAATCCTGACATGTTTGTAATGTTGGCAAGTGTTGGTTCTTTGGGTTCCTCTAGGGGAGCTCGACTTGATGAAGAATCAATCCCACCATACTTAAAATTTATGCTATTTGGAGCTGAACCCATGTCATATACTTCTCCTATGGCCAAAGGTGGGTCACGTGGGTGATAAAAATCCTTAGCCTTAGGAATTATGAGGGGTGTGATAGTGATGTCTTGGACTACATATTCACCAATACCGATATTAGTAAGGTGGACCTCAACTTGGGAAGATATGGAAGGACCGTGGTTGGGTGATGGCTTAGGAAGTGGTGAAGATGGAGATGTCTCACAATCTATCAACTCAACTTGTTAAACATTAGGTGATGGTGATATATTAGATTGGGAGGGTTGTTGAGTGGATGATGATGATGAAGTGGATGGCAATTATGTTGATGACATGGATTGAATGTGACCACATGTGCATGTAGTAAATGATGAAGATGATGGGGATATGGAAGCTTGATGGGAATTGGTGATAGGGATCTCCTCTGGAATATGATTTTTTGATGAGGAATTGGGTGGAGTGGTATATGGATTGGCTGATGGTGATAGGATAAGGTGAGTGGAAGGAAGCATGAACTCATATGGATTTGAGATGAAATTGTAATACTTAAACAATTCAACGTCCATCGATTTACAATGTACTTGTCCCTCATGAACATATTTTAAGAATTGATGTACAATGGAAGGGACACATATCATTTCCCTCATCTAAGATCTTCTACGGAGTACATTGTATGCCATGGATCCTTCCAAGATGTGAAACATAGCGTGCAACATTTTGACCCCTACTTCAATGGGTAAAACAATAGTGCCAATTGTGGAACACAAAGCATCGTTAAATACTTTTAAGGTGAATGGTGACTTGGTGATGTGATATGGAGGAAGATTCAAATGATGTAGTGTAGATGTGGTGATGATATTGATAGAGGAATCGGTATCAATTAACACTATTTTAAATGACTTCTTTTAAATTAGAGTCATGATATGCAATGGAGGGTCTACTGAGTCTGATGAGATTGGATTAATCTCAAAGCCATAGAATGTAATGTAAGGCTCCATGCATGTTTTAATTCGCCCTATAAATTTGTTGAAGACATTAGAATATTGATATTGTAGTTTAATGGATTTGATAATATCCATTAATGCCTCACGATGTGGGGGAGATTATTGAATTAACTCATAAATTTATAATTTGGTGAAATCCATCTTTAGGCTTGATGACTAATCATGGTGGATGATTGATATGTGGATTTAGAGAATTTGATTGGCTAGGGATATGGATTGGCAATGAAGGATTGGGAGAAATTTGAATGGATGGCAATGTGGAAGGTTGTGACACACTTGCTTGAGGCAGTTACCTTACATTTTGTTGATTATTTCTTTGATCTCCAGTGACCACATGGATGGCCCCTACAAACCCTTGGTATTTTTGGATGTGATTAACTTGATTAGAATGATTTTTGGTGTTAGCCCATCCTATATTTGGTTGCACCTCCTAATGGTGAGGAAGTGGTGTTTGAAAAGTACTAAGCTTTTGGTTTTGTTGAACAAGGGGGATGTCAAGCTTGATTTCCCCCAAGTCAATAAGGTCTTGCACTATGTCTTTAAATGTATAGCAATTGTTAATATCATGCCCATTTTACCTATGATAAGGATAAAATAAATGTTCCTGATAGTGTTTACTACATTTAGCAGGATCATCTGGTCTAATTTTGGGTAAAGCAAGTTTATTTGTGTCATATAACCTTTGAAAAATGGAAGCATATGAATCAAATAAAGGGGTGTATTAGCAATTTTGTTAGACAAACTATCACTGGGGATGGTTTTCTATAGCTGGCATTATTTTTTGCATGGCTTCAGTTGTCGAGGGTATCGTACGATAAGCAATTTTCTACGATGACTGTTGCGTTGATTATTGTTGAGCCATTACCGGTTGGCTCATGACCACTTGATTAACATGATTAAGATGACTGATTGGGG
Source organism: Wollemia nobilis (assembly GCA_028583015.1). NCBI lineage: Eukaryota > Viridiplantae > Streptophyta > Pinopsida > Araucariales > Araucariaceae > Wollemia > Wollemia nobilis. The sequence goes on from JAQPPZ010016890.1 coordinate 14,556,000, forward strand.
TAGCTTTTTTTAATTTTGGTTGGCCATAATAGTTACTTTTATATTGGCCCTTACTTTGCCATTCCTTCTTCTTAGGCTTAAGTATTCCTTCTTGGATTTTTATTTCCTCAAAGACACTAGCCTGAGATAAATCTTCTTCAAATGAATGGTAATTTTGTAGTTCAAGCATCCAAGAGATAGGTTTTAAACAACTCTTGGTGAATAATTTGATTAGCTCGTCCATTGGTAGGGTGAATGGCAACTTGGTAATGATAACCCTCCAATGATTTCCAAAATCATAGATAGACTCATCATCATGTTGTATTAAAGCATAAACATCAGACAATGAGACTTTCTTTCTAACATTTAGGATAAAACACTCAAATAATTGGTCAATAAATTGCTCAAAATTATAAATACTATGACTAGGTAATTTATTATACCACTCTATGTCATATCCTCCTGATGGTTGAGGAAATATTCTGAGCATGAGAGCATTTTTATTTTGAATTCTAAAATATGCATGTATAAACATGCTCACATGATCTTTGGGATCCTCAGTTCCCTTGAACTTGTCAAACTTAGGCACTGTGAAATCTACCAGATATGGCGATGATGGTACCGAAGGATGAATGGGTTGATTGATCAATTGATGTAAATTTGACTTCTAGTTTGTCAAACCAGGAGTATATTGTATCAATTGATCTATTTGTTTTTGCATGGCCAAAATTTGAGGGTCTTACGAAAGCCCTAAATAACCTAATTATTTTGAGGTGGGGTGGAAAAATGTTGTGGAGTGACTAATTGATGCTGATATTGGTGATGATGACTAGGAGAATTTAATGGAAATTGATGGATGGGAGATTTATGGTGAAAATATGGAGAATTTTAGAATAAGGTTGATGCATGAGGGTTATGGTTGGGTTGGCCAATGGGAATAGGATGGGTAGTGGTATGGATTAGTGGAGAAACAAGGATAGAAACCATAGAAGACTGTGGTGTCCATGATGGACCCTGGTTAATGAGGATAGTCTAAGTAGAGTTTGATAAAGGCTTAGGGTTCACTTGCACTTGTTGTTGAGCATTTTGATACTGCCTAAGAAATTTGTTCAAGTGTTCCCATGCCTCATTAATCTATCTATCATAAATGGAAGGTATGGAAGTAGATGGTATGGAAGATGTGGTTGGGAAACAAGTTACACTTGGTATGGTATCTTGTGAGGTTGAAACTTGTGAAGCAACATTTACATGTGCTTCATACAAGGGGTTATTGTATGTGGATGTGTATGAAGTGCTAGGAGTACATGAGGGTTGGAAAATGGATATATGGAAAGAAGGTGCAACTAATACCTCGAACAAAGGTGGCTGGGAATAAACAGGCTCTTGTTATAAAGTAGGATCCTATCTAGGTGAGTTGGGGACTAACTCTAAGATAGACTTCATGAGAGCTTCTACTCGTGCCATGTCTATGTGGTTAATGTGGTGATAAATGGTTGGTGAGGTTGACTCTTCTTGAGGCATAGCCATATGAAAGGTTGTGGATGGCAAGGAATGTGATGGACCTATAGAAAAATCTACCTATATCACATTTAAGGAATCTACCACATAAGTTGTGGGGAAGGTGGATTAAGGTTCAACTAAATTATCTTGATTTAATGCTTTCTTATGTTCTTTTGTTAAGACCATAAAGAAAATAAACCAAAATATAGATTTATGCAGTAAAATGAAACACAAAATTTAAATTTCACAAGAAAAATAAACAATCAATGCTAAGTTTTTTTAGCATGTGTGTCTTACCTTATTCATTGATTATCTCCTTTTAGTGTGAGTTCATTTTCTTAAATTTCAATCCTGTGTGTTTCATATGTGCTAATTTGAATTAACCAAAGAAAGGTAAAAACTATGGCTAAGTTGGGTCAACGAGATTATTTCTGGTGATGAAATCTAGCAAGTTTTCTCATGGGTGACCTAAGGTTTCTAAGGGCAGAGATTGGTGGATGGAGAAGAAAGCCACCGTCACCAAATCTCAAGCAATAGTTGGTGATGAAATCCAACCACTACTGTTAAATGTAAATTGTGAAGTGTGTGATTATTTTTTTTAATTTCTTATTTGTTATTGTATTCATACAATGTTAGAAAGATAACTACTTTTGATACTCTAAATCAGAAGCCACTACTCACAATACCAATTTTTCCAAAGGATGTAGAGTACACCACTTAAAACCCACTCTAGACAGCTAGGTGGTTCATCTACTCCTCCATATGGAATCACCCAAGTACGGGGATACTTTTGGTATATGAATAATGTTCCTACTTAGACCTACAAAAATAATAATCCCTAACCCTATAATGTAAACTAATGCAAATTTTCAATTCACATGAAATCAGAATGCAATAGTTTTCAATTTGTGAATACAAAAAAAAATAGAAACTTTAAATAGAAAGTGTGGATGGATGTAAATGACTAATCTAAAACCTAATATGCAAGCTAGTATGAATGTTTTCCTAGATTAACTAATGTTCTTTTTAGCTTAGAAACCTGAAAAAAAAATGCAAGATTGCTAGAATATGTAAATAGAAAAACTAGGGTTTTAACAGTAGACATATAAAATAGCCTACGTTTTTGCTCCAACTCTTTGTAAAATTCCCCTGGGCATTTTTGGATAGCCCTTGAGCGTTGTCGGGAATTTATGCACCTTATACAACTCCCTACAAGTATTCAGAAACCCTAACGATTTGTACCTCTAAAAATCTTGTAAAATAAGGCAAAAAATAAAAAATAGATTAGCAAAGCAAATCAGAAAAAGAAACCCTTAGTGGGTCCCACCGTGATCACCATTTGTAAAGGCAAAAATGCAACACCAAATAAATAAATATAAGTAGAACTCAACAAGATAATATTGCACAATTAATAATTTTGTATTAATGGGGGGAGCCTCAAAACTCCATTGTTACAATAAGAATCCTTGAATTCTTTGATACATATTTTACAATATCTAGGGTTCTCTAAAACCCTAGCAAACAATGTTGGTGGTGTCTCAAAACACGTCTTTGCTCCCAAAATAAGTGAGTGGGCTTCTAGTTATGTGATGTTGGGCCACTCCAGCTTAAGAAACTACCCAATGCTGATGTAACACTTCCAGATCTGCACACAATAAAATAGCAAGTAGGTTAGTAGCAACTGTGAGGGTTCCATAATGTGAGGCCCTCATAAAGCAGTATGAAAACCCTAGCTATGTAATGTAAATAAATGAATAGATCTTGAAAGTGCATAAAATGAAATATTTACCTTGCTTATCTATCGTTCTCTGATTTGATGAAATTTTTTGTAGTAGATTGGCATGGCTATGCCCTAGCATCTCTTGGGGGCTAGGGGGACTTCCAAATTCTGGCATAAAATTCTTGAAGGCACTTGGTAGCTATAGGAAATGCCCATGGGTGCTCAATCATAGTGAAGGGCACCTAGAGGTACTTGGAAATGGAGGAGAAGTGCCCATAAGTGCTTAGGAATGATAGGGAGCACCCAAAGGTGTTCGATGATTGAAGGAAAATCTGCAGAAGCAAATTTGGCTAAGTGAGGGAGGCGGCGATAGATGTGGGGGTTGTGGTAGGTGAGGATGGAAGGTGAGAGTGCTCAGATGCTCCAAGGAACTTAGGTAGAACTTAGGATGTGAATTTCTTAAGAAAAATTCTTAGGGATTTAGGGGTTGAGCCATCAAAATGGCTCCTATTAATAACCCAACCTAGGGCATGCAAGGGTTTCAATGACACTAATCGTGTGGCTGAGATAAAAGCATATCGGAGGGTGGATATTAAATATAGGGTGTGGCATGGATTTACATGGTTGGATGGATAGGATTAAGTGAAATCGGATGGCTGGTATTAATTCACTTATATAAATATATATTTATTAAATATATAATATATATATATATATAATATTAATATTTAAATATATATAAAATAAATATACATAAATATATGTGAATAATTGGCGGAAATGGTGAGAAAATTAGGATGGATGACAAGTGTCTAGGTTTTGGTGTCTACAAGTGGCATACCCTAGACTCTTTTGAGGGCCTCACACTTGGCACTAGTGTTTCTAGTCACCACCTTGGTTGAGTTCCCTATGATGTGAAGGGTGGTTTCTTTGCATTTTTATGTTTAAGAAAAACACCATAGAAAACTAAAACTTAAAAGGAACCCACACACAACATGTTTCACTATTAACATAAACGAGTTGGATTTCATCACCAACCGTTGATCGAGACCAGTGATGGTGGGCTTCATCTCCATCTATTGGCTCACCCTCTAGATACCCTAGTAACCCCATGAGTGGTTTTCTGGACTTCATCACTAGAAAATCTCCCACTTTTGAGAGATCCTCAGGAATCCATTTCATCCGTTTGCATTTCATTCCTTGTCAAAGGGGTGAGTGTGAACACACCCTCCACCCACCTTGCATAATTATTTTCAGCTTAGGGAGTCTTAACATCAAAAACACAAAAAAAAAAGACAGAATACTTGTTTGCTTGATTTGTGTGATAATTTTTCATTTCTATTGCACATTCCACACACGCACCCCACAAATTTGTTTTCTAGCCTACTTATATCTTATGGTATTGACCAAAATCAAGTCAAATCCATGAATCAGGTACCTACTAGCCAACCAACTTCATCCATGGAGTGCTCCACTCCTTCCTTATCCACTTTCATGGCTAATCTAGCTAGTGTGGCATAAACAAGCTATTTTGGCTTATATGTTGGACCTTCTCACATAGTATTCACTTTGAATACATATGTGATGTAAAGAGCTATCCACACTTCCATTCTAGAAATAAAACCATACACACCAATAAACCATCACATCACTCACATAGATATGGACAAAGTTGGAGCTTATTTAAGACCAACCAATCTAGTTCTAGAACCGCTCAACATCCCACCCAAACATGTTCCTTCTTCTTAGTAGGAACTTGCTCACTCATACCCCAATAATTTTAACCAAGTCTTCACCAAACCCTCTTTTTGAGGCAATGTCTACACTCCCACACAAAATGCCTCCACAACCATTTAGCCAAAGCACCTCCATTCCATTTACCTATACCACTACCTACTCTAACCCACTCTATGAAGCACAAGTTAATGTTGCTTCATATATTCCATCCACCATTCCATCTACCATCCCTTATTTAGTTGTGATTCCTTTCACAACTTACCCTCCATTAACCTCAACCAACATTGCCAACACTCACACCATACCTACATCCACTCCCAATACAACTGCACAATCTGCATTTGAAATTTCCATACAACAAGCATGGCAACACCTTAATCAACTACTTATGGGACATCAAGATGCTCGTTCTTACCCATAGCAACAATTGCAGGTAGCAGAGTTCAAACCTCAATCCATTCTCAACCAACACACATTTTTCACACCTGATCCATCTTGGGTATCACAATCTTCTAAGGTCACCATACCCACACCTCCATTTCACCACATCAATACCACTTCCACAATCCAACATGTTCAAATCCCCCAAACTTCATCCCCACTTCATCAACACCAATCACTCCATCACCAACAAAACATCCAACATCACCAGATACCCATCAATTCATTGGCAAATAAGAACCACATTCCATCCCAATAGTTCATCACCCAACACACACCACCTCCATACACTCATCAAAAAAACTAGGGCTTCCACACACAAATGGAAGACCCTAAGATATAAGCTTTACAATAGTAGATTGATAACCTAATTATGCATACACCTGGTATGATGTACCAAAAACCTACATTGAGATAGTTGATCAATCAACCCATTCATTCTTCGATACCATCACCACCTTATCTGATAGACTTTACATTACCAAAGTTTGACAAATTCAAAGGGACTAAGGACCCTAGGGAGCATATTAGTGCATTCATTCATTCATGTTTTAGAATCCAAGAGAACGATGCCTTAATGCTCTAAAATTTTCCTCATATATTAGGAGGGGATGCCTTAGATTGGTATAACCATATGCCACATCACAGTGTCTATACATTTGAACAATTGGTGGATAAATTCTTAGAAAGGTTCTCCCTTAATGTTCAAAAGAAAACTACCTTGATTAACCTGTACAATCTCAAATAATTTGAAGAAGATTTGGTCTATGACTTTGGAAACTGTTGGAGGGCCATCATTACCAAATTGCCATTCTCCCTCCCAATGGAAGAATTAACTTGAATGTTCACAAGGATTTGTCTAAAGCCCATCTCCTTGTTATTGCAATTACAACAATATAGAACACTCAATGAAGCTCTTGCCCAGGTCCAAGTTATCAAAGAAATCAAGATACAAGAGGGTGAGATCAAACCCAAAAAGAAAGAATGGCAGAACAAGGGCCAATCCAAAGGAAACTATATTGGCCAATCAAAATTTGAACAAGTCAATCAAGTGGTCCTAAGTCAACTAGCAATGACTCAACAACAACAACCATCATCGCAACAACAATTGCAACAAGTGTCATATCAAGTGGTTCCCCCACCACAACAATTACACAACATAGTGCCAACTATGGAAAATTGTCAACATCGACAATCTATTTGGCAGACTCGCAATTACACACCCTTATCCGAATCATATACCTCCATCTTCCATAGGTTGTATGATACCAATGCTATCACCTTACCCAAAGTCAAACCAGATGATCCAACTAAATACGATAAGGGTTATAAGGAGCACTTGTTTTATCCTTTCCATCGAGAGAATGGGCATGACATTAACAACTACTTTACATTCAAAGACATTGTGCAATACTTGATAGACTTAGGGGCCATTAAGTTGGATAACCCCCTAGCACAATAGAATCAAAATCTTGGTATCTACCAAACACCCCTTCCTCATCATGAGTAAACATAATAGACAATGAGGGGATCAACTACCATAACTCCCCCTAACCAAGTTAACCATGTTCAACAATACCAATATTTTGTAGGGACTATCCATGTGGTAACCCAAGGACAAAGAAGCATGAACTACCAACAATAATTGGATGAACAACCTCAAGTGACACCACCAAAAAATATTTGTCCACAACCAAACCCTATCAATCCATCTCCACCCATTCATCTCCCAAGTTGTCCACATCCACCCATTCATCTTCCAAGTCATCCACCCCAACCCATTCATCTTCCATGTCATCCACCTCAACTCATTCACCTTCCAAGCCATCCACAACAAATAGGAGTCTTCAAATATCCCTTGCCAATGCATGACATTAACACAACACTTGCCAATCAAGTAGAGAAACCTAAGCAGGTGAATCAGGTGCATGATAGTCCACCTTACCAATATTTTGTGGGAATGATCAATGTTGTGACTAAGGAATAGGAATACCCAAATCTATCTACACAACCTGTAGCTCCTTCCAACATTCCCTCAACACCACAAGTGTTGCTACCACTGAATCAAGTCACACCTACTCCATCTCACCTGACATCTCCACAGAATCAAGAACATGTGTACACACTACACCAAGGTGGGGATAATCCAGCTACCATAGTCAAACTTTCCAAGTAGAATCAGGAACATGAGCATGTGGATATATCCACTAGGTAAAATCATCATGAACCATCCACACTAGCTCATATATTGAGGACTTTTGATCCACATCAGCTTAATTATTTCCTATCACCTGCACCCAGTCCACCTCTATCACCTACCAATTGCCAATAAATTTCATCACAATCCATCCAAAAACCCCCTCAATAATATCAACAACCATCACCACTGGATTTACAACAAATATTGGATCGGTTAGCTAACATCGAGCTACAATCAAGTTGCCAACACACTCCAATTCTTCAACAAATTTTAACTCAACTTACAAATATTGAGTTATAGTTGATTCATCATCAATCTCACCAGCATCCATCTCAACAACCTTAGCAATTGCAACATCCACTTTTACAATCCACATCTCAAGTTACACTACCTATGCCACAAACTCAAAATCAACCACAATCAAACAAATGCACCAAGCATCTTGCGAAGCTCCCTCATGACTACACGTTGCTTTCAGAGTCTTACTCATCCATCTTCTAAAGGTTGTATGAGGTAAATGAAATTACCTTACCAACAATAAAACCAAGAGATCCCAACAGACCACATGGAAAAGGTTATAAGAAACACTTGTATTATCCCTATCATTGACAAGTGGGCCATGACATCAACCATTGCTTCACATTTAAAAATATGGTCCAAGATCTTATTGATAAGGTGGGCCTCACCATTCCTAGTTCACCTCATTCATCTCATTCAAAACACTAGTGCCATACCTATACCCCTATTTTTGAGCCCATGTCGACCATATTTCAAAACTTGTAGGAGGCAAAAACAATTTTTTTACCTGACATGCACCCTCTCGATCCAAATAGACTTAAATCCAAGTCGTATCGGGAAGATCATTATTGTATCTATCACAAGAAGTGGGCCACAACATCAATAATTGTTACACATTTAAGGACATTGTCCAAGATCTTATTGATAGGAAGGTCTTTTCCATAGATGGTCCGCTCACCTCATCTGATCAGGACCTTGGTATCAACTCAAACAACATTGGGGATTCTCAAGGTATCACACCTTCCCAATCATCCATGTCATCCACCATCAAAAAAATTGGGGATTCTCAAGGATCCACATCATAAACCATCAAACAAATTGGAAATTCTCAAGGTATTGCACCCTCCCAATCATCCACATCATCCACCATCAACAAAATTGGCAATTCTCAAGGATCCACATCATCAACCATCAAACAAATTGAGAATTCTCAAGGTATCACACCTTCCCAATCATCCACATCATCAACCATCAAATAAATTGGGGATGCTTAAGGTATTGCACCTTCCCCACACACACAAAAAAAAACATAAAAGCATTATGCATTCATACTTCATTCCATACATCCATATTTGCATCCATGTCATTTCAGTACATTTCATCCACCATATTAGTGGTCATTTTCTTAGTTTGGATAATTGTTAATCCAATAAGTCTTGTCATCTTAATTAGGGGTACCTTTGATTTTACATCAATCCTATTTCACCATTTCATAAGCCATGCCACAATTTGCAATAAAATCTCACCATCCCTAGATATTTTTGATCACTTAGCCACTCCTAGTGTTCCAAGAAGCCTCCGTTGCATGTCAAGTTTTCTCTAGGACCAAAAGCACATTATCACTAAAAAAAATATTGAGTTTTGGGAGTTGACTCTAACATTCTTGAACCAAACACATTTAACACTTATTAATAACATCTTGTGTCAAAGAGGGATAACACCATGATTGGGTTGAACCTCGAAGCAAAAAAATCATCTTTGCTTGTCCCATTATGCACATAGTCCAAAATTAAAACAGTGGTCTTCACCACTAACAACACTTCCAAATAAAATAATGAGTAGTAAGGATAGGGTAAAATTCTCATCATACCTCGATTCAAGAATCCGATTCCCCAAAGATCTAAATATTTTATAAATCACACACCATAGATCCTCAAGTAGTAAGGATAGCACTACATTTCCATCCATATGGTTAGGTAGTATGATTCTCCAAAGCTTAGAGATCATATCATTGGACTATGGAGCTAATCTCCATTGGGGCTATAGATGCTTGACTAGCAGTGGAGTATGCTCATGCATGGTGACATGTCTCTCTTGAAGAGACCTCTGACCGCACATAAGGACAAGCTAGCTTCCTGGTCTTCTCTATGATAGGTTTAATATCACTTTACTCAAGATGGGTAAATGAATTCACTTACACACACATTGGTTCTTGATTGACTTGAGTCATCACCATGCTCATGATTGGTAAATAAACATTCATTGCACACACATTTGGTCTTTGAGAGATTCGACAAAACTTAATGAGTTTGTTCAAAATCACTAGGATGTTTGAGTCTCTACAAAAAAATTCTAGATCCATCATTCATAAGCCAAAACAACATCCATACATGAGTCTTTCACTTCACATCCCACAATTAGATTTTGGTTTCCCTGATTAAACAACAAAGATAAATTTGGTCAAGCAAGAGTCTAAAACCTTTTACAAATGATCATTATAACATGATGCCATTTATTTATTTGCATACATAAAACCATCATCACACAACTTGGGGGTGCTTAAGGTATCACACCTTCCTCATCAGTCACATCAAGTAAAAAAAACACTTGGGGATATTCAAGGTATCACACCTTCCCCAATAAAATAATCAATCAACTGGGGGTGCTTAAGGTATCACACCTTCCCCATCAGTCCAACAAACTGCTTCATCAAATTAGTTGCTAGGTTCAAAAGGTTGCATCCTTTTATCAAAGGTTACGCCCTTTACCTTGCATTCACAATCAATCAATCCATCATCAACCCTATCCTGCCAAGGCAAAGGTAACATCATCCAATTAAAAACCCTATCCTACTAGGGTAAAAGTAGAACCAATCAATCCATCATCAACCCTATCCTGCCAGGGCAAAGGCAAAATCATCCTATTTCACTTTGTAAGAATGAAATGCACTTACCCCATCTCATTCCACAACACCCCTCAAATCAACTCATCAATGCATTCACCTCATCATTCTGCATCATCAAATCCATTTACATTATCAAGTGAACCTTATATCTAGTGATTTACTCTAGTCCCTTGGTGATTGCAGTGATGGGCTATCCATGCAGTCCGATAGGATGGGTATATCACCATAAGGATGCTTGTTCAAAATCATCATCCCATATCATGTTTGAAATCAAACCAAATTGATCTCTCCTTTTTTTGAATGCGACTATGTTCACAAACATTTGCTCAAAGCTATCAAATTCCACTTGAAAATAGTTAGGTTCAAAAGTGTGGTCTTCTAAAGTAAGAATGAACCCAGGTGTTGTAGGTGAGTTGGAGAGGAGAGGGCAATCCTCCAAGGGAGGTCCTAGGTTCAAATATCCACCCTACCAAAAAGCTGAATTGGGTATCTAAAATCCAATTGATAATGTTGGTGTGGGCAGGGGTCGGTGTGACCCCTGGGTGACTTTGACGGTGTAGAACCCCCTGTTCATGGTCTCTCAGACCAAGGCAGCTCCGAAAGGGGTTTTTTGCTATAAAAAAAAAGTAAGAATGGTATCCCCACCTCTACCACATGTACACCAATGTTGGCTAATTTATTCTCAATAATAACAACACTGTACATCATGCTGAAAGAAAATTTTCAACAACATAAATCAACCTCAAACCTAGGACAACAACTTTGACTTTGATTTCAAAACATTTGCAATCAATACCATGCATTTTTATTTTCATTCATAATTTTCAAATTCACTTACATTATCAAGTGAACCTCGTATCTAGTGATTTACTCTATTCCCCTGGTGGTTGTAACAATTGGTTATCCATGCAATTTGGTAGAATGATTATATCACCATAAGGATGCTTGCTCATATCATCATCCAACATCCTCTTGTTTGAATACAAAATAATTTTGATCTCCCTTTTTTGAGTGTGACTCCACTCAAGCAAATTTTCCCAAGAATATCATTGATCCCCTCTCCGTGGTGTTACAAACACGAATAACTTTTACTACATCATTTTCTTTTACATTCATGAATTAGAGTCGGTTACTTGGGATAACAAACCCCTCGGATGATTGATTCCTTGAATTTTGTTAGAGTTAGATTCTATTACATTATTTGGATCATGTAAATGTACCTTTCTAGGTACATACTTAGGACATTATATTACTTTAGGGGGAAGTTATCTAGTTACTTTATGCAATGTAATAAATGCACAAGTGTCAATGTGCAAGTTGTAAATATGCAAGGTATCCCTTGTATAACTAGGTAGAGTGTTGGCCAAGGAATCTATCTTCCATTATAAAAGGGCCTCATTATAAGAGATTGGTGAGACAGTAGGTAGTAGTAGAATAGTTGTGTAACTCCATTAGTGATGGAGTACAATGTAGTCTTGTAGCTTCTTGCATGGAGTGTCCATTTCCTCCATAGAAACATTGTATTCATTTCTATCATTTCTATTTATAGCATATTTTTGCAATCTTGTAAATTTGATTTCTCTCAACAATTGTGTCAGAGCCACGGTAGATCTAGCCACAATAGATCTAGCTACTGTAGATTGAGAGGAGAACCACCATTATTATTGAGCCTAAATTTTTGTGAACCTGATTTTCCACAGTGCATAGGCTCTTGCAAAAATCTTCAGAATAATCAAGGTGGTAGGGAGAGCTTCAAGAAAGTACTATTGTTAAAAATTGGGCCAATCACCATAGCTTTGATTTTTGCAAACCGAGATGTGCCTTTGGACCCACTGCATGTAAATTTCATTGCTTTGAGATTTTTTGGTAGAATAGACTAAAAAGAGAGATTGTGAGATTCATTTGGCTAAGAGTCTTCCCACAAAGTTGTAAGAAAACTCGTGAAGATAAGGACTCGTGAAGCTCATCCACTAGTTTGATGAATCAACTAGTGAAGCTCATCTAAGAGATCTAAAAAGTTTACTATTGCTTGAAGTTTCTTTTATTGCAAGAAATTAATTCTCAGATGATTGGGACACCTCCTACAATAGAAAGCTAGGAGATTTCAACTTCATTGCCCAAAGGTCGAAGTGCCTTCATAGTGTAGAGATTAGTTGTAGCAAGATAAATATCATCAAAAGAGTTTGGAAGAAGAGGATATAGGAAATATCCCTTAAAAGAAAAGAGCTCAAGGAAGCTGAAGAGATCAAGAGAATATCTCATTGAAGAACTTCCATTTTTAAAAAAAAAGGACTAGGAGAGTCCTATGAAAATCCAAAAGCAGCAGAAGCAAAGATCCTAGGAGGAGATCTCAATTCCAAAGGTTGTAAAGTTGAAGAAGAAGGTCTCAAGGAAGACCAAAGAAGCTACAAAATCAAAGACCTTGGAGAGGTCTCAAGAAGAATCCAAAAAAGGCTTGAAGAGCCTTGCTAAAGAAATCAACAAAGGAGTTCCTAGGAGAACTCATTGGAGAAATTCTCCATCAAGGAGAAGTTTTTGATAAAGAGGAATATTTGGGATAATTATCGTCATCCGACTTCAACAAGAAGAGTTGAAGATAGAAGAAGCTTGTCAAATGAAGATTACCTTTCACAGCAAGAAGGCATTGTTTCAGAGATAAATATTTCTCCAAATCTACAACAAAAAGGAGAATATTACAAGAGAAGAACAAGCCACCAAATCCTAGGCTCGTGAAAGAAAGTTTGAGACCATAGTTTTGGTGAAGAAAGAAGCTTTTTGGAAAGCTAACAAAAGTTGCAGAACTCTATCTAAAGCAACAAGCTTGGTTGACCTAAACACCAAGATCTACATCCTCTACAAAAAGCTTTCAAAAAAAGGTAAGCAACTATTGGTGCAAGTAGATTTATTAATTGGATTACTTATCATATTTGTTAAAGCACCTTATATTGGATCAAAGTTGCAAAGAGGAAAATTGAATTACAATCTTCAAAAGTGCAAAAAGAGAAAAATTCCTTTTAAGGTTCATTTGCACATTAGGAGTTGATTAGATTTTAGAGTTACAATTATCTATCAACTACCTATCTTCTACTTTGGAAAAAGAGAAAAAGAAGACTAGATCCTACAACTTTGTTTGTAGTGAAATTTGCAAGGGTTCATTCCAAATTATGCTTGAAAGGTTGCAATGGAATTTTTAAGTGCATTTTTGAGAAATTAGTGGAGCAATAAGGTGAGATTATTGTTACCATTAAAAGTGCATCTATTAAGCACTATACTAGTTGATTTTTTAACTAGTTATTCTCAATTAGTTTGTGTTGTTAAAAGCACAAAATTTGTAGCACTTTCATGGCCAAAAGAAGCCACCATTACAAGAAAAAAGGTGGAGAAGAAAGCCACCATTGAAGTCCTTGAAGGAAGCCTCAAATCGAGACCTTGGAAGTCTCAAGATTCAAGGAGAATGTAAGGGTTTCATTTCAGTATAGAGTGCAGGAATACCTATTCAAAAAAAGCATCTCATTAGCTTGGATTGACCATCATCCAAGGAAGAAGAAGCAAGAAGGATTATGTAAAAAATTCTTCATATTGGTGCAAGATCCAACTATTACAAAGCACCTCTTTTGTTCCTGTGAAAGGACAAAAGTATTTCTATTTATAGGGGGCAGTAAGGATGTCATATCCAGCAGATTGAAGGGTAGAATTCAAGCAAAGAGGAAGGCTCACACGTCCAAGAATCAAGGTGTTCAAAAACACCATTTTCCCTCATCCAATCCAACCCTATAAGCAGCACGTCACCTGCAACATTGAAGCCATTGAAAGAAGGCATTATCACATGTGTCTACGTAAAAAAAGGGGCAGCATTCAGTGAGATATTAGCTACGTAAAAGCTAAGCAAAAGGGCTACCTATTGGCTATTACAAACAACACTATCTTTCAAGCACTAAAGAAGGGCACAAATCGGCATACAAAACCTACAAAAAGGTGAATAGAAAGGAGCTATACCTAAGGCATCCATTGAAGCAAACGTCCACCAAAAAGGAGCTCAAAAGTGTGCCATAGAACCATGGAGCAATCCAAATATAGCCATCCATCATCCTCACCAAGCCAGTGTGCAAAAGGAAGCTTGCATCTCAAGAAACATAGCAAGCTCATGTAGGATGCAAAGATAAAGGAAGAATTAGGGTTGCAAGCTCATCTTTGAAGCGTTAGAAAGAAGGCTTACATGCACAAGCCTTGAGTGCCACTTGGCACAAATTCTCTAAGCATCCCAATGTTCATGAAGACCCAAGCACTCACCTAAAAGGGAGTTACATACATTTGGAGGGAGTTAAGAATCTTTGGAGGTTACCACCAACCTCATCATTGCCAAAGGTACGTTGAAGACACCTACCTTGTAACGCTTCAAGTGACACTTGTCATGACTTGCAAGAAGTTCATCCTATTTAAGGTGCCTATCCTAGAAAAGGAGAGAGAACGAAGTCAAAAGGAAGTCAAGCATTTATGCATTGAAGCTCACTTGGAGGAGAAAGGCTAATTCAAGCCATACACCATTCAAAGGTGTAAGAGAAGCATTTAAGACACTATCATAAAACCAACAAAACCAACGCTTGCATTTGGAGGAGCTTTATCATAAGCAAAGCACATTTCAAGGAGTTTTCGGTGCCATTTGTGGAAGAGAAGGAGTGCCATCCTAGGAGGAAACCAACGTCGGTCAAAGAGGGCTTTGAATTCCCATGAGCGCTACACTCCACAAAGCTATGAATCCACCACCTCACAACATTGAAGGATTATTAAGGTAAAGGTTGATTTTATTATTTGCTTGCTTTAAACCTAAGGTTTTTGGAGTTATAAGGGTACATTATATCTACTATTGCAATATTCTGCATTAGTGATTTATTAAGCAAGCATATTTCAGGATTATTAATATTTGCAAAAGGTAACCTAGGAGGAATAAGGGTTATTACTGAAATTTAAATTATTTGCAAATATTATTTTTCTAATTTTTCCAAATTTGGGAGTTATAAGGAATACAACATCAAATTAGGAATTGGAAATTAGAAAACATTAAAATCAACCATAAGGGATATTTAAAGAGGTTTATTAAATATTTTCAAAGGTTGGAATTTTTATAATAGTGTTGTCTCAAAATCACTTAAAGGAGGCAAAATAAATCCAACATCAAAACCTCTTCAAAAATTGAAATAGTGCTTAGTTCAATAGGAGTAATAAGGAGATAGAAAAGTTGATTTTGGTGTTTACAAAATTTCACAAAATCAACCCAAAATTGAACTACAATTTACAAAAAGCACTATATTGATCATATATCCTATCCAAAACACCCTAGGGAGTCATAAGGCATTCTACAAAACTTGGTAATATTAGCATCCATAAAAAATTATCAAGTTCTAAATTTATTGGATAGATGTAAGCTTTCTACAAAACCTAAAAACTTATTAGTTTTATGAACTCTCATCATTAGGGAGACATAAGGAAGTCTACAAAACCTAAGGGTTAACAAAGGTTTTATCAAATCAAGCTTATATACTTTAATTAGGGGTTCCATATACCTTAAAGTAGGGAGTCATAAGGTAGACTACTAAGAAGACTCTATCCCAAAGAATATAGTTTTTTTTAGATATTCTAAAAGGTAATACAGATGACCACTAACATGATTAGAAGTGGTATAAAGAAAATACCAATATGGATTAAAAACCTGATGGATTACAATAATGAAAAATCCAAAGAAAAGGAAGAGCAAATAAGATGTGAAATAAGTTTCAAGATTAACAACTATTAAAAAGAATATTCTTCTAGTGAGACTGATGACTATTGTACCAAAGGAAACTCAAAACAAGAAAATATTGATCAACAAGATATTATACAAAAAGGAAAATATGGAATAGCTTCAATTGTGCACATAGGGTTGGAAGGTCTCATTAAGGATGTAGACAAACATGATATTCCCAAAATAGACTACAAAACCATCATATCATCTCTACTGTGCACCTACTATAATCAATATGGTCATGAAAAGATCAATTGTTGGAGTTTCCATCCATGCAAATATTGTGATGGGACAAATCACTCATCTTTCTCCTGCTATTACAAACACAGGTACTATAAGGGTTATAAAGAAATATTACTACATAGAATAAATTGTTACCTTTAGGAACTTATTTCAAATGGATCTACTAACAATGAGCTCAAGGTTGATACTTATGAAGGATAGAGAAACAGGTCTTACATAGGCACAAAAGGAAGGAGAAGGGGCTATTCTGATCCACTCATGACATGCAAAATCATGGGAACAATTGTTCATCAAAGATGTCTGATATCAAGGAACAGAGAACTAGAAAAGAATAGAGACCATGACATGAAGACTGAAGCAGCTGAAGAAGAACCTGAACAAGCCAAAGAGCACCTAATAGAAGAAGATCCATATTGAAGACTAAAGTCTTCAATACCCAAATAATGTAATACAGGGGGGTGTTAGAGTTAGATTCTATTACATCATTTGGGTCATGTAAATGTACCTTTCTAGGTACATACTTAGGACATTAGATTACTTTAGGGGGAAGTTATCTAGTTACTTTATGCAATGTAATAAATGCACAAGTGTCAATGTGCAAGTTGTAAATTTGCAAGGTGTCCCTTGTACAACTAGGTAGAGTGTTGGCCAAGGAATTTATATCTTCCATTATAAAAGGATCTCATTGTAATAGATTGGTGAGATAGTAGGTAGTAGTAGAATAGTTGTGTAACTCCATTAGTGATGGAGTACAATGTAGTCCTGTAGCTTCTTGCATGGAGTGTCCATTTCCTCCATAGCAACATTGTATTCATTTCCATAATTTCTATTTATAGCATATTTTTGCAATCTCATAAATTTACTTTCTCTCATATTTTTGCATCTTGTGATTGCCATATCCTAACAACTTAATCATTTGCATCTTCATCATTTTGCATTTCAATGATACCAAAAGGTAAATTTTCAACAGCATAGAATCACCCCAAACTTGGGGTAACCAAATTTGATTTTGATTTCCCACATCGGGATACATCATACACATCCATTACATAATATAATAAAAAAACTTATTTTCTATTGGGGAAAAAGTGTAGTATGCAAAAATCGTACACCTAAGCAATTATATGAAATCAAATTGAATAACATAATCATGTAACCATCAAGATCAAAGACAAGAATTAAAGAAATGGTGTCCTTCTCATTAATATTGAAATTATCCTTCACAAGGTGGTTACAAAGATATCCCTCTTAGGGATTTAATACCAATTTGATACAATTTACAATAAAGAACCAAAGGTAGGTGTATCCCACAGAATCTTTGCACCCTCAAAACTGATTTGGGGAGGAGTTTCTTGTGACCTCCGCAAGGTAAGATAAATATTGATGAATCTTTATGTTGATAGCTCCTGCCAAGATCTGAAATCTGCACACAAGAACACTCACAAGATATTAATAGCAAATGAGGAACCTCTCATGATGAGGTCCATATCCATGATAAGAAACTGAAAAGAGATGCTGAAAATGATAAAAAGATGCATGAAAACTGAATTAAACTATGTTAGAAAATAAATAAAGGAAATTGCTAAATCTACTATAACTAAGAAAAATAGTAAAAATAGATATCACCAAGAGGTCATTCTAGGGTAAAGTAGTCTAGCCTATTGACCATCCTAGGGTAGGGTGACGGTGCCTACGGGCCATATTAGGGTGAGATTATCATTGAATAGAGGACTAGTTCTTCATGATCGATGCAAGAAATGCCGAGATTGATCTATCAAATTGATTGTTCAAGGGTCGCACACTTGAAGCATGATTAAATTATAGAAATTAGCATGAAATAAGGTCATTTGATGGTAAAAGAGTGTTGAATTTGATCTTCAAACTCCAAGAGACTCCATTGTTGCAATTGAGAGCTCCATGACGAAAATCCAGCAGCACTTCGTTATGAAGAACAAGCAAGATCACTTAGGAAATAATTTGGTAGCACTTCATTACATGAGATTGAGATATATTTTCATGAAGGCTTGGTATCTTCTTATAGATTTCCAAAATGGGAATCTTGGCTTGCAAGAGAAGCCAAGAACCAAGAAATGGTTAGGATCTAGGAAGACCAAATGCCAATTCTAGAACCTTCTCATACTTGATAGTTAATGCTTAGTTATCCTATAACTAATTTTGCTTTGGCTCGAGAGCTTGAGTTTGTTACAGGTACGACCATCCCAGGGTAGAGCGATCATGACTGCTCATTGCCACAGGGTAAGGAGGCCTCTAGAGGTCGCTCCTAGGTATGATGGTCTAGGCTGCAAAAGGTAAGTTACCCTTATTTGAGTGGTAAAAACCATTGTTAAGCCTTGGGGATGCCCAAGGTGGGTCATATGGCCTAAAAAGGTGTCCATATAGGTAGCCTCCTCAAAATGACATGTTTTAGGTGTCTACAGATACCCCTTTTTGGGATGCATTGTGTGAAAGCACAATGCAGAGAAAAAATAGATAACCTAAAGTCAAATTGAAGGTTGATTGATGTTCATTGATCTGATCAACATTAGATGCCCCAATCACAAAAAGAGCATGCATCTTTGAATCATTGCCTCCAACACTTTGGTGGACTTAATTTTGGATAAAACTTTGGTAATATGAAGGTAGTTTTGTGTTACTACATGGACTGTTAGTTCAGACTGACAAAGGTTTGGTTTGATATTTTTGCTTTTTGCCCCAACAAAGAGGGAAGTGTGTGATAGTTGTTGGCAATGATTCTTGGATGAATGCAATTTGCATGATTGAGTGTTTAATTATTGATTTTGATTATGAATTTAGTGATTATGACTACCCCCTCAAGCGATGAGTCGATGAGGAGATGGAAAGTGATGAAAGTGATGAGTCGCTTGACCAAGATGACTTGCTTGAGCATTGCAAGACTATAACAAATGTAGAAGGGAAAATCCTATTACAACTATGATTTCAACCATTATTGGTAATTGTACATCTCTATCCCATGGAGCAGTCCAACCACATGGCTTTCTTAGGGAATTAAGATGATAACAATTCAATTTAATCTCGAGGTGAATCACTATGTTCGATGATCTATTGAAACTTCATGGAAGAATGAAATGTACACCTCATTCCCTTGGAGCAGTCTAGCCGCATGGCCTTCTTGGGGATTGAAGTGAAAGCATTTTGATTCGTAGATGAATTATTTTGGGGTTCAAGTGGCCTTATGGTAACTTACCCATATTACCGGATTGCATGGATAGCAAGTCATTACAACCACCAAGTGTATAGGGTAAATTACTAGGTATGAGGCTCACTTGAGATTTTATTTTATTGATTTTTTTGTTATTTTTGAGGTTTTTGATTAATATGGACCATTAGATGTTGTTAAATGCCCAAATTGAGGTTCATGATGCTGATAGAATGTTTGCATTTATTATCATTTTGAGGTCATCATGGGGTAGGATGGTGGCATTTTGCAAATTTTGGGGTCATCCCAGGGTAGGACGATCGCACCGAAATGTGATCACCCCACCCAAGGGTGGTCTCAAAATTTGAAAAATATAAAATCAAATTTGCAAATTTTTAATGTCATTTTCACAGCTAGTAGTGAGAGAAAAGGAGAGGTGAGGTGGAGGAGAGAGTTTTCTGATATGAAATATTACCGAAAACTCAACACAAAATGATCATGGACCAACCAGAGGCCTCTACGAGTGGAGGAGCCAAAGCTAGGAAGGTAGAAATCTCATTCCCTCTTTGTTAATTTTACAAATTAAAATGAACCTCATTAAGTAAATGGAAAATGAACCTCACTAAACTATTGGAAATGAACCTCACCCTAGATTAGGAATATCTAGATTAGGCTAGTTTAGGGGTAGGTTTAATATTTTTTAAATTTTTTATGCTTTTTAGCATGTTTTTGGATGCCACTGCAGGGCCATCCTAGGTAGGAGTGGCTCCCCTTTGGTGGGTTGGGGGCCATCATGGGGTGGGGCGACCATGTTTGAAAACCAACGATCAAATTTTTGGCCATTGGGGCAACCATCCCAGGGTGGGGCGATCGTGGCTGTCAACCGTCCTAACCTGGAGAAGCTGTAAATTTTTTTGTTTTTTAATTTTTTTATTTTTTTTTTATTTTTGTTGATTTGTGTGATTATTGGGTGTTAGATATTGATGACCCATTATAGGGAACCCATCTTGTTTGGGGAATTGTAAGGTCAGCTCACAGATGAGGATTGGGTATGGTTTGAGGTGATTGGCCTCAAATAGGTGGTGCATATTCCCATAATGATGTCAGATCAGGCATATCTGATGGCCTTAGCTCATCGATGGGATAATAGGACCAACACCTTTCATATCCCTACTAGTGATATGATTGTGACATTAGAGGATATCTATAGGATATTTTGTATTCCTATCGAGGGATGCCCTATCACCTCCACTCCCCTTCTACAATAGGAGAGAGTACTTCAAAGGATATTTGGAGGGTAGGCACATGTTGCACTAGCATAGATGGACCATGGTGGAGTTCTTATCAGAGCATGGTATGATGCCCATGTATTCACTCGAAGACACATAGTAGTGATGTACATCATCTCAAACATCCTACTACTAGATTCTTTAGGAGCGAGGTTCACATGGAACCTCCTTGACATGGTGTAAGATCTGATTGAGTGTGACCTTGAAGAGCCGATCATCATGGCATGGGGTAGCACCCTATTAGCACATTTATATGATGAGTTATATGAGATACAACATCAAGGTGCATAGGATTGGGTTGTAATTCTCTATATGGGATGGAAATATTATATATGAATCGATGGAGGATGAGATAGGTATAAGTAGATTTCACATTGTAGATATCTTAGAGGTATTACGGCTAGACCAGGTGGTTTGGAGGCCCTACTTGGATTACCCTCACTGGATAGAGATTGTAAAGTATCTAGGGTGAGTGAGATATGGATGATGGCTCATTGGGCACCATGGAATTGAGCGAGAGTACTTCTTATATTCTCATATTAGATGATAGTTTAAGATATATCAAGATATCCCAAAGGAGCCCATCATCTATCACCATCATGGAGATGAGACACAACTAGTGTGGCCTCAAGTAGAGGCACTTGTAGATGAGGAGGATCCAATAGTAGCTGAGACTAGGATTAGCAGACCTAGGGACTAGTGTAGAGTATGACACCTGGTGGGTCACTCGACTATGGTAGGGAGGTGGTCCGATGGGTAGGCCTACTAAGGTAGTAGAAGGAGGGTGTAGATGAGGTTGGGTGACGAGTGCATCATAGGATAGATGGGGAGTGGGGTCAGCCTATAGAGGAGGTAGAGGAGCCATAGGATGAGGGTGAGGGGGATGAGGATGACCCTACAGATGAGATGGCCTAGTTGAGAGCATGATTGCAGAACCTATAGGGGAAATTAGTAGAGTGAGAGACTACCCTCACCATAGTCTAGAGTTAGCTTAGTAGTGGGAACAAAATGGAGGGGATTATCTAAGGAGAGATATCTCCTCAAGGCCTAGGTAGCCATAGCCCAGATAGATATTGATAGGGTTACTACTGAGAGAGATAAAGTATAATAGAAGGACACTCTAAAGATGTAGATACAAGAGAGATGCTAAGATAGTAGAGAAGATGCTCTATAGGTTATCATATGATACATAATATATATAGGTACAAGGTATAGGGATATTGAAGTTGTAGGCTAAGATAGCTAGACTATACCCTATTTGGTAGTATGATCTCATAATATAATTTATATTTTATATAGAGGGTAGTGGATACATGATGGTACTTTACCTGAGCAATCTACCATAGGGGGTCTTCAAGGAGCTAACACAATGAGTCTAGGAAGTCATCAATGCAACCTAGTCATAGGTCATCAGCTCATCTAGAGAGATCAATGGCTAGTGGCTCTAGGCAACCTCATAGGGATGAGGTCAAGGGTGGAGGTGACTCTAGGGTGTAGGCCCTACTTGATGTATTCTATGTATTCATTATTTTTGGGTGTAAGGTCTGAGGACCTACATAATTGTAGCCTATAGGTAATTTTGTATCATTATGTAACTCTTATATTATATATATATATATATATATATATATATTTATTTATGGCTCATTATGTGTTTATGTTATGTTTTAATTTTATGTTATGGATGTGATGATTATATGATGTATTGATTTATACATGCGATGTACTAATGATATGCAATGATTAGATGATGGATGTATGATTAGATTTTGTAATCTAGATGTATGGATGCACTATTATGTATGTGTATATGGATGCAATGTTTAATGTTAAATGCATATTTTTAAATTTATTTAATTGATTATGCATTTAATTCTTGTTATTGATATGACGAATGTAATGTGTATGTAATGCATTAATTTTATATGGATGTTCTAATGCAAATTGTACATGTATGCTTTAATTATTTAAAACATAATGAATGAATCTAATTTGTATTTAACAAACTAATGGCAGACACCATAGAATGTATAAAAATCATGAATTAAAATGTTAACCTTATCATAAGAGTTATACATTTGTATGTGAGATGAAATATGTGAGATGTAGGGGTTTTCCCTATAAGCTTTTGTAAACTAAAAGGTGTGCATAAAATAGTTAGTGGTCATCTAAATATCATTGTTGATATTCATACGGTATCTATCCTATCTTATGAGGACCCCTTAATAAACAAAATCTCATAAGGAAAATTATGAATGTTGATGAGATGATTAGGTGCTATGAGGGGATTTTGAGGTTTTCCATGAGACTCAAACACCCTAGTTGATTGATAAAAATTTGTATACTGACTACACAAGACTCCTGAAAGATACAAGCCTATTAAGAAGACCTAGATATTCAATATCCCTATGTGTGCAAAGTGAATGTATTAGATGAGGCATAAGACTACCTCATTGCTAGGCAGGTTTCATGCAACCCATTATTGTAATGAGGATCACCTTATGGTCATCCTAATCCTGAGTTTGGATGTAGTTAGACTAGACTACTAGGCAATACAAGCCACCAAAAGCTAGCTCAACCATAAGCTAACATTGGTCTATACAAAAGAAGGTCGCTAATGTGATAGACATATCACCATGCGTAAGGCTACTCCATTGCCAGGTGGGTTTCATTCAACCCATTGTTGTAATGGAGATTACCCCATGGATTTTGAATACTGAAGATTCTAGGGATTCAAGATCGTTACCCCCTTATTTTATTTTGATTTCTTGGGATACTTGCTCATGCTTAGTGGTGAAAACCACTATTTTTTTTTGAGCAAGGGATTTGCTTAGTGATGAAAATCATTATTTCTTTTGTATTGTTTTGGGAATTTGCTCATTTTGTGGAAGAGCAAGGGGATTTTTTGGGTAGGGGGAGCTTGTCCTTTTGTCAATTCTCAGCATCCTAGACCATGCGCATAATAATATGAGCAAGGAAACCTTTCACTTAAGGTGACAAGGACCACTTTGTAGTGTCATATTTCCTTGTTCAAACTTGGATTGTTAATGTGTAAAATTATGTTGGGATTTTGAGATATGCAAGGTACTATCAAAGCGAGACCTTACCTTCTAAAATCCAAGATAGCTTTCTACAAAATCTAAAAATATAACTAGGGATGGTTGAATGACCAGAAACCCTAGTATACACCCTATAGCAACTCATTAGTTGTGTTGAAAAACATAGTTACTCACAAGGGAAATGTGAATGATAATGATATGTGGGATGTAAGGGTTTTCCCTACAAGTTTTTGTAAACTAAAAGGTGTGCATAAAATATTTAGTGGTCATCTAAATATCATTGTTGATATTCATCTAGTATCTAACCTATTTTATGAGGACCTCTTAATAAGAAAAATCTCATAAAGAAAACTATGAATGTTGATGATTGATAAGGTTGATTTGAGGTTCATGATTGGCATACAAACATGGTGTCATTCATAAGAATGTAAACACGACTTATCCTAATGCAAGTGCAATGGATGAATATGCCTAATGCAATGCAACTAATCAATGCATACAATGAAATGCATGATAACATAATGTAAATGTTTTTGTATTTTGATGTTTTGTATTGTTTTTGTGTTTTTATGTTTTCTGATTTGTTTGGTATTTTTGATAATTTTTGTTGTTTTTGTAATTTTGATTGTTTTATTTTACGTATAAAATGCCCATAGATGAAGAATGTTGAGAGGTTTGGGTTCCTCAACACCTTCTAGCGAAGTTAGGTGATAAGTTCCTAGTCCTATTTTCTCTATTACGATAAAGGGACCTAACCAATTGGTCATAAATTTATCTCATAGATGAGGTGATAGGTTTGAGTTCTATTGGTTCTCTTTGAGCACAAGATCCCCAAATTTAAAGTCTCTTAAATGGACTTTAGTATCATAAGCTCATTTAATATGATCTTGATAAATGCATAGATGCTCAAGAGCATTAACTCATCATTCATCAAGAAGGGTCAATTGATCGAGGTGAGCTTGTCATGAGGTGTCATCATCGATGAATTCTTTCAATGACACATGCAATGATGGAATTTCTAATTCCAAGGGTATAATGGCCTCAATACCATACACTAGAAAAAATGGGGTTGCCCTAGTGGGTGTCCGAATGCTAGTTTGATAAGCCCATAAAGCTAGAGGTAGTTGAAGGTGCCAATCCTTGTGGTTTTCCTTGATGATTTTCTTCAATATGGCAACTACAATTTTATTAGAGGCCTCTACCTACCCATTTGCTTGTAGATAATAGGGTGTTGCAAAGTTATATTGAATGTTATATTTGGATATTAAGGCCCACACATATTTGTTCTTGAATGATGTCCCATTATCCAATATTATTTTGGATGGAATACCAAAATGACATATAATATTATGGAGTATGAACTCCATAATACGAGCTCCAATCATAGTGGTTAAAGGGATTGCTTCCACCCATTTAGTAAAATACTTAGTAGTCATTAAAATGAATGTGTGATAGCCTAAATATGGAGGAGAGATCTTCCCAATTAGATCAAATCCCCACTGAGAGAAAGGCCACACCGATTGAATCGATTGTAAGGCCTGAGATGGCAGGTGTGAGAGATTAGCATGATGTTGACACTTTATGCACTTCTTGACATATGTACAACAATCCTTTTCCATTATGGGCCAATAATAACCCATTCAAAGGATGCACTTGATGATAGCCATACCACTAAAATGGCCATCATAAGTACCATCATGAGCTTGCAATATTACCCAAGAAGATTCTTGGGGCTCGAGACAATGAAGGAGGAGTCCATCATAGCTTCGATGATAGAGAATATCTCCTAACAAGACATACTTGGTCACTTTTTGTTTAAATGCTCATTTTATAACATGCGATAATCCTAGAGGGATATTACCAAGTTTTAAATAATATTTTAATTAGATGAGCCAATCTTGATAAGCTTGAGCTTCAACTGACTGAACAACTTATTCTCATTGTGATTCATCATGCACAAATATAGATTGGGAAACAACCTTGTGGTGAATGGTCATGCCATTATCTGAAGGACCCTATGAGATCAAGGACCCCCAGGATGCTTGTTTTAGAAATTCTTGTGCCTTGGAGAACCGATCTTGATTTGGTTCAATCTGAATCATGTGAACTAATTCATTATTATTCGAAGCCTCATACAACATCACTAATTATGAGAGCATTTTAACATGGATGGTTGTAAAATCATCGAAAGGGTTCTATGGGATTAAGGATCCCAAAGAAGCCATTGTATCCACAAAGTGATTGGATGTACGAGGGACTACCTCGATGTCATACCATTCTAGTTTGGCTAGTAATTTATCCACAAGCTCTTTATAAGATTTCAAGATAGGACATCTACATTGATAAATGCCTTTGACTTGGTTTACGATGAGCAAGGAGTCACCAAAGATATTAAGCTTTTTAATCTTCATGGTGATAGTTGTTTGGAGACCCAAGATGAGAGCCTCATATTCAATATTATTATTGGTGCAAGGGAAATCAAGTTTAAAATACAAGGGCATAGGAGCTCCTTACAATGTGAAAAACATGATCCCTACACCACCCCTTGCTCACATTTTGAACCATCAAAGAACAAAGTCATGTCTACTTTATTTTTTAGTTCTTTGAGTTTGGGTGATTCTAATAATGTGAACACTACATCATCAAGTAGCTCAATTACAAGAGGCTTATCATCCTGAAGAGGAGCCTCTACTAACTGATCAACTATAACTTGACCTTTGATTGATTTTTGACTGATGAATTCAAGATCGAATTCCATCAATAGCATGATCCACTTTGTGGTTCACGTATTATGATATGTGTGACTCATCATATACCACAAAGGATTTTCTTTTGAGATGACATACATTGTATGACTTAACATGTAGTGGCGAAGCTTTTTGGTGGTGAATACCACTGCTAAGTAGAGCTTCTCAATGTATGCATATTTAAGCTCATAACTGACCAAGGTGTGACTAATATAGTAGATAGCATATTCTTTATTTTCTTTGTTCTTCTAGGCCAACATGGTCCCTAGAGCAAAATCTATGGTTAAAATATATAGCAAGAAAGGCACACTTGGTCGAGGTGGAGCTAATACTAGTGATGATGCTAGGTACTATTTTATCTCATCAAAGGCCTTCTAGCACTCCTCATCCCAATTGAATGGGACCCCCTTATGTAGTAATCGATTCATGGATCGACATTTATCCGATAATTGTGCTATAAAGTATTTGATGGATGCTACCTTTCCTTGCAAGCTACGAAGCTCTTTAAGGTTAGTGGGGGGAAGCATTTCTAAAATTGCTTTGACCTTTGTGGGATCTACTTTGATCCCTCACTTGGAGACTATGAATCCCAAAATTTTTCCTGATGTAACTTCAAAAACACACTTTTTAGGATTTAGCCTGACATTATGCTCTATCAAGTGATCAAAGACTTTTCATAAAACATTTGCATGCTCTTCATGCAAGAGAGATTTGGTGAGAAAATCATCTATATAATATTCTAAGATCTTATGCATATAGTCATGAAAGATGTATGTCATGGCCCATTGATAGGTTGCACCAACATTTTTAAGGCCAAATGGCATAACTTTATAACAAAATGTTCCCCATGGTGTAGTAAAGGTTGTTTTATGTTGATCTTCGAGCTTGACCCAAATTTGATTATAGCCTAAAAATCCATCCATAAGGGATAACATTTCATGACCAGCAGTTGCGTCTACTAGAGCATCAATATTAGGTAAGGGGAATGCATCCTTGGGAGTTGCTTTATTAAGATCTCTAAAATCCATACAGATACGAATCCTCCCATCAGGTTTTCCTATGGGTACCATGTTAGATACCCATTCAAGATAATCAATCGGTTGGATGAATTCCACATCCAACAATTTTTGTAATTCATATTTCACCATTAAGGTGATTGTTGGATGTATTTTTCTGAGCTTCTGCTTGATCGACTTCATATTTGGGTCTAAAGTAAGGTTATGTGTGACCAAATTTGGATCAAGACCCAACATGTCCTTATACGACCAAGCAAACATGTCACTTTTTCTATCAAAAGAGATATGATGATGGCACATTCTTCAAGAGATAGACTCTATCCTAGTTTTACTTTCTTAGGATTGTCAGGGTCATTGCCAATATCTACATCAAAATTTTCCTCAATTGACATATGAGATCCCTCCTCAAGTTGATGAGGTGTAGGGATCAAGTAGATGTCATCCACTAGATTTGGAGGATCTATCATATCAGATTCAACCTCAGCATTACAGACATCTTGAGTTGGCCCTAGAGAGAAATGGAATGGTTGTAGCATCTCTTCACATGGGAAGAACTCCTCAGGTGATGGTGGTGATGCGGTATGATCAAAATCAATTACCTCATGATTGAGGTGCAATGACTTTGAAGGGTCATTGGGGTTACAGAGAGGTACAATTAGGTCAATGGAAATCATATTTATGGATGGTTGGTAATTTCTATTATCGCATGGGGAGAACCTATCGATTATAGATGGCTCTACATGTGCTAGATGTGGCTTAGGAGGAAATGGGATTTTTAGATCTACTCTAGGAGTAGATAAGATGATTGGGTCCTCTAGTGGTAGTAGCTACCTCCAGTTAGGTGGGGGAGGAAACACCCTATGATAGATATCATCTAGGTTAATAGGGGGTCTAACAGGATCGACATATCCTCTATAGTTATTAAGGTGATGAAGGTAGTGAGGACCTAGGTATGCTACTTCTGTTTCATCCTCATATTCATCATCTTCTTCAATCCAATCATTCTCAAGATTATCATCGAGTTTAGACTCCTCTTGTTGGTTGGTCTCATCAGATGATTCATTGATAGAATCAGGAGGCTCGATGGAGACCATTGTGATTGGGAGATGATCTCCCAATAGATGAGAAGGGTCAGGGTTAATGTATTCATTATCATCAATGTCTTCCCCAAAACCTAAGCTTAGGCATTGTAGGGAATCAACCAAAAGCTCATCCGACATGTAGATGGAATACCCTAAACCAAATTTATCTATAGGTAATTGATATTATGGTAAATAGGGTGTTCTAAGACCCTACTCATAAAGACCTAAGCCATTTTTATGCCAATGGCAATGGTAGAAATATCTTAGAGCAAAATTAGGATTTGACATATAATATATGTTTCCTATGAATGGTTCATTATCATGGCTAATCATAGGAGACTGATCTATGGATTGATCGAAACCCCCATATATGAAGTTTATTTGATTAGGTGGTATACCTAGGGGTACGATAGTTCCAATTGGCAAGGGGGGAACATGAGGTCTTCCCATGTCTTGCATGGACTCAATAATTGGTGTAAATGTAACATTTTGTACCAAATATTCTATGAGACCTAGGTTGGCTAAGTGAATTATCACTTGTGGTGAGGATGATGTCATTGATGATGTGGGGGATGTGGGGTGAGGTAAGTCATCCATTGTGGTAGGTGATTCTTCCTCTTCCATAGGAATCAAAATTTCTATCATGGAAATATTAGGGATGACTGCTGGAATATCCTCCATAGGTACCTTCAACTTTTATTTGATCGGAGGACCCGATGATGAAGAAGGAATATCTAGAGGAGCCAATGGTTTAGGTGGAGGTGGTGGTAATGAAGTGGATGGATCAGTAGGTGCTGATTTTGGTGGGTGCTCTAGATGCTTGATAGGGGAACTTGGTCGGATATCCAGATGCATGGAGGGTAGAACAAACTCCCTTGGATTACTGACATGATTTACATACTTAAATGGCTCATCATTCGAAGGGACCACATGAACTTGTCCTTCATGTACGTACTTGATACATTGATGTAATATTGAAGGAACACATTTCATGTCCTAGATCCAAGGGTGACCGAGCAATATATTATATTGCATTGCTCCTTCTAGCACATGGTACAATACAAAAATTATCTTTAGTCCCACTTGGATAGGTAGGACTATTGTGCCTACTATTGAGCATAAAGCATCATTGAAAGCTCATAATGTGAAGGTAGATGCTACAATGTGTGATGTTGGAAGGCTCAAATGCTCTAAAGTGGTCATTGTTATTATATTGATTGATGAACCTGTATCAATCAATACTCACTTGTATGGGATCCTATTGATACAAGTGATAATATGTAATGGGGGATCCGCTACATTTGTAGGTACCTATTTTATTTCATGATCATAAAAGGTTACCATAGGCTCTTTACATTTTTGCACATGCCCTACAAAATTTATGAATGTGTTAGGGTCTCGAGGTTGAAGCTCGATGGATTTTAAGATTTCCATAAGAGCTTCCCTATGTCTAGGTGATTGTTGGATAAGCTCGTATATGGAAAGCTTAGTCGATGTCATTTGTAGGCTTTGTGTAAGCCTATTCCTGATTGTTATCATTGGTTGAGGTGGTGGACCTAGAAGAGGGTTTTGAGCCGGCAAGGGTTAGGGCACAGAAGGGATTCAGATAGGTGCTATAGGTGGCATGACTTGATCATACCTTCTATTTCTTGTTACAATGTTGATCATACCTACGAATCCATGAGTGGGTGGATCCATATGTATTTCATTGACATGCCTAGTTTGATCATCCTTGACCTCATGAGTGGGCAAGGGATCTTTAAAAATACCCATTTATTGATTATCAAGGGCAAGAGGGTTGTCGATTTGTAATTGGTTCTTATCTAACATATCTTGTATCAGGTTCTTAAATCCATAGCATGCTTGGATATCATGACATTTTTATCGGTGATAAACACAATACAAATCCTCTTTATACCCCTTAGGTTTTGGGTGGGTAGGATCTACTAAGTGGATCTTAGGTAAGGTAATGGCCTTTGCCTCACATAATTGATTGAAGAGGGATGCCAAAGACTTAGGTAGTGGTGTATAAGTGTGAGGAGGGTGATGTGGCTGATCTTGCGCTTGGTTTCATTGGTGTTGATTATTATATTATGCTAGAGGGGGTTGAGCCTGATAGTTAGGCTATTGGGGTGCTTTCTTCATTTTAGGAACATTCAAAATAATTTGATTGACTAGAGCTGGTTTTGATTGAGTGTAGTTGTTCTGAGGATTTTTATTCCACTCCTTTTTCTAGAGTTTTATATCTCCCTCCTGGACCTTTATGTCCTCGATAACTTTGGCTTACGCCAAAGCCTCCTCAAATATTTGGTATTATTGCAACTGAAGAAGAAGCGAGATGTGTTTTGAGCAAATTTTTGTAAACATTCGAGTAAGTTCTGAAACTGGTATGGTGAAAGGTAATTTTGACATTATCTTTCTCCATCTATTTTTGTAATCCATAACTGGCTCATCATCAAATTGATGAAGGTTTGATAAGTCAGTTAGGTTGGCCTTCTTTTTGATGTCAAATGAGAAGCATTCTAAAAAGGCGTTAGCTAGTTGTTCAAAGCTAGAGATGTTATGTCTTGGTAGTTGATTATACCACTCTAAAGCTATGCCAGAGAGTGTTATCAAGAAGGTTCTCAACAACAAAGCATCATCATCTTGCAACTGGAAGCACAAGTTCATGAAACTTGTTACATGTTCCTGTGCATCATCGTCTCCTTTAAATTTATCTAGTTTTGGTATTTCAAAATGTTCTAGATAAGGAGGACAAGGAACTGATGGGTGAAGGGGTTGATTGCATAGTTTACGCAATGTTGGATTTTGGTAGCCCATCCCTTGCTTTTCTAGTGATTTAATTCGCTCTGTAAGGACCTGTTGGTTCGGCTTTCATACGCACCCCGCGAAGGATGAGCAGGAAGCTCCGGAGACACCCACGGGACGAATCCCACTCACTTTAGGATCTAGCTGGTTATCCAAGGTGCGAGTTACGTAGTCGGGTCGAATGTCTATTCACTCTTTTCCGCTTCTGGAATAGATTTCAATATGGATCGTCTCGTTACCTTACAGGGGGTTCCTGAACTTGTTCGATAGTTGCAGAAGTTGTTACTTGTTAACAATCAGATTTAACTTGATTCTTGATCTAGCTCTCATGGGTCAGCAGATTCAAATAAAAGGCAAATAAAGAAAATAAAAATGGATCATTCACCGAAAACAAAGAGAGGGTAGGGTAGGGCAGAAAGAGAAGTTTATCAGACTTTAAACTGTAAAACTTAAACTATCAATTTTATCTATGCTACTAGCTTCACAACAGAACAAATCCAAGAAGAAAGTGTCCAGATTTCTAAGATCACTTTCAACTAGGAGCACAAGGCAAAGTGGAACAGATCTAGCAAAAAATTATAAATCCAAGGGCAGCTGGTTAAAACTGGTATCTTTCACCGGCAGCCTAGCTCACACAGTGAAGACAGAGCAATTAGAACAAACTTAACCTCAAATCTGTAATTTCCCCTAGCAGACAATGGAACAACCGAAGCCTAACAACATATTTAAACTTGATAATGGCAGATTTACAACATATATCTAACAAACTTTAATGGAACGGATAACAAAAGAAGATACACTTATCACAGATCTATAAAATATTAGGCTCCTGGCCATGCTACCATAGAAAACAGCAAAAGCACATCAACTCCCAGACCAGAAAACAAAGGATTTCACAAAATTTGCAAGAAATTGCTTATAAGCCTTTTATTTCTAAGTCTCCGCCTCCTCGCAATTACATTGAGAAGAAGTATTTATAGACTCAGGACAGACCCTGATCTTTTTAGAAATATCTTCTTCCCCAAACTGCAAATCTTATCTTTTTTTTAAACCCTAGGACCCGGGTTTTACAATATAAAGCCATTAAAACAAAGCTGTGGATAGAACTTAACCATTCTGCAAATCTGTGCAGTCAGCTGCCATAAATGGAGAAGATAGAGTTGAATGCCACTTGCATTCATCCGCAACTGCAAATGAATGCTCTCATTAATTTCTGTTGGTGAGCCGGATGAGTCACCACCTCTCTCAGATCTGATCTCCGTAAAGCCATCCCTGTGTTGAAATTGTCTTCATGCTATTAATTCTGCCATAAATTTGTCATTGAATGCCCTCACCGGCATCTTCTCTTCTAGCATGGCGGTCCTTGACTAAATCCGCACTTTAACTTTGCCTTTATGGTCTTTTTCAGTTGTCCCGTAAGTGCCGATGGATTCCTGCATGAAAGACAAAAGATTAATTAGCTCTTTAATAAAACATAAAATCAAAGCTTAAAGGATAAAACAGATTAAAATCCTAAATTTAAACTTGCATGTCGGCCTCTGTTTGTCTGTTACGCGCTTTGACACGTGTCGCTATCCCAGGAAACCTTCTGTTTACAGCTGGAATGCACTTCAGGCCCTTTGGGGAACTTTCTCTCTCCTGTCGCGATTCTGCGACATGTCGCGAAATCGCGACGTCCCTGGCGCTAGCGGCTCTTCTTCTCAACTTGGTCGCGAAAATGCGACATGTCGCGATTTCGCGACATGTCGCGAAATCGTGACATCCTTCCTGCCAACTGCGCTTCCTGTTCCAACCGCCGCGAAAACGCGACATGTCACGATTTCGCGACATGTCGCAAAATCGTGCCTCTCGCTGGCCGTCGTACATCTTCCTTGCTTCCTGTCGCGATTTCGCGACCCTTCACACTTAACATTTTCTCAAATTCTTCTCACCATGCCGCTATTTCGCTGCATACTTGTTTTGCAAGACTTCCTTAAAAAGGTGCGCATCGCTACCACTCTCACCCCTGATTTCGAAACACGCCGTCGCTCGTTCAACACTTAACCCTTTTTCTTTGACGCCTTAAGTCTTTGAAACATCTCAGCCTTAAAACATTTCTCATGAAAACGTGGCGCATCGCTACACTTTTTGGTGTAGAGCCTTCTTCGACAAATGCCCCACGATTTTAGAACATGTCAACGCGTCGCTGCAAGTTTCTACTTGAACTCCCTTCTCCAAAACGTGCGCGCATCGCAGTTTTTAGCACTTAAGCTCTTTTAGTTGATTTTTCTCTTGCACTCAGCGGAAATGCGACATGTCGCGATATCGCGACATGTCGCCAAATCGCGCTCCTCCGTACAACTTTCTTCTCTCTCCTCCGACCGACAGCGATTTTGCGACACTTTCCAAAAATGGAAATGTCGCGATATCGCGACACTTCCAAAAATGGAAAGTGTCGCGATTTCGCTACACATTTGCGACTTAGCCGATTTTCTGAAAACCTGTCGCGATTTCATGACATTTCCATAAATGGAAGTGTCGCGATTTCGTGACATTACTAAAAAAGGAAAGATTTGATTTTTCATGTATTTATCTGACTATTTTCTGGATTTTCTTGGTGCCGGTGCAGGATTTGGCTTAAGCATGAATGATTTCTAGCATGTAAAAGCTAAGTCCAAGAAAACACAAGCTAGAAAGACAGGAAAAGCACAACCTAAAAAGGAAACAAGCAAAACTGGATTAAGACTGAAAAACATCTAGAGGGTCCCTACTGCAAAAATGAAAGTTCAGAATTTTCAGAGGGTGAAATTGATTTTTTTTCAGTGGGGGTGTGTTGCTTCTCAACAAATGGCGATATCTGCGGGTAAAATAGTAGCACTATTTTAGAACCCAAGACTCTGGTTTCAAAACAAAAAGACCATGCATCATGCCTTGCCACAGACATTCTTCGCAATAAATTGACTGTTAACTGCTAGCTGTTAAAATTTCCCAAGGACATACTAGGCTGGATTACTTCAAGGAAGATTTCTGATGTGCAATTTCAAAGGGTATAAACTTTCTTCAAGGATGACTGAATCGAATGTTGAACTCTGGACTGATCAACTTCTCTAGATCATAAAAAGGGGAAACCGAGTAGAGCTCTGTTTACTAGTTTAGCCTTTTACAGCCTAGACAGAGTTACCCTTTAGATTTACACGACCCAAATTTACAACTGTAAGGAAGGATCTTCAACTTGGTAAAAGAAAAATATCTTTTGGAATCTGGTTGCCTCTCTCTCATATAACTCTTTTTCTTTTTTTTTATCTCTCTTTTTTTTTGAAATATATCAATATCTGAAAGGCCTTAAAGAAATCACAATTTTCTTTTATCACTTGATCAATCTGGAACTGTTTCAGTCTAGGCACTGATAGCCTCTGTGGATACCCAAATAATTGCATGAACCATAGTCCCCTCTTATAACCAACTTTTCTTGGATTCCCCGGGAGTTCCTCCAACTAAACAACATAGCAGCTTCTCTATAATTAAAACAACTGTGGCAAGCAAGACACAAGATCCAATCATCTCTCTACCTTCATCCTGAATAGCAAAATAGTTCCACAGTTCAGTTTAAGCAGACTATCTCAATTAGAATAATGAGCAATGGGCACTGGATTGTGGATTTATCAGCTCAGAATAAAACAATTTTCAGCAGGCTGACTTTTCATTGATGCTCAGACAAAGGCAAAGAACAGAGACCTTTAGAAGCTAAAGGACTTTGCATAGACTTTCAAGGACAGACAGGCCTTAAAGCAAAACAAAATAAAACTGTACAGACTAAAACACTGAACTGTACAGGAAGCAAAGAAAAAGAAGCAAAGCAACTAAAACTGAAACAAAAGACTGTACAAACTTAAATAAAAGCAAGGATTAACTAAAAACACAACAACTAAAAACTGTACAGGCAACTAAGAAGAAACATAAAACTAAAAACTATTGAAGCAATTGCACAAGAAAACTAGAACTAAACTAAAGCAGAATAAACTTGCAGAGCTATTTACAATATGTACACATATTACAACTTCTTTATGACTTCATTCAAATGATAGATTGGATGGAACAGCCGAGAAATAATGTTTCAAGTATTGACCATTAACAAGGAGGTCCAGAAAATTACCATCCAGATCTTGTAAACGGAATGCATTGTTACCCAATATCTCAGCAATTTGGTAGGGGCCTATCCACAGTGGCTGCAACTTTGTATGCTTACCCTTCTTCTCATGAGCCTTGTCCCACAGGAGCACCAAGTCTGCCAGTCTGAAAGCCTTCACTTTGGCCCTCTTGTCAAACCACCTTTTGACAGTTTCTTGATGCCTACTGAAGTGCTCCAGGGCTTGGAGTCTTTCATCCTGCAAGTTAGTGAGATCTAAAACACGGGCTTCAGCATCATCATGATCCTCAAAATAATCTAAGGCAAATTGGTAGGTAGGCAACTTGAGAGAGATGGGAACAATTGGCTGGGTACCATACAGCAAAGCAAAGGGAGAAGTCTTAAGAGCAACCTTATGTTTTATCCTGTCAGCCCACAGTGCATATTTCAACAATGTATGCCACTGCCTGGGTTTATCTGCTGCAGACTTTTTGATGGCATTCATTAAGTTCTTGTTGGTAGACTCAGCCAATCCATTGCCTTGGGGATAGTAGTTGGATGAGAATCTGATAACTATCCCCATCTGGTATGCCCAATCTGCAAATTCCAATGATTGGAAGGCTGGTCCATTATCACATACCAAATTCAGGGGAACCCCAAATCTAGTTATGACATTTGATTCAAGAAATTCAATGACTTCTTGGGCTGTACTTCTTGTGGTGGCTGCTGCTTCAACCCACCTTGTGCAATAGTCAGTAGCTGTCAGCACATATTTATGTCCTGCTGAGGAATTTGGATTGATCACCCCCACAAAATCAAGTCCCCACTGCATGAAAGGTTTGTTTATCACAATAGGTTGCAATGGCAGAGCCCGGTTAGCCTCTTTGGCTGCAAATGTCTGGCATTGATGGCAGGTTCTGACATGTTGATGTGCATCCTTAAAAAGTGTAGGCCAGTAATAACCTGCTCTTAATATTTTATGTGCTGTAGCAGATCCTGATGAATGCCCTGCCCCTAGTTTTTCATGAAAACTAGCCATGACTTCACTGACTTCACTGGGAGAAATGCACCTTAGAAAGATGCCAGCATAATTCTCCCTGTACAGAGTACCTGCCTTGAGGAGATAATGAGCAGCTTTTAACTTTAATGCTCTCCTTTGAGTTCTGTTCAAATGGGATGGGCAAATTCCAAACTGTAGCAGATGAATGATATCTCCATACCAATCATCAGATTCAAAATTCAACTGATTAACTTCTTGCTGTGGAGGCACTTCAGCAATGTGTCTGGACAAGCCAAGTCCTCTGATCAGTTTAGCAGGCCTAATCTCCAAGTCATACTCTTGCAACCTGGTAACCCAATTGCCCCTCAGTTCACCCAACTCATTTTGACTTAGAAGATACTTCACAGCTGGGTCTGGCACTATGGCATGAGTTTTGCTTCTGAGTATATAATGTCTGAACTGTTTCACTGCTCTTACTAAAGCATAAGCTTGTTTGTCTAATCTGGAATATTTCAGTTCAGCTCCCTTCAAATTAGTGCTCTTAAAAGCAATTGGATGTTCTCTGGTTTCCCTTCTTTGGGTCAGGACTGCAGCAAGTGTATGTTCAGAAGAGAAAGTGTACAGATAAAAATCTGCACTGAAGTCTGGGCTTACCAGAACTGGAGCTTGTTTAATAGCTGTCTTAATCTCTTGGAAGGCTGCCTTAGCCTCTGGGGTCCAGAAAATCTGGGCAGATTGCTTTAACATGTCATTCATTGGCTTAACTATCTCTGCAAAGCCAGAGATAAACTTCCTGACAAAGTTTATCTTTCCAAAGAATGACCTCAACTCTTTCTTGGAGTTGGGAAATGGTATGCCAGATATGGCCTCAACTCTGCCTGGATCCATAGAAATGCCATCCTTTGTGACTAAATGCCCTAGGAGCTTCCCTTCTGTTACACCAAAAATGCATTTCTTTGGATTCAGAGAAATGCCAAACTCCCTACACTTGTTAAACACAGACTCTAAGTGCTTGACATGGTCAAATCTGGATTTGGAGAAGACTGTTAAATCATCCATGTACACAACAATACATTTGCCCATAAGCCCCTTGAAGGCATGATCCATTGCTCTCTGAAATGTTGCTCCTGCATTTATTAAACCAAATGGCATTCTCTTGTAAGCAAAAGTACCCCACTTAGTTGTAAAGGCAGTCTTCATTCTATCTTCTTTCTCAACCAATATCTGGTTGTACCCTGAGAAGCCATCCAAGAAAGACATCATCTCTGATCCATTGACAATTTGCAGGACTTCATCCATAGAAGGCAGGGGATAGTTGTCCTTTTCAGAAGCCTTATTTAAATTCCTGAAATCCACACACAGGCGGATCTCCCCATTTTTCTTCCTGACTGGCACCAGATTTGCCACCCAAGTAGAATGCCTGATAGGAAAAATAATTGCTGCACTCAAGAGCTTCTCCACTTCTTTCTGAATAAGAGGTTCTAACAGAGCATTAACATGCCTCTGTTTTTGTCTGAAAGGCTTGCAAGATTCTTTTAAAGGTATGATGTGGGTGTAAACTTTTGGGTCAAACACCTTTAAATCCTTGTATGACCAGGCCATTACATCCTTAGACCTGTGCAGGAAATCAATCATATTTCTCTTTATTTCTGGGTCACAATCCTTTGCCAACTTGATGTTCTTTGGATCCTCCTCAGTGCCTACATTCAAATTTTCAGTCTCATTGTCTGTGGTGCCCACATAATCTTCAGAATTCACCCTCTGCCTGATCTTGTCAACATCAAATAGCCTCTCCAGCTCCACCATTCCCTTTGGGATTCTGTTGTCCTTCAATCTCATGATTCCCCTGTCATCATCTAACTGTTCCATCAGGGTATCCCTTTGGCCTTCATCAATTATAGCATTCTCAAAGGTGTTGGTACTCTGTAAGAAGTTCACAATCTGTTGATCATCTGAGAAAACTTGAAAGTTGTCTATATTGTTTGGAACCGAAGGACAGGGGACTAATTCAATTGAAAACTTATCCCATTTGAATTCCTCCAATGGCTTTAAACTTGCAGCTGAAGATGCCAAGACATCCGCATGTGAATTTTGTTCCCCGGGTATGTGTGTCGAGTTAAATGCATCAAAGCCTTCCACAAGATCCCAAGCCCTGTGCTTGTATCCTTTCAAATAGGATGCTTTACATTGGAATTTACCCCTGACTTGGCTTGCCACTAATTCTGAATCAGTGAAAACTTGAATGTTTTTCACATTTCTATCCAATGCAAATTTTAAACCTAAAATCAGAGCTTCATACTCGCTAAATTATTAGTACATGGGAACTGCAGGCGGTAAGACATAAAAAATGTCCGACTTTGAGGTCCTTTGAGGATCGCCCCTGTTCCAGAACCCCGCTTACATCTGGCTCCATCCACATGAAGTGTCCAAACTTCATTAGTATGTACAGGATGAGCTTTATTAAACTGGTTACTTTGTCCAGTTGTCAAATTGTAGACACCAATATCTACCTCTGCAATATTGACAGTTTCATTAGCTGCATTGTACTCTGTAATGGTGTGCTTGTACCTGGGTTCTCTGTCAACCCGCAACTGATTTGCCACTCCCTTCCATGGCAACCACATGTGTGAAAAATCTGTGGCTAAATATCCATTCAAGGACCTAGACCAATCCCTACTCAACAGCATCCCATACCCCACTGGGATATCCACAACTTGGATTTCAATCTTATGCTGAGCCCTAGGCTCAGAGGCTAATTGGATGTGAATATTTTGAAGCTCTCCAACAACTTTAACTTCTGACTTGTCCAATTGGACGACTCTCCTTTCAGACTTTATTGGGGTCAACCCCAATTGCTGACAAATGGCCAATGGCATAACATTAGCAGATGCACCTGAATCTACCAAACAATTATGTAAGTTCTTCCCAAAAATTTTGACAGTCAATAAAAAGGGGGGAACTTCAGTTTTTTCTTTGTACATGGCTAGATTGGCATTTGCTATTTTCTTTCCCTTGTCTACAGGTTTAGCAGCAGGGCCAAAGTATGTCTTTATCAGGTTGTCTCTCTGCTCTGAAATCTGTGCCAGCTCATGCAGAGTAATGTTGGCCTTAATCTTTTTCATATCCTCCACTATGTTATATCCTTTGTTAAGTGGAGGAACAGCAACATCTGGTACTCTCTGAGCTCCTCCCTTTGGTGGAGGTGGATTATTGCTTGGAGAGGGGTCCGGAGGAATATTGTGAGAGTTGTCAGGAGGAGTTGATGTGGTATTTGGCTCAGGATTCCTGTTCCTCAGGTTGTAGTTATCTCTTCTGTACTGCTGGAAAGCCTGTACTTCATCTATAGGCATTTCAACTACATTCTCAGATTCATCCGGGAAAGAAAAGGAATCCAGGACCATGGCTGCACTGTGGCCAGATGAACTTGGGCCATCAGCAGTTCTTTGATTTTCGGGGAGATCAGATCACCAGACAAGGCTTCAAATGCATTGCAAAATTCCAGACAGTCCAACTCCCCATGCTGAGAAGTGGCATGTATTCTGCACCAGTTGGGCAGAGCTAAATCACAGATGTTCACATCATGAGTTTTACCCTTGTAATATTTATTAGGTTCATATGGGGGCCTGTTAAATCTGTTTGGCTGATATGAGTATCTGTTGGGATTGTCACCAGTAGAAGTTTGCCTTTTAAAACTCAAAAAATCATTGGCCAGCTTTTGAACAATCTTTGAGACTTCTTCAATCCTTGCATTGTCAGCCTCTTTCACTGGGTTCTGTACATTCTCAACAGGTGCAGCAGTTGATGGACTTGCCGATGGTAGAGTCTGACAGACTGGCAGCATCATCTCGATGTGGAATGGGATTAAACACAGGAGCAGCTTGAGTGATCAGAGGAGTTTGCTGAGCATTTAAAGGCTGGGGTCCCAACTGTCTTTCTAGAATCAAAGCTTCTTTGTAAGCTTCTGTCAAATTGGTAATAGTGGCATCTCTCTTCAAGAAGACAGAGGTCATGGGATCCAGGGAATTTCTAAAAATCTCTAATGCCAAGTCGGCATTAGGTACATAATACCCAAGTAAGTCTACCATAGGCTTTCTCGGAATCGACATTATAGGATCTCGATAGATTCACTTAATTCCCTTTTGATGCCAGAAAACCGCTGATATAAAATATTGGGGTCTATCACTTCCCCGAACTGTGACACAAAAACTTTCTCTAAATCATTCCAGCTGGTGATAGAATCATTGGTGAGGTTTAAAAACCAATCATAAGCTCCCTCCTGGAGAGTGAACGGGAAGAGTCTACAGGCAACATCCTCATGCTGTACATTTAATAACTTCAGTGCATTCTTGAATGCAACCAAGTGTTCTTCTGCAGTTCTTGTCCCATCATGTTTGTACCTGGGGAGATATCTTTCTGGATTTCTGGGCAAGTCATGGGCTATACCCGGAATGTTCAAAGCTGTGGAGCCCAACCAATTTGCCATAGCTAATGGATTGACAGGAATATTCTGAGCTCTGGTTGGAGTGACTATCAATGGTGATAAAACTGTCTGTGATAGAGATGTGGCCCTTCTGTGGCTACTTCTTCTCGGAGTTTCTAATTCAGGAACAAGGAGCTCTCCAGCTCTGGGGTGGGACCTTGTTACCCTGTATGTAGAATCCAGTTTTCACAAGCACTTATAACTTTGCAGTTCTCAACAAGTTCTGTATTTGGCAATTTAAAACACTGCACTGACAACTTACAAAAATTGTACTGACAATTTATAAAACTGAGCCACTTTTAAATGTTAAAATGCCGGACTCTGGATAAAATACAGTATTTGTCAAGCACCACATACAGTGGATTTCCCAACTCAAGTGCACTAAGAACAGATGTTCAATGCCCTCCTTCTAGCGCCAATTAGATGTTGGTCCGACTTTCATACACACCCCGCGAAGGATGAGCAGGAAGCTCCGGAGACACCCACGGGACGAATCCCACTCACTTTAGGATCTAGCTGGTTATCCAAGGTGCGAGTTACAGAGTCGGGTCGAATGTCTATTCACTCTTTTCCGCTTCGGAATAGATTTCAATATGGACCGTCTGTTACCTTACAGGGGGTTCCTGAACTTGCTCAGTAGTTGCAAAAGTTGTTACTTGTTAACAATCAGATTTGAAATTGATTCTTGATCTAGCTCTCATGGGTCAGCAGATTTAAATAAAAGGCAAATAAAGAAAATAAAAATGGATCATTTCACGGTAAGCAAAGAGAGGGTAGGGTAAGGCAGAAAGGGAAGTTTATCAAACTTTAAACTGTAAAACTTAAACTATCAATTTTATCTATGCTACTAGCTTCACAACAGAACAAATCCAAGAAGAAAGTGTCCAGATTTCTAAGATCACTTTCAACTAGGAGCACAAGGCAAAGTGGAACAGATCTAGCAAAAAATTATAAATCCAAGGGCAGCTGGTTAAAACTGGTATCTTTCACCGGCATCCTAGCTCACACAGTGAAGACAGAGCAATTAGAACAAACTTAACCTCAAATCTGTAATTTCCCCTAGCAGACAATGGAACAACTGAAGCCTAACAACATATTTAAACTTGATAATGGCAGATTTACAACATATATCTAACAAACTTTAATGGAACGGATAATAGAAGAAGATACACTTATCACAGATCTATAAAATATTAGGCTCCTGGCCATGCTACCACAGAAAATAGCAAAAGCACATCAACTCCCAATCCAGAAAACAAAGGATTTCACAAAATTTGCAAGAAATTGCTTATAAGCCTTTTATTTCTAAGTCTCCGCCTCCCGCGATTACATTGAGAAGAAGTATTTATAGACTCAGGACAGACCCTGATCTTTTTCAAAATATCTTCTTCCCCAAACTGCAAATCTTATCTTTTTTTTAAACCCTAGGACCGGGTTTTACAATATAAAGCCATTAAAACAAAGTTGTGGATAGAACTTAACCATTCTGCAAATCTGTGCAGTCAGCTGCCATAAATGGAGAAGATAGAGTTGAATGCCACTTGCATTCATCCGCAACTGCAAATGAATGCTCTCATTAATTTTTGTTGGTGAGCCGGATGAGTCACCACCTCTCTCAGAATCGATCTCCGTAAAGCCATCCCTGTGTTGAAATTGTCTTCATGCTATTAATTCTGCCATAAATTTGTCATTGAATGCCCTCACCGGCATCTTCTCTTCTAGCATGGCGGTCCTTGACTAAATCCGCACTTTAACTTTGCCTTTATGGTCTTTTTCAGTTGTCCCGTAAGTGCCAGATGGATTCCTGCATGAAAGACAAAAGATTAATTAGCTCTTTAATAAAACATAAAATCAAAGCTTAAAGGATTAAAATCAGACTTAAAACCCTAAATTAAACTTGCATGTCGGCCTCTGTTTGTCTGTTTCATGCTTTGACACGTGTCGCTATCCCAGGAAACCTTCTGTTTACAGCTGGAATGCACTTCAGGCCCTTTGGGGAACTTTCTCTCTCCTATCGCGACATGTCACGATTTCGCGACATGTCGCGAAATCGCGACGTCCCTGGCGCTAGCGGCTCTTCTTCTCAACTTGGTCGCGAAAATGCGACATGTCACGATTTCGTGACATGTCGCGAAATCGTGACATCCTTCCTGCCAACTGCGCTTCCTGTTCCAACAGCCGCGAAAACGTGACATGTCGCGATTTCATGACATGTCACAAAATCGCGCCTCTCGCTGGCCGTCGTACATCTTCCTTGCTTCCTGTCGCGATTTCGTGACCCTTCCGGCACTTAACATTTTCTCAAATTCTTCTCACCATGCCGCTATTTCGCTGCATAC
This sequence comes from Wollemia nobilis, assembly GCA_028583015.1. Classification (NCBI taxonomy): domain Eukaryota; kingdom Viridiplantae; phylum Streptophyta; class Pinopsida; order Araucariales; family Araucariaceae; genus Wollemia; species Wollemia nobilis. The sequence continues at coordinate 14,599,625 of JAQPPZ010016890.1, forward strand.
TTGTTTTGCAAGACTTCCTTAAAAAGGTGCAGCGCATCGCTACCACTCTCACCCCTGATTTCGAAACACGCAGCGCGTCGCTGCAGTTTCAACACTTAACCCTTTTTCTTTGACGCCTTAAGTCTTTGAAACATCTCAGCCTTAAAACATTTTGCAACTGGAAAACGTGCAGCGCATCGCTACACTTTTTGGTTTAGAGCCTTCTTCGACAAATGCCCCGCGATTTTGGAACATGTCAGCGCGTCGCTGCAAGTTTCTACTTGAACTCCCTTCTCCAAAACGTGCAGCGCATCGCTGCAGTTTTTAGCACTTAAGCTCTTTTAGTTGATTTTTCTCTTGCACTCAGCGAAAATGCGACATGTCGCGATATCGCGACATGTCGCCAAATCGCGCTCCTCCGTACAACTTTCTTCTCTCTCCTCCGGTCGACAGCGATTTTGCGACACTTTCCAAAAATGGAAATGTCGCGATATCGCGACACTTCCAAAAATGGAAAGTGTCGCGATTTCGCTACACATTTGCGACTTAGCCGATTTTCTGAAAACCTGTCGCGATTTCGCGACATTTCCATAAATGGAAGTGTCGCGATTTCGTGACATTACTAAAAAAGGAAAGATTTGATTTTTCATGTATTTATCTGACTGTTTTCTGGATTTTCTTGGTGCCGGTGCAGGATTTGGCTTAAGCATGAATGATTTCTAGCATGTAAAAGCTAAGTCCAAGAAAACACAAGCTAGAAAGACAGGAAAAGCACAACCTAAAAAGGAAACAAGCAAAACTGGATTAAGACTGAAAAACATCTAGAGGGTCCCTACTGCAAAAATGAAAGTTCAAAATTTTCAGAGGGTGAAATTGATTTTTTTTCAGTGGGGGTGTGTTGCTTCTCAATAGGACCTTGTATGCATGAGATGATATTATCTCATTCTCTTGAATCGGTCTCCTAGGAGGTGGAGGTGGAAGATATCTGGTAGATCAAGGTGATATAATGTAATTATAAACCACATCTCCACCAAGTGACTCAAGATATGCTTGATCATGGTACTCCGATTCTAGCTCTTCGTATGCCTCATATTCTGGTTGATTTAGCGCTTGATGTTGTCATGCATGAGAATGATGAATAGAGGTTGGGGAAGGATGGTTTTTCATTAGCCTAAGAGGCAACTCTTGATGTTGCATAGTGCACCTTAGGTTATCTTGTTGCCTGTATGTACTAGGCATAGGGATTTCATCGTAAGCTACCCTATGTGATTGCTCCTCATGCAATATTTGTTCGAGAATCCTTTATTCACATAGTCTATGTTCATACAACCTCCAAATATGGTGCAGGAGTATGGCGTGTTTGAGTGGAACACTCTTTGTGCATGAGGATAGGATGCACTAGATATTAGTCTCACTCATCCTCAACATAGGTATGAACAGAAGAGGTCAGTCTATGAAGAGGACAATCACGATATATCCATGCAATAAATTTTCCTACTCATCTTGGGATGATAGAGCGGAGTAGCCTGCTCATCTAATCCAAGCAAAGGCATATATTTTGCTCAATGTTCATATGGGTTTTTGGATCGATTGGAGATATAGATTAATGCCACCCCCTACTTGGCCCTTTAATGGGTGGATCTTATCTAGAAATAACACAAGATGGGCATGGTCTGAGAAGATCATCTTCTCGATCACATGGAGATCCCATAGGTGTCCTCCTAGTAGGGGTATCTCAATGGTTGGATCCCCCATGAGTGGAATTATGATTGTGATGACTATTAGAACACCGTTTAGGCATGAGTAAGTATGCTAGACTATAGCGAAGGCATTCTGGACCTTCTTGTATATTTTTTGTAGCATCAACCTACGGTTGAGCACGACTACTTTAGTGACCATTATGCATTGATTATTCATACAATGAAGGAAACAAAAAAAGTATATTGTAGCGACCCCGGGAACGCATGCACCGGTCCCTTTTCTGAAAACCCTACTTGCAATGCTTATTTAAAATACCAAAGATAAAATGGAAAGACAAGAGGAAAAAAAAGCATATAACACGAAATAACAAAAGATGGATCTCTTTATTGATATTGAAGCTCGGTTACATGTCGGTCCCTCTTAGGGATACCCATTTTGATACTATAAATTACAAGTGGGCAAGGAGTGCCCCTTCCGCGAAGAGGTGGTGCGCTTATAAAAGCTTCCCGGTTCCACACACGAAAATGTATGAGGGCTTACAGATGCCTCCTTCTCTAGGTCTATTTCCTAGAGGGATCCCTTTTGCTCTCGTATGTTGTAATCTTCGTCCGATGTACCTGTGGCCCTGCAAGCAATGAAACAACAACACACATTTAGGTGTCCGAGATTGCCTCCCTGGATGAGGTTGTTAGTAATCAAAGAATGTAACAGAAATATGATAAAACTATGCCATGAAATCATGTAAATCTATGCTAATGATATAAGAAAACAGAATAAAAGATGCTATGTCTATCTAAGCTAAGCCTACGGGCCACTGTCCAAGACAACGGCCGCTAAAGTAAACCTTACCCTCTTTGCCCCAAAGCTATGGGTCAAAGACTATGATCTGATGTTGAAGTAGGTATTATGCTCTTCGATTCGTCAAAGCTCCATCGTACACGTGATCTCAAAGAGAACTCTCCAAGTCTTGAAAGCTCTCCTCAAAAAGATGTCTCTCTCTCTGATATGATAAAATATCTATCTCTTGGTGCTCTTAGGCTTGCACCTTTTATAGTGTGAAACCCTAGGTCTATGTCCAAGCCCTAGAAATGAATTTCTCATGCGTAGTGCAAGTTAGCATGAGAAGCTTTTGTCCATTGTCTATATTTGAAGGCTAGTTAACTAAAATCTAACTGCCCACTTGAGTCTTCTATGCGAACTGGTCATTAGCATGAGAAGCTTTTGTCCTTTGTTTATGCTTGGAGGTCAGTTAACTTAAGTCTAAATGCAAACTCAAGTCTCCTATGTGAATTGGTCATGAAAAGGAATGCAAAGTCACTCCCGCTCACCTTTATTGCATGCAGACTACCACTTCCACCCGAGATTGGGCCTATTTGTTGGTAAACCGCTTCTTATGGCTTAGCCATTGTCATCTACAATGGCTAAGATCTGGCCACTGTCATCTACAGTGGCTAAGGTCTGGCCACTCTAGGCTTGAGCGGCTAGGATCTGGTCGCTCTTGGCTTGAGCGGCCAAGCTTGGATGGCTTGAAAAGGCCCCAAATGAGTGGTGAGAACCACTATTGATGCTTGGAAAGTCCAATATTATGTCTTATGATCTTATGAGTGTGTCTATGTAAGTAGCTCCCCTAAGCATGACATGATTTAGGTGTCTATAGATGCCCCTTTTTGTGATGCGTTATGTGGAAAACACAATGTTGAGCAAAAATGTAGACTGATCTATTTGTAGGGTGTATGGTGATCAATGGTCTGATCAATGTCGGATGGCCCAATCATGCAAGATGGTGCGCATCCCTTGAATCATTGCCTCAATATTCGGAGGACTTAGCTCAGTGGCTTTTGCATGTTAAATTGCACTCATTCCTCAAACTCAATCGGGTAGCTTCAACTGCTACAACAATTTCGATCGGTAGGAGAGCTACAATTGAAGATGTCATGTCTACTTACATTCCCAACAAACAAGGGAAATTTATGATTGTTGTATGCAATGATTCGTAGGATGAACATGATTTTGCTATGATCGAGTGATATTTTGTTGATTTTGATTATGATTATGTTGAAGTTTTGAACTACCTCTTCACACAATGAATTGGTGAAGAAATGACAATGAATGAAGTGACAAGTCGCTTGACCAATATGACTAATCTGGTTCCTTTCTAGCATTTGCTGCTTTTAATGGGCAATCCCACATCCAAGTGTGATTCCAATTGCTTATGATAATCATCCATCCCTATCCCGAGGAGCGGTCCAGCTATCAATAGCCTTCTTAGGGAGTTAGGATGAGTGATTCTATTCATGCCTAGATTGTATCACTTTGACTTAATGTTTTTGATGTCATAGGGGAATTAGAATGACCCCTTCGCACCCGTGGAGCAGTCCGACCATCTTGATCTTCTTCGGGTTTGAAGGGTGACATATCGTAATTCCAAAATGAGTTGCTTTTGCCCCAAGTGGCCTTATGGTTGCCTACTCATCTCACCAAAATACATGGAGTGCAAGTCATTGCAATCATCGAGTGGATAGAGTAGGTAACTGGATACGAGGCCTACTTGAGATTGTGATTTTATGTGATTTTTTTGTTATTTTGAACATTCTGATGATCCTAAACCACCAAAGTGTGATTATTTGTTGTTTTTGTTATTCCCTCATGGAAGGAACTACTTTACTTTGATCTGTGGGCCTGGCCGCTGTTAGGTCCAATGGCCTCTGATTTCCTGCCTATGGCCGTTGTCGCCTTGAGCGGCCAAGAAGCTTGGGCCGCTGACGTTAGCAACAGCCAAGGCATAATTAAGGAAATATAAAATTTGCAATTCTAGGGTTTGACCTATCATTTTCACTATTGAAGATTCCATTTTTAGAGCTCTGGTGCAGTGGTGACGATTGCGACTTCGAAACTTGCTGGTGCTGAGGACATGGCTGCACAGGGTGAGACATCAGCTACTAGAGGAGCCGGAGCTTCTCGGGTATTTCTCTTCAAAACCCTAGCTCTCTTTTCTTTGTCTAAGTAAAATTGAACTTCACTAAGAAATGAGCAAAATGAACCTCACTAAACCTGCTAGCAATGAACAAACTCCGTAATTAGGCTTAGGTTCCCTTTTGCTATGGTGGGTTAGTCCCCAATTTTGCTATTTATCAGTGGCTTCAACCTAGGGTTTTTCAAATTTTTTCCATTATTCACCTACTGCCGCCATTTTGGGCATTCTCAAACTTAGCTTAGTTTTGATGCTTGGGTAGGGGATTTGCTTTCCAATTTGTTTGCTTTCCCTCCCTATGTTATTTTATTGAAGTTATTTTGTTAAATTTGTAATTTTTTTTATTTTTTGGCCAAGGGTTCATGGGTTTGTCATGTCGCCCCTTAGCCACTGTCACTCAGAGCGGCCAAGCTTGAATCCCAATGGTCAAAAATTTGACCATTGGGCCTTAGCTGCTGCTACCTCCAACAGCCAGGTTTTGGTCATTGTAGGCGATAGCGGCTAAAGCTTAAGCCTTATTTTTTGCATTTTGTGTATTGATTTTTATGATTTTTTTACTTTTGAATTTTTGCTTTGCTTGATTAGGTGCAATTTATTCTTCCTTTGCTTAGATTTAGAGTAACTCATACTCTTTTGCACCATTTTCATGTTTATTGTGAATTATGCCTTAGATGCACTATAGTTATATTTTGTCTTTCTTCTACTTTGTTTAGATCCTCACTGCTCGGGCTCGGGACCCGAAGCTCCTGCTTGACTTGCTTCCTAGATTTGATGACACTGACTGGGAGTGGTTTAAGGCCCATGGGCTACAGTACGTTATCAAGTTGCCCCACATTATGGCCGACCAGGCTTATCTTACGACCTTAGCCCATCGTTGGGACCCATGGACCAACACCTTCCACCTTCCACCCGATGAGATGACTATCACGCCGGAGGATGTTTACAGGATCTTTCGGATCCCATTCGATGGGGTGCCCATTGTTTCATCGACCACTAATGATCAGGTGGTCATCTATGCTCGGGTGTTTGGAGCACGCTCTACATAGGCCCTCCGAGAGACTAGGTTCGGGGGAGTATCTATCAAGGCTTGGTATGATGCTCATGTTTTCATAGTGAGGCATGTCGTGTTGTTGATGGTGATCAACAACGTTCTTATCCTAGATTGCTCGAGTTTGAGGTTCCCTTGGAACCTCCTAGCGATGGTGCAGGACCTACTAGATAGCGAGGAGCCTATCATCTATGCATGGGGTAGATCGCTATTGGCTCAGTGCTATGATGAGTTGTACCACATCCATCGATGGGGATGCGTCAGCATTGCTTGTAGTTTGCTCCTACAGGTTTGGGGATGGGAGCACATTAAGGTAGATCACCCTAAGGGGCTCCCAGTCGAGATTACATCTATTGAGGCTCGAACATAGTGCTATGCTGCTAGATGGGCTCGAGAGCATGAGGAGCGTAAGAGCCATACTTTTGTAGGGGAGCTATCCCACTACACTGATGCTTTCACCAGACTATTGGTCGGAGATGTCATGTGGTGGCCTTACTATGAGTGTCCTGTTTGGGATGATCCAACTAGTTTTACTACCAGGACACGATGCGAGCGATGGCTCATTGGTCATAAGATTGCCATCTAGGAGTATTTCTTCTACTCTTAGGTTCTTCGTCAGTACGGATTGTAGTAGGATGTGCCCTTGATACCATTCTTGTATAGGTGCCTCATAGTAGAGAAGGACCTACCTCCATGATAGATCATAGAGCTTGCAGATGAGGAGGATGCCCCAACCATAGACCCTATAGTGGTTGGGGGAGTTACAGAGGCCTACTCTCAGTGGTGGGGTGATCGGATGTGGCATGGCATTGATAGCCTAGGGTACGAGGATGATGGTGGGGGTGATGGTATAGATCCGATAGGATGTAGGGTTCGAGCTAGGACCGAGGTATGGGGCCAGCCGATAGAGCAGGTGGTAGTAGAGGATCCTAATGTTCTTGAGGAGGAGGAGGAGTTAGAGCCCGAGGAGAGAGACTCTCCTCTGAGAGCATAGTTGCATGAGGTCGAGGCTGAGCTCTAGGCTACTAAGATCTAGGTACAATGGTGAGATGCTATGATTGAGTAGCTCACAACATAGATACAGGCTCTATAGGCTACTATTGGGGGTGGTGATGTCAGGATGTAGTTTGTTGTTCCTCCTTCTACACCATAGGAGGTTCCAATGGTAGGCTTAGGGGTAGATGTGGGATGACTTTAGTATTTGTTGGATGAGCATGAGGAGTGGATCTAGGGACTTATGGATCATGTCACCATCCTTCAGATGTAGCTCAAGAGGCATGGGCTTGTCCCTAAGGATCCAATAAGTGTAGGTGGTTCGTAGGTCAATGGGTGCTCTACCTCAGGGTAGTCTTCCACCCATCCTAGCCAGAGGACCCAGACTCGGATAGAGAGACCTACAGGCTCACATCACTCGACTCGTGACACCACCACAGGGGGAGGTGGCACTAGAGGAGGTGATGCAGGGGGCTCAGGCTTGATATTTGATTGATGCTCTACTTGGTTCTTGATCCATTTTTGAGGTCGACTGACCTACATGACTATAGCCCATGAGCATTTTTGTATATCCATTGGACTTGACACACATACTTTTATGATAGATTTGCTTTTTATGACTCATTATGTGTATCATTTATTGCTTATGTTTTTGTTATTATTTTGTTTTATGATATGATGCGATGATGGTATTATGATGATTTGATGAATATGCTAGATGATAGATGATATTTGAAGATGCTTAGATGGATGTGTAGATGCTTATATGATTTGATGTGATGTATTTTGATGATGAATGATGAATTTATGATTGTATGTAAATGGATATTGCCTATATGTTTTATGATGTGGTTTATGGATGATTAATGACTTGTTTTTGTGGATGCAAATGTTATTGTTAAATGCATGTTTAATTTTTGCTTTAATTATATGCATCTAACTTATGTGATGGAATGGTATAAATGAACCTGTATGCTCTAATCACTTAAAACATACGGAATGCATATGACATTGACAATCTTAATGGGTGATACCACAGAAAGTAAAAAAATAATCATGAATTTAAATAATCACTCTTATCATAAGAATTGATTAAGTATTCATATATGAGATGTAATGGTGTGTAATGTATTTTCTTAATAAGTTTCTGTAAATTAAAAGATATAAAGTAGTCAGTGGTCGTCTATATACTATTTCTAATATATATGTGGTATCTGTCCTACTATGTTGATACCCCCTAATTTATAGAATCTTATAAAGAAAGTGATGGTGTGAATGATGTTATGATTTGTTGCTATGTAAAAAATTTTGGGGCTTTTCGGAGATTCAAACACTCTAGTTCCCCTATCAACAGTTGTCTACTTACCACTTAGACTTTTGAAAAGTAAGGCTTTTACCATGGACCTAGTTTTTCATGATCTCTGTGTGTGCATGTGATTGTATATTTTGAGATAGAACTCAAGCATTTCCTCCGATGTCAGGTGGGATTCTTTCAGCCCATTGCTAAGATCAGGGATCCTCAAGTGTTCATCTCATCCTTATGTTGGACTTAGTTGGACTATACCACTAGGCAATATTTGGTTACCTAAGCTAGCTCATCCACATTCAAACATTGGTCTACACAAATGCATGAAGCAATTGTAATAGACATATCATCATGCATAAGGATTTCTCCTTCCAGTTTTGTACAATGCTGAGAATTCCAAGGATTCAAGCTTTATTCCCTTCTTTTTGGCTTTGGATTTTTGCTCATATGTAGTGATGAAAATCACTATTTATTTTGATTTGATTTTTTTCTTTGAGCGAGGATTTTTTGTAGTGATGATAATCACTATTTATTTTGCTCATACGTAGTGATGAAAATCACTATTTATTTTTGATTGATTTTTTTTAGCTTGATTTTTTTGTAATTTCTGAATTTATGATTTGTGTATCGGATTTTTGCTTTGAAATCTGGACTGTATGCTTGGCCTTTTGAATATGTACTTTTCTTTGGGATTTTTGCTTATTTTGATTTAAGCAAGGGATTTTGATAGGGTAAAGCTTGTCCTTTTGCCAATTCTCAACACCTTTAAACCGGTTGCACAGGGGGATAAGCAAGGATAATCCTTTTCACTTAAGGTAACCTAGACCGCTTTGCAACTTTCATATTTTCCTTGTACCAACTAGGATTTTAGTGTTTCAATTAGTGATGGGATCTTGAATATCCAAGGCTTTATCACAGCTAGGCCTTACCTTCTACTAATCAAAGTTGTTTTCCTCAAAAGTTGATAAGATTACTAGGTGTGGTTGATTAACCAAAAACCTTAGTATATTATGTATAGCAACAAATAATGGTTGTGTTGAAAAACACAATTACACACATGTGGATGGAGGTATGGATATGATTGACTTGTGCGACAAACTGTGGTATCACTTTTAAGGCTCTCATGACATATACAATTGTAATGTATATGAAAATGCAATGCAATGATGTGGATGCAAAATGTGAAGTGCAATTGTTTTTGTATTTTTGATTTTATGTTGTTTTTGTATTTTTGATTAATTTGACCAAAGGGCTTATTATGCCTTTGGGGCTTTTGTTATTGATTTTGACCAAGTGGTTTGAATTACCCTTGGAGCCTTTGATTTGATGGGATTTGACCAAGCGGTTTGAATTACCCTTGGAGCCTTTTGAATTGATTTTGACCAAGCGGTATGAATTACCCTTGGAGCCTTTTGAATTGATTTTTTTGACCAAGCGGTATGAATTACCCTTGGAGCCTTTTGAATTGATTTTTGACCAAGCGGTATGAATTACCCTTGGAGCCTTTGATTGAATTTTTGAATTTTATGTTTTTATGATTTGTTTGTATTTTGACATATTTGATTTTTTGTTTTATGAAATATTTGAATTTTTTTTTTATGAATATTTGAATTTTTTTGTTTTATGACATATTTGAATGTTTTTGTGTTTTATGACATATTTGAATGTTTTTGTGTTTTATGTGTAAAATGCCTTTAAATGAATGATATTGAGAGGTTCAGGCTCTTCAACACCATCTAATGATATAAGGTGATATGCTCCAGGCCCAACTCTCTGTGAAATCATATATGGACCTATCCAGTTTACCATGAACTTATCTCGTAGATGCGACGGTAGATTTGAATTCTACTGGTTTTCTTTGAGCACTAGATCTCCAACCTTGAATTCCCTTAGGTGGAATTTACTATTGTAAGCTCGCGCAAGGTGATCTTGGTAAACATGAAGATGCTCTAAAGCATTGACTCGACGTTCATCAAGAAGCATCAATTGATCAAGGTGGCCTTGTCATGCAGCTTCATCATCTATGAAGTCCTTTAATGCTATGCGTAGAGTCAAGATTTCCAACTCTAGAGGCATGATGGCTTCAGTGCCATATACTAGTGAAAATGGTGTTGCCCCAGTGGGCATCCGTATACTAGTCCTGTATGCCCATAGTGCAAGAGGCAATTGCATGTGCCAATCCTTGTGATTTTCTTGCACTATCTTCCTCAAAATGGAGACTATTGTTTTGTTTGAGGCTTCTGCTTGCCCGTTTGCTTGTGGATAATAAGGCATTGAAAAACTATGTTGAATATGGTATTTTTTCATTAAAGCATACACATTTTTGTTCTTGAAATATGGCCCATTATCCGATATTATCTTAGAAGGGACCCCAAAATGACTTATGATATTGTGGAGTATAAACTCCGCAATCCTTGGTCCAGTTGTTGATGTTAAGGGGATCGCTTCTACCCATTTAGTGAAGTATTATGTGGCCATTATGATGAATGTATGTCGGCATGAGGATGGGGGTGAGATCTTCCCAATCAAGTCTAGTCCCCATTACGAGAATGGCCATGCTTCCTGGATGGGCTGCAAAGCTTGCGATGGTAAGTGCGTTAGGTTTGCATGATGTTGGCACTTACTACATTTCTTGACATACTCATAGCAGTCCTTTTCCATTGTGGGCCAATAGTAACCCATTCTCAAGATGCGCTTAACGATGGCCATGCCACTAAAATGGCCTCCACATGTTCCATCGTGAGCTTGCAAAATTGCCCAAGATGCTTCCTGGGGCTCAAGACAATGGAGTAATACTCCATCATATCCTCATCTGTAGAGGATTTCTCCTAGAAAAATGTATCTTGTTGCTCTCTATTTGAACGTTCACCTTTCAGTATGTGACAAACCTTGAGGTATTATTCCAAGCTTCAGGAAGTCCCGTAGTTGGGAAAGCCAATCCTGATAGGCCACAACTTCTATAGAATAGACAACTTGCTCTTCCTGCATTTTTGAGGTAGTGAACATGGATTGAGGAACAACTCTATGGTATATGGTTGCACCACACTCTACAGGTCCTTGGGAGATCAAAGACCCCCAAGGTGTTGTTTGCAAGAAATCTTTGGCTACGAAGGACCAATCCTGATTTGGTTCGATGTTGATCATGTTGACTGATTCTTGATTGTCAAAAGCCTCATGATGTATTGTTGAGTGTGAAAGCACTTTCACATGAATGGTAGTAAAATCAGCAGATGGATTCTGAGGGATTAAGGATCCCAAAGAGGCCATGGTGTCTACAAATCTATTCGATGTACGAGGGATTGCCTCGATGTCATACCATTCTAGCTAGGCTAAGTAATTGTCAACAAGTTCCTTGTAAGTCTTCAGGAGTGGGCACCTACATTGGAATAGTCCTTTGACCTAGTTTACTATGAGCAAGGAGTCACCAAAGATATTCAATATTTTAATGCCCATTGCTATGGCTATTTGGAGTCCCAGGATCAATGCTTCATATTCTATATTGTTGTTTGTGCATGGGAAGTCTAGTTTGAATGATAAGGGCAATGGAGCACCCTACGGTGTGATAAAGACAATCCTTGCTCCACCTCCTTGTTCACACTTTGAACCATCGAAGAATAATGACATGTATTTTTATTTCTTAGGTTCTTCGAGTTCTAGTGGATCTGATAATGCAAAGACCGCATCATCAAGAAATTCTATGGTGAGAGGCTTGTTATCCTGAAGAGGCACCTCTGCTAATTGATCTGCTATGACTTATCCCTTGATGGAATTTTGGCTTATGAACTCTAGATCAAATTCTATCAATAGCATGATCCACTTTGTGGTACGTGTATTGTGATATGTCTTGCTCATCATGTACTGCAAAGGATTTTGTTTTGATATGACGTAGGTCATATGGCTCAACATGTAGTGTCACAACTTTTGAGTTGCAAAGACCACTGCTAAACACAACTTTTTGACATACGCATATCCTAGCTCATAGCTCACCAAGGTGCGACTAATGTAATATATGGCTTGCTCTTTGTCTTGTGCATTCTTTTGGGCTAACATGGTGCCCAATGCAAAATTAGTAGCCGATATATAGTAAAAATGGTATGTCTGGCCTTGGTGGAGCCAATACTAGTGGTGTTGCCAGATAAGTTTTGATCTCTACAAAGGCTTGATGGCATTCTTCATCCCAATGAAAGGGGACTTCCTTGCATAGCAACCTATTCATAGGTCTGCATTTGTCTGATAATTGCATGATGAATATTTTGATGGATGCTATCTTGCCTTGTAGGCTCCTCAACTCCCTAATGTTGGTAGGGGCGGCCATTTCCAGTATAGCCTTTACCTTTGTAGGATCTACTTTGATGCCTCTCTTGGATACGATGAATCCCAAAAGCTTGCCAGAAGTTACGCCAAATACACACTTCTTAGGATTCAATCGGACATTGTGTTCTATGAGGTGATCGAAGACTTGTCTAAGGACTTCGGCATGCTCTTGCCGCAATAGGGACTTGGCTAGTAAGTCATCCATGTAATCTTCCAAGATCTTATGCATATAGTCATGGAATATGTATGTCATGGCCCATTGATATGTGGCACCAACATTTTTGAGACCGAATGGCATCACTTTGTAACAGAATGTTCCCCATGGAGTAATGAAAGTAGTTTTATGTTGATCTTCGAGCTTAATCCGGATTTGGTTGTATCCAAAAAAACCATCCATTAAGGAGAGCATTTCATGACCTACGGTTGCATCTACAAGAGCATCTATGTTTGGCAATGAGAATGAATCCTTTGGTGTTGCCCTATTTAAATCTCTAAAATCCATGTAGATACAGACTCTTCCATCAGGTTTCCCTATGGGTACCATGTTTGACACCCACTCAGGGTAGTCGATAGGAACTATGAATACTGCATCCAGTAGTTTTTGCAATTCATTCTTTACCATCAAAGCGATGGTTGGATGCATTTTCCTTAATTTTTGCTTGATTGGCTTCTTCATGGGATCCAATGAAAGGTTGTGAATGACTAACTTTGGATCTATCCCTGGCATGTCTTTGTAAGTCCAAGAAAAAATATTTGGCCTCTCCTTGAGGAGAGGAATTAATATGGCTTGTTCCTCTGGAGATAGACTTTCTCCAAACTTGACTTTCCTTGGTTGGGTAGGATCATCACTGATGTCCACCTCGAAAGTTGCTTCTATAGCCATATGTGACCCATCCTCTAGCTGATGAGGCATGGGTATCAAATGAATGTCATCGGTGGGATTCATAGGACCTACTGACTCAGGTTCCAAACCAACATGGAAGATGTCATACGCACAACCTGATGCAAAATGGAATGGCTGTAACATCTCTTCATTGGGGAAGAGGTCTTCTGGCTCTATGGGTGAACTAGCATGATCCCAATCAATAGCCTCTACATCAAGATGCAATGATTTGGTAGGATCTACTGGATTATGAAGTGGAGTGGTCAAATCAATGGAGATCATGTTGATGGATGGGATGAAATCTCCAGGACCACATGGGTGCAATCTTGTCTCAGGGGTTTCCCTTCCATACTCACGATGAGGTTCTAGAGGAATGGGAATTTTTGGATCTGGCCCATGAGCAGGGTGGACAATAGGATCATTGGGCTCTAACTGCTCTCTGAATGTAGGCAGAGGGGGGTTGACCATCCGATGAATGGTAGCTAGGTCAATAGGTCTCCCCAAAAATTAGAGATGAGGGTCTATGGCATGAAGTGCCGCCTCTCTCTCTACTAGCTCATTGACTTGCCACAAGTGGTGAGGTCCAAGATAAGCCATCTCGGTCTCATCCTCAAAGTCATCATCACTTATCCAAAAACCATTAGCATTGGTATGCGGCCCTAAGACAAGGGGCTCATGTCTTGGCCCCAAGTAGGCCATCTCTGTTTCATCTTCATATTCTTCGTCACTTATGAAGAATCCATTTGCATTTGTCTCTTGCCCCAAAGTCAGGGGTTGATGGCTTAGGCCTAAGTAAGCTCTTTCTATTGAGTCTTCTGATTCATAGTCACTTTCATCTGATGTATATCCAATCTCATCATGGATGGACCATGTGAACCTTTGTAAATAGCGAGGCCCTTGATAGGCTAAGCCAAGTTGCGCCTCATCATCACTTGCTTCATATCCATTCTCCTCATCCCATGAGTTGTACCCTATTGGGGTGGAATCAATTGAGGTGTTTGGATGATAAGTTTCTGGAGGTGGTATGTTTACCGTGGCCACTTGTCTGTTGCTCAAATTTTCTATTCTTAAGGGGTGATAAGGAATGAAATCAATGTCTTCTCCCAACCCTATGCTTAATCTTTCCAATGCTGCTGCAAGAGAGTCATCTCGACCTCCGCTATAATAGCCTAAGCCAAATATATCGGAGGGAAGCTGATATAGTGGCTCGTAAGGCCTCCTATGCCCCTGCTCATATATGCCAAGGCCATAGCCATGCCAATGGCAATGCTCAAAGTAGCTTAGAGAAAACTCAAGATTAGAGAGGTAATGAACATTGACTATGAATAATTCATCACCATCCTCTTCTATATCTGAAGACTTATGAGTGCAGTCCAGGCCGACATAGACAAAATTGGTTTGGTTGGGAGGGATTCCAAGTGGAACCACTATTCCTACTAGTGGCCTCAAGTCTTTAGGCCTCCCTATGTCTTGTGCAGACTCAATGATAGGTGTAAAGGTGATGTTCTACACAAGGTACTCCCCTATGCCTATGCTTGCCAAGTGTATTGATGCATGCGATGTGGATGACCCCATGGATGATACTGGTGAAGCAGGGTGATAATCACTATCTTCATCTTGATCTTGAGGATCTTCCTCTTCCATAGGACTTGGCATTTTAGCAATGGCTATAGTTGGCACTTCTTTGGGCCTTTCTTCCTTAACTAAGGGTGCCTTTAGCTTCTGATTGTCTTTTGGTTTTGACATTGATGGTACTTTAGAAGCATTGACTATCTTGAGTGCACCAGGAGGTGTTGATGTGCATGGGTCTTTTCTTACCCCTTTGTCTTTGTTATCCACTTGTGTGGTTGGGGATGAAGGTGCCATGTATAGGTGAGTAGAAGGGATCATGAATTCTCCTAGAATGTCCACCTGATTAATGTATTTAAAAGGCTCTTCATCGGCCAGAACCACATAGACTTTGTTTTCGTGCACATACTTGACACACTGGTGCAAGATCGAAGGCACACACTTCATGGCCCTTATCCAAGGGTGCCCTAAGAGGATGTTATATTGCATAGCTCCTTCCAAGACATGACACATCATGGGGATGGTCTTGTGCCCCACCTTGATGGGTAGGACTATCATTCCCATAGTATTGCATAAAGCATCATTAAAAGCTCTCAATGTGTAAGCTCCTGGAATGATATTGGTCTTGGGTATCTTGAGGTGCTCTATTGCGGTTGTTGTGATGATGTTTATCGATGAACCTGTATCGACCAAAACCCTCTTGAAAGGTAAGTCATTGATGGCCACTACAATGTTTAGCAGAGGGTCTGGTAAGGCAGCAAAAACTGTCTTAATCTCATGATCATAGAATCGGATTACAGGTTCCTAGCATTCTTGCACTTGTCCCACAAAGTGAGTGAATGCATTCGCATCTTGCGGTTGAAGCTCAATTGTTCTTAAAATCTCCATTAGAGTCTCCCTATGCTTTGGGGACTATTGTATGAGCTCATAGATGGATAACTTAGCTGGAGTCATCTGTAGGTTTTGCTCCAATCTACTCCGAATAGTTACCACAGGTCTCGTTGGTGGACCTGGAAGGTTGTCTTGCCTTTGCCTAGGGGTGGCTGGGATGTTCATGGGAGCTGTAGGCGGTTGTGGTTGACCATACCACCTAGTCCTTGTTGCTATGTTAACAATCTCAACCATCCCAATGCATCCATGGGTAGGTATGTCAGCTCGAACCTGATTGACTTGGGCCCCTTGCTCTCGAGGGGCCTCATGATTGGGCAATGGGTTTCTGTATATGCCCATGTCTCTATTATCGGGAGCCAGTGGGTTGTCAACTTTGAGTTCTCCTACCTCAATCATGTTTTGCACTTGATGCTTAAACCCGATGCAAGCCTCAATGTCATGCCCCGGTATCCTATGATAAGGACAAAATTGATCTTCCCTATATCCCTTTGGCTTAGGATGGTTGGGATCTATAAGAGGTATATCAAGAAATCTGATCCTCCTAGCCTCGCTCAATTGATTAAATATTGATTGCATTGATTCTATCAGAGGCGTGAAATAACGAGGTGGCTTGCATTCTCGATTTCTTCCCTGATTGTTCTTTTGGTCATAGTTGGCTGGCGAGGGATGTGCTTGATAGTTCTATGGTTGTTGTGCACCCCCATCCTTGGGTGTAGCCAATACGACTTGATTGACTGGAGTAGGGTTGCCCTGCTTCTACTTGTACTTGTCATTCTTACCATTCTTGTTCCACTCCTTTTTGTTTCAGAGCTTAATGGTTCCCTCATCTACTTTTATCTCTTCGATGAGCTTGGCCTATGCCAAAGCTTCCTCAAATGAAGGATACTGTTGGAGTTGTAGCAAGAGGGAGATATGTTTAGAACAACTTTTGGTGAACATGCGAATGATCTCTTCTGTGGGAATGGAGAATGATAATTTTGCCATGATTTTTCTCCATCTATTCCCATAATCCATTACTGGCTCATCATCATACTGTTTCAAGTTAGCCAGGTCTGAAAGGTTCACCTTCTTCTTAGCACCAAAGGAGAAATGCTTCAAGAATGCATTTACTAGTTGTTCAAAGTTGGTTATGCTATGCTTAGGTAGTTGGTTGAACCATTGAGTGGCAGCACCTAAAAATGTCATTATGAATGTTCTTAGCATGAGAGCATCATTGTCTTCAAGATGAAAATAGGCATTGATAAAATTGGTGACATGCTCTTGTGCATCCTCTTCACCTTTAAACTTTTCTAACCTAGGCATCTCAAAGTGCTTAGGATATGGAGGGCTAGGGATTGATGGGCACAATGGTTGATTGTGTATCTTGCTCAATGTTGGTGAGTTCCCAACTGCCTCTTTTTTCTCAAAGGTTTTCATATTTTCAGCAAGCTCTTGAAATGCCTTTGATGCATGGATTTCCTCCTCTTGTAAGCCTATTCGCATTGGCAATGGAGGTAACTCTCTATCCATTTGATTTGTTCCATTTTCCTCCCTCCTACGAGGGGACTCAGGATTGTGATCTTGGTTTGTTATGTTTGCCCTCCCCCCATTAGTTGGATTTTGTTCATGATTTGGTGGGGGGTTTCATTGTGGGCTATCTTGTCTAGTGCACCTTTCCTTAGGTGAGTCAGTGTATCTTGTTCTTTGGTGGTCACCACTATTTGTCTGTAAATTGTTAAGAGCTAGCCACTCAGCTTGCTCTCTTAAACGTTGCTCATGTTGGCGCAAGAGTCTTTCTCTTTGTTTCTCTTGTTCGAGAGCTTCCACTAGCTCTCGCTCTTTACGTAATGCATTTTCTAACCACCTCATTCGGTCAGTTTGTGTTGTCATAGAAGACTCATGTTTATCTGACTCTGTTCTTGTTGTCTTGACTCGTAGATTCCTCGAGGGGGTTTCTATTGTATCTATACTCTTGCTAGTTAATGTGACTTGTTCAGTGTATTGTTGAGTATCCCTATGATCAGACTCCATGCATCTTCTACGGGGTCACTCTGAGGTACCCCCAGACTAGGAGGTATGTTTAGAAGTCACAGTTCATGAGCTTCCAGATGCAGAGTTCTCAGTAGCTATAGTTCTTTGGGTTGGTTGAGTAGGAAATCGATCCAACCCATCTAGCTGTCTTGTTTTCCATGGCTGGTCTCATGGGGTGCCATTTACTCCTATGAGGTCATAGTCTACGGGAATATTTCCTTTTGTGTGAAGGGTTTCTTCTATATGATTCCCATGACTAGATGTAGCTCTAGTTTCCTGCCCTTCAGTGGGCAGACCTGTTTCATATGTTTCTTGTGAGTCTTGAGGTGTTGCAATTCTTGTTTGCCTTCTTGATGAAGAGGGCTTGGTGGTAACATGCTTCCTCCATGTGGATGGAGATGTGGTAGTCTCGTCATCCCTATGTGAAGAGTGGGTTTTAGAACCTTCTTTATGTGAGGAGGAAGCCCTTGAATTTTCCTCATGTCTTTGAGATGTTTCTATGTGTTTAGAGGAGGCCCTTGAGGTCTCCTCATGTCTCCTTGATGAGGATGGTGTTGGAAGTTAAAAGGGTAAAAAAGGTAAAATTTTTGTTTTACCACTGTAAGCTTTGGACCTTACCCTTTTACCTCCTTGGACGACAAGTGAGTCAGCAAGATTGGACGGCATGGACGGCAGGGAGTTTGACTCCTAACTTCATTTTTCCTTTCCTCCCTATTTTCCTTCTTCCCTATTATTCCTCCTAAGCTTTCTAGGTTATTGTTAGTAATTCTCCTATTTAAGCTTTGTAATCTTTCAATTAAGATGAATGCAATTCTGGTTAATAATCTAAGTGCTTCTAATATTCGTGATTGCTATATCTGGTATCAGAGCTAGAGCTGAGGTCGAGAGGCTGGCGAGGCACAGAGCCCGAGGAGATCGACAGGCGAACACGGATCCCGAGGTGGTCTAGGAAGCCCGTAGGTGAGGCACGGATCTCGAGGAGGTCGAGGAGCCCGTAGATCGAGGTCGAGAGGCCCATAGCACGTGAACCGAGGTGAGGTCGAAGAGGGCCCATAGAAGGCACACGAACCGAGGTGAGGTCGAGAAAGGCCCGCAGAGAGCACATGAATCGAGGAGCTAACCAGAAGGTGACACGTGGCAAGTGGACGAAGGTGGACACGTAGACCAGAGCAGACAGGTGACGTGGCAGATAGGCTACGTGGTAGGTGACGTGGCGGACAAAGGGCAACGATGACGTGGCACGTAGTGATAGGCTCGAGTAGGAGGAAAAAGGGTGGTCACTGATTGCCCGAAGGCAATCGACTGAGTAGGGGCGTGTTGAGGCTTTTAAAAGCCTCGCGCTATTTTGCACAGCGCTTGTGGGACTAAAGTCCCCGAACATTTTTTTTCATTGTGCATGGCCACGATGAGATAAAGAAGGCAAGCCTCCCTTGCCTCCCCGTCGGGCCACACAGCTCGACTAGCTCGAGGAACCAACCTTAAGCCGCACGCCCTCCAGGAGGTCACGGGTTCGAAACTCGACGGTTTTGCAAGTTAATTTTTTTTATTTTTGTATGAAATCTGCTCGATTATCTTGAAATAGCAGTGTATGTTGCTTAGGTTCCATCTGCAGTTGTAGCCGAGTTGGCTAGGAGGCTTCGCTTGCAGATAGGAGTCACGGGTTCGACTCCTATGGAGTCTAAATTTTTTTATTAATTTGTTCTTTTTTTATATAAATTTTATTATTATATTATATTAAAAAATATATATCTTTATATTTAATAAAAAATTAAATAATAATTGTTTTTTAAAATTTTTATTTTTTAAAGCAATTATATATTTTTTATTAAATACAAATATAGATATTTTTTTATAATATATTTAAAAAAAAAGGACATTGCCTAAGAGGCAATTTATGTAAGCAGAATCAAAATTGCAAAATTGTGACTAAGAGGCTTAAAAGGTGATAGAAGATTGTGTAAAAGACCTAAAGGGCTTTAGATATTTCTTTCTAAAAGTCTGAGAGAGGCAAAACTTTGAGGACTAGAATTTTGTAAAAGAGACATATTGAAGGGCAAAATTCATGATTCGCTCCACAAGATGTTATCATGCACTTTGTGCACTTTTAGTAAGAGAGAATGCTGAAAACTTTGATGAAAAAGTGAGAACTTATGGGCTTCATACTGTGTTTAGTCAGTTGCAAAATGCAGTAATCTCACATCAGAGACATCCAGATTCAGGGTACGAGGCAGACTCTGAAGACAATTCATTTGGGAGTAGATTTGAGCAATCTGAATCCATAGAAATTGCACCTCAAGAATCTGAATATACTCATTATAGTAATTCAGTGGAAATCCTAGAACCAGAATCACCAGAGATAATATTGATCAGTGACGATGAAGAAGAAGTAGCAGACAATTTCGTGACTCAAGAAATAGCAGCACCACAACAAGAGGAACAAGCCATCAGTGATAGAGTGAATCAAGTCAGATTTGACTTAAATTTGTAATCTCTTCTTTCTTCTTCTTTCTTCCTTCTTCCTTCTTCCTTATTTGAAAAAGCAAAGTGCTTTATTGTAATCGAGAAATAAAAAGAGTGTTTTAGTAATTATGGCCTCACATAACAATCTACCAATTCCAGAGTTCAACGGGTATGACTACGAGTATTGGTCTATCAAAATGAAGACTTTGCTCATAGGAAAAGGATTGTGGGACATAATTGAAGAGGGTTACACCGAACCCACAGACTGGACAACATTAAGTGCCACAGATAAGAAAACAAAGAAAGAAGCACAAAAGAGCAACTCTTTTGCTCTTTATCATCTCCAAGCAGCATTGGAGAAAAGTATATTCCCTAGAATAGTCGCTTGTATAACTGCACAAGATGCATGGAAAGCTTTGAAAGATGGATTCCAGGGAAGTGATCAAGTGAAGCAAGTAAGGCTTCAAACACTGAAACGAGATTTTGAAAATCTCAAAATGAAAGAAGACAAAAAAGTTGGTGACTACTGTGTCAGAGTCAAGGCAGTAGTTGATAAAATGGTTACTCTTGGCGAAGAAATTAAGCCTGAAACAATTGTAAAGAAAGTGTTACGAACACTTATTCAAATATGGAATCACATAGCCATAATCATAGAAGAGTCAAAAGATCTTTCCACTTTAACATTTGATGCATTAATAGGGTCATTAATGTCTCATGAAGAGAGGTTACAAGAATCTCCTTCAATCAGCTATGGAGGCGATGATAAAGCCTTCACATCTAATGAAAATGTTGGTAGAGGACGTGGAAGAGATCAAGGCAGAGGCCAGAGAAGAGGTAGAGGCAGAGGCAACTACAGAGGTGGCAATCAGAATAGAGGAGGCAATTTCAACAGAGGAGGCAATCAGAACAGAGGTGGAAACCAAAGTCGAGGAGGAAATCCAGGACGAAGTGGAAATCAAGGATGAGGAAGTGACAAGTCCAAAATAACTTGTTTTAACTGTGGCAAGCTAGGTCACTTTGCTCGTGACTGCTGGTCAAAAACTTCTCAAAGCAACAATAGTCAATATGGAAATTATGGAGAAGAAGATGATACTTCTAATATTTTTCTATCATATGGACAATCAGAACAGAATCTAAATGACACATGGATTCTGGATACTGGTTGCTCAAACCATATGAGTGGCAAAGAATATCTATTTGCTACTCTAGATTCCACTTATAAATCCCAAATCAAGTTAGGGGATGATAAAGCTTTGCAAGTCGAAGGCATTGGAGCCATGGAGGTTCCAACAAAAGAAGGACTAAAGAAAGTGAATGACATCTACTACACTCCAAAGCTCCAACACAATCTGCTAAGCATTGGGCAAATGATGGAGAATAATTACAAACTTGTTTTTGATGAAGGAAAATGTATCATTCTTGATAAAAACAATTGTAATCGTGTCATCACACAGGTCCCAATGACCAAGAATCGGTTATTCCCTCTCAAATTTGGTGAGCCAGGGGGAGCTCAACTTGCAAATGTAGCTATAACTAATCCAAGTGTGCTTTGGCACTTGCGATATGGTCACCTTAATTCCGCTAGCTTGAAACTGTTAACTTCTCAAGCTATGGTGACAGGACTTCCCAAAATCAATGAACAGAAGGAGATCTATGAAGGATGTGCTTTGGGAAAGCACTCAAGGTCGAAGTTTCCAAAAGGACAAGCGTGGAGAGCCAGCTATCCACTTCAGTTAGTGCATTCGGATATCTGTGGTCCAATGCAGACAAAGAGTATCGAAAACAATTCTTATTTTCTCACATTCATAGATGATTTCTCTCGCATGTGCTGGATTTATTTCTTGAAACATAAAGATGAAGCTTTTGATTGCTTCATAGATTTCAGAAACAATGTAGAGAAACAAAGTGGGAATTATGTAAAATGTCTTAGGACAGATCGAGGAGGCGAGTACTCCTCCAATGCATTCTTGAAATATTGTAAATCAAGTGGGATCAAAAGGCAATTCACCACTGCCTATACCCCACAACAGAATGGTGTGGCCGAGAGAAAGAACCGCACCATAGTTGAGATGGCAAGAACGATGCTTCAGACTAAGCATCTAACTAATATGTACTGGGTTGATGTTGTAAGAACCAGTGTATATATTCTAAATAGAAGTCCAACTTCTAGTTTAGATGGTGTCACTCCTTATGAGGGGTGGTACGGAAAGAAACCAAATGTAAAGCATTTCAAAGTTTTTGGTTCTTTAGCATATGCACACATTCCTGATGAGAAGAGGAAGAAGCTTGATCCCAAAAGTCAAGCTTGCATTTTTGTAGGGTATTGTGAGTCTACGAAAGCATATAGACTCTACAATCCCAAATCTCATAAGATTATTCTCTCAAGGGATGTAATTTTTGATGAAGGGGGAGAATGGGGTCATCAAAGAATTTTTGTTGATGATGGATCCCAAGATGTAAATTCTTCATAGGTACAGCAGGTACAGTAGGTGTCTCCCAAGAAAAACAAAGGCACACCCCCTCCAAGCCCAAGCAAGAGTACTTCGAGTACATCTGACGCCACTCCAAGTCCTTCTCCATAGAGATCTGTAAGTTCTTCACCGATGGACATTGACTCTCCATCAAGAGGTAAAAGAACATTACAACATCATCCATATTTTCAAATGTTGGATCAAAATTACCAGAAAAGATACACTAGAAGCCAAGCTAGTGAAATGAATTCAGTTTTGCAGAAACTTGAAAATCTGCATATGTATGGGGATGATGACTCCCAAGATCCTAAGGGAGATGTAGTTAATTATGCTTTATTAACTAGTGCACAACTAGAACCATCTAGCTACGAGAAGGCTTGTACTCAAAATGTATGGCAAGAAGCCATGAAAGAGGAAATAACCTCTATAAAAAATAATGATACATGGGAGCTAGTAAAGCTTCCAAAAGGAAAAAAATGTGTTGGATGTAAATGGGTCTACAAGACCAAATACAATGTTGATGGAAGCATTGAGAGGCACAAGGCGAGACTAGTAGCAAAAGGTTTTACTCAAAAATTTGGCATTGACTATGAGGAAACCTTTGCCCCTGTTGCACGACAAGAGACAATCAGATCAGTTCTTTCCTTAGCTGCCCATAAAGGATGGAACATTCAACACATGGATGTGAAAAGTGCTTTTCTGAATGGATACCTGACTGAGGAGGTTTATGTTCAACAACCTCAAGGCTTTCAAGAACAAGGAAAGGAGAACCTTGTTTATAAATTGAAAAAAGCACTCTATGGCCTCAAGCAAGCACCAAGAGCTTGGTACTCACGCATTGACGGCTATTTCAGCAAGTATGGATTCACGAGAAGCAAAAGTGAACCAACTCTGTACTACCTAAAGCATGGAGTAGACATTCTCATAGTTTGTTTGTATGTGGATGATCTAATATTTATGGGTAGTAACAATAAAATGAATATGGAGTTCAAAAACTCCATGATGAAACAATTTGAGATGAAAGATCTCGGTTTAATGCGATACTTCCTAGGCATGGAAGTGCATCAATCAAATAAGGGGATCTTCTTATGTCAACATAAGTATGCTCGAGACATGATCAAGAAATTTGCCATGGAGTAGTGCAAATCAGTTGCAACTCCAACTGGACATGGAATCCAATTGAGCAAGGACGACGGAGCACCAAAGGTTGACATGACCACTTACAGGAGCATGGTTGGGAGTCTGATGTTTCTCACCAACACAAGGCCCGATATTCAATATGTTGTTTCTCTAGTTTCAAGGTTTATGGCAAGTCCATCTGAGCTGCATCTACAAGCAACTAAAAGAATCTTAAGATATGTAAAAGGTACATTGGATTTTGGAATCCATTACCACAAGTGTAATTCTATGAAATTAGTTGGCTTCAGTGATAGTGATTGGGGCAGCAATGTAGATGATAGGAAATCTACATCAGGGAACTATTTTAGTCTAGGGTCAGGACTAATAACTTGGAGTTCTAAGAAACAAACTGTTGTAGCATTGTCATCTACTAAGGCTGAGTATATAGCCATCACACATGCTAGTACTCAAGCCTTATGGTTGAGAAAAATCCTTGAAGAGATTGGCGAAAGTCAAAGTGGTCCAACTCGACTGTATTGTGATAACATAAGTGCCATTCAGTTGGCATACAATCCAGTCCACCATAGCAGATCAAAGCATTTCGATATGAAGTATCACTTCATTCGAGACATGGTGGAGCAGCAGATAGTTGAGCTTAAATATTGCAGCACTTTGGATAACATTGCAGATATCTTCACCAAAGGCATGGCTAAAGCTCAATATATAAAGCTGAGAGACTGTATAGTCAGGCCTCTCAACTTTAAGGGGGAGAATGTTGGAAGTTAAAAGGGTAAAAAAGGTAAAATTTTTGTTTTACCACTGTAAGCTTTGGACCTTACCCTTTTACCTCCTTGGACGACAAGTGAGTCAGCAGGATTGGACGGCATGGATGGCAGGGATTTTGACTCCTAACTTCATTTTTCCTTTCCTCCCTATTTTCCTTCTTCCCTATTATTCTTCCTAAGCTTTCTAGGTTATTGTTAGTAATTCTCCTATTTAAGCTTTGTAATATTTCAATTAAGAAGAATGCAATTCTGGTTAATAATCTAAGTGCTTCTAATATTCGTGATTGCTATAGATGGCTGTGAAGCCTCTCTTTTTTTATGTGACTTTGTTCCATGATGTGGTTCCTTTCTTGGGATTTCTCGAGGAGATTCCCCAAGGGTTGAGTTATCACCCCTTAGGCTCATGGAGCTACGTCTCACGGTATTATGGGTAGGTCGTTCAACATTACTATGACTCCTCCTATGGATATGAATTGCTTCTATCTCTCCCTCGACATCAGACCGAGGGTGTTTACTTCTTGTTTTGACCATGTTGTTTTATGACTTGATCTTTTGAGTTTGCAATTTAGGAATGACCACACAATTCCAAACAAATTTTTATCTTGATTATCGATTTGAGTGTGCCCTAAACTATTTGGTGTGTTTTGATGTTTTATTCTCTTGATTTATTTGCTCTTGTTCTAGGATTAGGAATGAGAAGACTCATCCATAGTGACAATCAAGTACACCCGTGCCAAACATGATTTTCTCAAAAGAAGCTAGGGTACACCACTGAAGACCCAATGGGGGGTTCACCTAGCTCTTCCACTCTGAACCAATGATTGTTCCAACATTGGGAGACAGTTTGAACACAAGTAACTTAGTGTCACTATAAGTAAGTTTCCCAATCCATTTATAGGAAGCTCTAGGGGGCAAACCAGTGGAAGGAGATGAATTCCAACATCATTGGACTGAATTGAAGGTTTGTGATGAAATCCAACTCTCCAATATTTAAATGAGACATGCATGTGTGGTGTTCATTTTAAGCTTGCGTAACATACAGTGCACCATATAGCAGCAATGAGTCTTTCCTATATGCCTAAATGCAAATATATGTTTCAATATTTAGAAAGATGCATGAACTACTATGATTTGTATGAGCACACTTTATCTCGTGCAACTATGGCCTCTAACAGGGCCTCAAAGTAAGCAAACAACATAAAATGTCTAGCATGTTGGATTCTAGGGTGAACTTTTTAGGCATAAGCCACTGTTCCTAGCAATGCCTAGTGGAAAATTTAAAAGAAGATCTAAGATATGCAAAATGCTTAATTCTTTCTTCTTTATTCTTTCAATTTCCAAACATAAATGTGCTTTAAGTTCTCTATTTTAAACACACAGAAGCAAACAGAAAGCTATAAAATATCAAAGAAGCTATACCAACCTTTGATCCAGCTTAGAGAGTCTATGTTTTGACCTCTGTTGCACTCCAGTTCTGGTCGTTATTGACTACAGCGACTAGTTCTTGGCCGTTGTAGCTTAGAGCGGCTAGTTTTTGGTCGTTGTAGCTTAGAGTGGCTAGTTTCTGGCCACTGTAGCTCAGAGTGGCTAGACCTGCACACAAAATTAAGTTAGTTTTTTGGTAGAAAATGAAATATTAGTGGTGGTCCCACCATGATCGCCATCTTTAGCAACCTCGGGAACGCACGTACCGGTCCCTTTTCTAAAAACCCTACTTGCAATGCTATTTAAAATACCAAAGATAAAATGGAAAAACAAGAGGAAAAAGAAAGCATATAACATGAAATAACAAAATATGGATCTCTTTATTGATATTGAAACTCGGTTACATGTCGGTCCCTCTTAGGGATACCCATTTTGATACTATAAATTACAAGTGGGCAAGGAGTGCCCCTTTCATGAAGAGGTGGTGCGCTTATAAAATCTTCTCGGTTTCGTACATGGAAATGTATGAGGGCTTACAGATGCCTCCTTCTCCATGTATGTTTCTTACAGGGATCCCTCTTGCTCTTGTATGTTGTAATCTTCATCTGATGTACCTGTGGCCCTGTAAGCCATGAAACAACAACACACATTTGCCTCCCCATATGAGGTTGTTGGTAATCAAAGAATGTAACAAAAATATGATAATCATATAAATATATGCTAATGATATAAGAAAATAAAATAAAAAATGCTATGTCTATCTAAGCTAAGTCTGTGAGCCATTGTCCAAGATAGCGGTTGCTAAAGTAAACCTTACCCTCTTTGCCCCAAAGCTATGGGTCAAATACTATGATCTAATGTTGAAGTAGGTATTATGCTCTTCGATTCATAAAAGCTCTGTCGTACACGTGATATCAAAGAGAACTCTCCAAGTCTCGAAAGCTCTCCTCAAAAGAATGTCTCTCTCCCTGATGTGATAAAATATATATTTGGTGCTCTTAGGCTTGCACATTTTATAGTGTGAAACCCTAAGTCTATGTCCAAGCCCTAGAAATGAATTTCTCATGCGTAGTGCAAGTTAGAATGAGAAGCTTTTGTCCATTGTCTATATTTCAAGGCCAGTTAACTAAAATCTAACTACCCACTTGAGTATTCTATACAAACTGGTCGTTAGCATGAGAAGATTTTGTCCTTTGTTTATGCTTGGAGGTCAGTTAACATAAGTCTAAATGCAAACTCAAACCTCCCATGTGAACTAGTCATGAAAAGGAATGCAAAGTCACTCCTGCTCATCTTTATTGCATGTAGATTGCCACTTCTGCCCAATATTGGGTCTATTTATTGGAAAACTTCTTATGGCTTAGCCACTGTCGTCTGTAGTGGCTAAGATCTGGCCACTATCATCTACAGCAGCTAATATCTAGCCACTATCGTCTATAGCGGCTAAGGTCTAGCCGCTCTAGGCTTGAGCAGATAGAATCCGGTCGCTCTTGGCTTGAGCGGCCAAGCTTGAATGGCCTGAAAAAGCCCCAAATGAGTGATGAGAACCACTATTGATGCTTGGAAAATCCAATATTTAGGTGTCTACATATACAAAATGATTATCTTATTTAAAAATATTTTTGTGAGTCCTAACTATATGGTGTGTTTTTATTTGTTATTGTTTTTTATTTCTTGTTCAATTTTTTTCTTTCAATGATGATATACTTGGTTTAAGGGTTTTCACCTGCATACTCTCACACACAGACTTGGTGGTGAAATCCAAGCTATGAAACCCACCAAAGTTTTGTGATGAAGTCCAAACTAGGTGAGGGAGTTCAGGTCCTACCAGTCCTCACTTATGATAGATCTTAGACTAGCCTTGGTCAGAATAGGGTGCAAAATAACCATAAAGAAGTCAATGAGGTGTTGATGAAGGCCACCATCATTGGTCTTGATCAATGATTGGGTGTGAATTCCAACTCGTTGATGTTTAATATGATACGTGGTGTATGTGGGTTCATTTTATCTTATGTGAAAAGAAAAATGCAAACATAGAGCAATCAATGACTTTTTGCTAATGCATAAAATAACATTTAATTTTTTAGATTCCTAGATAAAAATGTTTCAATTTTAGAAATCTAAAATTATAGAACCCTAATATGATGTCAGCCTTTGCACAAGTAGAAAGCACACAATCTACACAATCAGCAAATAAAGGTCATCTTTGTGTAAGATGGTTTGCAGTAGAGGTCGTCTAACATAAGGGCGATCAAAAATAAGGGTCGCTTGACCCAAAAACGACTAGCAATAAAGGTCACCAGACCTAGGATTGATCATAAACAGGCTATTGGAAATTGAAGAATTTCTATATTTTCTCTACTAAAATGTGAAATTTTTACATTTCTTTACTAAATAGCAAGGAAAATAAAGATATAGAAACTAATAGTGAAGCCTACATCTGATGAAGATGTTGCTTTTGCCCTTTTCTGAACTCTACTATGGGATCATCTCAAGGCAGAGTGACGAGGTCTACTGGCCATCACAAAGTATGAAGGTTGATATTGCTGATCATTCTAGCCCAAGATAGTGGTACCTGCAATTCAAGAAAATCAAGAAAATGGGTAATTAATGACAGATTTTATGAAATGTGGAAAGAGTCCCACACCATGATTGTCATTGTAGTATGTAAAAATCGTACACCTAAGCAATTATATGAAATCAAATTGAAAGCATAATCATGTAACCATCAAGATCAAAAACAAGAATTAAAGAAATGGTGCCCTTCTCATTAATATTGAAATTATCCTTCACAAGGCGGTTACAAAGATATCCCTCTTAGGGATTTAATACCAATTTGATACAATTTACAATAAAGAACCAATGGTAGGTGTATCCCGTAGAATTTTTGCACCCTCAAAACTAATTTGGGAAGGGTTTCTTGTGACCTCCGTAAGGTGTGATGATGTGATGAATCTTTGTATTGAATAGCTCCTGCCAAGATCTAAAATTTGCACACAAGAACACTCACAAGAATTTAATAGCAAATGAGGAACCTCTCATTATGAGGTCCATATCCATGATGAGAAACTAAAAAGAGATGCTGAAAATGATAAAAATATGCATGAAAACCAAACTAAACTATGTTAGAAAATAGATGAAAACTGCTATATCTATTGTAACTAAGAAAAATAGTAAAAATACATGTCACTGAGAGGTTGTTCTAGGGTAGATAAGTCTAGCCTGTTGATCATCCTAGGGTAGGGTGATGGCATCTGTGGACCATATTGAGGTGAGACAGCCCTTGAACAAAGGACTAGTTCTTCGTGACCGATGTAGGAAATATTGGGATTAATCTATGAAATTGATTGTTCAAGGATTGCGCACTTGAAGCATGATTGAATTATGGAAATTAGCATTAAATAAGGTCATTTTATGGTAAAATAGTGTTGAATTTGGTCTTCAAACTCCAAGAGACTCCATTGTTGTGATTGAGAGATCCATGATGAAAATCCAATAGCACTTCGTTATGAAGAACAAGCAAGATCACTTAGGAAATAATTTGGTAGCACTTCGTCGCATGAGATTGAGATATATTTTCATGAAGGCTTGGTGTCTTCTTATAGATTTCTAAAATGGGAATCTTGGCTTGCAAGAGAATCCAAGAACCAAGAAATGGTTAGGATCTAAGAAGACCAAACACCACTTCTAAAACCTTCTCATGTTTAACAGTTAATGCTTAGTTGTCCTGTAACTGATTTTGGTTTGGTTTGGGAGCCTGAGTTTGTTACAGGTGTGACCATCCCAGGGTAGAGCGATCGTGAATACTGGTCATCGTAGGGTAAGGTTGCCTTCAGAGGCCACTCTTGGGTATGATGGTCCAAGATAAAAAATGTAACTTGCCCCCGTTTGATTGATAAAACCATTGTTAAGCCTTTAGGATGCCCAAGGTGGATCATATAGTTTGAAAATGTGTCCATGTAGGTAGCCTCCTCAAAATGACGTGTTTTTTTTGTTAGGGCAAAAGCATAATCATTCACTACACCATTCACATTTACTACATAATCCACTTTCTATCAATTGGCTCGTGAGATTCATTCTTCACTCATTCACCAATTGAGAGGGTAAGCTACAACCATAAAAATTTTTAGTCTCCTTGCGCACCGAGGAAAGAATCCATTCCACCAAACCAGGTGTCTCTTTTTTTTGCACCGCATTGTTTTTCATGTAACGTGATACAAAAAGAGTCATCTATAGACACCAAATCCTAGCCACTTGTCATCCACTCATCATCAAATTCTAGCCATTCATAATTTATTTATATATATGTTTATTTATATATATATATATATATATATATATATATATATATATATATATATATATATATATATATATATATATATATATATTATGTATTTATATATATAAATAAATCTCAGCCGCCCATCACATCTTAATCTTGATCTCTCATTTAACATGATCTATGTCACTTACCAAATCGCAATCATAATCCTTCATCATGTTTTAATCTCGGTCATCCGTTGGTGTCGTTGAAACCCTAACATGAATTAATGGGAATCATAAAAGATCATTCACTTTTTTGAATGAAGTTCCAACAATTACTATCTAGATTTCAAATCATCCATTATCTCATGATCCCTAATATTCTATAATCCCATTCATCCCTTCAAATTCACATGAACCCTCATTGATGCTATATCTGTTGTTCGTTCTCTACAGCCCCTGCGAGCCAAATTTGAACTCTGTTGAGCATTCACCACAAACCATAGATGCTTTAGTACATCTCACAAATGCCTCAAAGCATCTCCCAAATGCTACAGAGTATTCGATAGATACCACAAGGTATCCAACTAGCCCCCATATGCTTTATGCATCCACACGATATTAGATCGAACCAGTAGAAGTGTAGATCCAATGATTTCAGGTATTGATAAAGTTGTTATTTTCTTTCTGACTTACATTTTCTATATTTAGTTTAAATTTCATCAACACTACACCTAGGGTTTAGTAGATCTACTTTTTGAAAAGGGCCTTACATAGTGGAGCCCTCACATGTATTACTGACCCAATTTTGTGGAGTTTTTTGTATGCAAGTATAGGAGATATCTTTATTGATGGTTGTTGCAGCTTGAGTGATCCCATAGGGATACACAAGCCCTCTCACCCTTGTTTGGAGAGAAGAAGATCCAAAGACACCACCATCATTTGATAGAGGGTTTTATCCCTCCTATTGTAAATCTTTATATCAAAGCAAATATTGCTCTGTAACCCTTGATTTGGGATACATCTATGTATAAAGTGGAGATCAAAGCTCCCCAAGTTTATAATATATGAGATATTTCATTTTATGTGTGCATTTTTATCTGCTTTGATTTATTATTTTTGTTTGTGTTCATATTTTTTCACTTTACAGGTACATATCAATGTACCACCTTTGGTACATTACTAGAGTAGGGGGGTACATTACTAGAGTAGGGGGGTACTTAAGAGTAAAGTTAAGTAGTTACTTTAGCATGTAATAAATGCATAAATTTTAGATTGTGCAATGATGTAAATGTGCATGTAGCCCACATGTACATAAGTCATAGGATAGAGTCAAATGTAGAGTGAGGGCCAAGGAACCTATCTTCCTATATAAAGACCTTATAGTGAGTTAAAGAAGAGAGGAGAGAATATAAAGTGTGGTTAGTATAGATTAGTAGTGTGGTACAATGTAGTCATTTCATATCATTTTATGGAGTGTTCATATCCTCCATTATACTGCATTGTACTATTTTTCGTGAGCTTTCATTAATGGCATATTTTTGAGTTGTTGCAAAAGCTTCTCTCATTATGTTCCTACATATTATAGTGCTATTATCATATAGATATTATAGCTTCCTTATCTTGCATCTTGTGGTTGCATTTCCTATATCATATACTCATCAAAAGCTAACACAAAAGCTAACACTCTTATTGTAGGATATGGCAATGAAGAATAAATATGAAGGACTTGGTTCTAAGAAGACATCTTTGATTTCAAAGGTATCCAATCTATACCTTGGTTTTCAATAAGCAATATGATGGATTGTAATATTATAGTCAAAGAGAATATCTGTAAATCCTTATTTGACCTTTAGATTCTTACCAGTGTAATTAAAGTTATTTTTGTACAACAATATCTTATATTGATTCATTTTTACTATAGTTTATTCTTGGTACAACCTAAGTATCCTAATGGTAGAAACTTTGTAACTCTAAATAGAAATCCAAGGTTCAAATCCTATATAGGATAGGGTTGTACACCATGTTTCAATAACTAAATTATGGTTGGGAATAACCATATATTAGGTAAACAATATCCATCTCATATGGCCCATGGCCTTGCAAACATTAAAAACCACTTTACCATTTAATTTTTCTAGATAGCATTATGATCATAAGCATGCATTTCTTGATTCTGTTGATTGGGCATCAATAAAGGTGAACCTTTCATTCTATTAGTTCATCTTGTAAAAGTTAGGTACTCAGAGTTCAAAATAAACAAACAATGGCATTCACAAAACATTGTCATAGACCAAATTTATTTATAGCAATTTAATTTTAGCATGTTACGAAATTATAATAACACAACCGTGGTGACTTGGCATTTGAGAATTTATCACGTGATTTATATGTAGTAAAATATTAAAAGTATGTTGAAATGATGAGTATATGGCTTCATTTTAATTGATATGTAAAATGAATTTTATTATTTAAGTAAAGTAGTTAATTGCATTTTTTTGGTTGAGTGGTTGACTAGGGATTCCCTTGATTGAGTTTGAGAGGGAGGGCATCATTAGGGAGAGGAATTAAAAATGTAGGAATAACAACATGATCAAAGAATGAAAATCATGCACCCACTATAATATCACTTAATTCAAGCATAAATTACATTGTTGTTATTTTTTAAATAAATAATAAACCTAAATAAAGATATATTGCATGAATAGACACACATGATGATTGAATGTTACATTGATCTAAGCTTTGTGTTATTTATAGTGCAAGTGTGGTCCATGCATGATAATATAAACATTTGTTA
Organism: Wollemia nobilis; assembly: GCA_028583015.1. Classification (NCBI taxonomy): domain Eukaryota; kingdom Viridiplantae; phylum Streptophyta; class Pinopsida; order Araucariales; family Araucariaceae; genus Wollemia; species Wollemia nobilis. The sequence continues at coordinate 14,632,616 of JAQPPZ010016890.1, forward strand.
AATAGGATATTTTTCAACTTGACCAGAGGAACCTTTTTTGTAAAGTTTAAAATAACAAAAGTCATAAGGAAGCAAGTTAATTTTAATATAACCCTCTTGATACCATGACAAACCCTCCCTACCTAGGCTATGAATACCTTATTAAAGTTAGTGAAAGTTAAAAACTAAAGGAAGGGTCAAGGAGGATTACCCCATATCACAAATTGAATTTAGTTAAAATGCCCCCTCCTCACCTTTCATAAAAGGAAAATATAAGCACTTGGTGCAAAAACTTGAAAAAAAAATGAAAAGCTCTAACTATGCTTTAAGTACCCTTATTTAGCATACACATCGAGAATGGAAGAGGAACTGGTGATAAAGTGAAGCTAAATGCACAAATTGGATGAGGAAAACTCTATAATTACTTGTACTCTTTCGTACCAATCCATTCTTGGACCAACCCTATTCATGGAGCAAGGTTTGTGGTTTGTGTCTATTCTTAGTTCATCAATTTACAAGTAGAATTTTGTTGGGAAAAGTCTGCAAAAACCCTTAGTGATCTACAATGGGAGTGTAGGATCTTTATACCCAATTTGGTGCCTATAATTTGGAAGTTTGAAACAATAGAGTATAAGGGCATGACGGCATCACGAGTAAGCATTCTCATGGTCTTCAATTTGGATATTTTGAGTCTCAAATATTAGGGTATTTTTTTCTTGCATAATGGGAATGTGGCAAGTTGTTTTTATTTCCCCCATTTGAAAATTTACACCTAAGTGCATAATGGGATAAATCCACTAAGAGTTTTAAAAATTTGAAAGATTGCATATTGTACAACCTTGTCCCTTTTAGAAATGGGTTTTGTTAAAATATGAAAATGAGATATGGGTTTCCAAGATCTAGTTTTGTCTACCTTCCATGCAACATTTTCAAAGTAATTGCCTTGTCCTTCGAAAAATATCTTAGTTGAGTGTATGATACTAGTTGGAAAGAATGAACAAATAAGAACATGCCCTAGCTAGAAAACATAATTTATCAGCTTGTTAAAAACATGCCCTATCTAGAAAACATGAATGGTTGATTTTGTTAAATTGTACCTTAGATAGAATACATGAATGAATTATTGTTCTAAATAAGCTCTAGTTTGGGATACATCAATGATTGATTGATTATTTTAAAATGTGTTATAGCTTGAAAGACATGATTAAATATTGGTTTGAAATTAGGGAATTTTAAAGTTGAAAATGATTACTCTTTAAAGCAAGCCCTAGCTGAGGGTGTGAGGTTAGTTGAACCTTGAATGAGTTACAATAATTTGAATGGTGAAGTTTATTGGATTCTAGTAAGCAATTGCATAAGGCTAAGGTAAAAATTATCTTGTCTTACTGGAATTTTTTTAGCAAGACGAGAAGTCTGAGCTATAAACCTTGTGTACATCCGTAAGCCTTAACTCAAGATGTCTAAAACATTTTGGTAGCATGAAGAAATATCTCAAATTTAAAACCATGTCTGTCTACCTAATTAAACCACATAGATAAGAAGGTGTTTAGGCGAGATAAGTGTTGTTAATTTCCTTGAGTAGTAGTGGACCTTTGTTTACTTGAGAAATCCTAGTTGTATATAATGAAGATCAACTTAAAGGGAAAAAGAGTCAACATATCTTGCAAATTATAGAACTCTAGACTTGTGACTTGAATTCATAGCCTCTATGCTAAATAATGAAATTGTTCTTTAACTTTATAACAATTTAATTAAGCCTTGTGCTAAATATAACATGACTATAGACTAGAACTTTGATATTGGATATGACATTGGGGCTCTGGCGATTTGGCGGGAAAATTTCTGTGACGGCGTCTGGTGTTGCTCGAGGGATTCTGGCCCGAAGATCTTGCCTGGGGCATTGGGGGGTTGATTTTGATTTCGTCTGAAGGTTCATTAGTGGTCCCGGGAGGGCCCGATGGGGTCTCCTCCAGTTTCTCCTGCTGGGAGAAAGACTTCATATGTTGAGAAGTTGAAAGATAATCCCTCGCCTTCCACTGATGGAGCTCAGCGGAATGCTTTTCAAACGATACTCAAGAATGTTGCCAATGGCCCAAATGCTCACCGCGTTAATGGATGCCTCCCGCAATCCACTTCCGGGCCTAAGATTGTAATAGAACCAATGCTGGTCGAAGATACAATCGTCTACAGAGCTAATCACGACTTGATCTGCAAATTCATGGGCATCCGGCCCACACTGAATTTTCTGCATACATGGGTTCGCCGAACTGGGAGCCACACGGTGAGTACTCTTTATGGCCTATAAGCAATGGGTATTTCATCATAAGTTTCTCTTCTTTAGCAGATAGAAACAGAGCATTTGAATCAAAAAAGAGAAACCACGGACCAGCAGGGTTATTTGTCCAACCCTGGAGAGTGGGTTTCGACCCCCGCATCGAACCCACGGCTGTCCCGGTCTGGATCCGGCTGTACGCTCTCCCGATGGAGTTTTGGGGTGAGCAGGTGTTGGAACTAATAGGTAATTCCCTAGGCAGATTTTTGGGAGTCTCCAAAGATACCATAGAGGGTATCTGCTTGTCTTTGCTAGAATATGTGTAGAGATGGACATTAGTCGGCCTCTACCAGCTGAGGTGGAACTTGAGCTTGCGGGGAGTACCACTGGATCCAGCAGCTAGACTATGAGGCCCTACCTTTCAGGTGTCGAGTATGCCATAAGCATGGACATTTGGCAAGGTTCTGCCCAAACGTAGTGAGCACAAAAATGGAGGCTCCGAGCGGAATGTCAAACCGCCCTAGAGAGGGTAAGTCCAGTCCGGTCAATGAACCCTCTAGCAATTCTCCGAGTCCTGATGCTCAGCGGGATGGCTTTGAACAAGTGAAACGAAAGAGAAACAAAAAGAAAAATGGCAAGGAGCGAGTACGACTCAAGCCAAACAATCGGTATGAAATTTTTAAGTCATTAGTGGATCGGGAGGACCAATCTATGGAGGGAGTGGTTGGGAATGGTGAGAATGTCAACACTCCACCTCTTGTTTCTCCTTCCTTCACTCCTGTAGTAGAGCAGGTGTTGTGCCGGTGAGAACACTGCGGTCGAGAGAATCCGGGGGCATTGGTTATACACTCCCCAGCACAGTCGGCTATCAAAGATGTCACCATGGGAAATGCAGATAAAAATAGAGAAAGGCCTGCTTTAGGGATTACCCAGGTGGAAAAGAGATCTAGAAACAATAACTCTCAAGGAGCGGGAAGAAAATCCAATAAGGAACTACTAACAGCGCAAGGAGATAAGCTAATCAATGGAGGATTGGTGAGGACCATTGATTCTTACTGCTCTCAAGGTTTTCAATGATTATTCAATCTTGGAATGTTAGGGGTTTAAACAGTAGAACCCATCAATCTGTTGTTCAAAGACTCTTAGAAAACCGTAAAACAGACTTTTTGCTTCTTCAGGAGACCAAAATGTCTTTAGATATTATGAGTAAAATTGCTACTAAAATCTGGCGGGGAGCTGGGTATATGGACGTGGCTGCCCAAGGAGCTTCAGGTGGAATTGTTACCCTTTGGAACCCTCTGGTCTGGACTGCTTTAGAACATATAGCTTGCAGGGGTGTTCTTACTTCTCTCTTCAGAAATAACTTCAATTCTGAGCAGGTCCTAATCACCAACTTTTATGGGGCCCAAGATCTTGATGGCCAGAGGCTCCAATGGGACGTTGTTCACAACATGAGAGCATACAGGGAGTGTTATGACTGGATTATTGCAGGGGGATTTTAATGCAAAATTATACGTTCGGGACCGGGGAAGGTGGCACCCCTGTTTTGGATCCGGGGGACCGGCTTCGATTGCCCAAGTTCGGGCCTTTAATTTAGTGGACGTTCAAGGCCCTAGTGTTTTTTTCACTTGGACAAACAAGAGAAAGGAGCCACATAGCGGGGAAGGTCAAGTTAGATCGCTTTTTGGTCTCGGAGGAGGCTTTTGTTAAATGGACTTTTAAGTTCCAGATTTTGGAGGGCCCTATTTCGGATCATTTTCCCATTTTGCTTGAGGGAGGGACTTCGAGAGGGCAGCACCATAGGCCTTTTAAATTTGAGAATTTTTGGTTACAAAAGGAGGACCTTCGACAGAAAATTACTCAATGGTGGACAGAAGGCCGTCCACCTTTTGGGACAGCAATGTTCAAATTTCATAAACGACTTCAATTTGTCAAAATTCAATTGAAGCGAGTGGAGGAAAGGAAACAAGTCGGATTTCCAGTCCCAAAGGGCCCCCTTGGTGGCTAGATGGGAGGAGGTTCAGAAACTTTTTAGGGAAGGATCAATTCTTGAGCAACTCAAATTTGAAGATGATGAAGCTGCGTAAAGCGGTTGAGGACATTGACAACCAAGAGGAGATATCTTTGGAAACGAGAGGGCTAGAAATACTTGGTTATTAGAGGGGGACAGAAATACCAAATTTTTTCATCGGTCAGCTTGTGCTAGGAGACAGATGAACAATATGGAAGTTCTCAAAGATGAACATGGAAATGTCTTCGATACTCTTCCTGGCATGCATTCCCATGCTATCGATTACTTTTCTAAACTTTTTAAGGAAAGTATGCAGCAAGATGTTGAGGCTCAGAACGAAGTTCTTAATGTTATTCCTCCTATTATCTACGAAGAGGACAATCAGGCCACTGCTTAGACCCATTGAAAGGGATGAGCTGAGAAATGTGGTCTTTGGTATGAGTCCTTGGAAAATCTCCTGGTCCGAGATGGCTTTCCTATTGAATTTTTTAGGCTTTACGGGACACCTTGGAGGAGGATGTTACGGTCATTCTTGAGGAATCCGAGATCCAATCGAAGAATGCTCAGGGCGATCAATCACACCTTCATTGCTTTAATTCCAAAAGGGGAAGCGGGGACTCATATCTCTGATTTCAGGCCTATTGCTTTATGCAATGTGATCTACAAAATCATCACTAAGATAATGGCTGAGAGGCTTAAACCCCTTCTTCACAGCATCATTTCTCCTGAACAGGGGGGCTTTGTTGAGGGAAGACAAATCTTGGATGGGGTGGTTTTGGCCCAGGAGGCCATCCATTCAATGCAAACTTCGGGCAACAAAGGAATGTTCATTAAAGCTGGATATGTCCAAGGCTTATGACCGGGTGGAGTGGTGCTTCTTGTCGAAAATGATGGCTGCCTTTGGCTTTTCTCAGGAATGGATTGATTGGGTTATGAGTTGTGTTTCTTCTCCCTCTTTTTTTGTTCTCATCAAGGGCCTTCCCTCGCATCCTTTCGGCGCCACACGTGGTCTCCGCCAGGGAGACCCTTGTTCTCCCTATCTCTTCCTTCTCTTGGCTGAAGGTTTGGGCAGACTATTTCTAAGGAGAAGGCAACAAGGTCTGCTTTATGGTATCAAGGTTGGGGAGGAAACTCTGACTCACTTGCAATTTGTGGACGATACTGGCATGGTTGGTGCGGCCACTCTTCGGGAAGCTAGAGGAATCAGAGATACTTTGAATTTCTACCTAAGGGCTTCAAATCAGGTTCTAAATGTCAGGAAGTCCAAAGTGGTCTTTTTCAATCTTGACCAACGGCTACAGGAGCGTGTTGTTGAGATCCTGGGCTTCACAAGGACTTCTCTTCCAATTGTTTACACAGGCGTTCCCCTTCATTTCAAAAAGTTAAAAATTGACATACGGAAGAATACGTTAGCGAGGCATCAAAGACGAGAATGAATCATTGGGCCCATAAATGGCTAAGCTACGGGGGTAGATTAACCTTCCTGAAGTCAGTTATACAGGCTTTGCCGATCTATAAATTCTCAATCCTGGCTGCCCCTCATACCATATGGAAAGAGCTGGACAAAATGGCTAGAAGATTTTTATGGGAAGGCGCAAAAGGGAAGAAAAAATGGGCCTTGGTTGGGTGGGACAAAGTTACCCGGCCTAAGGACAAAGGAGAGGCTGGGCTTGAGAAGTTCTATGCTTAATAACGAGCTTTGGGTGGAAAAGCTGTATTGGAGGTGGATTTCTCGGCCATCCTCCCTCTTCGATGAGAATTCTTTCCGGTAAATATTTGGGGCATGTTCATCCCAATGAGGTGGGTCGCTTTCCCTTGGAAGGTCTTTGGATCCTTAGTGTGGCGAGACTCTCAAGCTTGGGTCCCAGTTTATCAAAGATCAATTATTTTGGAAAGTGGGGAGAGGAGACAAGGCTCGTTTACGGGTGACTCTTGGGACCAACATCCGCCCATTATTGTCATGTTCCACTGAGCTACAACCAATCATGACCGCCTTAGAAGCCCAGGGCTGGATCCATATTGATAATTATCTTCTTACCAGTCAATTGGGGGGTATAAATTTAAAAAGTTTAAGCGGTGGGAGGAGTGGCCAATTCTTGTCTCTCCGGAGTTGGCGCCCATCCTGCAAAAAATCTTGTCAGAAAGGTTCCTCACGGGGAAGGATGAGGAAGATGAATTAGCCTGGGGCTATGGAAGCCTTGGGGTCTACTCAGTTAAGGGTTTGGATATGAAGAGATCCTCCATGAGCCTCCCCCACACTCTTTTCCGGTTCAGCATTGGAGAAGGATTTGGCATTCAAAGGGTTGGCCGAAAGTGAATTTCTTCGCTTGGCAACTTATGCATAATGGTCTTCTCACCTTTGACAATCTCAGACGTAGGGGTTTCAATGGCCCCTCTCAATGTGCTTTATGCCTCCAACATGAGGAAACTGCAGATCATTTGTTTTTTGAGTGCCCTTTTACTCATCAGATTTGGGAACGTTGGTTCTCTCAATTTAAACTCCAGGCTAATGGTGTTTTCAACCGTACCAATATTTGGGAAAAATGGAAAAGGGGCAGGTTCAATTCCATAGCTCTCCGAGCCGGTTGGCGAGTTAGGCTTTCTCTTCATTTGGTGGCAAGTTTGGTTGGAGAGAAACGCCGGATCTTTAGAAACACTTTCTCCTCGATTGACGGCGTTTGGCGGGTCATACGGAGCAAAGTCACGAAGCTGTTGCTATTTTTGTTAATGAAGAGAATCGAGGCTACTCTTGGGCATCCTGAAGAGGGGGTTGAGGGACATGAGAGGCAAGGCGAGCATCTTGGAAACCTCCCCATGTAGGCTGGATCAAGATCAATGCGATGGGGCTGCAAAAGGCAACCCGGGCAACGCGAGGAATTGGTGTTGTTTGTCGGGATCACTCGAGTGCGGTTCTTTACTGGGAATTGCAGGGATTGGGCAGAGCCACGAACAATGAAGCCGAAGCCTTTGCCATTAAGTCTGCGTCTATACGGGTACATTAAGCAGGGTTATCGGAGGATAATTCTTGAATCGGATTCTCAAGTCCTGATCGGCGCTCTAGATTGCTTGCGGAATTTCTCATTAAAAGCCTGGAGACTACGGATGTTGATATCCCAAATCAAGGAGTTATGGAGGGAGTTAGATGATGTTATCCCTGTGTATGTGAGTAGAAATCTGAACACGGTTGCTGACTTCCTTGCGAAGATGGGTGCTGAGAAAGAGGTAGGTGTTCAGCTGCACAGTGATATGCCTATGATAGATGAAGAGATTCGGAGTGGTCTGGAACGATCCCTGCATCCATGAGCTCAAAAATGACTAAGGTTAGTTTCTGTCGCGATATCGCGACATATTGCGCCGTCGCGACCTTGTTTGGAAATCTGTCGCGATTTCGCGACATGTTGCTCTGTCGCGACCTATCCTGGATAACTGTAGCGATTTCGCTACCCTTTTTGTTGTCGCGGCCTTGGGAGGAAAATTGTAGCGATTTCGTGACTTGTTGCGTCGTCGCGGTCTTTGATGAGAAGGTGTCGCGATGTCGCGACCTTTTTGGTTGGTTTTGCTGCTGGAGGAAAAGTGTCGCGATATCGCGACGCTTTGAGAAAAATTGCGTGAAGGGGAAAAACCGTCGCGATATCGCGACAATTTTTGTGAAAAGCTACTCTAAGGAAAATTTGTCGCGATTTCGTGCCTTTTTTGAGGAAAGGACGCAAAGGGGCATACCTGTAGCGATTTCGCGACGTTTTGAGCAAAATTACGTTAAGTGGAAAAACCGTCGCGATATCGCGACCTTTTTTGTGAAAAGCTTCCCAAAGGATAACCTGTCGCGATTTCGCGACATTTTTAAGGAAAGGAAGCAAAGGGGCAAACCTGTAGCGATTTCGCGACAGTTCTGGAGAATAAACTGCATGAAGGAAAAACGTCGCGATTTCGCGACTAGTTTAAGAAAAGGGCACCATGGGGGAGAACATGTCGCGATTTCGTGACACTTTTGCGGATGGGGCGCCCATTGGAATTCTTGTCGCGATTTCGCTACACTTCCGGCCAACTGGGGCTTCAAGGAAAAGTCGTCGCGATATCGCGACACTTTCTCAAAGTTGTTGATTAAAGGAGAACTCGTCGCGATTTCGCGACAATTTTGGGGAGCAGGTGCCTTCAGGCTTTCTCGTCGTGATTTCGCGACGTTTTTGGCGTTTGGGTGATTTGGTGCTGTGCTGTCGCGATTTCGTGACATTTTTTGAGTGTTGTGGCTTCGGCGCTTTTTGTCGCGATGTCGCGACATGTCGCGATTTCGCGACATGTCGCGTTATCGCGACTGGTTGTTGTGGCGCGGCGGTTGTTAGGTTAGGTGTCGCGATTTCGCGACATGTCGCGTTTTCGTGACATGTCGCGTTTTCGCGCCCTTTGTTCTTCTGGTCTCTTTGCTCTTGGTTGGGATGCCCTTTCTCCCTCTTGTAACTGTAATTTGTTTTAATGCAAGCTTTTTTCAATTTTTTCAAAAAAAACATGACTATAGACTAGAGAAATAAATAGAGTGTGATTTTGTAACTATGACCCTTAGAACATGATGATAACATTCCCCAATACCCATGTTTCATCATCAAGTGTTGATGCATAATAATGTTGTTATCGTTGATACCAAAGTATATTATTAGAAGTTGCATGACATCTTTATTGTATTCATAAGATGATAATACATAAAGTATGATGTTGGAACTTCCATGATATTTTTGTTGCATCGATAATATGATAATGCATAAAATATATTCATGGTACATAAATGGTGTTTTTGTTGTATACAATGCAAAAGTATACTATTGGCACTTGCATGTTGTCTCTATTGCATCCATAAGTCAGTGATGCATAAGTCTATTGTTGGTACTTGCATGATGTTTTTATTGCATTTGTAAACCGAAATCCCATAATATATTTGTTACATGGAAATTTTGTCACTATTGGTTGATGCCTCTATTCAACTATAGTGTAATGTTGTAATTTATGTAGCTGACATGATATGACAACCATGGATCGTCGATATATGCAAGTAGTTATTTATGCATGTTGTACCATGTATGTATTTGTGTTGAGTAGATGAGCTAACACAAAAAGAGGGAGGCATGGATGGATTGTAGAAGGGCTTGCAATCTAGGAGTAGGTGGTAAAACAAATGGGGTGAAATTCTATAAAGCATTGACATGTGTTGATAGAACTCTTAGATATAACTCAAATAAACTATACAAAAAAATCTTGGCCAAACTATGACTAATATAATAATTTTGTTCACCTAACTACATGATTTATTGTGACTTCATGCGAATAAAAAATCATGGAATGATTGGAATATTTATAGTGACTTCATGTATATGAGATATTCATTGATTGAATATGTGATTTAAGGTTATTTCATGTAGTATGTGTAAATATTTGTATGTTGCATGATTTTTGGTGATTTAATGTATGCATAGTTACACGACCATGATTTTCTCTCATGTCATAGATGTCTTATGTATGTTTTCCTTATATAATGCTATGTTCTCTTGGGTATGGAAAATAACTGAGGAAATTCTTCATAAGAATTCCATGGTTGCTTTATAATTCACCCTGATGATGCTCTCTCTCCTCATATCCCAATAGGTAAATGTATATATATTTCTAGCAACCCCAAATGAATTATGCATAAGGGGTGTATATATCACAAGCATTGGCTTAAGAATGATAAATGCCATAATTAGTTTGACTCAAGTAAATAAAAAGATAAGTCATGCAAAGTGGAAGGTTTACATCCATTTATTACCAACAATAATTTTACACATTGTTAGGTGGTCAGTTCATGGTTAGTGATTGATGGACATAAATCTTGTTTGTGTTTGAAATAGAAAACTTAGTAGGCCAAGGGAAACAACATAAACATGGTTACCTACTTTGTTACCATTGCATATTGGATTTTTTCCTATTAACTTTATGCCTTGATGCTCTTTCATATTCTTTTAATAAATTATTCAAATATTTGGCCTTGTTTATCCTTGCTCTTCCAAAAAGGGTTGTATCATCTACAAACTATTGATGGGTGATGTCGTCGATGTTATTACTAGATTTAAGTCCACTTATAAGTCCATATTTTGTAAGCCTTCTTCAATTTCCTACCCAAAATCTCTACCATAATAATGAACAAATATGGTGATAGAGGATCTCCCAGTCTAAGGCCACTCTTGGATTTTAAACGATTCTATTACTAACCCATTGACCAACACTAATTATGAAACTGTAGATACACAAGCTTTAATCTATCTCACCCATTTATTTCCAAATCCAAACTTTTTTAGTACTACAAAAAGAAAATCCCATTTAACCCTATCACAGGCCTTACTCATATCAAGTTTTAAGATCATTACTTTCTCTTTTCTTGAAGTTGTTGAATGCATATATTCATGAGCTACTATGATCCCATATAGAATCTATCTCCCTTTCACAAATCCTCCTTACTCTTTTGAAATAATTTTATCTAATAATGGTTTAACCGATTCACCATCACTTTGGAAATAATCTTATATGCCATATTACATAGGCTTATGGGTCAAAATGAATAAAAAAAAATTGCATATTTTTTTGGAATTAGGGTAAGATATGTTGCATTTATTTTATAAGGTATGCATTATTTTACCCTAGACTGTTCCACTACCACCAACAAAAAAATCCTTCATTATATCCCAATTATGTTGATATAATGTTGTAGATTCGGGCCTAGGGATTTATTCTTATTAAAAGAGAAAAGATCTAGATGAACTTCTTCTAGAGTAATAGGCTCCATCATTTTTCTATTGTCTTCATTTGTTGACTAAAGGAACTTCTTGTAGAAGTTTATAATTAAGAACTTCAAACTCTTATGATCCCATAATATTATGATAAAGAGACCTTGCCTCCTTTCTTATTTCACTTTGGTCTTCAATCCAAACCTCTTCTATTAATTTAATTCTACTAATTTTGGATGTTGATCTCTATGCTATTGCCACCCTTTGAAAAAACTATATTTTTTATCTCCTTCTTTTATCCAATTCTGTCTTGATTTTAATCTCCAAAATTTCTCTTCCTTACTCAAAATATTATGATATTCACTAACTCCCTTTTCTCCGAGCTTGGATTATTATGATCACATTTTTGGAATTTTGAAAGTTTATCTTTTAGTTCTTCTTTCTTTTCAAAAATATTTCCAAAATTATTCTTGTTCCATTGATTTAATATTTTTTTTTGTGTGTGTGGAAAACACCCCAATTGGGGTGCCACTTTTAGGTAAGTCCTAAGGAGGCAGGGGTATCTATTATGCCAAAAATACCTAGGGCTTGCACCTATCCTGCCCCCTTAGACACACTCAAATAGCATGCCTAAAACACCAAAACACAAACAAACAAACACAAAAAATACAACAATGACAACAACAAAAATACAAAACAATAAAAGACAAAAAAAAACACCTAGGTGTTGTAGGTGAGTTGGAGAGGAGAGGGCAATCCTCCAAGGGAGGTCCCAGGTTCAAATATCCACCCTACCAAAAAATTTGAATTGGGTACACAAAATCCAATTGATAATGTTGGTGCGGGCAGGGCCGAGCGCAGCTCCCAGGTGACTTTGACGGTGTAGAACCCCCTGGTCGTGGTCTCTTAGACCAAGGTGGCCCTGCAAGGGGTTTTTTGCTTTAAAAAAAAAAGACAACAAAAAATACAAAACAAACACAAAAACAACAAAAAACATAAAAACAATAAAACACAAAACACACACAAAAAAACCACAAAAACAACAAAGAAAACACACAAAAAAATAAAAACACAAAACACAAAAAAAGACAAAAACATAAAAAAACACCAAAAACAACACAAAAATAAAATAGAACAAAAACAATACAAAACAACACACACACCAAAAAACTAAAAAGAAGGAAAAAAATATAATACAACTTTGGCCTTTCTAGGCCAAAAGGCTATTCAGGAAAGATTCAACAAAGGAAACATAAGAATGATCAGTCTGAGCAATGGAACTAAATACCCTGACTAAACCAAAGAAAAGCGAAAACAAAGAAAAATTGAACTAGGTACCTCTAGTATTGGAGCCATCCAGAGAAAGGATAGAAAGAAGAGCTTCCCTTATTTACAAATCCCACCATCTAGGAGGGTGGTCGTAGTAAGTAAGATCACCTTTATCCAATGCCCAATTAGCTAAAGTATCAACACTCCTGTTCTGTTCTCTTCCCACACGATTATATTCAACTTTTAAAAATCCCATATAGATTAGTTAAATCTTCTCAAAAATTATTTTTATTCTCCAATCAACTTTATGATTCTTAGGAGTCTTAAATCATGACTTGAGAGTCAGATTCAACCAACACATTTTTCCATCTAACCTTAGTAGCCTCTCAAAGGCCTCTAAGGATACCATACCCCTCAAAAAGGTTATTGGAAAGGATACCCAAATTCTTAGCAAAAATGAAAACTAAGGAACCATCTGAAAGTTTACCAATTCCTCCTACACTAGCTTTTCCAGGGTTCCTCCTAGAGGCTCCATCGGTATTGACTTTTCAAAAATCCTTAGGAGGAGGCTACCAATTCCTTGTTCTATCCATCTTTTGATTACTCACATTCCCTTTAAGTTGGTTTCCCTTAAAAGAGTTAATATTCAATCTTTGCATCACTTGATCCCATCTTTGGTGGGAGTTCTAGGGGTGTTTAAGGAGTTGTTGGACTAATTCAACTAAGTTGGCAATGGTCTTTTTCTAGATATAGTGAATGTCCTTTCTTTCTTGATTGAAAATCTAGTTTTTTATTTCCTTCCAAATATTCCAAGGTAGAATGGTAGAACCCATCCAAACTAGCTCTTAATAAAATGATCAACACACTCTTGATTAGGTAAATCCATCCAAAGCTATTCAAAAGTAAAAAACTTGGACCATTGTAAGCCAAGTAAGATGACAATTCTCCTCCATAGCTTAGAGGCTAAGGTACACTCAATAAAAATATGGTTGAGAGTTTCCACATTCTCTCCACACATTTTACATCTAAACGGGCCATGAAAACCACATTTCATAAGTTGCTCACTAATAAGCACCTTGTGATGCAATAAAAGCCAAGTAAAGAACCTCACCTTAGGCCAAAGCTTTTGAGCCCACAACTAAGTAAATATATCATATGATTGATTGGGATTATTATGGCATAAGGTCAAATAACCTTGAGCAACTGAATACTCACCCTTAGTAGTGTTGTTCCATCCAAAATAGTCTTTATCATGGGACCAAGAGAGATATCTCATATGAAGGATGCTTTGGATATATTTTTTTCCCTTTCTAGCATTTGAATAGGCTAGTCCTCAATAGGGATCCAATATCTACCAACCTTTGAATTACCAATATGGTATCAACAATAATTAGCAACCTTTATCTAGTTAGCTCGATGAAGCTCCTCCATCCAAGGCCTCCAATCAAGAAACTGAGTTATAAAAGGTTGGTGACCATCCCAAGAATCTATCCAAAAATTTACCTGTTGACCATTATGAATGATCCAAAATAAATTTTGCTTAATAAAATCCTCACCAATCTTAAGAACCACTAAAATGGGATAACCTTTAGTAGGCAATTGATAGCAAACAAGGTCTTCAGGACTTTTGTTCTCAGCATATTTAACATGAATATTTTTGGCCCAAAGAGAATTGGGGTTATGCAAAATCCTCCAATACAGTTTAGCAACTAAAGACTTTTTGCTATTAATAGCAGACTGAAAACCTAACCCCCCTTCATTCCTGGGAAGGCATAAAGTATCCTATTTCACCAAGGCCCATTTTATTTTCTCCTTAATACCACTCCAGAGGAACCGATGATTTATTTGATCCAATTATCAAAGAACTTCCTTTAGGATATTCAACACAGTAGAGACATAAATAGGTATAGCTTGAAGTACTAATTTTACCAAGGTAATTGTGCCCCCAAATGAAAGCCACCTATTGGTCTACTTTTCAATTTTCTTCTTAACTCTATCCAACAACCAATTCAAGTATTTTTTGTCTTTGAATATTGATAGGAATGTCTAAATTAGTGATCAAAAGGGAGGTCTTATTATATATTAATTTATCCAAGACCATGGATTCCTGTCTGGGAGAGGAGTGAAAGAAAATGACTTTAGATTTATCTTCATTGACCAATTGCCAATAGCATTAGAAAAATAGCTAATGATTTGCTTAATTTTAGAAGCTTTCTTAACTATAGATTTACCTAACATAGTAGAGTCATCAACAAATTGAAGATGATAAATAGGCCTAGCTCCATGAGCAATGGTAACTCCCTCAAGGGTTCTATTTTCTCTATTTTTAATTATAAATCCTGCCCAAGTATTCGGTAAGAATGATGAATCAATAAGGGGAGAGGGGGTCACCTTGCCTAATACCTCTGGAAGCAAGGAAAAACTAAGAAGGCCTACCATTGATAATAATAGAGTAGGACACTTAAAATATACATCCCATAATCCATTCCATCCAATCCTAAGAGAAGTCAAACTATGTTAAAAAAATTGATAAGGAAGTGTCAATCCACTCTATCATAAGCTTTAGATAAGTTCAAACGAATGAATATAGATGGATATTTTTGCATTTCCATGGAATGGATGGCTTCCTGAGTAAGAACTATCTCATCCACTATTTGATGCCCTTCCAAATAACCCCCTTGTTAAAGGAAAATAATCTTATGCAAAAGAGGCTTCGACCTTTCTGCCATGATCTTTGTAATGATTTTGAGAAGAAAATTACATAAAGCTATAGGTCTAAAAGTTGATATAGGATCTACCTCTTAAGCTTTTGGGATAAGAACTATATAAGTTTTATTGATAACCTTCAAATTTTCTTTGTGTAGACTCCTAAAACGCATCATGTCGAGGTGACTACTCATATGGGACATGCTAGAAGACCATATGGAAGACCTTGGACAGATTCCAAGGTATAGCAGTGGTTTTTACCACTCAATTTGGGAACCTTTGCCTAGTTAGTGCTAGTTGCTGCTGACACACACGGTTAGCAGTGCTGATCGCGCCTGTCAGTCGCGGTAAGTACTCAAAATCAATTGGCCTTCATCCAACCCAAAATTGATTGCAATGACCAATTGGTTGCAGATTGAAGTGGTTTGAGCAAGGAAGGTTTTGGATCCTTCCATCCAACAAACTCAACTGCCCAATATTTTTCTTGGCTTCCTCATGAAGCCACCCCTAGCCCTTGGCCAATGTTATTTAACCCCCCATCAAATTAGGGAAAGATATATATGAATCTCAAGTTGAAATGCAACGAAGCCCTATCAAATTGCATACTCGCCTAACTGCATTGAGAGGAACATTTTGGCTGCCCAATTGGAGATCACATGGCATTTGGAGTCAAGGAGGCTATGGAGGGCTAGTAAGAATCAAGAAAATCAATTGAGCCCATTCCATCACCAAACTGAGAAATTCAATCGCTAAATCTATCATAGGACACAGAGGCAACCGTTGATCATCAATTTGACAAAGAGATTAAGAGATTCAACACCTGAATTGGAGTACAAACTCACTTCAAGCTCCATTGTGGATATCAGCTGTGATGAACAGTGCTCACCACACTTCAGAGCCGGGGTAAAGGCAGTATCACTAATTTCCCTATTATTTAGTCGTAGGAATTGCTTATTGTTATTAGATTAGTTATATCTCATGTTAATTAGCTTTATTAGAGACTTTGACCGATGCAATTAGGGTTTTTAGTTATTTCCTTTCATTATTGCAATTATGCTACTAATGGGTATTTTCATTCTTCCATGCTTTCAATTTCGTAATTAGACCATTAGAGAGATGCATATGCTTTTCCTTTACATGTTCTATGGTTCTATTTCATGTTTAACATAGGTTTAATATGTTTCTTGAGATTTATTTATTTCATGTTAATTACATCATTCTTTATGTAAGATTCTCTTAAAAGCCTCATCAATAGAGGCATCCTTTGTATCTAATGTTTCTTGTTGTTTATTGTACGGAGGATCAATAGGATTTTGGGATGCAAGGTAGCAAATGGCTCTAATTATGGAGAAGAATGTCATCGACACCTTGCAGCAGTTTGTGTCTTTGTGGAAGAAATTTGGATTACACCTACCCTGGAAGGGAATTTGTCATGTTGAAATTGTTGTATCAAAAGGGTATCCCTAAGAGGGACGGATATGTAATTTGGAATGATTTCAAATATTAATAAGAGAAGCATTTCTTTCACTTTTGTGTTTTTTCTTGTCAATTAATATGTGTGCATGCCCAATTATACATAATGTTCAATGATTATAGCATTAGGTGTTAGTCTTTTGCATGGTACAGAAGGTGATCACGATGGAACCTCCGTATTTTATGCCACTAAAAACTGATGTTATTGGATTTCTGATGATAGGTGCTCATCGTAGTTGATAGCCGCAGTCAAAAATTTATCGTCGTGGCTAACACCCATGGGCAATAGTGGTCACCACATTACAGAGATGTGATCAGCATCTGACAAACTAGACAACATAGGAGTAAAGCTCAATTAGATGGGGTCCTAAGGTAGGTGCCACTGTCAGCTTCTATTTCTATTTTTACTCTTAGTAAATTTCTAGAATGCTAAAATGTTAGACTAATTAGGGAAGACAACGAAATTGGCAATATTCTTATGAGTCCTTAGGTCTTTCTCTTTTTAGGTCTTTAGTAGGCACTGCTAGGAACAACGGACCTTTGAGTGCAGTTTGCCCTAGTCTCCAGCATTCTAGAACCTCTCTTATGCTCTATTTGCATGCATGAGGTCCAATTAGTGGTCATTTATGTCATAGATAGTTACATTCTCTGAATATCATTTAGCATAGTCGTGCATTCTCTTAAAATCAAATGTTCTTTTGAAAAGCATGTAGAATCATTTGAGTGTTGTTTTATGCATTTTTATTTCATGCAAAGTAAAAATAACCACACACACCATGACATATCTTGAATTCTAGTGAGTTGGAAGTCACATCCAACCACTAGTAGGGTTTCAACGATGGTGGTAGTGATTTCCATAAGTTGGCCCAACTCCCATGTACCTTATATTCTAGACCAATACCGGATCCAAGAACCTTTCGTGGCCTGAAAAATTTGCATATAGTCCTCTTCGGAGGGTATGACACTGACTGGGTGAAAACGGGTGAGGATCTGGGAGGACCTGTGCTCCTAGCCCGGGTGTGGACTTTCATTGCCGCACTTTGGGGGGATTACACAACCTGGAGTTCATAGTCAGGTTGTCGAGTTGTGAGTATATAGGTGAAAGCCCTTAAAATTTTGAGAAAATTATCAACATATTGCAAAACACGACAAGAGTTACTTTACTGATACAACAAATTGAAAACACATCAAACAGTTTAGGGCTCATTTTAAAATTGTAAAAGGAGATAATCATCATTGTATTATTTGTGTGTTAATAAAATTTAAATCTAGACATAGGATACATAATGGTGCAAACATGAAGAAGCCGATCTGGGCATAGACTCAAGATCGAAGCCCAAGCTCCACCTAATGCACAACACGATGTAGAATGCCCTCAATCATAGAATCCTCCTAGACATCGTTAAGCGAGCATTAGAGGGGATAATTATACATGAGGGAATTCTATTGATAATACCCCAATTAGAGGAAGTACTAGACATTCATTTAGACACATATCAGAGCATGGGACTTCCTAGCATGGAGGTTTCGCATATGGTATCATTTACCATGACTGTATTTTGTGTGGATCCATGGGTTTGGCTAAATAATGTCATTGAGGGATCTAGATTGGTACCCCTTTGACCTGTATCTAAGGGAGGCTCACAACCTCCACCATTCGAGTATAGACAGGATCAAGATCCACCCATTTAGGGGCAAATATATGGGACCACTTTAGATCATAGGCCCATGCAGACTCCTCATAGGGGTGAACCTACTAAGTTCACCATAGATATATCCAAAGTAGGAGCCAATGGTATACCGCCTCATGAGCCATGGCATAGCAAACAGTTAGACAATCTAGATAGAGTCCTAGGGCATCTAGGATATAAGCCTACACCTGCACCCTCTCGACCTACAAGTGAGTGTAGCGTAAGCACCATTAGGACAACCCGAGAACTTGGAGAGTGCTCCAAGCGCTCTCATGACATGTGTGCTCCTGCATCCCATACAGACACAGAGTATAGGAGACAACTTGACATGAATTTTTTCTTTACAGACAAAGGCAAGAGTGTGGCAAATCAGTCCATTAGAGGACATACCCATAAAGTCGCTCGAATAGATCACAATCACCAGAGGCCTCAGATGGCATATCATGTTGATAGAGCTCATAGACTGATGTTAGAACAGATATGGCAGATTCTCCAAGACCAATTGGAGGATGTTCACGTAGAGAAAGAGAGCCTCAAAAATGAGAACTCTCAGAGGTAGAGGTTCATAAGACAAAAATTATATGAATAGTGCATGCATGAACAACACATCCTCGATCAAAAGAAGCATGTAGAGAGAGAGGATCGATTAGCTAGCATCGGTTTACCTCTTCGTAATGATACTAGGGAGTGTGTCAATAGACGAGTAGCATCACAACTTGAGTTACACCCTGAGCACATAGACACACATGCTCACCATGCACCTCAACACAGAGATCGGTGTCCAACATCTGAACAACATGAGCATAGGTAGTATGAGCAAGAAGTGGGAGAGGATATAGAGCAAGAATATCCAAAAATATTCCAATTCAAGGATAAGGGCAAGCCTAGTCCACCACCTCGATCGAGGAAGAATTTGCCTTCGAAGGTGTCTCCAAGGCAATCTCGAGAAGAGGAGTTTATTTCCTCGCAAGCCTATAAGACCTTAGCAAAGAAGTTCCAAGCCATAGAGAAGCAAGGAATGGCTTATAAAAAGCCTACCTTGAAAAAAATCCATAATGAACCTCTATGCACATCAATGCCTATTCCAGCCTATCCTAAGCATTTCAAGATGCCTAGACTGGAAAATTTTCAAGGAGAGGAAGACGCACAAGAGCATGTAATGAGTTTCCTAGATATGTGCTTTCATATTGAGAGCAACGATGCTTTTCTCCTGTGCACCTTCATTATGACCCTCTCAAGTCCAGCTCGAGAGTGGTTCAACCAATTAAAGAGGCACAACATCACTAGTTTCAAACAACTAGTTGATGCATTTCTTGAATGCTTTTCCTTTGACATAAATAAAAAGGTAAACTTATCTAACCTGGCTTCTTTAACACAACATGACGATGAGCCAATGATGGATTATAGAAAACAATGGAGAAAAATTATGGTAAAGCTTCCATTCTCCATCCCATCCTCTAAATTAACGTGAATGTTCATGAAGAGTTGTGCCAATCACATTTCGTTATTGCTACAGTTGTAGCAATACCAGACATTCAAAGAGGCTTTGGCACAAGCCAAGGTGATAGAGGACATCAAGTTATAGGAGGGTAACTTGAAGCTTAGGAATAAGGAGTGGCACAAGAAAAGTACTGAGATACAACAGGCCAAGTCAGCCCATGTTAATCAGGTAGTGTTGAACCTCCAAAAAGGGGATAAGAGGTAACAATAATGAAACTATCAAGCCCAACCTCCTCCTGTGCAGTATGAGCAGTGCAACAACAATTATAAGGGTAAAAATAAGGAGCAAAAACCACCTCACGTATTCACTCAGTTATCGGAGTCGTTGACTTCAATTTTTCATCAGTTATGCGAGGCAAAGGCTATACATTTACCCAAATTCAAATTAATTGATCCTAATCAGCCTAATTCTAAGGGCTACAAGGATGATCATTATTGCATCTTTCATCAATAAAAATACCACGACATCAAGGTATGTTGGTATTTCAAAAATCTTGTACAAAATATGATCGAAATAGGTACACTTCTTGTCAACAACCCACAAGTACCTGAAAATCAAAATATGGAGATTTACAAAAATCCTCTACCAAATCATGAGGTGCCAAAGAATAATGTTGGCCAAGTCAACCAAGTACGCATCGAACCACCAACCTAAGGGTTTGTCAGTATGGTCAATGTTATCACAAGGAATCTGACGTATTTCACCAAAGGGCTTACAGATGCACCTCCTCCAAGGCAAGCCCAACATGTACCTGGCCCACCAACTAGACCAGTGGTGACCATCAGAAGTAGGTTGGTCCAAACCTACAGACAACTCCAGCAAAGTTGTCAATTTATGAGTTGATCCAGCAGTCTCCCAAGCATAGGGAGATCCTTATGGACATCTTAAGGTCCATAGAAGTGTAGCATCAGAATACCGAAGCATTTACACACTTCATGGAGCACATGTAATAGTATCAAAAATTGGTCATACAATTCCATGACCACAAAGTCAAGGTAGTTTCCACTATTATTGCAGACCCGCTATTGCATATCATTGCATGTGTGAATCACAAACTATTCAAGCAGGTTTTGATTGACACAGGGTCATCAATCAATATCATAAATACCAAGGCGTTAACTCACTTTAAGTTGTACAAGATGCATATCATCCCTTCTACCTGTTAGTTTCACAATGACACTGAGAGGGGGGGTGAATCAGTGTGGCTCTTTAAATCTTAAAACTTCAACTCTTAAAGCCAAAACAATGAAAACTTAAAACCACATAAAGCAAATATAACAAGAGAGCATCACACAACACAAGATGTACCGAGGTTCACTAGTTTTGGCTACTCCTCAAAAATTGACTATTTGGACTCCCATCCAAATCCAGCCTTTGCAAAATACCAATTTTACAATCAATTTACCAGCACCCACTGGAAGGAGCACCAACCCCTGATTTATCTACACCAACAGAAAGGAGCATCAACCCCTAATTTATCTACACCAACAAAAAGGAGCACCAACCCCTAATTTATCTGCACCAATAGAAAGGAGCACCAACCCCTAATTTATCTGCACCAACAGAAAGGAGCACCAACCCCTAATTCCAAGCACCAACTTGGACTGCAATTTTGAAACTATAAGATTGACATAAAAATGCCTTCGCTTATACAAGACCCTGACTGGTCTAGTGCTAACCCAACCTCTCTCGCTATTCACCAAAACACCACACACACTTAAGGCTCTGCTTACTACACTTTTACGGCCCTCTTATAGCCCTCTTGCTGTGCTTCTTCCTACACTCTTACGGCTCTCACGGCTCTGCTTAACGCTCTCTTACGACACTCTTCCAACCCTCTTTTTGTAGCACTTTCCCTCTTTTTTCGTAGCCTGTAATTCTCCACGCAGACCTCCTTTTATAACAAAGTTCTGATTCTATTTTTAACTTCCATATTTTTGCATGCAACTTATTAATAGAAACTTCTATATGTAACTCCTTTATCACATAGTATTCTCTCATGCATCCTATTAATAGTTACGACTCTTTGTTTGGTCTTCGATTGATGACTTTCAGTTTAACCGTCGCTCGATGCTTTCACTCCGTAATTGGCCCTATAACTATCGTTCTGACTTTAGTTCACTGTTCTTATTTTAGTTGCATGATTTTTCTCTATAACTGCACCTGTAACTGTCGTACTAACTTTAGTTAACTCTTCTTATTTTAGCTGCATGATTTTCTTCTACAATGGCCCCTGTAACTATCGTATAACTTCAGTTAACTATCACATATCTTATTTTGGTTGGGTTCTCTTCTTAGCTCGTGCCAAAGTGACCTGTCACGAAATCGTGACACTTCTGCCTCTTTGTCCTCTTCTCGGACTTTTGCCCATGAAAACACATGTCATGATATTCGTGACACTTTCACCTCCTTGCTACTCTTTACATCTATCACGATATCGTGACACTTTCGCCTCCTTGCTACTCTTCTTGGCTTGTACCAAAACACAACATGTCACGATATCGCGACACTTTTGCCTCCTTGCTACTCTTCTTGGCTTGTACCCTGAAAACACAACATGTCGCGATATCGTGACACTTTCACCTCCTTGCTCTTCCTCTTTACTTTTGTCATGATATCATGACACTTCTACCTTCTTACTTTCTCTCTCCTCCTTTAGTCGCGAAAATGTGACATGTCGCGATATCGCGACACTTTTTCTCCTTTGCTCTTTCTCTTGCCTTCGGGTCACGAAAATGTGACATGTCATGATATCGCGACACTTTTCCTCCTTTGCTCTTTCTCTTGCCTTCGGGTCACGAAAACCGACATGTCACGATATCGTGACACTTTTTCTCCTTTGCTCTTTCTCTTGCCTTTGGGTTGCGAAAACCTGACATGTCGCGATATCGTGACACTTTTTCTTTTGGACTCTCTCTCCTGCAATATGTCACGAAATCATGACACTTTTTCTTCCGTACAATCTCTCTTGCAATATGTCACGAAATCGTGACACTTTTTCTTTCGGACTCTCTCTCCTACAATATGTCACAAAATCGTGACACTTTTTCTACTTGCCTTTCTCTCTTCCAACATGTCACAAAATCATGACAGTTTTGCTTGCTTGCGCTTTCTCTCTGAACATGTCACGAAATCGTGATAGTTTTTCTTGCTTGCACTTTCTCTCTGAACATGTCATGAAATCATGACAGTTTTTCTTGCTTGCGCTTTCTCTTCGAACATGTCGCGAAATCGCGACAGTTTTTCTTTCTTCTCAACATGTCGTGATATCACGATAGTTTTTCTTGCTTGCGCTTTCTCTTCGAACATGTCACGATATCGCGACAGTTTTTCTTTCTTCTCAACATGTCGCGATATCGCGACAATTTTTCTTTCTTGCTCAACATGTCGCGATATCGCGATAGTTTTCTTCCTTGTGATTTTCTTTTGATTTTTAGCATATGGGCCACTTTGATCTTTTGGAAAATCACTGTACATACTCTGAAGAACCTCTTAACTCCTGTCCACTACATCAACCGATCTGTCTGACTGTGTTGACAACAATGACAATACTATTGTTGCACCTTGCTCAACAATCTCCCCCTTTGGAATTGTTGGCAACACACGTGCAATTTCCTATAATTCTTCTCCCCCTTTGACAATAATACCAAAGGGCTGCTGCAGACTCCCCCTGAGTCCATGCACAACATTCTCAGGCACAAATTATGACAGTTAGCAAAAATTACAAACATGAGCAAAAATATAATCAAATATATAAATGCTCCCCCTGAGAATGTGGTCCCGATAGCTAGTCAGTTCTTGGGAAACGTGACCACTTCCAATTTATTACGAAGATACTCAAAGACTTCCTTGGGCAATAGTTTTGTGAAGATATCCGCTACTTGCTCTGTTGTTGGAACAAAATCCAACTTAACCTCATCTTTCGCAACTTTCTCCTGCGTACAACATGTTGTCGCTGCAATATATTCTGCCTCTGTTGTGGATAAGGAGACTGACTCTTGTTTCTTACTGTGCCACGTGACCAACCTGTCTCCAAGATAGAATGCACCTCCACTGGTACTCTTTCTATCATCTACACATCCTTGCTCAACTTGCAACCTGTCGTCATGGGAGTGCTAACTGGCTTACAATCCTCCATTGTGAATTTTTTAGCATCTCTTTCACTAAACCAAATTATCAGAACTATTATTTTCTGTAACTTTGAACAATGGCAGTAAGAACCATCAAAAGTACAACACTGACATATAGCAATACTACCAATGGTGACAACTCTCAATTTAATCACCACCCTTCATGGTACCGCCACAAACAACTACATGAACTGAACCACACTTTGACAACTATACGACAACTCCCCGACTACTTTCCTTTCATCCTCAGATAACCACACAAATACATAGGAGCATTAAAATAAAACTTTAACATTGCTCCCCCTGAGGATGTGCTACCTAGAGCTGCTTAGTGCAATAAAGGAGTAATCTCCTTCAGTCCAAGGAGACACGATTTCCTCTCTTCTTTCTTTCTCCAATATTTCTTGAACTTAGGGTGAAGGTTTTCAACTGCATCCCTATTTTGAACCTTTTCGTGAACTTGAACATTTCTCTTGGGTGGTTGTCTCTTGTACATCCTTGATGGATGATTATTTTCCTTTCTTTGATGCACATGATTTCTTCCTCGTCTGTGTTGCATTCTTTGCGTCTGATGAAATCTACTGTCTTGCCTTAGATTAGATACAAAAGTTCTTGGACAAGACCTTGCTATGTGCCCATGACCATTACATTTAAAACATTGCACATGGTGTTCAACCGGAATAACAGATGTATTTCTACCAGCATAACTCTTTGATCTATTATTCAATCCACAATAAATTGCCTTGTGACCATAATGGTTGCATCTAAAACAATAGCCATTAAAAGCATTATTATGAATAAAGTGAGAGTGATAGAACCTCTTTTGTTGTGGTTGCTTTGTTGTAGATCTCCTTTGAGATTTTCTTCCTTTTGGGGATTCAGCTTCAAGCTTTTCTTGCTTTGATCCTTCAGCAGTGGATTTCTTCTTCTCTGTAGATTTAGAAGATGAAGGTTGTTCAGCTTCACATCCAAGACCAAGCTTACACATGGGGCTTCTTTGTTGCCTTATCATTTTATCTAGCAACTCTGTGCTCTTCTCAAATTTGAGATTTGTATTGGCCTCTTCTAGTTGTTTCCTCAATAAAACAATCTCCTCTTCTTGTTTGCAGCAAACAATCTCTTTCTCATTGATCTGTGACTTCAAGGCTTCTTCTATTTTCTTGGCTTTATGAATTTGTAAGAAGAGATCTTCAATATTATCCCCATATTCTTCCAACTTCTTGGACAGTATTTTGTTCTTTTTCCTTTCTAAACCCAACTCTTCAAGTGCAGTGATCAACTCACCTTCTAGATCTACTTCAGCCTCAAGGTTTTCATCATATACTTCAGAATTCACTTCTTCAACCTTTTCTAGTTTTACTTCTTCAAATGCCATGAAAAGAGCTTCACCTATTTCCTCTTCAAAATCCTCACTGCAGTTGTCTTCTGATGAACTGACATTCTTGGAGATGAAACTTTTCTTCTTGAAGTTGCCTTTTCTAAAATTTGTTTTCTTCTTCCAGTCACTTCTTTCTTGGTGCGATCCTTCATCACTTTTGTTCTTCTCATTAAGTGGACAGTTAGTCGCAAAATGCCCAATGCCTCCACAATTGAAACATTTAAATGGTAGCTTTCCTCTGTATTTTCCTTTTCCCCTTATTAGTTTTTGAACAAAGTTTGCTTCCATTTCATCTGATGTCTCTTCTTCCTCGGATTCTTGTTTTGCTTTTATATTTTTATGTGCTTTAAAAGCAGCTTCTCTGTCTGTGGGTTTAGTTTTTCCTATTCTCATCTCATATGCAGTCAAAGAACCATGCATCTCATCCATACTAAAAGTATTTAGATCTTTAGCTTCTTCTATTGCTGAAACTTTAGAATCAAATCTTTGGGGAAGAGATCTTAGTACCTTTTTCACGATGACAACATCTTCCATTTCCTCGTCGAGTCCTCTAATCGCATTAATGATTCCATTAACTCTCAGCATGTATGCCTCTATGTTCTCATCGTCATTCATCTTTAATGCTTCGAACTGAGCTCGATGCGTTTGTAACTTGGCCTCCTTGATCTTGTCGTCTCCTTCATGAATGCTCCTTAGTTTGTCCCACATGTCTTTTGCCATTTTACAACTCATAATCTTTATCAGTTCGTTGTCCACTAAACCGCACATGATAGCATTCTTTGCTTTAGAGTTATTCTCAAACAGTTTCTTACCGACAACATCGGTTGGAGAAGTGGTGGGTATTGTGTATCCACTATCTACTGAATCCCAAATGTCGTATCCCAAAGCACAAAGATATGTCTGCATCCTGAGTTTCCAAAATGTGTAATTAGTTCCATCCAACAATGGTGCTTTGTTTGATGAGAAGCCTTCACCACCTGCCATTGCATACTAATCCAAGATCAACCCTAGCTGATTTAGCCTGATAAGGGAAACTGGCTCTGATACCAATTGTTAGTTTCACAATGACACTGAGAGGGGGGGTGAATCAGTGTGGCTCTTTAAATCTTAAAACTTCAACTCTTAAAGCCAAAACAATGAAAACTTAAAACCACATAAAGCAAATATAACAAGAGAGCATCACACAACACAAGATGTACCGAGGTTCACCAGTTTTGGCTACTCCTCAAAAATTGACTATTTGGACTCCCATCCAAATCCAGCCTTTGCAAAATACCAATTTTACAATCAATTTACCAGCACCCACTGGAAGGAGCACCAACCCCTAATTTATCTGCACCAACAGAAAGGAGCACCAACCCCTAATTTATCTGCACCAACAGAAAGGAGCACCAACCCCTAATTTATCTGCACCAATAGAAAGGAGCACCAACCCCTAATTTATCTGCACCAACAGAAAGGAGCACCAACCCCTAATTTATCACCAAAAGGAGCACCAACTTGGACTACAATTTTGAAACTATAAGATTGACATAAAAATGCCTTCGCTTATACAAGACCCTGACTGGTCTATTGCTAACCCAACCTCTCTCGCTATTCACCAAAACACCACACACACTTAAGGCTCTACTTACTGCACTTTTATGGCCCTCTTACAACCCTCTTGTTGTGCTTCTTACTGCACTCTTACGGCTCTCACGGCTCTGCTTAACGCTCTCTTATGACACTCTTCCAACCCTCTTTTTGTAGCACTTTCACTCTATTTTTGGTAGCACTGTAATTCTCCACGTAGACCTCCTTTTATAACAAAGTTCTGATTCTATTTTTAACTTCCATATTTTTGCATGCAACTTATTAATAGAAACTTCTATATGTAACTCCTTTATCACACAATATTCTCTCATGCATCCTATTAATAGTTATGGCTCTTTGTTTGGTCTTTGATTGATGACTTTTAGTTTAACCGTCGCTCGATGCTTTCACTCCGTAACTGGCCCTGTAATTGTCATTCTGACTTCAGTTCACTGTTCTTATTTTAGCTGCATGATTTTTCTCTGTAACTGCACCTGTAACTGTCGTACTAACTTTAGTTAACTCTTCTTATTTTAGCTGCATGATTTTCTTCTACAACGGCCCCTGTAACTGCCGTATAACTTCAGTTAACTATCACATATCTTATTTTGGCTAGGTTCTCTTCTTAGCTCATGCCAAAGTGACCTGTCACGAAATCATGACACTTCTACCTCTTTGTCCTCTTCTCGGATTTTACCCATGAAAACACATGTCGCGATATCGTGACACTTTCGCCTCCTTGCTACTCTTCTTGGCTTGTACCCATGAAAACACATGTTGCGATATCATGACACTTTCGCCTCCTTGCTACTCTTCTTGGCTTGTACCGAAAACACAACATGTCACGATATCGTGACACTTTCGCCTCCTTGCTACTCTTCTTGGCTTGTACCAAAACACAACATGTCACGATATCGTGACACTTTCGCCTCCTTACTCTTCCTCTTTACTTTTGTCACGATATCGTGACACTTCTACCTTCTTACTTTCTCTCTCCTCCTTTAGTCGCGAAAATGTGACATGTCACGATATCGTGACACTTTTTCTCCTTTGCTCTTTCTCTTGCCTTCGGGTCAAAAATGCGACATGTCGCGATATCGTGACACTTTTTCTCCTTTGCTCTTTCTCTTGCCTTCGGGTCACGAAAACACATGTCACGATATCATGACACTTTTTCTCCTTTGCTCTTTCTCTTGCCATGTCGAATCATGACACCAATATGTCACGATATCGTGACACTTTTTCTTTCAGACTCTCTCTCTTGCAATATGTCATGAAATCATGACACTTTTTCTTTCGTACAATCTCTCTTGCAATATGTCGTGAAATCATGACACTTTTTCTTTTGGACTCTCTCTCCTGCAATATGTCACGAAATCGTGACACTTTTTCTACTTGCCTTTCTCTCTTCCAACATGTCACGAAATCATGACAGTTTTGCTTGCTTGCGCTTTCTCTCCGAACATGTCACGAAATCATGACAGTTTTGCTTGCTTGCACTTTCTCTCCGAACATGTCACGAAATCATGACAGTTTTGCTTGCTTGCACTTTCTCTCCGAACATGTCGTGAAATCGCGACAATTTTTCTTTCTTCTCAACATGTCACGATATCGCGATAGTTTTTCTTGCTTGTGCTTTCTCTTCGAACATGTCGCGATATCGCGACAGTTTTTCTTTCTTCCCAACATGTCGCGATATCGCGATAGTTTTTCTTTCTTGCTCAACATGTCGCGATATCGCGACAATTTTCTTCCTTGTGATTTTCTTTTGATTTTTAGCATATGGGCCACTTCGATCTTTTGGAAAATCATTGTACATACTCTGAAGAACCTCTTAACTCCTATCCACTACATCAACCGATCTGTCTGACTGTGTTGACAACAATGACAATATTGTTGTTGCACCTTGCTCAACACTACCTTCATGTTGAGAGCTTTCAATGATGCATTATGCTCAATGGTCTGTACTATAGTTTTACCCATCCAGGTAGGACTGAAGACCATCTCGATGATGTGTCATGTAATCGAAGGTGCTATGCAATATAACATACTTCTAGGGATGCCTTGGATCAAATAAATGTGTTGTGTCCCTTTTATTCTACATCAATGTATCAAATACGTTCATGAGGGACAGGTTCACGTGGTGCCTTCAGATGAAGAACCCTTTAAATATGTGAATCTAGAAGATTTTTTGAGGGAATTCATGCTCCTCTCAATGCACTTGGATGTACGTCCAACATCTCCAATCAAAGAGCTAAGAGGTAAAATTAAAAATGTGTTTGTTAAGCCTACAATGTTTGCATCTCAACGATCAAAGCACACGACAGTTGCTTCTACCAGACCGTCTGAATCTATGATGTATTAGGATGATAGTAAATTGAAAGCAAAGATAGGCGAAAGAGAGACAAAACAAATGCCCAATCCAGTTATCATTGAAGCCCCTAATCCCATGGAAGTAGAGGTAATTTAAGGAGAAGTCAAAGAGGCACCTCATCCTGCTTTGCCTGCATCTTCAGTAGGGTCATCTGCACCATAGGTGACCGTCCATTTGGTTAATATTGGATTAGGATAGTATATCATGCAGAATGTGATGTTACACCAATTATCAAGACTGCACAAGATATGGGCTGACCGCAAGCCCATCGCCTTCCCATAGGGATGGTGGAACCATTAAGGGTACCACCTAACCAAACCAACTTCATCTATGGAGGGCTAGACCAGTTTGCATCTCCCACACCCATGGATGAGGACGATAATGAACCATTCACCATGAATATTTATTATCTCTCCAACCTGGAATACGCCATGTGATACTTTGAGCATTACCATTGGCATGGTTACGATCTCGGACTATTCGAGCAGGGGCATAGAAGGTCATATAAATCGTAGTATCAGTTTCCAACTGAAAGGTTAGGATACTATATTCGAGATTAGGATGAACTTCTCATGATATATTTAGACCACTTGTACCTCATTCTAGGGGGTGAAGTTGACTTCAATCCTTATCACCCTAATCCTTTCATGTTTTAGAGGGATAACCGACTAGTGACTTATGTCACTGTGGAGCCACCCGCGAGATATCATGCAAACATATTGGTGGAGATCGGCCCAAAACCCATTCCAAGAGCCAAATTGAACAATCAAAGTCATGGAGCTATCGACGATATTGGTATGCACATCCAGAATCTAGACATAGCTATAGATACCAGATCAAAATTTGCTTGAGTATGTTCATGTAGTATCCATCATCGAAAGTGATGGACCTATTGTGGCTGATCCACAACGTACCCCAAAATTGGGGACCCACCTTTTTTGCATGTGTTCCAAGAAGACCGAAGTGGCCCATAGGCTAAAGATCAAAGAAAAAAGCAAAATATCACAAGGAGGAAAAGTGTCGCGATATCGCGACATGTTGCACCATCGCGGCCAAAAAGAAAAAGTGTCACGATATCGCGACATGTTGCTCCATCGCGGCAAAAAGAAAAAGTGTCGCGATATCGCGACATGTTGCTCCATCGCGGCCAAAAATGAAAAAGTGTCGCGATATCGCGACATGTTGCTCCATCGCGGCCAAAAATGAAAAAGTGTCACGATATCGCGACATGTTGCTCCATCGCGGCAAAAATGAAAAAGTGTCGCGATATCGCGACATGTTGCTCCATCGCGGCAAAAATGAAAAAGTGTCGCGATATCGCGACATGTTGCTCCATCGCGGCAAAAGAAAAAGTGTCACGATATCGCGACATGTTGCTCCATCGTGGCCAAAAAAAGAAGAAAGAAAAGTGTCGCGATATCGCGACATGTTGCATTTTCATCGCGCAAAAGAAAGAAAAGTGTCGCGATATCGCGACATGTTGCATTTTCGCGGCCAAAGAAAGAAAAGTGTCGCGATATCGCGACATGTTGCATTTTCGCGATTCAAAGCAACAAGAGAAAGAAAAAGTGTCACGATATCGTGACATGTTCCATTTTCGTGATTAAAAGCAACAAAAGACGGAAGGGGCCAAAAGTGTCGCGATATCGCGACATGTTCCATTTTCATGATTCAAAGCAACAAAGGAGAGCAAGGAGGCAAAAGTGTCACGATATCGCGACATGTTCCATTTTCGCCAAGGTAACGGACCTGCATAGTGACGTGGACATAAGGACAAAATCCAATGAATAAGACAAGCGTTACATAAGGAATATTTAATGATTTGAAATCATTTAAGATGGTCATTACACACGGAGGGAAACGGACGCAAAACCATGTGGAGAAATCGCAGCGAAGGGCCACAAAATGGAAAGCGAAGCACACGCATAGGGAAGGTGAAATGAACAGTCAGGGAAGGTGAAACGAACAGCCATCGACAAATGAAATGAACCGTCAGGGAAGAGAAACAATGTTTTCACAAGTTTAAATATGCCATTCAAAGAGGCCAGAAGGGGTGGAAAACTGCTGCAAGTAGCATTGCAAGTTTGAAGGCGATAAGGCCATTCTGGACCTAGTTGGGCTGTTTTTCTTTCGTAGACTGGTTTTTCTTCTTCATGGACATGGGTTGGAAATTACGGTGAGCAGAGTTGCAGACTTGAAGGCGATAATGCCATTTTGGACCTGTTTGAGTTGTTTTTCTTCCATGGACTGGTTTGGGAAAACCAAAAATTTTGCTATTGTAAAATGACATATTTTTAATGCAGAAGTGTTCAGAAATTTGCATCTTGTGGGCAAGAAAGAAGGAGATTTTCTTTGCATGCTATGGATTTAATGTTTATTCTTTCATCTTTTCAGATTTCGAATTTATAGATAATGTTGATGCCATTTCTTTGGGTTACATTAGGCGAATATTTGAAATCTGAATTTTATTTCGTACCCTAGGAACCAACACTTAGCTTATCCGGATTGTGCTTGTTTGCAGGTCCAATAGGTTAGGTTGCATGCACGGAGACCTCACATCTTCGGTTTTGTCGAAATAGGATAGCATCATACTTGAATGCATTTTATTTTCAGTTTATGCATTTCATTTTTCATTTTTTGCATTTTATATT
The DNA here is from genome assembly GCA_028583015.1 of Wollemia nobilis. NCBI lineage: Eukaryota > Viridiplantae > Streptophyta > Pinopsida > Araucariales > Araucariaceae > Wollemia > Wollemia nobilis. The sequence continues at coordinate 14,664,369 of JAQPPZ010016890.1, forward strand.
TTTCAGAAGTTTTAACTTTTCAAGGCATTAAAATAAACATCTAAAAAATATCAAAATCCAAAAAAACAATGAACAATCACTAAAGTTTCATGATGAAATAAACCAACATTGCCCCTTGTTTACAGTTACTTGCAATCACTAAGGTGTTCCAAGCATTTAAATTGAATATCTTATATTTGAGATTACTAATACACATATGCAAATGCTAATACAACGGAGACCTTGGAGAAGTTGTTTGTTTAACTTCTTTGCAAGAGGGGATTTGGAACCCAAATCCTAAAGGAGAGTGTACTTTCACAATTGGGTGAAAATACCACTCAACAGATTGGCGCTAGAAGGAGGGCCTGAATTGGTTTATTTCAAGTGTGATTTAAATGCTATAGGGATTTAAATTTTGAATATTTCATGCCCTATTGATTATTATCTTTAGCCCTCTTTTAACAATACAACCTTGTAGTGTTAAAAGGAGGACATGAATTGCTATGCATTGTTCTAACGCTTTTGATTGTTCATACAAGAATAATGTGTCTTGATTTGATTTAAAAAAAAAAAATTGACTAACGAGGTTGTCTCCATGCAATTACTTTCATTCGATTTTAATGGATACACCTCTTGGTTGATGCTAACATGATTATTCATACGTTACATGTTTGATATTTGCTAGTCATTTCATGCTTATTTGTAAGGAATTATTTTGTCTAAAAATGTATTTGTTGTCGGTATTATGCTCTTCACCGCGTAATGCGATCTTGTGAATCGGAAAGCCTACAACACTAGGAGTATGCTCTTCACTTGCGCATATGTGATCCTGGTGAATCACAACTTACATTTTTAGAATACTGCTTTGTCAAGGTTCCTTCTTTCATGACTAACAAATTGATTTTGAAGTTATTCTTTGAATTCCATTAATTGCAGAATTTTCTGTGTGTCGCAGGTCTTCTTCGAGGTATTTTCCATAGCTCTTGTAGGGTTATCATCATTGATTTTGAATCAAATGGCCCAACCTCCACCACCTCCTTGGTACGGAGCCCATAACATTCCTTTGAATATTGCAGGGGATATTCATGAGATCCCTAGGAATATAGAGAGATTTTTGCCCAAATACAAACCGGATGGCCCAAGGACCGTAGAAGAACATATTCAGGCCTATAGGGATGTTTTGATAAGATTGCAAGTTCAACATGAAGATGTGGCTTGTAGACTCTTCCCCATGAGCCTAGACCCAGTGGCCTACGAATGGTACATTTGCTTACCTACTGGTTCCATTACGTCATGGACGCAAATGGAGAATGCTTTTGTCAACCAATTCAGGTCACCATTAGATCCCACAATCATCTATAATCAGTTCATTACATGCAAAAGAGGCCAGGGTGAGCCAATCCAAACTTTTAATCAGAGATTTCAGAAGTGCTATAATAGAGCAATTCGGCATTTTGCCATTGATCCCGCAGTAGCTTTGCAAATATATTTTGGGGCATTGGATCCTATGACGACAATGTTTGCAAGGCGAAATCCTCAAGTTACCACTCTTGCTCTAGCCTACAATGAAGCTATGACCATTGAACAACAAATGACACCACAGAGTTATGGGTTTTCCCTGATGCCTATGGTAGGACAATATGGTCCATATGGTCAAGCTCCTATGATGAATCAGATCATGGCACCACAAATATCAGGCATAAATGCTTTGCCTTATCAACAACCATATTCATCAACACCCGCTTACGCACCCATTCCAATTCAACCAATCACATCCATTCCCCCCATTCCTTCATTTTTGCAAAATAGTCAACAGACTATGCAAGGAGCTAGTCCGGTTAATTCTCAGGCTATAGTTCCTTTTCCCAATCCAATCTCGATTCAAAGTGTGAATCCCTACGCAAATCAAGTGGCTCAAAATCCAACTCAAATGTTAAGTCAAGATCTCACCAATTACGCAAATCCTATTGGAACTAGCAATAACATAGCTCAACCAAAAGAGATTTATTCAGAGGTTGAAGAACTCAAAAATATGGTTCACAAATTGAGTAATGATTTGGTTCAACAATAGAAGTATGAATCCCATGCCCCTCACCCAAATCAAAATTTCAACAATGGAGGGAGACAGTGGAATACGAAGCCAAACAATGGGGGTGTGCCTTCCCCTATTGCTAATCAGATAGATACTTCTACAGGACCAAGTCACTCTAGTTCCATTCTTAATATTTCTGATTTTGCATGGGAAAACGGGTGTAGATTGCATGATACAAGGGAGCATAATGAAAGGAATTGTCCCGAAATTGCTATGTATACCCATTGTCTCCAAGCTCAAGTGGATGATTTGGAACTTGTGCCAAATAAGGGTCCATCCCAACATCAACAAGGAGAGAACAACATTTTGGTGGGAGAAACTCTATATCGTCAAGAGAGTGAGCATGAGGAAGGTGAAGATGAATGGGGTGAGAAACATGTTGATGAATCAGAAGATGAAGAAGAAGTACTTGAGCGTCATCACTTGTTCTTGGAAGACACTCTCGATGAGAAGCTTGGAATTAATGATCAAAAATTTCTTCACCCTCCAAATTGTGATAAAATTGAATCATGGGTTACAAATTTGGATTATGATAGCTTTACTAATTTGAATTCAAGAAATAACCCACTTTTGGAAATAACTGGACCATCTATGGAAGGTGAAGATGAATCGGATAAGGAACAGGTTGATGAATCAGAGGATGGAGAAGAAGTATTTGAGCGTCACAACTTGAATTTGGAAGGTGACTACTATGATTCATGGAAGAAGTGGGAAGACTACACTCACTCCAAAACTGCTAATGAAACTTGTGTGCCAATTGATATACAGGACAACATAATCGCCTACTCGAAGGAAGATATTACAACTCCTGTGCAATTTGAGGATGTTTTGGAAGAGATACCAGGGATAGTGAACAAAGAATTGGAATTAAATGACAAAGTGGTTGATCTATTGGGAGCAACGAAAGTGATTGATCATGAAGATGAGTTACTTGACATACACTTCGACCAAGAATATTTGAGGGTTGAAAAGGATGGGCATGTTTTTAATTGGGTGCCCAATTTTGGTATGTTTGATGAACAAGTAATCAATGAAGAATATGAAGACCAAGAGGTAAAAGAGGAAATTGCAAATCCTCACCAAGTTTTCGTAAATGAAAGTGTGAAAAAGGTAAAATCTAAACCTTTATGTCCAAACATCCAAGATTTTGGTGAAGATTTGTATAATTCAAATGATATTTATGATGAAATGCCATTGAAGGTGAATGAAGAACAAGGATTAATTTCTAACCACACCTTTGATAACATTACTTTAATGAATGAAAAGGAGCTTGATGCACTTAAATTGCTAAATCAAATTCATCAACAATTAATTCTTGAATCTAGGATAAAAATTCTTAATGATCCCCATTTAGTAAATATCCTAGATGCTTGTAAATTGTTGCACAATTTTGATTGGCCTAAGAACATGGAAAATGAATTAGCTTTGAAATTTTTAGAAATAGGCTCTTGCTTACAAAATTTCATTTTGAATAAAGAAAGCCTAGTTCTAAATCATGAATGGGATTATGAAATTTGCACCTTAAAGAATAGACAAGAAAGAATTGAAAATCAACCATTGTCTAATCAATCTGGTAATTTGAATCTCACCTATGAGAATACTAATGGAACTAAATCTAATTGGTGGGGTGAGAGAGGAAAGTTGAAGTTGGTTGCATGGTTTGGTCTAATCTTGTTTTCGTTTGATTCCTTCCACATTCGGCATGTGTATCATATTATATGTCTTTTGGAATGCTCTAATCAGGTTTGGGATCCGGGAAAATGATAATCCAAATTTTTGCATCATCTTGTATTATATTGTATATACTTTTGGTTTTCGTGTTTTGGTTTTGGATTGGATCTCATTTTGGTTTTAAGTTTTGTGTGTTGGTCCTTATGAATGTTGACTAAGACTAGGAGAATATGAAACATCGGAATTGTATTGCAGAAAGCTCCACGAATTTCGCAAACACATTAAAGAATATCGTTTGGAACTTATGATGCATGAAGTTGTCAGTTTTATAAATTATGGCAAAGTAGGTGGTATACTCCATCCGCATTTCAAAAGGAGCAATGCATTCATATCTCATGTCACATTCCGCATTGCATATACATTCCATCTCAGTTGCATCTTCATTTCATGTGCAATCATTGAAAAGGTGTCGAATCCTCTTAGGGTTATTACATAACATATATTAAAAGGATCCTAAGGTTGGGAACTGATGCCCGAACTATCTTGAACCAAGCACGTTCTACGCATATTAAAGAGAATCTTGAGCAAAATGGTCAAAACCATACTTGGAAGAAAAGGTGAGGCGAAAGGAGTATTTCGTGTCTGTCCTATTATGCAACATAATCCTTAAAACAGTGGTTTTCACCACTCCCATAGTGCTTAAAGCCTAAAATCAGAGTAGTAAGGATAGGGTTAAATCCTCATCGAACTTAGGTTGAGGATCCAACTCCCCAAAGCTCTGATTTGACCTTCATGGAGTAGTAAGGATAGGGTCTAATTCTCATCTCGCTTAGGTTGAGAATCCGATTCCCCAAAGCTTCCATTTTGCCCACTCAAGAACTTGAAATTCAAAAGAAAATATTTTTCATTTCTTTATTAATATTTGATTGGAAGGATCGTACTACATGTCCCTTGCAAGGATGGGTAGTCATCACCAAGGTCCAAGAAATCAAAGTAAAGTCAAATCATGGATTATGGGGTTAATCTCCATCGGGGCTATAGACGCCTGGTGGCAGTGGAGTATGCTCATGCGTGGCAACATGTCTTGTCTAAAAGCAAGACCACTGACTGCTCAAACGGACAGGCTAGCCTGACAGTTTCATCCATAACAGGTTAAATCATTTTGTTCAAGATGAGGTAATGAACTCCAGATCAGAGTAGTAAGGATAGGGTTAAATTCCCATCTCGCTTAGGTTGGGAATCCGATTCCCCAAAGCTCTGATTTCACTTACACCTGCACATGGGTTCAAGATGGTAGTGACACATAACCAACTTTGGGATCTAGTAAATTAATTCAGTATACATATTTTTGGTCCTAAGAGGGTTTGACAGTTTTAATATGTTTGTTCATGATGCTAGAAGGTCTGAGCCTTTGCAAAGCAGGTTGTTATATCTCTAACATAGTTGTCATACATCAAATCCTGCACAAATCATTCATAGCCTTGCATACGAATCATAAGTGAAGCTGACAATGGAAAGCTGAATGAATTTCAAACGATAGGGAATGAAGCACATTGCACACACCGAGCTGATGCTTAATAATTCTAATGTTTCATGTATTTCTCGTCTAGTTTCATTCTTGGGATATTTGCTAACGCTTGTATTTGAGTCTGTGTGTTTTCAGGTTGAGTTCTCACCGAAATGCTCAGGAGCATTTCCCAGTAGAGTCGCCATTTGTTGTGGCTGATCCACAACGTACCCCAAAATTGGGGACCCACCTTTTTTGCATGTGTTCCAAGAAGACCGAAGTGGCCCATAGGCTAAAGATCAAGGAAAAAAGCAAAATATCACAAGGAGGAAAAGTGTCGCGATATCGCGACATGTTGCACCATCACGGCCAAAAAGAAAAAGTGTCACGATATCGCGACATGTTGCACCATCGCGGCCAAAAGAAAAAGTGTCACGATATCGCGACATGTTGCACCATCATGGCCAAAAAGAAAAAGTGTCGCGATATCGCGACATGTTGCTCCATCGCGGCCAAAAATGAAAAAGTGTCGCGATATCGCGACATGTTGCACCATCGCGCAAAAATGAAAAGTGTCACGATATCGCGACATGTTGCTCCATCGCGACAAAAATGAAAAAGTGTCACGATATCGCGACATGTTGCTCCATCACGAAAAATGAAAAAGTGTCGCGATATCGCGACATGTTGCTCCATCACGGCCAAAAAGAAAAAGTGTCACGATATCGCGACATGTTGCTTCTTCACAAAAAAAGAAAAGTGTCACGATATCGCGACATGTTGCTTTTCGCCAAAGAGAGAAAGAAAAGTGTCACGATATCGCGACATGTCAAAAAAGAAAGAAAAGTGTCGCGATATCGCGACATGTTGCATTTTCACGATTCAAATGCAACAAGAGAGAAAGAAAAAGTGTCGCGATATCGCGACATGTTCCATTTTCACGATTCAAAGCAACAAAAGACGAAAGGGGCCAAAAGTGTCGCGATATCGCGACATGTTCCATTTTCACGATTCAAAGCAACAAAGGAGAGCAAGGAGGCAAAAGTGTCGCGATATCGCGACATGTTCCATTTTTGCCAAGGTAACGGACCTGCATAGTGACGTGGACATAAGGACAAAATCTAATGAATAAGACAAGCGTTACATAAGGAATATTTAATGATTTGAAATCATTTAAGATGGTCGTTACACACGGAGGGAAACGGACGCAAAACCATGTGGAGAAAACGCAGCGAAGGGCCACAAAATGGAAAGCAAAGCACACGCATATAGGGAAGGTGAAATGAACAATCAGGGAAGGTGAAACGAACAACCATCGAAAAATGAAATGAACCGTCAGGGAAGGAAACAATGTTTTCACAAGTTTAAATACGCCATTCAAAGAGGCCAGAAGGGGTGGAAAACTGCTGCAAGTAGCATTGCAGGTTTGAAGGCGATAAGGCCATTCTGGACCTAGTTGGGCTGTTTTTCTTTCATAGACTGGTTTTTCTTCTTCATGGACATGGGTTGGAAATTACGATGAGTAGAGTTGCAGACTTGAAGGCGATAAGGCCATTCTGGACCTGTTTGAGTTGTTTTTCTTCCATGGACTGGTTTGGGAAAACCAAAAATTTTGCTATTGTAAAATGACACATTTTTAATGCAGAAGTGTTCAAAAATTTGCATCTTGTGGGCAAGAAAGAAGGAGATTTTCTTTGCATGCTATGGATTTAATGTTTATTCTTTCATCTTTTCAGATTTCGAATTTATAGATAATGTTGATGCCATTTCTTTGGGTTACATTAGGCGAATATTTGAAATCTGAATTTTATTTCGTACCCTAGGAACCAGCACTTAGCTTATCCGGATTGTGCTTGTTTTGCAGGTCCAATAGGTTAGGTTGCATGCACGGAGACCTCACATCTTCGGTTTTGTCGAAATAGGATAGCATCATACTGAATGCATTTTATTTTCAGTTTCTGCATTTCATTTTTCATTTTTTGCATTTTATATTTTTCCAGAAGTTTTAACTTTTCAAGGCATTAAAATAAACATCTAAAAAATATCAAAATCCAAAAAAACAATGAACAATCACTAAAGTTTCATGATGAAATAAACCAACATTGCCCCTTGTTTACAGTTACTTGCAATCACTAAGGTGTTCCAAGCATTTAAATTGAATATCTTTATTTGAGATTACTAATACACATATGCAAATGCTAATACAGCGGAGACCTTGGAGAAGTTGTTTGTTTAACTTCTTTGCAAGAGGGGATTTGGAACCCAAATCCTAAAGGAGAGTGTACTTTCACAACTGGGTGAAAATACCACTCAACAAGACCATACTACAATTATGGAATAGATGATGTTGAGTTATCCTCAAACAATGAGTAATCTGAGGATGAAACCGAGTTGGCCTACTTGGGCCCTACGCTCTTGCATCATCTTTTACCTTTGGAATCAATAAATACGAGTGAAGAGCCCTTCGACAATGATGATGGCTATCAAGAGATAGCCTACATGGGGCCTCATGTGGAGCATCACCCGATTCCATTAGGTAGAGGTGAGGGTCTTTATTACGATAGTGATGATGAAGATGAAATGGAGAGAGCCTATTTAGGACCTCCCTACTTACGCCATCGTAATGCGCCATATACTGCTGAGGAGATGTATAGAGAGATCAATCTCCATCCTCGCCTTAGGGGAAGGCCACTGAATCTTAATGTGATTTATCACATGGTGTTTCCCGATCCGCCAACGTACATGGAGCTCCTTGAGCCCAATGATCCCATCCGATAGTCTATTCATGGACCGGATCCGGAGATCCCCATACCCCCAGAACCACATCTCGGGGATGGAAGTTTTGCTAATGTTGAGTCATGTGCACGTGGTCCTGGAGACATGATCCATTCCATCAATATGATCTCCATTGATTTGACCACTCCACTCCGCAATCCAGCCGATCCTTCCAAGCCATTGTGTCTTAATGTAGATGCTATTGATTGGGATCATGCATTGATTCACCTCTAGAGCCTGAAGATTTCTTCCCTAATGAAGAAATGTTGCAACCTTTCCATTTTGCGCCAGGTTGTGCACATGATGTCTATCATGTTGAGGATGCTTCCAATGAGGAACCTATAAACCCAGTAGATGACATCCACTTGATTCCTATGCCTCACCAACTTGAGGAGGGATCCCATATGTCAATAGAGGAAACCTTTGAAGTGGATATCAGTAATGATCCCACTAATCCTAAGGAAGGTTAAATTTGGAGAAAGTTTGACTCCTGATGAGCGTGCCAACCTCATCCCTCTACTAAGAGAGAGACCTGATCTCTTTGCTTGGACTTATAAGGACATGTCGGGTCTAGATCCAAAATTGGTTACTCATAACCTTTCGCTAGATCTATCAAAGAAGCCAGTCAAGTAGAAACTCGGGAAGATGCATCCAATAGTAGCCTTAATGGTTAAGGATGAATTGCAAAAGCTGTTGGATGTAGAGTTTGTCATTTCCATCGACTATCCAGAATGGGTATCAAACATGGTGCCTGTAGGAAAACCTGATGGAAGGATCCGTATCTGTACGGATTTTAGAGACCTAAATAGGGCAACACCAAAGGATTCATTTTTATTGCCAAACATAGATGCTCTCGTAGATGCAACTACGGGTCATGAGATGCTCTCCTTAATGGATGGTTTTTTTGGTTACAATCAAATTTAGATTAAGCTCGAAGACCAACATAAAACCATATTCATAACGCCATGGGGGACATTCTATTACAAGGTTATGCCATTCGGTCTTAAAAATGTTGGTGCTACATATCAGCGGGCTATGACATATATCTTTCATGACTACATGCATAAGATCTTAGAAGATTATATCGATGACTTATTGGCAAAGTCATTGTTATATTCAGAGCATGTTGAGGTCCTGAGGAAGGTCTTCGATCGCCTGATAGAGCATAATGTCAGGTTGAATCCTAAGAAGTGTGTATTTGGCGTAACTTCAGGAAAGCTCTTAGGATTCATCATTTCAAAATGAGGCATCGAAGTTGACCCAGTAAAGGTCAAGGCTATTTTAGAAATGTATCCCCCCATGAATATCAAGGAATTAAGAAGCCTTCAGGGAAAAGTAGCATCCATAAAGTGATTTATCGCATAATTATCGGATAAATGTTGACCCATGAATCGATTACTACACAAGGGGGTCCCATTCAATTGGGATGAGGACTATCAAGTAGCCTTTGCTGAGATTAAGCAATACCTGGTGACATCGCCAGTACTAGCTCCACCAAGGCCAGATGTACCATTCTTATTGCTATATATCGATGACTAACTTTGCATTGGGAACCATGTTAGCCCAAAAGAATGTGCAAGACAAAGAACAAGCCATATATTATATTAGCCGAACCTTGGTGAGTTATGAGCTAGGATATGCATACGTTGAAAAGTTATGTTTAGCAATAGTGTTTGCTACCAAGAAATTGTGACACTATATGTTGAGTCATACGACGTATGTCATATCAAAACAAAATCCTTTGTAGTATATGATGAGCAAGACATATCATAATACACGTACTACGAAGTGGATCATGCTATTGATAGAATTTGATCTGGAATTCATAAGCCAAAATTCCATTAAGGGACAAGTCATAGCTGATCAACTAGTTGAGGTGCCTCTCAAAAATAGTAGGCCCCTCACCATAGAGCTTCCTGATGATGCAGTATTTGCCTTATCAGAAGCACCCAAACCCGAGGAACCGGATAACAAAGCTGATATGACCTTGTTCTTCGATGGTTCAAAGTGTGAGCAAGGGGGTGGTGCAGGAATAGTGTTGTTCACGCCACAAGGAGCTCCAATGCCCTTGTCATTCAAGTTGGACTTTCCTTGCACTAACAATAATGTTGAATACGAAGCCCTAATTTTGGGTCTCCAAACAGTTATCGCCATGAAGATAAAAAGGCTAAATATCTTTGGTGATTCCCTTCTCATTGTTAACCAAGTTAAGGGATTATTTCAATGTCGATGTCTAGTATTGAAAGCTTACAAGGATCTTGTTGACATTTATCTAGCTCAACTAGAATGGTACGACATCGAGGCAATCCCTCATTCATCCAATAGATTTGTAGACACAATGGCATCTTTGGGATCTCTAATCCCTCAGAATATGTCTACTGATTTCACTACCATCCATGTAAAAATATTGTCACACTCTACTGTGCAATGTGAAGCATTGGATAACAAAGAGTCAATCAACATGATTCATGTAGAACCAAACCATGAATGGTTCTACAGAGCCAGAGACTTTCTCAAGAGAGCATCCTAGGGGTCTTTGATCTCGTAGGATCCGATGGGGAGTGGTACTACCATTCACCACAAGGTTGTTTCCTAGTCTGCATTTGCAAATGTAGAACCATAGGGGGAACATGTTGTCTTGTCAATCGAAGTCGAAGCTTATCATAACTGGACGTCATAGATACATGACTTCCTTAGACTTGGTGTAATCCCTCAGGGATTATCGCATGCCGTGAAGTGCACATTTAAATAGAAAGTGACAAAGTATGTCTTGTTAGTAGACATCCTATATCATAGAAGCTACGATGGAGTTCTCCTTCATTGTCTTGAGCCCCAAGAGTCATCTTGGGCAATTTCTCAAGCTCATGATGGTACGTGTGGTGGCCATTTCAGTGGCATGGCTATCATCAAGTGCATCCTTCACATGGGTTATTATTGGCCCACTATGGAGAAGGATTGCAATGTGTATGTCAGGAAATGCATTAAATTCTAGCATCATGCTAATCTTATGCACCTGCCATCATAGGCCTTACAACCCATTCAAGCGGCTTGGCCATTTTCTCAGTGGGGATTTGATCTCATTGGTAAGATCTCTCCTCCATCATCGAGCTGACATACATTCATTATTATGGCTACTGAGTATTTTACTAAATGGGTGGAAGCCATTCCCTTAACAATGACAACTGGAGCACGTATTGTTGAGTTCATACTCACCAATATCATAAGTCATTTTGGGATACCATCCAAGATAATTTTGGATAATGGAATATCATTTAAGAACAAAACTATGAGAGCTTTGACGTCTAAGTATAGAATCAAACATAGTTTTGTGACTCCATATTATCCGTAGGCAAACGGGTAAGCTGAAGCTTCAAATAAGATAGTGGTCTCCATATTGAAAAATATGGTACAAGAGCACCATAAATATTGGCACATCTAGCTACCCCTTGCATTATGGGCTTACAGGACTAGTATTCGGACACCCATTGGGGCAACTCCATTTTCATTAGTATATGGCACTGAGGCCATTATGCCCTTAGAGTTGGAGATTCCAATGTTGCGCGTCGCATTGAAAGAGTTCATTGATGATGACACCACGTGACAAGCTCACCTAGATCAACTGATGCTACTTGATGAACATCGCATGAATGCCCTTGAGCACCTCCACATTTATCAAGAGCACTTAAAATGAGCTTACAATAACAAAGTCCATCTGAGAGACTTTGAGGTTGGTGATCTTGTGCTGAAAGAGAACCAACAGAACTCAAATTTACCACCAAAACTATGAGACAAATTTATAGCTAACTAGTTAGGTCCTTATATGATCTCAGAGAATATTGGACCTAGGACATATCACTTGACATCACTCAGAGGAGTTGAAGAGCCTGAACCTCTCAATATCCTTCATCTTAAAGTGTTTTATGCCTAAAACCATAAAAAGGCTCCAAAGGCATCTGTAAGCCCTTTGGTCATTCAAAAAGGCTCCAAAGGCATCTTAAGCCTTTTCTATTTCATAAAAGGCTCCAAAGGCATCTGTAAGCCCTTTGGTCAACTCCAAAAAAGGCTCCAAAGGCATCTATAATCCCTTTGGTCAAAGCACAAAAGGCTCCAATGGTTTTTAAAATCCCTTGGTCAAAATGTAAAATCCATAAAAAAATTGGAAAAATATCAAAAATAAAAAACACTTGCATTTCATTAGCATCATTGCATTGCATTTTGCATCATTGCATTCTCATTTTCCACATGCATTTCATATTTGCATTGCATTAGGCATATCCATCCATCGCACTTGCATTAGAATCAATTGTGTTTACAATCTTACAAATGACACCACTTTTGTGTTTCAATCATGCATCTATGCATTATATTTTTCATCCATTTATCACCCTTGTGAGTAATTGTGTTTTTCAACACAACCCCAATTGTTGCTATGAAGAATATACTAGGGTTTTTCGGTCATTCAACCATACCTAGAGGTCTTCTCAAGAGTTGATAGAAAGCTTGCTTTGCTTTTGTAGATGAGGTCTAGTTTGTATAGCCCTTAGCATATCAGAATTCTATCACTAATCAACAAATTAAACAATCCTAATAAGGACTAGGGGAAGATGAAAGCTACGAAGCAGGACCAGGTATCCTGAGGTGAAAAGTTTATTCTTGCTTATCCCCTGTGCGGACGGTTTGAGAAATGTTGATAATTGGCAAAAGGACAAGTTTATCCCTTACCCGAATAAATCCCTTGCTTACAAATGAAGGAGCAATATCCCAGAATGATATCCCTGAAAGATATCCCAAAGTGAAACTCCCAAAGTTAAGTTCTCAGAAGTCAAATCAAATCAAGATCAAGTTTTATCAAAGAAATCAAATCAGTATCAAATCCCTTGCTCAAATAAAAGTACAAAATAAATAATGATTTTTATCACTATAGTACAAAATAAATAATGATTATTATCACTATATATGAGCAAGTATCCCAATAAAATTAAAGAAAATAAGGGGGTGAGCTTGAATCCCTGGAATTGTCAGCACTACTGTACCTTACGCATGATGATATATCTGATACATTAGCATCTTGCTTGTGTGCAGACCAATGTTTGAATGTGGAAGAGCTAGCTTCAGGTGTCCTGTATCGCCTAGTAGCCTAGTCCAACTGAAATCTAAACCTAGGATTGGATAGACATTTGAGGATCCCCAATCTTAGCAATGGGCTGAAAGAATCCCGCTTGACATCGGGGTATGCTTATGCCTTATCTAAATATACTCATTTGCACACACAGGGATAATGAACAGTTAGGGCCTATCCTAGCGAAAGCCTTATGTTTCAGAAGTCTAGTATGGTTAGTATACAACTTTTGATAAGTCAACTAGGGTGTTTGAGTCTCATGGAAAACCTCAAAAATTCCCAAATAGCAACAACCAATTTTCAATGCAATCATCAAAACATCAATTTCTTTTATGAGAGTTTGTTTATTAGAACTATTTATAATATATGTTAGATACCGGATGGATGTCAAAAATGATATTTAGATGACCACTGACTATGTTATCCATATTATTTTAATTTACAAAAGCTTATGAATAGAAAACATATATAATTGCATCTCACATATGGGTGTACTATCTTTCATAAAAAGATAAAGCAACTACAATCCATGATTGTTATACATTCGGTGGTGTCATCCATTAGATTGTTAAAACTCATATTGCATACATTATGTTTTAAGTGATTAAAGCATACATGTCCATTTCACAATAGCATTCATCAAAGAAAAATCATGCAATACATACATGGCATAGATTATGTCATAGCAATATAAATTAAATGCATACAAGTGAAGCAAATTATACATGCATTTAACATCAAATATGGCATTCATATACATTCATCATAAGTAGTCCATCTACACATGTATATCATCGCATCTAAATCATACATCCATCATATAGCTAGTGCATGTCATCCATACATCACATCATATAGCATTAAATCAATATAAGCATTGCATCCATATGCATCTCATAAAACATAAACAATAAAAATCATAATAATCTACACATATAATGAGTCTCAATGTCAGATCATATATATATATATATATATATGTGTGTGTGTGTGTGTGTGTGTGTGTACCAAAAATAATAATAATGTATAGTACATCGGCATGGTCAAAAATACCCGTAGGCTACATATGTGTAGGTCCTCGACCTTACACTCAAAAATGGTACAATGATATCTATAAGATCTGTACTAGCCAGGGCCTGCACCCCTAGTCTGTGAGGCACCACCATCACCTCCACCCTCCCGATGGGTCCTCCATGAGCTAGAACCAGAAGATCTCTCAGACCTGTGAGTCCTACGACTCGAGCTAGCTGAAGACTATCCTATCTCCCGAGTGTGAGTCCTCTGAGACCCTGAAGCCATGGGCATCTCTGGAATCTCACCCCCAAGTAGTCCAATCTACCCTCTCAAGGTGGTAATGTAAGTAGATCTGAGTGAGGCCTCCTCAATGTGCTGCTCAACCAGAGCCTGAAGCCTCCTAATCTCGCCCCTTGATCCAAGCCTTACAATCCCTATGGTACTACTGGTACTATTGGAATAGCTAGGGGTGCTAAAGCAACCTATGAAGATGGGGGAGTTGATCCCCCAACCTGGTAAGCGATGAGTAGTACTACAGAAGCATCTACCTAGGACTACAAAAGAGTGTGCTGCCCTATGAGCTTTTGTATCTCTACATCCATCATGGTAATCCTCACCTATAGAGTGGACCTCTCCCCTCATAGTCATGCCACTAGCTCTGGCCATGAGATAACTTCACCTCTAAAGTGGTGATAGTAGTATCCCTATGCAGGAGCTGAGTCTGAAGTCTCCCAACCTAGCTCTAGAGGTTGGCAACCTATGCCCTCAACTGCCCTACCTCACTATCAAGAGGTGCCTCACCCTCCTCGGATGCCTCCTCCTCTACCTCTACCTATGGGTCCTCCTCTATAGTGGCCCCTACGCCCCATGTGCCCTCTATCCTCTGATGGGTCCTGCACCCATGAGGGTCCACCTCTCCTCTATCCTCTACTATGAAGCCATCTACTGGTCGGCCTAGAGGTCCCTCTCCATGCCACTATAAGCTAGACCACCATGTATCATAATCAATAGTCATGCCTACGTCCACTAGGCTCGACTCCTAGAAGTCATCATCAGCATCCCCTAGTGGAGTCACCTAGGGCTAGGTCAGGTCCCTCTCTAGGACCAAGCATCTATAGATAGTAGGCACCTCTAGGACATCCTATCGAATCCCAAACTACCTCAAGATATGAGAGAAGTGTTGATACTCATGTATGTCGACCTTTCGACTGATAATCCACCTATCTCGATGCACCTGGTGCAAGTATCTATCTACCTCTATCCAGGCTGGGCAGCCCATGTATGGTCACCACTGTATGTGCTGAGGGTGGAGCTATGCAAATCGAGAGATATAGTGGTCCAGATCTCCTGCATGAGACCTACTCTTGAAACCCTCCTACTCCTAGGGCCAACAGGCTGCATAGCACTAAGAATCCATAGGGATAGTAGTAACCTCTAGGGGTAAATCAATAGGGTGCTCTATCAAAATGTGTTGCCAACCCCAAATATATAGAAGTATGCTGCAGTCGATGCCCACTCTACTACGATGTGTGATCTGATACAACTCATGATAGAGTTGTGCTAGAAGAGTACTCCCCCATGTTAGAATGAGAGGTCACTCGGTCGAACTAACCATAACCTCCCTGGTCCTAGCCAAGAGGTTCTAGGGGAACCTCATGCCTGATGAGTCTAGGAGGACTATCTGGATAATCAAGTGCATGAATACCACCTCCCACTATGAAAAGAAGTCGGCCTAGAACCACTCCTCAACGTGGATGCCTCCATGGTCAATGCGGCCCTGTGCCTCAATGCTCCATCTACCAAAGATCGAATCAAACATGGCCTTCCTCACCATGGTAGGAGAGGAGGTGATGGGCTCACCATCAATAGGTAGGTGGAAGATGTGGTAGACATCCTCTAGAGTAATAGTCATTTCACCCATCGATAGGTGAAATGTGTTGGTCCATGCATCCCAACGATGGGCCAAGGCAGTCATGTATGACTGATCCACTCTGATGGTGGGGAGGTCTAGGACGTAACCAAACCCCATGATAGCAAACCAACCCCGCTCCATGGTAGTGAGAGTGCGGTGTAAGTTCTAAAGGAGATCAGTCTCCCTCACTCTGTTCGTCAAGGCCTGAGTGAAAGCAATCAAATAAATATGAAAAATAATTAAAAATAACTAAAAAATGACAAACAAATCAGAAAATCTCATGAAAAAGCAAAAACATGCACACACATGATCAAAAATTTCAAAAAAATAAAAAAAAAGCACTTCAAAAATGCATTAAATGGCATTAATTGCCCAGAAAACCCAAAAAAAATTAAAAATTTTTGAAAAATTTTCTAAAGTTTGCGCATCGTAGGTCAGAACCATGGTCGACATGACGGTCAAAAATGTGACCGTTGGGATTTAAATCCCATCATGGCTGACAACCATGGTCCCCAATTTGCCAATTGGGGACCGCGTCTACCACCCGTGGCTAGGGAGCATGACCCTTTTAGGGTCATGTCCCTCCCAAAAATAAACCCCAAAATTAAACCCTCCCCTCTAACCTAACCTATGCTAAATCTAACTAGGGTGAGGTTCATTATCGATAGTTTAATGTGGTTCGTTTAACCCATTACTTAGTGTGGTTAATTTTTAATCCGGTAATTTGCAAGCATGGTCTCGGTTTGTGTGTTACCTTGGATGCATCGGCTCCCCCGTTGGTCGAAGCTTCCGGTTGGTCGGCCATCGATGTGGATAGGAGAGAATCAATGAAGTTTGCGATAGCATTCCATGTCAGAATTCACTTTTTACCTCTCAGAGCTCTCAGTTTTACTGGCAATTTTAGGTAAATAATGAAATTTTTCAAATAGGAAAAACCTTATATACCTTTTTCGAATTTGGTTCAGACCGCGTCTGACAACCGTGGTCCCCGAATTAGGGTTTTTCATGGGTCTGATCCACGATCAAGGAATTTGACCTTCTTAACCACTTATGATAAGCGTGGTCAGCAAACTATAATAAATTCTCTCAATTCCAACCATGGAGAGCTATAAAATAATAAATTAAAAATACCCACCAGACCAGATAATTCAAAATCTGCAAAATTAACAAAAAAATTCAGATAACATTAAAATCCAAATGCGCCTTGTATCTAGTTATTTACCCTATACACTTGGTGGTTGCAGTGACTTGCGATCCATGCAATCCGGAAAGATGAGTAAATTACCATAAGGACATTTGGGGTAAATTAGTCATCGTTGAATTGTATGCTTCATTTCAATCCCTAAGAAGGCCCTGACGATCGGACTGCTCCAGGGGAACGAGATATTCATCACAATTCTCCTATGATATTTTTAGCAGATCATCGACAATATGATTCAACACAAGCATCAGTGACATTGTCCTCATTTCGATTCCCTAAGAAGGCCTTCGTGGCTGGACCACTCCATGGGATAGAAATAGACAATTACTATTAATAGTTGCAATCATAGCTGATTAGGCCTTGCCAATAATTCAAATGCTAAATCTTAATTTGTTCAAGATCTTTCATAGTGGTCAAGTGACCTCATCGCTTCATTTAATTGTCATTACCCTCATCGACTCGTCGCTTGAGGGGGTAGTCATAATATCATAATCATAATCAAAGTCAATAGAATATCCCTTGATCTTGTCAAAATTGTATTCATCTTATGAATCATTGCCAAAGACTATCATAAGCTTACCCTTTATTGGGGAAAAAAGCAAATATGATAGTTAGTTTGTAGCTCTCCTCCTTTCAGTTATATAGGCCTAACTCCTATTGTAGCACCAAAGCTACCCGAATGTCTGATGATGAGTGCAAACTCTTTCAAATTTAAGCCTTCCATCCAGTTGGAAGCAATGATTCTAGGATGTGCATCCTCTTTGCAGGACCTAGGGCATCTAATGTTGATCAGACTAATGATCATCATGCAACCTATGACATCATTTTAGGAGGTCTATTTTTGCTCAACATTGTTCGATCTCACAATGCATCTCAAAAGGGGCATCTGTAGACACCTAAAATGCATCATGCCGAGGTGACTACTCATATGGGACATGCTAGAAGACCATATGGAAGACCTTGGATAGATTCCAAGGTATAGCAGTGGTTTTTACCACTCAATTTGGGCACCTTTGCCTAGTCAGTGCTAGCCATTGCTGACACCCGTGCGATTAGCAGTGTTGACCATGCCTATCAACCATGATCAGCACTCAGAATCAGTTGGCCTTCATCCAACCCAAAATCGGTTGCAATGGCCAATTGGTTGTGGATTGGAGTGGTTTGAGTGAGGAAGGTTCTAGATCCTTCCATTCAACAAACTCAACTACCCAATCTTGTTCTTGGCTTCCTCATGAAGCCACCCCTAGCCCTTGGCAAATGCTATTTAACCCCCCTTCAAATTGGGGAAAGATATAGATGAATCTCGAATTGAAATGCAATGAAGCCCTATCAAATTGCATACTCACCTAGGTGCATTGAGAGGAACACTTTGGCTACCCAATTGGAGATCACATGGCATTTGGAGTCAAGGAGGCTATGGAGGGCTAGTAAGAATCAAGAAAACCAATTGAGCCCATTCCATCACCAAACTGAGCAATTCAACCACCAAATCTGTCAGAGGACATAGAGGTGACCCTTGACCATCAATTTGATGGAGAGATTCAGAGATTCAACCCCTGAATTGGAGTACAAACTCACTTCAAGCTCCATCGTGGCTATCAACCATGGTGAACAGTGCTCACCGCGCATCAGAGCCGCGATCAGGGTAGTATCACTGATTTCCCTATTCTTTAGCTATAGGATTTGCTTATTGTTATTATATTAGTTATATCTCATGTTAATTAGCTTTATTAGAGACTTTGATCGATGCAATTAGGGTTTTTAGTCATTTCCTTTCATTATTGCAATTATGCTACTAATGGATCTTTTCATGCTTCCATGCTTTCAATTCCATAATTAGACCATTAGATAGATGCATATGCTTTTCCTTTACATGTTCTATGGTGCTATTTCATGCTTAACATAGGTTTAATATGTTTCTTGCACTTTCTTGATTTCATGTTAATTACATCATCCTTTATGCAAGATTCTCTTAAAAGCCTCATCAAGAGAGGCCTCCTTTGTATCTAATGTTTCTTGTTGTTTATTGCACGCAGGATCAACAGGGTTTTGGGATGCAAGGCAACAAATGCCTCTAATCATGGAGAAGAAGGTCATCGACACCTTGGAGCAGTTCGTGTCTTTGTGGAAGACATTTGGATTACACCTACCCTGGAAGGGAATTTATCATGTTGTAATTGTTGTATCAAAAGGGTATCCCTAAGAGGGATGGATATGTAATTTGGATTGATTTGAAATATTAATAAGAGAAGCATTTCTTTTACTTTTGTGTCATTTCTTGTCAATTCATATGTGCATACCCAATTATACATAATGTTCAATGATTATAGCATTAGGTGTTAGTCTTTTGCATGGTACACTTTGTATTTCTTGGATTCTTCCACCACCTCTAATAAATCAGCATGAAGGATATCCCAAAACTCTTGATATAACTCATTGGGAAAAACATCAGGACCTGGGGTTTTTCCTTTTTACATTCTAAAAACCACCTACTAAACCTCACTGATAGGAACTGGAGCAGTCAAAACAAAGTTATCCTTAGAAGTGATAAGAGTAGGGATTGCTTGAAGAATATTATGTTGAGAAGTTGAGTCAAGAGGTGCAGTAGCAAATAGATTGGAAAAGTAATTGATAAAAATAGATTTCATGCCATCCCAAGTATGGAAAATGGACGAAATCTATAGAATTAGATTTTAGGGAAGAAATAAAGTTATAAGATCTTTGAGCTAGAAGAGATTTATGGAAGAAATTTGTGTTTGGATCTCCTTCTTTAAGCCATTGGATCCTAGATTTTTGCTTCCATAAGAGTTATTTTTTTCCCATTCCTTTAACTGAGTTGTGAGTCTAATTTCATCTCTACTTCTACTCTCTATGAGACCATCTAAATGAATTTTCTTATTCAAATTTTCAATTTGAGCAATAACTTCATGTTTTTTTGCCAAACATCTCCAAACTCCTTCTAGTTCCAAATCTTGATTTTGGATTTAATGTATTGCAACCTTTTGGAAAAACAAAACATATTAGTCCCATACCTAGGTTTACCTTCCTTCCACCATTGTTGCACTCAGGTTTTGAAGGAACTATCTCTAAGCCATATTAATTGAAATAAAAAGGCGAGAAACTCACATTGGTTTTCCAAATTTCTACCATTACTGGCCAGTGATCCGAACCAACATTGTTAAGTCTTCACCTTAGGAATGTGACCATAGATTAAGAAATTATCAGAGAACAAGAACCTATTCGATCTCTCCATGATACAAGCTAAGCCTTGCCTTCTATTATACCAAGTCATAAGGCCATTATCTTGTTGGATATCCACAAGATGAAGGTTTGCAATATATTCCTTCATAATATCAATGCTTTTATCCACATTTCTATTTCCTCCCATTTTCTCATCCAGAGAGAGGATGGTATTGAAATCTCCTCTTATCAAGATCCAAGCTTTAAGAAAATGAGAGATAATATAAGTTATATGCTTCCATTGTATTCTCTTTTCCTCTGAAGTAGTGAGAGCATAAACAATTATGCAAAGCATATTTTTGTTGGAATGTCTACTTTGAATAACTATAGCCAAAATTCCCCTAGGAATTGAGGGAAGCAACTTTTCCAGCTGACTAGATTTTACTAGCAATTGAATTCATTTCCTCTATTGGCATCTTTGTTTCCTGAAGGAAAACAAGATGTGGATGGTCTGTCTAAATCGTTATTCTTATTTCATTTTGCTTTGAAATACTCCCTTTGAGTCCTCTAATATTCCAAGTGATGATCTACATTAATACCAAGGCTAAAAAAAATGGTAAGGGCATTAATCTTACATTCCTCTACAAGCTTTTCACCTTCTTTTATCATATGATGTTGATTGGTCTTGCGACCTACATTTTGTTTGGAATCCATATTTAGTTTTTTTCCTGTTTCCTGACTTGCCCTAATTGAATCTAAAATGGCTTCTAACCTTGAATAATGTGTGTACAAAGCCAAAGTGTAACTGGAAGGTTCAACAGTGTCTATCTTGGAACCTATATTATTTGAAGTCTCAACATTTAAAAGATTGTTTTTCTTGTGTATATTTCCTCCTTTTTTTTCCTGTTGAAAACCATTAATTTGTTGGTTTGTCTATGAGTCCTTCCCTACATATTTAAATTGTGTTTCTAAGATTTCTATCACCATTATTTCCTCTTCCTCATACGAGACATCATTTGTGGAAAGAATTTCAAACATATTAGCTAGTAATTTTGATTGATCCTTCATCACTAAAAAAATTTCTGAGTGTTCTTCTTCTTAGGCATTTGGAAACCTACTAAGTTTGTATCCTCTTTCTTTTGATCTAGAATTTTATTTGGGTAGACACTAGCCAAATGACCATATTCATGGCAAATTTTACAATGAAAAGGAATGTTCTCATAGTCCACCACTTGCTCTCAAGTGTCCTCCCCAAATTGTAATGAGATCTTTTTAGGTAGGGGTTTGTCAAAATCCATTAAAACACAAATTCCAGCATAAATAATATGTTCAATTTTTTTAGTACAATCAATAGTCATCATAAAAGTTCCCAAAGAGTTTCCAATTGAAGAAAAAACAATCGGATTCTAGAATTCAATTGGGAGGCCAAAGAGTCTAACCCACACAGGACATGTAGAAGGCATATCTTCTTCAACTTTAAATTTAGTATGCCAAGGCTTTCAAAAAAACCAAACTTGATTTACGTTCCATTGTTTTAATGTAGATGTCATTGATTTAATTTGTTTTGAAAGTGTATACAACCCATAATTTCCTAAATAATTTCATGTTTATGCTATCATGTCAACAAATTTACGATGGTCTTCCCACACCTGCTCATATTTAAAATATGATATTTTTTGAATTCACTTACCACCATTTTAACTCTTATTGTCTAGTGATCTAAATCAATCTTTGTCAAGGTATTGATTTTAGCACAAGTCTCTTCATCTAGCCAATGATACAAGAGAATACATCTATCTAATTTTTTGGCTATTAGGTTGGCCTCTCTTGTTGTTGGTCCATGTATAGTTATCTTCTTTAAACTCAACCTCCCATAGACTATTGTTTTGAATAAACTCTAAGAAATCTCTCATACTTTGAATAACTTTCCTATTTTCCCTAAATTTTCATCTAACTTGGTTATGGTATTAAAATATCCTATGATCATGAATTGTGTTTCTTGATCTTTACTTCTCATAAAGACTTCAATCCCTTTATAAACTTCTAATATTCTTGACATAGTTGTAGGTCCATAGACATTGATAAGGATGAAATGAATATCTATAAAGTAGCATGTGACTAAAGAGGTTATCCAATATCTAGTTTATTGAATGGTTAATAGAAGGTTATAGTAGGATTCCAACAAGTTACAATTCCCCTTACCACTCCTTCAGAATCCATAGCATCCCATTCACATATCTCCCATACTACTTTCATAATTTTTTAAACTTCTTCTTTTGTCATTTTAGTTTCTTCGATACAAAGAATATCAGGCTTATTACTTAAATAGATTTCCTTGATACACCTTTATTTTGATGGGGCATTAACACCCCTTATATTCCATGAGATGATAATCATGTGTCATTAGGGGCTATTGGCCCCGCCTACAAATTACCAATATCATTTTATTTTTTGGTAAAGAGAATTTTGACCAACTTAGTTTGTGTTCCTTTCTCTATGTTTGCTATTGTTTCCCTAGATCTTTCTTGATGATTTGAGGGTTTTCCTCCCTTTTTCTTGCCTATATCAAGAGTACGTCTTATTATTCTATTCCTCAATATTCTTTCACACCTTTGTTTTTCATCAAATTTATCCTCTCTTGGCTCTACTCCATAAGCTTTTGACTTGCCTTGCTTATTGTTTGGTATTTCCTTATTAATGGTAGAGATATTAACATCTAACACTACATTTGTTTCTCTTGAATGGTGCAATGATACTTAAAGAGAGTCTTCAAAATATTATGAAACACATTCTTTAGTTTCATCAAGAATGTTCATCCTTAAATCAAGATCATACTGAATAGACAATTCCTTGTTAATATGTTGAACCTATTGTACTATGTCCTTTAAGCTTTGATCTAATTTTTCTTCATAGGCTAAAGCCTCAAAATAATTGGCATTTCTTCCAATATCCTTCCTTACTGGTCTCCACTATTTATTTTCTTTCATTTTTCTAGATCTATTTTTTGGAAGTTGAAAACCATCTTCATCCAAATCCATTTGTAAGTTTCTCTTGTGGTTTTCTACATATGATTATGTTGGGCTCTTCTTAGGGCATGATCTCTCAATATGCCCCACCTCATGACATATTATACATATAAAATATATGTTTTCATAATCTATGGTTTGGGTCCACATTTTATCCCCATGCTTAAGAATGATCGATTCTAGTAAAGATTTGCTTATATCAATCATAACCAAAATTCAAGCATAAATATCCAAGAATCCATCTTTTATAGTATCTAATCCTAATGAACTTAATCCTCTAAAAGTACCTTCAAGAGAAAAAAATTAAACTAAAAAAGGAATTCCTTGTGATACTCCACCTTAAAAGCTAGCTCAGAGGTAGGGAGTAGAAACTAATAGAATTGAGATTGTACAAAAAGAGGTCAAAACTCAAGAACAAGCAAGGGATAAACTAAGATACCCTTATTTAACCAAGCATCAAAAAATAGAAGCAACTCAAGGGTATAAGAATAGGTATGACCCACCTGTGAAGGAAAAGGATAAACAACCTGATGCTTCTATTTTCAACATAGTGGAAGAATTAAAGAAAACTCCTCCAAAGGCAAGCATGTATGATGCACTGTTACTTCCAAGGCAAATTGACTTGTTACAAGGATATTTGAAATCAATCAAAAATTAAGATAAGCCTCACCCTCATCTAAATTAGATCATGCCAATTTTATACCCACCATAGGTAATAATAGACCTCATCCTTTCTATTTGTCCATTCATATGGAAGGGTGGGTGGTACACAATTGCATGATAGTTTCAGGTGCAACAACTACAATGATGCCCAAAGTCATATGCAATACAATGGGGATGGATTATACCATAAGTAGCCTAGGAATACTATAGTTATATGGCACCCCAGTCAAGACTGTAGGAGTGATCAAAGATATTCCTTTAGTATTGCATAGGATGCCCCAAATAACAGTTATACAATAAGTAGTTGTGGTAAACTTAGAGCCTTACTTTGGGATGTGCCTTTTAAGATAATTCACAACCAATATAGGAGGATATTTATCCCTTGATTATTCACACATGGAGATTCTATATAAAGGTAGAAGGTTCAAGATATTCAATGAAAAGCCTTCTTCCTTTCATATTGAGAAGATTGAAGAAGATAAAAATGTTGTTAATAGTGTGAGTATGATTACCGAGGAGATTGAGGGGTTAGATCTAATGGAGGAAGTTCTAGAAGAACTCCAAATTTAAGCTTAGTTTTCTCTACAAGACTTTAATGCTATGATAGAAACAGGGATAGGAACCTATGCAATCACAAAACTTGAAAAGGTTGAGCCTTCCTCTTTGATAAAATGAGATCTCCCTACAAGTCAGTTATGGAAACTATTCTTTGATGGTGCCAGATGTAAGATTGTTTTGTTTGTATTTAAGATGTATTATGAATTATTTTTAGTAATATAAGTATTATTTATTCAATAAAAAAAGTGGGGCTAGGGCGGGTATAGTACTCATCTCATTGACTGGGGATGAGAAAGTGTTCTCGTATAGATTAACATGGAGTTGCACAAAAAATGTAGTAGAGTATGCAGTGCTTTGCTTCGATTTAAGAAAATTTTAGAAGCTAGGGATCAAGTAGTTGTAGATATTTGAAGACTTAGATTTTATAGTGAATCAGGTCACTGAGAAGTGTGTCAACAAGCAACATTACCTCAAGACTTATCGAAACAAGGTATGGGACCTGTTTGAAGCTTTTGAAGCTCTAAATATTAAATCTATCCCTAGGGAGCATAATACTCATGCTAATTTACTAGAATTTGTAAGATCCAACTATTGCCCAATAGCCAACATCATAAAAAGTTAAAAACAGTAAGGTTAATATACAAATATTTAGTCCCAGATAAAGGCACCTTTTGGTAGGTCTTCGAGAGTGATGAATAGGTATTATATTTCCTAATCAATGAGATGAACTATTCAAGTGATCGAGCCTTAGTAGATGAAGAAGATGAGGATTGATCCAACTAAAAACAATCATATACCAAAAGGTTTGATAACCCTTGAAAGTATTTTTGATAGCAGTGATCGACCAGTGAGCCATAAGATAAAGGTTGATAAGCAAAATTACAAAGAAATGTAGGTAGAACCTGGAAAAATGCTCAAGGTCAAGGTTCAATGCTCAGAAGAAGAGGTAGACCAAATCTAGAGATTATGTAAAGATTTCCCTGACATTATAGCCTGGATGTATGATGACCTCAAGGTGTACAAAAAGGAAACAATACAACACACCATTGAACTTGAGCCTGGTTCAAAGCCCTTTCAACAAAAATAAAGACCTATCAATCCAAATATAGAAGCCTTGATGAAGCAAGAGCTACTAAAGCTGCTCCATGCCAAAATAATCTACCCTATCAAACACTCCACATGGGTTGCAAACCTGGTGCCGATTAGAAATAAAAATGGGGATTTTTAGATTGTGTGTGGACTTTAGGAATTTGAACAGAGCCTCCTTGAAATATCATTATCTACTACCTTAAATAGATCAAATATTGCATACTATAGCAGGAGCGAAGAGATTTTCATTGTTGGATAGATTCTCTGGTTACAATCAGGTATGGATCAAATATGAAGATCAACATAAGACTGCATTTACTACAAAATGAGGAACTTTTGCGTATCAATGTATACCTTTTGGCATGTCCAATGCAGGAGCTACTTTTCAGAGAGCACTCAATTTAGCTTTTGGAGAGTTTGTGAATAAGGTGATAGTCATTTATCTAGATGACATGACAGTATTCTCCCATAAAAAAGAAAAGCATATTGAACATCTCATAATGGTCTTTGAAAAGTGCAAAGAATTGGGTATCTTCCTGAACCCAAATAAATTTATCTTTGTTGTAGAGGAGGGAACTCTATTGGACCATGTTATCTCTAACAAGGGGTTGGCCATTGACCTAGAAAGGGTGAAAGCTCTTTTAGATATTCCTTTTCCATTTAACAAGAAAGGTTTGCAGTCTTTCTTTGGACATATCAACTTTGTAAGAAATTTTGTTGCAGACTTTGCAAAAATAATAAAGCCCATGATCGAACTACTAAAGAAAAATGTAGACTTGAGGTGGACTAATCTGAGGAAAGAAGCATTCAAGAAGATCAAGGAGGAAATCTCCCAGGCACCTACGCTAATCAACCCTGATTACTCAAGAGACTTCATTATGTATGTTGTTGGTGAATAGGAAAGTTATGTTGCAGTTCTTACTCAAAATGGAGAAGACAATGAGGAGAGACCTATTGCCTTTCTAATCCAAACTATGCAATATCACAAGGAAAGGTATAAATTCATTGAGAAATAGGTGTATGTAGTCATGAAGTCCTTAAATAAATTCAAGCATTTACTATCCCAAAGCAATACCTTGGTGTATGCAATGTATCATAACGTAAAAAACTTTATAATTTAGGGAGTGCTTGGTGAAAAAAGACTATGATGGGTGTCAAAAATACAAGAATATGACGTAGTGATCCAACCAACTAAGTTAGTAAGAGTTATAAATTTATGTGAAGAACTAGAAAGAGAAGCTAGAGTAGAATATGTGGCCTTCCAAGTACCAAAATTTATTCAGGATATTAGGTAGCCTTTAGAAAGTTCAGATTGGATCGATGAGCTTATAAGCTACTTCCAAACAAGAAAATACCTAATGAGTTTAAATGCCTCACAAAGGAGGAGGTATAGGCTGCAAGATCTAAAATATGTTCTATTACCTGAGGGCTTGTACAAAAAAAATTGGACAGTGTTCTTTTGAGGTGCATTAGGGATGATCAGAAATAGAAGATCTTGGAAGAGTTCCATGGAGCCTTGTTAGGAGGACACTACTCATGCAGGACCACAACACTACAAATACTAAGAATAAGTTGCTACTATCTAGCCATATTCTCTGATGCTTTTAAAGTCACAAAGGCATGTGAAGAATTTCAAATATATGTAGGAAGAAACAAAAATGCTTCCTTACCTCTTAAGTCCATCCAAGTAGAGCAATCATTTCAGTAATGGGGATTGGATTTCATAGGGGTGATAGTACCAAACTCATTAGCAGGACACAAGTACATTTTGATTGGTACAAACTATTTCACTAAATAGGTTGAAGCAATACCCACAAAGAAAGTTGATCAAGAGGTAGTGATTGAATTTGTTAAAAGTCTGATTACAATATTTAGCATACCTGATGCATTGGTTAGTGATAATGGTCCATCCTTCATCAAATAAAACATGACTAATTTTGCAGTTAAATATGGAATCTATTTAAAAACTTCTTCCACCTACTATCCATAGGGAAATGGCCTTGTAGAATCGACAAACAAGAAACTACTTAGGAATCTGAAAAGGAATTTGAAGGACAATAAAAGGAGTTGGAATTTATTGATAAATCAAGCATTATGGTCTGATAGGATCACCATAAAGAAGTACATAAACACTTCTACTTATGCTTTAGTATATGGAAAAGAGGTTATTCTCCCCATACATATGGAGATACCTGCTCTGAGATCACTTAACCAATCCCATAATGCTAAAGGTGACCCAATAAAAGATAGGTTGATGCAACTTTTGTAGCTAGAAAAACAAAGAGAGCAAGCTTATGTACAATGTCAAAAACATCTAGAGGAGACCAAAGGATGGTTTGACAAAAATACGACTTTCAAGAAATTCAAAGTCAGGGATCTGGTCTTGATATGGAACGAAAATATAGCAAAACCTGGAAATCACCAAAAGTTTGACTCTTTTTGGGATGGTCCTTTTAAAATCAATGTTGAAAAACAACACAACGCTTTCTAACTCCAGGACAAATAGGGAAGGATTCAACCCATTTCTGTCAATGGTTTCCACTTAAAGCTCTATTTTCATTAAAAGGATCTTGCCTATTGTATTTTATATATTATATGTATTTTAACGTGTGTTTCTGTAGAATATCATGATTTCACGACACATTTCAAAGTTGTGGTCAACAAAGAAGAAATATGCATGATGTTGTGATATGTCAGCAAGTCGTGGTAACAAGTAGAAACCTTTGAAATGAAGATATTGACGTGATTTCGTGACCAACCACCATATCGCAGTCAAACAATCAAAATAACTCCAAAATAAATAAGCACCACAATCACACAAAGGGAGGGAAAAATATTTTCAAATTTTTAGGGAGAATTGGGAAGTGTAATATCATAAGTATGACGTTGGTTGTGATACGTCAAAAAATATGGTGCATGAGTGGAAGCAAAAATGATGTATTAATTAATTCATCGAGCAAACAACCAACCACTATAGTAATTGCATGTTGCCCTAATTACTATGGAGGCTCTATATACGACTAAGAAACCCTAGTAGCTCTTCATTTTCTAAAGTATTCACGTAGAATTACCTTCCATCGTCAAACTCTTCCTCTCACATCAGTGCTTTCAGAATAATATTTCAATGCACTATAGCTTGAGAAAATAGAAGTACCAAGATGGCAGCTTCATCCTTGGTCGTAGAAGTTGCAATGCAAATGAAAGAAGATAGAAATGTCAAATTTCAAGATAGGGATGTGATAATTGTAGACACTATGGTTACATACAAGGGTGTTTCATGACTTAGGATGGATGTCAAAGAAAGGCTTTCAATAGGTATTTCATGATCAAGCCCCAATTTGTTCACCTTTAATTTCTTGATCTCTTTTTACATCTACAACCCAATCCATCCATGTCCTGAACTTGTGTGCACCATAGCCAAATTCTATGACCCTAAATATAATATTGTTCAAAATGTGCAAGGACACCAACTTTTCACCCTTAGCCCAAATGTTTTCTTGGTTGTTTTTATCGTGGGTATGGCCCCAACTTTAAAAGCCAAATATTTTCATCTTAATGACCAGGTAGAATATTACATCCCAAACAACCGCATGAGAACATATTTAGAGTTGCAACTGAAAACATCGTCACAAGGCAAGAATTTTTTAGAAACCCATATTCCCCTCACAAAATTCAATAACCCTAAACTCTTATCCATGTTAGTTGTAATCGTAGGACTGCCATCGGACGAGGAGATCCATGGTTCAAAAATTACCATGATTTAGTGCATTTCAAACCCTAAGTTCTACGACACTTCCATCATGGACTAGAGCACCAGGCCTCTTTTCTTCAATTGGGTAGCTTATTTATACAAGCATATTCATGAACAATTGACCAAGTTGAAGAAGAGTTCCCAAATTTCCTTTAGATATTATTCACACTTGATCTAGGTTTTCTTTTACTTCATGGCATGAGAAATACCCTTCATACCTATAGTGGATAGAGATGAGAAGGGGAATATGTTACCAGTGTATTCATAGACCATAGTGTTCACCCCCTCCAAGACATACTACAACTTCAATAGGGATTCCTTGGCACCCACACTTAAAATTATTTTTGGGGAAATGAATAGGCTATCCCAAAAGGCTAAAAGTTTTTTACAAAACCCACATGCAAAGGATGGGGATTGGTTCATTCTGATGTAGAGCATTGTCATTAGATTATATGGGTTCACAAGAATGCCATTCTTACTACCCCATTATGTTATAGATCGGTTGTTTGTAATGGAGTATTACAGACAGAATGTATATATCAATTACCAATATGGTACGGGTATGGGCAAAAAGGGAACTTGCACCTTACCACTCAATTTTAAGGGTATAGTCCTGACAAAGAAGTGGCATCATGAGCAGGTTTCTCAGGCCTTAAGAGATCTTGGAATGGTAGAATTACCACAAAGATGGATGTATGACTCCAATGACATATTTTTAGAAAGATTGTTTATCATTATTAATTCTAGGACCAGGAAGTCCATCAAAACAACTAGGGAGCATATAGAGAGGCAAAGGAACAATAATGAGGACTAAGATCTATAAAGGAATGTAGACAAAATGCAACCTTTGCCCCCATGGCATGATTTCTATAAGAAAGTTGTAGATTATGATCCCAAGAATGTTGCAGAGCACTTATTGGATGAGAAAACAATACAAAAGATGCAGAATAAGCATTATTCGATAGAGGCCAAGATACATAGTTGGTGGATCATGAGGATTGAAACTAATTCAATCCCCTCAAGAGTGAAGATGAATTCTCCACCAGATACAATAAGTACAAAGAAACCTGGGTAGAAACCATTGGGAACAAGATTTCTCTAAGCTTTCACAGTACCTGAAGAGAAGGACGTGCTATAGAATACACTCCTAAAGAAACAACTATAGGTAAATAAAAGGTGATCGCCTAGGCTCAACAACAAACTATCAAAAGTACTGCCCCTCCCTCTTCTAAAGGAAAAGCGATAGTGTACACTCCTACACAAGAATAGTTGGAAAGGTATTTAAAAAGGAAGACAAATTTCATCTAAGCAAAGCTCACAGAAGAAAAGTAGGTAAGAAGAAGTTACAGAAGAAGTAAACACCTTAGAGAAAGAGGAAAATACAAAGCAACTACTTCAACAAAAATATGTAGGTGCCTTAGGGCAAGAAGAAGTGGTTGAGCAACCACTACCCATGGAAGATACACAAGGACAACCACTATCCATGGAAGGTACACAAGAAAAACCACAGCCACAATCGGCAACATCAGGTATGATCCCTATCCTTTCTTCTTTTGCTCCTCCTCATACCCTATAAAAATCTCCTTCTCTTTCTGGTGAAAATAATATTCAGCCTCCACCTTCACAACATTCACCTCCATATCCTCAGCATCCACCTCCATATCCTAGGAATCCAATCTCACCACCACTTTCTTAATCTATCCCAAATGAAGAAGTTGATGTTTACACAATGACACTGAGAGGGGGGGGTGAATCAGTGTAGCTATTAAATTTTTATATCTACAGCATTTAATATGAAATAAAGAGAACAAAAAAAACTTGAACAAGAGAGCAAACCACAACACTCAATATACCGAGGTTCACCAATTTGGCTACTCCTCAAAAAATGATTGCTTGGACTCCAATCCAAATCCAGTCTTTGCAAAATCAATTTTACAAACACTTTACCAAAGACCAACCGGAAGGAGCACCAACCCCCGTAATTTTCTCGTCGCAAATGCATGGAGCACCAACTCCTAGTACCAAGCACCAACTTGGACTGCAATTCGGATAAATTTAGAATGACATAAAAATGTCTTCACTTTATGCACGACTCCGACCGGTCCGCAATTAACTCAACTCGCACACTCTCACGGCTCGCTTATTTTTCTCTTGATTCTTTTCTAACTCTCCTTTTACAGCAATTTCTCTCTAACAAGAAGAACATCTTCTCTCGTACGATTATTCTTTTATAACCTTTCAATCTCGCATGCAATCGAATCACATACTCCGACTGTTCGAATCCATGCAATACGGCTGTTCGGTTCCATGCACTTCGACTGTTCGAAACCCTGCAATACGTCTTTTGGAAACCATGCAATACGGCAATTTTGTTTCATGTACTTTGACTGTTCAATTTCTTCGAATACGGCTTTTCGAATGCTTTTTCGAAACTCCATATATGATTCTTCGAAAGCTTTTCGATTCTTCATGTTCGGCTTTTCGTATGCTTCAAATACGCTCCTGTTAGAATGCCCGCAAATTCGACCTTTCGAATGCTTTTATTATCCTTCAAATTCGGCTTTTCGAATGCGTTTCAATTTATGCATGTTTGGCTGTTGCATTGCATGTCCAACACCGACAACGATTAATCGTCTGTCCGACTTCAGCTACTTTTTACGTAATCGGGTCAGCATGATTTTCCCGTCGGCTTTTTTGACACGTGTCACCTTGCATGTTCCTCGCGGGTTTTACCATCGCCAGATCGATACTCGTCGCGATATCGCGACACTTTTGACTTATGCCGACGTCACCCTCGAAGGTTGTCGCGAAATCCGTGACCATTTTGGCTCTTGAAAGCTTTCCCTCAGCATCATGTCGCGATATCGCGACACTTTAGAACTTTTGCCGACGTCATCCTCAATGTCGTCAAATCGATGACCGTTTTGCTCTTGAAGCTTTCCTTTCATCTTGTCATGATATCGCGACACTTTTCAACTTTTGTCGACGTCATCCTCAATGCTTGTCGCGAAATCGCGACACTTTCGTTTCGTACACTTTTAACTTTGCCACATCATAAAGGAACATGTCGCGAAATCGTGACACTTTGTTCTTCCGTACACTCTCCTTGCCAACCCAAAAATGGAACATGTCACGAAATCGCGACACTTTCCTCTTCCGTAAAGCCTTCCTTGCCAACTCCACAAAATGGAACATGTCACGAAATCGCGACGCTTCGCTCTTGCCGACGTCATCATCCTTCTTGTCGTCGAAATCGCGACGCTTCTTTCCGACGTCATCAATCTTCTTGTCGCGAAATCGCGACGCTTCAGCTTCCGTACGCTTCTTTGCTCCATGCAGAGCGAAATCGCTACAACTTTGTGCCTTGTGCTTTTACCTTGCCTCCTTTCATGAAATTTTGACTTGTAATATCAATGCCGCATCTTTCGATCTACACTTTTGACTAGTAGCGAAATCGCTACACCTTAGTTCCCTTGTTCCAACATGTAGCGCCATCGCTACACCTTATTTCCTCTTGTTTCACAATCTCCCTAGTTTAAAATCGCTACACCTTAGTTTCTCCTTTTTTCAACATGTAGCGAAATCGCTACACCTTAGTTCCATGTATTTTCATCATGCAACGATATCGCTACACCTTTGTTTCCTTTCATTTCAACATGTAGCGATATCGCTACACCTTTGTTTCCTTCTTCCAAAGATGTCGCGAAATCGCGATGTTTTGCTCGCATCTTCTCTCTCTCGACCATGTCGCGAAATCGCGACAATTTGGCGTGCATTTTCTCTCTCCTACTTTTTGTCGCGATATCACGACACATTTTCTCTCTCCTCAGTGAAAACTTGACATGTCGCGAAATCGCGACATTTTCGGCTGCGCCTTCTCTCTCCTCGACCATGTCGCGAATCCGACAAAACATGTCGCGATATCGCGACAGTTTTCTTCCTTGTCTCTTTTTGCCAGTTTCGAATCTGGTCACTTCGTTTTCCTTGAAACTTTCTGCACTTGATCCGATCGACCTCGAACCGCATCAACCGCATCAATCTGACTGTGTTGACAACAATGACAATACTTTTGCAATTCTTTTGTTGCACCTTGCTCAACAATCTCCCCTTTGGAATTGTTCTCAACACACCGCAACCTTGCTTAATTTCTTCTCCCCTTTGCCAATAATACCAAAGGGCTGTCGTAGACTCCCCCGAGTCTATGCACAACATTCTCGGACTTAAAAAGTTTGAATGCTCCCCCCGAGAATGTGTTTCCCATAGCTAGTCGTGCTTGGGTGGTGTGACTACTCCCAACTTCTTCCGAAGGTATTCAAATACTTCCTTAGGCAAAGGTTTTGTGAATATATCAGCTACTTGCTCCGTAGTTGGAACAAAATCCAATTTAACCTCTCCTTCTACAACTTTATCCTTCAAGAAATGATATCGGATTGCAATATGTTTGGTTCTCGAATGCATTACCGGATTCTTGGATATGTTGATAGCACTAGTGTTATCACATTTAATTGAAATTGGTTCATTGAAATGAATACCAAGATCTTTCAACGTTTGTCTCATCCATAATATCTGAGTACAACATGTTGTTGCTGCAATGTATTCTCGCCTCCGCAGTGGATAGAGATACCGATTCTTGTTTCTTGTCGTGCCATGCTACCACTCGTCACCAAGATAAAATGCTCCTCCACTTGTGCTCTTTCCGTCATCAATACATCCCGCCCAATCCGCATCGAATATGCAATCAAAGTGAAATCTTTACCTTTTGGGTACCACAACCCATAATCCATAGTGCCCTTGAGATATCCGAAAATCCTCTTTACAACAGTTACATGAGTTTCTTTGGGACCGGCTCGAAATCTTGCAACCATACATACCGCTTGTAATATATCTCGGTCTAGTGGTCGTTAAATACAAGCAGGCTTCCAATCATAGACCCGTACATTGTTTGATCTACATCTCGGGATTTATCATCCTTGCTCAACTTGGCACTCGTTGTCATGGGAGTGCTGACCGGTTTATTGTCTTCCATTGTGAACTTTTTCAGCATTTCTTTTACATATTTAACTTGAGAAATAAAAATGCCTTTTTCATTTTGATTGACCTGCAGTCCTAAGAAATAAGAAAGTTCACCAATCATTGACATCTCAAATTCTTTTTTCATTTTAATTGATATGTCTTTGCAATATTCATCCATGCTGCTGCCAAATATTATGTCATCTACATAAACAACAAGAACAATAAGATGACCCTTCTCTGTTTTGACATATAAGTTGCTATCCACCAAACCTTTCTTAAACCCTTGTTTAATTAGATAATTATCCAGCCTTGCATACCATGCTCGGGTGCCTGCTTTAATCCATATAAAGCTTTCTTTAACCTCGCAAACAAAATCTGGATTTTCACCAAGTTGGAAGCCATCGGGTTGTTCAATGTAAACCTCTTCTTCCAGCTTTTCCATTCAAAAAT
The DNA here is from genome assembly GCA_028583015.1 of Wollemia nobilis. Lineage (NCBI taxonomy): Eukaryota > Viridiplantae > Streptophyta > Pinopsida > Araucariales > Araucariaceae > Wollemia > Wollemia nobilis. Next base: position 14,699,369 of record JAQPPZ010016890.1, read on the forward strand.
GCTGATTTTACATCCATTTGATATACTTTGAAGTTTTTATGAACTCGCTAATGCCGTAAACATCCCGATTGCCTCTAGTCCTGCCACCGGTGCAAAAGTTTCTTCAAAATCAATGCCTTCAACCTCGAGCATAGCCTTTACATACCAATCTTGCCTTATTCTCGACAACCTCGCCCATCTTCATTCAATTTATTTCTAAAAACCCATTTAGTACCAATTATGTTTTTATTTGTTGGTCTAGGTACTAATTCCGAGGTATTGTTTTTCTCTATCTGATCTAGTTCTTCATTGATTGCCTTCATCCAACTTTCATCGCTGCTTGCTTCAAACAACATTTTTAGGTTCAATACTAGATAACGGAGAATAGTTCCTCACCGTTGTTCTTCTTGTTTGAATACCATCTCGTGGGATCCCCAATAACTGCTCACTTGGATGATTTTTCTGCCACTTGCCTGCTTTAAATTTCCTGTTTTCTTCTTCTTCGATTCAGCTTTTACACTATCTCGGATCAATTTTCTCGATTCTTCTCTGTTTCTTTTTCATCATCACCTTCAATGACTTCTTCATACATAGGGTAGTTTTCTTGATAAGTAGTTTCTTGTTCTCTACCTTCATCAACTTTTACATCAACACTTTCAACAATTTTCTTCAACTTCTTGTTGTAACATGTGTATGCCTTGCTTTTTGTTGAGTAACCGAGAAAGATACCTTCATCACTCTATCTTCAAATTTACCAAGGTTATCTTCAATCCGCTTTATGTAGCACTTGCCGCCAAATACTTTGAAATGTCTTGTTGTTGCCTTTCTCGCCAAACCACAACTCATAAGCTGTTTTGCTTTCATGTGGTCTCAAAGATGCACCTGTTTTGAATGTAAACCGCAAGATGAACCGCCTCTTTCCAAAATCGTCACCTATTTTGTTTTCTCGCAAAGATTGTCCTTGCCATTTCCCCGCACTCGTTCTATTCTTCCTTTCTACAACACCATTCTCGCCGAGGTGTCCTAGCCGCTGAAAACCGTCTTCTTATCCCATGTTTTTGACAAGATTCTCGCAAATTCTTCGGAGATAAACTCTCCTCCCCCGTCTGATCTTAGGCATTTAATTCTTTTTCCCGATTGATTTTCAACAAGATTTTTGAAGGTTTTAAACATTTCAAAGGCTTCCGACTTGAGTTTCGTAAATAGTACCCATGTCATTCTTGAGTAGTCATCTATACACAAGATAAAATATTTGTGTCCATTTATGCTTTCAGCTCTCATGGGTCCACATAGATCAAGTGAATTAGTTCTAATGGCTTGCTAGTGAAGTATTCTTTTGCTTTGAAAGTGGCTCGGGTTTGTTTTCCCTTTTGGCATGACTCACAGATGCTATTTACAGGTTTGCCAATGTTTGGTATGTCTCTAATCGCTCTTTTGAACCGATTTTTGCCGATTGTCAAAACTAATATGCCCAAGCCTCTTGTGCCATAGCCGCTTTTCATCTTCCCGTCCCATCAAGCATGTTCCTTCTAGCTTCGAAAGTGTATACATATTTCCTGAAGTTCTCACCATGGCTATTAACTTTCCATTTTTTGTCTTTCTTACTTCACAACTCTCCTTCTTGAAGATTACATCATGACCTCTCTCACATATTTGACTTACACTTAGCAAGTTATGCTTCGGGCCAATTACAAACAAGACTTCTTTTGATTTTATATTGCCATCACCGATCTTGACTGATCCCTTTCCAACAATCTTTGCTCCATCATTATTTCCAAATTTCACGTAACCACCTTCATAATTCTGTAAATTCTCAAACTTTTGCTTGTCACCCGTCATGTGACCGGAACAACCACCGTCAAGTATCCAAGGTGCTGATTTGTTCTCGAGCTTTAAAAGCAGTCCGGACAATCAAAGATTCCTTTTCTTTCCATTCTCGGTTTGATAGCAGATTTTGCTACTTGTTTTGCCTTTGTCCTTTCATTAGCATGTGCCTGTTTTTCAGAAATTTCTGGTTTTGTTTCAACCCACTTAGCCGAGATTTTCTCGCCTCGATAATTATTTGATGAAAAAGTGCTTCTAGCTTTCTAGCAATATGTCCAAAATTATGACAATTATAACATTCAACTGCATAATTCATTAAAGGAGAAAAAACATTTCTGCCGGTAAAATTCCTTTGAGCTACATTATGCCTGCAATCTGAAATTTTATGGCCATAAGCATTGCATTTAAAACAATAACCATAAAATGCATGATTAAACCTCGGGTGCCGGTCTTTGCCGCTTGAAGTAGGAGCCATGACTCTTCTCCTCCTCGGATGTGTGACTTTTGTGAATCCATCTTTGTCAGTATTCTTCTTGAATCTGGCATTATTGTTTTCTTTTGCATTATTTTGTTTTTCTCGGTTCAACCCCGATCTTTTCTTCTTTCTTTGTGGGTTCTATATTCAAGTTCTTTGAATCCTTTGAAGATTCTCCTTCATCAAAGCCTAAACCAAATTTGATGCCGAAGGCCTTTGGTTATTTAACATTTTATCCAGCTTTACAAGATTTTCTTCAAACTTATGAAAACAGCTTAATTTTCTATTCATCTCCTCTAACCGCATCCTTAACTTAAGGATGTCTTCCTCTAGCTTGCCGCATTCAACTGTCTTTACAGCTAATTGTTCATCAAGAACTTCTGACATTTTCTTGAATTCCTCTCGTCTCGTATTTTCAAATTGTTTATTATGTCTCGTGGCATTCTCTAATTTCTTTGAAAAATTTTTATTCTTCTTCCTTTCTCGCACTCAACTCTTCAAGTGCAAGCAACCAATTCTCCTTCCAAATACACTTCACCTTCATCCTTGGAATTTTCATCACCTTCCCGATTTTCCTCTGCTTCTTTCTTCTTCAAGTGCCATGAACGGAGCTTCACCTCCTTCTTCTTCGACTCCTCATCCGTGCTTTCTTCGAAACTGCTGACATTCTTGGTTATGAAGCTTTTCTTCTTGAAGTTGTTCTTTCTGAAATTTTGTTTCTTCTTCCAACTACCTTTTTCTTGGTGTGAACCTTCACCATTTTTGGTTCTCTCCCGCATTGGACATTTGGCCGCAAAATGACCGACTCCTCCACAATTGAAGCATTTAAAAGGTAGCTTCCCTCTATATTTTCCTTTTCCTTTTGTGAGTTTCCGAACAAAATTGGCTTCTGTTTCATCCAATTTTCCTTCATCCTCATATTCATGTTCAGCTTTTACATTCTTGTGTGCTTTAAAAGCTGTTTCTCTATCTGTAGACTTGGTTTGTCCTATTCTCATTTCATATGCTGTCAGGGAACCATGCAACTCATCCATGCTGAAGTTGTTTAGATCTTTTGCCTCTTCTATTGCAAGAGACTTTGGAGTTAAATCTTTTGTGAAGTGTTCTCGAGAACCTTTTTCACCACAACCGCATCATCAATTTCTTCACCAAGTCCTCTCGATTGCATTAATAATTTCGTTGACTCTCAAGGATATAAATTTCTATGTTTTCATCTTCCTTCATTTGTAGTGCTTCGAACTGTGCTCGATGAGTTTGCAGTTTTGCTTCCTTAATCTTACTGTCTCCTTCATGGATGCTCTTCGCTTTATCCCACATGTCCTTTGCTGATTTACAACTCATGACTCTTATCGCTTCACCGTCAACAAGCCCACACATTATGGCATTCTTAGCTTTGGAGTTGTTTTCAAATTTCTTTTTCTCACAGATCTCGTTGGAGGGGTAGTGGGTGCCGTGTATCCACTATCTACGTAATCCCAAATATCGTATCCCAATGCACTCGGATATGTTTGCATTCTCGAGTTTCCGTAAGGTGTAATTTGTTCCATCAAATAAGGGAGCTTTGTTGGATGAAAATCCTTCACCACCTCGCCATTGTTTCTTCCAAGATCTCCTTAGCCGATTAAGCTTGTACAAGGAACCTCGTGCTCGATACCAATTGATGTTTACACAATGACACCGAGAGGGGGTGAATCAGCTGTAGCTATTAAATTTTTATATCTACAAGATTTAATATGAAATAAAGAGAAAAAAAAAACTTGAACAAGAGAGCAAACCACAACACTCAATATACCGAGGTTCACCAATTTGGCTACTCCTCAAAAAATGACCGCTTGGACTCCAATCCAAATCCAATCTTTGCAAAATCAATTTTACAAACACTTTACCAAGACCAACCGGAAGGAGCACCAACCCTCGTAATTTTCTGTCGCAACGGATGGAGCACCAACTCCTAGTACCAAGCACCAACTTGGACCTGCAATTCGATAAATTTAGAATGACATAAAAATGTCTTCACTTTATGCACGACCCGACCGGTCTCGCAATTAACTCAACTCGCACACTCTCACGGCTCGCTTATTTTTCTCTTGATTCTTTTCTAACTCTCCTTTTATAATTTCTCTCTAACAAAAACATCTTCTCTCGTACGATTATTCTTTTATAACCTTTCAATCCTGCATGCAATCGAATCACATACTCGGACTGTTCGAATCCATGCAATACGGCTGTTCGGTTCCATGCACTTCGACTGTTCGAAACCCTGTAATACGTCTTTTGGAAACCATGCAATACGGCAATTTTGTTTCATGTACTTCGACTGTTCAATTTCTTCGAATACGGCTTTTCGAATGCTTTTTCGAAACTCCATATATGATTCTTCGAAAGCTTTTCGATTCTTCATGTTCGGCTTTTTTGTATGCTTCAAATACGTCTGTTAGAATGCCTGCAAATTCGACCTTTCGAATGCTTTTATTATCCTTCAAATTCGGCTTTTCGAATGCTTTCAATTATGCATGTTTGGTCGTTGCAATGCATGTCCAACACCTCAACGATTAACTCGTCTGTCTCGACTTCAGCCACTTTTTACGTAATCGGTCGCATGATTTTCCTGTCGGCTTTTTCGACATGTGTCACCTTGCATGTTCCTACGGGTTTTACTGCCGATCATTACCTGTCACGATATCGCGACACTTTTGACTTATGCCGACGTCACCCTCGAAGGTTGTCGCAAATCATGACCATTTTGGCCTTGAAAGCTTTCCCTCGCTCATGTCGCGATATCGCGACACTTAGAACTTTTGTCGACGTCATCCTCAATGTCGCGAAATCACGACCGTTTTGCTCTTGAAGCTTTCCTTTCATCTTGTCGCGAATATCGCGACACTTTTCAACTTTTGCCGACGTCATCATCATGCTTGTCACGAAATCGTGACACTTTCGCTTCCATACACTCTTCTTTCCCCAATAAAGGAACATGTCGCGAAATCGTGACACTTTGTTCTTCCGTACAACTCTCCTTGCCAACTCAAATGGAACATGTCACGAAATCGCGACACTTTGCTCTTCCGTACAACTTTCTTGCCAACTCCAAAAATGGAACATGTCACGAAATCGCGACGCTTCGCTCTTGCCGATCATCATCCTTCTTGCTGAAATCGCGACGTTTCCGACGTCATCAATCTTCTTGTCGCGAAATCGCGACGCTTCGAGCTTCCGTACGCTCTTTGCTCCATGCAAAGAGCGAAATTGCTACAACTTTGTGCCTTGTGCTTTTACCTTGTCTCTTTTCATGAAATTTTGACTTGTAATATCAATGCCGCATCTTTCGATCTACACTTTTGACTAGTAGCGAAATCGCTACACCTTAGTTTCCCTCTGTTCCAACATGTAGCGCCATCGCTACACCTTATTTTCTCTTTGTTTCAATCCTCACTTTTATTTAAATCGCTACACCTTATTTTCTCTTTGTTTCAACATGTAGCGAAATCGCTACACCTTAGTTTCATGTATTTTCATCATGCAGCGATATCGCTACACCTTTGTTTCCTTTCATTTCAACATGTAGCGATATCGCTACACCTTTGTTTCCTTCTCTGCCAAGATGTCGCGAAATCGCGACAGTTTTGCTCACATATTCTCTCCTCGACCATGTCGCGAAATCGCGACAATTTGGCGTGCATTTTCTCTCTCCTACTTTTTGTCGCGATATCGCGACACATTTTCTCTCTCCTCGACGAAACTTGACATGTCGCGAAATCGCGACATTTTCGGTCGCGCCTTCTCTCTCCTCGACCATGTCGCGAATCGCGACAGAAAACATGTCGCGATATCGCGACGCTTTTCTTCCTTGTCTCTTTTTGCCGCTTTCGAATCTGGGTCACTTCGTTTTCCTTGAAACTTTCTCGCACTTGATCCGATCGACCTCCGAATCGCATCAATCGCATCAATCTAACTGTGTTGACAACAATGACAATACTTTTGCAATTCTTTTGCTGCACCTTGCTCAACAGAAGTTCATGTTTCTACATTGTCTTCCACAACACCACCACTTGTCACTTCTGAAGACTCCATATCAGTGTCCATTGCAGCTCCCATGAGCATCAATTTCACTCTTGTAACAATCTCATTCTCCCTCGTTGTCCATTTTCTATTGTTACCACCCCTACCCACTTCTTTTGAAAAACTCACCCCACTGTTTCAAAGCTCAAAAAAATCAAGAAGGCAAATAAGAATGCCTATGACTGGTGGCATACAAAATATGCTCAGTATTCCAAGAAGTTTGCTCATAATATGATTGCAATAGATCCCACCACCCTCCAACAGATGAAGATGACAATCGCATCCTTGGTAGACAAGCCAACAGAAGATATGATGATAGAAGATTATCAAGCTAAAGTGGTAACAAAAGATATAACCCAACTTCCATTGCAAGATGAATTTGTAACTGCCCAAGATCACTTAGAAACCATTTACTTGCATGGTGATTATTTCAAAGAAAAGTATGCACGGGCTAAAGAGACAATTGAAGAGCTTGAGACAACACTGAGTGAATAGAGAAATATTGAAAAGGCTCTGAAGAATGAGGTCAAGAAATGGTAAGACAAATTTCATGAGGTAGCTGAATATAAAAACAAGGTTGAAGATGCCAATAAGAAAAATCAAATTCTGGCTGAGCAGGCCAAGGATCTCCAACAACAGATTCAAGAGGAGAGAGGCAAAGCCATTGGATTCTCAAAATAAAAGGCCAAACAAGTGAGGAAGATGTTCGAATATATTTTGGAAATGAGCCTCAAAGTGTGACCTATGCTATTATACATGGAGGAAGTGAACAAAATTTTGGAGATCGCAAAAGAGGAATTCAAGGGGGCTGAAGGTTTTATGCAATCAATATTGTTTGCAACGACAAATATTCAAGCCCTATATGAAAGTAAATATGAGAGGGTAGCAAATAGAGTCCATAACAAAAAATGGTCCAATACCAAGATAGCGATCATATGCTTTTTCAAAATACATAGACTGATGAACTAGGGCTAGCACCTCATCCACGAGCTAAAAGCATAATCCAAGAGAATACTCAAGCATATGAATCTAGCTAAGAAATGTGGATTTATTGGATTTTAGGGAGAAGATTATAGTATCTTAAGGGAAGAACTCAAAGCTACCCCAAAACTAGTCGTAGACAATGAATCTAATATAGATAGATGCCTAGAACCTGTGTAACAGAAACATGTCTTCAAACTTGTTCAAGACCTCACTCGGACAAAATCTTACCTGTACAAACTGATTTTGAGATCAAAAACCTTCTCGTATGATAAAGTATCTGAGTTGGAATTTATTCATGATCAATTCACCAATTCCTTATATCCTGATAATAGTACCTGGAAATAGGCTTGCAAAGCCTACAATGATATTGCCAATAGACTGCAAGACTAGAATGTTGAAAATAGGATGTAGGCGGTCAACGAAGTTGGAGAAGAGACAAAAGAAGTTGGAGGGAAAAAAGAAGAAGAAGTTGGAGGAGACACAGAGAAGGAAGAAGATGAGGAGGTTGAAGGAGAAGTAGAAAAGGAAAGATCCTTGGGTGACCAAATGACCAAGTAAATAAACCATCTACTCAACATTTTTGTTGTCATTCATCCCCCTTTTTCAACCCTCATCATCCTCCCTTCCCCTTTTCTTCAAATTTTCCATTCATTTATCATTCTCATTTCATCCTTTTTGTCCTTTCTTTTTTGGACTTTGTTCACCCAATGGATAAGGTCATAGGTTTTGAAACTTTTTACGAGTAAAATACCCCAAGAGGTGCCAATAATGTAGGTCAAAATGACTACATCAAGAGAAACAAGGTGATAAGTCTAAAAATTTTGAAATTTGAAGGATAGGCATAAAATCACGATGTGTCTTGATGTTGCTGTCAAAACAGTTTAAAAGGCCCCAAGTGCATAATTGAGTGTGATGTTGCAACATAGCTAAGCGTCGTGGTCACGAATACAAAAGGAGACTCAAGAGTAGAATTGAGCGTGATGTCGTGACCCGACCTAGTGTCATGATCACAAATGACTAAAGAGGCTCAAGATAGAAGATTCGACATGACTTTGTGACTTGTGGTCACGTTGTGGTTGTGAAGACCATAAGAAGATAGCAGAAGAGAAATGTCATGAAACTATGACATGGGTCTTTGTTGCATTCATCGAAGCCCAAAAAGGGATCACTAATTAAGGAGTGCCATGACATTGCAACAGTAAAATATTAAGAGGCTCGTAAGATAAAATAAAGGTGTGACATTGTGACACATTATCACATTACAGCTATAGGAGTCTAGAAAGCTTCAAGGCAAGAAAAAGAGTGCAACATCATGACATGTTCTCAAGTCACAATTGCCAAATTTAGAGAAGCTTGAAGGTGAAAAAAGAGTGCAACGTCGCGATATGTCTCTATGTCGCCACTGTCACGAGTTACAAAAAATAGAATATTTTGTAGGAGTTCTAGTTTTCTATGGCCGTTACAAGATCAACGATGACAAGCGTCCCCAAAGAATGAAGAATGGACCATATTTCAATTTCACCACCACTACTCATTCACGTGCATAAAGCATTTAACCAACAGTTAGAGATCGAGCACTCTATTCTATTTTTGGACCAATGGTGTTGCATGATGGTCTTATGAGATTGGCAGCCCGACATTCTATTGTAATTGTCTTAATAAAGATATTTTTATATTTTTGAAGTTTGAATCATAGAGGTATTATAAATAAGAGCGATGACCTCTTGTTTAAGGATCGGCTCTTAGGCATTTACAAGTTGCATGTGTAAGAATTTTTGGAATGAGTAATGCAATAGAAATATTTGTTTGACCTTTTGTTCAACATCTTACAAAAAACATATGTATGAATGGATGAATGCTTTTTTTTAGATAGATGAATGTGCATGACATTAATTCTGCTTTCTGGATTCTTATGCATGTTAGTTCTCTGGTAATAGAACCGATAGTCTATGAAACCATATATTGATTCAAATTTATTATGCATATGATAAAACTGGTTGGTTTGTTAGGAGGTTTTAACGACTATTATCTTTCATAATATTTATGCATTTCTTGATGTTGTCTAATCTGCACCATTACAAGTTCTAGCATCAACTATATTTACTCTCTTTCAACACTCTTTTCTCCCCAATCATAGTTTTAGCTAGTTAGAACCTCAAAGGAGCCAACCTTCTCTAGAGATTGACCTGGTTAAGCTCTGCAACTTGCCCGATCATTCAATGTTGGCCAAGTCTTGCACACAATAATCAATCATAGGAAGATTTTGGACCAACAATTCCTATCATGATATTTAATTTCACTTTAACACCTATTATCCTTGGTGTAGTATGTGTGGGATACAAATCTCATATTGATCCATTTGTGTGACTTGAATGGTCTATGAGCCCTGCTACTTGCCAAACTATTTGCCAATGGGATAGTAGGCTTAGAGGTGCAAGTCGTTGATCCTACTTATGTGGGATTGCTCTCCCTTCTTGATATTGAGTCATGGCACGTATTTGTGGGGTATTTGGTCCTCTTGCTTTATAAATCAATTCATTGTGATCCTCTTCTTTTTATACAAGTCGTAATTTCTAGTATCATATTTTATATGGGAATTTTGTTATACTTTAATACCTATTCTTCTTAATTAGTGTAGAGTATGCATGTGTTAATAATCCCACATTGATCCAATTGTAGAACTTGAATGGTTTATGAACCCTACCACTTGCCAAACTATTTTCCAATGGTATCGTACGCTTATAGGTGCAAGGCCCTAGTCCCACTTATGTGGGGACTCCTCCATTGTAATCTCCTTCTTGTACAAACTAAATTTTCTAGTGGTATATTCCTATTTTCACTTTAATACCTATTCTCGTTAGTGTAATGTATGCATGTATTAAAAATACCATATTGATTTGGTTGTGAGATGAGTGGTTTATGAGCCCCACCATTTGTCAAACTCTCTACCAATGAAATACTAGGCCTAGAGGTGCAAGACCTCAATCCTACTTATATGATATTTCTCACCCTTATTAACATCAAGTTGCAAAGTGTGTGCGAGGGGTAATTGGCCCTTTTCCTTTCTAATTGGTACATCTCAGGGGATTGTGATGCTCTTCTTCTTATACAAATTTTTTTGAGTGATATATTCCTATGTTGGAATTTTATTTCACTTTAATACCTATTCTTCTTAGTGTAACAAGTTCATGTGTTAATAATTTTAAGTGATGGAATTTTATTTTGTTTTAATAACTATTCTTCTTGGCATGTGTAAGACATGGATGTGTTAATATTTTCACATTGATAATTATAAATGGAATGGTAAGCTTAAGGATGCAAGACTTCAAAAATGAAACATTAGGCTTAGAGATGCAAGGTTCCAATACCACTTATTAAAATTGAGTCGGGACACATATGCAAGGACAATTGAGGACAATATGCCCTTTATGGGGTCAATCAACCCTTGATCCTTTTATATTGAGGATTATGATTTATTTATTTATTTTTATTTGTTTAGTGTGAGAAACCCCTACGACCAACGCATAGGCCTAAGCATTCTCCTCCCAACCATGACCCCTGTAAAGTTGAGAGATATGTTTATTAATAGGGAATTTAACACACAACCACCACACACCCACCCTCACACACTCGCCCATACCGCGATTTGAACCTTGAACCTCTCGAAGAAGAGCCAAAGCCCGAACCATTGCGTTGTCCCCCTAGGACAAGGATTATTATTTTTACTCAGATATTCTACCCATATGTTCCTATAATAAATTTGTGTTCCAATGAAGAACTATTTATTTATTTATAGTAAGAAATCCACAATTTCTCCATCATTTTATTCCCTACTTGTGTATGTGAGGTTCAAATTTGGAAAGCTACCGCTATATCTCCACTCTCCACCCCACCTCGGTAAAATTTTACCCTAAATAAGAGGGACCCTAAAGGAGCTATAATAAAATTGTGTTCGAATTAAGAACTATTTATTTAATTATAATAGAAAATTGGTAATGTCTCCATCATTTTATCCCATACCCATGGACGTGTGGTTTTAATTTGGAAAGATACCACTATATCCCTGCCCCACCAGCTTGAATTTGGAAAGCTACCACTATATCCCCGTTCCATCTCGGTAAACTTTTACTTTAAATAGGAAGAATCCCATAGGAGCTCGGGATTGAATGGAGAATTATTATTTCTATTAGCTTTTTGAGTTGTATGCTAAAAGGAAATGGAGCCACAAGTAATGAAATAAGAGTGCAACAATATAGCTATGACAATGGAATATAGACGAGCAAGAAACTAATATAAGATACTTCAGAAATAGCTCACATAAAATCCATTAATGGGGCTCACGAAAATAGTGTTAGCTTTTGATACAACATGTAATGGGAGATAACATTCACAAGATGCAGAATAATAAGAAAGAAAGTAAATCTACGAGATGACTAAAATATGCTATAAATAGAAATGATGAAAATGAGTACAATAGTAGCTATGGAGGAAATGAACACTCCATGATACAAGCTACTGCTCAATGAATGAGCTCTGAGCTTATAGCTCACACACTCTACACTACTGTGTATCCTACACTACTTATCCTACACTATTGTATTCTATCCTCTATATCTATGGCCCTTTATATAGGAAGATAAGTTCCTTGGCCAACACTCTACCTAGCTGTACAAGGGACACCTTGCACATTTATAGCTTGCACATTGACACTTGTGCATTTATTACATTGCATGAAGTAACTAGATAACTTCCCCCTAAAGTAATCTAATGTCCTAAGTATGTACCAAGGAAGGTACATTTACATGACCCAAATAATGTAATATAAGCTATTTCTAACACCCCCTGTATTACAATATTTGGGTATTGAAGACTTTAGTCTTCAATGTGGATCTTCCTCTTGAATATGGAATTTTGATTCTTCTTCTCTGATTTTTGTAACCTGTTCAAGCAAGTTGTTAGTGTCTTCAAAACCTATCATTCTTGCTGAAAGAGCTTTGATTTCATAATCATCTATCGGTTCTCCCAGTTCTTCAATTTCTTCTATCCTCTGAGCTAGATGTCCTTTTTTATTTCCTTTTTGATACTCCAATTGGGGATAATTGGTTGGACGCTGAAATTGTTGTTGATGAGGATTTTGATATTGTCATGGCTGAAATTGGTTCCCATTGTTCATCTGATTTCCTTGATTCTGATTCTTGGGATTGAACCTGCAATAGCTGGTACTGTGGCCTTTTCTCTTGCATATCTGACAATACCTATTGTACCATGGTTTTCATCCTTTTGATGAAGAAGCAATGTTTCCCTGTGGATTATCTTTAGATACCAATGCAATGTTAGACATCTCATCTTTAACTATATTTTCCACTTCATATTCCTATAGAATATTGACTAAGTCATCAAAAGAAGTATCTTTACTTAGAACTTGTAAAGATGTTACCAAATATTTATAGTTATCTGGAAGTGCTCTCATGGTTACTTGAGTAAGAAGTTCATCCTTAACTGTTTCTCCTAAGGTAAATAATTTCCCTTTGATATCTGCTACTTTCCTTAGGAACAATTCTATGCTTTCTCCATTGTTCATCTTTAATGAATGAAGTTGACTTTGAAGATGAAGAATAGTTGCCTTATTCTTTCCTTCAAAAAATTTCTCTAGGCTTGTCCATGCATCTGAAGATGATTTTGCTGAACTGATATAGGGTTGTATCTCATCAGTGATAGCAAAGGTTATTATCATTAGAGCCTTTGAATCATTTTCTACAAACTTTAGGATTTCAATATCATCTGTAGTAGGTATTTGAGCTTTCCCTTTGATAATATCCCAAAGTTTTTCATATACCAAAATAGCTTTCACTTTATTCTTCTAGGAGAAATAATTAGGACCCTTGAGTAGCTGAGATTCTGCTAGGAAGAATTTGTTTGAAGCCATTTAAGTTCCCTAATACCAATTCTTAGGTTTTGTAGAATGCCTTATGACTCCCTAGTATGTTTTGGATAAGATATAAAGTGCTTTTGTAAATTTTAGTTCAATTTTGGTTGATTTTGTAAAGTTTTGTAAATACCAAAATCAACTTCTATTATCCTTATTGCTCCTATTGAACTAAGCACTTTTTCCAAATTTAAAGAGGTTTTAATGTTGGACTTCTTTTGTCTCTTTTGTAGAAATATTTGAGACAAGTAAATTGATAAATTTCCAACCTTTAAAATGCTTTTAATAAACCTCTTATAATGGCCCTTTGAAATTTGATTTTAATTTTTCTAATTTCCAATAAATCAATTTGATGTAGTAGACCTTATGACTCCCAAATTTGGAAAATTAGAAAAGATAACAATATTTGCAAAATATTAAATAGTTAAACCTAAGTAGAATTCCTTATATCTCCAAGGTTGTTTTGCAAATATTATTTTGATCTGGGTAAGTTATCTCCTATATAATTTGCTTTCATAATCTTAAGATTTATCCTTTATTTAAAACCTTATTTCTCCAATGTTAGAAAGCAAAAATTAAATGAGATAATTAAACTTACCTTGGCCCTTTATCTTCACACTTGTATAACGCTGATTTTGGTTGGGTGTAACAGCATTAAGACGTAGCTTCTAGCGCTTGAGATGGTGAGTGCAATTTGGACAAGTGTGGATTCTTTGAGAGATGATTGGCTGAGTGTTTCTTCGATGCTAGAGAGAAGTTCACTGCAGATTTGACCTCCCTTTCATGGAGATTTAAATGCTCCTTCTTTCCTCTCTTACACGTTGTGCTCAAAAACCAGTTTGACTACGTTTTCCTCTCCAAAAGCTTTGACTGCTAAAATGCTATTCCTCCTTCTACTTCATTTGCTTCAGGTTTGCATGGTTTTAATGGAGATAAAAGCTACCAAGTGTCACTTACGTTACTCATGGGTGCTTCAACCTGTGTAACATTTGCATCTTTTACGTAACACCCCTACCAACCTTTAGTAACGCATCTGCCAACTCTTGTAATACTTCAAATTTGAGTAGGTGCTTGTAACCTTCCTCGTAAGGTTTCTTGGACGTTAAGCATTGTTGAGAGATTGTGCCAAGTGGCACTCAAAGTTTTTGTATGGCGTCTATCATTGTAATACCTCCAAGGAGAATGTAACTCCTTTATGCCTCTTCCTTTGCTTGCTACGTTCCTTGAAGTGCAAGCAAACTATTTTCTCTCGTAGTCGATCCTTGAGGTGGTATTGGAGCTCTAAATGGCATGGAAGATGCTACCTTTGGTGGATTTTCTTCACCAAGTTTCAGACCTTTGCAATTAGCACCTTTTCTCCTCACTTTTGGTTCTCTTTGATGTGCAAATTGTAGCATTGTTCATGCATGTTTGGACGAGGTAATAGTGATGCCTTTGCTTGTAGTATGGCTTCTTCTTCTACGTAACTATAGGATATTGATCTTCTACTGTGTGCTTGTGTTGTGCAGGTTCATCCATCCAAGATACGTGAGGAATGAGCCTTTTTGATGGCTCCTTGTGCCATGGATATGGAGTGCTTTTCATACATCCTTCTTGGCTGGATTCCCTGTGACCTTTGTGCCTTTAATGGCACCTTCTATCTACTTCCTTTCTATGGATAATGTAGTGCAATACCTTGTGAATAATACACTTTCTTTTGCACCCTTTTTGCACTCCATTTTCAGTTTTGTAGTCTGATTTTGTAGCAGATTTTTGAATGCACAAATGAGGGTTTTGAGGATGTCCTTTTGAGTAGACTCCTTACCCTCTTTGCTTGGATATTTGATGGTGAATCCAAGCTTTGTAAACACTATAAAATAGAAGCTTTGTTTTAGTTGCACTAACCCCTAAGTGCTTTGGATTTGAGACTCACCAAGTCTCAATATTTGAAGCTTCTTTTTGGTTAGCTTTTCTTTGCTTGTACTAACCAATTTTGGTGGCTTCTATTGGCCACTAAGAGTTGCAGGTTTTTGTGCTTTAAGAGTGTCTTTAGACACTTGATGCAAACTAGATTTTGTAGCCTTTTTTCAATGCACAAAACTAATTTCTTTTGAGAGTAATAATAGTGCAAATGAATCTAACAAATTCTACTTTTTAATGCACTAAAAAATTACACCTTATCACTCCAATATACTCTCAAGAAAATGCACTTAATCAATTCACTGCAACTAATCAAGAATAATTTGAAATGAACCTTCAAATATTCTACAAATTCACTACAATTAGTATTGTAGGATTCAGTCTTCTTTTTGCTTTCCAAAGTAGATAATAGGTAGTTGATAGATAATTAATATTTGGAATCTAATCAACTCCTAGTGTGCAAATGAACCTCTAAAAGGAACCTTTTTATTTTGCACTTCTGAAGACTGTAATTTAGGTTGCAACTTTAATCCAGATAAGGTGCTCCAATGAATCTGTTAATAATAAATATTTTTGCACCAATTGTTGCATACCTTTTTGAGGATGTAGTTTACGTAGAGGTTGTAGATCTTGCTGCTTTGTTGATGTCTGATCAGCTTCTTCTTCACCAAACTATAGTCTCAAACTTTTTTTCAGGAACTAGGATTTGGTGGCTCGTCCTCCTCTTGTAGTCTCCTCCAACTTGTTGTAGATTCTCAACAAGTAATGCCTTCTTTCTATGAGAGGTAATATTCAATATTTTGGTTCTGGCAAGCTTCTTCTATCTTCAAGTCTTCTTGTCAAATTCTGACTTCAAGCAGGATCTTCTTCTCAAGATTTTGAATATCTTGAGGTCTTCACTGGATTCTTCTTCTGCTCAGATTTGGCACTCCTTGCCAAATTCTCCTCCTCTTGGGCTTGTTGTCAGATGGTAAAAATTGTCCCAAGTCCTTCACTATCAAGGGCTTCTCCTTGGTAGTGGACTTCTCTAGTGAGTTCTCCTTTGATGATTTCTTTAGGAAGGCTCTCCTAGCCTTTTACTGGATGCTCATCGAGACCTCACCAAGGTCTTTGATCTTGTAGCTTCTTCTGGTCTTCCTTGAGACCTTATCTTCAACCTTCTACTTTTGGAAGTGTTGGTGGTGAGATCTTCTCCTAGATCTCTGATTTTACTACTTTTGGATTCGAGCAGGACTCTCCTAGTCCTTCTTCTTCTTCCTTGTCTAGAAGTTCTTCAATGAGATCTCCTCCTGATCTCTTTTTCTTCAGGTGCTGGATTGATTTTGAAGAGGCTACTCTTCCTAACTTTCTTGTAGGAAGCTTTCCTGACTTACTAGATCTCCTTTACCTACAACAAAAATATTAGTACTAAAATCTACTTCTGAATTAGGTACTCTCTTCTAGAGTCTTCTTCAAGATAAAGGTATTTGTGGCATATTTCAGTATCAAGGCTTCTATGGCCTTTTCAAGGCTTCTATGGCCTTTTCTTCAATATCAAGGCTTCTATGGCCTTTTCTAGGCTTTTGTGGTCTTTTCTTCTAGATCAAGGCTTCTATGGCCTTTTCTTATGAATCGGGGCTTCTATGGCCTTTTTATTTTTGTGAAGTTCTTCAATCTAGCAATGGAGATCTCCTGTCTCCTAACTTCACCATGATTCTTTTCCAGAAGTTTCTTCTAAAGTATTCTCCTTTCTGCAACAACTAATCTCTGCACTATGAAGGCACTCCGACCTTTGGGTAACGAAGTTGAGGTCTCCTAGATTTCTATTGTAGGAGGTGTCCCAATCATCTGAGAATTAATTCCCTACAATAAAAGAAACTTTAGGTAAATATTTCCAGATCTCTTAGATGAGCTTCACTAGTTGATTCATCAAACTAGTGGATCAAATGCTGAGTCCTAGTCTTCACGAGTTTTCTTGCAACTCTATGGAAAGACTCTAGCCATATGCAATCTCAGTATTTTTGAAACTAAGATTTCATTCAGTCCTCACTTGTGGCTCTCCCTAATTCTATCACCTAGACTCTTCTGAGAAATTTTGACAATGATTGGTCCAATGGTGCATCAGGTTGACAAAAAACTCAGGGTCAATGATAATGGTGATTTTCCTATTGATCTATCATAGCTTGATCTACCATAGCTCTGATACCATTGTTAGATTTTGATACAACATGTAATGGGAGATAGCATTCACAAGATGCATAATAATAAGAAAGAAAGTAAATCTATGAGATGACTAAAATATGCTATAAATAGAAATGAGAAAATGAGTACAATAGTAGCTATGGAGGAAATGAACACTCCATGATACAAGCTACTACTCAATGAATGAGCTCTGAGCTTATAGCTCACACACACTACTATGTCTATCCTACACTACTATCTTATATCTCCTCTATATCTATGGCCCTTTATATAGGAAGATAAGTTCCTTGGCCAACACTCTACCTAGTTGTACAAGGGACAGCTTGCACATTGACACTTGTGCATTTATTACATTGCATGAAGTAACTGTTAGATTTTGATACCACATACATTAGGAGATACCATTCACAAGATGCAGAAAGAAATAAAATAGATCTGCGAGATGATTGAAATATGCTATAAATAGAAATGGCAAAAATATTACAATAGTAGCAATGGAGGAAATGGGTACTCCATAATATATGCTACTGCTCCATGAGGGAGCTCTGAGCTTATAGCTCACACACACTACCCTACTACCTATCTACCACACACTCACTGTGATGTTGCTCTATATACTTATATCTATGATCTATCTATGGCCATTATATAGGAAGATAAGTTCCTTGGCCGACACTCTATCTAGTTGTACAAGTGGACACCTTGCACATTACATATTGTACATTGACACTTGTGCATTTATTACATTGCATGAAGTAACTAGATAACTTCCCCCTAAAGTAACCTAATGTCCTAAGTATGTACCAAGGAAGGTACATTTACATGACCCAAATAATGTAATATGCTCTATTTTCTAACACCCCCATGTATTACAATATTTGGGTATTGAAGACTTTAGTCTTCAATGTGGATCTTCTTCCATATGATAGCTTTGAATTGGATCTTCATATTCAAAATGATCTTTGGCTTCTTCAGATTCATCATTGTTGTCTTCTATCCATCCACCTTCATTGGTCTTCTTGCACGTATCTTTGTTTGGTTCTGAGTATTGATGGCTCAGTAGAGCATGGTGCACTTGTCCTCTCATCTTCTTGATTTTTATTCTTCTATGCTTGGCTCTGTGTTGTACTGGTTCTTCATTTTCATCAACCTGTTCCTTTGGAAATATGTTAGTATCATTTTGAAATACCACAATATCTTGTGAAATTTCCATTGAATCTAAGATGTATGTATTTCCATGGATAGACCCTGTTGCCTTAATTTCACCTTGATTCATGATGAGACATGTATTGATTCCATCCATATATCCAAAGTTGATCATATAATTATCTTCTACCAACTTGCTTACTGAAATGAGATTGAATGTTAATCCAGGAACATACAATACATTTTTCAGTAGAAGATTTGGAAATGATTTGCTAGGTGTTACATATCCATATCCATGTATAGGATAAGTTTGGCTATCCGCAATTCTTAGTCTGTAGCCATTGGTATCTTCAAGATAGTCAAACCAATGTATATTTCCTGTCATATGATGACTTGCTCTAGAGTCAATGTACCATATATTTTCATGTTTTGTGGACTGATTTCTATTGTAGCAAATTCCACATTCATTATATGCCATTTTTGAAGAGATGAGATAGGATTTTCTTCTGATAGAAGTTTATAAGCTTGATTTGATAAAACCTATATTGATCCTTGATCCTTGTGGGCTTCCTTATGTCTCCCTAGTAATGAGAATGAGTACTCTTAAGGATTTTTAGGTTTTGTAGATAGCTTATATATTGCTAATGGATTTGCAACTTGATAAACAATAGAATCTGATATTACCAAGTTTAGTAGAATGCCTTATGACTCCCTAGTATGTTTTGGACAAGATATGAAGTGCTTTTGAGAGATATAGTTCAATCTTGGTTGATTTTGTAAAGTTATGAAAATGCTAAAAATCAACTTCTATTGTCCTTATTGCTCCTATTGAACTAAGCACTTTTTCTAGATATCAAGAGGTTTTTAATGTTGGATCTTTTGTCTCTATTTGAGAGGATTTGAGACAAGTAAATATTATAATGTCCAACCTTTATATGATATTGATAAACCTCTTATAATGGCCCTTTGAAATTTGATTTCAATTTTTCTAATTTCCAATAAATCAATTTGTAGTAGTAGACCTTATGACTCCCAACTTTGGAAAATTAGAAAAGATAATAATATTTGCAAAATATTTAAATGATTCAACCTAAGTAGAAGGCCTTATATCTCCTAGGTTAATTTGCAAATAGTATTCTGATTTTTAGGTAAGTTATCTCCTACATCTTTTGCTTTCTCAACCTTAAAAATAATCCATAAAAATATAACCTTATAACTCCAATGTTTGAAAGCAATATTAATGAGATATTTTTCTTACCTTAGCCCTCTTGACTTCACACTTGGATGGTGCTGATTTTGACTGAAATATGATAGTCCTCTACGTACCCTTTCTATGATGCTTGATTTGATGAGGTTGAGTAAACAAGTGTGGTATGGTTGTTGGGCTTCTTCATTGATGCTTGGAGAGTAGATGTTGGTCCTTTCAATGGAGTCTTTAATACTCCTATGTTCTCCTTCTTCCACGCTTGTATGTCATTCTCTTGGAATAATTTGGACCTTTCAAAGTATTTAATGCTCCTATCCTCTCCTTCTTCCATGATTGACTGGACTATGCTTGCTATTCTATGGATGTTGGACGTGAATGCTATCTCTTCATTTCTCTACGCTGCATATATGGGCAGTATTTGGTAGACAAGTGGCACTCAATTAGCTTAGTAACATTGCCTCCTCTTCTTGTAATGTTGCTCTACCATTTAGGTGCCTCTTATAACTACCTCCTCTTCTTGTAATATTGCTCCACCATTGTAACATATCCTTCTTGCTTGAGCGCTCTCAACGTTCATCTCT
Organism: Wollemia nobilis; assembly: GCA_028583015.1. Lineage (NCBI taxonomy): Eukaryota > Viridiplantae > Streptophyta > Pinopsida > Araucariales > Araucariaceae > Wollemia > Wollemia nobilis. The sequence continues at coordinate 14,719,630 of JAQPPZ010016890.1, forward strand.
TGAGCATTAGAGAAATGATAGTCATGAGGGAATAATGTGCCAAGTGGCACTCAACCCTTTTGCATGGAGTTTCCTACGTAATACCTCCAAGAAGGAGATTATAACTCCTTCCAATGTCTTTCTCCTTAGCTTGCATCGATTTCTTGGAGAGCAAGCAATGTATTTTCTTCTACAGGTAATCCGTGAGCCACCTTGGAGCTTTGGATGAGGATGAGGTAGCTCTCTTGCTACCCTTTGTTGATGCTACTCCCAACGTAGCATCCACTTTCCTACTGTGTACTTATCCCTACATTGTGCTCCCTATTCACGATGATAGAGGTGAAGCTTGATGCTTCTGAATGCTGAAATATGCTCTATATTTTATTTTACGTAGATAGCTTTACTACCTTGCTATGATTTACATAAATATGCATGATAGAATTCCTTTGGCTCCTTTAGCTTACATAAATAGCCTTTGAAAGGCTTGCTATCATTTACATAAAACTTCCTTTGACTGCAGGTTCAATCTTGGAGAGAATGCCCTTTCGATGATGGAGAACGTTCGATCTTTTGGCCCTTCCTTTGGCCTTTCCTTTGGCTTCTTCCCTATACCTATTGTGCCTATTGTGGCACCTTTAAATCTGCTCCTTTACCTATATTTGATGTATTGTAGAAGTGCAACACCATGTAACCTTTACATGTATATAGAATCCTTATATTGCACCTTTTCCTTGCACTCTTTTGCAGGTCTGAAATTCTTATTTTTGTAGCAGATTGATGAGTGCAAAATGAGGGTTTTAAGGATGTCTCTTTGGCTAGACTCCTTACCCTTTTTTCTTGGATGATTGATGGTGAATCCAAGCCTTGTAAATGTTGTAGAACAGAAGCTTTCTTTTAGTTGCACTAACCCTAAGTGCTTTGGATTTGAGACTCACCAAGTCTCAATCTTAGAAGCTTCTTTTTGGTTAGATTTTTTTCTTTTTCCTTTGCTTGTACTAACCAATTTTGGTGGCTTCTATTGGCCACTATGAGTTGCAGGTTTCTATGCTTTAAAAAGTGTCTTTAGACACTTGATCCAAACTAGATTTTGTAGCCTTTATTTCAAAGCACAAAACTAATTTCTTTTGAGAGTAATAATAGTGCAAATAAATCTAACAAATTCTACTTTTAATGCACTAACAAATTACACCTTATCACTCCAATCTACTCTCAAGAAAATGCACTTAATCAATTCACTGCAACTAATCAAGAATAATCTCAAATGAACCTTCAAGATTTATTCTATAAATTCCTTACAAGCAAGATATTAGGAGATAGTCTTCTTTTGCTTTCCAAAGTAGATAATAGGCTAGTTGATAGATTATTAAAATTCTGAAATCTAATCAACTCCTAATGTGCAAATGAACCTTAAAAAGAATATTTCTTTTTGCACACTTGAAGACTGTAATACAAATCTCCTTTTTGCAACTTTAATCAGGATGAAGGTGCTTTAATAAATCTGATAAGTAATTCACCTAATGAATCTACTTGCACCGATAGTTGCATACCTTTTTCTGAACGCTTTTGTAGCTCCTTTTCTACTTCTGTAGAGGATGTAGATCTTGGTGCCTAAGAACACCAAGTTGCTGCCTTGAATAGGATCTTGCAACTCTTTGTAGACTATTTTTGAATAGTTCCTTCTTCACCAATTTGATGGTCTCGAACTTTCTTTCACGAGCCTAGGATTTGGTGACTTTGATCTCCTCTTGTAATCTCCTCCTTCTACTGTAGATTTGGAGAAGTTTGTATCTCTGAAGTAGTGACCTCTTTCTGTAGGAGGTAATCTTCAAATCTCCTAGATTTGATAAGCATCTTCTACTTTCAAGTCTTCTTGTCGAATTCTGACTTCAAGCAGGATCTTCTCCTCAAGATTCTGAATATCTTGAGGTCTTCACTGGATTCTTCTTCTGCTCGGATTTGGCACTCCTTGCCAAATTCTCCTCCTCTTGGGCTTGTTGTCGGATGGTGATAATTGTCCCAAGTCCTTCACTATCAAGGGCTTCTCCTTGGTAGTGGATTTCTCCAGTGAGTTCTCCTTTGAGGATTTCTTTAGCAAGGCTCTCCTAGCCTTTTACTGGATGCTCATCGAGACCTAGTCAAGGTCTTTGATCTTGCAGCTTCTTCTGGTCTTCCTAGAGACCTTATCTTCAACCTTCTACTTTTGGAAGTGTTGGTGTTGAGATCTTCTCCTAGATCTCTGATTCTACTACTTTTAGATACGAGCAAGACTCTCCTAGTCCTTCTTCTTCTTCCTAGCTTGGAAGTTCTTCAATGAGATCTCCTCCTAATATCTTTTGCTTCAGGTACTAGATTGATTCTGAAGAAGCTTTTCTTCCTAAATTTCTTGTAGGAAGCTTTCCCAACTTACTGGATCACCTATACCTACAACAAAAATATTAGTACTAAAATATTCTTCTAAATTAGATCCTTTCCTCTAGAATCTTCTTCAGGATAAAAGGCATCTAAGGCCTATTTTAGTATCAAGACTTCTATGGCCTATTCTTCAATATCAAGGCTTCTATGCCTTTTTTTTTTTGATCAAGGCTTCTATGGCCTTTTCTTCTAGATCAAGGCTTCTATGGCTTTTCTTCTATATCAAGGCTACTATGGCCTTTTCTTCTAGTGAAGTTCTTCAATCTATCAATGGAGATCTCCTATCTCTAGACTTCACCATAATTCTTTTCCAAAAGATTCTTCTGAAGTATTCTCCTTTCTACAACAACTAATCTCTACACTATGAAGGCACTCCGACCTTTAGGAACGAAGTTGAGGTCTCCTAGATTTCTATTGTAGGAGGTATCCCAATCATCTGAGTATTAATTCCCTACAAAAAGAAAATTTTAGGTAAGTATTTCCAGATCTCTTAGCTTCACTAGTTGATTCATCAACCTAGTGGATCAAATGTTGAGTCCTAGTCTTCACGAGTTTTCCTTCAACTCTGTGGAAAGACTCTAGCCCTATGCAATCTCAATATTTCTGAAACTGATATTTCAGTCCTCACTTGTAACTCTCCCTAATTCTACCACCTAGACTCTTCTGAGAAATTTTGATAGTGACTGGTCCAATGGTGCATCAAGTTCTCAAAAAACTCAAGATCAAATAATGGTGGTTTCCCTATAGACCTACTATGGCTTGATCTACCGTAGCTCTGATACCACTATTAGCTTTTGATGCCACATACATTGGGAGATACCAATCACAAGATGCAAAAAGAAATAAAATAGATCTACGAGATGACTAAAATATGCTATAAATAGAAATGGTAAAAATATTACAATAGTAGCAATGGAGGAAATGGGCACTCCATAATATATGCTACTGCTCCATGAGGGAGCTCTGAGCTTATAGCTCACACACACTACCCTACTACCTATCTACCACACACTCACTGTGATGCTGCTCTATATGACCTTATATCTATGATCTATCTATGGCCATTATATAGGAAGATAAGTTCCTTGGTCGACACTCTATCTAGTTGTACAAGTGGACACCTTGCACATTACAACTTGCACATTGACACTTGTGCATTTATTACATTGCATGAAGTAACTAGATAACTTCCCCCTAAAGTAACCTAATGTCCTAAGTATGTACCAAGGAAGGTACATTTACATGACCCAAATAATGTAATATGCTCTATTTCTAACGATAACTAGATAACTTCCCCCTAAAGTAATCTAATTTCCTAAGTATGTACCAAGAAAAATACATTTACATGACCCAAATAATGTAATATAAGCTATTTATAATAAATAGAGGAAAAATTACAACATATGAAGCTCTCACTCTACTAGTGGATATGTAGAGGATGCATACTTCCTTACAATGAGCCCTATATATAAGAATATGAGTTACTTGAGCCTCACTCTTCCTAAGTGCATGAAGGACACATGTGCTTCTACATGATAGACACTTGTCCTTTTACAACTTGCACATTCTAACACTTGTGCATATATTCCTTCTACCCCAAGTAACTCCTAATCTAATAATGTACCTAAGGTGGTACATAGTCATGTACCTAAATAATGTAATAGACTCTAACTCTAACACCCCATGTATTACATTATTTAGGTATTGAAGACTTTAGTCTTCAATCTCAATCTTCAACTTTGACTTTGTCATGGCTGGATAAATAATATGTGTATGCCTTTGGATCAATGTATCTGAGTAGCCTCTGGGTTTTGTTCTTTGGGTCACTACCATTGGTTCTGCCTCTGGGTCACTGCCTCTAGGTCTCTACCTCTAGGTCATTGCCTCTAGGTCACTACCACTAGATCACTACCTCTGGGTCACTGCCTCTGGAACTCTGCCTCTGGGTCATCTCTAGATAATCACTATCTCTAGGTCATTCGCTAGAATACTCATAAGGCTACTGCCTCTATAAGATCATCATCATAAATGCTTCCACTACTTTTGCTATTGGTTACCTCCCAAGATGTGTTTGGATCATGATCATTTATTTCCTCTTTTTGCATGATAATATTAGTAACATTTTTTTCATTCTCCCAAGCTGTGCTTGGATCATGATCATTTATTTTTTGTTTTTGCATGATAAGATTAGTAACATTATTTTCATTCAATGTACTTTGATTCTTTATCACGCCTGGTTTTCTTTTGTAGAAACCATACAACATTATTTTCATCTCATTCCATTCATCTATACTTATCCATCCGTAATCCATTTTCAATTTTTGGCTTTCCTTCTCTTTATATAGATAAGTTTTCTGAGAATGATTATGTCCTCCACAAGTCTTACAACTATGTAGATTCCAACATCTATATGTCCATGTCTACCACAATGATTGCATATGAAATTATTTTTACCATTTTATCCTTTACCGCAACTAATTCTATCAAACCATGTCACTGCCTTGATGGTACTATTTTTTGTCATGAATAATTCCTTTTTCATTGCTGCTAGTCTGACTTGTATATCCAATACCTTCATATTTTGGTCTTATTTTTTATACAATTGGTTCTTTTATTCCCTATTCATGTTTTCCTAAACCTATATCCTTATATCCCATTTTCTTCATCAATTTTGAACCAATTCCTTTAGTATGTTTTTCAAAATGACCAAAAGCATCATTAGACTAAGTTTTATCAATATCAATACAACTATGACCATCACTATCCCTATCATCATTTAAAAATTTATCATTGTCGATGCTAACTGGATAAGCTTTCTCTAACCAATCACGAACTGAACTCGAATCATTTGAGCTAGAATATGTGAGTTATTGGTCTTCATTAGATCTCTCATTATCTGCTAACACACATATATTGTTTGCCATAAGAGTCCTGTTTAGAGGTTTTGATTGTGCATCATGCTCTAGTTGATTATTCTGATAAGATTGATTCTCTTTAAGATATTCCTTGTTAGGATATTCTTTATCTTGACCTTTCCTTGTCAATGCATTATATTTGCAAGATTTTGTTCTCACAAATATAACAATACTTCTTTTGTTTTTGTTTTTGTGATAAAGTGCACAATCCTTTTTCTAATGCACGGACCTTATTGGATGACTCACTTTTAACCTTATTTTAATGTTCATATTGTTGAAGAATATTTATCAATTCCCCAAATGACACCTTTTCGTTTAATACTAGAAGAGATGTGACCAATGATTTGAATGATTCAAGAAGTGCTCTAAGTGTGACTGAAACGAAAAGATCGTCTTCAACCTTTTCCCCTAATGTATACAATTTTAATTTTAATTCTGATATCCTTAGAAGAAATTGTTCTATGTTTTCTCCATCATGAAGTTTCAGTGTATGCAACCGTGATTGTAGATGTAAAATAGTTGTCTTATTATTTCCTTCAAATATCATACACAATTTTTCCCATGCTATTTTTTAAGTTTCTGCTTCACTAATGTGTGCTTGAATTTCATCAGATATGGCAAATAGAATTAACATCATGGCTTTAGCATCATCATTTTTGAATTTTTGAATTCATGTTTTTGCTATTGAAATTTTCCTTTCTCCATTTACTACATCCCAAAGTTTTTCAACAATAAGTACTGACCTCATTTTATTTTAAAATGGAGCAAAGTTAAGTCCTTCTAATAATTGGGATTTAGAAAAGAAGATTCTTGAATAAGACATTTCTTTAGAAGTTGACTACCTTATAATTCCCTAGTTTTAATAATATTCGCAAATTTAATATTTTTCTAAAGTTTGCGATAGAAACCCTTTTGACTCCCAAATGATTAAATTTGCAATAATTTAATATTTCTAAATTCCAATATCCTAAGGTTTGATGTAGTATACCTTATATCTCCCTAATTTGGAATTTTAGAAATTAATTAATATTTGCAATAATAATAATTTTCCAATGTTGAAAACCTTATTCCTCCCAAAATTATTTAATTGCAAATATTTAAGGTTTGGAAAAATAATATTTTGCAAATTAATATTAAATTATCTAAGGTAGAAATCCTTATATCTCCTAAATTATTTGTCTTTAAATTTGAAATAGTGCACTTTAAAATAGGTCTTAAGGATATGATTTGCTTGATTTAATTGCTTTCTAATTCTCTAGGGTTTTATAGCTTCTTAATAAAAACCCTTATATCTCTATTTAAACTTCAATGAAAGCAAAGTGCAAATATACCTTTATAAAACCTTACATCTCCTTTTCCAAAGTAATGAAGGTTAAGAAAAATGATTTTACTTTGTGTCGTCATGAACGATATTTGCACAAATATTGTTGGTGGCCAACATCGATTATTCCTCCACGTGGCGACATGGTTTATTGTTGCTAGTTGTCCAGGTAATGACGAATGTGAAACGACTATCTTGATAATGCATGCCTATCTTGGATGTGATGCAGTGGGTCTACTTGTAACGTCTCTGAAAACCCTCATGCACACCGAAAACCCTCATACGTAGTGAGGAATGAAAATTGTAGCAGATTTGTGGGTGGACAACGCCTTGGCAGGATGACAACGATAGGTTGGAGGGTTTCTTGAAGCACTGGAGTGTCACCAGAGATGGAAGGAGCGGCGGTTGTGGAGAAGCTCTAAAGCAAGGGACACAGGCAGCTTCGACGAGAGTGCATAGGGAGTGGTAGATCAACAACATATGGTTTAGCGGGAACAACATCGAGCATGCATAGATCCGCGAGAAGCGAGAATGTGAGTAGTTTTTTGCGTTTGCAACTGCAACGAGTGTTCAAACCCTCATGCAAAGGAATGGATGCTAAAAATATCCACGTAGGTCAAGGTCCGAATTCTGGAAAACAACAATAGATGAACAACATAGACATGAGTTGAAAACGATAATCAAGTAGGTCCATAAAGAAAAAGTTGGTCAAAAGCGGGGAGATGTCGATGGGCGGGAAGTCGTCTACGGGGGAGCTCGGGAGCGGCCATGGTTCGATTCTTGGGCGCAGCGGAGCAGTCGGAGGGCACCAAGATTTCGGAGGTACGAAAGCGTCCGTACCCATTGAAGAAGACCGGGCTGACGACGATGTCAGTCGGGGTAAGGACCCACCAGACAAAGGGGGTGGTGGGGCTCAAAAGACTTATGCTCAGGCAACGGCCTCAAAAACCCTAAACGGTTTCTCTACCAAAGAGTTGTTTCCGGTTGGGGATGAGCTGGACATCCCGACGGAAGTCCTTTCAAGCTTCATGGAGTTTGAGAAATTTACCCTCATAGGCAAATTCATTGGCGGCCGTCCCGACATGGAAACCATCCGAAAGTGGGCAGCAAGCAAATGGAGGACTTCTGGTCATATGGAGCTGGCGGCCCTATCCCGAGGTTTTTTTGCCATTAGACTGAACAATAAGGAGGATTACTGTAAAATTTTGGCTGGCGGGCCATGGTTTCTGGGCCGCAGAAGTTTATTCCTTAGGAAGTGGGACATGGATTTCAATCCTGACACCCAGAACATCAACATCGCCCCAATATGGGTTAGGCTCCCGAGTCTTCCCCTCTTTGGTTGGCATGAAAATGTCATAAGGGGTATTGCGCGCTCCATTGGGGAGTTGGTCACCATTGACCCTCCCACCCGAGCTCGAACCAGGTTTGTCCAAGCCCATTTTTGCGTTCTGGCAGATTTGGAGGCAGAGCTCCCAACTTCCATCACTCTTCGGTCTGGAGATACCATTCTTCATAAACAAGCTATTGTCTATGAAAATAGACCAGCTTTCTGCCCCCAGTGTCGGTCCCAAGGGCACCTTCAGTCCCAGTGTCCTCTTCAAAAATCGGGTAAGCAGAAGCGTGAAAACGGTAATCCCCTGGAGCATGGTGAAGGTCAGGCGAAGCAGTCAAATCCAAACGTGAAAGGCCATTCTCCAGGCCCCTCCAGAGATTGCGGTGGACTCTCTCAGCCTGAAGAGAATCCCACTCTTCAATCGGACCCTGAGCAATTTGAAGCTGACAATCAGCAAGGAGCAGACTCCCACTTGGAAAGTGAATCGCAGGAAGAGAAGGAACGGACCCCATCCCAAAATATGACACAGGCTGTTTCTCTGCTCCAAGATATGGGTCATCCCGATTTCAGCCAGTCGCAGACACTGCTAGAAGATTACCTCTTGGGAAGGAGGGGTGAGCAGTCCGGTCACATTAGCCCCCGAAACACGAGGAGCCAAAAGCAAAGTGTGGATTTTGGTAGTGAGAGGAAGCAGGGCCGTCCTCCTAACAAAGACAGGCGAGACAAAGAGACAACAACAGACGTTGCAAATGGAACCCAACGTTTGTTGGTTCTGGATGACTGTGACGCTCAGACGGACGAAGCGCATGCATCAAAACCTCCCCCTCAGCAAGGAAGGGGAGGCAAGAAAAACCTCAAACTGTCCAGATGAAAGTCCTCTCATGGAATGTGAGAGGACTGAACGGTGCAGCCAAACGAAGGTTAGTGGCTGATCTCCGTAGGAGGACTAACCCGTCCATCCTTATTTTGCAAGAGACCAAGATCGATGCTATTTCCTCTGATAAAGTTGCGAAGGCCATTTGGGCCAAGGCAAATTGTCTGTCCAGCCCTGTAGTGGGAACAACGGGAGGACTCATGGTTCTGTGGGACCCATCGAGGTTTGAGGGCAGCCTGCTGTCAACTTCCAACAGAATCATCAATGTACTGTTCCAGTCCAAAACCACCAATTTTTCCTGGATTCTGTCCAACGTTTATGCTTCAAATTCTGCCACAGAGAGAGCAAAAATGTGGAAAGCTATCTCTCATATGAGGGAGAATTTTAGTAATTTTCCTTGGGTTTTAGGGGGCGACTTCAACTGTCCCCTTCATCCTTCAAAAAAAAAGGAGGGTCCGACCACTCCAGCCGTAGCTTGGAGGATTTCAGAGATTTTGTCTCTACTAATGGCCTACTTGACATCGAACTCAAAGGGGCTTCCTTCACCTGGAGTAACAGAAGGATTGGGAGCGGTTTGATTCAGGTCAAGCTCGACAGATTTTTCATTTCCCAAGAAGCCATTCCCATCCTTGGCGGGGCTATCCTTTCAGCACTTCCAAGGATTGGGTCTGACCATAACCCTATCTTCTTGGAGGTGGACGATGGGCCTGTTTTTAAGACCCCTTCAGATTCGAATCCATGTGGATTTCTCACAAGGACTTCAAAGGATTGGTTTCAGCGTGGTGGCAATTGAAGGTGGAAGGAAGCGCTCCTAAGAGGGTGGCTTTAAAGCTCAAGATGGTCAAAGAAAAGCTGAAGGTTTGGAATAAAGAGGTTTTCGACAACATTTTTGAGTCCAAAAAATCCATCTCTGAGAACCTGAAGGTTTTGGAGGAAAGGATGGAACTCGAGGGTTACACTGAGGGTCTCAGGGAGGAAGAGCGGAGCCTTTTGGTGGACTTTCATTCTATTCTCGCTAGGGAGGAAATTTTTTGGCGCCAAAAATCTCGTGACCTTTGGTTGAAGAATGGAGACTCCAACACGAGGTTCTTCCATGCGTCTACTATGAGGCACAGAGGGGTCAACAAGATCAGAGAAGTGGCTTGTAAGGATGGGCGCATTACCAGGGAGATAGAGGAAATCAGGAGCGAAGCGGTTGACTTTTTTCAGGATTTGCTCGGCACTCCTCCGGACAACAACCTACAGGTCCAAAAATCTCTGCTTGCCAATTTTTTGACTAAAGTTCCCCATGAGGTAAGCATTAAGCTTCTGGAACCTTTTTCCTCATCCGAGATTAAGGAAGCATTGTTCTCCATGCAACCAGATAAGGCCCCTGGCCCCGATGGCTTCCCCCCGATTCTTCCAAGTCATGTGGGAGGTCGTGGGTCCGGATGTGTGCGATGCTATTCGGGTTATTCAAGCTTCCAGATCCATCCACCCAAAACTCAATTCCACCTTTCTTGCCCTCATTCCTAAGTCTCCTGCCTTGCAAAAGTTTCTCTGACTATCGACCCATAAGCCTGTGCAATGTTTTTTACAAGATTCTCACCAAGTCTATAGCCAATAGACTCAAAACAGTCCTCCCCCTCCTGATTGATCCTTGTCAGGGAAGCACTGTTAAAGGCAGAAACATCCTTGATGGTGTCATCACTGTCCATGAGACCCTCCACTCCGCTTACCGCTCCAAGAATGCTGCTCTTTTTCTTAAGCTCGACATGAACAAAGCCTTTGACCGGGTTGATCAAAAAATTTTGTGTGCAGTCCTCCTCAAGTTCGGCTTTCATCCCCACTGGATTGACCTTGTCTACAGTTGTATATCCACTCCCTTTTTTTCTGTCCTGGTCAATGGGTCCCCAGCTGGGTATTTCCAAAGTGCCAGAGGCCTCAGACAGGGCGATCCTTTGTCTCCCATCCTTTTCATTCTTCTGGCAGAGGTTCTGAGTTGGTCCATGAAAGAGGCTCTTCGTCAGAACAAGATTTTTGGCATTTTGCCGACTTCTAGGGTTGATCCTGTCACTCATCAACAATTTGTGGATGACACCCTCATCTCCACTGGGGCGTCTGTTGCCCAAGCCAAATCGCTCAAGCGGATCCTGTCCCGTTATGAGCAAGCTGCAGGGCAAAAGGTCAATTACATCAAGAGCAAAATCTACTTTATTAACACTCCCTTGCGTAGGCAACTTCGGATTGCTAGAATTCTTGAATGCACTATTGATTCCCTGCCTACGTCCTATCTGGGGTTGCCTCTGTCTTTTAGTGGGCGAGCCAGTGGAGACATGTGGAACATGATTCTTGAGCGCCTTCACAAGAAACTCGACACTTGGAAGGGCAAACTCCTGTCGCAAGCCGAAAAAGCCACCCTTACCAAAGCTTGTCTTCAGGGGATCCCGACCTACTTTATGTCGGTGTTCATGCTTTCGGTTGTTGTTCACTCCAAAATCGAGAAGATTCAGAGGACCTTTCTATGGTCTGGCAACGAAGAGAAATCTAGACTCCCCCTTGTTGCCTGGGACAAGGTGTGCTTGAGGATAGACCAAGGCGGCTTGGGGTTGAGAAGATCAAGACTTATGAATTTGGCTCTGATCGCGAAGCATGCTTGGAGGATTCTTTCTAGCGACCCGATGGAGTGGGTTAAGCTGGTTAAAAAGAAGTATCTTGGCCCCAATTCCTTCTTGGATGCTGAGACCTCCTCCGTGGCGTCGACTTTTTGGAAATCTGTGCTCCAAACCCGGCATTTGATCAGCCTGGGAGCCCGCTGGATTTTGGGTGATGGCAACCTCATTTTCTTTTGGAAGGACAGGTGGGCGACTGAGGAAGCCCTTGGGTCGAGGGCGGATCTTGCAGGGCTGAGAGGGTTGACTGACCCAAACTCCCAACTCAGGGTGGCGGATTTCATAGACCGGAGCACCCGTTTTCCCCGGTGGAAGCTTCCAGTTGTGGAGGGGTTTAATAATGAGGTTACCTTTCTTGCTAATATCCTCCAGTCGGTTTTAATTCCTTCTGCTAGGAGGAATGACAGAATCATCTGGAGTGGTACGGAGGATGGGCTGTTTTCTGTTAAATCTGCTTATGAGTTTCTCACCACCAAGACTGCTCTCGACTACAGGTGGAATACTGTTTGGAGGAAAGGGGTCGTCCCTAAAATCAACTTTTTTGCATGGATCGCTTTCCACAACAAAGCCTTAACTATTGACAACCTTCACAAGAGAGGTTTTGCCTTCCCCAACAGGTGTTACTTGTGTCTAGCAGATTGCGAGACGAGGGATCATTTATTCTTGCATTGCCCATTTTCCCACTCTGTTCTTAGCATTGTCCTATCCTCCTTCCAAATCCTTTGGTGCTCTCCCCGTTCCCTCAGAGATGCTTTCCACCAATGGCCTAATCCTTTCAAGAATCCTAAACTCCGCTTCCTCCTCGAGGCCTCCTTCCACCATTCAATTTGGCAAATTTGGTTAGAGAGGAATGCCAGAATCTTTGGCAGAGCTCCTAGAGGGCCTCCTTCTGTTGCTCAAAGGGCGTTATCCTACGCCATCGAGAATTCTATTGTTGTTCCCAGTCCCCGTCCCCACCTTCCGAGCGAAGAAGCGATTCTCAAAATAATGAATCTCTGGCCGTTTTTGGATGTTGTTAAAGGGCCCTGTCGAAGGAGTGTTGTTTGGACCACGCCCCCCATGGGGTGGATTAAATTAAACTTTGATGGAGCGGCTAAGGGTAATCCTGGGCCCGCTGGTGCTGGGGGTGTTGTTAGAGATCATGATGGGAATCTTGTGATGGCCTACTGTGAAGAGTTGGGCTCCCAGACGAATCACTATGCCGAAGCCCGAGGCGCTCTGAAAGGTATTCGGATACTCTCTGAGGACCCTCGACCTCTAATTATTGAGGGTGACTCGCTCAACATCGTGAATTACCTCCTTGGCACCAAAAATCCTTCTTGGAAAGTCTACAACATCATCCTCGAGGCAAGAACGCTTCTCTCCCATCGTGGTAGGTGGAAAGCAAACCATATTTTGAGAGAAGGTAATCGCGTGGCTGATCACATGGCCAACAAAGGGCTCGCGACCACGTGTCCGGTCGTGTGGCGGTCTCGCTTCCCATCCGAGGTGGAAAGGTTGGCCAGAGCGGACATCCCTTCATGAGGTTTACCTCGCACAGTTTTTGGAAAGCCCCTTCCGACGAGTATCGGGGTGGCGTGGCAATTTTGTCTACTCCCTTGGGCGAGTGTGGGTGCAAGTGTCTTGTGAAGCGCACCCCTGTTTCCAAAGCTATTTGTTTTTCAGGTCTCCAGGACGCACCAGATTTGGTGCCTTGTAGGCTCTCAACTCATTTTTCTCCACCAAGGCGGTTTATCTGTTTTGTCCGATCCTGGCATTGGTTCGCGGTTGGCATTTCAAAGTACCCCTTTCCAACGATGCCCACGCATGGGGTCTTGCGTCATGTTTGGCTTGGATCTTGCCAACTCGTTAACTTCATGATTACAATCCTAAAGAGAACCAGAAGCGCCAAAATTCGGAAGGACAGGAGTCGTGATTAGCTGTCCATGGTGTCTTGTCTATTTTGTTTTCCGTTTTCCTTGTTTCAGTTCTTCGGCCTCTACTTGGTGTCCTCTCGGGTTTGTCCTGTTTCATTTTTTCGTTGGGTTTCCAGGCCTAAAAGCCCTTTTTGCAGTCTCCAAGTCTTTAGCATTAGGGTGGCTTTACTTGCAATTAGGCTTATTGTTACAGCCAAGAGGTATGATGCATTATTAGAATTGTGGCTAATTTTGTACATAAGGTTTTGGGATCCTCTATAAAAACCCACTGTTAATATATTAAAATAATTACCAAAAAAAAAAAACAACATAGACATGAGTCGAATTTTTTTTTTTTTGGGAAGAGAACCCTCGGTCTGCAACAAGAATGAAAACCTTCAAAACTAGAATGAGAAAAAAACCTAAAAATATCCTTTTCAATGTAAGACAAAGGCCTTTGTTTTTTTCTTTTAATCCTCCCTACACTCAGAATCTAAAACACAAAGTTTCATAATGCCCTAATTTTTCAACCCATCAAAAAACCCCATTGTTAAGCATTTTCAACTGGAGTGGTGCTAGGATGAGTGGCCTCTCGGGAAGTCTCGTTTTTTGCACCTTTTGTGGCTTTTCCTATTTCTATGGATCTACCATGTGCTCTGATACCATGTTAGCTTTTTGAGCTATATGCTAAAAGGAAATGGAGCCACAAGTAATGAAATAAGAGTGCAACAATATAACTATGACAATGGAAGATAGACAAGCAAGAAACTAAGACAATATACTTGAAAACTAATTCACATAACAACCATTAATGGGGGCTCACGAAAATAGAGGAATACTTACAACATATGAAGCTCTCACTCTACTAGTGGATGAGTGAAGTTATGTGAGGAATCCTTAGGATGAGTGGCCTCTCGAGAAGTCTCGTTTTTTGCACCTTTTGTGGTTTTTCCTATTTCTATGGATCTATCATGTGCTCTAATACCATGTTAGCTTTTTTAGTTATATGGTAAAAGGAAATGGAGGCACAAGTAATGACATATGAGTGCAACAATATAACTATGACAATGGAAGATAGACAAGCAAGAAACTAAGACTATATACTTCAAAAATAATTCACATAACAACCATTAATGGGGGATCACGAAAATAGAGGAATACTTACAACATATGAAGCTCTCACTCTACTAGTGGATGAGTGAAGTTATGTGAGGAATCCTTAGGATGAGTGGCCTCTCGAGAAGTCTCGTTTTTTGCACCTTTTGTGGCTTTTTCTACTTCTAAGAATCTACCATGTGCTCTAATACCATGTTCGCTTTTGAGCTATATGGTAAAAGGAAATGGAGGCACAAGTAATGACATAAGAGTGCAACAATATAACTATGACAATGGAAGATAGACAAACAAGAAACTAAGACAATATACTTCAAAAATAACTCACATAACAACCATTAATGGGGGCTCACTAAATCAGAGGAATACTTACAACATATAAAGCTCTCACTCTACTAGTGGATATGTAGAGGATGCATACTTCCTTACAATGAGCCATATATATAAGAAAATGAGTTACTTGAGCCTCACTCTTAAGTGTATGAAAGACACATGTGCTTTTGCATGATAGATACTTGTCCTTTTACAACTTGCACGTCCGTTACTTGAGCCTCACTCTTAAGTGCACAAAGGACACATGTGTTTTTGCATTTGCATGATAGATACTTACTTGTCCTTTTACAACTTGCACGTCGTAACACTTGTACATATATTCCTTCTATCCCAAGTAACTCCTAATCTAATAATGTACCTAAGGTGGTACATAGTCCTAAATAATGTAATAGACTCTAACATTAACAATTTCTTCCAATATAATTTTATGATAGAATTTTGTTCTATTTAATACTATTATTATTATATTTTAATATATATTTTTTATTTTTTGATTTGGTTATTGTGAAAAACTCTTACGACCAATGCTTAGGGTTGAGCATTTCCATCCCAACCATGACTCCTCGTAAAACCAATAACTAGACTTATCAATAGAGGATTAACACACAACCACACACATACGGCAGTTTGAACTTGGATTTCCACAAAAAAAAACCAACCCCGAATATTTGCACTATCCCTTGAGAATTATTATATTTTAATATATATATATATTTGGTTATATAGGAGAGTTGGTCACAACCACACTATTTTTAGTAATTGACAAGCTCAGGTTTCAAACCATAGGGGTTACTCCCACCAAATCTATTCCGCCTCATTATTGCTAATCCGATGTGAAAGGAATCATCGGTCACTTGGGACTCATACTATCATTGGTGATCTAGGCACGCATTTAGAGGATTTAGATCAGACTATTACCTTTGCAGATAGGCTGCCTCCCAAACCTGGATGTCTTCTTAATAAGTGCCTGGCCATACAAGCACTTACAAATCCACTAACCCTCAAGTGTCAAATGATTTATAGTAAACCAATGTAATTTGAACACAATCCACCTAACCCTCGATTGTCAAATGATTTATAGTAAACCAATGTAATTTGAACAGAGTTGCATGAATTCACACCATATGGATCAAGTTCAAAGGGAAAAGTTGTTAAAAGGTGTAGTTACATTCCTCTATATATATATAAAAAAATAAAAAATAAAATAAAAAAGTACTTTTAAATTATGGAATAAAACCACGTGCAACAAGAATGAAATCCCATCGAAGCCTTATCATGGCACTCTCCGCGTGGGTAAGATACATTTTCCCATAAATTATATATTTGTAATTGGCAGCTCCAACGAGAGAGCGCTTGGTATCATGTGAACACAAGCTAACGCAACGTCGAGCCAACAGTGTCCCCATCATTGGTTGCACATAAAGTGTCATCCCTTTCCCTTTCTAGGCGGCGGAGCAGAGCATAGTAGAGTAGAGATGAGGTTTGGTTTCGGTTAGCGCATGTCGCGCATCGGACGTCGGACTTGGGAAAGAGGAACGGAAACACAGAGGGAAATCTGGCGAGGGTTTCGAACGTTTCGAGATGGAATTCGAGTGGCAGAGTGGGAAGGGGGACGATGGCTGCAGCAGCTTAGAAATCTCTGCGATGGACATGCCTGAGGAAGGAGAGGAGACAGAAGCAGCTTCAGCGGCACTGGTATCTGCCCTTTCATCCGCTACCAACACCAACACACTCTTGATGGAGGAGAACACACACCAAACCCTAAGCGGCGGCAGCTCCTTGGACGACGACTCCGACGACGGGGCCGACCCCGACCCCGACCCCGACCCCGACCATGACCACGAGCGTGAACGGGCGGAGGCGACGACGATGGGCGTGGTGGATCCGGAGCCGCACCTGTCGACGCAATTTTACACTTTCAACCAGGAATCGCACCACCTGATGGTGCAGTGCCTCCTGCAGTCGCGCTATGCGAAGCCGGAGGAGATCCGGAGGGCGACCTCGCCCAACGTACTGGCCTCGTGGCGGGGCGTATGGAAGGACCGCAATGAGGACACGGCGTATGTGACAGGGTGGAAGCGCATCCAGGATAAGCTGTCGGCGCGCTTGGATGAGCAGGGCAACGAGATCCTCTTCTTCAAGAATAACCCTGGGCAGTGTGTGCCCCATATTAAGCAGTGGCAGGACATCGCCATGGCCTTCCACGCGGATGGGGATGCCGATTTCCGGCAGCAGCAGCGGCAGCGGCACCTCTCGGTGAAGGACACAATCGAGAGGATCAAGCAGGCCTGGACCGTGGGCGCCAAGTTCTACGGCATCCCTGAGTCGTTCGTCCGCGTATGCATCGCCTCATGCCCCATTTGCCGCTCCGAGGTGGCGGTGGCGGTGGCGCAGCCGCGGTCCAAGCGGAGGCGCTTCGAGTACACGGAGTCTTTGGAGATTCCGGCGAGGGATGTACCTCAGAGGCTTCAGCAGCTGGCTGCCAAGCACAAGGTTGTCCTTTGCATCCGCCAGAAGTACATTCGCTACAAGCCCTTCATGGCTGAGGTGAAGGACTACTGCTGCCACCGCGCCGGTGAGCCCAACTCTAAGAAGCCCGGGGTTCTGAAGCGGAAGCGTTACAGTTCCAAGCGCTGCGGCTGTGGCTTCCGGATCAGGGCGATTGTGCCCATCAAGGACTACAACCAAAAGGACAAGACCTTCGCCTATGAGGACGAGGGCAAGGCCGTCTTCAAGCTCTACGCCGTGCACTCCGGCCACGAGCCTGGTCCGCACGAAGGCAGTGCCCGCATTATACACCGCTTTGTCGGCCCCGCCAACTCGGCCATCGAGCAGGGGAACGTGCACGTGCACATGAACCAATCTGAGGATGGGGACGAGTTCGCCGTGGTGGAGAGGGAGAGGGAGATGGAGGAGGTGGACCTGCGTGGGGCCGTTGCCAAGCAGGTGGAAGAGTTTAAGATGGAATTGTGCTACCTGGAGGGCAAGATCGCCGGCATGGACGATCATCTCTTGCTCCCCCTCTCCACCGAGTTGTGCGCCATTACTCAGAGATTGAGGAACGTGCCGGACGTTTTCGATTTGGATAAGCCGCATTCGGATGACGTGTTCTTGGCAGATCCTGGGCTTGTGGAATGGGCAGATGATGATAATAAGGACAGGGACCATGAGTTGGACCTGATTGCCAATGGGGATGGGGAGGAGGAAGAAGAGGAATGCCATATTAATTTTGAGGTCGAGCAGCAGCGACACCAGGGATTGAACAGCGTTTCTCAATCCCGGCAGAGGCGGAGACCGGGACGGCCTCCCAAAAGGAAAGCGCCTAGGGATAACAGCAAGTTGGGTAAATGCCCGTGGACGGTTGCTGTCAAGGAGCCCTACAATCAATTTGATGACGACAAGAGTTTGCTCGTCTGTGAAGACAGTAAAACGGGTATCAGCCACGACGGCACAATTGTAGAAGATGGTCTAGGGTTGCATGTCGATGGGTATTATCATGACAATATCAAGTGGTATGAAGGAATGTCCTGCGCCCTGGACCCGAGCGCGGATTGTGGAGACAACTTGTCCCATGCCGCGCAGGAAGGAATCAGGCATGCCATTGTGTAAAACAAAAGCATCATCCAAAATGGCAAAGCGATTGTGCCACATGTTCTTGGTGTGTGATCACTTGATTTGCCTAAAAAATTGGGAATGCATTATGAAATACCCTTGGTTTTTTTTTTGGAGCATACAAGCAATTCATTTGGTTTGTTTTTACTGTTGATCTACGTGGTTTCTTCCAGTGTTCTTTCTTCAGTTTTTAAAGAGCAATGTTTTCTCTCCTTGGTTGCAATTCTGCATCTAGAATGGAATAAAGTGTATATTGCATTTTCTTTATCCTTAATTCATAATTTTTTCTTTCAAAGCCTTGATAAACTCCCCTTCCTGCTCCTTTTGTAATCCTCATTTTCCTTCATATCATTTGATATTACCTCCCCAACTTAAAAAAAATTAGAGAGAGAGGACGGGAAAAAATAAAAGAAAAAAAGAAACACAAACATAATCAATTCTTTATATTTAAATATTTTGAAGGCCTCATCTCTCCAAAGTAATTTATTTATCTTCTTCATGTAGAACACAATACTTTGACCTGCTTATCCTTTGGATCGTACTGAAGCTGTGCTATGGAGGAATGGACTTATTTGTAACCGAAAATGTATCAAAGAATTGTAGGACTGGTGGACCAAGATGGTAATTTGAATGCCTTAGTGACTCTAGTAAAGTTGCCCATCATAATGTACAAGTATAATCGAGGGAGTTCATATATAACTACGTCTGAGGAGTAATATGTTTCTGTATATGAAAATAGGAATTTAAAGCTGCTTGATAATTCATATCATGCTTTGCCCAGTGAACTCTTTCTTTTTACATGTACCTATGTGATTAATAGCAACTGAGAAGTCCGTTCTCATTTTTTTTCTTCAAATGGGATGATTGCATCTGTAAACCTGCTCTGCACACGTATATTCACAAGCTTGGAATGAAACTTAGTAGTTACTGGGAGAAGTCAAATTTGCTAATTATCCCTTTCCTATTGAACTTCTAAGAACTTACAATGCATTGAACTCTAAGAACCTACAATTTATTGAACTTGAAATGTTGAATAAACACAGTAAAATAAATTTGAGATTAAAAACATACATATTTCTTATGAAAAAGCTGAAGCCGAGCTGAAGCCGAGATATGCTTCTTTATCCTGCCAGAAAAAGCTAACCATTGGAAAATTTTCAATTTTTGAAAACCAAAAGATTGGTTGTTTGATTAGCTAGAGATTAGACTTAGACAAATATTTGTAGTTATGAGATGTAACCATTTCATCATTGTAGGTTTATGCTCAATTGTAGTTTCATGCAATAGCTCATTGATCTGTTTGTCAAAGATCATGCCAGGAGCAACTCATAGCCCTTATCAAATTATTCAATATGTAGATAACAACAATATTGAATGGACTGATTTGATGGGTTATCCTTTTCTGAAATTTTACTGAACATTTTATGGTCATGGTCGGGCCTTGTCACCAGGCTGGTAAACCATTTAATCTCCTTATAAGGATTTTACTATCTTGTTGTATTCATTGCAGGACTGACTTGCTGAGAAATTTACTGACTGACTCTGCTGTTATTATTTTTTAGACAAATAAGTTATCCTCTTGAAATAATTTTTGTAAACTTTAACCAGTTTTTTAATATAATAGAAGTACGTCTATGTTGACTATATCTAGGAAACACATATAAAATCAGCTGTAAATTATATATTTCTCTCTAGAATGTTATTGTAGATTTGCTATTACAAAATGATGTGGTAGTTATTCCTATTGTCTGTCTAATTTATGTGATGGTAAACTATTTTTATCAAATTGAAATATTTGTATATAGTGAGGGTTCTTGGGCCCATTAATTAGATCAGAATTTAGGAGAGAAACTATAAAGCCCCATATTCTTTTAACCATTAAGGTCAAATGTAGGCTTAAGTGTAATTTTGGATATGACCACCATGATTAGAAGGTTGTTAGCCCTTTCAAAGAGGGTGAAAACAAAACAGTATTTGTTGCCAATCTTCTCACACCCTACATGGACAACATCCCTGATATCCTAGAAATAGCAACCACAAGGTGCCAAATGCTGTGTTGCCATCAAAAGTCATTTCAGTTTGAAAGAGATAAGGTAGATGATAAGTACAGTTTCATTGAAGATGACTTGCATTCCCTTTTTCCCTTCGGGATTAGCCAACTTGTCAACTCAATGTGGCCTTACCAACCAGTTCTTGTTGATATGTCTGATTAGTATCTCAAGCTTCACATTTCAAGTATATTTCATTGTTTAGTATTCTTGTTTTCCATTGCATATTTTATGTGGCCATGTCTGCAATACTACAAAATGGAGAAAAATATTACTGAAGACTTTTCACAAGAGAGGATTACAATTGTTTTAGTAGGACAGATTACATAATCGTACCTTCTAAGTTCCAGCCTACATGTTAGTAATCAAATTTTATCAAAACATTTCCAGTGAAGGTAGATTGAAATCTTAATTGCTGATTGCTATATATAACTATCAGTAGATTTTAATTTACAAGAGCTTTCTTGAAATATATTGTTTGATTTTTCCATTCCTTTGCCTTGGCAAATGCTTCTACTTTTGTCTTTCTATGTAGGTACTTACATGTGACGTGTCTATTCTGTATCACCATGCACATTTACACAAATGTTTCTAGTTTGTAGGTTATATTGTTGACATCTAGAACAAGCATTTAGAAAGAAACCTAGTAGATGTATTTCTTGATTTGATAGGACTTTGTTACCTGCAAGTTCCCATCGTGAAAAAGTCTTGGGCTAGTCATTATATGCCTTAAGATTCTATGCATACAAGACCAAAAAGAGAAGCAGCTATTATTATTAACAACATAGTTTTTAGGTATCAAAATTTCATACATCTCAAGCACGGCAGCTACATTATATCTAATTATTCTATAGTAACCAATTTTAAAACTCAAATTCATCTATAGCTCATGCTCTGGCAATTCTGATAAGCATAGTTACAAGGTCCAGACAAACCTGGCCCAGGTTCTATCCAGTCCGTACTTTTTGGCCTGACCATACCAGTCCAGTCTGGTCCAGACCACTCTTTTATTTTTTAAATATTAAATTTATTACGCATATTCACAAATTGTTTTTTGCAAAATTGAAATTAAAATTAAAAAGGAGGCGAAAGTCGACTAGGGTACGTCCTCTCCCTAAACATTGAATTTGTGTAGCTAATTGATATTTTTTTGGCACATATGTTATTGTTTCTCACATATATATATATATATATATATATAAAATTAATTTTTATTATTTGTATTTTACCGAACCAAACCTTTTTCTGAATTCCAAACTTCCAAACCTTTTCTCCCTTCTGTTCAGACCGAACTTTCTGAACATTGTAACTATGCTGATATGCTAGTCTTTCATCGCCTCTAATGCATCCAAGGTCTATGGCACCAATCCAAGAGCACAAGATATGGGATCATAAAAAGTATTCAGGTTATGTTCACAAAAGGGAAGATTACAATCATCAAGTTGCTAAAGAGAGGCTTCCTCGGGCATTCGACACATTTGAGACTGGTCTTACAGAGACTGAAGGAAGAGAAGTTGCTAGTCAACTTGAAGAAATGTAGTTTCATGAAAGAGGAATTGGTGTACTTGGGTTTTGTGATTTCACTAGAAGGATTGTGGATGAACAATTATCAAGTTGCTAAAGGGAATCTTTCTTTTTTTTAAAATTGCTTAATTAAAGTAATTAATTATTTAGTGAGATTACTTTAATTAAAATAATTGTAAATCTTTCTAAAAGCCTTCAAGGCTTTATAGTTGCATTTTTTTTGCAACGAGGAGGACAAGAACTTGCAATGCCTTGGAAGATTCTTTGCATCCTACAAACAAGAAAGCAGCGAAACACACGCTCTACCAAATATACATTCAACAACAATTAAGTCACAAGGATTAATTGACAAAAATGTCGTTTATTTATTTTATGGGGAAGACAAAGCCAAGTTTGAGACCCCTTCTCTGTCTGCTCTCTCCTTTTTCTTCCTAAGACAAAACACACGATTTAGAGTTTTTAAAAGCAGTTACATAACGGCCGGGCAGTTGGCCTTCCATCTCCACAACGGTTCAGCTTCCGCAATGGTTGGGCATCAGTATGCTCCTGCATCACACACTTTTGCAATCCATCAGACATAATTGCCCTTATTATCCAACTAGATTGTATCATGTCTTTACACGCCATGGCATGTTGGTTAGATCAACATAATCACCAATCCAAAACTACTATCCAGACTGACTTTCTCACTCACCTCTTTGTGTAGTTTCTTTGATGTTTATGTAATTTCAGTATTCTTCTTGTGCTTGGGAGTGAACCTCAGTTTTTGTGGGGTTATCAAAATTCATTCAACATCCGTTTTTGTGGGACTAGTATATGCAACATTTGCTTAGCTTTCTGCAGGGTTCTTGGATATATTCATGACTTAATCTAGACCTTTAGTATTTCTGATCCATCCGTAGATTTTAATACATCCACAGATATTGGCCTACTTATCTTTCTTAAAACTGTCTTTGTCGGTGTTAGTATTGGGTATTATATGAACTACCTTTACAGTGATACATTGGATGTGTACAGGGTCCTAGGAGGGGTGTCTGGTGTACCTTGACCAGTCATCCTTTGGATATCTTGGAGGTTGGGGGGCCATACCCAGGATGTTTCCTGATTTTGAATATAATTTGGGAATGGCCAGACATCCTTTGAAGATCATGGAGAAAATGAGACACCCAATGAGACATGTCAAGGACAGCTGATTATCCCCTTTTTTTGGGATGGCTAGATGTACTTGGGATGGTCAAGTGATGCCAGGACACCTCCTTGGTCATCTTGAGGGTGGTTGGGCATCTCACATGGGGTCTAGTTTAATTAAGATCCGCAAGAAATGCTGACAAAAATCTGTGGGAGGCTGTCCACCTGTCAATATGCATACTCAATAAAACTTGTTCGTGACTTAATGAGTACTTGTTAAAATTGACCCTTGTTGTACAACTTGCACATGTCTTAACAACTGCCCGGTACTTCAGCTAACACTTCGACTAACACAAGCTAAATAATGCAACTTTCTTGACATTACCCTTTTTGCTTAACAATAACAAATCAACTAGCATAGAGTTCAAAATATACTCAACAACATTTATATACATAGAATGAGAAATCAATCATAATATAGAATCAGAATTTATTAGACATCAACACTTTAATGTAGAAATATATATCCTGAAGACTTGTAATGGACTTCTGAAGTGGGTGACCTAATCCCAAACTGGTCATGGGCCGTAGCTTGTCCCTTCCTCATGCTTCTTGTATGAGGCTGCCAAACCCACTTAGTCCATCATCCTTTTTCTCCAAACTAGGTGTTACCCAGGTTCTTCACTTCTGAACTCAGAAGTGGAATCCATCCTTAACATGTGCATGCCTATGGCGATGGATTTTATAATATAAAATGTTGGAATCCACCACCTCTAAAGTAGAAATTCCTTAGGACATAACATCTTGTGGGTAACCAAGGTGCAGTCCCATTCTAACGATAAATGGCAAGAGACTCATAGCACCATATCTCTAGGATGGACTGGACTAGTCTCTATGATCATGCACAACCCACCCCCAGTCTCATACAACCGTTGGAGAAAATAGGAACAAAATAATGGAGGCATCGAGCCTTGGCAAGGAGTCCACCCCCTTTCTGCCAATTCTATTGCCCATCCTATCGAATTTAGAGGGACTCCTTCCTCCAGATTCTGCTAGGTCCTCACATTACATGAAACAAAGACTCGATCGATCACATTAGAGAATTCTCTCACATAGGGACACTTTCAACTCCATTTTCAATAACAACACAGAATCCTAGCAGAAGTTACTATTTACCAACAAAGGCAAATTTCAGAAAATGAATATTCATCTTCAATTCCCATGGTACTTGATTTACAACTCAAGGCAATTAAATGATAGTTTACTTTGCTAGAAACATGCACTCATGCAAGGTACTCAATCTGGGAACACATCCTTTATTCTTAAAACCCTTAATCCCATTTTACGTTGCATCCCCTAAAATATTTTACATTTTGAGTATATACCGATGTAGGATGCCAAGTATACTTCCTCTAGACCAATAACCTATTCTCCACTCAGATGTAGGATGCCAAGTATACTTCCTCTAGACCAATAACCTATTCTCCACTCAGATGCAGATTACCAAGCAACTGAAATTTAAGCGTAAGAAGCAAGTGTAGAGTTTAAAATTCTCTCAATATAATTTTCTCTCCCCATCCCAGAAATTACCATATAGATTAACATATACATAGAGGAAACGGGTCAGAGACATTATCTTCAATTGTCCCAAAATGATTGACTTACTGAAGTTTACCTCTAATCCAACCGTTCTCCTTCTTCTCCCAGAGCTCTTCCTCTCCTAGCATAGATTGACCCTCCCATCCTTTTCTTTCCCTCTTATACAAATGATTCCTAAGTAAAATAGAGAGCCCTCCAATAGGGTCTTGACATGTGTCCCTTTGGAGCTCTCTTTAGACGGGGAGAGGGAGCTAACTCATTTTTATCTTTAATAATTTGGAACTTTTAGTTTAACTATTGAAGTGACTTTATTAATAACTAGACCATGGTCACAATTAATTAATATCATTAACTAATTATATACCTCACTGTCATCAATCAAATAAAAAACGTTAAGCATGTCCATAACATGGTTCCTATAATTAAATATAATGCTCGACAAATTATGTGTAAATATTATCCTGTTGCCATCAACAGTCAAAATGTTGTCCCTATTGTCATAGTCTAACTTGGTGTCCACATCGGCAGTTGCCTGATCATCGTCGACAAGTCCATTCTCAACTGTGCCGTTGACAAATTTGTTTTTCCTCCTGTCCGCAATTCATTATTGTGTATAAACCTGTTCATCATCTCCTCATCCATTGTTGCTGTCAATAGGAGTGTTGCCATCCTCACTATTGTTTATGTTGTTGTCGTTTAACTTAAATTTAATGTCGTCCAGTGTTGCGTCAAGCATGTCATCATAGAGATCTGTAGTGTTCAGATCACAACCTGCATCATTTGGCACATGTGAGTTCTAGGCATCGTCACACAGTTTAGGGTTGTCTAGCGTTTGCAAGTCCAAGTCCTGCATCCTCCAGAAAGTCGTCCAATGAGTCTAGTTAGTCATACTTCAAATCCAAGTGTGAATCCAAGAGATCGGTTCCGTATGAGACTCTGCCTTTTGCCCCAAAAACATCAAAACCTTCCATTGCTGCGATTTCCCCGCACAAGGACAAGATAGAGCAAATCAATATGAGACCGGGAGGAGGTTCCAGTTGCATAGTCAGCAAGGACACCAGCTGATTTAGAGGAAGGGGTAGATTAGGCAGCCAATCTAATCAGAATAATCAGGCGGATGTGGCATCATCTCAGTGAGTTATTAAGTGCATTTCGTATTGTACTTAAGTAGTTTCGTTAAGTTTCATCATATGTAACGATCAATGTGTTGTAATGGGTGTTGATCAAGTAGTGTTATGAATTGTCATTTTGTACACGTCACAACTGACGCGAATGTGATAAGACAATGTGTTGTGTTTTGTGATTAGTTTACAATCAGTTGGTAGTTCGGTATGAGGGTGACGGTTAGGAGTTGCAACTGTCAACCCCCAACCCCCTGTGAGTAACCAAACGGTATTTGTTGGATCACCAGTGTGTTGTTGTGCTGTTGGTATTGGGAGTGAAGATGAGAGGTCATCTCATAGTGTTTCGATACAGGGATCTTGTTGCTATAAGTGATATATTCAATTACACATGAGGAAATGGTTCTACTCTTAAAATCGCTGTTCATTCCTTGTTGCGTGTTCTTTTGATCTGTTTGGGAATAAAATCTATATCATAATTTTTTAAAGCTTTTTTCAACACGGCTTTGAATCCCTCAACAGTCTCTTCAGTATCCTTTGGAGTTGGAGTTTAAGTAGTGTTGACATTTTCCTCTCTCAGCCTTGCTCTTCTTATGTCTGTGTCCCTTGTGTTGCACCTTGCTACTTGTCCAACTCTTATGAGTATTCTCTTTTGTTTTGTTAAGTGTAAAGGTAAGGCAGCTTGTATATTTGTCCTATGCTCCTCAAAGGAGGTCTTCTGGTCTTATCATTCTCTTGCAGATTTGTCTTATTGGGTTTTCAAAAGTGTTTTTTTCTTTTTTTACCTTGTTAGGTGCTCGATATAGACCACTAAGTTAGCAGTCATTATCTAAACTCACTTTTGAACATAAATATGTTTTATATGAAGAATTTTCATAGCAGATTTCTTAATATTTGACATTGTAAGAGCTTTGTGTATACCCATTGGAAAAGGATTCTAAAGGCAGTTCAGTTGACTATATAGCGTGCCCCTAGACGTATACAAACATTGAAGTATGATTTAATGTTTTTTTCACATTCTTTTAATACTTTAGTAGGCATGTGTTCTAGCTATATCAAAAACAGTTAATATGTTGTTCTCCCTGTTGTTGGTATTGCCAATTTGTTTTCAGTTATCAATAACATACTTGTATTCCATACAGATATCAATTTATCAAAACGTTTTAGTTCTAGCTCCAGCTTGTTAGCTCTGGATTAATCAGCAGGTACAGGGACGTCTGCTAATCCGCCACTAGGTCTCCACCGGTGGCTCTTCTCCGCCACTAGGTCTCCGGCTGTGGTTGCTCCACCTAAGCGGAGTTCCACTGCTGCTCTGCTCAGTCACAGATCTGCTTTGCGTCTAGTCTGTCTGTTCCGTAGGTGTGCCAGCAATTGAACAGCGTGGGTAAAAGCAGGTTTGCTTGTTAAATGTTCGAGCCAGAGGCCTGTGTTATGCTTACAATATAGAAACCATGCTGTCGCTGTGTGAACTATGCACGGTTAAAATTGAATGTTTACGGCCATAGATGCCATCGCACACGACTGTATAGAAGTTGCTAGTTGTTCGTCTCTAGCAATAGCAACATCTATCTCCGCAGGTGAGCAGTGCCTCAGCTGTCGTTCTCTGGCCACTGCAGGATGTGGATGCGTCATCGCTTTCTTCTATTGACTGCCTGGTAGAGTCAACTGCCTGGGCATCTTCTCAGGCTCCTCACAAATGTGATTGGATTGTCACTCTCCACTTCGGGTTAAAGATAGCAGGTGGCATTTTACAAGGGTGCCAAACCATAGGAGATTTATCTCTGGCTATTGTGACCACTGGTCGACTTCCCTCAATCTGCCTGGTCATGATGTCTACCTTGTGTGTAATTGCTCGGGATTCAACAACATAGCAGTGATCCTTTCGCACCTTCACATCAGCTCAGAGAAGGGAGAGCGTATGCTCTGATACCAATGTTGATCAGAGATTTAGCTTTTATTAATCAAATGCAGGAATATACAAGAGACTAACCCAGAATAGGTTAGTAGTTACAAACGAACAGATAAATATGTTATATTCTAACTTAAGCTTTAGTACATAACAAGAAAATATTCCTGCTAACTATAGCTTGATAAGATGATACACGTAAGCTTCTGGAATACCAACTATAACAGCACTATAGGTCTTCTAGAATCTATCTAGGAGATAATCTAAATAATGTAATAAATTAATTTTATCCTAACACAGCTCATCTGAATATTTTCAAATATGAGAAGCAAAAATTAAATGATGAGTGGATGCTGGAAGGAGCTTGAATATCAACAATTTGCATTGTGGAAAAGCTCAAAATGCAATGAAATTAAAAACACCCAGGATTAGCTTAGAAGAAGCTTCATAAAATTTTGTTTTTGAAGTTTGTTCTTGTGGAAGGTAGAGGAATGTTATCATTTTCATGGGAGAAAAAGATGTTGTAACATTATGGAAGAGGCATTAATTTTCAGCTTCAGTGATCTCTCTCATATTGGTAGTTACTCATTATGTAGATGGAGGGTAACTATTTTATGCTTAAATCTTACTTAAACTGCTCTAGGAAAATCACTCTGAAATGAGATAGAAATTTCAATTTAAATAATACAATTGCTAGTTGTGTTTAGTAATTGGATTCTTATTTTACTCGAATTTTGCAAATATTAACTACTTGAAATAGGGCTTCAATGTTGAGAGCCAATTTTCTTAAGAATATAGAGAAGCTCATTTTTTTTTCCTTGTTAGGTTAAATAAATCTATCATCAATTAAAGATGTTTTAGGTTCACCTTTCCCATTCATTGGGACATTCCTTTACTCACATGTATATTTCTGTGTTGATATTGAAACATATGGAGTTTGTTGCATGCCAAAAGAGTTACAAATATTTTGCTTCATTGAGATTTAGTACACAAATTTTAGGGTTTTTTTTTGGTAGTCGGAGTTTCTGTCAGCATTTGCTATTAGCTGTTGCAACTTGATATTTTCAGTACTTTGGCCATTCCTATATGTTTTTTCTTTCCTTATTTTTTAGTCTCATTTATGTCATTATCACTTGAATCTCTTTAGATGTGGCCAAATCTTTATGTGTGCTAATATATGCCAGTCTACAGTGAACCAAGCGAGGTTTGATTCAGAATATATTTTTCAAGTCTTCATTGCCAAGTTCCCTAAGTGTATTATGTTTTTTTTTGAGTGGAGAAATGTAAACCATTAGCATTATGATCAATGAATGTTCTAATCTGACTAAGGTCTTCAATTGAGGTTTTATTTCCAAGCATTTGATAACAGGTGGCTATTTGATTATTACCATTTGTGATGTGCATTTGAAAGGATTTCTTGTCACGTCATATGATCTTGGCTGATTTGAAGAATGCTGCTATATTGTTGTCTAAATTTGACTATAACATGTACAGGTGTGGAAGATTGAGGAAGCAAAACACAAACCTGAGTTTGTGCTTCATGATATTGGTTGGCCATTAGATAGAAAGACTTACAGAGGCTCCTTTTTGTACCATATGAACGATTGACAGGTTTTCTTTTTTTTTAAATTTATTTCCTTCCCTTGTTTTAAATGAAGTGAACAATGGCTAATTTTATTTCTGGATAGCTGATTAGGTTATTATAGAGATATATTATCAATTTCTATGTTGTCTGTCACATACTTTATGCCTTTTCCCACCTCCCTCCCAAATATCCATCACCTCACAAAAAAAAAAAAAGAAAAGAAAAGAAAAGAAAGAAAAAATGGATAAACTCAATTCACAACATTAGACAAAGTGCTTGGGTAGCCAATTAGTTGAACTGCAACTAAGAGTCTACATGGATATGCAGTAGTGCTAGAAGACTTTCAGCTCTATACCATAACTAACCACTCCTATACCGTGTTTCTCGGTTCTAAAATGCAAGCTTGATAAACACACCGTCATTTTACGTTTTGAGCAAAAAAGATTGCAAATCATGCATAAGATTAGAGAGATAAAAGGTGTTAACATAGTTCTGATGACTGGAACTCAACTACACGAAAGATGAACAAGAAACATGTCCATGATGTGCTGCAGCTTTCTCTTCAAGTCCATAGAATTCTCCTATATAGATGTTATTGTCTTGTGCTTCTTCCATTGGTTCATTTTGGACAGACTAACCAATCTTCATTCTTCTCAAAGGATCCTCAAAATTTAATTATTTGCTTTGGCTTGTTAGGTATTCATGGGCATGTGATAAGTTATCTCCTCTAATGTGAAGCTAAACGTTGATTAGCTTTAATTTGCTTACACTCTTCTGCTCCTGAGTATCTTATCCAAATATGCTCATATAGCCCTTTGGGTGTTTTGGTGATCAGCTTTGATTTGCTTGCACTCTTCTTCTTCTGAATATCTTGTCTGAATATGCTCATAGATGTAGCCTTTTGGGTTCTTTAATTCATTGTTCACTATCACAATGGATTTGGCCTGTGGATCTAAAACTTCTATAATTTTTGTGTCACCCCTCTATAGAGGATCTTTAAACAACAATGACACAAGTTTGCATTAATGTGCTTTCTTGCAATATTTTGGACTCAAACCATTTTTTTCTCGCATTCTTTTCAGATTATTCTTTTGGGTACACACTTTCTTAAAGTGATTTGATAGGACCATGAAATGTATTAATCTTACCCTAGCCTTAAAAGATGGCAAAAATTATGACATCTAGAAAGGGCACAAACTCTAATGCTTCAAGAAATTAAAGCAGTGCTCTTTCCTCACATAAAGAAAGGTTTTACTTTGGTATGTAAAAGATACAACCCATGCAACTAGGTTGACATCCATTGTAAATATGCCAGGACTGTGATGTTTACAAAATGCTGTTTGGAAAGCCTTCATGACTTCTACTTTTACAATTTTGTTTATGGCTATAAACGTTGTAAGAGCAAACCTCGCTTCTAATTAATTTATACCTCTAGTGGATATTATTACACATTTATATTTATTGGCATTTTATTAGTATTATTCTATATTCCATTGCGCCCTCTTTAAGGGGAACAAGGCAATGGGGGGATGTGTAGAAGTTTCCCCCCAAGCCTAGGAATGGGGAGATGAGTACTCACATGTTTCATGTGTGGGGGGGATATCTCCACATGGAATGTAGGTATTATTATGTTAGTTTTGCGATTCAGGTGGGTTAGTTGCTCGGGATTTTCTCTCAACACCATTTTTTTTGATGGTCCTTTGTACATTATGTTGCTTTGGATACAAAGATGGCTATAAGTTATAACATCACCATTATTTCGTTTCTTTTTTTTTACTTTAAATTTGTATCAAAATTAAGCGGTTGGGAGTTGCTATGCCTGTCACCTCCTTTCTCAACTGGATCCAAAGTTGTTTTGAGTGTTGACAACTCGCAAAATGGATCTCATTTGGGCTTAAAATTTTCCAAAATGTCACCAAGCAGGTAATACAATAAATTGGATTGAGATTGTGAACACTTGGATGAGGTCTTCTCTATAAACATTGTAGGGAGAAGATCCAACCAACATGCATGTGAAGAATAGACTGACTCCATGGAAATGTTGAATGAAATCAGTCAGATTTGAGATGTTCCTAACCTTGATCATGGTGTGAAAGACAAAATGTTGTGAAACGAAGTGAATGCATTCAGCCCTAGTAAGCTATTTAAAAAAGAATGTGGCCAACATAGAAGAAAAAGATTGTAAATCAGTTTGGCTCTATCTATATGAAGCAGAGATCCACCCAAGCGTGTGTTTATACTTTATAGTGCGTACTCAATACTTGAAGCAAACACCTTACCAGGGACCACTTTGCTTTGTACCAGCTCAGTTTGCATGAACTTGTCACTTGTCATAATAACATGTTGTAGAGGCCTGAACTTTAAGGAGAATTTAATCAAGCAATTTGGGGCTGAGGACTGATGGTATGGTGAACCAGTGCTCAATGGTGAAGATCCATTAGTGAGAAACTGTTTCATGTTTGTCAATAGAGCTAAGGATTGGCTTTTCAACTAGATGGAGGTGCAAGGTCTCTGAAGTATTGTTGGTGATATGAGGTTTGAGGGTGTGCTGTTGTCAAAATGTTAGAGATTATTTGTTGGAGACAACTACTTGCTGTTCATAAAGGCAGAAGTTTAACAACTACAGTTAATGAAAGATGAATGATTGTGATGTGATGATTGTCACCAGGATGGTGGGATTATTGATTCTGTTACATCAACATAACTACTGATTTTATGTGTTTTTAGTCGATTGGTAAATCAGTTACTGGTTCAAGAGAAATTCATTATGAGAAACACACAACTTCTTATTTATTGTATTGCAATTGGATGGATGCAGTGATAGCATTTATTCAGATATCCTTGCTAACATTTCAAGTGTGGATTGTGACTAGATCCATGTGTAAGGTGCAAGATTGTCCTGTGGGGTGTGTGATTGTCCTTCTACGTTGGGTTGTGTTTGCATTGAATTATGCAGGATTGAGCTATCACTTCAAGATTGTCATGAAGGAAGATATTTTGTGAGAGATTGATTTTGAGCATGTCTCAATAAAGAAGAGGCATGAAGTGTCTCTTTTGGCCTATGAATGCCTAAGATAACAAACACAAATAAACCCTCATCAAATTTGCTTCCAAGCTTGAGGCCACAGTTTGAGGAAATGCAACAATCCTAGACCTGGTCAGAAGGTGAAGGTGGTCTGTTTCATTAATAATACACAATCATGTTATTTAAGATATATGTACAATATTTACAACTGAGATTTATTATATGGAAGAATCGGTCATATGATGTGTGCATATTGCTTGCAAATGATTGAGTAGCTGTGTGAATTCTACATTTCACGTGAATTTGATGTACAATTTTGACATTTATTCTTATAGCAGAGAAATCAGGCTCAGCTACCTTGTGGTCATGTGTGCATAAAATTCATGTGAAATAAAGTGCATTCTTTGTTCAAGCTGTTCAAGCAGAGTACACCCACATAGTGACATTGTTTTTAATGGAGAGGTCATTGATTTAATGTCAATGTTCATCATGGTGATATGGAAAGTTTCCTTGTGACTGAAGATAAAATGTACTATCCTTAAAACTGTCTTTAGTGTTATAATAAAGTGAATATGTAAGTTCAATGCTCAGATTTGTGAACAAATTCTTACCTCCCCATTTATGCAGCTAGTGTTCTGAATGAAAATAACTATAGCATGTTCAATATAAGGAATGTTTTTCAAATAATCTTTTATTTTGTTATACAAACTATAGGGATAGGAGAAATGCTTGTCTCGTCAAAAGTCAGAATGTTAGTGTTGTGTTCAAAACTTCAACATGTCTTCTGTTTTGCTGTCAAATTGAAAGTACTTATAATCATATCATGGGAAAGTTATAATCATGTTACAGAAAAGTTATAATCATTCGAGGAAAGTCGTTAGTTATTGTACCTAGCAAATGATGGTGGCTATAAGGTCACTGTTATATTCATGTTAGAGGTAAGCTGTTACTTATTGTAATGGGTTTGACATTTAGATATGATGCAACCAACAACATGCTATATTTTGTTTTAATGAGGATAAATAATGTTTAACTACTTATATATGAGAACAAAAAGCGAGACAAAACATATATGTAAGAAGTTATTGTATGATACGGTTTGCTTGTTAAAAGGATATTATGCTTGTATTATGTAAAGGGGAATGTATATCATGTAGATGCAAGGGGCTTATAAAATATTTGAGTTTTGTCTAATAGAATCCTCTATGAATACAAACAAGGGTTCGTGTTGAATCTTGTCATCCTTATCTAGTTTTTGGTGTTCCAATCCAAAGTTGTGGTCTAAGAGGGGCCACTTTAAGTCTTTGTTTGGTATTGGATGTAGCCCTTTTGGTGTTTAGAATCATACTATTTTACTTCTTGGCGAAGAAAATTATAATTTCATTTCTCTTGGAGATTTCTCTACAAGCGGTTCTTGTACTTGTCTTGATCTTCATCAATTTTGGTGATCACCTACACATCTACAAATAACCCTTGTTCAATTCGCATACTAGAGCCATTCTGTTCAATGACTTGGGACATTTTTGCAACACTTCTTGAATTTGGCACTTGTGATATGTGATTCATCGTTTTCATTTACATATTGGATTTTGGCATAGGATCTAGTTTGAACCACAAGGAGTGTGCTTGGAATAGACAAGTCCTCAAGGGTAAGGTAATATCAAGAAACTCCTAAAATATGATTGCATCCAAGAAGGATAAATTGAGTAGTTGAAGAATGTCACATTCATAGCTCAGTTGAAACATGCCAAAGAGAGATGGAAGAGTTGATAGACATCCATGTTGCAAAAATTGACATTTTATTTTTTGAAAATCATGATATATTTAACCCCAACAATTTCTATTCCAAGAATTGGAGAAGTTTGGGGAATCGGGAAGAATCCGCAAAATTTGTCAAAATTGGTAATAATAAGAGGGCAAAATTAAAAAGTTAGTAAATAAATTGAGAAAAATCCGAGGTTACCAATTGATTGTTGATTAAGTGCCAATTTGTTTTTTTTTGTAATAAATAAATAAGGCCTTGATGATAAATTTTGATCACGATTTTTTCAACACTAATAGACATTGTTTTTAAAAATATTGGCTATGTATGGATTCGAAGAATGAACACAAAATGTTAGGGTTTTCCTCCTCGAGGGTTGGCAATACTAGGGTTTTCATGAAGAATAGAAATGGCGGCGGACCGAGGAAATGGCAGTTGAAATCGTGAACGCTTTGCAATTTGCGGCAGCCATTACTGATCAAAGGCAAAAAATCAAGCAATACAAACTCATACTCGCATCCATTCTATCCAACAATCATGTTCAAAATGCTAAGGCTTTCATTGATCACATAGTGTCGAATGACATGTTGCTGGTGGTGTTGAGGCAATTGTTGTAGTTATTTATGGAGGACTTGAGCAATCTAGAGCCTGAAGTGCACAAGGAGATATTGCAATATGTGGTGGATCAAACTCAAGCCAGAGTTGTTTCTTTTGAAGAACAAGCTAGTGGGAACGGGTTTGGTGGCGATATCGAAACCGGTAGCAATTGTAGTCTCGGTGGCGTCGGGAATGGCTAGTGGAGTTAGATAGTGCATAACTTCTTTAGGATGTTAATGTTTTGGGCCCATAAGATAAGGGGAAACGTTCTTGATCTCAAGTGGTGTTGGGCAAGCCTAAGTCCCCAAAGACCAAGTTTGATCTACTTTCAAAAAAGGGCCAACTTTTTATTTTGGATGACCTGGTTAATATGGCCATTGAACAAGGTTCCCATCACTTGGTAGGTAGATTTATGGGGATTAGACCTGACCTGGATGTGGTTAGAAAATGGGCTTCTGCTAAGTGGAGGCCGAATGGTCATATGGAGATTGTTGCCCTCTCTAGGGGTTTTTTTATGGTGAAGCTGAACTGTTGTTCTGATTCAGAGAGAATTTTATAGGGGGCCCTAGGTCTTTGGAAGGTGTGGCCTTTTCCTAAGGAGATGGGGACCTGATTTTAATTTAGAGACCTAAAATTTTTCGTAGGCCCTAGTTTGGGTGAGATTATCAAATCTTCCCTTTCACTACTAGAATGAGGAGGTTTTTGTTGGTATTGCTAGGGAAATGGACCAACTAATTGCTGTGGATCCGACCACCAAGTCCAAATCTCGCCTCGTCTATGCTAGGATACGTGTAAATGTGGAGTTGGGGGAAATTTACTAGATTTGATTCGGTTGGTTTCGAGATTGGTTGTTTGGAATTAACCTTTTTCTTTTTTTTTGAATTTACATGGTGGAATCGGTAGCCGCCACGATTTCGGGCATGCTGTCCGGCTTTTGTGGCCGCCACAGTATTATGCGTTGCCCGTCCCGGATGCCGCCACACAGTTCTTCGCGTAGTCCACCCCTATAACCACCATGCCACAATCATTTAAAACCTTTTACACCGTTGAAAGCAGCAGGAAAAGGACAAGCGTTCAGTCCAGCGAGGTCCGAGATTTGAACCTTGGACCTTCGCCCCCTTACAGGGTTTTGTCTTACCAATTGGTCTACACCTCGGACCTATCAACCTTTAGAATATGAGAATCCCCCTGTTAAATGTGGGGTTTGTAAGAAATTAGGGCACTTGACTCGGGCATGCCCAAACCAGAAGCCTCCTTCCCAAGGTCATAAATTTTGGCAACAAAAGCAAATTGAAGAAGAGGGTTCCAGGAAGATAGATATCTTGGAAGCTGAAAAACCTAAGAGCAAAAAGTAGAAGGCCTCATCCTTAGAGGGTTCCAGAAAGGAAGATATCTTGGAAGTTGAGATCCCTGAAAATGAAGTAAGTATAACTGATATGTAGAAGGATTCTTCCTTTGAGAATTAAGCTATGGTAGATAAGATGAAGGTATATGATATTTCACTTTCCTCACAAATGAATATTGTTCTTTCTCCAAATTCCTTTGATATGCTTCAAGAGATTACTTATGGAGACAAAGGTAATGGTCTCTTGGAAAAGGCAGATGATGGAAATATTGAGTTAGAAAATGAGGAAGATGAAGATGAGCAAAACCAAATAGTTTTGAAAAAGTGGATAGATCAAATAAATATGAACCTAGGAAATTTAGCTGATCCGGAAAAAGTTGCCCAAACTCCAAAAACCAGACATCAAAAGAAGTTAGGAATTGATGTGGGTACTATTAAATCTCAGGGGAGACCTTCCAATAGGAAAATTAGAGAATAAGACACAGAGACAAATATTGCCAATGGAATCCAAACAATAATAGCCTTGGACGGGGGAAGTAAAAAGGCTCTCAAGGCAGGAGGAAAAAGCTAATAATACAGGCCATGTTGAGTCTGAGAACAAAGATCTACCTATCCTCTGGGGTGTTATGGGATTTTAATCCAGTTGCTTATGGGTGTTTTCCTCTTTTGGGTTCCTGTTCGGTTTGGTCCTGGGAGATCATTTCACTTCATGGTCTGTTGCACTTCAGAATGTTTTAGTTTTATGGGTTGTCTTGTTTGTGATGTCTCAATTTTGAGATTGTTAGTAGATATGTAGGTGTTTTCTTGTAAAAGGTTTGGGGCCTCTTTCAAAACACCTTCTCCACCCTAATAAAAAAAAAATTGCTTATGTATTATTGAAACTGAACCAACAATATTGCATCATGATTGTGTTGCTGCAATATTTTAACAAATCATATAGTGCTATTACAACATACTGTATTATCACAACATCATATATTGCTTGGCAAGACTTGAACCTGTCTCTACATTGGGAGTCCATATTATTAACCACTTCATGTCATTTGATTTTTTTCTAAATGTGTATATAGGAATGAAATGGGCCCCACCATATTATATCATGATTGCATTATCACCATATTGCCAATTATGCATATATCGTTTGCCAAGATTTGAACCTAGGTCTCTACTTTAAAAATTTGGTAAGATCCTTCGACGTGGGAAGCCTTAACTATGTGTGAATGGAAAGTCCGAAGACTATTCATGTCCTTATCAAGGGAGATGCCAACTGTCTCTCCTTCGTACAAACACAACACTTGAGATATTTAACTTGTAGATAATTAGGGAATGTTGATAGCAAGGATTGTTGTCACCTGTATATACCCTTCAATAACTCTTGACCTTTATTAGAGTCTGCATGACCTTTGGTAGGGTTGGCTCATGCAACAAGTTACCTAATACATATATTCCAATAAACCTCAATGGACCATTTTATTGGTTAGATTAATAATAGAAAATGTTCAATATAAGAATATAATAATCTTGAGGGTGCCATAATATGTTAATCCATTGGGTTGTCCATATATACAAATTACATATGCCACAAAGTTAGGGAATGTAAGATGCACGCACTTAAACCACCTCTTCCTTCCCCTTATTTAAGCTTAACTTATGGACCCATGCTAGGATTACATTTTTAATATTACCCCTAAGCTTGACATGGAGAACCATCTCACATGATCCACATGATGCTTTCTAGACCATGTTTAGGACTTAGAAAGTCACATAGGCAACATTCTCATCAGCCACATAGGCATGCCTGAGTTGCTTGTATTTGACATTGGGAGCTCATTCTACTTCCATTATAGGTTACGCATTGGAATCTAGAAACAATATGGTAAAGCTACCATAACTAGATACCCATGTGGAACAACATAGTTTCATTTGAGGTTTCCTTACATGAACTTCTCCCACATTGACAATAATCGAATATTCCTTATGACAACATTTTTAGAAATCAACCGAGGGGTACATAAATTCACATTATTCTCCACCAACAACTCCAGCTTTGGGGAATCTTCTTCTCAGATAAACCTTACAACTCCTTGCTAGTAGCCTGTGGCCATGTTGGATCACACCCTTCACTATTCCTTACTAGCAGCATGTGGCTTCATATTTGTAAGAACACAAAACTTCAAGAAGTCTCCATTACCCCTAGTCGACCCCCATATTTGTTGTTTTTGCCACATGCTAAACTTTTGCTTGATGCAACAAGATCCATACCTCAATATCTCACAAAATATCAAACTACAACATTTTGTATGGAAATCCAAATTTTAGATTAGCCTATTGCTTGTTGCATCAAAAGCCACATCATGGCCTTGGGAAAAATTTATAGTCATTCTGAGATCTATACCTTTGTGACAACAAAGTATGTGTCCTACAAACCAAGGACTGTGATTGCTGCATGAAGAGTCAAAAAATTGCATGTACAGGTAATCTAAATCAAAATAAGATATACACCATTCTCTTATCACCAATGTATCCAATACAACACTGACTATATGCTCAAAAAAGTATGCAAAATGTCCACCATATCATCCACAAGGAGATCCTCTCTCATCCTGTAGTCTACCCTACAATTTGCTACTTCAAGCAACCCATAAGTATCTGCTACAAAAGAAATTAACAAAGTAATCTTCAAAGTATTGCCATTCATCATGTCAAAGTACATGACCTCTTGAAGATACATACATAATCTCATAGCCTTAGTACCTAATTGCTCTAGTCTTGCTAGTGCTCCGCTTGAGCCATCCATCTAAAAGCGTGTTGTACAATTTGCTACTTCAAGCAACCCTCAAATGTCTCCTCCGAAATAAGTCCACAATGAAATCTCCTAAATTAGAGTCCATCATATAAAAAGTACATATCCTGTTGAAGATGCATATATTGTCTCATAGCCAAAATATGTGAATGCTTCACTCCAACTAGCTTTCCACTCCAACTAGCCATCTACATAATTAGTCTCAATTATGCACATGAGCAATAACACTTAAGCCCATGCCACAAGTCAACGAAGACAAACCACCAATGCTTGCCTTAAGATACTAGAATATGCCACATCTCAATGAATAAATACCACAATTACCACTAAAAAAACTAAGCCAAACTAGTGCCAACCATCAACACGCACAAAACAACCATCAATAATCCTTACTCTCACATGTTGATGGAATCACTTATCAATTGGCCTTGAATCCATTACCTCCAACAATTAGCCTAGAGTCGATCACAAAAGAAAGAATGCTGAGAGATGATACTCAAAAGAAAAATTCATTCAAATAAGTGCTTTGAGTATGATGAATACATGACCATTCTCAATATAATAAATATGTTAAATCTATGAACATCTGGACCACTATGAATACAAAATGCAATATCAATTCATCCAATCTTTATTAACAGTTAAACATCAATCCATCAACAATTTTGTAGTGTGCCACAAACTTCTCAAAGAACTAGAACTTATTGTTAGCATTATCACCACATGCACTCTAGTCATGGCTATCAAGACCCAAGTCATCAATATCAAGAAGAATTTCATAAATAATGCACATTATAGTTTTTTTAGTACCCACCATTTAACATGTCACTTGGTAAATTACATATGTTTTCAATTCAAATGAAAGGATGCATATGCATACTGAAACATTTTTGATTAAATATGTGGAGATTCAATAATAGAAGGATCAACAAGTGCCTATGCTATTAGAGCACCCATAAAATGGATTCCCAAAATATTATAACCTAAAATGGCCTCTAAATAACCAATCCTTAAAAGTCTTTTTTTCGACTATAACATGTGTGGATGAGTTTTGGTATAACTGAATTAGATAAGGATACATATGGATAGATGGCAAAATTTCAACCTATTAGCATTTGAATGACACTATAGCTTTCATTGTTTGTAATAAACCTCTTGGCATAAATATTAAAGAAACATGTTGGTTGGTATCCTTAGAGGGAGAAGGGAAAAATAACATCATCAACAATAAAGATGATCAATAGCAAATTCAATCATTCCATGAGAAATGGAAAGTCCATTTAGAACAATCAAATTAAAGTGTAATAGTTATAGTCTTCCACATCCATTTTAAATGGATATATTACAATTATAAAGTTTATTTTTGTCTGTCTTTACAAATTCAAAATGTCAATGGATTTATTCATTTATGAGAATATTTTGTTTTGTTGATTGAATTCATTAAGAGGGATTTTCAATATATTATTCTTTAAAGGTCTCTATTATGTATGTTGACAGCTGTGATATGTTACTTAACAATGAAGTTTTAGGGGTTACATTGTAGCAAGGGTGGTGAAATTTCATACAATGAAATTCATATTTAATGACATTTATTTATTTATTTTTGATTAAAGGATGAAATGAAAGGAATATTTTTGAAGGGCCTCAACCTTTTTTTACAACCGGAGTCTCTTGGACAAAGATGAACACGTAACTGCATCATGAGACAAACAAAACAAAAAACAACCAAAATGTTGCATCTAGAAACTATAGCATTGCTTCATTTAACTTTGCTTATACTACTTCAATTAACAACCTAGACAAAAAAAGCAATATAAAAGCATCTACAATGAACTCAAAACATAATACACCCAAAACAAGGCCAAAAGATTTAGCCCTCCCCCTTGTTCATTTGGGCCAAAATAACACATCTACAACATCCCAATCTTAGCAGAGAACATCCAAACGATCTTTCATATTGTCCACAATATTATTTAGGTCCTCTCTAGATGAATAATCTTAATTTCAATTTCTTGCAACTTTGAAATGGAGCTGAAGTTAGTTGATTCCCTTGTGGCTCAACACTCTTCACATCCTGACATCTAAAATTTTTCCTTCCGTAGAACAGTTGTTTCCACCTCGACTTTCCCCTACTTCTCAATGAAATGATAACCCTCAATTGGTTGCTTTTCTTCATTGGCTGCCTCTGGTATGAATTGGACATAAACACAGCCAGACGACTCAACAACTGCATACTTGAAAAATGGACAACTTTCGCATTCCAATCTTTGCTAGAGATCCTCCATCTACAACAACGGAACTGAATCTCCTTTGACACCTAGAAAACCACAAACTTCCATATAAAACAAAGGATCTCGAGAAGCTCATTAAACATGGTAACTCTCTCCCAAAACTGCAAAAACTAGCAAAAAGGAAACCTATAACAACAAAGGTTGGACATCAACTGGTTAATAATTGCGAAACCATTATGGGATCTAATACTATTCTTCCCATGATTAGTTTAACCATTCATTACTCTTTTCACAATTATTAGCAGCATGATATTTCTCCTTATTAATAATAAAGTACAAGGCATCAGGAAATTCTTCCCTCTAGAAAATCAGACGAGGACTCCCTTATTTGCTAACTAGTCGACTGTCCCATTGCCTTCCCTATAAATATGATTAATTTCCACTCCCTCAAGAGAGGATAGACTAATCTTAGCATCCTCAATGATTTTCCTGATGTTCCAACTAGTTGCATTCCTATTCTGTAGGCAATTTAGAATATTCATAGAATCACCCTCAACAATGATTTTCTTAATATTCAATTCTTTAATTAATTTGATGCCTATATACAAAGCTTTGGTTTCCACAAAGTGGTTAGTTTGGATCCCATAAGGTTTTGCATAGGCAACAACAACCTATCCCAAGTGGTCCCTTATAATTCCATCTCCTCCTACTTTGCTTGGGTTACCTTTTGCAACACCATCAAAATTAAGTTTAAGCCAACCAAATCTAGGGGAACACCAAAAGGTATTTTTTCTAGCAATAATTTTTGGATCTATTTATTGATTATGAAGAGGTGTAAGATCCCACAAAGAGGTGTTCAACATTTTGAGGAGTGTTTGTTGTCATTGATGTCAAAAGCATTGTTGTGCTATGTTCGTCATCTTTGAGGACATTAAGTGTTTCCTCCAAAAGTAAGGTGGTCTTGAAAAGCAATAGGTTATAATATTTATTTTTAAATATTATATACCCAAGAGGGTTCAAAGAATAAAGAACCAAGGAAGGAGAAGCAAAGTCAAATTAAATAATAATATTTTATTATTATTATTTTGGATAAAAAACCAAGTTTAAAAAGATTAAGGATCAAGTTGAAAAGACCCACAAGAGGATTTAATTTAAATTAAAATATTTTAATATTTGATTAAAATTTTAATTTAAATAATAATGGATGCTAAGGTTAAGTTAAATATTTATTTAATATTTAAATTAACTTTAAATATTCGAATTCAAATAAAATTCGAATAATCGTCGATGTGGGAACAAGTTAAGGGTTGCATATAAATAATGCCAAAGTTGGCATTTGGAAGATCATCCATGCGATTTGTATTTTGGCTTGTGCAAAAGAGAAGTGTAATTTTTGCATGTAGAAAGAACAAAGGGTAATAGCCTCCGAAAAATATTCGAAGTCCCTCGCAGTTGAGTTGGTAGCCAAGGGCTGCGTAAGACACCGTTGAGACACCTGGTGCAGGTTCGAATCTCACGCATGTCGTTTTGTTTTGTTGAAGGGGGGTTCACGTTTTGAGTTTGCACCGTTTGAGGGAGAAGGTCAAAGGCACGCTCGTGCCTTTTGGCTCTTGTGGAGCCACGCAACCCAGTTGGTGGGCGCGAGCGCTGCGGAAGCGCTTGGGGGAGAACCAATGGCGGTTCGAATCCCGCCAAGGCCTTTTGGGCAGCACTATTGAGGTATGCGCATTGTTAGGTTTGTCTTGGCTTGAGAAAAATAAAAGGAAAAATATTTTTGTTTCAAAGGTTGATATTGATTAAAGTTTTTGCATAATTAATATTGGATTATAAGTTGTTTAGGGGAGTTAAAAGGGGAATGCAAAACTTTGATTTCTGAATTAAGTTTTTAAGTGTTTAAGGAGTTATAAGGTAGTAAGGAAGTTTAATTTTTGAGATTGAAGGTTGTTGAATATTATTTTAAAGTTGGAGATTATAAGGTGTATTTGGATATTATTTTTGTATTGAAGAAATATTTTGAAGAAGTGTTAGGGTGATAATTCTTGTCATCTAACCTTTGTGCTTGGCAAGGAAAGTGGTTATAATTGAGACAGGTTTTGAAGTCTAATCTTCATCAAGTAAAAGGTATGGGCATATTCTTCTTTGGTTGAAATAATTGATTGGTTGAGATTTTCTGAAAACAAGATTGAAGTGAAAAGGATTTGGTTAGGTTTCCCTTTGTGAGTTTGTTGAGTTGATGAGTTTTCTGAAATGGAAGTAAATGCTACAAACCTTGTTTGATAAGCATTGTTGGAGATTTTGAGTGAGTGAATGCATCTCATTGTTGTGTAATTGAGATCCCTTGTTGTTGAGTTTGAAGATTGAACTAGGGTTTGCAAGATCATTGTTATGATTGGTTGATAAGCATTGTTGTTGAAGTTATTGGTTGAGTGGAAGTGATTGAGTTTAGTTGAGTGGATGTGTTGAGGTGATAGTTCAAGTTCTGTGAAACAAATTGTTCTATATTCTAAATTGATTTGAGAAAGAGGTTGAGTGTTTATGAGTGTGAAACATATTGAGTCTAACAATTCTCTATATTTTTCTGTGGTAAAAAGAGAGATTGAAAGTGATTGAGCATTGTGGTGAATGTGAAGCATATTGAGTCTCTAACAATTCTCTTTATGTTTTTGTGAGATTGGACAAGTTCTAATGAAGACTTGTTGAGCAGATTTGAGGCAGGCCTTTGAGAAGACTTTTGGACAGATTGGTGTGAGCTTTTATGGAAGCTTACAATACAAAATTGAGGACAAAGATTATTGAGCAGATTGGACAAGTTCTAGAGAGGACTTGTGGACAAATTAGTGTGAGATTTTGAGAAAGCTTACAAGGTAGATTTGAGACAAGGCTTTGAGAAGACTTGTGAGCAGAGTTGATTGATTGATTTGTTCAAACCTTGAGTTGAGGTTTGGGATTTGTGATTAAGTCAAGCTTTGTGTTAAGACTTGAGGATAGAGATTGAGGACATATTTGTGCTAGACCGAAGGACTGTGTTTAGTACAGATTTGAGGACATATTTGTGCTAGACCGAAGGACTATGTTTGGTGCAGA
This sequence comes from Wollemia nobilis, assembly GCA_028583015.1. NCBI lineage: Eukaryota > Viridiplantae > Streptophyta > Pinopsida > Araucariales > Araucariaceae > Wollemia > Wollemia nobilis. The sequence goes on from JAQPPZ010016890.1 coordinate 14,763,826, forward strand.
TTTGAGGGTAGAGTTTGGTGCAGATTTGAGGACAGGTTTGTGCCAGACCAGAGATAGAGTTTGAGCAGATTTGTGCTAGACCGAAGGACTATGTTTAGTGCAGATTTGAGACAGAGCTAAGAGCAAGCTTTGGAGGTGACAGAGTATAGAGGACGACAGTCTCCAGTGGATAGAGATCCATTAGCCAGGGCAGTGAGGACAGGTCTTCTGAGTGAGGACAAGAGTCTTCAGTGGATAGAGATCCATTAGCCAGTGCAGTGGAGGCAACAATTATTCTAGAAGATCACCAACCAGAGCTAAAGAGAAATGAGTTCTCCTGTGGATAGAGATCCATGAACTTGATTAGGGGATTGGTGTCTCATTTAGATAGAGGTCCATAAACATTGTAATAGGGAAAGGATTCCCAAGAGATTGATTGAGAAAATTTTAGTGAAATATTTTCTCCATGGAGTAGCCCACATTGGGTGAACCACGTTAAATTGGTCTCTATTGTGTTGGTGATTTGTGCATTGCTTTGATTACTGTTGTTGATATTGCTATCTATACATTGCATAATATTGATTGAAAAGAAAAGTAAAAAGTGGTCTTATACTGTTCACTCCCTCTCTCAGTATAAGCTTGTGTTCTTCAAGAGGCCATCCCAACCTCCTAAACATTCCCCCAACCTTCAAGATCTTCTACAATGGGAAAATTATCTTTAATGATTGATTTTATTCTATGGAAATTAACCATCGTATTCTTGAAACCTTCCTTAAAGATTTTATTATTTCTCTCAAACCAAATACCCCAAATGAAATGAGGTAATAACATCTTCCATAAAACTATCATCCTGCTACTAAGAAAGGGGGAATGCCATTGTTCAAAGAGCTCAACAAAATTGTCTAGACTAACCCAACATAAAGATAAAGTCCTTAACAACAATTGGAAAACTTTAGAAGAAAAAGGATAGTGCACAAAGATGTGATCCATTGATTCTTCATTGGACTTACATAACACATATTTGGGAAATGGAAACCTCTTTTTCTCAAATTATCAATAGTTAGAATCTTGTTTTGCACAACTAACCAAGAGAAAAAGGAGATTTTAGGAGTCAAATGCTTCAACCAAATTCTAGAGGCTGGAAAATCCATACCAGAAGGAGAAGATAAACTTTCATATCTTGATTTAATCGAGTAAATTCCAAAAGAGTTAAAAGCCCAAATGAGGACATCATGGTGGAAGGATTGACTTAAATGATAAAGTTGTAAAATATTGTTGAGTTTCATCATAGCTTGCTGAGTTATCTACTCATTTGATTGTAAAGAAAGAATTTTCCATCTCTTGAAGTTGTTATCCATCTCAATGTAGTCCTTAACTTTTCTTCCATACAACCTTACCAAGGGTTCTCTAATGACAACCAAGTCATCAAAAGAGATGAGAGGTTTGTCCACTAACCAAGTATCTTCCCAAAACTCAATTTGGTCTCCATTTCCCACTCTCCATCTAAGGCCCTTCCATAACATAGGCCTAATTTTGATTATGCTATTCCAAAAGGCAGAGCCTGTTGGAGGATTTTCACATCTCACAAACAAATTATTACAGTCCAAGTATTTAGCCTTAATAATTTTTTCCCAAAGAGAATCATTGTCTTGAATTAGCCTCCATCCCACTTTACTTAAAAGAGCTCTATTAAGATTCTTCATCTTTCTTAACCCCAAACCTCCCTCTTTCTTGGAAGTACAGACTTTATCCCAGGCAACTAAGGGTATTCTTTGTTTCTCTTCTACTCTTGTCCATAGAAATCTGCATTGAATATGTTCTATTCTTTCTGCAACTTTAGCAGGGATTTTGAAAATAGATTAAAAAATAGATTGACAAACTTTATAAAGTAGATTTAACCAGTTGAAGCTTACCTACTTGGCTCAACATAACTCCTTTCCACCCTTCTAGTTTTTTTGAAATATGTCTAGGATCAGATTCCACAAATCTTCTTTCATCTTGCCTTTAAAGAGTGGAATACCAAGATAGGTGGTTGGAAAGTTATCAATGCTACAACTAAAAATCCTTGAAATTTTTTGTTGTCTTTCAATTGGAGTATTGATATAAAAAATTTTGCTCTTTGTATAATTTATTTTTTGGTTTGAAGCCTTCTCATAAGATTCCAAGATATTCTTAATCTCTTTTGCTTCCTTGACTGAAGCTTGACCCACTATGACAATGTCATCAACAAATTGTTGATGAGTAATAACATCTACTGTTGAGGCCAATTTAACACCTTTGATGATTGCTGCATTTTTTGTTGCTTCTAGTGCTTCTGCCATAAGAACAAATAGATAAGGGGATATGGGGTCCCCTTGTCTTATCCCTCTTTCACTTGGAAAAAAACTTGTAGGTAAGCCATTAATAATAACATAAAACATAGGAGAAGAAATACATAATTGGATCCAAGATCTCCATTGAAGGTGGAAACCAATTTTTTCTAAAACTTTGTCCAAAAAAGACCATGAAACTCTATCATAGGCCTTATTCATATCTAGCTTGAGAATCATCCCTGTGGAACCACTTTTTTCAATTGAGTGGATAGATTCATGGATTGAGATAATTCCATCTAGAATCTGTCTACCTTGCACAAAGCCCCCTTGCTGATTGAAAATAATCAGTGTTCCATGGGGGACGCGTCCCCCCGTTTCCCACGTCCCCCAGGACGGGGGGACGGCAAGGGGGACGTTTCCCCCCATCTCCTTTTTGGGGGATGGCTGGGAAACGTCCTCGGGACGTCCCCCTTTTTGGGGCATCCCTGGGGACGCCCAGCCGTCCCCGGGGACGTTGGGCCCCATGGGGGACGCCCAGGCCGTCCGGGATGGCTGGGAAACGTCCTCGGGACGTCCCCCTTTTTGGGGCATCCCTGGGGACGCCCAGCCGTCCCCGGGGACGTTGGGCCCCATGGGGGACGCCTAGGCCGTCCCTAGGGACGGCCTGGGCGTCCCCCACGGCTGGGCGTCCCCACCAAAGGGGAAAATCCAAAAAAAAAAAAAAATTACTTTTTAAGTTTTTAAAAAGGTAAGGGGTGGGACCCATTTTGAGTCTCACCCCCCCCCCCAAAACCCTAAACCTAAAAGTATGTTATATAAAGTGAAAACAAAAAAAGTAAAAACCACTTACACTCATCTTTCATTTTTCAAGAGAATAAGAAAAAGAGAGCTGGAGAGCAAAAGGAAAAAGCAGCAGTAGGCAGCAAGGGCAACAAGGGCAGCATAGCAGCAGCAGTAGGCAGCAAAGGCAGCAAGGGCAGCATAGCAGCAGCAGTAGGCAACAAGGGCAGCAACAGTAGGCAGCAAAAAACAGCAGAAGGCAGCAAACAAGGGCAGCATAGCAGCAGCAGTAGGCAGCAAAGGCAGCAAGGGCAGCATAGCAGCAGCAGTAGGCAGCAAGGGCAGCAGCAGTAGGCAGCAAAAAACAGCAGAAGGCAGCAAACAACAGCAGAAAAAATAACAGCAACAGCACTAGGTTTTCAAACTTTTTTTACCTCTTCCAAGCTGTTAGTTTTTTCAAATTGAAATTTTATATTTTAATTTCAAGTTTTCAACACAAAACATGGCCAGCAGTGCATCAGGTTCTTTTGAGGTTGATTTGGAGGAGGGATACCAAACTGAAAATCCAAACATAAACATGAATACTGCTGCACCTAGGGATTCATCCTCACCCCAAACTTCCAAAGGGGATAGCACTGCTTCTCAACCTAGTTTTGACTGCCCATCTTTGTTACTTAAAGAATATGCCAGGGGTCCATTTAATATAAAAAAACCACTGCTGCAATTTGTAACTAACTGTGACCAAGGGAAAAAAATTTTTGGGGGCTCAAGAACATGGCTGTGTAATTTTTGCAAAACTTCATTTAAGGGCAGCTATACTAGGGTTGAGTCTCATCTCACAGATAAGGCAAGAACAGGGGTTAGGGCTTGCCAAAAAATGACCCGGGCACAAGTTAATGAAGTCCATAAGATTGTGCAAGAGTCTAGATTTAAAGATTCTGGTTTGTCTTTATCTACAGGCAGCCCATCATTTAGAGAGGACGTTGGGGCCTCCTTAGAACAGCCACAAGAATTAACCCAAACATCCAGTATGCCACCGCTGCCCTCAAAGAAAAGGGGAACTGTAAATGAAATGTTTAATGTGCAAGGAAGAGAATCAGCAGATGATGCTATAGCAAAATTATTTTTTGCACATGGGCTGCCTTTCCATATTGCACGCTCCCCCTACTTCAAGGACGCAGTAAGAGAAATAGCCAAGGCAGGGACTTCATATCTACCGCCTGGAGAAACTAGGCTGCGTACCTCTCTTTTAGACAAACACTATTCCAAATGCAGTGTGGTTATGGAGCAGATGAGGAACACATGGTTGACTCATGGATGTTCTATCATCATGGATGGGTGGACTGACATTCGTCAACGTCCACTCATCAATATCATTGTCACATGTAAAGCAAGTCCCTATTTTCTCAAAGCCATTGATTGCACGGGAAAAAAAAGGATGTTGAGTTCCAGTTCCTTCAGTTGAAGGAGGCTATTGAGGAGGTTGGAGCCTCCAATGTTGTACAGGTAATCAATTCGATAATTTTTGTTTTACTTTTAAGTTTTAAGTTTTAAGTTTTTCAGATATTTTAATGAAAATCAAAATCTTTAAATTTTAAAATTACAAATCTAGATTCTAAATGGCTGTTAAAAACTTAAATGAGACCATTTTAATTTTTTGTTGTACACTACAGGTAGTTACAGATGCAGCCCCTGTTTGCCGACGTGCAGGCAAAATGATAGAACAAGAATATAAACATATTTTTTGGACCCCGTGTTGTGTTCATGCATTGAACAATGCATTGAAGGACATTGGGAGGATAGATTGGGTGAAGGAGATGGTTGCACAAGCCAGAGATATGCAAATGTTCATTTGCAACCATCACACTTCGTTAGCCCTCTTTCGGTCCTTCTCAAAGAAGGAGTTCATCAAACCGGGAGACACTAGATACGCCACCTACTTCATTTTATTGGAGAGGATGATTGAGGTGCAAGATGCTCTACAATCCATGGTAGTATGCACGGAGTGGAAGAGGTGGCAGAATCAAGGACAGAGGAGGGCAAAAAAATTAGAGACAAAACATTGGATGATAGTTGGTGGTCTCAAGCCAAGTAAGAAACCAAAATGTTATTTATGATTTTTCAATTTTCATTGTTTGTTTCAAATTGGAGTGCTCATATGACAATGTGACATATAAGTTTCTAAATTTTGTTTTTGATTTCTTGTAGGTATATTGTGTCTTTTGTTGCCCCTATTGTTGTTGTCATCAGATATGCTGACACAGATGCTCCTAGTCTAGGAGAAATATATGAGACTTTTGACAGCATGTTGGGGGAGATTAAAAAAGTCATTTCTGCTAGAGATCCATCCCTGTTATTCTATGAGGCCTACATCAGGCCTATTATACAGAGGAGGTGGGATAGGATGAACACCCCCCTTCATATGGCAGCATATTCAGTAAACCCAAAGTGGTATGAGCCTAGGCCTGGGAGAGTGTCTCCCCATGAGGATCCAGAGGTGAGAGAAGGGTTTTTGGAGGCCATTAGAAAGATATATGCGAAGGAGGAGAGCTCAAATATTAGAGATGAGTGGCTCAATTTTGCTAATCTCGAGGGCCCTCGCTTCAACCACCCAGAGTGTAGGGAGGATAGGGCTACCATTGCCCAAAGAAATCCCATTGGATGGTGGCAGCTATATGGGGACAACACACCTAACTTGAAATATTTTGCAATTAGGGTTCTTTCACAGGTTGCTAGTTCCTCTGTTGCTGAGAGGAATTGGTCTACATACAACTTTATCCACAATGTGAGGAGGAATAGGCTTACCTCTCGCAGAGCGGAGAAGCTAGTTGCAGTGCATAGCTCTCTTCGTCTTCGTGAGAGAGTTAAGCCGAGTACAAGCAATCTCCGACTACACGATGGGATGTTGATCCAGAGGATGCAGGACAGATTGATGAGGATGAGAGTCATGAGGGGTTGGTTGGAGTTTCATTGGAGGATCTTCACTTAGATGATGAGGGCACCTCATCAAATAGTGATACAGATTTTGATAGTGATAGCCCAACAGAAGTTTCATAGGAGTTCTATTACATTGATTACTCCTTTACTATTTTAGTTTTGAGTCTTTTTGTTGCAAATGAGCATTGATACTATGACTATTTCAAATTTCTTATTGTTGTCATATTTGAACACAATGAACAGTTAGTGACTGAAAATTTTTAAACATGACAGTCTTTGTTTGAACATTGGTGGCTGAAAAAATGATGACTGTTATTACTTAAAATGATGACTGTTTGAACATTGTTTGCACTTGATATCCTTGGCTGAACCTTCAAGTTATAGTTGTTGAACTTGAAACAATTAAATGGCTGCAAATTAGTAACTAATATGAACATGAAAATGTGAAATGACTCAATTATGGCTGCACTTATGTGTTAGTAACTAATCTGAATATGAATGGCTGCACTTACATAATTGATTAGTAATATGAAATATCATTTTTGTTGGGTGTAGAATTTTGAATGTGTAGATTATTCTAAATTTCTAAAAAAATTCATTTTTTATAGTATTATACCAGCCGTCCCCCAGCCGTCCCCTAAAATTGACCTGCCGTCCCCCGCCGTCCCCGGAAACCCGTCCCCCCGTCCCCTCGTCCCCCGTCCCCAGGCTCGTGGAACCTTGAAAATAATTCTAGGAAGAATTATTTTTAGTCTATTGGCCAATTAAAATTTTATAAATAGTATTGCATAGACTAATTAGCCAAAAGTCTTTAAAGTCCTTTGCACCTTGATTTTTTGGAATAAGAACCAAAATGGTGGAATTCCAATCTCTTAAAAGGCTATTAGCAACTTGAAATTCTCTAACTGCTACCACAATGTTACCATGAACTATGTGCCAAAAATACTGGAAGAAACTAGCTGGGAAACCATCCAGACCCAAGGCCTTATCTTTTTGCATATTGAAAACAACCTCTTTGACTTCATCCTCTGAGAAGGGTTTCACTAGAGCTTCATTCATCTCATATGATACCAAGTTTGGGATGTTACTTAGCATGTAATTTACTACCTCTTCTTCTATATCATTGTTATTTGAAAATAATTCTTTAAAGAAACTCATTGTTGCATCTTTAATTTCTTCTTCATTTACTATACTACTTCCATAATTTTTAATAATCTCTCTAATTTTGTTGGTGCTTCTATGTCTTAAGGTAGATAAATGAAAAAACTTAGAGTTTTTGTCACCTTCTTTCAACCACAAGGCTTTAGATTTTTACCTCCAAAAGGTTTCCTCAACCAAAATTGAATGAAATTCACTAAGTAAAGATTTTTCTTGTTTGGCTATATCTTTTAACATTCCTTGAGATTGAATTTGCTCTTCAATAACCTGTAAATTCTTAACCAAAGATTCCTTTTGCTACAAAATATTACCAAAAACATTCTTGTTCCATTTTTTAATATTATTTTTAACATTTCTCAAAATTTTTACCACTTTGAACATACATGTTCCAACAACTTCACAATTCCATCCTCTAATCCTTGGTGAAAAAGCCACATGAGTTCAAAACGGAAAGGACTTACCATTTTTTTCCTTTCTTCTATGTTAAGAATCAACGGATTGTGATCAGATCCAATTTTTGGAAGAGTAGAGAGAAGAATTACTATTCCTCATAAACCAGTCATGAGACACCAAAAATTTGTCCAATCTAATCTAAATCAAGTTGTCTCCCATCCTTCTATTAGACCAAGTGTATTTAGTCCCTCTTAATTCCATATCCATGAGACCACAATGGCCAATGAAATTGTCAAATTCTTCCATACTATCATTAAAATCCTGATTTTTCCCTTTTTTATCACTTGGGGAGAGGGTAGTATTAAAATCCTTGCCAACACCCATGGGAGATCATTGGTATTTTGCCTAATATCTTTTAACTCTTCCCACAGAGCTCTCCTACCTATGAGAGAATTAGGAGCATAAACATTAGTTAAAACCCAATTGAAGTTTGATAATTTAGAGAAGAAAACAATTGATATATGCCTTTTAGAATTCTAAATACAACTCCCATCAATCGAATCCAAGTTCCATAAAATCCAGAGGCCTCCTGAGGCTCCATTTGTTGCTTTGGCTACATAGTTCACCTTTTTCCAAATATTATTCTTAATTGTTAAAATATTCTTGCTATCAATCTTAGTCTCTTGTAGAAGAAGAATGTCCAGGTAATTATCCTTCCTAAGATTTTTAATTACCCGTTGTTTGGAAGGGGCATTCATACCCCTTACTTATAAGGATAGACATAAGATTTAAATTATTATTTAGTTCTAAATTCTAAAGTTAGATTTAATAAAATATTTTAGATTTTAATTTGTCGGCAACTTAGAAAGTGGGCAAATTTGTTAGAAATATCTTAACAACTTATTGTTAGTTGTTAGGCTATTTTTGTAATTGGTTATGATATTGCACCTTATGTGTAATATTGCAAATCTTGTAATTTGGGCATCCATAATGCCTATAAAAGTTTTATTTTATGAATAAAAATGCATCTAGGATTTTATTCCCATATCATTGGTAGCAGAGTGGTAGATCCGCCCTATGAAGGGAATTTCCCTCATGGAAATCCCTCCTCTTTCCCTTTTGCAATTTTCCTCATTTTAGGTTCTTTGGTTTAACTGTTTTGGGAAATTATGGTTTCCTCCTTGTATTCCAAGTATCCTGTTTGCTCATGTAACCCAAAATTTTCCTGTGTCCCATGATTTCATTACATGCTCTTCACACAACCGTTTTGGTCGTCTGCATCCTGTAGGGTAGTAGTGCTCTTTTTTCGATGCCCCCTTGTCTTTGATCGTGGGCTCACATGTGTTTTCCTATGGGGTTCCTGCTTGCTCTGCGCTGTTTGTTGCAACTAATCGTAGCCTTGTAACCCGCTTCCCATACGCTCTCGCACGTGTCCACGCTCCAACCGCATCACCTGGTGATCCGTTGTAGGTTGCCCCCTGCATTTGGTGATCCTTGAAAACTTAGACCTAGTGCTAGCAGATTGTCAGAATAGCCAGGTGAGCGCTGCGGAGGTGGTGTCCCTTTCAGCTAGGATGAAGATCCATCGGGCTTGGCATACGACCTCGAGGTCTTTGCGATCACTGTATTGTCGAAGGGAGGATAAAATTTGTAGGCGACATTTTTCGTAGAGGACACGTTTTCGGAATTGCTGGGAAAGGGCATCACCCAGGAGAAGGTCGATGAGATCGTGGAGAGAGCTACAACAGAGGGTCACCTTCCATCCATCATTGGCTTGGTTGGAATTGTCATATTTTGGTGTTATCAATTGATGTCAATCGGTGATAGCATATGACCCATTTGGGCTCTGGAGTGCACCGGATCCGTCGCTCCATAACAATCACTCTTTGCCACTATTTTTAGAACCCTTGCGACCTGATGTTGGATTTGGCATGCGACATGCATCCTTAATTTCTTCGACTAGGAGATATTCGATCGCAAGATCATGTGGTAGGAATCGATGCAGTCCCAAAGACACCTATTACCTCGTCGCTTCTGCCATTAATTTAAAAGAGCCTCCATTGCTTACGCGAACGTGTGGTTGTTTGGCCCTTCCAATGGACTGTGATCCACTATTCTTGTTGATTTAGCAAAATTCACGAGATATTTTGACTGCAATATGGGTGTTCATGGAAAACCTGATGATCCTTCCACTTGTCTGGACATGCAGTTCTGCATCACTTTTCCAGCTATTTCGCCTCGTGTCCCAGTGCGCTTTGGTCCGACCATACACGTAGGTCCACCTCATCCTCCTTGGTGCAATTTCCAATGACACGCAGTTGCTAGGTCTTTTCTTGCCAAGTTTTATCCCACATTTAATGTGGGATGGACCCCGGTCTTGTTTAAAAGCTTCTGCACGCGCCCACACTGATAGCCAAGCACTTGGCTTGGCCCTTGTCTTCAGACTACTCTCCACCTTTGACCCTCTCTACGTATTTTTCATTTGATTGTGTATTTGTTTATCCCACATGCAATGTGGGCAGGTTATTTTAGCCCATACATTTGTGTTTTCGCAATGTAACAAAACATGTACCAACGTAATCGTCGTATAATAATTTAAAACATTAAATTATTTTGACGAATATTTGTGGAATATTCTCCTTGTAAGACATTCTTGCGGAATATCCCTTCATGATTATGCTTGGAGGGAAATAATTCTTCTTTTTCTTTTGCCCGACAAGACCTCTGTTTTCTCGCTTTCTGAGGCACTCTTCTTTTCAAGTATAGCCTTATGTATACTCGTCAAGCAACTCTTTTCAAGTCAGTTCTAATAACACCATTATTTTGCAGTTTTGTGAAGGTCTACCTTGACCTATGGTGCTCTGAAGTTTGAGATGTCCAAACCTTTATGGATTTGTAATAAGGAGTGCAAGTTCCGTGGTACACGACACTCCCTTTTATGCCTTGTCTTGGATCACAATGATTTGTGCCTTTTTCCTCTCTTTGTTGCAACTCGTGCTTACAGTCCATCGACTACAGTTTCAAGATGCATGCTTGGTAGGATGGTATGACTGATGGTTTGAGGTGCATGCTTCAAGGTTAACATGAGTGTTCTAAAGAGCATGCAACATTTCATGGAGAAGATTGAAGAAAATTCCTACCATGGCCTTTTTGAGCATATTTGCTTGTTGGTACTCCATTCACAGGAGTTGTAGTGATTCCATTGAGGCGATTGTATGCTGCCATTATGTGCTCAACATTTCAGAGGGTCTCTATCTTCTTCATCTAGTTTGAGGAATGTATTTTAGACACTTGATATTCTCTCCCACCTTCTTGTAAAAGCATTGGAGTCCAATGCTTCTATGGTTGAGAGGAATGATAAGGATAGGCATAAGATTTAAATTATTATTTAGTTTCTAAAGTCTAAAGTTAGATTTAATAAAATCTTTTAGATTTTAATTTGTCGGCAACTTAGAAAGTTGGCAAATTTGTTAGAAATATCTTAATAACTTATTTTTAGTTGTTAGGCTACTTTTGTTTGTTGTTAGGCTACTTTTGTACTTGTTAGGCTACTTTACGTGTAATATTGCAAATCTTGTAATATGGGCATCCATGATGCCTATAAAAGTTTTATTTTATGAATAAAAATGCATCTGGAATTTTATTTCCATATCACTTACATTCCAAGATATGATCATCATTTCTTACCCTAGATGGAAGGTTTTCCTCCACTCAGATCTAAAATGCTTTGTGTTTCATTTGCTATATCCTTAACAATTTCTCTACTTTTGACTTTAGTTGATTTAGGTATCCATGACTTTTATAAGCATCCATGATGCCTATAAAAGTTTTATTTTATGAATAAAAATGCATCTGGGATTTTATTTCCATATCATTTACATTCCAAGATATGATCATCATTCCTTACCCTGGGTGGAGGGTTTTCCTCCACTCAGATCTAAAATGCTTTGTGTTCCATTTGCTATATCCTTATCCTTAGCAATTTCTCTACTTTTGACTTTAGTTGATTTAGGTCTTCCTACTTTGGTCTCACTTCCTACATCTACTATTCTTCTTGAGTTTCTAGTGGGATTCATAGAAGGGATTTCCTCTTTTTTGTTACCTAGAGGTTTAACCGAAGACTTTGTTGGAGAAATATGAAGAACATCAAAAGAACAAGGGACCATCTCTTAAGAGTCAAACAATGTGTTCATACCTTTTTTTGATCGATTTGGACGCTAGAAAGAGGTGCCTTCCATTTGCCGTTTCCATCCTACGCTAGTTTTATCCTGAATTGATATTTGCTTAGACATTTTTGTACAATTAACCTTATCTTCCTAATCTTGGATTTCTTGTTTTTGGTTCTGCTCTTGGGCTTTAGTTTCTATTGGACCATCTAATTGAAAAACTGCCTCTTTATCCACATTTGGTTCGTTCTCCGTTTCTAGTGCTATTTCTCCTTCCTCCTACTCATTTGGAGAAAAATTCTTAGTACCTTCCATATAAGGGGTTTTGCCCACACCTTTCTCATCCTTCTTATCTTTCTCTTTGTCCACCTTTTCTTTCTTTCTCCAAACTTTATTCAAGGGTTTCTTTGAAGGACAATTTTTAGTTGAATGTCCAAATTTATTGCACTCTGGACAGATCCGACAAGTTTTCATATTCAATCCGTTGCTCTCAAAACTTAAATTTAGACATAAGCCTTATAGATAGTAAATTTTTTCCCATGTAGGCATTGACACAAACTCTAGAAAAAATTAGCCAAGTTCGAGATTTAGTTGCTGAGTCGAAGGCTAAAAGCTAACCCATCGATTTCACGATTCCTGCAATTATATCTTCATCCAAAATTCCATAGGTAATCCTAGAAGTCTTACCCAGATTGGGGCGAGATTTATGTTTTCCATTTTTAGATTGAAACCTGGTTTCCACCTTCTTAAAAAAAGACCCATTCTCCCAAAAAACTAGGGTCCTCCCAACAAAGTTTTAACACAGTCCTCATAGTTGGAGAAAGTGATGAGGAAAAAACCTTTAGGGAGAGCTGCTATCCCCATGTGTCCTTGAGGTTTCCATTTTCTTTTCACCTTTTATTATAGAGTCCAGATCTAGGCAAGTTCCTATAAATTTTCCAAGTAGACTGTTAGCCCTCTAAGAAACTGGCCTTTCCGCGAGCTTATATGGAACCTACAAACAAAACCCCCATTCTCCATCAAAGGAAGAGATACCATATCTTTCTGTAGAAATTGGAGCTTTCCCTTTGAGCTTATCGACTCAACTAATCAAAAATTTACCCTTGTCAAGGGATGTTACTAAGTAAAATTGCCGGGTTACTCCACCATCAACATTCCCTTCACTATTTGGCAGGCCAAATCTCGAAGGTCTTGCCCCATCTGCAAAATTCTTTGCCCCCACTACTTGTGAAATAGCCATAATGCCCTATATTTATGGGTGCTTAACGTCACAACGACATTTAATTTTGAAATTGATAATTTCATGCAAAATGAACATGCATTGAAATTTCTCATGAATTTACAGTATCATATTGAAATTTGAATGAGATAAATAAAAGCAAAGAGTATTTATTTTGGGGAGCTTATGGCCTCAAGTAAACACATTTGTTGTCTAAATTTTTTTCAACAAGCACTTGATTCTCTCTCATATATGACATTTGCATAAGAAGATGTCTAAAAATGAGATCAAGATGATAAAATCAAAAGTACATATAGACTAACACTGGTGTAACAAACCAAACAAAAGGACTGAGCAACCTGACGCAAAAACAATTTCAATACAATTTATTTTAGCTTATAGGAATATGGTATTAAAATGATAATAAGAATATGGTACAAGAAACAATAATTTGTAGAAAGAGGAGCATATATTGAAATGCTTTGCCAACAAATATTTTCTATATGGCCACAGTCAACTTACTCCATTTAAATGCAATTGGTAGAATAATTAGGTAGAATTAGGGCACATATCTATCTATACATAGTCATATCTCACACAAATCAAAAAAGAAATTCCTTAAGAATGAGAATATTTGCTCAAAACAAAGAATAATGTTTGAATATGTATATGATTCATAAATATTGGGAAGAATTATAGCTAGCGACTATAGGTTGTAGTAGTTCAAACAAATCATTTTTTTTTGGTAATGGTGAAAAAAGGGGTTTTGGAGGGGCCCCAACCCTTTTACAAAAAGAGACAAGATGGAACATAATATCTTGGTCAAGATGGAGCAAGCAGGCCTAAAACTAAAGAACAGAAAGATCAAAGGCTAAAAACATTACAACAAAAGAAGGTAAAGGAAATAGTAGCAGAGGCAAAGCCAGGAGAATTAGTCAGCTTTAGCACCAGCAGGGGAACCCCGAAAACTTCATTGAATTCCACTAGCAACAGTTAGAAGCAATAATCTTACCTTATGTTTTTCTGCCTCGTCTTAAGTTTTTCTTCATGGAAGCAAGAAGCTCGCAATCTAAGGAGGGATCATCGGCATGGTTCAAGGCCTTGCTCTCTTTGCTAGGAGAGCAACGCCTGTTACTAGCATTTTTCAGTCTTATGGGCGTTCATATAGTCATCTTTCGAATCCTACATCTTGCATCTTGGCTCCTCTTTCGAATCCCACATCCTACATCTTGGGCATTTGCATCCTGGCTCCAACCACCTTTCGAACAAAGTTTGCCACTTAGATGTTTTAATATCATTTCTACCAACAACTTGGTTTGAGACTTTGCTCTCTTTTTTTCCACTGTCAACCTTCACCTTTCCTTCTTCAACCTTGAGCAAAGATTGAGATCCATTTGCAATTTCAAATTCAGTTTCCCTTCTTCTCAGAGTTCTAATTGGGGGCTTCCCACTTTAAACTTTTAGGTTAGAAAGAAACCTCAAGAGCCGCTCTTAGGTGGCTGACTATGCCATCCCATCCGGGTATACCACTATCTAGAGGGAATCCATAAGAGATTTTTTGTGTCTCCCTTCACATCGCATATGTTCGAACTGTGGACCTCCCATTCAACGGGGCCAGGCTCGCCTTCTCTACTTGCGCTACAAAGGCGGACACTCAAATGGAATCTTGAAACAAATAATGTTGTTCCATTATTTTTATTATATGATATATTAAAATTAGCCTAAAAGGGAATGGGTGGAATTGAAAAGAAAGGAAAAATTAATATAATATTAAGTGATATTTTTAAATAAAGTTATAAGATGGATTCAAGGAAATGAAGAGTTATTGCCATGTTAAGTTTTTTTTTTTTTAAGATAAGGTTTTCTCTATTAATATGATATTGTATAAGTTTAAACTAGCTTGAGAAGTAGGGGAAAGGTCTTCTTAATTGTGATAATCTATACTCTTATTTTTTTAATTAATGTACTATTTTTTATTATAATTTAAGGTTAAAATTTATTTTAGATATAAAATAAAATAAATTTTAAATAAAATTATTAAAATTTATGTTTAATAAGCGATAAGAAGTATATTAAATTTTGAAAAGTATATTATTTGAAAAGAAAAAATATTAATATTTAAAAAATGTGTTAAGACTTTAAAATATAATTGTTTGTTGTTGATTTAAATTAATAATTATAATTTATATTAAATTACACAAGCATGATTGATTGTTTTCAATGATATTTATTTATTTGATTAGGGTAAAAACAGGATTTTGAAACGGCCCGAACCCTTTTACAACACAAATTCAGCCCATCAATTACACAGTTGCCAAGGGAAAATAGCCAGAGATCCCCTAGATGCAAGATAAATAGTATCCATCCTAGACCCCAATTAGTTGCAATCCTCCATTGTGAACTTTTCTAAGTCCTCATGGACCACCCTAGGGGGGATCCATCTCGTATCCTCTTCTTTAATGGCACCAAAGTTCGCCAGCCTCTGCTGGTTTGTTACCTTCTCTATAGACATGAACAAAGTCAACTTCTTCAAAATGCTTTACAGTATCTCTAATATCTTGCACAATGTAATCAATTTGCCAATTAACTTCTCCGTCATTTTTCAAAAGATTGATAATATTCAAGGAGTCTCCTTCAAAGATAACTTTTTTAGCACCTAGATCCTTGGCTAGCTTTGCACCAAGATGCAAAGCATTAACTTCAACTTTATGACTAGTAGTGATTCCCAAAAACTTGCAGGCTGCCCCGACCAATCTACCCTGATTGTCCCTCAAAATTGCTCTTGCTCCGACCTTACTTGGGTTACCTTTGGATGCCCCATCAAAATTTAACATCAACTAGTCATCTCGAGGTGGTTGCCATTTTACATAAGTTCTAACCTGAACATTTGCCTCTCCACCACGAAGAGGTTCCAAATTCCATGTTTTAGCTATCATAGTCTCTTCAGTATTCTTTGGCTTGATAGGGTACTTAATAGATTTAAAATTCTCCTCTAAAAAGTGGGTGATACTACCAAAACTTCTCATTGCAGACATTTTTTCCCCTCTAAAAATTCTCCTGTTCCTCTCTATCCAAACTCCCTACACAAAATGAAATGGAATGAGGTTCCAATTTATATTAAGACGAGGACTAAAAAAGGGGTTCTCCCATTGTTGTAACCACATAACCATATTAGAAGGCATTACCCAAGAAATGCCCATCCTGTTGATGAGGAGCTGGAAAATATTTAGATCATAGGGACATTCCAAGAAGATGTGTTCCACTGATTCTTCCGCCTTTTCATATAAACTGCATCTATTAGGAAACTGAAAACCTCTCTTCTTACGATTATCTGCTGTTAGGATCTTATTCTAGACTGCTTCCCAAAGAAAAATATCTAGTTTAGGAATAGTTTTCTTACCCCAAATTCTATTCCAAGGGAAACCATTATCTACAACAAAATCCAAAAGATCATAGGCTGTCTTCACGCTGAATTCCCCATTCTTAGTTTTGCTCCAAACCACGGAGGCTCTATACCTGACAACACCTAAGTAATAAGCCTTTAGTTTAGCTTTAAGGAGGTTTAAAGCCTCCAAATTCTTAGGGTCTGCCTCTAAACATTTCCATATCAATTGGTTATCCAATAAAGTCATGTAATCACAAACCTTTTTACCATATCTATCTTTTAGATCCTCTTTCAGATTAGAGAAAATATCATTGTTGGCTAAAGGGTTGTCATCTATTAATTAAAAGTCATAAAGTTTAATATTTGATTAAGAATACGTTGAATAATGGAAGTGAATCCTTAATTAAGGTACGTTTCTTTGATTTCTTACATTTAACAATTTAAAAAAAAAATTATTTATGGGTGTATCCAATGTTTTCAATTCGCATATATGTCGTAGCATTTTAAGGAAAAACAATGCATGTTCCTATCTCATAGCCTATGCTAAATTTTGTACATTATGATATTTTCACTTAATTTGATAGAAGGAAAATATATATCTAAATAACTTAAATACTAGATAATTTTTTTTTTTTAGTATTGCCTTAATAGGTTGTTTCTTATATACTAATTATAATTCAATGATATATTAGTTCATGATTCTAATATAACAAAGGATACATTTCTAGTTAATTAGTTAATTAATTTTTTGTTTAAGGGATTACAAGTTCATGTTCATGTAGTTGCAATTTCTTATGTTCTTCTAGTTGTTTCCAAGACAAGATCCAAGAATATCCAATGACTAATGAAGAAGATTTTATTATTATTCTTTTTTAATTGATTTTTTGCTGGGTTCCTTATAGATTTTCTTTTAAGGAGTAAACTTATATGTATTTTAGAGAGCTTTTTACTCTATGAAGAATTTTATTTTAATTTATGATGGAGTCATAAAAATTATTACAATTTAATAGGGAATAGTTGTTTTTAAAAATATAATAATATTTTTTCCAAATATTTTAACTACATATAATGTTATAATAAATTATTATATAGTCAAATAATATTATTATGATGTATACAAGTACACGTCTTTGTTTACATTGTGCTTTACTCATAACCATTCTTAAAGTTTAAATGTAAAATGTAAAACAAATAATTACAATAAGTTAATATAATTCTTAACATATGAAATTGAGTATTTGATATCTTGCAATATATTAAAAATTTGAAGTATAACAAAGAAAGAGAAAGATATTAATGGATTATATTATATAGAATCCTATTTTACCATGGTTTATTAATGGGCTATATCATATAGAATCCTATTTTACCATGGTTTTTAAGTGAACCAACTTTTATCAAATCACCTAAAACAATTTGAGCTTAGGTTCTCCTCATTTGGAGTTAGTGTTTTCAACAACTAGAGCTAATGTTTGGGTTCTCCCCATTTGCCAATGTTTTTAACAACTAGAGATAATGCTTGGGTTCTCCCCATTTGAAGCTATTTTTTTGAACAAGTAGAGCTAATGCCATTTGATGAAATATCAAGATTTATCCATAGTATTGGAACATTGGTCTTTGTTGTAAAACTCTATAGTCTTGGCGATTTTCCCCAAATCCCATGAGCTTTAGCTCTACTTTATAATGAGAAACTCTATGTTTGCCACTGCTTTCCCTAAATACCATGGGTGGACGTTGCATATTCCTATGTTTAGAATATCATAAATTTATAATTTTCATTCCATCAATTGGATTTGTATTTGAAAATGTTAATATGTGAAGAAAAATATTATAAATTTAGTTGCAGGTACAAATTTTAAACTTTTTATTAATCCATTTAATTTAAGATAATGAGTTTAATATGAACTTGTTTTAAATAAATTTTATTCTTTTAAGAATATTATATACATTTTTGGACTTATCCTTGATGAGAATGAGAAGTTTATGCTTCATACATAAAAATATCTTAGTTTTTAATGTCCAACTAAAATGTGTTCTAAATTTTAATAGATGATCCATTTGATGAATTCATAAAATATTTTTGTTAGCGGATATTATCACACAATTAATTTTCATTTTTTAATATGTTATATATTTAGAATTAAAAAATTATAAATTTTTTTGAAGTATGAATGTTGGAGAAACAAATATCAATTTTCATTTTATGATGTTTTTATAATGAAATTTAAATTAGCATTGTAAGTAAGTGAAAAAAGGTTTCTATCCAAAAAAATTGATCTAAAGGATCAAAAGACAATGCCAATTACATGCATAAAGTGGAGATGTATTGGTAATTGATGTCAACAAATTTTATCTTTTCTAACATTCTTTTTAATAAGCTATGCGTAGCTTCTATTGGGGCCCACTCCCATTACAAAAATAAAACATTACATTGCTCTCATTACAATTCTAACAAGTTATTAAAGCATATCCAACTTTGTCTTTTTGTTAGAGATATTCTTCATTTACCCTTCTATCAAATATATTCTTCATCTTTCTCAAACTGCTAAGTTTTCACAATCAACTCTTTTTATATCAAATGACTAAAATATATGCTGCCCAACATCTATATCAAAAAATATCTTGTGTATAACAACCTTACATTTCCTTAATATTTTTTTTTAGGGTTCTTATTCATTCCCCTAATATTTCAAGATATTATTTTCATTGTTATTTTTTATTTTATTTGTGGGTTTAGTCCCACTTCTTGTTAATACTTGTGATGTTTGCTTTTTTTTTCCCATATCAATATTCCTTTGTGTTTCTTTTTTCTCTTTGTTTTTGCTTCTGGGTCTTCCTTTTTTTTTTCAAGAGTACTTTCCTCTTCATCAATCTCTTCAATCTTCTCACACTGCTCATAGTAAGACTTAACATATTTAGGTTTGCCTTGTTCTGAAGGATCTAAAGTGCAAGGAATAACCTCAAAATCACAATCTTCTTTATGTTGCCTTGGAAACCCTAAAGTGCAAAGATGCACTTCTACAACAATTAACTTCTTATGCTGCCCTAAAAACCCTAAATTGTTATGGGTTTCCTCCAACCTCATTTCTATATTATTTTTCTCTTGAAACCTTAAAGTGCAAGGGATAACATCTTCACCACTTACACTTTTATTACCTGAAGAGGATTCTCTACTTGAGGAAAATGAAGATGATTTACTTGGAATAAACTTGACCTCTTTTGTTGTCATTGTTTTGGGTTTTATCTCCACATCTTCTTTTGCCTATTTAATTCCTTCTGAACTTGCCAAATGATATTGTAGTTAGGCTTTATTTGCCTCTTCTTTTGGAGTGAAATATACTTGATCTGATCTAGCTTCTATTATCGTATGTTTTTCTTGCTTCATCTTGAAGTTTATCTCATGGCTAGAATTTTGTCTCTTTCTTCATAGATTTTACTTTACAAACTCTTGCCATATGTCCAATATCAAAATAATTGTGGTAACGAAATGCAATAATTTCATAATCTGCTTGTTGATCCCATTCTCTTGATTCAAATTTAATCTTAATGGATTGTGGGAAAGGTTTTGAAATATCCATAGCAACACATATTCGAGTATATATAACATGCTTTCGCTCCTTAGTTGTTAGTCCTTCCTTGATGAATTACCCTAGGGCATTTCCAATATTCTTCAAAACATCCTTATTTATAAGCTGATATGGAAGTCCAAAAATCCTAACCCACATTGGAAGCTTCTTAAAAGTTTTTGTCTCAACAATTTTTTTTCATTCCATGGTCTCAAATAAAGTGCATCTCTTCCCCTAAACCATGGGCCACCAACCATTATTTTATTCCTGATTTTTGAATTGGAAAATATGATGAGGAAAAAACCTTTAGGAAGAAAAGTCACGGAATAATTTGAATTCAATCCCCACTTCCACTTGCTCCAATTTTGAATCTCCAAAAACCTTGAAAATGATCTATGGAACTTACATATTAACCAGGGTTATGCATAGTGGCGAATCATCGTAAGTTCACGAATATTAGGATTTTCAAAATTTGAAATTGGCTAAAAATGGACCCCTTGACATCGGCCCATTCACCCAAAATTTTTGGGAGAAATTTTTTTTAGGGTTGGTTCGCCCTACTTTGATAATAATTTCATCATTATTATTTTAAATCGCCAACCACTCTCGCCTAAATCATGCACATTTTCACCTTCAAATTATAAATAATTTTAATTATCCTACCAAATTTACCACTTATACCACCAGTATATATACCTAACATGACAATGATACTCATACTCATTCAAAGTCCTCGAAAAACGACCTGTAGCATAGAGAACCCTAGCTGAAAATGACAGGTAAAAAAGTAAACCTGATCAAAAGCAAAAAGCGACCAAAACCAAGGAACAAATTGGCATAGAGGAAAGAAGATTGACAATATATTTTGACTGGTAACAAGAAAGAAGATCTAAACCAGGGAAAACAGACCAACGACAAAATCTAACTAGCACAGGAAAGAAGATGGTACCAGATTTCAATTGGCACCAGGGAGAGTAGATCGACAACAAAAAACGATCGATACCAGGGTGAAGAAGACTGACAACAAAAAACTATCGATAGTAGAAGGAAGAAGATTGACACTAGAATCTGATCGACACCAGATTCTAATCAACACTAGGGGAAGCAAACAATATCAAAATAAAATCGACATAGGAAATGATCGACACCAGGGTGAAACAACTATTGCTAACAACAAACTATTAGAAGCAGTTTATGATCGGTCGAAGAAGAAAGAAGATCGATCACAAAAAACGATCGATACAGGGTGAACAGTAAAGAAAACCGACAACAAAAAAATATCGACATTAGAAAGGAGAAGACCGACTGCACATTATGATCGTTCGGAGAAGGAAGAAGACCAATCGGTACAAGGTGAAGAAGACCAGCGACATAAAACTACCGGTAGCAGAAGGAAGAAGAACAACCGTAGAAAACGACTGGTAAAGGGGTGAATAAAACCGGTTGCAGAAAATGATAGCAACAGGTTCTTAACCTCCCTCTTCCTTATAACACTTCTAGAATTGTGATAAATTTCTTCAATATCATGTTTATTTTCTAAAATGAAATAAATTTTACTATATAGGTTCAATGGCACCTACTCCCAATGGAAGCAAGGGAGGCAAATTTTCTAAAAACAAGAGTATCCTAAAATATTTTAGCCAAATATCAAAATCCAAGGAGCTATCGACATCTGCAGAAATTCAAGGTACATACCTATTTTAACTACTAAATAGTAACTTTTGTAAGTAATATCAAACAATGATATAGAACACCTTTTTATGTAGAATACCCAATCGACCCTGACATGCCTCCACTTGAAGATATTCCCGAGCATGAGATACCTCAACATGAAATTGTTTTAAACAATGACATGCAACAACTTGAAGAGAACCAGGAAAGCGACACACCTAACGAAAAATAAAACAACCATATTTACCAAATACCAACTTCTGGGGAATCTTCTTCTCAAAAAACTAAATGTAGAAAGTTAACCAGGTGGACTATTGGAAGAACATTTCAGCTAGAATGGTCATCGAAATATCCATTTATTGAACCGATGCAACCTGAGAATAGTAATGACACTCCCACAAAATGTAGATGCATTATTTGTAGTTGGAAACTAGGAAAAGATCATAAGATGCAACTTAAGTTGGATACAATAGAAAAACATTGTGGGAAAGTATATGTCACAGTAAAAGAAAGTGATGGAACAACTAAGAAAACAATAATATGGAAGGATGCTTTTGAATGCATACATGTCAGATATGCACAAGACTATGACAGAGAGATGAAACAACAAAAAATAATTGTTGAAAATGGTGGAACTATTGAAGCAAAATTTCAAAAAATTCATAAAACCACTTTAGTTTCAAAAAGTTTGCAGTTTGTTGTGGTATATACTATTCTAAAAAAGGGTAGACCAATGTCTGATTTTATTGATTTTAAGCATCTCTTTCAACTAGCTGATGTGCAAAATCTTCCCAATTTCTATTGGTCAAATCGTAGTGGTTGGAAAATGGTAAAATATCTATCTTTAGTTGAGAAGGAGGACCTGAGAGAGAAAGTGAAAAATGCTAAATTCATTTCACTTTCAATTGATGAAGTAACTGTTGTTGACAATACATCTTGGATATGCATGCATGTTTACACATTTCAGGATCACTTAAGGCAACCTCATTTTCTAGCATTACATAAGATGATCAATAATTGTAATGCGAAAAACCTTTATAATGTTGTTGTAAGAAGCTTAAAGGATATTGCAGGAATGAAGGATACACAAATAGACAACAAGTTAATGTGTATCAGAGTTGATGGTGCTGCTATAATGCAAGTCACAAAAATGGGCTTTGTGTTCGACTTTAAACATCAATTACCCCATATTTGATCCCCATTCATTGCATGGCTCATAGAATGAATCTTGCATACAAAATTGTGAGCACATTTGAAAATGTTGCTAGAGTGGAAGAACTTATCCGTGAAGTACATGCTTATTTTTCTTGTAGTCCAAAAAGGTTTGCAGAGTTTCAATTGTTTGCACTAGGAGTTACAAAAGGCAAAAAATTGTTAAAAGATGTGGATACTAGGTGGATTTCACTATTTCAACCTGCATCTAGAGTTTTCAAAGAATATAAATCCTTAGCAGGGTTTATGTATGATAATCAAAGGGCAGTTGATAAGGCAAAGGACTTGTTATACCGAATGACAGATCTGGAAACTCTGCTCACTTTATGTGGTATTCTTCCAATGTTGCATGAAATGAATATTTTGACAAAACTTGCACAACAAAGAACCATATATATTGCTGATTTCATCAGGATTAGAAAACAAATATGTATGCGTATCGATAATTTACTTGTCTAACAAAAATTTTATGGATCCGTTGTTTGAAGATTGGAGAAATTTAACAAACATCGATAATCCAAACAATTTTTTGAAGTTCAATATCAACGACAATATTTGCATTAATGTTCATGGAAAGCAGATAAAATTATATTGTTTTGAAAGGCCATCGGGAATAGTTTCAGATGATATTGAACAAATGCCAATAACATATAGTAGATTTGATGTTGTTCTACAGAATACAAGGATTAAATTGAGAAAAATAGCAGATGCCTTGACAAGAGAAATAAGAGACCGTTTTCAAAGAGATGAGTTGATTGAGGCCATGGATGTTGTTAACCCCATGTTTTGAAATCCTAGTACTGATTGCAATATTATAAGTAAACTGTTCATAAACTATATGTATACACAATTATTGAACATTTTACTAAATGTGTGGAGGTTAATGGTATCAAGATCAATGGTATTCTCAATAAAGACCTTTTGACAAATCAATCATCCTATTTTGGATCAACAATGGTGGATCAAATTTCCCATTTGACTAATCCTAATGAATCGGGTTCTATAACAATTTTGTGGAAAAAATTGTATCCAAGCAATATCTTACAATATGCAATGAGTGAATATTTTCGCTTATATGAATTATGTCAAATAATGATTTTGGGATCAGTAGAAGATGAAAGGGTTTTTAGTGCTTTATCTTTTGTGAAATCTAAGGTTCGTAACAAATTGGATAAAAAATTTAGAAAATTGTCTGAGAGTATATGTGTCATCTTATGAATTGGACAAATATCCATATGAAAGAGCAAAGTTTTCCCCACCAAAAAAAAAAAAAAAAAAAAAATAAAAAATACAAAAAAAAAAAAACCACCACCACAACCCTCTAAAACCCCCAAAAACACCAACCCAAAAAAAAAAAAAAAAAAAAAAAACAACCCAGCACAAAAAAAAACCAAAAAAACAACACCCAAAAAACCAACCAACCAAACCCCCCAAACAAAAACAAAACTACACCCCAAACCAAAAACAACCAAAACAACAACCAACAAACACCAACCCCACAACAAAAACACAAAAACCCACAACACAAAAACACCAACACCAAACCCAAACCAAACAACAAAAACAACACCACCCACAAACCAAACCCCCAACCCCCCACAAACAACCCCACCAAAACAAACCCCCAAACCACCAAACAACCAAACCAACCACAACACCAACACCCCAACAAACACCCCAAAACCACACCCACCACCCCACCCACAAAACCCCCCAAAACCAAAACCCCCCCCACCACACCCAAGAACACCAAAAACAAAACCAAACCACAAAAAAAAACTAAACCCACACCAAACCACCACCCCACTGATCCAAAACCCACAACAACCCCCACCCAACACCAACACCCCCAAAACAAAAAACCCCCCATTAATAACCCACCCAAAACAAAACCAAAATCCAACCGACAAAATTCACCCTCCAACTTTACCTTATCCCTCACTTCCACCTACCTTACTTCTTTCCCTTTCTCTATTTACCCATTTATTTAAAATAATTTTAAACTAAAAAATAATAAACCACTTTCTTCTATGTCTATTTTTTAGGAGAAAAAGACAAGAACAAACAAGACCAACAACAAATCAAATATCCATATGAAAGAGCTTTGGCATATTGGAAATCCCTAGCAGAAAGAAGAGGTATCACAAATGTTATGGATAAGGAAGATCAAGATACTGGCACTGATCAACAATTCGAAACACAAAGCTCAGCTATGCAAACTGATAAGTGTTTGTTTCAGCTTCCGCCACTGTAATTTTGGACAAACTGATAATTGATTGTTTCAGCTTCTTCCACTATACTCACTCTAATTTTGCACAAACTTACTTTTGCATTGTTGATTTAATACACAAAATATATTGATATTTTTTATGTTTCATATTATTATTTGTGTGTTAAATTTTATAAATGATATCATAGACTTTTTAATATAATTTTATGTTATATTTGATAGATTTGATTGTTGTTGTAAACATATGATTTTTAAATATGGTAACAATATTGGCAGAAGTTAGAATTTGCAATAGATATCAAACAAAACAATAACCTAAAATTGTATGACATATTTGCCAAAATAGATTCATTAATTGTAAGTTGTAACATTTTTTTGCCAAAATAGTTAACTTTTCACCAAAATCCAAAATTGTATAACACATTTGCAAAGTTGTTAAAACAAAAAATATCCATTATTGTGTAACAAATTTGTAAAATGGTTTTTCATTAATTTGAAAAGTATTACATTACATAACATTTTCAAAATATTGTTTTTAACACTATCAAAATACTACACAATATTTCCAGAAGCAGATCCTGTCTCTAAAGGAGTATCAGATGCAGTGTCTCTTGTTGGGTCAGGCTCACTTTGCAAATGACTCTGATCAGCTGCATCTGATGGTAGTGCACCAACTCTGATTAGGCTCTCCTGCACTGTCTTCAAACTTGAGATCAAAGCCCTTTCCTCATTGGTAGGATCTTCTTTGGATGTTGAAGCTATTTCTTTTTCCTTTTCCTTCAGCAAAATGTCAGGATCTAAGTTGTGCAATATGATAATATTTCTGAATGCATTGTTTTCTCTAATGGTGTAAGCTAAGCGTTCCTTCAATTGTATCACTTTGTAAAGGTTGTCCTTGGCAATGTTTAAGTAAACATTGAGGCTCTCAACATTTTTCTTCAAATTTTCAAAATTTGATTGCAAAATAGATAAATTGTACTATATTAGTTACAAATTGATATAAAAATAAATATATTAATAAACACAAAATTGGTAGAACTTACATCAAAAACTACTTTGCCCGCCTCTGCAATATTAACCTTCTTCTTATCAATAGCCCATTGATTATAATATGCCTGGGCTTTGACATTCAAATTCTCTAACCTATTTAAAAGAAGATTTAAAATCTCATCATTATGTACATTAGTACTCCTTACACTTCCAGATTGAGCTTGATCTAACAAAGCACCAAGCTTTTCTGGTTCCTGTTCAACCAAAGAAAAATAATAGTCTCTTTTAGAAAAATTATTGTATTGAGCGTTTAGATCCTGAATTAAAAATTTTGCCCGACACTCCCAATCTCTTAAACCAAATATGTTAGCCAATAGAATGTCTTTTACGTTGGCCTCACAATTATCGACCAATAGAAAATTTATTGGAAATTTTAATTTTTGGTCATCAGTAAGAGGACCAACATCAACAGTTTCTTGTGGAGGGGAAGAAGAGGTGCCACAAGTTGTCGCTAGTTCGGGTTCTTGTTCTTCTGTCTACTATTGTTGATATTGAAGCACATCGGTAGCATGAAAAAACTCATGAGTGTCGCCTTGAAAAAGATAATCCTATTGAAGATTAGAATTATCCAATGCAACGTAGAGCAGAAGTTCCAACCAAAATATTTGGAAGCTCTGATAAATTTTGTGTACGTGTTATTCCCCAACTCCTTGCAGAAAATAATTGCTTCCCATGCATACACTATTGACCCCTCATCGGTTGTGGCTGTGGTGGAGGTGGTGGCGGCATAATTCGCTATGTGAGAGCAGGTGATCGAACTGGTGCTCCGATGTAAAATACAAAAAATATTACAAAATTTTGTTAAAAAAGTACTAAAATCAATATTCTATATAGCAAGAATATAATTTAAATGATTATACCAGATGAATATTTTGAAGGGTGTGCATGATGTTGCCTTGAAAACATATCAAAAAAATAGTAAATGAAGCTATCAATAAAATTAACCTAATGAAATAAACTACACTAAAACATTTGTGTCACATTACCTCTCGAGGGTTGGCTAACTTCTTCAACATCAATGTGCACTCTAGGTGCAGCTGATGAAGTGGCAAGACGAGAATGAGGGGATGCAAAAGACCTGTGGCATTTTTGAGACCTTTGGAGTGGTTGTACTTGCTCTGACTGAGTGTCGAAATTTCTTGTCTCCTTTGGTAGAATTCCCCTCATTGCAACCTCTCTTTTAGAGGAAGAGGTGGTTGCCCTTTTCTGCATTGAAGTAAAATTTAAATAAGTATCAATTAAACAAGAAAATTTAAATAAGTAAAATAGCAAGAATTATGTTAATAAAAATTTACAATTTACCTGCACCTCTTCGTCTGTCAAGCCAATTATCCTCAGTTTTGTGTGGAGCGAGGTGGGCACTAAGGTATTCCTTATATTATAGTATGATTCATAAAAAACCAAGAAGAAAATTTGATGTGGGAACAACTGCCCCACTATTTGAGTGGGCGTTGTTGAGATCATATTTAATTTTGTTTGAAATGAATGTCGACCAATCAAATTTTTTGTGTGCTAAACAATGCACCAAATAGGCAAGCACCCACATTGGAATGTCAGTTGACCTCCCTTGCAGAATAATATGCACCTAGAAAAACTCGATCACCGCACGAAGAAACTAGTCGGTGACAAGTGAAAACTGGAGGCCCCTCCTGGAAGGATTGGAATGAACTAAAACAATATAAAATAAAATTAATAAATTATAGAAAAGTAATGAAAACGAGACTTAGAAGATTTGGGAATGGAAAATTACCTCACAACAAATTGGGCGAGAGACTGAAGCTTGTCTTCAGGTACATTTTGTCATCATCGGTCAAGGTAAACTTTGATGTCACAGATGAACAACTCTTGTGGGGGAGCCATGTCAGCCTTTCGACGTCCGTAGGGTTGATAGTGAAGGAAACAATCCTATTGTCAATGTCCATATTGAAGATCGAGCCGTCATGGTTGTAACATCTAACAATTTTAAGCAACAAATTTTTGTCGGTGTTGAATTGGGGCATTGATACTAACCCCAGAAGACCTGCATTTGTTACCCATGAAACGTTGTAACCTGGTGTTGTGAGAACCTTGAATGTTAATGGGAAAACAATGTTTTTGAATGTAAGTTTGGATGTAGAAATGGAGGGTGAGGTGGTCATTGCTACAACAGATGTAACGGTTTCGAACAATTTTTGTAAGTTTTATAGTTTCCGGTAGGCTTTGGAAGGCTTTGCATAAAGTTGAAATGGTGGGGTTATTGCCTTTTAATAGACCTTCCCTTGCCTAAAATGTTGACATGTGTCCTTGAAGAGATGTAGTGCTGACATGTGGCAGTGCAGACCAGTAGGATGTGTGTTTGATGGTACCGGTAGTATGCAAACCTTGGTTGTACTGGTAGTAGGAAGATGATGTTGGTGCCGGTAGTTTTTTGATACTGGTAGTATAAAAATGTTGTGGTGCCAGTAGTTCACAGTTGCTGATATTTTTTAGTTGTTGGTAATTCACAACTGTCATTAGTTTGTAGCTGCTAGTAGTTTTTAGTTGCCGATAGATTACAATTACCGGTAGTTTGTACTTATCTTTAGTTTGTAGTTGTCGATAGTATTCAACTATCGATAATTTTTAGCTTTTGGTAGAATTTTACTTTTCATTTTAATTATTTATAATTTTTTTCAAATATTAAGATAAATTCACCATTTTGTTATATTTTTTCGTTAATAAAATGTGCAATTCACCATGTCTTCTACATGAATTTGGACACCATTCACCTTACCTTAGAAATAGATTTCAGCATCGACCCCTTATGGATAACCCTGATATTAACCCTCTAATTTTAAGAACCATTATATCATGCTCAATCATCTCATCCTTGATACTTACTTCTAGTGTAACATTTGCTACCTAGATGGAACTTGCCATGTATTCGCTCTTTTGCTTATCTCTAACTTGGGCCTCCATACTTCCAACTAGGGCATTTTGATTTCTAGCTAGGGCATCTTGACTTCCCATTAGGAATTTCAAATATGAATTTCCTTCCACAATAGCTATTGGGGCTCGCTCTTGGCTTGCACTCCCTCTTGGTTCACACTTCCTCTCTACTTGAACTTGTTACTCTTGGCTTGCACTCTCGATTGGCTCACAATTGCTTGTGTCTCTTATTTTTCTCGGTGTTCCTCTGCTTCAACAATTTTATAGAAACAATGTTCCACACATTCGTGGTAAGGGTTTGAAGCATTGATCACTCTGAATAAATTTGTCACTCTTTTGCCATGACTAAATCCTACCTCACACTCCCTTTTGGCTTGCACTCACTCTTGGCTTGCACTCTCTCTTGCCTCACAGTCATTACCAACTTGCACTTCCTCTTGAATCACAATTGCCCTTGTCTATTCTTTTTGCTGGTGTTCCTTGGCTTCAATAATTTTTAAAAATAATGTTGCACGCAGTCATGGTAAGGGTTTGAAGCATTGATGCACTCTAGATGAACCTGCCACTATTTTGCCATGACTAAATCTCGTATTGCACTCCTTGGTTCACACTCCCTCTTTGATCTCATTTGCTCTCAGTTTGCACACTCACTCCCAGCTCATGCTTGCACTCGTTGTTGCATTTACTTTGGCTCACGCTCACACTCACTTTTGGCAGCACTCGCACTCGCTTTCAGCTCACACTTGCTTTCGGTTGCACTCACTTCCAACTCATGCTTGTACTCCCTGCTGTAGTTACTCCCAACCACACTCACACTTGTTGCTGCACTTATTCTCAGCTCACGATTGCACTCCTGTTGCAGTTACTCCCGAATCACGCTCTCACTCGTTGTTACACTTACTCTAGCTCGCGCTCACACTTGGTGTCACACTTACTTCCAGCTTGTGCTCGCATCTTTTCTAACATTGATATACTGGATTATGTTATTTTCTTATTTATTGTTATTATTCTTTGCAAAAGCAAAAAAAAATTGTCATAAAAGATAACATTTTGAATTAATGACATTTAGTATAGGATTAATTTATATTATTTTGTATATAAGAAGAGATACTATGTTCATCCTAATGTCATTTTTTACTTGTATTAATAACAATTAAATCATCTAATCAATAAATTTCTTTATGTAATCAAATCACATCAATTTAATGTTACCTTTTATATTAATTTATTTTTGTATACATGTAACTTGTTTTGTATAATAGTGAAATATCCAACCATGTTGCCTAACAATTTGATTTCTACAATCATTTGGATGATATTTTATAAATAAATAATAAACCATAAAATATAATGCACACAGAGTTGAGAATTTTAACTATTCTATTATGTGTCCTTGCCTTATAATTAATTGATATCATAAACTATTTAAACTAGCTAAGTACAAAAGGATAAATCCTTTTGCATGATTTTTCTATTATATCAAATTTTTTAATGTTGCCTAATGTTTAAGTGTTGAATGGTTTTTCAGTTTCTATTAGTAATTTGAGCTTTTAGTGACTGATGAAATGCTTTTTGAAGTGCATACCAGGGGGGATGTTGCAACTATTTGGAAGCGATTTTGTTGGATTTTTAGCCATATTATTACAGGTCCCAATATCTAGAATCAAATATAATTATATTAAATATGTATGAAGGCTTAATCACAAAATAATATCTTTTTTGATTGGTAAAAGGGGTTTTGAAAGGGTCCCACAACCTTTTACAAAATGGTGATCATAAGGTGAAACTCTCCTTAGCAAAAAGAAAACAAAAGCATCAACCCTTTACAGGTCATCAAAGAAAAAACCAAAAAGGAACTTGAAGGCCCTCGCAAGGGTAGAAGAGGGAACCCAAAATAGACACAAAGGAAGCCCACGTGGGGGCAAATAGGAAATCGAAAGAGAAAAATGTAAGACATGGTAGCAACAGAAGGCAAAACCACAACAACCAAACTAGTTGTTAGGGTGATCAATGTCCCGATTGTCGGTAGTACGATCAACGTCCACCAAACTCTTGAACTCCTCCAGTATGATCCTTGTACTCATCCAAGAGAGCCTCCGCATGAAAGAGGAGAGAAGTAGTCATCCTAGTTGCCCTCCCGAGAGCTTTCATGATGTCATGGAGGTCCTGGAGATGACCTCGATAAGAGAGGTTTGACCAGCAGGAAACCTAGGAGGCCAATAGGGGAAGTTGAGTGAAAGTCCCTTCCAAGGGATGGCTCTTGTTGGATTCATTCTATGGTCTAACCTGAAAAGACAAAGAATTGTTAGAAAGATCATTGTTGTCAATGAGGATGGGGGTCTTACGTTTGCCATTGCTCGCTTTGCTCCTAGTGGTGTAGCGCTTGGGTTCGAATTTATGGGTACTCAGGATCCCTTCCATCTTCACGTCATAATATAGGGCTTGATTATTTTTGGGAGACACATAAGCATCTCCATCAGTACCGCCAGTGTCACCCATAGGTCTCGCACCCATAGTAGAAATCACAGTACCCACAACTCTTCGGGCTTGTCTTTCCAGAACATATATCTAGATAACCAAGTAGAGACCTAGGTGAAGGGGGAAAGAAGAGACTTCCTTATTTACGTTCACCATAGATCGCTTAATAGACCGAAAGAGTATTTCAAAATATTTATGGTCTTCTTTCCCCATAGGTGGTTGAGGAGCATTGAGTGGAAGCTCCTTAGGACCGCACAAGGGCTATCCAGAGTAAAGTATTATAGTAAATTCACCATTACCATATCCCAAAGTTTAGGGAGTGTTTCTCTGAGGATACCTCCTTTATCTTTCCCCAAATTCTCCCCCCTATATTTGAAAAACGCTAGCTCATCCTGAAGGGAGTGCTTCTCCTTGTTTATTATTTCACCATCGTTCGAAAGCCAAATTATCTTTGCAAGGAGATCAGTTATAACAACAAAGTTTAGTCCATGGACGAAGACGTTCCCCCCATACCAAGTTTGAATGAACTCCAAAGATAGTTCAGAGTTGCTGTCGTTAAAAAGTTGCAGAAAGTGGAGGCCATGGTCCCTAAGGCAGTAAGATGGAGAACAAAAGGCTCAATTTCAGCCATGGATGTAGGGTTCAACAACACAAGGGAAATAAAAGAGGAATGCAACCATTTTAGAGAAGGTATGAAGCGTGAAACGTAGGGCAAAAGGCTAATGGATATAAAGGCAGAGGAGCATTAAAGAACCCATATTAGATTACGATGGCACAAAACACATAATACCCACACTAGAAAACCATGGGGTATAATTGCACTCTAAAATGTGTCATTTGACGCAAGGGGAAAGACTTGGGCATGAAGACCCTTATGAGAAAACAAGATTGGATTTCATAGGATGCATGTCGAGAGAATTTGAGCGATTGAGGGAGGGAACCAGATTCAAAAGCAAAACCTATCATCGATGACAGGAAAAGGTCCCAATGGGGTTTGTGAAGATCCAATTTGTGGCCACTTGAGGTTTAATGGGGATGATTCTCAAAATTCTTGGCACGATTAACAAGATCTCTAAAGACAGAGATGTTAGAAGGATTGCCACCATGGAAAATAACAATTACCATCCATGCAAGGTGATGATTAACCGTTACAAGGATAACTGCTTGCAGCTCCACGTAAGACTGGTGGCATAACATGGGATGCCAATATGGAGGATCAAGTTGCCAAGTCTTCCACTAGGAGTGCAACTACCAAGTGTGACTAGGAGAAATGTTGAGCTAAAGGCCGAGCAAGCGATTACACATGAGGTGCAATTTCCCCAAAAAGGTATTACTAAAATGTTCAAATTTTGTGATGATTTTTATGAGTGTCATAAATTATTCATCATTTAATCATTATTCTTGTCAATCCAAGGTGGTGTCTAATGGCTGTATACGATAGGAAAGGTAAGCAGTTTAAGGATCAATTCATTCAGGGGATGGTTTTATTGGTGAAACAGTTAGTGTTTGGGGGTTTGATGTCACCTTTAAACCTTATAAAATTAAATTGACTCCTATTTATCCTTTTCAAAAATGAAATTGCAGGATTAAAACTTTGCAGAAAAAGGAAAACTAACTACTGTTGCAAAATTTAAACTGATAGAAATAAAATGATGCAAAAGTTGGAATGGCAAAAATAAAACTTGCAAAATTGAAAATCACATCTTGTATCAAGCAAAACCTAATTACAATATCATAATTCAAATAACAGTAATCAAATGTTGCAGAACTGAAACATTAAGAAATTCTCTGATGCAAACTGGAAATGCCAGATTTTGAAAACAACTGCTAAAACAAAAAATAACAAAAAATGTTGTAAGATGCAAGAATTTATGCTAAGTGGTCAGCTGACATGCACATACTCCTATAATAATTACAAATTATCACATGCAATCTAAAAGAGTACAACTAAAATTATGAAGTATAAACTGACAGATTCTTGCTAATTTGCTGCAACAAGAAATGAGCAAAAAACCTGTAAAAGTTGCTCCTTCTCCTGGCCCTGGAAGTGGCCCTTGCTCCCTGACCCAGAAGAAGGTGGAAAGAACTGTTCTAAACTATCTAAGTTTCACACACATTCACTCAGACTACCAATAAAATAGAAATATTGCACCTTTTATTGATTTTGCAGCAACATTACAATATTGCAGGAAAAAACCTGCAAAATACTGTCCTACTGTAATTATAAGGAAAGCTTATCTATTATGAAATTATGCAACTCTATATCCTCTATATGCTCAACCAAACAAGAGCTATATTATTTATACTAATGGGTTACAATATTGATAGGATTTTGTGCTGCTATGTAGGGCTGCTACAACTGTTGCAAAACTGTTTCCCAGAATGTAGGGATTTATTCTGTTATTCCTTATCCATTCCTTCTTCTAGGCTTCATGCATTGAGGTACAGGTGTTGGAAATAATAATGGCATCCCTTAAACAACTGTAGCCACCATTTACCACCCTTCTATTACTGTTATAGGCGCTTTTGACCAAAACTATTCTTACTGCGTTCATTCCGAAGCTACTCTGAAATATCAGGTAAGATAACAGAGTTTGTATTAATTCACCAAATATGTAGGAAAATAGTTGTGATGGTGTGAATAGTCTCCATAATTTCCTTGAAGACTTATTCCATCCTTTGCATGACCTGGATTGGACCAATTCCAATCCATGTTGTATATGTACAGCTGACTAGAATTTGAATGGACAATTTCCTGTTTCTGCACAGTCAAAATGTTTTGAACAAGTTTTGGCGTATTTTTGGTCATTTGAAATGGTTAGACGGTGGGGAAAGCTAATGAAATGATTTCAGAAATAAATACATATTAACACTTATTATTATAGCTTCAAATAAATCCTACTTTGCTTAAAGAAGTCAACTAAAACAGGTTAGAAAGTACAAAAAAATAGTCAAAACAAAATATATGCTATTCAACATTTAAAACATGTAAACACAACTACATAATGCATTCTATCACCATAATTAGCATCAAAACATAACATAAGGTTTATCAAATAGTTTATTAAATATCCAAAAATGGTCAATGAATGAGGTAATTTTCTGGCCTCGTCAGATTTGATTAGTGATAACAACGTCATGAATAGATGTTCGCCCAGGAATAGAGCTTCTATATGCTGATGGGTATGGTATATTCATGAATTGAGCTAGAGGAAACTCACCATGTGTGACATCAGTTGTCATTTGCAAAAATCCACCAATGACATGCCGATTGAGATGATGATTAAAAAATCACAATATAATATCAATGCATACAAATCTCTGATCAATAAAAATCTAAGACATTCATGAATTACAATTATATTTCAGAATAGTATTCACAATAATATTGATCAAATATACAAGATCGTATATCATTTTTCATTACAATACATGGAGCTTTATCTCCATAATATAACTCTTGGATATGACTCTTCAATACTTGACTATTGCTCTCCTCACATATTCAGGAGATGCAACCTTTCCTATTCCATACATAAGACAAACCTCTCATGCCTCTTGGATTTACATCTTGCCACATATATGTGACTCTTCACTTACATACTTTATACATGTACACATAACATATTGCACACACCTATACACTCTACTTGCACACCTTACTACATGACACTTGGACTCATCCTACACATTGACACATACTTAAGGAGAAATATAAATCACACACCTAAACTAATAACACACACCCTAATCTATTACATGACCAAATAATATAATATCTCCAAGACCCCCTTGTATTACATTATTTGTTTTTTTTTTAATTTATAAAAAAATTGGACTTTAATAAAGTCCAATTACATAATTTTTCATGGAACATCAAAAATTTCTTTTACGCCCTTTTTATTGGATTTCAAAAAACATATTAAGTTTCTCATTGAACTTGGAGTGTTATTCCAATGCCAATTTTTTTCCTTTTCGAAACTACACTTATTTCTCCTAAATATTTTGGCACATTGCCATATCATCTAACTTTGGAACAACTAATTCACCATTTAATGCTAAGGTTCAAAGCAAAGCCCACTCAGTATGAGGGGGCCAAGACCCCTCATAAAAAATGTGCAAACTCATTGAAAAAAACTACAAAGAGGGGATTGGAACCCCTCAAAAACCTATGTAAACTCATTGAAAAAATAGTTAAAAAAGCTTCAAGCTTACTGTAGTGGTAAGGGCTTTGGCCTCTCCTTGAGAGGTCCAAGGTTCAAACCCCACTCAATATGAGGGGACCAGGACCCCTCATAAAAACCTGCATAAACTTAAAACTAATTAAAAGAAAGCTAAAAGGAGTCTTGGAGGCATTTGAAATTGCAGTTGCGCAAAAGATAAATTATATAAAAAGAAAAATATTCTTTCTGAATACCCCCCTAATGAGGCGAAGGATAATTGCTTGCATCTTGGGTTGTGAGGTGGCCGACCTTCCATCTCTTTACCTTGGAATGCCTTTGTTTAAATATAGGATCAAAGATTCGCTTTGGGAACCTGTGGTGGAAAGATTGTAGAGGAAGTTGATCGAGTGGGAAGAATCCCTCCTTAGTCAATCCAGAAAGGCTACCCTGGTAAAGTCTACTTTTCAAAGAATTTCAACCTTCTTCTTATCTATGTTCAAAATTCCTAAAAATATTATATCGAAGATTGAACATATTCAAAAGTTATTTCTTTGGTCCCGGGTTGATAAGAAGAAATTTTTTTCACTTGGTTGGAAGCAAGTCTGCAGACCTAAAAAGGATGGTGGCTTAGGTCTTTGTAACATCATGAAGATGAATAAGGATCTAGTTACAAAACAAGGATGGAAGTTGACAAATCAAACTGAAACTGGTTGGGTCAACATTGTGTCAGTCAAATACTTGAGACAAGAGAATTTTTTGCTTGTTGATCCTCTGTCGACCTTTGGTTTAGCCTTTTGGTTGAGTTTACAAAAGTCGACGGTGCTAGTCAGTAAAGGTTGTAGGTGGAGGTTGGGTGATGGACTCAAGATTGATTTAAGGAAAAATATTTGGCTGATGGACTAGCCCCTTGCGCAAATTCCAAATCTGGCATGTTTGGAGCATAGGACTAGATTGGTCTTTGGGTCTAAGGTGGTTGAATTTATTGAGGTGGTCGCTAGGCTAAAGGTTTGGAAATCATTAGACCAGTCTATTCTCAATAATGCTAAACTTGAAACTTGGATTCTAATTGCTAATAAGTTAAAGTTTTAGGTCATTAAACAAAGAAATGAAGAGGATGAGATCTTTTGGGCAAAGGAAAATAATGGATCCTTTTCATTCAAGTTCTCCTACAATTTTCTAGCTATCCACCTTTCAAAGTATGGCTTAAGGGTCTAATGCCAAAGGTGAAAATATTTTTTTGGTTGGTAACTCAGAATAAGATTTTGACCATTAAAAATCTAAAAAAAAGAGGTTGGTCGATGTCGAATAGATGTTACCTCTGTGGTGCTAATGAGGAACAAACAAGCCATCTATTCTTTCAATGCTCATTCTTTATGGAAGTTTTTAACTTAATTTTTAATTTTTTGGGACTAATTTGGGTGGTGTTGAGTTCGCTTGTTGATGTTTGTGCTCAATGGTCATCTCCTTTTTACTCTCCAAGGCTGAAATGTTTTTGGAACTTCTATTTGCTACATATTTTCTCATGGGTGTGGAAGGAGAGGAATAGTAGAATTTTTAAAAACTTCAAAAGATATCCTGCCTCTGTTTGTGCTAGAGCCTTGGCTTCCACACTAGAGAATGTGTCCTCTCTGGCTTTGGAGGATAGAATATTTGAGAAGGTTGAGCTCAAAAGGAAAATTGGATTTCAACAGAGCAATATGGTTGTTGGTCTTCTTGGTCCTAATCCTCGGGCCCTTGTGAGGTGGGAACCTCCTTCTCTGGGTTGGGTTAAACTAAAATTCGATGGAGCTTCAAAGGGTAATCCTAGTAATGCTAGCACTGGTGGGGTGCTTAGGGATGACAAAGGTGGGCTTCTGCTAGTGTATGTCGAATTTTTAGATATTCAAACTTACCATGTTGTGGAGGCCAGAGCCCTTTACCAAGGTCTCCTAATTGTGGAGAAGATGGGGTACCAAAAATTTTGCATTGAAGGAGACTTGCTTAATATTATAAACTTGGTCAAAGGTGATTCAGTCCCCGGTTGGAACATTGAGGCTGTGATTATGGAATCTAGGCAGATTCTTCAAGCTAGAGAGGATAGGGAGATAAAACATATCTTTAGAGAAGGAAACTGCCACACTGGCTTTATCGTAAACTTGGTTATAAGTCTCAATGGTTTGTCTATTTGGAGAGACAATTTTTCCAAGGCCTTCTTCAATTGGATTTAGCAATGTATGCTTCTTGATATTGTGTAAGCTTTTATTGTTTATGAAGAAAGGTTTTATGGCATAGCCGTGTGAGGGCGTTGGTTGGTTGGGGGGCTCACCAACGTTCTAATTTTGTTTCTTGTATCAAGTTGTAGCTGGTTGACTTGGTGATGAGTGGCTAGTTGTAGTGCTTTATAGCTGTTCTTGTCCTTGTATTGCTCGTCTTAGACCAAGTTTTGTAGGTCTTCTCCTATTGTAAAAGTTTGGGGGAACCTTTCAAAACCTCTTCTATATCTAATAAAAAATATTTTGCAATGAGCTCTTTTGGCAATGAGATAAAATCTTACTAGACCAATTGTCTTCTAAAATTTAAATTTTGCCAAGATGAAGATCATTGTTGTAATGAACATTTTCAAGAGATTACCATCAACAATAATTGATGAACATAAAATAATTTAATAAGTTTCCTAACCTCTACTTAGTTGTCTACTGAATCTCCATATGATTATGAGAAAGTGAGGAGATGTGTCTTATTATTAATAAAAACCTTCTCCACTAGTATCCTTTAGATTTGAAGCAATAAATCCATTATTTTATAATCTCTTTCAACGTTGATGAAGTACTCAATATTATATTCTCATGCTTTTGAAAAAGTGATCCCAAAAATTTAAGCAAAGGATCAATGAAAAAGAAGTGATATGAATTTTCTAAATCTATTTCATATGAGGCACACTCAAAATATCCATGATACCCTTTTCCTTGCAAACAATCCCATTTTAGAATCCTTCTTTGGACTACTAACCATAAGAATATTGAGGTCTTTGGTAAGGCCTCTAGTAATCAAACATTCTTCCAAGGGAATATTTGGGAGTAGATTATTATTATTTTTTTTTAATGTAAATCCTCATGTTGCAACTTATCCAAGTATCCACTATCATTTGGTGGATTTGAAACCAGCTCATGTTTCTAGATTAAAACAAGCAAATAGAACTTTTGATGCTTATTTTAAACCTTTTTATTTATTTGTTTGTGTTCCTCTATTTCAACCAAGTCATTGATAGATGCCCATAGTATGGATTTTTTTCTCATACTAATATAATATATTTGAGCTTATTAGACCTTTACAAGCTAGACATACTTAAGCCAATGACTACCAATCAGATAAGAAATAAGAAGATAGGACTTTAACCAAGGATCAAATAAAAATATGTAATTTTCCTCATTTGTTGATCATCTATTATATTTCTTGATCAATTACAAACTATTTGATTTAAAGTTTAGTGTTGACAATCCTTTAGGTAGAGTTAATTCCTTAAACAATTGTATTGTATCAAGAGAACCTATATATTTTTTAATAGAATTTTTGTAACAACTCTTTCCTTGGTCTTTGAATAATATCCAACTCAGTTTTGCCCCTAATGCAAAACTCATAGGTCTAGAATTTTGCAAGCCTACCCCTCCCCTCCTATATATTTTCCTTTTCAAACACTATCCCACTTACAAAGAGAAAACCTATTTTTTTTTCATCACATCCTTTCCAAAGAATATTTCTTTGAATTTTATCAAATTTGGATGTTTTGCCTATCAACAATATTGAATATGACAACATATATATATGGATGAATTGTAAGGTATTCCTTATGAGTCTTATCCTCTTTTCTATTATTGATATATAATCAATATTTAATTTTTCTATTTCCCTTAAAATTAGGATTAAATATTTTTTCTTGATATAAGTACATTAAATATAATTTATTATAAATTTTATTTTTTTTGAAAATAGACATTTCATTATTTTTTTCCTCAGAAAACATTTGTAATTTTCATTTCTGAGTTTGAAAAAAATTACAATGCTACGGGTATGAAGTACACTCAATTATTTCAGTTACAAACTCTAAATTAAAATGAGAGAAGTATTGGCCTCCCTGCTATAATGTGTTATAGTCAACTTACAATCCATAAACATAATCCTAATAAAGGACTACCATGTGAAAAGTAGGAATAACTTTCTAATCAATCACAATTCTTGAATGAATTTTACCTAAGTACTAAAATTGAGGAGGACTTAGGTTTCAATTATGAAGACAAACATTATTCTAAAGCCTATCTTTCTAAAAAATAAAGGCAAGGGTCTCTTTCAAAACATTTTTTTTCTTGTTGCTAATAACAGGTCTCTGATATGATCCTTAATAAGAGGAGGATTGTGAGGAAACCCTAAGTCCTCTAACCACTTCTTCCCTCTACCAAGTGCTTGTTGGAAGGTTCAAACCATCTTTTGAAAGACCATATGCTTCTATATTTAGTTCCCTATAGATGTGCTTGTATGAAATTTTTATTATAGAAGGTTCTAATAATTTCACTTGCTCATAGAAAAGATTGAGGAGCAAGTTTTTCATCTCAACATGATCTGCAACCCAACTTATCACTAATTTTGAATCTCCACAAATATGTACAACTGTAATTCCTTGCTCCACTACTATTTTCATCAAGAGGATCAATGCTTTCCATTCTGCCATATTAGTTGTTCCTTCACCTAAACTTGCCTTAAAAGTGATCTTATGTTTTTTATTTAAATAAAGTGCTCTCCCTACCCCACACCTACTTGGGCTGCCCTGACAAGCTCCATCAAAGAAGACCTATGGCTTCATAGGATCCACTATTAGTGTTCCTATATTTCTACTTAGTTTTGGTTTTGGGAAGATTTTTAGACTTTCAAAAATTGATTTAATCTGCATTTGTACTTGAATCACTAGGATTTCCTTACTTTCAAATAACCTGATATTTCTAGCCAACCATAAGCCCCATCCCACTATCAAATGGACACATATATACTCCTTTAAGCCTCTTTCTTAGAATCATTGTTGCATGTTATCTAAATTATTACTAATAGGCCACTGTCATTTCCCTTGAGTCAGACAAAATTGTATTTTGCACTTCTCTTATGAAAGGGCAATGAACAAGAAGATGGTCCATTGTTTCTTCTTCCTTTCTGTACATGACACACTGACTTAGTCCTTGCCAAGACCTCCTTTGAATAACATCCCATGTTAGTGCTTTTTTGGCTAGAGCTAACCAAACAAAGATTCTAGTTTTTAGAGGAGCTTTTACCTTCTATATTCTCCACCACCAAATTTTTTCCTCACTGTTGTTGTCAAAGCTTGCCTTATAACCTTTTCTAACTATGTATTGCCAAATTATTGGATTCTTGGACCATATTAGATAGTATATTTGTTGATTTAGTCTTATATTTGCTCATTCTAATGCTAAATATGTGCATTATTTCCTCCCATTATTAGTTCTTCTACTATGAGCCATCATTGTTTCCATAAATTAGTACTTTTTGTTGATACCACCTATGTTAATACCATATTTCCTTGTCTATGGAGATGATCTATTATGTTTTGTGGAAGCTAACAGTCTCATTTTCTTTTTAGCCAAGGATCTCTGCCTATCCTTCCTTTCCATTCCTTATTTTCCAAGCCAAGAAATTCTCAATTAATAAAAAAATTATCACTATTGCTTTCCAAATGTTTGTGGATTTTTGTAGTCTAATCCAATCTATAAAGGACAAGGTGCCTAAATATTTCTCTTGAATTACTTTATACCCTTGGTATTATGATTGTTTTTTTTTAAAAAGGTGAAAAATGTATTAAGAAGACAAATTCAAAGTTACAATAATTGGCCTGCCATTTTTGGCCAGCCCTAAGATCCTAATAAAACTAACTCTAACATCTCCTTGGACCATAAATTTCTTAGTATGATCCACAAAGTAGAAACTCTTATCCTGATTACAATTTTTATTAGTACTATTCCAAAGAATTCGAATTTGCTTCTCTCTCTTGCCATGACTTTAGGAGCTATCCCAAGTTAGAACTAAGAGTGCTACAAGCAGAAACATGATGCCAAACCAAAGGCTAATCATCATAAATATCTACCCTATTCTTGTATACTTCATTGCCTAAATCACTGTTGGCTAGTAACGAAACTTGTTTGTTCACCTCCATCCAATCTACAATATTCCTATTATGATTAGATTTTAATTGGTATCCAAGATGCTCACTCTTATTTTTAGCCAAAAAGTTAGTTGTTGCATTCTTCTCTCTGCCTACATAAACTATAATAAAATCCTCAAACTGCTTCCAAATGGCTTTAACTTGACTCACGATGTTTTTGATCTGCCATGCACTTGGTTTGAAATTCCTAGCAAGCCCACCAAAATTTGAGAGTTGAACTCCACTATGATCTTTCAAACTCCATTCTCCCAAGCATTGAGAGAGCCTTGTTTGATTGCCAAAGCCTTTACTTCATTATTTTTTGCTACTCCTAG
This sequence comes from Wollemia nobilis, assembly GCA_028583015.1. Taxonomy (NCBI): domain Eukaryota; kingdom Viridiplantae; phylum Streptophyta; class Pinopsida; order Araucariales; family Araucariaceae; genus Wollemia; species Wollemia nobilis. The sequence goes on from JAQPPZ010016890.1 coordinate 14,805,945, forward strand.
GCCTTCTAATTCCCAATGAAGAACCTTCCCCTTGTAGTCTCTTTTGAGGAAACCAATGCCTGTTGCCCCTAGGTTATTCTTGGATGCTCCATTTGTGTTGATTTTTTTCTAGCCTAGGGATGGGGGTTGCCAAGCCCCATAATTATGCCTCATAAAAATATTCTATCCCTATTGGTTTTCTTGCTCCCTTACCCAAGATTTTACTATTTTTGTAAGCTTATTTAGTATTGTTTTTCAAACTAGCTCTATCAGAGTGTATTCCTCTCTGAAAATCTTGGCATTTCTTTCCAACCATATGTGCCACCAAATAAAGCTTGTACCCAAAGCCAATCCAACTAAACTAATTTATTTTTAAACCTTTTTTGTTTCCAAACCTCCCATATATTAGTCTATGTTAACTACTGGTAGAGACAGACCCTAAAGAGATCAACCCATCGATCCCACAACTTTAGGGCAAATTCACACTAAAACAACAAATGATCTATGGTCTCCTCTTGGGTATTGCACATGATACATGTAGAGGGGCCATGAAAACCTCTCTTTTGCAAGTTATCATAGGTGAGGAAGCTTTGATGCATAACCTGCTAGTCAAAGAAATTGATTTTTAGCCAACCCTTTTCCAACCATACTTTGTCTCATGGGACATCCAATCGTAGTGAAGGGGGAGGTAGCAATTCATTATAACCATCCTGAAATGTATATATGCCTAAATTCCCATGACCCGAAACTATCTTATCCTCTTCCTCCTTTCTTGTAATGTGGCATTGCTTTAGTATCCACTCTAAAGTGACAACACATTTTGAGAGATTGGGATTGACCACTCTTCCAACTACTTTAGTTGCATAATATAGAAGGTCCCAATATGCCTTGTATGTAGATGACATGCTGTATTGATCCAACCTCTAACCTCTAGTCTTTGTTGAAGGGGCTGCAACTCTAGAAATTATTGGTCCCAAGAATTAATCCAAAAATTTGCTTTATCACCTCTACCCACTTTTCAAAATAGTCTTGGTTTTACCACTTTATCCCCTAATTTCAACACCTTTCAAACAAAAGAACCTTGGCCACTCATAGGGATGTGACCTGATTCCTCTTGGGGAATGTTACCCAAATACTTGCTAGTAATAACTTTGCTAAACAATACTTCTTGATTAGAGATCCATATTTAATAAAGCTTGCATGCTAGAGCTTGGTTATTCGATGTTGCTTTTTAAATTCCTAATCCTTCGCTTGCTTTAGACTAGCATATTTTATCCCAACTTGTTAGAACCCATTGCTTATCCATCCTTGGGCTATTCCAAAGGAATTTTTGCATGAGCGAATCTAGCTTCCTTAGGATTCCAATCACAGCCACAAGGATAGAGAACTTGTAAACTAACATTGCTTGAATCGCTGATTGAATAAGAGTCACCCTTCCTACAAACTAAATCTAGCGATGTGTTCAATGATTTACCTTCCTACCAATTTTGTTACCAAAGTTTTATATTCTTCCACTTTCAACTTCTTATAATGGAGTGGAATCCCCAAGTAGTCCAATGAGAGGAAGCCCTAAGAGAAACCTAAGATGTTTAGAATTTGATCTTGGATCCCTCTTTTGGTATTAAAGAACACTACCTTGGAATTGACTACATTCACTTCTTGGCCTATGGATTCTAGATAGGTATTTAAGGTAATATTGAGTACTCTTGCCTCCTTGACATTGGCCTTCCCGAGCAACCCCGTGTCATCAACAAATTGTAAATGGGTCAGATTTACCTTTCCTACTTGCACTCCTAAGATAACTCCTTGTTGCCTATTCCTTTGAATAAATCTACCCAATCCTTTAGTAATAATTATAAATAAGTATGGGGATATATGATTTCCTTTTCAAATTCCCTAGAGTTATGAAAGGGAATTGTTAGGGTACCTAGGAATATATATTTGGGGATATATTATTATATTGTATAAGGGTTGGCATGGGCCACACATAACCCAAGGTTGATTGTATTATAATATTATATTATAATATTATATTAGTAGTAGGCTCCCAAAAGTAGAATAAGAAGATGGATATATAAAGAAGAGATATTTATCATTGTAATCATCATGGAGATCAATCATATGTAATCATATTTTCCCACGAAGTGGCTTATGGGACTTTGCCCTCCTTAAGTGGCTCTCTCATCTTGGGAGATCTTGTGGAGTTATTCCTTCCTTAAGGATTATTATTGGTGTTTCCATACCTTAAGGGTATTATCTATCTCTCTCTCATTTGTGGATTGTTATTGTGGATAATTATTTGTGGATGAATGATTTGATATTTTTGCATATTGGTGAATGATTTATGTTAATGATAATAAAGTTTATGCAACAAGTGGTATTAGAGAAACAATTTTGGAAAAGTGGGGATTATTTTTTCATGGAATTGCTAAATTAGGGTAATTTTGTTTTGGAAAACATCTCATATTTTAGGAGCCATATCTCTGTGAAAGTTTATCCGATTCAAGTGATTCTTGGATCTGTTTATGTATAATTTGAAGAGATTTAAAATGAGTGGTCATATGAAGGAATCGAGTAGTATTGAGGGAGATACGACATTTTGAAGTAAACCATTTGGAACAAGGGTAGTGATGAATTTTCTAATCGTAAATTTTTTGGAAGATGCAATTTGTTAGCTTGGATAAGCAAATCAGTTGCAATTTATTTTGTTTGGAAGAAAAATTAAAAACCTAGTTGTCTATGTGGAATTTTAGCTTCAAATCAGTGGGGAGATATATATTTCTATGAAACCTAGTTGCATTAGGGCATATTTTTTCTAGAAAAACATCTCATCTTTCAGGAGTCATATCTCTACGAAAGTTTATCCGATTCAGACTATTCTTGGACTATTTTGTGCAAAATTTGAAGAGCTTCAAAATGAGTGGTCATATGAAGGAATCCGAGTAGTATTGAGGGAGATATGACCTTTTGAAGTCAGTCATATGGAACAAGGGCAGTGACGAATTTTTAAATCGTGATTTTTTTGGAAGATGAAATTTGTTAGTTCGGGTAAGCAAATCAATTGTAATTTATTTTGTTTGGAAGAAAAATTGCAAATCTAGTTGTCTATGTGGAATTTTAGCTTCAAATCAGTGGGAAGATATATATTTTCATAAAACCCTACTTTGCATTAGGGCATGATATATATTGTCAAAAAACCCTAGTTTGCATTAGGGAATCAACTATGGCACTTCAAAAGTTTTTTGGAACAAATGATATGGATGTGAGAGAGTGGTTGACAATAGTAAAATCTCATTATGGTGAAGGCATGCCATTACACTTTTGTTTTCAAATTTTTTTTTGGGGTGAAGCTTTACAATGGGTAGAAAGCTTTATTAGGAACAATCCAAGGTGCACTTGGAAACAAATGGAACCATCATTCTTGAGCTATTGGATACCTTTTCAATTACGAAGAAAGTTAGATAATTGTAAGAGAGATCTTGAGGGAAGGGATAAAAATATAGATAGCTTAATGGATGTCATCAAAGACCTTGAAAAGAAACTACAAAGGATTCAAAATGAGCAAAATGAAATGAAAGGAGAATGGGTAGTTTTCAAGAAACAAAATGAAGATTATGAAAAAGAAATAAAATTACTCAAGGAAGAGAAAGAGGAAAATGCTAGGGAAGATATTGAGAAGAATGTAGAAGGCACATCTTTGGATTTTCAAAAGCAAGAGAAGGATCAAAAGGGTTTAAATTCTTCTAAAAGTTCTATTTTGCAGGTTCATGGAAGCATTCAAAAGGAACATGTTATTATTTCCATTGACCCTAGTAGCAGATATAATTTTATTAATATTTCTTTGGCTAAAAGGTTGCAGGTTCAAACAACAAAAATTAAGGACATACAATTGGAGGGTGAGAATTTTCAGATTTTTGAAGATTTGAAGATCACCATGGATAAATATGTTTTACATTCAGATTTTCATGCTATTCAAATGGATGATGAGGATATTGTTCTTGGTTATCCTTGGTTAGATTCTTTGGGTACTATTAACATTAATGTGCAAAAGAAGTTTATGAAGTTATGGTACATGAAAAAGAAGATAACATTGTAGGATATTTCTCAACTCAAGGAGCAAGGATCCAAGGAAAAACAAGAAGTGCTTGTAGAGAAACAAATTGAAGAACAAATAGAAGAACCTGATACATAATCCAAGAAGGAAGTAGTAGCAATAGAGTCCATGGAAGAAGTAGCAACAACTAAGTCCATGGAAATAACAATAGCAGAGTCCAAGGAAGCTTTGATAGAAGAGCACAAGGACACACCAAACAAAGGGAACATGAAAGAACAATGTGTAGAAGAATTTAGAACAATGGAGCCAAATTTTGAGGAGTCAAAGAAGGTAGAACATCAAGTTAAGGTTGCACCATATTGCCATCCACACCACCATGAGCAGCAACAATCTTGGAGGTATGGTTCAAGGTAGCAATATTATGGTTCTACATGGAATCAGAAGGGCACCAACTATGGCAGTGTTTGGCAGAGAAAGCATAGTGATCTTGGTTTTCAGAGCGGTTCATCAGCATCAAGGAACAAGTGGATCCATCATTCAAGTTATCAAAATACATCAACAGAAGCGTGGAGCCAATGAAGTAGATTTGGATACTCAAGTAACAAAATGGCATTTGGATGGATGGATGATCGAGATTGGTACCAATTTCTAACATTGCTTAGCAAATCATATTATCTTGTTTCTTCACATGTTTCGAGGATGAAACATTTGTAAGAAGGGTGGCATGTTAGGGTACCTAGGAATAGATATTTGGGGATATATTATTATATTGTATAAGGGTTGGTATGGGCCACACATAACCCAAGGTTGATTGTATTATAATATATATAAATTAATAATATTATAATATAATATTATATTAGTAGTAGGCTCCCCAAAGTAGAATAAGAAGATGGATATATAAAGAAGAGATATTTGTCATTGTAATCATCATGGAGATCAATCATATGTAATCATCTTTGCCCACAAAGTGGCTTATGGGACTTTGCCCTCCTTAAGTGGCTCTCTCATCTTGGGAGATCTTGTGGAGTTATTCCTTCCTTAAGGATTATTATTGGTGTTTCCCTACCTTAAGGGTATTATCTATCTCTCTCTAATTTGTGGATTTTTATTGTGGTTAATTATTTGTGGATGAATGATTTGATATTTTGCATATTGGTAAATGATTTATGTTAATGATAATAAAGTTATGCAACAAAGGACCCCCAATTCTCAAATTCTAAATCTTGTATGGAAATGGGACCCTTGGCTCTAGGATTTGAAAAGATGCATTTCCCCTCAAAGGGGTCCTTTGAGAAGTCCAATGTTCCTCTTCATTCTCCATCAAAAATAAGAAATCAATTTTCCAAATTATACTACCATTTAAAAAATACCAAATAAATATTATTTTTACTTTGTTGCCCTAACAGTACAGTACTAGCCTTCACTACCCTAGCACTATTGCGACATTGTTAAAATATTTTTACTTCATTGCCCTAGCACTGCCACACTTGCCTTCATTTCCCTAGCACTACTGTGTCACTATTAAAATATTTTTACTTCGCTACCCTAGCACTGCTACACTTACCTTTATTGCCCTAACATTGTTGCGACATTGTTAAAAATATTTTACTTCAATGCCCTAGCACTGCTACACTTGCCTTTGCTTCCCTAGCAATGTTGTGGCACTGTTAAAATATTTTTACTTCGCTGCCCTAGCACTATTGCACTCATCTTCGCTGCCCGAACACTACTGCAACACTGTTAAAATATTTTTACTTCGTTGCTCTAGCACTGCTACACTCGCCTTCACTACCATAGCTCTATTGGGTATTGTAAAAATATTTTTACTTTGCTATCCTAGCACTGTTGCACTCACCTTCGCTACCCTAGCACTATTGTGGCACTGTTAAAATATTTTTACTTCACTGCCCTAGCATTATTGCGCTCGTATTCACTACCATCGATGGGTAGTCTTTACATATCAAAGAATACCATTCCATATATTTTTATCTATTAGTGAAGTGATATTTTATTTCCACTAAAACATATACACATAACATGCACCAAAATCTACTCAACATCACCCAAATAACTAAAAGGCATTCAAAACGAGTCTACCTGTAAATTTTGTTAGCTCAGAATAATTATTTTCCAGCTAATCCAGCACACACTTGCTCTCCAGACTCCTTCCTGTTCTCTTCTCTCTTCCCCTTGAAGAAAGATGAACATACTAGCAATAAAGTCCCTCAAACATTCATTACTTTAAAATAAACATCCATTTCTTCAACTAATTAAGGCCCCATAAACCCTAATTAATTGAATACTTGAACAAATATTATAAGACTTTTCTTTAGGTTAAGGTAATTTTTATAGAAATTTGTTTCATTCTTATACCTGGTTCTATAGGACACAACTAAATCATCTAAAATTTGTTATATGAGAAATCAAAGGAAGATATTTTATCGTTAAAAAAAGAAAAAATTTAGGAAAAATACTTGAAGTTAGAGTGTCCTATTAACAAGGTGATAATGAGCATTATGTCATTTGAATATACTAAACAAACTTGGATATTGTTTTCCATGAATGTACTATGAAAGAATATTTTTGAGATATTGTAAATTATTTTAATATTTTTTATTGAAATAATTATTTTAATATTTTTTATTGAAATAATTATTTTAATATTTTTAAGTTATATAGGAAGCCCATTAAAATAATTTATGTGTGTAAGTAGACATGAGACTGATTCCTATGAGGTTTTCATATTCTTTAAAAAGAAAAAACATTCATTGCACAAGATCTTGTAGACTCTCACCTTGGACCATGGCTACCAAATAATAATAAATGATCTAGATCTTATCTTTATCAAGGCAGCTATAATCAAATTTGGTTCACCAATTCTATGGTAGCATCAAGTAGACTCACATAGATCTTTTATACACACACACACACACACACACACACACACACATATATAGGAGAGGTAATTTTAGCATAAAAATTTAGATGTAGAATAAAAAGTCAAGCATATCAAATTTTAGATGAGAAAAAGACAGTACAACCATAATACATTAGTCAATATTAAAGCTATCAATAGTTATAGTTTTGATAAAATAATATATAAACAATCCCACTTACCTGAAACACCAAAATTTTATATAAATTTGAAAGACTAATTCTTTGAAGTCATATTTATAAATTTTTTATATCTATCCTTTCTTACATCACTTAACTAGTCTCACTATTTTTTTTTTTAAACAAAATTCCATAGAGTAATGTAATCTTTAAATATTCGGATAAAAATATGAACCCCTTGAATATATAAAAATTACTTAAGAATTATAATAAGTTTATCAAAAACCATGAAAATCAATATATCTAGGATACTTTCACTATAACTATTTTTTTATTAGATATAGAAGGGGTTTTGAAAGGGTCCCCGAACCTTTTACAATAGGAGAAGCCCTGCAAAACTTGGCCTAAGACCAACAATACTGGGACAAGAACAACTATAAAGCACTACAACTGGCCACCCATCACCAAGTGAACCAACTACAACTTGATACAAGAAATAAAATTAGAACAGTGTTGGTGAGCCCCCAGCCAACCAACACTCCCACATGGCTGTGCACAAAACCTTTCTTCATAAACAGTAAAAGCTTACAGAGCATCAAGAAGCATGCATCGCTAAATCCAATTGAAGAAGGCCTTCGAGAAAATTGTCTCTCCAAACAGACAGACCATTGAGACTTATACCCAGGTTTACCATAAAGTCAGCGTGGCAGTTTCCTTCTCTGAAGATATGCTTTATCTCCCTATCCTCTCTAGCCTGAAGAATCTACCTAGATTCCATAATCACAGCCTCAATGTTCCAACCGGGGACTGAATCACTTTTGACCAAGTTTATAATATTAAGTGAGTCTCCTTCAATGCAAACTTTTTGGTACCCCATCTTCTCCACAAGTAGGAGACCTTGGTAAAGGGCTCTAGCCTCCACAACATGGCAAGTCTGGATATCTAAGAATTTGGCATACACTAGTAGAAGCCCACCTCTATCATCCCTAAGCACCCCACCAACACCAACATTACCGGGATTACCCTTTGAAGCTCCATCAAAGTTTAGTTTAACCCAGCCTAGAGAAGGAGGTTCCCACCTCACAAGGGCCCGAGGATTAGGACCAGGAAGACCAACAACCCTATTGCTCTATTGAAAGCCAATTTTCCTTTCGAGCTCAACCTCCTCAAATTTGCCCTCCTCCAAAGCCAGAGAGGACACATTCTCCAGGGTGGAAGCCAAGGCTCTAGCACAAATAGAGGTAGGATCTCTTTTGAAGTTTTTAAAAATTCTACTATTCCTCTCCTTCCACACCCACAAGAAAATATGTGACAAACAAAAGTTCCAAAAATATTTTAGCCTTGGAGAGTAAAAAGGAGATGACCATTGAGTGCAAACATCAACAAGTGAACTCGACACCACCCAACTCAGTCCCAAAAAATTAAAAATAGAGTTAAGAACTTCCATAGAGAATGAGCATTGAAAGAATAGATGGCTTGTTTGTTCCTCATTAGCACCATAGAGGCAACATCTGTTCGACATCGACCAACCTCTTTTTTTAATATTTTCAATGGTCAAAATCTTATTCTGAGTTGCCAACTAGAAAAATATATTCACCTTTGGTGTTAGACCCTTAAGCCAAACTTTGAAAGGTGGGACCCATGGAGGAGTCCTGATAGCCAACAGATTGTAGGTAGACTTGACTAAAAAGGATCCATTATTTTCCCTTGCCTAGAAGATCTCATCCTCTTCATTTCTCTATTTAATGACCTAAAACTTCAACTTATTAGCAATTAGAATCCAAGCTTCAAGTTCAACATTATTGAGAATAGACTGGTCTAATGATTTCTAAACCTTCAGCCCATTGACCACCTCGATAAAGTTAGCCACCTTAGACCCAAAGACCAATCTGGTCCTAGGCTCCAAACATGCCAGATTTAGAATCTGCACAAGGGGCTGGTCCATCAACCAAATATATTTCCAAAAATCAATCTTGAGTCCATCACCCAACCTCCACCTACAACCTTTGGAGACTAGCACCCTCGAATTTTGCAAACTCAACCAAAAGGTTGAACCAAAAGTTGACAAAGGATCAACAAGCAAAAAATTCTCCTATCTCAAGTATTTGGCCGACACAATGTTGACCCAACTAGTTTCAGTTTGATTTACCAACTTCCATCCCTATTTTGCAACCAGAGCCTTATTCATCTACTTGATATTATGGAGACCTAAGCCACCATCATTTTTAGGTCTACAGACTTGCTCCCAACCAACTAAGTGAATTTTTTCTTCTCATCAAACCTAGACCAAAGAAATGACTTTTGAATATGTTCAATATTTGATAAAATCTTGTTAGGAATTCTAAACATAGATAAGAAGAAGGTTGGAATGCTTTGAAGAGTAGACTTTACCAGGGTAGCCTTTTTAGCTTGACTGAGGAGGGATCCTTTCCACCCGACCAACTTCCTCTACAATATTTCCACCATAGGTTCCCAAAGCGAATCTCAGATCCTACCTTTAAACAAAGGTATTCCAAGGTAAAGAGATGGGAGGGCAGCCACCTCACAACCCAAGATGTGAGCAATTATCCTCTACCTCACTAAGGGGGTATTCAGAAAGAAGATTTTGCTTTTTATATAATTTATCTTTTTCCCAATTGCAATTTCAAATACCTCCAAGATTCCTTTTAGCACCTTTACTTGGGGAACTGAAGCAAGGAGGGAGAGCAGAACATCATCTACAAATTGGTGATGAGAAATAGGATCCACCGGCAAAGTGGGCTTTATACCTTCCACAAAGGGTTCTAACTTGATAGCCCTACCCAAGGCTTCCACCACTAAGATATAGAGGTAAGGGGACAAGGGGTCCCCTTGGTGAATGCCTCTCAGACTTGAAAAATAACCTGTTGGGGACCCATTTATTAAGACCAAAAACTTGGTAGAAGAGATACAAGCATGGACAAGTTTTATCCAACTTTAGAAAAACCAAAATTTTCCCAAAACCTTTAACAAAAACTCCCATGAAACCCTATCATAAGCCTTGTTCATGTCTAATTTGAGGAGGAGACCAGCTCTACCACTTTTATCAGTTGAATGAAGAATTTCATGGATAACTATGATATTATCCAAGATCTATCTCCCTAGCATGAATCCACTTTGGGTTGAATCAATCAAGGCTAGAAGAAAAGGTTTTAATCTATTAACAAGGGCCTTTGTCAAAATTTTATAAACAATGTTACATAAGTTGATGGGTCTAAAGGCACCAAAGTCCTTTGCACCAATAGTCTTGGGGATCAGAGTTAAAAAAGTAGAATTCACTCCAAACAAGATATGATTGGTGGTTTGGACCTCTCGAAGGGCATCAACAATATCCTTCCCCACAATATGCCAATACTTCTAGAAAAAGAGGGGGAAACCATCAGGACCCGGAGCCTTCATTCCTTCCATCGCAAAGATAGCAACTCTGACTTCCTCATCATTGAAGGGAGAGACAAGGGCTTGGTTCATATCAACCATGACAAGGCTAGGAATACTACCAAGCATCTTATTTTGGGCTTCCTCATTACAAACCTCTTCCACCTCGATGATATTTCTAAAAAAATCCATAACCTCAACTCTTATATCCTTAATGTGAGTAGCACTAGATCCATCAACTTTTTGAATTTCTCTAATCCTATTGGTGCTTCTATGCTTCAAGGTTGTGATGTGAAAAAACTTGGAATTTTTATCTCCCTCCTTTAGCCAAAGTGCCTTGGACTTCTATTTCCACAAAATTTCCTCCTTGGAAATAGTGTTATGAAATTTAGCCAACACCTCCTTTTCTCTATATCTGATCTCTTGAGATTGATTTCCAAGTTCTATCTCAGATTCAATAGCTTTCAGTTGACTTTTTAGGTCTTTCTTATTTTGCAAAATATTCCCCAAAACCCTTTTATTCCATTCTTTAAGGCCACTTTTAACAACTCTAAGCTTTACCACAATTTTGGAAAGGTTAGAGCCTTGGACCCTTGTCGACCACTAATTTTTTATTTTAGCTTCCAACTAAGGATGAAGGCACCACATTGCCTCAAACCTGAATGGCCTAGGGAATCTAGTTTCTTCCTAGTCCACTTCAAAACATAAGGGGTTATGGTCAGAGCCAATTCTAGGAAGAGAACAGAGAGATAGATTCCCAAACAATAGAAGGCACTCCTTGGAGACAAGAACCCTATCCAACCTGATTTGGATGAGTTGGTTACCCACTCTCTTATTGCTCCAAGTATACCTTGAACCCTTCAACTCAACATCCAATAGCTCATTGCCATTCACAAAATCTACAAACTCTTCCATGCTTTTTAATATTGGGGAGTTCCCTCCTTTTTTATCTAAAAAAATAGAGGGGAATTAAAATCCCTTACTAGGCACCAGGCTTCTTGAGAAAAAATCCTTCTCATGGAACTCAAAGTTTACCACAACAAGTTTCTACTAGGCCCAGAGTTTGGTGCATACACATTAGTCATAACCCACCTTTTATTACTTTCTCTATTGTAGAAGAGAATATTAATAATCCTATCTAAGGAAGAAATTATAGAGCCCTCAAACTTGTTGGCATCCTAGAGACAAAGGAGTCCCCTAGAGGAACCATTGGTTGGGCTTGCAGCAAAATGGGCTTCTTTCCAAATCCTTCTTCTAACAACTTCTATATCCTTACCATCCAACTTGGTTTCTTGCAAGAAAAAAATATCAGGTAAAATTTCTTTATGTAGGGAAGTGACCACCCATTGTTTAGAAAGCCCATTCAGACCCCTAACATTCCAAGAGAGGCACTTCATTTATGGGATTTGGAATTAGATTTATTTCCCCCAGACACCCCATGGTTACTCTGGTAGAAATATTTTAGCTTTAGCTATCTTACTCCTACAACCTTCCCTTTTTCAAGTTTGAGTAGAGCTTGAGATCCATTCACGATCTCAGAATCTATTTCCCTCTTCCTCACAGACTTGTTAGGGGGCTTTCCTAACTTCTTCTCAACACCCACATCCACATTGCCCTTCCTTTATCTTTAAGTTTTAGGACCCAGAGAACCTTTCTCCAAATAGGTCTTTGGGGAGCTAATCAAAGACCCTACCTCAGGGGTCACCAACTGAATCACAAGCTCCTCAAGAGCAGAACCAATACAAAGCCCATCAAAGGAATTATGAAGAAGAGCCTTAGAAACAATGGTTTCAAAAATGATATTTGACTGACATACCTTAGTAGCACCAAGCTTCGAGGCTATGTTCTTCTCCTTAGATGCCTTCTCAATCGCCACCAGGTTGGCTAGGGTCAATTTCGAGGGTTGCAAAATCTCCTCCACCAGAGCCTTTAGCTTTTGAACCTCATCCATCTGGGGCTGAGCTTCTCCTTCCCCCACCTTTGAGGAATTACCACCCAAATCCTTTGAGGGGACTTGGCTCGAGTTCTCCTTCTGGATCCATTTCATTCTTGTAGATCTCTTTTCCTTCTCCACTTATGCCTTGAGGGGACATTGGTTCACCTGGTGACCCAATTTTCCATAGCTAGAGCATTGGGTTGGCCTATTTTCATAAACAATGGGTTGGTCCCAAGTACCTAGGAATGAGATAAGCTTGATAGAAGAGGGAAGATCTACCTTTAGATCTACCATAATACACATTCTTGCATACACCATTCTTGATTTGGCTCTGGTTACCAGATCGATAAGAAGGAGATCCCCCATAACCTTGGCCACACCTCTCAACACATCTTCATGCCAAAGATAGTAAGGGAGGGTAGGGAGATGAACCCATAGAGGCACAAAGTTAACCCTTTGCATATGAGGATTGAAATTAGGTTCTAACTTCCACAAAAATAGACCTCTTTTGCCATAGAACCAGGGGCCTCCCCCTAGGATATAGTTTGCATCTTCCATATAGTTTAATCTGATATAAAAAAGGCTTTAGGGGCCACTACAATTTCCATGGAGCCTAGAGGTTTCCACTTCGCTAGCACCCATCTTCGAATTGAATCCAAGTCTGGCCTCACCCCCTAGAACTTTCCCACAAGGTCACAACCACCATCACCCATGGTGAACTTAACCAGTTCACTCGGGATGCTAATGGCATTTCCCATAGGGGATATGTTGCAAATAGGTTTTGAGAAGGTCTCCCTCACACCTTTAGACATCACTACAACATACAAAATATCGAGGCTTGAGTTTTTAAGGGAAAACTATGGGCCATGAGAATGGGACCCAACCTCCAACTTACTGTTTGATGGCCCATGGCTTCCCAAAGGACCTATGAAGCCAATACCAGGAACCTCTTGTAGACACACCATCTAGCTGACCCAAAACTACCACATTTACATCCAAGCTAGCCACCACCTCCACATATTTTGAGAGCTCCCACCACTCTTCCGCAAACCCGCACAAACCAGATTCAAAGTCTCCCACTCCCACCCTTTCCCACCCTGATCGCCACCATTCAAATTCTAGCTCTCGCTCCTCCATCGAACCCTTTTCCATTTGAGACAATAGAGTTTTTACCATTTGTAGGGGTGGGTTATTATTGGCCTCCTATATCAAGAATTTATTTATAGCCAATGTCTTGCCGCTGCACAAATTTTTTTCCACAGAAACCCTCTGACGTCGCTGCTTAGATTTTTTAAGCCCTCTAACGCCACTACTCATTTTTTTTTTTACAAAACCCTCTAACATCACTGCTCAAATGTTTTCCATAGATACCCTCTAATGTCGTTGCTCATATTTTTTTCTTAAAACCCTTTGATGCCATTGCTCAGCTTTTTTTCACAAAACCCTCTAATGTTGTTGCTTAGATTTTTTTCATAGAAACCCTCTGACACTGCTGCTCATGTTATTTTCCATAGAAACCATCTAACATCGTTGCTTATATTTTTATTTCACAAAGCCCTCTGACTCCTCACTACTCAAATTTTTTTTGCAAAACCCTTTGACTCTGTTGCTTAGATTTTTTTTGTAAAACCCTCTAATGTTTCTGCTCAAATTTTTTTCAATAGAAACACTCTAACACCACTGCTCATATTTATTTCTCCACTATAACTATTTTTACAACCAATTTAAATAAAAATTTATATATCAAAACCCCAAAAAAATATATAAAAAATACTTAAAAACTACAATAACTTTATAAATAATTATGAAAATATCTTGGGTGATTTCATCATAACTATCCTTACAATAAATTTAAATAAGATTTTTTTTATACTACTATAAAGCATTATGGCTACATATATTCACTAACCTTTCAAATTATTGATACCCCAAATTCACTACACACTTGGAATTTCAATTTGCCAAGTGATAACATATGGGTGTTAGTGTTTTCCCTAGCAACCATAAGTTTAAAAAGTAATTAATTTCAGTTTACATAATACACATCTAACCTAAAAATAAAATAATAATAATAATAATTGAAATGAAATAATTAAAAAAAATAGAGGGGTTTCAGTGTTGGCTTCCTAGGAATGCCCTTGGGGAGTTGGGGGTCTTTGTTTCAACTAATGCAAAGTTTATTACTTTGAACCCTATTTTCTATAAATTTGATTGGTCTTGAGGGGGACTTGGTGCTTCCATAATGGCTGTGGAGGAGGGGTTCTGGTTTTGACTTCATGGTCAGGTGTTTGGAGGGACCCTAGTGGGTGGTGGAGGTGTGCTACTGGTTCGCATATTTTTGGGACATCCTTTGTAGCCAACCCTTAGTTTCATTTGTTTCTTTTTGGTTCAGCTTGCTAGTGAAGGTTTCCTTGGGCAAGAAACATCTTTTCAAAATTTTAAACCGTTGGTGTAGTTTCTCTGGTTCTGCTTGTTGGTGAAGGTTTCCCTAAGTAGGAAACCTCTTTTAAATTTTTTGAATTGCAGGTGCAACTTCTCTATTTCAACTTGTTGGTGAAGGTTTCCCTATGCAAGAAACCTCTTTTCAAATTTTTGAATTGTAGGTGCAGTTTCTTTATTTTAGCTTGATGGTGAAGGTTTCCCTAGGTAGAAAACCTCTTTTCAATTTTTTTGGTTTTGGAAAGTGGAGTTTATCTCCTTGCTTAGATGGTATTGTGGAGATTATATCCAGATTTTTTTGTTCTTTTTTTGTCTCTAGGATATAGTTTCTTTTGCTATGTTTTTATTGTAAAAGGTTTGGGGATCCTTTCAAAACCCCCTCTTTCAACCAATAAAAAAATACTAATAATACAACACCAAATGCTTGGTTTGTTGGCTTGTAACAACTAGAATATTAGCTTATGAGTCTTTAAAAAAATTGACTCCATAGCTTCCAAATAATTCTCAATTGAAAAAACCCATAAGAAAATTATAACAAAATAAAAGATGCACAATGTAGATAAAAAAGAACATTTAAAAATCCAACAATAAAAGTGCTCCAAATAAACCTAAAAAGAAGAGTTTAAGAATAAAATGAAACAAATAAATCAAACATCTTTATTTTAACTAGAAAAAACATTTAAAAGAATAACATACAAAAAGCACTCCCTAAACAAATATTCCAAAAATAATTTAGAAAAGAAGCCAAATATAGAAAGCAAACATCTATATTTTAGCCACGGTCATGCACTATGGCTCCTCTCAATTTGTGAACTCCATCTCTTCTTGTACAAGGGTTTTATTAATAACAATTAAGTATATATACTAGGGGTATAATAGGTGATTTTGTTGGTGTAAATATTTTTTTATAATTTCAAGGTGAAAAGGCCCACTATTGTTGTAGGTAATGTTGGTGATTTAAATTTAAAACAATTAAATTATTGTAATATTAGGGTGAGCTGGCCTAGAAAATGTTTTGCACCCAAAAATATTAGGCTAATGGATTGTGGTCAAGGCTCCCCATTCACCAATTTTAAATTCCAAAAATCCCAATATTCATTAATTAATGATAATTCACTGCTATGATAATCCTACTTCAAAGTGGATAGAATCTTAATCAACTTTATCAAATAGGAAAAAAACAATTTTTGTAAGTGGTTAAAATAACTCTATCAAACTAGACAAAGTCTAGTGGTAGCTTTGATACCACTGATGGATTTTTAAGCCTTAATACTACCATAAATATCATAGGTTAAATATCACAAGATCAAATATAATATAGCCATAATATGATAAGGTCAAGATAATAATTAAATAAAATGAATTAGCAGAAAGAAACTTATAGCATTAACTAGAAAGAACACAATCTGTAGTGTTTTATCAAATGGACTTGTACTACAAATTATGGAGCTTTGTCTCCATAATATAGTTTTACAAAATGATTTTTGAACTCGTCTTTCCACTTGTCTAAGTGACTCTTGATATTTACTTAGGATACATATACATATAAAATAATGTAATATACTATAATAGAGGGTTTTTACACCCATATTCACCCTTTGTAGATATCCTTTTGGTGATTATTTTACATGGGATTATTGGTAGTTGGAAACTATTTGAGGGCTCTACATCTTGCATAATATTCTTCATTAGATTCATGTGCAGTTTCCCTAACTGGATTATAGTTAATATTCACTATAGCTTTAGTGGCTCACAAGGGGCCTTCTACTTGTAGGACAAGATGAACCTAGAGCACTAAGGCCTTATCTATTTGGTATGGAGTCATCATAATGTAGCTTTGATCATTTATATAGGATCACTTGCATTGCTTATTTAAGTTAAGAAAAGAGTGCTTGGCCCTCCTTTATAGTATTTTTAGGGAGGAGGCAACTACTTGTATTAATTTCATCTTCCTTGAGTTTGTGCCCCTTTTCTTTTCATCATCCTCTTTTCTTGATTCAAAACCATTATGTCTATCTTATATTGACACAATAGGATCTCTAATTTGTTGCTTCTCCATGCATAATTTTCTCATTTCCATTTATTATTTATTTTGGGCTTATGAGAATTTGGCACTACAACTAATTTAACAGTTTTAATTTTTGGTGTTTGTCCCAACAATACTCTCCATTAGAAGTCAAGCATATCACTTTGCTTCAAAAACACATCCTACATTTTTTTAATCTACATATTTACATGACCCCCTAAGGGGTTGAGTCCAATATTTCACTTTAATTTATTCCGTGCCCACCTATTTGTATGTTCTTGGGGGTCTAAATCCTAAAAACTTGTTGCCCATTGGTTCATTTGACATTTTGGAATGAATGGAGGTAGTTCATCGATTGCTATCTAAAATTTGGTAGTTGTTTCACAAGGTGAGGATAGAGAGGTTCCGATGGAATCTCAATCATAGTCTCACTTTACATTCTTAAAATCATGAGGGACAAATCCAAATATAGATATCCGCCCATTTTTATTCTAAAACTTTTTGATAGAAAAATGAAAAAAATAGGGGGAGATCAATTATTGATATATCTTGCACAATTGTTAGGTTGGGATAAACATATAAGAATAGTAGGATATTTTCCATTACTTCCAATATCTAGATCAGACTCTCATCTAATTGTACAACCCTTTTATTTTTTGGCATATATATCAAGCCTAACACATATGTTATTCCCTTTGGCATAACAAGTTTATTGACCCCCAAATGTATTATATAGTTATGGATCAATTTATCTTGGTAGACAAGGGTTAGATAAAAGGGGGAGGCTTAGCCTTGCTTACTTATGGGGCTAAGAATTGCAATACTATAGTAGCTTGTTGCTACCCTTACCTTCTTTTTCTTCATTGAGGGCCTTCCTAAAGTGCTCCTTTTATACGGGAATGGACAAGATATCCCAAATCAATACCTATACTATGGATTTATTTAGATGGTCCACTATGTTGAATAACCCAAGAGAGATGGTCTTTTGAGTGGCATACAACAAAGTGAATCATGGATTTTCTCCTATCAGCTGAGTGGTTTTGGCTAGTTCAAGAGGTGTTTTCTAATTCAAAATCTATAGGGTGCTTTGCTTGGTTATTATTGAGGTTTTTAGGGGTACAACTACTAGAAACCCAAAGCTAGTATTGGGTTCTTTGGCCTAGCTATTTAAATCATTTTGGCCATTTTGTTGGATGATAGTAGGAGGCACAAATGCCCTTGGCTATTGAAGTGCTATAGTGGGAGGTTGCCATAATGGTTGGGATAGCTTGTGTTAACTATTAGGAGTTACTAGGTTGTTTTTATCCCTTTCCTCCATTGCTCACTTCTTATAACATGTTATATAGTTTGACTAAACTTAAGGCTTATTGGGTATTAGATTGCTTGCTTCAACATATACTGCATAAAT
The DNA here is from genome assembly GCA_028583015.1 of Wollemia nobilis. Classification (NCBI taxonomy): domain Eukaryota; kingdom Viridiplantae; phylum Streptophyta; class Pinopsida; order Araucariales; family Araucariaceae; genus Wollemia; species Wollemia nobilis. Next base: position 14,824,237 of record JAQPPZ010016890.1, read on the forward strand.
CTCCTCCTTATCTTAGGTTACTAAGACTTGTTCTTAGGGGCATATTTGAGATATAGGAGGGATGTCATAGAAGTGGATTACTTTTCCATATAACTCTTGGTTCCTAAATATGAAGTGGATGCCTAGGAAAGCATCATCTTGGCTATTGTAGTAGCAAGAAGTTGAGAGATCTCTCCTGCGTTACTTTGGCTAGAGTAGTTATCTAGGGGTGGGTAGTACCAAGAGGTAGACTCCTATACATAATTATTCTATATGGGGGCCATTTCCCTAGTATATTTTAGAAAATTTATTTAAATAGTAGTCAATACTAGGAGTATTTGTTAGTTTTGGCCTTGGTTCTGGTCATTCTCTTGAATAGCTTAAAATTAGGGCTTAGGTTATCCATTAAATTAAACTCTATCACCCTAATTTCCTTATGAGGAAGGAGATATTGAATTTTTTGATAAGTGTGCCTATGGGAATTATGTTAACTTATCATGACAAACACATCATTGGTGATCAATATAAGCAAATTTTGCAATGCTTTCTTTTTTGGGTCTTCTTGTGTAGGAAAACTCGGAACAAGTGAGCTCGAGTAATTGTAGGTGAGACTAAGGTAGGATGGAAGGTTATGGATCAACCATTGGATGGATGGCAAGGATATTGCATATTGGGGTACAAAGGAATTGGAGGCCTAGGTGTTAGTATTATAATCTAAATTAGGTCATACTCATCTTGGATGGCTATGCCATAGGCATCTAGTAGAGAGTATCCATATTGAACCTCAATCATTAACGATATTTCAAAATCTAAGGCCTTCTAATAATGTATAAATTCCATGGGATAAGCAAAGATCTTTAGGTATTTGGTACCAAGATTTTTTAAATATAAGGTTGAAATAATCTACCATATCCATTAGAGCTCTCTTTATAGATGATAGTTATTGTATGAGAGATACTCCATCTGCATTTTCTATAAATATTTTAATGAATAACTTTTCAAGTTATTCCCAGCTAACTATCAAGTAAGGTCATAGTGCAAGATACCTTTCTTGAACATTTTTCCTGAAAGAGGATACCATCAATATCAAAGCCGTATTCTACTTTGATATATTATGAAGTGTTCATAGGCTCACCATGTTGGTTAGATGCTTGATAGGAGTAGTCAGGTCATCCCTAGCGAAGTATGTGAGGGATTTTAGAGCATACTATGGTATCTCCTCCCATAATTTATGTAGAAAGTGTGGTACTAAGGGACCTCTATCATTTCAGATAGGGAATATTTTGGGTGGTGGTGAGGCATCCATGTTTTGGCCCCTAACTCTTGTTTGTGAAATGGTATCAAGTTGGGTAATCAACACTTATATATTTTTATCAACAAAGAAACTAGTGTTAAGTATCTCGTTCATACACTTCTAGGTCCTTTGGTTGAAGTGGAGTCACTAAGTGAATGCAAAAATGTTCTAAATGTATATGGACTAAGGACTTTACCAAAACCTTAATATGGTATCCTTCATAATGGCTTGTTCTAGATGTTCATTCTTGAGTAAAGTCACTAGGTGAGTGAGATGCTTCAATAAGAAAAAATAGGAAAATACCCTCATTGATTCTAGGCCTAACTTATTGTTGTGATTATAGGACCAACTATGTGTCAATGGAGTCCCACTAAGCATGCCATTAAACTATTATCCTCTCTGATTGTCTCAACCATCAGACATGATGTGGACTAGGCTTATGGGGTAGATCATGCCTTGTGTAAAGTTACACAACAAGGCTTGTCCCAAGAGCATGGGATTTTTATTAGTTAGGGATATCTAGAAATTTTACAAAGATCAGGTGATAAGAAATAAAATTCTAGATTAGAAATTAATTCCAAGATACTCTAAATTACAAAATATGTGCTTAAATAAGCACAAATTACAATTAATTATCCTTCCAAATAGAAACCAAATGCCAAATTTGGAAGATACGATGTTATCCCTAAAATAAGGAGGATAAGATAGGCTCTAACCCTATCTACGTGAGCAACAAAGTCTCACAATAATTATTAAAAATAAGACTTATGACTAAGTCCTAACCTAAGGTTTTATTAAACCTAGGAACTTAAACTATGCCTATCATATAATATCCATATCATTCCTTCCAACAATAGAAGCATTGGACTCTAATGATTTTAAAAAGAAGCGGGAAAGAAGATATTACAAATAGAAGTGCCCAAAAATGAAATCCTCCAAAGTGGTTTAGAAAAGAAGAGAGATAGATGATGTACAAGAGCCCCAAAGAGATCACCACAACTCCATCAAAGGAAGCAACAATGAGCAAAACACATGATAAAAAAGGGTCCATTGAGAAAACCCAATGGGATCTTAGGTCTGTTGCCTCTTGGGTTAGCCTATAGCATGTAGGAGTGAGCACTACTATGCTGAAAAAGGACCATGTAAAAATGTCATTAAATCTTCAATAATGCGCAACTCTTCACACCAATCATGTTGAACCATAAGCATACACCCAAAACTATGTACAAACGATCCTGCCAAGCAAACATATTGTAAAAAAAAGTCGGTGGAGGAAGAGTGGAGGAAAAAAGCACAAGTAGACATATTTTGAAGCGTCCATGTCTTTGTAGTATTCAATTTTTTTTTGTTGTCTGTAGTGTCGAATCTCTATAGTCTTCAAAAATTTGGTGATCGAAGTGTCTAATTTATGTAGTCTTTGGCTTGATGAAAGGCATTAAATGGAGTGATGCCTTCAAAAAGTCACAAAGGGACTTCAAATCCTATTGAGGGAGTAGTAAAAATACCCAAGTGGGATACAATGGATGTAAATAAAAGGATGAAGTGTCGGGTACCATCGAGCTGCACTTCATTACAAATCCAAAAAAATTGTAGAATCCCAAAGGGAAGGAGTAATGTGACTCCTCAAAGATCCACAATTGCAAGTGGATAATAGCTATTAAAAGCTAACAAGTGGCATTTAGCCCAATAAAGTCCACAATAGGACATGATGCACCAAATGATGAATGCACCAAATAAGAGGAGTAAAATGGATCTCCTCAAGATCCAATGGATCATTTAAGAGGTGTTCAATCCTCATATGCTTTAGATAATCCTTTGTAGAAGCTAATATAGAAGTTGATGTGGAAGCTTGATGTAGTGCTACCCGAAGAAGTGTTGCAAGTCTTGTTGATGAAGACATGAGCTAAGATGAAAAGCTAAAATCCATGAAGAGACAAGCCACTAGGGGTAAAGACAAATCCAATGTGTGGAGTACCCATGTGATATCCATGATCACATAAAGAGGGCCATGGTCATGAGAAATTCTACTTCCAAAAGTCTCAAAGGATGAAAGTGGATTTAAGGAGTGTCGGGTTCAACCGAAAATGCACTCCATTTTACAACACTTTGTTTTTGAAGAAGGTTTCAATGACCCAAACTTCAAAGCAACATATATCAAGCTAGACCTTTACAAAATTGTAAAATACTAGTTCTATTGGAAATGGATCAAAAATAAATTTGCAACAACTATATGCAAGGCCATACTCATGGTTGAATGAAGCCCCTATTGGGCAAAAAAATGACACGTTCTTCGATAGCAAAATAAAAAGATATTGACCCCTTATAGTTTGTAAATGACGGTTCAAAGAAAAAAATAAAATGTGGTTTTCAATAAACCTTGGTCAACCAGCAAATGGTGATGTTGTCAAACCCTCAACAAGCATAGTTAATCATTGGAGGATAATGTAGGTCAATGAGCATGCCACTTGGTGCACATCGAACAACGTACTGGATACTCTAGAAAGTAGCTGACTACAAAGTAGTCAATGATTGTTTTCTATTAAAAATATGGCATAATGACCCTAATAAAGGTTTGAATACCTTTTGCCCACTAAATTTGGGATAATCCCATAGTTTCATATGGCACTCCACCATATTGTGATACACGATCATCAAATTAGAGCTTCACCTTGCAAAAATAGGAAACAAGGTTCCTCGTGTCATGCACCAATATGCATTACTATACTCGATATCTGATGGCAAATTTTCATTCATTAGACCTCATCTCCAAAAGATTTGAGAAACAGGAAAACATAGGTGGAGTTATCATCATCAAACATGTCACTTGTTAGGGTTTTGTCAAATCAGGCACCAATTTTTCTTCTACAAGAAATATGACACATTTTGAAAGCTCGACAATGTGTGTTTTTGATTTAACAAATAGCAATGTCCCGAGGATGTTCTAGAAACATGCAAAGCAATAAAAAAAGGACCCATTGACCAATGAGGACAATGGTTACATAGGATTTGAGGACTACACAAATGGCGATGATCTCACAGGGGTTGAAATAGAAGGAAAGTTGTGGATTGAAACTCCATAGTGAAGTAGTGATAGATCTAGGCACAGTCTGATCATAGTAACACCAATCTCAGGTGAGAGCCATATTTTTTAGTGAAGCTAAAAATTGTATTGCACGAAAGAAAATTGTGCATCATTTGCTATAGGAAAGGGATGAGGCCTATGGGCTATAGGCTCTAGATCTGCTTCTACATCCTTGATAACATGGTCGGCCATAAGTAACAATTTGAGTGCTAGGAAATTATCACCAAAGGATAAAATTGTAGTGCTGAACAAGAGGAGGGGCTGCGAAGGCCTAAAAACTCAATTTTGGAGTTAATCCAGTGCATCGCATGCTCATAGCTGAGCTCAATCGACATCCATTCCTTGATGGTGGACTGGAACTACATCAGGCAATGTGAATGGTGGTGTAGACAACAAATGACATCATCCAGTTGGAGAGTGCATGTATCACACAAGCATTAGGGTCCATGAGCAATATCTTCAAGCAACTATCAACACTAAGATCAACTAGCATTGGGGCCTGCCATCGGTATGGATTGAGCGATAGTTGTAACAGGGAAACCATTGACTACTTAGGGTGATAAAAAGCCACACTAAGCTCCATAAGGAGCAATTTGATGTTGGAAGCAAGTGCTTGCAGGTACAACACACTGTCATGATATCATTATTGACAAATGGTTGAGGAGGCAGTCCAACGGATGTCAATCGCGAGATATGAGAGGGCACATGAATAACCATATATTCCTTTTAAATCATGTATTGATATGGCTAGATGTGTAACCTGCTAGATCCATGGTGTATGTGATATTTGAGAGCAATCTGCTATGTTGACATGGAGAACATGACACTTTTGTCATACGTGTGATCTCCTTTCACTGTTAGCTCCATGAAGAGCTATTGCAACGCATTGTAGTAGTGCCCATTTTGACCTTGTATTTATTGAAGTTGTATCCGAGCAGAGCCACCATCAATGATGGTGAACTTAAACTTCAAAATCAACTCTAGCAGGCTCTTGATCATGAACTAGTACATTAACATAATGGCCACCCTAGATCTCAATAAGTAGGGTAACACACAATAACCATAAACAGACAGATGACTACTAGTGGACTAAGCAGAGAATAACTAGCATATAAATCATCAATTTAACCAAAGAATATAAAAAAAAATTAGAAATGAAGAGGGGAAATTTCCACGAGGGAAATTCCCCCTCACAGGTTAGGAGCCAAGAAGGCTCTGATACCAATGATAAGGAATACAATTCTATATTAGAAATTAATTCCAATATACTTTACATTAAAAAATAGGAGGATAATTATCCCTAAAACAAGGAGGATAAGATAGGCTCTAACCCTATCTATGTGAGCAACAAAGTCTCACAATAATTATTAAAAATAAGACTTATGACTAAGTCCTAACGAACTTAAACTATGCCTATCATATAATATCCATATCATCAGGTCATTTATATGATGTGATCTTAGGCACACTCTCCTAATCTAATGGCTTGGGATGAAAGGGTTAGAGAAATAAAAAATATGACAAAAAGTAAAAAAACCTAAGCTTATAGGGTGGTAATTCACCAAATATTAGATAAAGACCCCCCTACACAACTTTGACTATAATGTGCCAACATGAAAACTTCCTCTCGTCGACATACAAAAGCATAGAAACATAGAGATGCAAACACACACATAAAGGATTTTGACCATGGAATGAGATCGATAGATTGACTCAAAGTAGACACATAGGCCTCTAGTATATATATGCATGCAAAAAAATATTATAAAAGATTATCCCAAGAGCAGGGTTTTGGTTACCCATAATACTGCTTAGAAACCCACATATTGCTATACAAAGGAAAATGAAAGGAAATATTATACAAACTTGTCAATGCTTTACAATTTTAAGGCTATTAATATTTATATATTACAACCAAGGATATTTTCCCTCCAAAATTTACAAGATGGTTTGACCTTTTTAGCTACTTTTCTTGGGAATTTTAAAAATTGAATAAAGACACCTTTCTCCATTACTTTTGTTAATCCTATGTTGTAGTTGTTGTAGATGCTATATCTTTGTCTTCAATAGATCACCCACCCTTCCCTAGATCACAAAGTTGAAATGACCTTAGTAGGAAACCCTATCCATTCCTAGTGATGGTGTATTACTTTGGATTATCTACCTTTTATGGAAGTTTATGTCCCATTACTCATGCCTCCTTTTGTTCTAATATATTATGCTTCCTAGGGTAGTTGGTCACTTTATTGGAGTTCTCATTTTGCTCCTTCCTTAGTAGTTTTGACTTGTACTTATTCACTTCTTCAAAATTTTACTTCATTTCTTCCTCTGGGACTTAAAAATCTTGATTATTATCGCTTTTTGGAGATTTTCTTGCTATCTTTGAATGTCAAGGTTGTGTTATCAGACCTTTTATTTCTTTCCTTGGTTAGATATTTTGAATACTTCTCATTCCCATTCTTCATATGCACCTCCAAAATGTTGCCACATTATGACCCTCAAGATTCAAATGGTATGACCTTGATGTATCTTTTCTTTCACCAATACTAACCTTTCTTTTTTTCCTAATGTCTTATTAATCTCTTCAATATAGGATTATATGATCCCTTGTGATGCAAACTATAGATAATGATATTTATTTCATGATATATCTAATTTAAAATATCTCCCATGTTAGTAACTCTGCTATCATTTGATTTTTCTCTTCCTACTAAATGAAACATTAGTGTAGAGGAGCTTTATCCAAGTGGCCTCTTTCTACTAAATATAGGGAAGTAGATGTCCTATGAGATCAGTTAATGGTGAGTTCCCACAAGTCCTTTCTTCCTCACAACTATTTATTCTTCTTCATAAATCTCTCACCATTAGATATCGTTTTGTAGGTGTGGTGGAGAGATGATAGATGAGGTTCCAAGGGTCATGAACCTAACAAATATGGATGATAGCTAGCCCTGCTAGTTTATCCACAACTATCATTTTGTTTGAAACCCTACCAATGATGGGGCTATTTTAGTTATAATTAAAATAGCTCATTAGCTACCATCAATAGTAGATTTTGGTTCATATATCACCAAAAGGGCTAAGAAAAACTACTATGAGCTTTCATACATGATGATTCGATGATTATCTTGACCAAACAACATGAGGGATTTTACACCCATCTTCACCCTTTGTAGATATCCTTTTGATGATTCCTTGACATGGGATTATTGTAGCTGACAATGATTTTAGGGCTCTCTATCTTGCACAATATTCTTCGTAAACTTTAGGTATAGTTTCCCTAACTAGATTGTAGTGAATCTTCACTATAGTCACACAAATGTAACAAATGTAATGATTTTATTAATTTAGGATTTTTTTCATTTCCATTAGATCATTCCTTTAATGTTTTATACAAGATTATTTCCTTACAAGACTCATATGAAAAATATATATGCAAAGTATCAAAGCTTGACATTAGTAAAATCTTTACCCATGTTTCACTCTACTCCAACAATAAACAAGTTCAAGCCCGTTCCCTCTACTTAATGGATTCACTATGAATTCATGTAATATAGTGCCCCTATTAGGCAATACACTAAAATTAACAACCATAAAAATTATTATTTGAAATCCATAATTCTTTTATTAAAATTGATAATATAATTTTGTTAACAAGGATCATATTAATGCTAAGAAGGAAAATTTGAAAGTATAGAAAAATAAGTTAGTACAAGGGAGTCAAGAAAGGAATACATTAAAAATATTCTAGAACATACTTTAGTTTTTATGGTTTTATACTTATTGTTTTATTAATACTATTTATTATTGTAATTGAATTAGGTAGTTAAGCACCACATTTAGATAAGTAAAGGGTTTATTATGGAAAAGAAAACCAATGAATTACATTATAGGTGGTGGAGAGACTCGTCCTATCTACATGGGATGGGGATGGACTGAATTTGTTCATCCTTGGATAATATGAAAATGAAACAACTGGTCTTAATACTTCCCTACCCTATTTAATACATTTCCCCTTTCCTATAATGTCATATGTTACCATCATATGTTAAAAGAGACACTAAAAACCCCTTAATAAATAGTAGTGATTTGTGATTGCAAAAGGATTATCACTTAAATAACTACTATTAATTTTTGAAACATCATTACATGGAGCTATGGTGATCTAAAATTCTATAGCAAATATACTATCCAATATACAATAGAACTATTACCCAATACTAATCCATTCTAACAAAAGCAAAGGCTGGTAAATCCTAAGATATAAGTGTTGATGGATCAAGAGTTTATAGAGTTAATTAATGCAAATATCATTTACCTATTCAAGCACTCCACATGGGTAGCTAATATAGTATCTATTAGAAATAAAAATGGAGACATCTACATCTATGTGAACTTTAGAAACCTGAACAAAGCATCTTTGAAGGATCACTACCCTCTACCCTAGATTGATTAAATTTTGCATTCTATAGTTGGGGTATAAAGGTTCTCCTTACTTGATGGATTCTCTAGCTTTAATCAAGTATGGGTTAGAGATGAAAACCAATACAAAATTGCATTCACCACAAAGTGGGGGACATTCACCTATCAAATATGTCTTTTGGCCTATCTAATACTAGAGCCTCATTCCAAAGGGCCATGGAATTAGATTTTGGTGAGTTGGTGAATAACGTTATACTAATTTATTTAGATGATATGATGGTATTCTATCATAAGAAGGAGAAACATCTAGATCATATTTGACTGGTTTTTTAAAAATACAAAGAATTTGGGGTATCACTCAACCCAAAAAAAGTCAACTTTTGTTGTCTATGAACGAAAATTGTTGGGACACATAGTATCAAAGGAAGGCTTAGCCATTGACACAAATAGAGTCAAATAAATATTAGGACTCTCATTACTACAAAATAAGAAAGGATTACAATATTTCTTTGGAAACATTAATTTTGTCCAAAAAATTGGTATTGATTTTGCTCAAATAGTTAAGCCAATGATGGAGAGGCTAAGAAAGGATGCAATTTTTACATGGACTAAAGAAAGAAGGGATGATTTCAAAATCATAAAAGAGGGTATAACTAGAATTCCAGTACTTTCCAACCTAGACTATCAAAGAGATTTTATCCTTTATATATTTAGTGTTGAAGAGAGCTATGCAATTTTAATTACTCAAAATGACAAAGATCATAACAAATGACCTATAGCTTTTCTAATTCAGACACTGCACAATTATGAAGAGCATAATAAATTCATTGAGAAACATGTATTTTCTCTTATAAAGTCTGAAAAAGCCAAGGCATTATATATCTCAAAGTAAAACATTAGTATATGTTGTGCACCTGGACATCCAAAACTTTATAGTGCAAGGGGAGTTGGGGGAAAAAAGAGCTAGTTGGATTACCAAAATTAAAAAATACAATGAAAAATAAGATTGACTAAGCTAGTTAGACTAAGAAATCTCTGTGAACATTTGGAAAATTCTACAATACTAGATGCAAATCTGTTGACTAAAGAATAAGAAGAATTACAACCAATAGAGGGCTAGATAGAGTGGACAACTGGGTAGATCAATTAATTCACTTTATTTAGACTAGCAATTATATGATTGGATTTATAGCTTACCAAAGGCAAAGGTATAGGCTACAAGATATGAACTATGTTATAATTGATGACATCCTATACTAGAAATATTTGTAATGGCATAATCCTGAGACGTATATGTCCAAATAAAATGAAGAAAATATTGGATGAATTTCATACTCACTTCTTATGTGGAAATTATTCTAGCCAAACAATGATAGCTAAAATATTGAGGGTCAGATATTATTGACCTACTTTATTCATTGACGCTTTCTAAAATATCAACTTGTGTGATAAATATCAAAGATTTACTAGTAAGAGAAAGAACATGTCAATGCCTCTAGTCAATTATTGTAGAAGATCCCTTATGGAAATGGGAGTTAGATTTTATTAGGGTAATTAATCCAAATTTATCTGTCAAACATAAATTCATCCCGACATCAACTTATTATTTCACTTGGTGGTCTGAGTTAGAAGCAACTGAGCATGCAAACCAAGATACTATCATCAACTTTCTGGAAAGACTAATTACCAGGTTTGGAATACTTTCTACAATAATCTCTAATAATGATGGAGATTTCATAGGGGAAAAGACCATAGATTTTGCTAGTAATTTTGGTATATATTGGAAGGCTTCCTCTAATTATTACCCATAGGAAAACAGGTTCGTAGATCTACAAATAAGAATTTGATGAAAATAATTAAAAGAAATATTGGTGACAACAAAAACAGTTGGCATTTAATGTTGAATCAAGCATTATGGGCACATAGAATTATAATTACGAAAGCTCTAAAAATCACTCATGCTTTATTCTATGGTAAGGAAATTGTGTTGCTAATACATTTAGAATTTTTGACCTTAAAACTTATAGATCAAATAGAGCTAGAAAATTCAAGCCCAATTGAAAGAAAGGTGGTAGAATTATTGTTGCTAGAAGAAAAACAATCATATAAATAGCTTCTACCAACATCAAGCGATGGTAAAAATATGGTTTGATAAGAGAACATACCCAATGTTGTTCAAAATTGTGATCTAGTTTTTGAAATAGAATGTCGAGAGAGCTAAATTAAGAAAGCATGACAATCTAGAATCACTTTGGTCTTAGACCATATCTAATCTTGGGAAGGAAAGAATTAAATGCATATGAGATTCAAGAAATGGATGGTTACCTTTTGATAATTCTAGTGAATGACTAATATTTAAAACATTATGCTTAGAAGTGCATGCATTTAAATATACATATGTAAATAGTAATACGTGTAAATATAGTAGTAAATGTAGTATTTTTGAGAAAAATAATCTAGCTAGCTAAAGAATATGCCTAGAAGTTACCAAAATTTGATATTCTAGCCATTTTATTGGTTCAAAAGCAAGGCAATCTAAAAAATGACATGCACCTCAAACACACACAAATTGTTAGTTTTAAGGAAGTATTTTGCATTAAAAGCTAAACACATGCAATATTTGATATTAATATAGCAATGAATTGATCCCGTGATTGCTTTTTGCTATAAAATTAGGGTTGTGAATACAAAATATACAAAATAGTAGTTAGTCATTTAAGGAGCAAAAGTATTGCAGAGTTGTAGAATTAATTCACGTGAGAGTAGAAAGTGCTATATTCTTGCCCGCACCTACAATTTTAGCTCAAACTTCCTAGTTCAATAAATATGACATGAGAAAAGAGAGGTCAAGAAATACGAAGAAATTCCAAGGAACTCTAGGATTGGCTAAGCAACATTCATGATTCTATTATTACAATCAAGGTAAAATTAAAAATCTTTAGAGATGGAGAAAAAACAAAAGGAAGAAAATACTCACTTAAAATATTGGAGACCAACTCCATGAAGTCACTTTATCATCATATATCCCTAAATGTTTTCACCTATATTTGAATCTAGTTAAGACAATTGCAAGTATATTGAGGAATATTACATTATTTAGTACATGCAAATTTACCCCCATGGTACCTTCATGGTAAAAATATAAATATGTAATAGATTAGGTTTGAGTCTATAGTTTATATGTATGATTTATATTTCCCCTTACATGTAAGTGTCAATGTGTAAGAAATACACAAGTGTCATGTGAGTTAGAATGCAGGTGTATCTAGTGTCGTTGCTTTTGCTAAATTTTTGGGAAGCCAAACGAATCATATTGTTGAAGCTAGAGCCTTGTGGCATGGTATGGTCTTGGCTAAATATTACTCTGATAAGATCATAGTTGAAGGTGATTCTTTGACTATCATCAATTATTTAAAAAACTCAAAAATTCCCTCTTGGAGAATAAGGAATTGTATTGATGAAGCAAGAGATATTAGTCAAACCTTTCAAGAAATAATCTTTCAACATACCTTCAGAGAAAGTAATAAGGCAGCTGATAAATTGACTAATATTCACATCTACTCCACTGATTTGATGACATGGACCAATAGTCTTTTGCACGGGTTGGAGGCAGTCGTGGAGCAAGACATTTTGTCTTTAAGCACGACCAACTTTGACGTGGAGCAAGTCAGTTTCTCTTCAAATAGGAAAAATGTTCATTGACTATGCTCATTTCTTCATTAATTCTTATGCAATATTGGTTCATGGATTGACTAATTTTTTTGGGGTTGTCAACCTTATTTCCTAGTCCATCGCCTTTCAAGGTTTTCCTTTTTGTGGATTTTCTTCATTCATTTTTTTTGTTTTCCTTCCTTTCCATGTTGGCCTTCAATTATCCACCATCTTCTCCCCCCAATTCCCCATGGTTATCTTACCCATATGCTTTTGCGTTGCTTTATCTCCCATCCTTATCACTTTTTCCCTTCAACTTCCCCCATCCTTCTTCCACATTGGCCCCTTCTCTCATGTCATGCCATCATTTTTCTTTTTCTAGCTTGATTTTTCCATCATATGGGATTTTGGAATGGATTCCCACATGCTTCATTTTTATTATTTTGCATGTTTTTTCTATCATGAGCTCCTCGGGTCATGCAAATTTTCCCATCCTTGACTTACTCGACACCCTTATTGAGAAGCCAGTTGGATTGTTTCCATTTTTGAGCTCCTGGCTATTTATTTTTATTCTTGCCTTACTCCAATCCATTTCCATACCTGCTTAATCCAAGCTCATCTCCAAAGTTACTCCCCTGCTGCAGCCATGAGTTTCGTTGAGCCATATTGTGTTGATATGAACTCAATTGCTGAAGCCATCCTTTCTGCCAAGGGCTTCCTCCCATTTTTTTTAGAAATTTAAAGGGGAAAATCTTGAGATTACTGTGGAATTCCTGAGTATGTGGGATACCGATAGAGTGACCATTCACAACAAGACATATAATGTTGACATTAAGAATTTGGTCAAGCTCACAGGATAGCAAGCCAAAGGTAGATCAATTCATAGAGAGAAACATAATTGGGATGTTGAGCTTAAAGAGATTAAGGACAAGAAGCTGTGCAAAAAATCTCGGGTGGGAATTCATTGTGAGGAGCTCCCCTTTCCTTGGAGTAGTGTGTTAAAGCCTATCATGGAGTTCGTCACTATTGATGACCCTGATAAGGTTCTTTGCAACTCCTATTTTGTATTTTTCAACCATTTTTAGGAAGTGAACTTAGTTAATATTTCTCAATTCTTGTTTAACTCAATTAGCTATGCCATTGACCATAGTCGGAGGAATAATGGCTCTAAGTTTCCTGCTCACCAAGGCTTGTTTAATATTTTGTTCAATCACTGGCTAATCCACTATCCACAAGGTGTCATCTTGTCCCTTGAACATAAGGCCAAGCCTAGCCCCATAAAGCCTAGCTCATCTCAAACCACTCCTCAATCCTTGGGCACTCTTGTTATTTCTACTTAAAAGTTAAAGGTGATTGAAAATATCCATAGGTTGAGAAAAATATCCAAAAGTGAATCCCCTGAGCCTGAGCCAAAAAGTGTTCGCTCCTCTGTCCATCTGAAGAATTTGGCCCAAAATAAGGAATCCCTAATCATTGAATCAGAGGATGATGAGAAGGAAGTCCCTGACCAATGCATGCAGTAGTTTATCATTAACTCTGTCTCCAATTATTTGTCTCAACTAACTGATTTGCACAATGCCCAAAATATGTTTTTATTTAGGAAGGATTTCTCTAAGGATAATGTTAAAACTCCTGTTAAAGCTCCGACTGAGGATGCCAAGTTTGTTGTAGCTCCTACAGATGATCACAGTGAAGAAAAATATGTCGACATGGATATGTCGAATGATGAGCTTCAAGAGACTAGAGCTGAACCAGATGAAGAAGCCCAAGATGCCTAAGGACTTCCTTTTGTGCAACTTTGATTGATGCTTCATCCTTGCTGCTTGAAGCTTTATTTTTGGTTTTGCGTTCTACTTAAGGATATCCTATATTTTTGCTATGGTCTGGCAGTTGTTTTCAAGGACAACCTTTGCTGCATTTTAGTTTTGAAGCGTTGTGTCCTGTGTTGTCCTATTTTGGGTGTTTGACTTATATAGTTTGTTTGTAATAAGGTTTTGGGTCCCTTCTAAAACCCGTACTTAATGCAAATTATTTAATCAATAAAAAAAATAATGTAGGTGTATCAAGAGAATGTGCACATGACTTGTATGTAAGTGTACAAATATGTAAAGTGAGGAAGTGCACAAGTGTCTTATATTAGGAGTGCATGTAGGAGTCATGTAGAAGTGTGCAAGTGTCATAGAGTCAAGTGTGCATGAAAGAAGAAAATGAAGAGTCTAGTATACAAGTGGCAACATGATAAGCCAAAGGTCATGAGAGTTGTCATATGGAGAGCAATGGTCAAATATGTGAAGAATCACATTACTATATCGATATTATGGAGACAAAGCTCCATGAATATGTATATGTTTTTTGTATCTGATTGTAAAAGAAAGACATGGAAAATTGAATAAAGCTTGTATACAAATTTTGAGCAATTCAAATTATAAGTAATATTTGTACATAGTACATGAATTGTTTTGTCCATATTACATTCATATTTGATATTCTAAGTGAATGTTATCTCATTAGTATATTGTTCTAGATATATATTTTATTGTTCATTTATATTATTCTACTATTTATTATTGCAATTTGACCTTTAATATTGTGGCTTCTTTATATTGGGACCTATGATATTCTATGGTAGTAAGGCTTAAAATTCAACAGTGGTATCAAAGCTACCACTTAACTCTATCCATTTTGATAGAGTTATTTTATTAGCCACCATTATCATTATTTAACTCTATCCATTCTTGATAGAGTTATATTAGAGTATGTCCACTTTGAAAGCAGTGAAGACTTGAACTCTATTTTTTAAAGGTCTAATTGAGTAGATATTGAGGGGATAAGGATAAGTCACCTTGATTTGAATGCTAGGGTCTTTCCACTTGGTTGAAGGAAAACCAATGAAGACTAGGACTCAACTATTTTGATTGAGAGCCAACTTAGGAGAAAGTTGGACATTGGTAAATAGAGCTAATTCAGGAGAAAGTTGGACATTGGTAAATAGAGCTAATTCAAGAGAAAGTTGGACATTGATAGAGAGATAACTCATAAGATAGTTGGATGTGAGGGGGCATTCATAGTCACCTTGCTTTTGGGTTCTCTAGAAAATAAGAGAATCATATTTTGTTCTTAGGTGTGACCTAAGACATTGGAAATTATTTTATATTGATAGAGATTGAGAAGTAGTATAAGCTTCCAAGGATAGATAAGTATTATACTAAGAAGTACAAAGAAGAAGTATCTAGAGATAAAGTATATTGAGGCATAGAGAAGAATTATGGTTAATTAGATAACTAAAAAAATGATTCTAACTTGAAATCTACATATGTTTTAGTCTTGGCCTTTGATTTAGTGAAGTATTCAAGGAGATATTATGATAAGGTAGAAAGCTATTAAGTGTCATTATTTAGAAGCTAAGGACACTATTCTAAGAAAAACCAGTAGAATATTGGTTAGGTATTCAAGCTATAGAAGCATCAAAGAGGAGGGACATATTTTCAATTACAAAAAAAATAATAGAGAATGGTTTATATTAAATGCTAGCAAAATGAATTGACTACACTAAGTAAGCAAAGGAAGTAAAGAAAGAAGTTCTATCTAGAACACTAGGTAAGAAGCTAAGCAATCAACAAGAAAATGAGTTTCATTGGAGATTGAATAGTGTGCTTTCTAAGTAGGATTTTAAGCACCATCCAAGAGATGATTAGAGCACCTTTCTAAGCAAGAACCTGAGTGCAATTATAACAGGGAATATAAGTGTCTTTCTAATAGGTAAATTAAGCATAATATGAGATACATTTAAGGAGCTACTCTAACATAAAAATAAATCATAGGATAGCAATGTGTAGCATCAAAAAGTGAAGGTGTAGTAAAAGCATTGAACCAAGGAGCTACGTGAAGCACCAAGAGTGTAACACCTTCATAGGGAGTGATGACCATGAAGATATACATAAAGCACCAAGAGTACAACACCTTCATAGAGAGTGATTAGCAAGGAGATCTACGTGGAATATTAGTAGTGCAATACCTCCATAGAACATGAAGAACTAGGATAACAACATATTCATAACTAGAGAAAGAGTAAAAATATCAATCGACTCATAACAAAGTATTTAAGCCCAAATATTAGGAAAGCAATGTAACAATTGCTTAATAGAGCAAAAATAAGGACTTGGAAACCAGATCCGAGTTTACCTCATAGTAGATATTAAAGAAAATAGGATGCTCAAGGGTTAGGAAAGTGAAAAGTATAGAAGCCAAGGTTTGGTCAAGTATTTTGTGAGATTCAACCAGTATTAAAACCATAATTCAACCAATGTTACAAGAAAACCAAAAATTTTATTGCATTACTAACACTGATTGCCATCCATATTATTATAGGAAAGCCAAATATTTCATTGCATGGCTAACATTGACTACCATGTGGATTACCATGTGGAGCCTATGCTAAGCCAAGCACATTATGCCAACACATTTTTTAAGGATAGTTAGCACCTATTTGGAATACTGAGATAGCAAAGACTTTTTTGAATTCTAGCTAAGTTGGTTAATCAAGCATGCAAGGAAGCAAGATAAAAAGGTAAGCCATATTACCTTTTTTAATTTAATGCCCTAATGGGTACTTTAGTTTGGAGTAATAAGATAAGTGATTTAGTATATAAAGTTTTTCATAAAATAGGAGTTATACATTTTTTATTATTTAGAAGGAGATATAAGGTTGCCTACTTTAATTTGAGTTTTTAATATTAAAGTATGGAAAAATAAGGGTTTCTACTTCTATGTTTATTTTATATTTGACTTTTTAAAAGTTTTAGGTTTGAAATTATTTGAAGAATTGAATTATTTTAATTTTTTGAAGTTATTTGAACTTTTGAAAGTTTGAAATTAGAAGTCTTTGAATTTTGCAAATTTCATTTATTAGGAAGATAAAAGGATTACTACATCAAAACAATTTAGAAAATTTAAAATTTGAAAATTTCATATTTGAGTGATTATTTTTAACTATGGAGATATATTGTTTACTACTTCAAAGGATTAACGAGTTCCATTATGTCAACTAATAAAAATTTCCTTTTTAAATCACAACTTTTGAAAGGACCAAAATTTTCATCATGGAAGAACAAAATGAAATCAATTCTTATCATATAAAATATATGGGATATAGTAAATGGAACAAAGAAAAAACCTAGTTAGGATGAAAGAGAAATACAAAAAATTGAAGAAAGTGATGCAAAGACACTCATGTTAATTACCTTTAGAATAATTTATGAAATACAACCATCCTTAAGTGGAGTAGAAACTTCTACTGAGGCATGGAATACATTATGCAAAATATTTGAAGGGAAAAATAAAGCAACAATTCTAAATTTACAATCTCAATTATATTCCTTAAAGTTAATAGTGGAGAAAGTATAGAACTATTTCTTTGAAAAGTAGCAGATATAAAAGCAAAACTATTAACTCTAGGAGAAAAAATAGAAGATAAATTTCTTGTTCAAGTTACACTAAGGGAACTTCAAAAAAATTACAAATATTTAGTTAATTATATACAAGTTTTAGGAAAGAAGACTACATTTGACGATTCGGTCAATATTCATTAGGAATATGAAGTACAAAATTTTGTTAAAGATGAAATGACTAATAATGGCTTGGTATATAAATAAAATATATCAAGTAATATTGCTTCAGCATCTAGGTATAGGTTTAAATAGAATTCCAAATTATATCATATACATAAGATAAAGGGTCGTAGTACAAATTTTTGTAGATATAATCAAGGAAATCAATATCAATAAAATCAGATGAATATGAATCAAGGAAGTAAAAAGAATAAAAAAATTCAAACAAGATAATATAAATATTATTTTTTGTACAATCCTCAATGATAACAACAATTTAAATATTAATATCAACAACGTCAATATCATCCTTAGTGTCACTATGGTAGTCAACAACCTCAACTACAATTTAGAGAAGAAAATAAAAAGGAAACTCTAGACACCAAATCGTAGCCACTAAACCTCCATCCTAACCATCCCACCACCCACTTGTCTTCCATTCCACCTTCCCGCCAATTATTTGGCCCAAATCCACCTTCCCACCATTTCCTAGCCTAATTGGGGTTATTTTAATATTATTTTATAATATTTTATATTTTATATAATATTTTATTATATTTTAATATATTTATTATAAAATATATATAAATAAACTCAATTAACCTTAGCCATCCGATTTCATTTAATCTCCACCATCCATTTTCATTAATCCATGTCACATTCAAAAAGTAATCTCAACCCTAGGATATGACTTAATCTTAGCCACACGATCAAAAGTGCAAGGCTAAAACCCTAAGAAAACCCTAGGTTGGATTATAAATAGGGTATTTTGCAAATGCCCAAACCCTGGAACCTGGAGATTAAGAGATATACTTGGAGAAGCACTTGTTGATGCCCTAGTGAAGCGGAGATAGAGAGAATTGAAGATTTGATGCCCTAGCTAAGCCAACAATACTTCTGCCATTCCAGCCATCATCCATCCATCCTCCCTCACCACCATAGCCATATTCCATCCGTCGCCTCCATCGCCATCCCCCCTGATCTGCTTCTGTAGATCTGCCCTACCCTGCAAGCGTTGTTTCGAGCTTGCGAAGCTCGCTGCAGAGCTTGCCAAGCGCTCACCAGAGCTTGCCCTATCTGCAAGTGCATGCCAGAGCTTGCCAAGCTCACTGTAGAGCCTGCCTAGCGCCTTCCAGAGCCTATGATAGTCCTAGGTGCGAACCAGAGCTTGCGAAGCTCGCGTCAGAGCCTGTCGCCATCAACAAACTACATTCTGAAGCTACTGCATCATCAGATCTGACACGCCATCTGCAATCATGGATCAATAAGCAAGGTATATCTAATTTTGATACATTTTTATTGGGTAATTTGTTGGTTTACATGCTTTTTGAATTCACTGTTAAACTAGGGTTTTATTAATGTCTGAGGGTCTCACACTGTGGAGCCCTCCTAGGTATTACTACCTCTTTGGTTTTTTTTATGTATGCAGATCAATGAATTCCACACATTCATTGATGGATGTTGAAGCTGGAGTGGCCCCACATTGGATATTCAAAGCCCACTCAACCTGTTGGGATCAAGGACACACTCAGATCTGAAGACACTTCTGTTATATCTAACTAGGGTTTCAGAGAACCCTAGTTCCATTGTAAATTATTGTATCAAATATCCGCATTGGATACTGATTGTAACAAAGGAGTCTATTGGCCCCCCATTGAATACATATTTCTTTTGTGCAATCTATTTTGTCTCATTGCTTTATTTGATTCTGCCATTTTATTTTCAAGTGTCGTGTCTTTGCATCCACAAATGGCGATCACGGTGGGACCCCACAAGGGTTTCATTATTTAGTAGATCTACCTTGCTAACTTAATTTTACTTCTATTTGTTGCAAAATTTTTAGAAGCGTAGAAGTCATCGATTTTGTCGCTAGGGTTTCTGAAGCATTCTGCAGCACTTTCAGAGGTTACGTAGGCGTTCGACAGTGTCTGCAGACAACCATAGGTGCTCTACTACGCCTACATAGGTGCTCTTATGCACCTGGTAGCATCTATAGACAACCATAGGCGCTCTTCTATGCCTACACAGGCACCCTGTTGCACCTGGTGTTGATTAGAGGCGTTCGATTGCGTTTCCTACACAAAATGCCCTGACTATTTTGGTCATATCTCACTCATACGGAGTCGGATTGGGCTAAAATTTTGAGGGTAGGTTCTTGACATGCCATAGCATGTCTCTACAAATTTTTAGGTCAATCAGAGCAACAAATATCTCAGAATGACTTCACCAAAATGCAGGCTTCCAAGTAAGTCCCATAACCCTAGTTTGGCGTTTCACGATTTATGTATTCTGTATTTTTTTGCATTTTTTTTTGTTGTTTTTGGGTTATAAAAGATCTTAACACTAAGTAATCTGGGAAAGAATCCTTAGAAAATTACATTTAGGGTTTATGTGCATTTGATTACATAAAATTCATTTCTTGTTCTAAAATTGTAGATCTAGGTGATTGTTTGCATTTTTGAGTGCATATGAAACAGAAAAGCATCCTAGATTTTGCATTTTAGGGTTAAAGATCACTTTAATTTTGCATATCTAAATAGGAACAACATTTTGACGCATAAAGTAATCCTGCCCTAGGCTGGCCCCTTTGGCAGAGAGGTGGACGAACCCTCCGGTTGCTCTTGTGATTTTAATCACTTGTAGGCAAGGGATTTTAAGGGTGTACTCTGCACTCTTTAGGTGAAATTTGCATCTTTGTGTTGGCTTCTAATTTAGATTAGTAAAGTTAGTAATCTTTAACATTGTCTGCACACCATAAAGAACAAGAAACATAAAATTAACATCACACACTGCACGCTCCACTTTTTAACAGTAGTAGTTGGATTTCATCACCAACTATTGCTTGAGGTTTGGTGACGGTGGCATTCATCTCCATCCATCAAATATCTGCCCTTAGACACCATAGGATTACCCTCGAGAAAACTTGTTGGAGGTCATTACCAACAAGAATCTCGCAGCCCTATCCAGCCATAGATTTTTCCTTTATTTCATTTAACAAATATTAGGTAACATCAAACACACCAACCACACAATTTTAAAAGGAACCACACATTAATGAAGAAAATAATACGGAATGAGGTAAGCCACACAAGGTGAAACCTAGGACTGATTGTTTTCTTTTATCTTTAAATTCTTGTACAAGTTTTTACAGTTGGTTTTATTTTGATAAGCTTTAAATATTGGGTTTAAGTACTTTATGGTATTAACAAGACATTAGAAGAAAGTAATAAACCAAAACAACTTAATGGAAAATACATTTGACTTGGCTTTACGTTAACCATTTCATCATTTCATCATTAACATGGCTCAACCTTAGCCATTTCATCATTTCATCATTAACATGGCTCAACCTTAGCCATTTCATCATTAACATGGCTCAACCTTAGCCATTTCATCATTTCATCATTAACATGGCTCAACCTTAGCCATTTCATCATTTCATCATTAACATGGCTCAACCTTAGCCATTTCATCATTAACATGGCTCAACCTTAGCCATTTCATCATTAACATGGCTTAACCTTAGCCATTTTATCATTTCATCATTAACATGGCTCAACCTTAGCCATTTCATCATTTTATCATTAACATGGCTTAACCTTAGCCATTTCACCATTTCATCATTAACATGGCTCAACCTTAGCCATTTCATCATTAACATGGCTCAACCTTAGCCATTTCATCATTAACATGGCTTAACCTTAGCCATTTCATCATTTCATCATTAACATGGCTCAACCTTAGCCATTTCATCATTTCATCATTAACATGGCTCAACCTTAGCCATTTCATCATTTTATCATTAACATGGCTTAACCTTAGCCATTTCATCATTTCATCATTAACATGGCTCAACCTTAGCCATTTCATCATTAACATGGCTCAACCTTAGCCATTTCATCATTTCATCATTAACATGGCTCAACCTTAGCCATTTCATCATTTCATCATTAACATGGCTCAACCTTAGCCATTTCATCATTTTATCATTAACATGGCTCAACCTTAGCCATTTCATCATTTCATCATTAACATGGCTCAACCTTAGCCATTTCATCATTCCATCATTAACATGGCTCAACCTTAGCCATTTCATCATTAACATGGCTCAACCTTAGCCATTTCATCATTTACATGGCTTAACCAATAGCCCTTTCATCACTAACATGGCTTACACAATAGCCATTCCATCATTACGTAATAGGTGGATTTGATGTGTTTTCCATTAAGTTGTTTTGACTTATTACTTTTGTTTGATTTCGAGTTAGTACCATAACGTAAGTAAATCAAATAATAATAAAAAGGAATACATTTTAAATAATAATGAATGAGGTAAGCCACACAAGGTAAAACCTAGGACATTGTATTTTCTTTTACTTTTAAAAATTCCTACACAAGATTGTTTGGTTTGGTGTTATTTGGATTTAATTGCATATCTTTTGTTTACGCACTTCATAGTTCAAGCTAGAATGCAAAAGAAAACAAGTAACTTAAATTGTGTAATGGAAAACATACCCCACTCCTCGGTCACTTCGGTGGCTCATCAATTTCAAAAGGCTCCAAAGGTCTTAACCCCTTTGGTCACATCAATTTCAAAAGGCTCCAAAGGTCTTAACCCCTTTGGTCACACATCAATTTCAAAAGGCTCCAAAGGTCTCAATCCCTTTGGTCACATCAATTTCAAAAGGTTCCAAAGGTCTTAACCCCTTTGGTCACACATCAATTTCAAAAGGCTCCAAAGGTCTCAATCCCTTTGGTCACATCAAATTTTCAAAAGGCCCCAAAGGTACCCAACTCCTTTGGTCATAAGCTTACTATGTTAGTGGGAGTAGACAAACCCAAGCTGATGAACATCATACACTTGAAAGCATTCCATGCTTATTGTGATTACTATATATGTACATACATGGCTTAAAAAAAAATCAAAACAACAAAACAACAAAATCAAATTGCATTTTCATAAGCATGCATACATATAGGCATTTGCATATACACTTCCACATTCGCATTCATAAGCATTTTTCACATGCATTTCATTTTCGCTTGCATTCATACATCTAGATTCATACATTCATAATTGCATATTTCATATACATTCCGCTATAGTCATTCATAATTGCATTCATCCCATCCCATGTTCGAATGATCTTACTTAGTAATGATGATATGGCCACAAATACAAAGTCAAGTTATAACAATTGGGGGTACCTAGTTTGAAGAAATCATGCAACCCTCTCAAAAGCCATATGTCAAACCACATCCCATGTCAAAATCACTAAAGCCTAGATTTTCAATCACTCAGCCATTACTAGTGTAGCAAGCAACCTCCAAATGAATGTCCAATTTTCTTTGGGACCAAAAGCACAATTTACACACTAAGAAGGTCTTGAGCGATGCCAATTGATTCCAAATACAATCTTGAACCAATCACATTCCATCACATCTTAAAAACATTATGAGCCAAGGAGGGTTAGTACCATACTTGGGTAGTACCTTGAAGCGAAAAGGGATAATCCTCGCTTGTCCCATCATGCAACATAGTCCAAAGCAAAAATAGTGGTTTTCACCACTACCTCAATTACTCTTCAAACATAAGCATAAAAACATAGAGTAGTAAGGATAGGGTCAAAATTCTCATCACACTTCGGTTGAGAATCCGATTCCCCAAAGCTCTATACAAAATTAACAAATAAAATCCCAAACACCCTTGATCCCTAAAGTCGTAAGGATTCATACTACACATCCCTGACAAGGATGGGTAGTCATCCCCAAGGCCTAAAAGATCAAATCCCATTGGACTATGGAGTGAATCTCCATCGGGGCTATAGACGCCTGACTGGCAGTGGAGTAAGCTCATGCGGGGCGACATGTCTCCTTGGCAAACAAGGAGACCTCTGACCGCACATAAGGACAGGCTAGCTTCAGGTCATCTCCATAACAGGTCATGCCCAATTTACTCATAGTGGGTCAATGAACTTCACATGCACACACACTGGTTCTTGATTGGATAAGGTCATTGTCACACTCAAGATTTGGTATATGAACCTCACTTGCACACACATTGGTCCTAAAGAAAGTTAGACAACCCAAGTGAGTTTGATTGATAATACTAGTATGTTTGAGTTTTTGAAAATGTTGCAGTACTCATTCCATATCAACATCCATATCTTCTTCCATATCAACATCCATATCTTCTTCCATGTCAACATTCATGCCTGCGTCATACGTCAAGTTGCATAAAGTCGTTAAAATTGGGTACCCCTGATTACAAAACAGTGGACATCAAACATGGCCAATAAAATTTCTGAACTATAAAAAGATCATTCGAACACCATGCATCCCTCTCATATAGCTTAGGTTCATTACACATTTACTTGCATTAGGCACATACATCATTTAGCTTGCATTAATCATCCATAAGGCATTCCATAAAAACATTTTCATTAAACATGCATTGCATTCACACAAAAGCATAACACAAACATAAAAGCCATGTATGTATATATATCAAATTCACATATGCAAAGATCGCTAGCAAGTTCAAACATCATCACAACTTGGGGGTGTTCAAGGTTTCACACCTTTCCCCCAATCAAGCAAGCAACATCACAACTAGGGGGTGCTCAAGGTTTCACACCTTTCCCCTAATCAATCAACATCACAACTAGAACTTGGGGGTGTTCAAGGTTTCACACCTTCCCCACACTTGCAATAAACAATTCAATCATTCAATCACATCACATCATCAACAAGTCAATTGCTAGGTTCAAAAGACTGCGTTCTTTTGTCAAAGGTTGCGCCCTTTGCCTTGCGTTCACATCATCCAAATTGCAAAAATCCCTTCATCTATTGGGGCAAAAATAGATCACATTTACGTTCTTTTATCATTATCCATTCATAAGTAAACCTTGTATTTAGTGGTTTATCCTATAAACCTAGCGGTTGTAGCGACTGGTTATCCATGCAATCCGGTAGGATGGATAGACTACCATAAGGACACTTTCATCATCAAAAACCCCTTTATCTGTTAAGGGCAATGAACAAACACAAATCATTTCAAAAACCCCCTTTCAACCGTTGGGGCAAAAACGACATCACATTTTGCATGGTATTATACACCAACCCCCTTTCAACCGTTGGGGCAAAAACGACATCACATTTTGCATGGTATTATACACCAACCCCCTTTCAACCGTTGGGGCAAAAATGGTATCACATTTTGCATGGTATTATACACCAAACCCCTTTCAACCGTTGGGAAGAAAGTAATCACATTCATTACATTATACACCAACCCCCTTTCACTGACACAAAAGATAACCCCATCTAAACATTTGCATGGTATTATACACCAACCCCCTTTCAACCGTTGGGGAAAAACGGTATCACATTTTGCATGGTATTATACACCAACCCCCTTTCAACCGTTGGGGAAAAACGAACATCACATTTTGCATGGTATTATACACCAACCCCCTTTCAACCGTTGGGGCAAAAATGATATCACATTTTGCATGGTATTATACACCAACCCCCTTTCAACCATTCCAAAAATAACCATCACATTTTGCATGGTATTATACACCAACCCCTTTTCAACCAGTTTGGGGAAAAAAAGACATCACATTTTACATGGTATTATACACCAACCCCCTTTCCACCATTGGGGCAAAAATGGTATCACATTTCACATCATTCATATCATCCATGGTATTTTACACCAACACCCTTCCCACCGTTGGGGCAAAAATGGTATCACATTTGCATTTCACACCATTCATTCATCATTTGCACAAATTCACTACATCATTCATTTTCAATTGGCTTGTGAGATACATTCGTAACTCATTCGCCAATTGAGGGGGTAAGCTACAAAAACTCCAAAAAAAATTCTTTATTCTTTTGTCTTCAACATCAGTGCGCAAATCCAACAATAGAGAGAAGTTGCTTCTGTGCCCATAGCCCAAGCAGGTGTCTCGTATTTTTGCACCACATTGTGTTTCACACAACATGGTACAAAAAGGGGCATCTGTAGACACCAAATCGTAGCCACTAAACCTCCATCCTAACCATCCCACCACCCACTTGTCTTCCATTCCACCTTCCCACCAATTATTTGGCCCAAATCCACCTTCCCACCATTTCCTAGCCTAATTGGGGTTATTTTAATATTATTTTATAATATTTTATATTTTATATAATATTTTATTATATTTTAATATATTTATTATAAAATATATATAAATAAACTCAATTAACCTTAACCGTCCGATTTCATTTAATCTCCACCATCCATTTTCATTAATCCATGTCACATTCAAAAAGTAATCTCAACCCTAGGATATGACTTAATCTTAGCCACATGATCAAAAGTGCAAGGCTAAAACCCTAAGAAAACCCTAGGTTGGATTATAAATAGGGTATTTTGCAAATGCCCAAACCCTGGAACCTGGAGATTAAGAGATATACTCGGAGAAGCACTTGTTGATGCCCTAGTGAAGCGGAGATAGATAGAATTGAAGACCTTGTGCCCTAGCTAAGCCAACAATACTTCTGCCATTCCAGCCATCATCCATCCATCCTCCCTCACCGCCATAGCCATATTCCATCCGCCGCCTCCATCGCCATCCCCCTTGATCTACTTCTGCAGATCTGCCCTACCCTGCAAGCATTGTTCCGAGCTTGCGAAGCTCACTACAGAGCTTGCCAAGCACTCACTAGAGCTTGCCCTATTTGCAAGTGCATGCTAGAGCTTGCCAAGCTCATTGTAGAGCTTGCCTAGCACCTTCTAGAGCCTACGATAGTCCGAGGTGCGAACCAGAGCTTTTGAAGCTCGTATCAGAGCCTGTCGCCATCAACAAACTACATTCTAAAGCTACTACATCATCAGATATAACACACCATCTGCAATCATAGATCAATAAGCAAGGTATATCTAATTTTGATACATTTTTATTGGGTAATTTGTTGGTTTACATGCTTTCTGAATTCACTGTTAAACTAGGGTTTTATTAATGTCTGAGGGTCTCACACTGTGGAGCCCTCCTAGGTATTACTAACTCTTTGGTTTTGTTTTGTGTATGCAGATCAACGAATTCCACACATTCATTGATGGTTGTTGAAGCTGGAGTGGCCCCACATTGGATATTCAAAGCCCACTCAACCTGTTGGGATCAAGGACACACTCAGATCTGAAGACACTTCTGTTATATCTAACTAGGGTTTTAGAGAACCCTAGTTCCACTGTAAATTATTGTATCAAATATCCGCATTGGATACTGATTGTAACAAAGGAGTCTATTGCCCCCCCATTGAATACATATTTCTTTTGTGCAATCTATTTTGTCTCATTGCTTTATTTGATTCTACCATTTTATTTTCAAGAAATTCATGAATATCAAGAATTAGAAGAACCATATGAAGGAAATGAGTTTAAAGATCTTACAATAAAAGTCTCGCTTAATGAAGATATTTATTCTTCTAAGATTTTTGAAGATACTAATGTTGCAAATGCTATAGAAAATTAGGATACATGAGAAGAGACTTCAGAAATACTACACAACAAGATCAAAACTCAAACTAAAAAGAACATAATAAAGAAATAGAAGAAGATTAGGAAAGTAAATAGGAAAACTAAGAGAGATATAGATCAAATGTAGGTGTCAGAACAAGAATATTCAAGTACAATGCAAGGTTTCTTGAATATTGAAGATAAAGACCAAGATTGAAAATTAAAGTCTTCAATAACCAAATAATGTAATACAAGGTGGTGTTGAGGAATATTACATTATTTGGTACATGCAAATGTACCCCCATGGTACCTCCATGGTACATATGTAAATATGTAATATATTAGGGTTAAATCTATAGTTTATATTTGTGATTTATATTTTCCCTTTCATTTAAGTATCAATGTATAGAAAAAGCACAAGTGTCATGTGAGTTAGAGTGCAAGTGTATTGAGACAATGTGGATGTGTCTTGTATGTAAGTGTGAAAATATTCAAAGTGAGGATTTGCACAAGTGTCTTATATTAGAAGTGCATGTAGGATTCATATAGAAGTGTACAAATATCATAGATTCAAGTGTGCATGGAAGAAGAAAGTGAAGAGTCTAGTATGCAAGTGGCAATATGATAAGCCAAAAGCCATGGGATTTGTCATATGGAGAGTAATAGTCAAGTATGTGAAGAGTCAAATTACTATATCTATATTATGGAGATAAAGCTCCATGAATATGTATATGTTTTTGGTATCTGATTGTAAAATGAAGACATAGAAAAGTGAATAAAGCTTGTATATAGATTTTGAGAAATTCATATTGTAAGTATTCTTCATGTATAGTACATGAATGATTTTGATCATATTACATTCATATTTGATATTATAAGTTAATGTTATTTCATTATTATATTGGCCTAGATATACATTTTATTGCTCATTTATATTATTCTACTCTTCATTATTTATATTTTGACCTTTAATATTGTGGATTCTTTATATTGGGACCTATGATATTCTATGGTAGTTAGGCATAAAATCCAACAAAGTAACTACAACCTAGGGCCAAAAACTATGTACACTATAGTAGGGAAAAAACTATTCACTAACACAATTAATGCTATAATAAATGCTTTTGCAATAGGGGTATGTTGGCAATTTTAGGTACCTTGGGTACATTGCCCTTGCTCAAGTGTTGATGTTGTCATTGATGTCAAAGAGCGGAAGGGTTTTTGTGAAAACCAAGGCAGACTAAATTATAGGTTTTGTTTAAATCCATGGTCAGCAGTTTTGAAATGGGTTTTTCTTAAAACCCAAGTTGGCTCTTCGTTTTGTTGAAAAAGATGCCCCGGTGTTGAAGATATTTAATTTTAAATATTTAGTTTAAATTTTTATTTTATTAAAAATTTAAATTAGAATATTAAATTAAATTAAAAAGGGCCGACGTGTTACTATTTCGCGACAATAAGCTACAGGAAGGTAACGAAGGTGGAGAAGAGTTTGAGGCCGACAAAGTTAAATTTGGGCCGACGAATTTTAGGGTTTGGCAGCTGACAAATTCTAGGGTTTCTCAGTCAACGTTCTTCTAGGGTTTGCCTCTAAAATTTCTTCTATAAAAGCAAGGGTTCTTCGAGTTTAAAATGTGCAGCGTGATGTGATATATGTGTATGAAGTTCGGGTGCAGCAGTGTGAGTGGTGCAAAGAG
Organism: Wollemia nobilis; assembly: GCA_028583015.1. Lineage (NCBI taxonomy): Eukaryota > Viridiplantae > Streptophyta > Pinopsida > Araucariales > Araucariaceae > Wollemia > Wollemia nobilis. The sequence continues at coordinate 14,853,476 of JAQPPZ010016890.1, forward strand.
AAGATAAGAACGCGGTATGCAGAAGTCGTGTTCCGAGTGTGAAATGACAGTGTGCTAGCTGTAGAAGTGATATTTCTATGAAGTTGCAGTAGAGAACGCGGAGAGATATAGAGGAGTGGTTGAAAAAGTGTGAATCATTTTTCACAGCAGCAGTCAAATGCCGACAAGCAGCAGATTGCAAAAAAATAGCAGATCATGATAATTGAGGTGAAAGTTTACATTCTGCAATTTTTATTATTATCTTCAAGTTGTATCTTGAAAAAGGGGTTGGTGCCTCTTTCCAGTTGGTGCTGAAAAAATTGGAGTTGGTGCTCCATTTTGTTGTAGCAGATAAAACTTAGGGGTTGGTGCCTCTTACCAGTTGGTGCTAGTGAATGATTATGTAAAGTTGGAGCTTTGCATTTGACTAGATTTGGATGGTAGTCCAAGCAGTCCTTTTTGAGGAGTAGCCACATCGGTGAACCTCGTTAAAATGCCGTGTTATGTGTGATGCTCTTAGTAATTTTATTATTTCTATTTTAATCTGCTGCTGTTTATTTAAAAGTCTAAATTGCTTTTAAGTTTTTAAAGAACACACCGATTCACCCCCCCTCTCAGTGTCATTGTGATTATAACAATTGGTATCAGAGCCAGGTTCCCAATTTTGGCTAAATCAGTCAGGGTTGATCTTGGATTAGTACACAATGGCTAAGAAGAATAGATCCTCATCCAAAAAGGCATCCCGACCGGTTTCGGTTCCTATGGTTGAGAAAATTGAACCAGAAATGGCGAGAAGGAATGAACTCCGAAGTTGAAGAAGTTGAGGTCGAAGTTGATTTAGAGGGTGAGCTAGTGTTTGCCCTTACGGAATGGGAATCGGAGAAAAAGAAGAATGAAAAATTGTCAAGGAAACTTAAGGATGCAAACAACATTATTGCCAATTTAAAAATACAGACTGAAGAATACAAGAAAATGTTTGAAGATCTGGAAATACAGGTATCCATGAAGATAGACCACTGCAGCAAATTGGAAGAAGAAAATGTGAGTCTTCGAATACAGATACAAGAGCTGGATCGAAAAATCAACTGTCATGTAAAACGTGAAGAAAGCTCGATGAAATTGGACAAAATTTTGAGCGATCAAAGATCCACAGTATCAAATTTGGTCTCGGATTTTCCGAAGGAGAATCATCAATCGGACCAAAAGCAAGCAATGTTGAAAGTGAAAAGGACAAAGACAAGAATCAGGCAAAAGAAAGATATAATGCCAGACCTGAAATAGCAGTTGACAATGATGGCTTTACTAAGGTCACACATCAAAAGAATAGAAGATCCAAGGCTCCAGCAACAACCTGGCCAAGACCATCTTTCAGGTTTAATAATTATTTCTATGGTTTTTGTTTCAAGTGTAATGTTTATGGGCATAAAATTGTTGACTGCAAATACAACGTAGGTCCAAGAAGTTTCACTAGTAGAAATGCGTTTGCTCCTTTAATGAGTTATGCAGTAGAGTGTTTTAAGTGTCACAAATTTGGTCATATTGCCAAAAATTGTCATAGTATGTCTGTTTCATATCAACCTCATGAAAACATATTTCAACCGTATAGAGCAAAACAAAATAGAATTTATATTGAAGGATATGTGCAAAATTCTAAAAAGGGGAAGTCACAGCTAGAACCCAATACCACAGTTAAAATAGAATGGAAACAAAAAGAACAGCTCAGGAAAGAACAAGATTCTTTAATAGTGCAGACAACTTTTAGAGCTCAGAATAAACATGTTCCTTGGATTCTTGATAGTGGTTGCTCAAGTCATATGACAGGTGACAAACAAAAATTCGAAAATCTACAAAAGTATGAGGGTGGTTCTATAAAATTTGGCAACAATGACGGAGCCAAAATAATAGGTAAAGGAACGGTCAAAATTAGTGAAGGAAAGATCAAGTCAGAGGAAGTTTTATATGTGGATGGTTTGAAACATAATCTATTGAGTGTGAGTCAAATCGTGACAAAGGACATGAAGTAGTTTTCAAGAAGCATGGTTGTGAAGTCGAGAAAAATAAACAACGGGAAATTAATAGCAACCGGCTCAAGGAAGTCTGGCAATCTGTACACACTCTCAGAGTTTTCAGAAGGTATGTGCTTCATGGGACAAGAAGAAGAGAACTGGTTGTGGCATAAGAGGCTTGGACACATAAGTTTTGATAATATGGTAAGAATTAGCGCTAAACAAGCAGTGAGAGATATTCCAATCATTAAAAAACCTGCAAATAGTATGTGTGCTTCATGTCAGAAGGGTAAATAGACCAGAGTTTTGTTTAAAACAAAAGAACATCACACTAACAGGCTTGGTCAAAACAGGTTTAGTCAGAACTGGCTTAGTCAGAACATGTGGATTCAAAGAACAGGTATGCCTAAAAGAAACAACACTATTACTTGTTATAAGTGCAACAATAAAAGTCACACTGTCAGACAGTGCAGAGTTGAAATTCTAGGATATAGGAACAGGAACAGTGGCATGATCAGGTCCAAGGATCAGAACAATGACAGGAACAAGAATATGGTCAAAGAGTTCAAGAGAAGACCCGGCAAGGAAGTTATAGACGTTGATGTTGATCAGTGCCTAATGGGAGTTTTACTCCCACCCCAGAATTAATCACCTCATTAGGAGGTGGGGGAGGGACTAAGCTAAGAGGCTCATTCTTAGTTTCGAGCCCCAAAGGTGGCCCTTTGCCATTGATGACAAAGGGGGAGAGATATGAGTAAGGGGGAGAGCTTCAAGTGAAGAGGAAAGCTTCAAGTCAGGGGAGCAAAACTTCAAAGAGATTGATTTCAGTTTTGGCTCTTGAAGATGTGTTTTTAGTAAAGGGTTGCCATCAATGACAAAGGGGGAGATTGTTGGCAATTTTGGGTACCTTGGGTACATTGCCCTTGCTCAAGTGTTGATGTTGTCATTGATGTCAAAGAGCGGAAGGGTTTTTGTGAAAACCAAGGCAAACTAAATTATAGGTTTTGTTTAAATCCATGGTCAGCAGTTTTGAAATGGGTTTTTATTAAAACCCAAGTTGGCTCTTCGTTTTGTTGAAAAAGATGCCCCGATGTTGAAGATATTTAATTTTAAATATTTAGTTTAAATTTTTATTTTATTAAAAATTTAAATTAGAATATTAAATTAAATTAAAAAGGGCCGACGTGTTACTATTTCACGACAATAAGCTACAGGAAGGTAACAAAGGTGGAGAAGAGTTTGAGGCCGACAAAGTTAAATCTGGGCCGATGAATTTTAGGGTTTGGCAGCTAACAAATTCTAGGGTTTCTCAGTCAACGTTCTTCTAGGGTTTGCCTCTAAAATTTCTTCTATAAAAGCAAGGGTTCTTCGAGTTTAAAATGTGCAGCGTGATGTGATATGTGTATGAAGTTCGGGTGCAGCAGTGTGAGTGGTGCAAAGAGAAGATAAGAACGCGGTATGCAGAAGTCGTGTTTCGAGTGTGAAATGACAATGTGCTGGCTGTAGAAGTGATATTTCTGTGAAGTTGCAGTAGAGAACGCGGAGAGATATAGAGGAGTGGTTGAAAAAGTGTGAATCATTTTTCACAAGCAGTAGTCAAATGCCGACAAGCAGCAGATCACAGAAAAATAGCAGATCGTGATAATTGAGGTGAAAGTTTACATTCTGCAATTTTTATTATTATCTTCAAGTTGTAGCTTGAAAAAGGGGTTGGTGCTGGAAAAATTGGAGTTGGTGCTCCATTCTGTTGTAGCAGATAAAACTTAGGGGTTGGTGCCTCTTACCAGTTGGTGCTGGTGAATGATTATGTAAAGTTGGAGCTTTGCATTTGACTGGATTTGGATGGTAGTCCAAGCAGTCATTTTTGAGGAGTAGCCACATCGGTGAACCTCGTTAAAATGCCGTGTTATGTGTGATGCTCTTAGTACTTTTATTATTTCTGTTTTAATCTGCTGCTATTTATTTAAAAGTCTAAATTGCTTTTAAGTTTTTAAAGAACACACTGATTCACCCCCCCTCTCAGTGTCATTGTGATTATAACAGGGTATGCCTAAGTACAAAACCTAAGTCAATTGATATTACTAAGGAAATTAATCATTTTAAAAGAGATAATGTAAGAAGTTGGTTAAGCAAAAATATAGGATAAATCCCAAATAATTTTCCATAAAAACCAATAAAACTTGAAGCATTTAGTAAATTTCCTTTAAGAAGTTCTATCTATGATAAATGTAATTCATGGGTTAGATACTGATTTATATGTATATGATCACTAGATATCTATAGCATATGTAGTTATAAATGTATGAAAATATGATGGTACTAGTGCAAATGACCTCGTATTATTTGATTGGGCTCAATTTTTGAGTTATCAAATTCATAGCTAGTTAACTGCCCTAAAGCTCAAATAGAAGGAAAACTTTTGTTACTCATCATACTTTTTTTTATATATAAAAGAAGGGGTTTTGAAATGGTCCCCAAACATTTTTACAAAAGAGAAAAACTAAAAGGGTACAAGGCAAAAAACCAAGAGATCTCTAACAAGATGGACTAGTAGCTAAAACATGGAATAGATCGAACATGATAGTTGGCCAACCACACAACAAAAAGCTGGAGCACCCAAACCCACAGGGGAACAAAATAGGATCACAATTCAAAAAGCTAGGAAATAGAAAGCAACCAAGAAAATAGCAATTACGCTTTAGGAGGTGACTTCCATACACTTCCCAAGACTATTTTGGCTTGGCTTGGCTATTTTTGTACTATATGCCTCCAAGAAACACAACCTACATGTCCAAACAATAGAAAATAATGGTAGATTTATTCCTATAGTTGACAGGACCCTTGCCCTATGGGAGACAAATTCATATATATAGTTTAATCAAGTATTTCTTGGGCCTTCGTTGGCATGCATTTATGGCAAAATTTCTTGACTAAGCCTTGAGTCTATAGATAAATTGTATGGTAAAAGGAAAAAAGTAGGGGATTGGTATTCCTTGCAAAACAATACTATCATTAACATCTACGAATTTCTCAAAAACCCTTATTTGCTTTCATATTATGTCATTAATTGGGTGTTTTCCATAGAATTATGCCAATTTTATAAGTTAATGGAATTAATTAAAAAAGGGCATTTGAAAGGTGCCCCAATGCCTTGTACATCAGAAAAATTGAGAACATAAAAGAGGAAACAATAGAGGATGCAAAAAAGGAAACACCAGAGGAACAAAAGGCATTCAACCAACAGAACCAAAAAGGACCAAAATCATCAAAATATGAAGCATTACAAAAAAGTGATAGCTAAGACTAAGATTTCATAAATAGAAACAATAGACACACCAATTGGGAACATCCGTATGCATTGGTGATGCAACCACAATCTCTAGGTCAACATCCTTAACATCATCCTTTGGTGTATCCTTTGGGGCTTCCTTGCAAGCTTCCTTGGCGATCTCCACAACCTCCTCATCCTTGGCATTGTATTTTATATTAGAAAGTCCCCCCGTAGCAGAAGTAGCCTGAATATCCTCAAAAGAGTCATAGAAGAACAACAAGCTAAGTGCTTGACGTTGCTCCTTAAGCTGCGTAATAGCTTTCCCAATGGCAACATGAGCAGTTTCCAGATGATTGATAGTAGCAGATGTGGCTTGGACAACAAGCTTATGAAGGTATTTTTCCACAATGTTAGGAGAATTAGAAAGTTATTTCTTGGCCCTCTCAGAGGAAGGAGTGGGCATTTCAAAAATCTCCTTAAATTTAAGCCTTTGGGAACAACGAACAGGAGTTTTTTCAATTTTGAATTTTTTCTTGATGTTGGACACAACCTAAGACTTCTCAATCTTGTTCTTTCTCTTGGACCTAGAGCCCTTAGGGCTAGGAGTAGAGGAAGAGTTTTCTTCAGCAGAATCAGGGTCAGGGATATTACCTTTGGGAAACTTAAGCAGTAAAAACCTATAAAGAAAGTCTACACTTGCTACAAAAAATATCAATTGATTAATAAATTTGATGAATTTTTTGGCTAGGATTAATAAAGTCTACACTTACTAATTTTATTTTAAGTTTGAAGACATAAGTATGACAACCAAAGGTCAAGCAACAATTCTACGTGAGAATCTTAATGGTCTCTAATTGCCTATAGTGCCACACATGCGAAAATATTATCTAGAGGAAAAATTTAAGGCTAGATGGCAGAATTGAGCACTAAACCTCCAATATTTGAACATATTCCTTAGTCAAAGATTGAGAAATTCAAGAATAAAGTAGAGGATCAAGCTCCTAATCTTGATATCAATGAAATACAAAGATGTTCGCATGGAGAAAGTTTTATCCCTACAAGTGGCCTTATGATCCAATGAGAAATAAAGACCAATGGATAAGTAATATTATTGTGGAAAAAATTGAGCTAGAATGGATTAAAGAATTTTTTTGAGAATGGTATATTTTGTGATGCAAACAAGATAAACACAAGAAGGCATTCTCCAGTCCTTCACATAAGGATTTTGAAATAGAATTTGATGAAAATAATAAAATCTAGATTGAGGAGCACAAAGGAGAAAGGTATCCTGATTTGATGAAAGAAGAAGATAAAGAAGAGGAGGTATATTTTAATGAAGAGGTGGAAGAAACCATTCAATAAAGTCCCATTAGAGAGGATACCATGGTCACTTATGCAGATTCATAAGAAGATTTAGGCTCAAAAGAATTAATTACACACATAAGGCAAATTAGAGATGCTAAGAGGACAAGTGTGCATGAGCATGTTCTAGTAATAGAAATCCTATAAAAAACCAATAAGGAAGAACAAGCAAAACACATTATAGGAGCTGAGATGATTCAATTAATGGAGCATATAAAAGAAGCAACTTCCATAATAATTCTTGGTAAGAATAATCCCTAGCCTAATATACATGAACATGTTCAATATAAAGTATCTACTGAGAAGGCAAAGAGAAAAATCCCTCGCAACACTCGACAAAGAAAACCTCAAAGAAGGATAAAGGAAACAACTTGTAATGGAAGCTTAATGGATTGAGGTAGTGACTTAGAAAATCAATTAGTAGCTTAGAAGTAGATGCCAAAAGTGAGAGGGTTAGGTGTGGCTTCTATACTTGCTTTTGTCTTTGAAAGTCATCCACCACCTTCACAATCTCTACCATAGCAACTAATTCCACTACCTTCACCTATAAGATAAGTTTCTCCCACTCAAAACCTACCATCAGGCATGGCTTCAACTTATTTCATACACAAAAGCCAACAAACTCCCAAGATCCCACATCCACATACCCCTATAAATACTAGCATTTTATCCTTGAGATCCTCATCAAAAAAATTTTCTTCTTTCCAATCTATCATTAGTTCTTCCTCTACCCCTAGTCATCAAATTACAAAAATCTTATTTGTAAGTCAAAAAACTGAAGTAAATGTCCAAAAATGGGTACAAGAGCAAGTTCCTTAAAATAATACTAAGCAAGAAACCGCCTAGACATATGATGGTATAGATCCAATTACTAGGGAGTAAGTCAAAGAAATTATAGTCCCAAAGGTTAACAAGCTGGCTAAAAAAATGATAGCAGTAGCTTATCACATTGAGATGCAGAGATATGACATCTCAAAAGTCCCTAGAAAGGATACACTCAAAGTTATTCATACTAAAGCAGACACATTATACCTACCAAACTATCAAATGGAGGTAAAGTATAAAGCTATAAATAAGAAAGCTAAAAATCTAGAACATAAGCTAAAAAAAAGTAGAGACAAACACTCTACAAAATAAGGTCCAAGACCTGAATATCCTACTAGACAATTCCCCAACTAAAAAACAACTATAGTAGAGATATGAAAAGATCCAAAGTTAGAAACAGTAGCTAGAACAAGGGGATATAAATATCTAGGCACAAGAAAAGGAACTATAAGTGCTAAGGTCAAGACTCTAAATTTAGGAGGAAATCTTGGCAATGGTGCAATTGAAGCTTGAGAAAGAAAAGAAGAAGCCACATAATCCTAGTATTTCTTAGGAGATGCTAAAATAGATCTGAGGCCTATATTAGATTAAGATCAAGGAGATAGCTATGAAATATTTCCCATTAGTAGAAAATATGGCATATATTTGGAAGTTAATCTAGGAGGTAGAAGAAGAATTCAATAAAGGAAGAGATCCTGATGGGTAAAGTGGAGCAAGAAGAGGTAGTAGTTTGCATCATAAGAAATAGAGGATAATACCTACGCTTGGTGACACATTCTAAAATATATTTAAGCAAATCAATTTTTTTCTCAACATAGGTAATGTATGAAAACCAACTAATCTTGGAAGGAGGGGACATAAAAATTGCACTAAAAGAAAGTATATATAAGATAAAAATCTCAGTTCAAGAGGTCATGGATCTTGGTTTTTTGAGGTTCCGGGGTACAGAGAAAATTTTATTCTAAGTAGCTCAATCAATAGTTGTATCAGTAGATCACTAATGCAAATGAGATTGATTCATTACCCAAGCCTTTGAAAATAAATCAATTCATTACACTCTTCCACAGACTCTCTATGTTTCTTTCAAGATCACAAGAATTAGCCCAAAAATATAGGAACCCATATTATGATAGATATTTTGAAATGAGCAAGGTTCTTCACAAATTTAGAGTAGTTTATGTCCCCTCTCAAAAGTCATGGAAACATATTTGTAAAGTATTCCAGCTTATGGTAGCTCCTTCGATAGTTCAAGGAACTAGTCAACAAGGTGATACATCCAAGAAAATAATATAGAAAGGATAAGGTGAATTTGCTAGTACAACAATTGGGACCTCAAAGATGATGAGTATGTAGGAAGCATACATTTGTATAAATAGTTTTTTTTTTTTTTTAAATTTCCTTTTGACTTCATTTTCCAATAGGATAAGGATATATGGGTTCTATGTTCCTACAAGAAAAAAGCCCCTATGAGATACCAATAATGCGTGTAGAAATAATTCACCCACATCTATAGACCATCTCTTTAGAGAAATGTTTTGCTATTGAATTAGTATATGTCAATCCAGGAAGATAGAAGCATAACTAGGCACATTGAACAACCATTGGGTTAAGAGAAAGAGGCTAAGGCATGAATATTTTGTAATATTTTGTAGTGTTAGAATGCAAAATATTGCTAAGTGTAGAAAGAGGTTAGACATTTAAAGATGCTAACATTGTTAAGGAGCATAAAAATTCTAGAATTTGGTGCAACATAGTCTTGAAATTTGACTAAGATAGGAGAATATAGCTATTTTCTAGAACATCAGATTCAAATTTTGGGTATGTATGAGAAGTGGCTAGATATTTGAGGTGCTAACATCAATAAAGGTGTGTAGAAATTTTGACACCCAAGGCATCAAAATCAAATTTTTCCTAAGTGCCCAAATGAAGATTTGACATTCGACATCAAAGCAAACCCTTGTTAGATATAAAATTTTATTGTGTCAAATATGGTTAAAATTTTAAAGGTGTTGACATCATCATGAGCAGCATGGAAGTTTGGCACTAAGGAAAGCCAAGGTCGAAGCTAAAAATATTCTAAGGCATGAAGTTCAACATATAAAATAAAAGAATTTTCAAAATAGAAGTAGTTATGTAATCCAACAACATGCAAAGTAAAAAATGACTAAGTATAGAAGGTGATAAAACTTTCAAAGACAATGATGTCATAAAGGTGAGAACAAAACTATAGAATCCAATAAAAAAAATTAGTGAAGTGTTGAGATGAAGAGTCAGAATGTTTATTAGGCTAACATCACACAAGTAGAGAGAAAAGCTTGGAAGTTAGAAAGTTAGAGCTAGACTAATTTTGGCTAAACAAAGATGAATATGGCAAAGCATCAAAGAGCTTAGACTTTCCATCGATAGTCTAAATTTGCTATTAGAGAATCTCAACAACCATAGGCTTTCCCATTCGACACCTATCTTGATGCAGTTGGGTCAATTATTAAGCAATGTGGGATAAAGCAAATCTATTAGATGATCTCATGGATTAGCTCAAGACACATAGGACACCACCTTCTTAGGATAAAGTAGAGCATGTCACATTAGCATAATATCATCATTACAATTACACCAGAATGAGCTAGAAAAGGAAGTGCACATGTTTTCCAAACCTAATAGGCCTATAGTTAGTTTTGAAAGCAATCATGCTAAGCTAACTAAATTCAAATATAAAACTATATATGTTTGAATGTAACCCATTTCAAAGGTTGGCTCTTTATATTTTACAATTGTATAATTTGTATGATGAATGTATTGTGCATCTGTGAATAAAGATTAGATTGTTGTTTGGCCTCTCTCTAAAATTGTTGTAGAACATGTATGTATGCTAAATTGATTATGAATTTTTTTTGTTAAAGTTGTATGAATGGTTTATTCTATCAAAGTTACCCTTCTATCTAGATTTCTCCCTAGATTGTTATTCATTTAGTCTATGGAATGCTTGATAATGCATTGCTTGGAATGATTTATATTAGTGAATGAAAGCTGTTATGTTAGGCAATTTGACTTAGTTTATAGTCTGAGACTCTCATGCCTTATGTCTCTTGATGTTGCTAAATATTGGCCACTTTAAGTTCTAGTTTCTAACTATGCATATCTTTATTTAGTCTACAACCCCCCGTTTTTATTAGTTTAGCTAGTTTCATAGGAATTGACCTACTCTAAAATATTTTTTGGGTCTTCCAATCTTGGCCAAGGTCTTGATGGTGCAACTCATCCACTTAGACTTTTGGATCATGAGTAATTCATATGAGGGGCTAGTAGCCCCTAATGAGACATGATTACCATCTCATGGAATATAAGGGGTGCTAATGCTCCCTCAAAGTAGAGGTGTATCAAGGATATATTTTTAAGTAATAAGGATGATTATATTTATATCCAAGAAACTAAAATGACAAAGGAAGAAGTTTTGAAAACTATAAAATCAGCATGGAAAATATGTGAATGGGATGCTATGTATTTAGGAGTAATAGAGGGAATTCTAATATTTTAGAATCTATTTAGGACCTCTTATAAAAGCACTCGTAAAACTAGACATTGGATAGCCTCATTAGTCACATGCTACTTTTTACACATTCATTTCATTATTATCAATGTTTATGGACCTACAAATTAGTCAAGAAAATCAAAAGTATGGAGTAGTATTGAAGCCTTTATGAGAATTAAAGAACAAGAAACTTGACTCATGATCATAGTATATTTAAATGCCATAACCAATATGGATGAAAAATTTGGGGGAATTAGGAAAATAACCCAAAATATGAGAGATTTCTTAGCTTTTATTCAAAACAATAATCTATGGAAGGTTGAGTTTGAAGAAGAAAACTATACATGGACCAACAATAGGACAGGCCAAAACTTGATAGCAAAAAAATTAGATAGATGCATACTCTTAGGTCATTGGCTAGATTAAGGCACTTGTGCTAAAATTAACACCTTAATAAGGATTGGTTTTGATCATTACCTAATAGGAGTTAGAATGATGGTAAGTGAATTAAAAAATATATTTTATTTTAAATATGAATAGATGTTGGAAGACCATATTCAATTTTTTGATATGATCACATAGACATGGAATTATTTAGGAAACAATGAGTTGTATACTCTTCCAAAACAAATTAAATCAATGACATCTGGATTAAAAGAATGGAACAAGAATACTTCTGAAAATATTTTTAGAAGAAAGAACTAAAAGAGAAGCTTTTAAAATTCCAAAAAGGTAAGCATAATAATTTAATCTCAAAGGAAATGGGGATGCTTAGTGAATATCATAATATTTTGAGCAAGGAAGAAATTTTTCAGAGATTAAAATCGAGATAAACTTGGTTAAAAGAATATAAAAACACAAAGTTTTTCATAGAATGGAAATAGTACATAGATCAACATCCAAAATTAGTAGAAGGGGTTTGGTTTGAAGACTAGAGCAAAATTAGAAATCAGGCAAGGCTCTTTTACTATAATATTTTAGGATTAGAGGATATTTAATTTCTTAATGATAAACTACTACAAGAAGTACCTTTAATGATAAAAGATAAAGACAATAGAAAAGTAATGGAGCCTATTACTTTAGAAGTAGTTCATTCAACTCGTTTATCTTTTGATAAGGATAAATCCCTACGTTTGGGTGGGATCTTAGCAACATTCTATTAGTATAATTGGAAAATAGTAAAGGAATATTTATTGGTGGTAGTGGAATAGTCTAGGGTAAAAAAATACATACCTTATAAAATAAATACAAAATATCTTACCCTTATTCCAAAAGAGAAGGATGTAAAATTGTTTGATTCGTTTAGGACTATAAGCCTATGTAATATGGCATATAAGATAATATATAAAGTTATGGAAAATTGGTTAATACTACTATTAGATAAAATTATTTTTGAATATCTAGGAGTATTTGTGAAAAAGAGACATATTCTAGATGTGATCATAGTAGCTTATGAAGTAATGCATTCAGTAGCTTCTAGAAAAGAGAGCAATGATATTAAAACTTGATATGAATAAAACCTATGATAGAATTAAATGGGATTTTCATTTTGCAATATTCAAAAAGTTTAGATTTAGGAATAAATGGTCTAGATGGATTAAAGCTTGTGTGTCTACACTATCATTTTCAATGCTAGTCAATAGACTAGTAATATAATTATTTAAAGCTTGTTGATCTAAAAATTTGCCTAGGTATAAATTATGCACCCTAAGACTTTGACCAACATTGAATGACCCTAAATATGTGATGCTTTAGAGGTCTATATCTGGATTAGGTTGTTTCCTATTGTATCATAACTAGCTAATCCTAAATTTTGGGGGGCAAAGGGTGCTAAAAGAGATAATGAAAGCTGAAGCTAGAAATTATAATGGTATAGGTTAAGCTACATCAAGATACAAAATATATGAAAAATTATGCAAATGCGATATCCCTTGAACTACATAATAGAACAACCAATTTTTATCAATCGCATAACATTATTTTATGTAATTTGGAGTTATTTGATTACAAATTATAGAACTAAAGAACAAACATATGCAAAAATCCATAGAATAAAATTAATGTAATGCTCGTTCAACTAGATAATAATAGAAATAAACAAAAATTTATACATACATGTTCTACAAAGATTTGAATGAGAGGCCAAACAATAATCCAATTATATTTCTCAGAGTATAATGTGCTTTCATACATGTAAATTATAAAAGCTTAAAAGTCGACCTTTTGAACTTCTTACATTCTAGTAGAAATAGCCTTTTACAATAAATTTTATTATTAGGGCATCATTGCTTCAACCATGGATTATTGTTTTATAAAATGATCTACCAGCTTGTACACACATTCACCAATAATTTTTTTTTATAATTGACTGGTTATGGCATGTTTATGTGGCTTGATTAGGCATCATTTGAAGGCGTTGTGGCCATGTCAATTGCATTTGGTAATGGTTCATTGGATTCTCTGAAACTTCTATTATACCATGACCTCCATCATGATTAATGTTGGACATTTTGAGTAGATGAGTTGTCATTGATGTCAAGAGTGAGTGGTCATTGATGTCAAGCCTTCAACACTAGTCAGTGGCAGTTTCAGTGGGCAACATCAGCTTCAAGTTCTCCAATAAGTACAAAAGGAAAGTTCATTTTTAGTTAATCAAAGATCCGGTTCCAAGCAGTAAGATGTGGTCCAAAGTGCAAAGAAGAAGCCTAGATGAATAATATTATAATAATTCTTTATAATATTATAGAGGGAAGTTTAAATTAATTATAAATTATTTAATATAATTTTTATTATAAATTAATTTACTTAACTTATAAGTTATTTAAATTAATTATTAATTAATTTTAATATTAAATATAAGTTAATTTTTATTAATTTTAAGTAACACTAAGGTGGGTTATTGAATTAAAATTCAAATTTTGAATTTGAATTCTTAGCACTGATGTGCGAGGAAAATAAACCAAACGTGTATAAAAGAGGGACTACCCCACCTTAGCAAAACTAACCTTATGCCTTCGAATTAAATTGATTAATGCAAGCTTGTGCGAATCGCGCTACATCAAAGAGGATTGCTTTGTGGTTTTCGTTTGAAGTCAACGACGCATGAAGGGTTAATAGGAAGGATGCCTTCCTCCCTTCACATGGGTGCCTATAGCCCATGCGGTGGGCTCAAAAGTGCTAAGGTGCTTGGTACTTGGGGAGACGGTGGTTCGAATCATGCTGAAACCCTTTTGGAGAGAAAAATGAAGGTATGCATTAGTTGAGCACCAAAATTTTTGGAGTTAGTTGAGGTATTAAAAATTAATTTTTGCATATTTTATTTGGTTTGTAAGGTTGTAAGGGGAGTTATAAGGTTGATGCAAAATAAATTTTTGGGTGTTATTTGCTTTAGTGTTTGAAAAGGTTAGTAAGGTGTTTTAGGAAGATTGTTTGAGGTTTTGTAGTGTTGGATATTATTTTAAGTTGGATATTATAAGGTGTATCAAAATGATTATTTTTCATGTATGATTTGATGGATGTTATTTTCAAAAGAGAGCAATAAGGCATAATTGAGCTTTGATTATTTGTGTCTAAATAATATTTTGAGAAAGTGTTAAAGTGATATTTTATCATTTAACTATTGAAATTGGAAAGAAGAAAGTTGTGATTGAGATAGGTTTTCCAAGGACACTTTTACATAAAACAAAAGGTATGGGCACATCTTCCTAGTGAGTGATTTTTGAATGTTGTGAATGCAAAGTTGGAGTGAAAAGGATTGTTTGGTAAGCATTATTGAGTGTTTCTTGAATTAATGCTTCAAGGTTTTCTGGAATAAAGAGTTGTTGATAAAACCTTATTTTATAAGCAATGTTGTTGAAGTGATTAATTGAGTAACTTGAACTAGGGTTTGCCAAGATCATGAGTATCATTGTTATGTGATATTAGCAGTGTTGTTGAAACACTTAGTTGAGTAAGGAACTTGAAATAGGGTTTGCAAAGATCATGAGTATCATTGTTATGTGAGATTTATTGATAAGCATTGTTGGAAATATTTGAGTGAGTGTTCATATGCTTGGACTAGGGTTTGTAAGAAAAGGTTAATTCATTGAGTAGAGTTGGTTGAGCCTAGTCAAGTGGATGCGTTGAAGTGATAGTTCAAGTTCTATGAAACACATTATTCTATATTATGAATTTATTTGAGAAAGAGGTTGAGTGTTGGTGAGTGTGAAACATATTAAGTCTCTAACAATTATGTATATGTTTCTATGGTAAAAAGAGTTATTGAAAGTAATTGAGCATTGTGATGAATGTGAAGCATATTGTGTCTCTAAAAATTCTCTATATGTTTGTAAGGTAAAAATAGTTATTGAAAGTGATTGAGCATTGTGATGAATGTGAAGCATATTGAGTCTCTAAAAATTCTATTTATGTTTCTATGAAATTGGACAAGTTATAGTGTGGACTTGTTGAGTAGATTTGAGGTAAGTCTTAGAGAAGACTTGTGGACAAATTTGTGTGAGATTTTGAGGAAGCTTACAATACAGTTTTAGGAAAGAGATTGAGAGTAGAGTTGAACAAGTTCTTGTAAGGACTTGTTGAGCAGAGTTGGGAAATTTCTAGTGAGGAATTTTTGAGTAGATTTGGACAAGTTCTAGAGAGGACTTGTGGATAGATTAGTGTGAGCTTTTGTGGAAGCTTACAAGGCATATTTGAGACAAGTATTTGAGAAGACTTGTGAGCAAAATTGATTGATTGATTTGTTCAAACCTTGAGTTAAGGTTTGAGGCAGATCTAGCAGTGTTGATTTGTGATTGGATCAATATTTGTATTAAGGCTTGAGGACAAATTTGTGCTAGAGCAAAGGACTGTGTTTAGTGCAGATCATAGGGTAGAGATTGAGGACATATTTATGCTAGACTGAAGGACTGTGTTTAATGCATATCAGAGGATAGATATTGAGGATAAATTTGTGCTAGATCAAAGTATTGTGTTTATTGTATATAAGAGGACAGAGATTGAGGAAATATTTGTGCTAGATCAAAGGATTATGTTTAGTACATATTTGAGGATAGATTTTGGTACATATTTGAGGATAGGTTTGTTCCAGACCAAAGATAGAGATTAAGCATATTTGTGCTAGACTGAAGGACTCTATTTAGTGCAGATTTGAGATAGAGCTTTGAAGGTGAAAAAGTATAGAATACTATAGTCTCTAGTGGATAGAGATCCATTAGCCAGGGTAGTGAGGATAGGTGTCTTTAGTGGATAGATATCTATTAGCCAAAGCAGTGGGGGTAGCAGTTCTTCTAGAAGATCACCAGTCAAAGCTAAGGAGAAAAGAGTTCTCCTATGGATAGAGATCCACAAACTTGATTAGGGGATTGGTGTCTCCTTTGGATAGAGGTACATAAACATTATAATAGGGGAAAGGATTCCCAAGAGATTGATTGAGAAAATTTTAATGAAATATTTTCTTCGTGGAGTAGCCCACATTGGGTGAACCACGTTAAATTGGTGTCTCTATCATGTATGGTGATTTATGAATTGCTTTAACTACTGCTGTTGATGTTTCTATCTATACATTGCATAATATTGATTGGGAAAGAAAAGTAAAAAATGGTCTTATACTATTCACCCCCCTCTTAGTATAAGCTTGTGTTCTTCAATTGGTATCAAAGCGAGTTCCTTTGGAAGAGTTTAACAACTTGAAGGAAAAACTTTCAAGAACACAATGGATTATAAGAATGTGTTCTCAGATAATTCAACACCAATATTTGATGGAAGTGATTATATATTTTGAAGTATGAGAATGAATATTCACCTGATGGCACTTGGCAATGAAATTTGGGAAGCAGTTGAAAATGGATACATACCACCAATTGATACACCTACAGATAAGGAAGGTAAGATTATTTAACATTACAATTCAAAAGTAATGAATGCAATTTTGAGAGGTTTGCATAGAACAAAATCCATAAAATTTATGCATTGTAAAGATGCAAAAGGAATTTGGGATAAGTTGCAAAGCATATATAAAGGAAATAAAAGTGTCAAAAAGGTAAAGATACGAAATCTCAAAGGAAAATTTGAATAATTAAGAATGAAGGATAAGGAAAACATTAGTACTTATCTACTTCAGGTAGATGAGGTTGTGAATGCCATGCAAGGACTTGGAATTAATGTTGAAGAATCATATTTTTGTGATAAAGTCTTAAGATCTCTTCCAAAAAGATTTAGTGAAAAGATTTCTACTATAGAAGAATCAAAAGATGGTGATTCTTTGACAAGAGATATGATACTTGGTATTCTTACAACTTTTGAGTTAAGAAAAAAAGAGGAACCAAATCCTGGGAAGGAAGCAACATTCAATGCTACTAAGAAGACAAAGGGTAAAAAGTTAGATTCAAGCGATGAGTCATTCAGTGACGAAGAAGCTAATTATGGCAGAAGGAATAAGGATTAAAGAATATTTAAATATGTAAAATATGTTAGATGTTTCAATTATGGAAAGTATGGTCACTATGCAACTGATTATCAAGAAGCTAAAAATAACAATGATGAAGAAAAATAGGATCATAGGAACATGGAATCCAAAAGAATACAAGTACCAAAAGAAAGGCAAGGATGGACAAGGCAAACAAGAAAAGAAGTTCTTTAAAATATAAAAGAGGAGCTACTATGCATAAAAGGCAAGTAAGTACTCAAGTGATAGTGATGCTAGTTCTTCAAGTAATGATAAAGATGAAATCCTATTTTTGATTGAAGAAAAAGAAGTTAAAAAAAGGTCACCAATAATTCTCAAGTGTTTTAGATGTGGTAATTTTGGAGATCTTGAAGATAGTTGTACAAGGAATGGTTTCAGTTTTAGTGATGATGAATATGAGGATGCACTTGAAGGACCAGAAGAGAATATTCTAATGGCACTAGAAGAAGAAGAAGGTGATCCTATAGAAGACAAGTCAGAAAAGAATGAATATGTTATCAAAGGCAAACAAATAGAGGAAGAATAAAAAAAAGAAGTTGATCTTGAGGGAGATATTATTTATGCTCTTAAAACCTTAAAGAAGGTAAGAAAGCAAAAATCCCAACTTTAACTTGAGATTCAATTTCAAGAATGTGATGAAGATAGAGGAAAGATTATAGATAATCTAAACAAGTCAATAGCTAAGACAAAGAAGTTCAAGGATAAGCTAGAAGCAAAGGTCTTAGAATGTGAAAGGTTAGAACAAGAAGTAGTTCTACTAAGGGAAGAATTAGAAAAGTCCAAGGACAAGCTACACTAGTTTGGAAAGAGCTCAAATATTGTAGATAAGATGATCAAGGTACAAAGAAGGTCAACAAACAAAATAGGTTTTGGTTTTGAACAGGCTTAAAAGAAACAAGAAAAAGAGTCAACCTCAAGTTCTAAAGAAGAAGAAAATTTAGAAGAAGATAGTGTAAGAGAAAGTGAGACTTCTAAGGATGAGTTGGACAACAGAAAGTTCAACAAGGAAAGGAACAATGCACAAAGAAGAAACAGATGGAACATGAACCAACATAGGGTAAAAGAGACTAAGAGACCAATCAGGTCAAGGCAAGGAAATTTCAATGGATGATGTTTCTCATGTCACGGATTTGGGCACATGGCTTCACAGTGCAGGACACATGAAAGACAGGAGTATGGAAACTTCAAAAATAGGTAGCTTTTCCATGGGTATTGCTACTCATGTAATCAGTTTGGTCACAAGGCAATGAATTGCAAGGTACATGACAAGAAAAGAGATGGCTTCACTAAGAAAAATCCCAAGACATTTGCACCTCCAAGGAATAATAACATTAAGTGTTATAAATGCAATAATGATGGACATACAACAAAGTGGTGTAGATCAGACATTCTAGAATCAAGCATGAACAAGAACAGGAATAGGAATAGGAATAGGAATAGGAATAGGAATAGGAATAGGAATATGGATATGAACAGGAATATGGACAAGGACATGAATATGGACATAAATAGGAACAATCAAAGGAATCAAAAGGATCAGATGATAAGGAAAGATGATAAGGGTAAAGACCAGTGCTTTCTAGGAGTAGAAATACTCCCACCCCAGAATTAACCACCTTAAGAGGAGGTGGGGGAGGGGCTAAGCTAAGAAACTTATTCTTAGACCCGAGCACCAAAGGTGACCCTTTGCTATTGATGTCAAAGAGGGAGATATTTGAGTAAGGGGGAGAGATTTGGTTTAATAAGAGAGCATTGAGTTAGGGGGAACAATTTCCCAGGGGGAGCAAAATATGAAAAAGGTCAAGTTTTGGTAAAAAGAATTTGGATTGCCATCAATGACAAAGGGGGAGATTGTTGGACATTTTGAGTAGATGAGTTGTCATTGATGTCAAGAGTGAGTGGTCATTGATGTCAAGCCTTCAACACCAGTCAATGGCAGTTTCAATGGGCAACATCAGTTTCAGGTTCTCCAATAAGTGCAAAAGGATAGTCTATTTTTAGTTAATCAAAGACTCTGTTCCAAGTAGTTAGATGTGGTCCAAAGTGCAAAGAAGAAGCCCAGATGAATAATATTATAATAATTATTTATAATATTATACAAGGAATTTTAAATTAATTAATATAATTTTTATTATAAATTAATTTACTTAACTTATAAGTTATTTAAATTAATTATTAATTAATTTTAATATTAATTATAAGTTAATTTATATTAATTTTAAATAACCCTAAGGTGGGTTATTGAATTAAAATTTGAATTTCAAATTCTAATTCTTAGCGCCGATGTGGGAGCAAAATCAACCAAACGTGTATAAAAGAGGGACTACCCCACCTTAGCAAAACTAACCTTATGCCTTAGAATTAAATTGATTAATACGAGCTTGTGCGAATCGTGCTGCATCAAAGAGGATTTATTTGTGGTTTTCATGTGAAGTCAACGATGCATGAAGGGTTAATAGAAAGGAAGCCTTCCTCCCTTCATGTGGGCGCCTATAGCCCATGTGGTGGGCTCCAATGTGCTAAGGCACTTGGCGCATGGGGAGACGATAGTTCAAATCACGTCGAAACCCTTTTAGGGAGAAAAATGAAGGTATGCATTAGTTGAGCACCAAAATTTTTGGAGTTAGTTGAGGAGTGAGTGGTCATTGATGTCAAGCCTTCAGCACCAGTCAATGGCAGTTTCAATGGGAAGCTTCCGTTTCAGGTTCTCCAATAAGTGCTAAAGGATAGTCCATTTTTAGTTAATCAAAGACTCGGTTCCAGGTAGTTAGATGTGGTCCAAAGTGCAAAGAAGAAGCCCATATGAATAATATTATAATAATTCTTTATAATATTATACAGGGAATTTTAAATTAATTATTAATTAATTAATATAATTTTTATTATAAATTAATTTATTAATTAATTTACTTAACTTATAAGTTATTTAAATTAATTATTAAGTAATTTTAATATTAATTATAAGTTAATTTATATTAATTTTATATAACCCTAAGGTGGGTTGTTGAATTAAAATTTGAATTTCGAATTCAAATTCTTAGCACCAACGTGGGAGCAAAATCAACCAAATGTGTATAAAAGAGGGACTACCCCACCTTAGCAAAACTTACCTTATGCCTTCGAATTAAATTGATTAATACGAGCGTGTGTGAATCGTGCTGCATCAAAGAGGATTGTTTTGTGGTTTTCGTGTGAAGTCAATGACGCACGAAGGGTTAATAGGAAGGAAGCCTTCCTCCCTTCACGTGGGCACCTATAGCCCATGCGGTGGGATCCAAAGCACTAAGGAGCTTGGCGCTTGGGGAGACGACGGTTCGAATCATGCCGAAACCCTTTTGGGGAGAAAAACGAAGGTATGCATTAGTTGAGCACCAAAATTTTTGGCGAGTTAGTTGAGGTATTAAAAATTAATTTTTGCATATTTTATTTGGTTTGTAAGGTTGTAAGGGCAGTTATAAGGTTGATGCAAAATAAAGTTCTGGGTGTTATTTGATTTAGTGTTTGAAAAGGGTAGTAAGGTGTTTTAGAAATATTGTTTGAGGTTTTGTGGCATTGGATATTGTTTTAAGTTGGAGATTATAAGGTGTATAAAAATGATTATTTTTCATGTATGATTTGATGGATGTTATTTTCAAAAGGGAGAAATTAGGCATAATTGAGCTTTGATTATTTTTGTGTCTAAGGAATATTTTGAGAAAGTGTTAAAGTGATATTTTATCATTTAACTATTGAAATTGGAAAGAAGAAAATTATGATTGAGAGAGGTTTTCCAAGGGTACTTTTACATCAAACAAAAGGTATGGGCACATCTTCCTAGTGAGTGATTGTTGAATGTTGTGAATGCAAATTTGGAGTGAAAAGAATTTTTTGGTAAGCATTGTTGAGTGTGTCTTGAATTAATGTTTCAAGGTTTTCTGGAATAAAGAGTTGTTGGTAAAACCTTGTTTTATAAGCATTGTTGTTGAAGTGATTAATTGACTGAACTTGAACTAGGATTTGCAAAGATCATGAGTATCATTGTTATGTGAGATTAGCATTGTTGTTGAAACACTTAGTTGAGTGAGGAACTTGAACTAGGGTTTGAAAAGATCATGAGTATCATTATTACGTGAGATTTATTGATAAGCATTGTTGGAAATATTTGAGTGAGTGTTCATATGCTTGGACTAGGGTTTATAAGCAAATGTTAATTCATTGAGTGATTGGTTGAGTAGAGTTGGTTGAGCCTAGTCAAGTGGATGTGTCGAAGTGATAGTTCAAGTTCTATGAAACAAATTATTCTATATTTTGAGTTGATTTGAGAAAGAGGTTGAGTGTTGGTGAGTGTGAAACATATTGAGTCTCTAATAATTCTCTATATGTTTCTATGGTAAAAAGAGTGATTGAAAGTAATTGAGTATTATGATGAATGTGAATCATATTGAGTCTCTAAAAATTCTCTATATGTTTCTATGGTAAAAAGAGTGATTGAGCATTGTGATGAATGTGAAGCATATTGAGTCTCTAACAATTCTCTTTATGTTTCTATGAGATTGGAAAATTTCTAGTGTGGACTTGTTGAGTAGATTTGAGGCAAGTCTTAGAGAAGACTTGTGGATAGATTTGTGTGAGATTTTGATGAAGCTTACAATACAGTTTGAGGAAAGAGATTGAGAGCAGAGTTGGACAAGTTCTAGTAAGGACTTGTTGAGCAGAGTTGGACAAGTTATAGTGAGGACTTGTTGAGCATATTTGGACAAGTTCTAGAGAGGACTTGTGGACAGATTAGTGTGAGCTTTTGTGGAAGCTTACAAGGTGGATTTGAGATAAGTCTTTGAGAAGACTTGTGAGCAGAATTGATTTATTGATTTTTTCAAACCTTGAGTTAAGGTTTGAGGCAGATCTAGCAAGTGTTGATTTGTGATTGGATCAAGCTTTGTGTTAAGGCTTGAGGACAAATATTGAGGATAGATTTGTGCTAGACCGAAGGACTATGTTTAGTGTAGATCAGAGGACAGTTATTGAGGAAAAATTTATGCTAGACCAAAGAACTGTGTTTAGTGCAAATAAGAAGATAGGGATTGAGGATAGATTTGTGCTAGACCAAAGGAATGTGTTTAGTGTAGATCATAGGACAAATATTGAGGATAGATTTGTGCTAGACCGAAGGACTATGTTTAGTATATATTTGAGGATAGAGTTTGATGCATATTTGAGGACAGGTTTGTGTCAGACTAGAGACAGATATTGAGCAGATTTGTGCTAGATCAAAGGATTGTGTTTAGTGTAGATTTGAGACAAGGCTTTGAAGGTGATAGAGTATAGAAGACGACAGTATCCAATGGATATATATCCATTAGCCAGGGTAGTGAGGGTCTTTAGTGGATAGAGATCCATTAAGCAGAGCAGTGGGAGTAGCAATTCTTCTTGAAGATCACTAGTCAAAGCTAAGGAGAAAAAAATTCTCCTGTGGATAGAGATCCATGAACTTGATTAGGGGATTGGTGTCTCCTTTAGACATAGGTCCATAAAAATTGTAATAGGGAAAGGATTCCCAAGAGATTGATTGAGAAAATTTTAGTGAAATATTTTCTTCGTGGAGTAGCCCATATTGGGTGAGCCACGTTAAATTGATGTCTCTATTGTGTATGGTGATTTGTGCATTGCTTTGATTACTACTATTGATATTGCTATCTATACATTACATGATATTTATTGGGAAAGAAAAATAAAAAGTGGTCTTATACTATTCACCTCATCTTAGTATAAGTTTATGTTCTTCAATTAAGCACCTGCACGAGCAAGCAGGTACTGGGTTGATTATTGATATTCTCTAACATATGACTATACCATGTCGATTGTTGCCTTTTCTCTAGATTATGCTAGCTATTACCTCTACCTCAATTTGATTGCCAAGTGATGTGTAAATTTTTGATGGATGACAAAATTTTTCTCTCTTGTATAATCTCCAATGGCCCCAACATAGGTGATAGGCTTCGAGTGATGGGCAATAGGTTTTATGTACCCCTTCTTCAAATTAACTAGGTACATGATATTTGATGACTCCAACACTTGGTTATTTCATTCCTACTTCATGTTGTTGAGCAATGGATTTTTGGTACCCCTTCCTTTCATGTTTGGGTACATAAATTTTGGTAGCCATAATACTTAGACAATAATGGTCCACATACCATCGGGTGACATGTTTTGTGTACCCATCCATCTCTATTGAGGGGGCATAGTTTTTGGTGACCTCCACCCTTAGTCATTTTCTATACTATTGGCTATTGGGTTATGAGTTCATTGTACCCATCCATCTCTAGTAAGGGGAAAATTTTTAAATGACCTCCATTCGTAGCCATTTTCTCTATTGTTGGTTATTGGGTTATGGGTTCATTGTACCCATCCCCCTCTCAATGAGGTATAGATTCTTTGATGACATCTAGACTTAGCCAAAATTGGCCCTTTTTTCTCCCATTCTATGGATGAAGAATTTTGGGTACCTATCTACTTCTTAGAGGGGTATAGGATATTCGACTATCTCTATACTTAGCCAATTTGAGATCTTTTGCTCTTCTATGACCAGAGAATGGGTTTTGTGTACTCGTTTGTCTCCAATGAGAGGGAAATTTTTTTGATGACCTCAAATACTTAGCCATTTTCATTTTTTATCTACTTCTAGGTGATGAGTTTTTTATACCAATATAATCCTTAGCTAGGTACAAAAATTCCTACAACCTTCACCCTTGGATAATTTTTGCTGAGCTTGTTGCTGAGCAATGAGCTTTGTGTACCCATCTATCTCCATTGAGGGGGTGAAAATTTTGATGACCTCTATTGGTTGTTGGATGATAGGTTCCTTGCACCCATACCCTCTCAATGAGATATAGATTCTTTGATGACCTCCAAACTTAACCAAAACTAGTCCCTTTTTTTTGCCTTTCTATAAGGGATAAGTTTTATAGAAATGTCCCCTTCTACTCGAGGTGTAAATATTTTGACGATCATGAGAATTGGCCAAAATTACCCATATCACCTCCCACCAATCACCAAAATTTAAGGACCCATCCATTGCAAGTCTGAATATGAAACATCCAGTATCTGCCATACTCAATTATTTTGAATTTTGTTGTAACCTTTCATACTTTCAACTAGAAGTGCATGTGGGTGATGACCAAAAATACCCACATTCTTGGTGACTCATAGGGATTTTTTCTTAGTGTAAAATGAGAACTTAGATTAGCCTTTTCTTACTAATGACAAGAAACACAAAAATGACTTTATGCCATTAAAAAATGTAACACAAGGTACTTATGCAGGTAAATGCAGATTGACAAAAAAGACATGCAAAAAGGGGATAAAATAATATCATAGGATATCATCGAGGATAAGGATAGGGACATCATATTGTAGATATGACCTTGAGAGTAAAAATACTTATAGCTATTTATAGACCAATAGTAATCCCATGCAAAAAGAGGGAAAAAAATTAGTAAAAAAGGTCTGCCTAGGGAAAGAGATAGGGATAATATTATATGAAAGACACTCGTAGAGAAAAGATAAAACAAAACACTAACAATAACATGAAAGATGGATCTTGTGGCAAATTTTACAAGAAAATACATATAAATAAATGGAAAAGACAAAGCAAAAATAGAGCATGGGGATACTTGGAACATGGGACACCCTGAGAAAACTCTAATGGATACGTGAAATATGGAGTTTGTGACATAATTTATAGGTATGTATATTTATCACAAAGAAAGAAAAGAGAGATATGGTGCATGGGGATACCTAGAACATGGGACACCCCCAAAAAAATGAAACTCCATGAGCATACTTCAGCATAAATTGTAGTTGTTTCAGGTCTAGGCAAGGCATCTTAGAAAATCACCATTCTACTTTTTTCTCTTCTCATGATATCTTCTCTTTCTCACACAGTTGAGCAAGAACTCCTCTTTTTTGCCCTAAAACATGCTCTTTTTCATCTTCCTCAACATGAACACTCTTAGCATCGAGGAGACCTTTTTGGAATTCAATAGTGGATGTGACCTTATATAGGAGTATGTATTGGATCTCAATTATACCTCCTAATAATTATGTCATGATTGCAATTCAAGAATTGCCTCTTATGACTCACTCTGATGATTAGTTGATTGATTCATTGGAGTTATGGGGACTTGAAATATCTGGCACATCCTATTCCAAGTCTTAGTAGGAGATACTAGAATCCCCTTGAGCTCAAATAAAATATTTTTCAATCTAAAATGATCCCCATAAGGGGTGTTAGTATATATTCTAGGCATTTCTTCTAATATGGCTAGGAGGTAGGAGAGTTTGGGGAAGATTGTAAAAAATTATCTACTACCAATGGTTCTAGTAATGACTCAATTTCACTTTCATCTTGGAGTTGTTGATTCAATAATTGAGTGATATCCTATGAATAAATATGCCTACTGCTATCCCAAAAACCAGGAGAGCCAAGAGCTTTGATTTCTTTAGAATATTTGTTCATCTCGTCAAATTACTTTTTGAGATCATAAAATAGTTCTTCTCCCTCAAATATTAGCTCATCTACATGGTAAACTTGATGAGCCACAAGGCTGCATTCCTCTATATATTTTTTGGATTGTTGTTCAATATGAGGATGCTTCTCTCTATTCCTTAAATTTTTTTGATTTCTTGTGCTTCCCTGACTTTAGTCATCATGATCCTCTTGCTTTTATTGAGTTCTTTTGTAGCCTCTATGGATATCTAGACAGTTCCATGCAATTTTTCTATGAAAGGAGGGAAAGCCTATAGATTTGCTTCTTTAATATTTTCCTAGTAATGGTCCTTGATACACTTGAGCCAATATATTGAGATATTTGGGCCATGGGGCTTTTATTTCTCCTATTATAGCTTAGTTAGAACAAAGGCTAAGTCTTCCTCTTGTTGTTGCAACTTGATTTTGAGGTCCAGCAACTCTGAATCTTGTTGCTGCATTGTACCCTATGCTACTTGTAGCTCTCTTTCTAGGCTCTTAATTTTTATATCCTTTTACCATAATTCTTATTTAGAGAGGTAATTATCGAGGATCCTTTTCAACTCTTGGATTTTATTTGTAAGAGTATTCTACTCTATTTTTTCCTTGCTCAGCTTTAGTTCTAGGGCTTCAATATTTTCTTGGTAGCGTTTAGTTGTCTGTCTATTTTTTTGCCCTAAAGAAATAGAGTGTCTACCTTAGTATGGAGAGCCTAGAGTGTCTCTACCTTCTATATTTTAGATATTTCATAACTGTGCATCTCTAATTCATAATCCTCTGGCTTTATTTCTAAAGATACTTTCTAGATTTTAGGATGGGTAGTAACTTTTATCCTGTTTCCCTCAATAGGGTCCAGTGTATCATAGGTCATGATGACTACCTCTTCCTCTTTTTCTTACAAATGAATTCTTGATTTGACTTATTTGGGAAGGATTTATTGATCTGGTCATGCTCACATTATGAGACCCACCATTTTTGTAATTGTACTCTTCCCACTTCAGCTTCTCTTTTATATTATTAATGAGCTTTGGGCTAATCACTTGGTATTCATTCTCTTTAGATTAAAAATCTACTTATATGGATGCCACATTATCCATGGTGGCCTCTCTTGGGTCACCATGTAGTCGAATGACACCACTTGGTCATCCACTAGATTTATAAACAATTCAATATTTGCATTTGGCACATGGTCAAATGGAGGTGCATTATTGTTTATACTAGATAAATTTACCTTGATAATGCCATCTAGGTCATAGTACCATCTATGGGGCACTATTGGTAGTTGTAGGATGATGAACTTACCCTCCAAGTCATGATATTTATCTAGCTCCCTTTTTGTCATGGTGATGCTTTTAAATTTTATAGGAAGTCAAAAAATCATTATCTTTTTAACTCTAGGGCTAAAATTCTGCTGTATCACATATATCTATTTGCACATTTCTAATCCAAAGAGCCAGTT
This sequence comes from Wollemia nobilis, assembly GCA_028583015.1. Classification (NCBI taxonomy): domain Eukaryota; kingdom Viridiplantae; phylum Streptophyta; class Pinopsida; order Araucariales; family Araucariaceae; genus Wollemia; species Wollemia nobilis. The sequence goes on from JAQPPZ010016890.1 coordinate 14,880,873, forward strand.
AGTAACATAATACAACAACAAGTATGGATTTTTCGGTTTGCCATACAACTTGATAATTTTTCCTTCCTTTAAGAAGAACCAATCTCCCAATTCTTGCCTATTTTTCCTTAATGTGTCTATGGATTTGGGTGTGAGGTAGGGGAATTCTTCATAGATATGAGAAAAATTAGGTCCCAATAACTGCTTGTTAAACTCCATGTATGAGGAGATTTCTCTCAATACATGGGTCTAATTTACTATGGGATGCACAAGACCTTTTTCATCCTTCATATACAAATCTATGCTACACTTTCCTGGGATCATGTAGAAAATGATGAGCTAGGCTAGATATGAAGAATATGTAAATAGCTCACACCCTTTATTCAAGGAAACAAGCTACTCATGTATGTTGCTTGCTAAAAATTCTACCCAATCAAAAATGATATATAGATGTGTCATTTTTCCTTCATAGTTGTGAGTCTCCATGATAGCATTAGCCAAACCCAACTAGTAGGGGTATAATAGAGTATATGTCCTCAAGACCACCATAATTGCTAACATAGATAAAATTAGTTGTGAATGTTGCTCATAATCTTCCATTTTTTTGGCTTCATCATAAAATCATCTAGGAGTTTTATTAGCAAGCCGATGAGCCATTTATTTGCAGAGTCCTTGTTCAAATACTTTATTTGTTCCTCCAAAATTATTGTCTTTAATTTGACCCTTAGAATATCACCTACTACAAAAGATTTAATGACTAATTCCTTTGATATAGTGATACAATGGTTCAATTTTTGAGTTGTATATTGTGGCAGTATCTAGGTCAGTATTCCACTATTGCCTTGACTAATTATAGACATGAATGCACTGGTTTGGGCATGAATTTAGCCAGTCCAAAACTCCATGCTATGCTACCAGGGTGGTTTGGTGAGAGTTTCATCCCCTTTTCTTTGAGCTATCTTGAAATCCCTTATACTTTGACTTAATCGTAACCATAATGCCATGTGTGCCTATCAGTCTGTCCTATAATTCCTTTGAATTATTTTGCATTTCCACACTCTTCTTTCCTTAGGTTATTTATACCAAATTTATTGCAAACTTATATACTAAATATTTTTCATTGAATACTAAACCTCTACCTTTCTCTTCACAACAAAAATCACAATATGTTAATGTAGCTACGGTATAAGCTCTATTTATAATTTCTAATTACAAAGCTTGGTCAGTGTAAAGCCATTATTTTTTGCATGCAAGAGATCACACATGCCTAGGGAGATTTTATTGGGACTAGCCAACTTCATGGGATTTTTTGATGTGTCACTTTGGATGGTGTGTTGTTACCCAATACATTTCATCATGTTCAAAAATTTGGTAGGTCATAGTAATTTGATTTGCTACTCTAGGTGTCTTTTTGATTAGTTGTCATTGATAGCCCTAATTATTGCCACATCAATCTACCAACTTGAGAGATTATGCTAATATAGGTAAATCTAACTAAGGATTACACACCATTTTAGTATTAATAGTGCATACTTAATTCTACTACATAACTGGTCATTAGTAATTCAAGAGATACTAGAGTTAGATGGCCTATGCAAGCCAAGCCCTTCCACCTATGCATTCTTTCCTAAAACACAATTGGTTGGTTCAATAATTAACTAAGTTTTTGACTGGCCAAATTGGAGGATTGCATGTGTCTATGCATATCTTGGTAATTATTTTAGAAGTAATAATGTGAGTTTAACATAGTAGCACCACTAACCTTAGTATTTTAAAGGATTTTGTACTTGCATGATTTCATGCGAGCTGTAATCCACCACTTGAGCATCCCCACTGGAAGATTCAATAATTTGCTTGTGTTTTCATTGACCTTCTAGTGAGATTACAGTGCATAAGCACAAATGGTTTCAGACCACAATCAGTGGTGGATTTTCAACCTTACAAGCCAATCACTACCCTCATGACTGTTGAGCTTTCCTATATAGATGTAAATATATATGTTTCAAATTTATATATACATAAGTAAGACGTAGTTTTTTTTAGGTATATTACTTGGCAAGATATATATTTTTTGGAATTTTAGTGATAAATTATTGGTACTTGTCTACTACTTCATAGGTTATGAAAATGTCCAACACTCTCTAGACTTGGCCAAATTTTATTTCTTGCTAGGTGATGGAAAATTAGTATCAACTTGCTACTATTGGGGGTACATAATGTCCAACAAAGACTATAATTGGTCAATTACTACTTCATAGGGCATGAAAATGTCCAACACTCTCTAGAATTGGTCAAATTATATTTCTTTCTAGGTGACAAAATATTAGTACCAGCCTGCTAGTATTGGGGGTACATAATATCTGATGGAGACTGTACTTGGTCAATTTCTTATATTTTAGCTCAATCATTGGGAAACGGGTATTTGGTATCCATTTGCATTTAATAAAGGGTAAAATTTTTGGTAGCCTCTACTACTGCCTGGTGATGGGTTCTAGCTACTCATCTATTGCTCAAATGGGTACAAGAAGTCCAACGAGCTCTATACTTGGTTGCATTTTATAGCTTGAATCTATTGGTACTCATCTACTATTTGATAAGGCACAAAGCATTCAACAATAAGTGATGAGTTCTTGGTACCCGTTCACCCTTGGCTAGGGATAAAAAATCTGGTAGCTTGCACTTGTTATAGATCATTGGGAATTTGATACCCGTTCATTGCCTTGTAGGGTATTATAAGTCTAGTACTTTTTAGACTTAGCCAAATTTTTGTTGCTACCAAGCAATAGGTTTTTGGTATTTGTTCATTTCCATCTGAGGTACAAATATTTTTGTGACCTTGATACTTAACCACACTTTCCATCTCACATTTCATGAAGTGCTAGAATTGAAAAACCTATCTATTGCAAGCATTAAGATAAAAATGTTGGCGTTCTTCATACTTGCATGTGGATGAAGACCTAAAACTATCCACAAATACCCTTATGATGATCGAGCTTTTTCGTACAAAAATATATATACAAACCTTATTTACACATGTACAAGTAATAAACCTTCTTTCTTAGGCATAATTCTTCAGGTACTGGCCATTTGCTAGGATTGGTAATACATGGCCATCCAAATCATGCAATTGAAAAGCATTTGAATCTTTCTTTGGTTTTATGAGATACGAACCTGACCATATGGATTTAAATTTATTGTGTGTACCTGGCTTAGCGCGATACACATCCCATTTAAGAACAAGGTCCCTTCCTCAAATGATTTAGGAGCTTCCCTTTTGTCAAACCATCATTTGACCATTATCTAGTATTGGAGATTTTGATATGCTTTTTCACATTTCTCTTCCAACAAGATCAGTTTAGCCATTATTTTTTCCATAGGTTCTATATCTTCTAATCCATATTCACTGATGAATTATCAAGGTCGAAAACTCTAAATTGATAGGTAAAACTGCCTCTTTCCCATACACTAAAGTATAGGATGACATTTTTAAAGCCTTTTTTATTATAATCCTATCATCCCAATAACACCTGGTCCAAAAACAAATGCCAACTTCTTGGTTTGTCTTCAATGTTGTATTTTATTATTTTTAATAAATTCTTGTTTATAGATTCTACCAACCCATTTCCTTGAGGGTAATAATTGGAGGATGCATTCTAGTATATGCCACATTTTTTGCAAAATCAATGGTTTTAACATCAGCGAATGATCTGACATTGTATGAAACAATTGCAGCTAGGATCCCAAACCTTGTGATCAACCTTTCCAAAAACTCATTGTATCTTGATCAACATGTTTGGTGGCTTTGGCCTCCATCCATTTTGTGAAATAATCTATCATGATTAAGATGTATTTGTATCCAGTGGATGAATTGGGATTGATAACCCCAGTAAAATCCAACCTCTATTGTTGGAAGGGTTCTTTTGTAGTTATTGATAGAGAGATATTATCAAATGCTTGATTTTACCCATGAACCTTAGGCACTTGTCATAGGCTTTGGCTAGCTTGAATGTATTTAAGAAGATTGACAACCAATAATATCTAGCTCTTAGTATATTTGTAGCCATGGTTTATCTAGAGTAATGTCCACAAAAAAACCACCATGAAATTCTTTGAGAACTTCTTCCCTCTTATCTAGATGTAAACATCTTAGTAACACCCCATAAAAATTTCTTTGGTATAAAATTCTATCTATTAGTGTATATTTTATTTCTTGTAGTCTATATTTGCATCTTTGAGTAGTTAGACCATATAAACATCTTCCAGGTTCAAAATAATGTATTAACTATTTGATCCAAGTACCTGATTGTGCTTGTACTCCTTCTAGCTAGATGAAATGCTCTCCTTCCACTAGTAGATTTACATTTTGAATAACAAATTTAGTTAATTGTTGGCATAGTGATATTCCTATTATTAGCTTGGTTAGCTTAATATCAACATCATAATCCTAAATCTTGGTCACCCAACCAACTCTCTTATCACCCAATTCTCCTTGAATTACAAAGTTTTGGACTAGATGCATTACATATATCAATGTCTTTCTTTGAGATACAAAGTGTATGAAATTATTTTATTATATCATGACCACATATACTTGGTTTCTATAAATTTATACCTTTCATCATGGTCTTGTAGTGTTTGAATCAAGAAGGCTATAGGCTACTCATTGTTCTCTTCTTTTTTGGGGGTAAGTATGTGATGTAGCTCTCCCATGCTCCAAATATATAAAGGATGAAAAATTTGGAGTAGTCTAGATTAATAAGCATAGGGGATTGAGCTATTACTTCTTTAATACTCTTAAAAGAACTTTTTAATACATCTATCCACTTGAAATACACTTCCTTTTTAAGCATTTCAATCATGGGATTGACTATTTGAGAAAAATATGAAATGATTTTTTGCACAAAGTTGATTTACCTAAAAATGATTGAAGCCCCTTCTTGTGTAGTGGTAGAGGAAGGGATAGAATAGCTTTTACCCTGTCTAGGTCAATAGCTAGACCTATTTGAGATATAACATGTCCTAAAAACTTACCTTCTTGCACAACAAAATTTGATTTCTTTGGGTTTAATGAAACCCTAAACTCCCTATATTTCTCAAACACCAATTGCAAATGTTTATTATATTTCTTCATTTGATGAAATGATACTATCATGCCATCTAAGTAGATAACTATTATCTTATTCACCAACTCCTAAAATTCTAGATCCATTACTCTTTGAAAAGTAGCACCAACATTAGACAAACCAAAGAGCATCTGTTGATATGCAAAAGTTCCCCACTTAGTGGTGAATGTTGTCTTGTACTGGTCTTCATCACAAACCCACAACTGGTTGAACCCAAAGAATCCATCCAATAGAGAGAATATTTTAACCTAAGCTACAGTATATAAGATCTGATCAATCTATAGGAGAGAGTAGTGATATTTTAGTGATGCTTTATTTAGGTTCCAAAAGTCCACACAGAGATAGATATTTTTTGGAGTGTATTACCTTATTTGTGTTAATGTACCACCTTGGGTACACCATTAGATTAGGAGTGTGTTTTAGATTAGAGTGTGAGTAGATGTTTTATGTAATGTAATAATGTGCAAAAAATGCATAAGTGTCATGTAATTGAGTGTGTAAGTGTGGTGAGCGTAAATGTGCACAAGTTTCCATTATGTAAGAGTGCACATGTATCTTTAGAATAGTTAAATGAAGAGTCTCATATAATAGTGAAGGCCAAGAGTACTCCATATGAAGAGTCACAATCTATTATATATGTGACTGAGCATTGTAAAGAGTGAGGATGTATGTGACCTTTATTCTATATCATTTTACTATTTTTTAGAGCATTTATTAGGGTCCATTTTATGAGTTATTTATGAAGTTATTTGTGATTTATATTTGAATAAATAATTGTTTTTATTGATTATTTTATATTGCAACTTTATATTTGATTATGTGGTTATTTACATTAAGAGTTAAGCATCAAAATCTAACAGTGGTATCAAAGCTACAACAAGGTTTTCTTGCACAAGTTTTTAAAAGTTGCAAATGGTCTAAGGATATTTTCAGTAGTTAAGGAGAAACTAGTGAAGTTGAAGATAGATTGAGTTTACATATTCCAAGAATAAATTCAAAATAGAAAGCAATCTACAACATAGTTTCAGGTCTTGAAGATAGATCTTGATATTGAAAAGATTAAGAGACCCAATAAGGAGGTCCTATTAAAAGGTTTGATAGTAAAATAAAAATTGAAGGTAGAACAAGATCTCAAGTTATATTTGGCTAGAGTATTTTTGGTTGTAGTAAAACTTGTTAATACTAGGACTAAGTAGAGAAATTTGTTATTTGGCTAGAGTCTTTCCATAGGGTTGCAAAAAAACTCATGAAGACTAGGACTCAACATAGATTTTACCACTAGGAAAACTAGTGAAGTTTATTGATTTTAGAATTTTTAAGATTTGAATGAATTTGATTGCTATTGTCTAAGATTTTGTTGTAGAAAATTAGTTCTCAAAAATTGAGAATCTTCCTACAATAGATAGAGAAGAATTTCACTTTCAATTGCATAAAGGTCTATGTGCTTTCCTCATGTAGGAATTATTTTTGGGATTGCAATAAAAGAGTAGACATTGAAGATTATTGAAGCTTTAATATTGAAGATTAAGGAGGCCTAAGAGAAAGGCCTCATTGAATATTGAAGATTGAAGATTAAGGAGGCCCAAGAGAGGAGGTCCCATAGCATATTGAAGAGAAGAGAGAAAGAGGCTAGAGAAGCCCTATTGAAGATTGAGAAAAAGGAGACCCAAGAAAAGAGGTCACATTGAATATTTGAGAAATGATATAGGATATTTGAGAGAGAAGATTGAGGAGGCCTAGGAAAATATCCCATTGAAATTTGAAAGGAGAAAGAATAAGAATAAAGAAGTCATATTGGAAAAATTGAAGAAGTGGTCATTGAAGAAGATTTGAAGAAAGTTTGAGGTAGAATATTGCAATAAGAGAAAAATCCTAAAAAGAGGTAATCACACCAAATTTGGGACAATCATCGTCATACGATGACAAGACCAAAAGGATTTGTGAAATTGATTGAATGAGGAAATATTTGACAAGAAGTTTGTCAAATTTTGGAAAGTATTTTGAAGAGTTCAAGACATTGAGAATTATGAAGAATAGGCCAACAAAAGAGGCCAAATTTTAAGACAAAAATAAGCAAGATATTGAAGGAGAAATTTAAGATAGAAAAGGCCACAAATTGATATTTTTGAAGGCAACCATTAAATATTTGAAGGCTTAAATCTAAAGAAGAAATTTCAGAAAATTTGGGGCAGAATTTGAAGGTTGTTTGTACAACAAATTTGGGCAGCATCAGGAGGAGATAGAAGAGCTATGAATTGGAGAAGTTTTGGGAATATTTGGAAGTATTTTTGGACAACAAGTTGAAGAAGAGGAAGGCAGATTTCAGGCAGCATTTGAAGAAGTAGAAGAGCTGAAAATTTCAGTGTTTTGTGATAGCTATTTGGAAGGAGAAATAAAAATTCTTGGACAACATTTTGAGGAGAATAGTTGAAAATTTCAGAGTTTTTGGGCAGAATTTTGAAAGGAGACAAAGTAGAGTTTTGAGCAAAATTTCTTAGAAGAGAAGGAGCTGCATTTTTATAGGTTTGGGAAGTAATTTTGGACATTGAAAAGGTGATCCAAATCAGTAAGAAAGCAAGAGAGGAAGAAGACAAAAAAAGACATTTGCAAAGTGGTGCTTAAAAGTACATTTTATCTATGTTAAAATAGTGAATTTATATCTTATATATATATATATATATTTGTTTTTTTACATGGTGGAATCGATAGCCGCCATGAATTTGGGAAGGCTATCCAAATTTTATGGCCACCACAGTATTCTGCGCTGTTCGCCCTAGAAGCCACCACACAGATCTTCGCACAGTCCGCCCCTATAACCGCCATGCCACAATCATTTTAAAACTTTTATGCCACTGAAAGCACCAGGAAATGGAGAAGCGTTCAGTCCAACGAGGCCCGAGATTTGAACCTTAGACCTCCATCCTCCTTATGGGGTTTGGATGAACCAATTGGTCTACACCTCGGACCTAATTTATCTCTAATATTGGAAGCACTATATTCAAGTTTTTAAAACAAAAAAGGAAAGCTTTAAGTTTTATGTTTCCAAGTTGAAGGAGAAAGCATCTTCATTATATTTGAACCTGCATATTATAACAACAAAAAGGCAAGTTAGAGATGGCATAGAGGAGTAATAAGGGAGAGAAGTATTGATTTAAAAGCATAGTGTAAATGCTATTTGATAAACATCAAATAAAACCTATAAAGTGTAGAGTTTACTAATGAAGCCAAGTACGAGATGAGATTTCATTACAAAAATTAATGGAAAATATTATCCAAGAAGCAAAGGAGATAATATTATTTTCTAACATAAAAGAGTAGTTAGAATATCAAATGAAAGAGCTACATTATCTGGCCAAATATCATTCAAATAAATGGCTGAAGAACAGAGGAGGAATCACAGTGTCTAAAGCCACCTCAAGAGGATGTCGATCTTGGAGTTTATCAAGCATCAAATCAGGTACAATCTCAAACATCAAAATCAATATCATAGTTAGAGTATTTAGTTTCCAATAGGAGGTCATTCAAATCCCATACATTGTAGCACCTAAGAAGGTTCATTTATGGATAAGATAAAATTGATAAGCAAGTAAAAGTGAAATATCAAGCATTGGAGGTTTGAGGAGAATGCAACAAGAAAAGGTAGGTTGAACATTCAAGCTCTTCAACAGGCACACAACAAGTTTGAAATACCTTGGAAAGAAGAGCCATCATTCAAAAATATTTGCAATAGTCCATACGTGGCATTTTCTTGGTGAAGAGAATCTTGTAATATTCAAGAGGAAGAAGCACCATTCAAAGTTGAAAATTCAAAGTGCCACATGTCTTGATGGAAGGAGGAGTACCAACCACCATTATGGAAGAATGAAATATCTCTTACATGCCAATAAATGCATGGTATAAATTTCCATATTACATGCAATTGAAGAAGCCTAATTTGGATTGACTGAGTGTTGCAATAAGGGTTTAGTCAAGGATCATATTTTTAGGAGGAGGTCAAACATCTTTGACCATAGATTTAACATGCCACATTGGGAGGTACAAGAAATTAAAATTGATTTTTGATTTATTTCTAAAGATAGGAGTTATAAGGTTGAGATATTATTTTGTTTAAGGTTTTACAAAATTAATTGAATGATTGGAGAGATAAGTTTTCAAATCAAAATATTGAAACCCTAGAAACCTTATAAAGGTATTTTAAATATTTTTTAAGATTATTGAAAGATCAATTTGGAATTTTGGGAAGTGAATTACAAATTTTGAAATTAATCTATTTGATTTTGTAAATCAAGTTTTAATGTTTGCAAATAATTTAAAGGGGGAGAAATAAGGTTTTCTACATCAAATTAGGAATACCAAATTTGCAAATATTATTTTACAAAATTGATAAATTTATAATTTGGGAGTTAAAAGGTATTCAACATAAAGGTTTGGAAATTTGAAAATTTTATCAAATTTATTATTTGAACATACATTTAAAATTAGAAATATATAAGGTTTGCAATATAAAAGTTGTTGAGAGTTTTCATCCAAACAATAGGGAGACATAAGGTAGTAAACCTCAAAGGTTTAGAAATTTGAAAGATATATTATTCAAAGCTAAAATAATTATGGATTATTGGTATATAAATTTGGGAGCAAGTAAACATATGACTGGAAATAAACAATGGTTTAACTCTATGAGAAAAGTATGAGAAACTAGTTGCTATAGCAGATAGTAGGACTTATGAAGTAAAAGGAATAGGAAATATTTTGGTTGATTTAATAAATGGAAAAGGAATAATTAACAATGTTTTATATGTTCCTAGATTGACTATAAACATATTTTTAGTTTCTCAACTCATGGATCAAGATATGATAGTATAATTCGTTATCAATTGAAGAAAACAAGGTCATATTATCAAACAAGAAAAATAAAATGGATCAATTGTGATCCAAATTTATCTTCCATATTCATGCACCAAAAATCAAAGAAGCTTAAGTAGGTTGTGAACCAAATAATGAAGAATCAAATATTGGAGATGATGAAGTAGAAGACTCCATACAGAAAAAGAAAGAGTCATATAATTCTGAGGTTCTTATGCAAGAATATGATAACTATGAAATAATTCAAGAGACTTGTAATCTTGAAAGCACAAACACTGGAATATACTAACCATTCATTTGATCAAAATACAAAAAGGCAACATATTGAAGAGAGCAAGGATGAACAACACATGTTTCAGGATCATGTTAAAGACTCTTATATAAAGGATCTAGATATTAGTCTACTAGAGGAAGATTGAAGACTCAAAGATAAAGACATGCAGGAAAAGATAATACAAGTTCTAGGATTGAGATGAAGATCCATATTGAAGGCTAAAGTCTTCAATAACCAAATAATGTAATATAGGGGGTGTTGGAGTATATTACATTATTTGGTACATGCTAATGTACCACCTTGGGTACATAATTAGATTAGGAGTATGTTATAGTTAAAGTGTGAGTAAATATTTTTTGTAATGTAATAATGTGCAGGAAATACACATGTCCATTATGTGATGCAGGAGCCTATCTTCCATAGGGCATAAATTTTTATCTGACCATTGGATCGACTTGAAATCTTACAAGGAGCTATATAGCAAGGTGGGCAATGCCATGGAAAGGATTATCCAGAAGCCTTGAAGATATTTTAGTGTGTTATCGGGCTCTAATTCCTTCATCAAGTGCCCCAAATATAGGATTTAGTGTTTTTTAGGAAAATTGGAAGAAGGAATATTTGGAATAAAATGAATTTTTTAGACATGGATAGATGTTGAGATTTTCTAGATGGCCTAATATGGGAAATGTAATAATGTGTTTTAATTTGGATGGCTATCTGAGCTTTTTGTGGCTAGCACTAAAATATGAAATATCTTGAATATATATATATATATTATAATTTCTTATCTTTAGGGCTTTAATATTTAGGGTTTAGTTTGGGATATATATATATTCCCTTGGTATCACATTGTAAAAAGAGGTGAAATATAGGAATAAGAAAATAAAGTATTTATCAGTTTATTTCCATCTATTGTAGGTTTTATGTGATTGGGAATTTTTTCACTTTGCTTCTTTTTGTCATAGTTTTATGTGATTTGAGGTTCTTGTTCCAACCTCTTGTAGTTGGATTTACATCATTTGGTATCAGATCAAGTTGGATATTACTAGGGGAGAGAAGGTAATCTTGATGATTATAGTTATTCTGCTATTCTTAGTTTTCTATTTGGAATAACATAGATCAGATTAGCATGAGGAGAGAAAGAGGAGGTTATGCCCAACTCAATAGGAATATGTAGGAGCTATAGGTACAAGTTGCTCAGCTAACTAGAATGATGATCCATATGAGGGAAAGACATCCCACAAAATTTATAGATTTAGATTCTGATAATGAGACTATGGAAGGAGACAACAAGACAAAGGTTCATGTCAAGGAAGAACTAGAGGGGAAGCCAAAGTTTGAGGATAGGCTAATTAGGGTATTGGAAGGAAATAAATATGGGATCAAGATTGATATCCCTGAGTATGCAGGAGGGTTGAAACCAAAGGAGTAGATATACTGGTTGAATAGCATGGAGAAGTTCTTTGAGTGGAAAAGCCTTTTAGAGGAAAAAAAGTGAAGCTTGCATGCAAAAATTTGAAAGGGCATGCGTTGATTTGGTGGATCATCTATAGAAGGAGAGGCAAAGAAAAGGAAAGGAAAATATTAGGGTCTAGTGTAAAATAGTAAAAAATTGAAGGAGAAATTCTTACCCAAATATTATGCTCGAACATTAGTTTGTAGACTTTATAACCTCAAACAAAAGAATCAAAGCATCAAGGACTATACCAATGAATTCTACAAGTTATCAATTTGTGTGGATATTGAAGAGTTAGAAGAATAGAAGGATGCAAGGTATGTGAATGGATTAAGCTATACCATACAAGATGAATTGAGTATGCTTCGGATCCATAGTGTAGAGGATGCATATCAATTAGCATTAAAATAAGAAGAGAAACATAAGAGGAGTAATTATAGAAAAGGAGTGAAGAAAGGACCATCATCACCTTTAGTCAATGAGTATCCCTCAAAAAAATAATCTTCTAGTACAAAGAAATAATAAGCATCTAGGTAGGGTCAAGATAACCACAAAAGAGATAGAGGATATCATAGAGAGAGAGGCTATGGTGGAGGATGAAATTGGGATGGCCCACGAAGGTAATATACCTGTTATAGATGCAATGAGGAAGGGCACAAAACATTTGTGTCTGCACTATACTACACAAGAAATAAGATAGAGAGAACAAGCTATAGTCAATGTGGTTGATATTGAATAATAATATGAGGTAGAAGTTGTGGTAGACATGGGGGAAAACCTCATGATAAGAAGGACAATGATCATCCCAAGGAAGGAGAAAGCACAAGATAATGATGGTGGTGATTCATGGCTACATATGAGTATCTTTCGAACAAGATGCACATCTAGAGGAAAGGTATGTAAGATGATTATTGATAATGGTAATTGTGAAAATATGGTTTCCACTAAAATGGTTGAGAAGCTTAACTTAAAGTGTGAGAAGAACCCGTATCCCTATCACATATCCTAGTTCAAGAAAGGAAACAAGGTAATTGTAGATAAGAGGTGTCTGGTTACATTTTCAATTGGGAATACCTACGAGGATGAAGTGTAGTGTGATGTAATTCCAATGGATGTAGGTCACTTATTATTGGATAGGCCTTGGAAATATGATAGGAAGGCTACCCATGATGGGGGAAGGAATACTTACACATTTTGGAAGGATGGAGTAAAAGTGGTCTTATTACCACATAAGGAAGAAGGGCAGAGCGAAAGCCTATTGGCAGCTAAGGAATTTGTCACAAGGATGAAAGAAGCTAGGGTTTGTTATGTGCTAACAACAAATAAGATGGATATTAAGGATGTTACTATACCACCTACAGTAGCAATGTCATACTAGATGAGTTACTAGATGGATTACCCACCAAAAGGGATATTCAACATCATATTGATCTAATTCCAGGATTAGATATTATGAATTAGGAAATCTATAGGATGATTCCCATGCAAAATGAGGAGTTGAATAGACAAGTGACATAATTGATAAAAAATAAAGTTGTTAGAGAAAGTATGAGTCCATGTGTGGCTCCTACACTATTGATGCCAAAGAAATATGATGCATAGTGGATGTGCGTGGATAGAAAGGCAATCAATAAATTGATAATTAAGTATTGGTTCCTGATTCCAAGGCTAGATGATATGATGGATGTGCTAGCCAGAGCACAGTGATTTAGAAAATTAACCTACATAGTGGATACTATTAGATTCAAATATGGAAATGAGATGAATGGAAGACTAGTTTCAAGATAAAATATGTGTTGCACAAATGGATGGTGATAATGTTCAAATTATACAATGCACCAATACATCTATGGGGACGATGAATAGAGTATTACAAGAATATATTGATTTGTATGAATTTCATAGGAATGAAGATAAAATTGAATCATAAGAGGACATAAACTAGGAGCAACATATACCTAAGAAGAAGAAAGAAAAAATATGCAAGTACTTGATAAGAAGATAATCAGTACTAGGCAGGGAAGCTACAACAAATACTTGGTACAATGGGAAGGTTTACAATAGGAAGATAATACTTGGATTTTAGAGTGGGAACTAAAAACAATTGATAGAATAAAATTGTAGGAGTTTGATCAAAGGAACTCGTAGGAGAAAAGTTCTTTTCAACCAGAGGAGAATGATGCAGGAGCCTATCTTCCAGAGGGCATAAATTTTGACCCAACCGTTGGATCAACTCTAAATTTTACAAGAAGCTGAATATAAAGGTGGACAATATCATGGCAAGGATTATCTGGAAGCCTTGAAGATTTTTTAGTGTGTTATCAGGATCTAATTCCTTCATATAGTGCCTCAAAAATGGGATTTAGTGTTTTTAGGAAAACTGGAAGAAGGAATATTTGGAATTTATTAAATTTTTATACATGGATAGGTGTTGATATTTTATAGGAGGCCTAATATGGGAAATTAAATAATGTGTGTTAATTTGGATGGCTATATGAGATTTTTCTAGTTGGCACTAAAAGAAAAAGTATACTAAAAAAAATTAAAAAAAAATTGTAATTTCTTATCTTTAGGGATTTAAAATTTAGGGATTGTTTTAGGGTTTCTTTTGGGATATATATTTCCTTGGTATTGCATTATAAAAGGAGGTGAAATCCAAGAATGAGAAAATAAAACATTGATCAGTTTATTTCCATCTATTGTAGCTTTTATGTGATTGGGAATTTATTTTCCCCTTTGTTTCTTTTCATCATAATTTTATGTGATCGAAGGTTCTTGTTCTAGCCTCTTGCAACTAGATTTACATAATAATGTAAGAGTGCACATGTATCGAGGAAAGTGAAGAGCCTCATAGAAGAGTGAAGGACAAGAGTACTCCATATTAAGAGTCACAATCTCTTATATATGTGATTGAGCATTGTAAAGAGTGAGGATGTATGTAACCTTTATTATATATATGTTTACTATTTTTGAGAGCATTTATTAGGGTCCATTTTATGAGTTATTTATGAATTTATTTGTGAGTTATATTTGAATAAATAATTATTTATATTGAGTATTTTATATTGCAACTTTATATTTGATTATGTGGTTATTTACATTAAGTTAAGCATCAAAAGCTAACAATATAACCATTTTTATTTCTTACATAACCAAATTGGCAATCCATGTAGAATGCTTGATTGGGTAGGTTATCCTAGCATTTAGTTATATTTAACATCTCTTGCTTCATCAATGCTTCTATATCTAGTTTAAAAGGTCTTTGATTTTGTCGAAAATATTTTTCATTCGATGTTAGTTCAATGGTGTGTTGGATAGTCTCCTTGTTGTACACCTTGAGGTCATCGTAGGTCCATGCTATAATATCATTGAAATCTATATAATTTTAGAATTTGGTTAACATCCTCTTCTAAGAAATGTACACCCACTTTGATATTCTTCCTAGGCTCCATCTGTACCTTTATATATCCTTGGCTATCAATCTCCATCTTATGACTAGTTGGATTAGCAAACACACTGCTATCAAACACACTTTTTAAGGTTATAAATTCTTTTGGGATATGATTATTCTTAAGTTGGATTAGCTCAGTATCCTCTTCATTCTATAGCATTATTTTTCTTGTACAATTCATTTCTTGTATTAGGAAGTCAACAAATTTCTCATAATTTTCAAATGCTTGCCAAAATGTATCCTTATCGAGCACATATGGCCTATATACTAGCCTCACCATTTTTTTTGTATGTATCATATTAGACACTAGGTAGTTTTTGGCTCTTGTAGATGCTAACTAATAGGCATGAGTGTTGTGATCTCTGGGGATATTCTTAATATTCAATGTCTCAAAAGCCTCTAATAAATCCTACACTTCATTTCTATAGGCTTTGAGGTAGTGTTGCTTTCTAGTGCACGACTCTGTGACTTGATTGACTATTAATTCTAAATTGCCATGGATCAAAAGTTGTTTGATTTCCATCTTCTTAAATTTTTTTAACCCTAAACATAATAACTCATATTATTCTATATTTTTTGTACATCTCCATGTTATTCTGTATGAGAATACCTTTTTTGCTTCGGATGATGAAATTAGCACTATGCTTGCTTTGATGCTATTTTTGCATATTGTCCCATCAAAGAAAAGCTTCTAAATTTTATTTTGCTGAGGAGTTTGTCTGGTTAGGAATGATTTTTTTTTCAATATTTATGATTGAATAGGTATCAATTATTGTCTCAATCATGGCATTGAAGCCTTGTAAGGAGAATTGATCCTTTATTTGGAGCTCATTCAATATTTCATCCATCGGGTCAACTTCTTAAATCATCATGTTGATTGTGTCAACTTGTTGATTTTATCTTCAATCCTTGCTATATGAAAGGAAGATGGTTTTTTAGGGAACAACTTAACTCTTCTACCTCTATGTGAAATTTCCATATGAGAGTAGTCGAAATATAGGTAACTACCCAATTTGGTAGTGAATTTCCTTGATAAACACATTCCAAAGTAAGGTTCTAGATCCTACCACCACAATATCTTGAATAATAATGATTTGATGCATCTTGTGTAGAACCATGGGCACATCTTTGATTACCCCTACTATTTTGACTAGTGTGCCATATAGCTAAAATACACCAGGGCTACTCCTCGTATATTACATACCCATTATATCACACACTACTTTGGGCATTACTGTGGTAGTTGTTCTAAAGTCAATCATACAAGTGTGCACCACCCATCCTTCCATCCTAAGAGATAAATAAAATGGTGATGGCCTATTTTTCTCTTGTTATAGAATTAGGATTTTCTTGAGCTAAATTAAGCTTAGAATAATGCTTTCCTTTATTTTTTATAGACTTCAATGAAGCTTGTAGTAGATAAATTTGCCCTAGAATAAGTAGAGCATCATAAATGTTAGCTTTGGAAGGTATCTTATTCAATTCTTCAACTATATTAAAGCCAAGCATTTTAGACTATTTTCTCTTCTCCTTTGTAGGCTCTCTAATATTTATCTAGTACACTTAGGTTGCTTCAATCCTTTGACACTTAGTACTAGAGGGATATTTGATTTTGTCTCTTGCTTGCTCTTGGGTTTCACCTTCCTTTGTTTGAGCTTAACCTTTTTTTATCACATTTTCATGTTGTTTTGCTATCTTTTAAACTGGGAAAGTTTGAGGAATATCCCTTATAGGCTACTACCTAATCTGAGAAAATACTTTAAAGGTATCCATTATCTTAGGATTAACTGCCAAGGGTTTCTTACCTGATCTTGTTAAGATCACTATCTACTCCACTGAGGGCATCATGAAGTTATGATTTGATTCCCTTAACATATTTACCTACCATTTCTAATTTGTTTCTACATTTTCAATAGCAACCTTTTTAATATGATGTTGGTGCATCATAAAAGATATCTCATTGTGTGGGTCATTGTAGGTTGAACACCAATAGTCTAATTTAGAGCTTAAAGTGGATGGTTTATCCTTCTAATTGCTAAATACTATATTGGGTTTTTCAACGGCTCTACCAGTAGAAGATGCTTTATCCTTCATCACATGAGGAAACATTTTAGGCTAAAAGCTTCTCTTAGCTTATCTTCTTTTCATGGAAGTCACCTAATTTACCAAGTTCTTCATAGCACTAGTCATATCTTGCAAAGCAATCATTTGAGCATCTAGGGTTTGCAATATAGGTATAACATGGGAAGTTGGTAGCATTGGAATAGTAGGAGGAGTTGGTAATGTCTAAGAAATTGGTGGTATAAGCTAGGTTGGAAAATTAATTATCAGAGTCATGATAGAATAGGAAGTGCTTAAAGTAGGAGCTTATGGCTATTGTTAGGAAAATTTTAGAAATATTGGTATTACAGTATTTGGAGGCAATCTACCTATTACAATTAGGTCTTTTTTATCCTTTAATGCTTGTTGAAAAATATTCAAAAATGTAATACTAGATTGCATTATGACCATGCCTAAGTCTGAGTTCAATGCCCTTAATTAGTAGTACATTGTTTGTTCTTTGGTTGACCTAAGACCTTGAGGTAATCTCTTCCATGTACTACTAAATATAATATTGAAATTCATTATTTCTTTCTATGGATGCCTTTATATCACTGTGAACTATGTTAGTAGAGAAAATGGATCTGCGTGTTCATTAAATTCCTCCACTAATTTTCCAGCTAGTTTTATTCATGAGGTTATAGTGAGATCTGGTAGGGTTTTGTATTAGTATAACATTTTTCCTTTCAATGATATTAATAACAACCTTATCATAATATTCTCATCTTGAATGTTATGTATAGTAGCCAATGATGCAACATCTTGATAGTGCTCATAAATCATTATCTTGGTAATATCATATGTTGGTAAGGCTTTTAATGTTGCTTAATGAATTAGATTATGGACAAACAGATTGAGAGGTCTTGTATGGTTCCAATTGGCATAATTCTAAATATTTTAATTTTAATTCATATTCTAAGCCATTTATGCTTGTATATTCATAGGTACTGTAGGTGTAGGCTTGGTGTTTGTTTGATCTTCAGTAAGAATTGACGACAATGATGATTCAAAAAATATGATAGAATGTTGTCTTATAATCCCACTAAAAGATAATTCCAAAAATTCTATTGGCTATTTTAATTCATGTTCTAAGCCATTGATGCTTGTATATTCAGAGGTACTGTAGGTGTAGGGTTGGTGTTGGTTTGATCTTCAGTAAGGATTGAAGACAATGATGATTCAAAAAATATGATAGAATGTTGTCTTCTAATCCCACTAAAAGATAATTGCAAAAATTCTATTGGATCTTTTGATCTTTTAGTTGCCTATCATGTTATCATATAGCTTTGGACTCAACAAAGTAGCTAGGTTTTCATAGCAACGCTTTGAAAATAAATATATATAAAGTTGGGTTTTTTCTTGAATGATATTTCCAGGTTAAAAATATCTATTAGAACAAAGTATTACCAAATTTTTTCTTTATCAAAATTGCGGGATTTGTGTCCCACCTAGCATACCAAAAACCATTGGTCTAAAAATCCACATAGGTATAACTTGTGTGCCCTAATACTTTGACCAGCATTGAATGACCTTGAAGATGTGAGGCTTCAGAGGTCAATCTCTAGAGTAGGTCGGTTCCTATTGGATCCTAACTAGCTAATCCTAAAATTTGGGGGGGGAAAAGGATGTTGAAATAGATAAATGAAGTTGAAGCTAGAACTTATAATGGTGTAGGTTAAGCCACATCAAGATATAAAACATATGAAAACTTATACAGATGAGATATCCTTTGAACTATCTAATAGACCAACTAGTTTTTGTCAATCACATAGCATTACATTTATCTAATTTATGAGCTATTTTATTGTAAATTTTATAACTAAATAAAGAACATATGTAGAAATATAGAGAATAAAATTAATGTAATGCTCATTCAACTAGCTAATTATATAGGGGGAAAACTAGTCTACCACATATGATTCTTGGTTGGATTTATTGGGAGACAAGGTGATCATGGGGGTGTGTTATATTTCTACTCTCGAGGGCTTGGGGATCGAAGGGTTCACTAGGAATGGTTTAAGGACTTGCTCTAAGTATAGGTTGGAGATGTTTAGTGTGTTAATTTAATAAAAACATGTGTTTGGACTTTCTAAAATATAATCTATGGAAAATGAAAAAACAATGCATGACAAACAATGATGCGAGAAGAGAAGAAGCGAATCCTAGTACGAATCTTGATTTTAAATGATGACAAAATCCTAAATTGTAATAAAATAATCCCTTTTATTTTTAGCAAGGTCTTAAGAGAAACAAATAAAGCTAACCCTACAAACTATATGATATTTCTCTTTTGAATGCCTAGAAATAAAATCAAAATATTTTTCTTTTGTTTAAATTTGAACTAGATAGAAAGAAAACAATAAACAACCTAAGAAGTTTATTTATGGAAATTCTTTATCCAAAAGTTGATCATATATTTAAATTGCATCTAGAATATCCAAACAACTTCAAACCTATGAAACAACTTATAAACACAAAAAAATTGATCAATGTTTAGGGGCCTACTTAGGTTGTTATATGACTAAGCTTGGAGGTGCAAAAGTCAAGCCTCCTTTGTCCTTTTAGCTGACCATTCAAAAATGAAATAATATTTGACCTTTGGAACAAATAAATGCAATATGAAATAAGTATGCAATAATAAAATGAAATGTAGATAGAATGGATGTAATAGAAAACTAACATGTAAGATGCAAATTAGGATTTTAAGAAGCAAGAGTTTGCTCCCAAGCCCTAATTGACCAAATTTGTGCCTTTTAAGAGGTGGGGATAAATCTAGATCACAAAATTTATAGCCTATATAGATGGGGTGTGAATTTTATTTAGAGCACTTTTTGAGTCCCAAAACACTAAAAAAAGTGATGCAAACTAGAAAAAAATAGATCTAACAACTAATAATACAAGTAAATAACCTGGTTAGTTGATGGAAGAAGAAAGGAGCAATGAGAAGGTGAAATAAGAAACCTAATATGGTAGACCTCTCCAATCATCAAGACTCCTCCACTTGTTCACCAAGAACAACCAACACCAAAGCACAAAATAATGAAATAACAATCCCACAATAGTAGAGTACTTGTTAGAAAAGAAGACTAGATATAATTAAGATCACTTAGAGAGAACATGCTTGTATTAGAAAAATGGGAATACAACCCTCTATTTATAAGAGGTTTGAAGGTTTATAAGTTGGGAAAATAAAAGTTCATAATGGGTAAGAGCTGACACCAAATGGGGTCAATGAGGGGGGGTTATGAGAAAAATCCCTAAAAGTTCAAATTTACACCTTGTCCTGGTAGGGTGTGAATTTGGCAAGTCAAATTCGTGCCCCGTATGGGTTAGGTGTGAATTTTACAAGGCTAGGAAAAAGGGCAAAAGAAGAGGGGATATGAAGCTCAAATTTACACTTAGAAAGTTTGGGTGGCTTCCTAAAGATCTAAGGAAATATTGACTCATTTTGATAGGTTAATTTTCCATGTCTACTTTTTACCCCTTCTTTGATGCATTTGTGGATAAATAAATGCATAGTAAAAATATGTAGACACCTATGGGCAAAAATTATGAACACAAAAAGGGGTGGTCAGTTTTAGATGGAGGGACAGTACAAAAAGGGGTGTCATCATGAATGTTGCAAATTTGTATGCAAATGAAGGTATAACTACCATTAATGCCTCTAAGGCTAGGGTACCCCTTCGAGTTTTAGAAGGAATGAGGGATTCCTAAAGAAACTTGAAATAAGGTGAATAGAGAAAGCAACAATAAGAAAAGTAAAGAAGAGAAAGAGAAAATTCTAGGAGAGAGAAAAATGAGGAGGAGAGAGAAGAAAGGGAGGGAAAAGAAAAAGGAAGAGAGAAGAAAGGGAGGGAAAAGGAGGGAAGAAAAGAAAGGAAAATGATCTCATTTTCACTGTGAGGAGGAGAAAATATCTCTAGAGAATAAAATGGAGAATGATGCTCCTAGATAACTATGCAACCATGGAGATAGGTGGTGCTAGTACTACTACAGATTGGGTGAAGGTATGGCTCGATACCACTTCTAGTTTAGGCTAGAATTAGGTTTTACCTACAAGAAAACTTCCATTTTGTTAGAATTTTATTTTTTATTTTTTAATTTTAAGCATTTTTTTACAAAATTCATCGTGGAGTATGAATTTGGTTTTAGGACACAAATTTGGTTAATTGGCCATTCCAACTTCATGTTCTATCATATTGGGATGTGAATTCAGTTATTTGTAAAAAGGATACATTTTTCATTAATTATTACCATAGTGAGATTAATAAAAAATGTTTGAATGCTTTAATGTTGATTGTGCAACTACATGTACACAAGAGTAGAGAGTGGTGGTAAAGCACACTCAATAAGGCTATGCTAGATGTCATAGATGTAGAGAGGGAGACATTGGGGAACATGGGGCTATTGCATTTGGTAGAGATGCCTCACATCAAGGCAAACAGGGTAGTAAAAATGGATTTGGAAGAGAGGTGGCATCTAGAATCATCCACATTTGAGATAATGATAGGAATATGATCATCACATTGGAGGATGTGTGGTGCATCTTGAGTATCTCCATTAGAGGAGGATATTTTACATAGCCTAAGTTGTAACTATTTTAAATACTCAATAGCCTAAGTTGTAACTATTTGAAATACTCAATTATCAATGGAAAGATAATGTTATTGCTACGTCTTTCATGGTATCAAAGCACTACTTTTCTTAGCTCTCATAGATTTGATGAGAATCTATTAACTGGTTTGACCTTAACATATTTCCTGAGGTAGATTGGACTAGACCCCTCAGGAATGATTCATGAGATAGATCCATTTGGGCACGTATCTTGAGGTAGGGTTGGACCTGCATCTCAGGCATAAAACCTAAGAGACTGGACTATGGAGATACTGAATTGATTGGACTCTAATGATGCTAACTAGGTAGACTAACCCTAACTCTTGAGTGAAACATAGGTCGAGGATAAATGCAAGACCTTAATGGGCCATCCTAGACTCAAAATTGGATCAAACAGATTTGGACATGTTGGATAGCCACAAAACTTGACATAGATAGCCTGTAGACAAGATCTATAGACCTGATGAAGATGACGTGGTAGATAGACTCTATAGATCTAGACTCTAACAAGAACAAAATTTGTAGACCTAACGAAGACAAGTGGTAAGAAGTAGATCACATGAATATCATGGCCCTAAGGAGTGACACGTGGACCAAGAAGAGTATCAACAAAAGTGATGTGGGTGGGCAGACACTCATTGGCAGGCTGGTTGACAAAATGGCTCGTGTGCAAAATAGTCCACCCTAAGGTGGAAATTTGACCATATATGCTTTATTTTTTAAAGAATTTTGTGAGTCCTCCCACATCGCATGTGGTATATTGATCCCATTGTGCTACAATGATCGTTCACATTGACGATTGTCAAAAAATGAAAAAAAATTGTTTCCCCCTTGATCATGTAGCTGATCATCTGAGATTCATCGATGATCACCACCTATCATCATTTAGTTTGCAGGTGCCATCATTTGAGTGCACCTTGGTGGAAACTTGACAATGGTTGAAGGCCTCCATTGCACCTAATTGGTAGACACTCTCCATGTTTAATATAGTAGACATTTTGAAGGGACCATTTTGTGAATGAGGGATAACTTACAAATAAGGGATTGCATCCCTGACAATGTAACAGCACCATAAACGCATTGGCATCAGATCACGTTGATATAAACAAAAAAAAATGCAGCACCTCTGCCACCCGCCAAGCGCAACACCACTAATCGAAGAGAAATGCCATCGCCCCACTGCCATCGCACGTGAGTAGCCACACAACCTACCGTGAGGACCGTCACTCGCTTGGTTCATCCCAGAGGAGAAGATCAAGACAAAGAGCAGGAGGTGCTCTTTACCTCTCACTGGCTAAGGTAGTCGGGGTGGTTGATGGCCACCAACTAAGTCCCTTGAAGGAGATAGGTCAGGGGCTCAAGCCCCACCGACCCCAAAGGTAATTTTTTGTTTGTAATTGCATTTACTTAAAAGTTTTTTCTTTAATATTTTTTAATAATTAAATATTTTCTTACAATCATTTATTTCTATAAATTATTTTAGAGTTATTATATTATTAATTAATTTTTTTTTGCTTAAACTTTTATTTTTGCAATTTAAAAAAAAAAACATAAAGTTACCTTTGAAGCAAATTTCTTTTAATTGCTTCAAAATTTCATCCTCATTTTGCAAATTAAGGGGGGGCATTTTTATTTCATGTCCAATTATTGCAAAAATTACAAACCAGGGTGAAAAAGGTGGGATAGAGAGTGAATTTTTCAGCATTGAAAAACAATTTGGCATTTGTAATAAGGTGCATTTTCGATAAGTTCATTTTTTGTGGGAACTTTTTGTTGCTAGTTGCATTTACATTTCCATTTCTATTTTTGCACTACAACATTAAGTAAAATCAAGCACAATTAACTCCCCAAAAATTGAACCCATCCGTGCAAATTTATTTACACCCCAGTGTTCGGTATTTACAATACCTCTGGCCCACACTACAGGTAATGTTATCATGATTTGGGCTACTGTATCTATCACCTAACATAGCTACAACAATGAAGTCTAAGCTTGTTCTCTATAAATTATCGAGGAGAAATAAGTTTACTATTTTGTTATTTTTTTCACTCCATTCCACTACCCTAATCGTTATTGTTGTTAGACGTAAATCCCGACGAAGTATTTTCCAAAGTGTTTAGGGGAAGTTACCTTCTATGGTAGGTTTCATAAACAAAATGATTCCCTTTCAGTACCACCTATGTTTCATGTATCGTTCTTCTCTCATGTACTCCCTCACGTAAGGGTGGGTATATAGAGAGGTTTGGTATAAAGGCCTGGTAAAGGTATAAAGAAAGGGGGACCATTTGGTGTTATGAGGAAATACCTTCTATGGTAGGTTTCATAAACAAAATGATTCCCTTTCAGTACCACCTATGTTCCATGTATCGTTCTTCTCTCATGTACTCCCTCACGTAAGGGTGGGTATATAGAGAGGTTTGGTATAAAGGCCTGGTAAAGGTATAAAGAAAGGGGGACCATTTGGTGTTATAAGGAATCCTCATTATGGCTGCAATCCACAAGTACTTGATATATTCTTAGTTACTAAAAGGTTCCAATTACACACCATGGAAAACAAAAATGAAGACTATTCTCCAAATGGAATATTTGTGGGATGTTGTTTCTAGCACAACAACAAGACCTTCTCCACCAACTGGATTAGCAACACCGAATACAAATCAGACTGCATTTGAAAAGAAAGATAATAAGGCAAGAATGCTCATCTTGCTTGATATTTTAGATGAAGTTCAATCTCGCATAGCTGACACAGAACATGGTAAAGAGGTATGGGATGCCCTTACAACCATATATGAGGGTAAAAATGAGTCTACCATTCTTCACCTTCAATATCAACTTCACAGTTTGAGTATGAAGCATGGAGAGACAATTGAACTATTTATTTGCAGAGTAGTTGAGTTGAATTCAAAGTTGAATTCTCTAAGAGAGACTATAGATGATAAGCTCCTTAATTCAGTAGTAATGAGAGATTTACCTGATTCATACAAAATGTTGATAACTTCTCTTCAAGTGTCATAGAGAAAATTTAAATTTGTTGAGCTGGTCAATATACTTAAGGAAGAGAAGGCTCACCAACTTCAAAGAGATGAAGTTTCTATTACAAAAAATGATCAAAAATGGAAATGCGAATCAATAGTTGGCTTTGCATTGAGGTTGGATTAAATAGTACAATAAATTGGTTCCATGGTTGGTTTAAGAACCAACCAAAATTTTTTAATAACTACCCCACCCAACCTAGGAGTGCTTGATTAAGTGGTGATGAAATAATGTAATAATATGCTCTAATACAATATATGCTAACATCCCCCTTATTACATTATTGGCAAATACCCAGAGCATTGCGAAATAATTCAAATTTGACACGTGCAAGTACCTTGGTGAAAATATTTGCAACTTGCTCATTAGTGGGAATGTACTAGAGCTAAATGTGATGCTTTGGAACTTCATCACAAATGAAATGACATCGAGTGTCAATGTGTTTGGTTCAATCATGAAATATTGGATTCTTGAAGAGATTCAAAACACCTTGATTTTCGTAGAACAAATAAAGTAGAAGGTTCTTTGGAAGGCCCATGTTTGTAAGAATGTGACTTATCTAAATTATCTTGTAGACTGCTCCACTGGCTATGCGATATTATGCCTCTTTAGATGATAAAGCAACCACCTACTACTTCTTACTGTGCCAAGAGATACGACCAGATCCAAGATAGAAAATATATCCAAAAGTCAACTTGCGATCAACAATGGATCTGATATAGTTTGAGTCCATGTATCCTTGTAGATAGAATTTGCTATTCTTTTTGTACTCCAAGCCAAAATTTGTAGTACCACAGACATAATTAAGAACTCTCTTTGTTGCTTTCCAATGGCTCACCTTCGGATCCTACATGAACCTTGAAAGATAACCAACAACAAAACTGATATCTGGCCTAGTATTTGTTAGGTATATGAGACTCCCAATCAGTTGGCAATAGAGAGTGCCATCTACCTGTGGTGATTTATCATATCATGATATCTTGAGTCCAGGATCCATTGGAGTTGCCTTAGACTTGCAGTCAGTCATGCGATATTTATCAACCAATGTCTTGGCATACTTATTTTATGTTACTCAGATATGATTCTTTCTTTGAGTCACTTCCAAAAAAATACAATAGTGAAGAAATCCTAGATTTGGCATTTCAAAAGATTGTTTCAAATCATATTTTACTGCATCAATCATACTCTCTGAGCTCCCTGTTATGATAAGATCATAGACATATAGCACAAAAATCACTATGTTAGAACCATTGTTCTTTATATAGAGATTTACATCTGAAGTACTTCTTTTGAAACCATGTTGTACTAGGTGACTATCTATTTTGATGTACCAAGCTCGAGGAGCTTGTTTTAGTTCATACAAGGATTTGATCAACTTAAAAACTTTCTGTTCTTACCATTCAACAAAAAATCCTTTTGGTTGGGTCACGTACACTTCTTCTTGTAGGTCACCATTCAAGAAAGTACTTTTTACATCCATATGATGTAACTTCCACCCAAACTAATTTTCCATGGTATAAAGTACTCGAATGGTAGTCATTTTTGTAGTAGGGGCAAAAGTCCCTTCATAATCTATGCCTTCTTTCTGAGCATAGACCTTTGCAAAAATATGGGTTTTATGCTTATCAATAGTACCATCTGCCTTATACTTCACTTTGAACACCCATTTGCAACCAATGGGATTCTTTCCTAAAGGCAAATTTACTAGCTTCCATGTATGATTCTTCATGAGAGATGTATGTTCTGCTTCCATAGCAGCCTTCCACTGAGGCTCACTAAGTGGATCCTGAACTGTTGTGGGTTAATTTTTATCCAATGCTATCATATAAAACCTCTCATCCTCCATATATTTTTCCCTATCTTCCTCTGCATCTATAGATAGTTCATCAAATTGTTGGTAAAGCTCGTTAACCTCTGAAGTTGATGCTACTATTATTATCTGTTGAGTCATACTACGAGTACAAGGTCAATCTAGAGTTAGATATAGAAGTGATTTCAACTTGGAATCTCTCAATGTACTTGTATACCATTTTGGTATCTTGTTCTCTGGGGGAGGAGCCTCTTTCTTAGGCTTATCACCCTCAAGGTGTACATCTATAGAAGTGTTATTTGATGTGAAAGCTTCATCAAATACCACATCTTAAATTATATGTATCTTTTTGGTCATAGGATCTATCAATCGATATCCCTTTGAATGCTCATCATAACCAAGGAAGATACATTGTAGGGTCTTCTCATCTAACTTATTACTTTTCTATTTTGGTATGTGCATGAATGCCTTACATCCAAAAACCCTTAGATGAGAAATGGAGGGTTTCTTACCACTCCATGCTTCTTGTGGATTTTTACCCTATAAAGTTCTTATGGGTGCTCTATTCAGGAGGTATGATGCTATTTTTACTGATTCTGCCCAATACTCATGCTCAAGATGTGCTCCTTTTAGCATACATCGAACCATTTCCATAATGGAATGATTTATCCTTTCTACAAATTGATTTTGCTGTAGAGTATAGGTTGTAGTCAGTTGTATCTTAATCCCATGTTCTTTCAAAAATGATGAAAAATCCTTGGAAGTATATTCCCCCCCTCGATCTGAGCAGAGGATTTTGATCAAAAATCTTGACTCCTTTTCAACAAGCTTCTTGAACTATTGAAAGTAAAAAAATACCTCTGACTTCAATGGAAGGAAAAAACCCACATATTTCATGAGTAATCATAAAAAAACAATTGAAAATACTTCTTTCCACCATAGCTAGTTGGCATAGGACCACACATATTGGTGTGTACTAACTCCAAAGGTTTATTAGCTCGTGAAGAGCTAACTTTAAACGATACCCGATGTTTCTTCCCTGCTAAGAAATCCAAGAAAACTGACAATGTGGGTGAAAGGTTGGGAAGACCTCTCATCATCTCATATTTGCTCAACTCAAGCAAATATCCTAAATTTAGATGCCCATATCTCTTGTGCCATAGAGAAGTAGTATCTTTGGTAGTTGCTTCTAGGGAAACATGAGGCGATGAAATGACATCTAAAATGAACAGGCCATGCTTATATGATCCTGTTGCTACATGTTTTCCTCTTTTTATTATAAAAAATCTCTTCTTACCTTTCTCAACACTGAACATAAAATCTGTGTCTCGATCCAACATCTGAGGGACTAATAAAAAATTATTAGCCAATCTAGGAACATAAAGTACCTTCTCAATATGATATTTGCCATCTGGAAGAGTGATAGAAACATCACTTTCATGCTTCACTTGGTAGGTTTGATTGTCAAAAATTATTATTGGCTTACCTTCCTTTTCCTCAAATATCTCAAATCAATATCTATCGCTAGTCATGTTCTTACTAGCACCAGAATAAATATATCATACAACATCTGTCTACTGAGATGAAGTATGAGTCATGAGCACCTTGTGTGCTCGCTTAGATTCTGAGTCCAAGTCTGATTCTACAGAATCTTATTATGAATTTGAATTGGCATAAGCAACATGTCCCTTGGGTTGCTTATACTTTTTTTGTGGTTTGTATTTCCATTTTTTCTTCTTCTTGTGATATTGGTCATTATATTGTTTGTTCTTAAACCAACATCTGTTGGTGTCATGGTTATTAATATCACATATCTTGCAATATTGGTTGTATTTCTGTTGATATTGTTTCCCTTTTCCCTTTGATGAAGATCCTCCTTTTTGAAACTAACCTTATTTCTTAACCCCTTTGTTGGTGTAGAGGGTATTATATGGCACTTCATCCTTTTGAAACTGATTTGCCTCTTCAGTTTGAAGAAAATTCACCAATTCCACAAAAGATACTTGTCTACTAGATACATTAAGAGAGGTTATAAACACATTATAGGACTCTGGAAATGCTCTCAAGATGATTGAGGTCAAGAAAGTATCATCCACTAGCTATCCCATAGCATTAAATTTGTTAGAATTACTATAGTAATTCTATATTATTACCTTATTATAAGTTATTAGGGTAGTTAGTTAACTACCTAGGTTAGTTACGCTAACAACCATTGTTAGCGTATATTAGGTTTACTATTTTTTAGAACCTAACATTAGCTTATATATTACGAGGACTAAATTGTTATTTAGATCCTATGAATACAGGCTAATTTGAGCCCTAATTGTTCTATATATTACAATGATCAATATTAAACAATAGTTGTTCGTTCCACATGGTATCAGAGCCATGGTAGGTTTGTGAGAAGTTTGACATTACCCTGACCTGGATGACACGTGGAAATATGCCACTGGATGAGGGACACCGATGCGACTTAGACTCGACTGGACCGGTGACTTGACGGACCAAAAACTGCTCGACAGACTCAGGGCAACCATCGGCTCAGAAGGACGCGACGTGACTATGGTGGCACATCAACGCACAACAACATGGCCCTCTTGTGAGAAAGGAGGCCCCACCGCTCTCTCCGGAAATGTCTCCCTGAGAGGAGACATAAGGCCTAGTGAGGTTTTCTACTTTTAAACCTCATTAGTCTCTCTGTTCCCACGAGTGTGGTATATATATATATATATATATATATATATATTAAAAAAAAACTTTCAAAACCAGGCGAAACTCAACGTCGCATATGTGCACGAAGACCAAATTTTCATTACCTCTTGAGACGTTGGATCAAAAATTTGAGGCATTGGATCAACATAGCAGGCCATTGCAGTGAATTTGGCCAAAATAAAATTTCCTCTTAGCCCTCAGATTGGCCATGCAAGCTCCCACTCGTCCTCATAGGCCGTCACAGTAGCTCGCTAGCAGAGTTGCAGAGGAGGTTCGAGGAGGAGAAGCCGCCAGCGAAGTGATTGAGAAGATCTATTTTTGCCAAGGAGGAGTGGCCGCTAGGTGATGAGCAACATTCCAGTTGTTGCTGCAAAGGAGGTGCTGTTGATGCAGTAGGGCTAGCACCAGGAGCACCACCCGACCAGCGCCACCAGAGTGGTGCCGCTTCTAAGGAAGAGCCTACCTCGGGTAGCTTTAAATAAAGGGTTTAACCCCTTGTTTCTCAGCCGAGGCAGTAGCTCGACTGGTTAGCAACCAAGCCTTAGCAGCCATGAGGTCAGGGGTTCAAACCCCTTCGACAGAAGCCCCCCAGGTAATTAATTTTTTTTTTAATGTTTATTTAAAATATTTTTAATTTAATTAAATGTTTTTTTAAATTTTTTTACAAAAACGAATTTTTTTTCTTTTTGAAAATAATTTTTATTTATTTATTTAATTAAACTTTAATTATTTTTTTTAAACATTGGAATTTAAAAGAGGGGGGATTTTATTTAAAAAAAAAAAAACACCAATTTTTTTTTCAAAACTTGAAAAAAGGGGGATGATGAGTAATTTTTTCTGAAAAGGCAATTTTTTGGCATTATTGTAAAGGTGCATTTTCGACAGCGCCCAACACCTCATGGTCTATTTCTGTGGGCACTTTTATGTTGTATGTTGCATTTTTTCTTACTTTGCACTACATCATTAAAAGTTAAAATCAAATTCACTCCCTAAGTCCCTAGAATAATTAAAACCCATCTGTGCAATTTATTACACTACAACATTCGGTATTTGTGATACCTCTGGCCAGCACTTACAGGTAAAGCTATCGTGATTGTGCTACTGTATCCGCCACCTAATATAGCTACCAAAATGACATCTGAGCTTGTTCTTTATAAATCGTCGGGGAGAGATAAGTTTGCCTTTTTGCTATTTTTTTTACTCCATCCACTACCCTAATCGTTCTTGTGTTTAGGCGTAAATCCTAACGAGAGTTCTGAAATCCATAGTGTTTAGGGGAAGTTACACCCCACGCATGAGGATTGATGACTTTCTATGGTAGGTGCCATCAACAAGTCGATTCCCTTTCAGTATCGCCTAAGTACCACATATCATATAATCTTTAAAAATTACCTATAGTCTCCCTCACGTAAGGGCGGGTAATTTTTTCTAATTTTTCAAAATACCTATAGTATCCCTCACGTAAGGGCAAGTATTTTGTATGGTATAACGGCCTGGCATTAAGTTATATAGAAAGGGTGACCAATTGGTGATATAAGGAACCTTCATTATGGCTTCTGCTGCAAAGTTAATGACTAATGCTCATAAGTTATTGAAAGGTCCTAATTATACACCATGGAAAAACAAAATAAAGATTTTGAACAACAAAAAAAATAACTTAGTCACATCTGAAACTACCAGTCATATGCTTACTAGCGCCAGAATCGACATACCATACAGGATCCTTCTCCTTGGAGGCTGTGGTAGTCATGAGCACCTTGTGTGCCCATTCAAAATCTGAGTCAGATTCTTCAACAACAACATTCACCTCGGGTTGCTTGTTCTTGTTTTGTGGTTTATTTTGGCATTTTTGCTTATTCTTATGCCAACACCTATTGGTGTCATGGTTTTATTTATCACAAATTTTGCAATACCTCTTCTTCTATTGAGGTTGTTTCCCTTTTCTTTTTGAATCCTGTTGAGAATTGCCTCCTTTCTAAAAATTACCTTTCTTCTTAGAACCCTGTCGGTTGGAGTATAGGGTTGTATTAGAAGAATCATCCCTGTGAAGTTGGCATGCCTCCTGTTGTTGAAGCAAATTGACCAACTCAATAAAGGTAATTTGTCATTGTGACACCTGAATGGAGGTGATCAACGTATCAAAGGAATCAGACAAAGCTCTCATCACTATTGAAGTGAGAAGCTTGTCATCCACTGTATCTCCCAAAGAATTCAATTTGCATTTCAATTCAGAAACTCTACAAAGAAAGAGTTCAACTATCTCACCCTGTCTCAAACTCATATTGTGAAGTTGTTTTTGAAGATGACTACTCAAGAAAGATGTGGGTTTTCTTTCTTCGACTAAAATTTGAGGCTTTTGATTTCTTCCAGCAATTCAAGAAATTTGTTGAGGAGTCAAGGACTTCTATTAAAACTCTTCACTCAGATCGAGGGGGGGAGTTTACCTCTAAAGAATTTTTAGCATTCTTAACTGAGCATGGGATCTCAAGACAGTTAACTACTACTTACACTCCTCAGCAAAATCGAGTTGCTGAGAGGAGGAACTATTCTATTATGGAAATGGTTCATTGTATGCTCACAGGAGCTACTCTTAGGCAAAAATATTGGGCAAAAGTTGTCACCACTTCAATATATCTATTGAATAGGGCACCCGAAAAGGCCCTAAAAGGAATAACTCCACATGAAGCATGGAGTGGTCATAAACCCTCCATATATCATATTCGTATTTTCAGATGTCAAGCGTTCTTGCACATACCAAAAGAGAAAAGAAAGAAGCTAGATGAGAAGACATTGAGATGCATTTTTCTTGGCTATGATGAGCACTCTAAAGGTTATCATTTGATAGATCCTTTGACCAAGAAAATTCATATCAGTAGAGATGTTGTTTTTGATGAAGCTTTCACATCACAAAACACATCTAAGGTATACCTAGATCTTGTGGAATCTAAGGAAGAGAAGTTCCCTTTGTCAACACAGACAGGAGGTCCTTCCACATCTTCTTCAACACCAAAAATGTGTTGGCAATTTTGGGTACCTTGGGTACATTGCCTTTGCTCAAGTGTATAGGTTGTCATTGATGTCAAGAAGCTCTTGAAGGAATTTGATTTAATGTCAAATATTTTGTAGACATGGACAATGAGTTTCCAAGAAGATTATTTAGAGCATGGACAGTGAGTTTCCAAGAAGATCATAGTAGCCCATTTGCAAAAGATCAAAGAAAAAGACAAGTAAGAAAATTGTCGCGATTTCATGACATGTTAGAGGAGAGAGAAAGCGCTAGAAAAACTGTCGCGATTTTGCGACATGTTAGAGGAGAGAGAAAGTGTTGGAAAAACTGTCACGATTTCACGACATGTTAGAGGAGAGAGAAAGAGCTGGCAAAACTATCACGATTTCATGACATGTTGGCAGAGAAAGAAAGCAAGGTGGAAAGTGTCGCGATTTCATGACATGTCGCATTTTCGCGACTCGAAAAGTGCAGGAAGGCAAAGAAGGAAAAGTGTCACGATTTCATGACATAATGCAAGGAAGGTTGTACGGACAAAAAGGTGTCACGATTTCGTGACATAATGCAGAAGAGAGAGTCCGCAATATGAACTGTCATGATTTCGTGACAAGTTCGAAGAGAGAGAAAGTAATTCGAAAAGTGTCACGATTTCGTGACATGCTACAAAAGACGAAGTGAGGACTATCATGATTTCGTGACATGCTACAGAACTCAAAGTGAGAACTGTCACGATTTCGTGACATGCAGCAAAGGGAAGAGTCTGAAATGAGAAGCATCATGATTTCGTGATAGGCTGCAAAGAAAGCGTACGAAAGCTGAAAGCATCGCGATTTCGTGACAGGATGAAGGAAAAGTGTACGGATGCAGAAAGTGTCATGATTTTGTGATAGGCAGAAAAGATAGCGTACGGATGCAGAAAGTGTCACGATTTCATGACAGGCAAAAAAGATAGCAGACGACAGTAGAAGTGTCACGATTTCATGATAGAAACTGAAAGCATGTCTTCCATAAGTGAAGTGTCATGATTTCATGACAAAAGCAGAGAGGAAGGCTATGAAGACAAAAGTGTCATGATTTCACGACAGAAGTGAAGACGATGTCAGCAGAGGCAAAAGTGTCACGATTTTGTGACAAGAGCTAAATTGAAGTCGACAAAGGCTGTAGTGTCGCGATATCATGACAAAAGCCAAAAGGAAGTGTACGGCTGCAAAGGTGTCACGATATCGTGACATGGTGTAGTTTCACGGGTAAAGCTACAGAACCACAGAGGCGATTGAAGCCGACAGAGTTAAATTTGAGCCGACGTAGTTTAGGGTTACAGCCGACTAAGATCAAGGTTTTGATCTTGAAAGTGTCAGTATAAAAGGAGGATTGTTTTGAAGAGTTAAGTGCGAATTAAGAGACAATCGAATATGTGTCGAAGTGTGCAAGATGCAGCCAAAAGAGTTCAGGAGTGCAGAAGTGGTGCGATGATGCCGAAGCATGCAGAGTGAGCACAATAGGCAAAGACGAACGAGGACATTTGTACTAGACCGAAGGACTGTGTTTAGTGCAAATTCGAGGACCAGCTTTGGAGGTGATAGAGTTGAGGACAGAGGTCTCTAGCCAGAGTAGGGAGGACAGGTGTCTTCTATGGATAGAGTTCCATTTGCTAAGGGCAACGGAGGTAGAGGTTTTCTAGAGGATCACCAGCCAGAGCAGAGCTAGGGGATCGGTGTCTCCTGTGGGTTGGTGCCCACGAACTCGAGTTTAGGGGATTGGTGTCTCCTTTGGGTTGGTGCCCATAAACCTTGTAATCGAGAAAGGTATTCCCAAAAATTGATTGATAAAATTTAGTGAAAGATTTTATCCGTGGATGTATCCCAACCATTCTGGGTGAACCATGTTAAAATGGGTCTTCAATGTGTGATGCTTTCTGTCTTGATTAATGTTGTGTTGATGCCTCTATTATTTAAAGTTAAAATTGTTAATTGGTTATGTCTTATACTGTTCACCCCCCCTCTCAGTATAAGCTTGTGTTCTTCAATTGGTATCAGAGCGGGTTTCTCCAGAAAAAGCCTAACAACTTGGAGAAGGATCTTTCAGAGGAACATACAGATTCAGAAAGAGATGAAGAGGTTGGGTTCGATCTCAAAGGTGAATTCTTCTTGGCTTTAAAAAGGCTTGAGAAATTTAGGGAAGAAAATTCTGTTCTCAAGCATCAATTTCAGGAAGAAGAGATTGCAAGATCAAGATTGTCTCAAAGAGTTATAGACTTCAAAATTCTAGCTGAAGAAGGAAAGAAGGTTGAACAGGTTCTGACAGAAGCTTTAAAAGGAAAGGAAACTGATTGCGAGAAACTAGAAGAAGAGGTTATGTCTCTTAGAGTGAAGTTGGAAAAATTGGCTCTCAGATAGAATACTCCGTATGACAAGCAAAAGAAGGATGGTATCACTATTCATGAAATAGGGTCTTCGAGCAAGACCAATCTTCATCCTGAAGAGCGGTGGATTCCAGTTGGTCACAAGAAGAACAATCATCCAAGGCATCAAAACAGGTTACTTAATACTTTCCATGGCTATTGTTTTTCCTACAAGAATTTTGGTCACAAAGCTATGCATTGCAAAAAATCCTTGAATAGCCATAGTAAGGAAAATGTTAACTCTTTTGCACCTCTTATGAATAAAAATTTCATGTGTTTCAAGTGCAAGAATTTTGGGCATACAACAAGGATGTGCAGTTTGGATAGATCTAGCCTTGAGTTCACTAAAAAGAAAAATGAGATCAAATCTAAGTCAATGATAGTTCAAACTGCTTTTCATGCTCAAGACAAAGTAGAAAAATGGTATCTTGATAGTGGTTGTTCAAAACATATGACTGGTGAAAAGGAAAAATTTTTGGTCTTAAAACAAACAAACCGAGGAACAGTCAATTTTGGAGATAATAGGTCAGCTAAAATCTGTGGTAAAGGGACTCTTAGTTTGGATGGGAAATCCAAAACAGAAAATGTGCTTTATGTAGAAGGCCTAAGACATAATCTTCTAAGTGTGAGTCAACTTTGTGATCAAGGGCACATAGTATCTTTCTTTTCGGATAGATGTGAGATAAGTAAAGAAAAAAATGGAAAACTCATTGCGAGTGCTACAAGGACTCCAAACAATCTTTACATGCTGAGTGAGATAAAAAGGGAAAAGTGTTTTCTAACTCAAGAAGATGAGAGTTGGCTATGGCATAAAATATTGGGGCATTTGAGCTTTGATAATCTTGTCAATATTAGTAACAAGGAAGTAGTTAGAGACTTGCCCAAAATAAAAAGGCCCCATAATATCATTTGCGGTCCTCGTCAACATGGAAAACAGACCAGAACCAGTTTCAAATCAAAAGGGTATACTTCTTCAAAACCATTGGATCTTATTCATACTGATTTATGTGGCCCCACCGGAACTCGAGCATTTAGGGAGAAAGCTACTTCATGTTGTTTATAGATGATTATTCTAGAATGACGTGGGTTACTTTTCTCAAAGAAAAATCTGAAGCTTTTGAAAAATTTAAAGCTTTCAAAGAAATGATTGAAAATGAGACCGACAAGAGAATCAAATGCTTAAGATCGGACAGAGGAGGAGAGTTCACTTCAAATAAATTTGTGGAATACTGTGAGCAACAAGGAATCAAAAGAGAATATTCAACAACAAGAACTCCTCAACAAAATGGAGTAGTTGAAAGGAAAAACAGAACTATTGAAAATATGGCTAGAGCTATGTTAAATGAGTCAAAACTTTCAGATGGCTTTTGGAAAGAGGCGATCAAGACAACAGATCTACATTATCACCAGGGCCCAACTTAGAGTCAATCATCATAAAACTCCTTATGAGTTATGGAAAGGGAGACCAGCTACAGTAAAATACTTCAAAGTGTTTGGGAGTAAGTGCTTCATCAGAAGGGAAGATCAAAATTTGGGTAAGTTTGATCCTAGATGTGATGAGGGAATCTTTCTTGGATATTCCAACAGAAGCAAGGCCTACAGATGCTTCAACAAAAGAACGCATACAGTCGTAGAGAGCATAAATGTAACAGTTGATGAAAAGACAGGGATAAGAGAACCAGTCAAGGAACTCAGTGATGAAATTTGTCAAGAAGAATTCAGAGAAGTTTCAGATGAAGAAGAGGAAAGACAACAACTACTTCCTAAAACTCCTTCACGATATGTTCAGAAACATCATCCCAAAGATTTGATCATTGGTGATCCAAACAACATGCAAACAAGAAGAAGAGTCATTCCTTCACACGATTCTACAAATGTCTCTTTATTATCTCAGATTGAGCCAAAATATTTCAATGAAGCATGTGCAGATAAATTTTGGGTAAAAGCGATGGATGAAGAGCTAAATCAAATAGAGAAAAGTGAAACTTGGGATTTGGTTCCAAGACCTAAGGACAAGAATGTCATTGGCACAAAATGGATATTCAAAAATAAACTCAATGAGGATGGAAAGATTGTCAAAAACAAAGCTAGGTTAGTCTGCAAAGGTTATGCTCAAGTAGAAGGTGTTGATTTCGAAGAGACGTTCGCTCTTGTTGCTCGTCTTGAAGCTATCAGAATGTTTTTGGCCCTTTCAAGCTTCAAATCATTCAAGGTATATCAAATGGATGTAAAGTCAGCTTTTCTAAATGGGGTGTTGGTAGAAGAAGTCTACATAGAACAGCCAGAAGGAGTGTCTCTCATAGAACAGTCAGACTATGTGTGTAAACTGAAAAAGGCTTTATATGGGTTAAAGCAAGCACCAAGGGCATGGTACTCAAGACTTGATAGTTATCTTCATGAGCAAGGCTTCAGGAAAGGCATGGCAGATAGCAATCTATATATTAAGAATGAAGGTGATGATATGTTGATTATGGTTGTCTATGTTGATGATATTATTTTTGGGGGGAATAATACTCAGATGTGCAAAGTTTTTGCTAACACCATGCAGAAGGAATTTGAGATGTCTATGATTGGAGAGCTATCATTATTTTTAGGTCTTCAGATTGCTCAATCAAAAAATGGTGTATTTCTCTCTCAAGGAAAGTATATCAAAGAAATGTTGAAGAAATTTGGGATGATGGACAGCAAACCAAGTATGTACTCCAATGATTACAGGGTGCAAGATGAGTAAAGATGATGAATCTCCAGATGGCAGATCAGAGGTTGTACAGATCAATGATTGGCAGTTTATTATATGTTACGGCTACTAGACCAGATATCATGCAAGCAGTTGGGTTAGTAGCAAGATTTCGAGCAGCTCCAAAATATTCTCATGTTACAACAGTTAAGAGGATATTCAGATATCTGAAGGGCACTATGGATTTTGGGCTTTGGTATCCCAAAGGTGATGATTTCACCCTCACGACCTATTCAGATGATTGGGTAGGCAATACTGATGACAAGAAGAGCACTAGTGGTGGAGCGTTCTTTCTGGGAAAGAGTTTGGTTTCTTGGCTAAGTAAGAAACAACCTTCAGTTTCCTTATCTATAGTAGAGGCTGAATACATAGCAGTAGTGGCTGGGTGTACACAGGTTTTATGGATGAAAACCACCTTGGAGGATTTCAAAGTCAAGCATGAACAACCCATCTCCATATTTTGCGATAATACGAGTGCCATAAGTATTTCCAAAAATCCGGTAATGCACTCAAGGACAAAGCATATTTCCATCAAGTATCACTTTCTAAGGGAGAAAGTGCAAGACAAGCAGGTCAAGCTAGAGTATGTGCCTACTAAAGAGCAGATTGTAGATATCTTCACCAAACCTCTTCCAAGAGATACGTTTGAGTATCTAAGGGAGAAATTGGGAGTTGTACTCCCACCCCAAAATTAATCACCTCATCAGGAGGTGGGGGAGGGACCAAGCTAAGAGGCTCATTCTTAGTCCCGAGCCCCAAAGGTGACCCTTTGCCATTGATGACAAAGGGGGAGAAATATGAGTAAGGGGGAGAGCTTCAAGTGAAGAGGAAAGCTTCAAGTCAGGGGGAGCAAAACCTCAAAGGCAGTTTCTCAGTTGTTAGCACAGTTGGTTTCAGTTTTGGCTCCTAAGACGAAGGTTTGCCATCAATGACAAAGGGGGAGATTGTTGGCAATTTTGGGTACCTTGGGTACATTGCCTTTGCTCAAGTGTATAGGTTGTCATTGATGTCAAGAAGCTCTTGAAGGAATTTGATTTAATGTCAAATATTTTGTAGACATGGACAGTGAGTTTCCAAGAAGATTATTCAGAGCATGGACAGTGAGTTTCCAAGAAGATCATAGTAGCCCATTTGCAAAAGATCAAAGAAAAAGACAAGTAAGAAAACTGTCATGATTTCGCGACATGTTAGAGGAGAGAGAAAGCGCTGGAAAAACTGTCACGATTTCGTGACATGTTAGAGGAGAGAGAAAGTGTTGGAAAAACTATCATGATTTCGCGACATGTTAGAGGAGAGAGAAAGAGCTGGCAAAACTGTCGCGATTTCGTGACATGTTGGCAGAGAAAGAAAGCAAGGTGGAAAGTGTCACGATTTCATGACATGTCGCATTTTCGCGACTCGAAAAGTGCAGGAAGGCAAAGAAGGAAAAGTGTCACGATTTCACGACATAATGCAAGGAAGGTTGTACGGACAAAAAGGTGTCACGATTTCGTGACATAATGCAGAAGAGAGAGTCCACAATATGAACTATCGCGATTTCGCGACAAGTTCGAAGAGAGAGAAAGTAATTCGAAAAGTGTCACGATTTCGTGACATGCTGCAAAAGACAAAGTGAGGACTATCATGATTTCGTGACATGCTGCAGAACTCGAAGTGAGAACTGTCACGATTTTGCGACATGCAGCAAAGGGAAGAGTCTGAAATGAGAAGCGTCACGATTTTGCGACAGGCTGCAAAGAAAGCGTACGAAAGCTGAAAGCGTCATGATTTCGTGATAAGATGAAGGAAAAGCGTACGGATGTAGAAAGTGTCACGATTTCATGATAGGCAGAAAATATAGCGTACGGATGTAGAAAGTGTCACGATTTCACGATAGGCAGAAAAGATAGCAGATGGCAGTAGAAGTGTCATGATTTCATGATAGAAACTGAAAGCATGTCTTCCATAAGTGAAGTGTCGTGATTTCATGACAAAAGTAGAGAGGAAGGCTATGAAGACAAAAGTGTCATGATTTCATGACAGAAGTGAAGACGACGTCAATAGAGGCAGAAGTGTCACGATTTTGTGACAAGAGCTAAATTGAAGTCGACAAAGGCTGTAGTGTCGCGATATCATGACAAAAGCCAAAAGGAAGTGTACGGCTGCAAAGGTGTCATGATATCATGACATGGTGTAGTTTCATGGGTAAAGCTACAGAACCACAGAGGCGGTTGAAGCCGATAGAGTTAAATTTGAGCCGACGTAGTTTAGGGTTACAGTCGACTAAGATCAAGGTTTTGATCTTGAAAGTGTCAGTATAAAAGGAGGATTGTTTTGAAGAGTTAAGTGCGAATTGAGAGACAGTCGAATATGCATCAAAGTGTGCGAGATGTAGTCGAAAGAGTGCAAGAGTGCAGAAGTGGCGCGATGATGCCGAAGCATGCAGAGTGAGTGCAACAGGCAAAGACGAACGAGGACATTTGTACTAGACCGAAGGACTGTGTTTAGTGCAAATTTGAGGACCAGCTTTGGAGGTGATAGAGTTGAGGACAGAGGTCTCCAGCCAGAGTAGGGAGGACAGGTGTCTTCTGTGGATAGAGTTCCATTTACTAAGGGCAATGGAGGCGAGAGGTTTTCTAGAGGATCACCGACCAGAGCAGAGCTAGGGGATCGATGTCTCCTGTGGGTTGGTGCCCACAAACTCGAGTTTAGGCTCGGCAGTTAGGGGATTGGTGTCTCCTTTGGGTTGGTGCCCATAAACCTTGTAATCGGGAAAGGTATTCCCAAAAATTGATTGATAAAATTTAGTGAAAGATTTTATCCGTGGATGTATCCCAACCATTCTGGGTGAACCACGTTAAAATGGGTCTTCAATGTGTGATGCTTTCTATCTTGATTAATGTTGTGTTGATGCCTCTGTTATTTAAAGTTAAAATTGTTAATTGGTTATGTCTTATACTTTTCACCCCCCTCTCAGTATAAGCTTGTGTTCTTCAAAATGAAGAATCCGAAATGATATACAAGCACAATAAGAGACACCAAGTTATCCACTCCACCAGATTTGACTTTGGATAGACCTCGTACTCATAGTATGGCTCAAAGGGAAAGAGCAGCCGTAGAGACCAGTGAGGTTGATGATATTTGTCAATATTTGAGGAACTTTCTGTAACTCCACATAAGGAAACAGAGGATATGGATATAGATGATGACAGGGTGTTTTTGTCTTCAATGAGTGAACATGAACCTGCTTCTGTACAAGATGCTCTTAGCAAGCCACAATGGAAGGATGCTATGGATGCTCAGTACAAGTCTTTGAAAAAGAACAAAACTTGGGAGCTTGTCGATTTGCCACAAGGAAAGAAGCCCATTGGCTGCAAATGGGTGTACAAAGTCAAGTACAAGGCAGATGGGACAATTGATAAGCATAAGGCCCATCTTGTTGCAAAGGGCTATGCTCAAAAGGAAGGCATTGACTATGAGGAAACTTTTGCACCTACTACTCGGATGACCACAATTCGAGTCATTTGTGCTATGGTAGCACAATATGGGTGGAAAGTTCACCAAATGGATTTCAAGAGTGCTTTTCTAAATGGTGATCTCCAAGAAGAAGTATACATGACTCAACCTGAAGGATTTGTATAGGAAGGCCAAAAATAAAAAGTGTGCAAATTGGTCAAATCCTTATATGGCTTGAAACAAGCTCCTCGATCTTGGTATATAAAAATGGATAATAACCTCCTACAACATGGATTTAAGAGATGTTCGTCAAATGCAAACCTCTATTTCAAGAAACAAGGTTCCGAGGTAGTGTTGCTTGTACTGTATGTTGATGATCTACTCATTACAGGGAGTTCAAAAATTATGATCTCTACTATCAAAAATGACTTGTGTAAAGCTTTTGAAATGATAGATCTCGAAATTCTCCATTATTGTCTTGGTCTAGAAGTGAGCCAGAAGGAGCACTACATCAAAGTGTCTCAGACAAAGTATGCCAAGACATTGTTAGAAAAATATCACATGACTGATTGCAAGCCAATGGCAACTTCGATGGAATCAAGACTTTAGTTATCATAGTATGATGATTCACCTTAGGTAGATGCTACTCTATATCATTAGGTGATTGGGAGTCTCATATATCTGACTAATACTAGGCCAGATATTGTATTTGCTGTCAACTATCTTTCGAGGTTCATGCAGGAGCCTAAGACCACTCATTGGAAAGCAGCAAAATGTGTTCTTCACTATCTCCATGGTACTATGGAATATGGCCTAGAATACAAGAAGAACAACAAATTCTTCTTGCAAGGATACACGGAATCTGACTATGCAGGGTCATATGATGATCGCAAGTCAACTTCAGGATATATTTTTCATCTTGGATCCGGTCTTGTCTCTTGGCACAACAAGAAGCAACAGGTGGTTGCTTTTTCATAAACAGAGGCAGAATATCATGCCACACGTGAAGCTGTGTGTGAAGTGATATGGTTGCATCGCATTCTGACAAATATGGGTCATCCATCAAAATCTCCAATTCACTTGTTTTGTGACAACTAGGGTGTTTTGAATCTTGTTAAGAATCTAGTGCATCATGAGAAAACCAAGCACATTGACACACAATGTCACTTCATTCAAGATGAAGTTCCAAAGCATTGAATTCAGCTTTAGTACATTCCCACCAATGCTCAAGGTGCAAACATTTTCACTAAGGCACTTGCACGTGTCAAATTTGAAATGTTTCGTAGCTGTCTTTGTAATGCCAAATAATGTAATAAAGGGGGATGTTAGAATAGCTAGTAGTTCTTCAATTACTTAAATAATGTAATAAGGGGGGATGTTAGAATTACTATAGTAATTCTATATTATTACCTTATTATAAGTTATTAGGGTAGTTAGTTAACTACCTAGGTTAGTTATGCTAACAACCATTGTTAGCGTATATTAGGTTTACTATTTGTTAGAACTTAACATTAGCCTATATATTAGAGGACTAAATTGTTATTTAGATCCTATGAATACGGGCTAATTTGAGCCCTAATTGTTATATATATTACAATGATCAATATTAAACAATAGTTGTTTGTTCCATAAAATTTAGCTTTTAATTCTGCCACTTTGCATAGGAATAGGTCAAATGTCTCACTAGATTTCAAACTGAGTGTATGTAGACGAGTTTGAAGGTGTAGAATTGTAGACTAATTATTACCTTCATAAATAGTAATAAAAGAATCCCAAGCTTCCTTACTAGTTTTGGCATCACAGATATGAGTATGGACCTCATCTATAGTAGCAAGCATAATAAACATGAGATATTTCTTGTCCTTATTATCAAAAGCTTCCTGATCTGCTCCTAC
This sequence comes from Wollemia nobilis, assembly GCA_028583015.1. Lineage (NCBI taxonomy): Eukaryota > Viridiplantae > Streptophyta > Pinopsida > Araucariales > Araucariaceae > Wollemia > Wollemia nobilis. The sequence continues at coordinate 14,923,764 of JAQPPZ010016890.1, forward strand.
TGTTGTAGGATGTTTTGTAGTGCCAGTCTCTACATCCCATAAATATTCCACTTGAAGAATAACACCCATATTTATCTTCCATGATGCGAAGTTAGAACCTTTCAGAAACTATGACTATGAATCTGATATATATTTGTGAACAGAGGCCATTGTGAAGGTTCCTTATAACACCAAATAGTCCCCCTTTATTTATACCTGCCAAGCCTTTATACCAAAATTCCTCTATATATACCTGCCCTTACGTGAGGGAGAATATAAGTATATAAAAGAAAAACATTACGTGGAACTTAGGATATACTGAAAGGAAATAATTTTGTTTATGACACCTACCATAGAAGGTATTTCCTCATGCGTGGTGCGTAACTTCCCCTAAACACTTTGAAAATCACTTCATTAGGATTTATGTCTAACAATAATTATTAGGGTATAAATGGAGTGAATATCAGAACTGGTTTGCCTTATTTCTCCTTGACGATTGATAGAGAACAAGCTCAGACGTTGTTGTTGCAATTATATTAGGAATTAGATATAGTAGTCCTGTTAGTCTTACAATGGCACTGAGAGGGGGGGTGAATCAGTGTAGCTCTTTTAATCTTGAATTTACAGCTCTTAAAACAATAGCAATTAAAACTTATAAACAGATACAACAAGTATGGCAAAAGAACATCACACAACACAAGATTTAACGAGGTTCACCAATGTGGCTACTCCTCAAAAATGACTGCTTGGACTACCATCCAAATCCAGCCTTTGCAAAGCTACAACTTTACAAACAATTTACCAGCACCCACTGGAAGGAGCACCAACCCCTGATTTATCTGCACCAACAGAAAGGAGCACCAACCCCTGATGCCAAGCTGCAACCTGGACTTCAATTTGAATCAAGAAGTTTAACAGAAAATACCTTCGCTTTTACAAGACCCTAACTGGTCTACTTCACCTTTGCATTCTCTGTGCACTCTGCTCTCTCTACGCAATCACTTCACACACTCTGCTTCATCATAGTCAAACTTCACGATCGTCTTCTCCCTTTTGCACACTCTACTTTCTTTGCAAGTTTCACACTTAGCACGATTCGACATGACTTGCTCTCTACGCACTATGACCGAACTTCACTCACTTTGCGCACTTCACCATCATCTCGCCGCTTCTACGCTTTCTATGCTCTTACGGCCGCATTTCACACTTTGACTCGCATTCAATGACTTATACAACTCATCTTCAATTCTCCAAATAGCCCTACTTTTATAACAATATTTTCATGATGAAAACCCTAATCTTAGTCGGTTGTAAACCCTAATCTTCATCGGCTGCAAACCCTAATCTTCATCGGCTTACATCGGTCTTCATCGGCTTCAATTGCCCCTGTAACTCTTCTATTCTTGTTGTCACAAACACATGTCACGATATCGTGACACTTTTTCTTTCGTACGCTTTCTCTTAGCTTTGGCCCACGAGAATACAACATGTAGCGATATCATGACACTTTTTCCTCCGTACGCTTTCTCTTAGCTTTGGCCCATGAGAATACAACATGTAGCGATATCACGACACTTTTTCCTCCGTACGCTTTCTCTTAGCTTTGGCCCGCGAGAATACAACATGTCGCGATATCGTGACACTTTCTCTCCTTGCTACTTTTTCTTTCCTTTGGCCCGCGAAAACGTAACATGTCGCGATATCGTGACACTTTTCCTTCTACTCTCCTTCTTTACTTTTCAAAACACTTCCTTCTTACTTTCTCTCTCCTCCTTTAGTCGCGAAAATGCGACATGTCGCGATATCGTGACACTTTTTCTCCTTAGCGCTTTCTCTTGCCTTCGGGTCGCGAAAACGCGACATGTCGCGATATCGTGACACTTTTTCTCCTTAGCGCTTTCTCTTGCCTTTGGGTCACGAAAACGCGACATGTCGCGATATCACGACACTTTTTCTCCTTAGCGCTTTTTCTTGCCTTCGGGTCACAAAACGTGACATGTCGCGATATCGTGACACTTTTTCTCCTTAGCGCTTTCTCTTGCCTTCAGGTCGTGAAAACGCGACATGTCGCGATATCGTGACACTTTTTCTACTTGCCTCTTTTTCTTTCAACATGTCATGAAATCGTGACACTTTTTCTACTTGCCTCTTTTTCTTTCAACATGTCACGAAATCGTGACACTTTTTCTACTTGCCTCTTTTTCTTCCAACATGTCGCGAAATCGTGACACTTTTTCTTTCTTACTATCTCTCTTGCAATATGTCGCGAAATCGTGACACTTTTTCTACTTGCCTTTTTCTTTCCAACATGTCGTGAAATCGCGACAGTTTTTCTCCTTGCACTTCTCTCTTCCAACATGTCGCGAAATCGTGACAGTTTTTCTTTCTTCTCAACATGTCGCGATATCGCGACACTTTTTCCACTTTCTTTTTTCTTCCAACATGTCGCGAAATCGTGATAGTTTTTCTTTCTTCTTCTCTCTCTTCCAACATGTCGCGAAATCATGACAGTTTTTCTTTCTTCTTCTCTCTCTTCCAACATGTCATGAAATCGTGATAGTTTTTCTTTCTTCTTCTCTCTCTTCCAACATGTCGCGAAATCATGACAGTTTTTCTTGCCTATTGTATATGTCGCGATATCGCGACACTTTTCTTACTTGTCTTTTTCTTTGATCTTTTGCAAGTGGTCCACTTCGGTCTTCTTGGAAAATCACTGTACATACTCTAAGTAACCTTTGAACTCTTGTCTTTTGCATCTGACTAGCTTTTGAACTTCCTATCCACTGCATCAACAGATCTATCTGACTGTGTTGACAACAATGACAATACTGTTTGCTGCACCTTGCTCAACAATCTCCCCCTTTGGAATTGTTGGCAACACATGTGCAATTTCCTGTAATTCTTCTCCCCCTTTGACAATAATACCAAAGGGCTGCTGCAGACTCCCCCTGAGTCTATGCACAACATTCTTAGGCACAAATTATTACAGTTAGCAAAAATTACAAACATGAGCAAAAAGATAAACAAATACACAAATGCTCCCCCTGAGAATGTGATCCCGATAGCTAGTCAATTCTTGGGAAACGTGACCACTCCACAATCTGTTGTTGGAATAAAAATCCAACTTAACCTCACTTTCTGCAACTTTCTCCTGCGTACAACACGTTGTCGCTGCAATATATTCTGCCTCTGTTGTGGATAAGGAAACTGACTCTTGTTTCTTACTGTTCTACGCGACCAATCTGTCTCCAAGATAGAATGCACCTCCACTGGTACTCTTTCTGTCATCTACACATCCTGCCCAATTTGCATCTTTAGGATACCATAACCCATACTCCATAGTACCCTTGTGATATTATAGAAGACTTTCTCTCTGCTGCACTGACTGGTGGACCTCTTCTTCACTTGAAGAATCCTCACTCAGATCTATCTTCAACTATGTTGGCTGCTAGATTTCTATCCATTTAGACTCTGTCCTCTGTACTCTATCCAAGTCTGCTCCACCAAGCTCACTAAGAACTTGTCCGAATCTTCTCTAGCAATCTCACCAAGAACTTGCCCAAATCTGCTCTAGAAATCTGTCCCAGCATTGTCCTTAAATATTTCCCAAAGGCCTTCTCAAAGGCTCAATCAATCATGCTCAAGTGACAACTCTCTCTCACACAGCCCTAGTCCAAGTATGTATCAACAAACTCAAATAATTCCAACAATGCTCAACCACAAATATCACATAACAATGATACTCATGTTCTTTTCTAACTCAAGTTCTTTCACAACCAATGGGCTTAAACCACTGTGCTTATAACACAAGGTTTAAACACAACTCTCAATTCAGAAAACCTTAATGCATTCAACCAACTACTTTCCAAAAAGGAAACCACAAACAATCATTTTCCCTTCAATGATATTTCAGAAATCAATCACCATAATGTTGTCACATGAGTCTCCTTGGGATTAGCCTGAAATCGTGCTACCATGCATACTGCCTACAAAATATCTGGTCTGATGGTTGTTAGATACAGTAAGCTTCCAATCATAGATCTGTACATGATTTGATCAACAGGTGGAGATTTGTCATTCTTGCTCAACTTGCACCCTTTCTTAAGCCTTTGTTGAGTGAGATAGTTGTCTAGCCTTGCATATCATGCTCGGGGTGCCTATTTCAAGCCATATATCTTCAAATTACAAACCAAGTTGGGATCATCACCAAGCTGGAAACCATCTGGCTGCTCAATATAAACCTCTTCTTCAAGCTTCCCATTCAAAAACGTTGATTTCACATCTGTCAACAAAATTGACAAGTGACTCACACTTGTACCGACTTTTGTCCAACATTGTACCAACACTGCAATTTTATTGCCAACTCTGTGCAAGCATCAAACACTGTACCACAACACAACCAAACCCCATTTTTTTTATATTTTCAACTTGGTCTATGTTTTCTACAAGCACCGCTGGTCACACCTTACTTTCAACTGTTCGAATCAGGAGACAACATTTTGTCAAAACACTTCACGGCCAACTATAGTGCACCTTACTCAAACTCATACTTTTGGACCTCGGATAGGTATGATTCACAAAGCAAAGTTGCTCATCTTTGATGAGCTAAACATGAATCAATGACAAACTTCAATATTTTTTCACCACAACATCATAAACAATCTTTACGTCAATGTGTAGTTCAAATACACACTGCTTTTATCGAAACACATATATGCGGCTAGAGCAACATTCTTTCACTAACCAAATTATCCGAACTATTATAATCCTTAACTTTGGATAGTGGCAGTAAGAACCATCACCAAGTACAACAATGACATATAGCAATACTACCAATAATGACAACTCTCAATTTAATCACCACCCTTCACGACACTTCCACAAACAACTACATGAACTGAAAACACACTTCGACAACTATACGACAACTTCCCTGACTACTTGCCTTTCATCCTCGGGTAATCAAACAAATACATAGGAGCATTAAAATGAAACTTCAAGATTGCTCCCCCTGAGGATGTGCTACCTGGAGTTGCTTAGTGCAATAGCGGAGTAGTCTCCTTCAATCCAAGGAGACACGATTTCCTTTCTTCTATCTTTCTCCAAACTTTCTTGAACTCGGGCTTGGATTTTTCAACTACATCCCTGTTTTGCACCTTTTCGTGAACTCGAACATTTCTCTTGTGTGGTTGTCTCTTGTGCATCCTTGATGAATGATTATTTTCCTTTCTTTTATGTACATGATTTATTCCCTGTTTGTGTTGCGTTCTTTGCGTCTGATGAAATCTACTGTTTTGCCTTAGATTAGATACAAAAGTGCTTGGACAAAACCTTGCTATGTGCCCATGACCATTACATTGAAAACATTGTACATAGTGTTCACTCAGAAATGCAGATGTATTTCTACCAGCATAACTCTTTGATTTATTATTCAATCCACAATAAATTGCCTTGTGACCATACTGGTTGCATCTGAAACAATAGCCATTAAAAGTATTATTATGAATAGAGTGAGAGTGATAGAACCTCTTTTGTTGTGGTTGCTTTGTTGTAGATCTCCTTTGATATTTTCTTCCTTTTGAAGATTCAGCTTCAAACTTTTCTTGCTTTGATCCTTCAACAGTGAACTTCTTCTTCTCTGTAGAGTTGGAAGATGAAGGTTGTTCAACTTCATATCCAAGACCATGCTTATCCGTGGAGCTTCTTTGTTGGCTTATCATTTTATCTAGCAACTCTGTGCTCTTCTTGAATTTGAGATTTGTATTGGCCTCTTCTAGTTGTTTCTTCAATAAAACAATCTCTTCCTCTTGTTTGCAACAACCAATCTCTTTCTCATTGATCTGTGACCTGAGAGTTTCTTCAATCCTTTTGAATTCTTCTACCTGTACTTTCAAACTGGTTATTATTTCATTTGCATCCTCAAGCTTTCTTGAGATTTCCTTATTCCTTTTTCTTTCTATCTTCAATTCATCCAGAGCTGCAATTAGTTCCTCTTTCAAATTTATTTCTGCATCAATTTCTTCTTCATCACATTCCTGTTCTTTTTTTGTTTCTTCTTCGAGTGTCATGAAAAGACTTCCACCTGTTTCCTTTTTGGAATCATCCTCTATGTTCTCATCGTCATTTTCATGAATACTCCTCAGTTTGTCCCATATTTCTTTTGCCATTTTACAACTCATGATCTTTACCAGTTCACTGTCTACTAATCCGCACCTGATAGCATTCTTTGCTTTTGAGTCATTCTCAAACAGTTTTATTTCGTCAGCCTCTTCTGGAGGAGTGATGGGTATTGTGTATCCACTAACTACTGAATCCCAGACGCCGTATCCCAAAGCACAAAGATATGCCTGCATCCTGATTCTCCAGATCACATAATTTGTTCCATCAAACAAAGGTGCTTGGTTTGATAAGAAGTCTTCAACCTTTTCTGGTTCAATTTTCTCTTCCACAGGAACTAAAACTGACTGAGATGCCCTTTTGGAGGAGGATCTATTCTTCTTACCCATTGCGTACTAATCCAAGATCAACCCTTTGATTTAGCCTGAGAAGGGAACTTGGCTCTGATACCAATTGTTAGTCTTACAATGGCACTGAGAGGGGGGGTGAATCAGTGTAGCTCTTTTAATCTTGAATTTATAGCTCTTAAAATAGCAACAATTAAAACTTATAAATAGATACAACAAGTATGGCAAAAGAACATCACACAACACAAGATTTAATGAGGTTCACCAATGTGGCTACTCCTCAAAAATGACTGCTTGGACTACCATCCAAATCTAGCCTTTGCAAAGCTACAACTTTACAAACAATTTACCAGCACCCACTGGAAGGAGCACCAACCCCTGATTTATCTACACCAACAGAAAGGAGCACCAACCCCTGATGCCAAGCTGCAACCTGGACTTCAATTTGAATCAAGAAGTTTAACAAAAAATACCTTCACTTTTACAAGACCCTAACTGGTCTACTTCACCTTTGCGTTCTCTGTGCACTCTGCTCTCTCTGTGCAATCACTTCGCACACTCTGCTTCATCACAGTCAAACTTCATGATCGTCTTCTCCCTTTTGCGCACTCTACTTTCTTTGCAAGTTTCACACTTAGCATGATTCAACATGACTTGCTCTCTGTGCACTATGACCGAACTTCGCTCACTTTGCGCACTTCGCCATCATCTCGCCGCTTCTGCACTTTCTACGCTCTTACGGCCGCATTTCACACTTTGACTCGCATTCAATGACTTATACAACACATTTCAATTCTCCAAATAGCCTCCTTTTATAACAACATTTTCATGATGAAAACCCTAATCTTAGTCGGTTGTAAACCCTAATCTTAGTCGACTGCAAACCCTAATATTCGTCGGCTTACATCGGTCTTCGTCGGCTTCAACTGCCCTTGTAACTCTTCTGTTGTTGTTGCCGTGAAAACACATGTCGCGATATCGCGACACTTTTTCCTTCGTATGCTTTCTCTTAGCTTTGGCCCGCGAGAATACAACATGTAGCGATATCACGACACTTTTTCCTCCATACGCTTTCTCTTAGCTTTGGCCCGTGAGAATACAACATGTAGCGATATCGCGACACTTTTTCCTCCGTATGCTTTCTCTTAGCTTTGGCCATAATACATGTCGCGATATCGTGACACTTTTCCTCCTTGCTACTTTCTCTTAGCTTGGTACCGAAAACATAACATGTCGTGATATCGTGACACTTTCTTTCTCTCTCCTCCTTTAGTCATGAAAATGCGACATGTCGCGATATCGTGACACTTTTTCTCCTTAGCGCTTTATCTTGCCTTCGGGTCACGAAAACGCGACATGTCGCGATATCGTGACACTTTTTCTCCTTAGCGCTTTCTCTTGCCTTCGGGTCGTGAAAATGCGACATGTCGCGATATCGTGACACTTTTTCTCCTTAGCGCTTTTTCTTGCCTTCGGGTCATGAAAACGCGACATGTCGCGATATCATGACACTTTTTCTCCTTAGCGCTTTCTCTTGCCTTCGGGTCATGAAAACGTGACATGTCGTGATATCGTGACACTTTTTCTCCTTGCCTCTTTTTCTTTCAACATGTCGTGAAATCGTGACACTTTTTCTACTTTCCTCTTTTTCTTTCAACATGTCGCGAAATCGTGACACTTTTTCTACTTGCCTCTTTTTCTTTCAACATGTCGCGAAATCGTGACACTTTTTCTACTTGCCTCTTTTTCTTCCAACATGTCGCGAAATCGCGACACTTTTTCTTCCGTACTATCTCTCTTGCAATATGTCATGAAATCGCGACACTTTTTCTACTTGCCTTTTTCTTTGCCAACATGTCGCGAAATCGTGACAGTTTTTCCTGCTTGCACTTTCTCTTCGAACATGTCGCGAAATCGTGATAGTTTTTCTTTCTTCTCAACATGTCGCGATATCGCGACACTTTTTCCACTTGTCTTTTTCTCTTCCAACATGTCGCGAAATCGTGACAATTTTTCTTTCTTCTTCTCTCTCTTCCAACATGTCGCGAAATCGTGACAGTTTTTCTTTCTTCTTCTCTCTTCCAACATGTCGCGAAATCGCGACAATTTTTCTTTCTTCTTCTCTCTCTTCCAACATGTCGCGAAATCGTGATAGTTTTTCTTGCCTGCTGTATATGTCACGATATCGCGACACTTTTCTTACTTGTCTTTTTCTTTGATCTTTTGCAAGTGGTCCACTTCGGTCTTCTTGGAAAATCACTGTACATACTCTGAAGAACCTCTTAACTCCTGTCTTCTACATCTGACTAGCTTTTGAACTTCCTGTCCACTGCATCAATAGATCTGTCTGACTGTGTTGACAACAATGACAATACTGTTTGTTGCACCTTGCTCAACAAGTCCAAGCACAATAGCGTTACCTATAAGTTTGGACTAGAGGTATCGTAGATACCAAATGCTATTGTGCAATAAATTGCACAAATAGGTGTATACATTTGGGGTCTTTTATTTTTATTTATTGTATGATTGTTAATGCAAGAAAATAGGAATTTAAATGCAAAATACAACCACAAATGCCCATAAATTTAACTACTTTAGGTGTCGGTTTCCATAGAAAATGCATCTATTACAATACCAGTTTTTCAATGAAAATTATTCACTTTCCACAAAGCAATAATTTTTATTCCCCCCTTTGTATTAGAATTTTGCAAAAATAAATGCTTAAGATCCCCCCTTTTTGTTGCAAAATAGACATGGATGAAAAATTGTATGCGGACCCTTTCCAATTCCAAAAAAAAAAACAACTTATCCCTCCAAAAAATACTTTGAAAGGAAAAAATCAAAGTACAGAAGAATACCTCAAAAAATAGGCATCTCTTCTAGCTAGTGGTAGAAAACAAATGCTCCTGCGCCCTCCTATGACACAAAAATGCCTCTGGTTTATAAAAAATTGTCAAGAAGTTACAAAATTGACAAAAAAATATCAAAAAGGTTGTCAAAATTGCTAGGCATCAAATTTTCTTGCTACAACATCAAATTTTCTTGCTAGGGCATCAACGAACTTCGTTGGGCATCATTGTGCTTTTCTGGGTGTCACTGTTCTTCTTTGGGCATCAAACATGTGAGCTAGGCACCAATATCAATGGATGACATCAAAAAAAAATTGCTTGTCTTTGGAACCCCACTTCGGGATTCGAACAACGGACCTCGTCTACAACAACAAACGCCTCTAATCGATTGTGCTATCAAGAGCGCTAGTGATTAAAGGCCAGCACCTTGGTCTTATAGAGAGTGAGCACTTTGTTTTTTTTTTTAACAAGTGGGATTATCCTACATGCATCCAATGAATGCATTCACCTTTCTTCAAAAGGTGGGAGGGCCACCTTTGAAGGTGATTGCCTTTGGGTAGTCATCCCCTCCCAGCCCTTTTTTCCCAAGAACCTTCAAACCCATAAAACCTTCACCACATGCCCTATCATATCCACATCAGCCTATCTATTAGGTCCACATATCCCTATCACGTCCACATTAGCCTCTCTATCATGTCAGCATATGGTTAGGGTCCGCATGTTCTCTATCAAGTCCACGTTAGTGTTTGGTCAACAATTTGTGTATCCTTGATCCACCTCTATCAGGTCCACATTAGCATTTGGTCATGTTAGTCCTCGTGTTGCATGTAGTGGTTGCATCTATGGGTTTGCATCGTGTCCTTGATTTTGGTCGCGTTAGTCCTCATATTGTGTGCAGTAGTCACATCCTCAAGAAACGTGCCTCATAAGACAATGCCCTTATCCCTCCTAGCTGGATCTGGTACCATATTGTAAAACCTGATAAAAAATAGAAATGCAAATCAATAGTTGGCTTTGCATTGAGGTTGGATTAAATAGAACAATAAAGTGGTTCCATGGTTGGTTGAAGAACCAACCAACAATTTTTAATAACTACCCCACCCAACCTAGGAGCGCTTGATTAAGCGATAATGAAATAATGTAATACTATGCTCTAATACAATATATGCTAACAATTTTTAATACCACCCTCTATTCCAAAAAGAAGGGGTCCAAGAAGAAAGGTAATTTTTAGAAAGGAGGTTCCTCTTCCAAGGATTCTAAGGAAAAATAACCTCAACAATAGAAACGCTATTCCAAGATTTGTGATAAGGATACCCATGACACCAATCGATGTTGGTACAAGAATAAACAACCTAAGAACAAGGGCCATAACAAAACCCAAAACAAAAACAAGCAACCAAAAGTGAATGTTGTTATTGAAGAATCTGATTCAAATTTTGAGTGGGCACACAAGATCCTCATGACTACCACAACCTTCAATCCAAAGGATCCTCTATGGTATGTTTATTCTAGCACCAGTAAGCACATGATTGGTGAAAATTTATGGTTTACGACATATGAAGCCAAGGAAGGAAAACCCATCACCATTACTGATGATAAAATCTACAAGGTTTAGGGTGAGGGTATAGTTTCAGTCAACCTTCCAGATGGTAAGTGTCATATTGAAAGAGTCCTTTATGTTCTAGGATTGACAAACAATTTGTTGTCAATCCCAAAAATCTTGGACAAGAATACAGTTGTTTATCACCAAGAGGGGTAAATATATTACAACTACTTCATACAAGCATGACTTGTTCGCATTGGATGCTATCTCCACCCATCATATTGCCATGATAGTCTTTACAAAGGAGGCAACTTCACTTTGGCATAAGATATACGAGCATCTTAGTTCTAGATATTTACTTGAACTAAGTAAATATGAGATGGTAAAGGGTTTTCCCTCCCTTTCCTCTATATTGTCAGTGTGCTCTAACTACTTGGAAGGGAAGCAACATAGAGTACCATTTGAAAATAGCTCTACATGATCAAATAAACCTCTAGTATTAATTCACATCGATCTATGCGGTCCTTTCGCCCAAACAGTTTTGGGGGTAAGAGGCACTTTCAGTTGTTTGTAGATGACAACTCTTAGAATATGTGGGTGTTATTTCTTCATCTAAAATTCAAAGCTTTCGTTTACTTCTAGCAATTCAAATTTTTTTTTTGAGAAGGAGTCAAGGACTTCAATAAGGATCCTCCACTCAGATCGAGGGGGGAGTTCACCTCTAAAGAAATTGTTGCATATTTGACCACACATGGGATCAAAAGACAACTCACTACTGCTTATACTCCTTAGAAAAATGGAGTTTCTAAGCGAAGGAACCATTCCATCATGGAAATTATTTACTGTATGCTAACAAGAGTCCATCTAGAGCAATGTTTTTGGGCAGAAGCTATCACCACAACAATGTACTTGCTGAATAGGGCACCCACAAAGTCCCTAAAGGGAATAACTCCACATGAAGCATGGAGTGGTCAGAAACCCTCCATATCTTATCTACACATTTTTGTATGTAAAGCTTTTATGCACATACCCAAATAGAAAAGAAAGAAGCAAGATGAGAAGACCTTACAATGTGTTCTTCTTGGATATGATGAGCATTCAAAGGGTTATCGGTTGATTGATCCCTTGACCAAGAAGATTCATACCAGCAAAGATGTTTTTGATGAGGCTTTCACATCACAAAATACATCAGATATATACCTAGATTTTATGGAATATAAGGATGAGAAGTCTCATTCTTCATCACAGAAGGGAGGATCTCCTACTTCTCCACTATTGTATTGGATTGGAAGTGAACCAGAAGAAGCATCACATCAAGGTGACCAAACAAAAGTATACCAAGACATTGTTAGAAAAATACCATATGACTAATTGTAAACCAATGGTAACTCTAATGGATACAAGATTTTAGTTATTATGGTATGATGATTCACCTCAGATAGATGGTACTCTCTATTGACAACTAATTGAGAGTCTCATATATTTGATAAAAACTAGGTCAAATATCATGTTTGCTATCAACTATCTTTGTAGGTTCATGCAGGAGCCTAATACCACTCATTGGAAAGCAATAAAATGTGTTCTTCACTATATCTATGGTACTATTGAGTATGGCCTAGAGTACAAGAAGAATTATCAATTCTTATTGCAAGGATACATGAACTTTGACTATGTCGGATCATATGATGATCGCAAGTCAACTTCAAGATATATATTTCATCTTGGATCCGGTCCTATCTCTTGGCACAACAAGAAGCAACAGATGGTTGCTATTTCATATACAAAGGTAGAGTATCATTCCGCATGAGAAGAAGTGTGTGAGATTGTAGCACCCTAAAATTGGCACAGTTAAACCTTAGTAAAAAGATAAAAATTTGAATTTTAACCCCAAACCCTTAAACCGCCCGTTACCCGCTTTCCTTATTTTTCGTGCCATTTTTAGGATTTGTTTTGACCGTTGGACGATATCATCGCAGATTAGACGAAATCATCCCAGATCTGACGAATTCGTCTGGAACAGAACGTCCAGACGATTTCGTCCCAAAACCAAATTTTCATAATTAGCTTCTGTTTCAACAACTTCTCTAACCTGGGCAGAAAGCGTGTCTACGCAGTTAGAGTCTCCCCCATTGGAGATCTCCCAAATTGGGATGATCTCCAACCTCCTAACCTCTCCCTAATCCTATATAAACTAGGACTTTCTCAGTTTATCCCCCTGAACCCCCTAGCTGACGGATTTCCCTACAAATTTAGTTCCTTGTGCCTTAGAACACCTTCATACTTTTGTTTGCATTGCATATTTCAAGTTTTCTTGCAGGAATCTTACTGTTCTTCAGTCGGAGCAAGCTTGGATCGTCGCAGGCGATTCCAGATGATTTCGGACGATCCTGTCACAGATCGACGATGATCTCGTACGATTGGAGGCGATCTCGACTGTAGTCCAGATTGGGGGCAATCAGAGCCCAGAGTTTGCATTTCCTTATTGTTTTCTTGCATTTCTTTATGCATTATCTTAGTTATTGTATTTATGCATCTTGGAGTTCACCTCATTTAATATAAATGCATGATAAAGTCAAAATAAATTGTTAAATTGATGCATTTCCTTTTAATTGCTATTTTGATCTATCATTTAGGCAAATTCATTGTTATTTCTATCATTTCCCCTTGCTTTTGCAATTGCATTTTTGGTATTTTGTATCTATTTCTGTGATTGCAGGTTTTTGATGAATTCGGTCGACGAATTCGTCGGATCGACGATGATCTCATCCGATCTCAGATGACCGACTGAGATCTGAGATGATTCTGTGCAATTCCAGATGATTACGTATGATTTGAGATGATTTGGACTGCTACAAGACTCAGAATCTTCATCAGACATCCGAAAATCAGGTATGTTCTATCCTATTTAGCATATTCTCTGTGTTTAGCATTTATTCATGTTTTTTGTATTCATAAAAATCAGCATTGGCATATAGAATAGTTTAGATTCATCTTGGCCAAACCTAGGAATTGAATGATTAAAGCGCAAAATGAACACATCAAACCTACTATCAACCTAGGCGTGGAAACTGCCACTCAAAAGTTTCCTGGTGAACCCACCATCCATCAAAAATTCACCCTTATACCCCTCCCCCGAGAGGCGGGACCTTCAAAGGGCCTCTCAGTCCGAGGTATTGTCCCATCCTTCTCGCATCCCCCTTCCGGGCGCGGATCCTATAGCCTGAAGGTAAGGATGCAAAAAATTTGGAGCGATACATTTTGGTGAACCCGACGTGAATAACATAGGCATATTTCTGATTCAAAAAAAAAAAAAAAAATATATATATATATATATATATATATATATATATATATATATATATATGTATACAAGAAAAACAAAAACAAAATCATCATTTCAAGTTTGTATGTTTTAGATTCAATTCTAAATAGTAGATACTAAATATTACTTTTAGAAGTACTAAAGAAACCATGAGTTTTTACTCAAATCAATATGAGCCCATCAGTAATGTTGGAAGAATTCAGCCAAATACATTTGTTGATTATGACCAACCTCATCCCTATTCAACATCACCTCCATCACACTTTTCTCATTTTTCATCATTACCCCAACAGGACAATCCCTTTTCCAATCCTCTTCATAACGATATTATCTATTCTCCCATATATCCATATTATGTCTATCAATCCACATATAATCCTCCTCCACCCTTTCAATATTCTTCTTTCAATACAACACATCCATTTCAACAAGAAAATACTTATTCTTCCAATCCTACCATGCACTCACATCATACTTCACAATCTTCCTATCATCATTCTACCCATAACAAAGAAAAGAGAGGTAAAAAACCATTAGGTCCTTTTATGACTGAACTCCTAAGGCACTTATCAAAAACCTCTCGAAAACCTTCATCACGTACATTTACAAAGCTCAATCAACCAATGGATATAATTCTCAAGCATTTACTTGATACAAATAAGATTGAACTCCCTTCCATAAGACAACTTGATACCACAACAGATTGGTTTAAACCTGAGCTACATTGTGAATATCATAGAGTAGATGGACATATGACACAAAATTGTAAAGATTTAAGATGTGCAATTCAAGATTTGATTGATGAGGGTCTTTTTAATATAAAGGAATTACAATCTACAACTGATTATAAATCTCCAGTAAACTATCAAACTCCTACACAACAAATACCAATAATCAATCAAGACATGGGGATCTCCCAAGAACCCCTATTCAATTATCAACAATAGGAAACCAATCAAATATTGCATGTTAATGTGTCCCATCATGATGATATTACTAATATTGTAACAGAAACTACAAATGAGCAACCTCAAGTTCAATCAACTCAATCTGATATTCAAGATATGGATTCCTCATTTGACCAACCTTCAAAACTATCTTTGGCTCTAGAGAATGATCCAAAATGGAATGTAAGCATAGAAAGCTCATCTTTAGAATCAAAATCTCAATCTGAAATCCACTTTGATAGCCAACAACAAGTGATTAATCCTCAAGCAAAGATATCCCTTTTAGAAGTATTACAAAGTTCTCATAAGGAAACTTTGTTCAAGATACCTAGCCAACAATTTGTTCCTCATGATATTTTCCCTAAGAACATAATTAATGGTGTAAGCCCTCTTGAGGTTAACCATATTTCATTCTATGATGAGGAGATTCCTTCCTCTACTCCACAAGAAGACTCCTCTCTTTACATTACAGGATCTAGTAAAGAAACACCTGTTAAAACTATCATGGTAGATAATGGCTCCTCTCTTAATTTATGCACTTATCAATTATTCCAAAAACTCAAATTAAAGGAAGAAGATCTTAATGAATCAAATGTTATTATAAAATCTTTTAACAATGAAATTCAAGAAGCTCAAGGTACTATAATTCTTCCCCTTAATATTGGATCCAAGATCCTGGATACTTTGTTTTATGTAGCATATTGCCCTTCACCTTACAACCTACTTCTCAGAAGTCCTTGGATTCATACGATGAGGGTTGTCCCTTCCACTCTTCACCAATGTTTAAAGTTTGAACTTGCAAGTAAAATTGTTACCATACATAATGACCCAACACCATTTGAAGAATATTTAACGGTTGAAACATCAAGTTCTATACATTCTCCATTGTCACAATTAACTTCTATCCATCACTTTTCTTCATCCATATATGATCATCCTTGTTTACCAAATAACACCCATGCATATCTTTCATATATGCTCCCTCCATATTATCAAGACTTGGAAGATAGTGATAAGAATGAAGAACCTTCTTATCCTTCTGACATTTTATTTTGTAACATGATCAATTTTACACATATAAAAGTCAAATCTTTTGCTACATTATTCTACATTATAACAAAGCTTTTGTTATCACTACCTTTTATTCATCACCTTTTGTTCTTACCTTCACCACAACCAAATTATCCTTCAAAACCTCCTTTGATTTTGAAGCAACCTTAGACATGCTATACTCAAATAACCTTGTATAGTGTATATAGATCATCTTGTATATACCACCAATTCATCATAAATTAAAATCAAAATATAAAAACATCAAAATCATCAAAATCTTCAAAAACATCTTTTATTTTTGTACCTATCAATTCTTGAAGTATTGCAGTTATATTTTCAATTATTTTGGATAAATTAGCATTTATTTGGAATCCCGCACTTTCACACTCACATGCATAAATATCTTGATTTTATTTGGTATGATTATTAATCTCTCTTATATCAAAGTCCACATTTGAATTAAATAAAGTTTTGAGCATAGAGAATTGATCTTGTTATTTACTTGAACCAAGCATATCTTTTCACATTAAAATGATTTCATTGCAAATTCAATATGATGCTACATAGTAGAAGTGGTTTCTTGAGCGAAAAGTTTCCCCTGCTATCCTATCATGCACATGGTCTAGAATCTTTGAGAATTGACAAAAGGACAAGCTCACCCCTACCCAGAATAAAAATCCCTTGCTCTACAACCAATCCGAGCAAGTATCCCTAGTATAGGAAGAAAAAGAAAAAGTCAAAGAAAAAGAGAAAAAGAAAAATATCATTTTGTACCATCGCAACAATATTTCAGCATTATCTCAGTTCCAAGCAAAAATACAAAAAAAAAAAGAAAGAGAAAAGAAAAAAGCAAAAAGCAATAAAATCCCTTTCCCTACCCCTTGAAAAGAAAAGAAGGGTGAATGAGCTTGAATCCCTGGAATTCTCAATTATTCGAAAACTGTGAGGTAAGCCCCATAACAGGTGGTTTGTGCCCAACCCGCTTGGCCTTGGGTAATTCCTAGCATGGTGATATGTCTGTCACATTAGCGACCTTCTTTTGTACAGACCTATGTCGGCTTATGGATTAGCTAGCTCTTGATAACCCGACTTACATAGTAGTCTGGTACGGTTACATGCATATAAATCATGGTCAAGGAACACTTATTTGGTTAATTCAAATTACTTGTATCAAATTTTCTTGCTCAAAATTGGTGAATGAATAATACAATTGCACACACATTTGTATTTGAGAGATTCTGTATCATTATGATAAAGCAAGATCGGTAATGAACTCACATTTGCACATGAGGGTTCCTTATAAATCTATATTTGTCTTTGAGATAATGTAAAATATTTCTGCAACTCTTTTTGGAATAATTTTATCTTCTTATTTCAGAACATCTGTTTAGTATAAAAACAATTACATACATTGTTTTCAAAAATCACAAAATGCTTTCAAACAACATATGACACAAATATAATCAATAAAGTCATGTTCATATTATTATTTTCTGTTTATCTCAAAAGTCAAAAATCAATCATGCAATAAAACTAAAATATCAATTTCTTCTTTGGATTTTGTGATGATGGTATAAGTCTATACCTATAATTCTATGCCTAGCGCAAACCATTGTTCTAATTTTATTTTCCCATTCATTTTAAAAAATTCATAAAAAACATATGACTTACATCATTATGTTACACAATTGTGCTTTAAAAAGAACGAACACATTTTTTTTCATTTCATTATGTCAACATTCAATTTTGCAATGATGGTATAGTTCCTAGGGACTTATTCCAAAAATTTTATCACACTTAGGAATTTATGCCTAGCAAAAATCATATTTCTTTAATATGTCATGCATAATATTTTTTATGAAAATCTGAAAACAAATCATCACCATCATCATTTTCCATCATCACAACACAAAGTCTTAAGACAGTCTCTTAAGCACTCTTTTACTTTTAACAATATTTCTATCCTGGGATTAGCTTGACGACCTAGCGAGCGGCGACTCCATGAAATGGTCTATAACAACGACAATGTCCTTTGAAATTATTGTTAGAAGTCCCTTTTATTTTTCATCAAATCACACCACAAAACAACCAATTTATTCACATCAGATTATTTCATTTACAATTTTATGGCATGACATAAAAATTATAATTTATTTCCAAAACGACATAATTACATGAATCATCAATCAACAAATTCAAAATTAAAGCATCATACAACATATACACAAGTCATATCATCAAAAAGACCATATATATATATCAACAATAAATTATGTACATCATATCAAAACTGGATTGGTATGCCACAATCAAACCCTGGCATACTCAATCCCCTCAAAAAATAATAATAATATAATCTCTATGCCATGAGCGGCTAGCCTCGAGAAGCCCTCGAGCTCTCGACCTCATCTCCTCCCCCGCCCTGAGGTGGAGGAGGTGGTCCCATAGAGGTCCGCCTTGTGTCGTGGGTCCTCGACGTCGATCGTGAGGATGTCCTCGATGATCCCATCATGATTGGCTCTGCAATGTCGGTGGCGACTGTACCCTCTTGTCCCTCTAGGACCATGTGATAGTATAGCCCCTGGTAGAATGTGGTCTGAGCCATAGACCATGCCAGATCCTGCATGCTCGCCCCTCCACTCCGAGCCCTGAGCCATGTAGCCTCATCCTGTAGTGTCTGCACCTGAGCTCGGAGGTGGGCAACCTCAGCCCGGAGAGCCGTCGTCTCGTTGCTCTCCCCTACCTCGACACCCTTGCCCTTATCGGGCGATGGTGGTCTCTCCCCCTGCTGAGAAGGGACTCCCTCCTCCCTCCTCCCTATCTCTTAAGGTCTCTGTGGAGCCCGAGCCATCCTCTGGCATCTCTCCTATGGAGACCATCGTTGCTCTCTCCCGTCGTGACCTCGCGCTGCCTCAATAGCAACCTGACGTCGCCTCCCCATCCGTCGCACCATAGCATGCATCGGACCCTATGCCCTCATCATCCGAGGAGGGTGGATGCCTACGTACTAGGCATCATATCCATCTGCAACCCTAACATCATCACCATCCACTGGCTGGATGGGGGCATCATCCGCGTCTTGACTCTAGAACCATTGCATGTCTGGAGCCCCGCTCAATGTGGTACTATCCCGGATAGTCCGAGAGTACTCATAATCCCTGAGAGAAGGGATCCCCTACTATAGACCGAACTATCGTAGAACCCGGTCGTAGCGGTGGAGCTCTACCTCTCCCTGCTCCATCCTTAGCCAGCAGACTCGCTTGATGCGAGCCAGCTCCTGCCCATCCTCTGCCCACCCTGGGTGCTCTCTCCATGGCCTCCAGGTGATCTGGTCTAGGATGAGGTCATCCAGCAACCTCCGTGACATCGGAAGATCTATCCACCATTGTGACCCCCTCTGTAACCACCAGTAGAAAACTTGAGGCCTCTCCTGATCAACCCCTATCAGTGGGAGCCCTATCGGCCTCCGCACCGTGATGTGCTCCCAGCACCAAACCTGTAGTAATGATGTCAAAACTAGACATCGGCCTCCCTTGTATACGACCCCATGTAGGATCCTATACAAGCGGCATAGTACAAAGCTGCCCCATGCAAATCTGTATCCGTGGTCTCTCATATCGTAGACCACATCTGAGAGGAGCCAGGGTAATCTGCACCCACTCTGGTGGCACAACAGTAAGCCACCTACTACCCCTGCCAAAACTCGAGTCAGCCTAGATGCCCCAGGCATCTGCCTTAGAGACTCGATGTTCACTCTGCCCTTCTCCAGGGTGAAGCTCGGGTCTTCGATCAACCTCATCATAGCTTGGCCCTGATTGGCCGTAGGCATCATCAACCGTCCCTGTATGGGGATCCTCATGATCCTCCATACATCCTCTAGTGTGGGAGCCATCTCCCCTATCGGTAACCGAAAGCAGGACGACCCCGGATACCACCTCTCTGCTAGGGCTGTCAGTAGCCCCATGTCCATCGGTACTTGTGGCATCTCTGCCACATGCTGCAAACCGACTTGAGCCAGTCGGTCATGCTCTACCTGATCGAGCATGGCTATGTCATCTCTCAGCCCCCTGTATTTCCATTCCCGACTCTTTAGTAATCCCCTCTGCAAAACAAACAATAAAACAATAAAATTCATTAATAAACCAATCATTAAAATAAAATTAAATACATTTTAAACAAGCTTAATTTCATAAAAGTGATGATATCGTCCACCATTGGATGATATCGTCCCAAATTGGGCAAAATCATCCTTTGTAGGATGAAATCGTCTTCGATTTTGCAACTTGGGGATCGCCCCTTGTTGGACGGGATCGCCCCTAGTTTGCCGATTTCGCCCTTCGATGAAATCGACGATCTAGGGACGATTTCGACGAAATCGGGATGATTTCGTCCCGACGTCGTCGACGGCCTAAAAACGGCCGCGATGCCCCAAAACAATCAAAATTTCAAACAAAAAATTGCACAAATTAAATTCAAACCTAATTTACTAGGATTAGATCCTTACCCGTAGCCCGCGTCGGACCTCTGTCGATCGGTGTGCTGTCTCCACCATTTTTTTTGTCTGTAGAGCTCTAAAACCAGTAAAAATGAATAGTAAAAATGAATTAGGGTTTTACCCTATTTTTCTTAATTTTATTTAAAATCAACAACATTTTTTTTAATTTTGTTTTTTCGCATTTTTACCTCAAACGTTCGATTTGGGTAAAAACACGGAGGGGGCACCATAGTAAGCAGTCGTACGATTCGACCTAGAATCGTCATCTAAAAAATTGAGTAAATTTTTGCTTTCTCGTAAAATGGGAAGAACTCGTCTTTAACGCATTTTCTTCGAAAAATTCGCTAAAGAGGGGGCAAAATGTAGCACCCTAAAATTGGCACAGTTAAACCTTAGTAAAAAGATAAAAATTTGAATTTTAACCCCAAACCGCCCGTTAACCGCTCGTTACCCGCTTTCCTTGTTTTTTGTGCCATTTTTAGGATTTGTTTTGACCGTTGGACGATATC
Source organism: Wollemia nobilis (assembly GCA_028583015.1). NCBI lineage: Eukaryota > Viridiplantae > Streptophyta > Pinopsida > Araucariales > Araucariaceae > Wollemia > Wollemia nobilis. The sequence continues at coordinate 14,944,928 of JAQPPZ010016890.1, forward strand.
GTCGCAGATTAGACGAAATCATCCCAGATCTGACGAATTCGTCTGGAACAGAACGTCCAGACGATTTCGTCCCAAAACCAAATTTTCATAATTAGCTTCTGTTTCAACAACTTCTCTAACTTGGGCGGAAAGCGTGTACTCGCGGTTAGAGTCTCCCCCATTGGAGATCTCCCAAATTGGGATGATCTCCAACCTCCTAACCTCTCCCTAATCCTATATAAACTGGGACTTTCTCAGTTTATCCCCCGATTGACTCCCCTAGGATGGATTTCCCTCAAATTTATATTCCTTGTGCCTTAGAACACCTTCATACCTTTGTTTGCATTGCATATTTCAAGTTTTCTTGCAGGAATTTTACTGTTTTTCAGTCGGAGCAAGCTCGGATCGTCGCAGGCGATTCCAGGCGATTTTGGATGATCCTGTCGAGAAGCACAGATGATCTCGTACGATTGGAGGCGATCTTGACTGTAGTCCAAATTGGGGGCAATTAGAGCCTAGAGTTTGCATTTCCTTATTGTTTTCTGCATTTCTTTATGCATTATCTTAGTTATTATATTTATGCATCTTGGAGTTCACCTCATTTAATATAAATGCATGATAAAGTCAAAATAAATTGTTAAATTGATGCATTTCCTTTTAATTGCTATTTGGATTTATCATTTAGGCAAATTCATTGTTATTTCTATCATTTCCCCTTGCTTTTGCAGTTGCATTTTTGGTATTTTGTATCTGTTTCTGTGATTGCAGGTCTCTGACGAATTCGGCTAACGAATTCGTCAGATCATCGATGATCCTGTCTGATCTCAGATGACCGATTGAGATCTGAGATGATTCTGTGCAATTCCAGATGATTACGTATGATTTGAGATGATTTGGACTTCTACAAGACTCAGAATCTTCATCAGACATCCGAAATCAGGTATGTTCTATCCTATTTAGCATATTCTCTATGTTTAGCATTTATTCATGTTTTTTGTATTCATAAAAATCAGCATTGGCATATAGAATAGTTTAGATTCATCTTGGCCAAACCTAGGAATTGAATGATTAAAGCACAAAATGAACACATCAAACCTACTATCAACCTAGGCGTGGAAACTGCCACTCAAAAGTTTCCTGGTGAACCCACCATCCATCAAAAATTCACCCTTATACCCCTCCCCCGAGAGGCGGGACCTTCAAAGGGCCTCTCAGTCCGAGGTATTGTCCCATCCTTCTCGCATCCCCCTTTCGGGCACGGATCCTATAGCCTGAAGGTAAGGATGCAAAAAATTTGGAGCGATATAGAGATGATATGTTTACATCTCATCTTGAAAAGTATGGGTCATCCATCCAAATCTCCAATTAACTTGTTTTGCGACAACTAAGGTGTTCTAAACCTAGTCAAGAATCCAGTGCATCATGAATGAACCAAACACATTGATACACAATATCACTTCATTCGAGACAAGGTTCCAAGGTACATAATTTAGGTTCAATACATTCCCACCAGTGCACAAGTTGCAGACATCTTTACTAAGGCACTTGCACATGTCAAATATGAGTTGTTTCACAACTCCATTTGCATTGCAAAATAATGTGATAAGGGGGGATGTTAGTATATTAGGTATTTTATTACATTATTTTATTTAGCCGATATATGATTAGGGATATTTTATTGGCATCTTTATTGTTAGCGCTATTTCCTAGTTTTTTTAGGCTTGTCGTCAAGCTATTGTCTATAGTTAGCTTACTGTCAAGGATATTTTATTCCTAAAATATACTGAAGCTGAATATCCTAAGTTATAACTATTTAAACTACTCAATTATCAATGGAAAGATAATGTTATTGCTACGTATTTCATAATCAATACTTGAACATCATCCAACTCAAAGGGAAATAAGGATGTAGTAGCAGGTATGACATCCACATGGTGGTTGGAGGATCTAGGGATAGAATCTATTAATACTTGATGATAATATCTTTGAAAGGTTTTAGCTTATCATCCTGAGTCTAATAAATAGTATTAATCTTATTGACCACAAGTTGAGAGTCACCAAAGTTCAAAAGAACTCTAACCTTCAAGGCTACAACTACTCTAAGACCAAGGATCAAGACTTCATACTCTATGATATTATTCATGTAAGAGAAATAAAGCTTGAAGGACAAGGAGATAAGTTATTTTGTGGGGTAACTAGAACAATTTTAGCACCAACACCCTTTAAGCATCATGTTCCATCAAAAAACAAAGTCCCATACTTTAGCTCTTCGACTTCCATGCTAAGGTACTTGTTGTAAAACTTGATGACTAAGGGATGGATTGACTCTAAGGGAGAAAAGGCTAACTAATTAGTAATCACTTGATCCTTTATAGCCTTCTGACCTATGAAGGTTAGGTTGAACTCACTAAGGGCTAAAACCCACTTAGTGGCTTGACCTAAAAGGTGGGGCTTAGACATTAAATAGCACAAAGGATCAAAATTCACAACCAATGTCTTATGGCTGAGCATATAACATCTTAAATTCTAGGAAACAAACACCATAGAAAGACAAAGCTTCTCTAGGGGTCATATTAGATTTCATAGCTAACTAAAGCTCTACTGATATTGTACACAACCCGCCCTTTGTTTTGATCATCATGTTGAGCCAACATGGCTCCCAAAGCGTGAGTTGTGGTTATCCGATCTAGGGGGAACTAAAATAGTTTGGGAAGTGAGGTAACTTTTGTGTTCATCAAAAGCTTACTGAAACTCATAATCTTGTTGGAACACTACATATTTCTTAAGGAACTTAAGAAAGGGATGATAGTTATCAACTAACTGAGCTATGAACCGATGAATAGCTTGAAGTTTACATTGCAAGCTATGCAACTTGGCTGGGGTGATGGGGGGGAGGTATGTCCATGATAGCCACTATGTTAGAGGGGTCTACTTAAATGCCTCACATAGACACAATGAAACCTAACAACATGCTAGATCTGAATCCAAACACACTTGAAGGGGTTAAGACAAACTCTAAACTAACAAATTCTTTTAAAACATTATCTTAAATCATGAACATGATCCTTTCAGTAGATGGAATGACCCAAAATATTATCCACATAGTCCTCTATAATATCATGTTTCATGTTATGAAAGATATAAGTCATAGCCCTCTAGTATGTGGCACCAATATTCTTTAATCCAAAAGGTATAACTTTATAGTAGAAGGTACCCCATGGAGTGATGAAAGTTTTTCTTGGCCTAGTCCTTAGGGGCAACCATGATTTGATTGTATCCTAAATAACCATTCATGAGAGAAAGCATTCAACATTTGGCAGTAAAATCTATGATAATATCTATTTTGGAAAGAGGAAAATCATCCTTGGGACATGCTAAGTTAATTTTACTAAAGTTGATACATATTTGGATTGTTCCTCCCTTTTTAGCCATAAGAATAATGTTGGAGATCCAATTAGAATAGTTGATAGCTTTGCTAAAATCAACATAAAGGAGTTTTTGGAGCTCCTCCTTTACCAAAAGGGTGACCTTGGGATGCATCTTCCTAATTTTATGCTTAATAGGCTTAGTACTAGGATTCAATACCAAATGATGCATAACAAGGGAGGTATCAAGCCCTAGCATGTTGGCATATGATCAAGAAAAAATATCATGAAATTCCCTCAATAAATTTGTCAATTTCTCCTATGTATCCATGGATAAGGCTTTACCTACCTTAAGGATTCTAGGGATCTCCTCAAAACCTATGTTAACATCTATGGTCTCCTCAATGAAAATTTGAGACTCATCCTCATAAGGAGGTGGGGTGGGGATCACTCTTAGTTTCACAAGGTCCTCAAGAGACATAAAAACAAAACCCTCTTCATAACTAGAAGACTCGGCATGTATGACACAAGGGACTGACCTATCATAGAATCTATGTCAAAAATATCCTCATGATCCATATCACAAAGAGTATCCCCTTTAGCATACTCCCCTATGGTCAAAACTAACTTATGATGCACCAAAGTTACCACATTGTAAAATAGAATGTTAGTGGGATAAGGCAATCCCTCATCCTCATCACTCCAGTCCAAGCCTTGATGATCCAATATTTAGCATAAGTAGTAAGGTGATCATCATCAAATGGTAAAATTTTATTTTTATTAGGGATGTAGCCTACACCACATCTCCTAGGAAAAATATCAACATCCAAAGGCTCTTGAATACCTTTCTCTTATGGCCCCAAAACTTTACCTATATATCCCATGTTATACATGATTTTCTTGGGAAGTGGGTAATCATTGGACATATAACAATGGGTAAAATAATTCTCTACAGGAATAGGGATGCTACCATGAATATTTTTTTTGAGGGCATACCCATAAAGATAAAGGTACACATGCCAGTGTGTATAAATTCACATTTATTATAGGGTAAACACATAGTCCTTGGTGAATATGCTAGCTTGGCAAGATATAAAAGAGGTTCTTGAAGAAATGGATTGACTTGACCCTATGATGAAACTTTGATTAGCAATTTATCACTCACCTTTAGATTTTCATGTTTCTCGATAGTGTGATATGAGGAAATTAAAAGACATAAATTGAGATCATATTGAGCTTGCTCAACCATTAAATAATATTGGAATGGATGAGGGTCATCCAAAATGGTGACAAGTTGATATTTGAACTCAAATTTCAAACATTGATGAAAAGTGAAAGGAACATACCTCATCACATGAATCTAAGGGTATCCATGAAGGAGATTAAAATATGTGGGGAAAGGTACCACATAGAACAAGGTATCTAAGTGCATAGATTGAGGGAGGAACCACTGTCTATCAAGATTAACTTGATAAATGTTTCCCCAATAAATGCAGTGATGTAAAGGTAGAATCATCTTGTAAGTTTGACAAAGGAATATTATCATCCAAAAATGTGATATGATGTATCCCAATGGAACCTACAAAATCAACTATAGCATTAGGAGAAATGTCTTGAGGAATATATTGTTGTCTTAGAAGCTTCAACAAGCCTTCCCTATGAATAGAAAAAGTTTGCAAAAGCTCTAAAAGGGAAATCTTAGCTAGGGTACTAACTAAATATTGATGAATGTTGAAGGAATATTTAGGTTGAGGTTTCAACACTAAAGGTGGATTTTTTACTATCGTGCTCCTTTTTTGGATACTCTTCAAAACTAAAGGTGGTTTTGAAGGTTGATTGGATGTAGAACTTGTCTCCTATTGAGATAGTTGAGTCGGTTGTACTTAAGATTGTTGCCTTGTATTTGTTGCTATCATACCAACAATATTATTGTAGGAAGATGACACATTATGATATGAAACTTAACTAGCTACCTATTACCCATGCTTAGGTAGGGGATTCTTGTAATATCCCCATGTATTGATTAGTTGTGGGTGCTTTTTGAGTAGTAGGTTGATTGTTTGTTGGAGGATTAGGTTGATGACCTTATATAACAATATGACCTGCATCAATTAAGTCCTGAACCACATGTTTCAACCTCTTACATGAATTTATCAAGTGTGCCTCCACTCTATGATACTCACAATGTTGACCAAGATTATACCAATTAGTCATGGTATCAAGTTACATTATGGGAGGCAATAATTCATGTTTACTCCTAAAATATTCTTTAGGACCACCATCATAGGTGTTTTGATCTTGTAAAATTCCCTAGTGGGGGTTTTTGAGGTTGGATAAGCACCATTTTTTATAGGGTGTTAACAACACTATTAATAGGTCTACTATCCATTATCCCATCACCAACTACATGCTTGTTCTTATACTAAGCTTGCATGTTCTTATCTTCTTTCTTTGGTTTTATTTGACCTCTTTAGAAAAGGGCTTTCCCTACCCTTGTTTCTAGATCTATTGCTTGGCCAAAAGAGGTAATAGTTATTGATTCCAAGTCATAAGATATTTTCTCTTGTAAATTTCCAATAAATATCTCTAACATGTCTCGAGAAGGTAATGTATATCTCAATCGTCCAACTAAACTTCTCCATCGAGATGAAATTTAAAAAAAAAATCATCTTTGCATTGTTTCAACATATAAAAATCCTTCATAGTCACATTTTTCTCAACATAAGCCCTGAATTGTTGAACAAACAATTTTGTTGTCTCTTCAAAATTCCTCAAAGAATGATGAGGCAGTTGATAATACCATTCCAATGCCACCAAGGCTCTTAGGGAATGTATTTAGTAACAAAATATCATCGTATATAATATCATAGCATGTTGTCCTAAAAATCCTTGTGTTCAATTGGGTCCTTTGTTCCCTTATAAATAAGTAAAACTGACATTGAAAAATGGTTAGGGTAGGGATTAAAAGTGACAAGAGGGTCTAAATGCTAATTGCACATCTCCTTGTAGTTGTAGGTGAAACTTGGAGGTTGTATCATATCCAATATTAAAACCAATTGGTTCACCACACTTGTTAAACATTGCACATTGAGATTATTGTTGTACAATACCCCTAGGTTCCCTAGGAGAGGGGTACAGGTAGGTTGAGGGAACTTGGCCAATATTGCAGGTATTGATATTGTTATGGTATGGTTATGATATGTGGTATCTTGCTATGAAGGATAATTTATATTTGGTGGAACAAAGGTATGAATACTGAGATGATAAAAATAAGGAGGAAATTTAGAATAATTTTGGGATGCACTTACAGTTGGAGGGGCCTATAGAATTTCCTCAACATTGGTGGTCATAGTAGTAGCATATGTTGGTTTATGAAAAAGGATTAACATGATGTGAATATTCAAACAAATTATTGGTGTGAACATTCCTAGGAGAAATGGTTGGAGGAGAAGCATCCCAACTCTTTTGAGTTGGGCTTCATATTCCATAGCCTTAACCAAGACCTCCTTATGGTGTTTCATGAAACCCCATATATGATCAAATAATGAAAAATTGAAGTCTCCATTAGCCCCTTCGAAAGGATCAAAATTATCATCAATTTCTTTATGTTCTTCCTCTTACACATCTAGATTTTAATTCTCCCTATCAATTTGATCATCTTATTGAAAAATTTGATTAGATTCTAAATTTTTTTTATTACTCTTAAGGTTGGAAGCCATTAGGTGGAAGAGAAAGGATAGAAGAGAAAACTAGCAAAAGATACACAAGAAGACTTTTAATATATTTTTAATGTTTTCTAATTTGAAACAAACAAATTTAATGGTATTTCTTAAAGTTTTAAAAATAAAAACAAAAGGAAGATGCTTCCTATCTTGGCCACTAAGATGTGTGTTCACATCGGGTTCACCAAATATGTAGAGAGGGAAATACTATTCTTGACTAGATCCATTGGAAATCGAGGTGACCATGAGGGTGTGTTATATTCTCTACACCCAGGAGCTTGGGGATCAAAGAGTTCACCGGGAATGGTTTAAGGACTCGCTCCAAGTATAAGGTGCAAGTGTTTGATGTGTATATTAAGCAAGCACCTATATTTGGCCTTTCTAAAATCTAAGCTAAGAAAATGAAAGAACAATGTAAGTAAACACAAATGCAGGTAAATAAGGACTAACCTTGGTATGATTCTAGATTTTCAATGAGAACTAAACCCCAACAATAAAATAATTCTTTCCTTTTTAGCAAGGGTTTGAGATAATGCACAAACAAATCTGAACCTAGAATGAAAACTATATGGTTTTTCTCTTTCAAATGCCTAGGAATGAAATAAATATATATACTTCTTATTTATGATCTATATTTTTAACAAAAATGGACAAAAAGTAAACAACAAACAACCTAAGAAATTAACTTAGGGTACTTATCTGATCTAGTAGTTGACCTTAGATTTTAACTTGCATCTAGATATATCCAACAACTTCACAACCTACAAAACAACTTTGCAAAAACCTAGAAAATGACTGAGCTTGGAGGTACAACAGTCAAGCCCCCTTGGCCCATTTAGCTGACCTTTTGAAAAAAAAAATGATTTTTGAACTTTTTAAAAATGAACAATAAAATATGTAATCCAATGAAATAGTACAAAAAAATAGAATGAGAAAAACAATGTTAGGACCTAAATGGAATATGCAAATACAAATTGAGGGTTTAGGAGTGAAATTTTGCCCCCAAACCTGATGAAATAAAAATTGTGTATCATAAGGGGTGATCATGATTTTTTTAGACATTTTGAGTAGATGAGTTTTGATGTCAAGAGTGAGTGGTAATTGATGTCAATCTTCTAGCACTAGTCAGTGGCATTTTCAATGGGCAACATCAGTTTCAGGTTCTCCAATCAGTGCAAAAGGATAGTCCATTTTCAGTTGATCAAGACCTGGTTCCAGGATGTCAGATTTCAGTTGTACAAGGAATGGTTTTAGTTTTAGTGATGATGAATATGAAGATACACTTGAAGGACCAGAAGATAATATTCTAATGGCACTAGAAGAAAAAGGAGGTGATCCTATAGAAGACAAGTTAGAAAAGAATGCAGATGTTCTCAAAGGCAAATAGATAGAGGAAGAATTAGAAAAAGAAGAAGTTGATCTTGAGGGAAATATTATTTATGATCTTAAAAATTTAAAGAAGGTAAGAAAGAAAAAATCCCAACTTGAGTTTCGGTTTCAAGAATGTGATGAAGAGAGAGGAAAGCTTATAGAGGATCTAAATAAGTCAATTGCTAAGACAAAGAAGTTCAAGGATAAGTTAGAATAAAATGTCTTAGAATGTGAAAATTTAGAACAAGAAGTAGCCCTACTAAGGGAAGAAGTAGAGAAGTCTAAGGATAAGCTACACAAGTTTGGAAGAAGTTCAAAGAATTTGGATAAGATTATCAAGTCACAAAAACCTACATCAAGAAAGATAGGTCTTGGTTTTTAACAGGCTCAAAAGAAATAAGAAGAGGAGTCAAACTCAAGTTCTGAAGAAGAAGAAACTTTAGAAGAAGATAGTGTGAGAGAAAGTGAGACTTCTGAACATGAGTTGGACAACAAAAATATCAACAAGGAAAGAAACAATGTACAAAGGAGGAACAGATGGAAAAGAAACCAACATAGGGTAAAGGAGACTAAGAGACCAATGAGGTCAAGGTAAGAAAAATTTAATGGATTATGTTTTTCATATCACAGATTTGGGCACAAGGCTTCACAGTGTAGGACACATGAAAGATAGGAATATGGGAACTTCATGAATAGGCAATTATTTCATGGGTATTGCTACTCAGGTAATCAGTTTGGTCACAACACAATGAATTGCATGGTTCATGATAGGAATAGATATGGCTTCACTAGAAGAAATACCAAGACATTTACACCTCCAAGAAATAATAATATTAAGCGTTATAAGTGCAATAATAATGGATATACAACAAAGTGGTGTAGAGCATACATTATAGAATGAAGCATGAATAGGAACAGGAATATAGACATGAACATGAATAGGATTATGGACATAAATAGGAATAGGAATATGGATAGGAACATGAATAGGAATAGTCAAAGGAATCAAAAGAATCATATGAGAAGGAAAGAGGAAAAAGGTAAAGACCAGTGCTTGCTGGGAGTAGAAATACTCCCACACCAAAATTAACCACCTCAAGAGGAGCTGGGGGAGGGGCTAAGCTAAGAGACTCATTCTTAGCCCTAAGCCCCAAATGTGACCCTTTTCCATTGATTTCAAAGGGGGAGAGATTTGAGTAAGTGGGAGATATTTGGTTTAAGGAGAGAGCATTGAGTCATGGGGAGCAATTTCCCAGGGGAAAAGAACAGGAAAAAGGTCAAGTTTTTATTGTCTAAGAAAAATAGGATCATAAGAATAGGGAATAAAAAAAATACACGTACCAAAAGAAAGGCAAGGATGGACAAGGCAAACAAGGAAAGAAGTTCTTTCAAAGACAAAAGAGGAGCTACTATGCAAACAAGGCAAGTAGGTACTCAAGTGATAGTTACAATAGTTTCTCAAATAAATACAAAGATGAAGTTCTAGTTTTGATAGAAGAAAAAGAAGAAGTTAAGAAAATGTCACCAATAATTCTCAAGTGTTTTATATGTGGTAATTTTGGACATATTGAAGATAGTTGTACAAGGAACAATTTTATTTTTAGTGATGATGAATATGAAGATACACTTGAAGGACTAGAAGAGAATATTCTAATGGCACTAGAATAAGAAGGAGGTGATCCTACATAAGACAACTCAGAAAATAATGAAGATGTTATCAAAGGCAAACAAATAGAGGAAGAATTAGAAAAAGAAGAAGTTGATCTTTAGGGAAAGCTTATTTATGCTCTTAAAACTTTAAAGAAGGTAAGAAAGCAAAAATCCCAACTTGAGTTTCAGTTTCAAGAATATGATGAAGAGAGAGGAAAGCTTATAGAGGATTTAAATAAGTCAATTTCTAAGACAAAGGAGTTCAAGGATAAGTTAGAAGAAAATGTCTTAGAATGTGAAAAGTTAGAACAAGAAGTAGCCCTACTAAGGTAAGAAGTAGAGAAATCTAAGGATAAACTACACAAGTTTGGAAGAAGTTCAAAGAATTTGGATAAGATTATCAAGTCACAAAAGCCTACATCAAGCAAGACAGGTCTTGGTTTTGAACAGGCTCAAAAGAAATAAGAAGAGGAGTCAACCTCAAGTTTTGAAGAAGAAGAAACTTTAGAAGAAGATAGTGTGAGAGAAAGTGAGACTTTTGAACATAAGTTGGACAACAAAAAGTTCAACAAGGAAGAAACAATGCACAAAGAAGGAACAGATGGAAAAGGAACCACCATAGGGTAAAATAGACTAAGAGACCAACGAGGTCAAGGCAAGAAAACTTTAATGGATGATGTTTCTCATATCACAAATTTGGGCACAAGGCTTCACAGTGCAGAGCACGTGAAAGATAGGAATATGGGAACTTCATGAATAAGCAATTATTTCATGGGTATTGCTACTCATGTAATCAATTTGATCATAAGGCAATGAATTGCAGGGTTCATGAGAGGAACAGATATGGCTTCACTAGAAGAAATACCGAGATATTTACACCTCCAAGGAATAATAACATTAAGTGTTATAATTGCAATAATTATGGACATACAACAAAGTGGTGTAGAGCAAACATTCTAGAATCAAGCATGAACATGAACAAGAATATGGACATGAACAGGAATAGGAATATGGACATAAATAGGAATAGGAATATGGATAGGAACATGAATATGGACATGAATAGGAACAATCAAAGGAATCAAAAGGATCGGATGAGAAGGAAAGAGGACAAAGGTAAAGACTAGTGCTTGCTGGGAGTAGAAATACTACCACCCCAAAATTAACCACCTCAAGAGGAGGTGGGGGAGGGTCTAAGCTAAGAGACTCATTCTTAGCCCTAAGCCCCAAAGGTGACCCTTTTCAATTGATGTCAAATGGGGAGAGATTTGAGTAAGGGAGAGAGATTTGGTTTCAGGAGAGAGAATTTAGTCATGGGGAGCAATTTCCCAGGGGTAGCAAAACAGGAAAAAGGTCAAGATTTTGTTGTCTAAGAAAAATAGGATCAGAAGAACAAGAAATCAAAAAAATACAGGTATCAAAAGAAAGGCAAGGATGGACAATCTAGACAAGGAAATAAGTTCTTTCAAAGACAAAAGAGGAGCTACTATGCTGACAAGGCAAGTAAGTACTCAAGTTATAGTGACAATAGTTTCTCAGATAAAGATAAATATGAAGTTCTATTTCTGATAGAAGAAAAAGAAGAAGTTAAGAAAAGATCACCAATAATTCTCAAGTGTTTTATATGTGGTAATTTTGGGCATCTTGAAGATAGTTGTACAAGGAATGGTTTTAGTTTTAATGATGATGAATATGAAGATACACTTGAAGGACCAGAAGAGAATATTGTAATGGCACTAGAAGAAGAAGGAGGTGATCCTACAGAAGACAAGTCAGAAAATAATGAAGATGTTATCAAAGGCAAACAAATAGAGGAAGAATTAGAAAAAGAAGAAGTTGATCTTGAGGGAAATCTTATTTATGCTCTTAAAAATTTAAAGAAGGTAAGAAAGAAAACTCCCAACTTGAGTTTCAGTTTCAAGAATGTGATGAAGAGAGAGGAAAACTTATAGAGGATCTAAATAAGTCAATTTATAAGATAAATAAGTTCAAGGATAAGTTAGAAGAAAAGGTCTTAGAATATGAAAATTTAGAACAAGAAGTAGCCCTACTAAGGGAAGAAGTAGAGAAGTCTAAGGATAAGCTACACAATTTTGGAAGAAGTTCAAAGCATTTGGATACGATTATCAAGTCACAAAAGCCTACATCAAGCAAGACAGGTCTTGGCTTTGAACAAACTCAAAAGAAATAAGAAGAGGAGTCAACCTCAAGTTTTGAAGAAGAAGAAACTTTAGAAGAATATAGTGTGAGAGAAAGTGAGACTTCTAAAGATGAGTTGGACAACAAAAAGTTCAACAAGGAAATAAATAATGCACAAAGAAGGAACAAATGGAAAAGGAACCAACATAGGGTAAAAGAGACTAAGAGACCAATGAGGTCAAGGCAAGAAAACTTTAATGGACGATGTTTCTCATATCATAGATTTGGGCACAAGGCTTCACAGTGCAGGACACATGAAATATAGGAATATGGGAACTTCATGAATAGGCAGTTATTTCATGGGTATTGCTACTCATATAATCAGTTCGATCACAAGGCAATGAATTGTAGGGTTCGTGATAGGAACATATATGGCTTCACCAGAAGAAATACCAATACATTTACACCTCCAAGGAATAATAACATTAAGTGTTATAAGTGCAATAATGGACATACAACAAAGTAGTGTAGAGCAGACATTCTAGAATCAAGCATGAACATGAATAGGAATATGGACATGAATAGGAACATGAATATGGACATAAATAGGAATAGGAATATGGAAATGAATAGGAACAGTCAAAGGAATCAAAAGGATCATATGAGAAGGAAAGAGGACAAAGGTAAAGACTAGTGCTTGCTGGAAGTAGAAATACTCCCACCCTAAAATTAACCACCTCAAGAGGAGTTGGGGGAGGGGCTAAGATAAGAGACTCATTCTTATCCCTAAGCCCCAAAGGTGACCCTTTTCCATTGATATCAAAGGGGGAGATATTTGAGTAAGGGGGAGATATTTGTTTTAAGGAGAGAGCATTGAGTCATGGGGAGAAATTTCCTAGGGGGAGAAAAACATGAAAAAGGTCAAGTTTTGGAAAAAAGAATTTGGGTTGCCATCAATGACAAAAGGGGATATTGTTGGACATTTTGAGTAGATGATTTGTCATTGATGTCAAGAGTGAGTGGTAATTTATGTCAAGCTTCCAACACCAGTCAGTGGCAGTTTCAGTGGGCAACATCAATTTTAGGTTCTCCAATCAGTGCAAAAGGATAGTTCGTTTTCTGTTGATCAAGACCCGGTTCCAGGAAGTCAGATGTGGTCCAAAGTGCAAATAAGAAGCCCAAGTGAATAATATTATAATATTTTTTTATAATATTATACAGGGAAGTTTAAATTAATTAATATAATTTTTATTATAAATTAATTTATTAATTAATTTACTTAACTTATAAGTTATTTAAATTAATTATTAATTAATTTTAATATTAATTATAAGTTAATTTATGTTAATTTTAAATCAAATGGAAAAGGTTGGTTTTTATTGGGTATGTAGCCTATGCCACATCTTTCAGGCCAAAGCTCAACTTCCAAAGGCTCTTGAATACCTGTTTGTTATGGCCCCAAACCTTTACTTATGTATCCCATACTAGACAGGATTTGCTTAGGAAGTGGGTAATAATTGGATAGATAACAATGGGTAAAATAACACTCTATAGGAATAGGGTTGCTACCACAAATATTTTCTTTGAGGGATATACCTATGAAGATAAAGGTACGCATGCCAATGTGTACTACTTGACCCTTATTATGAGGTAAAACCATAGTCTAAGGTGAAGGTGGTAGCGTGGCTAAATCTAGAAGAGGCTCTTGAAAAAATGATTGACATGATCTTGTGATGAAACATTGATTAGAGGTTCCTCACTCACATTTAGATTTTCAAGTTCCTTAGATATGCAAGATGAGGAAACTGATGGATATAAATTGAGACTATATTGAGCTTGCTTAACCATTGAATAATATTGTAACGGATGAGGGTCACGTAGAATGTTGACAAGTTGGACTTTGAATTCAAAATTCAAACATTTATGAAGAGTAGAAGGGAGAACCCTCATTGCATAAATCTAAGGGCATCCAAGAAGGATATTAAAATATGTGGGGCAAGGTACCACATAAAACAAGGTATCTAAGATCTTAGATCCAAATCTAAGGAGGAGAGATATAATTCCATAGGCCTCTTGGAACTCGTTGTTGAAAGCTTTGATGATGACATCAGATTTAATAAAATATTCCTCTTTTAATCCAAAATTTTGAAAAAAATGATAAGTGCATAGATTAAGGGAGGAACCATCATCTATCAAAATTTACTTGATAAATATATTTCCAATTTATGTAGTGATGTAGAGGGAGGAATCCCATCACAATTTTGAGGAAGGAATATCGTCATCCAAAAATATGATATGATGTATCCCAAGGAAACCTACAACATCAAGTATAGTGCTAGAGGAAATATTTTATGGGATATATTATTGACTTAGAAGCTTCAACAAAGCTTCCCTATGAATAGGGGAAGTTTACAAAAATTCTAAGTGGAAGATCTTGGTTGGGTTGCTCGCTAACTATTTTTGGATATCGAAGAAGACTTAAAGTTGTGGCTTCAACACTAAGGGTGGGTTTTATACTCTTGTGCTCCTTTTTTAGGTACTCTTCAAAAATAAGGGTATTTTTGAAGGTTGATTGAATGTAGAACTCATATCCTATTGAGATCATTGAGTTGGTAGAGTCTAAGCTTGTTGCCTTTTAGTTGTTGCTATCATACCAACCATATTATTATAGGGAGGTGACACATTATGATATGATACTTGATTAGCTGCCTACTGGCCATGCTTAGGTAGGGGATCATGGAATATTTCCATATCTTGATTAGTTGTGGGTGCTTGTTGAGTAGGAGGTTGATTGTGTGTTGGAGTATGAGGTTGAGAACCCTCTATAACAAGGAAATCTACATTAATTAAGTCCTTAACTATTACATTCCAAACATAGTCGTCAGATATGTTCCCAAAAATGATTTAAATGATATTTATATTGTTGGATTAGATGTAGTTGAATTATCTTATCTTTCATCTTTTCATTTGCAAGAACACAGAGGACTGATCCCTCCAAGTGGCAAGGACCAACCCTCCTTAAGTGGAAATGCTTGTTTGACTGAATTTATCTTCATATTTGTTCAGTAACTTACTGCTTCGATCTTATGCATGTTATTTAGTGTTATTAATCTTGGCTTTTTCTGAATTTAATATTATTGGATATCATTCATGAAGGTGTTATTAGTTGTATCAATACAAGGGTAGAATAACCCTTGCAAGTGGTATCAATATCCAGGCGATCGGGCATGGTAAGGTCTTCCATATGTCTACAAACTATGCAACCACTGACGTAATTGCAGCAAATAATAACTAGTGCAGTGTGAAAATAAAACTTCGAAGGATCAGGCATTGAAGATAACTGAAGCAACATATGAAATTAAATTAAACATTCTATGTTGGAGATATGCAACATTGGGTCTTTAGAAATAGGCATCTTATAGGCGTTACAGGAAGCACTGTAACAGTGACAGGTCTCCACTACAACGAGCGTGCTATCGTATAGGAATTAGTAGGTAGCAAAGGAAATTCAAACCAACATCCAAACATTGGAACTGTCATTGAATTGCTAAAAAACCAGATCAAACACAAAATTCTATAGATGCAAAGCTACCAACCAATCAGATCGTAGGAAAAAATTGCATTATCGGTTATAACCTAAGGTATCAAGTGTAAATTATTTTTCTTTTATTATTCTTCAGGGATAATTATTCCACATACTCTGTGTTGTGGATGGAAATTTTTTTTATAAGGAGGGCATTGCAAGTAGTGAGGTGTGACTTAGGTCACACAATTGCTAGTTTCTTCACTCGCACATATAACCCTTTTCCTGTCTTACGTGTCCTCTCATGGGTCACATCATATTAGATATGATCTATCTCACGTGTCCTCCTCTCATTGGGTCCCATAATATTTGATATCGTCTATATCACGTGTCCTTCTCTCGCTAGTGTCTCCTATGTCTTCATGGTCGATTGGTATTTTTTGCATCCCACGTATCCTAGCAATAGCATCGAGTGTCGCATCTAGTTGTACAGTTGTGTTCGGTTAGCATAATCTTGGGTCATCATATAGTTTGGGTTCTATCTTAGCTAGGTATCTTCGACTATCTAATGTCAAATTTGAGTATTGAGTGGTCTTGGGTAGCGCATATCGGGTTTGGCATATAGTGTTGTATTGTATGGCGCATATTGAGTCGTGTAGGTGTCTTTGGCTATATCATGTCAAATTCATGTATTGAGTGGTCTTCGGTAGCACATAGCGAGTCTAGCATATATCATTATCGTGTCTAGCGCATATCAAGTCATGTCAGATCATGTCACATTCGAGTATCGAGGGTATAGTAAAGTTGTAGAAATAACCATTGGAAAGAAGTCCTCACCGTGGGGAGAAACTAGCCACTGACAACCAATCAAGTTTCACATCACAGTTGGAGCAGAAAAACAAATAAATTTTTGCCCAAATTCACCAATTTTTTTGCAGAAATCAAAGGCAAAATTTGTTAATAGGGACTTATTGACAAGTGCATGAGCGGAAGGTGGACCAAAGGACCAAACGGTCGATTAACAAGCTCAGAGAATTCAAACGAAGGGTTCCTAAAGTCACAAAGAAGACCTCCACGAAACAAAGGTACACATTTTACTTCCCCTTTACGCATTAATAGTTTTGATCCCGATCATCCACTGCTTAACACCATGGCTTCCAATCCTTCTCCTACTTCTTCCCATGAGAACCTCACACATGAGGAAATAGGAAACCCCAATACCAACACCCCGACCATGCAAACATTAGTAGAGAGCATGAACAAATTGACCACATTGGTGACCCAACTAATGGAAAAACAAAGCCAACCAACCCCTCCTATCCCAAATCGCTTCCATAGACACTGGAACAATGAGGATCAGGATGGAGAAGAAGTTTATGAACAACAAAGAGGTCATAATGGTAGTCCCCAAAATCGCTTCCATAGACATAGGAATAATGAGGACCAAGATAGAGATGAAGTTTACCAACAACCAAGAGGTCCTAATGGTGTCAATTTCCCATGCATTGATATGCCCACCTTTGAGGGTCATGATCCACGTGGTTGGATAGCTAAAATGGAAGGCATTTTAGACTTATACCGAATTCGAGATTCAGAAAAAGTTCCTTTTGCTTCCTCCAAACTCGGTACTGAAGCTTATCAATGGTTTGCATGGCTCAAACGTGAGAATGGAAATACCATCTACTGGGATGATTTCACCACACTTTTCCTTAAAATATTTGATGAAGGATCCTCATATTCATACATGGTGCGGTTGTTATCACTTAAGCAAACAGGATCTGTAAGGGAGTATATTTCAGAATTCACTAGTCTGCTTTCCTATGCAAGAAACTTACCATCCGATGTGGTGGTATCTACTTTTAGAAATGGGTTGAAAGAGAATATTCAAGTTGAAGTTGACCTACAAGATCCATCCTCTTTAGATACCTGTATAAGGATTGCCAAGTTGGTTGAGAAGAAGGTGCAATTTGGGACATCTATACGACGTGATTCCTATGGTCGACATCAATACCGCAACACCTCTTTTCATAGAAATGATCAACCATCAAGATATTTTTGCTATAAATGTCACAATCACCATCCAAAATATCAGGTATGTGTACCACGACAAAACTTTCAAATCGAATATGCTGACAAGGAAGATGAAGAGGAAATAGAGGATACCAACTCACCTGATTTTCCCATAAACGAAGACCAAATTGAACCTAGGGAGGCCATAGTTGAAGAGGATACTATGGCAATTTTAGTACATGCTCTTATGGGGTTATCATCTCACCATACAATCAAGGTATCAGGATTCATTCGACAAAGGAAGGTAACTGTATTGATTGATTCAAGAAGTACTCATAACTTTATTGACACAAAGATTGCCAAGGCATTAAACTTGCACATTAACTCCTCCAATCAAGATAAATTTCAAGTTATAATTGCAAATGGGGGAAGTGCTCAATGTATAGGTAGAACATCTCCAATTTCATTGCAAATGGGAAGTTATACTTGGCATGGTCCTCTTTTTGTTATGAGTTTAGGGAATTCAAAAGTTATCTTGGGAGTCGAATGGTTAGAACAAATGGACACCACGGTCGGTTTTAATTACAAGCAACGCTTTGTTGAATGGAAAGAAAATGGGAAGACCATTCACCTCCAAGGAATTCCAACACCTCCATCAAAGATAGTAAGTTCTCACAACATGGAAAAAATATTAAGAAAAGGTAGTTACGGATTCATTGCCCAAGTTAATTGTATGGAAAAGCAAGCACAAGATATTCCAAAAATCCAATCAGAAGATCTACAAAACATTGTGGCTAACTATGATGAGGTCTTCCAAGAACCAAAGGGACTACCTCCCAAAAGATCCCATGACCATGCCATACACCTTGTTCCAGGAAGTCTTCCTCCTAATGGCCATCCTTATCGATATCCCCAACCTCAAAAAATAGAAATTGAGAAAATTGTCCAAGAACTATTAGAACATGGAGTCATCCGTCACAACACTAGTCCCTATTCTTCACCAGTAGTTCTGGCCCATCGCAAAGACAATTCTTGGCGTATGTGTCCGGATTTTTATCCCCTTAACAAAATCACCATCAAGGATAAATTCCCTATACCTATCATTGATGATTTACTAGATGAACTACATGGTGCAAATTTTTTTACAAAATTGGATTTACGTTCTGGGTTTCACCAAATTAGAGTTAGGGAAGAGGATATTCCCAAAACAGCTTTTCGTACTCATGAAGGTCACTATGAATTCTTGGTCATGCCTTTTGGTCTCACTAATGCCCCATCCACATTCCAAAGTCTCATGAACCATGTGTTTCATCCATTCCTTCACAAATTTGTCCTAGTCTTCTTCGATGACATACTCATATATAGTAAATCATGGAATGATCATCTGATGCATGTGGGAAGGGTTCTTCATATACTACACAAGGAAAAATTATTTGTCAAATGCTCTAAATGCTCTTTTGGTGTTCAAGAAGTTGAGTACCTGGGTCATATAGTTTCTCAAGAAGGTGTTAAAGTGGATCCCAATAAGATAAAGGTAATTCAAGATTGGCCCTTACCTAAAACTATCAAGAAACTTCATGGTTTTTTGGGTCTCACCGGCTACTATCACAAGTTTGTGCGTAACTATGGAAAAATTGTAGCTCCTCTCACAACTCTTACAAAAAAGGATGCTTTTCATTGGTCGGAAGCAGCCACTCAAGCCTTCGAGGCTCTCAAAGAAGCAATGTGTACTACTCCAGTATTGGCAACTCCAGATTTTCACAAACCATTCGTGATCGAATGTGATGCTTCAAGAATAGGTATTGGGGTAGTATTAATGCAGGAAGGTCATCCCTTGGCATTCGAAAGTAAACAACTTTCAAGAAATTTTTTGGGAAGATCCACATATGAGAAAGAAATGTTGGCTATTCTACATGTAGTGGAGAAATGGAGACACTACTTAATCAATAGCCGCTTCATTATTAAAACCGATCATAGTAGTCTCAAGCACTTTCTAGAACAACGATTTTCTTATCCAGAACAAAACAAGTGGTTAACAAAATTGTTGGGATATGATTTTGTTATCGAGTATAAGAAAGGGAAAGAAAACGTGGCAACAGATGCATTATCATGAAAATATGAAGATGAAGTGGTTATTAATGCTATTTCAGGTCCTTGTTCCCAATGGGTATCTCAGCTACAAGAAGAATGGTTGTCCAATACAGAAACTGCTCAAATAATTCAGGATTTGTTGTTGGGTTCATCCAAGCATCCTCTTTTTTCCTATGAAGACAAGGTGTTAAGAAGAAAGAATCGCATTTACATTCCACACAATTCTACAATCAAATCAAGGATTCTAGATGAATCACATGCTTCTCCATCAATAGGACATTCAAGTTTTTTGAAAACCTATATGCGGATAAAACAATCCTTTTGTTGGAAAGGATTAAAAGTAGAGGTCAAACAATGGGTGGTTGAATGCGAAGTATGCCAATGCAATAAGGGCGAAATAGTCAAATCACTAGGGTTGCTTCAACCATTACCTATTCCAGATCATCAATGGGAACATATTTCAATGGATTTTATTGAAGGTCTTCCTAAATCAGAAGGCAAAATAGTAATTTTCGTGGTAGTAGATCGCCTCTCCAAATATGCTCATTTCCAGGCTTTACAACATCCATTTTCAGCAAGCAAAGTGGCTAAGGTATTTATGGACTCAATTTTCAAATTGCATGGAATGCCAAAAAATATTGTAAGTGATCGTGATCCCATATTTACTAGCAATTTTTGGAAAGAATTATTTCGTCTTAGTGGTACCAAATTAAATATGTCCTCTGCATACCATCCACAAACAGATGGCCAAACTGAGGTAGTTAACAAATGTTTGGGTACCTATCTAAGATGTTTTGTTCAGGATAAACAATATCAATGGAGTCATTGGCTTTCCTTGGCAGAATGGTGGTACAACACTTCGTACCATTATTCCATTAAGATGTCTCCATTTGAAGCATTGTATGGAATTAAACCACCAACAATAGCAGATTATGTACCAGGATCTTCCAAAGTGGCCCAAGTAGATGATTGGTTCCAACACCGATAATCAATGCTCACCATTCTCAAAGACAACTTGGTCCAAGCACAAAATCGTATGAAGTAGCAACAAGACACACACCATTCGAAAAGACAATTTAATACAGGTGATATGGTGTTCCTGCGTTTGCAACCCTACAAACAATTGTCATTGAAGATCAAGACCAGTCAAAAGTTGGCTCCATGATTTTATGGCCCTTACAAAATAGTGCGTCGCATTGGAGAAGTGGCATATCAACTAGAGCTTCCTCCCTCATCTCGTATACATCCAGTATTTCATGTTTCCTATCTCAAGAAGGTGATCGGCCAGAAAGTACAATCTCAATCAGAATTACCAGTACTCGATGAAGAAGGACGTATATATCTCCAGCCTGAAGCAATTTTACAAAGTAGAACACGTATGCTGAGATCTCATCACATCCAAGAATTCCTCATCAAATGGCAGGACCTACCTGAAGAAGATGCTACATGGGAACCTAAAAGTATTTTCCAGACATTTCCAGCTTTGAGGACAAAGCTTTCCGAGGAGGGGAGCCATGTTACACACCAAACATAGCCATCGACTATGTTTCCAAAAATGATTTAATTGATATTTATATGGTAGGATTAGATGTAGTTTGATTATCTTATATTTCATATTTTCATTTGTGAGAACATAGAGGACTGAGCCCTCCAAGTGGTGAGGACCAACCCTCCTTAAGTGGTAATGCTTGTTTAACTAATTTATCTTCATATTTGTTTGATTACTTAATGCTTCGATCTTATGCATGTTATTTAGTGTTATTATTATTGGTTTCTTCTACATTTAATATTATTGGATATCATTCATGAAGGTGTTATTAGTCGTATCAATACAAGGGTAGAATAACTCTTACATTAACCACATGCTTTAACCTCTTACATGAAGTTTTTATGTGCCCCTCCACTTTATGATACTCACAATGTTGATTAGGCTTATACCAATTAGTCGTGGTATCGGGTTGCCTTATGGGAGGTAAATCAATATGTGAGGTTCCAAAAGTTATTTTAGGACCATTGAAATAGGTTGGTTTAGTCTTGTAAAATTCCTTTGTGAGGGTTTTTGAGGTTTGCTAAGATCCATATTTTGCAAGGTTTTAGAAACACTATTGATAGGTCTACTATATGTTACCCCATTACCAACTACATGCTTGTTCTTATACTAGATTTTCGTGGTCCTATCTTCTTATTTATTTTTCTTAATTTGACATCTTCAAATAAGTTCTTGCTCTACCCTTCTTGCTAGATCTATTGCTTGGTCAAAAGAGGTAATAGTTGTTGTTTTCAATTCATATGATATTTGCTCTTATAAATTTCTAATAAATATCTCTAGTATGTATCGAGGAGGTAAAATATATCTTAATCATCCAATTAAACTTCTCCAATGAGACAAGAATTCTAAAAAAAATTCATCTTTTCCTTGTTTCAACATATAAACATCCTTCATAGTTACATTTTTTTCAAAATAAGCTCTGAATTGTTGAACAAATAGTTTTGATGTCTCTTCAAAATTCATCAAAGAATGATAAGGCATTTGATAATACCATTGTAATGACATACCACCAAGGCTCTTAAGGAACATATTTAACAACCACATGTCATCATATATAATATCATGGTATGCTATCATAATCATCCTTAAATGTTCAATTGGATCCTTTGTTACCTTATAAATAGGTAAAAATAGCATTGGAAAATGCTTAGGGTAGGGCCTAAAAGTGACAACAGGGTCTAAGGTTTGATTACACATTTACTTATAAGTGAAACTTTTAGGTTGAATCATATCTACTCTTGAGACCAGTTGTTTCACCATACTTGTCAAAATTTGCATATTGGGATTGCTGCTATGCAATAACCTAGGTTCCCTAAGGGAGGGTTATAGGTAGGTTGTTGAAATGGAACTTGACCAATGTTGGAGGTATTGACACTGTTATGGTATGGGTTATAATATGTGGTATATTTCTATGGAGGATAACTAATATTTGGTGGAATAGAAACATGAATTTTGAGATGAACAAAATTATGAGAAAAATGAGCATAATATTGAGATGCACTAGTAGTTGGAGGAACTCGTGGAACTCTTCCAATATTGGTGGTTACAATAGTGACATGTGTTAGTTTATGAAAAGGATTAATGTGATGCAAATATTTAAACAATAGATTGGTGTGAACATTCCAAGGATAAATGGTTGGAGCATGAGATGTCCCAACCTCTTCAAGTTGGGACTTCTCCTCCATAGCTTTAACCAAAGCATCCTTATTATGTTTCATGAAATTATAGATATGATCATATGATTTAAATGGGAGGTGTCCATTAGATGCTTCAAGAGGATCAATGTCATCACTATTTTCTATATGTTCTTCCTCTTCTAGATTGGAATTCTCCCTATCAATCTGATCATCTTCTTGTGGAATTTGATCATACTCAAAAAAAGGGAAATAATAGAGGAGAAAAGAGAGGATCTAAAAACTAGTGATAAACACAAAATATTTTAAAGATGTTTTTTATATTTTCTAATTTTGTAGCACCCTAAAATTGGCGTAGTTAAACCTTAGTAAAAAGATAAAAATTTGAATTTTAACCCCAAACCGCCCGTTAACCCCCGTTACCCGCTCCCCTTGTTTTTCGTGCCATTTTTAGGATTTGTTTTGACCGTTGGACGATATCGTCGACGATCAGACGAAATCATCCCAGATCTGACGAATTCGTCTGGAATAGAACGTCCAGACGATTTCGTCCCAAAACCGAATTTTCATAATTAGCTTCTGTTTCAACAGCTTCTCTAACTTGGGTAGAAAGCGTGTCTACGCAGTTAGAGTCTCCCCCATTGGAGATCTCCCAAATTGGGATGATCTCCAACCTCCTAACCTCTCCCTAATCCTATATAAACTAGGATTTTCTCAGTTTATCCCCCTGAACCCCCTGGCTGACTGATTTCCCTACAACTTTAGTTTCTTGTGCATTAGAACACCTTCGCACCATCATTTGCATTGTGTATTTCAAGTTTTCTTGCAAGAATTTTACTGTTTTTCAGTCGAAGCAAGCTCGGATCGTCGAAGGTGATTCCAGATGATTTTGGATGATCCTGTCAAGGATCGGCGATGATATCATATGATTGGAGGTGATCTTGACTGTAGTCCAGATTGGGGGCAATCAGAGCCTAGAGTTTGCATTTTTTTATCTTTTCTCTTCATTTTCTTATGCATTAACTTAGTTTATTTTATTTTTGCATCCTGGAGTTCACCTCATTTAGTATAGATGCATGATAAAGTTAAAATAAATTATTAAATTAATGCATTTTCCTTTAATTGCTATCTGGATCTATCATTTAGGTAAATTTACTATCATTTCTATCATTTCCCCTTGCTTTTGCAGTTGTATTTTTGGTTTTTGGTATCTGTTTCTGTGATTGCAGGTTTCTGATGAATTCGTCTGACAAATTCGTTAGATCGACGATGATCTCGTCTGATCTCAGATGACCGACTGAGATCTGAGATGATTCTATGCAATTGCAGATGATTATGTAAGATTTGAGATGATTTGGACTTCTACAAACCTTAGAATCTTCATCAGACATCCGAAATCAGGTATATTCTATCTTATTTAGCATACTTTCTGTGTTTAGCACTTATTCATGTTTTTTGTATTCATATAAATCAGCATTGGCATATAGAATAGCTTAGATTCATCTTGGCCAAACCTAGGAATTGAATGATTAAAGCACAAAATGAACACATCAAACCTACTCTCAACCTAGGCATGGAAACTGCCACTCAAAAGTTTCCTGGTGAACCCACCATCCATCAAAAATTCACCCTTATACCCCTCCCCCGAGAGGCACGACCTTCAAAGGGCCTCTCAGTCCGAGGTATTGTCCCATCCTTCTCGCATCCCCCTTTTGGGCGCGGATCCTATAGCCTGAAGGTAAGGATGCAAAAAATTTGGAGCGATACATTTTGGTGAACCCGACGTGAAAACTAAAAACCTTTTGAAAACAATCCAAAAAACAAAAAATAAATGCATTTAGAATCATCAGAAAAACAATTAAAGATTGCATATCATATTTAGATGGTAGATTATAATAAAAGATGAGTTGTCACCATTAATGTTGAGAATCAATTAGCAACTATAGAGATTACTTCTTTGCTTAGAGTATCTCAAACATATAGAGTCCCACCTTTATGGGACGAACTTAATAGGAGATTGAATATTATTTCATCTAGATCAACCGAACTTAGGCAAATCAAGAGGTTTGTCCTAGATAGAATCCTAGATCTTGATCAAGTGACCTTATATCATGAACTTCAGAGAGCTTGCCATAGGTGGTTAGCAGATAAAAGAGCCCTTGTGTCTTTCGAGTTGTACACCTTTGAGGAATACCTCGACAATGCAGTTGTAGTACATAAATTTCTATCTCGTATAGAGGATCAAGAGGTCGTTCTTACGGATAGAAAGAGATGGAATAGAGTTCCTAGAGTATGTGTTATATCGAGAGTATTGCCATGAGCTCTATTTTTACAAGTCAGAGTTAGAAGTAGATAACATCACCATAGCACACTTTGTCAAATTCTTGAAAAACCATTTCCAATTTGAAGAGGAGCATTTCATGACTCCTGATGAACTTGATCCCATCAATGACATCTATAAACTATTTATAGAAAACTAAGCCATTCTTTTATTATTATTATTTCTTGCATTTAGTATGTTGTTTGTTGTCTTTATAATATTATCATAAAAACAAAAACAAAACAAAAATATAACAAAAATTAAAACATTTTCTTTTAAGTATTATAGTAGGTATATAATTAAAATATATACCTCCCAAACTTGTTGCAAATATATATATATATATATATATATATATATATATATATATATATATATATATTTGCTAAAATCTAAGTTTAAGCATAATGACTAGACTTAGGAATGGAAAACAGACTGAAGTAGAAGAAGATTGGTTAGGAAAACTAGTAAATAAACCAGATGTCCTTCCTGAAGACCCAATTCAGGAAGAAGGAACCCTAGACCAACAAGAAGAAGAGTTTGCTGAAGGAAATGAACAAAGAGAAACTGTTAGAGAGGAAGGATCCTCATCCCCTAAAATGTCTCTGGAAGGAGTTATTACTTTTGAGAACATGGAACATTTTTGGAAGTTCCTCAATACTAATATTGGCACTCTTAATAGAGCAATCCATATGGACAAGGATCAAATTAGTGACACTCAAGCAACCCTAGAAGAAATATATCACACACGCACTAATCCCTTGTCCTTCGTTGATCAAGAAAGTGATCAATCTGGACCATCCAATTTGGATATGGCCGCTATAATCCAGAACATGCAACAACAACAGGTTACCCAACCACCTAGAGTGCCTGTTACCAAGCCTAGAGTTATTCCCACACAAAAGAAACCTTCATTCACTGCTCTATTTTGCCAAGTTATTGATCAACATACCTCAAATCAACAAAAGCCTAAAACAAAACCTAACACCAATTTCCAACAATATGGGATACAACATAATGCTACTACAAATCTTCTTCATAATACTCTTCCTACCAACCATTTGCATAATAGCAATATAGCATCTAATCCTTACGTCACGCCATCATACGCTCAAATACCACCAAACCAATATGGTGGACAAACTAGTAATCTGGAAGCCATGGTGAAACAGTTAGTCTCCCGCATGGACCAGATAGATCCCTACCATCCCTCGTACAATTATCGAGAGATGTGTAGTCAGCCTCTAGATCCTATAGTTGTAGCACAACCATATCCTAAACACTTTCCTATGCCTGTCCTACCTATATACAAAGGAACCGAAGATCCCATAGAGCATCTTCGTATGTTTAGGATAGCATGTCATGATATATCACATGATGACTTGTTATTACTAAAAATGTTCCCAAAAAGTTTAGGAGGAATGGCATTAGAGTGGTATTATCAATTACCCACTCATTCTTTGAGGAATTTCGAAGAAACAACCGAGTCTTTTGTTCATCAATTTAGTGCCTACATCGAAAGGCATGTAACCATTAAATATTTGTACAACTTAAAACAAGACAAAGATGAATGTTTTGCTGATTTCCTAGCTCGATGGAGACAGTTGATAGGAAAATTACACTTTGTGTTACCTTATCGAGAAATGTTGGATATCTTTATCAATAATTTACAAGAACAACTATCCTATGAATTATCAACTGCTACCTTGACCACCTTCGATCAAGCTATAGACTTAGCTCGAAGAGTGGAAGATGCTCTCATTAGGAGAGGTCAGCTTAAAAAGAAAGATGATGAGAAAACATCCAGAAATCAATATAAAAATAAACAAGTTGTGGGTGATGGAGTCACTGATAGTAGAAACATTGCTAATGTTAATACTGTGAAAACAATGGAGAAGTTCATATTGAAACCTCCTGATAAACCACCTCGAGAATTTACTAGGTTAAATCAACCTCTATCAACCATTCTCCCACAATTACTAGCACGAGGTTTGATCCAATTACCAAATATCCGGGAACCTGATCCAACTATACCCGGATACAGAGCTGATTTACACTGTGATTTCCATAGAGGACCTGGACACGCTACCAACTCTTGTAAAATATTAAAACATAAAATACAAGACCTGATTGATAACAATGAGATGGAGGTGCAAGCCTTCCAACCTAAACAAAATCCTCCTAATAATGCTCAAAAGAACATCCCCCAAAATCAGAATCAGAATGCCAATCAATCATTGGACATATTTCAACATCCTTTACCAAAGCATGGTAAAGAAGTGGCTAATCAAATTGAGCATCATAATGTTCCCCCTCCTACCCGATATGTAGGAACTATTAGTGGGCATTTACCTACTCATGATTTGGAAATATTTGACACAACTTTATCCATGGTTACGACCAGGACCTCTATATAACATTCAGACACCTGATCTTAGTGATGTAGAATATGAGACTGAAAGTGACATGGAAATCACCTCAAATCAATCGAATAGCTCTGAAGATGAATCAGATCCTATTCAACCTATCACAAGTTCTATGGTTCCAGAAGAACCATTTCCAAGAAGAGTCACTACTAGACCATCTTCTCACCAATTACTTTCTAATGAACAAGCCATAAATGCTAGACCAAGACCCATTCATCATCCGCAAAATAATATTGTAGGTACCATCGGAGCTGTTACTAGACAACAGGCTCAAAATTCTCAACAAGATCAAACTCAGAACGATGGATCAGCTCCATTTGTTTTGAAAGTTCCTAATAAAGGGAATCATGCGCCTAATGTTCAACCTAAACCTCCTTATAATATTAATGAACAATTATCAAATACTACAGCTAGAATTTCCCTTTTGGACCTTTTAAGATCTTCTCCTACACATAGGGATGAATTAATGCTCACATTAAGCCAAATGATGGTACCACAAAATATTCAACCTCGAAGCCATGGCCAATACTATCATAACTCGAGAAGTCGATTGTATTGACTTTCGGGATAGAGATATACCACAACATAGTTTACATAAGGATAACCCCTTATATATTACTGCCCTAATTGGAGATGTAGCAGTTAAACGAGTCTTGATTGATAATGGTTCATCTTTAAACATTTGCACTTTTGACTTCTACCAAAGATTTGGGTTTAGAAGTGATGAAATGAAAAGAACTGATATGATCATAAAAGCCTTCAATGACGAAACACAAGAAACATGTGGAGTTATTACTATACCATTGCAAGTTGGTCCAAGAACCTTAGACATGACCGTGTTTATTGTACATTGCCCTGCATCATACAATATACTCTTGGGTCACCCTTGGATCAACGCGATGCGAGCTGTTCCCTCAACTTTACATCAATGTGTTAAATTCGAATTTAAAAATCAGTTGGTTACCATTCATGGTGATCCCAGACCCTTTGATATGTGTGCTTTGGCAGAACCTGTTGGAGTTCAATTTTGCCCTGCTCTATCATCCACACATCCTAATTCTCATCATCCATCTAAACGTGTGAAACACACACCCATAACATCATCTAATTTTTCTCCATCAACTCCACCTCTACATATAGTTCAACCATCTTTCGAACAAACCACATTAGGACCTCAAAAAGATCCTAAACCCACAACCAATGCTTCTTGTTTTACTCCTATAACTTCCATACCTATAGACCCATCCATCGACATCTCTACAACATCTACACCTACCAAAGGCATATTTTCTGCATCCAAAGATGTAGGAAATGTTCCTTCTACCTCTTACGCTCTTACTGATGAGCTCTTACCCGATTTATCTAAAATTCTTATATCAGAAAAAACAAACGTTGCTATGCAAGATTCCCTTATTTTAAATAATTTGCCACCCTCTCCTCATACCTTGGGCCTCCCACAGCCTATGGGAAGTATTTACCAAGTCGGGAGCTGTGCTTTTATTTATAAGGGATATGACTGGGAAGAATACCTAGAAACATCAAGACACATTATGATGGATATGCTCGATGTTATTTTACTAATGAGTATATTAAAGCTAAGCCTATAATTCTTAAATTGGGATATAAAGGGAAAGGTTTGGGACCTTTCCAAAATGGTATGAAAGAACATTTTGTAGGTAGAACCATTCACATCGATGTGGTCTGGGCCTATTTCCTAGTAAAGGTCACCCTTCCCATTTGAGGATGATAACCATCTCATATCTTACCAAGATTATTTGGATAAACATGATCCCTTGCATTTAATAAATAAGCCATTTACATGTAATATGCTATCCATAGCCTACCCTCAGGACTGACTTCATCGAATTCGACGATGAGAGTATTTTTTCCTTTGAATTAGAAGTTCCTTCTTTGGCTCTACTACTTCAAGATACCGAAGTAGGAGATGAATATCATGCTGGAAGATTTAGTCAGCTGGAACTCCTAGATGAGAAGTGCATCAATGCTTTGGAACATCTTCGAGCCTACCAAAACAAGCTTAAATGAGCATACCTCAAGAAAGTTCATCATCAATCCTTTGAGATCGATGACCTTGTCTTAAAAGAAAATAAAAAAAATACTAATGCAACTAAAGATCTTAAAGGTAAATTTGAACCTAATCGGCTTGGGCCATATATCATCACTACTAAATTTGGATCAGGAGCATACCGATTAGCTACCTTAGATGGTAAAGATCTTAAAGAACCTATGAACATTATGCATCTTAAGCGCTATTATGCATAACATCTGGTCATTTCATCATTGTATATATTGTTATTTTGCATATTGTTTCATTTTAGTCATCCATATAAAAATTTCAAAAAAATAGTAATAGTATTTATTCTTTCAATTCATAAATTAAAATCAAAATATAAAAACTTCAAAATCATCAAAATCTTCAAAAACATATTTTATTTTCGTACTCGTCAATTCTTGAAGTATTGCAGTTATATTTTCAATTATTTTGGATAAATTAGCATTTATTTGGAATCCCGCACTTTCACACTCACATGAATAAATATCTTGATTTTATTTGGTATGATTATTAATCTCTCTTATATCAAAGTCCACAGTTGAATTAAATAAAGTTTTGAGCATAGAGAACTGATCTTGTTATTTACTTGAACCAAGTATATCTCTTCACATTAAAATGATTTCATTGCAAATTCGATATGATGCTACATAGTAGAAATGGTTTCTTGAGCGAAAAGTTTCCCCTGCTATCCTATCATGCACATGGTCTAGAATCTTTGAGAATTGACAAAAGGACAAGCTCACCCCTACCCAGAATAAAAATCCCTTGCTCTACAGCCAATCCGAGCAAGTATCCCTAGTATAGGAAGAAAAAGAAAAGTCAAAGAAAATGAGAAAAAGAAAAATATTATTTTGTACCATCGTAGCAATATTTCAGCATTATCTCAGTTCCAAGCAAAAATACAAAAAAAAAAGAAAAAAAGAGAAAAAGCAAAAGCAAAAAGCAATAAAATCCCTTTCCCTACCCCTTGAAAAGAAAAGAAGGGTGAATGAGCTTGAATCCCTGGAATTCTCAATTATTCGAAAACTGTGAGGTAAGCCCCATAACAAGTGGTTTGTGCCCAACCCGCTTGGCCTTGGGTAATCCCTAGCATGGTGATATGTCTGTCACATTAGCGACCTTCTTTTGTATAGACCTATGTTGGCTTATGGATTAGCTAGCTCTTGATGACCTAACTTACATAGTAGTCTGGTATGGTTACATGCATATAAATCATGGTCAATGAACACTCATTTGGTTAATTCAAATTACTTGTATCAAATTATCTTGCTCAAAATTGGTGAATGAACAATACAATTGCACACACATTTGTATTTGAGAGATTTTGTATCATTATGATAAATCAAGATCGGTAATGAACTCACATTTGCACATGAGGGTTCCTTATAAATCTACATTTTGTCTTTGAGATAATTTAAAATATCTCTGCAATTCTTTTAGAATCATTTCATCTTCTTATTTAAGAACATTTGCTTAGCATAAAAACAATTAAATATATTTCTTTCCAAAATCCAAAATTTTCTTTCACAACATCTTCAAAAACCTAGTAAATAAAGTCATGTTTATATATTATTATTTTTTTTTATCTCAAAATCAAAAATCAATCATGCAATAAAACTAAAATATCAATTTCTTTTTTGGATTTCATGATGATGGTATAAGTCTATACCTATAATTCTATGCCTAGCGCAAACCATTGTTCTCATTTTATTTTCCCATTCATTTTAAATTCATAAAAACATATGGCTTACATCATTATGTTACACAATTGTGCTTTAAAAAGAACGCAAATTTTTCTATTTCATTTCATTATGTCAACATTCAATTTTGCAATGATGGTATAATTCCTAAGGAATTATTCAAAAAATTTATCACACTTAGGAATTTATGCCTAGCAAAAATCATATTTCTTTTAATATCTCATGCATAATATTTTTATGAAAATCTGAAAACAAATCATCACCATCATCATTTTTCATCATCACAACACAAAGTCTTAAGACAGTCTCTTAAGCACCCTTTTACTTTTAGCAATATTTCTATATTGGGATTAGCTTGATGACCTAGCGAGTGGCGACTCCATGAAATGGTCTATAACAACGACAATGTCCTTTGAAATTATTGTTAGAAGTCCCTTTTATTTTTCATCAAATCACACCACAAAACAACCAATTTGTTTACATCAGATTATTTCATTTAAATTTTATGGCATGACATAAAATTATAATTTATTTCCAAACGACATAATTACATGAATAATCAATCAACAAATCCAAAATTAAAGCATCATACAACATATACACAAGTCATATCATCAAAAATATAATCTATATATATCAATAAATTATGTACATCATACTGGATTGGTATGCCACAATCAATACCCTGGCATACTCAATCCCCTCAAAAAGTAATAATAATATATACAATCTATCCAGTCTATAGCAGCTAGCCTCGAGAAGCCCTCGAGCTCTCAGCCTCATCTCCTCTCCCACCCTGAGGTGGAGGAGGTGGTCCCATAGAGGTCCGGGCTGTGTCTCGGGTCCTCACCGTCGATCGTGAGGATGTCCTCGATGATCCCATCATGATCGGCTCCGCAATGGGGTTGGCAATGGTATCCTCTACCCCTCTAGAACCACGTGATAGTATAACCCCTGGTAGAACATGGTCTGAGCAATAGCCCATGCCATATCCTGAGTGCTCGCCCCTCCGCTCCGAGCCCTGAGCCGTGTAGCCTCATCCTGAAGTGTCTGCACCTGAGCCCGAAGGTGGGCATTCTCAGCCCGGAGAGCCACCATCTCGCTGCTCTCCCCTACCTCGATACCCTTGCCCTTATCGGGTGATGGTGGCCTCTCCCCTGTTGAGAAGGGAATCCCTCCTCCCTCCTCCCTATCTGCTGTGGCCTCTATGGAGCCTGTGCCATCCTCTGGCATCTCTCCTATGGAGACCATCGTTGCTCTCTCCCTCCGTGACCTCGCACTGCCTCAATAGCAGCCTGGCATCGCCTCCCCATCCATCGCACCATGGCATGCACCGGACCCTATGCCCTCATCATCCGAGGAGGGTGGATGCCTACGTACCAGGCATCGTATCCATCGGCAACCCCAGCATCGTCACCATCCACTAGCTGGATGGGGGCATCATCCATGTCCTAGCTCTAGAATCACTGCATATCTGGAGCCCCGCTCAGTGTAGTACTATCCCGAATAGTCTGGGAGTACTCATAATCCCTGAGAGAAGGGATCCCCTGTTGAAGACCGAACTATCACAAAACTCGGTCGTAGCGGTGGAGCTCTACCTCTCCCCGCTCCATCCTCAGCCAGTAGACTCGCCTGATGCGAGCCAACTCCTGCCCATCCTCTGCCCACCCTGGATGCTCTCTCCATGGCCTCTAGGTGATCTGGTCTAGGATGAGGTCATCTAGCAACCTCCGTGACATCGATAGATCTATCCACCATTGTGACCCTCTCTGGAGCCACCAATAGAAAACCTGAGGCCTCTCTCGGTCAACCCCTGTCAGTGGGAGCCCTATCGGCCTCCGCACCATGATGTGCTCCCAGCACCAAACCTGTAGTAGTGATGTCACAACTAGACATCGGCCTCCCTTGTATACGACCCCATGCAGGATCCTATACAAGCGGCACAGTACAAAGCTGCCCCATGCAAATCTGTACCCATGGTCTCTCATGTCGTAGACCACATCTAAAAGGAGCCAGGGTAATCTGCACCCGCTCTGGTGGCACAGCAGTAAGCCACCCACTATCCTGGCCAAAACTCGAGTCAACCTAGATGCCCTAGGCATCTACCTTAGAGACTCGATGTTCACTCCGCCCTTCTCCAGGGTGAAGCTCGGGTCTCCGCTCAGCCTCATCATCGCCTGGCCCTGATTGGCCGTAGGAGTCATCAACCATCCCTATATGGGGATCCTCAAGATCCTCCATACATCCTCTAGTGTGGGAGCCATCTCCCTTGTCGGTAACCGAAAGTAGGATGACCCCGGATACCACCTCTCTGCTAGGGTTGTCAATAGCCCCATGTCTGTCGGTACTTGTGGCATCTCTGCCACATGCTGTAGTCCGACCTGTGCTAGTCGGTCTCGCTCCTGCACAGTCGAGCATGACTATATCATCCCTCAGCCCCCGTATTTCCACTCCCGACTCTTTAGTAATCCCCTCTACAAAACAAACAATAAAACAATAAAATTCATTAATAAACCAATCATTAAAATCAATTAAATGCAATTCAAACAAGCTTAATTTCATAAAAATGATGATATCGTCCACCATTGGATGATATCATCCTAAATTGGGTAAAATCGTCCTTTGTAGGATGAAATCGTCTCCTATTTCGCAACTTGGGGATCGCCCCTTGTTGGACGGGATCGCCCCTAGTTCGTCGATTTTGCCCTCAGACGAAATCGATGATCTAGGGACGATTTCGATGAAATAGGGATGATTTCATCCCGACGTCGTCGACGGCCTAAAAACGGCCGTGATGCCCCAAAATAGTCAAAATTTAAAACAAAAAATTGCACAAATCAAATTCAAACATAATTCACTAGGATTAGATCCTTACCCGTAGCCCGCGTTGGACCTCTGTCGATCGGTGCGCTGTCTCAACCATTTTTGTCTGCAGAGCTCTCAAAACAGTAAAAATGAACAATAAAAATGAATTAGGGTTTTACCCTATTTTTCTTAATTTTATTTAAAAACAACAACATTTTTTAATTTTGCTTTTTCACGCTTTTACCTCAAACGTTCGATTTGGGTAAAAACACGGAGGGGGCACCATAGTAAGCAGTCGTACGATTCGACCTAGAATCATCATCTAGAAAATTGAGTAAATTTTTGCTTTCTCGTAAAATGGGAAGAACTCGTCTTTAACGCATTTTCTTCAAAAAATTCGCTAAAGAGGGGGCAAAATGTAGCACCCTAAAATTGGCGCAGTTAAACCTTAGTAAAAAGATAAAAATTTGAATTTTAACCCCAAACCGCCCGTTAACCGCCCATTACCCGCTCCCCTTGTTTTTTGCACCATTTTTAGGATTTGTTTTGACCATTGGACGATATCATCGACGATCAGACGAAATCATCCCAGATCTGACGAATTCATCTGGAACAGAACGTCCAGACGATTTCGTCCCAAAACCAAATTTTCATAATTAGCTTCTGTTTCAACAGCTTCTCTAACTTGGGCAGAAAGC
This sequence comes from Wollemia nobilis, assembly GCA_028583015.1. NCBI lineage: Eukaryota > Viridiplantae > Streptophyta > Pinopsida > Araucariales > Araucariaceae > Wollemia > Wollemia nobilis. The sequence goes on from JAQPPZ010016890.1 coordinate 14,979,984, forward strand.
GTGTCTGTGCGGTTAGAGTCTCCCCATTGGAGATCTCCCAAATTGGGATGATCTCCAACCTCCTAACCTCTCCCTAATCCTATATAAACTAGGATTTTCTTAGTTTATCCCCCTGAACCCCTTGGCTGACTGATTTCCCTACAAATTTAGTTCCTTGTGCATTAGAACACCTTCACACCATCATTTGCATTGCGTATTTCAAGTTTTCTTGCAGGAATTTTACTATTTTTCAGTCGGAGCAAGCTCGGATCATCGAAGGTGATTCCAGATGATTTCGGATGATCCTGTCGAGGATCGACGATGATCTCGTATGATTGGAGGCGATCTTGACTGTAGTCCAGATTGGGGGCAATCAGAGCCCGAAGTTTGCATTTCTTTATCTTTTCTCTTCATTTTCTTATGCATTAACTTAGTTTATTTTATTTCTACATCCTGGAGTTCACCTCATTTAGTATAGATGCATGATAAAGTTAAAATAAATTATTAAATTAATGCATTTCCTTTAATTGTTATCTGGATCTATCATTTAGGTAAATTTACTATCATTTCTATCATTTCCCCTTGCTTTTGCAGTTGTATTTTTGGTTTTTGGTATCTGTTTCTGTGATTGCAGGTTTTTGATGAATTCGTCTGATGAATTCGTCAGATCGACGATGATCTCATCTGATCTCAGATGACCGACTAAGATCTGAGATGATTCTATGCAATTTCAGATGATTACGTAAGATTTGAGATGATTTGGACTTCTACAAACCTCAGAATCTTCATCAGACATCCGGAATCAGGTATATTCTATCTTATTTAGCATACTTTCTGTGTTTAGCACTTATTCATGTTTTTTGTATTCATATAAATCAGCATTGGCATATAGAATAGCTTAGATTCATCTTGGCCAAACCTAGGAATTGAATGATTAAAGCACAAAATGAACACATCAAACCTACTCTCAACCTAGGCATGGAAAGCGCCACTCAAAAGTTTCCTGGTGAACCCACCATCCATCAAAAATTCACCCTTATACCCCTCCCCCGAGAGGCGCGACCTTCAAAGGGCCTCTCAGTCCGAGGTATTGTCCCATCCTTCTCGCATCCCCCTTTTGGGTGCAGATCCTATAGCCTGAAGGTAAGGATGCAAAAAATTTGGAGCGATACAAATTCTAAGCAAACAAATTTAATGGTCTTGATTAAAATTTTCAAAAAAAAAAAGGGAAAGGTATTCCTAATTTGACCACTAAATACGTGTCTTCACATCATGTTTACCAGATATGTAAAGAGGAAAAATTGCCCTACCACATGCGATTCTTGGCTGGATCATCTTGGAGCCGAGGTGACCATGGGGGTGTGTTATCTTCTCTATACTTAGGGGCTTGGGAATCAAAGAGTTTACTAGGAATGGTTTAAGGAATCACTCCATGTCTAGGATGGAGAAGTTTAGTGTGTAAATTGAATAAACACATATGTTTGGCCTTTCTAAAATCTAAGCTATGGAAAATCAAAGAACAATGCAAGAAATCGATGATGCAATAAGACAAGAAGCTAACCCTAGTATGATTCTTGATTTTTAATGATGACTAAACCCTAACTTGCAATATAAAAAGCCTTTTTATTTTTTAGGAAGGGTTTAAGAGAATGCAAGAACAAAGCTAACCCTAGAATGCAAACTATATGATTTTTTTCTTTTGAATACCTAAAAATAAAACCCAAATATTTTTCTTTTGTTTAAATTTGAAATAGATAGACAACAAACAACAAAAAACCTAATAAGTTTATTTAGGACACTTATATTATCCAATGGTTGATCATAGCTTTAACTTGCATCCAAAATACCCAAATAGTTTCAAACCTGTGAAACAACTTATTGACCCTAGAAAACTTGATCAATGTTTGAGGGCCTACTTAGGCTGCTATATGATTGATATTGGAGGCATAAAAATCAAGTCCCCTTGGTAATTTTAGCTGACCATTCAAAAATGAAATGATATTTAACCTTTGGAACAAGCAAAAGAAATATGAAACAGGTATGCAAAAATGAAATAAAATACAAATATAATGGGTGTAACAAAAATCTAACATGCAAGATGTGAATCATGGTTTTAGGAAGCAAGAGCCTACTCACAAGCCTTAATTGACAAAATTCATGTCTTGTAAGGGGAGAGCAAGAATGTTGCTCACTAAATTTACACACTATATAGATGGGGTATGAATTTGGTTCAAAGAACTTTTTGGATCCCAAAACATCAAAAACTATGATGCAAAACAACAAAAAATAGGTCTAACAACTAATAATGCAAGTAAAGAACCTAGTTAGTTGATGAAAGATGTAAGGAGCAATGATAAGGTGAAAGAAACATCCTAATATGGTATAACTCTCCAATCAACAAGAATCCTCCACTTGTTCACCAAGAACAACCAATACCAAATCATAATACAATGAAATAACAATCCCACAATAGTAGAGCACTTGTTAGAAAAGAAGCCTAGATATCATTAAGATCACTTAGAGAGAACTTGCTTGTCTAGGAAAAATGGGAATCCAACCCTTTATTTATAAGAGGTTTGGAGCACTAAAATGTGAGAAAATTAAAGTTCACCATGGGCAAGAGATGAAACCAAAAGGGACCGATGAGGAGAAGGATTTTGAGAGAAAAAATCCTAAAAATCTAGATCCATACCCCATCCTTACAGGGTGTAAATTTGGTAAGCCAAATTCATGCTCCATATGGACTGCGTGCAAATTTGGCAAGGCTAGGAGAAAAGAGCAAAAGAATAGGGGAAAAGGGGCCCAAATTTGCACTTAGAAATTTTGGGTGTCTTTCTAAAGATCTAAGGAAATATTAACTCATTTTGATGGGTCAATTTTCCATGTCTACACTAATAATAGAAATAAACAACCATTCATATACGTGTTTTGCATAAATTTAGACCAAAAGTCAATTACCAGTCTAATTATATTTCTAATAGTATAATGTGATTTCATACATGCAAATTGTAAAATCTAAAGAGCTAACCTTTTAAACATCTTACAGTCTAGTATATATAACCTTTTACAATAAATTCTATTATTATGACATCATTGTCTCAACCAGGATTTTTGTTTCGTTCGGTGATCTACCAGCTTGTACATTCATTCACCAACAAGTTTGTTATAACTGATTGGTTATGGCCTACTTATATGGCTTGATTAGCTTGATTACGGCCATGTTGTTTGCATCTAGTTCATTGGATTATCTAACACTTTTATTATGTCATGATCTCTATCATGATCATGCACCCACAAGAGTAAGTAGCTAGTGGGTTGATCATTGAGATTCTCTAACATATGATTGTACCATGTCAACTATTTCCATTTATTTAGATTATGTTAGTTGTTACCTCTACCTTAGTTTGAATGCTAGGAGATGGGAAAAAATTCGATGAATGACAATTTTTCTCTCTTGTATGATATTTAATAGTTCCAACATAGGTGATGACTTTTAGGTGATGGGTGATAGGTTTTATGTACCACTTATTCAAATTAACTAGGTACATGATATTTTATGGTTGTAGCACTTGGTTATTTCCTTATTGCTTCATGCTATCGAGTGATGAATTTTTGGTACCCTTTCCTTTCATGGTTGGGTACATAACTTTCGATAGTCGCAACATTTGGATAATAGTGGCCTTTTATGTTTTGCATACCATTAGACAATGGGTTTTGTGTACCCATCCATCTATTCTAAGGGAAAAATATTTTTGATGACCTCCATCCATAGCCCTTTTATTTATTGTTGGTTATTAGGTGATGGGTTTTGTAGATGGGGAAAACTACCCTATGATGTACGATTCTCTGTTGGATCCATTGGGAGCCAAGTTGAACATAGAGGTGTGTTATATTTTCTACACTTGGAAGATTAGGGATTGAAGGGTTCACTAGGAATGGTTTAAAGACTTGCTCCAATTCCAGGGTGGAAGTGTTTGATGTGCATATTAAGAAAGCACCTATATTTGGCATTTCTAAAATCTAAGCTAAGAAAATGAAAGAACAATGCAAGCAAATAGAAATACAAGCAAACAAGGACTAACCCTAGTATGATTTTGGATTTTCAATGAGAACTAAACCCTAACTTGCAATAAAATAAATATTTCCTTTTTAGCAAGGGTTTGAGAGAATGCATAAACAAAGCTAACCCTAGAATGCAAACTATATGTATTTTATCTTTCATATGCCTAGGAATAAAACCAATTTTTCTTTTTTGGTTTATGATCTAGGTTTTAAACATAAATGGATAGAAAGCAAACAAAAAATAGCATAATAAAATAACTTAGAGCAATTATCTAATCCAAAGGTTGATATTAGATTATTAACTTGCATCTAGATATATCCAACAACTTCATAACCTATAAACAACTTTACAAAACCTTAGATAATTTGATCAATGTTTGGGGACCTACTTAGGCTGCTATATGACTAAGCTTGGAGGTGCAATAGTCAAGCCCCCTTGGTCCTTTTAGCTGATTGTTTAAAAACAAAAGTTAGTTTTGACCTTTTTGGAAATGAACAAGCGAAGATGCAATCCAATGAAATAGTGCAAAAAATAGAATATAAACAATAGTTTTATGGCCTAAATGGAACATGCAAATACAAACTAAGGGTTTGGGAGTGAAACTTTACCCCAAAACCTAATGAAAAAAAAATTGTGCCCTATAAAGGATGACCACTAGGCACTATTTTAGATTCTATAAAAGTCATGCCCTATACGGATGGGGTACAATTTCATGGAATAAGTGCAACAATGAAAAATTGATGTGAAATAGAATACAAAATACATAATAAATGATTTTAGGAATACCAAAATATAAAAATAAACCTGGTGGTAGTGAAAGCACAAATAAAAGGATGAAGACCTCCATAAAATGGTAGACTCCTCCTCAAGGCTCCCATACTTACCCACAAAGAGTAGCAAATCAATAGTAGACCAATAGAAAAACACTAGAATATACTTGATTGTGATCAGTTTAACACTTCTTAAATCTCTTGGAACTTGGAAAGCTTCTAGTACTTGAAAAATTCTAGGTCTATCTTGGGAAAAAATGATCCAAATACTCTATAGGGAAAAATGGTGGGAAAATGAAAAGCCAACCTAGGAGAGGGCCAATGTCCTTAGGGTTGGTCCAAAAAAATATTTTTCTAAGAGAAAATCCTAACTTACCAAAATCATGCCCCATACTGGGTGACCACAATTTGGGAAAAGCTAGGAAAAAAGGGAATAAAAGGGGGGAAAGACACCTATGGGTGAAGAATAGTGAACACAAAAAATGAGTGTCTGGTTTAGAATAAAGGGGTGGTGTAAAATGGTGTTATTTCAAACACTAAAATTTTTGCATGCAAAACGAGGCATTAGGGACATTAATGCCTCTCAAGCTGGGGTGACCCCTTGATTTTTAGGGGGAATATCACATTCTTGAGGAAACTTGAAATGACTAATGTAGAAGGAAGTACAGTGACAAACAAAAAAAAAAGTGCTAGAGAGATACGGTGGCAGCAACCACCACTATTATGGGGACCAAAGAGGGGGGAGCAGTGGGAGGTACCTCCATGATGATCAAAGATGAGCTGAGTAGAGTGATAAAAGAGGTATCTATATCAGTGGTAGTTGGATTGAGCGAGATCGTAGGTCAGGAGGACTCAACGAGGGAGATGAATTCATTTTAGGCCTCGATAGTGGCCATGCAAAGGGATGTGAACCTACTATGAGAAGGTATATCTAAGAGGATCGAAGGATTGTAGAGTACCTTGAGCATGATACTTACAGAGCAAGATGATACATGGGCTGAGGTAGACCACCTTAGTAGAGATGTGAGTCGATTGGACCAATATTGATAGTAGGATTGGATGGAGGGGATGGTTACCATGACTGGTATCCAATAGGGTGATGGGATCTACCTACTACAAGCAAAGCTATAGAGGGTGAGGGAGATGTTGGAGGTATCGATAAAGAGGGATACCTTCTACCAAACATTGTATTTCCAAGTGATGCTAGTAGAGCAGAGGGTGCCTTCATCATATTCTATATAGACATAAGGTCAATCGTGGTCCAGGTCATGGATGGTTTCATAGTTTTTGAACATACCTCCACTAGGACTACCTCCAGCGAGCAAGGTAGAGGAGACAAACTCTCAAAGTTAGGGATAAAATAGGGATGACATGCTAATTTTTATTGTGGCATGCATCCTTGGGGAGGGTCAAGTGTGTTGAGCTCATTTTATGGAAAATTGATTGAAGAGACCTATGTACCCTTTCCTTCTTGAGCAATATCATGTTACTTTAATTAAAATGTGTGTATTTGTGTTGTTATGTTTATGTTTTTATGTTTTATTATGAATGAATGGACTAAAATAAATGCAATGCATGATGTGATGAAACCTAACTAATGAATGAAATGCATGGATGGGTAAGTAAAATGAAAGAAAAATATGATGGAAGAAGAAGAAGAAAGAGAGAAAACATAGTTCTAGCCAAAATCATGCTCCATAAAGATAAACTATGACTTGAACGTAGAGCAAAGTCATATCCATATATATAGGGTGAAATTTTAGAAAAATAAAAGAGAAGAATAAAAGAAGGAGAAGAAGAATTAGAATATGGAAAAGGTCAAAAAACAAAAAAGGTGCTTGGAAGATGATGTTTGAATCAATGTAGACCATGAAAAATCAGTGTGATCAAATGAACATAGACCAAAAAAAAAATAAAGAAAAGAATGAAGCAAGACCCTATAAGGATGTATGCTCACAAATGACTAAATGGAGGCTGCACCTCACTCATGGCCATGAAGCTATCCTATAAGGGTGTTGTGCTCGTAGGGATGGTCAAGTGTGGAGCAATACCTTCTATGGGCATAGTGCTCGCTAATGGCTAGAGATGAAGAGGTACCCACTAGGATGTACACTCGTAAATGGTTGAGATGGAGGATAGCCCTTGCATGTGGCCATGAAGCTTATTCTGTATGGGATGAAATATGAAATAGATTATCCAAGATGAGTACTACTCGATAGGGGTGTGGTGTGTGCAAAATATGAATGAGTAGAGAAAAACACAATAGAACAATGTGAGTATGTGTGCAAGTGTGAAAATAGGATAGAAGAAATAAAGAAGAAAAAAGCAAAATGATAGTGTGTGCGTGTGTGTCCTTGTTAAAATATTAAAATTTAAGAGGTGTACATAAGATAGTCAGGGGTCATATGAATACAATAATGATACTCATGTGGTATCTATCCTATCCCATGATGATCACTTAATAATCGAAATATCAAGAAGAAAAATTGTGAGCAAAAGAAAAAGTGAAAGTAGATAGAAGGAATGCACATCCTTTGTCTTGGGGAGGAGAAGAAATTATTAAAACCTTCAAGGTTAAAGGACACATAAGAGATGAAGAACTAAATCCCTTGACTTGGAGGAAAATATAAATGATAAAATTTTAAGGTCAAGGAATATAAAAGAAGATAAGAAAGACATGATCAAATGCAATGATGGAGATGCATGGAAATGGGCCCTAGGTTGGGGATTTGCTAGTCGTAAGAGTCCTAGTATGAGTGCAATGCACGTGAGCTAAGACCTAACTAGGCTTCATCATTTTCCATCCTCATGAAGTCCCCAAAAATATATATGATCAAGTAGTCATGTAAATATGGTCAAGTAGCAATGCAACTATATGATAAGCAAAATGCAAGTGGAACAGAATGTTAGGTAAACCATGTAAAATATGACATGTAGTCATGCAATATGGATAAGCAATCCAAATGCAATATGAAACTAAGCTAAAAGTAGTATAAAAATGTTGATTCATGCATAGTATATTTTTAGATACATTATGTGCATTGGTTATTTTAGTTCTTTGCCATCTAAAGAAGCTAAATGATAGGCCTCTGAGCCAAACTTGGCTATTATGACAAAGGGACCTAAAATATTGGGCTAAATATTAATGAGCATTAGTGTTATTTTAGTTCTCCTTGAGGAAAATATCCTAAACCTCAAAAGAATTATTGCAAAATTTCTTGGAATAGGATCACCTGATCCTATTTAGATAGGCTCAAAGATGCTCTAAGGTATGAATGTGATTTTCATCCAACATCTCCAATTGCTACAAATGATCAAGGTGATACCCATCATTGACTGAGGTATCTTGCAGTAAGATGCACAACAAAGGAAACTCTAACTTAAATGGAAAAATAACCTCAGTTCCATAGACCAAGATATACATAGAAGCACCTGTAGGGGTTCACACATGGGTACGATACATCCACAAGGTAGTATAAAGTTGGATATGCCAGTCATGACTAGTCTTACTAACCAACTTCTTGAGGATCTTGATAAAAGACTTGTTGGATGCTTTGGCTTAACTATTACCCTACAGATAATATGAAGTTGACCACCTATGCTAAATCTTGTACTTAGTACAAAGCTTATGGACATCCTTGTTCTTGAAAGGAGTGTTATTTTAAGAAAAAATCATCAAAGGAATCCTGAACCTATAGAGGATATGATTGAAGGCGAAGATGAAATTGGAGACCTAAACTCTAATCACCATGGCTAGGGGTATGGCTTTGACCCATTTAGTGAAGTACTCTATCACCATTATGATAAACTTGTGATCATGAGATAACGTTGGGTTAATCTTCCTTATGATTTCCAATCCCCACATGGAAAATGGCTAAGGAGAAGAAATAACTTGAAGGTTTTGAGGAGTGTGACCAAGGTTATCATGGCTTTGACACTTATCGTAGCATCGAACATGGTCACATGCATATTTCTCAATGAAAGGACAATAATAACCCATCTGTAGGAGTGTCTTGGAATTGAAATTATCACTAAAATGGCCTCCACATGAGCCTTCATGAACTTCAGTAAGAGCTAGTCAGGCTTCATCAAAATTAAAGCATCACAAGAGAATGCCTTCAAAATAACATCAATATCAAGTATTGCCAATTATAATGAATCGACACACTCTTTTGCACAAAACCATAAGGAATTGAACCATCAATAATCTAAACCATCAAGAGTCAAACCATGCTTAAGGAAATTAAATATTTTGTTATAGCAGAGCTCAAATGAAGAAGCTCTGATGGTCAAAATATCTAACAAAACAAGACTAAAACTAAGTGATGTGGGCTCCCAAAGTTATCTAATGATAATAAACATTTGATCATCTTCCAAGTCCAAGGTAAATAAGGATATAGTAGTGGCCATGGTATTTGCATGGTGATTGGAAGACCTAAGGATAAAATCTGTGGTCACTTGATCAAACATAGACAAAATCTTGGTGATAATCTCTTTGTAAGGCTTTATCTTATCATATCGATTTTGATAAATATTGTTAGTCTAATTGACCACAAGTTGAGAGCCACAAAATACCAAAAAAACACTAACCTTCAAGGCTAAGGCTATTCTAAGACTAAGGACCAAATATTCATACTCTGTAGTGTTGTTCATGCAAGAGAAACAAAGCTTGAAGGATAGGGGGATGAACTATTTTTGTAGGGTAACTAGAAAAATTCTAGCACCAATGCCCTTTAAGCATTAGGCTCCATAAAAAATAAAGTCCAAGAATTTGGATCTTTGGCTTCTACACTAAAGCACTCATTCACAAGCTTGTTGAGATACCTTTTGAGGTCATCAAAAGCTTGTGGACACTCAAAATACCACTAGAACATGACATATTTCTTAAGAATATTAAGAAAGAGTTGATACTTATTAGCTAACTAAGCTATGAACCAATGAATAGATTCAAGTCTTGTAAGCTATGCAAATAAGTTAGGGTACAATAAGGGAGCATGTCAGTGATAGTCGCTATCTTAGTAGGTCCACCTCAATACCTCACCTAAAAATGATGAAACCTAGAAAATTTCTAGATGTGACTCTAAACACACACTTGGAGGACTTAATATGAACCTTGAACTACCAAAGCCTTTCAGAATTCATCTTAAATCATGAATATGATCCTTTCAATGTATGGAACAACCCAAAAGATCATCCACATAGTACTCTAGAATATTAAGCATAATATCATAAAAAATATGTCATAACCCTATGATACATGGTACCAATGTTCTTAAAGCCAAAAGGCATGAATTTATAGCAGAAGGTGCTCCATGGTATGATGAAAGTTATCTTGGCCTAGTCCTTAGGGGTAACCATGATCCGATTGTATCCTGAAAAAGCATCCATGAGTGAAAGCATTTCACATTTGGCAGTGAAATCTATGATCATATCTATGTTGGGGAGAGAAAAATCATCCTTGGGACATGCTAAGTTAATGTCCCTAAAGTTAATACATATTCTAATTGTTCCTACCTTCTTCGCCACAAGAACAATGTTGGTGATCTAATTAGAATAGTTGATAGCTTTTATGAAACCACCACCAAGGAGTTGTTGGATCTCCTCCTTGACTAGAAGGGTGACCTTAGGATACATCTTCCTAAGTTTCTAATTAATAGGATCAACACTAGGCTTGGCTACCAAATTATGCATAAGAAGGAAGGGATCAAGCCCTGGCATGTCAACATATGACCAAGTAAAAATATCATGAAATTCCTTCAACAAATTGGCTAATTGCTCTTTCTAGTTCATGGACAAGGCTTTTCTTAGCTTAAGGATTCTAGAGCTCTCCTCAAAACCTATGTTAACATCTATGGTATTCTCAATGAGAATATAAGACTCACTGTCATAAGGAGGTAAGGTAGGGATGAAATCCTAGTTGCTTAACCTATGTATCCCATGTTATACATGATTTTCTTGGGAAGTGGGTAATCATTGGACATATAACAATGGGTAAAATAATGCTCTACAGGAATAGGGTTTCTACCATGAAAATTTTCTTCAAGGGTCATATCCATAAATATAAAGGTATACATGCCAGTGTGTATGACTTCACCTTTATTATAGAGTAAACACATAGTCCTTAAAGAAGATGCTAGCTTGGAAATATATAAAAAACGTTCTTGAAGAAATGGATTGACCTGACCTTGTGATGAAACTTTGATTAGAAATTTATCACTCACCTTTAGATTTTCATGTTGCTCGATAGTGTGATATAAGGAAATTAACAGTCATAAATTGAGATCATGTTGAGCTTTCTCAACCATTAAAAAATATTGGAATGGATGAGGATCACCCAAAATGGTGACAAGTTGATATTTGAACTCAAATTTTAAACATTGATGAAAAGTGAAAGGGACATACCTCATCACATGAATCAGAGGGCATCTAATAAGGATATTAAAATATGTGGGGAAAGGTACCACATAAAGGTATCTAATATCTTAGGTCCAACTCTATGGGGGAGAGATATAACATTGTAAGCCTCTTGGGACTCATTTTTGAAAGCTTTGATGTTGATATTGTATTAAGTTAGATCTTCCTATTTTAATCCAAAATTTTAAAAAATGGTAAGTGCATAGATTGAGGGAGGAACCATTGTCTATAAAGATTAACTTGATAAATGTTTCCCCAATAAATGCAGTGATGTAAATGAATAATCATCTTGTAAGTTTAAGGAAGGAATATCATCATCCAAAAATGTGATATGATGTATCCCAAGGGAACCTACAACATCAACTATAGCACTAGGAGAAATGTCCTGATGAATAGATTGTTGTCTTAGAAGCTTCAAAAAGGCTTCCCTATGAATAGAAGAAGTTTGCAAAATCTCTAACAGGGAAATATTAGCTAGGGTACTAACTAAATGTTTATGAATGTTGAAGGAATATTTAGGTTGAGGTTTCAACACTAAAGGTGGATTTTCTACTCTCGTGCTTGTTTTTTGGGTACACTTCAAAACTAAGGGTGGTTTTGAAGGTTGATTGGATGTAGAATTTGTTTCCTATTGAGATAGTTGAGTTGGTTGTGCTTGAGCTTTTTGCCTTATAGTTGTTGTTATCATACCAACCATATTGTTGTAGAGAGATGACACATTATGATATGATACTGAACTAGCTACCTGTTGCCCATGATTAGGTAGGGGATCTTGGAAGATCCCCATGTATTGATTAGTTGTGGGTGTTTTTTGAGTAGTAGGTTGATTGGTTGTTGGAGTATTAGGTTGAGGACCTTATATAACAATATTACCTACATCAATTAAGTCCTGAACCACATGTTTCAACCTCTTACATGAATTTATCAAGTGTCCCTCCACTCTATGATACTCACAATGTTGACCAAGCTTATACCAATTAGTCATGGTATCAAGTTACCTTATGGGAGGTAATAATTTATGTTTGCTTCTAAAATATTCTTTAGGACACCGTCATAAGTGTTTTGAGTCTTGTAAAATTTATTGGTGGGGGTTTTTGAGGTTGGATAAGCACCATATTTTATAGGGTGTTAACAACACTATTAATAGGTCTACTATTCATTATCCCATCACCAACTACATGATTGTTCTTATCCTGAGATTTCATGTTCTTATATTCTTTCTTTGGTTTAATTTGACCTCTTCAGAAAAGGGCTTGCCCTACCCTTGTTGCTAGATATATTGCTTGGCCAAAAGAGGTAATAGTTATTGATTCCAACTCATAAGATATTTTCTCTGTAAATTTCCAATAAAGATCTCTAGCATGTCTCGAGTAGGTAATGTATATATCAATCATCGAACTAAACTTCTCCATCGAGATAAATTAAAAAAAATCATCTTTGCATTGTTTCAACATATAAACATCCTTCATAGTCACATTTTTCCCAACATAAGCCCTAGATTGCTGAACAAACAATTTTGTTATCTCTTTGAATTTTCTCAAAGAATGATGAGGCAGTTGATAATACCATTACAATGCCATACCACCAAGGATCTTAGGAAGTGTCTTTAGTTACAACATGTCATCATATATAATATCATAGCATGTTGTCCTAAACATCCTTAAGTGTTTAATTGGGTCCTTTGTTCCCTTATAAATAAGTAAAATCGACATTGAAAAATGGTTAGGGTAGGGATTAAAAGCGACAAGAGGGTCTAAAGGCTGATTGCACATATCCTTGTAGTTGTAGGTGAAACTTGGAGGTTGTATCATATCCAATATTGAAACCAATTTCTTTACCACACTTGTCAAACATTGCACATTGAGATTATTGTTGTGCAAAACCCCTAGGTTCCCTAGGGGAGGGATACAGGTAGGTTGAGGGAACTTGGCCAATATTAAAGGTATTGACATTGCTATGGTATGGTTATGATATGTGGTATCTTGCTATGAAGGATAATTGATATTTGGTGGAATAAAGGTATGAATGCTGAGATGATAAAAATAAGGAGGAAATTGAGAATAATTTTGGGATGCACTACCAGTTGGAGGGGCGTATGGAATTTCCTTAACATTGGTGGTCATAGTAGTAGCATATGTTGGTTTATGAAAAGGATTAACATGATGTGAAGATTAAAATAAATGATTGGTGTGAAAATTCCTAGGAGAGATGGTTGGAGGAGGAGCATCCCAACTCTTTTGAGTTGGGCTTCATCTTCCATAACCTTAACCAAGACCTCCTTATGGTGTTTCATGAAACACCATATATGATCAAATCATGAAAAAGTGAAGTCTCCATTAGCCCCCTTAAAAAGATCAAAATTATTATAAATTTTTTTATGTTCTTCCTCTTACACATTTAGATTTGAATTCTCCCTATCAATTTGATCATCTTCTTGAAAAATCTGATAAAATTCTAAAATATTTTGATTACTCCCAAGGTTGGAAGCCATTAGGAGGAAGAGAAAGGATAGAAGAGAAAACTAGCAAAAGATACACAAGAAGACTTTTAATATATTTTTAATGTTTTCTAATTTGAAGAAAACAAATTTAGTGGTATTTCTTAAAGTTTTAAAAATAAAAATAAAAATAAAAGGAAGATGCTTCCTATCTTGGCCACTAAGATGTGTGTTCACATCGGGTTCACCAAATATATAGAGAGGGAAATACTATTCTTGACTAGATCCATTGGGAATCAAGGTGACCACGAGGGTGTGTTATATTCCCTACACCCAAGATCTTGGGGATCGAAGGGTTTTCCAAGAATGGTTTAAAGAATCACTCCAAGTCTAAGGTTCAAGTGTTTGATGTGTATATTAAGCAAGCACCTATATTTGGCCTTTCTAAAATCGAAACTAGGAAAATGAAAGAACAATGTAAGTAAACAAAAATGCAGGTAAAAAAGGACTAACCCTAGTATGATTCTATATTTTCAATGAGAACTAAATCCCAACAATAAAATAAATCTTTCCCTTTTAGAAAGGGTTTGAGTTAATGCACAAAAAAAACTGAACCTAGTATGAAAACTATATGTTTTTTCTCTTTCAAATGCCTAGGAATTAAATCAATATATATATACTTCTTGTCAAAAATGGACAAAAAGTAACCAAAAAACAACCTAAGAAATTAAATTAGGGCACTTATATGATATAGTAGTTGACTTTAGCTTTTAAATTGCATCTAGATATATCCAACAACTTCAAAACCTGCAAAACAACTTTGCAAAACCCTAGAAAATGACTGAGCTTGGAGGTACAACAGTCAAGCCCCCTTGGCTCATTTAGCTGACCGTTTGAAAATAAATGATTTTTGACCTTTTTAAAAATGAACAATAAAATATGTAATCCAATGAAATATTACAAAAAAATAGAATGAAAACAACAATGTTAGGACCTAAATGGAACATGCAAATACAAATTGAGGGTTTGGGAGTGAAATTTTGCCCCCAAACCTGATGAAATAAAAATTGTGTATCATAAGGGGTGATCATAATTTTTTGGACATTTTGAGTAGATGAGTTGTCATTGATGTCAAGAGTGAGTGGTCATTGATGTCAAGCTTTCAGCACCAGTCAGTGGCAGTTTCAGTGGGCAACATCAGTTTCAGGTTCTCCAATAAGTGCAAAAGGATAGTCCATTTTCAGTTGATCAAGACCCGGTTCCAGGAAGTCAGATGTGGTCCAAAGTGCAAAGAAGAAGCCCAAGTGAATAATATTATAATATTTCTTTATAATATTATACAGGGAAGTTTAAATTAATTATAAATTAATTAATATAATTTTTATTATAAATTAATTTATTAATTAATTTACTTAACTTATAAGTTATTTAAATTAATTATTAATTAATTTTAATATTAATTATAAGTTAATTTATGTTAATTTTAAATAACCCTAAGGTGGGTTATTAAATCAAAATTCGAATTTTGAATTCGAATTCGAGCACCGACGTGGGGAGTAAAATAATTATGTGTATAAAAGGGGGACTCCTCCACCTTAGCCAAAAAATATATGCCTTCGATATTAATCTCCATGCTATGCGAAAACGTGTGAATTGTGCTATACGATCAAAGAGGATTTTATTTTTTTAAGTGTCAAGAGGAGGCAGAGTTTTTGATTCACCAAGGTTGGTGCCTTGGTCACCAAGCACTGGTAGCACAGTTGGCAACCACAGTAGAAGCAAAGCGTAGGGCAGCGAGTGGCGGAGGTTCGAATCCATGATAGTGTGTTTTATTTTTATTTGGAATTGATGATGAACAAAGGTTTAAAAGGAAGGAGGCTTCCCTTCCTTCACGTGGGTGCCTATAGCCCATGCGGTGGGCACCAAAGCGCTAAGGTGCTTGGCGCTTGGGGAGACGGTGGTTCGAAACTCATCAAAACCCTTTTGGGGTAAAGGACAAAGGTATGCTATTTTTTGTTGATGCCAAAATTTTAGAGGAATTAAGTTGAGCTATTAAAGTTTAATTTTTGCATAGTTTATTTGGTTTGTAAGGTTTTAAGGGGAGTTATAAGGTTGATGCAAAATAATTTTGGTGATATTTGCTTTAGTGTTTGAAAAGGGTAATAAGGTGTTTAAGGAAGATTGTTTGAGATTTTGTGGTGTTGGATATTATTTTAAGTTGGAGATTATAAGGTGTATCTAAATAATTATTTTTCATGTATGATTTGATGGATGCTAATTTCAAGAAGGAGCAATAAGGTATATTTGAGCTTTGATTATTTTTGTGTCTAAGGAATATTTTGAGAAAGTGTTAGAGTGATATTTTGTCATCTAACCATTGAAATTGGAAAGAAGAAAATTGTGATTGAGACAGGTTTTCTAAGGGCACTTCTACATCAAACAAAAGGTATGGGCACATCTTCCTAGTGAGTGATTGTTGAATGTTATGAATGCAAAGTTGGAGTGAAAAGGATTGTTTGGTAAGCATTGTTGAGTGTGTTTTGAATTAATGCTTCAAGGTTTTTTAGAATAAAGAGTTGTTGATAAAACCTTGTTTGATAAGCATTGTTGTTGAAGTGATTAGTTGAGTGAACTTGAACTAGGGTTTGCAAAGATCATGAGTATCATTGTTATGTGAAGATTTTTTATAAGCATTGTTGTTGAAGTGAGTGGTTGAGTGAAGAACTTGAACTAGGGTTTGCAAAGATCATGAGTATCATTGTTATGTGAGATTGGTTGATAAGCATTGTTGGAAACATTTGAGTGAGTGTTCATATGCTTGGACTAGGGTTTGTAAGCAAGGATTAATTCATTGAGTGATTGGTTGAGTAGAGTTGGTTGAGCCTAGTCAAGTGGAAGTGTTGAAGTGATAGTTCAAGTTCTATGAAACAAATTGTTCTATATTCTAAATTGATTTGAGAAAGAGGTTGAGTATTTGTGAGTGTGAAACATATTGAGTCTCTAACAATTCTCTATATGTTTATATGGTAAAAAGAGTGATTGAAAGTGATTGAGCATTGTGGTGAATGTGAAGCATATTGAGTCTCTAACAATTCTCTTTATGTTTCTATGAGATTGGACAAGTTCTAGTGTGGACTTGTTGAGTAGATTTGAGGTAAGTCTTAGAGAAGACTTGTGGATAGATTTGTGTGAGATTTTGTGGAAGCTTACAATACAGTTTGAGAACAGATATTGAGAGCAGATTTGGATAAGTTCTAGTGAGGACTTATTGAGCAAATTTGGACAAGTTCTAGTGAGGACTTGTTGAGCAGATTTGGACAAGTTCTAGAGAGGACTTGTGGATAGATTAGTGTGAGATTTTGTGGAAGCTTACAAGGTATATTTGAGATAAGTCTTTGAGAAGACTTGAGAGCAGAGTTGATTGATTGATTTGTTCAAACCTTGGGTTAAGGTTTGGGGTAGATCTAGCAGAGTTGATTTGAGATTAAGTCAAGCTTTGTGTTAAGGCTTGAGGATAGAGATTGAGGATAGATTTGTGCTAGATCAAAGGACTATGTTTAGTGCAGATCTGAGGATAGATATTGAGGATAGATTTGTGCTAGATCGAAGGACTATGTTTAGTACAGATTTGAGGATAGATTTTGGTGCAGATTTGAGGATAGGTTTATGCCAGACCAGAGATAAAGATTGAGAAGATTTGTGCTAGATCGAAGGATTATGTTTAGTGTAAATTTGAGATAGAGATTTGAAGGTGATAGAGTATAGAGGATGATAGTCTCTAGTGGATAGAGATCCATTAGCCAGGGTAGTGAGGATAGGTGTCTTTAGTGGATAGAGATCCATTAGCCAGAGTAGTGGGGGTAGTAGTTCTTCTAGAAGATCACCAATCAGAGCTAAGGAGAAAGAGTTCTCCTATGGATAGAGATCCATGAAATTGATTAGGGGATTGGTGTCTCCTTTGGACAGAGGTCCATAAACATTGTAATAGGGAAAGGATTCCCAAGAGATTGATTGAGAAAATTTTAGTGAAATATTTTCTCTGTGGAGTAGCCCACATTGGGTGAACCACGTTAAATTGGTGTCTCTATTGTGTGTGGTGATTTATGCATTGCTTTGATTACTATTATTGATATTTCTATCTATACATTGCATAATATTGATTGGGAAAGAAAAGTAAAAAGTGGTCTTATATTGTTCACCCCCCTCTCAGTATAAGCTTGTGTTCTTCAATTGGTATCAGAGCGGGTTCCTTCGGAAGAGTTTAACAACTTGAAGGAAAAGCTTACAAGAACACAATGGATTCTAAGAATGGGTCCTCAGATAATTCAACACCAGTATTTTATGGAAGTGATTATATATTTTGGAGTATGAGAATGAAGATTCACCTGATGGCACTTGGCAATGAAATTTGGGAAGCAGTTGAAAATGGATACATACCACCAGCTAATCCACCTACAGATAAAGAAGGTAAGCTTCTACATCATTACAATTCAAAAGCAATGAATGCAATTTTGAGAGGTTTGCATAGAACAGAATTCATAAAGGTTATGCATTGTAAATATGCAAAAGGAATTTGGGATAAGTTGCAAAGCATATATGAAGGAGATAAAAGTGTCAAAAAGGTAAAGATATGAAATCTCAAAGGATAATTTGAAGATTTAAAGATGAAGGATGAGGAAAACATTAGTACTTATCTACTTTGGGTAGATGAGGTTGTTAACGCCATGCAAGGACTTGGACTTGAGATTGAAGAATCTGATGTTTGTGATAAGATCTTAAGATCTCTTCCAAAAAGGTTTAGTGAAAATATCTCTGCTATAGAGGAATCAAAATATGGTGATATTTTGACAAGAGATATGTTACTTGGTATTCTTACAACTTTTGAGTTAAGAACAAAAGAGGAACCTAATATTCGAAAGGAAGCAACCTTCAAAGCTACTAAGAAGACAAAGGGCAAGAAGTCATATTCAAGCAATGAGTCATCCAGTGATGAAGAAGCAAATTATGGTAGAAGGAATAAGGATTCAAGAAGATTTAAGGATGCAAAATCTGTTAGATGTTTCAATTATGGAAAGTATGGTCACTATGCAACTGATTTTCAAGAAGCCAAAAATAGCAATGATGAAGAAAAATAGGATCATAAGAACAAGGAATCAAAAAATATAGGTACCAAAAGAAAGGTAAGGATGGACAAGGCAGACAAGGAAATAAGTTCTTTCAAAGACAAAAGAGGAGCTACTATGCAGACAAGGCAAGTAAGTACTCAAGTGATAGTGATAATAGTTTCTCAGATAATGATAAATATGAAGTTCTATTTCTGATAGAAGAAAAAGAAGAAGTTAAGAAAAGGTCACCAATAATTCTCAAGTGTTTTAGATGTGGTAATTTTGGACATCTTGAAGATAGTTGTACAAGGAATGGTTTTAGTTTCAGTGATGATGAATATGAAGATACACTTGAAGGACCAGAAGAGAATATTCTAATGGCACTAGAAGAAGAAGGAGGTGATCCTATAGAAGACAAGTCAAAAAAGAATGAAGATGTTCTCAAAGGCAAACAAATAGAGGAAGAATCAGAAAAAGGAGAAGTTGATCTTGAGGGAGAGCTTATTTATGCTCTTAAAACTTTAAAGAAGGTAAGAAAGCAAAACTCCCAACTTGAGTTTCAGTTTCAAGAATGTGATGAAGAGAGAGGAAAGCTTATAGAGGATCTAAACAAGTCAATGGCTAAGACAAAGAAGTTCAAGGATAAGTTAGAAGCAAAGGTCTTAGAATGTGAAAATTTAGAACAAGAAGTAGCCCTACTAAGGGAAGAAGTAGAGAAGTCTAAGGATAAGCTACACAAGTTTGGAAGAAGTTCAAAGAATTTGGATAAGATTATCAAGTCACAAAAGCCTACATCAAGCAAAATAGGTCTTGGTTTTGAACAGGCTCAAAAGAAACAAGAAGAGGAGTCAACCTCAAGTTCTGAAGAAGAAGAAACTTTAGAAGAAGACAGTGTGAGAGAAAGTGAGACTTCTGAGGAAGAGTTGGATAATAGAAAGTTCAACAAGGAAAGGAACAATGCACAAAGAAGAAACAGATGGAACAGGAACCAACACAAAGAAAAAGAGACTAAGAGACCAATGAGGTCAAGGCAAGGAAATTTCAATGGATGATGTTTCTCATGTCACAGATTTGGGCACAAGGCTTCACAGTGCAGGACACATGAAAGACAAGAATATGGGAACTTCAGGAACAGGCAGTTATTTCATGGGTATTGCTACTCATGTAATCAGTTTGGTCACAAGGCAATGAATTGTAGGGTTCATGATAGGAACAAATATGGCTTCACCAGGAGAAATCCCAAGATATT